>CM034154.1:256835045-261835045 GCA_019776745.2 Taxus chinensis
TCTGTGTAAGCTAGGAATAGTCTTATTAATTCCATTATTGCAACTAGTGCAAATGTATCATCAAAATCAATTCCTTCCATTTACATATATCCTTTGCACACTATCCTTTCTTTGTTCCTTGTCACTTATCCTTTCTCATTTAGTTTGTTTCTGAATACCCATTTAGTGTCAATTGCATTCTTGTTCTGAAGTCTGTGTACCAGTTCCCATGTCTCATTCTTTTCAATCTCATAAATTTATTCATTCATGACATCTACCCAATGCCAATCCTTACATGCTTCTATAACATTCTTAGGTTATATCATTTACATAAGTGCTATGTATTCATAGTTATGATTCTCTCTTAGCTTTCTTCTTATGAGAATGTTTCCATAGTTGTTTCCAATGATACGATTTGAAGGATGGTCCTTTATGACTTTCCTGGAGGGTGCCTTAGTGTCTGGAATTTTTCCCTCTTCATCTACTTCTTCACGTGGATAGTCCATATCATCATCATATTCTTATTCTTCATGATTGTCTCTGTGTTGAGTGCTGACTTTGGCATATTGTGTTTCAAACACCTTCACATTTGTGGTTTCAACATTCTTATACAACCTTTTATTTTAGCATTTGTAAGCCATAATAACCATTGAGTAACTAAGGAATATCCCTTCATCACATATTGATTCAATTTTTACCAAGTTATCTTCATCTCTTTTAATATAGAATTTGCTACCAAATACTCTTATGTGCTTAAATTTGTTGGTATTTTCTTCCATAGTTCATAGGGAATGTTGTCACTATTTATTCTCAGTTGAGCTCTGTTTAAAAGATAAAATACTGTGTAAATTGATTCACTCCAATACCTATCTGAAATTTTGGATTCATTTAACATTATTCTTGCCATCTCTTGCACATTTTTGTTTTTCCTTTCAACAACCCCATTTTGTTGAGATGTCACTGCAGCTGAGAATTGTCTCTTGATTCCATTTTCTTCATAGAATTCATCGAACTCATTTGACCAAAACTCTCCACCTCTTTCTGATCTTAGGCATTTGATATTTTTTTCTTCTCATTTTCTACTAGTGCCTTGAATTTATTGAATATATCTAAGGCTTCAAACTTTTTCTTCAAACATGCTACCAATTTCATTCTAGTGTAATCATATATTAGAAGCATTAATTACACTTCACCATTTAAGCCTTCAATTCTAGTGGGTCTGCAGAGGTCTGTATGAATCAAATCCAGAGGTCTAGTTGTAGAATATTCTTTTTATTTAAATTATCTCCTTGTTTTAATTCCATGTAAATAGGCCTTGTATAGCATATCCGCGGGTTTCACAATTGTTGGAATATGTCTGATACAATATTTTACACTTGGCTTTATAATATTTTCAAAACTCACATGCCCAACCTTCTGTGCCACAACCAACTATAATCTATCTTAATTGTGAAGTGTTTCTCTTTATTTATCTCATTTATAACATACATGTTATTTTTCTACTTGTCCTTTACAACTTTATTTCATATTTTTCCATTTATAATGTCACAACCTTTGTCATGGAATATTACATTGTATCCCCTCTTACACATTTGAATCACACTCAGTAGATTATGTTTGATACCTTCAACATATAAAACATTTTCAGTTATAGTCTTTCCATTATCTAGACTCAAGGTTCCTTTTCCAACTATGTTTTGTTATCACCATATCTCACAACACCATATGCATTGTTAGACAAAGTAATAAACTTGATTTTATCACCTATCATATGGCTAGAGAATACACTATCCAAGTACAATATTTTATCTTCATTTTACACATGAAATGTTGTCTATAAAATTGAACATGACTCTTTTCTCTTGTTCTCATCTTTCTTTGCAACATATGTCCACTTATTTTTCTTATGCAACTCTTGTTTTTTGGCTAAAACTAATTTATTTTCTTGTTTTAGTTGTGGTGAACATTATTATGGTTCAATCTAGTATAAGATGGGCCAAAGTTCCTTTTATATCCTCTAGAGAACTTTCTACACTTAGTAGCCTTTTTTCCAAACTGATTACAAGAATAACAATAACAATAAAAGGAGTGTGTGTACCTCGTAACATAGGTGATTCTGGGAGTAGAAGTTATTCTCTTCGTGGTATTGATAACTTACTTATTTTCCATGGATGGGGTGTTGGAAATTAATATAGTCTTGTTTTCTTCATTCTTTGCAGGATCTTTTTCTTTACTTTTTTCTTTGAAACCAATTTCAGTCTTGTCATTTACATCACATTGGCTACTCAGTATCTTAGTCAAAACACTTGATCCCTTTTCAACATTTTCATATACCTTTAGCTTGTTTCTCATTTGTTACATCGTAGCTTTCAGTTTCTCTAGTTCTTATTTTAGTTTTGTGCATTCATCCTCCTTTGATTTGTAGGAGTTTGAAATATTTTCCAGTTGTGCTTCTAATTCCTTGAGATCACTAGCCTCTTCTTCTTCTCTCTGAGATTGTCTTCCTTCAAAAATGTGGATTTTTTCTTCATAATCCTTTAATGTGCATCTCAAATTTTGATTCTCTCTTCTACACAACTTCATTTCTTCAAGGGAACATACTAATTTTGCTTCAAGATTTACTTCAGATTATTCTTCATCAGAGTATTCAACATCAACTGTGTTCTTTCCTTTGGATCTTCTTTCTTCAGTTGCATCTATGGCCATAAACAAACATTTTGATTGATCTTCATCATTTTCATTTCCATAGATACTAGGATTTCTTGATTCATAGTCACTTGATTCCTCCTTTAAATAGAAGTTCCTTTTTTTTTTGGAGAACCCTTTCTTGTTATTTTTATTTGTATATTCATTCTTTCTCTTGCTATTTTTATGTCTTTCCTCTTCATGTTCAAACTGATTATCTTTATTCTTATTTGGACACTTTCTAGCAAAATTACCTACTTATCCACTTGTAAAACACTTAAATGGGAGTTTTCCTTTATACTTACCTAAACCTCTTTTTATTCCTCTAATTTAATACTTTCATCATCCAACTCATCCCCTGAAGTTGATTCTTCTTCTTCTTTCTTGGACTGGGTTTCTTTCTTGACCTTGAATGCTACTTCTTTCTTGGAAGTTTTGGATCCAATAGTCCTCATCTCATATGCTGAAAAATTACTCTGCAATTCATCCATCGTGAGAGTATTCATGCCTTTGGATTCCTCTATAAATGATACATTTTCATCATACTTGTCAGTTAGATATCTAAAAATCTTTTGCATCATGACAAATTCTTCTAGTTTCTCTCCTAGACATATGATCATATTTATGACTTCATCTATTCTTTGCATGTTATGCTCTCATCATCTTTCATCTTCAGGTTCTCAAACTAAGCTCTATATGTCTACAGTTTTTCTAACTTGACCTTTTCATCACCTTTGTAGATACTCTACAGCTTGGTCCATATCTCCTTTATTGTTGTTTAGTGCATTACTTTGACAAATTTTCTTTTCAATCAAGTCTCATAAAATGGCATTCATTTCTCTTGAGTTACATTTGTATTCTACCTTATTCGTAGAAGTAGTAATTGGTGTGGCTGGAGTTTTATATCCTTTCTCAATGCATTCCTAGATATCAAAACCAAGTGACATAAAATATGTCTTCATTGTTATTCTCCATAATGCATAATTTGTACCATTGAAGAGAGGTTATCTTTATAGTGATAAACCACCTTGTGTCTAATTTTCGGCCATGCTTTTGATAGGAGGATATCCTTGAAGATGTTAAGATTATTTTATAAGGACGTCACTTTGATACCAATTGTTAGAGATCACGAGCACAGAGGGGGGGTGAATTAGTGAAAATTAAAATTTTTTCACTTAATGTCAATTTTAAATCCTTTAAGGATGTTTGCCTTTAAATATGAGTATTTAATCACACATATGTTAGGCACAATTACAATGAGCATAGAGATTACCATGGGAAACCCTTTCGTGAGAAACCCCCACTAAAACTATTACCTATATTACACAAAGCAAGGACTTGTAATAATAGCACTCATCCTACAATATTTTTTTAGTGAGGTACCAACCCCAAAAAGAGCACCAACCCCTTATAATGTTGTTGATATTATTTCCAAAAAATAACTCAAGTGAATATTACGCATCAAAAAATATTTATTTAGCGAGGCACCAAACCCACAAGGAGCGCCAACCCCCAAATATGCTAAGCTACAACTTAGAATTAATTTACATATGCATTTTGATCATCTAGTTACACCAATTACTTTTGTAATAGATTATGATCACCTTTATCTATCTATCTATGTTTTTCTTTTCACTCTATTCTTCTCATTTGATTTGATCCCTCTTGCTCTATCAATCCACTGCCCTTGATGCTCTTCTCATCTAATAAATAAATCCATCATCAATTTGCTCTCCTATTTCCTCTATCTTTTCTTCTGTAGCTCTTTCTTATCTTGATTGCATCATATTATTTCTTGTGATACTTGGCCTTAGCTCAAATGTTTCTTTTCTTACTTGAGAAACTCAAAAATAATGCCTCCAGGTTCAAAATATATTTGCAATCGACCCATTCCTTTCCTTCAATTTGTGTGTCATGTATCTTATTTCTCTGAAACCTAAGATTTAAGACTATTAAATGTATAAAATTAACTCCATATTTTGTTTCTTCTATATTTGGCTTGATTACACCATTTTCCATGCATGTGTAAGAACAGTTTATTAGTTGTGCCTAAAAATAGATTTTTCCATCTTTTTAGATTTGCAACGTGACCTAGATGAGTGAGCCATTTTCTTCTTCAGTATTTTATTTCTTCTTAAAAATCATATTCTCCTAGAAAATTTCAACTATATTTCCCTAAGGTAAATAAGTATTAAATGTTGGTAGCTAGAATAGTAGTTTTCTTTGATCTTCATTAATATCAAGTCGTATACTTAGCCACAATCACCTGACAATTGAATAACCATCAATTTTGGAGAATCAAATCTCACTTGTTCATGTTTGAATCAAATTGATTTCCTTCAACCCTTATTAAGTCCATATTCTATCATTTAGTGTCTCTCCTTAGCTCTTCTGACTTTCTTCTTTGTATCATGGCACTTACCATTGTTTAGTGACATTTGTTCCTCTACAGATTTTTAATTATGAAAGGCTATTATATGCTTATTGTGGATTTTTCAATGTCTTGCGGTTATCCTCCTTTTTTGCTTCCTTTCCATGGATTTTTTCCAAGTCTGCAACCATATCTCTTTTACTTGTGGCTTGTATAGTCTTCTATGGATATATTCCATCCTTAGCATCTTCTCTAATAATTCACAGTTGTTATATTTATCCTTATCTTTTCCTTCACCTTCACAACTCTTCCTTCACATTTGCAGCTTCACCTATCTTACTCTTTGGATTTTCCTTCTACTCCATTTTTCTTTGTGGCTTTATCCATTTACTTGTGGTACTTACTTACCTTCCACAAAACTTCTAGTTCTCTGTGGCTACTCCAAGTCTTCAGTGGGTGTCTCTAGACTTCAAAAAATATCTCCTCATGTCTGCAGCTTACACAAACATTGACTTTAGAGCTTATCCTTAGTCATCCTCAAGCCTCTTTAAGCTGATACTACCAATTAACCTTCATCTTTTCATCTTTCTCACTTTACCAATTCACTCCTTTTTCCATCAATGCAGCTTAACATTAACTAATCCATCTTGATATCAATGGCAACACACATGACATAGGAAAAAGGTTCAACAACAGGTACCTCCACCTCCTCCCCCTTACCTTCACCCTCTATTAAGCTTCCTAGGCCTCTCACACCTCCACCATCCACTCCACAAACCCTAATCTAGCTCCCACATCATCATCACTATCTTCTAGCGCTCCCCTTCCTCCTCTAATGGTTCTGACATTACTAGACTAGGAAGATCCTCCTCTATCTCATCTCATAACCATATGAAATAGCCCAAACTATCTCATCAATCATGGAAATTGGACTACCTCCACCATCTTTAGCCCCCTCTATACCCATCTAACCCTCCTCTTACCAAATAGTTGGATGTTTTCCCCTGGCCATGTTGGGAACCCTTAGTACGGACTCCATATCACATCCTACACATCTAATCCCCGTAACCTCTCCCTATACCAATCCTCTCCTCACTCCTCCTTGTCTCAATGAGCCTCAATGGCTCTCCATCTCATAAATCCAATAGCTAGCTCTATGTGATCCCTAGTCACCCATGGAATCCATGGGAACCTCAACACATCTACATGTTCATATGCCCAATGGTATAGTAGAAAACCTATATCTAATCTTGAGTTCCTTTCAGTGATGTACATCCACAACTCATGGTATACCTGAACTAGTAGTGATATCCCAAATAAAAACACTATCTTGTGCTCTATTATATCTACTAGTACCCATGATAATGTCCATGGGAAATTATCTCCTCTTGAATCTGGTAATGCATAACATGAAATCACCATGATAATAACAAACATTAGTCAGATCCCTAGTGTCACTAGCTCATATCATTCCTCTATATAAAAAGCCCCTAAAACAAAGGAAATATGTGGGGCGTCAGCTCTAAAAAATCATGTCAATGCACCTAGCCTCTATTATGTTGTAATGGGATCTATTGGCTCCCCTGTATCAATATTATAACAATACGGTACACAAACTCCAACCTAATTGTCATCTCTCTATTATGGAACCAAAATGTGCTCATCCTTGGATCCCACCTATCAATCAGTGCTATCACCAATCTTGTATCCTGATACACCCTCTAATAGTGGTGGAATCTACGTAATATGACTACCTCTAGGTGATCCCACTCTATATCTGTAGCATCCCCTCTAATATAATCAAACATCATAGGGACTCTGTCTCTCAGATACAATGTATACTTGGCCTGCAAAACCAATAAAATAGTCACATAGTAACACCCAATCATAAAAAATAATTAGTTTTTATCTACTCTAATTAATAAAACCCCCTATCTATCCAATTGATACCGACCCAGAATAGGTTGACACCTATTTACCCCTGGTTGATTCTACCTAGCTTGGGTCGATGCCCCTTTTTCCCTAGTTTATGGTAACCATGTCCATTCGCTACCCACCGCCCCTTAGAATCCATCTAAAAATACATAAAAAAACATATATATATATATATATATATATATATATATATATAAACAAAAAATAAATAAAAACTTAAAAACCAAGCTAGGGTTTGGACTCTTACCATCCTCTAAGTCCTCTGGTGGAAAATCCCTCCTCCATTGGCCTCCATCTTGCTCAAATCTAAAAAATTTCTCTCTCAAATATCTTAATCATCACAACTCACGTCATTAAAATTAGCCTTATTAGCCATCCCTAGTGCTTATGTAGTTGTGTCACCTCATTCACCATCACCCTAGTCACCGCCAACCCAAGCCAAGTTGTTGACTCACTCAGTTGCAATCAACCCAACCCTATTTTTATTCTTTTCTCTCGTATCATCCAATATCCTCATTAAATTATCCTTTCTATCACTTCAATCTTGTTTGTCACCCATAAAAAAATTTCCTTATCCTATGTCACTCATTTTTCTATCCTTTTTTCCTATCTATCCATCTTTCATCACATCTTGTCACCCACTTTGTGGTCATCATTGTGCCCTTCTTAGGGCACCATTTCTCATCATAAAACCCATATTGTGGCTATATTTTTCCATCTCCATCCCCCCAGGATGCATATTTTTCTCTTTTTCCCACTCAAAATATAGTGCATAATATTTTTCCCCGCAATGTTTCCTGACCATCCTTCAAATATTTATCTTTACCATCCTCACATTTATTTGTACATATTTTTATGTCTTCCTTTAACCCATTGGTCCCATAGCTTGAACATCCACCCGAGTGGACTCCCATTAGATTCCCACCGTCTCACAGTGACCTTTTCCAACTTACAGGGTCTATAGGCCATTAAAATTACCTCCATCGGAGGCCATGTTATGTCCCTATCAATGTGTTTCCAAATTCACTGCCATAGTTTCATTTCACTTTTATTTTTTACCATATCAAGGTTCATCTCCCTTTTCTTTGGGAATATTCTTGTCTCCTTCCTCATCCATTCTAATCTCATCCTCCTTTCTTCATCCATCTCTTTTAAACTAGTAATTGATTCCCCCTTGGTGTAACCGGTCCCTAGTTTGAGAGGGAGTACCTCAACCATCGTCAATATGCACCAGTCTTAGTTTTTTGCTCATGGATTTCTTAACACAAACCACTTTACAAAAAGGGAAAAATGTAGATACCAATTTTCGGTACCCTTGTCCCCCATCTTGTATTTTCTCCCCTTCATTATCACTTCACACATTTATATTCCCTTTTCCCACTCTAAATTTCTATTTTTCCTACTAAAATATGTATGTCCCTCTCAAAACCCATTATCGCTCTAAATTCCTATTATCATATCTTAATCTCATTTTTTATTTATCCCCCTTTTATCTTATCATAATCCTATTTAATCATTCATTAGTTTATCTAATCAACCCCATCCTAACATTATTATTATTTTCCCCTAATTATATTTTAACCACCCTTAAAAACACATCCACCTTCCTAGGATTCCACCCATAAATACCCCATTTAAGAACCCTAAGATTCCAATTACACTCATTCAATCCCCCCTTATCCTACCATTACCATTTTTCCCCCATGTACCACTATCTCACCTAAAGCAGCTAACCACGACCTTTGACCCATTTAATCCCTTTATTTATGATATTTTCACCATTTTCTTCATCTAAGTGGATAGTTTTCCACAGTCACTAGTGACCCAGGTGGCTCACTATCGACCTTATTTATACAAATCCACTCCTCTTAAAGGGCTAAAAAATGTTAGGTGCTTGACCTATCTTGTGAGTTTACTATTGTTCTTTTCTTCTCTCAAGATCTATAGTCATCTATTTGGATTTTCTAAGGCTTTGCAAGTTATCCATGGAGTTTTAAGCCTTGAAGATTACTTAGATTCCTTCTCTCACTTCCTTGTCTCTTTTTTTTAGTTATGTATTTCATCTTAAATCTTTTCTTGTGTGTTCATATTATCAAATCTTTATTTTTTCATCACCTAGGATATCGTAGATATTTGTTTTCCACATCCTTTTATTATATACCATTTATCTATTTTTGTTATCAAAGTGGGTTGGCATTCATCCTAGAAAGTTATCACTTCTTAGGATTGACCTTTTTAGGAAACCCACAATCTTATTTGCTAATGTTTTTCATGTTAGTTTCTCTTTGTTGTGAAGTTCATGAAGCTCATAGTGAAGAGGATCTTTTGTTCCTATACCTTCATAATCACCATCATCATCCACATTAGGAGGTAGTTTTAAACCCTCCCATAGTTTTGAGATTCTTTATTTGTTGTATCCTTTGCATTAACTTGTAATACGAATGGGAAATATCTTCAAAAAATAATCCATAACCAAGGGACACATAAGTGTCATCAAACAAACATTAAAAATGTCATAGGTTGTATGCGTAGAAGAAAACAAACTAGTGAAAATAAATAACAAATAGTATTTGTGAGGAACATAAAGTAAGATAAACTAGTGTTGCAAAATACACATGTTATTATTTTTAGTCCAAAATATATAATATACACAAAAAAAATAATTGAGAATATTGAGTAATTGAAATTAATTGTAATGAATAAAAATTGCATGTATAGTGTGGAAGATATCCCTTGTATATTATTGTGTAATAATAAGGGATTATGTTGGCCCCTATCATCATGTATCCATCTTTGTATGCATTGCATCAATCTCAACATACTTCATGAACACATGTTTTTATAAATGTTTATAGAAAATTATGATATTAATAAAACCAATATGGAAAACAACATATTTAAGGTAACAATTTAATAGATCAAGTCACATTTAGGTTTTGATTTTTTTTTTTGTAAATGTGTTTTTATTATGCGATTATTTAAATTTTTTATTTATTTATGTGATTATTTGATTGTTTTTGTATTTTTACAAGTATCTATGTCCATTAAGGGGAGGTATCATAAGATCTACCCTATAAGGGCCTCAGTAGGAGGTTTGGTAGACCCATAAGGTGGAAGAGGTTCAGGCGTCAAATGTGTTATGTGTGTAGTAGGAAAAGGACATTCCTTGGGAATACAATGTTGTGTTACCCACGTAGGAGACATAGTATGTGTAATAGGATACCTAGAAGGAGGCCTTGGGGGAGAGGCCACTAAATTGTAATAAGAGGCTGAAAAAGAGGCCTAGGAGGAAGAGACACACAAGAAGTATTGTGTAACAAAAGGCCTAACATGAGGTATAGGATGAAGATACCCATTAGAAGTACCATGTACAATAGGATATCTAGTAGAAGGTATGGGAGGAAGATACCCACTAGAATCAACACGTGAAATAATAGACTTAGCAAAATGCCTAGGATGGATATACCCATTAGAAGTATCATGTGTACAATAAGTAGGCATATAAATAGTAATTGTGTCTTTTTTACTAATAAAATTAGGTATCAGGGACTCATGTGAGATACCCTTGATTATAACATCTTGTTGATTATAAAAAACTTGACACATTGATGCAATATAGATGGTATACCCTTAAAATCACACATCTAAGGGAAACCTATTTACACATCACATGAGATATGATAAGAAGTAACAAACGAGGGAATTTCCATAGTAGTAGAACTATCCATAAGAGATATAACAATATGTTAAACATAGTTCTTAGTATCAAAGGTCACATTTCCATTATTATATCCAAGAGAAGCAAGTAACTTGAAAGTGTGCATGTCATGTTTAACACTAGTATTAATTATAACAATATGTATAAGATGTTGACCAACAAAAGAATGAATGTATAGTATATTCAAAACAAAATCATATGGATGACATTGCTGAGGGGGATGAACCTTTGGATGACATTGCTCGTGATCTGCTGAACATTAGTAGTGCCAGTCCCCAGGCGGCACCAACGGATAACCCTTCTAGAAGATTGGAGGCCTTAGAGGCTGAGCTTAAATTGCTGAAGGATGAGGTAAAAAATCTTGCTAAGCAAAAAGGCAAAAAAAGCATTGAGGGAGAAGGGAGCATTGGCAATAGCCAGCTTGATGAAATATACAAAAAACTGACCTCCCTAGACTCCCGCCTTGGGAAAACGAAGACTAGGCATGAGTATAATATTGCAGCATTCAGGGCCATAGAGGAATTCATCGAAGGTCATGCAAGAAGTGTTTCGCATCTCAGCGGTGTCCCGATGACTCTTTGGGGCAATGAGAAAGAGAGTAAAAGAACCAGAGAGGAGCTCGATAAGACGGATGCTGCTCATATGACCACACTGGGTATGTACCATGCTTGGAAAAAAGTAAAGATGAGTATTGATCAAGCGGCCAAGAAGTAGTCCAGTTTTACTACTGCTTCTTGGCTGTAGGCTTGCTGTTTTGTTGCCGTTGTTTTGCTGTTAAGTCTCGTTTGTGTTGCTGTTTCTAGGCTTCGGTGTTCTTTGCTGTAACTTTTGTGCTTTGATACAGCTTCTCTGCTCCTCTCTCTTATTCAGGCTTTTAGGCCTCCTTTTGTACACAAGGGTATAGTCCCTTTCAAAAAACTATTTACCAATATTAAAAAAAAACAAAATCATATGGTATATCATTATCATAAAATGTAATAATAGACTAATGAGATTGAATATTAGTAATAGTTTCAATCATAATGTCTAATGTATTATCACATGGAGGAGAAAAAATAGAGTGATAAGTATGGTGTACATCTAAATTATATTTAGTAGTGTTATGATCAAGAAGTGGGTCATTGAATATCTTGAGATTCACATTATCATTGGTAGGATTAGATGATTCAGTGGGAAATTATCTTTCAATATCATTACCATTAATAAGATCTTGTATCACATGATGAAGCTTGACACATCAATTAGTAAGATTATCAACACATATATGAAAATAGTAAAAGGCATTAGCATATAAAATTTTACCATGAGGATTACTTTTATCAACCTCAAGATCTAGAGGGAGATATATAAATTTACATGGAATTAATTATTTTAGCACCAGTTCAAGTGCAAAAGGAAACCATGTGATTTGCCACCAAGGAATTTGTAACTAAATATTTGTGGGTTAAGATACAACATTAACAATAGGTTTGATGTGATTTTTATCATCATTATATTTTCCTTTGAAATTATGTTTTCCTTGAAACATTGGATTAGATGTGTTATGCTAAATGGTAATATATATGATATTTTTCATGATGAGGAGCTTATATTCATGCACTTTTAATTTCTGAAATAAATGATAAAACTATTGAAACTTGTCAAAGATAACTAAATCTTATAGAGGGGAATAATACTTTGAGTGAAGATATTTTGGAGCTCACTATTAGCTAGAATATTTTTCATATTAATAAGAATAGTCTTGTAGAATATAGCATAATCACTTATGTGGCATTTTATAAATTTGTGAATAGAACACCTTGTCCCCAATATTGACGCAGAATTGTGCGAGAATTTGATTATATAAAGGGGCAAAGTACATAACTAAATGAATGGGAAGATCATAAAACCATTGTAAATAAAAATCATTGAGGTTTATAGGAAATATATTGGTAATTAATGTGCCATTATATGCATAATCCAAGAAAGGAGCATGGAAATTATGAAGGTGCTCTTGAGGATCACATTTTCCATCATAAATAAGAATCCTAGGAGGAAAAAAACCTATAGGAAAAGGATATGAAACCATTTTGGGAGAAAGAAAGATATGAATAAATTGAGTACAATACATTACATGAGAAGAAGTAAAATCACATTTTTGTATTTATGTTATTTGATCTTAAAAACTATGAGCAAAGTTTTCAACATCTTGTGTGCTCTAAGAAGAAGATTGTGAACCACTATGGGTGTATATATGAGATGTAGAATAGTATTGGATATAGGAATAGGAATAGGAATACTAGGAGGTGGTTTATTAGATATCCCCAAATATATATGCACAATATATGTAGGATCAGAATATGTATCCATAGTGAAAGATAAAGGCAATCTCATCCCAAAATAAGACTTCTCATTAGAGGGTTAATCACAAGCTAGATTTGTAGTAAGTATTTTAATAATATTCTCAATATGTTGAGGGTTATCATGAAGACATACATAAAAATTAGACATGATCTCAACTTGGTCATGATCCACCTCATTATCATCATTAGAAAAATTAGTGTTACTATTTATGGTGTATTTAAATGGTGTGAAAAGGAACCTCATGGGAATATTGATCAAGCATAGAGAGATGCCTTGTACATGAAGAAGGGATGAATCCATAGGGACTTGATGATTACGAGTAGGAGGATAAATCTTAGTATGATCAATGGGTTGATGATTAATCCAATTTTTATGCTTAAAGGGCATCGAAACAAAGAATTAAAAAAGATGAAAATGAAATGCTAGGACAACAAATCTTTGGAATAATGTGAGATATTCGATCAAGGGTTGGGTTCAGAAAATTTTTACACCTCAATAAGAATAATAATATATTTAAGGGTTTGATAATATTATTTACTTTTTATTATTAAGTGTAATAATATTACAAGTAGAATATTCTAAATAAATTAATCCACATTAACCATATAATAAAGGATATATATATTAATACAAAAAATAGTGAAATGATAGCGTGAAATACAAGGAGTGAATATTTAGTTGTGTAGAGAGGTAAAAAAATGATTTAGGTGAGTAGATTAGCTTAAAGGGGTGATTTAAATTTAGATATGATTTATTCCTGATACATTAACTACAAATTACTCTTGTATGAAATTATATAGATCCTATTAGGGTGTAGTATGGTCTCATCCTTATTTGTATGGTTTTGAACGTGTAAATGGTGGTGTTTTGTAACTGTGGGTGCATTTCACTAGTCTATAAATGGTATTTGTTTTCTTTTTATATGGTTAGAATAGATTTAGCACCACTTGTAATGAATTACAACAAATAGAAACCCTATATGCATGTAGAAAACTTCATGAAATGATTAGTTAATAAAATGAGAAATGTGTGTGATGTTTAGGTGAGGATAGAAAAACCTTGGAAGTAAACCCCTACTAAAACATTCCAACAACTAAACTACATCCCCTTGAGTGGGAAAAATACTTGTGTAGCTCTCCTAGTGTTGGTGAAAATAGTTTATGCAATCTAAGCCATCCCCAATTGTGCATTTGTGTCTCTCGATGCAACAAGTAGTGGGCATACGTATAGATAGAATATAGATGTATCTAGTATATTAATGATATAGTGTGATGTGATTTAGATTGTAAATTAATTCCATTTTCCCTTAATAGATTTGGTAACTCTTGGAGTGACTTGTTATTGATAATATCTATAGGAAATTTGAATGTTTGTTAATAGAGGAAGCTAGACTTTTGATCTTGGTTTGAGTGCTTTGGACCTATGTGGTAGATACTCTAAATAATGTGCATATCCTTTAGGAATATTTAAGAGGACCTTAAGTGTTTTAGTTTTTATATGTTGCAATAATATTTTTGAAGAATTTCAAGTGAGATATGAAGGGAATATGAACTTTTTATATAACTTTTCATATGTTAAGTATTATATTAAGGCCAATCTAGGGGAGATGAAATGATGCATATAAGATATTAAAATTTAGAAAATATTCATTAGAGAGAAAGAAATGGGATTTTATAAGTTATCCTAGACCATAGTATGGTTTAGTCTTGTTTTTTGCGGCCACATAGAAAGATCTAATGATGATAGGATTAATTTTTAGGAAAGTTAGTTAATTAAGCTCTAGATGCAATTTTAAGTCAAATTATACAAATAAAGACAAACTTATCATTTTCTAATGATATATTACCAAATTGAAGTGTCTACAACCACCTACATTGACTCCACCTCCAATAATAATAATATTGACTCTATCGCCAACACCTAGAATCCATGCATTGAAATAAATATGAACTACTTTCAATAACTATCAATACCTCTTATAAATGGATATATTTTAATGTTTTAAATTTACTATATTGCAAGCTAAAAAGGCAATGTATCCATTTAAAAAATTCATTGCAACCTAAAATAAATGTAAAGATTTAAGTTTGGACCTACATTGAACATGCTCTCATTTAATTTCTATAAAATAAATATTTTCCTAATTTATTTTGAATACTTAAATCTATCCTTCAAGTGTACATGAAGAAATAAATTCACAAATTTTTAATAAATAATATTTTTCTAATTTCTTAATCTATACATTATAAAAATTATGTGTATTTTATAACACCTTTGATATTAACATAATTTTTACTAACAGATCCTATATTTATTTTACAACTCTATTTATATTTTTTTGGAAGATTGGAGATATTTTTTAATTACAGATGCAAGTTTACTTAAAGAAGAACTAAAAAATATAAGCATAAAATTAAAAACTATCCACAAATAAAAAATATTGAGCATATAAAATTTGTTAATTCATAAATTTAAAATGATAGTAATAAATAATAATGTTATTTTAAATTCAAAATTGAAATCACACATTGATATTAAATTTCAAAGGGTTTGTGATGGAAAAAACATGTTACTCAATAATAATAATTAGAACCTAGTTTACTGGGCCAAAAGAAATAAATAAATAATGTGGGAGAAGGGGATATAACTCCTTTGCTTTTTTTAATTTCATAATAGGTTTGGAAAAAACATATATATCCATATTAATAATTTATCATTCATATCGTAACATAAATATATAGCACTTTGTTATATATAACAATTAGATCATGTGCTAAATAGAGAAATACATGAGAGAGAAAGTACACTTAGCTACTTGGCTGATTTGGAAGTTGATCTGGGTGTGATAACTGACTAGAAATGTATTACATATGTTTCATCTCTAATTCTAAAAGTTAACTATGAATAGGAAAAAATTTTTATTTAAGGATAAATTGTTTGGTGATTTTTCCCCTATCTAATGGTTCCATCTAGAAAGATGGTAGATCTTTACAATTTTTTTTGCCTTTGTGACTAACTTTAATGTGATTTTATATGATATATTAGGTCTCAAAAATGTTTGAAACCCTTTATGATAAAAACAATTACCCAAAATCCTAGCCATGGGTGAAACACCTATAAAAAGGTTAATGTTTGGGTTGAATTACAATCTATACACTCCTACATCAACACTACTTTAAAGAGGCCTCAAATTACACATAATTCTCTACATAGAGATGTCATATTGTATGGATGTAACTATATTTAAAATTTTTATTACTTGAAAATGCTTATCTTGGATTATTTTCTTAATGTTTGACATGAATTTTGAGAGCTTTTGATTTGGGAATCTTGACTCTTGAACCTAATTTGGAGTGTGTCAAACCTATTTGGATGATACTCCTAATGTTTATTACTACTATGGGAAATTTAAGAGATCCTTATATTCCTTTTAAGAGTTGTTTTATTATAAGTTCCAAGTTATTTCTAGATAAATTTTAGTTGAGTAAATGAGTGCATATGACTTGATTATATAGAGTTTTGTAGGTGTAATTTAGTATTACAAATAACCCATGAGGAAAGTAAGGACTCATAAAATATATCAAAATAAGAAATTATCATTGGAAGGATATCGATGGAACCACCAGTTTTAGACCAAACCATTTGGAAATGTGGTCTTGTTTGTTTACTTTTTCCAAGTAGGGGATGAATTGATTTAAATTTCTGAGTATGGGAATTGTGAATAATAAACTACTTTGGACTGATGTGAGATATTTTTTTAGTGTTTGGGTAGTGAAATAAAGATAGAAATTCTTTCAATATGACTATGGATATATAAAATAGGTTCAAAATAGGTGTGTAATGCATTATTTAGGGATTAATCCAATATTGAGATTATCAAGTGATTAATTTCCAATTTAAGGTGTTTACATTTGTCCCCCCTTTAAGATAGAAAATGAAAAAATAAAGGAAAATAATACCTAAGTGTGAAAAGACACTTTATATTTTCTTGATTGTTTTCTTTATTTCTTGAGATGATTCAGGTGGTTGTAAGAACCCAAATGTGAAAACCTACAACATTCACTATAGTCACTACCCACGTAGAATAATTGAACGTTAACATTATATTGAAATTAAATTTGAACTTATTGAAAATTGAAGGTGAAAAAAACATTGAAGGAATACATGTTTTCCATATCAAATGAAGATATCCCTTGTTGAAGCACACAGAGAGAGGTGTTGAAAGTGTTATAATGGAGGATTGGGGGTGATCAGTGCCTAATTTAGAGAAGTAGTTGGAACTATTATAGGAATTAGGTGTCCAAACACATTAAAGGGGTCATGTGACAAGTAATCTAACTACTCTTAAAATAATTCCCAAGAGAGAGAGAGGAACTTCACAAGGTTTCTATCCACCCCTTAAATATTCAAAAAATAGTGAGAGGAAGAGTGTCACAAGGCATATAGTTTCACCTTAAATTTTCCATTTATGGAATGACACCATTATAGATGGATATAAGTCTCAAATGTGTAAATTAGTGCAAAGTTATAAGGTAATGAAGTATACTCATGACCCTACTATCCATTGTAATAGTGTTGATGAACCAAAAATTAAAAGTTGGAAAAGAATGAGACAATGCTCATGCCCCCACATTGTTAAAGTTCTCATGATTCCAAGATGAATAATTTCAAAAGGGAGAAAATTACTCATGTCCCCTACATTCTATATTGAATTATAGTAAAGTGTACTCTTAACTATGTACTTTTTCATTGAGAAACCTGTAAAATTATGTATGTTACAAAAAAATCTGATTTGGGTGCCATAAAGTTTCCCAAGATGGTACCATCTAATTTTGACAATAACATTTTCTAGTTTTGTCCCTATTAGATAGTTTTTTCCGTGTTGAATTTCTGTAAATCATTTTAGTTGAATTTCTTTAAATGATTTTTGTATGTTCCTGTTCATGTAATTTTTTCCTCTATATTTTATCTTCTACAATCTATATATTTTCTTGAATTACAATGAATTCATGTGATAACTCCACTAAATGCCCCCTTTTTTGAAGTGAGTGAGATATGATTTAGATCACTTACATAAAAAGTATATTAAGTGCATCCATGTTAAGTACAACATATAGTCATCATTGGATCCCATAAGATCTTATTTATGTGGCCATCATATAGAATAATGCATTATAAGAGAGTATGTGGTAAAAACCATGACACAAAGATAAAATAGAGAAAAAACATACAAGTATAAAAGTAAATATGCATACATGTATGCAAGCATAAAATTAAATATGTATACACAAACAACAATAAATGTCACATATACAGTCATGCAGAAGACCAAGGCCACATACAAGGGACACAATAGTGTCACACACATAAATAATGGTTGTATGGCCACATAATAAAAGGAAACTATTTTTGAAAACAAAGGACACAATACTATCCCACACACATAGAGAAGTTCAAATGGTGCATATATGAGACAAGTAAGAAAGTATATGTATGGTGATGAAAATTATATAGTAGACGATAGCCACAAAGAACAATATATGTTTTTATTGCATATTCAATGTGGGTTAGTCTCAAATATCTAGATAAATAACATATATCACATTGTATTATATAAACATAACTAGGTGTAGACACTAGAAAACACACCTAACACATAAGGTTGTCTAAGATAAAGATATAAAAAATAATATAAAACCACAATAAATATTTAAAATTAAATTTTCAAAAACACCTAAACAGTAAAAATAAGGTGATAGAAAACAATCCATAACTCATTTACTCATCCTCACCCACTCACACTTAATTATATCCACCTCACCTACCCATTTTCACTTTTTATGCACTATGGACTCTTATCATCTCACCTTTTGTTTATGAAAAATGCACTCATATGTGTCACAACCTTTTATCACTCAAAAACTATAAAATAACATCCATCAAACTCATTCCAACCCCTTGAATTTTCATGTAGTTGAGCCCATATCTTAGTTTTTGCTTCTTTGTTTATATATTTTAGTATTGAAGATTTTGAAGACGAAATTTTGGATCAAAAAAATATTGGAGCAGCTCATGAAACTTTTGTTTTCATGAAATTGTAACGCATTTGCTAGTAACACATGTGATTGAATTCTAAACTTCTTTCATTTTTTGGTTAATCATAGACATGACTAGTTTACGACTAAGCTAGGTATATGATTTATTTTATTCATTATTTTTTATTTTTTGAAATAATTTATTTAATCTCCTTATAAGGTTCACATATATGACTGAAGAAGGTCCTTTAGCAACAAAAAATGACTAACAATTTTTTATTGTTTGCATGAATTTTTTAGATTCAAATATGGAATTTTATCCCACTTTATTCATTGAAATAACCCATGATTCTTCTTCTCATTTTCAATGGTTGGATCATAAACCCATTTTATTTAAGTAGTATTGATTTGGATTTTTATATTATATCAAAAAAACATATATTACATAGTGAGAAAAATCTAGGCATAAACTTTAGTGATCATGGTGGATTGATCAACGTGTCATCCACTACATCACTTGCATTGGTCCTATACAAATTTCTTATCATATAGCCAATTACCACTTCTATATGGCATTCTTCATCACATGTTGAGCCACTTGTCATTTCACCTATCATATAGACCTATTTTACATGGATCTTCTTGCCTCTATCCCCACTTATTTAGGCTCCCTTCTTGATTCCTATACATCATATTCCCCTTATACAATATATTACATTCATTCACACTCTTTTTGCATTTATTCCCCATCATTTGTATCCACTAATTCTTTCATGTCTTTATCACAAGTCACCTACACATTCTCACATTATTCACCTCTCTTTGAGTGTTCTTCCACATGCACCTTCCTACCTCCATTATTTCCCATCTAGTTTTTCTTCTTATTACCAGATCCTCCTTCTTCATTCACATCATCTATGATTGCCAAAACCATTTAGTCTTCCACATTTATCCTGCAAGTTCCTCCACATCCATTTACACTTTCACATCATTTTTATTTTCTTCCACATTTTTATTAGCTTGATATCACATCCTATGTGCCTCCTTCTATTCCATGCAATCATACTTTTATCACGACCATTCATCAAAAGACCACATACTTAGTTATCATGCTTCTTATGGAAATCAATATATTCTCTACTCCTCATCCAACTGACACCATTTTTATCAGACCACTTCTAATCATTCTCTAATCCACCATAAATTTATTCTTGTGTCCTCATCCACTTGACATTATCATATATTCACCACACTTTAAATCTATCATTTTTCTCCATATCCATACTCATGTGCTCCATTCACTTCCATCTTATGGATTATATTTTTCATCCTTTCTTCATTCATCATCCACATCAAAAAATCAAATCTCATTATCTATATTTTCTATCAATTTCTTCTATAAATCAAATACCTCATTCATATTGTCCCTAAAAGGACTGGGGGATGTTGGAAACATAATGTGTCACAAGGAAAAATTAGTTAATTTTTACCAATGCTTAGGGATGATGTCCCTCCTCTTTGTGATGAAGAGGCTCCCATTTAATGAATGCAGATAAAACAAATATAATGGTTGCTCATAAATCTAGGGATCACACTAGACTACTCTACTAGAACTATGGAAAATTTCTTACACCTAGTGTAAGGGGGGAATTTTTTTGAGAGACAAGGTGAAGGGGAGTAAGAACTTGGGAGAATGGGGGTTAATCTTATAAATAGGCTCTAGCATAGTTTCACAAGTATTAACCAGAATCAATCAATACTCGATTAAAAGTGATGAATCCCTATTTTTTAATGTTAAACCCTATATTATTTTGATATCACATTACATAATGCATAATGTTGAATATTTATAAGTAATACTTTACTAAGTTTTAAAAGGAGTTAGTATGCATATTTTTTTTCTTTTTTTCTTGTTATTGCTTCTTCAAAAATGGCTTAAATTGATATTATTATGAGCATTAAAAATACATTTGGAAAATCATATGTTGAGTTATCACACAAGTAAATTTCACTAGTGCATGACTCAATTAGTGCATTGGCACAGGACTTACCTTATGGTGCAGGACTCGCCTTTACATTAGCGTAGGACTCGCAGTAAAGCACCAGGCTCATCTAAATCATCAATTTAGATTTAATTGAAATAAGGAACTTGCACAAGAAGATAGATATCTCATACTACTGAACTATAAGTGATACAACTAGAAACACAACAACATGAGCATGAAACGTATACTACTACCTTAACCTACATGCATGCATATTATGAGGTTTAGGTACTTCAGCTTTTGGGAGATGTGATGCAGGTAACACCTATGGATTTATTATCACCATGATTATCTGTAATCAATCTAAGATCTAAAGCATTTTCCAACACCGATTGACTCTCTCAAAGGATTCAATTACACATATACAATTAACTAGATTAATTCAACCCAAACACTTCAAAGACTACTCCCTCCACAACTGTACTTCTTAGAATACATAGTCATTGTTTTAGTCAACATCTAGCTAAGTAGATGTTAGTTATTGTAAATAAAATAGTTCTCTCCTATAGGTACTATGATTTCTTTGGTATAAAATAGGAAATGTATTTAGATTTTTTAGTTTGGTTCAGTTAGTTAATTTATTGTAAAAGCATACTTTTCCAATTCAATGAAATTGTATATTCAAGGGATAAATTTGTTGTGTGACTTTCAACAATAAACCTAATTGAAGGGAAGGGGAAAGGGACACTTCTTCCCAATGAGAAGGGAGATTTACTATTATTTTGTTTCTATCATTTTGAATGCATTTACCATTTTAGCTTTAAATTACATTAATAACCTTTAAATTGTGTCTTTGATATTATTTTACTTTTAATGCATTTCATCTCCTAAATTGTAGTTAATTTATTTTTCAGTTCATTCCATTATTAAGTACATGCTAAGAACAATTCCTATTTTTCCTTTTTTTGCAAACAACCATGGACACCACCTTGGACTAATAAACATGATATAATTAAATTATGAGTATCAACAACACTCGTCACTTTTTTCTATCATTTTCGGGGAACTAGAGTTGTTATCAAAGGTTAAAGGTGTTAGTTGGAAGCGTTTTCTAGTTTTCTGGTAATTTTCCATTCATAAATTTTATTTCCATAACTCTTTCTTAGGAAGTAGAGAGGAACTTATAGTGACAACAAGAATTATCTATGCTTTTGAGAATGTGGAACACAAATAATCAAGTCAATCACTGATGGTTAAGGAACTATCCTCAATATGATAAGATTTTTTGTTTAGACCTAGAAACCATAGAGGTAGATTCATTAGAATAAATTTTCAAAACCAGCATGTGGAACAACTTGCTAACCAAGGAAGAATGATTGATGAAGTAGAAAACCCCAATGGTGCAGAAAATAAAAAACCTCATGTTGGTAGAATGTTAACCTAGCCCATACAATTGGATCCTAATGATTAGGATCCTACGAAAAATATATCCCCCTCAATCTTACCAACCTTTCAGGGATTAGTCTCAGAAGACCATAACCAATTCCTTTTTTGAATTTAAGGTCCTGTGCCAAACGTATGATTACACTTTTGATTCCCAAAAACTCAAGTTATTTCCCTCCACCGTAAAAGATAAAAATATGCAATGGTTTATGGGTTTAAACCCTAACTCCATCCATAGTTAAGATGACATGGAAAAAAATTTCTTGGACAAGTATCAAGACTACTGCAGAGTTTGGGACAAGAAGGAAGAAATTTTTAGAATTCAACAAAAGGAAGATGAGAGTGTTGAGGACTATCTTGATAGTTTCCTCTTCCTTCATAGGAGGTGTGGTACTAGTCTATATGTTGATCTAGTTAAAGCCTTATTCCTAAAAGGGTTGGATTAAGACAAACAAAGCCTTCAAATGTTATGGGAAAGGAAGAAATGAACAAACTATAATTTATGGAAATCATTGATCTTTATAGGAATTACTCCCAAAATCTCCCCAAATTTTGTAAATAGAAAGGAAAAGTGGACAATGACAATCTATCCAAACTAAGGTAAGAAATTACAAATTTGAGAACAAGCCCTTTGGTTTAACTCAATAAAACTATGGATAGGAAGAAATCCAGAAACACAGAGCCTTTGTTAATCTATTGCTCAAGATGTAGAAACAAACATGGACTTAAGGGATTCCCTTTAGACAACACAAACATATATATTCTTTGTGAACTTAAGCATGCCACATAATAATGTGGGTTTTTTCCCTTATTGAATAATCATCTCAAACATAACACACAATACAAATATGAATGAATTCATATTGTCCCTCAAAGGACTGGGGGACTGTTGGAAACATAATCTGTGTCACAAGGAAAATTAGTTAATTACCAATGCCTTAGGATGAGGCCCTCCTCTTGTGATGAAGAGGCTCCCATTTAATGAATGCAGATAAAACAATCTAATGGTTGCTCATAAATCTAGGGATCACACTAGACTACTCTACTAGAAACTATGGAAATTTCTTACACCTAGTGTAAGGGGGAATTTTTTGAGAGACAAGGTGAAGGGAGTAAGAACTTGGGAGAATGGGGGTTACTCTTATAATAGGCTCTAGCCTAGTTTCACAGTATTAACCCAGAATCAATCAATACTCGATTATAAAGTGATGAATCCCCTATTTTTTTAATGTTAAACCCCCTATATGTATTTTGATATCACATACAAATGCATAATGTTGAATATTTATAAGTAATACTTTACTAAGTTTAAAGGAGTTAGTATGCCTATTTTTTTTCTTTTTTTCTTGTTATTGCTTCTTCAAAAATGGCTTAATTGTATATTATGAGCATTAAAAATACATTGGAAAATTCATTATGTTGAGTTATCACACAAGTAACTTTCACTAGTGCATGACTCAATTAGTGCATTGGACAGGACTACTTATGGTGCCAGGACTCGCCTTTACATTAGCGTAGGACTCGCAGTTAAAGCACCAGGCTCATCTAAATCATCAATTTAGATTTAATTGAAATAAGGAACTTGCACAGAAGATAGATATCTCATACTACTGAACTATAAGTGATACAAACTAGAAACACAACAACATGAGCATGAAACGTATACTACTACCTTAACCTACATGCATGCATATTATGAGGTTTAGGTACTTCAGCTTTTGGGAGATGTGATGCAGGTAACACCTATGGATTTATTATCACCATGATTATCTGTAATCAATCTAAGATCTAAAGCATTTTCCAACACCGATTGACTCTCTCAAAGGATTCAATTACACATATACAATTAACTAGATTAATTCAACCCAAACACTTCAAAGACTACTCCCTCCACAACTGTACTTCTTAGAATACATAGTCATTGTTTTAGTCAACATCTAGCTAAGTAGATGTTAGTTATTGTAAATAAAATAGTTCTCTCCTATAGGTACTATGATTTCTTTGGTATAAAATAGGAATGTATTTAGATTTTTTAGTTTGGTTCAGTTAGTTAATTTATTGTAAAGCATACTTTTTCCAATTCAATGAAATTGTATATTCAAGGGATAAATTTGTGTGTGACTTTCAACAATAAACCTAATTGAAGGGAAGGGGAAAGGGACACTTCTTCCCAATGAGAAGGGAGATTTACTATTATTTTGTTTCTATCATTTGAATGCATTTACCATTTTAGCTTTAAATTACATTAATAACCTTTAAATTGTGTCTTTGATATTATTTTACTTTTAATGCATTTTCATCTCCTAAATTGTAGTTAATTTATTTTTCAGTTCATTCCATTATTAAGTACATGCTAAGAACAATTCCTATTTTTCCTTTTTTTTGCCAAACAACCATGGACACCACCTTGGACTAATAAACATGATATAATTAAATTATGAGTATCAACAACACTCGTCACTTTTTTCTATCATTTTCGGGGAACTAGAGTTGTTATCAAAGGTTTTAAAGGTGTTAGTTGGAAGCGTTTTCTAGTTTTTCTGGTAATTTTCCATTCATACATTTTATTCCATAACTCTTTCTTAGGAAGTAGAGAGGAAACTTATAGTGACAACAAGAATTATCTATGCTTTTGAGAATGTGGAACACAAATAATCAAGTCAATCACTGATGGTTAAGGAACTATCCTCAATATGATAAGATTTTTTGTTTAGACCTAGAAACCATAGAGGTAGATTCATTAGAATAAATTTTCAAAACCAGCATGTGGAACAACTTGCTAACCAAGGAAGAATGATTGATGAAGTAGAAAACCCCAATGGTGCCAGAAAATAAAAAACCTCATGTTGGTTAGAATGTTAACCTAGCCCATACAATTGGATCCTAATGATTAGGATCCTACGAAAAATATATCCCCCTCAATCTTACCAACCTTTCAGGGATTAGTCTCAGAAGGACCATAACCAATTCCTTTTTTGAATTTAAGGTCCTGTGCCAAACGTATGATTACACTTTTGATTCCCAAAAACTCAAGTTATTTCCCTCCACCGTAAAAGATAAAAATATGCAATGGTTTATGGGTTTAAACCCTAACTCCATCCATAGTTAAGATGACATGGAAAAAAATTTCTTGGACAAGTATCAAGACTACTGCAGAGTTTGGGACAAGAAGGAAGAAATTTTTAGAATTCAACAAAAGGAAGATGAGAGTGTTGAGGACTATCTTGATAGTTTCCTCTTCCTTCATAGGAGGTGTGGTACTAGTCTATATGTTGATCTAGTTAAAGCCTTATTCCTAAAAGGGTTGGATTAAGACAAACAAAGCCTTCAAATGTTATGGGAAAGGAAGAAATGAACAAACTATAATTTATGGAAATCATTGATCTTTATAGGAATTACTCCCAAAATCTCCCCAAATTTTGTAAATAGAAAGGAAAAGTGGACAATGACAATCTATCCAAACTAAGGTAAGAAATTACAAATTTGAGAACAAGCCCTTTGGTTTAACTCAATAAAACTATGGATAGGAAGAAATCCAGAAACACAGAGCCTTTGTTAATCTATTGCTCAAGATGTAGAAACAAACATGGACTTAAGGGATTCCCTTTAGACAACACAAACATATATATTCTTTGTGAACTTAAGCATGCCACATAATAATGTGGGTTTTTTCCCTTATTGAATAATCATCTCAAACATAACACACAATACAAATATGAATTGAATTATATGGCTCAAAGGCAAGGGGGAAATTTTTAGTCTAACCAAAATTAGTCTTACATGCCAAAATCCCAATGGGATCCAAATCAATGGAATGCACCATGGCCATATCCCCAGCCTTAGGCTCAAAAATCCCCATAAGAGTGGATCCCAAAGTGGAATGTATGTTGGACCCTAAAATATTGGTTAAGTACCAAGAGGCGCACACGCAGGATCAGTGGATAGAAGGGTACTCAAGGAAAAATGTGTAGGAAAAAGAGGTTTAAGAAGGGTTTAAGTTAAACCAGGGCATGTACAGGAGGAAAAACAAGGGTTTGAAGGACTTAGCCATATTTGGCATCATTGAGTCATTTGAGGAAAAGCGTGAGGACCTGACTAGGTGTCATAAGTGGATAAGGTGCTAGCCTGGAAACTTGGAGGTCAAGAAAAGGATATTCCATGCAGGGAATATTCCTAGAGACATAATTAAAGTTAGTGGAAGGTTTGAAAAGAGGATAATAATTCGCTAATGGAGGATCACATCAACACTTGGCACATGATTGGCACATGATCTGCTCAAGAGAGAAGTCATGGCAATGGTTGATGATCCTATTTAAAGAGGTGTTTGGGATAGGAATAAGGACTAAGAGAGGAGGCATAGAGTGTTGTTGAGTGGAACAGAGTATGATACTAAGGAGAAGGTGAACAGAAGATTCACATGTAGGAGTACAACACAGTGAAAGGCATGGAATGATAAGGAAGGACACGTGCATAAAATACAAGGGAAGATTCACGACTTAGCCTTTTTTCACGTGTACGGTATATTTTTGGAGATAGCGTGTAGAGCACACAAATTAGATGAAGACTTGTGAAACATGCATGGGCTATTTTGGGAAGAGTGTCTACTACTCACTTTGCATGGGTTCAGGCTAATAATAGAATTGTTACTGCCAGTTAACCAGAAGAGATCTATTGTTAACACACTTGCATGTGTGTCTATTATTGTAAAGGTGCATAGATATTTTTTAGCATGTGACCCATTTTGGGAATTATGCAAGCGGGAAAGGGAAAGTCCCCACCCTTATAAATAAGTAGTGATCTATGGAGTATAGGAGGACTAGATATGAATTATTGTGAAGTTATGCTACCAGATCTGATGCGTGCATGAGCTTGTGGTATTACTTAATGTAAAAAAAAAATCTGTATTTATTGTGTTTAATATAATGGAGTGTATTGGCTGAATCAAGGTGTTAATCATGATTATAACTTATTCTTACATGGTTGAATTCATGATGGTTATTATTTAAATCTATTACCCTTAGATCTAGATCTAAAATATACTCTGTAGAATGTTATACTAATTATGAATCTGAATAAATTAACTCATAATATTTCTAATAACTTGCATAAGAAACCCTAAAGAGGGGCTTAGTACCTTTTCACACTTCGGGTGAGTGCTCAGTATATGCTAAGTTATGTGATAGCGGGCTTGGGTTATTACTAGTAAATTCTAGGCTGCATCATTGGTTCCATTTCCGGGACCTCTTTTCATTTTTTTTAGGATGGTTCATGGTGAAGACATACCAGTTGACCCTAGAAAGTGTTGAGGAGTGGATAAATGATCTAGATGGAGAGTACGTACAGAGGTTCAACACCAGATCTGAGTTTAACACACATGCATGGGTGGAAGAAAATATGTAGGATAGTTTTTATGAGAGCTTCTTCACTAATTTTCTGGTAGAACTGTATGAGTGGCTAATTGCTTATGCATATAAAAGAGATTGGAGGTATCGTGCAATTTTTTGGACGTGGGAATAATTTCAGGCCCTTTATGATTCTTATCTTATTTGGACATGCACTGTGGATACTTGGTTTTGTGGTGTTCTAAATAGTTATATTCTAAAGTACTCAATTTCCACTTATTCTTTCCCAAAGGTAGCGGAATTCTATTTTTTATGATATCCCAGAGGAACTTACTTGCAAGGAATTCTACTAGCAATCAAAATCTTGATGGTGACCTTAAACTTGGAAAGTAAACTGATGGCTAACTAAAACCCCACCACGCATGGGGGTAGGAGTAGGTTTTGTGAAATATGGTAGACCCAACGGTAGAAATGGAGAGAGAAGAAAGGTGGCTTAAGTATAATGAGGCACATGAGAGGGAAATATATCAGTAGTGGGATGTTATAGAGTGAATGGAATTGAGGAGAGATATGGCTTGTGAAGTATTTGGATCTCACGTAGAAGGCTTGGAGCTGGATCATTAGGAACTCCCCCATTTGGGAAAGTGTGATAGGGAACCCCCCTCGACCTCATGTGGAAGTGTTCTAGTAGAGATGACTTGGGCTAAGGGCACGCATCTGAATCTACCTAGAAACCTAGCCCTTGTGCTTGGTGTTCTAGTATCTAGTAAGAAAAATAGTCAGCAAGATAATTTAGGCAATGGGAGAGTAGGATTAATTCACATAACAAGTACATCAATGGCAGGGAAAATTTCTACATTTTTTATTTGGGGGTACCTTTTTAGGTACATCATCCACACAAAATTCAAGTGCATAAAATTTTAGACTCACTTCTAGGGGTGGTAACACTTCACAGACTACGGGGGTTTAGTTTAGTACTACTGTTGGGACACATAAAAGTACATACATAGGTTCACTTCCAGCTATAGGTGGAGGATCATGAGGTATAGGTGCTTCTAGTACCAGGGGATTTGGTGGTTCTAGAGGTCGAGGAAACACAATAGGTTCTAGATCAGGTGGGCAAGGTCTATACCAACCCAAAAATATTTACATGGAGATGTCTCTTCATCTTCCATAATATAGGGGCATAGAAGATGCTGCTGAGCATGTGAACATGTGTGAAATACTATGGTGTGAAAAAGGTATCACAGCTTCTGGGCATAGGGCAAGTCAATTTTCCATGACATTACAAGGACACAAACATAGCTAGTATAGAAATTTTGACCCTGAATAGACTTGTGTAGATTATGCAGCATTATAAGATGCATTCTATAAAGAGTTTCACATCCCTGAGTTTGAGAGGAAGAGTATAAGCGCACTCAAGGATATTAAGTAAGGTACTACTAAGAGTATCAGGGAGTATGATGCCCATTTCAAAATTATTTTATCTAAGCTTTCTTATGATATTCACACAAGCTAGCATGTACAGAGGTTCATTGGAGGTTTGATTATACCTTTTAGAAGGGCACTATCACATATGACATAAATTGATCTACGTAAAGCACTAGAAGAAACTTTACGTGTTAAGGAAATCAAAAGTATAGACATTGGGGTGAGCCCATTTTTAGAAGCACAAATTACAGCTATGGTGAAGTAGTTGGAGAAGCTATCGGTAAATTGAGAACATGAGACACACACAAGGATTTGGTGTACAAATTGTGAAGTGGAAGATCACACCAAGGATAGTTATCCCTGTAAATCAATACATTTATTTCTACTAGACTATGAGATATGTCATTTAAACCATGATGTTATCCACTTCCCATTATTACAACGTGTAATAAGGAAGAACATCTCTTACTACTATAAACTTTACAGGTCCATGACCCATGATACAGAAGACTTCTGAATGATTAGTCAGATCCAAGATGCTATAAATATTGGTGTGCGATAGACAAGAGTATCAGATAAATCTAAAGCAAAGAACGAGCATTAGAATCAGGATTACAATCAATATCGATATGATCGGAATGAAATGCATTTTGAAGGATGTCATGACAGAGGTCGAGGATACCATGGTAGATTCATAGGATGAGGTCATGGTGGTTGAGGAGGTGATTTTCCTCATGGAACATGCTATACATGTGAATCTCCTTACCACTATAGGTGCGAATGTCCTTAGAATATTACTCGTTCCTTGTGTGGAAAGAATCATAGCTATGAGTAATTCCTGGACTTATATGATCATAGTACTAAGTAACATAAATAAGAAAACAAAGGTGCAAGGATGGTTAGGATACAATGCACTGTGGAAAATTAGTGGATGCCAAAGTTGGAACCAGAATCCAAGGTATTTCCTATAAATATCACTACCCATGCTTAAGTGGCATGCGCCAAAGAAGCATTGCAAAATAATCCTACCATCACTAAGGAGGAGGTTCTACATGCACGGTACCCAAATCTTGTCCATCAGAAGGAGGTGTATCAAGAAACTATGGAGGTACTTAGAAATATTTAGGGTGAAATACAGTATTTAAAAGAGTAATCATGGAAGATGGAACAAAATAAAATAGCAGAGACGCTCAAAACTGATATTGATGACTTGAAGGAAGTATGTAAAATGTTGTGCTAGGAGAATATCATTCCATTGCTAGGGAATTGGCTAGAGGGAAACACTCCACATTTAAGTATTGAGACTAGATGGAAAATCTCACATGTAAATCTTCCCCCCATAGCTTAGAATACGACAAGGAAATCACTCTGAATGTTGTTGTGGATGGATGGATTTTGAGCAATATATTGAATAATACAGGCACAGAAGTCAATGTTCTTACTTTAGATGCATGGGTACAGATGGGGAGACCCCCATTACATCCATCTTCTAATGTTTTTTTTATGACAAATCGAACCAAGGCCACCCCTATTGGATTGTTTAAAGATGCATCCATTACTATACAAGGGGCCAAGTTCACAGGGGAATTTGAGGTTTTGGCACTTGCAGAAGAAGACAACCTCCCAAATCTACTTGGGCGCTTCTGGTGTTATGTAAATAATGTTGATCTTCAATTAAAAAATGGTTATATAAGTTTTGAGAATAAGGAGGAAAGGGTTATTATCCCTTTAACATATGGGAAATCTACGTCCTATGTTGAGCCTTTGAGTGAGGAAGCTCTGAATAGGATTTATGCACGCACCATCCGAGACCTAGAGGTGCTTTAGTTATCTAAAGAAGGAATACTTCAGTGGGAAGATGTAAATTCTATTAGTGATACTCAAAGTATTGCTTTTGATAATTGGGCTCACAGTACTTATGTGTTGGTAGGCCATGAAATAAGAAGCACATTTGAGTGGAAAAGTATACCTCGTTGTATTAGGAGAATAAGTAACAACTCGGTATGTCAATACACTAGAGAAGGAGATTGTATAGTATTTCTACGTACCATGGAGGAATAGTGGATAGACTAGTTGGAGAGATGGAATATGTTAGCATATACACTATGCGGGACAACATCAAGCTAGTGGGTGGTTCACAGAGATAATATTATAGGATGGAATGAAATCAGGATTGCTCTTTCAATTCGGTTTTACATGAGCAATGCATCTACTCAAATCTTCACTTATCATGGTAATCAACCTGATCAACACCACATTTAGTAGTGTGAGAGACTCTAGATAGAGGGGTAAAATGCTTTACCACCTTCACTCTAGGTGCATAAATTTTATTCCATTTTATAAGGTTGCGCACATGATTAGTATGTATATGTGAAACTCCATCGAGAGACTAGAAATTGGCAGGATTTTATTGAGGAATGATCTAGATGTTTGACTATTTCTCTACTAATCCTCTACTAGAAGAGGCATTAAGGGTTATAAAGTGTTAACTATGGGAAATAGTACCAAGGCAAAGGAACTCAAGTAGAAGTTATTTGATGGAAATGATTCAGGAGAGAGTTTTGTTGAATAAATAGAGATAAATACCACACTACTTAAGTGCACTTCCCTTAAGAAAGAAAAAGGAAAGATGGTCTACTTAGTAGATGACGAAGAAGTAGAAAATTTGGATGTAGACCATTCAACAGGTAGGTGTTTCACCATTTTATTTACGTTATTGGAACAAAATAGATAAGGGTTATGGGCTGAGGAGGAATACTTGTGTTGGTTTGGAGGTTGATGTAATAACGATGCTTCCCGGAATGTCACCATGAGTGTAATGCTTCTCGATCTGTCCTGGTGCTGGTTATGGATGTTTGTATGTGTGAAAAGTCTCTAGTTCTTCTTGCATGTAGTTTTCTTCTCATCCCCTTGAACTAGAATGTGCCAACCCAAAAACAAGGTTGCTAAGGTGAATAAATGGTAACCGAAAGTGGTTTTGGGTTGACCGACATTGGTTTAGGGATGACCAACATCGGTTAAGGTGGGATTCCCTAGGTTTACTGAAAATGGAAGATCTCGCATCTTTTGAATCAAGTTCATTCCTTTATCTGCAAATCCGAATGGAAGTTACCTTTTTATGAGTGGGAAGGTGGTTAGAGGAATAATAGGCCTTGATTTTTAGGTTTTGACTAAGTCTTATTCATTTATGGAAACATGCTATGAATAGGTCTATGGTGAGGTGTTTAGGTGATGTTTATAGGTGAGGTGTCTATTAATTTAATTAAAGTAATTAAATTAATAATGGGGTGAGGATGGGTATTAATTTAATTATAAATAATTAATTAATGTTAATGTGGGGTATAAGGGTCATCGTTAGGGGAATGTGTGTAAGTTGGTTATTCGAAAGGGGACTAAGGGGAGTGTGACCCGATTTTGGTGTCTACAATTTGCCCCATTTTGTTGGGAATCCTGTATCGGTAGGTGGCGTGACAAAAATGAAGGTTGGGTTTTTCCCCATGTGAATTTAGGGTGAAAAGGTGAAGTTGGGTACTGTACAATGGAAAAGTGACAAGCGAGCATGGGAATTTACAAGTAAATCTTCCTCACACCTGACCTCCCGAGGTCGTGCTGAGACAGCCGGTGGGGATGGACTATGCGTGGGATGTAGACAAGCTAGTTAGGCAATCTTATGTATTCGACATGCACTAATAAAATTTGTGAATCTAAAGCAAAGAAGGCCCTCCTAACCTAAACTGGCATGATAGATTGGTCGGTGAGGATGACTGCTTGAAGGCTCCAATCAATATCAAGCTCTGGCGTAATCCGGTCTATAGGTTGTGGGATACGGGGAAAATGACCTGGGATTGTTTCGTGTATATCTCCAAATAGGGTCATAGGATGGATGATGGATATAGTGGACTCTACGGGTGATTCTCTAGTCTAGTCCATAAATCCTTAGCTTCATTAGCTGCTATATCCAACAAGGATAACTATGTGATGATGATAGGTGGAAGTGGAGTGGATCTAAATACTAATGTGTGTAAACCAGTGTCAACGTCGGATTGACCTGTGGACTCGTTGGGTTGTGGGATTTGTGGATCACAACCATAGATTCATGGTTGTTATGGACCTGCTATGGTCATGTGTGGAATCAGTCCCTAATCCCTAGTATCCAATAGTCGTATGCCTTTTTGGCCTCTATGTTTAGAACTACAAGTTGTGGAATCTTCTCAGAGTACCTTACAGGCGTTCTAGCAACCTGAATTCTTAAGCTAGTGTCTATATCAGTGAGAATGTCTCTTGTGTCTTGATGTGGGACCAAAGGGTCATAACTAAACATTTTCTCTCTTTCAAGCCCTTCTACAGTCATGTGGATTTTTATCTAGGGTAATATGTAGTTTGGTCTGGTTTGACCAGAATGTGTGTGCTTGGTCGTATTCTATGGTTAACCCTCTTAACTGTGAGCTGATCTTTTGTAAGTCTGTTGTTGTTCAGAAGACTTGGATTCTAAGATTCTGATCTATATCAGCTATTGCTGTAACAAGATTGGGTTGAGGCATGATTGGCTCGAATATGTATTCTCTGGGATCTCTAGGTCCCGTGATTGTCATGTAAAAGAAACAATGTAAATCTAACTGTAGTAGAGTAAAATTAACTATGTAAAGCATATCTACGGCATATATAACTTCTCTATTTTTGTATTTTTGATGAACTATTGAACAGAATTGAAAGAGTAATTATTTAAAATATCTAGAAATTAACAACTAAACTAATAACGAAATAAAAACAAACAAAGCTGCTGAGTATAACTACTTTCCTGTGTAGTTGTAAATCTATTCTAAATAACTAGATAACTGATCTAATCTATTTGAAAGACTCTCGATCCTACCTCAGAAGTGAGGAGTGAATCATAGTTTCTCAGAAACTATCAATCCCCACAACTTCCCGACAATATCGAAAGTGAGATTAACTGAAATGAAATGATTGACTACTCTATTTGATATGTTTTAACTAGAACTTTGAAAGCTTGAACCTGGATTTTGCAGAACAGTGGTGAAATCCTGGTTATGTGTGGATTTGTCCCCTCAGTATGATCTCCTTGTTCCTTCATACTCATGTGAATCCAGAAAATCGTGTGATGTTAGCATCAACAGAAGTTGGTATCAAAATAATTGCAGCTTAGGATGCAGACTGAATACAATGCGAGTAGGAGAGGGATAACGCAAGAGAAAAGAGCTTGGCTTATGAAATTCCTAGCGGGATTTATTATGAGTCATACCACATAAAACGTCCAAAACCTGAAACTATCATGCTTGATGAACAAGACCTGTAACTTTAATGGCTTCCTACTGAAAATCAAACTATCCTATTCTAATGAATTGCATGAAATAGTAACTACACTAGCACAAGAAGATTATGTGGCTTCCTAACAGCTAAACAACACTAACCATGCATACAACAAATGAAACTATGAATCCTAAGCAAAATTGAAAGGCTAAGCTATTAAAATGAGAAATTGAGAGGCAAATTTGAGGGGCCATTTGCTTGAGCATAAGCCAACTATTTATAGAATTCCCATTTACCCAAAGGTGAAAACCAAATTGAACTCTTTAACCATAAACAATGCCAAAACACTATTCTAGGGAACCAGAATCATAAATACAAGAAAAGGCGGTGAAAAAATCTGGTAAACGTTGAATTTTTACATGAGTCGCATTAAAAGAACATTCTGAAAAATGCATGAAGGACTGCAACCCTGAACCGGTTACAAGACCGCCGCCCCTGAGCAGTGGTGAGACCACCACCCAGTTTCGTCACTGAAGAGCAAAACGCAAAGAAAAGGAGGGGAGAAGAGACAACAAAGCACGCAGGGGCTAAGTGGGGCATGTGGGATGTTAACACATACTTGGAGAGCTTTTATGGATCCTGAACACCTTTAGAGGAGACCTAAATCATCATTGGGGCACGTGTAATGTTGTTCTGGAGGTGCAGCACCCTACAATTTTGGGTATGTACATATTGCCCCCTTGAAGAAGTGTTTTAGCCATGAAGAGGTGTAAAATGGTGGGTCTGAGTATGGTAGTCCCGAAATGGGAAGTAAGAAATTATACCTGATACGCCCGTGTGTCAAAATGATGCCCTCCGAGATTCCCGCTACCTGCAAAATGAAAAGAGGAATCAAGTGCAGATAGACAAAATAGATCGGAAAATAAATACTAAAATAATATGAAATGAGGACGTACCATTTGTGTGGGGATAAGAACTTACCTCCGTCAGTGCTCCAAACCTGCAAAAAAGGGGCATTCAAAACAAGTCAGGATGCTATATATGTAAAAGTGGGCCCATTTTCCTATTCATTTGCGCGTGTCGATTTGATTGATTTTGAGCTCTGGGACCCACGGTGACTAGTATAGTCAAAACATTCGGGACTAGATTGTGATCATGCCTCCATGAGTGTAACACCGACCCATGAGATCACAAGTTAGTTTTTCTTGATTTACCGATTTTATCTCCAAAATGTTAAAATGGTGAAATATTTGTCATGGGGGGATTATTTTTGAAAATGTTAGTTTTAATAGGGTCACTTAGGGGGGGGGTGCCTAATGGGTAGGCTTTGTTTTGGTCAAAATAGTCTTTATTTTGCATTTTTAGGCATTTTTAGGGCACGTGACCCACGTGGAAATTTGGGACACGACCGCCACCCTGAGCAGGGTGGTGGTTACATGACCGCCACCCTGATCAGGGTGGCAGTTATAAGAATTCCACCTTTAAGGTGGCGATTACAGAACCGCCACCCTGATCAGGGCAATGGTCCTTCACAGAATGCATAAAAAACACTTAGTTGAATTTGTTTTCACATTTCTAGCATTCTTATATGTTTTCATAATTTTTCTAATGTCGTTTGAATACTAACTTACTCCATTTTTTTTGTTTTTGGGTGTATGTAGGCAAAGGAGGAGTATATCCAATGGAGCTGAGAGAGAGTGTGTGATTGGCTTTCGGCAGTATTTGATGCCCTTTCTCTAGATGAGCAGGACACTCTTCAGAGGGCCGGTATATTGCACATATCACGGGTCCCACATGTTACACCTTCTAGTCACATACTTTGTGACTTGTTTTCATATTGGGATGTTGATCGGAACACTTTCTGATTTCCAGGAGTCATAGGTGAGTGGACCATCACTTTGGAGGATGTTTACCACATCTTGGGGGTCTCGATCATTGAGAGATGACTCACACTTGAGACAGCAGGTTCACGGGCTCAGATAGCACAGTGGGCTTCATATATGGGAGACGTAGTTATCTCCACTAGTTCGAACAAGGGAGTGAGGGTCTGATTTATTCCTAGCCTGCCTATCCCCTTAATTCACCAGGACATTAAGGGGATCCTTGCCTCAAGATTGATCGAGGACAAGGGAGGAGACACTTTACTTTATTTCTGGTCCCCCATCATTACACAGATTGAGGGACATGGCTAGATTTACACCTGGGGAGCTGACATTCTTGGGACAACTTATCATGATCTGTACTAGGTGGTTCATTTATAGGGGCAGTCCTTGAGCCATCCGACCTTGGTTATGAGCTGGGTCTATGAGCATTTCATCCCCTATGGGAGAGGTGTAGAGGTGGCAGATCTCAGAGCTGTGAGGGCAGCCAGATGGACAAATATGTCGGTGCTCAAAGCACCCCACCAGCCAGTCACCTCCTTGACCACTGATGACATGGAGGCCACACCCTATTAGGCCATGGTAAGGTTATGGGGTGAGGAGGCTCTTACTTTGATCTCTTGCTCCACCACAAGGCAGCTTGTGGATAGGATGAGGAAGGTGGAGATACATCCTTTTGGTCGAGTGCCTCAGTAGTTTGGCCTTCCTTACGTGGGTATGCTTCCCCCAATGGTGCCAGTATACAGATTGGTCCGGGAGGCTAGAAGAGGTCCTAGAGGCTAGGTTTGGATAGTTATTACTACTGGTGTCCCCATTGCAGCTAGGAGTGTAGTACACGCTCGAGGGAGAGTCGGTGCTCCTTAGGCACCCTTACTTCAGATTTCTGCTGGTCCCACCCACAACAGCGACGAGAGGAGTTCATAGGGGGAGAGACGGAGGAGGAGACTAAGGCTGAGGTCAGCAAGTTGGGTGGAGAGGAGGACAGTGATCCTGAGTGGCATGACACTCAGGATATCTTACAGGCAAAGATGGCAGAGAAGAGTGTGGAGAGGGTGACCCTAGCTTCAGAGGAGCCACTTTCTCAGGGCTTGGGCAGAGAGGATGAGTCTGTAGTAGGATGTTATGTGGCCCTAGGCATAGGAGGATTGCATCAGTCAGTGGTGCCATCTATGGTAGGTGTTGACCCTAGAGATCCATCTTGGAGGCCCGGAGATCCGATTGAGTTATCATCCTTCTCTTTAATGTTTGTTTTTAGCTATGATTTTCTTAGTTGCTATCTCTCCTTTTGTTTAATTTTGTTTTTATCTTTTGAGTATTTATAATTTGTTTTATCCTTTGCTTGCAAAGACTGCTGACGAGTGGTGAGACCTGATTCACCAGGTATGCATCGATACCCTGATGATCCCTATGAGAAGACCCGTGCGGAGCTATTCATGGATGTAGGGGAGCCCTCGGTAGCCGGTAGGCATACTAATGTTTTATCCCTTTTCTGGCATGTGGCCAAGATGGTGTCTACCCTCCTTACCGAGTTAGCAGGATACAGGACAACAGAGTGTCTGATGAGGAGTCACTCTCATGGTGAGGCCGCAGCTACTCCTCGGGATTGTGAGCCTTTCATGCACTCAGAGGGTTGGCGTAGCCGAAGTCCTAAACATGGGCATAAACCCTTGGAGGGATCTCATAGGGGTTGAGAAGCCACTTGGATCTCTTAGATTATTTGTATGATGTATTTTGTATTTCCCAGGCTCTTTGAGAGTTTTGACCATGCTTAGCACATGATGGCATTGTACAGGAAATGTTGATTATATATATATATATAGATATTCTTTTTGGATCAGACTCTTGGTATCTATGTTTTTATGATTCATTTCCACATGTAAACTATAATGTTGTTTTTATATGCTTTTCAGAATGTATGCAGTGGAGAATAAATGATACAAGTGCTTTCCTTCTTTTTGTATTTTGTGATGTTGATATATGATAATGTAGACATAATGTGATCTTGAAATTTAGCTTCCATAAGAAATTTTTTGGTACTTCATATTTTTTTTGAAAAAATGAGATTATAAATTGGTATGATGAGTAGATGAAATTTCCCCATTCCTAACTCCAAGAAACTAGTAAGATGCGAGGGCTCATCACCGAGAGCTAGAAAGGGCCCAAGATATGAAATTTGTTGAATGATAGTGATGAGAGATAGACAAAGATTTGGTGGAACCAAATTAGGATGCTACAAACCTACTCTACTCAAGTGACTCCATAGTTTTAGAATTCTACTTGCTTTGTGGTTTATCTAGACTTAGATCCGTAGATGGCCACATGGTAGACAAAATCTAGTATTTGGGGTTTTAAGCTCTCTTGGAATTTTAGACATCTGATTCATTTGTTTTTGACTCAAGATTTCAAATGTTTATTTGAATTTTTTTCTTATGACCTTCAACATTTATTTTTTAAGAGGACCCCCTACACCTTGCCCCATGCTACTAGTAAGAAGTGTGGGATTATCACCATGGAAAAGGTATAGGTGAGTAAGGGCATTCCCATCCTTTCCCAACCCTACGTCACTAGTAAGAGATGCAAGCTCATCGCCGAAGGTTGGTAGGGAAAGGAAATGTGTAAAATAAAATTTTCTGTTTGATCTATGTTTGACTTATATACTTAAGAAAAATTTTAGTATGTTCTTATTTCCAAAGAGATATGCGTATGGGATAGATGTGACACTATGAAGCTTCTAGAACATACCATAGGCAAGACACCTATCCTAGGGAGAAACCAAAAGTGAGAACAAGCATGCAAACCTTGGTATGGTTACCGTTAAGACTTTATCATATCTAGCTTTATATGGATGAAATGATTCTGAAATGGTGATGATGTTATGAAAATGAAGTATGATTGGAATGCTAATGTCAATACCATCAGAATTTTGTAATGAATTTCTTTGAGAATAAGTTCCTTGATCACAAAATTGTATGAAACAAGTGGACAGAATGAACCTAACTACATGAAGATGCAATGTAGATATAATTATACAAATAGTGTTGGTCACTTATGCATAGAATCTTTTAAGGTGTAGGGAATTGACAGTTTCACAAAATTCCTCACCTTCTAGTGTACATAAGAGATATGCACCATTTCCATAGTCTTTTGTGACTCGGTATGGGCCCAACCATTTGGGCTGGAATTTCCTTTCTTCATTGGTCTTTTTATTGATCCGGTTGTCTAGTCTTAGAACTAGATCTCCTTCATATATATCTCGATCATAGACCTTTTTATTATACTGCCGGCACATCCGATAAGCATAGAATCTATGTCATTGTTCAGCATCTATCCTAGCCTCATCTAGGATTTCTAGTTGAGAGATACGTGCTTCTCTATAAGCTTCTTCATCCATAATCCCTTGTAGTGAAATACGGAGACTGGGTATTTTAACCTCAAGTGGGAGAACTTCTACTCCGGATACTAATGAGAAAGGATTTTCTCCTGTGGGTGTTCTTATTGAGGTTTGGTGGGCTCACAAGGCTAGGTATAACTTTAAATGCCAATCTAATTTATTTTCTTTTACCGTTTTAAGGAGAATAGCTTTTAATGTCTTGTTTGTTGCTTCAGCCTGTCTCGTTGGCTTGAGGGTAATACAGGGAGGCTGTATGATGGCTTATTTTAAATTTATTGCATAATTCACAAACCTCGTCATTCTTAAAAGAAGTGCCATTATCTGAGATAAGGATTTGTGGGACACCGTACTTGTAAATGATCTGGTTCAAAATGAACTTGGTGATCATGGCACCTGGTACAGTGGTAAGAGGCATAGCCTCTACCCATTTGGTAAAATACTCGGTGGCCATGATTATGAAGTTATGGCCATCTGTAGATGAGGGAGAGAATTTCCCTATCAAATCTAGGCCCCATGTAGAAAAGGGCCATGGAGTTGCGATTGGTTGTAGAGCTTGTGTTGGCATGTGAATCTCATGGGAAAATTCTTGGCATTTATGACACTTGAATACAAACTCTACTACATCGTGCTCTAGAGTGGGCTAGAAATAGCCCATCTGATGTATTTTGTGCATGGTGGCGTGACCACCAAAGTGGCCTCCAAATATTCCACTGTGAGATTCATGGAGAATCTTCTTGGATTCTTCTATGTCAACACACCTTAGAAGCATTCCATCGAAAGCCTTACAATAGAGAACTTGTTCTATAATAACGTATTTAGCCATGATAATGTGTAACCACCTTCTTTGTTGTGGTGTAGCACCTTCTGGATATGCATGGCCCATGATATAATTAATAATATCAGTATACCATGGACATTCAGAGATGGGAGGTCTAGTTTCAACGTAGTATATGCATTCATCGAGAAAGTCCAGATCTACTAGATCACCTCCGTCTAATGGGTTATCAGCTAACCAATCCGCAATGATTTGTCCCTTAACGAACTTCTAATTTACAATTGTTAATTTGAATTCACCCATTAAGTTTATAAAGCATCCAGCCTTTTTAGACAAGGACCCTTGCGTGAGGAAGGTTTGTAAATGGTCTATTTTTACAATGACCCTTGTTTCTTGATTTAGCATGTAATGTCTTAAGCGTTTGGTTGCGAAGACTATGGTGAGGCATTCTCACTCTGCTTGCATATAACATGTCTCATAATTGAGTAATGTTTGGCTAATAAAATAGATCACACGTTCTCTCTTATCATCATCTTCTTGAGCCAGCATGCAGGCTAGTGAGACATTGGTAGCTCACGAATATAAGATTAAAGGGCAGTCTAGCTTAGGAGGCATTAGCGTAAGTGGTGACAACAAGAAATTATTAACTGCTTCGAAAGCCTCATTGCAATCTTTGGTCCAATCAATACTGTACTCTTTCCTGAGTAGATTTTTGATTGGATGAATGGAAAAGCTTAAATCTGGGATGAATCTTTGGATTGCACCGAGTTTCCCAAGAAATGACCTGATTCAAGATACATCCGACGGTGGGATCATTTCAAGAACAACCCAGATTTTAGCTGGGTCTACATCGATCCCTCATGATGATATAATGTAACCTAGGAGCTTCCCTCCTGTCACACCAAATACACATTTTTCTGGGTTTAGTGTGACTCCATATTCTATTAAATGTGAAAGAATGATGCGGGGTACTTCCGGGTGATCACAACACGTTTTGGCTTTGGCCAACAAGTCGTCTACCTAGGATTCCATGATTTTGTGAATAAGATCATGAAATATATATGTCATTTCCCGCTGGTATGTAGCACCAGTGTTCTTGAGACCGAATGGCATAACAACGTACCAATAAGTTCCCCAAGGAGTTATAAATGTGGTTTTGGCTTGGTCTTGTTTAGATATTCTGATTTGATTGTATCCTGAGAATCCATCCATGAGAGACAAAAGCTCAAACTAAGTTTTTGCGTCAATGATGATGTCAATGGATGGTAATGGGAAGTCGTCCTTGGGGCACGCTTTGTTAATGTCTTGGAAATATATGTAAATGTGTATCTTCCCATTCTTTTTTAAAACAGGAACGATATTAGATATCCACTAAGAATAATCAACTGACTTGATGAATCCTACTTGGAGGAGTTTCATTACTTCTTCCTTCACCATGAGAGCCACCTTGTGTTTCATTGGCCTCAATTTTTTTTAACTGGATTTGCATCTAATTTGGTAACGAGGTTATGTACTGCAATGTGTGGTGCAACCCCTATCATTTCTTTATAATTAAATGCCAAATCCTTCTGATGTTCTTTGAGGATTCAAGTGTGTATTTCTATCTCTTCTGGAGTTAACAAAGATCCTAGTTTTAAGATATTTGGTTCATCCTCCATTCTGATGTTAATATCAATTGTTTCTTCGATTAAAGAAGCGTTTCCTTCTTCAAATTCAGGTGGGGATGGAGGTAGTTCCAGATCATCTCCATTCTCTACCATGTATATGTCAAGTTCCTTTTGCGGGGAAAGCTCTATCATGGAATTTTAAAAGTAAGAAGATGAATGTGGGATTAAAGAAAAATCTACCACGTGATGGGTGAGATGTAACATTGCATAGGTGTTTAAGTAATCACGAGTAGCTCTATCACTATCAACGTGATCCACGCTAGTAGATTTGTTCTCAGCTATGTTCGTTAAAAGTGGGTTTGACACTTTCTTCACTAATGGTTCAGTGTAAAGGGATACTATGAAACGGGTGTCCTCTAACTCACTGCTTGGAGTGAAATGTGAAGATGAGGTTGCTATTGAATCTGCGAGAAGATTTTGTTCTTGCAGGATTTCTTCAATTGATATGAAGTAAAACTCTTTGCTCAAATCTAATACTGCTATTTTGTAGAGCTATAAGTATTCAGCTCTGGTCTCATACACCTCAAATACTTGGTTTACTACTAATTGAGAGTCTCCTAACACCCTGATGTCATTAACACTGAGCATTTTAGCTAGGATGAGCCAAAGGAGGAGGGATTCATATTCAGTACCATTGTTTGTACATTCAAAGTTTAGTTTAAAGGTGAATGGTAAGATCTTTCCTTCAGGTGAAGTAAAGATCACACCTGCCCCAGCCCCATAATGACATCTAGCTCCATCGAAATGGAGAGTCCAATATTTATTTAGGAAGATGGATGTTGGGACATTTGCTACGTCAACTTCTTCGGTTTCAGTTACTTCTACCATGCAGAGATCCTCTGTTGGAAGAGAACCAACACCTAGGGTATATCCCATGCCTACAAAATCAAATGGTAGGAAAATTGGTAGATCCTATTCTAGTAATTCGAAAATATTTGTAGTAGTTCCTAATGATATTGTTTCAACAATGTTAGCCTCATCCATGAGGGCTGGGATATTCTTGACTAGGCTCATAGTTTCTAGTTATGTTGTAAGTACCAGTTTTTCTTCTGGTTTTACGTTGGTTAGTTTATTAAGTTGGTTTGTTGGGAGTTCAAACTCAGAGTGAACACCTGACCTTCTCCTTAAGTCAACTAGGTGTATATCGAATGGTTTTGGATCACCTTTGGCTACGAATACCTTTCCTAAGTGTAAGAATATTACTTCTTGGAATAATGTAGAAGGGATTGCCTTCATACGGTGTATCCATGGTTAGCCAAGGATCATATTATATTTGGTTTCCCAATATATAATATAAAACTCAGTTAGGATTGTTTTGGGTCCTAAGGTGACTAGTAGTATTATAGTTCCAATAGAAGTGGATTTAAGGCTATCATAGCCTCTTAGCGTATTCCAAATCGTGGAACAATTTGTTTCTCCATACCCTAGCTTTTGAAGGAAAGAGAAGGCGACTATGTTAATTTCTTCCCCATCATTAATGATTGCGTGATTAACATAATTTTTATAAACCCACACTTGCAAATGTAAAGCTAGATCACCTCTGTGTGCAATCTCAACATCTGTTGGCATTTTGTTTATTTCAAATATAAACTCAGTATCCCTATCCGGCTGCCCCGGAGGGTGGATATCAAATTCTATATGGTTTACCTGTGTTTCGGGAGGTGGAGTGATGTTAATTAAATGACCTAAACCTAATGCTTCTAAAAGAGCAGCCCTGTGGGTAGGAGAGTTCTTTAGTAAGTCCAAAAAGGAGATGTGAGAGAAGTTTTTTGTTAGGTCATTAATTAAATCATAGGTGCCTACAAGTTTTACTAATATTTTTTGGATGTTATATGCCTCTAGCGGATAACTTAGATTTGGCTGAGAGGAATACTCTCGTGTCCTTATTACAGCTTCTACGTGTAGTTCGGTGTCTAACTCCACTAAAATCACTATCTTGGGTCGTGGCTGAATCCCTAATTGTGGTGCAACTAGTGGGTTTAGTGAAGTTGAGGCTTCATGATCATTGTTTCCTAACATTACGCTCTTATTCATCCCATTTGGATTTAATTTGTTGTTATCGTGATTTGGGAGCAGATCGTTGAATATCTTGAGTGTGTTTTGAGGGGAAACTTCCCCTGTAAAAGTATTTGGTGCTGGTGATGCAGGATCTACCAAGAACATATCTATGAAAAGTTTTCTTTGTTCCTCTAGCAAGCATTGCATGAAATTATTGTAATCACGGCAAGTCCTAGTGTCGTGGCCTCAAATTTTATGGAAACCACAATACAAATTGGGATTGTAATTCCTAGGTTGTTGGTTTGGTACATAATGTGGTCCAAAACTCTCCTCAAGTTGTTTCCTATTAGGATTAAAGTTTTGTATTTGTTGTTTTTGGTTTTGGTTTTGGTTTTGATATCCAGTTGAGTTTTGGTTTGGACCCTATGTCTAGATCTACCTTTGTTGTTGTTGTTGTGGATGACTAAAATCCACCAAATTGATTGTTGGGTAAATTTGTTGTTTCGTTGATTATTAATCGACGGTGGAGTATTTACAACATTGGGCTTTTTAGCTTGGTCAGTTACTCCATCTGTGGTTATGCCACGATTTTTGTTAAGAATATTAGGTCCTTGATTAATGTTTGTGGTAGTAGGATAAGTAGTAGTATTCTGGCTGGGGGTGATTAGCCTCCCATTTATTCCATACGTCTTGCAACCACTATCTATTGCCGCTTGATCTATTTGGAGAGCGCTCTCAAGTACTTCATCATAAATCCTTATTAGGAACTTCTAGACTTCTTCCTTTACCTCTCTACTGAGAGAATGAAGGAATAAATCACATAGTTCCATTTAGTCCATATTTGGAGCACTTGCCGAAGAATAAAGGATTGTACACGATCTTTGGATGAAGTGAGCAACAGATTCATTGTGTTCTTATTTAATGTGCAAGAACTCCCTAATTCCTATTCTCAACAGTTTGTTCATGTCAAATGCTTTGATGAACTCTGAAATGATTTGTTTACATGAATGTATGGAAGCTTCAGGTATTGTGTAATACCAATCGAGGGAAATTCCCTCTAAATTTCGGGAAATATTTTAGCAACAACCCCATCCCAAGGGAGCATTTCTCGAATAGCTATGGCATAGGGCTTTATATGTGCATTCGGGTCTCCTTCCCCTTTGTATATGGGAAAATTGGGAAGAGGTCTTGGAAGCATGATGCTTTGTATAGTGAAGTCTAAGGGTTCTTTCAAATATTCTAAATAAGTCCCTATCGCATAGGTTTCGACCATCGATGGTGCCTGCTGAGGGGGTGGAGGTGGAATGGGTTGTTGATATGGTGTAGCGTATGCATTTACAGGGGTATAAGGAGATCCCTGTGGTTGAGAAAACATGCCAGGAGAGGAGAACACATCTCCTAGTGGTGATTTGGAATACATGTTTAAGTATGAAGGAGTATTGCCTAGGAATGGATTATTTTGTACTAGACCGGGAGGTAATATATTTTCCACCGGAACAGTGTTAGAAATGGCAGTTCTAGTTGGAATTTGTTGTGAATACTGAAGAGACATGCCCAACATTCCTATTCCTATGAGGAGGTCTACTTGGCTAGGATGATGTGGAGGATTGGAATTTCCTACCTGTATGAATTGAGAATTTTGACTTGCTTGAGCAAGCTCTAACCCTATAACCTTTTCTACTAAAGTTGAGATGACTTCATCTGGCGAAGTTATAGTATTTTTCCTTAGTGGAATTTGTCGTATATCCTGAGGTTGTATAGGCGTGTGGTACCCCTCTATGAATTAATCGTTGCCCTATCATGTTTCCCCGAGGGTATTTTTTATAGCTAGCGACATGGAGGTTTTGTCTTGAAGCAAGACCCTGGGTTGTGTTTGTAAACTTCCTATAGGTGGGTACATACTCCGAGAGCATTGTTCATTCCTGGCATAACACACTGAATGTTCATCATCTAAAAATGGATATGGATCTGATTGTCTACTAATTTACAGTCTAAGCAATACCTGAGGAGATGAACCAGATTCTCTTGTAAACATCATTGCATTCGAGCCTAAAGGCTCTAGGTGTTACGTTTAAGCGAGATGATCCAACTCCTCTATTTGGAAAGAAGAACTATATCTAGTCCTTGGGGGTAGAGTTTGTGTTGACAATTGATTAGTTGAATAATTGTCACCCCATGCTGAGAGCGAGGGTGATGGTTGTCTATTCAGTTGATCGTAATATGATTCAAGACCTAGGAGAAGTCTACCATATGCGTCGAATCCCAACATATTCAGGGGGTATATGAATACCCACAAAATAATGGGAAAGAGCGAAGGTGGATGGAAGAAATATGAAAAATAAAATAAAAGAACTGTGTCTGTTCATGTCAGGTTCACCAATTTTGTATGATGGAGAAGTGACAAGAAAGCATGGGAATCTAAAAGTAACTCTTCCTCACACTAGACCTCCCGAGGTCATGCTGAGATAGCTGATGGGGATGGACTATGCGTGGGATGTAGACAAGCTAGTTAGGTAATCTTATGTCTTCGACACGCACTAGTGGAATTTGTGAATCTAAGGTAAAGAATGCCCTCCTCACCTGAACTGGCATGATAGATCGGTCGGTGAGGATGACTGCTCGAAGGATCTAATCAATATCAAGCTCTGGTGTAATCTAGTCTATAGGTTATGGGATACGAGGAAAATGACCTGGGATTGTTTTGTGTATATCTCTAGATAGGGTCATAGGATGGATGATGGATATAGTGGACTCTACAAGCAATTCTCTGGTCTAGTCCAAAAATCCTTAGCTTTTTTAGCTGCTATATCCAACAAGGATAACTATGTAATGATGATAGGTAGAAGTGGAGTGGATCTAAATACTAATGTGCATAAGCCAGCGTCAATGTCAGATTGACTTGTGGACTTGTTGGGTTGTGGGATTTGTGGATCACAACTATAGATTCGTGGTTTTTGTGGACCTACTATGGTCATGTGCGGAATTAGTCCATAATCCCTAGTATACAATAGTCGTATGCCTTTTCAGCCTCTATGTTTAGAACTACAAGTTGTGCAATCTTCTCAGAGTACCTTACATGCATTCTGGCAACCTGAATTCTTAAGCTAGTGTCTATATTAGTGAGAATGTCTCCTACATCTGGCTGTGGGACCAAAGGGTCACAACCGAATGTTTGCTCTCTTTCAAGCCCTTCTACAGTCATGTTGATTTTTATCTAGGGTAATCTGTAGTTTGGCTGGTTTGACTAGAATGTGTGTGCTTGGTCATCTTCTATGTCTAACTCTCTTAACTGTGAGAGGATCTGTTGTAAGTCTATTTTTGTTTGGAAGACTTAGATTCTAAGATTCTGATCTATATCAGCTATTGTAATAACAAGATTGGGTTGAGGTACGATTGGCTCGAATATGTATTCTCTGGGCTCTCTAGGTCCTGTGATTGTCATGTAAAAGAAACAATATAAATCTAACTGTAGTAGAGTAAAATTAACTATTTAAATTCTATCTACCGCATATATAACTTCTCTATTTTTGTATTTTTGAAGAACTATTAAAAATAATTGAAAGAGCAATTATTTAAAATATCTAGAAATTAACAACTAAACTAATAACAAAATTAAAACAAACAAAGCATCCGAGTATAGCTACTTTCCTGTGTAGTTATAAATCTATTCTAAATAACCAGATAACTGATCTAATCTATTTGAAAGACTCTCGATACTACCTCAAAAGTGAGGAGTGAATCATAGTTTCTCAGAAACTATCAATCCCCAAAGCTTCCCTGGTAATATCGAAAGTGAGATTAACTGAAATGAAATGATTGACTATTCTATTTTATATGTTTTAACTAGAACTTTGAAATCTTGAACCTGGATTTTGCATAACAATTGCGAATCCTAGTTGTGTGCGGCTTTATCCCCTCAGTATGATCTCCTCATTCCCTTGTGCTCATGTGAATCCAGAAAATTGTGTGATGTTAACATCAACAGAAGTTGGTATCAAAATAATGGCAGATTAGGATGTAGACTGAATACAATGTGAGTAAGAGAGGGATAGCGCAAGAGAACAGAGCTTGGCTTATGCAATTCCTAGCGAGATTTATTACGAGTCATACAACATAAAACATCCAGAACCTTAAACTAACCTGCTTGATGAAAAATACCTGGAACTTTAATGGCTTCCTACTGAAAATCAAACTATCCTATTCCAATGAATTGCATTAAATAGTAACTACACTAGCACAAGAAGATTATGTGGCTTCCTAACAACTAAACGACACTAACCATGCATACAATAAATGAAACTATGAATCCTAAGAAAAATTAAAAGGATAAGCTATTGAAATGAGAAATTGAGAGACAAATTTGAGGGGCCATTTGCTTGAGCATAAGCCAGCTATTTATAGAATTCCCATTTACCCAAAGGTGAAAACCAAATTGAACTCTTTAACCATAAACAATGCCAAAACACTATTCCAGGGAACCAGAATCATAAATACAAGCAAAGGCGGTGAAAAAAGCTGGTAAATGTTGAATTTTTACATGAGTCACGTTAAAAGAACATTCTAAAAAATGCATGAAGGACCGCCACCCTAAGCAGAGTGGAGGTTACAGGAATTCAACCCTGCCTGGGTGGCGGTCACGAGACTGCCACCTAGGAAGGGCGGCACTTTCATCACTAAAGACCAAAACGTAAAGAAAATGAGGGGAGAAGAGACAAAAAATAATGTAGGGGCTAAGCGGGGCATGCAACATGTTAATGCATACTTGGAGAGCTTTTCTAGATCCCAAACACCTTACGAGGGACCTAAATCATCATTGGGACACGTGTAATGTTGTTCTAGTGGTGTAGCATCCTATAATTTTTGGTACGTACAGGTACCCCTCATGGGGGTATGAGTGATGCCCCCCTCAAATTAGGCATTAAATATGAAGAATAGAGAATCAATGGGTGGTTTGAGAAAATAGGGTTAGGTGTAGAGAAGGTGAGGGTTGAGGGTATGGTGATTGTAAAAGGTATGGTGGGTGATTAGGTAGATCATTCAGACATACACACACATTGTGAAATGCCATGAGATATAAGGGCTACTCAACATAACAAATTTACATTAGCCAGGGTCATAAAGGTCATCCAAATAAGGGTTGTTGAGGTCTAGTATCTAGGGTAAAGGATACAGTCCAGGAACTCAATGAGGTAAGATACAGGAATGCGTAGGTGTAGTTTTTGTACATCCAGAAGGTCTAAATTTCAAGGTTTATTTGGACAAGGGTCATGACCATATGCAAGGTAAGGCTATGAGGCTAAGCACAACAAGTACCATCATTGTAAGATGCAATGAGTGAGGACATGGGAATATCTACATAATTAATAGTTAGGTAGGTAGGTGTGGGTAGGGTAGGTGGAGGTAAAAATGGGTAATGGGCAGTGTCAATCAAATGTACGCACACGGGGAGATCATAACATGGTATCAGGTTGAAGAGATTTTAAAGTCTGCATCATCCAAGGTCGATTGGGTTATCCAAACAAGGGTTGTTGAGGCCTGGTATCTAGGGTAAAGGATACGTTATGGACACACAACAGGGTAAGATGCATAAACTTATAGGTGTGGTTCCGGTACATCCAAGAGGTCAAAAGGTCAAGGTTTTTTTTGGATAAGGGTCATGACCAAAGGAAAGGTATGGTTGGTAGGCTAACAACAGGGTAACAACATCGCAAGGTAAAACAGTGTGCAATGTCGATGGTCACATCATGAGAGGTTAGGTGTGGGTAAAAATAAGGTATGGCATAGGTAAGGCCATGGGAGGGGTAGAAATATGCCCCAACTAATGGTGAGGTTGGGTGATAAATGATGAGGTCAGGAGGATGAGATGGAGGGTCAGGGTCAACTTTGGGTTAGGTGAAAAAGGTTACAGGCAAGTAGATAAGGTGCAATGGATTGCCATGGGGTTAACACGGGTAACCAACACCAGTCATGTTTAATCAATGCCAGTCTACGAAAACTGACCACGGTATGCTAGGGCACATGAATGATGTTAGTCTAGGAAAAACAAACATCGGTCAAGTCAAGGAGAGGTAAAAAAGGAAATTTCCACTTTTTATGGAATCATTTGTAATTTTCCAAATAGGGGAAAACAACAGAGGATAGAAGAAAAGGTGGAAAGAGACTGAAAGAGATGTAGAGCTGAGTTAATGATCCTCATAGTGGGTGATCGGTAGGTGATAGGTAGGTCCATGAGATGTGTTTGATCAATTTGGTTGGTTGGAGGTGAGGAGGTCAGTTGGTGATGGTAGAGGTAAGAAAGGGATCGGGGGAACCACCGGTGCAGCAACCTGACATGCCACCACTTAGATGGTAACATGACGAGGTATGATTTAATCCCATTCCTTATGTTGTGAGGTAGATTGGTGTATAGAGGTCGAGTGAGGGAAAATGGGTTTTCAGGGGGAAAAGTGAATTTTGAAGTTGGGAAGAAAATTTGGGTGTAATAGGATTGGGGAATGGTGGATTTAGGTAAATGAGGGATGGGGAGGAGTTGAGGGGGGTTTTAGGTAGGAATGGGTGGGTAGTTACAGAGAAATGGAGAAGTTTTTAGGGAAATAGGGGTTTGGTGTCTGGATTTTTACCATGACAATGACTGATGTCGGTCAAGGGTTGGCTGACGTCAGTTGATGTGAGATGGCAATGGTCATAGATGAGGTGACCGATTCCGGTTGTGGTAGACTATGGGCGGTCAAGACAAACTGATGTCGGTCATAATTTGAAGGAAAATGGGCTTACAATGATTGGGATGGGTGGGTGAGGGAGGCCAGGAGATAGAAAGGTAGGGTTTCCTAAAAATAGCTTCGTTAAGGGGGATGAATAGGTATGGTTAAGGTTTAATATTATGATGATTTGTTGGATGTAGGTGAGAGATCAGCTACAAATGTGAGATAAGGTACCTCCCATACTTATGGAGGTGTGAGGGAGCGTGAAAGTTTTTTATTGGTGCTATGTTGCAGAGGTTAGCCTTATTAGGGTCAGGCACTACCAGCACGTAGTCCAGGAGTTGAGTTTGATGGTCACCGTCATCAACAGGTGAGACTTAGTGACCAATACATTCTATTTTCCGATGGGTGAGATCATAGTCACCCTAAAGGATGTGTATAGGATCTTGTGGTTACCGATAGTGGGGATACAGGTGTATTCGATCTCCTCATAGGCATATGAGGAGCTGATATTGACCTTGTTTGGTGAGGGGCTGGCAGTGTTGAGGTTCCATAGTGCGAGTATGAGCTACGGAGATATGTACTATGACCATTTGGAGGAGATGAGGCTATTGGTGTTGCTGATGGAGGCAGTTTGATGTTTTGCACTGCTAGATGCAGAGAGGGTGGGATATTTCCATGATTATTGATGGGGGTTCTGCATGATATGGTGGAGGACAGGACTCATTTTCCATGGGTACCCACATTCTTGGTGTAGTTATATAGAGATCTATGGGCTTATGGGTGGCTATGGAGGTTCATCCTATGTTACACTTTCTTACTACACTACTGGGCATATGAGCACATTATGTGTGTGCATCTAGTTAGTATGCTCCAAGTTGATGCATTTGAGCAAGGTTCAGTGTGGGTAGGTTACAAGTGATGGATACCTACTATTGGAGAGCACCGAATGGCCAAGGTAACTCATGATGTATCCTATTACCAATGTTTACTAGAGGGTTTGTCTGGCATTGACATCATTTGGAGGCCATATGTGGGTTTTCCATCATATAGGAAGATGGCCATTGAACAAGATGGACTACATCTATTCTAATGGATAGATGGGCACTATGCTAGAGAGCATGAGATGATACCTGTAGATAGATTTAGACAACAGTTTAGGCTACCTCAGCATATACCCCCACCCTTCTCATAATATAGGAGGAATGATGTGGAGAGGCATCTGCCTCTACCACAATCGATAGTACTGACATGGCAGGAGGAGTAGGTGATAGACCATCAGATTAATGATGTCAGGGTTACTGATAGATAAATACAGTGGTGGACCACACATTTATGAGTAGTATCACTAAGGCCAGGGTATCTAAATTTATCCACCATCATTGCTCATAGGGACGCCCTACAGGGGTAGGTGGCTACCCTGATTACATAGTTAGGGATAGTGCATGGATAGTTAACAGTGTCAGAGGCACAAGTGGCCACTTTGCAGGCATAGGTGGCCACCCTACAGGCCCATGTATAAGAACAGGCACCCCCATAGGCTCAAGGATAGGGTCCCATTTTTACAAACAGGGGTGAGACAGGGTCTCTCAAGACATGCATAGGAAAAGGGACATTGTCCATCATTATAGGTACCACTGACACAGGGTCCCAAGAGAAAGGTACATGGATTGAGACCAATGGCACCTCCATAGATAATATCTATGGCCAGGTTCAAGTATGCCTTAGGAGAGGCATGATATTATCAGGATCACTTGATGACTGCAGGGATAGATGACCCTTCCTATGTAGGGTACAGATCACAGCAGGCCTTGAGTGAGAGGACCACATCTCACACGCACAGTATGAAGAGTACAAGGGGATAGTGAGCCTTGAGATAGGGTCAGGGTGAGGCTACAAATTTACAGAGGCCAGCCCTAGGTGAGGTACCAACAGAGATTAGGACAAGACCCCTGGTGGGTAGTGAGATGTTAGTAGGAAACCACATGGTAGTGGAGGAGGAGGAGGACACAGGTGAGACAAATATGGAGATATCTAGCAGGGTGATGCCTAATAGCTGTATGTACCTCTTGTTTTGTGTAGTTTGTTTTTTATATATACTGTCCTGTGTGCCAAAGAGAGTGAGGATATATACAAGAGTTTTGATATTTTAGATCATATACCGGCTTGTGTGCCAAAGATGGTGAGGTTGTATATGATATTTTTATATGTTTGTATTTATTTGTATCCATGTACATGTGTATGTATACATAGACTTTCCGATTTATAGATGATGGTATTTATAGAATGGATGGTGTATTTGTGATGGAAACTAGGTGGATTAGGCATGATGGAGTCAGGTCAGTTTTAGGCATGATGGAGTCAGGTTAGTTTAGGCATGGTGGAGTCAGGTTGATTTAGGCATGATGGAGTCAAGTCGATTTAGGCATGATGGAGTCAGGTTGGTTTAGGCATTGTGGAGTCAGGTTGGTTTAGGCATGGTGGAGTTAGGTCAGTTTAGGCATGATTGAGTCAGGTCAGTTTAGGCATGGTGGATTCAAGTCAACTCAGGCATAATTTAATTCCCCAGTTGTTGGAAACATATGAGACGCATGATGATGTATATGCATTTTATGTTTTAAATTGATGAATATGTGTTATAGTGGAAATGTGAAAATGATAAATGCATGTTGTGATGATGTGGTAAAAATGTGTATTAATTGATTCTTGTTTGGTTTAATTTCTAGTTATTGATATAAAATGGAAACTAACTGGGTAAAATGTGAATAGGAAAGTAAAAGGGGGAATTAGTTAGGGTAAAGAGTGGCTGAGCTAACATCCAAGGGCCATATTCCCTCAAAGTGTTTCCTACATAGTCCCAATGAAAAGGGACCTCAGTCGAATGTAGTTCTCCCATAAGCTAGGGAAGATTATGATGAAGTGGATGAATGGGTTGGTAGGTTTTAGGCAAGGTTGAATGTAGGTAATAGTATGGATGAGTTTTTTAAAATGTAGGTGTTTATGATCTGGTCCTGCATAGGATAATCAATAAGTAATGAGGAAGGTGAATGGTAAGAGGTGGTTAAAAAACCACTTAATTGATAAGAACTGTAATAAGTCTACTATACCCAAGATGGGCTTATGAACGTAAGACCCTAAAAGTGTTGCATAATGGACTATCCTAAAGGTGAAGAAATTTGCATAATCACAAAATTTAAAGGTCGCAGAAAGTTCCCTTAAGTAGAGAGGAAATTAGAATGAAAAGGAAATGATGTGAGAATAGGTGGTTTATCGTAATCTAGTGTACGACAACATGGTTTTCCTAGCAAGAAACCCAGGATAAAAAATAGGCAAGTCCATGACGAAGATTTCATCTTTTTTTTTATGTTTAATAAATTGATCAATGCGAGAAGTCTATATGGGATGAGTATATTATCTCCTTGAGGTTTTCGTGAAGTTGATTGATGCAAGAAGCTTCTGGATAGTTTTATTATATTTTTGAAATGACTTGATATAGCTATCCTTCAATGGAGTGGTCTATTTATGGCGGTGGAAATAGACTGAAGAGATGTCCCTTTTGAGGGATTCATCATTTGGTGGAAGTTTGACTCAAGGAATTATATCCCTTTTTGTTTTTTGGATGTTTAAGTCATTGTAAAGACTATGGAGGAAAGGTAGGATCTTGTTCAGATGACAAAACAATAGGACACAAGAGTTAACTATGAAAGGGGTGGTTTTGAGTGATGAATGACCATGGGATTCAATCCTGGAGAAGATGAAAAGTATTCATGGGAATCATGCTATGAGCAGATCCGTGGTACTCATACTAAAGATAGGGATGAGAGGTGACAATTAATCACATGATTCTTGTTTAATTGTGGATCCTCAAAACGGGTAATATGGAAGTTGGAAAGCACTCAAGGGACAAGTGATCAACTGACAGAAAGTGATATAGAACTTGATGTCAACAATAAAATGGTTGAAGATGCAAGGCATTGAGGGGCTCATGTTCTAGCTTACCTTTGAATGAAGAAAAATGATAAGAACCTGATGCATAGGCATGGGTAATGATATAGGGTCCAAGTCAATTAGGAACAAATTTTCCCCTTTTAATTTTCTCCTCTTTGGTTACATGTTGATTTTCTTTTAGGATGAGGTCACTGACCCGAAAGGTTCATTCGTGAACACATTTTTCATAGGCCTGTTTGATACATTTTTGGTAGATTTAGAGATGGTTAAGAGCATTGAGATAATGTTCATCTAATAACTCAAGTTGTGCCAAAAAATATTGGAGAAAGTCATAGTTGTTGAGAATGTCTTGTAGTGAGATGTGGAGAGATGGAATCTAGAGTTCAAGAGGTAAGATAGCCTTGGTACTATAGACTAGAGAAAAGGGGGTGGTAGCAGTCAAAGTGTGAATACTAGTGCGATAAGCCCACAAGGTGAAAGAAATGTGTGTATGCCAATAATTTCCAGTATCGTTGACTACTTTCATAAGAATTTTGTTCAAGGTTTTATAGGTTGATTCAGCTTGACCATTGGTTTGCAGGTAATAAGGTGATGAAAAAATGAGTTGGATGCCAAAATCGTCACATAGTTTACATAGGGTGTTGTTTTTGAATTTTTTTCCATTATCAGTGATAAGATGGTGAAGAACACTAAAATGACAAATGATTTGATGGTTTATGAATTCACATATTTTCTCATCTTTTGTATAAATGAAAGGAATGGCCTCTACCCATTTACTGTAATATTCAGTAGTAGTTATGATCCATTGGTGGTGTTTTGAAGAATGGGGGTTGATCTCACTGACAAGATCCAAACCCCATTAAGAGAAAGGCCAAAGGTTTTGTGTGACCTATAAGGCATGATTAGGTGTCTAATTGAGATTAGCATGTTTCTGGCATTTCACACAATTTTTGACATAATCACAACAGTCGCGATTTAGGGTTGGCCAATAATAACCTAGGCGAAGAATGAATTTTTTGATAGCTAAGCCACTAAAGTGACCTCCAAAATTTCCATTGTGGACTTCCTTAATGGTGTAGGTAATTTCATAACCTATAAGGCATCGTAAGAGAATTTTGTCGAAGCCCCACTTGTAAAGAAGACCACCCATGATGACATAGTGTGAGACACTTTTAAGAAAGGAACATTGTCCATTATGAGTGAGATCAATGGGTAGAATGGAAAGGGAAATATAGTCTACATATTTCTTATTCCAAAGGTCGTGTGGGTCAGGTGCAACAGTTCCGACAGAGTAGACCTCACGAGGTAAATAAGAGGGTGATTGTAGCCTTTGTATTGTGACAAATATTTTAGAGTCAGTGGGTGAAGCAGGTATTTGAGAATCTAAGTAGGCCATAGTATATGCAAATTTATTGGTAGAACGTGGGGTGGTTTGAAGTGTGTAATGGTCAAAGGTGGTCAAAACTATGTCTACGTGATGATTATAATTTTGAAGTATCTCATTACGACACTGGTATATACCATTGTCTTGGTTTGTGACCAATTGAGAATCACCAAAGATATTGATTGACTTAACATCTAATGCATAAGCAGCCTAGAGACCCAATACAAGTGCTTCATATTCAAAAATATTGTTTATAAAATCAAAATCAAATTTTAAAGACAAAGGCATAGGTTCACCATCAAGAGGAATGAGGAGAACACCAGCCCTACCCTGACGCTGACACTTAGAGCCATCGAAGAAGAGTGTCATTTGGTAAGCAGGTTTGTCTAGGGAGAGGGAAACTTTAGACTCATCTAAGAAATCGAAGTAATATGGTTGATTCCTAGAAATAGGTGCATCAGTCAGTTGGTCAGCAATAGTATGGCCCTTGATGGACTTTTGATGAAATAATTCGAGCTAGAGGTCGGAAACAAGCATAAGCCAACGTGTGACACATTGATGTTGATAGGGTTTAGCATACATATAGTGTAATGGATTAGTATTAGCAATGATGAAGGTTTTGTGGTTGAGTAGGTAATGACAGAGTTTGGTGGTGACAAAAACTAAGGCTAAGCAGAGTTTTTCTACGTCAGTATATCTAGTTTTGTAGTCCAGAAGGTTATAGATTATGTAATAAAACACTTTCTCTTGGTATTTCTTGTCACGGTGAGAAAGCATGGCACCTAAAGAATTCTCAATTCCAGAAATATATAGGTAAAAGGGCTGGTCATCCTTAGGAGGAATGAGAACTGGTGGCTGAAGAAGGTGTTTTTTAAAGGCCTCAAAGGCTTTATGGCATTCATCATCCCATTTGAATGAAATGTATTTCTTGAGAAGATGATGAAATGGTTGACAACGGTCAAAAAGCTGCGAGATAAAATGATAAATGGATTACAACTTACCTTGTGGGCTTCAAAGTTTACAGAGATTAGTGGGTGAAGGAATTTCCACAATAGCCTTGACTTTAACAGGTTTGAATTCTATGCCATGCAAAGAAATGATGAAACCCAGGAGTTTTTCAGGAAAGTACTGCAAAGTTGCACTTCTTTGGTTGAAGACACACACAATACTTGATGAGACGGTAAAAGATGACCTTAAGGATGTGCAAGTATTCAGTTTGATGTTTATATTTGTCCATAAGATAATCTACGTAATATTCCAATATGTAATGCATGATGTCATGGAAGATGTAAGTCATGACTCGCTGATATATGACACCAGTGGTTTTAAGGCCAAAAGGCATGACTCGATAGTAGAAAGTTCCCTAAGGGGTGATTAAGGAAGTCTTGTGTTGATCTTCTAGAGCTAGTAATATTTGATTGTATCTAAAGAAACCATCCATGAGTGATAGAATTTCATGGACAATGGTGAGATTAACTAGTTGGCCGATGCCTGGTAGGGGGAAATCATCTTTGGGACAAGCTAGGTTGAGTTCACTGAATTTCATGCAAATATAGAGTCCCCCTATCGCCTTTGTGACAGGAATGATATTAGAAATCCATTGGGGATAGTTAATGGGTAAAATAAAGGAAACTAAGAGAAGGCACTAAAGCTCTTCTTTGACTAGAAGATCAATGTGAGGATACATTTTCCACAGATTTTGTTTGATGGGTTTGTTATCAAGAATGGTTATGATATTGTGGACCATGATTTTTGGGTCAATACTAGGCATATTGACATAGGACTAGGAAAATGTGTTCTTATGGTCCCGAAGGAAAGAGGTTAAGACTTCATGTTCAGTATCATCTAAATATTATCTGATCTTTAGAATCTGTGGGTCATCCTGAGTGTTAATGTTGATTTTGATGGTTAATTCATTAAACATGGTTTATGTCTCAGAAGGTAGTGACCGGTGAATGTAAGAATCTTCTGCATCCAGGTAAGTGAGAATGGATTCATATTTCTGACATTGAATGACATTAATAGAAGGTGTATCATCATCAATCATGTGAAGATATAGGAATGGGAGAGAAAAGGGAGCCTCGCCATCATGTTGATAGGTCATACGTCCCAAGGAAATGGTGTTTATGAAAAAAAAAGTTAGGGGGAATAAATTCAGGATCTATAGACTCTGTGGATGAAGATGGTAACATGGGTGAATGAGGTGGGGAAGGTGTTTCTCCCTAATTGAGGTTGACATGAGCCTTCTTGGGATATGGTGCATCAAAGAAAATTCCACTACGGCCATTGTGTTTACGAGTGGTATAGGAAATGATAGTATGATGGCCTTTTTTGTAAAATTCGAAGCCAAATCTTTTCCACTCACACTAGTGGAGGAAAGTGTGAGTGAAGGGGTGGTTAGTGAGGGAGTCTAGGTTAGATGAAAATGGTTGGGTTTGGGATGGAGGTTTGGGTTTATAGATGGCAATACCAAGTCCCCCATACATTATATTAGTGTGAAGGTGAGGGGTGCCATAAGGAAAAACTTCACCTATGAGGATGTCATAACTGGGGTGTTGACGTAGGTTCCCATACTCTTGTGGGGTGAGGAAAGTGTCAATATTGTATAGGCAGTATTCCCCCAGAGTGAGGTGTTGAAAAAACATTCTAAGGGATCAGTAGTTGATATGTGGGTAACAGGGATAGACAACTCGCTAGATGATGGGGAAACAGGTGAGTCAGCGGTAGAGGCTACAAAAACAGTAGGGATAACAAGGTTAGATGTGGGAGAGGTGGTGGTAGTATTAGTGGATGGGCGTGTAGGTGAAGGTGTGGAGTAGGGATGGTGACTTATGCTTTGACTGGTACAAGTACATCATTGATTTGGTATATCATGTTACAGGTCTTGAAAGGTGATAGGTCGGTAGGGATGGTGTAATTATGTCCCTCGTATTCAAATTTGAGACAACAGTGTAAATTTGAAGGGAAACAACCCATGGCATGGATCTAGGGTCTGCCGAGAAACAAGTTATATTAGAACTCTCCTTATAGGATGTAGAATAGTTTTGGGAAAGTGCGGTGACCTACGTAGACATGGAGAATGACGGTACCCATGGTAGAGGTCATGGCATCATTAAAGGAGCGGAGCATGACTGGGTTACCATGCATGTAATTGGCAAGTATGTGCATTTTTTCATATGCATAAGAGGTGATGATTTTAATGCTAGCACCACCATCGATCATAAAGTGTCGTATGTGTATATTATCGATAAAGACAGAGATTAAAAGAGTAGGGTTGAGGTCGTTAGACTGGAAGGGAGTAATTTCTTCATCTGAAAAGTTGAGGGTGGCTACTTGGTGAGTAGGTGGAAGCATAGAGGAAGGCAATGACCTAGTGAGAGAGGCTATCTAGTGAGGGGTAATGTTAGAGGCCACGGGCGTGGGGTCATTTGGTAAAACCTCAATAGATTGAAGGACCTCCATGAGGGCTTGAAGATGTGACTTGGAGGTTTGGACAAGGTCATATAAAGACATTTTGAGGGGAGATTCATTCAATTATTTTAGCATTTTATGATGTGTGACCCCATCGGAAATAGGATATACAGAACCTTGAATGGTGAATTTTGGTGTGGGGGTAGATGGTATGTGGGGTACAGGGTTAGTTGATGGGCTATCCACCTTTTCTTTTCCTTTGTCTTTCTAGGCATGGGTGGCAATGTTGATCATGTTTATCTCAAATCTCATGGGTGGATCAAAGATTTATGGGTGTGGAGATATTGGTCACTTAGTAGGTAATGGAAGAGATCTGGGGAAATTGGTGAAGTTGAAATGAGGTCCTCATCAAGAAGATCGTCATCGTCAAAATTTTATTTGAGAGGACACAATTGGACAAGAGCAAATTTTTAAAGCCTTACAGTTTTCGACATCATGTCCTAGCACATGATGGTAGGTGACAATTTTAGTTTTTTCAAACTCTTTTGGTTTGGGTTTGAACATGCCATAAGGTCTAAGAGGTGGTAATGTGATGATAGAGGTTTTGAAGAGATTGGTTAAGATTTTAGTGTAGAACCCTGCTAGCAGATTGCAATAGAAGGTGAGTGTGGGTTTGGGTACAGGTGTGGCTGATTATGGAGGAAGAGGATTTACAAGAGGGGAAATGGGTTGGTCCACTATTTTGGTATGTGGAGTGGTCTTAGGTCTTGGTTGCATCTACTTGGGTACATGTATGGTAGAAGAGCTAGTGATGGAAGCTTTGGTTGATTTAACTACCTTATTGGAGGGTAGCAGATGCTTAGCTTTAGGTTGCAACTTCTTGGGAAAAGGTGACATGAGGGTGCGGGATGTAGAAGGAAAAGTAGATGGTGGAAGAGGACAGGTTACCCATGGGGGTAACCGCGGTGTAGTAGCGTTCGTATGAAGAGATCATGTGGAAGGTGTGAGTGGAAGAGAGGAGAGTGTCATGGGTGGTGAATATTTTATGAAAGGTAGTGGTAGTAAGAAGGCCATGGGTGACGACAGAGGTTGTGTGGATTGCTTGGGTATATTAAAGGGTTGTGATGAGGAGGTGGGCAGCTATATTCTTAGTTTACCAGTAGAAGGAGCCTGCTTGGACAAGTTCGAGGGGTGAGGTCCAAGGATGGATCGAAGGGGTGAAGGTGACAATGGTGTGGTAGGTGAGGTTGGATTATGAGGCCTAGGAGGTTGGGTTTTATTTTTATGGACATGAATAAGTTTAGTGTTGATTTGGGAAGATATGGCTAAATCTAGTTTGATGGGTGGGTGAGTAAGGTTTGATGTCGGCCTAAACCCTAAGGTAGTGATGGGTTTAGGTAAGGGAGATGATATTGGAATGGATAGGTGTTTGGTTTTAGATGTATGTTAGGTTGTGGTAAAAGGTGTGTGTTGAGATGTGGGTGATGACATGGAAGGTGTTTTAATAGTCATGCTTGTGTTTGGTTTTGTCACTTGAAACACTTTTGGATAGATTGTGGAGGTGTTGGTGAGTGACAAATACATTTGGGTTGAAGTAAAAAGTAGAATACATCCCCAAATTAAGGATCTATCAACATAATCTAGGCGATCATCCAAGCGTGCAAATGGTACTGTTGTAAGTGGGGCTGACGTGGACCGAGTAGTAATCCCCATAAAATGTGTTTGATACATAGGGAAATGTCTAGCCTCATACTTTGTGGGTAAGAGAGTCAAAAGTAGATCAATGGTATCTTGAAATTCTGATGGATAATGGTCATCTAAAGGAAATGATATTTTTACAGGATCCTCCATGGGTAGAGGAGAGGATGGGTCAGATGAGGTGGACTTTCCTTGTAATGGTGTAGGTTGTGGACATGTATCTCCTATGAGTAGGAGAGGTGTCACTGATGGTTTCCTGGTAATGTGACGGGCCAAAGGAAGATTGTTAATTATAGGTTCTTCCACGGGTGAATGAGAAAATGAAGGGGGTTCCTCTATGGGTAAAGGAGTAGATGAAAGAGGCTCCTGTGGAGGTAGGGGGCTCAGGATAAGATTTTGTCTATGGAAGGAAAATGGGGTGATTGGGAAGTAACTAGTATGTTCTTAAAAATGGCATGGACCTCACAGACATTGCTATCATTGGTTGAAGTGTCACCAGTTTGGTTGGAAGATGGGGCGTGATTAGGGAATGGATTTTTAAAGATATGAAGATTTTGGCTAACGGGTGCATTTGAGTTATCCAAGACTAGATCTATGTTGTCTAACATTTCTTGGATGATATTCTTGAAGGTGATGTAGTTATTGTTGCTATGACCTTTGACATGATGATAGTTGTAAAAGTCATATACTTTATACCACATGGGCATGGTAAGATCAGTGTCAAAACCAGTATGTGGTTTTATAAGTGGAAGGGTAATGGAACCAACCTTAATAAGCTTTTCCAAAATAGAGGAATAAGGTTCTCCCATTGAAGTGTAATTTCGTTGTTCTCATCTGAACTGTAAAGCTTGGACGAGAGAGAGATTAGAAGAAGGTATAGCTTTTTTTGATGGGTAAGAGGATCCATCCTTGAGAACTATGACATTGGTAGATCCTTTTGGTTTTGAATTATTTTTTTGGGGTTTCGAAGATGGAGAAGCATCATTTGATTTGAACACGATGTTATTGTTATGTATCTGAATTTAATTCTCTTTGATAACACGAATCTCCAATTTTTATGCCATGGTGAATGCCTCATCAAAGGTATGGAAATTATACACCTACAAGGTTGGTGAGATATGTCTTGTGTAATACCATGTAAAAAATCTATGAGTTCAGTTTGAGGAAATTGAAATGTGAGTTGGTTAATTAGGTTCCACCAATGAGTGAAAAATTCAATGATAGACTCGTCATCATACTGTCATGTGGATCAAAGATCAGTCATGGTGACTTTTTGGACAACGTTGATTAAGAAGTGGTCTAAGAAGGCTTGGGCTACTTGATTAAACAAGTAGATGGAATGTCTGGGTAGCCCACTGTACCAATCCAATGTAGGCCCTATGAGGGACATTGGGAAGGTTTGTAGGAGTAAAATGTCATCATGGGAAATTAGGTAACACCCATGTTTGAAAGACTGCAATTGTTGTTGCAGGTATTATTTACTATTAAAGTGGTTGAATTTTGGCATTTCCCAATGTACATGGTATGGGATAATAGGAATGGATGGATTAATGGGCTCATTACAGATTTCACCGTATGTGAGAGAATTGCGTGAGCTAGAAACTGATGCTTCTATTGTCTACATCCTTTCCATCATTAATTTGATGAGGCCATTGGTAGGTTGTGATGGAAGGGCACCTCTTATGGCATAAGATGGTTGGTATTGAACATGTGATGTGGGTGGCATTCCAGTGTATGGTGATGTCGAATAGGGAGATTGAGAATAGGGGACTGAGATAGGCATTGTTGATAGTATGTATATGTATGTGGGACAATCACAGTGACTCTAGTAGAGATTGGGGGCAGAGACTACAGGATGGAGAGGAAAATATTCTAGAATGGAGTAGGGGTCACCAACACCGCAGGTAGTTATGTTACAACTGGTATCTCTGAGACAATGGGTGCGGATGAGGTTATGGTCTAGGTGGTCAATGAAGGAACAAAAAATACTACAAGTGAGACTGATATTGAAGATGTAATCATCATAGCGGATATGGGGCCTAGCTGCAAAACCACTACAGGTAAAGTAGGTAAGGGTAACACTGAACTAGTAGGGGCTGATGCACAAGTGGGGATAAGGGCATGAGAGATGGATACAGGCATGCCATATATCAACTAACCTGAGAAGTCTCAGGTGGAAGAGTGGGAAAGGTAGAATGGTAAGGTTGCAGGATTATGACCAAAGAGTCATACGAATTCCTCATCACCTATGGAAATGGTGGTAGGTAGGGTTGGATCCATGGGTGACAGGATAGAGGGTGGTGACGGACTAGGATAACATGGAATATAAGAGCATTATCTTGGTTGTGAGTCAACACCATGTGAATGAATGTATATCAGGTGATGTTGTAGCCTATAGATGACCCATAAAATAGTAGGAATGAGAAAAATAGGTGTTTGTAGGTGGATTTGAGTAATGTATCAGCTGAGAATAAGCACAGGGTAACTGATGCTGGTTATGTATGACCGTTGATGGTTCAGGTGTAACCGAGGCCGATTATTGTGGAAAAATAAAAATTTGACCAAAAGGGGTTAAAACTGATGAATGTCAGATAGGTAAGTTGTATGATGATCATTTATGAGAATACAAAGAGTATAGAGACTGAGAAAAACATAAAACAGTGAAAAAGATGAGAATAGTTCTCCCTTGGGCAAGTTAACCAAAAGGATAGGGAACCAACATCGATTAGGTATAACTGATGATGGTAAGGTGTAAATTGATGTTGGCAGATAAACCAATGCCAAATACTATGAAAATTTGAAGAATGCAAGAAAATAGATTATTATGAACTCAGATTAGATGAATGATCAACACAGAAGCCTAGAGATGATATAATGAGGTCCTGACACACTCAAAAGAATTCAAAATACTCTAACTATGATTATGGAGTTTAGAAGGTAAAAGAATGGAAAATGGGGAAATGTATCCTCACACCTCAAAACACATGTCAATCAAATTCTAAAAACACGTGTCCAACAAATGATTTTTAATGTGTTGAGCTTATGATATTTAAAAGATTGACTCATGAATTTAGAGTAAATTTTTTGGTGAGGAAGGCTTCCTACAAAGAAGGATCTCTACAAGGTGAGATTTCAGGTTATGTTATTGTGGGGATGGGTCGTCCTCTGAGGTAATGTCTGCATAGAAGTAACCAGTTGGGTGCCCACTGTCAATCCACTGATCGTGTGATCATTTACATCTTCTTCCAGGTGAGATGTTGTTTAAGAAGATGTGTATTTTCTCAATTTTGTGCAGCTTGGTAGAAGAATAAGAGAGTGCTTTTATACAATTCTTTGCATCAACCATCAACTGGGCATGACTTCCAACATATAGGTTTCCCTCATTTCAATGTGAGCTAAATGCAACATACAAGGATAAACCACAACTGATTTTAAACCCAAATTAACAAATTACATTCAATGAAGCAAATGATGAAGTGGTAGGAACGTGCTCTTTCACTACATATACAAATGCAAGAAAGAAGAAATGTTTTGTTTTAAACACCAGAAAATAGATATGGTTTTAGACAATTAGAAGAAGAGAAGATTACCAAGGAAATAGATTTAGTGTGAATACGTTTAGCAAATAAACAAACACACCTTATCTACCTAGGAATGAAGAAAAATGCAAGGAACCCTAGATGGGTCACACCGGCATGTCAAAATATTTCACCATTTTCTTTACGTTATTGGGAATAAATAAATAAGGGTTATGGGATGAGGAGGAATACCTATTGTGTTGGTTTAGAGCTTGATGCAATAATGATGCTTCTCGGAATGTCACCATGAGTGTAATGCTTTTCGATCTATCCTAGTGGTGGCTATAGATGTTTATAGGTATGAAAAGGCTCTAGTTCTGCTTGCATGTAGTTCTCTTCTTGTCTCTTTGACCCTAGAATTTTCCAACCCAAAAACAAGGTTGCTAAGGTGAATAAATGATAGCCGACAATAGTTCCAGGTTGATCGGCGTCAGTTAAGGTTAGATTCCCTAGGTTTACTAAAATTGGTGAATCTTGCAACTTTTGGATCAGGTTTGTTTCTTTATCTGTAGATCCAAATGGACGTTACCTTTTTATGAGCTGGAAGGTGGTTAGAGGAATAATAGGCCTTAACTTTTAGGTTTAGACCAAGACTTATTCATTTATGGAAACATGCTATGAATAGGTCTATTGTGAGGTGTCTAGGTGAGGTGTCTATTCATTTAATTAAAGTAATTAAATTAATAATGGGGTGAGGATGGGTATTAATTTAATTATAAATAAGTAAATTAATGTTAATTTGGGGTATAAGGGTCATGGTTAGGTGAATTTGTGTAAGTTGGTTATTTGAAAAGGGACCAAGGGGAGTGTGAACCAATTTTAGTGTCTATAGTAGGCGTAAGGTTTTGGACAGTGCAGATAAGACCACATGTGTTTATCATGAACCTATGAAAACAAAAAAAGTTAATATTTGATCAGATGTTGAGCCTAAGGAAGCCTTAATTGGAGATTATTGGTCTTACTCTAAAGTGGCCAAAATCATTGAGTTACTATGAGATTAGTAGGACTTATTTCCTAGGGGATACCATTAATTCAAAGGCATACACGAATCATTATGAGAAATGAAGATAAAACTTAAGGAAGGTGCACACCTGGTCAGGAAGAGACCCTATAGGATGAAACCCAACTTGCGTGAAAAGGTCAAGGAAGAAATTGAAAAAATGTTGAAGTTTGGAATCATCAAGCCATTAGATGAATCAAAATGGTTTAGCCCAATTATGATTAGTATATAGAAATATGGTTAGATTAGGATCTGTGTGGAGTATAGGGAGCTAGATGCTACATGTGTAACTGATCTTTTTTCTACACCATTCATAGAGAAAATACTAGAAGGCGTTGCAAGGCACAAAATCTATTCCTTTACAGATGGATTCTCTGGGTATCACCAAGTTAGGATTGCAAAGGAGGATCACGAAAAGACTACTTTTACCATTGAATGGGGAAGTTTTGCCTATACTGTGATCTCTTTTGGTCTGAAAAATGCACCTGCTATATTTTGCACACAGTTGTCCAAGAGTTCAAGGATTTTATTCATAACTTGTTGTAGGTTTATTTAGATGACTTGATGGTGTATGGACTTGTTAAGGATCATTGTGAAAATTTACGCTTAGTGTTTGAAATATGTCACCAGTTAAGAATCTTTTTAAACATCAAGAAATGTATATTTTCTACACCATTTGGCACATAGTTAGGGCACATCATCTGCAAGAAAGGTTTATTGGTTGATCCAGCTAAGGTTGCAGTTATTATCGGACTGGAAGAACCTACTAGTTAAAGTGAGGTGCGTGGCTTCTTGGGTCACACTGGGTATTATAGGAAATTTATAAAAGGGCATGCTAAGGTTAACACACCCTTAGAGGAGTTACTAAAAGGAAAAGGGAAGTTCTACTGGGGATAACCACAATAACATGCATTTGAGACATTAAAGGAAAAAAATTACTACAATGCCTATTCTGCGCTTTCCCTCGTTGGACTAACCATTTCATGTACATGTGAATGCCTCTAGCACGGCCATTGGTGTGGTGTTAGCTCAACATAGAGAAAGTATTATAGATCATCCTATCTATTTTGCTAGTAGAAAGCTGACTCCTGTAGAGAAAAATTATATAACTATAGAGTGCAAAGATTTATCAATTATCTATGTGCTACATAAATTCAAATAGTACCTGCTAGAAACACCATTTTTATTCTATAAAGATCATATGACATTGAAGTATTTGGTAAACAAGCTCATTTTATAGGGGCGCATATGTTGATGAGTACTCCTATTCTAAGAATTTGATTTCACAGTTGTGGTGAAACTAGGGAAAAGTAATTTTGGACTGGACCATTTATCCATAATACAATCAGGAGAAGACGCACAGGAAATTAAATATACCATGCCTGATGCATAGTTATACAGGTTACAATGTGTGCCATCAGAATTAGAGGACATTGTTTTCTTTCTACATACTTGTTTGGCACCAGATGGAATTAAATCCTTAGAGAAGAAACAACTTGAAATTTGCACAACATAATTTATGTTGATTAGCATTGACCTATACAAGTTAGGCCGAGATGAATTATTGTGTCAATGTGTATTGGAACATGAGTGCACAGATATCATGGAAGAGGCTCATGGTGGTATTATAGGTGGGAACTATACAAGTGACGCAACTGTACGTAAGATTCTACTCACTGGATTATGGTGGGAGACCCTATATAAGGATTGTAAGGTGTATTACAAGACTTGTGATCATTGTCAGCACCTTAGAAAACAAGGAAAAATAGATGAATTTACTTTAAGACCTATTCCTAGTACAGAACCATTTGAGAAATGGTCTATATATTTTATGGTTCCTATTTCACTAGCCACGCGTAGGACTAGATCACAATATATCATCACTTACATAGATTATCTAACAAGGTGGGCAGAAGAAGCACGTACAAAGGATTATACAACAGCTATAGTAGTTAGGTTTATATGGGAAAATATTATTATAAGGTATGGATTCCTATTGAGTTTGACTAGTGATAGGGGCACACATTTTCTGAATAATACAATCATAATTATATTGGATGAATTCATGATTGTACACCATAAGACTACATCATATCATCCTCAAGAAAATGGGATTGTTGAGGATTTTAACAAGATTTTGAGCCAGACATTGAAAAAAATTTGTGATGTTGAAATTTGTGATGATAAAGTTTCTACAGTGCTTTGGGTGTATAGGACAACATACAAGCAGTTAAACAAGGCCACACCCTTTCAATTCATGTTTGGTATAGAAACATTCCTTCCTATGGAATTCATGTTACCTTATTTATGTATTGTGCATACTCGAGGTCTAGATGATGAACAAGCATTAGAAGAACGAATTGAAAAATTGATTAAGCTGGATGAGTGACAAACACTAGTAAGCTAGAGTCAGAAGTAAGAAAAAGCTAGACAGAAAGAATATATGATAGGAACATCAGCAAAAAAAGTCTTGAGATAGGATAGATGGTGCTTCTTTATGATTCTAAGTTTTTGCACCATCATGGAAAACTCAAAGTGCATTGGTTAGGACCATATGTTATCACTTACATACTTGAAATGCACACTTGTCAATTAGAGGTGCTTGATGGAATACGGTTACCTGGTTACTTCAACGGGAGTAGACTGAAGCCCTACTATAAATAAGCCTTCTTGGTGTTTGTAATAAGGACATGTTACTATTTAGGTTAGGTTTTCACTTATGTATTCCCTTAATGTATTTACTTCTTTGTCACTATGATTTATCAATTTAGTTTATGTTTTGTGAAATAAGCATGTTTGTGCACCAGAAGCTAATTACCATTTGCAGTATTTTTATGTGTAGAGGATTACATATACCATTTGCGTGGGGTGGTTAATGAAAAATGGGTACACATAAAGGAAAAAACTTCTACATGTGTTATTCAAGTTTGGAGAGTTAGTGGAAACAAGATTGCTTCCAAATAAGGACCATAGATGGAGATAAATAAAGAAACAGTATAATGCGAGGTAAACAGCGGCCATGGAAACTACAAGGATAAGGCATAGTGGCAAGGTACTCAGGAACATGGAAGTGCACTAGAGAGATGTCTATAGCCAAAAGGTAGGAAGGCGTGCTAAAAGGTTATAGTTGAGGCGTGAAGATGTACTACATGAAAATTGTGAAAATGGTCAATTAATGAGGATTATTAGTAGGTGAAGGAGCAATAAATGCACTAAATTTTTGAAAATTTATATAAGGATGGGATGCAAGTTAATTTTTACCATTGTAATAGTAAAAATTTGATCAAGTTAAGTGTAAAATGAGTTGAGAGAATCATGTTGAGGTTTAGAGAGTGTGAAACCAGATGTGGAGAGTTGATTTGTGCGTAGGAGAAGATTATGTCCCCATTGGTGAATGGTTTGAGCAAAGCAGAGCATTTTGAAAGAGCGAGGGAACATGATTTACACTATGTCATGTAAATTCATGCTATGGTTTGGAATTTCTTGTTATAAAATATAGAAGGCAATCATTTTCACTCTATGGAGGACAGAAAGTTGTGGTTTACAGATGGCACTAAAGAAAGCACCTGCCATAGGAGCCAAGGGAAAGAAGAAAGCGGAAGAAGAGGTTGAAATTTCTCACGATAGTAATTTCTTGGAGATGGAATACCCATAAGGCATGATAGTGGGACAAGAATGGGATTATCATGTCCATAAGTGCAAAATAAGTGATTATAACCACTGCACATTGGATCAAAAAAGGAATTGGATGAATTTTTGAGTACGAGGACACATAAGCACACAAATTAAGGACATGTTAGTGTATGATGATGCTAGAGAGAAGTTATTAAAGCATATTGGAGTCTATCAGTTGTACAAGCTCTCGTATTTAGGAAAATATGAAGCTTTGTACCAGTGGTTGACAAGTAGAGTACATGAGGACTTTTTTTATTTCACCGGATGAAGGGTAAGATTTACAGCCACATTGATTTCAATAATAATAGGATTAAAAGGAACATGAGTGGATATGAATAGTGACTTGATAGATAAAGAAGAAATTGTGGAGACACAAAAGGAGTTAGGGTATACCAAGGGTCCACGTGGAATGGATATCAACAAATTGAAGAAGTACCCAGTGGTACAGGAAGCTACACATCTAGTGACCAAATTGAATGATCAAGAGATATGGTCATAGGTGAATACAATGTGGCTACACATTACAAGGAGAATGTCACATGGATTAATTTTTAACATATCATCAAGGAAGTGCACACAAGTGATAAAATTAGTTTTCATACTATCTTATTGTCCCTTCTATTTATGGAGATCGAAGTGCCCGATGGGCCAAAGAACAAGATCTTGGAGTATCCCATGCAAAACAAGTCCCTTGTGGGAAGATTTGACAATTACTTGTGTGAAGGGTCAATGAGTGGGCCATTCAAGTAGAGGGTAGAGATGTGGTATGATTGGCTCCATGTAGAATTTGAAGAGGAGTGGAACATCCCCAAGGAGTTACCTTTAGTGGTGGGTAAGGAAGTGTAGTTCATGATGTACCAACACTTCTACATCATGTGATTTACAACAAAGGATGGGACTTGGAGCCCCTGATGAAAACTGCCATATGCCTTCATAGGGCGCTACTTCCAAGAATCATTCCACTATTTTACTGATGCACGCCACCTAATTTTTTTTATAGAAAAGGTAGACTGTGACTACCACATGCTGAGGAAGAGGTATGTATATCCAGGTTAGACTTCCTATATTGGGAGGCTAATTTCATATATGATAAGCATGAAGCCTATGAGTTTGGCCATTGGAGATAGTGGATCCACACTTATATACCTTTAGCTTAAGCCTAAGTTGGAGGGTAATAAATATGCAGAAAATGAGTTTACACTCCCATGGTTGCCTAAGGGTAAGAATACGATGGATAACATGTCAGCTCTAAAGCCTACATAAATGGTATAGGTATATGATGAGGAGGAAGAACATGAGTACATTAGTGGCTTGGATCATAGGGGATGGAGGAAAACCATGGAAATGATAGAAGATGAGCACGCAAGTACTCCACCCCAGGAACAAGAAGAAGGACATGAAGAATTGGAAGTAGGAGTAGTCCCTAAAGAACTCCACTTTAAGAAGTTTTTTAGACAATAAATAACTCAAGGTGCTACTCCAAAGTCGGCAAGAATATCACCATGTCTCTCTCCATAGAAGGAGACAACTGAGAAGAGAAGGAGAAAATTTAAGCTAAATAAGGAGGCAGAGGAGTCTGAAGAGAGTGTGCTTGGATATCCTATACCACAAGAGGATGTGGAAGAACCCAAGGATGAAGAAATGAAGGATGAAGGAGTAAAGAATCTAGGAGAAATAGAGCAAGATACTGCTTAGTACATAGAGGATCCAAGTCCAAACCTTGGTGCTCAAGTTCCTAAGGGGCCAAGAACAAAGAGGGCAAGTGGAGAGTATGCTACACTAGTCATGGGCTATAAAGAGGACACAAGTAAAATTTTCCACACGTGATTCTAGAATATAGTGGGCCTCAAGGACTTGTATGGATGGGAGTTCATGGACCTTAACATGGAAACCACGCATGTGAGAAAATAGTTGTCATGGTCCATGTAAACTCACACGGACGAGCCTATTTTTGATGTGTGTGAAGAGTCCTATGTGTCAAGAAGAATGTGGAAGGCGCCATAAAATAGGCACATAGCCATCATGACCACGGTTATGTTTGATGAACAAGTGAATAATTCCTTAGTGAAGGTATCCAAAAAGGTGGTGCTCAGGAATGTGGATTAAGTTGCCACCATTAAAGCACTAAGAGAATATATTAAAGCACTAAGGGAAGATATCAAAGCCAAAGATGTAGAAATAACACATTTGAAAGGAGAGAATGACCTAGAGAAAAAGAAGAATGGGGTTCTCATCAACATGGTAGATAAGATTGGCGACCATGTCCTGAAAGCAAGGCCACACTTGGAATTTAAGGTACCTAGAAGGTTCCCTTTAGATTTGCACTATGTGCATACATTAATCGATTTGGTGCTTGAGAATGGACCAATTCACATGCCATCACCAAAGGAACTTGAGTAGGAGGCAGAGAGAGAAAAGGCTTTAGTAGTTCTAAATATTTCTTCATATGAGGTATTTCTTCAAACCGTGTAGGAGGAGCTAAAGAAAGCAAACCAGGAATTGAACATATGTGCAGCTCCAAAGGCATTAATAGTAATCAGGATAATAGTAGAAGATAATGAAGTCTTGAAGGCAATGAAAGATGAGACATTGGGATGCCTAGAAATATTAGCGCTAGTCAAGAAAAATCATGAGGCCCTTGTAGCAGCATAAGACACTCATAAGGAAAATTTGGATGAGATTGGAAAACCTATAGCATAGAAGATGGATCTATTGGAAGGAAGAATGTCTGCTATGTTCAACATTGTTCTGGTGTTACAAAATGAGAAGGGAGAAATTTTCCAAGATGAGTTGGAATCTATTGATGCAGACATTCTGGAGAATACAGAATTCGTGCTAATTGAATGGTAGATTTTTGAAGCCGAGATAAAAGAATAATATCTAGAATTAATTCTTATAGTTGAGATAGAGGATGTTGTAGGGTGAGATTTCATTCTTTATACAAAAATCCTTTTTTTATTTCCATTCCTTAATCTTTATTATTCAAAGAACAACCATTATATGGGTGGTAATGCAGTTTAGTTTGGGGTAATGTTGAGTGGACAAGAGTATGATACTAAGGAGAAGGTGCACAGAAGATTCATGCATAGGAGTACATCAAATTCAAAGGTGTGGAAGGATAGAGAAGGACACATGCACAAAATACAAGGGAAGATTTAGGATTTAGCCATTTTCACAAGTACGATCTATTTTTGGAGATAGTGTGCAGAGCACAAAAACTAGATAAAGAATTGTGCAACATGCATGGGATATTTTGGGAAGAGCATCTACTATGCACTTTTCATAGGTTCAAGATAATAATAGAATTTCTACTTCTAGTTAACTAGAAGAGATATATTGTTAGCACACTTGCATGTGTGTCTATTATTGTAAAGGCACATAGTTTTTTTCAGCATGTGACCTATTTTGGGAATTATGCAAGAGGTGATGGGAAAGTCCCCACTCTTATAAATATGTAGTGATATGTGTAGTATAGGAGGACTTGATATGAATTATTGTTGGGCCCCTTGAATATTGACCAAGTATGAAGGCACTTAGGTGCACGAGATCTTAGTTATAGAATGGGCGCAAGGCACAAGCACACAAAATAAATGCTTAAGGAAGTAAATAGCACACACGACACAGAAAAGGAGGTTTGGGACTTAGCCAAATTTAGAGCCCAAGGAAGAACACGTGAAAAAAATGGTTGATTACATGCGGATAAGATGCCAATCTAGCAATAGGTTGGCCTAGGAAAGAGCATGTCCTAGAGGAATCTTCTAGAAGATCATCATGAGATAGAATGGAGAGCTCGGGCCTGAAGGAACATGCTCACATGGAGGACCAAATTTTACACTTGGTGATGGATCTGAGGGCATGGAAAGGTGAGTTAGCAGCCTAGGAAAGTGATAAATACAAGTTCCTGCCACGAGAAAAGAGATAGAGATATACACATGAAAGAAGGATGTATCATCTGGATATACGTAGGGAATAGCGGGTTAGAGAGTGAGAGAAGCTCTGTAGGATTACTGAGAGTGGGTATTCTAGTTCAGGAAAGGATGTAATAAGCATGGAGTTGTTATTTTTCTTTTCTGTTAGCTTAGCTACATACGTCCAATGATGCACATGACTGCAGTCTGCTCTCTGTGACACTTTGTAATGAACCAATGAATATATTGAGGTTACTTGTTATAAATAGATATGAATATCAATGGGTTTAATGTATATTTTGTTCATATGAGTTCTCTTTCCTTTCATTCTATGAATGAATGGTTGTATATTTATTTATGTTATAGTATATGTTCTCGAATCTGTTAAAGCACTCGGTCTGAAGTGACTGCAAGGATCTGGAGGCTGTTCTGAGCCCTATGGTGATAGGTCGGCATGCATGGGGTTCTTCCTTTTGTGATAAGAGTAAAAATGACTACATCTTGGTTCGGTTGTTGGGAGCTCTTTTCGAAGTTGTAGTGGGATATAATATGCATCATGATCTGTGTAAAGAGTAATGACGGATCGGTTAACATTGGAAAATGTTGAATCATGGTTCAAGAGCATGAAGGATGAATTTTATCAGAGATTCAGCACTAGACCTGAGTTTAATACATGTAGATGGGTAGAAGAGAACCTCTACCATGATCTGTATGAGACTTTTTTCTACTGCTTCCCAGTAGATTTATATGGATGGCTTTCATCCTATGCATCTAGATCAAGTTTGCATTATGGATCATGGATATGGACCAAAGAAGACTACCAGAGGTTGTAGGATGCAGATCTGACATGGACCTATGATGTAGATCATTAGTGGAGAGGAGTACTAGCTAGCTAAACTCTGGAATATGCCATTTCTACGTATTCTTGCCTAGATGTTATTGATTTTGAATTTCTATGAGAACCTAGAGGAAAATTTCTACGTGATATTCCTCTATCTATGAAGATATTGATGGTTACCATGAATTTAGAGGTGCTCCCAATGGCTGGCTAAACCATTATGAGCACTGGGTAAGGAAGCTTGGGTGGAGGAAGATGGAAGATGATATGACAAAGAAGGAGAGGGAAGAAAGATAGCTCAAGTATAGTGAAGCGCATTAAAGGGAGATTGCTAGATGACGTGAGGCTACTAGTGTAATGGATTTATGGAGATAGATGTTATGGGAAGGAGTCGAGGTCCACGCGGAAGACATGGAACCTGAGCAGTCTATGCTACCCCATCTTAGCAAGTGCATAAGGGAGACCACTTTGGCTTCTGGTGAGAGCTCATCATATGGAGAAAGGAGAGTTGTTAGCACATATCTGAACCCACCCAATGACCAAGCCCTGGAACTTGGTTTTTTTAACCAGGAAGAAGTATTGATCCAGTTGAAACTAGTGGAAGAGACATATCCACACCTAGGAGATATAATTTTTCATTCTCTTCTTCTATGTCTGCACATATTTCAGTATTCAAAGGATTTTTTGGACAAGGGGAAAGTGTACAAGCTTTTGGGCTCACATTAGGGAGTTATGTGGGAAAAAGTAGTGGTAGCGGGGTGCTATCACAGACCATCGGTGCATAGTTCAGTGGGACTGTGGGAGCACTTGGCACAACTCCTACAGGCCCTATTGAACCCAGTGGTTCTGGTGGATCTGGTGGCTCTGGAGGTACAGGACCTGGTGGACTTGGTGGATCAAGTGGTGGAGGAAACACTAGAGGAAGCCAAGGCTTTGATTCAAGACAAGGACCCCAGCCACCACCTCAAGTATTCCCTAAAATTTCTCTACATTTTTCAGATTACAGGGGCATTGAAGATGCTACGGAACATGTTCACAAGTGTGAACAGCTATGGTATGTGAAGGGTATCACAACCCCAAAATGAAATGCTATCCAATTTGTAACCATGTTGCAAGGGCACGCACATAGCTGGTATAGAAATTATGACCCTCATCAAATGGTGGTGGACTACACTGCTTCAAAAAAATCATTCCTGACAAAGTTTCACATTCCTAAGTTTGAGCAGAAAAGCATCAGCGCTTTGAAGGAGATTCAACAAGGAATGGAAGAGAGTGTGTAGGAGTATGATCCATGCTTTAAAACTCTCTTGTCTAAGTTATCATATGATATCCATCCTTCTCAACATGCACAGTGGTTTTTTTGATGATTGATCACCCCTTTTAGAAGGCCTTATCTCATAAAACTTTTACAGATCCACGCAAAGCATTGGAAGCTACCTTGTGTACCGAGGCTGTTGGTAGTATTGATACTAGCATTAGCCTATTCTTAGAGGCTCAGATTGCTGTTATGGCCAAACAGTTGGAAAAATTGTTTGCGAACTCAGTCCATGTGACTCATGGTGGTTTATGGTACACGGATTTTGAAATAGAAGGGCACGTTAAGGATAATTTCCCCTGGAGGATGATACGCAATATGATAGTATATTGTGAGATTTAACATAGGGACCACGATGTAAGAAGATGTCCCTTGTTGCAACGCATGATCAGGAAGAATGTATCTTGTTATTACAAAAATTGCACCTCCGTAACCCATGATACAAGGGACTGTAGGCTCATTGATCAGATCCATGATGCCATTGATCATGGGGTATGCCAAACCAGCATTTCTAGTGGTTCTAAAAATGATGATCACCGTTATGAGGAGTGCGCAGATGGGGGCACACGTGGAAGATGTTTTTAAGGAGGATTCCATGGACAAGGTAACTGTGGAGGAAGAAGTGAGTTCCCGTGTGGAACATGTTTCAACTATGGATCTACAGAACATTATAAGTGTGAGTTCCCAGACCTATTATAGTGCTCGTGGTGCAGAATGATGCATAAGTATGAGTGCTTGAAATTATTTGAGCATATGCATCAGTAGCACCAGAAGGACAAAGGCACTGCAATGGTCAACACCAAGAAGGTAGACATAGAGTGGATGCCTCGGGTAACACAGGATGAAGGTTTGGATCCTGTCTTGGTAACAAAAAGGGAAAATTTTGTGCACGTAAGGGAGATACCAAGACAGAATAAATTGGTTTCAAGAGAAGAGGTCATTCATGGAAAGTATCCAGACCCTATGCATTAGAAGGAGATATATCAGGACACCATGGATGTTAGTCAAAGCTTACAGGGGGAGATCCAATGTCTAAAGGAGCAATCCAGAAAGGAGGAACAAGGAAGAATAATCGAGGAGTAAAAGGATGACCTATATGAGGTCAAGGAGGTGTGTAAAATGCTAAGGCAGGAGAACATCATTCCTTTGCTAGGATCCTGGTTGAGGGAGAAGATACCACGTACTGGAGAAGAGTGCGAGAGATAGGTCTTACACGTGAACCTCCCCCCTCATAGCCTCGACTATGACAAGGATATTACATTAAATGTAGTTGTAAATGGATGGCTCCTCATCAATATACTCATTGACACTAGTGCAGAGGTTAATGTTCTGATTATGGATGCATGGCATCAGATGGGAAGACCTACATTACAGCCATCTTTAAATGTGTTGCATATGGAAAACAAGACTAAGGTAATTCCCATCGGTGTCTTGAAGGATGCAGCTATTACTATCCAGGGAGCCAAGTTTACTGGGGACTTCAAAGTCTTGGCGCTCACCGAGGTAAACAATTTCCTAGCACTGCTTGGGTGCCCTTGGTGTTACAAGAATGATGCAGACCTTCATTTCAACAAAGGGTACATCATCTTCGAGAATAAAGAGGAGTGGGTCATTATACCCCTGGTTGATGGGAATTTGATGCCCTATATTGAACCATTGGGAGAAGAAGTTCTAGACAAGATTTATGTGCCCTCAATTAGAGACCCTGAGATGCTACACCCTACTAATGGAATTATCTAATTTGAAGATGCTCAGTCAGTAAGTGATACCACTAGTCTGGCTTGTGAAAATTGGGTGCATGGAACTTATGAATTAATGGGATGGCAGTTGAGAGGGTCGGTGACCAAGGTAACAAAGGTGCACACTATTAGGCACCTTGGAGGAAAAAAACTACCCAAGTATTCAGAAGGAGCCTTCCCTGAGATATTTTTACAGGAGGTAGAAAATCAATGGAAGAATAAGAAGGAATGGAGGGAGATGTTATATCTTGCTCATGACAGCAGCTCATTGGTGGGCCACACATCAGGAGAGCCTTTTAGAGTGGCGTAAGGTAAGAATTTCTCTCTATTAGATTTTCTAAGAGTAATGTACCCACCATCATCAAGGACTACCATGGGAAGGAGCCCTCCTCTTTCCACATCCAGGAGTGTGAACGGGTCTGGAGAAAAGGTGCAGAAGATTTTCCACCATCCCTTTAGGTTCACAAGTTGTATTCTACACTACAAGGTTGTGCACGTGCATGGGACATTCATTCAGAGACACGCCACTAGACAAGGAATTGGCAGGAGATCACGGATGACCTTATTCAAACCTTTGAGTATCGAAGTACTAAGCCATTGATTGATAAGGCCTTATAGGGTATCAAGTGCCTTACCATGTGGGATAGTGCAAAAAATGGAAGATAGGCTATTAGAATTATTAGGTGAACCAGGATTGGAGGCGTGCTTTGAAGAAGTTGAGGAAACATAAGAGTTACAGCTTGAGCACATGTGTTTGGAAAAAGAGAAGGGAAAGTTAGTATATGTGATTGATGGAGAGTAATAGGAAATATTAGATGTTAGCCATTCTGTAGGAATGTGTGAGGTAGCAGACAGTGCAGATGCTCATGTGCGTGCCTACCATGAGCCTTTAAATATGAAGAAAGTTAACATCAATTTAGAAGAAGAACCTAAGGAAGCTATTATTAGGGATTACTGGATAGAGAAGGAAGTATCAAAGATCATTGATTTGTTATGCAAATTTGAGTATTTATTCCTACATGGGTACCATGAGGTCAAAGGCATTCACCATTCCTTGGGGGAGATGAAGATAAAACTGAAGGATGGTTCATGCCCGGTTAGAAAAAGGCCCTACCGGATGAATCCCAATTTGCGTGTGAAATTTAAGGAGGAGATAGAAAAGATGATAGCTTCTGGGATCATTAAGGTAGTGGAAGAATCAGAATGGATAAGTCTAATGGTAATCAACATAAAGAAGGATGGATGGATTAGGATTTGTGTGGACTATAGGGAATTGAATGTAGTTTGTGTCATTAATCCATTTCCAACCCCCTTCACAGAAGAAATTTTTAAAGGAGTTGCTGGGTGTGAAATCTATTCCTTTACGAATGAATTTTCAGGATACCACCAAGTTTGGATTGCAAAGGAGGACTCGGAGAAAACTTTCACCACCAAGTGGGGAAGTTTTTCATATACTGTCATGCCCTTTGGGTTGAAGAATGTGCTTACTATTTTTTCGCATATAGTGGTACAAGCATTCTAGGACTTCATCCATAAATTTCTTCAGGTCTATTTGGATGATTGGAAAGTATATGGTCTAGTTAAGGACCATTATGACTACTTGAGATTAATGTTTGAAAGGTGTAGGCAGTTGAGGATATCCATCAACATTAATAAATGTGTGTTTGCTACTCCCTTTGGGAATCTATTAGGGAATATCATATATAAGGAGGGCTTGTTGTTAGATCCCGCTAAGGTTATAGTTATTTTGGGGTTAAGGGAACCTACTAGACAGAGCACAGTGCGTAGATTCCTTGGGCATATGGGCTATTATGGGAAGTTCATTAAGGGATATCCCAAGATTGCCACACCTTTAGAGGAGCTTCTTAGACAAAAAAGTGCCTTCCATTGGGGAGAGCACAATACAGGGAATTTGATACATTAAAAGAAAGACTTATTACCCTACCTATTTTACGTTTTCCCTCTTAGGACAAGCCCATATGTGTCTATGTAGATGCCTCAGGAACCACCATTGGAGTAGTGCTTGCACAACTAGGTGAGGGGACTATTGATCATCCTCTCTATTTTGCGAGTAGGAAGTTGATACCAGTAGAGCATAATTATACCAGTACCGAGTGTGAGGCATTGTCAATGATCTACATGCTCTTCAAGTTTAGACAATATTTGCTGGCAACACCATTTTTATTCTACACTAACCACATGGCATTAAAGTATTTGGTGAACAAGCCCATTCTTCAAGGATATGTTGATGGGTGTTGTTGTTTTAAGAGTTTGAATTCACCATTGAAGTGAAGCCCAGAAAAACCAATTTTGGACCTGATCATCTATAAAGAATTGATTCAGGAGAGGAACCACAAAGTATTGAGGAAGCAATGCCAGATTCCCAACTGTTTAGGTTGTGACGTGCACCCTCGGATTTGGAGGAGATTGTAGTATTTTTAAAGAAGGTGTGGCGTAGAATGGAAAGAAGGCATTGAAAAATAAGCAGTTGGCCATACACATTGTGCCCTACATGTTCATTAGTGGAGACTTATACAAATTGGGATGTGATGAAGTTTTACATAGGTATGTGTTAGAGCATGAGTTCCTGGCCATCATGGAGGAAGCACACGAAGGAAGTGCGGGTGGACATTACGTAGGTGATGCCACTGTGCACAAGATATTAATGGTAGTATTATGGTGGCAAACCCTTTGCATGGATTGTAGATATTATTGTAAAGCATGTGACCACTATTAGCGCATTGGAAAACTAGGAAGGAGAGATGAAATTCCTTTGTGCCCTATCCCTAGCACAGAGCCTTTTAAACAAGTGGCGATAGATTTTGTGGGACCTATTACACTAGCAACATGTAGGATTGGGTCATGTTATGTCATCACTTGCATAGATTATCTCACAAGGTGGGTAGAGGTAGCGCTAACTAAATATTTCAAGGCAGCAATAACGGTAAGGTTCTTATGGGAGAACATTATCACGAGGTATGGATGTCCGTTGAGTTTGACCAGTGATAGGGTTACACATTTTCTGAATGATACCGTGAGGATCCTATTATCAGAGTTCATGGTGGCTCATCACAAGACTACACCCTATCACCCACAAGCAAATGGAACCATGGAAGCATTCAAAAAAATACAGAGTCATACCTTGACCAAAATCTGTGATGTTAGAAGACAAGATTGGGATGAAAAATTATTGGCAATGTCATGGGCTTACAGGACTACGTATAAAATACTAAATAAAGCCATACCTTTTCAATTGGTTTTTAGCACAGAAACCATTTTTCTGGTTAAATTTATGTTACCTTCTCTACAAATAGCACACGAGGGAAGATTAGCCAATGAACATGTGCTGGAAGAAAGAATTGATAAACTAATGAAACTGGATGAGAGACAATTAGATGCCCGTTGGATCCAAAAAGTGGAAAAGGAAAAGAAAAAGGCTTGGCATGATTTCCATATAAGAGACAAGAAGTTTGAGGTTGGATAGATTGTGTTATTATATGATTCTAAGTTTTTGCGCCATCTTGGGAAATTGAAAGTCCATTGGTTGGGTCCCTACACAATCTCAGACACCCTTGATTCAAGCGTGTGCCAGTTACAAGTGATGGATGGAATGAAGTTTCTTGGAAACTTCAATGGTAGTAGGCTGAATCCCTACTATAAATAAGTCTTCTTGGTGTTTGTAAATAAGGAAGTTTTTCCATTTAGTTTAGAAGTTTCCTATATGCATTGTCACTTTCTTGTGTTTCCATTTCACGTTGTTGTTTTGGTTTTGTGCCTAGGGCGTTGGTAATGTTATTGCTATTTTTGGATAATTTGTGAGTGTGCAAAGGACCACGCATTGTTTAAGTATGGGGTGGAGAAAAGTGAAGAAGCATGTGATTAAAGTACCAAGGAAGTTGTGTTGAAGAGCCTTGTTGTGTAGCCCAGTTGAAAGAGGTAGATGAAGAGAAAAGATGGAATGGTTGGTGCCAAGATAAAACTACTGGTAGATCCCATGTACAAAGGAAAAGGAAGCATAGTTAAAGCAACATGAGGTAGGAAAAAGCAAGAATTTGGACAGAAGAAGTGCCTTCAACGCAGGTTTAGTATGCGCAAGAGTCTCCTGTCAGGTTGGTTGGGTTACGCGCCAGAAGGTTGGAGGAGTTTTCACACAGGAAGGGCACGTGAGTGAAGGCACTAAAGATGGACTTTGTTTGAAAAATCTGCATTAAATGAAAAAAGTATGGGGTAGGTAAAGTAGCATTTAATGATCAGAAAAAGGAAAAACTATAAATAAAGGGTCGGGGCACTCTCATTTTTACTTTGAGAAAATGAAGAGTTGGAGATATAAGTGAGATTTATAAACTAGGGTTTTCAGATTCGATCGAATGGAAGATCTATGTGATTAAAACGTGAAGAGCCAGTTTGAGATTGTGAACCAGAAGGAATTACACGGGCGTGGAAGGAGTTGAAAAGGCATTGTCTTGTGAAGGTTTTATCCATGTTAGGGTTCAACAAACTAGGGCACAAGTTTAGAAGAGTTATATCATGGATCTAAGATCGAAGGTTGGGAGAAGAAAGATAAAGTAACAAAGAGAAGGTAGGAGTGATAAAAAAATACCTTGACCATAGCACCCAAGAAAGGAAAGGGCAAAGCTAAGGCTAAACAACCAGTAGACACAAATGAAGAATGGTATATAGAGGTGCAATACCCAGATGGGGTGATGTTGGGAAAGGAATGGGAATCCCACTTGAGAAGCATACCTGTTAGTGACTATAATCACCACACAAACACCATAGAGAAATAAATGGTGTTGGAATTAGTATGCCCCACCAACAAACGAACACCTGAAGGTTTTCCCATATATGACAATGACATTAAGGTTAAATTGGTGAAGGTAGGGCTGTTGCAACTCTACAAGTTTCCTTATTTTAGGAAGCTAGATCACTTGTACCAGTGGTTGATTTATTGGGTGCATGAGGACTATTTTCACTTTACTGGGCACAAGATGTGTGTGACTCCCCAGTTGATCTCACAATTTACAGGCCTCATATGTGAGGGAGATAGCCTAGAATATGACCTTGGCAACAAGGAGGCTATTTAAGAGAGCATCAATGAGTATGCATGCAAGAAAGGGTCGCAGTATTATGATATTTCAGACATCATGGACCCCGTTATGAAGATGGCTATGCATCTGGTGACTAAGCTGAATGGCCAAGAAAGATGGACACAGGTTAACAAACCTTGGCTACATGTCTGTAGGAGGACTACAGAGGGGATGATATACAACTTTTCCATGTACATTACAGAGGATATTGTTAAGTGTATGAAGGAAGGGGATAGGAACCTCTTTGGTAATGTCTTACTCACCATAGTGTTTATAGAAATTGGAGTGTCAGATGCCTCAAACAAGTTCATGTGGGAGTACCCAGCTGAAGACCCTTTTCCCGTGAAGAGGTTCAAGAAGTATGATTGTGATACAATGACGGATCCCCACAAAGCATGGCTAGAAAAGTGGTATACGTACTTGAGGAATGCATTTGGGATAGAGTGGAGGATCCCTGAATAACTCCCAGCAGCCACTGAGGGAGAAGTTGAGTTCATGGTGTACCAGCACTACTACTTGGGAAGATTCAAGCTTATTGATGAATCATGGAGCCCTTGGTGCAAGCTTCCTTTTTCGTTCACTTCCCAATACTTCCAAGTGGGAGTAAATAGATTTAAAGACTCAAATAAGCTAAGGATAGAACTAGGAACATTGGACCAAGAACATAGGGAGATGAGGAAGAAACATAATTACCCCAGTGGTAAGTGCACGCACATAGAGAAGTACTTGTTGCATGAGATCCAAATGACTAGGCCAATTATTCTTCCCATTGCTAAAGGATCTAAAACATGCGTGTACATGCACATAAGGCTAAAGTTTGAAAAGGGCACGTATTTGGAGAACGAAATCTCCATACCTGAAGACCCCTTAGGAAAGAAGAAGCCAGTGTCTAAGAAGAGAGGCAGAGGAGAGGAAGGAGCACCAAGTGTGTTGACTGCTCAGACAGTGAGCATGCCATCTACAAGTGCCAAGCCAAGCACCTACATACAGAGAAATAAGTATCTAGTAAAGGAGAAGACACCAAAAGTAGAGGCACCCGAGAAACCCACCACCATGCGAGAATTTCCAAAGAAAGGAGAGAAGGATGAATCTCCTGATCAGAATCCACCTCTCAGGAAGAAGCAGAGGGTGGATGAAGAAGCTGACTCGGAGGCAACTAATAGCTTGGAGAAGTACTTGTGAGAAGGAGATGATGAGAGTGAAGAAGGCGGTGACGAGGAAGAAGAGCCTAAGAAGGAAAAAGATCCACATGTGTTTAGTGTCTACGACTCAGAGGAAGAAAGAAGAGAGGAGAAGCAAGAGTTTGTATTTGCACGACACAAGGGTGCAAAAGATGAGGAAGGCACTAAAGACACGAAGGTAGATGAGAAGGATGCCAAGGATCAGAGAACCATAAGCCTTAAAAAAGAGTAGATTACTAAGATAGCAAAGTGAGAAGTAAAAAATATGCTTGAATTCCTTGTAGACCAAGAGTTAGAGCGTAGCGCGGACATAGTGCTTAAGGAAGGGAAGGAGGAGAGCATTGAAAATGAACATGATAGCCTATGAGGCCCCATTCTGATAGTTAGCTTCACCAAAGGCACGCGCTTGGGTAGGAGAACTCTGGATACATAACAAAGATAGATAATGGGTTATGTGAATGACATAAAGAAGGTGTTACGCACACAGTTCCAAAGCACCATACCCACGGAAACACTCCTAGCCATGGGGTCTTTTGAAAAGGATGGCACATACCCCAAGACCAAGAATATGCTCTCTTGGGCATTCAAGTCACATTGATGAACTAGACTTTGAAGTCTACCAGAAAGTGCTCATCTCATTGCCAAAATATAAGGGAGATAACCCCTTAGTAAATTGTCAGGAGCTTTCAAACAAGTAAGTATGAAATGCTCTAGAAAAAGTCACAGTCAAGATCGAGGCTAGGTTGTTTGTGCAAAATGATAGAATCAGAGCATTGGAGGAAAAGTTGGGGAAGAAGGAGGAAGAACTGGTAGAGAAGGCCAAGATTTTAAAATAAGAGGAATTAATCAATGCGTAGCTAAGGTGCGAGTTAAAGGAAGAAAAGGTAAAGGTGCAGGAGGTCTACAAGAAGGTGGAGTCAATCAAGAATGCCATCATATTAAAGCACCCATACCTAATGCCAATCCCTCAGAGGTACGCATCAACTTTGGAATGCTTAGAATACCTAACATGCATCCTCACTATGGAGAGGTGACCCTTGGTGCTAGAATCTACATAAGAGGTGGCCGCACACTTGAAAGAGGAAAACCAGCTGAAGGTAGTAGAAACTATTTCTGAGTATAGCCAAGTACTCATGGAGATTAAGGTCACTACCCAGTCTACAAAAGCCGCATATGACACATGCATGGATAGAGATAAGGTGGCAAGCTCCTTGGTCATCATGATTGAAGCAGAACTAAAAGAGTTCTAAGAAAAGAACAAATGGAATAGGGTAGAGAGGGATAAGGTTCTAGCCAAGGTAGAGAAGAAATCAGAGGTAATTGAGGCTTTATGGAGCTTGATTAAGGCCTAACTAAAGGAACTATACCCCCAAATTACCAGAAGAATGGATAAACTCACAAACCTAGGTAAGGAAATGGAGCAAATTGTGGACACTTTGGGCACCCAGGGAATTGGCCTAATCTTTGATGTAGTGAGCACCTTGGTGGGCGACCTATGCTAGAAGGTGAAGGGTGAGGTCAAAGTGTGGAACAAGCTAGAGGTAGATCTGCGAAAGGAATTTCCCAGCCTTTTGAATTGATGTTTCCACTCCATTATTCATTCTTTCCCCTATTCTTTCATTCCTTATTCATTTTGTAAATTATAAGTCTACATCTTGGTCCCATAAAACAACTTGCCTCTTGGTCAAGTAAAATGTTTCTAAGAATGGAGAACAAGCATAGTGTGGGGTGATGTTGGGCCCCTAGAATATTGACCAAGTATGAAGGTTTTTAGGCATGCAGGATCCCAGTTATAGAATGGCGTGCAAGGCACAAGTGTGCAAAAGAAAGGCTTAAGGAAGCAAATAGCATGCATGATGCATGAAAGGAGGTTTGGGACTTAGCCAAATTGAGTGCCTAAGGTAGAACACATGAAAAGCATGATCGGTTGTGCATGGATAAGATGTCAGCCTGGCAATAGGTTGGCCTAGGAAAGACCATGCCCTGGATGAAATCTTCTAGAATATCATCATGAGCTAGAATGGAGAGCTCAGGCTTGAAGGAACATGCTCACATGGAGGACCACATTTGACTCTTGGTGATGGATCTGATGGTGCGGTAAGGTGATTTGACATCTTAAAAAGTGATAAATATAAGTGCCTGCCGTGAGAAAAGAGATAGAGATATACATATGAAAGAAGGATATATCATTTGAATATACGTAGGGAATAGCGGGTTAGAGAGTGAGTGAAGCTCTACAGGATTGCTACGAGTGGGTATTCTGGTTCACAAAAGGATGTACTAAGCATGGAGTTGTTATTTTTATTTTTTGTTAGCTTAGCTACATATGTTCAATGATGCGCATGACTGCGGTCTGCTCTCTGTGACACTCAGTAATGAACCAATGAATATATTGAGGTTACCTATTATAAATAGATATGAATATCAATGGGTTTGATGTATATTTCATTCATATAAGTTATCTTTCCTTTCGTGCTATGAATGAATGGTTGTATCGTTCTTTCTGTTATAGTATATGTTTTGGAATCTGTTAAAGCACTCAGTTTGAAGTGACTGCAAGGATCTAGAGGCCATTCTGAGCCCCATTGTTCTTGTATGCCTCAACTTATTTCCTAAATAATCTTACACTAATCATAGATAACGCTTCCCACTAAACTCACATAAAAGAAAGACTCGATACCCGTGTGTTCCTCGAGTGAGCACTCAGCTTCTACTGGGTGATAGGTTGGCGCACATGGGGTTATTCCTTTTGTGATACGAGTAAAAATGACTACAATTATTATGAATTTATGCTGCCAGATCTGATGCACACATGAGCTTGTGGTATTACTTAAAATAAGAAGCTTATGTGTATTTACTGGTTCAATATAATGGAGTGCATTGGCTAAATCAAGGTTTTAATCATGATTATAACTAGTTCTTGTATGGTTGAATTCATTATGGTTATTATTTAAATTTGTTACCCTTAGATCTAGATCTAGAATAAACTCTATAGAATGTTATACTAATTATGAATCTAAATACATTAACTCCTCATCTTACTAACATCTTACTCAAGAAACCCTAAAGAGGGACCTGGTACCATTATGCACTTCAGGTGAGCACCCAGTCTAGGCTAAGTGATGTGTCATCGTGCCTGGGTTATTACTAGCACTTGACACATGATCTTCTCAGGAGAGAAGTCATGGTGGTGGTATATGATCCTATTTAAAGAGGTTCTTGGGAAAAGAACATAGACTGAGAGAGGATGCATAGAGCGTAGACACGCAGAGAAAGAAAAGGAGAGTAACGAAGTGTTGTAGAAATACTAAGGGTTTGGAGTTCATGGTGCTAGGGTTTAGAGTACTTAGTGCTAGTGGGTTATAGGGGATGCCATTAAACATATATATGGGTACTGGGATCTGTAACAAGGGATATAATGGGGAAATGTATAGTTAGGATCTCTAATTAGATAGGTTTGCAGGAGTTGAGTCTATGATATTTAATGTATATGGTCTGAGATGACTCTTTTGAATGTAATATGGCTACCAAAACTCTGTTAAATCAATATACATGGATCTATTCTATACAATTTTCTTATGGGTGTAAACCCTTATGTTATTTGGCTTATCATGACTCAGATTTGGTTTCTTTTACTTCTTACAATGTTTATTTAGCTTTTGTGATGGATTGATGTGTAGATCTATTAGTTATATCCCCTTCCTTTTTGAGTAGATGAATGTACTTTTATTTCTACAAATAATCCTCCATTAATGGTGAAACTTTCTTGTAAAGCTCACATAAAGGAGGGGATCGGCACCTGCGTGTGCCTTAGGTGAGCAAAAAATGTATAATGAATGATAGGTTGGTGTGCTTGGGGTGAGAAATAAGTGTTGGGGGTAAAATAATGACTAAATCTTGGTTTTGTTGTCAGGACCTAGTTTAAAGCTATTGTGAGAGAAATGTGTGATGATGGAGTGCTTGACCTTGGATAGTTTCGAAGCATGGATAAAAAATAGAGAGGATGAAATTTCTTAGAGGTTCAGTCTTGGATCCTAGTTTGATACACAAAAATGGGTGGAAGAGATCATGTATCACAAACTATATGAGAAATTCTTCTATTGTTTCCATAGTAGATTTCTATGAATGGATATCAACATATGTATCAAGGACAAGTTGGTATTATAGACCTCATGTTTGGACCTAGGAGGAATATCAGTGGTTGCATGATGTTGATCTGACATGGACCTGTGATGTTCATCACTAGTGGAGTAGAGTGATGACTAGTTATACCTTGGAATATGCTAGTTCTATGTATTATTTCCTGGAGATTACTGAGTTTTAGTTCTTAAGGGAGCCTAGAGGATCATTCTTGCATATTATTTCACTAGCTATCAAGATCCTAGTAATTAATTTGATTTTAGAAGCCTTTCCCATGGATAGCTAAATTCTAACTAGGCATAGGGTGCAGAAGCTCGTGTGGTAGAAGGATGGAAGACCTTGCGGAGGAAATGGAAAGAGAGGAGAGGAAACTCAAGTATAATGAAGCTCTAGAGAGGGAGATGGCAAGACAATGCAAGTCTATAGGAGTGATACATTTATGGAGGTAAACATTGGGGGAAGGATTTGACATTCACACAGAGGATGTGGAACCTGAGCAATTTGAGCTATCCCATCTTGGCAAGTGTGGAAGAGAAACCCCCTTGACTTCTAGAGATATATTTTCATATGAAGAAAGGAGAAGAGTCGTAGGCATGCATCTCAACCCACATGGTGACCAGACCCTAAAAATTAGTTTTCCAGTCCCTAAGATAAGTTTTGATAATCTAGGATGTATTGGTATTGGTAGTTGAGTGACACCTATGAGCTATAATTTTTCATTTGGTAAATCTATGGCTGCACATTCGTTTCTTGTGTTTGGGGGTATTTTTTCTGGCATAACATTTGGACAAGGTTTGATTTCACAATGTTTGATTATCATGTCTAGGATCCGTGAGGGAAAAATATCTAGGAGTGGTTTGGTATCACAGACTTTTGGTGCACAGATTAGTACTATGGTGGGTTTGTAGGGAACAACTATGTTAGATCTCTTGCCTGCGATAGGACAAGGATCTAGAGGCATTGGCACTAGTGGATCTAGTGGTTCTGGTGGTGGAGGTAACATCGGAGGGAATCAAGGTCATGGATCTGACAGATAAGGTCTACAACACCATCAACATGTGTTTTATGAGATGTCACTCCACTTACCTAATTATAAGGGTGTTGAGGATGTCGTGGAACATGTACACAAGTGTGAATTACTATGGCATGCGAAGGGAGTCACTACCCCAGAGTGGAAGGGTAGTTAGTTTGCAACCACATTATAAGGATGTGTGTGTTAGGAAATTAAATATTAATGTTTACATTATAGTTTGTTAGTTAATATTTAATATTGTTATATATTAAATATTAGGTTTGAATGTATATTCTTATAATATATTGTTTCAACAATATATTATTCATAGAGTTTGTTATACCCATGAATAACATTCTGGGTTAATTTTTGTAACTCCTTCCTATTTTATAGGAGGTTGTTTAGTTGTTATTATGGCTATATAATAGCCTAATGTATTGCACAAGATATTGGGACAGAAAATATAATACAGAGTATTATTATTGTGTTATTTTGATAGGATAGACGAATCTTGCTCTATATTTGGTATCAGAGCAGGAATATCAAAAGATGCTTATGGTGGAAGTTTAATTCATTAGTAAGGGCAGACATTTTTAGGTATTTCACCCCTGTGAATGTGTTAAGACATGTGCAGTGTCGTACGTCTTTTGAGTATGTTTATTTTTTATTGTGTATCAATTTAATTATGTGGCTTTCAATGCAATCTTGAGCGCAAACCTGGCATTTTCCATTTTCTGAGATCCATCTACCACATTCTCTGAGGGATACTTAGATCTATTAAAATATTCCTGCATCACATTGGACCTGCATGATCATTGACAGATATTTCATTCTGTTGTCTCTATGATCAAGAAGAGTGGATATTTTTCTAACATCTAGAAGTGAATGAATCATTGAAGCACTACACAAATTTCTTTACAAGAATTTTAAATGCATGAATCGCGTGTGGTTTATATTTACCATTCCCATGCATTCCATTGACAATAGTTGAGATATCAATCAAATCCATTACAATGCTGGTTTTGTCTACTATCGATTTAATCACCATTTATATTAGTTTGGATATTTGATAATTGTGTGAATCGATCCAATCAAATAGAAGGAGGTGCCTTAAATTTTGTCTTAGATCCAAACATCATGTTGCATACCTGTAGACCTGTCTATTCTTTGTAAGCACATCTATTTTCTTGAAATATCACATGCAAGAGGGTGATTGGTTGAGTAAAGATTTGAATACCTGACCTGTGTTGGAGTTTCTGATTGGTTGTATTAACAATATTGTTCAAGATCCTCTGTGGTGGGAAGAAACCAATAGTGGTCCATTCTGTAGAGAAAATAGCTACTCGCAAAAGGAGATCTAGGTGTGAAAAAAATCTCTATGAGTGTATATGGTGCATGTTTTCATTACTGTGTGTATATGTGTTGATTCCCAAATATGTATCTCCTGACATTCACATGTGCAGTCAACCAATCTCCACGTCAAAGTTAAGTATAGTCTTTGTTTGTTTAAGTCGAGTCCAGTTTTTATTGAATTTAGTCATCTAAGATGATACTTGTGTTTGTAATTTGTAGTCTTCCTTCAAAAAAAATCAAAGTCAAAGTGAATCTATCAATGTTGTTTTACAAAAATTATTTAGAGTATCAAATCAAAATATTGTTATAAAGAGTAATCTTTAGTTATTTTTTATTATCCATTTCGTATTGTCATCTTGTATAGTCAAAAGAGTCAAGTCTAAAGTATATTGTAAAAGTTTCGTTGTTGTCAAGTTAATTGAAATAGGTGATTTTAGGTTATCTGTCTAGTCGTGTCTTCTTTTCCAAGTCAATAGTGTTATATGGTTAGTCAAACCATAAATTTTTGTTATGTGAGTCAAAACTTGTAAAAATAAAAAAAAATTCCTCACGGACGCATTATCGGTGTTACCCGATGTCTGAAAAAAAATAAAGTGTTTCACATTGTAGGAGGGAAGAGAAGAATAAACAATGTGGAAATAGTTGAGCTTCATATCCAAATCCAGCTGAGCTAACAACATGAAACTGGAGGATGGAGGCATCAGAGGCTAGAGGTTAGATAATGACCTCTCGTCAGTCACCAATGATAGGGCCACATGAAGCTATGGTGGCACATTTTGTGGTGTGAGTGTGCTTTCAGTATTTGATGTCTAGTGTGATTATTTTTTAGAGTTCCCGTTTTGTGTTGAATAAGTGAAATGTTCACATTGAGGGGGGAACATGATCAACATGATCCAATGTTCCATTTTCAGTTTTTCAGTTGAGTATGTGGCTATTCCTATTTCCCCAAATGCAAAAACATAGTGCAAAAAAAATAACACAGTGAAACGCAGCATCATGAGGCTTGATGAGGTAGAACAGTAAGATGTGTTCCTATTCGTATCTAGGTTTTTGGTTAGCCTCCTAAAAACCATTGAAGGTTGTTCAGATGTGTTCCTACTTGATTTCCCACACTACTAGGTCAGATGTGTTCCCTGGAGTGACTGGTTGATAAGCAGATGATTCCTGAGCGTGTTCCCATCCTCGTCAGTCAGATGTGTTCCTGAAAGTGCTTGGTTGATAAGAAGTTGATGTGTTCCTTCTTCTATCTTCAGTTTGAGTGTGTGCCAAGATCATGAGCGTGCAGAGGTGGCAGGTTGCAAAGGAAGTGTGAAAGTTCTAATGTTACCATGTAAACATTAAGGGGGGGAATGTTAGGAAATTAAATATTAATGTTTACATTATAATTTTTTAGTTAATATTTAATATTTTTATATATTAAGTATTAGGTTTGAATGTATATTCTTATAATTTATTGTTTCAACAATATATTATTCATAGAGTTTGTTATACCCGTGAATAACATTTCGGGTTAATTGTTGTGACTCCTTCCTATTTTATAGGAGGTTGTTTATTTGTTATTATGGCTATATAATAGCCTAATGTATTACACAAGATATTGGGATAGAAAATATAATACAGAGTATTATTATTGTGTTATTTTGATATGATCGACTGAATCTTGCTCTATAGTGTGCATAGCTAGTATAGGAAGTATGACCCTCACCAGACATTGTTGGATTACATTACAATGTGTAATGCCTTTTTTGTAGAATTCCACATACCTGAGTTTGAGCATAAAATCATCAGCGTGTTGAAGGAGATCTAACAAGGAATGGTGGAGAGTGTATGGGAGTATGGCATGTATTTCAAGACTCTCCTATCCAAATTATCTTATGACATCCATCCTTCGCAGCATGCTCAATGGTTTATCAGAGGATTGATTACACTGTTTTGGAGGGTGCTTTCACAAAAGAATTTTAAAAATCAGCGCAAGGCCTTAGAGTCTTCCTTAAGTGCTGAGTTAATAGGAAGAGTTTATATAGGAGTTATTCCATTCCTAGAATCCCAAATTTCTATAATGGAAAAGCATCTTGAGAAATTATCTCCGAACTTGGCTCATGAGACTTTCAGCGGGTATAGTGTACAAATTGTGAGGTATAAGGGCATATGAAGTACAATTATCCTCGTAGATCGGTACATGTAATGATGATGGACTGTGATATTTTACACACAGATCATGATGCAAGTAGGTGTCCACTATTGTAATGCGTGATCCATAAGAATGTGTCTTGCTATTGAAAAATTTGCACCTCTACTACTCATGACACCAAGGATTGTATATTGATACTGGTGTGTGCCAGACAAGTGTTGTGAATAGATCTAAGGATGATGATAGTCATTATGAATGTTGTGCAGATAGAGGAGGTTGAGGAAGAGGCTTTCATGGAGGATTTAGAGGTCGTCACAACTACAGAGGTAGAAGAAGTGAGTTCCCATGTGGAACTTGTTACAATTGTGGATCTATGAAACATTATAAGCACAAATGTCTCAATCTACTATAGTTTTTTTGGTGTGGAAAGAAGCAAAAGTATGAGGAGTGCCTAGAATTATTTGAGCACATGAGCTAGAAGTAGTAGAAGGATAGGGGAACTAGGATGGTGAGCATAATGGATGTTGATCAATAGTGGATTCTTATAATAGCATGTGAGTCAAAGTTAGAACCTGTACTGGTGACAATGCAAGCTGAGGCTATGTGCACTAGGGAGATACAAAAGAAAAGACCTCTGATTACAAGAGATGAGGTGATATATGGGAAGTATCCAGACCCTACCCATCAAAAGAAATTCTATCAAGATACCATAGATGTAATCAAATGTCTTCAAGGAGAAATTTAGTGTCTTAAATATTAATCATAGAAGTTGGAGTAGAAGAAAAGCATTGAGGTCCCTCAATCAGATATATATGATGTCAGAGAAGTTTCTAAGATGTTATGCCAAAATAATATCATTCCTATGTTAGGAGAATGGTTGAGAGGTAAAGTACCAAGCACTATAGGAGAGCGCGAGAGGTAGGCTTTACATGCTAACCTTCCTCCTCATATATAAGACTATGATAAGGAGATTACCTTGAATGTAGTTGTGGATGGATGGCTCCTAAGTAATATTATGATTGACACAGGTGTGGAAGTTAATGTTCTCACCATGTATGCATGGAATAAAATGGGAATGCCACCATTACAACCATCCTCAAATGTGTTTCATATGGCTAATAAGAAAAAAGCAATGGATATTCATGTTTTGAAGGATGCTGCTATCACTATCCAAGGGGAGAAATTCACTGGAGACTTAGAAGTCTTAGTGTTTGTTGAGGTAGAAAACTTTATTGTATTACTTTAGCACCCCTAGTGCTATAAGGACAATGTTGACTTATGTTTCAATAATAGGTATATAAGTTTTGAGGACAATGAGGAACATGTTATCATTCCTTTTATGGATGGGAAGCTAGCACCCTATATTGAGCCCTTGGGAGAAGAAGACCTCGATAGAATCTATGTTTGCACTATCAAGGAACCTAAGGTTATGCAACCAACAAAAGAAGGTGTTATTCAGTGGGAATATGCTCAATCTATAAGTGTTACAACTATTCTGAAATATGATAATTGGGTGAATGGGACATATGAGTTAATTGGAAGGAAGTTAAGAGGATCTGTGACAAGGGTAAAAAATGTGTGCTCAGTCAGGATCCTAGGAGGAAAACAATTTTCAAGTTACATTGGGGGAGCCAACCCTGATGTTTTCCTATGAGAAATGGAGACCCAATGGAGATGTGAGATCAAAAGGAAAAGGATGATTAGCTATAACTTTCTTGATACTTCCACATTAGTGGGAAACCCATCACGATAACCTTCTAGAGTGGCGTGAGGTGAGAATTGCATTCTCTATTAGGTTTTCTTGAAGTAATGCACCTACTATTATACAAGATTATCATTGGAAAGAACCTACCTCGTTTCACGTCCAAGCGTGTGAAAAGTCCTAGATGGAAGGTGTGATAATCACCTTCTTTATGGGTACATAATCTTTACTCCACCTTACCACAATGCCTGCACACATGGTACATTCACTTAGAGATGTGTCGTTAGACAAGAAACTAGCATGATTTGATGGTTGATCTCCTTCAATATTTCAAATATTGGATTACTAAGCCATTGGTGGATGAGGCGCTACATGTTTTCAAGCACCTGAATATGGGAGATAGTGCCATGGTGGAGGATAGAATATTAGAACTATTGGGTAAACCTAAAATAGAAGCATGCTTTGATGAGGAATAATTAGAGGAGATATAACTTGAGTGTGCATGCATGGAAAAAGTGAAACGAAAGTTGGTCAATGTGATCGATGGTGAAGAGGTGGAAAAATTGGATGTTAACCATACTGTGGGCATGTATGAGGTTATGGGTAGTGCTAAATATCAACCATGCATCTATCATGAAACCTTGAAAACCAAGAAGGTTAAAATTGGTTTGCAAACGGAACCTAAGGAGGCTACTATTGGAGATTAATGGACAGAAAAGGAGGTTTTGAAGATCATTGATCTGTTGCATAAATTTTAGGATTTGTTTTTGCATGGTTACTATTATCCAAAATGAGCCCCTTGCTCATTTTTGGGCTAACTCCCTTCATTCTTTCCTCTCTTGTGCCTTAGTCATAATTTTTTATCCTTTAGGCACTCAAAACCTTTTGGAAATGGCACCATTGGATAGAGCTCCTTCTCAACTTTCCAGAAAGGTAAAGTTTTCCTCCTAACTCCATGTATTTTTGAAGTTATGGCTCTATGGAGTTTTTGTGGGAAATTTTCCCTGGATAGGCCCGTTAGCCAATCAGAGAGCACCACATCAGCAATCAGGCGGTAAAGGGTGGAGGAAAATTTAGAAATTTTACTAAGTGTTTGGCGCAATGGAAAAATATTTTAAGGGAGTTCCACCAACCAATGGGAAGAAGCCACATGTCCAGGTGGGGAGGAGTTGGGAATTTTTCCCAAGGGTTGGCGCAAACAAATTTTTTCCCGCAGGGCCCGCATCCAATGGCATTGCGCCACGTGTCCTTAGGCCAAAGGAGTGGCGGAGGTGGGAGAAATTTTTCAAATTTTTCCTAAGTATTGGCACCATGGGAAAATCTCCAAGGAAGGCCCGAGCCAATCAGAGCATGCCATGTCAGCAAAGAATTGGCGGGCTGCAGAGGGAGACTTAGAAATTTTGTGAAGTGTTTTGGCGGGGAGAAAAGGAGAAATATTGGCCCGTAGGCCCACTAGCCAATCAGATCAGGCCACATGTCACCACGGAATTGGGGGTTAGAGGCGTGAAAGGATCTTTTCCTTTTTCACCCAAGTGTGAAAAATAAAAAGGAAAGCCCGTAAGAGCCAATTTTCAAAAGGAAAGGCCCGCGTCCCAATCGGGCCAAGCAAAGACCAGATGTCCTCGGGTCCTTCAATGGTGTAGAGAATTTTTGGAAAATTTTCCAAAGGCCGAGGTGATGGAAAATGAAGCAGAAAGAGCCCGTGACCAATAGAATCATGTCATGTGTCCACATCAGGTGAAAAATAATAGGCAAGTCCGTAGAGAATTTTTAAAGGAAAGGCCCACGTCGAATCGGGTCAAGCCACGTGTCCTCAGGGCTTCGATCGGTGGAGAATTTTTGGAAAATTTTCCAAAGGCCGAGGCGATGGAAAATGAAGCAGAAAGAGCCCATGACCAATAGAATCATGCCACGTGGCACCAGGATGGTGGGGCATGGAGATTTTTGGGGAAATTTTCCCAAATGCAAAAAGTGGGAAAATTTCAAATTTTCGGCCCGCCAACCCATTTTGGCCCTGTTTTGCCCTAAATTTTCAAATGAGCATAACTTTCGATCCAGAGCTTGGTTTTTCATGTTCTTTATATCAATGGAAATATGGTGAAATTATCTACATGATTCTAGGCATCAATTTTGTGTTTTGGTGGAGTTTGGAGAGAGAAAATTGGAACACCTCTGGCACGTGGAAATCAACAAAAATGACGTTTCAACCACCATTTTTAATGAAGCATGGCTCGCATTCTCTCCCAGCATGGTGAAAAATGTCAGGGAATGGAATTTTAAGGATGCCCATGCTATTTTATTACATTTTGGTTGGTGGTTGAAGCTTCTCTCATGTTTTCCCATGTTTCTCTCTCCTGAGCTCGAATGGGCATTGTTAAAAGCTAGATTTGGCTCATTTTGAAAGGGTTGGACATTTTTATGTTTTGCAAGCTCCCTCTTTCACCCTAGAAAGTGATTTTGTGGAATACCAGACCTCTTTCAAGACTGCAACATATTTTCTACCTTTCTGTTGATGTAATGCATGTATTTTGATATTGGAAATGACAATGCAAGCTCTGTGAATGAGTTTCAGTCCTCTTCTTGTGTTGTTTGATTCATCCATGATCTTTCATTACATTTTATCAGTTTGTGCATGATGTTTTGTTGCATTTCTGTAATCTGTGTCAATTTGTAGAAGTAAAAATGCTCACCACTCCTTTGGTGCATCACCTTATTAGCATTAGTTTTAATTCTTTTGCATTCTCTATCTCTTTCCCCTTGGAATTTATAGTAGGATTTTGAGTTTAAACCTCTGTAATTTTCAAGTAATACACCTGATCAGAGGAGTTGAGGAACCAGCCTCTAACCTGGAGATTCTTTTCCCACTTTTACAAGTCCCACACTTGGGGAAAAGATTCAATGTTGTGCAATCACACTGGATGCTAAGATGTCAAACTAGAAATCTGATAGAACATCTAGAGGGTGCCGCTAATTTGTACTAGTAGTTTTGGCATGCCCGGTGGGACCTATGAGGTCTTCATCTTCATTGCAACAAAATTGATGTGCATTTGTTGCAAGTTTCTTGCTTAAAAGAGCCCTGAATTACACATCTGGTGACTCCAAGGAAGAAGAATCAGCTGGTTTTAGCAGTATAGACCTGAAAACTCATGAGAAGAATCACCACAAGGTCAAGAGTTGGAGAAGAAGAAGTATTGTTTGAGTATCTGCAATTATCTCCAAGAATAAAACAAAGAGGGAGAAGAATCCAAAGGTCTCCATCTCCACCAAACAGAACTCTATCAACTCCTCCACCTGGTAGACCTTTCATCCAATCAACAAGGGTTCTAAGGCCAATCAGAATGGCACAACACAACCCATATGTCAATTTCACTGGCAGCAGCCCACTTTCTCTCAATGCACAAAATCCAATCCCAGTTGTAGCACTGAAGAACATTCCATACTTTACTGGAGAGAATCAGACCACTCCTGGTGATCATGTCAAGGACATTGCTAATATTTGTGTAATCCATGAGATTGATGAGATGCAAGTTACTATCAAAATGATGGCATCTTCATTCAAAGGGAAGGATTTGCAATGGTTCAGGAGCCTTGCTTCAGGTTCTATCCAAAATTGGAACCAGCTATGTATAGCCCTCCATGAGCAGTTTGGAGAAAAGGGAGATAACTTGTCCCTTTTGGAACAATTGACAACTATCAAGAGAGCTCCCAATGACTAGCTGACTGACTTCAACTTTAGATTTCAAAGGACTTGGGAGAGAATTCCAATGGCAGTAAGGCCAACAGTAGAAGGTTCTTTTCTATATTACCTTAAAGCTTTAAATTATGATATTTCTATGTTAATTCAATCCATGGGAGGCACAACTATCCCTGCTGCTTATAGCATTGCCATTAGAGCTGAAAATTGTTTGATTCAAGCTGGTAAGCTAGCTCCTAGGCCTCCAATGCCATTGTACCCAAATTTAGAAAGTCCAAGCACTAGTCAAGCACCTATTTTAGCTCCTATCCCCACTCCTAGAAATTAGAATTCAAGTGAAGCTTCTACTTCATCTTCTAGTGCCTCAAATGAACTTCAAGAAGTCATGAAGCAATTGCAAAGTTTAGGTAATGAGCTGGTTACACTCAAGAGGCAGCAAGCCCAAAGTTTTAGACCTTCTTACCAGCCTCAAGCTCAGCCTAACAGGCAGCCATATCAGCCTCAAAGACCACCCAATCCAGCTACAAATCAAAATCAAGCAAGGCCTCCTGCCAACAAGACCATTTCAGCCCTATAATCCCAATGCTACATCTGCCTCTAAAGCACTAGTTCTAGTACAAAACAACATAGCTCAAGAGCATGATTGGTGTTTCCCATGTAATGAAGCTCACAACCAGTCTATGTGCTTCAATGGTGCTCTAAATCAAGCCTTGATGGTAACAACTAGCGTGGAGGGTGAAGGGAGTCAAGGAAATAATCAACAGCGAGAAACATGCCAGCAACAATTAGCTCCAAATGATACCACACTTGTAAACTGACAGAAAAAAGATTTTTTTGGTATGAATCAAACAATCTCTCAAAGTGTTATAACCAACATGAGGTCAAAAAAGAGAATTTTGGGTGAAGGATAGCCATTGGCTCTAAGTAATCCACAACCTTCTACCACTCCACAAATTTTTGGCAAACAAAATGCAGTCCTAAACATGTAAGGACCACCCAAACCAGCTCCTAATCCAACCTAGATTCCATATTTTTCTGCCCATGTGCAAGGAATGAATGTGCATGCCAAGGCATAGTAGAGAGATGATTCATCTCCATTCAACATCATTGATCAGATGAAGAAGACAAATGTAAACATATCAATATGGGAATCACTATCCATCCCAGGAAAAAGAGATTTGCTACAAACTGCCATGAAGGACTGGTCAACTTCAAATCAACAGGTCAAAATGCAAGAGAAGGTACTCACAAATACTACCCAGCCTGAGGGGAATCATGGAGGACAACAAGGTAAAATTTTGAAGCCCCCTCCATTCTATGTTTCATTGATCATTGGAAACCAATTAGTACACAACTGCATGATTGATTCCGGAGCAAGTAGTTCAGTAATGCCCAAGTAAATAGCTTATCAGTTGGGGATTCAATATGGAGTCATATCTAAATGGGTAGTGCAATTAGATGGGACAGCAGTAACAATGGTAGGAGTGATTAAAAACTTGAGTCTCACTTTGTATGCATGCCCCAACGTTGTTATTTTGCAAGATGTCTCGATGATAGATCTTCCACCACTCTTTTCCCTATGTTTTTCAAGGGATTTCACAGCTAATATTGGAGGTTACTTATCTGTTGATTGGTCACACATTTTTTTTATAACAAGGTATGGAACACAAGCCACAATCAAATCTGAGCCTATTGCAAACTTTCACATTGACCCTCACACTCCAAGCCAAATCAATACCAATTGTTTAGCGTTTGATCAATAGGATTATCCAAGCAATGATGAAGCTAGCACCAAGTTTGGAAGCATTTCGGAATTGAATCTCAATGAATGGGTAAGAAAGGTACATGCTTTTTCTCCTTATCAAGAAATAAAAGAATCTAAGCTAGGAGCCTATTTCAAACTTGAAGAAAATCAGCCTATTTCTAGCATCACCAAGCTAGACCACAAGGATGATAACGAGGTATGGCAGTTGTTCTTTGATGGATCAAGAAGTAGACAAGGTGCAGGATGGGGGAGCTATGCTTGTTTCACCTCAAGGAGTTAAGTATTATTCAGCTTTTAGATTTCAGTTTGCATGTTCTAATAACACTACTGAATATGAAGCTTTGATACAAGGATTGCATTGGTCAATCAAGAGAGGAATAAAGAACTTGCAAGTTTTTGGTGACAGTGAGCTGATTATCAACCAAGTTAAGGGGTAGCATGCTGCCAAGAATGATCTACTCAAGTGCTACAAACATAGGGTGTGGGACCTCATTGAATATTTTGAGGGCTTTAGCATCAAGTCCATCCCTAGGAAAGAGAACCAAGCTGCTGACAGGATTGCAGTAGTTGGAGCAGCCTTTGATGTTGTTGAAAGCATCAAGAAAGACAAAGTATAGCCAAGCATTCATGTGATTTTAATACCTTCAATGCCAAACAACAATGTAAGTTAGCAAGTGTTTTAAAATGATAAACAAATTATCCATTTCTTGTAAGAAGAGGCTGAGTTCTCAGTTAAAAATCAGGAAAAGCTAGAACAGAAGTATGGTGATCAAGTGGTACAAATGAGAACCAAAAAACTACCAAAGGGACTTGTCACTTTGGAGTCCATTTTCAATCCTAATGATCAGTTTAGGAAGGAGAAAGCAAACATCCAAGTCAAGGGAGAAGATTCAGTGCCCATCTTGGTGGGAGAAGGCAAATCACTCCAAATTGGTAAAGTGACAACTGAGCAAGAAAGGTATGAGTTCATACAACTTTGTCAAGAATTCCCTGTCATGTTTTCCTAGAGATATGAAGATTTGAAAGGTTTCAATCCCAAGTTAGCTCAACAAAATATTGAATTGGACCCAAGTGCTAAACCCATTAGGCAAAAACAAAGGCCATTCAATCCACACATGGAGCCTCTCATGAGAAAAGAATTAAATAAGTTGATAGAGTCAAGTATCATATTCCCTATCAAGCATTCTAGTTAGGTAGCCAACCTGGTTCTAGTTATAAAGAAGAGTGGAGAAATCAGATTTTGTGTTGACTTCAGAGATTTGAATAGAGCATCTCTCAAGGATCATTACCCACTTCCTTCCATGTAGTAGATCTTGCAAGTTGTTGCTGGCTCTGAAAGGTTTTCATTGCTTGATGGATATTCAGGGTACAATCAGATCATGGTGAAGGAGGAGGATCAATTCAAGACAACCTTCACAACCGAATGGGGGACTTATGCATATAGGAAAATGCCATTTGGACTATCCAACGTTGGGGCTACATTCCAAAGGGCAATGGACATGGCATTCAAGGATTTTATTAACAACATGGTGCTGATATATCTTGATGATATCACTATTTTTTCAAAAAATGTAGCAGACCATCTCTTTCATTTTAGATAAGTATTCCAAAGGTGTAGAATATTTGGGGTATCCTTGAATCCCAAAAAGTGTATTTTTCTAGCTCATGAAGGAAAGCTCCTTGGCCACATTGTCTCCAAAGAAGGATTAGCAATTGATCTAGAAAGAGTTGAAGCCATAAGAGCACTTTCATTTCCAAGTCATAAGAAAGCCCTTCAAAGTTTCTTGGGAAGGATAAAAAAATTTCGGAGGTTTGTCCCAAATTTTGTAGCCCTAGTCAAACCTATCACCAAGATGTTAAAGAAAAGCATAGCTTTCAAATGGACAGTAGAAGGAAAGGCAAGTTTTGAAGTAATCAAATATGCCATCTCACAAGCTCCAACTCTTGTTAACCCAAATTTCTCTAAGGATTTCATCCTCTATGCATTTGGAGGTGATGATACTATTTCTGTAATTTTGGTACAGCAGAACAAAGACAATGATGAGCAGCCAATTGTTTTCTTCAGCCAAATCTTGGAGGACTATGAGGTGAGATATTATTTCATTGAGAAGCATGTTCTTGCAGTAATTAGGAGCTTAAAGAAATTTAAGCATCTAGTTTCAAACAACAAGGTTCAACTGTTGGTTTCTCATGTGGGAGTTAAAGACTTCCTCCTCAATAAAGACCTGAATGAAAAGAGAGTGGGGTGGATTACTCGTATCATGGAGTATGGAATTGAGATCAAAGTCACCAAGTTGGTCAGAGAAAAAGGATTGTGTGAGCAGCTGGTCTTGAACAAACAAAAGGAAGCATGCAATGAGAAAGAGGTTGTTTTGGCATTGCAAGACAACTATGAGCAAGAAAGCATTCAAGAGGAAAATGATGGTATCCTCACTCCTTGCTGGACCCAAGACATAATGCACTTCCTACACACAAGCCTATGCCCTCCAGAGATGAATAAACCAAAAGGAGACACTTCAGATTGTAGGTTGTCCCTTATGCTCTTGTTGGTGGTGTTTTATTCAAAAGGGATGTGAATGGAGTGCTACTGAGATGCATTGGGACAAATCAGATTCACAGAGTGTTGGAAGAGTTCCATGGTGGATCAGTTGGTGGTCATTTTGCACCAAGATTGATAGCTCTCAAGATCATGAGGGCTGGCTATTATTGGCCCAAGATTTTCAGTGATTTTTATACATGGATCAAGAGGTGCAAGAATTGTGCATTCTTCACAAGAAAAGAGAGACTAGTTTTCATTCCATTGCATCCAATTTCAGTTGACCATACATTCATGCAATGGGGTTTGGACTTCATTGGAGTCATTAACCCAAATTCAAGCCAAGGACATAAGTGGATTCTAATAGCAATAGATTACTTCACCAAGTGGAATGAGGTAGTAGCACTCAAGGAAGCATATGAATCAAGCATCCTAGACTTCTATGAAGGGATAGCAACTAGATTTGGTATACCTGCTACAATAATATCAAATAATGCATTGGCATTCATTGGATTTAAGGTAACTGAATGGGATGTCAAGAATGGGATCTACCTAAGCACTTCATCAAATTATTATCCTCAGGGTAATGGCCAAGCTAAGTCTACAAACAAGAACTTGTTAAGGATCATCAGGAGGACTCTTGATGAAAATCAGAGGTCTTGGCATAATAAATTGAAATCATCCTTGCGGGCTGATAGGATAACCCCCAAGAGATCTATAGGTAATTCTCCATTCAAGCTTGTTTATGGAAGAGAGGTAATTTTTCCCATGATACTTGAGTTGCCAATGTTGGAACTCATGAAATAGTTGGATGTGTTGGAGTTTGGGCCCATGGAGATTAGGTATGCATAATTGATGGAGCTCCAAGAAATCAGAAATCAGGCATCTCAAGAAATAGAGAAGGATCAATCTTTTATCAAGAAGACCTTTGATAGAAAGGCCAAGGATAGATCTTTCCAAGTTGGGGATCTAGTGTTAAAATGGGATGCAAATAGAGAAAAACTAGGGAGGCATTCAAAATTTGATGCCATTTGGAGTGGCCCCTACATGGTCACAAAGTCTAAGGACAACAATGCCTTGCAATTATCCACATTGGATGGTGAAGAATTGCATATTCCAGTCAATGGAATCCATCTGAAGAATTACTACCAAAGGAAATCCTCCACCTTGTACATATTAGCTTAGGTTTTCATTCCTCCAAGTTCTCATGCACATTTTTTTGTTGTATATTAGCTTTGTTTTCCCTAAGTGCTTTGGCACAAGCTTACTATTCCAGGAAATGTGTTTTGCAGGCCTTGCTCCAATTAGATGGTGTTTTACCCTCCATCTTCCTCCTTGCATTGTTCTAATTAGTAGGGGTACCAAGCATAGATTTGATGACTCCATGCCCAATGGATTACTTCAAGAAATAGGTAACTTCATCCAGCAGGAAGATGACCCCTCTGAGTCACCAAAATTAGTATCCAAAATGAGCCCCTTGCTCATTTTTGGGCTAACTCCCTTCATTCTTTCCTCTCTTGCGCCTCAGTAATAAATTTTTTATCCTTCAAGCACTCAAAACCTTTTGGAAATGGCACCATTGGATAGAGCTCCTTCTCAGCTTTCCAGAAAGGTAAAGTTTTCCTCCTAACTCCATGTATTTTTGAAGTTATGGCTCCGTGGAGTTTTTGTGGGAAATTTTCCCTGGACAGGCCCGTCGGCCAATCAGAGAGTGCCATGTCAGCAATCAGGCAGTAGAGGGCGGAGGAAAATTTAGAAATTTTACTAATTTTTTAGTGCAATGGAAAAATCTTTTAAGGGAGTTTTTCCGACCAATGGGAAGAAGCCACGTGTCCAGGCGAGGAGGAGTTGGGAATTTTTCCCAAGTATTGGCGTGAACAAAATTTTTCCCACAGGACCCGCATCCAATGGCATTGAGCCATGTGTCCTTAGGATGAAGGAGTGGCAGAGGTGGGAGAAATTTTTTCAAATTTTTTCTAAGTATTGGTGCCATGGGAAAATCTCCAAGGAAGGATCAAGCCAATCAGAGCATGCCATGTCAGCAAAGAATTGGTAGGCCGTGGAGGGAGACTTAGAAATTTGGTGAAGTGTTTTGGCAGGGAGAAAAGGAGAAATATTGGCCCGTAGGCCCGCTAGCCAATCAGATCAGGCCACGTGTCACCATGGCATCGAGGGTTGGAGGCGCGAAAGGATCTTTTCCTTTTTTTCCCAAGTGTGAAAAATAACAGGCAAGTCTGCAGAGAATTTTTAAAGGAAAGGTGTGCGTCCAATTGAGTCAAGCCACGTGTCCTTGGGGCTTCGATTGGCGGAGAATTTTTGGAAAATTTTCCAAAGGCCGAGGTGATGGAAAATGAAGAAGAAAGAGCCCACGACCAATAGAATCATGCCACATTTCCACATTAGCCGAAAAACAACAGGCAAGTTTGCAGAGAATTTTTAAAGGAAAGGCCCATGTCTAATTGGGTCAAGCCACGTGTCCTTGGGGCTTTAATCGGTGGAGAATTTTTGGAAAATTTTCCAAAGGCCGAGGCGATGGAAAATGAAGCAGAAAGAGCCTGCGACCAATAGAATCATGCCATGTGGCACCAGGATGGTGGGGCACGGGGATTTTTGGGGAAATTTTCCCAAATGCAAAAAAGTGGGAAAATTTCAAAGTTTTGGCCCGCCAACCCATTTTGGCCCTGTTTTTCCCTAAATTTTCAAATGAGCATATCTTTCGATCCAAAGCTCAGTTTTTGATGTTCTTTATATCAATTGAAATCTAGTGAAATTATCAACATGATTCCAAGGTCAATTTTGTGTTTTGGTGGAGTTTAGAGAGATAAAATTGGAAAACACCTCTGGCACGTGGAAATCAACAGAAATGACATTTCAACCACCATTTTTAATGAAGAATGGCTCGCATTCTCTCCTAGCATGGTGAAAAATGTTAGGGAATAGACTTTTAAGGATACCCATGTTGTTTTGTTGCATTTTTTTGGTGGTTGAAGCTTCTCTCACGTTTTCCTACATTTCTCTCTCCTGAGCTCAAATGGGCATTGTTAAAAGCTAAATTTGGCTCATTTTGAAAGAGTTGGACATTTTTATGTTTTGTAGGCTCCCTCTTTCACCCTAGAAAGAGATTTTGTGGAATACTAGACCTTTTTCAAGACTGCAACATAATTTCTTCCTTTCTGTTGATGTAATGCATGTATTTTGATATTGGAAATGACAATGCAAGCTTTGTGAATGAGTTTCAGTCCTCTTCTTGTGTTGTTTGATTCATCTGTGATCTTTCATTACATTTGATTAGTTTGTGCATGATGTTTTTCTGCATTTCTACAATCTGTGTCAATTTTTAGAAGTAAAAATTCTCACCACTCCTTTGGTGCATCACCTTATTAGCATTAGTTTTAATTCTTTTGCATTCTCTACCTTTGTCCCCTTGGAATTTATAGTAGGATTTTGAGTTTAAACCTTTACAATTTTCAAGTAATACACCTAATCAAAGGAGTTGAGGAACCAGCCTCTAACATGGAGATTCTTTTCCCACTTTTACAAGTCCCACACTTGGGGAAAAGATTTAATGTTGTGCAATCACACTGGATGCTAAGATGTCAAACTCGAAATCTGATAGAACATCCAGAGGGTGTTGCTGATTTGCACTAACAATTACCACGATATTAAAGTATTCCACCACTCCTTGGGAGAAATGAAGATAAAGTTAAAGGAGGGTACGCGCCCAATTCAAAAGATACCTTATCAAAAGAATCTAAATTTTTAACTCAAAGTTAAGGATGAGATTGCTAAGATAATCACATTAAGTATCATTGAGGCTATTGAAGAATCAAAATGGATAATTCCAATGGTCATTAGGATTAAGAAGGATGGAAGGATAAGGATTTATGCTGATTATCGAGATTTGAATGTGGCATGTGTCATTGACCCTTTTATAACCCCCTTCACTGAGGAGATCCTGGAAGGAGTAGCTAGGAATGAAATTTATTCTTTCACAGATGGATTCTTAGGATATCACCAAGTTAGAATTCTAAAGGAGGACCAATAAAAGACAAATTTCACCATTCAATGGGGAATTTTTTCCCACATGGTCATGCCTTTTGGACTGAAGAACGTTCCTATTGTGTTTTCATACATTGGAGTTTAGGTGTTTTAGGACTTCATCCACAAGTTTCTAGAAGTCTACCTAGATGACTAGAGAGTATATGGATTAGTGAGGGACCATCATGACAATCTAAGGCTAATGTTTGAAATATGTTGGTAGTTTAGGATATCCCTCAACATTAAGAAATGTGTTTTCACTGCTCCATTTGGAACCCTATTAGGGCATATCATATATAAGGAAGGCTTGTTGGTGGATCCTACCAAAGTTTTTGTTATTATGGGATTAGGGGAACCTACTAGCCAAAGTGTGGTACATAGATTCCTTGGGCATATGGGGTATTTCCAAAAATTTATTAAGGGGTATGTCAAGATTGTCACACCATTGGAAAAGTTACTGAAGCACAAAAGTACATTTCATTGGGGAGAGGTGCAGTAGATGGAATTTAACACATTGAAGAATAGGCTTATCACTGCACCCATATTATAATTTCCTTCTTAGGATAATCCATTCCATGTATATGTTGATGCTTCAGGGATGGAAATTGGAGAAATGTTAGCACAACCTAGAGAGGGAATTTTTAACCTCCCCTTATGCTTTGTTAGTGGGAAGCTAATCCCAGTAGAACAAAACTATACTACTGAGCGTGAGGCATTGTCAATGATCTACGTGTTGCACAAATTTAGGAAATATCTATTGGCAACACCCTTTATATTCTACAAAGAGCACATGTCATTGAAGTACTTGGTAAACAAGCTCGTTCCACAAGGGTACATATGTCAATGGGTCTTATTATTTCAAGAGTTTGAGTTTATGGTTGTTGTAAAACTAGGTAAGAGTAATTTGGGGCCTGACCATTTATCTAGGATTGAATAAGGAGAGGACTCATAGAGAATTAAGGATACAATACCGGATGCACAACCAGTCATATTATAGTGCACACTTTCTGACCTAGAATATATTATTGTGTTTCTCAAAACAGGTGTGGCACTAGAGGGAAAGAAGAATTTGGAAAGGAAGTAGCTAGTCATACACGTTGCACCCTACATGCTAATTAGTGGGCTGATGCACGTTAGATAATAAGCACACTATAATCATCAAGGAAGCACATGGTGCAATTTTAGGAGGACACTATGTAGGGAATGAAACTGTGTGCAAGATCCTTTTAGCAGGATTTTGGTGGGAAACAATTTACAAAGATTGTATTGAGTATTACAAGGCCTGTGACTACTACCAGTACCTTGGTAAACTAGGGAGGAGATGAAATTCCATTAAGACTGATTTCCAGTGGAGAACTATTTGAGAAGTGTGAAATTTAATTCATAGGCCCTATTTTCCCAGCCACGTAAAGGATAGGTTCATGTTATATCATTACATGCACAAATTACCTTACAATGTGGGAAGAAATGGGACCTACAAAGGATTACATAGTGGAAACAACAACAAGGTTCTTGTGGGAAAATATAATCAGCAGATATGGATGCCTACTAAGCTTAATAAGTGATAGGGGTACTCATTTATTAAATGAGATAGTTAGAATCTTATTAGCAAAATTAATGGTAGCCCACCACAAGACTACCCCTTATCATCCATAAGCTAATTGGACTATTGAGGCATTTAACAAAATTTTGAATCACACGTTAACCAAGATTTTTGATGTGGGAAAAAAGGATTTGGATGATAAAGTTTCTGTTGTGTTATGGTCATACTGGACTACTTATAAGAGACTAAACAAGGCCACACCTTTTCAATTGGTGTTTTGCATGGAATTTTTGTTACCTGTTGAATTCATGTTACCATCATTGCATATAACACACACAGGAGGGTTACATATGAACAAGAGCTTGAGGAGTGGATTGATAAGTTAATGTAGTTAGATGAGAGGCGGGTTATTGCTCACTGGAGTCAAAAAATAGAAAAATCCAGGTAGAAGGCATGGCATGATATACACATTAAGAAAAAATAGTTTGAGGTTGGGAAGATGGTTCTATTGTATGATTCCAAGTTTTTACACCATCCTGGGAAATTCAAAGTCCATTGGATGGGCCCGTATGTTGTATCCTATATACTTGATTCAGGAAATTTCCAGTTACAAATGTTGGATGGAACATAGTTTCTAGGCCATTTAAATGGGATAAGGTTGAAGACCTACTATAAATAAGTCTTTTTTGTGTTTGTAAATAGGGCAGTATTTCTAGTTATCCTAGGTTTTGCTTTGATGTAGTTTCCTTTCTTTGTGTTTCCCTTTCTTATTGCTTTGTTTTGTGTGTGTTTATGTGCTGGTAGCCACTTCTTATTTTCAAAAAAAATCTATGTGTCGAGGACCACACATTCATTTTTGTGTGGGGTGGAGTGATGTGACAAGTACTATAAGCTATGGTTGTGGATAACTTGGGTTGAAAAATCAAAAACATGTGGATTGGAAGATTACGCGTGGAAAAGGTGAACATAAAGGAAGAATGGTGTCAATAGAAATTTGAGAAACCATGTACAATAGTAAAAAGTGTAGGATAAACATGAGAAGACTGCACATCCATTTTTGTGTGGGGTGCAATGAGGTAAAAATTGATGGAAGCTATGGTTTTGGATGACCCAGATTGAAAAAATAAAAAACACTTGGATTAGAATATCGCGTGTGGAAAATGTGAACATAAGAGAAGTTTGGTGTCAAAAGGCTATGAGAAAACATGTCTAAGAATAAAAAGCACAGGATCAACATGAGGTATTCAGCGGAAATAACTTGGTCCAATACATGGAAGAAGAATTGACTTTGTCGTGGGAGAAAGCACGAATAATTATATGCTCCAAGAAGTTGCACACTAGAAGTTTGTGGAAGTGTTCACGTAGGTTTGAGCATGGAGGAAAAGTGTTAAAGATTGGTGTTCGAAAAAATTATCCTTTATTACAAAAGTACATTGGTATGTGGCATGGAATTTATCACGAAGAAGAGAAAAAGTTATAAATAGAAGATCAGGGTGCATTATTTTCTACCTTGTGTTTTAAGTTATGAAAGAGTTCTCATAAACTAGGGCATCCTTGCGAAGAAAGCTTGAGAATAGTTGTGAATATTTTCATGCATATCTATTTTTATCAGTGAACCAGAGTGGAAATAAGTACATGGGTGTAAGTGAATACGTTTGTGTGGAATAATACTATGGGTGTTATGCTGTCTTGTGGAAATAGGGTTTTCTATGTCAGGGTTGCATAGGTAGGGCATGAGGCTTGAAGGAATTTTCGTAAAGGAGTGGAGCCAAAAAGCTGATCAGAGCCAGGACCAGGGTAGAGGTAGAATTTTGAAGGACCTGATGAATTAATGACACCAAGGAAAGTAACAAGTGTTTCACCAAAGAAGGGCAACAGTAAGGGAAAACAAGCCATTTCTACTATTTTCATTAAATAATGCTATCTAGAAATGCAGTACCCAGACAACGTATTACTTAGTAAAGAATGGGTGTCTCATGTCGATAAGATAGCTATCAGTGATTTTAAGTATCGAACAAGAACCACATAGATGAAATGACACTAGAACTAGTTCATTCTATAGAGAAGAGGAAACAAGATGGAATTTCCATCTATGATGACGAAGTGAAGGTAAAAATGGAGAAATATAGGTTGTTGCAATGGTATGAGTTTCCTTATTTTGGAAAGCCTAAGTGACTATTCAAATGGTTGATGTCACACATGCATGAATACCACTTCTATTTCATAGGTCAGAGGATGTGCATAACCCCCCAGCTAATTTCTAATTTCACTAACCTTATCTATGAAGAAGATTCATTGGACGATGATTTGGAAGACAAGGAATCCATCAAGAAGACCGTTGAGGGTTATGACTACAAGAAGGGTTTGTACTAATTCAAAATATCTAGAATTATTGACCTGGTGATGAGTATAGTCACACACTTGGTTACAAAGCTAAATGGAAAAGAGAGATAAACACAGATAAGAAAGGCCTAGTTGAATGCGTGCCACAAGATCTCGGAGGGAACCATCTATAACCTCTCAACTTTTATTGCAGAGGAGATCATATACACCACATGTGATGGAGATAATATCATGTTTGGTAATTTCCTACTCACCATTTTATTTTTAGAGATTTGATTTCCCAATGGGATGGATAAGTTTGTTTGGGAATGCCTATATGAGAACCCCTCCCTTGCCAAGAGGTTTGAGAAGTATACTTATGAGACCATGACGACCACTCATAAGGCCATGTAGAAACATGGTAAGATCAGATGCGTTATGAATTTAGGGCTGAATGGAGATAACCCAAATAGTTTCCTTTACTAGTGCAAGGAGAGGCTGATTTCATTATATACTAGCAATTTTTCATTGACATATTTACTTTAGTAGATGGAACCAATATTCCTTGGTGTAAATTTCCTTTCTCCTTCACATCGCAGTACTTCTAGGACGGGGTTAATAAATTCAAATAAGTGAAGAAACTCATATTTGATCTAAGTGTAGTAAATTAAGACTACTACGAGATGCGCAGGAAACTAGTATATCCTAAGAAGGGTGCCTATGTGGAGAAGTATGTCTCCCATGAAGTGCACATGTTAAAACTAGTAACATTACTTGTTGCAGGGAGGACAACAACGAGGGTTTATTTACGCATAAGGCCTAAGTATGAAAAGGGTTATTATGTTCAAGATGATATCTCCATTCTTGAGGACCCCACCACATAGAAGAAGGTTGTGAAAAGTAAAAGAGATAGAGGAGAGGCTCCTGAGAAAAATGCACTAAGTACGCAGACTATGTAGATATTAGGGGCATAGCAGTTAGGTGCAGGCACAAGTACTTACATCCACTGAAAGAGGTATCTCATGAGAAAGGAGAAATCACCACATAAGGAAGAGTCACCACAAAAAGGAGAGTTTTAGATAAGGGGAGAGTCACCTGGGAAAGAAGAAGAAGAGAATTCCCCTGAACTAGAATCACCAGTAAGGAAGAACTAGAGGGTGAAAAAAGGATCAGACTCAAGTGAAATAGAAAGCATGGAGGTCGAAAATGGTGATGAAGATGAAAAATAGCATGAACAGGATCAGAATCATCCTTTGTATGATGTACATGAGTCAAATGAAGAATAAAATGAAGATTCACTCATCAGAAGACCCCATGGATAATAACCCTCACAAGATCCTAATAGCACGCTAGAAGGAGGATCAGATCAAAAGACTCATCATTAGACCACTCACATTAGATTTAGTAGAGGAGGTGATAACATGCCAAAAGGAGGAGGAAAATCTGAATATTGGGGAGATAATGACTCACTAATCTAAGCTCCTTTCTACAGTAAATACCACCACATAGATGGCCAAAGCTGTATATGAAAACTATGCCAATAAAGATAGTGTAGCAAGCATATTGGTTGCTACACATGAGGTGGGTTTGAAATAATTCAAGGAGAAGCACAAAGGCAATAGGGTGGAGCGTGAAATGATTTTGGCCAAAGTTAAGAAGAAGTTGGAAGCAATCAAAACCTTGTGGGTTTCAATTAAGAATAAGATAAAGGAACTATACCCCCAAGTCACTCGCAAGACGGATGCACTAGGTGATCTTAGCAAGCATATGGAAAGTATTATAGATATACTGACAGCTAAGAGTGAAGAACTTAGTTTTTATGAAGTAAGTGGAAAGGTGGGTGACCTACTTCAATAGGCACATGGAGAAGTAGAATCATGGGAGAAGATTAAGGAATCCGTGAAGAAGGAGTTCCCACTCCTCATGCAACAATAGCACATTCTTCTATTCTTCCATTTTTTCATCCTTTCATTCTTTCATTGTTTCAATACCTCTATTATTTATTCTTTGAGGAAGTATAATGTTTCCAAGGAAAAATAACACGTGTAGTGTGGGGTGATGTTGGAACCTAAAATATTGGCTAATTACCAAGAGGTGTGCACCTGCTGGATCAGTGGATATAAGGGCACTTAGGGAAAAATGTGCAGAAAAATGGGTTTAACAAGGGTTTAAGTGAAACCAATGCATGCATGGGAGGAAGAACAAGGGTTTAAATGACTTAGCCATAGTTGGCATCATGGAGTCACTTGAGGAAAAATGTGGGGACCCGACTAGGTTTGATAAGTGGATAAGCTGCTAGCCTAGAACCTTAGAGGTCAAGAAAAGGATATTCCACATAGGGAATATTCCTAGAGACATCATCACAGTTAGTGTAAGGTTTGTAAAGAGGATAATTATTCACCAATGGACAACCACATAGACACTTGGCACATGATCTAGTTAGGAGAGAAGTCATGGTGGTGGTCAATGATCCTATTTAAATAGGTGTTTGGGACATGAACATGGACTGAGAGAGGAGGCATAGAGTGCAGATGCAGAGAAAGAAAAGGAGAGTAACGAAATGCTACAAAAATGCTAAGGGTTTAGAGTTCATGGTGCTATGGTTTTGAATACTTAGTTCTAGAGGGTTGTAGGGGATACCATTAAACATATGTATAGGTACTAGGATCTGTAAGAGGGGATATAATGGGGAAAAGTATAGTTAGGATCTTTGATCAGATAGGTTTGTAGGATTTGAGTCTTTTTCATTTAATTTACATGGTCTAAGATGACCCTTTTGAATGTAATATGGCTACCAGAACTCTATTAAATCAATATACATGGATCCATTATGTACAAGTTTCTTATGGGTGTAAACCCTTATATTATTTGGCTTATCATGACTCGAATCTAGTTTCTTATACTTCTTACAATGTTTATTTATCTTCTGTGATGTTGTAGTCATTATTTTATCCTCAATACTTCTTTATAACCCTAAGCACGTCATCCTATCATCCAACATATGTTGGGTGCTCACCTGAGCCTCCTTTATGTGAGATTTGTAAGAGAGTGAAGAAACAAAAGTGCATTCACTTACTTTAAAAGGAAGAAGATGTAACTAGCAGATCTACACATCAATGCATCACATAAGCTAAATTACATTGTGAGAAGTTCAAGAAACTATATCTAAGTTATGATAAGCCAGATGACATGAGGGTTTACACCCGTAAGTAGTTTGTATAGAATATATCCATGTATATTGATTTAAGAGAGTCTCTGGTAGCCATACTACATTCAAAAGGGTCATCTCAGACCATATACACTAAATGATAAGGACTCAACTCTTGTAAGTCTACCTGATCAGAGATCCTAACTATACTTCTCCCCATTATTTCACTTGTTACAAATACTATTACCCGTATATATGTTTTATTATATCCCTTACAACCTTATAACACTAAGTACTCTAAACACTAGCACCATGAACTCTAAACCCTTAGCATTTCTGTAGCACTTCATTACTCTCCTTCTCTTTCTCTACATTCTCTATGCATTCTCTCTACATTACCTCCATGCCTCTCTTTATGTCCTCTCTATCCGTATATATGATCCTAACCCAAGCATCTCTTTAAATAGGATCATCAACTACTATCACGAGTTCTCTTCTAAGCAGATCGTATGCCAATTTTTGATGTGTTCCTCCATTGGTGAATGCTTATCCTCTTTGTAAAGCCTCCACTAACTATAATGATGTCTCTAGGAATATTCTCTACGTGGAATATCCTTTTATTGACCTCCAAGGTTCCCGATTAGCACCTTATCCACTCATTCAGCCTATTCGGGTCCTCACATTTTTTCTTAAGTGACTCCATGATGTTAGATATGGCTAATTCCTTTAAACCCTTATTCATCCTCCTGCGTGCACCCTTGTTTCACTTAAACCCTTCTTAAACCCATTTTTATTATGTGCTTTTCCTTGAACACCTTTCTATCTACTGATCCTATGCGTGTGCACCTCTTAGTACTTAGCCAATATTTTAGGGTCCAACATCATCCCACACTATGTGTGTTCTCCGTCCTCAGAAACATTCTTTTTCACCAAAGAGTAAATGATAGAGGTATCGAAACAATCAAAGAATGGAAGAATGAAAGAAATGGAAGGATGCAAGAATGTTATACTGCTATATTAGGAGTGAGAACTCCTTCTTAATAGATGCCTCAATCTTCTCCCATTAATCTACTTCTCCCTACGCCAGCTGAAGTAGGTCACCCACTAATGTGCTCACTTCATCAAAACTAAGTTCCTCATTCTTAGCTTTCAGCATATCAATAATTCTTTCCAGATTTTTTATAAGATCTCCTTGTGCATCCATCCTACGAGCAAATTGGGGGTACAATTCCTTTATCTTATTCATAATTGAACCCTGCAAGGTCTCGATTACTTCCAATTTCTTCTCACCTTCAGCCAAGATCTTGTCACACTCCACCCTATTTCCTTTGTGATTTTCTTGAAATTATTTGAGATCCACCTCAGGTGTAGAAACCAATATGATTTCTACCCTATCCATGTGGTAGAGTTGTTATACACATCTTCAGCCATTTCTACAGTGGTCTTTACTATGGTAAGTAGCTCAGAGAACCCAATAATTATCTCCCTAATATTGATCTTTTCCTCCTCTTTCTGGAGTGCCATCACGTCCTTTACTAACTATAATGTGAGTGGTCTCCTTTCCATGGTGAGGATGTGGTTCAATTATTCCAAGCATTGCATGGTTGACTCATATTTATACTCAGGAGGGGACAGGTCCATGCTTCAAGATTATGGTGTTTGAAATGACCCCTATCTTCTTATGGATTTCGTGCACCTTTGCCTTTTCATCCCTCAACTCCTACCTTAACTGCACATAAATCAATTCCTTTAGTTTTATCTATTTTTCCAACACAATGATCTCCTCATTATTTTTCTCAAGATCTTCTTCTAAGACCCATATTCTATCATTTCTAATGAAGAGTCTTTCCTCTTCCTCCACAAATAATTTGTTGAGCACATTACAAACTTGCTCATCAAACAATTGTTGGGAATTTACTAAAGGGTTTACTCCCTTGGCATCTAGTATCTTCATCAATGTATCTTATTTTACCTTTAATTTAGGTTCCTCAACATGCAACTCAAAATCCCAAGATAGCATTTTCCCTGTGTACAGGTATTCACCCTCTTCATATAAAGAAGACCAAGAAAGGAGTTGGTTTGTGGGCATGGTACTTTGAAAGCACACATGCAATACCTTGTTTTGATCATTAATGTGATTCATTTCTTGTTCTTGCACCACTACTATGCCCTTTCCACCCATGCGCATTGACTTTGGGAAGCTTACTACCAAGCTAGGGTCTTCACCCATGCTTTCACACTCCTTTCCCACACTCGAACTTTCCTCCATTTCCTTCAATACTTCCTCGGCACTTCACTTGACTTCATGCTCCACCAACTATTCAATTATTATTGCCACTTACCTCTCTATGTTATTATCCATCTGCTCCTTGGTTGGGGTCAGGTTCTGTTGATCCTTCATGTTTAATTCCTTTCTCTCCCCTTTGTCATGAGTTCCTCCTTCGTTCTTATCCTTCTCTTCATTCCCTTCTTCTTATAACTTGTGTATATCATATACAAGATGATTCTAATCCTCGTCATTTTGTTCATCTTCTTCATTTCCCATTTTAGCCTCCATGCTTTTTGTTTCTCTTGATTCCACCCCTTTTGTTGCTCTCTGCTTCTTCCTTACTGGTGATTCCAATTTAGGGAACTTCTCTTTTTATTCTTTCTCGGGTAACTCTTCCCTTGTTGGTGAATCCTCCTTCTATGGTGACTCCTCATTTTTTGGAAACTCTTTTTGAAAAAGAGACTTATTCCATTGGACATAAGTATTGGTTCTCTCACCCAACTCCTATGCCCCTACTATCTGCATTGTTTGTACACTCAGTGCCTTTTTCTCAGGAGTTTCTCCTATATCTATTTTCCTTAGCGCAATCTTCATTCACATGGTGGGGTCTTCAGGAATGCTGACATCATCTTCAACATAAGCACCCTTTTCATACTTAGGCTTTATTCACAAATACACCCTCATTGTTTTCCTCCCTACAATAAGTAATGTTATTGGTTTTAACATGTGCACGTCATGAGAGACATACTTCTCCATATAGGAGAGCTTCTTGGGGTATATAAGTTTCTTACATAGCTTGTAATAGTCTTAATCCACTACACTTACATCAAATATGAGTTTATTTTCCTCTTTGAAATGATTGACCTCAGCCTAGAAGTATTGTGTTGTGAAGGAGAAAGGAAATTTACACTAAGGACTATTAGTGACATCTATTAAACTAAATATGTAGATGCAAACATGCTAGTATATGGTGAACTCACCTTCTCCTTGCACTAGTGAAGGAAAATGTTTAGGTATTCTCCATTCAACCCCAAATGTGTTGTGCATCTACTTATACAACTTTTCCAAGCCCACCTTATGAGTGGTCATCATGGTGTCACAGGTATATTGTTCAAACCTCTTGGCAGGGGACGGTTTCTCATCTGGGTATTCCCAAACAAACTTATCCAGCCCATCGGGCACTCAAATCTCTGAAAATAAAATGATGAGGAGGAAATTACTAAACATGATATTCTCTCCATCTTACATGGCATCTATGATCTCCTATGCAATGAAATATGAGAGGTTATAGATGGTTGCCTTTGAGATCTTTTGGCACACATTCAACCAGGCCTTGTTGATTTGTGTCTATATCTCTTATCCATTCATATTTATAACCAAGTGCATCACCATCCTCATCACCGGATCAGTAATTACAAAAATGTTGAAGTAGCGTGAACCATTCTTGTAGTCATAAGCCTCAATTGTCTTCTTAATGGCTTCCTTGTCTTCCAAGTCATCGTAAAATGAATCTCCTTCAAAGATAAGGCTGGTGAACTTAGAAATTAGCTAGGTTGTTATGGACATCCTCGATCCTATGAAATAGAAGTGGTCTTCATTCATGTGTGACATCATCCATTGGTATAGTCACTCAGGCTTTCCAAAATATGGAAAATCGTAGAGTTGCAATAACCCAAATTTCTCTAATTTTACCTTTATCTCATTCTCATAGATGGGCATTCCATCTGGTGTCCTCTTCTCTGTAGGTTGAACTAGTTCTAGTGTCATTTCATTCTTTGTAGTTCTCATTCGATAGTTTTAATCACTGATGGTCATCTTCCTGATGTGAGACACCAATTCTTTACCAAACATTACATCATCTAGGTACTACATTTCCACGTACCATTATTCATTGAAAATAGTAGAGATAACTTGTTTTCCCTTTCCCTTTCCCTTCTTTGGTGAAACATTTTCTACTTTCCTTGGTTTCATTCCTTCTTCAGGTCCTTAAAACTTCTTCCTTTCTCTTGATCATGGCTCTTCTCAATATTGCAACTCCACTCCTTTGCAAAAATTCCTTCAAACCTCATGCCCTAGCTATGTAACCCTAACCTGGAAAAGCCTTTTTCCACAAGACAATGTAACACCCATAGTATTATTCCACACAATATTCTCTACTTACACACATGTACTTTCTTCCACTCTATTTCACTGATCAAACTATCTATGCATGCAAATATTCATAACTCTTCTTAAGATTTCTTTAGAAGTATTCCCTAGTTTGTGAGACCTATTTGATAACTTAAAACACAAGGTAGAAAATAACACACCCCCGATATTCTATTTATAACTTTTTATTTTCTTTGCACTAAATTCCATGCCACCTACCAATGTAATTTCAATAAAGGTGGATTTTTTTTCCAATGCCAACCTTCAGCACTTTTCCTCTACACTCAATCCTATGCAAAAACTTCCATAACCTTCTGGAACACAACTACCTCAGCCATAGAGTTCTTCACACTTTCTCCCACGTTGAAGTCAATTCTTATTCTATGTCTTGGACCAAGTTATTTTTGCTACTTTCTCATGTTTCTCCTGTGATTTTTACCCTTGTACATGGTTTCTCAAAGCCTGTTGACACCATCCTTCCTTTATGTTCACCTTTTCCATGTGAAATCTTCTAATCCATGTGTTTTTTATTTTTCAACCCGGTTCATCCACAATCATAGCTTATAGTACTTGTCACATCACTCCACCCCACACAAAATGGGTGTGTGGTCCTCTAGGCATAGAAAAACTTTTGAAAATAATAAGTGGCTACCAGCACACGAATGTGCACAACAAAAATCAATGAGAAAGGGAAACACAAAGAAAGGAAACTATAACAAAGAAAAAACTAGGCTACAACCTTAGTTACAAACACAAAAAAGACTTATTTATAGTAAGGATTTAGCCTACTCCCATTGAAATGGCCTGGTAATTGTGTTCTATCCAATTCTTGTAACTGGAAATCACCTGAATCAAGTATATACAATAAAATGTATGGGCCCATCCAATGGACTTTGAATTTCCCAGGATGGCGTAGAAACTTGGAATCATATAATAGAACCATATGCCCAACCTCAAAATGTTTATTTTTTATGTGTCTATCATGCCATTCCTTCTACCTGGATTTCTCTATTTTTTGACTCTGGCAAGCAATATCTCATCTCTCATCTAATTACTTTAACTTATCAATCCTCTCCTCAAGCACTTGTTAATCATCTAATCCTCATGCGTGTGTTACCGATGGTAACATGAATTCAATAGGTAACACAACTTCTATGCCAAACACTAATTTAAAATGTGTAGCCTTGTTCATCTCTTATAAGTAGTCCAATATGACCATAACACATCATAAAATTTATCATCCCAATCCTTTCTTCCCACATCACAAATCTTGGTTAACATGTGATTCAGAATTTTTCTTAAATGCCTTAGCAGTCCCATTAGATCTTAGGTGATAAGGGGTAATCTTATGGTGGGCTATCATAAATTCTACCAATAAGATCCTAATTGTCTCATTAAAGCAATGAGTACCCTTATCAATTGTTAAGTTTAGTAGGCATCCATATCTATTGATTATGTTTTCCCACAAGAACCTAGATGTTGTTACTATTGTACAATACCTTGTAGGTGTCACTTCTTCCCACCTTATAAGGTATTTTATACATGTAATGATATAGCATGAACCTTTCCTTTAATAAGCTAGTGAAATAGCGCCTATGAAGTCAATTTCCATCTTCTCGAATAGTTTTGCATTGTCAATTGGTCTTAATGGAATTTCATCTCTTTTATCTAGTTTACCAAGGTGTTGGAAGTGGTCATAGGATTTGTAATACTCCATATAATCTTTTTAAACCATTTCCCAAAAAAATCCTACTAGAAGGATCTTTCACGTGGTTATATTCCCTGCATAGTGTCCTCTTGCAATTCCACCATGTGCTTCCTCCATGACTGCAATGTGCTCATGTTCTAACATGCAATGACACAAAACCTCATTGTGGCCTAGCTTGTAAAATTCTCCACTAATTAACATGTAGGGTGTGACACGTATGGATAACTACTTCCTTTCCAAATTATTCATTCCCTCCAATGCCACACCTGTTTAGAGAAACATATCAATATCTTCCAAGTAACAGGGCACGAGCTGTAATATAAATAGTTGTGCATATGGAAATGTATCCTCAATTCTCTACACGTCCTCCCCTGATTCAATCCTTGATAAATGTTTAGGTCCTAAATTACTCTTACCTAGTTTTAAAACAACTATAAAACCAAACTCTTCAAACAACAAGACCCACTTACATGTGCACCCTTATAAAATGGGTTTGTTTACTAAGTACTTCAATACCATTTGGTCCATGTATAATATAAAAGGTGTTTCCAATAGATACTGCCTAAATATTTGAAACGCATAGATCATTTACAATGTCTTACGCTCAGTATTAGTATAGTTTTGTTCTTCTTGGGTTAGCTTCCTACAAGAAAACAATAAGGGGTGGTCAATAATTCCCTCTCCGAGTTGTGTTAATATTTCTCCAATCACCATCCTTGAAGGGTCAACATGTACATAGAAAGGCTTATCCCAATAAGGAAAGTGTAATATGGGTGCAATGATAAGCCTATTATTTAATGTATCAAATGCCATTTGTTGCACCTCTCCCCAGTGAAATGTACTTTTCTATTTTAACATTTTTTCCAATGGCATGACGATCTTGGCATATCCCTTAATAAATTTCTAGTAATACCCCGTATGCCCAAGGAATCTATACACCATGCTCTGTCTAGTAGATTCCCCCAATCCTATAATAATGACAACTTTGGTAGGATGTACCAACAAGCCTTCCTTACATATGATATGCCCTAATAGGGTTCCAAATGGAGTAGTGAAACATATTTCTTAATTTTGAGGCATATCCTCAACTACCAACATCTTTCAAACATCAGCCTCAGATTGTCACAATGGTCCCTCACTAATCCACCATTAACGTAGACTTGAAGAAACATATAGATGAAGTCCTGAAATGTCTGCACCATAATACGTGAAAACACAAGAGGCGCATTCTTCAGTCCAAAAGGCATGACCATGTAGGAAAATATTCCCCATCCAGTGGAAAAAGTTGTCATTTCTTGGTCCTCCTTTACAATTCTAACCTAATGATATCTTGAGAATCCATCTATGAAAGAATATATCTCGCACATAGCTACGCCTTCTAGGATCTCCAAAGCAAGGGGTTGGAAAGGGGTTAATAAAACATACCACATTCAGATCCCTATAATCAAAAAAAATCCTTATCCTCCCATCCTTCTTAATACTAATGACCATTGAGCTTATCCATTTTGATTCTTAAACAACCTCAATGATGCCTAAAGTCACAATCTTGTTAATCTCTTCTTTGACCCTGACATGTAGATTCAAATTCATTCAGTAAGGTCTCTTCCGAATTGGGTGAGCACCTTCCTTTAACTTGATATTCATTTCTCTCAAGGAGTGGTGAACTCCTTTAAGCTTGTGTTACCCGTAAGGAAATAAATCCTAAAACTCATGCAATAAATCAATGATCTTTGAAACCTCCTTCTCTGACTAGTAGTCCCCAATAGTAGCCTCCTTAGGTTCCATCTCCAAACCAATGTTAGCCTTCTTAGTTTTTATGGGTTCATGGTAGGCATGCAATTATTCACTAGCACTATCCATAACCTCATGCATACCCATAATATGGTTAGCATCAAAGTTTTCCACCTCTTCACCATCGATCACATAGACCAAATTTCCTTTCTCTTTTTCCATGCATGTTTTCTCAAGATGTATCTCCTCTTCTTCTTCCTCATAAAATCATGCTGCTAAACCAAGTTTCCCAAATAGTTTCAGTATTGTATCTTCTTCTATGGAACTATCTCATATATTCATGCACTTAAAAAACCTGCAATGCATCATCCACTAATGGATTAGTACTCTGATATTTGAAATCTTGAAGGAGATCGACTGTCAACTCGTGTTAGTTTCCTATCTGATGACATATCTCTGAGTAAATTTACCATGCTTGTCAGAAGCCTTTTAAGGTGGAGTAAATCTTATGTACCCATAAATAAGGTGAAAAGGCTTCCATGCCTTCCATCTAGGCCTTTTCACATGCTTGGATGTGAAACGAGGTAGGTTATTTCCCATGATAATCTTGTATAATAGTAGGTGCATTGCTTTAAGAAAATATAACAGATAATGTGATTATCACCTCGTGCCACTCTAGAAGGTTATCGCCATGGGTTACCCACCAATGTGTTGTAGTCTCAAGAAAGTTATAGCTAAGCATCCTTCTCCTTTTGGTCTCACATCTCCACTGGGTCTCCATTTCTCACAGCAAAACATCAGGGTTGGCTCCCCCAGTGTAACTTGAAATTTTTTTTCCTCCTAAGATCCTGACTGAGCGTGCATTTGCAACTCTTTTCAGAGATCCTCTTAACTTCCATATAACTAACTCATATGTCCCATGTACCCAATTGTCATATGCCACACTAGTTTTATCACTTATAGATTAATTATCCTCCCACTGAATAACACCTTCTTTTATTGGTTGTACAACCTTAGGGTCCCTTATAGTGTGTACATAAATTTGGTCCAGGTATTCTTCTCCTAAAGGCTCAGTATAGGGCATTGAATTCTCATCCATTAAAGTAATGATAACGCGTTCCTCTTTATTCTTAAAACTTATATACCCCTTGTTGAAACATAAGTCAACATTGTTCTTATAGCACTAGGGGTGCCCAAGTAATGCTGAAAAGTTGTTTTCCTCAGCAAGTGCTAATTTCGAATTCTCTAGTGAATTTCACCCTTGGATAGTGATAAAAACATCCTTTAGAACACCAATGGACATTTCCTTTGTCTTATTAACCATATACAACACATTTGAAGATGGTTATAATGGGTGCCTTCCCATTTGATTCTAGGTGTCCATGGTGGGAACATTAACTTCAGCACCCATGTCAATCAGAATATTATTGCTATCCAAAATGTGCCCCTTGCTCATTTTGTGGCTAACTCCTTTCATTCTTCCCTCTCTTGTGCCTCAGTCATAATTTTTTTCTTTTCAAGAACTCAAAACTTTCTAGAAATGAAACCATTAGATAGAGCTCTCTCTCATCTTTCCAGAAAGGTAAAGTTTTCCTCCTAACTCCATGTATTTTTAAAGTTATGGCTCGGCGGACTTTTTGTGGGAAATTTTCCCCTGAAAGGCCCGCAACCAATGAGATGCCGCCACGTGTCCAAGGAAGTGGCGGGGGTCAGAGGAAAACTTGGTTTTTTACCAAGTGTTTTGGAAAAATTTCATAAGGATGATTTTTCCCCGCAAGCCCACCAACGAATCATATGGTGCCATGTGTCCAGGGGAGAAATTTGAAAAATTTGGCAAAGTGTTGCACATGGAAAATTTTGGAGGGAAGGTCCGCACCCAATCATATTGTGCCACGTGTCTTATGGCGTGGGAGTTTTGGAGGGTGGAGGAGAAGTTGGAATTTTGGCAAAGTGTTTCACAAAAGTTCAAAAGGGAAAGTTTTAGCCCACTTCCCCATCGACCAATCAGATCAGGACCACGTGTCACCTGGGGAGCCCGGAAAGGCGGAGCGCGGAGAGGAAATTGGGAATTTTTCCCAAAGTGTTGGCGTAAAGGTAAAAATGTTTGTGGATGGCCCGCAGCCAATGAAATGCCAGGCCACGTGTCCTCAGACTGGCGGAGGGATGGGGAGAATTTGAGAAATTTTCCCAAAGGAAAAACGAAGGAATTTTTCAAAGGGAAAATCCCGTCCCCAAAATGCGAGCCAATGGAATCTATGCCACGTGTCAGGTGGCTAGCAAAAAAGTTCAAGAAAAGCCTGCATGAAAATTAGAAGGGGCAAGCCCACACCCAATGGGGTTGTGCCACGTGTCCAAGTTGAAAATGGTCAAACAGTCCCATGGGAAAATTTAGGCAGGAAAGGCCCGTGCCCAATCAGCACGTGCCACGTCGTCCTCAACTCACTCGGCCTGGCGGGGATTTTTTGGAAAATTTTCCAAAGGGCAAAATAAGAGGAAAATGGAGCAGGATGGGCCCGTGCCCAATAAAAATGTGCCACATGGCACCTAGAATGGTGGAGCACGGGGATTTTTTGGGAATTTTTCCCAAATGCAAAAAAGGTGAAAAAATTCAAATTTTCGCCCGCCAATCCGATTTGGCCCTGTTTTGCCCTAAAATTTCAAATGGCCATATCTTTCGATCCAGAGCTCAGTTTTTCATGTTCTTGATATCAATGGAAAGCTGGTAAAATTCTCTACAAGATTCATGGTCATTTTTGAATTTTGATGAATTTGGAGAGATAAAATTGAAAAAACAGCTCTGGCACTTGGTCATGGATAGAAATTATGTTTCAACCACCATTTTTAATGAAGAATGGCTCACATTCTCTCCCAGCATGGCTAAAAATGTTAGGGGATGGGTCTGTAAGGATTCCCATGCTATTTTGATTGTATTTTGGTCAATGGTTGAATCCCTTCCATATTTTCCTGTGCATGTTTCTCTCTCCTGGGCTCGTCCCTTACACTGTAAAAGCCATATTTGGCTCATTTGCAAAGGGTTGAACATTTTTTCCATGTATGGCAGGATCCCTTTGTCACTAAAAGTGATTTTTGTGGAAAACTAGACCTCTTCCAAGACTGCAACCTGTTTTACCTCTCAGGTGTTGTAATGCAAGTGTTTTTTTTAATGAAAATGACAATGCAAGCTCTGTGAATGAGTTTTAATCCTTTGTCTGTGTTGTTTGATTCATTTCTAACCTTCCATTACAGTTATCAGTTTGTGCATGAAGTTTTGTTGCATTTTTATGAACTGTGTCAATTTGCAGAAGTAAAAAATGTCCACCACTCCTTTGGTGTATCACCTTATTAGCACTAGTTTCAGTTTTTTTGCATTCTCCATCTCTACCCACTTTGGAATCTAGAGTAGGATTTTGAGTTTGAAACCTCTATATAACTTGCAAGTGACAAATCTAATTAGAGGAGTTGAGGAACCAGCCTCTAATTTAGAGATTCCTTTCCCATTTTATAAGTCCACACTTGCGGAAAGGATTCAATGTTGTGCAATCACACTGGATGCTTAGGATGATCAAACTAGAAATCTGATCAACATCCAGGGGTGCTGCTGATTTGTAACAATAGTTTTGGCACACCCAGTGGGACCTTAGAGGTCTTCATCTTCATTGCAAAAAAATTGATGTGCATTTTTTACAAGTTTCTTGCTTAAAATAGCCCTAAATTACACATCTGGCGACTCCAAGGAAGAAGAATCAGCTGGTTTTAGCAGTACAGACCTAAAAAAAAACTCATGAGAAGAATCACCACAAGGTCAAGAGTTGGAGAAGAAGAGGTGTTGTTTGAGTATCTACAGTTATCTCCAAGAAGAAGGTAAAGAGGGAGGAGAATTCAAAGGTCTCCATCTCCACCAAACAGAACTCTCTCAACTCCTCCACCTGGTAGCCTTTCATTCAATCAACAAGGGTTCTAAGGCCAATCAGAATGGCACAAAACAACCCCTATGTCAATTTCACTGGACAGCAGCCCACTTGCTCTCAATGCACAAAATCCAATCCTAGTTGCAGCATTGAAGAACATCCCATACTTTACTGGAGAGAATCAAACTACACATGGTGATCATGTCAAGGATATTGCTAACATTTGTGCAATCCATGAGATCAATGAGATGCAAGTTGCTCTCAAACTACTGGCATCTTCATTCAAAGGGAAGGCTTTGCAATGGTTCAGGAGTCTTGCCTCAGGTTCTATTCAAAATTGGAACCAGTTATGTATAGCCCTCCATGAGCAGTTTGGAGAAAAGGGAGACAACTTGTCCCTTTTGGAGCAGTTGACAACCATCAAGAGAGCTCCCAATGAGCAGCTGACTGATTTTAATTTCAGATTTCAAAGGACTTGGGAGAGAATTCTAGTGGCAGTCAGGCCAATAGACAGAAGGTGCTTTTCTTTATTACCTCAAAGCTTTAAATTCTGATATTTCTATGTTAATTCAATCCATGGGAGGCACAACTATCCCCATTGCTTATAGCATTGCCATTAGAGCTGAAAATTGTTTGATTCAAGCTGGCAAGCTAGCTCCTAGGCCTCCAATGCCACTGTTTCTAAGTTTAGAGAGCCCAAACACTAATCAAACACCTAATTTAGCTCCTATCCCCACTCCTAGAAATCAGAATTTAAGTGAAGCTTCTACTTCATCTTCTAGTGCCTCAAATGAACTTCAAGAAGTCATGAAGCAATTGCAAAATTTAGGTAATGAGCTGGTTACACTCAAGAGGCAGAAAGCCCAAGTTTTTAGACTCCCTTCCAGCCTCAAGCTCAACCTAACAGGTAGCCATATCAACCCCAAATACCACCCAATCTAGCTTCAAATCTAAATCAAGGAAGGCCTCTTGCCAACAGACCATTTCAGCCCTATAATCTCAATGCTACATCTGCATCTAAAGCATTAGTGCCAGTTCAAAAAAATATAGCTCAAGAGTATGATTGGTGTTTCCCATGCAATGAACCTCATAACCAATCCATGTGCTTCAACGGTGCCTTGAATCAAGCATTAATGGTGACAACAACTGGTGTGGAGGGTGAGGGTAGTCAAGAAACATTCCAGCAGCAGTCAACTCCAAATGATACCACACTTGTAAACTGGCAGGCAAAATATTTTTGTGGCATGAATCAAATGGTTTCCCAAAGTGTTGCAGCCAACACAAGGTCAAAGAGGAGAAATTTGGGTGAAGAACAGCCATTAGCCCCAAGCAATCCTCAATCTTCTATCACTCCACAAACTATTGGCAAACAAAATTCAATCCCAAACACACAAGGACTGCCCAAAACAGCTCCTAGGCCAACTCAAATGCCAGTTGCTACTGCCCATGTGCAAGGAATGAATGTGCAAGCCAAGGGACAGCAAAGAGATGCTTCATCTCCATTCAATATCATTGATCAGATGAAGAAGACAAATGTAAACATATCAATGTGGGAATCACTATCTATCCCAGGCCAAAGAGACTTGCTACAAGCTGCCATGAAGGACTGGTCAACTTCAAATCAGCAGGTCCAAATGCAAGAGAAGGTGCTCACAAATGCTGCCCAGCCTGAGGGGAATCATGGAGGACTGCAAGGTAAAATGTTGAAGCCCCCTCCATTCTATGTTTCATTGATCATTGGGAATCAATTAGTACACAATTGCATGATTGATTCCAGGGCAAGTAGTTCAGTAATGCCCAAGAAAATAGCTGATCAGTTGGGAATTCAGTATGAAGTCATATCCAAAGGGGTAGTGCAATTGGATGGGACAGCAGTAACAATAGTTGGAGTGATAAAAAACTTGAGTCTTACCTTGCATGCCTACCCCAACGTTGTTGTTTTGCAAGATGTCTCAGTAATAGACCTTCCACCACTCTTTGCCCTATGTTTGTCAAGGGATTTCACAGCCAAGATTGGAGGTTACTTATCTGCTGATTGGTCACACATGTTGTTCAGAACGAGATATGGAACCAAGGCCATAATTAGATCTGAACCTATTGCAAACTTTCACATTGAGCCTTACAATCCAAGCCAAATCAATACCAATTGTTCAGTGTTTGATCAAGAGGATTATCCAAGCACTGATGAAGCTGACACCAAGGTAGGAAGCATCCCAGATCTAACTCTTAATGAATGGGCAAACAAGGTGCATGCTTTTGATCCTTATCAAGAAATAGAAGAATCTGAGTTAGGAGTCTATTACATGCATGAAGAAAATTAGCCTATTCCTAGCATCACCCAGCTAGACCACAAGGATGACAATGAGGTATGGCAGTTGTTTTTTGATGGATTGAGGAGTAGACAAGGTGCAAGAGGGGCAGCTATGCTTGTTTCACCTCAAGGAGTGAAGTATTATTCAGCTTTTAGATTTCAGTTTGCATGCTCTAATAACACTGCTGAATATGAAGCTTTGATACAAGGATTGCATTGGTCAATCAAGAGAGGAATAAAGAACTTGCAGGTCTTTGGTGATAGTGAGTTGATTGTCAACCAAGTTAAGGGGCAGCATGCCATCAAGAATGATCTACTCAAATGCTACAAGAACAGGGTGTGGGACCTCATTGAAGATTTTGAGGGTTTTGGCATAAAATTCATTCCTAGAAAAGAGAACCAAGCTGCTGACAGGCTTGCAGCAGTTGGGGCAGCCTTTGACATTGTTGAAAGCATTCAGAAAGACAAGGTACAACCAAGCATCCATGTGATTGTGAGGCCTTCGGTGCCAGACAACAATGTAAGTTGGCAAGTGTTTGAAAATGATCAGCAAATCATCCATTTCTTGCAAGAAGAGGCTGAGTTCTCAGCTAAAAATCAAGAAAAGTTGGAGCAGCAGTATGGTGACCAGGTGGTACAGCTGAGAACCAACAAGCTACCCAAGGGACTTATTACTTTGGAGTCCATTTTCAATCCTAATGATCAGTTTAGGAAGGAGAAAGCAAACATCCAAATCAAGGGAGAAGATTCAGTGTCCATCTCGGTAGAAGGAGGCAAATCACTCCAAATTGGTAAGATGACAACTGAGCAAGAAAGGTATGAGTTCATACAGCTTTGTCAAGAATTCCCTGATGTGTTTGCTTGGAGCTATGAATATTTGAAAGGTTTCAATCCCGAGTTAGCTCAACATACCATTGAATTGGATCCAAGTACTAAACCCATCAGGAAAAAACAAAGGCTAGTCAACCCCCACATGGAGCCTCTCATGAGAAAAGAATTGAATAAGTTGATAGAATCAAGAATCATATTCCCTATCAAGCATTCCAGTTGGGTAGCCAACTTGGTTCCAGTAAGAAAGAAGAGTGGGGAAATCAGATTGTGTGTTGACTTCAGAGATTTGAATAGAGCATCTCTCAAGGATCATTATCCACTTCCTTCTATGGAGCAAATTTTGCAAGTTGTTGCTGGCTCTGAGAGGTTTTCATTACTTGATGGCTATTCAGGGTATAATCAGATTATGGTGAAGGAAGAAGATCAGTTCAAGACAGCCTTTACAACCAAATGGGGAACTTATGCGTACAGGAAAATTCCATTTGGGTTGTCCAATGCTAGAGCTACTTTCCAAAGAGCAATGGACATGGCATTCAAAGGTTTGATTAACAACATTGTACTGATATATCTTGATGATATCACTATTTTTTCAAAAAATATAGCAGACCACCTCTTTCATTTGAGACAAGTGTTCCAAAGGTGCAGAAGATTTGGAGTATCCTTGAATCCTAAAAAGTGTATTTTTCTAGCCCATGAAGGAAAACTCCTTGGCCACATTATCTCCAAAGAAGGATTAGAAAATGATCCAGAAAGAGTTGAATCCATAAGATCCCTACAATTGCCAAGCCACAAGAAGGCCCTTCAAAGTTTCTTGGGGAGAATAAATTTTGTTCAGAGGTTTGTCCCAAATTTTGCAGCCCTAGTCAAGCCTATCACTAAGATGTTAAAGAAAAGCATGGCTTTCAAATGGACAACAAAAGGCAAGGAAAGTTTTGAAGCAATCAAAGAAGCCATCTCTCAAGCCCAAACTCTCATCAACCCGGATTTCTCCAAGGATTTCATCCTCTATGCATTTGGGGGTGATGATACTATTTCTGCAATTTTGGTACAGTAGAACAAAGACAATGATGAGCAGCCAATTTCTTTCTTCAGCCAAATCCTGGAGGACTATGAGGTGAGAGTATTCTTTCATTGAGAAGCATGTTCTTGTAGTAATTAGGAGCTTGAAGAAATTCAAGAATTTAGTTTTAAACAATAAGGTCCAATTTCTGGTTTCTCATGTGAGAGTTAACGAATTCCTCCTCAACAAAGACTTGAATGAAAAGAGAGCAGGTTGGATTACTCGTGTCATGGAGTATGACATTGAGATCAAAGTTACCAAGTTGGTAAGAGGAAAAGGATTGTGTGAGCAGCTAATTTTGAGAAAACAAAAGGAAGCATGCAATGAGAAGGAGGTTGTTTTGGCATTGCAAGATAGCCATGAGAAAGGAAGCACTCAAGAGGAAAATAATGGTGTCCCCACTCCTTACTAGACCCAAGGTATAATGCACTTCCTAAGCATAGGCCTATGCCCTCCAGAGATGAACAAGACCAAAAGAAGACACTTCAGATTGCAGGTTATCCCATATGCCCTTGTTGATGGTGTTTTGTTCAAAAGAGATGTGAATGGAGTACTACTGAGATGCATTGGTACAAATCAAATTCATAGGGTGTTGGAAGAGTTCCATGGTGGACCAGCTGGTGGTCATTTTGCACCAAGAGTGACAGCTCTAAAGATCATGAGGGCTGGCTATTATTGGCCCAAGATTTTCAATGATTGTTATGCATGGATCAAGAGGTGCAAGAATTGTGCATTCTTCACAGGTAAAGAGAGGTTAGCTGCCCTTCCATTGCATCCAATTTCAGTTGACCAGCCATTCATGCAATGGGGTTTAGACTTCATTGGAGTCATTAATCCCAATTCAAGCCAAAGGCACAAATGGATTCTAACAGCAACAGATTATTTCACCAAGTGGAATAAAGTAGTAGCACTCAAGGAAGCAAATGAATCTAGCATCCTAGACTTCTATGAGGGAATAGCAACCAGATTTGGCATACCTGCTACAATAATATCAAATAATGCATTAGCATTCATTGGGTCCAAGGTGACTGAATGGGCTGTCAAGAATGGGATCTACCTAAGTACTTCATCAAACTATTACCCTCAGGGTAATGGCCAGGCTGAGTCTACAAACAAGAACTTGTTGAGGATCATTAGGAGGACTCTTGATGAAAATCAGAGGTCTTGGCATACTAAGTTGAAATCAGCCTTATGGGCTGATAGGATAACTCCCAAGAGATCTACAGGTAACTCTCCATTTAAGCTTGTTTATGGGAGAGAGGCAATTTTTCCCATGTCACTTGAGTTGCCAACATTGGAACTCATGAAACAGTTGGAGTTGTTGGAGTTTGAGCCCATGGAAGTCAGATATGCAGAATTGATGGAGCTCCAAGAAATCAGAAATCAGGCATCCCAAGCAATGGAGAAGGATCAGGCTTTGATAAAGAAGACCTTTGATAGAAAGGCCAAGAATAGATCCTTCCAAGTTGGAGATCTAGTGTTAAAATGGGATGCAGAAAGAGAAAAACCGGGAAGGCATTCAAAATTTGATGCCATTTGGAGTGGCCCATACATGGTCACAAAGTGTAAGGACAACAATGCTTTCCAATTGTCTTCATTGGATGGCGAAGAACTGCAGATTCCAGTCAATGGAATCCATCTAAAGCATTGTCTATTGAAAGGAACTCTCCACCTTGTACATATTAGCTTAGGTTTCCATTCCTCTAAGTGCTTGTGCACATTGTTTTGCTGTAGGTTAGTTTGTTTTCCCTAAGTGCTTTGGCACAGGCTTGCTGTTCCTGGAGATGTGTTTACAGGCCTTGCTCCATCAGGTGATATTCCATCTTCCTCCTTGTAGTGTTCTAGTTAGTTGGGGTATCAAATAGAGAATTCGATGACTCCATGCCCAATGGATTGTTTCAGGAAACTGGTAATTTCATCCAGCAGGTAGATGACCCCTCTGAGTCACCAAAATTGTTATCCAAAATGTGCCCCTTGCTCATTTTGTGGCTAACTCCTTTCATTCTTCCCTCTCTTGTGCCTCAGACATAATTTTTTTCTTTTTAGGCACTCAAAACTTTCTGGAAATGACACCATTGGATAGAGCTCTCTCTCAGCTTTCCAGAAAGGTAAATTTTTCCTCCTAACTCCATGTATTTTTGAAGTTATGGCTCGGTGGAGTTTTTTGTGGGAAATTTTCCCCTGAAAGGCCCGCAGCCAATGAGATGCCGCCACGTGTCCAAGGAAGTGGCGGGGGTCGGAGGAAAACTTGGTTTTTTACCAAGTGTTTTGGCAAAATTTCAAAAGGAATATTTTTCCCCGTAGGCCCGCCAATGAATCAGATGATGCCACGTGTCCAGGGGCGAAATTTGAAAAATTTGGCTAAGTGTTGCGCATGGAAAATTTTGGAGGGAAGTTCTGCACCCAATCATATTGCGCCACGTGTTTTATGGCGTGGGAGTTTCAGAGGGTGGAGGAGAAGTTGGAATTTTGGTGAAGTGTTTCGCCAAAGTTCAAAAGGGAAAGTTTTGGTCCACTGCCCCTACCAACCAATCATGTTTCAGGCCACGTGTCACTGGAGCCTGGAGAGGTGGAGCGCGGGAGGAAATTGGGATTTTTTCCCAAAGTGTTGGCGTGAAGGTAAAAATGTTTGTGGATGGCCCACAACCAATGAAATGCTACCACTTGTTTTAGATTGGTGGGGGGCGGGGAGAAATTGAGAAAAATTCCACAAGGAAAAACAAAGGAATTTTTAAAAGGGAAAAGCCCGCCCCAAAGATGCGAGCCAATGGAATCTATGCCACGTGTCCAGGTGCTGGACCAAAAACTTCAAAGAAAAGCCCACATGAAAAATTTGAAGGGAAAAACCCACATCCAATGGGGTTTTTCCACTTGTCTAATAGGGAAAATGGTCAAACACTGACGGGAAAATTTGGAAAGGAAAGGCCCGCGGCCAATTAGAATGTGCCACATGTTCTCAACTCATCGGCCCAGCGGAGATTTTTTGGAAAATTTTCCAAAGAGCAAAACAGATAGAAAATGGAGCAAAGATGGGCCCGCACCCAATAAAAACATGCCACATGGCACCTGGAATGGCGGAGCACGGGGATTTTTTGGGAATTTTTCCCAAATGCAAAAAAGGTGAAAAAATTCAAATTTTCACCCGCCAATCCGATTTGGCCCTGTTTTGCCCTAAAATTTCAAATGGCCATATCTTTCGATCCAGAGCTCGTTTTTTCACGTTCTTGATATCAATGGAAATCTGGTAAAATTATCTACAAGATTCCAGGGTCATTTTTGCATTTTGATGGAGTTTGGAGAGAGAAAATTGAAAAACACCTCTGGCACGTGGTCATGGATAGAAATGACATTTCAACCACCGTTTTTAATGAAGAATGGCTCGCATTCTCTCCCAGCATGGCTAAAAATGTCAGGGGATGGGTATGTAAGGACACCCATGCTATTTTGATTGTATTTTGGTCAATGGTTGAATCCCTTCCATGTTTTCCCATGTTTCTCTCTCCTGGGCTCATCCCTTGCACTGTAAAAGCTAGTTTTGGCTCGTTTTCAAAGGGTTGAACATTTTTTCCATGTATGGCAGGCTCCCTTTGTCACTTAAAGTGATTTTTTGTGGAAAACTAGACCTCTTCCAAGACTACAACCTGTTTTGCCTCTCAGGTGTTGTAATGCAACTATGTTTTTTGATGAAAATGACAATGCAAGCTCTATGAATGAGATTTAATCCTCTGTCTGTGTTGTTTGATTCATTTCTAACCTTCCATTACATGTTATCAGTTTGTGCATGAATGTTTTGTTGCATTTTTATGAACTGTGTCAATTGCAGAAGTAAAAATTTTCCACCACTCTTTTGGTGTATCACCTTATTAGCATTAGTTTCAGGTTTTTTTTTTTTTTTTGCATTCTCCATCTCTGCCCACTTTGGAATCTAGAGTAGGATTTTGACTTTAAAAACCTCTTTATAACTTGCAAGTGATAAATATGATCAGAGGAGTTGAGGAACCAGCCTCTAAGAGATTCCTTTCCCATTTTGTAAGTCCCACACTTGGGATAAGGATTCAATATTGTGCAGTCAAACTGGATGCTTAGTATGATCAAACTAGAAATATGATCAACATCCAGGGGTGCTGCTAATTTGCAACAACAATTACTTAGGAACCATCCATCAACAATTGCATTTAAGGTAATCTCCTTATCATATTCAAGCTTGTGGGGAGGAAGGTTAGCATGCAAATTTTTCCTCTCTTGCTCTTCTCCTGAACTTTGTATCTTATCCCTCAACCATTATCCTAATAAAGGAATGATATTCTCTTAGTGCATCATCTTACACACCTCTCTGACATGATTTGTATCTAGCTGAGGGTCTTTAGTGCTTTTCTTCTATTGTAACCACCTGTATTTCTCTTTTAGACACTGAATGTCCCCTTGAAGACTTCTGATTATGTTCATGGTCTCTTGACAGACTTCCTTCTAATGGGTAGGGTCTGAATAGTTCCCATATACCACCTCTTCTCTTGTAATCAATTGTCTCTACTTTGGTATTTCCCTGACATGTGCAACCTTAGCTTGTGTCGTCACCAGTATAAGTTCTAACTCTAACTTATGTGTCACCCTTGGCATCAAGTGTGAGTCTACTTTCTTTTCGCTTACCATCCTGGCACCCTTTTCTTTCCATTTTTTGTGGATCATAGGTTCAAATAGCTCTATGAAATCCTCATACTTGTGCTTCTTCCCACACCAATATCATAGAAGAAGGTCAAGAAATTTGTGTTTGTAATGCTCTATGGACCCACATTTATAACAAGTTCCATAAGGGAATTCACCTCTTCTTCCTCCATAATTTTCATAACCTATAAATCCTCCGTGAAAGCCTCTTCCACGAGCTCCTCCATTTGTGCATCCTTCATAGTGATGACCATCATCCTTGGAATTTTTCACAATGATGGTCTGATGCACACAAATATCAATGACATCATGTATTTGGTCAATCAATCTACACTCCTTTGTGTCACAAGTAGTAGAGGTGTAATTCTTGCAATAGCAAGACACATTCTTATGGACAGTGTGCTTCGGTAGCAGACAACTACTTGCATCAAATATCATAGTCTACCATCATGGTGCGTACAAATATCTAAGTACAACTATCTTTTATATGCCCCTCTACCTCAAAATCTGTGCACCATAGGCCACTATGAGTCTCATGGGCTGAGTTCGCAGATATATTCTCTAGCTACTTTTCCATGGCAGCAATCTGAGCTTCAAGAAAAGGACTAACACTGGTATGCATGCTTCCCACAACCTTAGTGCGTAGGGAAGATTCCAAGTATTTGTGTAAGTATGTGAAATTATTATGTGACAATGCTCTCCTGAAGGGCATTATTAATCCTCCAACAAACCATTCAACATGCTGAGAAGGATGAATATCATAAGACAATTTTTATAAGAGAGACATAAAGTGCACATCATACTAATGTACACTCTTTTCCATACCTCGTTGAATCTCCTTCATCACACTAATTCTCTTCTATTCAAACTTAGGAATATGGAATTTATCTAAGAAGGCATTATAAAACGTGGTATAATATACTACTATCTGGTGAGGGTCATACTTTTGGTACCAACTATGCATGTGCCCTTGCAACATCATCGTAAACTGACTTCTCTTACACTCCAATGTAGTGATCCCCTTTGTGTGCCATAGTAACTCACATTTTTGCACATGCTCTACATCATCCTTAACACCTTTATAATATGGTAGATGTAAATAAATTTCAAAGAACACTTACTAAGGTGGTTGAGGCCCTTCTGTCCCCACTGTCACGTTGAACTATGCGCCAATAGTCTTTGATAATGTACTACTACCAGATGTGTGTTCCACGCCACTTCTAGATGTGATACCCAAGATTTGTGTACCCTTAATTTTTCCAAATATAATACCAGATAATATATGTCTGAACATAGGAAATTATTATATAGCCATGGATGTACCAAATTAAAAATTATACCTCCTAAGTGTTGATCAGTTACTTTCACCAATACCAAATAGGTTAGTAATGCTTATCTCTAGATTTAGAAAACTAAGAAAAATGGGTTGGTCACCATGTGTATTCAGATACACACCAACAACTCTTCTATTTTCTTCATATGGAGATCTCTCTCTAGAAGCCTAGGGGGTTTCTCTTTTGTGCTTTCCAATATAGGGTAGCAAAAACTTCTTAGGTTCCATGTCCTCCACATGAACTTCAAATCTTTCCTGCAATGTCTACCTCCATAATTCCATTCCTCCTATAGCTTCACATTGTCTTGCTAACTCCCTTTATCTAGCTTCATTATATTTGAGTCATCTCTCTTCTCTCTCCATTTTTCCACAAGCTTATCCATCCTTCTACCATGCCAGCTTCCGTGCCTCATGCCTAGCAAGAATTTAGTCAACTATGGGAAAGGCTTCAAAACTCAAGTAATGACCAATATCTTGATATCCAGTGGAATAGCACGTAAGAATGATCCTCTAGGTTCCCTTATGAACTCAAAATTAGTATCTCTAGGAAATAATACGTAGAAACAACGTATTCCAAGGTATAACTAGTCAGCACTCTACTCCACCAGTGATCAACAACACGGGTCCATGTCAGATCAACATCATGTAACTACTGATATTCCTCCTAGGTCAAAACACGAGGTCTATAGCACCAACTTTTCCTTGATTCATATGTTGGTATCCATTCATAAAACTCTATTGGGAAACAACAGAAGAATTTCTCATAGAGTTCATGATACAGGTTCTCCTCCACCCATTTTCGTGCATCAAAATCAGACCCAGTACTGAAACCTCTAAGAAAACTCATCCTCCATGTTTTTGAGCCAAACTTTGATACTATATGAGGTCAAACACTTCTTCATCACACATTTCTCTCACAATAGTTTCAAAATATGTCCCGGCAATAGAACCAAGATATATTCATTATTTTACCCTCAATACTTATTTATAACCCCAAGCACAGTATCCTATCATCTAGCATACACTTAGCACTCACCCGAGGTACATGCAGGCACCAAGGCCCTCCTTTAAGTGAGATTTGTAAGATATTTTTATCATTAATGGAGGATTTATTTACAAAAATAAGTGCATTCACTTACTTTAAAAGGAAAAACGTGTAACTAGCATATCTACACATTAATACATCACATAAGATAAATAAGATTATGATAAGTATAAGAAACCAAATATTAGTTATGATAAGCCAAATAACATGAGATTTTACACCCATAAGTAGTTTTAATATAATATATCCATGTATATTGATTTAACAAAGTCTCTGGTAGCCATATACATTCAAAAGGGTCATTTCAAACCATATACACTAAATGAAAGGGAATCAAATCCTATAAGCCTATCTGATCAAAGATCTTAACTATACTTTTCCCCATTATTTCCCTTATTACATAGCCCAGTACCCATACATATTTTTTATGATCTCCCTTACAACATTCTAGCATTATGTGCTCTAAAGCCTAGCACCATGAACTCTAAACCCTTAGCATTTATACACCACTTCATTACTCTTTTTCTCTTTCTTTGCATTCTTTATGAATTTTCTCTTAATTCCGTTTGCGCCTCTCTTTGTGTCCTCTTTATCCATATATATGCTCCTGACCAAAGAACCTCTTTAAATAGGATCATCAACCATCGACATGACTTCTCTTCTGAGCATATCACATGCCAAGTATCGATGTGGTCCTCCATTGGTGAATTTTAATCCTCTTTGCAAACCCTTCACTAACTGTAATGATGTCTTAGGGAATATTCCATGCATTTAATATCCTTTTCTTGACCTCCAAAGTTCCAAGCTGGCACCTTATCCACTCATCATGCCTAGTTGGGTCCTCACATTTTTCCTTAAGTGAATCCATGATGTCGGATATGGCTAAGTCCTTTAAACCCTTGTTCTACCTCCCGTGCATGCTCTGGTTTCAATTAATCCCTTACTCAACCCATTTTTCCTACACGTTTTTCCCTGAGTTCCCTTCTATCGACTGATCCTACGTGTGTGTGCCTCTTGGTACTTAGCCAATATTTTAGGGTCCATAAAATTCATTGATTTGTATATTTGTTAGTTATATCTCATGCCTTTATGAGTAGATGCATGTACTTATTTTTCTACAAATAATCCTTCATTAATGGAAAAAATCACTCATGAATCTCACATAAAGGAGGGTCTCGATTCCTGCGTGCACCTCAAGTGAGCGTCCAACATATGTTGGATGATAGGCCAACATGCTTGGGGTTAGAAAGTAGTATTAGGGGTATAATAATGACTAAAATGCACCACCAAGTTATTATCAACAACCATGGGCTCCACATCCAAATATTCCACCATTTTAATCCTCAACATCAATAGCAATGGAATGTACCTCAAGGATCTAGACAATAGTATTATAATAAAATAAGACCCCAAGGTTACCAATCCTTATTGACTAGACCTAAAAATGCTTCCCCATCTGACTACCCTGCCCAACCATAGACACCAACATGAACTATAAAAAATCCTAAAAATTTGAGGTAGGGTAATCCTATTTACACTGTGGGATCCAATAAGAATCCCATAGTAAATTTTGTGGATTGTAAGAATATCTTAATGTGCTCTAGGAAGGTTACCTCAAGACCTTCATCCCCCTTGATATAAAAACTCCCTGAAGATATATAAAATCCAGAAGAAATGAAACCTAGTATTATTGTGGAGGAAACTCTTCAACCAAGTGTTAGCATTCCTTTTCCATCTAGACTCTCGGAAAAACACAACACTGTAGTTCCTGACCAACCAAAGTCATAGTTAATTTAAGGGTTGAGAAAATTAAGTATTACCATTGTCCTGTTGCAATCTCTTAAGGAAATTCTTGAATTAAATAAAACTATCAAAGAGATATATTTTAAGACTCTAGGTAGAATAAAAAATCAACCTAAATCCATCCATGTTGATGGAAAACTTACTATTATTCTAGAAGGTAATATGACCCCTCTTAAATACGGAGACCCTGGAGGTCCTATCATTACAGTTTGTATAGTATATGTCCAGATTACTAACATCCTAATCAATTTAGGAGTTTTTATCAATGTTATGACTACAAATATTATGTCCAAATTGTCACTACCTGAACCATAGTCAACCTCTACAGTCTTACAAATGGTAGATCATTTTGTAAATAATATAAAGGGAATTATAGATGATCTCACCATCACTCTTGAATCCTGGGACTATTCGATGGACTTCATGATCATAACAATGAGGAATAGAAATATTATATACCCCATAATCCTAGGACATCCTTCGTTATTTGCATATGTCACCCTCAATGATTACAGAATAGGGAATATGGTGATTACCAATGGACAACATTCAAAATAATTATCAATATATCTTGTTCTAAAACCTTTTGCCATAGATAATAAAATGTAGTGTAAAGACAATTCGTATGATATCATCTCTTATCTGGCCATGGTCATAATCAAATAACACTTAGATTAAATTCAATACAGTGACCATGAGTCTTGTGTTATACACAGTATAACCCCCACGCTAGATGCATTTCAACTCCTTTGCCATAATTAATTGAAACAAGAGATGATTTTGTGGATGAAAATAACCATCTCATCATCTATACTTTTACATGAAATATATATCTGACTAAGTCCATATTTCAAAAAATCACTATATTTCATAGATTACTTCCCCACAGGTGTGCATTGAATGTATTATTGAGAGATTACCCTATTGTAAATTCCCTTCATCTAGCTACCAAACAACTACCTATCTTCCTAGGGAAGACATTGATAGTTAATAGTTGGCTGAATAATCATGAGGAGAATACCCTATTTGAAATTTTATGCTATTATCCCAAAGCTTTTTCTTGGGAATATAGTGATATGAAGGGTATTCATCCTGGTATTTGTATGCACCACATCTACACCACTAATTCCAAACTAGTCATGAAACCTCAAAAAAGGATAAACCCTACTCTAAGAGACATTGTGAAAAATAAGATTGAAAAAATTCCAAAGGTAAGATTCATTTATCCAATATCATATATCCAGTGGGTATCTCCATTAGTCATAGTGTTTTCATGAAAATGTGCAATAGCGAATTTGACAATTTCCAAGCATGAAAATGATACCCCTATAGAAAAATTTTCATGTTTGATCATCCCAAGACACCCCGAGTCTATCTAGTTAGTCAAAGTGACCTCCTGACTAATGTTTTCACATCCCTTAGGTGATTTATTAAATTCCATTCATTCCCCTAGGTGATTTTAGGAGTTCATTGAAAATTACAAGCTACAGGAAGTTGTGGGAAGGGTTATCACTAGCCTTCCTAGGACTGGAGAAACCCCATGAAGCAGAGAAGAAGAACCAAAGCAGACTTGGAGGTGATTCAAAGCTATTGGGAAATCATGGAAATGATTTAGGAAGATTATTGAAGGGATTATAGAATTTGGGGTATTTTTGCCATAATTAGGGTTCACAGGCCTAGTTAGTACACAGGTAAAAATAGCCGCCGAGTTTCAGAAGGTGATTCTGGGAGCTACAAATGGAGTTAGGAGAAAAAAATTACTGTATGGTGAAATCATATTTTCACAACACTTTGGTGCATTAGGTCTGAAGGTAGTTTTTCTCAGGCACACATGGAGTACCAAATCAAAAAACTAATTTTTAAGGGATCAAATTACAGAATCAAGACATGATACCCCCACAATTAGATTAAAAAGTCCATTTCCAATTAGGATAATATAAAAAAATTCTGAAACATTCCATTGGGAGCTCAAGTTATCATCTTCGCAAATTGTCCTCTTGGAACGAGTTCAGGACTTAGCCAAATTTTGGGAGGACACATGTCATTTCAATGACCCTGGTGGGATTTTATGTCCCAAAAATCCCTAAGGGTCATTTCCATCAACCTTGGAAAAATGCATCCAGCCCCCATGTGACCTCTGGAACCCCATACGACCATTAGGATTGCCAGTTCAGTCCCTGAGTGCAATTTGGAGCTCAAATTCCCTACCATTGGATCTCCGCCACATGTCAACTCCAAGACCTATGTGGAATTTTATGTCCCTCACATCCCTCATAGGTCAGAGACATAAACCTTGAAAAATGTGCCCATCCCTCTATGAGATATTTTTGGTCACCTGTGTGACCCGCTTCTAACCCCTCAGTGCTTTAAAGCTGATTTTGGAGCACTCACTCCCTGTCATCAGATTGTCACTGTGTGTTTCCATCTTTCTCATTATGGAAATTGATGTCCCTCACATCCCTTTGAGGTGAGGGATGTCAAGGAAAAAAAAAATGTGCCCAAATCCAACTCCAAAATTTGAAAAATTTCCAACTCCTAGCTGCTTCTTAGTACTTCTCCATTGCTAGAAGAAAATTATAGAGAACACCTCATTCCACCACTCCACCATTGCTAAATCTCAAATAATATTCACCATATAAATTATATCCTCTACCCCATGGTGATACATAGGTATCATAATAATATTCCATTGAGATAGGAAGAACAAATGAAGAACAGAGAAGAAGAACAATGGAAATTCCAATTGCCATGAAATTAAAATTTGAAGAAATTTTCCAAACCGGTGCATGGATTGAAAAACCATCTGTTACTGAGTTCTTATCTCTTGAACATGTTACTACTTTTAGGACTCCCCTTTGGATAATGATATAGTTTCATGAGTTAAAAAGGAGGAACATGAATTTCACGGAAGTCCTTAAAGAATCATCTTAAGTGTAATGGTTTATAGAAGCAAGGTAGGGCATCACAAGGCACATTATGTGAATTCATATTCATCACTTAAGAAACTGGGTAATTCAAAGTGTGTTGATTAAAATTATTTCAATGAGTCAAAGATTTCATCAAACAAGTTTCAAGATTTGATTAGAACAATTTCAATGAGTCAAAGATTTCATCAAACAAGTTTCAAGGAGGGTCATCATGGGAATTGTATGTGTTCATCTCGATCTTGCATCGGTAAACTTCAAAATAATGTTTCTGTGGTCTAGGAGGTCTATGAATCGTAGATTTTTTGGTCATCACTAGATTTGGAAAATGATTCAAGTTTATTCAAGGGAGAAATATTCATCAGTGAAGGAGATCACTAGTGGCATAAATCTTTTCTCGAAGTTCATAACTACATCAAAGCATTCAAAGAATTTCATAACGAGGAGTGTCTTCCCTCCATCCCTTCCCTCTTCCTCTATTTCCATCTCTTCTTTCTCTCTCCATTATAATTCTTCATTATGCATCATCATTGTATTTCATCCTATTCACTTAAGTGACCTATTTTAAATTTGTAAAAAAGTATTTTCTCAAAATTATAAGAGAAATACTTAATTCATGGAAAACGAAAGGTCACACATGGAATATGGAAACAAAGAGTCATGTGATGGAAGTGAAAGGAAAATTTAGATTGCTATTAATTGGGATGGTCTCTCCATTCCAAGGGATTCTAGTTCTGAAATTCTTCTAGTTGGTTGTATTCTTGTACTTTCATGAGATATATTTTTATCACTTGTGAGTGAAAAGAATTATCCACTTTGCCCCTATTCTCAATGTCTTCCATTCTCATGCTATGTATAATTTTTTCTTGATCATCAATACAAGAGGGATTTTTGAGCCTTTTTTGACTAAGGGGTTTACTGATACTTTGTGTTCATTAAATTATAATTATTCTTGTTGTTGTTTGTAGTATTGTTTCTTCCTGGTTTTAGTGCATGTGATGAAATTTCTAACTAGTGTGTGCATGAATATGATTTTCTACCTACAACATTAGTTCTCCTACCTCTTTTCTCACTCCTTTTTCCCAATCTTTAGATGAATTCTTCCCTAGAAAGATATTTCTAGATTTTCCACAAGGTCAGTGAAGTTCCCCTATTAGATCCATGGCCACAAGGCCACAAGGAAAATCCACCTTTACTCGCACATGCATATATGGTAGTTGCACTAGTTAAGTAGAGGGACTTATATTCCCAGAGTGTTGGAAAGAAATCCACAATTTTTTCCACCCAAAATTTTTTCTCACCAACAGTTTTTGGCACCCACTGTGGGGAAGACTTGGTAACACCTGCACCCAAAATATGACAGCAAGGTCCCAAAATATAGAAAAAATCAAATATTAAAAAATAAAAAAAAATATAAATAAACAAAATATAGATCAGATTTCAAAGAAAAATCATTTTTTGAAGGTGACTCTATCAAGGAACTAAGCCTTCTCACATTCATTTCCCACATCATGAAGAAATTTCTAGATTGGAGTGAAGTACCAGTGAGTGATAGTGAAGAAGAAGAATAAGATGTCTTCCCAGAAAAAAAGATCGTTGATCATCTATGCTTCCATACTAGTATTGAAAAAGGAAAGAAGAAAGAACCTATCACCAATGAAGAAGAATGGATTCAAAGGAGACATAAGCTAAGGTGTGAAGTTTTAGAATATGTGAAATTCTTACAAGAGATGAACGAGCAACTTGAAGCATCCCATAATAAGGAAGAAGAAGAGGAGAGTTTTTCTCTAGAGGAAGATCCTAAAGATCATTTGTACCATAGGGTTTTCATACCTGAAAGATTATAGAATATCATTGAATAAAATCCTATCCTTGAGCCTTCCGATGAAGATAAAATCAGCATTCAAGAAGATGATGAAAGACATGATGGTACAAGATCCACTGAAGAATATTTTTTCAATCTCACATAGCTCACTAAAAAATTTATAATGTTTTCCTTATTATACCATTCTCTAGATGAATTCATTGCATATGGTGATGAAGAAATGAATATTTTGAAAATATGATATGTGGAAAGGCTTCAAAGCATAATAGAAGGAAATTCCAACCCTGAAGTCTTTGATGAAATTTGGAGTATGTTTTAGCTCTATAGAGAAGATATGAACATCTTGAAGCTCCACATCAAATGGAGGAAGAAGACAAGACACGCCCTATGAAAGAAGACCCATATTTCTGCCCATACTATGAGATTTTCATTCCCGAAAGATTATTGGATGCCTCTGAAGAAGATCTTGTCATGGAACCTTCTGATGAAAGATAAAGCTACATCATGGAGGAACAAGTAGAAGAGACAAAGATAGAATCACCATTCAGAAATTCCATTTGGCTGTAGTCACAACCCATGTGGGGAATAATATATTCAATAAAGGAATATCCTTGTTGCATAATGGATGATCCAATGCTCTCCGAAGACTCCACCAATGATGAAGATTATTTCCAATTCAAAGTAAACATGGATGATATATTTGCAAGTTTTGATCTTTCAATTAGGATAAAATGAAGAAATGTGAAAAGTGCAAGAAAGTCACCCGAAATCATGGTCTGAAGATGATGAATTCAAGATGGTCATAGATAATATTTCATTCTATTTTGATTCTTCAAATAATGTAGAAATGTTGCATGAAGAAATGGAGGAAGTCAAATAATCAAAATCTCTTCCCGATACAGTCATGGATGATCAAATGGAAGAAGCCCACTCTCTTTTCAAATCTAAGGATAACGATAAATTCAAACACAACATTTACTCACTCGAGGAGAAGAATCATCATCATGGTGAAAACATATCCTTTCATCTTTCACCTGAGTAAGAAGATTCAATAATGGATGGTCAATATGTCGCTAAAAATTATTCTCATACTATTGCCCCAACATGATTTTATACTTCTTACCAAGTAGAAGATGATATGGATTTTGAGCTTGAAGGAATGCCCTTCCCATGAAGCTTGGACATCTTCTCCTTATCAATAAGTGTCATGAATCATGTATTCTCGTTTTTGCAAGAAATTTAATCTTTGGCAATGTAAATCATGGGCCCATATGGATCATATTTTTAATCATCTTCTGGATGCACAATAAGAATATTCTTCCAATGAAGATAAAAATGAGCCTATGGAAATTTTAGAAGAAATATATGTACAAGATATATTGAAGGTTGTGGAAGAAACTAAATATTCTCAACTCAGCCTTGAACTCTTAACCTAGGCTATGGAGATATAAGACATGTAGGAATTAATTTGTGCTTCTTATTTTGGTGGAACAATTTTTGATGTTGAGATGGAGCAGTTGGATAATCTTGATGACTTCCCTAATACTTCAGTTGATGAGAATGGACATGAAAGCATGTTTTTTTCTTCCACATTGTGTAAAGAAGATAATGAGTGAAAAAGAAGAAATTTTTTTGAATCTCCTTTGGACATATCTAGTTTTGAAGACAACACCTCCACCATGGAAGAAGATAATAAGGAAAACATTGAGTTGATTTGCATTGAAGAACTTTGTTCAGAACATGGAAAAAATATTAAACAATTTTGGGAGTATATTCAAAACCAACTTACTCCCACCATTTCGGAATGGTCCATCAATGAAAAACAAGGGTTCATATGGAAAAATCCAATGAAGGGTGAAGAATGCTTATACGTCCAAACCAAAAGCTGCAATTTTGAAAATGATATCAAGATGCACTCCAAAAAAATGCATATTGGCAACCATTTCTCTACACAATAAAGCGGGAGTATGTATGATTTTTTCCATGTGATCCAAAATCAGATTTCACTCAACATCCTCCAAGCTCAGATTCACCTTGAACATGTTCCCATGCTGCAACAATATCTCAAGGATGATGAATATCTCCATCTCAATGACTTAACCTCCATGTTTGAAAACGCTTGCTCAAAGAAACAAAGAGGAATGTTTGGGGAAGTTATTGAATGGTAAGAAAATTAGTTTGTTCTCACTCCTTCTAAGTGTTTTTCTAATATAAGAGACAATTTGAAGTAACAAATCAAAGGAGATGAATGTTTTCAGGATAGGATAAATTTTCCCACTCTTAAAGACATGGAAGAACGATGTCACATGGTCGTAGGACATAAAGCGGGAGCATCAAGGTAGATGAGTTTTGAGAAAGTGATGAAGTTTTCATTGGATGAAATAACATTATCTATATAGTATGAGTACCAAGATGGAATTATGGTCAACCTTCTTCTTGTCAAGCCATGAAAATCCATCACCAAAGCATGGTTTTATCAAATAATAGTTTTTGTGCTTCAATGGTCATACTCCAATCCACTATTTCATGATGGCATGTACTTTTTTCAACCCATTGTAGGATATTTGTATATCATTTTCCCACCTTTGTAAATTTCCCTCCCCTTGTATATAATTTCCTTTTCGTGGTGTGTTTCCCTTTATGTTGTGTTTCATGTGTTTCCCTTTCTCCTTTTTTGTGTCTGTTTCCTTCTCTCTCCCTCTCTCTAGTAAGTTGTACATGACTCCACAGGGCCCAAAGCATAATGAACTGGTCTTTGTTTTGAAATGTTGAGATTATGGATTCTTCATGTCATGTCCCCAAGCTAGAGCCAATTTTTATCGTGAAAATGTGCAATGGGGAAATTGAAAATTTCCAAGCATGACAAAAATATCCCTGTAGAAAAATTTTCATGTTTGATCATCCCAATACACCCTGGGTCCATCTAGTCAGTCTAAGTAACCTCCCGAATAATGTTATCTCATCCCCCTAGGTGATTTAGGAAATTCCATTCATTCCCCCTAAGTGATTTTAGGAGTTTATTAAAAATTGCAAGCTACAAGAAGTTGTGGGAAGGGCTATCACTGGCCTTCCAAGGGTTGGAGCAACCCCATGGAGCATAGTAGAAGATCCAAATAAAATATAGAGGTGATTCTAAGGTTTTGGGACATCATGGAACTTATTCAGAAAGGTTATTGAAGGGCTCAGAGAATTTGGGGTAGCTTTTCTAGAATTAGGGTTCACAGGCCTAGTCAGTACACAAGCTAAAAACATCCTCCGAGCTTAGGAAGGTGATTTTGGGAGCTTTGGATGGAGTTCAGAGAAAAAAAACATATACAAAAAGATAATTCCAAGCCCTACAATATTGTGAAATCATATTTTTCACAACACTTTGAAGAATTATGTCCGAAGGTAGTTTTTCTCAAGCACACATGGGCAAAACCCTATTTTCAGGGATTAAATGGAATAATCAAGACATGATACCCCCACCATTGGATTAAAAATTACATGTATAGTTAGGATCATATACACATTTTTTGAAAAATTCCATCGGGAGCTCAAGATATCATCGTTGAAAGTTGTACTCTTGGAGTGAGTTCAAGACTTAGCCAAATTTTGAGAGGACACATGTTAGCTCTCAAAGCTTGGTGGGATTTTATGTCCCTAATTTCCCTAAGGGTTAGGTACATCAACCTTGGAAAAATGTTCCCAGCCCTCATGTGACCTCTGAAAGCCCATACAACCATTAGGATTGCCATTGTAGCCCCCGGGTGTAATTTGGAGCTCAAATCCCCTACCGCCAGATCTTCACCACGTGTAAGCTCTAGGACCACCATGGAATTTTATGTCCCTCACATCCCTCATAGGTCAGGGACATAAAACCTTGAAAATGCACCCAGCCCTCTAGGAGATATTTTTGGTCATCCATGTGACTTGTTTCCAACCCCTCAGTGCTTTAAAGTTGGTTTTGGAGCACTCAATTCTTGTCATCAGATCACCACCACATTTCTCCATCTTGATCTTCATGTAAATTTATGTTTCTCATGTCCCTTTCAGGTGAGGGAAATCAAGGACAAAAAACTTCTCCCAACTCCAATTCCAAAATTTGAAAATTTTCTAACTTCTAGCTGCTTCTCCATTGCCAGAAGAAAGTTGCAGAGAACACCTCAACCCACCACACCACCAATGCCAAATTTTAAACTAGATACACCATAGAAATTAAATCCTCTACCATATGGTGATACATAGGTCTCATAATAATATTCCATCGAGATAATAAGAATAAATGAATAACAGAAAAGAAGAACAGTGGAAATCCCAATTGCCATGAAATTGAAATTTGAAGAATCCTTCCAAACAGGTGCACGGATTGACAGACCATCTGTTGCTGAGTTCTTATCTCTTGAAGGCCATTAAAAAAACATATTCAATCATACCATTTGTAGAAATAAATTATCACATTGAATAAATTTCACTTTCCGCTCCATGAAGAACAAAGTTCAAATTCCCGTCAAATCGACAACTGGATCTAAAGGAAATTTCACCAGTAAGACAAGAAGCAAAAACCTATTGCAATGGTGTTGATTTCATTGCCAATGGAGAAAAAAACTAGAACTAAAAATTTCAATATCCATTAATGGCCACCATGACACAGTAGTGGAAAAAATCAGCAAGCTACCTCTCCATTTCTCAGGGTTCCAGTGGGCAAAATCGCACAAAAGTTTGAGGGAATGATTGTTGAAAAATCTAGTTTTGCGTGAACTAGTTTTCATGCCATGAAGTATCTATTTTTTATGGATATGGAGGACTTATTTTTCATCAAATATATACCTTGTCACAAGAATAACATCTATGAAAATTGCAGGAATCCACCTCTTCAATTCTCAAGGTTCCAATGGGTGAAATTACACGAAAATTGGAGGGAATGATCGTTGAAAAATCTAGTTTTGCATGAACTAGTTTTTGTGCCATGAAGTACCTATTTTTTAGGGATATGGATGGATGTGTTTTTAATCTGCATTCTCCCCTCTTCAAATAAATTTTCAAATTCCCAAATATTCGGAGGGAAAAATCATCTGAAATTCAGAGGGAAGGGTTTCAAAAAATCTAGTTTCTCTCAAACTAATTTTTGAATGATGAAGTTTCTAGTTTCTCGAGATATGAAGGACTGATTTTTTATCAATATTCTACCTTGATAGCTCCATACCCAAAGCTCTTACTAGAAATAAATTTTCATTTTTTTATTTATGAGCTTTCTGGAAAGTGAATCATGATGAAAATTGGAGCATAAGTTCATAATGAAGAGCCAAATCAAAAATAGTTGTTCTCATCACAAACAGAGTTTGTTTTCACCATTTACTAAAAATATCATATAATATACTTCCTCACATGCTATAAATGATGAGTCCTATTTAATTACATGTTTGATCACTCAAGACAATTAGAAAAGGGGTAAAAGGAAAAGTAAGACATAAAATGACTTCTTCCCAAAATCGCAGGTCCCCAAATAACAACCGGTTAAAAATAGAAATTTTCTGAAAATAAAAATATCTTGGGAACATAGGAGGTTAGAATATGGTATATGGTTTAGAAGGTGAAATTGGAGCAAGATAGGCGATATGCCCAAAAAAAGCAGAACACGGGCCCATATTTATAAAATAGAAATTTTTCATTTTAGTGTGAAAAATTGCATATGAATTTGTTTTCACTCACCTTACTAATTTTTGCAATCCCCTTTAGATAATGAGATAGTTTCATGAGTTGAAAAGTAGGAACGAGAACTTCATGGAGGTCATGGAAGAATCATCTTGAAGGCAAGGCATCATAAGGCACATCATGTGAATTCATCTTCATCACTTAAGAAACCGGGTAATTCATTGTGAGTTGATCAGAACGATTTCAATGAGTCAAATATTTTTATCAAACAAGTTTCAAGGAGGTTCATTATGGGCATTTTATGTGTTCATCATGAGCTTGTATCTATAAAATTCAAAAAACTGTTAATGTGATCCAGGAGTTCTATGAATCATAGAGTTTGTGGTCATCACTAGATTGGGAAAATGATTCAAAGTTATTCAAGGGAGAAATCTTCATCATTGTAGGAGATCACCAGTGGTAGAAATATTTTCTCGAATTTCATGAATGCATCAAGGAATTCAAATAATTTCATCATGAGGAGTTATTTCTGTCAATCCCATCCCTCTTCCTCTCTTTCCCTCACTTCTTTCTATCTCCATTTTAATTCTTTGTTATGTGTCATCATTTTATTTTTTCCTATTCACTTAAAATTATTTTCAAAAGGTCACAAGTATTTTAAACAAAGAGTCATGTGAGGGAGGTGAAAGGACAATTCAAATTTCTATAAATTGGGATGGTCTCTCCATTCCAAGCGGTTCTAATTCTGAAATTCTTCTAGCTTGTTGTATTATTGTAAGTTCATGATAGATATTTTTCTGACTTGTGAGTGAAAATAATTATCCACTTTTCCCCTATTCTCAATGTATTCCATTCTCATACTATGTACAATTTCTGCTTGATCATCAATACAAGAAGAATGATTTTCAATCCCTTTTTTACTAAGGGGTTTACTGATACTTTGTGTTCATTAAATTCTAATTGGTCTTGTTATTGTTTGCAATATTGTTTCTTCCTAGTTTTAGTGGATGTGATGAAATTTTTAACTAGTGTGTGTAGGAATTTGATTTTCTACCTATAACATTAGTATTCCTACCTCTTTTCTCACTCCCATTTCCCACTCTTCAAGAAAATTATTCCCTAGGAAGTGATTTCTACCTTTTCCGTAGGGTCAGTGGAGTTCCCCTGTTAGATCCCTAGCCACAAGGCCACCAGGAAAATCCACCTTTACTCACGGATGCATATATGACAGTTGCACCAATTAAGTAGAGGGACTTAGATTCCCAAAGTGTTGGCAATAAATCCACAATTTTTTCCACCCTACAATTTTTCTCGCCAACACATATTTACTAAAAATAAAGGGAAATGAAGAGTTTGTGTCGACTACAAGGAATTAAATAAGGTAATTCATAGGGATTACTTCCCATTACCTTTTATTGATCAGGTCTTAGATAATTTATCTAGAAAAAGGTATTTTTCATTCCTTGATGGGTTCAATGGGTACAATCAAATAACAATGGCACTTGAGGATATAGACAAAACAAATTTCACCTTTCCATGGGGAACATTTTATTATAGGGTATTAGCTTTTATTTTATGTAATGCTCCAAACACTTTTCAAAGAGCCATGTTGGTAATCTTTTCTGATCTCACCCAAGAGTTTGTAGATATTTACATGGATGATTTCACAATTTATGGAGCAACATTCCATGAGGTAATTGAAAATTTAGAAAAAGTGCATGCTCGGTGTGAAAAATAGTAATTATCCTTAAACCATGAAAAATGTTTATTTATGATGGAAATGGGGATATTCTTAGGTCATCATGTCTCAGTTGAGGGAATCAAGGTAGACCCTGACAAGGTCAGTATCATTGTAAGACTCCCATCTCCCACAAAAAAGATAGATGAAATAAGATTTCTCGGCCATGTCAGTTACTATAAAAGGTTTATTTCAAAATTTAGCAAAATAGCTTCTCCATTATTTTCTCTTCTACCGAAATATTCAAAATTTGAATGGACAGAATCATGCCAACAATCCTTTTATAATATCAAAGATAAATTGATAAACACACTAGTACTGAGAGGTCCAAATTATAAGATTTGCTTCTATATACAAACATATGCATCCAATGAAGTAGTATGTTCTTTCCTCAGATAGAAAGAGGAAGGAGAGCCTATACATGTTATTTAATACATTAGTAAAACCTCTCTCTTGATGAAATAAATTACACCACAACAGAGAAGAAATTTCTCGTAGTTGTATATGTAATCAACAAGTTTTTCCATTATATCATAGACTATGAAGTGTTTTTTCACACTAACCACTCTTTCATCAAGTACTTAAACAAAAAACCTTTAGTGCATGGTAGGATTGTAAGATGGTTATTGTTGCTGCATGAATTTAATATTAAAATTATTGACAAGTGAGGGAAATCCAATGTGGTAACTGATTTTCTTTCAATACTAACCACTTCATAAAAGGAAGAGAAAGTAAATGATGCCTTTCCAGATGAAAATATGTTTGCAATATCTACTACCTCTCCTTGGTATGTAGATATGGATAATTATTTGGCTACAGGGAGGTTCCTAACCTTTTTTCACACAAAAGTAAAGAAAATAATTGATTAAAAAAAGTTTGATGTTCACTTGGTTAAATGGAATTCTTTTCAAATGTAGAACTGGCCATGTTTTACGTAGGTTTGTAGCTAAAGATGAAATATTTGACATACTAAGAGAATTTCATAATGAACCATAAAGAGGGAATGGTTTAGTTCAAAACACAATTCAAAAATTTTTAGGAGTTGCTTACTATTGGCCTTCCTTGTTTAAGGATGTCAAAAAGTATATATGGAGATGTGATCAATGCCAAAGAATGGGAAAACCAACATTTACATATGAAATTTCACTCCAACCTCAAGTTGTTTTAGAACCATTTGAGAAGTGGGAATTGGATTTTCTTGGACCAATTGACCCAAATTCTTAAGGAAAATAATTATTTCTGATTTGTATTGACCATGTCACTAAATGGGTTGAGGTGCAAGCACTACAACATGTAAGAGATGAGAATGTTGAAAATTTCTTGTATGAGCATATCTTCCAAAGGTTTGGAGAAACAAGGTCTATTGTTTCATATCAAGGACCACAATTCATGTTAGGGGTAATTAGTTCCTTTATGGAAACCTAATAGCTAAAACAAAAGAACCCATATCCATACCACCTGTAGTCTAATGGTCAAGTGGAGGTTACTAACAGAGAACTGGAGAATATCCTAACCAAAAAAATAGATGTCTCAAAGAAGAATTGGGTTCAAAAACTGCCTGAAGTAGTATAGGCATACAACACTACTTGTAAAACAACCATAGGGTTTTCTCCCTATGAGTTGGTCTATGGAAAGAAACCCATTCTCCCTGTTTAATTTGATATTCAAACCTTAAGGACAACTACTAATGTAGGGATTGAGTTTTTAGAGGCACACTAGGTAAGGACCATGTAACTAAATGAGCTGGATGAAATGAGACTCCAAGAATTGCGTCAAACTAAAATCATCCAACACTAAAGGTAGATATGGAATGAAAAACAGATAAATCTAAGGAAATTCCAAGAAGGGGATTGGGCTCTATTATTTGATTCAAAGTAAAAGGATTTCAAAGGGAAGTTACAGATGAGATGGATGGACCAATATCATATTGAAAAATTATTTGACCATGGGACCATCCAACTAATCCCAATTGATGGATAAAATAAGGTAATGTTGGTCAATGGGCATAGGCTAACGCTATACCATAAACAAACATCCAAAGAAGAGTTTCAGAATGAACTTTAATAAGATTAATCTTTGAAGTGTGTGGACAATGTCTCTTTGTCCAACACAACTCATAACTAAGCTATTTTTCAACAATAAATAAAGAGGAGATGACTGAAAACTTGAAATGACAGTCATCACCCTCTGGAGCATTGGCTGAACACCAACAATGGTGGTCATTGCTCTAAAAAATAAAAAAATTAAAACAAGGAAATTTAAAAAAAAATAGAAATACATGTGACTGAAAACTAAGAATGACAATCACCACCCTTAAATCTAGCATATGATAAATGAAGTACCACATGTGGATAGAGGATCAAATCAATATGAAAATAGAGGCCAATGATGTGACAAGTTAATTTAATGAGGTATGCATAACTAATTCCCTTATTAAACATTGAAAAGTTTTAATTCATGAACGGTTAATTATTATGCTCATGCAAATTGATTGTCTCTCCCATTTCCCATAAATTTCCACACTTCAGATATCCCCACAAAATCCATAATCCACATCCACCCAATCAATATAATTATCACATTGGGATTTGATTACACCTTTTGCAATTTGTTTATATTAAATTTAGAACTATTTATTCTCCACTGTCACTTTCCAAATTTCACCCTCTCACTCATGTGCCACTATATATTCTACTCTTTATCTTACCCTCGTCCCTAAAAACCTTGCATTTCTAGTCTTGTGCCCTTTATCGATCACTTCTTATTCTATATATCAGTCATGGGGCCTAGATTAAGCCATGAACCAACCAATTCAATGGAACTATTAGCTTATGCAAGGTTGGTGGATATTTTGAAAAGGTAGGATGGCTTGATTTGTTTCTTTCTTATGAGGAATTCAACATAAAAAATGATAGAAAATTTATCCAGAAACATGGAAGAAGGATAATCCATTGTGCAAGGTAAGAAAATTCCATGCAGCCCCGTTGTAATCATTCATCTTTCAGGAATAGCTGAGGAAGGTCGAATAGTAAGTAAAAGGACAATGTATGCTAAAATTATTAAAATATTTTTGGTTGGTAAAAAGGGAAAATTAGAAATGGTGATAGAAAATAAGGGTAAAGAAAAAGGCATAAAAATAATCACCCTTCCAGAACCATGGACAAAAATTACCAAATGGGTAGTAAAATACTTCACTAGTGACGGGTAATATGAAATCATTTTGGGACCGATATTGAGAATTTTGATACACCTTCACCATGGTCAAGCTAAACCCTAGTACAAAATCAATTTTACTCAATTTTTGTATGATTTTTTTTTTCAACCAATGAGAAATTTTGTTGGGGGTACCTCCTACTTAAAGTTTTAGTGTTTAATACAATTGATTTATAAGTACCAGTTTGTTAGGAAGCAGCATGACACAAAGAAATGGTTGAATTTTCAAAAGAGATGTGCTCTAGAATCTGAAGCATTTGTAGAGCAAGGAACCTCCACCTTAGAGAGACCTAAGAAGCACCCCAGGACCTCTAGGAATGCAAAATCCCTACATGAAACCCAAACTAAAACTAATCCTTCCCAAGAAGAACAAGAAGTAACAACCATAATGTAAACCTTGGTAAAGACACCACCTTTATCTTCCCATCAACTAGTATCACCCTATGTTCCTCTTACAGAGAAATAAATTGAGCACTCTATCCATTGCAACAAACTCACCTATGATAGACAAGGGGAAAGAGCCTATGATAGAGTGAGAACCTATTTATCCCCCTGAATCTGATATAGTTATTCCACAAGTATTGTCTTTATTAAAAATTCAATTTGAGATATAATTTTCTCAAGAGAGAATCACTCATCTCCAACTCTTTCTTGAAGCCAAGGAAGCCAATTTCTCATAGCTGGAGGCTGATAAAAACCAAGAAATTCAAGAGATACATGAGACTATAGAGAAACAAGATGGGGAAACTTTTAAACTCCAACATGCCATATAGGAGAAAGAGGAACAAATCCACTTCCTTCAAGTCAGAAAAAATGAGATTAGTGTATCTCTTGCATTCTTATAGGAGAATAGGAAATAAATATATCCTATTGCTAGTGAAGAACATACAACTCAGAATGAATTTGTCTTTCCTCATATTTTTGTAAAGGGAATGATTAAATGGATGGAAGCATGTTATAAGCTCAAAGTAGTTTCTAAAGAGAATGATAATTTGAAAGAGGGAAAAAAACTACTCAAATAAAATGTTGTTACTATTTTTCATTTATATGATCAAGTTATTTCATGTAATCCTCCTTCCAATTTTTATGCATTATTTTTTAAATATTTTTTTTTTAAATGGCAAATATCTAAAGATTGTGTTATGCAGGAAATTGATTTTGTTGATGACAAGCACTTGGTGGGTGTGTAAGCATCAAGGAGTGATATTGAAAATAGTTTTCTTTATGAATTTTATGTTAAAAAATTTCTTCTCCCTGAGCAGATTGAGATCCCCATAAATTTCTATATGGGTGAGGTACAATTAAGATCATTTATTTCCACTCTCAAGAATCATGGAAAATGGAGGGATCAGAGAGTAACATTTTTTCAAGGAGAATCTAATATAGGCCTCTTAATGAGGGATGATCTTCCTACCCCCATTCAGTTCTTTAATAGGTTTTGGTCACCTGTATATTGTTTACGGCTAGTGAACAAATACAAAGATACTCTTAAAACTTGTGTCAAAAATTCAGGGAGAAAGTACTCCCAACATTCAATGTAAACTTCTTTTCCTGTCAAGTAAGATATCAACTTATTTCATAACCTTATAAGAAAAAGGAGGTAATTTCACCTACCAACCTCAGTTGTTCACTCTAAAAGGCTAAGGACCTCTACAAAATCATTCTAGAGATACAAGAGAAGTGGATTGGGATGTGGTATTGACCTCCATTAGTAATTTCTCTACTACCACATTGGAATTCTATAGATGATTAGCCATAGGGTAGTTATAACACTTGGAGAAAAAGTGTTATTGATTACTTTGGGTATATAATACTAGATTGTATGAAACCTGGAAAACATTTTCCAATGAATATAATTGTTCAAGGATAGTGGAACAAATAAATAGGTAGAAGGAGAACCTACTAAACGTTAAGTCTGGGGGAGTGATGAATCACCATTTTTTTTATGTTAAACCCATGTGAAATCCCATATTATTTTGATATCATATTACATGATGTATAATGTTGATTATTTATAATTAATACTACTATGTTTTGAAAGGAGTTATTGTGCATATTCTTGTTATTTTTGTTTTGTTATTGCTTCTTCAAAAATGGCTTAAATTGATATTTTTATTAGCATTAACAATATATTTGGAAAAACATATGTTAAGTTATCACAGGATTAAACTTCACTAGCATAGGACTCAATTAGTGCACTAGCACAGGACTCGCATTATGGCACAAGAATCACCTTTGCATTAGCACAAGACTTGTAGTAAAGCACCAAGCTTATCTAGATCATCAATTCAAATTCCCTTGAAATAAATAACTTTCACAAGAAGATAAATATCTTGGAAAACAAAACTATAAGTGATACAATTTGCAGCATAACGACATGAGCATGAAACGTGTGCCACTACCTCAACCTACATTCATGAAAATTATGAGGTTCAGTTATTGTATTTTCTAGGAGACATGATGTAAAAAACACCTATGGATTTATTATCACCATGATTCTCTATAGTCAATCTAATATCTTCAGCATCTTCTAGCACTAATTGAATCTCTCAAAGAATTCAACTACGGACCTCCTCTATAGTTAGCAAGATTAATTCAATCCAAACATTGTAAATACTAATCCTTCCACAACTGTACTTCTTAGAATAGATAGTTATTGTTTTATTCAACATCCAATTAAGTATATGTTAGTTATTGTGAATAAACTAATTCTCTCCTAGAGGTACTAGGATTTCTCTAGTATAAAAGAGATAATGTATTTAGATTTATCTGTTTGGTTTAGTTAGTTGATTTTATTGTAAAAGCATACTTTTCCAACTCAATAAAAGTGTAGATTCAGAGGAGAAATTTTTTTTGTGACTTTCAACATTAAACTTGATGAAAGGGAAGGGGTAAGGACCACTCCTCCCTAATGAGAAGGGAGATTTACTATCATTTCCTTTCTGTCATTTTGAATGCATTTTTTGTTTTAGCATTAACTTGCATTAAAAACTTTTAAATTGTTTCTTTTATAATTTTTTCTTTCAATGCATTTCATCTCCTAAATTGTAGTTAATTTATTGTTCAGATCATTCCATTATTAAGTACATGTCAATAACAATTCCTATTGTTCCCTTTTTGCAAATAGCCATGGACACTGCCCTAGACTAAAAAAAATGATATAATTAAAGTATGAGTATCAACGACCCTCGTCAAGAAGAAAACAAATTTTCTAACAATGAAAAGACACAATAAATCATGGACACAAAATTAGATTAATCCATTCATCAAAATCACTAACACCTTCCTTGGTTATACAATATTATCATGTGCATAAATTTGAAAGTATAGAGATAGAGAAAATATAGAGAAAAGTGATGGAATAATTCTATCTTTTTCATGCTTCTTATTAGTGAAATAGTTATATACTTAGAGACTCGCAATTGACAACCCTTTAGAATGAGGGATTCATATAATATAAAGATTTACAAAAACACTCTTGACCTACCCCCCACATGAATTTTCACTTACCTTTACAATTTGTGACCTTTCATATCCATACAGAAGAAAACTAGGTCATTTTTTATTAATTAAAGGAAACGCGTTGTAATGTTTGACTATAGGTCTTATATAAATGAATAAGACAAAATAGTGAAAAGTTAACCCCCTTAGTGAAGAATTAGAACATGAGAAAGGAGAAGGGGGAATAAAAAATAAGGTAGATAGCTATGATAAAGGATATGCTGCATATTTTGACAAAGATCCACATACAAAAGGACCCTGGGAGAATCCTCCAAGAGAAATATCTATTCCTTTTAACTCTTTATTGAAGTGAGACACTACATATGTTATGTTATCTTCTTTAGAAACATGCACGAAGATTAAATTCTTAAGATAATTCTCAGAAGTATTGTTGATTTTTTTGCATTACTTGAACCAAATTTGGTGTTCGTTAGTAGTGTTATAAATATAACAACTAATCTCTATAAGGGATTCCAAGGTGTTCTCTTTGAAGGAGAAGGGATATCCTTCCTCTTTCCTGACTAGTTACTCAAATGGCTTCAAAAGATCATCCACTGAGGAGTTATCATTTACCAAAGATGCTCCAAACTTCTGCACTTCCTTGCTTTTATTTTCCCACATTTTTGAATTGAGCTCATCACAAGAATTCAACTCATCAAGAGCATTGTTTAACATATCATATTGGGAAACCAATATTCAAGACAAAATTGTAGACATATTCTCAGTTATGGATTTGAAAAAAAATTTCCTACTAACAAAAAATAATCAAGGTTCCCCATCTCTTTACCAACACAAAAAATTTGTCCTAATGAATCTTTTCCTTGTCAATTTCATCTTTATTCATCCTTACTTTCACAGCAATGGAAAACATGAACTAAAATAGTGAAATAATATCTGTAAATAAATTTTTAACTTTCTCAAGGATCTTTTCAACACACTTTTCATTGGCTTTCCTTACATCAAGTATCCCTTCTCATTCTTGATTAACTTGGGATCAAATATTCTGATTGGGGTAACATCTTCGACAGGGAGAGATGGGGTGGTACTCATATCTATGAATGACTGAGCATAGGAAGTGAGATATTTCACTTGTTCTTCCAACTATTGAATCTTACATTTGTACTCTTCCTTTCTTACAATTATATGAGTGGAATATTCCTTGAACAAATGAGTATCCCATTCATGTTTCACTGGTCCCAAAGGAATTTTTATCATCTCATATTCTGATTAAGTCATGTCCTCAATGGTATTTATCACATTTGGATGAAAAATTAGGTAAAATAAAATAAGTGTGTCCCACTTGGTGGCCAAAAGTATTTTGAACTGTTACCAATAAATATATATTTAAAAATACTATAAAAACTTAATATATTCAGGTTAATTCTAGATTCCCTACACCTTGGTATTTATAAGAACTTAAAAATACATGTGTGGTCATTTTATATGTGTTTAGTCATGTTTTGGTTAACAAACATATTTCACTGAAGGTATAAAAATTCAAAAATGTGGGGCACAATTATATGCTTTGACCCAACTTCTACATATTTATTTATGGAGACACCACTGAAAAAACAAGAAGTTTAAGATTTCTTACCTTTTTTCCTTCATAATATTTGAAATGGATTAAAATTCTAGTACCACTACCTATTGAACTATATGAGGCTCACTTCTAATTAGCTCTTGGATCCATGGGAAGATATGCGATGTTGTGGGTTTGACACTAGGCATGATTACACTCTTGGGTTTAGTGTGAGGGGCTACCTCCTACATTTGGTGAGTTGATTCAGAAGTAGAGGAAGAGATGTTTGGAGATTGATGTGAAACTAGAGGTTGGGAAGGAACTATCTCTCCTTTCTCAATATCTTTTTTATGGTCCTAAAATGACTTTTAATTTCTTGTACAATCTCCTATAGTGATGTCCTTCAGTATCTATTATTTTCCTTTCCACATGCTCTCCTTAGTGAGTAGAGATTGTAGTTCCATTTGTTTCCTTGAAAGATGAAAGATGAGATTTTTTCCTTAAAATATTTTTAAGACCACCATATTTTATGAAAACAACCCTCTTTCTCTTCAACCACTCTTTAGACCTCTGGATCACTGCTGCATTTATTTCATTAATATCTCTTGACTCACACGCACTCCATGATACTGGTGGGAGAGGTGAAAACTTTATTGATTGGTATCCAAGGTCAAAAAAATTAGTTCCATCATCTTCTATACATTATAGAAACCATTCAAAATTGAATCTCCTCATTTGGCCAATAGTCATCCACATATGATCTTATTTCCTTACTTCAAAGTAATCCAAGAACTTGACCCAATAATATTTAATTTGGGGAACATGGTGCAACTTAGGGAGATTTAAGGTTTATGGATTGTTTTGGATGTCAAAATAATCCCTATATATATATATATATGAATAGAGACTCAAGGACGCAAATGAATAATCAATATTCAAGGTATCTGTGATATCCTTGCATGAAAATATTCCAATATAAATATGGAAGGACACACCTTTCTTCTTGGATTTTTTACACTTATTATGGACCTGAGCAAGCTTCCTACATAACTTGAACATCATTATTTGGTCACTGTGATATCTAGGGAGATTACGAGGAGTGAGGTCAAATCCTAAAACCTTGATATGGGAAAAGGTGGATAATTTAGTGAAGTAATACCCTTATTTCTCGATCAATGTTGTGGTTTGAGAAGATAACCTCAGTTCTAGATTTCCTTCTAACAATCAGATGATGAACATGGTGAGTTCATCATTCACCTTGGTAAAATGATGATTTTTTTCTTTGAGAGTTATTTGAGGGTATCTTTCATAAGTCGGTGCCTTCTGATAAACATTCTGAGAAATGGTTAGGTCTTTGAATGGCCTCGTGTTGGAAATAGCATACACTAGATACGAGATCATTGTGAATTTATTTGTGACCAACAACTGAAGCAAAAGAATGTGAATTTTTTCACTTATGATTTTTCCCCAATATACCACCTAATTTCCTTTAGTGGAAATGAGGATTAATTTTTCCATCCATTCTTAAAATTATTTTGTTTCCTCCTTTCCCATTACCATGTTTAGCATGATGTTTTTGTCTGAATATCCTTCATGAAACACACTTCTCAAAAAATTTCTTATCATATGAGAAGGTTTCCTACCTTATTTAAACCATGATTCTAGTGCGAGTCCCTAGAGTTAGGATTCATTTTTTATCACTCGTGAGATGTAAACTTTTTCAAGATTACAAACTTGTTGTTGCCAACTTGAATCTACATACATTGTGAAATTCCTTTTGTGATGATCACTATAATGATGGAATTATCATCTACCCTTACTATTATGGAATCTAGTTCATATTTTTGAGCACATGATAGCACTGCATCCATACTCTATACTTAAAATGATGACCTTCTGCTACAAAAAACCCACTTGTGAAAATATTTTCTTCAACAAGCTCTTTGGGTCCTCTAAGAATCCCACTTTTTAGGTCCTTTAGGTCCATATGAGGGAAATCATTATCACCCATACTTAGATATTCAATGACCAGTGTTTAAATGGGATCCATACCTGATAATTTGAACTTCATGTTTCTAAAAATCATCAATATGAGTGAAAATGGAGCAAAAAGTAACTTTCTTTCTATTTTTGGTAGGTGGAACTAGGAGTTGCTATTTTCAAAATTTTGGTCAATTTTGCATTAATCTTGTTCCTTAGATATCCTAATTCACTGCAGTTACTCTTATTGATGATGTTTTTCTATTTTTAGAAATTTTATATTTTGGGACTATTGTTTTTTTTACCTTTCTATTTTTAGTAAGTTGCATTTTTTACTCTATTTGTTATTTCTCACTTATTCAGGAGGTTCTGAGTGATGTGAGTTTGTTGTTTTGGGAGACTTACTATTTTTGGCATATCAATGTATAGATAAATTTATATTTCTAATAAGTGATCTTACCAATTTTAGATTGCAACAAAACCACCTTCACTAGATTTGGATATGCACTAGGATCTCGTGATCCTATTTTCATTATTTTTCTTCTGCGTGAACTCTTAGAAATTAAAAAAGAAACTTCTAGAGGGTAGGGTTCCAACTTAATACTATAAATAAACTAGGGCATCATTTGAAATGCATATATTATAATAAAAAAGGATCCTGGGACTAGAACAAACTATCAAAATATCAATAGAAACCAATTATTGGTTAATGATATATGAAGAAAATTCAGTTTTCAAGTTTAACCATAAATTCGTTAAATATGGACATTTTACTAAGAATCTTGATTTATAGTATTCTTATTTCTAGTTTTATAATTGTTGAAATCAGATTCCTACATTGCCATTATTGATTTTTATCTAGTTTGATATCAGATTCCAATATGTTTATTATTGGAATTTAAATAGTGTAATATCAAATTTATGAAGAACCTTCGTCGTAAGGTGAAGATGATCAAGATGTCGGTGAACCAACTGGTGACTCTACAATTGGGTATATGGAATTTGAAGATAAGGAGTCTGATGAAGAGGAATGTACCCAAGGGTATGTAAGTAGACTATCATATGTTGTTTTCACCCGCTCACAAGGAAAAGAAGTAGAAGTTGCTGCCAGGATACAAAAGGAGAAGGTTGTGTCAAACATGTTTCTAACCATTTCTAAAAGAGGTAATCCTCTTCCTGCTCAACCTTCTATTAAACCTTTTACGAAAAAATATTTTCCTCCCATTTCTCCTCCAAATCAGCCTTCTTTTGTTTCCATAAAGACCAGTAACCCTACCTTACCATCGTGAAATGAGGGACTCATTCCTTCATCAATGCAACCTTTGGTCACATTCAACATATTCAATCATGCTAAAAGGACCAAGATTCAAAATTCTGAGCCTGAATATCTTTAGTCTAACCCTGAGTAGCTTATAAGATTGATCGAATATATCTAAAGCCAAGCTATCATCCCCTCTCCTATTTCCCTGAAAGAAATCCTTTCCACTCCTCCTACATCTCGCATAAATGTTGCCTCGACTTCCTTGTCAGGAAAAATTGAACCTTTTTATCTCTCCCTCCTAATCAATGGTCACAAACTAAGCAACTACATAATTGATTCTGGGGCTTTTGATAATGTCATGTCGATAAAGGTCACCCATGCTTTAGGCATCACTCTTACCAAGCCTGTAACATCCCCATTTTATACCTTAGAACAAGTGAATTTTTTTTATTTTTTTGATAATTACATCCTGGTTCTAAATACATAATTTAGAACTCACAAATCAAATAACCATTCATATAACAGACAACCATATGCAGCTGTAATGACTCGGATTACTTCCGATCTATTCATTCCATGACTCGGTAATCTACCGATCTATTCGTGAGTAAAAAGAGTTGGTGTTTTTAGATAACACTTTACTCTTGCAGTTCTCTTCCCTACTCTGGGATTCAGAATGCTCTGTCCAAGGAACCTAACTGAATAATCGTTACTATTATTCATTGGCATCTCATCCCTTAGACTAGGTGAATTAGGACAACACAATCAGCAGCTTGTGATACTTTGGCCAAAGATTTGAAACATACTGTTTATGTCTCGTATTCCTTAATGGCATACTCGTCAATCTGGAATACGCCCTTCACCCCATTCTTATGTTATATAGAATGTCTTATACTGACTACTGTCAGTCCTTCCTTTCACAACTGAATCACTCGGAGGCAGATTAACAAGGTGATAATGTTATATGGATGCCCACGAGGATTAGGGATATGGTGACATACTGGTTCAACCTTGCAGTTCAACCAGTGTGTCATGATACCCTGAATCTCCTAGGCAGCCTTATAACATGAACACGTTCTTAATCGGACCCTGAGTAACTCGTTCGAAAACTAAGTTTAAATCTTAGCGATCAATGCAAAGGGTGTCGCCATAAGTCATCTGCATTGTTGTATCTTCGAGAAGATCCTAATCCTCTCGGAGGTACAACCCTGCAGTTGACTTGTGTCGTCAACCTTTAAATCCGCCTCGAAAAGATCTACTTAATAACATGCGTTACGCACTTGAGTTTAAATTACTTTAAAGACTTTTCCCTAAGGTTAGCCTTTCCCGATCCCTGGATTCTTTGTCTTAAGACGACCTTCCTCTATAAATCCCATTACATGGTAGAGGTATTAAGGTCAAGCTCTCATCAAGGAGTCATTAGAATACACCTGATTCTAAAACAACAGAATTGGACAATATCTCATAACCTTCACATGAGATTTCCATCTGAACTCCATTTGATTATATCAGTTCTCTTAACTGAATTTATATCATACTTATTAGTATAAGGATGTAAATGATTAAGAATCCAAATAAGTGTTGTCCTGTCATATTCAAGACTAGGGATCAGTAATTTAATTCAACTTGTTTAGCGTTCTGCTTAGGTTCATTTTAACCTATCTTTTAGAAAGTCAATTGTTTAAATTAAAAATTGCTTTTGCTAGAACAATAAGATCTGCTAAACACTCATATGAATTCAACCGCTTTTCTTGTAAGCTTTCATTGTCAATCACAAAAACATCCAAATTACACAAAGATAACCTTGCCACTCAGGTATATAAACTGAAAAAGGTCAACTATCAGAATAAGAATATAACACAAGTATCAAATACTTATTCCCATTCCTTTCAGAACTATACAATTACATTTTATGCAAACAACATACTTGATACAATGCTTAACAGAAAAGAAACCTCTTTCCACATATAGTACATTTATAAAATCAAGCTGTAATTCATTATAAACAATTAAATAATCTGATCATCCTGTCAGATCTGCATTGCTTTTACCACTTACGGAAACCATGTGCAAAAATAGTCAACATGAGTCAGTTCGATGAACTGAGCATGATAAGCACTAACTTTTAAAACAATTGCAATCCATCAATTGTTTTCATTAAACACCCTGTTTAAATGAAATCAATAATCCAAACAAGTAAACATGATTCAGACTATGCCTTTGTAATCCAAAATGACTACAAATATGTAAATTTATCATCGTTATAGAATATTCCTAAACACTTCTCAAATATTTCATCGAATATTAAGAATCAAGGAACGAATGTGCACAAACAATCATTGAATCCAAAATCACAACATTGGACAGATCATTTCATTCATCCAAAAAGGAAAATATCATAACAATTCGTGATTCTACCAATATGTTACAAAACAATTCCCACTATTAGACAGATATCAACAAATATTAAATAACTGAAGAGAAAGAAACATATCATTCATACTTCCTTTCACACAAGTTCACTACTGTACCATCTCCACTTATGGAAAACATTCATCCAGTATGTATACGAACAAGTCTGACAAGCCACAGGAAGAATCACTATTTTAAATCAAGAAATAAAACACAGCAAAACTCCTGTACAACAGCTAACACATCAACAATCCCATATATCAACCTTAAGCCCAATACTAGTTCCTTTTATACACAGTATGGCTTTTCGACACAAGTTGAAATCAAGGAACTTTTAGCATAACACTGTAAACAAAAGACTTCATTGCATTAAGCAATTTGAGGTTTCCTAAAGACTATGCCAAGACGACCACACAGTAATTCTGAAACATGCTCAGTCTCAATCGGATTGAAGTAAACGGAAAGGAACATAGCATATCTATTCTCTCCAGGGCACATTCAAACCTAAGTATGGTATTCACGACTCACTTCAACAGAGCCAGGATACAAGATAAACATTCATACTCAAGGAACAGTGAAAAAACGACAGTGTCCCAAAAAAATCAGATTCAATAAGGTTCAAACAATACAGGATACCTTCCAAGAGTTCATATAAATCCGAACAACAATAATAAGTCAAATAGTTGCATACGATTCCATCTGAGCCCATCAACGGAGCTTTATAAAAATCAGGCAAGCAAATCTGATTACTGAATTCAAAACAAGAAATCTGACTGTACCCTTGCCAATCTTTTACACAAATTTGCACAGATTGAAGACGTAAATATACACCTAAAGAATCTGTATCACAAAATCCCTACGACACGAAGGAATCTTATCAAAATAACAAAGATTGAAATACATGTTATTCCCTTAAGTCGCTGGCACAACAATTACCATCATTCAATTATATTCAACCTGAACAGTGGTTCAAATATAAATATAAATCATTCAATCGACTCCTCAGAGTCGTTCAGGTTACAACAATTATAAATCTATATATACACATTACATATTGTTAACGGGTTTATACCCATAACCGAGGAACCCAACAACAGTGTAAGATAAAATTAGTTGATGAATCCTTCTATGCCATCTATGGCAAGCATTCAGAACAAATCAAGTGTAAGAAAATCAAATACCCATTTCATAGCAAGGAATTCAACTGAGCCTCGTCAAAACTCTCGAACAGCTTACACAAAAGAAATGCAAATGCATACCCAGGGAGTCTATATCCATTATTTATTACAAATAACAGAGGTCAAAAGACCTGTTACCTCTACAAGACTTCCACGAAATTCATTTAACAAAACTCAAGGATGAATCTATATTCTCAGCAGTGGATAGTAATATACGACTCATTCAGAGGACTCCACTGAGTCGTTCAAATAAAATATAAATATCTCAATATTGTATACAGTTAACGGTTAAACCCTGTTACCACAATAACAAGGAAAACAACTTCCACTGGGTCATAAAGACTATGGTAACACAATAGTTACCTGTTCCCAAACAAATTAGAAGACAAAATGAAACCCAAAAAGTATCATTAGCCACTGTCACCAAAAACCACGAAAAAGCTTCCAAAGGATCAATATAACTGATCAATCATACAATATCCATCAGTATCCCTTCATACAGTTTCCACAACAAGAAACGGCGACCAAAAATCGACAACATAACAGTGGCCTATACCTAACACAGGTATATTCTATGGGCTCTCGCCGAACAGGCCGAGCATTCATACTTTATATATATATATATATATCTCACATATTTAAGCCAGAATGAATACACAAAGAAATAGAGCCACAATTCGAATTTAATAAACACCCATCAAGGGGAAATTGAAAAATCGAACCAGAAGAGATACAGTACCAAAAATCAAACAAGACCTCCATAGAAAATCATCTATTTTCTCAAAACATTTGAACAGAGTTGTTCTAATGAAATCACTTGAAAGACAGCAAGATTTTTAAAGGTTAGGGCCTAACATGCCTGGATTTTTGCTCAAATTTCCGAAGCAGACCACTGGAAGAGCTCAGACTTCCTTTTCCTTTTCCAAGTTAGAGCGACCAACAAAATTTTGCTATCTCCATGGCATATATATTCTCCTTGCCAGAGAAAAGAGCTAGATAATCTCATACTTGCCATGCAACACAAAGAAGACTGGTGCGAAGAACCAGTGAACAGGCAGAGAGAAACCCAAAAATCGCGACAAGCCAAACAAACCAACAAACTTCCTGTTTGCATGCCTTCTCACGAGTTCTGAGCTCAACTACCGAGAATATTGAATGCAATTAAACCAACTTTCCCACTAAAACTCCACTTCCACCGACCGCCAGAATTGGCGATAGTCAAACAAAATCCCAAGTCCATTTCCAGTTTTGGCGAACTGCCACGTCGGCTTAGTTTAGCTGTTGCTAAAACCTCTGCCAAAACCTGTCCTTCATCCTTATCCCATGCATTAAATGTCATAGAAAACGCCACCCATGGTTCGCACCCCTCCATAGGCCCCTTTACATTCTTGCTCATAGTTAGGTTAGTATCTTAGGTTAGAATTTAGGTTAATACCTAATCTAACTTCCATAACATAGATACTAACTTAGGACATTAACACATAGCCTAGGTCTAGGTTAGATTGACACTAATCTAACCCCTAGGTTAGGTTTAGTCTTAGGTTACTAATCATTTAATAATTCCAGTTAGGTCTACATTCTGTACACTCAGAAAAGACCTATATCATACCTTCTTGAACAGGGTTAGCTCCTGTTCTGCTGCAGAATCGTATGTAACCGAATTATTACCTGGTCCACGATCGAGACCTTCTAGATATTCTTCGATATCGGGAACCAATCCATTTCACTTGATCAGCCTGAGTCATACTCCTGACTAGCTTATTCAATGCTGTTAAACCTTGCAACCTGTTCAAGGTCTGTGATTTTAATTCATCATGAACAAACTTAAAGCATTACTTGGATCAATTCCACTGATCCAAGACTAGATCTTATAGATGGATAACTCTATAATTTATTCCGAGATCAGATTAAACTCAGATACAAAATGAAATAGATAAAAGAGTCTAATCACATTCTGACTCAGTCAAGATCTGTAATCTGCAAAGACAATACAGTATATATCAAGCATGATTTCTAAATCGAGGAACACATCCTTATACAAGAAATCACATATCAACACTTGTATGCTTAGGAGAAAGTAACAACAGTTCAGGGTGTTACAAAGCCTTTCAGTAGATGTTACTCCATGGAAACCAAACAGGTTCCATTAATTGGTCAAATCAAAGACGCACAATTCACATTTGCAGCTTTCCTAGAGAAAAGGGTAAAGATGACCATTCTCATAGTTGATATCCCAGGAGCATATGAAATTATACTAGGGAGAATATTTTACAGAGAAGTTGGTGGAGAGATTCACATGGACTGTTCCAAAGCCATAATCCCTATCAAGGGTGTAATGCATAAATTGGAGCCTCAATCACAAAAGAAGTACCTGGTCATCAACTTTGACAACCCTAAAGCCCAAATTCTCTTTGAATCATCAAGGATGGGGAACTGCTTCTTATCCACTGAGTCTGATTAAATGGATGTTCTCATCCAGAAGAAGGACCTTAACAAGATATGGACACTGCAGTTTGATGGCAGTTGCACAACAAGTGGATGTGGCGCTGGAGCCATCCTGATATCCCCAGAAGAAGATATTTTCCCTCTTTCTTTCAAATTGTAGTTTTTCAATACAATACCGCTGAGTATGAATCTTTGTTTCTTGGTATGCAAGATGCAAAGGAAAGAAGAATCAAGAATCTAAAAGCATAGGGTGACACCGAACTGATCGTCAACCAGATAAAAGGGATGTACTAGGTAAAGAATGACAAACTCAGGCACTACCACAACGTAGTATGGAACAACATTGAGGAATTTGACACTTTCTCAATAAAATTTGTTCCAAGAGCTCAAAATGACATGGTCGATTCATTGGTCATCTCAGCGTCTCTTATGCTCCCTCACCCAGGGCTAAAAATAGACACATATACCATTGAGGTAGTCTTTCACCCAAGTGTGCCAGACAATTCTCAGCACTGGAAAGTATTCAATGATGACAATCAGCTTGTTGATTTTCTAGAAAAAGCTGATAACTTCAATGAGCTTCATTTTGAGGGATCTACTTCTACATGCCATGAATCTGTCACGATCAAGCAAATGAATAAAAAGAAGGTGATGGCATATGTCAAATCAAGGGAAATAAAATTCTGAAGGGTTTAGTCTCTCTGGTATGTTTGTTTGACAAACATGATTGTTTTGTCAAGAAGAAGCGACAAGATGATCCTAACTCCTCTCCAGAGACCGAATCTGTCAACCTGGGCACTGTAGAAAATCCATAGTTTGTGAACATCGGGAAATGTTGTACACTCGAAGAAAAGTGGAAGTTTGTCAAATTGCTAAAGAAGTATATGGACATATTGGCATGGTCTTATGCTGATCTAAATTTTTTCAAGCCTAAGGACATTCAACATGACATCCTGTTAAAGGACGATGTCAAACCATTTTGCCAGAAATAGAGGCATTATAATCCCAAGATCTCAGGTACCATCTAGGTGGAAATATAAAAATGTTGGATGCGAGAATCATCTTTCCTATCCATCATAGTACCCGGGTCACAAACATCATGCCCGTACGAAATAAGAATGGCGAGATATGCATATGCGTAGATTTTCACAATTTGAATCAGGCGTTCTTGAAGGACAATTACCTACTACCCATAATGGATCAAGTTCTATAGGTAGTAACTGGTTCATAGATGTTGCCCATGCTTGATGGTTTTTCAGGCTATAATCAAATTGAAGTCTCACCTAAAGACCAATTCAAAATAGCATTCACTACTCCCTAGGGCACATTCACCTACAGCAAGATACCTTTTGGCTTGACCAATGCTGGTACCACCTTTCAGCAAGTGGTGGACTTTGCATTCAAAGGTATGATGGGAAAGGTCATCGTAGTTTATTTGGATGACTTAACTATGTTCTCAAAAAAGTGAAGTGATCATTGTGATCATTTAGATCAAGTATTGATTAGATGCCGAGAACACGGGATTTCCCTAAATCCAAAAAAGTTTGTTTTCGGGGTCACTAAAGGAAATTTACTGGGACACGTTGTCAGCAAGGAAGGAAAAAAGATAGACATCGAAAGGGTTAAGGCTATTTAGAGCCTTACCTTACCCACAAGCAAGACCAGTGTTTACTCTTTCTTCGGAAAGGTGAATTTTCTCAGACGCTTTGTTTTCAACTTCACTAAAAAGACTCATCACATATCAAATATGATGAAAGGGTCACAAATTTTCTAGTGGAGTGAAGAAGGAAAGATGTCATTCGAGGATATAAAATCCTCTGTTGCTCATGCACCTGTCCTAGTATGTCCCGAATTCTCCAAGGATTTTATCATGTATAGTTATGCATCTGCACATACTGTATCAACCATCTTAATGCAAAAAAAAAAAATTGAGGATGTTGAATCTCCAATCACGTTCAAGAGCTCCCCTCTCAAACAGCATGAATTGAAGATGACTTAGTTATAAAAACATGCCTTTACAGTAGTCAAAGAATTCAAGAACTTTTGGTACTACATCCTAAACTCTCATATGGTAGTGTTGGTTCCTGACATGGTAGTTAAGTCTATCCTAACTCAACAAGAGTTACGAAGCTTACGAGGGAATTGAATTACAAAGTTCCAAGAGTATGATCTAGACATAAAACCAACCAAGCTGGTAAGAGGTAAGGGCCTCTGTTAGCTTATGGCTGAAAACAAAGATTCAGAGGTCCCTGAAGAGAAAGTTGATTGCATCGACGGAGTGCATAGTTAGCTGAAGAAAGTTGATTCTCTACCTATGGTTCCATTTTTCGTGACTAGCGATGAATGGTATTTAGACATCACTTTCTTTCTCACTTACGGTGAGTTTCCATCTCATCTAACTTCAAAGGAGAAGTGGACTATAAAACTCAAGGTAGCTATATATGTCATATGGGATGACAGTTTGTATAAGCACGGGATTGATAACATCTACTTGCGATGTGTTGACAAACCGCAACAAATCAAATTGCTTAAAAATTTTCATGACTCGGCCTACAGTGGTCACTTCTCCTCATCCGCAATAGCACATAAGATCATCTAGGCCAGATACTACTAGCCAATGCTATTTCAGGATACAGCCACCTGGGTAGCAAAATGTGAGCTCTGCCAACAGTTTGTTAGCAAACCAAAATTGGCTACTTTTCCCCTGAGGCCGGTCATTATTGACAAACCATTCAGGGAATGGGGAATTGACTTTATCAGATCAATACATCCCCAATCAAGTGCCAAATATAGTTATGTCCTAACAGCAACAGATTACTTCACCAAATGGGTGGAGGCCATACCTATTAAGAATGCCACCTCTGAAGTTGTTTGTAACTTCATCAAAGAAAATATCATCGTGAGATTTGGCATCCCACACAAGATCGTTGCCGATAATGCTTCCAACTTCTCCTCATGAGAAGTTATTGGTTTTTTCTATGGATACAGAATAAACTTAGCCCATGCCTTGGATTATTACCCCCAAGGAAATTGTCAGGTAGAATCCAGTAATAAGAACCTAGTGACCATCATATGGAAGCTAGTCGATGAGAATCAGCGGTCATGGCACAAGTCATTGTTTGATGCTTTGTGGGTAGACCGTATTACTCTGAAGAGGTATCTCAGTATGTCAAATTTTCAAGTGTTATATGGATTTGATGCTAAGCTCCCCATTTTTGTGGAACTTCCTACTCTACGCTTGGCATGTGTGATCAAAGATGAGACTTTCCAGAATTCTCTAGAAAAGAGGATCATGTATCTAACAGAACTTGAAGAAAAGAGAGTAAGAGTGGTCGACAGGATCACCGAACATCAGAATCAAGTCAAGAGATTGTTCGATAAAAAGGCTAAGCAAAGGGATTTCTAGGTAGGAGATCTCATCCTTCTATGGGACAAGTAAAGAGAGCTAAAGGGCATGCATGGGAAATTTGACTCTCTTTGGAGAGGGCCTTTCAAGATCAAACAGCTCAATAGAGAGAATAGCTTCTATCCCTCATATCTGGAGGGAACTGAGCTCCCACTTCCCTATAGTGGGAAACATCTCAAAAATTTTAGGAAGTAGAGCTTGCTCTCTTCTTTGTACATTTTACTTTAGTTGTGTGTTTTTTTTTGTCGTGTGTTTTCTTTCTGTTGGTTGTGTGTTTTCCTTTCTTTTTCGCCACCCTTGTTTTTGACTCTATAAACCAATGGATAGGCACATGTAGATCTAGGATTCTATACCCTTAAGCTTCACTCAAATATAGTCCCTAGAAAGAGCCAGCTGTTATCCTGTAAAATTGACAAGGGCAATTTTACAGGTAACCATACTAGAGTTTCCATTTTGGTCTCCCGTTGAGGTCCCTTAATGTTCAGAATGACATAAAGTCCCTCTCCAGAAAATCTATTTTTTAGAACTTGGTCATTTTCAACCTTTTTGGGTTGGGCGCAGTTTTCATTCGCGTTACATCAACCAAAAATATGCCCCTCTATTCCTTTGGCACATTCTAGGGAGTGTCAACACTCCAAATGTTGCACCTCTCAAAGGTGCACCAAGGCACAAGCAACATCTTGTTATCACTGTCTAAAGTGCATTGTGGGCACTAAAAACATAGTGTTGACACTCTCAAATTTGTGTCATTGCGCAAATCCCATTATGTCGACATCCACTTAGGTGCGCCATAGGAAAAAGTTGGTGGCACATTTATTACACCTTTTTCTATATATAGTTGCATCCGACCTGTCATTTTCACAATTGAAAAAATGTGAAAAGTTATTCCTCTGTGCTTGTCAGTGTTCTTGTCAGCCCCACGTGTTGCCATTTGTTGCGTTCATGGACCCCACATCATCTCCTTTATTGTTATATAATCCTGGTAAGTGGCCCTTTCCCTTCTTGTGTATTTTTTGTGGTTTTTATGTTGGTTTAGGTGATTAGGATGGTTGATAATAAACAATGAACCTAAGAAGATAACACAATCCCAACCCATTTTACAAAACCCACCTGCAAGCCATTTTTTTCACTCTCCTTCTAGATCTTCTAATCTGGAAGGCTCTACCTTAGAATGGACCCCTGCCCCTTTTCTCCTTTGTCCCTTGCTTTGCCAAGGTTAACCCCTTGCTATCAAAATCTGAGTTGAGAGAGTAAAAACCACAAAATGAAGAGAATCAACCTATTTTCTTCCATGGTGCAATTTTCATACATGTTGTGCTAAACATAGTCACACCCCTTTGGTGCACCATTTAGTCATGTTGCATCAAAAATAGTTATGCCAAGGTGCACTGTGAACTCGCGCAATAGAAGCCTTTTCCCGTACCTTGTAAAAAAACTACAAAATTCCTAGGTGAATGAGCGAGCACACCTACAGTAGCAACAACACTTCATGTTATGTAAGCCCTTCCCATGCCATGCAAGATTAACCCCTTGGCACACCTCACCTTGATGTTACATCTTTTTCATCTATGCCTTGGCGCATCATAATACTTTGTTACACCAATTCTATCTGCGCCCCACTAAAAGACTTCCAACAGTGTAAGCACATGTCCCTTGACACCAACATCTGAATGTTGTGTGTAGCCTTTCCTCACCTTGCACCCCTTATGGCACTACTTTTTCCCATGCAACACTTTACCAAAGTGTACCTTGCTTTTCTAAGTCCCTGTAGCCTACAGTAAAGCTGTGCCTTGTGCCTAGAGGCTCATAAATTACTAAATTTTCATTTTGTAATCTTTTATGGATGACTTAACAGCTAACATGGCTCTTCTGTGATGGAATTCCCTGATTCTTCTTACAGATCAACAGCTAAACTCAGATCCACACATGTCTTCATCGAGTAATAATCTAACTAAGTATAAGGGTAAAGCCAAGCTAACAGAGCAAGAAATGAAATATAAATACCAGAGGGTCAAGATGCCTGAATCTCTTACAGAGTGTGATCTTGATAGCAGAGATTCAGAACTCAGGAACATTGACATGGAGGACTTCTGGGCCAAAACCAAAAAGGTCACAGGAAGCCCATGGATGGATAAATTGGTTGGCAGTGGTCTACACTTTGTTGTAGGGCTCCCAGTGAGCACAATCAATAATGAATTTATGATGTTGGTGGGCCGTTGTTACAATAAGGACACAAGATGTGTCAAAAATGAGAAGGGCGAGGTGATAATAAACCTCACAGCCCAACATTTTGAGATCATGTTGGGTATCCCTCACCACCAAAATTTTGTAGCAGTGAGCCAGGAGGACTGCATGAAGACATGGACTAAAAATGAAGACAAATGTATGCAGTTAATGAATGAGGTGTACCTCAAGAAGAAGAAGGTGACAAACATGTGGCCACAGGTCATTCATCGTAGTGAATTTTTAGAGGAGTTGAGTGACATAATCACCTTCCTGAGTAGGGTGTTTGGGCTCCCTGATGCCCATTACTTTCACAAGTGGATGCTCAGGTATTTGGAAACAATGAATAAAAATGTTCCCGATCAATGTTTTGACTAGGGAGAGATTATCAATAACACAATCTCAGAGCAGCTTCAACAACTTTCAACAACTGGGAGTTTCTATATGAACTCCTATGTAGTATATGCTACCACCTCAGAGAGGGACTACCCATAACTGAATCGGTATGGGGTATGGCCCCAGGTCAAAATATACGAGTACTATCCAGAGTTAAGATTGGAGAACAACATATCCCAATTCAGTAAAATCAACGATGTCTTATTCTATGGCATCATTTACCTCTTGAGGCCCAACATGACTTACGGTCAGATGACCAAAAGTGTGGTCACCAACAAAAAGAAGTGAGGAGCATTATTCATGTAATTCCCCACTTTCACCTATCTCAGAGATGCTAACTTCTTGAGAGAGCCCACCAAATTACCAAGGTATGCAGGACCCAAATTGATCCTGTTGGAGCTTTCTAGACAGCTCATCACATACCATGAGAAGTGTTTGAAAAGGAAGAAGGGAGGATCTCCATTCCCCCTCACATTTGGAAGGTACACCTGCACTTCATAGAGAAAATCCCAGGAGATGTTTACAGAGCTTGAATTGCTTAATTTGAAGCATAATTTCCCGGCAAGGCCAACCTGTTATCCCAAATGTGCCCCTACTCATTTTTTGTGGCTAACTCCTTCCATTCTCCCCTCTCGTGTGCCTCAGCCATAATATTTTGCTTTTTAGGCACTCAAAACCTTCTGGAAATGGCACCATTGGATAGAGCTCTTTCTCAAATTTCTAGAAAGGTAAAGTTTTCCTCCTAACTCCATGTATTTTTGAAGTTATGGCTCAGCGGATTTTTTTGGGAAATTTTCCCCTGAAAGGCCCACAGCCAATGAGATGCCACCACATGGCACCTAGAGTGGCAGAGCACAGGGAAATTTTCAAAAAATTTCCAAATGACCAAAAAGGTGAAAAAATTCAAATTTTTTGCCCGCCAACCCGATTTGGCCCTATTTTTCCCTAAACTTCAAATGGCCATATCTTTCGATCCAGAGCTCAGTTTTTTGCGTTCTTTATATCAATGGAAAGCTAGTGAAATTCTCTACAAGATTATAGGGTAAATTTTGCATTTTGATGGATTTTGGAGAGAGAAAATTGAAAAATGTCTCTGGCACGTGGTGATGAGCAGAAATGACGTATCAACCACTGTTTTTAATGAAGAATGGCTCGCATTCTCTCCCAGCATGGCTAAAAATGTCAAGGGATAGGTCTGTAAGGATGCCCATGTTGTTTTGAATGTGTTTTGGTTAATGGTTGAATCCCTTTTATGTTTTCCCATGTTTCTCTCTCTTGGACTCGTCCCTTGCACTATAAAAGCTAGTTTTGGCTCATTTTCAAGGGGTTGAACATTCTTTGTGTATTACAGGTCCCCTTTCTCACCTTGGAAGTGATTTTGGTGGAATATCAGACCTTTTCTAAGAGTTGTAACTTTATTTTTCCTCTCAGGTGTTGTAATGCAAGTGATTTTGATGATTAAAATAATAATACATCCTCTGTGATTAGTTTTCATCCTCTGCCTGTGTTGTTTGGTTAATTTCTGATCCTTCATTACAATTATCAATTTGTGCATGAGGTTCTTTGTTGCATTTTTATGGACTGTGTCAATCTGCAGAAGTAAAAAATGCTCACCACTCCTTTGGTGCATCACCTATTAGCATTAGTTTTATCCTTTTTGCATTCTCTATCTCTGTCTCCTTTGGAATTTAGGGTAGGGTTAGGAATATAGACCTCTGCAACTTGTAAGTGATAAATCTAACTAGAGGAATTGAGGAACCAGCCTCTAAACTGGAGATTCCTTTCTCATTTTGCAAGTCCCACACTTGGAGAAAGGATTCAAGGTTGTGCAATCACACTGGATGCTAGTATGATCAAACTAGAAATCTGATCAACATCCAGGGGGTGCTGATAATTTGCAACAATGTTTTTGGCACGCTCGATGGGACCTTAGAGGTCTTCATCTTCATTGCAACAAAATTGATGTGCATTTTTTGCAAGTTTCTTGCTTAAAAGAGCTATAAATTTCACATCTGGCGACTCTAAGGAAGAAGAATCAGCTGGTTTTAGCAGTGTAGACCTGAAAACTCATGAGAAGAATCACTACAAGGTCAAGAGCTGGAGAAGAAGATGCACTGTTTGAATATCTACAATTATCTCCAAGAATAAGGCAAAGTGGGAGGAGAATCCAAAGGTCTCCATCTCCACCAAATAGAACTCTCTCAACTCCTCCACCTGGTAGTCCTTTCATTCAATCAACAAGGGTTCTAAGGCCAATCAGAATGGCACAAAACAACCCCTATATCAATTTCACTGGCAGCAGCCCACTTGCCCTCAATGCATACAATCCAATTCTAGTTGCAGCATTGAAGAACATTCCATACTTTACTAGAGAAAATCAGACCTCACCTGGTGATCATGTCAAGGATATTGCTAACATTTGTGCAATCCATGAGATCAATGAGATGCAAGTTACTGTCAAATTGTTGGCATCTTCATTCAAAGAGAAAGCTTTACAATGGTTCAGGAGCCTTGCTTCAGGTTCTATTCAAAATTGGAATCAGCTATGTATAGCCCTCCATGAGCAGTTTGGGGAAAAGGGAGACAACTTGTCCCTTTTGGAGCAGCTGACAACTATCAAAAGAGCTCCCAATGAGCAGCTAACTGATTTTAATTTCAGATTTCGAAGGACTTGGGAGAGAATTCCAGTGGCATTCAAGCCAACAGCAGAAGGTGCTTTTCTTTACTACCTTAAAGCTTTAAATTCTGATATTTCTATGTTGATTCAGTCCATGGGAGGCACAACTATCCCCATTGCTTATAGCATTTCCATTAGAGCTGAAAATTGTTTGATTCAAGTTGGCAAGCTAGCTCCTAGGCCTCCAATGCCATTATTTCCAAGTTTAGAGAACCAAAGTACTAGCCAAATGCCTAATTTAGCTTCTATTCCCACTCCTAGAAGTCAAAATTCAAGTGAAGCTTCCACTTCATCTTCTAGTTCCTCAAATGAACTTCAAGAAGTCATGAAGCAATTGCAAAATCTAGGTAATGAGCTGGTTACACTCAAAAGGTAGCAAGCTCAAGGTTTTAGAGATTCCTTCCAACCCAAAGCTCAGCCTAACAGGTAGCCATATCAACCCTAAAGACCACCCAATCCAGCTACAAATCTAAATCAAGCAAAGCCTCCTGCCAGCAGACCATTTCAGCCCTATAATCCCAATGCTATATCTGCATCTAAAGCATTAGTGCCAGTACAAAACAATATGGCTCAAGAGTATGATTGGTGTTTCCCATGCAATGAACCTCACAACCAGTCCATGTGCTTCAACAGTGCCTTGAATCAAGCATTAATGGTGACAACAACTGGTGTGAAAGGTGAAGGTAGTCAAAGAAATGGCCAGCAACAAGAAACATTCCAGCAGCAATCAGCTCTAAATGACACCACACTTGTAAAGTGGCAGGTAGAAGATTTTTGTGGCATGAATCAAATGGTTTCCCAAAGTGTTGCAGCCAACACAAGGTCAAAGAGGAGAAATTTAGGTGAAGAACAGCCATTAGCTCTAGTAAATTCACAACCTCTTGTCATTCCAAAAACTATTGGCAAGAAAAATGTAATCTCAAGCACACAAGGATTGACTAAAATAGTTCCTAGGCCAACCCAAATGCCAGTTGCTGCTGCCCATGCACAAGGAATGAATGTGCAGGCCAAGGGAAAGCAACAGGATACTTCATCTCCATTCAATATCATTGATCAGATGAAGAAGACAAATGTAAACATATCAATGTGGGAGTCACTATCTATCCCAGGCCAAAGAGATTTGCTACAAGCTGCTATGAAGGACTGGTCAAATTCAAATCAGCAAGTCCAAATGCAAGAGAAGGTGCTCACAAATGTAGCCCAACCTGAGGGGAATCATAAAGGACAACAAGGTAAAATGTTGAAACCCCCTCCATTTTATGTTTCATTGATCATTAGAAATTAGTAAGTACACAATTGCATGATTTATTCCGGGGCAAGTAGTTCAGTAATGCCCAAGCAAATAGCTGATCAGTTGGGAATTCAGTATGAAACCATATCCAAAGGGGTGGTACAATTGGATGGGATGGCAGTAACAATAGTTGGAGTGATTAAAAACCTGAGTCTTACTTTGCATGCCTGTCCCAACGTGGTTGTTTTGCAAGATGTCTCGGTAATAGACCTTTCACCACTCTTTTCCCTATGTTTTCCAAGGGATTTCACAGCTAAGATTGGAGGTTACTTGTCTGCTGATTGGTCACACATGTTGTTCAGAACAAGATATGGAACCAAAGCCACAATCAGGTCTAAACCTATTGCAAACTTTCACATTGAGCCTTACACTCCAATTCATATCAATACCAATTGTTCAGCATTTGATCAAGAAGATTATCCAAGCACTGATGAAGCTGACACCAAGGTAGGAAGCATCCTAGATTTGACTCTTGATGAATGGGCAAGCAAGGTGCGTGCTTTTGATCCTTATAAAGAAATAGAAGAATTTGAGTTATGAGTCTATTGCATGCATGAAGAAAATTAGCCTATTCCTAACATCACCAAGCCAGACCACAAGGATGACAATGAGGTATGGCAGTTATTTTTTGATGGATCAAGGAGTAGATAAGGTGCAGGAGGGGGAGCCATGCTGGTTTCACCTCAAGGAGTTAAGTATTATTTAGCTTTTAGATTTCAGTTTGCATGCTCTAACGACACTGTTGAATATGAAGCCTTGGTGCAAGGACTGCATTGGGCGATCAAGAGAGGGATAAAGAACTTGCAAGTCTTTGGTGACAGTGAGTTGATTGTCAACCAAGTTAAGGGGCAGCATGTTGTCAAGAATAATCAACTCAAATACTACAAGAACAGGGTGTGGGACCTCATTGAAGATTTTGAGGGCTTTGGCATCAAATCCATTCCTAGGAAAGAGAACCAAGTTGCTGATAGGCTTGCAGCAGTTGGGGCAGCCTTTGATGTTGTGGAGAGCATTCAAAAGGACAAGTTACAGCCAAACATCCATGTGATTGTAAGGCCTTCAGTGGTGGACAACAATGTAAGTTGGCAAGTGTTTGAAAATGATCAGCAAATCATCCATTTCTTGCAAGAAGAGGCTGAATTCTCAGCCAAAAATCAGGAAAAGTTGGAGCAGCAGTATGGTGACCAAGTGGTGCAGCTGAGAACCAAAAAACTACCAAAGGGACTTATTACTTTGGAGTCCATTTTCAATCCTAATGATCAGTTTAGGAAGGAGAAAGCAAAAATCCAAGTTAAGGGGGAAGATTCAGTGTCCATCTCGGTAGAAGAAGGAAAATCACTCCAAATTGGCAAGATGACAACTGAGCAAGAAAGGTATGAGTTCATACAACATTGTCAAGAATTCTCTGATGTGTTTTCTTGGAGCTATGAAGATTTGAAAGGTTTCAATCCCGAGTTAGCTCAACACACCATTGAATTGGATCCAAATACTAAGCCCATCAGGTAGAAACAAAGGCCATTCAACCCCCACATGGAGCCTCTCATGAGAAAATAATTGAATAAGTTGATAGAATCAAGAATCATATTCCCTATCAAGCATTCTAGTGGGGTTGCCAACTTGGTTCCAGTCAGAAAGAAGAGTGGGGAAATCAGATTGTGTGTTGACTTCAGAGATTTGAATAGAGCATCTCTCAAGGATCATTATCCACTTCCTTCCATGGAGCAGATTTTACAAGTTATTGCTGGTTTCGAGAGGTTTTCACTACTTGATGGCTATTCAGGGTATAATCAGATTATGGTGAAGGAAGAAGATCAGTTCAAGAAAGCCTTTAAAACTAAATGGGGAACTTATGCATACAGGAAAATTCCATTTGGGCTGTCCAACGCCGGAGCTACCTTCCAAAGAGTAATGGACATGGTGTTCAAAGGTTTGATTAACAACATAGTGCTGATATATCTTGATGATATCACTATTTTTTCAAAAAATACAGCAGACCACCTCTCTCATTTGAGACAAGTGTTCCAAAGGTGCAGAAGATTTGGAGTCTCCTTGAATCCTAAAAATGTATTTTCTTAGCTCATGAAGGAAAGCTCCTTGGTCACATTGTCTCCAAAGAAGGATTAGTAATTGATCCATAAAGAGTTGAAGCCATAAGAGCACTACCATTTCCAAGCCACAAGAAGGCCCTCTAGAGTTTCTTGGGGAGAATAAATTTTATTCGAAGGTTTGTCCCAGATTTTGCAGCCATTGTCAAGCCAATCACCAAGATGTTAAAGAAAATCATGGCTTTCAAATGGACAGCAGAAGGTAAGGAGAGTTTTGAAGCAACCAAAGAAGCCATCTCTCAAGCCCCAGCTCTCATCAACCTGGACTTCTCTAAGGATTTCATCCTCTATGCATTTGGGGGTGATGATACTATCTCTACAATTTTGGTACAGCAGAACAAGGACAATGATGAGCAGCCAATTGCTTTCTTCAGCCAAAGCCTAGAGGACTATGAGGTGAGATATTATTTCATTGAGAAGCATGTTCTTGTAGTAATCAGGAGCTTGAAGAAATTCAAGCATCTAGTTTCAAACAATAAGGTCCAATTGTTGGTTTCTCATGTGGGAGTTAAAGACTTCCTCCTCAACAAATACTTGAATGAAAAGAGAGTAGGTTGGATTACTCGTGTCATGGAGTATGACATAGAGATCAAGTTCACCAAGTTGGTCAGAGGAAAAGGACTGTGTGAGCAGCTGATTTTGAGCAAGAAAAAGGAGGCATGCAATGAGAAAGAGACTGTTTTGAAGTTGCAAGATAGCCATGAACAAGGAAGCACTCTAGAGGAAAATAATGGTGTCCCCACTCCTTACTGGAGCCAAATTATAATGCACTTCCTAAGCACAGGCCTATGCCCTCTAGAGATGAACAAGACCCAAAGAAGACACTTCAGATTGTAGGATGTCCCATATGCTCTTGTTGATGGTGTCTTGTTCAAAAGAGATGTGAATGGAGTACTACTGAGATGCATTGGTACAAATCAAATTCATAGGATGTTGGAAGAGTTCCATGGTGGACCAGATGGTGGTCATTTTGCACCAAGAGTGACAGCTCTAAAGATCATGAGGGATGACTATTATTGGCCCAATATTTTCAATGATTGTTATGCATGGATCAAGAGGTGTAAGAATTGTGCATTCTTCATAGGTAAAGAGAGGCTAGCTACCCTTCCATTGCATCCAATTTCATTTGACCAGCCATTCATGCAATGGGGTTTAGACTTCATTGGAGTCATTAATCCCAATTCAAACCAAGGGTACAAATGGATTTTAACAGCCACAGATTACTTCACTAAGTGGACTGAAGCAGTAGCACTCAAGGAAGCAAATGAATCTAGCATCCTAGACTTCTATGAGGGAATAGCAACCAGATTTGGTGTACCTACTACAATAATATCAGATAATGCATTGGCATTCATCGTGTCCAAGGTGACTGAATGGATTGTCAAGAACGAGATCTACCTAAGTACTTCATAAAACTATTACCCCTAGGGTAATGGCTAGGCTGAGTCTACAAACAAGAACTTGTTGAAGATCATTAGGAGGACTCTTGATGAAAATCAGAGGTCTTGGCATACTAAATTGAAATCAGCTTTATGGGCTGATAGGATAACTCCCAAGAGATCTACAGGTAACTCTCCATTCAAGCTTGTTTATGGGAGAGAGGCAATTTTGCGCATGTCTCTTGAGTTACCAACATTGGAACTCATGAAACAGTTGGAGTTGTTGGAGTTTGAGCCCATGGAGGTTAGATATGCAGAATTGATGGAGCTCCAAGAAATTAGAAATCAGGCATCCCAAGTAATGGAGAAGGATCAGGGTTTGATAAAGAAGACCTTTGATAGAAACGCCAAGAATAGATCCTTCCAAGTTGGAGATATAGTGTTAAAATGGGATGCAAACAGAGCAAAAAACCGGGAAGGCATTCAAAATTTTATGCCATTTGGAGTGGCCCATACATGGTCACAAAGTGTAAGGACAGCAATGCCTTCCAATTATCTTCATTGGATGGCAAAGAACTGTAGATTCCATTCAATGGGATCCATCTAAAGCATTACTACTAAAGGGAAATTCTCCACCTTGTAAATATTAGCTTAGGTTTTCATTCCTCCAATTGCTTGTGCACATTGTTTTGTTGTAGGTTAGTTTTGCTTTCCCTAAGTGCTTTAGCACAGGCTTGTTGTTCCTGGGAATGTGTTTGCAGGCCTTGCTCCATCAGGTGATATTCCATGTTCCTCCTTGCAACGTTCTAGTCAGTTGGGGTACCAAACAGAGAATTTAATGACTCCATGCCCAATGGATTGTTTCAGGCAACTGGTAATTTCATCCAGCAGGCAGATGACCCCTCTGAGTTGCCAAAATTGTTATCCAAAATGTGCCCCTGCTCATTTTTTGTGGCTAACTCCTTCAATTCTCCCCTCTTTTGTGCCTCAGTCATAATATTTTTCTTTTTAGGCACTCAAAACCTTCTGGAAATGGCACCATTGGATAGAGCTCTTTCTCATCTTTCCAGAAAGGTAAAGTTTTCCTCCTAACTCCATGTATTTTTGAAGTTATGGCTCGGCGGATTTTTTTGGGAAAATTTTCCCCTGAAAGGCCTACTGCCAATGAGATGCCGCCATGTGGCAGCTAGAGTGGTGGAGTGCAGGGAAATTTTGGAAAAATTTCCAAATGACCAAAAAGGTGAAAAAATTTGAATTTTTTACCGGCCAACCTGATTTGGCCCTGTTTTGCCCTAAAACTTCAAATGGCCATATCTTTCGATCCAGAGCTCAGTTTTTTGCATTCTTTATATCAATGGAAAGCTGGTGAAATTATCTATTAGAGCTCAGTTTTACATTTTGATGGATTTTGGAGATAGAAAATCAAAAAACGTATCATGCATGTGGTGATGAGCAGAAATGACGTATCAACCATCGTTTTTAATGAAGAATGTCTCACATTCTCTCCCAGCATGGCTAAAAATGTCAGGGGATGGGTTTGTAAGGATTCCCATGCTGTTTTGAATGTGTTTTGGTCAATGGTTGAATCCCTTCTATGTTTTCCCATGTTTCTCTCTCCTGGGCTCGTCCCTTGCACTGTAAAATCTAGTTTTGGCTCATTTTCAAGGGGTTGAACATTCTTTGTGTATTACAGGTCCCCTTTCTCACCTTGGAAGTGATTTTGGTGGAATATCAGACCTTTTCTAAGAGTTGTAACTTTATTTTTCCTCTCAGGTGTTGTAATGCAAGTGATTTTGATGATTAAAATAATAATACATCCTCTGTGATTAGTTTTCATCCTCTGCCTGTGTTGTTTGGTTAATTTCTGATCCTTCATTACAATTATCAATTTGTGCATGAGGTTCTTTGTTGCATTTTTATGGACTGTGTCAATCTGCAGAAGTAAAAAATGCTCACCACTCCTTTGGTGCATCACCTATTAGCATTAGTTTTATCCTTTTTGCATTCTCTATCTCTGTCTCCTTTGGAATTTAGGGTAGGGTTAGGAATATAGACCTCTGCAACTTGTAAGTGATAAATCTAACTAGAGGAATTAAGGAACCAGCCTCTAAACTGGAGATTCCTTTCTCATTTTGCAAGTCCCACACTTGGGGAAAGGATTCAATGTTGTGCAATCACACTGGATGCTAGTATGATCAAACTAGAAATCTGATCAACATCTAGGGGGTGCTACTGATTTGCCACAACACAACCTTTGATGCTCGTGATTGTCTTCTAAGTGAAAATATTGATCCAATTCACGTCCCTTAGATCGAGGATATCTACATCGACCTATATCACAAAGTTGAGCTCAGATAAAAGGATCACTCCTGACTAGCCTTGGTAGAGATCATTCAATATGGTGTGGCTATCATCCCAAGGGATATCCAAGCAACTGATCAAGAAGTTGATCAAGTTTATCTAGACACGGATGGGGAAAATTGGCCATTTTCCAAAATTAATAGAAACAAGGCCCCTCAGACTATAGAGGAAAGGGTCAAGGGCACTCTGCAGTGCACCGAGCATTGGTGCAAGAAAAATGGTATCATCTACCTTGGGGTAGACTTTACCATGTCTCCCTTAGGTAATGCACCCACTAGGCCAAAACATTTTTCTAAGGGAAAAGGAAAGGATAAAGAAGGATAGGCAAGCACTGCTCAGAAAGAAGTTCCTGAGAGCCCTCCTTCCACCACCAAGGAACAAGTTGTGGACTTAGTGTCCCCAGGAAGAGAAGAAGCGGCCAGTTCTCTAACAGACACATCCACTCAGGATGTTGTCACATATACAACTGGTGAAGTATCAACCATTTCCTCTCTTGCTCGTCCTTCCCCTCCTCATATCACTCAACCAACTGCTCCCTTGTTTGTGTCTTCTCCTCCATCTTCTACTAATCCCCCTCCCTCTTCCTCCATATTCTCTTCCCTTGTGGAGCTTTCCCCCAGCATTTCTTCCCTCATCTCACAGATCCCTTCCTCCCTCGCGGTTCCCTCTCTTGCAGTGACTCCTAACCCCGTGAGCATTGGAGTGTTGGCCTCTTTCTCAATACCACCACCAAGTGTCTTGACACATTTCCTCGTGTTCATTGCAGTTTCTCCTTCTTCCACCCCCGTTTCCTCCTCTTCCTCTAGTCCCACTCCCCTAAGTCCAGAATGGATCTCTGATCACCTAAGCCAACACAATAGGAAAGTCCCTATTACACCTATAGACTTCTCTGTTATTCCGGCTAAAGGGCCTAAGAAGCAAAATGCTATAACCCGCTTCTCTCAGAGCACTTCAGGTGAAAGGGTTATGGAGATTACGTACCCTGATCTCACAAAGAAGAAAGAAGATTTGTCTCCTACAAATTTTACAGTGACTCAGGTCATAATGGGAACATCATTAGAGATCCTACAAGGAGAGGCCTTATCCGCTGTGGATGCCCTTTGCAAGAAGCTTTAAGAAGCAAAGGAAGAGAAGAGAATATTAAAAGTGAAAAAAAAACATATTCTCCAAGCCCTGCAAAATATGGGAAATGCCCCTCCTATAACTATCGCTGACTCTCCCAAAGTTCTTAGTCAGGAGAAGATAAATGAGTACACCAAGATCAGTGAGCAAGGTACATCAGTGTCCTCCTGGAGAGAGTAGATCCTCAAAGATAGTGAGGAATTGATTACAAAGTTCACAGAGCTCTATCAAAATATAGATCAAGCAAACAAGGAGCTCCAAGTAATAGCAGGACCTATCTCTGAAGAGTTAGACCATGCCAAGTTGCAACACGAGACATTCCAAAAGATGCTCGACTACCCAGTTGATGACTTGGTGAAATTTGGTGTCTTTGATCACCTGCAAGCACCCAACAAAGTCCTTGTTGCTTTAGACTATTAGGTTGACCAAATGGAGTTTGTCTTGGAAAAGATAGACAAAATCAAGGAGGAATCCCTAGATGCCATGCATCAAATGGAGAAGATCATCTTAAGAATGTCTTCAGGATTGCTCAGTGCAGCATACGCCTTGAGGAAGGAAGATGATACTATTCATCTTTTCAACGGAATTACATCACAGGTTTTAGCGTCAGAGGCCACTTTTGATGTAGAATCTATCAACAACCTTGTGGTCTACCATGACTTTGTTGGATACCTAATGGAGGCAGGAAACAAATACTTCAAACTCCCTAAAAGACTCAGAGATGAATGAGAAACTTCTGAAGTCATTGGGGATAACACCAAGGGTCCCCCTCAGGATAAACTTTAAGTCATGGTTAGTAAGTTCATGGAGTATTGAGATTATTTTCACATTACCTCTCCTGAGTAGAAGCAAGACACTCCTTTCAAGCCAAGGGATGATGATGAATAGGCTCCTTCCTCTTGGGATAAATCCCATTTTTGTAAAAGTATTTAAAAGTATGTTGGCACAAATGATGACATCATCCATGTTGCACCATGGGATGTTGTCATCCACAAAATTTCCCCAAATTCAAAATTTGACTTTTAAATATTTTGTAAATAGGGGTTGGCTCCTTTTTGTCTTCTTTCTCCTTCTCCTTCTATAAATACTTGGATACTTGTAGTATTCAAGGGGGAGAAAATTTGTATGAAAAATAGAAGTGAGGAGAGAAAGAATTTGAGATTTCTTGTAACAGAACAAATATTAATACAAAAAATTGAGACTTTGTGTTGAATTCCTATGTTATGTTTTAGATCTTTCTTAAGTTAGATCTAGAAGCTTATTCTATTGGATTCACCTATGCTTTTGTCATTTGTTTATCAATATTGCTGTGTTTGTTTATGTGAGTAAGTTTAGCTCTATTTACTACCGGCCCAAAGCATAAACCCTCTGACCTTTCTACTTTGGAATTCATTTCTTTTCTCGCTTCAGATCCATATTTCTTCTATTCCTTCCTTCATTCCTTTATGTTCTTCGTCGAAACTAATTCTACCAGGATGAGATCCCAAAACCCCCCTGAAGGTAGAATACTGTAAGACTTGCACAGATTCCAACTGGTAGAATAGCAATAAACCAATTTGACTTTGTTGTATCAAAGAGGGGCTATGTCTTGCACACTGTTGGCCTATCTATCCATAGATCTGCACACCCGATAGATTTTCGGACCAACAGGTTTAGAAAATATTTTTTTAAAAACCCCACATCCCGGGAGAAGATGTTTTCACATACAAATTTTTGAACTTCAATAGTTTCTCCAAGTCCTTTTCAAGTAGTTCAATGTATGATTTAATGGCCACATGTCCTTTATCGAGTATCTTTATGGATCCACTTTACAAAAAAAATTGGTGTTCATGCCCAGATGATGTTATCCACATTGATATCTGCTTTATGTTCATTTGAAATGGTCCAATTTTTATTTGGCTTTAAAAAATTCCTATACAATGGTGTACCTTCTCATCTCCCTACAAGTTTCCAATATTGAACTCTTGGCTTTTTAATTACACCATTTCCTTCTTGTTGAAGGAAAATATCCCCATATTCTCTCCCCATCCATATCTTTTCATTATTATTTCTTGGTTGTATAAGTAGTATTTTTCCCTTGAACACATACTTCAATGGATTTAATTCTTAGTTAGATCTTCCACAAACAGGCCAACGTAAATATCATTATTATTTGTGATGTGTTTACTGATGTAGTCTTCTTTTTGAATATGTATGGCTCCTGTTATTTGGTCATATATGTGTTTCTCCTATATTTATTTTGGAAAAAAAATCATCTGCCCTCCTGCCTAGTACTATTTCGTAGTGCACATTGCTTTTTCATAAGACCAAAGTGTCCTCCATTATTCTCCTCCAATGTATCCTTGATTGGGGTGCCATCATTAACCCTTGTCGTTTATTTGAATCGGTTGGAACTGAAGTTTGATGACAAAAACATGGTACTTGTTTCTCTGTTAGGTTTGGCTTGTTTACTTTCGCGTATTGCATTACATTTTGTATATTTCATGGAGTTCGGCATCTTTTACTTTCTCGTATTGTATTGAATTTAGTATGTTGCATGGAGTTGGTGTTTTTAGAAATAGACATTTATTCGTATATGGCTTTTCATGTCATACTACACTTTTGTTCATTATTTTTAATAAGGACTGATGATGAAGATCTCTAGCAATATGATGAAAACTAAAGTTGTTTAAAAGGCACTAGATGGATGTTGGCTCATTCCCTCTTCCTCATACTCCTTTTTCTTCTATATCCCCTTTCTTGTCTTCTTCTTCACACTATTATTTCTTCTATTCTCTTTCTATCATCTTTTCAATCGTCAATCGAGTTCTTCTATCACCCCATCGACAATCAAGGGGGAATCCTTCATTCTGCTCATTTTTTCTCTATCCCTTCAATATTTTCTACTTGTTTATGCTTTTCTACTTTCTTTGAAGTGACGCTACTTATGCCACCCCAAAGAGGGGAAAATGTAGACACCTGAAATATGCTTAAACTTATCATTTCATCCAATTCAACCAATTGATGACACTTTGTTAATCCAATCAATTATGGACACTTTGTTAATGCCCCATACTTCACTCCATTCTCGAATGCCAATGCATGACACCTATCTTCAGTCGTATTCCTCCTATAATCATCTTATTTGGCTAATATGTCTCTTATTAGCTAAACATTCCTCCTTTCGATCATTCATAACCTACCTAGTTCTCTCTAGACCACTTCTGTTGGCTTCGTAGGCTATCTATTAGTCACAATTGGTTATCCAGACCCCTCACTAACTCTCAATGAGTCTCTAATCACTTGCTAATCAAGTTTAACTAGCCTAATCCTAGATTAACTAAGCCTAAAGCATGTTTATCCTAATCTAATATATAAGTGTATTTTTGAGATTTAGTCCCACATGCACCAAAATTACTAAACTCTCCCAAGCGAAAAACTATAAATAGAATGGCTAAGCCTACCCATTCAACCAACAACTTTATACAAAGACACGCCTTGTTTACATAACAAAATCTCTCTCACATTTTGAGATATTGGAATTAGACATCATTTTTGCATTAGCTTTAAGCTAATAGAACATTTGGATCTTGGCCATATCCTCCATTGTTGAGATCTCATCCATCTTACATCCATCCATTCCAAATATAGTTAGTAAGGGAGGATCTAAAGCTTGGCCATGTAGCCAACTTGGAGAGATCTCTTCACTATGTTTGGGAGTAAACAACACACAATTTTATTGCTTAAAATTTAACTAGGTTCACTTTCACTAAGATTTCATAGAGTAAAGAGTAGTACACATGTTAGTTTTTGATGTTTTTTTCAAAGTTATAATAATTGCATGTTAGTTTCCCTTGTGTAGCTCTAATTTCATGGTGCATGGATGAGTTAGTGAAGATTTTAGGTTCTTTAGCCTCATTCATATAGCTTTTGCAACTTTCCATTGCATACATTTGGCATGCACCTAGTAGGACATCTTAGTCCATCCTCCATAAATGGAGTCATTTTGAAGCTTTTATTTTAGTTTCTAAATTCTTTAGTTTCAATGTTTCTAGATTAGGTTCAAGATTTCTAGATTAATTTTTCAAAGTTTGTTTAGATTACTTTCAAGTTTTTAATTTCACTAACCTTTCTTGTATTAATGGATAAATATCAAGTTTCTTAGTTAGTTTAGCTAGGATTGTCTTGTTTTTTTGGTCTTTATAGGATCAAAGGAGGTGAAGTGCTACCAAAATTGAAGCAAATTGATAAAATTTTGATATTTTTGAGATTATTTTTGAAAAATCCCATGTTTTTTTAGCCACCTACAGGAAAGGGAGTGCACATACCATTCTGTGTGCGCTAGGTACAACTTTGATTGTCAATTTTTGACAGAGGCATGCACAGTACACCCAATATAAGGCGCACATGCCCAAACTATGGTGGCACATGTACACCAATTACCGTGGTGCACACGTACCCCAACTATGTGCGCACATGCCCAAACCTTAGTGCAGGCATCATTGGCCTATCTTTCAGAGGCCATAACTTTTTCTCCTGAAACTCAAAACGACTCCATTTTGTTGTGTTGGAAAGGGATTGAAGAGAACTACACAATGGAAACATAAATTTGAGTTTTTGAGTTACCAAAAATTTAATATTTTCATGTTTTATTAAGCTACTCATTTCTAACATGTCTAAACACTTTGGAAAATTTGGTCCTTGATGTTCTAACACCTTGCAAGTTTTATTTTGAATATAAATTCTATTTTGTAGGGTGTTTTTACATGTTCGATGGTAATTTGACTTGTTTAAAAGGTTAATAAACATTGCATGTTTATATCATGAGATTAGAGTCATGTATGCTCTTCCCTCACACCTTTTAGGTGATCTTGGGAATCAGAAATTATTTCTATGTCTCTTTTTTGTTTTGAAAAATGTTTTTTCTTATTAGAATGAATGTCAAAGTTTGTTAAAAAGAACAAATATTTCATTTGAACTAAGTGTTTTCCATTTTTTGGATTTCATAGTTAGATTCTACATTGCATATGCTCTTCTCTTGCGTCTTAGGATGATCTTGAGAATCAAAAATGATGTGTTATCCTCTTTAGTCTTTTTTTTGGCAAATTACTAATCCGTTGTGCAGAAAAAAAAAATTCGCTTGTCAAATAAAGGAGAAATAAAAACAAAACTCAAAACCCTCTAATACACGTGTTTCTTACAGGTTTCCAAATGGTGTGCCACTTAAAACCACATTTAATTTAAAAAGATAAAAAACACACCATATTCAAAACACTATATTGTAGGTTTCGGAAAAGGGTACATCCTTCTCCACTCAACTGGAACATAACCCCTTTGGCATAACACCTTAAGCTATAACAATGGGGGTGGTACCAGGAATCCCAAAGTATTCCACGCAAGAGGGAACCTTGTGGATGACTCTACACTACCTACTTGACTAGTTTTCCTTGTGAGTTAGCATTACAAAGTTGTCTGTATCACGACCTTGGAAATAGTACACAATGGATGAAATTAGTTCCCATTGTAATTGAAGGGGGAAAAGCCAAGATACTCCCAAATTAGTCATTGTGACTTTTTGGGTAAATCGTGCCCACTCTTAGATGGATTTTTAACACCTAGGATGAGAGAACAACCTAGGAAAATATACTTTGGCCAGGAGCCCCACTTTGACTAGTTCAAAATGGTGTTGATGTCTGTGATCCATTATTCAGTGACAAAATGTGTGGATTCGTGTTACTTTCCCTTAGTTTTTCACTTACCCTAAGGTAAGGTGAAACTCTGCACTTAAGTTGAGATCAAACATGTCTTTCATTACCCCCATTTGATCTACGTTCCTTCACTTAGCTTTTGAAACTTTGTTGCCTTCAGAAGAGGAGTGAATACCTTGCCCAATTATCAATTGAGTTCATTTTGCCAATTTTTTGATCTACACCTTATGCCCATCCATTGTTTCCCGGTTGGGTTAGTTAACATGTATAGGCAGTGTGTGGAGATCGTATTTATATCATTGGTAGCCTTTGTGATCTCTGATACCCACATCAATGGATCGTCAGTCATAGTTAGCGATTTATTCATAACATTTTATCTCCCTTTGACAAGTGTGGGACCTCGCGATTTACGAATTAGCTCTCAACATAATTAAGATACTTATGTTACGTATTCCTCGTAAACATGATGCACTAAGTAAAACTGCATTGTGGCATTACACTACCTACGTAATTTAACACATCCTTAGTATACTTTGACTTAGTTTGAATTTCATAACATTGTCCCAAATCTTGAACGAGGTGATGCACTTAGGAATTTTGGACACCCGTCTTGCAAGATCAAAAACACTTGTTCAAACTTTATGTCATACTTTTACACCATGCACAGGCAACTATGATGCTAATGAAAGATCAAAATAGATTTCAGCATATGATTTTTCATTAGTGGAATTTAGAATCAATCACTGACATATACTCTTCCTTTCCTCCTTTTTGGTCGATCTTAGTGCAATGCAAAAGCTAAAAGTGTAAAATTCGGCATTTCTTAAGTTTGCAAATGGAAAAATACTAAAATCGTTATCTACAGAACCTAGCGCTTGCTAAAGAAATGCATCGAAGAAAACACAAAAAATTCTAATACACATGTTTAATGCAAGTTTCCGAATGGTGTGCTACTTGAAACCACATTTAAGTTATAAGAGATAGAATTCGGAACTCCACCAACTACTTCATCAACACTATATTTCAAGTTTCGAACAAATCGTGGCGGTACGTGAGAATCTTATCAACGCTCAACAGTGGTGAAGTGTATTTAACCCATTTGGCACAAATCCTTCCCAGCTAATTAAATATATCTAGTCATAGGTGGGTACTAAGAACACCTAAAGCTAGTCCACCAATGTGTAACCTCGTGGATGAAACATGAAGTTCACCTGTGAAAAGTTTATGGCACTCTGACTAGTTTTCCTTGTCAGAGTCTTCTGCCAGTCGGGTATAAAGTTGTCTCCTATCGCAACCCTAGAAAGAGTTTGACATGATGAATCGAAATTAGTTCTCACCCCGTATACTCTGAAGGTCCGAAAACCCGATATACTCCTAAATCGGATTAGTGTCCAACTTTTTGGGAAAATCATGCCCGCTCTTAAACGACTTTGCGTAACACCTCGAGCATCGAGAGATCCTTATGCAATCTGGATGTTTCATGTTTCATGTCTTCCCGAAGGACCACTTTACTCGATTTTCCTTTGATGTCACGTCTTTCCAACCCATCATGACAGTGATAACTTGTTTACCATTTAGAACCTGACGTGTTTTTCAAACACTGCAAAGAATCCGACTTATTTGATGTCTGGATCTAGAGTTCCTTTCGATCATAGAAATCCTGCGCCACCGAAACCTGTTTCACTTTAGCGTTAGCTTCTTGGAGACCCGACGACATATTTTCTTTGATGAGTGCAAAACTCTGGAGACCCGAATACATATTTTCTTTATGTTCATTTCCACCATATTTCTCCGATCTACGAGACCCGATTTGCTTTGGGTGTCTATTTTTCCCATTTGGGGTAAATATATACAGACAGACATCTTTTAGGAGTGTTGTCATAGATAGTGTTCACCATTTTTTTTTTCCATTTAGGATCATCCATGTTTGTGGCTGAGTTTTGAAATGTCTAAAGTGTGTGGATGCGTCCTTATATCTCTTGATGGCCACTTGATATTATTTTCAAGATCATCATCATAGTTTGGATTGATTCATCATTTTATCTCCCTTTGACGTTTTACCTTGTTTGTATTGTCTCAACACAATTAAGATACTTATGGTGTGTTTTTCATAAACATGATCTAAGTATCCACATTGTGGTGTTACGCTGCACACATTTTAGCACATCCTTAGTATACTTTGACTTAGTTTTACTTCAAACATTGTCCAAAATCATGAAGGGTGTCACTTGATTTTTTTGTGTCATTTTGATACCACTTTGACATTAATATCAATCTTCTCCATGAAGCTTGATAGACGTGTCCAATTGGTGTGATTACGTGGCTTACATTTGTAATCCTCACCCTTTAACATTTAGGCCTTGTTGTTTGTTTAACTTGTCGTGGTATCCTTTGATTGGGAGTCGTATCTAACCTATGTTAATATTTACACCTTGTTCATTTTGAGCTTGACGTAAATATTGACATTTTGTTCATCATTTTTGCATCGAACTATCACTTTGCACATGCATTTGCATAGGGTGTATTTCCTTGTTGATTGGCTTTGTGTTTTACACTTGTGTGATTGTTCCTTATGATCATTCATCTATAGAAATTTATTTCTAGGATAATCCCTTTTGATCTCATCAATATTGCATCATCACAATGTCTATTTTCCTTACAACTTCTTTGGAAAATCACACACGCATATCAATATTTATGAAATGTCTAGCTGGTTGTCATTATGCTTCCCTAAATTGACATGTCACTTCCTTCCCTTTGAAGGAGATCCATCACACTATCTAAATCTAGAAATTTTTGCTTAAATAGTGCCAAAAATGATTGACTATCACACGGTTCCCCATACTTACAAAATATAGAACCTAGGTTTAGCAATTCAAATCAAAATATTACCATTACAACTAAACATCATTTGGTTCTTTGTGCTATAGATCCCATACAGGTAACTCATTCCCCACCTTCATATCATATTTGGTGGTATGGTTTGGATGCTTTTGATCCAAATTATTATTCGAGTTCCCCCCACTCTTCTTATGATTCTAATCCAAACATTTCCTCTTCTTCTGAGGATTCCAATCTAAAAATTTCTTCTGACTCCAATCCAAAAATTTCTTCTGATTCTTTTGATGATTTAGATCCAAACTACTATTCAGATTCATCTAATTCAAATCTTAAGTCATATAATGTGACTCCTATGTCATGGTCCTCCCTATCTTCGAAGGAACCTCTTCATCAGACATTTAATATGACTCCTACGTTACGGTCCTCCCTTTCTTCGCAGGACCCCTTTTATCAGCTGTCTCAATGATGTATTCTTCCTTTGAAGATACGTACGACTTCAAATCCCTCTAATCAAACATCTAATATAATTCTTGAATCACGGTCCTCTCTTTCTTTGTAGGGCCCTTATTATTATTCATCTAATTTGATTCTTGAATCATAATCCTCCCCTTCTTTGCAGGACCTTCTTCATCAATCACCACTAATAAATCTTCCTTCTTTGGAGATTCATGTACTCAAAATCCTTCGAGTCAAACATCTGAATCAACCCATGTGTCACAATCTATATACTTTGGAATTAATCCTACTAGTTTATAGATGATATATCATCATATAGGTAGGTCCACACCACATTCTTCTACTCTTGAGACATCTAGCTACACATCTTCTTCGTCCCCCCCATCATCTTCTTTTATCAATCATAATAAAAAATCTTCTAAGTCTTCCACACCAACTGAACCTATTTCTTCCAATCAACCCCTGGTGGTCGCTCAACAACTCATACCGATTGATCTCTTTCAGAATGAAGAAATAATCAGGGCATTTATAACATCATATGAAGATATTCCTTTAGCATATTACGAGAAAGGATTCTCTTTAGACTTTGATGCATGTACGTATTGTGAGGAAAGGGTTGATTCCTTTTATCAATAAACAAAGGAATATCCTCAGATCATGCAACTTGATTCTCCTCTTATTCTTCCATCTTTACATTCTTCATTATGTGATGAAACTCCTTCATCTTGTAATGATCCATGGCCTATCTTCTCATCACCCAATAACTCTTTGTCTATCATAATTCCTCAATCACAATCTCTTGTGGGGTCAATGTGAGATGGAAAAGTGACATGCGAGCATGGGAATCTATAAGTGGCTCTTCCTCGCACCTGACCTCCCGAGGTCGTTTCGAGACAGCCGGTGGGTATGGAATATATGTGAGATGCAGAAAAACTAGTTAGGTAATCTAATGTCTTCAATACGCACTAGCACAATTTGTGATTCTAAGGCAAAGAAGGCCCTCCTAACTTGAACTGGTGTGATAGATCGGTCAACAAGTATGACTACTCAAAGGCTCCAATCAATATCAAGATCTGGCGTGATTCGATCTATAGGTTGTGGAATACATGGAAAGTGACCTAGGATAGTTTCGTGTATTTCTCCAGACAGGGTCATATGGTGGATGGTAAATATAGTCGCTCTATGGACGATTCTCTGGCCTAGTCTAGAACTCTCTAGCTTTTTTAGCTTCTATGTCTAATAAGGATAATTGTTCGATGATGATAGGTGGAAGTGGAGTAGACCGGAATACTAGTGTGCGTAGAGGAGTGTCTATGTCTAATTCTCCTATGGATTCATTGGGCTACGGGATTTGTGGGTCACAACCATAGACTCTTAGTTGTTGTGGACCTATTATGGTCATGCGTGAAATCAAGTCCTAATCCCTAGTATCTAGTAATTTTATGCTTTCTCAGCTTCTATATTTAGGATCAATAACTGTGTGATTTTCTCATAACATTGTACAGGCATTCGCGCAACCTAAATTCTTAGGCTAGTATCTATATCTGTAAGAGTGTCTCTTGTACCTGGCTGTGGGACCAAAGGATCACAACCAAATGTTTGTTCTCTTTCAAGCCCTTCTATAGTCATATGAATGTTTCCTAGGGTAATTTGTAGTTTGGTTGATTTGACCAAAACGTGTGTGCTTGGTCGTCTTCTACATTTAACCCGCTCAACTGGGAAATGATTTGTTGTAAGCTTACCATTGTTCGGAAGACTTGGATCCTAATATTTTGGTCTATATCAGTTATCACTGTGATGAGATTGGGATGAGGCACGATTAGCTCGAATACGTATTCCCTGGGCTCTTTAGGTCCCGTGATTGTCATACAAAAGCAACAATGTAAAATGAACTACAGCAAAATGAAATTTAACTATGTCAAGTGTATCTATAGCATATATGATTTCTCTATTTTTTTTGTGTTTTTTGATGAGCTTTATGAATTTAAGAAAGCAGCTATCTAAAATATCTAGAATTGACAGCTAATATAATAACTTAAAACAAACAAAATAACCGAGTGTAGCTATTTCTCTGTGCAATTTGTAGATCTATTCTAAAAAATGAAATAGCTCATCTAATCTATTTGTAAGGCTCTCGATCCTACCTCAGAAGTGAGGAGTGAATCATAGTTTCTCAAAAACTATCAATCCCCATAGCTTCCCTGGAAATATTGAGAGTAGAATTAACTAAAATAAAGCAATTAACTACTCTATTTGATATGATTCTAACTAGAACTTTGAAAGCTAGAACCTGGATTCTGCAGAATAGTGGCAAATCCGATGGTGTGTGTGATCTTATCCCCTCAGTGTGATCTCCTCATTCCTTTGTGTTCACATGGATCCAGAAAAGTGTGTAATGCTAGCATCAACAAAAGTAGATATTGGGATAAAGGAAGCTCAGAATACTGACTGAATACAATGTGAGTAGGAGAGGGATAGCGCAAGAGTACAGAGCTTGGCTTATGCAATTCCTAGCGGGATCTATTGCGAGTCATGCAACATAAAGCGTCTAGAACCTGAAACTATCTTGTTTGAGGAGAAAAACATACAAATTTAATGGATTCCTATTGGTAAACAGACTATTTTATTCCAATGGATTGGAGAAAATAACAGCAGTACTTTGCACAAGATGGATATGTGGCTTACTAACAGTAAAACAATGCTAACTAAGCATGCAATGAAAGAAACTTCTAAGCAAAATGAAAACTAAATCTATTGCAAAGAGAAATCAGAGGGAAATTTTGAGGGGCCATTTTCTTGAGCACAAGCCAACTATTTATAGCATTTTCATTTACCCAAGGTAAAAACCAAATTGAACTCTTAAACTATAAACAATGGAAAAACACTATTCCAGGGAACCAGAATCATAAATGCAAGCTTATGGCGGTGAAAGAAATCTGGTAAAATGTTGAAATTACATGAGTCATGTTAAAATAGCTTTCTGGAAAATGCGTAAAGGACCACCGCCCTGAGCAGGGCGGTGGTTATAGGACCGCCACCCTGTTCAGGGAGGCGGTCACGAGACCACCGCCCAGGCAGGGTGGCGGTTTCATTACTGAAGAGAAAAAGGCCAAGAAAAGAGAGGAAAAGAGAAAAACAAAGCACACAGGGGCTAAGTGGGGCATGCGGGATGTTAACGCATACTTGGAGAGCTTTTCTGGATCCCGAACACCCTACGAGGAGACCTATATCATCATTGGGGTACATGTCACGTTGTTCTGGCAGTACAGTACCCTACAATTTTGGTTACGTACATATTTCCCCCTTAGAGAAGCGTTTTAGCCATGAAGAGGCATAAAACGGTGGGTCTAAGTATGGTGGTCCTGAAATGGGAAGTTAGAAGTTATACCTGATACATCCGTGTGTTGAAATGACACCGTCCAAAATTCCCGCTACCTGCAAAACGAAAAGAGAACTCAAGTGCAAATAGACACAATAGTTTGAAAAATAAATGCTAAAATAATAGGGAATGAGAACGTACCATTTGTGCGGGGATAGGAACTTACCTCCGTCGGCACTCCAAACCTATGAAAAAGTCATTTAAAATGAATCAAGGCGCTATATATATGAAAGTGGGCCCATTTTCCTATTCATTTGTGTGAGTCGATTTGATTGATTTTGAGCTCTGGGACCCATGGTGATGGTTTCTTGTGTGAGTAGAGTCGAAATGTCCATGACGAGATAGCGATCATGCCTCCACGTACGGAACATCGACCCGTGAGATCACAGGTTAGTTTTCTTCAGTTTATCCTTTTTACCCCCTTAAATTTGAAATGATAAAATTTTTGTCATGGGGGAGTAATTTTTGAAAATTTTAGTGTTAAAAGGTCCACCTAGGGGGGGCGCCTACTGGGTAGGCTTTGTTTTTAGGTAAAATGGTCATTTTTTGCACTTTTTAGGCTTTTTAAGTTTAAAAACCTGCGTGGGTTTTCGGACCACGACCGCCGCCCTGCCTAGGGTGGTGGTTACATGACCGCCGCCCTGTTTAGGGTGGCAGTTACACGACTGTCACCCTTAAGACGGTGGTTACAAAACCACCTCTCTGCTCAGGGTGGCAATTTTGCACAAAATGCAAAAGGATCATCTTTTTGAAATTGTTTTTGCTTTTCTAGCATTTCTACGTGTTTTCGTGACTTTTCCAGTGTTACTCGGATGCTAACTTGCTCTATTTTTTGTGTTTTTGGGTGTATGCAGGCGAGAGAGGAGTATATCCGGTGGAGTAGAGAGAGGGAGTGTGATTAGCTCCCAGGGGTACTAGATTCCCTCTCACAGGATGAGGAGGACACTCTTCAGCGGGCTAGGATACTACGCATTTCACGCGTGCCCCATGTTACACCATCTAGTCACATCCTTTGTGACTTGTTCTCATACTGGGATGCAGATCGGAACACCTTTCGATTACCAGGGGTCCATGGTGAGTGGACTATTACATTGGAGGATGTCTATCACATTTTAGGGGTCTCGATTATTGGGAGATGACTCACCTTAGAGACAGCAGGTTCACGTGCACAGATTACACAGTGGGCTACATATATAGGAGATGCAGTCATCTCCATGGGGTCAAAGAAGGGGGTTAGAGTTTGATCCATTCCTACCTTGCCCATCCCCTTACTTTTCCAGGCTATCATGGGGATCCTTTCCTCGAGACTGATCGGGGACAAGGGAGGAGATACTTTGTTATATTGTTGGTCCCCTATTATTACACAGATAGAGGGACACGGTCGGATATATGCTTGGGGAGAAGACATTCTTGGAACCACCTAGCATGACTTATACAGGGTAGTCCATTTACAGGGGCAGTCCTTGAGCCACCCAACCCTGGTTATGAGTTAGGTCTATGAGCACTTCATCCCCTATGGTAGAGGTGTAGAGGTGACAGACCCCGGAGCTGTGAGGGCAGCCAGATGGACAGACATGTCGATGCTTAGAGAACCTCATCAGCCAGTTTCCTCCCTAACTACTGCCAACATAGAGGCCACACCATACCAGACTATGGCAGGTATATGGGGTGAGAAGGATCTTACCTTGATCTCCTACTCCACCACAGGGCAGCTTATTGATAGAGTGGGGCGAGTGGAGATGCACCCCTTTGGCTGAGTTCCTCAGCAGTTTGGCCTACCATACATGGGTATACTTCCCCCAGTGGCACCAGTATACAGATCAGTCCGAGAGGCCAGAGGGGGGCCTAGAGGCTAGGGTTGGACAGTGGTTACTCCTGGCGTTCCTATTGTAGCCAGGAGGATAGTACGTGCCAGAGGGAGAGCCAGTGTGCCTTAGGCACCTTTGCTTTAGATCACCGCGGGTCCTGCCCATAGTAGCGATGACCCCATTGAGGTAGACTCTGAGTCTAAGGAGTTTATAAGGGGAGAGATAAAGGAGGAGACCGAGGACAGTGATCCTGAGTGGCACGACACCCAGGATATCATGCAAGCGGAGAGGGTCGAGCAGAGTGCAGAGAGGGTGACTCTAGTTTCAGAGGAGCCACTCTCCCAGGGCCATGGGGAGGATGATTCTGTTGTAGGGTGCTATGTTGCTCCAGCCATAGGAGCAGCCCCTCAGTCGGCAGCGGCATCCGTGGCGGGCGATGATCCCATAGATCCATCTTGGAGGCCTGGTGATCCGAGTAAGTTACCCTCACTCCCTTTTAATTCTTTGTTAGGATCTCCTTAGTTGCTATCTTGTATTTTTAATTTCTTGTTTGGTTTCTAATTTGTTTTCTCCTTTGTTTGTAGAGACTTCCGATGAGTGGTGAGATTTGATTCGTAGGGTATGCACTGATACCCTGATGATCCCCATGGAGAGGACCCGTGCAGAGTTTTCCGTGGACGCGTGGGAGCCTTCAGCAGCTAGTAGACATACTGATGTCTTCGCCCCAGTATGGCATGTGGCCAGGATGGTATCGAATCTCCACATAGAGTTAGCGGGGTATAGGACGGCTGAGTGCCTGATGAGGAGCCATTATCATGGTGAGACCGCGGCTGCCCCTCGAGATCCTAAGCCCTTTGTGCACTCAGAGTGCCGGTGTAGCTAGAGTCCTAGGCATGGGTGTGCGCCTTCAGAGGGATCTCGTAGGGATTGAGAAGCCACTTGGCTCTCGTAGTTTTTTTGTATGATACATTATTTTGTATATCCTGGGTTCTTTGAGCATTTTGACCATGCCTAGTGCATGATGGCATTGTACATAAACGTTGATCATTTGGGTAAGTGCAGGAAGTTGATGGACAAATATAGGGTCATCCGTGGACATCATATTGCAAATAACAACATAATATCAACTTGTAGGGATTGTTAGCAATACATACACTCAAAATTAGACAAAATTATATTGATATGAATCGTAGCATCCGGAATCTAGTTTCTAAAATACTAATTTTTGTAAAAATGGACAATATTAGCTATATTAAACACTCAAAATTCAATGACTTGGTATTTTTTTTAAAAACGCCGATAAGATTATAGTCTGTTTGCCCACAATTTGGATGACCAAAAATTGATATATATATTTTTCTTTTAGTGAGAAGTTACATGCCACTATCTACCTTGGGATGGATTTTATTTTATATTTTTTTGAGTAATATTTTATTTTTTATGATTTTTTCTGTGAAAGTGGTATGAAAACATAAAGAAAACAGAGCACTTTCCGTTTGCCCGCCATAACTTCATCAAAAAATATTGAAATCAAATAAAAAAAATTTGAACATGTATATAATTTCACCACAGTTGGGATGGTATAAGTTTTATCACATTCTAATAAGTGAAACAAAATTTGCAGTCTTAAACGTAGACATAAACATTCACAGGAAAAAGTGTTTTAAAGACCTACTATTAGTAAAAAATTATAAAATGATATTTATCCTCTTCTATTCACTTTAAAATCAGTATTTCTACAAAGCTAATAGTCTCCCCTACGCAATGGTACCATTTTTATGACATAGTTTTTACTTTTTGGCATGGTTCAAGTCCGCGGAAGACTAAATTTGATGTTTTGTTGTTTTTAATGTAAAATTCAGGATTTGATGTCCACTTAATTGTCCCCCAACTTGGTGCACTTACCCATTTGTATATATGTATATTTGTTCTGGATCAAAATCTTGGCATTCATGGCTCACTTTCTATTTCCATTTTCCATATGTATACCATGATGTATGTTTATATGTTTTTAGAATGTATGCAATGGTGAACAAATGATGCAAGTGTTTTACTTTCCTTTTCTGTATTTCATGATGCTGATATATGATGATGTAGATATAATGTGATTTTGAATCTTAGGTTCTGTAAGCAATTTTGGATACTTCATATTTGTTTTGGCAAAGTGATGAAAATAAACTAGTACGATGAACAGATAAACCTGCCCCTACCCCCAACTCCACACAACTAGTAAGACGCGAGGGCTTATCACCAAGAGTTGGGAAGGGCGCAAGTTATGAGATGTAGTGAAATGATAGTGATGGAAGACAGAAAAAGCTTTGGTGGAACCAAATTAGGATACCACAAGTCCACTCCACGTGAGTGACTTCATAGTTTTGGATGTAACTTGCTTTACGGTTTATCCAGACTTAGATCCTTAGATGGCCACATGGTAGACAAAATCTAGGTTTTTAGGATTTTAACTCTCTTGGGATCTTGAACATCTGATTCATTTGTTTTTGACTCAAAGCTTCAAGGTTTGAATTTTTTTTGTATGACCTTTTGCATTTATTTGTCAAGAGGACCCCCTACACTTTGCCCCATGTTAGTAGTAAGAAGCGTGGGTTTATCACCATGGGCAAAGCATAGGCGAGTAAGGGCATTTCCATCCTTTCCCAACCCTACGTCACTAGTAAGAGAAGCAAGCTCATCACCAAAGGTTGGTGGGGCAAGGAAATGTGTAAAATTAAAATTTTCTGTTTGATCAATGTTTGACTTGTTTATTTGAGTAAAATGTCAGTATGTGTTTATTTCCAAAGAGATATACATATGGGATAGATGTGACACCATGAATCTTCTAGAACAGACCATAGGCAAGACACCTACCCTAAGAAGAAACCAAAAGTGAGAATAAACTTGCAGATCTTGGTATGGTTACCGTTAAGACTTTGTCATGTCTAGCTTTATTTGATAAAATGATTCTGAGATAATTTGATGATATCATGAAAACGGAGAAGCATGATTAAAAATTTTATGTTAACAATATCATGAGTTTGTAATGAATTTCTTTGAGAATAGATTCCTTGATCACAATTTGTGTATGAAACAAGCGGACAATATGATCCTAATCTATATGAAGATGCAATGTAGATATATATATAAGTAGTGTTAGCTACTCACGCATAGAACCGCTTAAGGTGCAGGGAATTGACTGTTTCACCAAATTCCTCACCTTCTAGCATACATAAGAGGTATGCACCATTTCCATAGTCCTTCATGACTCGGTATGGGCCCAACCATTAAGGACGGAATTTCCTTCCTTCACTGGTCTTCTTGTCGATCTGGCTATCTAGCCTTAGAACTAGATCACCTTCATATATGTCGTGTTCATATACTTTTTTGTTATATTGCCAACACATTAAGTTAGCATAGACTCTATGCCGTTGTTCAGCATCTAACCTAGCTTCATCTAGGATTTCTAGTTGGGAAAGACATGCTTCTCTATAAGCGTTTTCATCCAGAATTCCTTGTAATGAAATGCAGAGACTGGGTATTTCAACCTCAAGAGGGAGAACTGCCTCTACCCCGAATACTAGTGAGAAAGGAGTTGCTCCCATTGGTGTTGTTATTGAGGTTTGGTGCGCCCATAAGGCTGGATATAACTTCAAGTGCCAATCTTGTTTGTTTTCTTTCACCATTTTAAGGAGAATGGCTTTTAGTGTTTTATTCGTCACTTCATCCTGTCCATTGGCTTGAGGGTAATACAAGGAAGTCGTATGATGGTTTATCTTAAATTTATTGCATAGTTCGCGAACCTCTTCATTCTTAAAAGAAGTTCCATTATCGGAGATAATGATTTACGGGATACCGTACCTAAAAATGATTTGGTTCAAAATGAACTTGGCGCTTACAGAACTAGGTACAATAGTAAGAGGTATAGCCTCTACCCATTTGGTAAAATATTTGGTGGTTGTGATTATAAAATTATGGCCGTCTATGGACGAGGGAGAGAATTTCCCTATTAAATCTAGGCCCCATGTAGAAAAGGGCCATGGAGTAGCGATTGGTTGCAGAGCTTGTGCCAGCATGTGGATCTCATGGGAGAATTCTTGGCACTTATGACACCTGTGTACGAACTCTACTACATCGTGTTCTAGAGTAGGCTAGAAACAACCCATTCGATGTATTTTACGAGCGGTGGCATGGCCATCGAAGTGGCCTCCACACATTCCACTGTGAGATTCATGGAGAATCTTCTTGGATTCTTCTGCGTTGACACATCTTAGAAGCATTCCATCGAACACTTTCCAATAGAGCACTTGCTCTATAACGATGTATTTAGCTATGATAATACGTAACCGCCTTCTTTGTTGCAGTGTAGCCCCTTCTGGATACGTATGGTCCATGATATAATTAATGATATCAGTGTACTAGGGACACTCAGAGATAGAGGGTCGGGTTTCAATGTAGTATATACACTCATCTGGAAAATCTAGATCTACTAGATCGCCTCCATCTAATGGGTTATCAGCTAACCAATCTGTGATGATTTTTCCCTTAACTGATTTTTGATTTACAAATGTTAATTCAAATTCTCCCATTAAGGTTATAAAACATCCAGCCTTCTTAGATAAGGACCCTTGCATGAGAAAAGTTCACAAATGGTCCATTTTTACCATGACCCTTGTTTCTTGATTCAGTATATAGTGTCTTAAGCGTTTGGTTGCAAATACTATAACGAGGCATTCTCGTTCTACTTGTGTATAACGTGTTTCATAGTCAAGAAACATTCAGATAATGAAATAAATTACACATTCTCTCTTGCCATCGTCTTCTTGAGCCAGCATATAGGCTAGTGAGACACTGGTAGCTCGTGAATATAAAATTAATGGGTGGTCTAGTTTAGGTGGCATTAGCATAGGTGGTGACAACAAGAAACGCTTAACTATGTTGAAAGATTCATTACAATCTTCAATCCAATCAATGCTATAGTCTTTCTTGAGTAAATTGTTGATTGGATGAATGGCGAAACTTAAGTCTGGGATGAATCTTCGAATTGCACCCAGCTTTCCGAGAAATGACCTGATTCCATATTCATCCGAAAGTGGGACCATTTCGAGGATAGCCTAAATTTTGGTTGGGTCAACATCTATCCCTTGTGATGATATGATGTAACCTAGGAGCCTCCCTCCTGTTACACCAAAGACACATTTTTCAGGATTTAGCGTGACTCCGCATTCTATCGGACGTGAGAGAATGACATGGAGTACTTCCAGATGGTCACAACACTTTTTGGCTTTAGCCAACAAGTCATCTACGTAGGATTCCATGATTTTATGAATTAGATCATGGAATATATATGTCGTAGCTCGCTGGTATGTAGCACCAGCGTTCTTGAGACCAAATGGCATAACAACATAGCAATAAGTTCCCCAGGGAGTTATAAACGTGGTTTTAGCTTGATCTTGTTTAGATATTTTAATTTGATTATATCCCAAGAATCCATCCATGAGAGACAAAAGTTCAAACCTAGCTGTTGCATCAACAATGACATCAATGGATGGCAACAAGAAGTCATCTTTAGGACACGCTTTGTTGATGTCTCAGAAATCTATGCAGATGCGTATCTTCCCATTCTTCTTGAGAACGGGAATGATATTAGATACCCATTGGGAGTAATCGACTGGCTTGATGAATCCTACTTGGAGGAGTTTTATTACCTCCTCTTTTACCATGAGAGCTACCTTGGGTTTCATGGGTCTCGATTTTTGTTTAACTGGCTTTGCATCAGATTTAGTGATGAGGTTGTGTACCGCAATGTGGGGTGCAACTCCTGTCATTTCCTTATAATTAAATGCGAAAGCCTTCTGATGTTCTCTGAGAATTCGAGTGTGTATTTCTATTTCCTCTGAGGTTAACGAGGATCCTAGTTTCAATATCCTTGGTTCATCTTCCATTCCAATGTTAATATCAATCGTTTCTTCGATTAGAGAGGCATTACCTTCTTCAAAATCAGGTGGCACTGGAGGTAAATCCAAATCATCCCCATTTTCTACTGTGTATATGCTAAGTTCCATTTCCGAGGGAAGATCCATCATGGGATTTCCAAAGTAGGAAGACAAATGTGGGATTAAGGACAAATCTATCATATGATAGGAGAGATGTAGTGCCACATAGGCGTTGAAGTAATCCAGAGTGGCCATATCACTATCAACATGGTCTAGGATAGTAGATTCATTTCCGTTTAAAAGAGAATTCATCATTGTTTTTATCAATGGTTCATCACGAAGGGATACCATGAAACGGGTATCCTCTAACTCATTGCTTGGAGTAAAACATGATGCTGAAGTTGTTATTGAATAGGCAAGAAGATTTTTCTCTCGCAGGATTGCTTCAATTGATATGAATTCAAACTCCTTGCTTAAATCTAATACAGCTTTTTTGTAAAGTTGTAAGTGCTCGGCTTTGGTTTCATATATCTCAAAGACTTAGTTTGCTACTAATTGCGAGTCTCCTAAGACTCTGATGTTATCAACACCAATTCTCTTAGCTAAGATGAGGCCAAGGAGTAGGGCTTCGTACTCAGCGCCATTGTTTGTGCACTTGAAATTTAGTTTAAAGGCAAAAGATAAGACTTTTCCTTCAAGGGAAGTAAAGATGACACCTTCCCCTGCTCCGTAATGGCATCTAGCTCCATCAAAATGGAGTGTCCAATATTTAGCTGGGAGTATAGATGTTGAGGCATTTGTTGTGTTTATGCATTCTACTTCCACCATGTAAAGATCCTCTGCTGGAAGAGAACCAACACCTAGGGAATATTCTATGCCTACTGAATCGAATGGTAAGAATATTGGTAGATCCTTTTCTAGCAATTCAAAAAAATTTGCAGTAGTTCCTAATGATACTATTTCTACAGTGTTAGCCTCATCTTTGGGGGTTGGGGTTTCCTTGGCTAGGCTCATTGTTTCAAGATCTGTCGTAGGTACCAACCTTTCTTTTGTTTTTGCATCGGTAGGTTTATTAAGTTGGTTTGTTGGGAGTTCAAACTCCGAGTGTACGCCTGGTCTTTTATTTAAGTCAGCTAGGTGTACCTTGAATGGTTTTGGATCACCTTTGGCCACAAATATCTTTCCTAAATGTAAAAACCTTACTTATTGAAATAGTGTAGAAGGGATTTCCTTTATGTGGTGTATCCATGGTCGGCCGAGGATCATATTATAGTTAGTTTCCCAATCTATAATATAAAACTCATTCAAGATGGTTTTGGGTCCTAAGGTGACCGGTAATATTATAGTTCCAACCGAGGTGGCTTTAAGGCTATCATAGCCCCTTAGTGTATTTTGAGTTGTGGAATAATTGGTTTCTCCATATCCTAGCTTTTGAAGGAAAGAGAAGGGGACTATGTTAACCACTACCCCATCATCTATCATTGCATGCTTCACATAGTTGTTATAAACCCATACTTGTAAATGTAAGGCTGGATCACCTTGGCGTGTGATCTCAGCATCTATCGGCATTTTGTTTATCTCAAATATGAATTCGACGTCCCTATCTGCCTGCCCTGGAGGATGAACATCAAAGTCCACATGATTTACCTGTGTTTCAGGAGGTGGAGTGATGTTAATTAAATGACCTAAACCTAATGCTTCTAAAAGAGCATCCCTGTGAGTAGGAGAGTTCTTTAGTAAGTCTAAGAATGAAATGTGTAAGAAGGTTTTTGTTAGGTCGTTAATCAAATCATAGGCACCCACAGGTTTTACTACATTTTTTGGATGTCATCTATCTCTAGCAGGTGGCTTGGACTTGGCTGAGAGAAATACTCTCACGTCCTTGTTATAGCTTCGATGGGTATTTTAGTGTCTAACTCCACTAAACTGACTACCTTAGGTCGTGGCTGACTTCCTAGTTGTGGCGCAACTAATGGATTTAGTGAGGTTGAGGCTTCATGATCATTGTTTCCTGTCATTACACCCTTGTTCATCCCAGTTAGATTTAGCCTGTTGTTATCGTGATTTGGGAGTGGATCATTAAAGATCTTCAGGGGTGCGTTTTGAGGGGAAACTGCCCCTGAAAAGGTATTTGACATTGGTGACGTAGGATCTGCCAAGAACATATCCATGAAAATTTGTCTTTGTTCATCTGACAAGTGTTACATGAATTTATTGTAGTCACGGCACGTTCTAGTGTCATGGCCCCGAATTTTGTGGAAACCACAATATGAATTAGGATTGTAATTCCTAGTTTGTTGGTTTGATGTGTATTGTGGCCCAAAATTTTGATCAAACCGTTATCTATTAAAATTTTGCGTTTGTTGTTTTTGGTTTGAATTCTGGTTTTTGGTACCTAGTTGAATTTTGGCTTAGACCCTGTATGGGATTTCTCCATTGTTGTTGTTGTTGTGGATGGTTAAAATCCACTGTATTGATTATCGGGGTAAAGTTGTTATTTCGTTGGTTGTTTATTTGTGATGGAGTATTGACAACATTTACCTTTTTAGGCTGGTCGGTTACTCCATCTGTTGTTACACCCCAAATTTTGTTAAGGATTTTAGGTCCTTGATTGACGTTCATAGTAGTAGGATAAGTTGTAGTGTTCTTTTTGGGGGCGATTAACCTCTCGTTTGCTCCATATGTTTTGCAACCACTATCAATAGTTGCTTGATCTATTCGAAGAGCACTCTCCAGTACCTCATCGTAAGTTCTTAATGGGAACTTCTGGACTTCTTCCTTCACTTCTCTACTAAGAGAATGAAGGAATAAATTACATATTTCCATTTGATCCATGTTTGGAGCACTTGCCGAAGAATAAAGAACTGTACGCCACCTTTGGATGAAATGGGCGACAGATTCATTGTGTTCTTGTTTGATGTGTAAGAACTCTCTGATTCATGTTCTTAATAATTTGTTCATGTCGAAGGCCTTGATGAACTCTGACACAAGTTGTTTGAACGAATGTATGGAAGCCTCAGGTATTCTATAATACCAATCAAGAGTGATGCCTTCCAAGGTTTTTGGGAATATTTTAGCAACAACCCCATCCCATGGGAGTAGTTCTCAAATGGCCGTAGTGTAAACTTTGATATATACATTTGGATCTCCCTCACCTTTTTATTTGGGAAAATCAGGGAGAGGTCTTGGAAGCATGACACTTCGTATGGTGAAATCCAAGGGCTCTTTCAAATATTCTGAGTAAGTCCCTATCGCATATTTCTTGACCATTGATGGTGCCTGTTGAGGGAGCGGTGGTGGAATGGGTTGTTGATATGACATTGCGTATGCATATGCGTTGGTAGGGGCATAAAGGAACACCTGTGTTTGAGAAAACATGTCAGGAGAGGAGAACATATCCCCTTGTGGTGATTTGGAGTATATGTTTAAGTATGACGGGGTAATGTCTAGGAATGGATTGTTTTGTACTAGACCGGGAGGAACAGTGTTAGAGATGGTGTGTCTAGTTGGCATTTGTTGTGAATACTGAGGAGTCATGCCTAACATACCTAATCTTGTGAGGAGATCTACTTGGCTAGGATGGTGTGGAGGATTGGAACTTCCTGCTTGCATGAATTGTGAATTTTGACTTGCATGGGCAAGTTCTAACCCTCTAACCTTTTCTATTAGAGTTGAAATGACTTTATTTGGTGAAGTCACGATGTTTTTCTATAGTGGAATTTGTTGTATACCATAGTGTTGTATAGGCATGTGATATCCTGCTATGAACTGATCGCTATCTTGCCAAGTTTCTCTGAGGGTATTTCCTATATGTAGTGGCATAGAGGTATTTTCTTGAAAAGAGACCTCGGGTTGTGTTTGTAAACCTCCTATAGGTGGATACATACTTTGAGAACATTGGTCATTCCTGGCATAACGTACCAAATATTCATCGTCTAAACCTCAGTATGAGTCTGATTATCTACTAATTTTTGGTCTAAGCAGCATCTGAGGAGATGAACCAGATTCTCTGGTGAACGTCATGTTATTCGATCCTGAAGGATCTGTTTGTTGCATTTGAGTGAGCTGATCTAACTCCTCAGTTTGAAATGATGAGTTATATCTGATTCTCAGAGTTTGTGTTGACAACTGGTTAGTTGAGTAGTTGTCACCCCATACTGAGAGTGAGGGTGATGATTGTCTATTTTGCTAGGTGTAGTATTCCTCAAGACCCAAGAGGGGACTGCCATATGCATCGAATCCTGACATATTCAGGGGGTATATGAATACCCGAAGAATAATGGGAAGGAGCGAAGGTGATGGTGAAATCCAATGAGGTGGAAAAGATGAAAAGTATACTAACTTAGAAGAACACGTAATAATATGACTCCAAACTAGAAAGTAGGAAGTTTCACGTCGGGTTCACCAATTTTGTGTGACAGAAAAGTGACATGCAAGCATAGGAATATACAAGTGACTCTTCCTCGCACCCGACCTGCCGAGGTCGTGCCGAGACAGCCGGTGGGTATGGAATATATGTGAGATGCAGACAAACTAGTTAGGCAATATAATGTCTTCAATACGCACTAGCGGAATTTGTGAGTCTAAGGAAAAGAAGGCCCTCCTAACTTGAACTGGTGTGATAGATCGGTCAGCAAGGATGACTGCTCGAAGGCTCCAATCAATATCGAGCTCTGGCATGATTCGATCTATAGGTTGTGGAATATGTGGAAATTAACCCGAGATAGTTTCGTGTATTTCTCCAGACAGGGTCATATGGTGGATGGTAAATATAGTCAACTCTATGGATGATTCTCTGGCCTAGTCTAGAACTCTCTAGCTTTGTTAGCTGATGTGTCTAACAAGTATAATTGTTCGATGATGATAGGTGGAAGTGGAGTAGACTGGAATACTAGTGTGTGTAGGTGAGTGTCTATTTCTAATTCTCCTATGGATTTTTTGGGCTGCGGGATTTGTGGGTCACAACCATAGACTCTTAGTTGTTGTGGACCTGTTATGGTCATGCGTGAAATCAAGTCCTAATCCCTAGTATCTAGTAATCATATGCTTTCTCAGCTTCTATATTTAGGATCAATAACTGTGTGATTTTCTTAGAATATCTTACAGGCATTCACGCAACCTGGATTCTTAGGCTAGTATCTATATCTGTAAGATTTTCTCCTGCGCCTGGCTGTGGGACCGAAGGATCACAACCAAATGTTTGTTCTCTTTCAAGCCCTTCTACAGTCATATGAATGTTGCCTAGGGTAATCTATAGTTTGGTTGATTTGACCAAAACGTGTGTGCTTGGTCGTCTTCTATGTTTAACCCACTCAACTGGGAATTGATTTGTTGCAAGCTTACCATTGTTCGTAAGACTTGGATCCTAAGATTTTGGTCTATATCAGTTATCACTGTGATGAGATTGGGCTAAGGCACGATTGGCTCGAATACGTATTCCCTGGGCTCTCTAGGTCCCGTGATTTTCATACAAAAGCAACAATGTAAAATGAACTACAGTAAAATGAAATTTAACTATGTCAAGTGTATCTATAGCATATATGATTTCTCTATTTTTTTTGTGTTTTCTAACGAGCTTTATGAATTTAAGAAAGCAGCTATCTAAAATATCTAGAATTGACAGCTAATATAATAACTTAAAATAAACAAAATAACCAAGTGAAGTTATTTTTCTGTGCAATTTGTAGATCTATTCTAAAAAATGAAATATCTCATCTAATCTATTTGCAAGGCTCTCGATCCTACCTTAGAAGTCAGGAGTGAATCATAGTTTCTCAGAAAATATCAATCCCCACAGCTTCCCTGGCAATAACGAGAGTAGAATTAACTGAAATAAAATAATTAACTACTCTATTTGATATGATTCTAACTAGAACTTTGAAAGCTAGAACCTGGATTCTGCAGAATAGTGGTGAATCTGATGTTGTGTGTGATCTTGTCCCCTTAGTGTGATCTACTCGTTCCTTCGTGTTCACGTGGATCCAAGAAAGCGTGTAATGCTAGCATTAACAGAAGTAGATATTGGCATAAAGGAAGCTCAGAATACTGACTAAATACAATGCAAGTAGGAGAAAGATAGTGCAAGAGTACAGAGCTTGGCTTATGCAATTCCTAGCAGGATCTATTGTGAGTCATGCAACATAAAGCGTCCAGAACCTAAAACTATCCTGTTTGAGGAGAAAAACCTGCAACTTTAATTGATTCCTATTGGTAAATAGACTATTTTATTCCAATGGATTGGATAAAATAACAACAGTACTTTACACAAGATGGATATGTGCTAACAGTAAAACAATGCTAACTAAGCATGCAATGAAAGAAACTAAGCATTCTAAGCAAAATGAAAACTAAATCTATTGCAAAGAGAAATCAGAGGCAAATTTTGAGGGGCCATTTGCTTGAGCACAAGCCAACTATTTATAGCATTTGTATTTACCCAAGGTAAAAACCAAATTGAACTCTTAAACTATAAACAATGGCAAAACACTATTCCAGGGAACCAGAATCATAAATGCAAGCTTATGGTGGTGAAAGAAAGCTGGTAAAACATTGAAATTACGTGAGTCATGTTAAAAGAGCTTTCTGGAAAACACGTAAAGGACCACCACCCTGAGCAGGGCGGTGGTTACAGGACCGCCGCCCTATTCAGGGAGGCGGTCACGAGACTGCCGCCCAAACATGGTGGCGGTTTCGTTACTGAAGAGAAAAACGCCAAGAAAAGAGAGGAAAAGAGAAAAACAAAGCACGCGGGGGCTAAGCAGGGCATGCGGGATGTTAACGCTTACTTGGAGAGCTTTTCCAGATCCTGAACACCTTGCGAGGAGACCTGTATCATCATTGGGGAACGTGTCATGTTGTTCTTGCAGTACAGTACCTTACAATTTTTGGTACGTACAGTCAATGCTAAGTATCCCTTCATCTTCATCTAGGTGTGGGTCACCTTCTAGTATCCCTCCCTCTACTATTTATGGTACATTTGCAAGTAGTCCACTATCTTCTATTCTTGGGGCATACCCAACTAATCCCTTGTCTTCTATATATGGATCACCCCTAGGTAGTCCATCATCTTATATTCTTGGTCCATATCCTAGTAATCCATCATATTACATCTATGGGTCACATCCTAATAGCCCTTCTTCTTTTATTCTTGAGCCACATCCTAGTAGCTCTTCATCTTCTATCTATGGGTCATGTCCTAGTAGCCCTTCTTCTTCTATTTTTGGGACATGTCCTCATAGCCCCATTTATTCCATCTTCAGTCCATATTCTATCAGCCCTTCATCATCTCCTATCAGTGGCTCACCTCCTGGAAACCCATCATCTTCAATTCTTGGACCATATCCTTTTCATCCATTACATTATTCTTATACCAAAGTTTGTGGAAATCCCACTACCATTCTTCTCATCAATTCTAAATGTCCACATTCTTCTCTCACTTCTTGGGATCATACAAGTCATGCATCAGCTTATAAGAAACCCAAACAGTTTCTTAATCAAGCTCAGATCAAAACTGTAAAGATCTCTATAGCTCCCAATAAGTCAAATGATCTTAATGTTAAAAATCAAATGCAATTAAAGAACACACACCAACGTACCCATCAAGTATGGCACAAAGTGCATAAAACTATGGATAGGGAACTCAAACTCCCACATATGAAACCCATGTTTCAAAACAAATCATAGTCATTTGTTGACTGTGAACTCACCATGATCATCAAGATCAAGGAAAACATGACTCTTGATAAACAAACATGCTTAGTCTCCCTTATCAAGGAAGTCGTAAACATTGTTGTTGGATCTTACCACACAGAGTGAATTTATTAGTCCCAACCTCTTAAAACTATCAAAAATCAAAAAATCAAAAACAATTCAAAAATACAAAAAACATTGAAAAAACACAACAAAAATCAAAGGTATAAAGATCAAACATTACAATCAAGTATTGTGTACACATGGATGTTTCTTTCTTCCCTTCCTTAATATTTTTCTGTAAGTATCCCTACCATTTTCATCCTTTCATGATGTTTTGGTTAGGCTATTCACACACATTTTTCAACATTTATCTCTATGGTATCCGTTTGATCCTAGTCTTTTATCACCTTGGTAAATTAAAGAACGACTGACCTCTTAGAGATCCTATCACATTCAACATCTAATAAACTTGTTGTGAAGAAATTTTGGACATATTTGTTAACACTAGCCAATTTTGTCATCATAGTCACTTCCACATCCTTCCATCAAGCCATCTGTGGTTATTAACCCCTTATCAAACAAGAGAGATGAAATAAGTTTTCAGAAAGAAAAAAAATCAAAATCAATCAAAGATCAAAATCGAAATGCTACAAAGCAAAATCAAATTGATATATTACTCTCTCTTGGGGTATTTCCAATAATCTCTATCGGGGCTATGGATGCATGATTGACAGTAAATAAATGTTGTGATTAGAATCAAATTCATCTTCGTCAGGGCTATGGATGTCTGGCTAGCAGCGAAGCAATGTACGGCTATCCTTCCACCCTTCATTCACAAAATCACCTTTCAAAATCAATCATCCCTACACTTTGGCTAGGGTGTCTTCACTTGTCTATTAAATATTCCCTTCAAGAGGTAATTAAACTCCACATGCACACACTGGATCTCTATGAGTAGGTAGGATTAGTATGTTACCAAGTGTCTTGTTTTGGACCTTGTTCAGACTCTTACTCTAGTCCATATCTCATCTCACAATTTTTTCCTTTGGTCAATTATTTCTTCATCATGAGGCTTCTAAGATACATTCATATCATTTTTCTACTTCATTCATAACATCCATGTGTATAAGATTACTTGTTTGCCATGTTTGCCGACACGTTTGTCACCTTTTACAAAAAAAATCTTCTCCTTCCTTTCTATCATGTGCTTTTAGGCTAACTTACATTGGGGGCATCCTTGGTCCTTCCCAACACTTCATTGGTTTACTTTCATCATTATGTTGAACCTCTCCATAATGGCCTTGGGTCCCACTTCTACCTGTGAAGAGTTTTCCTTTGAATACTCTCACCTAATCACTGGGGCATTTTTTCATCTTCACCTTTCTTGTACGCACGTGGCCTTATGCCCTTGTACATCCCATCTATCACTAGGTGCATCCACGCTTCCTTGTCTTCTTATACATAGTTTCAGAAAACTTTCAAAATCATCAAAACATTCAAATATGCTAGAAAAATAAAAAACATTCAAATATATTTCAAAAAACTTCTAAACAATATAAATCATCCTACAAAAGGTTTCTCTTTGGTTCTCACTTATTCATGTGTGTGACTCATGGATCATCTTGATCTACCTCCAACAACAAAAGATAGGTTGCCTACGTCGTTTGTACTCTGGGGCACAACGAGTTGCCTGGTACTATTTCATAGTGCAAATTGCTTTTTCATAGGACCGAAGTGTCCTCCATTATTCTCCTTGCATGTACCATTCCTTAGGGCACCATCATTAACCCTTTTTTCTTATTTGAATTGGTTGGAACTGAAGCTTTATAACAAAAACATGGTACTTGTTTCTCTGTTAGGTTTGGCTTGTTTACTTTCTCGTATTGCATTGCATTTTAAATGTTGTATGGAGTTAGGCATCTTTTACTTTCTCATATTGTATTGAATTTAGTATGTTGCATGGAGTTTGTAGTTTTAGAAATATACATTTGTTCTTATATGGATTTTCATGTCATACTACACTTTTTTTCATTCTTTCTAATAAGGACTGATGATGAAGATCATTAGCAATATGATGAAAAATAAAGTTGTTTAAAAGGAATTGGACGGATGTTATCTTATTCCCTCTTCCTCATACTCATTTTTATTCTATATCCCCTTTTTTTTCTTCTTCTTTACACTATTCTTTCTTCTATTATCTTTTCGATCATCGATCAAGTTCTTCTATCACCCCATCGCCAATCGAGGAGGCATCCTCCATTCTACTCGTTTTTCTTCTATCACTTAAAATTTTTATACTTTTTTATGTTTGTCTACTTTCTTTGAAGTGGTGTCACTTACGTCACCCCAAAGAGGGGAAAATGTAGAAACCTAAAACATGCTTACACTTAGCATTTCCTCCAATACAACCAATTGACGACACTTAATTAATCAACACGTCTTCGCTCCACTCTTGGATGCCCATTTACGACACCTTCTCAGTCGTATTCCTCCTATAATCAACTTATTTGGCTAATATCTCTCTTATTAGCTAAACATTCATCCTTTTGACCATTCATAACCTCCCTAGTTCTCTCTAAACCACTTCTATTGGCTTCGTAGGCTATCTATCAGTCATAATTGATTATCCAGACCCCTCCTAACTCTCAATGAGTCTCTAATCACTTACTAATCAATTTTAACTAGCCTAATCCTAGATTAACTAAGCCTAAAGCATGTTTATCCTAATCTAATCTAAAAATTATTTTGAGATTTAGTCCCACATGCACCCAAATTCCAAACTCTCCCAAGTGGAAAACTATAAATACAAGGCTAGGCTTACCCATTCAACCAACAAATTTACACAAAAACACACCTTGTTTACATAACAAAATCTCTCTCACATTTGGATATATTGGCATTAGAAATCATTTGTGATAGCTTTAAGCTATAGAACATTTGGATCTTGGCTATACTCCATTGTTAAGAGCTCCCCCATCTTACATCCATCCATTCCAAATATAGTTAGTAAGGGAAGATCTAAAGTTTGGCCATGTAGCCAACTTGGAGAGATCTCTTCACTATGTTTGGGAGTAAACAACACACAATTTGATTGCTTAGAATCTAAATAGGTTCACTTTCATTAATTTTTCATAGAGTAGAGAGTAGTATACATGTTATTTTTTGATGTTTTTATCAAATTTATAATGCTTTCATGTTAGTTTCTCTTGCTTAGCTCTAATCTCATGGTGCATGGATGAGTTAGTGAAGCTTTGAGGCTCTTTAACCTCATCTCATAGCTTTTGCAACTTTCCATTACACACATACCATTATCCTTTGTATGCCATATATAGATAGAATGATACCATTGTTGATCCTTTAATTTTACTTTTTACTCCATCACTGGTATGCCATCCACAATATGGAATCTGAAAAACTTGTGTTTATTGCTACCCACTATCTTATGGTTTCCATCTAACAAGAATGGCTCCATAAATTCCTTGAATTTGTACAGTTCCTTAATAAGATAAGGAGTGAATGTACTTGACCCTTGTTGGCATGTTCTTTAAGAGTCCATGATATGTGGCAAAGAAAATGTGTCTATTTTATGTAATGATGTTGTTAATATTCTAAAAGTACCATCTATATCCTCATGGTTGTGTCCCACTAGAAGGAATATTACTTACTCAATGTTGAATACCATTTTTTCTGTCAACATTGATACAAATGAAAATAATGTATGATCTTATTATCACTGGAAGCATTATCCAATTATAAGTATAGGATCAGTGGTTTCTTTATGAAATAAATATTCACACTGACAACATTAACTGATTTTCAATGGTCAAATATTTGATCGTATCTTTTACATTTTTCATGCACATCATCTTGTAATAATGCATCATGTAATGGTATTTTGGATGATCCAAAAAAATACGACAAATATCCATACTCATAAATTACAGCTTCTTCAAGCTTCCTAAGACAAAAATATAATGATGCGATTGTCTTGTGTCCATGTGTGAGCATACCAATCAAAGTAACTGGTAGGTTCATAACATTACTTATTGACTTTGATTTTTTACCCATCCTTGGTATGGAAATTTTCATTTTATCCATTTTATCATGCAAAATTCTCAAGAATCCATGAGGTTTTTCTTCTGAATACAATCTGTGGGAATAATAAGTTACACGATAACTTTGAATATATTCATTTTTCCATTTTTGTTCCTCCTCAATATTTGTGAGTGCTTCTAGGCATGTGGTGGATCTACATTTATTGAAAAAATATGTGCACTCATCACACTTGGAAAAGAAAATATTTTTTTCAATGGATACATGTGGAAACAATTTTTTCATTATGTTGTTTAATCTTGACTACAACACCTAGGGAAGTTTCAAGCTTCTCATTGCATTTTTTTTGCAGTATATTTTGGGTATAGAATGAAGGAAGAAACATTTGGGGAAATTTTAATCCATCCTATCCTATCGACTAAGTCATATGTTGAGAGATATCTGAATTTCTCTCAAAAATTATTTATATGTAGGCAATTGTTGTGGTAGTGTTTGAACTTTGTTTCTCTTTTCCAGTGTTTCCATTCACGCCAAGCCTATTTCCTCTTACCCATTTAGATTTATGTTTATAGAAGGAACTCCATGGGTACCCATATAATTTTTTCCATGCATTATGAGAAACATCCATCCCATCAAATTTCATTTTATGTATCTCCATAGTTTTTACCAACATTGAAGATGGAATTTTTTGTTAATACATCAAGCCCAAAAAAATATGTGAACTTCATTCAAGGCTTTAGTTGTGCGCCAAAAATTTTGAATTATATTTGAAGCAAGAGGTAATTTTTGTAGACAACTAGATTTATAACAAATAAACTTCGTATTTTCCACTTCTTCTAAAAATATTTACTATTTTCTATCCTCATCAGAATTTTGATTTGATGGATTAGCTTGAGGAGTATCTAGCTTCAGATGTTTTGTAGCATTATAAGATCTATTTATCACTCTGTTGGATTGATTGTGATTAGTGGCATCATATGAAATTAGATAAACAAACTGAGATTTCTGATCTTCTAATGAATCCCACATGATGACCTCAACCTCCTTGGTAATTCTTTGAATCTAATATCCATCTGAGAACTGTTTATGTCAACCAATTTCCTAGCAAGCCATTGTATGAGAGATCATTTAGATAGGCAACATCCTTTGTAAGGAGGTTTGAATACTATATCAATATGGACACCAAAGCTATTGGCATCCAATCTACTAAAATGTACCATGTCTCCTTCAACTACATTTGAAATTGTTCCCTTTACTACAAATTTACACTCAATCGAGTAGTAATGGATTAATTTTGTAACATCTCCATTGAACTTCAAATTGTGATGATCACTATGTATAAGGTGTAGACCAATCATTTGAGCACCCCCTTCCTTAATTATAAGGGAAGTTCTTTTTTCTTTTAAAATCAAATTTTTTTATTGGCCAAACAATTGTTTAATTAGGTTCTAGTAAGTCTAATCATTCTAAACACATATTTACCACTATCTCTATGCATACACCAAAATTAAAAGGACCGAACCTCTCTCCATCAATTTCACAAACTTCTAGCACATGAGTTATATAACCCATGGCTATGTCATCATCTATGATAAAATCTTTTTTATCTTTAAGACCTGTATTGATGGTGCTTTCACTGTCATCACTAGAATCTCTATCACTCTCTACATTGTAATCCTTTGAACCACTACAATTTTTTTCACTTCCTAAACTAGGGGAATGAATGAATTTGTATGCTTTGATAATCCACTCTCTTCTCAAGCAATGTATTATCCTTTATTCCTGACATCTTTCAAGATTTCAAATTCATCAACTGGGAAAGGCAATTTTACTGTCCCATCCAATATTGTGTTAACATTGACAATAACAAATCCTCTTGCCACGTCTTTGCAATGTAGTGTCTTCCTACATGGATATACTCTTCCCTTTTCAAATTTGGTTCCTTTTAAAAAAAATTCCACATGATCATCCTCTACAACACAAAATCCCCTATTGTTGTAACAACAAAAAATAGAAAGTTTGTGAGATGATGGAAAATCTATTAAACCATTGCATAAAATAAATTAAAAATTATCATGTGTGTATGATTGTAAGTATATTAAATACACATAGCACATGATCTACGAACTTTTATAATTCAGTACAGTTTGGAAATACTTCAAAATTATACATACAATTAAAATTGACATGAATATATTTATAGCATGATTTCAAAACTATGATTGAACTTGAATCATTTGAAATTAGTTAATGATAAATAAATAGATGAGGTTGAATTTAAATTATGAGAAATAAATAAATAGAAGTTAACTAGAAACTTGATTGCTAACCACTTCATCCAAATATCTTCATCATAGTAACATAACATATATTACTTTTACAATAATTCCTCATACTTCCCGTATTCACTAACCATGACAATGGTAATTTTTCCATTTTAAACATTATCTTAAAAGGATCTAATTTTCATTCATTATTTATGTTTTGCTTAGGAGAATTTGTCTTTCTTTCTATATTTAGTTTATGAGAATGGGCATATGCCCATTCTCATCACAATGATAAAAAATATTTGTTTATATGAGAAATGGCATATCCCCATTCTCATCACAATGATAAAAATCTTGTTTTTGTATGAGAAATGGCATATCCCCATTCTCATAACAATAAAAAAAATCTTTGTTTGTATGAGAATGGGAATATGTCTATTCTAACCCTTCTAACTTATTGAAGCAATATTGAACTTAATCATTTTAATTTCACTATAAAGGATGTGAGAATGGGAAACTGTCTAATCCAGAAAAAATTAAATATTACCTCTATTTTTTATACAATTCTTATATGAGAATGGGCATATTCCCATTCAATACAACATAAAAATATTTGTTTGTATGAGAATAGACATTTTCCTATTCTATATATGTGTATTGTCTCAAGCTAATACCTCTATTTTTATTCTATGATTATTATATGAGAATGGGCATATGCCCATTTAATATAAGATAAAAATGTTTGTTTGTATGAGAATGGACATATGCCCATTCTTTATGTGTATTGCCTTAAGATAATAATAAAAAAAATTCTCAAAAAGGAATAAAAACTAATTCCACTAAATGTTATTCCAAGGTAATATCTCATTATTTAGAACATCTAATATTAACCTTTGATGTGATTACTATAAGTTATATAGTTTTTATCAATTTCATAACCATATTATAGTATCAGTGATTTTAACACAAACACATGTGGGATATGTAATTATTTGCAAGTACATTCAAGATATTTATAATGAAACTTGATAAATATCAAAGATACCTATTGAAATATATTTAAAAATACAAATTAAGGTTAAATGTGACAAAAAATCCAACTAAGCAAAAAACTTAGATATCATAAAATATGGTATTAATACCAAATAATAGTATTGTCCTTTATAACCAATGGAGAAATAATAATATATGTTTTGGATCAATCTGCCCCATCCCTTCTTTCTATTTAATTTGACATTCCTATCTAGATTTCAGGGAGTTCTTAAAGCAAGTAAACGATTCAACATTTGAGTGATTTTGTGAAAAACCATGTGTCATATATAGTTGCCCTAACTATCCCCTCTCTAATACAAATTAGTACAATTAATTTCAAATGCAAAAAATAACCTAACACATGGTTATGATAATGTTTAAAAATTATATTTTATTTTAAATGTAAATAACCTACGTCATGACTATGATAAAGTTTTATATATGTAATAAACCTAAAACATGGCTATGAATTTATTTTTAAATTTAAATTTTATTTGAAGTGCAATTATTAAAACTAAATCATGGTTACTATATTTTTTAATATTTGTATTTCTTTTGACCATGGAGTAACGATTCCATTAATTTGCAAATAAATTGTTTTCCATTGTTAATATTTTATTAATTGAAAGTACTTGTATTTTATTAATTAAAGGGTAGTTATTTGTCAAACATGTCTTCGACCACCCGTTAGAGGGGAGTTTGGTGAAATTAATGGCAATCAATTCACACCACTCCATGGCACTGTAGAGATAATGACAGTGGTTACTGTTTTTGATGAAGGGATAGGTCTTGGGAATTGCAAGGTTTATTGCAGGTAGGCGAAGCTATCTCTTTCTTGTTCATCTTTTCTGATTTCTTTTTCATCCAGTTTCAACTTTTTTTGTTTGTCCTTATCCTTTGGGATTCCCATTTTGTTAGACCATTTTTCCTTGTGAAGCAAAAGATTTAAGAATATTTTTGAGATATTTTTTTGTCTTCTCCACTAAAATTTTGTTGACCCTTACCTCTTTAGGCTCTCTCAGTTTCGTAAGACTGTTTTCACATGTGACGGACAAGATTTGAAGAAAATTTGAGGCATGAATTATTCGAACTCTTCTTTTTTGAATTATTATGAGATGAAGAGTATCATTTGGTTTTCTTTTCCTTATATTTCATTTTGGGTTTAAAGATAATTCCCTTTATTTATCTTCTGTATTTTTTAATCTAGGAATTAAGAATATCACTTTAATGTTTTGAAAGACATGCATAGTTGTTAACCAAATCATAGTTGCTAAAATGAAGAGTTACCTGTTATGATTTTACCAAACTACCAAGTGGTCTTACCACCTGGGCAACATTGTTTTTTTCTGAGTTGTGTGGGTGAGTTGCACAGGCCGAGAATTTTTCATTATTAGAAGAAGAATTTAATTTTTTATAGTGAAGAAAAAATTTACTTCTTTTTTAAATTGAAGATAAGTTTCAGAGATACTTCTAACTCTTATCTGTTGATTTTTTATGAGATGAAGATTATCATCCTGCTTTATTTCTCTTGTATTCTAATTTAGGTATAAATATAATGTCATATGTTTGATCTTTTATATTATTGATATGTGTTTTAATAATATCACTTCAATATTTCAAAATAATTTCATAGTATTATCCTCCATAGTTATAAAAGGATGTCTCTAAATATGACAATTTCTTGCATGTTTCAAATTCTAAACAATATCATTCCCTTGAAAAAAAATACTTTTGATCCTAGAAAAACCACTTCCAATCCTTCATGCTAAGATAGGGAGTTAACTATTTTTTTATTACAAAAGTACAGTGTGGGGTTACCACCTAGGAAATGTTACTTATTTTCTGAGATGGGTGGCCTAGCTGTGTAGGCCAAGATGGGTGAGTGGGTGAACTATGTAGGCTGAGTTGAGCAAGTGAGCCGACCCGTCAAGATCGGTAGGTGAGATGACTCACCAATCTCAGTGGGATAGCTGACTCACCTAGCTTGGCGGGTGAGTTGACATTCCAAGTTGGTCAGGAAAGCTGATCTATTAATCTGAAAGTTGTGCTGGCCTGTCAAGTTGGCCATTCAAGTTGACTAGTCAAGCTAGGTAGAAAAGTTGACTTGTAAAGCTAAGCAAGTGAGCTAACCTATCAAGTTGGGCGTGCAAGTTGAATTCCTAAACTGGGGTGGGGTCTTGACCTATCGAGTTGGGTGGGCTAGTTGACTTACCAAGTTTGGTAGGCGAGGTTGACCTACTGAGATGGTCAGACGAGGTTAACCTATCAAGCTGGTGGGTAAACACACTGCCAAGATAAGCAATATTGAACTTAATCATTTTCATATAGGGATTAAAATGATTAATTTAAATGATGTATATAATGATAAAATGCCCATTCTCAAAATTAGAATCATAAAATAAGAAAAAAGATAAGATATAGCTTGTTTTATAATGGATAGTTTCCCATTCTCATAGCCCTTATAGAGTTATTGAAAAAATTAAGTTCAATATTACTTGTATTACAATTATTAGAATTGGCATATGCCCATTCTCATACAAACAAACTTTTTTATCATTCATTCAATGGTTAGGTATCCATACATATAGAGGTATTAAAATGTTTAAGTTCAATATTGTTTGTATTAGAATGTTTAGAAGGATCTTATGCCCTTATACATACAAACAAGAATTTATTTCTTGTATTGAATGGGCAGATGCCCATTTTCATATGTGAATCATATATGAAGGATATAGATAAAATAATTAATTTAATTTTTTTAGAATGGGAAGTTGCCCATTATCATATAGGAATCATATAAAAAAAATAGATCAAATTTACATTTTTTTGAAGTTCCACATAATCACAGCCTTCATATGTATTAAAATGATTATGTTCAATATTTTATCAAATGAAAAACTACCCAATCCCATTGTTTTACAAAATAAGTTATGTGATAAAATAGATAAGGTAACGGTCAAGGAGGAATACCTGTGATATATAGGTCGAAGGTTAAATGTATGCATTATTGACTTTTATCCAAGTTGATCATAGGGAACTCCTTTTTGTCTGAGAAGGACTACCTGTAGATACAAAGCAAGACCACTAAAAGAGTATTAACTATCAAGAGTCAGAGGATTTCCTAGAAAGGCTAGATTTGGGAAGCGTGATGCTTCCTTGAATGGTTGTTAATCCTCTATTTAATACAATTCAATGTGAGTAAACAACTGAAATAAGTAAGTCCTATTGTAATGTAATGATTTAGGTTTCTCATACACACAATACAGTAGATTTTATGCTAAATATTAAAATAACCCTAAATCTAATTAGAAACGGGGTTTTTTTAGGTCAGACAGGTCTATCAAAGGTCTGGTAAGGGTTTGGGCTTGATTGGTTAAAGTTTGGGTTGATTTTGGGTGAGTGGGAAGCTTGTTGGTCTAAGATTGTGAAATGACATAAAGACTGATATTGGTCTAGTGACTGATGCCTGTAGTGGGGCTAAACTGACGTTGGTTAGATAATCGATGTTGGTAGGGGCAATATGTAGTAAATTATTAAAAAGACATTTTTAGGCTCTCTGTGATTACACAGAGAGTGAGGGTAGTATTTTTTGGGTCGTAATATGGATGAGATGAATCAGGGATACTAAGGAGGAGGATTAGAATGGTGAAAAGGCTTGGGATGGTTGAATAGTGGTTTCATGGGAAGAAGGTGATGTACAGGAAATAGAGGAAATAAAATACTGAAAGAAGCAAGAGATCTACAAAAGAAATAAGAAAAATTATTAGAAGCACAATACTTACTTGATGTCTTGCTGATCTTGGGAGTTGGTATGGTTAATGGTTGATTGGAGAAGAATTTATTGAGTCTAGTATTGTGAAAGTATGGCCTATGTGCTTCTGTGAGTATTCCAACACTACGAAAGGAAAACCAGTTGCTTGTCTTGCATTGTAGTTGTGGGTGTTTGTTGTCTTGAAGCCAGAGGGCTTAAAGATTCATGCTTGAATGCAATCAAGATCCAATAACTGAAAGACCAACCCATGTAAAGATTTATGAAATTTTATATAAGTTAACCAATGGAGGTTAGTTTACCATTGTCAGTTAAGGTGGGAAATTCTAGGTTTACCAAAAGTAGGTAGATCTTTACTATTTTGGCATGATTTTCATTTATTCCACTTAGGGAAGTGGATTTCTCATTAGAAAAGGTAGGAAGGTCATAGAAGAAGTCCAATTAGGTTTAGGAAGAAGTCTCAATTAGTTAGGTCAAGTGGTGACTTACCTTGGGAGTGATGACTGAGTGATGAGAGTGATGACTCGGTCATTGTGAGTTAAATGCCCCTAGAATGGGTCCAAGGTGAGGTGTAATGAAGAGGTGGAGGTGTGAGGATGAAATTAACTTAATAAAATTAAATTAATTAATAATGTGAGGATTAAATATTAATATGGGATGAAGGGGTCATGATGTGTTTAAATATATTACGTTAATTGATTGAAGGGGACCAAGGGGAGTGTGACCCAAATTTGGTGTCTACATTTTCCCCTTTTTTATCGTGTATCTTGTATTGGCAAGCGATGCTGAAAAAAATAGGGAGTCAGTGTCCCATGTATAAATGTAGATTAAGTTTCCCCAAGTACGGATGAAGGTGATCCCCCTCAAAACACGAACTGATGAGGTAGGAAAATTAGTCAGGGAGTGGTTTGATAAATAGGTTATTGAGGAAAGTGAGGGATGGTAGGTAAGGGTATGGTCATTTTGGGTAATGGGTAAAGGTCGGGTCAGGTAATGGGTAATGGAAATAAAATGCACACACATGTATAGATTGCAATATGGTACCATTTGGAAGAGCTTGCAAAATCTATGTTTTCAAAAGGGCGATAGGTTTATCCAAATGAGGTTGAAGTGATTTAGGTATCCAAGGTATAGGATATGGTCATGAAGCATAACAAGGTCATGTCTAGGAACAAGTAATAGTTTTTATTCCATTACATAAAAGGTAAGGTCAGGATAAACATCACGTCATTAAGAAAGGTAAGTTCATTAGGCTAAATAACATAGCAAGTAGCATCACAAGATATAATGAGTACAAAAATTCCAATGTCACAAAAGGGTGGTTCATGTCAAGGTATTTAGGTCAGGGCACATGTAAGGCTCAAGGTTTAGGTAAATAACATGTCCCTAAACATAGTTAAGGAAATGTACAGGTAATGTAGGCTTGCGGGTAAGGTATAATAGGTGTTGGTAAGGTTTAAAGTTGTTGGATTAATAATGTTTTTGGGGAAAATGGGCATGGGGTGGGTCAAATGGTTATGTCAGGTGAATCGATGTCAGTTATAGTGTAACTGACATTGGTGTTCTAGGGCATGACATGACTGAGGTCAATCAATGTCAGAGTTGGGGGTAAAAAAGGAAAAATATGCTGTTTTACGGATTCATTTTTACCTTTCCAATTTTAGAAAATGACAGAGGAGAAGTGTAAGAGTGGAAAATAATAGTACAAGGTGTTGAGCTAAGTTGGCAAGCCACGTAGCAGGTGATTGACATTCGATTGATAGGTCCATGAGATCAAGTTGATTGATTCGATTGGTTGTGAGGTGAGGAATTTTTTTTTCATGGAAGAGGTGCAAGAGGGAGCGGGTAGACCACTAGCGTAGCATTTAGATGTGCCACTATAGATATGGAACTGAGTAGAGGTAGGATATAATTTGAATCCTTCATTTGGTTGAAAATAGTTTGTTGAAAATAGTTTGTTGAAATCAGTTTTGTTTAAAATTTTGGTGGAACTTTAATTTGTGAAATCATTTTTTTAAAATGAATGAAATGAGGAGGGAGGAAGGTCAAATTTATCTTAAATAGTATTGTTGAGAAAGATAAGATAGGTTTGGGTGGGTGGGAGTAGGTATTTAGGTTGTTTTTGGTTAATTTTTGAGAATGGGGGATGGGTTTTTGGTTGTTTTTCTCTTACAGATTCTAAGGGTGGGATATTCCCATGAGCACTAATGGGGGTGTTACTAAGATATGATAGAGGATCGGATATTCTTTTCTTTGGCACCAAATTTCCTAGTTCAGCTATATAGGGAGCTATTGGCCTACGGGAGATTGATGAGTTTTGGTATGTGACCAACACCAGTATTTATTATCGACTGCTGGGCATATGAGCACATTGTGTGTGTATGCCCAGTTAGTTTACCATGATAGGATTGGTTCAAGGGTGGCTTGTTTTAGAGTTGGTTTTAGATGATGGGTACTAGTGGGTGGACAAATGAGGGTGGCGAGGGCCACATATGATGTGTCATACTACCAAGAAATGATTGGAGGGAATTTAGGTAGTTGATATCATGTGGAGGCCATATGTTGACTATCCATCATATAGAGGCATGGATGAGGAGTTAGAGGAGCTTTAACTAATGAGATGGATACATGCGCAACATGAAAGGGAGCATGAGATGATTCCCGTGGATAGGGTCAGATGACAATTTAGATGATGGCAGGATGTGCCCCCACCTTTCCCACAGTACCATAGAGATGATGTGGAGAGACTTATGTCTCCACCACATCTGAGTTTCCCCACAGGGTAGGAGGAGTAGGTAATAGATAGACTAGATTGATGATGCATCCATCACCAATGGATACATCCAGTGGTGGGTGACATAGTTATGGGAGGCACCACTGAGTCTAGGAAAACCTGATTTAACGACCGTACATAATATTAGAGGGGTACATTACAGGGTCATGTGGCCACCATATATGCATAGATTACAGGGTTGCAGGGATAGGTGATAGGGTCACAGGCATAGGTGACGACCCTACATGCCAAATTAGCATAGGCACAGGTTCCCGTATAGGGTGGAGATAGGGATGGAGGGTAGGTAGCCACCTTATAGGTACAATTGGCTAGATTATAGGGCCATATTACCACTACACATGCACAGGTTGTGGCCTTGTAGGCCTAGGTAGCTGCACATGCACTAACACAAGCACAGGGATAGGTTTGCACAGGATAGGCACCTGCGTCAGGACATGGTAGACTTTTGGTTGGGCAGAACTCATAGGGGGTAGTTATGTTGATGGCATCACCCCAAACCATATATATGACGAGCTTCGAGGATGCCCATAATGAGGCTCTCTATTATCAGGATCATCTAACCACAACAGGGATTGATTTTCCCTCATATACTGAGTACCAAGCTCAGTAGGTAACCAATAGGAAAACTATATCCAAGACTCACAGTTGTGGTAGCACAAGGGGTCATCGACCCTAAAGACAGGGCCATGGTGAGGTTACAAGATCTTAGAGATGGGGCTTGAAAAAGGGCCTGGAGGAGGAGACAGATGATACAAGAGGGGAGGGTATCAGGTGGGGGTGAGTGGTCACTCTATGGATAATGTACCATTATTTTAATTTTTTATATATATACCGGCTTGCATGCCAAAGACGTGAGATTGTACATGATATTTTTTGGAGGTACTAATATTTATTTATATCCATGTATATATGTATTAATATAAATGCATTTCATTATATAGTTGATGATGTTGACTAGATGGATGATGTACTCATTTTTAATTTCCATTGTTATTATGTACTATGGAAACTAGTTGAATTTGACATGATTGAGTCAAGGTCATGTAGGCATGGTGGAGTCTAGGTCATTTAGGTATAATTGAGTTTCTGTGGGTTAGACATGGTGGATTCTAGATCATTTAGGAATGGTTGAGTTTAAGTGAGTTAGGCATTTGGATTCAAGGTCATATAGGCATGGTGGAGTTTAGGTGATTTAGGCATGGTGGAGTCAAGGTCATATAGGCATGGTGGAGTTTAGGTGATTTAAGCATGGTGGAGTAAAGGTCATATAGGCATGGTGGATTTTAGGTGATTTAGGCATGATGGAGTTGAGGTATAGGCATGGTTGAGTTTAGGTGAGTTGGGCATGGTGGAGTTAGGTTCAAGAATCAAGGTCATGTAGGTATGATGGATTCATGTTTTTGCATTTGATTTAATTTCTAATTTATTGGTAGTATGGAAAATAAATGATGATGTATATGTATGTTGTGGTGTAAATTTCAAAATATTTGATATCATGGAAATGTGAAAGCATTGATGTATGATATGGTTGATGTTATAACATGGTAGGTATGTAAGTTTTTATGATTGTTTAATTTCCCAGTTTTGTGTAAAATGGAAACCAAGGTAGAATGTGAATATAAAAGGGGGAAAATTGGTTAGGGGAAAGAGTGGCCTAGCTAACCTCCAATGGCTCCATGCCCTCTGATTCTTGCCTATATAGCCCCCAGCGAAAAGGGGCCTCAGGCCGATGTAGTTATCCCATAATCTAGGGAAGAATATGATGAGATAGAGGAATGGGTTGGTAGGCTTTAGGCATGATTGAGTCTTGGTCATGTAAGCTTGGTTGAGTTTAGTTCATTTAGGCATGGTTAAATTTATGTCATTTAGGCATGGTTGAGTTTAGGTCAGTTAGGCATGATTTAATTTAGGTCATAGGCATGGTTGAGTTTAGGTCATAGGCATGGGTGATTGTGGTGAAAGAGGAATTACAAAAATCTAGGTGTCAAAGGTCTCGTCATGTGAAGGAAGATCAATAAGTAAAAAAAATGTGAACGGTAAGAGGAGACAAAATTTTGTCGAATTAGTAAGAACCATTTTGAGTCTATCATACCAAAGATTGGCTTAGGAACGTAAGACCTTAAAGGCATTTCATGATTGACTATTATAGGGGTGAATAAGGTCACATTATCATGAAATTTCACATTTGTGTTACGTCCCTTGAGTAGGTATAATATTAGAGAGGAGAGGCAGTGAGGTGAAAGAAGTTGGTTTTGAAAAACCTGGGGTGAGACAGCGTGCCTCTTTGGAAAGAGACCCAAGATCAAAATAGTAAATTCCATGATGAAAAAAGTCATCTTTTTCTTTTTAGTTTTGTTTTTATAGGATCGATGTGGGAATTATATGTGGGATGAGTAGAGTATCTCTTTGAGGTCTTCGTGAAGTTGATCAATGCGGGAAGCTTCAAAATATTTTTATTTATTTTTGTAGGAATAGTCTTCTTTTTGTGATAGACTATGTACAGTATGGCTAGCTTTGTATAGCTATCCTTCAAGGGAGCAGTATATTTATAACAGGAAGATATAAAGATAGATGTCCTTTTTGAGGGAGTCATATTTTTACTAGAATTTTGACTCAAGGAGTTTGAATTTAAAAATCTTGTATATTACTTTTGAAATTGTGTTTTGGACTTTTAGGTCATGGACAAGACTATAGAGAAGGATATGCTCCTTTTATGAAGGCAAAACCATATCACACAAGGATTAGCTATGAAAGAGAGGTTTTAACTGATGAATGACCATGGGATTCCATCTTTGAAAAGGATGAAAAATATCCATGAGAATCATGCCATGAGTAGAGACGTGATGCTCATATTGAAGATAAGGATGAAAGGTGACGGGTAATCACATGATTCTTGTTTAGTCGTTGATCCTTAAAATAGGTAAGAAGAAGGTGGATAGTGCTCAAGGGATGAGCGTTTAATAGATAGAAGGTACTATAGGACTCGATTCAATAATAGAATTTTTGAAGAAGCAAGGTATTGAGGGGCTCAAGTTTGGGTTTACATTCGAGTGAAGATAAACGATAAGCACCTAATCCATAGGCATGAGTAATGATATAGGATCCAAGCCAATTAGGAGAAAACTTGCCCCGTTTATTTTTCTCCGCTTTTGTTACATGTTGATTTTCCTTCAAGACAAGGTCACCAACCTGGAATATTTGTTCTTGGACACATTTTTTGTAGGCACGTTTGATACATTTTTGGTAGATTTGGAGGTGATCGAGAGAATTGAGATGACATTCATATAATAACTCAAGTTGTGCCAAATGATCCTACGAAAATTATCATCATTGAGCATATCTTTTAGTGAGATACAAAGAGATGGTATTTGGACTTCACGAGGTGATAAAACCTCTATACCGTAGACTAAAGAGAAAGGCGTGGAAAAAGTTGAGGTGTGAATACTAGTGCAATAAGCCCAAAAGGAAAAAGGAATGTGTTTGTGCCAATCCTTTCTAGTATTGTTAACTGCTTTCATAAGAATTTTTTTAAGGTTTTGTTGATTGATTCTGCTTGGCCATTTTCTTGAGGATAGTAAGGTGAAGAAAAAATGAGTTGAGTTCCAAAGGCATCACAAAGTTTCCTTAGGGTTTTGTTTTTGAATTGTTTTCCGTTATCAGTTATGAGGTGGTGAGTGACACTAAAGCGAAAAATGATGTGATGGCTGATGAATTCACATATTTTCTTGAATTTTTTAGAAATAAGAGGTATGGCTTCTACCCATTTAGTGTAACATTCTGTAGTGATAATAATCCATTGATGATGTTGGGAAGAATGGGGATTGATCTCTCTGACTAGATCAAAACTCCATTGAGAGAAATGCCAAAGGTCTTGTGGGACATGTAAGGCATGACTAGGGGTGTGATGAAGATTAACATGTTGTTGACACTTCACACAACACTTGAAATAGTCACAACAATCACGGTTTAGGGTTTTCCATTAATATCCTAGGTGAAGGATACGCATAGCAATAACTAAACCATTGAAGTGACCCCCAAAAATTCTGTCATGAATTTCCTTGATGGTGGATGGAATTTCGAAACCCGTAAGGTATGCTAAGAGGATAACATCAAAGCCACATTTATAGAGAAGACCACCCATGATGACATAATGAAAGAAAAATTTGAGAAAGGCTCATTGTCCATTGCGAGTAATATCTAGAGGCAGAATGGAAAGAGAAATGTAGTTAGTAAACTGCTTATACCAAAGGTCATTTGGTTCAATCTCAATGTTTCCTACAATTTTGACATCTTGAAATAGATAAGAAGGTGATTGCAACCCTTGTATTGTGAAAAATATTTTTGAGTTAGAGGGTGAAATGGGGATTTTAGAAGTAAGACAGGCCATGGTATTTACAAATTTATTAGTGGAACATGGGGTGGTTTGAAATTCATAATGGTAAAAGGTAGTCAAAATTATGTCAACATGATGCTTATACTTTTTAAGTATCTCATTACGACACTGGTATATAACAATAGCTTGGTTCACAACCAACTGAGATCCTCCAAAGATATTAATTTTGTTAATGTCTAAGGCTATGGCGGTTTGAATACCTAACATGAGTGCTTCATATTTGGTGATATTGTTAGTACAACCAAAATCTAGTTTAAAAGGTAATGGCATAGGCTCACTGTCAAGAGGAATGAGGATAAATATAGCACCACCCCACACTGACATTTGGAACCATCGAAGAATAAGGTCATCTGGTAAACAATATCATCCAGGGAGAGGGTAGTTATGGATTCATAAGGGAAATAAAAGTTAGAAGATTGGTTTCTGGAGAGAGGTGCGTCTACAAGTTGGTCTGACAATTATTTTTCCCTTGAAATATTTTTTATGGATGAATTTGAGATCTAGGTCTTCAAGAAACATGAGCCAACGTGCAATAGGTTGATGTTGGTAGGGCTTAGCATGCATGTAATGTAAGGGGTCAGTATTGGTGAAAACAAAGGTTTTGTGGTTGAGTACGTAATGGCGACGTTTAGTGGTGACAAAAAATAAGGCTAAACAGATTTTCTCAGCAGTGAGTATATCTAGTTTTGTAGTCTAAAAGCGTACGACTTACATAGTAAACCACTTGTTCTCTATGTTTCTCGTCACGATGAGCAAGCATGCCACCTAAGTAATGATCAGTAATAGAAATATAAAGGTAAAATGGTTGATCATCCTTAGGGGGAATGAGCACAGGTGGTTGGAGGAGAAATTGTTTTAAGGTGTCAAATACTTTATGGAATTTATCATCCCATTTGAAGGAGACATCCTTTTTTAGGAGATGATGAAATGGATGGCGAGTGGTCGAAAAGCTATGAAATAAAGAGATGAATAGCTTATAACTTGCCTTGAAAAATATGAAGTTTATGAAGGTTAGTAGGTGGAGGCATTTCCAGAATAACATTGATTTTAGCGGGATCAACTTCAATGCCACACAAATAAAACATAAAACCAAGGAGCTTGTTGAGAGATAACAGTGAAGACACACATCTCAGGTTGAAGGCAAACACACTACTTGATGAGACGATCGTAGATGACCTTAAGGACTATAAGTTTTCGGCCCGATGTTTGGATATTTGGCAAGGATATTTTCAACGTAATCTTCCAATACGTGATGCATAATGTCATGAAAGATATAATTCATAGCCTACTGATATGTAGCACCAGTGTATATCTAAGGCCAAAGGGCATGACATGATAACAAAAGGTGTCCCCAAGGAGTGCTGAAGGTAGTTTTTGTGTTGATCTTCCGAGGTGATTAACATTTGGTTATAACCCGAGAAACCATCCGTGAGTAATAGCATCTCATGGTTGGCAGTGAGATCAACTAGTTGGTCAATACTAGGTAGAGAAAAGTTGTCTTTGGGGCAAGCTAAGTTAAGGTTATGGAAATATGTGTAAATGTCATTGTCCCCCTGTTGCTTTTGTGAGAAGAACAATGTTAGATATCCATTGTGGGATAATCAATGGGGTAGGATGAAGGAAACCAAAAGAAGGTGTTGGAGTTCTTCTTTGACAAGAAGGGTAATGCGAGGATGCATTTTTCGCAGCTTCTATGTTCATGCAGGTTTTTAGCATCAAGGAATAGTTACGATATTATGGACCAAAATGTTTGGGTCAATACCAGGCATATCAGCATAGGACCAAGCAAAAAGTGTTGCTATGATCCTGAAGGAAAGAAGTGAAAGCTTCTTGTTCAACAACATCTAAAGATTAGTCTATCTTTAGAATGTGCGATTCATCTAGAGTGTGAATATTAATTTCGATGGTCAATTCATTCAACATGGTTTGTGTCTCATAAGTTAATGACTAGTGAATATAAGAATCTTCCGCACCAAGGTAGGTGAGAATAGACTCATCATCCTGACATTGAATGACATTAATAGAAGTGTATCATCATCGATCATGTCAGGATACAGGAAGGGAAGAGAAGAGGGAGCCTTGCCATCTTGTTGATAAGTTAGAGGTCCAATGGAAATGGTGTTCATGAAAAAAAAGTTAGGAAGAATGGATTCTAGATCCATAGACTCTGTAGGTGAAGGTGGTGAAGTTGGTGAATAGGGTGGGGAATGTTTATCATCCTCAATGAGTTCGACTCAGGCCTTCTTGGGAGATGGTTCGATAAATCCAATACCACTGCAGTCTTTATGCTTACGAGTGGTGCATGGGATGATAGTATGGTGGCCTTGTTCATAGAAACCAAAGCCAAATTCCCTTCTAAGCATAATGATGGAGGAAAGTGTGGGTGAAGTGGCAGTTGGTGAGATATTGAAGGTTGAAGGAAAATGGTCAAGTTTGGGGATGTGGCTCAAGCGAGTAGGTAGAAGAATCAAGTTCCCCATACTTTAGGTTGGTGCAAAGGTGGGGAGGACTATAGGGGAAAACCTTACCTATCATTGTGATCATAGTGGGGATGTTGGTGAAGTTTACAATACTCTTGAAGAGTAAGGAATGTCTCAATGTTATAAAGGTGATACTCCCCTAGAGTGAGGCATTGAAAAAACAGCTTCTAAGGGATCAGTAGTTGATATGTGGGTAGTGGAGAATGGATGAATTACTGGATAGTTGGGAAGAAGAAGCATTGGTTGGTTGAGAAGTAGAGGGGGTTGGCTGATGGGTCAGTTGCAGAAGATGCATGGTAGTAGTGGGAATAGAGGAGTTAGTTGTGGAATAGGTAGCGAAAACATTTATGGATGCAATAGTGGGTGAAGGAGAAGTGGTAGTGGTGGTAGATGCCTTAACTTGTATAATAACATCATTGGGTCGATACAACATGTTACAGGTCTTGAATGGTGAAGGTTTGGCTAGAATGGTATAGTTGTGTCCTTCATGTTCAAATTTTAAATAGCGGTGTAAGGTTGAAGGAACACAACCCATGGCATGGATCCAAGGTTGACCAAACAACATGTTGTATTGGAATTCCCCCTCTAAGACATAGAATAATTCAGGAATGGTATAGGGACCTACATGAATGTGGAGAATGATGGTGCCAAGAGTGGAATTCATGACATCACTGAATGATTGTATCATAATTGGGTTATTATGCATGCAATTGGTAGGGATGCACATTTGGTTATACACATGGGAGGAAATGATGTTGATATTGGCACCACCATTGATCATAATGCATCGAACACATGTATATTATTAATGTATACAAGAAATAAATAGGGTGGGATCAGGATCATCTGATTAGAGAGGTACAATCTCGTTGTTAGAAAAACTGAGAGCGGCTACTTGATGAGTGGTATTAGGTGTAGAGGAAAGGGATGAAGTGGTGAGAGAGGCCACATGGTGAGGAGTGATAATGGATGCAACAGGAGTAGGGTCATTAGGTAAAACCTCAATAGATTACAGAACCTCAATGAGGGCCCGTCGATGAGACTCAGAGGTTTGGACAAGGTCATACAAAGAAATTTTGAGAGGAGACTTGGTGTAATTTTTTTAGCATTGTATAATGGGAAACCCCATTAGAAATAGGGTATGTGGGTCCATACGGATGGTGATTTTTGGTGTAGGTGCAGATGGAATATTGGGTAAAAGAGTGGTAGATGAGCTGGTTGTTTTCTCCTTTCCTTTTTCCTTCTAGGCTTGAGTGGCAATTTGACCCATATTAATCCATGGTGAAGGAGTAAAGTGAGTCATAATAGGTGTAGCTATAGGACAGGAAACAATATGGTGAGGGCATATACTAGTTTTTTGCAAATAATGCAGTACATTGGCATTTTTGCAGAGGTTTGGCTAGCTTTCTTATGCAGACCATTTTGATCTCAAATGTTGGAGGAGGATAAAAGGTTTGTGGAGGGGGGAGATGAAGGCCACTGAATAGGTATGGGGACAGAGGATGTGTGGTGATAGGTGATAGGTGGAATAGGGTCCTCATCTAAAATATCATCATCGTCAAAATTTTCTTTGGGAGGACATAGTTGGAGAAGAATAGTCTTAAAAGCCTTACATTTTTTCCACATCATGCCCTAGCACATGATGGTAAGAGTACAAATTTTTTTATATCATCAAACCCCTCTGGTTTAGGTTTGAGTGGGTCAGAAGGTCTAAGTGGTGGAAATGTGATGATAGAGGTTTCCAAAAGGTTAGCTAAGATGTCGGCGTAAGACCCTGCCAATGGATTAGAATATGAAGTAGTATGGGTCTAGATGTAAGTGTTAGTGACTTTGGTGGGAGAGGTGCCATGGGAGGTGGAATCAGAGGTTGAGTCAGTTTGACCACTATTTTGGTAGGTAGTATGGTTTTAGGTTTGGATTTTACCTTCTTAGGTAAAGATGTAGTAGGTGAACTAGTGGTTGAAGGTGGTGTAGGTTTAACTACCTCTTTAGAGGGTAGTGGGGTTTTAGACTTTGATTGCACCTTATTGGGTAAAGGTGAAGAAGAAGTGCATGATGTAGAAGGGAAGACAGATTGTAGAATGGAACAAGTTAGCCAAGGTGATAATGAAGGTGCAGTAAAAGATGTGGGAATAGGCAAGGTGGAAGGTATTGGTTTAAGAGAAGGGAATATCATAGGTAATGATGAGGATATTCAAATTGGTGTAGGTATAGGAGGTAGAAATGATGCAGATGATGGGAAAGGTGTATGTTATGTAGGTAATTTGGGTGGAACAAAGGATCATGATGAGGAGGTGAGCTATCATGCTTTTGGTTTTCCTTTAGTAGGAGGTTGCTTGGTAAAATTTGATGGGTGGGGTCCCAAGATAGATGTAAGGGGTGGAGGTAACAAAGGGGTAGTGGGAGAAAATGATGTATGTGACCTAAGAGGTTGGGTCTTTCTCTTAGGTGGGGAAATAGTCTTTGCGTTGGCTTGTGAGGACGTGGCTAAAAATAGTTTGACAGGGGGATGGACTAGGCTTGATGTCGGCATGACTCCTAATATGGCAATGGGTTTGGACATGGAGGAATATATAGATGTAGGTAAGGCTTTAGGCATTGAAAAAAGTTCATTTGATGGTAAAGGTTTAGGTGTGTGTAAGGGTGATGAAGAAGAGGTTACTATAACTGGCATGGGCATGGTTGGTTTGGTTTTTAGAAACACCTTTGGATAGATCGTGGAAGTATCAACAGACAACATTTGCATCTAAGTTGAGAAAGGTAGCTGAAGGCATCCCCAAAGCATGGAATTGTCGACATAATCCAAACGGTTAGCCAAATGTGAAAATGGCACCATTTTAGGGGGAATGATGTTTATTTGGTAGTAATCCTTGTAAAGAATGTATGCGAGACAGGGAAATGGTTGGCTTCAGACTTTTTGGGTAAAAGAGAGGAGAGAAAATCAACATGATCCTTGAAAGCCAATGGATAATTATCACCAATAGGAAGGGGCATTGCTAATGGATCCCCTATGGGTAGGGGAGATGAAAAGTAGGTAGGTTCATCTTTTTTTAAAGAGGAAGGTAAGCATGACTCTCCCATGGGTAGGAGAGTAAATATTGTGGGTTGTTCATCAGGTTGAGAGGTGAGTGGGGAAACTGCATCGGCGTATATGGTGGACTCCTCCATGGGTGAAGGGGAGATAAGGGAGACTCCTCTGTGGGTAAAGGAGTGGATGAAACAAAATCTTGCATGGATAAAAGGGCTCGTGTAAGAATATCCTCGATAGATGGAGTAGGAGTAAATTGAGGAAGAGGTGGTATGATGTCAAAAACAACATGTACCTCCCAAGTGTTATTGCCATTGGTTGAATTTTCACTGGTTCAATAGACAATTGGGTGTGATTCGGGAACAACTTCTTGAAGATGTGAAGGTTCTGATTAGCCGGTGCGTTAGGGTTATCGAAGATGAGATCTCCACTATCTAACATTTCTTGGATGATATTTTTGAAAGTTATACAATTACTGTTGATATGACCTTTAACATGATGATAGTTGTAGTAATCATTTTCTTTGTACCATGCAGGCATAAGATGAGAGGGATCAAAAATAGTATGTGATTTGGTGGGTGGAAGAGTGATTGCTCTAGATTTTAGAATATTTTCTAAAACCAAAGTGTAGGGTTATCCTATGGGAGTGTATTTTCATTTCTCCCACTTGAACTGGAAAGCGTGAGGAGAAAGGTTGGAAGAAGGATTTGATTGGTTGGATGGATGAGATGGTCAAACTTTCAAAACTACTGTGTGGGCAGATCCTTTTTCTTTAGAGTAATTATTTTGCGGTTTGGAAGAATAATAGGTATCGTTTTATTTAAATGCAACATTCTTGTTATACATTTTTATTTTCTTCTCTTCAATGACACAAATTTCAAGTTTTCAGGCCATGGTGAATGGTTTTTCAAAAGTGCGGAAGGTTTTAACTTTAAGAGTTGGCAAGATGTGCCTAGCACAAGCCCTGGTGAACAAATCTATTAACTCAGTTTGAGGTAGTTGAAATGTGAGCTCGTTGATTAGACTTCAACCAACAAGTGACAAAATATGCGATAGATTCATCTTCATATTAAAATGTTGAATACAAATCAGTCATGGTGAATTTCTTGATAATGTTGATAGAAAAGTGGTCTAGGAAAGCTTGAGCTACTTGGTTAAATGAGAAAATGGAGTTCCTAGGTAGAGCACTATACCAATCTAACACAGGTCCTATCAAGGACATTGGGAATGTTCTCAAGAGAAAAGTGTCATCATGAGTGATCAGATAACACCCATATTTAAAATACTGCAAGTGTTGTTGCGGATCTTCTTCGTTAAATCGATTTAATTTAGGAATTTCCCAATGTGTAGGGTATGGACAAATTGGAATGGATGGGTGAATGGGCTCATTGTAAATCTCATCATATGTCAGAGAGTTACATGAGCTAGAGATTGATGCTTCCAATGTCTACATCTTGTCCATCATCATTTTGATAAGATCATTAGTAGGTTGTGATGACTAGGAACCCCCTGTAGTATAAGGGGGTAGATGATGAAGGTATGATGTGGGCAGAATCCCAGTATATGGTGGTGCTGAGTACAAATATTGTGAGGGAGGAATAGATGCAAGTGGCAAGTATTCTAAATAAGTGATATATGAAATAAGGGGTTGTTGGTGATAAGTGTAGGTAGGTGGAGTGGATGTAATGAATCTTGTATAAATTGGAGGGAGAGACTACGGGATGGAGAGGACAATGTTTTGGAAGGGAGTATGGGCTACTGATACCATGGGTGGCTGAGATGCAATAGGTATATGAGAGGAGGTGGGTGCAGATAGGCCTACACTCAAGGAAGTTGATAAAGGAATTGTTGATATCATCGGAGCAACTAATGTCAAAGGAGCGATAAATGCCATAGGTGCAACATATATCGATGATGTAGGGTCAAGTAAGGACACCACAGGTGGTAAGGTGGAAGAGGGTAAGGCCGAGCTAGTAGTATATGATTTAGAAGTTGGTGAAATCATAGAAGGAATGGACACATGCATGCCATATATAAGCTTCCCTAATGAATCTCGAGTGGATGAATTGGCTAAATAATACTATAAAGTAGTGAGGTTTTGATCAAGGAGTCTTGCAAACTCCTCATCACTGGTACTAATGTTAATAGGCTGAGTGGGATCCATATGTGATAAAATTGAAGGCAGGGATGGGATATGTGGGAGTGGCTGAAGGCTAGCATGGAATATGAGGGTGTTGTCTTGGTTATGATTCAAAACCATGTGAATTATAGTAGACCTGGTAATTTGAGATCCATAAATGACATAGGAGTAATGAAGGAATGGGGAAAATGGTTCCAGAAGATGACAACTGAGCACTATTTTAATTGAAAAATTAAAACACAAAGACCGATGGTGGTTGGGTAACTAGTGTCGGTGACAGAGGGTAACTGATGTTGGTCAAAGGACTAATACCTGTTACTATGGAAAATAAAAGGATTTGTAAATGTGGTAATAAATGATGAAAATGAAGCAGATCTAGACTATGAAAATGACTTCAAAGACACAAAGATATGGTGGGGTAACTAAGGAAAACCCAGAAAGAATCAAAATGTAATGAAAGATAATTTGGTTAAAATGACCAAAACAGTAGGAAACTGATAATGTTAGGTTAACCGATGATGGTTAGATGAGTAAACCGATGACGGTCACTGGATTGATGCTGGTCATTGTGAAATTTGTGAAAATAAGAAAAAAGTGAATTAGTGATTTATATCAAATAAATGACCAACCCAGAAACCTTAGTATGGAAATTATTGACCCTAACACACTCAGAAAGAGTCAGGATACACCAACTATGGTTATGGAGTGTGAAGGGAAAGAATAATGGAAAGAACAAACTCACATCTCAAAATACAAATCAAGCAGAAAGCTGGTAAACACGAAATCCTATATGATAGATTTTATGTTCTGGCTTATGTCATTTTGGACTGACTTGTGAATATAGTAGAGTTTTTTGTTTGAAAAAAGGTTCCCTACAAAATCCATCAAATATGGATAGTTTCATGTATATTTGGGTATGGGGGATCCTTCTCTGAGATGATATGTGGACATAGAAACCAGTTTGGAGCCCACTATCAATCCTCTGATCATGTGATCATTGAAAAATTCTTCCAGGAAATATGTTGTTTAAGAAAATGAGTAATTTATTTTTAGTGGTTTGGTGTAGAGAAATAAGGGTGTAAAGTATGAGATACAGTTCAATAGCTGGTCATGACTTCCAACGTATAGGTTGCCCACAATTTCAAATAAGCTACAGATGTAACAAATAGGAATGATATGCAAAGATTTTAAACCCAAATCCACAATGAAATTCGATGAGAGAAATGATGAGTAGGAAAGAGTATGTATTTCACTAATGCAATAAAAAATAGAAAGAAGTCATTCTTTTTAGTCAAAAATATGAGTTTCACATGAGACCAGTAGAAGAAAAATAATGTTCCAAGGGAGAAATTTTAATGTGAACTTTCTTTCAAAAGGAAATAGACACACAATGATTCACCTAGGAATGAATAATGCAAAATAACCCCTGATGGGTCCCATAAGGTGTGCCAAAATGTTTCACCAAATAAGTTTTGTGATAAAATAGATAAGGTAACGGTCAGGGAGGAATACTTGTGATATGTAGGTCAAAGGTTGAATGCGCACATTACTAAATTTATCAAAGATGATCGTAGAGAACTCCTTTAATCTGGGAAGGAATACCTATAGATACAAAGTAATAAAATGAAAAGAGTATTAAATAACAAGAGTCAGAGGACTGCCTAGCAAGGCTAGATCCAGGAACTATGATGCTTCCTTAAATGGTCATCAATCCTCTATTTAATACAATTCAATGTGAATAAACAACTGAAATAAATAAGTCCTATTACAATGTAATGATTTAGGTTTCTCATACACACAATACACTAGATTTTATTCTAAATATCAAAATAACACTAAATCTAATTAGAACCGGGGTTTGTTCAGGTCAGACAGGTCTGTCAAAGGTCTGGTAAGGGTTCTAGGGTTGATTGGTAGAGGTTCTGGGTTAATTTTGGGTGAGTGGGAAGCTTGCTGGTATGAGACTGTGAAATGACACAAAGATCAATATCGGTTTGGTGACCGATGCTGGTAGGGTTCTAAACCAATGTTGGTCAGTTAGGGAACCAATGTTAGTAGGGACAATAGGCAATAGATCATTAAAAAGAGGTTTTTAGGCTCTCTATGATTACACAGAGAGTGAGGGTAGTATGGTTTGGTTCGTAATATGGCTGAGAAGACTCAAGGATACTAAGAAGGAGGTTTAGAATGGTGAAAATTCTTGGAATGGTTGAATAGTTGGTTGGTGGGAAGAAGGTGATGTATAGGCAATAAGGAAATAAATACTGAAAGAAGAAAAGAAATCTACAAAATGAATAAGAAAAATGATTAAAACCATAGTACTTACTTGATGTCTTACAGATCTTGGGAGTTGGGTTGGTTGATGGTTGATCATAGAAGAAGTTATTGATTCTAGTGTCATGGCATTATGGCCTATGTGCTTCCTTGAGTATTCCAATGACTCTAGAAGGAGAACCAGACTTCTTGTGTTTGCATTGTAGTTGTGTGTGTACACGTCATCTAGATGTCAGCAAGGGCTTGAAGATTCACACTTGAATGCAATCAAGCTCTAATCAACTTAATGACTAACCATGTAAATAGGTTTTAAAAGTGTTTATAAGGTAACTGATGGCGGTTAGGTGACTGGTATTAGTTGAGGTATAACCGATGTCAATTAAGGCTAAAAAGTCCAAGTTTACCAAAAATAGGTAGATATTTACTATTTTTGGTGTGATTTTGGTTAATTCCACTTAGGGAAGTGGATTTATCATTATAAAAGGTAGGAACATCATATAAGAAGTACAATTAGGTTTAGGAAGAAGTCTTAGTTAGTTAGGTCAAGTGGTGACTCAGCACTGGGAGTGATGACTTAGTGTTGAGGGTGATGACTCAGTCATTGTGAAGTTAAATGCCCTTGGAATGGGTCAAGGGTAAGGTGTAATGATGAGGTGGAGGTGTGAGGATGAAATTAACTTAATTAAAATAATTAAATTTAATAATGTGAGGATGAAATATTAATATGGGATGAAGGGGTCATGATGTGTTTAAATATATTATGTTAATTGATTGAAGGGGACCAAGGGGAGTGTGACCCAAATTTGGTGTCTACACCCATATAAGAATCATAAAATAATAATATAGATAAAATAGAATTCATTTTAAAATGGCAAGTTTTCCATTCTCATAGCTGTCATATACTTTTTAAATTGATTAAGTTAAATAATTCTTGTATTATATTGACCATTACTTTTCACACTTATATCTTATTACTTTTCCCATTAGTAATGATCAAGTTCAATATTACTTGTATTTATTAAAATGGGAATATGAAAATTCTCATACAAAAAAAACATTTTTTATCTTGAATAGGAAGATGCCCAGTCTTTTATAGGAATCAGTGAAGAAGAATAAAGGTTAAATTTAATTTGTTTTTGAATGGGAAATTACCTATTCTCATATGCAAATCATATATTTAGAAAAATAGAGTACATTTAATTTATTTTAGAATGGGCAACTATTCATTATCAATGTCTTCATAGTTATTAAATTAATTAATAATTTCAATCGTGTATTAAACGAAAAAATGCAAGTTCTCATATAGGATTCATAAAAGAAGAATATAGATAGAATTGAATTATAGTTAGAATGGCCAGCTACCCATTCTCATAGCCTTAAAAGAGTTATTAAAATGATCAACTTCAATATTTCTTGTATTAAAATTAAAATAATGCGAGAATGCCATGGAAACATCCTTTAACTAATTTCCTATAATAATTTCTATAGGGAAGGGAATAAGGTTGTTGTTTACCTTGCAAACATAGAGGTTAAAGAGGTTTAAATTTCTATGTCATTGTAAATGGTTGAAGAAGCATTCTCTGTTAGTATTAGGTATGAAGGAATAGTAAGAAGTAATGAGGAGACATGTTAGAGGTTGGATGATATAAGTGCTTGTGCATTAGCTTTAGAAAGGAAATTTTGTCTAGAAAAGGGCTTGATAAAGTAGGATCATTGGTTTTAGAACGGACAAGATGGTTTGGAAATGGGTTGGTTTGATTGCTATTTTAATAGAGAAACAAAAAAATGGCCACTAAACTGGCTTGTCTAAAACTTGATTTGAACAATGGGATTAGTAGAACAATTTGGATGATGCTGAAAATGGCAGGTTTCTCAGAGCTATTTCAATGTTTTAAAGGCCACGAAGAAGCCCTGAGTAAGGATTTTTCTACTCATTGGAAGGATGATCGGTCTAGTATTAGGGGTTTTTATATAAAAATTTGTGTATATGTTATTGCAATAATGGTTAGGAATGAACAATTAGGGGAAGGATATTTACAAACCAAAGAAAAAAATGTGATGAGGAGATGGGAAAATTTTTGGTGGGTAAAGATAAACTCAGACATCACTGTGTAGGTTTTTCAGAGAGATTATTTACCTAATCCTTTCAATTAAATCACCCTACAAATTATGCAATTTATCACCTTAGAGGGTAGGTACAAGGTATTTTATGCCCACCATTTCCCTATGTTAAGTCATATCCACCATGGTATGCATTGTAATTTCCCATTCTTTCTCAGTCGTTCCCTACACAAATCAATCGATAATTTCCAAAAAATAAAGTTGAAAATCCCTCTTCATTAGGGATTGATGATGGCCTTATTCCATTTGGGTTCTACAGATTTCACCAAATATGAGAAGTTTAGGGGTTTTTTGAATGATGATGGAAAGAATTTTGAGGATGAGAAGTGTATGGAGCAGGAGGATTATGAGGATTCCTCCTCATCGGGCTCAAATGACATAAAAGAGTATTTTATGTTGTCGATAAACATTATAGATGTTATTGGTAATATGGAGAGAGTGGATTTGGAGGACCTAGATGAATTTTGTAATCTAGTTGAACGAATGAATAAATTGAGGAAGATGAAGGGTATTGATACTATGGTCATTGTTTCTATGTTTGATATCAAAGGGGAACCTTCCAAAGGGAAAGAAAAGCTAGTGTCTGATTGGAGTATAACATTGGAAAAAATTTCCTTCAGGGTTCTACAGCTAGAAAAAAATGTTAATTCCCTCGATGAGTCTGGGGTGGCCATTATATGTACGTGTATGAAGTGTATTGAGGCCTCAAAGAAAATTTGTACTTATCAAAATTCTATTAGAGAGGAAATGTTATGGTTATGGATATTCATAAGAGGCTAGATCAACTAGGTAAGGGAAGTAAAAAGTGTAGGATTAATATTTACCTCAGTAACTCAGAGGAGGACGAGATGGTGAAGGATGATATGAGGGACGTTATTGGAAAGGAAGAAAAAACTATGGAATAAGAACTTAAATGAAAATTATAATATAGAAACTACATTCTTATGCACAAAGTCAAACTCTTATAAAATTATAATATTGAAGTATTCTTGTTGAGTCTTATAAGTGTCCTTTAAGTTGGAAGATAATTTAAAATTCAATAATAATGTAAGACATAGGTTATTCAAGTAGCAATATAGTATGAGTGAATATGAGATAAAAAAATTATAATAATGAAGTAACGTTTTTGATGGTTTTAGGTGTCCATCATGTAGCAATCCGACTGAATAGATATTACATTTGCATTTGGTATTAAAAAGACATTACATTTATTTTTTGTACTGAATAGATGTTATGTTTGTATTTTGTATAGAACAGGAGTATGTCCTTTGTCATACAGAAAATACTAAGGAAGAAGATGTTCCTTAATATATGAAAATGATAAAAAAAATCTATTATTAAAATGGTTGTGATGAGCAGAGGCCCAGACTCATACATGAAACTTAGAAAAAGACTAGATGTTTAGAAGAGGCATATGCCCATTCTCATATAAGAATCATAGAAGGATAATAAATACACAATTTAGTTTATTTTAGAATGAAAATATGTGCATTCTTACAACCTTACTTTATTTTAAAATGGAAATTGTGCATTCTCATAACCCTTGTAGATAGAAAATATTACTAGTGAAATAATCTTTACAATGGGAAAAAGGCCATTCTCATAGAAACATACTTTTTTTTTCATTATTAATAATTGTATTATACTAGTTGGACTATGCCTGGTAGAGCCAATTGATGCACTACATACCCTTGAAAGGGATAAAGGATTATGTAGTTCTCATCATACAAAATATTTATATGATTGTAAACTTTTTTAGAATGGTTTGTGAGAATGGGAACTATGTTGGTGGCAATATTGAATGTAAGCATGTTAACCACTGTCAATCTCTCTACAGTGCCACAGAGTGGCATGAATTAATTTCCATTAACTTTTCCAATTTCCCTCCAATGGGTAGTCAAAGACGTTCTTTACAAACAAATACCTTCAATTAATAAAATGTGGTAAGCAATTTATTTTAAAATTAATGGTCTCACTATGCCATGGTAAAAAACAAATATAAATATTAAACAATATTGTAGCCATGTTTTAGGTATATTATTCCTATATGAAAATTGGCATCTCTCCATTCAATACAAGCAATATTGAACTTAAAAATTTTAATACCTCTATAGAAATGGAAACTTAACCAATCAATGGAAGATGAAAAAAATTGAATCAATGTAATACAAGAAGTATTGAACATATTATTTTCAGAAGCATTAATTTTTCTAACTCTTCTCTATTGATTTATTTTGAGATGAATAATATCATATGGTTTTCTTTCCCTTTCATGGTGGATATTTTCCCATTCTGAAAAACTATATTTTATCTCTAATCTTATTATATGATTCCTATACGAGAATGGGAATATGCCCACTCTCACATAGGAATCATAACATAATAATAGAGAAAAAAAATTATTTCACAGTTTTATAATGTAATAAATTATATATCTATTCTTTTATGATCCCTTAACAAGAATGTTAATATTCCTATTCTATATGCCCATTCTCACATAGGAATCATAGAAAAACAATAGAAAATTAAATTTCATCTATATTGATTCTTGTGATTTATTCGGAGATGAAGAATATCATCTGGTTATTTTTCCTTACATGGTAGTGAATTGGCCATTTTAGAACAAAGTAAAGTTAATCTCTATTCTTCTATGATTCATTTATGAGAAAGGGAATATTCCCATTTACATATAGAAATAAATATTGAAGTAAATCATTTTGAGAGCTATATAAATGCTACAATAATGGGGAATTTTCTATTCTGAAACAAATTAAATTTTATATATATAGATTCATGTGATGATGTATGAATTTTGTTTATGTAAAATATTGACAATGAAATGATCTTATTTAATGTTGACATTTCTATCATTATTATATGTTACTATTACCTTGTTTTCTATATTGATTATTGTTATGATGAATTACTTTTTTTTTCTTACTTATCAAATTTTTAGTTGTCTATATGATTATAAAATTAGGTAGTAAAAGTTTTGTTGGTGCTCGATAATAATCTCACCCATTTTGTTGAGATTTTATTTTTCTATCTTCTTTTCGTGTTTGGTTTTCCTGTAAGTTTTTCTAGGTGCTCTATGTTTTTCCCATTTATATTTATGTTCTTCCTCCTTTTGGTCAAAGGTTTGGTTATGGAGAATACTATTTTAAAATTTATCTTTGGAAGCACACTGTTTTTTATCTGAAATGGGATTGTTACCCTTTGGTAAAGGTTTTCCTCAGTTGTGTTTTGTTTTTCCATTTCTCTCACTTTTTCATCTATTGTAAGTGGAAATTTTTAATTGGTGTGGTGAAGCATGTTCAATTTGTAAACTTGTAATTTTCCTATGAAATTCATAGACTACAACTTTGGTCCTGCAACCCAACAAATATTCCTCGAATATTCATGACCATAAAGTTAGCACAAATAAAAAAATTATTTCCTCCCCAAAGGGGTACACATGTCTCAAAATGAATGGATACGGGGATGTGGTGCATAGTTTTATTTATGAACTTTAAGGATAAATGATGTTAAGAATGTAAAAAGGTCCCCGAGGTCCACAGAAGGACACATGGTTTTGGTTTTGAAGAAAGAGGAGAAGCAGGTCATCGGGGATTTCTGGTACTTTTGGGTCTTATGTAAAAGAGGAGGTAAAATTGTAGAAAATGCCTACAGGTCCACTAACATCAAGGTATGGCTACGTGTCACGCCTGTGTTGAAAGTAAAAAGGAAGATGGGCGGGTCAAAGTTGTCAAAAGTGTGAAAGTTTTAAACATTGAAAATTTGTAAAAAGTTCTCCCAAAGCCCACGTTAGAGAAGGTTTTTCCACGTGGATGGATAATTTTTAAATTTGAGAAGGGTACAACGAACGGTGATGATGTAATGTATTTATTTCTACCACCATCAATAATTTTACTCAAAAATCAAGGACATTTTAATTTTATGAATACATTCTTCATTTATGATTAGTTTTTTGGTTCTTGTTATTTCTATCAAAGCATCTTATTATGAGATATTACGATTTCAACTGTGGAACTCAAATGGAGAACTAAAGGATTGCATAAATTACTATTTTAAGTTCTAATTGCTCAGGTGCTCATGGAAAACTGGTAAGAATTTGAAACACTTGTGTTTTCCTCTTGTCAGAAAGGTCAATTGAGATAAATTTAGGTTTTTTCAAAGATGAAGACTTTTCCCTCTTCCTTCTCGCTTGTGTCAAGAATCATAAGAAATCTGGATAAGATTACAGATATAGATTGAATGGGTGTCAATCTAAATGATTTCCTCCAAAGGATAAATGATCCCCATAAAAGTGAATCTTTGAAAGCAATTCAGGAAATCCACATTGCTGAAGCTGGTGCCATCCCACCTTATGTTCATTTCCCAGAGTTAGTATGACACTGTGCCATGAATTATGATCCTGAATAGAGGGAGGTGTTAGATGGAAGTGAGGATGTAGTATTGACATTAACAACAGTTTCCATCAAAATTATGTTAAAATTGCCTATTATCACAACCCCAATCACCATATGCATTAAATTGTCTTTGGCCGATTATCGAGAAAAGAAGATGGATTATGCCAAACTTATAAGTTCAAAATGGCTCCTCATAAAAAAGAAAACTGTTAGAATCCCTAAGAAATTGGTTAAGGCATAGTTTACTAAGGAGGCAGAAGATCTTATTGTATTTTTGAGACAAATGGAAGGTGTTGGTACCCAAATTGATTCTCCCTTTGTGATTGAGTAGCACCATAGTCTGAATAAGATGCTTGGAGATAGATAAATCAGAGTATGATTCGTTTTGTAGTTAGGTAAGGATTTAGCTAACTCTTCATTCACTCAGGCATGGAAGAAATGCATAGCATCATGAATAGGGTTTGACCTACCCTAAATACTTTAGGTTGTGCCTTCAACCAGGGTGAGAGGTACCCATTTTTTAACCGATATTTATGGATAATGTATGTAGATTTATAGTATTTTCTTTCCTTTCACAAAATTGATATGAGATATTCAGAAGGTATGGTTAATACAATGTAATCTAACTCTCATGAGTTATCACTTTAGAGGATGAAGAACCCTTCTAAACAATATCCAGGTTACTAAAGGTAGTGGTAAAAACTGATTTCTCCTGCATCTTGAGGTAAGGAATGGGTAAATCAACGAATTCCCTCAGTATTTATGAACAGGCAGTGCAAGAAGGGGTATTTCATGTATGGTTCATTTTCTGGATATGTATTTTTTGGTGGGGAAGTTAAGTAGGATGAAGTTGATTATACCAAATATCTAAGAACTTCTAAACAAATGTTAATAGATCCATAAGGAAAAAATATGAATAGCTTCAAATAGTAAAGACGAACCTTCAACTAGAAAATTGTGCATCTATGAAAGCTCAAAGACACGTGGCTTCACACATTCTTCAAGGTTTTAACAGAAAAACTCATGTTAAAGACTCAATTAAACTTTAGAAAACCCCTACTATATCACGCTCATGATACACTCATGAACTGACAAGCAATTTCTTAGAAGCATGGGGTAAGAGACTTTATTATTAAAGGAGATTCAAATTTGATAGTCAAACAAGTTAGAAATTTGTATGCAACAAAAAATCAAAGAATGAAACAATATAAGCATGCAGTTTGGGACTTAATTGAAATTTTTAATTCTTTCAATGTATAAACCATGATAGGAAATACAATACTGTAGTAGAAAAATTGGTAGTGTTGGGATCAATGTTTGAGAATTGTATAATATCCACCTATTGTGAATATGATATTAAAATATTGACTAGGCCGTTTGTCCCTGATAATATTAAGCATTGACAAGTTTTTGAAGATGATGTCCATGTCTAAAGGTTTTTGAAAAATAAAGGAGGATTTACCAATCAAAGTATGGAATGGGAACCAATGGTGTGTGAAAATTACAAAAAAGAGACCCTATTTGGTAAAGACATTATTCAATTGAAAACCAATACTATTCCTAGATGTTTGGTTACACTGGAATCAAATTTTGATAATGTTGACCACATTGTTAACAGACACATGTCAGCCTCGAGAGATGTTGAAGAACACAACCTAGGCACAAAGGATAAACCTTGGAAAATATGGATAGGTAGCAACTTGGATAAAGAGGAAAAGCATGCATATGTCCAATTGTTAAAAAAGTACTAGGACTACTTGGCATGGTCATATTAAGAAATGAAAGCATATAGGCAAGACCTTTTTTAGCACGAGATACCCCTGAAGGATAATGCCAAGCCATTTAGGCAAAATTAAAGACCAAATAATCCACCCCTTTCCCTAAAAAATGCAAGAAGAGTTGAAAAATTTAAGGGATGGAGGAATCATACAACCTATTAGGTACTCTTCATGGGTGGCAAACTTGGTACCTATTTAAAAGAAGAAAAAAGACATAAGATTGTGTGTTGACTTCAGAAATTTAAATAAGGCATCAATTAAGGACAACTACCCCTTGCCGAATATGGATAACATGTTAAAATTAGTTACAGGTTTAGAATTGTTATCTACTTTGGATGGTTTCTCTGGGTATAACCAAGTGGTTGTGAAGAAATCAGAGAGAATCAAAACTACTTTCACCACTCTATGGAGTACCTATGTGTACGTGAGAATACAGTTTGGCCAGATGAATGCTGGAGCCACATTTCAAAGAGAAGTGGAAGTAGCATTCTCATGATATATAAATGACTTCATTTTTGTGTATCATGATGATGTGACAGTTTTTTCAAGGAAGAGAAGTGATCACTTACAGCATTTAGAAAAGATTTTGTTAAGGTGCAAAGAATATGGTATCTTACTGAACCCTAAGAAATATCATTTTGGGGTTCATAAGGCTAAGTTGCTTGGACATATTGTATCAAAATAAGAGGTCATGATTCATCCTAAGAGAGTGGAAGCCATTAGCAAAGTTCCTATTCCAAGAACCAAAAAGGGAAATTCAATCATTTTATCAGGAATTTTATTAGGGGGTTTATTTCCAACTTTACTGAATTAACTATCCCAATCACTAGTATGATGAAAAAACATCAGAGTATCAAACGGGAAGAAGCAACTATTCAATCCTTTACTGGGATCAAGGAAGCGTTGAAAAATTCCCTTGTTTTAGCATCTCCTAATTACAAAAAGGCCTTCCAAATGTTTTCCTTTGCTTCTGAGAATAGCATTGCATCTATGCTGCTATATAAGGATGATGAAGGATCTGAAAGGATAAATTTTTTGCTTTAGTAAAGCATTACAAGGGGAAGAGATGAAGTATACTATTATGGAGAAACAATCCTTTTCTTTGGTCAGAGCCACAAAAATATTTAGGCCATATATTTTAAGTTCTAAAGTCATAGCTTATGTCCCTCATACTATGGTCAAAGATATCCTGTCAGAAATGGAAATTTCCAGTAAGAGATGCCGATGGGAAAATAAGTTATAGGAGTATGATATGGACATCCACACTAAAAAAATGGTTAGAGGTTTGGGATTGGAAAAGTTAATGACAGAAAGCAATCTGCAGACAGTTGAGATAAATGAAGTTAATGAAGAAAGACTGAATACTCTTGATAAATTAATAAATTCAGAATGGTATAGGGATATTATTTTTTATCTCAGACATCTGCCATGCCCTGAGTATTTAAGAAAAAATCAAAAGAGAGCACTTAGATTGGCTTCCCAAAAATATATCATCACTGATTATGGGTTGGCTTGGAAAAACCCTGAGGGATTTCTCTTAAGGTGTATCACTGAGGATGAAGCCCCAAAGTTAATTGTTGACTTCCACGAAGGAGTTTTTGGGGCACATTTCACTAGAAGATTGACAACCCATAAGATCTTAAGGGATGGTTACTAGTGGCCAACAATTTTTAAGGATACAAATTTATTGGTAAGAAAATTTGAGAGTTGCCAACATTTCTCAGGAATATTGAAAGCTTCAGGATCCCTCCCATTAAAGCCTATATTAATTGAAGCCCATTTTAAGTAGTGGGGGATGGACTTCAATGGGGAGATTTCAGATTCTTCAAGTGTCAGCCATAAATGGATATTGGTAGCTAATGAATACTTTACCAAATGGGTAGAGGCAATCCCCACTAAGAAAGAAACCCACCAAATTGTCATGGAATTCATTTTAAATCATATAATTTGTAGGTTTGGAGTGCCTACTAAAATAGTTGCTGACAATGCTATGAGTTTTTGAGCTAAACCTTTGGTAGCCATGTGTCAAGAGTATGGGATAAATTTATCATATGCTTCCAACTATAATCCCCAAGGTAATGGACAAGAAGAGTTAAGTAATAAAAATTTGTTAAAGATAATCAGGAGGACCTTGGAATTAAATAAACTAAATTGGGGTGAGCAGTTGAAGTTTGTTGTTTGGGCTGATAGAATTAATATTAAAATAGCTACTAGAAAGAGGCCATTTGAATTGGTATAGGGAAATCATGATCTCCTCCCCTTGCATATGCAATTATCTTCTTATCAATTTATCCAACAATTGGAGGATAAAGAGATTAGTCCCTATGATGCTCATGTAAATAAAATTATTTAATTAGATGAAGAGAGAAGAGAATCCCATAAAAGACATGTGAAGTTTAGGGAGAAGTTGAAGACATTATTTTATATAAAGGTAACCCCAAGAGTTTTTAGTGTGGGATATCTTGTGCTACTGTGGGATAGAGGACATGAGGATAAGGGGAAACATGGAAAGTTTGATGCATTATGGATGGGCCCTTATTCTATTGATATTAGAATTGGTGAGCATACCTTTTTCCTAAAATATTTAGATGGAAAAACACTTGAGTTTCCTGTTAATGGCAGGAACTTGAAACATTTCCTTGATTGATTTCTCATAACTAAGGTATGCATTATTGTAAAGTGTACAGTTTTTATTTTTGTTCTATTTTTTGCATTTTTCTGTTTTAGTTTGTCCCGGTCCTTGGTGACAAATTTTTGTTGGTTTCTCAGTTTGTTCTTAGAGGGTTGGTTATTGTTACTTTTCTTTGAAGGTCGGTTCTTGACTTCATGGCCCAATGGATTTTTTCCACATGGTCCGTTGTTGTTGCATTATGTTTTGTTCTTGTGGCACTCACAAGAAGTGCCCATCCCCAATTCAGAGATGGCGTTGGTGCTTAATTGTAATCTCACTCTTGTTTGTTTAAAGAAATTTCAGTCCACCTAGCTTGATGTAATTTTTGTCTTCCTTTATGGATGTGTGTAAATATTTTCCTTTAATAAGGTGTCAGTTTCAGTCTTTTCCTTGGGTCATGGATCATGTTGAGTCTTTGTATTATTTATAGTTTTCTATCTATAGTGAAAATCTTGTAATTGAGAGTGTTCCATGATTGTGTTTCCTTTGTGTGGATTTTTTTTGATAAGGGAGTAAATTTTTAGAATTAATTTTCTACCCCACCGATGCCTAGGTAAATCCACATGTTGAGCCAACATGAAAAGAGGATGTAAAAATTTCATGGGCTTTGACCATGTGAAGGGTCTGCGCTCATTTGGGGACCTGCCCCTAAATTTTACCTTTGGAGTTGTGTAGAAGAGACACATGGAAGCTTCCACTGGGTCTTCCCATTCTTAGAATTTTCAATGACTGGTGTAACTTTCATGGACCCTAAACACGTAGAGATCCTGCACTTGTTTGGGAGTCTTTTTTAAGCTTCATACCAAAATTGCACCAAAGAGACACGTGGAGGCTTTCACTGGCCTTTTTTTATACTTAGCCGATTCGGGCCTTGAATGAACAAATAAGTACTTCAGATTTGAGGAGGGATGCTTGGAGTGACAAGGGGAATGTTTTAAATGGAAGGAGTGATAGATTCTGCATGTTGGTGACTGGATGAAATGTGGAAGTGGCTTCTGATGCTCGAGCCTGAATAGATGAAAATACACCATCTGAAATGCAGAGAAAATAGGACTGATCCTGATAAGTCTTCTTATAAGTGCAACCAAAATAGTTCAGGTTATCAAAAGGTCCAGTGAAGTCTTTAGGATCGACAATATTAAACAACATTCTCACAAATGCTTCATCTGGACTTGACAAATCAAATATAGAATACAAATCCTCAGTGGGAATATCTTTCAAATTAGCTATCAATGGTGTTCCTACCATAATATAGATGAATTTACTCAAAACACCTATATTTAGAAAAGAAAATATGAATTGGTGAAGTGAAATGGTATGCTTTATAGGAAATTTGAGGCATACTAGGCAAGCTAGGTGTAATCATGGTGAAATAACATCTAAGATTTAAATGAGATATATACATAGGAGAAATACATGTGAGATAAATTGGAATTATGGAGAAAGATGATGTTTGGCTTGATATGAAAAAAACCATGTGGGAATGATCAGTCAGAAAGGCACAAAAACAAATATGTTTTCTCCTAGAAGGATTCTCAAAAAGGAAGATGTGATTACCTACAAAATCAAACCATTTGGAGTCACTCTAAAACCATGAAAAAATCCATTTATGAACCAAATAAAAGAATGATCAAAAAGACTGTCAAAATTTATGACATGGCATCCTAGCCATAGTTGAGGTAGTGAAAAACGTGATCGCTTCACAATTTATCCACCTAGCAACAAAAAATAAGATATTTTCAAGAGAATAAACATGATTAATTGGTATATTGTAAAGAAGAATATTCTCTTGAAGATTTAGACTTTTGGGGGGGAAATTTAGAATTAGTGAGTAGGGTAAAATTGTATAAATGTGATGGTAATACTCTCATAAAAGGGGGGTTTAATTTTTTTCTAAAATTTATTCAGATATAAAAATGGAGAGAAGAGCCTAGAGAAGCCATTTTTGTGGGAATTTTTTTTGAGAAACCAGTTACCTCTTATGTTCCTTTCAAAATTGATCATGTCAAGTAGCTTGCAGATGTATAGCCATTGATAAAACTTTGAGATTGTAGAAAAACTTTCCCTTGTTGATAAAATTTTAGAAACCTTGTGTAATTCATGTAGATCAGTGAACTATGTTATGTCCATTTTCATCTTGAGATATTTTCAAAAAAAATTCCCACAAAAATGGCTTCTCTAGGCTCTTCTCTCCTTTTTTATATCTGACTAAATTTTAAAAAAAAATCAACCCCCCCTTCAAAATGGCTCCTCAAAAAATAGAAAATGGTTAGAATCCCTAAGAAATTGGTTAAGGCATAGTTTACTAAGGAGGCAGAAGATCTTATTGTATTTTTGAGATGAATGGAAGGTGTTGGTACCCAAATTGATTCTCCCTTTGTGATTGAGTAGCACCATAGTCTGAATAAGATGCTTGGAGACAAATAAATCAGAGTTTGATTCATTTTGTAGTCGGGGAAGGATTTAGCTAACTCTACATTCACTCAGGCATGGAAGAAATGTATAGCACCGTGAACAGGGTTTGACCTACCCTAACTACTTTAGGTTGTGCCTTCAACCAAGGTGAGAGGTACCCATTTTATAACCCATATTTGTGGATAATGTATGCAGATTTATAGTATTTTCTTTCCTTTCACAAAAATTGATATGAGATATTCAGAAGGTATGGTCAATACAATGTAATCTAACTCTCATGAGTTATCACTTTAGAGGATGAAGAACCCTTCTAAATAAGAACCAGGTTATTAAAGGAAATGGTAAAAACTAATTGCTCCTACATCTTGAGGTAAGGAATGGGTAAATCAACAAATTCACTCAATATTTATGAACAGGCAGTGCAAGAATGGGTATTTCATGTATGGTTCATTTTCTGGATATGTATTTTTTGGTGGGAAAGTTAAGTAGGATGAAATTGATTATACCAAATATCTAATAAATTCTAAACAAATGTTAACAGATCCATAAGGAAAAAATATGAATAGCTTCAAATAGTAAACATGAACCTTCAACTAGAAAATTGTGCATCTATGAAAGCTCAAAGACACATGGCTTCACACATTCTTCAAGGTTTTAACATAAGAACTCATGTTAAATACTCAATTAAACTTTATAAAACCCCTTCTATATCATGCTCATGATACACTCATGAATTGACAAACAATTTGTATCATTAAAATGATAGTAAAGTGAATTTAAACTACTTATCGCATTATGGAATGAAATCCCTCTTCATAATGTATTTGAAAATGCCACAATACTTGTCATGAGGACAAGATTTTGTGTGATTTTAAAGGATTTATAATTGAATATTGCAACAGGCACATAGATAACTATTTGAAAATATCTCAAGATGAAAATGGACATAACATAGTTCACTGATCTACACGAATTACTCAAGGTTTCTAAAATTTGATCAACAAGGGAAAGTTTTTCTACAATCTCAAAGTTTTATCAATGGTTATACATGCAAGCTACTTGACATGATCAATTTTGAAAGGAACATAAGAGGTAACTGGTTTCTCAAAAAAAATTCCCACAAAAATGGCTTCTCTAGGCTCTTCTCTCCTTTTTTATATCTGACTAAATTTTAAAAAAAAATCAACCCCCCCTTCTACGAGAGTATTCCCATCGCATTTATACAATTTTACCCTACTCACTCATTCTAAATTTCCCCCCCAAAAATCTAAATCTTCAAGCAAATATTCTTCTTTACAATATACCACTTAATCATGTTTATTCTCTTGAAAATATCTTATTTTTTATTGCTAGGTGGATAAATTGTGAACTGATCACGTTTTTCACTTCCTTAACTATGGCTAGGATGCCATGTAATAAATTTTGACAGCATTTTTTATCATTCTATTATTTGGTTCATAAATGGATTTTTTCATGGTTTTAGAGTGCCTCCATATGGTTTGATTTTGTAGGTAATCGCATCTTCCTTTTTAATAATCCTTCTTGGAGAAAACATATTTGTTTTTATGCCTTTCTAGACTGATCATTTTCACATGGTTTTGGTCATATCAAGCCAAACATCATCTTTCTCCATAATGCCAATTTATCTCACATGTATTTCTCCTATGTATATATCTCATTTAAATCTTAGATGTTATTTCACCATGATTACACCCAGCTTGCCTAGTATGCCTTGAATTTCCTATAAAGCATACCATTTCACTTCACCAATTCATATTTTCTTTTATAAATATAGGTGTTTTGAGTAAATTCATCTATATTATGGTAGGAACACCATCGGAAGCTAATTCGAAAGATATTCCCACTGAGGATTTGTATTCTATATTTGATTTGTCAAGTCTAAATGAAGCATTTGTGAGAATGTTGTTTAATATTGTTGATCTTGAAGACTGCACTGGACCTTTGATAACCTGAACTTTTTTGGTTGCACTTATAAGAAGACTTATCAGGATCAGTCATTTTTTCTCTGCATTTCATATGGTGTATTTTCATCTATTCAGGCTCAAGCATCATAAACCACTTCCACATTTCATCCAATCACCAACATGCAAAATCTATCCCTCCTTCCATTTAAAACATTCCCCTTGTCACTCCAAGCATCCCTCCTCAAAGCTGAAGTGCTTATTTGTTCATTCAAGGCCTGAATCGGCTAAGTATAAAAAAAGGCCAGTGAAATCCTCCACGTGTCTCTTTGGTGCAATTTTGGTATGAAGCTTAAAAAAGACTCCCAAACGAGTGCAGGATCTCTACGTGTCTAGGGTCCATGAAAGTTACACTAGTCGTTGAAAATTCTAAGAATGGGAAGACCCAGTGGAAGCTTCCATGTGTCTCTTCTACACAACTCCAAAGGTAAAATTTAGGGGTAGGTCCCCAAATGAGCGCAAACCCTCCACATGGTCAAAGCCCAAGAAATTTGTACATCCTCTTTTCATGTTGGCTCAACATGTGGCTTTACCTAGGCATTGGTGGGGTAGAAAATTAATTCTAAAACTTTACTCCCTTATCAAAACAAATCCACACAAAGGAAACACAATCATGGAACACTCTCAATTACAATATTTCCACTATAGATAGAAAACTATAAATAATACCAAGACTCAACGTGATCCATGACCCAAGGAAAAGACTGACACTGACAGCTTATTGAAGGAAAAAATTTACACACATCCATAAAGGAAGACAAAAATTACATCAAGCTAGGTGGACTGAAATTTCTTTAAACAAACAAGAGTGAGATTACAATTAAGCACCAACACCGGCTCTAAATTAGGGATGGGCACTCCCTGTGAGTGCCACAAGAACAAAACATAATGCAACAACAACAGACCATATGAAAAAAATCCATTGGGCCATGAAGTCAAGAACCGACCTTCAAAGAAAAGTAACAATAACCAACCCTCTAAGAACAAACTAAGAAACCAACAAAAAATTTTCACCAAGGACCGGGACAAACTAAAACAGAAAAATGCAAAAAATAGAACAAAAATAAAAACTATACACTTTACAATAATGCGTACCGTAGTTCTAAGAAATCAATCAAGGAAATGTTTCAAGTTCCTACCATTAACAGGAAACTCAAGCGTTTTTCCATCTAAATCTTTTAGGAAAAAGGTATGCTCACCAATTCTAATATCAATAGAATAAGGGCCCATCCATAATGCATCAAACTTTCCATGTTTTCCATTATCCTCATGTCCTCTATCCCAAAGTAGCACAAGATCTCCCACACTAAAAACTCTTGGGGTTACCTTTATATAAAATAATGTCTTCAACTTCTCCCTAAACTTCACATGTCTTTTATGGGATTCTCTTCTCTCTTCATCTAATTAAATAATTTTATTTACACGAGCATCATAGGGACTAATCTCTTGATCCTCCAATTGTTGGATAAATTGATAAGAAGATAATTGCATATGCAAGGGGAGGAGATCATGATTTCCCTATACCAATTCAAATGGCCTCTTTCTAGTAGCTATTTTAATATTAATTCTATCAGCCCAAACAACAAACTTCAACTGCTCACCCCAATTTAGTTTATTTAATTCCAAGGTCCTCCTGATTATCTTCAACAAATTTTTATTACTTAACTCTTCTTATCCATTACGTTGGGGATTGTAGTTGGAAGCATATGCTAAATTTATCCCATACTCCTGACACATGGCTACCAAAGGTTTAGCTCAAAAAATCATAGCATTTTCAGCAACTATTTTAGTAGGCACTCCAAACCTACAAATTATATGATTTAAAATGAATTCCATGACAATTTGGTGGGTTTCTTTCTTAGTGTGGATTGCCTCTACCCATTTGGTAAAGTATTCATTAGCTACCAATATCCATTTATGGCTGACACTTGAAGAATCTGAAATCTCCCCATTGAAGTCCATCCCCCACTACTTAAAAGGGGCTTCAATTAATATAGGCTTTAATGGGAGGGATCCTGAAGCTTTCAATCTTCCTGAGAAATGTTGGCAACTCTCAAATTTTCTTACCAATAAATTTGTATCCTTAAAAATTGTTGGCCACTAGTAACCATCCCTTAAGATCTTATGGGTTGTCAATCTTCCAGTGAAATGTGCCCCAAAAACTCCTTCGTGGAAGTCAACAATTAACTTTGGGGCTTCATCCTCAGTGATACACCTTAAGAGAAATCCCTCAGGGTTTTTCCAAGCTAACCCATAATCAGTGATGATATATTTTTGGGAAGCCAATCTAAGTGCTCTCTTTTGATTTTTTCTTAAATACTCAGGGCATGGCAGATGTCTGAGATAAAAAATAATATCCCTATACCATTCTGAATTTATTAATTTCTCAAGAGTATTCAGTCTTTCTTCATTAACTTCATTTATCTCAACTGTCTGCAGATTGCTTTTTGTCATTAACTTTTCCAATCCCAAACCTCTAACCATTTTTTTAGTGTGGATTTCCATATCATACTCCTATAACTTATTTTCCCATCGGCATCTCTTACTGGAAATTTCCATTTCTAACAGGATATCTTTGACCATAGTATGAGGGACATAAGTTATGGCTTTAGAACTTAAAATATATGGCCTAAAGATTTTTGTGTCTCTGACCAAAGAAAAGGAATGTTTCTCCATAATAGTATACTTCAAATCTTCCCCTTGTAATGATTTACTAAAGAAAGCAATTATCCTTTCAGATCCTTCATCATTCTTATATAGCAGCACAAATGCAATGGTATTCTCAGAAGCAAAGAAAAACATTTGAAAGGCCTTTTTTTAATCAGGAGATGCTAAAAAAAGGGCATTTTTCAACGCTTCCTTGATCCCAGTAAAGGCTTGAATAGTTTCTTCTTCCCATTTGATACTCTGATCTTTTTTCAACATACTAGTGATTGGGATAGTTAATTCAGTAAAGTTGGAAATAAACCCCCTAATAAAATTTATCTTCCTGAAAAATGATTGAATTCCCTTTTTGTTTCTTGGATTAGGAGGTTTTCTAATGGCTTCCACCCTCTCAAGATGAATCATGACCCCTTATTTTGATATAATATGTCCAAGAAACTTAGCCTTTTGAACCCCAAAATGACATTTCTTAGGGTTCAATGAGATACCATATTCCCTGCACCTTAACAACATCTTTTCTAAATGCTGAAAGTGATCACTTCTCTTCCTTGAAAAAACTGTCACATCATCATGATACACAAAAATGAAGTCATTTATATATCCTGAGAATGCTACATCCATTTATCTTTGAAATGTGGCTCCAACATTCATCGGGCCAAACTATATTCTCACGTACACATAGGTACTCCATGGAGTGGTGAAAGTAGTTTTGATTCTCTCTGATTTCTTCAGAACCACTTGGTTATACCCAGAAAAACCATCCAAAGTAGATAAAAATTCTGAACCTGTAACTAATTGTAACAAGTTATCCATATTTGGCAAGGGGTAGTTGTCCTTAATTGATGCCTTATTTAAATTTTTGAATTCAACACACAATCTTATGTCTTTTTTATTCTTTCAAATAGGTACCAAGTTTCCCACCCATGAAGAGTACCTCGTAGGTTGTATGATTCCTCCATCCCTTAAATTTTTCAACTCTTCTTGCATTTTTAGGGAAAGGGGTGGATTATTTGGTCTTTAATTTTTCCTAAACAGCTTGGTATTATCCTTCAGGGGTATCTCATGCTAAAAAAGGTCTTCCCTATATGCTTTCATTTCTTAATATGACCATGCAAGTAGTCCTAGTACTTTTTTAACAACTGGACATATGCATGTTTTTCCTCTTTATCCAAGTTTCTACCTATCCATATTTTCCAAGGTTTATCCTTTGTGCCTAGGCTATTGTTGTCACCAAATCACTACACCCTCCGAATGGCCAGGATGTGAATAGGACGTTCGGTGTGATTGGGACACATGGGATCACCTCTCAAGCTGTGGGACTTGGGCTCGAGGTGAACCTCCGGAGAAGGCCGGCTTCCTCTTCCTAAACTAAGTGTTGTACTACTCCTAGTGTAACAAAAATGATTATCTAGTCCTATGCTAACATTTTCATGGGGTTTTAGGGAAAGAGATTTACAGAAATGAAACTATACTAGGGATGGTGATGCACCGAATAAAGGGTGTCTTCAGATTCAGGAAGGGTTAATTTGAAGAGGGTGTGTGCACCACAGGTCAACTTCACCTACTGCAACTTAGAGAGGGTACAGGATACCACAGACTAAGAGACACGCGTTCCCTTTGTTAAACTTTATCAGACCGAGAAATATACCAGTTTCCCAGTGAAGAAGGATGAACTCAAGAAGGGTGAACAGACACCACAACTCAACTGCATGCAATACTCCACCACTCGATAAGCACAGAACTCCAAGAACCTGCAATAGAACTTAAACTTGCACAGTGTACCTGCAAGTATGAGAAAGGCACAAAGAAGCATAGAAGGATGAAAGGACTGAGATTAGTCACAAAACACACACTTTTATTGCTTCAATAACATGCACAATGCATCATACATTCAGAAGAGGCAATAGTTGCCATTACAGTCTTGAAGAGGAGGCTTGAAAGTTCTCTCAACACACAAGAACAACTTGCAGAAGAGAGAGGATTCTTGAAAAGTATACACTCGCCTGAGATATCTAACTGTCCAACTTGTCTGAACTGTTGGAACCCTTTGAAATGAGCTTCCAACTTACATTTATAGAAGAATATGTGAGAAAGAAGAGGAAATGGTCATAATTGCATTCCTAAAATGAAGGCCCATGATGTATTTATTACAGTTAGTTGAACCACCTGAGAAGGTTCCATCATGGGTCATTAATTGCCTGATGACCTAGTCTTCTCAATTAATTAAAATAAAATATTTAAATAATAATAATAAATATTATTATTAAAATATTTAAATAAAAATATTAATTTAATTAACATAATGTCGGGACCCCCCCGTTGACCCGTTTGACTTGAAGAGGAGGGGGGTCCATGTGGATAGAGTCTGCACAAATCTCAACTCGGTGAGCTTCGAATCCTCTAACTCGGTGTTGCAATTGATTTTGAACCCCACACTAACTCTTTCCTCATCTTGGTAATCGAGCTCTTCTGCATTGAGTCCTTCGAATGGTGAGCTATCAAAAACTCGATTCTTATCATTTTCCTCTGTTAACTCGAGGCCATTCTGAATTACCAAGCCACCTATATGCATCGTGAACATGAAGCTTTAAGCTCGAAATTGAAAGCCTCTACAAATACATTAAACTTCGACACCCGTGAGCTTATTCTTTATCTTGACCTGGTACCAACGTTTCCACAATATGAAAAGTTTGACTCTAAATCATACTTAGTGGATTTGACCCATGATACATTGCTTGTACTCACAGAGGTTAAACAATTTAATGAATTTAAATTATTTCACTCCTGCATGTTGCGCCATTTAGAAATGATTTTCAAGCTATGAAAATTGTTAGGGATCACGTTACGTGGCCCTGTCAACACTCAATCGATTGATTTCTCTGTGATAACTCTAGTTTGACAGCTAGAGTTATTTCTTCTTGTTTTGGACCACATATTCACATGCATTCCACGTTCAAACTCCATGAAACAACACCACGAGCTCTTCAACTGATTCGACCTGGCTTTGTATCTGCGGGAAATATTAAGATTTGTTCGATCATGTTCACATTTTTCACGCCTCTAAGAATGGTTTTACCACAATGCTCACGGTTCTTCCTTATCATATAACACTTATAGTAAGAATGTTTTAGCTTTTCCATAATAAGCGCAATTGTACCCTCCAAACAATGAGAAAATGCCATTACCAATAAAGACCTAATGCTGCCATGATGATGACACAGGCTCATGCCCATAACATTTCGATAGACATCCTTGAGACTGAATTTTGGCCAAAGAGCCCTTCGGTATTTTGGCAGTGCATTCTGCAATCTCGGCTCCAATCAATAATTATGCCACTATTGGGATCTTAGTATGGCATAGGTAGCCGTGAGCTACACAATATACTCATTTTTCCAGAAACTAAAAAGATCCTTCATGTTACAATTTGCAACACATAACAGAAGCCCTTCAAAAAATACATTGAACAACTGGGGCAGCCAAGAGGACCTTAAAAAAAATGTACAGTAACAACCATATGAATTCTTCCTTAGTCGCGGATCAAAGCTAATAGAAATAAAGCTAGATAAAACTAGCTTGAAACTACAGTATAATCGTCCATTGTTTAAAAACAGGCTTCTCTGAATCTGGTAAAAGAATACTTTTATTGTCTGATTAGACGTATCATAATGGAAGGGTATAAATATCGCACTGCTGCACACAGAGTTTCTCAAAGAGACCATTTACGAGTAACAAGGATATGTAGCATGCAAAACAGCCGACCGGGTATTTTCAGAGTTGACCTTCACATTCAATTCGTTTCTAGGAGAAAACTATGCTGAGCAATATGAATCGTTTCACTCTGCACGTATTTAAACCTTCATCTCCTGGTTCATGGAAATTCTATGAAGCCTTGTTTGTCGTGACTCCAATCCATCGTGCACGGCAGTGAATATGTGTTTCCTGCAACTGCTTGCTGGAAGCGCTAAGAAGGCTTCGACTGTATTGCACACGTCTGCTGCCTGGTATGATGATTTTCTCTCGCGGCCACCGAATCTGGACGAGTTTTGAGCACACTGCTTTCCTGTCAAACACTCGATATCATTTGAGCAAATATCGAGCCATTAATGCATCACCTTGAGTTGGCCTGTAGCCTCCGCAGAAATTGGTATCACGTCGCAGTGGTTTTCCAGTGATTCTTCCGCTCTAGATTCACGAACTGTTCTCCTATTAATCCTCCCGGTGACTCGCACTGCAAGCACTCGGACCACTCCAACTGCGCGGGGTTTACTCATGATGGATTTGCCATCTTAATTTTTCCCATAATGAGACAGTGTTTGCCTGAATCTCCCCTTCGCTGGAATCGGTATTACGTCACGTTGGTTTCTCCATGAACCAATCCATTTCACAACGGTTGGCAGTATTGACCTCGATTTCGACCAACGCACGAAGACTGAACACCACTCCAAGCGCGGGATTTACACAGCTTGTGCGGAAATCTCATGACCATTGCCATCTTAATATTTCCGCATTTGGCATTGCTTGCCGGAATCTCCCCTACGCGGAGTTTGAACCACATGGTTTGCCAAATCTTAATATTTCCACACTTGGCACTGGTCGCCTTATTTCCCACGTAACTTGGCAAGATCGCATGAATGCTTGCGATGCGCGGGATTCTCATGACGGATAGCCATCGATATGTTCTTCACTTGCAATTTGACCCGATAACTCCAATTCACCGAAGCCTTGTTTATGGCTTACCACCGGGCTCTATTTCCTCTGATTCATTCCTTAGCGTGGGATTAACAGCTTCTCATGCCATCGTTTCAATTCCAAGCTCTACGCATACGAGCTCCAGATCCCCGCGTAACAGCTTCGACAACTGAACTCATGGGCCCCGGCCTCAGCTTTGCTTCAATGCAGCTGTGTTGACCTGATAACTCCACTTCAGCGAAACTCTGCGATGGCTCGTGTCATCATGTCACATTCCATGTGGCGAATGCATCAGCTATAAAACCAACCCCATGATTGGAGTGCAGTTTCGTTATCATTTGGACATAATGTTTTGGACATATGGCCACGATCTGCCAGGCTTTTCCAAGCGGCGGGATCTACCGTATTGAGTCTTATCCTGCCGAGTTTTCCTTCATCAAATTTGAGGACAACATTAAACTCTCGGTGTAAACATTTCAGCTGTAGCTTGTAAGGTGTGATCATTTCAACAGAAACCTTTATGCTTGCCAACCTAGTGACTCGTTGAAGATGCTCGTATAATTGCAAAGCAAATTATGCTCTCATGAATATTCTGATATGAAACAGTTATACCTCTATGAGATCCGCTTCCATGAACTACATCGTAAAACGAGTAAGATCTCGATAGAGAATCTTTGTAATAAATTTCCTCAGGTTTCCTAGTAACACTCCCACTGTCACTTAATCGATTTTCATAAAAATATCTTGAAGGAAAATCCCGAATTTGAGGTTTGCATTTGATGCTGAACAGATAAAAACATAGTTGGGCGACCTGCTTGTTGGAAGTGCTCAAAAGAACTCTTACTATACTGCAACATGCTTGCTGTCTGTGCACCGAATACTCGACCGAGGAAGGTCTGAACACCATTACAATTCACAGTTCTTTGTAAGATGTCGGTTTGACTCAATTTCACATTGGTATTCGATAGTGCTTATACTATCTTCCTGGGTCAATAGAAGTCCTTCCATTATGTAATTACAAACCCGAGATTCAATCATGTTGAACCTCCCATATCTGCATAATTTCATAACATCTCGGTCAAACAAGATAATTCTCCCAAGTGGTTGGTCGAGCGTTGTCTTAGTGGATTAAACCTGAGCATCATATGGACTTTGAATCTCCCTGACTTGGCCTTCAGATATTTTTTTCATCGATCTCCACCAAGATCCTTGTACAGTTCCTTTCATTCGTCAATTTTCAATGAGCTATATTTTGCATTAACAAGACCATCGTGGAGCTCTTACAACTGAGAGTCTCTACTGAGATGATTTCCGAGATGACTATCAATTTGACACCGGGTTCTTTATCAACTCGACCCTGAACTCTCCACTGAGTCGAGATCAACTGGGTGCCTTTCGATGCTAGGTGATCTCTTCATATGCAATTTAGGAATTATTTTTAATTATTGCATCTTCGATAATAACCGAAGGTGGGTTCCTGGGACTATTATTTCATTTTGAACGTGATAGGACCCCCTTGTCCAATCTTGCCAGGTGTGCAAAATTGGATAACAGTTCCTACGATCTGCCTCTCCACCTTTGTCTTGAAAAGCGGCTAACATGTGTCCATCTTAACAATGTGGTCAACAGTATCAAATTTTTTCCATGCCCGCTTCATGTTTGTTCAATAACCAATTAGATACTATCGGAATCCGTGGGGCCAATTTGGTATTTTTTACAAAGGTGAAAAAAGTGATAAGTTTCACCAAATAAGACCTGCTAGGCCGCATCTAATCATCACAAGGACCACATGGTTCCATGGATGATGGGGCAATACTTTGACAGGTAAATCCTCCATGAATGTGGAAAAACCTTTGGAAGGAAGGGGAAACCCTGAATTCACACCCAAACTTGTCAATACTTAATATCCTCATGGACAGAGACAACCTGGAAAATCAATATCTCAGACCTAATGCGATCCTCGACCAAAAGGTGGACTAATCATGACAACCAAATGAATGAAACATCTTGCATGCATCAATACATGGAGACAGAATAATCTGCAAACCATGTGGACTGAGACATTTTTAAAAAATAGGATGAGATTATACATTGAAAGAACCAACATCATCTCTTACTCAGGGATGGGCACTCCCTAGGAGTCCACAAGAACAACATACCATACTATTGTGCCAAAAATACATTGGGAAACAAATTAAAAAAAAAGCATGTAGAGCAAAAATACAATAACCAAATTCCCTAAGATGAACTAAGAAACCAACAAAAACTTGTCACCAGGGACTAGGACAAACCAAAATAGGAAAACAATTAAATTAGAACAAAATCAAAAGACTATACACTATACAATGATGTGCACCCTGATTCAGAGAAAACAATAAAGAAAAATTTTCAAGTTCCTTCGTATTCTAGATAATGACCATGCTAAGTAGTTCTGATACGTTAAGTTTAACAACTGGTCATATGATTGTAAACTCTTTTCCATGGCAAGTTGCTATCAGGACCACATTTTTTTAGGCCTATCCTTTGTGCCTAGGTCAATTTTTTTCAACATTTCTCGAGGATGCATCAACACTTCAAAGTCCTAGGGAAAAATCAACCTACTCAGGATATCTTGCATTGATCAATTTCATACTCCTTGAAAATCAGACATAACCCTCATAGTGTAATCAACATCAATATTTGTGTGTAATAGTTCATAAGAAGCATTATTGGGGTCCTCAATGAGATATAATATTTTATTTTCACCATATAACTTCACAAGGATTCCCTCAATTGGTACGGTTTTATAAGACATGTCCATTGGCACACTTCCACCCACACTAGCTGCCCACTTTCTGGATAATAACATCCCCCATTTAACATGATAATCCACAGTGACCACATTCAAGGTTAAGTACTTTCTTGGATATGTTGCCAATTGAAGTACTAAACCCTTGACACATCCAACTACTATCACCTCTCTTGAATCCATAGCAATACATTTCCCATAAGCTATATGTTACTTTGATATTTAACTTGCATTCATGACCTTAAGAGTCGAATTACATTAAATGAGGCTCCTGAATCAAACATGCAGTTATGTAAAAACCTATCCTTAAAAATCAAAGTAGTAAAAAATGGATCCACATTCAAGCTGAGAATCAACAAGAGAAGTTCCCAAATACACCTCACGTGGTTCACACTAGTCCCTCCAATGCTTATGGTTTTTCTAATTCTGTAATAATGGCAGAGGGAACCTCTACATTGTTTACACTTTTTACCCTGGGTGACCTTTTATTCCTTAAAAATCCCAAATACTCAAACGTCCGCTTTTCTTATGCTCATGGATTCTAAGTAATTAAAACAATAGGAACAATGACCTTGATCTGACTCAAGATTTGGGCTATGTCACAAGGAACATATTTGGGTAAGGACATTATTAGGAGGAAGGTTTACATAATTTCATCTAATGGCATGAGGATTTTTCACAGTCTAGGCATGGGGAGGAACACAAGTTTTATTTGGGGTGACATTAAGCCTTTTCCAGATGCATCTTTTTTAGGGGTTTCCTTAGGGATACTGGTAAGCACTGGAATTTTTAGCTTATGGCTTGATGGCCCTACCCCTTTGGACAACCTTACTCTCTGGTATTATATTCTTTTTCTTGGGTAACTACTACATTCATTAACAATTGTCTGTCCTCTTGTAGAAGGAATTTCTTCATCATACTTTTTAGTCATTAAGGTCCCTTAAGTACTCAAAATCATTATTAGGCAAGTTCAAAATCTTACACCATATCAATTTCAAAAGTATGAATGGGAGGAAGAGGCAATACCCAGAGAACAGCAATCCCAGAAATCAGAAACAATTATGGCACTTATTAGTTTAGTTGAGGTTTCTCCCTTGCTGTGAACTTGTCCCAGAGAAATTCAGCATGCATACACATGTCATCATCTGCCTCATTATCATTGTCAGCTTCCTCAAATTCCTATATCTTCATCGCATGGGGAATGTGGTCAAGAAACATCTATCACACCACTCCATATCATGGAGCCTCTTCATACGATAGTAACTCCTGGAAGCTCAAAAGATTAGGCACCGATATGTTTTATCCGTGGTTTGGGGCTATCTATTTCCTGATCCCATGGGTGCTTTACCCTTTGTCATCTGATTCTATGATCACACTATGGGATGATTTCCAAATCTCTCCTGACCAAATGGCTTGTCTTGACCTTGGGAACCTCTGTCCAATCCCCTTCTCTGCTCCAGCTAGTTTAAAGGATATTTCCGTAACAGCTCCGAGCCAAAGTTCTTTACAACCTGTTATGAGATCCATAGACTTTACTTGACTGAGGCTTCTGTGGATTGATCAACTTGATACCTTCCCTCTTAGCAGGCTTACCAACTGATTTGATATTGTTTTCAATTTGCAAAGCCATGGTAAAAGGCTTGCCTCAATGTTCCTAGGTTTTTATCTCTCAAGTAATAAGCAAGTATTCTTATCAAAAGCATCAGAATATTTTATCAGACATAGGAAACATCGCTTGGCCTCAAGATTACATGTAGCCTATTTAGGGTCTTATTGAACCAAGTATTGAAGTGATAGGATAGATTCATTAAGATTCTTATTAATATTTTCAAACTTCAGAAAAAAGAAACCTGGGATCTAGTCTTATCCCCATATTGCAATCAAAAAGCATTTTTCATTTCTGTCCATGAATCTATTGAGTTATCTTGTAAAGACTTATACTAGTCACGTGCATCCTCCACAAAAGTATGAATAAACAGTTTTATATACACATCTAACAAATTCAATCTCAAATTCTTCCATCATATTGACAAAAGAATCTTCAAGTGTTGATCACCAGTGATAGCATTATTCCCTTGAAACTTTAGGCAATCTACTTCTAACATCTTGTGGCAGTACATATTAGGATATCCAACCATACCTCTAAAATTTATAGGTCTAAATGTGTTGACAACAAATGGAGGTCTAGGCAGAGGTTGGGATCCATATTGTCCTTGAGGAGGTGATCTTACAGGAGATATCAAAAAGATGAGGGACAAGGGGTCTTTGGAACACATGAGTATAATTTTAAAAATGAATGTCCTCTAAAGACTCTGTTTCTGTGGAAAACCATATCAACCTTTGGAAAGATAGCATGGACCAACTGAGAAGACACACTTATCAGACACAAATGAAGGCCCTTCTCTTGTATGGAGAATTTAGATCTATGCATGAAGATTACCTGAGTTAAGAATCACTTGAAGAAATAATGTTAATCCTCAACCATAGGTTGATCACTTTTCAACAATGGATAACTCCTTCTTTTGATTTCTTGATCTCCAACTATTTTCCAGACTCTTTTTCCTTCTAAATTTGTCTTTGCCTAGTTCTAGAAACAAATTTCTAGTAGGTTCTTTAGTGAAGAAAGATCTTCTTCCTTCCAGGTTTGCAAATATTAGTGAAAGATTTAACTTAATACAGGTTAAGGCACTGGCATTTATCAAAATTTTAAAATCAACATCGGAGTCGCCAGTAAGGATTTTCAACTTAGTCATGTACCAATTCACTATAAATGAGTTTGTCAAATGTCTATCAACACTTAATTCCTACAAAGCTTAGTAGATATCCAACCTTCCTTTACCCAGTATTTACCACTAATTGATATAAATTTAGTGCAATAACCACTAGGAAATTGGAAATACAACATACAATGAACTTGTGATCTTGAACAAATATTACAAATATCAGCAAAGGATGATGTTTAAACAACGTAATTGTACTTAAATCATGTAAGAAATATTACCAAGGTTGGTATGTGTATGCATTTTTAGAAATAATCCTTGAAAATGGCGCAAGATCGGTGTTGGTACCCAAATTGATTCTCCTTTTATGAATGAGCAACACCGTAGTATGAACAAGATGTTTGGAGACAAATAAATCAAAGTGTGGTTCATTTTGTAGCTGGGGAAGGATTTTGCTGACTCTTCATTCACTCAGGCATGGAAGAAATGGATAGAACCATGAACATGGTTTGACCTATCCTGACTACTTTAGGTTGTGCCTTCAACTAGGGTGAGAGGACCCATTTTGTAACCCATATTGGTGGATAATGTATGCAGATTTATAGTATTTTATTTCCTTTCACAAAATTGATATGAGATCTTCATAAGGTATTGTTAATACAATGTAATATAACTTTCATGAGTTGTCACTTTAGAGGAAAAAGAAACCTTTTGAACAAGATCTAGGTTACTAAAGGCAGTGGTAAAAACTAATTACTCCTACATATTGAGGTAAGGTATGGGTAAATCAACGAATTCCCTTAGCATTTATGAACATGAAGTGCAAGTAGGGGTAGTTCATGTGTGGTTCATTTTCTAGATATGTATTTTGTGGTGGGGAAGTTAAGCATGATAAAGTTGATTATACCAAATATCTAAGAACTACTAAACAAATGTTAACAGATCCACAAGGCAAAAATATAAAGAGATTCAAATAGTAAAGACAAACCTTCAACTAGAAAATTGTGCATCTATGATAGCTCAAAGACACATGGCTTCACACATTCTTCAAGGTTTTGACACAAGAACTCGTGTTAAAGACTCAATTAAACTTTAAAAAAACTATGTTATATCATGCTCATGATACACTCATAAACTGACAAATAATCTGTATCATTAAAATGACAGTAAAGTGAATTTAAATCACTTATCGCATTATGAAATGAAATATCTCTTCATAATGCAATTGCAAATGCTATAATACTTGTCATAAGGATGAGATTTTGTGATATTTCAAAGGATTTCTAATGTAAGACTACAACAAGCACATAGATAACTATTTGAAAATATCTCAAGATGAAAATGAACATAACATAGTTCACTGATCTACATGGATTACTCAAGGTTTCTAAAATTTGATCAACAAGGGAAATTTTTTCTACAATCTCAAAGTTTTGTCAATGGATATACATCTACAACCAACTTGACATGATCAATTTTGAAAGGCACACAAGAAGTAACTGGTTTCTCAAAAAAAATTCCCACAAAAATAGCTTCTCTTGGCTCTTCTCTCCTTTTTTCTCTCTAACTAAATTTATGAAAAAATTAACCCCCCTTCTACGAGAGTATTCCCATCACATTTATACAATTTTACCCTACTAACTCATTCTAAATTTTCCCCCTAAAAGTATAAATCTTCAAGAGAATATTCTTCTTTACAATATACCACTTAATCATGTTTATTCTCTTGAAAATATCTTATTTTCTGTTGCTAGGTGGATAAATTGTGAACCAATCATGTTTTTCACTTCCTCAACTATGGCTGGGATGCCATTTCATAACTTTTGACAGTTTTTTTAATCATTCTTTTGTTTGGTTCATAAATGTATTTTTTCATGGTTTTAGAGAGCCTCCAGATGGTTTATTTTACAGGTAATCACATCTTCCTTTTTGAGAATCCTTCTTGGAGAAAACATATTTGTTTTTATGCCTTTCTGGACTGATCATTCCCACATGGTTTTGGTCATATCAAGCCAAACATCATCTTTCTCCATAATGCTAATTTATCTCACACGTATTTCTCCTATGTATATATCTCATTTAAATCTTAGATGTTATTTCACCATGATTACACCCAGCTCACCTAGTATGCCTTGAATTTCCTATAAATCATAGCATTTCACTTCACCAATTCATATTTTCTTTTCTGAATATAGGTGTTTTTGGTAAATTCATCTCCATTATGGCAGGAACACCATTGACAACTAATTTAAAAGATATTCCCACTGAGGGTTTGTATTCTATCTTTGATTTTTTGGGCTCAGGTAAAGAATTCATGAGAATTTTGTTTGATATTGTTGATCCTGAAGAATACACCAAACCTTTGAAAACATGAATTGTTTTAGTTGCACTTGTAAGAAGACTTATCAGGATCAGTCCTGTTTTCTCTACATTTCATATGGTTTATTTTCATCTATTCAGGATCGAGCATTAGAATCCACTTCCACATTTCATCCAGTCACCAACATATAGCATATGTCCCTACTACCATTCGAAACATTCCCCTTGTCACTCCAAGCATCCCTCCTCAAAGTTGAAGTGCTTATTTTTTCATTCGAGGCCCAAATCGGCTAAGTATAAAAAAGGCCAGTGAAAGCCTCCACATGTCTCTTCGGTGAGATTTTGGTATGAAACTTAAAATAAAGACTCCCAAATGATCACAGGATCTCCACGTGTCTACCAACCATTGAAAATTCTAAGCATGGGAAGAGCCAACGGAAGCCTCCACGTTTCTCTTTGGTGCAACTCCAAAGGTATAATCTAGGGGTAGGTCTCCAATCAAGCGCATGACCGCCACATGGTCAAAGCCAAAGAAAGTTCTACATCCACTTTTGATGTTGGCTCAACATATGGCTTTACCTAGGCATTGATGGGGTAGCATCTTATTTCTACAACTTTACTCCCTTTTCAAAATAAAGCCACACAAAGGAAACACGATCGTGGAACACTCCCAACTATAAGAGTTTCACTACGGATAGAAAACTTTAAATTATACCAAGACTCAATGTGATCCATGAGCCAAGGAAAAGACTGACAATCACTAGCTGAGGAGTTAAGAAAATTATTGGAAGCTCGTATCATTTTTCCAATCAAGCACACAATGTGGGTCTCCAACTTGGTTCCAGTGAGGAAAAAGAATGGTGAAATATGATTTTGCGTAGAATTTAGACATCTAAATAGGGCCTCCCTGAAAGACCATTACCCCATGCCCTCTATGGAAAATTTTTTATAGATGGTCACACGCTCTAAGATGTTTTCTTTGTTGGATGGTTTTTCAGGTTATAACCAAATATGGCTTTTGGAAAAGGATCAAAATAAAACTACCTTCACGACCAAATGGGGAACCTTCGTCTATGCAAAAATTCCTTTTGGGCTCACAAATGTAGGGGCTAGTTTCCAAAGAGCCATGGACATTGTGTATGGGGAGTTGATAAACAAGGTAATCCTCATATACCTTGATGACCTTACTGTGTTTACTAAAATGACAGAAGAGAATTTTGATGCTTTAGAAGCCGTGTTTGAAAATGTCAAGAGTTTGGAATCTCTCTGAATCTAAAGAAATGTATCTTGGGAATTCCCCAAGGAAATCTCTTGGGACATGTGGTGTCAAAGAATGGAGTTTCCATTGATCCTAAGAGAGTCAATGCCATTTTGGATCTTCCCCTACCGGTTAATAATAAGGTTGTTCAATCCTTCTCAGGAAAGATCAACTTCATCAGTAGGTTTATCTCAAATTTCATGGGAACTATCCACCCAATCACCCTCATGCTGAAAAAAGACCTATTTTTCAAATGGACTGAAGATGGTCGTCAATCTTTTGAATTAATAAAAAAGGCTATTGCATCAACCCCCGTACTCCACAACCCCGACTACTCAAAAATTTTCGTTGTGTATGTATATGGAGGAAAATAGCATAGCATCTATGCTAACTCAGAAAGGAGAACGACAAGGGGAGGAACACCCTATCGCTATCTTTTCGAAAACCCTCCATGACTATGAAACAAGATACAATTTTGTGGAAAGGCAAGCCTACGCCATAGTCAAAGGTCTGAATAAATTCAAACATTTGGGCACGCACAACAAAATTTGGGTCATGGTGGCTGACCCCAGCATCAAAGAGTACATAATGGAAGGTGAGATAACCGAAAAAATAGAAAATTGGATAACTAACATCTTGGAATATGGCATATGATTAAAACCTGTGAATCTTGTGAGAGGCAAGGGGTTGTGTCAATATTTGACACAGGAACCTATTCCCAAAGCTAATGGTGAATCAGAGGTGATAATGTACCTACAGGAGGACAGACTTGAGGGATGGGTCTCTGACAAATTTCATTTTATGTAAACTGGAGAGTACCCATGACATCTCCCCTTGAAAAAGAGGAGATATTATAAGTAACAAGGGACTTATTTCGCAATGATTGACAACTTCCTTTTTAAGAGGATTTTTAATTGGCTAATGTTAATATTCCTGGAATATGAAGAGGCCAAGAGATTCTTAAGGGAATTACATCATGGAGACTCAAGAAGTCAATTTTCAGCCCAAACCATGGCTATAAAGATCTTGCAAGGAAGATATTTCTGGCCTAGCCTGTTTGTTGATATCCAGGTGGAAACAAACAAATGCAAGGTTTGTCAAGCTTACGTAGGTTTTCAGAGAAATGCGACATTACCCCTCAATCCCATCCTAATTGAAGAACCTTTCACATAATGGGGTCTTGACTTCATTGGAATGGTATACCTAACTTCAAGTTCCAGACATCATTGTATTCTCACAGAAACTAATTATTTCACCTGGTGGATGGAGTAGTTCTGCTCAAGGAGTCCACTAAAAATGTGATCCTAGGACCCTTGCAGGATATCACCACACATTTTGGTCCCCCCACACCATTATATCTAACAATTCCAAAGCTTTCCTAGGAGCTAAAGTGTCTGATTTTGTGGTCAAGCAAGGGATATATCTAAAGACATCCTCTAACTATTACCCTCAAGGAAATGGCCTAGATGAGTCCACAAATAAGAATCTGATAAGACTTTTCAAAAGGATGGGACGTGACCATAAAATGTTATGGCACGAGCATGTTAAAACAACCTTATGGGCTGATCGGATCACTCCAAAACAGATCCTGAAAGCTTCACCATATGAAATAGTCTATGGAAAAAGTGTTGTGATGCTAATTTCTTTGGAGATTCCCACATTACAACTACTCAAAGGATTTGAGATAGAGGAAAATGGAGCGATCCCAGTGAGGCTTGCCGAGCTGGTTGAACTCTAGGAAATGTGTGAACTTTCCCATGAAACCATGATCAATCGCCAACAAATAATCAAGACATGGTTTGATCAAAAGACATCAGATATGAACTTCTAAGTCAAAACCACCATCTTAAAGTGGGATGCTAGAGAAGGCAAGCCTAAGAACCATGGGAAGTTCAATCCCTTGTGGAATGAACCATTCAAAATTAGTGCATGTAAGAAGAATAATTCATTTGAACTTAAAACCATGGCAGGGGATCCTTTGGCTATCCTAATGAATGGGATTCACTTAAAACCCTGCATTTAGGTATCCTCAGAAATTGTATCATATGTACATATCTATTTCCATTCTTTTCTTTTTTTTTTGTTCCTTCAGTTTTCTTTTGAGTTTTTTTTGCCATGTGTCCCACCACCCCTATCCACGTCTCTTTTTTGTTTTTTTGGTTTAATCAGGGAATCCCCCTTCCTTTTCTCACATTAAATTTTTCATCAAGGGTAAGGCCCCCTTTTTTCAATGAAGAGATCCATAATTAATGCAATATCTATCAAAAGGCATCGAGTTTGGTGCCTTGGGTCTCTCACTTAAAGGGAGTGTTATAAGAAGTGACCCCAAGTACGTGTAATATTTTACTCCCTAGGTAGAAATGACTATTAAAGGTGTCTCAAGCTATTTGGTAGGGTCATTCTGAAGAAGTTAAATTTTCTAAGCTAATCGACGAATATCAAAGTCTCCAATCCTCCAAATTCATTTGTATATTTAGAGACACCATGGCCACCTCTAGCTCTATTCAGGAAACAAAATCCTACACAGGGTAACCCATTCCTCCTCGACTGCACTAGCCTGAGTTAAAGTACCCAGATTCATTGTCCTGGTATAGCAACCCTTCGGTTTTCAGTGACCCAACCGATGATGTATTCGACCCCAGTCTCAGAAAAAGGCCTAAATCTTTAAGAGAAGTAGCATGCACTAGGTTCAACTTTCTGGGAGACTCTGATTCATTCGGATCTAGGACCTAGAGCACAACTCTCACCCAATATATGGTTCCTCTTACGCACCCATTCCCAGAGCTCATATAAACGTTCATGGCCTATTTTAACTCAGAGATCCATACAATCCAAGGCCAAAATATAGCCATGGTAATTACACCAAATGAGGACCATTAGCTAGAAGCAAACATATAAATTTTATTTCATGGAGATCATTACAGGGTCAATTTGTGAGCATCTCAAACATTTCTCGATGACGTCCACCTTCATGTATTCATATTTTCTTTTCCACCTCATCATGTATGAAAATGCTCAATATTTTGACCATTTTATGACTCTGACCTTGTGGGATGCAGAAGTAAATCTCCAAAATATTATCCCGGTATCTGCATGGACCCATGTACTATCTTGTTCTTCAAATGTATATGAATTTTTCAATGATTTTGTAGAGCCTATTTTGCTAGAGATTGATCCTGAAGGGATAAATAACATAATGAATGAATCTACATGGTCTATCTTCTCAGACCCATTACACACTTGTGAATACTTCCTTTCCATAGTTCATTCCATGATTCGGGTCCATGGATTTAGGGGTGAATCCTTCATGCTCCCAAGGATTCTCACAACTCAAATTTCCGGTCTCGAAGTCACCAGATAGCTTGTCATCTTGGACCTGGAGGTCAGCTCTACTGAAAAGAAGAAAGCAGTCTATGAGCTTCCATTTAGTAGGGGAGGGATTACCATACTCAAAAGGTGAGAAGACCATTATCTATTACAGAAGTTGGCCTCCTATGGTTTCACCTTAATCAAGGACTCATGGAGGTATGATCCGGATTGGAAAATGGATGCTACTTTGGCTACAAATAAAATCTCCAACTCTTGCAGGTATGACCCGAGGCCATTTTTTGATTTACGGAAGAGCCACCAAACTGAATCACCTGATATTTTTGTTGAACTCCAGGACATCCCAACTTCAAACTGGGAATCATTCCATAGTTCAAATATACATTTGATAACTGGGAAAGTGCTTTGAGCGGCCTTAAAAAGAAGTGACTAGAGCCCTAGAAAAATTGAGGCCTTTTGGAAATATAGGTAGGAAATTGGCCAGACCACATAGATCTTTGAAGAGGTTCTTAGTAACTAGCAGTGGGAGGATAAGTGGGATGTAGGGCACAACTCCAATCCAAATAGCAAGGATATTATGTTTCTCACTTCTAAGCAATCTCTCAGGTCAACCATAGAATCTTCTGAGCTTCCATAGGAACGGATACCGGAACAACCTTTGTCTGTTGATCCTTTTCAGACTCCTCCATCATTTTTTCCATCATCTAACCTCTCAAAATCAAAAGTGGAAGGAGACTCATTTTCCATCCTGGCCCACAAAAGGCTGAAGTTAGTCACATTCCTCGTGATGTCAACACCACAACTTGAGACTTCTCTCTCTGTAACACCTCCACTTCCACCTTTCCCTTCAGTAAGTCCCCTTCAGTCTGTCACTCCATCTCAAACTCTTCCTCTACCTATCACTCCTCTACTTCCATAGTTCCCTACTTCCATCCCAATCTTCTCACCTCACATGATAACCCCCCCTTCTTTGGCCCTAGTATCTGCATCATCTCAATTACCAGTTACTATTCCATACGTCTTGCCACTTGGTTTCCCATTTTCAGGGGGAATGGTATCTTCTCCTTCTGAGTTTTTAAGCCAAGCAGAGTCTGTAAAGTCAGCCTGGGATCAAAGGAGATTAAAGTAGAAAAAGAAGGAGATGGCAACTCTATCAACTAAGTAGGTGTGATCCTTGTATGATCATCAATAGATCTCTTTGACCATCTCTCACCTTATCCCTCAGGTATCCAAGCCCACAGAACAAATGCAACATGATGACTATTCCATTAGTGTTATTTCAGTGGACCTTGATGAATTATGGCCTCAGGAAAATTTCAATATGGTGAATGAAATGGTGTCGGTAGTCACTACCGACTATTTGAAACTCAACAATCAGCTTAAGAAGGTGTAAGCTAGCTTGCGAAAGGTAAAGGCTACAACGGCGGGCTGCATGGCCAAGCTTAAGGCCAAGGACATAGAGCTTGATCAACTCAAGAAGTAGTTGAAACACACATCAACCAAGCAAGCCCTTACAGCTTCTCAAGCAAAGGAAAAATCTCTGGTAGCTAATCTTGTTACATCTGAGGCCCTGGTTAATTTGCTTTCATAGGAAAAGAATGGCTTTCAGGACAGGTTAAAATATTCCAATGAAATGGTCAAGGAATTGACCAATCAATAAGGGAAATGATCCTAGAAGGTGGGAATCATATCATTAGTGCAAGGATTGTATGCCTCCTGTTGTGATAGGATTTCCATCTCTACTGCAAATCTAGCCCTGATACTTGGATTTATATCTAATGCACATGAGTTTTGCTCTAAGGTAGAAAATTCAATCTCCACCATCAGTAATGCCTTATCCTCCAAGTTCCAGGAGTCAAATATTTTGATTCAAAAACTCTATGATGCATCATACCCCACCCTTTAGAATGCAGGAATCACTGACAGGTGGTTGATAGTGGTGAAGATCAATGAGATTTTGAGTTGTAACAAAGCTTCTATCAAATGTCAAAATATCTTGGCACAGCTCTGCCAGGGAATGAAGGAAAGAAATTAGAATATCAATGAATTAGTGTAACTAGGTTTCCCTTCTCCCTTCCCAGATGAATCCATGGTCTTATCAAAGGACCAAATCCAACAGCTTTTGATCACTAAGCACCAGGACAAGATGGTCTTCCAGTCTTTGAAAGAAGACTACAGTGTCGCTAAGGTTGAGACCATCATTAATCCTATCATACAGTTAGATTTTTTCCTACATATAGTAATGTAGATCCTCCAAGGTTTCTCCCACAATGAGATAATTGATCTAGACTAAGCATTTCAAGCCTTGCAATGAAGAACCTACCTAACAGAGAAAGAATGGATCGAATACCAAGATTCTTTACAGAAGCTCTAAGTGGCCCTCTGTGAGCCACATTTTTTATTTTTGGAAAGGTGAGAGATGTCGGATTCTTCCATGACCAAAACAGAATCCCTTGGTGAGTCATCAAACTAATTATATTATTTTGTTAAGACTCTTTTATTAAGCACTTTTATTGCCCCGGCTCTAGATTCTTTTGATTCCTCAAGGCCAAAATTGACTAAGTATGAAAAGACCCACAGAATTCTTCCACATGTCCCATCAGTGCAACCCCAAAGATGGAATTTCAAAGTGGGTTCATAGAATCGTAGAAGCTCTCCATGTGTCTAGGGTTTAATGAGGTCACTCCCAAAGTAAATTGTAGATTCAAAGATACGTTTTCTTCGCAGAAGCTCTCCACATGTCTATTCGACGCATGTTTGATATAAGCCCAAGGAAATAGGACTCTAAATGAGTACAAGTTCTCCATATGGAAAGAAAAGAGATATTCACTGGCCAAAGAACCAGCAGAAATACTGAGTAGGGAGTGGATGCATGGATTCCTATAAAGGAGAAAAATATTTATTCCAGATCTGAATTAAAATACTGATAGTGGTAGTGTTGCATTTAAAATATTTGGGGGCAGGATCCAGAAGGATAAGTGCAGGGCCTTATCAAAATTGAAAGCAAAAAAGGTGGTAGATGAAAGTGACATAGGAAAAAAGGTCCTTAAAATGAGGTAAAGAAGAAGGCAAAGATGGAGTTCTTTGGCATAAGAAGAAAAAAGGAGGAAAGTGAAGAGTTCTATACATTTTGTAAAGTCTAGCCTTAGTAGGCCTCTGTCATAGAAGAGAAGTGTAATTTGTGCTTTCATGGGCTTTATATACCCATTATCTATATGAATAAAGATTTATTATTATGTGCAATCGTATTTTTATATGTTCTTAATTTTTGTTTCTTTTATGAGAAATAGTTCTAAATGAGTCAAGAAATTCATCATTCTTGATGCCCTTAGAATTTCCCTGTTTCGTTTATTATCTATAAAGCAATCATTTCAGTTCCTTATACATTTGCATTATCAGAGTAGTGGATCATGTTGTAAATCCCTTCAACTATTCTATATAAAGATTTCAAAGTATTCTTTCATTTCCCCTTCTTTTAGATTGACGCATCACCTTTTTTTAGTCATTTACATGCTTTCCTCTAACCCTACCCCAACCACTAGAGAAGAGAAAACTTCTTTAAAATCTAGAGGTCACCTTAGGGTGCATGTCTCACCAACCTAAGGTTTCCTATGACTCTGATAGTTCATCCGTAAGGATAATCGTCAACAGTTACAAATAAAATGAGCTAGGACAGATATATGTGCCACAAAACAAGCTTTATTACAATAAAAGTATACACATGCCATTACAGTTGTAGAGGAATGCATAAGAACACATTTTCAAGCCCAAAATAAAGGTTCAAAATCTCACAACTATTCAACAACCATTTTTTACATAGTTCCTTTAGATTTTCGAACATCATCCCTTCAAAAAATGAAATATTTTTTCAATATATATCAGAATGGAAGAAATAAAAGAAGAGGGAGAAGAAAGGGAACAACTTTTTTATTGGCATGTGGTCTTATAGGTGTTGGAATTGATGTAAAACCACATTAATGAAAAATTGGATGATGGATTAGGTTCAGATGATATTTTGGATGGTGTTGATATGCTGATTTAGGTGAGTTTATGATAATACAGTGAGATTCAGTGAGGATTGATTGCTATTACAATCATATTCAAGTGCCTAGGTGATGCTACATGATGGTATGAGATTCATATATGCTTGAGAATAATTTTGGGATGATTTATAGTAGCTTTAGAGAGTGATTGGGTACTCACATAAGTGGCATCGAGCAGATACATGTGTTTGGATATATTGCAGGTGCTTATTTGGAGTAGGCATGGATGCTAGGAGGTGTAAGATTGCATTTTGGAGCTATATGAGCTCATGGATTCATGTATTCAAGTATATCATGGTGTGTTAGTTATGTTTGGGTCATTTTGAGTGATTTCATGAGTTTTAGTGTTATTCTAGTTGACCCTAGCTTCCACAGTGTAAAACCCTAAGGAGTAGCTAGGTAAGTCTCAATGGCTGGAAATTTTGAGAAATGGTGATGACTTTTTGATGAGTCTAGATGTTATTAGGGTGTTTCATTGTGTTTTTGGAAAAATTTCAGGTTTCCATGATGAGTATTTTCTATGTTATGAGGTTTTTGGTAAAATCAGGTCAAGAACAAGGTAATTTCCGGGTCGAGTTTGAACTTCTAATGCTCACCATGAATTGTGGGATTTTCATGTGACCTTGTGTATTTCAAGGATGGTTCTATAGTAATTCTAAAAAAATTCACAAAAATATTTAGGTCAGTTCATTTTCATGTTTTTATGAACAGGGTTAAGAAGACAAAGTGGTTAAAACTGTAGCTAAACCATAATTATGAGAAGCTTATAGAAGAAGAGGTATAGTGAGTATATTTTAATTAATAGTTAAAAATTAATGATTTTAACATGTATAATACTAATTTATATTTCCATAAATGTATGGTATAGGTCTTGGTGATGAGTGGGTCCCACTCAAACAGGTCATTTTATAAAGAAGAGTGTTTTGGAACAAGGTTGTCTAAAATAGTTGCATGCTAAATTGATGTTATGGAATGTATGTTACTTTATATTTATTTCCAAAGAGTTTTTAGGACATGATCATACAATTACATGGTCAATTGAGCTCCATTTAGGTTGACTTGTCAAAGGGCAATTTTCAAGCCTTAAAACTAGTGTTCAATAAAGTAATCATATCTAGAGTTATAAATGGAATTTTGAGATTATTAAAAAAAATTTGAAAATATAATTCAGATATATTTCCATTTATATGATTTTTCTCTCATGATGATTTTTTATACAGTTTCCAATTAATTATTTGGAGTGGAAGGTTTTTGCTAGTGCAAGACAGGATGTGCTTTACTTAAAGTTTTGAGTTATTTGAAACATGATATGGATTATGTGATTCTTTATATCACTTGTAATATGAATATGGATTAATTTTTCATAAAATTAATCCATTTTAAGGTCTTGAATGTTACTAAAAATGTTTTTATGAGCCAATCCTTGAAAATAGTTTTTTGGGCAGGCTAATTTAGTGAAGATAAAAGTGGTTATGGTTTGAGTAGGTGATTATTTCAAGGCTTATAACTTTCTTAGAAGTGTTATAAATCCTCTTTAATTTCCATAAATTGGTAACGTGGAAATTTTTGGTTTATTTGAATTCATTTGGTGGCATATTGAAGTTTTCAACGTCCTGAAGGGTGTAGGAAACAACAGTTTTGAGATGAACAAAGAGTACTAGGCCCATTAAACGAAATAATTTTATTGGTTGAGATAAATTAATACCATGCATGGATGTTAAATTTTATTTTTATCATTCATGATGGTTTTTGGGTCATACTAAGGATGGTTTTTGAGTGAGGGGATTTTTTCATTCCAATGCAAGGGTTTTTGGAATTTTTGGTGCATGGATGAAGTGTTTTTTCTAAGACAACCTGTATGGGTAATTTATGAATGTTCTAGTGATTCTTATGGTATTTTTTTAATCTAGTGTGGTCATGCAAGTGGATGGAAACAAACCTCTTTTGAATTTGAATCATGGAGAGGCTATAAAGATGATGTTTTGGGTACAATGGTGTTAATCTTTTGGAACCCCTTTTATCTTATTTTGAAGAATTTTTTTCTAAAAATAAAAACCACTTGGGACTATCCCAAAAATCATATAATTTAATTCTATTATTTTATCTTTTTGAGTCTTCATGTGGAGGATTTCGGCAAGCAAAGATGGAGAAGTTTCTTTGAGAGCAAGTTGAAGAAAGAGGGCAGTTTGGATATTTGTGTTTGAATTCTATCTTTATATCTTATTGATGTAATTTTCAGGTTTCTCAAGAATATTCAGATCTAATATTAAGTTGTAATCATTTTAAAATTATTATATCTTCATATGTATTCATGAGACAAGGGTGATTATCTTGAGAGCTCATGATTGTATCTTGTTTATCATTGTTGAAGATATTATTCATTGTAATCTGATTTGAATATTAAGAGAAGTGTCATGATCTGATTTGAGCATCAATATAAATGTTTTTGAGTTTATCTCATGATCCTTGCATTGAGTTATTTCATTTTGGATAACAAATGCTTTGATGTGTGTGCTTCATAATATTATGTGTTTAGGGTTTGAAGTATAAGTGAGAGAGTTTTGTTGGGGACTGATTCACCCCCTCTTAGTCCTTGTCACCTCCAACATTTTTCAACTTTCAACCACAAACAATCTACATTGAATTATCCTAAAAATCACATGGGTACCCTATAATATCATTCCCTAATGTATTTATTCTTGTAAGAGAAGATAAAAGATCTGTAATTCATCAATTTTGGTAGTTGAGCCATCTAATTAGATTGTTTTTATGCTTAGGATTGTCTTCTCTCCCTCTAATGTTGTTTTTCCATTTTGACCCAACAAAAATCATAAATTTCTAATTTTCTTGGTACTAAATCAAAGGGCTCGAGGACGGTTTTCCAATAATATAAATCTTGTAATATTTGGAGATCTTGATTTCTAGAAATTATTAGAAATCACATGATTTATTATGTGAGCTATTATATTGTTAGTTTGGTTGTTAGTAATATTGTTATGGTTATAAAAATATTACATAGATAGGATATGAGAGTTATATGTTTTTTCCTACCTTCTAGTTTATAAGAGCCTTATATGTTATATGATTGTATGGTGTCCCATATGAATTCAATAGAAATGAATAATATTATAGTGTGAAAATATTATTGAGTGTTTTAATCTCTGATCTATATTTTGCAACCTGAACTAAATTTATGATTCTGTATCAAAGTAGTTAATGGAGTCCTGAGATATTCCACGGGGAAAATATATTACTATCCATGGTTTCCCTTGTGTATGAAATTATTATTTTGGTGTGAGAACATTTTTGTGAATAGTTGCACTCATATTTATTATATCAGTATTCAAATGGCCAATAGATACTTTCCCTCAATTTGGCCATATGTCGTCAGTTGTTAATTATAAGTAGTGTGTGCATGTCTACATATGCATTACTCTTAACAATTTTATGTCTAATATCATTGGTGTATCTTATTTTATGGCTTGTGCATATTGAATACTGTATTGAGTTTCAATTATCATTCTTCATTTTAGAGGACCTGCCTTGTTTCACATTTGTATTGACACTTTCCTTAGGTCAGAGGATAAAAAATTTGGCATCTAAATCTAGTAACTGAATGATCTACTAATGCATTCCATTATTTCAAGTGTGTTATTCAATGGTACATGTGGCATCTCTAAACAAATTTTGTATAAATTCTACCTCAAATTTGGGTATACAAATTTCTCTATATTCTACATAGTTTGATATGCATCAGGATTAACTCTTTTGAGTATGGTGTGTTTTCTTTCTTATCTCCACCCCAAATTGATCATCATCCTTTACCATATCATCACCATGTATTCATATGCCTATTAAATCGCACACATTTTTCACTTCGAGCCTCAAGTGTTGGTAAAATATTAGTGGTTGATTTACTACGCATATCTCTAACCAACAGTCCACTCAATATCTTTTGTAGTGAGCTTCAGCTCAGTCTGCATAACCAAACATGTGGTCAAGAAATCAAGCCTCATCATTTTTAAATTAATCAACCTGTGATCTCTAGTGAAGATGAAAAATTCATTAGTATGAACCTAGTAGTCAAATTATTTTTTAGCATTCTTAATGTGGCATACAATTCCATCAGTCTTGTGGAGGTAATGTGCTCTTTGTATACCTACTTGAATTTTGAATTTGTGTGTCTTTTTTCAAGGTTTTTCCTCATACATCATGGAATTCGATAGGCAGTTGTGTCATTTTATTATGTGTCTTATTCTTGAGTCATTCGGTCATAATTTTTTATGAATTTTAAGTAGTCTTCATTTAAGAAGTTCTTTTAAGTCATTTAAGATTTTGTTGGTCGTGTTATTAATATATGTTTAATGCATTTGAATTAAGGATTATTAATTTTTTGTGTCAATAAATCAAGAAATTAATCACAATTTTTCTATATATCTCTTAATTTTCAAGATTAATATAAGATTCGTGTCATTTTAAAATTATAGCATAGTAAAAATAATAATAATTTATTAGATAGTATTAGTCAAGACATCAAAAAAATTTCATTGTTATGTTATTATTTTTGTCTTTTTCTAGATATATCATTTATTGTAAAATAGTCAAATTCATATAGATGATTTTAGAATATTTTAATAGTCATCATGAGTAAGAGTCAAAATAGTGTCAAAATAAAAAAAATTACCTCAGAGACGCATTATTGCTGGAACGCGACAGTGTTCAATATGTAAAATTGAGCTTCATGTTCACATTTCGTTCGAGCTAGCAGCATGAGACTAGAGGACAGAGGCATCAAAGGATGGAGGTCAATCAATGACATATCGTTAGTCACCAATGATGGGGTTGCATGAAGGTTTGGTGACACATTTTTCAAAGTGTGTTTGTTTTTCAGTGTGCTACAGATTTTAGTTGTTCCTATTTATTTTTCTGAATTAAGTGTAAAATTTCACATTGTGAGGGGGGGATATGCCACCAATGTTCCATTTCCAGTTTCTATTTTTCTATTTATAATGTGTAAGAATAATTCCTAAGTAATCCACTAATGGAATAATGTGATGAGAGGTGATGATAATACTAAAACATCATGATATTATGGTTGTTGGTTATCCATTTTGAAAACCATCTTGAAGGTTTGTTGGTTATCTTGAATAAAAAAAACCATCTTTTGTGGTTGTTGGCTTTTCCACTTAAAAATAAAACCATCATGGAGGTTATTGGCTATCCTAAAAAAAAACCATCTAGATCATGAGTAAGCTTCAAAGTGTCACGTTGCAGTACAAGGTAGGTTTTCCCCATGTTCACACTAAGGGGGGAATGTTAGGAATCATTAGCACTCACATGATTTATTACATGAGTTATTATATATTTGATTTTTGTTGTTTGTAAAAAATTTAGTAATATTGTTTATGGTTATAACAATATTACATATATAGGATATGATAGTTATATTGTTAAGCCTACCTCCTAGTTTATAGGAGCCTCTTATACTATATAATTGTATGGATGTCCTCGAATAAATTCAATAAAAATGAAGAATATTACAGTGTGAATAATATTGTTTAGTGTTTTAAATCTTTAATCTTTATTGTGTAACCTAAACCAAATTTATGATGGATCGAAAGATATGGCCATTTGAATTTTTTGTATGTCGAGAAGCACAAGAAAGTGACATGTAGCAGAATTTTATTAGCTTGGGGATTACCTTTGTCTACATGTGCATTGCTTTGGTTTTTTCCATGCATGTTGACCTTTCATTTGTTTTGTGGGGTTGGGCCTTATGAAACCTCTAGTATACACTGTGAAGCATGAGCCAATAAAAATCCCCATGCACCTTCATAATAAACTTTCTTTTATAGCCCCTTATCAGAGTGCAAAGTATAAGCCAATAATAACATTCCACATGCCTTTGTAGTGTCATATTATTCTTTATCCCAACTGAAAACTATGAAATGTGAGCCAATGAGAACATTCCATGCTACTCACAATGTCAGTTTTTTCTTTATCCCCCTTCTGAACAATACAAAACTTGAGCCAATGAGAAATCTCTGAGTATGGCATGTGTCAATCTTTCTTTCTTTCATGATTGCCTTTGATTGGTTGTTTCTTTGTGTCATAACTTCTTTTCTTACCTTAGGTAGACTTAAAACCTTTTGGCTCTATTGAAATTTTTTCATGTGTCCCTATTGATACTTTTGACCTTTCCTAAACCTGACGCCCTATTGAACTTGATTTATTCCGTGGACTTGAGGTTCACAAAATGCATCTACTTTTTAAGACTATTGGAACGCAGCCATGTGTCAACATTGACCTTTGAACTTTTCCTAGCCCATTCGCAGGACCTATAAATATTATAGAATGTGGATTATTCCATGGGTATCACATCTACCAAAATCAAAACCTTTGAGGAAAGCCAAAATCCCGTGACATGGATCGCTTCCTAATACTTGGTGTTAAATTTGATGGTCAAATGAACGTCATGCAACCTTTTAAACATAACCCGCCAATGGATAGCTAAGTCTCCCATTGGTTTTTGAATGCCAATGGCTAGTGGTCTGGAGCAGTGGAATTTGACGATCCATTTAAATGTATTATGCCCCATAAAAATGGCTAAGTCCATTTAAAATGATTTATTCAAATTAATCCTAAGGGGGTTTATCTGGGAAAACAGTATCTTTTTTTGGCCTCATTATAGTGTTATTCAGATTTTCCAAACCATTTTTTGGCTCATCGTCATTGTAGTGCTCTTCTTCACTTACAGGCTAGTGAGTACATTTTCCACACCCCTACAAAAAGATATCCCCTCTTATGTGATGTAAGATTATTTTTCTCACACCAAACTTTGGTTTGTCTCATTGTTCCTTTCTTACACCCCTTTGTGCTTGTTTATGTGTCATTTGTTTCTTATAACTGATACTTACTGTGACCTAAAGTCTTGCATGTTTCGTCTCCTAATACAAGGTGAGTGGTCAATTGTCTCATGTCACATGAACACACCTTATTGTAGTCGACACGCTATTTATAAAGTGTTTTAAATATGGGGTTATCATTATTCTTAGGTGTTGTATTGTAGAGAGATGCATTCTTGAATGATTCCAACATCTTGTAACCTTTTGTGTATTCTTGCACCATTATTTTCTTGCATTCTAGACGTATTATCAGCTGAGTCCAATGTCCATTTAAGTATGTATTTGTCATATGTGACTATTTTACACTTATTTCTCTTTTCACATATGCACATGGAGATTAATTTTCCCAAACATTACACTTCATAGGATTGTTTCTACATTACAGGATTCCACATCTTCTTCTTGGTAGGGATAATTTTGCATTGTGGTGTTCAAGCATGGAATGTTTTCTCACTCACGATGACCTTTATCTATTCTTGTATAGACTAGTACCTTACACCTAGTGATCTTGCTCATATTGAATATTGGCTTGACGCTTATAGCATGTCCATGGTCATTTGTTAATGTACATTTCCAAGCCTCTCCACCATCATGGGGTGCATACAAAGTGTCCTCACATTGTTTGGAGAATTATTTGGTTCCTATTTAGAGACCCTTTAGAGACTTTACTTATTGCTTCTTTTACTTATACCATTGTCTCGTCTTTCTCTTCATGTGATGATAGCTCTACTAACACAAATTTTCATATTCATATCACTAATGATGAGGATTTTTATTCAATTTTTTATGAAGAGAGTATTGATGAGGAATAATCTCCTACTTCTATTGGCCACCTTTCAGAGAATATTGACACTCATCCCTTCTCATCAGACATCATGTCGTCTTGTTCCCAACTTCATACTCTCATTACATCTACCTCCATTCCAAATCTTATGTGTGAGGCCTTTTCCACTCATCCTCCTTCATATGTTATTGATTAATACCTATTAGACATTGCTCTTTTGTTTGTTTAGCCACCCTCTTGGGATGATTATATGTCATACCTTAATTGTCTCTTCTCAGTCCTTACTTTTGATGTAGTACAGAGAGTTTCTCATCATTTTATAGGTGTTTCAGAAGATTCCTTCATCTCTTTTTTGGGATTTCCCCCTTCTAGGACTCTTATCACTTCCACTATTTTAGAGATTGACACTGATCCACATTCTATTGTGGATCCTATTTATTTTATCATGGGGGTTATTGCTTTGCCTTCACTTTAATTGGGAATCCTTTTAGTGGATGTTCCTCTCTCATACTCTAACAATTCTATTTTCATGGCATTACCTTCGGTTCTCATGCACTCATTTTTTATACCTATATCACATTTTAGTGGGCCAGATTCATATTTCTTCATATTATTGCCTTCGATTTCCTTTACAAAGTGGGTGGAATTTCAGTACTCCATTTATGTCCTTTATAAGGGAAGGAACATTGTTTGATGTGGTTGGATATTCTTCAGTCTATAGGCTGAGGAACACGTCATCAACATTCATCTTGGAAACTTTATAGAGTTGCAAATTTCAGATTTGGTTACGGCTCCACATCTTCTATCTCTCGTGTATCCTTCCTCTCTTCTCTTCTTCTTCTAGAAATATTACATTTTCTACATGGGTACCTTATCATGCCTTTATTTATCAAGCCCCAATTCACATATATTTCTTAGGTTTTTAAGGGAGTATTCCATATCTTGTAAGTGGATGTTTTTCCCACTATTTTTTCCTTCATTGCTTGATATCCTTTTTGTACATAGGTACCTCATCAGGCGTAGCTTCTAGAACCCATTTCTTTTTTCTAACTTGTTACCTCATCCCCCTTACTATAAAGGGGGGTGGTGGTGTGTATACTTCCCTTTTCATCTTACGTAAATTCCCACATCATGTGGTGAGTCATCTCTCTTAGGTGAGGTCATAAGTCATAGGTGTCTTAGGGGGTATGTTATATTTTATCATTGATTCCATCATACAATCACTGTGTTTCAGTGCATCATACATGAGTTACTTTAAATTTCCATAATGTTCACTGTTCTAAATAAAGCATTATTTAGAACAAACATTCCATGCCAATCAATCTCAAACAGATAACCATATGCAGTTGTAAATGACTCGGTGATCTACGATCTATTCATTTCATAACTCAGTGATCTACCGACCTATTTATGTTAACTCTAAGTATTGAATACTTATTTTATACTTTAAGTATTGAATACTTGGTTTTCGTATACCCTAAACTGGGGTACTGAAGTGATCTATTTAAATAACATATCTGAATATTTGTTACTAATATTCATTTGATATCATGTTGCTTTAAACTTGGTGATATAGGACAACGCAACCAAGTAGCTTGCGATACTTTGGCCAAAGATTTTCAACATACTGTGTATGTCACTATTCCTAGATGGCATACTCGTCATTTCAGAATACGTCCTTCACCTCACTCCTCTATTATCAAGAATGGTCTTTACTGACTACCGTCAGTCCACTTGCCCAAGGTTTAACCCTAGCCCTAGTTAGAAACATAAATTATTATAGGAAGACGCTCACAATGACTTAGGGTATATAGGCATACTCAGTTGACCTAAGTCAATCAGATGTGCCAAGGTACCCTGAGCCATTAGAAGCTACTACCTATCCTAAATATGCCACTAACTTGACCTAGAGAGAAACTAAGTTCAAGTCCTTATTTGTGTGTAGATCTAGATGATCAATGCAGAAGGGTGTTGCCACATGTCAACTACAATGTTGTATTCTCGAGAAGACCCAAGTCTTCTCGAAAGTATAGCCCTGTAGTTGGCGTGTGCCAACATCCTACAGAAACTACCTCATCGAGATGTACATACCCCTAGGAGGTTATTAATAAATTGTTAATTTGGATTATGTCTTGATTATACAACCCTGCTAAACCCTAATCCAACACTCCATAAGTTCTTTTCTAAATTTGTATTCATTTAGTCATTGAAGAACTTCCTTAACTTATGATTGCTTTTAATGTTCGTTTACTTAGTATAACAAGTAGTTAACCAAAATAGGACAACAATATCATAAGTTTCAAGAAGGTTTAACAACCACATAGGTCCAACTAAAGTAGACTTCATACAAAATGAAGTCTAATGATTAATAATTATATCTCTAATCTTTTTTGGTTTACATTCATTTGAGAGAGGAAGAGTCTTCCTCTACATGATTAAGTGTTAGGATTTATCATTCACAATATCCATAGTTCTTACTGCATGTTCATTACACATCACATTACTATGTTAAATTGTTTAGATAATACACATCATCTTATGCAACTTAACAAGCTGCATCATTATAAGGGAAATTGAACTAATTCCCTTTATCCATCTTATCAAAGATAACAAGATAAGCATAATATAATATGAAGAATATCAACAAGATAGAACTTCCATCTCCTTCATAAAAGTACGAGATAATTTACAAAACCAATGAAAATAAATCACAACTCGTAATTCACCATTATAACTTATAAATTTACAAGACTATGCACTTTAGGCATACTGCATAACAACAGCCTTCATTCTATAAAGTATACAACTTTTATTTTTCAATACAACTAAAGAATGAATCAGAATTCTTTACAAAGAATCAGACTTATATCAGCCAATGCATCATATAATTTTTTGCCTTCTTTTATCACTTACGATGTCCATCTACAAAAATTGCTAGCACGGGTCAGTTCAATGAACTGAGCATGATAAGCACTAAGCATTAAAATGAAGTGCATTCCACTAATTGTTTCATTAAAGCAACACTGATTTAATGAGATAATTAATATATCATACCTTAAACATAAGTGATACCAAACAGAAAAGAAGTACAATAATAAATCTAGATCCACTTTTAAGAGAAGAGTAGAATATAATCCACAACATCTGCCTAAAAACTTAAAGTTCAATTGATCCTATCAATAAATTTTAAACAAACAATAGATCTTTCCATCCCATTATTTCATAATTCTATCCTAATAGAATACAACATTTATCTTTTCTATAAGACAAAAGAAGTGTTTACAACATGGTTCATTCTAGGATGATTCATCTAAATCTTAAGCAAGAATAAGAAGAACCATTACGTACCATACCCAAACTCATAACATCTGAAAAATAGATCAGGTTCATAACATGAATTATCTGTTTCCTTTCAGGGATAACAATCTTATAAATTCAACATTTAAGATATACATCTAAACAAAATTTCATAACAATCCAAGAAGGTATAGAAAATCAAAACAGTCTAACTGTAATTCTAATTCTACTTCTGCATGTTAGAAGTTATCAATCAAAGATCTAAAACCAACGTTCAAAAATCAAAGTAGTCCCATAAAGGAGTTAATCTCTACTCGAGTTCACCCAAAAAGATAGAGTACAAGAGACAAAACCTACTCCTATCCATCCAAACAAAGCAAGGCTTAGTCAACAACAGTCGATCCCACAAGTATGCATTCACTTATCAGCAGAACCGACTTAGCTACTATCTTTCTACATCATTACAACAAATGATTTGAACAAAGTAGACCAACAAGCCATAAAGAAATCACCATCTCGTAAGAGAATCGAGTGCAGAGAAGTTCAATCAATGAGCTTATCCAAAAGACAGAGAAAAAGGTCCAATAATCAATCGTTTCATTAAAATGAACAAATGAACTTCCAGTTTCAAATCAAATCAGGATGAAAAACATATTACAGTCCCAAAAACAACATACTGATCCCAAGATAATATATATATTTTCTCTCTTTAAAAGAATCCCAAGGGCTCATTCACTGTATCCGACAAGAATAGAATCTCGAACCAGTAAACTAACAAGTTCAGAATTATCCACGAACTCAAGACTGAAGACTCACAAATGCTTCACCACTTAATATGAAGAGTAAGTAGTTCGTGATTCAAAATAACTATACACAAAACAACTGAACGGAGAAAGTATCCTTCCCGTATAAATTCAGTGTCCAAGGGTAATAACTCAACCTTCCACTGAGACCCAAAATTATTTTAAAGAATTAGAAGAGAGAGCAAGAACCCAAAAATGTTTAAGTCAGAAGGTGTCCCATTCTATCTCCAATGCAACTGAAACATAAATCTGAAACAAGACTTTCACAACCACAAAATTACGACAGAGGTGACTTAGTTTCAAACAAAATAGTCAACCCAGAATGTGGGTTTCCTCAAAATAGAGGGGAAAGAACACCCCCCTCCCCAAATCTCATGCCATTACCATCTCAGAGAAGATGATACAGTCATAAAAATAGAAGTTCCACATTCTTTTAAACAAGACATTTCCAGTTCCAAATCTCGAAGGGATTTCAAAATGACTCAATCAAGCTATCACCCAGTTTTCTGGTGAGTAAGTTGCTCAATAAAAGAATTATAAGCTTAAACTTTTATTACAAGTGAAACCCAACACTAAAATACCATAACAGAATCAAATACATCGATCCAAATAAAAGCTCATAACACTCAAGTGTCAAATAAGAGTACAGTGTCGAACATGATCTTCACACAAAAGTTCAGAACTTCACAAGTAATTAAAATACAAATACAGTGCCAAATACAATCTTAAAGCAACTATTTAGCATTGCATAAGTTTCCAAACACTGGTTCAGAACAATACGAAGCTCCAACACAAGTTTTATATCAAAACACGAAGCCCAAAGACAAGATCAAATGGAACTCAAGGTTCCCCTAAAGTTCAGAACCCTATATTGCAATGAAGGTCAGTTCAAAGCACAACAACCTCGAATACAAGTTCCAGAATGAAAAATAGAGCTACAGAAACAAGTTTCACATACAAGCTTCACATGCATGTTGTCATAGAACTTGCACAGAGAGAAAGTTTCCAAAACAACATTATTTTTTCCATGGATTCATATCCAAACATCACAAAGATTCATAAACCCAGCAAGAAAATAACCAGTCAAACATGAAAACATGAATCTCATGAGAGCAGAGTTGTTCTAATGAATCATTTAGAAGAAAGAAAAGAATCTTAATGGTTAGAGCCTATCATGCCTGATAGTGCTTCTGCCAAATCGAAGGAGACTTCCAGCCGAGCTTCCAACTCTTTTTCTCCTCCACGAAAGATCAACAATCAAACATCTTTTCTTCCTATGCCTCATATACTTTCCTTTGATCAAAAATAGACCATAGAAACCAAAAATAGCTTTGAAGTGAAGGTCGAACTGCTGGTTCGAAGAACCAGATAGCTCCATGCAGAGAAAAATCTGCAATGCATGCAAAACCAAATAACCTCCTACAAACCCACCTTCCAAGTTTCCAAGACGGTTTGCACACAAAGACCGAGGCCCATTAATGCCATTAATTCCAAATTTCATGCTTATCTTTCCTTGCCACCACCTCCTAAATCTGGCGAATGCCAATTCCATCCAAAAATACAATTCCATCTTTAGTGGAGCTTCCACGTATGCCTCCACTAAAGTTAACTAGCCCCTACCAAAACTGGCAGTACCACTATCCATTAAACCCTATCAACTCACTTAAATGCCATTGGAACCATCGCCTTAGAGACATGTGACCCTTAGGTTCCCTTTTAATAGTTTAGGATGGATCCCATAAAACTTAGGTTAGTCTAGCAATTACCACCTTAGGTCTTAAAACATTTGCCAATAGTAATTCCCACCTTAGGTTAGATTCAATTCATAACCATTTAGTATTAGGTATTAGTTAAAAATAGCCTAACATTACTTTAGTAATCCTTCCCTTATTCATTTAGCACAATGCTTAGGTTAGGATGCCAACCCAACAAAATAGAATAAGAGGCTTAGGTTAGAATAAAATCCAAATGAGTAAACGTAGCTAGAACATAGGTGTTCTTACCTAGCTTAGGATACTGTTAGGATAATCCTTAGGTTTTAGGACTCTGAACTCCTCCTCTGTCATGAAATAAATTGAATTTTTCTTACAGTCCTTAATGTCCTACCAAGATCAATCACCAAAGACCCGAGCACAAACATACAGCTGAATGAAAACACGTTCACATAAGACCAAAGAATTTGTAACATACAAAGTTCAGTCTTCTATGTCCCTCAAACTACTGAATGTCAATTTACCATTCAGTCTATGAAGAAGATTTGAAACATTCCTTGGATCACTGAAATTGATCCAAGGATGAGTCAGAAGAAGGAATAAGTCTGCAACTCTTAAAGCCAGATTGCAACTCACCTTTCCAAAGTGAAAATGAATTCTTGATAACCATACTATTTTAGTCTAATGATTTTTAAGAACAGAAATGATTTATCCTTATCAAGCATGATCTTCAACAGTCAAAAGAACACATCTTTATCTAGAAAATCACATGTCAACACTTGAAATGCAAAAGAGGAATATAACAGTTGTCGAGGGTGTTACATGCTTCCCTCCTAAAAAGAATCATCGTCCCAATGATTATCTCATTTTTTTAACAGTTTGCATCAAGGAAAATCAACTTATTCACTTTTCTTACCATATGTCAAAAACATATCAGAATTTTTAAGTTCCAGAAATCAACATTACATAGTTGTTTATTCAAAATAAATAAATATCTGCCCAAAACTGGCATACTTATTGTAATATAAAGATAAAATCACAAATTTTTATCAGTCAACAGAATCAATTTTGTTCAAATAGATATGGAAAAGTAGTTTTCATATCCTCAAGGTTTTCCCAAGTTGCACTCTCTTCATTAAACTGGTCCCACTGGACCTTACATTGTCTTATTTCATGATTTCTTAAATGCAACTGGCAAGTTTCCAACACTCGTGTGGGTTTAACCACGATTATTCCTGGGTCCTGGACCTGCAATGAATTCCAATTTAACACATGTGATAAATCTGATACGTATTTCTTAAGCAAAGAAATATGGAAAACATCATGCATTCGTGACAAAGCAGGAGGTAATGCTAAATGATAAGCTACAGGGTTGATTACTTCAACTATCTCAAAAGGTCCCACATAATGAGGTGATAACTTGGCAGCCTTGCCAAAAGTTATAGAACTCTTTTTCAGTTTAACCCGAAGAAAGACTTTCTCACCAAGTTCAAATTTCCTATCAACCCTCTTTAAGTCAGCATAACTCTTTTGCCTATCTATTGCTTCTTTCAAGCGTTCACGAATCAATTTAACTTGTTGTTCCATTTCAGTAAGAATTTCAGGTCCAATTACCTCTCTATCCTCCATGTTGTCCCAACTAACAGGGGTTCTACATTTTCTTCCGTATAATGCTTCGAAAGGTGTCATCTTAAGAGAAGCATGATATGTATTATTGTATGCAAATTCAACTAATGGAAGATACTCTTCCCACTTATACTGTTGATCCATACAATACATCTGTAACATATCTTCTAAAACTTGATTTACTCTTTCAGTCTGTCCATCTGTTTCTAGATGATACACAGAACTGAAATTCAGCTTAGTTCCTAGAGCTGCATTAAGTGTTTTCCAAAACCTTGATGTCATTCTAGGATCTCTATCAGATATGATTAGTTCAGGTACTCCATGTAATCTGAAAATCTCATGTACAAATATTTTAGCCAAAATAGGAGAATCATCCTTTAGATTCCAAGCAATAAAATGTGCTACCTTTGTTAGTTTATCCACAACTACTAAAATAACATCATGTTTATTTCTTGACATAGGTAACCCTTGTACAAATTCCATGCTTATTACTTGCCACTTGTACTGCGGTATGCTATGAGGATACAACAAACCAGCTGGGTGCATATGTTCCGCTTTAACACGTTGACATTCAAGGCAATGTGTCACAAAGTCTATAACATCCTTTTTCATTCCTTTCCAGAAATATTGTTGTTTTATATCAGCAAGCATTTTTGTAATGCCAGGGTGTCCAGAAAAAGGTGAATTGTGAAATTTTGCTAACAATTTCTTTCTCAAATCATTTAGCGAAGGTACATATACTCTGTTTTCAAATCGTAAGATTCCTTTGTTATCAAAGTGAAAACCTTTATACCTCAAATCATTCGAATCTGCAGCAAGTGCTACTTTTACTTGCTGAAAGTAAGAGTCAGATTCCATAACACTTTTTACTTCATCCTTAAACTGAGTTCTTAATGTTATAAGAGCAGAAATGTGCTTCCTACGACTTAGAGCATCAGCCACTCTATTTTCTTTACCCTTTATATAACTGATGTCAAAATCATATTGAGACAAAAACTCTAACCACCTTCATTGTCTTGCATTAAGATTTGGCTAAGTGAATATATACTTCAGTCCAAGGTGATCAGTTTTCAATTCAAAAGGTTTACCAAGCAGGTAGTGCCTCCAAACTTGTAGTGCATAAACAATGGCAGCAAGCTCTAAATCATGTGGAGCATAATTCAACTCATGTAACTTAATTTTCTACTTTCGTAAGCTATGACATGACCATTTTGTAACAAAATGCCTCCTAAACCTTCACCAGAAGCATCAGTTACCACCATAAAATCTCCATTAGGATCTGGTACTGCAAGAATAGGTGCTGAAGTTAACTGTTCCTTCAAGGTTTTGAATGCAATTTCACATTTCTCACTCCAAACAAACTTTTTATCTTTCTTCTGTAAGGAAGTTATTGGTGCAGCTACCTTAGAAAAATCTTTTACAAATTTCCTATAGTAGCCAACAAGTCTCATGAAGCTTTTAACTTCATGTACATTCTTGGGTGCAGGCCACTCCATTATAGCTACAATTTTTGAAGGATCTACAACAATTCCATTCTTACTTATTACATGTCCCAAATAGTGTACTTCTGTGTCATAGAAAGAACATTTAGACAAGCTTACCAAATAACCGTCTCTTTCTTAATATTTCCAAAACTATCTTCAAATGCTCATGGTGTTCCTCAATACTTTTAGAATATATGAGAATGTCATCCAAGAATACGAGCACAAATTTGTCCAAGTATTCTTGAAAGATATTATTCATTAAATTCATAAATGTTGTAGGTGCATTAGTTAATCCAAAAGGTAAAACTGTGAACTCATAATGTCCATACCTTGTTCTGAAAGTTGTTTTATGAATATCCTCATCCTTAATTCACAATTGATGATATCCAGATTGAAGATCTATCTTAGAATATACCGATGCTCCATGCATCTGATCAAATAAATCATCAATCCTAGGGAGTGGGTATCTATTCTTGATTTTTACTTTTTTTAACATTCTATAATCAATGCACAATCTAAGTGTTCCATCCTTCTTTTTCACAAAAATTACAGGTGCTCCCCAAGGTGAAACACTTGGTCTAATCAAACCTTTAGACAAAATTTCTTGCAACTGAGCCTTAAGCTCTACTAATTCTGTAGTAGTCATTTGATATGGTGCTTTAGAAATAGGTTCAGTTCTAGGCTTGATCTCAATTGTGAAATCAAACTCCCTTTTGGGTGGAAGACCTGGAAATTCTTCTGGAAATACGTCACTGAAGTCTCGTAACAGCAGATATCATTCCATAACATCGTTGTTCTCTTCTGTTGATTCAGTAATTTTTACTGCATATAAGGTACAACCTTTATTTTTGGCCTTTTTAAGTTGCATAGCTGACAGTTTTCTAACAGAAATCTCACATTTCACACCCTGAATCTCTGTCGTTTTCTATAGGTCATCTAAACAACTAATGTGTTTTTCAAAATAGTCCACTTTAGCCTTATGTTCTGCTAACCAATTAACACCTATGATTACATCATTAGACCCCAAAGGTGCAACATAAAGATCAACTTCAATGGAAAAGTTAGGTAAATCAAGGACTGCTCCAAAAAGACACATACTAACTGTATGAACAACATTGTTTCCATACTATACAGTCCATGTTTTATCCATGTTTCCATATTTTATTTTTAATTTTGATGCTAATTTACTAGAAATAAAACATTCAGTAGCTCCGGTATCAAAAATAATAGTTATAGGTAAGCCAAATAACTTACCCAGAACTTCTATGGGCGTGGCCTATTTCTCAGCCTGCTTGTCAGCTACTGCAGCATGTATCTTGTGTTGCTGATTGTGATCATCCTTCTTCAAAGGACATTGATTCACATAATGATCTTTTCCACAGTTATAACAGCCTCCTACAGGTCCCTTCCTAGGCTCGGGTTTATTTCTAGCCTTAGAGTTATCATTCTGACCCCCATAGGACTTCTGTCCATTATTATTGTTCTTAGCAAGGTTGTTCCGTGCATTACCAGCAAACTTGTTTGTTGCTTCTTTCTTACTTTTCATTCCAAATTTCTTCCATGGTCCTTTCTTAGGTGCAAGAGATGATGTAGAGGAGTTGGGAACTTTCTTCCTTACTTCCTCCTTATGAGCAGAAATTGCCTTTAATTTTTGTTCCTGCCTTATGGATTTTTCAACAACCCCTTCCATCGTGGTTGGGCTGTGAACATCCACCTCTCCTCCTATAATGGGATTCAATCCCATGATGAATTTTATATCCTAAACTTCTCATCAGTTTGGTATTGAGGTACATACTTAAGGTGTTTTGTAAACCATTCCCAGTACTCAGTTACAGTTAGCTTTCCTTGAGCTAAGTTCTGGAATTCAATCATTTTCTGATATAGTAAAGTTACGGTAGCCATCATTGCTTGAATTATCATTTAAATTGATCCCAAGTGATATTAGCTTCATCAATATTCAACTCATCCTTATGGCTATCCCACCATGAAGATGCTTCATGAGAAAGCTGATATGCTCCCCATATCGCCTTTGTTTCTTCTGAGAAATTCCTTATTGCAAAGTATTTCTCCATTTCACTGAGCCAATTCTCAGCCCCATCTCCTAATGTGGTGCCATCAAACTTGGGTGGACTTATCTTTTTTATATCATTATTGAGTTCAGCTACCAGCCTAGCCTATTTATTCTCAAGCTGAACAGGTATGTTCACATTGTTATTATCAACACCTTCATTGGTGTTGTCCCCAGGAGGTGGCTGATTATTGTTATCAGCATCTTCTTCCTCCTCATTTCCCATTACTTGTTGTTCAAGTACAGCCAAATGATCTCTTGTGTCCAATAGGGCAGCAAGGATCTCATCTAGTTTCTAGGTAGTTGTTGCTCCTTCCTCTGGCAGAGGATTATTTGCAACATTTCCTCTTGTTCTAACCATTTTTTGTTAACAAGAAAATTTAAGTTTCATCAAATTATGGACACAGTAGGTCCAAGAGCTACAACCTTCAGCTCTGATACCAAGATGTAACATTCCCATTTTAAGACTTTAGAAACAAGGGAAATTTTTTTTTACATAATGTTCACTGTTCTAAATAAAGCATTATTTAGAACAAACATTCCATGCCAATCAATCTCAAACAGATAACCATATGCAGCTGTAAATGACTCGGTGATCCACCGATCTATTCATTTCATAACTCAGTAATCTACCAATCTATTTATTTCATAACTCGGTGATCCGATCTATTTATGTTAACTTTAAGTATTGAATACTTATCGTTTACTTTGTATACTTGGTTTTTCCTACCCTAAACCGGGTACCAAGTGATCTATTTAAATAACATATCTAAATATTTATTACCAATATTCATCTGATATCACGTTGCTTTAAACTTGGTGACATAGGACAATGCAACCAGTAGCTTGCGATACTTTGGCTAAAGATTTCCAACATATTGTGTATGTCACTATTCCTAGATGGCATACTCATCATTTTGGAATACGTCCTTCACCTCACTCCTCTATTATCAAGAATGGTCTTTACTGACTACCGTCAGTCCACTTGCCCAAGGTTTAACCCTAGCCCTGGTTAGAAACATAAATTATTATAGGAAGATGCTCACAATGACTTAGGGTATATGGGCATACTCGGTTGACCTAAGTCAACCGGATGTGCCAAGGTACCTTAAGCCATTGGAAGCTACTACATATCCTAAATATGCCACTAAATTGACCTAGAGAGAAACTAAGTTCAAGTCCTTATTTGTGTGTAGATCTAGATGATCAATGCAAAAGGTTGTTGCCACATGTCAACTACATCGATGTATTCTCGAGAAGACCCAAGTCTTCTCAAAAGTACAGCCCTATAGTTGGTGTGTGCCAACATCCTATAGAAACTACCTCATCGAGATGTACATACCCCTAGGAGGTTATTAATACATTGTTAATTTGGATTATGTCTTGATTACAACAACCTTGCTAAACCCTAATCCAACACTCCATAAGTTCTTTTCTAAATTTTATTCATTTAGTCATTGAAGAACTTCCTTAACTTATGATTTCTTTTAATGTTCATTTACTTAGTTTAACAAGCAGTTAACCAAAACAGGACAGCAATATCATAAGTTTCAATAAAATGTATTTTAACATTCAGGAAGGTTTAACAACCACATAGGTCCAACTAAAGTAGACTTCATACAAAATGAAGTCTAATGATTAATAATCATATCTCCAATCCTTTTTGGTTTACATTCATTTGAGAGAGGAAGATTCTTCCTCTACATGATTAAGTGTTAGGATTTATCATTCACAATATCCATAGTTCTTACTGCATGTTCATTACGCATCATATTACTATGTTAAATTGTTTAGATAATACACATCATCTTATGCAACTTAACAAGCTGCATCATTATAAGGGAAATTGAACTAATTCCCTTTATCCATCTTATCAAAGGATAACAAGATAAGCATAATATAATATGAAGAATATCAACAAGATAGAACTTCCATCTCCTTCATAAAAGTACGAGATAATTTACACAACCAATGCAAATAAATCACAACTCGCAATTCATCATTATAAACTTATAAATTTACAAGACTATGCACTTTAGGTGTACTGCATAACAATAGCCTTCATTCTAAAAAGTATACAACTTTTCTTTTTCAATACAACTAAAGAATGAATCAGAATTCTTTACAAAGAATCAGACTTATATCAGCCAATGCATCATATAAGTTTTTGCCTTCTTTTATCACTTACGATGTCCATCTACAAAAATTTCTAGCACAGGTCAGTTCAATGAACTGAGCATGATAAGCACTAAGCATTAAAATGAAGTGCATTCCACTAATTGTTTCATTAAAGCAACACTGCTTTAATGAGATAATTAATATATCATACAATAAGCATAAGTGATACCAAATAGAAAAGAAGTACAATTAATAAATCTAGATCCACTTTTAAGAGAAGAGCAAAATATAATCCACAACATCTGCCTAAAAACATAAAGTCTAATTGATCCTGTCAAAAACTTTTAAACAAACAATAGATCTTGCCATCCCATTATTTCATAATTCTATCCTAATATAATACAAAATTTATCTTTTCTATAAGACAAAAGAAGTGTTTACAACATGGTTCATTCTAGGATGATTCATCTAAATCTTAAGCAAGAATAAGAAGAACCATTACGTACCATACCCAAACTCATAACATCTGAAAAACAGATCAGGTTCATAACATGAATTATCTGTTTCCTTTCTGGGATAACAATCTTATAAATTCAACATTTAAGATATACATCTAAACAGAATTTCATAACAATCCAAGAAGGTATAGAAAATCAAAACAGTCTAACTACAATTCTAATTCTACTTATGCATGTTAGAAGTTATCAATCAAAGATCTGAAACCAATGTTCACAAATCAAAGTAGTCCCATAAAGGAGTTAATCTCTACTCGAGTTCACCCAAAAATATAGAGTACAAGAGACAAAACCTACTCCTATCCATCCAAACAAAGCAAGGCTTAGTCAACAAAAGTCGATCCCACAAGTATGCATTCACTTATCAACAGAACTGACTTAGCTACTATCTTTCTACATCATTACAACAAATGATTTGAACAAAGTAGACCAACAATCCATAAAGAAATCACCATCTCATAAGAGAATCGAGTGCAGAGAAGTTTGACCAATGAGATTATCCAAAAGATAGAGAAAATGAATCTCTATTAGGAATGGTCCAAATAATCAATGATTTCATTAAACTAAACAAATGAATTTCCTGTTTCAATTCAAATCAGAATGAAAAACATTTTACAGTCCCAAAAATAGTATACTGATCCCAAGAGAATATATATATTTTCTCTCTTTAAAAGAAACCCAAGGACTCATTACTGTACCCAGCAAGAATAGAATCCCGAAATAGTAAGCTAACAAGTTCAGAATTATCCACGAACTCAAGAATGAAGACTCATAAATGCTTCATAACTTATTACGAAGAGTATGTAGTTGTGATTCAAAAATAACTATACACAAAACAACTGAATGTAGAAAGTATCCTTCCCATATAAATTCAGTGTACAAGGGTAATAACTCAACCTTCCACTGAGACCCAAAATTATTTTAAAGGATCAAAAGAGAGAGAAAGAACCCAAAAACATCTAAGTCAGAAGATGTCTCATTCTTATCTCCAATGCAACTGAAATAGAAATCCGAAACAAGACTTTCACAACCACAAAATTATGACAAAGGTGACTTAGTTTCAAACAAAATAGTCAACCCAAAACGTGGGTTTCCTTAAAACAAAGGGGAAAGAACACCACCCCCCCTAAATCTCATGCCATTACCATCTCAGAGAAGATGATACATTCATAAAAATAGAAGTACCACATTCTTTTAAACAAGATGTTCCCAGTTCCAAATCTTGAAGGGATTACAAAATGACTCAATCAAGCTATCACCCAGTTTTCTGGTGAGTAATCTATTCTATAAAAGAGTTATAAGCTTTAAGCTTTTAATACAAGTGAAACCCAACACAAAATACCAGAACAAAATCAAATTCGTCAATTCAATTAAAATTTCTTAACACTCAAGTTCCAAATATGAGTACAGTGTCGAACACAAGCTTCACATAAAAGTTCAGAACTTCACAAGTAATTTAAAATACAAGTACAGTGCCAAATACGAACTTCAATAAATAGTTCAGCATTGCATAAGTTTCCAAACACTAGTTCAGAACAACACAAAGCTCCAACACAAGTTTTATATCCAAACACAAAACCCAAAAACAAAATCAAATAGAACTCAAGGTTCCCCTAAATTTTAGAACCCTATATTACAATAAAGGTCAGTTCCAAGCACAAAAACCTTGAATACAAGTTCCAGAATGAAAAATAGAGCTACAGAAAAAAATTACATACAAGCTTCACATGCATGCTGTCATAGAACTTGCACAGAGAGAAATTTTCCATAACAACATTATTTTTTCCATGGATTCATATCTAAACATCACAAAGATTCATAAAATCCAACAAGAAAATAACCAGTCAAGCATGAAAACATGAATCTCATGAGAGTAGAGTTATTTTAATGAATCATTTAGAAGAAATCAAAGAATCTTAATGGTTAGAGCCTATCATGCCTGATAGTGCTTCTACTAAATCAAAGGAGACTTCCAGCCGAGCTTCCAACTCTTTTTCTCCTCCACGAAAGATCAACAATCAAACATCTTTTCTTCCTATGCCTCATATACTTTCCTTCGATCAAAAATAGACCGTAGAAACCAAAAATAGCTTTGAAGTGAAGGTCAAACTGCTGGTTTGAAGAACCAGATAGCTCCATGCAGAGAAAAATCCGTAATGCATGCAAAACCAAATAACCTCCTACAAACCCACCTTTCAAGTTTCAAAGATGGTTTGCACACAAAAACCGATGCCCATCAATTCAATTAATTCAAAATTTCCCACTTATCTTTCCTTTCCACCACCTCCTAAAATTGGCGAAGGCCAATTCCATCCAAACATGTAATTCCATCTTTAGTGGAGCTTCCACATATGCCTCCACTAAAGTTAACTAACCCCTGCCAAAACTGGTAGTACCACTATCCATTAAACCCTATCAACTCACTTAAATGCCATTGGAACCATCACCTTAGAAACAAACGAACCTTAGGTTCCCTTTCAATAGTTTTAGGATGGACCCCCATAAAAACTTAGGTTAGTCTAGCAATTACCACCTTAGGTCTTAAAAACATTTGCCAATAGTAATTCCCATCTTAGGTTAGATTCAATTCATAACCATTTAGTATTAGGTAATAGTTAAAAATATCCTAACATTACTTTAGTAATCCTTCCCTTATTCATTTAGGACAGTGCTTAGGTTAGGATGCCAACCCAAAAAATAGAATAAGAGGCTTAGGTTAGAATAAAATCCAAATAAGTAAACTTAGCTAGAACATAGGTGTTATTACCTAGATTAGGATAATCCTTAGATTTTAGGACTCCAAAATCCTCCTCTGTCATGAAATAAATTGAATTTTTCTTATATCCTTAATGTCCTACTAAGATCAATCACCAAAGACCTAAGCACAAACATACAACTGAATGAAAACACGTTCACATAAGACCAAAGAATTTTTAACATACAAAGTTCAGTCCTCTATGTCCCTCAAACTACTAAATGTCAATTTACATTTAGTCTATGAAGAAGATTTGAAATATTCCTTGGATCACTGAAATTGATCCAAGGATAAGTCAGAAGAAGGGATAATTCTGTAACTCTTAAAGCCAGATTGTAACTCACCTTTCCATAGTAAAAATGAATTCTTGATAACCATATAATTTTAGTCTAATGATTTTTAAGAACAGAAATTATTTATCCTTATCAAGCATTATCTTCAACAGTCAAAATAACACATCTTTATCCAGAAAATCACATGTCAACACTTGAAATGAAAAAGAGGAATATAACAGTTGTCGAGGGTCTTATACAGCACTCCTATTTGTACCCATTTTTTTTATCTATGAGAATTATTAGACCCTTTTCTCTTACATGCACATTTTCATGGTTGAATGCTTTCTTACTTCATGGAACTCTAGCATGTTGTCATTCATGTACAATTCGGTTGATGTGTGCATCATCCCACTTAATCCCCATTCTCGCATTCTTTCACATAAATTAGTGAAATAAAAACATCACATCAAACATGCTCCTAAGATTCCTAAATCAAATAATCTAAAGAAATCATTTGAAAGTCCCTTCAAAAAAAAAATTCCTCCTTCAGTAAGCCACCACATTTTTAGATTGACATTTTATGCATAACCACCAATTCCCACACATCCAAATTGAAGGCCCAATAGAAAACAAGCCCAATGTCTCTATCTCCATGTCTCATTCTAATTCACTTAATCCATCACCATCTAAGGTTAAATATTCCATACTCATAGCCCTTCATAACCAATCAACAACATCCATTCATAATAATATTCTCAAATAGCTACATCAAGCTCCAATTAAAAACTCCCTCTACAAGCTCATTCAAAACTTTCCCCAAAATTCCCAATCCATGATCAAATCCCTCCAAGAAATCTCATTTTCATAACAAACCCTAGGCCTTTTCTGACTTTTTTGGTGTCTTGAAGATGTTGGTTTCCATTACATTCAATGTTTATGATATTCCATCACTCCAACCTTAAGACCATGATCTTCCTCTTTTCCTCACTTCCCAAATCAACAATACTCTTGTTAAAATAGTTATGATTAATAATGGCACTAGTATAAACATCATATCATCTCATGTGTTAAAATAAATCTAACTTCCTGATGATATTGTTACTCAATCACATTTCATCTTATATGTGTTTAATGATATTATCACTCCTACTTTAGGCATAATATCTTACCCATTAAAGTAGATCCAAAAATGCTTTATGAACCCTTCTATCATGTAGAAACAGAGTTCTAGTATAACATACTTGTTGGTTTTCCCTAGATACGCACAATGCGTTGTGTCCCATCTAATCTACACTAATGTATAAAATAGGAACACGAAGGTAGCACCGTCATAGTCCCCACTGATCCAAATCCATTTAAATCTTACCATATGATATATAGGCCAAATGATATCCTACTTATTTTACAAGATCCTACATCTAAAAACAAAGCTTCCACAAGTTATTTGATCCACACATCTAACCTACCAAATGATGAATCTTTTGATGATGTCATGCAACACTTTTCACTGGGGGAGTACTGCCTCCTATCCCTTCACATGTTTTAAACATGTAAAACATATGGGAGGCCTAGAAAATAACCACTTTACAAGCCTAACATAGGAAACATCATTTCCTTTTGTTTTCCATTCCTTTAAACATAATTAGTGTACAGAGGCATCAACCATCAGTCAGATCATCGTAATAATCAACCACATGAAAAACCAATATCCTCATATTTCTAATTCCTAGATAAGCCACAATTCACCATACTTATCTTCATTATTGTTCCTGGAAAGGATTCATCCTTGGTCATTATGAACAAGGTCTCCATGAATTCCCCTTTGAAAAATTCCACAAACCCTATGAGAAACATGGCCTAGGATTTAAACCAGCCTCCTCTAAATCATCCCCATCAATGTCAGCATCTTAATTATCCCCATCATCACCCATGTCATACATGCCTTTAGACAATGATGGTATGATAGCTATCCCACATAATTTTTTCTTACTCAACACCATCACACTTGAAAAATTAACCTATCATTTTAATGATAAAACTACATCTATTCCCTTAATCTTACCTCACATGATAGAATAATATTATCCTACCATTAACATTCTCCACTATCATGGAGATGATGTCATCCTAACCTATATTTGTGTTGAGGATAATTATCTTTAGAATACCCTTCCACCTGACACTTCTACCCTCCTTAATGAATCCACTATTAGTGTTAACATCAGCACACTATACGATCCCCACATGGTTAATATTGACCAATAATTAGACTCGTGTGAACTCTAATAATTCACCACTTTCCTATCTAAACATAGTCAAATATTTGTGTGATCCTATAGAGATATTCCCTACATAGACCTGTTAGCATATGGATTTTCATGCATACAAATGACATGCAATAGTAAGGGAACAAATTCCATCCTCAATGAAGGTGAGGCTGCCTTTATTGAAAATCAAAATAGTATTTACATATGTACATTCAAAATTGTATGTGGGGTGTGTTTTGGAACATCAAATGAAAATAAATTTTAATGAGGGAGATGGAATGGAATAAAGGAAATAAATGGAAAGGAATGAAAACAAGGAGCATACAATAGTTAGGTAAAAGAAGAGTCTAATATTACATGGAGAAGAAAAATGAATAACTAACTCAAATAAAGCAAATTCTGAATCAGCTAAATAAGAATAAGTAAAAGGGAACACACATGAGCAAGTAAATATTAGATATTGATCACTATGAACAAGAACAAAAAATTAATAGTGTTGACAATAAGATCAAAGACAATCTTTGCATGTAATATTTAAACATCTAACATATAATGAACATAAGAAAATCAAATGCTACAAGAGATAATGAATGGGACACAAAGTTCATATTTCATTAACTCCAAAATGTATTCACAAAAGAATACAAAGTTTCTTTCCTGAAACAAAGCTTGCACAAAAAACTATTTTCTTCTCCTTTCTCAAAGTCACCCTTTACAAATGAGCCTCTGAATTCCTTTTATAACCCAAAATTTGGTTACAAAGTAGTTAGGGTTTTACATGAACATTAAATAGGGTACTTAAGTGATTTTGAATTTTTCAACCAAATTTATTAAAAGCAACCAAAAATAGAAACCACTTAAGTTATCCATAGTTTTCAAAAAGTAAACTCAATAACAACATCCCTTTTTAAAAATTCCACTTTTAAAACATATGATAATAATCAATGCCTTATCCATTGAAATGGGGTCTGCCTATCTCAAATGTATGATAAATGAACTCTCCCACTTCATTAGACACCAATAAAACTATCTCCTTGAACCATCGGTGAAATTCGGATATGTGGCTTTCTCCAATTGAAAGGATCTGAACCTTCCCAATGTTTCAAACATATTTTCTTCTTATGGAGGTTCATTTGATCTAAGAATGGCTTTAAAAAATACTTGCAATTCCAAGATCCTTCCTGGCATATCATTCAGGTTGACCATATTTGATTGATCATTCTTAAACAAGTTCTTTAATTTGATGCAATGCTCCATTAAAGTTGAAGAGAAATTTATGGTGGGAGTATACATGTCCTTAAAAAAATTTGAAATTTTCTCTTCCACATGTTCTAATGAACACCTTTGATTTTACTCATTTACGAGGTCACAAGGGATCTCAACTATGAATTATTGAATCAAGGAAAGTTAAGTGAAGGCTTCATTGCATAAACTCTCATAATGGATCATAGAATCCTCGAGAAGTGTCTTTCTTGATTTGATATGTGAACACCAAGAAAACATTTCCCCCAAAATTCAAATTTGAGAATTCCTTCAATGGCTAAAACTAAGAACTCCAGACTCATCATCTCCCATAGACTGGGAAATATCTCATCCAAATTTGATATGTTAGAAACAAAAATTTTCCTTGAAAGAAAGAATTAGATCAAGATATGCACTGACATCTTCATGGAACTTAATCGTTATTTTGATCGTCTCTTGGCCTAAAATGAGAATCTTTGAAAGATAATTTTTAGTGACATGGCCCAATGTGTTTATTTATTTTGATAAATTGAGAGTTTATTAATCAAGGGCAGCCAATGCATTGGGTACTGGGAAAGTGGATGATATGGGATTTATCAAATGTTGAACATATTCCACCAATTGATTCTTTTTATCCTTGAGCAGAGAGTTCTGAGACTTACATTTCTCAAGTCTCTTTAGCACGATATAAATTGAATCTTGGGCCATCGCCATCTCACTTTCCAATGTGGACTTCCCAATTCTATGTTTGGAAACTTCATAATCAATAGATTTCATAGAATCATGCTCCTTGTCAAATTGTGGATGACAAGATCCGCAAATCTATTTTTGTCATTATCCACCATTATTCAAGAAAGCACTTTAGGATTATTTGGAATGACGTCATTTTAAATATTTAAAAGGGAATCAAAGTTTATATCAATTTCCTTGACAAACCTCTTCCTTTTCTTGATTTCGCAATCAACCCAGAAAGGAGTATCATTCACTACTTCTACATATGGAATGTTGGATCCCAAAGCATCATTCTTATGAATCTCTACATCATTAGATTCTACAAGAACCCTTTCCACAACATCAATTTCTGGATAAATAACCTCAATATCTACCTCTTGATCATTTGGGATATTTTAGGAAATCTCTTCATGAACTGAAGGTTCTGAAGCATTCAATATTTGGACTACCTGCACCTGAGTGGACGCTTGTGTAAGGCATGGCTGAGGATTATTTATCATGAGCTTATGAGAACTATCAAAAATGTTAGTAGAAGAATCTTTACTTGAAGTAGCAAATCTTGATACATGCTCTCTTCCTTCACTGGGGCTCAGACCCTTACATTTTTCTCCTTGTGACATATTCTTCAGTGAAGTGGATTTTGGCAACCACTCCTTTCTTGCTTGTTGTGGATGAAGAGATGGCACAAAGGTTGATTGAGAATAAGATTTGGTTGGTTGGAGACCTCTTTAAGTTGGCAGTTTTTGTAATCATGAGGTATGATCTTGAATTGATTGTAACTTTGCAAGTTCTATTTCATATCAAGATATGCTTTTTTTGAGAATCGGTTGATTCTTGTTATCAAGAGAAAATTAATCTCTTTTGGTCCAGTCAATTTGTTGTAATGGGGTCAAAGAAATCGCATGATATGAGGGATCAATAACATCTTTATCATTATCTACCAATTAATCTAGAGGGTTTTTGATGTGAAAGGCCTTGGTCTGAGCAAGGGTTAGGTGAGAAAACTCTCACCTTCTCACTTTATGTTCGTCAGAACAGGCAGCCTAGAAATCTTCCATGGTAGGATTGTGCAGATACTTTTCCCCAAGCATATTTTGCATATATCCATTGATATCAAACTAGGATATCTTCACATATGGATGAATAGTGATGATGGAAAACTCTTTTTCCATGATTTGTGCACTGAAGATATTTGGACATTGGTATTCCCCGATTTGGATTGGGAACTGAATTCTTGAGCGATGCTTGTCACTGAAAAGATAGTGAACTTGGAATAATTATCGTGCAAGCTCCATTAATACCCACTTGTCACTAACATACTTAGGATTAGATATATGGTGACGGGCTCGACCCATATTGTCATAGGGGCATCCGGGGATGGACTCGACCAACTCTCCATAGTATCCATCTATAGTATATGCACTTCAATCAATGGCCCGGTGACCGGGGCACTGTTACCTATATATTATCTGGGGGTGGCATCCATCTCTCCATCCTTTATGTACGTGATACTACTGATGACAGGTGCCCAGAGAGATATAGAGGGCCGCCTCCCCTAGTCCCTCTATCTAGACGGGGGTAGCCTAACCCCAACCAGTCTTCCCCAACCCGAGGAAGCCTCCATGGAGTATCCGCAAAGCCACTTACGTGAATGTAGGAAAAGGATGAAAATTAAATAAACCATGTTCCCCGTTAAGAAATGACATCCATGGCCTCTTTAGAAAATATTTCCTCTATATTTTGATTCAGGTTTCGAATCACGCAAAAGGTGAATGCATCATTAACTCTTCTAAAATGATTAGAGATATTTTTGAAACTAAGTTATGGATAATAATGGAAGGCATTATTTGATGGACCCATGACTCCTCTCATTTCGAGTCCTGAAAATAGCTTTGTTATAACAACTACATAATTCAAGTATGATGTCATGTAGAAACATCCAGTCATCTTCACTTCGATCAATTTTTGTGAAGGGTATCACTGATGATGGTGGCCCAATCCACAAAATCTCTCTTAGCAAGGATGATACAAATAAACTGATACATCCATGGGTGGAAAATCTTAGCAGAGGGTAAACCAAAGACTCAACTTAGGAGAGTAATCATGTCCCCGATTTCTTCCATGAACTCAATGTGGTATAGCTCTTTAGGAAGCCAGTCAACTCGAGGCCTCTTGGTCACTAACCAGTTTTTATTAGCCATCTTGCTCCACTTGAGGGGTTCGTCATCCCAAAATTATTGTGCTAACTTTTGAGCGATATCCACATTCTCAAGGAAGTCAAGTATGTTGAGAAACTCCTCAATGTGCTCAGGTGTGATTAAGAGGAAAGGCTTATGATTGTCTTTAAAAATTCCCCATCTCTCAGGATCATAATGCTCTACACAAGTGATAACCAGCTTTGGGTATTTCACTGAGACTGGAAATGCTACTGCTTGCGGTAGACCACTATGGTAAAGCCTATCTGAGAATATGCTTTTTCCTTCAGCTTTCACCTGATCACAGAATTCCAACACATTGATGTGACTCAAATTTGTATCGGTGATATTGTCGTATGATGACTTGATGGAACTAGTAGGAATGATTCCTTGGAATTCATACTTTAGTGGTGACTTATTCGATTTCTTCACTATCTTCCTTGATCTTCTTGCAGATTTGTTATATTTTTCGGCCTTTATAAATTTTACAGAAAAATTTCTCAGGCACGCAAAATAATGCAAATAGGGCCGGGTCTCAGTCTCCAAAACCCCCATCAATGCAAGAAAAATATGAATTGTTTTAATATTATTATTATTATTATTATTTTAAAAATAATAATAATAATAACCAATCTCGGTTACAATTTTTTTTAATACATCACACTAAGACTAGGCTCGAATTTCGATTCTGACAACAATGATTTATTTATTTATTTATTTTTTAAAAAATATCCCAATTTTAATATTCTAATTTTTTTTATTCGCCAGAGAAAATTATCCTTTGCATGCATGAATTGTAACTTTTTATTTGCGTGAAAAATGAAGGATTTTAATGAGCGTGTACTTTTGAATTTCCTTCTTCCTTGGGCATGTCCTATCGATGCATGGGCAGCATACCAGTTTTTGAAAACTTCTTGTGATTGGAATTTCTTTATAGCTTGCGTGAAAACTTGAAATTTCTAAAAAAGTGCATGGAGATATATTTTTTCACTCTTTTTCAACTTGTTGGTGCTTAGGCGTTGAAATTGGACTATTCTTTTTAATCAATGTATGGATTCCTTTATTGGGCATTGGAAACTTCTAGACTATTTTTCATTGAAATATTTTTCTCTTGGCATGGACTTTGATTCCCTTTGGCTACCTAGTGAAGGCATACACTGAAACTTCTTTTAAAACCTACATGGAAATTACTCTTGGCTGCTCATGCGTGGGAGAAATTCTTTGGAGCCTTATTATTTCCTTTTCCTGTAGGCATTGAAATGGGTCAAAGATTCTTGTATGCATTGTAAAAATCATATGTTTCCTACGTGGAAAGTTTCTCTGAAGAATTCTGTAATATTTTTGGCTTTATGTTTTCTCAATGTGTGGAGATTCTCTCATGGGTTGTGTGTGGCCTCTTATGATTGCTTTCCCTCCTAGGTGTGTGGATATTGTTGTTCCTTTTATTACATTTTGGATTGTTATTCTTTCCTAAAAAATGCATGGCATGGGAGAAGCTCTTTGATCTTTTTAAATTTTTGTTTATTTGGCTTGGTTACATATTGATTTCCCTCTATGCATGGAGATCTTACATTTGTTCCTTTAACTATTCTTTCAAAAAAAAATCTCTTAACTTTGGCCTACGCATGGAGATTGTTTTGGGACTGTTTTTTAAATAATTTCTTCCTGCTAAATGTGTGTATCTCCTGCTCCCTGCGTTGAAACTTTTTTTTTGTCTCTGTATAGCTAATGTAATTTTTTTATTGTGTTTAGAGTAAACTGGACATTTGAAAGCTTCAAAGCTTCTTCGCATAAATTTTTCCATGGAGTTTGATGGAGAAATGGTTAAAGAAGCTTTTGTAACCGTTTCTTATTTTCATTGGAATAACCAATTCCCTCTTTCTCGGGTAGTGGCATTAATTGCCAAGGGAAAGTGGGAAATAAACAACCATTTTCTAGTTGAAATGGCAAGGCGGGCTGGCAATCACCATTTTATTTCCCAGTGTGGGAAATTGGAAGATTATTTGCCCGTTTTCCAATCCATTGAGTTAGAATCATTGGAATAAATCCCATAAGGGGAAAATTTGGGTATAGGATGCCAATTTGGCATCCCGAAAATTGGAATTGGAAGCTTACTTTCCCCAGGAAATTAAAATAAATCTTGTCGAATGAATTTTAATTAATATATATTTAATTAAAAACCCAAAAATTAATGAAAATTTATTTTATCAAATAAAGGATGATAAATGAATCAAATATTAATTAATTAATTATTAATGTAGTTTATAACTTCGTGGGAGGAGTTCTCACCTGAAATGGATGAAATGAAGACTGGAACGAAGACTAGAATGATCACAAAAACAAGATGATCGCAATGAGGGCGTTAAATCAAGCAAAATAACACTTTTGAAAATTTTCAAAATTCCCATGTTTATTAATTTTGGGAAGTCAAAATTAGCTGATAATAAGACCCTAACATCATCATCCATAACATCGTTACCATCCCAGGTGTCAACTATGTTAAGCAAAAACTTCATAGTATGCATCCTCATGTCACACTTCTAATCAAATAAGAACTTTAGTGTATTCTTTTATCCATATTCATACTATCCATTGATTATACACAATGGATTTCTAACATCGTGCCCATCACTAAATACACTAGAAAATTATGCATCTACACATACTTCTAACACTTGATGTAGACACCAAATTTAGGTCACACTCCCCTTCACCCCACATGTATATTAATTTAATTACCCACAATTAAATTAATGCCCATGCTCACAATATTCATTATTTAATTACCTTAATTAAACTAATTTCCACCTCACCTCACCACCTCACTTAGACACCTCATCATAAACTTATTCTTAGCATGTTTCCCTTTTACTACGACTCCATATCCACTCATCATAACTAACTAAGACTTAGTCCTACCTACATTAATTAACCAATACTTAGTTCAACCCTAAAATCACATTCTTATTCTTCCCCTAACCACATTCTCACTTATCTAAGTGAAACATTCCATTTTGATCCAAGAGAATGGACAGATTGGGCCAAAATAATTGCCAAGATCTGTCATTTTAGTAAACCTAGGATTTCTCACCTTAACCAACATCGATCAACCCGAAACTGACAATCGTCACCCTAAACCATCATCAGTTACCATATATTCACTTTGGTAAGATTTTTTGGGAGGTTGGAAGAATTATTCGAGTTTCGGAGAAGAGAGATTTACATGCAAGCATGCACTAGAGCACTCCTGCACATCCAGACATCCTGAACCAACATCCAAGCACCATTCTGAAAGGAAAGCATTCACGGTAACATTTCAAGAAGCACAACCACAGCACTAACCACCAATTCCATAGATCAACCATCACCTCCATCCAACCACCAGGTCTGGAAACACCAGTAAGTACATTTGGATCTGCACCTTCCCATATTTATTTAGATTAGCTTCTTCATCTCTATTTGGGAGTTCTAATCTCCTTTTGTATCCCATCACCTCTCACCTCAATGTAAATCCCTTTACCCAACCACCGACAACATCTGAGCCTCCCATACCTGACTCCAAGTACCTTTGACTACCCCTAGGACTGTCATCTACTTCCCCATTATCTGTCCATTCTCTGGGAAATCCAAAAAGAATCACCAAAACCCACCTTCACTAAGTTTCTATCATCTTGGCCCTATCGATGCTAGGTAACCCAAACCGTCGTCAGTTTCCTCTCAACTAACATCATTCATACGATACCAATGTTAGTCTCTATGTCTGGAAAAGCTTCCTGTATTAACAACCTCATACATTTCATCCAAACAACCCAAATCACCTAAATCTTGACCCTGACTTGTCCCAACCACTTTATTTACTTGTTTGACTTCCAAATCTGATTATAACCTAGCTTGTTGGATTATATTTGTTTACTTTACTTGAATGAGACACCTAAATCATATCAACTATAGTAGGAAATTATTGGTTTACATCATTTATTGCATTAAATTTTTTTAAACAGTGGATTGACAGCCATCTAGGAAGTATTACACTTCTCAGATCTAGCATACGCTAGGCAGTCCAGTGACATATATTGTTTAATATTCCTTTTGTGGTCTTGTTTGTATTTGTCGGTAGTTCCTCCTAGAAAAAAGGAATTTCTCACAATTAGCATTATATCAGGAAATCAGAACGCATGCACTCTACCTTCCACCTTCACTCACAAGTATTCCTCCTCACCCTTACCTTATATGTTTTACTTTTATGTATGCATCACTATTCGGCAAAACATTTTAGCATGCCCGGTGGGACCCATTTGGGTTCTTTACATTATTCATTCTTAGGGAATCATTTTGTGTTTATTTATTTTTGAAATATATTTCACATTAAATCGTCTCCCTTGGAAACATTATTCTTATCCTACTTGTCTTGGTGACACTCATAGTTTGGATTAAAAATAACACTTCTATTTGTTTTCTATTGAATTAGTGAAATACGTACTCTTTCCTATTCATTATTGCTCTCATCGAATATAAGTTATAGATTTGGGTTTAAAATATTGTTGCATTTCATCCTTGTATGTTGCATTATTATCTCACATTTAAAAATTAGGGCAACCTATATGCTAGAAGTCATGCCTAGCTGATGGTTAACACAATTGAGCCATAGAAAGCACATTTCTCTCTTCTCTCTTCTTTTCAAACCAAATTTGAATTTACACATCTTCTTAAACTACATCCCACCTAGAAGAATTTGTTAGCAATCACACGGTCAGAGGATTGACAGTGGGCACCCAATTGGTTATCTTTGTCTAGTCATCACCTCAGAGAAAGGACAGCCTCTTCCATAACATAACCCAAAACCTCACCTTTAGATTTCCTTCTTCATAGGATGCATTTCCAACCAAAAACTCTATTCTAAATTCACAATTTATCTTTAATAGCATAAGCTAAAACAAACATAAATTCACTTTTAGGATTACGTGTTTTTCTTAGCTTTGTTCTTGACTTGTGTTTTGAGGTGTGAATCACAATTATCCATTTTTCTCCTTCCTTTCACACTCCCCATCATAGGTGGGTTATTTTTGCTATTTTTGAGTGTGTCAGGACCTCATCTAGTCATTCTCATATTTCTAGCTTGACCATTTATCTATTTTAATTCACAAACATACATTTTTCTTCATTTCTTCTCATTTCACAGTAATTAGTGTCGGTCCAGTGACCATTGTCGATTGACCTAACCGGTGTCGACTTCTAGCTCGTTTGGTTATTTTACCTGAAACAGTCTTCATCACCTATCCTTTCTTGTTTTTGGTCCTGAGAAGACCATCATATCCCCCAACTTTATGATATCTCTATCAGGTATAGTTTCCCCAGCTCAAACTCATCAATTTTATTTCATTTACTGAAACTGGTACTTTCCACAGTGACTGGTATGGGTTATCATAACCAATGTTGGTTCCCCTATAACTGTCATCACTCATACTAACTATTGTTGGTTACTGTGTTTTATTTTTAATCAAAACACTAACCATATCTACCCCTTGGACTTCATCCTTCTCTACTTCTACTATTTTCTATGTCATTTACATAATACAATTTTACCAGGTCAATACTAATTCACATGGTGTTGATTTCCAACCAAACTAGAGACCTTTGTATTTCATGCTAGCTGTTAGCCACTCCCACCTACTCCATCATAGCCATCCATCCTATGACCTATGGATCCAACTCAGTTTATCCCCATTACTACTAGAGACGAGGAGTTTGTAAGACTTTGTAAGACCCGCAGCCTTACAATTATATTAGATATCCCATAGCCCTATAGATACTAATATGACATGCTCTATCCCTCCTACTCCTCGCACCCACTTCCACATCAACTACCACTAGCTCGTTGCTGCCCTCATCTACATTTACCCCCATGATTTCTTAGTTAGGCTCCACCTCTTCCATAACTACTTCCTCAACAACATCTATTACACCCGTAGTGTTAACCATTCCTTCACTGAATTCCTTGAGCATAGCCCCATCCTCCCCCTTTTCCTCGTATGTACCAATTGCGTCACAACCACCTCCAGTGTCGGCAACCCACACCTCTTTCCAAAATATGGTTCTTTTTATCCCTCAGTCTCTACCATCCATTACCATGAGATTCATCACAAACACCCCACCTATTTACATGCATCATCAGCAGCCCCTGATTTTAGTTGTCACCTATTTGGGGTACATTCCACCTTTATCTATACCCCCTTCACATTTTTCATATTCTGCACCCTCATGTACTGGGATGTCATCTACATCATACACCCATCATCAACCTCCCTTTACTGTGGGAGGCACCCATTTCTCACAACCCACCAATGACCTCATTAGGATGATGATGGAAAAGATGCAGACATTAGAAGTGTCAGTTTCTGACTCTTGTAACTCCTTGACATATGACAAAATCTATAATGAGCCTATTCATCCATCCATTCCTATTCTCCCATACCCTATACATTGGGAAATTCCCAAGTTCAATCATTTCAATAGAAAGAGGACCTGTAACAGCACTTGCGGTCATTCAAACATGGGTGTTACCTCATTTCCCATGATGATGCTTTGCTCTTGTAATAATTTCTCATGTCCCTAACATGACCCACCTTAGATTAGTACAACAGTTTACCTAGACATTCCATCTACTCCTTCAACCAAGTGGCTCATGAATTCCTAGACCACTTCTCGATCAATGTAGTCAAGAAGGTCACCATGACCAATCTATATTCAACACGACAGTATGAAGATGAATCTATCACAGATTTTGTTGCTCGCTGGCAGAGTCTTATCAACCAATTAACATTCCAGTTACCTCAAACTGAACTTATTGAGTTGTTCACTAGATCTTGTGCTAGATACATCTCACCAACTCTTCAGGTGTAAACCTTCCGAAACTTTGACGAAGCGTTCACCAAGGCATGAAAGCTGTAAATTTGCACCATTGAAGAAAAGAAAATCCAATTACAAAACAAGAATGCCCCCTTCAAACCAAATGATTCTTCTTCATCTTCAAAACCTCAAAATAATTATTCAAAGGCCAAAGGATCTACCAATGTGGTAGTTCTCAAAGAGGGTCCATCTCATCCCTCTAATCAAGCCCAACCTTCTTCCAATATTTCCCCTATCTAGGCCTTCCAGTTCCGGCGGGAGTAACAGAAGTACACATCAATTGGAGAACCCTATTCTTCAGTCTTGGAAAATCTTCTTAAATTTGGAGCCATTACACTTCCTCCCATAAAACCTCATACAGGTTTTGATCCCGCTCATCCTATGCCTACATGGTATAAGGAACATGACTACTATAATTACCATCATGTCAAAGGCCATAGTGACGGTAACTGCATAACTTTTAAGAACATTGTCCAAGAGATGATAGATAATGGAGACCTCATCATGGACAACCCAAATGCGCTAGAAAATCAAAATTTACACATCTTTAAAAAAAAATTCCCTAACCATAAGTCATCTAATCAAAATAGTGAACCTTCCTCCAGCGAAAGCAATTTCCATGAATTCCACTTGGTTTTTTATATCATACCAATCACTCCGCAAATCCCACCTATTTCTTCTATTGAGGAAATTTTGGCATGATCCCCTCTACCCACAAAGGAGCATACCTCTTCTACTCCTTCACCCATAGAGGAGTCCCCTTCATCTCCCCCTACTCTCACGGAGGAACCCATGCTTTCTACCAATGCCATTTCACCATCTACCTCACAACCTACTGAACAGTCAATGCTTTTAATTCTCCCATCCATAGGGGAATCATCATCATCTTCTCCTCCATCAAGGGAGAATTATACCTCACCCCACTTATTATCTCTCCTACCCATGGGATACTCTTCAAACATACCACTGCATGTTTGGGGAAATTCTCCCTCATCATCCTAGGACCCCATTGATATGATCTCGGCTCTTGTTGCCCACAAAATCCGAGGCTATCTAATTCCCTATCTCATAGACATATTTTACAGGGATTTCCACCAAACCAACTCCATCTTCTTCTACAGTAGTCCCATTTTCACGGTTGGCTGATCACTTGGATTATGTTGATAATTCCATGCTCTAGGGATGTTTTCAGCTTCCCTTTTCGACCCAAATGCAAATGTTTCCTAAGGATACTTCCATAATCTACCCAAAGGTATTTCCAGCAACCAGATCAACATTAACCATGCCTATTGAAATGGCTTCTTCTTCATCATCCCTACCTACATCCAAACCTCTACCCATAACTAAAACCATTCCAATACCTAAAAACCTACCCACACCTATCTCCTCACCTGTATTTAGACCCATCACTACCTTGGGTGTCATGCTAACATCAAGCCTTACTCACCCACCTGTCAAATTAGACTTAGCCACATCTTCCCAAACCTACACCAACATTATCCCTCCACCTAAAAGGAAGACCCAACCTTCTAGGCCACATACACCATTCTCACCCACCACACCTTTGTCACCTTCCCCCTTTCTATCCATCGTAGGGCCCCACCCATCAACCCTAATCAAAAAGTTTCTTACCCAAGGTTATCCAAAAGATAAACAACCTAATGCTGAATCACGAGCCTTTGTTACACCTCATTCACCCTAAAAACCAAACACCCTCACCCTCACCCATGCACTTCTTACCACCTATACCTCCACCAGTTACTATAACCCAAATTTTCCTATATGACTTCAACCCATACCATCCACCCAACCTCTACCAACCACTTCCACCACAACTCAGTTGTCCCCATGGGTAACTCATCCTCTTCCACCATTTGCTTTCCCTTCTGCATCTTGTACTCCTATGTCACCTCTACCCAAGAAGGTGCAACCCAAAGATAAGAATTCACTACCCTCCAATAAGGTAGTCAAACCAACAAAACCTTCCATTGCTAGTTCTTCTACCACACCTTTACCTAAGCAGATGCCATCAAAACCTAATACAATACCACTTAAAAAACTAGTGGACCAACCCATTCCCCCTCCTATAAAGCCTCTTCCCTCATGATCATCCACACCTATACCCAAACCCACACTCACTTCCCATTGTGATCCGTTAGCAAGGTCCTACACCAACATTTTAACCAATCTCTTAGAGACTTTTGTCATCACATTACCACCACTTTGACCTTACGATCCTCTCAAACCCAAACCAAAAGGGTTTGATGAAACCAAGATTTGTGCCTATCATCATGTGCCAGGACATGATGTAGAAAATTGTAAGGCTCTAAAAACCATTCTTCTCCAACTTTTTCCTCCTGAATAAAATTTTGACGATGATGACCTTCTTGATGAGGACCATGTTCCACCTTCACCTATCACCACACATCATCATCCCTTGCTTCTTCAATGACCAACATCTCCACCCCCATAACCTTTTTTCCACCTCCAAAATTTGAGATCAACATGGTCTGTATAAGAGAATTGGCCAAATCACCACCCAAATGCCAATGTGCCTAACTCACTTCACAAGGATTTTCCCCACCATTAGGTTTTTTCCCATCATGTTGTTACACTACTCATCCTACACCTTCTCCATTTACCACCTCCCCTCATATTAACATGGTTCAAGTTTCCACCCGTGCCCAGAAAGACAAAGGAAAAGAAAAATAAACTAGCCCATCAACCAACCCCATGCCCAATATACCATCTACACCCACACCCAAAATCACCATTCAAGGACCCACATACCCTATCTTTGATGGGGTCACCCATCACACAATGATAAAACAATTACATCAGTCCCCTCTAAAGATGTCTTTGTATGATCTCATCCAAACTTATGAATCTCATAGACAAGCCCTTATAGAGGTTTTGCAATCCATTGAAGTTTTACCCAATGACCCCACACCTAGTGGCCTCCATTATCACCCCTCACCATGTGGCCTTGCTTACCAAATCATCTCCTTCTTCTACCCCCATGCCTACTAATCAAGTCACCGCCCTCAGTTTCTCTGATGAGGAGATTGTACCTCCCCAGTCAGATGATCCTGATCCCACCCTTTTCATTTTCATCTATATCAATAACATACACGTATGACCTGTCATGATCGATGGTGGTGATACCATTAACATTATCTCCTCCCACATGTACAATCAAATGTGCATCCCTTCCAATTGTATACATAATAACCCAGTTATGTTACGCTCCTTTAATGATGTCATCACCTCCACCCTTGGCACCATTATTCTCCATGTTTGTGTGTGGCCCTCTCACTGTCCCAAAACTATTCTACATCTTAGAGGGAGAGTTCCTAGTATAACCTATTTCTCGGTAGACCTTGGATTCATGTCATGGGTTGTGTCCCTTCAAATTTACACTGCTTTGTAAAATTTGAACATGAAGGACATAACTATACCATCCCCACTGACCTGTCGCCATTCAAAACTTGTAACATGTTGTACCAACCTAACGATGTACTTGTACCTAGTCAAGGCATATTGCCACTACCCCCACTTCTCCTTCACCCACAACCCCATCCACTAATGCTGCCACCACCTCTCCCACACCTAACTCTTCTATTCCTACTGCAGCCGTAGCCTCTATAGCTGACCCATCTACTTCCCAACCAACTGATACCCCTCTAGCCCAATCATCTAGTGATTCATCTATCCTCGCTACCCACATACCAACTATCAATCCCTTAGAAGGTGTTTTTAAATGCCTTACTCTAGGGGAGTACCACCTCTACAACATCAACACATTCCTCACTCCACAAGAGTATGGAAACCTGCGCCAGTACCCTCATTATGACTACCACATAGGCGAGGTTTTCCCTTATGGTCCTCCCCACCTTTGCACTAACCTAACATATGGGGGACTTGATACTACCACCTATTCACCCAAACCTCCATCCTAAACATGCCCGTTTTCATCTGACCTCCAATCTCTTACTAACTGCACACTTCCCACACTTTCCTCCATCACTCCGCATGGAAACGATTTGGCTTCAATTTTTATGAACAAGGCCACCATACTGTCATTTCATGTACCAATAGTAAACACAAATATCATAGTGGCATTGGATTTTCCGCACCACCTTCCAAGAAGGCCCGCATTGACCTTACTGAGGAAGACAAACCTTCCCCACCCCATTCACTAACGTCACCACCTTCACCCATGGATTCCATAGATCCTAAAATCCATTCCTCCTAAAAAAAATTGTAAACATAATTTCCCTAGGACCTCTGACTTATCAACACAATGGTGAGGTTCCCTCTTCTCTTCCCTTCCTGTATCCTGACATGATTGATGATGATACACCTTCTATTAACATCGTTCAATGTTAGGATGATGAGTCTATACTCACCTACCTTGGTGTGGAATATTCTTATATTCACCAGTTGTTACCTTCTGAGACACAAACCATGTTGAATGAATCAACTATTGAAATCAACATTAACACTTAGGACGAGCCACGCATTCTAAAGATAGGCCAATCTTTAGACATGGCTGAACATGAAGCTTTTAACTCTTTCCTCTGGGACCATAGCAACGCTTTTTTCTTGGTCCTATGCTGATATGCCTGGTATTGACCCAAACATTATGGTCCACAATATCATTACCATTCCTGATGCCAAACCCATAAAACAAAAGCTGTGGAAAATGCATCCTCGCATTGCTCTTCTGGTCAAAGAAGAACTTCAATGCCTTCTCTCAGTTTCCTTCATCCTACCCATTGACTATCCCCAATGGATTTCTAACATCATTCCTGTCACAAAAGTGATAGGGGGACTCCACATTTTCATGGATTTCCATGACCTCAACCTTAGCCTTTCCCCAAAGATGACTTTCCTCTACCAGGTATTGACCAACTGGTTGATCTCACTTCCGGCCATGAGATGCTATCACTCATGGACGGTTTCTTGGGTTATAATCAAATATTACTCGCTCCAGAAGATCAACACAAAACTTCCTTCATCACTCCTTGGGGGACCTTCTACTATCGAGTCATGCCTTTTGGCCTTAAAAATGTTGGTGCTACATACCAACAAGCCATGACTTATATCTTCCATGACATCATGCATCACATATTGGAATATTACGTAGATGACCTTCTTTCCAAATCCAAACATTGGGCCAAACACCTGACAGTCCTTAAGGTCATCTTTGACTACCTCATCAAGTATTGTGTTCACCTTCAACCTAAGAAGTGTGTCTTCATGGTGCTTTCAGGAAAACTCCTTGGTTTCATCATTTCTTTGTGTGGCATAGAGGTCTTACCTGCTAAAGTAAAGGCTATTCTCAAAATTCCTCTGCCTACTAATCTCTGTCAACTTCTAAGTTTGCAAGGTAAGTTGCAATCTATCCATCGGTTCATTTCACAACTTTCAACCGTTGTCAACCATTTCATCATCTCCTCAAAAAGGATGTCTCATTCAAATGGGATGATGAATGCCACAAAGCCTTTGATGCCTTAAAAAAATAACTTCTCCAACCATCAGTTCTCATTCCTCCTAAACATGACCATCCCTTTTACATATACATCTCTGCTACTGACCATTCCTTAGGTGTCATGCTCACTCATCATGATGAGCAACACAGAGAACAAGTGGTTTATTACATAATTCATACACTTTTAGACTACGAAACTAGGTACACCCATGCTGAAAAACTTTGCTTAGCCTTAGTTTTTGTCACCACTAAACTTTGTCATTACCTACTCAACCACAAAACCTTTTTCATCACCAACACTGATCCCCTACATTACATGTACGCCAAACCCTACCATCATCAATGTGTTGCACATTGGCCCATGCTTTTGTCAAACCTTGAACTTGAATTCATCCACCAAAAGTATATCAAAGGCCAAGCCATTGTTGACCAACTAGCAGATGCACACCCTTTCTGGAGATCAACCCTCTAACTTTGATTTTCTAGACGAATCCATTACTACCCTCTCTTTGGATGATACCACTTACCAAATGACCTTATTCTTCAATGGTTCCAAATGTCAGCATGGAGGTGGTGTAGGTGTTATCCTCATTCCTCTTGATGGTGAACCTATGCCTTTATCTTTCAAACTAGATTTTGATTGTACTAACAACATCTACTGAATATGAAGCACTCGTATTAGGCCTTCAAACCACCATCTCCCTAGATGTTAAATCAATTAATATCTTTGGTGATTCCCAACTAGTTGTAAACCAAGTCAATGGTATATACCAGTGTCGTAATGAAATACTACAAAGGTACAAATGTCATGTCGACATACTTTTGACTACCTTTGACCGTTATGAACTTCAAACCACCCCACGTTCTACTAATAAATTTGTAGATACCATGGCCTACCTAGCTTCTCAGATACCCACTTCACCTACCAACTCCAAAATCTTTGTCACAATACAAAGGTTGCAATCACCCTCTTATTTATCTCATGAGGTCAACTCCATCAGAACCATTGTACCTAACCCACGTGACCTTTGGTATAAATAGTTTGTAGACTACCTTTCCCTTTCCATTCTACCTCCCGATCTCACTCGTAATGGACAACGTGCCTTTCTTAAAAGTGTCTCTCACTATGTCATCATGGGTGGTCTCCTTTATAAGTGCGGCTTCGACAGTATTCTCTTACGATGCCTTATAAGTTCTGAAATTCCTTACACCATCAAGGAAGTTCATGACGGAAAATTTTGGAGGTCACTTTAGTGGCTTAGTTGTCACTAAACGCATTCTTCACCTAGGCTATTATTGGCCAACCCTAAACCGTGACTATTGTGACTATGTCAAATGTTGTGTGAAATTCCAGCAACATGTTAATCTTCATCACACACCTAGTCATGCCTTACAGGTCACACGAGACCTTTGGCCTTTCTCTCAATGGGGTTTGGATCTTGTTGGAGAGATCAATCCTCATTCTTCACAACACCATCAATGGATTATAACCACTACTGAATACTACACTAAATGGGTAGAATCCATTCCCCTCATTTCTACAAAAGCTGAGAAAGTATGTGAATTCATTAACCATCACATCATTTGTCACTTTGGTGTACCTCACCGCCTCATCACTAATAATGGAAAGCAATTCAAAAACAAAACCCTACGAAAACTTTGTGACACTTTTGGCATCCAACTCAGTTTCTCGTCACCTTATTACCCACAAAACAAATGGCCAAGCAGAATCAACCAATAAAACCTTGAACAAAATTCTTATGAAAGTAGTTGACAATACTGGGAAGGATTGGCATACGCACATTCCTTTCACCTTGTGGGCTTACCGCACTAGTATTCACACTTTGACTGCTACCACACCTTTCTCTCTGGTCTATGGTACCAAGGTTGTCTTGCCTCTCAAAGTCCAGATTCCATCTCTTTGCATCTCACTACAAGACATGCTCAATGACGATGACTTTTGCTAGGACCGTTTGGCACAACTTGAGTTGTTAGATGAGTGTCATCTCAATGCTCTTGATCATCTCCAGATCTACCAAAAACGTATCAAACATGCCTATGAAAAATGTGTCCATGAATGAACCTTCCAGGTCAGTGACCTCATCCTTAAAGGAAAATCAACATGTAACCAAAGAAGAGAAAAGTAAACGGGGAAAATTTTCTCCTAATTGGCTTGGACCCTATATCGTTACTCATGCCTATGGATCAGGTGCTTATCATTTGTCTTCACTTGAAGGTAAACCCGAACCTGAGCCCCTCAATGCCTTGCATCTTAGACCATTTTATTGTTGAAATCAAGTCCTATATCACATTTTATCTATTGACTGCTCGTCCCTTTAGCGCCATTCACCTTCCATGATACCCATTTTGAGGATCAACGACTAAACAAGAATCATGTGATTACCCATCACCTTTCAGCCTTATCTTCAATATGAGTACCATGACTCTACTCATGGCATGATTCTCATGGATAATTTTCATATTTTTTCAAATATGGAATCCCATGGTCATTCATCACTTGAAACCATCTCTTTCATAGTTAACCTCTGTGTGCTATGGTTTTGTCTTCTAAACAAGAACCTAATCTTCCTCTATAGTCTTTTCCATGACTTAAACATCCAAAAGAAAAATGGGATTCAACTCCTTGAGTCAAACTTCCAGCAAAAAGATGACTCCCTCAAAAGGGACATCTCTTCTCGTTATCTTTCCACTATAAATAGACTGCTCCCTCGAAGGACAGCTATATAAAGTCATTGCAAAAATACAATAAAATGTTCAGAAGCTTCCCACATTGATCAACTTCATGAAGACCTCAAGGAGATAATATACTCATCCCATATAGACTTCCTGCATCGATCAGTCTATCACAAACAAAAAAAAAAATGAAGAAAATGATAACTTTTTGTCATGGACTTGCCTATTTTTGATCATGGGTTTCTTGCTAGGTAAACATGTTGTCGTACATTAAGTTATGCTAAACCACCCATTTTCACCTCATTTCCTTTTCACCCTAATTTCCTATCTACTCAAGGGACTCGACGTAACTATGACATTTCATGATCATGTGACTTTCTTCACCCTTAGAATAGTCCATTATGCAATGCCTTTAGGGTCTTACGTTCATAAGCCCATCTTAGGTATGGTAGACTCATTAGGGTTCTTATCAATTAAGTGGATCTTTTACCACCTCTTACCATTCACCTTCTTCATTACTTATTGATTACCTTATACAGGACCAGACCATCGACACCTACATTTTAAAATATTTTCCACTATCACCTAAGACTCAACCATGCCTATCACCTAAGACTCAACCATGCCTATCACCCAAACTAACCATGCCTATGACCTAGACTCAATCATGCCTAAAACCTCCCAACCCATTCCTTTAATTCCTCATATTCTTCCCTAGCTTATGGGAGAACTACATCGGCCTGAGGCCCCTTTTCATCGGGGCTATGTAGGCAGCACTTCAAGGGCATGGGGCCCTTGAAGGTTAGCTCGGCCACTCTTTACCCTAAACTATTTTCCCCCATTTTCCTATTCATATTCTATCTTAGTTTCCATTTTCTACAACACTGGGAAATTAATACAAACATCCATATCTACCATGTTACCACATCATAAAAACATCCAATCAATCATTCCACATTTCTATAATATCAAATTTTTAGAAATTTACACCATAACATACATATAACTCATCATTTATTTCCCATGTTACCAATAACTTGGAAATTAAATCAAAATTACAAACATGATAAACCATGCCTAATGACCTAACTCAACCATGCCTATACCTGACTCAATCATGCCTAAACTAACCAACTCCATCATGCCTAAACTGACCTGACTCCATCATGCCTAAACTGACCTGACTCCATCATGCCTAAACTGACCTAACTCCATCATGCCTAAACTGACCTGACTCCATCATGCCTAAACCAACCTGACTCCATCATGCCTAATCCACCTAGTTTCCACCCATATACATATAACAATGGAAATTACCACAACTACATCATCCATACCATAAATCCCATCATCTATACCAATGAAAGTATGCACATCAATACAAATGTAAACCGATACAAATACATAAAATTATCTCAAAACTTTCATATACAGCCTCACCATCTTTAGCACATAGGATGGTATATTATAAAAAATCTCAAAACTCTCATATATAGCCTCACTATCTTTAGCACATAGGCTGGTATATGATCAAAAATCTCAAAAACATCTCATGTGCAGCTTCACCATCATTGACACACAGGTCGATATATATCAAAAATAATAAACAAAGTGACGACCTCAATCATTGGCCCATCTGATGTCCAAGCCATTCTCATCTGTCTCCTCCTCCTCTCCTCCATCCTGGTGCCCTACCATCATCTCTATGCCCTCTATGGGTCTAGCTCTCACCTCCACCTGGCCTGCAGCTGGGTCAGGCCTTCATGAGCTAGTGGCCTCTCCCTGACCCTGTCTCTAGGCTCACTAGCCCCCTGTACTCTCTACACTATGTGTGTGAGATCTCGTCCTCTCACTTGAGGCCTTTGTACCCTGTACTCTACATAGGAAGGGACGTCTATCCCAACAATAGTCAAATGATCCTGGTAGTACCTAGCCTCATTCAGGGCATCCCTGAATCTGGCCATCGACACTATCTGTGGTGGTGCCATGGGTCTCGCAACAACCTGCGAGCTCTTCCCTACTACTAGTGGCCTCAACCCCTGTACCTGTGAACCCTTCCCTCCTCTCTATACCATGGGACCCTATCCCACTGATGCCTGTACCATGGGACCCTATCCCTGAGCCTGAGGTGCTACCTGTGCTATGACCTGGGCCTGTAAGGTCACAATCTATACTTGTGTAGTGGCCAACTGGCCCTACAAACCTACTACCTACACCTGTAGGGTGGCCACCTATCCCCCATCTCCATCTCCACCCTATGTGGGTGCCTGTCCCTGTGTAACCTGGGCCTGAAGGGAAGCCTACCTGTGCCTATAATGTGGCAACCTGTGCCTCAGACCCTGTCAGCTGACCCATGCACTGTAATACTGTCAGAAGGGTAAAGCCACCTGCCCCTGTAAAGTATCCCTCTAAACAGTAATTATGGGTAGCCAAGTCTGCCCTGGCCTCGATGGTGCTACCCATAGATGCATTTCCCACCACTTCCTGTATCTATCTATAACTCCAGCATCATCAATCCACTGGTCCACTTCCTGCTCCTCCTACCCTGTTGGCACCATCAGCTATGGTAGAGGCATAGGCCTCTCCATGTTGTCTCTCCTATACTGAGGGAATGGTGGAGGCACATCCTGAGGTAGCCCAAACTCTCATCTGACCCTATCCATGGGTATCATCTCATGCTCTCTAGCATGGTGCCCCTCTATCCATCTAAGCAACTGCAACTCGTCTAACTCTACTACCATCTTCTTGTAGGAAGGGAAGCCAACATACGGCCTCCAAATAATGTCCACTCCAGACAACCCCTCTAGTATATGCCTATAGTATGCTACATCATGTGTAGGCCTGATAGCCCTATGCTCTCCAAAAACAAGCATCCAACACCTATAGCCAACTCTAACCAAGCCCTCATCGAATGCATCTAGCCAGGGCATACCAACTAGATTCACACATATGATGTGCTCGTATGCCCAATAGTGGAGAAGAAAGGTGTAACACAAACTGAACCTCTGAAGCCTCCCATAGGCCCATAGCTCCCTGTATAACTACACCAAGTATGTTGGTGCCCAAGAAAAATGGGTCCTCTCCTCCATCATGTCATGGAGAACCCCCATCAGTGCCCATGGGAATCTCCCACCCTCCACATCTAGTAGCGCAAAACAACACACTGCCTCCATAATCAGGACAACTAACCTCATCTCCTCAGGATGGGCTGCGTACATATCTCCATAACTCAGGCTTGCACTATGGAACCTCATCTCCACCATCCCCTCTCCAAACACCGTCAACATCAGCTCCTCTTATGCCTTTGAGGAAATAGAATACACCTGCTCTCCCACTATGGGTAATCACGGGATCATGTATACGTCCTCCAGGGTGACTATGATCTCACCTATCGGTAGATGAAATGTGTTGGTTATTGAATCCCATCTTTCGATGAGTGCAACCATCAAGCTCTGGAGCTCCTGAACTATGTTCTTGTAGCATCTGACCCCAATCAGGCCAACATCTGTAATGCCTCCACTCCTCAGTGGTCACGCTTGATCGTACCACTAGTAATAGAGGTGGTACTCTATCTCTCATCCACAACTGGTCCCTAGCCTGCACCCAACAAATCACAACATTGTTAAACCTTGACCATACCCAACATCACTCATAACCAACCACCCTACTCCCAAGACCCTTACTACTTATTTCCCTATGTGAGCATATTACCCTACCCATCCTCACTATACCTGTTGTTATATCCCATTACCTACATTTCCCTCCCACCCTGTCCCACTTATTGACCTATTTCCCTCTAGAGCCAATTGGCATCGGTCCCTATTGACTGGCATCAGTCCATCATCACCAACATCGGTCACCTCATACTTGACCGATGCCAGCCAATGCCAACTAACGTCGGCCAAACCTTGACTAGTGTCGGTCACTGTCGCACCGTCCAAACCCACAAACCCCCCCCCCCCCCCATTTCTCAAAATTTGACCATACTGACCTAAATACCTACCCTATCCTACCCAAACCTCCACTACCTTTCTCCCTACCCCTATTTAACCCACATTGGACTTCCTACCCTTCCCATTTCATCAATTTTACTTCCAAATTCAAATTTAATTCCTACCCAAAACCATTTCTACCCAAACCAATTTCTACAAACTATTTCAACTAACAAGTGTAGAATTGGATCGAATCTTACCTCATCTTGGTGTCATCGGCATGGTGGTACGTCTGGCCATGCACTGGTGGCCCACCTGAACCCTCTCCCACCTCTGCCATGCCAAAATCCACTCCTCACCTCCAACCAATCAAATCAATCACACCACTCTCATGGACCCATCTACTAGCTCCTCTCACCAACTCGTAATCTCCACCTCATCCTGGTACAATGCCTTGTCCTTCTCTCTAGGAAAAGTGCTACAAGGTCAAACAGCTCTGTCATTTTCTCAAAAGTCACAACACAACAATGATTCCATAAAATATGGAATTTTTATTTTATAAACCCAAATCAACCTGACCGATGTCGGTCATATTTGTGCCCTAGACAACTGACGTCGGTCACCCTATAACCAGCATCAGTCAACCCTTATAGCTATTTTCCCTTGCTAAGCTTCCTTTTACCTACAACCATTAGTGCTCAAACACCTTTTATCATTATGGACACCTATTAAACCATACCTAAAAGCCCAAACTACCCCTACATTTCCTTAGTTGCATCTTGGGATTTGTTATTTTACCTATACCTTGGCCTTACCTGTGCCATGACCTATTTTCCTGAACCTGACCTACTTGGTGTGACCATTGACCTTATGTACTCGTTATACCTTGTGATGTTGTTACCTATGTTATTTTAGCCTAACAACCATACCTTTCCTATTTCCATGCCATTTATCCTGACCAAACCTTTGGTGTACCGAAACATACCTAAACGTTCCTGCACCTGACCTACGTTGTGTTTTGGACCATATCCTATACCTTGGATACCTGAATCACTTCACCCTTGTTTGGATAAACCTATTGACCTTGGATGATGTAGAGTTTGCAAGCTCTTCAACCTGGTACCATGTTGCAATCTATATGTGTGCGTGCATTTGATTTTCATTACCCATTACCTGATTTTGGACCCTGGCCTATTACCTATTACCTGAGTTGACCACTACCCTTCCCCACCTACCTTCACTTCCACCAACTACACATTTATCAACCCACTCACTGATTTTGTATTACACCTCATCAGTGCCTGGTTTGAGGGGGATCACCTTCACCCACACATGGGGCAACCACTTCCTATTTTTGTCATCATCTCTTATCAATACAAGCTATGTGACAAAAAGGGTCAAAATGTAGACACCAAATTTAGGTCACACTCCCCTTCACCCCACATGTATATTAATTTAATTACCCACAATTAAATTAATGCCCATGCTCATAATATTCATTATTTAATTACCTTAATTAAACTAATTTCCACCTCACCTAGACACCTCACCCCACCACCTCACCTAGACACCTCATCATAAACCTATTCTTAGCATGTTTCCCTTTTACTAGGACTCAATATCCACTCACCATAACTAACTAAGACTTAGTCCTACCTACCTTAATTAACTAAGACTTAGTTCAACCCTAAAATCACATGCCTATTCTTCCTCTAACCACATTCCCACTTATCTAAGCACAACATTCCATTTTGATCCATGAGAATGGACAAGAGCTGGCCAAAAATATTGCCAAGATCTGTCATTTTTAGTAAACCTAGGATTTCCCACCTTAATCGATGTTGGTCAACCTGAAACCAATGCCGGTCACCCTAAACCATTGTCGGTTACCATATATTCATTTTGGTAACCTTGTTTGAGAGGTTGGAAGAATTATTCAAGTTTTGGAGAAGAGAGATCTGCATGCAAGCACACACCATAACACTCCTACACATCTAGACATCCTGAACCAAACCAAGCACTGATATGAAAGGAAAGCATTCACGGTAACATTCTAGGAAGCACAACCGTGACACTGACCACAAGTTTCCATGGATCAACCATCACCTCCATCCAACCACCAGGTCTGCAAACACCAGTAAGTACATTTGGATCTGCACCTTCCCATATTTATTTAGATTAGCTTCTTCATCCCTATTTGGGAGTTCTAATCTCCTTTACATCCCATCACCTCTCACCTCCCTATCAATCCCTTTACCCAACCACCTATAACCTCCTATCCTCCCATACCTGACTCCAGGAACCTCTGACTACCCCCAGCACTATCATCTACCTCCCCATTATCTATCCATTCTCTGGGAAATCCCAGAGAATCACCAAAACCCACCTTCACTAAGTTTCTATCAGCCCAACCCTACTGACACCGGTTAACCCAAACCGTCATCAGTTTCCTCTCAACTGACATCGGTCATACCATACCGAAATTGGTCTCTGTGTCTGGAAAACCTACCTATAACAACAACCTCATACCTTTCATCCAAACAACCCAAATCACCTAAAGCTTGACCCTGACCTTGTCCCAACCACTTTATTTACCTGTCTGACTTCCAGATCTGATCATAACCTAGCCTGTTAGATTATATTTGTTTATTATACTTGAATGAGATACCTAAATCATATCAACTATAGTAGGACATTATTGGTTTACATCATTTCTTACATTAAGTTGTTTTAAACAGTGGATTGACAGCCATCTAGGAAGTATTACACTTCTCGTATCTAGCATATGCTAGGCAGTCCACTGACATATATTGTTTAATATTCCTTTTGTGGTCTTTTTTGTATTCACAGGTAGTTCCTCCTAGCAAAAAGGAAGTTCTTGCAATCAAAATTGGATTAGGAAATCAAAACGCACACACTCTACCTTCCACCTTCACTCATAGGTATTCCTCCTTACCCTTACCTTATCTATTTTTCTCTTATATATGCATCACTATTTTTAAAAACACTTGAACCTTACCTCCACCAAAGATTATTTTCGTCTACCCAACATTAACTAGCTTGTTGATTTAACATTTGATCACAAGATGCTATCTCTTATGGATGGTTTCTCCATTTACAATCAAATTCTTATTTTACCAGAGGATCAACACAAGACATCCTTTATCACCCTACGGGGAACCTTTTGTTATAAAGTAATGTCTTTCAGCTTGAAAAATGCATGAGCTACATATCACTATGCCATGACCTACACCATCCTTGATCTCATCCACAAAACCATAAAATACCATGTCAATGATCTCTTAGGTAAATATAAACACCAAAGATACCATTTATTCATTCTCGATATGATCTTTGCACATCTTCTATAGTTATTCCTTCACCTTACTCTCGCTAAATGTATATTTGAATTTCTCACAGGAAAACTCCTTGGGTTCATAGTGTTTATTAGTGGAATTAAAGTTAACCCTACTAAATTCAAATCCATTCTTGAAATGCCTCCACCATATGATCTTAAGCAACTTCATAGTCTTGAAGGAAAACTATAATATATCTAATGTTTTATCTCAAAATTATCGTACCGCTCTCAACCCTCCCATCATCTTCTGTGAAAATATATCCACTTCAACTTGGATTACAATTGTCAATAATCTTTTGATGCCCTCGAATAGTATTTCCTATCACCACCTGTGCTCACACCTATGCGTGAGGGGAATCCTTTCTATCTATATATATTTATAACTAACCATGCCTTAAGATCCATGCTTTCACACCAAGAAAAATAAGGTAAGGAATAGACCATCTATTACATAATCTGCACCCTTCATGAGTATGAAAATCACTATTTAAAAGTCAAAAATTTGTGTCGTGCCTTGTACTTCATAACTTCTAAACTTTGATGTTATTTCCTCAATAAAAAAACTTATGTAGTCATGAATTTTATTCCACTAAATTTTATACATTCCAAACCTTAACACAAAAATCACATCACTAGATGGATCATGCACATGATTGAATTTTACATGTAGTTCATCTCTCAAAACTCCATTAAGGGCAGGTCATTATCGATTAGCTCACAGAATCTCCCCTTCCATCTAATCAATTACCCTATGAACACTAGCATTTATCTCCCAATCAACAATCATATAGAAGATAGCGCATCCGATATTTGGTATGATCAAACACATTGCTACCTTTCCACCAACAATTACCCTTAGATCTATCAATAAATTGTACAATATATTCTCAACAATGTGCATCTTGCTACGTCATATTAGGAGGTATCTTTTACAAAAGAGAATTTGATATCCTCCTCCTTTGATATCTTAAAATTTTGATAGCCCATCTATCTATCTAAGATGTCCGTGATAGGATATGCAGTGGACACTTCAATGGTTTGGCTATCACCAAATGCATCTTATGGATGGAATACTATTTTCCTACACTTAATTAAGATTATTATGATTACATTAAGAAATATGTTAAATTTCAAAAACATGCCAACCTCACATATGTTCATATTCATGCTCTTCATCCAGCTTTGGATTTTTGGCCCTTCTAACAATGGGGACTTGACCTCATCATCCTTATCAACCATATCTCATCACAATGACATAACTACATCATCACAGCAAGAAAATATTTTACAAATTGGGTGGAATCAATCCCCCTAATTTCTACTAAAGAAGATAAAATCATTGACTTCATCCATTAATACATTATATGTCACTTTATTATTACTCATAAGCTCATCACAATTAATAGAAAATTATTCAAAAAAATCCTTCAAAAATTGTGCAACACCTACAACATCAAACTCTACTTTTCTACACCTTACTATCCACAACAAAATGTCAAACAGAAGCCTCTAACATAACACTCAACAAAATCCCCTTGAAAACTATTAATCAAGATGGGATGGATTTGTATCTTCAAATGTCCTTTACATTATGGTCCTATGGGACTATTATCCATACTCCTACAAGCACCACACATTATTCTTTAATCTACATTATGGTGATATAAAAAATTGGTATGGAAAACTAGGTGTCTCCACTAATGTTTGCAGGGCTACGCCCCTCTCTATCTAAATTATGCATATCCAGTTATTCAATGAAAACTAATCCCTATATAGTGTTTTGGGTTGGCCAAAAACTTCGGGGATCATACAATGACACTCCGTTGAACCTATGGAAAAGTTCTTGTATGGGGTACAAGGGAGGAAATTATAGTGATGTAGGGTGAAGGAGAGATATTAAGAAAGGAAGGTTATTGTTGTGAGTAGGCAAATTGTAGAGTTCACACCCAATAACTAGAGTAGTTCATCATTCATTATAGAGGAAACAAACAATGAATTTATCTAATGAGATGGAAAAACCCAGACACAAATTTCTTTAGATTTATCTATCAAATATATATAGATATTTCTAGATCAATATAATTACAAATTACATAAAAGAGGGAAAAGAGGATACATGAGAAAGGGAAATGGAATAAAATTAGCTTTCATTTCTTGTGTAGTGATGAGTACAAATCTTAAATCAATCTACAACAATTCACAATTGTTTCCAAAGATACTAAATTTCATGATCATTTGGAATGGAGAAGCCATCCCTATTTATAGCTAATGTGAATTGACTTCTCACCTCCCCTCACATGACTCTTCATGTTTCTATTCCTCTTGTGACCATTTATTTTCCATTATAAAATAAAAATTAACTATTTCTCTTATAATTTTGAGAAAATACTTTTACATTTTTAAAATATCACTTCAGTGAATAAGATAAAATACAATGATTAAGCTCAAAAAAGAATTAGAAAGGAAAGAGAAGGAAGAGGGAGAAAGAGAGAAGGAGGGAGGAGTTGAGAAACTCCAAGAATGAATGAATATGCCTCTGCCTTTGATGCAGATCAGATCCACTGATGAATTGGTGAAATTTTCCAATGCAATGATGAAATCTAGACCTTTGAACTCTTTTACACCATGAGAAGCCTCCTCCTGAATGATTGAAAATGGTACACCATCAGGTACATTGAGTAAAGAAGTGAGAATCACTTGATCACTAGACCACTGTAGACAATGAAATATTCCCTTGCCCATTTGAACAAATCATGAGAAGTTATCACTCTTTCTTGATTAATCATGCATATGAATGAGACATTGAAACAATTTCTTACACAATGCAACCATGATAATTCTGCCACCTCGAGGATGTTTTAAGATGAAAATATAACCATTGATGACCCTCCACAAAAAATTTATTCTCCATTGATGAAGGTTTCTCCTCTGGACACCTTTGAACACCTTGCCCCTTTTGAAAACTCTTTAAAATGATGCACTTCCACACAATGCCTGGATAAACTGAGAAGAGGTTTGATGTACACTTGAGAAGAAGACCACTGAGAATATCAGAATATGACTCTCCTTAATGAGAAAATCCTTATAATCATTGAGACACTATTACAATTGGGTGATAAATCCTTCACATGAGATAAACTGAATGTACTTTGTTCACACAAACATGGTCTTGATTCTACCACTCTAAGAGCACTTACAGTGAATGAAGCATGAGACAAAATCCTTCTGATTTTGGATTAGAAAAATGAGAATGAGACAAAAATAAATTCCATCCACCAATTTACCATGCACTTCATGTGAAATTAACTGAGATGTCCTTTAATACAAAATTTGTAATTTTCTCATTTTGACACTCTTTGCTCACCGCATTGGGGGATGCGGGAATTGACTTGAAAACAGAGAGAGGAACTCCCATGAGTGCCAAGACCATCATAGGATGAGTGAAGGATTGAAATTTTATCACATTTATCTCATTTCACCCCTTTACTATTATTATAATATCCACCATTATGGTCCCATTTAGCCAATTTTTTGTCATTTTATCAAATTTTTCCAATTTTGAGTGTCTCAATCATGTGGGAATGGAATGAGAAGTATAACTACACAATTTTCTCAGACTTAATATTATTAGTAGGTACTCACATAGAGGATTACTAAAATTATAAATTGGTCTTCTCGATTTTGGATTTGAATGAAACCACTTGCAAAAGTTTACATAATTCATTTCAAAGCTCTGCCCCAATGTTTTGTGAGATTTCGCCCACTAGAACTCTAAGAAGTGACGAGGTTCCTCGCTGCCCTTTCACTACCTTTTAATTGTAGCCATTAATGGATTCCTAGATATTTTTTGAAATTTTTCTTTCACACATGATTTCTATGAAATCACCTTCACCATAATAGATTTTTCTTCTAAAATCTATGCTCATATTTTTATCTCAATCCATTTTCGCCCGAATGATGAGAAATCGAAAGAACAAAAGCTAGGATGTAAAATGATGGTTTTTTCCATAAAAAATAGGGAATCATTCAATATTCTTAAAATTTCTCCTTGAAGGTGTTTTGAAGTGGAGAATAATGTAAAAAAACCCACCTCGATCTATGCGTTGGTTTGCAAAATATGAGGATTTTTCCTTCACGGGCTACGAAGTCAATCTAGAAAAAAATACACCTGGAGCCTTTTAAAAATTGCAATTGTTTTTATGTAAATATTCTTACCATGATTATGGAAAAATTAAAGGATGAATGAAAGAGGAAAAAAATATCTGGAGGAATGTGGAAAAAAATTTCCAGAGTTCCGAGTAGAAATGGAGCAAAAGTGGGGGGCATGAAAAATGGATAACTCCATATTTTATGCTTTGAGAGAAAGAGAGAGAAGGGGGGTGAATTAATTTCCCACCTTTTCCTATTAGTAAAGGGATGAAAGGACACAAAAATTACACCTTACCCCCATGGTAAAAAGTGGCAGGCATGTGTAGCTTGGAGAGGGGGCTTAAAATTTGGTAAAAAGTGCTTATCGGAGCCTCCCAGGGTCATGTAGGTGTGTCCATCAGCTCCAAGGTGATGGTGAGTGAAATTTATTATCCCCCATGTCACCCATTGGAAAGGGAAAAATGGAAACCAAAATTTCATTTCATCTATATGTTTCCACGTGGCACTAAAAATTTTGGCTAAGGATGGAGCTTGCACCTTGGAGAAGAGCTTCAAAATGACGTTGTTGGAGCTCTCAAAGGAATTTTTAGCTTATTTATATGAATTTGACTGGAAAAATAATTTTAAGAAGAATGGGATGGGTCTTAAGGTCTTATTCATCTTGAAACCTTCCCAAAAAATTTCCTTTCTATCAGGATTTTTAGTTGTCCCTACGAAGAATGATTTGTGGAAAGAAATGTAAGGGCCTTGAGAAAAATATAAAAGTACCACCATTTACATAATTGAATCAGATTTCCATTGATATTTTTTTAACCTCCAAATAATTCTTAAGCTCCTAGAATCATCCTATAAATCTTAGGTTCTTTTTCGCAGTGTAAGGTCCTTTGGCCTCAAAAACTTATTTTTGTTAAACTTGCTTGTAAACCTTTGTTTCTTGCCAAAATATTCCTAAATTACTTATACAATGATCTTGGATCATTAATACAACTCCTTAATTAATTTAGGGATTAAAATACAATCTGAAGAATATGCACCTACCTTAGAAAGGATAGAAATAGTCAATCCTAATCCTACTAAAATATTTGTCTTGAAGGATACTTCCTTGGAAGGAACTTGTGAAGTTATTTTCATCTCTTTTACACATGGGAAAGGTTGGGACATACATGAGAACTTGATTCATGGGGATAGTCTTGACATAGGGGAATAATTGATCTAGTCAAGTTCTCAGGAGAATTTACAATCCAAAATTTTGAAACTAGGGATCGTTGTCATGATTGAAAACTGGGAATTTTCATGTTGGAAATTTGTATGACAACAACTAGATTTAGCTTGGGGACATGTTTTGGATCAAGTGAAACAAGGAAATAATATGTAGGAATCCCAAGATCTCAATTCATTTCATGGACCATTTCCTTATCCATCGGGCTTTACAGAGTCACCAGAAATATATACTACACAACTTGCTTTATTGAACACGCGATAAAGGAAAAACACATGAGACTGGGAAGGGAACAGTTGGCTCTAACTTGGGGTGCTACGCCCTTAATCATATATCTTATATTGTATATAAATAGCTAATTTGTGGCTATCATAACTTCTTATCATGATATATCTCTTTCATATATGTTATCTTATCATTAGTGGGTTGGCCTTGGTGTTGGCCATAGCATAGGAGTATTATATATAGGGGTTACTATGTAGTAGTTGATCATCGTATTTGAGCATTTGAGTTTTATTATATGTTTTGGAGGTTGCCCCCTTAAACTGGCTAATCTATTATATTTTCATATTGAGATCATATATCTACGATACTATGTTATTTTTTGTTCTATTACTGGTGATAATTAGAATTATTCAAGTAATTTCATTACAAGTGGTATAAGAGCTTGAACTCAGCCAACACTACATCAAACCCTAATTGTAAAGGTTTGGCCATATCTCAAAATTGGTGGTGAATTTTTCTTCAATATTATTTTTTGTGTGGAGAAATTATTCAAGTAAGATCCTCTCCAAATTTCAAGAATTTTTGACTTTTTTTGCAAACGTTATAGCGGTTTTATGTTATTTTCATAATTTAGCTACCTAGCATGTAATTTGTGGAATTTTTCCAAGTTATTTACATGTCCAGAAAGAATATTAAAAATTATCTTGAGTTCGTTCTTTGATTTTTTCACATTTTTCCAAATTCCTATTGAAATCATAAACCCTAAATTTTGACCTTGATCCCTAAATCCTACCATTTTGGAGCATCATGGCGGGGCCTTCGACAAGAGGGAAAAAGAATCCCATCACTCCAGATAAAACCCCTTACAAGGATGAGATAATATTTGAGGAGTTAAATTCATAAGGGGTAACTACATAATCCTTAGGGTTAGGGTTTACTTCAATAGACCATAAGGTAAGGCATCTTGAGTTTGAGTTGTGAAACCTCAAGGGTAGAGTGGCTAGAAAAGAAGATGTAGAAAAGATTAGACAACGATTGGAGGATTTCATTAACCAATTTAGTTACAATATAAAGGGTCATCGTATCTTTCCTAATCAACCACAACTCAATCATACTCATATCAAACAAGGTGGATATTTAGGTCAAATTAATAGACATGCTAGCCAGGGTGGATCTACGAGAATGACCAATCCAAATACAAACACTTTGTAGGCCCGTAACATGACTCCAAAAGTGGAAATGCATAATTTCTATGGAAAGGATCCACTCAATTGGATTAATCAAATGGATAATTTCTTTGATCTTCATCAGATTCCATTGAGACAAAAGTTTACCATGGCATACTTGTATCTTGAACCTAGCCAATTCGTTGGTTATTTTTTCAAAGGAAAAAGAGTGACCTCAAAGTTACATGGAAAATATTCACCGAAGAGTTTTAATTGCACTATATTTCTAGTGTGTCAAAGAATTATTTCAGTCAATTAGAAAAAGATAAGACAAATAGGAACAGTCAAATATTACATCCATCAATTCCAAAACCTTTCCTTATGGGTGGAAAATATTCCTGATGAGAATGTGAATGACTTATTTCCTAGGTTTCTTAAAGAACACATTGAGACTGAGGTGTGTATTTTTAATCCTCATAAGGTTTCAGATTCTATGATCATGGCACATAGGGTAAAGGAAAAATTTCTTTCCAGTAGGAAACAAACTGTCAGTAATATTAGAGATCGTAGCACCTTTCCACCATCATTCCCTCGGCTAGTTAGACTCGTACCTCAATAAATTGAAGAAAAGAGAACCAAAGGGTTATGTTTTAATTGTGACAAAAAAAATGGACTAGGGCATTAGTGTGCTGAAAATAAGTTATTCTACATTGAGGGGCCTAATAAATAAGAAGAAGAAAATGAAGAAGATGAAGAGGTAGAGCCAGATGAGGAGTTAGGAGATCCCAAGCCAATAATATCATGCCATACAATTTTAGGTATTATCACTCCCCAAACTCTCAAAGTAGTTGGATTCTTAAAAAAACATAGGGTAATTGTGTTGATTGATTCGAGAGGTACTCATAGCTTCTTTAATCATAAGTTGGCGGTATGCTTAAACTGATTTTTTTATCCATCTCTAGAATGTCAAGTCATGATCATTTATGGGAAAATTGTTAGTTATTCAGGAAAATTCCATAACATTAATCCCACCATGGGAGATTCCTTGCTAACTAGAAATATGTATTCGACTACCATGGGAGGAGCAGACATTGTGTTAGGATTTCAGTGGCTTACCACCTTAGGAACCATTGAAATGAATTTCCAAGATTTGTTCATGTGATTTTAGTCAAAAGGGAGGAATTTTAAACTAAAAGGACTAAGAGAAGAGTTCCCATAGTTGGTAAGTTCTCATCAGATGCAAAAATTTCCTAGAAAAGGTGCAGAGGGGTTTGTGGAATAGTTATTTTCATTGGAAGCACATAATTCAAATACATTTATACCCTCATATATGCAAGTAGTTATAGATGAGCACTCAGTGGTGTTTATAGAAATTCCAAAGGGTTTACCTCCGAAAAGATACCATGACCATGCCATCTAGCTAGTACCAGGGAGTCAACCACCCAACCTCAGACCTTATAGGTACCCCTATATGCAAAAGAGTGAGATTGAGAAGATATTTCAAGAGATGTTAGAAGAAGGACTTATTCATCATATTCAAAGTGTTTACTCTTCTTCTATAGTGATGGTATGGAAAAAAGATGAAAATTGGTGCATGTTTCCATATTACACTGTTAAAGATAAGTTTCATATTCCTATAATTGATGATTTGTTAGATAAGTTGCATGGTGTTGTTTACTTTACAAAACTTGATCTTCATTCAGGATATCATAATATTAGAATTAAGGATGAAGATATCATAAAACAACCTTCAGGTTACATGAAGGACACTATTAGTTCTTAGTAATTCCTTTTGGACTAACAAATGCACCCTCCACATTTCAAATCTTGATGAATTCCATCTTTAATCCATTTCTGTAGAAGTTTGTTTTAGTGTTATTTTATGATATATTAATCTATACTAAAACATGGGAGGAACACCTAAATCATGTAAATAAGGTGTTGGAAACTCTTGAACATCATCAACTTTATGCAAATCCTTCTAATTGTTCTTTTGGTGTCAAGTAGGTTGAATATTTGGGTCATATTTTCTCTTATGAAGGTGTTAAAGTGGATCCTAACAAGAAAAAATCCATGCTTGAATGGAAGGTTACCAAAACCCTAAAAACTCTCCAAGTATTTTTGGGGCTTACAAGTTATTATCATATATTTGTAAGGAATTATGGCAGCATCGCAGCAGAACTCACAACTTTATTGAAGGAATCTTTCCATTGGAATGAGCAAGCTACTATGGCATTTGATAAGTTGAAGGCAGCCATGTGCACCACTTTGGTTCTAGCCACCCCAAATTTTTTGAAAACATTCATTGTTGAATGTTATGCTTTAAGGTATGTCATGGGGGTAGTACTCATGTAAGAAGGTCAACCCATTTCCTTTGAGAGATGTCAGTTCAAAGGTAAGAATATATCTAAACCAGTATATGAGAAAGAAATGTTATCCATACTTCATGCAGTGAAGCAATCAAAGTAAAGACATATCATGATAGTTTGAAATAATTCTTAGAGCAACATTTATCATCTGAATAACAACATAAATCGGTCTCAAAAATGTTGGGGTATGATTTTGAGATAATATACAAGAAAGGGAAAGAGAATGTAGTTGTTGATGTTTTATCTCGAAAGGATGAATCAGCTAAGGCATTGTTGTGCTCCATATCTATATTACATTAGGATTGGTTAGAGGTTGTAAGTTCTAAATGGGAAAATGACCCAGGTACACAAAATCTCATTTAGAATCTCCAACAAGATCCAAGCATGTTAGAAAAAATTGTATGGAAAGGAGATGCTTTATGGTATAAAGATATATTATATCTATGTAAGAATTCAATCCTTAAAATTAGGGTTCTATCTGAGCTCCATGCTTCTCTAGTATGGGGCATTGTGGATTCTTGAATAGTTATCATTGAATCAAGCATGATTTTTTCTAGGAAGGGCTGAAAGAGGATGTCTAGAAATTTCTGGTAGAATGTATGGTTTGTCAACACAATAAGGGTGAAAAAATTAATTCCCCAGTTCTTTTACAACCTCTATCTATTCCTACCTAGAGGTGGGAAGATGTTTCTAGGGACTTCATCATAGGATTTCCTAGATCAAAAGGTAAAAATGTAATCATAGTGGTGGTGGATAGACTCATCAAATATGACCATTTTTGTGCCTTATCACGTCCATTTGTTGTGAGTACAATACAGTTTCCTTTAAGGATATAGTTCAAAAGCTACATGGGACACCGAAGATTATAGTAAGTTATCAAGACCCTATCTTTACTAGTAATTTTTGGACTAAATTTTTCTCATGCTTGCACACACAACTAGCTTGTAGTTCCTCTTATCATTCCCATTCTGATGGGAAAAACAGAGGTGGTAAACAATTTCTTGGAGGGATATCTTCATTGTTTTACCTCAAATAAGTAAGTGATATGGGTCTAATGGTTACCACTGGAAAAATGGTGGTATAATACCTCCTTTCATACTTCAACTAAAATTTCTCTTTTCTTGGCATTATATGGGTACCATCCACCATCTATCACCTCATATTTAAGAGTCCAACCAATGGTTTGAGTAGTTGAAGAACATATTCAACACCAACAAGAGGTGTTTTCTAGTCTCATGGAGAATTTGGCCATGTCACAAAATCACATGAAGTAGCAGGTAGACCAACATAACAGTGGAAGACATTTTGAATTCGGTGATTGGGTTTTTGTGTGTTTACAGACATATAAGAAAATGTCCTTGAAATAGTAGAAAAATGATAACAAACTTTCACCTAAGTGTTATGGCCCTTATCAAGTGTTACAGAAGATTAGCAATGTAGCATACAAACTGGAACTTCCTCCGGATACTTGAATTCATCTAGTTTTCCATGTATCTTTCCCGAAGAAGGTAATTGGACAAACGGTATCAGCCCAAAAAGTGTTACCAGAACTTGATGAAGAGGGAAGAATTATCCTAGAACTAGAATGCATCCTTCATACACACATTAAGTGATTGAGGATAAGGGTCATCAGTAAGTATTTTATCAAGTCGAAAAATATAGACAATGAAGACGCAACTTGGGAGGATGTAAACTTTCTACAGCAGCATCCAAAGCTTCTCAACATTGGGGGAAATATTACTTTGAAGGGGAGGGGAATGCTATGCCCTTAATCATATATCTTACATTAGATATATATATCTGACTTGTGGATATCATAACTTCTTATCATGATATATCTCTTTCATATATGTTATATTATCATTAGTGCACCAGCCTTAGTGTTGGCCATAGCATAGGAGTAGTATATATAGGGGTTAATAGGTAGTATTTGATCATCATATTTGAGCATTTGAGTCTTATTAAATGTTTTGGAGGTTTCCCCCGTGAAGTGGATACGCTATTATGTTTTCATATTGAGATCCTTTATCTGCAATATGTGTTATTTGGTGTTTTATTACTAGTGATAATCAGAATTATTCAAGTAATTTCATTACATGGGGGCATGTTGTGGATTGATTTAAGCAAGGAAATAATATGTAGGAATCTTGTTGGTGAGAAAAAAATTCAAGTGAACAAATCTGTGGATTTCTTACCAACGCTCTGGGAATCAAAATCCCTCTACTTAGATGGTGTAGCTTTTGTATTTGTAAGTTCGTGAAAAGGTGGATTTTCCTAGTGGCCTTATGGCTAGGAATCCAATAGGGGAAGTCCATTAACCCTACGCAAAATATAGAAATTTCTTGGTAGAGAAGACTTTATCAAGAGAACAGTAAATGGAGTGAGAATATGAAGTAGGGGGAAACTAATCCTGCAAGTAGGAAATCAAATTCTTATAAACACTAGTTATAATTTTCATCAAATGCATTAAAATTAAGAGGAAATAACTCTAGAACCTAGAAACAAGACCAAATAGAATTTATGATGACAAGGTATCACGAAATCCCTTCAGTCAAAGAAAGCTAGAAACTCCTTATTGTATCGATTGCTCAAACAAAAATTGTACATAGTGGAGAAATGAAGAATTTTGAAAGGAAAAATGGCTCACTCTTTTCACTCACAAGTAAGCAAAAGCTCTCTCATGAACTTACAAGAATACAACCAGCTAGAAGAATCTCAGAATTTGAATCCCTTTAAATGAGGATCTAATTACAATTTATATAATTCTAGAAATCTCTTCGCCTTGACACTTTTCACATTCCTAGGAAAACATTAAGTCCCCTTTTATAACTTAAGGGTGACTTATTACATTAAAAACATTAAGACATGAAAAAGTGGAACCCCAACCCAAGATTAGAATATTGAGGAGAGAGAAATTTGGGGGTGAGAGGAGAGAGAGAGAGGGAGAACAATGCCAATGAATAAAATGCCTTGTTAATCTACTATTATACTTGATCGATCCTGATGTAATGCTCTAATGTAGTAGAATATGGATCCTCAAATGTCTTATATCACAAGAGACTTAATTTGGATGATGCATGAACATGGAAAACAAAGTGTTTAAAAACACTACCGAATGATTCCATTGATAATCATGAGAATCACTTATGAAGATCCTTTCTAAAGAGGCTAAATCTTTATAACAAATCCCTCCATGACTCCTTATAACACTGCCACACTACTTAGTTGATTTGAACATGATCCTAATGAAACGCACTGTGAATAATCTGACGGTATCGACTATGAATTCAAATTCACACATACCAATTGAAGCATCAAATTATTTTTGAAAGACACTGTTGAGATCCATGTAAGTAACCTCACTATCATCTACTCCCGCATAGTCCGATGATAGAGAGTGCACCATTTTTGCCCCTGTGAATTAGAACTTCATTTTTTCTACTATATTTGGAAAAGGAAAAAAAATTAAGAAAATGTTGAGAATTTTCCCTCTCTGGTCTCCAACAAGTGATATCAACTTGAATTTTCAACTCCCAAAATGGTCTTTTTTTGCAATCCACACTCGGGAGGGACTTACTATTTTTAGTAAGTGTGTAAATTCAACTCTCTTGGATCTCGATTAGATGTGACAACTTGAATTCTTCTTTCTCCCTATGTTCATCTCACCTTCTGGACCGATTTGCTATTTTTAGCAAGTGATCATGGGAATACTTATTATTTTTTGTAAGTGTCAATTCTAGACCTAGATGACCCTTTTAATGAATTTCACCTGTAATAACCCTTCTGTGTTCACTGCCTCTTTCATAGTCTCTTCAGGTGGTAACTTTCTTGAAATAGCAGTCCCCTATGTAGAAGACCTACTATTTTTAGAAAGTGAGCTTCTGGTGGTTGGATTTCTATGGAACAAAGTTTTATGATGTTTTTTTCCCAATATCACCCCTTTGAAATCTTGGACTTACCAGATCAAAGGTTTGGGAGATTTTAAAAATTCAAATTTTTGACCTGACAGTAGCTCTACATATGGCAGCCATTAATAGAGATTAAAATTTGCAGGTCTAGTTTTCTTATTTGTTCATGAAAAAAATAACATTTTTGTTGTGGGTTTATATTTCTTGTTCCACCATTGAAATTTCTCTTCGAATCAACTGTCGGTTTGACAAGAACTCAATTTTTTGTCTTCGTTGAGCCGAGAGGGAGATTTCCTCACTGTGAGTGATTTGTGCTATAAAAGGAGGATTTGAAGATGATTTTTTAATGGCCTTTGAGATTTAAGAACATAATAGTAAATAATTCTTCAGTTCATGCACCGGTTTTCAAGGTATGTCCAAATCTTTGTTCTATGGAAACAGGGTTTTCTGAAGAATTTCTTCACTTCTTTCTTCTATTCTTTGATCCTTCAGCCTTTTTGATCAGGATTTCCTATGAAACCTATGTTCTCTCATGGATTTGAATGTTTTTTTTCTTTTTCAGAGCTGTTTTGGAGCAGCAATGGCACACTGTGTGCAAGTAAGAGCAAAGCAATGGCAGGGTATGAATTGGAAAGAGTAATAAGCGGGAAAATAAAGCTAAGTCTCAACTTTAAAACAATTCAAAAAATATCATCAAGGTTGGGGTGAATTTTTATGTCCTTGATTTCCATTAAGAATTAATGGATGAAAGGGACATCAATTTTTATGATGTGCCTCGCTGTGACATTTGGTAGAGATCCAACAATGGAGTGTTTAGGCCAAAAAGCTAGAAAAAAAGCACTTGGGGGATGGAAGCTGATCACATGAGGAACCAGAAGGAATTCCTTGGGATGGGAAAATTTTCATATTTTATATGTCCCTTAATCATTAATGGACATGAGTTTCATCAATTTTCACAATGTGCTTGGTGTTAATACTTGGCGAAGATCTAGCGGTTGTCGATTTACCTCCACTAGCTCCTGAGGACTGAGAAATTGTAGTGGAGGGGGTCACATGAATGACCTGAAGGATTCTTGAGGATGGTAAAATTTTCATGTCCCTTTGGAAAATTTACATAAGGAACATCAATTTTCACATCACACTAGAATTCACTAATTATCATAATCTGGACGATTGAGGGAATGAGCTCTGGAAAGCACCTGGGGGTTAAACTGGCAATCCAAGAGGTTCCATGTGTGACCAGTTGGATTATTAGGGATGGGAAATTTTTTATTTCCCTCATGTCCCTTATCTTTAGGGATGAAAGGGACATGAAATTGTGTCAGGATCCTGGATCTGACACATGTCCTCTCCCAAATTTGTCTAACTACGAGAACTCACCTTGAGGACAATTTGAAACGGTGATATTTTGAGCCCCCGATGGAATTTTTTGGAAAAAAATTATATGATATTGAATGAAAATTACCTTACGAATCCAATTGTGGATATTTTGGATCCTTAATCCTCCATTTAGTCCATCAAAATGGGATTCTTTATCTGGCTCCCTAGTTATCTATGGAAACAACCAGTTATAAACTTATAGCACCAAGGTGTTGTGAAAAAAATTATTTTACTATCTTTTAGAGATCTTAATTACCTTTCTAAAGATGTGTTTTTTGGCTCCTAACTCTATCCATAGCTCCTAGAATCACCTCCCAAATCTCAGTAGCTCTTTTTATCCTGTGCATTGCCTAGGTCTATGAACCCTATTTTTGGTGAAATTGTCCCAACTCCTCCAAATCTTTCTTGAACCTTCCAAAATCACTTCCATGATTTTTATAGACATTCAATTCACCTCCATGTAATATTTGGCTCCTTATTTCCACTCCAGGGGGTTTCTCTAGTCCTAAGAAGGCCAGTGGTAGCCCTTCCCATCACTGCCTGAAATTTACATTTTCCAAGAACTCCTAAAATCACCTAGTGGGGTTGACTTGACTTTCCTAAATCACCTAAGGGACTGATTTAACATAAAATGGGAGGTCAATGGACTGACTGGGTAGACTCAAGGTGCCTCAGAAGAATAAACTTGAAATTTTCGACACAGGGGTATACTTTTCATGCTAAAAAATTGTCAATTTTCTTGTTACACATTTGCATGACAACAAATGGCTCTAGCTTAGGGATGTGTTATGGACTAATCATAGTGATGACATGACATGAAGAATCCCATAATCTCAAGTTTACAATCTACTGACTAGTACCTTATCCATTGGGCCCTGCATAGTCATGTACAACCGATAAGAGAGAGATAACAAGAAGAACACACACACTCCAAAAATGATGAAAGGAAACACACAACACACATGGAAAGGAAAGACACACACAAAATAAGGGAAAAGCACTTAAATCACCTATAGTACAAGGTAGGGGATGACCCACTTTCACTGAAGCACTTTTTTTCTTCTCATAGGTTACCCCTCAATGGGCAACACTAAGTGATGTTGTTCCACGAACCCATTGACCGGTTCAAGAAATTATCCTCCTCTCCTTAACTATTTATGAAAGTCAGATGATTTCATGATTTTCTATGTACTTGGTAGGAGTGGGTCTACATGAGATTCTTGATGCTCATTCCTTTTCTTAGAAATTCCATTGTCTTCATTCCCTTTGAAATCAGTTTCATAGTGCCAATTACATTCTATGTTTATCCACATAATTGATTCTTCATTCAGCATCCCATCATTGCTCGAAGGCTGATTTTCATCCCAATTTCTTGAATATTTTGAGTTCTTTTCTTTCCCAAAAATATGATTATTGACCTATTTTTGTGAGAAACCTCACACTTATCTTTTATCTCTACTCCAATATGATGTGCTTAAATATTGAATGGAGGATAAGAAGTATCATCATACTTATCCTGTATAGTCATGGCACAAGCTAAGAGATCAAGAATTAGCTTAGGGTCTTCCATACTTTCTACCACATCCAAGATTTCTTGCATCAAGTTATACTTTGTTGCTTGTTATGGTTTTTCTTTGTGCTTATTTGAATAATATTCATTTTGAAGCTCAAGGAAACTATCTGGATGGATTAATTCCTTTCCCTTAAACTTATTATATTTCACAACTTCTTTGTCGAGGGGATATTTTCCTTCAATGACTTCAACAACCTATATTTCAAATTTTTCATCATGGAAAGATTCTTCTTCTTCAAATGGGAAAGAAAATACCCCCATTTCATTGTTGTATCCATCAACTATTAGCTCAGGAGAGACATCAGATTTATCATCTTGATTTATTTCAACATGGCCAATATTCACATGGTTTGAGTCTTCCAAATCAGATTCATGCATGTCTTCCATCAGGAGTTCAAGATTGGGCTCGGGATCTTTTGTCTCTTTAGCGGCTCTTAGGAGGTCTTGCAAAGATTCTTCTTTCAGACCTTTCGCGGGCTCATCACAAGTTGGTCTTTTCCCTCCTTGGATGGCATGATTTAGATCATATTCATCTCTAAATGGCTATGAGAATATCTCCTCTTCATGGATAAGTGTACAGACTAGTTTCTCCATTTTTAAACCATCAAGCACCATTTCCTCTTATTCTTGGTTTGCATCATCTAGTAAATCAATTATATCCTCTTGGAACTTAAAGTTCCTCAATGCTTCTTTAAGATCCTTACTCCTTTGGGAGGGAATGTTCAGTCTTATCAAAATGGTAATATCATTTTCTTCTTCAGTTGTTATGAAAAGATTCATCTTCCTGCTATCTTGGTACAAAATATTGGCTTTAGAATTTCTTTATTTTTACACCATGTATCTCATATTATTTTTTGGAAGCAATTTTTCCATGTCTTCCTTAAACAAGATGGTTGTGGAAGACCATTTCATCTAGATCTTACCCCCCAACTACTGATAAAAACTCCTACTTAGTAACATTCCAAATGAAGCCAGAATTTTTGCTATTAAAATCATAGTTGAAAACTTCTTGTCTAGAAATTTAGTGAGAGCCACCTATGTATCTTTAGCCTTCCCTACAAGTGGGACCTCTTTTGACTCCAAGGAGTAACAAGAGACACTGGGTGGAGTCATGGTGATTTTGAGAGCCTTGGTGACCTTTACAATTATTACATTGTTGGAGGCACAAAAATCTATTATGTAGTTGTTCAATACATATTCTCCAACGAGAAGGTAGAAATAGAAAGGATCGACCTTGTCAATATTTGATGCAATCAAAGAAAGCATGTTTTTTTATGAAGGTGTAGGTGGGTTTTGTATAATTCGTTTAGAACTATGAGTTACAACATTGGTTTTTAAACTACCACTCCCGATATATTTAACAAATATCTCAAATTGTTTAAGGTGAGTCCACAAATATTTGGTTTCAGTAATCTACACCTTGGCTCTATTCACATATTCTATGAAGTCAAGGGGAGCATATGTGGATAAGGGGGATAAAGGGACTGATTTTGGAACTAGAATAGATTTGGAAGTAGGGGTGGATGTTTGGGGAACATAGGGTATTTTGAAAGGTACACTAGGAACTTTTGAAGCACCAGATTTTACAGGAGCAGATTTAGATTTATAACTAGAAGAAACATTAGAAGACTTACATGGAATAGTGGGTGATCTCATGTCTTTTATAGGATCAATTTTCTCTAGTGTCGAATCCATAGAATGTGGGAGTAGAGATCCTCAACTTTATTTTTTTTTGTGGAGTTGCCATAGGAGGATCATCACCCTTCTTTTTCTTTGCAGTAGTTGTTGAGCCCAGAAAATGACTAAGTCCTAAAGTAGAGGATGAGCGCATGGAATAAAATATGGAGAAAATCATGTAAGTGAATGCATGCAAGGAGAGATAGGTTTGCATGCAGAATTGGGAAAAGGTTTTAAGGGTTTAAGGACTTAGCCACATTTTGGTTAAAGAAGGGTATCACATGTAAAACACGTGAAGTTGCATGTAGGCGTAATGATGAAAATTTTATTACATGGAGACTTGAAGCTCAAGAAAATAATATTCCAGGGAATCATTATGGTTTCAGGATATAAATTAGAGGTTGTTATGGCTATCTAGTATCTACATGGCTTGGAAACTCAAGTATAATAAAATATGATGACATTTGGCATGCAGTATTTCTTTTGAAATGATGATTAGGTGAGAGCATATCCTATTTAAGAAGGCATTTGTATCTAGGAAAGGAGGGTGACTATGAAAGCATATCTAATGGTATATGCATGGTGAAGAATATGTAATGGTTTTAGGGGAAATATAGGGTTTTTGGGTCAAATTCATGGGAAGGGTAGGATGTTAATGGTAGAATGATGTAACTGATATGTTGCTAAACCTTTTTGATGTAATCTGGCTACTATAAACATTTTTTAATCAATATATAAAGGGTTATTCTAAATATTTGTGTTTATGGGTTAAAACCCTAGTTTTCTTCATTTTGCTCATGGTTCAGATCTGATTCCTTTATATTGTAATAACGTATACATCCTTGTTGTGGTGCATCTAAGTTTATATCTAGTGTCTTTACTTCTTTACTAGAATGGATGCATGTATTCTTGCGTCTGCATGTATTTCCTCCATTAATGCCAGACATTCTTACAAATCTCACATAAAGGAGGGGCTCAATGCTTACACATTCCTCATGTAAGATCCTAGCTAATGTTGGGTGATAGGCCAGTGTGCTTGGAATTTAAATGGAGTACGGAAATGTGACTATATTTTGGTTCCATTTTTGGGACCTCTTTTGAATTTTTTGTGAGAATGGTGTGTGATGACAGAATTCTTGACAAAACGTTTGACCTTGGACAGCGTCGATACTTGGCTTAAAATCATGGAGGATGATTTTGTGTAGAGATTTAGTACTGGATCTAATTTTGATGCATGTAAATGGGTAAAGGAGCACTTATATCATGAACTCTATGAAACATTCTTTTATTATTTCCCAGTAGAGTTGTATGAATGGTTGTCAGCATATGCATCAAGGAAGAGTTGGTATTATAGACCTCATGTTTGGACCCAAGAAGAGTATCAGAGGCTTTATGATGCTAATCTGACCTAGAATCATGTTGTTGATCGGTGGTAGAGTGGAGTGTTAACTAGCTATACATTGGAATACATGGTTTCTATTTATTCTTTCCCAGAGATTGTTGAGTTTGAGTTCTTGAGGGAGTGAAGAGGATCATTCTTGCATGCTATACTATTAACCATTAAGATCTTGATCATCACTATGAGTATGGAGGCATTTCCTATGGTTGGATAACTTCTCACTAGTTGCGGGGTGTGGAAGTTGGTGTGGTGAAAGATGGTAGATCCTACAGTGGAAGAAGAAAGAGAGGAGATACATCTCAAGTATAATGAAGCATGAGAAAGGGAGTTGGTGAGACAATGAAAATTTACAAGAGTGATGGACTTATGGAGGTAGACATTGTAGGAAGGATTTGAGGTTCATGCAAAGAGTATGGGACCTGAGTGCTCTATTCTACCCCATCTTGGCAATCATGGGAGAGAAACCCCCTCACCTTCTAGTGAGAGCTCATCATATGGATAAATGAGAGTCATAGGTGTAAATCTTAGCCCACCTAGTGACCAAACCCTGGTGCTTAGTTTTCCAATTCCTGAGATAAGTTTTTCTAACCTAATTGGTGTTGGTATTGGTAGTCTAGAATCACTTGGTAGATATAATTTTTCATTTGGTTCATCTATGGAAGCATAGACATTTCCTGTGTTTGGAGGCATCCTATCTGGCACATCATTTGGGAAAGGTATGGGAACACATATTTTGGGTATCAAATCTAGAAGTGGTTCAATGTCACAAACTAAAGTCCCGTAGTTTAGAACAACAGTGGGTACACAGAGTGCATCTACATCATGCCCCTTACCTACAACAAGAGGAGGATCTGGTTGATCAGGAGGAATAGGATTTAGTGGATCTAGTGGATTTGGTGGTGGAGGCAACATGGAATGAAATCAAGGGCCTAGATCTGGTGGGAAAGGGCCACAACACAATCAAAAGTGTTTTATGAGATGTCTATTTACTTTCCTGATTACAAGGGTGTTAAGCATGTGACAAATCATGTACACAAATGTGAATTGTTATGGTGCACTAAGGGTATCACTACCCCGAAGTGGATAGCAATCCAATTTGCAACTACATTGTAGGGGCACGCAAATAGCCAGTACCAAAGTATGACCCACATCAAATGGTGGGATTATATTGCGATGCATGATGCCTTTTTGGTAGAATTCCACATTCCTGAGTTTGAGAAAAAGAGCATTAACGCACTCAAGGAAATTCAACAAGGCATGGTAGAAAGTGTACGGGAGTATGACACCTTCTCTAAGACTCTTCTGTTAAAGATGTACTATCATATCCATCCCTCACAACATGGTCAGTGGTTCGTCAGAGGATTGATAACACCTTTCAGATGAGCACTTTCCCACAAGACTTTTGTGGATCTACACAAATCCTTGGAGGCTTCCCTATGCGTTGAGGCCATTCGAAGTGTTGATACTAGGGCAAGTCCCTTTTAGATGCATAAATGGTTGTCATAGAAAAACAACTTGAAAAATTATCTGTTAACTCATCTCATGAGATTCACAGTGGACTATGGTGCTTGGATTATGAGATAGAAGGGAACACCAAGGATAGTTTCCCTTGAAATTCGGTGTGTGTTGTGTCATTGGATTGTGAAATTTGTCACAGAGATCATGATCTAAGTAGATTCTCGTTGTTGTAGAGCACACTCTGCAAGAATGTGTCTTCTTATTGTAATATTTTCTCATCTATGACTCATGATACAAAGGATTTTTGATTAATACACAAATCCATGATGTCATTGATATTGGTGTGCGTCAGACCAGCATTGGAAGCAGTTCTAAGAATGAAGGTTGTCAGTATGAAGGGCATGGAGATGGAGGTAGTTGAGGAAGAGGTTTTTGTGGAGGATTTAGAGGTCGTGGTGGACAAGGAGGTAGGAGTGAATTTCCCCATGGAACTTGCTACAATTTTGGATCTTGTAAACACTACAAGCGTGAATTTCTAGATTTGATACAGTTCTCATGGTGTAGGAAGAAGCATAAGTATGAAGATTACACGAAGCTGTATGAACACATGATCTAGAAATAGAAGAAGGATAGGGGCGTAGGAATGATGAGTGTGAAGAAAGTTGATCTGCAGTGGATTCCTATGGTAGCACATAACCCTAAGTTAGAACCTGTCTTAGTAACTACACAAACAAAAGTAGTGCTCGCCAAAGAAGAACCAAAGAAAAGGCCCCTCATTACACGAGTGGAATTATTACATGGAAACTATCCTGATCTAACTCATCAAAAATATGTCTACCAAGATACCATGGAGGTGATTAGAAACCTACAAGGGGAGATTTAGTGTTTGAAATAGAAGTTGCAGAAGTTGGAACAGGTAATGAATCTATAGGTCCCTTAGAAGGACAGGGATGAGGTTAGAAAAGTGTGTAGGATGCTATGCCAGGAGAATAATATCCCTCTATTAAGAGAGTGGCTAAGAGAAAAAGTATTGCATGTTGGAGGTGAGCATGAGAGGCAGGTCTTATATGCTAATCTGCCCCCTCACGGTATTGATTATGAAAAAGAAATCACATTGAATGTAGTTGTGGATGGATGGCTCTTGAGAAACATTCTAATTGACATGGGTACAGATGTCAATGTTCTCACTTTAGATGCATAGAAATAGATGGGGATGCCCCCATTACAGCCATGTTCAAATGTTTTGTATATGGCAAATAGTAAAAATGCTATGCGCATCGAAGTGTTGAAGGATGCATCCATAACCATCCAAGGGGAAAAGTTTGCTGGATATTTTGAAGTCTTAGCACTTGTTGAAGAAGATAACTTTCTAGCCTTACGTGGACGCCCCTAGTGTTATAAGAATAATGTTGACTTGCACTTTAACAAAGGGTACATAATTTTTGAGAATAAAGTTGAGTGTTTCATTATTCCACTAACAGATTGGAATTCTACACTCTATGTAGAACCTTTGGGAGAAGAGGAACTAGATAGAATCTATGTGCACACCATTAGAGACCCTGATGTTTTCCATCTATTAGGAGATAGAGTCATTTAATGGGAATATTCTTAGTTCATTAGTGATAGAACTAGCGTTGCATGTGATATTGGGTGCATGGAACCCATGAGTAGGTTAGAAGACAATTTAAGGGCATTGTGACTTACGTCGCCAGGGCATGCTCAATTAGGCACTAAGGAGGAAGGTAGTTACCCAGTTACACTAGAGAGGGTAACCTTGACATTGTTCTGCACATGGTGGAGGTACAATGGACCTGTCAGATAGAAAGGAGGAATATTCTTAGTTATACCTTGAATAGAATAGCAGCACGGTTGTGGGTGACTCATCGAGACAACCTTCTAGAGTGGCACAAAGTGAGAATTGCGCTCTCTGTTAGATTTCTCTGTAGTAATGCACCATCTAAAATATGTGACTATCATGGGAAGGAGTCCACCTCATTCCATGTCTAGGAATGTGAGAGATCCTAGATGGTAGGCCTGGAAGCCTTACCTCCCTCACTATGGGTGCATAAGTTCTATTCCACCTTGCATAGTTGTGTGTGTGCATAGTATGTCCATTCATAGTTATTTCATCAAACAGGTAATTGGAAAGATTTAACGCTTGATATTATCCATAATTTTGAGTATTAATCTCCTAAGCCATCGGTGAATGAGGTGTTACAGGTAGTCAAGTGCCTTACCTTGGAAGATACTGCCATAGCTGAGGATTAAATCCTAGATTTGTTAGGGGAGCCTGAGTTAGGGGAATGCTTCATAGAAGAAGAACCAGAAGAAGTAAAACTTGAGTGTGCCTCTGGAAAAATAAAAGGGTAATTTAGTGTACCTGTTAGATGATGAGGAGGTAGAAAACTTGGATGTTAACCATATAAAAGGTACGTGCCAAGTATTGGAAAAATTAGATGAGAAAGTGTGTACCTACCATGATCCCTTGAAAATAAAGAAAGTTAACATTGGTACAGAAGCAGAGCCAAAATAATTTGTCATTAGAGATTACTAGATGAACCAAGAGGTTTCAAAAATAGTTGAGTTGTTACATGACTTCCAAGACTTATTCCCATGTAGGTACCATGAATTAAAGGGATTTCATCACTCATTAGGGGAAATTTGGATTAAGTTAAAAGAAGGTGTGCATCTAATCAGGAAGAGGCCATACAGGATGAACCCAAATTTGTGTGTAAAGGTTAAGGAGGAAATTGATCAGATGATAGAATCCAATATCATTGAGGTAATTAAATAATTTGAGTGAGTGAGCCCAATGGTGATTAGTATCAAGAAGGATGGGAGGATAAGGATTTGTGTTGATTACAGAGATTTAAATGCTTCATGTGTGACATATCCTTTTCCAACCCCTTTTACTGGAGATAATTTGGAAGGTTTCGTAGGGTGAGAAATCTATTCTTTCATAGATGGATTCTTTAGATATCATCAAGTAATAATCACAAAGGAAGACCAGGAAAAGACCACTTTTACAACAAAGTGAGAATTTTTTCTTACACGGTTATGCCCTTTGGGCTTAAGAACATGTCTGTTGTATTTTTGTGCATCATGGTGTAGGCCTTTCAAGACTTCATCCACGAATTTCTGCAAGTCTACTTGGATGACTGAACAGTGTATGGATTAGTAAGGGACCATTGTGACAATTTGAGATTGATGTTTGAGAGGTGTAGATAGTTAAGTATCTCTCTAAACATTAAGAAATGTGTCTTTGCTACTCCATTTGGCACATTAATAGGTCACATTATATGCAAGGAAGGTTTATTGGTAGACCCTGCCAAGGTTGTCATTATTTTAGGGTTGGAGGAGCCTACCAGTCAAAGCATGGTGTGTGGATTCTTAGGGTATATGGGATATTACAGGAAGTTTATCAAAGGATATGCCAAGATTTTCATGTCATTGGAAGATTTTTTTAAACATAAGAGTAAATTTCATTAAGGATAGGCACAATAGATGGCTTTTGGCGTGCTAAAAGATCGACTCACGACTGTACCCATTTTGCACTTTCCCTTTTGGGATAATCCCTTTTATGTGCATGTGGATGCATCAAGTATGGAAATAAGAGTAGTGTTGGCACAACCTGGAGAGGGGATTTTTTATCACACTTTGTGTTTTGTAAGTAGAAAAATCACTCTAGCCGACCAGAATTATTCAAAAACAGAGCACGAAACATTGTCCATAATTTATCCACTACATAAATTTAGGAAATACTTTTTGGCTACTTTTTTTATCTTTTACACATATCATATGTTACTCAAGTACTTGGTGAACAAGCCTTTCTTACAGGGGTGCATATATCAGTGGATCTTATTGTTTTAGGAGTTTAACTTTTTGGTCATTGTAAAACTAGGAAAAATAAATTTAGGACCTAACCATCTATCAAGGATTAACTTAGGTGAAGACATGCAAAGCATTGAGGACACAATGTTTGATGCATATTTGCTCAGATTACAATGTGTACCTTCTAATTTAGAGGATTTTTTTCTTACGAATGTGTGTGGCTCCTAAAGGAATGAAGGCCTTAAAGAAAAATCATTTGGTGATATGTGCCTCGCCCTATATGTTAATTAGTAGAGACCTATACAAACTAGGCTGAGATGAGGTTTTGCACTAGTGTGTGTTGGAACATGAGTGTACTGCAATCATGGAAGAAGATCATTGTGGCATTGCGAGAGGAAATTATGCAAGGAATGCGACCATGCACAAGATCCTATTGGCATGCCTTTGGTGGGAGATGATTTATAAGGATTATATAGAGTATTGCAAGGCATGTGACCATTTCCAACACCTTGGTAAGCCAAGATGGAGAGATGAAATGCCATTAAGACCTATTACTAGTGCAGAGCCATTTGAAAAATGGGTAATTGACTTTGTGGGCCCTATTTCCCTAGTCGCACATAGGATAGGTTTGCACTATATTATCACTTACATAGACTATATTACGAGATGAAAATAAGTGGCACCTACAAAGTATTGCATGGTAGCTACAGTAGATAGGCTCTTATGGGAGAATATAATCAGCAGGTATGGAAGCTCGTTGAGTTTAACAAGTGATATGGGTACTCACTTTTTGAATGAAACTGTTAGAATCTTATTGGTAGATTTTATGGTGGCCCATCACAAAACTACGCCCTATCACCCTCAGGATAATGGAACTACTTAGGCATTTAACAAGATACTGAGCTGCACATTAACTAAGATTTGTGATGTTGAAAGGAGGGACTTGGATGATAAAGTATCTATAGTTCTATGGGCATATCGTATGACTTATAAAAAATTTAACAAGGCTACACATTTTCAACTAGTGTTTGGTTTAGAGGTAGTTCTTCCTGTGGAATTCATTTAACCATCTCTGCATATTGTGTGCACAAGAGGATTAGCTAATGAATAATCACTTGAAGAGCACATAGACAAACTAATACAGTTAGATGAGAGGCATGTTATATCCCGATGGATCCAGTGAATGGAGAAAGCTAGGCAGAACGCATGGCATGATCGACATATTAAAAATAATAAGTTTGAGGTGGGGCAGATGGTTCTTCTTTATGATTCAAATTTTTTTCTCCATCCTAGGAAACTCAAAGTGCAATGGTTGGGACCATATGTTATATCTTATATACTTGATTCAGGAACTTTTCAATTACAAGCGTTGGATGGAACACAGTTTCCCATTTTTTTAACAAGAGTAGATTAAATCCTTACTGTAAATAATTTTTCTATGTGTTTGTAAATAAGGAAGTATTTCCATTTAGCTTAGGATTTCCTTTAATAAATTTTCCTTTATATGGGTTTCCTTACATCATTTATGTACTTTTTCTTTTAGTTTCTTTTATTATGGGTGCGTTTGCGCACTAGTAGCCAGTTACTCTCTTAAAGGGGTTTTATACGTAGAGTGCCACACATCTTTTTAGTGTGGGGTGGAGAACATAAATAATATTTTTAGTGAATAGTGTGGTAAGAAGCAAGTGTTGGGAGTGATGTTGATTGGCAGCCTGAATGAGAAAATAAAAAATGCATGGGTTCATAGGAGCGTGCATAGTAGAAGTGATTATGGGTGGAGATTGGTGTCAAAAATTTTATAAAAACCATGTATATGGATAAAGGCACAAAGCAACATGAGGTATTCAGTGAAAATAACTAGGCTTAAAATGCAAAGGAAGATTGAATTCGGCACTATGAGCGCACGTAGGGTTCTATGGTCAAAATATTTTTACACACCAGAAGGTTGTGGGATGTTCGTGTGAGTTTACACATGCAGTAAAAGCATTAGACTAAATGATTGGGAGGATAGCATTGGAAAATATAACTTTAATGTGATTATATGATGGTAGGTGGTATGAGGGTTAATACAGGAAAAATCAAAAAGCTATAAATAGAAAGTTTGTGTAAGCTATTTTTTACCTTATGTTTGTTTTTTGAAGAGATCTTGCTAACTAGGGAATCCTTGTGAGAAAATTTGTGAAGAGTTGTGTGCGAAGTAGAGAATTTGGAAGATTTTTTAACCAGATTGAAATAGAGTACACGGGCATGTGTGAAGGATATTTTTTGGTGGATTCCCTCAAGTATTTACGTTGTCTTTTGGAAGGAGATTTTTCTAGGTTAGGGTTTGTAGAGCTAGGGCACAGATTTTGAATAAATTTTACAAGAGTGGAGCCGAGGTATTAAGCAGTGTTAAAGCAAGATGCAAGGAAGAACTTACAAGGTCTTAATGAGAAATATGGTACCAAGGAGAGGATAAAAAGTTTCATCAAAGAAGAAAGGCAATGGCAAAGGAAAGTTAGTCGCATTGACATTTTTTAACGAAGAGTGGTATGTTGAGATGCAGTACCCAGATGGTGTTTTAATGGGGATGGAATGGGTCTCTCATGTGCACAAGATGGTTATAATTGATTATAACCATAAGAAATATACCATTGAGAAGGAGATGGCATTGGATCTTGTTCACCCATTAGAAGAGAGAACATAGGATAAAAAATCAGTGTATGATGACTCTGTAAAGACAAAACTGGAGAAGGCTGGGCTTTTACAACTTTCTGAGTTGCCATTTTTTAGAAAACCTGAGAGATTATACCAATGGATCATGTTGCATATGCACAAATATCACTTATACTTCATAGGGAGGATAATGTGCATAACCCCACAGTTTATCTCCAGATACACTAGACTTATCTACACAAGAGAGTCATTGGACGATGACTTGGACAACAAGGAGGATATCGTGGAGACAGCCAAGGAATATGAATACAAGAAGGGTGAGTGTTATTTTGATATTACCAAGATTATTGACCCATTCATGAAGATGGTCTCACGCTTTCTCACCAAGTTAAATGGGAAGGAATGGTGGATGCAAGTGAACAAGATATGGTTGAACATTTGTAGAAATATTTCAGAAGGAACAACTACAACCTCTCGGCCTTCTTTGTGGAGAATATCATCGATGTCGCAAGTGATGGAGATAAAATTATGTATGGTAATATTCTCCTTACCATTTCTTTTTCTGAGATTGGAGTGCTTGATGGGTTGAATAACAACATTTGGGAGTACCCTGATGAGAACCCCTCCCCACCCAAGATATTTGAAGCATATACTTTTGAAATGATAACAAATACATATAAGGTACCCTTGGATAAGTGGTACAACCAGATACACGATGCATTTGGGGTAGAGTGGAGGATTCTAGAGAAACTTCCATCCTTATAAAAGGATGATGTTGAGTTTGTAATGTACCAAAACTTCCGCATTGATAGGTTCACATTAACTGATGGCACCAAGAGACCATGGTGTAAACTACCTTTTGCCTTCATAGTGCAATATTTTCAAACCAAATTTAATAGGTTCAAGGATTCCAAGATACTTAGATTTCATCTAAGTGAGGTAGATCAGGATCACTGCACACTGTGTCGAACATTAGTGTATCCTAAGAAGCGTGCATATGTGGAGAAGTATGTCTCTCACGACATACATATATTAAGGCCCATAACACTACCACTTGTAGGAAGCATGGCAACAAGGATGTACATATGCCTAAGGCCCAATTTTGCAAAAGGTGCATGCGTTGAGGATGATGTCTCCATCCCTGAGGACCCTACCAAAAGGAATAAATGGGCAAAGAGAGGGAGTGAGGAAACTACAACAAGCAAAGTGTAGAGTGTGCGTATAGTACATACCACAAGGGTGCAGGATTCAGGAGTTGGTGCAAGTACTTACACATGAAGGAATAAATCCCCTGTGAAGGAGAAGTCACCCGAGAGGGCAATGTCTCCTGTTATAGAGGAGTCTCTAGTAAAGAATAAGAAAAAGGTGGAGTAGATTTCAGAATTTGAGGAGACGAAGAGCATGAAGGATGAAAATTCTGAGGAGGAGAATGAGGAGCTCAAAGAAGGTGGGAATCCCCTGGTTTTTGATGTGCATGGATCTAATTAAGAGCAGTATGAGTTTTCAAAGGGTGCTCAAGAGAAAGAAGGAAGTGAATAGGAAGTGGGGATGAATGTGTATAGGATCTTGTACATGTCTAATGAACAGTTGGATGACCTAGTGGAGAGGGAAGTAACATGCATCATCAAGGATTTGGTAGAGCACAAGGTGGAGCACAGCATAGAATAAGTTGAGAAAGAGTATGGGAGCATGGGTAGAGATCCTAGTTTATTAGTTAGCTTCCCAATAGGAGTACGTACATGTGGTAAGGGTGTAGTGGAAACACAAGGACCATCAATGAATTATGTCAATTATTCAAACAAGGTCCTATACATGCATTTTCAAAACATGGTACCTACAAACAAACTCTTCTACTAGTCATCATTTGAGAAAGATAGTGTGTACATGTGCATAACTAAAATTTTGTCATGGACTTTTGAGTCTCATGTTGATGAACCACAGTTCGAAGTGAATGCAGGAGCATTGGTAACCACACATAACCCCAATGAGATAAATACTTTTCTATATTCACAATAACTAACTAATGAGAAGACATGTAACATGCTAAACAAGGTAGTGATGGAAGTAGAAGTAAGATTATTTGGGAGGAATAATAGGAATAGGGCCTTAGAAAAAGAATTGGATGAGAAGAACAAGGAAATCATAAAGTGAGAAAAGGAAATAAAAGGGAAGGAGTATATAATTGTGCAGTTAAGGGCTAAGTTGAGAGAAAAAAAGGGGAAGGTGCATGAAGCCTACAAGAAGGTGGAGACTATCTCAGACTCCTCTATCTTAAAGCACCCATATTTAGCCACCCCCAAACAAAAGTATGAGTCAACTTTCCACTTCCTAGAGGATTTGACGCATTTAATAATGATGGAGATTGAAACACTTGTGTTGGAGTTTGCGGAGGAAGTTTTGGCATTAAAAAGAGAACATGAGAAGTTGAAAATTGGGGAGACCATAACTCGGTACTCCAAAATCCTTGCCTCTATAAAAAATGTAGCACATATGGCTGAAGTTGTCTATGATAACTGTGGAGAAAAGGAAAGGGTGCCTAGTGTATTGGTTGTTACCCATGGCGCAGACCTAAAGGAGTTCCAAGAAAAGAAAAAGGGTAATAGGGCAGAATGGGACAAGATCATAGAAAAACTTGAGAATAAGTTTGAGGTGATCGAAATCTTAAGGGTCTCGATTATAAATAAATTAAAGGAATTATATCCCTAGGTTACACAAACAATGGATGCGCTAAGTAACCTTAGCAGGAAAATGGAAAGTATTGTTGATACACTGAAGGCTAAAGGTGAAGATTTATCAATTGATAAAGTTAGCACTTTGATAGGGGATTTATTTCAACAAGCACAGAGTGAGGTGGATTTCTAGAATAAGATTGAATCATCCTTGAACAAAGAATTCCCAATCCTTTTACAATAGTATAAAAATTCTTTTGTTCTTTGGTGCAAGCCGGATACAAGTTATTCTTTCCCTCCATTATTTATTCTTTGTTGGAGATTAGATTATTTCCATGGATGGACAAAATGTTTAGTGTGGGGTGATGTTGAGCCTAGAAAATGACTAAGTCCTAAAGCATAGGATGAGTGCGTAAGTGAACATGCGCAAGGAGAGATAGGTTTGCGCGTAGAAGAAGGAAAGGTTGTAAGGGATTAAGGACTTAGCCACATTTTAGTTAAAGAATGGTGTCACATGTAAAACATGTGAAGTTGTGGGTAGGCATAATGATGACAAGGTTGGTACATGGAGACTTAAAGCTCAAGAAAATAATATTCCAAGGAATCATTATGGTTAAGGGATATAAAGTGGAGATTTTATGGCTAGATGGCATCTACATAGCTTGGACACTCAAGTATAACACAAGATGATGACATTTGGCAAGTAGGTTTGCTTTTGTATTGATGATTAGGTGAGCTCCTATCCTATTTAAGGAGGTATTTGGATCTAGGAAAGAAGGTCAAGTGTGAGTGCATATGTAATGGTGTATGCGTGGTGAAGAATATGTAATGGTTCTAGGGGATAATATAGGGTTTCATGATCAGAGCCATGGTAAGGTAGGATGTTAATGGTAGAATGATGTAACTGATCTATTGCTGAACCTTTTTTATGTAATCTAGTTAGTGTAAATGTTTGTTAATCAATATATAAAGGGTTGTTCTAAATATTTGTGGTTATGGGTTTAAATCCTAGTGTTCTTCATATTGCTCATGCTTCATATTTGTTTCCTTTATATGGTTATAATGTATACATACTTGTTGTGGTGCATCTATGCTTAGATATAGTGTTTTTACTTCTTTTATAGAATGGATACATGTATTTTCTATTTCTGTAGCCATTTCTCCATTAACGACAGAAATTCTTACAAAGCTCACATAAAGGAGGGGCTTGGTGCCTGTGCATGCCTCAAGTTAGCACTCAGCTAATGTTGGGTGATAGGCCAGTATGATTGGGGTTTAGAGGGAGTAGGGAAATATGACTACATCTATTGAGGGAGGTGTTCCTTTCTCAGACTAAGAATGAGTGAATACCGCACATGAGAAATTGGGTTCATCTTCTTTATTATATTCATCACCTCCAGAATACTCACATAATCTGATTTGTGTGTTGTTCTCAAGTTCATCAACTTCTAGGAAATTACCACCTTCACTTTCTTGTTCAAGGTCTTCTTCATTTTCTTGAATCCTACAACTTGCATTGATGGGTGGGGCCTCCAAGGAAATCCTTTGGGTTTCTCCTACAATTTAATTTATGTTGTTTCTTTAAGAAGATACTCATTCAAAAAATTCCCTCTTCAACGACTCCATCTCTTTCTCTAATTTTTGCAGAAATGGATCATTCTCTCATCTCAAGGATTTTGAGCCTTACCCCTTGAGGGATTCTTTATCTTTCTAGAGAGAATGAGATCATCATCAAGTTCAATTTCCATCCTTTATGTTTTTGGAATGTTCCTTGGTTGAACTCTTCATAGGAAAAATCCTACCTCTTTTGATTGAGAATTTATGAAGAACCTCTTGACGTTTTTTTTAGATGGTGAATCTTCTTCTAGTATTCTACAGAGTAACCAGTTGAAATGAGCCATAAAGTCTCTCATAGTTTCATTTGCTTCCTTCTTAATTTGTGAAAATTGAACAAGGAGATCTTGAAAATCCTCGGTAGATTTGAATATTTCCTTGAACTTGGTTTTGATATCATTTCAACCAGTTATTGATCTGGTGGGTAAGATATAGAACCATTCTGCTCATTTTTCTTAGAGATATTCCACAAAAAATCTTACGGCAACATCTTCATGTATGTCCCGCATGATGTCGTGAAAGCAATGATGTTTTCTTTAGGATGTTGTGTGTCGTCACCTTTGAAATTTGGAAATTTCTTATGGGAACCTATTGGTAGATCATGAAGAGGGATTTCAAGAGCAAGAGGGCCAGTATTTCTTCCCCATAGAACAATAGGTAGAGGTCTTTCTTCTTCTTCCACCATTGTTGTTTCTGTTTCTACTTCATCTCTTGCTTCTACAAATTCTTCTTCTAGTTTTTCTTCTTCCTCTAGGAACTCAATGCTCAATAGTGGTTGAAATATGGGAGAATTTGAAGGGGGGTATCAAGGGAATTTTGGATGGGATTACCAAGTGAACTACTTAAATACCAAGATGGGGATGAGGCTTGAGAAAAGTAATAAGGTTTATCTCTGATTTTATTTTTCACATTTTGGAAAGATTCGAAAGTAGAATAAACAACACCTCTTAACTTGCTCAACCTCGTATATCTTCTTTCAACCAGCTCTGAGAAAATTTTATGATGGTAATATGAAAGGGCACTACGGAATGTGAAAATTCATGTGCAAAAATCAACAGTGTGTCTTTTAGCAATGGATTTTTGTCAATTCCAATTTATTTATTTTATATATATATATATATATATATATATATATATATCTTTGGACCTTGCAGTCATATTTTGGATACAAATGCTACTAAATCTACCTCACAGTGGATGCTAAAAACTATTAGTGAGAAAAAAATTTGGGTGAACAAATTTGTGGATTTCTTACCAATGCTTTGGGAATCGAAGTTCCTCTATGAAGACGATGCAGATTCCATATTTGCATGCGCATGAAAATTTGGATTTTCCTAGTGGCCTTCTGGCCAGGGATCCAACAATAGCACTCCACTGACCCTATGGTAAAGCTAGCAATTTCTCGATAGAGAATAATTTTTTAAGAGAGTGGGAAATGGAGTGAGAATATGAAGTAGGGGGAAACTAATGATACAAGTAGGAAATCATATACTTACAAACACTAGTTATAAGTTTCATCACATGCATTAAAATTAAGAGTAAATAACTTTACAAGTAGCAACAAGACCAAATAGAATTTATGATCAAAAAGTATTAAGAAATCCCTTAGTCAAAGAAAGCTAGAAACTCCTTATATTGATTTCTCAAACAAAAGTTGTACATAGTGGAGAAGTGAATAAATTGGAAAGGAAAAATGGCTAACTCTTTTCACTCACAAGTAAACAAAAGCTCTCTCATGAAATTACAAGAATACAACTAGCTAGAAGAATCTCAAAATCAGAACCCCTTTATATGAGGAGCTCATTACAATTTATAAAATTCTAAAAGTCTCTTCGCCTATCCGCCATTGACCCTTTATATGCCTTGAAAATTTTCACACTCCTAGGAAAACATTAAGTCCCCTTTTATAACTTAAGGGTGACTTATTACATTGAAAACATTGAGACATGAAAAATTGGAACCCCAACGCACAATTAGAATATTGAGTAGAGAGAAAGTTGGGGTGAGATGAGAGAGAGGGAGGGATAACAATGTTGATGAATAAAATGCCTTGTTGATCCACTAATCTACTTGATCGATCCTGATGTAATTCTCCAATGTAGTTAAATTTGGATCCTTGAATGTCTTATACCACGAGAGACTTCCTTTGGATGATGCACGAACACCGTAAACTAAGTTTTTAAAAACACTATCAAATGATTCCATTGATGACCATGAGCATCACTTATGAAGATCCTTTTTGAATAGGCTAAAGCTTTGGAACAAATACCACCCTGATTCCTTACAACAATGCCACACTACTTAGTTGATTCAAACATGATCCTGATGAAACACATCATGAATATTTTGATGGTGTTGACTACAAATTCCACCTCACACATACCAATTGAAGCATGAAATGAGTGTCAAAAGACACTATTGAGATCCATGTAAGTAACCTCACTATCATCTACTCCCACATAGTCCAATGATAAACACTACACCATTTTCACCCCTATGAATCTGAACTTCAATTTTTCTACTATATTTGGAAAAGGCAAATCTTTTTAGAAAATGTCAATAATTTTCCCTCTATCATCTCCAACTGGTGATATCAACTTGAATGATCAACCCCCATAATTTTCTTTTTGTGTAATCCATAGTCTGGAGTGACTTACTATTTTTAATAAGTATCAATGAGACAACTTACTATTTTTAATAAGTGTGCAAATTCATCTCTCTTGGATCTCGATTAGATGCAACAACTTGAATTCTTCTTTCTCTTTGTGTTCATCTCACCTTCTGGACTGGTTTGCTATTTAGCGGGTGTTCATGGGACTACTTACTATTTTTAGTAAGTTTTACTTATGGACTAAGATGACCCTTTCAATGAATTTCACCTATAATACCCCTTCTATGTTCACCACCTCTTTGATAGTCTCTTCAATTGGTTACTTTCCCGAAATAGTAGTCCCCTATGTAGAAGACCTATTATTTTTAGGAATTGAGCTTCTGGTCATTATATTACTATGGAAAAAAAAATTATATGGGTTTTTTCCCAATATCGGCCCTTTGAAATCTTAGACTTACCCTATCAATGATTTGGAATATTTTAATAATTTAATTATTTTACCTGGCTGCATCTCTGAATACAGCAGCCATTAACGAAGCTTGAAATTTTTAGGTCTGGTTTTCTTCTTTGTTCATGAAAACAATCACATTTTTTTTGGTTTTTTCTTCTTGTTCCATTAGTGAAATTTCTCTTCGCACTAACTATCAGTTTAACGGGAAATCAAGATTTTGTTTTCGTTGAGCCGAGAGGGAGAATTATTCGTTGTGAGTGATTCATGCTGAAAAAGGAGGATTTGAAGATGAGGTTTTAATTTCCTTTGAGATTGAATAAAACGTAAGAAAATATTTCTTTGTTTCATGAACCGGTTTGTAAGGTATGTCCAAATATTTGTTCTATGGCAACGAGGTTTTCTGAAGAATCTCTTCTCTTCTTTCTTCTATTCTTTGATCCTTCAACATTTTTTATCATGATTTCCTCTAAAACCTATGTGATCTCATGGAATTTAAGTTTTGGTTTCTATGGGAGAGCTGGTTTGGAGTAGCAATGGTGTATTTTGTGCATGTAAGAGCAAAGCAATGGCAGGGTATGAACTGGAAAGAGTAGGAAGCGGGAAAATAAAGCTAATTCTCAGCTTTAAAACAATCAAAAAATATCATCAGGGGTGGGGTGAATTTTTATGTACTTGATGTCCCTTAATCATTAAGGGATGAAAGGGGCATCAATTTTCATGTTTCACCTCACTGTGACACTTGGCAGAGATCAAACGGTGGTATGTTTAGGCAAAAAAAGCTAGAAAATAGTACCCAGGGGCTAGAAGCTGATCACATGAGTAACCAGGAGGAATTCCTTTGGCTGGGAACATTTTCATGTCCCCTATGTCCCTTAAGCATTAATTTACATGAGTTTCATTAATTTTCATAGTGTGCCTGGCGCTGATACTTGGCGAAGATACAGCGGCTATCCATTTAGCTCCACTAGCTCCTTGGGGCTGAGAAATTACACTGGATGGGGTCACATAGATGACCTAAAGGATTCTTGTGTATGGGTGAATTTTCATGTCCCTCATTTCCCTTTACCAAAGGGACATAAGGGACATCAATTTTCACACCACAACAAAATCTGCCACTTGTCACGATCTGGACGATTGAGGGAATGAGCTCTGGCAAGCACCTGGGGGCTGAATTGACAATCTGAGAGGTTCCATGTGTGACCAAAGGGATTATTTGGGCTGGGAAAATTTTTATTTCCCTCATGTCCCTTAGGTTGAGGGAAAAAATGGACATGAAATTTCTCCAGGATCCTGGAGTTGACACATGTCCTCTCCCAAATTTGTCTAACTGCGAGAACTCACCTTGAGGATAACTTGAAACGGCAATATCTTAAGCTCCTGATGGAATTTTTTGGAAAAAATTTACATGATATTGATTGAAAATGGCCTTATGAATCTAATGGTTTAGGTTTCACATCCTTATTCCTCTATTTATTCCCTGAAAATAGTATTATTTATCTAGATCCCTAGTTATACTTGGAAAATACCAGTTATAAACCTATTACGCAAAGGTGTTGTGAAAATTATTTTATCACCATATTTTAGATATCTGAATTCCCTTTCTGAAGATATATTTCTTGGCTCCTAATTCCATCCAAATCTCCCAGAATCACCTCCCAAAGCTTGGTAGCTCTTTTTATCCTATGCACTGCCTAGGTCTGTGAACCCTGTTTTTGGTGAAATTGTCACAAATCCTCCAAATCTTTTCTGAACCTTCCAAAATTGCTTCCATTATGTTTCTAGACCTGTAATTCACCTCCATGTCATATTTTTATCCTCTTTTCTTCTCTAAGGGTTTTCTCCAGTCCTAAGAAGGCTAGTGGTAGCCCTTTCCACAACTACCCGAAATTTGAATTTTACAAGAACTTCTAAAATCACCTACGGGGTTTACTTGACTTTCCTAAATCACCTAGGGGAGTGATTTAACATCAAATAGGAGGTCACTGGACTAACTGGGTAGACATGGGGTGCCTCAGAAGAATAAACTTGAAATTTTCGACACAGGGGTATAGTTGTCATGCTCTAAAATTGTTGATTTTCTTGTTGCACATTTGCATGACAACAAATCCTAGAATATCAATTCATTTGGTGGAAAAGTGCCTTATCCATTGGGATTTACAAATTCACTATAAATATATACTACACAACTTTTCTTTATTGAACACGGACACTCGACAAAGGCTAAACACATGAGATAGGAAAGGGAACAAAGGGATACAAGAAGGGAAACACACAACAAAAAAAGGGAAACAACTTAAATCACCTATGTACATGCAGGGGATAACCTACTTTCATTTAAGCATAAATTTGAACTAAGGTCTTACCTATAAATAGGTATCATTGTATGCCTTTCTTCCATAAAATCATTGACCTATGAACCTCTCCTTAGCTTCTTGAGAAATTTAGCATGATCTCTATTGTAATTAATGATCAATTTTTTTATTACATCACCTTTGCATATTTGACACATTCTTCCTAGCTCCTCCTTATTTCTCAGGTTCATTCCATTTTTTGATTCTTTGTTGTTGCCATGAAAATGGTTCATAATTTCTCTCAAATTACCATTTCCATGACAAGAAATTTATTCTTCGTTATGTATCTACTTCATGATCATTGTTTTCATAGGTTGATTCTCGGTAGGTGTCTCAAACATTTTGGCATCATTACCCACCTCTTGATGTTTTATGTTTCCAATTATTCCAAGAAGTCATCTTTCTCATGCTTCAGTTCTTTTTCCATATGTTTCCTATATAGTGTGTTAGTAGCATTACATCATCCTCTTAGAAAGAGAATGAACTCAAGATTGGGCACACAACATGGAATTGTAATCTTCTTCACCTTGTCCATTTTAGGTTTCATTCTCCATTTTTATGTTGAGAATTCCTATCTCTTTGATTAGGATAAAATGTAAAATCTAAGCCTAATTTAATGATATAGTAGTGGTAAATAAATATAGCAATGAAATATAAACATATACCAAAGTAAGATAAGTAATAAATAATAAAACCCTAAGTGTAAAGAGAGGATGAGAAGCCTCATATGATTCATAGTGTTTTCAAAGGTGTACAGAAATAGAAACTAGAGAAAAAAAAAAGCACTGACCATCATCTAGGAGCTCATAAAAATAAAAAAGTTGGACTAGGGCACTTGGAGAGGGACAAGGGCACCCACGGGCACCCAGGTAGTGATTTTGGGTTCTTGAGTCTACAAAAAATATTAGAAACCCTCCTTAGAGGTGTCTTCAAGTGTTTGCAATTAGTCAATTTTTGTCACTCTGACGTCGTACCAAGATCATCAAGGTCGTTGTAAACCTAAAATAAAGAATAAACCTGTAAAACCCTCAAAAAGACATCAAATCCTAAAAAATAAAGATGTAAAATGAGGGGTCATACTATCCTCAGGTGTCACAATGGTCAACTTAGGACTAATCATTGTACCTCATCTAAGATTGAATGTAGTTATGTGTGTGTGTAGAATTATGCCCTAGGTTACTCTTGTTTTAGTCGCACTTGGTTAGTGAGAAAGTAGTTATATGTAAAATGTACTAAAGGTGTGCATGGAATAGAATGAACTTCCATCCTATGAAGTTTATGCATATGAACCATCCCTTGTGTCCCTTGTGATGGAGCTAAATGGATACAATAGAGCTCTTAGATTCCTTGATGGATGTAACCTTATGTGGTGATAGCTAATGCTTAGTTCTTGGTCTTTTATTATGAACACATAACTTTATATTTATATGATTCCTTTATTTAAATTTTGAAACTAACCCCAAAAAGGCCAACTACCAAAACTATAAGATGCTCAAATGGATAGAAACAACCTGAAAAGTGTGAGTAAAGTATAAAGGGATCATGGGTGCCCAGATTGGACAAGGGCACCTGACGTTGGCATCTTGATCTGGGTGTTGGTGTCTAAGATGATAAAATTTGAAGTATAAAAATTCATACTGAGAAAGTAAAGATGTAATACTGAAAGAAGCAACAGAAAGAAAAGAAAGGTAGCCAAAGACATGGGTTGATTATTATTTTTCTTACTTAGGAATCATATGAATTAGTATGTAATCAAGACCAAAAAATTACCCAAAGTGCGTGATTTTGTGTCTAAATTTTCCCCCACTTTATGTTGGTGAGTGGAAATATCAGTAACATAAAGTATATAGAGATGTGTACCTGATAACCATGTAGATTGATGATGCAAGTGTGTCAAGGGACTAAAAAAGTATGGAGTGATAAAAATGTGAAGCATGGATACTAAGGAGGAGAAAGTGCAAACAGTGATGAAAGTGAACCTAAGTTGGAAATGTATGTGTAGATGTCGCAATGTGCATGGCATTGATTTCATTATTGGTGTGTGTGATGTTGACTACCACTTCTCATAAGGACAGACCTATAAAAGAGAATCCAAAAAGTAGTCAAATACGAATGCATATGCTCAAAATATGTAAAAAGTGTGTAAGCAAATTATGTAAAGTATTAAAAAGTGAAAAATGAACATGTGCATATGATCCGTAATGAGAAAAATGGTGTAGAAAGGATCTTGTAAATGATGTCGATGCATGAATTTTTTTGGTAATCTCATTCCAGTGTAATGAAATAAGTGTAGGGAGAACTATCTGGTGTCATGTGCCAACCTTTAATTACTTCCCACTATGAAAAACACCCCTGCATATGCTGTGTATGTGTTAAGCACTCTCTACCTTTAAAATACATTATGTAAATGCCTATTATTAAAGGAATCTCTACCCTATCAAAATCATTTGTGACATGTTATAAATATGTGTAATTATCCCCTAGTCTCAGGAATCTAGGAAACACCATTGTGTAATTTCCCTCTGGTTTCAAGAATCCAGTAAAATTCATTATGTTAAAGACCCAAGTCCAATTTTGAGCCTTGTCTAAAACTAAAAATTGTGTTGTATCAGTATCGTGTTGTTTATAACTCTATATGGTGTGACTGATTCGGCCATATGATGTTCCCCCTCATTTGGGGTGCATGCAATGTCACTAAAGGAGTATGTGGCCCAAAGGAGGACCGGTATCTATGTTGAAATTGTATCATACAAGGGGAAGGGAATGTGTTTGGTAGAAACCAAGGAACATGTAAATAAAGTGGCTAGGAAAATAGTGTTAGTACAAGCAAACATACATGTATAAGATAGAATACAGACAATGTGTAAGCTAAGATGCAAGAAGACAATTTATACCACACAAAGCGGGTCACAAACATGGTACACCACTCACAATGTCACAAGACAATCAAGGCCATAGTGGCCACAAATAGACAATTGTGCACACAAGACAAAGGGAAAACCCCACAAACAATGGCAGATAATGTAATAAATAATCATGGAAGAAAATAGTCATGTATAACAAATGGTGTACATGAAACACATGTTATCACATTAGAAAGATTAAAAGTACCTATAGTGTACAAAAGTGGATGCCCCCAGGATTTTTTGTGGGACTGGTAATATGCACTACGCCAAGCATCCATGTTGCATGTATAGACCTGTAGAATATGTGATCACAACTAAAAAGGAAAGTGAACGCGCATGTGTAAACCTTGAAAAACTATTGTAAATGGAAGACAAACAATAAACTTGTAAACCTTCTTGAAGCTTTCTAGAGTAAACCTCAAGTACATTGTGTGAAGCTTTAAATTGTGTAACCTTTCAAAATTGTGGGTGCTCTTGAATGGCCTCCAAATGTGAATGTAAATGCTACGAACACAAATACTTTGGCTTGGAAATTTAGTAGAATTATTTTACTTAAATCCAAGAGGATTTGCAAGAGAGTAAGCCTAAAATTTATGGAGGTATAAGTAGTTGGAACCTGGTTGAACACGGTTGAATACACATGTTAACAATAGCATGGGAGGAGGTTGCAACAGTTCTGGGGCATTTAGGGGTAGTAAATGAATTAATTTCATAATTTGCATCAAAAAAATTGGTTATATGTGTAATTCAATTGCCTCCACATTTCTACGATTTTAGAAGTGTAGTTAACTAGGATGAGGATGTGCAGTCCAAGTGGATTCTAAATGGTTGTTGCCTGAGTGGAAGTTGACTAGGATGTGCACACTTAATTAATTAATCATTTAATTAATAAATGATAATTACCTTAGCACAAAGGGGTGACAAATGGTATTAGGAATTAATCCAAAGGGTGAAATGTATATGATTAATCAATTAATCACAAATGGATGAATAATAGGGTGTATTAGGATAGAACTAGGAATAAGTGAGTAATTTTGATGGATAGAAAAATGCATATTATTGGGAATAACTAGATGAAGAAAGTGGTTAATGAAATTACATAGTCATGAGTAGTTTTGGAAATCATTTGAAAAATATTTTGTATTTTTTGTATTCTTTGAATAATTTTATATTGTTTTTGGGATTTTGCACAATTTTTGAAGTTTTTTGAGACATTCGTGAATTTTTTTGGTCTTTTTATATGTTTCAAACCACTTGCCAAAGAAGAGGGAAAAGGAAATCCCAAGTCATAACTAACACTCTATGCATGAAGGAAGTGAATGAAAGAATAATGGAATACAAACAAAAGTGGAAGACAATGGACATGACAACCTAATAAGGAAAACATACAACACAAGGTGAAGTGGAAATATACAAGTGAGAAACAAGGTGAAATGACAAAATAGGTGGATGCACTGATATGCCCCCAGCACAAGGGTTACTCTTCAGTGACTAAGGAGTATAACTTCTTCATATGATGGCATTCATTGGCTACTTCAAATCTGTGCCATCCTTATTATATATTTTATAAGCACCAGATCCAAATTTAGTAGTTATAACATAAGGATCTAACCAATTAGGGTCAAATTTATCATGTTTTCCTCATGGTTTAGTTGTGTTCTTTTGATTTTCCTTTAGAAATAAATCACTGATTTCAAACTGTTAAGGTTTGATCTTGCAATTATGATTATGGCACAGTCAATTCTAATATATGTGCAGATGGTCTAAGGTGTGAATCCATCTCTCATCTAGTAATTTCATCTCTACAAGGCATGCAACACGGTAATCCTCTTCATGAATGAGGTGTTGGAGGGATACATGAAGTGAAGGCATTTCAAATTCAATAGGTAATATGGCTTCAGAGCCATATACTAAGGAGAATGGAGTAGCTCCTATAGGATTATGGAAGGAAGTGTGGTAGGCACAGAGGGTGTGATAAAATTGTGTATGCCAATTACATCCATGTTTATTGAATGTCTTTTCTAGAATTTATTTGATAGTCTTGTTTGATGTTTCGGATTGGCTGATGCATTGTGGATAGTAGGGTGTAGCCCATTTTAGGTAGATATTATATTTTTTAGCTAGGGAATTGAGATCCTTATTTTTTAAGGAACCACCATTGTTAGTGACAATAACAGTGGGGATACCAAAACGATAAATAATATGGTTGAAAATGAATTTAGAAATATTACACCCAGTAACATAGGTAAGAGGCATAGCCTCGACCCACTTGGTGAAATAGTCAGTGGTAGTTATAATAAATGTGTGGCCATCAGAAGATGTGGGATTTATTTTTCTAATTAAATTGATTCCCCACTTTGAAAAAGGCCAAGGTGAAGTGATGGGTTGCCAAGCTTGGGATGGTGCATGAATTATATTACCATGTTTTTAGAAAGCCTGACATTTCTTCACAAAGTTGCATGCATCTTCCTCCATTGTGGCTAGTAATATCTAATGTGCAGGATCTTCTTCATAAGTACCATTCCGTTGGTATGTATTCCGCAAATACCTAAATGTACTTCAGCTAGCATCTAATTAACTTCATCTTTATAGAGACATAATAAGATAGTCTCGGCATAACCTCTTCGATACAAGGTGTCAATAAGAAGGGTGTAGCACAAAGCATGTTGTTCTAAGGCTCTTTTATTGGCTGACTTCAAATTAGGATGGTAGGATTTGGTTTGAATGAATGTATATATATCTTGATACCAGGGATGATTAGTACCAACAATATCACAAACCATGGTGAACTTCGTAAATTTGTATGCATTCACCAAAATATGTTCAATGAGGAACTTGTTGTGAGTTTAATTAGTGCCGAATGAAATAAGGGACGTCATAGTTGTCATGGCATCCACTACTTTATTTTGTATGTGATGAAATTTTTCAAAATTGATAATATGGAAATACCCTCTAAGGCTATCAACCATTCTTGTATAGGGTAAGAGCTTCTCATCTTTGACTTGATACTCTCTGTTAACTTGATTAATGATGAGAAGAGAATCACCAAGAACTATCAATTCTTGTAGGGACCAAGAGATAGCAAAGTTGAAGCCTATTATCAATTATTCATACTCGGTTATGTTATTTGTGTAAGGGAAGTTGATACGATAAGATTGAGGTATGAGGTCCCCATTTGGTGTAAACAAGAAAAAATTTGCTCTAAAACCATGGATATTACAAGATCCAGCAAAGAATAATGTCCATGAAGGGGTTGCTTCTATGTAAAAAATGTCTTCGTCTGGAAATTCAAAATTTAATGGATGTGAACTTGGAAGTGTCATTGTGGCTAGTTGATCTTATAGTGCTTAACCTTTGATAGCTTTTTGATTGAAAAATTTCAATGTCAAATTCACTAAGGAGTGCAATCTAGCTAGAAATTCATCCTGTTATGACTGGTCACAAAATCAGGTACTTAAGAAGGTCAACCCTTGAAATTAGCTTGGTGGTATGACTTAGTAGATAGTGTCATAGCATGCCAAAAGTATAAGTAGTCCCTGAACAAACCTTTTCAACCTGTGAGTACTTTGTCTCATGTTCAAGGAGAGTTCTGCTTAAATAATACATAACTTATTCCTGACCCCTATCATTTTGTTGCGCCAATAATTCTCTAATGGCATGTTCTATTACAGAAGTGTACAATAAGATAGGCTTATCTTGTATAAGTGGCATGAGCACCAGTGGAGAAGACAAACAGTATTTCAATTTTACAAAGGATTCTTGATAGCCTTGTGTCCATTTGAATTAGACATCCTTCTTAAGCAGTTGATTGAAGTGATGGCACTTATCTGCCAAATGATAAATGAAGTGAGGGATAGACTATATTTTTCCTTGTAGGCCTCTTATTTTTTGAAGGTTCTAATGAGGTAGCATATCTATTATAGCTTTGACCTTGGTAGGGTATACTTCAATTCCTCTTCATGAGACAATGAATCCCAGAAATTTTCCCGAAGTGACACCAAAAACACATTTTTTAGATTAAGGAAAACCTTGAATTCCCTTAATTTCTCAAATATATGCCTAAGAACTGTTGGATGGTCCACTCTATTCTTTGACTTAGCAAGAATATCATCGACATAATCCCCCATTATGTCGTAAAGAAGGTCATGGAAAATAACAGTCATGGCATGTTGATAAGTTATGCCAGTGTTCAAAAGGCCAAAAGGCATGAATTTGTAACAAAATGTCCCCCATGGGGTTACAAAATCTATCTTATGTTAGTCTTCTTTAGCAATTTGAATTTGGTTATAACGAGAAAATCCATCCATAAGAGATAACATCTCATGGCCCACAGTAGAATTGACAATCGTGTCAATATTAAGCAAAGGGAAGTCATATTTAGGGCATTCCTTATTAATGTCATGGAAATTTGTACAAATACATATTTCAAGGGTCTTCTTCACAACTGGTACCATATTAGATACCCACTATGAGTATTCAATGGACCGTATGAATCCTACATCCATTAATTTTTATAGTTTGGCCTTAATAAGCAATGTGACCTTGGGTTGCATCTTACACAGTTTTTACTTTACAGCCTTTGCATCTAAGTGCACCACAAGGTGGTGAACCATAAGAGAGGGATCAAGTCCTAGCATATCTTTATAATACCAAGTGAATACATCCTAAAACTCATTTAAAATCATTGTAAAGGCCTTGATTTTAGTTTCTAATAAACTAGTACCTAGTTGTAATAGTTTTGGTTGGTTTTCAATCCCAATGTTGATGGTTGTCATATCTTCTACAAACAACTTAGAAGTTTCATTATCTTAAAATGAATTTTTAGGATTGTGTAAGTTGTTTGATATTTCTATATCGAAATCCCCTCTCTATAGTGCCTCTGAAAGGTTTCACTAAGAGATGTGTCCTTTTCTTTATTTTTATTTTTCATTTTTCGTTTCTCGCATAATGCCTTAGAAAGGTTTTCAATATGCAAGATATAATTTTTATTTTTTATATGTTTAATTTATTTTTCTTTAGGACTAGATATTGTAAGTTCTTCTCCAAATTAGGTGGTAACGTCAAGGTTTATATTGAAACCCTTCTTGTGATCCAACAAGGGAAAAGGGTCTCCAACCCTGAGGAACTCCTAGATGGCCTCATCATTTTGAAAGAGGGCCATGGAAATATGAAATTATTGGTCCTAATCAATGAGGGAAGGATAAATAACATAAATGTTTTGAATGGATAAGTATTTGAGGAAAATCATAGTTTTGGCAAGGTCTTCAAAGATGCTATGTATGGAACCAGTCTCAACTTAAAAGTCTGAGTCCTCATCGTTAGTTAATACATCAAATACTATAGGCATACTCTGAAAGATTTCATATCCTAGACCATACATGTAGAGATTGTAATTGACTATAATAGGTTCAAGAACACTATGTCCTTATGGGAAAAGGCCTCTTCCTTTTTTGTTCATGTTTTTCATCATTCTATGGGCCTTGGTGTAATCGGTGGATTTGTCGGATTATGTCATCCTGTCTTCATATAGCCAAGAGCTATCAGAGATTAGAATATGTTCATCTTCTAGATATCCATATTATCTCCAAAGAGTGTTTTTGAGATAGTAAGATGGATGTTCTCATAGATGAGGATCTTTAGGACACCCATTGCTGCGAGGTGATAATGGGAATTTTCCAATAAGAAATGCATTTTTGAGTGTGTACTCGCCTAGGCCTTTATGGGAGAATGTAACCTTGGGTGACACCTGAGATGTAGATGCTTCAGAAGAAGATGTGAAAGCATGAGGGGGAAACAATATTTTGGGGTCAATATGGTTGGTAACAATGGGAGTTGTACTAGATTCAATTGTTATATCAACAGATGGAAAATAATTTGGTTTTTTATACCTTGCTTAGAAAAACTTACATTTTTCAAAGGTGTTAGTATCACCATACAAGGTGAACTCTATGCCATTATGTTGAAACTTTATGCATTGATGGAAGGTGTAAGGTACATCTTGTATTGCATGTATACAAGTCCTACCTTTCTACCCAGAAGAAGGTTATACGACATTTCTACGTTAACAAAATTACATATAATGTCGAGGAGCTACGGGCCGACTTGTATGGGAAGAGTGATGGTACCACAAGACTGTCACTCAGTATTATCATAACCATGAATGGTAATAGTATTAGCATCTAAGTCATTTATTGTATGACCAAGGTAGTGTAGTATTTTTATAGATGATATGTTAAGAGTTGTTCCATTGTCGATAAGAACTCTCTTGACCTTATTGTCTGTAACGTAGGATTTGATGTACAAGGAGTTATTTTTAATTATATTTGGGCTCAACATATCTTGAGGGAAAAAATATAAGATAGGACTTTCAGGTGTAAGGTTTGTAATAATAACCTGAAATTGTTGAACATTGAGAGTAGGAGGAACACGTGATTCATGAAGAGCATGAGTGAGAATGTCCTGAAAGCTAGGTGATTCTTTTAATAGTTCCATTAGAGATATATGTGTTGGTGTGGTTGTTAACTATTTGATGATTTCATACTAACCAAGAGTGGAAGATTTGGCATTAGAGTTTTACTTTTGATTCGAGGGAGTTATTGGTTTAGACGTTTGAGGCTCTGTAGAAAACGTAGAAGGTTGGTTTACTACGGGAACCCACATATTCCTTTGGCATGTGGTCACAACATTACTCAAAGGTGTGAATTTAATAGTCAGCATCGTAGAAGGTACTTCCTTAATAAATGAGATAATTGAATTGTAATCAATGTTATTGGTAGACGAACCTTTGTCAACATTTTTATTGTCAACACCATGTTTGGGAAAAGAGTTAGATAACACCTTGATATCTTCATTGGGTGTTTTATTTAGTGATGGTTCTTCAACGGTGATATCCCCATTATTTATGAGGTCCTGGAAAAAGTCATGTAAGTGAAAGCGTCGATCAGTTATGTGACTATCAATGCAATGAAAGTCACAATAAGTATCAACTTTATACCAAGGGGCTTGGGTTCTCCTTCAATCCAAGGTGTGGTGATGGGATAGGTAACCCTGCTCATGATAATAATTTATTAGAGGAAACTTGAGAGAGGTTATCCCAAAGGATTAAAATGACGTTGCTTAGAATCACAAGGGAAAGAAACTCTTTACTAGAAACAACAAGAGGTTGTTTACCTTTGTTTAGTTCAGCCTGAGTATTTTAAACGTTGTGGACATGACAATTTTCTGTAACACCATCATTTACCATATTATTTTTATGGTTAACATGTTTTTTATTTTCTTATTGGGAGCTATTAGGATGCTTACTATGTTTCCCATCATCCTTTGAATGAGGTTATATCAAAAAAAATTCCATAAGGGATTTTTCAATCTGCAATCCTTTCTTAATAACTTCTTCAAAAGTATTAATGAAATGAATTTTCATGTGGAAGAATAGCTCACTTTTGAGGTTAGGTACAAATATGCTCACAAGTTATATCTCTGGCATGGAGTAGGGGAAGCGACTAGCAATCCCATGCCATCTTTGTAGGAATTTTGCAAACGTTTCATTTGTTCATTGTTTGGCATTACACTAATCCATCATTATATGTTTAGAGTCTAGGTTTAATGAGAAATGTTTAACAAACTACTCTGAGATGTCTGAAAAAGTTTTTATAGAGCCCTTGGGGAGGTGTAGAAACTAATCCAAGGCTTTTCCACCTAGACTTTGTGGAAAGAGATGCATTAAGAAGACATCACTATAGGCCACCTCTTAGAAAGCCATATAGAACTCCTTGATATGTTTTCTAGGATCATTCTTTCCCTTGTATTTTCCAAATTTGGGCATGTCAAAATATTTGGGAAAGGGAATGCGCAAGATGTCCTTATCAAAGGGGTAAGGACAAAATTCTTCAAATTTTAATTGTTTGCGTTGATGTTGCATGCCTAAGATGGTGTCCTTCATCATTTTCCATTCTTGGGAAAATGGTAAGTTGTTCTGCAATAAAGATAAGGAACCATCACTTGTAGAGTTGTTATCTTTGGTGTGCAAGGTATGAATCTAAAATGAAGCTTCACTAGTTTTCTTTGATGCCTCATTTTTATGGGATTAATTAATGATTTTGGAATTTAGGATAGCAATTTTCTTAGCTATCTCATTAATTTTATTCATGAGGGATTTATTGGGATCGATGGTCGAGTCAATTTATTTCCATTTTTTCCCTATGTCAAATTTGTCTTTATTCGGCTCATTTTCTTTGGTGTTGTTTGATGTGGACTTGTTTCAATCATCATTGTTCATGTGACTAGGGCCTGACCCATCATCATTGTTTGTTGAAATAAAAGGTTCACCCTTGTTGTGTGGTTGTTTTCCATGTAATGTTTGTAGAACATCTTCATCAAAATCAGAGGGTAATTTTTCTCCCATCTCAAAGAGACAAATAAAAAAAATTCTTTATTCATACATAATATATTTTCGATGTGGGATTGTTCTTCGAGAGAGATTTAACTTTGATCATACTCATACTTTTAGTCATTTTCACTATCAAAATTTCCAAAAGGATTTTGATGTTGTTCATTCCTTCCAAAAGGACTATAATCTTTCTTTCATGTTCCCACCATTTTTAAAAGAAAGGGGGAAATAAAAGAAATGCAAAAGATAGCTCAACCCATAGCAAAGTGAATGCTACGATGGAAGAGAGGCATGTGATTAAGTTTGGTAATAACTTTTCCCTTAACAAATTGAATTCTAATATTGGAAAGACATTTGGAAGATATGAATTACGTAACCCTTAACAAAGTGAATGTCAAGATGGAAGCATGTGAATGTGATTTATAAACTTAACCATCGATAAAGTGAATGTCAAGATGAAAGAGTGGTTCAATGTGGAAAAATTTCTCATCCTCTAACAACGTGAATGTTATATGGGATGAGGGTTATAGTGAAAAAATTCCAAATGTAATCAACCTCTAACAATATTAATGCTAGAATGGAGGAGCGAGGATAGATTGATTTCAAATGTACTCTACCACTAGCAAAATGAATGCTAGATGAGAAGAGGGTATGAAAAAGGAGTAAAATCGTATGCGATGTACTCAACCCTTAACAAGAAATAGTTAATAAGGAATAGGATAATAAAAGGATAAGGCTCAAATATCGACAACGTAAATATTGGGAAAATAATATATGATGAAGTGTATAAAAAACAACAAATATTTTGTCAAGTTAAAGACGTGAAGAAAGAAAACATATATAATTTAACAATGATGATGTCAAACTAAAGGATGTAATAAGAGAATGAAGATAAGATGTGATGGAATTGATTTTTGACAAAGTGGAATACAATACTATCAAGATGCGAGTCGTAAGATGAAAGTGCTTGAACAAGGACGTGGATATCCACAACTCAACACTTGATGTCGAAAAGGAGATGGACACTTAAACATTTAGATAAATTTGGGAAATGTAATTCAAATGTTTAAGTGTCAAATGGAATGGGAGATAAACTCAAAATGAGGTGAGTATGAAATATGGAAGAATTTGATGATTGTGAAAGAGGAAGACTCAAATAATTAGATGAGAACTCCAAATGAATGAAAGAAGATCAAATGGAGAGCGTAATGAGGATGAAAAGATTGAAATAATGAAAAAGATACAAAATCTCTAAAAAGGGGAATGTTGAGAGTAAAAATAAAGATAGCTAATGACTAAGGATGAACACAAAATATGATGAGAAAAATAAGTGAATGTAAAATACAAATAAGGATAAATTTGGAGATAGTGAACAAAACAGAATATGAACCTAAATAAGGATTATTTGGGATATCAAAAAGGAGGTGAAAAAATAATCCAAGTAAAGTGTACTTGGAAAAATGAAACGAGGATGAAATTAGAATCCAAATAAGGAGTGTTTGAAAAATGACAAAAAGATATGAACATGAAAAGAGAATTCAAACAAGGAGTGTTTGAAAACTACAAGAAGATAAAAATGTGAAAGATGGACCAAAATAAGGAGTGTTTGGGAAAAAGAAAGTGTCAAACACTACTACAAAAAAGAAAGGAAAAAAATAAGAAAATAGAAAAATATTTTTTGGTTTGATCTGTTTGTTTGTGGCCTCCAAATGTGAATGCAAATGCTATGAACATTGATACTTTGGATTGGAAATTTAGCAAAGTTATTGTACTTAAATCCAAGATTAATTGTAATAGAGTAAGCCTACAATTTATAGATTCAAAATCATTTGGAAATTTTTTGAACACGTTTGAATACACATGCTAAGAATAGCATGGGAGGAGGTTGTAGCAATTTCGGGGAATTTAGAGGTAGTAAATGAATTAGTTTCAAAAGTTGCATCTAGAAAGGTGGTTGTACGTGTAATGAAATTTTCCCCACCTTTCTAGGATTCTAGAAGTGTTTTTTCACATATAAGTTTTATGATTTCTAGGATGAAACAGCTAGAAAGTAAAATGGTTAAGGAGGAATACCTATGAGGTGAAGGTGGAAGGTATAATGTGTGTGTTGTAGACTTTTGATCCAAGCTAATTGTGTGAGATTCCCTTTGGCTAAGAGGAACAACCTGTATAAGCAACACAACAAGACCACCAAATAGTATTAAATATCAAGAGTCATAGGACTGCCTAGCAAGGATAGATCTAGGAAGTGTGATGCTTCCTTTAATGGTTGTCAATCCTCTGTTTAATAATAATTTGATTTCAATAAGAAAATGAAATAAATAGGTCTGATTGCAATGTAATTATTTAGGTTTCTCATACACACAATACACTAGATTCAATGCTAAATAAAAATGCAACACTAAATCTAATTAGAACCAAGGTTTTTTCAGGTCAAGAAGGTCTGGTAAGGGTCCAGGGCTGATTAGTTGAGGTATGGGTTGGTTTTGGGTGAATGGGAAGCTTGCTGGTCTGAGAATATGAAATGACACAAAGACCGATATCAGTCTGGTGACCGATGCCGGTGTGGGGACTAAACTGATGGCATTCAGGGAACCGACATCGATAGGGGCAATATATAAAACTATTAAAAATGGGTTTTTAGGCTCTCTGTGATTGTATAGAGAATGAGGGTAGTATGGTTTGGTTTGTAATATGGTTGAGAAGACTTAGAAATACTAAGAAGGAGGTTTAGAAGGGTTAAAATGCTTGGGTGGTTGAATATCAGGTTAGTGGGAAGAAGGTGATGTACGGGTAACAAAAGAAATAAAATATTGAATGAAGAAAGATATCTACAATGGGATAAGCATGAATGATTAAAATCATAGTACTTACTTAGTGTCTTGTAGATCTTATGAGTTGAGATGGTTGATGGTTGATTAGAGGAGAGGTGCTTGAGTCCATTTCCATGGAAATACAACATGTATTCTCCCTTGAATATTCCAATGCTTTGAAAGGAGAACCGGATGTTTGTCTTGCATTGTGGTTGTGTGTGTTCATTGTCTGGATGCAGGAGGGCTTGAAGATTCACACTTGAATGCAATAAGGCTCCAATAAATGAATTACCAACCTGTGTAAAGAGTTTTGAAATTGTATATAAGGTGACAGATGGAGGTTAGGTAACCAATGCTGGCCAAGGAAAAATCGGCATCGGTTAGGGTGAATTAATCCCTTTTACCAAAAATAGGAAGATCTTCCCAGATTTAGCTTGTTTTCCAAGTTGAGTCCACTTAGGGAAGTGGATTTCTCATTAGAAAAGGTAGTAAGGTCGTAGAAGAAGTCTAATTAGGTTTGAGAACAATTCTTAGTAGTTAGGTCAAGTGGTGACTTATCACTGAGAGTGATGACTCAGTGCTGAGAGTGAGGACTTTATCACTATGAGTTAAATTCCCCTAGAATAGGTCCATGGTGAGGTGTAATGATGAGGTGGAGGTGCGTGGATAATATTAACTTAATTAAAAAAATCAAATCAATTAATAATGTGAGGATTAATATTAATATGGGATGAAGGAGTCATGATTATTTAAATGTGTTACATTAATTAAATGAATGGGACTAAAGGGAGTGTGACCCAAATTTGGTGTCTACAAGTGTAGTTAGCTAGGATAATGATGTGGAGTCCAAGTGGTTGTTGACTGAGTGGTAGTTGACTAGGATATGCACACTTAATTAATTAATCATTTAATTAATAAATGATTAATAACTTAACACAAAGGGGTGAAAATGGTATTAGGGATTAACTTAATTAATGCAAAGGATGAAATATATATGATTAATCAATTTAATCAATTAATCACAAATGGGTGAATAACAGGGTTTATTAGGATAGCACTAGGAACATGTAAGTACTTTTAGGGTTTGTATTGTGCCAAGTATCCATGTTATGTGTATATATCTGTAGAATTTTTGATCACAACTAGAAAGGCAAGTGAATGTGCATGTGTGTATGATTAAAATAATGACATGCAAGATATTTATCTAGTATGTGTAATAATATGAGCACGTAACAAGTAAATGTAAACAATCCTAAATATAACCAAGATATGTAGTATGTTGTGGATGGTACAGAATTGAATGCAGTTTGAATGATAGGAGTTGTGTACCTCCTGCATGGATATGTATGTATACAATGAGGTTCATTTATTTATGCCCCCTCAATAGTCAATAATAAACTGTAAACGAGAGTGCCTCATCGAGAAATTTTTTGACTGATGCATTGTATGGTGTGAATGTGACATAAAGATGATTGTAGTTGTAGATGGATGTGTTAGGATGTGATGATTTATCCTAAAGTGTATATCACAAAATGTATGGTTGAAATGATAGAAAACATGATGATGTAGCAAAAAACATATATCATGAAATGTATGAAGAAAATGATAGAAAATGTGATGATGAGTATATCATGAGATGCATGGATGAAATGATAGAAAATGTGACAATGTAGAACAAATCATATATCACGAAATGTATGAAGAGGAATAAAAAATAAATTGATGATGTAGCACAAAGCGTATATCACTATATGTGAAGAGTGAGAAGAAGTGATGATGTAGCATAACGTGTATATCTCTATATGTGTAGATGAAATGATAAAATTGATTGATTGTGAAGGTCGAGATGTAGAAATACATAAGTGTGATGGGGTCCATTTTATTTGTAAACCATCAGCAATTGATTATAGAAAGATGAAGTAAAGTGTGTCATAGGGTGATGAGTGCAGCGCATAAAATTATATGTAAGAAATATATAGTGTGAATGTGTATGGTGAGTAAGATGTAAAATGTGTAATAGATGATGTAATAAAAGAATGTCGATTGTGTAGAATATGTATTGTGTACGATGTGTAATGTGTGGTGTGACTAAGAAATGCTAGAGGTATGTGTGGTGAATGTTTCTAATGTAAAATTTGAGATATGTTTAAGTGTGTAAGAATGAGTGGTGTGTATAGTGTGTAGTGTGTGAGGTTCATATATATAGGATGCCCTCAATAGTCAAGTGTGAACCGAAGAAAAATATTGTGTCATCGGGGAGTGACAATATGAACATGTGTGAAGATGTATATGCTAGAAGTTAGGTGTTTGATAAGGTGAATTTAATATGTGTTTTGATGTTAGGGGGAGAATAAGTGTAATGCCCCCCAAGTGGGTGTGTCAATAATGGATATTTATGCAGAAACATGAGAGTTACCATGTCATTGTGGGAGATCATTGTATGTGTCATGATAAGATTGAGGGCCAACACAATGGTAGGACGAAGCAACAATAGGACCATGTGATGGTGGAAGAATTTGAAATGTGTCTTGGCCATCAGTAGGATAAGTAGTTGCTTTGACAAAATGAATTGGAAATGGAAGTAGAGTAGGATGGGGAGGAATATTGAATGGTGGTAACTTATGTGGGATGGATGACACTACAAAAGACTTGATATGAGAAGAAGGTGGACTAATTTTGAGAAGTGGTTGTGTATTTTGACTTGGTAATACCATGGATGACTTGAGAGGATTGGGTTATATATTGATTTCAAGAGGCATTTGTTTAGGTAGTTATTGACTCTTCATAGAAGGAACCTTAGAAACAATGGCATGATGCTCATTAGATATAGGTGAATCAGACTTAGGAACCCATTGAGATGTAAAAATTGGAGAGGATGATGTAACATGAAGTTGTGCAGTGATTGAGATAAAACTTTGACACTTAAGATTCTTTATTCTTCATTATAAAGCATAGAAATCATTTTCATTATGTTCATTGATTCGATGATAATTATAATATGGACGACCCTGATATTTTGCAAGTCGGTAAGGAGGATAGCCTTGAGTAGATGATAAAGTGATCAATTGATGACTAAGGAGCTTAGTAAGAAGTTCATGGTGTTTAGCATTATGATAAAACATGAGAGGCTCTGGTAATGGAAAGACTTTAGGATCACTAATATGAGCACATGTAAAATACATAGGATGAGCTCCTGATGAGATGTAGAAGGAGAACAAAAAGGAGCTTGAGAAGTGTCCTTAAGATGTTGGATTTCAGATTTGAGAGATATAATCATGGATTCCATAGCCTAAAATTCATCTTGAAATAAAGAATGAAAAGCTTGAATTAAGTCCAACATGGATTGATCAGAGGGAATATCATGAATACTAGGGTCTTCAGATAGACAATTTGAAATAGCACTCACTTGATGTGGCAGCGTATCACTAGGGAGATACATGGTGTTTAGGGGATTTTTTCATAACAACTTGGCAATTAGGAGGCATTTGAATTAAATCATACAAATAAATTTGAGGAATTTCAGGAGCTATGATAGAAAATATGATATGACAAATAAGGATTTGAAAGATCGATCACGAGTGGGGCTCACCAAAATTAATAGGATAAAATGTAAAATTTAATCCTAATCTGATGTTATAGTAGTAGTAAATAAATACAGCGATAAAATATAGAAATATACTAAAGAAAGCTAAGCAATAAATAATAAAACCTAAGTGGAAAGAGAGGGTGAAAAGCATTAGCTGATTTTTGGTGTTGTCGAAGGTATACAAAACTAGAAACTAGATAAAACTAAAGCACAGACAGTCATACAGGAGCTTAGAAAATTTATAAACTAGAGGAGCAGGTTGGACTAGGGTTCTTAGAGAGGGATAGGGGTTCCTGCGGGAACATGAGTCTACAGAAAATATTGGAAACCCTCCTTTGGGGTGTTACCAATTGTTCAAAATTAGTCTTTTTTGGTCACTCCAAGGTTGCACCAAGATCCGATCTGAGGTCGCAGCTAAACCTTGTATGAAATAATGAACCTGCAAAACCCTCAAATAGACATCAAATCTCTAAAAAAGAAAGATGCAAATGAGGGGTTGGAATGATCCTTAGTGTCACAATGGTGAACTTACGATATGAGCATTGCACTACATCGTCAAACCCAATGTAGTTATGTGTGTGTGTGTGTGGAATTGTGTAGAATCACGACCTAGGTTGCTCTTGTGCCAAGTTGCACTTGATAGCGAGCAAGTAGCTAGATGTACATAATTTTAGTAAATGTGTGCCTGGAATAGAATGAACTTCCCTTCTATAAAGTCTATGCAGAAGAACCAACCCTTATGTCCCTTGTGATGGAGCTAGATGGATGCAATAGAGCTCTTAGATGCCTTTGATGGATGCAACCTTAGGTGGTGATAGCTAATGCTTAGTGTTTAGTCCTTTATTATGACCACATAACTTTATATTTATATGATTCCTTTGCTTGAATTTTGTAACTAACCCTGAAATGGCCAACTACCAAAAAGATAAGATGCTCAAATGGCTATAAAGGACCCAAAAAGTGTGAGTAAAGTACAAAGGGGTTAGGGGCACCCAGATTGGATTAGGGAACCTGGCGCTGGCATCCTAGGATGGGAATTGGTGTCCAAGATTATAAAAGCCAAAGTAAAATAGAGTTATATTGTGAAAGTAAAGGTGTAAGAGTGAAAAGAGCAACAGAAAGCACATAAAGTTGGTCAAAGACATAGGTTAATCATTAATTTTCTTACTCATGAATCATATGAATAGTAGTATGTAATCAGGACTAGATAATTACCCAAAGTGCGTGATTTTTTGTCTATACTCTTGGGTGGAAGGAGCACTGAAAGGTTGAAGTCTATTGAGAAAGTTCCCATTTTGAACAAAATCAGCCTTACGACCGAGAAACAATTCATTTCTCTTTTTTTTTTAGAATTTCTCCATCCTCATGAAAAGGAAATGAGCACAACATTGGATTGAAATTTCATCATCATTATCTTCCCATATTTGATTGCTAAGAACCAAAAACTCCATTTCTGCAATAAAATCACTTCTATCTTCCATATGAAATGCTAAAATGGATTCAAGAGTGTGGAGATTCATACATGGGTTGAAAATCAAATTAAGGGTTACTTTATGGAATTGTTCCTCTTCTGTCCAATGAAATATGATAAATTCTCAATGTTCACTATGGCATACTGATTTGATGTAGTGAAATGCTTACATAATCCTCATGTCCAAACTATAATAATATATCAGTAAAATTTATTTGAAGTTATTGAATGAAAAGTTTTGAACCTCATCTCATCCCTTAATGCATGTTGATATGCATTTGTACCAATACTTCAAAGAGGGATTAAGCCACATTTATTCTTAACAACTTGAGACTATCTGAATGTGCAACTATAAAGCATAATTGTGACTAAGTGATCCTTTTTTTATTCCCATTGGCACCATGACAAGTTTGACACTTTGTTCAAATTTTAATCAGTGAATTTCATCTAAAGTATGCTCTTTGAAAGATTTGAGATGCTTGTACACTTTCTCTACCATACAAAGAGATCTCAAGATAAAAAGGGGTAAAATGAAGACCATTATAAATATGTTCCTAGGCTTAAGACTACGAGTTACCATTTGGATACAGATAGGTGACACTTCATTCATTTTAGCCTTAGGAATAATATACTGAAAGTTCTCATATAATGGGAAAGCATTCATTGTTTTACCATTACTAGGACTACTATTAGATAACACTATGATGAACCAACACTATTTGAGATAGACAATATCTCCTAAATGTGGAAAAAATGTGAGCCCAAAAGACATGCCATTATGTTGGATTTTAAGAATATCTGCTATAAGGAACTAAGATCATTCTGTATAAAGTGTGACAAGAAAAAGAGTGTCTGGCCAATACTATGATGCAGGTAACATCTTCTATTGGTGAAGAACGATCATTGCATAATTGACTTAAAGAATTTATATTCTATGAACAAATGTAAGAGTTTGCAATAAGCTCGTAGACGTGTAGAACTATGATAACAAAACACGATGCGTATACTTCAAGCATAAATGAAGGATGGAAACTGAATTTATCCTTTTGGAAAATCCCTAGGACAAAAACCACCACAATACAGGAATTTTTCTTTATTGCATTAACTCAACCATTTACAAGGCATAATCAACTGAGACAATGGAGGTTAGTCATTCATGGAATCTTCTAATGTGTCTTTATGCCAACCATATGTAAGCTTCACATTGTAAGATAGTCCTTTCGTGTGAAGATTAGTTATTTAATGCTTAAAATAGTTAGGACATTGCAGTTATGCCAACCAGAAGGCCCAAATTTACAAGCCCATAATAGTTTCACAAAATCATGGTTATGAATCACCCATAGGGGGTAAATGAACTAATTAGTTTAAACAGTAGTTACTTGGGATTAATAAACTTATACAAATGTGACCTTGGATGCAGGAGTAAAGGTTGAGTTAGTAATTCCATTCATGGCTATACAATCTAGAAGGGTGTAATTCATTGAAAATGATAAACATATTTCAATTTTGATAACAAACTAATAGGTTAATCCATTAATCTTAAGATACTCTGTGAATTAGATCAAATCTACAAATGAAACTCTTTCTTTTATCATGATTTCTCTAATATTTTGGTTCATATATATATGGTTATTCCTTTAAGGGTATATAGATAAGTTTTTTGAATCATTTATAAGAGTTTTGATGGAATAAGTGATCAAGATTGAATTAAAGTTCTTTTTATTAGTAATTTTGTGCTAGTATTGTGCAAGTTTTAATCTATCTCTGGATAGTCATCATAGTTTTTTCATTTCAAATCCAAATGACCTTAAATTTGGACCATATAATTTTTATAACCTTTTACATATGGGTTTTCAGTATTTTTCCTTAATGATGATTAGTTTTTTAGTTATGAATTAATCTCCTAGCTAGATTGAGGATGCACACAAATTGTTTGACATAATGCCTTCCTGGTAAAGTTAGTATATCTCTCGTGTTTTGAGGATTTAGGTTATGAAATTAAGTGACAATTTTTCAAGTGGGTTTTTAAGGGTTTATTTATTTGAAAACCATAAAAGAAGTTGTTTATGACCAAATTTTATTGCAGATTCTTGGTTTTTGAGAGCGTAAAAAAGGTAGTATGATCCTCAGTGGTAGAGAGAGAAAGTAGTTGATGTTTCAAAACTCTTGAAATTTGAATGTATAATTGATTATGTTATTCTCTCCAAATCATTTGGTATCATATCCTAGCTTTTGTTGTGATTTGGTTTTGATATTTGAATTTACGCTTTTGTGACTAACAATGTAGTTCCCACTTCCCTTTGACACCTTTTAGACGCTTATTCTGATACAGTTGATCACATTATGGACATTATTATGTTTTGATTTAGTATGTTGTTAGAGATTTGATCATGGATTATTGTTGATCTTGATTGGTTATGATACATGATGATTATTAGAGACACTCATATGTGGAGGATGATGTATTCTTTTACATGGATGTTTTATGGATGTTGTTCGGACATGTGACTTTGGATACTATGAGTAGATCTAGAAATGTATATTTTATGATGATGATATAGTTATTGATTTAAAATGAAAATGATGTAGTTGTTACTTTGATGTTGTTTTGATTTATTTATATAGTTGGTTTTTTTATTTCATTTATATCATGTTGGATGTTCTGATATGGCCACGAGGCCAAAGGAGGTATTTGTATTTTTTAGGTTTAAAATATCACAACAAAACATCAGGGGATTGGAGACCAACCACAATGGAATTCTAGGTGAATTCGACGAGGTCACCATGGCTACTTGTTTTGTGTGTGTGTGTGTTGTAATTTGTTAGGGATTCACATGGGGGGATTTCCTTTATATGTGACCATGGGTTTATGTATTTTATTAATGTGTTTCTTTTATTATTGTTGTATGTATTTTGTTAGTGATGTGTTTTTTCTTTTAATTAATTAAATTGTGATATATTAATGTGAGGAAACATATGGTTAAAATTTAATAAATTAAATGGGTATATGGGAAAATAATAATGGAATTTGTTGGCCCTTTGTATTAATTATGTAAGGTATGTGTAAGTTGTGTAAGAGCTTTTGTAAGTTAGATTTTGGAGTATGAAATACTCCACCTCCATGACAAAGTCGAATTTGTACTTGGGGGTTGTTTTTGGAGGCTTGTGGGACAAGTACTTGTCCCATGCCTCTAAATTTAATTTAGCAACCATACTTATGATTGGAGAAGTGATTTGTGACTTTTATAATTAATTTTATTCATCATGTTGCTTGTTTTGGGTTGCACTTTCTTACATTTTATTTAATTTGTTGTCCCTTGAGGTGTGGGATTTTTGGAGTGTGCAAGTAACTTGTCATTTTTCACCCACCTCTTTATTGTGCTTGGGAGAATGGATTTTGTCTTTTGTGTTTGAATTTGAGGATATGTGATGTGGCATCATACATGGATCCACATCATCCTCTCTTCTTCCCTCTTCTATATAATTCAAACTCCTTGCTTGTTTTGGTTTGTTGAACCTTTTTACATTCTTCCTTGGGGGCGCATTTTTGTTGTTTGGAGCTCTTGTGGATTGTGGAGGAATTTGGAGATAACTTCATACTTGGCATTATTGTTTTGAACTTATTTTTTGGAATTTAAGAGCTTGTTGTTGGAAAAAAAAGCTACCCTAGAAAGGTAGGCATTTATTCATTCTTTATTGTTGTTATTTTCATGTTGAGTTGTGTGTATGGAGAATGTTTTATTTTATTTTTCGGCCAGTTGGGTAGACTGCCTTAGAGAAGGTGTAGGAGAAGGCTATGGGGAATCCATGTGGTGGAGAATAAGGAATGCCATTCGCATCAGATTTTTTGGAGGGTGTTTGGGTTTGGGATCCACCATGGAAAAGACTTATCTTGCATTTCTTACTTTGTGGGGGGCATAAGGAGGGATTTGTGGGGGGCATAAGGATGTGCGTGTGATGATTTATTTTGGATGTTTGTTATGGTGGATTCCTGATTCCCAATTAGGAGGCATAAGTAGCTTCCCCCATAGACCTTGCTCCTTTGGCTTGTATGATCAAACCTGAGTTTTGATTGGAATGTTTTTAATTATAGTTGTGAACTATTGTTTTGTGTTGAACTATGTTTTAGATTTAATTATGCATGTGAAATAAATTTGTGTGTGTGGAAGCCAGTTGTTGCCATGGGTTGAATTACATCTATTATTGTATTTTGGTTGGGGCTCAGGGGCCAATGATGAAGGAAGGATTCTCCTTTCATTGGAAGTCTTGGTTGGGTGGAGAGTGTTTTTTTCCCCCCTCTTTTGGTGTGATCAACTTGGAGAAAGAGAAAATGTGCATGTTGTTGTTTTGGAGCAAAGGAAAAATGTAGTTTGGCAGTCCCTTCTGAAAACAGATTTATTTCATTGTAACCTTTCCCACTATGTTTTGGATGAAATTGTAACATTTTTATTCTGAATAAAAGATGTATGTAATTTGATTATGAATTTGTACATTCAAATGTGAAGGATAATTATATTTTACTCTGTACATTGAAAAGAAAGAAATAGAACTATGTTAATTACATTCAAGGAATGAAAAAAAAATGTAAAGATGTATCTCCTTTTGAATTAATAAAGAATTTGCAAGTTCATCTCTCATTGTATTGTTGGGTTGAGTTGGAATATCAAATTTTGATTAGAATCTTTGTTTAATTGCAAAGGAAAGGAAATACATATGTAAGGAAAATACAGTAAATTGTTTTTTGAATATATACAAAATTAGAAATTAGACCTTACAATTTAGATTTGAAATTATTTGTTTACAAACAACTAAATTTATTAGACTAGAATAGAAATAAAATATCACACTTAAATGATAAATTGGATATATAGAATTTTCCTAGAAATAAATCTCTTCTGTAAATTTTAAAACTGACAAATTTAATCAAAAGTGCACAGTTCGGACCTGCACACATTAATCAACTTGGAAATGTTAGAATTTAGTATGTTGTATCATAAAGGAACTTAAATTGACAAAGAAACCTTAAGAAAACTATTTAGAACATTGTAAAATCGAGCCAATTCTTCCCTCAGCCGTTTTCTGTCAATTGTTGGAAAAATGCAACTTGAAATCAATTGAGAAAATTTACTTCCCTAAAACACTTTAAACCCTCTCTAGATCAATTCTCCATGTATGTTTGACATGTTGAGTGAAGGAGGGGATCCAATTTAATCAAATTTAGAAGTTGGAAATTTCAAGTTGGCTTTTTAAAAGCCTACATATCGTTTTTGTAAAAATGAACCCTTAACCTTTATCTAAATGTAAAATTTATGTTTTTTGTACAAAGAGGGCATCAAGAGATTTCTAGAAAGTCCTTGTTTGAACAAAACTGAGATTTCTAGCTCAAGTTATGACCCTCTGAAGTTTTTCTGCCTTGGCAAGAAAATTTGGGAAAATTTTCCCTGGCGGGCCCCCAGCCTGAAAATTTCCCATTAAAAATCCTTAGATAAATGTTTTGAAAATTTTTTGGTTCAAGTAAATTTTCATCTTTTCTTCCTTCAGCCCGCGGCCAATCATAGGGCACCACGTGCCCTCAAGGGGCATCAGCAGAGACGTGGCATTAGTTTTTCCTTGGGACCTTTTTAAAAAAATTGAAAATTTTACCTTTTTGACCCACTAGCCCACGGCCTATCACAAGCTGCCACGTGGTAACATGGCATGTTGGCAGAGGGGCTGGAACCAACATGACCTTTTTGCCTTTGAGTTTTTCTTGGGAAAATTTCCCTTAAACCTTCTATGGCCCCACACTCTCGCCCTACCTCGGAGAAGATCCTTCCATGGACGCATAGACCCACGTGTCAATTTTCTTCCTTTTTCTCCCCCCTTTAGTGAAATTCACCGAATCCCCCCACCACTCTTCCCTTCCCTTGTTTTCCCAGCATTGACTCTAAGGCCACCACGTGTCCCTAGAGGACCCGCGGAGGCACAGGCACAAATGGTAATTTTCTCTTGCATGAGGAAAAATTCCAAATGTCGCCTCGCGACCCGCCAACCCAAAATTTTCCTTTCACCCTGGCTTGACACGTATCCCCTTGGGGAAAATTTGATCCCTAAACTCTTCCAGTCCCTATCTTGAGTTTCTGAAGGAGTTAGGAGGACTTCTTTATATCACCAAAAAGGTGAGAAATTTTCCTCTCCAAGGGGAATGATTTAGGGAAATTTTTAATATGTTAAGTATGAGAAAAATCAAGTTGAAAATCTGAGCCTATTAGAGAGTGGGTATGGGGGGTAAATTTCTCCCTGAACCTAACTGGAACTTCTAACCCTAAAATCTAAACCATGTGAACTTGGTATTTGTTAATGAAGAAAAAACTATGTTCTAGTAATTTGGAATTGTTATGGAACCTAATAAGGTCAAATTTTGTCTTACAACTTAGTTGTGGACACTTCTAATCAAAAAAAAATTATTCCATAATTTTCTAACTAATCCTAGGTTATTTCTTGCATCTCAAGTGGGTTGTTTTAACGGGCATCACAAACAACGTTGTGAAATTTTGTGTGGTGAATGAAGTGATAGGTGAAGAGTGAATTAAAGAGAAGTGTGAATGTGAAAGAGAAATAAGACATCAAAAGACTTGGTGAGGCCATTGTGAGGTGTAGAGAGAAGAGGTAAAGGGAAATAGACTTGTCAAAGAGAAGATGAACTAAGAAGAACTAGTAAGAGAGTTATTGAATCTATTTAGCCATAAAAATAAACAAGAAGAAATATAGAGAAAGAGAGCTAGAGAAGCCAAGAAGAAAGAAGAGTTGAGGAAGCTTTAAGAATGGATGGAAGAAGAGTTGACAAAGTTAAGAGAAGATGTAGAAAAATTGACAAAGCTAATGATGGAGCAACCAAGGTATGGTCTTGATTTTTTCTTGAAGAAGAAAGCCAAGGCCTATAGAGAAAATCATGAGAAGAAATCAGAGACTTTAGTTGCAAATAAGAATCAAAAGTGAAGAAAAGAAGTTGAGAAAAGAAGCTGAAAAAAGAAGAAAAGAAAGAGGATGAAATGGGGAAAGAAAGAGGTGAACTCATAGCAAACAAGAAAATTTCAGAGATTATAGAAGACAAGCAAGCAAAGGATGAATGCAATGTAAGCAAGATTGATATATCATTTCTTGATATTTATAATGAAGTGGGTTAATTCCTTGAAATTGTAAAAAATGAATATCATTTTTCATTTGAATATGTTGAACATGTTGAAAGGAAAGAGTATGATCAAGTTTTCATGAATGAATATGATGAACTATTGTAAGCATTACTAGATGAGATGGATGGAAAGGAGAAAAGTATAGGTATAGTTGTGACAAAGGTTGTTTCTTGGGCACAAGATGATCAAAATGAGAACAAGGATGAAGAATTTATAGTCATGGAGGAGCTTGGTATGGTAAATAATATGGATGAGCAAGTGAATGAATGATAAAATTAATATTTTGACAAGACTAATTATGAATATAAGTTGGATATGAGGTGTACAAAGATGGAGAACATCATAGAACATAAAGAATAATGTATTTTTGTTATTGTTGTGGTTGTGTGTGCATGAATAGTGAATGGAGGCATGAATATTTTGAAATTGAAGATGAATATCATGAGGGTAAGGAGAGAAGACTAAAGATAAGCAAATATGATGAAGACATAAGCAAGAAGGTAAACTATATGCATGATTTTTCTCCACCATTGGAGTATGATGCAATAGCATCCATAAGAAGACCTTCAATTATAAAATTTATTTTCCATGAATTCAATGTGATTTTTTGGGAAGCTTTCGAGGTTCTAGTGGGATCATATGAGTCACTTCAAAAAAGTAATGAAGGTTGGAAATATTGAATTATCCTTCTTTTTTACTTTCCCTCAAAAAAGGGAATTTTAAATTTCAAAGGCATGTCAAGAGTTCTAGAGTTTGGTTAGGATTAGAAAGTTCCTTGTTTAGTCATATGGTATGTAAAAGAGTCCTAAGTGTGAAGGTGAGTCATTAGAATGCTTAAAATAGTGTAGGAATGGCAGTTATGCATCTAGAAGGCAAATGGAAGCCCAAATGTCACATAAATGGTGGTTATGAATCAAGAAGGGGTAATTATGAACTCAAGGAGTTACTTGAGAGAAGAAAATTTAATATATTTAGGAGTATGGGTTATTTAGTGATTCAATTCCTCATGGTGGATGATGAGAACAAGCGAAGGGAGGATTTATTTTTGTAAGAACATGTAGTACATTAATATAGAGATGCTCTCGTTTTTGGTATGAACTCTTGATTTGATCATGATTTATATTATATTTATGGTTCAAATCTATATTTTTATTCATTTAAGGGTATATAGATAAGTTTAATGAATCATTTACAATATTTTTAGTGGAAGAAATGATCAAGATTGAATAAAAGTTTTTTTTTTTAGTAAGCTTTTGCTAGTAGTGTACAAGTTGTAATCTGTCTCGGGAAAGTCATCATAATGTTCATTTCAAATCCAAATTGACCTGAAATTTGTACCATATAAGTTTTATAACCTTTTTCAGATGGTTTTTTCCATATTTTTCCTTGATGATGAGTAATTTTTTAGATATGAAATAATCTCCTAGATGGGCTAAGGATACACACAAATTATTTGACATAATGTTTTCCTAGTAGATTGATTATATCTCCCATGTTTTGAGGATTTAAGTTATGAAATTTGGAAGGTATAATTTTGAGATCATTTTTAAAGTGGGTTTTTAATGGTTTATGGATTTGAAAATTGTACAAGAAGTTGTTTATGACATAATTTTATGGCAGATTGTTGGTTTTTGAGAGCACAAAAAGGTAATGTGATCCTCAATGGTAGAGAGAGAGTGTAGTTGATGTTTGAAAACACTTGAAATGTGAATTTCTACTTGATTTTTTATTCTCTTTGCATCATGATACCTTGGAATTTTTTATTTGTCTAACAAGAGGCACTTGTTTGATTTCCATGGAGAGGCATTGACCAGAGATAGGGGAAATGGAGATATTATGAGCTTTAGCAACTTTCGTAGGCATGATATTATCCAAGGTACTAGATTTGATGATGATTTTTTTTACCTTATATCCATTGACAAGAAATGTTATGTATAAAGTTTCTACCAACCTATATGTAGAGGGTGTGGAAGCAAGAAATTTCATAGATGGATCGGATTAAGATGCACGCGGTGGTTCTTTAGTGGTGACATTTTTAGAAACTGGGATACTTTATTTCATATATTAAAAATTTCTCTCAAGTTTCTTAGCATGAGTTCTCAAGTACTCAAGTTCATAAATTTGAACTTTTGAATTTTTGAAATGGTTAATTATATCCAAGGATGAAGAGGTAGTGGGAACATCATGGGTTATGGCATCATTGACATGGATGTTTTTAGAAACTGATTTTTCAAGAGAAGTGGAAGGAAGATTACTTGAAGAGGTAGAAGGATTCTTGATTGAAGAAACCTTATACTTATTCTTAGTTAACCTTATTGAAGTGGACTTTGATGATCATCTTTTCATTGTTGTTTTTATCAGATTCATCATTTGAGGATTCAGTTTCCTAGCCTGTGCAGCAAAAGAAGAGCCTTTTTTCTCTTTTTTTGATTGAGTGGACACCACATATGAGTAACTATCTGTGGTTTCTTCATCATAAATCATGCACTCACAAAACCCAATCTGAGCATATTAGATTCCTCCTTCATTTTCAATTTTTTATTCAAAATATTCTTCATCTTCTTTGTCATTGCTTTTCCACATTGCATTGACCAGTGGAGCCTCCAGGGAAAGCCTTCAAGGTGTTCTTGGAATTTGATTTATATTTTGGTTCAGATGAGGTGTTCTTGATTAATCCCCCTTTTAAGCATTATCAGATCATTCTCCAACTTTTGCAATATTGGATCATTCTCACATCTTTTGAACTTTGGGTTTTATCTTTCATTAAAGGATTCTTGATCTTACCCGAGAAGATGAATTCATCTTCTACCTCGGTAGAAATTTCTTGAGTGTTATCCAAATATCATGGTTGAACTCTCTGTAGAAAGAAAATTACTTTAGGAAATTGAGAATTCATAATTAACATATTCAAGTTATTTGTAGTGGGAAGAGCATTGGAGGGGATTTTGTTCACCAACTTGTTAAATTTGGCCACGAAGTCTCTCACGGACTCTTGTGGATCTTTCTTCATCTGAGTAAGTTGAGTAAGGAGGGCATGAGCATCTTTAGTGGTCTTAAACCTCTCTTTAAACTTCTTCTTGATATCATCCCAATTAGAGATCGAGCATGATGGAAAGTATTGGAACCAATATACCATTGCATCTTGCAATGTTTCCACAAACAAACGCATAGTGACATCTTTGTGTTATACTCCAAGGATGATGCACGCTACGATAAAGGTTGTGATGTGATCATCAGGATGTTTCTTTTCATCTCCACATAACTTCAAAAAATTCTTTCTTGATCCTTGTGGAAGTTCATGTAGTGGTGGATTCAAAGCCAATGGACCATTGTTTTTTCCCCATGGTACAAGCAATTGAGTTGGCATATTTTCCTCCTCTCTTTCTTCTTCCTGTTTTTCTTCTCTTTCTTCTTCTGATCTTAGGACTTAAAAATCCAAAGGTGGGTGGAATATAGGACAATTTTTAGGAGTGTCAGTATGAGTTTGAATATGGTTACCATAGTTACCACTCGATGAAGCATATGGGGATGAAGCTTGAGAGAAGTATTATAGGTTATCTATTACTTGCTCTTCATTTTTCAAAGTATCAAAATCAAGATTAGTGATTCCTCTCAACCCATTCAATCTTGTATATCTTCTTTTAGTTAGGTTTTCTCAAGAGGCTTGGAAAAATGCTTTCGATCATTCAAGTATATATATATATATATATATATATATATATATATATATATATATATATATTATTTTCTATTTTCCATAGATCTATTTGGGTGCACCAAAAAATATCTCTCCCTAGTGGAGTTGCCAAAAAAAATTGGTGAGAAAAATTTTCGGTTTAAAAATTAGGTGTCTCCACCAATGTTAACAAGGCTATGCCCCTCTACATTTAATGATGCATCTCCCATTATTTAATGAAAACTAATATAATCCTATCTATTGTTGTGGGTTGGCTAAAAATGTCGGGGATCACATAAGGACACTCCACTAAACTTGCGGAAAAGTGCTTGTACATGGTACAAGGGAGAAAATTACAGAAACGTAAGGTGAAGGAGAGAAATTAGGAAAGGAAGGTTATTGTTGTGAGTAGGCCAATTGTAGAGTTCACACCCAATAGCTAGAGTAGTTCATCATTCAATATAGAGGAAAGAAACAATGAAGCTATCTAGTGAGATGGAAAAACCCAAACACAAAGTTCTTTAGATTCATCTATCAAAAATAAAAATTTCTTTCTATATCACTATGCTTACAAAGTTCATAAAAGAGGGAAAAGAGAAAACATGAGAAAGGGAAATGGAAGAAAATTATATTTCATTTCTTGTGTAGTGATGAGTACAAAGCTTCAATCAATCTACAACAATTCACAATTGCTACCAAAAATACTAACTTTTGGGATCCTTTGGAATGGATAAGTCATCCCAATTTATAGCAATGTGAATTGACCTCTCACCTCCCATAATATGACTCTTCATGTTCATATTTCACTTGTGAACTTTAATTTTCCATTAGAAAAGACAATTTAATTATTTCTCTTATAATTTTGAGAAAATACTTTTACAATTTTAAAATATTTCACTTAAGTAAATAGGACAAAATATAATGATTAAGCTCAACACAGAATTAGAAATGAGAGAGAAGGAATCAAGAGAAAGAGAGGAGGGAAGAGATGAGAAACTTCAAGTGTGAATGAAGATGCCTCTACCTTGGATGAAGATCATCTCCACTGATGAACCAGTGAAATTCTCCAATCCAATGATTAACTCTAGACCTTTGAACTCTTCTGCACCATGAGAAACTTCCTCTTGAATGATCAAGAATGGTAGTCTATCTGGTACATTGAATGAAGAAGTCAGAAACACTTGATTACTAGAAAAATTTAGAAAATTAAATATGTCCTCACCCATTTGAACATCTCCTTCTTAATGAATCATGCATATGAGTGAGACCTTGAAATAATTTCTTGCACAATGCAACCATAATGATTCTTCTACCTCAAGAATGTTTTAAGATGAAAACCTGACCACTAATGACCCTCTACAAAAAAAATTATACTCCACTAATGAAGGTTTCTCCTCTGGGCACCTTTGAAATGATGCACTTCAGCAAAATGTCTAGATACACTAAGAAGAGGGATGATGAACACTTGAAAAGAAGACCACTGATAATAGTGAAAGATGACTCAACTTATTGAGAAAATCCTTTTGATCATTGAGACATTTCATAACTTCGTGATCAATCCTTCACATGAGATATATTTAATGTACTTTGTGTGCACAACCATGGTCTTGATTTTACCACTTTGAGAGCACTAACAGTAAATAAAGCAGGAGACATAATCCTTTTGATTTCGGAGTAGGGAAAGGAGAATGAGAAAAAAATAAATTTCATCCACCATTTACCATGAAATCCATTTGAAATTAATTGAGAGGGCCTTCAATACAAAATTGGCAATTTTCTCATTTGGCACTCTTTGCTCCCGCATTGGGGGATGCGGGAATTGACTTGAAAATAGAGAGAGGAGATCCTATAGGTGTTATACCATCATAGGATAATTGAAGGATTGAAATGTGATCACTTTTATCTCATTTAACCCATTTACTATTTTTATAATATCTACCATTGTGGTCCCATTTAGCCATTTTTTTGTCATTTTTTCAAATTTTACCAATTTTGAGTGTCTCGATTGCGGGGGAATGGAATGAGGAGTATGAATGCACAATTTTCTTGGACTTACTATTTTAAGTAGGTAATCACATAAATTCTTACTAAAAATATAAATTGGTCTTCCTAGTGTCGGATTAAAATGAAACCACTTGCAAAAGTTTACATAATTCATTTTGAAGCTCTGCCCCAATTTTTACAAATTCCGCCCACTGGAACCCTAGGAAGTGACGAGGTACCTCGCTGCCCTTTCAATACTATATTGTTACATCCATTAATAAAGTCCTTGATATTTTTTTAAATTTTTCTTTCCCACCTTTGATTTCAGTGAAATCAGTTTCACCAGAATAGGTTTTTCTTCTGGACTCTATGTTCAGATTTTTAGCTCGATCTATTTTCCGGAATGATGAAAAATCAAAAGAACGAAATCTAGGGCACAAAAGGAGAGTTTTTTCACCATAAAAATATATGGAATTTTTTAATATGATTAAAATTTATCTTTTAAGGTGTTTGTAAGTGGAGAAGAATGTAAAAATACCCACCTTGATCTGTGCACCAACTTCGAGATATGAGAATTTTTCCTTTGTAGGCTACAGAGTCAATCTGGCAAAAAATGTACCTAGAGCCTTCAAAAGATAGAAATTTTTTTAAGGAAATATTATTGCCATGATCATGGAAAAATGGAGGGATGAATACAAGAGGTAAAATGGAGGTGGATGATTTTCAAAAAAAATCTCCAGAGTTCCGAGTAGAAATGGAGCAAAAGTGGGGGTAGTGAAAAATGGCTAACTCCAGATTTTATACTTTAAGAGAGAGGGGGAAGGGGGTGTTTTTTTTTTCCCCCATTAGAAATTGAAAAATGGACACTAAAATTTTCCCTTAGCCCCATGGTGATAAGTTGTGGGCGTGTGCAACTTGGAGAGGGGGCTTAAAAATTGGCAAAAAGTGCTTCTCAGAGCCTCCCAAGGTCATATGGTGTGTCTAAGAGCTCCAAGGTGGGGGGAATAAATTTATCATCCCCCATGTCCCCTTAGAAAGGGACACATGGACACCAAAAGTGTGCTTCAGCCTCATGTTGCCACATGGGACTGAAAATTTTGGCTATGGACGAAGCTTGTACCTTGGAGAGGAGCTTGAAAATGACATTTCTGGAGCTCTCGAAGGAAATTTTGGGAATTTTTTTATATTAATTTGACTGGAAACAGAATTTTAAGAAGAATGGCATGGGTCTTAAGGTCTGATTCAACTTTAAAACTTACCAAAATGGATTTTTATATCAATATTGCCAGTTTTGTCTACTAAGAATGAGTTATGGAAAGAAATGTGTGCGCCTTGAGAAAAATATAAAAGTAACACCATGTAGAGAATTGGATCATATTTCAATTGATATTTTTTACCTATAACTCATTATTAAGCTCTCATAATTATCTTATGAATCTTAAGTAATTTTTCATTGTGCAAACTCCTTTGGCCTCAAAAACCTGCTTTTACTAAACTTACTCCTAATCCTAGGGATCTTTCCAAAATATTCCTAAATCACTTGAAAATTGATCTTGGCTCATTAATAAAAATCCATAATGAATTTATGGCTTTAATTCCACTCTAAAAAATATGCACCATCCTTAGAAAGGCTAAACATAGCCAATCCTAAGCCTTCTAAAAGATTTGTCTTGAAGGACACTGTCTTGGAACGAATTTGTGAACTTATTTTCTTCTCTTAGACACATGAGAAAGGTTAGGACATCACAAATGAGAACTTTAAGGATGGGGATAGGCCTGACATAGGGGAATAACTGATATAGGTAAGTGCTCAGGAGGGTTTACAATCTAAAATTTTAACACTGGGGTCTGTTGTCGTGCTTGAAAATTGGAAATTTTCATGTTACACATTTACATGAAAACACTATGACACTGAATTTATTCTTCCCCTTGAATTTCAAATTCTATCATTACACATTTCTCTCACATATTTCATCTCCAATGAGGACTACTGTTAAGAATTCTTATCACAATTTGAATTGTTATATTAATGTTATCTAGCCACACTTGAACACATCAACATATATCAACAACTAATAAAATTTACCTATAACAAAAATACCAAACAACATGACTTTAACATAAGTGATCTTGTTCTCAAATAAAGTTAAGACATCACTAACATGGAAAAGATAAAATGTGGAATTTTTTCCCTAAACTAGCTTGGACCATTTATCATCACTCATAAATATGGGTATAAGGCTTATCATTTAGCCTTCCTAATTGGTAAACCTAAAAAAATCCTATTAACACACTACCCTTGTGGTAATTCTACTTTTTACTTATCAACTCATCATATCCTAATCAAACTATGATCTCCATCCATCAAATCACACATCCTATCACTCTCGTAATTATTTGTAATTATGTGGTCTTCTATCAGCATACCTATCAATACCTTAAATATGAGCACCATGGATCTACTCGTAGCATATTCCTCATGTATAATTTACCTTCTCATGGCTAGGGAACCCCACAATCATTATTCATACCATCCCCCTTATCTTATCATATTTCATGATATGACAAGGATATGTGTGTACCCTATATATCTACTTATCTCCTTATATGTGGTTACGTAGAGTTTCCCTTAGCTCAAAATTAAAATATTTATTGGATGGATAAAATCAAAATGTAGACCAATCCTTTAAAGGAAATCTATCAAAAATCTAACATGTCAAATAAATTTATAGACCACTCCCTCAAATGATGACCACCATGAAATCAAAAATCAATAAAATAGTAGACCATTCCCTCGAAGGATGATTACCCAATCAAAATTCACAATAAATACTTATTTTATGGATTGCTCCTCATATCAAAAAGGGGCTTCCTACATTGATCATCCCTCATACAAAAAAATAAAAAAGCAACCATCCCATGAAATCTTCCCACATTGATCATCTTTTAAAAAATGCAAGCTTCCCACATCGATCTACTTGTGAAAAATATAATAAAGCTAGGGAAAAACCATGGGAACTATCAGGAAGAACCCATTTCCTTGTTCTTGAGACACAAAAAAACTTTCCCATGTCAGAAAAGGATAAGATCTAACTATCTCATATTTATCTTTGATCCTAGTATGAATAACCATTATGAGGCATACATTAACATCTAGTACAAGTCTGCATGTATAGTATCATACGCATAAATTATTTTACCATCATACATTGTACATGTCCAAAATAGTAAGGAAGCAAACATTTCACAATGAGTCCTTATCCATCGTATAAGTGTGTAAATCATACAACAAGATTGCCACTTATCATGAAAACATCTAAAAACATCAAAATCATATTATAGCACATGCATATATAATCATACATTTCAAATGTTTCCATAACACATCATATCATAACATAAATCATTAATTAAATCCTCATCAATCACATCTACATCCATCACAATCATAAGTAAAATACAAAACATAACTCAACAAAAACATCATATATATATATATATATATATATATATATATATCAAAAATGTTTATACATCATCAAGAGCATAAAAAGCCTCATATATCAAATATATATACATCATCGGTAAGGGCCCCAAAACATTATCATACATAAAAATCATACCTACAAAACTATTGAGAAAACTGAATGTTCATCAAATGACTACCCCCCTGCATTATTCCCCTGAGACCCATCTGGATTTCTACATGGCCCTCTATCTTGTCCTCTCTCTTGACCTTGTGGTGATTAATCCATGCTCATGTCACTACCTGATGTATCCACCTATTATTGCAATAAAAACATTATATAACGAGTCTCATCTGGAAGCCTTTGTTGCACTATATCCTCATAATATCTTAGCTCCTCACATAGTGCTTGGTAATTGACCATACCCACACTACCATATGGTCACATCTATCCATTAGCCTAATCCTTAGAAACATATAGCTTGTCTCCTAAAATCGATGCACCTGTCACTCTGAAGGCCTTTCATAAGGCCTCTCTTTCCCACCTATATCTATCTCTGTGAACTCTTGCATATATGAGTTCAGCCCGTACAGTAGTGAGTTGTTGTCTCAACCTGTCTCATTCACCAGTCACCGTATCTCTCTCAACCACTAGTATGGTCCACTCATCTAACCATAATGATTTCTTGGCCTCTGATACTACCACTATATCCTCCTCATCTTCACACTCACCACCACCACTACCCTTATAAGGTTCCACCTCCACATGATCCTGTACCTTCCTCTAAAACCCATCTAGTTTCCCCTACCACAAAGAAACATAGGCCTCCATCACCCCCGCATCATCATAGCATGTCAATGATCACTAATCATCTACCCTGACACCTACCCCCTCCTCATCTTTCATGTCAACTACCTCCATAACCATTGGTAGTGTTGCATCAAAATTTACACCATCTTTCTAGTAGGCCACTACTACCTCTAACACATCCTAAAAAAAACCAAACTAGATCAACTCCGACTAATCATCCCTCTTTACCCATACCCACCTATCCTATTATTATTCCCTCAACTCCCCCTTTACACCAAGATATACTAGAAACCCTATATAGGGCCTCCAAATAACATCCCCACCCTGTATACTAGATAGGAACTTCATATATTAGTCCTCACCTTGGATAGGCTCAGTGGCCACAAAATCTGACCTCCACCTTATAAAACCAATAGTGTGGTGTAAAATAAACCATAAAGCCTAAGGCACTCAGAGAAAAGCCACCACAATGTACTCATAGGCCTAACACTCTAATAAAAATGAAACATCTACCCAGAACTTGTGTCTAGTGCTCTAGAACCATAACTCCCTATAAATATGTGCTAATAGAGAAGGGTCCCAAGAAAAAATTATCCTATGATCTAGCATATCCCCCATAATCCCTATCAATATCCATGAAAATCAACCTCCGACAGAGTCTGGTAATGCATATCAACTAATACCCATCATCATGATAGTCATCAAATCTCAACCCTCCTCATAATCATTATATAGGGCTCCATATGAAAATCCCCCAAAATTCTACACTACAACATCTTCATCATCTCACCAATGGGGTTTGTGTGGATCGGTTAAGACAGACAGTTGTGTCCGGATCCACCTAGGTTTAAATCCTGCTAGGCATGATCCCTTTGGGGTGGTTTATCAATGGTGGCAGGTGTTACATCCCGGTAGGTTGCGGTGTTTCGGTAATGGTAGGTGTTACATCACCAATGGATGTGGCTCATAGCTTTGGCTGGTGGTTCTTGATGGTGGTGGAATTTACATCATTTGCATTGGCATTGGTGGTGACTAGTGCCTCTAAAAATGGTGGTGGTGAAAAAATTGCATCGTCGGCGCGGGCTCAGTGGCCACATTGGTTTATGTTGGTCTTAATTGTAATATCTTGTCTAAGGAAATTTTTGTAGGGTAGGGCCCCACCAACCCTCTGGTTCATAGCTCCGGTCAAAAGCATTTAACTATCAAAAAAACAAAAACAAAAATAAAACAAAAAAACATCTTCATCATTTCATCCATATAATCACTACATCAAAGTACCCCTACCTACCTCATCAATAGTATAAACCTACTCGCCATAAATTGGTAGGTGTAGGATCTGGTGCACATCCTCTAAATTCATTATCATCTCTCCTATCAATAACTAAAAAGTGCCCATAATGTGGTCCCATCTCCCAAACAATGCCAATAACAAACCCATTTCTCTATAGATGCATGTGTAATGATACATCCTACCTAATCTAACCTCCTCTAAATGAGAAAAATTAACATATGACAATAGATCTCAAGCATCCTCAAGTATATTCGGGATCATATTCCGCATTGTTAAGTTCTCTCTAGTTTACATCCACAACCAAACAATACATCATTAAAAATAAGTAATCAAAAATCAATCAACAACACTTTTAAAATTATTGGAGGGGTTACGATGACTCATGTGAACTTTGAATCTCACAAAAACTTCGAGCCATTATGTTGTGTGCCTAATTCAAAATTTTCCTCCTCTTTTCTAGGTGCTTCAATATAGCATGGAAATGGAGTGCTTTCCAATGCTAATGTCATTCCAATTAGTAACTGGAGAGGTTGAGGAAGTCAAGGCTCCACCAATCAACTGGTTTTTGAGTCATAAAAATATTTCTTCATTCTTAAGGTTGACTGAGAAGATTTTTTGAAATCCTTTTTCCTAAAATTATAGAGGGAAGTGTTTTAGAATTTGGTGACAAATTTGGATAGGGAAGATCATTCTGGAGTAGTCATTTGTGCTCCGCATTTTCCTAGCTCGGCCTCTGTTGGGGAATTCTTGGGTATCCTTTCAAACCAAATTTGAGTCAATCAAATGGCTCAAGAGAAGGATGTTGGTTTGTCTATTGAGGCTATTGTATCCAACTTCTCGAATAAGGTCCCCAACATTGATTTGAATCTCCAAATGGAGAAGGAATGGTGGAAGGTTTTAAGTCAAAAGTCTCTAATCTATAAATTTATCAAAGCCCTTTTTATCAAGCAATATATTTTGGATTGGATTCATTAATTCTAGGGCAAGTTGGCAAGACCGAAGGTAAAGTTCCTTTCACTTGGTTTCTTTTAAGTTGTCTTTCCCTCTATCAAGGCTCTAAATATTATTTATAGGGGGTCCCTAGTTTTTAAATTCTTCCAGCCTCTATTTTCATCCTTGGACCCCTCTTTTCAATTCCTCCATGGAAAAAATTAGGAAGGTCCCTCTCTGGGTTTGTTTTCGTAGCCTTCTACTAGAATTTTGCTCAGATTCTTCTCTGAAATTGATCATTTAGGTGCTCAGTATTAATGTGGAAATCAAAAACCCCTTGATTAACTCTTGGAATAATTTTCATGTGAGAATCTATGTTGAGATGGATTTTTCAACTCCTCTTCCTCAAAATATTCACCTTTTGTCTATTAATCATCCATGGGATCAGGATATTGAATATGAGGGTTTGCACATCAAATGTTTCTCATGTAAAAAAGTGGGGCATATGAATAAAAATTTCCCCTTAAAGGGTAATAAATATCATTTTCTCAATCAAAGCCTCACTCCCCTATCTAAAGGTAATATTAGCTCCATTATTGCCTCTCAAAAGTTTGTTTCAAGATTTAATCCCAAGGCTATGGAATGGACAAGTAAAAATCAAACCATTCCTTCTTTTGATTCCTTCATAGATGGGAATTTTTCTAAGGACTCTATTTCCCCTAGAACTCTTCTAATGGACACTATGGTGATTATAAAAGAGTATAATTTTTTGGCTTCTAAAATTAAAGAAGGTATTAGTTTAGGTAAATCCAACTCTATGCGTGAATTGGATGACTGGATTTCTCAAAACCGTATTGGTGAATATCATGGTTTAGATGAGTCCCTTAAAGAGATGGAAGAAGGTGACATCAAGATAAAATATTTAGAGGTTGAGCCCCTTGTCACTAAAATTTTGGTCAGGTTGAAGGGCCTAAAATCATCTAATTGTGGTTCAAGTGGTAAGAGAGGGAGGAAATCTAAGTAGGAATTATCCCAAAAAGAAGTCGAAAATGGCAATAAAAGAATGATCAATTTCGACAAATTTGAATATGGGAAGGTGAAAGTCCTTCTGAGTAAGCAATTAAGATTCTATCATGCTATGTCAAGGGTTTAAAAACCATTGGTAAACAGTGATTTCTCAAGCATTGTATTTTATGCTCTGAAGTTAGTTTAGTTTTGATTCTAGGAGCAAAAATGTCTACTGCGGATCTGGGGAAATGTCAGGTTTCTTTTAAAGGTTGGAAGGGTTGTTTCATGGATTCTCAAGGTGCTTCTAGGGGTCTTAGATGCTTTTTTAAATATAATCTCATGGAAGTAGAGTTAATTTCTCAAAATCATAATTGGAAAATTTGTAAGGTAATTCCTAAAAATAACCAGGATGAGTTCTTCTTGTTTAATGTGTATGCTCCTAATAGTATAATCAGAAATATATCTCTTTGGATTGAATTGTCTATTGAAATTCAAGTAAGGAAGATATAATTTATTTTTCCTTGGTGGAGAATTCAACTCCACTTCCTCTAATAGGGATAAAAATGGAGGTATTAGAATAAATTCTCAGTCCCAAATTGATTTATGCTCCTTCCTTTGTAATTATTCTTTGATGGATTTGGAACCTAAGTAAGGATGGTTTACTTGGAATAATAGAAGAAAAGTCTTCAGTAACATCTTTGAGATTCTACACCAATTCTTTACTACCCCCTCTGGGATCTTAGAAATGTTATCCTTGAATGTCAAGTGTTTCCTTGGTCTGGTTCTAATCATTATCTGGTGGTTTTGTCTTCCAATTAGGACTCTACTCCTATAAAATCTCCTTTCAAATTTTAATTGATGTGGTTGAGATATCCCTCCTTCGAATAAAATATCAGAGCTTGGTGGAATGAGTTTGACATCAAAGGAACTAAAATTTATATCCTAGCCTATAAACTCAAGCTTCTAAAAGGTAAGCTCATTGAATGGAACGAGGTTCATTTCAAGAACATTTTTCAATAAAATCACATATTGGAAAAATAATTTCAAGATCTCAATCTATTTATCTTCTCTCATGGGATGGGTCAAGAAAATTTTACAAAGGAAAAACTTGTTCTTGATGAACTTGGAGATATCCTATGTAGAGAAGAAATGTACTAGAAGCAAAAGTTGAGAGAAAATCAGTTAAACGAGGGAGATCAAAATACAAATTTATTTCATGCTTCTGTCAAGGAAAAAATAAGCTCCAATTTCATTTCCAGTATCAAGAATGTTAAGGGTGTCATTTTGTCAGATAAGAAAGATATTGTTGAGAAGGGGATTCATTTATTCTCCTCCCTTTTAGGTGGGGAAGAAGTTGAGTATAATTTGATATTACATTATATTTATCATGTCATCTCTAACATTCAAAATGAGCAGTTGCTTCATCCTTTATTTATGGAGGAAGTAGAAAAAGTGGTCTTCTCAATGGAAAATAATAAAGATCTAGGCCCTAATGGTTTCCAGATTGACTTCATCCAGATATTTTTGAATATAGTGGTGTTATACCCCTAAATTAACTAAGTACCTAAGGCGTGAAGCTTGGTGGCGAGTGGAAGCATGGCACTAAGGCATGTGTGGAAGTAGTTCTTGGAGATGCATGAAGGATCACGCCCAGGAAGGATGGATTTGAGACTTAGTGAGTTTTGGACATCATGAAAGGACGAGTTTAGGGAATGAATGAAAAAGTGACTAGATACAGATATGGATAAGTTATGGAAACTTGCATCTCAAGGAAAGGATATTCCAAGGCATCAATACAATTATCATGAAAGGATAAAGAGCCATTTTTTATGAATTAGTTGGTACATGCATGCTAAGGACACTCAATTAGGGGAAATGCATGATTACATTTGGCATGTTATTGGGTAATGGTAGGGGAATCATGAAATATTCCTTCAAGATTTCTCATATAATGATGAGTGGTTAAGAGGAGTTTCCTTGAGAGATCCTCATATGTAGGGTTTTACGAGATAGATAAAGATAGGATAAGTGTGTGTGAGTATGAGAGAAAGAGAGGGAGATAGTAAGTAAAAAAATTTAATGTGTGATGAAGAGCTTTGTAATGCATCGAAGCTCTGCTACCGTAAATACCTTCATACCTTCATACATCGAACTCTTTTGATGTAATCTTGGCTACTGTACATTCACGAATGAATATAATGAAGTGATTCTGAAGAACTTATTTGATGGATCTTGATTTATACATTTCCTTTTATGTTCATGGGTGTATTATTGGTTTTCTTGATGATAATCATGATTTAGTTCTACTTCCATTGAAGTGTGATCATGTTATCATATGTTCCAGTTGCATTAGATTAGGAGTTAGTGTTCAAATCTGGGTCTAAAGAATGGGTGTGTTCATTTTTTTAGTGCTCAAATTATTCTAACCTCATTTGTCATTGAAATTCCTTAGTTTGTGGCCTTTGTTATGTTTTTCTGCCTCCCTGGCCTCAAATGGTAGTTCTCCTACATTTTACGGTTTGACGAGTGTAGTTTCCCAGTCAAAAATACTTCTCGGCATCAGTTGAAATGTGGCCCTTTCTAGTTAGATATGGCTCTTCGGGGCACTTTAAAAATTCTAAGTCTCACTTCAACCAAAAACATATCCATGTGGAGGCTTCCACCGGGCCTTTCCATACTTAGACTTTTTAAGCAACTTCCTAAAGGGCCTGGGACACGTGGAGGGACTGTACATGTTTGGGGATCTGCCCTTGAGTTTTATTTTGAAGAAGCGTCAGGAGGACACTTGGAGACTCTTCCAAACTAAGACACGTGTTAGGCCTGCACTTTTTTGGGATCTCTATTTTTCAGGACCATCTCAAAATGCACCATTGAGACACGTAGCAGGCGGGGAAATGGAGAAATAGAGCTTGAGGGTTATTTAAGGTTTTTGGCCTTTTGTAAAAAAGGGATAAAATTGTAAATTAAAGCATGGCCTTGACAGGAAATTAATACCAGTGTTGAATAGTCAAAAATGGAGGTACGGGCATGGAGGGAAAATATGGAAATTTTTCCTTTTTGGAAAATTATAGAATGTCAAAAGGTGCTCCCAAACCCGTTTCCAATCACATTTTTCCATGTGGAGGGCTCAGATTAAAATTTGAAAGGAAAGATCAATAGTAGCTATGTATTTCATTTGATTTTACCACCATTGAAGCTCCGAGATGTTTGGAGATGCATTTTTGCATCATTCTTCATCAATTTTTTGGCAAATTTGTGTCGTTTTGGTCTGTAAAGTTCAATTGAATAAATTTGGGAGCTCAATTTGTAAATCTGAAGTACTTTTGAAGTGGATTTTTACTGGGGCTCATGTGAAAATAGAAAATGCTAGATCCAGAAATTACAGAGTAAAATTTCAGAAGGAAAAGGGATGAAATGATGAAAGTGTAGGCGCAAAAGGTTAAAAAGGCGTTGCCTCAAAAGCAAAAAGGGATGACATGTTAAGTCTAGCTATGTAGAGGTTCTGAAAAATGATTAAAGGAGGGATTTCTCATATGAAAAACTTAGAATGATTAGAAGGACTCCCGAAAAGTTGTGGCACGGCATCCTAGTCATTATTCGAGGGTCCCAGAGATGTGATCAGTTCATAATTGGTCCACCTGGTAGATTTCAGATCTGAATTTGTTAAATGTCTCTTTCTAAAAAAAATTAGTAATAAGCAAAGGTCCCTCGAATATTCTTCTCTTTTGAGGGGAAAAGGTGTTGTACGTGCCAAGGATGAATAATATGCCTCTATTTAGAACAATGGTGCAAATATTTGCAATGATTTGCCTTTTTTGAAAACACCTAGCAACTTTTTTACGAATCTGTTGAATGTCACTTTCTACAAATCATGATATGATATGTGCAACAAAGGTGCTTCAAATATTCCTCTTTTGGGGAGGGGATTGGATGTGAAGGGTGTATTATAAATGCAATGAGATTACTCTTGCAAATGGTCGGAGTATGAATTCTTGAGAAAAATTTTGAGAAATTTGTCTTCCCGAGAGGCCAAAGCTAAGATTACCTATTATTTTATTTCTGTGTTATATTTCCTATCGTGTCAAGTTAGTTACAGATGTATAGCCATTGAAAAGCTCTGAGATTTCTCTGGAAGCTTTCCCCTGCTGATGAATCTAAGCAATTTTGGAATTAATTTGTGTCTAATCTCTAGCAATTTTGTATCTACTTTATTTTCAAAATGTCTGCAAATAGTTGATTTCATTCCTATTGCAATCTTACACTGAAATTTTTGTGAAATCACACAGGCTCTCATCCCTGTGATAGTATAATGGTATTTGAAATTTCATTTCAAGAAGATTTTTCATCTTAGATGAGATAAACAAATTTAAAATCAATTTACTGTCATTTGTTGATAAAGATTGTTTGTAAGTCTTCAGGTGTACCTTAGGCATGATTAATCAAAACTTTAGTGTTTAATTGAGTTTTTCAATTTGAGCCTTCATGTTGGAGTCTTAAATATTATGTGAAAACGTGTTGATATGGGCCTCCATTGAAGCACACCTTCTGGTTGAAGGAACATCTTGATTGTTCTAGAGCTTTCTATTGTGAAGTTGTTCATTATTGTGAAGTCCCTCCAAAGATCTAGTATAATCAACTTTGTCCTGCTTCATCTCCCACCAAATTCATTCAAAAACAAATAATCCTACCCTAAACTACCCATGTTTTGTCCTGTGTATGAACAAATGCAAAATCCCACTATCAAAAATATGTAGAAGTAATCAAGATTCCAAATGTCTTTAGTAACCTTTGCCTTGTATTGAAAATGTCTCCTTAATTTGGAAGTGACAACTCGTGAGAGTCAGATTTGGTGTGTTGATCATATTTTCCCAACGTATTCTCTATAAAATTTGTGCAAAAGAAAGGTATATGTGTCTCCTTCAATAACAGAGGTTACAAAATATGTTCTCTTACCTTGGTTGAAAGGCACAACCTAAAATAGTTAGGATAATATCACATCCTTTTAAGGTGCTACCCACTTCTTTCAAATCCTGAGTGCTAAAAAGTTAGATAGATTACTTCCCCAGATACAAAATGACATACATAATCATCTATTTACCTCTGAGTCTCTTTTCAAATCCATGATGTTGCTCAGCCTTTGAAGAAGAGTAAATCTAAGTACCAACACCCAAATGGCACCGCTACTAGGGACTTGTTAAAAATATTTGAAATAACATGATACATATCAAACCCTAGTAATGTTTCTTACAAATGTTGTGTGCAAATACATTATTAAGAAGTCATTTTATATGCAAATTTGTGAGATTTGTTTGAAGTTATATGCTTTGTCTTTAATTTTCCCAGTTTCCAACATTTGTTACACTTTTCTTGCATTGTGATTGATAAATTTGGGTAAAACAAGATCAGATCTGATAAGTTTTGCAAGATTCCAGTACTGACATACATTTGACATATTATCTTTTAGTGCATTTTTTCTTATCTGAGGTGAAAACCCTTAGTGGTGACTCCGTGTTGATTTATTTTGATAAATGTCAGTGTCTTAACCTTTATTAATGTAAATTGTTACTAATCTTTGCAAAGCTGGGAGGAAGAAGATATTTCTTCGTCACAGACCCTAGAAGAAGGTTGTTTCTAGAGTTTGGAAAGTCTAATTCAGAAGAAGGAAGAATTTGGAAGGTTTTTGGAGATCAAGCATCAAGAATAGAGATCTCCATTGGTTAAACCGATCGCCATATGATTGAAGATTGCAATGCTTCCTTAATTGCTTCTGAGTCAGGTAGTCTCTTTGTAAATCTGAATTCTCCATCTGGAGAGGGGCCTTCTCATTCTACCCTTGTATTTGAAAGATTTACATCTCATTCTACCCCTGTATTTTCAAATCTGATAATGTCTGCCGTGAAAAAGAGCCATTAGGGGATAGTCATTCTAAAAATTGTATCCATGTACCGCACAGACCCCTCACTCGTCGTCACTTTGTTTCTCCTGTAAGATCACATCCTCATAATAACATGGCTCAACCTCCACCCAGACCTCCATTTATCATTAATATTTTTGGTCCCATCAATTTTATAGTTATGGATGGCTATCTGAATGTTTTGCCACAAGATATAAGAAACAGATCACCTAAGTTTTAAGGAAATAATGCAATAACTGGTGATCAGCACATGAAACTCTTTGTCAATATGATGGAATATTTCTAAATAGAGTTTAAAGATGTATACATTAAATTATTTATTCATACTCTAAAAGAGGATGCAAGGGACTAGTATAAATCTCTACCTTATAAATCTATTGATTCTTGGAATGAAATGAAGAATGCATTTAGATTGTAGTATGGTGACAAAACAGACCCTAGGTTTCTTTTCTCAGAATTTGAGAATATTAAAAAAAATCCTAATGAATTAGTGCATGATTTTAATATGAGATTCAATAAGAAATTGAGAATATTTCCTGTGAATTTGAGGCCATGTGATGAATCTTGTCTTATAAAGTATGTTGATGTATTTGACAAGAAGGCTGCATACTATTTGAGGGATAAAAACCCTGGCACTTTGAGGCAGGCCTTTACTATGGCTCTGCAAATGGAGAACACCATCAAGGCCATTGGAAAACCTCCTAAGAGGAAAGGTGTTGAACTAATAAACCCAAAAAAACCTCAATCAAGCAAGAGTGTGGATCTTGAGGAGGCTGTTAAAACTTTGGCAAGGGTTGTCAAAGAAATCTCATACAAACTAGCCCAGGAAGAGAAAGGAATTGAGTAGAGTTCACAAGGTCAAAAAAAGGCACAAAATCATGACAGATTTGGCAATCATCCTAGGGGTGATTAGAGGTCTGTTGATAGATGTAAATGACCCATGGGATCTACAAATAGACATCCCCAAGCATGTGAAAGTAGAATGGTGCTTGATCCTCTAACTGCTTGGGTTGCTACTGTTGATGAAGCCAATGTGATTGATTGGTGTGATAGATGCTTTCTGCCCCATCCTCCATGTGAACTAAATTGAAAAGAAGAAGAAACTGATAATGATGATGGTACTGATGATGATGTTTGCATGATGGGTTTCTCTTCAAGATCCAATAAGGAGCAACTTCAACCGAAGTGATAAGTGCTTGAACTGCTACAACTTTTTGGGATTACATTCATCGGGTACCAATTCTTCCTCCTTCTCATACTTTTGAAGTAGATGTAGTGCAATATTTTGAAATACCTAATAATGAATTTAAGTATTTAAGAGCTTTAATGATAAATAATTATGGTGGAGGAATCCCTTCGAAGGAAGATAGGCAATTATTGATGAACGTTGTTGTTGCTCAAGAAAATGCTTATAATACTAGGAGTAGAGTTGTCAAAGGAGTAGGGCCTCAATCCAAACCTAAAACTCCATTGCTTAATAGTATTCCTAAAGAGGCTCCTAAGAAAGATACACCTTCCAAAGGCCTTGTTATCCCAAACAAGATTCATACTTCTCCTCATGCCCAAACTGTCAAGAATCCCATGCCATCTGATGAGTTTGCTAATCTCCCTTCAAATGTTGCCTTGCTAAAGAATGTTCCATATGAAATTTCCCAAGTTTTGAGTCAAATCAAAATTAGTATTCCAATTTTTGAGTTGCTTAGGATTCCTGAGCACAAGAAGAGAGCATTTGAGTACTTGGGATTGAAAGAAGAAAAGAGTACCCCAGGCAGAAATGTAAACATTGTAGAAACTCCTCCTCCAACCATTACAGACCATGAAACACCACCAGCATTGGAAGAGCTTGGAGAAGCACCTGAGGTTTACTTGGGGACATATTTGGCTAAATCCCAATTAAATGTTGATCCATTTTTTATAACTTTGATCATTAAGGATAGACTGCTACACAATTGTATGTTTGATTCTAAATCATCATGTAATGTCATGCCTCTTGAGGTCATGAATGAGCTGGCTATCAAAGTGATAGTAGAATATGGAAGATGCGCTACCATGGAATCTAGAGAGGTGCTCGTTTTTGGATGTGTGAAAGGATTGGTGGTACAACTTGTAGCTTATAGAACCTGAAACTTGATGTTGTCATTGTTGATTGCCCTGCCAAAGGGGGCATGTTTTTATAAAGAAAGTGGGCTGCAAGTGTTGGTGGAAGTGTTTAGATGGATATGTCTTTTGCCACCATTCCAATTGAAGGTAGTCTTGTAAAGCTATATGGAGAGAAGAAAATGTTGCACCTCATTGAGGATCCAAATAATGCTTCTCATGAAGTGTTATATGCTATTGAGGATGCAGATAAGTTTGTGGGGTTTGCTGATGACAGGGAGAACAAGATTGATAAGTGTGAATGTCTTGAATATGTTGGTTTACCTTGGACCTTGTTATTTGATGGAGCCTATTCCAAGTTTGGAAATGGTTCCAGCATTGTTCTTATCTCCCCAAGCCAAGAAGAGTTTTTATTTTCTTTCAAACTTAAATTTGAATGCACTAATAAAATTTCTGAGTATGAAGCATTATTATTAAGTTTGAGAATTGCTTGGAAGTATCATATTAAAGATATCATTTCAAAGTAGACTCAAAACTGATTGTCAAACAAATTAGAAAATTGTATGCTACTAAAAATTAGAGAATGAAACAATACAAGCATGAGGTTTGGGATTTACTTGAAATGTTTGACTCATTTAATATTGTGCATCATGATAGAAATTTCAATATTGTTGCAGAATAACTTGTAGTGTTGGGGTCTCGGTTTGATGTTTGTTCAATGTCCCCCAATTGTGAATATAATGTTGAAGTACTAATAAGGCCATCTATCCCTGACAACATAAAAAATTGGCAAGTATTTGATGATGATGCCTAGGTGAAATGGTTTTTGCATAAAAAAGGGGAGTTTGTTGATCATTGTATTGATTAGGAGCCAATGTTGTGTGCATCAGAAGGAAAAGAAAATTTTTTTGGAAAAGACATCATCCAATTGAAGACTAATACCATTCCTAGAGGGTTGGTTGCTCTCGAATAAAACTTTGATAATGTTGATTGCATTATTAACAGACATGTAGCAGCCTCAAGGGATGTTGAAGAGCATGACCTTGGCACAAAGGAAAAACAAAGGAATATCTGATTGGGTAGCAATATGAACAAAGAAGTGAAACAATCTTATGTCCAATTGTTAAAGAAATATCAGGACTACCTTGCTTGGTCCTATTCTGAACTGAAAGCATACGGAGAGGACTTGTTTCAACATGATATTCCTTTAGAACCTAATGCAAAACCATTCAAAAAAAAGTAGAGGCTAATTAATCCACTCCTCTCCATGAAAATGTAGGATGAATTGAAGAAGCTAAGAGATGGAATGATCATTCAGCCAACAAGGTATTTTTCTTGGGTTGCAAACTTAGTGCTAGTAAGCAAAAAGAATGGTGATATCAGGCTATGCATAGATTTTAGAAATATGAATAGAGCATCAATGAAGGATAATTATCCTCTACCAAACATGGAAAATATGCTGCAATTAGTAACTGGATCTGAGTTGCTTTCTACTTTGGATGGTTTCTCTAGATATAATCAAGTTGTTGTAAAGGAGTCAGAAAGAATAAAGACTACCTTTACCACTCCATGGGGCACATATGTTTATGTCAGGATGACATTCGGTCTGATGAATGTTGGAGTTACCTTCCAAAGAGAAATGGATGTTGCTTTTTTTGGTTACATTAATTATCTTATTATTGTTTACCAAGATGATGTGACTGTGTTTTACAGAAAGAGAAGTGAACACTTTCAGCACTTTGAAAAAATGCTAATAAGATGCAGAGAGTATGGCATTTCACTCAATCCAAAGAAGTGCCATTTTAGAGAGAAAAATGCCATGTTGACTGGTCATATTGTATCAAAGGATGGTGTCTTGATTGATCCCAAGAGGGTAGAGGCTATCAGCAAGGTTCCAATTCCAAGAACTAAGAAGGGAATCCAATCCTTCTTTGGAAAAATCAATTTCATTAGAAGATTTATGTCTAACTTTTCTGAGTTGACTCTCCCCATCACTTACATGTTAAAGAAAGACCAGATTATCAAGTGGGAAGAAGCAGGCATTCAAGATTTTGATTGGATCAAAGAGGCACTAAAGCATGCCCCTATTTTGGCAGTCCCAAATTACAAGAAACCTTTTCAATTGTTTTCTTTTTCTTCAGAAAACACCACTACCTCTATTTTGTTACAGAAGGATGATGAAGGGGCTGGGAGACCAATTTCCTTTTTTAGTAAGGCATTGCAAGGAGCTGAGTTGAAATACACCATCATGGAGAAACAAGTATTTTCCTTGGTGAAAGTAACAAAGGTTTTCAGACCCTACATCTTAAGTTCTAAAATTTTTTCTTATGTTCCCCACACTATGGTGAAATACATCTGATCAGATATGGAGGTCTCAAGAAAAAGATGCATATGGGTGAACAAGTTGCAGGAGTATGACATGGATATCTAAACCAAGAAATTGGTAAGAGGTTTGGTCCTAGCTAAGATTATGACTAAGAGAAACCTACAAACTATTGAGGTAAATGAAGTAGAAAGAGAAAGGGTGGATGTCCTTGAAAATTTGGTAAGTTCTGACTAGTACAAAGATATAATCTTTTATCTTAGACATATATGTTACCCTGAATATCTGAGTAAAAATTAGAAAATAGCTCTTAAGTTAACCTCTCAAAAGTATGTCATTACTGAGTTTAGGTTAGCTTGGAAGAACCCTGAGGGAGTGCCCTTGAGATGCATTACTGAAAATGAGGCCCCCAAAATAATTGTTGATCTCCATGGAGGGGTCTGTGGGGGAAATTTTTTTGGAAGAGTTACAGCACATAAAATCTTGAGGGTTGGTTATTGGTGGCCAACTCTCTTTAAGGATACAACTCCATTAGTGAGGAAATTTGAAAGTTGTCAGCATTTTTCTAGAAGAATGAAAGCTTTAGGCTCCCTTCCTTTACAGCATGTGTCAGTTGAAGCCCCATTTAGACAATGGGGAATGGATTTCATAGGGGAAATTTATGATCCTTCTAGTGTTGGTCATAAATGGATTCTTGTAGCCACTGATTATTTCACTAAGTGGGTAGAAGCAATCCCCACTAAGAAGGTAACACACCAATTGATCATGGACTTCATGCTGAATCAAATCATACACATATTTGGAGTGCCAGCTAAAATTATTGCTGATAATGCCATGAGTTTTAGAGCCAAACCTTTCATGGAAATGTGCAAAAAGTATGGGATTAATTTGACATATGATTCTAACTACAATCCCCAAGGAAATGGACAAGCTGAGTCCAGTAATAAAAACTTGTTGAAGATCATTAGAAGAACCTTGGAGCTGAACAAAAGGAAGTGGGGTGAGAAATTGAAGTTTGTTTTTTGGGCTAACAGAATCGCTGTCAAAAGAGCTACTGGTAAAAATCCATTTGAATTGGTATATGGAACTCAAGCTCTGTTGCCCCTCCATTTGTAATTGTCTTCATTTTAGTTTGTTCAACAGATTAAAGACCAAGAAGTTATTTCATGTGATGCTTGAATCAATCATATTATTGAGCTAGATGAAGAGAGAAGGGCATCCCATCAGCGGCATGTGAAGTTCAAAGAAAATTTGAAGAAGCTATTTGACAAAAAGGTTAAACCCAAATATTTCATCATTTGGGATCTTGTGCTTTTATGGGATAGCAGGCATGAAGATAAGGGAAAACATGGTAAATTTGATGCATTATGGATGGACCCTTATTCAATTAATATTCAAATTGGTAAAAATACCTTCTTCCTAAAAGACCTAGATGGGGAACTAATTAAATTACCTGTTAATGGCAAGCATTTGAAGTATTTCCTTGATTAATTTCTCATAATCAAGGTATACTCCATTTTTACAGTGTATAGTTCTTTGTTTTCATCTTTTTTTGTGTTTTTCTAGTCCTTGGTGACCTGGTTTACTAGTTTCTTGGTTCATTTTTTGGAGGATGGTTACGATTGTTCTGTTCTGCAAGCTTATTCTTTGACTTTGTTGCCCAATGGTCTATTTTTGGCACTTGGTCTGCTATTTGTTCTTGTAGCACTCACAGGGAGTGCCCATCCCTAAGTCGGAGCTGTTGTTGGTGATCAAATTAGTCTCACCCTATTTTTCATTGAAATTCCTTAGTTTGTGACCTCTGTTATGTTTTTTGTCTCCCAAAGCTCAAATGGTGTTTTTCCTGTATTTTACAGTTTGACAGGTGTAGTTTCCCAATCAAAATTACTTCTCGGCATCAGTTGAAATATGGCCCTTTCTAGATGGATGTGGCTCTGCGGGGCACTTTAAAAATTCTAAGGCTCACTTCAACCCAAAACATGTCCACGTGGAGGCTTCCGCTGGGCCTTCCCATACTTAGACTTTTTAAACAACTTCCTAAATGGCCTGGGACACGTGGATGGACCGCGCATGTTTGGGGATCGGCCCTTGAGTTTTATTTTGAAGAAGTGCCAGGAGGACACTTTGAGACTCTGTTAGACTGAGACATGTGTTTGGCTCGCATTTGTTTGGGGATCGGCCCTTGAGTTTTATTTTGAAGAAGTGCCAGGAGGACACTTTGAGACTCTGTTAGATTGAGACATGTGTTTGGCTCGCACTTGTTTGGGGTCTCTACTTTTCGGGACCATCTCAAAATGCACCATTAAGACATGTAACAGGTGGGGAAATGGAGAAACAGGGCTTCAGGGTTATTTAAGGTTTTTTTTCCTTTTGTAAAAAAGAGATAATTGTAAGTTGAAGCATGGCCCTGATAAGAAAGTAATGCCAGTGTTGAATAGTCAAAAATGGAGGTGCTGACCCGCAGGGAAAATATGGAACATTTTTCCTTTTTGGAAAATTGTAGAATGTCAAAAGGTGCTCCCATACCCGTTTCCAATCACATTTTTCCATATGGAGGGCTCAGATTAAAATTTGAAATGCAAGATCAATGGTAGCTATGCATTTCATTTGATTTTTCTGCCATTGAAGCTCCAGGATGTTTGGAGATGCATTTTTGCATCATTCTTCATCAAATTTTTGGCAAATTTGTGTCGTTTTGGTCTACAAAGTTCAATTGAATCAATTTGGGAGCTCAATTTTTAAATCTAAAGTACTTTTGAAGTGGATTTTTACTCGAGCTCATGTGAAAATAGAAAATCCTAGATCCAGAAATTACAGAGTAAAATTTCAGAGGGAAAAAGGATGAAATGATGAAAGTGCAGGCGCAAAAGGTTAAAAAGGCGTTACCTCAAAAGAAAAAAGGGATGACTTATCAAGTCTAGCTATGCAGAGGCTCTAAAAAATGATTAAAGGAGGGATTTCTCATATGAAAAAATTAGAATGATTAGGACTCCTGAAAAGTTGTGGCATGGCATCCTAGTCATTATTCGAGGGTCACAGAGACGTGATCAATTCATAATTGGTCCACCTGGTAGATTTCGGATCTTAATTTGTTAAATGTATCTGTCTGAAACAAATTGGTAACAAGAAAATGTCCCTTGAATATTCTTCTCTTTTGAGGGTAAAAGGTGTTGTAGGCACCAAGGATGAATAATATGCCTCTATTTAGAACAATGATGCAAATATTTGCAATGATTTACCTTTTTTAAAACACCTGGCAAATTTTTTATGAATATGTTAAATTTCCCTTTCTACAAATCATGATCCGATATGTGTAAAAAAGGTGTTTCAAATATTCCTCTTTTAGGGGGGAATTAGATGTGAAGGGTGTATTATAAATGTAATGAGATTACTCTTGCAAATGGTTGGAGTATGAATTCTTGAGAAAAAAATTGAGAAATCCGTCTTCCCAAGAGGCCAAAGTTGAGATTACCTGTTATTTTATTTCTATGTTAGATTTCCTATCATGTCAAGTTGGTTCCAGATGTATACCCATTGAAAAGCTCTGAGATTGCTATGGAAGTTTTCCCCTACTGATGAATCTAAGCGATTTCATAATTAATGTGTGTCTAATCTCTAGCAATTTTGTGTCTGCTTTATTTTCAAAATGTCTGCAAATAGTTTCTTTCATTCCTATTGCAATCTTACACTGAAAATTTTTTGAAATCACATAGGATCTCATCCCTATGATAGTCTAATGGTATTTGCAATTTCATTTCGAGAAGAGATTTCATCTTGGATGAGATAAACAAAGTTAAAATCAATTTACCATCATTTGTTGATAAATATTGTCTGTAAGTCTTCAGGTGTACCTTAGGCGTAATTAATCAGAAACTTTAGTGTTTAATTGAGTTTTCCAATTCAAGCCTTCGTGTTGGAGTCTCAAATATTATGTGAAAACGTGTTGATTTGGGCCTCCATTGCTGCATACCTTTTGGTTGAAGGATTTTCTTGATTGTTATGGAGCTTTCTATTGTGAATTTGTTCATTATTGTGAAGTCCCTCCAAAGATCTAGTATAATCAACTTTTTCCTGCTTCATCTCCCACCAAAATCTTTCAAAAACAATTAATCCTACCCTGAACTACCCCTATTTTGTCCTATGTATGAAAAAATGCAAAATTCCACTATCTAAAATATGCAGAAGCAATCAGGATTCCAAATTTCTTTAGTAACCTTTGCCTTGTATTGAAAATATCTCCTTAATCTAGAAGTGACAACTCGTGAGAGTCAGATTTGGTGTGTTGATCATATTTTCCCAAGGTCTTCTCTATAAAATTTGTTCAAAAGAATGGTATATGCATCTCCTTCAATAACAGAGGTTACAAAATAGGTTCTCTTACCTTGGTTGAAAGGCACAACCTAAAATAGTTAGGATAAGATCGCATCCTTTTAAGGTGCTACCCACTTCTTTCAAATCCTAAGTGCTAAAAAGTTAGATAGATTTCTTCCCTTGCTACAAAATGACATACATAATCATCTATCTACCTCTAAGTATCTTTTCAAATCCATGATGTTGCTTATCCTTTGAAGAAGAGTAAATCTGGGTACCAACACATTCTCTATTTATGCAACACCCCCTTATTAAGGAAGAACATTCTCATGAAGCTCACATAAAGGAGGGCCTCAGCACCTGTGCGGGCCTCAGTTGAGCTTACATACCATTCTAGATGATGTGTTGGTGTGCTAGGGGTTAATTGATGATGCAAGAGGAAAATAGATACTACAAGTTGGCAGAGATGTATGGTTGTTGTGGAAGAGTCTAGAAAGTCCAGATCTATTCTTAAAGTTCTTAATTACACTATTATTTGTCTTTTTCTTAAGAAGGATCACCCTGATTCTTTAGCATATTTTAGGTCAGTCTCCCTATGCAATTCTTCATCTAAAATCATCTCTAAAGCTATTACTTCTAGATTGAAATGTCTTTTGGACTCCCTCATTTCTCCGAAGAAAACTAGGTTCATGCCAGGTAGATCTATTTATGAGGATATTTTTATTTCTCATGAGATCATCCACTATTTATCCATTAATAGGTCTCCAGGTATGCTTCTCAAGTTGGATATTAGTAAGGCCTATGATAAGATTAATTGGAGATTCCTTATAAAAGTTATAATGAAGATTGGATTTTCCTCTCCTCTTTGTAAGTGGATCTTCAGTTGTATTTCTGATCCTTCCTTCTCTATTTTTATAAATGGTTTTGCAATGGCTTCTTTGAAGGTAATAGGGGCCTTAAACAGGGGGGCCCTCTCTCTTCTTTCCTATACAATTTTTTTGTTGAATCTTTAAGAAGATTTATCAAAAGTAAAGTGAGCTCAGATCATCTACAAGGTCTGAAAATCACTGAAGAGTTTGATCCAGTGTCTCATCATCAATATGTTGATGACACTTTATTATTTGGTAAGGTGAGCATTCAAGAATAAATTGAGCTGAAATCCACTCTTTATACCTATTCTATTGTTATTTTCCTAGAGGTAAGTCTACCAAAATCTGTCATTTTCTTTTTTAGTGTTTTCCTAATATTGGAGGCCTGTATTCTCAATTTCTTTCATTTTAAGAAAGGTAATCTTCCTATGAAATATTTAGGATTTCTTCTCTTTAAAGGAGTTGAGAGGGATTCTTTATGGAAAGATGTTATTTCATATTTTAAAGGAAGATTACAATCTTGGAAGGGCAGATGGATTTCTATGGCTAGTAGGCTTATGTTAATTAAATCTATCTTGAATGCAACTCCAATTTATATGCTCTCCATTATTAAGTTCCCCAAGGGTATTCTTGACAAGATAGTGAGCATAATGAGGAAATTTCTTTGGCAAGGGACTGAAGAAAACAAAAAAAAAAATCCTCTCATTAGTTAGGACACTCTTTCCAAGCCCAAGGATCTAGGTGGAGTAGGGATCATTATTCTAGGTAAACAAAACCTAGGCCTATGTGCTAAGTTGATATGGTTATTTCTCTTTAATCCTAATAGTATTATGAGAAATATATTTGAAAAGAAGTACTTAGGAGCTCCCCTATCAAATTCAAATATTTGAGTGGTTAATCCTCCCCCTGGATTACATATTTGAAATTTCATGGTGACCTGTAGTGATATGTTTTTAAATTTTTTCTCCTAGAAAATTGGAAATGGTGAAAAAGCCAGATTTTGGGAAGACTCCTGGAATGGATTTCTAGTTTTGAATGAGATCCCCAAATTTTAGGATTTGAAAGGAATATTACTAGTAAAATGGGGTCCTAGAGTTATTGATTATGGAATAATTCCAATTCATACTCCTTGTCCCCTAATTTGGAAGGACTTCGAGCATCTTAATGTCTCTGTTGATGTAAAATACAGGTTCAAAAATGAGCTAGATAGAAGGATTTTGATCATATCTTTAGATGATGATGGGATCATTTGAATAGCTTCTATGTCAGAAAAATACTCCTCTAGATTTGCATATTAAAAATTGATGCTCGATGTAGGAGCGAAAGATAATATTTGGTTAGATTGTTGGTTTAATTTTTGTCCTCTGAGAGCTGGTTTTTTTGCTTAGATGGCTTTCAAGGGGAAGATTATAACTCAAGTTAGGTGCACAAAATTGGTATCACTTAGACCTTCTAAATGTGTTCTTTTCTTTTCTAATGAAGAAGACAGGGGTAGCCTTTTGGTCCATTGCCCTTTTGCTAAGAAGTGTTGGAACTAGTTATGTGATCGATTGAATCTTCCTTAGGTTTCACCAAGATATTTTCAAGAAGTTTTGCTAGCTTAGCCCAAAGGTAATCCTTGTGATTTTCTCTCTACTATATGCATTTTTAGTCCTATCCTTTTTATCTCACATCTGTGGTGGGAAAGAAACAAGAGGATTTTAAGATAAGAAAACCACAATGTGGAGGAAGTATTAAGTAGATTGGAATGGGCTATATCATATTATGTGTCTTTTTTCTAGAAAAAAAGGAAATTCTTTCTCAAAGTGAGATGGGGAAATTCAAAATAATTGACCAAGTATTTTAAATCCAAGAGATGATGCTTTAAATGTATATTTTGATATCCTATCTAGAAGAAAAATGGCTAAATGGTCTAATCCTAGTCCTGGTTCTTTCAAGTTAAATTTTGATGGAGCAGCTAGAGGTAATCATAGTGCCTTTGTTGTTGGTTGTATTATTAGGAATGATGAATGTATGTTAATTATGGTTGTTTCTTTCAAATTAAGGGATGGATCATGTAATATGGTGGAACTTTAAGCTCTAGAATTAGGCATCAAATGGGAAATTTCCCTCAATATCAATAGCCTTCAAATTGAAGGTGACTCCCAAGTTATAATTAATGTTATTATCAACAAAACAACTCAATTGTGGAGACTTGATTTAGGAATAAGAAGAATTATTAATTGGATCTCTCATGTCACTTCTTGGAATACCAAGCATGTGTATAGATATTAGAATAAATGTGTTGATATCCTAACTAATAAGGTCATTGAGCATATCGAAAAAGAAATAATAATTATGCAGTTGGTGTGGTCTTGCTAGTATTTTAAATGATGACCTGGAGGTGAGGTTGTGATTTTTTTGGATGGCTTGACATGAGTGAAGTAGGGTGGAAGGATTTTTTAATGTATCATCCTCTAGTCTATTCACATTTTGTGCTTGCCTTCTTTGCTTTCAATGGATAGTGTCAATTTGACCTCTTTTCTCTTTGTTAGTAGTAGCAGGGAAATGGCTTTATGTTCTACCATTTCAAATAAAAGATTGAAGTCCATCTTTCATATTGATTCTGAGGAGGTGGTGTTGACAGTTCGAAAGTTTCATGGGGACCAATATTTGGAAGCGTAGGGATGTCTTAGTGTTAACAGTGAAGTGGCGGGTACTTTTTTAAAACACCTCATAATCCATCCCTTTAATAAGGATGTTGTTTTCATGGTGACTCACTTGATTAAGCCCAAGCATCGAGTCAATCTTGAATCTAAGGTGGGGAGAGCCAACATAGATTTTTGGGTAGAAATTTCAGATTCCTTTTCTTCTTAGGATGGGTGGATTAAAGGAAGGGTTTTTTAGTAATTGGAAAAAATGCATGGGGAAGTTATGGATTTTTCTAGAAAATTGGTCAAATTTTACAAGAATAAGAAAAGAGGATGTGAACGTCTAAAGTATCCTGACTTGGTCGCAATTAAAGAGCCTATGAATCTAGTTCTAGCTTGGTGGCGTGAGCTCAAGGTTTCGATTGTTGATGGCTATGATTTCTTGTGGTTTAAAGTGAGAGGTGGTCTATGGTTGGGGCTTCTCCAGAAGAGTAGGGAATGGCAAAGATTTTTATCTCTATTTCATCTTACTCTAAGACATAATGCCTTTGTCTTTGTAAGCTTGTCTATTTGTTAGTATTATATATAGTTTTTGTTGGTTCAACCTTCTTGGCTGGTTTTTACTTCTATATTCCCAGCCCTATATGTATGTTCATTTTATAGTTAGCAAATGTCTTTATTTGAGGTTTCAAGCCTCTTCTAATTGTAAATGGTACGGGTCCCTTCAACCTGATTTATCTAGAAAAAAACAACACTTTAAAAATAAAAACTTTCTGGAATCTCTCACGAGTTTATCAAAATCACTGGCAATCATATTAAATTTATCAGTGACCCATAAAATCACTAACAGTTTCTATGGAGACTTCATATTTCTAGAAAAAAAAAATCAAAAGAACAAAAATTTGAAAAACACTACAAAACTTGGCACATGTGGGCCTTCTTCACCTCTACACACCTCCAGCTGCCTCCATCTCACTCAAAATAAAACAAAACTTAGAAATTAGGGGTTCTTAATCTCTTAGGATCTCAAATAACAAATGAACAAAATGATCCCCCAAATCAGTTTTGATATCATTTTTTTGTCACCCAACTACTTTTTGACAATCAGACTAATCACCAACGATTATGTCAAATCACCAGTGCATATCTCCCCTTTTATCCATGTTGGAAATATTGTCATTGATGTCGAAAGAGGTGTTGAACTGGTAAACGGAAATCTGTCAGAAAGTAACGGAATTATTGACGAAAATGGTAGAAAGTAACGGAAATAACAGCAGTATAGAAGGGTAGAAAATGAAATTTTAAATACATGAAAAGAAGTGTTTTTGCAAGAGGATTATCATGGTATAAGTGAGATATACATAGCTATACATAAGAGAGAGATATCTGCATTTTAAGGTGTTCATATGCAATGTTTTATGGTGAAAAAGAAGATTTAATGATGGTTGGCAGCGATTTAATGATAACAGTGATTTTTCTAAGGATGGGAAGCACTCCTATCAAGTGGTTAATTGAATTGATTAATGTGCATTTAATAATTATGGGCTACATTAATTATTTTTTGGTTTTAGCTGACTAATGCACTTAATTAAGTTGTGTTAATGGAAAGGTTGTGTCGGTTGGAACGATGTGTCTTTTCGAAAAGGTATGAAAGGTTATATAAGAAGATTCATATGATACTTATTAAGCATAAGTTCAAGTTGAATATCTTAAGGAAAAATAAGAGGAAGAGGAAGCATAAGGGCAGAATTTTAGAACAGCAAATATGAAAGTAAGAAGAAGAATTTTCCATTATTCGTTGAGGAAGCAACAAGTTCAAAAGTGGAAAGAAAATTTTGTAAGGAAGGTTGGTGCCTTCATATTCAAAGATATTTGTGTCTCTTGCTGATTTGGTGCTTAGCAAAAGGGGTGGGTGCTCCTGTAGGTTGGTGCCTACAAAACTGTAATTTGGGGATTAGTGTCTCCAGTAGGTTGGTGCCTACAAATTTTTGAGAAATATATATAAAGAAAGAAGTTTCTCCATGGTTTTCTCCTGAAAGGGTTTCCACGTATATATGTGTCTACTTGCATTAAGTTTTGTGTTCTTTGATTGATTTTATATATTCACATTGCTCGTGATTATAGATCTAAGTTACAGTATTAAAGTTTGAAATAATTTCATAATACTGATTCACCCCCCCATCTCAGTATTATCTTGTTCTCAACAATTGGTATTAGATCAGGTTCCTTCAGGAACAATCTAACAATTGGAAGGTAGATCTCGGGAGCACATATGGCTAGTCAAGTACAAGAAGGATTTTCCTTGAACAAGGCTCTGTTTTTTAACGGAACAAGCTATGCATTTTGGAGCATAAGGGTGAGAACCTATCTGATGGCACTAGGGTTTGATATTTGGTAATCAATAGCAGTCGGATATACCATTCCATCAACTCCACCAACAGACCAAGCCAATAAGAAGGCTTTTGAAAATAATGCCAAGGCGATGAATGTAATCTTGTGTGGTCTGTCAAAGTCTGATTTTTTTAAGGTAATGCAATGTGACACGGAAAAGTAAATATGGGATAAACTTCGAACAATATATGAAGGTGATGATAAGATCAGAAAAGCTAAGCTTCAAACCCATAGGAGAAAATTTGAGAGCCTAAAAATGAAGGATGATGAAGATGTTGCAGCTTATCTTCTGCGGGTGGATGAAGTTGTCAACACCATAAGAGGGCTTGGAGAAAATATTGAGGAACCTGTGATCGTCCAGAAGGTCTTAAGATCTTTACCATTAAGATTTAATGTTAAGGTGTTTGCCATCGAAGAAATGAAGGATCTTGACAAGCTAAGCATGGACGAACTACATGGAATACTAATAGCTTATGAAATGAAGACTGAGTCTAATAAACCAGCAAAGAAGGAAGTTGCATTCAAAGTCTCGAAGAAAAAGGCAATCAAGGAATCTGAAGCAAATGATGAATCAAACAGCGAAGAAGATGAAAAGGAAGCTTTATTCATTTGAAAGCTAAAGAAAGGATCCAGGAGATACAAAGATAAGTTACCATTTAAATGCTTTAACTATGGTAAAATTGGTCATTTTGTAGCTAAATGCCCAGAGAAGGAAGATAGCGAAGATGAAGAAAGCAAGCCCAAGTTCAAAAGAGAATTCAAGCAAAGCAGAGGCAAGAAAAGATTTGAAAAGAAAAAGAAGATTCTATATTCAAAAAGAGGTAGCAGCTCATCCAAAGAAAATGGAATAAGTGATTCAGACAGTGATGATGAAGAAACATTTTTTATGGCTATAGAAGAAGGTTCATCAACCAGCAAAGTTGATTTGAAGGGAATCGAGGACATAGAAGAAGAAAGTGAGGTAAACCTCGAAGAAGAACTCATTTGTGCATTGGGTGAAATAAAAGCACTCAAAAAGAGGAATTAAAAGCAAAGACTTCAGATCTAGAAATATGAAGAACAAAATCAATCTTTCGAAGCTAAGTTAGCCCAGAGTCTTGAAGAATCAAAGAATCTAATCATTGACCTGAAGACCCAGATTGAAGAAGCAAAGAGAATTAAGGAAGGGTTGAGAAGTCAACTCAAGGAGAAACAAGAAGAATATGAAAATCGTGAGTCAGAGATTGTTGTGATGAGAAAAGATTTAGAAAAGGTAAATACCAAACTAATGAACAACTTGAAATTTGAAAAGAGTACTAAGGTTCAAGATGAGATTCTATAAATTCAAAGATCACCATCCAACAAATCAGGATTCGGAAATGAAGAAAAACTAGAGAAAGCTTCAAAATCCATTGAGCTTCCGAAGAAGAAAGGTTTAGAAAAGGCAAAAAGTTATGCAAAAATTCAAAATATGCCTACAAAGAATAAAAGTAGAAAAGAAGAGGAAACTACGAAGACCAGTTCCATCCATAAGGAAGGTGTTAAAGAGAACAACACCAAAAGACCATTTATTCCACGACATAGGAATATGAACAGGTTTGAAAGTTCCTTTCATGGTTATTGTTTTTATTGTAATATATATGGGCATAAAAAGATAGAGTGTAGAAAGCAAATGAGAGATAATGAACCCTGGAACAAACCAAAATCTGCTCATAGAGTGTTGAATATGAACTATAATTCATTTTCTCCACTATCCTATTATAACGAGGAAGCCATTATCTGCTACAAGTGCAATAATTATGGACATATAGCATGCTTTTGTAGAAGTTTGTTTGACTCAAGACAAGATCAAAAGACAAAGCCTTTAGATACAAAGAAAAGGGAGGCTACGAAATCCTAGACAAGGAAGCAAGAGGAAGATGGGCTAGATAAAGAAAAATCCATGCTCATTCAAATAGTTTATCATGCTTGAGATGAAGGACAGTAGTGGTACATTGATAGCGGATGTTCAAGACATATGACTAGTGATAAAAGTAAGTTTCTCTCCTTAAAGAAAGTAAATGAAGGTACAGTAAAATTTGGTGATAATGCTACAGCGAAAATTGTTGGCAAAGGTACGTTGAGTTTGGATAATGGAAAAACAAAAATAGAGAATGTTTTGTATGTTGAAGGATTAAAACATAACCTCTTGAGTGTGAGTTAAATGTGTGATCAGGGACACACTCTTAAGTTCTATGCCGAAGGATGTGAAATAAGGAAAGCAAATACAGGAGAACTAATTGCAGATTGCCACTGAACTGCAAATAATCTATATATGCTTGGAGAAATAAAAGAAGAAAAATGTTGCCTAAGTCAAGTTGAGGAAAGTTGGTTATGGCATAGAAGGATGGGACATATAAATTTTGATAATCTTTTGAAGATAATCAATAAGCAGGCCATACGGGACATGCCTAAAATAACAAATCCTTCAAGTACTTTATGCAAGCAGTGTCAGCTTGGGAAGCAGACCAGAACAAGATTCAAAACAAAGGAGTATTCATCCACCAAACCATTGGAGCTAATTCACATGGATTTGTGTGGACCTACCAGAATGAAAAGTATTCAAGGTGAGAGTTATTTTATGTTACTCATTGATGACTACACTAGAATGACATGGGTAGCATTTTTGAAAGAAAAATCTGAAGCATTTGGAAAGTTCAAACCTTTCAAGGCATTAGTAGAAAATGAAACAGGGCTGAAGATAAAATGTCTGAGGTCATATCGTGGATGTGAATTCATGTCAAATGAATTTATTAAATATTGTGAAGACCATGGAATTAAAATACAATACTCAGCTGCAAGAACTCCACAACAAAATGAAGTGGTAGAAAGGAAGAACATAACCGTTCAAGAGATGGCCCGAACAATGTTGAATGAATCTAAGCTATCAGATAGATTCTGGAAAGAAACGGTAAGTACTACCATTTATATTTTGGATAGAGTGCAAATTAGAGTTAACCATGACAAAACTCCATATGAATTATGGAAAGGAATACCAGCCTCAGTCAAATATTTTAAGGTATTTGGGAGCAGATGTTTCATTAAAAGAACCGAAGAGGACTTAGGCAATTTTGATTCAAGATCCGATGAAGGGATTTTTCTTGGGTACTCCACTAAAAGTAAAGCCTTCAGATGTTATAACAAGAGGTTGTGGACTATCATAGAAAGTGCAAGTGTCGGAGTGGATGAGGGTCTGGATCTAAAGACAAAAGAAAATTCAAAAGAGTCTTTAGAAATACCAAGTCTTGTGAAAGAAGAACAAGAGAAAGAAGAAGATATTGAAGAGTGGAGTAAATTAGGAAGGCAGGATACCAAGATGCCATCTCTCTTCATTTAGAAAAATCATGATGAAAGTCAAATTATTGGAGAACTTGATACCAGGGTTCAAACCAGAAGAATAATTACAAATGCTTCTGAGCAAGGGTATTTTTCTCTGCTATCTAAGGTAGAACCTAAGAAATTTTTAGAAGCAAGACATGATAAACATTGGTTAAAGGTGATGGAAGAAGAATTAGATCAAAATGAGAAAAATGAAACTTGGGAACTGATTCCCAAACCAAAGAGTCAGAATGTGATTGGCACTAAGTGGGTATTTCGGAACAAACTAAATGAAGATGGTGAAGTCACTCGAAATAAGGAAATATTGGTATGCAAAGGGTATGCTCAAGTGGAAGGTGTTGATTTTGAAGAGACTTTTGCTCTGGTTGCCAGACTAGAAGCAATCAGAATGTTCCTTGCTTTTGCAATGTTTAAAATTTTCAAATTCTACCAAATGGATGTCAAATCAGCCTTTTTAAATGGGAATTTAGAAGAGGAGGTTTACATAGAACAGCTTGAAGGGTTCCTATTATCAAAAAATGAAGATTATGTGTGTAGGTTGAAAAAGGCATTGTATGGATTAAAACAAGCCCCTAGAGCATGGTACTCAAGGCTTGATCAACATCTACAGGACCAAGGATTCAAGAGAGAACATGCTGACAGTAATCTTTACATCAAAAATGAAGATGAACACCAGTTAATTGTGGTTGTATATGTGGATGGCATAATCTTTGGAGGAGACGATGAAGAACTGTCTAGAAAATTTGTAGAAGACATGCAAAAGGAATTTGAAATGTCTATGTTGGGTGAGTTATCATTTTTCCTTGGATTGCAAATTTCTCAATCTAATAAAGGAATATTTATATCCCAAACCAAGTATGTGAAGGAAATGTTGAAAAAAATTTGGTATGGAGGAGTGTGCACCTGTCAGCACACCAATGATCACCGGAACCAAGTTAATCAAAGATGACGAATCTCCATATGCTGATCAATCTCTCTATAGATCAATGATTGGGAGTTTATTATATGTGACAGCATCTAGACCAGATATCATGCAAGCAGTGGGTATGGTGGCATGTTTTCAAGTAGGGCCAAAAGAAACACATGTGTAAGTTGTAAAATGCATATTCAGATATCTAAAGGGAACTATGGAATACGGGTTGTGGTATCCAAAAGGAAAATATTTCACATTGACAGCTTATACAGATTCAGATTGGGTAAGATGTGTAGATGATAGAAAAAGTACAAGTGGAGGAGCATTTTTTATTGGAAATAGCCTGGTATCTTGGCTAAGTAAGAAGCAAAATTTTATATCCCTATCCACAGCAAAAGCAGAGTATATAGTAGTGGTACTATGTTACACGCAAATTTTATGGATGAAGTAGACCTTGAAGGATATCAAAGTAGAATATGATCATCCCATCTCCATATTATGTGATAATACCAGTGCAATAAGTATTTCAAAGAATCTAGTTATGCATTCCAGAACAAAGCACATTCCCATAAGATATCACTTCTTAAGAGATTAGGTGGCAGAGAAACAGGTAAAGTTGGAGTATGTCGCTACATCCAAATAGATAGCAGATATTTTCACTAAGCCACTTCCAAAGGAGACATATGAATATCTACGGCATAAGCTGGGAGTAATTTCTTTTACATCTTTACATTGAAGAGTCAAGGGTAGCACTAGTTAAGGGGGAGCTAAAACTTTGCAAATTTTTCAGCTCCTAGGATAACCCTTTGCCATTGATGTCAAACGGGGAGAATGGTAGTAAGGGGGAGCTACGGAAAGAGGAAGCTGCAGAAGAGGAGATTATTTTTTTGGGGTTGCCATCAATGACAAAGGGGGAGATTGTTGGAAATATTGTCATTGATGTCAAAAGAGGTGTTGAACTGGTAAACTGAAATCTATCAGAAAGTAACGGAATTATTGACGGAAATGGTAGAAAGTAACGGAAATAGCCAGCAATATAGAAGGGTAGAAAATGAAAGTTTAAATACATGAAAAGAAGCATTTTTTCATGAGGATTATCATGGTATAAGTGAGATATACATAGCTATACATAAGAGAAATATATCCACATTTTAAGGTGTTCATATGCAATGTTTTATGGTGAAAAAGAAGATTTAATGATGGCTGGCAGTGATTTAATGATAACAATGATTTGTCTAGGAGGGGAAGCACTCCTATTAAGTGGTTAATTGCATTGATTAATGTGCATTTAATAATTATGGGCTGCATTAATTATTTTTTGGTTTTAACTGACTAATGCACTTAATTAAGTTGTGTTAATGGAAAGGTTGTGTCGGTTGGAACGATGTGTCTTTTCGAAAAGGTACGAAAGGCTATATAAGAAGATTCATGTGAGACTTATTAAGCATGGATTCAAGTTGAATATCTTAAGGAAAAAGAAGAAGAAGAGGAAGCGTAAGGGCAGAATTTTAGAAGAGAAAATCTGAAAGTAAGAAGAAGAATTTTCCATTATTCGTTGAGGAAGCAACAAGTTCAAAAGTGGAAAGAAAATTTTGTAAGGAAGGTTGGTGCCTTCATATTCGAAGATATCAGTGTCTCTTGCTGATTTGGTGCTTAGCAAAAGGGGTGGGTGCTCCTATAGGTTGGTGCCTACAAAATTGTAATTTGGGGATTGGTGTCTCCAGTAGGTTGGTGCCTACAAATTTTTGAGAAATATATATAAAGAAAGAAGTTTCTCCATGGTTTTCTCCCGAAAGGGTTTCCACATATATTTGTGTCTACTTGCATTAAGTTTTTTGTTCTTTGATTGATTTGATATATTCACATTGCTCGTGATTATAGATCTAAGTTCAAGTATTAAATTTTGAAATAATTTCATAATACTGATTCACCCCCCCTCTCAGTATTATCTTATACTCAACAATCCAAAACATCATTTGATTGGCCTTTCAACAACATTAAATCTTCATTTTCATCATTCCTTTCAAAAATTGCACATTTTTCAAGTATGTGCTTCCTTTTTGGGCCCCACGACCCTCTAAAAATTAAAATCAATTAGTCACACCTACCATCATCAAATCCATTTCATATTTCACAACCTTTCAAGAAAATTTGTTTCATTTTTTGTTGTTAAGTCATACATCTACAGGTCACAAACCCATTAGTTCCCTTATCACTTGACTTCTTGGTCCCGTAAGCCCACATTTTTGGCATTATCCTTTATCTATCTTATGTCTCTTAATACATCGTGGATACCATACACTTTCAGGAAACTTTTCCCATAACTGCTTCACATGAGTCAAATTTCCATAGGTTGAGAACCCATTAGTTCCCCTATCACTTTACTCTCTGGTCAAAGTCCACCTTTGTGGTAACTTTTTTTCATACCTAGTCTTGGGGAATCTTAAAAGAAACACAACATCACATAAGCGTACCTAATCAACCAACCTATTCGAATAGGTGACCATTACAATTTATTGCAATGAGCCCTAGTTCAAGTGGGGCCACCTATCTAACACAAATCAAATCATTCCACTCATTTTTTTTCAAACAATTTGTCCATTACAACCCACTTCACAAAAAAGGGAAAATGTAAACACTGTGTTTTCGGAACCCTAGGTGACCTATCTACATCCCTCACATTCATATTTCAAATATTAATCTAATCCTAGCATTTAATCATAAAATTATCCTAAGGCATACCCTCACCCCCATAAAAACATGTTTCTACCCCTATAAAACTTAATTACCTATCCAAAAACACCCTAACCACCTAAAACCTATTCTAACCCATTATAACCCTAACATCCCAGCCTCCTAACTCCCTAAAAACCTCCTCAACCATTTTTACTTGCATCTAATCCCAAAAACGTTATTTAGAAGTGGTTAAAACCACTTCCAAGTGGGTTTTCCCGACATTTTCTATAACGTTAACAGCCTTAACAGAATCTCCAATGATTATAAAATCTACACCAAACCTCCTAGTGGTGTATCTTCTGACATCCATGCCAAAGATTTGTTTCTTTTAAGATTGAGAGACATCATTTCAAACATCTTGGCATCTCCATCACCCCTGTTACATCCTTGGAAGCTCTGTAAATTCTGTAAGAATCCCACAACGTCATTTCATAGAATTTATCAACAAAGGTAGATTTTTATCTTTTGTTCTTACATTCGATCTATCAATACATCCTAGTATAGATCGCATAAAGTCTTAATTCATTCACTTTACGTCAAATTTTCATTATATAAAAAGATCAACTTTCTCATAGTAATCCCATCGATATTACCTGAATCATTGACATCTATATAGAATCGCTAGTGATACCTATCTTTTTTCCATTTCAATCATATTTATTACATCTAAAATTATTTTATCATTCTATTTTCTATGTAATCTACTTTTTTAAGATGTGTCTCTCTGTAGATGACAATGGCATGTGAATCACATCCCATTACTATCATTTACGATCTTCTAATCATGTAGTAACCTTTCTTCTAGGAACATTTTGACATCATGCACAAACTTAGCCTTTGTGCCATTTCCTTAACACTTAAAATTGAAGACATTGAAGACCAACTCAAAATCATACAAGAAGAATGAGACGTTATTGAACAGTTCTTGTTTGATCACTTCCTAGACTTCAAGCTCTTCGTAGACCTCACTTGGGCCACCTGCCACATGGAACAAGATCTTTCTATCCCTTTTGATTTATAAATCATTCTTGTATTGTCCATTATTTTCACATCATATCACTTGATTGTAAAAATAAGTTAACACCCTTTAAGGAATTCCATTGGTTCTTGGGATCATATTTTACCGAGAAACTCATCAAATCTCTATCTAATATCTCTTTTTTTCATCTATCTTTAAATGAAATTTCTCTCATCTACTAGGAGTATTCCCTCGTGTCTTTTACATACACTTATCTTAACATTACACTGTTAGTGCAGGTATTGTTAAACCTTGTTGTCTTCTGATTTTTTAGTGTTAACCATATAATTGACAACCGAGATTCACCTTTAAAATTTTTCCAAAATTACATGGGGTGTAATTTTAGACAACACATCATTTATCTTGTCCCTACAAGGACTAGGGGAATCTCATTTTCCTTCATTTTCACACTCTTCACATGACACAAATATTTTTTCTCTTCATCTAGCCAATATTAAAAAGACACCCTAATTCTCCACACATCATGCATTATCATTATTGACATAGCAAAAACACACATAGCTAACCATACTTCTAAAATACTATATGTATATATAATCTTCAAAATTTGTAATAAATAGTGTTTTCTCATGGATGTTCTTCCATCGCCACTTTTCTATCCATTCATATTCCATTTCAATCCTCAATTCATTACTCCATATTTCACTTATATTTCATTCAAATTTCACATCATGGTTTGTTTCACATCTTTTGGTGACCTCTTGATTATCTTATCATCATGTTTTATGATTCAATAGTCTCCACTATGGATTCTTGACCTTGGTCTCTCATTACTTGGTGAATTAAGAACAAAAATAATCCTAAATATCCACATACTCTTACACACTTAACAACTTGTCATGAATACCCTAAGGCATTATCTTGACACTTTACAATGTTGTCTACACAATCACTTACACTCCCTCCATCAAGTCACTAGTGCTTTTATACCCCTTGTAAAATAAATCAAGAGAGGTCAATATCATGTCAAAAATTATCTAAAAAACCAAAAGTAAATTCAAAAAATGCAATAGTAAAACTCTCTCTCAAGTATCTTTCCAATATCTCTATTAGGATATGGACGTCTAACTAGTAGTAGAGAAATGTTGCTATTAGAATCAAATGTATCTTCATCAAGACTATAGATGTTTAGTTGGTAACGGAATAATGCATGACTTATAATTTCCTTTTGTCCCTTCAATCATCAATTACCTATTTCAATCACACATACACATTTTCCTATGTTTTCATTCATTATTTTATGGGTCTTCACTTCAAGTAACGATTATCTTTCACGCATAAAAATTATAACTTAACAAGACACAGGGCTAGTATGTCACTTTGTGATTTTTATACCTTGTTTAAGTGCCTATTTTATCTCACTCATTTTATTATGACTCATGTCTTCTCACGCATCACATGCTCATCTACAATCATATTTAAAACCATCTCAATCTCATTCACCACAACCATTGCACTATTTTATTATAACCATGTCATTTACACACTTGCATTTCATTATCTTGGACTGAACATCTATGGGCATTCATTTTATTATGCACAATTTTGTATCAATGTTACTTCTCATGTCATTAACCTTGCAATCATCATTGCTCACCATTATCGGATTGTGGAAACCATTATATCCCACTCTTTAACTTGCATCCCATCTTGTACATATCATGCATCCATTTTTCACCTACACATGGTTGGTGAAATATTGTCCTCATTTCCACTCCTCATACCTTCACCAAGGTTCATTTTCTATCATTTTTCAAATGCCATTTTTATCTTGTGTTATGTTGGGGTAACTTACAATCCCAAAAATCATCACTTGATGTCGGATGTCACATCAAATCTTATGGCATTTAATCTCATCCTATCTCAGTCAATCCACTCAACATTCTAATCCTCACAAAATCAATTTATTTTTCCCTTTATAGACTCTATATGAAGTCCCATCAATCACATTTACATGTTCTTTTATATCCAATTCTACTACCTAATCTCATGTGTATAGAAACCATTGTCATAGTGTTGGACAACCCCTAACTCATCTTTAGTTTTTTTGTTGCATCCTACCTACTACAACATGCAGCCCCAAAAGGGGCAAAATATAAACACTAAAATGCACCTTTTTTGTAAGATCATCTAGGCTAAAAATACCAAAAAATAATATAAAACCAAAATAAATCCTAAAAATCCAATATACCCACAAAACACCTAAAAAGAAAAAATAAGGTGATAAAATACACCTCAAAATGCATTTACTCATCCTCACCTTCTCACATCTAATTTTATGGACCCCCACTTACCCATTTGCACTTTCTATGCATTATGGACCCTTATCATCTCCCATTTTCATTAACATTGCACCTATATGTGTCACAACCTTCTCTGCACTCAAAAACTATAATAACTCCACCCCCCTCATTCCATCCCCTTAACTTTTTTGTGCACTTAAGTCTATATCTTAGTTTTACTTCATTTCTCACATATTTTGGTATTGTAGGTTTTGATGAGGCAAAGGTGGATCCTCAAATATTGGCACAACCAACGACACTACTATTTTAATAAAAATTCAATGTAGGTGTCATTCGCATCCATGACTAGCTTGTAACATTCTTGTGATTTTTCAGCAAATCATTGTCACAACTAGTTTGCAATTGAGTCATGTATGTTGTTTATTTTATTGATTATTTTGTCACTTTTTTACAAATAAAATTTCTCTTATATCCTTAAAATGGTTAGGTATATGGTTAAGGCAAGTCCCTTAGCCACCAAAAATAAATAACCTTTTTTTATTGTTTGCCTATAGATTTTAAATTCAAATCTGGAAGTTTAGCCCACTTTATTTAGTGAAATAACTTGTGATTCTCCATATCATTTTCAATGGCGATAACACAAGCCTATTTTATTAAGTAGCATTAATTTGGAGTTTTATATTATATCAACTAACACATCTTACAGGGTGATCCAAATCTATCCATATACTAGGATGTGAAATAATACTATGTAATGAAATTATATCATTTTATAGTGTGGGATATGCCCCCATATTTACATGTCCATTGGGTAAGAGAAGATGTTTATCATATATGAGCATTGTAGAGCCATATATGTTTCATCAATTATGTTCATATACCTTATAAATTGTATATGTGTAAAAGAGCATAAAATGTGTTATCTATTAAACCATGAGACAAACAACATATGTAAAGTGGAAAACTAGTGGATCAATCCCTGTTCAAGTACTACTTTTGTATTTTTGAAATATTTATATGATTATTTATTATTTTCATATTTGAATTTTTACATTTTTTATTTGAATGTTAATATATTTTTAGAATATATTTGTAGCAATAACTACCCTATGATATAATTAAGAGGATGAGGAGAGATACATGTAAGTGTAGGAGACGTAGGCCTCAACTAGGCACTATAAAAGTAGGATGTGTCATGTTAATCTTATAATGTGGGATACGCTTAAGATATTATTTTCTTGCAGGAGAAGACCTAGGAGAATGACTGCGTAAGATAGGATTTTTCAATCTATCATAAGTGGGTTTAATAGGCATGGGCATAGAAACCATTTCCATAGGAATGGGCATAGAAATAAATTTGATAGGAATGGGTATAAAAATAATTTCTTGATTATAAGAGGGAATAGGAAAAGGATCCTCATAAGGGATTCCTTTAACCATAACAATTTTATTTCCAGAAGTATATTTTATGCATTGATGGATAAATGAAGGAATATCCCTAATTGTATGACTCTAAAGGTATTCTAGAAGCATTTCACATGTCCCAAAATATAAATAACCAAGAAAGGGTGTAGGTATATTACTAGATCCCACCATAAGAGGCAGAATAATGTGTCCAATATAATGATTAGGATATTTTGCATTGAAATGAATATGTTTCTTAGTAGTTGAAAGAGGTGAGAAATATAATAATGCACATGTTGTACCTAGCACCACTATCAAAAAGACACTATGAATATGTTTTTTATTGATAAAGGCTTGAATATAAAATACATTATTACTAGCATCATCATCAAGTATATTATTATCATCAAATGTGATAAAAGGCCTAAGAGGCAAAGAAGAGGTAATTGTACTAATAAGAGAATCAATCAGATGTTCATGTGTATCAAGAGGGGTTGTACCTTATACACATGATGCACCTCTGAGTTGCTCTTGAATTCCAAATTGTGATGGTTAGAAAGCAAATAGTTTAATATATTAAGCTTTGGATTTTCATCCACTTGTGGTTTTTATTTCTCAGGAGGATAATCAAATTCAATAGAATTGGTATCAATCAGATATTATATAACATGTAGAAGCTTGAAGAATTTGTTAGTAGAGTGTCCAATACATCCATGATAGTCACAATAGGCATTAGAATCAAAAAAATTCCGTGAGGATTTCTCGTATCAACCTCAAAAATGGGAGGGAGAGATACAAATTTACAATCAAGCAACATTTTTATATCATATATAGAGGATAGGGAAACCATGTGAAACTCCTTTTATGAATTGTTTATAGTTGAAGCTTTATAGGCTGATATATGGAATCAATAGTTGTTTTAGCTTTAGCTTTATTGTTGTTGGCTTTTCCTTTATAATTAGATTTACCTAGGAATTTATATGTAGATCTATTAGATTAGGTAGACACATAATTCAGCTTATTCAATGCTAGCAGTTTGACCTCTCTTTCTTTCAAAGTATGACATAGCTCATAAAAAGATAAAAATTTATCAAACATAATTGACTCTTGTAAAGAAGATAGGAGACTTTGAGTAAATAAATCTTGATTTCCAAGTATGGTGTTTACTTTAATAAGCATGTTTTATATCCCAAGCCATATTCACTAATTATTTCATTGGAGCCTTGTTTCATTTTATCCATTTTTTCATAGGAAACCTTATCACCAATGTTAATAGAGAAGTGGAAAAGAAATTGATTAGTCAATGGATTGAAAATATAGATCATAGAACTATTAAAAATTATAATCCTGAAGACTCATAGGAAACATATTAGTGAGAAGATTTTCATTGTAATAAAATTATAAGTAATTAGAATGAAAAGAGTGAGGTGTTATTAAGATCCGCTTTACCCTCATAGATATAAATATTAGGATACACAAACCCTAGGGGGAAAAGACAAGAGGTCACTTAAGGTGCAAGAAAAATATGAATAAATTGATTAGATTCCATGACATTAGAATGTCTACATACTCCTTCCTCTAATTGGAAAACCTTAGCCTGGAAATCTTATATAATATGCTGAAGGGCATATGTAGTAGATGAAGAGTGTGAAGTACCATGAGTGTGCAGAAGTAATTTAGGAATAGTAGTAGAATTTGGAATAGAAATTGTAACATTTTGAAATGGAATATTGGATGTCCCCATAGATATAGACACAGTAGATGTGGCAATAGTAGATGTGGGATTAAGTGCTAGAAAAGGAAAATTTTCATTAGATTATTGAGATTGGGCATCACGAGAAACCTTAGAGGAAAGAAGAAAATTAAGAACCTTATCAAGGTTATGTGGATGTTGGAAAAAAATTTGACAAAAAGAAAATAGAAGTTTTACTTGGTCATAATCAACATTATTAAGTTCATCATAATTGATTTCATTTTTTCCAATAGGAACATCAAAGAAGATCTAGGCTAGGATTCAAATATTTCTCATCATTATGGATATTCTCATAAATAGGAACATCTTGAATAGGAAAAGAAGAATAATCCATAGGATGTCAATGCTTTTGAAATGTGCTCGGGAGTTGGAAATTCCCAATGGATATATGATTAATTTAGTTACTACAAAAAAAAGGCATAGAAGAAGAGCATACATAAAGCTAAATGAAACCCTGTGGATTTGGAACAGAAACCCTAATTTAAAATAGCATGACCTAGGACAAATAGGTTAAATATTTGATCAGTAAGTAGGTTTACTAAACTATTTTAATGTAGAAAACAAATAAGTGTGGGAGAAAGTGATATGATTCCTTTAATTATTTCAATTACATATTAGGACTAGAAACAAGAGGTGTATTCAAATTACCAATCAAACATTCATATTATAACATACATATGTAGCAATTTGTGAAATATAACAATTAGAAAATTTTCTAAATAGATAAATACATGACAGAGTAAGTGCACTTAGTTATTCAAATGATTTGGAAGTTGATATGGTTGTGACAAAGTGATGAACAAAGTGGAAATATCCTACACATGCTTCATCTATGATCCTAGAAGCGTATTATAATAAAAGACAAAACCACCATATACAGACATAATTATTTTTTGATTTTGTCCATATCTAGTGGTTCCATTCATGAAGATGGTGGAGATCTACAAATTTTGTCCCTTGCTACTGATTGTGAAGTGTTTTAATGTAAGACAATAGGTTTCACAAATGTGTGAAACCATTTGTAATCAACCGACATGACCCAAAACCCTAACCATGGGTGAAACACCTTAAAAAAGGTTAATGTTTGGGTTAAAGTGCAATACATACACTACCTATGTCAGTAAAACTCCAAAGAGGCATAAAACTATGTGTATCTCTCCACCTAGAGAAATGATATCTATATGGATGCAACTATATTTGAAGACTTGGTCACTTGATAATGTTTGAATTTTTTTTCTTGCTTAGTGATTGATTTGGATTTTAAAGGATTTTGATTTGGGAATATTGACACTTGAACCTAAATTGAAGTGTTTTATACCTTTATGGGGGTTGATCTTGATGTCTTTTGTTACTTTAGATAAATTTAGGAGTTATTTCTTTAGAGAAATTTAGCAGAGTCTTATATGCCTTTTGAGTAATGTTTGATTATCAATGCCAAGTGATTTTCAAGTAATTATTAGGTGTTTAAATGAGTGAATTTGACTTAATTATATGGTTTTCATAGGTATAATTTCATATTAAGGCCAACCCATGAGAGAAGTAACAACACATATAAAATATCAAATTGAGAAAATGATCGTTGGAAGGCTCTAGATGAAATTCCCAATTTCAGACCAAATCATTAGACAATTTGGTCCATGTTTGGTGGTTTTTTCTAGGTTGGTTTTTTCCATGTAAAAAATGAAGTGTTGTAAAGTTCTAAGCATGGGAATTTCAACTCATCTATTGCTTTGGAATTATGTAATTTTTCTATGAGTGACTAAGCAATGTAATAAGGAGAGAGAGAGACAGAGAGAGAGAGAGAGTCTTGAAATAGGACTAGGGATATAGCAATTAGGCTCAGAATAAGTGCACAAGTCATGATTTAGGGATTAAGCCAATATTGGCATTATCAAGTGATTAATTTTCAAATTTAGGTGTCTACAAAATCATGTATTTATGAGGTTTTGGAGGCCAAAACACAAGTCAAATTTGGCATATCCAAATGTAATTATTGATGTAATGTGCATCTTGGAAGTATTTTAATATTAGGTATGTTAGAAACTAATGAAATTTCAACAATTCAAGCAAAATTTCCCTAAACTATTTGATTCATCTAAGAATCATATGACATCACTTCATCCCTTAGAGACACCATTCAAAAGAGTTGAATCTTTTATGAGAAATCCTAGATCATCCAAGAGCATAAATATAAAGTATACAAAGATTGAAAATCATGTTGTCATGTGGAAAAGTCAATTCTAAAGTTTCATGTTAAGTGTACTTATTTATGTATTGTTAGGTATATCTCATCATATATGTTTGTGGCAAAACTATGTGAATTTCAGGTCTCTTCCTATTAGTGCTTCATAGGCCCTTATAATTAAAGTTCCACAATATTTTATGTTTTCTGGAATGCCAATGTTATGATATATTGTTATTGTTTTTGTCCATTCACCTATTTCCCCATGTCATGCTTCAAGTTCTTTGCCACATGCCTGGGATCCTTTGTATGGTTTGTTTCCATATTTTTAGCTCCCTACCCCATCTTTAGATAGTTTTCATTCACACTAATTTTTTGAGCCTTACCCATTGGTTGTGGCTATACTTCCAACTACTTTCCCCATTCTTTAAATGGCATCAATGTTGATGGATTGTCTTTGCTTCGGGTGGTAAATGACATGTCTTTGCCTTCCTCTCTCAAGCGTCAAAATCACCCTTCTTTTTTCACCAACCTCCCAACAAAATATGATTCGATGATCACAATATCCCAATTAGCAGAGTAATAATGCCGAATTCCCTTCTCATAAACTAGGGACTGAGGAAATCTAAATATCGTTAAACACATTAATATATATTAGACTTCAAGAATATATGTTACTGTTATATATAAAAATAAATAATTAATAATTACTATATTTGTATTAATTAAACTTGAATGCTTGCACTTTCTTTTTTTAATTTAGATAAAACCAAGACATACATCACAAATTATTTATAGTTAATATTTAAATAGAACTTTCACTATATATTAGTACCATTAAATTTGAACAAAACAAATTTACATATTACGAATCATTTTAAGATGTTGATATGATTTTTAATATAATAAAAAACTAAAAATTTCACCACTACAATTACTATAAGCCCTATGATAAATTTCTTAAAATAGCATCTAGAAATTAAAAATTAAATAACAAAAATAATTCAAAATATTTAAGCTAAAATATAAGGAATGGTAAGAGAAAATTGTTACAAATATATTTAATAACATATCATATTAAGATAATATTTTTCTTTTTGTTATTATTAGGTTGTTATAAATATTGTCTATGTTGTAGAAAATACTTGTATGGGGTATGCATCTCTCATAAATGCCCAATTCATAAAAGTTGGTAAATCAGATAATAGTTGGTTCATTAGAAAGTACTTGCATCCTATGAATAAGAAATGTCTGGTTACTTTAACTAGAAGAGAAATATTGAAATTTTGTTTGAATTATGAAATAATGTAAAATTTAATTTGATTTAACATAACATTATTGATCCATTTTGTTCATTGATAACAAGGATAAGTCCAGGTCGATTATCTCTAATATTTATGGACCTAATTCCTATTATGGGAGAAGAATTTTGTGGGAGGGGTTGACTAATTTTACAATGTCATAGAAGATATTCAAATGGATGGTGATGGGTGATTTTAACACCCCCATCACACGATTGGAAAATAAATGAGGAATAAAAAACTATACTAACATTATGGAGGATTTAGTAGGGTTTATTTTTTATAATGGTCTTATGGATATAGACTTGAGAGGGGTTGGTACAACTTGGATGAATAGGAGAATGGGAGATAATTAAAGTTGGATTAGATATATTCCTAGTCTATGTTGAGTGAATTATGGGATTTAGAATTTGTTTATCCACTCTACCTATGATTAGGTCTGATCATAATCCTCTTTTGTTGAACTTAGAATAATCTAAGCATGGTAAAACTCTATTTCATTTTCAAAATATGTGGCTTCAAAATTTGGAGTCCAAGGACAAAAATAATGATGGAATGTGAATATCAAATGGATGACTATGTTTAGAATTTCTTTAAAAAATGTGAAGCTAAATATTAAAAAATGGAATAAATATGTTTATTGCAATATCTTTGAGCGGAAGAAAAGGATTTATGATGATTTATCTAAAGTGGAGAAGAAAATACAAATACAAATACATGGGATGGAAAATCCTTTCTTAAAAAGAGAGGGAGCTTCATAGTGACTATCACTATTTAATTGCGAAAGAATATACCTTTTAGATCAAAAAGCCAAGGAAGATCTGGCTATAAAAATGGTGATAGAAACTCATAATTATTCCATATTTTGACTCTCTTACAAAGATTTTATAACAAAATTAGATAAATTATTAAAGAAGATGAAATTATAAGCTCTTATTATATTATTATAAAAGAAGAAGCCATCCAATTCTTTAAAACTTTAGTCTCTTGTGTTAATAATAGCATACTCGAAGTGGAAAATGATATCTTCAACTCCATCTATTCTATTTTGAATCAAGATGATAATCTGCATTTATTGGATTATGTTTTAGCTAAGGAAGTGTTGTAATACATTTTTTCAAGTCAAAAAATTCAAACTTGAACCATGAAAACCAAGCCAAGTATCAAAACTTGTTTGAAAATCCTTCTAAACCTCTCTTCGGATCAGTTTTTGCTTTGTATCATGCTCATTCCACCCTTGTAGTTACTCCTAATGTTTTTTACAAACTTTCCATAGTGTTTGAAATGTTGTGACTGAGTCAGTCATCTCATTCAATAAAGTGCTTTCAAAGGCTAGTTCTCTGATAGGCTTGGCAAGGCTAATTTTTGCCTTTTCATGACAGATGTGCATCCTCCAAAACAGATCTGAAATTTCACAATCACATAGAGGTGATATTGGAGATTTATAAAAAAAATTGAATAGGATTTAGGAAGATTTTGGGAAGTTTTTCATGCTTAGGAACTGTTGGTGTGAAAGCAGGTTTTTCAAGGGTAAGAAATATGTAGTCAAAATGGGTACTTGAACTTTTATAGGGGATTCTGAGAGCTTAGTAAGTAATTGGAAATATAAAAATCAGAATTTTATGTTAGAGTAGGTATTTACCTTAGCTCATGTTCACCTAGGTACTTTATTTACCTTTATTGTATTTATCCTCACCCACTTATGTGTGTGGATATTTCTTTTATCTCATTTAGATATTAGGAGATATTATCTAGTTGTTAGGTATAGTTTTTTCTTTAATCTATGGTATTGACTAGTTCTTTCCATGATCTATGGTATTGACTAGATCCTTGATGTCTAGTTCTCTCCTAAATCTATGGTCTTGACTAATTCTTTGATGACTAGTTATTTCCTTGATTTATGGCTTGATCTACGACCTTGACTGGTTCTTAGATTGTTATTCCTTGCCTATTTAAGCAAGGTCCATTCTCAATGTATTGTATTGAGTTCCATAATAATATATGATATTGTTGCTCATTTGTTTGCAAAGGTTTTATGTAAAGTTATTCCAGCGAATTACTTTCATCTTATAGATCGTGGTGTTTGATTAGCATCTGTGTTCTTAGCTTGGTACGATTTGGTTATCGTTCCTTTCATTTTAAATCTTAAATTGTTCTCTACATGTTGGAATCATAACATCTTTCATAAGACCTAATGGTTTCTCTTAACAGCTCAGTTTTGGAAGACACACATTATTTCCCCAAAGAAAAAGGGACCAATTTTTGAATATGAAAGCATACTTGAGGTCTGAAACCCATATCATTATTATTTAAATGGTATTGGGAGTAAAACCCATATAACAATTCATCATAAAATACCACTTGGAGCTCCAGGAATTGCAACATCAAATTCTCTCTCATGCGAGTTGTGTTTCTCATATTTAGTCATTTTGGGGGGACACATGTCACCTCCTAGTGAGGGCACAATTTTTTAACCCTCTTTTCCCCATTCCCAAGGGGAAATATGGGATACAAAAATTTTCCCCACCTCAGCCCTTCCATTTGGTTCTTCACATGACCTATCTCAACACTCTAAAGGGCTTATCTGGCTTAACTCACCTTCCCCATCTCGCATCCTATGAGCGACACTTAGCAGCATCTAGTGAGGGCACCATTTTTTGTCCCTCTATTCCTAGTTCCCAAGGGGATAAAGAGGACATAAAAATTCACCACTATCTAATACCCCCTCTGGTTATCCATGTAATTAACTTCCAACTCCTAAGTGTTAAAACAAACATTTCCCCATCTCTCCCTTATTGCATCTCCAAGGTCTTGCCTCAGGATCATTTCTGAATAAGGGAGGAAGTCGTCTCGTGTACCGAAATATTTGTCCAGAAGTGAGTTTCATTAAGGATATCCGGATGTAATCATTCTACTAAGAAGGGTAATGGGAGAAAATATTTTCAAGATTGGATGGCATAATTACTCCTCATTATCATTAAAGGAAAATGGATGATTGAGTGGGGACAAATAATAAGTGACAACATCCATCAACAATTGCTTCAATTGCAGGTTACCAAAAACTTCTCGATGAAATCCTATTTGGTTTATGCTCTTGCAAGTACAAGACCATTCAAATGCCTGACTCTCACTTAGAACATTTCTCAAAGGGACCCCACATTTGAAAGGTATCCACAATTGACCCTAAAGGAAAGAGAAATCATCATTGTTCAAGAGTGAATGATGCCTTCACAATGGGTGTCATACAGTTGTTGGAAGGTAACCCTGAGTCGAGACTGTCTTCTCAGGTCGCTGCATTGATCAAGAGATATGGGTCCTTTTTACTTAGTTTTCAACATTTTCATACATCATAGTATCAGGATTTGATCTCACTCCATGAAATCTTTGAATGTACCTCAGTGATAAGATCGTGATGTTTGAGTTATGTAGGCATCTCGCCCCTGTCAATGGAAAACTCAAGAATCCCAAGAAGAAAGGTGTGTCATTTCCTATCTTTCTTGGAATCTTCTCATGTAAGAATTCCAATCATGTCTAAAAATTTTAAGCTTCATTTTTGTTGAGTTGTGGAGATCAATTACTTCATTTTAGCATGCAATTGAAACTTGCTGGAAAACACATTAACTAGCATGGGTTAAGGGCAAGTAGGAACCAGCGACAGTTAGGAAGAACCAGCGTCGGTTACTTGTGCGACGAAGTTTTAATTAACTCTCGGGAATTATATCTATTTTTAGCATTAAAATAGATTTATTAATTGTAATCACATGGCTAAGTGCCCTAAGGCTAAAAAGGACTATATGAAGTTAAATTTAGGGTTTAGAAGTAAGTGTGTGGATCATAATTACAAGATAATTATGTGAGAGAGAATTCTTGGTGAAAAAGAAGAAAAATCTTGAAGAAAGAAAGTATTGAACATCTGAGAGGTGTGGAAGATTGTAAATCTTCATTGTATATCTTGTCAAAGCTTTGGATAATATATTGGCTTGTTTCTTGGTGGACGTAGCCCACATTAGGTGAACCACATTAAATATGGTGTTGATTTATGTCTCTTGTTTTATATATTTCTTCTGGTAGAATATCCACTTTTATTTGCATGTATGCTTAGATCTGATATATTATCTGTACAACCGGTGTGCTAACCCCAACAACTGGTATCAGAGCTTTGTTTGAGAGTTTTGTGGTTTACAGATTTACTCACAGAGTGTTTTCTGATTGAGTGGGAGCTATAGCAATGACAGAAGATAATAAATACAGGTAGAGAAATTTGACGGCCAAAATTATCAATTATGGAAGATGTAGATTGAGGATTATTTGTATCAAAGAGATTTGTACTTACCATTGGATGAGAAGTCTAGACCTACGAAGATGACTGATGAATAATGGAAGATTCTTGACAGAAAGGCTTTGGGATCTATAAGATTGAACCTGGCAGCATCCATGGCTTTCAATAGTATAGAAGTTACTTTTATGGTAGACTTAATGAAATCTCTTGCTAATTTATATGAAAAACCTAGTGCTTCAAATAAATTTTATTTGATGAAGAAACTATTTAGTTCTGAGATGCATGAAGGTGAATCTACCTCTAGTCATTTGAATGATTTTCGATCTATAGTAAATCAGTTAAAATCGGTTATACCATTTGATGATGAAGTAAAAACATTTTTATTATTATGTTCTTTGCCTGATAGTTGGGACAACTTAGTAATGGTTGTTAGTAATACAGCATCTGCAAATAATATTTTGAAGTTTGATGATGTGGTTAGTATAATCTTGAATGAAGAAATTCACGGGAAGAATACAGAGGAATCATCATCTGGAAATGCTTTGAATGTAGAAAGCAGGGGTAGACAGAAGGAGAGATCCAAGAGTAAGAGTAATGGGAAATCAAAGTCAAGGGATAGCAGATCTAAATCCAGAAATAAGGGAATTACTTGTTAGAAATGTGGAAAGAAAGGACATGCAAAGAAATATTGTTGGTCAAAAGATAAAGAGAATCAACAACTAGACAAAGGTAAAGAGGTGAATCTTGTTTCATCAGAGGTAATGCAAGATGCTCTTATTCTTTCTTTGGACAATAGAATTGAATCATGGGTTTTAGATTCAGGAGCTTCTTTCCATGCAACCCCTAATAAGGATTATTTCAAAAATTATGTCCAAGGTAATTTTGGGCATGTATATTTGGGTGATGATGAACCTTGCAGTATTACTGGTAAAGGGGAAGTTTATCTAAAATTATAGAATGGAAATACATGGGTATTGAAAGATGTGAGGCATGTGCCAAGCCTTGGGAGGAATCTTATTTTTGTAGGGCATCTAGGAGAATTTGGTTGTATGGTTACTTTTACAGGAGACTCTTGGAAAGTCACCAAGGGTGATTTTGTCGTGGCAAGAGGTAAGAAGGTAGGAACGTTATATTTATCTACATGTATTATTGATTCCTTTTTTGCATTATCTACTCCAGATTCATATGCATGCATGTGGCATAATCGATTGGGTCATATGAGTCAAAAAGGAATGCAGATCTTAAAGGCTAAGGGTAAGTTATCAGATTTGACAGATTTGGATCTTGATTTCTGTGAGCATTGTATCTTTAGAAAGAAAAAAAGAGTGAGATTTCTCAAAGTTGGGGCAACTAAGAAGGAGCAGAAATTGGAGCTTGTACACTCAAATGTGTGAAAACCATCTCAGGTAGCTTCTCATGAAGGATCCCAGTATTATGCTACTTTTATTGATGATGCTATAAGAAAGGTATGGGTTTATTGTATTAAACGTAAATTTGATGTTTTTGAGACTTTTAAGAGATGGAAAGCCCTTGTTGAGAATGAATCAAATTCTAAGTTAAGGTGTCTTAAATCTGACAATGGTGGTGTTTCACTCGGAATGACTCGTTCCTATAGAAACAGATAAGAGTTAGGTGCTAGGAGGAATACCTGTAGAATGTCGAGATGGTGTGCGCGTACCGTAGAGAAAGATCAGGTTGACTGCGGAGAACTCCTTTTTGTCTTGGAAGGACTACCTGCAAATAAGAACACAAGACCACAAGATTTGATTAAACAATAAATGAGGAAACTGCCTTGGGCCCAGGAAATATAAAACTTCCTTTCGAAGGTGGTCATTTCCCCTGCTAATATGAATTAACACAAAAGACTGCAAAATATCAATTAGATTACTTGGTTGAAACTAGTAGGAGAAGGCTGGTTTCTGGTTATAGTCAGGGTAACCGATACCGGTTTCTGGTAACCACCGTCGGTTTTGTCTAGGACCTGTAGGTTGATTGTTTTGGTGGGGTGTTTGTGTTTCTTGGTGTTGGTAAGGTTGGTTTATGGATGATATTAGGAAATGAGATGATGAGGGGTAAAAGAATGACAGCTAGATGCAATGGGATCTTGGGTAGTGGGTTCAAAACTGGATTTAGGAGGACTATGATTTAAAGAGCATAAGAAATGTTATAACAGAGGACATGCAAGATATGACTTACTGGTTTTGACAGAGATGCAAGTTGATCTCCTTGGTTGTCAGCACTTCTGGTATTTCCACGCATCTCTCCTCTGTCAAGTGAAGATCTGGACTCTGTTCCTCACTCGCAATGCTCTCTGTTGATCCAGAAATCCTTTGACTGATCTCCAAAAATGAAATTCTGATCCGTTGTTTTGGTTTGGGGAGCCCATTTACAGGGAACCGATGGCGGTTGCGTAACCGACGGTGGTCGAGTAGGAACCGGCATCGGTAAGGAAAAAGTAGGCTATTTTTAGTAAAATAGCCCACCTTCCCTGCTTTTCTCCCGAGAGATCAGTTGCGGGCTTGGTCAAGTGACTAGAAGGTCGGCTTTGGGTGCGAGTAAGGAGGCATTAGTTATGGATGTGAGTCTAGAGCAAGTCATGGGTCTTAATTAGGTTAGTTTAGGGTTAGGGCTAGGTCATGATGAGGTGGCAAAGTGAGGTGCCGGGTAGGGTGATGTGGATTTATCAATTATAAGGTAATTAATAAATAATTGTGTAAGGTTTAGGTAATGAGGTTAGGTTGCGAAATGGGATGCGGGTCACAAGGGGTCGTAAGACACGAATTTGGTGTCTACATTAGCCCCTTATTGTCGTGTAGCTTTTTCTGTAAAGCTGCGTGGACAATAATATGAAGTGGTTTCTCATGTTAAGGATATAGGTAATCCCCCTCAAATCTATCACAGATTGAGTGAACGAGAAATCAGGGATAGGGTTGATAACGGGTAGATGGGGTAGAGGGGATGGTAAGATGGTGGGGTAGGTTCAAGGAAGCAGACACATATTGAAATGCAATAGTATGACGAGGGTACATGATTTGACAAGCAAACCAGTAATGTGTAGGCAAAGGTCGATAGTTTATCCAAACAAGGGTGATATAATCCTGGTATCCAAGGCATAGGAAGTAGCTCCAGGGTATATAACAGGTGAGGTACATGAACGTTTAGGCATGTTCGGCTAGTACCAAATGGTTGGTTTGGTTGAGATAAACGTCACGGTCTAGGTCTAGGCAAAGTTGGTCGACAGATCAAGTCAAGGACCCTAATCATGCTAAAACACGAACAGGTGAGCTCGATTGAACAAAAGGTACATGATGGATGGATAAAATAAAACGTTGATTGTGGGTATGGTATTGAAGTGATACGGCCTTGGGTCGGGCCAAGTGGTTGGGTTGTGGCCCTGGGTCAGGTCATAAGGGTAGAGTGAGGCCTTGGGTCAGGCCAAATTGTTAGGGCGAGGCCTTGGGTGGGGCTTGATAGGTAGGTTGAGGCCTTGGGTCGGGCCAAATGGTTAGGGCGAGGCCTTGGGTCGGGCCGGATGGGTAGGTTGAGGCCTTGGGTCGGGCCGGATAGGTAGGTTGAGGCCTTGGGTCGGGCCTAATGGTTAGGGCGAGGCCTTGGGTCGGGCCGAATGGGTAGGTTGAGGCCTTGGGTCGGGCCGAATAGGTAGGTTGAGGCCTTAGGTCGGGCCGAATAGGTAGGTTGAGGCCTTAGGTCAGGCCGAAAAGGTAGGTTGAGGCCTTAGGTCGAGCCGAATAGGTAGGTTGAGGCCGTAAGTCAGGCCGAATAGGTAGGTTGAGGCCTTAGGTCGGGCCGAATAGGTAGGTTGAGGCCTTAGGTCGGGCTGATTGGTAGGTTGAGGCCTTGGGTCAGGCCAAATTGGTAGGGCGAGGCCTTGGGTCGGGCCAAATGGGTAGGGCGAGGCCTTGGGTCAGGCCGAATAGGTAGGTTGAGGCCTTAGGTCGGGCCAAATAGGTAAGTTGAGGCCGCAGGTCAGGCCAAATAGGTAAGTTGAGGCCGTAGGTCGGGCCGAATAGGTAGGTTGAGGCCTTAGGTCGGGCCGAATAGGTAGGTTGAGGCCTTAGGTCAGGCCGGACAAGTGAACAAATGGTGTGCAGCAAAGGTGGATAGAGGCGATATTGGTGAAAAAGAGGCAAGGAGTAAATAAGGGCAAAGAATGGGGTGAAAGTTGGGTAGAGAACCGATGTCGATTCTGCATGACCGATATCGGTTAAGGGACCGATACCGGTTCTTTAGGGAAAAATGAAACCGCTATCGGTGAAAGGTAAAAAACCTATAAAAAGAAAAATACGGCTTGTCATTGTCACTTTTGTTATTTGCAAACCAAATCGACTTGTCTGACGTGGAGAGTTGAGATTAGAGGCTTGATTGAGTGAGGTGGAGCTATTGTATTGGCGGAGAGAGTTGATAGTGGGCCCGATTAAGGAGGAGGCAGCAGTTGATTGGCCGGGGACCCAGCAGATCAGGATTGGAGCCATGGCACAGGCAGGAGGAGCTGGAGGGGCTGGACCAGCTGGACCGCCACCACCCATCCCACCCACGACGACGTGTCGTCGTTCAGGTAGATTCGAAACTCTTTAATTTGGTGATTTGGTTGTATTATGCTAAATTGGGGGTTTGGGTAGGAATTAACCTTTTTTAGGAAATAATGAGAAAATGGAAATGATTTGAAAAAGGGAGAGGGTAGATAGGCTAGATAGGCGTAGGTGGGTAGGTGGGTAAGTTTTTAGGGTATTTGGGTGGGTAGATGGGTAGAAATAGGTAAAAAAAAATGGATTGTGGGGGCCGCGCGGGGGTTCGGCTCCGGGAGAAGACAGTGACCGATGTCGGTCACTAAGCGACCGGCATCGATCGCAAAATTTTAGGGAAAGGGAGTGTTGTTGGTGACCGGCGTCGGTCATGTATCGGCCGGCGTCGGTGGCTTATGTGTTTTGGTTTGTGGGTTGTGTGGGTGGGTTGGTTGTTTTGGGTTTTTGGGTTGGGTTGTGGGGTGGGTGTGGGTTTGTGTGGGGGTTGGGTTGGGTTGTGGGTGGGTGTGGGTTGGTTGTGGAGAAGGGGTTGTGTGGGGGTTGGGTTAGGGGTGGAGAAGGATTTGGTGTAGGGTTGGGTTGGGTTTGAGTTGGAGGTGGGAGAAGGGTTTGGTGTAGGGTTGGGTTTTGGGTTTTTGGGTTGGGTTGGAGAAGGGTTTGGTGTAGGGTTAGGTTTTGGGTTTTTGGGTTGGGTTGTGGGTCGGTGTGGGTGTTGGGTTGGGGGTTTTTGTGTGGGAGTTGGTTGTGTGTTGGGGTTGGTTTTGTGTTGGGGTTGGGTTGCATGTGTTTTGTTTGGGTTTTGTTTTTTTTGGTTTTGGGTGGGATGGTTTTGGGTTTTTAGGGTAGTAGGTTGCTAGAGGGGGGTGGTAGAGAGTCGGGGTATGGTCGGGGGGATAAAAAAGGGTGTTTAGATGATAAAGTAGATGTTGTAATAAAGAGTAGGTCTAAGGATGTGGGTTGGTTTTGCAGGCACGTCAGCAGTTGACGATGCGGGATAGGATGCCCCCGCTGTTGGTGCGGATGAGGCCACACGTATCTGCGGCTCATTGGGCCATCATGCGCGAGGTGGGACTCGGTGGAGTCTAGAGGTACAGAGCGATAGAGAGAGATCACAGCCTGATGGTCGCCCTCATCGAGAGATGGGATCCGGCGACCAATGTGTTCCATCTCCCGACTGGGGAGATGACCGTCACATTGGAGGATGTGTATCGCATCCTTCGGTTACCTATCGAGGGAGAGGCAGTCTTCCAGGTAGATTCAGAGACTGCCATGGACAGCATACTGCAGGTTTTTGGGGATGCAGCCGCGCTACTGACCTACCATAGCGCGAGTATCGGGTACGGTGACATGTACCGTGCGCATCGACACGAGACACGACTGGCTGTGTTGATGATGGTTGGGATCACCTGCTTCGCCCTCCCGGACTCAGAGGGAGGCCGCTTCCCACGAGCATTGATGGGGGTGCTGCTTGAGATGGTGGAGGAGCACACCTGTTACGCCTGGGCACCAGTATATCTGGTGCAATTGTACAGGGAGCTATGGGGCTATCGCCAGAGGAGGCGATTCGGTATTTGCTCTACATTTTTGTTGCATTGTTGGGCATACGAGCACATCGTATGTATCAGGCCAGTAGGGTTACCCCAGCAGCCAGGGCCACAGGTCATATACCGATATGGCTTTCAGAGGTGGTTGGGGGTCGTGGGCCAGCCACGAGCAGTTGTTGCAGGTCGGGATGTGGCATACTATAGACATTTGCTAGAGGGCCTTACAGCAGTAGACATTGTATGGAGACCCTACAGAGGTCACCACCCTGGCAGAGGAGCCCGCTTACAGTTGCGCCTAATCCAGTACACATTCTGGATAGCAGGACGGAGGCCGGGAGAGTACGAGAGGATACCCCTAGAGAGGGTACGCAGGCAGATGGGGCTGCGACAGGATGAGCCACCTCCCTTCCCTCAGTACAGGAGGGAGGATGTAGAGGCCCCACTGCCTGCACCACAGCCTTTGGATCCAGATTGGGTTGCAGAGAGGCCAGCAGGTGAGGGTGTAGATGATGCTGGGTGCACGGGAGCATACAGGGTGTGGTGGGCTGGGTAGAGAGCAGCCAGGATAGTACCGCCTGCACAGCCAGACTTGGCTGCAGTTATAGGAGAGAGAGATCAGCTCAGGGGTCAGGTGCAGCTCTTACAGGGGCAGCTAGCTGCTGCGCAGGCACAGATAGGTGTCTTACAGGGGCAGCTAGCCCAGGCTCAGGCACAGGCACAGGCAGCACCACCACCAGCACCACAGCCACAGGTGCAGGTACAGGCAGCAGCACAGGTACCAGGCACCACCGCGGCCACAGGCACCACCAGCAGCACCAGCACAGGCTCAGGGGGCATTGGTTGTAGGTGCCAGGGGACCAGCCCCAGCTCTGTCAGTGGCTCGAGAGCGCTATATGGAGGTTAGAGCAGAGGCCCGATATTATCAGGATATTCTTGATGGTACCCGGAGTCGAGTATCAGGCTTATGCAGCGCATAGGGCAGAGACCTCTCACAGCCAGAGATCTCAGGGAGGTGCAGCCACAGCTGGCATGTCCGTGACGGGCAGGAGGCGAGAGGCACCACAGGGACCAGCGGGGAGAGGTGCCGAGGGCGGTGGGGAGAGCTGAGAGATCCCAGACATGGTTGTTGTATTTTAGAGATGGGCACCGGTCTGCGAACCGGGTGTATTGATAGAGGCCTGCGTGCCTATGTATTATTCATGTATTCATTCATTCATTTATTGTATACCGGCCTGCGAGCCGAGTAGGGGTTGTATAGTGGATACCGGTCTGCGAGCCGAGTATATATCTATTTTTGATATGAGGGACCGGCCTGCGAGCCGAGTCGAGATTTTTTGATAGTTATTGCGGCCTGCGTGCTGGCTTTGGTGGATTATGGAGATCATAGAGGCCCCGATGTAGGGCACATTGTTTTTTTGAAAACTTGTATATATTATATATATAGAGAGAGAGATGATGTTTTGATCCACATGCAGTGTTCAAAATGTGTTTAAATATTTTGTTAATGGTTGGTAATATATAATGTATGATAAGTTTTAGTTGACATGTTGATAGATGGATGATGCTGATGTTTTTATTTTATTTTGTACGTATATATGAATGTCAGGTTATGTGATGAATTGTTGGTTTTGTGACATTGTGATATATGTAACTGTATGAGTTGGATCCAAATGATGTATAGATTGATAGTTTCTTGATATCCGTAGTTGATGGTTTGTGTATTTGTATAAAATAAATGATGTTAATGAAATTGTAATGCTATGTGTGGTGGATGAACAAGTGTGGTAAATTATGTTGTTTATGCAGGAAAAGAGGCGGGCGTGACAAAAATTTAGGTGAGAAATGAAGAAAAGAACGCTGTTGAGAAAAGATAGGTGTGTAACCGATGTCGGTTAAGGAACCGATATCGGTAGCTGATAGACCGATATCGGTTAAGTAACCGATACCGATTATTTAGGTATGAGCTTTTCTAAAAATAGAAAAGCTAGGGGTGGCAACTTAAGTTTTAATTTTAGAACCATGCAAGAGGTTAAATACGCGAACGCGACGCTTTTTGACGACTGAGACAGGTATGTGCATGAGAGATTTGAGTGATAAGGAGAAAAGAGACAAGGAAATTGCATGAGAGATTTGGGTGATAAGAAAAGAGACTGGGAAGGTGAATGCGATATGAGATTCAGAAAGTAGAAAGGTGAATTTGAAAAGAGTGGTGATCATGGCAGAACGAGGAGAAGCATATAGTAGGCAGGGACAAGAGGGAAGGACAAGGGCCACCTCAAGCTGCTGCAACCCAAGAGGTATCAGCTTGTTTGTGATTTAACGACTACATGTGTTGGGAATGAGCTATAAGAGATTAAGTGGGTAGATATGAAAAAGAAAACATGATAGCAAGGGTTATAGGTGAGGTAAGTGTTACGGGGTAGGCAATTCAGGGGTTTTAGGTATGTCTGTGTATGTATAAAAAGGAATAAATGAGCAAATTATTGTCGTAGGTGGTTGTTTTTAGGGAAGGTGTATGTAATTGGACAGTGACCAGATAGCGGTTAGGTGAGAACCAGATATCGGTTACTGAACCGGATATCGGTTATGTATAACCGATACCGGTTACTGGAGGAATTTCCAGAATGTTTGAAAAAACTCCTGACGTGATTTGATTTATTGAACGTTGTTTGTTGTTTTTGGTAACGTATGCAGGCAGAGGCAGGGTTGAGGATGAATGATAAGTGTGCCAGAACTGTTGTCACGGATCCGAGCGGATGTAACACCAGCTGGAATGGACATTGATAAATCATTTGGGGTTAAGTGGAATCTTTTATTATTCCCGAATCGCACGTAATCATGGTATGTTACAGGCGTTGATTGAGAGATGGAATCCCGAGACGAATACCTTCTATCTGCCAACAGGGGAGATGATAGTAACATTGGAAGATGTGTTCCAGTATTTTGAGACTCCCTATTACAGGAGAACCAGTATATCAGGCACTACCTAGCGCGGCACGGGGAGCGATAACAGCAGTATTTGGTCCATACACATGAGATTTGACACAGTGAGGTTTATCCTTTACGTATGGGGTAATGTATGCAGCACACTCCTGAGGAGACAAGGTTAGCAGTGATATTAATGATAACGGTAGGGTATTATGCATTACCGAGGGCAGAAGGGAGGAATATTTCCAAAGGCATTGATGTGTATTATCTGGGAGATGGTAGAAAGGAACGTTACGTTTGCATGGGCACCTGCATATTTGGTGGAGCTATACAGGGGTTTATGGGCTTGTAGGTAAAATCACATGACGACGCTGGATTGTTCATACTTATTACACTGTTGGGCCTATGAGCACATTGTTTGTGTGCGACCAATAGGCACAGGCACCACCAGCGACACCATCTACAGGAGTGCAGGGGGCATTGGTTGTAGGTGCCAGGGGGACCAGCCCCTAGCTACCGTACAGTGGCTCGAGAGCGTTACATGGAGGCTAGAGCGGAAAGGCCCAATATTATCAGGATATTCTTGATGGTACTGGGGCTACGATTATCAGCCTGTATGCAGGCACATAGGGGCAGAGACCTCTCGGAGCCAGAGGTCTCAGGGAGGTGCAGCCACAGCTGGAGTGGGTCCGTCACGGTGTAGGAGGCGAGAGGCACCACAGGGACCAGCGGGGAGAGGTGCCGAGGGCGGTGGGCAGAGCTGAGAGATCCCAGACATGGTTGTTTTATTTTAGAGATGGGCACCGGTCTACGAACCGGGTGTATTGATAGAGGCCTGCGTGCCTATGTATTATTCATGTATTCATTCATTCATTTATTGTATACCGGCCTGCGAGCCGAGTAGGGGTTGTATAGTGGATACCAGTCTGCGAGCCGAGTATATAGATTATTTTTGATACGAGGGACCGGCCTGCGAGCCGAGTCGAGATTTTTTGACAGTTATTGTGGCCTGCGTGCCGGCTTTGGTGGATTATGAGATCACAGAGGCCCCGATGTAGGGCACATTGTATTTTTGAAAATTTGTATATATATATACGGGCGGAGAGATGATGTTTTGATCCACATGCAGAGGGTGTTCAAAATGTGTTTAAATATTTGCAGTTAATGGCTGGTAATATATAGAATGTGTGATGAGTTTAATTGACATGTTGATAGATGGATGATGCTGATGTTTTTGCGTTGTACACGTATATATGAATCATCAGGTTATGTGATGAATTGCGTGGTTTTGTGACCAGTGTGATATATGTAACTGATGAGTTGGATCCAAATGATGTATAGATTGATAGTTTCTTGATATCCGTAGTTGATGGTTTGTGTATTTGTATAAAATAAATGATGTTAATGATATATGTAATGATTATGTGTGGTGGATGAATAAATGTGGTAAATTGTGTTGATTTATGCAGGGAAAAAGAGTTGGGGCGCCGACAAAAAATTAGGTGATTAAATGAAGAAAAGAACGCTGTTGAGAAAAGATAGGTGTGTAACCGATATCGGTTAAGGAACCGATATCGGTTGAGCTGATAGACCGATATTGGTTAAGTAACCGATACCGGTTACTTAGGTATGAGCTTTTCTAAAAATAGAAAAGCTAGGGTGGCAACTTAAGTTTTAATTTTAGAGCCATGCAAGAGGGTTAAATAGGCGAACGCGACGCTTTTTTGACGACTGAGACAGGTTTTTGCATGAGAGATTTGAGTTGATAAGGAGAAAAGAGACAGGAAAGGTGAATGCGATCTGAGAATTCAAAAAGTGAATGGTGAATTTGTAAAAGGGTGGTGATAAGCAGGAGTGAGGAGTTAGCCTACCCATGCAGGTAGGGAATCGTGGGAAGACTAGAGGTCAACACTCAAGCTCCTAGCATGCCAAGGGTAACGTTTTGTTTATGTAGACAAGAGCATGCTCTGTTGGTGAATAAGAGCTGGGCGGTACCAGGTAGCACGTGGGTAGATTTGAGAAAGAAAAGATGATAACCTAGGTACCGTGCATAGACGAGGTTGAGTGTTATCACGATAGGTGAATCAAGAGTTCAGGATGTCTGTGTATATCGAGGGTAACACGAGTGAACTTTAGTTGAAACGGAATGGTGAGTTTAGGCAAGGATGTATAGCCTGAGATACGGTCGACTGATACAAAGTGAGATGTAACCGGTATCGGTTAACCGATACCGGTTAAATAAAACTATAAGTTGCTGTATGTCTTTCTAAAAGTGATGATAATGAATAAGAATGGTTTTGATTTTATTGAAATGTTGTTTTTGTAATGTTATGCAGGCAGAAAGGATAAGGGATGAATGATTGTACCAAATAGCTGTACACGGATCCGAGCGGATTTATACGACCAGCGGATCAATGCGAGATTGCTAAATCTGATAGGGGTTAAGTGGACTCCAGCTATTAGCTGTCCTTCGCACGGAGACCCCATGTCTCCTATGTTACTAGGCGTAGCCCATTGCACAGAGCATGGAGGGGCCTTAGTGCATAGCTAGTTCTATCGGGGGAGCAGGGGAGATGAATAGCAGGAAATTTGGTACGTATTTTAGGCTATCCATTCACAGGGAAAGTCTATATATAAGATTAGATAGCTAGCGCGTTCTTTTGGGAGTGAAGTACAACAGTAGTTTGGTCCATAGGAAGATTTGACTCAGTTGAAAATCCCATAAGGGATATGGGCAAATGTATTATCACTACCCTGAAGTACAAGGTTAGCTAGTGACTTAATGATAGCTGATTAAGGGTCGTTACACAATCCTAGAGGAGGCAGAATCCAAAGGCTATGTGAGCTCTGTAGTGTTATTATGGGAGATGGTAGGAAACAACGTGAACGAGCTTAGCCCTAGGTACCGTGCATATTTGGACGGAGCTATCATAGGGTTTAAGAGCTTGTAGGTGGATCACAACGATATCTGGATTGCGTCATACATTACACTCCCTTGAGCCTATGAGCAATAGAATGGTGCGACCAGATGCCAATGGCATATAGCTGAGGGCAGAGAACTTAGTACAAAGTGAGGTTTGACGATTCAAGATGAACCTACCCTAAATAGACAAGTAGGCCAGATCCAAAGTCCTTGTGGCGGGTGAGGCTATTTATATTACAAGCCCAGTTCCAATGGGAGAGAGTAACTGTTTCAGATATGCGTTGGAAGCTCTTACAAGGGAACTATTTGGCTACATGTTGAGATTATCTCTTGAGGAGTTCAAGGGGCTGACCGATGCGAAAGGTGGATCGCAGGGCATAGGAGGTGACTTATGTATAAGCACGTCCTTAGATCACGAGCAGCGATAGATTTGATTAGTAGTAGGATATGACCCCTGAGCTTAAGATGCATAGCTGTCCTTCGACGCAGAGCAGTACTCTCAACCTCCCTAGCTAACAGCGCTCAGATAGGTTTTGGATATAGGCATCATTCGCAGGGTAATGGTCTATAGGAATAACTAGATGCCTTCTTATGGTGTGGTATCAGAGTATTTCGAGAGGCAACGTGAGTGTCCTCGGTAGCAGTGAATACCCAAGAAGAATACGTCTGGCAGCGTTTAGTTAGCAGGTACGAATGCAAGTGACGATAAGACCAAAGAGGAAAAGGGCATGCGGAGTGATCGGGCAAGGTGAGAGGTAGAGCTTGAGTCAACTTTCATGAGAGATTTTGGTATTCATATGTTGCATGTAGAGAGATTGGTAGCCTCATTGGGACTGGGTGGCAGTAGGTGGATGAGAAAGTAAGATTGATACCAAATTTGTCAACAATAGAATGGTCGAGAGATGCAAGATCATTACCTAGTATCTGGGATCAGGCGATGAGGAACTAAGTACCATATAAGCGAAGCTATAATGAATAAGTGGATGCCATACCTGCATGTGATGATAGAGAAGATTATTTTTTAAGGCCCAATCTGAAATAGGAGCTGGAATATGCCTCCACGTTTGATTTGAGGTACGATAAAAATATGTTTGGTTGTGATTATCCAACGGTGACATTTTGAAGGAAAAGGATCACCAACCTTAAAGGAATGCTCACCATGAAGGTCGGAATACATAAGCATATTTATATTTAGGGCCAAAGATCTGATAGATTATGGAGCGGGTGGCTCAGGAGCTGTTGAAGGTTGGCATGTTGCTGACCACATAAGTCTCCAATTGGGCTAAACCGCTCTTCGTAGCAGTCGTTATTGAGAGTAGGCCAATAGATATTCCAAGGAGAGGGTATTTCATTTCGAGCCGATGGTAAAACAGGCTCGCTACCTTGTACCAAGGATCAAAGGAGAGGCGATTAGTTCAGGACCTGAATTGGGTACGGTATGAGTGGCAAAGGGGATGTGATCGTGCCAATTTCTTCCGGATTCATTGACAACTTTCATGAGGATTTTGGTTAGTGTTTTATTAGAGGACTCGGCTTGCCCATTGGCTTCTGGATAGTAAGGTGATGAGAAACTAAGTTTCATACCAAAGTTGTCACAAAGGTCTTGCAACAACTTGTTTTTGAAAGATTTTCCATTATCCTGTTATCAGGCGATGAGGAACACCAAAACGACAGATAATGTGGTGGTTAATGAACTTGACAATTTTTTCTTTTTTGATTGAAATGAGTGGAATAGCCTCCACCCATTTTGTGTAATATTCGGTCGCTGTGATTATCCAACGGTGACGTTGTGAAGAGGTTGGGTGAATCTCACCAATAAGGTCTAAACCCCATTGTGAGAAGGGCCAAAGATCTCGAGCGACCCTGGAGCGGGTGGCTAGGAGTATGTTGAAGGTTGGCATGTTGCTGACACATAACACAACGCTTGACATATTCGTAGCAGTCGTTATTGAGAGTAGGCCAATAATAACCAAGGTGAAGGATTCGTTTGGCCACGGCAAGGACGCTAAAATGTCCACCACAAATACCGTCATGGACCTGTTGGATGGTATGAGTGGCCTCCGCGCCAGTTAGACAACGAAGGAGGATGCCATCAAAGCCATGTTTATAGAGGAGTCCCCCCATGACAACATAACGTGAAACACTTTTAAGAAAAGGCACTGTTTGCCGTTACTAGTAAGGTCAGGTGGGAGGACAGAGATTGTAAGGTAGTCATGAAATTGGTGGTACCAGGTATCCTGCAAACTAGTAGACACAGTATTTATCGTGCAAACTACCGGGGTTGAATAGGATGGGACAAAAAGTTGCTGGATCACGACAAATAATTCAGAGTCAGTTGGTGCGGTGGGAATTTGTGAGGCTAAGCAAGCCATAGTGTCCGCAAATTTGTTAGTGGAGCGTGGAATGGTTTGTATAGAATAGTGAGTAAATAAGGCTAGAAGTGAATCCATGTAGTGTTTGTATTTTTGAAGTTCCTCGTTTTTGCATTGGTAGACACCCATAACTTGATTGACTACCAATTAAGAGTCGCCAGGAAAAATGTTGATAGATTTGATGCCTAAGTGTAACGCAACTTGGAGACCCAGAACAAGGGCCTCGTATTCCGCTGTATTATTAGTGCAAGGGAAATCAAGCTGGAATGAAAGAGGCATAGGTTCAGCGTCGAGAGGAATGAGAATGATAACTACCGGCTCCTCCGTCGCGCTGGCATTTAGATCCATCGAAGAAGAGGGTCATTTGATACAACTCTTCCTTTTCAGAGTGAAAGAGTGGCGATGAGTTCGTCGGGGAAGGTAAAATTGGTAAATTGTTCCCCAGGTAAAGGGGCCTCATGCAAGTTGGTCTGCAAGAGTTTGTCCTTTGATTGACTTCTGTTGTACAAATTCAAGGTCAAGGTGAGCGAGGAGCATAAGCCATCGAGCGATACGTTGGTTTAGATGCAGTTTGGGCGTACCATATAATGAATGGGGTCTGTGTTGGTGATGACAAAAGTCTTGTGATTTAGGAGGTAATGTCTAGAGTTTTGGTGGCTACAAATGATAGGGCAAGGCACAATTTTTCTACATGTGTATACCTAGTCTCATAATCCACGAGGGTACGAATTTATATAATTAACGGCCTGTTCTCGTCGTGCCGAATCCCGATGTGCGAGCATAGCACCTATAGCATGGTCAGTGGCGGAAAGATAAAGGTAGAAAGGGCGGTCGTCCTGGGGTGGGATAAGCACGGGTGGCTGCAAGAGATAGGATTTGAGAGCTTCGAAGGCTTGGTGACACTCCTCACTCCATTGAAAGGCAATATCCTTTTTAAGAAGGTGATGAAAAGGTTGACACCCGATCCGAGAGTTGGGAGATGAAACGTCGGATAGATTGGAGCTTACCTTGTAAACTACGCAATTGTTTGAGATTTTTTGGGTGGGGGCATTTCTAGGATAGCTTTGACTTTAGATGGATCGACCTCAATGCCACGCAAAGAGACGATAAAGCCAAGAAGTTTTCCCGAAAGAACACCAAAGACACATTTCTTTGGTTGAAGGCGGACAGAATATTGTAACAGGCGATCAAAAATAATGGTTAAAACATCGAGATGTTCACTACGATGTTTAGACTTGCCGAGAAGATCGTCGACATAATCTTCAAGGATAGTGTGCATAATGTCATGAAAAATGTAGGTCATAGCCCGCTGATAGGTAGCACCAGCATTCTTAAGGCCAAATGGCATGACACGATAACAGAAGGTTCCCCAAGGAGTTATGAAGGCAGTTTTGTGTTGATCGGCAGGGGCAACCAAAATTTGGTTGTATCCTGAAAAGCCATCCATGAGAGAGAGCATCTCATGACCTGCAGTTAGATCAACAAGTTGGTCAATGCTAGGTAAGGGGAAGTCATCCTTAGGGCAAGCGAGGTTAAGATCCCGGAAATTTGTGCATATCCGAAGTCCCCCTGTCGCTTTAGTGACAGGTACGATGTTAGAAATCCATTGAGGATAGTCAATAGGCAAGATGAAGGAAACAGAAAGGAGTCGTTGGAGCTCCTCTTTGACCAAGAGAGCAATGCGTGGATGCATTTTTCTCAATTTCTGTTTGACTGGTTTGGAATCGGGGTTTAGGGTGATGTTATGGACGGCAATGGTAGGATCAATTCCTGGCATGTCAGCGTAAGACCATGCGAAAGCTTGGTTGCGAGCACGGAGAAAGGTAGTAAAGGCGGCTTGTTCTGATGTGTTAAGGGATTGTCCAATCTTCACAATGTGAGGATCCTCCTCCGTGTGGATGTTGATTTCTATGGTAGATTCATTCAGCATGGTTTCGGTTTCAGATGGTAAGGCTCGTTGAATATAAGAATCATCCGCACCAAGGTAAGTGAGGATGGATTCGTCATCCTGACATTCAACAACATTAATCAAAGGTGAATCCTCTTCGATCATGTCTGGATACAGAAGGGGAAGAGAAGATGGGTCCTCATTATCGCGTTGATAAGTGAGAGGACCTATGAAGATAGCATTTATGAAAAAAAAAAGTTAGGAGGGATGGATTCAGGGTCTATAGATTCTGTGGGTGATGATGGCAAAGTGGGTGATGATGGTTTGGTAGGGGCGACGTCTTCTTCTTCCAGGATACAGCTGACAGGAGGTGTCTCCTGTGTAGGTGTTTCGGGAAAACCGAGACCACTACGATCATTATGTTTACGGGTAGTCACGGGAATGAGTGTATGTCGGCCTTGTTCGTAAAGGCCAAAACCAAAGCCTTTCCACGCACAGCGAGTCAAGAAGGTGAGGGCGAAACGACGATTTGTCAAGTATTGAAAATCGGATTGGAAAGGAACCACACCAAGAGGAGGTTCAGGGGTAATGGAGGATGCGTCAACACCCCCATACGTTAGGTTAGTGTGGCAATGGGGTGGTCCGTAAGAGATTACCTCCCCCACGCGACGGTCGTAGGTGGGATGTGCATGTAATTGTCCGTACTCCTGCGGGGTAGGGAAAGAACTAACGTTATATAGGCGGTACTCCCCAAGCGTAAGGCGCTGAAAAACATCTACTAAGGGGTCGGAGGTTGGAATGTTAGCTGCGGGAAGGGAAGTGGTTTTTGCGATGGTGGTTTCATCAGTTGAAGGCGTAGGCACGGTTGGGGTGGATGGTTGAGGTACATTTGAAGAGGATGGTTGGGTTGAATGTATGGGTGTCTTGATTGGTATAAGCACATCGTTAGGGCGGTATAACATATTACAGGTTTTAAAGGGGGGAGGGTCAGCTTTTACGGTGTAGGACTTCCCCTCGTACTCAAATTTTATGCATCTATGTAATGTTGAGGGAACGCATCCCATGGCTCGGATCCAAGGACGACCCAACAATATATTATATTGGAACTCTCCCTCCAAGACATAGAAGAGTTCAGGTAAAGTACGTGGTCCTACCCGAATGTTGAGGATCACGGTGCCTAAGGTAGAAGTAATAGCGTCATTGAATGACCGCAACATGATGGGGTTGGCACACATGCAACTAGAAGGGATATTCATTTGTTGGAAGGCTTTTGAAGAGATGATGTTTAGGCTAGCACCCCCGTCAATCATAACACGACGTACCCGAATGTCCCGGACGTAAGCTGAGATGAAAAGAGCAGGGTCAGGATCTTCTGTACCAAAGTCAACAATTTCGTCTTCAGAGAAACTGACTGCAGCAGCTTGTTGTACAGAGACAGAAGTGGTTGGGGCAGTGGGTTATTTAGTGAGAGAGGCAACGTGATTGGGTGTTAGAATGGAGGCGACAGGCAGGGTTTCATTAGGTAAAACCTCTATCCCTTGAAGCATCTCAACGAGAGCTTGTCGATGAGATTCAGAAGTCTTAATGAGATCATACAGTGTCATTTTTACGGGCGATTGGTGAAGCTGTTTAATCATATTTCGGTGGGCAATGCCATTAGAGACGGGATAGGCGGGTCCGCGAATGACCACTTTAGGTGGTGGTGCAATCGGGATGTTTGACAGAGAAAGAGATGCCGCAGGTGTGTTTTCTTTTGCTTAGCCATTGTTTTTCTCTGCCCCTCAGAGTAGTGACACTAATCATATTAATCTTGGAGACCCGAGATGAGGAAGATGGTTGGGATAACTCATGGTCTTCAAGAGGTGGGGTTATAATAATGATAGATTTTGGTGAGGCGGGGACAGATGGTATAAGGAGAGGGAATGGAAACTAAAGGTCTCTCCCTTCGTAAGTTGTCTTTCTTATTCTTTCTATCTGGGAGAGGTGACTAATGAAGGATGGTTTTTAGAGCTTTGCATCCCTCCACATCATGTCCTGGTGTGCGGTGATAAGCGCAGATTTTAGACTCATCGTAACCCATGGGTTGGGGTTTAGACGGGTCATAAGGTCTAAGTGGAGGTAGGGAAATGGTCGCATTCTCCACCAACATAGCAAGGATTTTGGCGTAAGATCCTTTGAGTGGGTCAAAATTGGAAGAGGATGAGGGTATTGGTTGTTCGGGTTTTGGTAATGTTTGGGCATGGTTGGTTCGCACGGGTGGTGGTTTAGCCGAAGGGTGTTGATACGTGGTTTTCACTAAAACGTGATTTCTTTGGGCGCATAAGCTATGTTGGATGATGAGGCCGCAGATGATGTGGTATCAGAAGACAACCACGGGGAAATAGGAGTGACCGAAACACAAATCTTTTGATGATGGAATTTGTTTTATGGTTGATAGGTGGACAGGATATGTGGAGTGACGGTGTTGCTCATACCCCTGGAATTTCTGTATGGGTGCGGAAGGTGTGGGTTGTTTTGAAGAAAAACGCAGGAGGTATGATATATTGATGTAAGGTAGAGGGATGCGGGTCCTAATATTAGAAGGTAGGTATGACGATGATGGGTTTTGATTGTGATAGGGGCACGTATTGAGTTTGTCTCCTAGGTGGCGGCGACAGATTTATTTTTGGATAGATCGAGTCGCTTTAGGCGGGTGCGTTAGACTGGGCATTGGTGAGGTCCCAAGCATAGGGGAAGATCTGGTTTAAGTTGATAGAAGTGGACGGGGAATTTGGTAGAGGTGAGGGGGGGTGAAGGTGAAAACAGGGGCATTTTAAGCTTCTGTAAACACTTTGGGTATATGGTGGAGACATCAGGATCAGTCATTTGCATTTGAGTAGAAAAAGGGGTACTCAAACGTTCCCATAGGGCCTATCTATCTTCTCTGGAATGACAGTCTCTCAGGTGTGAATTTGTAATTTTTGTACGGAAGAACGGTGGGTTGTAATTCCAGTCCACTGTGGGGTGTGACACAGGAGGTAGATGAGGCACTGTATCAATAGATGTTAAGAGGTCAAACCGGTCGCTGAAAAATATTTAGGCGATGAAGAACTAATAGGTAAGAGGGCGTGTTTGAGGGGGTCCGTTATGTTTAAAGAATGTGGTGATGTCGGTGTAAGAAGTTTCTCGTCTAAAGGTGACAAAAGGAGTGGCGAGCCTTCCTCTTGTGTAGCAAGAGCGGTAGAAGGGGACGTTTGGGAAATAGATAAATTAGATAACATCCGCTCACCAGTCTTGTAGGGATGTGGTGTAAGAAGACTCATCGATGAGAAGATAAGTCCGGGCAGTTAACTCCTCTATGGGTAAAGGAATGATTTCGCTTTGGCTTCGATGGTGGTAAAGGAGGTTCAGGCTCCTGTGTTAGTGAAGAGGCTTGATTCAAAAAAAATTTCAATAGAGGCTTTTGGCTGAGAATCGAAGACTGCATGGATCTCATGAACACTCTCCTCGGCTAAGATATCTTGGCTTTACGTTACTGTTGGACGAGTGATTCGGGAATGGCTTGTTGAAAATTTTCAGATTTCGGTTAGCAGGGGCGTTAGGATTATCGAGGGTTATATCCCCTGCGTCAACCATTTCCTGCACTATGTTTTTCAACATCTTGCAGTTTTCATGACTATGTCCTTTTACGCGGTGAAAGTTACAAAAGTCATTTTCTTTGTACCAGGAAGGTATTGCGCACGGTGGAGTCAAACCCAGAGTGAGGTTTAACAGGGGGCAAGGTGATAGCCCCAGCTTTGAGCAATTTCTCCAGGATGACGCCATAAGTTTCTCCCAAGGGAGTGTAATTGGTGGGCTCGGCTTTGTACTTATAAGTGGTTTTTGGCGGAGTATTGGACGGTGTTTGAGATTTGACCATTACCGCGTGGACAGCTCCTTTTGATTTAGAAGAAGTGGACGCGTGAGGAGTGGTGGTGTTTGGCTTGTTGGTAGAATCTGGAGTTCAGAAATTGGGGTTTTTGTTACGCAATCACAATTTCTCTTCTTCTAAGGCTCGAATTTCTAGTTTCCGAGCCATGGTAAAGGCCTCGTCGAATGTGCGGAAAGTTTGAATTTTAAGAGTAGGAGAAATGTGCTTAGCACATGCCCACGTGAAAAGTTCGATAAGTTCAGCTTGAGGTAAGGCATATGTAAGCTTGGTTGATAAGGCCGCGCCATCGTCCCATGAAATCTGCGATAGATTCGTCTTCGAATTGTCGGATGGCATAAAGGTCGGTGATAGATACTTTCTTGGCAATGTTAATGGAGAAATGATCCAAGAAAGATTGGGCTAGTTAGTTAAAAGAGAAGATTGAGTGCTGGGTTAAATCACTGTACCACTCCAAGGCGGGTCCTGATAAGGACATGGGGAAGGTGCGGAGTAACAAGGCGTCATCATGGGCAATCAAATAACAAACATGTCTAAAATGATCACAAGTGTTGTCGAGGATCCTCTTTACTATTAAAATGAGTAAATTTCGGCAAATCCCATTGCGGAGGATATGAATGAAGGGGAACAGTAGGGTGAATAGGCTCCCGAACAAACTTGCTCGTATGTCAAGGCGCTACGACTTCCCGAAACAGAAGCCTCTAGGTTTTGCATTTTGTCCATCATTTGTTTGATGAAATCTGTGGTTGGGATGAGATGATGGTGCGGTTGTGGTAAATGGAGGCAAGTTGGACCAAGGGCTTCCACTGGAAAATGGTGGGGCTAAGTGTTGATAAGGTATGGAGGATGAGTATGTTGGAGCAAACAGAATAGGGATGTCCCATATAAGGTTGTTGAGGTTACTAGATACGTGTATGGGAATGAAAAGGTAGGCGAAGCTTGAGAAGGAAAGCTCGTGTGAATAGGTGGCAGAGAGTAAGTCATGAATGGAGTGAGTCTGAAAGAGAGATGAGGTAGGGGCAGTTGGTGGTAACGATACGTGAGGTCCAAAATTAGCCAAAGGAAAAGCCAATCTGAGTCGTATGAACCTCTGAAGCTGTCGGATTGGGAGAAGGGGCTAAAGATGCTGGAAGCAAGGCGGTATTATCAGGAGGAGTGGGAGCTAAATGAGCAGCTATACTAATAGGCATGCCAACAAGGAGCTGACCATCAGGCGTACGGTCAAGGGCATGAGACAAATAGTATTGTACAGCGCTGGGATTAGCATCTAGAAATTTGGCAAAGTCCTTGTCTCCTACAGGAATTTGGGGGATCTCACTGGTGTCCTGTAGGGTTCCCTATAGAATGTGAAGGGGGTGATTTAGGAAAAGACACAGAGCAGGCATGTGAAACCGTGGCGGCGGCTTGCTTCCGAGTGATGACAACCATGGACAAGAACACACAGGAAAGTTTCAATCTATCAAGAACAAAAACAACCTTAGAATGATGAATTTGGCAAGTTGCTTGGTTTGTCAGGGGCTGATGAAGACACTAACCGATATCGGTTTAATAACCGGTGTCGGTCTAGAGAGCAGACGATGTCGGTCAGTTAACCGATGCCGGGTGTCAAAAGTTCTAGGATAAGAAAATATAAAAGGCTGCTAATTTGATTTTTAGCAACGTTGAGTATATTTGTCAACTTATTGATCACAGAAGACAAAGTATGACAGAGAAAACAAAATGTGAAAAACAAGCAAGATGCACACAGCAAATCCAGAGACTAATCCTAGGGTTAATTTTAGTTATCGTGGGCTTATGCCTTTAGACGTAAGATGATGTTAGAATCCTAAACAACAAGAACTAGGGGAAATGTCAAGTTTGTTTTGGCTTATAAGGTTACCTCAATCGGCGCGGAGGAATACCGTGGAAAAGGGGGGATGTTTGAGTTGTTGTGTGAATTGTGACGTGATTCGGTATGTGTTGTGCAGTGAAACTAGGGTTAATTTCTTGTCAATACCGTGGATATCACCCCCACATGTACGACCTGTTACTTAATCTATGTTCACTAGAATTGAAGAACAACAAGCAGGAATGCAATGCATGTGTTTTAAACCCAAATCGAAAATTATGTTCGATGAAGCAAGGGAGATGACTTTCACTAATGCGAAACTAGGAAAGCAAGATAAATTCTTTACGAAATATACAACAAAAGCAGCAACAGCAAGTATGCTTTCCTAAAATGAAAATAAACAAGAGAAAGAAACCCAAAATGGGGTCCCACTGGGCGTGCCAAAATGTTTCACTCGGAATGACTCATTCCTATAGAAACAGATAAGAGTTAGGTGCTAGGAGGAATACCTGTAGAATGTCGAGATGGTGTGCGTGTACCGTAGAGGAAAGATCAGGCTGATTGCGAAGAACTCCTTTTTGTCTTGGAAGGACTACCTGCAAATAAGAACACAAGACCACAAGATTTGATTAAACAATAAATGAGGAAACCTGCCTTGGGCCCAGGAAATATAAAACTTGCTTTCGAAGGTGGTCAGTTCCCCTGCTAATATGAATTAACACAAAAGACTGCAAAAATATCAATTAGATTACTTGGTTGAAACTAGTAGGAGAAGGCTGGTTTCTGGTTATAGTCAGGGTAACCGATACCAGTTTCTGGTAACCGCCGTCCGTTTGGGTCTAGGACCTGTAGGTTGAACTGGGTAGGGGAAAGGCTGGTTTTTTCTGATTTTGATCAGAGGAACCGATGTCGGTTACTAATAAACCGATGCCGGTTACTGATAACCGATGCCGGCGGGTTCTAGGATCTTCTTGGTAGCTATGGTGTTTTGTAAGGTTGGTTTATGGATGATATTAGGAAATGGGATGATTAGAAGCAAAAGAATAACAGTTAGATGCAATGACATCGTTGGGTAGTCGATTCAGAGACGGATTTAGGAGGACTGAAATTCACAGAGCATAAGAAATGTTATAACAGAGGAAATGCAAGATGTGACTTACTGGTTTTGACAAAGATGCAAGTTGATCTCCTTGGTTGTAAACACTTCTGGTATTTCCACTCGTCTCTGCTCTGTCAAGTGAAGATCTGACCTCTGTTCCTCACTCGCAATGCTCTCTGTTGATCCAGAAATCCTTTGACTGATCTCCAAAAATGAAATTTCGATCCGTTGTTTTGGTTTGGGGAGCCCATTTACAGGGAACCAATGGCGGTTACGTAACTGACGGCGGTCGAGTAGGAACCGACATCGGTAAGGAAAAAGTAGGCTATTTTTTAGTAAAATAGCCCACCTTCCCTACTTTTCTCCTGAGAGATCAGTTGCGGGCTTGGTCAAGTGGCTAGAAGGTTGGTTTTGGGTGCAAGTAAGTAGGCATTAGTTATGGATGTGAGTCTAGACCAAGTCATGGGTCTTAATTAGGTTAGTTTAGGGTTAGGGGCTAGGTCATGATGAGGTGGAAAAGTGAGGTGGCGGGTAAGGTGATGTGGATTTATCAATTATAAGGTAATTAATAAATAATTGTGTAAGGTTTAGGTAATGAGGTTAGGTTGCGAAATGGGATGCGGGTCACAAGGGGTCGTAAGACACGAATTTGGTGTCTACAGGTGGTGAATATTGTAGCAAGGATTTCAATGATTATTATTCAGTGAATGAGATACGTAGAGAAAGAACGGTTCCAAGAATACCACAAGAGAATGGTGTTTCAGAAAGAATAAACAGGAAAATCATGGAACGTGCTAGAAGTATGAGGATACATTCTAGATTACCATTGCAGTTTATGGTAGAAGAAGTTGATAAAGTGGTTTATTTGATTAGCTGTGGCCCTTCAAGTTCACTAGATGGAGTAATACCAAGAGAAGCTTAGACCGGAAAAGAGGTAGATCTTTCTTTTCTTAATTTTTTTGGTTCAGAAGCTTTTATGCATGTTGATAAGGAAAATAGAAAAAATTTGGATGCAAAATCCAAGAGGTGCACTTTCATTGGTTATGGATCTAGTGATTTCAGTTTCCATTTTTGGGATTTAGAGAATTCTAAAATTATTAGGAGTCATGATGTTGAATGTGAAAAGAGAATATACATGGATTAAATGTTGATACCCAATGATGAGAAAATTAAGAAGTTTATTGATGAAAATGAACTCTTGGGTTTTAAAGAAATACATATAGAAATACACAGTAACCATGGTCGGTTAGTCCCTGACCGGCATCGGTCAGATGAACCGCCGACGGTTGTAGAGGATCAGATCCAACATCGGTTAGAAAAACTGACATCGGTTAGAGGTGACCGGCATCGGTCACTATCAGAAGTTGATACTAATGTTCAGGAGGCCCAGATTGAGCCTCTGGTATCCCAAACTCCTATGAGAAGGTCAAAAAGGGTAAGTAAACTTCTAGAAAGATTTACACCTTCTCTATTTTATTTATTGTTGACTGATAGTGTTGATCCAGAGAGCTTTAAAGAAGCAATGTAGGATAAGACTCGCATTCAATGGGAGCATGGCATAAATGAGGAGATGAACTCCTTGAAACATAACCAAAATTGGGATTTGGTTAAGTTTCCATAAGGTAAGAGGATATTGTAGAACAAGTGGGTTTATAGAATTAAGGAAGAAGAGGGTGGACAAAAAGGGTACGAGGCAAGGCTTGTAGTAAAGGGATTTACACAGAAAGTAGGTATTGGCTTTGGTGAAATATTTTCTCCTGTTGTTAAGATGACTTCTATTTGTACTATATTGATTTTAGTTGCAGTAGAAGATTTACACTTAGAGTAACTAGATGTGAAGACGGCTTTCCTTTGTGGTGATTTGGATGAAGAAATTTATATGCAGCAGCCACTTGGGTATGAAATCAAGGGTAAGGAGAAAGTAGTGTACAAGTTGAAAAAGAGCCTATATGGGCTCAAGCAAGCTCCAAGGTAATAGTACATGAGGTTTGATAGTTTTATGCATGAGCATGATTACTTGAGATGTAAGTTTGATCATTGTGTTTATTTCAAGAAGCTTGAAAATGGGTGCTATATTATTTTGTTACTATATATGGATGATATGCTTATTGTAGGATCTAGTATGTAGGATATTGGTGAGCTTAAGAGAAAGCTAGCTCACACATTTTCTATGAAGGATTTAGGAGTTGCAAAAAGAATCCTTGGCATGTAAATACATAGAGACAAGAAAAAGAAAGAAATTGTATTTATCTCAGGAGGATTATATCTACAAGGTGTTAGAAAGGTTCAACATGTAGAATGCAAAACATGTTAGCACACCAATGGCTAGACACTTCAAATTGATTAAAGATCAATGTCCTTCATCACATGAGGAGGTCAAATACATGACACAAGTGCCATGTGCTTCAGCAGTTGGGAGTCTCGTGTATGTTATAGTTTGTACCAGACTAGACATTGCACAGGCAGTGGGAGTTGTGAGCAGATATATGGCCAATCTAGGTAAAGAGCATTGGAAAGTGGTCTAATGGATATTCAGGTATTTGAAATGGACGTCTAGCATGCAGTTATGCTATGGATGTTTGGATATTTCATTATGTGGCTATGTTGATTCATATATGGCTGGAGATCTAGATGGTAGGAGGAGCACTACTGGATATATTTTCACAGTAGGTGGGATGGAAGTTAGCTATATTTTGAGACTGCACAAGGTTATGGCTTTGTCTACTACAGGGGCAGAGTATGTTACAGCTATAAAGGCTAGCAAGGAGATGATATGGATGAGTAGGTTCATGAAAGAGTTCGGAAAGGAGTAAGATGATTGCAAACGTTTCAGTGACATTCATAGTGCAATTCATTTTGGAAAAGAACTCAGTGTTTCATTCAAGAACGAAACACATTCAGTTGTGGTATCACTTCATATGGCAAGTATTAGAGGATGGGAAGTTGAATCTGGAAAAGATGCATATGAGTGAAAACCTTACAGATATGCTAACAAATCCATTAGCAAAGGAGAAGTTGGAGCTACACTCCACTTTTGTTAGTCTTCAAGTTTGAGACTTGAAGAGGAAGAAACAAAGTTAAGGAAGGATCCAAGAATGATGTTGTACAGGTATGGTGTAGTAATTAATCTCCAAGTGGGAGATTGTTGAGTTGTGGAGCTCAATTACTTTAGATTAGCATGCAATATGAAACTTGTTGGAAAACACAATAACCGACATCGGTTATGGAGCAGACCAGACATCACTCACCTATGACCAGCATCAGTCAAGGGAAAGGAGGAACTGACGATCGGTTAGGGTCATAACTGGCATCTGGTTACATGTGTGACGAAGTGTTTAATTAACTCACAGGTAATTAGATCTATTTTTAGTATTAAAATCAGATCTATTTATTATAATTGCATGGCTAAGTGCCCTAAGTTTGCTATATGCAACTATATGAAGCATGAAAGCTAGGGTTTAGAAGTAAGAATTAAGAAGAACTTGCAAAAGTTGATGATTATTGTGAGAATAATTGTGAGAGAGAGAATTCTTGGTAAAGAAGCAAAAGCTTGAGAGTAAGATAGTATTGTACATTTGAGAGGTGTGGAAGATTGTAAATATTCATTGTAGATCTTGTGAAAGCTTTGGATAATAGGTTGGCTTGTTTCTTGGTGGATGTAGCCCACACTGGGTGAACCACGTTAAATATGGTGTTAATTTATATCTCTTGTTATGTATATTTCTTCTGGTAGAATATACTTTTTTATTTTCATGTATGCTTAGATCTAATGTATTATTTATACAACCGGTGTGCTAACCCCAACAGATTTGATTACTTAAAAGTGTGCACATTCCATTACAGGCTAGATTGTGACATTCGAAGGTAACCCTGAGACACATCTTACAGAGGCCTAATTTTGACCAGGGTGGCGGCGAGCAGCTACTCGAGAGATAATTTTTACATGGATCCTTTGTAGATTAGAATGTATGTCTTTTGAAATAAGCATCATTAGTACAGATGATATAGTTTAGGAATGATTAGTTTGAGAGAAAGAGAAGATAGAGGAAGAGAGGGACCAGAGATCTGATTTGATCTTGAATACCAATTAATGAAGATATCATGTTTTTCACTTGTAACACGTGGAGCTTTTCGAAACTTCATGACCACCATCAATGAATGCATTAAATATATAATCGAAATATCATAAGGCACCCTGGTTCAAGACCATTCTCGGATGCACTCATTTGCTTGTAGGATAAGATAAGAGCCCCATACTTCATCAGATTTGGGTAGGTTGAGCTCGTTTGTCCACTACATAGGCAACTGAGAAGAATGCAATCTTTTCTCACTTAGGAGAGCTCACAAAAAGGAATCCAATGGAATCTAAGGTTCCCCCCTATAAGAGTATGCACAAGAAATAAAGAGAAATTCGAGGAAACCTTGTCCAGACAGATATTGGAATTTTGTCAGAATTTTAGAGCTAGGGAATCCACCTAAAGATCATCGAGTCATTTAAGCATATTTTGCCTGTTGCAGCTCTGCACAACTGAACCAGTGTACACGTTGCAGCCTCTCACTCGAAGTTGGAAACTACAATCATGCCAAGTGTTGAGCCTGACATGTGCATTAGATTTTTCCATTTGTACATGTGTTGGTCTTTCATTGGTTCAGATTTTCGGGCCTTATAAAAGTGGAGCCATATTTTCAATCCATTACAATGATGGCGAAAACCAATAAAGATAAGAGCTCTCACAGATGTTCCCACTTCTTTAGTCAATCCTTCAAGTTATATCAGTACTGTTTCAGTAGCTCGGTTGAAGTTACACAAGCCCAATGGAGAAATATTTTACATCTGACTATGCAATGTAAGACCATTTCTCTTTACCCTTAACTAACAACTACGAAGGATGATGATCCATCTGTTCAGATAATCTTCCACTTGCCTCCTCGCAATGAAATGAAGACTCTAAGGAAAATCTTGACCAACAACCGCGAAATGTGAGACAATGAGGAAGCTCTCACGCTCAGATGTTCAATCCTTCATGGATCTTAAAACTGTTAATAGCTCTCCTAGTCTGACCACTGCGACTCCCATTAGTAGCTTCAATAGGAAAACTCCAATTAGGAGGACATGGGGCTTCACAATGTAATGGGGGCCAATGACAAGTGGGTGAGAAAAATTCTTGAGAATGGTAGGACCTTGCTTCCATAAATTCTCTCACTATTTTAATTCATACTAACAACCACCACAAAGGTAAGTATTACCAGGGATGAGATTGAAAAGGAGAAAGAACATTGGGATCAGGTATTTCCACTAGTGACTGAGATAGGAAAAAATAATTCTTCTCTATTAGTAGGAAGAAATATGTTCAACTCTACATCTAAAAACTTGTCTCCAATATGGTTATGAACTCTGGTTGTTTAATATGAGATGTAGAATCATGCTCTCGATGAGTTGAACTCATGTGACGATCTCACTTCAAAAATGCAAGAAGGCATCAACATGGAGGTACAGAAACATAGGGTACCTACGATAAATGAGAACACTTCGATGAATGATCTCATGAATCCATTTAAAGATTTGGTTAAGAAAGAGGTAGGAGATTCATTCTCCTTCAATGAAGACACCTTGGAATCTCTTGTAGAGATCATATGTGTTATCTCAAACACTGCAAAGGAGCATCAAGTTTGGTTCACAAAATGCAAGAGTATCAATGGCACCTCCAAGAATTGGCTTAAGGCTCTAATTTTTGTACACAATCCTCAAGTGGAGAAGGTTGCACCCGCAATGGATCATTTCAGCAAGGATTTCAAGGGAATTAATATCTTTCTAGAAACACTCTCCCAAAGTCCATCGACAAGTGGATCTTCATCGATAAATGCACCATCTTCTTCAAAGTAACTATCTCCTCTCTTCTCTCTTTCCCACCCCCTTCCTCTCTTTTCTTGTGTTCTATTTATTCATTACGGGGTTTTACTTTTCACTTTTTTCTTATTCATTAAAATGTGACCTATAGTTATACATTGTAATGAGTTTCCTCCAATCAATAAAAAAGGGACTCACTTTCTTTCCTAAGGATATGAAAGGTCACATGTTGTAAAGTTTAGTGAAAATTCATGTGGGGGGATAGGTAATTATTCCTTTGGAAAATATATATATTATATGACTCCCTCATTCTAAAGGGTTTTCAATTTGTGAGCCTCCAAGTAGATAGCTAGTGCACAACAAAGAAACAAGAAAAGATAGCATACTTCTATTCCCTTTTCATATGTTTCCTCGATCTCTCTTTTGAAACTTTGTGAGTGTGACAATATTACATAACCAAGAATGGTGTTAAAGCCTTTGACGAATGAATGAATGAAATTTTATGTTCATGATTCATTATTTCTTGCCATTGCTAACAAAGTTGTTTTTCTTCTAATTGTGTGTGGATGAATTCTGGTTAAAACTTGTAAAAATGTGCTTGAGCCTATTTACAAGATTAATCCCATCTCTCAAAATTATCACTTCTATTATCTCACCTCTCATGCAAATTCTTCCCTTACACTAGGTGCAAGCATTTTTCGCAGGTTCAGTGGAGTGCGCTTGTGTGATCCCTGACATATTGGCCACCCACAGTATTTGTTTTATTTGCATATAATATAGGGAGCCTCCCCTTCCACGAGCAGGGGGGGCATGGGCCTAGAGCATTGGTGATACTAAGTTAATTTTTCTTGGTGGAAAATTATTTCACCGATAAGAAGTGAATTGTGTTGTTTTCTCTCCAAATGGGGATAAGGCTCCATGTCTCAACAATGTTATGATAGCTTTCTTTCAACATTTCTAGAAAACTATCAAGAATGTCTCAACGATTGTGAATGAATTTTTTACTTCTGGTAAGATCCTTAAATACATAAGTAAATAATAATTTTTTGGTCCTTTCCCATAAAAAACAAAGAGCTAAAGTATTCAAATATTTTTGGCATATTAGCCTTTATAACACTCTTTATAAAATGTGTTCAAGAGTTTTGTTCATTAGGCTTCACCCTATTCTTACCTCTCTTATCTCTCAACAATAAGGATGGTTTGTTCAAGGCAGAAAGATACAAGATGGAACAATAATGGTTTATGGAACCATCCATTCCATGTATGAAGGCAAGAAATAAGGCATGTTATTGAAATTGGAAATGCACAAGGCATGTGATGCTCTCTTTGAGGTTTTTGAATAAGATTTTTGATTGTCCGCTAGGTTGGCCCAGCCGGTGTCTTATTTTTGCTGAGGATTTAAGAGCCCAACTCTCACTCCTATGTTTTATATTTTGGTCAATGTCTCTTTGACAAGTTTCTTCCCTAGTGAAAAAATTTTTTGTCAAGGGGATCTTCTTTCCCATTCCTTTTCATGTTAATGGTTGAAGTTATTGGCCTAAGATTATTTATTGTTGTTATGACTAATAAGTTGAAAAGGCATGAAACTTGTCTATAATGACAATATGTTGACACATCAACACTTACTATGATTATGGGTGAGGCCTCTGTTAAGGAAAGTAAAGAAGTATGTACCCTTCTGAAAGAATATGAAGAGGTCTCAAAGCAAAAAACTAATATGGATAAGAGATTGCTTTTTTTTCTCAAGACTCCTCCCAAACAACAAAAAATTTCCAAGATCTTGAAGTGTCCAATCAAAGAGCTCCTACAATTTATTTGGATATCTCTCTTCTATGGTAAGATGTTGGCCATCATCTGAAATCCTCTTATTGATAGATTCCAACATAAGTTAACTAGTTAGAAAGGCAGCATTCTGAGTCGAGTTGGTAAGTTGCAGTCGAACATTATCACTCTCCAAAACATTCATGTTTATCTTGTGTCTCTTTTCAATATGTCTTCTTCCATTGCAGACAAAATATGGTAGATCTAGAGGATATTTTTGTGGACAGGGATAGAAGAAAAACATAGAATGAATTTAGCTCCCTAAGGCAACGTTTTTCTTCCAAAGGTTTTAGAGGGCTTGACATGCAAAAAATCAAACTGATGAACAAAGCTCTTATAATTGGATGGAGGTTTCTAAAATAATCCAATCAATATTATAAGCTTCTCAAAAATAAATATCTATATAATCTTGATGCAATAAGGTTCATATTAACATACGCTCTTCTTACTAGCTTTGCTTTTGGAATTTCATAGCCATTAGTAGGAAATTCCCAGAAAGGATGCAAATGGAAGGTTACAATAGGTGGAAATACTTTTTTCTAGGATTACAGTAGGATTGTAAATTATTCTCTAATCAGAACTAGCTTGTGAGGCAATAAACTTGGAGATGAAAAGAGAGATGCAGGAAAAATTTGTTGACAATGGAAACTAATTTCCTTGGAAGGGTACAACCATAATGAGAAAAGGATCATAGCATATCCGAATATGATTTTGAATGGTTATCATATCATTCAAGATGAAAAGGATGATAAGTTTATTTGGGCTATTGTTAATGTGAAATCACAGCACCCCCAAATGAGTTATGGATCTGCTTTTCTAAGGCAAGGCCATTTGGTGTCATTTGTATAACATTGGATCATTCCCCAAGCTGTGGGACTTGTAAATGGGAATGATCCTCCAGAGAAGGCTGGTTCCTCTTCCTAATCCTAGCACTAAACTACTTCTAAGGAAGGAAATGTGACTATCTACTCCTAATCTAACAATTCCAAGGGACCAAGGAGAGAGAGAGCATGAAAATAAAGAAATCCTACACTACAGAGGTGATAGCATTGAGAAAAGGGAACTATTGATCACAAACCCAACTGCCTGAAATGGAGAGAGGTGAGAAATGGAGAGGATAGACAGATGCATCACAGACCAAGGATAAATTTCACACAGAACACCATTTCAAACCACTAAAACACAGCTCCCAAAATCTATAATGGACATTAAAGATATGCACAGTATAGCCTGTAATGGTGAGAGGCGAGAAGAGACAACAAAATGAGCAAAGGATGGAAAAACACATCACAAAAAATAGATTTTATTGCTCCAAGAGTTCACACAGTACACCATTAACGGGCAAGAGGCAAGAAAATGCCATTACAAAGCCAAGGGAGGAGACTTAAACTCCACATTCAACCCTGGAGAAGAAAGAGAGAGGGGGGGTAGGGAAGAAGAATAAACAACCCTTTACAATGAATCTTGCCCCTGTATTTATAGATTTTATCGAAGAGAAGAAAGAGAGAGGGAAGTGGGAAAAGTGGTTGAAATTTAACCACTGTTGTTAATGCATTTGATAAAATATGCCCCAAATTCATCTTTACTGCATGATTCCTTGATTTGGCACCTTGAAGGAAGAGGAAATGGTGAACAAATCAAATATGATATGGTTGTTGAGGTAAGAATGGATCCTGCATTGAAATGGCCTAGAAGACATTTCCTCCATTTTTATTCACCTAACCTCCTCAAAATTAAAGTTTTGGACCTCCATGACATGGGTGAAGCCAAGATCTTTCCAATGGCATTAGATTTGCAATATTTCAAGCCCTAAAGCGTCGAAAGATATGCCCCTTTAAAGTTTGTATCAGGTCTGTATAGGAGGGTGGGAAAACATCTTGAAAAATGGGTCCCTTTTTGATATGGGACACATTGTAGCCAGATTGGAACAAAAATTGGGCCTATGGGTCCACAATTTATGTTTTTACCTTTCCCCATATTCCCCTGCTTTGGCTTTGAGTTGGGTTCAAACCTTTGAATTTTTCCTTTGCCTCATTCTGGAATGTGAGCTCGTAGGTCCAAAACGTTTTCCCTTCATATTTTCTCTATGTGCAGGGTTTTCTTGACCAAATTTTCTGGGGGGTGAATTTGGGATAACAATTTGGCGACTCAAGGGGATATCTGCCTGCTAGATGAAGAGACTAGTGGCTTTTTTGCATCCATTGGGCATGGATTCCATCCTTATAAACTGAATTTGATCTGTACCCTGAAAATTTTGACCTTTGAGCCTCTTGGAAACCCGCTGAAACTTGAAGTTGGACTTCACCAAAAGCCAACTGAATGCACTGTGCAAGAGAAATAGCTCTAAAAACTATGTAAAAACTGAAAATCATACATGCTCTAAATGGAACATACAAAGTGTGCAAAATCACTTCTTCTACTGAAAACAAACCTACATACACTACTCTAACCAAGAGCAAAAGGAGCTCAAACAAATCCTGCAACTGGCAAGGAAAAATAGCTTCCCTTCCTCAAAACTAGTAGCCATACAACTGATTTAACACTGAACATGGCTAGTTAGATGAGTGAAAAACTGACAATAAGCTGGTCCTCCACCCAAATCATCAAGGTATCAACATTAATGTAAAATACCTCCTTAAGCTGACTTGCATCAGACTTCTAGAGGTGTTGATGATGACCCTTGGTACTTTGATGCTCATCCTCATGCCCTGGAGTAGGCATGACTAGTTTTGGTTTCTCCTTTGGCTCCAATGAAGCCAAGTACCTGATTGGGCAAGGTCTAATCCTTTGGATGTGCCCATTGGTTCTGAAATTCAACTCCAAGAATGGAGTCCTTCTTGTGGACCTTCTTGGATGGATGGTGTTAAGAGATGGATGACAACATCTTCCTACTTTTTCCTTCCTCCTCCTATGAAGAACATGGAAGTCATGTCTTCCAATCTTGGTTTTAGAGGGCCGTTATGAAGTGCAGGTTTTTATTCCTTGAATGTTCTCCTCCATAGTGGCATACAGGCTCATGTGCTTGGGATGTGAGATGATGGAGGAGAAAATGATGTGATCTCCATGGTTTTGCCTCCATCAAGGCAATTATCCAAGTCAACAATTAATGCCTCCTCGTTGTCCTGTTGCGTGTGCTTTGACCTCCTCCATGGTGTCTTCCTAATCTACAATTTTCTCACCATGGTTCCCTTCATCTCAAACATGAAGTTTGAAAGCTCAAACTCTTCTTCAACATTAGATCTTGAAGGGGATGAAGTGGGAGGAAGAACTGAAGGTTCTTCTATGGCCTGCTCCACACTTGGAGCCTCTGAAACTGTATGGTCCTCCTCCATCATGGGTTCATTAACCAAAACAGGCCCTTCGAATGAAAGCAAGGAATCTTCAATGATGATTTCTTCATTGAGTGGCTTCAACTCTGATTTGATCTCTCCCATATGCTCCTTGTCAATGGGACTTGGAGCTGATTTTCCCTCCTCTTCAATCGGGGCAACTTGGTTAGATCATGTATATTCTTTAGGAAATGTGCCTGCAGACTGTTGTCCTCTTGTTCATGTTCTTCTTCTACTACAAAAGGCCTCAACCACCACTGGTTCTTCAACTTAACCTCCTCCATTGGTTTGACCATCGAGGGGATCTTTGTAAACCCAAATTTGGTAGCCCAACTCTTCAAATTGTCTGTCATTTCTTTTTTGTTGGGATCCTCTTCTTGTTGTTCTCCTTGACTGGTTTCTTGGGTCTCATCCTAACATGGACTTGGGAGAGCAATAGGAGTGGCAGGTTGGAGTTCAACCAGCTTTGTGATTATTTTTGGTGGGGAGGGAGGTGGAACTTATGGTTTGTTTGGAGGGGATGACTATTTGGAAGGGAAAGGGGAAGAGGAACTAAAATGGGGTGGAAGAATAGGGAATGGAGAAATGGAATCAACACTTGGGGAAGAAACTGGGAAGCTTGGAAAGTGGAGCTTGGGTTGAGATGGTGCTACTTGAGAAAGAGAAAAATAAAATCTATGAGATGGTGGACTTACCCATTGACAAGGTTGTCTTAACTCCAACTCATAAGCCTCGATCTCCTCAATCCATTGTATAAGTTGGGGCAGCATTTCAACCATGAAGTCTAGCTTCTCCTAAGGGCTGTAGTGTCTTGGAAAAGGGCCTTCCCATGGACAAGGTGCCTTACAACCAATTCTAAAAGCCATCATTTGAGTTGTTGCCCTTGATTGAACCATGCCAATCTCCATTTTTTGAATTTTCTCCAGTAGACCAGCATCTTGCATTTGATTGTCTTCATTACATGCATATCCTTGTTCTTGGAAAGCCCCATAGCCAAACTGATTTTGGCATTATTGCTCATAGGGATAGACATGTTGATTTTGAACCTGCTCATAATGATGATTTGAAGGAATTGTAAAGCATATTGGAGGAGGAATGATCTTCTGCTGTAAGTGTGAGTTCCATGAAGGGAATGAAGTCATGATTGCACAACTTCATGGAATGGAAAAGAATGAAAGAGATGGAAGAAATAATGGGTGGAAATGGATGGGAAGAAGGTCTGCAACTCAGAGGATGGTTTGTTGACCAAATGGAGTTGCCAAATGTGCTTGAAAGTGCCTCCAAAGGCTGAAATCTTCACCAAGAGCACATTGAACCTGATGAAGTGAAGTGGTAAGGTGCTTCAGACCTGTCCCACCGGGCGTGCCAAAACTGTTAGTGGCACACGATGGTGTAAGTTTTGTTATTTTTGCTGAGACACTATGAGAAGATGAAATATCTAACCCCAGTGTCCCATCGGGCATGCCAAAATTGTTAATGCGAAATCACAGCACCCCCAAATGAGTTACAGATCTACTTTTCTAAGGCAAGGTCATTTTGTGTGATTTTCATAACATTGGATCATTCCCTAAGTTGTGGGACTTGCAAATGGGAATGATCCTCCAGAGAAGGTTGGTTCCTCTTCCTAATCCTGGCACTAAACTACTTCTAAGGAAGGAAATGTGACTATCTACTCCTAATCTAACAATTCCAAGGGACCAAGGAGAGAGAGAGAGAGAGAGAGAGAGCATGAAAATAAAGAAATCCTACACTACAAAGGTTATAGCACCGAGAAAAGGGAACTACTGATCACAAATCCAACTGCCTGAAATGGAGAGAGGTGAGCAATGAAGAGGATGAACAGATGCATCACAGACCAAGGATAAAGTTCACACAAAACACCATTTCAAACCCCTTAAACACAGCTCCCAAAACTTGCAATGGACATCAAATATATGCACTGTATACCCTGCAATGGTGAGAGGCGAGAAGAGACAACAAAATGAGAAAAGGATGGACAAAACACATCACGAAAACAGATTTTATTGCTCCAGGAGTTCACACAGTACACCATTAATGGGCAAGAGGCAAGAAAATTCCATTACAAAGCCAAGGGAGGAGACTTAAACTCCACATTCGACCCTGGAGAATAAAGAGAGAGGGGGGTCAGGGAAGAAGAATGAACAACCCTTTACAATGAATCATGCCCTTGTATTTATAGATTCGATCGGAGAGAAGAAAGAGAGAGGGAAGTGGGAAAAGTGGATTGAAACTCAACCATTGTTGTTAATGCTTCTGATAAAATATGCCCCAAATCCGTCTTTACTGCATGATTCCTTGATTCGGCACCTTGAAAGAAGAGGAAATGGAAGAAATGGATCGAAACCGATCTAGTTGTTGAGACAAATGGATCTTGCATTAAAGGCCCGAAGACATTTCCTCCATTTTTCTTTACCTAACCTCCTCAAAAATTAAAGTCTCGGACCTCCATGGCGTAGGTGAGGCCGAGATCTTTCCAACAGCATCAGATTTGAAATATTTTGAGCCCTGAGTTGAAAGATATGCCCCTTTGAAGTTTGTATCGGGTCCGTACAGAAGGGCGGGAAAACAGCTTGAAAAATAGGTCCCCTTTTTATATGAGACACGTGACAGCTAGATTGGAACAAAAATTGGGCCTACGGGTCCGCAATTTATCTTTTTCCCTTTCCTCCGATTCCTCACTTTGGCTTTGACTCGGGTTCAAACTTTGACTTTTTCCTCTACCTCGTTTTGGAATGCGAGCTCGTAGGTCCGAAACGTTTTCCCTTCATATTTTCTCTATGTGCGGGGTTGTCTTGACCAAATTTTCCGAGGGTGAATTTGGGATAACAGTTATGATTCAAGATTGTGAGTATAACGTATAATTTGGGTATTTAACAACATTAGAGGTCACCCATGATGGATTCACTTGGAATTCTTTTTGGGACAAAGATTTAACTCCCAATATTAATTTCTTTTTTTACTTGTACAAAACAAGATTGTTGCGATTGATAATTTGGAGAAGAGGAGATTAACCCTCCAAGTGATATATGTATTCTATGTGAACAAATTATGCATTTTTTGTTCACTTTCTTCTTTAGTGTCCCTTTGCCTATTAAAATTTTAGGATCATTCCAATTTGTTTTGAGATAACATGGGTTCAACTAGATAACACTTTTGATTTTATATTACAATGGAATACACCTTTTTCCAATGAAAGTTTGAACAAACTTTAAAAACTATTTATTCCAAATGTGTTTTGGGATTTACGAATAGAAAGGAATCCCAAATCTTTCAAGATAAAAATAAATTTGTATCTAAAGTAGCCTTAAGGATTGTGGATTCCATCAAAGGAATTTTTTAGTCAATAAAGTTGGGGGGCAGGGGAGAGAAGTTGTAAAGGAAAAAGGATAGTTAAGTGGAAGTTTTCATATGAGGGTCTTAAGGCAATTGATCAAAGAAAAATAGAAAGGAACCTTGTCACATGGAAAACTCCTCCATCAAATGTCAAACACAACTTTGATGGTTCTTCTAAGGCAACATTGGTAAAAAAGTTAGGAGGAAAAAATTGCATAGGAAGTAGGTAAGATAGTTATTAAGTGTAAGTTGTCATGGAAAAGTTAGGATGGGCCAAACTCAAATTTGATGGTACTTCTAAAGGCAACCCAAATTTTAAAAAAAGTTAGAAAAATAAAAGGTTGCAAAGGAAAAAGGTAAGATAGTTGTTAAAAGGAAAGTTATCATATAAGAGCCTAGGGCAATTGATCAATGAAAAGTAGAAAGGAGCCTTGTTAAATGGAAAACTCCTCTATCAGGATTGGCCAAGCTCAACTTTGTTGGTGTGCTTCCAAAGGAAACCTTTGGAAGGTGGAAGGTGAAAGAGTGATTCAAGATAGCAATGGTAACCTTTTAGCGGCCTACGTTAGGAATTTGGGAACTCAAACAAATCATCTAGTAAAAACAAGAGTTTTTCTCTAGATTATTTAATTGGCAAAACAAATGACATTTCCTCTTCTTATAATGGAAGGTGGTTCTCTCAACATATTAAAATGTCTTGGTAAGAATAATTCCCCAAGTTTGACTATAAAAAGCATATTTGATTATGTTTTATCTATAGTTCATACTTTCCAAGAGTTTCAAATTAGATGTGTCTATCGAGAAGGGAATAAGGTAGAAAATTAGTTTGTTAATAAAAGAGTCAATTAGCAATTTTGAGAAATGGTTGAATCCTAAAGGTATACTGAAATAAGTTCATCAAATTATTAATGGGAAGATTATTAAATAATCATAAGGGTATTCAATTGATTATTAGATTTATTTCTAATTTTCTTAAATCCCTAAAGATTTCTATACTCACAAGAGGATAATCTCTCATTTTTTAATGGCACTAACATTCATGAAGAGAAGTCCATGTTTTTTAGAATTGGCAATAATGGGTTGAATGTGAAGCATGTGAGATAAGGCAGTGATCCTTGTCATTATTTCATACACTTCATCTTTCTACTAACTTACAAACTCAAGCATGTCAACTTATTTGGATATCATTCATATGAAAGTTGTTTCAATCAATCTTCTTGCTCTCATTTTGGCAAAATAATTAACAATTTTATAGTTGTTTGTAGAAAAACTAAAAATATGGGGAGTGACATTCGTGGGGTTAAACCTTTGGCTATTGAAACAATGAAGAAGAAACTAACTATATGGAGCATTCTTCAACAAGGGGGGCTTACCCCATGGAAAGCTTGGTAAGATTCAACCCCCATTTCTAAATGAAATTTGCAAAACTTGAAATGCAAGGAAAATGTGTGCGCCATAGCTTTCCCTTGCAGTGACTGAGGATGGTATTTCTCAAACTATGAGCACAACTACTAAGGGCATTTAATATTTGAAATTCAAGTAGAAAAAAAAGAAAGTCTTAACATTCTTAAGAGGAAAGGAGGAGATAGATCAATTTTTAGGATATTATTATCTAAATGATTCCATCCCTAAGCCTTGGGGGATGTCCTACATCAAATGATTATGTATGTCTAAAAGGGCAATTTAATGTGTGAATTCTCATCACTTAGCTTTTCTAAACAATTTTAGCCATTATAGGCTCGTTATGATCCACTTTTATTCATTATTGTTATTAGAAGACTTTGTCGTGGAGGTTAAATGGAATAGGGTTAGAAAACTCTATGGACAAGGTTACAATGAATAGGGCTTTGCTACTTATTCATCAAAGACTTATCTTTTTGCCCTTTCAACAAGCTAAAACCCTTCACCCTAACCCTATTCCTAATATCAATGTTGTTGAGTCTTCCCCTTTAGGGAATTTACCCATATCTTCCTCTACTGACAAAGGCAAAAAGATCGTAGATTTGCTCTCATCCAAATCCGCAACTATTTGTATCCCTTCAAACCGACAAAAGATTTGTTGAGTGGGTTGTCAAGCCACCTTTCATTGTCAAAATCTTTAATACTAGTGATGTCAGCTCTAATTACAAATGAATCTTCTTCAATACTTACTTTGTCCCTATAGATAATTATATGAATGATATTTAGAGTGTGTATTTTGAAGGAAATGTGCCTTCTGAAAATAACCCAAGAGGAAGCCTTTGAAGAGAAGTCTCATGATAAAGAGTACAAGGATGTTAATACTGATTAACTATTCCAACACAAATTTCATGCATTGCAAAATGAGTTGCCTCTTCATAAAATGTGAAAAGGTTTTTTTCAACAACTTTGAAGGAAGTAAATAAATAACAAACAGAATGGAGAACAAGTATGTAGATTCAAGATTAGGGTCAGACAAATGTGAGATTCTAGAAACAATACAATATTTCAAATGGACAACATTATTCTAGTTGAACATGGAATTCTAAATAGAGAATTTAATAATGGACACTTTAACAAAGACTATTCTCACATCAAAATGCATCTATGCCTTTTCATTACATTATACATAAATAGTCATCCTACATCATCCTATGTACCCCATACTAGTTTTATTTAAAATTTCAATAAAACTTCATCGTGTGTGATTTGCAACAAACCATATGAAATTTCATTAGCATGTCATCCTTACTACCCTCCATGGTTGTATAAACATATATGCATCTCACAAAAACAATATAGTACATAATATTGATTTTTATATAGTAGATATAAGATTAGTATGAGCTTAAGTGAGTTTTGTTGGAAAAATAGCTTCTACCAAACATTTGTGAGAAGATTTTTGAAAACATAAGTGTGGACTGCATGTGCTTTGTTTACAAGCTTTTCCCTACAAACTCTACAACTTGTACTTGTAGAGACATGTTATTTATTAGGAGTATTTTCACCTTTTTATTGAGGATGGATTGTTTGAAGAACATCTAGAAAGTGGAACCAGTAGTCGTGATACCTAACTTAGCACTTACATGTACATTTTTCATTTCGTATACCATTATTTGCTTCACCTTTTGAATGGATTCAAAATGGCAAAGTTGAAATGCACAAAAATAGTGGTTGGACCTAAAAAAATTATGAGATATCTAAAAGTTGGCCAAATTGTGCATCAACTTATAATTGGTTACTTAACATTTTTGTTGGGAACAAGTTGTAAGACAATATGTAATGTATACTACTACTCGTTTTAATTTGTTCATCTCCCTAAAGTACCCTCTCAACTATTTAGTTCTCTCCCCTAAGTAATTTTTTTCTTTGAAGTTAAACTTGTGTATAAGATATCGAAAAGTTGGACAAATGATGTGTCACATTGTGATTGGTTACTTTACATCTTTGTTGGGTACAAGTTGTACAATAATATGTCAAGTTCAAATTTTGCATATTCCCCCTAAAGTATCCTCTCAAATTTTAGACCTTGTTCAACTATTGGGTTATATCCCCTAAGTGAAATTTTCCTTTCAAGCTTGCTACAAGTTATCATAATATTAGTATGAGCATAGTGATTTGTTAAGAGAAAAGTTTCAACAAACATTTTTGCTCATCCTTGTTAATGAAGATTTGGTTTGAAGTCTAACCCCCGCAAACTCTACAACTTGTGATTACACATGCATGATATTTTGCATTAAAAGAGCTCTTTCACCTTTATGTTGGGCATGAATGCATAAATTGATTTTATTGGGAAAATAACTCTTACCAAACATTTTTGCTTGAGCTTGTCGCGAGTGAAGCTCTTTGGAAAAGCATTTACTACATGTTTTTTGGATTGCAGAATTTTCCCTGCAAACTCTCTACAACATGTGCTTGTACCAATTATATATTCTGTCAAAAATGCTTACTTCATATGATTTGCATGGGAGAAGATTATATCTTGTTGCAAGTGAAACAATTTTGTACTATTTGTGCTTGTATTTGCATCACCTTTTCGTTGGGCAGGAATGTGAGGATGAACTTTACATTTTGTTGCGCAAGTGAATAAAAATTTTGTGCTACTCGTGCTTGTATTAACTTGAACTTTTTGTTGAGCAACAATGGTATGAGGCATATCTGGCTACAATTTTTCTTTAAAGCTTGTTGTAATGTGTAGGCCTATATTTTCACCACCAAATGGATGTTGATTTCATTACAAAAATAATGGATGTTGATTTAAATCAAATTTAAGAGGTAATAATTCTTAAACAAAGATCTTCTTGAGTGTCAAAACCAAACACTAAGAAATTACCATTCGTAAAACAACAAAAAATAGAGGGGAAAATGGTTCAAAATTACCCTCACCACCTATTGATGTTTTTCAAACTAGTAGAGTTCCAAAGGTGAAACACGGCTTGTCATAATCATCTTGTCTTTACTCGTCATGAAATAGTTTTACAAAGTGAAAATTGGAACTAAGTCTACCTTTGATTCAATGAAGCATCTTTTCATAGTGAATTTATAACTATAAATTGACAGAAACTAAATAATGACAATTGGTGTGACAGAAATTGAAGAGTTAAAGGTGTTGAAAGTTTTTTTTTTAATTATTGGTAAATAGTTTTTTGAAAGAGACTATACCCTTGTACAGGAAGGCTCAAAAGCCAAGATGTGAATCATTGGAAGCATAGCAGAAAACAATCTGTTAAGAGAAAAGTACCAACACACAGCAACATTTTTGCAAAGAAAACAATTGTTAATGAACAACTCAGTTTGCAACAGCTATGCAGCACCATGGCAAACTCCAACAACACTGTTCGGCAAAGACAACGGACAATGCTAGAATTTTGAACATTAAAAGAGAGACAGAATCATTTAGTTGGAGAAGTGGAATTCATAAATAAACTTTTTCTGGGAAACGGACAGTTACCCAATCTAATTTTGCCTTGGAGGTTAAAACAAAGGAGAATTTTCCATAGTTGCAATAGTTCCAACTGACAGACTACATGTTGTTTTCATGAAATAACTTTTCCTTGCTGTCAACAACTAAATTACAATATGTTGCAGTTTGTTGCAATTGGCAATAGGATTTTCTGATAAAGGGGTTTTAGGGACAAATCAGATTCAACGGTTCAATGGTTTGACCTATTTGATTCAAGATCCTATTCATGCATCAAAATACCAATGTTCCGGTAGGGCATCTTGTCCACCAACTGTGTTTACTCACCTTTTTGCCATCCCACAAGCAATAGAGGTATGACCTAAACAAATAACACCTTCTGCATTAAAATGCAAGACCTTCGTAATTTAAATTTTGTGACAAGTTCTGCTTTGCACCCTAAGATGAATGGTAACTGGGAGGTTTTTGCTGTGTCAAGTTCCACCAAGATCCGAGCATAGGTAGTGTGGGTGTAATCTAGCTAAATTGAGAATTTATGTAAAACTGTAGTTCCCATAGGTGTAAGCCAATAGATTTTTCACCGCTCCAGAATTGGAGGGGTAAATGGGGCATTACGGAAAAAAAGGCTTGCATGAAAAAACTCAAGTGGGTTAAAAGAGGGGAATAATTGTTTAATGACAAAGGTCTTTGAGTGTCAAAACTAAAGCTTAAGCGATGGAGTTTTTATCAGCGATTTGTAAGAACAAGTCACAATGAAGATACCTGGTTAGGGAAAACGGATCATAAATTACCCTCACTAGCGAGCAGATCTATGTTTTTCAAATCCATGCGTAGTAGTTCCAGGAAGGCTAAACACAGACTACCTTTGAATCTGCAGATAACAATCTTGTTCCTTTACTCATTAGTTGAAATAGTCCTTGCCAAATGTTATTGGAACTATTGTCTACCTCTTCATACAAAGCATCCTTGCCCCTTATATGAATCCTTATGAGTTGTAAATTGACAGTGAACTAAATGCTGACAATTGGCCAGTGACAGTGAAGAGTTAATGGTGTTGAAAGTTGTTATAATCATTCAATTCAATTTTTTGTTGAAAAGTTATATTATAGTCATGATGAGTGAAGACGAGGATGAAAATCCACAAGTTTTGATAGCATATCATAAGGGAATAAATTTGGTTGGCCATAATGTAGAGGAAAAAGGTTGTGACCAATCTCTTACCAAAGATTAAAAAAGATCAAGGCCAAGTCATTAACGACCTGAGACAAGCTTTGTTGAAAAGAAGAAGAATTCGTCCTTGAAACAAGGATGGGAGGAATCTCGAGGAGATTACAAGAGGTTAATGGTGCAAGCAAGGTCTTTTGGAAGGGGATATTTACTAATGAAAGTCGTTGATTCCTATAACACTTGGGGGATTTGTTAAGATTACAGCTAATTACACAACAAACAAATAGTGCAAACATGGAAAAGGTTGTCTTTATGTTTAAAGGGCTTTGGGAAGCATAGAAATTAGACATGATATGTATAGAAACAGGTTATGCCTTGCATTGGTTTACTAGACTACATTGAAATGTTTCAGGGCCTCCCATACCAAGCCTAAAACTTGCCTCGTACGGGGACAAGTATGGAAACATGGTGGGTACGTACCCACATGTCCCGGGTATGATCTGGGTATGAATTGTTGTACCCATGACCTGTAGGTACATACCCACAACGTATATATAAAAACGTAAAAAATATATACATGGAACTCAAAAAAATTAAACATTTTAACTTAAAACTAAAATAACCTAAACCTAAATTAACCATGAAAGACCCCGACACCGTCACCCGCCCGTCCGCCCGCCCCACCCCAAAAAAACCTATTTATACACCCAACCCCTCTTGTTTATCCACACTCATAATTTGTTATTTTGTTAACTTTGAGCTTGAAGGAGAAAAAGAGAGCTTAAAGAGAAAGAGCACTTAAAAAAAGAGCTTGAAGAAGAGAGAGAGAAAAGGAGAAGGATCAACTACAAGTCTACAAACAAGGAGGAATATTTTCAATTATTTTTCATGCAATCATACATTCTTTTTTTTTTAATCAATGGTTTGTATGTGATCAATGATTAATGATGTGTTTCAAACACATCATTCATGTTTATTGATTATGGTTCATGATCTATTTTGTTTTTAATATTTATTTATTTCACGTCTTTTAAAATAATAATTACTTTTTTCATATTTGAAGTTTAATATTGAAGTTCTATTTAACTAAACATCTATTCTCTTTATGCATATTATCACCTCGCATTGATCTTAATCATTGACATATAGGGCTAAATGTTTAATTTTGTTTAATTAGTCATGTGTTCGTGTTTTTTATTTTAAAGGTTTAAATTGAATTCATTATAAACTTAAACATCTATCCTCTGTGTTTGCGCCCACCTCACACCATTTATGGCAAACTTAGTAAGAATTAGAGATTGACGTGTAGGCCCTAGGGTTTAATTGATTTTTTTAATTAGTAATATGTTCGTTTACAAATTTTTATTTTAAATTTTTACCTTGACTTCATTAAAAATTTAAATGTTTACCCTCTATATATGCTCTCACCTCGCACCATATATGGCAAACTTGGTGATCATAATCAAACTTTGACGTGTATGGATTAACAAATTAATTGTCTAATTTGTATTTGTTGTTTTTAATTAAATTATTTAACAATGTTTTAAAAAATATCTTATTATAGGTTAAAACAAATTAAACCTACATTCATGTCATTCAATTCAACTTCACGAGAGGCAAAGGAAAGCAAGCAATGAGGGAGGAAATGTTCTGAGTGGCCCAATAGTGAAATTGGACCCTCATTCTCCATTATGGAGGCATGTGGAAATGTTAGAGCTCGGCACCGATGGTGGTCTTTGTATTAAGACGTACCCCCATTATGGCACCACATTTAAATCCTCATATACCCGATTAAAAGTCCATCCAACTATTGTATCGGAAACGAGCATTAGAGCATGTAAGATGCAAAAAAATACAATAAGCATGTACTTAAAAGAGCAAAATGATGGAAACTTTGATTGCAACAAATTTCTTTGCAACAAAAGTTTAGCACCACATCCTTACTCCTTTCAAGAGTAATGCTGAAATTGTTCCAATTGATTCTCCTTTTGATGAAAATACCCCATCAAGAAAGAGAGCAAAAGGGTCTTTAGAAAAAACATTTAGCGTTGAAAAGAGAAATTACAAATGAATTGGTGGCTCGTTATATATATGCAAGTAGGTTGCTACCATTCAATGTCTTGAGGTCACCATATTGGCAACAAACGACACCTCAAAGGTATACAAGCCCCACCTATGATAATGTTCACACTTCTCTTTTTGGCCAAAGAAGTGCAACACGTACAAAATCCTTGCACATAATTAGAAATTCCTAAAAAGATTCAGTGTTTATTATCTCGGATGGATGGAAAGGCTCTTGAAACAGACATCTCATCAACATTATTATAAAAAGCCCTAAAGGGACAATATTTTTGAAGGCTATTGATTGTAAGGTGAAGATAAAAGATGTGTATTTCATTTCAAATATTCTCATTGAGAATATTGATTCAATGAGCCCTTGGGACATTGTTTGTCCAACTCATCATGAATAATGCCAAAAATTGCAAAGCAATAGGGTTGATAATAGTGGGTAGGTATGAATTCATATTTTAGACACCATGTGCAAAAGAAGGGGAAAATTACATGGATTGAAAAAATCTACATGGAGGCAAACACGATTCAAAGGTTTTTCACTAGCAATTAAATGTCTCAGACCATTTTCAAAAAAAAATCGAAGTTAAAACTGTTGAAGTTAAGAGAACTCTTGAATCATAATTTATAAATTTTACTTTTTAAGTTTTAAATTTTTCATTTTAATATTTAATTTAAATCAATTTCAATTTATGTTGTGATTGAAATATTTCCATTCCTTCAAAATAAGTTGTTAGACAAAGATTTGTACATCTGACAAAATTATGATTCAGATGACTCCATAAGAGGTGAAACATGCTTAAAATTATCATAGTGATTGCCAATGTTTGGACCGTCTGAAGGTAAACAAATTATAGATTTAAGATATAAAAGATAACGACATGGGTCCTACTGAAACAACTGGTAGACAAAAGTTTTGAATACATTTACATCACCTTGCTTTTCCCTAATATTCTAAATAATAAAGCGGAATGTAACATCAGATAAGGATTATCAAATAGACAACGACCATATGATGACCATTCTGAGTGCTTCATACATTGACAGGACAAAAGGAGCATATGCCGTACCATACAAGCTTCGAAATGTGAGGGTTTCCTAATAAATCTATCTAGTGCAATTTAAATTAAAAGATGTTTGCATCATGGAAAAAGGAGAAGTAAGGCAAAATGGTAGCATGAGAGATTAATTTTTCATATTTTACTACTAATTAAAATTCAAGCATTTACAACAATGATTTCACTAGTTCCATTATATAATAATTCAATGTTATTGATATGATGACCAATAGTTTAACAAATGACGGAAAATATGTTCGCTGATCCTAACTAAACTTTAGGGACAATTCAACCCAAAATACAGCTTCGAAGATTTGCCCTTCATAAGGATCTAGACAATGGTAGTGAGTGGGAGAGAAGATACAAATAGTCATCCAGAAAAGATTTTGAAGACTATAGATGATATGTTTTAAACTTGTTAGGCCTAAGATCACCTTGAATGCGCAACTTCAATTTGAGAACTTGAATGCCCCTATTCCATTGCCATAACTCCCACCAGCACCATTAACACTATTGAAAATGCAAATTGCCTCCACTGAACTGATGTGAAGATCTAGTTAATATGTTTCGGTAACTATGCTTTTAATAGGAAACTAAAATGAAGCAAGTTAAAGTTTCAATGTAATGTTATTATCTACCTTATGTTTTGTATTATTAATCCAATACAAATTCATGTCTCAATTGTTGACAAGTGGCTGAATAATTATTTTAATGTTCATGAGTGATTGTAAGAGTACTTACAACTTTCCAATCAATCAAATGCACCATGCTTTTTGACATCCAATAATGTTTAGTTGCATATTTATACGATTTATATATAAAACATGGCCACTTTTAACAACTTACCCATAAGTTTTTAAACATGTTTCACCAACATATGCTACATTTCATAACACATAGAGCGGACATCCAGTTTCATCACCTAAGGTTAGGAGTACTTACAGCCTGAGACATCTGAGTGCTTCAACAATTGACATGTTGACATATAAGAAATGCCGTACCATCCTCGAACATGTGAGGTACATTCAACATCTTTGCACCTTTTAAACAAAACACTCCAGATCTAATTTAATGTCCCTTAAGCTTTGGATCATCCCACCTAAAAATTCAAGCATTTGAGTACATTTTTCAAATTCTATAGAATTCAAAAGAGCCCTGTCCTATAGTTTCTTGACAATGGCTATAGTTCGCAGTTTAAAGCATGCAAATGTCATCCAGGCTGAAATGATTTTGAAAATCTAAATAAAATAGTTTTAGAAGTGATAGGCCTAAGAGATTGTAATAGTTTAAGCAGCGCAGACTTGCAACTAGGAGAATGCCCCTATTATCATATTGCCATTACCCAATCAGCTCAGCAAAATGTGGAAATGCGAAATTGCCATCCCTGAGAACTGATCCGTTGAAGATCTTCTGAGATAACTTGCTTTTAGGCTTTTAGCTATGGAAGGACTAAAAGTAAAGAAATTTCAGAACTACCTAGATTGTATACTTGTTATTATCAATACGAGGTGTTTGTTGATGCCTGTTATTTTGAATCCATGGTAAATTCAACTCTGCACTTCTCAGGGCTCCCTGCAAACATTTATTTTTCATGGGAAATGATCATAAGATTTTAGGCTAGTATTCAAGTTTCAAGCATAGAGTTCATCCCACATGAACATTCATGGACTAAAAATACGAAGTATGCCACATACAGTTACATGTTCAAGAATTTACAACAAAGTGTATCATGCTTCACCTACAGACATGGACACTCCAGTACCAATTTAAGTCTCAGTTTATCACCCACAAATGAATTGCCAGTAAGTTTGCGAAAAATGAAAAAGAGCTGTGAATTCCCGTATTCTTGCAATTAATACCAGGCATCCATAAGTACAGGGGAAGTTGCAGACTGTCAATTTTTGAGCATATCACACTATGTGGCAGGAAGCCAGGTCATATTCACCTAGGAGCAATACTATTTCATTTGCTCATTACACAATCAACTCACACAATGGGAGAAGCGATCACTGTACATTCCTCATTATCTTGAAATCCTGAATGAATGGGGCATTAGCATGAAGAAAATTCCAATTCTAATAATTCAATGCCTGTAGATTGCCTATATTGATTAATCTCCAAATTATGCAAGTTTGTCCATGATTACAATGTCACACTTCAGGATCACAGAACTTTTGTCCTCTCTCAACATATGATCATAAGATTTTGACTAGTAAAGCACTGCCTAGACTCATTCACCTTATTGTTTCATACATCAAGCATGCAGTAGCACATACAGTTCGTTGATTTTAGTAATCATGCTTACAGTTAATGCAACATGGGCCTTTATCATATAATAAACTCAACGCAAAAGTTGTGCGACCTGTAAAGCAGATTTTCCCGTTTCAATAGGATGGTGTCAGGAACGCATGTCTGTCAATTGTGAGTAAGACACATCAGGAAGCCATAGTCCTGTAAACCCTTTCAGAAATAACTAAGGGAAGCAAACAGGTTTTGCTAATATCCAAGAAAACTCAATATGGCCATTCACATCACACCATCTGCCCTAGCCCTTCCTTGATAAACTAGCATGTATAAGAGAGATGAGGCTTCACAGAACCCAATCATGTTGGACAAGCACCCACTCATTCAAGCTTACCATTCAACATCAAGCATGAAAATGCACCCCAAACAGCAACAAAGTAAACATTGGACAGTTAATGCAACATCTTAAGTTCATACCACTCATTCAACCAAAATAGTTTGAAACAGATCAAAACTCAATAATGGTTCAGGCATGTCGTCATGTGATCAAGAAACATTAGAATAGAAACCCTTTCACATCAAACACTGCAAATAAAACTCAATATGGCGATTACCACACCATCTGTAGCACTTCCTTGATAAACTAGGTAAAGAGAGAGAGGCTTCACTAATATCAGGGAAAACTCAATTAAGCAGAGCACACGATGAAAATGCCCCCATCAGAACCAGAACATTGGACATTACACGAGCAACCACTCATTCACATAATCCATTTGATAATGTGGATCTCTGATTCAAAAATCGCGATTTATCGGCGATAAATCCTGTTCCTCAATCAAAACGATTAAACATCTGAAAAATCACGATTTTTGTGATCCGATAAATCTTGATCAAATACCCTGCAAAAATCATTGAAAATCGTGGCTAAAATCGGCGAAAATCGTGGAGAAAAACGCGGCCTAGGGTATAACACGAAAATAGACCAAATCGATTCGTTTTTATGCATTCAACCTAGAATCGTGGCCTTCGACGTGATTGCGTGGGCATTCTAGGTGGTTTCGAATTCTACCAAAGTGGTTTCGAGTTCAGCGAAGGTGGTTTTGAGTCTTTCCAGCCCTATTTTCCGAGCTCGTGGCCACTAACAGGTAATCTGCAATACCAGTTACACAGACCTCGTGGCCACTTTTGTAATCTGCAATACTACAGTTACACAGTAATTTTTTTCCTTTTTTTAAAATACGTATTACATAATAGTGAATAACTTAATACTACAGTATTACATAATAATTATATAATATATTACATATACGTATTATATGTAATATAATAAATATGTATTTATATATTATATATTATATCATACGTATTTATATATTATAGTTAATAATAGGGTTTTTTTAAATACGTATTACATAATAGTTAATAACTTAATTACAATAAAAGTTAATAACTTAATAATAATATATAAATTTATAAGTTTAATAATTATATAATATATTACATAACTATATTTATAAGTTTAATAATTAATTATTATATTACATAATAGTAATACAATATGTAAAGTCACTTCTATAGAGTCACGTCTCGCATCATTTAACATTGTTTTTACATTTAATTTAAGTATATTTTATGAATTTAAATGTTTTTAAAAGTAACGATAAAGTTGCCGATTAATGCCGATTTTTTGCCGATTTTTCGCCGATTCCCGATTTTCGATTCAAAATTTGGCCTGCCGATTAATCCCAATTTACAATTTTTTGAACTATGATGTGGATGCTGAATCATTTCACCAGTATACAAAGCCCAACAAATAGCAACCAAGGAAACACAGTTAAAAGAATATTTTAAGCTCCAATGAAAACAGCAATTGATTGAAACCTTTCAATATTCAAACACTAAAAATTAAAACTCTGATATCGGTGCAGGTATGACATCATATGCTCAAGAAACATTGAAATAGAAAACCTTTCATTTGAAACACTAAACATAAAACTCAATATTGCCATTACAATACCCAAAGTCAAACATATTCGTTGCTATGAAATCCAATCCATAACGCATCAGATGAAACCACTCATAGTATCCATATATAATAATGTATATCTCAGTATTAATGACAGCTGCTATGAAACCCCCTCATAACATAATAAAAAAAATCACTAACCACATCCGAATTTCATATCACAATACTCTACCCACTAACCACAGGCATTTAGTACCACGGTACCCCACCAGTAAATAAACCCAATGGGCAACCAACCACAAAACAATGCCGGGAAAAGAAACATTTTAAGTTAAAATGAAAAACATTTACTAGAAAGGAACCCAATTAATATTTACACACCAAAAACAAAACTCTCTAGGCCTCAGATCTTGGTGATAGTTTTATCATCAGATGGCCAAGCCATCAAGAGTAGCAAATATATGCTGTCATCATTGGCCTCACAAATTAATATAATTCTTGCCCTAGTAACAAGACATTGAGAGTTACTCAATTACATACATATCAGAAAATACATTATCAAAGACAAATATATAGCATCAAGTAATTAAATACAACATTAAAAAAATAACAATAAAAAGTAACCAAAAAATGCAGCAATTATTATCCAGACACCACAAATGACCATAAATAGCCTTCAACTGGACAACATTTCTTGGCTCAAGGATGGCTTATAAAATACATTGGCCATTAGATCAAAAACCAATGAATTTAATTTAAAATGAACAACATAAGAATATAACAACAAAAAACAGAATATGCAGCACTGATTATCATTTATTGGCTTAAGGATTTTGTTATAAAGACATTAAATCCAAGCAAATAAAAATAAGAATGTAATAGAAAAAAAAACAAAAATATGCAGAACTGTTTATACAATAATCACAAAGGTAATTTAAATAACCTTCCAGCTCAGATTTATCATTTCTTGGCTCAAGGATGGTACTATATAGCCATTACAAATCCAAGCAAATAAAATACATTTAGAGAGCAAACAAAAAAAATTGGAAAACTTAGTTATTTAGCTACTTTGCCAGAATTTAATTTAAATGTCAAAAAGACTCAGAAAAAACTTCCACAGACGAGCATCCGTGCCTAGAAAACATAATTTCCTTATAACGTTTTCATGAGACCAATTTAATCATGTCCCTAGAAACCAAACTTCCTTAATTGTTTTCACAATTCAAATGCCACCATATAGCATTTTGAAATTACAATCTTCATTCAGAGAGAGTGATGATATGCTAAATTTTCACTCGTGTAAAATTACTGACCAATTTCTGTTTTCTTCTTATTCCATAGCCTGTCCAAGGAACTGTCAGCCTCCCCCTGTAAAATACAAGCAATCACAAATAAAGTCGTTAAATCAAGCACAAATACCAACGTAAAACAAGTTAAATGAATGAATTTAAATGGACGCAAGCATGAAAAATGAAAATAGTAAGTTATGAGAGCTGAAAATTTGCCCCGCCCTTATGTAGTGGAAATTCGAATAGGCTATCAGGCTGGAAAAAGATTGCTTAATATACATAAAAGACTTAAAAAAAACCTAATAAGATTAAAATAATAACTAATATTCACATTATCAAACAATGTAAATATTGACAAAATGCTACAATGCCACATACATAATGAAAATCCCTATAAAAAACAACAAAACTGAAACAATGAAACACAGAAAATAAATGTTAGAACACAAAAAATCAGATGCAAGATATTTCAATGACACCTACAAGAAAAAACGTTGCTCACATATGCTGATAACTCCTATAAAATGACGACAGAATAATAAAATGCAGAAAAATGTTGAAAAGTGACTTTAAGAACACAGACAAACATGCAAATTTTAATCGGACGCATCGCAAGAAAGCAATGCAGACCTGTACGCTGAAAAATTCACGTGATGGACTCGACAAAATCAGACAATGAAATTGAAATAACTAATATGCAAATAAAAAAATTACTTTTCCTTTGGACAAAATGCTAAAGAAATGGTTAAATGTGGAAAGTAAAAGAAAACTAGCATATATGCTGAACACGAAATATGAAAAAAGATATTGGATAAATGCCTTAAACCACAACAAAATCAATAAAAGAGATTCCAACCGTAGTAAAATTCGTATGAACGTAATACAAACCTGTGCACGAACAACTCCGCAGAGTGCAAAGGTTGTGAATTGGCTTGTGTAAATGCCGTTGTCATCCAAGTGTCCAATGTTAATTTGAACGGAGGCATGATCCTTGGAAGTTATTAACCGGTTGGTTGCAGAGCTGTAATAAATCAACAAATGTATCAATCACTTCAGTTCTCTCAAATTTTTGCCATTAGACGATGCATATTAAAGAAGATTTTACCACTTTCTGGGGATATACAGATCAACATTCTGTCCTTCTTCGTTCTGCATGATGCCTGGTCTCCTTGCCTCCGCTCACACAAAATTATTCGGCGCCCTTAAAAGATTTTTAGGGTTTTACCTCGGTTTAGGGTTTCACATATTGGAGGGTCGAAAAGAGAATAGGGTTTCGGAGGTCAATATTTAATATGTATAGGTTTTTTAATGTTGGTTGTGATATTTTGCCAAATAATTCACCCGAGTTTTGTACGCTTGCACATTTTCATATATGTTTTATAAAGGATTTTATAATAACTTGTAAAAAAAAATTCAATTTATGTCAATATAAGGATCAAGATATTTTAGTCATAGTGAAAAAAAACAGCGCGAAAGTTGCTAAAGAAAGCGAGTAGAACAAAGGAAAACAAAAATATATATGAGCAGTTAGTGAGAAGAAAAAAAGAAGAGTAAACTAAATCCAAAAGGAAGGTGCTAATATATTTGGGGAAATATGCACCAAAGAGGTTTTGGAGGGAGCTTCGTAGGGAGAAACTACAAACAGAGAACAACATAACAACAATCCAATAGTTAGAATACTCAAAGAAATTGTATGAACATGAAAATGAGCAAATGCCTCCTCCCAATATCATGGTTAATGACACTCTTTTCACAAATGAAGACATCATGCAAGGGATCAAAAAGCTTGCTACAGGTAAAGCTCACGACATAGACAACCTTCAAGCAGAACACCTAAAATGGGGGGTAGACATTCTGGGACCTGAAATCAAAACAATCTTCAAAGAGGTCATTTGAAACAGCTTCCTGACAGAGTGGACAACTAGTGTAACCATACCTTTGTTCAAAAGTGGAGATGTAAATAACCCTTCAAATTATTAAACCATCGTGGTCAATCCTCTTTTTGCAAAGTTATTTAGGAGTATGATAGAACGTTGGATCAGCAGTTGGGCGAAGGGAGGAAGAAAGAGAGCAAAAGGGCAAGCAGGTTTTATACCCAAACACTCAACCATTGATCATTGTGTCACACTCAGGCATCTAGTTGAAAATGGGTGGGAAAGGAAAAAGGATGCCTATTGTTGTTTTGTAGACTTCAAAAAAGCTTTCGACACAGTACCATAGAGCAAAATGTGGAGCAAAATGGAGGAATTAGGGGTTCTAGCACACTACAGGGCAGTTGTTCATAGATTTTATGAGCGAGCAAAAGTTAAAATCAAAATGCATACAGGGTTGTTAGAAGGGTTCAAGAGTGATATAGGTGTCAAGCAAGGGTGCCCTCTCTCCCCAACCTTATTCGGGCTATACATCGACAAATTAGAAGATTGGATAAACAAATTTGGAGGTAATGGGGTACACCTAGCTAAGTATGTGGTAAAGCTCCTGCTTTACGCGAATGATCTAATTCTAATGGCAAAAATAATCGAAGATTTAAAGAACCACCTACTTTCTTTAGAGCTTTTCTACAAAGAAGTAGGGATGCGGGTAAACATTGGCAAAACCAAAATTATGATTTTCTCCATGAAGAAGAAAAGCCAACAACCCGAATTTCAATTTGAGGGTGAACCTCTGGAAGTAGTGACAGAGTATAAATATCTAGGCCTCGATTTTCACAGCAAACTCAAGTGGGACACGTGTAGGATGAAGCGAATACAAGGAGGTTAGAGAGCTCTCTTTGCGCTCCAAAATAGGTGCGGAAATGTTGAGCTATGGGACTGGAAGACCACTAAGGTTTTATTTGGGTTGTTTGTCATTCCAGTGGTGTTGTATGGTTACGAACTATGGGCTAGTGGAATGGCAATTTCAAAACGAAGACAACTAGAAAGAATTCAAAAAAAGGCTTATAATGCACCATTTCAGAATTAAGGCTACAGTTCCCTATGAAATCATCATGTCTGAAACATACTCTTTCCCCTTGGAGGCAACTGCTATGACCAGGCTCATATGTTACCTAAAAAAAGCTTGAAAAATGAAGACAGACAGATGGCCTAGGGTTGCAATGGACGAAGAGTTGCATAGACGAAAGAACATGTGGATGAAGCAAAACTACATATGGATGGAAAGATGGGATATCAATTTAAGTGAATGCCCAAACCTTAACAAAGACATCAAAAACTATGTAAATGAAAATTTTAGAATAATGATGTGGCAGAAGAAAATAAGCAGGAAGCACCAGCATTACATTACTGAGTTTAATCCAGCATGTGGTCATGGTGAAAAGGCTTATATAAGGGCTGACATAAAATCCTCATCGCTCAACTAAGGACTAGCTCTCACAAACTTAGATGTGAAACAGGGCAGTGGACAATACCCGAGGAGTAGTGGGAAGAGAGAACTTGTGTATTATGCAATACAGGGGCAATTGAAACGGAAGCACACTTTGTTCTCCAATGTCCAAGGTACACGGATATTCGAACCAAATATGAAGAAATTTTAAATAGTGGGTCCGTGGTAGAGCTATTTGAGGAAAACATAATAAAGGGTTTGGGGGAAATGCTAACGCAAATCAGCCGGAAGAGGAGCAGCCTCTTAAAAGACTTCAAGAAGCCCGCTATGGTCTAAGACGGTTTGGTGCAATTCTATGGTCCCATAGACCTATTGGTCTCATGGACGTAATTAAAATCTTTCAATTCAATTGATTTTAATTTAATAAATGAATAGATATTTTAGATAGATTTTCATTTGCCACCTGATCTACTTGCCTCCGCTCACACAAAATTATTTGGTGCACTTAAAGATCTATTTAGAGTTTTACCTCAGTTTAGGGTTTCACATATAGGAGGCTCAAAAAGAGATTAGGGTTTCGAAGGCGGGGAGTTCGAACTTCAAACTTGAATCGGGGGTTATGATAACCCAGGTTACAACCTTCCTACTTTGTGTCGATGCAAAAATGAATCTGTTGGCTTATTTACTGTTTAAAAGACTACCTAGGTATATATACTTTTTTTCACATGAACGAAAACTAGTTATTGCACATGAGAGGCAATCTATGCCATTGAGGACAACAATGTAAAGTTATTTGTATTTTCTTGTAAGTTTGTCTATATTTTTGTTGAATATTTGTTCACTTTTGGTTTTTGTGTTCAAGTATTCTTCCGAGGGGAGCATTTAAAGGTTCTGTTATATATATTTTTCCCCTAGCAAAATTGGATCAGCCACGACCTTGCATAGAAGAAACCAGAGAAATCACATTCAAATCCTGCAAACAAGTTGCAGAGGGACTCTATAATGGAGTGGCGGGGTCTGCGAAAGATCAAACGACACCATGCAAGAAGAAATTCAAAAAATGGCTATATTGAGTGAAATATGTGCTTAAAATCTAGTAAACAGATTACAGGAAGGCTTGGAAATGGAATAGTAGGGTCAGGGAAGGAGAAGACGGCGTCAAAGAAGCCAGAGGATCAAAAAGAGAAGGAGCATGTGAAAAAGTTTAAAGTCTTCAGGCTATGAAATAGTTCGGAACGAGCCCCAAAAATTGACTAAGTATGGAGGAGATAGTGGATTTTGCCAAAGTGTCCAAGAAGCGCACCTCCAAAGATTGAATCCAAAAGGGGAGACTTGAACAAGCGCCACGCCCCCACGTGTCCCAGACCCAAAGAGGAGGTAGAATCAACAGTTAAAATTCAAAAGGCAAACAGGGCGGGCCTCAAAAATACTAAGTATAGAAGTGCTAGTGGAATCTACCACGCATCAGCTTGGCGCATCCCCAAAGGTAAATCCAAAAGTAGAGGCCCAAATGAGTGCAGGATCGCCACGTAGTCCAAGTTGAAAAATGGGACAAAGCGGGCCCAAAAATTAATTAAGTATGGAGAATGAGTGCCAGCTCGCCATGTGTTCAGGGTACGAAAAGGTAATAGAGGCCATTGAAAATTCTAAGAGCCATGTGGAGGATTCCATGTGTCAACCTGATGCTCCTTTAAAGGTAAAATCCTGAGTGGGTTTCTAAATGAGCACATGGAGCCTCCACGCGTCTAGTTTCATAAAGGGACAAGGTCAGGGTTGAATAGTCAAAGCATTGAGACAAGACAATGGAGGGTGCCAAGTGTCAGCATGGCGCTAATTCAAGAGCAATAATTAAGGGAAGGTTCTCCAAACAAGTGCCAGACCTCCGCGTGTCCCCGGTCAGATATATGACCCCGCCGAGTAAAAAAAAACTTAGCCAAAAACATTAAGAGACTAAGCAATCTGCGTAGAAGAAGCCACGTGTCAGCCCAGACGCAACTCCAAAATCAAAATACAAAGGATGCCCTTAGACATGTTCTATCCCTCCACATGTACTGGTTTCAAAAGGGGGGCCGTTTTGGTAGCTGGTTCCTGCCATTTTGTGCAGACCCGATCCAAATTTCAAATGAGCATATCTTTTGACTCAGTGCTCGAAACTCTAAAAAATCTAGCACCTTTGGAAAAATCTCAGTCTTCATCTACGCCATGGAGATCTAAAACTTTAATTTTTGAGAGGTTAGGTGGGGAAGAAAATGAAGAAATTTATTTGGGCCATTAACACAGGATCAATTTTCCCCCAACAACTAGATCAGATTTGATTTGATTCGTCGTTTCCTCCTCCTTCAAGGTGCCAGAACAAGTAATCAATGCAGACATGATAGATTTGGGGTGGATTTACGTAGGAGGAATTGATCAAAGTGGCTAAGCCTTCGAATTAATTTTCCCACCTCTTTCTCCTTCTTCTCTCTTTGTTGAATCTATAAAAGGCAGGGGTCGGGGGCTCATTATTAAGGGTTGGACATTTCTGTTTTCTGTCCGTCCCTTCTTCTTTTGTTCACAGAAGGATTTGTGGAGCTTTTCTAACCTCTCCTTCGAGGTTGTTATGTAATTTTTTACCTCTTGGCTACTGCAATATATTGTATCAACTCCTGAGCAATAATATATATGTTTGTGGATGTTTCTTGACCCTCTCATGTATTCATTATTGTCTTGTTGATCTCTTATTGCGATTTGTTTATCTTTGCATGCTATTTGTATTACATTCATGTGGTCTGTGTTAAACTAAAAAATGAGTGTCTAACATTCCTTTGGTGTATCACCTCATTAGCTTAGGTTTATTTTTCTTGTATCCCTCTAACCATGTCTCCTTGGTAGATAGAATATACTTAGAATAGATCCTCTGCAATTTGTTTGTGTACACCTAAACAGAGGGATAGGAACCAGCCTCAATCCAGAGAGCTCTCTCAACTCACAAGGTCCCACACCTTGAGAGATGCTCCATATTGTGCAATCACACTGAGAGTCTCAACCCATCTGGTCACACCTAGGCCATTCAAGAGTGTTGTGATTCTACACTAACATGTTCTGATCCTCCATTTAAATCTATTGGAAAAAAGTCTCTATCAAGTAAGATATCTTCAACCAAGCAGTACATACATTGGATGACTATCAAGTTGATGTAAGTCTAAAATGGCAAGTTCTGATCTTTGAATACAAATTTAACAAGGGATCGAGTTTACCTTTTCACGATAGATTCAACAAACAATACAAAACTCGAGTGGTATGAGCCCGATTCATTTAGACCATATCTATCAAAAAATGAAGGAGAATATAAAGAATGATCCATTCATCAAGAAAATCACTCAGGTTTGAACCCAGTATATGGAATCTTCATCTGACATAAGTTTTAAAATAGACTCTAAAGAGCCATCATACCCTGCTTCGTTAATCACATGACGATTAGTGTGATAAGAGCATGAACTCACAACCAAGCCAGTTATTTATACAAGATCCAGTAACTTGGTGAGCTATGCTATTCCCATTAGGCCATTTCAGTTAATATGTACCAAGCTAAGATATTACTTAGCATGGGTGAGTTTTAGATAGATGTAATAGCCAAGCAATGATCAATTCCATTCCATCAAACATCCTTGGTAAGATTCAACTACACCCCATCATTTCAGCTTGTTACGGACCAGAAAATTCAATAAGATAAGAGGCCAAGTTAACTGCATATCTAGATGTGAGATTATGCCAGGGAATACACGGCAAGTTTTGGAGGCGTGCAAATCTCCACTATAGCTCGTGCGCAAGATAAAGGATTTATGTAATGGCCATCCCAGATCTCAATATGCGCAACCCAACTTGAAGTACTGTTGGACATAGGATGTACATTGAGTTATACATTTAATCAAACGGTGAGCTACGTAATAGTTATAGATTGATGCCAACATTAGAGGTAAAAATAGGTAAACAGCCCATCAACTTGAGCAACCCATTATTTTCAAATGCCCAGAATCACAAGCTTGACCCATGTTGAATTTTGTGGAACCGTATGCTGGTAATTTCATTGCACACATAATCTCCATCAGAGGCATTAACAATGATCTAATACAATGCATACCATTTATTATATCCTAATTTATATACAATATTACAAACCAGTGGAGTCATTAATGCTAAGGATTCGGGAGAATAATAGAGCTCATCAACAACGCTCCTACCAATTCGCAAAGGAAACCCAGTACATAGTACGCATTCTAATATGAAAGCTCAGAGTAGTGGTAACATATCGAGTGAGAACAAGTGAAAACTATGTGAGTTTTCAAACAACATTCATAATGGCCAAAATTTTGTGCATGGCCTTACACCAGTTATACTCTAGAAATCTCCAGAAGGTTACTGAATGTAAATGAGATAAAGTTAGGGTTTGAAACCCTAAAGGTGGAATGACCCAATGAGTTTATACCATGGGATGATAACCATGGTTACAAACCTTGGGTATCATTTGCAATGATGGTACCCTACTAAATTATGATTCCTATATTTGTTATTATCTACATGACCCCATTCACCAATTATGGGCCAAAGTCCTTTGTTAACGAGTCAAATGTAATCTAGAATCGCCAAATTATATTTTTTCACTATGGGGAGGTGTAGGTGCATGTGCTAAATAAATCCAAGAGACAAAGGCAATCATATTATCATCATTGCATGTGCCAAGACTGAAAAATGAGGAAAGGAAAAATGCCAAATTATCCTTAGTTGCTCCAAAAAGTTCTTAGTATCCACACTTTATTCCTTCCATAACACATGTTTGACTAGTCAAAGTAGTTTGACTAAGGAGGATGGATGAGACCATGGACAAGCTATTTTTAGCCTTTGGAGTCACACACAATCCAGACTTTTTTATCCTCAAGCCTTTCCTCGTAAATTGTATTTAATTCCAAGGTAGGCCCTAAATATCTTGAGCACGTAAGAGGTTATGTATTGGATTTGTTTCCAAATACCCAACTATGATTATTTTTGGCAAGTGTTATTGATGGGAGCTTGGGGGTGGATTTTTATTACTTATACCAACGTTTTGCAACCCGAGTTAATGGGCTTAATGGTTTTGGTCAATGTGTTTGAGGTAAAATAGCCAAGTATCTGTACCAATGCACATTTTTGTAGTAATAAAGATGTGATGTTTGATCCTCCAATTTCAAGCTTTGTGAAGTGTATTACAAGACATGTTGTTTTATGTGTTACAAGTTGACATTACCTTGTGTATCCTTTGCATGCTAACAACTTCCCAATACCTCCTAATAAAGCTATTTTGTAAGTCCTTGCAGAGCTATGTAAGATGTGTTTAACACCATTTTTTAGTGCAAATGGATATGCCAATCGGATCAAGTCATATTTGCTAGTGAGATTATCAATCCTGTGGTAAAATAAGAACTTTGTAGTGGTGTTTCTTGACAAGCTTACAGTCCTAAGCATTTTTGGTGTATCACCCCTTTTATTTCACTTTCGTTGGATGTTACAGCTCATTCTTAACCCTCAACCCCATCAGTTTTAGTACTATTTAGGTGATCCATGTAAGGTGAATCAAGCCCGCTCTGGAAGGTTCTCCTCAGTCCAAGGATCCCACAACTCAGATGAGATCCCACTGTACCGACCGAAGTCAAGGTCAGATATATTTTCCAAACACAAATGGGTGTTGCTTCAAACCAATAACAAATACCAATCATAACCCTCGCGTGTATTATCATTTTTGTAAAAATCTCATACTCTCACTGTTCTTCCTTGCATGTATCCTTGCTCGAAGGTACCGGCCCATTAAATGGTCACTATTAAATCTTCACATGTGGATCTAAAAAAAGTGACATTAGGAGTCGATTGACTCCACTCTTCAATCCGATTCAATCCCCTTGCATGTATCCTTACTGTAGGGACATCCATTTTTTTTAATATTCATTGTGGAGCACATTAGGGGCATAGTTAATGTAGACATGTAAAATGTCTAACATGATTAATTACAATTAATATCATCCCGTAAATATCCCAACTTCATCCATATAATAATTAATCACAAGATTAATTCTTATTATTTAGGTCATATTTTTACCCTTTTATCCCATTACCTATCCATTTCATCGTTAATCCTGTTAATTCATTATTTTATCCCATCTTCATCATTTAATCACCATTTATTTCATTATTATATCATATTATGCTTACTCATAATCCCTATTAACATTTTATAGGAATTTAATATTCCTATATCTAACTACGTACCTACCATACACATCCCTATACCTAGCCTTTCTATGTAATCTCACCTTTAATCATATTTTTTTAACCTAATCTAATTTTAATCCTAATCACATGCTCCACCTCTAAATCTAGAGGCTTCTATTTCTATAAGCCTCTTCAACTTTCTGTCCATTCTAATTTGAATTTTTAATTAAATAGAAAATTCCTTTCCTCCGTTGAAATTTGAATTTAAATTTTGGAATTCTTCTCATAATTTATAGAATTCTCTAATCCTCACATGATTCTTCTATCCTCTCATTGAAAAAAAAATCCAACTTGATCCTCATCCTAGCTATTGTATAAATATCCACCCTCCATTTCTCCTCCCATAACCTATAAATTGATCATGCTCACCCTCCATGGAGATCCTAACTTGGAGAATCCATAACTAAACTGTTGCTATTTTTTTCATCCAATCAATCCATTTTTTTATCACTCTATCATCCAATATATCAATCATCATTAATCAATCAAAGTGAATTCTCAATCAAGATCAAGGGTAGGTACTTCCCAAGTTGATCTCCACCAAGAATCTGAAGTCAGCATGTTCTAATCTACCATCTAAGAGCACATCATAAGGACATCAAAAGAGAAGCTTTGCAATCTTGTTGGTAAGTGTAGGTTATTGTATTCTCTTTACCCCTTTCCATTCATAGATCAATCTGAAGTAGTGCTTGAGGAGTGTTACATTAGAGGAGATCAAGTTGTTTTGGTTTCTTATTCTCACATTTTCACTAACTATTATCTTTTATCATACTTCATTTTGTAACACCTAGCATGGTGATTACCCCCCATGTCTAGGAATGAATAGTGTTCACATTAGTATTAGTGTATCCCTAATTATATTATCAGTTGACAATATATTTATATATGTGATTGTAATTGTATAATTGACTCACGATCAGATGATTAATTGGTTAGTAAGTTTTTTGATCTATTGTTATCAACGCAAATACATAACAATATATCAATACTATTTATGTTATTGTTTTGTATACTTCACATTTTATAGGAAGCCTTGTTCTCTAAATCTGGCACTTCTTTCCCTCATATATTGGAACCTTTTCCCTATTTTTGGCGCATATGTTATACTAGTTTAGTGCCTATGCTACATAGTTGAATATCTATCCTATGTATTGCATAGAATCTCGGGTTCCCATCATCTAGTATCAAAGAGCCATTATGAATTCTTGAGGTCCTATACTTGAAGGACAAATGAGAGTCTTCCCCATAAAGGTATCAAAAATTTCTATGCAATGTATAAGTGTTGATTTAGAATCGGCCTAGGACTCGAACCTGTATTCTATATATTGAGTTAATATTCCTAACGGTGTTGTTCATTTATAACTACGGACATAATGTGTGGATCAGTCTTCTATCTTGTCTCCTATCTTGTATTAACATTTTTGTTCGTTGTTGCATACTTCCTATTCTTACTTGAGATATGATTTGATATTTAAAACTGCTAACCCATTCTATTGTATCATGATCGGTTCAGGGACAGTTCTGGGTTTATAAATCAAATTGGTTATTATTCTTTATCACCATGGTCTTCTCCCTATTCATTCAAGACTCAAATTTGATTGCAAATGAACCCTCTAGTAATCTCTTCCAATCATTAATTGTATGATCCATACCTGTCCATGCGTGATATTATCTTGTGTGTTCTGTATTATTGTTGTGTGCATATAGCTCCCGAGTCAGGAGACAAAAGGCTGTGATGTGTGGAACTTAGGCACTCAACGTAGATTCTGAGTACTATTTTGACATTGTGGATTTGTAAACTTCATGTATTGATTTGGCGGGCTCTTTCTCCTTCCTGTGAATTTATAGGCGTACAAATTTTGGCATTTGATTTGACATCCACACTAGGTTTTACGCATGAGTCAATTAAGAGTATCATGACCGTGGGATACAAGAAGATAGTCTTGTATGTATCTACAACACGATGTTTTGACTATGAACTCACCAACCAAGTCAAGAGTCACCATTAAACATAGCTCAAGGGTTTTCTTGTTTTAAGAGCGACATTGCAGTTAGGGGCTTTTATCGATCCACAAATGACCCATGTTTCTAAGGAAAATACATCCTCTGTATGATCATTGTACATCAAAACGTCACGTACTACAAGGTATATTAGCCTACATCAAATCCATTTTGCAGCTCATATAGTCCTATAGTTAGGTGGTGGTATTTAGGAAGTGCATATTGAGATCTTAAGTACAAGTCTTTTTCTACATCACTAGTTTATTCACTAGTATTGTAATTAGAGGGTATGATCAAACGTCAAGTGGAGTCATCTCATATTATTAAATGTTTATACCATCTTCAATGCATGGTATTTTCTTAGTAGGCTATAGCTTCAGTAAAATCCTAGTTGCCAAAAATTAAAAAATGTATTGCATGTTTGTTACTGTATTGTGAACAGTTTTATCCTATTTTTATCACTTTAAATTGTAATCAATGGAAAAGGTCATCATAATCAACTAGTCCTTAATCATAGAGTCATTGTAAATTGTCAAATTGTATGAGTCATCCGTAATCAAGTCAACCTAATACAAATATTTAATCCCCCACACTTATGTTATCAAAGTTTTGTCATTGATCCTCAATACACCATCCTATTGTAAAAGAGTTAGACATCATATAGGTGACTTTTAGGATTTTTATTTTCTAACTCCATTTTTTAAGTTTTCGTGATGAGTCAGAGTCAAAATAAAAAAAATTCCTTACGGACACATTTTCGGTGTTACCCGACATCCTGACAACCATTGAGCCCACATGATCACATCTAACTGAACTAGTAGCATGATACCGGAGGATGGAGGACATCAGAGGTCTGGAGGTCATCCTAGTTGCCAACCAATCGGGGCTCGCCATCTAAATGATTTGGTGGCATTTTTTGATTGTTGTGTGTTTTAATATGTTTCTATTTGCAGTGCTCCTGTTGTGTTGTGCTGAATAAACCCCCTTTCAGAATTTTTGGAGGAGTTATATTTTAGAATACTCGATTACCTGGGAGTAAGAGAACCATCTTCGAGGTAGCCCCATCAAGGGATGGTTATCTAGCTAAGATCCCTGAAGCTTTTGGACCCTATTAAGATTCAGAATTTGAGCAGACCATGGAGGATCAGGGAAAGTCCCACATGACCCCAAAGAGGAAGGAAAATTCTTTCATAATTCGGCTTGACTCTACACCTTTAAGAGGGTAAAGAGATCAATCTATTGAGTACCTCACTACCTGGTCTAAGCTAGTGCTTTCAGGAGGTGGTTCAACTTTTTTGAATGTGGTTACTAATCGTCATGTTCACAGTAAGTGGGTGAATACCACTTATCTATCCCATAATGTTCACACCTCCAGGGGGTGAATCCCCTAGTAATAAACAATGGAGGGCTACACCTTCCTATAGCCAAGAAGGGGCTAATATGAATCCATCCACCAATATTCAAAACTCTCCAACTCCTAAATCCATTCATCATGAAACTCTATCATCAAGTCTCATTTACATATCCAAAACCATCCCAACAAATTCATCCAAAAATCATCATCCCCCAAATCTCATCTTATTCCTTCCATCCTCATCATTTTCATCACCCAATCCAATCCTACAGTACTTTATCCTTGTATATTCCCGCATCCCCTAATCTTGCATCAAATTCAACCTCTAAGCTTATCTCATCCCATCCATCACCTAATCCCAATACCATCTCATCCATTGTGACTTCCTAAATAAACCTCATCACCTTCTAATCCTATCCTGAATCCATCTAATTTGGATCCTACACCACCCTCATCCTCTTCATCCACACCTAATCCTATCTTACCCCCTTCATCACCTAAACCTAACATTATCATATCCTCTAATCCTATTTCAAATCCACCATCCCCCAATCCTAAAACATCTAACATGACTCTTAAGTCACCAACTCCTAAACCTAACAAATCCAATACCAATCCTCTGCCTACCCAATCTAATGAGGCTACTATGCCACCTTCATCTACTTCATCCCCTAAACTGACCAAATCTAATGTGGTTCCTACACCACACCCATCTCCCAAATATACTTCATCTCCAACATCCCCCACATCTAATGTGACCCCCATATCTCACCCATCCCCTTTATCTAAATTACATCATCCCCTAAATCTAAATCTATTAATCCCAAATAATCTAATCATACACCAAAACCATCTACCTTAATACCACATAATCCAACCAATCCAAAATCCACAAAATCTAGTTCGACCTCTAAGCCCAAACCATCCACTTTGGCCCCCAGGCCTACTCCACCCCCTTCATCTCCAAAGCCACAATAATCTAATAAAAAAACCAAATCAACCAAAACATATCATAATCCACCTAATCTCGCACCTTTGCTTCTCACTCCCCTAAAACCATTTAACCTAAATCACTTCACTCATTTAGGAGAATCGTTGACCATGATTAAGCTAAAATGTAAATACAAAACCCTAATCTAATGTTATAGTAGCAGTAAATAAACACAACAATTAAATACATAAATATACCAAAGTAAGCTAAGAAATAAATCATAAAACCCTAAGTACAAGGAGGAGAAAAAGGTACTTAGTTGATTCGTAGAGTTCTAGAGACAACACAAAGTTGGAAAACTGGAAAATACAAAGCATTGACCTTCATACTAGAGCCCAAAAAAATATGGAACTAGAGGAATAGGTTGGATTGGGGCACCTGGAGAGGGACAGGGGCGCGTGCGGGCACCCTGGCCTATTTTAGGGTGCCTGGGTCTGTGGAAAACCTCCTCTGAGGTGTCACAAGTGTTCATAGTTGGTCACCTTTTTTCACAACGAGGTCACACCAAGATCGTCAAGCTTGTTGTAAACCTACAATAAAGAATGAACATGCAAAACCCTCAAATAGACATCAAATCCAAAAAATTATGCATAATGAGGGGTCAAACTGTCCTTAGTTGTCACAATGGTGAACTTATAACTGAGCATTACACTACATCTCAGACCCAATGTAGTTTTGTGTGCACGTGCGGAATTGTTCCCTATGTTGCTCTTGTGTGTGTCCCACTTAGATAGCCAACAAGTAGCTAGATGTAGAATGTAATAAATGTGTGCATGGAATAGAATGAACTTCCCTCCTATGAAGGGTATGCAGATGAACCAACCCTTGTGTCCCTTGTGATGGAGCTAGATGGATGCAATGGAGCTCTTAGATGCCTTGATGGATGCAACCTTAGGTGGTGACAATAGATTCTTAGTGCTTGTTCCCTCCTAATCATGACCCTTACATCACGCATTAGTATTAATTTAATCACTTTAATTAAATTAATAATCATCCTCACTTTATTCATTATTTAATTATCTCAATTAAACCAATTTCCACCTCACCTAGACACCTCACCCCACCACCTCACCTAGACACCTCATTATAAACCTATTTTTAGTATCTATCTACTCACCATAACTAACTAAGACTTAGTTCAACCCTAAAAATCAATGCCTATTATTCCTCTAACCACATTCCCACTCATTAAAAGATAACATCCATTTTGATCCATGATAAATGGATAGACCTGGCCCAAATGATTGCAAGATTTGTCATTTTTAGTAAACCTAGGGAATCCCGCCTTAACCGATGTCGGTCATCCCGAAACCAATGCCTGTCAACCAGAAACCGTCGTCGGTTACCATATAACCATTTTTGGTAACCTTGTTTGAGAGGTTAGACATATTCTTGGGAGTAAATTTGGGAGCAAATCCTGACCGAAAAAGGAGATCTACATGCAAGTAAGAACTAGAGCTCTTTCGCACATCCAGGCAGCCATACCAAGATCAAGACAGATCCAGAGGTATCGCTCTCATGGTAGCATTCTGGGAAGCACCGCCGCAGACACCAAGCTCCATCCCACCGATCAATCATCACCACCACCCAACCATTGGACCTGCAACATCAGTAAGTCCTTTTATCACCTGTGTTATTCCATCCTTATTCTTTTTAAAAGTTGTTTGTCATCTTTATTATCATTTTCTATTTAGCATCTCCATTCCCCCACCATTCACTTTCCTGCAAACTCAACCCTTCACCACCATACCATTAGATCATCTATACATGACCTTTATACATCTCTGAGTGTTCCTAAGATCCCCACAGACCTCACCATTCCCATTTTCATCTCTGTCTAACCTCAGACCAATTTCCACAATCAGATCTTATTGAGTTCCTATCATCCCGACTGTACCGATTTCGGTTACCCATGACCGTCGTCGGTTCCCTCTAAACCGTCATCGGTTATATATGACTGATACCGGTCTCTATATTTGGCCATCCTATCAATAACAAAACCTAAGAATCTTCACCCAAGCAACCTAAGTGACCCAGAATCTGACCCTAACCAGTACCAGAACCCTGACCAACTACCCCACCTCTAGATCCGATTATAACCTAGCCTGTTATATTAGATTTGCTTATTGTATTTGAATGAGATACCTAAATCATATCAACTACAGTAGGACTTTGTTTACTTACATTATTTCTCACATTAAGTTGTATTAAACAGTGGATTGACAGCCATCTAGGAAGTATCGTACTTCCCAGATCTAGCACACGCTAGGTAGTCCACTTCCATATATTATTTAACTCCTCTTTTATGGTCTTGTTTTGTATTTCAGGTAGTTCCTCCTAGCCAAAAGGAAGCTCTCACAGTCAACATTGGATCAAGAAGTCAGAATGCGCGCACAACCTTCAAACCAACCATCGCAACAGGTATTCCTCCTTGGCCCACACCTTATCTGTTTCATCACATTCAAAACGTAAAGAAAACAGTGAAACATTTTGGCACGCCCGGTGGGACCCTCTCTTGGGTTCCTTGCATCTTATTCATTCCTAGGAAAAATTTTTGTATGTTTGTTTCCCTTCTAAAAGGATTACTACATTTAATCTCCTTCTTGGTAATATTCCTCTCTTTCTATTATCTCAAAGAAATTGTGTTTTGGTGCTATAAAAAGAACACTTCTTTTCTTTCATTAGTATTACATTAGTGAAAAAGCATCCCTCTTTCTGTTCATCATTTGCTACATCGAATATCATATTTTGATTTGGGTTTAAAACACTTACATTGCATTTTGATTTTGTTGCATTATAGCTCACATTAAAAATGAGGGCAACCTATATGCTGGAAGTCATACCTAGCTGATGGTTGACACAATTGAACCGTAGAAAGCACTTGCCTCTCTCTCTCTCTCTTGCCAAACTGCACAAAAATTTGAATATACACACCTTCTTAAATGACATCTTACCTAGGAATGCCTGTCAATGATCACACGATCAAAGGATTGATAGGTAATCCCCAGCTGGTTATCTCTGTCTAGTACCCCATCAGAGGAAGGACCTCCCCCACCATAACATAACCTGAAACCTCACCCTTTAGATTTCCTTTTTCGTAGGACGCCTTCCCAACCAAAAACTCTGTTCTGAATTCACGTGTCAGTCATAAATAGCATAAGCTACAAAAAATATAAAATTCACTTTTAGGACTGTGTGTTTTCATAGCTTTGTGCTTGACTTGCATTTTGAGGTGAGAGGATACATTTTCTTCATCTTTCTTTTTCCTTTCACACTCTACCATCATAGTTGGAGTATTCTAACTTTCTCTGAGTGTGTCAGGGCCTCATCCTATCATACCCAGGCTTCTGGGTTGATTCTTCATACAATCTAAATTCACAACACCTCATTTTTCTTCATTTTTTCAGATTTGATAGTAACCGTCATCGGTTTACATCTGTTTACATCTGACATCGGTTTACCTAACCAGTGGTTCCTTGTTTTGTTGGTCAGTTTACCTAGAGAACACTCATCTCACCTTCTTTTCTGTCTAAAAGTTTCTGTGTGTCACCATACTCTCTGTATTCTGATCATAGTCCTCCAATCAGTCTCCCTGTCTAACAGTCACCAGTTTCTGCTTTATTTTCTGAAACTATTATTCTTCACAGTAACCATCATCGGTCATCTTGTGACCGACATCGGTCACACCTTAACCGACATCAGTTCTTGCAACCAGCATCGGTCACCCTGTTTTGATTTTTATCAAAATATTTACCCAATTTTCCTCTCGAAATCTATTTTGTCCCATCTCTATTGTCCCCTGTGTCATTTACAGAGTACAGTTCACCTGATTTATGTTGATTCACATGGTGTTGACTCACAGCCAAACTAACACCCTCGTGTTTCACGCTAGCCATCAGCCACTCCCACCTAGTCCATCACCGCCATCCATTTTGTCACCTATGGATCCAACTCAGCTTATCCCCATCGCTACTGGTGACGAGGAGTTTGCGAGACTCCTCAACCAGAATCCCGCTGCCCTCTAGTACTACCTTGCTCATTCTTCCACCTGGGATTCCTCAGACAGTTAATATACGACATGCCTGTATCTATCCCTCTTAATCTAGCTCCAACTTCTGCATCAGCTAACACTAATTCGACACTACCATCATCCACTTTATCACCTGTGGTGTCTCAACTAAATCCCACAACCACTATAACAACAACATCTACGTCATCGATTGCGGCTGCGAAATCAATTATCCCTTTGATAGCCTCTATGAGTATAGCCTCATCGACACCCACCATTTCACATATACCCATTACATCACAACCACCTCCGGTGTCGGCAACTTACACCCCTTTCCAAAACCTCATCCTTTCTATCCCACAATCCTTACCCCCAATCACCACTAGAGTTGTTACGACTACCCCACCCGCTTACACATACTACCAACAACCCCCGACCTCATCTATTGCTTATGCTGGCTATGTGCCACCTCAATCTATTCCTCCTACGCAGTTCTCATACTCAGTGCCACCATACACCAACATACCACCTACCTCGTACATTCAACATCAACCCCTCTTTTCTCCAGGGGGCATCTATTCATCCCAACCTACTAACGACCTCATTAAAATGATGATGGAGAAGATGTAGACCTTAGAAGCATCTATTTTGGGATCCCGTAATTCTTTAACATCTGATGAAATCTGTAATGAGCCTATCCATCCATCTATTCCCATTCATCCTTACCCAGTGCATTGGGAAATGCCTAAATTCAATTGCTTCAATAGTAAAGAAGACCCGCAACAACACTTGCGGTCATTCAAACATGGGTGTTACCTAATCACCCATGATGACGCTTTACTCCTACAAACTTTCCCAATGTCCCTGACAGGACCAACATTAGATTGGTACAGTGGACTACCTCGACATTCTATTTATTCCTTTAATCAAGTAGCCCAAGCTTTCCTAGATCATTTTTCAATCAATGTTACCAAGAAAGTCACCATGACCGATCTCTATTCAACCCGACAGTACGAAGACGAATCTATCATAGATTTTGTTGCCCACTGGCAGAGTCTCATTAACCAATTGACGTTCCAACTACCTCAGACTGAACTTATTGAGTTGTTCACTAGAGCTTGTGCCAGACACATCTCACCAACTCTACAAGTCCAAACCTTCTGAACCTTTGATGAAGCGTTCACCATGGCCCGAAAACTAGAAATTCGTGCCATTGAAGAAAATAAAATCCAATTACGGAACAAGAACACCCCATTCAAATCAAATGATTCTTCTTCATCTTCAAAACCCCAAAATAACTATTCAAAGCCCAAAGGATCTGCCAACGCGGTAGTCCTCAAGGTGGGTCCACCTCATCCTTCTAATCAGGCCCAACCTTCTTCCAATCTTTCTCCTGTCTAGGCCTTTCAGCTTCGGTGGGAGCAGCGGAAGTACACTTCGATTGGAGAGCCCTATTCTTTGGTCTTGGAAAAACTTCTTAAAGTCAGAGCCATTACACTTCCTCCCATAAAACCTCATACAGGTTTTGATCCCACTTGTCCTATGCCCGCATGGTATAAAGAACATGACTACTGTAATTATCATCGCGTTAAAGGACATAGTGATGGTAACTGCATAACTTTCAAAAACATTGTTCAAGAGATGATAGACAATGGAGACCTTGTCGTAGACAACCCGAATGCGCCAACAAATCAGAATTTGCACATCTTCAAAAATCCATTCCCTAATCATAAACCATCATCTAATCAAAATAGTGAACCTTCATCCAGTGACAATAACGTCTGTGAGGTTCACGCAGTTTTTGATATCATGCCAACTGTTCCTCAAAACCTACCTACTTCATCTATTGAGGAAATCTTGGCACGAGCTCCTCCACCCACAGAGGATCATACCTCTTCTACTCCTCCACCCATAGAGGAGTCCCCCTCATCTCCCCTTGCTCTCACAGAGGAACCCACACTTTCTACTGATGTCATGTCATCGTCTGCTTCCCAACCTTCTGAACCGTCAACACTTGTTATTCTCCCATCCACAAGAGAATCATCATCACCTTCTCCTCCACCGAGAGAGAAGTCTACCTCACCTGACCTATTATCTCTCCTACCCATGGGAGATGCTTCAGACATGTCACTACCTGTTGGGGATAGTTCTCCCCTAGCATCCCAGAACCCTATTGACATGATCTCAACTCTTTTACCTACAGAATCCAAGGCCAGCCAATTCCCTGTCTCACAGACATATTTTATAGGGATTGCTACCCAACCCATTCCATCATCTTCTTCAGTAATCCCATTTTCATGGTTGGTCAATCGTTTGGATTACGTTGATCATTCCATGCTCTGGGGATGTCTTCGGCTCCCCATTTTGACCCAAATGCAAATGTTTCCTGAAGATACTTCCACGATCTACCCAAAGGTATTTTTGGCAACCAAAACTACACTGACCATGCCAATTGAAATGGACTTCCTCTTCATCATCCCTACTTCCATCCAAACTTCTACCCATCACTACAACTATTCCTAAACCTAAAAACCTACCCACACTTATCCCCCCACCCTATATCTAGACCCATCACTACTTTGGGTGTTATGCCAACATCAAGCCTTACTCACCCACTTGTCAGATTGGACCTAACCACATCTTCCAAAGTACACAACAACATTATCTCCCTGCTTGAAGAGAAAACCCAACCCTCTAGGTCGCATACACTTGTCTCGCCTACCACACCTTTGTCACCTTCCCCCCTTCCGTCCATCCTAGGGCCTCATCCATCAACCTTGACCAAACAATCTCACACCCAAAGCTAGTCAAAAGCTAAACAACCTACTACTTGCATCACGAGCCTTTGTTACACCTCATTCACCCAAAAACCAAGCTCCCTCACCCTCACCCGTGCACTTCTTGCCACCTATACCTCCACCAGTTACTATAACCCAACCTTGCCTATACGACTTCAACCAATGCCACCTACCCAACCTCTACCAACCACCTCCACCGCAACTCAGTTGCCCCCATGGGTAACTCGTCCTCTTCCACCATCTGCTTTTCCTTCTACATCCTGTACTCCCATGTCACCTTTACCCAAGAAGGTGCAACCCAAAGCTAAGAATCCGCTACCCTCCAATAAGGTAGTCAAACCAACCAAACCTTCCATCGCCAGCTCTTCTACCCCACCTTTACCCAAACAGATGCCAGCAAGACCTAAGACCACTCCACATACCAAACTAGTAGACCAACCCATTCCCCCTCCTATAAATCCTCTTCCTTCACAATCAGCCACACCTGTACCCAAACCCACACTCACCTCCCATTGTGATTAGTTAGCGGGGTCCTACGCCAACATTTTAACCAATCTCTTAGAGACTTCTGTCATCACATTACCACCACTTCGACCTTATGATCCTCTCAAACCCAAACCAAAAGGGTTTGATGAAACCAAGATTTGTGCCTATCATCGTGTGCCAGGACATGATGTTGAAAATTGTAAGGCTCTGAAGACCGTTCTTCTTCAACTTTGTCCTCCTGAACAAAATTTTGACGATGACGACCTTCTTGATGAGGACCATGCTCCACCTTCACCTATCACCATACATCATCATCCTTTACCCATTCAATGATCATATCTCCACCCCCACAACCATTTTTCCCACCTCCAAAATTTGAGATCAACATGGTCCGTATTAGAGAGTTGGCCAAACCACCACCCAAATGTCAATGTGCCCTACTCATTTCACAAGGCTCTTATCCACCGCTAGGATTTTTCCCCTCATGCCATTATACCTTTCATGACACACCCTCTCCATCCACCTCCCCTCAGATTAACATGGTTCACGTTGCTACCTGTGCTCAAAAAGACAAAGGCAAAGAAAAAACAACTAGCCCATCAACCAACCCTGTACCCTATATACCATCTGCACCCACTCCCAAAATCACCATCTGCGGACCTACATACCCTATCTCTGATGGGGTCACCCATCACGCAATGATAAAACAATTACATCAGTCTCCTCTAAAGATGTCTTTGTATGATCTCGTCCAGACTTCTGAATCCCACAGACAAGCCCTTATCAAGGTTTTACAATCCATTGAAGTTCTACCCAATGACCCCACACCAGTGGCCTTGATTATCACCCCTCACCATGTGGCCTTGCTAACAAAATCAGCTCCTCCTTCTACCCCCACAACCCCTCCTCACGTCACCACCCTCAGCTTCTCTGAAGAGGAGATTGTACCTCTCCAGTTAGATGACCCTGATCCCGCCCTATTCATTTCTGTCTATATCGATAACATACGCATACGATGCATCATGATTGATGGTGGTGCTAGCATTAACATCATCTCCTCCCATGCATATAATCAAATGTGTATTCCTTCTAATTGTATGCATAATAACCCAGTTATGCTACGCTCCTTCAACGATGCCATCACCTCCACCCTTGGCACTATTATCCTTCATGTTTGTGTAGGCCCTCGCACTGTCCCAAAACTATTCTACATCTTAGAGGGGGAATTCCAGTATAACCTATTGCTCGGCAGACCCTGGATTCACGTCATGGGTTGTGTCCCTTCAACTTTACACCGCTGTGTAAAATTCGAGCGTGAGGGACATAACTACACCATCCCCACCGACATGTCACCATTCAAGACCTGTAACATGTTGTACTGACCCAATGATGTACTTGTACCAGTCAAGGCATCTGCCCACTATCCCCACTTCACCTTCACCCACAAGCCCATCCACCAATGCTGCCACCCACCTCTCCCACATCTAACCCTACTATTCCTACTGCCACCGTAGCCTCTACAACTGACTCATCTGCTTCCCAATCATCTAGCGAGTCATCTATCCCCGCTACCCACATATCGACTACTGATCCCTTAGAAGGTTTTTTTCAATGCCTCACTCTGGGGGAGTACCGCCTATACAATATCGACACATTCCTCACTCCACAAGAGTATGGGAACCTACGTCAACACCCTAGTTATGACTACCGCGTAGGTGAGGTTTTTCCTTATGGTCCTCCCCACCTTCACACTAATCTAACATATGGGGGACTTGATATTGCCACTTATTCACCTGAACCTCCATCCCAAACATGACCATTTTCATTTGACTTACACTCCCTTACTAACCGCCACTTTGCCCACACTTTCCTCCACCGTTGTGCATGGAAAGGCTTTGGCTTTAATTTTTATGAACAAGGCTGCCATACTGTCATTTCATGTACCACCCATAAACATAATGACTGTAGTGGCATTGGCTTTGCCACACCACCTCCCAAGAAGGCCCATGTCGACCTCATTGAGGAAGACAAACCTTCTCCACCTCATTCACCCACGTCACCATCTTCACCCACGGAGTCCATAGATCCCGAATTTATTCCTCCTAACTTTTTTTTTGTAAACACAATTTCCTTGGAACCTTTGACCTATCAATGCGATGGCGAGGCTCCCTCTTCTCTCGCATTCCTATATCCTGACATGATCGATAATGATACACCTTCTATTTACGTCGTTAAATGTCAGGATGATGAGTCCATCCTCATGTACCTTGGTGCGGAAGACTCTTATATTCACCAGTTGTTACCCTCTAAGATGTAAACCATGTTGAACGAATCGACTATCGAATAAACATTAATACTCAAGATGACCTGCACATTCTAAAGATAGGCCAATATTTAAATGTTGCTGACTATACATGAATCTTTTACCTCTTTCCTTCGGGACCATAGCAACGCTTTTTCCTGGTCCTATGCCGATATGCTTGGTATTGACCCTAAAATTGTGGTCCACAATATCATAACCATTCCTGATGCCAAACCCATAAAACAGAAGCTACGGAAAATGCATCCTCACATTGCTCTTCTAGTCAAAGAAGAACTTCAACAGCTTCTCTCGGTTTCCTTTATCCTACCCATTGACTATCCCAATGGATTTCTAACATTGTTCCTATCACAAAGGCGATAGGGGGACTCCACATTTGCACGGGCTTCCATGACCTCAACCTAGCTTGTCCCAAATATGAATTTTCCTCTACCAGGTATTGACCAACTAGTTGATCTCACCGCCGGCCATGAAATGCTATCACTCATGGATGGTTTCTTAGGTTATAATCAAATATTACTCGCTCTAGAAGATCAACACAAGACTACCTTCATCACCCCTTGGGGGACCTTCTGTTATCGAGTCATGCCTTTTGGCCTTAAAAATGCTGGTGCTACATATCAACAAGCCATGACTTACATCTTCCATGACATCATGCACCACATATTAGAAGATTACGTAGATGACCTTCTGGCCAAATCCAAACATCAGGCCAAACACCTAACCGCCCTTAAGGTTATCTTTGACTGTCTCATCAAGTATTGTGTTCATCTTTAACCAAAGAAGTGCATCTTTGTGGTACTTTCAAGAAAATTCCTTGGTTTCATCGTTTCTTTGCATGGCATAGAAGTCGATCCTGCTGAATTAAAGGCTATCCTAGAAATGCCTCCACCTACTAATCTTAGTCAACTTTGAAGTGTACAAGGTAAGTTACAATCCATTTGTCATTTTATCTTGCAACTTTCTGACCGTTGTCAACCATTTCATCATCTCCTCAAGAAGGATGTCTCATTCAAATGGGATGATGAATGTTGCAAATCCTTTAATGCCTTAAAACAATACCTTCTTAAACGATTAGTGATCATTTCCGCCCAAGGATGACCAACCCTTTTACCTATACATTTCCAGCATCGACCATTCCCTAGGTGCCATGCTCACCCATCATGACGAGAAGCACATAGAACAAGTAGTTTATTACATAAGCCGTACCCTTTTGGACTATGAAACTAGATACACCCATGCTGAAAAGATCTACCTAGCCTTAGTTTTCATCGCCATCAAACTTTGCCATTACCTACTCAACCACAAAACCTTCATTGTCACCAATACTGACCCCCTACACTACATGTACACCAAACCCTATCAACATCAACGTGTCACATGTTGGCTCATGCTTCTTACTGACCTCGACCTCAAATTCATTCATAAAAAATCCATCAAAGGCCAAACCATTGTTGACCAACTAGTAGATGCACCCCTTTCCAGGAATCAACCCTCTAACTTTGATTTCCCAGATGAATCCATCACTACGCTCTCCTTAGACGATACCACTTACCAAATGACCCTATTATTTGATGGCTCCAAGTGTCAGCGTGGGGGTGGGGCTGGTGTCATCCTCATTCTACTTGATGGAAAACCTATGCCTTTATCCTTCAAATTAGATTTTGATTGTACAAACAATATCGCTGAATACGAAGCACTCATATTGGGTCTTTAGGCTACTTATGCCTTAGATGTTAAGTCAATAAATATCTTTGGTGGTTCACTACTGGTCGTAAGCCAAGTCAATGGTATATACCAATGTCATAATGAAATACTTCAAAAGTATAAACATCACGTAGACATACTTTTGACCACCTTTGACCATTACGAACTTCAAACCACCCCACATTCTACTAATAAGTTTGTGGATACCATGGCCTACTTGGCTTCTCAGATACTTGCTTCACCTACCGACTCTAAAATATTTGTCACAATACAAAGGTTATAATCACCCTCTTACTTACCTTGTGAGGTCTACTCCATCAGAACCATTGCACCTGACCCACGTGACCTTTGGTACAAGCAGGTTACAGACTATCTTTCCCTTTCCATTCTACCTGCTGATCTCACTTGTAATGGACAACGTGCCTTTTGTAAAAGTGTATCTCGCTATCTCATCATGGGTGGCCTCCTTTATGTTGGTCTTAAAAACTATCGGTTAGGCAGGTCGTGGGGAAACAAGCCAACAATGTGCAGGGCATAGCCCCTCTTTGAGACAACAAAGTGAAACTTGTTTATTGCTAATCTATCAAGCAAGAATCTATGCAAATCTACACTATTCTAACTTTAGGGAGGGTTGGGATCTCATCCCAGTAGAGGTAGTTCCAACTACGAATATAAAGGTAGGAGTGAAAGAACGGAGGATGGTAGATCTGAAGGAAGAAAAGAAATGATTTCCAAGATGGAAAGGTCAGAAGGTTTATGCTTTGGGCTGGTAGTAAACAGAGCCAAACTTACTTGCATAAACAAATAAAGCAATACTGATGAACATATGACTATAATAGGAATGAATCCAATAGAATAAAAACATAGATCTAACTTAAGAAAGATCTGATGCGAATAACACATACATTAAGCACAAAGTTGAATATATGTATTAATATTTGTTCTGTTACAAGAAAACACAAAGTCTTTCTCTCCTCACTTCTCTTTTCATATAAAAAATGTTCACCCTTTGAATACAACAAGTATTCAAGTATTTATAGAAGGAGAAGAAGAAAGAAGACAAAAGCAAACCAACCACTATTTACAAAATATCTTACAAGATATTTACAAAATATCTAAAAAGTCAAAAGTTGTCTTTGGGCAAGTTTTTGGATGACAACATCCCATGGTGCAACATGGATGAGGTCATCATAAATGCCAACATGCTTTTTAAATATTTTACAAAAATGATTAATGGATCCCAAGAAGAAGAAACTACTCTTCATTATCTCTCTACTCGAACTTGGTATCCTGCTTTTGATCAAGAGAGTTGATGTGACACTGCGCTTGATATTCCATAAACTTGCTGATCATAGCTTGAAGTTGATCATGATATGGACTTTTAAAATGGTCACCAATGACTTCGCAAGTTTCTTTCTCATTCTTGAGCTTGTTAGGTAACTCGGTGAAAGTTTCACATGCGTTGATAAAAAAGCCAATGAAGTTGCGGCAAGCCAGGAGGTTATAGATTAACTCTCAGTCAAAAGTGACCTCTAGTGCCAAACCTTGAGTGATGATAGTCTTGAAGCACTGGAATGTATCATTTACTTCTCTCAAGTTATACGACTCACTGAGCATTTCTGAAGACAGTTTTTAACTATCTACTCCATGTTGTATCTTGCGTCCAGGGCTTCATCTTTGATTTTATCTATTCTCTCTAGGATATATTCCATTTGATCAACCCGGTAATCTAAAGTGACGAGATCTTTGTTATGTGCACGCGGGTGATCGATAATTCCAACCTTCAATAGGTCATCAGCTGAGTAGTCAACCATGGTTTGGAACATCTCATGCTGTAACTTGGCGTTATCTAACTCTTTGGAGAGGGAGCCTTCTACTGCTTATAGCTCCTTATTTGCTTGGGTAATATCCTGATAGAGCACTGTGAATTTCCTAATCATTTCTTGACCATCTCTGTGGATCCACTCGATCCAGGATGATACTACTACACCTTGTTCACCAATCTTAGCATATTCATTTATTTTATCCTGACTGAGAACTTGAATGGGTTTGGCAGGAGTTACAGAGGGAGCATTGCCCATTTTCTGCAATGCTTGTAAGAGATGTTTGTTTTGTTCCTTGAGTATTCTCTTCTCCTCTTTTGCTTCCTGGAGCTTCTTGCAAATAACATCCACTGCATACAAGGCTTCCCCTTGCAGGTTTTCAGATGGGGTCCCCATTATGACTTGAGTCAGTGTGAAGTCTGTGGGAGACAGATCTTCCTTTTTCTTGGTGGGGTCCGGGTAGGCTATCTCCATGACTCTCTCCCCTAAAGTGCTTTTAGAAAAGTGAGTTATCACTTTCTACTTCTTGTTTCCCTTCTTCGGAATGATAGAGAAATCCATGGCTGTAATGGGAACCTTTCTCTTATGCTGGCCCAGATGGTCAGAAATCCAACTAGGACTTATGGGAGTGGGAGTAGAGGAAATAGAAGAAGAAACAAGAGTGAGAGGGGGAGCAACTGTAGAGGCCTCAAGGAAGTGTGTTGAAACACTTGGTGGTGGCTGTTTCACATAGAAATGCTTCCGTTCTTGGAATAGAGTTGCTTCTATCCTTTCATTCCTTTGAGAAATAGATAAGGGTTAGGGCTAGGAGGAATACCTGTTGAATGTTGAGAGGGTATGCGTGTACCATAGAGAGAGATCAGATCGATTGCGAAGAACTCCTTTTTGTCTGGGAAGGACTACCTGCAAATAAGAATACAAGACCACCAGATTCTAATTAGATAATAAGTGAGGGAACTGCCTTGGGCCCAGGAAATATGAGACTTCCTTTTGAAGGTGGTCAGTTCCCTGCTAATATGAATTAACACAAATTCTAACAAATAAGCTATTGTCCAATTACAATTTATTTACCTTGTTAGAATAATGGAGAAAAGGCTGGTCTTGGTTTTGAATCACAGTGACCGATGTCAGTCACTGTCACTGGTACTGGTTGCTGATAACCGATATCGGTAGGGGCAGTGATTTAGGGGCTTTGGTGAAGGTTGGCTATAAGATGGCTGTAAGATAGCTATGGTGTTTATAAGGCTGGTAAATGATTGGGGATAGGTAATGAGGTGATGGAGAAGACTCAGAGAGTATGGGGGCTGTTCTTGGGGCAATGTAGGGGTAGAGGAATGAAAGTTAGATGGAGAGTGTTACCAGGTAGTGGATCTGGGAGTAGACTTATAATTACTGTGATTCCGAAGTCCAAGAAATATTATTAAAAGAACGTACAAGACAGTACTTACTAGTTCCTGATGAAGATGCAGGTTCAAGGACTGTGATGACGAAGGCAGGGTTCAGGCAGGATGATCTGACAATCCAAGATGAGCTATCTTCTCTCCCAATGCTTGGATGAGTGTCATTGGGCTTTGGTTACTCAGTTGCAGTCTTGGGCTCAATGTCCTTCTCTGCAAACTCCTCTCTTTTCTTCACTTGTCTCTGCTCGGCCAAGTGAAATCCTGATTCTTTCAATGACTTCTGATTCGGATCAATGAAAATCCCCCACCCACTTATTTTTGGTTGGGGGAGGTCATTTACTGGGAACCGATGGCGGTTACGTAACCGACGGCGGTCGAGTAGGAACCGATGTTGGTTAAGTCAAAGTGGGCTATTTTTAGTAAAATAGCCAACTTTCCCTCCTTTTTTCCCGAGGGATTAGTTGTGGGCTTGGTCAAGTCATTATGAGGTTGGTTTTGGGTGCGGGTGAGGAGTCATTAGTCATGGGTGTGGATGTAGACCAAGTTATAGGTCTTAATTATGTTAGTTTAGGGTTAGGACTAGGTCATGATGAGGTGGCGAAATGAGGTGGCAGGTTTGGAGATGTGGATTTATTAATTATAAGGTAATTAATAAATAATTGTGTAAGGTTTAGGTGATGAGGCTAGGTTGCGAAATAAGATGTGGGGCACGGGGGGTCGTAAGACACAAATTTGGTGTCTACAGTGGCATTGACAAGGAGTCCAACACACCGCTACTTGTGGGGCTTGAAGTTACTACAGGAGAAGAGAAAGACATGGAAATGGAAGGGATCTGCAACTGGATGGAGGGAGATGGAAGGGAGGAAGGGAGAGGAAAAGAAGAAGGGAGAGGAGAAGACACATCCATAGGAATAGATGCTTGAATGACAGGATGAGGAGAAGAAATGGAAGAAGGAACACTGGGTACCTCTGTAGTTGTAGTTGTGATAACATCCTGGGTAGATGTATCTGTTGGAACTTCTGTTGTCTCTTCTTTACCTGGAGACACCAAGTCAACCACTTGTTTCTTAGAAGTAGAAGGAAGGCCTTCGGGAGTTTCTTCTTGTCAGCTTGATTCACCCTCCTTGCCTTTTCCTTTTCTTTTTGGCACAAGGCCTGGCCTTGGAGGTGCTCTACCTGAAGGAGAAGTAATGAAATCTACTTTGAGGTAGGTGAGACCATTCTGTTTGTACCAATGTTTAGTGCGTTGCAATGTGGGCTTAACCCTTTCTTGAATGGTTTTCGGTGCCTTGGCTTTGTCGATCTTCACAAATGGCCAATTATCCCCATCTGTGTCAAGGTAAACCTGATCAATTTCTTGATCAGTCTCTTGGAATTCCTTTGGGACAATGACAATGCCATAGTGGATGATCTCCTCCAGAGCCAGTCGGGAGTGATCCTTTCGCCTGATGTCTATCTCATGTGGTAGGTCGATCCAGATGTCCTTGATCTTGGGAACATGGATGGGATCAATTTTTTCCTTTGGGAGGTAACTCTGACAGTCGAAGGTGGGCCTTGCTAGGAAGTTGTGTTTCAAATTCAATAGCTCCAGCTCAGCATACATCTCCTGTGCTTTGGCAAGTGTGGGGCAGGTGTATCGGCCAATTGTAAGGGGGAATGGAGTTCCTCCTTTCTTTCTCTTCATGCACTTCTCATGATAAGTGATCAGCTGCCTTGACAATTCCAAGAGGACCAGGTTTGGCCTTGAAAATCTTGGTAGCTTAGTTGGCTCTCCCTCGAAATTCACAGCTCTGAGGTATGTGAATGTGGGGAATTGTGTGAACAACGTTCCCCATTTCTTCGTAGCAGTAATCACACTCAGGCTGGTCTGACCATGTCTCACATTTGGCCTCAGCAAGTAGATTACCTCATAGAAGAAGGCATCATTAATTTTAGAGAACTAGGAGATGTTGGCTTTGAGCTTTGGTTATGGATAGAACTCATATATTTTGACTTGGGGCCGTACCCCATTTCTAGCTAACCCCGTGAAATCCTGTTTTGATGCAACAACATATACGACGTAGGAATTCATGTAGAACTTCCCAGTTGTTAGAACTTACTGAAGCTGCTGGGAGTTGGTGTCACTGATGATCTCACCCCAACCAAAACGTTGATCAGGAGCATTCTTGCTCATGGTCTCCAGGTATCTTAGCATCCACCTGTGAAAGTAATGGGCATTAGGGAACCCAAATACTTTGTTTAAGAAGGTGATTGTATCACTCAACTCTTCATTGAAGTCACTACGGTGGATGGTTTGTGGCCATCTACTCATCGGCTTCTTGTTCTTCAGATAAAGCTCATTCATCATCTACATGCATTTATCCTCATTATCATCGCAGGTCTTTTTGCAGTCTTCAAAGCTTATTTCCACATATTGCCTATGATGAGGGATGCCTAGGATCATGTCAAAGTGACGAGCTGTGAGGTCAATGATCATCTTGTGCTCCTTGTCTTCGACACATCTAATGTCTTTGTTATAGCAGCGGGTAACCAACATGATGAACTCATTATTTACAGCACTTATCGAAAGCCTAGCTGTAAAGTGCAACCCGTTGCCTTCTAATTTATTCAACCACGGGCCACTGCTTGCCTGGTTGGTCCTCGCCCATAAATCATCCATGTCAATATGTCCTAGCTTAGAGTCTCTGATGTCAAGGCTACATTCTGCATATGAGTCAGATATTCTGACTTTATGATACTTATACTTCATCTCTTGTTCTGAGTGCTTAGCTTTAGCTGGTTTTTTGCTCGATGAAGACATATGTGAGCCCAAGGATGGATGTTGTTGTTCTGCAAGAAGAATCAAGGAGGTCCAACACAGAAGAGCCATGTCAACCATCATGTTATTCATAATGAAAGCTTTTAGAATGAAGAATAAGCAATAATAAGGCTTAGGGCGCAAGGCGTAGGTTTACAACAGGTTGTAGGGGCTTAAAATTGCTGGGTGCACTTTCTGGGGTGTTGACATGAGTAAAAATGTGCTCAATGTTTATAGGAGAAAAGTTGCGCCAAACAGAAAGGGTGTAGTTTTCTGGATGTTAACATGTAAATTTTAGCACTAAAGGGTAAAGCGCATTTAGGAAGGTGTCAACATGAGGAAAATTGTGCTTGGTGTTGACCTGGGAAAAGTTGCGCCAAGTTTAGAAAGGGTGCAATTTTGCAAGGTGTTGCATGAAAAGTTTTAGCGCGAAGGATAAGGCGTGGGACATGGTTTTATAGCACACAACATGGCATGTTGATGTTATGGAAGTGGCGCTAGCGCCTCATGAAAATTTTCTAAGTGTTGTTTTTGTCTAAGTGCGGAAAATGTCTTGTTACATGGTTTTAAAATGCACCTCAGCACAGCTTTGGAATGTGTAACATGGAAAAATAGCACGCCAAGGAGTTTTTACATATTAGTAGCCCATGGATTTCTTGATTTAGATTTGATGGCAAGAGAGACATTTTTGGTAAGGTAGCACACAGATAAAGATGCTTTTTTGGTTTCTTCGAAGGCATGGGTCTTCTAGATTTGTAGATTTGGAAGGAGAGGCAAAAGGGCTTTCAGCTAGTTTGATAATTTATTAGGTGTGTTTATTTAGATTTTATCTTTTCTACACCAACCCTAATACCTCAACACAACAAAAACAAAAACAAAAACAACAAGGAGAGAAGCCACTTACCCGGATTTATAAAAGATGAGGAACAACGTGGGATCCACAAGCTTGAAAAATGGCACGTGGGGGACAAGGATGGCTGATAGGCACAGAGAAAATACTTTTCACAAATTTCAATTCGTGAAAATGACAGGTATCGGGTGCATATTTATAGAAAAATTGGCATTTATTATCTCACCAACTTCTTTGGCGCACCTTTGGGAGTGTCGACACAAGGAAAAGTGTGCCTTAGCGCAATGTTTTTGATGTCGACACAACATTTCCAGTGCCTAAGAACACATATTTGGATGTTAACACAATGTTTCCAGCACCTTAGGGTATTTAAAGGGGCATAATTTTTTGGATGTTAACATAACAATGAGTGCACCAAAGGATTTAGAGGGGGTGTAGATTTTGGTGTGTTAACACAAGGAAAATTGCACCCAGTGCAAAAAGGGGCACAACTTTAGTCATGTCGACATGAAGATGGGTGCTCTGAAGGATTAACAAAAGTGACTAAGTTTTGCAACATCCATATTTTTTGAAAGGAAGTTTTGGCGCATTTTGAACATAATCAAACTTTCCTAGGGGCCAAAACAGAACTTTTGGTATAGTTACCTACACATTGCCCCTGTCAATTTCACAGGATAAAACTTTATAAGCATGACTTCGATGGTATTCTCTTATGATGCCTTACAAGTTCTGAAATTATGTACACCATCAAGGAAGTTCACGATGGAATTTGTGGAGGCCACTTTAGTGGTTTATCTATCACTAAACACATTCTTTGCCTTGGCTATTATTGGCCAACCTTAAATCATGACTATTGTAACTATGTCAAATGTTGTGTCAAATGCCAACAACATGTTAATCTTCATCACACACCTAGTCATGCCTTATAGGTTGCACGAGACCTTTGGCCTTTCTCTCAATGGGGCTTGGATCTTGTTAGCGAGATCGATCCCCATTCTTCACAACACCATCAATGGATTATAACCGCTAATGAATATTACACTAAATGGATCAAAGCCATCCCCCTCATTTGTACAAAAGTTGAGAAAATATGTGAATTCATCAACCATCACATCATTTGTCACTTTGGTGTTTCTCATCATCTCATCACTGATAACAGAAAGCAATTCAAAAACAAAACCCTACGTAAACTGTACAACGATTTTGACATCCAACTCAATTTCTCGTCACCTTATTACCTGCAAACCAATGGCCAAACAGAATCGACCAATAAAACCTTGAACAAAATTCTTATGAAAGTAGTTGACGATACTGGTAAGGATTGACATTCACACATTCCTTTTGCCTTGTGGGCTTATCGCACTAGTATTCACACTTTGACTGTTGCCACACCTTTTTCTCTAGTCTATAGTACTGAGGTTATCTTGCCTCTCGAAGTCCAGATTCCATCTCTCCTCATCTCATTACAAGACATGCTCAACGACGATGAATTTTTCCAGGATCATTTAGCGTAACTTGAGTTATTAGATAAACATCATCTTAATGCTCTTTACCATCTCCAAATCTACCAAAAACGTATCAAGCATGCCTAGGACAAATGTGTCTATGAATGAACCTTTCAGGTCGGTGACCTCATCCTGAAAGAAAATCAACATGTAACCAAAGATGAGAAAAGTAAACGAGGAAATTTTTCTCCTAATTGGCTTGGACCCTATATCGTTACCCATGCTTATGGATCATATGCTTATCATTTGTCTTCAATCGAAGGTAAATCCAAACCTAATCCGCTCAATGCCTTGCATCTTTGACCATTTTATTGTTGACATCAAGTCCTATATCACTTTATATCAATTGATCGCTCACCCTTTGAGTGTTTTTCACCTTCCATATTACCCATTTTTTAGGATCAACAACTAAACAAGAATTGTGTGATTATCCGTCACCTTTCAACCTTATCTTCAATATGAGTACCAAAGCTCTAATCATAGCATGACTCTCATGGATACTTTTCATATTTTTAAAGATGGAACCCCATGGTCGTTCATCACTTAAAACCACCTCTTTCATAGTTAACCCCTGTGGACTATGGTTTTGTCTTCTAAACAAGAACCTAATCTTCCTCTATAGTCTTGTCCATGACTTAAACATCCAAAACACAAAATGGGACATCTCTTCTCTCTATTTCACCACTATAAATAGAATACTCCCTTGAAGGAAAGCTATATAAAGTTATTGTAAAAATACAATAAAAATATCTAGAAGCTTCCTGCATCGATCAGCTTCGCAAAGACCTTAAGGAGATAATATAATCATCCCATATAGACTTCCCATATTGATTAGTCTATTAAAAACAAACACATGAAGAAAATGATGAAATTTTTGAAATGGACTTACCTATTTTGTGATCCTGGGTTTCTTACTAATTGCACATGTTGTCATACACTAAGTTATGCTAAACCATCTGCTTTCACCTCATTGCCTTTTACGCCCTAGTTTTATCTCTGCTCAAGGGACTTACCACAGTTGTGACATTTTGTGATCATGTGACTTTCTTCACTATTAGAATAGTCCATTATGCAAAACCTTATGGTCTTATGTTTATAAGCCCATCTTTGGTATGGTAGACTCATTAGGGTTATTATCAATTAAGTGGCTCTTTTTCCACCTCTTACCATTCACCTTCCTCATTACTTATTGATTATCCTATATAGGAGCAAATCATCGACACCTATATTTTAAACGACTCAAACATGCCTATGACCTAAAATCAACCATGCCTATGACCTAACTCAATCATGCCTATGACCTACACTCAATCATGCATATGACCTACATTTAATCATGCATAAAACCTACTAACCCATTCTTGTAATTCATCATATTCTTCCCTAGTTTATGGGAGAACTACATTGACCTGAGGCCCCTTTTCATTGGGGCTATGTAGGTAGCACTTTGAGGGCATGAGGCCCTTGAAGGTTAGCTCGACCACTCTTCACCATAACCTATTTTACCCTTTATTTCCCTATTCACATCTTACCTTAGTTCGTTTCCATTTTATATCAACAATTAGAAATTAAACCAAACAAGCAATACTTAATGAACATTTTTACCACATCATCACATCATTCATTTATCATTTTTACATTTCCACTATAACAAATATTTGGAAACTTAAACCATAACATGCATATACATCATAATTTATCTCCATCATGCCTATGACCTGACTCCATCATGCATATAACCTGACTACATCATGCCTATGACCTGACTCCATCATGCCTAATTGACCTAACTCATCCATGCCTACACGGCATCGACTCAATCATGTCTAATTCACCTAGTTTCCATCACGTACACACATAATAATGGAAATTAAAATAATTACACTATCCATAAAGAAAATATCATCATCTATATAAATGAGAAAGTCTGTGTATACATACATATGTACACAGATACAAATAAATACAAATATCAAATTGCTCAGATACATCCTCACCATCTTCGGCACATAGGCCGGTATATGATCAAAAATCTCAAAACTCTTATATACAACCTCACTCTCTTCGACACACGGGCCGAAATATACCAAAAATACACAAAAATGGAAGTATGTGTAACTATCAGGCATCTCTACATCAGATATCCTCCATGCATGTCTCACATGTCTCCTCCTCCTCCTATGCTCCCATGTGGCATCCCGCTAGCATCTCACCACCCTCCATGGGCCTCGACCTGACCTCTGCTGGTACTTCACCTAGAGCTAGCCTCCGTGCACTGGTGGCCTCACCCTGACCCTATCTTGGGGCTTGTTGGCCCCTTGTACTCTCCACACTATGAGTGTGAGGCCTGGTCCTCTCACTCAAGGCCTGATGTGCTCTATACTCTGCATAGGTAGGTACATTTATCCCTGTAGCCATCAAGTGATCCTGATAATATCTTGCCTCACTTAGGGCATCCTTGAACCTAGCCATGGGTACTGTCTACAGTGGTGCCATTGGCCTCTGACCCTGTATTTGTACCGTGGGACCCTGTTCTGCCCCTGCTTGTAAAATGGGACCCTGTCCCTGAGCATGTGTAGGTTCATGTGCCTATACCTGGGCCTGAAGGGTCACAATCTCCACCTATGCGGTGGCCAACTAACCCTACAAACCTGCTACCTATGCCTGTAGGGTGGCCACTTGTACCCCATCTCCATCCCCACCCTGTGTGGGCACCTGTCACTGTGTTACATGGGCATATAGGGCTACTACCTATACCACTAGTGTGGATCCCTGTGCCTATGACCCTGTCAGTTGCCCCTGTACTATCACCAACTATGTCACGAGGGTAGTCACCTACCCTTGTAGGGTGTCCCTCTAAACTATAATAGTGGTTAAGTCAGGCTGCCCTGGCCTTGGCGGTACTACCCATAGCTGTGCTGCCCACCACTATCTGTACCTATATGTAACCCCAAAATCATCAATCTACTGGTCTACCACCTGCTCCTCCTACCCTGTAGGCACCATTGGTTGTGGTAGAGGCATAGGCCTCTCCATGTCGTCCCTCATGTACTAAGGAAATGGTGGAGGTACATCCTGCGGTAACCTAAACTACCGTTTAACCCTGTCAATCGATATCATCTCGTGCTCTCCAGCATGGTGCCCTTCTATCCATTGGAGTAACTGTAGCTCCTGTAGCTCCTTGGCCATTTGCCTATATGATGGGAATCCCACACATGGCCTCCAAATGATGTCCACACCGAATAACCCCTCTAGTGTACACCTATAATATGCTACATCGTGTGTAACCCTGACAGCTCAGTGCTCTCCAACAACAGGTACCCATCGCCTATAGCCCACCCAAACCATGCCCACCTCAAATGCATCAGGTCGGGGCATGCCCACTAGATGCACACACAAGATGTGCTCATATGCCCAATAGTGTAGTAGTAACGTGTAACATAGACTGAACCGCCATAACCGCCCATAGGCCCATAACTCTCTATATAGTTGCACCAAGAATGTTGGTGCCCATACAAACTGGGTCTTGTCCTCCATCATGTTGTGAAGAACCCCCATCAATACCCATGGGAATCTCCCACCCTCTGTATCTGGCAGCGTAAAACAACAAACTACCTCCATCATCAACACCACTAACCTCATCTCCTCCAGATGGGCTCGGTACATATCTCCATAACTCATTCTGGCACTATGGAACCATAACTCTGCCAACCCCTCACTAAAAACTGTCAACATCAACTGCTCAAATGCCTTTGAGGAAATGGAATACACCTCCATCATCAACACCACTAACCTCATCTCCTCCGGATGGGCCTGGTACATATCTCCATAACTCATTCTGGCACTATGGAACCGTAACTCTGCCAACCCCTCACCGAATACTGTCAACATCAACTCCGTAGATGCCTTTGAGGAAATGGAATACACCTATATCCCTACTATTAGTAGCCATAGGATCGTATAAACATCCTCTAAGGTGATGGTCATCTCACCTATTGACAAACGAAATGTGCTGGTCGCCAAATCCCATCTATTGATGAGGGAGAACACCAAACTTGGCTCCCGGATTACGTGCCGGTAACATCTGACCCCAATCAAGCCAACCTCTACCACATGGTGCCACTCCTCAGTTGTTGCGCTCTCTCGTACTACTAATAACAGGGGCGGTACCCTATCACACATCTATAACTGGTCCCTTGCCTACATCCAACAACCAAAACATCATTAGACCTTGACCATACTCCACTTCACCCTTGAACCCCTACCTATCCCCTAACACCTCCTACTCGTGACCTAGCTCCCCACCCCAACCGTGACGACTACCTTTCCCCCCATCTCATTTTCACATCCCTTGACTCATTCCTATTTATACCTCTTACCCACGCTATTCTCCATCAACACCATCTTCCTATCTCATGGCTTATCTCCCCCACCCACCCTAGCTCATCTCCTGGCCTATTTTTCCCTAATGTCGACCGACATCAGTTCCTATTATCTGGCACCAGTCTTGTAAAACTAGTAGCGGTCACCTCATTTGTGACCGATGCTAGCTAATCCCCACTGATGTCGGCCAACCCTTGATCGACATTGGTCACTGTCACGGCGACAAAATCCGTAAAACCCTACCCGCTTTCTCTAAAAAAACCCATCTTCTACCCTCCTTACCTACCCTTCCCTCCTCAAATCTCCCCTCACCCCAACCCCACTCCTTCTTACCTTACATCAACCTTCCCCCATTCCTATTTCATCCATTTTATTCCCTAATTTAAATTTAATTTTCCCCCCAAATAACCCATTTTACCCTAACCCAATTTCTACAAACAAATTTACCTACCACACATAGAAGAGGATCAAATCCTACCTCATAGCAACACCATCTGCATGGTGGCTCGTCGGGCCACTACACCGGTGGTCCACCTGATCACTCTCTTACCTCTGCCATCACCGAATGCCCCCTCACCTCGACCCAATCAAATCGATCACACCGATCTCGTGGACCTGCCTATCGAATGACCAATCACCCACTCTGAGGCTCACCAACTCAACTCTCCACCTCATCTTGTTGTTTTCCAACTTTCCTTTTCTCCTTTTTTGTTTTCCACAAATATCTACAAGACAAATGATTCCATAAAAAGTGGAATTTTCCTTTTTAATCCCAATCCGCTATGACCAACGTTGGTCATATTGGTGCCCTAGTCAACTGTCATTGGTCAACATGTAACTGACATCTGTCAAACTTCAAACTAGTTACCCTTACCCCACTCCCTTTTCACCTGTTACCACTCATGCCTACACTTGTTATCATTCCAGACACCCATTGACACATACCTATAAGCTTAACCTACCCCTATATTTCCTTTACCACATCTTAGGAGTTATTATTTTACCTATACTTTGGCCTTACCTATACCATGACCTGTTTACCTGAAATTGACCTACTTGGTGTGACTATTGACCTTATGTACTCGCTATACCTTGTGATGCTGTTATCTATGTTGTTTTCTCCTAACAACCATACCTTGCCTATTGTTGTACCGTTTATCCTGACCAAACATATGGTGTATCAGAGCATACCTAAACGTTCCTGCACCTGGCCTACATTGTGTTTCTTGACCATATCCTATAACTTGGATACTTGAACCACTTCACCCCTGTTTAGATAAACCTATCAACCTTGGATGATGTAGAGTTTGTAAGCTCTTCAACCAAATACTGTGTTGCAAATCTATATGTGTGCGTGCATTTGATTTCCATTACCCATGACCTGATTTTGACCATGACCTACTACCCATTATCCAAGTTGACTGTCACCTTTTCCCTCAATACTCAAACCTTTCCCCACCTATCTTCTCCACCTATACCTTTATCAAGCCACTCACCGATTCCATCTTACACCTCATCAGTGCCTAGTTTAAGGGGGGCCACCTTCACCCACACATGGGGCATTTAATTCCTATTTTTGTCAGCGTCGCTTACCAATAAAAGCTACGCAACAAAAAGGGGCAAAATGTAGACACCAAAATTGGGTCACACTCCCCTTGGTTCCCTTTCGAATGACTAACTTAAACACTTTTACCTAATCATGACCCTTACATCACAAATTAATATTAATTTAATCACTTTAATTAAATTAATACTCATCCTCACTTTATTCATTATTTAATTGTCTTAATTAAACCAATTTCCACCTCACTTAGACACCTCACCCCACCACCTCACCCAGACACCTCATTATAAATCTATTTTTAGTATCTATCTACTCACCATAACTAACTAAGACTTAGTTCAACCCTAAAAATCAATGCCTATTATTCCTCCAACCACATTCTTTCTCATTAAAAGATAACATCCGTTTTGATCCGTGATAAAATGGACAGACCTAGCCCAAATGATTGGAAGATTTTTCATTTTTAGTAATCTTAGGGAGTCTCATCTTAATCGATGTCGGTCATCCTGAAACTAACGTTGGTCAACCCGAAACTGTCATCGGTTACCATTTATTCACTTTGGTAACCTTGTTTGAGAGGTTGGCCAGATTCTTGAGTTTTAGGAGTAAAAGGAGACCTGCATGTAAGTAAGAACCATAGCTCTTTCACACATCTAGATAGCCATAGCCAAGACCAAGCAAGATCTATAGGTATCACTCTCACAGTAGCATTTTGGGAATCACCGCTGCGACACCAAGCTCCATCCCACCAATCAATCATCACCACCACCCAACCATTGGACATGCAACATTAGTAAGTGCATTTATAACCTATGTCATTCCATCCTTATTCTGTTGTAAAGGTTTTTTTTGTCATCTATGTTATCATTTTCTACTAGCATCTCCACTCCCCCACCATTCACCTTCCTGCAAACTCAACCCTTCACCACTATACCATTAGATCATCTATACACAACCTATATACGTCTTTGAGTGTTCCCAAGATCCCCACAGAACTCATCATTCCTCTTTTCATCTCTATCTAACCTTAGACCAATTTCCACAATCAGATCTTATTAAGTTCTTATCATCATGACCATACTGACGTCGATTACCCATGACCATCGTCAGTTCCCTCTAAACTGTCATCGGTTATATCTGACCAATACTGGTATTTGTATTTGACCATCCTATCAATAATAGAACCTAAGAATATTCATCCAAGTAACCTAAGTGACCCAGAATCTGACCCTAACCAGTACCAGAACCCTAACCAACTACCCCATCTCTAGATTCGATTATAACCTAGCCTGTTATATTAGATTTACTTATTATATTTGAATGAGATACCTAAATCATATTAACTACAATAGGAACATTATTTCTTGCATTAAGTTGTATTAAATAGTGGATTGACAGCCATCTAGGGAGTATCGTACTTCCCAGATCTAGCACACACTAGGTAGTCCACTGACATATATTATTTAATCCTCTTTTGTGGTCTTTTTACATATTTCAGGTAGTTCCTCCAAGCCAAAAGGAAGCTCTCACAGTTAGCATTGGATCAAGAAGTCAGAACATGCACAATAACCTTCAAACCAAGCATCACAACAAGTATTCCTCCTTGGCCCACACCCTTATCTGTTGCGTCTAAAAACTTAAAGAAAATGGTGAAACACTAGATAATTACCCAAAGTGCATGATTTTGTGTCTTCATTTGCCCCCAATTTATGTTGGTGAGTGGAAAGCTTGGTAACATAAAGTAGATAGAGATGCATACCTAATAACCATGTAGATTGATGATGCAAGCGTGCCGAGGGAGTCATAGAAAAATGTGAAGCGTGGATGCTAAAGAGGGAAAAGTGCAAAAAGTGATGAAAATGAACCTAGAGTGGAAACACATGTGTAGGTGTTGTGATGTGCTCGTTGTTTATTTCATTGTTGTTGTTAATGATGTGGTAATGTTGACTACCAATTCCCATACAGATAGACCTGTGAAAGGGAAGTCGATAAGTAGTCAAATACACATGTATATGATCAAAGTATGTAAAAAGTGTGTAAGGAAAGTATGTAAAAATGATGAAAAATGTGAAAAAGGAACATGTGCACCTGATCCATGATAAGAAAAGGGTGTAGAAAGGATCCTGTAGATGATGTCGATGCACAAGTTTTTAAGGTGATCTCATGCCAATGTAGTGGAAGAGGTGTAGGGAGAACTGTCTGGTATCGTCTGCCAACCTTTAACTACATCCATTGTGTAAAACAACACTGCAGATGGTGTGTATGTGCTAAGGAATCTCTACCCTATAAAATATATTGTGTAAAATCCCAATGCTAAAGGACTCTCTGCCCTATAAAATCTGTTGTGTAAAAGCCTAGTGCTAAAGGACTCTCTGCCTTGTCAAAAGCCTCTGTGACATGTTGAAGAATTGTGTAATTGTCCCTTGGTTATTGACATTCCAGGAAATACCGCTATATTGCCCCCTAGTTTTAGGCATCCTGAAAAGGCTGTTATAGTAAGGACCCAAGTTTTATTCTAAGCCTTGTCCAAAAATGACAATTGTGTTGTACTGGTACCATGCTGTGTGTAACTCTATATGGGGTGAGTGACTCAACCATATGATGCCCCCTTGTTTGGGGTGCATGTGACGTCGATGAAGGAGTATATGACCTAAGAGAGGACCGACCACTATGCTAAAATTGTGCCCTGTATGGGGAAGGGAATGTGCTTGGTGGAAACCAAGGTACACAAAAACAAGTGGTTAGGAAACAAGTGTTAGTACAATAAAAAACAATCATGTAAAAATGTAATCTAACAGAAAATGTGTAGGCTAAGAAAAACATGTGAGAAGACAATGTATACTACACAAAGTGGGTTACAAACATGGGACATCACTCATGATGTCGCAAGACAATCAAGGTGATCATGGTTTTAAGAAGACAAGTGTACACACAAGACAAAGGGCAAAGCCCACAAATAAGAGCATATAATGAGCAAACAATTTTAGACAATGTAATAGACAATCATGGAAGCAAATAGTCTTGCATAATAAATGTTGCACATGAAGCACTCATTAGCATGTTAAAAAGATAAAAATTATGTCAAAGCATGTATAACCTAATAAAGTAGTGTGCTATGAAACAAAATGAAGCAATAACACCTGGAATGTACGAAAGTGACTAAGAGCCACTGTGGGACTGGTAATAGGTATTGTGCGAAGCATCCATGCTACATGTAATAGACCTATAAAATATGCAATCACTACTAGAAAACAAATGAGCACATATGTGTGTATGGTAAAGATAAATACATACAATATAGCTATCAGCACATGTAATATGTAAAAGCATAAGTAAGAAAGAGTAAATGCAACCAAGATATGAATTATGTTGTGGATGAGACAAAATGGAATGTAGAGTGAATGATAGGGGCAGTGTGCCCCTAGAGTGGATGTGTATGTATGCAATGAGGTTCATTTATTTATGCCCCCTCAGCAATCAATAATGGACCGTAAACGAGAGTGTGTTATTGGGAAATGATTTGAAATGTGTGCATAAGAAAGTGGTTAATTGTAGGCAGTCATGCGATGTGTAGGATTGAATGTGACAAAGTAAAATTGATGAGGTGATAGAATGCGTGATGATTTAGCCTAAAGCATATATCATGAGATGTATGGAGGAAATAATAGAAAGTGTGATGATGTAGTACAAAGTGTACATCCCGAAATGTGTGAAGAAGGTGGTGGGTAAGAATGTCACATAATGTGTTTAAATGATTGATTGATTGATTTTGAAGACAAAGTGTAGAGTGATGTGAGTGTGATAAGGTGAGGTTCAATTTTGATTTAGAGCCTCAACAATTGAGTGTGAACCATGAAACTAGAGTGTGTCATCGGGTAATGAGTTTAGGGCATGGAGGATGATGAGTAAAATGTGTAGTAGATGCCATAGGTGTGTGTTGTATAAAGGGTGTAATGTGTAATGCAAAATGTGTAGTGTCTAATGCAAGATGTGTAGATTATACAAGTGTGGAAGTGTAAAACAGGTATATTTGTAAAAAATGTGGAAAACATAGAATAATGTAGTGTGTAGAATGTATATGATGTATAGATGCAAAATGTGTGATAGATGATGTAATAAGAGAATGTTGAATGTGTAGATCACATATTTTGTGAGATGTCTAATGTGTAGTGTGATTAAGAAATGCAAGAGATATGTGTAGTGAATGTGTCTGGTGTAAAATGTATGATATGGTCATGTGTATGAGAATGCATGATGTGCATAGTGTGCAGTATGTGAGGTTCATGTGTATAGTATGCTCTCAATAGTCAAGTGTGAACCATAGCACAGGAGTACATCATCGGGTAATGACAATACGAACATGTGTGAAGATGTATATGTTAAAATCTAGGTGTGTAATGATGTGAGTATTGGATGCTTGTTGATGCTAGGGGAGAAATAAGAGTCATGCCCCCCAAGTGTGCCAATGATGGAGATTTATGTTGTGACATGAGAGGTACCATGCCATTGTGGGAGAGCATTATCTGTGTTGTGATAAGAGTGAGAGCCAACATAATGGTAGGACAAAACAACAATAGGACCATGTGACGATGGTGAAATTTGAAACGTGTCTTGGCCATTAGTAGGAGTAGTTGCTTTGATAAAAGTGATTGGTTGGAGCTTATGTGGGATTGATGACAATGTAGAAGACTTGATAAGAGAAGAAGGTGGAATGATTTTTAGAGGTGGTTGCATAATTTAACTTGGTAATGTTGTGGATGACTTGAGAGGAAGAGGTGTTAAACTGATTTTTAAAGGAGGTTACTTATGCTGACTTGATAGTGTCATAGATGCCTTAAGAGGAGGGGGAGTGAGACTACTTTTGAGAGGCGGTTACTTGACTTGAGAAGATTACATATGTGGCACTTGAGTGACAGAAGAAGAAAAATTAAAAGTGATGATTGGATGTTCATTAGACATAAACAAATCAGATTTTGGAACCCAATGAGATGTAACAAGTGGAGAGGACCATGGAATAGAACATTGCACAGTGAATGAGATAAAACCTTAACGCTCAAGATGTTTTATTCTTCATCGTAAAGTATAACAATCATTGTCATTATGTCCATTGATTTGATGATAATTACAATATGGAAGACCTTGATATTTTACAAGTTGATAAGGAGGATAACAATGAGTAGATGACAAGCTGATTAATTGATGAGTTATGAATTTCAAAAGAATATCTAGTTACTTAGCATTAATTACAAACTTGAGAGGCATGAGGAACAACAAGATTTGAGGTTCACTAATATGAGCACATGTAGAAGGCATAAAATGAAGATGAGATGTAAAAGGAGAAAAAACATGAGCCTGGTAAGCGTCCTTAAGATGTTGCATTTCATATTTTAGAGATGTAATCGTGGATTCCATATTCTGAAATTTATCTTTAAATAAATAATAAAGGGCTTGAATGGATTTGCAAATAGATAGATTGGATTTGGAATCAAGAGAGTCTTTAGAAGGATGATAAAAAATAGCATTTCCTTGAGAAAGCAACATGTTGATAGGCATATACATAGTCTCTACTAGGGTTTTTGGGATAGCATCTTTACAAGATGGGTGTATTTGAATTAATTGAAGCAAAGAGACTTGAAAAACCTTATAAGCCATGATGGAAGAAAAATAAAGATCCAAGAGTATTTGAATGTGGGTTCACCAAAATGATTAAGTTAAAATGTAAATACACAAGCCTAATCTAATGCTATAATCACAGTAAATAAACACATAAATAAAATACATAAATATACCAAAGTAATGATTTAAGGTTCATATTGCAGGTTAAATGAAGAATGAAAACTTCTAGATACATCTCGTAGGGAGGATTAGGGAGGATTTTTCTAGTGCTAATCCTCCCTACGTAATGTTTCTAGAAGTTTTCATACAAAAGAAAGCTAAGCAATAACTCATAAAACCCTAAGTACAAGGAGGAGAAAAATTTTCTTACCTAATTCACAGAGTTTCAGAGACAACACATAGTTGGAAAGCTGGAAAAGACAAAGGACTAACTGTTGCACTAAAGCCCAAAAAAATACAGAACTAGAGGAATAGGCTGGACTGGGGCACCTAGAGAGGGATAAGAGCACCCACGGGGACCCTAGGAAAGTTTTTAGGTGTCTGGGTCTATGGAAAATCTTAGAAAACCTCCTCTGAGGTGTCGCAAGGTGTTCGTAGTTGGTCACCTTTTGTCACTATGAGGTCGCACCAAGATTGCCAAGGTCATTGTAAACATGCAATAAAGAACGAACTTGCAAAACCCTCAAATAAACATAAAATCCAAAAAAATTAAATATGAAGAATGTGGGGTCATATTGTCCTCATTTGTCATAATGGTGAACTTATGACTGAGCATTGCACTACATCTCAGACCCAATGTAGTTCTGTATGTGTGTGCGTAGAATTGTGCCCTTGGTTGTTCTTGTGCATGTCACACTTGGATAGCGATCAAGTAGCTAGATTTATAATGTAATAAATGTGTGCATGGAATATGTTAGAGCTCAATACAGTTCTTTGGATTGAGATGTTCTTTTTCAATGACTTCGCATGTATTTTAACTGGTTCTGTGTGTTTCATATTGTTCCTCGTGCTTCAAAGTTGAGTCTGAGTAAAAAAGAATTGTCAATTTGCTATAAATTTTATGCCTTGGCCAAATAAAAGAGAAGATTCAACAAAAAGGTTGGGGGAATGGTTTAATGGTCTAGTTTATCAAAGTGTGAAAGCTTTAGGCTCATTGGTGATTGGGATGGTGTCTACATTTTCACAAAGAACTTGCAGTCAGCACAAAATGATCCAAGCTGCTCCCAAAATTTGAAGCTATGAAGGCTCAAAATCAGGGCTACAAGACTGATTAAGAACGCTTGGTTAAAATTGAGTTATCCATTTTAACAAAGACTAGAACATCCATAAGGTCATCAAAATCCACCTCTCAAAAACATTAGTTGTTGGCATTTGGAAACCCAAGGGAGACTTAGCCAATTCATTAGCAGACTATATTAAAAAAGGTCGCGTGACATTCATTCAACCATAAAATTTAACACCAAACATCAACAGGGCCACATGGTGCATGATCAATGGTGAAGGTAATGATACATGCCACCATTCCAACTCTCCTTAAAGCTTTGGGTTTCGGTGAACTTCAAGTCCGTGGAATAAGCTGCATTCCATAGAGTTTTGGGTCTAGGATTGGGTTAAGGCAAGTCAAAGGGACACATGGTAGGTAGAGGTGATGAAAAATGGCAATAGATCAATGGTGTCAGGGAGGACATGTGGCATCATTCTGTCACACTTTAGGGTGATGGAATCCCATGGATGTAAAGTCTGTGGAATGAACGAAAATTGATAAAAAGGCATCAGGTCCAGAAGAGGAAAAGTAAACCAAATGAAGTAAAGCCCAACCCCGTAGTAAACCAAAGACCAACATGTCGCAAAGGAAAATCAATGCACATGTTGGTAGAGTCAATATCCAAGACCAATTAAGGGTTGTCACGTGTCAAGCTCATGTTCATCGCAACATGCAAAACTTCAGAGGGCCATATCTTTCGATCCATAAATCTAAATATTGTAAAATTTATATCATTGGAAAGGTCTCTTCAAGACCTTCACTTTGGCATCATCAGATTTAGAAATTGATGAAATTTTGTGGGATAAAAAGTATAAAACATATTTGGCATTCAAGTTGTAGTCCCAATGTCGGTCAACCACCAAAATTGATGAAGTATGGTGTCTGTTTCTTCTCTAAACACACAAGACAACAGGAATGAATGACTTTGGTAGGTTGCACATACTCCTTTGCAAGATATTAATGCACCTTGTTGGTGGGTGAAGAGGGAAATCATATTTTTCTTCTCTCTCTCTCTCTCTCATCTATTATATATTGTAACAGTCTACATTTTGTGCGAGGAGGCAGATTGGGGGTAGTTTTAGAGTTTTTTTACTAAGTTCAGTTTTTTGTTTCAATTTCTAGCTTCTGGAAAGTAGTTGTTTGTATCCAGTCTATAAGGAAGAGATAAGGTGGTTGCGTTGTACATCCATTAACATGTTTTAAGGCCATTTGTTTCTATCCCCTAGCTAAAACTTACAAGAACAAATCTCTCTGTGATTGATCAAGCTATACTTTCCCTTTCTTATGTTTTAAAGGAATGAGAGATGCAATATTGTTTCTATTATTATATTGCATTGGATTTACTCTATTGAGTACACAAGGATCTTTTTTAGTTGTATTCTTCTAGTTATTGCGAGATTATTACAAAATAGTGTATATTAGCCAATGGTTAAAATTAGTTGTCAAATCCTATAGGTAGCATCACTTTTGAAGAGTTATTGTAATTTCCTTAAGGGTATTTTGGGTGTATAAGACAAATATAACAATTTATTTATCTCAAATCTAACTCCATGATTTGTGGTTAGGATTGGGAAGATTGTAGACAACATTTGTGCTAATTGAGTATTAATGAATACAAATGTTATTTCACATTTCATGTTTAATTAATTGTTCTTTATAAGCATCATAATCAAGGATGGATTCATTCCATGGGAACATTAATGTACCAGATTTATAAAAACAACTCCCCCCCTTGAAATCCCCATTAATACTACCTGAGTTATCTACATACCTACTAAGCATATCATACCCATAAACCATACATATGCTTATTTTGTAAACCAGAGCTTTAAAATTTATCCCTTACCAGTAAGATTTTCTAAGAATCCCACCATGCCTGTGATCCAATATCATTTAAAGCAGCCTTGGCCAAACAATGTTATGTAAATACAATATCTAAAGTTGTTTATTATCTTTTTTTGGATATGTGTTTGGTTAGCAAGTGCTTACAATAAATCAAGCTATAAATCTTTAGAGAGAAGTATTGTATTTGTGGCCGTGCTTTCTTCAAATTGATTTAAACCAACCATAAAGAAAACAAGGCCTTGAGAGCCCTTCCTTTATTCAGATCCCCTAACTAGGTCCTCTCACCTTGGATTCAGGAAGACCCAGAAGTAGTCAGGGTAAATCCACCCCCTCTGTGAAGGTGCCCCCTGATCACCTCCTTGATTTGATTCATTTTGAGTTGAGTGGTTTAACAAATCCCCAAATATCAACAAAAAGAACATTTCATTTTTCATAAATCTCTCAAAGCCAACCCACTTAGGGTAGCTTCTCATCTCCCAAGGGTGTTATTTTGGGAACCAAAAAAATAGAATGAACTTCACTCTTATGAAGTATATGCAGATGAATCAACCCTTGTGTCTCTTGTGATGGAGATAGATGGATCCAATAGAGCTCTTAGATTCCTTTATGGATACAATCTTAAGTGGTGATAGTAGATGCCTAGTGCTTGGTCCCTTATTGTGATCAAATAACTTTATATTTATATGATTCCCTTGCTTGGATTTCGTAATTAACCTAAAAAAGGCCGAACTACCAAAAAGATAAGATGCTCAAACTGCTAGAAAGGACTCGAAAAGATGTGAATAAAGTACAAAGGGGTCTAGGGGTGCACACAGATTGGATGAGGGCGCCTGACACTAGCGTCCTTGTTCTAGGCACTGGTGTCCAGAATGAGAAAGTATGAAGACTAAAAAGGCAGACTGAGTAAGTAAGGGTGTAAGATTGAAAGCATCAACAAAAAGCAAAGAAAGGTGGCCAAATACATGGGTTAATTAGTACTTTTCTTACTCAGGAATCATATGAATAGTAGTATGTAATTAGGACTAGATAATTATCTAAAGTGCATGATTTTGTGTCTACAGATCACCATATTCCATCATTTAAAAACATTTAACATGATCATCCATCCCCCAATCAAATCACGTAATCAAAACCTTCATAAACCATCTTGGTATAGGGAACAATATTACTTTGACTTCCAGCGCACCCATGGACATTCAACCAATCATTGCATGGAATTTAGGTCTTATGTCCAAAACCTCATTAACCAAGGGCTTCTTATCCTTGTACCTCTTTATCGACTACCTTTCCATTCTAATCATATCCCCAACCATTGTCCACCATCCAAATCCTACTTGACATCCAAACATCGTCAGCCATCCAAATCCCATTGTACATCTAAACATTCCTCACTGACCAAAAACCAAAACAAATCTCACCTCCCATCCCTTTTTTATTTCTAACCTCTTAGCAGATGACAAAACTACAACCCCCCAATCTCATGATGACCACATAACATCATCTTCCCCATCCACTTTATATCCTATAGCCAAAAAGATGTTCCCTAAAATGAAACATTGAGGCAAAGGACTAATTACCCACTTTCCCATCATTTCTGTAATAATTAGTCATTTCCTGCTAATTAGCTAACATTCCCCTTCTTATTCGTTAATTAATGACATTTCATTAATTAATTAACTCTTCCCCCATTTTGGATGCCAATTAACGACCTTTCGTTAGTTATAATCCACTTCTAAGTGATTAATTAAACATTATTAGTTAATTACGCCTTCTATTTTAATCAATAAACCCCTTTTATTGGTTAAAATCCCCTCTTACATCCCTCGAATCATGTTAATTTTCCTCTAAATCCTGTCTAAATATCTTCTACAAGCTTATCCCTACCTATTAATTAATCACATTTGATTAATTAAACCCCTCTCAACTCCCATAAAGTGCACATCCTTTATTAAACATGCATATCCTTTGCATTTCTTCTTTGGGCTTTATCCCACATCCACCAAATTGCTAGCCTTTCCCAAACATGAAAGCTATATAAGGAACCCTCCTCCTTCCCTTTCTTCTTACACCTCATTTGCATTAGTGAAAACTATAGGCATTTTGATTTGAGCCATTCTCCATTGTTGGAAATAGCTTCTCCATCTTGCATCCATTCTCTCAAATTGAGGAGCATGGGAAGATCCAAAGATGGCCTTGTAGCCATTTCTTGGTGAGATCTCATCCTCAATTCTTGAGGCAAACAACACCAATTTGATTGCTAGGTGATCTAATTAGGTTCATTCTTTAAGTAGAAATCACAAAGAGTAGGAATGGCTTAGCATTTAATTGTTTTTTTATCATTTTTATGCATTGAGAAGTTATTTTCCCTTAAGCTCTTATCATGATGTTCTTGTTTGATTAACTTTGCTTTGAAACTACTAGGTGTTAGTTTCATTTCAATTAGCATAGTTAGTTTTACATGTACACATTTGAAATGCCTGGTGGGACTTATCCCATGCATTTGATTTGAAGCTTTTTTGATTTAGTACCAATTTTGGCTAACCTTTATTTTGCACATGTTAAATAACTTGAATTCCTTGACATATTTTGTTAACTTTACATGTGTTGAGTCTCTCTTGTAGGTCCAAAGGAGATGGGTTATTGCTAAATTTGGGTTAAGATTTGGAAATTTTTTGACCTTTTTGAGTTTTTCCATGTCAGAATTATGTGTTCATGATGTCATAGAGACCTGCATTAGTGTAAGCTAGGCCCGCATTACTGTTAGATCTTGTGCATTACTACTATCATTGTCACGCTAGTGTCACTAGGGCTGTGCTACTATTATTTTGGCCACATTACCATGATGCTTTTGTATGTTAGTTTCTTCTCTATCCCAGACACGCGTCAATGTGAACCCTACCTCGTGTTACTGTCTCTATAGACGTGTTAGTGTCACTTTATTTTCTGTCAATTTGTGTTCTGTCTCAGACTCATGCTAGTGTCACTAGGGCTGTGTTACTGTCTCTCTCCCTGTGTTAGTGTCGGTCTTTTACTTTCTATCAGTTCTGTGTTTTGTCTCAGACCCGTGTTATTGTGTTCTGGGCGCACTAGTTTACTAGCCTGTCTACTATTATTCTAGCTGTGCTACTATTAAAAGGCCCATGTTATTGTGATATGTTGAAATTAGGATATGATTTTGAGGTTTGCAAGATTTGGTCTTTGATGTTTCTAACATTTTGTAGGTTTTTAGTGTCAACTCCTATTTATAGGGTGTGTTTTGAATGATTTCTTTGCTAACTTGTTTAAATAATGTTGATGAATGCCATGCTTCCATATCTTAGGATAGAGTTGTGTATGCCCTTCCCTCACACCTTTTAGGTGATCTTGGGAATAAAAAAAAACTCTAAGCCTTCTTGCATTTACAAACACTTCATTAAATTCATGATTAAGGGAATGAACAACAAATGGTTAAAACAAGTTGCCTAGTCATTTGATTTACAATATTTTCCATTTTCAATATAGTTGGGTTACTTGTTGTGTATTCTCTTCTCTTGCATCTTAGGACGATCTTGAGAATCAAAAACAACATTTAATCCTCTTTCATGATGTTTTAGATCTTATGGAAAACTATTAACCTTCGCGTGCAGGACCAATACTCATTTGTCAAAGAAAAAGGATCTAAACCAATACTAATACAGTTTGTTGCAGGTTGTCAACGGTGTACAAAACCAAACTAAGACAAAAGATAAAAACACGCCACTATTCAAAACACTGTATTTACAGGTTCAGATAAGAGCTACGGCTCATCCACTTTAACTGGGGGAAGTATCTTGGCATAAGCCATAAAAATCATTGTGAGGATTACCCCAGGAACCCCAAAGTAGTCCACACCTTGAGGGAACTGGTGGATGAAACAGGAAGCACCCCACTTACCCACTTGACTAGTGAAAAACCCTTGTGAGATAAGCTTCAAGCTACCCATATGAGGCCTCATTCATTAATTTGATTGTGGGGTAATGGTCCACCTCTCTAGAAGTAATTCTAGATGTGTGTACCTCTCTTAGGTAGGAATTGGTGAGTGTTGTAGACAAAATCCTAGGAAACCATTTTACACAGGGGCCAACCTTGCCTTTATCCAATGTTTTTCAAAGAGATCTCATGAAGCAAGAAATTTTTTGAAGTCAAAACCTTGTTAGTCGAACAAGGGGAGAGTCCATTGAAGTTTGAGCCTAGTGTTATTCATCATGAAATTTGTGAAGTGTTACTTTGTCCTAGTTTTTCACTTGTCCTAAGACAAGGTGAAACTCTGCCAAAGTTATGCCAAGTATTTTTCATCACCACTTGGTCTACTCCTTTGTTTTCTTGTTTCCCTTTTGGGACAAAAGAAAGCATACATATGAAGTGTTACTCAAGATTGTGTCCACCACTTTTGCACCCGCTTACATCCTTCCTTATTATGACTGTGATAGTAAGTGTTGAAAGTGTGTTGGTACATCCTCAAATCTTGAGTAGCCTTGTCTTGATACCCACGTCAAGATGTTTCATCGTAGTTAGGCTTGCTTCATCATTGATCTTCCCTTGAGGTGTTACATTTCTCACATCATCTTGATACAATTTTGATACTTACATCTTGTTTCTCGTAAACTTGATTTAAGTGTCTAGATTGTACTCTTACACTGCTCACACCTTAACAACTCCTTGGTATACTTTGACCTTGTTTCCTTCCAAACATTTCCTTAACCTTGAAAAGTGTTTTTGTTACATTGTTTGTGTCGTGTCAATATTATTTTGATACTAATATCTTGCTTTTCCACAAAGTTGGATTAACGTATCTAAGTGGTATTGTCACGTTGCTCACATTTGTAACTTCCACTTTTTGGGATTTAGGCCTTGTTTGTATCTAGACTGGTTATAGTATACTTTGAATTGGAAGTCACTTCAACCCCTTGTTAATACTTACACCTTGTTTATTTTAAACTTGACTTAAGTGTTGACATTGTGTTGATCATCTTGTGTCAACCTACCATTGAGACACATTTTACATAGGGAGTAGTTTCTTGTAGATTGGATTGTTTTCCAAACTTGCATGATTGTTCCTTGTGATCGTTCATCTTATAAACTTATTTTTATAGGGCAATCCTTTTTGATCCTTTGGTTCCTTATTCTTTACCATTTGAAATTCTTTGACCATTGTTGGACATTCTTTTGTGACCTTTTATAGTCATCACACTATAGGTTTTTACCTAGGTTTGTTGTGTCCTTGATCACATTTGACAAAACCTTTGTAAGCACTTCCCACTATGCCCCCTATCACAAGGATGGCATCCAAGAAATTAGGGTCTAATCCTTTCATTGGTCATAATTTAGGACCCCTTTTCTCCACAAAAAAGAAGTATAAGACCTAGTTGATCATAGTGGTGATGAAGTAGACTCACCTCAGGATGATTTCGAGTTTGATCCCACTCGCTTGGATGATTTCCTTTACCTTAATAGGGATAGAGTACTCGCACGAGTTATAGAATTAGGTGCCAAGATGCCACAAGAAAATGAATTTATTGCACCTACCAATAACATCCATGAGGAAGAAGAAGTACAATGTCCTCCTCTTATTAATATGGATGACATCATAAACCTAGGACATGCTTCTACTTTGGGTACTCAAAAAAACAACAGTGAAAATGAGGTACCTAAACACACGATTGGTTATAAATTACCACCTTTTAAAATACCTTACAAAGTTAGGGTGGAGCGTGAGCACAAAGAACAACCTCCTCCACATGACAACCAAGAAGAACCCCAAAATGATGAAGTTACTATACAACAACAACTGCAAGTCCTTAGTTGACAATTAGCTAGCTTGGCTTCCCATGTGCATAGGGACATGAACAAAGACACACATCAAGAAAAACCTAAGGCCAAACATAGTGAACTTCATACTGAAAACCAAGAGGGTGAAACATCAAAGTATAGAGCTGGGTATACATACCATCTTCCCCTACCAAAGATCAACTCTTCACACGAGTTACAGTCTATGAAAAATATACTCACAAGCCTTCAGGAAAACAATGTTGGGCATAGTAAAAAATACCAATTCAAAGAGCTATGTCCTTACCCCTTTGATAGAGCTATGCTACGCACACCATTCCCTAAAAATTTTGACTGCCCAAAATTTGATAAGTATAAAGGTAAAGGTGACCCACGTGATCATGTCAAAGACTTCTACATGGCATGTCAGGAAGTAGCCTACAGTGACAACTACCTTATATGCTTATTCCCACATAGTCTAGGGGGTCAAGCTTTAGAATGGTTTCTTCACATACCTAAAGGGTATGTCTTTACATGGCCTGAATTAGTGGAAATATTTGTATGCCATTTTTCGTTCAATGTAGAAAGTGACATTACCATGTTGGACTTGTGTAGCACTAAACAATGATCAAATGAGAACTTTGCTAGTTTCTTACAACGATAGCGCAAGTTGGCTAGCCGCTTCCCTTGTTCAATTCCAGAGAAACAATTGGTTAGCATTTTTGTACCTAATCTAAATCCAGACATTGCTTTCCATTTGCAAATGCATTGTGTCAACAAATTTGAAGAGGTTATAGAAAAAGGTAGCCAAATTGAAAAGGATTTGATAGCTAAAGGGACATTAAAACCCTTTTCAAAATACAACCACACATCCAAACCTACAGAAAAACCAAAGTTCTTCAACAAAAATAAAAATGTCATAGGAGATGGTATAACTGATTCTAAATGTATCCAAGTGGTTCAAATTGGTCCTCCTTTCAAACTTACTAAGGGACCTATTCAACCCATAATCAAATGTCAAGTGTTCACTCCTCTCACAGACTCTTTGTCCACAATCCTAAAACAATTAGACATAGTGAACATGGTACAGTATCCTAACACAATACCCTATGGCGATGATGCACCTAAACCATCATGGTATAAAGACCATGAATACTGTGAGTATCATCGCGTCAAAGGTCACAAAATAGACAAGTGTCTAAAGTTGAAACACTTTATCCAGGATCTTATTGACAGTGGAGAAATTGAGGTTGATTCTCCTGAACCTAACCAAACACCTAATCAAAAGTTAGGAATTTATAAAGAACCTTTCCCTAAACATGAAAAATAGGGAGAGAAGAAGTCGGATCAGAGTCAATCTTCCAAGAACTATAAAAATTCCAACTACATTTATGCTCAAACCAGTAATCCATTTGATTCACTTATTGGTTGTGTTCTTTCCTCTAATGAGCATGTAAACACTATAAGAATCAAGAACCGAGATTGTGTCATGGTAACATGATGCACTCATCTTGTAATTCCAGAACCTCCTCTGCCTACCCCTCAGGATGGTCGGTATGATCTCTTAGAACAACTTGAGAAGACCACTGCTAAGATTTTGATCTTATATCTTCTTAAGATATCAAATGTTCATAAATACATCCTCTATAAAACACTTCAGGGGTCAGGAGTGTCAACATATATTGATCCTTCACACCTCCAAGTGGTGGTCATGCACATCTTTCTCCTAGTGAACACCTTACTTTTAGCCAAAATGAGGTTCCACATGATGATCATACACACAAATTACCCCTATACATTGAGGTATTTGTTACTCACAAAAAGATAAAAAGGGTGCTTGTGGACAATGGGTCTGGTTTGAATATATGTACTTTGAAGCTAGTTAGGAAACTGGGAAGCATAGAGGCAGACCTAGAGTCTCATATCATTACCATCACATCCTACAACAATGTAGAATGTGAGTCATATGGTACTATAATATTACCTATGGAAGTGGGGCCTACATATCATGATACCAAGTTCCATGTCCTAGACTTGGAACTTCCCTATAACATGCTCCTTGGCCACCCATGGATCCATGCCATGCAGTTCATACCATCAACCTTCCATCAATGTATCAAGTTATACCATGAAGGACAAACAATTACTATTCAAGGAGATCCAGAGCCATTTACACATTGTAGAGCCTTGCATAGCTTCTCTCGCATAACCTATGAATGTCCTTCTACTGATATTATTGTACCACTTCAGTCTAAAGCTCTCACTTCTCATGTTGATCCAGACACACTACGTTCATGTGATAAAGATGCTTCCACGTCCATTTCTCCCTTTACTTCATGGGAGATGAAGGTCATTGATAACAGTTGTGGATAGTATGACCTTCAATAGGCCCTCCATGTTTCTAATCTCTCCCTATCACCCAAGACACGTGGTAGGCCAAGTTACCAATATAAGTGGTCCTGAGAAAATTATACTGTTGAGAAATTTCTTCCTGGTGGCCTCCTAGCAGAAGAGAAAATGTTGGATTCTCCCACAACCTGGATCCCTGAAGGCACAAAGGCTTCCTGCTACCAAGCTCCAAAATATGCCATACCCAAAAAAATGATGTACGCCATGGGCTATAATGGATATGGGTGTGGTACAGATGAACAAGGCATAAGAGAGCCTATTCCAACCCCACACTTCAAAACAGACAAATACGACATTGACATTAGACCTTATGGGGCTCATCCCTTCGACATCAATGCTACTTCTTCTGAGTGTGAGGATAGCTCTTCTAATTCAGATAGCGACACAGATTCCTGTCATAGCCAATACGAGGATCTTTCCTCTACAAACCTATTCCTTGATACAATTGTCCTTACCTTATCACATTCTATTCCCCAAGTAAACCTTGTCCATCCCACTCTTGTTGACTGGGACCAACAAATTCACGTACTAATCAACCTCTTTGAAAATGATGAGGCAATCACTGAATTCTTGGGTATCTGTGATAGCATTCCAATCGGTGATTACAAGATATGCTTCTCCAAAAACATAGACACATGTGCGTATTTTGGGGAGAAGGATGAGTTATGTGGTCATAAAAATTTAAAATAAAGTGAGGGAAAAGTTCTTCTAAAAATCCTTGGCAAAAGTGAAAGTCCAAGATGCATAGTGAAAACCTCTTTGAGGTGCTAGCGGATAAACAGGTAAAAAAATCAATGGACATACAAAGTGACCACACCAAGGGTGAAAATATCATTGAGATGCCCTTGGAAGAAGATCTCAATCTCCCCCCTAATCCTACGTGCATGGAGGATACATCCAAGATACTTGTGGAGGAGACCATTGATGTCAATATAGGAACATAAGACAACCCTAAAATGGTCAAGTTGGGAGCTTCACTCTCAAGAAAAGAACAAAAGACCTTTGTAATGCTTCTACGAGAATTTTTCAGACATATTTTCTTGGTCCTATACAGATATGTTGGGCCTGGATCCATCCTTGGTAGTGCATAACCTTGTTGTGCATGCAGACACAAAGCCCATCAAATAAAAGCTTAGAAAGATGCATCCACGTGTCACCCTCCTGGTTAAAGAAGAACTAGAGAAATTGTTGGCAGTAGGTTTTATCAGACCTATTGATTACTTAGAGTGGATCTCCAACATAGTACCTGTGTAGAAAAATCCAATTGGTATCAGAATATGTACAAATTTCAGAGACATAAATAAGGCATGCCCAAAAGATGATTTTCCTCTTCCTAATATCGACATGATTGTCAATTCGACTGCAGGCTATGAAATGTTATCCCTCATGGATGGATTTTCTGGCTACAACCAGATCAAAATTGTAGAAGAAGATCAACACAAGACTGCCTTTACAACCCCTTGGGGGACATTTTATTACCAAGTTATGCCCTTCGGTCTCAAAAATGCCAGAGCAACTTATCAAAGGGCTATGACCGTGATCTTCCATGATATGTTGAATGAAATTATGGAGGACTATGTTGACGAAATTATAGGAAAGTCCAAAACAAGAGAAGAACACCCAGAAATATTGCGGCACATCTTTCAACGCCTCCAAGACTACAAAGTCAGGCTAAATCCAAAGAAATGTGTCTTCGGTGTATTGTCAGTAAATTTGTTAGGTTTCATTGTATCAAGAAGAGGAATTGAAGTTGATCCAGCCAAAGTTACAACTATCACTGAAATGCCTCCACCAAAGAACCTCAAGTAGTTGTGTAACTTGTAGGGAAAAATTCAAGCAATCTGTCTGTTTCATCTCCCAGCTTGTGGATAAGTGTCACCCATTTACCCATTTTCTTAAAAAATATGTTTACTTTCATTGGGGTCCCGAATGCCAACAAGCCTTCGACCTACTCAAGAAATATCTGGTTAATCCCCCTGTCCTTATGCCACCTACTCCAGGTGAACCCTTGTTATTATATATCTCAGCCACTCAATTTGCTATTTGTGCGCTGCTAGCTCAGTATGACCTAAACCAAAAAGAAAAAGTGGTCTATTATCTTAGTTGCACTTTGATCACCTATGAGCTTAATTATCCACAGATTGAAAAAGCTTGTCTAGTTGTTGTCTTTTCCTTCCAAAAGCTTCGCCATTACCTGCTAAAGAACAAGACCAAGCTTATATCCAAAGTTGAACCCCACTAAAGTACCTCTTGTCTAAACCAACACTTACTGGAAGGATGGATAATTGGATCATCCTATTAAGTGAGTTTGATATCGAATATGTCAATAAAAAATCAATAAAAGGATAGGTGCTTGCAGACCAGCTAGCTGAAGACCCTCTACTTGGAACATAACCATTGAGTATGGATCTACCAGATGCCTCTATGATGTATATTGAAGAATCATCACTTACAAGTACATTTTGATGGATCATTCACCTTTGATGGTTTGGGAGCCGGTGTTGTGCTCTTCACCCCTTCAGGGGACTTCATTCCTTGAGCTTTCCGTCTGGGTTTTCCATGTACAAATAACATATCAGAGTATGAGGAACTCTTTACAAGGATGAAACTCACTATCAAGTGGAATATTAGACAACTCAAAGTCATTGGAGATTCACAGTTAATCATAAATAAATTCAATGAAAAATACAAGGTTAAGGATGAAAAGCTCATCCCATATAAGAAAATGGTGGAAACTCTCAAAGAATACTTTGTGCACATTACTTTTGAGAAAAACCCAAGAGCACAAAATTGGTCTATAGATGTTATGGCTATAGTAGGATCCTTGCTTCATATTCCACCAGGGAACAATGATATGCCATTCTTCATTGAAAATCTATGGATGCCTGCATATGACATGTCGGAGTCATGTCTAGTTTGTGAAGTTGTTGGTCCTTTTCCTCTTGGTATGAACCCATTTTCAATTACCTCCAAGATGGTACCTTCCCCCTAACATTTCCCATCCTGATAAATGAAACCTAATCCAAAAAATATCTCGTTACACCCTCCTTGGAGGCACCCTCTATCATCATGGATATGACGGGAACTTGTTGCATTGTCTTAATTTAGATGAGTCCATCCAAGTAATCAAAGAGGTGCATGAAGGTGTTGCGATGGAGCTCATACGTGTGGAATGGTGCTAGAAAATAATTTTTTAAGAGTAGGTTACTATTGGCCTACCATGGAATCAAACTGTTGGGAATATGTTAATAAATGTTCATTGTGCCATAAATATGGAAATCTCATCCATGCACCAGCACAATCCTTGCATCCAATCACAACACCATGTTCATTCTCCAAGTGGGGATTAGATCTCATAGGGAAGCTCACTCCAACTTCCTCAGATGGCCATACCCATATCATTACTACCACTGAGTACTTTACCAAATGGGTAGAGGTCATGCCTCTTACATATGTTACCAGTGCCCAAATCTCCAAGTTCATCATGAATCATCTCATTTGTTATTATGGCATCCCTTCCACCATTGTAGCTGACAATGGTAAATACTTCAAGATTAAGACCATGAAAGCATTGTGTCAATGCTTTCAAATACTTCTAAAGTGGTCTACTCCCTATTACCCCTAAGGTAATGGAACAAGAAGAGGCCTCTAATAAAACCCTTGTTTGACATCATGGAGAAAATGGTAAGCAAAACTGGTCGTAATTGGCATCTACAAATCCATCCCACCCTCTGGGTTTACAAGACTTCCATTCACACCCCTACTAGTGCTACACCCTATTACCTATTCTTTGGCACTGAGGCCATCATCTCATTGGAAATTGAGGTTCCTTCCCTGAGAATATCTCTAAGAGATTATCTAGACAAAGATAAATACTACCGTGTGGCTAGACTGGCAGACTTAGATCTGTTAGATGAAAGATCCTTTGTACACTCAACCACTTGAAAGTGTATCAAAATCAAGTGTCTCGGGGCTACAAAAAACATATCATGCCTTGCCAATTTTAGGTAGGGGATCTCATCCTTAAAGAAAACTAGTTCAATACCGCCAAAGAAAGAGTAAATAAAGGTAAGTTCGAATCAAAATGGTTGGGACCCTATGTCATGGTAGCAAAATATGGATCAGGAGCTTACAAACTTGCCTATCTTGATGGAGATGAGCTGTGTGAACCTATGAATCCCATGCATCTCAAGTAGTTATACACTTAAACATGGGGAAATAAAAAAATCAAAAAAATAAATACAAAAATCAAAAAAAAAAATCAAGAAAAAAGTAAAGAGAAATCAGTTCATCCAAGTGTGAAAACCACACAATTGTGGCACTTTGGATAGGTCCTTTGGTGAAAACCAGTTTCCGGTGCCTTGGGAGGATTCATTTTTCACAAGCATCTCACACCTGGGGGTACATTATCTTTATCCAGAGCTAGTGTTTTCCTATGTCTGAGATTATTTTGAGCCTATCCTTCGTAGCCTTGATCTGGATGATCCTTTTCTTATGTATATGTGAATATTTTTCCTTTGTACATTCCCATATAACATTGGGGGAATATTCACATATTTTCTATCCTGTACATACGTGTGGAAGTTTCCCTTGTAGATTCCCATCTAACGTTGGGGGCATCCACGCTTCTTTGTTTTCCTGTACATTTAGAAAATTCCAAAAACATTCGGAAAATTCCAAAAACATTCAAAAATGTTTGGAAAACTCCAAAAACATTCAAATATGTTTAGAAAATCCCAAAACATTTGAAAATACGTTTCATAGAAAACTCAAAAATAGTACAACATGATAATATAATACTCCCAAAATAATGCAAAATATTTCGAAACTGTCCCACAAAAGCAAAGCTGTGCATTTCTTATTTGTTTGTTTGTTTGTTTCTTATTTTATTTGCTTGCTTGTACATCTTGTATAGTGTGTTTCTTACCATACTTCTTAGATTGGTCTATTATTTCCTTGATTAGATTCATTCTTAGTTGTTTATTGTTATCCAAAGAACTCCCCTAGTGATTTGGATAACTTGCATACACATTTTGGCCCCAGGTTATCTATTGAAGAATTTGCGCATGCCCAAAATCATTTGGCACATTCCCTTGGTTGCAGTTTACCTGCACACCCCACTCCTTTTCCCCTTCCACTTCTCTCTTGTACTCACCTTCCATGCGTCCACCTTCTTCTAGGTCAGTTTCTTTTCACCCCGCATGCCTAATTCCTCAACCCTTCATGCGCTGCACCCATTACTTTGTAATAGTTGAGCCTTAACCATACGTTCTCTAATCATCGGTTTGATTCTTCTCCCCACGCCTGATGCATGCACTCCATTCGCACCTTCCTTTGTTTTCTCCTTGCACCCTTTTATGCTAGATCATCTTGTGATGCGCTTAAGCATGCGGTGAATAACCTGTCAGCATGCGCCAATAGGGTGCCAAATCCTTGCAACAAGTGAATGATTAACATGTGGCATAAATGACAAAATAGTTGTACATTTGGCCATCATTCCATCAAATCAGCACGTGCCATGTGTTTCAACTATAGAGCTCAGATTGGTGCATGCCTGGACTTGTTAGAAAGCTGTTGACATCATCTACAGTGCTGGAAATTCAAAATTCAAATCCTGGTGGATCTGGTAGGTGAAAATTTGGAAAATGTCTCTTTAAAAATTGATAAGAAAATTTGATCACCCCAACCACCCAATTTAGCATGATCCTCTCTCCTTTACATGCCAAATAGGCATGGGGAAGCGTATCACAGATTTCCAAGTAGATTTGTAGACATTGAATGCTTCTTGTTGGTGGTTGTGTTTCAAATTTGGGTTTTCCCTCCTTATCATTCTTTCCTCCATGGATTCATTTATAAATGTAAGAGTAAGGCTCATTTGTTATGTTGGATACTCTGGATCCTTACACGTGTTGCTAAGGACTCCATATTTTTTGTATTTTGAGTTGTAGACCTCTATGTTTGGCTCTTGTATGTGGATATCAACCTCTTTAGCATTGTAATAGTTCTATGCATTTTGGAAGTAATAGAAGCATTGTTTCGTGACTATTCTTTATCCTAGTGTGTTTGTGTTACTTCTTCTTGCCTTTTCTCTCGCATTGTGTATTGTTGTGCTACTTCAGGTCCCTTGCAACTCCATATTTGGTTGTGTTCCATAAGACTAATTTGGTGAATGCATGTTTTGTTGTGCTACTCATGCCTAGCCCCCTCTCACATATTCCCTGTCATTCTTGCTCATAACAGATAGTGTTCATCCCTCTTTTATGGTGCTATCACCTTTTAGTGTAGTTTACTTTATGTTATCCTTCTTTCCTTGGCCCCTTGGCATTCATAGCTTAGTTTCCCCTTTTCAGCACAAGGAGTAGCAGTACCATTAGAGATAGATAGAGGAACCGGCCTTCTCCAGAGATCCATCTCTAGCTCGTAAGGTCCCACAACTTGGGGACAGCTCCATTGTGGTCTTAGACACCTCAGCCTTTCCGAGATCTGAGATGTGGGTGCATGTTTGAGCAACCAACAGTTTCTGGCATGCTCGGTGTGACCAACATTGAAAGCTTAGATTTCATATTTCTAAGTTCTAGTGTGTGGACTTAGTGTTTTCAGCCTTTGAAGAGGTTCCTTTCAAACACATCTAGCGAATCCCAATATTTTGCAATCTCTGTTTCAGCAGTCCTGAGTGCCTTTCATGAGTAGAGTGCACACAAGAAGAAGTGTAACAGTTGAAGACTCTTTTGAGTATCTCCAACTATCCCTAAGAAAAGTTCACTCTAGAAATCCTGCGCAAGCATCTCTATCTCCAGCACGCTGCACCCATTCAAATACTCCTAGCAGACAACTTGTGTGCCCTGCAATGGTGCATTAACCACCTCCTCCTCCAAGAAGTTTTGTGAACTTTGACAGAGGGAGTCCTTTACTCTTTTCTGTACAACATGATATGCCTAATGGCATGCTCAAAACTATTCCTTACTTTACTGGTGAGAATCAGGTCACCCCTCAGGAGCACATCCAGGATGTAGCAAATGTGTGTTCATTCTATCTGATCACACATAATGATGTAGCAGTCAAGCTGCTTATAACCTCTTTCAAAGGTAAAGCACTTCAGTGGTATCTACTTTGAAGACAAGTCAGATCACCTATCTTTGGTGGAGCAATTGACAACAACAAGGAGAGCACCCAATGAGTAGATGACTAATTTCAACATCAGGTTTCAGAAGACTTGGGACATAATTCCTCTTGTGGTGAGACCTATAGTCCAACATGCTTTCCTTTATTATCTGAAGGTGCTCAATAGTGATATATCGGTTATGATCTAATCTATGGGAGGTAAGCCTCTACTAGCTACTTATAACATTGCAGTAAGGGCAGAAAATAGTCTCATATAGGTGGGAAAGTTGGCTCCTAGACCACCCATGCCTTTGTTCCCAGAGATGTCACAAGCACCCCAGCCTTCTGTGGCCCCCATTCCTACTTCTGAGTAAAGTGCGTAGCTGATTTCCTCAACGTCCTACTCTCTAGCACAACACAAGGAAGATGAAGAATTGAAGGCCTTGATTAGAAGTTTTTCAAACAAGGTCATATCACTTGAAAAGTAGCAAGTGCAAGCATATAGAGGCATTTCCACTCCGGCACATGGCCAAGGGAATCAGCCTTGGCAGAATCAATACGGAAATCAAAGATACGTGCCCAACTAGTAGAATAATAGGTGGTAGCCTAATACACATCTGCCTTTGCAAGTTATCCCTCCCACGCCTTCTCTACCAGCGCCTAGTGCAAGCCGAGCGCTTGTCCCTATTTAGAACAACTTGGAACAAGAATTAGAGTGGTGCTTCCCTTTCAAGATGCCTCATAGTCAGTACTATTGTGCTAATACTGCGCACGCCCAAGCCTTCATGATCCAGAATGCTTCATCTTGTGAGCCTTCAACAAACACCCATGAAGTAAATAACCTTGAAGATCCAGAAGCTCCTTTGGAGAACAATATGATGTTCTTTGGTGCAGAGGACTTCTACGTAATCAACCAAGTTGCAGATGATATAAATAGACCACGCACACAAGTTATAGACAACACAATATATAAGAAAATAATATTGGAGTCTGGCGTGTAGGTTATAGTCCCAACAATACAGGAAGATCTTCAAAAGAAAAAGGAATCAAACAAGACCTCTTGTAGAAAAAATATTCAAACCCCCATGCAGGAGGTCCCACATAAAGCTCCTTCTGAAGCAACACGCACCCATACTTTGGTGGGCCAGGCGTCTATGCTTGAACAGTCCAAAAGGGATGTTGTTCCCCAAATGTACAAGGCATGAGGGCTTTCATTCAGCATTGTTGACTAGATGAAAAGAACAAACATAAATGTCACAATGTGGGATGCCCTGACCATTCCATCTCAATGGGACTTGCTGCATGAAGCTTTGGTGTTCTGTGCACTGACCCAGTTATGCAGAAGCCACGCTATTCTGTCAAAATATGCCAAGAAGAGGAGAAACAAGTAAGCAAAGTTTCTAAAACCCCACCCTTCTACATGTCCTTGATTATAGGCAAACACTTAGTGTATAACTACTTGATTGACTCAGGTGCTAGTACTTCTGTTATGCCTAAGAAGATAACTGATGTCTTAGGTTTGAAATATAGCCCTTTGTCTAAAGGAGTCCTACAACTTGATGGCTCAATTGTGACTACATTAGGAGTCATCAAGGATCTTGAGTTAACCCTCTATGCATGTCCAAGCCTGAAAATCACTCAAGATGTGTCAATTATTGACCTACCTCCTTTCTTTGCCCTATGTCTATCAAGGGAATTTACTGCTAAAGTGGGTGGTTACTTGTCTTTTGATTGGTCTCATATGTTTCTCAAGACAAGGTATGGTACTCGGTTCACCATACAAGATGAGCCTATATTTTATTATCATGTAGAGCCATATGTCCCATCCCCTCTCCAAGCCAATTGTCTTATCCAAAAAGAACAAATTGCAGTTCCTGAAGAGTAGTCTCTTCCACCCTCCATTCCAGACCTAATACTTGATGAATGGGTAGAGAGGCATCACAAATTTGATCCCTATGCTAAAGAATTAGAAGCTTGTGAGACTAGGCTTGGTACTTATTGCATTCTAGAAGAAGACGCTATGCTTCCGCGCATGCTCATAGAAGACAAGGTTCAAACTAGTCTATGGAAGTTATACTTTGATGGATCCAGAAGCTAAAAGAGTTTAGGAGTAGGAGTGGTTCTCATTTCCCTTAGGGATGAGAAGTTCTTCATGCACAAGCTGCACTTTGCATGTTCTAACAATGTAGCAGAATATGAAGCACTGGTGCATGGTTTGCTTATTTCTAAAAAGAAGAAAATTAAAGCGTTGCAGATCTTTGGGGACACAGAGCTGGTTATCCACCAGGTCACCAACAAATGCCAGACAAAGAATAAGCTTCTTAAAGCTTACAAGCATAGAGTTTGGGATCTACTTGAGAGCTTTGATGCTCTTAATATGTAGGTCATCCCATGGAAAATGAACAAGGAAGTGGACCAAATGGTCGTGCTTGGTTCACAATTTTCTCCTACTATGGACTTTGTTAATGGGAACACTCAACACATTAAGATGGTAATCAGACCATCCATTCTAGATAATAACACCAACTAGCAAGTGTTCAAAAGTGACGTGCAGATCATCCAATTTATCCAGAATGAAGCTGAATTTTCATCAAGTTTGCAAGTTGACTTGCATGATAGCTATGGTGACCAAGTAATACAGCTAAAGACAAACAAGTTGCCCAAAGGGCTGGTTACCTTAGAGTAAATGTTCAGCCCTGATGATAAGTTCAAGGGTGAAGAAAGATATATGTGCACCGCACAAGAGGATTTCTCTCCCATTACTATTGCACGTGGAAAAGAGCTGCTGCTCAGCAGGACTTATGTGTATGAAGAAAAATACGCCTTCATCTCTCTCTGTCAAAGATACAATGACATTTTCCCATGGGAGTATGAAGACCTTAGGGGTTTTGATCCAAGTGTTTCTCAACACTCCATTGACCTTGATCCTGGCATAAAGCCTGTTAGATAGAAATAATGGCCAATCAATCCAAGGATAGAGCCCCTCATGAGAAAGCAGTTTTCCAAACTCATTGAGGCAAAAATTATTTTCCCTATCAAATACTCTACCTGGGTCACAAATATGGTTCCAGTACGCAAGAAGAATGGTGAAATCAGACTTTTTGTTGATTTCAGAGATTTGAATAAGGCATCCCTAAAGGATCACTCTCCTTTGCCTTGAATGGAGCAGATTCTGCAGACTGTAGCTAGCGTGTAGAATTTCTCCATGCTAGATGGGTACTCAGGTTTCAACCAAATCTTGGTCAAGGAAGAGGATCAATTCAAAACAACATTTATAACCAAGTGGGGAACATATGCATATTAGAAAATGCCCTTTGGTTTGTCAAATGCGGGCACAACATTTTAGCACACCATGGATATTGCCTTCAAAGGTTACATCAATGAGTTCATCTTGGTCTACCTTGATGACATAACTATTTTCTCAAAGTAGAGCACGGATCACATAACACACCTGAAAAAGTCTTTGAGAAATGTAGAGAATTTGGGGTTTCTCTTAATCCCAAAAAGTGAAATTTTACAGTGGCTTAGGGCAACCTTTTGGGCCATGTGGTTTCAAAGGATGGCATCGCGATTGACCCTAATCACATTTCAGCTATCCTATCCCTTTCCTTTCCAGCATAGAAAAAATCCTTACAGTCCTTCCTTGGCAAGATTAAGTTTGTTAGGTGTTTTATTCCTAACTTTGTAGGACTGGTTCTGCCCATTACCCTCATGCTCAAAAAGGACATAGCCTTCAAACGGACAGTAGAAGGAAGAGAAATCTTTGACAAGATCAATAAAGAAATTACTTGTGCACCAACACTTCTCAACCCAGATTACTCAAAGGATTTCATCCTTTATGTTTATGGTGCTGATGCAAGCATTGCTGCTATCCTGACCCAGGAAAATGAACAAGGACTGGAACAACCAGTTGCATTCTTTATCCAGATGCTAAACGATTTTGAATTGCAGTACAGTCACATGGAAAATAAGGTCTTCGCCATCATACACATGCTCAAGAAATTCAAGAGCATTCTCACCACAAATCATATCAAGGTGTTAGTCTCTCACTCATATGTAAGAGACTTCATCATGGAAATAGAAATCAGTGAGAAGAGAGCGTGATGTTTGACCAAAATCATGGAATATGATGTGACTATTAAGGCTATAAAGCTGGTAAGAGGCAGCACACTCTGCAGGCATATTTCTGAGGATGTGCAGAATGAACCTGAGGCTTCATTATTTCTAGATGAAGACCTCCCGCACACAGAACATGAGCAGAATATAGACCCCAGCGCGTGTGACTAGATGAAGGACATGATCTCATTCCTTTCTGAGGGTGCCTACCCTCTAGTTTGAACAAAGAAAAGAGAAGACATATGAGGTTGCAATCTATTACTTATGTTTTTATTGATGGACTTCTCTTTAAAAGAAATCTATATGGTGTGCTGTTAAGATGTATCAACGGCGCGTAGACTGAAAAAGTGTTAACAAAATTTCACGAAGGATTCTCTAGTGGACACTTCTCTAGCAAAACTACAGTAATGAAAATCATAATGGCAGGTATCTTTTGGCCTACCCTATTTGCAGATGCATATAGGTGGGTCAAAAAATGCAAGGAATGCACTTTCTTTATAGGAAAGAAAAGATTGGCAGCGCTTCCCCTCTGACCAATCCAAGCAGATCAGCCTTTTTTGCAATGGGGTCTAGAATTCATAGGCATGATCAATCTGCCTTCAAGTGGTGGACATAAGTGGGTCTTAACATATTTACACACTAAACAACACGACAACAAAACTATTCACAAATATAAACAAGCATGTAAAACACACTCAATATAAATGTTGGTTACTCAAACGTGCACTCGCGTCTCAGATCTCAAAAGGTCCAAGGTGTCTAAGACCACAATGGAACTATTATCCAAAATTCACCCCCCAGGGTAAATTTTATAACATGCATCAGAATACTCAAGTCCCAGGTAAATAGATCGATTCAAGGCAAAAAATCATGTTTCTAGGCTCCCCTCGGCTTTTTTCTAACTCTCCTGTCCAAGAAGAAAAGAGCAAGTTCTAAAAAAGGGTGAAAAAGTTACAAAAAACAAGCTTGGGCCAGAAAAAATCATGAAAATTGGCTAAGTCCTGGTCCAGGCAGCCCTTGGGACAGTTGGGACGTCGGGGCGTGAATCGGCCGAAAGGCCTCCAGGTGGTCCGCAGAGCAAAGGGACATTCGGGCCATGGGGACGCGCGGGACGCGAAAGGGTGAACCGGCCGAAGGAAAAATCAAAATTGACTAACTGTTGTGCAGAATAGGCTGGGACATCTGGGTGAGGATGTGAAGGATGTGAACCGCCCGGAGGGCCAAAACAGAGAAATTTTGCACTAGGACAGTTGGGACAAAGGTACGCGTGCAGACGCGGAGAGCTGAAGGAGCCGAGAGCCAATCAAATCACGCCACGTGTCATCGGCTCAAAGAGAGACAGAGAAGCCTAAATCAGGTGGATTAGAGGAATTTGTCCCAGACAGTTCAGGACAAATGGGCCAAAGGGACGTGAAAAGCCGCCAGGCCCGAGGACGAATCAGGAAATGCCACGTGTCACAAGGGAAAGAGTCCAAAATTTCTAAGGGCAAGGTTTGAAGCGTTGGCCCGAGCTAATAAAAAGAGGACACGTGTCCTAAAGAGCAAGGGAGTGCAGAGCTTGGGGAGGACTTAGAGAATTTGGAAAAAGTTTTGGCCAAAAACTAAAAAGTAAAGGATGCCCCGCGCCCCTGTCCTCCAACCAGATCACGCCACGTGTCCCAAGTGGCGGGGGCGCGGGGGGAAAATGAATTTTTTTCCAAAAGTTACAAAAAGTCAAAAATTTCAAGGAAAACCCATGGGTAAGGAAAGGAGAGAGAATTTATCATCCAATCAACACCTGACACGTGTCATCCAGGTGGCAGAGCGCGGGAAAAAATTTCAAAACCCATTTTTGCCTGTTTTGTGCCCTAAATCTTCAGATCACCATATCTTTTGATCCAGAGCTTGGATTTGCACGTTCTTTATATCATTGGAAAGCTTATAAAATTCTCTACATGATTCTAGGGTTAATCTTGAATTTTGGTGTAGTCTAGAGAGAGAAAGTTAAGAAACAGCTCTGACACGTGTTCATGGCCAGAAGTGACATTTCAGTGACCAAATTTAATGCAGAATGGGTCACATTCTCCTCCAATTCGGTCAAAAATGATAGGGTATGGGTTTGTAAGGTCCCCCATGCCATTTTAATGCATTTGTAGTCAATGAGGAATGGGCTCCCACATCTTTTGTATGTTTTCTCTCTCCTGGGCTCGACCCATGCAATGTAAAAGCCAGATTTGGCTCATTTCTAAAGTGTGGAACACTTTTTGGCATAGCAGACTTCTTCTTTCACCTCCAGCAAGTGATTGTTGCAAGAATCAGACCTCTTCAAAGACTGTAACAGGTTTTTTTTTTACCTCTCTGAGGTTGTAATGCAGTGGTTTTGACATTGGAAATGATAATGCAAGCTTTGTGAATGGGTTTCAGTCCTTTGTTTGTATTATTTGCTTCATTTCAGATCCTAAATTATATCTTATCAGCCTGTGTATGTTTTATGTTGCAATCTTTGGTTTGTGTCTATTTGCATGACAAAAATATTCACCACTCCTTTTTGGTGCATCACCATCTTTAGTTAGTTTCAATTTTTGCACTTCTATCCCTGTCTCCTTGCAATTTAGAGTAGGATTAGGATCTGAACCTCTGTAGTTGTGCAAGCATTAGATCTAATCAGAGGAGTTTGAGGAACCAGCCTCTAATCTAGAGATTCCTCTCTCAGTTTCACAAGTCCCACACTTGGAGAGAGGTTTCCATGTTGTGCAATCACACTGGATGCTAGAGTGGTCAAACTAGAAATCTGATCAACATCCAGGGGTGCTGTGATTTGCCACTAACAGTTTTGGCATGCCCGGTGGGACACTAGAGGTCTCATTTTTATTGCAGCAAAGTTGATGTGCATCTGCTGCAATTTTCTTGCTTGAAAAGAGCTATTATTTGCATATCTGGTGACTCCAAGGGGAAGAATCAACTGGTTTCAGTAGTGCAGGCCTGAAAACTCATGAGAAGAATCACCACAAGGTCAAGAGTTGGAGAAGAAGAAGTGCTGTTTGAATACCTACAATTATCTCCAAGAAGAAGGCAAAGAGGAAGAAGGATTCAAAGGTCTCCATCTCCACCAAACAGAACTCTCTCAACTCCTCCACCTGGTAGGCCTTTCATTCGGTCAACAAGGGTTTTAAGACCAATTAGAATGGCACAAAACAATCCCTACGTCAACTTCACAGGCAGCAGCCCACTTGCCCTCAATGCACAACATCCAATTCCTATTGTAGCCTTGAAGAACATTCCCTACTTCACTGGAGAAAATCAGACTACTCCAGGTGATCATGTTAAAGATATTGCTAACCTTTGTGCAATCCATGAAATCAATGAAATGCAAGTGGCTGTCAAGTTGCTGGCATCTTCATTCAAGGGTAAAGCATTGCAATGGTTTAGGAGCCTTGGAGCTGGTTCTATCACAAATTGGAATCAACTGTGTATAGCACTTCATGAGCAATTTGGAGAAAAGGGAGACAACTTGTCTCTTTTGGAGCAGCTGACAACCATCAAGAGAGCTCCCAATGAGCAGCTGACCGATTTCAACTTCAGATTTCAAAAGACTTGGGAGAGAATTCCAGTGGCAGTCAGGCCAACAGCAGAAGGTGCTTTTCTCTACTATCTCAAAGCTTTAAATTCTGATATTTCTATGTTGATTCAGTCCATGGGAGGCATAACTATCCCTATGGCTTATAGCATTGCCATTAGGGCTGAAAATTGTTTGATCCAAGCTGGCAAACTTGCCCCTAGACCTCCCATGCCATTGTTTCCAAGTTTAGAGAGTCCAAACACCAATCAAGCACCTAATTTGGCTCCTTCTCCCACTCCTAGAAATCAGAGTTCAAATGAAGCTTCCACTTCATCTCCAAGTGCCCCAAATGAGCTTCAAGAAGTCATGAAGCAATTGCAAAACCTAGGCAATGAGCTGGTTACTCTCAAAAGGCAGCAAGCCCAAGGTTTTAGACCTTCTTATCAACCCCAAGCTCAGCCTAAAAGGTATCCATACCAACCACAAAGGCCACCTAATCCAACTGCAAATATGAATCAAACAAGGCCTCCTGCCAATAGACCATTTCAGCCCTATAATCCAAATGCCATATCTGCCTCTAAGGCATTGGTGCCAACACAAAACAACATTGCTCAGGAGTATGATTGGTGTTTTCCATGCAATGAGCCTCATAATCAATCCATGTGCTTCAATGGTGCTTTGAATCAAGCACTAATGGTGACAACTACTAGTGTGGAGGGTGAGGGCAGTCAAGGAAACAGCCAACAACAAGAAACATTCCAACAGCAATCAGCCCCAAATGACACCACATTGGTAAATTGGCAAGCAGAGGATTTTTGTGGCATGAACCAGGCAGTTTCTCAAGGTGTTGCAGCCAACACAAGGTCAAAAAGGAGGAATTTGGGTGAAGAAAAGCCATTAGCCCCAACCAATCCACAACCTTCTATGGTTCCACAAATGGCTAGAAAACAAAATCCAGTTGTAAATGCACAAGGGCAGCCAAGGACAACCCCTAGGCCAACTCAAATAACAGTTGTTGCTGCCCACATGCAAGGAATGAATGTCCAAACCAAGGGACAACAAAGAGATCCTTCATCACCATTCAGTATCATTGATCAGATGAAGAAGACAAACGTCAATATATCAATGTGGGAATCCCTATCTATCCCAGGCCAAAGAGATCTGTTGCAAGCTGCCATGAAGGACTGGCCAACTTCGAATCAGCAAGTTCAGATGCAAGACAAAGTGCTCACAAATGCTGCCCAGCCTGAGGGAAATCATGGAGGACAACAAGGTAAAATGTTGAAACCCCCTCCTTTCTATGTTTCATTGATCATTGGAAATCAGCTAGTACATAATTGCATGATAGACTCCGGGGCAAGTAGCTCGGTAATGCCTAAACAGATAGCTGATCAGCTAGGGCTCCAGTATGAGACAACATCCAAAGGGGTGGTGCAACTGGATGGGATAGTAGTAGCAACAGTTGGAGTGATTAGAAAATTGAGTCTTACCTTGCATGCATGTCCAAATGTTGTTGTTTTACAAGATGTATCAGTCATAGACCTTCCACCACTCTTTGCCCTTTTCTTGTCAAGGGACTTTACAGCCAAGATTGGGGGATATTTGTCTACTGATTGGTCACACATGCTGTTCAGAACAAGGTATGGAACTAAGGCTACAATCAGGTCAGAACCTATTGCAAACTTCCATATTGACCCTTACACTCCAAGTCAGATCAATGCCAATTGCTCAACATTCGATCAAGAAGATCACCCAAGCACTGATGAAGTTGACACCAAGGTTGGAAGCATCTCGGATCTAACTCTTGATGAATGGGAAAACAAGATACATGCATTTGATCCTTATCAAGAAGTGGAAGAATCTGAGCTAGGGGTCTATTGCATACACGAAGAAAATTAGCCTATTCCTAGCATCACCAAGCCAAACCACAAGGATGACAATGAGGTATGGCAGCTGTTTTTTGATGGATCAAGGAGTAGACAAGGTGTAGGAGGTGGAGCCATGCTTATTTCACCTCAAGGAGTAAAGTACTATTCAACTTTTAGATTTCAGTTTGCATGCTCCAATAACACTGCTGAATACGAAGCCTTGGTACAAGGGATGCATTGTGCAATCAAGAGAGGAATAAAGAACTTGCAAGTCTTTAGGGATAGTGAATTGATTGTAAATCAAGTCAAGGGACAACATGCTACCAAAAATGATCTTCTCAAGTGCTACAAGAACAGGGTGTGGGACCTCATGGAATATTTTAAGGGTTTTGGCATCAAATCCATTCCTAGGAAAGAGAATCAAGCTGCTGACAGGCTTGCAGTAGTAGGGGCAGCCTTTGACATTGTGGAAAGCATTCAACAAGACAAGGTATAGCCAAACATCCATGTGATTGTGAGGCCTTCAGTGCCAGATAACAATGTCAGTTGGCAAGTGTTTGAAAATGACCAGCAAATCATCCATTTCTTGCAAGAAGAGGCTGAGTTCTCAGCCAAGAATCAAGAAAAATTGGAACGACATTATGGTGACCAAGTGGTACAGCTAAGAACTAACAAGCTGCCCAAGGGACTTATCACTTTGGAGTCCATTTTTAACCCCAATGATCAGTTTAGAAAGGACAAAGCAAACATTCAGGTCAAGAGAGAGGATTCAGTATCCATCTTGGTAGAAGAAAACAAGCCATTGCAAATTGGAAGGATGGCAACTATACAAGAAAGGTATGAGTTCATATAACTGTGTCAAGAGTTCCCTGATGTGTTTGCTTGGAGCTATGAAGACTTGAAAGGTTTCAATCCCAACTTAGCTCAGTATACCATCGAATTGGATCTAAGTACTAAGCCTGTCAGGCAGAAACAAAGACTAGTCAATCCACACATGGAGCCTCTCATGAGGAAAGAATTGGACAAGCCGATTGAGTCAAGGATCATATTCCCAATCAAGCATTCTAGTTGGGTTACCAACTTAGTTCCAGTCAGAAAGAAGAGTGGAGAGATCAGGTTGTGTGTTGACTTCAGAGACTTAAATAGAGCCTCTCTCAAGGACCATTACCCACTTCCTTCCATGGAGCAAATCTTGCAAGTGGTGGCTGGCTCCGAGAGGTTTTCACTACTTGATGGTTACTCAGGCTACAATCAGATTATGGTGAAGGAAGAGGACCAGTTCAAGACAACCTTCACAACCAAATGGGGAACTTTTACATATAGGAAAATGCCATTTCGGCTGTCCAATGCTGGTGCTACCTTCCAAAGAGCAATGGACATGGCATTCAAAGGTATGATTAACAATGTGGTGCTGATTTACCTTGATGATATCACTATTTTTTCCAAAAATGCAGCAGACCACCTCTCTCATTTGAGACAAGTCTTCACGAGGTGCAGGAGATTTGGAGTGTCTTTGAATCCTAAGAAGTACATCTTTCTTACACATGAAGGAAAGCTCCTTGGCCATATTGTCTCCAAGGAAGGATTAGTAATTGATCCAGAGAGGGTTAAAGCCATAAGAGCACTACCATTGCCAAGCCACAAGAAAGCCCTTCAGAGTTTCTTGATAAGGATAAACTTTGTTCGGAGGTTTGTCCCAGATTTTGCAGCCCTTGTCAAGCCCATCACCAGAATGTTAAAGAAGAGCATGACTTTTAAGTGGACAACAGAAGGAAAGGAGAGTTTTGAAGTAATCAAAGAAGCCATCTCTCAAGCACCAACTCTCATCAACCCAGACTTCTCCAAGGATTTCATCCTCTATGCATTTGGAGGTAATGACACTATCTCTGCCATTTTGGTACAATAGAACAAGGATAATGATGAGCAGCCAATTGCCTTCTTCAGCTGGAGCCTAGATGACTATGAGGTGAGGTACTCTTTTATTGAGAAGCATGTACTTGCAGTAATCAGGAGCTTGAAGAAATTCAAGCATTTAGTCTCAAACAACAAGGTCCAGTTGCTGGTCTCGCATGCTGGGGTTAAGGACTTCCTCCTCAACAAGGATTTGAATGAGAAAAGGGCAGGTTGGATCACCCGTGTCATGGAGTATGACATTGAGATCAAGATCACTAAGCTGGTAAGAGGGAAAGGATTGTGTGAGCAGCTGGTTTTGGGGAAGCAAAGAGAAGTATGTAATGAAGAAGAGGTTGTTTTGACAGTCTAGGACAGCCATGAACCAAGTGGCAATCAAGAAGAAGACAATGCTGCCTCACTCCTTGCTGGACCCAAGGCATTATACACTTCCTAGGCACAAGCCTATGCCCTCCGGAGATGAACAAGACCCAAAGGAGACACTTCAGATTGCAGGCTGTCCCGTATGCCATTGTTGATGGAGTTTTGTTCAAGAAAGATGTGAATGGAGTGCTGCTGAGATGCATTAGCACAAATCAGATTCAAAGGGTGTTAGAAGAGTTTCATGGTGGACCAACTGGTGGTCATTTTGCACCAAGAGTGACAGCTCTAAAAATCATGAAGGCTGGTTATTATTGGCCTAAAATCTTCAGTGATTGCTATGCATGGATCAAGAGGTGTAAGAATTGTGCATTCTTCACAGGAAAAGAGAGACTTGCTACCCTTCCATTACGTCCAATCTCAGTTGACCAGCCATTCATGCAATGGGGTTTGGACTTCATTGTAGTCATTAATCCCAATTCAAGCCAAGGGCACAAATGGATTTTGACAGCCACATACTACTTCACCAAATGGACAGAAGCAGTAGCACTCAAAGAGGCAAATGAGTCTAGCATCTTAGACTTTTATGAGGGGATGACAACCAAATTTGGTGTACCTGCTACAATAATCTCTGATAATGCACTGGCATTCATTGGATCCAAGATGACTGAGTGGGCTGTCAAGAACGGTATCTACCTAAGCACTTCATCAAACTATTACCCTCAAGGTAATGGCCAGGCCGAGTCTACAAACAAGAACTTGTTGAGGATCATTAGGAGGACTCTTGATGAGAATCAGAGGTCTTGGCATACCAACCTAAAATCAACCTTATGGGCTGATAGGATAACTCCCAAAATATCCACAGGTAACTCTCTATTCAAACTTGTCTATGGAAGAGAGGCAATCTTGCCCATGTCACTTGAGTTGTCAACATTGGAACTCATGAAGTAGCTGGAGTTGCTTGAGTTTGAGCCCATGGAGGTGAGGTATGCAGAGTTGATGGAGCTGCAAGAGATTAGAAATCAGGCATCCCAAGCAATGGAAAAGGATCAAGCTTTGATCAAGAAGACCTTTGATAGGAAGGCCAAGGCTAGATCTTTTCAGGTTGGAGATCTCGTGTTGAAATGGGATGTGGATAGAGAAAAACCGGGAAGGCATTCAAAATTTGATGCCATTTGGAGTGGCCTATACATGGTCATGAAGTGCAAGAACAAAAATGCTTTCCAATTGGCCTCATTGGATGGTGAAGAACTGCAAATTATAGTAAATGGAATCTATCTCATGCATTGCTTCTAGAGGGAAATTTATCACCTTGTAAATATTAGGTTAGATTTTCATTCCTCCAAGTGCTTGTGCACATTGTTTTGCTGTAGGTTAGTTTTGTTTTCCCTAAGTGCTTTGGCACATCTTGCTGTCCATGGAGATGTTTTACAGTCCTTGCTCCCATCAGGTGATATTCCATCTTCCTCCTTACACATTCTGAGTCAGTTGGGTTCTAAACAGAATATTTGATGACTCCATGCCCAATGGACTACTTCAGGCAACTGGTATCTTCTACCTAGCAAGCAGGTAACCCTGCTGAATCACCAAATTGTTATCCAAAATTCACCCCCCAGGGTAAATTTTATAACATGCATCAGAATACTCAAGTCCCAGGAAAATAGATTGATTCAAGGAAAAAAATCATGTTTCTAGGCTCCCCTCGGCTTTTTTCTAACTCTCCTGTCCAAGAAGAAAAGAGAAAGTTCTAAAAAAGGGTGAAAAAGTTACAAAAAGCAAGCTCGGGCCAGAAAAAATCATGAAAATTGGCTAAGTCCTGGTCCAGGTGGCCCTTGGGACAGTTGGGACGTCGGGGCGTGAACCGACTGAAAGGCCGCCAGGCGGTCCGCAGAGCAAAGGGACATCTGGGCCGTGGGGACGCGTGGGATGTGAAAGGGTGAACCGGCCGAAGGAAAAAACAAAATCAACTAACTGTTGTGTAGAACAGGCTGGGACGTTTTGGCCGTGAGGACGCGAAGGACGCGAACCACCCGGATTGGCCAAAACAGAGAACTTTCGCACTGGTACAGTTAGGACAAAGGGACACGTGGGATGCGGAGAGCCGAAGGAGTCGAGAGCCAATCAAATCACGCCACGTGTCATCAGCTCAAAGAGGGACAGAGAAGCCTGAATCAGGTGGATCAGAGGAATTTGTCCTAGATAGTTCGGGACAAACAGGCCAAAGGGACGCGAGGGATGCGAAAAGCCGGTAAGCTCGAGGACGAATCAGGAAATGCCACGGGTCACAAGGGAAAGCATCCAAAATTTCTAAGGGCAAGGTTTGAAGCATTGGCTCGAGCCAATAAAAAGAGGACACATGTCCTAAAGAGAAGGGGAGTGCGGAGCTTGGGGAGGAATTAGAGAATTTGGCAAAAGTTTTGGCCAAAAACTAAAAGGTAAAGGATGACCTCATACCCCTGTCCTCCAACCAGATTATGCCACGTGTCCCAAGTGGTGGGGGCGTGGGGGGAAAATGATTTTTTTTTCTAAAAGTTACAAAAAGTCAAAAATTTCAAGGAAAACCCACGGGTAAGGAAAGGAGAGAGAATTGTTCATCCAATCAGCGCTTGACACGTGTCGTCCAGGTGGCAGAGCGTGGGAAAAAATTTCAAAACCCATTTTTGCCTGTTTTGTGCCCTAAATCTTCAGATCACCATATGTTTCGATCCAGAGCTCAGATTTGCACGTTCTTTATATCATTGGAAAGCTTATAAAATCCTCTACATGATTCTAGGGTCAATCTTGAATTTTGGTTTAGTTTGGAGAGAGAAATTTAAGAAACGGCTCTGACACGTGTTCATGGCCAGAAATGACATTTCAGCGACCAAATTTAATGTAGAATGGGTCGTATTCTCCTCCAATTCGGTCAAAAATGATAGGGTATGGGTTTGTAATGTCCCCCATGCTATTTTAATGCATTTATAGTCAATGAGGAATGGGCTCCCACATTTTTTGTATGTTTTTTCTCTCCTGGGCTCGACCCATGCAATGTAAAAGCCAGATTTGGCTCATTTCTAAAGTGTGGAACACTTTTTGGCGGAGGAGACTTCTTCTTTCACCTCCAGCAAGTGATTGTTACAAGAATCAGACCTCTTCAAAGACTGTAACAGGTTTTTTTTATACCTCTCTGAGGTTGTAATGCAGTGGTTTTGACCTTGGAAATGATAATGCAAGCTTTGTGAATGAGTTTCAGTCCTTTGTTTGTGTTATTTGCTTCAGTTTAGGTCCTAAATTATATCTTATCAGCCTGTGTATGCTTTATGTTGCAATCTTTGGTTTGTGTCTATTTACATGACAAAAATATTCACCACTCCTTTTTGGTGCATCACCATCTTTAGTTAGTTTCAATTTTTGCACTTCTATCCCTGTCTCCTTGCAATTTAGAGTAGGATTAGGATTTGAACCTCTGTAGTTGTGCAAGCATTAGATCTAATCAGAGGAGTTTGAGGAACCAGCCTCTAATCTAGAGATTCCTCTCTCAGTTTCACAAGTCCCACACTTGGAGAGAGGTTTCCATGTTGTGCACTCACACTGGATGCTAGCATGATCAAACTAGAAATATGATCAACATCCAGGGGTGCTGTGATTTGCACTAACAGGAACTATCCCCAAGTTGTGGGGCCTTACGAGCTTGGGACAGATCTCTGGAGAAGGCTGGTTCCTCTATCTATCTCTACTACTACTACTACCCCTAGTGCTGAAAAGGGAAAACTAAGCTATGAATGCTAAGGGACCAAGGAAAGAAGGATAACATAAAGTAAACTACACTAAAAGGTGATAGCACTAAAAAAGAGGGATGAACACTATCTGTTCTAAGAAAGAATGATATGTAATATGTGAGAGGAGGCTAGGCACGAGTAGCACAACAAGACACACATTCACCAAATTAGTCTTATGGAACACAACCAAATATGGAACTGCAAGGGACTTGAACTAGCACAACAATACACAATGTGAGAGAAAAGGCAAGAAGAAGTAACGATAACACACTAGGATAGAGAATAGTCACGAAATGATCAATCCACATTTTGGAAGTAATAGAAGCATCATTTCATGACTATTCTATGTCCTAGTGTGTTTGTGTTACTTCTTCTTGCCTTTTCTCTCACATTGTGTATTGTTGTGCTACTTCAGGTCCCTTGTAGTTCCATATTTGGTTGTGTTCCATAAGATTGATTTGGTGAATGCATTTCTTGTTGTGCTACTCATGCCTAGCCTCCTCTCACATATTCCCTGTCATTCTTGCTCAGAACAGATAGTGTTCATCCCTCTTTTTTGGTGCTATCACCTTTTAGTGTAGTTTACTTTACGTTATCCTTCTTTCCTTGGTCCCTTAGCATTCATAGCTTAGTTTCCCCTTTTCAGCACTAGGGGTAGCAGTAGTAGTAGAGATAGATAGAGGAACCAACCTTCTCCAGAGATCTGTCCCAAGCTCGCAAGGTCCCAAAACTTGGGGACAGTTCCATTGTGGTCTTAGACACCTCGACCCTTTCGAGATCCCAGATGCGGGTGCACGTTTGAGAAACCAACACTTATATTGAGTGTGCTTTGCATGCTTGTTTATATTTGTGAATAGTTTTTTTGTCATGTTGTTTAGTGTGTAAATATGCTAGTTTTTTAAACTTTTGCTTGTGTTTTTTTGTTATCACATCATCACCTATATCATAACATCTAACATCACATATATCATATATATCAATAACTACTAAGCTACATCATCATGAAAATAAACATCCAACATGTATTCTAAGCTATTATCATCCTACCATATCATCAATGGGGCAATAGGGATCACCTTCTATCCCCCCTCGCCAATATAAAAAACTAAAACATGGACTTATCAAAGTATCTCATCAAATACAATGTGATATTTCAAATGTTATCTCATAAATCACAAACAAGTGATACAATCATAATAAATTCCATCATCATATATATAAAAATTTGTCAAAAATATCAATGTCCATATAGGATGTGTCTTAGTACATAATCATTAGATACAAAATATGCCTTCATATCAAGGCATGATAAAAAATAGTACATATACATCTTCTCAAAACTATGCCTTCATATCAAGGCATACATTAAAAACAAGTACATCTATAAATACATCATCATAATAAAGAAAGTCAACTGCAACTCTCACCTACACTAGGACTATTTGACCTAGCCTTAAGTGGCAGAATCTGTTGCACTGAAGGCCTTGTCCATGGTGATGGCATTTGAACAGACCTAATAGATCTAGAGGTCCCTTATGACTCTGATTTGGAATGACTACCTGTCATCTGGAAAAAGGATATAACCCTCTACTACTCTGGTATAACCCCATGATATAATGCCCTATAATATACAACCTAACATGTGGCTGATGTAAAATCATATACTGTAGTCTCTGTTTACCTCTTGCTTCACCAATCAAACCCCAAACATGTTGACACATCATCCAGACTAGTCTGGAATCTCACCTGAGGCACACGTAGGTGCTGAGCCCCTCTTTCATGTGAGCTTTGTGAGAATGTTCTCCCTTAATAAGGGGATGTTTGCACAAACAAAGAATGAACACACCCATTCTTGGAATCAAGATTAAGAAATAAATACTAGTCTAATGTACCATAACACAAAATAACATGATCATACTACAATAGAAGTAGAACTAAATCATGATTAACATTAAGAACATTGGTATTACACCCATGAACATAAAAAAATATGTACTAATCAAGATCCATCACACAGATGTTCAGAACTATCCCATTATATTAATTCATCAAGTTACAATAGCTAATATTACATCAAAAGAGTTCCTTGGATGGATATATTACATCAACAGAGCTTTAACATGCTCTATTTTATTGCTTCATTATAGAGCTTACAATCACATATTACACATCTTCACTAGTTGTATCTCTATATATCTCTCTCTCTCATTCGCACTCTCCCCCTAATATCATGTAAGATCATCCATAAAGAGGAACTCAAAGGAATATCTCCTAATCGCTCATCATTACAAGAGAAGGCCTAAAGGAAGATTTCACGATTTCCCTACAACTACCCAAGAACATAACAAATGTCATAACGCATTTCCTCGATCGAGTATCCCTTAGCATACAAGTTCCAGCTAATCCATAAAAAACATGACCTCTTATCCTTTCATGATAACCATATTGATGCCCTGGAATATCCTTTTATTGAGCTATAAGTCTTCATAGCTTATCCATAACTGTATCTGGTCACTTTTCCATCTATTCCCTAAACACATCTTTACCCATTGTTCAAAACCAACTAAGTCCTGAATCAAACCTACCTGGGTGCGAGCCCTCATGCATCCCCAAAAGCTACTTTCATGTGTGCCTTCACACCCTACTTTTGTGCACCAAAAAACTTCGTGCCTTAGGTACTTAGTTAATTTAGGGGTCAAACATCACCCCATACTAATCTGATCACTGCCCTGACAATCCTTTGTGTTTCCTGAATCAAGATCTTGACCAAAAATTTGCTAAGGTAGAAAATAATGCTCCAAAGAAAAATGAATAGTGGAATTGAAATAATCTGAATAAATAGTGGAAGAATGGGAGAATATGCTACGTGGTCATCCCATTATGTGACCAATTGGAGAAGTTTAGGGAACTTTACATCTATTTCATCCTTCAACTTCTCACAAGCCTTTAATTCTGCTAAAGCCTTCCTTGGTGCTTCTCCTATGATGCTGGGCACTTGGTTTGGGGTGAATTCTTCCACCTTCCCCTTGAGCACATTAATGGCTACCATAAACTCCACGTAGATACCTTTGAACTCATCCATCCCCTCAGTGATGGAATCCCAAAGTTTGCTAATCTTGAAATCCAACTTTTTGTGTTTTGTTTTTATCTTATATTTCTAAGCTATGGTGTTAATAACCAACTACACGTGCTCAACCTTGTTGGTGGGGATCGTCTCTTGTAAAGCCTTGAGGGTGGCCTCCTCTTTTTTCACCCTCTCATCAATGATGGGCTAGCACTTTCTGTAGCTGTTGAAGCCCCAATTTTCTAGTATGTTTATCTCTTTGAGTTGAGTGAGAAAGTCCTCCAACTCAGTGATCCAAGTTTCAACGATGAATTTGTTTTATTCTTTCTCCTTGGTGAGCTCTGTAGTTGTGGGCCCAATGCCATCCTTGATGTTTGTGAGAAACATCCCCACAAGGAATTTGAGATACTCCATCTCGTCCCCATAATCCATGTTGGCTTGGCCCACCATCATTGGACATTGTCCTAAAATTCTCTTGATGAGGGTGCCAGCTCAATCATATGCCTCCTTGGTTCACTCCTACTCACCCTTCAATTCTTGGCATAATATTTCTACTTCCTTTTCTTTTTGCTTCTTCACCATGACTAAGGTCCGAACAGTGGCCCCTACATCAAAGCTGCATTGAATCACCACTGAGGACATATTTTGAAGCATGTTGTATGCTTGTTCATCTATTAGGTCACTAGGATCCACCACCTTCTACATCTCTCCTTCCTTCTTCTTCAAGTGAATGGTATTGATCGCGTGATCATTGACCTCAAATTCTGGCTCTTCGGAGTGGCAATGTATGTTCAAGCTTAGCATTTTTCTTGTCCTAGGCACGCCCCCTTTTTGATCCATCAGATCCACACCAATGCAATTTTTCTGGTGGGAGGGTGTCCTAGAACCTTGCGTGTAACACCTTTTTGGGATCGTCCGTGAAATCCATATGAGGAGACACGGGTGTCCACTTTCTCATTGTCACCTTGCACTTCGATTGCTGCTTCTTTGATCCTAGGGTGAACCCCTTGTCCTCTTTTATAAAAAAAGAGTCCCCTTTATCTCTTTCCCTTGGGATGGTGGTTTGTGTTGGGGAGGCTTCATACACTAGACACTTCTCAGGTCATGTAGAATGCTCCTCTTTATCATGCGCCTTGCCTGCATCCGTGGCTTCAACTTCATCTCTCTCATATTCTTCAAGCTTTTCTTCCAACTCCACCTTAAAGGTCGTGGGGTCATCCTTCTCTCCATCTTCTGATCCTATCATAGAGCTTGATGCTTTGCATGTCTTCTGATTCTTTACTTTCAGCTCTTCATCCTTGTGCTCTGATAGTGAAGCCTCGATGCCACCCTGTTGTGAATTGCTTGCGCCATTGCTACCATTGCAGCACATGTAATACTTACTCTTCCAGGAAGTGTATAACTTTACTTTACTCTTTTCTTCTTCTTCTTCATCTCCTTCGACTTGTACCACTTTCATGGTTATGATTGGTACCTCCTGTGTCATTGGAAAGGGGGAGTCTATAACCTCCACTTCAATCCCCCCTTGTGTTTTGGGGTACAACTATACAAACACCTGATGGACATAACCCTTGACGGTGACACTGACTTGTGGGTGTAAGTCTAGAAAATATGGTTCCAAAACCTCAACATAGGCTAGTCGAGTGACATACTTGTATGTCACGTGTAAGGTATGGACATCATCATCCACCTTGTCTACTTCAAAAACCAGCTTCTGGACATATTTTATTCAGTTGATGGCACACTTCATAAATTTAGTAGTAAATGTGAAGGGGAGCTTGTACCACGACCCCATCTCTCCCTTGGCCATCATAAACTTTGCCAAGAAAAAGTGCTGTATAACTGTGAACTTAAATAACTTGGGGTAGTTCATGTGGGATGCACCACTCATCCTCAAATGTATCACACAACCATTCAAACCACATGTTCATCCGAGCTTTATAGGCATTTGAGATGGTCTCATCACAAGTGAACTTCACACATTGTACCATAGGGGATGAGTGCACCGGCAGGTGAACCCATATGTTCCCATCTGGCCCATCTGGAACACCAATCTCCCAAAATATGATCAATATAAGTATGGAGCCCCATGATATTTTTGGTCCTCCCTCATTCTACACTCGTGCTTCTTCAACAATGTCATTTTCCATAAACTCTACAAAATTGTAATGTTCCCTTTTTGACACTCTGTAGGCCACATACAAGAATCTCCTATTGATGTCTGTCCACCTCTCTGATGCACCCAATTTACAACTAATGAGTCTAGAGGAGACTCTTAATGCTAGGTCTCAAAGATCTGTAATCACATGAGCCCTTTCTCCTTTCTGGTAGTTCAATTTCTTCATTAGCTCCCCAATCTTTGCAGTGCCACACAATTCAAATGCCATGTCTTCACCGGTGTTCCGCAGGCCTGTAACTATCCTAATCAAGTGGCTTGTAATCCTCATCCTCCTTCTTACAAAGTAGAAGAATTCCTCATGTACCCACGACATCAACCACTTGAACAATGAGGAAGGTTTCACAAAGAATGACAACTCCCATAGTTGCAAGACTCCAACCTTCTATAATTCTTGTTGTACTGAGTTGTCCACCTTAGGGTTTTTGAGTTCGTCTACTGCTGGAGTGTCTGAAACTAGATCCACCTAGATTAGCTTCTCGTCGTCACTTGTTCTATGGTTATACTCACTGATTTTACACTTTTACAACTTTTAACTCCACTTCTTAGCCTTAATGACCCTTAGGGGCACTGCATTTCTAAGTAACTCTCCACGGGTTCTTCCTTTTCCCCCACCCATCTCTTTGTTCAAGATTTCTTGGGTGTCATCTCCTTTCTTCTTATTTATTTTTTCCCCTAGGTGCTTTAAACTTCTCCTTCATCTTCCCTAACGTCGACAAATTTCACACTTCTCCCTCACACAACCCCTTCCTACTCTGATTTCTCCTTTCCGTTATGCCACAAGATAACGACAAAAATTGCATAATTTCATTGGTTTGTGACAAGTACTTCACTCTTCTTTGCAAAAACCTCATCACACTTCAAGTCAGGAGCACAAAAATTTGTTAAGGTAATGTAGTTGATGGTGACACTAACTTGTGGGTGTAAGTCTAGAAAATCTGGCTCTAAAACCTCGACATAGGCCAGTCGAGTGCAATACTTGTATGTCGTGCGTAAGGTATGGACATCAATGTCTACCTTATCTGCTTCAAAAACTAGCTTCTACACATCTTTTATTCAGTTGATGACACACTTCCTATATTTAGCAATAAATGTGAAGGGGAGCTTGCACCATGGCCCTATCTCTCCCTTAGCCATGATAAAATTTGCCAAGAATAAGTGCTATGTAATTACAAACTTAACTTGATCCCCAATAACTTGTGGTAGTTCATGGGGGATGCACCACTCATTTTCAAATGCCTTGCATAACCATTCATACCACATGTTCATTCGAGCCTTATAGGCACTTGAGATGGTCCCATCACAAGTGAAATTTGAAAATTATACCACAGGGAATGAGTATGCTAGTGGGTGAACCTATATGTTCCCATATGGCCCATCTGGGAAAACAATCTCTGAGAATATGATTAATAGAAGTATGGATCCCCATGTGATTTTCACTCCTGCCTCATTCTGTACTCGTGCTGTTTCAACAATGTCATTTTCAATAAACTTTGCAAAATTATAATGTTCCCTTTTTGACAATTTGTAGGCCACATACAAGAATCTCCTATTGATGTCTGTCCACCTCTCTGGTGCACCCAATTTGTTAGGAGCTGACTCTCAATGTTGGGTCTAGGAGATCCACAATCACCTGAGACCTTCCTCCTTTCTCATAGTTCAATTTCTTCCATAGCTTCTCAATCTTTGTAGTGGCACACAAGTCAAGTGCTATGTCTTCGCCGGTGTTCTGCAGGCCTATAACTATCCTAATTAAGTGGCCTGTAATCCTTATCCTCCTTCCCGTAAAGTAGAAGAAGTGCTTGTCTACCTGCGACATCAACCCCCTAAATAGTGGGGTGAGTTTCACAAAGAATGACAAATCCCATAATTGTAAGAATCCAGTCTTTTGTAATTCTTGTTATACCGAGTCATCCACCTTAGGGTTTCCAAGTTCTTCTACCGCTGGAGTGTTTGAAACTAGATCTACCCACACCAGCTTCTTGTTGTCACTTGTTCTTTGGTTATACTCACTGATTTTGCACTTGTACAAATTTGAAATCCAATTCTCAGCCTTAATGACCCCTGAGGGTACTGCATTTTTGATTAAATGTCCATAGGTTTTTCCTTTGCCACCGCCAGTCTCTTTGTTTGAGATTTCTTGGGTGCCATCTCATTTCTTCTTCTTTCTTTCATTCCCTAGATGCTTTGAACTTCTCCTTCATCTACCTGAACCTTGACAGCTTTCACGCTTCTCCCTTATGCAACCCCTTCCTGCTCTGTTGTCTCCTTTCCCCTCTTTTTATGCCATAACTCACATAATTTCACTAGTTCATGATAAGGACCTCGCTCTTCTTTGTAAAACCCTTGTCACACTTCAAGTTAGGAGAAAAAAAATTCGTTAAGGAAAAGTAGTTGAAATAATTTTTCAGTGCCTTAGAGTTCCTCCGACCACGTGTCTTAACATTTATTTTTAATAAATCACTTTATTTCAATTAACTCAACTTTCACAACTTTCACTTCGCGTGTCACAACTATAACCTTCTGGCGCTCCAACACTACTTCACTCCCACATGCCTCCTTCACATGTGTTACTATGCCAAAGTACATAACCTCTGCATTGTCCACCAAGTAGTTCCCTAAGGTGCTTCCTACCTTATGTTATATTGTCTGATATTTCTCCACTACATGGTCTTTAAACTTTTCTCAGTACACCTTTATAACTACAAGAATTCAAACACCTTAACCACCGTACCACCTGTTCTTCTATCATTGCAGTAATGATTCCCAACAACTCATTGTTAATTGAATTTGTCAAACATATCCAAACATATCTACCAATCCACCCCACACAAAATGTATGTGTGGTCCTATACACATAGAATCACTTATACTGCAATTAGCTAATGGTGCACCAACATGCAACACAAATTGAAAAATGACGACAAACGAAATGGAAAATCATTAAAGGAAACCTAATCTAATTGGCAATACTATCGTATTTATAGACATATAGAAGCCTTATTTATAGTAGGGATTCAACCTGCTCCCATTGAAATAACCTGAAAACCTTGTCCCATCCAATGCTTGCAGCTAGAACGTGCTTGAATCAAAGATGTAAGATATAACATAAAACTCTAACCAATGGACTTTGAGTTTCCCAGGATGGCGCAGAAACTTAGAATCATAAAGTAAAACCATCTTCCCAACCCCAAATTGTTTATTCTTAATGTGATGACCATGCCATGATTTTTGTCTCACCTTCTCAGTCTTCTGACTCCATCTAGCAAGTGACTGCCTTTCGTTCAACAACATTAACTTATCCATGCACTCTTCTAATTCTTGTTTGTCGGCCAATCCTCTTGCACATGTAATATGTAGAGAGGGTAGCATAAATTATACTGGAAAAATAGCTTTCATGCCAGACACCAATTGAAATAGTGTGGCTTTGTTCAATCTCTTGTAGGTTGTTCTATATGCCCATAATACAGTTTAGACTTTGTCATCCCAATCCTATCTCACAACATCACAAATCTTGGTCAATGTGTGACTTAGTATCTTATTGAATGCCTCGGTTATCCCATTAGCCTAAGGGTGGTAAGGAGTAGTCTTGTGATGAGCCACCATGAACTTTTCCAACAAAATCCTATCTATCTCATTAAAAAAATGTGTACCCCTGTCACTAATCAAACTCAAAGGGCACCCATACTTGCTGATTATATTTTCCCATAGGAATCTTGCTACCATGGTTATCGTGCAATATTTCATAGGCACTGCCTCCATCCACCATGTTAAGTAATTAGTATAAGTAATTATATAGCGTGAACCAATCTTTCACACGATAGGTGAAATATGGCCTACAAAGTCAACCACCCACTTCTCAAACAGTTCAACACTAGCTATCGACCTCAAGCATTTCATCTCTTCTTCATGGGTTGCCAAGGCATTAGAAATGATCACAAGCCTTGCAAAACTCAATACAATCCTAGTAAATGGTTTCCCACCAAATACCTGCTAGTAGAATCTTCCACTCGATGACATTTATTACATAATTTCCTCCTATAATTCCACCACGTGCTTCCTCCATGATTGCAACACACTCATGCTCTAGCACACAATAACACAAGATCTCATCACGGCCTAACTTGTATATGTCTCTACCAATTAACATGTAGGGTGTGACACATATAGCTAACTATTTTCTTTCCAAAGTATTCATTTCCTCTGGTGCCACACCTATTTTGAGAAACACAACAATATCCTCTAAGTTAGAGAGTGCATGTTGCAATATAAACAGTTGCGCATCTGGAATTGTATCCTTAATGCTCTACATGTCCTCTACTGATTCAATTCTTAATAAATTGTGAGGTCCTAAATTACTCTTACCCAGTTTCACAACAATTGTAAACTCAAACTCTTGAAACAATAGGACCCACTTGTATATGCACCCTTGTAAAACGAGCTTGTTCACTAAGTACTTCAATGCCATGTGGTCCATGTAGAATATAAAGGGTGTTGCAGCAGATACTGCCTGAATTTATGTAGTGTGTAGATCATCAATAATGCCTTGTGCTCGGTAGTAGTATAGTTCTGCTCTTATGGAGTCAACTTAATTTTTACAAAACAAAGAGGGTGATCAATAGTCCTCTCACTAGGCTGTGCGAATACTACTCCAATTGCCTTCCTTGAAGCATCAATATGTACATGGAATGGCTTGTCCCAAGATGAAAAGCATAATATGGGTTCAGTGATAAGCATATTATTCAATGTATCAAATGCCATCTGTTGCACCTCTCCCCAATGAAACAAACTTATGTGCTTCAGCAATCCCTCAAATGGCACGATGATCTTAATATATCCCTTAATAAATTTTTGGTAGTACCCCATATGCCCAACAAATCCATGCACCGCGCTCTGGTTGGTAGGTTCTCCCAATCCAAAAATAATGGAAACTTTGGCAGGATCCACCAGCAAGCCTTCCTTACATATGATATGCCCCAAAAGGAGTAGAAAAAACCCATTTCTTAATGTTGAGAGATATACTCAACTGTCATCATCTCCCAAACATCAACTAGAGATTATCACAATGGTCTTTTACTAGTCCATAAACCATCCAATCATTAAGGTAGACTTGAAGAAACTTATGGATGAAGTCTTGAAACACCTGAACCACAATACACGAAAACAGAACAGGCATGTTCTTCAGTCTAAAAGACATGACTGTGTAGGCAAAATTTCCCCATTCAGTAACAAAAGTTGTATTTTCTTGGTCCTCCTTTGTAATTCTAACCTGATGATATCATGAGAATCCATATGTGAAAGAATAGGTCTCGCGCCCGGCTACTCCTTCCAGGACATCCTCAGTGAAGGGGGTTGGAAAAGGGTGAATGACACATACTGCATTCAAATCCCTACAATCAATGTAAATCCTTATCTTCCCATCCTTCTTAATGCTAATGCCCATTGGACTTATCTATTGTGATTCATCAATAGCCTCAATGATTCCTGATGTGATCATCTTGTCAATCTCCTCCTTGACCCTGACATGTAGATTCAAATTCATCCGGTAAGGTATCTTTCGAATTGGGCACACGCCCTCCCTCAGTTTGATCTACATCTATCTTAAAGAGTGGTGAAATCCCTTAAGCTCATGGTACCCATGTGGAAACAAATCTTGAAATTTGTGTAACAGATCAATAATATTTGAAACCTCCCTTTTTAACCAGTAATCCCAAATAGTAGCGTCCTTAGGTTCCACATCTGAGCCAATGTTAACCTTCTTAGTTTTCAGGGGTTTATGGTAGTGCGATCTTACTCATCAACACTATCCATTACCTTGCATGTACCCACATTATGGTTAACATTCAAGTCCTCCAATTCTTCACCATAGATCACATAGACCAACTTTCCTTTCTCTTTTTCCATGCAAGCACGCTCAAGTTGTATTTCCTCCCGCTCTTCCTCATCGAAGCACGCTTCCATGTTAGGTTCTCCCAACAACTCCAGTATTTATCCTCCGCCATGGAACTATCCCCCATAGTTAGGTGCTTAACAACCTGCAGTGCCTCAAGCACCGATGGATTTATAATTTGATACTCAAAGGTTTGAATCAAGTCATGTATCAACTCCCACCAGTTTCTTGTCTAACGACGTATCTATGAGTCAATGTACCATGCACGTGTACAACCTTGTAAGGTGGAGTAAAGCTTATGCACCCATAAAGATGGAGGCAAGGATTCCACGCCTTCCATCCAGGCCTTCTCACACACCTAGACGTGAAACAAGGTAGGTTCCTTCCCATGATAATCTTGTATAGTAGTAGGTGCATTGTTTCAGAGGAACCTAATAGAGAATGTGATTCTAACCTCGCGCCACTCTAGAAGGTTATCGCAATGGGTCATCCACAAATGTGCTGCAGTCCTGAGAAAAGTATAGCTAAGCATACTTATCCTTTCAATCTCACATCTCCACTGGGTCTCCATTACTTATAAGAAAACATCATGGTTGGCTTTCCTAGTGTAACTTGGCAACTATTTTTCTCCTAGGCACCAGATTGAGCGCACCTTTGTTACTCTCGTCATAGAGCCTCTTAACTGCCTTCTGAATAACTCATATGTTCTGTGTGCCCAACTATCGCATGCCACACTAGTAGTATCACTTACAGATTGAGCGTCTTCCCAATAAATAACTCCTTCTATTGGATGCACAACCTCAGGGTCTCTAATAGTGTGCACATAGATTTTGTCTAGGTCTCCTTCTCCTAAGGGTTTAGTATAGGGTGTTGACGTTCCATCTGTTAAAGGTATGATAACATGTTCCTCCTTTTTCTAAAAACTTATATATCCCTTATTGAAATGTAAGTCAACATTATTCTTATAACACCAGGGGCACCCAAACAACACTGGGAAGTTGTTTTCCTCAACAAATGCCAAGACTTCAAAGTCTTCAGTGAATTTCACCCCTTGGATAATGATAACAATGTTTGATCTTGTTATCCATATACAACACATTTGAGGATGGTTATAATGGGGCCTTCCCATTTGATTTTATGTGTCCAAGGCGAGAACATTAACTTCTACACTTGTGTCAATTAGAATATTGCTCAGGAGCCATCCATCAACCAAAACATTCAAGGTAATCTCCTTTCATAGTCAATGTTGTGCAGGGGAAGGTTAATGTGTAAGACTTACCACTCGCGATCTCCTCTAACACGCAGTATTTTCTCCCGTAGCCATTCTCATAGTAGAGGGATGATATTTTCTTGCCTCAACATCTTGTATACCTCCCTAACATCATCCAAATCCTTGTGTGGAGCCTCAACACTCTTATTTTTCTCTAACTACCATGACTTCTCCTTTAGGCATTGGAGCTCTCCTTGTAGGCTTTGAATCACATCCATGGTCTCTTGCTAAACTTGAGCAGGGTCCAAATACTTCCCATGCACCACCTCTTCTCTTGTGAAAAGTGGTCTCTACTTTTCTACTTTCCTAGTGTGCACAACGTCAGCTCACGTTGTCACCAATATAGGTTCTAACTCTGAATCATGTGCCACCCTTGGCATCCACTACAAGTCAAATTTCTTCACGATTACCATCTCGACACCTTTGTCCTTCTGATATTACTAGCTCATGTGTTGAAACAATTCCAAACACTCTTCATACTTGTTCTTCTTTCCACACCAAGAGCACTGTAGCAGGTTGAGACATTAACTCTTATAGTGCTCTGTATACCCATAGTTGTAACAGGTTCCATGTGGGTACTCAATTCTTCCACTTCCACGATGGTCATGACCTCTAAATCCTCCACAAAAGCCTCTTATTTGACTCCCTCCATCTGCACGCCCTTCATAATGATGGCCCTCATCCTTGGAACTATTTGCAATACTAGTTTGGCACACACTAGTATAAATGGCATCATGTATTTGGTTAATCAATCGACAATCCTTGGTGTCATGAGTAGTAAAGGTGCATATTTTGTAATAGCAAGACACATTATTACGGATCATGTGCTATAGTAGTGGACACCTATTTGCATCATGATCTATGTGGCAAATCACATAGTCTATTGTTATGGCACGTACTAATATTTGAGGACAACTATCCTTCATATGCCCTTCTACCTCACAATTTGTGCACCATAGGCCAATGCGAGCCTCATGTGTTGAGTTCACAGATAGCTTCTCTAGCTACTTTTCCATGGAAATGATTTGAGCTTCCAAAAAAGGACTAATGCCGATATCCACGCTTCTTAGAACCTCAATGTGCAGGGAAACCTCCAAGGCCTGAAGCGGATCTATTGATTTTTTATGGGAAAGTACTCTTCTAAAAGGTGTTATTAATCCTCCAACAAACCATTGAGCATGCTGAGAAGGATGAATATCATAAGACCATTTTGACAAGAGGGTTTCAAAGTGCACATCATACTCCCACATACTCTCTGCCATACCCTTTTATATCTCCTTTAATACACTAACGCTCTTTTGCTCAAACTTAGGAATTTGAAATTCTGTTAGGAATTCATCACACAATATATTATAATCCACCACTTTCTTATGTGGGTTATACTTCTGGTACTAGCTATGTGAATGCCCCTACAATGTCGTTACAAATTTAATTACCTTCCACTCCAGGGCAGTGATCCCCTTCGTGCTCCATAGTAGTTAACACTTGTGTACATGATTCACAACATGCTTTACAACATCCTTAACACTCTTGTAATCCAGAAAATGGAGTGAAATTTCATAGAACACATGCTGCTAAGGTTGTGGTCCTTGTCCACTAGGTCTAAGACCTTGATTTCCTCCAGTGTTTCCACCACCAGATCCACTTGACCCACTTGCTCCTGAACTTCTCGATCCACCAGATCCTCCTAATGTAACAGGTACATGGCTTGAAGTGGTGCTACTTTATGTACTCACCATCGAGCTAAACTGAGCTCCCATAGTTTGTGAAGTGGAACTACTCCCAGATGTGATACCCACATTCTGCATGCTCAACCCTTGCTGAAATGATGCACTAGATAGGATACCTCCAAATACAAGAAACATGATACAAACTAGAATTTACAAGTTAACACCCTAGACACACTGACACATCACTCAACCTAGATTGAGCGCTCACCCAAAGCATGCAAAGGTACCAGGTTCCTCTTTAGGGTTGCTATAGTAGGATGTTAGCATGATGAAGGAAGAAACATATAGATCCATAATTAATCCATCATTCTACAATGCATGCCATATTCAAATTTATGAAAGAACAAGCTTAAACAATAATCATGATTGAATCAAGAACATGTACTACTCAATTACACACAGGAATGAAACTTAGGTTCAACCAATATCTTCAATCTATTAATAAGCACAAAAACTCCCTACAATAATGGTAATCTATACTGATGTGCACATGGATCTGATACAATAATCCAGTCATATGCACATATCTTTTTATGCTTACCTCTTACGCTCTGCATATACCTATATATATCTCCTCACTATATCTCATCTCTCTCTCTTAGGTAATTCACTTCATATATATATACGGTGGGGACTTTCCCTTCACCAATTATCTGTTCCAAAAATAGGCCGCATGTTATTAATAGCCATGTGCCATTTACAGGCATAGCCACACATGCAAGTGTTATATCTATAGAAGTCTTACAGTTAATTTAAGTGACAATCCTATTCTTAGCTCATATCCATGAAAAATGCTTTGATCCAATCCTCCAAAGATAAATAATGCATGGCGCACACATCTCTGCATCGTTGGTGTGTTCTACACACCATCTTCTAAAAATAGGTCTTCATGCTCAAAATCAGCTACGTTCTGAATGCTGAACTTCTGCTCCACGCATGCGTTCTTTTCACCCTTAAACCTGGCCTGCTTTCCCATGCAGACTTCTTGTGTGATCTCTGTCAAGTGTTCTCTGATCAACATTACCCCACACTAATCTCATTGTCACCCCGAAAATGGGTATCTCCAAAAAATTAAAGTAAATAATAGAAGAATGGAAAGAATAAGAATGAAAGAATGTAGATAAATAAAGAAGTTTTATGAGGCAACCTCTTCTGTATCAGTTTGAAGTATCAACTCTAGATACTCCTCCTTTATTTTGGCCTCCAAGACCTGCCGTTTAGCGAGTGCTTGTTCTGATTTTTCTGGAATGTCCACAACAATGGATTCCAATTCATCCCTTGTAATCTCCCCTTTTTCATGTTGCAGAACCAACACAACACTGGACATTGACGTCATTCTTCCTTCTAAAAGATCCATCTTCTACACAATGAGCTTCCCAAGCTCTTCTAACTGAGTCTTGTGCGGATCTTGTGCTACTGCTAGGGCCTTGTGCTTCTACTTAACTATTGGAAATCTTTCTACGTGGCCCAATGTTTCATCCTTCATTACTTTCTGGACCTCATTGTTTTCTTTGAGGGTCTTTATGCTGATAAGCACCTCTGGAGCTGTGCAAATGTTCAAAGCCTAGTCTTCTTTCTTGAATACTTCTTGTAGCACTTGCAGCAACCCTTCATAGGATGTAATATTTTGCATCACTGAAGCTTTCTCTCATTTTGCCTCTTGTTCTTAATTCCTTGGTGTTGGAATGCACAAAGGTTCATCTTGAAGTACTAGGGCCACCAAATTTCCTACATTATGTATCTCTGAGAGAAACGTCTGTGGTACCTTGGTCTCCAAGTGTGGCCTAGCTCTTATGACATTGTCTCCAATCTCCTTTGTGATACTGATAAATACTTCATTCTTCTTATGTGCCAAGTCCCTCTCTTGTGTTATGCACACTAGCTCTGCATCCTTTCTCTTTAGCTCCTCGTGCAATGCTCTTATCATTGCAGATTTGTCCATGTTTCTTCTAGCAACTTCAGTAGAAACCTTCACCAATGCGTTACTGACCTGCTCATCTAACATGACAGTAGTATTTACTGTCATATGTCTAGCTTGGGGTGCCTTCTTCGACTGTCTTGAAATGCATGACTCTTCACATACATCAAAGTTAGGCTCATCCATGTGGGTGTGCATTAATCATGATAGTTTCTTTTGAGTACGCACAATCACCATATCCTCATCCATTAGCTCCCAACCGAATAAATCCTTTGATGCTATCATGCTCTGGAAGTGGGCATGAACAATTTTACCTACATCCTCTACATATCCCATGGCTAGTGGAATGTGCTCTCCACTTATCCTCTTCGATCTAAAACCCTTGGGAATTGTAGCTTCAAGGTTAGGATCCTGTTTCGTTACACCTTAAGCAGTCACATGCACGGATCTAGAGGTTTCCTTCTCTCTTTCTTCTCGATCCTTCATCTCTTCATCTTTTTTCTCTTCCTCGTTCTATGATTCATCTTCTTGTTTGAGCGGGGTAAGAGATGCATGCTCACTCTCCCTTGATTCCTCCGCTTCTTTATCTAACTTCAAATTTATTCTCTTCTTTGGCTTAATGGTATCCTTGTGTGGAGAGAGATGAGGTGATTTCCTTACCATTTGTGGGCTTCCACTTTGAGTCCTTGTGTATTTAAACACTTTCTTAAATTTGTGCTCCCCCCACTCAACCTTTGTATATTCCTCTTTGTCCTATCCCTGAGGTGGAGTGGTCATGCGCTGTGACTCTTCTTTGTCATATGGTTGCTTTCTTTTGCACTCCAAGCCTCCACTATCTTCACGCTCCTCTTGTTCATTCTCTACTTTAACAGTTTCTATGGGCCTTTGTGCCGGTATATTTTCCAATGTGTGCTTACCCTTCAGTGGCCCTAGGAGCAAAAATTCATTCTCCACATACTTATTGCTCTCTATCTTGGGCTTGAGCTGAAGATACACTAATGTTACCCCTATATCCACCACAACTAGACTTATTTTCTTAATATTCAACACCTTTGAAATGAGCCTCTCGATATAGGCACTTCTTCCTAGATACACATACTTCTTCCTCAACATGTGGTAGTCACAGTCTACCTTATCTGCATTGAATACCAGTCATCGCGTGTCTATGAATTTGTGAACAGATGCTTGGAAATACCTTGTAATGAATGTGTAAGTCAATTTACACCAAGAGCTCTATACTCCATCTCTCATTGGGAAGCGCATGATGCAGAAATGTTGATATACAACAAACTGGACTTGTTTACCCACTACTGATGGTAGGTCCTTTGGGATGCACCACTCTTCTCCAAATGCCACACGGAGCCTCTCATACCATTTCTCCACCTTTTGCTTGAGGTCATCTGTTACAGACCCTTTACACAGGTACTTGCTAAACCTTTCAGCTGGTAACTTATTCTCCATGAGGTATTCCCATACCTTTTCCTTAGGCCCATATGGTACTCTAATTTCCTTGAATACTAGTGATAGTAGAACAACCCCAAAGCTGATCTTCCCTCCTGTGCACACTTCCTCGATGATTTGCTCTACAATGTAGCCTGTAATATTGTAGATTGCTCCTTCTGACATCTTACACGTAATGTGTAACCACATAGTATTTACATGTGACCACCACTCCTAGTCGTTCAAATTTTTAATAAGGTGTGCTGCTGCTTGCACAACTAGACAATTATTTAACTTGTCTATATCCATACCACACGAACCCTTCAGGTACCCCAACTTCTGTCTGGTCTTTAAGATCATGAATTTATCTATGAGATCATTATTTATATATTCTCCTATGGTCTTCAAACTTATCACCATTGAGATAAGTGTGGATGTGATTCTAATTCTGTGTCCTGCAAAGTAGAAGAAGTCCTCATGCGCTATGCTCTTGAGCCACTAGTACAAGGGCTCATACTTCCTGAAATATGGAAGCTCATATAATTAGTAGACTCCAATTCTCTTCAGAAGCTTATCACCTACATCATCATAAACTGACATGTCATCCTCCGTATGTTTTTTCCTCCTTGTAGTGAGCAAGGAATCGAGACAATTGATGCAACCTAGAATTTACCAGATAATACCTTAGACGCGCTGGAACATCACTCAGCCTAGACTGAGTGCTCACTCGAAGTGCTCAAAGGTACCAGGTCCCTCTTTAGGGTTGCTGTAGCAAGCTGTTAGTGTGATGAAGGAAGAAACATTTAGATCCATAATTAATCCATCATTCTACAATGCATACCATATTCAGATTTATGAAAGAACAAGCTTAAACAATAATCATGATTGAATCAAGAACATGCACTACTCAATTACACACAGGAATGGCACTTAGATTTAGCCAATATCTTCCGTCTATTAATAAACATAGAAACTCCTTACAATAATGGAAATCTATACCGATGCGTGCTTGGATCTGATACAATAATCTAGTCATATGCGCATATCTCTTTATGCTTACCTCTTATGCTCTGCATATACCTATATATCTCTCCTCACTATATCTCATCTCTCTCTCTCTCTCTCAGGTAATTCACTTCATATATATAGGTTGGGGACTTTCCCTTCATCGCTTGTCTGTTCCAAAAATAGGCCGCATGATATTAATAGCTACGTGCCATTTACAGGAAAAGTCACACATGCAAGTGTGTTATCTATAGACCTCTTATAGTTAATTGAAGTGACAATACTATTCTTAGCTTGTCTCCATGCAAAACACTTCGATCCAATCCTCCAAAGATAGACAATGCATGGCGCGCACGTCTCTGCATTGTTGGTATGTTCTGCATGCCATCTTCTAAAAACAGGTCTTCATGCTCAAAATTGGATAAGTCCTGAATGCTAAATTTCTATGTTGGGTTTAGCACACAAGTTGGACAAATAATATATAAAATCTAAACATACATGCAAATAAAATTAGATATTCTACCATAAGAAATATACAAAACAAGAGACATAAATCAACACCAGATTTAACGTAGTTCACCCAGTGTGGGCTACATCCACCAAGAAACAAGCCAATCTATTATCCAAAGCTTTGACAAGATATACAATGAAGATTTACAATCTTCCACACCTCTTAGATGTTCGGTAATTTCTTTCTCCAAGATTTTTTCTCTACCACCAAGAATTCACTCTCACTAACGTTTTTCAAGTTCTTTCTAATTCTTGTTTATCATCTACTTCTAAACCCTAGATTTTGTGCTTATATAGTCATTTATAGACTTAGGGCACTTCGCCATGCAATTACAATCAATAAATCTATTTTAATGCTATATATATAATTCCCAAGAGTTAATTAAAACTTCATCGCACAGGTAACCGATGTTGGTTCTGCTTAATTGCTGCCGGTTCCTTACTTGCTTGACTGATTCCAGTCACGCCTGATCGATGCCAGTCTGCCCTATTTGATGCCGGTTATTGTATTTTCTAGCAAGTTCCAATTTCATGCTAAAATGAAGTAATTGAGCTCCACAACTCAACAATCTCCCACTTTGATTTTAATTACTGCACCATACCTATACAGTGCCATTCTTGGATTCTTCCTTGGCTTTGTTTCTTCCTTTTCAAGTCTCAAACTCAAAGACCAATAGAATTGGAGTGTAGCTCCAACTTCTCCTTTGCTAATGGCTTCGTTAGCATATCCGCAGGGTTGTTGCTCGTATGAATCTTTTCTAGATTCAACTGTCCATTCTCTAATACCTACCGTATGAAATGATACCTCATCTGAATGTGTTTCATTCTCAAATGAAACACTGAGTTATTTTCCAAATGAATTACACTCTGACTGTCACTGAATAGTTTACAATCACTTTAATCCTTTCCCAACTCTTCCATTAACCTACTCATCCATATCATCTCCTTGCTAGCCATTGTAGTTGCAACATACTCTACGTCTGTAGTAGAAAAATCCACAACCTTTTGTGATCTTGAAATCCAGCTAACTACCATTCCACCTACTGTGAAAATATATCTAGTAGTCACGTAATGAAATATACAAACCTCCATAGCATAACTACATGCTAGATGTCCCTTTTAAATACTTGAGTATCCATTAGACTGCTTTCCAATGCTCTTTACCTAGATTAGCCATATATCTACTCACAACTCCCACTACCTGTGCAATGTCTGGTCTAGTACAAACCATAACATACATGAGGCTTCTAACTACTGAAGCATTTGGCACTCATGTCATGTATTTTAACTCCTCATATGATGAAGGACACTGATCTTTGCTCAATTTGAAGTGTCCAGCCATAGGTGTGCTAACATGTTTTGCGTTCTGCATGTTGAACCTTTCTAACACCTTGTAGATATAATCCTCCTGAGACAAATACAATTTCTTATTTTTCATGTCTCTATGTATTTTCATGCCAAGGATTTTCTTTGCATATTATAAATCCTTCATTGAAAATGTGTGAGCTAGCTTTCTCTTAAGCTCACCAATGTTCTGCATACTAGATCCTGAAATAAGCATATCATCCACATATAGTAACAAAATAATATAGTTCCCATTTTCAAGCTTCTTGAAATAAACACAATGGTCAGATTCACATCTCAAGTAACCATGCTCATGCATAAAACTATCAAACCTCATGTACCATTTCCTTGGATCTTGCTTGAGCCCATATAGGCTCTTTTTCAACTTGCACACTAATTTCTCCTTACCCTTGACTTCATACCCAAGTGACTGCTGCATATAAATCTCTTCATCCAAATCACTATGAAGGAAAGTCATCTTCACATCTAGTTGCTCTAAATGCAAATCTTCTACTGCAACTAAACTCAATATAGTACGAATAGAAGTCATCTTAACAATAGGAGAAAATATTTGACCAAAGTCAATACATGCTTTCTGTGAAAATCCCTTTATTACAAGTCTTGCCTTGTACCTTTTCTGTCCACCCTCTTCTTCCTTAATCTTGTAAACCCACTTGTTCTATAATTTCCTCTTACTTGCCAACAACTTAGCCAAATCCCAAGTTTGGTTATGTTCCAAGGAGTCCATCTCCTCATCCATGCCATGCTCCCATTGAATGTGAGTCTTATCCTGCATTGCCTCTTCAAAGCTCTTTGGTTCACCACTATCAGTTAATAATAAATAAAATAGAGAAGGTGCAAATATTTCTCAAAGTTTACTTACCCTTTATGACCTTCTCACAGGAGTTTGGGGTACCAGAGGCTCACTCTGGGCCTCCTGAACATTAGTATCAACTTCTGACAGTGACCGACGTCAATCACCTCTAACTGATGCTAGTTCTATTAACCAATGCTGGTTCTTATCCTTTGTAACTGTTGGTGGTTCATCCGACTGATGCTGATCAGGGCCTAATCGATCACGGTTACTGTGTATTTATGACGGTGTTTATTTAAAACCTGAGAGTTCATTTTCATCAATAAACTTATCAATTTTCCCATGCTTGGGTATCAAAATTTGATCCCTGTACATTCTCTTTTCATTCCATTCAATATCACGACTCCTAATAATTTTAAAGTTCTCTAAATCCCATAAACAAAAACCAAAATCACAAGATCCATAACCAATGAAAGTGCACCTCTTGGATTTTGCATCCAACTTTTTTCTATTTTCCCTATCAACATGCAAAAAAGCTTCTGAACCAAAAACTTTAAGAAAAGAAATATATACATCTTTTCTGGTCCATGCTTCCTTTGGTATTCCTCCATCTAGTGAACTTGAAGGCCCACAGTTAATCAAATAAATAGTTGTATCAACTGCTTCTACCCAAAACTGCAAGGGTAATCTAGAATGTATCCTTATACTTCTAGCACATTCCATGATTGTCCTGTTCATTCTTTCTACAACACCATTCTCTTGTGGTGTTCTTAGAACCGTAATTTCTTTACATATTCCATTCACTAAAAAATAATCATTGAAAGCCTTGCTACAATATTCACCACCATTGTTAGATCTAAGGCACTTTAAATTAGAATTTGATTCATTTTCTACAAGGGATTTACATCTTTTAAAAGTCTCAAAAACATCAGATTTATGTGTAATACAATAAACCCATACATTTCTTGTAGCATCATCAATGAAAGTAACTTAATAATGGGATCCACCATGAGAAGATACTTAAGCTGGTCCCCACACATCTGAGTGTACAAGCTCCAATTTCTTCTCCTTCTTGGTTACCCCAACTTTGAGAAACCTCACTCTCTTTTGCTTTCTAAAAATACAATGCTCACAGAAATCAAAATCAAAATATTTAAAATATGATAACTTACCCTAAGCCTTTAAGATCTGCATTCCTTTTTGACTTATATGACCCAACCGATTATGCCACATGCATGCATCTGGATCTGAACTAGATAATGTAGAAGAGGAATCAATAATATGGGTAGATAAATATAATGTTCCTACCTTCTTACCTCTTACCACAACAAAAGCACCATTTGTGACTTTCCAAGAGTATCCTGTAAAAGTAACCATCCAAGTAGATTCACCTAGTTGCTCTTCAGAAATAAGTTTCCTCCTGAGGATTGACATATGCCTCACATCTTTCAATACACATGTATTTCCATTCTGCAATTTTAGATGAACTTCCCCTTTACCAGTAATACTGCAAGGTTCATCATCACCCAAATAAACATACCCAAAATTTCTTTGGACATAATTTTTGAAATAACCCTTATTAGGGTTTGCATGGAAAGAAGCTACTGAATCTAAAACCCATGATTCAATTCTACTATCTAAAGAAAAAATAAGAGCATCTTACATTACCTCTGATGAAGTAAGATTCTCCACTTTACCTTTGTCTGGTTGTTGATTCTCTTTATCCTTTGACCAACAATATTTCTTTGCATGTCCTTTCTTTCCACATTTCCAACAAGTAATTCCCTTACTTCTAGATTTAGATCTGCTATCCTTGGACTTTGATTTCTCATTACTCTTACTCTTGGATCTCTCCTTTTGCCTGTCCCCGATTTCTACATTCAAAGCATTTCTAGATAATGATTCCTCTGTACTCTTCCTATGAATTTCTTCATTCAATATTATACTAACCACATCATCAAACTTCAAAATATTTTTAGCAGATGCTGTATTACAAATAACCATTACCAAGTTGTCCCAACTATTAAGCAAAGAACATAAGAATAAAAGTGCTTTTACTTCATCATCAAATGGTATAACAACCGATTTTAACTAATTTACAATATATCGGAAATCATTCAAATGACTAGAGGTAGATTCACCTTCATGCATCTTAGAACTAAATAGTTTCTTCATCAAATAAACTTTATTGGAAGCACTAGGTTTTTATATAAATTAGCAAGATATTTTATTAAGTCTACCCTAGAAGTTTCTTCTATAATATTGGAAGCCATGAATGCTGCTAGGCTCAATCTTATAGATCCCAAAGCCTTTCTGTCAAGAATATTCCATTCTTCATCAGTCATCTTCATAGGTCTAGACTTCTCATCCAATGGTAAGTACAAATCTCTTTGATATAGATAATCCTTAATCTGCATCTTCCATAATTGATAATTTCAGCCATCAAATTTATCTACCTTGTATTTATTATCTTCTGTCATTGCTGTAGCTCCCACTCAATCAAAAAACCCTATGTGAGTAAATATTTCAACACAAAAAACCCTCAAACAAAGATTTGATACTAGTTGTTGGGCTTAGCACACTGGTTGTACAGACAATATATCAGATCTAAGCATACATTCAAATAACAGTGGATATTCTACCATAAGAAATATACAAAACAAGAGACATAAATCAACACCAGATTTAACATGGTTCACCCAGTGTGGGCTACGTCCACCAAGAAACAAGCCAATCTATTATCCAAAGGCTTTACAAGATATATAATGAAGATTTACAATCTTCCACACCTCTCAGATGTTCAATACTTTCTTTCTCTAAGATTTTACTCTACCACCAAGAATTCACTCTCACCAAACTATTTCAAGTTCTTTGTATTTCTTGTTGATCATCTACTTCTAAACCCTAGCTTTTGTGCTTATATAGTTGTTTATAGACTTAGGGAACTTAGCCATGCAATTACAATCAATAAATCTATTTTAATGCTAAAAATAGATATAATTCCTGAGAGTTAATTAAATCTTCATCACATAGGTAACCGACACCGGTTTTGCCTAACCACTGCTGGTTCCTTACTTCACCGATGCCGGTCATACCTGCCCAATGCCAGTCTACCCTGACCAATGCTGGTTATTATATTTTCTAGAAAGTTCCAATTTCATGCTAAAATGAAGTAATTGAGCTCCATAACTCAACATTCTACTCCGTGCATGCATTCTTCATGACTTTAAACCTGGCCTATTTTCCCTTGCAAACTTCATGTGTGATCTCTGTCAAGTGTTCTATTATCAACAAAACATTTGCGCAACCATAAAATTCAAGGAAAAATGGTAAGCACTTGATGCTTCTTGACTATCAATATTAACTGGACTAACAATACCTTTGTCACGTCTTGGAAAACTAAACGTAAGGGTCTGGTTTCCAGGTGGGTCTAGATGTGTGCATATGACCCTTATTCTTCCTCCATTCGACAAGCTCTCATCAGAAGACAGAGGAGTCTCTCTCCCATGTTTTCCGAGATGGGGTAACACAGACAACTTAGGTTCCATGTCCTCTGCATGAACCTCAAATCCTTCCTGCAATGTCTACATCCATAGATCCATCACTCCTGCAATCTCACATTGTTTAAACAACTCCCTCTCCTGAGCTTCATTATACTTGAGCCATCTTTCCTCTCTCTCCATTTACATCGTAAGCTCCACCATCTCCTTCCAACTCTACTTCTGTGCCTTGCCCCTAGTGGGAGTTTAGATAGCCATAGGAAATGATTCTAAACTTAGGGTCACGATCAAGATCTCGATGGCTAAAGGTAAGACATGTAAGAAAGATCCCCTAGGTTCTTATAAGAACTGAAACTCAGTAACCGTTGGGCAAGAATAAGTGGAAACTACATACTGCAACATGTAACTCGTCAACACACCTCTCCACCAATGGTCAACATCATGAGTCCAAACCAAATCAATATCATGAAGCCTCTGATAGTCTTCCTGAGTCCATACACAAGGTCTATAGTACCAACTTGACCTAGATGCATATGCTGATAGCCATTCATACAACTCAATAGGGAAACAACATAAAAAGGTATCATATCACTAATGATACAAGTGATCATCTACCCATTTACGTGCATCAAACTTAGATCTAGTATTAAATCTCTGAGTAAACTCATCCTCCATGCTTTTAAGCCATGATTCAACACTGTCTAAGGTCAAGTGCTCTATCATCACACACCATTCTCACAACGGCTTTGAAAAAATCTCCTAGTAATGAAACCAAAATGTAGTCTCTATTTACCTCTTGTTTCACTAATTAAACCCCAAACGTACCAACACATCATCCAGACTGGTCTGAAAGCTCACCTGAGGCATGCGTAGGCACCGGGCCCCTCTTTTATGTGAGCTTCGTGAGAATGTTCTCCCTTAATAAGGGGATGTCTACACAAATAGAGAATGAACACACCCATTCTTGGATTCAAGATCAAGAACTAAATCCTAGTCTAATGCACTAGAGCACAGAATACCATGATCATACTAAAATAGAAGTAGAACTAAATCATGATTAGCATTAAGAACACTTGTATTACACCTATGAACATAAAAGAAAATGTATAGATCAAGATCCATCACATAGATTTTCAGAACCATTCCATTCTATTCATTCATCAAGTTACAGTAGCCAATAGCACATCAAAAGAGTTCCATGGATGGAGATATTACATAAACAGAGCTTTAACATGCTCTATATTATTACTTCATTATAGAGCTTACAATCACATATTACACATCTTCACTAGCTGTATCTCTCTCTCTCTCTCTAATTCATAATCTCCCCCTAATGTCATGCAAGACCATCCATAAAGAGGAATTTGAAGGAATCTCTCCTAACCATTCATAATTACAAGAGAAGGCTTGAAGGAGTCTTTCATGATTGCCCTGCCACTACCCAAGAACATACCCAATGTCATCATGTATTTCCTCAATTGAGTATCCCTTAGCATGCAAGTGCTAGCTAATCCATAAAAATTGGCCCCTTATCCTTTCATGATAACCATATTGATGCCCTGAAATATCCTTTTCTTGAGCTGTAAGTCTTTATAACTTATCCATAACTATATCTGGTCATTTTTCCATCCATTCCCTAAACATGTCTTTACCCGTTGTCCAAAACCCACTAAGTCCTAAATCCAACCTGCCTAGGCATGAGCCCTTGTCTATCCCCAAAAGCTACTTTCGCGCGTGCCTTTGTGCCTTACTTCCCCACACCACAAAACTTCATGCCTTAGGTACTTAGTTAATTTAGGTGTCCAACATATATCATGTCCTGGGACTCTACTGCGGCCCCTGCCCACCGAAGTGCATCACACTCTACTCTCAAACTCAGCACCTCAGCCTATAATTACATCCTCTCAGAAACCCACTATTCTCTCTCCCCTACGAGATGATCTCGTTAAACTATGGCTTGATCTCTCTCTGATATGGACTTCTCTAGCTTCCTGTGTAATGAATGTACCATAATACCAGCTATATCAATAGTGCTCTATATCTGTAATGGGGCCAAGGATGGCCCACCTGCTCCTATAATTTCACTAAACCCCAACACCAGTATTTATGGAGCTCTATGAGGTGACCTTTGTGGTGACCTAGGTGGTGCTCCCATTCCTCCACCTGTCAGAATGTGAGGTGGTGAAACCCATCCATCTCTAAAGGGGAGTCTACAACCTGCACGACCATCTAGTGTGCAACCTACTATACCACTGAAATCTGTATCTATAGCTGTGATTGTGGTTATGGCTGTAAAATTTGTTGTGGGGAAGGACCTTGCAGTAGTACCTGTACCTATCAGAAACCCTGTTGTGGCACATGTATATGTATACCTAGTGCACCCTAGCCCTGTGGCTGGGGATCTACCTGGGCCTCCTGCTATTCCAATTTGGCCCTGTCTTTGAGATCCAGACCCTGTAATCCCTCTGCCATGGCAACAACCCCTGTATCTATGGTAACCTGTGGTATGATAAGCCGCTGTGGTAATAATGTAGCATACCATGGTCTATAATATAGGGTAGTACCAGTATCTACCACCTGTGGCAGTGCAACCCAAGGATATGGGGCAACTTGTCTAAAGCTCTCATGGGCTCGCTGTTGTCTAATCTATTGGCCAATATCAATAGTCTCTTAGGCCCGGTGTCTGTACCACATCTCATCTCTAGAAATCCCATGGACAGGGCTTAACTATCACTGTACTCTATCAACTCGATACCAATCCATGGTTGACTCTTGTTGCTAATAATTAAATGATGTACCTTTGCAGTACTCAACTCTATGACATCCTGTGGCCACTGATATAATCTGTAAGGATGCCATGTAATAATGTGGAGCTGTATATATTCAAACAACTGCTTATAATATGTTATTTCTCCAATATGGGTACAAATTTCATCACCAATGGGTTCCCAACCCTTAACAGATGGCTCATCAGGAGCCCTAACTTGTAATAATCCTAGTGGGCACCCTATCCCAATGTGGTCCCATGCCCATATTTGTAGCAAAGTGGCTAGATCCACAGTCTTCTAACAACGATACACTATCAAATGAAGGTTTGAGTATAAGTGGGATGATAAGAACTTTCCCTAGTAGTATACCTATCCACTCACGAGACCATTTATCACCCCAGTACAACAAAGTGGAAAACACGTGCCTGTCTTGTCAGGCAGTAGAATTTTGCTAATAAGATCAATAAAATAGACCAATATTTATGAGAGAAAACAATCATCGAAACATTTGTATAGGTCAACTGCCATACCCTGACGAGGTATATCAGGCAATCCAAACATCTCCCTAATGCACTGTAAAATATGAGTGCGATCACCATCATAAGTGACCAATCTACCTTGGATAGGCACTCTGAATATGTGCCATACATCCTCCAAAGTGATGCTCATCTCGCATGTTGGGAGCTTGAATGTTTGGCTCTCACTCCACCATATCTCTACTAAGGCTGTGAAAAGGCTGTGATCCATTGTAATCTGTGGCATTTGAGAAACATACGAAAGCCTTATGACATCTAGAGTAATCTCTAGGTAGATATGCTTCCGATGTGAAAAAGTATCCGCATAGGCTAGAAGTCGACTGTACCACTCACGTGTCTCCAGGTTGGGTAATTTAATCTACAACAATCACGCAATACACTTCATTAACATCATTTATTCTAGAAAAAAAATCCAATTTCCTTTATTCATCTCCCAGTTCTAAAAATCTTCTATTTTCCTCTAATGGTTGTCTAAACCTAACATTCTATACTAGCGCCTATGCTTTTACACTAGTGCGCCTTGGCTTAGCACTAGCGCACACTAGCATTATCACCTCCATTTTTACACCAGTGCTCACATTTTAACTTTAGCACACCCATGACTAATCCCCAATTCTTAATTCTATGCTAACATGCCTATTTTAACGCTAGCGCACCCCTTTCATGTTAGCACACATAAGGGCCCGTGCTAGTGTCATCCCACACATTTGTCCTATCCTTAAAAAACATTAAATGCACTCAAAAATCAATTTTTTATATTTTACATACCTGCGGCCATCCCTGGGAAGCCTCATGTAGTATTGAAATATATTTACAAGGTGCTTACAGTCTTGAACTCACTCCATTTCTCTCACAAATCAGAGAAAAATCTCTTAAAATCTTAAAAGGGTTAGGTCACAAATAACTCATCACGATGGATTTTATCCATCTTGGCTTGCTATTTATAGCTGTTTTTCTCTAATTCGTCTTGTCTCTCACCCTCGATGTGCTATAGGATCGACATGATTCTTCTCTCTTCTTCCAACACTTGCCACGATGATTATTTTTATTAAATAATCATTTTTAGCTCATTTTCGCTACGCTGGGGCATGTTTTTGCTTCCTGATGACCCTTTCTGCTACATGGGGCATATTTTTGCTTACCAACATTTTTTGACATTAACCACATATATTTTCATTCTTCTAACTAATTTTATTCGTAAAAAATAAAAAACCCAAAAATATTGGTAAAATTTAAAAAATTAAAAAAACCCAAAAAAATTGGTAAAATTTAAAAAAACCAAAAAATTAGTAAACTTTTAAAAATCCTAAAAATTGGTAAAATTAAAAACAATCCAAAAAATTGGTAAAATTTCAAAAAATCCTAAAAATTTGTAAAATTCAATTTTTTTTTCAAAAATTGGTAAAAAGCATGCATGTAGTTGAAGCCTGTATCAGATGCATTGTCCTCAAACATTAAAATATTTCTTACAAAACATTTTTCTTGCAATTCATTTTGATCTACCTTCATTAACAAAGCTAGTTTGCTTACCATGTTTGTACTCCCTAACAACGAGTTGCTTAGTACTATTTCATAGTGCATGATTACTTTTTCATAGTACCCCTGTGTCCTCTGTATATTCACCTCGCATGTCTCATTGCTTGGGGTGTCATTGTTACCCCCTGTCATTGATGCGAACATTTGTGAACTGAAGCTTGATAACAAAAATATTAGTGCAACTATCTTAAACATTGTTTGTTTGAGTATGTGTGTTTATACTTGTTTCCTTGTCAAGTTAGCTTGTTTACTTTCTCATATTGCATTACGTTATGTATATTGCATTGAGTTAGAGTTTTGGCAACGAAAAAATGTTATTATTATAGATTTTTATGTTATTTTACACTTTTTGTTGTATGCTTATATTATAATAAAGAGATGATGATGTAGATCATAAAGCAGTATGATGAAATAAAGTTGTTTTTACATCAACTGGATGATAACTATTTCCATTCTCTTCATCTTCATTTTTCTTCCTTATCATTTTCTTCTATCACACTTTTTCTTCAAAAACACTTAGGGCAATAGGGACTATTTTTATCCCCCCTCCCCCCTTATTTCTTCTATCGGTTTCCTTCATCTTTTTGATTGTCAATTGACCTCTTTCATCACCCCATCAACACTCGAGGGGGCATCCTTCATTCTACTAATTTTTCTTCCACTCCTTCAAATTTTTTTTGTCTGCACGTGTCTACTATCTTTGAAGTGGCATCCCTTACACCACCCCAATGAGGGGCAAATATAGAAACCTAAAATCCACTTATGCAGTTTTTATACTAAAATTTCATTAATTACCCACTATCATGTCATTTCTATAATAATAAGTGATTTCCCATTAATTAGCTAACATCCCCCTTGATTTTTCTTAAATAATGACATTTCATTAATTAATTAACTGTTGTCAAAATTTCACCCCCTGGGTAAATTTCGATAACATGCATCAGATTCTCAGGTCCCAGAAAAATTGATTGATTCGGGGCCAAAATTCATGTTTCCAGGGTCCCCTCAGATTTTTTCTAACTCCCCTGGTCGAAGTTGGAAGGAGAAAGCTCTGAGAAAGTGCGGAGAAGGTTACAGAAAGCAAGTAGTTCGGGCCAGGAAAATTTGTGAAAATCGGCTAAGTTCCAGCCCACAAAGCAAGTTGGGACAAATGGGACAAAAGTACGCGAACCGCTCGAATCGGCCGAAATGAGTCCAGTCGGCCCACAAAGCAATTGGGACAAGCGGGCCAGAAATACCCGAACCGGCCGAAATTGTCCCAAAAAGTCCAAAATCAAAATAGGACGTCCGGGACAAAAAGACCCGAAATACGCGAAGAAGCCGAAGGAGCCGAAAGCCAATCAAATGGTGCCACGTGTCTTTGGCCAAATGAGGGACAAGGAAGCCCATTTCGGGTGGATCGGAGGTTTTTGTCCCAAGCAGCACTGGGACGTCTGGGACGGATGGACGCGAAGTACGGGGAAGACCCGGCAGGCCCGAGAACCATTGAGAAATTTCCACGTGTCATCAAGAGAAGCCAAAAGGTCAAAGGGAAAGGTTTGAAGCGCTGGCCCGAGCCAATAGAAATTGGACACGTGTCCAATGGAGCATAGAAGTGAGGAGCTCGGGGAGGAGTTGGAAAGTTTGGCCAAATCTAAGCCAAAAAGGGTAAAAGTGAAGGAAGACCCGGCAGGTTCGTCAACCAACCAATGCATGCCACGTATCCCTAGTGGCGGGGCGTGGGAAAAAATGTGGAAAATGTTCCAAGAGCACCAAAAGTCAAAATTCAAGAGACAGCCCGCCGAAAAGTAGAGGAGAGAGAATTATTCAGCGAATCAGCAGGTGCCACGTGGCGTCCAAGTGGCAGTGCGCGGGAAAATATTTTAAAATTCGTTTTGATCTGTTCCGTGCCCTAAATCTTTAGATCGCCATATCTTTTGATCCAGAGCTCGGATTTCCACGTTCTTTATATCAACGGAAAGCTGTTGAGATGCTCTACATGATTCTGGGATCAATCTCAAGTTTTGGTGTAGTCTGAAGAGAGAAAATCGAGAAACGGATATGACGTGTGGTAATGGCCAGAAGCGACCTTTCAACAACCCGTTTTTATGCTAATGGGTCACATTCTTCTTCTGCACGGCCAGAAGTGACATTTTAGCGGCCAAATTAATACAAATGGGTCGCATTCTCCTCCAAAATTGCTCAAAGTGACAGGGTATGGGTTGGTAAGATTCCTCCATGCTGAGTTAATGCATCTACAGTCAATGAGGAATGGGCTTGCACGTTTTCCTACGTTTCTGTCCCCTGGGTTCGACCCATGCAATGTAAAAGCCAGATTTGGCTCATTTGGAAAAAAAAAAGTTGTTCATTCTTTCTGCTCGGCCCTCCCTTCTTTTCTTCTCTAGGGTTGAAAATGGAGTTCGAACCTCCTCCCTTTCTCTGTAATGGCGTTCCTGCCTTTTACCATTAATGGAATGATGTTCTGTGCAAACCTCTGCAGCAACAAAACGTGTTCTGTGATGCATTTGTCCATCCTCTCTCGTTTTTGCGTGTCTTCTTCTTGCCTCTCTTCATTGCAGGTGTCTGTGCATGTTTGAATGTTCATTGCAGGTCTGGAGCTGTGTTCATGGAGTTTTGGGACATTTTCTGTGTGAAATCTATCCTTGGGGTTGTGATGCTTCTGTCCATCCTTCCCAATGGCTCACCTCTCTTTGTCCCATGGCAGTTTTGATAGATGTTCAACATTCTCCTTCTTTGGTGTATCACCATTTTAGTGTAGGCTTTTGCTGTTCTTCCCCTCTCTCTCTCTCTCTCTGTCTCCTTGGCATGGTTAGATTAGGATTAGATTAGCTTGCATGCACTGGAATAGCTTGTGGCAGGTAGTTTAGGAGTAGGAACCAGCCTTCTCTGGAGATTCCTCTCTCGGTTTTACAAGTCCCACGCTTGGAGAGAGGTTTCCATGTTGTGCAATCACACTGGATGCCTGAACATCAACCTAGAAGCCTGATGTGCGTCCAGGGGTGCTGTGATTTTGCATCAATAGTTTTGGCACGCCCGGTGGGACCTTAGAGGTCTTTCACTTCATCTTTTGCAGGTTGATGTGTTCTTGTGAATATTTCATCCTTTGGAGGCACTTGCAAACACATCTGGCGACTCCATCTGATCAGCAACCCATTTCTCTGAGCTTGCAGACCCGTTTCCATACATTTTCATCCATCTTTCTTTCCATCCCTTTCATTCTTTTCCATTCCATGAAGTTGTGCAATCATGACTTCATTTCCATCATGGATTCACATCAACAACAGCAGTATATTCCACCTCCAACACGTTTTACAAATCCTCCAGATTAGCATGCATACTCACATGAACAGCAGTGCCAAAGTCAGTTTGGCTATGGAGCTTTCCAAGAGCAAGGGTGTGCATACAATGAAGACCATCAGATCCAAGATGCTGGTCTGTTGGAGAAAATCCAAAAGATGGAGGAGGGGATGGTGCAGTCCAGGGCTCAGGCACAGATGAGAGCATTTGGAATCAGTTGTGAAGCACCCTGTCCATGGGTGGGACCTTTTCCAAGTCATTATAGCCCTCAGGAGAAGCTTGACTTCATGATTGCAACGCTGCCTTTGCTTGCAAAGTGGATTGAAGAAATAGAAGTGTATGAGAGAAGTATTCAGCAACCTTGTCAACAGGTAAACACACCATCTCATGCCTTTTCTTTTCCTCTTTCCCAATCTGTTTCAGTTCAGCAGTGTCAAGTTTCAAACTCTCCATCTGCTGTCCCAAATGTTGAATCCATTTCTCCACCTCTCAGTCTTCCACCACACCTCGATTCTTCTTTCCTTTTTCCTTCCAAACAGTCATCCCCTCCACAAGAGCTAACAGAAACACCCCCTCCTCCAAAGAAACAAGAGGTTTCACCTCCTCCACCACCACAAAAAATTGTCAAATCAGTGGAGTTTCAACCTATCCCTCCTTTTGCATTCCCAATTCCATGTGGGAAAGAAGAAATTGTAAAAATCAGTCATCAAGGACAGCAGGAGGAAGAGCCAAACATAAAAGAAATGACAGACAGCTTGAAGGTTTGGGCTGCCAAATTTGGGATGAAAAGGATCCCCTTGATGGTCAAGCCTACAGAAGAAGCCACGGTTGGAGAACAAATGGTGGTCAGGACTGATTTTGTTGCAGCAGAAGAAGAAGATCTTGCAGCCCCAACTTGTCCTTTAGAGCAGCAGATTGAAGAGTTTGACTTGACAAACTTCATGCTGGAGAAGGAGTTCAATCAAGAGCAAGATTGCCTTCAAACATTGGAGGAAGGAGAAGCTGCTCCAAATCCAAAAGAAGAGGAGCACAATCTAGCTATGGAGGAGAAAAACACAGATCCAAGGGCTTTGAGCACAAAGCAGGTTACAGAAGAACCTTCAGTTCTTATTTCCACTTCATCTCTCTCAAGTTCTAGCACTGAAAAGGAGTTTGATCTCTCAAACTCAATATTGGAGAGTGAAGGAAACCATGGTGGTCAAGTTGCAGATCAAGAGGACACCATGGAGGAAGTTGAACACGAGCAGCAGGACAACAATGAGGCAGTTTACCTGTCAGATTTGGAGGACTGTTTTGATGGAGAAGAGCCGGTTGAGTTTTCACCATTCTCTCTTTCATCATACACATTCCAAACAAAAGAGTCTACTGTCATGAAGGAGAGCATTCATTTGCAGCAGCCTGCATCTTATAGCAGCCCTTTGGAACCAAAATTGGAAGATTTAAATCTTCCATGTTCTTCATCGGAGGTAGAGAAACGGCAGAAGGGTCCTACCATTTCTTCCACGTCATCTATTCAGGTGGGTCTACAAGAAGACTCCATTCTTGGAGTTGAAAATCAGAGCTATGGGCATATCAAACGGATCAGACCTTGCCCAATCAGGTATTTGGCTTCATTGGAGCCAAAGGAGAAGCCACAACCAGTCATGCTTGCTTCTGAGCATGAGGACGAGCTACAAAGTACCAAGGATCAGCTGCCATACCTCTTCAATCCAAATGCAGAGCAACTAAAAGAGGTATTGGATTTTTCAGTTGATACCTTGATGATTTGGATAGAAGACCAGCTTCTTGTTGATTTTCCATCCATCCAAACAGCCATGATCAGTGCCAAATCAATTCCATGGCTGCCAATTTTGAAGAAAGGAAGCTATTTCTCACAACCAGTTGCAGGATTTGTTTAGCTTGCCTTTACTTCCAGTTAGAGTAGAGTAGATAGGTTTGCTTTCAGCAGAAGAAGTGCTCGTGCACACTCTGCATGTTCCATTTGGAGCATGTATGATTTTCAGTTCTGTACATAGTTTTGGTGTTGCTGGTTTTGCTCTTGCACAGTTCATTTCAGTGGCATCTTGGTGAAGACACTCTAGGTTCAATGGGTTTCCAAGTGGCTCAGAGGGAGAGTTTCAAGGTTCAGATCAGTTTTCAGGCTTGCTTATGACTCCATGCCCAATGGATTGCTTCAGGTAACTGGTCTTTTCATCTAGCAGGCAGATGACCCCGCTGAGTCGCCAAATTGTTGTCAAAATTTCACCCCCCCTGGGTAAATTTCGATAACATGCATCAGATTCTCAGGTCCCAGAAAAATTGATTGATTCGGGGCCAAAATTCATGTTTCCAGGGTCCCCTCAGATTTTTTCTAACTCCCCTGGTCGAAGTTGGAAGAGAGAAAGCTCTGAGAAAGTGCGGAGAAGGTTACAGAAAGCAAGTAGTTCGGGCCAGGAAAATTTGTGAAAATCGGCTAAGTTCCAGCCCACAAAGCAAGTTGGGACAAATGGGACAAAAGTATGCGAACCGCTCGAACCGGCCGAAATGAGTCCAGTCGGCCCACAAAGCAATTGGGACAAGCGGGCCAGAAATACCTGAACCGGCCGAATTGTCCCAAAAAGTCCAAAATCAAAATAAGACGTCCGGGACAAAAAGACCCGAAATACGCGAAGAAGCCGAAGGAGCCGAAAGCCAATCAAAAGGTGCCACATGTCTTTGGCCAAATGAGGGACAAGGAAGCCCATTTCAGGCGGATCAGAGGTTTTTGTACCAAGCAGCACTGGGACGTCTGGGACGGATGGACGCGAAGTACGCGGAAGACCCGGCAGGCCCGAGAACCATTGAGAAATTTCCACGTGTCATCAAGAGAAGCCAAAAGGTCAAAGGGCAAGGTTTGAAGCACTGTGCGCCGAGCCAATAGAAATTTGGACACGTGTCCAATGGAGCATAGAAGTGCGGAGCTCGGGGAGGAGTTGGAAAGTTTGGCCAAATCTAAGCCAAAAAGGGTAAAAGTGAAGGAAGACCCGGCAGGTTCGTCAACCAACCAATGCATGCCACGTATCCCTAGTGGCGGGGCGTGGGAAAAAATGTGGAAAATGTTCCAAGAGTACCAAAAGTCAAAATTCAAGAGACAGCCCACCGAAAAGTAGAGGAGATAGAATTATTCAGCGAATCAGCAGGTGCCACGTGGCATCCAAGTGGCAGTGCGTGGGAAAATATTTTAAAATTCGTTTTGATCTGTTCCGTGCCCTAAATCTTCAGATCGCCATATCTTTTGATCCAGAGCTCGGATTTCCACATTCTTTATATCAACGGAAAGCTGTTGAGATGCTCTACATGATTCTGGGATCAATCTCGAGTTTTGGTGTATTCTGAAGAGAGAAAATTGAGAAACGGATATGACGTGTGGTAATGGCCAGAAGCGACCTTTCAACAACCCGTTTTTTATGCTAATGGGTCACATTCTTCTTCTGCACGGCCAAGAAGTGACATTTTAGCGGCCAAAATTAATACAAATGGGTCGCATTCTCCTCCAAAATTGTTCAAAGTGACAGGGTATGGGTTGGTAAGATTCCTCCATGCTGAGTTAATGCATCTGCAGTCAATGAGGGAATGGGCTTGCACGTTTTCCTACGTTTCTGTCCCCTGGGTTCGACCCATGCAATGTAAAAGCCAGATTTGGCTCATTTGGAAAAAAAAAAGTTGTTCATTCTTTCTGCTCGGCCCTCCCTTCTTTTCTTCTCTAGGGTTGAAAATGGAGTTCGAACCTCCTCCCTTTCTCTGTAATGGCGTTCCTGCCTTTTACCATTAATGGAATGATGTTCTGTGCAAACCTCTGGAGCAACAAAACGTGTTCTGTGATGCATTTGTCCATCCTCTCTCATTTTTGCGTGTCTTCTTCTTTCCTCTCTTCATTGCAGGTGTCTGTGCTTGTTTGAATGTTCATTGTAGGTCTGGAGCTGTGTTCATGGAGTTTTGGGACATTTTCTGTGTGAAATCTATCCTTGGGGTTGTGATGCTTCTGTCCATCCTTCCCAATGCTTACCTCTCTTTGTCCCATGGCAGTTTTGATAGATGTTCAACATTCTCCTTCTCTGGTGTATCACCATTTTAGTGTAGGATTTTGCTGTTCTTCCCCTCTCTCTCTCTCTGTCTCCTTGGCATGGTTAGATTAGGATTAGATTAGCTTGCGGTTTTACAAGTGCTTGGAGAGACTGGAATAGCTAGAAGCCTTGTGGCAGGTAGTTTAGGAGTAATTAATTAAACATTATTAGGAACCATTGCTTAAAATCCCCCTTCTCTGAATCATGGAGATTCCTCTCTCGGTTTTACAAGTCCCACGCTTGGAGAGAGCAACCCTCTTCCTCCACTTTTTTCTCAAACCATGTTTCCATGCCATTCTCCATTGTTGTGCAATCACACTGGATGCCTGAACATCAACCTAGAAGCCTGATGTGCTCAACAGAAACAAAGTCCAGGGGTGCTGTGATTTTGCACCCTAGTGCATGAACATATGAAACCCTAAACTTAAACCTAACCCATGTGAGATGACCCTTGAGAGGAGGGACACAGGATAACTCACACTAACAATCGAAGCACTGTGATGAGTCATATAAGACACTCCTAAACAACTAAGAAGGATGTTGGTCAATGGGGCCCGAAAATTAAAGGCCTAATAAGGTGCCCATATACAAACACAATCTTGTTAATTATAGCCCTAAGAAGATGGGCAGCTGTAGATCACCCCAAGAAAGACCGTAAGTGAAGAAACTTCATCTCAGTGAAAGGCAGTCTACAATCTGATCAACTGTCTGAATGTACTGAATGTCGATGATACCAAAATAAACCCCCTGCATATGGATCTCAATGTGCTTCGTCCGCTGATGCTGAATTTCTGTAAATAGAGATATGCTCGTGTTATCACAATAGATAATGGTAGGCCCTGAAAGTGGATGAATCTGTCAGAATACCTTGTAGCCAAAAGCTTCTGTGGCAGCGTTACTGCTTCTATATAGATGATATCGCAATTGCATTCTGCTTCTTGCTAGACCCATAGGACCCGAACCAAGAGAGAAACTGTAGCTAGAAGTAGATTTTTGATGATCTAAGTCACCGGCCCAACATCTGTGAATCCAATCAAGTCAAATCAACCCCTCCATGATAGTGTATGCCATCAGCATAAGTGCCATGAACATAATGAAGGATCCGTTTAGTGCTTTCCAATGCAAATGTGGCTCCTACATGAATCTAACAATCCCAACAACATATGATCCGGTCGAGTGTGAGTCAAAATCAAGCTCCCAACTAACTGTCGGTAAAAAGTACCAAAACCTAGAGAAATCTGAAACCAACTTAACCCCGGAAAGAAAAGGAGTAGGAGAAGACTTGCAATCAGACATTTGAAAAGTTAGCATACTTAGGTTACGAAATCAAGATTCCTGAGTTAGATTGTGAAATCTTCCCAAGGAAGCAATGAAGAAGACCTAAGTGTCATGGAAAAAGGCGATCTTCACCAATAATAGAGGAAGAGCTGCCTGTGTCATATAGAACAAGAATGAGTATGGAATCTTGCCGGAATATAAACATTTTAGTGAACCTAGTAAACCCTGATGTAAGTAAGAAGGAGTCCATCTTGCATACCAAACTTGTTTAAGGCCATAAAGAGACTTCTTTAACTTACAAAAAGGAATCTTGTGGACATAACCTGGAGGTTGTTCCATATAGATCTCTTCCTCTAGGTCACCATGAAGGAAGGCACTCTTAACGTCCATTTGATGAATTTCCATGTTTATGCGGAATTTTAGTCGAATAGAAGGTTTGTTTCTGTATATCAACCCCAGCTTTTGAGAAACCCTTAGCTACTAATCACACTTTAAACTTTTCGACGTCTCCATCTATCCATACTTTGTTCGGAACACCTACACCGAACGATTTTTCTTCCCAGTGGTGAATCCCAAGTATCGTTCTTCATGAGAGAGGAATACTCCTCCCATGGCAGAATTCAGGAATACCAGAAGCCTTCGGAAAGACTATGGATCAGAATCTTGTCTAACGGAGCGAGTACGTCTATCCGAAGTATACTAAATCTCAACTTTGCAAAGTTTTCCTAGCCCAAAATCAGGAGGATCAGGCTCCAGAAGATTCTTCACTTGAGTGAGAAGGGACATGTCCCTCATCATCACTACTATCAGAATCAGAAGACTCAAAGGTCTGTGTGTCCATACGCTCAACATATCATCATCTGATGAGTTAAGTCTGAATCAGTGAGCTGAAGAACCTCAAAAGAATAGAATCGAAGAGGACTCATCAAACTTAACTTCTCTCAATATATAGCTCATGAGAAGTAGGATTCTAATTAATTTCAGGATAACCTACAAAGATACAAGGTTTGGATTGTGGTTCCAAGGCCTTGCGTTTCTTCTTGGGAATCCGAGCCATCTTGGATCCGAAGACTCGAAAGTGCTCAACATCATCCAAATCAGGCTTCAAAATCCCTCTTACTGCCTTGTGTGGAACATGGTTCTGAATGTAATTTGCACAATTCACCACTTCGGCCCAATAATGCGGAGGAAGAATCGAGTGAATCATACAAGTGGATCTCCTTAAGAGTAAACTCCATTTTGTGAAGGGCTATAAGCAACTGTATGCTGCAGAGAGATCAGAAGTACAGAAATCCATGAACCTATTGTTTACATAAACAGTTTGGAGAACCTTGATAGACCGTTCTACCTATTTCTCAGCAAGAGCCTTAAAGTCCTTAAAATGTTCAAAGACTTCAGATTAAGCTTAGAAACAAGTATATCACGAATAACAATGAATAGCACATATTAATGGACCCAGAAACATCACTGTTAAGAAGATCCAAGGGAAGTGGCTCTCCAGGCTTTTCCTTTATCAAATCAGGATGCTTTCCAAGGGTACAACCCTCACAAAGACCCTTACTTGAAGGCAAATTGACCAGTAACGATAGTTTAGATGTCCAAAATGTTCAATAACTAACCTCATTTGCAAGTGAGCAAGGCATGAATCAGAAGTAAAGTGGGAGAAGGTGTACAAAAAGTGATCTAAAACATTGTTAAGGAATAATCACCGAGTTAGGACCAAATTTGTTCACCAAGGTGAGTAATTTGGTAAACTGATAGGAGATTGGTAGAGAGAAGGAACACAAGGTTCCCCCATCCATCTCTACTTTACCGGAAACTGACACTGTCGTGTCATTACCCATCATGAAAAAAGGTTCGATGTTGGAAAACTCAACATGCGAAGAACCCATGTTGCGAGGCACCGAAATCATCCATGTCGATGAAGGAACAACTGCCTTTCCTTTCTTCTTATCATTTCTAGCACCTTTTGCAGCAGAAACGGAGAACTGTTTTATTGATTACTTAACAAGTAAATGAGAAAATCAATCTGTTTCTTAAAGCATGTTGCCTGACCAGTATTCTAATAGGAACACAAATACTTGCTTTTCTGCGAGGCTCAGAATTCAAAGTGTTTGTGCATTTTTAGGTTTGATCTTGGTTTCTTTCTTAATGAAGTATTCTTTCCCTTGCTAGTACTTGCTACAAGGGCATGTGACTTGGACTTACAGTCCTGTTCTCGAATGAGTTGGGACGAAAAACAGTCAAAGGAGGGCATTGTCCAGTATCGCCCAAAAAAGCGTAGAAAGTTGACACGAAGACAAAATATGGGACCTAGCTTAGAGAGAATCGACAAGATCAGTTAATTTCTTTTCTACTTGACATCCTTTTAAAATAATCTAATGTGGATTTCGAGAAAAGGCTTGTAGGTTTTCAAAGTTAGGATTTAACCCTAGTAGTTCATTTTCCAACTCATGCACTCTCATGAGTTGTCCAAACATCGCATGCACAGATGCCTCAATGTGGAAGAGCAAGTCAGGAGAAACAGGAGAAGATAAGATGGCACTTAGATTTTTTCATGTTCGTCGTCTGGTTCGCAGTTCCTATGGGAGTATAACCCTTTACCCCAGTTTCAAAAATTCGAAAAAGTTGAATGGTGTAAGCAAAGGAATTGAAATGCATCCATAGTGAGAGAGAGAGAGAGAAAGAAATGCAGAAAAGAAACACAACCACCCAGGACTAACAACCCCCCTGGGCACTTTATAGTTGAGTGCGTTGATTACAAGGGATGCATGTGGTTTGAAATACACTCATCTGTAATTAGCGTAATAATTACAGTGGTTCGTGGAGCGCAACAAAAGAGGAACACCGTAAACAAGGCAACAAACAGAAAGGAGGTGAAAGCCAACCCTGGTGGTGAGAAAAAGCATTTCACACGAAAGAACCTCTTTGTCGTAAAACTGTGGTGGACGGTCCACGAAAAAAAAGAATAGAAAAATTTCAAAAGTGAGCTGGCAAAACAAAGAACCCCCCAGAATGCGGCACTTTATAAAATTAGTGTTTTACAAAGCTAATGATCCCATCTCTAGAGTGCAAAAAAACAGTAACTTTGACAGTGCTCAAAACTGAGCAACGAGTCAAAAGTTATAGCAAAAACCAATTCCCGCAATTTGATAGAAAAAGCAGTCTGCAAACGGATTAAAAAAGTGTCCGAAACGCATGCAAATGTCGTATGTATGCTCGTTGGAAATGGCATGGAATTTTAGATAGGGTTTGTTTGTATTTGAGGGGGAATTAGCACCTGAGACCTCACCCTTCCTGTGACGGAAGGTTAAAAATACACAAAGCCAATAGACCAAATTATATGCCAAAGAAATTTAGTGTGTAGATAATGAAATTAATAAAAAAGATTTAATTAACTTAAACATTTCAGGAAATAATTTAGATCTAAAAAAGATAAGAAAAAGATTTAGAATTTAATTTAGATCTTTTAAAATGAAGAAACTTCTAATTAAAAAAAATTTCAAATTTGATTTTAGAAAAACATATATTAAAGAAACAAGGTGAAGTTTAGAAATATTTAAAAAACTTACTAAAAAGTTGATGAAAAACATGAAAAAAAAACAAGGTCGTTTTTGTTAAAAAAGCTGTAAAAAAAGAAGGAACTTACTGTACCAACTGACTGTCACTGAAAAATGTGCCTTCTTGGAACATTCGGCTGCAGCTAAGTTGCAGGTTACAGGCAGGCCGCACCAAAAAAGGCCATGTTTTACACCAAAAAACTTGTTTCCACGTCTGAATGCACAGGAGAGATAAATGCACAGCCGTTTTGGAGAAACAAAAATGCACAGTATAAATGTTGCATGGCCGCGTCAAGAGTGTGTTCAGGCTGTGTGTACTTCTGTCAGGCCATTTTTGTTTTAGCAGAGCCCAAATAGATATACGTGGCAAATAAATGTAATACAACCCTGTGAAGCAATGGAACTAGGCAAATGATTTTTAGAGCCCTCCTGATGCAAAAAAATGTGGTAGATGCATTAAATAACCATCCCTTATGTCCCTCAAAATAACGTGGCTAGATGGATGAAAAAATGCCTGAGCTATCAAAAATACGTGGCTAATGATTAGATGCACACCTTATGTGGTGATAGCTAACGCCTTAGAGAGTCCAAAAAATGCATAAGCAACCACGTTTTAGCTTGCCCACACCAAAAAACGTGGCAAATTTGATTAAAAAACGCCTGGGAAGAAAAAAAAATGCCAAAGGGATAGTAGTTCGTTGAGTAGCAACCACAACTGAAGAACTCAAGGATCCTGCAACCACAGACAACATGCACAAGAAAAAAAAACATAAAAACTTTCTGAGAAAGCTTGTTAGAGATATTAGCAAAATAAATTTCAAGAAAATGGTGATCAAAAGACTTGCATGCAGAGTAAAATAATGAAACCAAGTAAGAGTAATAGCAACAAAAAATAAATCGAGTGCACGTTTACCCGATCTCAGCTCTGGTACCATGAAAAGAGTTTGCGAGAATCAAATCGGAAACAAGGCATCATGAAGTAGTTGCACTCCAACGGAATCGTGAAAGCTCCAGCGATAGCAAGGAAAAAAATGATCAGTAATGGAAGAACTTGCTCAACAGAAACAAAGCTTGCATAGAGGAAAGACAACGAAGTGTCTTGGCATGCTCATAAATGAATAGAAAAGGGGTACATATAGGGTGCTGAGTAACCCTAGTGCATGACACATAGGAAACCCTAAACCTAACCCTAAACCTAACCCATGTGAGATGACCCTCCAACATGAGAGGAGGACACATAGGATAACTCACACTAACATAATCCACTTTTAAGTGATTAATTAAACATTATTAGTTAATTATGCCTTCTATTTTAATCAATAAACCCATTTTATTGCTTAAAATCCCCTCTTACATCCCCTGAATCATGCTAATTTTCCTCAGAATCCCCTTTAAATAGCTTCTATAAGTTTATCCATACCTATTAATTAATCACATTTGATTAATTAAACTCCCCTAAACTCCCATAAAGTGCACATCCTTTATTAAACATGCATATCCTTTGAATTTCTTCTTTGGAATTTATCCCACACCCACCAAATTGCTAGCCTTACCCATTTAAGTAAGATATATACGGAACCCTCTTCCTCCACTTTTTTCTTAAACCATGCTTTTATTAGTGAAAACTATAAGCATTTTGATTTGAGCCATTCTCCATTGTTGGAAATAGCTTCTCCATCTTACTGTTTCGCACAGAATTTCATTCCGGAAAAGAGTTGCTTCTATCCTTTCATTCTCTTGAGAAACAGATAAGGGTTAGGGCTAGGAGGAATACCTGTTGACTGTTGGGAAGGTGAGCGTGTACCCTAGAGAGATTAGATCGATTGTGAAGAACTCCTTTTTATCTGGGAAGGACTACCTGTAAGTAAGAATACAAGACCACCAGATCTTGGTTAGACAATCAGTGAGGGAACTGCCTTGGGCCCAGAAAATATTAGACTTCCTTTCAAAGGTAGTCAGTTCCCCTTTTAACATGAATTAATGCAAATGATAACAAAGAAGCTATTGCTAAATCATGATTTAGGTACCTCGTTAAAAAGCAATAGAGACTAAACTACCAATAATAAAATGTCCTAATGTTTGTTTGGTCACCGGTTATTGATGCATTCAGATCAAGTTACAAGGATAGACCCAGCTGGATATGAGATTGTTTGGGGGCAAATAAGGGAAAGGTTGGTTTTGGTATAAGTCACAGTGACCAATGCCGGTCACTGGATAACCGACTGCGGTTATAACACCGATACCGGTAGAAGATAACCGATATCGGTAGGGGCAGTGATTTAGGGGTTTCGAATGGAGGTCAGTTGTAAGGTGGTTATGGTGTTTATAGGGTAATAAATGATTAGGGGGGGTAGTAGGGTGATGGAGAAAACTCAGAGAGTGAGAAAAATATCTTTGGGGCAATATCATGGTTGATGAATGAAAGTTAGGTGCAGAGTGCTTCTGAGTGGTAGATCTAGGAGTGAGCTTATAACTATTATGAATTAAAAGTTCAAGAAATGGTGTTTAGAAACATACAAGATACTACTTACTAGTTCCTGATGAAGATACATGTCCAAGGAATGTGGTGGCGATAGTAAGGCTTAGTTGGGATGATCCGGTATTGGAAATCGAGCTGATGAAGCTATCCTCAGTCTTTCCCAATGCTTGGATGAGTGTGACAGTGATCTAGTTGCTCAGTTACAGTCTTGGGCTCGATCCTCTTCTCTGCAACCTCTTCTACTTGTTTCACTTCTCTTTCTCCTGCCAAATGAATTCCGGATCCCTTCTTTTTGGTTGGGGGAGGTCATTTACAGGGAACCGATGGCGGTTACGTAACTGATGGCGGTCGAGTAGGAACCGATGTTGGTTAGGTCAAAGTGGCTATTTTTAGTAAAATAGCCATCTTTCCCTCCTTTTCTCCTGAGGGATCAGTTGTGGGCTTGGTCAAGTCATTATTAGGCTCGTTTTGGTGCGGGTGAGGGGTGATGAGTCATGGGTGTGGGTCTGGACCAAGTCATAGGTCTTAATTAGGTTGGTTTAGGGTTAGGGCTAGGTCATGGTGAGGTGGCGAGATGAGGTGGCGGGGTTGGAGATGTGGATTTATTGATTATAAGGTAATTAATAAATCATTAGGTGTGTAAGGTTTAGGTGGTGAGGTAGGGTTAGGTTGTGGGATGAGATACGGGGTACAGGGTGTCGTAAGACACAAATTTGGTGTCTACATTTGCCCCTTGTTGTCATGTAGTTTGTCTTGTAAAGCTGCACTGACAATAATAAGAAGTGGTTGCCCCAGTTAAGGGTATAGGTAATCCCCCTCAAATCTATCACAGATTGAGGTGACGTGAAATCAGGGATAGGGTTGATAAAGGGTGAATGATGATGAGATGATGGTAAGATGGTGGGGTAAGTTCAAGGAAGCCGACGCACGTTAAAATGCAGTAGTGTGACCAGGGTACATGGTTTGAAGAGCAAACAAGCAATTCATAGGCAAAGGTCGATAGTTTATCCAAACAAGGCTGATATAATCCTGGTATCCAAGGCATAGGAAGTAGCTCCAGGGGATATAACGGGGAAGGTACCGGAACGTTTAGGCATGTTCGGCAGTACCAAATGGTTGGTTTGGTTGAGATAAACGTCACGGTCTCGGTCTAAGCAAAGCTGGTTGGCTGATCAATTCAAGTATCCTAGTCATGCTAAAACACGAACAGGTGAGCTCGATTGAACAAACAGCTACATTATGGGTGGATAGAATCATAATTTGTGGGCTTCGGTCGAGGTACTTAATTGGTGCGGCCGTGGGTCGATTGGTTGGTTGCGGATTGGGGAACCAATTGGTTTGTTGCGGCCTTGGGTCGGGCCGAGTGGTTGGTTGCGGCCTTGGGTCGGGCTGATTGGTTGGTTGCAGCCTTGGGTCGGGCTGATTGGTTGGTTGCGGCCTTGGGTCGGGCCGATTGGTTAGGTGCGGCCTTGGGTCGGGCCGATTGGTTGGGTGCAACCTTAAGTCGGGCTGATTGGTTGTGGCCTTGGGTCAGGCCGATTGGGTTGTTGCGGCCTTGGGTTGGGCCGATTGGTTGGTTGCGGCCTTGGGTCGGGCCGATTGGTTGGTTGCGGCCTTGGGTCGGGCCGATTGGTTTGTTGCAGCCTTGGGTCGGGCCGATTGGGTTGGTTGTGGCCTTGGGTCGGGCCGATTGGTTAGGTGCGGCCTTGGGTCGGGCCGATTGGGTTGTTGCGGCCTTGGGTCGGGCCAATTGGTTGGTTGCGGCCTTGGGTCGGGCTGATTGGTTGGTTGCGGCCTTGGGTCGGGCCAATGAATTCAAAATAAGGCTATTTAGCAAAGGCCGGGGGTAGGCGTTGTGGTGAAAAATAGAGTTCGGTGAGGAAGAGCAGGAGTTAGGGTAAACTAGGCAGGTAACCGATATCGGTTAGTTATGACCGGTATCGGTTAGAAGACCGATATCGGTTTTCTAGGGCGCGCCATAACCGATATCGGTTAGAGGTCAAAACCTATAAAAAGAAAAAATACGGCGTGTCATTTTCACATTGTGAATTTGAGTGCCAACCTATTTCTTGTCTAAGTTTTGAATTGATTGGGTTGGGTATTTGGGCTGAGTTGGCACTAGTTGAGTGGGGGAGTGAGTTATTGGTAGGCCCCAGAGATCAGGAGGCAGAGTTTGATTGGTTGAGGACCCTGCTGAGGAGATTTGGAGCTATGGCACAGCCTGGAGGAGCAGGAGGTGCTGGAGGAGCTGGACCACCACCACCTATCCCACCACGATGACGTGTAGTCATACCGGTAGGCTCTAAATCCCTCTTTGTGTGAAGTTGATGAATTTAGCTAGGATGTGGGTTTTGGGGTAGGAATCTAAAATTTGAGAAAATAATGAATAAATGAAGGTAAATCGTAAAATGGAGTGGGTAGATATGTTAGGTAAGTCAAAACGGTAGGGTGGGTGAGTTTTTAGGCAATTGGGCTGGGTAGATGGGTAGAAATAGGAAGAAAGGGGATTTGGGGGCCGTTTTTGATCCGGCCCCGAAATCCCACAGTGACCGATGTCGGTCACTAAGCGACTGGCATCGGTCACCACGCAAGCTGTTTAGATTTGTGGGTTATAGAGACCGGCGTCGGTCATGTGTCGACCGACGTCGGTGCATAAAATTTAGGTATAGACAAGGAGTGGGGGACCGATGGCGGTCGAGGGTGACCGGTACCGGTCACCATGGGTAGGAGGAAAGGGTGTGAAATTTGTTGTGTTGGTTTGTTGTAGGCGGGTAGGATAGATTTGTGGGGTGAAGGGGGAAAAGGTAGAGTTGCTAGGAAAGGTTATTGGGGTGGGGGTAATCGGGTGGTGTATGAGTGGGGTAGGTGGTAGGTTGTGGGATAGGTAAAGGGGATATTGTAGGTGTTTTGTTGGGTGGGGTTAGTGATATTGGGGTTATTGGGTAGTTGTTTTGTAAAGGGTAGGCCTGATGGAGTGGGTTGTTTTTGTAGGCATGCCAGCCGCTGATGATGATGGGATCAGATGCCGCCTCTACTGGGGTGGATGCGGCCACATGTGACTACAGCGCAGTGGGCAGTCATGCGGGAGGTTGGACTCGGCGGAGTCCAGAGATATAGGGCTGTGGATAGGGACCACAGCCTGATGGTTGCCCTCATCGAGAGATGGGATCCGGCAACCAATGTCTTCCATCTCCCGACTGGAGAGATGACAGTCACACTAGAGGATGTGTATCACATCCTGAGACTGCCGATCATAGGTGAGGCGGTGTTCCAGGTGGATGCTGAGACAGCGATGGATAGCATCCTGCAGGTATTCAGGGATGCAGCCCCATTGATTACGTACCATAGTGCGAGCATCTGCTACGGTGATATGTATCGCGCACATCGACAGGAGACACGGCTTGCCATGCTGATGATGATTGGTATCACCTGCTTCGCCCTCCCAGACTCAGAGGGAGGCCGCTTCCCATGGGCTCTGATGGGAGTATTACATGAGATGGTGGAGGAGCACACCTACTATGCATGGGCACCGGTGTATTTGGTGCAGCTATACAGAGAGCTCTGGGGCTATCGCCGTATGAGGTGATTCGGGATATGCTCGACATTCTTGCTACACTGCTGGGCCTATGAGCATATCGTGTGTTTACGACCTGTAGGGTTGCCCCAGCAGCCAGGGCCACAGGCAGTGTATAGGTATGGGTTTCAGAGGTGGTTGGGGGTCGTGGGCCAGCCACGAGCGGTTATCGCAGGGTGAGATGTCACGTACTACAGGCATATGTTAGAGGGCCTGACCGCACTAGATATTATATGGAGGCCATACAGAGGCCATCAGCCCCATGGAGGAGCCTGAGCACAGCTGCGATGGATCTAGTACATCTTCTGGATAGCTGGACGGAGACCCGGGGAGCATGAGCAGATTCCCCTAGAGAGGGTACAACGACAGTTGGGCCTACGGCAGGATGAGCCACCTCCCTTCCCACAGTATCAGAGGGAGGATGTAGAGGCACCACTGCCTCTTCCGCAGCCATTGGACCCAGTCTGGGTCACAGAGAGACTGGCTGATGATACGGTGGACGACGCCGGTGTTACAGGTGCATTTTTGGTTTGGTGGGCAGGGCAGAGGGTAGCCATGAGAGCACAGCCCGCACAGCTAGATTTGGTGGCTGTTATAGCGGAGAGGGACCGTCTCTTGGGCCAGGTGTAGTTATTACAGGGGCAGCTTGCTGCTGCATAGGCACAGATTGGGGCGCTACAGGGGCAGTTGGCCCAAGCACAGGTACAGGAACAGGCACAGGTATAGCCTTAGGCACAGGCACAGGCACAGCCTCAGGCACAGGTGCACAGGTAGCCTACAGGCGCAGGTACAGCCTCAGGCACAGGGCGTACAGGCAGGTCAGGGTCCACTTCTATTAGGAGCCGGGGGACCAGCCCCACCAGCCATGGTGGCACGGGCCTGATATATGGAGGTGAGAGTCGGAGGTCCGATATTATCAAGGATGTACTAGATGGTACCGGGGGCCGACTATCAGCCATATGCAGCTCACAGAGCCGAGACGTCCCAGAGTCACAGGTCACAGGGGGCCGCAGCCACAGCCGGTGGGTCAGTGACGGGTAGGAGGTGAGATCCGGCACAGGGGCCAGCTGAGAGACGAGCCGAGGGAGGGGGAGAGAGCTGAGTCACCCCAGGAGCAGAGATGGGTTTTGTTGATAGAGACACCGGTTTGCGAACCAAGTGTGTATATAGAGGCCTGCGTGCCCTCATAGGATTTATGTATTCATTTTTGTTATATATACCGGCCTGCGAGCCGAGTACATGTTGTATAGTTGATACCGGCCTGCGAGCTGAGTATATTTTTGACATGAGAGGCCGGCCTGCGAGCCGAGTCGAGATTTTGACAGAGACAGTGGCCTGCGTGCCGACTTTGTATTTTTTTTGTATGATAGAGGCCCCATGCATGGCAATTTGTATATTATAACATTGTTTTGATGATATATATAGATGATGAGTTTGATCCATATGGTGTGTATAATTATGGATTTGGTGCATATATTATAATGTTTTATGTTTTTTGTCGATGGTATTGGAATGTTTGTGATGTATATATAAATGATGTTGATGATGTTTTGATGATATGCATATGTTTTGAAATATTGATGTTTATTATGATGATGGATGTTGATAGTGATGTCATTATGCAGGGAAAAGAGGCGGGCGCCGCCAAAATTTTGCAAAAAACAAAGAGAAGGCCTGGATATAATCAAAATAGGTATAGGTTGACCGATATCGGTTAGATAACCGATGTCGGTCACTATTGACCGATACCGGTTACATAACCGACATCGGTTATGTTAAAACAAGCTTTTCTAAAAATAGAAAAGCTGGGGAGGCAATTTTAGATTCTTATTTTTAGAGCCATGCAACATGTTAAATACGAGGATGCGAGGCTGTTGTCATCCATACAGGGTAGTTACATGGGAGAATTGAGTGATAAGGAGGAAAGAGACAGGTAAAGTGATCGTGAGCTTGGAGTAAGAAGGCGTAAAGGCAAGTAATAGTGAAGAGGGTGGTGAACATGGCTGAACAAGGAGAAGCATCCAGCGGGCAGAGAGGAGAGGGAAGACAGGTTCCACCTCAAACTGCTGCATCCCAGGAGGTATATATGATTTTTGGTTGGAAGTTAAATTTTTGCATGCATATGAATAGGATGTGGGAAGGTAAGTGGGTAGAGATGAAAAAGAAAGGTGATAGGCAAAAGGTTTGGGATGGGGTGAGTGTTGTAGGGTAGGTAATCAGGTGTTGGAGATATGTGCGTAGGTACAGAGAGGGGAAAATGAGCGCAGAAGTTATCATAGGTGGTGTTTTTTGAGCGGGGTGGTTGGAATTGACAGTGACCGATATCATTTAGGAATAACCGGTATCGGTTAGGTAACCGGTATCGGTTGTCTATAACCGATATCAGTTACTGTGTAAAGTTGTGGATTGTGATAAAAAACACGTGGGAAGTTATTTGTTGATTTGTTGTTTGTTGGTTTAATGTGTGCAGGCACAGGTAGGGTTGAGGATGAATGATAGGGTGCCAGCTTTGTTGTCACGGGTCCGAGCGGATGTAACACCAGCTGAGTGGGCATTAATAAACCATGTGGGGTTAAGTGGAATCTGCTATTATTCACGGATCACACGCAATCATGCTATGTTGCAGGCGCTGATTGAGAGATGGAATCCTGAAAAGAATACCTTTTATCTGCCAACAGGGGAGATGACAGTGACGTTAGAAGATGTGTTCTGAATTTTGAGACTCCCAATTACAGGAAGACCAGTGTATCAGGCAGGGCCTAACGCGGTGCGGGCAGTGATAACGGTAGTATTTGGTCCAGCCGCATGAGATTTGACACAGCGAGGTTTGACATTCACTTATGGTATAATGTTTGCGGCACACCCTGAGGCAACAAGGTTGGCAGTGGTATTAATGATAGTGGTGGGGTATTATGCATTACCTAGAGTGGATGGGGGAAGATTTCTGAAATCATTGATGTGTATTATTCGTGAGATGATAGAAGGTAGCGTTACTTTCACATGGGCACCTGCATATCTTGCGGAGCTATACAGGGGTTTATGGGCATGCAGGTGAAATCACAGGACTACACTGGATTGTGCATACTTATTACATTGTTGGGCCTATGAGCACATTGTGTGTGTGCGACCAATAGGCCGACCAATCCAGGGAGGAGAGACAGGAGTGCAGAGGTTGGGATTCAGACGATGGGTCCAGACAGAGCAAGAGGCAAGAGCTGAAACCGTGATAGATGATGCCAAGTATTATAGGTAGATGTGGGAGATGGTGACGATTGCAGATATCTATTGGAGGCCTTACGGGAACTACATGGTGACGGTGAACATAGCCGAGGATTTGAGGGGTGTAGAGCGATTGAGGTGGATCGCGGGACACAGGCCAGGTGAGTACGAGAGGATTCCTCTAGATCACGTGTGGCGACAATTTAGATTTGTTCAGGATATACCCATGGCTCATAGACCATACAGGAGGATCGATGCCGAGGCACCCCTCTCACCGCCACGACCGACACTTCCAGAAGGACCAGAGGAGACAGCAGCTGATCGCAGGGTAATGGATGCAGGAGTGACAGAGTCTTATAGATTATGGTGGGTAGCAGAGCTGCGAGGTACACGTGAGAGGGCCGATCATCCTGACATAGCTGTGATTACAGTGGAGAGAGACTACCTACAGGGTTTAGTTCACCAGCTTCAAACACAGGTGAATGAGACAATGGATTGTTAGAGGTTTCGCAGTCACGAGTGGAGAGACTAGAGGCAAGATTCCTCCACGCGAGAGGGCGTATTCATATGTTACAGGAGAGATTGGCAGATCAGTGGGAGGAACCAATAGCAGTGGCCCCTTTGAGGATGGAGAGGCCAGGTGAGCGGCATCGACGATCACCATCACTACCTGGTTCGGGATGAGGCGCGGGGGCCTACGTGAATTTCATAGGGGTAGAAGAATAAATAAGGATGCCGACCTACGCGTCGATGATAGAGAAGATGTATTTGTTTAACATCTAAATAAAACTGAATATGTATGTTGATTTTGAGTTTATGATAATAATAAGAAATGTTTGTGTTTTGAATGTTTGGATTGATAAAGGACAAAGGTGAGTGTTATCAATATAAATATGTGAAAACATTTATATTTTTAAGCAAAACACAACACATGATAGGTTATGGTAGGGGATGGTCGAGCTAACCTTGGGAGACCCCATGTCTCCTAAGTGCTACCTACATAGCCCATTACACAAAGCAAGGAGGGGCCTCAGACCGATGTAGTTCTCCCTTAGGACCAGGGAGAGGTGAATTCAGGTAATTTGGTTGTGGTTAGGCAATTTGTTGGTTGGTAAAAATTTTGATATTGGTAGGGTAAGGTTGTTGGAGTTGGTAAGGTATAGGTGAAGCGAGGGTTAGCTTACCCAAGCATTAGGGAACCGTGTCCTGATTAAGGTCAACACATAATCCTAGATTCGGGTAAAAGAGGCAAAAATGTCCCATAGTTGGAAAGAGCTAAACAAACCACGTATTATCATAGGATGAGCTTGAATCTCTAGGTACCTTGCATATGCGAGAAGTCAATAGGTGGAAAGAGTTGTATAATCACAATATATCGGTTATACGTCATGTCCCTTGAGTTTTGTTGTTTTGAAAAATGGTGAGGTGAGGTGGATGGTATAGCTGGGGCGTAGAGGACTTGTTATAAGGTGATTATTTTGACGAAATAGATCCAAACCTAAATAGACGAGTCCATGACTCAAAAGTGCTTTTGAATACTGCTTTTATTTTTCTGGATATAGACTGATCGATGCAGGAAGTCTATATGGGATATGCATTTTGTTGTTTCTTGAGGTCTTCACGAAGCTGATCAATGCGAGAAGCTTCTGATAGAGGCTGACTTTGTATAGTTGTCCTTCAAGGGAGCAGTCTACTTATAGTAGCATGATGCGGCTTTGCACATAGATGTCCTTCGAGGGAGCAGTCTAGTTTATAATAGCAGATGCGGCTTTGCACATAGTTGTCCTTCGAGGGAGCAGTCTAGTTTAGAGCTTAGAGGTCTAGATGTCCATTTGGCATGAAGTATCTAGTTTTGCAGGAAGTTTGACTCAAGAATATCCCAGAATCATATAATTGAGAACTTGTTATTTTGATACTTTTAAGTCATGGACCAGACTAAAAAGGGGAAGGCATCTTTAAGAGGAGGTGATGATCAAACCATGTGAGCTTGATTCTATTTTGAGATGCACGAAACAAGGTGTATGAGGTGGTAAATGAGCTCAAGGGACGAGCGCAAGGTAGATAAGAAGTGATGTAACACTAAATTCAACAGTAGAATGGTTGGAGATGCAAGGCATTAAGGGGTTCAGGCTCAGGTTTACCATTAAGTGAAGCTAAACGATAAGTACCTGATCCATAGGTGTGAGTGATAATGTAAGGCCCAATCCAATTAGGAGCAAATTTTCCACGTTTGCTCTTTTCTAGTTTGGTTACATGTTGATTCTCTTTGAGGACAAGATCACCAATCTTAAAGGTACGCTCATGAATTCACTTATCATAAGCATGCTTAATGCGCTTTTGATAAATTTGAAGGTGGTCAAGAGCTGTAAGATGACGCTCGTCAAGAAGCTCTAATTGGGCTAACCGCTCTTGGCGGAAGTCATCATTGGTGAGAATATCCTGAAGAGATATTCTGAGAGAAGGGATTTGTATTTCGAGAGGCAAGATAGCCTCGGTACCATACACCAGAGAGAATGGTGTGGCATTAGTGGAAGTACAAATGCTGGTACGATAAGCCCAAAGGGCAAAGGGGATGTGATCATGCCAGTTTTTCCCAGAATTGTTAACGACTTTCATGAGAATTTTGATTAAGGTTTTGTTAGAAGATTCGGCTTGTCCATTTTTCTTGTGGATAGTAGGGTGACGAGAAGCTAAGTTTGATACCAAAGTTGTCACAAAGGTCTTGTAACAACTTATTTTTGAAATATTTTCCATTATCTGTTATCAGGCGATGAGGAACACCAAAACGACAGATAATGTGATGATTGATGAACTCAACGATTTTTTCTTTTTTGGTTGAAATGAGTGGAATGGCCTCCACCCATTTAGTGTAATATTCAGTTGCCGTGATGATCCAATGGTGATGCTGCGAAGAAGGTGGGTGAATCTCGCCAATAAGGTCTAAACCCCATTGTGAGAAAGGCCAAAGATCTCGTGCGACCTGTAACGGGTGGCTAGGAGTATGTTGAAGGTTGGCATGTTGTTGACACATAACACAACGCTTAACATATTCACAGTAGTCTTTATTGAGAGTAGGCCAATAATATCCTAGGTGAAGGATCCGCTTGGCCATGGCGAGGCCACTAAAGTGCCCGCCACAAAGTCCGTCATGGATTTGTTGGGTGGTATGAGCGACTTCAGCGCCGGTTAGACAGCGAAGGAGGATACCATCGAAGCCACGTTTATAGAGGAGTCCCCCCATGATGACATAATGAGAAACACTTTTAAGAAAAGCATGTTTGCCATTACTAGTAAGGTCAGGTGGTAGAACAGAGGTTGTAAGGTAGTCGTGAAATTGGTGATACCAGGTATCCTGCGAATCAGCAGATACATTATTTACCATACAAACATCTGGAACTAAGTAAGATGGGGCAAAGAGTTGTTAGACCAAGACAAATATGTCCGAGTCAGTTGGTGAGGCCAGAATTTGTGAGGCCAAGCAAGCCATAGTATCTACAAATTTATTAGTTGAGCGGGGAATGGTTTGGATAGAATAATGAGAAAATAAGGTCAAAAGTGAATCCACGTAATGTTTGTACTTTTGAAGTTCCTCATTTTTACATTGGTAGATGCCAGTAACTTGATTTACTACCAATTGAGAGTCACCAAAAATATTAATAGACTTCACACCTAAGTGTAACGCAACGTGGAGACCCAAAACAAGGGCCTCGTATTCCGCTGTATTGTTAGTGCAGGGGAAATTGAGCCTGAATGAAAGAGGCATAGGTTCACCTTCAAGAGGAATGAGAACAACACCTGCCCCTCCACTGCGCTGGCATTTAGATCCATCGAAGAAGAGGGTCATTGGATACGACACATCACTGAGTGAAAGAGTTGTGATGAGTTCATCAGGGAAAGTAAAATTGGTAAATTGTTCCCCAGGTAAAGGGGCTTCCGCGAGTTGGTCTGCGATAGTTTGTCCTTTGACTGATTTCTGGTGTACAAACTCAAGGTCGAGGTCGGCGAGGAGCATAAGCCATCGGGCGATGCGTTGGTTTAGATGAGGTTTGGCGTACATATAATGTATGGGGTCAGCGTTGGTGATGAATTTTTTTTTTGTGATTCAGGAGGTAATGTCGGAGTTTGGTGGCCACAAATGATAGGGCTAGGCACAACTTTTCTACGTGTGTATACCTAGTCTCGTAATCCACAAGAGTACGGCTTATGTAATAAACTGCTTGTTCTCGATGCTCAGAGTCATGATGTGCGAGTATGGCTCCTATAACATGGTCAGTGGCAGAAAGGTAAAGGTATAAAGGGCGAGCGTCTTGAGGTGGGACAAGCACGGGTGGCTGCAAGAGATAAGCTTTAAGAGCCTCAAAGGCTTGGTGGCACTCCTCGCTCCATTGAAAGACAATGTCCTTTTTAAGGAGATGATGGAAAGGTTGACATCGATCCAAGAGTTGTGAAATGAAACGCCGGATAGATTGGAGTTTTCCCTGCAAACTACGTAATTGTTTGAGGTTAGTGGGTGGGGGCATTTCTAGGATAGCTTTGACTTTAGCTGGGTCGACCTCAATGCCACGCAAAGAGACGATAAAGCCAAGGAGTTTTCCTGAAAGGATGCCAAAGACACATTTCTTTGGTTGAAGACGAACACAGTATTGTAACAGGTGATCGAAAATAATGGTTAAAACATCGAGATGTTCACTACGATGTTTGGATTTTCCAAGAAGATCATCGACATAATCCTTGAGGATAGTGTGCATAATGTCATGAAAAATATAAGTCATAGCCCGCTGATAGGTCGCACCAGCATTCTTAAGGCCGAATGGCATGACACGATAGCAGAAGGTCCCCCAGGGGGTAATGAAGGTGGTTTTATGTTGATCGGCCGGGGCTACCAAAATTTGATTGTATCCCGAGAAGCCATCCATGAGAGAAAGCATCTCATGGCCCGCAGTGAGATCAACAAGTTGATCAATGCTAGGTAAGGGGAAGTCATCCTTTGGGCAAGTGAGGTTAAGGTCCCGAAAATCCATGCATATCCAAAGTCCCCCCGTCACTTTAGTGACAGGTACGACATTAGAAATCCATTGCACGGATAGTCAATAGGTAAGATGAAAGAAACAGAAAGAAGGCATTGAAGCTCTTCTTTCACCAAGAGGGCAATGCGTGGATGCATTTTTCTCAGTTTCTGTTTAACTAGTTTAGAGTCTGGTTTCAGAGTGATGTTATGGACAACAATGTCTGGATTGATTCCTGGCATGTCGGCGTAGGACCAAGCAAAAGCTTGATTGCGGGCACGGAGGAAGGTAGTGAAGGTGACTTGTTCTAATGCATCGAGAGATTGTCCGATCTTTAAAATGTGAGGATCGTCCTCCGTGTGGATGTTGATTTCTATAGTTGATTCATTCAACATAGTTTGGGTGTCAGATGGTAAGGCACGTTGAATATAAGAGTCATCCGCACCAAGGTAGGTGAGGATGGAGTCATCATCCTGGCACTCCACAACATTAATTGAAGGTGAATCTTCTTCGATCATGTCTGGATACAAAAGGGGGAGAGAAGATGGGTCCTCACTATCGCGTTGATAAGTGAGAGGACCCAAGAAGATAGCATTCACGAAAAAAAAAAGTTAGGAGGGATAGATTCTGGGTCTATCGACTCTGTGGGTGAAGATGGAAAAATGGGCGATGATGGTTTGGAAGGGGTGAATTCGTTGTTTTCCTAGATACAATTGACATGAGGTTTCTTCAGTGTAGGTGGTTCAAAAAATCCAAGACCACGATGATCTTTGTGTTTGCGGGTAGTTACGGGAATGATCGTATGTCGGCCTTGTTCATAAAGACCGAAACCAAAACCCTTCCAAGCACAACACGTCAGGAAGGTGAGGGCAAAACAACGGTTGGTTAGATATCAAAAATTAGATTGGAAGGGAACCACACCAAGGGGAGGTTCAGGGGTGACAGAGGATGTGTCGACACCCCCATACGTTAGGTTGGTGCGGTAATTAGGTGGTCCGTAGGAGATCACCTCCCCCACACGACGGTCGTAGGTAGGATGCGCATGTAACTGTCCATACTCCTGTGGGGTATGAAAGGTGCTAACGTTGTATAGGTGGTATTCCCCCAGCGTAAGGCATTGAAAAACATCTACCAAGGGATCTGAAGTTGGGATGTTATCCGCGGGGAAGGAAGTGGTATTCGCGGCGGTGGGTTCATTGGTCGAAGGTGTGAGTGTGGTTAAGGTGGATGGTTGAGGCGTGGTTGAAGTAGATGGTTGGGCTGGATCAATGGGTGCCTTGACTGGTACAAGCACATCATTAGGGTGATATAACATATTACAGGTTTTGAAAGGGGAAGCGTCAGCTTTGACGGTGTATGACTTCCCCTCATACTCAAATTTGATGCATCTATGTAAGGTGGAGGGAACGCATCCCATAGCCCAGATCCAAGGGTGGGCTAACAATATGTTGTATTGGAATTCTCCCTCAAGGACATAGAAGAGTTCGGGTAAGGTACGTGGCCCTACACGAATGTTAAGGATCACGGTGCCTAAGGTAGAAGTAATAACATCATTGAATGAACACAACATGGTGGGGTTGGCACACATGCAGCTAGGAGGGATATTCATCTGTTGGAAGGATTTGGAAGAGACGATGTTTAGGCTAGCACCCCCATCGATCATAACACGATGTACCCGGATGTCCTGGACGTAAGCCGAGATGAAAAGAGTGGGATCAGGATCTTCTGCACCAAAGACGACAATTTCTTCTTCAGAAAAACTGACAGTAGCGGCTTGCTGTACAGGGACAGAAGTGGTTGTGGAGGTAGGTTGTTTGGTGAGAGAAGCGACATGGTTGGGTGTTAAAATGGAGGTGACGGGAAAGGTTTCGTTAGGTAGGACCTCTATCCCTTGAAGGATCTCAATTAAAGCTTGTCGATGTGATTCAGATGTTTGAATGAGATCATAGAGTGTCATTTTGACAGGAGATTGGTGAAGTTGTTTGATCATGGTGCGATGGGAAACTCCATCAGAGACGGGATAGGTAGGTCCACGAATGACCACTTTAGGTGGTGGTGCAATCGGGATGGCAGAAGGAGAAAGAGAGGCCGCAGGTGTGCTTTCTTTAGCTTTTCCATTGTTTTTCTGACCTCGAGTAGCAATGTTAATCATGTTGATCTCGTGAATACGAGAGGAGGAAGATGGCGGGGATAAGTCATTTTCTCAAGAGGTGGGGTTGCAATGATGATAGATTTTGGTGAGGTGGGGACAGGTGGTATAGGAGAAGGGATCGAAGCTAAGGGCTTCTCTCTCCGTAAATTGTCTTTCTTAGGCTGTCTATCCGAGATAGGTGACTGGCGAAGGATGGCTTTCAAAGCTTTGCATCCTTCTACATCGTGTCCTGGTGTGTGATGGTAAGCATAAATTTTAGATTCATCATAACCTATAGGTCGAGGTTTAGATGGATCATAGAGTCTGAGCGGGGGTAGGGAAATGGTCACATCCCCTACCAACATATCAAGGATCTTGGAGTAAGATCCTTTGAGCGGGTCAAATTCAGATGAAGATGAGGCTGTTGATTGAGTGGGTGAGATTTTTGATTGTTTTGGTAATGGTTGGGTACGAGTGGTTCGTATGGGTGGTGATTTAGGCAAGGGATTTTGATGATTGGTTTTAACTAGGCATGGTTTCCTCTACGTAGAAGTTATGTTTAGCTGGTTAGATGATGAGGCCCCAGCTGACGTGGTGGCAGGAAACAACCACGGGGAGAGAGGAGCGACAACAAACAAGTCCTTCGATGATCGAGTTTGCTTAGGGTTGGCAGGTAGGTGAGATACTTGGGGCGACGGTGTTGAGACGCCCGTGAGTGTCTGTAGGGGTGCAAAAGGTATAGGTCGTGTTAAAGAAGATGTGGGAGGCATGGTGTATTGAGGCAAGGTGGAGGGGTGAGGCCCTAATATAGAAGGTAGGTGTGATGGTGAAGGCTGAAGCCATGCCTGCTGTATCGGTGTGATCGGGGGTGAGGGTTTTAGTTGTGGCAGAGGCATAGATTGGACTCGAGGAGATTGGGTCTGTCTCCTAGGTGGATTGACAACATTATTTTTGGATAAATCTAACCGTTTAGGTGGGTGTGTCAGGCTGGGAATTGGTGAAGTCCCAAGCGTAAGGGAAGGTTTGGTTAGGTTGATAGAGGTGGCTGAGGGATTTGATAGAGATGAGGGGGGTGAAGGTGAGGACATAGGCATTTTGAGCTTTTGTAAACACCTCAGGTATATGGTAGAGGTGTCTGGATTAGTCATCTACATTTGAGTAGAGCATGGTGTACTCAAACACTCCCATAAGACTCGTCTATCTTCTGGGGGATGAAAATCTTCACGTGTGAACATGAACTTTGGTATGGAAGAGAGGTGGGTTGTGATTCCGGTCCACTGTGGGTGTGATACAGGGGGTAAATGAGGTGCTGTATCAATGGGTGTTAAGAGGTCAACCGGTCGCTGGAAAGATTTAGGTGATGAAGAACTAATAGGTAGGAGGGCATGTTCGAGGGGATCCGTCATGATTAAGGAGTTTGGTGATGTAGGCTCAAGGGGTTTCTCCTCTAAGGATGACAGAAAAAGTGGCAAGCCTTCTTCTTTTGCAGCAAGAGTGGTGGAAGGAGATGTTTGGGAAATAGATAAGTTAGATAACATCCGCTCACAATCTTGTAGGGATGTGGTGTAAGAAGGTTCATTTGTGAGAAGAGAACTCTGGGCAGTTAATTCCTTTATGGGTAAAGGAATAGCGGGACTGTCCTCTTGTCCTGATGAAGGAGAAGGGGGCGAGAATCCCTGTGTTGGTGAAGAAGCTTGATTCAGAATTTCCTCAATGGAAGCCCTGGGTTGGGAGTTGAAAATCGCATGGATCTCATGCACACTCTTCTCCTCGGCTGAGGTGTCTTGGTTTGTGTTACTGTTAGATGCATGGTTTGGAAATGGTTTGTTGAAGATTTTTAAATTTTGATTAGCAGGGGCATTAGGATTATCGAGAGTTATATCCCCTGCATCAACCATTTCCTGCACTATGTTTTTCAACATCTTGCAGTTTTCGTGACTGTGTCCCTTCACGCGATGGAAGTTACAGAAGTCATTTTCTTTATACCAAGAAGGTATAGCGCGGGTGGAATCAAACCCATGGAGTGAGGTTTAACAGGAGGCAAGGTGATAGCTCCTGCTTTAAGCAATTTGTCTAAGATCACACCATAAGTTTCTCCCAAGGGAGTGTAGTTGATGGGCTCGGCTTTATACTTATAGGTGGCTTTCGGCTGGGTATTAGACAGTGCTTGAGATTTGACCGTCACTGCATGTATGGAACCCTTTGATTTCGAAGCAGCCGATGCATGAGAGTTGGTGGTGTTGGGTTTGGTGGTAGAGTCTTGGGTCTGGAAATTTGAGCTTTTGTTGCATAACCTCAATTTCTCCTCCTCTAAGGCTCGAATCTCTAGTTTCTGAGTCATAGTAAAGGCCTCATCAAAGGTGCGGAAAGTTTGAATTTGGAGGGTGGGAGAAATGTGTTTAGCACAGGCCCGCGTAAAGAGTTCGATGAGCTCAGCCTGAGGTAAGGCGTAAGTAAGTTGGTTGATGAGGCCCCGCCATCGTCCAACAAAATCTGTGATAGACTCGTCTTCAAAATTTTGGATGGCATAGAGGTCGGTAATGGATACTTTCTTGGCAATATTGATGGAGAAGTGATCCAAGAAAGATTGGGCTAACTGGTTAAAGGAGAAGATTGAGTGCTGGGTTAAAGCACTGTACCACTCCAAGGCAGGTCCTGATAAGGACATGGGAAAGGTACGGAGTAGTAAGGCATCGTCATGAGCAATCAGATAGCAGGCATGTCTGAACGATCGCAAGTGTTGTTGAGGGTCCTCCTTACTATTAAAGTGAGTAAATTTTGGTAATTCCCATTGAGGAGGATATGTATGAAGGGGGACAGAAGGATGAATAGGCTCCTGACAAACTTTCTCGTATGTCAGGGTGTTACGACTTCCTGAAACAGAAGCCTCAAGATTTTGCATCTTGTCCATCATCTGTTTGATTAAATCATTGGTTGGGTTAGATGATGGTGCTGTCGTTGTAAACAGAGGAGGATTGGTCCAAGAGCTGCTACTAGACAATGGTGGGATTGAATGTTGATAAGATAATGGTGATGAATGTGTTGGGGCAGCCGAATAAGGGTGTCCTATATAAGAGGTTGAGGCCACTGGATGAATTTGTGGAAATGAAAAGGTGGGGCGGAGCTTGTGAGGGAAAGCTCGTGTGTATAGGTGGCAGAGAGCAAGTTATAAAAGAGACAGTCTGTGAGAGAGATGAGGTAGGGTCAGTGGACGGTAGTGATATGTGGGGCCCCAGATTAACGAAAGGAAAGCCAATTGGTGCAGTATGAACCACCGAAGCCACTGAGCTGGGAGACGGGGCTAAGGATGAAGACAATGATGCAAAGTTATTAGGTGGGGAAGGGGCTAAGTGAGAAGTGATACTAATAGGCATACCAATGAGGAGCTGACTGTTGGGTGTATGGTCAGGGGTATGAGACAAATAATATTGTACGACGCTAGGATTAGCATCCAAAAATTTGGCAAATTCCTTATCTCCTACAGGGATCTTGGGAAAATTACTGGTATCCGTAGGATTCCCCATAGGATGTGAAGGGGGTGACTCAGGCAAAGGCACGGAACAGGCATGTGAAACCATGGCTGCAGCTTGTTTCCGGGTGATAACAACCATGGACAAGAGGACACAACAGGGATTTAATCAATCTGGAACAAAAATAGCAACAAAATGTTGGAATTGATAGGTTGCTGGTTTGTCAAGAACTGTTAAACACAGTAACCGATATCAGTCAGATAACCGATGTCAGTCAGAATGTAGCCGGCGTCAGTCAGTTAACCGATGTCGGTAGTATAGGACCAGTGTCAGTCACTGTGAAAAGCAAAGAGAGGATGTAAGAAGCTCCTGGTTTGGGGATAACAATGCTTAATATACCTACCAAATTGTCTTGAAGTGATCACTGAAACAGTGTATGACAGAGAAACAGAACTAAAAAAAACAAGCAAGATGCACAAGCAAATCAAGAGACTAACCCTAGGATTAGTTTTAATCACTTTGGGCTTATGCCTTAGAATGCCAGATGATGTCAATCCTAAACAAAATACCTAAGGGAGATGTCAAGTTTGTTTTTGGCTCATAAGGCTACCTCAATCGGGCAGAGGAATACCGCGGGAAGGGGGGATGTTTGAGCTGTTGTGTTGATTATGATGTGATTTGGTATGTGTTGTGCAGTGAGAGTAAGATTAATTTCTCGTCAATACCATGGATATCACCCCCACGTGTACGACCTGTTACTTAATCTACGTTCACTAGAATTAAAAATAGCAAGCAAGAATGTGATGCACATGTTTTAAACCCAAATCGAAAATGATATTCGATGAAGCAAAGAAGATGACTTTCACTAATGCAAAGATGTGAAAGAAAGAAAAATTCTTTTACCAAAATGAAAAAATATTTTGTGAATATTTAGAAGAAAGAAACAACAAGTGTGCTCCCTATATGAAAGCAAGCAAGAAAGAAAGAAACCCGAAAAGGGTCCCACCGGGCATGCCAAAATGTTTCACATAGAATTTCATTCCGGAATAGAGTTGCTTCTATCCTTTCATTCTCTTGAGAAACAGATAAGGGTTAGGGCTAGGAGGAATACTTGTTGAGTGTTGGGAAGGTGTGCGCGTACCGTAGAGAGATCAGATCGATTGTGAAGAACTCCTTTTTGTCTGGGAAGGACTACCTGTAAGTAAGAATACAAGACCACCAGATCTTAGTTAGACAATAAGTGAGGGAACTGCCTTGGGCCCAGGAAATATTAGACTTCCTTTTGAAGGTGGTCAGTTCCCCTTTTAATATGAATTAATGCAAATGATAATAAAGAATCTATTGCGAAATCACGATTTAGGTACCTTGTTAAAAAGAAATAGAGACTAAACTACTAATAATAAAATGTCCTGATGTTTGTTGTGTCACCGGTTATTGATGCATTCAGATAAAGTTACAAGGATAGACCCAAATGGATATGAGATTGTTTAGGGGTAAATAAGGGAAAGGTTAGTTTTGGTATAAGTCACAGTGACCGATGTCGGGGTCACTAGATAACCGACTGCAGTTATAACACTGATACCGGTAGAAGATAACCAATATCGGTAGGGGCAGTGATTTAGGGGTTTCGAATGAAGTCAGTTGTAAGGTGGTTATGGTGTTTATAGGGATAATAAATGATTAGGGGGGGTAGTAGGGTGATGGAGAAAACTCAGAGAGTGAGAAAACTATCTTTGGGGCAATATCAGGGTTGATGAATGAAATTTAGGTGTAGAGTGCTGTAGGGTGGTAGATCTAGGAGTGAGCTTATAATTATAATGAATTAAAAGTTCAAGAAATGGTGTTTAGAAACATACAAGATACTAATTACTAGTTCCTGATGAAGATACAGGTCCAAGGAATGTGGTGGCGACACTAAGGCTTAGTTTGGGATGATCCGGTATTGGAAAGTGAGCTGATGAAGCTATCCTCAGTCTTTCCCAATGCTTGGACAAGTGTGACAATGATCTAGTTGCTTAGTTACAGTCTTGGGCTCAATTCTCTTCTCTACAACCTCTTCTACTTGTTTCACTTCTCTCTCTCCTACCAAATGAATTCCAGATCCTTTCTTTTTGGTTGGGGGAGGTCATTTACAGGGAACCAAGTAGGAAACCGATGTCGGTTAGGTCAAAGTGGCTATTTTTAGTAAAATATCCATCTTTCCCTCCTTTTCTCCCGAGGGATCAGTTGTGGGCTTGGTCAAGTCATTATTAGGCTTGTTTTGGTGCGGGGTGAGGGGTAATGAGTCATGGGTGTGGGTCTGGACCAAGTCATAGGTCTTAATTAGGTTGGTTTAGGGTTAGGGCTAGGTCACGGTGAGGTGGCAAGACGAGGTGGCGGGGTTAGAGATGTGGATTTATTAATTATAAGGTAATTAATAAATCATTAGGTGTGTAAGGTTTAGGTGGTGAGGTAGGGTTAGGTTGTGGGATGAGATACGGGGTACATGGTGTTGTAAGACACAAATTTGGTGTCTACACTTAAATCCATCCTCTCAAATTGAGGAGCATGGGAAGATCCAAAGATGGATTTGTAGACATTTCTTGGTTGCATCTGATCCTCATTCTTAAGGAAAATAATCAATTTAATTGCTAAGTGATCTAAATAGGTTCATGTTTTAAGTAACAATCATATAAGTGTAGGAATGGCTTAGCATTTGTTTGTTTTATCATGTTTATGCATTGAAGAAGTTATTTTCCTTTAAGCTCTTATCACGATGTTCTTGTTTGATTAAATTTTCTTGGAAACTACTTGGTGTTAGTTTCATTTCAATTATCATAGTTTGTTTTACTTGTACAAACTAACCACTCAACCCAATCACAAATCATTTAATCTCCTTACAAATACCAAACACCTAAAAATGGCTTGAGCACATAATTCATCACCTATGCATGGATATTATTTCCTTCTCACCCATCCTCCTTCCATCCAACATCCAAATAATTTTTCATCTAATCCATTGTTACCATCACATCCATTCATATCCTCTTCTAATCCATTCATTTAAACACTTGATTAACTTTCTCACATATGTTGTAAGATAATAATACCTACTACAACAATGTGAACTTGGTCTATTATTACCTCCAACATTCAAGCACATTTTTCCTCCTCGAGATCCACACATTTTAACAGACTTCATCCACTTGTGGAGAATACCCTTGGGTGTGTCTCTTGACACTCTATCCAATGCCATCTCTACACACATTTCTATCCCCCCATCAAGCCACTACTGATTCTTAACCGCTCAAGAGTTCTTAAGAGAGATGAACATCTTTATGCAAACACAAATAATGAAGTCAAAATATGAAAAAATCATATTAAAATTAAAAATATTAAATAAAATCCACCTCAAGATTCTCTTTGGGGGTGTTTCTAGCATCTCTACCAGGGCTATGAATGCCTAGCTTGTAGTAGAGAAATGATGTGACAAGAATTAGACGTATCTCCATTAGGTCTGTGGATGCATGGCTGGTAGTGGAGCAATGCATGACTTAGCATTCTGTTCACCCTCTATCCACCTATTTTACTGAATCACTCCCTGTACATTGGCTAGTTTGTCTTCACATACTACCCAATAAGTCTTCTCTTCAAGTGGGTATCTAACCATCACAATCACACACACTTTGATCTCGCGGAGACATATGGCTCACATGTTTCCCAAAATTATTTAGACCTTGGTCACACTTTTGTTTTAGTCCAACCCTTACCTTAAAACATGTGTTGTTAGGATCATATTTTGTTCATCACTATTATACATCACATCCACATCTTAGGATTGAACATCTATGGGTAGAAGATGATCCTTTCCTTTTCATCCAATCCTTCTCATGTCCCTTTTCAATTGTCCTCATCATGACTAGGGGAAGCTTTACTATCATCCATTAGGGGCATCATCAATTTTAGATACACCTCACTTCCCTTCCTACCCTCCACCTGGGTGTAAATCAAACCCATCTATCCATCTAGAAAGGCCACTGAACTTTACACTTGGGAGCACACCACATCTATCTCTCAATACATATCCTCTATACCTGGGGACTTATCTTATCATCTTCCATATCCCCCATCTTATCATATTCCACATCCCTCATCCTATCTATCTATCTCCCACCCCACATCCCATTAACCCTAACATATCAACCAATCCCTAGCTTATCCAACTTATCTAATTTCCCTCAATCCTTCCCTTTCATCCTACCCAAACATGATTTATGGCTTATAAGATAAAGTCACATCCTACCTTACATCCCTTCCCATCCCCCCCATGAGTTATCCCATCCCATATCTGTTCATCTTACCTATCCTCAACCATTACTCCCCATCCCAAATCCAAAATCTCAAAATCCAACATCAAATCATCTAGACATCCAAAATCCAAAATCTAAAAATTAAACCATTCAAAAAATACAAAAAAGTACAAAAATGTAATGTTTGCTTGCTTTTCTGCATTTACATTTTGGCTGATGATATGAGGCCCTTTTTGTTTTATTTTTCTTTTTACAACGGTCCAATGATATGAGGACCATATTTTTTGTATTAATTTGTCCAACAATATGAGGACATAGGTGTTTGGCAATTCAATCATCATGGTCTTTATACCTTGGTGCATTTTTCTCTATGCCACATCAATCAAAACTACTAATGATGATAACAGTCGGCACTTTATGGTAGCACACCCCCTTATATCATCATATTTTACCCCTATCATCATCCACACCTAATCATCATCACCATATAACTATCTAGCCTCCTCATCCTCCTATCCAATCAATCCTTTATCAACCAATCAATATCCACATCTAAATATTATCATCTTGCATCCAACATCCAAAATCCTCACTCCTTGGCTGGGGCATCTTCTAACACCCTCTCATCAATCCAACTCAAACATTATTTCTCATCAATCATCATCCCAATCCTCTCCTCATGAATATCCTATCATCCAAACCCATCCAAAAACCAATCTTTATTCTCTCATACAAACATCCTCAATGTTCTCATCCTCTAAATCCAACAACAAATACCCTATATTTCCTATCCTCCTATCCAAATCTAACATCTTCATATCCCACATCCTCAAATCTAAATCCCAAAATATTTAATTTTAACCCCTTGACTGTGGCATCCTCTAATCTAACAATCATGAATCTTCACCTTTATCATACATCATTGACTGAGGCATCCTCTACTCCAAAATCCAATATCTCCTAATCCTCTGATCTCCCTTTCTCCAATATTTTAATCCTTTGAATCTTGAAATCTTCTAATCCTCAAATCCTAATCCTACGAATCTTAAAATATTATCATCCTCACATCTCCCCTCATCTACTAACTTAATCCTTTCCTCTTTTCGTGTGGTTACCCGAATCGTTCCTCCCCACCTAACCCCCTGAGGGGGCATCAAATAACCATCCTAATATTTTCTCTTATTTTTATTTGAATGGACATTGCTCTGCAACAACCCTTCAAAGAGGGGAAAAATATAGACATAAAATGTCAACATAATTAATTCTGATTAATTTTTCCCGCAAATAACTTAATATCATCACTATCTAAAATAACATAGTAATTAATCTGGAAAGATTAATTATTATTAATATATTTTACCTTTTACCATCATTTATCATTCCATCATTAATCCTTTTAAATCATTACGATATCCCATTTCATCCTTAATCCAATTTATTTCATTATTATATCTTATTATCCCACTAATAATCCCTATTAACATTTTTAGGAATTTAGTATTCATATATCTACCCACCAACCTACCTACACATCCCTACATCTATCCTTTCCACGTAACTCACCCCTAATCATATTTATTTAGCCTAATATAATTTTAATCCTAATCATATGCTCCATGCCTAAATTTTGAGGCTTCTATTTCTAGAAGCCTCTCTAACCTTCTCCAAATCTTTCCTTCCATTGAATTTTTAATTCAATGGAAGCTTCTTCCCTCCATGAATTTTAAATTCAAATTATAGAGTCTTCCACTCTATAATCCTCTAATCCTTGCATGCATTCTCCACCATTGATCCAAATCTAACTTGGCTTCATCCTAGCCATTGAATCATCCACCCCTCAACCATAAATTTAGCTCTCCTCCTCCATGAGAGCCAACAAGTGATCCAATCCATAACAAACCTCAAATATTTTATTTATCCAATCAATCCATTCTATCATCATTCTATCATTCAATCTTGGAGCTCACTATTAGATAGAATATTTTTCATATTAATAAAAATATTCTTGTAGAATAGAGCATAATCACTTATGTGGAATTTTATATATTTGAGCATAGGATACCTTTTCCCTAATATTGATGGATAATTGTGAAATAAAATGATTAGATAAAGGGGAACATGGTATAATTAAATGAATGGGAAGATCATAAAACCATTATAAATAAAAATCCTTGAGGCTTATAGGAAAGATATTGGTAATTAATGTGTCATTATATGCATAATCCAAGAAAGGAGCATGGAAAGTATGAAGGTGCTCTTAAGGATCACATTTTCCACAGTAAATAAGAATCCTAGGAGCAACAAAACCTATTGGAAAAGGATAGGAAACCATTTTTGGAGAAAGTATAATATGAAGAAATTGAGTAGAATACATGACATGAGAAGAAGTAAAAGCACATTCTTGTATTTATGTTATTTTATCTTACAAACTATGAGAAAAGTTATCAAGATCTTCTGTGCTATAAAAAGAAGAATGTGAACCACTATGGGTGTATATATGAGATGTAAGATAGTAGTGGATATAGGAATATGAATAGTGACAATGAGACGTGGTTTATTAGTTATCCCCAAAGATATAGGCAATGTATATTTAAGATCAAAATATGTATCCATCATGAAAGATAAAGGGGATCACATCCCAAAAAGAGACTTCTCATTAGAGGGTTAATCATAAGCCAACTTTGTAGTGAGAAGTATTTTAATAATATTCTCAATATGTCGAGGGTTATCACGAAGATGTGCATTAAAATTAGACATGATCTCAACTTGGTCACGATCCACCTCATTATCGTCTTTATAAAAATTAGTTTTAGTGTTCACGATGTATTTAAATGGTGTGAAAAGGAACCTCATGGGAATCTTGATCAAGCATAAAAGGGATTCCTTGTACATGAAGAAGGGAGAAATCCATATGGACTTGATGCTTATGATTAGGAGGATAAATATCAGTATTCTCAATGGGTTGATTATTAATCCAATTGTTATGCATAAAGGGCATAAAAACAAAGAATATAAAAATATGAAAATGAAATGCTAGGATAACAAATGTTTGGAATAATGTGAGATATTCAATTAAGGGCTGGGTTCACCAAATTTTTACACCCTAACAAGAAAAATAATATGTGTTAGGGTTTGATAATATTATTTAATTACTACTATTAGGTGTAAGGATATTACAAGTAGAATATTCTAAATAAATTAATCCACATTAACCATACAATACAGAATATAGATATTAATACAATAAACAATGAAATTATAGTGTGAAATACAAGGAGTGAATATCTAGTTGTGTAGAGAGGTAAAAAAATGATCTAGGTGAGTAAATTAGTTGAAAGGGGTGATTTGAACTTAGAGATAATTTATTCCTTATACATTAACTACAAATTGCTCTTGTATGGAATTATATAGATCCTATTTGGGCGTAGTATGGTCTCATCCTTATTTGTATGGTTTTGAACTTGTAAATGGTAATGTTTTGTAACGGTGCATGCATTTCACTAGTCTATAAATGGTATTTGTTTTATTTTTCTATGGTTCAAACAACTTTAACACCACTTGTAATGAATTACAATAAATAGAAAACCATATATACATGTAGAAAACTTCATAAAATGATTAGATAACAAAATGAGAAATGCGTGTGGTGTTTAGGTGAGGCTAAACAAACCTTGAAAGTAAACCCCTGCTAGACCAATCCAAGCACTAAACTACATCCCCTTGTGTGGGATAAATACTTGTGTAGCTTTCCTAGTGTTGGTGAAAATAGTGCATGCAATCTAAGCCATTCCCTATTGTGCCTTTGTGTATCTTGACGCAACAAGTAGTGGGCATACATATAGATAAAATAGAGATGTACCTAGTATATTAATGATATAGTGTGATGTGATTTAGATTCTAAATTAATTCCATTTTCCCTTAATAGCTTTGGTAATTCTTGGAGTGACTTGTTATTGATAATATCTATACTACATTTGCATGTTTGGTAATAGAGGAAGATATACTTTTGAGCTTGGTTTGAGTGATTTGGACCTATGTGGTAGATACTCTAAATAATGTGCATATTCTTTAGGAATATTTAAGAGGGCCTTGAGTGTTTTAGTGTTTATATTTTACAATAAGATTGTTTAAGAATGTCAGGGGATGTATGAAGGGAATTTGAATTTCTTATATAAGTTTTCATATGTTAGGTATTAGATTAAGGCCAATCTAGGGGAGATGAAATGATACATATAACATATTAAAATTTAGAAAATATTCATTAGAGAGCAAGGGATGGGATTGTGTAAGTTATCCTAGACCATAGTATGGTTTAGCCTTGTTTTTTACGGCCACATACACGAATCTAATGATGATAGAATAAAATTCTAGGAAATTTACCTAGGGATAGAATATTTTCTTGGATAAATGAGTTTACATGAATGAATTATAAATCATTGAATAGAGATTAGAAAGACATATGAGAGAGAGAATAATATGTTAACTAAGCTCAAGATGCAAGTTTAAGTAAAAGTATACAAATAAAGACAAACTTATCATTTTCTAATGATATATTACCAAATTGAAGTGTCTACAACCACCTATATTAACTCCACCTCCGACAATAATAATATCAAATCTATCACCAACACCTATAATCCATGCATTGAAATAAATATGAACTACTTTCAATCACTATCAAGACCTCTTATAAATGGATATATTTTAATGTTTTAAATTTACTATATTGCAAGCTAAAAAGGCAATGTGTCCATTTAAAAATTTCATTCCAACCTAAAATAAATGTAAATATTTAAGTTCGTACCTACATTGAACATGGCCTCATTTAATTTCTATAAAATAAATATTTTCCCAATTTATTTTCAATACTTAAATCTATCCTTCAAGTGCACATGGAGAAATAAATTCACAATTGTGTAATAAATAATATTTTTCTAATTTCTTAATCTATACAGTATAAAAATTATGCGTATTATATAACACCTTTGATTTTAATATAATTTTTACTAACATATCCTAGATTTATCTTACAACTCTATTTATAATTGTGTGGAATATTAGAGATATTTTTTAATTATAGATGCAAGTTTACTTAAAGTAAAACTAAAAAATATAAACATAAAATTAAAAACTATTTACAATAAAAATATTGAGCATATAAATTTGTTAATTCATAAATTTAAAATGATAGTACTAAATAATAAGTTTATTTTAAATTCAAAATTGAAATCACACATTGTTATTAAATGCCAAAGGGTTTGTGATGGAAAAAAATGTTATTCAATAATAATAATTAGAACCTAATTTATCAGGCCAAAAGAAATAAATAAATAATGTGGGAGAAGGGGACATAATTCCTTTGTTTATTTCAATTTCATATTAGGGTTAGAAACAACATATATATCCATATTACCAATTAATCATTCACATCATAACATAAATAAATAACACTTTGTGAAATATAACAATTAAATCATGTGCTAAATAGAGAAAGACATGAGAGAGAAAGTACACTTAGCTACTTGGCTGATTTGGAAGTTGATCTGGGTGTGAAAAAGTAATTAACTGACTAGAAATGTATTACATATGTTTGATTTCTAATTCTAAAATTTTACTATGAATATGGAAAAAACTGTTATTTAAGGATATAATTGTTTGGTGATTTTATCCCTATATAATGGTTCCATCTAGAAAGATGGTGGATTTTTGCAAATTTTTCTGCCCTTTTGACTAACTTTAATGTGATTTTATATGATATATTAGGTCTCAAAATGTGTGAAACCCTTTATAATCAAAAAAAATTATCCAAAACCCTAGCCATTGGTGAAACACCTGTAAAAAGGTTAATGTTTAGGTTGAATTACAATCTGTATACCCCCTACATCAGCACTACTTTAAAGAGGCCTCAAATCACACATAATTCTCTACATAGAGACATGATATAATATCGATGTAACTATATTTGATATTTTTATCACTTGAAAATTCTTATCTTGGATTACTTTCTTAATGTTTGACATGGGTTTTGAGAGCTTGTGATTTGGGAATCTTGACTCTTGAACCTAATTTGGAGTGGGTCAAATCTATTTGGATGATACTCCAAATGTTTATTACTAGTTTAGGAAATTTAGGAGATCCTTATATGCCTTTTAAGTGATGTTTTCTTATAATTTCCAATAGATTTCTAGATAAATATCAGGTGAGTAAATGAGTGCATTTGACTTGATTATATAGAGTTCTATAGGTGTAATTTAGTATTACAGATAACCCATGAGGAAATTAAGGACCCATAAAATATATCAAACTAAGAAATTATCATTGGAAGGCTCTAGATGGAACCACTAGTTTTAGACCAAACCATTATAGCAATGTGGTCATGTTTGTTTGTTTTTCCCAAGTAGGGGATGAAGTGATGTAAAGTTTTGAGTATGGGAATTGTGACTAATAAACTACTTTGGACTGATGTGAGATTTTTTGTGAGTGACTGAGTAGTGAAATAAGGATAGAAATTCTTGTAATATGAATATGGATATAGAAATTAGGTTAAAAATAGGTGCATAACTCATGATTTAGGGATTAATCCAATATTGACATTATCAAGTGATCTATTTCCAATTTTAGATGTTTATATTTGTCCCCCCTTTGAGATAGAAAATGAAAAAATAAAGAAAAAGAATACCTACATGTGAAAACACACTTTATCTTTTCTCGATTGTTTTATTTATTTCTTGAGATAATTGAGGTGGTTGTAAGAACCTAGATGTGAATACCTACAACATTGACTATATTCACTGCCCACGTAGAATAATTGAATGTTAATGTTATATTGAAATTGAATTTGAACTTATTGAAAATTTAAGGAGAAAAAAACATGGAAGGAATACATGTTTTCCTTATCAAATGAGGATCCCCCTTGTTGAAGCACTTGGAGAGAGGTATTGAAAGTGTTCCAATGGAGGATTAGGGGTGATCAATTCCCAATTTAGAGAAATAATTAGAATCATTAAAGAAATTAGGTGTCCTAACACATTAAAGGGGTCATGTCACAAGTAATCTAACTACTCTTAAAATAATTACCAAGAGAGGGAGAGAGAGGAGTTTCATAAGGTGTCTATCCACCCCTTGAATATTCAAAAGAGAGTGAGAGGAAGAGTGTCACAAGGTATATAGTTACACCTTAAATTTTCCACCTATGGAACCACATCATTGTAGATGGATCTAAGTCTCAAATGTGTAAATTAGTGCAAAGTTATAAGGTAATGAAGTAGACTCACGACCCTACTATGCATTGTAATAATGTTGATGTACTCAAAATTGAAAGTTGGATAAGAACGAGACAATGCTCATGCCCTCACATTGTAAAAGTTCTCATGATTCTAAGATGTAAAAATTCAAAAAGGAGAAAATTACTTATGTCACCTACATTCTATATTGAATTATAGTAAAGTGTACTCTTAACTATGTAATTTTTCATCGAGAAACCTGTAAAATTATGTATGTTACAAAAAATTCTTTTAGGTGCTATAAAGCTGCCAAAGATGGTACCATCTAATTTTGACTATTACTTTTTCTGGTTTTGTCCCTATTAGAAAGTTTTTTCCGTGTTGAATTTATTTAAATGATTTTTGTTGAATTTATTTAAATGATTTTTGTATGTTCATGTTCATGTAATTTGTTCCTCTATATTTTATATTCTATAATCTATCTATTTTCTTGAATTATAATGAATTCATGTGATAACTCCACTAAATGCCCCCTTTTTGAAGTGATTGAGATATGTTTTAGATCACTTGCATAAAAAGTATATTAAGTGCATCCATGTTACATACAACATATAGTCATCATTGTATCACATAATATCTGATGTATGTGGCCATCATATAGAATAATGCCCTATAAGAGAGTGCATGGTAGAAACCATGACACAAATATAAAATAGAGAAAAAAACATACAAGTATACAAGTGTAAAAGTAAATATGCATACATGTATACAAACATAAAATGAAATATGCATATAAGAAAAACAATAAATGTCACATATACAATCATGTAGAAGGGCAAGGACACATACAAGGGACACAATAGTGTCACACACATAAATAATGGTTGTATGGCCACATAATAAAAGGAAACTATTTCTACAAACAAGGGACACAATATTGTCCCACACACAAAGAATTCTAAATGGTGCATATATGAGACAAGTAATAAATTCTATGAATGATGATGAAAATTATATAGTATCCAATAGCCACATAGAACAATAAATGTTATTTTTACATATTCAATGTGTGATAGTCTCAAATATCTAGATAAATAGCATATATCACATTGTATTATATAAGCATAAATAGGTGTAGACACTAGAAAACACATAAGGTTGTCTAAGATAAAAATATTAAAAATAATATAAAACCACAAAAAATATTTAAAATTAAATATTCCCAAAACACCTAAAAAGTAAAAAATAAGGTGATAAAAACAACCCATAACTCATTTACTCATCCTCACCCACTCACATTTAATTCTATCCACCTCACCTACCCATTTTCACTTTTTATGCACCATGGAATCTTATCATCTCACCTATTTTATGAACAATGCACTCATATGTGTCACAACCTTTTATACACTCAAAAACTATAAAATAACATCCATGTAACTCATTCCAACCCCTTGAATCTTCATGCATTTGAGCCCATATCTTATTTTTTGCTTCTTTGATTGCATATTTCAGTATTGAAGGTTTTGAACAGGCAAAGATGGATCAAAAATAATATTGGTGCAGCCCACAACACTATTGTTTTCATGAAATTCCAATGTAGTTGATAGTAACACCTACAATTGCATTGGAACCTTATTTATTTTTTTAATGAATCATAAACATGCATAATTTACGATTGAGTTAGGTATATGATTTATTTCATTCATTATTTTTTCTTTTTTAAATATAAATTGGCCAATCTCCTTAAGATATTTTAAGCATGTATGGCCTGACATATATGGTTTATGTTTGCTTGAGACCAATGTATATAAATAAGGCTAACTAGGCCTATTTGTAGAGCTGTAAATGCATGGAAGTAATGAGTGAGATATAAGGGTTAGAGAGAGGTGTAAGAAGTATTATAGACCATGAGTAATGTGTTTACATTGAAATAATCCATGATTTTCCTGGTCAGTTTGTCAATGGTGGGATTTCCTTCATGCCCATGTTAAGGTAAAGAAGCATAATGATTTGCGATTTTGATATTATATCAACCAAACAGTATATTGCAGAGTGTTCAAGGGAATCTAAGCATACAGGGGTATGGATTTCATGGTGACGATTGGAGATCAGAGTGTGTGTAATCCAGGTTTAGATCAATGATGCATTGGTGATATGACAACATCACTAGATAGAGAGAAGACAAATAACACTCCTATAAGAGTAATTCTTCATCAGATAGTTGAGCAAATAAGACCATCATTTCTTCTATCATAGCAACAAGAGGAAGATGGTATCATATTTATCTCTGGATCCCCAGTTGGTGCTTAGGCTCAAGTGGTGGTTCAGTTGGTGCATCCACTTCCCACTTAGGGAGTATGTATTACATTCCTTGCATACTATTTTTACTTGTTAAAACATATGGGTTGGTATCTCACTCATGTGGATTTCAACTGCTTTCTCACTAAATCACTTGGGACATGTTATCATCATTCCTTGCACCTCTCTGTAAGGGTACTTGCATGAAGTCACAGTTGGTACCTCCATCATTTCTCATGGAGTTGGTGATTCTTACTACCAATATCCTGATTCATTCACATCATATATGATCACCACAACCATTAATGGGTCTTCCACATTCCCCTTGCAGGGTTCCTCCACAAAAATATTACACTGTGTCACATCATGTTTGATTTTCTTCTACATGTTTCATTAGCTCATGTGGATCACCTGCTATGTTGCTTTGATTGTTTGAGATTGCCTATATAATGATGGTTTATATGACACCCATTCATCACAAGACTTACAGTACTTAGTTATCACGCATCCTATTAAAATAAAAAATGTTAATGACACATAATTCACCTGACTAGTGATTGTGATTAGCATAAAAATTGGTATCACTAACTTGGTCCACCATAAATTTGAACATGTTTCATCATGCACTTGAACAAGATCCTAAAGGCACCATACTATGACATCTAGTCAAGTTGCAAAGAGGTTTCTCACACTCAACAAGACTCCATTCACTACCTTCTTATGGGACTTGTACCATGGCATCTTTTGTGAATTAGTAATCCACATCAAACAATCTAGTTTCATTAGCTATGAAATATGAAAGTGAATGGTTGTAGGATACATCAAATACCTCATTCATATTATCCCTACCAGGATTGGTGTATGATAGGAAAGAAGTAATGTGTGACAAGCAATTCTAAAGCAATGAATTTTCACCTATGCTTATGTGGACTATTTCAGAGGCTGATCTTTGTGATGGAGAGTCATCCCATTTATTGAATACAGAGAAAAGGAATATGATGGATAAGTTGTAGATCCATTTATCACACATGAGACTACTCAAGGTCAGACCTGTGGAAAATTGCTATAAACCCACCGTAAGGATAGTTTGAATTTTCCTGAGAGATGAAGTGAAGGGGATGTAATAACATTGTTGCTTATGGGGGTTAGATCTTGATGAGGTAGGCACTAGTATCAGTTTCACAAGGCTTAAGAGAAAATATGTCAAGAGTCGATTAGAAGTGATGAATCCAAAAGGTATTGTTATGTTAAACTCATGTGACACCCAAGTATTGACTCTGTAGGTCATACTTTGTATGAAGAAGCCAATGATTGACTATTTAAAATTCCAGATGGATGAGCTATCATTTTGAAAGAATCTATCGTGCATATTCTATGAGATTTAGAACATTGTTATGGAAGACCTCTTCAAGAAGGATGTTGCTTTCAATTGATCTTGATATGAGAATGCACAAGGTACATAAGGTAAAGGATAATTCTGATTCATAGGATTGATGATGACAAGTTAGAAGCATGACTCAATTAGTAAAGATAAGGCGGATGAATTAAGCCTAATTACATATGACTGGTACATTTCCATTTAACGTAGTTTTAATTGTAGGAAAGCATTGAGGCATTTTGCATATCATCAATTTGGATTTCAACAAGAAATAAGGAACTGAACATAATGAACGTCATAGATAGCTTGGAAAACTGAGGTATCATAATCATGACACTAAGGAGTTTCAAGAAGCATGATGGCAAGAAAAGTGTATCAATACCTCAACCTAGCATTCATGCAGGATTATGAGGTTCTAGTCACAAAAGTTATTGGGATAGTAGTGACTGTAACCAAAACCTATTGATGTTAGTGATCACCAAAATTCATCTGAAATCAGTCTATGATGATAATGCAAATCATCCAATAGCGAATGAAATTATATTCAATGGATTCAATTATGAACCTCATCTGCAGTTAGCAGAGATTTGAATACCTCAATCTAAATACTTCACACGACTGACTCCTTCCACAGACTGTACGAATTATAAGTAGAATTGCTGATTGTTTTAGATGAGCCAAAGATCCAAAGTTAAGTAGGAAGAATAAAAAATTGAAGAGTAAATCAGTGACTAAGATCTGAATAATAAAGGTATGACTAGGGTTCTATCATAGTATAACCCGGGACTGAATGCTCCTTTAGATCTAGCAGTTGGAGGTCTAATAGTTGATTCCTATTGGAACAATATCACTGGTTATCCAACTGTACTAAGTTGATTTTGGAGTCCTGAGATAGATAAAAGTGCTTGAAATTCCTGTTGTGTGGCTTGCAAAATGAGACCTAATGGACATGGGAAGGAGCTTGTTGGCTCTTTGAGTCCTCCCCAATGGAACAAGGTATGCAAATTTTGTATTATTGTACTTTAGAATTACATTTATGCATAGGTCTGCGAGTTCATTTGTTTAAGAACATTATACTTGAAGTTACAATGGAGGAGTCCCTTAAATGTGTGTCTTTGAAGAAGGTCTATGTTAGTTGTCTCAAGAGCAAGTTAGTGAGGTTTTCATAAAATGTAGTTAATTGGTATTGTCTAGTTCAGTCCATTGTTAAAGGATGTGCATGAGATCTAAGGGGGAGATAATTCCCTTTAGTTCACTAAACAACCATGGACTGAAAAATATGATATAATTAAAGTACAAGGATCAACAATGCTTGCCACTTTTTGGTGCCATTTCTGAGGAACTCAAGGTGTTATCAAAGGTTAAAGGTGCTACCTGGAAGGTTGTTTGGTTGTCTGGTAAGTTTCCATTCAATTTTTTTATTTCCATAACTATTTCTTAGGAAGTAGAGAGGACCTTGTACTGAAAAAAATAATTCTTTATGCTTTTGAGTATGTGGAACAAAAACAATCAGTTCAAGTGCTTATGGTTAGGGAACCATCCTTAGTATGACATGATTTTATGTTTAGACCTAGAGACCATATAGATAGATTTATTATAATAATTTTTCAAAACCTGCCTCAAATTCAGCATGTGGAACAACTTGCTGACCAAGGAAGGATGGATGATGAAGTAAAAAACCCCAATGGTGCAAAAAATGAAACCCCCCCATGTTGGCAGAACATTTACCTACCCCATATAATTGAATCCTAATGATCAATATCCTATGAAAAATATATCCCCCTTAATCTAACTAACCTTTTGGGGATTAGTCTCAGAATACCCTAACCAATTCCTTTTTGAATTCAAGGTCTCGTACCAAACATATGATTACACTTTTGATTCCCAAAAGCTCAAGTTATTTCCCTCCACTTTAAAATATATAGCTATGAGATGGTTTATGGGGTTAAACCATAACTCCATCCATAGTTTGGAGGAGATGGAAACATTTTTCTTGGACAAGTATCAAGACTACTAAAAAGTCCAAGACATGAAGGAAGAAATTTTTAGAATTCAACAAAAGGAAGATGAGAGTGTGGAGGACTATCTTGATAGGTTCCTCTTCCTTCATAGGAGGTGTAATACCGGTCTAGATATTAATCTACTTAAAACATTATTCCTAAAAGGGTTAGATGAAGAAACACAAGAAGACTTCAATATTATGGGAAAGGGAGACATGAAAAAAATAGAAATTATAGAAATCATTGACCTCTATAGGAATTACTCCCAAAATTGCCCCAAATTTTGTAAACAGAAAGGCAAAATGGCCAATGACAATCTATCCAAACTAAGGGAAGAAATTAAAAATTTAAGAACATACCTTTTAGTTCAACTCAATACAACAATGGATAGGGAGAAATCCATAAATATAGAGCCTTTTTTCATCTATTTCCCATGATGTAGAGACAAACACAAACTTAAGGACTGCCCTTTAGACAAGATAGACATCTGTCTTATTTGTGAACTTAAGCATGCCACAGACTAATGTGGGTTGCTTCCATTGCTTGTAGTGCCCACATTTTTATAGCTTCAGTATCTGTTGTTTTCCTTCCTCATAGACATGTTTGGATAGGGATTTGATATATGTTATGATTTTTGGACCTTCTTAGATATGGATGCATATCTGGGTGTGTAGCACCAATTTGACTTTAGTAGCATGTTGTTGGTTTTCATTAGATGTCGTGGAAATTAGCTTATGACGATGTTGATCATACCTAATTGAGATACGTTAAATGTTTAGTGTAGTTGCATGTTTGGATTCTATGGAAATATGTCACTTTATCATTATGTCTAACTTATGGTGAATTGTGTATAATTGTGCATGTTGTTGCATTTTTGATTCCAGAAAGATGATATGCTAGTTTAGATTCATTGATTTCTTATTGAATGGTTAATTTAAATTTTATCAGACATGTGCGGTTAATGTGTGTAATGAGTGTGCAGGTGACAGGTCACATGAGAACATGGGATTCAGGACAGCTACACAACTTTTCTCAAGCAACCCACGAGGCTAATTCCTAGCTGTGTTTATTGTATGAGGCCCTAGTATTATAGTTTATTATTTTGGGCACCATGAGTGACCCTCATTTGTAATGTAATATGTCTTGTATTATTAACCTTTCTTAGGGTGTTTAGTTGTGTTGTAAACTTTTTTTGGGGGAATTAATGGCCCCACTTGCATTAATTTTTGAGTTTGTATAATGATGTAATTAATCAAAAGGGATTAGGGTCACATGTGAACCCTTGGGTGGTCCCCAGACCCTCTACCCTTGTGCCAAGTGTGCCAAACCCGAATTTGGGCTATTTTAGGCATTTTTAGGGACCCATTTTTAGTTTGGGAGCTCCATTAGCATGAAAATGGGCCCTTGGACCCTACCTAATAGGTAGGGGGCTTATTTCCAAGGATTTAAGGAAGTTTTCCCTCCCATTTTGCCTTCCTTTGGTCACAACCATGTAAGGTGGATGGTAAGTGTGCTTTGTTAAAAGTTACACAAGTTTGTTTTGTTATCATTTTGGGTAATTTGGGAGAAGACGGTTAAAAGCTAATTTAACCTTTTTCTCTTTTATCCTGGGAATATTTGACCTTGAGGGAAGAGAGGGGTGACACATGTCACCCCCTCATTTGTGAGGATTTTTGATTGCTCCTCTTCAAATTCTCCCTCATGGGGAAAGAAGAGAACTTTTTTTGGGAGCTTTTGCTTGGAGGCTTGTGGATTTTGGAGCTATAGTTTGCTTGGGTCAAGAAGTGGAAAAGATTGAAGTTGGAGAGCTTTTTGGAGGTAGGCTTCTTGAGCTTAGTTGTGTGTTTTATGTCATACTATATGCTAGTTTTGTTTACTTGGAAATGTTTGTTGTTGCATGTGGATTTTATTTGTTGTTTACTTGTTTTTGCTCCCTCCATTATATGACATGATGGAGTTTTAGAGATTTTGGGGGAAGAGAGAGGGGATTTTACCTCTCAATCCTCATGGCTTGATGGGCAAACCTTGTAGGATTTTGGTTTTGTTCAACTATTGTTGGTTATCACTTTTGGAGAACTCATTTCTTCTCTTCCCCATTTTAGAGGTATAACATGGTTCCTCATATTTTTCATCTTTGCAAAGTTGGTGTCTTGTTATAATACTTGTGTTTTTTTTATGGGAATGTAATGTTGGTTGTTAACCCTCACTCTTGTGCAAAGTTGTGGATAATATTACTCTTTCCCATGGGCTTGGGGGAGGCTAGCATGCCTTCCAACCTTGGAAAGGCATGTGATGATGCCTAAAGGTTGGGTGGTTTAACAAGCTTCTTATCCTTGTGTTGGATTCCTTTGAAGGAATTTGAAGTTGGATCACAAGTTGGAAGTTGGTTGGAGTTCTTGATTTATTGGCTTCTCTCTTTGATTACAAGTTATGTGACAATCACTCTCAATGTAACTTTAATGGATAGGCCTTTGTGGGAGCTTTGAAGTCTTGTAAAAAAAAAAGAATCCCAATATTGTATTGGTATTACTTGTAGACTTGAATCACTTTTTCTTACACAACCTTTCCTTCATTTTTGCCAAGAATCTTGTAATAAATCTTCTTCAGTAGTTATGCATTTGGGTATATTTTGTATATGTGAATTTCAATCCTTGAAAATGAAATATTGTAATGGTTGATTTCTTTAATATGAAATTTGATTTTAAACTCCGTTTTAAAAAGAAATTATATAGTGTGGAAATACACTTTTTTAAAAACAAATATTTCTTTGTTGGATATCCTTCTTGATAAAAAATTCTGAAGCATTTTTCTTAGCATTGTATTTAAAAAGGAAGTTGGTATAATATGGAACTTTAGGTTTCCCCTTGTATTTGAAATATTATTCTTCTTGCATTGTATCTCTTCTTTGTAAATTTTAATAAAATTATTGCATAAGGAATGAAATTTATTTTGCTTACCTTCCATGTGAACCTTAATGTTTGTTCTTATTGGGAAATCGGATTTGAATAGGTATTCTCCCTTTCAAATTTTATTAGAAATCAACCTCCTTTCTCATTTGAAATACTTGTACATTTCTTTACCTCAAAATAGATAAATCATTTAGTGTGAATAGTTATTGAATTTTTTTTCATATTGCATCAAGCTAATAATATAAGAACTATTATTTTATAATTAAAAAAAAAAACAAAAAAAAATCACTTATTTGACGTTATGTGTAAAAAATAAAAATAAATATATTAGGAATATACCTAATATAGTTATATTTATATCATGCAATTATATTATATTTAAATATAGTCATGGTTTAATTGTTATATTAAAATAGTTATTTATTGTAAGTTTTTATACTAAAATATATTATGAAACTCTTTATATATATATAAAAATTTATATGTATATAAAAAAAGTGGGGGCGAATTGTTAGTGGGGAGGGTCGGACCCCTCCTCAGCCCTGCTGCCATTGCTATCTCGTGCCCCAACCTACGCCATTCCACCGCCACATTGCCACTGCCACTTCCGCGACCCTCCCTCCACTATCCCCAGCTTTCCCCATGCTGCCACCTCCCTACCTGCATACTCCCATGCAGGGTCGCTACCGCCACCACCTCCAACCTGTGACTCCCTCCCCCAGCACTGCCCTTCCCTCCAACCGGTTCCACTACCCTCCACGGCCCCTACACCCTCTCCACCTTCACGCAGCCTCTCCTCTCTTCCACACTACCACGTCCCCCCACCTGCATGGAAAACAACCCTGCAGCCGCCTCCCTCAAATAAAACAAGCAAAAAAAGGGGGGGGGGGAAACAAATGCGGCCACACCAGACCTTAAAAGAATATACACATCCACAATGATTTGTGGATTTGGGTTTCTTAAACAAAAACAATAAGGGTAAGCCTAGTCTCCATGGCTCCTCCACCCTAACCTGCATAAGAAAACAAGAATGAAATTCAAATGAAAAGAAAGGAAAAGGATAAAGTTGTGCTAGGGAAAATTTTTAGGTCAAGATGAAATCAAGGGTTATGATTAGATTTATCCTAGGGCCCATGTTCCATCCTACCCACTATTAAGTCATGGGCATTTTTGTTATGGGATTTTAAAGGGGGTGTAGACTCAAATCTTAAGATGAACCTAGTATCTTAATAAAAATTAAATAAATAAAATTATTTTGGGGGTAATGATTAAGTAATTGGGAAAATCAACTAAGATTTAAATAATTAAGTTGTTGGGTTAGTGTTTAGGTAATTTTGGGGGAATTAATAATTAATATGAATTAATTATTAACGTGAAAGGGTTAAGTAGAGTGTTAGTAATTATTGGCCACTTTAAAAAAAAAAAAATTCCCAAAATTTTAGTAACTTCTGGTTTGATTCCGCTGTCCCGAGGTGGGGCACTACATTTGGTATCAGAGCGGAGGTTCGTACACGCGGACACTCTAGGTAATCAATCAACTAGTTAACAATATTTGTAATAACATTAAAGTAAATAAATAAATAAAATAATTGGTTAGAAATTTTCTGCAACCATTTAATTATAATTTAATAACCTCTTCACTCACCTCGTGCACAGGATGGCACCCATGAGACGACGCTCGGTTAGTGGTTTGGGATGTGGTTCACCTATGCATAAAACACTGGCACCCGAGTTTGGGCCTTAGATCTTAGAGGATATTCAGTAGTTGATCAGCATTGTGCAGTAGCATCTTCCACCACCATAGGAGGTGAGAGAGGAGGAGATTTTGTTAGGAGTCAAGGAGCCGATAGGCTAGGATGCACACTTAGAGCTGCCAGAGCACAGTACCCCGAGGTGGGAGAGGTCATGTATCCCTTTTATTCATCATGAGAGGGTAGCCTCATACCATCGCAGCCACTCACATAGTCTTAAGGGACCATTTGGGGATAGGTGACCCCATTCACTTATTAGTTTGCATCGCTAGGATCGGGATACAGGAAGTGTGATCAGAGACCTTCTTCGCTTGCATCTGCCTACTTACACCGGCTCTACAGATGGCTTTGGGGTGGAGTCATGGCTTATTAGCTTGGATAGTTACTTTGGCTTGCACTCGTATGAGAGAAATGTCAAGGAAAGGTTTGCCATACACCTCCTCCAAGATGCAGTAGGTGTTTAGTGGAGGAATGAGGAGTGGAAGCTCCATTTGACTCGAGAGAAAATGACCTGGGAGTTGTTTGATGAGTGATTCAGGGCTTGCTAAATGTCAAAATTTCGTGCAGAAGAGGATATTTGAGTTTCATGACTTACGACAGGGATCTAACATAGTAGCATAATATGAGAGCAGGTTCCTGGATCTTCTGCAGTATGTGGACTACTTGCAAGATGATAAATTATAGGTTAACATGTTTATTAGGGGCCTTAATATAGATATAGCAGGAGTAGTTAGAATGTTATCCCCTCCCACACTTGAGAAGGCCATTGAGAAGGCCTACTTAGCCGATGAGAACAGGACTAAGGGACAAGAGCACCGAGATAGAAACAAGAGCAAGTTTCAGGATAGGATACAAAACTTTTAGAGTAAGAGGTCATGAGGTATAGTACCACCCCCTAGAGGAGGATTCTAGCCTCTGCCAGTAGCCATGAGGGCTCCACCGCACCCGCAATAGTAGATGCAAGACCATAACCACCAGCAGTAGAGGGCTAGATAGACTCAAAGCTTTCAAAGAGGTGGCACTAGAGGAGGTTTTGGTGGAGCTAGGGATAGGAGGTAGGGTACTTAGTAGGTACATCTAGCTCGTACACAACAGTCTACTAGGCTTGGACCGACAGGATCAATGCACTAGAGTACAGGAGGGACCCCATCTTAGAGGGGTACAGGAGGATGTTTTATTTTTGGGTCTCCTGATCACTATGTGCATATGTGCCCACACAAACCCAATACCATGGATACACAGAGATCCTCTAGGTCTGAGAAAATGGTGGGTGACGTGGGACGTGCTCATCATGTTTATGCAGTGGTTTTCAACCATCAGGCTGAGCATCAGGCCACAGTCATTAAGATGACAGGTACTATCAAGGGTATTTCTGTCTCAGTAATTTTTGATTCAGGTGCTTCAGATTCTTTTATATCACCTTCTATAGTGGACCAGTGTGGGTTAGTAGTGGCTAGGCAACTAGATAGTTGGCAGGTTGAGTTGGCCTCTGTGGTCAAACTTGCCATGGACTCGTATGTGGAGAGTCGCGTACTTGATTTAGGAGTCTTCTCCACTACTCTTGACCTCTGAGCTATTCCTCTAGGATCCTATCAGGTAGTGTTGGGTATGGATTGGCTCGATGCTCATCGGGCTAAGGTAGATTGTAGAAATAAGGTCATTGAGTGTCAAGATGATCTTGGGAGTGTAGTTGTGATTTCAGGGATGCAGAGACCTATTTCCTTGCGTATAATCTCAGCTAAGCAACTCAAGTAGAGTATGCGTAAGGGATGTCAGTTGTTTGCTATCACCATCAGTGACCGATTAGAGAGAACTCTAAAGCATTCACCCTTAGATGATCATGCCATTTTGATACCACCCCGCAGAGAGGTGGATTTCACTATTGATTTAGTACCTAGATCTTCACTAGTTTCTAGGGCACCCTATTGGATGATGACTCCCAAGCTTCATGAGCTCAAGATTTAGTTAGAGGAGTTGTTAAAGAAGGGTCTCATTCACCCTAATGTAGCTCCTTGGGGAGCATTAGTCATATCTGTGAAGAAGGATGGTTCTCTCAGGCTTTGTGTTGACTTCAGAGAGCTCAACAAAGTCACAATAAAGAACCGTTATCTGCTCCCTAGGATTTATGAGTTGTTTGATCAGATGTGGGGAGATAGAGTGCTCTCCAAAATCGATCTAAATTTAGGGTACCATCAGTTGCACATTTCAGATGCAGACATTCATAAGATAGCTTTCCACACATGTTATGGGCATTATGAGTTCCAGTTGTCCCTTTTGGTTTGACCAATGCCCCAACTGTCTTCATAAGCCTCATGAATGGAGTATTCAGGACCTTTCCAGATCACTTTTTCTTAGTGATCCTTGATGATATATTATTGTTCCAAGGAGGAACACGAGGAGCATTTGAGGTAGGTGCTTCAGGTTTTGAGAGAGCAGAAGTTGTATGGGAACTTGGAAAAATGCAGCTTCTTTAAGACAGAGATTCAATACTTGGGTCATATCATATCAGGAGAGGGTATCTCAGTAGATCCCTCTAAGATACAGGCTATTATCAACTGGCCAACACCCACATCAGTTACTGAGGTGAGGAGTTTTATGGGTTTAGTAGGTTATTACCGTAGGTTTTTATAGGAATTTTCTAGGATTGCTCACCCTATTACTTCTCTTCAAAGAAAAGGGAAGAAGTTTGATTGGTCAAAGAAGTGTGAGTAGGCCTTTCAGATGCTTAAGGAAAGGTTAACCATGGCACCCATATTAGTAGTTCTAGACCCTATGGAGGATTTCGTTGTTTGTATGAATGCATCACTAGAGGGTTTGGGAGTAGTTCTTATGTAGGAGCATCGGGTGATTGCCTTTGAGTTGTGTAAGATCAAAGACTACGAGATTAACTATCCTACTCATGACTTGGAGCTTTCAATAGTTCGTCATGCATTTGTGCATTGGTGACACTTCCTTTTGGGTAGACCTTTCATTTTGAGGACAGATCATTACAGCTTGCAACATATCTTCTCACAGCCGAACCTCAATGCTCGTTAATGGCGTTGGATGGAGTTCCTATGTGAGTATGACATGGAGGTACAATATATCAAAGGAAAGGAAAATGTTGTTATAGATGCACTTAGTAGATGATGACATGTGCTTGCTTCATTGACACTTCAGTCAGATTTGAGAGGTAGGATTCTTAAGCATCTTCCAGAGGACATGTTTTATGAGGGTGCTAGATAGATGTTGGAGTCACAGGGTTCATTAGAGGGTAGATATTTAGGGTGTATTTTAGAAACAAATGGTTTACTTTGGTTCCATAGGTGCATCTACATGCCTAAGTCAGGTGATCTACATAGCTTCATCCTTATAGAGGCTCATTGAGCTCCATATGCAACACACCCATGAGTAAAGAAAATGCACGCTGATATGAGGGAGTTATATTATTGGCTTGGTCTTTGACGAGACATAGCAGATTTTGTTACATGTTACCTTGAGTGCCAGAGGGTCAAGGCAGAGCATTCTCACTGCGCAGGACTTTTACATCCTCATGATATTCCCGAGTGGAAATGGGATGTGATCTCTATAGATTTCATAATCAGAATACCTATGTCTTCTTATCATCATGATGCCATTATGGTCACCGTGGATAAGTTGACCAAGGTTCCACATTTCTCACCAACCAAGGTCACCTATAATGCATAGGCCATCACCAAAGTATTTATGGAGGACATTGTTAGATTGCATGTGATTCTGAAGACCATCATCAATGACAGGGATACCATCTACACTTCAGTTTTCTAGACTTCCTTTTAGGCTGATCTTGGTACTCAGATTAATTTCAGCTTGACCTATCACACAGAGATAGATGGACAGATAGAGAGGGTTAATCAGGTATTGGAGGACATGTTGAGGATGTATGTGATGGAATAGTAGAAGAGGTGGGAGGATTACCTTCATTTAGTTGAGTTTGCTTACAACAACAGCTATCACAGTTCCATTAGTATGGCTCCCTACTAGGATTTATATGGTTGACCTTGCAGGACACCTTTGAGTTGGGACAGACTAGATGATAGGATTATTATGGGACTAGCTTATCTTTAGGATCTAGAGCAGCTAGTTGTTCTGATTAGACAACGACTTGAGCAGGCTAGAGAACGCCAAAAGGCATATGTAGACACCAAGAGGATTGATTGTCACTTCTCAGTGGGTGATAAAGTATTCTTGAGAGTTCATCTGCATAAGATCCCAATCCACTATGGAAAGGGTTCTAAGTTATCACCTCATTTTGTGGGGCCTTTTGATATTTTAGAGGTCATCGGTCCAGTTACCTACCTCCTAGCTTTTCCACCACGCCTTGCATGGGCCCACAATGTATTTCATGTTTATGTACTACGTAGATATGTACCAGGTGTTTCTCATGTTTTGGATTGGTCGGCATTACACAAAGAGGACGGAGGACAGTGGAGACTAGAGCCTGTACGCATATTGGAGCACTAGAGGTTGGCCCTTCGGGGTCAAGACTTGGACTAGGCTAGAGTGCAGTGGGACATATATGATGAGACAATAGCTACCTAGGATGATTCTACACCTTTGAGGGCTAGATATCCCTATCTCTTTCAGTGACTTCTAGGAGGAAGTCTAATTTTAGTAGAGGGGGATGTAGTGCCCACATTTTTATAGCTTCAATATATGTTGTTTTCCTTCCTCATAGACATGTTTGGACAGGGGTTTGATATATGTTGGATAGTATGTTATGATTTTTGGACCTTCTTGGACATGGATGAATATTTGGGCGCATAGCACCAATTTGAATTTGGTAGCATGTTGTTGGTTTTCATTCGATGTCGTGGACATTAGCTTATGATGATGTTGATTAGACCTAATTGAGATACGTTAAATGTTTAGTGTAGTTGCATGTTTAGATTCTATGGAAATATGTCACTTTATCATTATGTCTAACTTATGGTGAATTGTGTATAATTGTGCATGTTGTCACATTTTTGATTCTAGAAAGATGATATGCTAGTTTAGATTCATTGATTTCTTATTGAATGGTTAATTCACATTTTATCAAACATGTGTGGTTAATGTGTGCAATGAGTGTGCAGGTGACAGGTCACAGGAGAATGTGTTTATTGTATGAGGCCCTAGTATTAGAGTTTATTTTTTTGGGCACCATGAGTGACCCTCATTTGTAATGTAATATGTCTTGTATTATTAATCTTGCTTAGGGTGTTTAGTTGTGTTGTAAACTTGTTTTGGGGGAATTAATGGCCCCACTTACATTAATTTTTGAGTTTTTATAATGATGTAACTAATCAAAAGGGATTAGGGTCACATGTGAACCCTTGGGTGAGCCCCAGACCCTCTACCCTTGTGCCAAGTGTGCCAAACCCGAATTTGGGCTATTTTAGGCATTTTAGGGACCCCTTTTTAGTTTGGGAGCTCCATTAGCATGAAAATGGGCCCTTGGACCCTACCTAATAGGTAGGAGGGCTTATTTCCAAGGCTTTGAGGGATTTTTCCCTCCCATTTTGCCTTCCTTTGGTCACATCCATGTAAGGTGGATGGGTAAGAGTGCTTTGTTAAAAGTTACACAAGTTTGTTTTGTTATCATTTTGGGTAATTTGGGAGAAGAGGGTTAAAAGCTAATTTATCCTTTCTCTCTTTTATCTTGGGAATATTTGACCTTGAGGGAAGAGAGGGGTGACACATGTCACCCCCTCATTTATGAGGATTTTTGATTGCTCCTCTTCAAATTCTCCCTCATGGGGAAAGAAGAGAACTTTCTTTGGGAACTTTTGCTTGGAGGCTTGTGGATTTTGGAGCTAGAGTTTGTTTGGGTCAAGAAGTGGAAAAGATTGAAGTTGGAGAGATTTTTGGAGGTAGGCTTCTTGAGATTATTTATGTGTTTTATCTCATACTAGATGTTAGTTTTGTTTACTTGGAAATGTTTGTTGTTGCATGTGGATTTTATTTGTTGTTTACTTGTTTTTGCTCCCTCCATTATATGACATGATGGAGTTTTGGAGATTGTGGGGGAAGAGAGAGGGATTTTTCCCTCTCAATACTCATGGCTTGATGGGCAAGCCTTGTAGGATTTTATTTACTCCCCTCAAATGGTTTGAGGTGGGGAAGGTGGTTCATATGGCTTGAACCTCCTTCCACATTCTTGGTAAGGAAATTCCCTTGGGATTTGAAAATCCTTCCAAGAAGGATTTGGTGAAAGGGTGGAGAAATAAGGACGGCTGGAATGATTTTGGAGGAATAAGGAGGGTGTAGAGATATTGGTTTTGTGTAACTATTGTTGGTTACCACTTTTGGAGAACTCCTTTATTCTCTTCCCCATTTTAGAGGTAGAACATGGTTCCTCATCTTTTTCATCTTTGCAAAGTTGGTGTCTTGTTGTAATATTTGTCTTGTTTTTATGGGAATGTAATGTTGGTTGTTCACCCTCACTCTTGTACAAAGTTTTGGATAGTAGTCCTCTTTCCCATGGGGTTGGGGGAGGCTAGCATGCCTTCCAACCTTGGAAAGGCATGTGATGATGCCTAAAGGTTGGGTGGTTTAACAAGATTCTTCTCCTTGTGTTGGATTACTTTGAAGGCATTTGAAGTTGGATCATAAGTTGGAAGTTGGTTAGAGTTCTTGATTTATTGGCTTCTCTCTTTGATGACAAGTTATGTGACAATCACTCTCAATATAACTTTAATGGATAGGCCTTTGTGGGAGCTTTGAATTCTTGTAAAAAAAAAGAATCCCCATATTGTATTGGTATTACTTGCAGACTTGAATCACTTTTGCTTACAAAACCTTTCCTTCATTCTTGTCAAGAATCTTGTAATAAATCTTCTTGAGTAGTTATGCATTTGGGTATATTTTATATATGTGAACTTCAATCCTTGAAAATGAAATATTGTAATGGTTGATTTCTTTAATGTGAAATTTGATTTTAAAATCCATTTTGAAAACAAATTAGATAGTTTGGAAATATGATTTAAAAAAAAAAAAATTCCTTTGTTGGATATTGTATGTACCTAAAATTCTAGGGTACCGTACCACCGGAACGATGTCACACATGCCCCAATGATGATACAGGGCACCTCATAAGGTGTTATGTATATAGAGAAGCTCACAAAGTATATGTTAGCATCCCAAATGCTTTATCCATGTTCCTTGTTCTTTATTTTATTCCTTTGCCTTTCTTTTCTTAGCTTTTTGTCCTTCAGTGATGAAATCACCACCTTGATAGGGCAGTGGTCTTGTAACCGCCACATTGCTCAGGGTGGCGATCCTTCATGCATTTTCTAGAATGCTCCTTTGATCGTAACTTGTGTAATTATTCAACTTTCACCATTTTTTCTCAACCGCCTTGGCTCGTATTAATGTTTTATGTTTCGTGGAATAGTGTTTCTTCATTGTTTAATGGTAAAAGAGTTCTAATAGGAATTACCTTTGGGTGAATGTGAAATCTATAAATAGCCAACTTGTTTTCAATAAAATGGCCCCTCAACTTCTCATTTCTATTGTTTAGTCTTTCAATTTATTGTTTAGAGCTCATTTTGTTTTCATGTTTACATCCATGCTAGTTTTCCTTTGCTGTTAGAAGCCATTCGATATTCTTGCTTCACTCTTGTTCATTGTTGTTCATACAAATTAGTTTAGAGCAGAGTAGTGTCATTTGTAGATTGAATCCATTAGAGTTGCAGGCTGTGTTCTTCACAAAAGGTAGATTCTAGAATCTCTTGGTACACTTGTGTTGTATTCCCACAATAAATCCTACTAGGAATTACATACGCCAAGCTCTGTCACCTACGCTATCCCTCTCCTACTCACATTGTATTCAGTCTATATCCAAAGCTTCCATTGTTCAAAAATACCTTTTCTGTTGATGCTAGCATATACACGCTATTCTAGATTCATGTGGACATGAAGGAACAAGGAGACCATTCTGAGGGGAGAAAATCATACACTATTGGATTCACCATTGTTCTGTAAATTCCAGGTTTTATCTGTCAAAGTTCTAGTTAAAACATATCAAATAGAGTAGTAAAATATTTCATTTTAGTTAAGTTTAATTTTTGATATTTCTAGGGAAGTTGTGGGGATTGATAGTTTATGAGAAACCATGATTCATTCCTCACTTATGAGGTAGGATCGAGAATCTTTCAATTAAGTTAATTAGCTATCTAGTTATTTAGGATAAACTCACAATTGCACAAGCAAGTAGCTACACTTAGCTACGTTGCTTGTTTTAATTTTGTTATTAGATTAGTTGCTCTTTTAATTCTATTCAAAATTCTAGCAAAAATACAAAAATAGAGGAATATATATATGTTGTAGATATATCCTACATAATTAGTTTATTTCATTTCAGTTAGGCTTATATTGATCTTGTATGACAATCACGGGACCTAGGGAGCCGAGGGAATACATTTTGAGCCAATCATGCCTCAACCCAATCTTGTTGTATCATTAACTGACATAGAACAAAATCTCAGAATTCAGGTCTTTCGAGCAACAACAGACTTACAAGAAATCAACGCACAACTAAGAGTATTAAACATAGAAGACGACAAAGCACACACATTTTGGTCAAATCAGCCAAATTATAGAATGCCTTGATAGATATCCATATGACTGTAGAAGGACCTGAAAGAGAGAAAACATTCAGTTTTGATCCACTAGTCCCACAGTCAGACACAGGAGACCTCCTCATTGATATAGACACTAGCTTATGTATCAAAGTTGCAAGAAAACCTATTAGGTACTCCAAGAAAATCATGTAACTTCTAGTTCTAAACGTAGAGGCCAAAAAGGAATACAACTATTGGATACTCGAAATCAGGGGTTGACTCTTCATATGACCATAGAAGGTCCACAACAACCATGAACTTATGGTTGTGATCCATAGGTCCCACAACCAAATGATCCTACAAATAAACCCAACATTGACGTTGGTTTGTGAACATTAGTGTTTAGGTCCTCTCCACTTCCACCAGACATTATCACACAACTATCATTATTAAACGTAGTAGTTAATCAAGCTAAATATTTCTAGACTAGACCAGAGAATCATCCATAAAACACAAAAAAATCCACTAAAAATTTATCCATTCATTTTCATGACCTTATTAGGAGACATATACAAAGCACCCACATGTCATCTTCCACGTATTCCACAACCCATAGATTGGATCATGACAGAGCTCGATATTGATTGGAGCCTTGGAGTAGTTATCCTCACTGAATGATCTATCATACTGGTTCAAGTTAGGAGGGCCTTCTTTTCCTTAGATTCGCAGATCCCGCTATTGTGTGTTGAAGACATAAGATTATGTAACTAGCTTATCTGCATCTTACGTGTATTCCATCCCCACCGGCTGTCTCGGCATGTCCTCGGGAGGTTGGGTGCGAGGAAGAGTTACTTGTAGATTCTCATGCTCGCATTTCACTATTCCATCGTACAAAAGTGGTGAACCCGACGTGAAACAAACAACCGCTTCATCTTCTCTACCTCGTTAGCCTCCACATCAGCTTCACCAACAAAATTGGTGAACATGACGTGACTCAAACTAATTTTCCTCTTTCTATTCTTTCATCCACCTTCGCTCTTTCCCATTATTCTACGGGTATTCATATACCCCCCAAATATGTTGGGATATGATTCATATGGTAGACCTCTCCTAGGTCTTGAAGAATACTACGATCAACTAAATAGACAACCATCACCCTCACTCTTAACTTGGGGTGACAACTATTCAACTAACTAATTTTCAACACAAAATCTACCTCAAAGGACTAGATATAGTTCTTCTTTCCAAATAGAGGATTTGGATCAGCTCACTCAAACGCAACAACAAGAGCCTTCAGGATCAAACAATATGATGCTCACTGGAGAATCTGGTTCATCTCCTTAGGTGTTGCTTAGACCACAAATTAATAGACAGTTAGATCCATATCTATTGTTAGATGATGAATACTTAGCACGTTATGCTAGGAGTGAAAAATGCTCTCAAAATATGTACCCATCTATAGGAGGTTTACAAACACAACCCGAGGTCTCATTCCAAGAAAACATAGCCATTATTCCATCTATAGGAAATGCCCTCAACGAGACTTGGCAAGGCACCGATTAATTCATAGTAGGGTACCATATTCCTATACAACCTCAACGTATACAACAAATGCCACTAAATAAAAATACCATATATTCACCAAACAAAATCATCTCAGCCTTAGTTGAGAAGGTTAGAGGGTTGGAACTTGCTCAAGCAAGTCAAAATTCATAGTTCATGTAGGCAGGAACTTCCAATCCTCCACATCATCCTAGCTAAGTAGACCTCCTCACAGGAACAAGCACGTTGGGCATGCCTCCTCAGTATTCACAAAAAATGCCAACTAGAACCGCGTTTTCTAATGCCACTCTAGTGGAAAGTATAATACCTCCCGGTTTATTACAAAACAATCCATTTTTGAGCAATGCTCCTCCATACTTAAACATGTATTCCAAATCACCATAGGGAGATATGTTCTCTTCTCCTGACATGTTTTCTCAACAACAGGGATTTCCTTATGCCCTTGTAAATACATATGATACGCCATATCAACAACCCATTCCACCTCCACCCCATCAGTAAACACCATAAATGGTCGAAACCTATGCGATAGTGACTTATTCAAAATACTTGAAAGAACCTTTGGAATTCACTATACGAAGTGTCATACTTCCAAGACCTCTCCCCAATCTACCCAAGTACAAAGGAGAGGGAGACCCAAATGTACATATTAAAGCTTATGCCATAACCATTCAAGAACTTCTCCCTTGGGATGGAGTTGTTGCTAAAATATTCCCCAAAAATTTAGAGGGTATTGCCCTGGATTGGTATTATAGAATACCTGAAGCCTCAATACATTCATTTAAATATCTCGTTTCAGAGTTCATAAAGGCATTTGACATGAACAAATTGTTGAGAACAAGAATCAAGGAATTCTTGCATATTAAACAAGAACACAATGAATCTGTTGCTCATTTCATCCAAAGATGGTGTATAGTCCTCTATTCTTCAGCAAGCTCTCAAACATGGGTCAGATAGAACTATGTGATTTATTCCTTCATTCTCTCAGTAGAGAGATAAAGGAAGAAGTCTAGAAGTTGCCACTAAGAACTTATGATGAAGTGCTCAAGAACGCTCTCTGAATAGATCAAGCTGCAATAGATAGCGGTCACAAGACATATGGAACAAACGGGAGGTTAATCATCCCCAACATAAACACTACGACTTATCCTACTACCACAAACACCAATCAAGGACCTAAAATCCTTAACAAAAACTACGGAGTGACAATAGATGGAGTGACTGACCAAACAAAAAAAGCAGACATTGTAAATGTTCCACCACCAGTGAACAATCAACGAAACAACAATTTTACCTCATCAACATGGTGGATTTTAATCGTCCCCAACAATGATAACAACAAAAACAATAATGGAAGATATAGACACAGGGTCCAAGTCAAAACTCAACTGAGTATCAAAACCAAAACCAAACACAACAAATGCAAAACTTTAATCCTAATAGTCAACAATTTAATCAGAGTTTTGGACCACAACACATGCCAAACCAACAACCTAGGAGTTATAATCCCAACTCGTATTGTGGTTTCTAAAAAATTTGAGGCCAGGACACTAGGACTTGCCATGATTATAATAAGTTCATGTAACATTTTCCAGAAGAACAAAGACAAATCTTCATAGATATGTTCTTAACAGATTCTGTGACACCTATGCCAAATACTTTCACAGGGGCAGTTTCCCCTCAAAACTCACCTCTTAAGATCTTCAATGATCCACTTCTAAATCACAATAACAATAATAAATTAAATCAAAATGGGATGAACAAAGGTGTAATGACAGGAAATAACGATCACAAAGCCTCAACTTCACTAAATCCACCTTTCACACCACAATTAGGAAATCAGCCACGAACCAAGATAGTTGGTCTAGTGGAGTTAGATATTGAGCTGCATGTAGAAGCCATAACAAGAACATGGGAATATTAGTCTCAACCAAATCCAATCTATCCACTAGAGCCAGATAACATTCAACAAACACTGGTAAAACCCATAGGTGCTTATGATTTAATTAATGACTTAACAAAGACATTCTCTCACATCTCCTTTTTGGACTTATTGAAAAATTCTCCTGCCCATAGGGCTACTCTTTTAGAAGCACTAGGTCTAGGTCATTTAATTAACATCACTCCACCTCCTGAAATACAAGTAAACCATATAGAATTCAATATCCACCCTCGAGGGCAGCCATATAGGGATACCGAGCTTATATTCGACATAAACAAAATGCCAATAGATGCTGAAATTACATGTAGAGGTGATCCCGCCCTGCACTTATAGGTGTGGGTTTACAGTAATTATGTTAAACGTGTAATGGTGGATGATGGGGTAGTAGTTAACATTGTCCCCTTCTCTTTCCTTCAAAAGCTAGGATATGGAAAAACAAACTATTCCACAACAAGAAATATGCTAAGAGGTTATAATACAATGAGTCACCTTAGGACTGAAGCCAATCCTCACCAAGTTTTATATCATAGATCAGGAAACCAACTATAATATGATCCTCAGTTGACCATGGATACATCGCATGAAAGCAATCCCTTCTATGTTATTCCAGGAAATAAGATTCCTACACCTAGGAAAGATATTCATAGAAAAAGGTGACCCAAAACCATTCGACATACACCTAGCAGACCTGAAGAAAAGACCAGGAATTCACTCTGAGTTTGAACTCCCAACAAACCAACTTAACAAACTAATCGACTCAAAACTGGAAGAAAAATTAATACCTACAACAGAACTAGAAATTATGAACTTAGTCAAGGGCATCCTAACCCTCAAGGATGAAGCTAACATTGTAGAAATAGTGTCATTAGGAACTACTACAAAAATTGTCGAGTTATTGGAACAAGATCTACCAATTTTCCTACCATTTGATTCCACAAGTATGGGATGTACCCTAGGAGTTTCTTCTCTTCCAGCAGAGGAAATTTACATGGTAGAAGTAACTGAAATAGAAGAAATAGACACAAAGAATGTCCCAACATTCATTTTTTCTAGTAGATATTGGACTCTCCACTTCGATGGAGCTAGATGTCACTATGGAGCCAAGGTGGGTATGATATTTACTTCTCTTGAGGGAAAGATCCTACCTTTTTCTTTTAAGTTAAACTTTGAATGTACAAAAAATGGCGCTGAGTATGAAGCCCTCCTCCTTGGCCTCCTCATAGCCAAAAGGATTGGTATTAATGACATCAGAGTGTTAGGAGACTCACAATTAGTTACAAACCAAATCTTTGAAGTATATGAGACTAGAGTTGAGCAATTACAGCTCTATAAAACAACGGTATTAGATCTAAGCAAAGGATTCGACTTCATATCCATTGAGGCAATCCCACGAGAATAGAACCTTCTCACAGATTCAATAACAACCTCAGCTTCACATTTTACCCCAAGTAATGAGTTGGAAGATACAAGTTTCAAGGTATCACTTCGTATTGAACCATTGGTGAAGAAACTATCAAGGAACCCTCTTCTAACACATACAACTGAGAATTAATCTCCTATCTTACATCATGTTGATAATGATAAAGTCACTCTCGAATATCTAAATGCCTATGCAGAGCTACACCTTGCTCACCCTATAGTTGATCTTTCCCTAATACCACACTCCTCTAGCTACTTTGGAAATCCCATGGTAGAGTCTCCTCCATAGAAAGATCTCGATATCTACGAGATAGAAAATGAAGAAAGCTTGGAACTACCTCCAACCCCACCTAAATTTGAAGAAGGTAACACTTCTTTGATAGAAGAAACCATTGAAATAAACATTGGAATGGAGGAAGAACCAAGAATTTTGAAGTTGGGATCCTCACTAACTCTAGAATAAATAGAAATACACACCAAAATCCTCAAAGAACATCAAAAAACTTTTACATTTAATTATAAATAAATGAAAAGTATCACACCACAAGTTGCAGTACATAATCTTGTCACTAAACCAGATACAAAGCCAATTAAATAGAAGTCAAGACCAATGAAGCCAAAAGTTGCTCTCATGGTAAAAGAGGAAGTAGTGAAACTTCTCCAGGTAGGATTCATCAATCCCGTTAACTATTCACAATGGGTGTCTAATATCATTCCCGTCCTAAAAAAGAATGGGAAGATAGACATTTGTATAGACTTTCGGGATATTAACAAAGCTTGTCCCAAGGATGATTTCCCATTACCATCCATTGACGTTATCATTGATGCAATAGCTGGATTTGAACTTTTGTCCCTCATGGATGGGTTCTCAGGGTACAATCAGATTAAAATATCTAAACAAGATTAAGCCAAAACCACATTTATAACTCCCTGGGGAACTTATTGTTATGCTGTCATGCCATTTGGTTTTAAGAACACTGACGCTACGTATCAGTGAGCAATGACTTATATATTCAATGATCTTATCCATAAAATTGTGGAATCATATGTGGATGACTTGTTAGCCAAGGCCAAGAAACACTGTGATCATCCGGAGGTGCTCCATATTATCCACTCATGACTAATTGAGTATGGTGTCACATTAAACCTAGAGAAGTGTGTGTTCGGTGTAACATGAGGCAAAATTTTAGGATACATTATATCTTCACGAGGGATTGATGTTGATATGGAAAAAATACAGGATGTTCTCGAAATGATCCCACCTTCAGATGAGTCTGGAATTAGGTCATTTCTTGGGAAACTTGGTGCAATCTGAAGGTTCATCCCAGATTTAAGCTTTACCATTCATCCAATCAACAATCTACTCAAGAAAAATTATAGCATCAATTGGATAGAAGATTGCAACAAGGCCTTCGAAGTAATTAAGCACTTCTTATTGTCATCACCCATGCTAATGCCTCCCAAGCTAGACCGTCCTCTAATCCTATACTCACGAACCACTCATGTCTCACTGGTTTGCATGCTGGCTCAAGAAGATGATAACAAATGAGGACGCATGATCTATTTCATTAGCCAAACATTGCTCGATTATGAAACACGTTACACATAGGCAGAGAGAGAATGCCTTGCCATAATTTTTGTAATAAAACATTTGAGATATTACATGTTAAACCAGGAAACAAGGGTCATTGTAAAGATAGACCATTTTTGAACATTTCTCACACAAGGATCTTTATCTAAAAAAGTCAGCTATTTCATAACCCTAATGGGAGAATTTGAGTTAACATTCATAAACCAAAAGTTTGTTAAAGGACAAATCATTGTAGACTGGTTAGCTGACAATCCACTAGATGGGGGTGAGCTGGTAGATCTAGACTTTCCCAATGAGTGTATATAATTTTTCGAAACTAGACCCCCCATTTCTACATGTCCTTGGTATACTGATATCATTAATTTTATCATGGACCATACATACCTAGAAAGTTCCATGTCATAACAAAGAAGGTGGTTACGCATTATTACCGCTAAATATGTTGTTTTAGACCAAGTGATCTATCATAGAGCCTTTGATGACATGATTTTAAGATGTGTCAACATAGAAGAATCCAAGAGGATTCTTCATGAATCCTATAGTGGGATATGTGGGGGCCAATTAGTGGTCACGCCACTGCTCACAAAATACATTGGATGGGCTATTTTTGGCCCACTCTTGAACATGACGCAGTGGAATTTGTACGCAAATGCCACAAATGTCAAGAATTCTCTCACAAGATTCACATGTCAGCATTATCCCTACAACCAATAGTGACTCCGTGGCCCTTCTCCACTTGGGGTCAGGACTTAATAGGGAAATTCTCTCCCTCATCAACTGATGGCCATAATTTTATAATCACATCCATGGAATATTTTACCAAATGGGTGGAGGCCATGCCTCTCACCACCGTACCAGGTTTGGTGATTGCTAAATTCATTTTTAACCAAATTATCTATAGGTATGGTGTCGCACAAGTCATTATCTCAGATAATGGCACATCTTTTAAGAATGAAGAGGTTCATGAGTTGTGTAAAAAGTTCAAGATAAACCATCACATGGCCTCTCTTTACTACCCTCAAGCCAATGGGCAGGATGAAGCTACAAACAAAATGTTGAAAGCTATTCTCCTCAAAATGGTAAAAGAAAACAAATGAGATTGGAATTTAAAATTATATCCGGCCTTGTGGGCCCACCGAACCTCAATAAGAACACCAAGAGGAGAAAATCATTTCTCACTGGTATTCGGAGAAGAAGCAGTTCTCCCACTTGAGGTTGAAATACCTAGTTTTCACATCTCATTACAAGGGATTCCGGATGAAGAAGCTTATAGGGAGGCATGCCTCTCCCAACTAGAAAGCCTAGACGAGGACATGTTAAATTCCGAACAATGGCATAGAGCCTATGTTGACTAGATGTGCTGGCAGTATAACAAAAAAGTCTATGAGCAAGAAATATATGAAGGAGATCTAGTTCTAAGACTAGACAACTGGATCGATAAGAAAACCAGTGCAAAGGAAGAAAGTTCTGGCCCAAATAGTTGGGCCCATATCGAGTCATGAAGGACTACGGAAATGGTGCGTATCTCTTGTGCAAACTTAGAAGGTGAGGAATTCGATGAAACTGTCAATTCCTTGCACCTTAAGTGGTTTTACGCATAAAACGTCAAAGTCATTGCTAGTACATTATAGCTACCTACATTGCATTAGTATTTTAGCTGCTTCATTCTATCCATCTCGTAAAAATGATAGTTCAGGAACTTAGTCTTAAAAAAATGTTACAAATTTATGAAGATATTTCCAAAAATACTCATATCACATCTCTTTAAACATCATCAAATATTTTCAAATCTTCTCATCAATTTCGACAGATAAACATTGACGGAAACCATACAAAGACTTGCATACTTGGCATTGCTCTTTCTTTCTACTAGGTAAAGTTGTCCTTGCCTACGGTTTGTTCTGGAAGCTTCTTGGTGTCACATCTATCTCTCTTAAAAAATCTTGGAATAAAAGGATATCCCAAAGTCATGAGATCAGAAATTTCAAAATCAAATGAAATCAAAAGCACCAAGCAAACAAAATATTTTATTTTACACACATGCTTTTCCCCATCAACCTTCGGTGATAAGCCCACATCTCTTACTAGTGATGTGAGGTTGGGAAAGGAAAGAAGTGCCCTTAATCACCTATATCTTGCCTTTGGTGACAAACCCATGCTTCCTACTAGTAGTGTGAGGTAGGGTTTGAGGGGTCCAATCACATAAACTAACAAATCTTGGTATACTAAGAAACACAAGTCAAATTCTTTTAAAGAAAAATAAAATATCCAAATTCCAAGGAGATCAAATCCTCAAAACCAGATTTTGTCAACCAAGTTGCCATTTATGAATCTAAGTCAAGATAAACTGAAAAGTAAGTGGCCTTCTAAGCTTGGTAGTATTTCTGAGTAGGGTAGGTGTGTAGGTCCAAATTTGGTTCTTGTTCTTGGTTTGTCTGTCTCTCATCATTCTATTTAATCAAACTCATACAACTTGTGCCCTTCCTTATTCTTGGTGTTGAGCCCTCGCATCTTACTAGTTGCATGGATTTGGGATTGGGGCTAAGTTCATCTCTTTATCACTATGCATTCATCACGTTCTGCCAATATAAGAAGGAGTCACAAGCATTGCCTAAAGAGTTCAAAAGTTCAGTACTACCATATGTTAGTATCATCTCATATCAACACTACAAAGAACATATAAAGTAAAGAATTCCATTTACTATCATTTTTTGACCATTGCATACATTTTGGAAACATGAAAAACAAATATTCTAAAAATGTGTAACAAAACATTTAGAAAATGAGTCACAAAATTCAAGATACTAAGAGTTTAGATCCAAAGATATATATATATATATATATATATATATATAATAATCATGTTTCATGTACAATTCCATCATGCACTAGGCATGGTCAAAACACTCAATGAACCTGAGAAAGTACAAAAATACTCATATAAACAACCTAACAAAGGTCACTAAAAAAATAGCCAAGTGGCCTCTCAATCCCTATGGGATCCCTCAGAAGGAACACGATCACATGTCTAGGACTCTGGCTACACTCGGCACTCTTAGTGCACTGAGGGCTCGCAGTCCCGAATAGTAGCTGTAGCCTCGCTATGAGAACGACTGCTCCTCATCAGGTGCTCTACAGTCTTATACCTGGCTAACTTGGTATGGAGGGAGGTTGCCATCTTGGTGACGTGCTGAAATAGGGGAAAAAACATCAATATGCCTACTGGCTGCTGAAGGATCCCTTACATCCATGGATAGCTCAGCACGAATCTTCTCTCTGTGGAGCATCAGGGTATCAGTGCATACCCTGTGCAAATCATAGTCTCGCCACTCATCAACAGTCTCTGTAAGAAAAGGAGAAAAAAAATTAGAAAAATGATCAAAAGGTGAAATCTAAGTATGAATGAAATGAAAGATAGCAACTAAGGAAATCCTAGCTAAAAACAAGTATCAAAAGAAGAGTTATAACTCACTCAAATCTCCAGGCCTCCAAGAAGGATCTCTAGGATCTGCACACTTGCCATAGACACTGCCACCATTGACTGATGTCCTCCTCCTACATCTGGGACAACATGGCGTGCTAGCACGGACTCATCCTCTCCGCCTAGGTCCTAAGAAAGTAACTCCTCTGAGACTAGAGTCACCCTCTCCACGCTCTGCTCTGCCCTCTTAGCCTGTAATATCTCTTGAGTGTCATGCCACTCGGGATCGCTATTCTCTTCCCCACCTGACTCCCTGATCTCCATATCCTCGGTCTCCTCCTCCATCTCTCCTCATGTGAACTCCTCAGACTCGCAGTCTATATCAATGGGGTCATCACTACTATGGGCAGAACTGACAACACTCCAAAGTAAAGGTTCTTGGGGAGCACCAACTCTCTCTCAAATGCGTACCACCCTCCTGGCTATAATAGGGAGGCTAGGAGTAACAACGGTCCAACCTCAGCCTCTAAGACCTCCCCTATCCTCCGGAACTAATATGAACAATGGCACCATTGGGGAAAGCATTTTAATGTAAGAAAGGCTAGACTACTGAGGCACTCGATCAAAGGGGTGTGTCTACCTTCCCCATCCTATCCACAAGCTTCCCTGTAGTAGATCAAGAAATCAAAGTGAATGTCTCCTTGCCCCACAACCCTGCTATGGCCTGATAAGGTGTGGCCTCCATATCCTTAGTAGTTAGGGAAGCAAATGGATAGTGGGGTGCTCTAAGCACCATCATCTCTATCCATCTAGCTGCCCTCACAACCCTGAGATCCACCACCTCTATGCCTCTCCCATAAGGGATGATGCACTCATAGACCTAGTTCATAACTAAGGTCAGATGGCTCAGTGACTGTCCCTGTAATCAAACCACCCTGTATAAGTTGTGATAGATGGTCCCAAGTATATCGGCTCCCCAGGAATAAATCTGACCATGTGCCTCAATCTGTGTAATGATGGGGGCCCAACAGTAGAGTAAAGTATCTCCTCCCTTGTCTCCGATCAATCTCGAAGCAAGGATGCCCATAATGGCCTAATGGATTAGAGGGATGGGAAAGCTAGGAATAGAACAGACCTTCACCCCCTTCTTTGAACCTGTGGAGACAACTGCATCTCCCATATAGGTGGCCCACTAAGTCACCTAAGCTCTGGATACTGATGTATCAAATGAAAGTCTCCTCCCAATAATTGGGACTCCTAAAATATGTGGTAGACATCCTCTAGGGTGATAGTCCACTCACCCCTAACACTTGGAAATCGGAATCTGTTCCGATCTACATCCCAGTAAGAAAATATGTCACATAGTATGTGACTGGCGGGTGCAACGTGGGGGACCCATGCAATCCTAAAAATACTTGTCCTTTGAAGAGTATCCTGCTCAGCATGAGAGATAGCATCTAACATTGCTGGAAGCCAATCACTCTCCCTCTCTCAGCTCCATCTAATGTACTCTTCCTTCTTCTACAAAATTCCCAAAAACACGTAAAAAGAAGCAAGTTAGCATCAAGATTACATTGGAAAAATCATTAAAGCAAATAAGAATACTAGAAATGCAAAAATAAACTTAAACTAGTGTTGTTTTGACACTCTGTAGAGAACCACCGCCCTGAGCAAAGTGGCAGTTCAGTAACCGCCACCTTAAAAGGTGGCGGTCCTGTAACTACCACCCTACTTAGGGCGGCAGTCCTATCCCGGCGACTACAAATGGGTCTCATGCCGTAAAATGCTTAAAAATACAAAAATTTGACCATTTTAGCTAAAACAAAAGCCTACCCATTAGGCGCCCCCCCTAAGAGACACATTTAAAGCTGACATTTCTAAAAATAACCCCCTCATGACAAAGTTTTCATCATTTTTTATATTTTGGGTGCAAAAATGTTAAATCAAGAAGAACTAACCTGAGATATCGTGGGTCGAGGTTCTACTTGCATGTAGGCATGATCGCTATCTCGATACGAACATTTCGACTATACTCTCATTAAAAACTAACACCGTGTTTCCCAGAGCTCAAAAACTATCAAATCGACACGCGCAAATGAATAGGAAAATGGTCTCGTTATATATATATATATATCTGTGTGTGTGTGTGTGTGTGTGTGTGTGTGTGTGTGTGTGTGTGTGTGTGTGTGTGTGTGTGTGTCCCATGGAGCTCAAAAACTATCAAATTGACGCGCACAAATGCAATATGGAAAATGGTCTCGTTATATATATATATATATATATATATATATATATATATATATATATATAGTGTTTTGACTCATTTTGAATGCCTCTTTTGTAGGTTTAGAGCACCGAAAGAGGTAAGTTCTATTTGAGTCCTCTTTTCCATTTTATAGGTAGTGGGAACTCGGATGGCAAAATTTCAACACACGGGTGTGTCAGGTATAATTTCTAACTTCCCATTTTGGGACTTCCATACTCAGAACCCACCCTTTTACGCCTCTTCATGGTTAAAACGCTTCTCTAAGGGGGCAATATGTACATACCCAAAATTGTAGGGTACCGTACCACTAGAACGATGTCACACATGCCCCAATGATGATGTAGATCACCTCGCAAGGTGTTCGAGGATCCAGAGAAGCTCAAAAAGTATATGTTAGCATCCCAAATGCTTTATCCAAGTTCCTAGTGCTTTGTTTTATTCCTCTACCTTTCTTTTCTTAGCTTTTTGTCCTTCAGTGACAAATCCGCCACCCTGACAGGGCAGCGGTCCTGTAACCGCTGCCCTACTCAGGGTGGTAGTCCTTCATGCATTTTCCAACACACTCTTTTGATCATGAATTGCGTAATTTTGCAAATTTCACCATCTTTTCTCAATCTGCCTTAGCTCGTATTAATGTTTTATGTTCCATGGAATAGTATTTCTTCATTGTTTAATGGTAAAAGAGTTCTAATAGGAATTACCTTTGGGTGAATGTGAAATCTATAAATAGCTAGCTTGTTTTCAAGCAAGTGGCCCCTCAACTTCTCGTTTCCATTGTTTAAGTCGGTCAATTTCTTGTTTAGAGCTCATTTTTTTTTCATGTTTACATCCATGCTAGTTTTCCTTTGCTGTTAGAAGCCATTCAATCTTCTTGCTTCAGTCTTGTTCATTGTTGTTCATACAAATTAGTTTAGAGTAGAGTAGTGTCATTTGTAGATTGAATCCATTAGAGTTGTATGTTGTGTTCTTCACAGAAGATAGATTCTAGAATCTCTCAGTACACTTGTGTTGTATTCCCGCAATAAAACCCGCTAGGAATTGCATATGCCAAGCTTTGTCACCTACGCTATTGTCCCTCTCCTACTCGTATTTTATTCAGTCTATATCCAAAGCTGCAATTGTTTAAAGTATACCTTTTATATTGATGCTAGCATATACACGATCTTCTGGACTCACATGAACACAAAGGAACGAGGAGATCATTCTGAGGGGACAAAATCATACAGTACTGGATTTTCCACTATTCTACAAATTCTAGGTTTTATCTGTCAAATTTCTAGTTAAAACATATCAAATAGAGTAGTGAAATATTTCATTTCAGTTAAGTTTCATTTTTGATGATATCCAGGGAAGCTATGGGGATTGATAGTTTCTGAGAAACTATGATTCATTCCTCACTTCTAAGGTAGGATCAAGAATCTTTCAATTAAGTTAATAAGCTATTTAGTTGTTTAGGATAAACTCACAACTGCATAGGCAAGTAGCTACACCGGGCTACCTTTCTTGTTTTAATTTTGTTATTAGATTAGTTGTCATTTCCTGAAATGTATTAGATTAGTTGTTCTTTCAATTCTATTAAAAATCCTATCAATAAGACAAAAATAGAGGAATATATATATATATATGTATATATATGTTGTAGATATATCTTGCATAATTAGTTTATTTCATTTTGGTTAGGCTTATATTGATCTTGTATGACAATCACTGGACCTAGAGAGCCCAGGGAATACGTTTTTGAGCCAAGCATGCCTCAACCAAATATTGTTGCAGCAATAACTGACATAGACCAAAATCTTTGAATTCAGGTCTTCCGAGCAATAACCATAGACATACAAGAAATCAGTGCACATAGTTAAGAGGATTAAACATAGAAGAAGACAAAAGCACACACGTTCTGGTCAAATTAGCCAAATTATAGACTACCTTGATAGATATCCGTATGGCTATAGAAGGACCTAAAAAAGAGGAAACATTTGGTTGTGATCGACTAGTTCCACAGCCAGACATAGGAGACCTCGTCATTGATATAGACACTAGATTACGTATCCAAGTTGCCAGAAGACCTGTTAGGTACTATGAGAAAATCATGCAACTTCTAGTTCTAAATGTAGAGGCCAAAAAAGCATACGACTACTAGATACTCGGAATCAGGGGTTGACTCTTCATATGACCATAGGAGGTCCACAACAACCATGAACTTACGGTTGTGATCCACAGGTCCCACAACCAAACGAGCCTACAAATCAACCCAAAATTGATGCTAGTTTGAAAAAATTAGTGTTTAGGTCCTCTCCACTTCCACCAGACATTATCACACAACTATCATTATTAAACATAGTAGCTAATCAAGCTAAAGATTTCTAGACTAGACCAGAGAATCATCCATAAAACAAAAAAAAATCCACTACACATTTAGCCATTAATTTTCATGACCTTTTCAGGAGACATATACGAAGCACCCACAGGTCATCTTCCACGTATTCCACAACCCATAGATTGGATCATGATAGATCTTGATATTGATTGGAGCCTTCGAGCAGCTATCCTCACCAAATGATCTATCACATTGGTTCAGGTTAGGAGGGCCTTCTTTGCCTTAGATTCGTAGATCTTGCTATTGCGTGTTGAAGACATAAGATTACCTAACTAGCTTATTTGTATCTCATGTGTATTCCATCCCCACCGGCTATCTCGGCATGATGTCGGGAGGTCAGGTGCGAGGAAGAGTTACTTGTAGATTCTCATGCTCGCATGTCGCTTTTCCATCGTACAGATATCCTTCTTGATAAAAAATTCTGAAGCATTTTTCTTAGCATTCCATTTAAATAGGAAGTTGGTCTAATATTGAACTTTAGGTATCCCCTTGTATTGGAAATATTATTCTTCTTGCATTATATCTCTTCCTTGTAAATTTTAATAACATTATTGCATAAGGAATGAAATTTATTTTGCTTACCTTCCATGTGAAACTTAATGTTTGTTCTTATTGGGAAATCAGATTTGAATAGGCATTCTCCCTTGCAAATTTTATTAGAAATCAACCTCCTTTCTCATTTGAAATACTTGTACATTTCTTTACCTCAAAATAGATAAATCATTTAGTGTGAATAGTTATTGAATTTTTTTCCATTTTGCATCAAGCTAACAAAATAAAAGTTATTATTTTATAATTTAAAACAAAAACAAAAAAAATCACTTATTTGACATTATGTGTAAAAAAATAAAATAAATATATTAGGAATATACCTAATATAGTTATATTTATATCATGCAACTATATTATATTTAAATATAGTCATGGTTTAATTGTTATATTAAAATAGTTATTTATTGTAGGTTTTTATACTAAAATATATAATGAAAATCTTTATATATATATATATATATAAAAGTGGGGGTGAATTGTTAGTGGGGAGGGTTGGACCCCTCCCCAAGCCTGCCACCATTGCTGTCCTGCGCCCCAACCTGCGCCATTCCACCGCCACATTGCCATTACCACTGTTGCGGCCCTCCCTCTGTTGTCCACAGCTTTCCCCATGCAGGGTCACTACCGCTGCCGCCCTCAACCTGCAACCCCCTCCCCTGACACTGCGCTTCCCTCCAATCAGTTCCAATGCCCTCCACGGCCCCTACACCCTCTCCACCTCCATGCAGCCTCTCCTCTCTTCCACACTGCCACATCCCCCCACCTGCATGAAAAAAAACCCTGCAGCCACCTCTCTCAAAACAAACAAGCAAGAAAAAAGGGGAAAAACAAATGCAGCCACACCAGACCTTAAAAGAATATACACATCCATAATGATTTGTGGATTCAGGTTTCTTAAACAAAAATAATAAGGGTAAGCCTAGTCTCCATGGCTCCTCCACCCTAACCTGCACAAGAAAACAAGAATGAAATTCAAATGAAAAGAAAGAAAAATGATAAAGTTGTGCTAGGGAAAAATTTTAGGGCAAGATGAAATCAAGGGTTAGGATTAGATTGATCCCAGGGCCCATGTTCCATCTTTCCCACTATTAAGTCATGGGCATTTTTGTTATGGGATTTTAAAGGGGGTGTAGACTCAAATCTTAAGATGAACTTAGTATCTTAATAGAAATTAAATAAATAAAATTATTTGGGGGGTAGTGATTAAGCAATTGGGAAAATCAACTTGGATTTAAATAATTAAGTTTTTGGGTTAGTGTTTAGGTAATTTTGGGGGAATTAATAATTAATATGAATTAATTATTAACGTGAAAGGGTTAAGTAGAGCGTTAGTAATTATTGGCCACTTATTTTTTTTTTTCCCAAAATTTTAGTAACTTTTGGTTTGATTCCATTGTCCCGAGGTGGGGCACTACATTGCTAAAGAATAATCTAAAATAGAACACATAAGATGAATCTAAATTGAATTATATGGCTCAAAGGCAAGGGGGAAATTTTTAGTCCAATCGAAATCAGTCCTACATGCCAAAATCCCAATGGGAACCAAATCAATGGAATGCACCATGGCCATATCCCCAACATTGGGATCAAAAATCCCCATAGGAGTGGAGCCCAAAGTGGAATGCACCACCAAGTTATTATCAACAACCCTGAGCTCCATATCAAAACATTCCACCATTTCAACAGTTTAATCCTTAGTATTAATAATAGTGGAATGTACCTCAAGGATTTGGGCAGTAGTATTATAATCAAAGAAGACCCCAAGGTCAAGAAGTCTTGTTGACTAAACCTACAAATGTTGCCCCATCTGATCAAACTGGCCAACCACAAATATTGGCACAAACTATAGTAAATCCTAAAAATGTGAGGCAGGGTAACCCTACGTACACTATGGAATAAGATAAGAATCCCATGGTCAATTCTATGGATTGTAAGAATATCTTGTTGCGATCCATGAAGGCTACCTCAAAACCTTCATCCCTCATGATAAAAGAAATCCCTGAAGGTATATAAAATCCTTAAGAAATACAACCTAGTCCTATTGTGGAGGAAACTTCTCAACCAAATTTTAACATTCTTTTTCCATCTAAACTCTTGAAAAAATCAACATTGTAGTTCCTGACCAACCAGAGTCAGAGTTAATTTAGGGGTTGAGAAAATTAAGTATTGGCATTCCCCTGTTTCAAGATCTTAAGGAAATTCCTGAATTAAATAAAACTATCAAAGATATTTGCTTTAATACTCCAAGCAGAAGAAAGAATCAACCTAAAACCATTCATGTCAATGAGAAACTTGCTAGTATTCTAGAAGGGAATATGGCCCCTCCTAAATAAGGAGACCTTGGAAGTCCTATCTTTACATTTTTTATAGGAGATGTCCAGATTGCTAACATCCTAATCAATCTAAGAGATGTTATCAATGTTATGACCATAACTACTCTATCCACATTATCACTTCCTGAACCATAGTCAACCTCCATAGTCTTATAAATGGTAGATCAGTCTGTAAATAAGCCAAAGAGAATTATAGAGGATGTCACCATCACTATTGAATCTTAGGACTATTCGGTACACTTCATGATCATAAAAATGAGGAATAGAAATATTGGATACCCCATAATCCTAGGACGTCCTTGGTTAGCCACAAATGCCACCCTCATTAACTAGAGAGTAGGGAATATGGTGATTACCAATGGAAAAGATTAATTTTTTTTTATAAATATATTCTGCTATAAAACCTTTTACCACATACAATAAGCAGTGGTGTAAAGACAATTCAGATGATATCATCTCTTCTTCGGCCATGGTCATAATCCAAGAAAACTCAGATCAAATTCAATACAATGACCATGAGCCTTGTGCTGGACATAGTATAAGTCCCACATTAGATTTATTTCAAGTCCTTCACCATAATTAATTAAAACAAGAAATGATTTTATGGATGAAAATAACCAACCCATCATTTGTCCTTTTAAAAAAAATATAGATCTGAACGAGTCCATATTTTAAAACATCACTCCTATTCACAGATTACTTCCACACAGGTGTCCATTGAATGTATTATTAAGAGAGTACACTGTTGTAAATTCCCTTCATCCAGCTACCAAACAACTACCTATCTTCCCATGGAAGACATTGATAGTTAATAGTTGGCTGACTAGTCAGGAGTAAAATACCCTATTTGAAATTTTATGCTATCATCCCAAAGCTTTTGTGTAGGAATATAATGACGTGAAGGGTATTCATCTTGGTATTTTTATGCACCACATCTACAACACTGATTCTAGACTAGTCAGGAAACCTCAAAGAAGGATAAACCCTTCTCTAAGAGACATTGTGAAAACTAAGATTGAAAAAATTCTGAAGGTAGGATTCATTCATCCAATATCAGATAGCCATTGGGTCTCTCCATTAGTCATAGTTCCTAAAAAGAATGGGAAATGGAGAGTTTGTGTGGTCTACAAGGAATTAAATAAGGAAACTCATAGAGATTACTTTCCATTACCTTTTATTGATAAGGTCTTACACAAATTATCTAGAAAAAGGTACTTTTTATTCCTTGATGGGTTCAACACACACAATAAAATAATAGTGGCACTTGAGGATCAAGACAAAACAAATTTAACCTGCCCATGGGGAACATTTGCTTATAGGGTGTTACCTTTTGGTTTATGTAATATTCCAACCAATTTTCAAAGAGCCATATTGGAAATATTTTCTGATCTCACCGATGACTATGTAGACATTTACATGGATGTTTTCATAATTTATGGAGCAAAATTCCAAGAGGTAGTTGATAATTTAGACAAAGTCCTTGCTCAGTGTGAAAAACATCAATTATCCTTAAACCATGAAAAATATTGGGACGTGGAGCCTATTTTTTTGGTCTTCTGGAATCAGTATTAATGTGTTAGAGTTCAAATGGTTAAGTTTGGATACTTCAGGAGTATTCTACATTTGTCTACTATTTTCATGCTATGACATTACTGTTAATTGGCTGTCAATGCCATGATATTTTTTCCAGCCATGGGAAGTCGAAAGGTTATGAATTTCAAACTTCTAGGGTCAACTTTATTACTTCTTAAAAGGACTGTAATCCTATAAATAGATGTGTTAGGGTATCTTGAAGGTATATTGTGTGTTCAAGAGGTCTTGAGTCTTAGTGATCAAGAGGTAATCAAGAGTGATCAAGGTTGATTCATTGAGGTATCAATTGTGGTTTAGATGTGGTTTAATATCTTTGGAATTCTGTTGTGAGTTCATAACTGAGAGAATACTGTGAGAGTTGTTTTACTCTTGTTGATAATAAAATATGAGAAATTTCTTGGTGGACGTATACCACATTGGGTGAACCACGTTAAATCTTGTCTTGTCTTCTCTTATGCATTATTTATTTATGCTTTTATATTTTTGCAAGTATAATTCTGCTAAAAAGTTTCCTACTATTGTGATTTGAGGAATTTTTTTTGCATATTTGTTCACTAATTCCTAACAACTAGTATCTGAGCTTTGGTGGGTTTTTTCTGAAGTGGTAAATCACAGGGAAATTTTATCTTGAGTGGGAGCTATGGCAAATGAGGGAAGATCAAGGGTTGAGAAGTTCAATGGGTATAACTTTGGTTTGTGGAAGATGTAAATGGAGGATTACTTGTATAAGAAGGACGTCCATGTTCCTTTGGCTGCAAAAGCAAAGAAACCTATAGCCATGTCGGATGAGGATTGGGAGTTGCTGAATATAAAAGCACTTGGGGCAATGCAGTTATGCCTTGCATCTTTGGTTTCTTTCAACATATCATAGGATAAGACCACGAAAGGTATCATGAGTGTGTTGGAGAAGTTATATGAAAAACCCATTGCCTATGATAAAATTTTTTTGATGAAAAAGTTATTTAATATGAAGATGTCTGAGAATGGTTTTGTTGCTGATCATTTGAATGAATTTAATATGGTTGTATGTTAAACTCGGTAAAAATTGAATTTGATGATGAGGTCATCGATTTGTTGATTTTGTGCTCCTTTCTAGATACCTGGGATAACTTAGTTATGGTTGTAAGTAATTCAGTCTCTAATAATTCAATGCTAAAGTTTGAGGATGTAATAGGTGTGATCTTAAGCAAGGAAATGCGAAGGAAGAGCATAGAAGATTCTTCTACTTTTGGAAATGCTTTGATGGTGGAGAGTAGAGGGAGAAAAAAGGATAAAGGGAAAGGTAATTGTGGGAAGTCGAATAATCATGAAAGGTCAAAGTCTAAGAGCAAGTTAGAATGTTGGCACTGTGGGAAGGTTGGTCATGCTAAGAAAGATTGCTGGGCTCTTTGGGATAAGAAGAACAAGAAGGAGGAAACTCAAGAGGTAAATGTGGCGGCAGGTGATGTTTGTCAGGATGCCTTAATTCTTTCTTTAGATAATATTGTTGAGTCTTGGGTGTTAGATTCAGGGACTTATTTCCATGCCACCCCACATAGACATTACTTTACTAATTTTATTCACAGAGATTTTGGACATGTATATCTTGGTGATGATGAACCATGCAACATAGTAGGGAAAGGTTGTGTTTGGGTGAAAATGTAGAATGGGAACACATGGCTACTTAAGGACATCAGGAATGTGCCTAAGTTGAGGTGGAACTTGATATCAGTAGGTCAATTGGGTAGTGATGGATGTACGGTCAGTTTTATAGTAGATTCTTGGAAGGTTACCAAGGGAGATCTTGTGGTTGTAAGAGGTAAGAAAATGGGTACTTTGTATTTAACCAGTGGTGTTGATTATTGTAATTTAGTTGCTGTAGATGGAGATGCAACTTTTTGGCACTAGAGACTTGGTCATATGAGTCAAAAGGGCATGTAAATTATAAAGGATAGGTTTCCTAGATTAAAGGAGTTAGATTTGGAATTATGTGAGGACTGTGTTTATGGGAAACAAAAGTGGGTGAGATTCCTCAAGGTTGGACCTACCAGGAAGGAGGGTAAGTTGGAGTTAGTGCATACAGATGTATGGGGGCCAACTAAGGTAAAATCTATTGGTGGTTCATGTTATTATGTCACTTTCATTGATGATGCAACTAGAAAAGTTATGGTATATTGCATTAGAAAGAAATCTGATGTGTTTGAAACTTTCAAAAGATGGAAAGCCTTGGTTGAGAATGAAACAGGTCTCAAGTTGAAATGTCTTAGGTCGGATAATGGAGGGGAGTATTGCAGTAATTAATTTCTTGATTATTGTTCAATAAATGGGATCCGCAGGAAAAGGACGGTTCCAAAGACTCCACATGAAAATAGAGTGTTAGAGAGAATGAACATGACAATCATAGAGATTTCTAGGTACATGAGGATACATACGGGGTTGCGACTCATGTTTTGGTCAGAAGTAGTAAGCATAGTTGTTTAACTGATTAACAGAGGACCCTCTATGGCCTTGGATGGAGGTATACATGAGGAGGCTTGGTCTGGTAAGAAAATTGATTACATATTTCTTAGAGTATTTGGATGTGAGGTATTTTTTCATATTGATAAAAATGATATGACCAAGTTAGAGGCTAAGTCTGAGAAATGCACCTTTGTTGGATATGGTGAGGATGACTTTGGATTCTATGTTTGGAGTCTTAAGGACAAGAAAATATTTTGGTTTAGAGATATAGTCTTTAATGAAAAAGTCATGTATAAAGAGTAGTTGCAGGAACATAAAGAAGAATCAAAGAAATAATACACAGTGTTAGAGGACATTGTGGAAAAAAAGGTTTTCAAGGGCATGGTTTAGGTACAACATATTCCGACATAACCAGTTCAGGAACCTACTCATCAGGAACCCCAAACTCCTGAGGTGAGAAGGTATTCTAGGGTAAGAAGGGAACATGAATGATTTACTCCATATCTAAATTATTTATTACTCACTGATAGTGAAGAGCTAGAGTGCTTTGAGGAAGCAGTCCAGGTAGATGCAAGGAAGAAGTGGGAGCATGCCATGGATGAAGAGCATAGATCTCTTATGGAGAACCAGAATTTGGATCTAGTGGATCTACTCGAGGGAAAGAGAGCATTGCAAAACAAGTGGGTGTACAAAATCAAAGTGGAAGATGGAGGCAAGAAAATATACAAGGCCCGGTTGGTGGTCAAGGGATTTGCATAGAAGAAAGGTATAGACTTTAATGAAATTTTTTCTCTTGTTGTTAAAATGACTTCTATTAGGACTGTTCTTGGTTTAGTGGCAGTAGAAGAATTGCACTTAGAGCAATTGGATGTGAAGACTACATTCCTTCATGATGAGTTGGAGGAGGAATTGTATATGCAATAACCACAAGGTTATGAGGTCAAAGGGAAGGAGAGGTTAATGTGAAAATTGAAGAAGAGCTTGTATGGCCTGAAATAAGCTCCATGACAGTGGTACAAGAAGTTTGATAGTTTTATGCAGGAGAAGGGTTACTCCAGGTGTCACTCAGACCATTACGTGTACATCAAGAAGTTTCTTGATGGTATTTATATTATTATGTTCTTATATGTGTATGATATGCTTGTTGTAGGGAAGGACATGCATGAAATAAAGGTACTCAGAAAGAAACTAGGTGACTTCTTTGATATGAAGGATTTGGGGGAAGAAAAAAAAATCCTTGGTATGAGAATAACTTGGAACATGAAGGAGAGGAAGATGTTATTATCTCAAGAAGAGTACATAAAGAAGGTCTTGGAGAGGTTTAATATGTAAGATGCTAAACCAGTTGGTACTCCTTTGGCAGGTCACTTTAAATTATCAAAAGAGTAGAGTCCTAATATTGAGGAGGATAAGATCCAGATGTCTAGGGTACCGTACTCATCAATGGTTGGTAGCTTGATGTATGCTATGGTATGCACTAGGCTTGACATTACCCATGTAGTGGGAGTGATGAGCAGGTTTATGAGTGATCCAGGTAGAGAGGATTGACAGGTAGTGAAGTGGATCCTTAAATATTTAAGAGGGACCATGGGAAAAACATTGTGTTTTGGTGGATCAGACACTACATTGTGTGGCTATGTAGATTTAGACATGGCACAGGATTTGGATAATAAGAGGAATATGATAGGTTATGTATTTATAGTTGGTGATACAATGGTGAGTTTGATTTCACGGTTATAAAAGCTTGTGACTTTGTCAACCACAGAGGCTGAGTATGTTGCTGCCATAGAGGAAAACAAGGAGATGATTTGGATACAACAATTTATTAATGAGTTGGTCATAAACATGAAGATGGGATACTACACAATGATAGCTAGAGAATTATTCATTTGACGAAGAACTTCACTTTCCACTCTAGGATGAAGAACATTCTGCTGAGATATCATTTCAGTAGGAAGATTTGGAAGAAGATAAGTTAAAGTTGGAAAAGATTCATACCAGTTAGAATCCTATGGATATGATGACCAAGGAGGTCATAAGGGAGAAGTTGAAGTTATGTTCAACTTTGATTGGCCTTCATGGTTGATAATTAAGGGTTGAGAACTTTTCTCAGTGGAAACAATATCCAAGTGGGAGATTTTTGGGGTGTGGAGCCTATTTTTTTTGTCTTCTGGAATCAATATTAATGTGTTGGAGTTTGAACGGTTAAGTTTAAATACTTTAGGAGCATTCTGTAGTCGTATGTTGTTTTCATGCTGTGATGTTGCTGTTAAGTTGTTAATTGGCTGTCAATGTTGTGATAGTTTTTCCAACCGTGGGAAGTTGAAAGGTTATGACTTTCAAACTTCTAGGGTCAGCTTTAGGACTTATTAAAAGGATTGTAATCCAATAAATAGAGGTGTTAGGGTATCTTGAAGGTATCTTGTGGATTCAAGAGATCTTGAGTCTTAGTGATCAAGAGGTGATCAAGAGTGATCAAGGTTGAGCAATTGAGGTATCAATTGTGATTTAGATGTGGTTTAACATCTTTGGAATTCTATTGTGAGTTCATAACTGAGAGGAGATTGTGAGAGTTGTTTTACTCTTGTTGATAATAAAATTTGAGAAAGTTCTTAGTGGATGTAACCCACATCGGGTGAACCAAATTAAATCTTGTCTTGTCTTCTCTTGTGCATTATTTATTTATGTTGTTATATTTCTACAAGTACAACTATGCTAAATAGTTTCCTACTACTGTGATTTGAGGAATTGTTTCTGCATATTTGTTCACTAATTCCTAACAATTTTTTTTTAATTTATAATGGAACAAGGGATAGTCTTAGATCATCATGTCTTAGTTGAGGGAATAGAGGTGGACCCTAAGAATGCCAATATCATGGTGTAGATAAAAAATTATGCACTTTAGACATTATTTAGCCCAGTCTTATACTACTATTTAGAAGGTTCTCAAGTAAATAAAGTACTAATTAATCCCACCTTTTGGCCATATTTATTTTATATTTTATTTCATCATTCCCACATATTTTCTTGCACTTATCTATCCATTTCACAACTTCCCCGTCATTCTAGCCCAAAATCAGGGCACCCTGACCTGTACTGGGGCACTCTGGTCCCACCCTAGGTGCCTCAATCTATTTCTCTTTTCACACTTCTTTTTGGGGCATTTCTATCTATTTTTCATCCTTAACCTTTTCCTAGTGGGCCTTGTTAGGATTAATTACAAAATTAACCTTGAGAGCCCTATAAATATAAAGTTATAAGACCATAATGAGGGTCATATCATCACATACTACTATCACTCCATCTATAGTTTCATCCATTGCATCACTTGCATCCATATAGTGCCATGCATCAAGGTTAGGAGATCTGCATCACACACACTACATAAGGGGAGGGATTCTATTCTATTCCATGCACACATTCAATTTACATTTTCTATAGCTACTATTGCTCGATACTTCACAAATTGTGAATGACACGAGAGCACCTTGGGCAAGACATGCACACACTCACCAGAACTACATTTGGGTCTGAAATGTAGTGCAATGCTCAGTGATAAGACCACTATTTTGGTAGTTGAGGTCAGTATGACCATTCATTTTGCATCTTTATTTTTCTTAGGGTTTGATACTTCCTCTCCTCTTGCAGGTTATTATTCAATTATCCAGTGAATCTAGTGTGATAGACAGACAACGTTTCAGATCAACTTGTGACCATACAAAACTCACATCCAAATATTTTACAGAGATCATGACACCTAATCTATAGACCAAGGAACCCTGGGGAGCCCCAGTACCTTCCCAAGTTCCACAGTCAGTTCAAATCTTCCAGATATGGTCTTCACAGGGTTTTTGAGTGGTTGTTTGAACTTCCAGATTATGTTTCCAGACCTACGACAACATGCGATAGTCTCTTCGAATCAGCTAAGCTATTTACCTCTCTTATCTTGCATATTTAGGGTTTTATTTCACTTAGAATAATTAATTACAATTATTCCATACTGCCTTAGTTAATTTATACAACATTTTAATCCTCCTATTTAGATTAACTATCATTACTATTTTCCTCCCATATAGTTAATTTTAGTTAATCATTTTGGTGAACCTGACTGCTTTCATACTTAGGATCCTTCTTCTTATTCTATCATGGGTCAAGCTTCTTTATCTGATTTACTCAAAAGACATCCCACTTGTCAGGATATTTCTAAAAATCCCTAGACACTAAGTATTTTGATGACAATACGCCACCACACGAATTAAGTTCTATGCTTCATTGTTTCTTTGTCGACCCTGACCTTGACGACCCTCCATCTAACCAACCCATCTTAGACTTGATTCAAGCCTTACATAAAAAATTTGATATCATGGAATACACAATCACATCTCTTAGATATCAAGGTTAACAATCAAGGGGTTCCTTTCAATTGTATACTTCCTTTATGCAATCTATGGAATCAATGATCACATCTCTTGGATCTGAAATCCAACAACTTAAGGATGCTTCTCAATCACATATATCCTCTATGCAATCTATGGAATCCAAAATCGCCTTTCTTAGGTCTGAAATTTAATAGCTTAGGGATGCTTCAAGATCACATGTTTGTTCTCCTTCACCATCTCCTATTCAATCTATATTTATTGCATGTCATATAGCTAAACCTCAACTTATTCCATCTCAAGAACCTCTCATACTGGATCACAAGATTAAGCCACATGACATTCTCACTGAGCTTCTTGGTCATCAATTGATCACTCTACCACCTATTGATTACTATCCTCCTTATAAAAAAAATAGTATGAAGATTTTCCATTTTTCCATTATCATCAAATCAATGGACATGATGACAAAGATTACTATACTTTACAATGTAGAGTCAAACATCTTGAACGTCAGGGATTTATCTCATTCACTACAAAAAATCCTATTCCACGCCCACCTATAACTTCTACATCTAAATGGGCTCCAAAAATTTCTCCTTCTACATATAAGGAGCATTAACCTACCATTTCTCATACACCTTCTTTGGTTATTCAAGAGCCACCTAAGAAACAACCTCTCCAAATTAGTTCACCATCTCCTCCTACTCGTTCCTCTACTGCATTATCAAATCAAAACGAGTCATCAATCCTTAAGTGTATCTCTAAATCATGTCCCCCTGCTAAATCATCTATTGTATTTCCAAGTCAAGATAATAAACCTCCTTCATTAAGATATCGGCCACATAACTAAGTCATACACAACACTCACCACCTAAGGTTAAACTTGTAGTTCCATTATCTAATATAGATCCTACATACGTTGATGATTGGAACCCAGAAGACCTCTACTATGATGAAGAAACATGTGCTGGTCATACTTATCTTGAACGTGAACATCTTGATCCACGTAGTGTCACTTGATTAGAGGTTCATCCCGTATACACTGGGGGGCATAAAAATCACATATTCCCCCCTCTTCTTTTGGCATAGTCATATATTCTTACATCACACATGTTGTAGCTATCACTTATTGTCATCTCCTATAGGCATACCATATCACTTCACGTGTTTTCACACTGTTATTACCCAATGACACAGTCTTGTGCTTCAGTTCACACTGGACTCTTGAGGGATTACCATTACACTAAACTCCACACATGGCACTATAGTTCTACACATTTACATTCTATCATCATACATGCTCACATATCCTACATCATCCTTTCTATACTTATTTTACATCCTACACTATTCTATACATCCCTCATCTCGTAGTCATTGATGTCATCTATCTTAGAAAGACTACACTAGTCGTCATATGATTTGCATCTAGTTTTGCATTCCTTTCGTACATTCTACATTCACACTAGGTTGACACTATATATGGGTCTAGACTTTACATTCTATCACATACATATTCTATTTATATCACCCTTATCACCACATCTTACATCAAATCTACACATCATACATTTCATACATACATCTTATTCACATAGCGCATCTATCCATCACTATCCATTCTACATTACACTCAGATTCCATTATGCATATGGATTAGTTCCATGAACTATCACACATTACATATTCTAATCCTATCTACACCTATTGAGTGCATTTCATACATTATACACACTATATATCCTAAATTACATTTCTCACATAGCACATTTACATCCCATATTCCTCACTTGGTCATTTATACTAAGTTGTCTTCTACGCACTGCACTCACTACATATTATGACACACTTTAGTTCCTCGATCAATACTCGAATGCCAAATTTTTACCAATCAGATGGACCTTACTCATCAACATGGTCATATATTATCATTCCTACGCATATTTCTCACATCATCTTCTAGCGTTAGTGACATACACCTTAGGTTAAATTTTCACCTCTCTTATCATCTTGTAGTGGTATATGATTTAGGTTAAATCACCACCTCTATTATCATCTTGTAGTGACATTCACCTTAGGGTACACCGCCACTCCCTTCTTACTCATCCCTTAGTGACATACACTTTAGGATAAATTGTCACCAATCTTCATCCTTTCATCTTATAGTGATATACACTTAGGTCTAAATCATCACTCATACATTCAACAAGTCATGGTATACACTTAGGATATAGGGTCCACACACATCTTCCCATATGTCTCTTTTCCATCCACTCATTCTATAGTGAAATACACTTAGAGATAAATACTCAATCCTCCATTGAACAAGTCGTGATATATTCTTCAGCTATAGGGTTCACACACATCTCTTCACATGTCACATTTCATCACCATTACATATACACACTCATCACAGTGTGCTAGACACAACCAACACTACTCGACCATTTCCTGATGACACACTCTCATTTACGGTTCATTCTTGACTGCTGAGGGGGAAAACAAAATGAACCTCACTGCACACAGATTACGTCCACTTAGGGGGCATGTTACTCCTATCATTCCATCTTGCATTCCATTCCATCCATCCATAACATACTGCATTGTCTTGGGGCAATTTACTCTTTCTTACAAGTGTTTTGCATGATCACTTTACTACATATGTTAGACTGCTATATTTCATTATCATATACACATGCGAATTCACACCTTTGTTTAGGATGATCAAAGATACAAGAATCTACACATGGCATGGATGCTCGCCTTCTACCCTTCCTATACTAGTCATTGGGGGCATCTGCACTCATCTTATCCAGGTGATATTGTTTCATTTTATACTTAACATCTTATACTATTTATTCATACATGCTTTGATATATTGGTTTTCACTCTAACATAGTAATGGGTGTTCCATGTGCAACACGTTTTTTATAGGATTACATGTTTCCAGGACTACTTATATGTTTTTACCCATCTGCATTGTTTGGTATTATATGTGGGATTTTCCCTTTGCTTGTGTGTAAAATTGTCTATTGTTTATGGCCGTGATGGCCTTGCATGTCTTGTGACATTATGAGTGATGTCCCATGTTTGAAACCTTATTTGTGTAGTCTGATTGTTTTCTTGCTTGTTTACATTACTTTTCTTGGTAGTTACTACATTGTTTGCATATCTTACACTTGTCTTATTGCATGCATGTGTTTTCAGACTAACACTTATTTTGGCCAGCCATCCCCTTTTGTCCACACCTTGGTATCTACCAAGCATTCCCTTTCCCCATTGTAGGGAAGAGTTCTACAGGTTAGAGTGTGGTTGGTCCTCTTTTGGGGCCGCATTCTCCTTTCAATGATGTTGCATTTGCCCCCAAAGAGGGGGGCATCATTGAGGGTTTTCTACTAACACATCGTATTTACACCAGTTCACACACAACGAGTGAGTTCATGAAAGTCTAAGAACTCCATACACAACGACCTCTATAAGACATGGTGTCCTTAAGAAATTATATGGACTAGTTACATGCTTGGGGGTTACAGTGGGTGTGCCTCTCTACACTACTCCATCCAGTGGCATCAAATCACCCAAAAAACTAGGAAAATATAGAGATATCTTCACACATTTTAGTAGAATTGGTTAAAGGTTAGAGGAGACATCACATTTCCTCCCTATACTTCTTCAGCTAGGGTGGCATGAGATCACCCAAAAAACTCGCAACAGTACATGATATCCTTTTACACCCTTTTCTTGACATGGATCAGGTGCACATGTTCCATTTACACTTTTATTCTAGTGTATTTTACATTTGTGTACTTTACACATTTCTATATACATACGTATTTTACATAACATTTTTACATACATACATATTTGACTAGATCATTTTCTCCTTACAAGTCCGGATGTATGAGAAACAAACAGTTAAATTAGGGGAAACAATAATAACAACAACAAAAATATTGACAATGACAACGACAACACACCACTATAACACTTTCCTTTACTAATCATATAGATACACTACATACACTAGTAGCTACACATGCCTTTCACCCTAGGTTCACTCTCATCACTTTTTATGCACATTTTTCATCTTTAGAATCCACGCTCCTCCACATTTTTATTTTTATCATTCCACACTTGAGTCTAGTCCATCAACACGTCTTCTTCTACACTCTACATGGATATCAGGTACACATCTCTATCTAGTTTATATTACTGAGTGTTTTACTCACCAACATAAAGTGGAGGAAAAATATAGACACAAAATTATGTAATTTAGACATTATTTAACCAAGTCTTATACTACTATTTAGAAGGTTCTCAAGTGAATAAAGTACTAATTAATCCCACCATTTGGCCATCTTTATTTTATATTTTATTTCATCATTCCCACATATTTTATTGCACTTATCTATCCATTTCACAACTGCCTTGTCATTCTAGCCCAAAATCAGGGTGCCCCAACTTGTACTGGGCGCCCAGGGGCACCCTGGTCCCACCCTAGTTGCCCCAATTTATGTTTCTCTTTTCTTGCTTCTTTTTGAGGCCTTTCTAGCCATTTTTTGTCCTTATCCTTTTCCCTAGGCGGCCTTGTCGGGGTTAATTATGAAATTAATCTTGAGAACCCTATAAATATAAAGTTATAAGACCATAATGAGGGTCCTAACGTCACATACTACTATCACTCCATCTAGAGTTGCATCTATTGCATCACTTGCATCCACATAGTGCCATGCATCAAGGCTAGGAGATCTACATCAACACACACAACATAGGGGGAGGGATTCTATTCTATTCCATGCACACATGCTATTATATTTTCTATAGTTATTATTGCTCACTACTTCACAAAGTGCGACTGACACGAGAGCACCTAGGGCACGACATGCACACACTCACCAGAACTACATCTAGGTCTAAAATGTAGTGCAACACTCAGTGATAAGACCACTAGTTTGGCAGTTGAGGTCATTCTGACCCATTCATTTTACATCTTTATTTTTCTTAGGGTTTGATACTTCCTCTCCTCTTACAGATTATTATTTAATTCATCCATCAAATCCAATGCAATAGACATGTAGAGTTTCAGATCAACTTGCAACCATGCAAAAATCAGATCCAGAACTTTTATATAAATTAGGGTGCTTAATCTATAGATCAGGGTGCCCTTGTACCTTCCCAACCCTAGTCACTTCAAATCTTCTAGATCTGGTCTTTACAAGGTTTTTGAGTGGTTGTTTGTACTTCCATATTCTGTTTCCAGACCTGCGACAACCTGCAACAGTCTCTTCAAATCAGCTAAGCTATTTCCCCTCCTCTTACATATTTAGGGTTTTATTTCACTTAGAATAATTAATTAAAATTATTCCATACTGCCTTAGTTCATTTATACAACGTTTTAGTCCTCCTATTTAGATTAACTATCATTACTATTTTCCTCCCATATAGTTAATTTTAGTTAATCACATTATAAGAATCCCATCTCCCACAAACCAGACATATGTAAGAAGATTTCTTGGCCATTCCAGTTACTATAGAAGGTTTATTTCAGACTTTAACAAAATAACTTCTCCATTATTTGATCTTCTAGCTAAATATTTAGAATTTTAATGGACAGAAGCATGTCAACAAGCCTTTAAAACTATCAAAGATAAATTGATAAGAACACCAATACTGAGAGGTTTGAATTGGAAGCTTACCTTCTATATATAAATAGATGCCTTCAATGAAGCAGTATGTGCTTTCCTTAGAAAACAAGAGGAAGGAGATCCTATGCATGCTATTTACTACATCAGTAAAAACCTCTCCCATGCTGAAAGAAATTACACCACAATAAAGAAGGAATTTCTCATAGTTGTATATGTAATCAATAAGTTTCACCATTATATAATATGATATGAAGTGATTGTTTACACTTCCATCTCTTCCATCAAGTACTTAATCAATAAACCTTTAGTGCATGGTAGAGTTGTATGATGGCTGTTGTTGTTGCCAGAATTTAATATTAAAATTATTGTTAATCCAGGAAAATATAATGTGGTAGCTGATTTTATTCGAAGACTCACCACTTCATAAGAGGAAGAGTAAGTCAATGATGACTCTCTAGATGAACATATGTTTGCAATATCTACTACCTCTCCTTGGCATGTAAATATGGATAATTATTTGGCTACAAGGAAGTTCCCAACCTTTTTCACACAAAAGTAAAAAAACAATTGATTAAACAAAGTGTGATGTTCACTTGGTTAAATGGAATTATTTTCAAATGTGGAACTTACCATGTTTTATGTAGGTGTGTAGCTGAAGATGAAATATTTGACATACTAAAAGCATGTCATGATGAACCATCAAGAGGGAATTTTTAAGTTCAAAGGACCATTCAAAAAGTTTTATGAGTTGGTTACTATTGGCCTTCCTTGTTTAAGGATATCAAAAAGTATGTATGGAGATGTGATCATTGCTAAAGAATGGGAAAACTAACATTTACATATGAAATGCCACTCCAACCTCAGGTTGTCTTGGAATGATTTGAGAAGTGGGGATTGGATTTTATTAGACCAATTGACCCAACTTCTCAAGGAAAAGAATACATTCTAGTTTGTACTGGACTATGTCACTAAATGGGATGAGGTGAAAACACTACAACATGTAAGAGATGTAAAAGTTACAAATTTATTATATGAGCATATCTTCCAGAGGTTTGGAGTACCAAGGTTTATTGTTTTAGATCAAGGACCACAGTTCATGTTAGGGGTAATTAGTTCCTTTGTGGAAACCTACCAGCTAAAATACAAGAATTTATCACCATACCACCCACAGTCCAAATTTTAAATGGAGGTTACTATACAGATGAAAATTGACATTCTGTTGAGTTGTGGAGCTCAATTACTTCATTTTAGCATGCAATTGGAGCTTTCTGGACAACACAGTAACTGGAATCGGTTATGGGCAGAATGACATCGGTCAGGGAAGACCAACATCAGTCAAGGGCAAGTAAGAACTAGAAAACGTTAGGTAGAACCAACGTTGCTTACCTGTGTGATGAAGTTTTAATTAACTCTCGGGAATTATATCTATTTTTAACATTAAAATAGATTTATTGATTTTAATTGCATGGATAAGTGCCCTAAGTCTATAAATGACTATATAAGCATACAAGCTAGGGTTTAGAAGTAAAAAAGAGAATTAACAAGAATTAAAAAGAACCCCAAAAAGGTTGGTGAGAGAGAATTTCTTGGTGATGAAGGAAAATCTTGATAGAAAGAAAGTACTGAACATCTGAGAGGTGTGGAAGATTGTAAATCTTCATTGTATATCTTTTCAAAGCTTTGGATAATAGATTATCTTGTTTCTTGGTGGACGTATTCCACACTAGGTGAATCACGTTAAATCTGGTGTTGATTTATGTCTCTTGTTTTGTATATTTCTTATGGTAGAATATCTACTTTTATTTTCTTGTATGCTTAGATTTGATATATTATTTGTACAACTGGTGTTCTAACCCCAACAATTGGTATTAGATATTTTTTTGAGGGTTTTATCTGTTGACATATTTACTCACAGAGGGTTTTCTTATTGAGTGGGAGCTACAACATAGAGAAATTTGACGATAGAAATTATCAATTATGGAAGATGTAGATTGAGGATTATCTGTATCAAAGAGATTTGTACTTACCATTAGATGAGAAGTATAGACCTACAAAGATGACTGATGAAGAATGGAAGATTCTTGACAGAAAGGCTTTGGGATCTATAAGATTGAGCCTCGCAGCATCCATGGCTTCCAATATTACAGAAGAGGCTTCTACGGTAGACTTAATGAAATATCTTGCTAATATATATGAAAAATCTAGTGCTTAAAATAAAGTTTATTTGATGAAGAAACTATTTAGTTCTAAGATGCATGAAGGTGAATCTGCTTCTAGTCATTTGAATGATTTATGGTCTATTGTAAATCAATTAAAATTGGTTTCTATACCATTTGATGATGAAGTAAAAGCACTTTTATTCTTATGTTCTTTTCCTGATAGTTGGGAAAACTTGGTAATGGCTGCTAGTAATACAACATCTGTTAATAATATTTTGAAATTTAATGATGTGGTTAGTATAATCTTGAATGAATAAATTCGCAGTAAGAGTACAAAGGAATCATCATCTGGAAATGCTTTGAATGTAGAAAGTAGGGGCATGCAGAAGGAGAGATCCAAGAGTAAGAGTAATGAGAAATCAAAGTCAAGGGAGAACAGATCTAAATCCAGAAGTAAGGGAATTACTTGTTGAAAATGTGGAAAGAAAGGACATGCAAAGAAATATTATTGGTCAAAGGATAAAGAGAACCAACAACTAAATAAAGGTAAAGAAGAAAATCTTGCTGCATCAAAGATAATGCAAGATGATCTTATTATTTCTTTAGATAGTAGAATTGAATCATGGGTTTTACATTCATGAGCTTCTTTTCATACAACCCCTAATAAGGGTTATTTCAAAAATTATGTCTAGGGAAATTTTGGGCATGTTTATTTGGGTGATAATGAACCTTGTAGTATTACTGATAAAGGGGAATTTCATATAAAATTGTAGAGTGGAAATACATGGGTATTGAAATATGTGAGGCATGTGCTAAGCCTCAGGAGGAATCTTATTTCTGCAGGGCAATTAGGTGAATCTGGTTGCATGGTTACTTTTATAGGAGACTCTTGTAAAGTCACCAAGGGTGCTTTTGTTGTGGTAAGAGGTAAGAAGGTAGGAACATTATATTTATCTACCTGTATTACTGATTCCTTTTCTGCATTATCTTCTTTAGATTCATATGCATGCATGTGGCATAACCGGTTGGGTCATATGACTCAAAAAAGGATGTAGATATTAAAGGATAAGGGTAAGTTATCAGATTTGAAAGATTTAGATCTTGATTTTTGTGAGCATTGTATCTTTGGAAAGAAAAAGAAAGTGAGATTTCTCAAATTTAGGGAAACTACTACGGAGAAGAAATTGAAACTTGTACACTCAGATGTGTGGGGACTAGCTCAGGTAGCTTCTCATGGAGGATCCTAGTATTATGTTACTTTCATTGATGATGGTACAATAAAGGTATGGGTTTATTGTATTAAATGTAAATATGATGTTTTTGAGACTTTTAAAAGATGGAAAACCCTTGTTGAGAATGAATCAAATTCTAAGTTAAATTACCTTAGATCTAACAATGGTGGAGAATAATCTTGTAAGGATTTCATGATTATTGTTTAGTGAATGGGATACGTAGAGAAATAATGGTTCTAAGAACACCACAAGAGAATGGTGTTGTAGAAAGAATGAATAGGACAATCATGGAACATGTTAGAAGTATGAGGATACATTTTAGATTGTCCTTGCAGTTTTGGGCAAAAGCAGTTGATACAATAGTTTATTTGATTAACCATGGGCCTTCAAGTTCACTATATGGAGGAATACTAGAGGAATCTTGGAATGGAAAAAAGGTAGATCTTTTTTTTATTAAAGTTTTTGGTTCAGAAGCTTTTGTACATGTTAATAAGGAAAATAGGAAAAAAGTTGGATGCAAAATCCCAGAGGTGCACTTTAATTGGTTATGGATCTGGTGATTTTGGTTTCCATTTTTGGGATTTAGAGAATTCTAAAATTATTAGGAGTCATGATATTGAATGGAATGAAAAGAGAATGTACAGGGATCAAATTTTGATACCCAAGGATGAGAAAATGTAGAAGTTTATTAATGAAAATGAAATCTTGTGTTTTAAAGAAACACCTACAGAAATACACAGTAACCGTGGTCGGTTAGTCCCTGACCGACATTGGTCAGATCAACCACTGATGGCTACATATGAATAGAAATGACATCAGTTAGTAGAACCAACGTTGGTTAGAGGTGACCGGTGTTAGTCACTGTCAGATTTGGATAGGAATGTACATGAAGCCTAGATTGAGTCTTCGGTACCCCAAACTCATGTGAGAAGGTCACAAAGGGTAAGTAAACTTCCAGAAAGGTTTACACCTTCTTTATTTTATCTATTATTGACTAATAGTGGTGAACTAGAGAGATTTGAAGAATCAATGTAGGATAAGACTCACATTCAGTGGGAGCATGGAATGGATGAGGAGATGGAATCCTTAGAATAGATCCAGACTTGATATTTGGTTAAGTTACCAACAGGTAAAAGAAGATTGTAGAACAAGTGGGTTTATAGGATCAAGGAAGAAGAGGATGGACAGAAAAGGTACAAGGCAAGGCTTGTAGAAAAGGGATTTACACAAAAAGTAGGTATTGACTTTGGTGAAATATTTTCTCCTGTTGTTAAGATGATTTCTATTCGTACTATATTGAGTTTAGTTACAATAGAATATTTGAATTTAGAGTAACTAGCTGTGAAGATGACTTTCCTTCATGGTGATTTGGATGAAGAGATTTATATGCAACACCTGCTTGGGTATGAAGTCAAGGGTAAGGAGAAATTAGTGTGCAGGTTATAAATGAGCCTATATAGGCTCAAACAAGCTCCAAGGAAATGGTACATAAGGTTTGATAGTTTTATGCATGAGCATGGTTACTTGAGATGTGAATCTGACAATTGTGTTTATTTCAAGAAGCTTGAAAATAGGAGCTATATTATTTTGTTACTGTATGTGGATGATATGCTTATTGCAGGATCTTGTATGCAGGACATTGGTGAGCTTAAGAGAAATCTATCTCACACATTTGCAATGAAGGATTTAGGAGTTATAAAAAGAGTCCTTGGCATGCAAATACATAGAGACAGAAAAAACAAGAAATTGTATTTGTCTTATGAGGACTATATCTACAAGGTGTTTGAAAGGTTCAACATGCAGAATGCAAAACTTGTTAGCACACCTATGGCTTGACACTTCAAATTGAGAAAAGATCAATGTCCTTCATCACATGATGAGGTCAAATGCATGACATGAGTGTCATATGATTCAATAGTTAGAAGTCTCATGTATGATATGGTTTGTACCAGATCAGACATTGCATAGGTAGTGGGAGCTGTGAGTAGATATATGGCTAATCTAGGTAAAGAGCATTGGAAAGTAGTTCAGTGGATACTTAGGTATTTAAAAGGGACATCTAACATGCAGTTATGCTATGGAGGTTCATATATTTCATTATGTGGCTATGTTGATTAGGATATGGTTAGAGATTTGGATGGTAGGAGGAGCACTACTGGATATATTTTTACAGTAGGTGGAATGACAGTTAATTAGATTTTGAGATTACAGAAGGTTGTGGCTTTGTATGCTATAAAGGTAGAGTATGTTGCAGCTACATAGGCTAGCAAGGAGATGATATGGATGAGTAGGTTAATGGAAGAGTTGGGAAAGGAGAAAAGTAATTGTAAACTGTTCAGTGATAGTCATAGTGCAATTCATTTAACAAAGAACTTAGCATTTCATTTGAGAGTGAAACACATTCAGTTGAGGTATCACTTCATACAACAGGTATTAGAGGATGGACAGTTGAATCTAGAAAATATTTATATAATCAAGAACCCTACGGATATGCTAACGAAGCCATTAGAAAAATAGAAGTTTGAGCTACACTCCACTTCTGTTGGTCTTCGAGTTTGAGACTTGAAGAGGAAGAAAAAAATATAAGGAAGGATCCAAGAATGACAATGTATAGGTATGGTGTAGTAATTAATATCCAAGTAGGATATTTTTGAGTTATAGAGCTCAATTACTTCATTTTAGCATGTAATTGGAACTTGTTAGAAAATATAGTAACTGACATCAGTCAGGGAAGACCGGAATCGGTCAAGGGCAAGTAGGAATCATCGACAGTTAGGTAGAACTGGTGTCAGTTACCTGTGCGACAAAGTTTTAATTAATTCTCGGGAATTATATCTATTTTTAGCATTAAAATAGATTTATTGATTGTAATTGCATGGCTAAGTGACCTAAGTCTATAAATGACTATATAAGTATAAAAGCTAGTGTTTAGAAGTAAAAAAGAGAATTAAAAAGAATTAGAAAGAACCCCAAAAAGGTTGGTGAGAGAGAATTTCTTGGTGATGAAGAAAAATCTTGATAGAAAGAAACTATTGGACATCTGAGAGGTGTAGAAGATTGTAAATCTTCATTCTATATCTTTTCAAAGATTTGGATAATAGATTGGATTGTTTATTGGTGGACATAGCCCACACTGGGTGAACCATGTTAAATCTGGTGTTGATTTATGTCTCTTGTTTTGTATATTTCTTCTAGTAGAATATCTGATTTTATTTTCTTGTATGCTTAGATCTGATATATTGTCTGTACAACTGGTGTGCTAACCCCAACACATGCAACCTTCAATCATAATTGACCCCCCGAGGTCATGCCGGAGTTGTAACATTCCCATTTTAATACATTAGAACAAGAGATTTTTTTTTTGATAAGTGCTTCCTAGTTCTAAATACATAATTTAGAACTCACAGATCAAACAATCATTCTCATAACAGATAACCATATGCAGCTGTAATGACTCGGTGTACCACCGATCTATTCATGAGTATCATAGAGTTGGAATTTTTATCTTAACACTTCACTCTTGTGGTTTTCTTCCCTAATCTGGGATTTTAGAATGCTCTATCCAAAGAACCTATCTGAATAATTGTTACCATTATTCATTGGCATCACGTCCCTCAGACTAGGTGACATAGGACAATGCAATCAACAGCTTGCGATAATTTGGCCAAAGATTTGAAACATACTGTTCATGTCTCGTATTCCTTGACGGCATACTTGTCAATCTAGAATACGTCCTTCACCCCACTCCGATGTTATATAGAATGTCTTATACTGACTTCTGTCAGCCCCCTCTATCCCAAGTCATTCACTCAGGAACGGATTAATAACATGACAACGTTATAAGGATACTCTCGAGAACTAGGGATAAGATGACATACTGGGTCAACCCTAGTTAACCCTGTGTGTCAAGGTATCCCGAGTCTCCAAGGGCAGCCTCATAACATGACCATGTTCCTAACCAGTCCCAGAGTAAAAACTTGTTCAAGTATAAGGTGTAAATCTTAATGATCAATGCAAAGGGTGTCGCCAAAGGTCACCTGCATTGTTGTATCCTCGAGAAGATCCTAATCTTCTCGAAGGTACAACCTTGCAGTTGACATGTGTCGACATCCTACAAACCACCTCGAAAAGATTTACATAACTTCAAAGAGTTTCTTATGTTAAGTTGAAATTGAATTACAGACCCTCCTAACTAGGTAGTCTTTTCCCAACCCAGAGTTCCACACCCATGAGTTGCCTTACTTAATTATGTTCAATTTCACAAAGAGAAGTTTAATAAGATTTGAGATCACGTCTAGGAGTTCATTGGTTCCCAATAATCTTATTCTACATAATTGGGCAATAGCCCTAAGTTCTCTCATAAGGAAGATAACTAAACCCGAAAGGGTTTATATCAACTCCGAAGTCTAAAGTATATCATGCTTATTGTTATTAAGACATAGTGATTTAAGATCATCAGTTACATTGTCTTTAATAGATCATGGATAGTGAGTAATAGATTTCTCTTCCCATTTCAGCTACCTATTAAGGTTTAGTTTAATCTTAACTTCTCGAAAGGAAGTAGACTAATTTCCAATTTAGCCTTATTTAGAACATAACAGAACTACTAATCATTCACGTAGTATTTAGTCACATAACCTTTACAAGGCCTACTTGGAGAAACCAAATAAATCCAAGGTATACAACAATAAAAATGCACTTAAAATCAATCAAACCTAAGAAGATCAATTCCATCAATTAAAAAATACAGCCACATAAGTAACATCTTTTTCCCTTTTCATTTATTTCCAATCCATACAATTACAACTTATGCACTTCGGAAAATTAGATACAATACTCATCAGAAAAAGTACAACTTTCTTACTATAGTACATTTAGAGATATCAAATAGGAATTCATCATAAAACCAGATTGAACAATCTGAACATCATATCAAATCGGTGTGCCTTTATTACTTACAATGGCCATCTACAAAATTGTTAGCACAGGGTAGTTCTGTGAACTGAGCATGATAAGCACTAATTCTTAAAACAATTGCATTCTACCAATTGCTCTCATTAAACAACCTGTTTAAATGAAATCATTTCTTCAAATCCTTAAACATGAATCAGGCTAATCATCTTTCTACAATTCTAACATGACTATAACACATAACTCATATTATAGCTGCCAATTAAACCTAAATATTTTTCAGATGATTCATCATAAAATTAGAGACTAAGAAGAACAAAATGAATCCAAAACATCCATCCATAAGGACAGCAATAATCCAACAATTTATTCCATTAAAAAAAAAAAGAATATCCTATCAGTTCGAGTATCCTACAGGTATGTTTTTAACAATTCCACAAGGGAAGATTATAACATTCAGCAAGCTCAACTGATGGGATTCCTTTATAATCATAACATTATTTCAATGGTATTTACAAGTATACAAACTTATACTGCAATACTATTTTTTACCAGTCCCTCCATACCATTTAATAGTCTATTCTTCTTATGCCTGTACCATAGAGTTCACATAAGGATACAAAAGAAGAAAGCACTCATAGTTTCTAATCAAGGAGAGAATATTTTCTTATTCCTATAGTTATATAACAACGTATACTTTACAGCTTAGGAGAAAGAAACAGAGGTAATCAGATTTCCATTCCAATCATGTTCAGGATTGTACCAACTTCTCAAGAGTAACGCATATACTTTCAATCTTGAAATCAATAAGGAAGAAGAGAGAGCAAGTAAATCAACACCCATCCCTTCTAATTACAAACCTGATTTCCATCCATGTAGACCCAGGATTACCCATATGTTATTAAACATCAAAGTTCCTCAAAGCAAGATTTATCTCGGTCAGGCTGTGTTCCCATTTACCAAGCAAGGTCATAAAGAAAACAATAATTACATTAATTTCTCATCACATACAGAATCTATAAACATAGAACATTCAAATCCTTTTCACAGAGATGCAGGTTTAAATATCACATACATCATACGCACTCGACTAAATCAGTCGAGCCCAAAAGAAGCAACCATAGTTTCATCCCAATACAATTATATAATCACATGAAGCTATTAAGCAATACAAGAGTTCTTGCGACCCAGTAACAATCAGTAAAACTACCAAATTAGACTCAACAATTCTTTCCATATCATTCTTCAAACATGAAATTACCCAACGCCATCGCCTGACATGGCACAGTTAGGAACTCATTATCTCAGTCAAACCAGAGACTAGATAACATCATAAACAGAAGATGTATCCATATGCGAACACAACAAACATTTCAACTGAGTCGAACCACATACAAACACAACAAAAATTTCAACTGATTTGGTTCTATAAACAACACAGCAACATTTACAACTGAGTCGAATCCCTAAACAAACACAACAAACATTTTCACTGAGTCGGTTCTATAAACAACACAACAACATTTACAACTGAGTCAAATTCCTTTCAACAGAAGTCAAGCCAACATGCAAACACATCAAGGACTTCAACAAGAGTCACATTAACATGAGAATACAACAAGGAATCCAACAGAGTTGTTTCCAACAAGTACTCACAACCAGGCTTTGATAGAAGTCGAAATCATACAAAAACATTTCAAGGACTCCAACAGAGTCATTTCCAACAAGTGTTCACAGCAAGGCTTCGACATAAGTCGATATCATACGAAACATTTCAAGGAATCCAATTGAGTCATTTTCATATATAATCCTTGCAACCATTTCACAGAGTCTAACCAAAATGAAAAACACAGCAAGATATTTCAATAGTAAACAAATCCATATGTACACTCAGCAAGATATTTCAATTAGAAATCGAATCCATATGTACACTCAGCAAGATATTTCAACAGTAAACGAATCCATATGTACACTCAGCAAGATATTTCAATCAGAAATCAAATCCATATGTACACTCAGCAAGATATTTCAATAGTAAACGAACCAGCATGAAAACACAACAGGCATTCCATACATTGCTACCATTTAAACCAACTGAACCAAAAATCATCTGAACAAAGTTGTTCTAATGAAAGCATTTAAAGGAATGCAATATTTTTAAAAGTTAAGGCCTATCATGCCTGATAGTGTCACTTAAAAATCTGAAGAATACCTCTGAATTTTCTCGCACCTTCTCTTCTTCTTCCACGATAAATTAAACAACAATAATTTGTTACCTTCATGCCTTATAAACTTTCCCCGACAGAGAAAAGAGCTAGATATTCTCAAAATTTCCATGCAACACAGAGTAGACTGGTTCGAAGAACCAGTGATCAAGCAGAGAGAAAAACAGAATGCATGGAAAACCAAACAACTAACAAATTTTCCTTTTGCATGCCTTCCCAAGTAATCCGTGCTTGGGAACCGAAGTTCATCAATAGCATTAACTCCCATATTCCTGCCTATTCTCCATTGCCACCGACCGCCAAAGTTGGTGATTGCCAAGTGAAAACAAACAACCATTCCCAAATTTGGTGATACTACCACGTCAGGTCACAATAACCGTTTACAACCTCCGCCAAATCCCAAGTCCTTTATCCTTATCCACCTCATAAATTCCATGGAAACCACTACCCATGATTCGCGCCCCTTCATAGGTCCCCCTCCATCATTTATCAATAGTTAAGATATGTTAGAAACATAGGTTAGATCATAAGGTAAGACATTAGTCTTACTTCCTTAGTGCTAGGTGTAGCTAACCTTAGGAGCATTAAGCTTATAGTTTAGGGCTAGGTTAGATTAGCAATAATTTAACCAATAGGTTATAGTTTAGGTTAAGGTTATTAACCTTACCGAATCTAGGCTAGGTCTCCCAAGTAGGACCGATCAGTATTAGAACCAAACATGGTAAAACATCCCTGTAAAGGATCCTATCCTTTATTTATAATTAAGCTTACTGTATACATAGGAACATCTTACCTGGCTTAAGGTCTAGGCCTTCCTGATGTTACGGTATTTAGAATTGAATTTCATTTATCATGGTCAGCCTAAGTTAAACTCTAAAATTTCTCATTCAACTCATTCAGACCTTGCAACTTTTGTAAGGTCAATCAATTTTGTTCATCCTGAATAAACTTAAAACATCTCTTGGATCAATGCAAATGATCCAAGGCTGAGTCATAAAGATGGATAAATCCACAATTCATCCTGTAATCAAATTGAACTCAAGTGCTAAAAAATGAAAGAAATAAAAGAGTCCAAACATATTCTGACTCAGTTAAATATCTTCAAGAGCAAAGAAGATACAATCCATATCAAGCATGACTTCACAATCAAAGGAACACGTCCTTATATAGAAGAAATTATATATCAACACTTGAGTGCTTAGGAGGAAGTAACAACAGTTCAAGGGCAAGTAGGAATCATCGACGGTTAGGTAGAACTAGCATTAGTTACCTGTGCGACAAAGTTTTAATTAACTCTCAGGAATTATATCTATTTTTAGCATTAAAATAGATTTATTGATTGTAATTGCATGGCTAAGTGCCCTAAGTCTATAAATGACTATATAAGTATAAAAGCTAGTGCTTAGAAGTAAAAAAGAGAATTAAAAAGAATTAGAGAGAACCCCAAAAAGGTTGGTGAGAGAGAATTTCTTGGTGACGAAGAAAAAGATTGATAGAAAGAAACTACTGGACATCTGAGAGGTGTAGAAGATTGTAAATCTTCATTCTATATCTTGTCAAAGATTTGGATAATAAATTGGATTGTTTCTTGGTGGACATAGCCCACACTGGGTGAACCATGTTAAATCTGGTGTTGATTTATGTCTCTTGTTTTGTATATTTCTTCTAGTAGAATATCTGATTTTATTTTCTTGTATGCTTAGATCTGATATATTGTCTGTACAACCGGTGTGCTAACCCCAACACATGCAACCTTCAACTGTAATTGACCCCCGGAGGTCATGCCAGAGTAATCGATGTTGAATGTTTGTGGCTAACTATAGGAGGATCAATGACTAAGATTTGGTAGTGTGATCTCCTGGTAGCTGAGTTGGAAAAGGGGAGATTTAGAGGATATGGATGGGTAGTGTAAATTACCTATGGGTTATCTAATTTAATTGGATCTGAGTGTTGATCTAGTTTGGAGTGTCCAAATTAACTAAGAGGAAACTAACAATCTATGCTACTGCTAGAAGGGAAACTAGTCTAAAAAAATCATAAAAAATGAAATATTACAATCATAAACAACAATTTGCTTCTATTTTAAATAATTAAAATATTTGTACATTAAAACTAAACAAGAAAAATGACCTGGTGTGGTTATTCACCTGTGCTGAGTGTATTGAAACTAAACTAACTTAAAATAAGAGCTTTTCCAAATGATATATGATATGTAGAAAACCTCCTATATATATTCTCTCCTTCAGATCCACAGGTATGGGAAGAAGAGGATCTATCACCGGAAGCTACTATTAATGATTTAAACCCTCTTGGAAGTCCAATAATTACTTGTAAATGAAAGGAAATTGATTTCTACTCTATTTAATATGATGTAACAATGATAAATTACAAGAATGAAGGAAATCAAACAACAAATCCAACCTGGAATTCACAGAACAGAGGTAAATATGGATATGTAGTAATTTATCCCCTGAGTTTATCCTTTCTTTCTCTATGTGTCCATATAAGTCCAACGAATTGGGAATGTAAATGAAACAACATGAGAAAGTGCTTGAGCAATGGCAGTGTGAAGGTAGTCTATTTGCAATGCAGGTGGAAGAGAGATAACACAAGTGAATAGAGCTTGGCTATGTAATTTCCAACAAGATTGTGGCAGCAATACTATGCAAGACACACAAAATTCTTAGGCCTTTTGCTTGAATACAAACATTGAATATATAGGAATTGGCTAGGATGTGCCCTCATACATAAGGCAACCTTGGAGCTCGAAATAATTTGGTGAAGAGGTAGTTTAAACTAATTAAATCTATTTAAAAATAGTAGAGGGAAGAAATACCATGCAATCAAGACTATTTTAGGTAATTTGGTTCACAAACACGCCTTGGAAGTCAAGTTAAGTGAAATCACACGTGTTAAAACCACACATGAAGAGTTCAGGAAAAAGTGCGTAGGAAATCTACCTTGCCTAGGTGGCGGTTCCAGAACCGCCACCCACACAGGGTGACAATCCTTACAGTAAAGGCCAAAACATGCACAAAAATGAGTGGGAAGCTGGAAGAAAGCATGGAAAAGATAAGTACAAGCATCTAGGCTACAAATATATACTGCGAATGAGCTTAGGAACTCAAACACCTTCTAAAAGGACATTAATCATCATTGGGGAATTTTGTAACCGTTTTCTGAAAATTTAGTACATGTAATTTTGGGTGCGTACAATTACTAATAGAGAATTGGAGAATATCCTAACCAAAACAGTGGATATCTTAAGGAACAATTGGGTTTAAAAATTGCTTGAAGTAGTATGGGCGTACAACACTACTTGGAAAAAAACCACAAGTTTCAATCCCCATGAATTGGTCTATGGAAAGAAACCCATTCTCCATATAGAATTTAAGATTAAAAACTTGAGGACAACTACTGATGTGGGGATTGAATTGCTAGAGGCACATCAAGCAAGGATCGTGAAAATAAATGAGTTGGATGAAATTAGACTCTAGGCATTACATCAAACTGAAATCATCCAACACTAAAGGAAGATATGGCATGAAAAACACATAAATCCAAGGAAATTCCAAGAAGGGGATTGGGCTCTGTTATTTGATTCAAAGTACAAGGATTTCAAAGGGAAGTTGCAGATGAGATGGATGGGTCCATATTAAATTGAATGAGTATTTGAAAATGGGACCGTTCAACTGATCCCAATTGATGGAGAAAAGAAGGTAATGTTGGTCAATGGGCATAGGCTGAGGCTATACCATAAACATACATCCAAAGAAGAGTTTCAGAATTAACTTCAAGAAGATTTGTCTCTGAAGTGTGTGGACAAAGTCTCTTTGTTTGACACAACTCATAATTGAGCTATTTTTACACAAGAAATAAGGAGACGAATGAAAACCAGAAATGGTTGTCATCACCCTCTGGAGCATTGGCTAAAAACCAACAATGGTGGATATTTCTCTAAAAAAAGGAAAAAAGAGAAAACAAGGGAAATTGATTTTTTTTAGAAATACAGGTGACTAAAAACCAAGAATAGTGGTCACCACCCTTGAATCTAAAATACAGTAAATGAAAGACCATGTGTGGATAGAGGATCAACTCAGCATGGATATGGTGACCAATTATGTGACAAGCTAATTTATTGAGGTATGCGTAACTAATTCCCTTATTAAACGTTGAAAAGTTTTAATTCATGAACTGTTAATTATTATGCTTGTGCAAATTGATTGTCTCTCCCATTCCCCATAACTTTCAACACTTTACAGATCCCAAAAAAAATCTGTAATAAACCTCCATAATAATCTCCACACGCAGCCAATCAATATCATTATCACATTAGGATTTGATTAAACCTTTCCCAATTTAGTTATTTTAAATTTAGAACCATTTCTTCTCCACTATCACTTTCAAAATTTCACCCTCTCACTCCTGCGCCACTATCCATTCTACTCTTATGCTTACCCCCATCCATGTTAACCTTACATTTCTAGTCTTGTGCCATTTATTAGTCACTTCTTGTTCTATACATCAGTCATGGGGCCTAGACTAAGGCATGAAATAACCAATTCAGTGGAACTGTCAGCTGATGCAAGGTTGGTGGAGATTTTTAAAAAGGCATGATGGCTCAATTTGCTGCTTTATTATGAGGAATTTAACATAAAAATGATAGAATAATTTTCCAAAAACATGGAAGAAGGATACTCCATTGTGCAAGTTAAGAAAATTCCATTCAACCCCACTGTAATCAGTCATCTTTCAGGAATAGCCAAGGAAGGTCAAGCAGTAAGTAAAAGGACAATGTATGATGAAATTATTAAAAGATTTTTAGTTGGGAAAAAGGAAAATTTAGAAAAGGTTATAGACAATACAGGTAAAGAAAAAGGCATAAAAATAATCACCCTTATAAAACCTTGGGCAAAAGTTACCAAATGGGTAATCAAATAATTCACCTGTGAAGGGCAATATGAAATCATCCTGGGACCTGTGTTGAGAATTTTAATACACCCTCACTATGGTCAAGCTCAACCCCAGTATAAAATCAATTTTCCTCAATTTTTGTATGATTTTTTTGGTTCACCCATTGATAAATTTCCTTGGGGTGCCTCCTACTTAAATTTTCAGGGTTTAATACATTTTATTTGCAAGCACCAATTTATTAGGAAGCGGCATGACACAAATAAATGGTTGAATTTTTAGAAGAGATGTGCCTTAGAATATGAAGTAGTCCTAAAGCAAGAACCCTCCACCTTAGAGAGACCTAAGAATCTCCCCAAGACCTCCAGACATGCACAAGCCCTATATGAAACCCCAACTAAAACTATTCCTTCCCAGGAAGAACAAGAAGCAATGACCATAATGCAAACCTTGGTAAAGACACCACCTGTGTCTCCCCATTAAGCAATATCACCCTCTATTCCTCTTATAGAGAAAGAAATTGAGTACTCTCTAGCCGTTGCTATAGAGTCATCTATGAAAGAAAAGGAAAAAATTCCTACGATGGAGGGAGAACCTAGTTCTCCCCCTGAATCTGATACATTTATTCCACAAGTATTGTATTTGTCCAAAATTCAATTTGAGATACAATTAGCTCAGGAAAGAATCACTCATTTCCAGCTCCTTCTTGAAGCCAAAGATGCCAATTTCTCCCATCTGGAGGCTGATAAAAACCAAGAAATTTAATAGATACATAAGAATCTAGAGCAACAAGAGGAGGTAAATTTTCAACTCTAGCATGCCCTGGAAGAGAAAAACCAACAAATCCACTCTCTTCAGGCTAAAAAAAATGAGCTTAGCACATCTCTTTCACTCTTACAGGAGAACAAGAAAGAAACAAAGAATGTGGCCACTAAAGATCATACAGCTCAGACTGAATTTTTCTTTCCTTAGATTGTTGTTTTGAAGGGAATAATCAAATGGATGGAAGAATGTTATAAGCTTAGAGCAATTTCTGAAGAGAATAAGAATTTGAAAGAGGAAAAAAAATTCTCAAAGAAAATGTTGTTGTTGTTTGTCATTTAAATGATCAATTTATTTCATGTAGGCCTCCTAATTTTTATGCATTTTTTTTGAAAGAACACATTTTCAAATGGTAAATCTCTAGAGCTTGTGCTATGAAAAACATCGAGTTTGATGATGACAAGCAAATTTTGGGTGTGTATACATTAGGGAGTGATATTGAAAATATTTTTCTTTGTGAATTTTATGTTCAAAAATTTCTTCTCCCTGAGCATATTGAGATTCCCATAAATTTCTATGGATGAGGTACAATTAAGAGCATTTATTTCCACTCTCAAGCATAACGGAAAATGGAGGAATCAGAGAGCAACATTTATTCAAGTAGAATCTAACATAGGCCTCTTAATGAGGCATGATCTTCCTACCTCCATTTGATTCTTTAATAGGTTTTGGTCATTGTTATACTATTTACATCTAGTGGACAGATACACCAATATTCTTAAAAATTGTGTCAAAAATTTCAAGGAGCAAGTAAACCTAACATTCAATGTAAACTTCCTTGCTTGTCAAGTAAGATATCAACTTCTTACAGAACCTTATAAGAAAAATGAGGTAATTTCACCTACCAACTTCCATTGGTCACACAAAAGGGCCAAGGACCTCTGAAAAATCATTCTAGAGATACAAGAGAAGTGGATTGGGATGCAGTATCGAACTCCATTGGTAATTTCTCCAGTACCACGGTGGAATTCTATAGATGATCAGCCAGAGGGAATTTATAAAACTTGGAGGAGAAATGTTATTGATTACTCTGGGTTATGTAATACTGGATTGGATGAAACCTAGAAAACATTTTCCAATGAATATAATTGTTCAAGGATAGTGGAACAACTGAGTAGGTAGCAGAAGGACCTGCTAAACCTTAAGTTTGGGAGAGTGATGAATCCCCATTTTGTTATGTTAAACCCATGTAAAACCTTGTATTATTTTGATCTCATAATTCATGATGTATAATGTTGACTATTTATAATTAATACTTTACAATGTTTTGAAAGGATTTATTATGCATATTCTTGTTATTTTTATCTTGTTGTTACTTCTTCAAAAATGGCTTAAATTGATCTTTTTATGAGCATTAACAATAAATTTGGAAAAACATATGTTGAGTTATCATAGGAGTAAATTTTACTAACACATGACTCAATTAGTGTATTGGCCCATGACTTGACTTATGGCACAGGAATCACCTTTGCATTAGTGCAAGACTCGCAATAAAGTGTCAGAGTCATCTAGATTATCAATTCAGATTTCCTTGAAATAAGTAACTTGCACAAGAAGATAGATAGCTCAAACTACTGAACTATAAATGATACAATTGGCAGCACAACAACATGAGCACGCAACGTGTGCCACTACCTCAACCTACATTCATGCATATTATGAGGTTCATTCACTTCAATTGATGGGAGAAGTGATGCAGCCAACACCATTGGATTTATTATCACCATGATTCTATGAAATCAATCTAAGATTTGAAGCATCTTACAGCACCAATTAAATCTTTTAAAGGAGTCAATTACAGACCTCCTCTGTAGTTAGCAAGATTAATTCAATCCAAACGTTGCAAAGACCACTCCTTCCATAAATGTAATTATTAGAATAGATAGTCATTGTTTTAGTCAACATCCAGTTAAGTAGATGTTAGTTATTGTGAATAAACTAGTTCTCTCGTACAGGGACTAGGATTGATCTGGTATAAAAGAGCTAATTTATTTAAATTTATCAGTTCAGTTAGTTAGTTGATTTATTGTAAAATAATACTTTTCCAATTCCATAAAATTACAAATTCAGGGGAGAACTTTTTTGTGTGACTTTCAACATTAAACCTGATCAAAGGAAAGGGGTAAGGGCCAGTCCTTCCTAATGAGAAGGATATTTACTTTTATTTCTTTTCTATCATTTTGAATGCATTACTGATACAACCTAGAATCCACTATATAAAACCCAGGTGTGCTGGCACATCACCTTGCCTAAGCTGAGTGCTCATCTGAAGTGCACAAAGGTACCAGGCCCCTCTTTAGAGTTACTTGTGTAGGCTGTTATTGTGATGAAGATAAAGCATATTTAGAACCATAAATATCCATAAACATTACATAGATCATATTCCATATCTAGAGATTAGAAAATCATGAATTAAATAATAACTATAATAAGATCAACCACACAAAAACCAATTATAGTCATGTTTAACACCATTATCTAGCCAACATACTCCATTACATTAAACAATGTAACACATAGAAGCTTCTTACATTATAAAGTATCACCATAAGTCATGCGCACATCAGATCCAACAACATAACTCTACAATAATTCACCTCTTTTAAACTACACAGTTCACTACATATTTATAGGGGTGGGGACTTGTCCTTCACTACCTACACACTTCCCAAAATAGGCCACATACTAATAATAGCTATGTGCCTTTACAATAACATGCACACATGCAAGTTCACTAATAATAGACATCCTATAGTTAGCTGGAATAAGTAATCTTAAAATTAACTCAAGCTCATGCATGAAACTTATCAGTCACTCATTCTCAAAATAACATTTGCATGTCGTGAAAGTCTCCACACACTATCTCCAAAAATAGCCTGTATCCATGAAAAAGGCTAAGTCCTGAATCAAAATTGTTCTGGAACATGTTTCCTTTTCTATCATTCCACACCTTCGAATGCGCCTTGTTCCTGCACGTAAATCCTATGCGTGTCTTCTCCTTAGGACAATATTGTCTTCTCAACATTACCCCACACTAAATTAGATTACTGTCCCAATAATGGGGATTCTTTCTGATGTTCCCAAATAATAAAAAATAAGAATTGAATGAATGTAAAGAATCACTTTACAAAAGAATGGGTCTTGTTATCCAAAATTCACCCCCACAAGGTAATTTTGATAACACGCATCAGAATATTCAAGTCCCAGGAAAGTATATTGATTCAAGGCAAAAAATCATGTTTCTGGGGCTCCCTCACCCTTTTTCTAACTCTCCCATCCAAGGAGGAATCCCAACAGGTCGAGAAAATGGAAAAAATGCAGAAAACAAGCTTGCGGTAGAAAAAATCATGAAAATTGGCTAAGTCCTAGTCCAAGTGGTCCTTGGGATATTTGGGACGTTGGGGCGTGAACCGGCCAAAAAGCATCTAGGCAGTTTACACAGCATTTGGGAAAAAGGGGACGTCGGGACACGTGGGACGCGAAAACCTAGAATGGCTGAGAGAAAGGAAAAATGTCTAAGTCTCGCTTCGATCGGTCAGGGATTTCTGGGACAAGAGTATGCGGTGGACACGAACTGGCCGAATCGGAAGAATTTGTCCTAGACAGTTTGGGACAGTTGGGACAAAGGGATGCGGAAAGCCGAAGGAGCCGAGAGCAAATGGAAATGTGCCACGTGTCTTCACTCAAAGAGGGACAGGGAAGCCTGAATCGGGCGGATCGGAGAAATTTGTCCCAGACGGTTTGGGACATCCGGGCCAAAAATACGTGAGGGATGCGAAGACCCGGAAAATCTACCAACGAATTAGAATGTGACGCGTGTCACAAGGGGAGGCGCAATAAAATTTCGACTAAGTGTTTCTGGCCGAGTTTTAAAGGGAGCGAGTTAGAGCATCGACCTGAGCTAATGAAATAACGCCATGTGTCTAATGGAGTAGGGAGGTCTAGAGCTTGGGGAAACTTTGAATATTTTGTAAAAGTCTTGGGCCAAATATTAAAAGACAAGGATGACCCCACGCCTCGTCCTCCAACCAGGTCACGCCATGTGTCCCAAGTGGCGGGGGCGCGGGGAAAAAATGGAAAATTTCCCAAAAGTTGTGAAAGGTAAAAATCTTCAAGGAAAACCCATGGAAAGGTAGAGGAGAGATAATTTCATGGCCAATCAGTGCCTGACACGTGTCATCCAGGTGGCAGAGTGCGGGAAAAAATTCAAATATCCGTTTTGGCCTGTTTTGTGCCCTAAATCCTCAGATCGCCATATCTTTTGATCCAGAGCTCAGATTTGCACGTTCCTTATATCATTGGAAATATTATGAAATTCTCTTCAGGATTCCATGGTCAGTCTCTAATTTTGGTTCAGTTTGGAGAGAGAAAATTCAAGAAATGTCTCTGACGTGTGTTCATGGCCATGGAGTTTGAACCTCCTCCCTTGCTCTGTAATGGTGTTTTTGTCTTTTACTATTGAAATGATGTTCTGTGAAAACTTCTGAAGCAAAAAAAAATGTGTTTTGTGATGCATCTGTCCATCCTTGCTCATTTTTTTCTTGTTCTCTTCTTTCCTCTCTTCATTGCAGGTATTTGTGCATGTTCTAATGTTCATTGTAGGTCTGGAGCTGTGTTCATGGAGTTTTAGGACATCTTCTGTGTGAAATCTATCCTTGGGCCTGTGATGCATTTGTCCATCCTTCCCATTGCTCACCTCTCTTTGTTCCATGGCAGTTTTGATAGATGTTCAACATTCTCCTTCTCTGGTGTATCACCGTTTTAGTGTAGGCTTTTGCTTTTTTTCCCTTTTCTCTCTCTCTCTCTCTCTGTCTCCTTGGCATGGTTAGATTAGGTTTAGATTAGCTTTCTTGCACTGGAATAGCTTGTGGCAGGTAGTTTAGGAGCAGGAACCAGTCTTCTCTGGAGATTCCTTTCTCACTTCTGCAAGTCCCACACTTGGAGAAAGGTTTCAATGTTGTGCAATCACACTGGATGCTAGAGTGATCAACCTACAAATCTGATCAACATCCAGGGGTGCTGTGATTTTGCACTAACTATTTTGGCATGCCTGGTGGGACCTTAGTGGTCTTTTACTTCATCTTTTATAGGTTGATGTGTTCCTGTGAAGATTTCAGCCTTTGGAGGCACTTGCAAACACATCTGGCGACTCCATCTGATCAGCAACCCATTTCTGAAGTTGCAGACCTGTTTTTCATCCATTTCCATCCATATTTCTTTCCAGCTCTTTCATTATTTTCCATTCCATGAAGTTGTGCAATCATGACTTCATTTCCATCATGGAACTCACATTTACAATAGTATATTCCACCTCCAACACGTTTTACAAATCCTCCAAATCAGCATTTTGAACAAATTCAAAATCAGCATGCATACCCATATGAGCAGCAATGCCAAAATCAGTTTGGCTATGGAGCTTTCCAAGAGCAAGAGTATGCATATAATGAAGACAATCAGATGCAAGATGATGGGCTATTGGGGAAAATCCAAAAGATGGAGGTACAGATGGTGCAGTCCAGAGCAACAACACAAATGAGAGCTTTCATAATTGGTTACAGGACTCCTTGTCCATGGGGAGGCCCTTTTCCAAGACACTTTAGCCCTTAGGAGAAGCTGGACTTCATGATGAAGATGCTGCCCCAACTTGCAAAGTGGATTGAATAAATAGAGGTGTATGAGAGGAGTATTAAGCAACCTTGTCAATGGGTAAGCATACCATCTCATGCCTTTTCTTTTCCTCTTTCCCAATTTGTTTTATCTCAGCAGTGTCAAGTTTTAAACTCTCCATCTGCTGTCCCAAATGTTTATCCCATGTCTCCACCTCTCAGTCTTCCACCACACCTCAATTCTTCTTTCCTTTTTCCTTCCAAACAGTCATCCCCTCCACGAGAGCTAACAAAAATACCCCCTCCTCCAAGGAAACAAGAGTTTCTACCTCCACCACCACAAAAAATTTCCAAATCAATTGAGTTACAACCCATCCCTCCTCTTGCATTCCCAATTCCATATGGGGAAGAAGAAATTGAAAAAATCAGTCATCAAGGACAGCAAGAGGAAGAGCCAAGAAGAAAAGAAATGACAGATAACTTGAGGGTTTGGGCTGTCAAATTTGGGATGACAAAGATCCCCTTGATGGTTAAGCCTTCATAAGAGATGGGAGTTGGAGAAAAAATGGTGGTTAAGACTGATTTTGTGGCAGTAGAAGAAGAGCAAAAAGAAGAAGCAGATCAGTAGTCAGTTTCTCTTAGAAAGTAGTGTCCATATTGGCACTCTATTTGACGGGAATGCTGATTCAATTCAAGTTGCACAATCGGCCATAAAGGAGGAAAGCTCAGAAGAAGATCTTGCAGCCCCAACTTCTCCTCTAGAGCAGCAGATTGAAGGGTTTGACTTGAAAAAATTCATGCTGGAGGAAGAGTTCAATCAAGAGAAAGATTGTCTTCAAACATCGGAGGAAGGAAAAGCTGCTCCAAATCCAAAAGAAGAGGAGTACATTCTAGTTGTGGAGGAGACAATTACAGATCCAAGGGCTTTGAGCACAAAGCAGGCTATAGAAGAACCTTCAGTTCTTCTTTGTACTTCACCTCTCTCAAGTTATAGTACTGAAGAGGAGTTTTATCTCTCAAACTCAATGTTGGAGGGTGAAGGAAACCATGGTGGTCAAGTTACAGATCAAGAAGACACCATGGAAGAAGTGGAGCATTTGCAGCAGGACAGCCATGAGGTAGTTTATCTATCATATTTGGAGGACTGTTTTGATGGAAAAGAGCCGGTTGAGTTTCCACCATTCTCTCTGTCATCATCCACATTCCAAACACCAGGGTCTACTGTCATGAATGAGAACATTCATTTGCAGTAGCCTGCATCTTATAGCAGCCCTTTGGAACCAAGATTGGAAGATTTTAATCTTTCATGTCCTTCATTAGAGGAAGAGAAAGGACAGAGGAATTTCACCATTTCTTCCACACCATCCATTCAAGAAGGTCTACAAGAAGACTCCATTTTTAGAGTTGAAAATCAGAGCTATGGGCATATCAAATGGATCAGACCTTGCCCAATCAGGTATTTGGCTTCTTTGGAGCCAAAGGAGAAGTCACAACCAGTCACGCTTGCTTCTGAACATGAGGATGAGCTACAAAGTACCAAGGATCAACTGTCATACCTCTTCAATCCAAATGCAAAACAACTAAAAGAGGTATTAGATTCACCTTCAGCTGATACCTTGATGATTTGGGTGGAAGACCCGCTTCTTGTTGATTTTCCACTCATCCTAATAGCCATGATCAACTCCAAATCAATTGCATGGCTGCCAATTTTGAAGAAAGGAAGCTATTTCTCACAACCAATTGCAGGGTTCGTTTAGCTTGCCTTTGCTTCCAGTTAAAGTAGAGTAGGTAGGTTTTCTTTCAACAGAAGAAGTGCTTGTCCACACTCTGCATGTTTCATTTGGAGCATGTATGATTTTCAATTTTGCACATAGTTTTTGTGGTGCTTGTTTTGCTCTTGCATAGTCCATTTCAGTGGCATTTTGGTGGGAACAACTCCATGTCTGGTGGGTTTCCAAGTGGCTCAGAGAGGATGTTTTCAAAGTTTAGATCAGTTTGTAGGCTACAACTCATGACTCCATGCCTAATGGATGCTTCAGGAAACTGATCATTAATCTAGTAGGCAGATGACCCCGCTAAGTCACCAAAACTGTTATCCAAAATTCACCCCCCAAGGTAATTTTGATAACATGCATCAGAATATTCAAGTCCTAGGCAAGTATATTGATTCAAGGCAAAAAATCATGTTTTTGGGGCTCCCTCGCCCTTTTTCTAACTCTCCCATCTAAGGAGGAATCCCAACAGGTCGAGAAAATGGAAACAATGCAGAAAACAAGCTTGGGGTAAAAAAAATCATGAAAATTGGCTAAGTCCTAGTCCAGGAGATCCTTGGGACAGTTGGAACGTCGGGGCACGAACCGGCCGAAAAGCCTCCAGGTGGTCTGCACAGCATTTGGGACAAAGGGGACGTCGGGACGCGTGGGATGCGAAAACCTGGAATGGCCGAGAGCAAGGAAAAATGTCTAAGTCTCACTTCACTTGATCAGGGACATCTGGGACAAGAGTACGTGGCAGATGTGAACTAGCCAAATCAGAAGAATTTGTCCTAGACAGTATGGGATAGTTGGGACAAAGGGACGCGTGGGACGTGGAAAGCCAAAGGAGCCGAGAGCAAATGGAAATGTGCCACGTGTCTTCACCTCAAAGAGGGACAGGGAAGCCCGAATCGGGCGGATTAGAGAAATTAGTCCCAGACGGTTTGGGACATCTGGGCCAAAAATATGCGAGGGACGTGAAGACCCAGAAAATATGCCAATGAATTAGAATGTGACGCGTGTCACAAGGGGAGGCGCAATAAAATTTTGACTAAGTGTTTTTGGCCGAGTTTTAAAGGGAGCAAGTTGGAGCAGCGGCCCAAGCTAATGAAACAACACCACGTGTCCACTGGAGTAGGGAGGTGCAGAGCTCAGGGAAAATTTGAAGATTTTACAAAAGTCTTGGGCCAAAGATTAAAAGACAAGGATGACCACGCGCCCCGTCCTCCAACCAGGTCACGCCACGTGTCCTAAGTGGCGGGGGCGCGGGGAAAAAATGGAAAATTTCCCAAAAGTTAAGAAAGGTCAAAATATTCAAGGAAAACCCATGGAAAGGTAGAGGAGAGAGAATTGCATGACCAATCAGTGCCTGACACATGTCATCCAAGTGGCAGAGTGCGGGAAAAAATTCAAATATCCGTTTTGGCCTGTTTTGTGCCCTAAATCTTCAGATCACCGTATCTTTTGATCCAGAGCTCAAATTTACACGTTCTTTATATCATTGGAAAGATTATGAAATTCTCTTTAGGATTCATTGGTCAATATCTAATTTTGGTTTAGTTTGGAGAGAGAAAATTCAAGAAACGGCTCTGACGCGTGTTCATGGCCAGAAGTGACATTTCAACGACCAAATTTAATACAGAATGGGTCGCACTCTCTTCCCATTTGGTAAAAATGATAGGGTATGGGTTTATAATGTCCTCCATGCTAATTTAATGCATTTTCAATCAAGGAGGAATGGGCTACCACGTTTTGTATGTTTTCTCTCTCATGGGCTTGACCCATGCAATGTAAAAGCTAGATTTGGCTCATTTTATGAAGGGGATTACAAGTTGTTCATCTTTTCTACTTTGCCCTCCCTTCTTTTCTTCTCTAGGGCTGAAAATGGAGTTCAAACCTCCTCCCTTTCTCTGTAATGATGTTTTTTCCTTTTACTATTGAAATGATGTTCTGTGTAAACTTCTGAAGCAATAAAAAACATGTTTTGTGATGCATCTGTCCATCCTTGCTCGTTTTTTGCTTGTTCTGTTCTTGCCTCTCTTCATTGCAGGTCTGGAGCTGTGTTCATGGAGTTTTGGGACATCTTCTATGTGAAATATATCCTTGGGCCTATGATGCATCTGTCCATCCTTCCCATTGCTCACCTCTCTTTGTTCCATGGTAGTTTTGATAGATGTTCAACATTCTCCTTCTCTGGTGTATCACCGTTTTAGTGTAGGATTTTGCTTTTTTTCCCTTTTCTCTCTCTCTCTCTCTCTGTCTCCTTGGCATGGTTAGATTAGGTTTAGATTAGCTTTCCTACACTGGAATAGCTTGTGGCAGGTATTTTAGGAGCAGGAACTAGCCTTCTCTTGAGATTCCTTTCTCACTTCTGCAAGTCCCACACTTGGAGAAAGGTTTCAATGTTGTGCAATCACACTGGATGCTAGAGTGATCAACCTAGAAATCTGATCAACATCCAGGGGTGCTGTGATTTTGCACTAACAGGTCTTTACTATGTAACTTCATTTTCTTCAACCAGGAGGATCAACTCTGGATATTCACTTTTAATCTCAGCCTCCAATGTCTACCAATCATCTAGCACGGTCCTTCTCTTCTCTGGAATTTTTATAGAGAAGGAATCCAACTGATCTTGGGTAATATTTTCCTTATCATTCTGTAAAACGTGGACAAAATTGGCCATAACAGACATCATTCCCTCTATAAGATCCATATTCTGTGTTATGAGCTTCCTAATATCATCTATCCTCTCCTTATGTGGATATTGGGCTACTGCAAGGGCTTCATGCTTCTATTTCAATAGTGCCAATATTTCTGCATGCCCTAAAGTCTCATCCTTCATTGTTGTCAAAACCTCATATACTTAACCAGTGTTCTAGTCTTTATTATTGCCTTTGGAGTTGCACACAAATTTAGAGCTTGTTCTACTTTCTTTAGTTCATCCTTCAAAGGCTAGAGAAATGCCTCATAAGTTGAAATTTTTCTGATAATAGAGGCTCGTGCTCTCTCTGATTCTTGTTCAACATATTTTGGTGTAGGAATTCTAAGTTGTCCATATTCTAGCACCAAATCAACCAAAGTGTGCACATAATGCATTACAGAAGGAAAATTTTTAGGTACCTTTGGTTCTAGGTGAGGCCTTGCTTTTAGCATATAATCACCAATCTCCTCTACCATGCTAACAAAGGCCCCATTATTTGTTCATTCTCTTCCCTTAGTTTCCTTTAAGTGATCTATCTCCATAGTTTTATCTTTGTTATATTCCATCAACAATCTAATGGTGGTAGCCTTATTGGTATTTCTTCGTGCCACCTCAAAAGATACCTTGACTAAGGAATTGGTGACCTACTCATTAGACATAAGTATGGGATTTATGGTCATGTGCCTACTCTAAGGTGCCTTCTTTACTCTTATTGAGACACAAGAATCCTCTTACACATCAAAATATGGTTTTTCTATATGAGTTTGCATGGACTAGGATAGCTATTTCCTTACACATGTAGTGGCCATATATGGGTCCATCAACTCCCACCCATATAACTCCTTAAGGTCCAATGTACTTTGAAACTAGGCACGAACGATTTTACTTTTGTCCTTAGCGTAGCCCATACTTGTCAGAACATATTCTTCACTTCTCCTCATCCTTGGCCCCTTAGGAACCTAAGTACCAAGGTTTGGAGTTGGCCCTTATCCTATCTGAGTCGTAACTAGTGCGTTGGTTTTCTTATGATTAGTATCTTCTGATCATTTCACCCCTTCTTCTTCATCTTTCATTTCTTCATCCCTGGGATCCTCCACATCTTCTGGTTACACTAGGATTCTAGGCATGCTATCTTTGGACTCCTACACCTCCTCATTAAGCATCAAATTTCATCTTCTCTTCTTTTTAGGTACTTATTTTTTAGGGGAGAGTCGAGGCGATCTCCTTACAAGATGTGGTTTTCCTATGCCTTAGGTCCTAGTTCTTCTGAATACCTTCTTGAACTAGCAATCTGTAGGGACTGCATCTACATTTGTAACATCCTCATTTTATACATTAGAACAAGTCAATTTTTTTTATTTGATAAATGCTTCTTGGTTCTAAATACATAATTTAGAACTCACAAATCAAATAACCATTCTTATAACAGATAACCATATGCAGCTGTAATGACTCGGAGTACCTCCGATCTATTCATTCCATGACTCGGTAATCTACCGATCTATTCATGAGTAATAAGAGTTGGCGTTTTTATTTAACACACCACTCTTGTGGTTCTCTTCCCTATTCTGGGATTCAGAATGCTCTGTCTAAGGAACCTATCTGAATAATTGTTACCATTATTCATCAGCATCTCATCCCTTAGACCAGGTGAGTTAGGAAAATGCAATTAGTAGCTTGCGATACTTTGGCCAAAGGTTTGAAACATACTGCTTATGTCTCGTATTCCTTAACGGCATACTTGTCAATCTGGAATACGTCCTTCACCCCATTCCTATGTTATGTAGAATGTCTTATACTGACTTCTGTCAGTCCCTCCTATCCCAAGTTATTCACTCAGAAATGGATTAGTAAGGTGACAACGTTATATGGATGCTCCCGAGGACTAGGGATACTCTGACATACTGGGTCAACCCTAGTTAAACCAGTGTGTCAAGATACCCCGAGTCTCCTAGGCAGCCTTATAACGTGACCACATTCCTAATCAGTCCCAGAGTAACTTGTTCGAGTTAAAGGTGTAAATCTTAACGATCAATGCAAAGGGTGTCGTCATAAGTCACCTGCATTGTTGTATCTTCGAGAAGATCCTAATCTTCTCGGAGGTACAACCCTGCAGTTGACTTGTGCCGTCAACCTTTAAATCCGCCTCGAAAAGATCTACTTATTAAAAAGTGTTACATACGTTGAGTTAAATTATACCATAAGACGCTCCCTTTAAGGGTAGTCTTTCCCAACCCCTGGGTTCCTCACCTTAGAATGACCTTTCTTAATAAAACCCAATACACAAGAGAAGTTATTAAGACTAGAGGTCCCATCAAGGAGTTCATAGAATATACATAATTCTAAATCAACGAAATTGGACAATTACTCCCATCCTTCACATGAGATTGCTAACCAAACCCCCTTTTTTTGGTTTATATCAGTTCTCATAACTGAATTTATATCTTACTTATTAGTATCAAGATATAATGATTAAGAATCCAATTAAACGTTGTCCTGGCTTAATCAAGACTAGGAATTAATAATTTAATCCAGCTTGTTTAGCGTCTTGCTTAGGTTTATTTTTACCCTAGCTTCCTAGAAAGACAGTGATCTAAATTTCAATTTAGCTTTAGATAGAACATACTAGAACTGCTAAACAATCATAAGTATTCATTCACATATTCTTGCAAGCTTACATTGATAATCACAAAAGTCTCCAATTTAAACAATAATAACAAGCTCTCAAGATCATTTGATCCAAAGAAGGTCAAACTATGAAGATAAGAATACAAACACATAAGTAACAAATATCTCACTTTATTCCCTTCAGGCTAATCAAATACATTTTATGCTTTCAGCTTACTTGATACAATACTTCAACGGAAAAAGAACATCTTTCCTCATATAGTACATTTAGAGAATCAAGCTGAAATTCATCATAAAACCAAATTAAACAATCTGAACATCCTATCAGATCTGCGTGCTTTTACCACTTACGGAAACCATCTGCAAAAATTGTCAACATGGGTCATTTCGATGAACTGAGCATGATAAACACTAACTCTTAAAACAATTGCAATCCACCAACTGTTTTCATTAAACAACCTGTTTAAATGAGATCATTTCACCAAACAAGTAAACATATTTCAGACTATGCTCCTTGTAATACAAACATGACTATAAACGCGTAGCTCATATTATAGTCACTAAATAGTCCTCAGATACCTTTCAAATATTTCATCAAAATGTTAGTGACCAAGAAGACAAATGCATCTAAACAACTATCCATCTGAATCCCAAGGACAACAACATCAGACAGACTAATATATTCAACATAATAAATGAATATCATAACCTTTCATGATTCCATCAGCATGTTAGAACAATTCCAAAAGTTAGATAAACAATTATATCAACCTATACTTTACAACAGAAGAGAAATAAACGAATCATACATATTTCCCTCAGAAATAGCTCATGACTGTACCATCTTTCCAAGAGCAAAGAATTCACCTTAAACACATGTGAATAAATCAGACGAGGCCACAGGAAGAAGCACCATAGTTTTGTTAAAGTTTAAAATATAACAAACTACTGTAGTTTACTAGCAGTACAGTAGATATCACGCCAAACAGTGATGACTATCTACCAAACAGACTCCACATGACCTTCCACACAAAGCGACAAACAAGAAGATATTCACTGCCATCACCTGTCGAGGTACAGTCGACAGCTCCTTAGTTCAATCAAGCTCAAGACTAGATATCCATGCAACAGAAGATGTAATCATTCTCAAACACGACAACAATCCCTCTCAACAACCTACAACTCATTCTAATCCCTACTAAACACTATAAGGCTTTAGATCCAAGGTCGAAATCAAAGAACTTCTCTTTTATCACAGTCAACAAGAGACTCCTTGACATTAAAGTAATGATGTTTCCCTAAGACTATTCAGAGATATTCATACAAAATCCATGCAACATGCACAGCCTCATTTAACTGGAATTATTCAGAAAGGAAACATAACATACTGTATTCACATCTGAACTCATTCAAAGTTTGAAAAGTATGGTAATCACGACCCACTTTTACAGAAGCCAAGATACATGATATCTATCTAACTTAAGGAACCCAACAGAGCCAAAAACAACAAGTGTACAAAATCAGGCTATATAGAGGCAGATACCCTGGTTACCTATCAAGGATTTCAACTGAATCTGAACAATAGTATGTACGATAAAGCTTCTACAGAAGCCGATATACAAGATAAACATAAGTTAAGGATTCCAACCGTGCCAACAATGGTAAATATTCAAAATCTGGCTTATACAGAAGTTAAATACTGATTTTATAACAAAGAATCCAATAGAGCCTCTACAACATTATTCGCTCAAGCTTACATAGATAGGAAACGTAAAAAGTACACCAACTGAGTCTGTACCAAAAATTCATTACTTAAACGAAGGTATTCATTACAAGATAATAGAAGTCGTATTACTAGTTACCCCTCCAGGACTCCGACAGAATCATGCTACCAGTATTCACATACATGACTTATACAGTAGTCCATAATATACGAACCAATCCAAGGACTCCACAGAGTCATCTTGTAAATAAATAAATATAATGCAAACCATCAACTGGTTAAATCCCGTAATTGCAACACAAGGGAGGGAAAAACAACTTCTACAGGGTCGCATTAAATACTGTAACACAGCCAGTTAACCGTTTAACATAACCTAAGTATCATAGCGAAACCTGAAAAGATTCAGTAACCACCACCTATAAAAACCACGACAGAACTTACAAAGAAATCCAATTAAACTGAACATTCAAACAAAAGTCCATCAGTATCCTTTCCGACAAGTATCAACAACAAGCATCAACAACAAGTATCAACAACAAGTATCAACTGTAGCCTGAACCCAGCAAGGGAACAATTCATGGGCTCTCACAGAGTAGGTCTAGTATACTTTCTTGCATGCATTTCACAAACTTAAGCCGGAATGCAAAACACAACGAAATAGTGCAACAGTTCGAAACACAATACACACCCATCAAGGGTTAAATTGAAAAATCAAACCAGTAAGAAGATACAGTAACAAAAATCACACAAAGCTACCATAAAAACCATCTGAACCCAAAAATCATCTAAACAGAGTTGTTCTAATGAAATCATTTGAAAGAAAGCAAGATTTTTAAAGGTTAGGGCCTAACATGCCTGGTTATTTTCTTAAAAATCCAAAGAAGACCACTGAAAGAGCTCGAGCCTTCTCCTCTTTTTCCAAGTTAGATTCAACAACAAAAATTTGTTATTTCCATGACTTATAAATTTTCCTTGCCAGAGAAAAGAGCTAGTTACGCTCATACTTGCCATGCAACACCAAGAAGACTGGTGCAAAGAACCAGTGATCAGGCAGAGGGAAAACCGGAGCGCATAAAAAAACCAAACAAACTACTAATTTTCCATTTTGCATGCCTTCCTGAGAAATCCGAGCTCGAAGACCGAGTTCATTAATTGCATTAACTCCAAAATTCCCACTCAATTTCCATTGCCACCGACCGCCATAGTTGGCGATGGACAAATGCAATTCAAAGACCATTTCCAACTTTGGCGACTCTGCCACGTCAGCTCTAGCTAGCCGTTTAAAAACTTCTACTAAATTACCTGTCCTTCATACTTATCCCTCCATTTAATGCCATAGAAACTGCCACCCATGGCTCGCACCCTTTCATAGGTCCCCTTTCTTCCTTGTTCATTAGTTAGGTTAGTAACATAGGTTAGGATTTAAGATAACTACTTAGTCTAACCTCCATAGCACATAGGTTACTAACTTAGAACATTTAGCTTATAGCTTAGGCCTAGGTTAGATTAACACTAATCTAACCCCTAGGTTATAGTTTAGTTTTAGGTTACTAACCTTAATAAATCCAGTTTAGGTCTAACATTTCAAATGTTCAGAATAAGAACCTACAACATACATTCACGAAAAGGGTTCACTCCTGCACTGCTAATAGGCTAGTGGAAATAAATGTATCTGAATTTATTACCTAGTCCACGATCAAGACCTTCCTGATATTACGATATCAGGAACCAATTCATTTAACATGATCAGCCTGAGTTAGACTCCAGAATAGCTTATTCGATGCATTCAGACCTTGCAACCTGTGTAAGGTCTATAATTTTAGTTCATCCCAAATAAACTTAAAGCATTACTTGGATCAATGCCACTGATCCAAGGCTGGGTCTTATAGATGGATAAATCCACAATTCATTCCGAAGATCAGATTAAACTCAGGTTTAAAATGAAAGAAATAAAAGAGTCCAATTATGTTCCGACTCAGTCAAAGATCTTCAATTTCAAAGAAGATACAGTCCATATCAAGCATGACTTCACAATCAAAGGAACACATCCTTTTTACAAAAGAAATCATATATCAACACTTGAATGCTCAGGAGGAAGTAACAACAGTTCAGGGTGTTACAAAGTCAAGTCCTATCACCACCTCTTGCACCTGAAGTGGGGTATCTGCACACTCGTGGGTCCTCTTGTCATTATAGGCAAGTAATTCCCTCACGATTCTTGTTCCTTACAGAAATAACCACAATTTGAAGTTCATATCAGACTTCCTTAATAGACATCTGATAGTCAGACGAAAGGATTTGGATATGGACAATTCTCCATTAGGTATGGTTATCCCTATATGTTGTGGAAGCCAGTGGGATGCATGAAGCTAGCCTTCTAGCATCCTTAGGGAAATTCTCTAGCCTATGATTAAGTTGAATGATCACGCATGTGAGCACAACTCCACTATCCTAATAGCCAAGCTTACATAGGATTTATATTGAGGAGGTATTGCCTAAAATTACCCTCTACCCTATGCATCAGAAGGACATTAACCTAGATATACATATATTTTCCTATGGGTATGGTAGTCACAATCTACCTTGTATGCGTTGAGGTTCAACTGATGCACATTAGTAAATCTATGAACTGAAGCCTGGAAGTAGCGTGATGTGAAGGCATAGGGTAGTTTGCACCATGGAATCCATGTCCCATCCTTCATGGAAAACCATGCAATGCAAAAATGCTAATACACTATGAATTGTACTACCTTACCTACTATCATGGGTAGCTTCTTTGAAATTCACCACTCTTCCTCAAACGCCATGCAAAGTCGGTCAAACCATAGTTTTACTCTTTGCTTGAATAGGCCACTCATTGATCCTTCACATACATATTTCTTGAAACTTTCTGTGAAGGGCTTCTTCTCAGTGGGGTATTCCCATTTTTTTTATTTGGCCCATCGGGCACTATAATTTCTATAAAAACAAGGTATAGTAGGATAGCACCAAAACTTATCTTCTCACCTACATGTGCTTCCTCAATAATAGTCTCTATAATATAGCAAACCAAGTTATAGATTTCTCCCTTTGTCATTTTCTTTGCAATGTGTAGCCACATGGTATTTACCTGTGACCATCTCTCTTGATCATTTAACTTGGTGAACAGATGTGTGACTTCTTGCACTACAAGAAACTTCTTCAATTTGTTTATGTCCATTCCACATGGACCTTTGGAGTATCCTAACTACTTGCTAGTGGCTATAACAGCTACCTTATCAGTCAGATCACTCATAATATATATCCCTATGCCTTTCAGTCCTGTTAATGTTGAAATTAGGGCTGCTGTGATCCTTACCCTCCATCCAGCAAAATAGAAAAAGGCCTCATGGAATCTACTCATAAGCCATTGGTATAAATCCTCTAGTTTTCCAAATTATGGGAGTTCATATAACTGATAAACCCCTACCTTCTTCAACAAATTCTCTCTAGCATCATCATATATTGGCATATCATCCACCGTGTGCTTGTTGGTCTTCTTGTTCAACAACACATCCAATTCTCCCATGTTGTCAGTGGTGCGGTGATTGTAATCACTTACTTTGCATCGACGAATGTGGGAATCCCAATCTCATCCAACTATCAATCCTTCTGGGTAATGAATTTCTAAAAAGTTTCTCTCAGGCATAACTTCGACCTCAACCTCCACCTTTTTCTTTCCCTTTGTGCCTACTACAGGTGTTTTCTTCAGTGCCATTGCAAATATCCCACCTTTTGTCTTCCGTATTGTGTAAGCTCAAACCCTAGCTAAAAATCACATGCCCTAGATAGAAACCGCATGCCCTAGCTCCTTCTCAATACTTCAGCTATGCTCAAACCCTTCACCAATGGGGACGCAAGCCACTTCTGCACACAAATCTACTCTCTATGTTTGGTTTCGTAGCTCTCTGCACCTCAATATGATTCACCTGGCTTAGTCACACTTATCTCGGTTGAATACTTGTGATCAGAAAGGTAAAAATGAACCAGTATCACATCCTTATATAGATTTTCAAAAATTTGGTACATTTATTTCTCCTTCACCTACCAACAATCCTATCATTAATTAACCATTTTCCCTATTTTCATGTGGTACACCTTTGCACCCCAACTATAACCTTCTAGCACACCTTCCTACCTATTGGATATATACTTATCTTCCACGTGCTTCCATGCACGAATTACCTTGCTAATGTGCCCTCTTATGGTAGTTTCCACGACTGCTACTTACCTCCCACTATGATGTTCATTTATTCATTTCCATTTATGGCATTCTTTAGAAGTAATCACCTTTCAAATAGCTCCTTTCAATACTTGAATAACATCTATAATAATTTGTTCTCATGTGTACCTGTACGAAAAAAAATCAACACGTGACCTTATTCACACCCGACCTCTTGAGGTCGTGCCGAGACAACTAGTTTATTGGTTTATTGGAGAATCATGGAAGCAAAAAAGAAATACGTGATGTAGCCACATGTATTTATGGGTGATTTTCTGGTCTGGTCTAAAAAGTCTTATCCTGATTGGCTGTTATGTTAAGTAAGGAAAGTTGTGTAATAATATCTAGCAGAAGTGGTGAAGATCTAAATAATAATGTATGCAAACTAGTATCAATGTCTAATTGACTAGTAGGCCCATTAGGTTGTGGGACCTGAGGATCACAACTAAAGACTCATGGAGAATTTGGCCCTTGAATGGTCATGCACATAATCAAAACCTGTTGCCAGGAGCAATCCAATAGTCGTAGGCTTGATTAGAAGTGATGTTTAGCCTATTGAGTTGTTCTATTTTCTTAGCAAAGGTTGCTGGTGTGCTTAAGACTGTCAAACTTAAACTAGTATCAATGTCAGTTATCAATTCTAGCCCATTGGATTGTGGGACCAAGGGATCACAACTGTATGTCTTTTCCTGTTGTGGATTATTGATGGTCATACAAAATGATTTTTGATAAGAAAAATAATTATTGAAGGAAATCTAATCTATGTTTTCAGAGTTTTCACTGTATTTTAGATCAAAGATATAAAAGCAAACTAATATACCAAAGGAAATATTTTTGTTCTTTTCTAATTCTTAAGCAATGTGTTCTAATCTAATAAATAAACTAAAGACAAGCAATCACCCAGATGTAGTTGGTTACTTGTGAGAATGTATGAATCTAATCTTAAAAAAAAACCTAATCCAATAAAAAACCCTTCAAACCCTACCTCAGAGGTGAAGAACAAATCATGACCTTGAAAGAGGATATTGTTCCCCACAACTTCCCTTGTAATGTTAAAGAGGCAAGCTTACTAATGAGTTGATCTACTTATGATTGAATAATTTATTGAAATGAATGATTTACTACTCTATTTGATATGTGACTAAAACTAGTGATTTGAAATTAACAATCCAATAAATAAGGAAAACAAACACATAATTTTGACCTAGACAAGCAAGATCTTTGGCAAATCTAGTTGTGTCTGTATCTGTCCCCCAAGTATGTTCCTTTCTTTCTTCGAGTGTTCATGTGAGTCCAAGGGATTGGGAATGCAAGAACAACAACAAGATAATGGCACTTGAGTAATGACAGCTTGATGGCAGTTTGGATGTAATGCAAGTAGAAGAGAAATAACACAAGAGATCATAGCTTGGCTATGTAATTCCTTGCAAGATCGTAGCAGAAATATAATGCAAGATACACAAAATTCTCAGGCCCTTTTCTTGAATACAAGCATGAAATATATAGGAATGGAGGATAGAAGGTGCCTTCAAGCTCAAGGAAAGAAGGAGAAGTTCCAACTAATTAATTCTATTTAAAAATAGGAGGGAGGATAACTAAGCAATCAAAGCTAATTTTAGACAATTTGGCTCACGGATGCAAGCAAAAATAAAAATTAAATGAATTGTCGCATGTTAAAACACGTGTGAGGGATTCAGGAAAAAGTGGGCAGGACTACTGTCCTGTCTTGGTCGGCGGTTTTAGAACCACTGCCTAGGCAGGGTGAAGGTCCTAGCACTAGAGGCCAACACATGCGCAAAAAGAGGCAAGAAGTTGGAAAAAGTGTGGTGAGACTAAGTAAATATGTCTAGGTAAAAAATATAAACTACGAATGGAATTTGGAGCTCAAATACCTTCTTGAAAGGACTTAAATCATCATTGGGGACTTTTGTAACCATTTGTCCAACAATCTAGCACATGTAATTTTGGGTGCATATATATTTCCCCCTTAGAGAAGCATATTAGCCATGAAAAGGTGTAAAACATAGAGTCTGAGTATGGTGTTCCCAAAAAAGGGGAGTTAGAAGTTATACCTAACACGCCTGTGTGTCGAGATCTCGCCATTCAAACTCATGCTACCTACAAGAGAAAAAGAAGACTCAAGTACAGATAGATAAAATATTGAAAAATAAATTCTAAATTAAAATGACAAGAGGACTTACCATTTGTGCGGGGATATAGAAATATACCTGTGCCAATGCTCCGGCCCTGTGAACACATACACTTAAAATGAGATTAAAAACAACATATATACATAAAAAAAAATCACTTTTCAATTCATTTATACATTTTTGATTTGGCGAATTTGGAGCTCTGGATTAACGGTGACCATTTTTGACGAGAGTATAACCAAAACAACTGTTGCAGAATAGTGATCATGCCTCCACGTGCGGGAGATCGACCAACATAGTCAAAGGTTAGTTATTTTCACTTTTATCTTTTTATACCCTAAATGTAAAAATGTTGAAAAGTTCACCTATAGGGGATTATTTTAAAATTTTTGTTTTCTTAAATGAGTCTCTAGGGGGTGCCCATAGGGCATGCTTTTATTTTGTCAAAAATGGTCTTTTTTTTCACTTTTGAATGTTTTTTAGGGTTAAGGGCACGTTTGGAAAATTGGTTCAAGACCACTGCCCAAAGCAAGGTGGTGGTCATGGGACTACTGCCCTTTTTGGGTGGTAGTCCGAGAACTGCCACCCTACACTGGGTGGTAGTTCTAAACAGAATGACCAAAACAGTCACTAACTTGGATTTTTTTTGGATTTTTCATGTTTTATCATGTTTTTGATGAACTTGTCTTCTTATATACATTACTAAATTTCTATTTTCTCTTGTTCTAGTGAATGTAGAAGGAGGAATACATTTGTTGGAGTCGAGAGAGAGAGTGTGATTGGATACCTGGGATTCTGGATCAACTAACTCAGGATGAGAGGGACATTCTGTAGAGGGAATGTATCTGGAGGATTTCACGGGTACCCCATGTTGCCGCCACCAATCACATATTGTGTGACTTATTCTCCTATTGGGACGTAGATCAGAACACCTTTTGGTGGCCATGAGTTAGGGGCAAGTGGACCATTAATCTAGAGGATGTATACCGCATCCTTGGGCTCCTGATTCTTGGGAGGAGACTGACTTAAGAGATAACAAGATCTGGGGCCGCGATGACATAGTGGGCCATATATATGGGAAATGTCATTGATGAGGCCATAAAATGACCATAAATTACCATTATTTGTCCTTCCAAGTTACCTTTGAAATTGGATTTAAATGTAATCTATGAACTTATAGTTTGCTTAAGATAAAATATAGGATATATATCTTGTTCATTCTTTATAAATCTTTTGTTACTATTTTGTTGAGTAATCCTATTGATTATTTGGGAAAAGATGCAATGTATTATATATGCAAGCCATAAAGGAAAGATAATGATAGTATTGAGAAAAGTGGAAATGATCATGGATGGTATATCTAAACTCAAATCTGATTTCATATTCAGATTCCTCCCAAAAAATTATGTAAGTTCAAGAAAAGAATCATCTCAATCCAAGATTGTATGCAAAGGTTATAGCTATTTTAAGTTCACTCCAGAACTTGTAGGCTTAGTTCTAGAACTCATAGACTTAGTTCTAGAACTTGTAGGCTTAGTTCAGGAACCCGCAGAGTTAGTTCTAGAACTCGTAGGCTTAGTTCTGGACCTCACAGGCTTAGTTCTAGAACTAAGCAGACTTTGATATTTTTTGAGGAATTGTAAAAGATCACAGAATCCAATGGAAATTATGAGAGAGATTTTTGTTCATAGCAATGTGTTTAACAAAAATATCATTCAGATTTGCTACATGTATTACCAATAAAGAGAGATATAACTTTTAGTGAGCTACAATTCAAGGAAAAGTGTATTAAACGAGCACTAAAAGTTCCATAAATAGAAACCAAAAATTCAAATGGAAAATACGAGAGAGGTTTTTGTTTATAGAAATGTGTTTAAAAAAACCTCATTCAGATTTGCAACAGGTTTTACCAATGAATAAAGATCTAACTTTTAGTGAGCTGCAGCCCGAGGAAAAGTGTATCAGATGAACGCTAAAAGTTCCATAAACAGAAACATAAAAGTCAAACAGAAAATTTGATAGAGGTTTTTATTCATAACAATGTGTTTTAAAAAACCTCATTCATATTTGTAACAAGTTTTACCAATGAAGATAAATCTAACTTTTAGTGAATTGCAGTCCGAGGAAAAAGTGTATCAGACAAGCATCAAAAGTTCCACAGTCAAAAATAACAAAGTCAAATGGAAAATCCGAGAAAGGTATTTGGTCAAAATAATATTTTGAGAAAAAACCTCCTTCCAATAATGTAGAAGAATAAAATCATTATGATTCTTATTACCGAAAAGCAATGAGAAGATTTGAGAGAAAATCTTCCTAAAATAAGTAAGATAAGATTTGACCTCAATAATATATCTCTCCATCTTTTGTGGAGATGGAGATCTTAGTTGCTAGGATTGGAATAAAGATAAGATCAAATTGTATTTACTAAAATAAGGAGTTGGTTGGATGCATGAATTATAAATGCAACCTTTCACACTTAGATATGTAATTCTTTCTCCCAAGAAATAAAGATCTGTTCTTTCTTTCCAATATTTTGAAGTAAATTTATCCTATAAGTTCTAAATTAAAAATATGAATTAAGCCCTCTTCTAAGGAATGAGATGGCCACTCATTCCAAGGAAGATGGATCAATGTGTTAATGTTTGTTTCTTTATTTCTGTAGTTTTCCTTTTGTTGTAAACTTTTGATTTCATGTTATGTGATCCTTCTTCAGTACAATTTTTGCTGTGAACCTGCAGGTGTCTTTTTATCTTTCAATTATTTCCAATTCAGAATCTTAATTTATGTAAGTGTGTTTACATTTCTGTAAGTGTGACTTCATTTATGCAAGCATGCCTTTATATTCTTGCAAGTGTGTTTACATTTCTGCAAGTGTGCCTTTAAATTTATGCATGTGTGATTTATTTTATGCAATTTTGGTTTGTGTTTAAAGGAGTTGTTTTCCAAGATCTTCTTCTCTTAATGTATGTAATCTTCAGACACCAACCTAGATTGACATTATTAATGGTGAGGATTGATGACCCTCATCATTTTGGCACCGTTGCTGGGGAACACAATGTTATTAGGAGATTCAAAGTTCTCTAAAAGATATTCTAGTGATAGTATAATACCTTTTGGCAAATTATGTGACAAGAAGTATTTGGTAAGTAGTTTCTTTAGACTTTTATTTCCTGCAAGTAGATTAAAATTTCATTTCTACAATTAGGAATATTAGATTGTAAATGTTTATCTCCCTTCAAAATAAATCTGTGTATAAGAAAATGAATGTGATGTTTGATCAAGAAAGTACAATGGTATGAACAAAGAATTGAGATCTGGAAATGGTAGAATATGATATTGAATCTGGAAGTAGATCTAGTTTATGATGTAACACCCTGAACTGTTGTTACTTCCTCCTGAGCATACAAGTGTTGATATGTGATTTCTTATAAAAGGATGTGTTCCTCGATTTAGAAATCATGCTTGATATGTGCTGTAATTTCTTTGCAGATCCTTGACTGAGTCAGAATATGATTAGACTCTTTTATTTATTTCATTTTGCATCTGAGTTTAATCTGATCTCGGAATGAATTATAGAGTTATCCATCTATAAGATCTAATCTTGGATCAGTGGAATTGATCCAAGTATTTCTCTAAGTCTGTTCGTGATGAATTAAAATCACAGACCTTGAACAGGTTGCAAGGTCTAGAAGCATTGAATAAGCTGGTCCGGAGTATGACTCAGGCTGATCATGTGAAATGGATTGGTTCCCGATATGGAAGTATATCTGGAAGGTCTCGATTGTGGACCAGGTAATAATTCGGTTACATACGATTCTGCAGCCTAAGGCAGAACAGGAGCTAACCCTGTTCAAGAAGGTATGATGTAGGTCTTTTTCTGAGTGTACAGAATGTAGACCTAACTGGAATTATTAATGGTTAGTAACCTAAAACTAAACCTAACCTAGGGGTTAGATTAGTGTTAATCTAACCTAGACCTAGGCTAAGTGCTAATGTCCTAAGTTAGTATCTATGTGTAATGTGGTTAGAATAAGTATTATCCTAAATTCTAACCTAAGATACTAACCTAACTATTGAACAAAATGTATGGGGGCCTATGGAGGGGTGCGAACCATGGGCGGTGTTTTCTATGTCATTAAATGCTAAGGATAAGTATGAAGGACAGGTCTTGGTGGAGGTTTTAGGAATGGCTAACTTGTGCCGACGTGGCAGGTCGCCAAAACTGAAAATGAACTAGAAATTTTATTTGACTGTCGCCTATTTTGGCGGTCGGTGGTAGTGGAGTTTGAGCAGGAAAGTCAGTGTAAATGCATTCAATGTGCTCGGTAGTCAAGCTCGGAACTCGTGTGAAGGCATGCAAACTGGGAAGTTGTTGGTTTGTTTGGCTTGTCGCGAATTTCGGTTTTCCTTCTGCCTGTTCACTGGTTCTTCGCACCAGTCTTCTTGGTGTTGCATGGCGAGTATGAGCGTATCTAGCTCTTTTCTCTGTCAAGGGGAATATATATGTCATGGAGATAGCAAAATTTTGTTGGTCGCTCTAACTTGGAAAAGGAAAAGGAAGTCTGAGCTCTTCCAGTGGTCTGCTTCGAAATTTTGAGCAAAAATCCAGGCATGTTAGGCCCTAACCTTTAAAAATCTTGCTGTCTTTCAAGTGATTTCATTAGAACAACTCTGTTCAAATGTTTTGAGAAAATGGATGATTTTTTCCTATGGTTGTCTGGTTTGATTTTTCCACTGTATCTTCTTGCAGGAATGACTTGTCATTTATTCCTTGATGGGTGTTTATTATTTTCGAACTGTGGCTTTCTTTCCTTGTGTTTGCATTCTGGCTTAAATATGCGAAACATATGAAATATATGAATGCTCGGCCTATTCGGAGTGAGCCCATAAATCATTCCTGTGATGGGTATAGATCATTGTTATGTTTATCGATTTTTGGTCGTCGATTCTTGATGTGGAAACAATCGGAAGGGATATTGATGGACCTGTTTGACTGTTCAGTTTTATTGAATCTTTGTAAGCTCTGTCGTGGGTTTTGATGAAGGTAGTTATTGATACTGTTGGGTTTCATTTTGTCTTGAAGGTTGTTTGAGAATAAACATCTTTCGGTGTGACAGTATCTTATTGCAACTCTTTTGGAATTGTTTTCCTTTTTCGTTGGGGTAACGAGATTTAACCGTTACAGTATGCATTATGGATATATGTATATTATATATTGGAACGACTCTGTAGAGTCCATTGAATGACTTGTATAAATGGACCACTGTGGAAGCTATACATTTATATATTTGAATGTTGGATATTGATTTGTTTGAAGTCTTGAAGAAGTAACAGGTATTTCAACCTCTGTTAACTATAGTAAATTTTGGGTATAGACTCCCCGGTTGTACTGTTTCGTTTCCTTCTGTGTAAGCTTGTTCAAAAATATTGAAGAAGGTTCAGTTGGTTCTTTTTACGAAATCAGTAATTATTGAAGCCTATTCTTTTATGTTTATCATTACTGGAGTAGATGGAATCATTAATTATTCTTCTTTATTATCTTGAATACTGTTGTATAGACTCGGTTGAATTCTTGATAAATAACCAGTGTGATCGCTTCAAATTAGGACTGTTGGGTTTATTCTATTGTTTGACCCTGTGGAGGATATCTTGTTTCTTTTGGCTTCTGTATAAGCCTGAGATTGAACATGTGATGTTTATTTGGCCTTGATGGATTTCTGTGAATAGCTTGACATCTTGTATAACGGCTTTATGAAGTAGGTCATGGATACCATACTTTCTACTCTGATTTCATTCAGATGTAGCTACAATATTATATGTTGTGTTTTCTTTAGATTTCATGCCAGTTGATGTGGCTGTGTGTGATGTGTGGGTTTCATTTAAACTTCTCTCTGCTTAAGTCGTAGGGAGATGTCATTGTTCAAAAGGAGTTCGAGTTTCTTATTGACTGTGGCAACAATTGAGTTCCTTTGAATTTGACCTTGGGAACAAAAGCCTTATAGTGTTGAAAAGGATTGAAGAGGCTGTAGATTGTTATTGGGATTGTAGGCGTGTTACGCCTTCCTTACTTTGATATCCATTTTTGAGTATGAATGAATTTAGGAGCTAACTGTACCTAAATAGGTAATGGCAGTAGTTGTCTTCTTGCCTGTCGCTTCTTGCGTGAGGTCATTCTGAGTCTGTCTGGTAGAAAGACCATGTTGTTCGGCATGGGGGATACTGTACTGTAGTTGCTTTATTGTAACAGTGTGCTGTTGATGGACTCAACTGATTTATTTGCTGTGTTTTATTTCTTTATTTAAAACAACGATTCTTCTTGTGGCTTGTTGCACTTGTTCGTATACTTACCGGATGAATGCTTTCCATATGAGGAGATGGTACAGTAGTGAACTTGTGTGAAAGGAAGTGTGAATGATTTGTTCCTTTCTCTTCTATTATTATAATACATGTTGATATCTGTAACAGTAGGAGCTGTTTTTAACATATTGATATACTCAAGAGTTGTTATGATATTTCCATTTCCTGATGAAATTAACGATCTGTCCAATGTTGCTGATCTTGGATTTAAGATAATTGTTTTGGATACTTTCGTTCTTTGATTCTTATATTTGATGAAATAATTGAGAAGTGTTTAGGACTATTCTGTAACGATGATAGAGTTACACGTTTGTAGTCATTTTTGTATTACAAGGGCATAGTCTGAATATGTTTACTTGTTTGGATAATGGAACTCATTTAAACAGGGTGTTTAATGAAAACAATTGACGGATTGCAATTGTTTTAAAAGTTAGTGCTTATCATGCTCAGTTCATCGAACTGACTCATGTTGACTATTTTTGTAGATGGTTTCCATAAGTGGTAAAAGCAATGTAGATCTGATAGGATGATCAGATTGTTTAATTTGATTTATAATGAATTACAGCTTGATTTTCTAAATGTACTATATGTGGAAAGATGTTTCTTTTCCGTTAAGGATTGTATCAAGTATGCTGCTTGCATAAAATGTATTTGTATAGTTATGAAAGGAATGAAAATAAGTATTTGATACTTATGTGTTGTATTCTTAATTCTGATAGTTGACCTTCTTTGGTTTATATACCAGAGTGGCAATGTTATCTTTGTGAAATTGGGTGCTTTTGTGATTGACAATGAAAGCTTAAAGAAAATGTGATTGAATTCTTATGAGTGTTTAGTAGTTCTAATTTGTTCTATCGAAAGCTAAATTGAAATTTAAATCATTGTCTTTTTAAAAGATAGGGTTAAAACGAACCTAAGCAGAACACTAATCAAGCTGAGGTAAATTACTAATCCCTAGTCCTAGTATGGCAGGACAACATTAAATTGGATTCTTAACCAATTATATCTTTGTACTAATAAGTATGATATAAATTCAGTTAAGAGAACTGAAATAAATCTAATGGGGTTCAGATGGCAATCTCATATGAAGGTAATGAGATAATGTCCAATTTTGTTGTTTTAGAATCATGCGTATTCTAATGACTCCTTGATGAGAGCTTGACCTTAATACCTCTACCATGTAATGGGTTATATTGAGAAAGGTCGTCTTAAGACGAAGAATCCAGGGATTGGGAAAGGCTAACCTATGGGGAAAGTCTTTAAAGTAATTTAAAAACTCAACGTGCGTAACGCATATTAGTAAGTAGATCTTTTCGAGGTGGATTTAAAGGTTGACGGCACAAGACAACTACAGGGTTGTACCTCCGAGAAGATTAGGATCTTCTCGAAGTTACAACAATGCAGGTGACTTATGACGACACCCTTTGCATTGATCGCTAAGATTTACACTTTGATCTCGACGAATTACTCAGGGACCAAATAGGAATGTGGCCATGTTATAAGGCTTCTTAAGAGGTTCGGGGTATCTTGACACACTGGTCTAACTACAGGGTTAAACCAGTATGTCATCGTATCCCTAATACTCATGGGAATCCATATAACATTATCACCTTGTTAATCTGTCTCCGAGTGATTAAGTTGTGAAAGGAAGGACTGACAGTAGTCAGTGTAAGACATTCTATATAACATAAGAATGGGGTGAAGGATGTATTCCAGATTAACGAGTATGCCGTTAAGGAATACTAGACATAACAGTATGTTTCAAATCTTTGGCCAAAGTATCGCAAGCTGCTGATTGCGTTGTCCTAATTCACCTAGTCTAAGGGATGAGATGCCGATGAATAATGGTAACAATTATTCAGTTAGGTTCCTTGGACAGAACATTCTGAATCCTAGAATAGGGAAGAGAACTGCGAGAGTGAAGCGTTAAATAAAAACGCCATCTCTTATTACTCATGAATAGATCGGTAGACTACCGAGTCATGGAATGAATAGATCGGAGGTACTCCGAGTCATTACAGCTGCATATGGTTTTCTGTTATATGAATGGTTATTTGATTTGTGAGTTCTAAATTATGTATTTAGAACCAGGATGCAAATATCAAAAAAATAAATAAAAAAAATCACTTGTTCTAAGGTATTAATTGAGGATGTTACATATGAAATATCATATGCCATTCTTGATAACCACCACCATTTCCCCTTGTATCAACTAACAACTCAGTGATCTTATTACACACAACCTTAGTTAAAAACTAGCTTATCAAGTTTGTAATAATGAAGTGGTAGCATTTCTACTTAACTCCATCCATATCGAGGGATTTCATTAGAGCCAAAATAAAAGCTCACTCATAATAAATCCAATCATCCAAATTATTTTTCATTCCATAATAAAATTCAATCCTTGAACAATATCCATTAGAAAAATTTGTTTTCACATCTTTCAATTTCTTCATTTTTGTATATGCATGTATAATGTTAAGAAGCAATTATGGTGAATATCAAGGTAAGAAATTTTTACATACTAACATATGAGGACTAGATCTATTGGAATTTTTAGAGTTGTTCTTGATACCAACATGCAGATTTTGGAGCACCGATAATATCAACTGAGGAGCATGCAGATTTTGGAGGGACACATGGATACCTTCACTCTCTCTTTTAACAACTATCCATCTCTTGAGATCACTAGTTTGGGATTTGAAGATTACTATGGTGATTTTGATAATACACAATTCAAGATGAGCTTTGAAGACCTAGAAATTGTCTACATAATTTTTGGAAATCTTCTTGGAGTTACCAAGTATGTAAAAAAGGTTTCTATGAGATCTCAGACATTGCTTCCTATTTTACAAAAGTTGTACTTTGATGAATATAGTCTGATGATGGATCAAATTTTCTCTAATCCTTCTCATGCTATCATTTCAATAAAAAATAAAAAGAAAAAAAACTCAAAAAGCTTTGATTGGAAAGCCAACTTGCTGGCCAATCAAAGGCAAAAAGAAAAAAAAATCAAAAAGCTTTAATTGGAAAACCTACTTGTTGGCCAATCAAAGGAAAAAAATTAAAAAATAAAAAATCTTTGATTGGAAACCAACTTGCTAGCCAATCAAAGGAAAAAAAAACTTTGATTGGAAAACTAGCTTGCTACCCAATTAAAGACAAAAAAGGCATCTCTTCTTCAAAAGAAATCAACTGTTACCTGGTGGCTTCTTTCTCGACACTATTTGACCATGTTAATAATAAGATGACAAGGACAACTAGAGGTATAATCAAGTTATTGTGTTCTACTATTTTTTTAAAGCTTTATTGCAAGTTTTTTACTACAGCTAGATCCACTTTTAAAATATTCAAGGAAGACAAGATAAAATTAATATCTCCCCTACTTATATAAAAATATGTGCACCTTTTTCCAATCAAAATTTTAGAGTCTAATTTATGGGCAACCATGAATAAACAACATGCATGAGGACATGCATGAGATTAAATGTGAGAGAGAAGGAGAAGCACGAGGTATATATTTTGATTTTACATATGAGACACAACATAAGGAGATCCATATAAGAACTTGCTATACAATAAAGGAAATCAAAAGTAGCAGAAGGATCTTCACACAAGAACCTGTTGCAAAAGAAAGAAAATAAAAAGAAGAAGGAGATCCACACAAGAACCTATTGTACAAGAAATAAAATAAAAAACAACAAAAGGAGATTCACACAAGAACCTGTTGTACAAGAAAAAAATTCAAAAACAACAGAAAGATATCCACACAAGAACCTACTACAAAAGAAGAAAATAAAAAATAGTAGAAGAAGATCCACACAACAACCTATTGTACAAGAAAGAAAATCAAAAACACCAGAAGAAGATCCACACAAGAACTTGCTACAAAAGAAAAGAAATTAAAAACAGTAGAAAGAGATCCACAAGAACCTATCTTTGAACTATATATGAAATGCATACATGCATAAGCTCAATGCGGAGAAGACTTTAAGAAGAGGAGATAATAATATAATGCATGAGGACATACATAAGATTAAGTGTGGGGTAATGATGAGGCCATAAATTGGCCATAAAGTACCATTATTTTGTCCTTCCAAGTTACCTTTGAAAGTGGATTTAAATGTAATCTAGGAACTTATATTTTTCTTAAGATAGAATATAGAATATATATCTTGTTCATTCTTTAGAAATATTTTGTTACTATTTTTTTGACTAATGTTATTGATTATTTGGAAAAATATGCAATGTCTTATGTATGTAGGCCATAAAGGAAAGATAATGATAGTATTGAGAAAAGTGGAATTTATCATGGATGGTATATCTAAACTTAAATCTGATTTCATATTTAGATTCCTCTTGAAACATTATGTAAGTTTAAAAAAAGAATCATCTCAATCTGAGTTCGTATGCAAAAGTTATAGTTGTTTTAAGTTCGCTCTAGAACTCACATGCCTAGTTCTGGAACTCAAAAAATTAGTTCTAGAACTCACAGGCTTAATTCTAGAACTCGCAGGATTAGTTTTGGAATTTGCAGAGTTAGTTTTAGAACTCGCAAGCTTAGTTTTGAAACTCGCAGGTTTAGTTCTAGAACTAAGCAGACTTTGATAATTTTTGAGGAATTGTGAAAGATCAGAGAATCCAATGGAAAAGTTGAGAGAGGTTTTTGTTCATAACATTGTGTTTAAAAAAAATCTCATTCAGATTTTCTATAGGTATTACCAATAAAAAGAGATATAACTTTTAGTGAGCTGCAGTATGAGGAAAAATGTATTAAACGAGCACTAAAAGTTCCATAAACAGAAACAAAAAATTCAAATGGAAAATATGAGAGAGGTTTTTGTTCATAGAAATGTGTTTAATAAAAACCTCATTCATATTTATAACAAGTTTTACCAATGAAGAAATATCTAACTTTTAGTGAGCTACAGTCTGAGGAAAAGTGTAGCAGACGAGTGCTAAAAGTTCCATAAACAGAAACATAAAAGTTAAACAAAAAAATCTGAGAGAGGTTTTTTTTCATAACAATGTGCTTAACAAAAACCTTGTTCAGATTTGTAAAAAAGTTTTACCAATGAAAATAAATCTAACTTTTAGTGAACTGCATTCTGAGGAAAAAATGTATCAGACAAGCGTCAAAAGTTCCATAGTCAAAAACAACAAATTCAAATAGAAAATCTGAGAAAGATATTTGGTCAAAATCATATTTTGAGAAAAATCCTCCTTCCAATAATGTAAAAGAATAAAATCATTATGATTCTTGTTACCGAAAAGCAAGGAAAAAATTTGGAAGAAAATCTTCCTAAAATAAGCAAGATAAGATTTGACCTTAATAACATATCTCTCCATATTTTGTGGAGATGAAGATCTTAGTTGTTAGGATTAAAATAAAGATAAGATCAAATTATATTTCCTAAAATAAGGAGTTGGTTGGATGCATGAATTACGAATACAACCTTCCACACTTAGATATGTAATTCTTTCTCCCCAGAAATAAAGATCTGTTCTTTCTTTCCAATCTTATGAAGTAAAGTTATCCTGCAAGTTCTAAATTAAAAATATGAATTAATTCCTCTTCCAAGGAATGAGCTGGCCACTCATTCCAATGAAGATGGATCAATGTATTAATGTTTGTTTCTTTATTTCTATAGTTTTCCTTTTGTTGTAAACTTCTGATTTCATGTTATGTGATCCTTCTTCAGTACAATTTTTGTTGTGAACCTGCAAGTGTCTTTTTATCTTTCAGTTATTTCCAATTCAGAAATTTTAATTTATGCAAGTGTGTTTATATTTCTACAAGTGTGATTTCCTTTATGAAAGCATGCCTTTATATTCCTACAAGTTTGTTTACATTTCTGCAAGCGTGCCTTTAAATTTCCGCATGTGTGATTTATTTTATGCAAGTTTGGTTTGTTGTTTAAAGGAGTTTTTTTTCCAAGATCTTATTCTCTTAATGCATACAGAATTTGGACACCAACCTGGATTGACATTATTAATGATGAGGATTGATGACCCTCATAATTCATTTTCTCATCTAGTTCGAAGAAGGGGATGAAGGTCTGGTTGATTTCTACTTCTCCTATTTCGATTATTTGAAGAGCTATTATGGGTATCTTGTCCTCGCGATTGATTGAGGACAAGGGACACAACACTCTTATCTACTACTGGGATCCCATTATCACATAGATTGAGAGACATGGCCATAGGTATGCATGGGGAGTGGACATCCTAGGGACTACCTTCAATGACCTATACAGGGTAGTCCGATTGAAGGGGTAGTCATTGAGCCACCCCACTCTTGTCATGAGCTGGGTATATAAGCGTATCACTCCTTATGGAAGGGGAGTACAAGTATTGGACCCAGTCACCATCTGGAAGAAAGGTGGACAGCTATGTTAGTTCTTAGGACACCTCATCAACTAGTGGCTTCTCTGATTACATTTGACATGGTCGCCACCCCTACCAGGACATAGTAGGGTTGTAGGGATAGGAGGTGACCACGGTGGCAACTTGTTCTACTATAGGCCAACTAGTTGACAGGGCTAAGAGAGTTGAGATTCACCCATTTGATTGGGTTCCTCAGTAGTTTGGCCTACCATATGATGACATACTTCCCCCAGCAGTATTAATTCCTCTTCCAAGGAATGAGCTGGCCACTCATTCCAAAGAAGATGGATCAATGTATTAATGTTTGTTTCTTTATTTCTACAATTTTCCTTTTGTTGTAAACTTCTGATTTCATGTTATGTGATCCTTCTTCAGTATAATTTTTGTTGTGAATCTGCAGGTTTCTTTTTATCTTTCAGTTATTTCCAATTCAGAAAATTTAATTTATGCAAGTGTGTTTACATTTCTACAAGTGTGATTTCCTTTATGCAAGCATGCCTTTATATTCCTACAAGTGTGTTTACATTTCTACAAGTGTGCCTTTAAATTTCTGCATATGTGATTTATTTTATGCAAGTTTGGTTTGTTGTTTCAAGGAGTTGTTTTCCAAGATCTTCTTCTCTTAATTCATACAGAATTCAGACACCAACCTAGATTGACATTATTAATGATGAGGATTGATGACCCTCATCAGTCATTGTCTCATCTGGTTCAAAGAAGGGGATGAAGGTCTAGTCGATTGCTACTTCTCCTATTTTGATTATTCGAAGAGCTATTATGGGTATTTTGTCCTTGCGATTGATCGAGGACAAGGGAGGAAACACTCTTCTCTACTACTAGGATCCCATTATCACACAGATTGAGGGACATGGCCATAGGTATGCATGGGGAGTGGACATCCTAGGGACTGCCTATAATGACCTATACAGGGTAGTGTGATTGAAGGGGCAGTCACTGAGCCACCCCACTGTTGTCATGAGCTGGGTATATAAGTGTATCACTCCTTATGGAAGGGGAGTACAAGTATTGAACCCAGTCACCATTCAGGAAGTGAGGTGGACAACTATGTTGATTCTTAGGACACCTCATAAACTAGTGGATTCTCTGATTACATTTGACATGGTCACCACCCCCTACCAGGACATGGCAAGGTTGTGGGGATAGGAGGTGACCACGGTGGCAGCTTGTTATACTATAGGCCAACTATTTGACAGGGCTAGGAGAGTTGAGATTCACCCATTTGATCGAGTTCCTCAGTAGTTTGGCCTACCATATGATGACATACTTCCCCCAGTGGTACTAGTCTATAGGAACATTCAGGAGGCTCAGAGGGGCCCTATAAGAGATCTCAACTAGATAATAGCTACTCCAGGTGTTCCTATTGTAGTTAGTTGTGTGGTTCATGATTGATGGGAAGCTGGTGCCCCTTGAGTACCTTTACTCTAGGTTACAGTTACTCCTACCCATAACAGAGAGGAGGATGATCCCATTATTGTAGACTCTGATTCTGAGGACAACACAAGATACGAGATAGAGGAGGAGTTATTTAGATAGGATACTGAGGAAGATGAGGGGGGGATGCCGAGATTGACAAGGTAGCCCGTACTATAGAGAAAGAGAGCGATCCTAAGTGGCATAACACTTAGGAGATGTTGAGAGTCATACACAAGCAGGCCAGTGCTGAGAGAGAGACATTAGTCTTAGAGGAGCCATTTCCTCTAGGTGAGGAGGGGAATAATGAGTTTGTGATCAGACAACACTTGGCCTCTAGATTTGCGGAGGTCCCACAGCCACCAACAAAATTATCAGAAGCAATCACTGACCCTACCTGGATGTCCAGAGATCCGAGTATGTTTGACACTCTTCTCTTGCCTTTGTTAATTTGAAACCTTAGTTTTTATATTCTCTTTTAATTTGTGTTTTGTGCTTTTCTAACTTATCTGCTTCTTCTCCTTCCCTTATTGCAGCATCTACATAGGATTGTAGAGAGCTCATCCAATGGGTGTGCGTGGACACCCTATTGATCCCCTCGGGGAAGACCCAAGCTGAGATGACTGATGATTTGGGTCAGCCACTAGCTGCTGGCAGACACACTGACGTGTTTGCTCTTGTTTGGAGGATAGTGGAGGTGGTGACCTCCCTTTGTACTATGGTGGCCAGATATGAGGCCATCAAGTGTCTAATGAGGTGGAGCCATTCCCTTAGTGAGACCACAACTAACAGCCACCATCATGAGCACTCACACCATTCAGTTCACTCCCAGCATTGTCGTCACTGCAATAGGAGCCCTAGATGTGGCCGTAAACCATCCGATGGATCCCACAGGGATTGAAAAACCATTGGGCCATTTATTGCTTTGTTGCCAATTTGTTGGGCACTATATGATTTATTTTTTTATATTTCAGGCTCATTTTGAGCGTTTTGACCACGCCTTAGCATGTGATGGAATTGTATGGAAACTTGACCCATTATGATATATACAAACTCTTATTTTTGGTTTGGTAATCCATTGTATCTGAGTTGAATCTCTTTTTGTTTATTTCTCATGTGTACTCTAGATGTTTAGAATTTCCGCTTTTCTATGCTTTTCAGAATGCATGCAATGGGTGTGAAATGATAACAAAATGATTCCTTTTTGTATTTTGTGATGTTGATATATGATAATGCGAACATAATGTGATGTTGATTTTTAGTTTCTTTAAGAAATCTTTGGTACTTCATATTGTCTTGGAAAAATGTGGTGATATAACGATATGATAAGAAGATGTATTTGCCCCACTCTTGACCCCACACAACTAGTAGGATGCGAGGGCTCAACATCAAGAGCTAGAAAGGGCACAAGTTACACAAAATTATTAAATGGTAATGATGAGGGAAAGATAATGGTTTGACATAACCAAATTGAGACACTACAACCTCACCTTACTCAAGTTACCTCATAGCTTAGAATGTGATTTACTTTCTAATTTATATAGACTTAGATCTGTAGATGGCTACTTTGTTGACAAAATCTTGTTTTGAGGTTTTAAAATCTTTTGGATTTTTGGACATCTAACTCACTTTGCTTTTGACTTATGATTTCACAACATTTGAGTGAATTATTTGTAACTTTCAAGTTTCTCAAAGGGACCCCCTACACCTTACCCCATGCTACCAATAGGAAGTATAGGCTTATCACCATGGACAAGGAATAAGCGAGTAAGGGAATTTTTCTCCTTTCCCAACCCTACATCACCAGTAAGAGATGTAGGATCAACACTAAAGGTTGGTAGGGAAAATAAATGTGTAAAATAATTTTTTTCTGTTGATTTGCATTTGACTTAGTCATCTAGGAAATTTTTTTAGTATGTCATCCATGTAGGATTCCAAAATCTTATGCATAAAATTTTTCTATTGATTTGCAACACTTTCTGGCCTTAGCCAATAGGTCATCCATGTAGGATTCCACAATCTTATGCATAAGATCATGGAATATATAAGTCATCACTCGTTGGTATGTAGATCTAGCCTTCTTAAGCCCGAATGACATAACCACATAATAGTAAGTTCCCAAAGGAGTTCTAAACATGGTTTTGGCCTGATCCTCCTAAGATATTCTGATCTTATTATACCCAAAAAATCCATCCATAAGAGACAATAACTTGAAACTAGCTATTTCATCAATGATAACATCGATGGATGTTAATGGGAAATCATCCTTGGGACAAGCCTTGTTTATATCCCAAAAATATATGCAGATGTAGATCTTTCCATTTTTTTTGAGAACGGGGACTATGTTAGATACCCATTGAGAGTAGTCCACTAGCTTGATGAATCCCACCTAGAGGAGTTTCATCACTTCTTCCTTCACCATTAGGCCACCTTGGCTTTGTGGGCCTTGAATTTTGTTTAATTAGATTTGCATATGGTTTGGTAATGAGATTATGCACTACAATGTGTGATTTAATCCCCGTCATTTATTTTTAATTAAACGTGAAAGGTTTTTGATGCTCCTTGAGAATGCAGGTATGTATTTCAACCTCCCCAGGAGTTAAAGAGGACCCTAGCTTCAAAATATTTAGTTCTTCCTCAGTCCCGATATTTATATAGATTGTTCCCTCAATTAAGGAGGTGTTTCCTTCCTCAAACTCAGGTGGGGCCGGAGGTAACTCTAAATCCCCCTCTTCTGCCACGTCACAAATTTCAAGTTCCTTCCCAGGGGAAGAATCCATCATGGGATTTCCAAAATAGGAAGAAGAGTGTGGAATTAGAGAAAGATTAACCTCATGATGTGTAAGGTGTAGCTCTATGAGAGCGTTTATATATTCTAGAGTTACTTTGTCAATTTCAACATGATATGTAATGACATACTTGCTCTTAGTCTCTATGTATGTCAACATTGGAGTTACTGGTGTCTTACTGTAAGGACCTAAAAAACCGAGGTCCATTTTTAAAAAAAACTCCCATTAATCCCATTACTTAAATGATATGTTTATTTCTCACATAATAAAATCATACAATTATACAAACAAATCATGTGTGCTAAATACATTGCTAAAAATCAGCTTTGAGTCTAAAGGACATTTCATTATTTTCAATACCTCGGTACAATATTATAAGGTTACATGCTATGAAAAAGAGCCTCATAAACTTATATAATATATTGATTATTTCAGCAGTACATCAAGTACAATTTATTCCACAACTAAAATATAAAATAACTAATTAAGATCTGAAATCAGCTTGAATCCTTTCAAATTCTTTGCTTTCTCTCATCTCCAGAATGCCCTATATTTTCCACAAGGGGTCAGTTCAAATTGAACTGGAAAGGATTTCCATTTTCATATATGTAGTATTCTACAAATGAAAATGTATTCAGAATATACAATCATGCACCAACATACTAATTCATTCATTATTATAATAATGATTTCAAAAAGCATGTATACATGCATGAACTATCCAAGTTTAGAATATCTTTCAAGAGTGGTGTCTTTAACCATCTTACATGAAAATGCATAAAAATTACCTCATATAAGGCTGATTACATAATGCATTTCATAATATTATTTCATGCCAAATCAAATCAACATACCAACTGTTTGAAGAAATGTCACATATAGGCTCCATATAAAAAGGAGAAGACATGATAAGAAATTGTCAAAGCATCAACATGAACGTCACTTTACAATTCTTACAATGAACATTATGCCAAATTAGATCAACAACATAACATAATTTTCAAGAGGCACAAAATATCCTTTATACCCAAGAATACATGCCAACCACATGACAAAATGTCATATAATGAACTTCACATATAGTCCAAGGAATGCATACCAATTGTATGAAAAAATTTCATATCATGAACTTCACTTCACAAGCTCAAAATGAACAATATGTCAATTCATATCAACAACATAACACATTTTCAAAAGGCACAACAAGTCCTTTATACTCAAAGAATGCATGCAAACCATATGAAAAAATGTCATAATATAAACCTCCAATATAATCCATAGAATTCATGCCAACAATATGAAAAAATTCATTACAATGAACTTCACATACAGTCCAATGAATGCATGCTAACATCATGACCAAATGCCATAAAAAAATATCTTCACATAAAGACTAAAGAGTGCATTCCAATGGCATGATAAATTACCATAAAAGAACTTCACATAAATTCCAATGAATTCATTCTAGCAGTAAGATAGAATTCTATAAAATAACTTCACTTAAATTCCAATGAATTCATTTCATCAGCATGATAAAATGCCATAATCCATACTCATGTATTTATGCCAATAAAAGATTGCATATCAACTGTTTGATGTAATGTCACAACACATCATTCTTTAAATATTCTAGCCAAATGATTTCACACTAATCATTTGACAAAATTTCATAGCACAACATTATTTCAAAATTCTATGCAATTGATTACACACTAACCATTTAACAAAATGTAGCGTACTAGTAGTAACACTGCAACAAAGAAAACAATAATCTAACAACGAATCTGCAACGTATGAATCACCCCAAAGCACCATGCTTTGTTAACTAGCATTGTAGCAAAACAACAAAACACAACAAGGAAACAACAAAAACTCAACATTATAACAACCAACTTTGCAGCAACAAATGCAACAATAATTTAATAAAAAAATAGCATTTCTAGTAGCTATTACAACATCAATAAATTAATAAAGAAAACAACGATTCTAGTAGCTGTTACAACAACAATAACTCAACTTATAACAGCTGTAGTAGACCAACAAATCAATGACACAAAACAATATTCCAACATTTAAAAATGCATCTTGGATATCAGTCCAAAACCCATAGCAAAAATGTCAAGAAATCTTCTCTCAACACCCAAATGAATAACCTCATCGATTCCATTTATCAAGTAAGGATTTAAAAATGAAATCTCTAGCTCTCATACTTGAGAGATCTGAAATATATAATGCCAATATTAAAATAAACATATTTTCCAAATACCCATAAAGGATTGATTCAAAAATATTAATACCCATAATAGATAATCCATATTTCTCATTACCCAGAAGAGGAATAAACTGAATATGCATTTATCTGTAAAATATTACATAGACAAAAATAAGAAACCCTTGCCTGAAAGATTCAAGATGAAGAAGATTAAAAACCCTTTGTGCTTTCCTCTTTCCTTCTATATTTTTCTTCCTCCAACTTCTTAGCTCCACACAATACAAAGTAAAACCCCAAAACCTTATTTATTTTTCTAAAAAATTTCTCCCCAACATTGCTGCAATAAAGAATGGCAAGATCCCAAAATACAAGGCCAAAATTAGGTCTAGATGGCCGTAAAAACTTCCATGAAATCCTCTATATTTTGTTTTGACATGGTCTCCTCTCTACTTCCTCCTCTCTTCATGCCATGCTAAATGGTAAAAATAGAAACCTAACTCTCCTTTATTCCATGGATTCCAAAATTCATTTAAATATAATTAAACTTCAAAAATGCCTCCACTTAGCTTTAGGCTAAGTTTAATTTTTATTTATTTATTTATTGTAAATAAAACTATGTGCCACATTCCACAAGGAATAATTAACACACAAGTCAATTCCAAAATAATTTGAATTCCAAAAAATATCATTATAATTAAGCATTAGTTAAATGCTCAGCTCATTAACCAAGCAAATCAAAATGACATGAATTTATTACAGTTGAGTCAAGACATCTAGATAATATTTTGACACTCCGTTATGTTACTAACATACCAACATAATTTAGGCTTAGGTTAGATCACATAACCTATATCTTAGGTTAGTTAGGATAGCAAATGATATTAAATAATATCACATCGGAAGCTACCAAAACGTTGTCACCGAATCAAAAGGGTGAGTGCTAACTCACAGATGAGTGGAAACTTGTGTGTGTACTCACATGTGTATGCACACAACTATGCTATCTTATATACATAAGTATATATGCTCACATGCCTATGATCATATCCAAATGGGTATATATATGAATGTCCATTCCTTCATGCTTTATACTCAGACCTTTGATGAATGACTAATGAAAACAAAAAATGCAACCAAGAAGAAACACCCAACAAATTTATTAATAATTCGGAGTTCTAAGAGTTGGGACGTTACATCCTCCCTTCCTTAACAAGGGTAATGTCTCAATTACCAAGACTTAAAAAGAAATGGAAAATTATTTCTTACATACTCTACATCTTCCCAAGTGGCACTTCTTTCACTTAGGCTGTCCCACTAGACCAAAATTTGTTGGATATCTCTATTTCACAACTTAATGCTTTGCTATGATAATATCCTTACCGACTCAAGCTAAAAATTTATCTTTTCATCTACTTGCAAGTTCTACCAAGTTAGCACATGTGAGGGATCATGCACATATTTTCTCAAAAGTGAGACATGAAATACATCATGAATAGAAAGTGAAGGAGGCAATGCTAACCTGGAGGCTACAACACTAATTTTCTCTAAAATTTCAAATGGACCAAAAAATCTGGGTGCAAGGTTAGATTCCTTTCCAAACTTAATTTAACTTTTATGAGGTTTCACCCTCAAAAACACTTTTTCACCCAACTGAAATTATTTTTTGGCCCTTTTCTTATCAGCATAACTCTTTTGTCTATCACTTGCAACCTTTAATTTTTGTCTCATAACAATCATTTGTTGATCGTATTATTTTAAAACATCAGGACCTGTGGTTACCCAATTTTCAAGGCCTTCCAACCCCAAGGGTGTTCTACATTTCCTTTCATATAAAGCTTCAAAAGAAGCCATTTGCAAAGAATTATTGTAAGTATTATTATAAGAAAATTCAACTAAGTGCAGAAAATCTTCCCACTTGTTTTTCTGGTCCATAACATACATTCTTAGCATGTCTTCTAATACCTGATTTACTCTTTCAGTTTTCCCATCCATTTTAGGATGATAAGAAGAACTAAAATGTATCTTTGTGCCAAAAGCAGCTGCTAGAGTTTTCCAAAACCAAGATGTAAACAAAGTATCTCTATCAGTAATAATCAGTTCAGGAACTCCATGCAATCTTATAACTTCCTTCACAAATCTATCAGCAAGTACATGTGTATCATCCGTTAGATTACCAGGAATAAAATAACCTTTGTTAGCTTTTCAACAACAACTAAAATAATATCATGCCTCTTTTTAGATTTTGGAAAACCAGAAATAAAATCCATAATTATAGTTTCCCATTTGTCTTTTGGAATGTCATGGGGAAAAAGATTACCACTGGGATGACAATGATCAACTTTCACCTTTTGACATTCTAAAAATTTAGAAACAAATATAGCCACATCCTTTTTCATACCACGCCGAAAATAAAATTGTTTCAATTTATGAGTCATTTTAGTGACCCCGAGATGTGCAAAATAAGGAGCTTGATACACTTCTTACATTAGAATAGTTCTGAAATTTCCTTCAAAAGGTATGTAAATTCTACCTTGTAACCTTAGAAGACCATATAATTCCAAGGAGTACCCAACATACTTGCTGTCCACTATTTCTTGTAACAAATTCTCAGTCCTTTCCTAAAAGAAAATATCTATTTTCTGCTATTATAACAACCAATCATATAGCAAAAAAATTATTCTAGAAACAACAACAAAGTGGACTCTATGGTGGAGTTCATCAGCCACTCGATTCTCTTTACCTTTGACATATTTTATGTCCATATCATAGTCACTAATCAATTCCATCCATCTCCTTTGTTGGGCATTAAAATTGTCTTGAGTAAACAAATGCTCCAAACTTTTATGATTTGTTCTAAGTTTGAATGGCTTACCCAACAAGAAATGTCTCCATTTCTTAAGATCATGAGCTACTACAACCAACTCTAAGTCATGTGGGGGATAGTTCATCTCATTAGGATTTGATTTCCGTGACTCATAATCCACTACCTTTCCTTCTTGAGTTAGTACATCCCCTAAACCATATAGGGATGCATTAGTCCAGACCTCAAAAGTGTTGTTTGGATCTAGAACCAACAAGATAGGTGTTGTAGTGAGAGCACATGTTTCAACTTTAAAAATGCTTTCTGACACCTAGCAGTCCATTCAAAATGTTTACCCTTTCATTGTAGCGATGTGATAGGATGGGCTATTCATGAAAATTCATTCAAAAACCTTCTATAGTACCCAACCAATCCCATGAAACTTTGGACTTCTGTCACATTTTTAGGAGTTGGTCATTCTTCAATAGATTTAATCTTGGATGGATCCACATAAATCCCATCCTTAGAAATGATATGTCCTAAGTGGTGCACATTATCTTTATAAAACTCACACTTAGACATTTTTACATATAATTTGTGGTCCCTAAGCCTTTGTAGAACCATTATTAAATGCTTTTCATGTTCTTGCTCATCTCTAGAATAAATTAAAATGTCATCCAAGAAGACTAATACAAACTTATCCAGAAAATCTCTAAAAAAACTATTCATTGGGTTCATAAAAGTAGCCGGTGCATTGGTCAAACCAAAAGGCATAACTGTGAATTCATAGTGTCCATATCTTGTATGGAAAGCTATTTTATGCAAATCTTCCTCTTTGATTATAAGTTGATGGTAACCAGACCTTAAGTCAATCTTAGAAAATACACCTGCCCCTTTCATTTAATCAAATAAATCATCTATCCTGGGAAGTGGATATTTATTCTTAATGGTAACCTTATTGAGCATGCGGTAATCAATACGCAACCTTAATGTACCATCTTTCTTTTTAACAAATACCAATGGTGGTCCCTAAGGGGACACACTTGGCCTAATCATTCATTGCTAAAGAAGTTCTTACAACTAAAGTTTTAGCTCAGGCAGGGGCTAAACTTGGCATGATATCTATTGAAAAATCAAACTCTCTTTTTGGGGGAAGATGTAGAAATTCCTTAGGAAAAACATCCCTAAAATCATTTAATACTAGATAATCATTAAAACTAGGTTCCTTCACCTTAGAAGACTCTTCCATGTGTAAGGAAAATAAGATACATCCCTTATGGACTGCTTATCAAAACGTAAGATCCTACTGGCCTGTTTAGCATATCACATATGTCATTTGATGTAGTCGGGTAGATCAAAATAGGTTGCAAAGAATAATCCCTAGTTCTAGTGGTAGCATTAATTTATAGTTCAGTGTCCAACTCTACTAGCCCCACAATTTTTTTTTGTTGGAAACCATCCAAAGGAGGTGCCACCTGTGAGTTTGACGAAGTTGAGGCTTCGTGATCATGGGTCCCTATTACAATACCCTTGTTTAAACTATTAGGATCTATTCTACCATCCTTTGGACATGTGGGGAGAGGATCAGTAAAGATCCCAAGTGGTGTGTTTTGTGGAGATAATGATCCCATGTAGGTGTTTTGAGTGGGAGTTGTTGGGTTTGCCAAAAATATGTCAACAAATAACTATCTTTGGTCCTCTGGAAAATGCTATAAATTTTTTTTACAATCACGAAATGTTCTTGTGTCATGCCCACGAACCCTATAGAAACCACAATATAAATCAGGATCGTAATCTCAAGGACTTTGATTTGTACCTTGTTGTGTTCTAGAATTACAGTTATTGTTCAGCTATTGATTGTTATGGTTAAAATTTGGGAATCCTATCCCTTGGTTTGGATACCCACTTGGGAATTGGTTAAGGCCTTGGGTCTGTGCTTGTCTTGATTGCTGAGGTTATTGTTCTTGGTGGTTAAAATCTATAAAATTGACTGAGGGAAAGAAGTTATTGTGGTTGTTTGAAGTGGAAGTATTGGGAGCATTAACAAAGTTAGGTTTCTTAGGTTGGTCCATCAATCCATCCATTGTGATCCCATGATTCTTATTAAGAATTTTTTGGTCTTTGGTTGTTATTCATGTTGTTGGAGTAAATGAGATTATTTTGATTAGGGGTGACTAACCTTCCATTGGCTCCATACGTCTTATGACCACTTTCAATGGCTACTTGGTAAATTCAAAGAAAACCCTCTAGTACCTCTTCATAGCTCCTTAACGGGAAATTTTGAACCTCTTCCTTTGTCTCCCTATTGAGATACTGGAGGAACAAATCACAAAGTTCTATTTGATCCATATTTGGAGTGCTTGTAGAGAATTAGAGAACTTTTCAACACCTTTGAATAAAGTGGGCTACAGACTCATTGTGTTCTTGCTTGATATGAAGGAATTCCCTGATTCCTGTTCTCAAAATCTTGTTCATATCAAAATATTTAATAATTTCTGATACAAGTTACTTGAACGAGTGTATTGAAGCCTCTGGTATCCTATATTACTAGTCGAGAGCAATACCTTCTAGTGTCTTAGGAAATTTTTTGTAACGACTGTGTCCTATGGGAGTAGCTCTCGAATGGCCATTACATAAGTTTGATGTGGGTGTTAGGATCACCCTCCCCTTTGAATTTCGGAAGATCAAAAAAGGGTCTCGAGATCATGACTATCTAAATGGAGAAGTCCAGGGGCTCCTTGAGATATTCAGAATAGGTCCCCATTGCGTATGTTTCCACCATTGAAGATCCTTGTTAGGGAGGTAGAGGTTGCATCAGTTGTTGAAATGGGACATCATAGACATTTTTTGCAATTGTCCATATAGACCTGGGTAGGTATACATGTCCTCGTACAAATATTTATAATACATGTGTACATAAGGGGGTTGATTACCTTGACATGGAATCAAAGGCATGAAGCCAAGAAACATTGCATTTCCTGTTGGTATGGAATTTGAGAACACACTTCTGGGTGATGTCTATTGTAGATATCTATACATGGCTTCGGGGGGCATACCCAAGGTGCCCATCCCCGTAAGCAGATCTTCAAGGCTTCAAGTATTCATATAAAATGGAGGATTCTGTGTAGTAGGTATTTGTCCATAATTCTGTGGGTAGGGAGAAGTTTGTGCTTGCCCTATGTATGAATTTTGAGTAACTTGGGGAAAGATCTAGCTCCTTGTATTTGTCAACCAAAGATGAGATGACATCACCCATTGATGGGGCAATGTTTTTCTTAGGTTATTTTCGTTGAACCCTCGGAGGTTATTGAGGAGTAATGTATCCTGCTATGAATTGTTCCCTATGTTGCCACCCATCATTGACAATATTTTCAGTTGGTGGAGGGGAAATGTTATTGTTTTGGAGAAGGACATCACCTTGTCCTTGTAACCTATCGAAATCTCAGTTCATGTTTTGGAAGTCTTACTCACTCCTAGCATATCATGCTAAATACTCCTCATCTAGATGTGGGAGTTGATATGATTGCATGCTAATGGGCTACCAAAACAATACCTGAGGAGATGAACTTTCTTCCCCAATGAAAGTTATGTTGTTTGAACTTGATTGTTCGTGAGGATAGGTCTGTGTGACTTGGTCAAGCTCCTCAATACATATAGAGGAACCAAAATTGGTTCCTTGAAGTAGGGGGTTTTGAGCAACTGAATGGTTTTTATTCCATGTTGAAAGTGAAGGTGATTGTTATGGTATACTTGATTGATAGTTGTATATGTCAAAAATCGAGATGGGCCAACCGTACTATTCATATCCTGACATATTCAGGGGGTATAAGAACACCCGTAGAATAAAGGATGGATGAAGAAAGCGGAAACATTTAGAGACTAGCTATTCACATCGGGTTCACCAATTTGTATGAAAAAAAATCAACACATGACCTTCTTCGCACTCGGCCTCTGAAGGTTATGCCAAGACAACTAGCGTATAATGAATGTGAATGTGAGTGTGGTGATGGAGATCAATATAATTGGCAAATATTATATCTTCAACACGTAATGTCGGGATTTATGAGTCTAAGGAAAATCATGCTCTCCTAACTTGAAGTGGTGTGATGGTTCAGTCTGAGATAATAGCCACTCGAATAATCTAATCAATGTCAAGATCTATCAAGATTCTATTTGTTGGTTATTGAACACATGGAAAATGACATGTGGGTGCCTTGTATAGATTTCTAGACAAGGTCATGGAAGTAAGAATGAGAGGTGTGATGGAGCCACATGTATTTATGGGAAATTTTTTGGTTTGGTCTAGAAAGTCTGATCTTGATAAGCTATTATGTTCAGTAAGGAAAGCTATGCAATAATATCTGGTAGAAGTGGTGAAGATATAAATACTAATGTATGTAAAATATTGACAATGTCTAACAGACTAGCAGACCCATTAGGTTATGGGACCTGAGGATCACAACCAAAGACTCGTGGAGGATGTGGCCTTGAATAATCATGTGTGTAATCAAACCCTATTGCAAGGAGCAGTCCAATAGTCATAGGATTGATTAGCAGTGATGTTTAGCATATTGAGTTGTTCTATTTTCTCAAAAAAAGTTGCGGGTGTGTGTATGACTATCAATCATAAACTAGTATCAATATCAGTTATCAATTCTAACTAGTTGGGTTGTGGGACTAAGGGATCAAAATTGTATGTCTTTTCCTGTTATAGACCGTTGATGGTCATATAGAATGAAATAAAATAATTTTTGATAAGAAAACTAATTACTAAAATAAATCTAATATATGCTTTTAGAGTTTTCACTGTATTTCAGATCAAAGTAATAAAAGCAAACTAATCTACCAAAGAAAATATTTTTGTTCTTTTCTAATTCTTAAGTAATGCGTTCTAATCTAATAAATAAACTAAAGAAAAAAAATCAACTAGATGTAGCTGGTTACTTGTGTGAATGTATGAATCTAATCTAAAAAAAATAACCTAATCCAATAAAAAACCCTTCAAACCCTACCTTAGAGGTGAAGAACAAATCATGACCCTGAAATAGGCTATTGTTCCCCATGGGCCGCAACTTCCCTGGTAATGTTAAAGAGGCAAGCTTACTAATTATTTTATCTACTTGTGATTGACTAATTTATTGAAATGAATGATTTTCTACTCTATTTGATATGTGACTAAAACTAGTGATTTAAAATTAATAATCCAACAAATAAGGAAAAAAAACACACAATTCCAACTTGGACAAACAAGAGCTTTGGTAAATCTAGTTGTGTTTATATTTTTCCCCTCAGTATGTTCCTTTCTTTCTCCAAGTGTTCATGTGAGTGCAAGGGATTTGGAATGCAAGAACAACAATAGGAGGATAGAACTTGAGCAATGATAGCTTGATGGCAGTCCAAATTTAATGCAAGTAGAAGAGAGATAGCACAAGAGATCAAATTTTGGATATGCAATTCCTAACAAGGTCGCAGTAATAATACAGTGCAAGATACACAAAATTCTCAGGCCCTTTATTTTAATACAAGCATGGAATATATAACAATGGAGGATGGGATGTGCCTTCAATCTCAAGGCAATAAGAAGTAGTTCTAACTAATTAAATCTATTTAAAAATAGGAGGGAGGAGAACAAAGAAATCAAAGATAATTTTAGACAATTTTTCTCACGGATGCATGAAAAAAGTGAAATTAAATGAACCGTCACATATTAAAACATGCATGAGGGATTTTGGAAAAAGTGGGTAGGACCACCGTCCTATTTTGGGTGGTGGTTTTAGAACTTCCACCCAGGCATGGCGGTGGTCCTAGCACTAAAGGCCAACACATGCACAGAAAGAGGTAGGAAGCTGGAAAAAGTGTGGTGAGGCTAAGTAAAGATATCTAGGCAAAAAATATACATTGTGAATGGAATTTGGAGCTCAAACACCTTCTTGAAAGGACCTAAGTCATCGTTGGGAACTTTTGTAACCATTTTTATGATAATGTAGCACATGCAATTTTGGGTGTGTACAATACCCATTTGTGAATAACAAATAACAACCACCCCACACCAATGGTATGTGCAGTCCTCTACGCATAAAAATACTTTAGATTGTAATTAGCTTTTAGCAGGAAAATGTGCTTATTACACAAAACACCAAACTAAATTGACAAAGCATAGTAACAAAGAAGGAAATAAATTAAAATAAATACAGAAAGGGAAACCTAGACTAAATGACAACATTTCCTTATTATAAACACCAAGAAGACTTATTTATATTAGGGCTTCAACCTACTCCCATTGAAGTAACCGGGTAACTGTATTCCATCAAGCACCTCTAACTAGAAAACACCTCTAACTGGAAAGTGCCAGATTCAAGTATATGAGTTATAACATATGTTCCTAACCAATGCACCTTAAGCTTTCCTGTATGGCACATAAACTTAGAATCATAAAGTAGTACCATTTTCCAACCTCAAGCTTCTTGTCCCTAATGTGTTGATCATGCCATGTCTTCTACCTAGATTTTTCTTGCTTCTGACTCTAACATGCTATGGCACGCCTCTCATCCAACTATATTAACCTTCCAATTCTTTCTTCTAATCCTTATTCATCAACTAGACCTCTAGTGTGCGTAATACACAATGATTGTAACATGAATTCAATTGGAATAGCTGCTTCCATGCCAAACACCATCTGAAAGGGTGTGGCCTTATTCCACCTCTTGTAGGTTGTTCTATACGCCCAAAGCACAACATAAACTTTATCATCCCAATCTTTCCTTCCAACATCACAAATGTTTGTCAAAGTTTGGCTCAATATCTTGTTGAAGGCCTCTGCAGTCCCATTTTCTTGAGGATGATGAGGTGCTGTCTTGTGGTGTGCAACCATAAATTCATCCAATAATATCATGATTGTATCATTCAAGAAGCATTTTCCCCTATCACTTGTCAAGCTCAATAGACATCTATACTAAGTAAGAATATTTTCCCATAAGAACCTAGCTACTGTAGCTATTATACAATCCTTTGTAGGTGTTGCTTCTACCCATATATTAAGATAATCTATATAAATGATGACATAACGTGACCTAGTTCTACGTGCGGCTGGGGAAATAGGACCCACAAAGTCTATAACCAATTTCAAAAATGGCTTTGCACTAGCAATAGGCCTCAAAGGAATTTCATCTCTCTACCCAAGTTTTCCAAGACGTTCACACTGAACACATGCCTTACAATACTCTTTACAATCTTTATATAGTGTCTCCCACCATAATCCAACAAGTAGAATCTTGCACGCAGTGGTGTCACCTACATAGTACCCACCTACAATACAACCATGAACCTCTTCCATAATAGATATGTGCTCATGTTCTAGTACACACCGGCACAAAAATTCACCTCATCTTAGTTTGTTTAAGTCACCACTGATCAACATGAAGGGTAACACGTAAATTACAAGTTGTTTCTTCTCTAATGCTTTCATTCCTTCTAGCGCCATACCTATGTGTAAGAAGACATCAATATCATCAAATTTTGAAGGCACATGATGTAACCTGTACAACTGTGCATCCAACATTGTATCTTCAATTATCTACATGTCCTCCCCTGATTGAATCCTTGATAAGTGGTCTGGGCCAGAATTACTTTTACTTGGTTTTACCATGACTGTAAAGTCAAATTCTTGGAATAAGAGCACCTATTGACATATGAACCCCTGTAGAATGGGATTATTTACAAATTATTTTAATGCCATGTGATTAGTATAAAATATAAAGGGTGTTCTGAATTTATGTAGTCCATAGATCATTGATAAGGCCTCACGCTCTGTAGTTGTGTAATTCTATTTTGCAGGAGTCAAATTTCCACTAGCAAAACAAATAGGGTGATCTATAATACCCTCTCTAGGTTGAGCTAACACCATGCCAATGGCCATGCCAGAGGCATCCACATGTACATGAAATGGTTGGTTCCATGAGGGAAAATGCAGAATAGGCGCTGCAGTAAGTCTCTCCTTCAATGCCTCAAATGCACGGTGCTCCAATTCTCCCTAATAGAATATCCCTTTTTCTTTTAATAACTCTTCTAGGGGTGTGAAAATATTTTCATATAATTTGATAAATTTTCTATAATACCCTGTGTAACCCAAGAATCCATGCACCTTACTCTGACTGGTAGGATCTTCCAGGCCTACAATAACTGTAACCTTAGCTGGATCTACTAACAAACCTTCCTTGCAAATGATACGCCCTAACAGAGTTCCAAATGGTGTAGCAAACACAAAATTCATTATGTTTAAGGAGATGCTTAACTGTCTGCATCTTTCAAAAACTAAGCACAAATTTTCACAATGATCCTTAATAAGCCCATATACCATCCAATCATCCAAGTAAACCTGTAATAATTTGTGAATAAAATCTAGGAATGCTTGAACAAATATGCGTGAAAATACAGTAAGCACATTTTTCAAACCAAAGGGCATCACAATATAAGTAAAAGTTTCCCATTCAGTGGTGAAAGTCATCTTCTCTTGATCTTACTATGTAATTTTAACCTGATGATACCAAGAGAATCCATCTGTAAAAGAGTAAACTTCACTTCTCCATGTAAAGGTTCTTATTACTTCACTCCCAACCATCTCATAGGTTCCATGTGCCTAGTTACCACAAGAATTACTTGTAGTATCACTAATAGACTATGCATCTTTCCATTGTAGGATTCCTTCCTTAGATGGCTTGATTACTTCTGGGTCCCGAATGATGCATACATAAATTCTATTAAGGTATTCCCCACTCAAAGGTCCAACATAAGTTGTAGATTTTCCATTTGTCAAATTGATAATCACTCTTTATTACTTGTTCTCAAAACTAATATACCCCTTGTTGAACTATAGATCAAAATTATTTTCATAACACCAAGGGTGCCCAAGTAGATGTGGGAAGTTGTTTTCTTCTGCAAGTGCTAAGACCTTAAAGTCCCCAGTGAACTTGGCCCCTTGTATAGTAATGGATGTATCCTTTAAAACTCCGATTGGAGTGGCCTTAGTTCGATTAGCCATAAATAGTACATTAGAGGATGGCTATAATGGACGTATGCCCATCTATACCCATGCATCTAAAGTAATCACATTCACTTCCGCACCTGTATCAATCACTATATTCCTCAAGATCCACTCATCAACAACATCATTTAGAGTGATATCCTTGTCATAATCCAAACTACGAGGGAGAATATTAACATGCAGGATCTTCCTTCCATTCTCAATACTTGCACACGAAGTGTTTCCCTTTAGCCAATTCCATAATAATGGAATGATATTCTCCTGGTGTAGCATCTTGCATACCTCTTTTAAGTCATTAATATCCGATTGGACTATCTCTACTGCCTTCTTTTGTTCTAACTTCCATGAACATTCCTTTAAACATTGTATTTAACCCTAAAGATTTATGAGTACCTCCATGGTCTCCTAATAAACCTCCTTTTGATGTGCAAGATCTTGGCACCTTGCATGTAAAAATTCCTCTTCAGTGATGGTAGGCTTCTGCTATAATGTCTCTCTAGCGTGAACAACTTCAGCGCATGTAGTAATATTCATAGGTAATACCTCAAGTTCCAGTGCCAGCTTTGGCAACCACTGATTTTGCATAGTGTGCTATATTCTAACCATCCCTGTGCCCTTTTTCTCATGTTTATAATGATTACTAAGATGCTCATATAAGTCTGGGCATTCCTCATAGCTGTGATTCTTCCCACAAAAATAACAAGTAATATTCTAAGCACATTCACACATGTACTGGTCAACATATCCACATGTAAAACACATTCCGCAAGGAAACTCACCTTGTCCACCACCATGGTCTTAGCCCTCGAATCCACCATGGTATCCTCAAACTTTACCATGACCTCCTTCAAAGCACCATTTGTTCTGATCATAGTGCATTTGAGCATGGTCATGATCATGGTGCTCACTTTTACCTTTAGAGTTATCTAATACTCCAGTCTGTTGTACACCAATATCTATGGCATCATAGATCTGACTAACCAACATTCAATCTTCTATATTATGAGTCATGGACCAAAAAACATTACAGTAGCAAGATACATTCTTTCTTATTGTGCATTGTAATAATGGGAAATGAATTACATCATGGTCCAAATGTCATATCTCACAGTTTAAATACAATGAACACAATGATCTGTGAGGACACCTATCTTTGGTGTGCCCTTCCACTTCACAATATATACACAAAATACTAGTGCACATATTATGTGTTGAATTTTCTGATAATTTATCCAACTGCCTTGCCATAGCTATAATCTGTGCCTCTAGGAATGGTCTCACTCTAGTGTTTATACTCCTGACTTCTTCAGTGTGTAAAGTAGCTTCAAGTTTTTTGTGCGGGTCTGTATATGTATTATATGATAATTCCCTTTTGAAAGGTGTGATCAAGCCCCCAAAAAACCATTGTGCATGCTAAATTGCATGAATATCATAAGAAAGTTTAGACAATAGTGTCTTGAAATGGGAATTATATTCCCAAATGCTCTTAGTAGTGCCCTGCTTAATATCCTTGAGTGTGCTTATACTCTTCTTCTCAAACTCAAGGATATGAAACTCCTTGAGGAAAAAATCCTTTAATACTGCATAATCTACGTAAGTATGATTAGGGTCAAACTTCCTGTACCAACTATGTGCACATCCTTGTAATGTAGTTGAAAATTGACTTGCCTTGCAATTAGAACCATAATTCTTTTTGTGTGCCACAATATCTCACACATGTGCACTTGTTCAGCAACATCTTCTATGCCCCTATAGTCTAGAAGACAGAGAGAAATCTCCATGTAAATATTCTGGGGTTGATGAGGACCCTTCCCTCCTGATCCACAACCTCATGTGTTACCTCTACCTCTAGAACTGCTAGATCCACCAGAACTAGAGCCACCTATGCCCCCTGATCCTCCACCTATAGCCAGAAGTAGACTAGTGGATGTACTACCTCGTGTCCTAACAATGGTACTAAACTAAACTCATACAGTCTGTGAAGTGGTACTACTCCGAGAAGTGAGTCTAAAATTCTACGCGCTTGAGTTCTGTGCTGATGATGTGCATGAGAAGGTACCTCCAAAAAACAAAGAATACCTTTTCTCAACCATAAATGTAGTTTCTATTTGACTTAATCTTACTCTTTTACTGCCCAAACTAGCTTGCTGACTACTAGTTGTACTAGATACTAGAAAAAATTGCACAAGGGCTAGGTTACTAGGTCGATTTAGATGCACACTCATGACCCATGTTGTCTCTATTGACGCGTTCCCATGTGAGGTTGAGGATGGTTCCCTATTATGCCTTCCCAAATGGGAGAGTTCCAAATGCTCTAGCTCTATGCCTTCTACGTGAGATCCAAATACTTCATGAGCTCTCTCTTCAATGCCATCCACTTTGCAATATCATGCTACTTCTCTATCTCTATCTCACATGCTTCATTGTGATGGGGTTTAGCTAACCATCAAATTATCTTCCAAGTTTAGGGTTACCATCAAGATTTTGATTGCTAGTGAAATGCCTTGAAATAAGTTCCACTTGGATAACGTAAAAATTGGAACTCAGCTACCTCTGGGAAAGAATAATTGGAAATTGAGTACTTTGAAATATAGCTATTTAGATCACCATGGAACCAAGTGTCCACATCACATGTCCAAATTAGATCAACATCATAGAGGGCTTAAAATTCTTCCTACATCTAAACAAGAGTACGATACCTCCAATTCCTTTTAGATGCATAAGAAACTAGCCATTCATACAACTCTACTAGGAAGATAATAAAGAAGCTCTCATACACATAGTCATACAAATTCTACTCCACCCATATACGTGCGTTAAATTCAGATCCAATGCTAAACCTCCAAGTTTACTCTTTATCTAGATATTTTATACACTCCTCAACACTTGCTAAGGTCAACTGGTACTTCTTCATCATGAACCATCCTGAAAACAATTGAAGAAGAGGTCCCAACAATAGAACCAATGATGCAACCTAGAATCCACTATATAAAACTAGATGCACTGGCACATCACCTATCCTGAGCTGAGTGCTCACCCAAAGTGTGCAAAGGTACCAGGCCCCTCTTTAGAGTTTCTTGTGGAGGATGTTAGTGTGATGAAGATAAAACATATTCAAAACCATAAATAACCATAAACATTCCACAAAGCATATTCTAGATCTAGATCTTAAAGAATCATGAATTAAAAAATAACTATAATAAGATAAACCACACAAAAAACCAATTACAGTCATGTTTAACACCATTATCTAGCCAACATACTCCATTACATTAAACACTGTAAAACATAGAAGCTTCTTACATCATAAAGTATCACCATAAGTCATGTGCGCATCAGATCCAACAACATAACTCTATAATAATTCACCTCTTTTTAAACTACATAGTTCACTAAATATTTATAGGGGTGGGGAATTTACCTTCACCACCTATGTACTTCCCAAAATAGTTCACATGTTGAAAATAGCTATGCAACTTTACAATAACATGCACACATGCAACTATGCTATTAATAGATATCCTATAGTTAACTAGAAGAAGTAATCCTATCATTAAATCAAGCTCATACATGGCACTTATTAGTCATTCATTCCCAAAATGGCATTTACGTGTCGTGCAAGTCTCCATCCTGATGTGTGCTCCACACGATATCACCAAAAATATCTTATATCCCTGAAAACAGCTAAGTCCTGAATCAAAAATGTTCTAGGGCATTTTCTTTCCTATCATTCTTCACCTTCAAATGCGTGATGTTCCCACTCATGAATCCTATGTGTATCTTCTCATTAGGATAATATTGTTTTCTCAACAATTACCATTTTAGCATTAACTTGCATTAAAAACCTTTAAATTGTGTCTTTGATATTCTTTTGCTTTCAATGTATTTGATCTCCTAAATTGTAGTTAATTTATTGTTTAGTTCATTCCGTTGTTATGTACGTGCTAAGAATAATTCCTACTGTTCCTTTTATTGTAAAAAACCATGGACACGGCCTTGGAATAAAAAACATGATATAAATAAAGTATGAGTATCAACGATGCTCGTCAAGAAGAAAATAACTTTGCTAACAATGAAAAGACACAATAAATCTTGGAAATAAAATTCCATTAATCCATTCATCAAAATCATTAACACCTTCCTTGGTTATAGGAGATTATCATTTTCACAAATTTGAAAAGTAGAGAGATAGAGAAAACATCTTTCGAATGAAAGGAACGGAAGAACACTATGTTTTTCGTGCTTCTTATTAGTGAAATAGCTTTCTGCTTAGAGACTCAAAATTGAAAACCCTTTAGAATAATGGAGTCATATAATATAAAGCTTTACAAAAAGACTCTTGACCTACCCCCCACATGAATTTTCACTTACCTTTACAATTTGTGACCTTTCATATCCATACAAAAGAAATGCGAGTCCCTTTTTATTAATTAAAGGAAACTCATTAAAATGTTTTACTATAGGTCACATTTAAATGAATAAGATGAAATAGTGAAAAGTTAACCCCCTTAGTGAAGAATTAGAACATGAGAAAAGAGGAAGGGGAAGAAAGAAGAAGGTAGATAACTATGATGAAGGAGATGTTACCTCTGTTGATGAAGATCCACCTGTATAAGGACTCTGGGAGAGTGCTCCTAGAGAAAAATATATTCCTTTGAAATATTTATTGAAGTGAGCCATTGTAGGTTCTACACTCTCTTCTTGAGCAACACACACAAAGATTAAATACTTAAGATAATTATCAAAAGTATTGTTGATGTTTTAGAATTACTTGAACAAAAATTTTTGCTCCTTAGCAGTGTTGGAAATAACACACTTGATATCTATAAGGGATTACAAGGTGTTCTCATTGAACAAGAAGGGATATCCTACCTATTTCCTGACCAGTTCCTCAAATGACTTTAGAAGATCATCCAGTAAGGAGTTATCATTCACCAAAGGTGCTCCAAGATTATATACCTCCTTATATTTTCCCATATATGTAAAGTGAGCCCATCACAAGAATCAGACTCATTAAGAGCATTGTTTAACATATCATATTAGGAAACCAACATTCGAGACCAAATTAGATACATATTCTCAGTTATGGATTTGAACACATTTTTTCCTAACAACACAAAAGAATCAAGGTTCCCCATCTCTCTTTACCAACAAAAACACTTGGTCCCAATGAATCTTTTCCTTCTCAATTTCATCTTTAGTCATGCTTACTTTCGCAATAGTGGTAAACATGAAATAAAATAGTAAAAGAATATCTGTAAACCAAATTTTAAATTTTTCAAGGATCTTGTCAACACACTTTTCATTGGATCTCCCTACATCAAGTAGCCCTACACATTCTTGATTGACTTGGGATAAAATATTATGATTAGGGTAACATCTTCGGTAGGGAGATATGGGGTGGTACTTAGATCTATGAATGAATGAACATAGGAAGTGAGAGATTTCACATGTTCTTCCAACTATTGAATCTTTCCTTTGTACTCTTCCTTTCTTACAAGTATATGAGTAGCATATTCCTTGAACAAATGAGTATCCCCTTCATGTATCACTGGTCCCAAGGGAAATTTTATCATCTCATAGTTTGATTAAGTCATTTCTTGAATGATATTTATCACGTTTGGATGAGATATTGTCTCAAAGAAAATAAGTGTGTCCCACTTGGTGGCCAAAATTATTTTAAACTCTTACTAGTAAATATATATTTAAAAATACTATAAAAAGAACTTAATTATGGAATCCCCACACCTTGGAATTTATAAGAGCTTAAAAATACATGTGTGATAATTTTAGGTGTTTAGTCATGTTTTGGTTTTTATACATATTTAACTGAAGGTATAAAAAATGAAAAAAGTGCAACACAATTATATGCTTTGACCCAACTTCTACATATTGACTTCTAGAGACACCACTGAAAAAATAAGTTTAATAGTTCTCACCTATTTTTTCCTTCATACTATTTCAAATGGATTGAAAGTATAATACCACTACCTATTGAATTGTATGAGGCTCAATTTTGATTAGCTCTTGGATCCATGGGAAGATATGTGATGTTGTTGGTTTGGAATTAGGCATGATTGAAATCTTAGGTTTAGTGTGAAGGGCTACCTCCTACATTTGGTGAGTTGACTCAGCAGTAGAGGAAGAGATGGTTAGACATTGATGTGACACTAGAGGTTGGGAAGGATATATATCTTCTTACTCGAGGTATTTTGTAGGGTCCCAAATGACTTTTAATTTCTTATACAATCTCCTATAGTGAGGTCCTTCAGTATCTATTGTTTTCCTTTTCACATGCTCTCCTTAGCAAGTAAAGCTTGTAGTTCCATTGGGTTCCTTCAAATATGAAAGATGAGATGTTTCCCTTATGATATTTTGAAATAAACTAGATTCTATGAAAACAACCCTCTTTCTCTTGAACCACTCTTTAGACCTCTAGATCACCGCTGCATTTATTTCATTGATATCCCCTGACTCACACGTACTTTATGAGACTAGTGGGAGAGGTGAAGACTTAATTAATTGGTATTTAGGGTAAAAAAAAAGTTCCATCATCTTCTATACCTTCCAGAAACCATTCAAAATTGAATCTCATCATTTGGACAATAGTCATCCGCATATGATATCGTTTCTTTACTTTAAAGTCATCCATGGAGTTAACCCAATAATCTTCAATCTGGGAAACATGGTGAAACTTAGGGAGATTGAATGTTTTGGGATTATTTTGGATGTCAACATCATCCCTAGATGTATATGAATAAATATTGAAGGAAACACATGAATCTTCAATATTCGAGGCATATTTGATATCCTTGCATGAAAATATTCAAAGATAAATATGAAAGGACACACCTTTCTTCTTACAATTTTTAAACTTGTTATGGACCTGAGAAATATTCCTACAAAATTCAAACATCATTATTTTGTCACTGAGATATCTGGGGAGATTTCAAGGAGTGAGGTCAAATCTTGAAACCTTGACATGGGAAAAGTGTCTTGTGAAATCGTGAGTGATGTCCCATATTTACAACCTGCTTTGCATGGCCTACATTGTATTCTTGAGTGTTTACATTATCTGCTTATGTTTTAGTTTACACATTGTTTGTTTGGCTTACACTTGTTTTCTACATGGATGCTTATTTGTACTAACACTTGTTTTATAGCCACTTGTTTGGGTGTGCCTTGTTATTTACCAAGTACATTCCCTTCCTCATATAGGTAAGAATTTCAGTTTATGTGGCCAATCCTCTTTTGGGGATGCATTCTCCTATCTGTGATGTTGCATGTACCCCCAATGACGGGGGACATAATTTGGGATTTACACATTGTAAACACCCAAAATTGGGTTACAACCCTAGCCTCCTCACAACACCTCATCCTAGACCTATTCCAACCCTATTCATTACCTAAGACTAAGTCCCCACTTCCCTTATCCAACTAGGACTTATTCTAACCCTAATATTAATGACTTATTATCCCTCTAACCACCCTCTGGCTACATTTAGCACTATTCCACACTTGTGACCTAGAACCAAAATCTTAATCATGTAAAATTTAGGAAGAATCAAGATATTTTTAGCAAGTATGACATTTCTCCATAGCTGATGCCGGTTATTCCTTAGCTGGAACTGGTCACCTAACTGCCGTCAGTTTCCTTAAATAATATTTTCTAACTCTTTTATGAGGTTTTGAATATAGTTTTCTAGATCTTGCGACCTTGCATACTGAATCTCAATATTTTCAGTGATCTTGTGACATACCAGAGGCCCTTACAACATTTAGACACCACACCATTCATCAATAGATTGATCAAGAGCTCCAGTGCACTCACAGGGAAGCACCGTGCCCTAATGTTGTTGCTATTCATTCGGGACCACCTACTTCTGTAACCACCACAACCTCATGCCATTCATCTCCATTTCACAAGTAAGTATATCTATACTTTTTCATTGGTTTCAATAGATTAGATATTTAATAGTTATCTATTTCATTCTATTGCATATCATAATCAGATCTCTCCTACAACACCTTCATTTGACCATTTTCCCACAGAACCTCCATATCTTACCAAAATACCATTCTTATGATCTCTGAGTCTTTCTAGTAATCCCATAACCTCACCCAAACCTTCCCAACTCTGTATGCACTCAAAAAGATCTCCTATTAACCTATTTTTAATATTTCTTCCTAATTTCCCCTACCAACACCAATCACCCAACCAATGTATGTCATCTACTAGTACCGACATTGGTCGCCTAACCGATACTAGTCTCTATGAATAGTAATTTCATCTAAAGAAGAAAGCTAATAAATCAATCCAAACAACCCAAAACCTCACCAAATATAGCCTAGACCTCATTTACAACCTCTGTTAGACCTGCAATCCTAGACCAACCTACCAACCCTTCAAATTTAGTTATAACTTGCCTGTTAGATTAGATTTGCTTATTGTATTTGTGTGAAACACCTAAATCATACAACTATAGTAGGATTTCCTTCTTTCATGTTATTTCTCTCCATTAAGTTATATTTGAACTTGGATTGAAATCCTTCTTGGAAGCACCTAGCTTCCCAGATCTAGCTCCCACTAGATAGTCCATCGATCTATATTATTAATGATATCTTGTGGTCTTATTTTACATTTTAGGTAGTCCTTCTTATACAAAAAGGAGTTCATAATCAGCTTGGTCAACATTTAACGCACACACAACCTATCTTCAACTATCACCATGTATTCATCCTTTCCCTTACCTCTTATCTGTTTTATCTCTACTTTGTGGTGAAACATTTTAGCACGCCCACTAACAAATTACGAACTTCAAACCACTCCAGGATCCACTAAAAAATTCGTGGACACCATGGCTTGTCTTGGTTCCTAAATACCCACTACACCTTTAGATTCTAAAATATTTTTCATAGTATAATGGTTGCAGTCACCCTCTTTCCTATTTTGTGATGTTAATTTTGTGGAATGAATTGAAACTGATCCATGTGAAATTTGGTATAAGAAATTCACTGACTACCTCTCCCTTTTAGTTATGCCTCCAGATCTCACTTGTAATGGTTAATGAGCCTTCCTCAAAAAGGTCTCTCACTATGTCATCATGGGGGGTCTTCTTTACAAGTGTGGATTTGATGGTATCCTCCTACAGTGCCTCACTAGTTTTAAAATTCCTTACACCATTAAAGAAATCCATGATGGAATTTGTGATGGAAATTTCAGTGGTCACATTATTTCCAAACTTATTATTTGCCTAGGCTATTACTAGCCAAACCTTAACCAAGATTATTGTGACTATGTAAAACATTGTGTGAAGTATCAGTAGCATGCTAGCCTTCACCAAACCCCTAGTCATGCCTTACAAGTTGCTAGAGACTTTTGGGATTTCTCTTAATGGGGTTTGTATCTAGTCGGAGAGATTAACCCTCATTCTTCTCAATATCATCAATGGATCATCACAACAACCAAATACTACAATAAATGGGTGGAATCCATCCCTCTAATTTCTACCAAAGTTGGGAAAATATGTTAATTCATCAACCATCACATCATTTTTTCATTTTGGTGTTCATCATCGCCTCATCACTGAAAATGGTAAACAATTCAAAAATAAAACCCTACGTAAACTCTGCGATAAATTTGGTATTCAACTCAGTTTCTCTTCACCATATTATCCTCAAATAAATGGTCAAGCTGAATCAACTAAAAAAATCCTCGATAAAATTCTCATGAAATTTTTTGATGATACTGGTAAGGATTGGCATACACACATTCCTTTCTCCCTATGGGCTTATCGTACCAACATTCACACCTCTACCAGTCCCACACCTTTCTCTTTGGTCTATGGTACAGAGGCATTCCTGCATATCGAAGTTCAAATTACATCTCTTCATATATCACTCAAATATATGCTCAATGATGATGAATTTCAGCAATACCATTTGACACAACTTGAGTTATTGGATGAATGCTGTCTAAACGCTCTAGACCACCTTCAACTCTATCAGAAACGAATCAAGTGTATCTATGAAAAATGTGTTCATGAAAAAACCTTCAAGATCAACGACCTTGTCTTGAAGGAAAATAAACATGTAACCAAAGTTAAGAAAACTAAATGAGGAAAGTTTTTTCCTAATTGGCTTGGACCTTATATCGTCACATACCTATGGATCATGTGCTTATTTTTTATCTTCTGTTGAAGGTAAACCTGAACCTGAGCCCCTTCATGCCTTGCATCTTTGACCATTCTATTATTGAATAAAGCACTACATCACTTTATGTCACTTACATGCTCTTCCCTTGAGTGAACCTCTCCTTCCATATACCTATTTCAAGGACCAACGACTCAAATAGAATTGTGTGATTATCCATCACCATTTAGCCTTGTCTTAAATATGAGTATCATGAATCTACTCATGGCATAATTCTCATGGATACTTTTCATCATTTTTAGGATGGAATCCCATAGTTGTTCATCACTTGAAACCTCTCTTGCATAACTAACCTCTTTCGTGCTATGGTTTTTCCTTCATACAAGAGGCTTACACTCCTTTATAGTCTTGTCCATGACATAAAGTGTAAAAATAATACAAAAAAACAAAAATATATGGGATATTTCAAAATTCAACTCCTTAAGTCAAAATTCTTCCAGATAAGATGATTCCCTAAAAAAGGACATATTTTTTTCTCTCTTGCTGCTATAAGTAGACCGATCCCTTGAAGGACAACTATAAAAATTCAGCTACTTTCTATACTTTGTCTATCCAAAAAGAAGACTAATATGTCAAAGTAAAATTCAAATAATTCTAAAGCTTCCCACATCGATCAAATTAACGAAGACCTCAAGGAGAACTTATTTATCCCACATATACTCCCCGCATCGATCAGTATATGAAAAAAAAAGAAAAGAAAAGAAAATATAAACTTTTAGTCACTGACTTGCCTATTCTGGTTTTGATTATCTTACCAAAGGGGCATGTTGTCCCAAAATAAGGTTACGCTTCACAAACTACTCCACTTTACCTTATTTTATTTTCTTTTTCCTACTCAAGGGACATGGCACATGGGCGGTACTTCTGTAATCATGCAACTTCTTTACCCTTAGAACTATCAATCATGCAATGCCTCTAGGGTTTTATGTTCATAAAAAATATCTTTGGTATGCTTGGTATGGTCCTTGCCACTTATGGGGCATTTTTTCTCTCTTTCGGTTCTCCCTTTTGCTTACTTATTAATTATTCCACACATGACAAGGCTTTTAACATCTAATATTTGGGATCGTTTCTCACCTCACCTAAACCTATCTTACTTACCTATACCCATCATCTAACTTTGGACCTTTCATCAAACAACATCATACATCCACCTACCTAATCAACCTAAACATAATCAATATGACCTACTTTATTTTTCCCATTCAACCTAACCCAATCTACCCTACCTACATCAACCAAATTACCTAACCCATCCTATTCTTCCCTATCCTATAGGATAACTACATCGTCTTGAGGCCCCTTTCATAAGGGCTATGTAGGCAGCACTCGGAGGGCATGGGGCCCTCAAAGGTTAGCTCGGCCACTCTTTTCCCTTTCATTATTTCCCCATCAAACAAAAACTTAGGTAGTTAGTTTCCATCAAAACAATAACTTGGAAGTTAACTCAAAAAAAAAATCATACATCACTCATATACATCATCATTTATTTTTGATAATACCAATAACTTGGAAATTAAATCAAAACAAACACAAGTCCACCATGCCTACATACCTAGTTTCCATTAGAACAATAACTTGGAAATCAAACTAACATCTTCTCATTTTCATCACAAACATGAACTCAATCATGTCTTATCATCTAGTTTCTATGACATCAATATAATGGAAATTGAACCTATCATTCACAACCTAAATCAACCAAACCATGCCTAACACATCTAGGTTTCCATAAAATCAATAACTTGGAAATTGAACCAAACCATGCCTAATCATCTAAGTTTTGATAACGTTAATAAAATGGAAATGAAATTAAAATATACATCATCACTCAAACCATACCTACATATCTAGTTTCCATAATAACAATACATTTAAAATAAATTCAAAAACATCACATATAACCATCATCATCAACTATATAAATCAAACAATCTGTATATAAATAAATCGAATATACAGATAAAAATACAAGTATCTCAAAACTATCATATACATATCACATCTATGACACGTAGGCCTAATATATATATATATATATATATATATATATATATATAATATAAAAATAAATATCATCTCTATATCAGGGCCATGCTACTCTCATATACCTTTAATTCTCTCTCTAGTACCCTCATTTGGCTTCCACCTATGAGAACTAGTCACCTCTCCCTAACCATTTCTATGAGACCGATGGCTCTCTGAGCTAGTAGAATTATGAGTCTATGAGCTGATCCTCACACTGGTTTCCTACTGCACTCTATGCTCACCATAAGTAACATATGGGATGCCACTCTCTATAAACTAGTCTTGATAGTACCTAGCCTCAGACGTTGCATCTCTGTAACTAGCCATGGATATAACCTCAGGAAGGGTCATATCTCTGTCTCCAACTTGTGGACCGTCCTAGTAATGGTGGCCCCTGTCATGCTACCTATAAAATAGGACCCTATCTTGCTATCAATGCCTATGTAGCTACTAGCTATGCCTACAGTGTGGCCACATGTGCCTGTAAGGTAGTCTCTTGAGCCTACAATCTTGCCACATACCCCCCATCCCCTATATGCACCTAGCCCCATTGTATTTCAGGACCATATCCTATACCTTGGATACCTGGACCAAATCAACCTTATTTGGAAAAAACACTGACCTTTCACGATGTAGAGTTTATGAGCTCTTCTTCCTAGTTCCTTTTCACATTCTATATGTGTGCATGTATTTGAATTCCCCCACCTGTTACCATTTTGTGTACCTACACTTTATCTCAATTTTCATCACCTACCATTTTATCAAACCCATTACCAATTCAGCCTCTCACTTCATCAGTTCCTAGTTTGAGGGGGATCCCCTCTACCCATATCTAGGGAAACTTAAACTAAACCCTTACATGGGGCAACCACTCCTATTTTTGTCAGTGTTTCTTATCAATATAAGCTACGTGAAAAAAAGGGGAAAATGTAGACACTCAAAATTGGGTCGCGACCCTCTAAACGCCTTTTGATTAATTAATTCAATACTATTCCCCCACCATGCCCACTTACACACATTTTAATTAATTTAATTACCAAAATTAAGTTAATTATCTACCTCACTTCTCTACCTCACCTAGCCACCTCACCTCTCCACCTCATCCTAGACCAATTCCAACCCTATTCATTACCTTAGACTAAGCCCCCACTTCCCTTAACCAACTAGGATTTATTTTAAACCTAATCTTAATGACCTATTATCCCTCTAAACAATCTCCCACTACATTTAACGTTATTTCACACTTATGACCTAGAACCAAAATCTTAATCACGCAAAATTTAGGAAGAATTACGCTATTTTTAGAAAGTATGACTATTTCTCCCTAAACGATGCCAATTATTCCTTGGCTGGTGCCGATCACCTAACTGCCATCGGTTCCCTTAAATAAGATTTTCTAACTCTTCGCTTAGGTTCTAAATCTAGTTTTCTAGCTCTTGTGACCTTGCATACTAACTCTCAAGCTTTTCAGCAATCTTGTGACATACCAGAGGCCCTTATAATGTTCATACACCACACTATTCATCATCAAATTGATCTAGAAATCTAGTGCATTCATAGGGAAACACCATGCCCTCTTGTTGCTGCTGCATTCATTCAGGAACACCTACTTCTACTACCACCACAACCTCATGCCATTCATCTCGATTTCAAAACTAAGTATATCTCTACTTTGTCATTGGTTTTGGCAGATTAGCTATTTACTAGTTATCTATTTCATTCTATCACCTCTCATACCCGGATCTCTCCTAGAGTACCTCTATCTGACCATTTGCCCACAAAACCTCCATATCTTGCCCAAATAACATTCTGATGATCACTAAGTCTTTCTAGTAATCCAAAACCTCACCCAAACCTTCCAAACTCTCTGTGCACTCACAGAGAGCTCCCATTAACATATTTTTAATATTTCTTCTCAATTTTCCCTATTGACACCAGTCATCTACCAGTACCGACATCGGTCGCCTAATCGATACCAGTCTCTGTGACTAGTAATTTCCTCCAAATTAGTAAGCTAATAAATCACTCTAAACAATCTATAACCTCACCAAATCTAGCCCAGACCTCATTTACAACCTCTGTTAGACCTGCAAACCTAGACCAACCTACCAAACCTTCAAATTCAGCCATAAATTTCCTGTTAAATTAAATTATCTTATTATATTTGTGTGAAAGACGTAAATTGTAAAACTACAATAGGATTTCCTTCTTTCATGTTATCTCTCTGCATTAAGTTGTATTTGAACATGGATTGATAGCCTTCCAGGAAGTACCCAGCTTCCCAGATCTAGCTCTTGCTAGGCATTCCACCGACCTATATTATTAATGGTGTCTTGTGGTCTTGTTTTGTATTTCAGGTAGTCCTTCCTAGACAAAAGGAGTTCTTTACAATCATCTTGGTCAACATTCAACACACTCGTAACCTATTTTTGACTATCACTAGGTATTCCTCCTTGCCCTTACCTCTTATTTATTTTATCTGTACTTTGCTATGAAACACACACGGTAGAGATATAACTGCTACATATTCAATACCTCTATACTCTAGTAAATGGAGAGACATCTCATAGTAAACTTGAGGTGTTTGATATGGTTGTAGAGGTTGTTGAGGTTGTGACTATTGATGTGGACCCTGTCCACCAGATCCAGAACTAGAAATCCCACCAGTATTTCATCTAGGTGCTTAATGACCTTATCCTCCTGATCCTCCTATGCCCCCTGCTGTGGGCTACAACCCAGTTGATGAAATCAATTGTGTCTTAGTTATAGTGATGAATTGGACACCTACAGTTTGCATGGTTACAACACCCACAAAATTTCTCCCAATGGTCTATGCGCCAATAATCTGTCCCAATGATGCTCCTGGAAATAATCCTCTAAGCGTAGTCCCAAACATTGGAGCATGCTGCACTGCAATAGGTATATTTGTAGTTTGATGCACTAAAGTATTTAACAAAAAATTATATCTACTCATATCTTCTTGCCTACCTTTACTAGCCTACTTCTCAATAACTACCTCTATGTTTGGAACAATATGTACAACGGTTACTTGGCTAGGTGGGATTAAATGTGTGCCCATGGTCCTCATTTTTTCCTCTAATGCACTCTTATCTGAAGCCAAAGGGGATTATCTACTACACTTTCCCAAATATGGGAGGATCTGATGTGTCAGCTCCTCATCTTCCATGAGAGCTTCAAAAACTTTGAGAGCCATCATTCCCCTCAAACTAAGTGACTCCTCAATGTCTTGCACACGTGTCATGTCCCTCTTTTACACTTCATTAAATCTGAGTTGTCTTTCCTCTCTTTGTCTTTCTTCCACCAGGTTTTCCATCCTTTTCCACACCTACTCCTACCCTTATGCATGGTGGTGGTTTAAATATCCATAGGGTATATAAATAAAGCTTTATGATTAATAATCTTGATTGCTAAAGGTATGATGCATAGATAAGATCCTCTAGGATCATGCAAGAATCTAAAGTTAGCTTTCGCTAGACAAAAATAATTATAAATAATGTACTCCAATGTATAATTATGTAAAAAATCTAGTCCGTCAATGATCCATAGCTCTAGTCCACTCCATATCCGCATCAAAAAGAGTCTAGTAATCTTCCTACATATAAATCTTTGGCCTAAGACCCCAACATTTATTTGACATGTACACTCACAAACAATCATACAATTATATTGGAAAGAAGCTCAAGAACATCTCATAGAGCTCGTGATAAAGATTCAAAAATTATTACATCATAAATTATTACATCATAAATTATTACATCATCCTACCAGGGCACTGGAACATGCAAAAATATCAAACCCTAGAACATAACTACATAACATAGACTCTCAGAACTCATACATGGCCATGATGATACCAAAACTATGACGTACAACACACACACACACACAGAGGGGTGGGGACTTTCCCTTCACTTCACATACACTCTCCTAATAATAGGAATTCCCAAAAATAGCCAACATGCATCTTATCCAAAAATAGCCACAAGGCATGCATGGTTTTTACATCAATTCTAATAATAGATAATCCTAAATATAGCTCATGTGTTAATCCTATTATAAGAATGCCTCATGCTTGATTATCCCGTAATATCTACATGTGATTTTTATAATTTAATCTCCTTTTTGTTTGTCCCAATCCAATCTGATGTTGTCTAAATATGGCCCTTGCTTGGTTGCCACTCTTATGTGATTCATCTTTTTTTAGCCTGTGGTTAACAAAATCGGATAAGTCCTAGATTTACTTGTTCAGACATGAACCCTCAGGAAATATCCCATACTAATTACATTTTCCCCTTCATTCCTGCCTCACACACAACTTATACTTGGTCAACTCATCTGTGCAACAAATCCTTTGGATAACCTTGTCCCAAATGTAACACTCTGAACTGTTGTTACTTCCTCCTGAGCATTCAAGTGTTGATATATGATTTATTCTGTAAAAGGATGTGTTCCTTTGATTGTGAAGTCATGCTTGATATGTACTGTATCTTCTTTGCTATTGAAGATCTTTGACTGAGTCGGAATATGATTGGACTCTTTTATTTCTTTAATTTTTTCCCCTGAGTTTAATCTGATCTCGGAATGAATTATGGAGTTATCCATCTATAAGACCCAGCCTGGGATCAGTGGCATTAATCCAAGAGATGCTTTAAGTTTATTCGGGATGAACAAAAATTATAGAACTTACGCAGGTTGCAACGTCTGAATGTGTTGAACAAGCTATTCCGGAGTCTAACTCAGACGGAATGTGTTAAATGAATTGGTTCCCGATATCGTAATATCAGGAAGGTCTCGATCGTGGGCCAGGTAATAAATTCAGATACATTTATTCAACTAGCCTATTGGCAGTGCAAGAGTGAATCCTTTTCATGAATGTATGTTTGTAGGTTCTTATTCTGAACATTCTAAATGTTAGACCTAAACTAGATTTATCAAGATTAGTAACCTAAACCTAAACTATAATCTATGGGTTAGATTAGTGTTAATCTAACCTAGGCCTAAGCTATAGGCTAAATGTTCTAAGTTAGTAACCTATTGCTATGAAGGTTAGACTAAGTATTATCTTAAATCCTAACCTATGTTTCTAACCTAACTAATGGACAAGGAAGAAAGGGGACCTATGAAGGGGTGTGAGCCATGGGCGGTAATTTCTATGGCATTAAATGGGATGGATAAGCATGAAGGATAGGTAAATGGTAGAAGTTTAAATGGCTAGCAAGAGCCGACGTGGCAGAGTCGCCAAAGTTAGATATGGTCTTTGAATTGTTTTTATCCATCGCCAACTATGGCAGTCAGTGGCAATGGAGATTGAGTGGGAAATTTGGAGTAAATGCAATTACTGAACTCGGTCTTCGAGCTCGGGTTTCTCAGGAATGCATGCAAAATGGAAAACTGGTAGTTTGTTTGGTTTTTCATGCGCTCTAGTTTTCCCTCTATCTGATGACTGGTTCTTCGCACCATTCTACTTGGTGTTGCATGGCAAAAATGAGTGTAACTCGCTCTTTTCTCTGTCAAGGAAAGTTTATAAGGCATGGAAATAACAAGTTATTGTTGTTGAATCTAACATAGAAAAAGAGGAGAAGGCACGAGCTCTTTCAGTGGTCTTCTTCAGATTTTTAAGAAAATAACCAGGCATGTTAGGCCCTAACCTTTAAAGATATTTCTTTCTTTCAAATGATTTCATTAGAACAACTCTATTCAAATGATTTTTGGGTTCAGTTGGTTTCTATGGTAACTGTGAATGGATTAGTTGTTGTATCTTCTTACTGGATGGTTTTTTTTTAGAGAACCCTTGATGGGTGTATATTTGTTTCGAATGATTATACTATCTCGTTGTGTTTTGCATTCCGGATAAAGTTTTTGAAATGCATGCAAGAAAGTATACGAAACCTGCTCTGTGGGAGCCCATGAATTGTTTCCTTGTTGGGTTCAGGTTACAATCGATACTTGCTGTAGATACTTGTCGAAAAGGATACTGTTGGATTTTTGTTTGAATATTCAGTATAATTCGACTTCTTTGTAAGTTCTGTCGTGGTAATATAAGTGGTGGTTACTAAATCTTATTGGGTTTTGCTATAATACTTAGGTTATTTTAAACGGATAACTTGTTGTGTTTATAGTATTTTAATGCGACCTTGTAGAAGTTGTTTTCCCTAACTTGTGTTGCAATTACGGGATTTAACCCGTTGATAGTTTGCAATATATTTATTTATATACAAAATGACTCTGTGGAGTCCTTGGAATGGTTCATATATTATGGACTAATGTAGAAGTCATGTATGTGAATACTGGTAGTTTGATTCAATCGGAGTCCTGGAGGGGTAACTGGTAATACGACTTCTGTTGTCTTGTTATGAATACCTTCGTTTAGCAAGAAATTTCTTGGTATAGACTCAGTTGGTGTACTTTTTATGTTTTCCTCTCTGTGTAAGCTTAGAGCGAATATTGTTGTAGGGGTTCAGTTGGAATCCTTGTTATGAAACTAGTATTTTGCTTCTGTATAAAGCCTGATTGTGATTATTTATCATTATTGGCACGGTTGGAATCCTTAATATATATTTATCTTGTATATCGGCTTTTGTAGAAGCTATATCGTGAATACTGTATGATTTTGGATATGGTGGGAGTCCTTGAAAGGTGTCTAGTATTTTTAATTTCATTCAAAGATGGGTTGTGAATGCTGTTGTTATTATGAATACTAAATGTTATCAACTTCAAGGAAGACACTGAAAAGTAATTTATGTTGTAACATCTGTAGGAGTTCCTGCTGTGAGTACTTTTAGTATTCTTGACTTGTTATCATACAAATTCAACTTGATTTGAAAACTTTAAGATAAGTATTGGTTGAACTTGGTTCTATTGGAGCCCATGTTATGTTGTATGTTGGCTCGATTCTCGATCTTTGTCCTTGCTGTGTTTTAGTAGGGACTAAATTGAACTGAATGTTGATGTGAGTTTTGACTCAATAGAATTTTTCTTTTGTTTGAACATGATTACGTCTTCTATTAGAATGAATATCCAGTCGTGAGCTTGACTGAACTATATAGCTGTTAACTGTACCTCAAAAATGATGGCATTGAATATTTTCTTGTTTGTCGCTTTGTATGGAAGGTTATGTGGGGTCTATTTAATAGATTATTCATCACTGTTTTGGCGCGAGAGCTAATGTACTGCTAGTAATCTATAGGAAATTTTTATATTTTAATTTTAACAAAACTGTGGTTCTTCTTGTGGCTCGTCTGATTTATTTGCATGCGTATAAGGTGAATGCTTTACTCTTGAGAAGACGGTACAATCATGAGCTTGTTTTGAAGGGAAATATGAATGACTCGTTCTCTTTCTCTTCTATTGTAAAGTATATGTTGATATATTTTTATCTAACCGTGGGAACTGTTTTAACATATTGATGGAACTATGATTTGTTATGATATTCATTTTACTAAGTTGAATGTAATGGTCTGTCTGATGGTTGCTGTCCTTGGGATTCAAATGGATAGTTGTTTTGGATACTTTTGTTCTTCTTGATCCCTAATATTTTGATGAAATATTTGAAAAGTATCTAGGACTATTCAGTAATGATAATATGAGTTACGCGTTTATAGTCATGTTTGTATTACAAAAGCATAGTCTTAAATATGTTTATTTGTTTGGTGAAATGATCTCATTTAAACAGGTTGTTTAATGAAAATAGTTGGTGGATTGCAATTGTTTTAAGAGTTAGTGCTTATCATGCTCAGTTCATCGAACTGACCCATGTTGAAAATTTTTGTAGATGGTTGCCATAAGTGGTAAAAGCACGTAGATATGATAGGATGTTCAGATTGTTTAATTTGATTTTATGATGAATTACAACTTGATTCTCTAAATGTACTATATGAGGAAAAATGTTATTTTTCTGTTGAAGTATTGTATCAAGTATGCTGAATGCATAAAATGTATTTGATTAGCTTAAAGGGAATGAAAAGAGATATTTGTTACCTATGTATTTGTATTTGTATCTTGAAAGTTTGACCTTCTTCAGTTCAAATGATCTTGAGAGCATTGTTATTATTGTATAATTTGGAGACTTTTATGATTATCAATGTAAGCTTGCAAGAATATGTGACTGAATACTTATGATTGTTTAGTAGTTCTAGTATGTTCTATCTAAAACTAAATTGGAATTTAGTTCACTGTCTTTCTGGAAGCTAGGGTTAAAATATACCTGAGCAGGAAGCTAAACAAGCTGAATAAATTATTACTTCCTAGTCTTAATCTAAGTCAAGATGACATTTAATTGGATTCTTAATCACTATATCTCGATACTAATAAGTAAGATATAAATTCAGTTACGAGAACTGATGCAAACCTAAAAAGGGTTTGGTTAACAATCTCATGTGAAGATCGAGGGTTATTGTCCAATTTCGTCGATTTAAGAATTATGTATATTCTATGAACTTCTTGAGGGGACCTCTAGTCTTAATAACTTCTCTTGTGTAATGGGTTTTACTAAGGAAGGTAATTCTAAGGTGAGGAACCCAGGGATTGGAAAGACTACCTTAAGGGAGCATCTTATGGTATAATTTAACTCAACGTATGTAACACTTATTAATAAGTAGATCTTTTCGAGGTGGATTTAAAGGTTGATGGCACAAGTCAATTGCAGGGTTGTACCTTTGAGAAGATTAGGATCTTCTCGAAGATACAACAGTGCAGGTGACTTATGATGACACCCTTTGCATTGATCATTAATATTTACACCTTAAACTCGAACAAGTTACTCTGGGACTGATTAGGAATTTGGTCTCGTTATAAAGATGCCCTAGGAGACTCGGGGTATCTTGACACACTGGTTTAACTAGGGTTGACCCAGTATGTCAGCGTATCCCTAGTCCTCGGGAGCATCCATATAACGTTGTCATCTTACTAATCCGTTCCTAAGTGAATAACTTGGGATAGGAGAGACTGACAGGAGTCAGTATAAGACATTCTATATAACATAGGAATGGGGTGAAGGATGTATTCCAGATTGATGAGTATGTCATCAAGGAATATGACACATAAGCATTATGTTTCAAATCTTTGGCCAAAGTATCGCAAGCTGCTGATTGCATTGTCCTAAGTCACCTAGTCTAAGGGATGAGATGCCGATGAATAATGGTAACAATTATTCAGATAGGTTCCTTAGACAGAGCATTCTGAATCCCAGATTAGGGAAGAGAACCACAAGAGTGATGTGTTAAATAAAAACGCCAACTCTTAATACACATGAATAGATCGGTAGATTACCGAGTCATGGAATGAATAGATCAGAGGTACTCTGAGTCATTGCAGCTGCATATGGTTATTTGTTATAAGAATGGTTGTTTTGATTTGTGAGTTCTAAATTATGTATTTAGAACCAGGAAGCATTTATCAAAAATAAAAAATAAAAATAAAATTTACTTGTTCTAATGTAAAAAATGTGGATGTTACACCAAAACAAAATTCTTCATAAATTGACCTATTTGAGTGGGGTCCACTCATCACCATAACCTATATTATACCTTTATGGAAATATTAATTAGTCCTCTACATTTTCCAATCATGATCCATGCACTAGAAAGCAATTTTGGCCACTTAGGAAGCACATCTCTCAAACTAATTTCAAGCTAGGGTTTCAAACTCATAATAAGTTATTTACTTTCTTAACATTCGTTTATAAAAAAATGACAATGAAATGACCCCATTATTTTTGTGAAACCTTATAAAATCAATTTATAAACATCCTTAAAATCTACAAGGTCCCATGCAAAGCACACCATTCAGGGTGAGTAGTAGAAGTTCCAATTAGAGGTGGAAATCACCTTGTTCTTGATGTTGTTTCAACAAAAACATCATATCTTGAAAAATAATCATCATGAAAACATGAATTTTTTCCCATGGCACAAGGACACACCTTAATTGAATCTCCAATCATCACCATGCCACAAATTTCTTTCAATATTTCAAACCTATCTCATTTACATAGCTATCCTTTAAGGTTTTACACTGTAAAGGTTAGGGTTAACTAAAAGAACACTATAATTCATCATGAAAACACTTCAAATGGTCCTAACATATCTGGTACATTATAAATCATCTACCTACATGCATCCATAAGCTCATATAGCTCTATAAATCAATCGCATACAATCTAACAATCAACATGGTAACCAACCTGTATCTGCACTTGCAACATGGTCACCAGCCTCTATTTGCACCCTACAACTCATGTGATTTCCCAAGCACTCTCTAAACATTCTCTCCATCATGCTAATATTATTTTAAAGAAACCAAGAAGCTCCAACCTTGATACACCATCAAATAGGCTAGCTAGGTCACTTGAACACGCTTTCAAGAACAAGTAATCCTCATTGAATGAACCAATGTAACCAAGAAAACCTCTAAATCATCATTTCATCATCATCCTCAACATTTTTTGACCCTACTACATCATAAAATTTATCATTAATGAGGTTTTACATAAATGAAAACACCTATATAATAGTATGCCGACAATATCCCCCTTTGTCATTGATGGAAAACCACCTGAAATTTTGCCCCTTTTTACATTAATGACAAAGGCATACTTGTACCAACATGTTCTACATCTACCTCAGCTTCACAACCAAAGGTCTCAAACAAGCTCACCATCAAGAAATCTCTCTCAAAAAATAATTTTGGCTTCTTTGCAAGCATAAAAACACCATGCTCCCCCTAGGAAAAGTACATATATCATTTGAACATGCCAATAGACCATGAAGAAAACAAATATTTACCTCTTTTTAGGGCTATAACATCATCATCCACCTTATAGTCATGCAAAAATTTTCATTTATCACCTAAAACTCTATTTTTTCCTTCATAAAACCACTATATTGGACTTGTACCTAAAGCAATCATCTCAAGATCATGCCAACAATGATGCATAAGAGAAAAAATATGCTCATTTCCTTCATTCTTAGGCCAAACTCAACTTGAGAAGACACAAATTTGATTCTAGGTCTTCCTCTTCTTTTCATTTCTCAACCTCTAGGACTGATTTCCCTAGACAAGCCCTTCAATGTATTGTAGACCAACTTTGAAGAGTTCAAGAACACCATGCACAAAATGATCATGCAAACCACACCTCCCCCTAGACTCAAAACCTCCATATCTGGTAGACAAGCATAAAATTGAGTTTCTTACCTTCCTCATTTGGCTTGAGAGCACTTCAAACACTTATATACAGTCTTAATATACATTCTTAGTTCTTGATAATCATAGTGGATGAAATAATGCATTCCATAAGCTCAACTCACTTGTAATTGGAGGAAATATTTCATAACATACCTTAAATGTCTTGAAAACATCATTTATACCTTTTAGAAGAAGATACCACGCTCCCCTATCTTAGTAGGTACATATTCACCTCATCCACTTATAACATCATCTTTTCATATTGGAAATCATCAAGACATCAAAATTACCTTTAACCCTAACTTCAACTGTGTCAAGAAATTTACTTCTTCAAGCATGTGAATATACCAAGAGCAACTTCAAGAAGTGAAACATGGACTCCCCCTTTCATGAATACTCTTTACACACTTGGGTAATATTTACAAGCATGTAGCATCACATTTGACTAAATGTCGGATGTGAGACATATTTTGACACAACCATGATTGACATACCTAGTCACAAGATTTTCCACTATCTTATCACATTACTCAACCTTAAGAAGTAGTTAAGTCACTATATCCCCATCAAAATTACTTCCATCATTCCTAATTTAGCAATTATAGACATGTAGGATGCAATTAGAGTCTAAACGGATCATTTCCAGTTACATCATAGTCCACAAGACACAATTTTACTTCATTAGAGTTATATTTCACATTTTATAGCACATACACAAGCTGAGGGCTACTAAACTCATCTAAATTAGATTTTTAGATCATTCTTACCTATGGAAACATCATGTTCTGCCCCTCTGGGTATACCTTGCACCTATAGATTAACAATTTGGCATAGGACATGTATAGAGACAACATACAAGATTCTTCACCTGAGATGATCCATCTTACACAACTCCAATACTCATACCACCTTATCATAGGAATATACCTAATTTCTTGAAGCTCAGACCCATAAAAATAAAATATGTCAATGCTCATACCAGTATATTCATAGTGCTGACCTCTAGCAAAAAATTCCTTGCATATGAAGTCACAAGAGTATAATGTAGACTTTTCATGTCAAGAACATCTCTTTTACCCAAAATAAGAGCTCACAGTTTCTTCACTCACGCATAAACCATACGATTTGATGCTTATACTAAGTTATAAGGAGACAAACTCATCAACCATACCTTTAGAAGCTCATTTCTTCCTCATCTCAGTCATAAAGTGTTTCATACCTGACCTCATTGTGATTTTCACATTTGAGTATAATGGATCATGTGGATCAATTATCTATGAATCAGAAAACTATATCAAGCTCATTATTCTCATACACAATCATTGAGAATAATTATAACACTAAAGGAGTCACCTACAGTCCTATGATAGTGTATTCATGCACAAGTATAGTCTTGAATCTCCAAGAGAGAATAAAGATAAAACCAACACACATTTTGGCCTTATATCATCAACTTGCAATCATTCATGGTCTACACATACTTTATTATGCCTTAAAATATTCAAGAATAATTATAACCTCACTACACGAACTATTCACCATCAATTTGTACTCATACTACCTACTAGCCCTTGTAATAATGAGAATCACACAACTTTTTGTACACAAGAATTTATGAGGATATATTACCTGATTTTCATACCCATTTGGCCCAACAAACATCTTAAAGAATCCTTGAAGACTGTCAATAGGAGAAACATGCCCACTTATAAGTTCAAAATTTTCAAATTAGGTCATTTAGAACCTTTACTATGAATTCCTACTACTATCATGAGTATCAAAAATATTATGCACTTTCAAGGTTTAAAACTTCATTAATCATGAATAAAACATTGTCTAGATGGTTCTTATAAAAATTTGGCATTGGAATTCACCGTTTTCTCCTTCAAATTCAACATTTCCTCTATACCACTTAATGTGCACTATAAAATCTCAGTTAAGATAGATAAGCTACAAAGATTCTTTAAATTTAGACTTGAAGGGCCCAAACTTGATTATCAATACTAAAATAACATATCTTAATTATTGAGAACCTTTTGCATTGATTTGGAATCATGAATATCAACTGCATGCCTAAAATCACCTTGGTTTTTCACTTGCAGACCTTCAAAAACATTGCATAGTCATTTTCTTTTATGATGTATGAGTAAAATATCATGCTTAATGGCCCACCACTTCTTCAACCCATCTCATAGATGCAATTATACCCATTGAAAATCTTGACATAGGACTCAAAGAAACATAATCCAAAGAGACTACCAAAACCACTCATGATGGCCGACATAGAATTCTTAATGTGAATGTATCTTTTATGACTTATGACCTTGTTAAATAACCTTCTGAGACAGGAACATAACTCTACATAAATAATAGAATAGTAGACATACTTGACACTTTCCTTTATAACTCATGACAAAATCAAATACTCCACTTGACACCATGAAGCACACAAGTCCACAGACTCATTCAACACTATCTACAACTAACTCATAGTGGAAGAAGATATTTTCATGAATGTCATGACACAACAAATCACTTATATGACCACAACATATATCTTGCACATACTGAGTTATATCAGTCTAAAAATTCATCATGATAATGCAAACATAGAACTCAAATACAGATTATTATACTTACACAATACTAAGATATTTGACATTTCTCAACAGAACCAGGAAAATTGAGCACAAAGAACATGCGTAATGAAACTTGAGGACATACCTTATAATCATGAAGGAGATATACTTGACTCAAACAACTTCCACTTACTCCAATGCTTTATGTGGAGTGATATACCTCCAAGAAGCATAGTAGAGGCATATGAAAACTATTAAGACCTAAAAAAAGACCTTGAAGAGGTCCCAAGCTCTCTTAGACATCTATAGAAATCCATCTCCTTCTTGCATCTGATTTGACCCCTAAGTTATGAGTTGCCTTCCATCACCAACTACTCTTGATGAAGCATCATGATCTCTTCTCAGTTCCCAAGTCCTTCTTTTACCATTATCATGCATTCTAGGCCTTTGAAAGCTACCTCCTTACACTTTAGAACCTTTGTAACACCTCTACCATCCTTTTACTTACATACTTGCTCATTTGAGAAATGGATTGCAACATTGATATGTGATTTTTATTGAGTTGTTTCTCCTTAGAACTAAATGAATCATGTTGCTAGATTAATATTTATCTCAGTTGATATTTGCTTGATTAATTATCCATCATTTGAAAGGTACTCTTTAATTGGTATGTTATTTAATTAATTCATGAAATGAACTAGATATCTACAACTTGTGGAGAATTCAATTTATGTTCTTGGAATCATTAGGTAAGTTGGTAAAATGGGAAAATTATCCTAATTCAATAATGACTGATTATTATTATTCTTATTATTGAATCAATTAAGAAAATACCTTGGATTAGTTTCATTGAACCAAGACATTCCGTTAATTTGATATGTAATTGTGATTAATGGGGGAAATTACAGTTGTTCAATGTTGTGAATTACCCAAGTATACTAACTAATCTTGGTGACTTATTCTAGTTTTCTTATGATTCAATATCATGTTGAGGACTGGAAGGTGTTGAGATCTGGCTCGAGTAACACTGCGCTATTTTAAAAACATTACCTGGCTGGTAAGGTTCAGGTGTGGTAGTTATTAAGCCTAGACTATGAAGGATGTGTTGTTAACATTTAAATTTTAATGACCTAACCTAAGGCCTAAGGCATATGAATTAATTCAATTCATAATAACCTAACCTAAGTGATCTATGCCTAAATGATAATGTTGCTAAGATTAATTTAATCCTAACCTAAGATGGAAGGGATACTTGGACCCTAAATCAAAGCTAACCCCTGTTGGCATTGGGAAGGGGGTGCATGATCAGTTAAGAAGTGGTAGTTTCCACCACCTTTGCATGAACATGAAATTTTATTTAATGCCATTAATGGTAGACACCTCCACTCCTTAGAGGTAAACAAAATTTGGATTTGGCATGTTGCTAAAAATGACTCTAGCATGATTAGTTGGATGGCTAAGAAGTTAGAATCTAACCTAGTAAATGTTAGAGGAAGTCAGTGGGTTGGTAGGAGAAACGAACCATCCCAATGAGCATTAATGATTTGGAATTTTTTTCCAAACTACCTAGGGTAAAACATGCTGGATTCGGTGAAGGCAATATTATTTTGGTTTTCTATTTGGTCATTTTGTTTCTCCTTCTTGCTCTGCAAATGGAGGTTTTGGAAATTTGATCTGGTTTTTGATTGGTTTGAATCTTGGATCCTCTGTTTCATGGGGAAGATGTTGGGAGATATTCCAGTGGAAAGGTGGAGGAATTTTCATGAAGATTAATTGCTTCAACTATAAAATCTATCATGGAGTTGGAAGAAGGATCCTGGAAGCTAGAAGAAAACTTTGGGAATCTCTACCAAGCATGATAGGCTTTAATCCCTTGTAAAAAAATGTTCTATCTAATTAGTTTGTTAAAAACAATCTTCTTATGATAGAATACATTTTGGGGTTTTTGGTTTTTACAATTGATAAGTAAATGGAATATGTATATTGGTAAGTAGCTATTAGAACTGGTTTCCAAGATTGTAACTATATACTTGTTTTATCATGGTTAAAATGTTAATTTTCTTTACATGACTGTGTTAGTCATTTTGAAATAAACTTACCATGACTGCCATGGAAAGAAAAAGTGTCATTCTTCAGTTGCATGTGGAAATACTTTGCAAATTGGTTTTACTATAGTGATATTGATCTTGTCATGTTATTTCAATGACTATGGGTTGCATGTGCTTATATTTTACGAATGGGTTTTTGTAGTGTTGTTATCGATATCTGTATTATTAGTTTTTGATTTCTATAGAACTGCCTTAGCTTATCTTATAAAGGATGTAATGACCCTATGTTGTGGGTCGAGTGGGAACTTGAGCCCTTAGTTGAGTTAGACTGGTGTCGTCTAAAGATATTGCTATCTATTTTTGGTTTGTTTTCGAATCTTGTTTTGAATACTTGAAATCATGATCATTGTAATTATGAGTTCATGGGGCTTTTACTTCATGATCAACCTCATGTGGGTGAGTTGTTGTTTAACTTAGTTAGGTATGATCTTGGTTGTATTATTCTTTGATCAATCTTGAAGGTTTTTTGAGTTTTCGATAACCCAGGTCGGGTTAGATCTTAACTAAAGCTTCTGGGAGTTGTTTGTACCCATTGTGGTTAAATGCATTCTCTATTTTGTATAAGTAGGTCACTGGAATGTTATTTGATTTAGCAATTTGGATTTGCTTCACTGAATAGTGGAGGGTTATTCGTAGTCTGGGTCATATGAACTTTGGGTCCTTTTATTTCATCATGGTAATTGTTATGTTACTTTTATACTATCAGAGTAAATGGTTGGCATAGTGTTGAATATGACTGTATTAAGCCATTTAAGTGTAATGGCCCATGGGGGATATTGTGTATCACTCTGTGAACTATTTGACTCTTGACCAAACTTTTGGTATGCTATTTTGACTAGTAGGTGTAAGTTTGGACATCATTTTTAATGATATTGTAGAGTCAGGCCTCTTGGTTAGAACCTCGACCTGAAGTAGTTGGATGGTTTGTTAAACATGCTTTAAGTATGATCATTTTAAATTTGTGTCAAACCTTGATCATATTCGTATGATCAAGGGTATCATTTAGTCATTGAAAGGTTGTTCGATTGTGAGTTTTCTCTACCTATGTGGAATCATTTCTTTTCTCTATATGAGTGAGGAAATTGGTTAAGTATGATTCACACCAATCTTGTATGGAATACTTGTATGGTTCCTAGACAACCTTATCTCATAAATCTTGTATAATGTGTTTAATGGCTTGTATTATTCTCATTTGGTTGGAGCCAAATAATTATTGCATAGACTGCTTTCTATAACATGTTAATATAGATTTGGATCTTGAGATCTTGTTGTTGTTATCTCTTAGCTCAACTTTAATCTTGGCCAATATTTGTATTGTTAGACTATTGAATTGGAATTTATTTTTGTTTGTAATAAATTAGATTTGAGTAAAATATTTTAATCATGTATTATGGGATGCATGATTAAGGAATTTCTACTCTTTTTTTCTCACTTGATATTAGTCATACATGGATTTGCCTTATTGGTGTGATATTTCGTAAGTGGGAATGTATACCTGTATATTTTAAGGATACTTGTTTGGTTGGATGATTGATGAATGTTAAATTCAATTGTTTATTGTCTTCTAGTTGATAGAAATTAGACTCATTTGGATCGTTAGAAGCTAACATTACATGTTTTTATGATACACTTGAGTATGGTAACTTTGAAATGTTCAAACAAGAAAATATATTTCTGAACCCTTGACTATTTTCTATTAATAAGTAGTGTTCCTTTTTGAAGTTGTTAGCTAGAACATATGGTTTAAAGGATTTATCTCCTATCATGCTCAGTTCAAATGAACTAACCCATGCTAACACTCTTGCAGATAAAATTCGTGAAAAAGGAAAAGAGGAAGACTTATGGAAAGATGCATTTATTCTATTGATTGAAGAAATGTAGTTTGATGAAAAGATTATGTTTAATTACTGAACTATTCTTGTGAATAAGTGTGTAAGGCCTAAGGCCGGTAATGTAAATTGTTGAAAGAATTTGAATTATCTCTTATTTAATTGAATTGACATCTTAAATTTGAAATGATTAAAGTGGTTGCTTAAATCATTCTCTCTTGACTGGATTGGTTATGTATGAATGATGTTTTCAACTTAAAATAGTTCTTTCACTTGGAAAGTAAGCTTGTAGGGAATCATTGATATACATTGCTTTACTTCAGGACATTGATTTGTAATCTTGGGAAAGTTATATAAAATGTTACCAATCTTACATTGTTGTTATAAAGCAAGGAATATTATTGTAGATCTGTTAATAGGAGGGAAAATGGAATAGTTGGGAATATTTTCCCTTTTAATGAATTGTATGAAGGGTATAATTATAATGTCTTATCCTTGAAAGAGTGATTTTCTGTTCTAGCTTTTAATTACTAATTTTATTATGAAATGGTAGTAATGAATAAGTTATATTCAAAAAATTTATATGTTGTGGAAATTAATTCATGAATGACTATGCTTAATTACATCATTATGAACAATACTTGTATGACTGTTTTAAGAGAAATGATATGAAATAAAAAGAGATGCATGATTAATAGTAAATAAATCTAAGTGATTATACTATAATGCATTCTATCTATCCTAATAAATGAATAAGTACAAACGGAAAGGAATTGTACTTAAGAGGGATAGGATGATAATATGGGGTTGGATGTATAAATGAACCCAACCTTTAAGGCATTAAGAAATTTTTTCTTCTTGCTGAAATAATGAAGTCATAAATATGATACATATTTGACTTGCATGAATAATGTAATTATGTTGTGTAAACTTGATACACGGGACTGTTCACTATTAGGTGACGGAATGAACCCTTCAAGTAGACTATGAGGTGGATGCAAAATATACTTCCATCATAGATGAGTTACAATTAGGGGATTAATTTTAACTAAGTTATCATAGTTTGAATAGTTGAATGGCTTAAAGGAAAGTAAATGTAAGTCAAGAGACTATTGCAGGTTGAATGCATGAAACCCATTTAGAGTCATTAAAATGAACTTTAGAATGTTCCTAAAGGTATAATTGGATGTGTGAGGCTATTGCCCTACAATATACCTATAAGATGTTTCTAAGATATGAAATAAACTAATGGAGGCTTCATACTTAAGAGAATAAGTATTGAGCAGAAATAAACCTGTAGATCCTTCAAGTTGACTTAAGTAGAAACATTACATTCCTTAATGGAATGTTGATAGAACCTGAGTTAGTCCTTAGGAATGACACATAAAGGATGAAAATAACTAGGGTGAGATTAACTAGCTATGAATTAAAGGGATTAATCAACTTGTTAAGAAGGAAGGTTTATATTTTTGGAACTTAATGGGCTGTTGCAGCATAACCATTGTTACACAGTACCCATCCAATGACGGGGTTCATTGGGTGGTTACTCTGGAGAATTTGTTATGGCACAATAACCCATTAATCACCTCTAATCAAAATTGTGTTGGACTAGGGTCTCAATTCATTGTTAAGCACTGTATAGTGATGAGTTCATGGTTTGTGACTGATGTCAACTTACATTGACTATGGGTGATGGAGTGTACTCGAAGTGACAGGGGTCGATTCAAATACACTTGATGACCCTTAGTTATTGTAAGTGGATTATCTACACTATCCCATGTGGTTTATCTCTTCTTAGTGTTTAACATGGAAATGAGAAGGATTGAACAAGTGTCAAGAAAGTCTAATCAAGATAACAGTTTCAAGTGTGGTGAAAGACATATTCCTTAATGATGAATATGTCATCTTGGAATATAGGCATGACAAATAAGTCTAAAACTTTAGCCAAAATATCACAAGCTTTTGGTTGCGTTGTCTTAAATTCACCAGAATAAGGTGCGGGATATAGGATGGGTACTTGTAACTAGTACCTAGATAAGCCCTTGGTCATCTGCACTTGATGAGCCCTCAAATGAAAAAGGGAACCACAAGTATACTGAGTATACAATGAAATGAAATATGAGAGATGGTTCTATGTTGAGTCATCATTGAAATGAAATATCAGTTACTGAGTCATAACAACTACATATGGTTACTGTTGTAGGATTGATTAGTAGATTTAATGTGGTTCTAAATGTTGAATTTAGAGCAGTGAACATTGATATAAAAAAATTCCCCTACTTTTGTAATCATGAAATAGGGATGTTACATCTTTGTATCAAAGTTAAAGGTTGCATCTCTTGGACCCATTTGAGTCCACTTCTGATAAAACTAAACTTCTTGATTACAAAAATGGTAAGAACAAGGGGACGTACTAAAAATAACCCACATCTAGGTGGTGAAGTAGCCACAACTAAAAATCCAGATGAAATCCTTATTGCCCTGCTGGACACAAGGAATAGGATTGTTGTTCTTGAACAACAAGTGGCTAGAAATAACATTGAGATTGATAGTGAGCAAGTCTCAAGGGAAGCCACATGATGAGAGAAATGATGAAGTTGAGGATCTCAATGTTGTGAATGAGAATGCTGGAAATAATGATAATAGGAATGCACCCAATCATCCCGAGAACAAGAGGACAAGATTGATAGGTGAACTGAATAGTGATATAAAGTGAATAAGTCCATCAAAATTTTATTGAACCACCTAGAGAGATAAGGATGAGAATTGGATTAGTGAGATGGAGAAATATTTCGTGATAAGAAATTTCTGCTAGGAAACCAAGGCTATATGGGGAGCTTATCAGCTTTCCCATGCAACATCTTCATCATGGGACAACCACAAGGTTGAGCTTAATGTTAACAAAAAAAACATCACATGGAACTAATTCAAGGGTAATTTTAGGAAGAATTGGCTACCCTAGTTCTACTATGACCAGAAAATGACAGATTTCCAAACTTTAACTCAAGGCAAATTGTCGGTAACGGAATATTGGGATAAGTTCACCAAGCTTCTCAAATATGTACTGCAGTACCAAATAGATGAAAAATTCCAAATAAGGAAGTTCATCATGGGGTTTTATCCTATCATAGGTGGTGAGGTTGATGTACATAGCCCCACCACCATGGAAGAAGTGGTAGAAAAATCCATTCAACAGGAGCAGAAACTGAAGGAAAATTTCTACACATAAGGAGGAGAAACATAAGAAAAATGGGAATGCTTCTTTGTCTTTTCCACCCAAGAAGGGTACATGGAAGAAGTTTGGAAATAAAGGAAAGCCTTTTGCTACAAATGAAAATAAAACAACATTAGGTAAAGCTGCAACAAATAATAAGAATAATGGCCAGAAGGGAAATCATGGGCCAAACAATACTTTCAAGGCTGAGAATAAATATGAGCCTAAGAAGGGACCCATTGGAGGTTGTTTTAATTGTGGAGGAATCCACTATGCAATTCATTGTCCTTTAAATAAAAATGATAACAACCAACAACATAAGATACATGTTGCGGTAGCCGACAAGCAAGCTGAAAAGTAGGCTACACCCATAGAAGTGTCAGGTAAGTTGTATGGCCTACCTGTAACTATAATTTTTGATACTGGTGCTTCTGAATGTTTTATTTCTAGCAAGTTAGTCACTAAATTAAAACATAAAGCTGGTTTTATGGAAAAACCATGGACTTTCCAGTATGGGAATAATGTTGTCCACATAGTTAGTAAGTGTATTTTTGGTGCAGCCTTGGAATTTCCGAGCTTCACAACTGAGGTAGACCTATATGTTGCACCTCTAGGGTCTTATGAAATAATAATTGGAGTGAACTATTTGGCTGATCATAAATCACTTGTGGACTATTTTTGGAAACATATAAGGTGTTTGGATGACCTACAGAAATAAGTAGACATTCAAGGAATAAAAAGAAGCATAAAAGTTAGAGAAATATCTACTATGTAGCTAAAAAAGGCTAAACATAAAGGCTACATGCTTTATGTAATAAAAATTTCAGATTCAGCCGAAGAAGGAGGTGAATTTTTAGAAAAGTATCTTCTCTTACAAAATTATAACAATGTGTTTCTAGAAGAATTACCGAGTCTTCTACTGAAAAGAGAGTTTGAATTCACTATTGAAATCAAACCAGGAATGAAACCTATTTATAAGGCACCTTATCAAATGACTACCACTGAATTGGTAGAGCTTAAGGCATAATTACATGAATTATTGTCTAAAGGGTTAATAAGGCTGAGTGTCTCACCTTGGGGAGCACCGATGATCTTTGTTAAAAAGAAAGATGGAACCTTAAGACTTTGCATTGACTACAAGATGTTGAACAAGGAAACTATTAAGAATAGATATCCTCTTCCAAGGATAGATGATCTTTTTTATCAGATGTGTGGAGCATCAGTTTACTCTAAAATAGATCTGCATTTTGGATATCATCAGTTGAGAATCAAGGAAGAAGATATTCATATGACTAATTTTAGAATGAGATATGGACATTATGAGTTCACTGTTTTACCTTTTGGGTTAACTAATGTCCCCTACAACCTTCATGAATTTGATGAATAACATCTTTCAAGAATACTTGGATAAGTTTTGTGTCTTGTATTCTTGGATGATATTCTCATCTATTCATGAAGCTTGGAGGAGCATAATGAGCACTTAAGGATTCTACTTGAGGTGCTAAGAAAGAGAAAATTATACGAAAACTATCCAACTGTTCCTTTTATGAAACTGAGGTACAATAATTGGGACATATAATAAATAAATATGGAATCTCAATTGATCCCTCAAATATATCATCCATAATTAATTGGCCGGCACCTAGGAACATACATGAAGTTAGAAGCTTCATGGGACTTGCTGGCTACTACATTAAATTTGTAAAATATTTCTCAAGGGTTGTTGCCGCAATAACTTCATTGCAAAAGAAATATAAAAATTTCTTATGGAGTGAAAAATGTGAAGCTTGTATTTAAAACATTGAAAGAACAACTAACTTCAACCCCTATATTGAATGTCCCTGATCCAAATGGAAGTTTTACGGTGGTAAAGGATGCTTCCAGGGAAGGATTAGGGGGTATATTTCTACAGAATGATCATGTAATAACATAAAAAAGAAGGAATCTTAAAGTGCATGAGAAAAATTATGCTCCTCATGATTTAGAACTTGCTGCAATAGTACATGCATTACAAGTTTGGAGACATTACCTCTTAGGGAAACCCTTCAAGTTGAAAACTGGTCATCTTGGGCTGAAATATATCTTCACTCAGCCTAACTTAAATGTGAGGTAGTGGAGATTGTTAGATTTCTTATCCCAATATGATTTTGACATCAGTTACATAAAAGGCAAGGAAAATAGAGTAGCAGATGTACTAATTCATAGAAAATATATTTCTATACTAGTGACCTTGAGAACTCAATTTAAGGATGAGGTTAAGAACACCTTAATGTCTGATTTGTACTTATAGTAGGTAAAAACAACACTTGCTGCAAATCCAAAGGATAAGAGGTACAAAGGGTTTCGGTTAGATGGTGAAGGGATTTTGAGGTATGAGGATAGAGTGTATGTACCACTGGGAAATGAGTTAAGGAAGAAAGTGATGACTGAATTTCATAATGCACCTTACTCTGGACATCCTGGGGTGACAAATATGCTTGTTGATGTTAAACAACAATATTTTTGGAAAGGGATGAAGAGAGACATCTTGGATTACGTGTCTCACTACTTAGAATGCCAGCGTGTGAAAGTTGAGCATATGCGCCCAGCTGGTTTATTATGACCTCATAACATACCACAATTTAAATGACAGGTTATAAGAATGGAATTTTTTCAGGGACTTCCTATGTCAAGAAATAAACATGATGTTATTTTTTTTGTGGTTGATAAACTAACTAAAGTAGCACATTTCATCATTAGGAATCTAAAGGATGACTCACTTGTTCTTATAAAAAGGTTTATTCAAGATATTTTTAAATTGTATGGTGTTCCTGAATTGATAATATATCATAGGGACCCACGAATGAATTTGTTATTTTAGAAAAATCTTAATGTAGATTTGGGGACAAAGCTAAACTTTAGCTCTACTTATCATCTGGAGACGGATGGACAAACTGAAAGAGTGAATCAGAGTCTTGAAGATGTACTCAAGATGTACTACATGGATCAACATTACAAATGGGAAGAATATATTCCTTTGGTTGAATTTGCATACAATAACACTTACCATTCTTCTCTAAAAATGACACCTTTCGAGGCCTTATATGGGAAGAGGTGTAGGAACCCTAACAATTGGGATAACATTGAGTATAGAGAAGTAATTGGGCTTGAAATGATTTCTGAAATGGAACAACAAGTTAAGTTAATCTAGGAAAGATTAAAGGAGGCTGTTGATAAATAGAAAAGCTATGTAGACCTAAAAAGTGTCGAAAGGAAATTTGAATTTGGTGATAAATTTTTTCTAAGGGTCAAGCCTAAAAAGAGCTTGATTACCTTTGGCAAGTCATCCAAGTTGTCACCTCATTATGTAGGCCCCTTTGAGATTGTTGAAATAATCAACCTTATGGCCTACCAACTTGCATTGCCTCCTTCATTGGCACTGATGCATGATGTTTTTCATATTTCTTTACTTAATAAATACGTTTCATATTTATCACATGTTTTAAATTAGAATGCCTTGCAGGTCCAAAACCCAGGGGTAATCGTGGTGGAGCTAGTTAGAATACTGGAAATCCTGCAAGTTGTACTTACGTAATCATGAAATTGGACAATGTAAGGTCCAATGGGATCAATTTAATGAAGAAAGTGTAACTTGGGAAAATATGGAGGACATGAAATATGCTTTTCCTCACTTGTTTTAGCAGAAATATTTCATTTCTCATGTAAAAAATTGGATCATTTTGACTTAAAATTTATTCTGGGTTTGCTGTTTTGAGAAAAATACCTAATTCAAGTATTAATACAACCATTGATGCTATTATACTACTGAAAAAATGAATTTTTGGATTGAATTCTATTTTCTGCTAAGGAATTGTATGGCTAAATAATTCATACTAAACATGTTTTCTAGATAAGCTTTTTTGAATTAATACAATCATCTGGATGATGATACTTTAGAGGGGAAGAATGTAACACCTCTACCATCCTTTCATCTATACTTTCTCATTTGAGAAATGGATTGCAACATTGACATGTGATTTTTCTTGAGTTGTTACTCCTTAGAAATGAATAAATCATGTTTCTAGATTAATATTTATCTTAGTTGAGATTTTCTTGCTTAAGCATCCATCATTTGCAAGGTACTCTTGAATTGTGATGTTATTTAATTAATTCATGAAATGAACTAGATAGTTGCAACTTGTGGAGAGTTTTCTTGGAACCATTGGGTAAGATGGTAAAATGAGAAAATTATCCTAAGTCAATAATAATTGATTATTATTATTATTTTTATTGAATCAATTAAGAAAATACCTTAGATTAGTTTCATTAAACCAAGACATTCCCTTAATTTGATATGTAATTGTGATTAATGGGGGAAATTACAGTTTTTCATTTTTGTGAATTACCCAAGTATACTAACTAATCTTGGTGACTTATTCTAGTTTTCTTATGATTCAATATCATGTTGAGGACTGGAAGGTGTTGAGAGCTGGCTCGAGTAACACAACTCCATTTTAAAAACATTACCTGGCTGGTAAGGTTCAGGTGTGGTAGTTATTAAGCCTAGACTATGAAGGATGTGTTGTTAACATTTAAATTTTAATGATCTAACCTAAGGCCTAAGGCATATGAACTAAGTCAATTCTTAAGAACCTAACCTAAGTGATCTATGCCTAAATGGTAATGTTGCTAAGATTAATTTAATCCTAACCTAAGATGGAAGGCAAACTTGGACCCTAACTTGAAGCTAACCCTAGTTGGCATTGGGAAGGGGGTGCATGGTCAGGTAAGAAGTGGTGGTTGCTGCCACTTTTACAAGTACATGAAATTTGTTTTAATGCCGTTAATTGTAGACACTACCACTCCTTATCGGTAAGCCATGTTTGGATTTTCTAGGTTGCTAAAAATAACTCTAGCATGATTAGTTAGATGGCTAAGTAGTTAGAAGCTAACCTAGTAAAGGTTAGAGGAATTCGGTGGGTTGGCAGGAGAAATGAATTGTCTTGGAAAACATTAATGATTTAGAAAATTCTTCCAAACCGCCTAGGGGAAAACATGTCAGATTCGAGAAAGGAAATATTTTTTTGGTTTTCCATTTGGTCATTTTGTTTCTCATTCTCACTCTGCAAATGGAGATTTTGGGCATTTGATCTAGTTTTTGACTGGTTTGAATATTGTCTTCTCTATTTCATGGGTAAGTTATTGGGAGAGATTCCAGTGGAAAGGTGGAGGAAGTTTCATGAAAATTAACTACTTCAATTGTAGAAGCTGTAGTGGGAGTTGGAATAAGGATCTTGGGAGCTGGAAGAAAACTTTGGGAAGATCTACCAGGCATGATAGGCTCTAATCCCTTGTAAAAACTTGTCCTATCTAATTATTTTGTTAATAGAAGTCTAAATATGATAGAATACAGTTTGGAGTTTTCAGTTTTTACTATTAATAAATAAATGGAATTTGTAGATTGGTAAGTAGCTATTAGAACCGGTTTTCGAGATTGTAACTGTATACTTGTTTTATCATGGTTGAAATTTTGATTTTCTTTACATGACTGTGTTATTCATTTTGAAATAAACTTTCATGAATGCAAAGGAAATAGAAAGTGTTATCAGGGTTCATTTTAAGAGACCTCCTGGAAATCGGAGGTGGAGAATACCTGGCGAATATCCCCGGAACCGGTTTCACGGGAAGGCGAATTTTTTGGGGGTTGTATGAAAAAAATTCGCCTGATTATCAAGCACTCCGACAGAAGGCTGCAGACGCGCGACGGGAGATTTTGCTGTCGCGCGTCAAGTAAATGCAGTGACGCGCGTCAATAGACCTTAGTGTCGCGCGTCAATAGACCTTTGTGTCGCGCGTCAATAGACCTATTGACGCGCGTCACTGAGGGTGCTGTCCGAGCGCGTCACTGCATTTACTTGACGCGCGACAGCAAAATCTTCCGTCGCACGTCTGCAGCCTCCGACCTCTGCTTTCTCATCAAAAAATCTCTGTCGCGCATCAACAAACTCTTTGTCGTGCATCTGGTATGCGTCAATATCTGTTGTACCTCCTTGTCGCGCGTCAATAGGCCTTAGTGACGCGCGTCAATAGGCCTTAGTGACGTGCGTCAACAGACCTTAGTGACGCGCGTCACTAAGGCCTATTGACACGCGACATTAAGGCCTATTGACGCGCGTCACTAAGGCCTATTGACGCGCGTCAATAGGCCTTAGTGACGCGCGTCAATAGGCCTTAATGTCACGCGTCAATAGGCCTTAGTGACGCGCGTCACTAAGGTCTGTTGACGTGCGACATTAAGGCCTATTGACGCGCGTCACTAAGGCCTATTGACGCGCGATAACAAATATCATGTCGCGCGTCTGCAACCTCTGCCCTCTTCTTGCTCATCGAAAAAACTCCATGTCGCTCGTCAACAAAATATTTTTCATGCATCTACTATGCGTCAATATCTACAGTATCTCCTTGTCTGCAAACCCTCCTTGTCGCGCATCAATAACTTACCCCCTTGTCGCGTGTCTATAATACGGGATATATCATATTGTTGAAAAATGTGAAGTAGAAGTGTTCTACCTGGCGAATAATCTAGGTTTATATAGGGGATATTTTTCAAGGGGTAGGCGAAGCCGACCCCTAAAAAAAATTAAAGTGTAATTTTTAGGCGAACAGGTCATTGGCCCGTGCCAAAAAATTCGCCTTTTCAAAATTTTCAAAAATGGAATATTCGCCATATTATGAATATTCGCCACTAAAATTATCCCTGAGTGTTATTCTTTAGTTACATGTGGAAATAATTTGTAAATCGGTTAAGCTATAGTGATATTGAACTTGTCATGTTATTTCGATGACTCTGGGTTACATGTGCTTATATTTTACAAATGGGTTTTTGTAGTGTTGTTATCAATCTATGTATTGTTATTTTTCAATTGCTATAGAACTTCCTATTCTTATCTTTTAAAGGATGTAACAACCTTGTGTTATGGGTCGAGTGGGAACTCAAGCCCTCATCAAGTTAGATTGGTGTTTTCTTAAGATATTGCTTTTTAGTTCAGGTCTGTGTTCGAATCTTGTTTTGAATATTCAAACTCATGATCATTGTAACTATGAGTTCATGGGGATTTTTCTTCATGATCACTCTCTCGTGGGTGATTTATTGTTCAACCCAGTTGGGTATGATCTTGGTTATATTATTCTTTGATCAATCTTGAAGGTTTTTTTGAGTTTTTCGATAACCAAGGTCAAGTTAGATCTTAACTGAAGATTCTGGGATTTATTTGTACCCATTGTGGTTAAATGCATTCTCTATTTTGTATAAGTAGGTCACTAGACTGTTATTCGATTTATCCATTTGGCTTTGCTTCGCTAAACTGTGGAGGGTTATTCATAGTTCGGGTCATATGAACTTTGGGTTTCTATTTCATCATGGTAACTGTTATGTTGCTTCTATGCTACCAGAGTAAACAATTGACATATTGTCGAATAGGACTATATTTAGCCATGAAAGTGTAATGGCCCCTGGGGGATATTGTGTATCAATCTGTGAACTGTTTGGTTCCTGACTAGACTTCCGGTATGCTATTTTGACTGGTAGGTTTAAGTTTGACCAACTTTTTTAATGATATTGTAGAGTCAGGCCTCCTACTTGGAAACTTGACCTAAACTAGTTGGATGGTTTGTTAAACTTGCTTAAGTATGATCATGTTAAATTTGTGTCGAACCTTGATCATATTCGTATGATCAAGGGTATCATTTAGTTTTTGAAAGGTTGTTCTATTGTGAATTTTCTCTTCATGTGTGGAATCATTTCATTTCTTTATCTGAGTGAGGAAATCAGTTAAGTATGATTCACACCAATATTGTATGGAATAATTGTATGGTTTCTAGACAATCTTATCTCATAAATCTTGAAAAATGCATTTAATGGCTTGTATACTTCCCATTTGGTTAGAGCCAAATAATTATGGCATGGAATACTTTGTATAACAAGTTAATATATATTTGGGTCTTGAGAGCTTACTACCGTTATCTCTTAACTCAACTGTAATCTTTTCCAACCTTTGGATTGTTAGATTGTTGAATTGGATTTCATTTTTTTTTACAATTAATTAGATTTGAGTACAATATTTTAATCATATAGTATGGGTTGTATGAGTAATACATATCTACTCTTGTTTAATCACCTGGTATTAGGTATACTTGGCTTTTCCTTATTGGTGTGATATTGCTTATGTGGGAATGTATACCTGTATATTTTAAGGATACTTGTTTGGTTGGATGATTGATTAATGTTAAATTTGTTTGTTGATAGGATTCTAGTTAATAGAAATAAAACTCATTTGGATCATTAGAAGATAACATTGTAGGGTTTTGTGATAGACTTGAGTATGGTACTTCTGAAGTGTTCAAATAGGAAAATATCTTTCTGAACCCTTGACTATTTTCTATTAATAAAGAATGTTCCTTTTTGAAGTTATTAGTCAGAACATATGGTTTTAAGGACTTATCTCCTATCATGCTTAATTAAAATGAACTAACCCATGCTAACGCTCTTGCATATAAAATTCATGGAAAAGGAAAAGAGGTAGACTTATGGAAAGATGTATTTATTCTATTGATTGAAGAAATGTAGTTTGATGAAAATATTATGTTTAATTACTGAACTATTCTTATGAATAAGTGTGTAAGGCCTAAGGTTAGTAATGTAAACTATTGAAAGAATTTGAATTATCTCTATTTTAATTGAATTGACATCTTAAATTTGAAATGATTGAAGTGGTTGCTTAAATATTTCTCTCTTGAATAGATTGGTTATGTGTGAATGATGTTTCCAACTTAAAAGAGTTCTTTCACTTGTAAAGTAAGCTTGTAGGGAATCATTGATATACATTACTTTACTTCAGGACATTGATTTGTAATCTTGGGAAATTTATATAAAATGTTACCAATCTTACATTGCTATTCTAAAGAAAAGAATATTATTGTAGATCCATTAATAGGAGGGAAAAGGGAATAGCTGGGAATATTTTCCCATTTACTGACTTGTATAAAGGGTATAATTATAATGTATTATCCTTGTAAGAGTCATTGGCTGTTCTAACTTTTAATTACTGATTTTATTTGGATATGATAGTAATGAATAAGTTATATTCAAACAATTTATATGTTTTGGAAATTAATTCATGAATGAATATGCTTAATTACATCATTACGAACAATACTTGTATGAATATTTTAAGAGAAATGATATAAAATAAAAAGAGATGCATGATTAATAGTAAAGAAATATAAGTGATTATACTATAATGCATTCTATCTATCATAATAAATGAATAAGTACAATAACAGAAAGAAATTGTACTTAAGAGGGATAAGATGATAATATGGGGTTAGATGTATAAATAAACCCAAACTTTAAGGCATTAAGAACAAAGTTCTTCTTGCTGCAATAATGAAGTCATAAATATGATACATATTTGACTTGCATGCATAATGTAATTATGTTGTGTAAACTTGATACAAGGGAATGTTCACTATTGGGTGATAGAATGAAACCTTCAAGTAAACTTTGAGGTGGATGCAAAATATCCTTCCATCATAGATGATTTACACTTAGGGGATTAAGTTTAACTAAGTTATCACAGTTTGAATAGTTGAATGGATTAAAGGAAAGTAAATGTAAGTCAAGAGACTATTTCAGGTTGAATGCATGAAACCTATTTGAAGTCATTAAAATGAACTTTAGAATGCTCCTAAAGGTATAATTGGATGTGTTAGGATGTTTCCCTGCAATATACCTATAAGATGTTTCTAAGATATGAAATAAACTCAAGGAGGCTTCATACTTAAGAGAATAAGTATTGAGAAGAAATAAACCTGTAGATCCTTCAAGTTGACTTAAGTAGAAACATAACATTCCTTAATGGAATGTTGATGGAACCTGAGTTAGTCTTTAGGAACGACACCTAAAGGTTGTAAATAACTAGGGTGAGATTAACAAGTTACGAATTAAAGGGATCAATGAAATTGTTAAGAAGGAAGTTATAGATTTATGGAACTTAATGGGATGTTGTAGCATAACCACTGTTACACAGTACCCATCCTATAATGGGGTTCATTATGTAGTTATTACGGAGCAAACGTTATGGTACAATAACCCGTTCAGCTCCTCTAATTTGAAATCATATCGGAATGGGATCACAATTCATTTTAAGCACTAGGTAGTGATGAGTCCATGGTCTGCGGCCAATTTCAAATTACATTGACTACGGGTGATGGAGTGTACTCACAGTGATAGGGGTATATTCGAATACACTTGATGACCCTTAGTTACTGTAAGTGGATTATCTACACTAGCCCATGTGGTTTATATATTCTTAGTGTTTAACAACGAAATGAGAAGGATTGACAGGAGTCAAGAAATTCTAATCAAGATAATAGTTTCAAGTGGGGTGAAAGACATATTCCTTCAGGACGAGTATGTTGTCTTGGAATATAGGCATGAAAAACATGTCTGAAACTTTGTCCAAAGTATCAAAATCTTCTTGTTAAGTTGTCTTAAATTCACCAGAATAAGGTTTGGGATATAGGATGGGTACTCGTAACAAGTTATTAGATAAGCCCTTAAGTAACCACAATTGATGAGCCCTCAAATGAAAAAGGGAATTGTAGGTATACTAAGTATACAATGAAATGAAATATGAGAGATCGGTTCTATGCCTATTCATCATTGAAATGAAATATGGGAGATCGATTCTATACCGAGTCATCATTGAAATGAAATATTAGAGATTGGTTACACCGAGTCATAATAGATGCATATAGTTACTATTGTAGGATTGATTAGCAGATTTAATGTGGTTCTAAATGCTGAATTTAGAGTAGTTAAAATGGATATATAATTTTTTTCCCCTACTTTTGTAATCATGAAATATGGATGTTACAACCTTGAGCCCTCTGTTTTTGTGTTGAGTAGGCATGGAAGTAAACCCTTGCCACATGATCAACCTCATTACAGTTGTAACATACCAATTAATTCTTCCTTTTATGACCTACATCTTGACTAGGTGGATCATACAAGAAAAATTTAACATGACCTTGTTCATTACAATTGTAGCACACCACACTCTTAACAAAATCAATTATATTTTACCTTCATGGATTATCATCTCTAGAGGACTTTCTACACTCTTTTTCCCTATGGCCAAAGCCATTACAAGTAAAAAAATGACCATTGAAAGATATCGCATACCTTGAAGCATACGGCTGCCTAATTGGCCTTGATTTCACATTTTCTTTGATGAGAGTCACCTTCTTCTCTTCATTGATGTTAGCTTCACCTACTTCCTTTCTTGGAACTATGTTTTCTTACTTAACTTCCTTGTCTTTATATTCCTGTTTGAAGCCCAAACTAGTTCTATCACCTGTAAATATTTGTTTTCCAAGTAGATCATTTATATCATTGGCTCTTTTATTAAAATTGTAAAAGGAGATAGTACTCTTACTAGCCTCTAGTAGCTCAACCCTGATGGACTCTATATCTTCTTCAAATTTTGAACACATAATTTCTTTATCTTACAAACTTGATACAATATACTTTAATTTTTCTTCTAACAATTTGATTGACTCATTTTTATTTCTTGAATAAGCCTTGTACTTCTCTTCTATCTTGTGAATTTGAATTTCATTTTCCTAGACCTGAAAACTCATCTTCTTGTTCTCTTTTTAAATATGCTTTAGTTCTCTTTTAATTCCTTCAAGATCATATTTTTCTTCCACTTCATGTTCATCAGTAGAGCTGCTATAACCTGATATAAAATCTCCTAACAATGAAGAGTCATCACTAGAAGACCTTTTGCATCATTAGTCATGAAAAATACCTCATTTCTTATATCCTCATTATTTTATTCATATTACAAATCTGAAACACCAATACTAGTATCAGATAGTTCACCATATTAATTTGTATAAAAACTTCTTTTTTCCTTCTCCTTGTAGTTAATTTTTTAAAAGTTCTTATCACCTTTACTAAACTTGTAATTCTTCTTCCTATGATCAAATTAATGATCTTCATGATATTCCTTTTCATTCCTATGAGGAAATTTAGTAGTAAAATGACCTACTTCACCAAAATTGAAACACTTGAATTTAAGTTTACGTCTATACTTACCAAATCTAAGCTTCAATATTCTATCCATCATGGCAGAGAGCTCTTCATATTAAATTTCAAGAGTACCATAATTATCCTTCACCTTCTTTCTTTCAACCTTCATATTAGATTTGAAGGAAACCTCTCTTTTGGCTGGTTTGTAGTCACCTACTCTCATCTCATAAGAAGTCAAAGTATGACGTAACTCATCCATCTTCAAAGTAGTTAGATCCTTCAACTCTTCTATATTAGATACTTTAGAGTAAAACTTAGGAGTTAGTGACATCAAAAGTTTTTGAACAATAACTTCTTCTTTGACATCTTCACCTAACCCTTTCATACTCTTGACCAATTTTTCAACTCTAATAAGATATGCATCAATCAAATCATCATTATTCATCTTAAGACTCTCAAACTAATTTCTAAATGTTTGAAGCTTAGAAATTCTTACCTTTGAGTTACCTTCATACAAAACTTGTAGTTTTTTACATGCCTCTTTTGCTGACTTGCAGTGCATTACCTTTTCCATCTCAGATTCACCAAGACCACATATGATGGCACTAAAATCCCTTGAGTTATTACTACATTTTTTCTTTTCTACTTTAGTAGTTAGAGTAATGACAGGAGGAGTATAGCCATTATCCAAATCTTCCCAAACATAAAAAACTAGAGATATGATATAGGTATTCATACTAAAACTCCAAAAATAATAATTCACACCATCAAACAAAGGTGCATTTCTAGTATAGGAACCACTCACCATTTTCGTGCTTCAAGGATATACTTTCAAGTGATAAAAATTATCCAAAACGACCTACTATCATACCAATTTTTGGAAGCACAATTGACTGAGAGGGGGGTGAATAAATCCTTACAAAATTAAATCAATCAAATTTCAGATTGATTATCGAAAACACAAAATCACTTAACCATTCATTTATGTGTGCACACCATCAAATACCATACATTTAATGAAACATGAAAAAGAGAATAAAAAAAAGACACAAGATAGAGGTGGGAAACCCTAAAGGGGAAGAAACCACACTAAAAAAAAATATTTATATTAATATGTTTCAAATTTAGTGAGGCACTAACCTCATAAGGAGAACCAACCCCTAGTTTAGTAGAGCTATAACCCTACAAGGAGCACCATTCCCTAGTTTTGTGAAACACCAACTCCAAAAGGAGGATAAAACCCCAAAAGATGATTAGTCACCCACTCAACCACATATGAATAATATATATGATGTATTTATTCCACCACAACTGATAGAGATCAAAAATTCAGCTCACAGCACCTTCAAACCCTTGTTTATACCCTATGTCTTCAATCTCTCAGAAACTTACTCTTTATTCACTTCTCAAGGATTAAAAATATTGAACACATGATTTATTTACTTATTAAACCTGTCACACACTTTATAAAATATAAATTCATTCTAACATACCTGCAAAACAAGTCCACCTAGGTCATACTTCTTGCATACACACCACTAGCTCACAAAAGCACCAAAAACTATGCTTTTATAAGCTCCTTATTGATTATAATAAAAAATAAAACATTTTAAATTTATTTTCATAATAAATTAATCTTAAAAACATCCCATATACTTTTCATTATAGATAAAAGTTACCCATATAGGTTGGCCTATCCAAAACCCTTCATTCATGCACCAAAAATCCTCAAATCCCCATCATTAGATTGAGAAAAATCTCCTAACTCCAAAAATATTTTTATTCATGCTCTAAAAATCACCAAATTTTTTAAAAATAAAATTTAAATATCATCCATGATATAAATTATCAATAACCAATAAAATTCTTTTTTTTAATGGGCCAAATGGCTAATAGCCTTCATAAAACACCTATTTCCAGCACCCTGTCTTCACCTTTTGGCCTCAAGATCATCAAATAACACCTAAAATATGACATGTGAAAACTATAAAGAAATTTAAGAACATGTAGAACACTTATAAAAAAGTTATAACTTTTGAAACAACCTCAGGTTAAAACTACATAATTTTTTTCCTTCAAATCAAACTGCCTATAATGTAGTTTCCAAAAAGCAACTAGTTAACACCCTTTATGAAACTTTAAATACCTCAAAATAGATGAATTAGATTCAAAATAAATCCTTATTCACATTATAGGTGATATAAATCATCAAAAAAACCATCTCATACTCCAAATAACTCAAACTTTCAACAAAAACAATTATGTCCTAGAAATATAAAAATATTCTTGTCCACAAAAATGACCCAAAAACCATATAAAATGTCATCAAAATGAGAAATTAATTATATAAATTGAATCATATATGAATTATATTTCCAACACAAATTGAATCACCTCCTAACTCCTTCTGTAAATCCTATAATGTCTATTTTACTGAAGACTACTTTAAACTGCCCCAAAACCACTCTTTGACCAGTCAACCTCAATAGAGCACACTTTTTCATTATTATGTATCATCATGACCTGAGAAATATCTGGAAAGAAATAAAATATCACATAATAAAAAAATGTCTATTTATTTTGTAACTCCTTTGGAAAACCTTGTCCTAAAAACATATTCAGAAACTAACTTGTTTGAGTGGGCTTCACTCATCACCATAACCTCTACCATACCATTATAGAAATATGAATGATTACTCTACATGTTACAATAATCATCCATGCACTAGTAAATTTTTTTTTCCACTTAGGAATAAAATATCTCAAACCACTTTTAAGCTAGGGTTTCAAACTCATAACAAGATGTTTACTTTCTTAACATTTGTTACTCAAAACTTGATGATGAAGTGACACAATTATTACTATGAAACCTTATGAAATAAATTTATAAACATCCATGAAATTCAAAATGTCCCATGTAAAGCACCAAATTTAGGGTGAGCACCAGAAGTTCCAATTCGAGCTGGAAATCACCTTGTTCTTGGCCCTATTTCACCAAAAACATCATATCTTGAAAAATAATCATCATAGAAACCTAAATATTTTATCAAAAAACAAAGACACACCCTAATTACATCTCCAATCATCACCATGCCATAAATAGCTCTCAATATTTCCACCCTATCTCATTTCCATAGCTAGCCCTTATAGTTTTGCACTATAAAAGCTAGGGTCAATTGAAAGAACACTATAAATCATGATGAAAACACTTAAAATGGTACTAAAATACATTATACATCATAAATAAACTATCTACATGAATCTATAAGATCATATAACTCCAACACTCAATCCCATGCAATCTAACAATCATACTTGGTCCAAATGAGCACTTGCAACATGGTCACCAACCTGTATATGTACCCTACAAATCATGTCGGTGTCTAAGAACTATATAAAAATGTTCTCCATCATGATAAAATGTTTCTAAATAAACCAAGAATATCCAACCTCCATGCACCATAACCTAGGCTAGCTAGGTCACCTGAATAGGCTTGCAAGAGAAAATAATCCTCACTCGATCAACAATTGCAACCAAGAACACTTCTGAATAATAATTTCAGCATAATCCTCAGCATGATTGAAACCTAATAAATCATCCAATTTGTCATTAATGATTTTTTTCATCAATGAAAACACCTATGCAACAACATGCCAATAAATCTATCATCCTATAGATCTAGACATGCAATATATCTTTTTTTCGTGGCTTGATTTTCCTTTGAAATAAAAGTTATTATATGATACATGTAAATATTTTACACTTCTTTGTATTAAGGCTATGAATTTATAATAAGAGATACTTAATAAACATTATATTTCACATGCTCCTAGTTCTACTACCACTCCTCCAATTGGTAAATCTTCTCTTCCTCCTATTCCACCACCCTCGCATTCTCTATCTCACACTAAACATACTCATGATCATTCACCCCAATTTTGTATACCTCAACCACATTAAAATCCCCTCCTAAATGATATCCATTTTAATTTTCATATTCTTATAGGCCTTATGATATCTCACACCATTTGATTGATGAGAAATTGATTAGGCTACCTTCTAATGAGCATCCTCCTCCTCATCAATTATGCCAAATTTGTAACCATCATTTCTGTAATTTTCACAAGATTAATGGTCATAGAGATAATCATTGTTATGCACTCTATGATAGGATTCAATTTATTGAGGAAAATTGAGTCTTTTATTTTTGTGCACACCATGCCAATATATCACATTCCTCTATGTCATAACACTGTACATCGACGTCTATTACCTTGACTACCTCTTGTCTTCATAAGGATATTTTTCCTATTCCACCCTCATCTTTGACTACCCATGAGACATTCCCCCAAATTTTCTTACACCCTAGACCTAAGTAGGTCCTAAAGGAGCACCACTCACCATTATATGATTCACATATTCTTAGTTTTGCTATAATCACTTTGGGTGTATCATTTGACACTCATGTTCATGAAACTGTATCATTTGAGCCTCTTGTATATAGTCGTATCCTTCTTTCTCATTAAATATTATATATTATTTAGTGCCACATGATTTCATGATTCTTTTATAGATGTATACCACTATTTCTATCACTTCACATGCTCTATTATTCCCTAGTTATCCTCATCATTATTATCACCTTTACTGAAATCCCTATTCAATGATCATACTACATGCATGCATGTCATCATTGTACTATCTATTCTAATATCATCATGGTATTATCTATGTTATCTATGAATATAATCTACTCTATAAAATCATTCCCACATATATAATTATATCATCATAATTTCAAAAAAATATCATATAAAATCAAATGAAGTAATAAATAACTCATTTAACAACACAAGTACACATCATCATATCAAAAATTATTTCATTTTACAGATACATCTATTGAGAGTTTCATAATACAAAATCAAGGGACAATTCACATTACAACATATGCCATACATCCTCCTCACTATCACTGGAGGCTACTATCAAAGCTTTTGATCTCAAATCCTTGCCACTAGATCTCTACCTCTATTCTTGGGACCACTGCTCCTCTAGATGAGTTTGTAACAATTCTGCCTCACCCACAGCATCTACATATCATCCCTAAAGCTCTACATACTTATCAAACATACTTTGTGTTACACCATATCCTCCCACAACCTCTCTCACTTAGGCCAACTCCATCCTCACCTTATCTCGTTCTGAGTGCAACATTATACACGTGGTTTCCACAAATACCATAGGATGAAACAATTCGGCATGCTCCCTAGAAATATGATTCAATCTCTCTAAAATTCCTCCTACAAAAACATCTAGGGTCACATTCCAAGTCAATATGTGTATCAATGTATCCATGATCATGCTCCAATACTCATCACCATCCAAACATGTCTCATATAAGCACCTCATTATCACATTACTATAAAAAGTAGTGAATAAAAATCACACTGTCTAATACTTACGTTGTGCAACTACTGTTGCGACACACTCATATTGAAAGAGCTTGTCTAATCTTAGAAACATGTCCTCTAACCACATATTGTGTCAGATAGATCAAAGCTTAACTCTGTCCTTGGCCTAACTTCCACAGTCTCTGTATGGTCTCCAAATCACTACACTAGGCCCCATCATATCCAAAATATACCTATATGTCATGGTAGCAAACCGATGACCCCTCATTCCAACCCATCTAGCCATAAAAATCTCTAGTCACACCCAATCCACTCGTGGACCACTCAATGGACTCACTACTATTATGTGCTCATACACCCATATATGTAAAACTGTAATAGCACCAATCCCTCCACTATGATCCTCTTGGGTAAACCTGTATAAATATCTATATAAAGAGCCAACATACAATGGCTCCAAGCATATCGGGTCCCATGTTTCTCTATACTCATACAAATCTCATGCATCCTATATGATATGGAAACCCCTCATTTATCAATGGCCACACAAGAATCTAATATAACTACAATAAAATTTTATAACCACACAACAATTGATCTCACTATGTGATCCATGCTAATCAATGACTTTGCATGTGTCTATGACCTTTTAAAATAATATCTTGCAACTCTCTACTACTATCGTGTATCACTTGGGGGCATAGCTTAAACATGTTATCTCACTACTACAAAACTATAATATCCTATATACATTTCTAGATTCACTGACATCTCCCTAGTAGGTAGCCAAAAGCTACATGTATATGCACACAATCTCTTGTAGAGTGTAGTAATAAAATGCATATTATGGGGCTCCTTCCCAAATCTAGTGAAGTTTCACAACCTAATATGGTCTAATATGTATCACTCATCCTCCTCTAACCCTAATTATAACAACATAGTCAAATGCCTACCTAAATTAAACTTGTACGAATGTACATATCTCTACACAACACAAACAAGAATAAAAACCCCAAGTTAGTGTTTTAGTATCACAAAAACATGATTAAAAGTTGATCAAAGGCCTCAATACATAAACATTCATAAGCCTAGAAAATAACACATAGTAATTAGATAGCAACTCCTAGAATTGGATGATATCATCGAAAGGATAAAACCAGCCCTACCGGCTCCATCTTGGACAAAATGCCCAAATTTGTAAAAATAAAAAAAATGATAAAATGACTAAAAATCACCATAATCCTACCTACTCTACTTCCAAAACATAATACTTACTATCTGATCTATCATCTGGGTAGATATCACCTCTACAACCCTATGAAACCTAGTCGGTATGGCTACTCATGTAAGTGGCATCGTCAGAACCCAGATTTCAAATCACACTTATTAAATTTATAAATGAGGATCCTATTGACTTTTCCACCCTTACTATTTATAGTAAATATTATTGCCATCATAATTACTATAGTTACTATACTTCCTCTTTATTGTTTCCTCTGTATCTTGAACTTCATTTGTCTATTTTCAGCACCGTTAGTAGCCATAGAAATGTTTCTTTGACATCTACCACATTGAACATTGACTATCACACTCCCCATACATTGTTTCATGTTACGTTTTTGTTTCACTCAGTACTACTTATTCCATTCCATACTTCTCTAAATCCTCTTCAAACACACTATCTAATTTTATTTCAGATCATGGTTTGCTGGGTCACTTCTCACTCCTTCACCAAAAAGGGGGTAAAAATTTAGAGTTATCCTATTACCCCTCTTAGAACGATTCAAAAAAATTCCAATGTAATACACACAATCATAGTACGCAATGCTGCTTTATTATCAATTGATCATGAAGCAATATTCAAATCATACAAAATTTCTTACTCGAAATTACAACGTTCATTCTATTACAAGTAAAAAACTATCTCATATTCTCACAATTTCTCAGATTCTCACAATTTCACCCTTGAATGACCTAATCCAGGGGTAGTTGAATTCTCCAAACTTATTTCAAATTTATCAAGTTCAATCAAATAATATGTTTCAATTGATATAGGTTGTTTCTGATTTCCATACTAATAGTATCAATATCCCTTTCAAATGACTTAACTTGGGAGCCAATAAAACTTAATCACTTTTCCATCTAGCATGGTTTGTACCCTTACATCATGAAGTGGAGAAAATGAGTTGTCATTACCTATCATTATCTATTTTAAGTTTTTTTTTACTAGTATGAAAGTAAAAATTGCCTCATTTCCATCTGTAGTGGTGGAACCTATTTTGAGGAAGTGTCATCACAAAGATAAAATATGATCACCCTCCCAACACTCTTTCTTTAGTGACAAGATGCTAAAATCCATAGATTTTTCACACATCAATTTGGGAATTGATCACTCTTGATCCCTCCACCAATCTCCAAGTTTTAAAGTCTCTTATATCTCCATAGAAAATTTCTATACAATGAATTCTTATATGATAATACATTCACTTCACATGGATCAAAATGGTGATCCATGGTTTGCCACATTATGATTCTTACTATTAACATGCCTTAGCCACAAATCCTTTGGCCCTCTACAAGTATTTTCTTCTCATATCCTTTATACTATTGAATTTCATCCAAATAGCATAAGGGGGAAAATGTTGACACAAAATTATGCACTTATTACTATTACATTAATCCTCTAATATGTTGTTGTATACATGATTTCTAAGTATGAAGAGTACACACAAGTGACACCTTTTCCTAGTACTTCTATTACTTATGATTGAATTTAATTATGATATTGTATTATACTTCTTGGATTTACATATTTTGGTTGAGTCACAGGGATACATATCCCCATTCTTATTCATATTTTTGTTTCTTTTCTTTTGTGATAATATCACCCAATAAGGACACTACCACATAGGCACTAGTGTACCTTTTGGGTGCTTCTGTCCATTCTCCATAATTTTTGAAATTACCATTTTGATAGTTTAATTTAGGTATTTTCTAATTCTATGGGTTGGAATTTTGTGTCACTAAGTTTTAAAATTCAAATAAGGAAGTCATATATATATATATATATATATATATAACTTACTTAGTATTATGAGGGGAAATTTGGGTTATATTATTTCTTGGGGAAAAGAGAAACATTCAAAGACTACACTTGGGCTATATTATTTGCTACATAGGAGGGGATATTTCTAAATTCCATCTCACACATTCATATTTGGGGAAAAGTATTTTTAGCCCACTATCTTATTAAAAATGACATAAGGGAAACCTAGCTTCAAGGGACATGAATCAATCTCTCTCTCTCTCTCTCTCTCTCTCTCACAAACACACTAGAACTACATAAAGTCTAAAATGTAGTGCATATCTCAATGAAAATCACATTGGGGTGACCACTAAGGTGATTATGACTCAAGAATATGAATTATTTCTTCCATATAATGTTTTCTTGAGCCTTGTGTAGGTAGATAGGTTTTTTTAATAGGTTCAGGTGTGACATATGAACCCTACAGTGAAGCTAGAGAGATATAGAGTGAAAGGAAGAAGACAAGTTTAGACCTTGAAAAGATTAGAAGGAGAACATTTTCTAGGAAACTAGTACCCATTTCAGACACTATTGCCCGAGTGATCCTATCCTTCTCTAGGTGGTTCTATGTGAAGGAGTTTCAGATGTGATATTTCTAGATGAATCTTATTTAGTCTAGATATAACCTTTTCCACCCATTTTCTAGCCTAGAATCAGCCCATATATTCAAATACAAGCTAAGTCACTCTTATCTCACTATTGCTCACACTTTCTTGTATTTTACATGATAGAGCTTACTTTTCTTTTGCATGATATATATTTCTTGTTGCTATTATATATAGTTGATATCATTCCTCTAATTAATATTTAATTCTATTAAATCACTAATCTAAATCATCTCAATGTGTGTCTTAGACAAGATCTTAATGGTTGCAAAATAATTTTGCTACACCCTAAATATAGTGTCATATATCAGGATATATGTGGTCGGTCTATGACCAATATAATCTATTATCATGTTATATCACATTCTTGTCCAAAATAACCCCCCTTAGACTATTTTGACAAGTTACAAATTCTTTTTTGGACTTAGGTAATTTTTGATTTTGAAATCCACCAAATACTGGAAGTTAGTGTTTTATAGAATCCAGGAAATTAGTATTCTACAAGATCTCAACAGTTGTGGAATAAAGGGAGCAATATAAAGTACTTGGGAGGGTTTTGGTTTAGGAAAATTTTGGAACATTATATCTTAGGGTTTCGCAAAATTTGTGAACTTAGTATTCTATGGGTTCTCCTAACCCACAAAATAAAGGAATTAGAACTTAGGAATTAGGAATTTTTTTGATGAAGTTAGTGTAGACAAAAATTCACACACATATTACTATTTTACTATTCCATCAAGTATGCTGTTATATGAATGAGTCTTAATCAAGAAAATTATTCATGAGTGACACAATCCCTTGTCCATTCACTTGTTTGATTAGATTTCTATTGTATTACTCTTCTACATTTTTCACTTCCGTACTCAGTTGTAGTTAGTTCACATGGATCTCTGTCTATCTGTATTTTCACATCTATCATGATTTATCTCAGGATACCAATTCCCATTCTAGACACTAGTGCTTAGGTGCCTAGTTCTACCTTGGGCACTCTTGTCCTCTTTATTATTTATTCTTATTTTTACATTTTGGTCGGTATTTCTAGGTTTATAATCCTTATCTAGAGCTCATAGTCAACATTTTGTGTCACTAGTGTCAAAATTTCAAACAAGAGATTCATATGTATACACAACATCTATATTATTATATGGGAAAATAATTATAGAGGGAAATCACATCTACATATTATCACTATCATCAAAGGGACTACATTTTTGGGCTGTATACACTACATAGGAAGGGGAAGTGTGAAATTCCATTTCACACACAAGCACAAAGAAATACATGGAGTCTAGAGTGTAATGCAATGCTCAATCATAAGTTCACTCTTCAGGTGACAACCGGGGTCAGTATGACTTCACATATTGCATATTTCATTCAAATTTGATGTTTTTGTGAGATTTTGTAGGTAGAAATGATTTGTTTTACAAGTTTTAAGTACCCCCAATGATCAAGGTGCAAATATTAGGAAATCAATAGAAAATAATTGTGAAACCATAGCGACACAAAAAGCATATTTTGAGAATTTGCATAGTCACTAATGCCCATAAGTGGTATTTGGAACCCAAACTCCCTCACCCTATCCCAAGCACCCCTGTCTGAATCTGTCCATAAGATACATAATTTATACCAAGAATTCATGATACTCTTCCCATCCTGTTCTTCAGTTTAACCCAATTCAGATATCTTCCAGGATAAGCGTAAATCAACTAAGTCTTCTATCTCTCCTATGTTTTAATAAGGTTCTATCATTAAAGTGTTTATCATTTGTATTCTACTATATTTTATCATATGAGTGAATTTGAAATTATATTAAATTTTATTTTTATTAAATCATTTGGTGAAACCATATCTTTTTCAAACTCCTTTCCATAGGATCCTCAAAACCCTCATGGCTAAAAATAGATCCTCTTTTCAAAAGAAAGATATGGATCATATTAGTGTGCAACCTATCCTTGATGATGCTACTGTAGAAGCTAAACTTAGTGATATTTATCACAATGCTAAATGTGATTCCAAAATCCTCTAACAATTTCTTGCTTTTCAAGACACCATTCCTTTTGGCACTAATAACCCTCATATTTGCATGCTCTCTGTTGGTCCCATGATTGAGTTTTCATAATGTGCCCTAATTTTTCATGTCCAATTTTGACCAGAAACATTTTTTTTATTTGGTAATCTACAATTCATTTCTCCCCATTGAATGCTTCGAAGGTGCCCAAGAATGTGTTATTTTTCCCTATTTTGAAAGAAAAATCCAAGTTTCCCCATTTGCGTGGCCTATCTTTTTCAAATGGTCAGGCTGTGTCATTTTTTCTTTGTCAAATCATGCAAAAACTCAAAATTGATCGAATATGAAGTGTTTGTAATTAATTTCCCAATCCCAAGGTTGAAAGTAATGTCAAAAATGATTCAATTAGTTTAAAATTATAAAAATTTGCCTTGTCAAAAATTTTGATTTCTAGGGCATCCTCTGTATTTTTGACATTTTGACAGTCATAAAAGTGTCATATTCTCGTCAAATTCATAATCGCAACATTATTGCAATGTGGTGGGTTCCTATTGGCCAGGGGTGGTCGGGAAATGTTTTATAACTTGTCATTTTCAAAATTTTAGCTAAAGGGGAAAATTTTGGTCCGTGGCTCCGCTTCTTACAAAGGGTGCCTATGTGGCACATTCTAATTGGTCGAGGAATGACAGGTGGCAGATTTACCTTAAGAATTTTGGCTTTCATTTTACAAAATTCTCAAAGTTAATTCTTGGCCCGAAAGCCCACAGCAAATGGGAAGAGGACACGTGGCTCGGGGGACATGCATGTGGTGGAAGGAGTTGGTGAATTTTTTGTGTTTTTTGGCTCAAAGTGTCAAGGAAATTTTTTAACCCGAAGGTTCTCATCCAATAGTAGGTGGAAACATGTCTAGAAATGTAAAAATTCAAGCAAGGGGGCCGAAGGAGAATTTTGTGACATTTTTCTGCTCTAATCTGGAGCCAAGACGTGTCCTAAAAGGTGAGGGGGTGGAGGTTCGGGCCTCAGAGAAACTTTTGGAAATTTTGGCAAAGGAAGATAAATTCAAAATTGAAAGTGTGCCTCCATGGCCAATTTGTGGAGGACACGTGGTATTTTTCGAAGGAGTCAAATGGAGAGCGTGGTTCCGAGGAGAGTTTTTGAACTTTGCAATTTTGACAGGTAGAATTGGAAGCTTGGACCCGTGAAAAATTGGAGGGTGCCACATGGTAGGGAAGAATCAGGTTTTCGGGCCTACGGGAGTTTTATGGAAAAATTTCCTTCTTTCAAATAAGTGTCAAAATTGATAAAATTGGCCTGAATTTTTAATGGGGTCCACATATAGACACGTGGCAGGCCTAGGAGGCAAGTAGAGAAATTTTACAAAATGTTCCAAAATTTAAAAAAGGTCGCGAGTGCATATTTAATTATGGGATCCTAATCTAATTGTGTTTTGACACATGTCCCACATTATCTACAGTCAAAAAGGGTAATTTTGTGCTTATGTTTGGGATCTCATCTACCACATGGAGGGCTAGTATTTAAAATTATCCAAAATTAATGACAACTGAGCATTCTTCCTTCTTACCACCATTGGAGCTCTAGGAAGCTTGGAATCATCATTTTTCCATCAAATCCCATCAAATTTTATATGATTTTGCATTATCTTGGCCTAATAAGTACATTGACACCATTTTTATGTCTCAATTCCTTGATTTATGGTGTTTTTGATGAAATTTCTACTCGGACCCGTTAAAAACTATGAAAAGTGAAAATCAAAAGTTACAGAGGTGAAATGATAAGGTTAAAAGGTAAACAATGATGAATGGAAGATGCTTGCATGCCTGAATGATAAAAACATGACCCTAGGATGGAGAATGGTCCAAATTTGTTTAATGATTTAATTTTTGTGTATACTTGACAACCTGTAAGTTGTTTTTCTGTTTGGTGTCACTATCTTTAAATCATGAGGTTTTTGTAACAAATTTGATTCCATAAGCATATTATTTTCTTGGGAAGGAAGACTACATCATGGCATAAGGTATATTATGCATTTTGGAGAATTAAAAAAGAGAGGAAGAGGAGAAAAAAGGACGTAGAATTTCACTAGAAAACTGAAATAAATCCATTTCTCTGGAGAAAACCACTTGAGAACCATTTTTAATTCTATCTTGTATCAAATTTCATCATGTTGATCTAGTTTTAGTTGTATGGCCATTAACAAGCTTTGATATTGTTTTCATAACATTCCCCTACTGATGTATTCAATCAAATTTTGGATTATTTGGTGTTATCTCTTGGCAAAATTTGTATATGCTTATGTTTCAGAATGATTTCAATTTGTGTTTCTTACTCATGTTGCAATCTTGTGTTTGGGATCTCTCTTGATCATACATGGTCTCATTTCTTGTAGATGGTTTGATGGCATCTACAATCTTATATCCAGAAGAGCTTTCATCTGATAAAAGATAAATAGATTTAAAATCATTTAATTGTCCTTGAATATTGAGATTATTTGTAAAACTTTGGGGGTACCTTAGGTCATGATAAGATAGGGATTTATGGATACTTTGTTAGTATATTTTCTTCAATATTTTGTAGCAGGTTGTCAAAGATTGTGTGGAAGAGTGCAAATCTAGGCCTCTATTTGTGCACATATTCTTGTTGAAGGGGTATTTTAAACCTTTTGAAGCATTCCTACTTATTAAGTTTTACAAATTTCTTGCAAAGGTCCTCAAAGAGTTTGGTAACTTCTGGTTGGTCTTGTTTAACATCCCCAACAAAATTTCATTCAAAATAACTAACCCTACCCTGTACTACCCCTGCATTGCATTGTGTGTTAACAAGAGAATACAATCCATTTACAAAAATGCACAAAGCAAATCAGGATAATACTATGTCTCTAGTAGCCTCAACCTTGTTTTGAAAAAATTTCCATCATTTAGTAGTGAAAACTCTTTTGAGTTTGAAATAATGGAGAATTGATCATGTTTTCCCAAGGCCCTTTCCATACAATATGCAAAATACAAGGATATCTCCACCTCCTTCACCAAACAAAGGCTACAATATAGGTTCTCTTCCCTTGGTTGATAGGCACAACCTAAAATAGTGAGGATCAGATCAAAATCCTTCTGAGGTGCTACCCACTCCTTCAAATCTTGAGTGCTAACAAGTCAGATAGATGTCTCCCTAGCTACAAATGACATACAAATCATTTATCTACCTCTGAGTGTCTTGTGCAAACCCATGATGCTACTTGAGTTGTGAAGGAGATTAAGTTTGGGTACCAACACCTGAGTCATGCCATTGCCAAGGAATTCTTGGAATTTCTTGATGTTTTTGAGGTATATTCAGCTATTTAAGCAGCTACATTATCATGATATCATCCTATGTTTCAGATCTGTAAGTTTTAAAACAAAGGTTTCAAGCTCAGCCTGCCCTTTTTATTTTCCCAGTACTTTAGGCACTTTTTTACATTATGTTTGGTTGATTCAAGAAGAAGGAGGTCTGATTTATAAGGCTCTACAAAGTTATCAGTACTAGCAAACATTTGACATAATTACTTTAGTGTATTCTTGCACAATTGAGGTGAAATTCCTTAGTGGCAACTCCATGTTGATTTGAATCTAGAAATACCAGTGTCTTGAGCTTTCTGTCATTTATTTTTGTGTTTTTGATCTCTAAAAAATTGGAGGGAAGAAGATCTCTCTTCCTTAAAGGCTCTGCTAAGAAATTATTCTCAGATTTAAGGAATTCAGAGTTGGAAGGGAGAAGAGTTTGGAAAGTGGTTAAAGGTCAGACATCAGGTAAAGATATAGTCATTGGTGAGAGAAATTAGCCTTTGATAGAGGACTGCCACTCTTCTTCAAGTGATTATGATTTAAGCAATCCTCTCATAAACTTGTTTGCCTCAGCTAATGAAGGTCCTTCTACTGTACCTGGTAAGTTCCTACTCCAATCTACACCTCTGTATTTTAATTCAAGTAAATCTTTCTAAGAAAATCAGCATTTAGAGGATACCAGTCTTGTGAATCACATTTTTGAGCCCTAAGGATATTGTACTCCTCACCAGCTTGTTTCACCTCCAAGATCACCCCCACCAAACAATATGGCTCAGCCTAGACCTCCATTTGTTGTTAACACCTTTGGTCCTATAAATTTTGGAGGAATGGATGGTTACCCAAATGCTGTCCCACAAGATGTCAGAAATAGGTTGCCAAAATTCCAAGGTAACAATGCCATTACTGGTGATCATCATCTCAAACTTTTTTATAATATGATGGAAGATTTTGAGATAGAGTTTGAAGATGTGTATATTAAGTTGTTTATTCATACACTAGAAGAATATGCTAGGGATTGGGACAAGGCTCTACCTGATAACTCTATTGATTCATGGAATGAAATGAAAAATTGCATTTAGGTTGCAATATGGAGATAGGACTGATCCTAGATTTCTTTTTTCTGAGTTTGAGAATATCAAGAAGAACCCTAATGAATCAGTCCATGACTTCAACACAAGGTTTAACAAAACTTTGAGAAGGCTACCTATTGGTTTGAGGCCTTGTGATGAATCATGTTTAATCAAATATGTAGATGCATTTGATAAAAAGGCAAACTACTACCTAAGAGATAAGAACCCAACCAATATAAGACAATCTTTCACTATGGCACTTTGAATTGAGAACAATATTAAGGATTTTGGGAAACCTCTTAAGAGATATGGTGTAAAATTGATAAACCCTGAAAAACCTCAAGCTAGCAAAGGTGCTGATTTAGAAGAGGTTGTGAAGACTTTGGCAGGGGTTGTCAAAGAAATCTCATACAAGTTGGCAAGAGCTGAGAAGGGAATTGGGTAGACTTCACAAGGTCAGCCTAGGTAGTAGGCACAAGATAGATTTGGAAATCACCATAGGAATGAGTCAGAGGTTTGATGACAAGGGTAAAGGGCCTGTTGGATCTGCAAATAGACAACCCCAAACACATGAAAATAGATTGGTTCCTGACCCTCTAATTGCTAGGGTTACTGCCGTTGATGAAGTGGCTGATATGGATTAGTGTGATAGATTTTTTCTTCCTCATCCTCCATGTGAAATGGACCAACGAGTTGATGAAGCTGATAATAAGGATGGAACTGATGATGATATTTGCATGGTGGGATGTTCTTCAAGCTCACAAGGAGGAGAAACATCTACTGAAGTAATAAATGCTAGGACTGTTGTAACCTTTTGGGATTGCATAAAGTGGGTACCAATTCTTTCTCCCCCTCAATGCTCTTGAAGTTGATGTAGTGCAAGCTTTTGAAATTCCTAATAATGAATTTGAATATCTAAGAGCTTTGATGATCAAGAAGTATGATGGTGGTATCCCTTCGGAGGAAGATAGAACAATTGTTGATGAATGTTGTTGTAGCTCAAGAAAAGGACTATAACACTAGAAGCAAAGTTGTTAAGGGATTTGGGCCTCAAGCCAAACCTAAAACACCCTTGCTCACAAGAATTCTAAAGGATTCTCCTAGGAAAGAAACACTTTCTAAAGGTTCTGTTGTCCCAAAAAAAATTACAGTCCTTCTCATGCCCAGGCTACTAGGAATCCTTCTCCATCTGATGAACCTTCTTTTATCCCTTCCAATGCTATCTTACCAAAGAATGTTCCATATGATATAGCCCAAGTATTGAGCCAAATTAAAGTGATTTTTCCAATCATTGAATTGCTTAGAATTCCTGAGCATAAGAAGAGAGCATGTGAGTACTTGGGATTGAAGGAAGAAAAGGTTAATCCAGATAGAAATATAAATGTTGTAGAAACTCCACCTCAAATAATTGCTGAATTTGAAACACCAGCAGAAGTGGAGGATCTTGGAGAGGCACCTGAGGTATATTTGGGGACATCCTTGGTTGATTCCCAATTGAATGTTGATCCATTCTTTACAACTTTACTCATAAAAGATAGACTACTTCACAATTATATGTTTGATTCTAGTGCATCATGTAATGTCATGCCTCTAGAAGTCATGAATGAGTTGGATATCAAGGTGAAAGCTTCCTATGGGAAGTGTACTGCCATGGATTCAAGGGAAGTGCTGGTTGTTGGTTGTGTGAAGGGTTTAGTAGTGCAACTTGCAGCCTATCCAAAGGTAAGAACTTGAAACTTGATGTTGTAATTGTTGATTACCCTACCAAATGGGGTATGATTTTGTCAAGAAAATGGGCTACAAGTGTTGGTGGTAGTGTTCATTCCCAATGGACATGTCTTTTACCACCTATTCCCATTGAGGGAAGCCTTGTCAAACTCTATGGTGAAAAGAAAATGTTGCACTTGATTGAAGATCCCAACAATGCTTCCTATGAGGTGTTATTTGATGATGTAGATGCTAAAAATTTCATTGGTTTTGCTGATGGAGAAGAACAAAAGATGGATAGATCAGAGTTCCTTGATATGGTAGGTTCTCCTTGGACCTTGCTATTTGATGGAGCTTGCTCCAAATTTGGAAATGGTGTTGGTATAGTTCTGCTTTCTCCTAGTTTAAAAGAGTTATGCTTTTTCCTTCAAACTTAATTTTGAATGCACTAACAACGTTACTGAGTATGAGGCATTGTTGTTGGGGTTAAGAATTGCATGGAAGTATGGAGTAAGAGATATTGTTGCAAAAGGAGACTCAGAGCTGGTTGTCAGACAAATAAGAAAATTGTATGCTGCAAAAAATCAGCGTATGAAACATTATAAGCATGCAGTTTGGGATCTAATTGAAATGTTTGATTCCTTTAACATTGTTTACCATGACAGAGGTCTTAATGCTGATCTGCTGATAAGTTGGCAGTGCTGGGTTCTAGATTTGAAAACTGCACCATTTCACCTTATTGTGAATACAACATTGAAGTCCTGACTAGGCCAGCTGTCCCTGATAATGTGAAACATTGGAAAGTCTTTAACAATGATGCTCAAGTGCTCAAGTTCTTGCAAAACCAAGGTGAGTTTGTAAATCAGAATATTTATTGGGAGCCAATGGTATGCATGACTGAAGGAAGAGAAACTTTGTTTGGAAAATATATCATCCAATTGAAAACAAACACCATTCCTAGAGGTCTCGTTGCACTTGAGTCAAATTTTAACAATGCTGATTGCATCATAAATAGAAAGATGTATGCTTCAAGGGATGTGGAAGAGCATGAATTGGGAACAAAGGAAAAACCAAGGAAGGTTTGGTTGGGCAGTAGTTTAAACAAGGAAGAAAAATAGTCCTACCTCCAATTGTTGAAAAAATATCAAGACTACCTTGCTTGGTCCTATTCAGAGCTGAAAGCATATAGAGAAGATTTGTTTCAACATGAGATCCCTCTTGAAGTAAATGCCAAACCATTCAGACAGAGACAAAGGCCTATTAATCCACTTCTCTCCATGAAAATGTAAGAAGAGTTAAAGAAGTTGAGAGATGGAGGTATTATTCAGCCTATTGGATATTCATCTTGGTTGCAAACCTTGTGCCAGTAAGAAAGAAGAATGGAGACATTAGAACTTTGTGTGGATTTTAGGAATATAAATAAGGCATCCATGAAGGACAACTATCCCTTGCCAAATATGGAAAATATGTTACAACTTGTGACAGGGTTCAAAATTGCTTTCTACATTGGATGGTTTCTCTGGATATAATCAAGTAGTTGTCAAAGAATCAGAAAGACTTAAGACAGCATTCACTACTCCATGGGGGACTTATGTTTTTGTTAGGATGCCCTTTGGATTGATGAATGCTGGTGCTACTTTTCAAAGAGCTATGGATGTTTCTTTTGCTAGTTACATCAATGAGTTCATTGTAGTTTACCAAGATGATGTGACTGTGTTTTCAAGGCAAGCGAGGTGATCATTTGCAACACTTGGAGAAGATGTTGATTAGATGTAGGGAGTATGGAATTTCTCTTAATCTAAAGAAGTGTCATTTTGGCATGTAAAAGGCCAAGTTTCTGGGACATATTGTATCTAAAGATGGTGTTATGATAGACCCTGAGAGAGTGGAAGCAATCAAGCAAAGTACCTATCCCAAGAACCAAGTAAGGCATCCAGTCTTTCTTTGGCCAAATCAATTTTATTAGAAGGTTTGTTTCCAATTTTGCTGAGATAACTCTTCCAATCACAAGCATGTTAAAAAAGGATCAAGTTATTAGGTGGGAGGAGGCTGCCATTCAAGCTTTTGAAGGAATAAAGGATGCACTTAAGCATGCACCTATTTTGGCAGCTCCAAACTATAAAAGGCCTTTCCAAATCTTTTCCTTTGCCTCTGAATTTACCATTGCTTCAGTTTTGTTACAAAAGGATGAGAATGGGGCTGAGAGGCCTATTTGCCTTCTTTAGCAAGGCTTTACAAGCTGCTGAGTTAAAGTATACCATCATGGAGAAACAAGCATTTTCCTTGGTGAAAGAAACAAAGATTTTTAGGCCTTATATACTGAGCTCAAAAGTTGTTGCTTATGTTCCCCACACCATGGTGAAAGACATCTTATCAGAAATGGAGATCTCAAGAAAAATATGTAGGTGGGTCAACAAACTGCAAGAGTATGATATGGATATCCAAACCACAAAGTTAGTAAGAGGTTTGGGTCTTGCTAAGCTCATGGCTGAGAGCAACTTGCAAAATGTAGAAGTGAATCAGCTAGAGGAAGAAAGGGCATAGATCTTCTTGAGAAATTGATGAGTTATGAATGGTAGAAAGATGTGATCTTCTACCTCAGGCACCTATGCTGTCCTAGTCACTTGAATAAAAATTAGAAAAGAGCCCTCAAGCTGGCCTCTCAAAAGTATATCATAACAGACCTTGGGTTGGCTTGGAAGAACCCTGAAGGTGTCCTCTTGAAATGCATAACTGAAGATGAATCTCCCAAGATAGTTGTTGATTTCCATGGGGGAGTTTGTGGAGGAAACTTTGCTGGGAGGGTGACAGCACATAAGATTTTGAGAGCTTGTTATTGGTGGCCTACTCTTTTTAAAGATGCAACCCAGCTGGTTAAAAAGTGTGATAGTTGCCAACATTTCTCTGGAAGACTAAAAGCTTTAGGCTCCCTTCCTTTACAACCTGTATCAATTGAAGCCCCTTTCAAACAATGGGGAATGGACTTCATTGGTGAGATTTCAGACCCTTCTAGTGCTGGTCATAAGTGGATTCTTGTAGCCACTGATTATTTTACAAAATGGGTTGAGGCAATTCCATCTAAGAAGGTAACACACCAAGTGGTAATGGATTTCTTGTTGAATCATATCATATGTAGATTTAGAGTTCCAATTAAGATTGTATCTGATAATGCCATGTTCTTTAGAGCCAAACCTTTAATGGCAATGTGTAATGAATATGGGATAAATCTAACTTATTCTTCAAACTACAATCCACAAGGGAATGGACAAGCTGAGTCCAGTAATAAGAACTTGCTGAAGATCATTAGGAGAACCTTGGAAATGAACAAGAAGAAGTGGGGAGAATAATTGAAGTTTGCAGTTTGGGCTGATAGAATAACTCCTAAAAGAGCAACTGGTAAAATCCCATTTGAATTGGTGTATGGAACTCAGGCTTTGCTGCCCTTACACCTGTAATTATCCTCATTTCAGTTTGCCCAATAGTTGGAAGATCAAGAGCATGGCCCATATGAATCAAGGATTAATCAGATCATTGAGTTAGATGAAGAGAGAAGAGCATCCCATCAAAGGCATGTTAGATTTAGAGAGAAATTGAAGAGATTGTTTGATAAGAAGGTCACTCTTAGAGCCTTCAATATTGGAGATTTGGTTTTGTTGTGGGATAGTAGGCATGAAGACAAGGGAAAAAATGGAAATTTTGATGCATTATGGATGGGCCCTTATGCCATTGACATCAAAATTGGTGAACATACCTTTTTTTCTCAAAGATCTAGATGAGGAATTGCTGGAGCTACCTGTTAATGGAAAACATTTAAAACATTTCTTGGATTAAATCCCCAAGTTGAGGTATGCCCAAATTGTACATTTGTATAGTCGTTCTGTGTTCTTGCTTTGTTTTTTGTTTTTGATTGGTGTGTGGTTTGCCCTTTTGTCGTTGGCAACCACTTTTTGCTAGTTTTCTAGGTTCACTTTTGGTGGTAATTCTAAATTTTTGGGCTGCCCTATGTTTTTACTCCTTTCCCAATATAATTTTGGCACTTGGTCTACGTTTTGATCTTGTGGCACTCACTGGGAGTGCCCATCCCCAAGAAGGAGCCAATGTTGGTCCCATTATTGAGTTTTCATAATGTGCCCTAATGTTCCATGCCCAAATCTGCTCACAAATGTTTTATTGTTTGATTTGGTGATCTATAATTCGTTTCTCCCAGTTGAATGCTTCGAAAATGCCCAAGATCTTATTATTTTTCCCTAATTTGAAGCAACAATCCAAATTTCCCCCTTTTTTGTGCCCTAGCTTTCTCAAATGGTCAGGCTGTGTCATTTTTCCTTTGTCAAATCATGCAAAAACTCGAAATTGATCGAATCTGAGTTGTTTGGAATTAAAATCCCAATCCCAAGCTTGAAAACAACGTCAAAACATGTTTCAATTGGTTTAAAACAAAGAAATCTGCCATCCTTGTTAAAAATTTTGATTTCTAGGGCATCGTCTGTATTTTTGACGCTTTGACGGTCATACGGCTATCATCTACCCGTCAAATTCATAATCATAACATTATTACAATGTGGTGGGTTCCTATTGGCCGAGGGTGGTCGGGAAATGTTTTCTAACTTGTCATTTTTGGAATTTTGGCTAAAGGGGAAAATTTTGGTCCGTGGCTCTACTTCTTACAAAGGGTGCCTACATGGCACATTCTGATTGGTCGAGGACTAGCGGGTGGCGGATTTACCTTAAGAATTTTGGCTTTCATTTTGTAAAATTCTCAAAGTCAATTCTTGGCTCGAAAGCCCATAGGAAATGGTAAGAGCACACGTGGCTCGGGGGACATGCGGGTGACAGAAGGAGTTGGTGATTTTTTTGTGTTTTTTGGCTCAAAGTGTCCAGGAAATTTTTTTACCTGAAGACCCTCATCCAATAGCAGGTGGACACGTGTCCAAAAATGCAAAATGGGAAGGCAAGCAAGGGGGCCGAAGGAGAATTTTGTGACATTTAAAGTTAAAATTTGAGCCAAAGCTCTGGGATCAAATAAGAAAAGGACACTTGTCCCAAAAGGTACAAAGGGTGCGAAAGGTTCAGGGCCCTCGAAGGAAAATTTTGGAAATTTTACAAACGTGGCTTTTGGCAAATGAAGCTCAAAGTAAAAATTGAAGGCATGCCTCCACGGCCAATCTGTGGAGGACACGTGGTATTTTTCAAAGGATTCAAATGGAGAGCATGGACCCAAGGAGAGTTTTGAAACTTTGCAATTTTGGTAGGCAAAATTAGAAGCTTGGACCCATGGCAAATTGGAGGGTGCCACGTGGCAAGGAAGAATTAGGTTTTAGGGCCCGCGGGAGTTTTATGGAAAAATTTCTTTCTTTCAAAAAAGTGTCAGAATTGATAAAATTGGCCCGCATTTTCAATGGGGTCCACATATGGACACATGGCAGGCCTAGGAGGCAAGTGGAGAAATTTTGCAAAATGTTCCAAAATTTAAAAAAGGTCACAAGTGCATTTTTAAGGATGGGAGCTTGATCCAACTGTGTTTTGACACGTGTCCCACATTATCCAGAGTCAAAAAGGGTAATTTTGGGCTTATGTTTGGGATCTCATCTGCCACGTGGAGGGATGGTATTTAAAATTATCCAAAATCGATGGCAACTGAGCATTCTTCCTTCTTGCCGCCATTGGAGCTCTAGGAATGTTGGCATCATCATTTTACCATCAAATCGCATCAAATTTTATATGATTCTGCATCATCTTGTCCTTTTGAGTGAATTGGCACCATTTTTATGACTCAATTCCTTGATCTATGGTGTTTTTGATGAAATTTCTACTCGGGCCTATTAAAAAATGTGAAAATTGAAAATCAAAAGTTGTAGAGGTGAAATGATAAGGTGAAAAGGTAAAAAATGATGAATGGAAGATGCTTGCATGTCTGAATGATAAAAACGTGACCCTGGGATGGATAATGATTCAAATTTGTTTAATGATTTAATTTTTTTTGCATACCTGGCAACATGCAAGTTGATTTTCTGTTTGGTGTCAGTATCTTTAAATCATGAGGTTTTTGTAACAAATTTGATTCCATAAGCATATTCTTTACTTGGGAAGGAAGACTCCATGATGGCATAAGGTATATTATGCATTTTGAATAATTAAAAAAGAGAGGAAGAGGAGAAAAATGGACATAGAAGAATTTCACCAGAAAACTGAAAGAAATCCATTTCTCTGGAGAAAACCACTTGAGAACCATTTTTAATTCTCTCTTGTATCATATTTCATCATGTTGATCTGGTTTCAGTTGTAAAGCCATCAAAAAGCTTTGAGATTGTTTTCATAACATTCCCCTACTGATGTATTCAATCAAATTTTGGATTATTTGGTGTTATCTCTTGGTAAAATTTGTATATGCTTATGTTTCAGAATGATTTCAATTTATGTTTCTTGCTCATATTGCAATTTTTTGTTTGGGATCTCTCTTTATCATACGTGGTCTCATTTCTTGTTGATGGTTTGATGGCATCTGCAATATGTTCAGAATATCTTTCATCTGATAAAAGATAAATAGATTTAAAATCATTTAACTGTCCTTAAATCTTGAGATTATTTGTAAACCTTTGGGGGTACCTTAGGTCATGATAAGATAGAGAATTTTGGATACCTTGTTGGTATATTTGCTTCAATAATTTTTAGCAAGTTTTCAAAGATTGTGTGGAAGAGTGCAAATCTGGGCCTCCATTTGTGCACATATCCTGGTTAAAGGGGTATTTTAAACCTTTTGAAGCATTCCTACTGTTTAAGTGTTAAAAATTTCTTACAAAGGTCCTCAGAGTTTTGTAACTTCTGGTTGGTCTTGTTTAACATCTCCCAACAAATTTTCATTAAAAATAATTAACCCTACCCTATACTACCCCTACATTGCATTGTGTGTTAACAAGAGAATACAATCCATTTACAAAAATGCACAAAGCAAATTAGGATAATACTATGTCTCTAGCAGCCTCTGCCTTGTTTTGAAAATGTTTCCATCATTTAGTAGTGACAACTCTTTTGAGTTAGAAATAATGGAGAATTGATCATGTTTTCCCAAGGTCCTTTCCATACAATATGCAAAATACAAGGATATCTCCACCTCCTTCACCAAACAAAGGATGCAATATAGGTTCTCTTGCCTTGGTTGATAGGCACAACCTAAAATAGTGAGGATCAGATCAAAATCCTTCTGAGGTGCTACCCACTCCTTCAAATCTTGAGTGCTAACAAGTCAGATAGATGTCTCCCTGGCTACAAATGACATACAAATCATTTATCTTCCTCTGAGTGTCTTGTGTAAACCCATGATGCTGCTTAAGTTGTGAAGGAGATTAAGTTTGGGTACCAACACTCTCTAATGACCAAATCTCTACTTCCTGTTCTTCATCATCATCAATAATCACCCATGTTGATGTACCTTATTCTCCTCCTCTTGTAGTACATGATAATGTCATTATAGATCATTTTCTTGGTGACATTTTTACTTGTATAGATACCAATAAATCTATGTCTAAGGTTAAAAATGTCCATGTGCATGACAATGTTCCCATTAATAGTCAAAATAAAGATAAATCTATATATCCTACTTCTATTTCTAAATTTTTTTCCAATGATTGCAAAGATAAATATTTTGTTAGTTCTCCTACTAATTCTTTATATGTTGATGATACTCTTGATCAAATACTTGCTTGTGAAAATTTCACTGATTGTGATGTGGATTAAATTTTTGATCATAAACATTTTAGTGACGATGTTACTTCTCTTAAGACTATTGAATGTGATTTTACCACTCATTTTTCATCTACTTTTGAGGTTATTTCTAATATTATTCATGATTATTATCCTAATTCCATTAATACATCTCTTATTATAACTCATGAGTCTACATCTAGTATTCCCATAGAGCCTCCAAGTTCTTCACCTCCTCCCCCACCACCTCCTCCTCCTTCCACATCCACTGCTCCTTGTCAGGTCCCCATGATCACCCATGATGGAAAGATTCAAATTCTCAATGTACTTCTCACTTCTTCTACCATCCCTTCACATGATATTCTATCCCTTATGCATGTTGTTAGTAATTTAAAAGGTCATGTTCATTTTCTCACTCTTGAAAGAAAATCCTATTATACTTCTATTGATCATAATTATCTTCCAGGCAATCCAATCCCTAAAAAAATTCACAATTTAAAATTTCCTAAGGATTTCATCATGCCTACCTTTACATATTTTGATGGCACTCAGAACCCTTATTTGCATCTCAAGCATTATCATTTAGTAATGGCTTCTTATTCTAATGATCACTTACTCCTCAAAGCTTTTTGTCATAGTATTATTGATCGTGCTCTTCAATGGTATACTCATTTTCCTTATTAAACTATTAGTGATTACTATGATATGGAGGATGATTTTCTTAGGAATATCATGGTTAAGAATGGATCTAGAGTTACATATGATCACTTGCCTACTTTGCATCAAGGAAATAAAGATCTAATTTTAGATTACATTTTACATTTCAATTCTTGCATGCATCAGTTATTATTTGAGCCTATTGATTTAGAAAATCAATTTATCTTTTTTTGTGGTTTAATTCCTACATTAAAAGAAAATCTATTATATGATACATGTGAATATTTTACGCTTATGTGTAATAAAGTTATTGATATAGAAAATGATTTAATTGCAGAACATGTTATTCCATCTCCTTCTACTTCTTCTACTCCATTGCCAACTACTTATCCTCTTCCATCTATTGAGTGTCCTCTATGGTCCCCATATCCTCCTCTATGTACGTTTCTTCCTTCACCTCCACCACGTTAGTCTACACCTAAGTGATCTCCACCTCCTCATGAACCATTTCAATTTCCATACAATTCTAAGCCTCATGATGTCTTGTGTACTTTACTTGATAAGAGTTTAATCCACTTGCCTTATAATCAACATCCTCCTCCTCATCACTTGCATTTCCAGTGTGATAGTCCTTTCTAAAATTTTATTCACAACAATGGCCACTATGATAATGACTATTGTGCTCTACATGATAAATTATAAAAATTAGAGGACAAAGGTGTCATTTTTGTCAGTTCTCACTCTCATGAGCGATCTCTTTCTCCCATTCCACATAAGTGGGATTTTACTAGTGTCCATTTGTCTACTTCAAAAACTTCTAATCTTATCATTCATCCACCTCCTAAGGTTATAAAAAATCCACGTCCTCTAGCTAGGTCACCTATTGCTACATCATCTCACCCTCCTCACATTGCTATTACATCCCATTGGCTTCCTAAGTCATTAGCATTCGTTCTTCCTACTATTGCACCTCCCATCCTTGGAAACATTTAATCCGAAATTCAGTTTGGCTCTTACAATCATGCTACTACTCCTTCACATGCTTCCACCATCCCTCGTAGGCCTCTCTATATTTTGTAGGTGATCTCCATATGATCATCTTGTTACCTGATGACACACTCATGTTCTTAAGGTTATTACATGACTGTTGAGGGATCTATTACAAAAATGAACCTAATTTTCACACTGGAGGGCATCACTCTTCCCCCCTCCTTTTTTTTTCATCATACACATATCAACATCTCATTTTTCTAATATTATATGATATCTACATCACATTCCTATTTTCATTACTCTGGCACATTACATCATATAGATACATTTTTATCATCATATCACTATACTACTCATTCATATACAAATCATCTTCAATTTACTAATTATCTATTATTTCCACATCATGATACGTTTCACATATTCAAAAATCAAGACAATCATTTCAATAATGCATATGAAATATAAAAAATCAAAGTGCAAATGACAACCATCATATACCAATGCAAGTTAAAAAACACATATGATATCCAATACATGTCTATATATATATATATATATATATATATATATATCTCATCAAAAATCATAGTAACAAAAATAAAATCACTAGGGGCAAGTCCCCATGCATAAATATAACCACACACATCATATATCATCATCACTATCACTATATAAAATCGTGAGAGCTCTAGAACTAGATGTTTCACAACTAAATCTACACCACTGGTCATGGCCTCTATACCTCTCTAGTTTCTTTGTAGTATGGACACCTCAGCCATCTGATCTATGAATCATACATGTAGCTCCACATATCTCATGAATACATCATGATATAGGGCCCCTCCTCCTATGGCCTATCTAGTTGGCTCAGCCTCTACGTGAGCCTCCACTATATAACATACGAGATCTCAATATAACATCCAAACTGATATGAGTCTCTTCCTATACTCAAGTACGAGTAAAGTACCTCCTCCTTTCCCTCATTTGACTATGAGAATCCACTATAATCATCACCTATACTCTCTCCCCTATAATCAGAAGTCACAATATCCAATGTACATTCTCTAAGGTCACAATCATCTCACCAGTAGGAAACAAAAATGTGCATGCACCAGAGCACCATATCTCATACAAGGTAGTCGACATAGGTATATTATGGGGAATCTCCCCCAATCTAGCAATGTGTCATAGGCCTGCCCGGTCTAGATATTCAAAAATAGCTCATCATAGTACAAAAATTGATCAAAATATAAATATTTAACATTATACTGCCAAATCCCTATGATGGGATGCCAATGCTCAAGAGCAGGTCACTAGCACCTGGAACTGGGCACTAATGTCCTTATAGACAACACTGCCCTGACCGCTTCTTCCCTGGCAACACCATAAAATACAAAAATGTAATGTTTTTGAAAATTTACAATAACAAGAATATTTCACATAATTTTCTAAAAACTATTCATAAATACCAACGCATCAGTCGTCTGTGAATCTACAACCACTGCCACTCTCTTGATTCTAATCAAACTCACTTCTCTAACAAAAGGCATCATCACAACTCACAACTCTAATTTCCACTCTAACACAATACAATTGAAATTACTATTCACTTTTAATTATTACTATGTTTAGTGATTTTAAATTTTCCATACACTATAGTTACTGTTTACAATCATTTTTCCAACTAATATACGTCACACGATTTCACTCATATCTTAATCCTTGTTAATCTGGTTTCCTCCTTGTTTTTACCATTTGGATCAAAGTTTCTCATAACACCATACTATACACATTGCACAATACTATATTCAAATTTGGCACATGCACTAATCAATCTACACACAATATTACAGTATATTATATAATACCTCTCATTCACTATTACATACCTTAAAAACCTTACTTTTGGCTTAGTGCTCATCTTTCCAACCCTCCCCTTTGTGCCAAAAGGGGGCATATAATCAAGATCACCTTACGATCCCTCTTAGGTTACAATATAATCAATACTCTTAACACATCACTATTTCAAATATTTTCTCCGATTCTATCCAAATAAAGGATAAAATCACTTTATATTCAACATTCAAATGCTTTCTAATCTTTCAAATATATTCCCTCTAATGACCTAATATGGGGACAAAAAGTAAAAAAATATCCATGAGTAATCTACTAGGTACATCTAATTTCAAATCAATCTTCTATCACTCAAATCAAACCAATCAATTGGTATGATAAGGACATTCTACTATTTCTCCCAAATGACCTAGCTTGGGAGCTGCACTATAGTACTATCTCTCCTAGATGACCTAAATTAAGAGTTGCATTACATTATTATCACTTCCATATGACCTAAATTAGAAGCCAAGAAATGATTTTTCAATCAAAACTGATTTGGATCTAAATAAGATCTAAATTTGGTCTCTATCCATTTGTAGTGGTTGGACCTTTAGAGGATGTAATCATAGATGGAGAGAAAAAATAGACCTCTTACATTCTTCCTCTAGCTGCAAGGATTCCCAAATCATCCCATTTTTAAACAAATAGGGTTGGGAATTGATCACTACCTACCTCTTCAATCTCCATTGGAAACAAAACAAAATTTCCAAATTCTACAAATCATTTTGACATTTCTCCAAGTGCTCCTTACGATGGTTTTCTATCTCTATTTATACCACATGGATCAAAACTTTGATCCAGGGTTTTCCATGCCACAAGTTCTCACAATCTATGTGCACCTTACAAATATGGCTTCTACAGACTTCTCACATGTATGTTCCTTCACTTTCTTTACATTACTTGAATTTCATTCAAATAACATAAAGGAGGGAAAATGTGGACACAAAATCATGCACATGTATATTACTATTTTACTATGCCATCAAGTATGTTGTTATATGCATGAGTCTTAAGTAAGGAAAGTATTCACTGGTGACACAATCCCTTTTCCATCCGCTTATTTTATTGGATTTATATTGTATTAATCTTCTACACCTGTCACTTCTATACTCAGTTCTGGTAAGGTCATAGAGATCCTTGTCTATTTGTCTTTTCACATCTATTGTAATTTATCTTAGGACACCAACACCCATTCTGGACAGTAGCACACATGCACCTGTGTCCACCCTAGGTGATCCTATCCTCTTCATTCTTTCTTCTTATTTTGACATTTGTGTTTGACCTTTCTAGGTTTCTAATCCTTATCCCAAGCTCATAGTTGGCCTTTTTTGTCACTAGTTTCAAAATTCAAACAAGATATTGATATATATACACAACATATATACTATTATATGGGTGGGAAATTATAAAGGGAAATCAAATCTACATACTATCACTATCATCAAAGGGACTGCATATTTGGGCTGCATACTTTACATACATTGCATATGAAGGGGAAGTGTTGAATTCCATCTCACACATTTGCATCAAAGTTAGATATATCCCATTATCTTGGCATCATTGGCACAAGGGAAACCTAAGGAAACTATTTCACACACAAGCATACATAACTACATGTAGTTTGGAATGTAGTGTACTGTAGTGCTTGATCATAAGTTCACTATTCAGGTGACCACTAGGGTCATTCTGACTTCACATAATGCATATTTCATTCTAATTTGATGTGTTTGTGATCTTATGTAGGTAGCTAGGGTTTGTTTTACATGTTAAATATAACCCTGATAATTAAGGTGTGAATATCAGGTGATCAACAATTTTTTTTTGTAAAACCATAGCAACATAAAAGAAAGCAGGTTATGAACATTTGTATAGTCACTGATGCTAAGAAGTGGTATATGTAGTCCTTTTTACCCCTATCACAAAATAAAGGAACCCCATACGCACCGACCTATCACCCAATGGATGTTGGGTACTCACTTGAAGCATGCGTGCATGTTGAGTCTCTCTTTTATGTGATTTTAGTGGGAAACATCATCTATGATCTATGTTTAGAAGATTTCAAAAGTATTTAAGACATACAAGAACCATAGAGCTTAGAATGGCTTCTAGATCCTTGTAGTTATTCCAGACAGAGTACTTAACAGATTATATAACTTGTATCATAACAAAAATAAGTATACAAACATCCATACTTAGCCTAAACATAAATGAAATAAGGCCTATGAGAAATATGTATGCATCAGAATCATTGATATTCATATATATATAAAATGGTAACCTCATTACATCTATGAAGCCATTTATAGAATGTCACAGAGAAGTAGACCACAATCATGCATTATAACTGAACTAGTGTAACTATACTACCAAAAAGAAAATTTACAATCCAGTAGAGTTCTTGCAATATTTTTGCAGAGCTCCACCCACTCTCTAAATCTCTCTTTGTTTACTCTAGAGGCGCTTGTATTTATAGCCTTTTTGGACTACCAAATCATCCTCCAGTGCCCTCAGATCTGATGCGAAGTGTCTAAATGTGGTCCTCCATGCGAGAATGCTCCTCTAAGCCTGATCTTTCCAATTTATACCATGATTTACTTCTAGAAGCTTCTACCACAGACATGATCCTTCCTGGGCCAACCTGTTGCCAAGATGGCACCTTATCCATTTTGTATTCACAGTCAGGTCATGATTTTCACGTGTTCTTCCCTGAATTCCCAATTTGACTAAGTCCCGAACCCTTGGTTCTACCCATGCATGCCACATGCGCCACAAGATTCCTTAAACCCTTCTCTTAAACCCTTCTCTACACACTTTGTCCTTGAGCGCCTTTCCTTAATTGGGACCTTGTGCACCTACGTACCTTTTGTACTTAGTCAATATTCTAGGGACCCAACATCACCCCACACTACACTTGTTCTCCATCTGCAAGAACATTCCTCTTAGTGAAAGAAAGAATACAATAGGCTTACACGTGGGAAAAATAATAAGGGGATGAAATAATGGGGAAAGAAGAAAGCATGGGAGAGTGAAAGAATCACTACAATAGATTGGAAAAATCCTTTTACAATTCGGCCTCTAACTTGTTCCAGACATCAAATTCATCCTACGCCCTCTGATATAGGTCACCAACTAGAGAGATCACTTCCTCAAAACATAATCCATCTCCTTCTGCGCTCATGGTATCAGTGATCTTCTCTAACTCCTTACATATATCCTCTAGTGTGTCCATTATTTGTGTGATGCATGGATATAGCTCCTTTAACTGATTTTTGATTGAAACCCTTAAGGTTTCAATGGCCTCAGATATCTTCTCAACATCGGCAAGGATTTTTCCTCTTTTTACCCAATTCCCCTTGTTTTTCTCTTAGAACTCCTTGAGTTCCACTTCATGAGTGGCGACGAAGGTGCCTGCCACTTTATCCATATCTGTGTAATTTTTGTACGCAGCCTCAGTAGTCTTGGAAGCATCTCTTACAATAGCAAGAAATTTGTTGTATTCTGTGACAAGCGCTATGATTTTAAACTTATCTTCCTTCTCTAGGCACACGGGCACTTCTTCTACAGTTTCCAAGGCTAGCGGTCACCTTTCCATGGTGAGGACCCTTGTTAAATCCTCTAGGCATCCCAAGGAAGATCCATACTTCTACGCAGGTGATGCTAGGTTTGGATGCTTCAATACTATGTCCTCGTTGATGGATTCCACTTTCTTGTACACATTGCTTACCTTGGCCTTTTCATCCTTTAATTCCCATAGCCAATGGGTGCTGATTAAATTTTCTTGTCTTTGCTCCTTGGTCATTGTAGCTAGCTCTTCCTCTTTCTTCTTCAGCTTCCCTTCTAGATCCCTGATCCTATCATTATGCCCAAAGAGCCTAGCTTCTATCTCAATGGAGACTTTGTTAAGCACGTTACACAGTTGTTTAGTCAAGAGCTGCTAGGTATCCACCACTGGGTTATCTTCTCATGGTCTTGGTAATGTTATTACTACCCCGTGGCTTACCTCAAACTCTGGCTCATCAAGGTGGAACTCAATTACCCATGAGATCATCTTCCTTTTCTGTGGATATGCAGCCTCCTTGTTAAAGGATGACATGCCTACAAGCTCCTCCACCAGAAGCGTACTTTGGAACCATGTGCGAAACACTTTTTTGGGGTCATAAATATAACCCATATCTGGTCTCCCCCTCTGCACACCTTCCTCCCATACACGTACCCTTGGGTACAATTACAGTTAAAACTAGGGCTCGAGTGTTGTCACGTTCCTCTTCTGCGTTCTCCTCCTTCTCCTTGTTCAATACTAGCTCAACGCCGCGTTCCAATTTGTCCTCCACCAGGGTCTCAATGTCCCTTATCTCCTCTTCTCTTACCACCTTAGCTATCTACTCCTACGTAGATCTTGTAACCTCTTGCCTTTTTGCGCTAGCCTCCTCTCCTTTTCCCATGTCCTAGGTGCTTTCCCCTACCTAGTTGTCCTTGTGCCGCACAAAAAGGAACCCTTTTTCTTCTTCTCTACCTTCCTCCTCTGAATCATGTATATTGAAAACAGGCGGCCCTTGATCTTTATTGGGGTCCTCTTCCCCACTTAATTCTTCTTCACTATCATCTTTCTCTCCTATGTACTTGTCCAAGCTCCCAACTTCTTCCAAGGTGGTCTCCTCTTCTACCCTTTGCTTCTTCCTAACTAGAGATTCTTGTATAGGTGACTTTGTTTCTTCTTCTTTTGATGACTCCTTATTTGACAGATTTTATGGCTCTAGAGTCTTCTCTCTGATTACAGGCTTCTTCTTGTGCATGTACGTACTAGGTCTAGTGCCTACCCTAGGGGAACCTATTGTCTATGTGTCCACCACACTTGGATTTTTCTTTTCTGGTTTCTTTTTCTCCTATTTGGGTGTGGATCTTTTCCTCCTAGTTGGATCCTGAGGTATAGATACCTCATTTTCTAGATATGTGACCTTCTCTGACTTAGTCCTTATGGGAGTGTACAAATGCGCTGTGGATCCTCCTGTAATGGGTAGAGTTATGGGCCTTATCATTTGAACCTCATGTGATACATACCACTCTATGTATGCATGCTTGCCAGGGTAGACCAACCTTTTACGCAATTCCCTATGGTCTTGGTCCAGACTACCAAGGTCCATCTTAAACTTCTTAGACTACTTGAACTTGTTTACTCCCACTTTGAAGTATTGAGATGTGAAGGCAAAGGGGATCTTGCACCATGGGATCTATGTGTCATTTGTCAACTTGAATCTACCCAAACAGTAATGATGGTACACAAAAAATTCTACTTCTACCCTAGTGGCTGTTAGAAGTTGTTCAGGAATTCTCCATTCTACCTCGAACGCATTCTTTAGGCGCATGTACCACTTTTCCAAATGTGCCTTGTGTACAAGCATATTTCTCAAACCTTTTGGCAGGTGAGAGTTTTTCATCAGGGTTTTCCCATATGAACTTATCTGATGCATCCAATACCTTGATCTCAGAAAACACAATGGTTAGTAGCACATTTCCAAAAAGGATCCTATCACCTTCCTTTACACAGTTGATAATTTCATCCGTGATGAATGTAGAAAAATTGTAGATGATGCCCTCTGAAATATTTCTATAAACATTCAACCATGGCTTATTGACTTGGGTCCATCTCTCCTAGCCATTTAGCTTTGACATGAGGTCCACGATAATCTTCATTACTGGATCCTTAATGTCTATGACATCATAATACCTTGACCTCTTTTTGCAAGAAAAAATGGCAATAGTTTCCTTAATCACTTCTTTCTTAGTCAGATCATCCTCCAACCCATCTCCTTCACAGATGAGGCCTGTGAAATGTGAAATGAGCTGAGGAGTTATGCACATCTTATGCCTTGTGAAGTGGAAATAGTCCTCATGCATGCATGACATCAACCACTGATATAAGTGCCGAGGTTTCCCAAAGTAGGGCAACTCAAAGAGTTGTAGTAACCTTTCCTTCTCCAATTTTACATTCACATCATCATTATGAATTAGCAAACCCTTTGGTGTCCTTTTGTTTGTTGGGCGCACTAACTCTAGTGCCAACTCATTTTCGATTGTGCTTGTTTGATGATTATAATAATTTAAAAACATGTTCCTAAGATGTGTCTCCCACTCCTTCCCCAACAACACTCCATCTGGGTACTACATTTCTGCATACCACTCTTCATTTGTGCTTGCTTCAATTTATTTCTACTTTCCCTTTCCCTTTCCCTTTGCCTTCTTGGGTGTACTAACTAGTTTCTTGGGTGACATTATCTAGGTCTTCTTCCCACGTCAATCAATCCATGTTACTCTGTTCTTCTACTCTCTCCAACCCTAGATCTCGAACTTGTGAAGAAAATTACTTAAACCCGTGCCCTAGTTCTTCAAACCCTAACTTAGATATTCCTTTCACAAGATGATGTCTTCTCACAACTTCTCCCATGCTCATGAAATCCCTTCCTCCTGGTTCACAAATCTGAACTAGTTATTCATGCTTCAATCCCTCCAAATTTTTCTTCACATGGATCAGTTTTTTTGAAGCCCTAGTTTGCAAAGGTGAAAAAATCACTTCATTCATGAAGTGCCTCAACCCCTTTATTTATAGTTTTTCCCTTTTTAAGCATTAAGTTCTAATTCACCTACCACCATAATTTTTACACTTAATGTGAGTTTTCAAACAAATCCCAACTTAAGTGATTTCCCTCATGCGCCTAACCTATGCAGACAATCCTCCAACATTCTAGCACACAACCAATCCAACCTGGTAGGAGACTCTTACGCACGCATAACCAATGCCGAGGGCACTTCTTTTGTCTTGATTTTTGCTCTCACCTACCTCATGTTGCTTAATGCACTTTCTCCTCCTTTGTATGTGGGGTCTGAAAGTAGCTTTATCTTGGCACAAACCATCCCTTTTCCATATTTTCTCTCCATACACCTCTTTCAACCTGTCCATTCAACTAGGATTTTTAACACAAAGTTCCTTGGCAATTTAACCATGCACTCCTTCACATTAATCCACCCCTTACTTAAAATGATGTGTGGTCCTCTGTGCACTCAAAAATTCTCATAAAGTAGCAATAAGGTTACCGACATCTAAGGTGTAAAACAAAACAACAATGCGAAAGGGAAACACAAGAAAAGAAATGAATAAAGGAAAATTCTAAACTAACTTGAAAAATTGCCTTATTTACAAACACAAAGAAAAATTATTTATAGTAGGGATTTAACGTACTCCCATTGAAGTGTCTATGCAATTTCGTCCCATCCAGCACTTGTAACTGGCACGTGCCCAAGTGAAGGATGTACGAGATTGTGTAAGGACCCAACCAATGGTCTTTCAACTTCCCAGGATGGCATAGAAACTTAGAATCATACAATAAAACCATCTGCCCAACCTCAAACTTCTTATTTCTAATGTGGTGATCATGCCAAGCTTTCTACTTTGCTTTCTCTATTGTTTGGCTCCACCTAGCAAGTGATCATCTCTCATCCAGCTTCATTAACTCCTCAATTTTTTCTTCTAGCCCTTGCACATTAGCAAACCATCCTGCGCGTGCTATTTTTAGAGAAGGTAACATGAATTCAACCAGAAGAACAAATTCTGTGCAAAACACCAATTGAAATAGTGTGACTTTGTTCAACCTTTTATATGTTGTCTTGTAAGCCCATAATACTACTAATAATTTGTCATCCCAGTCTTTTCTTTCGACATCACAAATTTTGGTTAGGGTATGAATCAATATTTTGTTGAATGCCTATGTGGTTCCATTTTTTGTGGGTGATAGGGTGTAGTCTTGTGATGAGCCACCATGAATTCTACTAATAGGATCCTCACGGTCTCATTCAAGAAATGTGTACCGCTATCGCTGGTTAAACTCAAAGGACATCCATATCTCATGATAATGTTCTCCCAAAAGAACCTTGCTGATGTGGCTACTATGTAATCTTTAGTTGGGGATTCCTTTTCCCATCTTGTCAAATAGTCCATGCAAGTGATGACATATCATGGGCTAGTCCTATGTACCACTGGTGCAATAGGGCCTACAAATTCTATTACCCACTTTTCAAAAGGCTCCATACAAGGGATATGGCACAAAGACATTTCATCTCTCTTTCCTAGCTTGCCAATGCATTGAAAATGGTCACATGCTTTACAATAGTCTTTACAATCCTTGTACATGGTTTCCCACCACAAACCTGCTATTAAAATCTTACATGCGGTGGCATCACCTGCATAATTCCCACCCACACTTCCTCCGTGAGCTTCCCTCATGATGGTGAGGTGCTCATGCTCTAATAAACACCTCTGAAATACCTCATCACCTCCCAACTTGTATAAGTATCCACTAATTAACATGTATGGTGTGGCATGTATGGCTAGCTACTTCTTCCCTAATGCCTTCATTCCTTCTGGTGCCACACCTTCCTTTAAAAATACTGCAGTCTCTTCCCAATCCGAGGGCTCACGCCGCAACCTAAAAAGTTACATGTCTAGAATTGTTTCCTCAATACTTTGCACGTACTCTCCTGAATTGATTCTTGACAGATGATCAGGTCCACAATTACTTTTTCTAGGCTTCACTACTATGGTGAACTCAAATTCTTGAAATAACAACACCCACCAACATATGTGCCCTTACATAATGGGCTTGTTCACCAAATAATTTAATGCCATTTGGTTAGTGTAAAACACAAAGGGTGTTTCCAGCAGATACTATCTAAACTTAAAAAGCATATAGATCATTGACAATGCCTTGTGGTTAGTCATGGTGTAATTCTACTCTGTTGGTGTCAACTTCCTACTTGTAAAACACAGAGGATGATCAACAATTCCTTCACCTGGATGTATAAGCACTGATTTAATAGTGCTTCCTGAGGCATCTACATGGACATGGAAGGGCTTGTCCCAAGAGGGAAAACGTAATATAGGTGCGGTGACAAGCCTATCCTTTAATGTATCAAACACCCTCTGCTGCACTTCTCCCCAATGGAAGGAAATTTTATGTCTAAGAAGCTCCTCTGAAGGCACAATGATCTTGGCATACCCTTTGATGAATTTCCTGTAATAACCTATATGCCCAAGGAATCCATGCACTATGCTCTAGCTAGTAGGCTCCCCTAACCCCACAATAACTGTAACTTTTAGCAGGATCTACCAACAAGCCCTCCTTACATATGATATTCCCCAATAAAGTCCCAAAGGGTGTAGTAAATACACACTTCTTAATATTGAGGGATATTCTCAACTGCCTGCACCTCTCAAACATTAACCTCAAATTATCACAATGGTCTTTTACTAGAACATACACTATCCAATCATCCAAATAGACCTGAAGAAAATTATCGATGAAGTCTTGGAATGCTTGCACCACTATGCGTGAAAAAATAGTAGGCACATTCTTCAACCCAAAGGGCATGACCGTGTATGCAAAAATTCCCCACTCAGTGGTGAAAATTGTCTTCTCTTGGTCTTCCTTTGCAATCCATACTTGGTGGTACCCCAAAAATCCATCCGTAAAGGAATAGATTTCGTGCCCAGTGAATCCTTCTAAAATTTCTTCAGTGAAGGGGATTGGAAAAGGATTGATGACACAAATTGCATTCAACTCCCTATAATCCATGCAGATCCTAATCCACCCATCCTTCTTGATGCTGATTACCATCAGACTTATCTATTCCAATTCTTCCACTACTTCAATGATCCCAGAAGCTATCATTTTGTCTATCTCCTCCTTAACCTTCAAGTGCAAATTGGGATTCATCTAGTAGGGTCTCTTCATGAATGGGTGTGCACTGCCATTCAACTTTATGTTCATATCCCCAAAGGAATGGTGAACACCTTTGAGCTCATGGTACCCGCGTGGAAATAAATTCTCAAATTCACGCAATAGATCAATGATCTTAGAGACTTCCTTCTCTAACCAGTAATCTCCAATAATAGCTTCCTTAGGTTATTCTCCTAAACTGATGTTAATCTTATTTATCTTTAAGGGCTCATGTAAGGTGCATGTGTGAGTATCAGCACTGTCCACTACCTCACGTGTCCCTACAAAATGTCTAACTTCCAAACTTTCTACTTCCTCACCATCAATCACATACACCAACTTTCCTTTCTCCTTTTCCAAACACATGTGCTCAAGTTGTAACTCTTATGTTTCCTCTACCTCCTCTTCAAAACATGCTTCCAAACCTGGTCCACCTAATAGCTCCAATATCCTATCTTCCTCCATGGCACTATCCCCCATGGTAAGGCACTTGATACCCTGCAAGGCCTTATCAACTGATGGCTTGGTACTCTGATACTCAAATGTTTGAATGAGGTCAGCCGCTAGCTCTTTCCAATTCCCTATTTGGCAGCATGTCTTCGAATGAATGTACCATGTGCATGCATAACCCTATAATGTAGAACACAACTTGTGCACCCAGAGGGATGGTGGAAAATATTCTGAACCTTCTCTCCATATCCTCTCACATTCTTGGATATGGAAAGAGGTGGGATCCTTCCCATGGTATTCCTTGATGGTGATGGGCACGTTGCTACTAGACAATCTAACAGAGAGAGAAATTCTTACCTCATGCCATTCCAAAAGGCTATCCTGATGTGTGACCCACCACCATGTCATTGTATTGAGTAGGATATAACTTAACATCACTCTCATTTCCTTCTCATTCTTCAACTAAGCTTCCATCTTCTGCAGAAACATCTTAGGGAAGGCTCCTCCCGAATAATTAGGCATCTCCTTTCCTCCTAGGTGCCAGAATGTTTACACCTTTTTCACCTTGGTCACCAACCCTCTCAACTACCATCTGATTAATTCATAAGTTACATGTACCCAATTGTCACATGCTAGACTGGTGGCATCACTTACTGACTGAGCAACCTCAAACTGGATAACTCCGTTGGTGGGATGTATTATTTTTGGGTCCCTGATTGAGCACACATATATCCTATCTAGAACTTCTTCCCCCAAAGGTTCAATATAGCATGTTAAATTCCCATTAGCTAGGGGTATAATGACCCATTCCTCCTTATTTTCAAAGCTGATGTACCCTTTGTTAAATCGAAGGTTTGCATTATTATTGTAACACCATGGGCACTCAAGTAGTGTTAGGAAATTTTCTACCTCGGTGAGTGCCAAGACTTTGAGGTCCCCAGTAAAATTAGCTCCCTAGATAGTGATAGCTACATCTTTTAAGACACCTATGGGCATTGCATTAGTCTTGTTTTCCATATCAAACACATTCGAAGATGGATATAATGTAGGTCTTCCCATCTGATGCCATGTATCCAAAGTTATAACATTAACCTCTGCACTTATGTCAATGAGGTTATTACTAAGGAGCCATCCATCTACAACTGCATTTAATGTGATCTCCTTATCATAGTCAAGGTTATGAGGGGGAAGGTTTGTGTGTAGCACCTGCCTCTCGCATTCTCCTCTGGTGTGTGGTACCTTCTCTCTTAACCATGATTCTAGCAAGGGAATGATATTCTCTTTCCTTATCACTTTACAAACCTCCTTGATGTCATCTAGGTCATCCTTTGGCACCTCGACTCTCCTTCCTTGTTCCTCCCTCCTGGAATGCTCCTTTGGACACTAGATTTCCCCTTGTAAACTCTGAATGACATTGATAGTGTCTTGATACACGTCCTTTTAATGCGTAGGGTCTAGATACTTTCCATGAACTACTTTCTCCCTTGAAACCAGGCTCTTTTGCCTTGGTATATATTTTACACGTGTAGCTTCTGCCCTTGTTATAAAGATAGGCTCCAAACCTACATCCACTGTTACCTGAGGCATCCACCATGTGTCTTCCTTCTTAATATTGACCATTGTAGTGACCTTGTCATTCTGGTGCTACTAATTCATGTTCTCAAACAACTCTGGGAACTCCTCATTATTATGATTCTTTCCACACCATGAACACTACAACAGGTCTGAGAATTCTAGTTTGTAATGCTATGTAGATCCATAATTGAAATAGGTTCCACATGGGAACTCAACCATTCCTCCTCCATGGTTACCATGACCACTAAATCCTCCTCGAAAACCCCTTCCACGTGTGCCTCCATCTGCGCTCTCCTCATAACGATGATTATCACCCTTGGAACTACTGACAACATGGTCTGGCAAACCCCATGATTAATGGCCTCATGGATCTGATCAATGAGCCTATAGTCCTTAGTATCATGGGTTATAGAGGTGTAAATCTTGAAGTAAAAAGACACATTCTTCCAGATTGTGCACTGTAGCAAGGGGCATCTACTTGCATCATGGTCCCCATGACAAATTTAATAATCTACTGCCATGGCACATATTGTCCTCTGGGGGCAATTATCCTTGACATACCCCTCTACCTCACAATATATGCACCATAAACCACTACGAGTCTCATGGGCTGAGTTTTCAGACAACTTTTCTAGCTTCTTAGCTATAGCAGCAATCTAAGACTCCAAGAATAGGCTAATGCCAGTATTAACACTACCAATAGCCTCAACACACAGAGAAGGTTCAAATGCCTTACGCAGGTCTGTAAAAGTTTTATGAGATAAGGCCTTTCTAAAAGGAGTGATCAATCCTCCAAAAAACCACTGAGAATGCTGTGAAGGGTGAATATCATATGAAAATTTAGAAAAGAGGGTTTTAAAGAGCGCATCATACTCCCACACACTCTCTGCCATTCCTTATTGAATATCCTTCAAAGAACTGATGCTCTTCTATTCAAACTCAGGAATGTGGAATTCTGACAAGAATGCATTCTTTAAAGTAATATACTCCACTACTATTTGATGAGGGTCATACTTACTATACCAGCTATGCATGCACACTTACAACGTGGTTGTAAATTGACTAGCCTTCCACTCTGGGGTTGTGATACCCTTTTCTTGCCATAGTAGTTCACACTTGTGAACATGTTCTGCAGCATCCTTAATACCTCTGTAATTGGGAAAATGTAGAGACATTTAAAAGAAAACTTGGGGGGGTGGTTGGGGCCTAAATCCTCTTGAGTCAAAGCCTTGGTTTCCACCTGTGTTTCCGCTACCGCCTGATCCACCAGGTCCACAAGGTCCTCAACAACTAGATCCACCAGACCCACTAGCTCCTACTCCTCGCAAACCACCAGATCCACTAGGTCCACCAGGTCTTGTTCCTCATGACCCCCCAGATCCACCAGATCCCATAGTGGTCGTGCCAAGGGTCCCCATAGTTCCACTGAACTGTGTGCATATGGTCTATGAAAATGCCTCACTACCAATAGTATACCCTGCACCACTCCCAGATGTGAGACCAAAAGCTTGTGTGTCTATACCTTGCCCAAAAATTCCTAACACTGGGTTGGTGTTTGCAGCCATAGAAGGCCCAAATGAGAAATTATATCTCCTGGGTGTAGACCGATCACTTCTAATGTAACTAACTGGACTAGCAATATTTTCCCCTTGATCTGGAAAACCAAGTGCCAGGGTCTGGTCACTAGGTGGGCTTAGATGCATGCCAACGGTTCTTCTCTCTCCACATGAAAAACAATCATCAGAAGCTAAAGGGGTCTCTCTTATGTGCTTGCCAAGATGGGGTCACATAGATTGCTCAGGTTCCACATCCTCTGTGTGAACCTTAAATCCTTCCCGTAACGTCTACTACTATACATCCATCACATATTCTACCTCACGTTGTCTAGAAATCTCTCCTTCACATGCTTTACCATACTTAAGTCATCTCTCCTCCCTTTCTTTCTTTGTCACAACATTTTCCATCTTCCTCCACCCTAGCTTCCTCACCCAATGCTCAGAATGGTTTAGCTGGCCATTAGGAATGCCTCTAAACTCATAGTAACCATTAAGATCTTCATAATAAGATGGAAAACATGTACAAATGATCCTCTAGGCTCCCACAGAAACTCAAACTCAACAACCTCTGGACAAGAATATGTGGAAATGGCATACTCCAGAGTAGCTAGCTAGTACTCCTTTCCACCAATGATCCAAAACATGGGTCCACATCATATCTGCATCTTGTAGCCTTTGGTATTCTTCTTGGGTCCACACATGTGATCCATAACACAAAATTGATCTAGATGCATAGGCTAAGAGCCATTTACACAGTTCTACTGGGAAACAAAAATTTTTTTTTCATACAAATCATGGTAGAGTTTCTCTTCTACCCATCTACGTGCATCAAACTTAGGTCCAATGTTGAATCTCTAAGAAAATTCATCCTTCAAGTTCTTGAACCATGATTCAACAATTTCCAACATTAACCACTCTGTCATTACTCACTACACAGATCATGATGCATGCTAATTCCCACTACAACTTCATAAAGAGGTCCCAGAAATGAAACCAAGATTTAGTCATTTTTACTCCTATAACAAAAGAAAGGAACCCCATACGTGCTGACCTATAACCCAACGGATGTTGGGTGCTCAACTGAGGCACATGTGGGTGCTGAGTCTATCTTTTATGTGAATTTAGTAGGAAACATCATCTATGATCTATGTTTATAAGATTTCAAAAGGATTTAAGACATACAAGAACCATAGAGCTCAGAACGGCTTCTAGATCCTTGTAGTTATTCCAGACAGAGTACTTATAGATTATATAACTTGTATCATAACACAACTAAGTATACAAACATCCATACTTAGGTTAAACATAAATGACAGAAGGTGTATGAGAAATATGTATGCATCAGAATCATTGATATGCATATATATAAACTAGTAACCTCATTACATCCATGGAGCCATTTACAGAATGTCACAGAGAAGCAGACCGTAGTCATGCATTGTAACTAGAATAGTGTAACTATGCTACCAAAAAGAAAATTTACAATCCCCTTACTCAATACATCTTTTCCAAATCCAATTACCCCTTAGTAGAGTTCTTGAAGTATTTCTACAGAGCTCCACCCACTCTCTAAGTCTCTCTTTATTTACTCTACAGGTGCTTGTATTTATAGCCTTTATGGACTGCCAACTCATCCTCTAGTGCCCTCAGATCTGATGCCAAGTGTATGAATGTGGTTCTCCATGCAAGCATTATCCTCCATGCCCGAGCTCTCCACTTTATACCATGATGTGCTTCTAGAAGTTTCTATCGTAGGCATGCTCCTTCCTGGGCCAACCTGTCACCAGGATGGCACCTTATCCATTCTGTATGCGTAGTTGGGTCATTCTTTTCACATGTTCTACCCCGAACAACCAATTTTGACCAAGTCCTGAACCCTTGGTTCTTTCCACATGCACCACGTGTGCCACAGGCTTCCTTAAACCCTTCTCTTAAACCCTTCTCTGCACGCTTTGTCCTTGCGTGCCTTTCCTTAACTGGGACCTTGTGTGCCTACGTGCATTTTGTACTTATTCAATATTCTAGGGGCCCAACAGTATCTAGAACCCATGCGCTCGTGTATGGATCTATCTATAAGTTTTAGAATTAATATTGAGAATTCACAACACTTTGCCCAACATGTTCATCATTTTTTCTATTTTAGATCTCTTCCACGATAAACACAAATCAACTAAGAATTTTATCTCTCCTATTTTCTTACATGGTTTCATCATTAGAGTGTTTAAAATTTTTATTCTACTATATTTTATCATATTAGTGACTCTAAAATTAGATTTAGTTATATTTTTATTAAACCAGTTAGTGTTTCACTAAGGTTGTTGTTAGAGGTTAGTGCTTCACAATTAGGGGTTACAGTATTGGGCATACATGAAAAATAGAGTTGCAAGGAGTTAGTTTTATCCATGAAACTAAGGTTCAAGTCTACTTAGAAAAATTCACAATACATGGAGGACATGCCACTAAGAGTCCCAAAGAAAGGAAAGTGAGTTAAACTTAACTTAAGGTTGGAAGCTGCACAACACTAAGTCAATATTCTGTGGGTTTCCCATAGTTTGTAAAAGAATTGGAAGGCCGTAAAATATTAAAAAGACATGTAATAAAGATATTTTTCATGAAACAAATCAAATCACAATGAGGCTGCAGGGGTTTTAGAAAATAAACACCAAAGCCATGGAATAAAAAAACAAGTTAAAAACCATAAAAAAGGTGAATAATCCTGGAATCCACAGAATAAAGTATTTTTTATGGGTGGTTGGGTATGGTTTTTTGGTGATATATTTTGTTACAAAGATCCATTTTTTTGTAAAATTTGATTCATCAAGAGCATCTTAAAGAGGCCTTTAAAAAGGAATAAACTTTACAAGAAATGATTAAGTATTTTAGGAGATTGAAGTTAAGGATTTTCGGGATGTTTCACATCACTTTGAAAAGTCAGTGAGATGTCATTTTCAGTTACAAGATGCTTGTTTGATCCTCCCTCACCTTGATAACCATCTCGAATGCTTCCAAAAGAGACATATTCTTCCCATGCATAAACTGAAATGATGAAGTAATGGTGATTTGTGTAACAAATTTAAACATTTGGAAATATCACCTTCCGTCCATCCTTGTACATTTCATGGGCATCCATTAATCTTTACAAGTTGATGCTCATCTACAAGTAAAATATCTAGATTTTTCTTGCAAGCAAAGGTAGCTCCAAAAGCATGAACCATCATGAGGCATGGCGATCACCTACTAGAGGCAATTAAAAGGTTTTTTTGCAAGGTTCAATAGGTTGAGCATCTCTTTTGCATCTTTTGATCCCCTCTCCTCTCCTTCCTTTTATAAAATGTAGCATATTTCTTCTTTGAAAGGATCCTCTCTTTCTTGGTAATGTTACTATGCCAAAAATTTGACAAAACCAAGGAGTTGTATACCCATGGCATGTATGTTTTGATGCATCTTACCCTCCATTGATTGTATCAATCTGTGCGTACTTATAGCAATAATACGATGATAATTATGGCTTGAATCCACCCCTTGTGTTCATTATCGTCTTCTTGCCTTATGCTCTTTCATTTTTTATTGTGTATTCATTATATTTTACAGAGTTTCATGTCATTTGTGTCAACTTAAATAGGGTTGTGAGCTGATTTAGTTGAAGAGTTGGAAATTGGCAAGCATATGCCCCTCTAACCTTGCATTGGATCCTCTTTCTTCTCTAAGACTTAAAGAGAGATTGATTGACCCTTTTCTTGGTGCTATAACCTCTATTTTTATCTTGGTTTGTTTATGTTTTTCCCTCCCTCCCTCCCTCTCTCTCTCCCTGGTTACTTGGATGTGTTAGAATAGGCTTAGCTTAAAGGTAGTTTTAGTGTTAGCATTATAAATTGGTAGAGGAACCAACCTTCTCTAGACGTTGATCTCACTTATGAAGGTCCCACACAGTAGAGATCATCTAATGTTGTCCAAAATTATTGATCTGCCATGATAAAGACAAGGGTGCAATTTTGAGGTACAAATTTTTTTGGCACACCCAGTGGGAAAAATATTTATGAATTTTATATCATTTTCGTAGGATTAATGTGTGTCTTGGTGATATCCAACTTTTGGAGGATTCATAAAAACACATCTAGTGACTCCCAAAAAATATATCTACTTATTTTAGAAGTCAGGAATCTTGGTTTCATGAGAAGAGTACAAACAAGGAAAAACATAGAAAGAGGTGAGCCTTTTGAATACCTATTAAATTCACCAAGGAAAAGAGTAAAAATAGTTAAAATGTCTTTATTCCCATCACTTAGAGTCTATTCAACACCCCCTTCTACTAAGCCTTCCTATCCTACTCATAAGAATCTAAAACCCACCTCTCTTATGGCACTTCAAAGGACTTATCCATTTATTAATTTTAGTGGTTGTATCCCCCTAGTTCTAAATGCACATCATGATATTCCAATATATGTCCTTAAAATAATCCTATCCTTTACATGAGAAAGTTCAACCACTCTCATTGAACATATTTTAGATGTTACAAATGTCTTTTTTGTACATATATTTAATGAAGATGATGTAACACTTATTTTATTAGCTTCATATTTGAAGGGGAGGGAATTGCAATGGTATATAAGTCTGTAGCCAGATTTTATTCATATGTGGGATGTGCTTAGGGAGAAACTCTACAAGAATTTTGAAGATAAAAGTGACCATCTATCCCTCATTGAGCAACTTAATACCATCAAGATATCTCCTCATGAAGTTATGATAGATTTTAATATTAGGTTTTAAATACCTAGGATAGAATTACCCTTATATTTAAGCCCTCTCCAAGTACTACATTTTTATATTTATTGAGAGCCTTGAGTAGTGATGTGGTTGTTATGATTCAATCCATGGGAGGGAACATCTTACCATATTCTTATGACATATCTATCAGAGCTGAAAATTATTTAGTCTAATATGGGAAGATATCCCCTAGGTCATCAATGCCTCTATTTCTAGAAACCCTCCTAATACAACCTATTTTATGAAATATTGGAAATGAAGTGGTGACCAATATTAGGTATGTGAACAAATCATACCTTACCAACCTCTCAATCAAGCATATCATACTAATAAATATCCTTATTAAGGTAATTCCTAAGGATAAGGAAAAATAGGTTACCTTAGGCCCTTAAATACATAATACCCTACTATTGCAAGATCTTATAAGGTTATTGTCCCAATTTAGAACAACTTTGCACATGATTATGAGTGGTGTTACCCATTTCATTAACCTCGTGATCAATTTTTTTACAAAATTGGAGTTCTTAGTGAAAGTATAATGGTCCAAGGTGCATCTATACTCCAAGATCAACATGAAGAGCTAGTTACAAGAGGAGGATAATCTAAGGGATAGGTATCAAATACATCTGCCCTTCTTAATTGGAAAGAGGGTGAGTTTTGTGAAGTAAATAAGGAATATGTAAGAAGGGGCAACACTCATGTTGCACTTAAATCAAGGTCTAATAAGAGATCTATGGAAGGAGAAACATCTCTCATAGGTGGTCAAGCATATACCTCCCAAATATCAAGAATATTAGTTGTTAAACCATATGAATTACAAGAATATTAGACTATTAAAAGGGATATTCCATCTAAAAATTAGACTCAACCACCAACAATTAAAATAATATTTTACTACAAAACAATTCCAGACAAAGGTTAGCCATATTCCTTTAAATGTGGTGGAAAAAATGATTAAAAACAACATGAACATGACTATGTGGGAAAATCTCTCCATTCTAACACAAAAAGATTTTTTACAAGAAGCTTTGAGGCATCTTAGTTACATAAGTGAGCTAGAAAATGGTGCATTAGGTGCTTCTACAAGTTTGTGTTAGCTAAAGGAAGGGGAAACAAACAAGATCATCAAACCACCTCCCTTATATATCTCCATAATCATTAGAAAGTACCTTTTACATAATTATATGATATAATATAGAGCTAGTTGTTTTGTTATGCCTTATAAGATCATTGATTCATTAGGCATTAAATGTACACCAATCGCTAAGGTGATCATCCAACTGGATGACACTTTTTTTAAAATAGCTGGGATCATAAAATATTTGAATCTTAATCTACATGCATGTCCAAGTATTTAAATCTTGTAGGACATTTTAGTAATTGATATCCCTGCCTTCTTTTCCATATGCCTTTCTAGATATTTTATTGTTAAAGTAGGGGGATAATTGTATGCATATTGGTCACATATGCTTCTTAGAAAAAGATATGGAACTAGAGTTACAATAAAAGTTGATCCTATTTCTAATAATCATATTGAGCCTTATACACCTTGTCCTATGAACATGAATTGTGTTATGTATGATAAAGAGGAGAATGATGATCTTTATGAGGTTTCCACATCCTTAGTGGAGGTTCTTGACATTCTACTTGACAATTGGGAAAAGGAACATTTTGAATTTGATTTGTATGATCACATGGAAGAGACAAGGTTAGTGACTTATTATATACATGAGGAGAATGGCCTTATACCTAACCTTATGAAGTCATGAGAAGATTAAGATGGGGTGTGATAGTTGTATTTTGCTGGATCAATAAGTAGGAATGACATTGGTGTTGGGTTTATGTTGATATCTCCTAGTGAGAATAAATACTTCTTTGCATTTAGGATTTAGTTCAATTGTAAAAATAATGTGGCATAATATGAGACATTGATTCAAGGTCTAAAATTGGCAAAAAAGCAAGGAATCAAGTTGTTATAGTTATTTGGGGATACTGAACTGATCATACATCATATCAAATCCTAATATGTATCCAACAATAGCTTATTGAAAGCCTATAAGAATAGAGCATGGAACATGATTGAATGTTTTGATGCTTTCAACATCAAAGTGATACCAAGAGTGTAAAACAAATATGTTGATAGACTTGCATCCATTGGATCCCAATATGACATTTCTCAAAACATCAAGAAAATTTTGGACCATCATATCAAGCTCGTGGTTAGAACCACCATACCGGATAATGCAACACGTTGGTAAGTTTTTAATAATAATAGGAAAATTATAATTTTTTTGCAGGATGAGGCAGAGTTCTCCACTAGAAATTAGTCAATATAAAAAGAGAAATATGAGGATCAGTTCATTGAACTCAAGAAAAACAAGCTACCTAAGGGATTAATAACCTTAGAAAGCATCTTTAACCCTGATTGATCAGTTCAAAGGAGAGAAAATGAACATAATTGTCAATGAGGAAAGCTATGAGTAGGTGGTCATTTCAAGAGACAATTATTTAAGGTTTGGAAGGGTATATATAAGTTCTAATGTAGGAGCATCATGCAGATATTTCAATTTTGGATTGAATAGGGTTCATATGGTGTCTTAGGATGATTAAGAGGTATTTTAGTCCATTTTAACACATGAAGTTGTAATAAGATCTCATAATGGAGTTTCCCTCCAAATGGCTCATTTAAATATTTAAAGTGTCTCTATGTTGTGTTAGTGAGTTAGTAGGCCTAGGAGTAAGTATGTAGTAATTAAAATGTTAGTATAGGCTTTACATGGATGTAATAAGATGGTCATATTCTGAACTCACTTACCTAACCTTACCAAGGTGATAACTCACTAGAGTTTTCTTAATATTGTATGAGTTAGATGGTGGAAACCTAACCACTTCGCCTTCTTCTTAAAAATCATGCAAAAATAATTAAAATTTTTGTTGTTGAGGTGAGATAGATGGTTTTTAGATGAGGAAGGAATTTTATAACAGATACAAGAGGCTCAATAATTCATGTACTTCCATTGATTTGATAAATGAAGAGACTTTTCTTGAGCATGAAATTGTGTAACTATGAATGATTATGCATTAATGGATGATTATTGGTTATGTTTGGATTAATGAATGGTATTTTAAGGTATGGAAAAGGGTTTAAAAAAATTATTAAAATATTATAAAGAATAGAAGAATGTGAAAACCATTGGAGACCATGAAAAGGTCATACTGATAAAGGTAAGTAAATTGTTTGTAGTATTTCCTTGTTGTGTGGAAAGGATAAAACATGCATAAATGGAATTTTAATCCATAGAAAAGGTTGAAAATTGGTAGTAACCTATATGAAATGGTACATAAACATATTCAAAATTAATTTTGAGTTTTCATGGGTGGAATTTGGATATAATGATGACAAAATATTTTCTAATGAGAAAACATGCAAACTGTTTGATGTAATGTCTGCTTGGAAAAACAGTCATAACTTTTGAATTATATAAATAGAATACACAAAAATTTGAACATATGTTCCATGTAGAGAATAATATAAGATATTAATTTTTTAAGACAATTGAATTTTTTTAGAAAAATATATGCATGATAGAAATTTGATGTAGACTATTTGGTCTTTAGAACACTAGGATGGGAGTTTGAGAAAGATAAGTGAATAATGATGTTTCTGATCTTTGTGAATCATATGGATGATTGGTATAACATTTATTTGAGGTGTAAAATAATGTACATGTATTGGAAGATGTATTTAAATATAAAGATCCCAAAATTTTCTTGTTTGAGCTAAGAAGCTAGTAAGAATGAGGAATGGCAATTTGTTCTAAATGAGTAAGATTAATGTTTCTTTGGTTATGAATATTGATGAAGGTGTAATCAGAATGGAATGAGGTTTTTATGCATGTTATAGATATAATGGAGAGTTTTTTGAAGGCCATTTAAGGTGGAACAAGTGAAAATTTTCATATTAGAGCCATTTTAGGCATGATAAAGATCCTCTTTTACAGAGTGTATGACGAAGTTGTTTGAAATTTCATAGTTCAAATGAACGCATGAAGAATACATTTTTATTTGCATCAAGTTATGAATATAAATATCTTATTTAACTTTGTAAAGAGTATGATGATGTGTTTTTCTTGAGTTATGAGATCTTAAAGGTTTTGATCCAAGCCTTGCACAACATACCATTGAATTGGATCGCAACACAAAACCTATCAAGAAGAAATAGAGGCCTATAAATCCAGGAGTGGATACCTTGATGAGAAAATAATCTACTAATATCATAGAGGCAAAAATAATTTTCCCACTCAAGCATTCTTATTGGGTGGAAAATTTTGTTCCAATCAAGAAAAAGAATGGGGAGATTAGAATATATGTATACTTTAGGGACTTAAATAGAGCATCTCTAAAGGGCCCTCACCCTCTTCCATCCATAGAACAGATCCTTCAAACGATGGTTGGGATAGACATTTTCTAACTTAGATAGTTATTTAGGGTTTACCACAAATTGGGGTACTTATGCTTATAATAAGATGCATTTTGGCTTAACAAATACTAGTGTAACAGTCCAAAGGGAAATGGATATGGCCTTTAAGGGACTGGTTAGCGATATGATCTTGGTATATTTGGATGACATAACTGTTTACTCAAAACACATAAGTGAAAAATTGGATTATTTGAGGAAAGTATTTGATAAATTTTGGGAGTTTGGTGTTTCCTTAAATACTAAGAAGTGTGTATTTATTGTTCATGAAGGAAAATTGATAGGAAATTTGGTGTCAAAGGATGGCCTTGCCATAGATCCAAATATATTGAATGAAATTATATATATCTCTATCCTTAGACACAAGAAAGGTTTGTAAAGATTCCTCGGAACAATAAATTTTATAAGAAGATTTTTTCACAACTTGTCTATTCTAGATAAAACTCTTATCTCTATGATCAAGAATAATTTTGTCCTTATCTGGTCAAATGAAGGCAATATGTTTTTTGAAAATATCAAGAAAGCCATTTCTTAGGCCCCCACTCTTATAAACATTGATTATGCTACAAATTTTATTCTTTATGCATTTGAAGGAAGTGCAACATTTTTGCCATTTTGGTTCAACAGAACAATTACTCCTTAGAGAATCCTATAGCTTTTTTAGTCAATAACAGAAATATTATGAGCTTATGTAGAGTTTTTTTTTGAGAAGTAGGTCTTTGTTTTCATCTGTGTACTTGAAAAATTCATACACATGCTTTCAAATAATAATATTTAGCTAATGGTGTCTTATCTAAGCATGATAGACTTCCTCTTGAATAGAGATGTGAATGAAAAGAGATCTGGGTGGATACCCAAGGTCATGGAGTATGATGTTCATATCAAGGTCACCAAGATTTAAGGGGTAAAGGTTTGTGTGAACATATTGACATAGATTTAGGATCTAATAAAGAGGTTTAAATGTTTTAAGAAAACCAATCACCTCTTTCACGTGCTCTTAATAGTTGGTCTCAACATATGATGACTTTCTTACAAACATGTGGATACCCTCAAGGCTTAAAAAAATAAAAAATGAGATACTTCAGACTGCAATATATTCCATATGTGCTCATAGATGGCATCTTTTTTAAGGACATCATTAGTTTTCTTCTGAGGTGTGTTGATGCCAATCAGATATAATTTTCCATCAAGAGTTCCATGATGGACTTGTGGGAGGAAATTTTTCTCCAAGTGCCACATCCCTCAAGATCATGAAGGGTGATTACTATTTTCCTAACATATTCAATGATTTCCATGCATGGATAAGAAAATGCAGGAAGTGTGGTTTATTTATAGGAAAATAAAAAATGCATCCATTCTTGTCCACCCTATTTTAGTTTAGTAACCATTTATGCAATGAGGGTTGCATTTTATAGGGGGTGATTGAACCACATTCAAGCTTTGGGCACAAATGGATATTAACTGCAACTGAATATTAAAAAAATGGGATGAAGTCATTTCTTTGAAGGAAGAAAATGAATTTAATATCTTAGAATTTTATGAGGGAATTGTAACTATATTTGGGGTCCCTTCCACAATCATATCAGATAATCCCTTGAAATTATTGGGAAGTGAATAATTGGATGGGCTGTGAAAAATGGAATTCATTTAAGAACATCCTTAAACTATTATCCCCAAGGTAATGGGATTTCTGAATCAACAAATAAGAATCTTCTAAATATTATTAAGATCACCTTGGGAGATAATCGAAGAACATGACACAAAAAACTAAAATCAGCCTTATCGGCTGATAGGATCACTCCTAAGATGTCAATTGGTATCTCACCATTAAAACTTTTTTTTATGGAAAAGAGGTGACATTTCTAGTTTCTAGCCTTAAAAATCATAATACAGTTTGAGATGTTTGAGGAAGAGGCAATGAAATTCAGGTATGGAGAGTTGATGGAGCTAGAAGAACTGAGAGAAAAGGCCATGTATATAATGGAAATGCAACAAACACAAGTGAAAAAATTCCAAGTGATGATAAAGTAATGAAAATAACCTTTACGGAAGGATATCTTGTCCTCAAATGGGATAAAGACAAAGCTCAACCAGGAAGGTAAACTAAATTTTATGCCATTTAGATTGGGCCTTATGTGATCTCCAACTACAAATCAAATAACACTTTTCAATTATAAAGGAAAAATGAAGATGAAATCCCTATCCCAGTCAATGGGATGTACCTCAAGATTTGTTATTAAGGTAAGGTGTTACCTTATATATAGTGGTTGCTTCTTGTAAACAAGTGCTTGTGCACTCTCTATATGTTTCAATTTAGAACATGTATGATTTTCATCCTTCTGTACATTGTTTTTGTGGGTATTTTATTATGGTTCTGCACAGTTCAGTTCAAATAGGTTTCATGGTGGAGACAAGGTGGTTTTTGGGAAGCCTTAAAGTGCATTCATTTAACCCCTAAGATTATACAGAAATAAGATTTATTCATCTTCCTTCCGTTTTAAAATTAGTGTTTTTGGAATAGTTTGAAAGTACTATTTTTAAATACCAATAAATTATCTTCTAAGATCATTTCAAGTAGTTCTAGGTCATCTCTAAGTCCGTGTAAATCTAGGGGTATGAATTTCTAGTTTTCAGATCATTTTTTCAAGTTTTTTAGGATTGACTCCATGCCTAATGGATTGCTCAAAAGGCCAATGATAGTATTTCTAGTAGGCATATAGTCCCATAGAGTCACCAAATTTTTGTCCAAAATAACCCCCAAAATAATTTTGCAGTGTGCAAATTCTTTTTTGGACTTAGGCAATTTTTTATTTTGAAATCCATGTTATGATGAATCCAGGAAATTAGTGCTCCATGGGTTCTCAAAATCCATGGAACAAATGGAGAAATGTAAAGGATTTAGGTAGGTTTTGGCTCATGAAATATGTGAAATATTAGATCTTACTATTTCTTAGAATGTGTGAACTTAGTGTTCTGTAGGTTCTCCTAACTTACAGTAAAAAAGAATTAGAGCTTAGGACTTAGGCATATTTTTAATGAAGTTTTTGCTTAACAGAGGTTGATGTTATATGTTAGTGTCTCACAACTAGGGGTTATAGTATTGGGTGGACATGAAAAATGGAGTTTCAAGGAGTTTTTTTTAGCCGTGAAATAAAGGTTGGAGTCTACTCAACAAAATCTGTGATACACGAAGGACATGCTAGGAAGAGCCATGAAGCAAGGCAAGTGAGTTACACTTAACTTAATGTTGGAATTCGTGCAACACTAAGTGTTTCATGGGTTTCCCATAGTCTGTGGAAGTATTGGAAGTATGTGAAACATTTAAAAGCTGCGTAACAAAGATATTTTTCATGAAACAAAGGCAGATCATCTCCCGTAAGTGTTTTGGACACGATCTCGGTGGTTACACAATAATTTTGCTACACCCTTGATACAGTGTCATATATTAGGATATGTATGGTCAACTTATGGCCAACATAACCTATTATCATGTTATATCACATTTATTTACATTTTTCATATTTTTAGTTGGTCATCCATGGTGATTTTCATAACATTAGGATATATATATATATATATTCGTAACTAGTAGATGATCATCATATTAAACACTTGAGTCTTGGGGGTCACCCCCTCTAAGTGGATAAGTCAATCTACTTACATATTGTGATCTTTTCTCTCTATTTTTATGTTATTTTGTGTTCTATTGCATCTAATATGTATATATATAAGTAATTTCCTTAAAATTTGTAGTTGAGCTTTAATTTGGGCCAAAATTAGTAAATAACCCTAATTTTAAAGATTAAGCTATATCTCGCAAAGGTTGGAAAAAAATTAAAATTTTTAATTGAATGAAAATTAGTAAAGTAAGGTTATCTTAAAATCTCAATATCTATTGGCCTATTTTTCACAATTTATGCCCGTTTTTTGGGTTTTTTATAAATTTGATCCATAGGATACATTTTTCAAAAAAATTCTAAGTTTCTTATATTTTTTGAAAGCTTGCTAAACATTAGCAAGGGATCATTATCTATGTTTTTCTACATTTAGAAAATAACCATATAAAACCCCAAACCTTAAATTCCTACCCTAATCCATATATCAAAAGATCTAAACCCTACATCATGATAGTGATATAAGTTAAATCCCAATGGAAGCTGTAATTCTCTCCAAGAATGACTCCAAATAAATAAGAAATGAATTCTACATATTCATCTTCTAGGGTATCAGAGGTAGTCACCTAAATTTAGGAAAAGATTAAATTGCATGGTGAAAAAGGATGACCTTAACCATGATCTTCAATCAATGAAGGGTGAATTGAAGGAATATTTTAACAATAGATTTCACGAAATAAATGGTGAAATGAATGTGGATTTTGAATCAACAAGGAAGGATTTGATGTTCATTATCTCATTCCTGAATACTAACATGAAATTTCATTTAAGTCACATATGCTCCTCAAGCAATGAACACTCATATTCAAATCACACCAAAAATGGTGGATCATCTACACAACTTGGTGGCTCTTCTAGCTAGTGGAAAAACATGATTCCAAAAGTGGAAATGCATAAATTCAATGGGAATGATTTGTTCACTTGGATCAACTAGATGGATAATTTATTTAATTTTCATCAAGTTCCAAGTGGAATGAAGGTGGTTATGGCATCCTTTTATTTAAAACCAAAACAATTCATCTGGTATAGATGGATGTGTGAGAAAAAGAAAAGGAGGGTCTCCTTGTTTCCTAATATCTTTCCATTAATGAGACCTAGACACACTATAGTAATATTTTTATAAATATATATTTCATATAGATAGAAAACCTATGACAAATAGAGAAAGTCAAGGATTATATCCAGTAGTTTCAAAATCTATCCTTGCATGTGGATGACATCTCAGAGGATAATCTAAATTATCAATTATTGTATCGACTCAAGGATAACATCTAGGTTGATGTTCACCTTATTATTTCATGTTTGATATCAATATATATAATAGTTTCATATTGAGTGTAGGAAAGATATATGGTAAAATGGATGGATGTAACTACTCATAACGAATAAATAATTCAAGCACTATCATTTCCCCAATTAAAATAATTGAATCCTCCAAAAAGTAAAGAGAAGTAAGAAAAAGGTTTATATTACAGTTGCAATAGAAAATGGAGTAAGGGACACAAATTTCCAAATAATAAAATACTATACATTGAAGGGTTGAATGAGAAAGACGACGGGGAGGAGGAAGTTATATGAAAGGAAAAATATAGGTTCCCAGTTTGGTCCTCAAATTTAGGGATCCAATATAAGTCCGGACACATGATGTAGATACAAATGTGCTAAAAGAGTACTAATTTCATTATTCTAGAGGATATTGATGCTAACCCTAGGATATCTATAGGTTTTCAAGGCTTATATCTAAGATAACGATAGGTATCCTGCTAGGTTTTAGAATAAAAGTAATAAAGTAGTGGATAAATCCAAGGGTCATAATATAATAAGATAATGCAATAGATCAAATTAAATATATATCTAATATATTTTATAGTAGTGAATGACCAACATAAAACATACTTATGCAAGATAAAATACTAAAGGGGATTAGAAATAATTACCTATAACATGTTTTTAGCCATTGATGCAAAATCCTCACTAGAGACAACAAAATCAAGAGAGAATCATTGTGGATAGAGAAGAAGAAATATAACAAGAATATATCTAGTCCTAACTCACTATAGTAGTCATTGATGCAAAATCCTCACTAGAGACAACAAAATCGAGAGAGAATCATTGTGGACAGAGAAGGAGAAATATAACAAGAAGATATCTAGTCCTAACTCACTATGGTGACCAAAAATTCAAAAAGGTAATATCCAAGACTCCAAGTTCAACAAGTAGGTCTAAAATAGTGCAAAAATATGCATGCTATTATTTCCAAAATGTATAAAAAAATTGATTGTTTGGTGGTGGTTTATCAGAAATAAGGCGGAGTATATATACCAAATTCCATCACCCATGGGTGGTAGCATGGGCTATGGAAAAGATAAAATTCACACCATCACCCATGGGTGATGGCATTGGCCTTGGGGGAAACCCTAAGGTCAAAAGGTGAAAAACATGGGGGATGGAGGCCAAACTTTAAATGGAGGTAAATGATGAAGGTACAAGGTGACTAAAAGCTAGGATAATAGTACATAATAGGAATAAACAAGTAGACATAATGAGCTAAGTGGACATGATGATTATAATTTTTGAAAAAGGGGAATAAATGAGGCAAAGGTAAGGTAACTATGGCATAAAAGAAACATCTCTTAAAATAATTGATCTAGCTCATGTGACCAAGTCCAATCACACCCCAATTGTGGCAGGCCCCTTAAGGCACACTCTTAGAAGGAAGATTAATCAACAACACTTGTATAAAATAAATGGTTTTCAAACATAAAAAAATGGGGTGTATACATATTCCCCAACCAAACATCATCACATGTCACATTAGTGAACCATGAGATGGTCTTTGGAAAAATATTTGTGCAATACGTAAAATTGAAAGTAAAATTTTGAAAGTTATAAAAAAAGTGTTGTAAGGAAATAATTAGCTGCACCAAATGAAATATACCTAACTCATACTTACCTTTCAGTGTCACCTGACTTACCTATGGTGGGAATAATAGCTTCTTAGAACCCTAAATAAGAAAGATTGAAGAGAAACAATAGAATATAATTAGTAAAATAATACATAAATCACTTAGCTAGGAGGTCGTAGGAGTGATGATATCCAACATGTACATAACAATGCTGAAGAGTGTAAAAAACTAATGTGTAGATGCTATAATTATAGTAAAGTCTAATAAAATGCACTAACGAGGATGCGATGTTGTGGAGTTAGTGGTCCTAAAGATAGATATAGATAAATTACCACCAAAGTATCTAAGGTAGTAAACATTGGCAACATAAACCCAAGCGAGGAGGATAAACGAAAGTGGGAATAACATAAAATTAAAATATGAGGTTAATGAAGTGGTTAATTAAAGGATATATTTGTAGAAAATTGGCTATGTACAAAGGGGTGGGTGAGAAGGTGAAGTATATAATTTCTTGAGAAAATGAGAGTTGGTTAGTTCCTTTAAGATATGACCTTCATTAGTTTGTATAGATAGGTCTTGGGACCAAGGATGTCTTTGATGAGATAGAGACCCCATATTTTTTAGCATATTTTCTTTATTTATCATGGGTATAATCTAATTTCAAGACAAGGTCAACAACTTCAAATTTACAAAGTTTAACAATTTGTTTTGTGTTATTTAGCCCCACACACTTTGTATTTGTGGTTTTTATGAACAACATTATCATTTTTTTCATCAATGAGATTGAGAGAATGTGAACAAACCTCATGGATATCCTTTTTAGGGATGATGTCATGGAGAGGTATGTGAAGAGAATGTAGTTCCACCTCAGGTGGAAGGATTACTTCAACACTAAATGTGACTAAGAATAGATTTATCCTAGTAGTCATATAAATACTTGTATGATAATACTATAGTGATAGATAGAGGTTTAGATGTTAGTGAAAGTGTGATTCTCGTATAGTTTTTTGAATAATTTTATTAAGGATTTTGTTAGAAGATTTGACATGTCCATTATATTTGGGATGGTAAGGAGTTGATAATTTTTAATTAATTTTGAATTTCACATAGATTTTTTTCATTTATTTGTATTTGAACTTGTCACCATTATCATAAAAAATTATGTGAGGAATTCCAAAGAGAAAAATGATTTGTTTAAGGATGAACTTGAAACTAGTGAGGTAGTCATATTGGTAAGAGGCATGGATTTGACCAACTTGGTTAAATATTCAGCGGTTGTAATGATGAAAATATGGACCCATCTTGAAATCAAGGAACTTTATCATTTCATCCCAATCCCCACATATTGAATGGATAGGTAGCTTCCAGGACTTGGTACTCATTTGGTAGAGAGTAAATAAGGTCATCATGATATTGGTAGGGATTGAATTTTTAACAAAGGCATGGGCATAAAATTCTAATGTAGGTCAATAGTAATGTATACACATGCATTTTCAAGTTGTGGCATGGCCACCACAATTTCCAACTTATGTGCCCCTATGTGACTCTTTGAGGAGAGAAGTAATTTCATCCTCAAAGACACAACAAAGCATAGTGACTTCAAATTTGTGATATTAGATGATGTTAATAAGTGTAGACTTGAGAAAAGGTTATGTAGAAGATGTTTTTCAGATCCAGATCATGTATTGGTCATATGCGAGATCCATATTAGGTTGGAATTGAGTATAATATGATGAAAAATAATCAGCCAAGGCATTGTGTTCCTCAAGAATTAATTTGATAGTGAAAGAAGTGAATTGTGGAGAAATTTATTATACTATTTAATAATATGATTTTACATTATCCCTTTGGAATTGGTAAGAACCATTTAATTATCGATAGACAAGTTGGGAGTCACCCATGGCATGGAGATACATGATATTAGAGGTAAAGGAAGATTTATTTTAAAGTATAGAGATTCATATTCAACCATGTTATTAGTTACATAAAATTTGATTTGAAAGGATAAAAGAAGTGTCTTTCATGAGGGGTCAGTGATAATACATTCTACCCCATCTCCCTAAAGAATTTTTTCACCATAAAAATGGAGATTCCAAGTTTCTTCATGGAGGTAAATACTGATTTCTTCATCTTGAGGTTTAATGCTAGTTTGTACAATTTTGGGCTTAGGGTTCTCGTTACTGACTATGAAAGACCGTGCCTTGAGTTAAAAAATGAAATTTTAGTAGTAATATTTGATCATGAAATTATAATCCATTCCTTTAATGAGTAATATGTTCTTATTAGGTATGGAATCCAAAATGGGATAGGTTGCAAGTATTGAATTCCATAAGGATCACCACCTATTTATCAGTGTGGTTTATTGGTATGAAAACATGGGATAAGAATTGGAAAAGTGGATCAAAGTGGATTATGATGTAAGTGGTTTATTATATAATGTAATGGTGAAGCTTAGTGGGAGTAAAATAAATGGCCAAACAAGATCATTCGATAGATGTATAACAAGTTTCAGTTGGGATTAATCAATATAATAGATTACATTCTCTTTACATTTTTCATCCTCTTGGTCCAACATTTCCCCAGCATATACGAGATTCGATGAGGTATGTAGAATATGTATTTGATCAGGAAAGGGAGGTTGTAATGTGTTAGTACTAAGGAGAGACGCTCTCAAATTCTCAGACTTTTTAAAAATATTTAATCCATTCAAATCAATGTCCCTTTTTAGGAGATTCTTGATTGAATGGGTATGATATGTGAATTTTGGGGAAAACATATCGTATTTCCCATGGTTTTAATATTTTTCCACATTTATCCCAAATTTGGAGAGGAGAAATCCTAGGAGTTTTACTTGAGTGACACAAAATATGTATTTTCCTGGGTTAAGACAAACCTTCTATTTATGGAGTCATTGGATAGAACTTTCTAATTCATGGGAATGATTCTCTACACATCGAGATTTGATGAGAATTAAATCCACATATACTTGGACAATATTATGTATTATATTGTGAAATATGTGGTTCATAGATCACTGATGGGTTTCCCTAGAAATTTTAAAGTTAAAATTCATTTTAACATTGCTAATAGGTTCCCCATTAAATATTGAATGCAGCCTTATGCTGATATCTAGGTGCTATTTGGATTCAGTTGTATCTTGAGATGTCAACCATGAGGGATAACATCTCATAGCCTATCATGGCATCAATTATAGTATCAATAAAAGGTAGAGGTAAATTATCCTAAGGTTAAACAAGGTTGAGATTACGAAATTCAATGTAGATACGAAAGGAAAGCATAGAATTCTTACAAATGGGGACGTTGTTGGACACCCACTCAAAATAGTTGATTGGAAAAATGAATCTAGCATTGAGAAGCTTTATGAGTTATTTGTGAAATAGTTCAAGGGGAAAATTGCAAATATTTTGTTTGATTGAATCATTTGGATAATTAATACTGTTGTGTGCTACAGTATCGCGATTAATATAAGGAATGTTATAGTATCCCTAAGAAAAAACCTCCTTGTTGTATGAATTAATTCATTTTTTTATTATGTAGATGTGGGAATCATTCACCTAACATGACTACATGGGATGGATCAACGCTTATTTCAATTTAATGTTGTTTTCAGCGAGTATGGTGTTGTCATCCTAAAAAAGGTAAGGATCTTTAGGAAGCTTAGAAATCACATCACTGATGGGATCAACAATAGCAATTTTTTTTTCGAAAATAGGGGTTTAGCATGGAGATGGCTAAGCTTGTGATGTTGAAGAGGAATTATATCCTCGTATGCATGAAATGACTCAAGGATGGCCTCATCATTCTCAAATGTAGGTAGTGGGCCCTTATATTTGACAACGATTTCAAGGGCCACATACTACTTTCCACGATGATGTTGATAAAAGCTGACTTGCCTCACATATAGGACCTTAGTATCTAGAGTGACATCCAGATGAAGGGACAGGGAAATAATATTATATTTAAGGGGATCATTTATTCTAGTATCATAGGAGCCGATGGTGTTAGGAAAGAAAGAATTAGATTTATGTAACATTACAGATGGGTTTGATTTTGTTAGATGGAGTTGATGCCTGGAAGGGCTAGATCTAGGTGTTTTGGGGTCAATTGCATGAGGATAATTTTTATGTGTAGTGGTGTAGTTTTCAATTTTATGAAGGACCTTAGGGGTTTCAAGTAATGGAGGATTATCTACTTGAACATAAAGTAAAGTTTCTTCATCTTCACTATCACAAGTATTATAGGAAGGAGGGACGTAATTGTAGGATGTAAAGATCGTGTGAGTATCATGGTTGAATTCATGTGTTCTTCTTGAGTTGTGTTGGTAATGAATAACATCTAAGTGACATGATTCAACATGAGATAAGATTAGTCTTCAAATAGGTGAAGTGGTGTGGGTTGTAAATTCACAATCAAGAATGTCAACTTCAAAGGTATCATCGTGAGCCATGATCCCCATTTTGTTAAAAGATACTGGGAGAGTCGGTACACAAAAAGGTGTGTTATCTTGGTTTCTTAATTTTCAAAGGGATTATGATGGATAGAGGAGGCAACATTTCAGGGAGGTTACTCTTAATCTATAATGGGAGGAAATCAATCCCGAGGTAATAGAATTAGAGGAAGCTATAGTGTTAAAATGTTTGGTAAGTGGTTTTTTATTAAAAGTATTTTACAATTCGTTAGGTTCATCATCATCCGAGTCATCCAAAGTGACCTCGATATCAATTCTATAGTCATAAAACTTAGCATATGGGATGCTAGGTACTGTAATTGTAGTGGGGATGCAAAAGGGTTTGTTTGGGAAGGGAAGGTTATTTTAAAGGATTTGGGTCAACATTATTCCTATGATTATTGTGAAAAAAAAATTAATGCATTGGTATCTGAATGATGTGACTACACACATATGATGTGTCCTAAGATGGATATTATAAGGAAGATGATGCCCAATTATCATGAGTTTGGCTTAAAGGGTATTGAGGCCCACTATGATGGGAAAGAAAATGAAACTAATCGGATGCTAATGGGTTTTATCCAACCCATGACAAATGAGTCAATTATTATTGAGATCATCAACATAAAATATGAGGTTTGTGATTAGAGATAAAGAATCCAAATTGATTCCAAAGCCTGTATCCACTAATATTATCCTCACTTGTGCATTTTGAATGATGACACTAATAAGGATTATAGGATGATTACCATGAAACAACACCTTATCATTAATCATGTAACTCAGAGTAAATTCAATAGATATGGTTTTGAATCTTTTATGAGGAATCATAGTTTTTATGTTATGGATTTTGGGGTTAGGAAAAAGTGGGATGGATGGCTACTCCTCTATCTCATCGAAAGGATCCTCCAAGAGAGATATTTTTTCATATGGAAATTTTGATGTTGTGGAGAAGTATGCATGAGATCCATCAAAGGGGTCTTTTCAAGTCATTTAAATTGAGCTCATCTATAAATTCCATTGTAGTGTAGATAGGTTTTGTAACATTACCTTGGATGATGATAAGTGGAGGGAGGATTCATAGCCAGATGAGGATTGTAATATTGAGAAAACCTTATCTAAGTGTAGTAGAATAAGCTTTGTGGGGAGGTTTTCCATTGTGGTCTTTGAATGAGGCTCAATTAAGGGAGTAGACTCGTCACTAGGTTTCTCATGGGAATTCGGTGACCTTTTTTTCATTAGGGGAAGGATTTTTAGGTTTATGGAAATGATCTTTATGCACATAATTACATAAATATTTTACTTTAGCCACAATAGTTTATTGGGAATAAAGGTAATTGTAATTATAATACCCTTCTACAGTTCTTATAGAGTGGTTAGTGGGCTACTTATTACTATTATTCCTAGATTAATGGTCCTTGTAAGCTCAAATAAAGGACTTGTATTTTTCATAATGTTCTTGGATGATAGAATTAGTGTCAAAGTGGGCTCTAAGGAAGAAATCAAGGGTATTATTCTTAATATTCCAATAATTTTCATGGAAATGGATGATAGATGCATGTCACCAATATGAGTGATTAGAATTAAAGGGATGGTCATTTAACAAGAGGTAAAATGCAAGGCGTAGGAAGTTGTTGTAGTAACTCAGAGTGTGTTAGAGGTGGGGGGTGTGGGTTATGAGAAACACTACTATGGGTATTATCATTTGGAGAGGGAATATATTTACCTTTAGAAAGGGCTTGAGAGTTGATAGAGTTAGACATTAATTTTAGGGTGTTTATGGGTTCGGGTGGTTATTAAAATTCTTGCATAAGATAATCCTACCACCTTTCCTACTTAAGATATTATTCTAATATGGTGGGAGAGAATGATCATACCTTATATTGGAGATTATGAACAAGAACTTTAAGTAATATCTAGAAAATATTTTGATTATCAAGATTATGGTTGTCTTAATTAGAAAATGTCTTCCATTACTTGATGAAATTGGGAGTTGATTCATTAGGGGGTTGCTTCAAGTTAATGAAGTAATGAAATTTGTTTTCAGGAAGATCATGTTATTGGAATTCCTTTACTAAATCTTGGGCCAAAGTTTCTAGATCAAAAATAGAGTTTTAAGGGAGTTAATTGTAGTATTATAAATAATATCCTACGAAGGTATTTGAAAGGACTTTAGTTGAAACATAGGTATTAGTTTGAGTATAATCCTTGTAGGTGTTTCAATTTTTTTTTGAGATAAACAGTTGGGTAGATTTACCCATCATAAGAAATGGTAGGAGATATCCCCCTATATCCACAAAATCTATGCAAGGAGATAAGTTTTCATTTTTAAATGTTTGAAGAATCCAAATTATATTGGAGGAGGAAGGATGGGAATCCCATCAACATCCAAAAGTAAAGGAGGTGTTGAAGTATGATTAGTCCCTATAAGGACTTGGGGTGGCTGAGAGGCCATTTGTAAAATATGGTTTTGAATTTAGAACATGCTAGCAGTAGTTAAGGATTTCATAACAACCATTAATAAATTTGGTTTTTTATTTAAAATATACTAGTAATAGTAGATGATTTCATAATTGTCATTTGATCCAACAACCGGATAATCAGATCAATTATTTGATTAGGGCCCCTAAATTAAGAGGCTTGGAATTATTATTTTGTAGAGTAGTTTTTGGAGATAAATTATACGTAAATCCACTTATAGGAAGATTCTTATGATAAATAGGTTTTCAATGGGGTTTTAGGGTCATTTATTCCATAGGACACATGCCTTGAGAAACCATGATTAGTTCCCCTTCTTTGTTGGGTATGTATAATTCATTGTTTAGATTCTCGATAACCTTTATGGGGTCAACTCTTATGATTTATACTATATTTTATTCAATTATAAGACTCTTTTTTTATTGGATCGGATGTGTTAGCATATAGGGGATGATGGTATTAGCTAATAGAGAGAGAGAATTTTAGACAGAATCATCTTTGGTATAGTATAGATGATGATGGTGTCAGTATGTGAGGGAGAAGAAATATATCCACATAAATTAATGTTTATATGGGAAGATGAAGGAATGAATAAACAACCTAAGGGAAACCTAAAAGGGTTCAAGATAACTAGGAATATCCTTAGAGGATACATAATGAAGAATGAACCAAATAAATGTCACGAGACATAATATTTAATCAATATATAAACGAGATTGATAATGAAAAAATGCACATGGGTTGATGGTGTAAAGATTTGGTGAGAAAGTGATGAAAAATATTGGCCATGTAATATGGTTCTACAAAAGGGCTAATGACATAAGGGTAGAATGATAAATTTTCAGATAAAATTGGTTGTAGTAGAGTTTCAAACATGGGCCAATGAAATTTAAAGAATATAAAAAATTAAGAAACATAGTGAATCTAACCTAATTTAGGGAAGATTTTGGCAAGAAATTTTGTTAGGCACAAATTGATGGACTTCTTTCCAATGATCTAGGATTCTAAGTCCCTCTACTTAACTGGTGTAGCTACCATATGTGCATGTGCGATGTAAAAAGCAAGTTTTACCTTAGTGGCCTTTCAGCCAGGGATCTGACAGGGGAACTCCAATGACCCTATGATAAAATCTTGTAGATATATTCAAGGGAGGAATTTTCTGGGAAAGTGGGAAAGGGAGTGAGAAAGTTAAAAAAGAGAAAATAATGTTGCAAGTAGAAAATAAGAGACTTGTATACACCAACAAGAAATTTCATTACATGCACATGAATTTAAAATAAAAAAATACACATAACAACAACAAGACTAAATGGCATTTAATGAGCAAAAAGTACCACTAAAATCCTTAGTCAAAAAAGGATAAAATTACTTCATCCTTTATTAAAGCTCAAGCAAAAATTATACATAACATAGAAGTTGAAGACATTTTAGAGTAGGGAAATTGTAAGATTTTTTCTCTCTTTTATCTCTTCACAAGGATATCTCTCTCATGAATTCACAAAAAATAGCTCCAAAATGTAAAAATTCTAAGAATTCATCCAAGAAGCTACTCAAATAAGGAGCTTGCTATAATTTATAGAAGAGAAGGAAAATATTCATCTTTTTGGTGACTTTTCACATACTTTAATATGAATTTAGACTATTCATATTCCACTTAAATATTTAAGTCCATTTTATAAAAACAAGGTGACTTAAAGTTTACATTATATTTCTAAAGTCACTTAAAGTTATATTAAAAAGTGCAAACCCCAACACAAAAATATAACAATGAAGAGAGAGAGAGAGAGAGAGAGAGAGAGAGAGAGAGAGAGAGAGAGAGAGAGAGAGAGAGTGCTAGGTTCAGAGAGAAATAAGAGAGAGAGAAATAAGAGGAAGAAGAAGAAGAGAGGAGGAGGGAGAATTATGCAGAAGAATGAGCTGCTGTAGTGAATTTGATCTCACACCCTAACTAGTTTCCACCTTGCGCTCTTGAGAAGGCCTCCATCTCTTAAAGCCCCTTACTAAAATGAGATGTTACAGTTTCCACTTTGTCAGCATCAGGAATACGAATGTAGCTCAAGGTATCTATCTATCCATTAGCCACACTATTTATGTCTTTGCACTTCCTGAACCATGATGAATGTTTCTCTGCGATAAGTGCAATAGAGGCCCAAATCTCTAAGAGGAAGTAAAGGGTATCCTTAGTGAAGGATAATGGATTACATACCTATTTCTGACATATTCTTCAAATGGATGAATCAACTCATCAACAGTTATGTCCTTGCCATTGAAGGTACTCCAAGTTTCTGATTTTTCCGATTTATACTATCATACAACTTATATGCTTGTTCCTCTTTTTCCTCCATCTCTTTGATGGCCCAATTGATTGCCTTAAACCTTATTTCCAAGGACCTCACCCATAAAAACGACAAGTATTCTTAAGGAGTTTCAAAAATATTTTTGTCGATAAACTCTTGGCAATGAGTATTGCTCATTTCATCTAGTACTGGAACTAAAGGTTCCCAATAGTCCCTTTATTTCTCCAAGTCCTCCCTGAGTTCCCGCATCCTATTTTTTGTCGCATACATGTAAGTGAAGAGTTTAACCACTTATTGGAGCACTGTATTCCCTTTCTAAGAAATTGATTTGATCCATTCATTATTCTCTTGCCCTTGCATTGTGAACTCACGTGTCCTTCTGATGGATTCTAGATTGAAGTTGCTGATGGGAACAACTTCCTCAATGGGGATTGTTGTGACATTGTGATCAACTAGATGTTGCACATAGAATGAAATATTTTGTACCTATTCCTTTAGTTCATTAATATTCTTCTTATACTCCTTATTCCTTTCCACCATGCGAGTGAAATATTGTTGATACATGTTCAAATCCCCTTCATGAGTTTCCGCTCCCAATTGGATTGTGCTCATCTCATAGTCAACTGGTGTCATCTCATCCACTGGCTTTATTACCTTTGGCCAAGCTACCTCAATGTATTTATTACCTGTTTTCCCACTACAGAATGGTGAGGCCATATGTGTGCACTTTCATGATATTTTTTCTTTAGCTAATGAGACAATCACTGATAAGTCAGGGGCTGTCACTTATTGCACAATATGGGTGTTAGGGGAAATTGTTTCATGCATCCAAGAGAACATATCATTGGATTCAAGCTCAATGACAGGGGTACCAACCGTTCCCTGCTATGGAAGAGGAGGAAAATTTTGGATGAGGGAGGTGTTAATTTCAACAAGAAATGAGACCCCTTATGGTGATTCGAAGAATGGTTCTTGAATCATGTGTTCTTCATCCATTTGTGCTTTCACCACCAGAATTTCTTCTTGCATTTCTATGATTAATTCTTCCTCTTTTAGTGACGTAAATGAGTCTCCTATAATGCTCTCTCTCCAAATTTACATATATGATGACTTTTTGTGAGGGGAGGTTTCCATTTCCGTGGCATTTATTTTTGAACTTTCTCCAGAGTGAATAAATACATGGAAGTCTGTGGCTCTACAATTTTTGAAGGAAATCTGATGGGAATATTGCTTTCTGACATGGATTGTGAATTCTTTTTATTAAATAGATGAACTTACTTTGGTTATCTGTCTTGTAAAATCTAATTTCTAGTGCCTATCCTCATCAACTTCTAATTCTGACAGGTGGGTGTAGGATCCCATGATCTCAGGAGACATACCATTTAATCTGTAGGCAAAGGGGACATAAATCAATATCAAATGCTAATGGGACTTAACAATGAGATCTAATATCCCATTATCATGGAGATTATCAGGTTAATAGATGATAGATGGTGGTTGAATTAAGTGCATTGTCATCGAATGTCAAACAGATCTGGGTCCTAGTGTTCATGGCACTTCAAAATTGTCAGTATAACTTCCCTGCAGATGAGTCCTCAAGTTGAAGAAAAAGAGATTGGTAATTTTGGTGACATAGAACTGGGAATGCTCTGGATCATCATTTGATGTCATTTTTATGCCTGAAAATGTAGGAGTTCAAAATGTAAGAATGCCAGAAAAAGTAAGATTCTAGGATGAGCCATGTAAATCATTTGGAAATCCTTATTTACAGGGATACCATGACGACGAGTTAGGAAATGAAATCAACTGATGTTGATCCGAGGAATAAGCCTAGTGCTAACTTGAATTAGGGACCTAAAGAATTATCGAATTTTCCAAAATTGATCGCTAAGATTCTTTTGAAATTTTGGCATGATCCTAGTAAAAGCTAAAAACTTTTGGGTCAGGAGAAGTGTTGAGAATTGACACTGAAATGGAGTGGGAAGTTAGTTACAGGAATGATAGGAATCTAATGGTTAGTGGTTAGACATCCTAGCCTCCTAGTTACCTTCCAAGGGGAGTGGAACCACTTAGTCTAGGTGTAATTACATAGGATTCACACGAGAAATAGGTCTATGGATGATTGTGGATTACCAATTGTAGAATGGCTAGGTCGAAGGTAGGAAATTACCTTGTCAATAATGATGTGAGCGAGAGGTCAATGGTTAGAATGTATGTTGAGCTATTGAAGGGGACTTGAACAGGGTGTGACCTAATTTGGGTGTCTACATTTTCCCCTTTGTTATAGGTACATAGAGCAGTTGTATTGATAAGATATAATGACAAAAAGGGAGGTGGTTTCCCCATATCAATGAGGTGAATATTAGGTCTGTCACCATCAAGTATGGGTGGAGGTGACCCCCTTCAAACGTAGAAAGTCTGATGTTAGTAGCATGTCCCAGAACTCTAATGATGAGAGTGATTGTATCTAAAGTGGTAGGTCTCGAAATTCACACATTGGTAATGTTGTTGGTGTAGGTCAATGAGTGATTTATTGGTGTGTGTAACCAGGTGAACCAAGGGGTACCCCTTACACATATTCATCCATCATCACACATGTATAATGTGATAAGGTCCTATCCAGGTTGACATGAGCTCACAAGCTATACATTGTTAAAGGTCAGGATAATTTATCCAAGCAGAGAGTTAATGATGGTGCATGTATTAAGACGTGATGAAAATAAAGTCACTGGTAAAAATAACAAGGCTCAGATTGTGTATGTAACGGGCATCATAGGTGTGTTTGATAAATCACTAAAAGAATTGGTCTGGTCAAGAGAAACATCATAGACATGGGGTGTCCCACAGTTGTGAACAGTTCAGTAGGCTTAAATAACATGATCCTCAATTTTTCATCGCTCATAAGGTAAAACAAGGAAGCTGAATTCAAGTGTCTAATGGGATCCAGGTATGAGACATCGTTGTCTTATAGGTCACAGACTAATGGGTGAAGGATGATGTGCTAAAAAATGTCTATCCCATCCTCTTATGCGTACATGATATCCTATGGGGTAGGTGACTTACTATTTTGAGTAAGTATGACCATGAAACTCCCTTGGGGGTCAAGGGGATGAGGCGGTAATCTGAATTCATCTTGCATCAAAATGTTTCTCTTGCCTTCAGTATCAACTTTATAAGTTATGGAAGGTTTGCATGGAAACTAACTAACAAGATTTTAAGTTATGGGGGAAGAATGGTCAGGGGACCAAAGAGTGTCCAAGCTGATGACATTCTGAGGTCCCCCAGTGCCCTCTTGAGTGTTGCTTAGCATAGCCCCTTGCGAAAGGGGTCTCAGGCTGATGTAGTTCTCCCTTAAACCATAGGATAGTCCCCTCTGCAGATTAGACCTTAGGTAAGTTGATTAGCTAGGTTGGGTAGGTAAGTGGGTAGGTAGGTTGGGATTAAGTAGGTGTAGAATAAGTTGGTTGCTGGTAAGTGTATGTTTCCTAAAATCAGCCAAGGTCTCATGTTGCATAGGTAATACAGGCAAGGTGAATTACACATACGCATAGATGAAGATTTGTTATGGTTGATTCAATTTCGATGGTCTTTGTAGTCACTTTTGGACACCCACTAACTAATAAGGGAACTCAAACATGCACACGGTACCTATCACCCAGCGGGTGTTTGCTCACTTGAGACATGCGATGTTTTTGAGCTGAGTCTCTCTTTTATTGTGCAGTTTAGTGGAAGGCATCGTTTCATGATCTTGACTTAGCCGATTTAACAGGACATGAAGTTTTTTCTCCATAGAGCTCAGAATGAGGATTCTATACCCCTGTGAATGTTTTATGCTTCAAGAGGAGGGTTTAAAGGTGTGTTAATGATAATTAATAGATACTAGGAAGTTCTAACATCCACAAATATGACTCAATATTCAAGTCCAGGTTCATTTGATTATACAAGATCAAAAGCATAGTAGAAAACATGTAGATAATATGCGGCAATGGAGATATTCAATATAACCGTCAGTGGTAACTTCTCCTTCATATTCATTCATAGTATTACTCCTGGGACATCACAGTAGTGGCAAACCACAGGTCATAGGATTTAATATCTTTGGAAAATCTATGAGTTTGAGCTTTGGCAAAGGCATAATTCATGATCTTGACTTAGTGATTTAGAACAGTTACATAAAAAATTTATAGAGCTCAGAACGAATTCTATACCCCTTTAGTCATATCAAAATTAAAAGCGTGCAATGAAATTAATAGAAATAGGAAGTTGTAAATCCACAAATAGACTCAACATTCAAGTAAGGTTCATGATTATACAAGATCAAAAGCATAGTATAAACATGTAGATAATCCCAGGAAGGAGATATTAATATAACCTCAAGTGCGCTAACTTTATCACCTATTCATTCATTGGGGTGCTTACTCCAAAACATCACAGAGTGGCAAACCACAGTCATACACCATATATGGATCTATGAGTTTAGTGGAAGGCATAATTCATGATCTTGACTTAGTGATTTAATAGACATAAAAAAGTTATAGAGCTCAGAATGACTTCTATACCCCTTCAGTCATATCAAAAGTAAAAGCGTGCAATGAAATTAATAGAACTAGGAAGTTGTAAATCCACAAATAGACTCAACATTCAAGTAAGGTTCATGATTATACAAGATCAAAAGCATAGTAGAAACATGTGGATAATACAGGAAGGAGATATTAATATAACCACAGTGGTAACTTTATCATATTCATTCATAGTATTACTCCAAAAAATCATAGAGTGGAAAACCACAGTCATACACCATATCTAGATCCATACATGTATGCTCACAAAATAAAATTTGCATTCCCTATTTCCTCATTACATCCTTCCTAGAATCATATACCCATTTATCCCATAGTTCTTGCAGTAATTCTACAGAGCTCCACTACCTCGCTTGTGTCTCTGTTCTTTGCCAAGGGCGCATGTATAAATAGGCATCCAGGCTCTAACAAACTCCTCTGCAACCTTAGATATGGTCCCAAGTGTCAATGTGTGGGTCGCCCCAGGCGCATGCCTGTCCATGTCATGATTAGATTTTTGGATCTTCCTATCATTAGGTATATTCCTTCCAGGACACCATGTCGCCAGGCTGGAACGTTATCCAAACGGAACACATTCTTCATGTGTTCTGTCAAAAAGGCCAAAAATGGCTAAGTCCTGCATTGTTCTTCACGTGCGCACACATCCTTGGTTCTCTAAGAACCCATTTTGAATTCTACCTTGTATGCCTTCACTTGATCACTCCCTTTGGTCATGCGTGCCTATGTGCCTTTAAGATTTGGAAGCTATAGAAGGGTCCCAACATTACCCCACACTTCACCTATTATCTGCCCTTGTGAACCTTTTCAAAGAATGCAGTACAAAAATGTAAGGCCCTACCTTGGAAAGAATGGAGGGAAAGAATAAAGAATGGGGGGGAGAGAAAGAATAGAAGGGAAAATTTTCCTAAAGAAGAAGAAAGGGAAAATTTTGCCATAGGTCGGCCTCATGTGTACTCCAAGTGCTGACTTCATCCTGCGCTCTAGTTCAGATATCGCCGACCAAGGTGCTCATCTCATCGAAGGTTAACCCTTCCCCCTTCATGTTAATGGTCTCCACCACAGTATCCATCTCCTTGGCATGATCCTCTAGGGAATCCATCTTCCTCGTGATGACCTTATAGAGCTCTTTTAGCCGGGTTTTGATTGAGACTCGCTAGTTCTCAATAGCTTAAGAATTCTTCTCCACTTCGGCTAAGATATTTTCTCATTCAGCTCTATTTCCCTTATTATTTTCCCTAAATTCCTTCAACTCAGCCTTGTCATTGGCAAGCAACATGCCTGTCACCTTGTCTTGATCCGTGCAATGGTCGTAGGTGACCCCCACAGTTTGTGTAGCTATTTTCACGTCAGCGAGCACTTTGTTATATTCAGCCATGAGCACGACGACCTTCATCTTGTCCTCATTCTCCAAGAATGCAGCTACCTCCTCAACTGAATCCAAGGCTAAAGGCTGCCTTTCCATGGTGAGGACCTGAGTCAAGTCCTCTAGGCATTCTAAGGAGGATCCATACTTCTACGCAGGAGGGTTAAGGTCCGGGTGCTTCATGATAATAGCTTGGGAGATGAGCTCCAACTTCTTGGAAACTTCACGTACCCTGGCCTTCTCCTCCTGAAGCTCCCTCTATAGTTGAGTACTGATTAATTTCTCAAGGCTGAGGTCCTTCATTAGCTTCACTACTTATTCCTTCCTCTTTTCCAACAGGTCCTCCAAGACTTTAACTCTGTCATTTCTATAGAATATCCTAGCCTAAATTTCAATAGAGTCTTTGTTGAGTGTGTTACACACTTTCTCATCTGATAGTTGTTATGTGTTTATAATGGGGTTGTCCCCCTTTCCTTCATACATTGCTATTATCACTCCTTAGTTAACCTCAAACTCAAGCTCATTGAGGTGGAGAGTGAAATGCCCCTGATAGAATCTTCATCGTGTGCATGGGTATCCACACTTAGGATCAAAGGAATCCATTGTAGTGAGATCCTTGGTGGGCACAGTACTCTGGAAACACACGTAAAACACTTTGTTGGGGTCATCAATGTATCCCATCTTTGTTCTTCCCCTTTCTGCATGTTTACTTCCCGTGTGCATGCCCTTGGGAATAGTTACTGAAAGAGTTGGGCCTTTTGTGCTACCCACACTCTTCTCCCTCTACTCTTCTTTGAACTTTCTGAGTACAAAATCCACACTGTGGTCCAACTCCTCTTCGACCAAGGTGTTGATTGTCTTCTTTTCCTCCCTTGTCGATTTCTCATTCACCTCCTCCTAAGTGAGCTTGGGCATATCTGGCCCCTTATTACTTGCCCCTTTGCTCCCCTCCTTGCTCCACATGCCTTCCTTCTCCTCGGTGCACCCTTGCTCCTTATAAATATAAAAGAATCATTTGTATCCTCTGCTCCTTCTCCCTTCAAATCATGGACATCACTTGGTTCTTGATTAACCTCCAACTCTTCCCCTTCATCATCATCCTTCTTCACCTATATAGGCATGTCAGGTCGTCTGTATCTTCAAAATCTTGTTCCTCCATCCCTTGTTCTTCTTCCTTTGTATAAAAATCCAGAGTTAGGGATGTTGTCCTTTCTTCATCTAAGGGTTCTTCAAGGGATGGTGGCTTCACAGGCTCCAGGGTTTTCTCCTTGACCAGCGTTCTCCTCTTCTTCTAGACATAGGTACTCGGCCCCATGGTACCTACATTCTTCCCTCTCCACTGCCCTTTTTTCTTCTTCCTCTTCCCTCTCCTTACGCTTTGGCACGGGCTTCTTTCTTCCCATGGGGTCGTTCGGGATGGATATCTCATTCTCCACGTACGTGCATATGTTCAAATTTTGACATTATGCGTAGGTAGATCCTTGCGGAATTACTCCCAACAATATGTAAGGTCAACATGGCCTTACAATGTGCACATCTTGTGACACTGTACCTTTCAATGTATGCATGCTTCTCTGGGTAGACCAACTTCTTTCTCATCTCCCCATGCTCTCTATCAAGGGTGGACAACTCCAGATTTAATTTCTTCGATTCCTTATATCTGTTTACCCTTGATTGGAAAAATTAGGTAGTAAACAAGAATGGGAGCTTGCACCATGGGCTCCAACTACCATCCACCAAGATGAACCTACCAATGCAAAAGTGCTGGTAAACCGAGAACTTTGTTTCTCCTTCAGTTGCTATGGGGATTTGTTCCAGGGATCCACCATTCAGCCTCGAATGTGTTCCTCAGGGCACTTATACCATTTTTCTAAATGTGCACCTTATGTACCCTTGTCATTGATTCACAGGTGTATTTTTGGAATCTATCCACAGGTGAAGGGTCTTCAACGGGGTCCTCCTACATGAATTTATCAGAATGCATCTAGACACCCCAATTTCTAAGAACACAATTGTTAACAGAATGTTTCCAAAAAGTATTTTTCCTTTGTTCTCCATGCTACTTATGATTTCGTCTGCTATGTACTGGGAGATGTTCATATACGGTGCCCTCCATGACCTTCCTACAGACATTTAGATAGGGATTTCCCACCTGGGTCCACCTCTCTTGTCCATTTAGTTTGGAGACAAAGTGCGTGGTCATCTTCATCACCGAATCAATGATTATCTGAGACATCATAGTACCTTGATCCCTTCTTCAATTACTAGGATGTCCATGGTTTCTCTAATTACCTCCTCATTCTGGAGGTCATCTATGAGTGCATCCCCTAGATAGGTTAGGCCTGTGAAGTGTGAAATTAACTGGGGAGTTATACACATTTTGTGCCCTGCGAAGTAGAAGAATTATTTGTGTACGCGTGCATCATCAGCCATTGGTACAGGAACTCAGGATTCCCAAAATATGGCAGCTTGTAAAGTTGGAGAAGCCCTGCCTTCTCCATTTTCACCTTGACCACATCACTGTAGATTGGAAACCCATGTAAGGTGTTCATTTATTTGTGGGGTGTACTAGCTCCAACACCATATCCTTTGTAATTATGCTTGACTTGTGATTTGTAGTCGATCACGGTCAACTATCTTGTGTGGGACTCCCAATCTTGCCCTAGAAAAACCCCATCTAGGTATTCCATCTCTATGAATACCATTCTTCATTTGTATCCAAGGGTATTTCCTCTTGTTTCTTCTTCCCTTTTCCCTTACCCTTTCCCTTCTTAGAATTGTTTTTCTAGTTTTCCTACTGGTTTTGCAGCCATCATTATACCCCTTACTTTCATTCCAGGTTAACATGTGACTTTTGTTATGAAAGTTTTCTTCGCGTGCCCCTATGCCCTAGAACAAAAACCCTAATCTCTAATTTTCTCCCTTCGATCACGACACTTATCCACAATGTTCCTCACACCCGTGAATCACTTTTGCTCTAGTTTATAGATCTAATGGACTGATTATGCATAAGTTTTTGGGATTTTCATTCACACGAGTCAGTTCTTGAAACCCTAGCTCTTGAAAGAAAATCACTCTTCTTGTTTTCACAAAGTGAAATAATGAAATTCCCATTCTTGTATTTATAGCTTTTCCCACTTTTATGCATTTTCAGGCTAGGATACCTACCACTGTACGACCATGTTTAATGCATCATTTTCAAACAAAAACCAACTTCAACACTTCTCCTCATGCGCCCAATCCTTGCACGAAAAGTGTTTCACCCATGCTCATTCCTTGCGCAAAACTACTTCCACCGTGCCCAATCCTTGCACAAAAAACTTTTCCAACCTTCTAGCATGCAAACAATCCATCTTGACAGAAGACTCTTACACGCATGTTACCAGTGCCAAAGGCATTTCTTCCATCCTCATGATTCTTTCTTTCATCTATCTCATGTTTTTGAAATTTTTCTCCGTTGTACTGTGGATTTCCAATGTAGCCTTATCTTGCCACCTATCTGCCTTCTTTTCTCCTAATGCATCTTTTCAATAGGGCCAATTCAAACGGTTCTACTAACCCAATCCTTTGGCAGAATAATTCCATGCTTCCCTTTATCACCTCTCCCTACACTTACATCGATGCATGGTCCTCTATGCATTCATAAGTTTAAAAAGTAATAAGGTTACTAGCGCCCAAGGCGTACACAATAAAACAACAACATGAAAGGGGAAATACAAAAAAGGAAAAGCATAAAAAGGAAATTCTAAGCTAACTTGCAAAGTTGCCTTATTTATAACCACAAAGAAGCATTATTTATAGTAGGGCTTCAAATTACTCCCATTGAAGTGTCCAGGTAATTTTTTTTACATCCAGCGCTTGTAACTGGCATGCGACCTAAAGCAAGGATGTATGAATTTACATAAGGACCCAACCAATGCACCTTCAACTTTCCCAGGATGGCGTAGAAATTTTGAATCATATAGCAATACAATCTGGCCAACCTCAAACTATTTATTCTTAATGTGGTGGTCATGCCATGCCTTTTGCTTAGCCTTTTTCAATTGTTTGGCTCCATCTTGCTAGTGAGCGCCTTTCATCCAACTTTATCAATTCATTTATTCTTTCTTCCAACGCTTGCGCATTGTCCAACCCTCCTACACGTGCTATATACAGAGGATGGTAATATGAATTACACTCGCAAAACTGCTTCCGCACTAAACACCAGTTGAAATGGTGTGGCCTTGTTCAATATTTTATACGTTGTTCTGTATGCCCAAAGAACTGCTGACACCTTGTCATCCCAATCCTTCCTACCCACATCACATATCTTAGTCAATGTGTGACTAAGGATTTTGTTGAATGACTCTGCAGTCCCATTTTCACCTAAGGGTGATAAGGGGTACTCTTGTGATGGGCTACCATGAATTCTGCTAATAGAATCCTGACAATTTCATTTAATAAGTGAGTGCCCCTATCACTTTTTAAACTTAATGGGCACCCATACCTGCTGATAATGTTTTCCCATAAAAATCTAGCAGCCGTGGCTATAGTGAAATCCTTAGTGGGCATGGCCTCTGCCCACCTTGTCAGATAATCATTACAGGTAATGATATACAATGAGTTAGTCCTTTGTACGCAACTCGTGAGATTGGTCTGACAAAATCTATTGCCCATTTCTCAAAAGGTTCCATGCTAGTGGCAATGGGGCGCAGGGGCATCTCATCCCTTCTCCCAGGTTTTCCAAGGCACTAGTAGTGGTCACAGGCCTTGCAAAACTCAATTCACTCTTTGGTGAATCAGTTTCCCACCATAGTTCTGACGACTAGAATCTTCCACATAGTTGCATGTTCCCTGTATAGTGTCCTCCAGCAATCCCACCATGGGATTCTTATATTATGGCCACATGTTCATGTTCTGATACACACTAGCACAAAACCTCATTGTGGCCCATTTTATACAAATTCCCGATTGACCAACATGAAGGGCATGTGTTGCATATGGCTAACCTTTTCCTTTCCAGAGTATTCATCCCTTCGGGCACCACACCTTCCTTGAGAAAAATAACAATGTCTTCTAATTTCAAGGGTAGCACGTACCGCAACCTGAATAGTTACGTGTCTCGAAATGGTTTCCTCAATACTTTGTGCATCCTCTCCTGAATCAATCCTTGATAAATGATCTGGCCCACAATTTTTCTTTCCTAGTTTTACCACCACTTTGAATTCAAATTCCTGAAATAAAAGAACCCAACAACATATGCACCCTTGCAACACTGCTTTATTTACTAGATACTTCAAGGTCATATGGTCAGTGTAGAATGTGAATGGATTTGCCAACAAATATTGTCCTAAATTTTTGGAGCATGTAGATCATTGGCAATGCCTCACGCTTGCTCAGTTGTTGTATAATTTTGTTCTACTGGTGTCAACTTTTTACTTGCAAAACACAAGGGATGATCAATAATACCCTTCTCCTGGTTGACCAAGAATTGCCCCCATTTCCATACCAGAGGCATCCACGTGGACATGGAAAGGTTTATCCCAGGATGGGAATCATAGAATAGGTGCAGTGATAAGCCTTTCTTTTAGAGTGTCAAAAGCCCTCTATGCTGTACCTCTCCCCACTGAAAGGAACTCTTATGTCAGAGCAATATTTCCAAAGGTGCGGCAATCTTGGTGTATCCCTTAATGAACTTTCTGTAGTACCCAGTGTGTCTAAGAAATCCATGCATGGCACTTTGGGCTGGTAGGCTCCCCTAACCCCACAATAATTGCAACTTTCACAGGATCCACCGGTAAGCCCTCTTTGCATATGTTATGCCCCAACAACATTCCAAAAGGGGTTGCATAAAGATACATTTCTTGATGTTGAGGGAGATCCTAAACTACCGACATCTTTCAAACATCAGCCTCAAGTTATCACAATGGTCCCTTACCAATCCATACATTTTCAAATCATCTAAATATACTTGAAGAAACTTGTGGATGAAGTCCTTAAATGCTTGTACCACTATGCGCGAGATTACAATACGTGGGCACATTCTTCAATCCAAAGGGCACGACCACGTATGCAAATCTTCCCCACTAAGTGACAAAAGTTGTCTTTTCCTGGTCTTCCTTGGAAATCCTTACCTGGTGATATCACTGAAAATCCATCCGTAAAGGAATAGACCTCACACCCTACAAACTCGTTTCAAAATCTCTTCAATGAAGGGGGTGGGAAAAAGGATCTATGATACAGATAGTGTTCAATTCCTTATAATCCTACACATATCCTAATCTTCCCATCCTTCATTATGCTGATCACCATTGGACTTATCCATTATGATTCCTCCAAAACCTCAATGATACCAGATGCTATCATTTTGTCTAGTTCCTCTTTAACCCTTATGCGCATGTTGGGATTCATCCTATAAGGCCTCTTCCTGACCGGGTGCACACCATATTTCAACTTTATCCTCATTTCCCCCAATGAATGGTGGATACCTTTCAACTCATGGTATCCATGTGGGAATAAATCCTTGAATTCACACAAGAGATCAATGATCTTTGATACTTCCTTGTTCAACCAATAGTCCCCAATGATAGCTTCCTTGGGCTCCTTCTCTGAGCCGATATTAACTTTCTTGGTTTTGATTGGTTCATGACATGCATGGTGCACATGCATCTACACTATCAACTACTTCGTGCATGCCCAACCGAATGGTCGACATTCAGGATCTCCATCTCCTCTCCATAAATAACGTATACCATCTTTCCTTTCTCCTTTTCAGCACACACACACACTCGAATTATTATGTCTTCTGGTTCCTCCCCTTCAATCCACGCTTCCAAGATAGGTCCACCAAGTAAGTTTACTAACCTATCTTCTACCATGGTGACAATCTCTGAGAGTGAGGTGCTTGATAGTCTACAATGCCTCATCAACCAGTTGTATGGTACTTCATGGTACTCGAATGTGTGGACCAGGTTTAGCCGCTAACTCCTACCAATTTCCCATTTGGCGGTGAGTTTTATAATGGATGTACCAAGCATGCACGCGCAACCTTGTAGTGTCAAATACAACCTGTGCACCCAAAGGGAGGGTGGGTAATGCTTTCGTACCTTCTCCCTAGACTCTCTCACATGCCTAGATGTGGGAAGAGGTGGGCCCATTTCCATTGTAATCATTGATAGTCAGTGGGTACATTGTTCTTCGAGAATCAAGTATTGAGAAAAATTCTAATTTCATGTCACTCTAACAAGTTTTCACTATGCTTGGGCCACCACCTCGCTGCTGTGCCTATCAAAACATAACTTAGCATACTTGGTCACTCACCCTCCCTCCGGTGAGCTTCCATTTTCTCTCAAAAATACCTCAGGGTATGCATCCCCAAAATACTTGGTTATTTCCTTTCCTCCCAGGTGCTCGAAATGTACGTGCATCATGGTTACCTTGGTCACCGATCCTTTCAGATGATACCCAATCAATTCATAAGTCCCATACACCCAATTATCACATGCTATACTGGTAGTATCACTGACAGATTAAGCATCATCAAAATAGATGACTCCTTTTATTGGGTGGATGGCCTCTGGATCTCTTATGGAACACACATATATTCTATCAAGGACCTCCTCTCTAAGGGGTTCAATATAAGGTGTGGAATTTCCATCAACAAGCGATATAATCACCCTCTCTTCCTTGTTTTCAAAGCTTATGTAACCCTTGTTAAACTGAAGATCTGCATTATTCTTATAGCACCACGGGTGCCCAAGTAAAGCCAAGAAATTATAAACCTCAACAAGCACCAAGAATTCAAAATCCCCAGTGAACTTAGTCCCTTGAATGGTAATGGTCGCATCCTTCAAGACACCTATGGGCATTGCCTTTGTCTTGTTTACCATATACAACACATTTGTAGATGGATATAATGCAGGTCTTCCCATTTAATGCCAGGAATCCAGAGTGAGAACATTAACCTCTACACGTGTGTTAATGAGGATGTTGCTAAGAAACCATCTATCCACTACTGCATTCAAAGTGATTTCTTTGTCATAATCAAGGTTGTGAGGTGGGAGTTTTGCATGCAGGATCTACCTTTTGTGTTCTTCCCTGGCACATGGAACCTTTTCCCTCAACCATGCCCCTAGCAAGGGAATAATATTCTCCTACCTCAGTAGTTTACACACCTCCTTAACCTCATTCAAGTAATCCTTTGGTGCTTCTATTGGCCTTCTTTACTCATCTTTTCTAGTTTTCTCTTTTAAGCATTGGATATCCCCTTGTAAGCTTAAAATTATGTCCATGGTTTCCTGGTAGACTTCTTTCTAGTGAGACAGATGTGGATACTTCCCATGTACTACTTCTTCCCTCAAAACCAGAGGTCTCCACCCAGGCATTGCCCTTGTGCACACAGACTCTGCCCTTGTTGTTACCATAACAGGCTCTAGTTATGATTCACGTATTACTCGTGGGAGCCATTACGTGTCAGCCTTCTTAATACTTATCATGGCAGTTCCCTTATCCTTCTGGTACTGCTGACTCATATGTTAGTATAACTATGGGCACTCTTCGTACTTATGTTTTTTCCCACACCAAGAGCATTGTAGAAGATTTGGACATTTGCGCTTATAATGGTCTGTGTCTCCACAATTAAAGCACGTTCCACATGGGAAATCACTTCTTCCCCCATAGTTACCATGACCACAAAATCCTCTGTGAGACCCTCTTCCATGCGTGCCTCCTCTCTACACTCTTTATACTAACGTTCATCTCCTTTGGAACTACTGGTAATGCCAGTCTGGCGCACACCAAGATCGATTACCTCATGAATCTGGTCAATCAATCTACAATCCTTGGTGTCATGTGTGGTTAAGGTACATATCTTACAATAAAAAGATAAATTTTTATGGATCATGCGCTACAACAGGGGGCACCTACTTTCATCATGGTCCCCGTGACATATTTCACAGTTTATCACTACGGAGCGTACCACCTTTCGAGTACATATCCCACTATTATCCTTTGTGTTCCCTTCTACGTTACAATCTATGCACCACATCCCATGATGAATCTCTGGAATTGTGTTGGTAGATAATTTCTCCAATTGCTTAGCCATGGCAGTGATCTGAGCCTCCAAAAATGGGCTAACACCAGTGTCAACACTGCCAACTGCCTCAATGCATAAAGCAACTTCCAACGCTTCGCGTGGGTCTGTGAACATTTTATGAGATAAATCCCTCCTAAAGGGTGTGATCAACCCTCCGAAAAACCACTGAGCATGTTATGAAGGGTGGATATCATAAAATAGTTTAGATAATAGAGTTTTAAAGTGTGCATCATATTCCCGCACGCTCTCTGCCATTCACTGTTGGATTTATTTGAGAGAGCTGATGCTCTTCTGTTTAAACTCAAGTATGTAGAACTCCACTAAGAACGCATTTCTTAGCACGGTATAATCCACAACAGTCTGATGATGGTAATACTTTCTATACCAACTATGCGCATGTCCTTGCAAGGTCATCACAAATTGACTAGGCTTTTGTTCTTGGGTCGTGATCCCTTTTGCGTGCTATAGTAGCTTGCACTTATGCACATGTTATGCAACATCTTCTATCCCACTATAATCTGGTAAGTGTAGAGACATCTCGATATAGACTTGAGGAGGTGGTTGAGGTCCTTGTCCTCCTGATCTAGTCCCTTGGTTTCCTCCGGTGTTTTCTCCTCCACCAGATCCACTAGATCCTGAGCCACTAGCTCCACCACTTCCACCTCTAGATCCTCTTGTTTAAGTATAAGGCCTATGTTTGTTGTGCCGAACACTCCCGTTGTTCCACTGAATTGTACACTGACAGTTTGTGAACTAATGCCACTCCCAGTCATATTTCCTCCACCATTTCTTAATGCGCTTCCAAAATCTAGCTGGATATGTGCCTTGTCTAAACATTCCACCAAATACTGGAATAGTGTGTGAAGCCATAGAAGTCCCAAATGAGAAGTTATATCTTCTGGGTGCTGATCGGTTGCTTCTAATGATATCATATGGATCAATTGTACTTTTCCCTTGTTTAAACAAACCAAGCACCAAGGTTCGAACACTAGGTGGGGTCAGATGCACACCAATGACTCTTATTTCTCTACGCAATGGACTCTCATCAGAAGCCACAAGGTTTTCTCTCCTGCACTTACCAAGATGGGGTACCACAGATTGTTCGGGTTCCACATCCTCCACGTGGACCTTAACACCTTTCCACCATGTCTGGTTCCATAACCCACTTGTAATCCCACATTGTCTATCGATCTCCCTTTCATGTGCTTCATTATACTTGAGCTATCTCTCCTCCCTTTCCTTTTCAGTCATTATATCAGCCATCTTTCCCCAACCTGGATTCCTCACTAAGCACTCAGAGTGGTTTAGCCGGCCATAGGAAATGCCTCTAAACCCATGGTTACCATCAATATTTTGATCATAAGGGAGATAGCACACAGAAATGATCCTCTGGGCTCCCACAAAAACTCAAAATCAGTAAATTCTGGACAACAATACATGGAAATGGCATATTCCAGAGTGTAGCTAATCAATACTCCCTTCCACTAATGATCTATAACATGGGTCCATGTTAGATCAACATCTTGCAAGTTTTGATATGTTTCTTTGGTCCAAGGGTGTGACTTATAATACCACCCTGATCTAGATGTATAAGCTGAGATCCATTCAAATAACTCTATTGGGAAACAATAGAAGAAGGTTTTGTATAACTCATGATAAAGAGTGTCCTCCACCCATCTTCGTGTGTTAAACCCAGGTCTAGTATTGAATCTCTGAGTGAATTCATCCTCCATGCTTTTAAACTAATCTTCAACACCCTCAAGTGTTAAGCACTCTGCCATCACTTTTTACATAGATCATGATGTATGCCATGTTACACTACAAATTTTAAAAGAGGTCCTGACAATGGAACCAAGATGTAGTCATTTTTTCACCCCACCAAGAAAAAGGGAACCTCATGCATGTCAGCCTATCACCCAGTGGGCATTGGGTGCTCACCTGAGGTGCACAAGAGGGAAACAAGTCTCTCTTTTATGTGAGTTTAGTGGAAGGCATAATTCATGATTATGAATTAGTGATTTAACAGACATGAAAATCTATAGAACTCAGAATGACTTCTACACCCCGTCAGTCATAATAGAAACAAAGCATGTAACAGAATTAACTAGAACTAGGAAGTTGTAAATCCATAATTAGACTAACATTCAAGTGATGTTCATGATTATACAAGATCAAAAGCATAGTAGGAACATGCGGATAATATAGGAAGGAGATATTAATATAAACATAGTGGTAACCTTATCATATTCATTCATAGTCTTACTACAAAACATCATAGAGAGGAAGACCACAGTCATGCACCATATCTGGATCCATACATGTATGCTCACAAAATAAAATTTGCATTCCCCATTTCCCCATTACATCCTTCCTAGAATCATCTACCCATTTATCCCACAATTCTCACAGTAATTCTACAGAGCTCCACTACCTCACTTGTGTCTCTGTTCTTTTCCAAGGGTGCATGTATAAATAGGCATCTGGGATTTAAAAAACTCCTCTATAACCTCATATATGGTCCTAAGTGTCAAGGTGTGGGTCGCCCTAGGTGCATGCCTCTCCATGTCATGATTAGCTTTTTGGATCTTCCTATCACAAGGTATATTCCTTATAGGACACCCTGTCACCAGGCTGGAACCTTATCCAAATGAAACATGTTCTTCATGTGTTCTATCCAAAAGGCCAAAAATGGCTAAGTCCCACACTGTTCTTTATGTGTGCAAACATCCTTGGTTCTCCAAGAACCCCTTTTGAATTCTACCTTACGCGTCTTCACTTGTTCACTCCCTCCGGCCATGTGCACCTATGCACCTTTAAGATTTGGAATCTATAGGAGAATCCCAACACTTACCTCAAAGGGACATTAATTTACATAGTGCGCCATAGCTTGACATGTGGTGGAGATCTGACAGTAGGGGATTAAAGCCAAAAAAGTAGCTTTAAAGCACTGAGGGGTTGGAAGCTGGTCACATAAGTGACCTTGAGGAATCATGGAGGGGCTAGGTGATTTTTTCCAACCTTGATATACCTCACCTCAAATTGACATGAGGGACATAATTTTTCATTGTAGGCTAGGTGACGAAACGTGGTGGCAATCTGACGGTTGAGAATGAAGGCTTGACAAGCACCTGGGGGCTGGAAATTCTCTTTGGAAGAGGTCACATGGGTGACCAGGAGTCTCCTTATGGGTTGGGTACATTTTTTCATGTATGATGTACCTCACCTTAAAGGAATATGAGGGACATAAATTTTCATGGCACGCTAGGTGATGACATGTGGCAGTAATCCAACGGTGAAGGCTTTGAGCTCCTGCAAGCACCTAGGGGCTGAAATGGTGATCCTTGAGGTTGTATGAGGGTCTAGAGGGCTTATGGGGGATAGGAAATTTTTTACAACCTTGATTTACCTAACCTTTAGGGATATGAGGTTCAAAAAATTACACTAAGCTCCTGGATCTAACACGCGTCCTTAAAAAAATTGGCTAACTCCCGAACTTGGTTGAAGAGGGCAAATTGAAACGGTGATAACTTGAGCTCCTGATTGACATTTGTAATGAAATTGTATATGAAATTGACTGGAAATGACCTTATGAATCAAATTGTGTGTGTATGATGTCTTGGTTCATATATTTGATCCCTTAAAATTAGATTTTTGATTTGGTACTCTACCTGTGTATGAGAAAAACTACTTGTAGACCCATTGCGATAAAGTGTTGTGAAAATAATAATTTCATCATATTTTAGGTCTTGGAATTAAATTTCCAATTTTTTTTCTCCTAACTCCATTCAGAGCTCCCAAAATCACCTTCGGAAGCTCAAAATTTGTTTTGGCCTGTGCACTGCCTAGACCCATGAACCCTAATTTTAGTGAAATTGTCCCAACTTCTTTGGATCCTTGCTAAATATTCCTAAATTAGTTCCATTATGTTCCTAGACCTTTTATTCACCTTTATATCTAGTTTGGATTTTCTCTTCTGCTGCATGGGGTTTCTCCAGTCCTAGGAAGGCTAGTGATAACCCTTCCCACAATTGCCCAAAGTTTGCATTTTTCAATGAACTCCTAAAATCACCTAGGGGGTTGATTTGAATTTCCTAAATCACCTATGGGAATGAATTAAAACTGATTTAGAGGTAACTTGGAATGACTGGGAAGACCTATGGGTGTCTTGGAGGGGTAAAAGATGAAAAATTTGGTACAAGGGTATAAGTGTCATGCTTGAAAATTGTAAATTTCCTTATTGCACATTTGCATGACAACAAATGGGTCTAGCTTGGAGACATGACATGGAATGAGTGCATCGAAGACATCACATGAAGAATCAAGAATCTCAACTTTAGACAATATGATCTATTGACAAGTGCCTTATCCATTGGGCCTTGTGGAGTTGTGTACAATTTACAAGAGAGAAAGATAGCGAAGAAGGAAACACACACACACAAAATTACAAAAAGGAAACACACGACACAAAACAGGAAGGGAAAAACATGCGACAAGAAAGGGAAACACACCCAGAAATCACCTATGGTATAAGGAGGGGAAAAATATTTTAGGTATTACCCACTGTGAGGTAATTCTAGTGTCATTCCATCCAAATATGAGAGTAGAAAAAAATTCTCACAGTAAGCTTCAAAAACCTAGAATGGGCCAAGCCATAATGAATCAAACTTTCCATGGCTGCCTTTTGGTTCTCTTATTTTATCCCATAATAGGATGAGGTCTCCAAATTTGAATTCTCTTGCTTTGGCCTTCTTGTCAAAGACCTTTTTCACTTTCAATTGGTGTTCTTTGATATAGTCCACCACTCGAAGTCTATTTTCTTCTAGCTTCTCAAGAAAGAGGATCCTCTTATTAATAGAATCTTTGTACTATCCATCTTCTATTCCTTGGAGAAACTTGAGAGCTGGCATCTCAATCGTGATGAGAATTTCTACTTTGACTCCATACAACACTTGGAATGGTGAGAAACCTATTTCCATCTTGGGGGTGATCCTATCTGCCCACAATGCATCATACAACTTCTTGTGCCAATTCCTTTGGTTTACATCCATGAGCTTACAGATAATGGTCACGATGTTCTAATTACTTGATTCGACCTATCAATTTCCTTATGGATAGTAGTATGAAGAATGAGACAAGAAGATTCTGTAGCCATAGAAAAACTCAGTCAACTCCCTTGAAGAGAAATATGTAGCATTATCCGCTATAATATCTATGGCACTCCAAAACATACTATGATATTCTCCTTAATGAAGTTGCATACTGTTTCAGTGTTGGCTTGTTTGGCTAGGATGGCCTCTACCTATTTTTTGAAGTCGTCTATAACTGTGAGCACATAGGTGTGCCCTGTGCTTGAGTGAGGATTTAGAACACCAATGAAATCTATCCCCCACTACTGAAATGGTTCTTCAATAACAACTGTCCTGAGAGGTAGTGCTGTAATTTATGTTTTCCCAACAAATTGTTGACATGCTTCACATTTGGACACCCATTCTTGAGTGTCTACAAAGAGGGTTGGCCAATAATACCTTCCTTAGAGGATCTTGTGACCAATAATATAAAATGCTTGGTCATGGTATGATTTAAGAAATTTTTCTTGTTGCTCTTTGTCTACACATTTGAGGAAGCATCCATTAAGACCTCTCTTATAAAGTGCATGGTTCCAAATTACAAAATTTGTTTCCTTCAACTTGAGTGTTCTCCTTTGCTTATAATTAAGATGAGAAGGACATTATCCATTATTTAGGTAATAGGAAATATCAACATATCACTCACCAATAGTAGTTACATAGTGGTTAAAAAGAGAAATTGTGGATTATTTTTAGAATAAGTTGGGCAAGCATAGTTTTCTTCATCGTGTTGATCCTTGAGTGCTTCATCTTCAGCGATTAACCTACACAAGACATTTCCTCGTACCAAATTGGAGGGCTAGATCTCAAAATCATACTCTTGAATTTTTGCAACCTAGTTTCTTATTTTAACTATAGGATCTTGTTGTGTCAAGATGGACTTGATTGCAATGCCGAGGACCACTATCAGTGTATGAGATTTGAGTATGAAAAATATGAAATTTTTTACAGCCTTGACTACAACATAGGCATGTTTCTCCAACTGGCTGTAGTTTTAGTTCATGCTTATTCAATGTGTAGCTCATGAAAGCAATGAGTGCCTCCACACCTTCATCAATTTTTTGGACTAGAATGATAGAGATCATGTGTTCCGATGCATAAAAATACATCATGAATTATTTCTTGAAATTCAGAGATACGAGAGTCATTGCTTTGGAAATGGATTTCTTGATTTATTTAAAAGATGATTTTCCTTTGTTATTGCATTTGAAGTTTAATTGATGCTTCATCATGGTAGTGATGTGTTTTGTCAATTCTACAAACTCCAAAATGAAGCGATGAAGGAATTTTACATTGCCAAAGAAAGAGTGGAATCCTTTCTTGCTTGTGGGTAGAGATATTTATTGAATGGATTGTACTCTCTTCAGATCAATCTGCACTCCATATTTGTTCAAAATGTGCCCCAACAACTTGCCTTCGATGACTCCAAAAATGCACTTTTTTGGGTTTAATGATATGCCATGATTTTTACATTTTGCAAGTACCTGTTCCAAATGGTGAATATGCCCCCCCCTCTTTTTAGAGAATACTGTGAGATCATCCAGATATATCACTGTGTAATACTTAAAATATTTGAACACCAATTCCATTGCCTTTTGGAACGTAGCTCTTGCGTTGATCAAACCAAAAGGCATTCTGTTGTATGCAAAAGTACCCAAGGTGTTGTGAAGGCTGTCTTGGTACGATCTTCCTCTACCACCTTGATTATTTTATACCTTGAGAATCCATCAAGTAGAGAGAGCATTTCTAATCTAGTGACCATTTGAAAAATGTGATCCATAACTAGGAGTCAGTACTTGTATTTTAATGATGCCTAGTTCAAGTTGTGAAAATCTACACATATCCTTATTTCACCATTCTTCTTCCACACCGGTACAATATTAGCCACCCATGTCAAGTGGTGGATGGGAAAGATGATCCATGCATTGATCATATTAATTACTTCCTCCTTGATGGTAACAACAATTCTAAGATTTGACGGACTTTGTTTTTTCCTGAATGGCTTAGCATCCAGCTTCAAGGGCATCGAGTGATGCATTTACTTTGGTTGGAAGGATTTGAGCTCATCATAGGAGTAGGCAAAGACATATGAATATCTCTTAAAAAGTGAAATGAACTTTATCTTCTCCTTGGGTGAACAAAATTTTCTGATATTGACCATCCTTGGCTATTCTAGAGTTCCAATATTATCCTTCTCAAAATCAGCTGGACATTGAGAATATTTCTTTCTTTTTCTTGAATGAATCTATCATGCTTGTTGAAGAGGTCATCTAGAGAAACCAGGCCTTTGGGAATCTTTTTTCCTTTCAATTTGATCACTCCTTCATCAATCCCTTTAATTCCTTCTTTTTATTCTTCAGTTACTATTTCTCGATGTGGATTATCACTTCCTTCAAAGAAGATATTATTGAAGTTGTCCCTTTGTTCCAAGAATGTTAGGATCTAATTATCATCATTGAAGACCTAATAATGATTTACATTATCTGGTACACTAGCCTGAACACCGATTCAATGGTTACTTTATCTTTACCAAAAGAAGGATGGGGTGTTATTAAGGAAGCTGACAGTACAAGGGAATCAACTTTTTCATTCTTTTATCTTGGGATATACTTGATGGAAAATGCATCAAAATACTCAATGCAGTCCCATACTCTATTTCTATAATGAGGGAGTCTTGGGTTTTTCACTTGGTATTGCTGTCAAACTTACTTTACTATCAACTCCACATCACCTTTTCATTTCAACTTCTTGATTCCGATATCTTCTGCTATACTCATGCCCAAGAGGAGAGCTCCATACTCCACAATGCTATTTGTATTATCAAATTGCAGCTTGTAGGAAAATGGGCATGCTTCTCCAGAAGGAGAGTACAACACCACACTCACTCCCAAACCTACACTAGAGTGACTTCCATGAAATTCCATTGTCCAAACTTGGTATTATTCCTCCTCCATAAGAAGTGTCAAGTTCTCATATTTTTCAGATGTGAGGAAGTAATTTCCTATCCTGATGTCTTGAAATAGAAAGTTTGGATTTGGATCATCAAACTTTCATATTGTGTACTTCATCTTCCTCATTGGAAACAATTTATTCATTTCACCCTTCACTAGGATAGTTTTAGATGACCAATCCATTTTTATTTCTCCACCCAAATATTTGCAAAAGCTATGACTCAATAACATTCCAAAGGATGCTAGAATTTTTGCCACTATTATGGTGAGGAACACCTTCTTATCTAGAAAATCAGCTAGTGCTACCTGTGCATCTTTGATTCTTCCTACTAATGGAACTTGTTTGGATTTCATTGAATAAAAATTTCCATATTCCCGGGTCAAGGTGAGGCCTAGAGCATTTTCTAATTTGATGGACATCACATTATCTGAGGCTTTGGACTCTATAATGTAATTATTTAGTTGGAAGCATTTAATGAGGAGTGATAGGTAGAAAGGTTCAACCTTTTTAGTTTTGGATGAACTAAGGGATAACATGTTTTGAGAAGGTGGTGTGGATGGTGTGGGGAGTAAGCCTTTGTAATTTGGACCTGAGGCTATAGGATTACCACCATAAACTACATCAATAAACCTATCAAATTGGGCAAGATGTATTTTTAAGTATTTTGTTTCTGTGAGATGGAATTTAGTTTTGATTGCATGTTTCAAAAAGTTAAATAGGGTTATGGTCAGAAAGGCAAGGGTTGTGGGAATTACAAAATATTTACATGGTGAAGGTTTTGCTACTTTGGGGATTGGGTTTTCTTTCACAGACATAGTAGCTGGCTTGGAAGGAGATGGGAATGTAGGTTTTGGTGAGACCTTAGATGTTTTTTCCAGAACAACATTTGGAGGAGAAATATTTTTATAATGTTTGAGATGGGAGAAGGAATAGATGTATTACTTGGTATGGCAACATGATACTTGCTAACCAATGGGTATGGTTTCTCTTTTTCCAACTCCATCAAAGGTGGTAGTGGTGATCCTCTTATGATGATTTTATTTTGTGGAACCTCTGTAGAAGAATATTATTTCTTTTTCTTTTCCTTCACTGTAGCCATTAAGGATGAAGCCCCTTTCTTGGACTGTGCATGAGTGAAAATGCACATGAGATGCTTGGAGATTTTTCATCATCATCATATTCATCATCCACGTACTCAATTAGGCCATTATGTGTATCAACATCAACGTCCTTGACCTAAAGATAGTTTTCATCATCACACACATTTTATTCTTTAGGTTCTCCAATTTCCACCTCCTCCTCTAGTTATTCGGTGTCACTAGAGGTATTGACTGGTGGTGCTTCGAGAGCAATCCAGAGAGAAAGTGGAGTAATCCTTGGTATATTAGGAGGATTTGGATTTCTTGGATTGTTCTGCATTGTGATCTAGGACAGTTGTTTCTTCAAGGAAACCAAGTCATTTGCCATTTTTTTAGAACATTTGGGTTTGTGGTGACTGATCTTGAATTATGGCCTTTTCACTTTCCATTCAGGCCTTTCACTTTACTGGGTAAGATTAGATCATCATCAATTTCTATCACGGAGTCTTGAGCTTCCCTCAATGTTCTTGGTTGGCTTCTTCTAAAGGTAAGGCATTGATGAAGAATCTCTTCAAATTATTTTCAAAAGGCACCATGTTGGTACCCAAACTTAATTTCCTTCACAACTCAAGCAGCATCATGGATTTGCACAAGGCACTCAGATGCAGATAAATGATTTGTGTGTCATTTGTAGCCGGGGAACACATCTATATGAATTTTTAGGACTCAAGATTTTGAAGGAGTGGGTAGCACCTCAAAAGGATTTTGATCTGATCCTCACTATTTTAGGTTGTACCTATAAACCAAGGAAAGAGAGCTTATATTACAACCTTTGCTTGATGAAGGAGGTGGAGATATCCTTATGCTTTACACATTATATGGAGATGGCCCTGGGAAAACATGATCAATTATCCATTATTCAAACTCAAAAGAGTTGTCACTATTAAATGATGGAAACGCTTTCAAGACAAGGCTAAGGTTGCTAGAGACATGATAAAATTCTGATATGCTTTATGCATTTTTGTAAATGGATTGTACTCTTTTGTTGAAAAACATTGCAATGCAGGGGGTAGTATGGGTAGGATGAGTTACTTTGAATGAAATTTTGTTGGGAGATGTTTAGACAATACTAGCTAGGAATTACTAACTTATTTGAGAACCTTTGCAAGAAATTTGTAACCCTTACACAACAAGAATGATTTTAGAGGTTTAAAATACTTCTTCAACCAGGATATGTGCACAAATGGAGGCCTAGATCTGCACTCTTCCACACAATATTTGACAACCTACTACAAAATATTAAAGATAATATATCAACAAAGTATCCAAAAATACCTATTTGATCATGACCTAAGGTGCACCAAAAGGTTTACAAACAATCTCAATATTCAAGGACAACAAAATGATTTTAAATCTGTTTATCTTCTATCAGATGAAGGATCTTTTGAATATAAGATTGAAAATTCCATCAAACCATCAACAAGAAATGAGACCTTGTATAATCAAAGAGATCCTAAACATAAGATTACAACATGAGTAAGAAACACAAATTTGAAATCATTCTGAAACATAAGCATATGTAAATTTTGCCAAGAGATAACACCAAATAATCCAAAATTTGATCAAATACATTAGCAAGGGAGTGCTATAAGAACAATCTTAGATCCTATTGATTGCTTTACAACTGAAACCAACTCAACATGATGAAATCTGATACAAAAATGGCATTGAAAATGGCTCTCAGGTAGTTTTCTCAGAGAAAAATGGGCTTCTTCTTGTTTCTTCCTTGAAAAAATTATACGTCCTTTTTCTCTCTTTTCTTCTTTGAAAATTCTCCCAAAATGCATGATATACCTCGTGCCATCATGGAGTCTTCCTTCCCAAGCAAAGAATATGCTTAAGGGATCAAATTTTTTACAACAAATCCTCATGATTCCATGAAAGTGACATCAAACTGGAAAATAGTTCACAAGTTACCAGGGATGCATAAATTTTTTAAAATATTACACAAATTCAGATCCTTATCCATCCCAGGGTCATTTTTTTGTCATTCAGGCATGCCAGCATGCTTTAGCAATCATTTTTCACCTTTTACCTTTTCAATTTTTACCTCTGCAACCTTTGATTTTCACTTTTCACATTTTTTAATGGGTAAAGGAAAGAATTATATCAAATCCATCGTAGACCATCAAATTAGGTAATGAAAATAGTGCCATTACACTTAGAAGGCTGAGAGGATGTAGAATCATATAAAATTTGATGGGATTCAATGAAGAAATGATGAATCCAGAAATCTAGAAATCCAGAAATCCAGAAATCTAGAAATATATCAACAAAGTATCCAAAAATCCCTATTTGATCTTAATCTAAGGTGCACCAAAAGGTTTACAAACAATCTCAATATTAAAGGACAACAAAATGATTTTAAATCTATTTATTTTCTATCAGATAAAGGCTCTTTTGAATATAAGATTGTAAATGCCATCAAACCATCAATAAGAAATGAGACCCTTTAGAATCAAAGAGATCCTAAACATAAGATTGCAACATGAGTAAGAAACACAAATTTGAAATCATTCTTAAACATAAACATATGAAAATTTTGCCAAGAGATAACACCAAATAATCCAAAATTTGATCAAATACATTAGTAGGGGAGTACTATAAGAACAATCTCAGAGCCTGTTGACTGCTTTACAACTAAAACCAATTCAACATGATAAAAACTGATACAAAAATTGCATTGAGAATGGCTCTCAGGTGGTTTTCTCAGAGAAAAATGGGCTTCTTCATGTTTCTTCCTTGAAAAAATTATACATCCTTTTTCTCTCTTTTCTCCTTTGAAAATTCTCCCAAAATTCATGATATACCTCATGCCATCATGGAGTCTTCCTTCCCAAGCAAATAATATGCTTAAGGGATCAATTTTTTTACAACTCCTCATGATTCCATGAAAGTGATATCAAACTAGAAAATAGTTCACAGGTTACTAGGGATGCATAAATTTTTTAAAATATTACACAAATTTGGATAATTATCCATCCCAGGGTCACATTTTTGTCATTCAGGCATGCCAACATGCTTTAGCAATCATTTTTCACCTTTTACATTTTCAATTTTTACCTCTGTAACCTTTGATTTTCACTTTTCACATTTTTTACGGGTAAATGAAAGAATTATATCAAATCCATCATAGACCATAAAATTAGGTAATGAAAATAGTGTGATTGCATTCAGAAGGCTAAGAGGATGTAAAATCATATAAAATATGATGGGATTTGATGAAGAAATGATGAATCCAAGTTTCTTGGAGCTCCCATGGCAGCCAAAAGGGAGAATACACAGTTGCCGTTGATTTTGATCAACTTTTAATATCTGCCCTCCATGTGGACAATGCCATTTAAAAAAAACCTTAGAATTACCTTTTTGACCTCTGAATGGGGTGGGACACGTGCCAAAATGTGATTGGATCGAACTCCCATCCTTTAGAAATGCATTTGTGACCCTTTTTTAATTTTTGAAAATTTTGCAAAAATTCTCTGCTTCTCCCTTGGACCCGCCACGTGTCCATATGTGGGCCCCACCAAAAACCGTGGGCTCATTTTATAAATTTTGACACTTTTTGAAAAAGGGAATTTTGCTTAAAATTTTCCATGAGCCCGAACACTCGTTCTCTTCCTTGCCACATGGCCCTCTCCCATTTGCCACGGGTCCAAGCCTCCCACTTTGCCATCAGACCTCCCTACCAGTTTTGCAAAATTTTAAACTTATCCCTAGGCCCATGCTCTCCCTTTGACTACCTATGACATGCCATGTGTTGGCTCCTCATTGGTCGTGGGACCATATTTCATTTTTCTCCTTGCAAACACAAAGGCAAAAATTCATAAGACTTTCCCTCGGCCCCTTCTTCCGCATTTGTATTTCTGGACACGTGTCCACTCCTTATTCGATGAGGGCATTTAGGCCAAACCTTTATTTACCATTTGAAGCTAAAATTTTAAAATCATCACAAAACCTACCGACCCATCTTCCTTCTTGGACATGTGTTGCTTCCTGATTCATTGCAAAGCTTTGGTTCAAATTTTAACTTTAAAATTTTGAAGTTTAAAAAAACTTCAAATGCACAAAAATCTTCGCCCCCTCATATTGATTTCTCTGGACACATGTCCACTTGTGACTGGACATGATCCTTCGGGTCAAAACTTTCTCTTGACTCCTTGAGTCCAAAAACATCAAATTTTTCCAAATGCCTCCGCTACCTGCATGCCCTCCTTGCCATGTGTCCTCTTCCTATTCATTGCAAGTCTTCTAGTGAAAAATTAACTTTGAGAATTTTGAAAAATAAAAGAAAAATTCCTAAGCAACCTCCACCACCCACTAATCCTTTAGCCAATCAGCACGTGCCACGTAGACACCTCATTGCAAAAAGGAAGAGCCATGGGTCAAAATTTTCCCTTAGCCAAAAATTTCAAAAACAACAAGTTATAAATAATTCTCGACCACCCTCGGCCAATAGGAACCCAACATGTTGCAATAATATTTTGATGATGAATTTGACGGGTAGAATACACCCGTATGACCGTCAAAATGTCAAAAAAATCACCGGTTGCCCTAGAAATTGAATTTTTAGACAAGGAAGGTGGAATTTTATAATTTGTTATCAATTGAACCATTTTTGACATTCCTTTCGAGCCTAGGATTGGGGAAACACTTGCACAAAAATGGGATTCAAATAATTTTGAGTTTTTTCACGATTTGAGAAAGGAAACATGACACAACCCATAAAAAAATGAAGAAATTAGGGCATAGAAAAGGGGAAAACTTGGAAATTTGTTTTAGATGAGGGAAAAACAACAAGATTATGAGCATTTTGAAAGCATTCAACTGGAAAAAATGAATTGCAGACCACCAGCCTGAAAAATAAAACCATTTCTACGCAACATTAGTCATGGAAAATTAGGGCAAAAAGATGCAAGTTCAGAATTAGCACTAACATTGGCTCCTACTTGGGGATGGGCACTCCCAATGAGTGCCACAAGGATAAAATGTAGAAAAAGTTCCAAAAACCATTGGGCAAAGGAGTCAAAACACAAAGGTAGCCCAAAAACTAGAATTACCATAAAAAAAGGACTGAGAAAACCACCCACAAATGGTTGCTAAGGACAAAAGGGCCAACCACACACCAACCAACAGTAAACAACAAAGAAAATAAAAAGACTATACAAATATACAACTTGTGCATACCTCACTTGGGGATTTAATCCAAGAAATGTTTTAAATGTCTACCATTAACAGGCGTCTCTAACAAATCCCCATCTAGATCCTTGAGAAAAAGGTGTGCTCACCAATTTTGATGTCAATGGCATAAGGGCCCATCCATAATGCATCAAACTTGCCATGCTTGCCCTTGTCTTCATGCCTACTATCAAATAGCAAAACCAAATCTCCCACATTGAAGGCTCTAGGAGTGACCTTCTTATCAAACAACCTCTTCAATTTCTCTCTATATATGATATTCTTTTGATGAGAAGCTCTTCTTTCTTCATCCAACTCAATGATCTGATTGATTATTTATTCATATGGGCCATGTTGTTGATCTTCTAATTGCAGAGAAAAATGAAATGAGGATAATTGCAGATGTAAGGTTAGCAAAGCCTAAGTTCCATGGACCAATTCAAATGAGCTCTTACAAGTTGCTCTTTTAGGAGTTATCCTATCAGCCCAAACTACAAATTTCAATTACTCTCCCCACTTCTTCTTGTTGATTTCCAAGGTCCTTCTAATGATCTTCAACAAGTTCTTATTATTGGACTCAGCTTGTCCATTGCCTTGTGGATTGTAGTTTGAAGAATAAGTCAGATTTATCCCATATTCATTGCACATTGCCATTAAAGGTTTAGCTCTAAAGCACATGGCATTATCAGATACAATATTATCTGGAACTCCAAATCTGCATATGATATCATTCAAGAAGAAATCCATTACCACTTGGTGTGTTGCCTTTCTAGATGGAATTACTTCAACCCACTTTGTAAAATAATCATGTAGACACCAAATTCGTGTCTTACGACCCCTTGTGACCCGCATCCCATTTCGCAACCTAACCTCATTACCTAAACCTTACACAATTATTTATTAATTACCTTGTAATTGATAAATCCCCATGACCTCACCTGCCACCTCATTTTGCCACCTCATCATGACCTAGCCCTAATCCTAAAATAACCTAATTAAAACATAAAACTTGGTCTACACCTACACCCATGACTAAGGACCCCTTTCTCACACCTAAAACCGACCTTCTAGTCACTTGACCAAGCCCGCAACTAATCTCTCAGGAGAAAAGCAGGGAAGGTGGGCTATTTTACTAAAAATAGCCTACTTTTTCCTTACCGATGCCGGTTCCTACTCGACCGCCGTCGGTTACGTAACCGCCATCGGTTCCCTGTAAATAGCCTCCCCAAACCAAAAACAAAGGATCGGAATTTCATTTTTGGATCAGAGAAAAGGATTCTTTGAATCAAGAAAGAGCATCAGGAGCGATCGAGAGAGTCCAGACCTTCACTTGACCGAGCAGAGATGAGTGGAAATACTAGAAGTGTTTACAGCAAAGGAGATCAGCTTGCATCTTCGTCAAAACCAGTAAGTCACATCTTGCATGTCCTCTGTTATAACATTTCTTATGCCTTTTGAATTACAGTCCTCATAAATCCATCCCTGAATCCACTAACCAGCATGCATATTACCTCTAACTATCATTCATCTACCTCTCATCACCTTATTTCCTAATACCACCTATATACAACCTTACAAACAACACAACCATCCCACAAAGCAACTAACCTACAGATCCTAGAACCCACCGGTATCGGTTATCAGTAACCGGCATCAGTTATCAGTAACCAACATCGATTCCTCTGATCAAAACTAGAAAACCAGCCTTTCCCCTACCCAATTCAACGAAGCAACTTAATTGATATTTTACAGACTTTTGTGTTAATTCATATTAGCAGGGAAACTGACCACCTTCGAAAGGAAGTTTTATATTTCCTGGGCCCAAGGCAGTTTCCTCATTTATTGTCTAATCAAAATCTTGTGGTCTTGTGTTCTTATTTGTAGGTAGTCCTTCTAAGACAAAAAGGAGTTCTTCGCAATCAGCCTGATCTTTCTCTACGGTACGCGCACACCATCTTGACATTCTATAGGTATTCCTCTTAGCCCCTAACCTTATCTGTTTCTAAAAGGAACGAAACATTCCAAGCGAAACATTTAAGGTCTCTCCCTTCGTAAGTTGTCTTTCTTAACCTTTCTATCTGGGAGAGGTGACTGATGAAGGATGGTTTTTAAAGCTTTGCATCCCTCCACATCATGTCCTGGTGTGCGGTGATAAGCGTAGATTTTAGACTCATCGTAACCTACAGGCCAAGGTTTAGACGGGTCATAAGGTCTAAGTGGGGGTAGGGAAATGGTCACATTCTCTACCAACATGGAAAGGATTTTAGCGTAAGATCCTTTGAGTGGGTCAAAATCGAAGGAGGATGAGGGTATTGGTTGTGTGGGTTTCGGTAATATTTGGGCGTGGCTGGTTCGTATGGGTGGTGGTTTAGCCAAGGGGTGTTGACACATGGTTTTCACTAAATGTGGTTTCTTTGGCGCAGGAGCTACGTTCGGCTGGTTAGATGATGAGGCTACAGATGACATGGTAGCGGGAAACAACCACGGAGAAAGGGGAGTGACAGAAAATAAATCCTTTGATGATGGAGTTTGTTTAGGGTTGATGGGTGGACAGGATACGTGGGGTGATAATGTTGATATACCCTTAGATCTTGGTATAGGTGCAGAAGGCGTATGTCTTTTTAGAGAAAACACAGGAGGTGTGATATATTGGTGCAAGGTGGAAGGATGAGGTCCCAATATGGAAGGTAGGTATGACGATGATGGTTTTGATTGTGATAGAGGCATGGGTTGAGTGTGTCTCCTAGGTGGTGGGGCGGCTTTATTCTTGGACAAATCTAGTCACTTAGGCGGGTGTGTTAGACTAGGTATGGGTAAGGTCCCAAGCGTAAGGGAAGATTTGGCCAAGTTAATAGAAGTGGACGAGGCATTTGGTAGAGGTGAGGGGGGTGAAGGTGAGAACATGGGCATTTTAAGCTTCTATAAACACTTTGGGTATATGGTGGAGGTCTCAGGATCGGTCATTTGCATTTGAGTAGAATATGGTGTACTCAAACGTTCCCATAGGATTTGTCTATCCTCTGGAGAATGATAGTCTTCAGGTTTGAATTGTAAATTTGGTACGGAAGAAAGGTGGGTTGTGATTCCAGTCCACTGTGGGTGTGATACAGTGAGTAGATGAGGTACTGTATCAATAGATGTTAAGAGGTCAACCGGTCATTGAAAAGATTTAGGCGATGAAGAACTAATAGGTAAGAGGGCGTGTTCGAGAGGATCCGTCATGGTTAAAGAATTTGGTGATGTCGGTGCAAGAGATTTCTCATCTAAGGATGTCAAAAGGAGTGGCGTATCGCGTATTTAACTTCTTGCATGGCTCTCAAAATTAGAACTTAAGTTGCCACCCTAGCTTTTTTATTTTTAGAAAAGCTCATACCTAAATAACCGGTATCGGTTATGTAACTGATATCGGTCTACTGTCTACCGACGTCGGTTACCTAACCGATATCGGTTATAGACCTATCTTTTTACAACATGGTTCTTTTTCTTCATTTTATACCTAATTTTTTGTCGTGCCCGCCTCTTTTCCTACATCACAACACCATTATCCATATATGTCCATCCACCACACATATCATTACAATTTCATTAACATCATCTATTTTACAAAAACAAACAAGTCATCAACTAAGGATACCAAAACAAAACAAAAAAAACTATCTATCTATACATCATTTGGATCCAACTCATCAGATACATATATAACAATGTCACAAAACCAGCCCACAACATGCAACATTTCATCATATAACATGTCATCCATATATACGTGTAAAAACAAAAACATCAACATCATCCATATATCAACATGTCAACTAAACTCATCCTACATTCTATATCACAAACCATCGACAAAATACTTAAACACATTTTTGAACACTGCATGTGGATCAAAACATCATCTCTATATATATATACAAGTTTTCAAATATACACTGTGCCCTACATCGGGGCCTCTGTGATCTCATAATCCAACAAAGCCGGCACGCAGGCCGCAATAACTATCAATAATCTCGACTTGGCTCGCAGGCCGGTCCCTCATATCAAAAATATACTCGGCTCGCAGGCCAGTATCAAATATACAACCCATACTCGACTCGCAGGCCAGTATATAATGAATAAATGAATCCATACATGAATAAATGACAGCACGCAGGCCTCTATCAACACAATCGGTTCGCAGACTGGTGCCCATGTCCCTATACAAAAACTATGTGGGGATCCCTCAGCTCTCCCCACCACCCTCAACACCTCTCCCTGTTGGTCCCTGCGGTGCCTCTCGTCTCCTACCTATAACAGACACACCGGCTATAGCTGCGCCTCCCTGCGACCTCTGACTATGCGAGGTCTCCACTCGGTGTGCCGCATATGGCTGATACTCAGCTCCGGTACTATCAAGGACATCCTGATAGTACCGGGCCTCTGCTCTCACCTCCATGTATCTATCCCGTGCCACCGTCGGTACTGGGGCTGGTCCCTGGACTCCTACTGCCAGTACCCCCTGTGCCTGTGCTGGTGGTGCCTGTGGTTGTGCTACTACTGGTACTGCTGCCTGTACCTGTACCTACACCTGTGGCTGTGCTGCTGCTGGTACTACTTCCTGTACCTGTACCTGCACCTGTGGCTGTGCTGGTGGTGGTGGTGCTGCCTGTGCCTGTACCTGAGCCTGGGCTAGCTGCCCCTGTAAGACCCCTATCTATGCCTGCGCAGCAGTAAGCTGCCCTGTAAGAGCTACACCTGACCCCTGAGTTGATCTCTCTCTGCCGTCACAGCTACCAAGTTTGGCTGTGCGGGCTATGCTACCCTCGCCACTCTCTGACCAGCCCACCACACCATGAATGCTCCTGTACAACCAACATCATCTATTGTGTCATCTGCTGGCCTCTTAGCAACCCAATCTGGATCCAAGGGCTGTGGTGCAAGCAGTGGGGCCTCTACATCATCCCTCCTATACTGAGGGAAGGGAGGTGGCTCGTCCTGTCGCAGCCCCATCTGCCTGCGTACCCTCTCTAGGGGTATCCTCTCGTACTCTCCCGGCCTCCGTCCTGCTATCCAGAAAGTGTATTGGATCCAGCGTAACTGTACTCGGCCTCCTCTGTGCGGGTGATGACCTCTATAAGGTCTCCATACGATATCTACCGCTGTCAGGCCCTCTAACAAATGCCTGTAGTAGGCAACGTCTCTCCCCGCAAGCACTGCTCGTGGCTGCCCCACGACTCCCAACCACCTCTGAAAGCCATATCTGTATATAACCTGTGGCCCTGGCTGCTGGGGCAGCCCTACTGGTCTGATGCATATGATGTGCTCATATGCCCAACAGTGAAGTAAAAATGTCGAACAGATACCGAATCACCTCATCCGGTGATAACCCCAGAGCTCTCTGTATAGCTACACCAGATACACTGGTGCCCACGCATAGCAAGTATGCTCCTCAATCATCTCAAGCAACACCCCCATCAACGCCCGTGGAAAGCAGCCTCCCTCTGAGTCTGGGAGGGCGAAGCAGGTGATCCCAATCATCATCAGCACAGCCAGCCATGTCTCGTGTCGATGCGCACGGTACATGTCACCATACCCAATGCTCGCACTGTGATAGGTAAGTAGCACAGATGCATCTCCAAAAACCTATAATATGCTATCCATGGCAGTCTCTGAATCTACCTGGAAGACTGCCTCTCCCTCGATAGGTAGTTGAAGGATGCGATACACATTCTCCAACGTGATAGTCATCTCCCCAATCGGGAGATGGAACACATTGGTCACCGGATCCCATCTCTCGATGAGGGCGACCATCAGGCTGTGATCTCTCTCTATCGCTCTGTACCTCTGGACTCCACTGAGTCCCACCTCGCGCATGATCACCCAGTGAGCTGCGGACACATATGGTCTCATCCGCACCAATAGCGGGGGAATCCTATCCCGCATCGTCAACTATTGACGTGCCTGCAAAACCAACCCACATCCTTAGACCTACTTTTTATCACAACATCTACTTTATCCTCTAAACCCCCTTTTATCCCCCTGACCACACCTCGACTCTCTACCACCCCACCCAAAACCCAAACTCACCCCACCTACAAAACCAAACTCACCCCCCCCAAAACCCAAACCCACCCCACCTAAAACCAACCCCACCCCACCCAACACCCCACCCCCACCACCCACCCAACACCCAAACCCACCCAACCCAAAACACAAAACACGCCCAACCCAACCCAACCCAACCCACACTCACCCAAAACCCAACCCAACCCATACCCATACAAACTCAAACCGACGCCGGCCGACATACGACTGACGCTGGTCCAGCCTAACACACCCTATCCACACAATTTGTGACCGATGCCGGTTGCTGTAATTACCAAGAGCCGAACCCCCGCGCGGCCCCCCGCCCATATTTTTTCATTTTTATACTTATCTACCCACCCAAACACCATAAAAACCTACCCACCCAGCCAACTTGCCCTATTTTACCCATCTATCCTCTTCGTTTTTCAAATTACGTCAATTTATTCATTATTTCCTAAAACATGTAAATTCCTACCCAAACCCCCAATTTAGCTTAACACCATTCAAATGCACACAATAAAGAGTTCTGAACATACCCGAACGATGACACGTCATCGTGGTGGGATGGGTGGTGGTGGTCCAGCTGGTCCAACCCCTCCTGCTCCTCCTGCCTATGCCATAGCTCCAATTCTGATCTGCTGGGTCCCCGTCCAATCAACTGCTGCCTCCTCCTCACTCGGGCCCGCAAACAACTCACTCCTCTAGCAAACTAGCTCCACCTCACTCAATAAACCTCCAATCTCAACTCTCCACATCAGACAAGTCAATTGGGTTTTCAAAATAACAAAGTGACAATGACAAGCCGTATTTTTCTTTTTATAGGTTTTTCGCCCTTAACCGATATCGGTTTCATGTTGCCCTAATGAACTGGTATCGGTCCTTTAACCGATATCGGTCACGTAGAATCGACATCGGTTTTTTCTTCCAACTTTCCCCCAATTTTTTGCCCTTATTTACCATTTTCCCCTTTTTAACCACATATCGCCTATATCCACCTTTACTGAACACCATTTGTTTACAAACCGGCCCGACCCAAGGCCACACCCTAACAAACCGGTCCGACCCAAGGCCTCACCCTAACAAACCGGCCTGACCCAAGGCCTCGCCCTACCCTACCGGCCCGACCCAAGGCCTCGCCCTACCCTACCGGCCCGAACCAAGGCCTCACCCTACCCTACCGGCCCGACCCAAGGCCTCGCCCTAACAAACCGACTCGACCCAAGGCCTCGCCCTACCCTACCGGCCCGACCCAAGGCCTTGCCCTAACAAACCGGCCCGACCCAAGGCCTCGCGCTACCCTACTGGCCCGACCCAAGGCCTCGCCCTACCCTACCGGCCCGACCCAAGGCCTCGCCCTACCCATTTGGCCCGACCCAAGGCTGCAACCCAACAACTCGGCCCGACCCACGGCCATATCACTCCAATACCTTACCCAAAATCAAAACCATCCACTTTTATCCACCCATCCTGTAGTTTTTTGTCCAATCGAGCTCACCTGTTCGTGTTTTAGCATGATTAGGGTCCTTGACTTGATCTGTCGACCAACTTTGCTCAGACCTAGACCGTGACGTTTATCTCAACCAAACCAACCATTTGGTACTACCGGACATGCCTAAATGTTCCTGTACCTTACCTGTTATATACCCTGGAGCTACTTCCTATGCCTTGGATACTAGGATTATATCACCCTTGTTTGGATAAACTATCGACCTTTGCCTATGCACTGCTGGTTTGCTCGTCAAATCATGTACCCTAGTCGTACTATTGCATTTTACCATGCGTCTACTTCCTTGGACCTACCCCACCATCTTACCATCCCCTCTACCCCATTTACCCTTTATCAACCCTATCCCTGATTTCCCGTTCACTCAATCTGTGCTAGATTTGAGGGGGATTACCTATATCCTTAACAGGAGAAACCACTTCATATTATTGTCCACACAGCTTTACAACACAAGCTACATGACAATAAGGGGCTAATGTAGACACCAAATTTGTGTCTTACGACCCCTTGTGACCCGCATCCCATTTCGCAACCTAACCTCATTACCTAAACCTTACACAATTATTTATTAATTACCTTGTAATTGATAAATCCCCATCACCTCACCTGCCACCTCATTTTGCCACCTCATCATGACCTAGCCCTAATCCTAAACTAACCTAATTAAAACCTAAAACTTGGTCTACACCTACACCCATGACTAAGGACCCCTCTTCTCGCACCTAAAACCGACCTTTTAGTCACTTGACCAAGCCCGCAACTAATCTCTCGGGAGAAAAGCAGGGAAGGTGGGATGTTTTACTAAAAATAGCCTACTTTTTCCTTACCGATGCCGGTTCCTACTCGACCGCCGTCGGTTACGTAACCGCCATCGGTTTCCCTGTAAATGACCTCCCTAAACCAAAAACAAAGGATCAGAATTTCATTTTTGGATCAGAGAAAAGGATTCTTTGAATCAAGAAAGAGCATCAGGAGCGATCGAGAGAGTCCAGACCTTCACTTGACCGAGCAGAGATGAGTGGAAATACCAGAAGTGTTTACAGCAAAGGAGATCAGCTTGCATCTTCGTCAAAACCAGTAAGTCACATCTTGCATGTCCTCTGTTATAACATTTCTTATGCCTTTTGAATTACAGTCCTCATAAATCCATCCCTGAATCCACTACCCAGCATGCATATTACCTCTAACTATCATTCATCTACCTCTCATCACCTTATTTCCTAATACCACCTATATACAACCTTACAAACAACACAACCACCCCACAAAGCAACTAACCTACAGATCCTAGAACCCACCAGTATCGGTTATCAGTAACCGGCATCGGTTCCTCTGATCAAAACCAGAAAACCAACCTTTCCCCTACCCAGTTCAACGAAGCAACTTAATTGATATTTTACAGACTTTTGTGTTAATTCATATTAGCAGGGAAACTGACCACCTTCGAAAGGAAGTTTTATATTTCCTGGGCCCAAGGCAGTTTCCTCATTTATTGTCTAATCAAAATCTTGTGGTCTTGTGTTCTTATTTGTAGGTAGTCCTTCCAAGACAAAAAGGAGTTCTTTGCAATCAGCCTGATCTTTCTCTACGGTACGCGCACACCATCTTGACATTCTACAGGTATTCCTCCTAGCCCCTAACCTTATCTGTTTCTAAAAGGAACGAAACATTCCGAGCGAAGCAAATCAGTTGCCACAAGGATCCATTTATGACCAGCACTAGAAGGATCTGAAATCTCACCGATGAAGTCCATTCCCCATTGTTTGAAAGGGGCTTCAATTGATACAAGTTGCAAAGGAAGGGAGCATGAAGATTTTAGTCTTCTAGAGAAACATTGGCAACTATCACACTTTATAACCAGCTGGGTTGCATCTTTAAAAAGATTAGGCCACCAATAACCAGCTCTTAAAATCTTATGTGTTGTCACTCGCCCAACAAAATGTCCTCCACAAACTCCCCCATGGAAATTAGCAATCAACTTGGGAGCTTCATCTTCAGTTATGTATGTCAAGAGGACACCTTCCAGGTTCTTCCAAGCTAGCCCAAGGTCTGTTATGATATATTTTTGAGAAGCTAGCTTGAGGGCTCTTTTCTATTTTTTTATTTAAATCACTAGGACAACATAGGTGTCTGAGGTAGAAGATCACATCCTTGTACCATTCAGAACTCATCAATATGTCAAGAAGATCTGTCCTTTCTTCCTCTAGCTGATTCACTTCTACATTTTACAAATTTCTCTCAACCATGAGCTTGGCAAGACCCAAACCTCTTACTAGCTTTGTTGTCTGGATATCCATATCATATTCTTGTAATTTTTTGACCCATCTACATATCTTGTTTGATATCTCTAGGTCTGATAAGATGTCTTTAACCATGGTGTGGGGAACATAGGCAACAACATTTGAACTCAATATATAAGGCCAGAAAATCTTTGTTGCTTTCACCAAGGCAAATGCTTGTTTTTCCATGATTGTATACTTCAACTCAGCTACTTGTAAAGCCTTGCTAAAGAAGGTAATATGCCTCTCAGCTCCATTCTCATCCTTTTGTAACAAAACTGAAGTAATAGTAAATTCAAAAGAAAAAGAAAATATTTAGAAAGGCCTCTTATAGTTTAGAGCTTCCAAAACAGGTGCATGCTTAAGTGCATCCCTTATTCCTTCAAATGCTTGAATGGAAAGCTCCTCCCACCCGATAAATTGATCCTTTTTTAGCATGCTTGTGATTGGAGTCAACTCATCAAAATTTGAAACAAACCTTCTAATAAAATTGATTTGACCAAAGAAAGATTGGATACCTTTCTTGGTTCTTGGGGTAGGTACTTTGCTGATTGCTTCCACTCTCTTAGGGTCTATCATAACACCATCATTTGATACAATATGCCCCAAAAACTTGTCATTTTGCATGCCAAAATGACACTTATTTGGATTAAGATAAATTCCATACTCCCTACATCTGATGAACATTTTCTCCAAATGTTGCAAATGGTCACCTCGCTGCCTTGAAAACACAGTCACATCATCTTGGTAAACTGCAATAAAATCATTGATGTAACCAAAAAAAGGAACATTTATTTACCTTTGAAAAGTGTCACCGGCATTCATCAATCCAAAGGGCATCCTTACAAAAACATAAGTTCCCCAAGGCATAGTGAAGGTTGTCTTAAGTCTTTCTGATTATTTAACAACCACTTGATTGTATCCAGAGAAACCATCAAAATTAGAAAGCATTTCAGACCCTATCACCAGCTACAACATATTTTCCATATTTGGAAAGGGATAGTTGTCTTTCATGGATGCTTTATCTAGATTTCTAAAATCCACACAAAGTCTGATGTCTCTGTTCTTATTTCTGACTGGCATAAGGTTTGCAACCTGAGATGAATATCTAGTGGGCTTAATGATACCACCATCTCTCAATTTCTTTAATTCATCTTGCATTTTCATGGAGAGAAGTGGATTAATTGGCCTTTGCCTCTGTTTGAATGGCTTAGTCTTGACTTCAAGAGGAATCTCATGTTGGAACAAATCTTCTCTATATGCTTTCAGCTCTTAATAGGACCAAGCAAGGCGGTCTTGATATTTTTTCAATAGTTGGGCATAGGACTATTTTTCTTCCTTACTTAAATTGTTGCCCAACCAAATATTCCTTGGTTTTTCCTTTGTTCCCAAGTCATGCTGTTCCACATCCCTTGAAGCAAACATGCTCCTATTAATGATGCAATCAACAATACTAAAATTTGATTCAACTGCAACAAGACCTTTAGGAATGGTATTTGTTTTTAATTGAATAATATCCTTATCAAACAAAGTTTCTCTCCCTTCATTCATGCATACCATTGGATCCCAATCAATGTTCTGACTAGTAAAATCACCTTGGCATTGTAAGAACCTCAAAACTTGTGCATCATCATAAAAAATATGCCAATGTTTCACATTATCCAGGACAGCTGGCCTCGTTAGCACTTCAATGTTATATTCACAAAAAGGTGAGACATTGCAATTTTCAAATCTAGAACCTAGCACTGCCAACTTATCAACAACAACATTAAGACCTATATCATGGTAAACAATGTTAAAGGAATCAAACATTTCAATCAAGTCCCAAACAACATGCTTATATTGTTTCATACACTGATTTTTTGTAGCATACAATTTTCTTATTTGTTTGAAAACCAGCTCTGAGTCTCCTTTTGCAACAATATCCTTCACTCCATACTTCCATGAAATTATTAACCCCAACAAAAATTCCTCATACTCAGCAACAGTATTAGTGCATTGAAAATTAAGTTTGAAGGAAAAAGCATACTCTTCTAAACTAGGAGAAAGTCAAACTATACCAGCACCATTTCCAAATTTGGAGCAAGCTCCATCAAATAACAAGGTCCAAGGAGAACCTACCATAGTAAGGAACTTTGATCAGTCCATCTTGTGTTATTTTCCATCAGAAAAACCAATGAAATTCTCAGCATCTACATCAACAAACAACACTTCATAAGAAGCATTGTTGGGATCTTCAATCAAGTGCAACATTTTCTTCTCACCATAGAGTTTGACAAGGCTACCCTTAATGGGAATAGTAGCAAAATACATGTCCATCTGAATGCTGCCACCAACACTTGTAGCCCATTTTCTTGACAAAAGCATACCCCATTTGGTAGGGCAGTCAACAATTACAACATCAAGTTTTAAGTTCTTACCCGGATAGGTTGCAAGTTACACTACTAAACCCTTCACACAACCAACAACCGACACTTCCCTTGAATCCATGGTAGTAAAATTCCCATAGGCCACTGTCACTTTGATATCCAACTCATTCATGACTTCTAGAGGCATGACATTACATGATGCATCGGAATCAAACATGCAATTGTGAAGCAACCTATCCTTTATGATAAAAGTTATAAAGAATGGATCAACATTAAATTGGGAATCAACCAAGGATGTCCCTAAATATACTTCAGGTGCCTCTCCAAGATCTTCCACTGCTGGTGGTGTTTCAAGAACAAAAATGATTTGAAGGGGAGTCTCAACAACATTTACATTTTTTCTTGGTATACTCCTTTCTTCCTTCAATCCCAAGTATTAAAATGCTCTCTTCTTATGCTTGGGTATTTGAAGAAACTCAATGATGGGAACACTCACTTTGATTTGAATCAATACTTGGGAAATATCAGATGGAACACTCTTTGGTAGGATAACATTGGGAGGGACACAAGTAGATTCATCAGATGGAGAAGTATTCCCAGTAGCCTGGGCATGAAGAGGACTGATATTTTTGCATAGGACAACAAGGTTCTTTGCAAGTTGGAATGCTTATGAGCAAGGGTGTCTTTGGCTTGGCCTAAGGACCAGATCCTCTAACAAATTTATTTCTAGTATTATACTCTTTCTCTTGAACAAACAAAACATTCATTAACAATTGTCTATATTCCTCCGAGGGAATACCACCATCAAAATTCTTGATCATTAAATCCCTTAGATATTCAAAGTAATTATTAGGAATTTAAAAATCTTGAACAACATCTACCTCATGAGTTTGAGAGGAGGAAAGAATTGGTACCCTCTTTATGCAATCCCAAAAGGTTACAGTAGTCCTTGTACTTATCACATGTATTGATGTTTTTGCTTTTTGTGAGCTTGAAGAGCTACCCATAATATAAATTTCATCATCTATTTCATCTTCATTATCATCTTCAGAAAATTTCTGGTCCATTTCACATGGAGGATGAGGAATAAAAAATCTATCACACCAATCCATATCAGCAATTTCATCAACAACAGTAACCCTGGCAGTTAAAGGGTCAGGGACCAATCTATTTTCACGTGTTTGGGGTTGTCTACTTGTAGACCCAACAAGTCCTTTTCCCTTGTCATAAAACCTCTACTCATTCCTATGGTGATTGCCAAATATATCTTGTGTCTACTGCCTAGTCTGACCTTGTGAAGTCTACCCAATTCCCTTCTCAACTCTTGCCAACTTGTATGATATTTCTTTGACACCCCCTGCTAAATTCTTCATAACCTCTTCTAAATCAGCACCTTTGCTAGCTTGAGGCTTTTCAGGGTTTATTAATTTTACACCATCTCTCTTGAGAGGTTTCCCAATAACCTTGATATTTTTCTCAATTTGAAGTGCCATGGTGAAAGCTTGTCTTATATTGGTTGGGTTCTTGTCTCTTAGGTAGTATGTTTCCTTTTTATCAAATGCATCTAAATATTTTATTAAACATGATTCATCACAAGGCCTCAAAACAATAGGAAACCTTCTCAAAGTTTTGTTAAACCTTGTGTTGAAGTCATGGATTGATTCATTAGGGTTCTTCTTGATATTCTCAAACTCAGACAAAACATATCTAGGATTAGTCCTGTCACCATATTACAACCTAAATGCATTTTTCATTTCAGTCCATGAATCAATAGAATTATCAGGTAGAGCCTTGTACCAATCCCTAACATATTCTTTGAGTGTATGAATAAACAACTTAATATATACATCCTCAAAATATATCTCAAAATCTTCCATCATATTATCAAAAAGTTTGAGATGCTGATCACCAGTGATGGCATTGTTACCTTGGAATTTTGGCAACCTATTTCTGACATCTTATGGGAAAACATTTGGGTAACCATCCATTCCTCTAAAATTTATAGGACCAAAGGTGTTAACAAAAAATGGAGGTCTAGGCTGAGCCATACTATTTAGTGGGGGTGATCTTGGAGGTGAAACAAGCTGATGAGGAGTACAATATCTTTGGGGCTCAAAAATGTGGTTCACAAGACTGGTATCCTCTAAGTGCTAATTTTATTGGAAAGTTTGATTCAAATTAAAACACAGAGGTGCAGATTAGAGAAGGAACTTACCAGGTACAGTAGAAGGACCTTCACAAGCTGAGGAAAATAAGTTTATGAGAGGATTACCTGAATCAGAATCACTTGAAGAAGAGTGATAGTCTTCTACCAAAGGTTGATCTCTCTCACCAATGGCTATATCCTTGCCTGATGTTTGACCTTTAACCACCTTCCAAAATCTTCTCCCTTCCAACTATGAATTTCTTAAGTATGAGAACAATTTTTTAGCAGAGTATTTAAGGAAGAGAGATCTTCTTCCTTGCAGTTTTACAAAGATCAACAACACAAAAATAAGTTACAGAAAGCTTAAGACACTAGTATTTCTAAATTCAAATCAGGATGGAGTTGCTACTAAGGAATTTCACCTCAGTTGTGCAAGAATGCAGTAAAATAATTATGTCAAATGCTTGCTAATACTTATAACTTTGCAAGGTTTTATAAACCAAACCTTCTTCTTCGTTAATCATTCAAACAAGATGCAATAAAAGTGTCTAAAATGCTGAGAAATGGAAAAGGGCCAATTGAACTTGAAATTTTTGCCTAAAACTTGCAGATATGAAGTAAAAAATGATATTTCAAGAATACAACAGCTCAGATACTTGAATATAACTCAAAAACACCAATAAATTTCAAGAATTCCCCAGCAACGGTGCCACTCTGGTGTTGGTACCCAAACTTAATCTCCTTCACAACTCAAACAACATCATGGATTTGCATAAGACACTTAGAGGCAGATAAATGATTTGTGTGTCATTTGTAGCTGGGGAACACATCTATCTGACTTGTTAGGACTCAATATTTTGAAGGAGTGGGTAGCACCTTAAAAGGATTTTGATCTGATCCTCACTATTTTAGGTTGTGCCTATAAACCAAGGCAAGAGAGCCTATATTGCAGCCTTTGTTTGGTGAAGGAGGTGAGATATCCTTATGCTTTACACATTGTATGGAGATGGCCTTGGGAAAACATGAACGATTATCCATTATTGAAACTCAAAAGAATTATCACTACTAAATGATGGAGATGATTTTAAGACAAGGCTAAGGCTGCTAGAGACATGATAAAATCCTGATATGCTTTATGCATTTTTGTAAATGGATTGTACTCTTTTGTTGACACACAATGCAATACAGGGGGTAGTATGGGTAGGATGAGTTACTTTGAATGAAATTTTGTTGGGAGATGTTTAGACAAGACTATCTAGGAATTACCAACTTCTTTGAGAACCTTTGTAGGAAATTTGTAACCCTTACACAACAAGAATGCTTGAAGAGGTTTAAAATGATCCTTCAACTAGGATATGTGCACAAATGGAGGCCCAGATCTGCACTCTTCCACACAATATTTGAAAACCTACTAAAAAATATTGAAGAAAATATATCAAAAAAGTATCTAGAAATCCATATTTGATCATGACCTAAGGTGCACCCAGAGGTTTACAAACAATCTATATATTCAAGGACAACAAAATGATTTTAAATATGCTTATCTTTTTCAGATGAAGGCTCTTCTAAATATAAGATTGAAAATTCCATCAAACCATCAACAAGAAATGAGATCCTGTATAATCAAAGAGATCATAAACATAAGATTGCAACATGAGTAAGAAACATAAATTTGAAATCATTCTGAAACATAAGCATGTGTAAATTTTTCCAAGAGATAACACCAAATAATCAAAAATTTGATCAAATACATCAGTAAGGGAGTGCTATAAGAACAATCTCAGAGATTATTGATGGATTTACAACTGAAACCAACTCAACATGATGAAATCTCATACAAAAATGGCATTTAAGATAGCTCTCAGGCAGTTTTCTCAGAGAAAAATGGGCTTCTTCCTGTTTCTTCCTCGAAAAAATTATACGTTCTTTTTCTCTCTTTTCTCGTTTGAAAATTCTCCCAAAATGCATGATATACCTCATGCCATCATGGAGTATTCCTTCCCAAGCAAATAATATGCTTAAGGGATCAATTTTTTTACAACTCCTCATGATTCCATGAAAGTGACATCAAACTGGAAAATAGTTCGCAGGTTACCAGGGATGCATAATTTTTTTAAAATATTACACAATTTTAGATCTTTATCCATCCCAGGGTCATGTTTTTGTCATTCATGCATGTCAACATGCTTTAGCAATCATTTTTCACCTTTTACATTTTCAATTTTTACCTCTGCAACATTTGATTTTCACTTTTCACATTTTTTAACGGGAAAAGGAAAGAATTATATCAAATCCATCGTAGACCATCAAATTAGGTCATGAAAATAGTGCCATTGCACTCAAAAGGTTGAGAGGATGTAAAATCATATAAAATTTGATGGGATTCAATGAAGAAATGATGAATCCAAGTTTGTTGGAGCTCCCATGGCGGCCAAAAGGGAGAATGCACAGTTGCCATCGATTTTGATCAACTTTTCATATCCGCCCTCCACATGGAAAATACCATTTAAAAAATAAGCTTAGAATTACCTTTTTGACTTTTGAATAGGGTGGGACACGTGCCAAAATGTGATAGGATTGAACTCCCATCTTTAGAAATGCATTTGTGACCCTTTTTTAATTTTGGAAAATTTTGCAAAAATTCTCCGCTCCTCCCCTGGACCCGCCACGTGTCCACATGTGGGCCCCACCAAAAAGTGCGGGCTCATTTTATGAATTTTGACACTTTTTGAAAAAGGGAAATTTTGCTTAAAATTTTCCATGGGCCCGAACACCCGTTCTCTTCCTCGCCATGTGGCGCTCTCCCATTTGTCATGGGTCCAAGCCTCCCACTTTGCCATCAGACCTCCCTGCCAATTTTATAAAATTTCAAACTTCTCCCCGGGCCCGTGCTTTCCCTTTGAATGCCTAGGATGTGCCACGTGTTGGCTCCTCATTGGTCGTGGGACCATCTTTCATTTTTCTCCTTGCAAACACAAAGGCAAAAATTCATAAGACTTTCCCTCGGCCCCTTCTTCCACCTTTATATTTCTGGACACATGTCCACTCCTTATTTGATGAGGGCCTTCGAGCCAAACCTTGAATTTTTACCATTTGAAGATAAAATTTCAAAATCATCACAAAATCCACTAACCCATCTTTCTTCTTGGACACGTGTTGCTTCCTGATTCATTGTGGAGCTTTGGTTCAAATTTTAACTTTAAAATTTTGAAGTTTAAAGAAAATTCAAATGCAAAAAAATCTCCGCCCCCTCATATTGATCTCTCTAGACACATGTTCACTTGTGACTAGACACGGGCCTTCGGGTCAAAACTTTCCCTTGACTCCTTGAGTCCAAAAACATCAATTTTTTCCAAATGCCTTTGCTACCTGCATGCCCTCCTTGCCACGTGTCCTTTTCCTATTCATTGCGGGCCTTCAGGCAAAAACTTGACTTAGAGAATTTTGAAAAATAAAATCAAAATTCCTAAGGAACCTCCACCACCCACCAATTATTTGGCCAATCAGCATGTGCCACGTAGACACCTCATTGGAAAAAGGTAGAGCCATGGGTCAAAATTTTTCCTTAGCCAAATTTTTTGAAAATAAGAAGTTATAAATAATTCTGGACCACCCCCAGCCAATAGGAACCTGATATGTTGCAATAATATTGTGATGATGAATTTGACGGGTAGAATATGCCCGTATGACCATCAAAACGTCAAAAAAAAATCACAAGTAGCCCTAGAAATCAAAATTTTCAACAAGGCGGATTTTTATAAATTTTTATCAAATCAACCATTTCTGACATTTCTTTCGAGCCTGGGATTGGGGAAACACTTACACAAAAATTGGATTCAAATAATTTCAAGTTTTTTCATGATTTGACAAAGGAAACATGACACAACCCATAAAAATGAAGAAATTAGGGCATAGAAAAGGGGAAAACTTAGAAATTTATTTCAGATGAGGGAAAAACAACAAGATTATGAGCATTTTGAAAGAATTCAACTAGAAAAACCAAATTACAGACCACCAGCCTAAAAAATAAAACCATTTATGTGCAACATTGGTCATGGAAAATTAGGGCAAAAAGATGCAAGTTCAGAATTTGCACTTACACACCACATATTCAGGAATTATTCTTATCACCCTATCGTATCTTGCTACGAATTTTCTCATTGATTCGGAGATTTCCTTCTCCATTTGCAACAATTGGACCAAGAGATCCTGGAATTCTTCCATGATCTTGAATCTGTGTTCGAATGCACTTCTTTTATCTTTCAAATAGGTGACAGACCTCGAGGGTATCATGTAGAAGTATTTGGAAATTTTTTCTTAAAGTGACTCCATAAAGAGCCAGAATAACACGTCTTTGTGCTCAATGCCCAATACATCATAAACGGTGATAAATAATGCTACATGTTCTTCAGGAAGTTGAGAACCTTGCCCTATAAATTTTGGAAAGTTTTTCCTTGAGCCTTTTGGTAGCTCGTGAAGTGGTTGAGCATGGGCAAGTGGGTGTTTCTACCCCATCGTACATTAGACCTATGGTCCTCATGATCACCATCTGCCATTCCATTTTAGATTCTAGCTTCCAACATCTCTAAGGCTAGGACTTCTGCTGCTACTCTTGTGTCTGGTTCAACTTTAGCTCTTTCAATTTCTTCAATTTGAGCTCTTATTTTGTCTTCAACACTTATTTCTCTTTCTCTAGCTTCTTCTTTAGTCTCTACGTTAGTGAAATCTTCAAGCTTCTTGTTGATGTATGGGAACTTAACATACAATGGATTGAAAATGCTTGGAATCCAAATATTACTAGCTATGTGATGAAAAGGAGACCTCAAAATTTGGAGCAACTCTTGTCTTCTTTGAATCTCTTCAAAAGTAGGATCGGTTTGTGCTCCTTATCTTTGTTATTGGGTGTATCTTATATCAACTAGTTCATAGATTTATGCTCTTCTCTATAGTGCTTGAGTTTGTCTTTATCTTTCAAATTCAACAACATGTTCTTCTTTAAGGTCAAGTATTCTTGTAGTGATGAAGTAATGGTTGACACTTTACCTATTATTGCAAACAACCTCTCATAAATCTGAAGCAATATCCTCTTGAATGTGGAAGAGGAGCTTAGGTATTTCAATAGGAGGATTTCCTAGAATCGCCATGGTTTGTAGACATGTGGCTTGGATAGCTATTCAAATTCCAGAAATTTTATTTTTTTGAATTTTTGAATTTTTGAATTTTTGAATTTTTTGATTTTTTTTTGTATTTTTCTAGCCTTCTGGTCATATTCAGGTGTAGATGGTGCTAAATCTACCCCATGGTGGGCACCAAAAACTATTGGAAAGAAAAAATTTTAGGGAAAAATTGATGGACTTCTTGTCAATGCTTTAGGAGTCTAAGTCCCTCTACTTAACTAATGCAACTGCCGTATGTGCACGCACGATGTAAAAAGTGAGTTTTATCCTGGTAGCCTTGTGTCTAGGGATCCAACAGGGGAACTCCATTGACGTTATAGATATCCATAAGGGATTAATTTTCTAGAAAAGTGGGAAAAGGAGTGAGAAAGTTAGAAAAGAGAAACTAATGTTGCAAGTAGAAAATCAGAGACTTTCATACACCAACCAAAAATTTCATTACATGCACTTAAATTTAGAAGAAAAAAAATGTGCATAAAAACAACAAGACCAAATGGTGTTTAATGAGCATAAAGTACCACTAAAATCCTTATTTAAAAAAGGCTAAAATTCCTTCTTCCTTTATTGAAGCTCAATAAGAAATTGTACATAGCGTAAAAGTGGAAGACATTTTAGAGTAGGGACAATGAAAGAAATTTTCTAACTCTTTTCTCTCTTCACAAGGATATCTCTCTCATGAATTGAAAAAAAACAGATCCAAAATCTAAGAAGTCCAAGAAGTCATCTAAGAAGCTACTCAAATGAGGAGCTTACTACAATTTATAGAAAGGAAGGCAACTCTTCATATTCCTAGTGAATTTTCACATACTTTAATCTGACTTTAGATTGTTCATATTCCACTTAAATATTTAAGTACCTTTTATAAAAATGAGGTGAATTAAAGTTTACATTATGTTTCTAAAGTCACTTAAAGTTATATTAAAAAGTGAAAAACTCAATGCAAAAATATAACATTGAAGAGAGAGAGAGCATTGGGTGAGGAGAGAAAAGAAGAGAGAGAAAAAGAAGAGGAAGAAGAAGAAGAGAGGAGGAGGGGGAATTATACAAAAGAATGAGATGCTACAGTGGATTTGATCTCACTACCTAACTGGTTTCCACCTTGTGCTCTTGAGAAGGCCTCCGTCTCTCCAAGCTCCTTGTTGAAATGAGCTACTGCAGGTTCCACTTTGTCGGTATGAGGAATACAAATGCAGCTTAATGTATCTATCCATCCATCAACCACATTATTGATATATTTTAACTTTGCAAACCATGATGAATGTTTCTCTGAGATAAGTACAATAGAATCCCAAATCTCTGAGAGGAATTTGAGTGTACCCTTAGTGAAGGACAATGGATTGCCTACCTCTTTCTTGACATATTCTTCAAATGGAATAGTCAACTCATCAATAGTTGTGTCCTCACCCATTGCAGTTACTCCAAATTTCTAAGTTTTTTGATTTATACTATCTTGTAACTTGTATGCTTGTTACTCTTTTTCCTCCAGCTTTGTGATGGATCGATTAATTTCCTCAAACCTTATTTCAAAGGCCCTCGCCCATACATGTGACAAGTATTCTGAAGGATTTTCCAAAATATTTCAGTCAATAAACTCTTGGTGATGAGTGTTGCTAATTTCATCTACTACTGGACCCAAAGGTTCCCAATAGGCCCTTTATTTCTCCAACTCCTCCCTGAGTTCCCGCATGGTATTTTTTGTCACACACATGTAAGAAAATATTTTGACCACTTATAGGAGTATTGACTTAATTTTCTAAGAAATTGAGTCGATCCATTAATTATTTTCTCTCCCCTACATTATGAACTCATGGATCCTCCTGATGGATTCTAGATTGAAGCTACTGATGGGAATAAATTACTTAATGGGGATTGTTGTGGAATTGGGATCAACTAGATGTTGCACATAGAATGAAAAATTTCATACCTATTCCTTTAGTTCATCAATCTTCTTCTTATACTCCTTATTCCTTGCCACCATGCGAGTGGAAGATTAATGATACATGTGAAAATCCCCTTCATGATTTTCCAGTTCTAGTTGGATCATGCTCATCTCATAGTCAGATGGTGTCATCTCATCCAATGTCTTGATTAACTTTAGCTGAACTAATTCAATGTATTGGTGACCCATTTCTCCACTGTAGAACCATGAGGCCATATGTGTGATATTTATTAATATTTTTTTAGCCAATGAGAAAATCATAGATAGGTTAGGGGATATCACTTATTGCATAATGTGAGTGTTAAGGAAAATCATTTCTTACATCCAAGGGAACATCTCATCAGATTTAGGCTCAATGATAGGGAACCAACCATTCCTTTCTCTGGAGGAGGAGGAAAATCCTAGATGAGGGAGGTGTGAATGTCAACAAGAGGTGAGGCCCCTTGTGGTGATTCGAAGATTGGGTATTAAACCATGTGTTTTTCATCCATTTGTGCTTTCTCCACTGGATTTTATTCCTACATTTATGTGATCATGTTTTCCTCTTGTAGTGATGCAATGCAGTCTTTTTCTACCTTGGCCTTCTTTGGTGACTTTTTATGAGGGGAGGTTTTCATTTCCTTGGCCTTTATTTTCAAACTTTCTCCAGAGTGTCTGGAACATGAAGTCACCTCTAATTTTTTTTAATATGACTAATGGGAAGCTTGCCTCTAACCTAGAGGAATTGCTCATGACTAGATGATCATGGTTCTCTTATTCTAAAACCAATTTCTAATTCTCCTCACCACCTTCTTAGTCTACTCCTTTATATCCCTTGATTCACAAACATACTATTTGAATAGAAGCAAAGGGGATATCTTAATTTCCATGTACTCAAGATCATACATATTTTTCCCATCTTCATATAAAATATATTCATACTAAGAGAACCTGAATTTCTTCATTTCATCAACTATCATCCTCATATGGTCCTTTTCCCACACTTCAAATTCATCAGCATAACTTTCCAAGTAGTCCTTGAATTGTGTCTCATGTTACAATTCTAGGATGTAGAAAGAGTCTGGATCTTCTCGGATGTTGAAATTAGGCCTAAAAAGGAATGGAAATTAAAACGAGTGAAAGTGGCCTCTAGATGAGATGTGTCATTTGAGATCTTATACGTGAATACCCCAAGATAGATAGGGAATGAAATAAAATTCTTCTTCCTGCTCCTAAGCATGTTTTTCACTTGAATGATTTGCATGTAGAGCTCAAATAGTACAATTTGAACACTAAGATACTTGGAAAACCTTAGCAGAGCCTAGTCAAAGTTGAAAACTCATAGGTAGGAGAAAGTTGAGAATTGGATGAAATAAGAGCCATACTTCTTGATGAAGGACACCACTTATGGTGACATCCTAGCCTCCAAATCACCTTCCAAGCTTTGAATCACATACATTGTGAATGCATCATTCATGTGAGTGAAATGCCTATGGATTTCCTCCATGACCAATTGAAAAAGCTTCTCGAACATAGGTACCTTGGCAGCCATATTCTACCCAAGGTCCAATCCTTTGAAAGATCTTGAGCTAGCGAGGAGATAGAACAAGTAAGAAGTCATGTGAAACTTCTTCATCATGGATACTTGGAGCATTTAGAGATGGAGATTGTTGTTGATGATCTTACCGTAGTCAATTCTTTACTTTCCTTCTATCACCATTAAGATAAAAAGGCTCATCTAGTCTTGAAATTCTCTTGTGCTTGCTTCTCCCATAACTCTACTGAGGAGAGTGATGGTATTTGAGTATCCTTCTCAAAATTCACACCTTGGAAGTTTCCTGGGCATCCTTGAGGGATTTATTCCTATCTTTAACCAATAACCAAGTGATACCCCTTGCACATATGCATCCATCGTCTCCCAATCATGCAAGGTCACGTATTTTGAGATGAAAACCATATTAGGTGATGTCAAGATTTGTAGAGAGAGTGAGATGGTTTTAGGACTGATGAATGACATTGATGTACAATTTTCAACTAGGATTGTTTATGTTTCTAGCTCATAGTGGTGAGAGTAAGCCAAGATAAATTCAAGGCTTTTTACAAACACAGGGTGTCCTACGCATACGAATAATTCACTCATGAATACTTAATCCTTAATTTTTCCTCACTCCTTGGCCTTCATATGAGATCTTTTCTCATTTAGGTCTATGTATCAGACATCAATATCTTCTATCTCACACTCACAAGTGAAGGGTTGTGCCATCTTCTACCCCATCCACTTATGCTTTATTATTTCCTTAGAAAACTTAAATTACTATTTTTAGTAAGTATGAAAAATCTACTCCCTTGAACCTCATTTGGATGTTGCGACTCTAATTTCCTATTCTCTTTTAATTTCTCTTGCCTTCAAAATCAAATTTCTATTTTTGGTAGGTGCTTATGGGACCATTTAATATTTTAGTAAGTGTTAAAATTGGACCAAAACAACTGTTCTAATGAATTTTCAGCTGTAGTGCATCTTCTGTGTTCAACATCCCCCTCGTAGGTTCTTCATTTGATGACTTTCTCAAAATAGCAATCCCCTATGTAGAAGACCTACTATTTTTATAAATTTGGATTTTGGAGGTTGGATTGACATGGAAAAAAAAAAATTGATATGGGTTTTTTCTCAATATCGCCCCTCTAAAATCTTAGACCTATCTGCTCAATAGTTTAGGAGATTTTAAACTTTTAAATTTCTGACCTGGCGGTACTTCTGGAAACGAAAGTAATTAATGGACCTCAAAAATTTCTGTTCTATTCTTCTCCTCTTTTTTCTATGGAATCATGTTTTTGATATGCGTTTTCACTTCTTGCGCTTCGGGTGAAATCTCGTTTTGATCCAACCAACGGTTTGACAGGAAATCAAGTTTTTTTATCCATTAGGCCGGAAAGAGGATTTCTTTATTGTGAATGTTTTATGCCATGGGATGAGGATATGAAGGTGTATTTCTGATGGGTTTTTATAGAGGAATGAATAGAAAAAGATGGTTTGTCAATCCATGCATCTATTTGCAAGATCTTTGTTTCACCTTTTTCTTAGATTATTTCTTTGAAGTGTTGACGAAACAGATAGGGTAATGGGTGTAGGAGGAATACCTGTTCAAATTTTAGTTGATGGATTATTACATGTGTATGTATTTTGAATCCACAACTAATCATGAGAGATTCCCTTTGGCTAGGAGGAACTACCTGTAATGAAAACAAGACCACCAGAAGGAATTAAACAATATGGGCAGTGCACTGCCTAACGTGAGCTAGATCCAGGAAGTATGATACTTCCTAGATGGCTGGTAGTCCACTATTTTAAACAATTCAATTCTGTAAACAAAGTAAATCCTATTTTTATTTTAAAATGATTTATGTATCTCACTTAAAAACACAATAAGAAATAGATCTAATCTAACAGGCTAAGCTAGAATAGAATCCAAAGGTCAAAGGATTGGTTCTGGGTCTCTGTAGGTTTAATAAAAGTATCAGGTAGATCACAGGTGAATGAGGGTGAGATAAAATTAGGTGGGTAGGTCTCTGTTAAGGGCTATGTGGGAAAACATAGATATTGGTGTTGATCAGGGTTGACCGACGACAGTTAGGTATAATCGGTGCCAGTTACTCTGAGATCTGGAGATTTCACATAACAGGCTTTTGGTCTCCTTTGTGATTGCACAAAGGACTTTGGTTGGTCAGGATGAGGTATTAGGTGACTAGGGTAGGCTTTTGCAAGGTTTTAATGGGTATATTGAGGTGAAAATGTGGAGAAGGTCAATAGGGGGGCAAGGTAAACAATGGATGATAAAATGATGAAGAAGTGAAATAACCAGGAAAGTATGATGTTGTAATTACTTGGATTCCAGTCCTGAAGGCTAGTGTGTGAGGGATGGAGGTGCTGATGATGGGTTTGAAGGTTGTAAGTGATCACCAACTGAAAAAAAAGATTCTACATGGGTTGCATGTACACTCCTCTTTGCTTAGATAGATAATATTGTGGATGGGATGGTTGTGTAGGAGAAGATGTTTAATCTACTTCCTTGGATGTGAGTTTTTACTGGAATTGGATCTTTGAAAATGCGTTATCTCTATGAGATGTGTTATTTCTCTTCAAATTTCTCCCAAAGTTTTCCAACTTCAACATTGAGAATAAGGTTGTTTTGGGGTTAAAATGGTAACCGACAGTCTAGCTTAACTGGCGACGGTTAGGGGTAACCAATGTCGATCAAGGTAGGATTTCCTAGGTTTACTAAACTAGGGAGATCCTCTTGATTTCCTTAGATCTCATGTCGTTATCCCATGGATTAGACTGAGACCTTCTTGTGAGCATGCGGGAATGTGGTTAGAGGAAATGTAGGCATTGATTTTTAGGGTTTGGGTATGTCTTAGTTAGTTATGGGAACTTGCTAAGAATAGGTATTAGGTTGAGTTGGCTTGGTGAGGTGTCTAAGTGACGTGTATGTGCGGATCTAATTTAAATAATATATTTAAATAATAAATATGGTGAGGATAATGCATTAATTTAATTAAATTAATATTAGTGGGGTAAAGGGGGGGTCATGGCTAGGTAAATGTAATAAAGGGTTCTTATATGTCGAGGGACAAAGGGGAGTGTGACCTAATTTTAGTGTCTACATTTTGCCCCTTTTTTTTGCGTAGCTTGTATTGGTAAGTGATGTAAAAAAAAATTAGATATGCTATCCCCATGTGTGGGTGAAGGTGATCCCCCTCAAACCAAGAATTTACAAGGTAGTAGGCTAAAGCGGTGAGTGGTTTGAGAAAAGGTAAATGTGAGAAAAAGGCAAGTGGGCATGGGGAAAAATTGGTGAAAGGTCTACTCGGGAAATCTAGGTAATGGGTTAGGGTCACAGGTAGCAACAGTAAATCACACACTCATATAAACTGCAACACGCTACCAGGTTGAAGAGTAGGCAAACTATACATCATCTAAGGTTGATAGGTTTATCCAAACAAGGTTGAAGTGAATCAGTTATCCAAGGTATAGCATATGGTTAGGAAACACAACATATGTTAGGTGTAGGAACATTTAGGTATGTTTCGGTACACCAAAGGTAGGGTCAGGATAAATGGTCACGGCAATAGGCTAGGTAAGGTCAATAGGTCAATCAACATAGGTAACAGTGCCACAGGGTATAGCAAACACATGAGGTCAAAGGTCACTAGTGATGGTCTAGGTCCAAATATCTAGGTTACGACATGGGTAAGGCCAAGGTAGGGGTAAAATAATGAGTCCCTAAAGGAGGAAAAATTGAGGGAGTAAATGATGAGGTCAGGAAAGGCATGGTAAGGGGTTGGGTAAAGGTTGAATGGGGTAAAGGAGTAAGGTAAAGGGTGGTGTAAAATGGAAAAGTAAGGGCAATGTGTAGGTAAGAGTGACCGATGGCGGTCATGGATAAATGACGTTGGTATAGGAAGATCGATGATGGTTAGGTAGGGCATGCGACTAATTCCAGTCTAGGGGAACCGATGTCGGTTAGGTTGGGTTTTGTAGAAAAACAAAAAATCTACATTTTTATTATTCATTTGTTATTTGTGAAGTGAAGAAATGACAAAAAAAAGAGAAAAGTGAGAAAATTTTCTGGAGTAAATGAGACAGTGAGTTGGCAGTGTCATTGGACAGTGGTTGGGTTGGTGAGTACCGGGTCCATGAGATCAGGGTGAGAGAGTTGATTGGTCAGAGGTTGCAGGTAGATATTGTATAGGTGGGGTGGGTAGGGGTTTTGGGGTAGTGTAGGTCATTGTAGGTGGGGCAAAAGGGACATGTGGGAGGGTTTTAGAAAAAAGGGGGGTTTGGGAAGTCATGGATTTTTCTGTGATAGGGATCGGCGTTAGTCAAGCTAGGCCGGTGTTGGTTGGGTAGAACCGAGATCGGTAAAGAGGAACTGATATCGGTCACTAAACAGGTGACTGATGCTGGTTTAAGGGTGACCAAGTTCGGTTAAGATGAACCGGCACCGGTTGGGATTTTAGGCACAAGGGTCCAAGAGGATGTGGGCCAGGTAGTTGAGATATGTAAAATAAAAATAGGGTGGAGGGTAATGATAATTGGTGAATATGGGCATGGTAAATGTAGATTAATATTATGCTTGGATTGGATGAAGGGGAGATCAAATTTACACATGCGGGATAGGGTTCCGCCACTACTGGTGACATTACATGGTTTAGCAACCCCCTTGGAGCTGCAGCATATGGAGGCAGTGGGCTTGAGTGGTATTCAACACTACTAACATGTTGTTCAGTAGCCTAGTTTGATGGTCATGATCATCAATAGATGGGATTCTGCAACCAACATGTTCCACCTTCCGATGGGTGAGATGACTATCACCCTGGAGGATGTGTTCAAGATTTTATAGTTACCCATATTGGGGGCCTAGGTGTACTCTATCTCCTTTGAGGCCTTAGAGGAGCTGATTGGGATAGTTTTTGGTGAGGATGTAGTAGAGCTGAGATTCCATAGTTCCTGTTTGAGCTATGGTGAGATGTACCTAGCCCGTTCGGATGAGACAAGGCTAGTGGTTTTATTAATGGAGGCAGTGTGCTACTATGCAATTCCAGATGCAGAGATTGGATGCTTTCCCTAATCACTGATGGGGGTGCTCCATGATATGATGGTGCATGAGACATGATTTTCCTAGGCACCAGCATTCTTGGTGTAGCTATACAGAGAGCTTTGGGCATATGGGCGGTTGTGCAGGTTTAGCCTGTGATGTACATTTATACTGCACTGCTAGGCCTACGAGCACATAGTCTGTGTTTGACCTATAGGGATGCCTTGAGTAGATACATTTCCCATAAGATGTGTGTGGTTAGGATATAGGAGATGGGTGTTGGTTGCAAGAGAGTGGAGGTTGGATAGGCTGACATATGATGTGGCCCATTTTCGGTAGGTGTTGGAGGGGTTGTCTAGAGTGGACATTATTTAGAGGCCATATGTGGGGTTCCCCTCATATAGGCACATGCATGAGGAGCTAGCTGAGCTCTAAATAGAGAGGTGGATATAGGGTTGACGTGCTAGGGAGGATGAGATGATCCTGGAAGACAAGGTCCGATGATAGTTCAGACATGTACAAGATATTCCTCCATCCTTCCCACAGTATCGAAGAGATGATGTGGAGAGGCCTTTACCTCTACCATAGCCTATAATGCCTATAGGAGAGGAGGAACACCTAGTGGGTGACTCAAGAGAGGAGGAACAGCCTATAATGCCTATGGGTGGCTCAGTTACAAGCCATACTACCTAGACCAAGGCAGCTTGACTTAGCTACCATTACAGTGTAGAGAGACGCCCTACAGGGGCAGGTAGTGACATTAATCACGTAGATAGGTATACTACATACATAGTTTGAGGGGTCAGAGGTAGAGGTAATAGAGCTACAAGTATAGGTGGCTAGTCTACATGCCTAGATGGTGGATGGAGGAGATAGAGATGGTCAGGTGGCAGCCCTACAGGCTCAGGTGGTAAGATATCCCAAACACAGATTGGGGCCTTACAAGCCCATATACATGCACAAGGGTAGGGGGCACCACCACAAGCATAGGGACATGGGGACCACCATAGGCACAGGGAGTTGGTCCCAGTTCACAGGCTGGCACAGGGAAGGTATAGGGGTTGAGACCTATGGGACCACCACAGACCATGCCTGTATCCAAGTTACGAGATAGGGGGACCACCACAGGCACAGGGAGCTGGTCCTAGTTCACAAGCTAGTGCAGAGTAGGTACAGGGGCTGAGACCTATGGGACCTCCACAGACTGTGCCTATATGTAGGTTACAGGATTCCCTAGGTGAGGTGAGATATTATCAGGACCAGCTCATGGTGGCTAGGATAGACTTCCTCTCTTATAGAGAGTACAGAGCATAGTAGGCATCCATTGAGAGGATGAGATCCTGCACACATAGTGTGGAGAGTAGAGGAGGTCAGTGATCTCTAAGCCTTGATTAAGGAGAGGCCACCAACACACGGTGACAAGAGTGAGGTGATGTGCCAACAGGGACACAAGAGGCTGAGGGTGCAGGTGACACGGAGATGGAGGACATCCGGCGAGATGTCTGATATGCGGCCACCCGATTTTTGATGTATACTAGTGACTATTTTTGATATATATGCCAGCCTGGGTGCCGAAGATAGTTGTATTTTTAATCACATACTTGCCTGCATTCCAAATATAGTGAGGATATATGAGTGATTTTGTTTTATATTTTGAGCAGATACCGACCTGCATGCTGAAGATTTTTATTATTGATTCATTCATTCTTTTTGTATATATGATACTGACCTACATGATGTTGAAATTTTGTATTGTATGTCAGCCTGCGCATCGACATTTTTGAGATGATGGCCAGGATGAGATAGGCATATATTTTGAGATACACATTTATTGATTTATATGATGAGATTCATGGTATTTTGTGATGCATTAATATGTTTATGAGATATTGGATGTATGGTTTGTGTTAGAGGAGAGATGGATTTGTTACTTTAATGTGGTTTGAAATTAAGTGAGTTAGGCATGATGGAGTTAGGTGAGTTTAGGCATGGATCGAGTCAGGTTTGGTAGACATGGATTGAGTCAGGTTTGGTAGTTATGGAGTGAGTCTGGTTATAGGTATGGTTGAGTTAGGTTATAGGCATGGATTGAGTCAATTTATGGTTAAGCATGGATTAGTCAAGTTCGTTTAGGCATGGATCATTCAAGTTGGTTTAGGCATGGTTGAGTCAGGTTGGTTTAGGCATGGTTGAGTTAGGTTATAGGCATGGACTGAGTCAAGTTATAGGCATGGTTTGAGTTAGGTTATAGGCATGGTTGAGTTGAAAGTAGGTTTAGTTATGATTCATTATGTTGGCAATGAATGATACTATGGGTCATATGTGAAATGTTGTATAATCTATGCATAGTGATGAGAGAGGGATGGTAGGTGTAATAAATGTATGCTGTGGTAAGCATGTATGTGGCTTGATTTCTAATTTTTTTAGAAAAGGGGAACTAAGTGAAATGTGATGTAAATAGTGAGTTAGGCATGGTTGATGAATTGTTTTATGGTTGAGAATTTATGAGCTAACCTCCAAGGGCCCCATGCCCTCGGAGTGCTACCTACATAGTCTCGATGAAAAGGGACCTTTGGCCGATGTAGTTCTCCCATGAGCTAGGGAAGAATATAAAAATGAGTTGGTAGGTTTGTGGGCATGTTGTGGGTTTAGGTTTAATACGTGTGGGTAGATTATAGGTAAAATTATGTAGGGGAAGGCAATTATGGTGAAAGGGGAGGACTACCCCAAAGGTAAGCGTCAAGGACCAAGTCCTATATAAGGTAATCAAAATGTAAACAAATATGGTTAAAAGATAAGAGGGAGGTAATAAAGCCACTTGATTGGGTAGGATCATATCGAGTAGATCATACCTTGGAGGGGGTGATGAACACAGGACCTGAAAGGCATTACACGATTAACTGTTCTATGATGAAGGTAGTCATAGGATCACCAAATGTCTAAATTCCAAGATGTCCCTTAAGGAAATTGAGGAAATGAGAGTGAAAATGGTAAGGTGGGTGAAAGGTAGTTAATTTTATATGTTTTGAGTGACAGGGCTTTTGTGTAAGAGGTCTGAGGTCACAATGGGCAAGTCCATGAATAATTTTTTTTTGTTGAGATAGACTAATCAATGCAGGAAGTCTATATGGGATAAATAATATGGTACTCCTTGAGGTCTTCATGAAGCTGATCAATGTGGGAAGCTTCGGTTTCTCCATTTTTTTTTTGAAAGCTTCACATAGTTGTCCTTCGAGGGAGAAGTCTATTTATAGTAGCAATTTTGTCTAGAGGAAGATGTCCTTTTGAGGGGGTCATATTTTTATTAGAATTTTGACTCAAGGAGTTTGGTCCCATTGGAGGTCTTTGAAGTCATGAAAAAGACCAAGGTGAAGGATAGGACTCTTGATCAAAAGTCAAGGTGGAATGAATATGGGATATCATCTAAAGGTAGACAAAAAGTATCCATGAGAATCATGCTTTGTGCAGTGCAGTGAAACACATATTAAAGAGAAGATAAAAAGTGATGGGTACTCACATGATTCTTGTTTAATCGTTAGGGGGGTGTATGGAGTAAATAGTGCTCAAGGGACGAGCCTATAAAGAGATAAGGGTGAGGTAGGACAATGAGTCAACAAAAGACTGGTCAAAGATGTAATGCATTAAGGGCTCAGGTTTTGGTTTACCCTCAAGTGAGGATAAACGATAGGAACTTGATCCATAGGTATGAGTTATGATGTATGGTCCAAGCCAATTAGGAGTGAATTTTCCCCATTTAATTTTTTCTACTTTGGTTACATGTTGATTTTATTTCAAGACAAGGTCACCAACTTGGAAGGTTCGTTCATGGACATGTTTTTTATAAGCACATTTGATACGTTGTTGGTAAAGTTGAAGGTGATCCAGAGTGTTAAGACAACATTCATCTAATAACTCTAGTTTTGCTAAGCAGTTCTGAAAAAATTCATCATCAATAAGCATGTCATGGAGAGATATTTAGAGTGAGGGGATTTGGACTTTGAGAGGTAGAACAACCTCTATACCATAGACCAGCAAAAAGGGTGTGGCCACAGTGGAAGTGTGAATACTAGTGCGGTATGCCCATAGGGCAAAAGGAATGTGTGTATGCCAATCCTTCAAAGTATCATCAACCACTTTCATGAGAATTTTGTTGAGGGTTTTTTTAGTGGATTGGGCTTGTCCGTTGGTTTGTGGGTAATAAGGTGATGAGAAACTGAGCTGAATGCCGAAGGCGTCACAAATTTTTTGCAATGTTTTGTTTTTGAATTGTTTTCCATTGTCAGTGATGAGGTGATGAGGGACACCAAAGTGGTAAATGATGTGATGGTTAATGAACTCACATATTTTCTTAGCTTTCATGGAGATGAGTGGTATGGCTTCCACCTATTTTTTGTAGTATTGGGTAGCAGTTATGATCCATTGATGGCGTTGGGAAGAATGAGGATTGATTTCTCTGACAAGATCCAAACCTCATTGAGAAAAAGGCCAAAGGTCATGAGTGACCTATAAATCATGACTGGGTGTATGATGAAGGTTGGAATGTTGTTGGCATTTCACACAACATTTGACATAGGCACGACAATCATGGTTAAGGGTCGGCTAGTAATAGCCTAGGTGAAGAATACGCTTAGCAACAGCAAGGCCACTAAAGTGACCTCCACATATGCCATCATGAACCTCCTTAATGGTATAAGGAATTTCATAACTTGTGAGGCATCATAAGAGAAAACCATCAAAGCCACACTTATAGAGGAGTCCCCCTAGAATGATGAAACAAGAGACCTTTTTAAGGAAGGCGCATTGTCCGTTACAGGTGATATCAGGAGGTAAGATGGAGAGGGAAAGGTAATCAAAGTATTGTTTATACCAAAGGTCACTCGGGTCAGGGGTGTTGTTTCTGATTGAATAAACATTGTGAGGTAAATAAGAAGGTGAATGGAGGTGTTGATGATGAAAAGTATTTTGGAATTGGTAGGGGAAGCGTGTATTTGGGAAGCTAAGTAGGCCATGGTATCTGTAAATTTTTTGGTTAAATGTGGGATAGTTTGAAGGATGTAATGATCAAAGGTGGTCAAAAGTATGTCTACATGATGTTTATACTTTTTAAGTATCTTGTTACGACATTGGTACATACCATTGACTTGGTTTATGACCAATTGTGAATCACCAAAGATGTGGATTGATTTGACATCTAGGGCATATGTGACATGGGGCCTTAGTATGATCACTTCGTACTCAAAAATATTGTTGGTGCATTCAAAGTCTAGTTTGAAAGACAAAGGAATGGGTTCTCCATCCAGAGGAATGAGGATAACACCAGCCCCACCCCCACACTGACACCTGGAACCATCAAAGAACAGTGTCATTTGGTAAGGGGGTTCATCTAGGGAAAGAGTAGCAATTGACTCATCGAGAAAGTAAAAATTAGAGGGTTGATCCTCAGAAATAGATACGTCAGCCAATTAGTCAGTGATAGCCTGGCCCTTGATGGACTTTTGGTGAATGAATTCAAGGTCAAGATCAGATAAAATCATAAGCCATCACGCGGTGTGCTGATTTTGATAAGGTTTGGCGTACATGAAGTGTACGGGATCGGTGTTGGTCACGACATAGGTTTTATGGTGGAGTAGGTAGTGGCGGAGTTTGGTGGAAATGAAAACTAAGGCTAAGCAAAGCTTTTCTAGATGGTTGTATCAAGTTTCATAGTCCAAAAGAGTACGGCTTATGTAATAAACTACCTACTCCCTGTGTTGGTCATCGTGATGAGTAATCATGGCTTCCAAGGAATGATCGGTAGCTAATATGTATAGGTAAAAAGGTTAATCGTATTTACATGGAGCGAGTATGGGTGGTTGGAGAAGGTATTGTTTTAGGGCCTCAAAATCTTTGTGACAGTCATCATCCCATTTAAAGGAGATATCCTTCCTAAGTAGATGATGAAATGGTTGACATCGATCAGATAATTGTGAAATAAAATGGTGAATGGACTGCAATTTACCTTGTAGGCTACGAAGTTGTTTAAGGTTAGTGGGTCGAGGCATTTCCAAAATGGCCTTACCTTAGCAGGGTCAACTTCTATACCATGGAGGGAAACAATAAATCCCAGGAGCTTTCCTGAGAGAACCACGAAGACATACTTTTTAGGTTGAAGGTGGACATAATATTTAATGAGGTGGTCAAATATGGTTTTGAGAACGGCGAGGTGCTCGAAGCAACGTTTAGATTTTGCCAAGAGATCATCCATGTAATATTATAATATGCGATGCATAATATCATGGAAGATGTAAGTCATAGCATGTTGATACGTAGAACCAATGTTTTTAAGGCCAAATGACATGACTCGATAGCAAAAGGTTCCCCAAGGGGTAATGAATGCGGTCTTGTGTTGATCTTTTAGGGAAAGAAAAATTTGGTTATAACCCGAGAAGCCATCCATGAGTGAGAGCATCTCATGACTAGTGAGTTAACCAGTTGATCAATACTGGGAAAGGGAAAGTCATCTTTCAGGAAAGCTAGGTTGAGGTCACGGAAATCCATGCAAATGTAGAGTCCCCCTATTGCTTTTATAACAGGGACAATGTTAGAAATCCAACAAGGATAATCAATGGGTAAGATGAAGGAAACTAAAAGAAGGTGTTGAAGTTCTTCTTTGATGAGAGGAACAATGTGAGGGTGTATTTTCCTCAACTTTTGTTTGGTAGGTTTGGCATCGAGAACAATTATGATATTGTGGACCACTATGGTAGGGTCAATACCGGGCATGTCTATATAGGACCAAGGGAAAGCGTGGTTATGATCTCAGAGAAAAGAAGTGATGGCTTCCTATTCAGCAGCATCTAAAGATTGTCCAATCTTTAGGATGTGTGGGTCATCCTGAGTATGAATGTTGATCTTGATAGTCGATTCATTCAACATGGTTTGTGTCTCAGAGGGTAATGGCCGATGAATATATAAGTCTTCTGCACTAAGGTAGGTGAGTATGGATTCATCATCTTGACATTGAATGACATTAATTATAGGTGTGTCATCATCAATCATTTTAGGATATAGGAATGGAATAGTAGAATGGGCCTCGCCTTCATGTTGATAAGTCAAAGGCCCCAAGGAAATGGTGTTTATGAAAAAAAAAGTTAGGGGGATATATTCAGGATCCATCAACTCTGTTGATGAGGGTGGTGATGAAGGTGGAGTGAGTGAAGGTGGTGATGAAGATGAAGGTAGAGGAAGGCTAGGGTATTCAATGAGTTCAATGCGGGGCTGTTTGGTAGGAGGTTCAGGGAAGCCGATACCACTACGACCATTATGTTTATAGGTGGTACATGGAACAATGGTATGGCAGCCTTTCTTGTAAAAGCCAAAACCAAAACCCTTCCTTACACAGTGGTGCAGGTTGGTGTGGATGAAATGGTGATTGGTAAGTGATTGGAAGTCACCAGAAAATGGGTGGGGTTGTGATGGTGGTTTAGGTGTGTAAGTGGTAGTATCAAGTCCCCCATAGGTGAGACTAGTATGAAGATGAGGAGGACCATAAAGGAGGCATTCTACTATACCATGAACATAGTGAGGTTGTTGGTGAAGGCTTCCATACTCATGTAGAGTAAGGAATGTGTTGAAACTATATAGGTGGCACTCCCCTAGAGTGAGGCGTTGAAAAACACCTTCCAAGGGATCAGTGGTTGGTATGTAGGTAGCTAGAATGGATGATGTATCGGAGGTTAATGCAGAGGTGGAGTTAATGGATTGGGAAGCTAATGGGTCAGGAATGGAGGTGATGGAAGTGGTAGGAATGGAGGAGGTATGTGCAGTGAAATCAGTGGCTGTACTAGTAGGTGAAGGTGTAGGTGAAGTTGTAGTGGTTTTAGAGGTAGACGACGTGACAAGTATGAGCACATCATTGGGTCAGTAAAGCATGTTGCATGTTTTGAAAGGTGATGGGTCAGCTAGAATGGTATAAGTGTGTCCTTCATGTTCAAACTTTACACAATGATGCAAAGTGGAAGGAATGTAAACCATGACATAGATCCAAGGTCTACCAAGAAACAATTTATATTGAAATTCCCCCTCCAAAACATAAAACAATTCTAGAATAGTGCGGGGGCCCACGTGAACGTGAAGGATGACAGTGCCTAGTGTGGAGGTGATAGCGTTGTTGAATGAACACAACATAACCAAATGTTTATGCATGTAATTGTCAGGTATGTGCATTTGAGAAAATGCATGGGATGAAATGATGTTAATGCTAGCGCATACATCAATTATCACATGACGTACCTGTATATCATCAATGTGGATAGAGATGAAGAGGGCTAGGTCTAGGTCATGATCTTGGTGTGGTACGATCTCCACCTCTGAGAAGCTAAGGGAGGCCACTTGGTGAACAAGGTGAGGTGAGGATGAAGGTGGTAATTTGGTGAGAGAGGCTACATGATGGGGTGTGATAATGGAGGCTACGGGTGTAGGGTCATTGGATAAAACCTCAATAGATTGAAGAACCTCCATGAGGGCTTGATGATGGGATTTTGAGGTTTAGATGAGGTCATATAAGGAAATTTTGAGGGGAAATTGGTGTAATTGTTTTAGCATGGTGTGATGTGTGACATCATTAGAAATGGGGTATGTGGGGCCATGGATAGTGATTTTAGGTATGGGTGTAGATGGTATGTTGGGTATAGGATTGGTTGGTGGGTTAGTTGCCTTTTCTTTTCCCTTATGCACACATGTAGTGACGTGTATCATGTTGATTTGAGGGAAGTTGGTAAATGGAGAAGTTGTAGGGTGAGTGGTATAATGACACGACGGGAAAAAATCTACCAGAGGAGAAAAACCCTGTGTCAGCTAGGCACAATAAAATTTGGGTGGTGGCATGGCAAGTTATCTTATGTGAACCATGTTAATTTCAAATCTTGGGTGTGGCTCTAGGAGTTGTGAGGGTGGAGGTTGTGGTTGTTGAGTGGGAAGTGTGGGAATGGGTGTCGATGAAGCAGGATCCTCATCAAGAAGGTCATCCTCATCAAAGTTGGTTTCTGGTGGACACAATTGGATAAGGATGGTTTACAAGGCCTTGCAGTTATCCACATCATGCCCTAGCACACGATGGCATGCACAAATTTTAGTATCATCAAACCCTTTTGGCTTGGGTTTGAAGGGGTCGTCAGGTCAGAGTGGCGGTAATGTGATAACAATAGTCTTCAGGAGGTTGGTTAAAATTTTGGCATAGGACCCTGATAGTGGATCACAATGGGAAGTGAACATGGGTTTGGGTGTAGGTGTGGTTGATTATCAAGGAACTATTTTTGGAAGAGTAGGAACAAGTCAAACTATGGGTTTAGGTACCAGTGTGGTTTGAGGTATCAGTCGGTTTCATTTGGGTAGGTGTATAGTAGATGAATGGGTAGGAGGGTGTGGGGTAATGGGGTTTTGTTTTTGGGTTGCACCTTCTTGGCTAAAGGTGATGTGGGTGTATGAGTTCTAGAAGGAAAAGCAGATAGAGGAAGAGGGTGAGTTACCCACGGGGATAACAGGGGTGCTGTGAAGGTAGATGATGCGGGTCGTACTTGGGGTGTGAGGGATAATGACTAAAGTGTAGTGAGTAGTGAAGCAATAGCTGAAGGTATTGGAGGTATTGGTGGTAAAGAGACTGCAGGTGCGGGTATAAGTTGTGTTGCGTGCCTGGGTAGATTAGAGGTTTGTGAGGAAGGAATGGGTTGTTGTGTTATTGGTTTATGGATGGGTGAAGGGTGCTTGACCATGTTGGCAAGCTGAGGTCTTAAGGCAGATGGGACAAGTACGGGTGTGATTAGTGTGGTCGGGGTATGAGGTTGATGAGTTTGTTTCTTTGGTTTGGGTGTCAGAGTAGGTGTGGTATTGACATTGGAGGATGTAGCTAAATCAAATTTAATACGTGGATGAGTAAGGTTGGTGGTTGGGGTGACCCCTAAAGTGGTAATAGGTTTAGTGGAGGAAAATGTTATGGGTATGGGTTTAGATGTAGGTCGGGTTATGGGTAAGGGTGTGGTGTGAGTGCTAACGGGTATCGTGGAAGGGGTTGCAACAATAGTGGTTGTATTTGGTTTGATGGGTCAAAATGTGTTTGGGTAGATAGTGGAGGTATCAACGAGGGATCTCTGGATCTATGTTGAGACACAGAGTAAGAGGTGCCCCCATAGTAAAGCCCTATAAACATAATCTAAGTGATCGACCAAACATGAGAATGGCACATCTGTGGGTGGAGTTGGTGAGGACCTAATGGGAATTCCTATAAAATGTGTCTTAGAGATGGGGAATTGGACAGCTTTAGCTTCCGTGGGTAAGGGAGATGAAATTAGGTCTATTGGATTTTGGGTAGCTGATGGAGAATGCTCGCTAAGAGGCAAAGGTATCTCAACTAGGTCTATGATGGGTGGAGGAGATGATGGGAGCTCCTCTATAAGTGGAGGAATAGATAGGTGCTCCTCTGTGGGTGGAGGAGGTAATGGGTGCTCCTTTGTGGGTGGAGGAGGTAATGGGAGCTCCTCTATGGGTGGAGGAGGTACTGTAGGTAAAGGTTCTCTAAGTGGTGAAGCTAGGGGTGAGATAGTCTCAATGTTAGCGGAAGACCCCTCCATAGGTGATGAAGGAGATGAAAGGTGTTCCTCTATTAGTGAAGGAATAGTGGAGGTGGTTCCAATGTGGAAGGAGGATTTTAGGCTAGGATTTCCTCTATGGAAGGGATGCGAGGTAATTGAGAGGTGACAGGTACCTCGTTAAAGATAGCGTGAACCTCACAGGTATGGGTATCATGAGTGGATGTCTCACTTTGATTAGATGATGGGGCATGGTTAGGAAATGGTTTTTTGAATATTTTTAGATTTTGGTTGGGGGTGGTGTTGGGATTATCCACAATTAACTCACATTTCTCAAGCATTTCTTGGACAATATTCTTGAAAGTGATGCAGTTGCCATCACTATGACCCTTTACTCAATGATAGTTACAAAAATTATGTTCTTTATACCATGCGGGCATGGGGTGAGTAGGGTCAAAACTAGTGTGTGGTTTAATGGGTGGAAGGGTGATGGCTCTAGCTATGATAATATTTTCTAAGATAAAATAGTAAGGTTCCCCAATTAGGGTATATTTTCATTGCTCTTGTCTGAATCGAAAAGTCTGGATAGGTGAGAGATTAGATGAGGGTGTACTCTGATTTGATGGATGAGCTAGGATGACCTTGAGTACCACTGCATTAGTGGTGCCCTTAGCTTTTGAATAATTGGTTTGTGGTTTGGAAGAGGATGAAGTATCATTCAAATTGAATGCCAAATTCTTATTGCGTGGTTAGATTTTCTTGTCTTCGATGGCCCGAATCTATAACTTTCGTGCCATAGTGAATGCCTTATTAAATGTTCAAAAGGTTTGGACCTGCAAGGTTGGGGAGATATGTCTAGTGAAAGCTCGTGTGAAGAGCTCGATGAGTTCAATTTGTGGCAGTTGGAAGGTAAGTTTATTGATCAATCTGCACCAGTGAGTGACAAAATCTATGATAGATTCATCCTCATACTGACATGTGGAATATAGATCGGTCATGGTAACCTTCTTGATGATATTGATAGAGAAATTATCCAAGAAGGCTTGGGCTACCTGATTAAATGCGAATATAGAGTGTTTAGGTAACCCACTATAACAAATCTAATGCAGGTCTGGTGAGGGAGATGGGAAAATTTCTCAAAAGCAAGGCATCATCATGAGTGATCAAATAACACCCATTTTTGAATGACCACAAATGTTGCTATGGGTCTTCTTTGCTATTGAAATGATTGAATTTAGGAATTTCCCAATGAAAAGGGTATGAATGGATAGGAATGGATGGGTGAATAGGCTCATTACAAATCTCATCATAGGTGAGAGTGTTGTGGGAGCTAGAAACCGATGCCTCTAATGTTTGCATCTTGTCCAACATCAATTTAATTAGGTCATTGGTGGGTTGTGATGATTGGATGCCTCCTGTAGCATGAGGAGGTTGGTTTTGGGCATATAATAAGGGTGGAACTCCAGTGTATAGGGCTGCCATATGGGGTGGTGGAGAAGAAGGAAGTGAAATAGGGGGTATGTACCTGGAATGAACAATGGATAAAATAGGAGGTTGTTGGTAGTATGTATATGGGGGTGGAAGGGTCGTGGTAACCCTAGTGGCAATAGGGGATAATGATTGTGGAATGGAAAGAACTGTTAGTGTAAAATCACATCACCCCTGGATGCAAATAAAGGTTCTAAATGATGTCTTAGGCACCCAGTGTGATTGCACAACATGGAAACCTCTCTCCAAGTGTGGGAATTTTGAAACTGAGAGAGGAATCTCTAGATTAGAGGTTGGTTCCTCAAAATCCTTTGATTTAGATCTATATTTTCACAACTACAGAGGTTCAGATCCTAATCCTACTCTAAATTGCAAGGAGACAGGGATAGAAGTGCAAAAATTGAAACTAACTAAAGATGGTGATGCACCAAAAAAGAGTGGTGAATATTTTTGTCATGAAAATAGACACAAACCAAAGATTACAGCATAAAACATACACAGGCTAATAAGATATAATTTAGGATCTGAAATTAAGCAAATAATACAAACAAAGGACTGAAACCCATTCACAAAGCTTGCATTATCATTTCCAATGTCAAAACCACTACATTACAACATCAGAGAGGTAGAAAAGTTGTTACAATCCTTGAAGAGATCTGATTCTTGCAAAAATCACTTGCTGGAGGTGAAAGAAGAAGTCTGCTATGCCAAAAAATGTTCCCCATTTTAGAAATGAGCCAAATCTGGCTTTTACATTACATGGGTCGAGCCCAGGAGAGAGAAAATGTACAAAACGTGGGAGCCCAATCCTCATTGACTGCAAATGCATTAAAATGGCATGGGGGCCTTACAAACCCATACCCTATCATTTTTGACTGAAATGGAGGAAAATGCGACCCATTCGGCATTAAATTTGGTCGCTGAAATGTCATTTCTGGCCATGGACACGCGTCAGATACGTTTCTTAACTTTCTCTCTCCAGATTGAACCAAAATTCAATATTGACCCTGAAATCATGTAGAGAATTTTATAAGCTTTCCAATGATATAAATAACGTGCAAATCCGAGCTCTGGATCGAAAGATATGGTGATCTGAAGATTTAGGGCACAAAACAGGCAAAAATGGGTTTTGAAAATTTTTCCCATGCTCCGCCACCTAGACGACACGTGTCGGGCACTGATTGGATGAGAAATTCTCTCTCCTTCCCTTACCCATGGGTTTTCCTTGAAAGGAATTTTTGTAATTTTGGAAAATTTCCCATTTTTTCCCTGCGTCCCCGCCACTTGGGACACGTGGCATGATCTGGTTGGAGGACAGGGGTGCGGGGTCATCCTTTACCTTTTAGTTTTTGGCCAAAACTTTTGCCAAATTTTCTAATTCCTCCTCGAGCTCCACACTCCCCTTCTCCTTAGGACACATGTCCTCTTTTTATTGGCTCGGGCCAACGCTTCAAACCTTTCCCTTTGAAATTGTGGACGTTTTCCCTTGTGACACATGGCGTTTCCTGATTTTTCTGCGGGCCTGCCGGCTTTTCACGTCCCTCGCATCCCTTTGGCCCGGTTGTCCCGGACTGTCTGGGACAAATTCCTCTGATCCACCCGATTTAGGATTCCCTATCCCTCTTTGAGGTGAAGACACGTTGCATGATTTGATTGGCTCTCGGCTCCTTCGGCTCTCCGCGTCCCACGCGTCCCTTTGTCCCAACTATCCCAGTGTGAAAGTTCTCTGTTTCGGCTGATCCGGGTGGTTCGTGTCCTTCGCATCCTCATGGCCCAGATGTCCCATCCTTATCTGCACAACAGTTAGTCAATTTTGTTTTTACCTTCGGCCAGTTCACCTTTCCGCATCCCACACGTCCCTATGGCCCGAATGTCCCTTTGCTGCGCGGACCGCCTGGGGGCCTTTCGGCCGATTCGCGCCCCGATGTCCCAACTATCCCAACTGCTACGAGGACTAGGACTTAGCTGATTTTCATGATTTTTCCTGGCCCAAGCTTGTTTTTTGCAACTTTTTCATCCTTTTTTAGAACTTGCTCCTTTCTTCTTGGACAGGGGAGTTAAAAAAAATCTGAGGGGACCCTAGAAACATGATTTTTTTCCTTGAATCAATCTATCTGCCTGGGAGTTGAATATTCTGATGCATGTTATCAAATTTACCCTGGGGGTGAATTTTGGATAACAATTTGGCAACTCAGCGAGGTCATCTACCTGCTAGATGAAGAGACCAGTAGCCTGAAGTAGTCCATTGGGCATGGAGTCATCAAATATTCTTTTTAGAACCCCTAACTGACTCAGAATGTGCAAGGAGGAAGATGGAATATCACCTGATGGAAGCAAGGATTGCAAAACATCTCCATGGACAGCAAGCTGTGCCAAAGCACTTAGGGAAAACAAAACTAACCTAAAACAAAACTAACCTAAAACAAAACAATGTGCACAAGCACTTGGAGGAATGAAAATCTAATCTAATATTTATAAGGTAGTGAACTTCCCTCTAGAAGCAACACTTGAGATAGATTCCATTCACTGGAATATTCAGTTCTTCACCATCCAATGGGGCCAATTGGAAATCATTATTGTTCTTGCACTTTGTGACCACATATGGGCCACTCCAAATGGCATCAAATTTTGAATGCCTTCCCAGTTTTTCTCTATCCACATCCCATTTAAACACTAGATCTCTAACCTGAAAAGATCTATCCTTGGCCTTTCTATCAAAGGTCTTCTTGATCAAAGCTTGATCCTTTTTCATTGCTTGGGATGCCTGATTTCTGATCTCTTGCAGCTCCATCAACTCTGCATACCTCACCTCCATGGGCTCAAACTCTAGCAACTCTAGCTGCTTCATGAGTTCCAATGTTGGCAACTCAAGTGACATGGGCAAGATTGCCTCTCTTCCATAGACAAGTTTGAATAGAGAGTTACCTGTGGATCTTTTGGGAGTTATCCTATCAGCCCATAAGGATGATTTCAGTTTGGTATGCCAAGACCTCTGATTCTCGTCAAGAGTCCTCCTAATTATCCTCAACAAGTTCTTGTTTTTAGACTTGGCCTGGCCATTACCTTGAGGTTAATAGTTTGATGAAGTGCTTAGGTAGATACCGTTCTTGACAGCCAACTCAGTCACCTTAGATCCAATGAATGCCAATGCATTATCAGAGATTATTGTAGCAGGTACACCAAATCTGGTTGTTATCCCCTCATAAAAGTCTAAGATGCTAGACTCATTTGCCTCTTTGAGTGCTACTGCTTCTGTCCATCTGGTGAAGTAGTCCGTGGCTTTCAAAATCCATTTGTGCCCTTGGCTTGAATTGGGATTAATGACTCCAATGAAGTCCAAACCCCATTGCATGAATGGCTGGTCAACTGAGATTGGATGTAATGGAAGGGCAGCAAGTCTCTCTTTTCCTGTGAAGAATGCACAATTCTTACACCTCTTGATCCATGCATAGCAATCACTAAAGATTTTAGGCCAATAATAACCAGCCTTCATGATTTTTAGAGCTGTCACTCTTGGTGCAAAATGACCACCAGCTGGTCCATCATGAAACTCTTCCAACACCCTTTGAATCTGATTTGTGCTAATGCATCTCAGCAGCACTCCATTCACATCTTTCTTGAACAAAACTCCATCAACAATAGCATATGGGATAGCCTGTAATCTGAAGTGTCTCCTTTGGGTCTTGTTCATCTCCAGAGGGCATAGGCCTGTGCCTAGGAAGTGTATAATGCCTTGGGGCCAGCAAGGAGTGGGGGCAGCATTTTCTTCTTCTTGATTGCCACTTAGCTCATGGCTGTCCTGGACTGTCAAAACAACCTCTTCTTCATTGCATACTTCTTTTTGCTTCCCCAAAACCAGCTGCTCACACAATCCTTTCCCTCTTACCAGCTTGGTGATCTTGATCTCAATGTCATACTCCATGACACGGGTGATCCAACCTGCCCTTTTCTCATTCAAATCCTTGTTGAGGAGGAATTCCTTGACCCCAGCATGTGAGACCAACAACTGGACCTTGTTGTTTGAGGCTAAATGCTTGAATTTCTTCAAGCTTCTAATTACTACAAGTACATGCTTCTCAATAAAAGAGTACCTCACCTCATAGTCATCTAGGCTCCAGCTAAAGAAGGAAATAGGCTGCTCATCATTATCCTTGTTCTGTTGTACCAAAATGGCAAAAATAGTGTCATTACCTCCAAATGCATAGAGGATGAAATCCTTGGAGAAGTCCGGGTTGATGAGAGTTGGTGCTTGGGAGATGGCTTCTTTGATAGCTTCAAAACTCTCCTTGCCTTCTATTGTCCACTTGAAAGCCATGCTCTTCTCTAAAATTTTGGTGATGGGCTTGACAAGGGCTACAAAATCTGGGAAAAACCTCTGAACAAAGTTTATCCTTCCCAAGAAACTCTGAAGGGCTTTCTTGTGGCTTGGCAATGGTAGTCCTCTTATGGCTTCAACCCTCTCTGAATCAATTACTAATCCTTCTTTGGAGACAATATGGCCAAGGAGCTTTCCTTCATGTGCAAGAAAGATGCACTTCTTAGGATTCAAAGACACTCCAAATCTCTTGCACCTTGAGAATACTTGCCTCAAATGAGAGAGGTGGTCTGCTGCATTTTTGGAAAAATAGTGATATCATCAAGGTAGATCAGCACCACATTGTTTATCAAACCTTTGAATGCCATGTCCATTGCCCTTTGGAAGGTAGCACCAGCGTTGGACAGCCCAAATGGCATTTTCCTATATGCAAAAGTTCCCCATTTGGTTGTGAAGGCTATCTTGAACTGGTCCTCTTCCTTCACCATAATCTAATTGTAGCCTGAATAGCCATCAATAAGTGAAAACCTCTCGGAGCCAGCCACAACTTGCAAGATTTGCTCCATGGAAGGGAGTGGGTAATGGTCCTTGAGAGAGGCTCTATTCAAGTCTCTGAAGTCAACACACAATCTGATCTCTCCACTCTTCTTTCTGACTGGAACTAAGTTGGCAACCCAACTAGAATGCTTGATTGAGAATATGATCCTTGACTCAATCAGCTTGTCCAATTCTTTTCTCATGAGAGGCTCCATGTGTGGATTGACCGGTCTTTGCTTCTGCCTGATAGGCTTAGTATTTGGATCCACTTTGATCGTATGCTAAGCTAAGTTGGGATTGAAACCTTTCAATTCTTCATAGCTCCAAGCAAACACATCAGGGAACTCTTGACATAGCTGTATGAACTCATACTTTTCTTGTTTAATTGTCATCCTTCCAATTTGCAATGGTTTGTTCTCTTCCACCAAGATGGATACTGAATCCTCTTTGTTGACCTGAATATTTGCTTTTTCCTTTCTAAACTAATCATTAGAGTTAAAAATGGACTCCAAAGTGATAAGTCCCTTGGGCAGCTTGTTAGTTCTCAGCTGTACTACTTGGTCACCATACTGTTGTTCCAATCTCTCTTGATTCTTGGCTGAGAACTTAGCTTCTTCTTGCAAGAAATGGACGATTTGCTAGTCATTTTCAAACACTTGCCAACTGACATTGTTATCCGGCACTGAAGCCCTCACAATCACGTGGATGTTTGGTTGTACCTTGTCTTGTTGAATGCTTTCCACAATGTCAAAGGCTGCCCCTACTGCTGCAAGCCTGTCAGCAGCTTGATTCTCCTTCTTAGGAATGGATTTGATGCAAAAACCTTCAAAATCTTCCATAAGGTCCCACACCCTGTTCTTGTAGCACTTGAGAAGATCATTTTTGGCAGCATGCTGTCCCTTGACCTGATTTACAATCAATTCACTGTCACCAAAAACTTGCAAGTTCTTTATTTTTTCTTTATTACCCAATGCATCCCTTGCACCAAGGCTTCATATTCAACAGTGTTATTGGAGCATACAAACTGAAATCTAAAAGATGAATAGTACTTTACTCCTTGAGGTGAAACAAGCATAGCTCCACCTCCTGCACCTTGTCTACTCCTTGATCCATCAAAAAACAGCTGCCATACCTCATTGTCATCCTTGTGGTTTGGCTTGGTGATGCTAGGAATATGCTGATTTTCTTCGTGTATGCAATAGACCCCTAGCTCAGATTCTTCCACTTCTTGATAAGGATGAAATGCATGTACCTTGTTTTCCCATTCATCAAGAGTTAGATCCGGGATGCTTCTAACCTTAGTGTCAGCTTCATCAGTGCTTGGGTGATCTTCTTGATCAAATGCTGAGCAATTGGCATTAGTCTGAGTTGGAGTGTAAGGCTCAATGTGAAAGTTTACAATAGGTTCAGACCTGATTGTAGCCTTAGTTCCATACCTCGTTCTAAATAGTATGTGTGACCAATCAGTAGACAAATATCCCCCAATCTTGGTTGTGAAGTCCCTTGATAAGCAAAGGGCAAAGAGTGGTGGAAGGTCTATGATGGATACATATTGTAAAACAAAAACATTTGGACATGCATGCAAGGTAAGACTCAAGTTTCTAATCACCCCAACTGTTTTTACTGCTGTCCCATCCAGCTGCACTACCCCTTTGGATGTTGTTTCATACTGGAGCCCTAGCTGATCAGTTATTTGTTTAGGCATTACTAAGCCACTTGCCCCAGAGTCTATCATGCAATTGTGCACTAATTGATTTCCAATGATCAATGAAACATAGAAAGGAGGGGGCTTCAACATTTTACCTTGTTGTCCTCCATGATTTCCCTCAGGCTAGGCAGCATTTGTAAGCACTTTGTCTTGCATCTGAACTTGCTGATTCGAAGTTGGCCAGTCCTTCATGGCAGCTTGCAGCAGATCTCTTTGGCCTGGGATAGATAGGGATTCCCACATTGATATATTAACATTTGTCTTCTTCATCTGATCAATGATACTGAATGGTGATGAAGGATCTCTTTACTGTCCCTTGGTTTGTGCATTCACTCCTTGCATGTGGGCAGCATCAACTGGTATTTGAGTTGGCCTAGGGGCTGTTCTTGGCTGTCCTTATGCATTTACAACCGGATTTTGTTTGCCAACCACTTGTGGAACCATAGAAGGTCGTGGATTGGTTGGGGCTAATGGATTTTCTTCACCCAAATTCCTCCTTTTTGACCTTGTGTTGGCTGCAACACCTTGAGAAGCTGCCTGGTTCATGCCACAAAAATCCTCTGCTTGCCAATTTACCAATGTGGTGTCATTTGGGGCTGATTACTGTTGGAATGTTTCTTCTTGTTGGCTGTTTCCTTGACTTCCCTCACACTCCACACTAGTAGTTGTCACCATTAATGCTTGATTCAAAGCACCATTGAAGCACATGGATTGGTTATGAGGCTCATTGCATGGAAAACACCAATCATAATCCTGGGCAATGTTATTTTGTGCTGGTACCAATGCCTTAGAGGTAGATATGGCATTTGGATTATAGGGCTGAAATGGTCTATTGGCAAGAGGCCTTGTCTGATTCATATTTGCAGCTGGGTTAGGTGGCCTTTGTGCTTGGTATGGCTTCCTGTTAGGCTAAGCTTGGGGTTGATAAGAAGGTCTAAAACCTTGGGCTTGTTGCCTCTTGAGAGTAACCAGCTCATTGCCTAGGTTTTGCAATTGCTTCATGACTTCTTGAAGCTCATTTGGGGCACCTGGAGATGAAGTGGAAGCTTCATTTGAACTCTGATTTCTAGGAGTGGGAGAAGGAGCCAAATTAGGTGCTTGATTGGTGTTTGGACTCTCTAAACTTGGAAACAGTGGCAAGGGAGGTCTAGGGGCAAGTTTGCCAGCTTGGATCAAACAATTTTCAGCCCTAATGGCAATGCTATAAGCCATAGGGATAGTTATACCTCCCATGGACTGAATCAACATAGAAATATCAGAATTTAGAGATTTAAGATAGTAGAGAAAAGCACCTTCTGCGGTTGGCCTGACTGCCACTAGAATTCTCTCCCAAGTCTTTTGAAATCTGAAGTTGAAATCGGTCAGCTACTCATTGGGATCTCTCTTGATGGTTGTCAGCTGCTCCAAAAGAGACAAGTTGTCTCCCTTCTATCCAAATTGCTCATGAAGTGCTATACACAGCTGATTCCAATTTGTGATAGAACCAGCTCCAAGTCTTCTAAACCATTGCAATGTTTTCCCCTTGAATGAAGATGCCAGTAACTTGACAGCCACTTGCATCTCATTGATTTCATGGATTGCACAAAGGTTGGCAATGTCTTTAACATGATCACCTGGAGTAGTTTTATTTTCTCCAATGAAGTAGGGAATGTTCTTCAAGACTGCAATAGGAATTGGATGTTGTGCATTGAGGGCAAGTGGGCTGCTACCTGTGAAGTTGACATAGGGGTTGTTTTGTGCCATTCTAATTGGTCTTAAAACCCTTGTTGAATGAATGAAAGGCCTACCAGGTGGAGGAGTTGAGAGAGTTCTATTTGGTGGAGATGGAGTCCTTTGAATCCTTCTTCCTCTTTACCTTATTCTTGGAGATAAATGCAGGTATTCAAACAGCACTTCTTCTTCTCCAACTCTTGACCTTGTGGTGACTCTTCTCATGAGTTTTCAGGCCTACACTGCTGAAACCAGTTGATTCTTCCCCTTGGAGTTGCCAGATATGCAAATAATAGCTCTTTCTAAGAAAAAAAATTGCAGTAGATGCACATCAACTTTGCTGCAAATAAAAATGAGACCTCTAAGTCCCACCAGGTGTGCCAAAACTGTTAGTGCAAAATCACAGCACCCCTGGATGCAAATCAAGGTTCTAAATGATGTCTTAGGCATCCAGTGTGATTGCACAACATGGAAACCTCTCTCCAAGTGTGGGACTTGTGAAACTGAGAGAGGAATATCTAGATTAGAGGTTGGTTCCTTAATCTCCTCTGATTTAGATCTATATTTGCACAACTACAGAGGTTCAGATCCTAATCCTACTCTAAATTGCAAGGAGACAGGGATAGAAGTGCAAAAATTGAAACTAACTAAAGATGGTGATGCACCAAAAAGGAGTGGTGAATATTTTTGTAATGAAAATAGACACAAACCAAAGATTGCAGCATAAAACATACACAGGCTGATAAGATATAATTTAGGATCTGAAATGAAGAAAATAATACAAAGGACTAAAACCCATTCATAAAGCTTGCATTATCATTTCCAATGTCAAAACCACTGCATTACAACCTCAGAGAGGTAGAAAATCTGTTACAATCCTTGAAGAGATCTGATTCTTGCAACAATCACTTGCTGGAGGTGAAAGAAGAAGTCTACTATGCCAAAAAATGTTCCCCCTTTTACAAATGAGCCAAATATGGCTTTTACATTACATGGGTCGAGCCCAGGAGAGAGACAATGTACAAAACGTGGGAGCCCATTCCTCATTAACTATAAATGAATTAAAATGTCATGGGGGCCTTACAAACCCATACCCTGTCATTTTTGACCGAAATGGAGGAGAATGCGACCCATTCGGCATTAAATTTGGTCGCTGAAATGTCATTTCTGGCCATGGACACGTGTCAGAGTTGTTTCTTAAATTTCTCTCTCTAGACTAAACCAAAATTCAAGATTGACCCTAGAATCATGTAGATAATTTTATAAGCTTTCCAATGATATAAAGAACGTGCAAATCCGAGCTCTGGATCGAAAGATATGGTGATCTGAAGATTTAGGGCACAAAACAGGAAAAAATGGGTTTTGAAATTTTTTCCCGTGCTCCGCCACCTGGACGACACGTGTCGGGCTCTGATTGGATGATTAATTCTCTCTCCTTCCCTTACCCATGGGTTTTCCTTGAAAGTTTTGACTTTTTGTAATTTTGGAAAATTTCCCATTTTTTCCCCGCGTCCCTGCCACTTGGGACACGTGGCATGATCTGGTTGGAGGACAGGGGTGCGGGGTCATCCTTTACCTTTTAGTTTTTGGCCAAAATTTTTTCCAAATTCTTTAATTCCTTCCCAAGCTCTGCACTCCCCTTCTCCTTAGGACACATGTCCTCTTTTTATTAGCTTGGGCCAACACTTCAAACCTTTCCCTTTGAAATTTTGGACATTTTCCCTTGTGACACGTGGTGTTTCCTGATTCATCCATGGGCCTGCCAGCTTTTTGTGTCCCTCACATCCCTTTGGCCCAGTTGTCCCAGACTGTTTGGGACAAATTCCTCTGATCCGCCCGATTCGGGCTTCCCTGTCCCTCTTTGAGGTGAAGACATGTGGCATGATTTGATTGGCTCTCAGCTCCTTCAGCTCTCCGCGTCCCACGCATCCCTTTGTCCCAACTGTCCCAGTGTGAAAGTTCTTTGTTTCAGCCGATCTGGGTGGTTCACGTCCTTTGCGTCCTCGCGGCCCAGATGTCCCAGCCTTATCTACATAATAGTTAGTCAATTTTGTTTTTACCTTCGGCCGGTTCAGCTTTCCGTGTCCCATGCGTCCCTACGGCCCGGATGTCCCTTTGCTGTGTGGACTGCCTAGGGGAATTTTGGCAGATTCACGCCCCGACGTCCCAACTATCCCAACTGTTGCAAGGACTAGGACTTAGCCGATTTTCATGATTTTTCCTAGCCCAAGCTTGTTTTTTGTAACTTTTTCATCCTTTTTTAGAACTTGCTCCTTTCTTCTTGGACAGGAGAGTTAGAAAAAATCTGAGGGGACCCTAGAAACATGATTTTTTGTCTTGAATCAATCTATCTTCTTGGGACTTGAATATTCTGATGCATGTTATCAAATTTACCTTGGGGGGTGAATTTTGGATAACAAGAACCACGTTCTGAAATGGGGTAGGATCACCGACATTGGTTGTGGGATTGTAGCTATAGGTATCTATGATACATTAGGGGTGGATGAGGTTGTGTTTGGGGTAGTTGTTGAGGGTACGTTCAATGTAATGGGTCCCATAGAGGTAACAGCTATGGCAGTCATAGCGGGTATAGAACCTAACTGTGAAACAACTGGGGGTAAGGTGGATGTGGGAAGCACAGAGCCAGATGTGGCTGATGTAAAAGTGGGTGTGAGAGTCAGGAGGATAAATATGGGCATTTTGTATATAAACTGACCAAAGGCATCTTGAGTAGATGAGTGGGAAAGGTAAAACTGTAAGGTGGCAGGGTTTTGGTCAAGGAGTCATACGAGCTCCTCATCTCTGGTAGCGATAGTAGTAGGTTGGATGGGATCCATGGCTGGTGATAAAATAGAAGGTGGTAAAGGACTAGGTGGGAGTGGTTAGTAACTGGCATGTAATACGAGGGTGTTTGCTTGTCTTTAGGTCAGTACCATGTGAACCAATACTAATCAGGTAGGGCTGCTTCTCTGTAAATGATACAGAGAATAGCAGGAACATGTGAATCTGGTGATAAAAAGTGGATGAAGTAAAAAATGGTGGTTGGAAGGTGAAATAGGATAACTGATGCTGGTTAGGGAAAAATGATGTCGGTAAGGGGTAACTGCTACCGGTCACTATAGAAAATGGATAGTAAGTAAATAACAAGGTAGAAGGTAAAATATAACAGGTATGCCAAATTAGAAGATGTTTAAAACATCAATGGGAATAGTGATAGTGAAATAGATTGTGAAAAGTGGAAGAAAGTGAAGTAAATGTCCTTTTGAGTAGATTTAGCAAAAGGACCTGGAACCGACGTTGGTTGGGTATAACCGATGGCGGTCAGAGGTGACTGACGATGGTCACTATGAAATTGAAATAGTGATGAAAAAAGTGGTCGTGAATTAAAATATGATGTAGAATCAGACCCATAATTCTAGAAATGATGATGATATGGCCCACGCACACTCAAGTGAAGCTAGAATACACCAGATATGATGAGGAGCATGCAAGGATGAACACGAAAGTGAACAACGTGATCTCTCATCTCAAAACAAAAGCCAAGCAGAAACACTAAGAAAATGCGATCCTAGGAGTGCTTTTTTTATTATGTTTGTTTAGCTTATGCTATTTAAGGACTGACACATGAATTATGAAATAGAGTTTTTGGTGAGGATGGATTCCTATAAACAAGGATATCTAAAAGGTGAGGTTTCAGGGATGTTATGATGGGGGCGGGCTTTGCTCTGAAGTATGACTCGATAGAGCAGCAAGCTGGGTGCCAACTGTGTCGTGATCGTGTGATCACCTAAAACTTCTTCCAGGTAGGATGTTGTTTAAGAATGTATGTACTTTGAATTTTTATGTGGTTTGGCAAGACTCAGAGAAAGAGAGAAAGATAGAAGTGCTTTTCTATGATTCATTTTTCAACCATCAGCTTGTCATGACTTCCAACATATAGGTTGCCCTCAATTAATGTGAGCTAATGCAATAAATCATATTGGAATGCACTTGTTTTTAAACCCAAATAAAAAATGTGGAATTGGATGACATGATAAGATGAAGAGGAAGAGGGATGCTCTTTCACTACAATGCAAAACACATGAAGAAATTATTCTTTTTAATTACACCAAAAGAAAAGTTTCCTTTAGAGAAAATAGAAAGAAAAGGTGGATTACTAGGGAAGAAAATTAGTGTGTACACTTTTTAGAAGGGAAACAAACACAATTTTTTCCTAGGAATGAATGAAATGCAAGGAACCTCGGATTGGTCCCACCAGGCGTGCCAAAATGTTTCACATTTTTCTCAGATTGTTTTTAAAAAGTGTTGATGAAACAGATAGGGTAACAAGCATTAGAGGAATACCTATTCAAATGTTAGTTGATGGGTTGTTATACGCATATGAATTATGAATCCACAACTGATCGTGAGAGCTTCCCTTTGGCTAGGAGGAACTACCTGTAATGAAAACAAGACCACCAGAAGGAATTAAACAATATGGGCAGTGAACTGCCTAGCATGAGCTAGATCTGGGAAGTATGATACTTCCTAGATGGTTATCAGTCCACTTTTTTAAAAAATTCAATGCTATAAACAAAGTAAATCCTATTGCTATTTTGAAATAATATAGGTATCTCACTTAAAAACACAATAAGAAATAGATCTAATCTAACAAGCTAAGCTAGAATAGAATCCAAAGGTCAAAGGATTGGTTTTAGGTCTTTGCGTGTCTGATAAAAGTCTTGGGTAGATCAAAGGTGAATGAGGGTGAGATAAAATTAGGTCGATATGTCTCTGTTCAAGGATGTGTGGGCAAACACAGAGATTGGTGTCAGTCAGGGGTGACTGATGGTGGTTAGGTATAATCGATGCCGGTTATTGTGAGATCTGGAGATGTCATAGAATAGGCTTTTGGTCTCTTTTGTGATTACACAAAGGACTTTGGTTGGTCAGGAAGAGGTATTTGGTGACTAGGGTAGGATTTTACAAGGTTTTAATGGGTATATTGAGGTAAAAATGTGGAGAAGGTCAATAGCGGGTCAAGGTAAACAATGGATGATAAAATGACGAAGAAATGAAATAACCAGGAAAGTATGATGTTGTACTTGGAATCCATTCTTGAAGGATGGTGTGTGATGGATGGAGGTGTTGATGATGGGTTTGAAGGTTGCAAGTGATCACCAAATAAAAAAAAATCTTCTACATGGGTTGCATGTACACTCCTCTTTTCTTGGATAGATCAGATCGTGGTTGGGATGGCTGTGTAGAAGAAAATGCTCAATATCCTTCCTTGGATGTGAGTTTTTGCTAGAATTGGCTCTCTAAAGATGTGTTATCTCTCTGGGATGTGTTCTTTCTAATCAAATTTATCCCAAAGTTTTCTAACTTCCAACCTTGAGAATAAGGTTGTTTTGGGGTTAAAATGGTAACTAATGGTGGTATGGCTTAACTAGCTACAGTTAGGGGTAACTGACATTAGTCAAGGCAGGGTTTCCTAGGTTTACTAAACAAGCGAGATCCTCTTGATTTCCTTAGATCTCATGTTGTTATCCCACAGATTAGACGGGGAGCTTATTGTGAGCATGTGGGAATGTGGTTAGATGGAATGTAGGCATTAATTTTTAGGGTTTGGGTAAGTCTTAGTTAGTTATGGGAACTTGCTAAGAATAGGTCTTAGGTTGAGTTGGCTTGGTGAGGTGTCTAAGTGACGTGTATGTGGGGATATTATTTAAATAATAAATATGGTGAGGATAATGAATTAATTTAATTAAATTAATTAAATTAATATTAGTGGGGTAAAAGGGGGGTCATGGCTAGGTAAATGTAATAAAGGGTGCTTATATGTCGAGGGACAAAAGGGGAGTGTGACCTAATTTTAGTGTCTACAATCTCTTCAAAATTCTATTTTGTGACAATGGAGATTTTCACTGTTCTTCTTATTCATTTGTTCTCCTTTTTTTTTTCAATATTTATCCTAATGCCTATGTATCACCATGGGGTATAGGATTTCATTTTTTTGGTGAAGCTGGTTTGATATTTTGTAATGGCAGAGTGGTGGTGAGAAGTTACAGAGCAAGCTGTGCACGGAGGAGTTAGATGTTAGAAGTTAGAAGTGGGAGGGATTTTAATAATTTGAAAATTTTCAAAGGCATGGAGAGAGGTGAATTTAAATTTCCCTGATGTCCCTCAATTTAAAGGGATGTGAGGGACATCAATTTTCACAGTTTGCCTCAGCTTGACATGTGTCGAAGATTCAATGACAGTGGATTAAAGCCAAAAAAGTAGCTTTAAAGCACTGAGGGAAGTGAAGATGGTCACATGAGGGACCTTGAGGCATCATGGAGGGAATAAATGAATTTTTACAACCTTGATATCCCTCACCTCAAAGGGACATGAGGGACATCTATTTTAACATCATGTCAGGTGATGACATGTGGCAATGATCTGACGATCTAGAATGAAGGCTTGGAAAACACCTTGGGGCTGGAAATTCACTCTTGAAGAGGTCACATGGGTGACTAGGAGTCTCCTTAGGGTTTGGGCACATTTTTTGATGTCTAATATCCCTCACCTCAAAGGTACATGAGGGAAATCAATTTACATGGCAAGCTAGGAAATGACATGTGGCAACAATCCAACGGTGAGGGCTTTGAGCTCCCGCAAGCACTTGGGGGCTGATTTGACGATCCTGAAGGTTACATGAGGGTCTAGAGGGATTATGGAAGCTAAGTAAATTTTTCCAACCTTGATGTTCCTAAACTTGAGGTATATGAGGGACAAAAAATTGTGTCAGGCTCTTAGAGATGACACATGTCCTTCAAAAATTTGGCTAACTCCCAAACTCGTTCCAAGAGGGAAACTTGAAACAAAAATAACTTGAGCTCTCGATGGAAATTTTTGATGAAATGTTATATGATATTGAATTTAAATTTCCTTCTAAATCCAATGGTGGGTGTCTTAGGTCTTGATTCAAACAGTTGATCCCTGAAAAATGGGACTTTTGATCTTGTACTCCACCTATGCATGAGAAAAACTACTCACAGACCCATTACACATAAGTGTTCTGAAAAAAAATTCACCATATTGTAGGTCTTGGAAATCAATTTCTAATAATGTTTTTTTTTTCTCCTAACTCCATCTGGAGCTCCCAAAATCACCTTTGGAAGCTCAACAGTTGTTGTGGCCTCTACACTGCTTAGGCCAGTGAACCCTGATTTTAGTAAAACTATCCCAACTTCTCTGGATCCTTCATGAATCTTCCTAAATCAGTTCTATGATGTTATTAGGCATTTTATTCACCTCCATATCTGGTTTGGATTTTCTCTTCTACTCCATGGGGTTTCTCTATTCCTAAGAAGGCCAGTGATAGCCCTTCCCACAGCTACCCGAAGTTTGTATTTTTTAATGAACTCCTAAAATCACCTAGGGGCTGATTTTACTTTCCTAAATCACCTAGGGGAATTAATTAAAACCAATTGGGATGTCACTTGGACTGACTGGGAAAACCTATGGGTGTTTTGGAGGGGTAAAACATGAGAATTTTGTACAGGGGTATAGTTGTCATGCTTGGAAATTGTCAATTTCCTTGTTGCACATTTTCATGACAACAGAAGAATAAAATTTGTGTTGGGTTCACTGAAGTGTATGATGGAAAAAATATAGGTTCCTAACTATGTTCTCAAAGTTAGGGATCCAATGTAGATCCATACACATGATGTAGCTATAAAGGTGGTCAAAGAGCACTACTTTTGTAATTCAAGATAATTATGACCCTAAACCTAGGATAGATATAGCTTTTCAAGGCATATATCTAAGATAAAGATAGGTACCCTAGTAGGATATAAAATAATATTAATCAAGGGTTGGATAAATCCAAGGGGTGTAATATAATAAGATAATTTAATAGATCAAAGAAAACATACATCTACTCTAGTTTACAACAATGAATGACTAACATACAACATATATGTACAAGATAAAAGACTAAAGATGGTTATAAATAATTACATATAGTGTGAGTATGAATGTTGATGTAAAATCCTCCCTAGAGACAATAACATTGAGAGAGAATCATTATGGGTGGAGAAGGGGAGAGTTCACAAAGAAGATATCTAGTCCTAACTCACTATGGTGACCCAAAATGCACAAAGGTAAGCTCCAAGACTCTAGTATAACAAATAGGTCCAAAATAGTACAAAAATATGTGAGATATACGTGCCTTCATGTATGCAAAAATTGATTGTTTGGTGGTAGATTAGGAAAGATCATAGTGGAAAAATGACATAGAGACCCTCACTCTCATTTTGAACCTCCAATAGGATCCAACCATGTAAGAATAATTTACATGGAAGGGAGACGCATTATGGTACAATAATATATTATACTTAGATAATAACTCTAACCTTAAAAGTAAGGTTCTTTGTGAGTTATATTATTCTCTAGTGGGTGGTCATTCGGGATTTTTGAAGGCTTATCATTAAATTAAGTAGGATTTATTTTAGGAAGGGTTGAAAAGGGATGTCCAAAAATTTGTAGTATAATGTTTGGCATGTCATCACAATAAAGGGGAAACTATTAAGATCCCAAGCATTGTAAATCTATGACCAAAAATCTAGGGTGGAATAGAGATGGAAGTTATAGATACTTTCCTTCCACATCCAAGGAGAGTTATCATATCACCTCTTAAAGGGAAATGTGCAAAGAATACCCTAAGGTTGTGGATAGACTCATGAAGATATGCTCAATGTGGGGCTTGATCCACATCCTTGTACAGAACAAGTATAATAACTATCTCTTTATGGATAAAGTTCAAAAGATACATGCTACACCTAAGATTATTGTTAGTGATCATAACCCAAGGATAGTACTAGACAATTTTTGAACCAATTTCAAGCATGAATGAACTCAGTATCTTCCAGTGAAGATCAAAGTTCATCATATGATCCCTAATTAGAAGGGAGAGAATTTGATGGTACGAGAACAATGGAGCATGAATGGGAAAATCAACTGATGATTTTGCTTCAAAGGAACAGGTAGAAATCTAGCACCAGGGTTTAGAGGAAATGTTACTTATAGAATGGTCTACCTAAGAATTTAAATCACACCTGGTCATTCGAGGATGGAGCTATTTATGGCATTGTATGCGTACTAGTTTCCATCACTCACCTTCACCTTGAGGGATCAACCTAAAGTGAGAGTAGTTAAAGAGCACATTCAACACCAACACGAGGTACTTTTTAGCCTTAGAGATAATTTGGTAAGTCACAAATGTGAATTAGGTCAGGAAATGATAGACTCCTAAATCACCACATATAGATTTTGCAGATGACCCTACAAAGATCTTGATGCCGTGATTCTAGAGCACAGAACCTACAGATAAACTATATGTCTAGGATCTAATGGATAAATAGGGATGGGTATCATGCACTAGGAATATGTTTTCCTGGAGTATGCATATGAATGTGGAGGAGCATGAATCATTGACTTTAAAAGTGATTAAGTCCCTCAGTCTCATAATACTATTTAGAAGGTTTTTGAGTGAAGAAAGTACTAATTAACCCCCGTATCTTTTGGCCATACTTAATTTTATTTTCTTTCATGTATTCCCGACCTCTTACACCCGCATGCCCAGTCAGTTATTTTATGTTTTAGACTATTTTACTTTGATGCAGGGGGCCTATCCTTTAGTAATGGTAGAGTTCCTATGGGAATCCTAGTCCCATCACGGGCACCACCATATCCTTTTGAACTTTCCCGTGCCACTTTTTGGGCACTTTCTAAACATTTTAGGCTTCTTATCTTTTTAGAAGGCATGTCCATTTCAAGGTTAATTATCAAATTAGATCAAGAGAACCCTATAAATATAAAGTTATGAGACCATAATGAGGGACTAATCACCAAGCACTAGTCACTAAGGCTATCATCCACCTAGAGTTGCATCCATTCCATCATAAGGAAAAGGAGATCATTTGCATACATTCATAGGAGGGGATCTACATGCAGGACCTTGAGGGTTTACATCTGCATCACACAAGTTATAAGCTCGGTAAGGCTTCACAAATTCTATTCCATAAGAGCACCAGGTGTCATTATGATGCACACATCTACACACTTACTTGCACACACACACACAAAGTGTGACTGACACAAGTACACACACAGGGCACATGATTCACACACACACTAGAACTACATTTGGATCTAGAATGTAGTGTAGTGCTAAATTAGTAATTCCACTCTTATTGAAGTTGAGGTTAGTCTAAAATATTCATTTACATTATCTTTTTTTAGGGTTTTGATACTTCTTGTGTTCTCTTACATATATTTATTTCATCTTGGATTATCAGTGACACCTGATGCAATGCAACGGATCTGATGCGACACATAGTGAGGGTTTATAACCACCTTCTAAACTTGTAAAACTAAGTTTTGGACCTCCTACATAGACTAGAGCTCACATATTATAGACCAGGGTGCCCATAGGTGCTCCAGTCCTCTAGGTGCCCCAGTCCATAACATTAGTCCAGATATGTCCTTTTTAGGACCTCTACATAGTCATTCCTGCATCTAGATTATTATGTTTATTCTATGACATAGTCTAATGAGCTCTTTTAATCATCTAATTCATTTCCATACTTCTTTTACATATTAGGGTTTCTATTTCCATTAGCTTATTTACTTGGGTAATTTTCCGCAATCATTTACTGCATTTATTTACTATATTTACATGTTATTCTAACTTAGATTAACTATAATTATTCCACATTATAATTACTTTTAGTTGATCATTTTGATGAAATCGACTAGATCATTCAAACTTATAGGTTCTTAATTCACTTCTTGACATCCTAGGGTTTGGTCATCATCAATATCTCAATCAATGATTATTTTCTTACAAATCCTGATTTATTGCATAGAGTGTAACATCTTCTTGTTATTACTTGCATTTGTGCTAACATGTATCCATAATCAATTTATCAAACATTTGTTGATGCATTATCTTTGCACATAGTATTCAATTCTAACCCTCCCATTGATGTTCATACTTTTTATAATGACCTGCCTCTACATATTATATGTCATATTCATAATGTAGGTGTTAAGCGGTAATTGGATTGATAATGGATCTAAACTTAACTTGTGTCCTATGTCATTCCTTGAAATTATAGGTTTTTCCACTCATGAAGTTAGTCCATATAGTATTTCATTACATGCTTATGATGGTTTAATCCATCCATGTCTAGGTCACATTACATTTCCTATCATTTTTGGTCCCAAGAATGTCCACACTATATTTTTCATTGTTGATTTCCCAGTCTCCTAGAATTGTCTACTTAGTAGGCCATGGCTTCATGCTATGCAAGCTATGGCCTCTATTGTACATAATTATGTAAAATTATTACATGAATGAATTAAGTACACCATTTTTTGTGATCACATTCCATTCCATTATTGCAAGTGATTTCCTAATAACGGTCTTCCTATTCCATGCATAGATTTTACAAATGAACCCCAACCTATAGAAGAACCACCTCACTTACCACCACTTGAAGATACAATTTGCATGATAGATTTAATTTCTTCTATGCCACCTGATACTACTGCTATGATTCCATATCAGGGGCATGTCTAGTCCATGGACACGACTCTATCACCCACACCTTCATCTACACCATCTACATCAACACACCCACAATTTACTTGCACATTATTCATGAATGACTCATATGGAGAACACATTCCATTTGATACTACATGAGGGTCTGGGTCACTTAGGATTTTATTTTGAGGACCTATATCCCACACCATACACTCCTCATCATTATTATGGATTTGTTCGCATTACTGCTGCTTATGGATTACATGTCTTTCATCTTACAATATATCTATCACATAGTCCTCACTCTTCTTCACTTATGTTAGGGAAATCATGGCTTGATTATATTAGGGGAAATCTAGATCCTGATCATATTGACATTTCATTTCTTATGACTTTTGGATGTGTTTTCATCTGTAATAGCTCTTTCCTAGGATGCACACAAAATCTCACTCGTTGGTATACACACAATTTTCCACTTCCTCCATTCACCGATGAGGAGTATGCTATGGGCATGAAAAACTTACACCTTAATGGCTCATTACATGATCAACTAGACACTATTACTTATCAATTCACCAATGATTATCCATTTAACTATGATCCTGAGCACGATGATCTCCTATATGACATTACATAATAGCCTCTTGCATCACACAAAATTTGGGGGCATAGTATTCACATCCACCTTTCTCATCATCATATCATCATAGGAACATTTATCATCTTTGAATTATCATTCATCCACCTTCTTACATAGTACTACATCACACTACTGGAATTTACACATACCTTTCATAGTTATACCATTCCATCATTGCATATATCGAATGAAAAACATTTTTTCTTCAATATAATTAGTTAGTTAATTTCATTCATGTACACTTGGGTGTATCATATCTAATACATCCCCTCATTCATCTTATTAGCTATCATATTTGGATTCTCATACATCAATCTCCTAATGTATGCATACTTATTTGTACTTTAGCATCGTTATTACCTGATACCACACTCTTGTGATTTAGTTTGAGCTTGAATATTGAGGGATTATTAAACATGAACCCCACACAATACACATCAGGCACCAAACATCACGTATCACATCATACATTCTACATTTAGTCTATATAATTTCAATGTTTACATAAATTTACATCACACATCATACTTGTCTTTATCATATGCATCCAAAACTTTCATGGTCTACGACTCTAGAATTTTACATACTACATCACACACATCTTACAATCATTAGTCTACATTGAACATTACATCTTATACATCATATATTACACACTCTACTAATCATATGGTTGTCTATTATCATCACACATATTGCATTGTCTTCTATGTGATGCACTCACTACCCTATAATGCACTTTAGTTCCTCGGTCCATACTTGACTGCCAAGGGTTTACAAATCAAATGGACCTTATCATACTTACACACTCATCATTCACCTTTCCATCATGCAATAATAATAGGTTAGTGAAATACACTATAGGATAAATGGTCACCTAATCTATCACCTTGTAGTGGTATACGCTTTAGGGTACATCACCACTCCCTCTACTCATATTGTAGTGATATACGCTTTAGGATAAATCATCACTCTTTCGATCATATTATCATGATATACGATTTAGATATAAGGTTCATGTACACATTGTTACTAGGTCACATTTCACCAATACATACATAATCATCATAATGCATTAGACACAACACAGTTAGACCATTTCATGTTGACACACTCTCATTTATGGTTCATTCTTAACTACTGAGGGGGAAAACCAAATGAACCTCACTACACTTCCATTCACTCTAGGGGAATGTGGACCCTATGAATCCATTTTTCATTCCATTCCATCCATCAAAAACATACTATATATCATGATTACTTTTAATTGTTCTTGTATTTTATTGTTCATGGTCTCTTTATTACACATGCTAGTTAGATATCTTATATGTCATTTATCTATATCATCCTGTTGGCGAGAAAAATTGCCTTGTAGAAAAATTTGTGGATTTTAGGCCAACGCTATGGGAATATAAGTCCCTCTACATTTGAATGGTGTAGCTCCCATATTATGCATGAAAAACAAGTGGATTCAATGGTGGTTTTTCAACCAGAGATCCATAAGAACACTCCACTATCCCTATGGAAATAATAACAACTCCTTGCTATAGAAAAAATATATCTAAGAAAGGGGAGGGAGTGAGAATTAAGGAGGGGGAGTTCAATGTTGTGGGTAGAGTGTCAGATGCCCACACACATCAACTGAAATTTTCATTACATGCATTAATTAATAGAAGAAAGACAAATTTACAATTTCTGAGCACCAGACAAAATAAAACACACTGGTCACAAAGCACCAATCAATTTTTCCATTGAGGGGACATAAAATTCCTTCCTTTTTTTTGATCTCAGAGTTTAAACTCGTACAATGAGTGGGAATAGAAGAAAAATACAAAGGAGGAGAATAGAAGAAGACTAACAATTGTTTTTGTCCTCTGTTCACAAAAACGTGCTTCTAGTTTCCAAATTTGATTGTCGGGCTTTCACAAAGACTTTGAAAAAACATTAAAACATTTGAACTAGAGCCATTACAAACAAATTTGATCATTTATCCTCTTCTAGATTCCTCTGCCGCAAAGAAAATTCTTCTAACGAGCCCAAAAAGGAGTTTTTATGTGTAAAAATGTGTTTCATATTTAAATTTTCTAGTTCACATATGAAATGTTTGATCCTTTACCCTAATTTATTTGAAATTGGGCCATCCACATGGAAAGAGAACATTGGAGTGAAGTCAGGGGAAACGTTTTTGCATTTTTTTGCATGCAAGAGATGTTTTCTTGATTTTATCCCACAAAACTCCATCAAAATTTAAACTTGAAGTGTCCATCGCGTAGATAATTTCAGCAACTTTCCATTGATACTAAAAACATGAAAAACCAAGATCTATTTCAAAAGATATGGCCCTCTGAAGATTTAGGGAAAAAATGGTAAAAAACAGAGTCAAAATTAGGGTTAGTGGGGTCAAACTTTAAATTTTTCCCTTTTGGAAAAATTTCCTAAAAATCTTCATGGCCCCACTGCTCTGAGACATGTGGTGCCTTCTGATTCATCTGTGGGCCAAATACCTACCTTTTTTCTTTCTCATTTCATATTGGGAAAAATTTTCTAAAAATATTTGTGCCCTGTTGCTCCTCCTTGACACATGATGCATCTTGATTCATCTGCAAGATTTTGGGATTAATGTTTCCTTTGAGTTTGTTTTACCAAAAGGGATAAGTGCAAAATTTTCCTCCATGTCTCCACCAATGCACTTCCTTCCCCTCTATGGGCCTATGGGCCACTTTGTGAATTTTTTTATTTTTAGTCAAAAGGGCTAAGTGTCAAATTTCTCTCTGAGGGCCCGCCTAGGGAAAATTTCCCCTCCAAACTCCGCCAAGCCATAACTTGCAAAATACAAGGAGTTAGGAGGACTTCCTTACCTTTATAGAAAGAGGAAAGAATTATCTATCTGATGAAGGTGTTTCTAGGAATCCTTGATCCCTTGGGAAGTGCTAGATTTCAAAATACTCAGACTGGACCATTTTCAAAGGGTAACAACTCAAAAATTTCTAAGTCTATACTTGGAAAAAGAAGGAAAATTTTGAGGGGACAACACATCCACACATGCACGTTCACGTATTTTTCTAGCTGTGATCATAGACATAGGTCTCTTACATGCAACATGGATGCTTTCCTTCTACCCTTTTGAAAATGGTCACTGGGGGCATCCACATTTCATTTCTCACAAGTGATATTATTTCATTTTGTACTTCACACTTTTGACATACTAGTTATCTTTCTAACATGATAACGGGTGATTCACGTGTAACATTTGTTATGCAAGGATGTTTTCTTCCATACTTGTTTGTTATATTATCTGCTATTGTTTGTTCTTGTATGCGGGCTTTGCCCTATGTTTGGTGTGCAAACTTAGTTGTTGTATGCGACCATTATGGCCTTACATGTCTTATAACATTGTGAGTGATGTCCCATGTTTATAACCCAGTTTGTGTGGCTTACTCTATCTTCTTACATGTTTACATTACTAATTTTTTTGGTTTCTTTTACACTGTTTACATAGATTACACATTTCTTTATACATGTTTTTTCATATTAACACTTGTCTTTGGCTAGCCTTCTTGTTTTTTCATGACTTGGTTTCTACCAAGCACATTACTTTCCCCCTGCAGAGTAGATTTACAGAGTTCATGTGGTTGGTCCTCTTTTAGGGACGAATTATTCTATCAATGACATCACATGTACCCCCAAAGAGGGGGAATCATTTTGGGTTTTACATACTACACAATGATTCTACACTTGTTCAGTTCAGTGCACTTTCCACTCTTGGAATTTCGGGTTACATACAATGTGTGGATTCATACTAGTCTACGAAACCCTATACATAGTGGCTTTTATAGGACAGGGTCATGGCCTTAACATTCTAGGAAGTAGTTACATGATTAGAGGTTACAACATGGGTGTGCCTCCCTATAACTACTTCAGCCAGTGACATCAGATCACCCAAAAACCTAGGACAGTACAGAGATATCTTCACAAACATTTAGGGAAGCAGATTACACATGAAGGAGAATACATTACATCTTTCTCCCTACACTTCTTTAGCCAAGGTGGGGTGAGATTACCCAAAATACCAGCACAACAGCCGAATCAGGTGCACATGTTCCATTTACAGGATATACTTCTACACTCTCTTTCTTGACATGGATCAGGTACACATGTTCCATTTACACTTTTTCATTTTCATATTTTACATTCACATGTTGTTTTACACTTATATACATGCACCTTCTAAGCTGCTTTTTTACACATACATACATATATATTTGACTACTTGATTATTTTCTCCTTGTAGGTTCTAACCTTATGGGAAACAAGCAGCTCATATAGGGGAAATAAAGTTTCAACAACAATGAGGATGATGACGTCAATAGCACAATCTCATAGCAACATATATCATACTTTTCATGTAGGTACATCACACTATGCGGCAGCTACATTATAAACATGTTTTCCACGCTAGGTTTACTTTCATCACTTTTTTTTCACTTTTTCATCTTTAGTTTCCATGCTCCATCATCTTTTTATCATTTTACATGCTTTGTCTAGTCCTTCAATGCATGTTTCTACTATCAATATTCATGGATTATCATGTACACATCTTTAGTCTAATTTATTTTACTGAGATTTCATCTCACCAACATAAAGTGGGGGAAAATCTAAAAAAAAAATAATCACTTTAGACATTATTTAGTCTCAGTATCATACTACTATTTAGAATGTACTTGAGTGATGAAATTACTAATTAACCCCCATCTTTTGGTCATCTTATTGTGTATTTTATTTCATCATGTCCTCGACCTCTTGCACCTGCATGCCCAGTTAGCTTTCATAATTTTGTGTTATTTTAGCCTTGATTGGGGTTTCCAGGATAGTATTGGGATGCCCTTGGGTGCCTTGGTCCCACCAAGGGTGACCCGATCCTTTTTGAACTTTCTTGTCACATTTTTGGCACTTTTTATTGATTTCAGTTGCTTATCTTTTTAGTGGTTGGCCATTTTAGGATTAATTAAGAAATTATATCAAGATAACCCTATAAATATAAAGTTATGAGACCATAATGAGGGATCAAAGACCAAGTCACCAAACACTAGTCATCTACCTGGGGTTGCATTCACCTAAGGAAGTTGGAGATCCATTTGGAGATCATTTAGCTCCATCACAAATGACTAGGATGGTTCATCTACATCTCACAGGCATAGGAGGGGGAGTGTATTGTATTCTATGCACACATTCTATTACATTTTCTACATCATAGTTATTGCTCGCTACTTCACAAAGTATGACTGAGCACAAGAGCACCTAGGGTACATGATGTCACAGCACACACCAGAATTACATTTGGGTTTAAAATGTAGTGCAAGTTCTTAGTTAGTAAGTCCCACTATTGTGGCAGTTGAGGTTAGTTTGAGCCTCATTCATATGCATTCTTCTTTTTTAAGGGTTTTGATACTTCTTGTGGTCTCTTGCAGGTCTATTCCTCTCATCTTGGATTATCAATGACACCTAGCATAGTGTAGAGGAACTTGATGTGGGACACATACATGAGGGTTTCAGACCACCTTCCGAACGTGTGAAACTTAATCTATGGACCTTTTTTCACATACTAGAGTGCACCTAGAGTGCTTGACTAGGGCACCCATAGGTTCCCTAGTCCTTCTCCAGGTGCTCCAATTCCAGAGAATTAGTCACTTGATATCCTTCCTTTTTGAGGACCTCTACACAGTCGTTTCTGCTTCAAGATCATTTTGTTTACTTCTACGACATAGTCCAACGAGCTTCCTCTAATTAAGTTAAGTTCATTCTAAATATGCTTGCACTATTATGATTTAACATTTTCATATTTATTAGTTTCTTGGGTCATTTTCTGTAGCTATTTACTACATTTATTTACTTTATTTACATGTTGTTCTAGCTTAGATTAAATATTATTATTCCACATTTTAGTTAATTTTAGTTAATCATTTTGGTGAACTCAACTCGATCATTCACACTTCTAGGTTCTTCATTCACTATTTTTCATCCCAGGGTTTGGTCATCATGAGTATCTCAATCAATGAGTATCTAAAAATATCATATTTTTTCATTGACTCTTTCATTATTTGGGAGTTTGGTGAAAAAAGAGGAAAGATCAGTCTGAAAATCTCATAGTATCACTTCGATACTTTCCACTAAACCCATAGACCACACTGTAGTAGAAACATATATGCCCAATTTACACTAACTTGAAAAAAAAACCTTGTAGGGTATGGACATGTCCATTCCCCCATAAGGTACTGTTGGAGAAATACTTTGTTACAGGGGAAAATTATGGGTTTTCACCAATGCTATGGGACTAGCTCCCTTTGTTTAGTAATGTGCCAACTCCATTTATTGAAAACATGAAATATTTACACTACTCTAACCATCATGGGTGGCCTTTTGATTGGAGATCATACATGAATACTCAACTAAACCCATGTGAAAAAGGAAGTGGAGGAAATGTGTGTTTATGGAGAGGGGGGAAAGTGAGAAGGGAGTTTTACTCAATAAATAACAAGATGAGTTTATTGACATAAAACTAGAATATTTCCAAGTTAACAATGAGAAGACACCATATTAAGGAAAGAGGAAAAACACAAATAAATTTAAGTTTATTTTCATAATATTTCCCAAGTAACCATGCTCATGAAGTAAGGTTGAGATGGAGAGGAAAACATAAGATAATGAGATAGAATAATTTTAGTTTCTTTTTTGTAGGAAGACAATGAGAGCTATCAACCAAGAAAATCTAACCACTTGGAATGGAGAATCCATTCCAATTTATAGATTTACAAGTAATATCTTCATCTACCCCCCACATGACCTCTCATAGTCCCACCACTTGTAACCTTTCACATTCCTCTGAGAAAGAAAAATAATCCCCTTTCTTGTTAATGAAAAGGGGAATTTTACAATGAAAAATTATAATGGTCACTTAAGTGAATAGGATGAAAGATCCATAAAGTATAATCTACAATTGAATTAGAAAGTAGAGAAAGAGAATATAGAAAGAGAGAATATTTGTAGAATGAAGTGGAAATATAGAGATGGAAATCTCCTAGTGATGAAAAATCTACTCCAGATGAATCATGAATGGATTTCCTTTCCCTCGACCATCTATTGAATTAGAACCATGTGGTTACAGATACCTCCTTTGGTGAGATGAAGATACACTTTAATGCATTTTTATGAGTGTTAAATAACACTATCATGATATATGTAATGTTTTGAACTTTAGATGACTTCCCACATCGCTCATGGTGATATTATCTTTTCATGATCTTGATGACCTAAATTTTAATAGAGTTATTGATGTTTCAAATCCTTCATATACCTCTTGATGTTCTTAATATAACCAATTTTCCAAGTTACCATATTTCACAAACATTGACTTACTCTAGTCTATTCCAAGCAATGGTGTGATTTATATGATGTCCCCTATCCTTGGAAAGAGAGCTAATCACAAGATCAGAGTTGGAATGAGAACCTCACTTTCTTCTTCATGACTCATTTGATCTTAAAATCTCATTTTTGTGAAAAATATGCCTCCTCTATGGAATGGAATCCACCTGAGAGACTCAAAAATATTATTCTTTAATTAATCCTAATTGAGGAGGTCTTATTCTCTGAACTAGGAAGGAAGAGGCCCCACATTAAATATCATATTTGATCAAACACATCTCAATGCTATATATGGGGAAGATGATTGAGAATTGAGGTTTACCTTTGCATAATTTGTTTGGAATCACTTTCCTCTCATGGTTTGCCTTATGTTTGATCCAAGTTTGAGTGATGGTAAGATAGGATTTATTTGAACCTTATCATTACTAAATATATAAGTGGCTCCCATACTCAATTGAATGTGCAAGTTGTGAACTTCCGAATCTATCAAACCATTGTGATGTTCCACAACTGTCCTGAACATATCTGAGCACTCTTTTTTTAGCATGGGGGGATCATTATCCTTTTTTTATGACTAATCTCCCATCACTTACTTTTTTTAGTAAGCCTTATTTTGATAAGTCCATTTTGGGTACTGTACGTACCCAAAATTATATGGTACTGTACTGCCAGAACAATGTGACACGTGCCCCAATGATGATACAAGTCTCCTCACAAGGTGTTCGGGATCTAGAAAAGATCTCCAAGTGTACGTTAACATCCTGCGTGCCCCAATTATCCCCCATGTGCTTTGTTTTTATCTTTTCCTCTCTTTTGTTGGCCTTTTTCTCTTCAATAAAAAAACTGCCGCCCTGCCTGGGCAGCGGTCTCATGACCGCCGCCCTGAACAGGGCGGTGGTCCTGTAACTGCCACCCTACTCAGGGTGGTGGTCCTTTACGTGTTTCCCAGAAAGCTCTTTTAACATGACTCACGTAAATTCAACATTTTACCAGCTTTCTTTCACCACCATAAGCTTGCATTTATGATTCTGGTTCCTTGGAATAGTGTTTTACCATTGCTTATAGTTTAAGAGTTCTATTTGGTTTTTACCTTGGGTAAATACAAATGCTATAAATAGTTGGCTTGTGCTCAAGCAAATGGCCCCTTTAAATTTTCCTCTGTTTTCTCTTTGCAATAGATTTAATTTTCATTTTTCTTAGAATGCTTAGTTTCTTTCATTGCATGCTTGGTTAGCATTGTTTTACTGTTAGTAAGCCACATATCCATCTTGGCCAAAGTACTGCTATTATTTTATCCAATCCATTGGAATAAAATAGTCTGTTTACCAATAAGAAGCCATTAAAGTTATAGGTTTTACTCCTCAAACAAGATAGTTTCAGGTTCTGGATGCTTTATGTTGCATGACTCGCAATAGATCCCGCTAGGAATTGCATAAGCCAAGCTCTGTACTCTTGTGCTATCCCTCTCCTACTCGCATTGTATTCAGTCAGTATTCTGAGCTGCCTTTATCCCAATATCTACTTCTGTTGATGCTAGCATTACACACTTTTCTGGATCCACGTGAACACGAAGGAACGAGGAGATCAAACTGAGGGGACAAGATCACACACACCATAGGATTCGCCACTGTTCTGCAGAATCCAAGTTCTAGCTTTCAAAGTTCTAGTTAGAATCATATCAAATAGAGTAGTTAATTGCTTTATTTCAGTTAATTCTACCCTCGATATTTCTAGGGAAGCTGTGGGGATTGATAGTTTATGAGAAACTATGATTCACTCCTCACTGCTGAGGTAGGATCGAGAGCCTTGCAAAGAGATTAGATGAGCTATTTCATTGTTTAGAATAGATCTACAAATTAAACAGAAAAATAGCTACACTCGGTTATTTTGTTTGTTTTAAGTTATTATTTTAGCTATCAATTCTAGATATTTTAAATAGTTGCTTTCTTAAATTCCTAAAGCTCATCAGAAAACACAAAAAAAATAGAGAAATCATATATGCTATAGATACACTTCACATAGTTAAATTTCATTTTACTGTAGTTCGTTTTACATTGTTGCTTTTGTATGACAATCACGGGACCTAGAGAGCACAGGGAATACATATTCGAGCCAATCGTGCCTCAACCCAATCTCATCACAACAATAACTGATATAGACCAAAATCTTACGATCCAAGTCTTCCGAACAATGGTAAGCTTGCAAAAAATCAATTCCCAGTTAAGTGGGTTAATCGTAGAAGACGACCAAGCACAAACGTTTTGGTCAAATCAACTAAACTACAGATTACCCTAGGAAACATTCATATGATTGTAGAAGGGCTTGAAAGAGAACAAACATTTAGTTGTGATCCTCTGGTCCCACAGCCAGGTGTAGGAGACACTTTTACACATATAGATACTAGCCTAAGAATTCAGGTTGCGCGAACGCCTATAAGATATTTTGAGAAAATCACAAAGTTATTGATCCTAAATATAGAAGCTGAGAAAGCATATGATTACTAGATACTAGGGATTAGGACTTGATTTCACGCATGACCATAACAGGTCCACAACAACTAAGAGTCTACGGTTGTGACCCACAAATCCCACAGCCCAACGAATCTATAGGAGAATTAGACTTAGACACTGGCCTACACACACTAGTATTCCAGTCTACTCCACTTCCACCTATCATCATCGAACAATTATCCTTGTTAGATATAGCAGCTAACAAAGCTAGAGAGTTCTAGACTAGGCCAGAGAATTGTCCATAGAGTTGACTATTTTTACCATCCACCATATGACCTTGTCCGGAGAAATACATGAAACTATCCCGGGTCACTTTCCACGTATTCCACAACCTATAGATCAAATCATGCCAGAGCTCGATATTGATTGGAGCCTTCGAGCAGTCATCCTTGCTGACCGATCTATCACACCAGTTCAAGTTAGGAGGACCTTCTTTGCCTTAGACTCACAAATTCCGCTAGTGCGTATTGAAGACATTAGATTACCTAACTATTTTGTCTGCATCTCACATATATTCCATACCCACCGGTTGTCTCGGCATGACCTCGGGAGGTCGGGTGCGAGGAAAAGACACTTGTAGATTCCCATTCTCGTATGTCACTTTTCCGTCGTATAAAATTGGTGAACCCGACATAAACGAACAACTGTTTCACCTTCTGTACCTTATTAGCCTTCACATCTGCTTCACCACCAAAATTGGTGAGTCCGACGTGAACAAACAATTGTTTCACCTTTTTTACCTCATTAGCCTTCACATCAGCTTCACCACCAAAATTGGTGAACCTAACTTGAAACTTCCTACTTTCTAGTTCAGAGTCATATTATTACGTGTTCTTCTAAGTTAGTATACTTATCATCTTTTCCACCTCATTGGCTTTCACCATCACCTTCACTCCTTCCCATTATTCTGTGGGTATTCATATACCCCCCAAATATTTCAGGATTCGATGCATATGGTAGACCCTTCTTGGGTCTTGAGGCATACTACGCCCAACAAAATAGAAAATCATCACCCTCACTCTCAGTATGTGGTGACAACTACTCAGCTAACCAGTTGTCAACACAAACTCTGAGAATCAGATATAACTCATCATTTCAAACTGAGGAGTTAGATCAGCTCACTCAAATGTAACAAACAGAGCCTTCAGGCTCAAATAACATGACGTTCACAAGAGAATCTGTTTCATCTCCTCAGATACTGCTTAGACCACAAATTAGTAGACAATCAAACTCATACCCAGGTTTAGACGATGAATATTTGGTACGTTATGCCAGGAATGACCAACGTTCTCAAAGTATGTATCCACCTGTAGGAGGTTTACAAATACAACCCGAGGTCTCTTTTCAAGAAAATACTTCCATCCCATTACATATAGGAAATACCCTCAGGCAAACTTGGCAGGGCAGTGATCAGTTCATAGCGGGGTATCATAGACCTATACAACACCATGATATATAACCAATGCCACTAAGGTAAAATATCGTGACTTCACCAAATGAAGTCATTTAAACTCTAATAGAAAAGGTTAGAGGGTTAGAACTTGCCCAAGCAAGTCAAAATTTATAATTCATACAAGTAGGAAGTTCCAATCCTCCACACCATCCTAGCCAAGTAGACCTCCTCACAAGAGTAGGCACATTCGGCATGACTCCTCAGTATTCACAAAAAATGCCAACTAGACCCACCATCTCTAACACTGTTCCTTCCAGTCTAGTATAAAACAATCCATTCATGGACAGTACCCCGTCATACTTAAACATGTACTCTAAATCACCACAAGGGGATATGTTCTCCTCTCCTAGCATGTTTACTCAAACACAGGGGCTTCCTTATGCCCCTGCCAATTCATACGCTATGCCATGTCAACAACCCATTCCACCACCACTCCCTCAACAGGCACCATCAATGGTCGAAACATATGCGATAGGGACTTACTCAGAATATTTGAAAGAACCCTTGGATTTCACCATACGAAGCATCATGCTTCCAAGACCTCTCCCCAATTTTCCCAAATACAAAGGTGAGGGAGATCCAAATGCACATATCAAAGCTTATGCTATGGCCATTCGAGAACTACTCCCATGGGATGGGGTTGTTGCTAAAATATTCCCAAAAACCTTTGAAGGAATCACTCTTGATTGGTATTATAGAATACCTGAGGCTTCCATACATTCATTCAAACAACTCATGTCAGAGTTCATCAAGGCCTTCGACATGAAAAAATTATTAAGAACATGAATCAGAGAGTTCTTACACATCAAACAAGAACACAATGAATCTGTCACCCATTTCATCCAAAGGTGGCGTACAATTCTTTATTCTTCAGCAAGTGCTCTAAACATGGATCAAATGGAACTATGTGATTTATTCCTTCATTCTCTTAGCAGAGAAGTGAAGGAAGAAGTCTAGAAGTTCCCATTAAGAACTTACGATGAAGTACTGGAGAGTGCTCTTCGAATAGATCAAGCAGCAATTGATAGTGGTCACAAAACATATGGAGCAAACTAGAGGTTAATTGCCCCCAACTAGAACACTACAACTTATCCTACTACCACGAATGTCAATCAAGGACCTAAAATCCTTAACAAAAATTGGGGTGTAACAACAGATGGAGTAACCGACCAGCCTAAAAAGATAAATGTTGTCAATACTCCATCACAAATAAATAACCAACGAAATAACAACTTTATGCTGAAAATCAATACAATGAATTTTAACCATCCACAACAACAACAACAACAACGGAAAAATCCCATACAGGGTCTAAGCCAAAATTCAACTAGGTACCAAAACCAGAATTCAAACCAAAAACAACAAACACAAAATTTTAATAGACAACGGTTTGATCAAAATTTTGGGCCTCAATACACATCAAACCAACAAACTAGGAATTACAATCCTAATTCGTATTGTGGTTTCCACAAAATTTGGGGCCATGACACTAGAATGTTCCGTGACTACAATAAATTCATGCAACGCTTGCTAGATGAACAAAGACAACTTTTCATGGATATGTTCTTGGCAGATCCTACATCACCGACATCAAATACCTTTTCAGGGGTAGTTTCCCCTCAAAATGCACCCCTGAAGATCTTTAATGATCCAATCCCAAATCATGATAACAACATGCTAAATCTAACTGGGATGAACAAGGGTGTAATGATAGGAAACGATGATCATGAATCCTCAACCTCGCTAAATCCATTAGTTGTGTCACAACTAGGAAGTTAGCCACGACCTAAGGTAGTCGGTTTAGTGGAGTTAGACGCTGAACTACCCATCGAAGCTATAACAAGGACGTGAGAGTATTTCTCTCAGCCAAGTCCAAGCCACCTACCAGAGGCAGATGACATCCAACAAATCGTAGTAAAACCTGTGGGTGCCTATGATTTGATTAACAACCTAACAAAAACCTTCTTGCACATTTCATTCTTAGACTTACTAAAGAACTCTCCTACTCATAGGGTTTCTCTTTTAGAAGCATCATGTTTAGGTCATTTAATTAACATCACTCCACCTCTTGAAACATAGGTAAATCATGTGGAATTTGATATTCATCCTCCAGGGTAGGCAGATAGGGACGTCAAATTCATATTCGAGATAAACAAAATGCCAACAGATGCTGAGATCACATGCCAAGGTGATCCAGCCTTACATTTACAAGTATGGGTTTATAACAACTATGTGAAGCATGTAATGATAGATGATGGGGCAGCGGTTAACATAGTCCCCTTCTCTTTCCTTCAAAATCTAGGGTATGGAGAAACCAATTGTTCCACAACTTGAAATACACTAAGGGGATATGATAGCCTTAAAGCCACCTTGGTTGGAACTATAATATTACCGGTCACCTTAGGACCCAAAACCATCTTGACTGAGTTTTATATTATAGATCAAGAAACTAACTATAATATGATCCTCAGCTGACCATGGATACACCGCATGAAGGCAATCCCTTCTACACTATTTCAAGAAGTAAGGTTTTTACATTTAGGAAAGATCTTTGTGGCCAAAGGTGATCCAAAACCATTCAATGTACACCTAGCTAACTTAAAGAAAAGACCAGGTGTACACTCGGAGTTTGAAATCCCAACAAACCAACTTAATAAACCTATCGACGCAAAAACAAAAAAAAGTTTGGTACCTACGACAGATCTTGAAACTATGAGCCTAGCCAAGGAAACCCCAACCCCCAAAGATGAGGCTAACACTGTAGAAATAGTATCATTAGGAACTACTACAAAAATCATTGAATTTCTAGAAAAGGATCTACCAATATTCTTACCATTCGATTCAGTAGGCATAGGATATTCCCTAGGTGTTGGTTCTCTTCCAGCAGAGGATCTTTGCATGGTGGAAGTAGAATGTGCAAACATAGCAAATGCCCCAACATCTATACTCCTAGCTAAATATTGGACACTCCATTTTTATGGAGCTAGATGTCGTTACAGAGTGGGGGAAGGTGTCATCTTTACTTCCCCTGAAGGAAAAGTCTTACATTTTGCCTTTAAACTAAATTTCAAGTGCACAAATAACGGCGCTAAGTATGAAGCCCTCCTCCTTGGCCTCATCTTAGCTAAGAGAATTAGTGTTGATAACATCAGAGTCTTAAGAGGCTCGAAATTAGTAGAAAACCAAGTCTCTGAGATATATGAAACCAAAGCTGAGCACTTACAACTTTACAAAAAAGCTGTATTAGATTTAAGCAAGGAATTTGACTTCATATCAATTGAAGCAATCCCGCGAGAGAAAAATCTTCTTGCCGATTCAATAGCAACTTCAGCATCACGTTTTACTCTAAGCAATGAGTTAGAGGATACCTGTTTCATAGTATCCCTTCATGATGAATCATTGATAAAAACAATGACAAATTCTCTTTTAAATGGAAATGAATCTACTATCCTAGACCATGTTGATAGTGATATGGCCACTCTGGATTACTTAAACACCTATGCGGCATTACATCTCTCCTATCATATGATAGATTTGTCCTTAATCCCACATTCGTCTTCCTACTTCGGAAATCCCATGATGGATCTTCCCTCAGAAATGGAACCTAGCATATACATAGTAGAAAGTGGGGATGATTTGGATTTACCTCTAGTGCTACCTGAGTTTGAAGAAGGTAACACCTCTCTAATCGAAGAAATGATTGATATTAACATTGGAACGGAAGATGAACCAAGGATATTGAAACTAGGATCCTCGTTAACCCCAGAGGAAATAGAAATACACACTCGAATTCTCAGATAAAAACAGAAGGCTTTCGCATTTAATTATAAGGAAATGACAAGAGTTACACCCCACATTGTGGTGCACAACCTCGTCACTAGATTTGATGCAAAGCTAGTTAAACAAAAATCGAGACCCATGAAACCCAAGGTAGCTCTCATGGTAAAAGAGGAAGTAATAAAAATCCTCCAAGTAGGATTCATCAAGCCAGTTGATTACTCCCAATGGGTATCTAATATCGTTCCCTTTCTCAAGAAGAGTGGGAAGATACGCATCTGCATAGATTTTCGAGACATCAACAAAGCGTGTCCTAAAGATGACTTCCTGTTGCCATCCATTGATGTCATTGTTGATGCAACAGATGGGTTTAAACTTTTGTCTCTCATGGATGGATTCTCGGGATATAATCAAATTAAAATATCTGAACAAGATCAAGCTAAAACCACGTTTATAACTCCCTGGGGAACTTATTGCTATGTTGTTATGCCATTTGGTCTCAAGAACGCTGGTGTTACATACCAACGAGCTATGACATATATATTCCACGATCTAATTCATAAAATCATGGAATCCTACGTAGATGAATTGTTGGCTAAATCCAAAAAGCGTTGTGACCATCCGGAAGTACTCCACATCATTCTCTCACGTCTGATAGAATACGAAGTCATGCTAAATCCTGAAAAATGTGTATTTGGTGTAACAGGAGGGAGGATCCTAGGTTACATCATATCATCACGAGGGATAGATGTTAACCCAACCAAAATTTGGGCTGTCCTCGAAATGGTCCCACCTTCGGATGAATCTGGAATCAGGTCATTTCTCAGAAAACTTGGTGCAATCCGGAGATTCATCTCGGACTTAAGTTTCACCATTCATCCAATCAAAAATTTACTCAAGAAGGATTATAGCATTGATTGGACTGAAGATTACAATGAATCTTTTGATGCAATTAAGTGTTTCTTGTTGTCACCACCTACGCTAATGCCACCTAAGCTAGATCGCCCATTAATTTTATACTCACAAGCTACCGATGTCTCGCTAGCCTGTATGTTAGCCCAAGAGGACGATGACAAGAGAGAGCACGTAATTTATTTCATTAGCCGAATGTTGCTCGACTATGAAACACGTTATACAAAAGCATAATGAGAATGCCTTGCCATAGTCTTTGCAACCAAATTCTTAAGACACTATATGCTGAATCAAGAAACAAGGGTCATGGTAAAAACAGACCATTTACAAACTTTCCTCACACAAGGATCCTTGACTAAGAAGACTGGACATTTTATAACCTTAATGGGGGAATTCGAATTAACATTTGTAAATAAAAATTCGGTTAAGGGACAAATGATCATGGATTGGTTAGCTGATAACCCATTAGACGGAGGTGACCTAGTAGATATAGAATTTCCAGATGAGTGCGTATACTACATTGAAACCAAACCTCCTATCTCTGAGTGTCCTTGGTACATGGGTATCATTAATTATATCATGGACCATATGTATTCAGAAGGGGCTACACCGCAACAAAGAAGGCGGTTACATATTATCGTAGCTAAATACATCATTATAGAGCAAGTGCTCTATCGGAAAGCGTTCGATGGAATGCTTCTAAGATGTGTCAACGCAAAAGAATCCAAGAAGATTCTCCATGAATCTCACAGTGGAATGTGTGGAGGCCACTTTGGTGGCCATGCCACCACTCGTAAAATACATCGAATGGGCTATTTTTGGCCTACTCTAGAACACGACGTAGTAGAGTTCATACGCAGGTGTCATAAGTGCCAAGAATTCTCCCATGAGATCCACATGCTGGCACAAGCTCTACAACCAATCGCTACTCCATGGCCCTTTTCTACATGGGGCCTAGATTTAATAGGGAAATTCTCTCCCTCATCCACAGACGGCCATAATTTTATAATCACGGCCACCGAATATTTTACCAAATGGGTAGAGGCTATGCCTCTTACTACTGTACTTGGTTCTGTAATCACCAAGTTCGTTTTGAACCAAATCATTTGTAGGTACGGTATCCAGCAAATCATTATCTTCGATAATGTAACTTCTTTTAAGAATGAAGAGGTTCGCGAACTATGAAAAAAATTTAAGATAAGCCATCATACGGCTTCCTTGTATTACCCTTAAGCCAACGGACAGGATGAAGTGATGAATAAAACTCTAAAGGCCATTCTCCTTAAAATGGTGAAAGAAAACAAATGATATTGGAACTTAAAGTTATATCCGGCCTTATGGGCCCACCGAAACTTAATAAGAACACCAACGGGAGAAAATCCTTTCTCACTAGTATTTGGGGCAGAGGAAATTCTCCCACTTGAGGTTGAAATACCTAGTCTCCGCATTTCATTACAAGGGATTCTGGATGAAGACACTTATAGAGAAGCACATCTTTCCCAACTAGAAATCCTAGATGAAGCTAGGTTAGATGCTGAACAGCGGCATAGAGTCTATGCTGACTAGATGTGCTGGAAATATAACAAGAAAGTCTATGAACACGACATATATGAAGGTGATCTAGTTCTAAGATTAGACAGCCAGATCAACAAGAAGACCGGTGAAGGAAGGAAGTTCCAGCCTAAATGGTTGGGCCCATACCGAGTCATGAAGGACTATGGAAATGGTGCATACCTCTTATGTACACTAGAAGGTGAGGAATTTGGCAAAATAGTCAATTCCCTACACCTCAAGTGGTTCTACGCATAAGTAGCTAGCACCACTTATATATATATCTACATTACATCTTCATATAGATTAGGATCATATTGTCTGCTTGTTTTGTACACAAATTATGATCAAGGAATCTATTCTCAAAAGTAATTCATTACAAACCCATGATGTTGTTGGCATAAAAACTTTAATCATACTTCTCCATTTTCATGATATCATCAAATTATCTTAGAATCATTTTATCAAATAAAGCTAGACATGACAAAGTCTTAACGGTAACCATACCAAGATTTTTAAGTTTATTCTCACTTTTGGTTTCTTCTTAGGGTAGGTGTCTTGCCTATGGTCTGTTCTAGAAGCTTCATGGTGTCACATCTATCATATATATATATATATATATATATATATATATATATATATATATATCTCTTTGGAAATAAACACATACTGACATTTTACTCAAATAAACAAGTCAAACATTGATCAAATAGAAAATTTTAATTTTACACATTTCCTTGCCCCACCAACCTTTGGTGATGAGCTTACGTCTCTTACTAGTGATGTAGGGTTGGGAAAGGATGGAAATGCCCTTACTCACCTATGCTTTTCCCATGGTGATAAACCCATGCTTCTTACTAGTAGCATGGGGCAAAGTGTAGGGGGTCCTCTTGACAAATAAATGCAAAAGGTCATACAAAAACAATTCAAAACTTGAAGCTTTGAGTCAAAAAAAAATGAATCAGATGTTCAAGATCCCAAGAGAGTTAAAATCCTAAAAAACCAAGATTTTGTCTACCATGTGGCCATCTAAGGATCTAAGTCTAGATAAACCGCAAACCAAGTTACATCCAAAACTATGAAGTCACTCACGTGGAGTGGACTTGTGGTATCCTAATTTGGTTCCACCAAAGCTTTTTCTATCTTCCATCACTACATCTCATAACTTGCGCCCTTCCCAACTCTTGGTGATAAGCCCTCACATCTTACTAGTTGCATGGAGTTGGGGGTAGGGGCAGGTTTATTTGTTCATCATATCGGTTTAGTTTCATCACTTTGCCAAAAAAATATGAAGTATCCAAAATTGCTTACAGAAACTAAGATTCAAAATCACATTATATCTACATCATCATATATCAGCATCATGAAATACAAAAAAGGAAAGTAAAACACTTGCATCATTTTTTCACCATTGCATACATTCTAAAAACATATAAACATACATCATAGTATGCATGAGGAAACTGGAAATAGGACGCAGAGCCATAAAAGCCAAAGGTTTAATCCAAAAAGAATATACATATATATAAATGATTAACATTTATATACAATGCCATCATGCACTAAGCCTGGTCAAAACACTCAAAGAGCCCAGGATATACAAAAGAATGTATCATACAAAAAAAACTACGAGAGCCAAGTGGCTTCTCAATCCCTACGAGATCCCTCTGAAGGTGCACACCCACACCTAGGACTCTGGATATGCCAGTGCTCTGAGTGCACGGAGGGCTCTGGATCCTGAGGGGCAGCCACAGTCTCACCACAAGAGTGGTTCCTCATCTGTTGCTTGGTTGTCCTATACCCTGCTAACTCTGTGTGGAGAGTCGATACCATCCTAGCCACATGCCAGACTGGGGTGAAGACATCAGTATGTCTACCGGCTGCTGAAGGCTCCCCCGCGTCCACAGACAACTCTGCGTTGGTCCTCTCCATGAGGATCATCAGGGTATCAGTGCATACCCTGCAAATCAAATCTCGCCACTCATCGACGGTCTCTACAAACAAAGGAGAAAACAAATTAGAAACCAAACAAGAAATTAAAAATACAAGATAGCAACTAAGGAGATCCTAACAAAGAAACGAACATTAAAAGGGAGAGAGGGTAACTTACTTAGATCACTAGGCCTCCAAGATGGATCTATGGGATCAGCGCCCACCACGGCTACCGACTGAGGGGCTGCTCCTATGGCTGGAGCAACGTAATGTCCTGAAACAGACTCATCCTCCCCATGGCCCTGGGAGAGTGGATCCTATGAAACTAGAGTCACCCTCTCTACACTCTGCTCGGCCCTCTCCACCTTAATGATATCCTGGGTTTCGTGCCACTCAGTATCACTATCCTCGGTCTCCTCCTCTGTCTCTCCCCCTGTAAACTCCTCAGACTTGGAGTCTACCTCAATGGGGTCATCACTGCTATGGGCAAGACCCACGGTAATCTGAAGCAAGGGTGCTTGAGGTGCACCAGGTCTCCCTCTAGCATGTACTATCCTCCTGGCTACAATAGGAACACCAGGAGTAACCACTGTCCAACCCCAACCTCTAGGCCCCCCTCTGGCCTCTCGGACTGATGTGTATACTGCCACCACTGGGGGAAGCATACCCATGTAGGGTAAGCCAAATTGTTGAGGAACTCGGCCAAAGGGGTGTATCTCCACTCGCCCCACTCTATCAATAAGCTGCCCTGTGGTGGAGCACGAGATCAGGGTAAGAGCCTCCTCACCCCATATACGTGCCATAGTCTTGTATGGTGTGGCCTCCATGTCAGTAGTAATTAGGGAGGCAACTAGCTGATGAGGTGCTCTAAGCACCGACATGTCTGTCCATCTGGCTGGCCTCACAGCTCCGGGGTCTATCACCTCTACACCTCTACCGTAGGGGATGAAGTGCTCATAGACCCAACTCATAACCAGGGTCAGGTGGCTCAAGGACTGCCCCTGTTAACAGACTACCCTGTATAAGTCATGGTAGGTGGTCCCAAGAATGTATACTCCCCAGGCATATATCCAACTGTGTCCCTCTATCTATGCAATACTAGGGGACCTGCAGTATAACAAAGTATCTCCTCCCTTGTCCTCGATCAGTCTCGAGGCAAGGATCCCCATGATAGCCTAGTGAAGTAAGGGGATGGGCAAAGTAGGAATGGATCAAACTCTAACCCCCTTCTTTGACCTCGTGGAGATGACTTCATCTCCCATATATGTAGCCCACTGTGTAATCTGTGCCCGTGAACCTACTATCTCTAAGGTGAGTCATCTCCCAATAATCGGGACCCCCAGAATGCGATAGACATCCTCCAATGTAATAGTCCACTCGCCGCGGACCCCTGGCAATCGGAAGGTGTTCTAATCTGCATCCCAGTATGAGAACAAGTCACAAAGGATGTGACTAGATGGTGTAACATGGGGCACGCGTGAAATGTGTAGTATCCCAGCCCGCTGAAGAGTGTCCTCATCCTATGAGAGGGCATCTAGTACCCCTAGGAGCCAATCACACTCCCTCTCTCTACTCCACCGGATATACTCCTCTCTCACCTATATACACCCAAAAACACACAAAACAGAGCAAGTTAGCATCCGAGCAACACTGGAAAAGTCACGAAAACATGTAGAAATGCTAGAAAAGCAAAAACAATTTCAAAAAGATGATCCTTTTGCATTCTGTGCAAAACCGCTACCCTGAGTAGGGAGGCGGTTTTGTAACTGCCGCCTTAAGGGTGGCGGTCGTGTAACCACCACCCTGGGAAGGGCAGCGGTCATATAACCACCACCCTGGGAAGGGTGGTGGTTGTGGTCTAAAAACCCACGTGGGTTTTTAAACTTAAAAAGCCTAAAAAGTGTAAAAAATGACCACTTTACCTAAAAACAAAGCCTACCCAGTAGGCGCCCCCCCTAGGTGGACCTTTTAACACTAACATTTTTAGAAATTACCCCCCCATGACAAAATATTTAGCATTTCAAATTTAAGGGGGTAAAAAGGATAAACTGAAGAAAACTAACCTATGATCTCACAGGTCGATGTTCCGCATGTGGAGGCATGATCGCTATCTCGTCATGGATGTTTCGACTCTACTCATGCAAGAAACCGTCACCATGGGTCCTAGAGCTCAAAATCAATCAAATCGACTCAAACAAATGAATAGGAAAATGGGCCCACTTTTATATATATAGCACCCTGATTTGTTTTAAATGACTTTTTCATAGGTTTGGAGCACCGACGGAGGTAAGTTCCTATCCCCGCACAAATGGTACGTTCTTATTCCCTATTATTTTAGCGTTTATTTTTCAAACTATTGTGTCTATGTACACTTGAGTTCTCTTTTCATTTTGCAAGTAGCGGGAATTTTGGATGGCGTCATTTCAACACACGGATGTATCAGGTATAACTTCTAACTTCCCATTTTGGGACCGCCATACTCGGACCCACCGTTTTATGCCTCTTCATGGCTAAAACGCTTCTCCGAGGGGGCAATATGTACGTACCCAAAATTATAAGGTACTGTACTGCCAAAACAACATGACACGTGCCCCAATGATGATACATGTCTCCTCGCAAGGTGTTCGGGATCCGGAAAAGATCTCCAAGTGTGCGTTAACATCCCGCATGCCCCGCTTAGCCCCCACGTGCTTTTTCTTTCTCTTTTCCTCTCTTTTTTTGGCCTTTTTCTCTTCAGTAACGAAACCACCGCCCTGAACAGGGTAGAAGTCTTGTAACTGCCACCCTGCTCAGGGCAGCAGTCCTTTACGCATTTTCTAGAAATCTCTTTTAACACGACTCACATAAATTCAACGTTTTACCAGCTTTCTTTCACCTCCATAAGCTTGCATTTATGATTCTGGTTCCCTGGAATAGTGTTTTGCCATTGTTTATAGTTTAAGAGTTCTATTTGGTTTTTACCTTGGGTAAATACAAATGCTATAAATAGTTGGCTTGTGCTCAAGCAAATGGCTCCTCAAAATTTGCCTCTGATTTCTCTTTGCAATAGATTTAGTTTTCATTTTTCTTAGAATGCTTAGTTTCTTTCATTGCATGCTTAGTTAGCATTGTTTTACTATTAGTAAGCCACATATCCATCTTGTGCAAAGTGCTGTTGTTATTTTATCCAATCCATTGGAATAAAATAGTCTATTTACCAATAGGAAGCCATTAAAGTTGCAGGTTTTTCTCCTCAAATAGGATAGTTTCAGGTTCTGTACGCTTCATGTTGCATGACTCGCAATAGATCCCACTAGGAATTGCATAAGCCGATCTCTGTACTCTTGCGCTATCCCCCTCCTACTCGCATTGTATTCAGTCAGTATTTTGAGTTGCCTTTATCCCAATATCTACTTTTGTTGATGCTAGCTATACACGCTTATCTTGATCCATGTGAACATGAAGGAACGAGGAGATCACACTGAGGGGACAAGATCACACACACCATCAGATTCACCACTGTTCTGCAGAATCCAGGTTCTAGCTTTCAAAGTTCTAGTTAGAATCATATCAAATAGAGTAGTTAATTGCTTTATTTTAGTTAATTCTACTCTCGATATTGCCAGGGAAGTTGTGGGGATTGATAGTTTCTAAGAAACTATGATTCACTTCTCACTTCTGAGGTAGGATCGAGAGCCTTGCAAATAGATTAGATGAGTTATTTCATTGTTTAGAATAGATCTACAAATTACACAGAAAAATAGCTACACTCGGTTATTTTGTTTGTTTTAAGTTATTATTTTAGCTATCAATTCGAGATATTTTAAATAGCTTCTTTCTTAAATTCCTAAAGCTCATCAAAATACACAAAAAATAGAGAAATCATATATGCTATAATTACACTTCACATAGTTAAATTTCATTTTACTGTAGTTCGTTTTACATTGTTGCTTTTGTATGACAATCACGGGACCTAGAGAGCCCAGGGAATACGTATTTGAGCCAATCGTGCCTCAACCCAATGTCATCACAGTGATAACTGATATAGACCAAAATCTTATGATCCAAGTCTTCCAAACAATGGTAAGCTTGCAACAAATGAATTCCCAGTTGAGCAGGTTAAGCGTAGAAGACAACCAAGCACACACGTTTTGGTCAAATCAACCAAACTACAGATTACCCTAGGCAACATTCATGTGACTGTAGAAGGGCTTGAAAGAGAAAAAACATTTGGTTGTGATCCTTTGGTCCCACAGCCAGGCGCAGGAGACACTCTTATAGATATAGATACTAGCCTAAGAATTCAAGTTGCGTGAATGCCTATAAGATATTCTAAGAAAATCACACAGTTATTGATCCTAAATATAGAAGCTAAGAAAGCATACAATTACTGAATGCTAGGGATTAGGACTTGATTTCAGGCATGACCATAATAGGTGCACAACAACTAAGAGTCTACGGTTGTGACCCACAAATCCCGCAGCGCAACGAATCCATAGGAGAATTAGACATAGACACTGGCCTACGCACACTAGTATTCCGGTCTACTCCACTTCCACCTATCATCATCGAACAATTATCCTTGTTAGATACAGCAGCTAACAAAGCTAGAGAGTTCTAGACTAGGCCAGAGAATCGTCCATAGAGTCGACTATTTTTACCATCCACCATATGACCCTGTCCGGAGAAATACACGAAACTATCCCAGGTCACTTTCCACGTATTCCACAACCTATAGATCGAATCACGCCAGATCTCGATATTGATTAGAGCCTTCAAGAATTCATTCTTGCTAACTGATCTATCACACCAGTTCAAGATAGGAGGGCCTTCTTTGCCTTAGACTCACAAATTCCGCTAGTGTGTATTGAAGACATTAGATTGCCTAACTAGTTTGTCTGCATCTCACATATATTCCATACCCACCGGCTGTCTTGGCACGACCTCGGGAGGTCGGGTGCGAGGAAGATTCACTTGTAGATTCCCATGCTCGCATGTCACTTTTCCTTCGTACAGGTACCAATTGCTTGATTTGAAAATTTTGAGTTTTCCTGATGTTCAAAGGGAAACGAAAACTCTGAGAATGAACTGTGTGTAGAACTTACTATTTATAATAGTGAGTCTTAGTAAGGATTAATATTTTTATAAGTGGGTCTTCCCAATTTTATATTGAAATCAAAGCATTCTGAAATTTTTTCTTAATTCACAAGGAGGCTTTGCTATAATTTTTGGAGCCTTTAAATTGCCAGGTTCTTGTAGATATGAGAAATGAGTATTTTTGGCTTAAAATTTAAAATGACCATAGAAAATGATATAGAGCATCAATGGAGGAATGTAAATACTCTTCTTAAATGTTTTTAAAAGGAATCTATAGTTAAAATCTCATGAAAAATGGACATGGGGTTTGGGAGATATGAGCAAAAAAAGGTTTTGGCATGGAGTTTTTTGAAGAATTTTTGGTACCATACCAGTAGTAATGAGGGAGATAAATAACAAAAACAGGGCTAAAAAATTGTTAATTATGGATTTAAATGACTTTCCCTCTTTCAAACTTGTTTTCCCTCCCCTTTCCACATCTTAACCCAACTTAGACTCAAATTGGCTAACACGGGTCTGGTGGAGGTCAGAGATGTGGTTACACCCTAAAAAATAGGGTAAAGGGATAAAGGGACATCATCCCCTCAAAAATGTTCCATGTGTTCTTTATTCATGAGGATGGGGCCAAATGTTCTGAAACATGTGAGTTTATAACACCTCTCTTACACTCAAGTTATCACTTTTAAGTGATGAAATTTTGCCTCTATAGGTGATCTGAAAATAATCAGATTATTACTACCTGATCTTGGACCCTTGTAGGCTTTAAATATTTGCTGATGATTTTCTCCTTTTAAGTAATCAATTTGAAAATTAATACAAGACAATAAGACAATTGCACAAAGATTGATTACGGAGTTTAGCAATTTCCTACATCTCCGGGTTTGTGGTCGAACCATTCCACTAGTAAAAACTTGTAAGTTACAATAGTACTTTCACAAGAAAACCTAATGGAATTTCACTTTCCTATCAGTACACCAATTCTTCAAAAAATTTCTGATGATCAGTCGAATTATTCTTCACCTTCCTAATGCACAATCTCCTTTAGCTTCTATCGGCCTTCCCAATGCTATCTATATGACACTAGCACTTCGGTCGACAATCCAGGATTTGCAAGTAATTGGTGTGGTTCAATGGGCCTATTGGGTAGTATATAATTTACTCCCAATCACATATATTTCATCTACTATTGCCTAAAATAATAGGCCAATAAAAAATATTTGTTGACACATCTCACAAATAAGCTTAAAAAGTAATAAGATTCTCTGTTGCACTGGTGTGTGTCCCCACAATAAGCTTAAAAAATAATAAGCTTGGGTTGTGTGTTTCCACCTTTCCGTGCTCTAGTAGTGAGCTTCTCTGTTGCACTAGTGTGTGTCCCCACAATAAGCTTAACAAATAATAAGCTTGGGGTGTGTGTGTCCATTACAATAGAATGGGTTCCCTATTTATACAAAATTAGGGCCCTTAAAAAATACATTCCATATAATCCTTAGGCTAAAAAAACCATAGCCCATAGCATAGTTGATGGGATTAAATCCCAAATTGGGTGGATGTATTTTTAAATGGGATAAATATCCATTTTAGTGGCTAAGGAGAGGGGGAGCGGTTTTGAATGTTTTTAATGGGATATAATCCCAAATGGAGCGACATATATTTGGGTAAGGTTTAATAACCCTTATCCCCTCCATTCTTCACGTGGATAATACCACGCATGGATTTAAGCCCCCAAACAACTACTTCATCCACCTTCCATGTGGTCCTTTGCATGCCCCCACCACCACTTCCCTCCTTCACAAATGCACTTAGCATGTGGCGGTTTATACTAATGTTTGAACATATATATATATATACATGGCATTTGGAATGGTGTGTAAGTGGACTTACCAAGTAAATAAAAAATTCGACCCATACCATGGGGTATCGAAATTAATTAACTTGGTCATCATGTAGTCCACTTGTCATCTCCCGATAGGAAAATCGAGTGAATTTGACGAGTGGTGGCAAGCCACGTGTCACAGTGCGATTGGTCCAATATTGACTAGTTGACCAGAGTTGACTTTCCCACTATCTAAACTTTGACCGAACATATGTAGAGCTCCTAATGTTCGTTTGTTGTGTTCTCATAGTCATTGGAAAGCTCTCAAGACAATCTTATACACTAACACCATTTAGGGATGTTTAAGGAAATTTTAAAAATGATCCCCTCATCACACTTCCCCACTTAGAAAGGCTTTTTGTCCCAAAAAGCTTCCATACTGTCCTGAATCTGAAAAAATTTGTTGCCACCTCGAAAGTGCTGCTATAGTAGACCCTTGGGTCTTCTCCTCCAACCTTCTCACTTCGATAACTCTACTATGATCCTGGGACCTGTGGGTTATGGGCCCACGACGCTTCCACTACACATCTCTGATATCTAAAGAAAAACTTCATGCCTCTGCTTCATGGTGCTAAGTTTTTGAATGAAACCTCAATGCTCCTTCTGTGCGGTGCTAAGCTTCTTGATATCTAACAACAAGGATCTTCTTTTACTCTATAACATAGCTCTTAGCTCTGATTTGATTCCACAGAATCCAAACTAGTTTGAAGGAACTCCATGTTACGTAGAGCTTTGATTGATCCGATGTCAGTGATGGACAATGCCTTGTCCCTTTACAGACCTCAACACCTTCACTGCATGATGCTAAGCCCATTTCAAGACCTCAAGCCTCCGATGCACGATGCTAAGTCTCTATAGACCTCAACACCTCTGATGCATGATGTTAAGCCTCTTTCAAGACCTCAAGCCTCCAATGCATGATGCTAAGTCTGTTACAGACCTCAACGCCTCCGATGCATGATGCTAAGCCTTTATAGACCTCGATCCTCCAGTGCATGATGCTAAGTATATTGATTAGCTACCATTCGTATGTGTGGTCACAATGCCCTAACACCGAATGACATTCTAAGCTAATCCTTTGAGAGCTCCTATTATTGACATACTAATATCAGGTACCATTCTACTACATGGTCGCAATGCCTCTACATAGAATGAAGTTCTGACCTGATGTTAATGCCAATGGTGATTTAGCTACCATTATGCTGCATAGTCACAATGTCTCTACACAGAATGAAGTTTTGAGCTGATACTATCTGCATAAATGGAAAATCAATCTCTGAGCTTTATATGAGTTAATTCCTGTATCCAAGCTGTAACAAGTACTCACAAGCTGATTAGGAGATATGTTTGGAGCATTAATCAAATTTTCTAAGTAAGAAAATCCACTGAGTATTGTAAACCTTTCTCTCAGCATTTCCTCATAGAATCTGATCTCCAACTTAATACTACATACGATTCATCAATCTGAATTATGCAATATATAATTGAAAAATTGTTGACTTACCGATTTTAAAGGACTTTCACTTTCAGGTATTACTTGGTCCTGGGTTGACTTGTCAACTAGTGGTGGAGTAGAAACTTCTTCTGCCTTTGCAATAGGCCTCCATTCCATCTTTGGCTTGCCATTACTCTGATGGCGAGATGGATGCAGTTTCCAGCAATTTTCCACCTGATGCCCATTCCTCTGGCAATGAGCACAACAATTCCTCTTAATCTCCTTCTTCTGGGATGAGGAACTCTTTCTACCATTTCTTGACTGTACATGACGATATTGGTATTTCTGGTTTTCCTTGTTCGTGATGAATGACATAAACTTCTTCATCAATTTCCTTCTCTTCCAACATTTGGCCACTGAATGATTATGCAATCCACAAAAAATACATGGAAAGGAATTCCACATCTTCTGAAAATCATAACCATACTTCTTAAGATGAAAAAGTGGATTAGAAGTTTTATTGTGCTTATGATTATGGTAAGAAACTGGAGGTGGAATCTCATTACCTCTTCACTGATTTCTCTTACCACATCTTTCCTTTGATGACGAAGCAAAACTTTCCTACTCAGAATCTTCTTGTAGGACTAGTGGGGTATTCTCTTTGCTTTCAGAAGCTTGTCTCCCGTCAGCGTTCTTGGAGCGTTCTCCAATTTCCATTCCCGCACTAGGATAAACCAAACTTGTAAAATGAGGAAGATCCTCGACCTGTATTGGGTTAGCAATACCTTAGCCATTTTTACCAAGGACTCTTCCATTAAATCCCATTTTATCTAGTAATTTAGATCCAATGCCTCTAGTATGCTTTTCAAACAAACCAAAGACTTCATTACCTGAATCTGAAATTGAATGGGAGGAAGAAGAAGATTCCAATGGTGAACAACTTACAGTGCAGTCATCTGTCATGGCCTTTCCATATGAAGTTGAAGGTATTTCCTTCCTCTGATCACCACACTGCAACCTTGCCAAGAGCTCATCCTTGGTTTGCAGTTTTGCTTTCAAACGAGCATTCTCCTCTTCCAAGGAGTAATACATTGATCGTAGGAGAGAATTCTCTTCATGGATCTGGTGATTATATGCTTCAATCTCATTGAGCTTCACCTATTTAGACATCTTTCCCATAGTGCACTTGTACCCTGTTCACACAAATTAAACTAACTACACCAATCTTGAAGCAATCACTCTGTTAATCAGATTTACTGAAAAACAAATATGGAGCTAAACCAGCTCTGATACCAAACATGATATGAAAATAATTAGATTATTACTACCTGATCTCGGACCCTTGTAGGTTTTAAATATTTTCTGATGATTTTCTCCTTTTAAGTAATCAATTTGAAAATTAATGCAAGACAATAAGACAATTGCACAAAGATTGATTATGGAGTTCAGAAATTGCCTACGTCTCCGAGTTCGTGGTCAAACCGTTCCACTACTCAAAACTTGTAAGTTACAATAGTACTTTCACAAGAAAACATAATGGAAATTTACTTACCTATCAGTACACCAGTTCTTCGAAAAACTTCTGATGATCAGTCGAATTGTTCTTCACCTTCTTGATGCACAATCTCCTTTGGCTTCGATCGGCCTTCCCGACGCTATCTATGCAACGCTAGCACTCCGGTTGACAATCCAGGATTTGCAAGTAATTGGTGTGGCTCAATGGGCCTATTGGGTAGTTTATAATTTACTCCCAATCACAAATATTTTGTCTACTATTGCCTAAAATAATAGGCCAATAAACAATATTTGTTGACACATCTCACAAATAAGCTTCTCTGTTGCACCAATGTGTGTCCCCACAATAAGCTTAACAAATAATAAGCTTGGGTTGTGTGTTTCCACCTTTCCGTGCTCTAGCAGTGAGCTTCTCCATTGCGTCGGTGTGTGTCCCCACAATAAGCTTAACAAATAATAAGCTTGGGGTGTGTGTTTCCATTACAATATAATGGGTTCCCTATTTATACAAAATTAGGGCCCTTAAAAAATGCATTCCATATAATCCTTAGGCTAAAAAAACCATAGCCTGTAGCATAGTTGATGGGATTAAATCCCAAATTGGGCAGATGTATTTTTAAATGGGATAAATATCCATTTTAGCGGCTAAGGAGAGGGGGAGTGGTTTTGAATGTTTTTAATGGGATATAATCCCAAATGGAGTGGCATATATTTGGGTTCCATTCTTCACATGGATAATACCATGCATGGATTTAAGCCCCCAAACAACCACTTCATCCACCTTCCATGTGGTCCTTTGCATGCCCCCGCCACTACTTCCCTCCTTCACAGATGCACTTAGCATGTGGCGGTTTATACTAATGTTTGAACATTAATATATATATATATATTATATATATATATATATATATATATATATATATATATATATATACGTGACATTTGGAATGGTGTGTAAGTGGACTTACCAAGTAAATAAAAAATTCAACCCATACCATGGGGTATCAAAGTTAATTAACTCAGTCATCATGTAGTCGACTTGTTGTCTCATGATAGGCAAATTGAGTGAATTCGATGAGTGGTGGCAAGCCACGTGTCACAGTGCGATTGCTCCAATATTGACCAGTTGACCAGAGTTGACTTTCCCACTGTCTAAACTTTTACCAAACATATCTAGAGCTCCTGATGTCCGTTTGTCACATTCTCATAGTCGTTGGAAAGCTCTCGAGATGATCTTCTGTAGTGACATAATTTAGGGATGTTTAAATAAATTTTAAAAATGATCCCCTGATCAATAGGGGGATCACATTTTTGAGTTCCCCATATCCCCTTAATAGTCAATAAAAATGTAAAAATGTATATCACACACTAAATTTTTTGCCAAGGGTCTATCTCTCATAAAAAGGGGCTAAATCCAACTTAAGGAGAGTTTATAAAGTTTTTGTAACACCTAAAATTGTCTTTTAAGTGACAAACACAACTCCTCCATAGAGGGATTGCACTTTATTGTCCCCTGTTTCCCCTTGCAAGTTAGGAAAAATGGTAAAAGGTACATCAAGCCTCCAAAACCCCTCCCAAGATTCTTGGAATGATGGTGTCATCAATCTCAACATGAAAATAGAATGAGGAGTGGGATTTTGGGGCTGGGAGCAAGACATGGAGTTACTAAGGTCAAATTTATATTATTTTGACTTGAAATGACCCAATGAGTTCAATATAACCATTTTAAATACCTTATTAATAATTTAATATTCCTTTTCAGTCCACTTTCCACTTTTTCCCATGCACGTGATCTGATAAGTTAAGTTACCACCAGAATCCATAATGAGTATAAATCAATCTAACATATGTACCATCAGGGGGTCCAATGTATTCCAATTTTACCTTTTTTAGGCTCCTAACTATTCTCTAGGTGTCTAAAACCATTCGAGCAAGATCCACCTTGTAGAAAAAATCTTGTGCTGCAATGATGGAAAATTTTCCCCATTTTTATACTCCCATTTCTATAAAATTTCTAATTCTTATGATATGATCTTCCAACACTTTATGAGGCTCATGAAACCCTTTGAATAAGGTGATTAACTTCTCTGGAATATGCATTCCCTGGTGCCTTGTCCAAAAAGACCTGGTTTTTCTCAACTTGTTCTTGACCTAAATTATCTCCATAGAATATTCTTGAATTGCCTTTCAAAACTTCATTACTTTCCAATATAACTCCAATTTTTTTTGAATTTTCTGTTTAATTTTCTAGAGGTTGTTCACCAGTGATAAAAAGACAAAAAATAGCCGTTTTGAAGCCTTTGAGAGTAATGTTCTTTCATAGATCTCAATAAATTTAAGAATAAAGCTAGGTAAAGTTATCTTCATAGGAAACACACTTGAAAATCATGTTATCATATTCCTCTCAACCATAATGAGGGTGAAATAGTTAAAATGTTAGTCTAGGGAAAGGTTTACATTGACCAGGAAAAGGAATTTCAAGTGTGGCTTTGGTTGTCGTGACCAAAAATTTAAATTTTACATACTATACATTTATTATGACAACATGTAATATAGTGTTTAAATTGATTATGTATGATATTGATTTATTGAATGGGAGAAGACGGCCCATGCCCCCAAACTTATTTTGTAAATACAACTGAAATAATATTGTGAAGAAGGGATGAAGTAGTCATGCCCCCTGTAACATACTTTGAATTGTGTCATTTATATTTGTAATTATATATAAATCTTGTAAACAACTATTATAATATGTAGAATTTTTTTTGGGTGAAACTTCCCTTTTTCTAAGAATGCATAGAATTATCAAGACTATACCATGGTCCTAAGTATACTATAGTTTTTAACTTGTTTGAACTTTTCCACATTTTAATATATGTGGCATTTTTTGATGATAAGAGACTTGTAATAATTTGTTCCTGTATTGTCTAATTTTTCTACAGTTATAGAAATACCTTGTTGAATGCCCTCTCTTTTGAGGCATGTGTGATAAAACATTTCAGAATGAGGATAAAATAATAAACGTGTACCCATGTATGACATGTTTGATAACACACATAAGATCACATAAAAGCCTATAATGGTGGCCACCTGTGAGGATTGGTACCAAAAAAGGATTTGTGCATGGTGGAAACAATGAAGTGGAGAAGAAGTAACATCAGACAAGAAACCAAGTAAGAATACATGTGTAAATAAGCTAGTAAAAACATAAAAATATATTAATCATTTCCTACTCTATATTAAAACAAGTAGAGAAGTAGCATAGTCAACATGTTTGAAGCATTAACAAAACATTTATGTAATCATCAAAGAAAGTGAGAAATAATAGAGTGATAGAAATAACAATGTATAGTTAAGTAAGCAGTAACATGTATACAAACATTCATATGTAGCCATAGAGGCACAAAAATAGGACATCTATGGTGTCACAAGATAATTGTAGTGGAAGGAATAATGTTCCATAGTCAAATAAATAAGTACATAAATGAAAAATAGGCATGAAACCACAAACATGGGACACCCATGGTGTCACAAGACAAGAAAGTCCCTTGGGTTGTATAAATAAAACATTCATAACATAATTAGAGAATAAAATTGAATGAATCCACACAATAAGAAAGAAAAGAATGAATTTTCATAAATAATTAATGATAACAAATTATAAATAAAGTGTAGTAAATAATATTAGTAACAACAGATATATAAATATATGTTAGCACTACACAAAAACATGTGTTGGTTATATTGATCCAATAAATAATGATAAACACTATGCATGTAAGAGAGCGTGATGAGAAAGGTGTTAAGTAACATATAATGAAACAAAAGAACTTGCATAGAGTATGCACATGTCCCCAAGAGAGTAACATAAGGAACCAAGATGAATTTGATCATCATGTAATAATTTTTGAGTGTCCTGCAACATGTTCAAAATGCCTCATGAAGGTATGTGTGTAAGTAATAAATATGTTATGTTTAAAATTAATGTGACAATCATCATGTATAAAGTCACAGTGTAGCCAAGCAATTTAGAAGAGGTCGTGATTATGTATGTCTACTCATATTTTAATGGTTTTGTTTTATGTCATTATTTGAATTTTTTGTATTATTTTGAAAATAACCATGTATAATAAAGGGGATAACACAAGAGCTACCCAATAAGGGAATTATGAAAAGAAATTTTATGTGTGGAAGGTTGAGGGGATGTGAGCCCATCAGGTAGTAGGAGAGCTGGAGGATGTTTATGTATGATTGGTGTAGATTCTATAATATATGTGAAAGGGGAATAAGGATAGGAAGACCCATGATAAGTAATAGCCAATGGAAATGATTGAATCAATGGTCTAGAAGACTTTGTGTTGATATAAGTAATATTTATATCTATGTGTCATATAGAAGGCCAAGGGAGGTGAGGTGATACTCACCATAAAAAAAAATGGAATAGTCATATAAATAATGAATATGCTTGCAACCAAGAAAGGTGTTTGAAAACTAGAAGTGTAAATTTAGAATAGAGTAACAAATAAAATTCAAAGAACTAAAATTATAATGAAATATATAGACAAGTATAGCCTAAAGTAATCCATACAAATTACCCTACAAAAAATCCTATATGAACTGAAAAAGTGTTTCCAAATGCCCAAATATTCTTGCATCAGGTTGTTATTTCTGGTCAGTGTGAATAGTCAAGCATGGAGTAATATGCCATTTTGGATGGTATTTGGAAGATCCTAGGACGAAAGAGGATCAAAAAGGATATTGTTAAACTGTCCTAGACTATTTTCCTCATTTTTTGCCCTCAGGGAACCATCATCAGTCTCTTTTTTTATAGATACCAATGTGAATGATCTCCTTGAGACCTTTCCAATGGTACACAAATAATTAGTAAGCATATAAATATGGAAAGCAAATTAACATATATGGCGCATTTGAAGAATCATATAAAAGGGCATGGGTGAATAGATCCTTGACTTTGTGGTATGCTCTAATTGGTTCTATTAATTGCCCCATGTAAGTCTAAAACCTTTTTCATTTTAGATCTGAGAAAGAACTTGTTTCCCTATTTGCCTTACATCGTGCAGCCCATCATGTTTTCCTTTATCCCTTTCAGACCTAAAGCTTTATGTTCCCTGGTTCAGTTCATGTGGACTTAAATACGTATTACGGGAGCCCATCTAGCTCAACCTCGTGGAGTTAATGGTTGCTCACATGTGATACCCCTTCTTAGCACCGCTAATCTTCATGGTTGTGAATGAAATCTTACACATTGCTGCAGAAAACATTTCATCATCCACCAGACCTTTCTTAGCCCACTAACCTACCTAAACACACATCACATGTTTGAATTAACAACACAATTGGTTGTTGAAGTTGTGCACATGGCAGACGCATATTGGTTTCAAGAGATAAGATGCTTAGGATCTCAACCCTGTGCATAGTATCCATGGAATGGGTGACACTTGGATGATCCTCATTCATATGCATCTTTCAAAATATTTATCGGAAACCCTCTAAAGGTTCATAAGTGGTGGAGGGCGGACCTAAATTCTTTGATCATTCCAATATTGACCATTCATTCACAGAATTCACATTCAACGGAACGCAATTCTTTTGAGAACCCACAAAATCAATAGCTATTTGCTACCATTTAGAATTCATAATTGACTCTAGTGATAGGAAAACATCCAATAAGAAGATGGAGGACGTACAACATTGATAATTTAAGAGACGGGCATTTTAAAAGAATGTTGGCATATGATTTTCAAGATGGCTAAGTCCCATTTTTATCCAAAATTGCACCGGGAGAAGGTTTTGATTGAGATGTATCCTGATATTTGGTGACACTAACATCAGGGGTAGATTTTCCTGCTAACATTTGACTAATAGCCTTTTTACAATCCATTGGGTATGGATGGAACCAAAAATCAATGGTAGTCAAAATGTTTGATTTGAACTTGAAATTACTTACCCTAAAGCCCATTGATATCAACCTAAATGGAGCATTATAATTGATACTGAAGGCCATACACAATTAAATTTTGAATCAAATTGATTTTCGGTAGAGTATGGTAGACAATGTAAATTCCTTTGCGAGGACTGTCCCAATTTTAGCTTTACATTAAAAACCATAGGTAAGTTAGCACTAAGGGATACTTGAATCTACAATTGATCTTAAGAGTTGATAGGCTTGAATACCCACATCTGGAAAATTGCCCCATATATATGATCCCTTTCCACACAATGAGGTGAAGCATGAACCTAATCATAGGGATATGGACTTTGCAACAGCAACAAAAAGGCCTGCAAAAAATATATATACAAACTTGAAAATCATACATGCTCCATAGGGGAACATGTATGAGATGTGACATCATGATGCACTTCATAAATAATTAGGATAACAACCTACCTACAGTACTTTAGGGCCACTAGGACCTAGACGATAAATTTGATTTAAGAGTCAGGTTCAATAAATTTTTACTCCTTAATTAATTTTTTAGGTGTTGCAGGTGTACACAAATAAGAAATATGTAAATGTCAACAATAAGTAGAGTATTATGATCTAATTAACTTCCAAGATCAATTATGTATGACCAGACTAATGTATTAAAATTTGAAATGATAGATATGATTGTGAAATGCTAAGTTATCATTTAAAACATGAGAGGATATGTTGGCACCCCAAAATATTAGCTAAGTACAAGAAAGTGCGTGGGTGTGCGTAGGACCTAGTTGAAGAAGGGCGCACTGGGTTGAAGGCACACAGGGAAAGGTTTCTGGAAGGGTTTTGTAGAACACACGACACGCATGCGCAAGGCAAAACATGGGTTTTGGTATTTAGCCGCATATTGGCAATGTTCTAGGAAAGACATGAGAAAAGCATGACCCGTCTAGCATGCAAAGTGGGTAAGGTACCAACCTAGGAGCTCGATTGTGATAGAAGGAATATTCCATGCATGTGATGGAAGGATCCAGAAATACATCATTGCAAGGAGTGGAGATCTCAGATAAAAGGAAGGCATGCTTCCATTGGAGGACCACTTCGACACTTTGACGATTGATCTGTAACTTTTAGAAGCCATGGCGGTGAAGTGCTAAGGTCTATAAATACAGATGCACCTGGGTAGTAGAAGGAGGGAATATAGAAGAGTAGTAGATGTGGTGAGGAAGAGAGGCGAAGCCCTGCATAGAAATAGAATGGAGGGTATTAGGTGGGTTAGGGATTAGAAGAAGCTATATGAGTCATTTAGCACATAGAAGAGGGATGGGTTTCTCATTATTCTTTGTAATATGTTGAGACATAATATAGCTCCTAATGCATGACCTTGGCTCTGTATAATTATATGAGGATCTGTTATGACCTCAAGGGATGTAATGTGGGTTATTAACTTTGACTAGTATGAATATAATGCTCTGTTATAAATTATATATGTGTTGATGATCTTAATACTTATGCATTTCCTTTATGTTATGAATCAGTATCCATAAGCGTTGCTTGTTATTTCTCTTTTCTACATACAATGAGATGAAAACTCTTTCTAAGTTCATAAGAATGATGCACGGTTCTAGTTATATTATGTCATGCACTTCGAATATTTGTCATAAGATGGTGCATTCTCATGAAACTCACATAAAGGAGAGACTCGATGCTCATGCATGCCTCAGGTGAGTGTCCAACGTCCACTGGGTGATAGGCCGACACGTATTGGATTTTCCTATTCTTTGAAGGGTACAAAAATGACTACATCTTGGTTCCATTTTCGGGACCTCTTTTCGAAGTTGTTGTGAGAAATGGCATGCATCTCTGTCCCTGTGATCTGTGATGATAGAGTGCATGACCTTAGAAAGTGTTAAACATGGTTCAAGAGCACGGAGGACGAGTTTTCTCAAATATTAAGCATTGGGCCTGAGTTCAATGCGCATAGATGGGTAGAAGAGAACATATACCATAAATCTATATGAGACATTCTTCTTGTTGCTTCCCAGTAGAACTATATGAATGGCTTTCAGCATATGCATCCAGATGGATTTGGTACTATAGATCACACATGTGGACCCAAGATGACTATCAAAGGCTGCAAGATGCAAATTTGACTTGGACGCGTGTTGTTGATCATTGGTGGAAGAGGGGGTTGACCAGTTATACTTTCAGAATACACCATTTTGACGTATTATTTCCCAAAAGTTGTTGATTTTGAGTTTCTGAGGTAGCCTAGAGGATCATTTTTGCATGTTATTCCTTTGGCTATGAATATCTTGATTATTACTTTGAGTTTATAAACATTTCTCATGGCCGGATAAGCTTCTCTGATCATTGGGAGATAAATCTAGGGTGGAGGAAGATGGTGGACATTACAGCTGAAAAGGAAAGGGATGAGATATGACTCAAGTATAGCAAAGCTCGTGAAAGGGAGATGACTAGACAACACAAGGTTGCAAGTGTGATGGATCTATGGAGGTAGACGTTGCGGGAAGGAGTTGAGGTTCACGCGGAGGATGTGGAGCATGAGCAGTCTGTGCTATCCCATCTTGGAAAGCACGGGAGAGAGGCCCCTTCAACTTCTAATGAGAGTTCATCGCGTGGAGAAAGAAGAGCCGTCGGCGCACATCATAACCCACCTGGCGAGCAAACCTTGGCGCTTGGTTTTCTAGATCAAGGGAGAAGTATTGTTAACCCAGTTGGTATCAGTAGGAGTGATCAATCGGCACTCAGGAGATATAATTTCTTATTTGGAACATCCATGGCTACGTAATCCATTCCTGTATTTGGAGAAATCTTTAGAAAATGTGAAAGTATGCAAGCTTTGGGTATTGCATCTGGGAGTGGCACGGGACATACAACTGGTAGTGGGACAATATCAAAAACCATCTGCACATATTTCAATGGGACATTGGGAACACTAGGAGCAACCACTTCTAGTCCTTTTCTGACTATAGGAGGTGGATCTGGTGGGTCAGGAGGAATAGGACCTGGTGGATCTAGTGGATCTGGTGGGGGAGGAAACACTGAAGGGAAACAAGGCTCTGGATTAGGAGGACAAGGACCCCAGCCACCTCCCCAAGTGTTTTTCAAAATGTCTTTGCACTTACCAGACTATAGGGGTATTGAAGATGTTGCAAAGCATGTGCACAAGTGTGAGTTACTATGGCGCACGAAGGGGATCACTACCACAGAGCGAAAGGCAAGTCAGTTTGCAACAACATTGTAGGGGCATGTGCATAGTTGGTAAAGGAAGTACGACCGCCATCAGACAATGGTAGACTACACTGCATTGAAGAACACCTTCCTAACAAAGTTCCATATCCCATAGTTTGAGCAAAAGAGCATAAACACTCTGAAAGAGATCCAATAGGGAATGGTAGAGAGCGTGTGGGAGTATGACGCATGTTTCAAGACTCTCTTGTCAAAGTTATCCTATGACATTCATCCTTCTCAACATGCTCAATGGTTTTTCTGACGATTAATAACACCATTTAAAAGGGCTTTGTCACACAAGACTTTCACTGACCCACATGAGGCATTGGAAGCTGCCCTGCGCACCGAAACTGTTGAGAGCATTGATATTGGTGTTAGTCCTTTTCTGGAGGCCCAAATTGTTGTAATGGCCAAACAGTTAGAGAATTTTTCTGCAAACTTAGTGCATGAGGTTTGTAGTGGGATTTGGTGTATAGATTGTGAAGTGGAGGGACATGCAAAGGATATTTTCCCTCGGAAGTCGTTGCACGCCATGACAGTAGACTGTGAGATTTTCCATGGGGATCATGAAGCAAGTAGATGCCCCCTACTCCAATAGCACACAATCCACAAGAATTTTTCTTGTTATTGCAAGATATTTACCTCTACAACCCATGATACCAAGGATTGCAAACTGATTGATCAGATCCATGATGTTATTGATCTAGGTGCGCGCCATACTAGCCTTACAAGCATTTCAAAGGATGATGACTGATGTTATGAAGGGCTCATAGAGGGAGGAAAGCATGGAAGAGGTTTTCTTGAAGGATTTCATGGTCACACTAACCGCGGTGGAGGATGGAATGAGTTCCCACAAGGAACGTGTTATAATTGTGGATCTACATAGCATTACAAATGTGAGTGTCCTGATCTATTACAATGCTCATGGTGCGGAAAAAAACAAAAGTATGAAGAGTGTCCAGAAGCTTTATGAGCATATGAATGAGAAACACCGGAAGGACAAAGTCACTGGGACATTAAGCATCAAGAAATCTAATTCACAGTGGATGCCAAGAGTCACGGGTGAGTCAGGACTAGAACTTGTATTGGTGATGACACAAGCAAAGGTCGCGCATGCCATGGAGATGCCAAGACAAAGGACACTGGTTTCAAGAGAGGAAGTGGTGCATAGAAAGTATTTAGACCCTACTCATAAGAAGTAGGTGTATCAAGAGATTATGGACGTGATTAGGAGTTTACAAGGGGAAATCCAATGTCTACAGGAGAAGTCAAATAGTTGGAGCAAAGGAAGAATGTCAAGGTTCCAAATAAGGACTAGGATGAATTCAAAGAAGTATGTAGGATGTTAAGGTAAGAGAATATTATTCCCTTGCTCGAATAATGGTTGAGGGAGAAGGTATTATACACCAGTGTAGAGCGCGAGAGGTAGGTTCTACATGTAAACCTTTATCCTCACAACCTTGACTATGATGGGTGGCTTCTTACCTTGGATGCTTGGCATCAAATTGGAAGGCCCACATTACAACCATCTTCAAATTTGTTGTATATGGAAAACAAGACAAAGGCAATTCCCATTGGAGTCTTAAAGGATGTAGTTATCACCATTCAAGGGGCCATGTTCATTGGAGACTTTGAATTCTTAGCACTCTTTGAGGAAGACACCTTTCCAGCATTGCTTGGACACCCATGGTGTTACAAGAACAATTATGACCTACAATTTAATAAGGGTTATATCAATTTTTAGAACAAGGAAGAATGGGTCACCATCCCCTTGACTGATGGGAAATCAACACCTTATACTAAACCCTTGGAATAAGAAGCCCCTGGCAGGATATATATGCGCTGTATTAGAGATATTGAGATAATTCATACAACAGAGGGAGTTATCCAATCTGAAGATGCCTAGTCCTTGAGTGATAACACTAGCATGGCATGTGATAATTGGGTGCATTGGACTTATGAGTTGATTGGGAAATAATTGAGAGAATTGGTAACAAGGGTAATAAAGGTGCGTTCAATCAAGCTCCTAGGAGGGAAGAAGTTACCAAGTTACTTTAGAGGAGCATACCCTAAAATTTTCTTGTGAGAAATAGAGGCCTAGTGGAAGAATGAGGACAAGAGAAGAGGAATGCTCACTTACAACCTACTCAGAAATACACCATGTTGGTGGAAAATGCATCAAGAAAAACTCCTAGAATGGCACGAGGTAAGAATCAAAATTTTTGCAAGGTTCTCCAGGATAAATGTGCCCACTATCATCCAAGACTACCATGGTAAAGAGACTGCCTCATTTCATATCCAAGCATGTGAGAAGGCCTAGATGGGAAGCATAGAAGTGTTACCACCTTTGTTATGGGTGCATAAGTTGTATTCCACCTTACAAGGCTATGCACACCCATGGTATATTCATTTTGAGATGCGTCATCAAATAGGTAATTAACATGAGTTGGCAGTTGATCTCACTCAATCTTTTGAGTATAGGAGTACAAAGCCATTGGTGGATAAGGCGTTGCAAGTAATCAAGTGCATTATAATGGGAGATAGTGCTATGGAAGAAGATAGGCTATTGGAGTTGCTATGTGAGCCTTATTTGGAGACGCACCTTAATGAAGAAGAATTAGAGGAAGTACAACTTGAGCATGCGTGTATGGAAAAAGAAAAAGGAAAAATGGTCTATGTAGTAGATGGTGAAGAGATGGAAAGTTTGGATGTTAACCATTCTAAAGGTAGGTGTGAACTCATAAATAATGTTGATGAACGAAAACATGCCTACCATGAGCCCTTGAAAAAAATGAAGGTTAATATTGAGACAAAGACAAAAACTAAGGAAGCTATCATTGGGGACTATTGGTCGGAAAAAGAAGTTTCAAAGGTCATTGATCTATTGCACGAGTTTTAGGATTTGTTCCCTCGTGTGTACCATGAACTCAAAGGCATCCACCATTCCTCAGGGGAGATGAGAATCAAGTTGAAGGAAGTTGTGCACCTGACTTGGAAGAGTCCTTAGCGGATGAAGCCAAATTTGTGCATACGGGTCAAGGATGGTGCATATCCCAGAACCAAGAAGATTCTCTCATGGGCGTTTGAGTCCCACGTTGATGAGCCAAACTTTGAAGTCTGCCAAGGAGTGCTCATCAAATTACTATAATATAAGGGGGTCAATCCCTTAGTGAATTCTTAGGAACTCTCAGATGAGCAAGTTTGCAATGCTCTTAACAAGGTCGCGGTCAAGATCGAGGCTAGATTATTCATGCACAATGATAGGATTAGAGTGTTGGAGGTGAAGTTTCAGAAGGAGGAAGAACTGGTGGAGAAGGCCAAGAGCTTGAAATAAGAGGAAATGATCAACGCACAATTAAGGCATGAGTTAAAGGAAGAGAAAGTAAAGGTGTAGGAATTGTATAAGAAAATGGAGTCTATTAAGGGTGCCATCCTCCTGAAGCACTGCGACTTAGAGCCACCCACACAGAATTACTCATCCCTCATGAAGTGTATGGAAGATCTAACACATGTCCTCACTATGGAGAGATGACCCTTGGCCCTAGAATCTACAGAAGAAGTGGTTGCGTGCTTGAAAGAGGAGGACTGGTAGAAGGTGGTAGCGCTTGTTGTAGAGTACAACTAAGTATTCATAGAGGTTAAGGTCACTACCCAGTTTGTAGAAGCTACATATGATACATGCGTGGATAGAGATAAGGTGGAAAAATCCTTTGTCTTTGTGCTTGAAGTAGAGCTAAAATAGTTCTAAGAAAATAACAAGGGGAAAAATGCAGAGAGATACAAGGTTCTAGCCGAAGAAGAGAAGAAATCATAGGCAATTGAGGCTTTAAGGAGCTTAATTAAGATGTGGCTAAAGGAACTAAACCCCAAGATCACTAGAAGGATGGATAAAGTTGAGGACCTAGGCAAAGAGATGGAGCAAATTGTGGACATTTTGGGAACAAAGGGAGTTGGCAAGTTTTGATGAAGTGAACACCCTAGTGGGCAACCTCTAGTAGAAGGCATAAGGTGAGGTCGAAGTATGGAATAAGCTAGAGGCAGACCTTTGGAAAGATTTTCCTAGCTTGTTGAATTGATGCTCCCACCTATTCTTCATTCTTTTCCCCAATTATTTCATTCCTTATTCTTTTTGTAAAGTGTAACACTATTCATTGGTTCTTTGGACAACATGCATCATGGTCAAGTGAAATGTTTATGAGGATGGAGAACAAACATAGTGTGTGGTATTGTTGGACCCTTGTAATATTAACCAAGTATGAAGGCATGTGGGCACGCAGGGTCCCAGTTATTAAAAGGCACGCAAGGAAAAATAATTCAAGAGAAAGGCTTAGGGAAGCACATAGCACACGCAACATGTCAAAGGAGGCTTGGGACTTAGTCAATTCGAGCACCCAGGGTAGAACATGTGAAAAGTATGATCAGTTGCACGTGGATAAGATGCCAACCTGGTGATATGTTAGCCTTGGAAAGAGCATGCCCCTGATGGAATATTCTAGAAGAACATCATGAGGTAAAGTGGAAAGCTTAGGCCTGAAGAAGCATGCTCGTATGGACCACATTCAACACTTGGCACTAGATTTGAGGACATTGGAAGGCAAGTTGGCAGTGTAGGAGAATTATAAATATGAGTTCCTGCAGAGTAAAAGATATAGAAGTACAAGGTATAGTAGGTTAGAGAGTGAGCGGAGCTCTACAGAATTACTACGAGTGGATATTTGTATTCAGGAGAGAATGCACTAAGCATGGAGTTATAATTTATCTTTTGTTGTTAGCTTAGTTACATACGTCCAGTGATATGCATGACTGCGATCTGCTCTCTGTGACACTCTATAATGAATCAATGAATATAATGAGGTTACCTGTTATAAATAGACATGGATATCAATGGTTTTAATGCACATTTCTCTCATATGAGTTCTCTTTCCTTTCATGCTATGTATGAATGCTTGTATAATTCTTTCTGTCATAATGCATGTTCTGGGTTTTGTTAAAATACTAAGTATAAGGTGATTGCAAGGATCTAGAGGCCATTCTGAGCCCGAGGTTCCTTCCTTTTGTGATGGGAGTAAAAATGACTACAGGGAAAATATCATTAGAGAAAGGCCACACTTGGAGGCCAAGGTACCATAGACATTTCCTTTATCGATACATTATATGGAAAAGTTGGTGGAATTGGTACTTAAAGATGAAACTCTGTGCATGCAGGCACCAAGAAGCTCAGAAAAAGATGCCGAATGGGAGAAAGCATCAGTGATGAAAAAAATGGCATCTTATGAAGGGTTTTTACAAGCATTAAAGGAAGTATTAAAGAAAACAGACCAGGATTTAAATGTATGCACAGCTCCAAAGGAACTTATCAACATCAAGAACCTAGAAGAGAACAACGAGGTCTAAAAAGTGATGAAAGATGAGACATTGGGTCACACAAAAATATTGTCAATGGTTAAACAGAAGCATGAGGCCCTAGGAGAAGCACAAGAGCCACATAAGACTCAGATGGAAGAGCTTGGAAAGCTAATTGTGTAGAAGATGGAACTTTTAGAAGGAAGAATGACATTAATGTCCAGTGTTATGTTGGTTCTTCAAAATGAGAAACGAGAGATTGTAAGGGATGAGTTGGAATCCATTACTGTGGACATCCTAGAAAAAGTAGAGCAAGCACTCACTGAATGACATGTTTTGGAGGCCAAAATAAAGGAGTATCCAGAGTTGATACTGAAAATTGATACAGAGGAGGTTGCCTCATAACCTCATAGAAATTATTTATTTATCTACATTCTTTCATTCTTATTCTTTCCATTCTTATATTCTTTCCTTCAAGTTTTGGAGATACCCATTGTCGGGATGAAAATGAGATTAGTGTGGGGTAATGTTGATCAAAGAATACTTGTCAAAGATCACACAAGATTCTGTGCGGGAAAGAAGGGCTGAAACCTAGGGCGTGGAAGGACCCACACATAGAAGGCAAGTTTAGCTTTCAGGACTTAGCCAATTTTGAGCATGAAGACCTATTTTTAGAAGATGGTGTGTGGAACACACCAACGATGCAGAGACATATGCATCACAAATTTTCTATCTTTGGAGAAGCGGATTGAAGCATTTTTTCATGGAGACAAGCTGAGAATAGAATTGAAACTTCAATTAACTACAAAAAGACTATAGATAGCAAGTACACTTGCATGTGTGGCTATGCTTATAAACGATGTGTGGCTATTAATATCATGCAACCTATTTCTGGAATAAATAAGTGATGAAGGGCAAGTCCCCACCCTATATATATGATATCAGGTACATAGTAGAAGTAGGTATGAGTGGGTGAGTGTGAAGTGTGTGTATACACATATGGCTGAATTACTGTATCAGTTCCATACACACATTGGTATAGACTGATAATACTATAAGGAGATTATGTATTTATTAATAGATGGAAGATATTGGCTAAATGTAAGTATCATTCTGTTTGTAGTTGAGTAGTGCATGTTATTAATTCAATCATGATTACTGTTTAAACTTGTTATTTCATAGATCTGAGGGTAACATGCATTGTAGAAAGATGGATTAGTTATGAATCTATATGTTTCTTCCTTCATCATGTTAACATCCTACTACAGCAACCCTAAAAAGGGACTTGGTACCTTTGAGCACTTTGGGTGAGTGCTCAGTTAAGACTGAGTGATGTGCCAGTGCGACTAGGGTGTTATTTGGTAAATTCTAGGCTGCATCGTTACATAAGGAAAAAGAAAGGGTTTCATGACTTGTCCATATTCAACATTTAAGGAAGCACATGAGAAAAGTGTGACCTTACTGAGCATGCAGAGTGGATGAGGTACCATCCTCGAAACACGATGGTCAAGGAAGGAATATTCCATGTGATGGAAGGATCCAGAAAGACATCATTGCGGAAAGTGGAGACCTTGGATGGGAAGAAACATGCTCCAGTGAAGGACCACATGGACACTTGGCAACTGTTCTATTACTTCAAGAAGGCATGGCGGTGGATGCTAAATCTATATATAGAGATGCTCAAGTAGAAGAAAAGGGAACTGTAGACACAAAAATTGGGTCACACTCCCCCTGGTCCCCTTTTGAATAGCTAACTTAAACACTTTTTCTTAACCATGACCCTTACATCACACATTAATATTAATTTAATCACTTTAATTAAATTTAATACCCATTCTCACTTTATTCATTATTTAATTATCTTAACTAACCCAATTTCCACCTCACCTAGACACCTCACCTAGAAACCTCATTATAAACCTATTTTTAGTATCTATCTACTCACCATAACTAACTAAGACTTAGTTCAGCCCTAAAAATCAATTCCTATTATTCCTCTAACCACATTCCCACTCATTAAAAAGAAAACATCCATTTTTATCTGCGAGAAATGGACAGAGGTGGCCCAAATGATTGTAAGATCTATCATTTTTAGTAAACCTAGGGAATCTCACCTTAACTGAGGCTGGTCATCCCAAAACTGACACCAATCAACTAGAAACCATCGTCAATTACCATATAACCCTTTTGGTAACCTTCTTTGAGAGTTTGACCACATTTTTGAATTTGGGAGCAAAAGGAGATCTGCATGCAAGAAAGAACCAGAGCTCTTTTACACATCCAAGCATCCATAACCATCATCAAAATAGATCCAAAGGTATCACTCTCACGGTAAGAATTTTGAGAAGTACTTCCACGACATTGAGCACCATTCCACTAATCAACCACCATCACCATGTAACCATTGGACCTGCTATATTGGTAAGTGCATTTATCACCTGTGTCATTCCATCTTTATTTTATTTATAAGGTTTTGTCATCTCTGTTGTTATTTGTGACTTGCATTCCCATTCCCCCACTATTCCTCTTTCTATAAACTCAACCATTCCTCCACCCACACAATAAAACCACCTATACCTGACTTCTACATATCTCTAATTTTTGCTAAGATCCCTAAATACCTCATCATTCCCTCTTTCATCTCTATCTAACCTCATCTTAAACCCCACAACCAAATCTTATTCAGTTTTTATCAGCCCACCTCTACCGACGTTGGTTACCTATAACCATTGTCAGTTCTTCCTAAACCATGATCGGTCATACCCTACCGATGCCAGTCTCTCTATTTGGCCATTCTATCAATAAAAGAACCTAAAAATATTTATCCAAGAAACCTAAGTGACCCATAACTTGAAATTGACCTATTCCAACACTTTGACCCCTTACCCTACCTTCAGATCTGATCATAGCCTATCTTGTTATATTAGATTTTCTTATTCTATTTGAATGAGATACCTAAATCATATAAAATACAGTAGGAATTTTTTATTTACATTATTTCTTGCATTAAGTTGTACTAAATAGTGGATTGACAACAATCTATGAAGTATCACACTTCCCAGATCTAGCACTCGCTAGGTAGTCCACTGTCATATATTATTTAACACTTCTTTTGTGGTCTTGTTTTCTATTTCAGGTAGTTCCTCCTAGCCAAAAGGAATCTCTCAAAGTCAGCATTGGATCGAGAAGTTAGAATGTATGCACAAAATTTAAACCAACCATCGCAACAAGTATTCCTCCTCAGCCCATAACATTATCTATTTCATCACACTCAAAATGTAAATAAAATGGTGAAACATTTTGGCATGCTTGGTGGGACCCTCATTTATGGGTTCCCTTTCTTTTTATATAGGTTGCATCTCGTGTGTTTCATTCTAAACCATTATTCACTAAATATTCTTCTCTAGTAATCCTCTTTTTCTTTCTAATTTCTCTAAATGAAACATTTCTTTTGGTATATTTAAAAAAAATTATTCTTCTTTCTTTCTGCATTTAGTGAAAGAGTACCCTCTCTCTTGTTCATCATTTTGCTTCATTGAATATCATGTTTCAATTTGGGTTTAAAAAACTTGCATTGCATTATGATTTTTTGCATTATAGCTCACATTAAAATGAGGGAAACCTATATGTTGGAAGTCATGCCCAACTGATGGTTGACACAATTGAACTGTAGAAAGCACTCCCTTTCTTCTTCCACCAAACCACAAAAATTTAAATATACACACCTTCTTAAATGACATCTTACTTGGGAATGTTTGTAAATGATCACATAGTCAGAGGATTGATAGGTAATCCCCAACTGGTTATTTATGTCCAATACCCCATCAGTGGAAGGACCGCCCTCACCATAACATAACCTGAAACCTCACCTTCTAGATCTCATTCTTCATAGGACACCTTCCCAACAAAAAATTCTATTCTAAATGCACATGGTTAGATATAAATAGCATAATATGAACAAACATAAAGAAAAATCACTCTTAGGATTGTTCTTTTCTTAGATTTCTTCTTGGTTTGTGTTTTGAGGTGTGAGGCTACAATTCTACATTTCTCTTTTTTTGCTTGCACACTCCACCATCATAGTTGGAGTATTCTAACTTTATCTAAGTGTGTCAGGGCCCCATCTTCACATTCTCAAATTCTTGAGTTTGATTCTTCACCTACTTTAATTCACAAAACCCAGTTTTCTTCATTCTCTCTAAATTTTACAATAACGTACATCAATCTAGCGACCGTCATTAGTTTTCATCTGACCATCATTGATTAACCATAATCAGTGTCAACTTTTGGATTTCTGGGTATTTTTCCTAGGAAAATATTCATTCACTCACTCTATTATGATTTTGGCCCTCATGGAACCAACATATTTTCCTCCTATTGGTATTAACGTCGTACAAAACTAATTCCTTACCCATTCATCAATTATGTTTCACTTTCTAAAACTGGTGTTTTTCCACAGTAACTGGTATAGGTTTATATGACCGACATCGGCTCCCCATTAACCATCACCGGTCATCCTGACCAACATCAGTGTTTGTGTTTGGTTTTTAAAATCCAAACCTTGACCGAATTCACCCTCTCAGCCTCATTTTTCTTTGTTCCTACTATTTTCTGTCATTTATAGAATACAATCTTACTAGGTCAACACTTATTCACATGGTGTTGACTCATAGCCAAACTAACACTCTTATATTCCACACCAGTTGTTAACCAATCCCACCTAGTCCCTCGCCACCTTCTATCATGTCACCCATGGATCTGACTTGGCCTATCACCATCGCTATAGGTGATGAGGAGTTTTCACGACTCCTCGATCAGAATCCCACAACCTTACAATTCTATCTTTCCCACTCATCCACTTGGGATTCCTTAATTTAGTTGATATATGAAATGCCCATATCCATCTCTCCTGCCATTATACCCACTTTTCCATCAGCCCCTACTAGTTTGGTGTTACCCTCACCTGCTTTTCCCCTAGTGGTTTTGTAGCTCAACCCTACTACTGCTATGAACGCTACATTTGCAACATCTGTCACACCTATAGTATCAGTTGTTCCTTCATTAACCACCCAAATCATAACCCCATCCACACCTAAAATCTCACATATACCAATTACAACACAACCACGCATGGTGTCGACGACCACTACCCCATTACAAAATCTTGTCCTCTCTATCCTGTACTCCATGCCCCTAATCACTACTAGAGTCACTTCGAATGTTCCACATACATGTATAATATCAATAACCCCTATCTCATACGTCATTCATTCTGGGTATATGCCATCTATGTTGGTCCCCCATTCTCAACCTTCCTATTTGGTATCACCATACACTAGAACTCCACCCACATTACATGTTCAACACCAGCCCTCCTACACCACAAGAGGTACCCTTTTATCATAACCTAATAATGACCTCATCAAGTTAATGATGGAAAGGATGTAGAGATTAGAAGCATTCACGCAAACCTATGAAGAAATCTGTAATGATCCCATTCACCCATCCATTCCTATTTTCATACCTACATTGGGAAATGCCAAAATTCAACCGCTTCAATAGTCCAAGTCCTTCAAACATGGGTGTTACATGATTTCCCATGATACGCTTTACTACGGATCTTCCCAATATCCCTGATAGGACCTCGCTACCCAGACATTCCATCTACTCATTTAATCAAGTATCCCAATAGACCACTTCTCAATCAACATCAAGAAAACCATGACTGATCCTATTCCATCACAATGACCTACTTTTTCACTCATTGGCGTAGCCTAATTAACCAACTCACATTCCAAACCTCAAATTCATAGAATCTATTTACTCGAGATTGCACTAGACACATTTAATCATGACCTTCCACACCTTTGACAAGGCATTCACCACGGCACAACCAAATAGAAGACAATTCAGCTACATAACAAAAACACCATGTTTAAATCAAATGATGCTTCTTAATCTTTGAAACCAAATATTCAAAATCCAAACAATCTGCCAACGTCGTGGTTCTTAAGGCTGGACAATCAAATGAAGCCAAAACTTCTTCTAGTCTCTCTCCCATACAAACTTTCCAATTCATATGAGAACAATCAAGGTCCAATACTATTTTGGAAAATCTTATTATGATGGTGACATAAAACCACACACTAGTTTTGACCTTGATTCTAAAGAACATGAATTTTGACAACTATCATTATGTCCATGTTACATCACCTTCAAGAATATCATCCAAGAAATTATTAGACAATGGAGATCTAGTCTTAGATAACCCAAATGAACCAACCAATCAAAACCTACATATATTCAAAAAACCATTCCCTAATCATGCCCCATCTTCCAACCAAACTAGTGATGCTTCAACCAATGATAACAATGTCTGTGAGGTCCAAACTATTTTTTATGACATACCAGTTGCTTCTCAATTTCTCCATGTTACTTCCATAGAAAATATACTAGCCCAAACTCCCCTACTTTTACATGAACCTATCTCATGTACTCCTCCACCAATAGAGGAACCCCCTTCATTTTCTCCTTCACTCATGAAAGATCCCATAATTAGCACTTCGCCTCTTGCCTCTCAAATTAGCGAGAAGTCGTTAGTAGCACCTCTCCTACTCATAGGGGACACATGTACACTCCCTACACCATCACAAGGAGAGTCTATCTTGTCTTTCCCATCATCTCCTTTAGCCATAGAGGATCCTATAGAAACACCATTGCCTTTAGGTGACCATTCTCCATCAGCCTTCCAAGATCCTATTGACCTACTTTTGGCTTTCTTACCCACAGAGTCTGAAGCTAACCATTTCCCTATTTCTCAAACATATTTTACAGGGATTGCTACTTGATCTACTTCATCCCCACTTATATAAGTACATTTTTCATGTTTTGCTGATCACCTAGATTATGTTGATCGAGCCTTGCTTTGGGGACGTCTTATTCTTTCTGCTTCAACCCAAATATAGCTTTCAATCACTGAAACCTCCAAAATCTATCCAAAAGTGTTTCAAGAAACCAAACCAAACATAACCATGTCTATTGGAACACCTTATATGTCATTTCCTATAACCCAACATGCATCTCTACCCATAACCCAATGCTCACCTATAACCAAACACCTACCCACACGTATATCATCTCCCTTGCCTAAACCCATCACTACCTTAGGGGTCATGCCAAAATCAAACCTTACTCATCCACCCATGAAATTTTATTTAGCCACATATTCCCAAACCAACACTAAACTCATTCCTATGCCTAAAATGAAGACCCAACATTTTAGGCCTCATACACCAACCTCACCTACCACACCATTGTCACCTTCACCCCTTTTGTCCATCATAAGACCTCACCCCTCAAACCTAGCCAAGTTACCTTCTTCCACTGGTAAACCAAGAATACAAAAACCCACCTCCTCATCACAGACCTCTAATATACCCAAGTGATCCACACAACCCTCACTATCATCCATGACCTTCTTACCACCCATACCACCACTACCTTCCATAACTTATTCAATACCCATAACACTCTCCTCTCTTCCACTCACAGCTTCAATGCGATCTTACCAGCAACCGCTACTACAATATGATTATCCCCATGGATAACTCACCCCCTTCCACCATCTACATTTCCATCTATGTCATGTACTCTTTCCTCACCTCTACCTAATAAAGTATAGTAGAAATTGAAAATCCCAATGCCCTCCATTGAAGCGGTTAGACCTATTGTTCCCCCCATTATCAGTTCATCCATTGATCCTTTACCCAAGAAGAAGAAACCCAAGCCTAAGATGGTACCACTCCCCAGGCCGATAGTCTAGCATACCCCTCTTCAAGACCCCTCACTTGTGACACCTCTCATGCCACAGTCACCAATTATTCCATCCAAGCCCACACTCACCTCACACTTTGATCTGTTGGCGAGGTCGTATACCATTATCCTAGCTAACCTCCTTGAAACCTTTATCATCACATTACCACCTCTTTGACCTTACAATCTGCTCAAGCCCAAACCAAAAGGGTTTGATGAAACTTAAATTTGCACCTACCATCATGTTGTAGGAAACGATGTAGAGAAGTGTAAGGATTTAAAAATCACTCTTATCCAATTATGCCCTCTTGAAATATTTTTTGATGACGACAATATTCTTGATGAGGACCCCATTCTACCTTCACCAATCTCCCCAAATATTCTTCCATTACCTACTCAACAACCAATATCTCCACCCCCACAACCTTTTTATCCACCCCTGAAATTTGAAATCAACATGGTCCACATAAGAGATCTCGCCAAACCCCCACCTAAATGTCACTGTGCTCTACTCATTTCACAAGGATTTTATCCATTAGTAGGATTTTTCCCTTCATGTTGTTATACCTTCTATGGCACACCCTCGCCATCCACCTCCCCTCAAATTAACATGGTTCACATTGCCATCCACATTTAGAAAGACAAAGGAAAGGACAAGGAAACTATCCCATCAACCAACCTTGTACCCAACATACCATCTGCACCCACGCCCAGAGTCACCATTTGAGGTCCTGCGTATCCTATCTCTGATGGGGTCACACATCACACATCGATAAAACAATTGAACCAATCCTCCCTCAATATGTATTTATATGACCTCATCCAAATTTTTGAGTCACACCATCAAGCCCTCATGGAGGTCCTTCAATCTATTGAGGTTTTACCAAATGACCCCATGCCCATAGCCTCCATCATTACCCCTCGTCATGTAGCCTTTTTGACTAAGTTGTCACCTTCCTCTACACCTCCACCTACTCGCCAAATAGCCTCCCTCATATTTTCAGATGAAGATATCACTCCCTTCAAGTATGATGACCTAAATCCCACTCTTTTCATCTCTGTTTATATCGATAATATATGCATATGACATGTTATGATCGATGGTGGTGCTAGTATTAACATTATCTCCTCCCATGCATATAACCAAATGTGCATACCTACCAATTACCTGCATGGTAACCCAATTATACTATGATCCTTCAATGATGCCATGAACTCTACCCTAGGTACCATTATTCTCCATGTTTACAAAGGTCCCTCATTGTCCCAGAACTATTCTATGTCATAGAAGGGGAGTTCTAGTATAATATGTTGCTTGGCTAACCTTAGATCCATGCCATGGGTTGTGTCCCTTCGACTTTACATGGATACCTAAAATTTGAACATGAAGGACATAACTACACCATCCTAGTTAACCCATCACCTTTCAAGACCTATAACATGATGTATCAGCCCAATGATGTACTTATACCAGTGAAGGCATCTGTCACTACCCCCACTTCACCTTCACCCACAAGCCCATCCACTAAGTCTACCATCACCTCTCCCACATCTAACCATGTTATTCCTATAGTCGTCATAGACTCTACAGCTGACTCACTTGCTTCCCAATCATCTAACGAGTCATCTATCCCCACTACCCACATATCAACTATTAATCCCTTAGAAGGTGTTTTTTAATGCCTCACTCTAGGGGAGTACTTCCTATACAATATCGACATGTTCCTCACTCCACAAGAGTATGGATTTATAACATATTTTTTGTCACAAAGGAAATAGGGGGACTCCACATTTGTACGGACTTACATGAACTCAACCTAGCTTGTCCCAAAGATGATTTTCCCCTACTAGGAATTGACCAACTAGTTGATCTCATCACCGACCATGAAATTCTATCACTCAGGGATGGTTTCTCGGGATATAATAAAATATTAATTTCTCCAGAAGATCAACACAAGACTGCCTTCATCACTCCATGGGGGACCTTCTGCTATAGAGTCATGCCTTTTGTCCTTAAAAATTATGGTGCTACATATCAGTGAGCCATGACTTATATCTTCCATGACATCATGCATCACATATTGGAAGATTACGTAGATGATCTTCTTGCCAAATCCAAACATTGATTTAAACACCTGACCATCCTTAAGGTCATATTTAACCACCTCATCAAGTAATGTGTTCATCTTCAACCAAAGAAGTGCGTCTTTGCGGTACTTTCAAGAAAAATCCTTGGTTTCATCGTTTCTTTGTGTGGCATAGAAGTCGACCCTACTAAAGTAAAGGCCATTCTAGAAATGCCTCCGCCTACTAATATCCATCAACTTAGAATCATAAAAGGTTAGTTGAAATCCATTTTTCATTTTATCTTGTAGCTTTCTGAACTCTGCCAACCATTTCATCATCTTCTCAAGAAAAACATTTCATTCAAATGTGATGATGAATTCCATAAAGCCTTTGAAGCCTTAAAAATACCTTCTTCAACAACCAATGCTCATTCCTCCTCAGGATGACCAACCCTTTTACCAATATATTTCCACCACTGACCATTCTTTAGGTGCCATGCTCACTCATTGTGACAAGCAACATAGAGAGAAAGTGGTTTATTACATAAGCCATACCCTTTTGTACTATGAAACTAGATACACCCATGCCAAAAAACTCTTCTTAGCCTTAGTTTTTATCGCCACTAAACTCCGCCATTACCTACTCAACCATAAAACCTTTGTTATTACCAATACTGACCCCTTACACTATATGTACGCCAAACCTTATCAACATCAACGTGTTGCACGTTGGCTTATGATTCTTGCTGACCTTGACCTAGAATTCATTCATCAAAAGTCCATCAAGGGCCAAGATATTGCTGACCAACTTGTAGATGCACCTCTTCCTGGGAATCAATCCTCTAACTTTGAATTCCTAGATTAATTCATATCTACCCTCTCCTTAGATGGACCCACTTACCAAATGACACTCTTCTTCGATGGCTCCAAGTGTTAGCATGGAGGTGGGGTTGGTGTTATCATCATCCCTCTTGATGGTGAACCTATTCCTTTGTATTTAAAACTTGACTTTGATTATATAAACAATATTTCCAAATATGAAGCACTCGTATTGGGTCTCCAAGTTGTTTATGCCTTAGATGTTAACTCAATCAATATCTTTGGTGATTCCCAGCTGGTCTTAAACCAATTCAATGGTATATACCAATGTCATAATGAGATATTTCAAAAGTATAAGCATCATGTAGACATACTTTTGACCACCTTTGACCATTATGAACTTCAAACCACCCCAAGTTCAACCAATAAGTTTACAGATACCATGGCCTGCTTGGATTCTTAGATACCCGCTTTGCTTGTTGACTCTAAAATCTTTATCACAATACAAAGGTTGCAATCACCCTCTTATTTACCTCATGAGGTCTACTCTATCAGAACCGTTGCACCTGACCCAAGTGACTTTTGGTCCAAGAAATTTGTAGACTATCTTTCCCTTTCCATTCTACCCACCGATCTCACTCGTAATGGAAATTGTGCCTTTCTTACAAGTTTCTCTCATTATGTCATCATGGGTGGTCTCCTTTGTAAGCACTGCTTCAATGGTATTATCTTAGGATCCCTTACGAGTTCTGAAACTCCCTACACCATTAAGGAAGTCCACGATGGGATTTGTGGAGGTCACTTTAGTGGTTTTGTTGTCACAAAATGCATTCTTCACCTTAGCTATTTTTTTCCAACCTTAAACTGCAATTGTTATGACTATGTCAAATGTTGTGTGAAATTCCAGCAACATGCTACTCTTCATCACACACCTAGTCATGCCTTATAGGTCGCATGAGATCTTTGGCCTTTCTCTCAATAGGGCTTAGATCTTGTCGGTGATATCAATTGCCATTCTTCATAATACCACCAATGGGTTATAACCACTACTTAATATTATACTAAATGGGTAGAAGACATTCCCCTCATTTCCAAAAAAGTCAAGAAAATATGTGAATTCATCAACCATCACATCATTTATCACTTTGGTGTTCCTTACCGTGTCATCACTAATAACATAAGTCAATTAAAAAACAAAACCCTACAAAAGCTAGGCGAAACTTTTGGCATCCAACTTGGTTTCTCGTCACCTTATTACTAGTAAACTAATGGCCAAGAAAAATTGATCAATAAAACCTTGAACAAAATTCTTATGAAAGTAGTTGACGATACTGGCAAGGATTGGCATATACACATTCCTTTCGCCTTGTGGCATTATCACACTAGTATTCACATTTTGAATGTTGCCACACCTTTTTCCTAGTCTACAGTACCGAGGTTGTCTTACCTTTGGAAGTCTAGATTCCATCTCTCCATATCTCCCTACAAGACATGCTTAATGTCTATGAATTTCACCAGGACCATTTGGCTCAACTTGAGTTATTAGATGAATGTCATCTTAATGCTCTTGACCATCTCCAAGTCTACCAAAAACGTATCAAACATGCCTATGAAAAATGTGTTCATGAACAAACCTTTTAGATTGGTGACCTCGTCCCTAAGGAAAATCAACATGTAACTGAGGAGAACAGTAAAGGAGGAAATTTTTCTCCTAATTGGCTTGGACCCTATATCATTACCCATGCTTATGGATTAGGTTCTTATCATTTGTCTTCAATAGAAGGTAAAATTGAACCTAAGCCCCTCAATGCCTTATATCTTCGACCATTTTATTGTTAAAATCAAGTCCTATATCACTTTCTATCTCTTTCCTGCTCATCCCTTGAGCGTCGTTCACCTTCCATACTCCCATTTTTGAGGATCCATGGATAGACAAGAATCATGTGATTACCCGTCACCTTTCAACATCCTCTTCAATATGAGTACCACAACTCTACTCATAGCATGATTCTCATGGATAATTTTCATCTTCTTAAAGATGGAATCCCATGGTTGTTCATCACTCGGAACCACCTCTTTCATAATTACCCTTTGTGTGCTATGGTCTTGTTTTCTAAACAAGAACCTATCTTCCTATATAGTATTGTACATGAATTAAACACCCAAAAACAAAAAGGGAGTCAACTCCTTGAGTCAAACTTCCACCAAAAGATGACTCCCTCAAAAAGTGACATCTCTTCACTCTATTTCACCACTATAAATAGACTTCTCCCTTGAAGGAAAACTATATAAAGTCATTGAAAAAATAAACTAAAAATATCTAAAAGCTTCCCACATTGATAAAATTCACGAAGACCTCAAGGATATAATATAATCATCCCATAAATACTTCCCACATCGATCGTTTTATTTAAAAACATGAAAAAAATGATGAAATTTTCGTCATGGACTTGCCTATTTTAATCCTAGGTTTCTTGCTAAGAAAAACATGCTGTGATACACTAAATTATGCTAAACAACCCACTTTAACCTCATTTCCTTTTCATCCTAATTTCCTATTTACTCAAGGGACTTTTTGCAACCGTAACATTTCGTGATCATGTGACTTTCTTCACCCTTAGAATGGTCCATTATTTAAGGCCTTTAGGGTCTTATGTTCATAAGCCCATTAGGAGTATGGTAGAATCGTTAGGTTTCTTATCAATTAAGTGGCTCTTTTCCACCTCTTACCATTCACCTTCCTCATTACTTATTGATTAGCCTATACAAGACCAGCTCATCGACACCTACATTTTAAATGACTCAACCATGCCTATCCCCTAAGATTCAACCATGCCTATCACCTAAGCCTCAACCATGCCTATGACCTAAACTCAACCATACCTAAAAATTCACCACCCATCTCCCTCATCATATTCTTCCCTAGCTTATGGGATGACTACATTGGTCTAAGGCCCCTTTTCATTAGGGCTATATAGGCAGCACTTCAAGGGCATGGGGCCCTTGGAGGTTAGCTCGACCACTCTTGACCCTAACCTAGTTTCCCCTTTATTTACCTATTCACATAATACCTTAGTTTCCATTTTCTATCAATAATTAGAAATTAAACCAAACAAGCCCCACTTAACAACCATTTTTATCACTTCATCACATCGTTCATTTATCATTTTCACATTTCCACTATAGAAAATATTGGGAAACTTAAACCATAACATGCATATACATCATCATTTATCTCAACCATGCCTATCACCCAAGACTCAACCATGCCTAAATTATGACCTGAATCCACCATGCTTATGACCTGACTCCATAATACCTATGACCTGACTCCTTCATACCTATAACCTAGCTTCATCATTCCTATGACCTAACTCCATCATAGTTATGAACTAACTTCACCATGCCTATAACCTGACTCCATCATGTCTATAACTTGACTCCATCATGCCTATGACTTGACGACATCATGCCTAATTGACCTAACTCAGTAATGCCTATACGACCTCGACTCAATCATGCATAATTCACCTAGTTTCCATCACGTACACACATAATAATGGAAATTAATACAAGTACACCATCTGTACTATAAATATCATCATCTATCTCCATGAGAAAGTGTTTGTATACATACATATGTACACAAATAAAAAATAAATACAAATATCTCAAACCACTCAGATACATCCTCACCTTCTTCGGCACGCAGGCTGGTATATGATAAAAATATAAAAAAATATCATGTACATCCTCACTATCTTCGGCACGTAGGCTGGTATATACCAAAAATACAAAAACAAAATGGAAGTATGAATAATTATCATACATCCCCCCGTCGGATATCCTCCATATCTATCTCACATATCTCCTCCTCCTCCTTTTCTCCCATGCACCATCATGCTAGCATCTCACCACCCTCCATGGGACTAAGCTTGAACTTCGTTGGTACCCTACCTAGAGCTAGCCTCCGTGCACTAGTGGCCTCACCCTGACCCTGTCTCAGGGCTTGTCGACCCCCTATACTCTCCACACTATGAGTGTAAGACATGGTACTCTCACTTGAGGCATGTTGTGCTCTATACTCTAATTAGCTAGGGACATCTATCCTTATGGCCATTAGATGATCATGATAATATCTTTCCTCACTAGGGTATCCCTAAATCTTGCCATGGGTACTGTTTGTGGTGGTTCCATTGGCCTTTGACCTTGTACATGTACTAAGGGACCCTATCTCACCCCTGCCTATAAAGTGGGACCCTATCCCTGAACATGTGTAGGTGCCTGTACCTAGGCCTAAAGGGACATAATCTATGCCTGTGTAGTGGCCAATTTTCCCTATAAACCTACTAACCATGCCTGTAGGGCAGCCACCTATACCCCATTTCCATCCCCACCTTATGCGAGAACCTGTCCCTATGTTACTTGGGCCTGTAGGGATACTACTTGTGCTTGTAGTGTGGCCACATGTGCCTCTGACCTTGTCAAATGCCGCTACATTATCCCCAACTATGTCACTAGGGTAATCACCTACCCCTATAGGGCATCCCTCTAAACTGTGATAGTGGCTAAGTTGGGATACCCTGGCCTTGGCAGTACTACCCATAGCTATGATGCCCACCAATATATATACCTATATGTAACCCCAACATCATCAATCTACTAGTTTAACACTTACTCCTCCTTCCTTGTAGGCACCATTGGCTATGGTAGAGTCATAGTCCTCTCTGTTTCATCCCTCATGTACTATGGAAATAGTGGAGGTACATCTTTTGGAAACCTAAATTACCATCTAACCCTATCAACCAGTATCATATCATTCTCTCCTACATGCCATCCCTCTATCCATCAGAGTAAATGTAGCTCTTGTAGCTCCTCGTCCATCTACCTATATGATGGGAAGCCCACATACGGCCTCCAAATGATGTCCATGTTGGACAACCCCTCTAATACATGTCTATAATATGCTACATTGTGTGTAGTTATGGCAGATCGGTGCTTTCCAACAGTAGGTACCCATCACTTGTAGCCCATCTGAACCATGCCCACCTTGAATGCATCAGGTTGGGGCATGCCTACTAGACGCACACACACGATGTGCTCATATGCCCAATAGTGTAGTAGGAATGTGCAACATAGGATGAATCACCGTAACCACCCATAGGCCCATAATTTTCTCTATAACTGCACCAAGAATGTTGGTGCCCATGAAAACCAGGTCATGCCCTCCATCATGTCATGAAGAACCCCCACCAATGCCTATGGGAATATCCCACCCTCTGCATTTGACAGCACAAAGCAACAAACTACCTCCATCATTAGCACCACTAACCTCATCTCCTCTTGATGGGCCTGGTACATATCTCCATAACTAATGCTGGCACTATGGAACCTCAACTCCACCAGCCCCTCACTGAATATTGTCAAAATAAAATCCTCAGATGCCTTTGAGGAAATGGAATACACTTGCATCCCTACTATCTGTAGCTATAGGATCCTATAAACATCCTCCAAAGTGATGGTCATCTCACCTGTCGGAAACTGAAATGTGTTGGTCACCGAATCCCATTTGTCGATGAGGGTGACCATCAAAGTTAGATCCTAGACTACATGCCAGTAACATCTAACCCCAATCAAGACTATCTCAGCCATATGGTGCCACTCCTCAGCTATTGCACTCTCTCATACCGCTAATAACAAGGGAGGTACCCTAATGTGCATCCATAACTAGTTCCTCACCTGCATCTAACAAACCATAACACCATTAAACCTTGACCATACTCTTCTTCACCTTTGAACACCAACCTATTCCCCAGATCCCCCTACTAGTGCCCTATCTTCCCACAGCACCCTAACAAATACCTTTCTTAGCATCTCAATTTTCCACCCCTCGAATTTTTCCTATTTATACTTCTTACCCATGCTTATCTCCCCTACCCACCTTATCTCATCTCTGGGCCTCTTTTTCCTTCCTACTCAACCATCATCGGTTCTTATTAACCAACATCAGTCTCCCATAAATGGCATTGGTCGTCTCATTTTTTACTGATGCTAGCTAACTATCACCGACATTGGTCAACCCTTGACTGACGATGGTCACTATCGCGGTGAAAAAATCTGTGAAACCCTCTAGTTTTCTTTCTAAAAATTTACTAATCTTCCCTAACTACCCACCCATTCCTACCCAAATATCCCCTCCCCTTATCCCCCCTTTTTAACCTACTTAAACCTTCCTACCCTTCCTATTTCACCATTTCCTTCCAAATTTCAATTTCTTTTTCCCCACAAACACCCATTTTACCCTAACCCAATTTCTACAAATCACTCTACCTAACCAACATAGAATGGGATCGAATCTTACCTCATCACAATGTTGTCTTCGTGAGGGCACATAGGGCCACTGCACTGATGGTCTACCCGACCCCTCTCCTACCTCTACCATTACCAAATTCCCTCCTCACATACACCCAATCAAATCAATCCACCTGAGCTTGTGGATCCGTCTCCCTAGCTCCTCTCACCAAATTGTACTCTCCACCTCAGCCGGGTATAATGCCCTGTCCTCTCTCAGAAAAAGCACCAAAAGTTAAACAACTCTGTCATTTTCTCCAACATCACAACACAACAATGATTCCCTAAAATATGGAATTTTTGTTTTATAAACCCAACCCAATCTGACTGACACTGGTCCTATTTTTTCCCTAGCTAACTGACGTCGATAACTCTATAACTGACATCGGTCCACCCTTATAACTATTTAGTCTTGCTAAGCTTCCTTTTTCCAGCAACCATTAGTGCCAATACACCTTTTTATCATTCTGAACACCCACTGAACCATACCTACAAACCCAACCTACCCCTACATTGCCTTTGCTACATCTTAGGAGTTGTTATTTTACCTATACCTTGGCCTTACCCGTACCATGACTTATTTTCCTAAAATTGACCTACTTGGTGTGACCATTGACCTTATCTACTCAATGTACCTTGTGATGTTGTTACCTATGTTGTTTTAGCCTACCAACCACACCTTGGCCTTACCTGTGCCATTACCTATATACCTTTACTTGAACCAATTTTTGTGACCTTTGAAACTCTGTGCTCACTGTACCTTGTGACATTGTTACCCGTGTCATTTTGCCTACCGAACTTACCTTGCCTATTGTCATCCTGTTTATCTTGACATGACCTTTGGTGTATAGGAACATACCTAAATGTTCCTACACCTGATCTCTGTTGTTTTTTTGCACCATATCCTATACCTGGGATACCAACATCAATTTAACCATGTTTGGATAGAACTATCGACCTTCGACGATATAGAGTTTGAAAGCTTTTCAACCTGGTACCATGCCACAGTTTCCAACATGTGCGTGCATTAAACTACAAATACTTTCAACCCTAGCCCATTTACCTATTTACCTGATTCGACCTTTAACCTTTACCTAATGTACCCACTGACCATTATTTTCCCACCTCCTCAATTTATCAAACCACTCACCACTTCCATCTTTCACCTCATCGGTTTCTATTTTGATGGGGGTTACCATCACCCATGCTTAGGGCTACACCACCCTCACTTACACTCGACACAACCATTTACTATTTTTGTCAGCATCACTTACCAATATAATCTATGTAATAAAAAGGGGAAAAATGTAGACACCAAAATTGGGTCACACTCCCCTTGGTCCCCTTTTGAACAACTAACTTAAACACTTTTACCTAACCCTAACCCTTACATCACACATTAATATTAATTTAATCACTTTAATTAAATTAATACTCATCCTCATTTTATTCATTATTTAATTATCTTAACTAACCCAATTTCCACCTGACCTAGACACCTCACCCAACCACCTGACCTAGACACCTCATTATAAACCTAGTTTTAGTATCTATCTACTCACCATAACTAATTAAGACTTTGTTTAACCCTAAAAATCAATACCTATTATTCCTCTAACCACATTCCTACTCATTAAAAAGATAACATGCATTTTGATCCATGAGAAATGGACATACCTAGCCCAAATGATTGTAATATTTGTCATTTTTAGTAAACCTATGGAATATCACCTTAACCGATGCCAGTCATCCCAAAAACAACGTCGGTCAACCAGGAACCATCGTCAGTTACCATAAAACCATTTTCGTAACCTTGTTTGAGAGGTTGACCAAAATTTCGAATTTGGGAGCAAAAGGAGATCTACATGTAAGAAAGAACCAAATCTCTTTTGCACATCCAAGTAGCCATAGCCAGCATCAAGATAGATCCAGAGGTATAGCTCTCATGGTAGCATTTTGGGAAGCACTGCCATGTGTTGGAAACCTAGATTTAATCTCCTTCACAACTTGAGAAACATCATGGATTTTACAAGACACTCAAAGGTAGATAAATGATTTATATGTCATTTTGTAGCTAGGGAAGCAATTTATCTTACTTGTTAGCACTCAGGCTTTGAAGAAGTGGGTAGCCCCTTGAAAGGATTTTGATCTAATCCTTCCTATTTTAGGTTGTGCCTTTCAACCAAGGTAAGAGAACCTATATTGTAGCCTCTGTTTTGTGAAGGAGGTGGAGATATCCTTATATTGTACATATTGTATGGAGATGGCCTTGGGAAAACATGATCAATTTTACATTATTCAAACTCAACAGAGCTTTCACTACTAAATTATGCAAATGCTTTCAAGACAAGGCTGAGGCTGCTAGAGACATGGTATGATCCTGATTTGCTTCGTGCATTTTTGTAAATGGATTGTGTTCTTTTGTTGACACACACTGCAATGCAGGGGCAATATGGGGTAGGATTAGTTATTTTAAATGAAAATTTTGGTGGGAGATTTTAGACAAGACTAACTAGAATTTTCCATATTCTTTGATGACCTTTGTAAGAAATTTGTAACACCTAAACAACATGATGCTTTAAAGGGGTTAAGGAACTCCTTAAACCAATATATGTGCACCAAATGGAGGCCCAGATCTACACTCTTCCACACAATATTTGACAACCTGCCAAAAAATATTGAAGTAGATGAACCAATAAAGTATCCATAAATCTCTATTTTATCATGACCTAAGGTGCACCCAAAGTTTTACAAACAATCTCAGAATTCAAGGAAGGTACAATGATTTTGAATCTGTTTATCTCTTTATCAGATGAAAGCTCTTTTGAATGTGAGACTACAAATGCCACTAAAATATCAACAAGAAATGAGACCATGTATGATCAAGAGAGATTTTAAACACAAGACTGTAATAGGAGCAAGAAACACAAATTGAAAACATTCTGAAACATAAGAGCATGCAAAATTTCCTAAGAGACAACATAGAATAATCTAGAATGACCAAATTTATCAGCAGGGGAATGTTATAAGAAAAATATTAGAGCTTGCTGATGGCTTTACAAATTATACCAGCTCAACATGATACAAATATGATGCAAAAAGGAATTAGAAATGGTTCTCAGGTGGTTTCTCAGAGAGTGGTCTTCTTCCTAGATTTTCCCATGAAATTCTAAGTTTCTCCCACCTTTTGCATGTCTCAAAACATGCATTATATAACTTTCAATTACATTTGATCCTTATTTCCCAAGAAAAGAATATGCCCAACATCAAGTTTGTTACAAAATTCCAACATGATTCATAGATAGGGACATTTAAAAATTTTCAAATAAAAGTTGCCAAGTGTTTCTAAAAAGGTGAATCATTACAAATCCTTCATCATTATCCATTGTGGAGGCACATTTTTCATTCTCCAAGCATGCAGACCCCTTTCACTTCATCATTTCATCCTTATCATTTCAAAATTTGATTCTACAACATTATAATTTGATATTTCATGTTTTACACTGGCCTGAGTAAAAATTTATTTGAAAAACACCTCAAATTTGCAAATTAATCCCTAAAACCACTTGCATTGATCTTTGTAGGAACAAAAGACACAAATTCACCTAAAATTTGATGAAAAATGATGCAAAATTTGCATTTCCACACTTCCTGGAGCAAAAATGGTGGCTAAAAATAAAAATGTATAGTTACCCTTGATCTACTCTTTCTCCTTCAATTTGGGCCCTCCACATGTCAAAATATGATTGGGAATGAATTTGGGCTCATTTTGTGACTTTTTAACTTTTTTGGAAAAATGAAAACAATTGCCTTTTTCCTCTGCCCCTCTGCCCTTGAAATTTGGTGATGAAACATGGCATATGGTGGGTCCCATTGGGATCGTGGCTCAATTTTGTGCATTTTGACCCTTTTTGGAGTTTGTAAAAAATTCACCTTTTTCCCCATGGGCCCACACCTCCACCTCTGTCCTTGGCACATGTCATACTCTTTATCGCTAAAAGCCCATGGGCTTATTTCATGTTTTAAACCCTTTTTTTTGCCAAGGGAAAATTTTCCATTTTTCTTCCACGGGCCCGCACCTCCAATTTCTCCCTGCCACGTGTCTCCTTTTGATTTTTCGTGAAGACACACCTCAAATTTTCATTCTAAGTATTTTTGCAAAAGGGAAAAAAATCCATTTTGCCTCTATCAACCCGCTGACCCGCTTTGCCCACCACATGTCTTCCTCTACTTCATTTGGACCCACGGCTTAAATTTTTGCTCTACGTCTTTTTTGACTAAAAGGGAAAAATTCCCCTTTTCCCCCACCAGCCCACACTTCCTCCTACGCTTGCCACGTGTCCACCCCTTGCTCTATTGCATACCTAAGGCTTCAAACTTTTCTTCTAAGTCCTTTTGCAAAAGGGAGAAATTTTCCCTTTGCCTCCGGTGGCCTGCACTCTATTGACACCTGCCATGTGTCTCCTTTTGTGCTGTTGTGGACCCGCGGCCCTTTCCACACAATTTTTTACTTTCACCAAAAAGGAAAAACTTACCTAAGTCCCCCGCCAACCTCCCACTCTTCCTTCACATGAAAATGAGACACATGTCCTCCTTTGGGACCTACGGAGCTGCGGGGAATATTTACAAATTTTTCCAAAAATAAAAAACACTAAGTTTTTAGAAAAAACCTGCTGAATCTCATCCAACCAGAAGTGGCCATGTGTGAGGGATGGATTGAGATTAATTTTGATGGGTAAATGACATTCGTACGACCGTCAAAAAACATAGAATTCACCAGAGATGCCCGAATTTGATTTTTTCTTCGTGGGTGAAGGAGTTTTTGGTCAAAACAAAGGGAATGCGTTTTAAAGCAATTTTTGACCATGGAAAAGGATTTTTGAGGGAAAAAATGGAAAAAAAAAACAAACACGAGCTCTACAGGCTGGGAAAATGGAAAAAATGACAGAGGCCTGTGGATTTGGAATTTTAGGGCACAATGTAAGGCACACATGTATTTTTCTTTCAAAATGGGGCAAAATAATAAGTTTGTGAGCCTTTGAAAGCATTCAATATGGAGAACAAAGTTTTTAGACCACCAAGTTTGAAGAAAAATGTTTTTAGAGCATGTAGAACAAAGGGGAAAGATGGGAAAATAATAGGGGATCAAAATGGGCACCAACACCGTGACACTGAGAACCATTCCATCGATCAACCACCATCACCACCCAACCATTAGACCTGCTATATCGGTAAGTCCATTTATCGCCTGTGTTATTCCATATTTGTTTTGTTTATAAGGTTTTATCATCTTTGTTGTTATTTGTGACTTATATTCCCATTCCCCCACTATTCCTCTTTCTGTAAACTCAACCATTCCTCCACCCACACAATAAAACCATCTATACCTGCATTCTACATATCTTTGCATGTTTCTAAGATCCCCACATACCTGGTCATTCCCTCTTTCATCTTTGTCTAACCTCAGCTCAAACCCCACAACCAGATCTTATTGTGTTTTTATCAGACCACCTCTACCGATGTCGGTTACCCATAACCTTCATCGGTTCTTCCTTAACTGTGATCGGTCATACCCTATCAATGTCGGTCTCTGTATTTGGCCATCCTATCAATAACAGAACCTAAGAATATTTATCCAAGCAACCTAAGTGACCTAGAACCTAAAAATGACCTATTCCAACACTTTGACCCCTTACCCTACCTCCAGATCTGATCATAGCCTAGCATGTTATATTAGATTTTCTTATTGTATTTTAATGAGATACCTAAATCATATCAACTACAGTAGGAATTTTTTTATTTACATTATTTCTCGTATTAAGTTGTATTAAATAGTGGATTGACAACCATATAAGAAGTATCACACTTCCTGGATCTAGCACTTGCTAGGCAGTCCACTATCATATATTATTTAAATCTTCTTTTGTGGTCTTGTTTTCTATTTCAGGTAGTTCCTCCTAACCAAAAGGAATCTCTCATAGTCAGCATCAGATCAAGAAGTTGGAATGTACGCACAACCTTTAAACCAACCATCACAATAGGTATTCCTCCTCAGCCCATAACATTGTCTGTTTCATCACATTCAAAACGTAAAGAAAATGGTGAAATAGGTACCAAGGGAGATATCAAGAGAGGTAGAGAAGAAGAAAAGGAGAGGTGAAGCTCTACAGAAATAGTAGTAGATTCTATGGGTTAAGGTTAGGAAGGCTATAAGAGAGATGACATATCTAGAGGGATGGGTCTATGAACATATTTGTAATCTAAAAAGTATAGTTTAGGATTCTAATGTATAAGTCTTATCTACATTAAGATATTTGGTCTATAATGACCTTATGGAATATAATGTGGTTATTGAACAAAGAGTAATATGAATATATGGCTTTCTTTTAAAATATATACATTGTTTATGTGTATAAACTCTAATTCCTTTTCTTTGTATTATTAGATATATTATCTGTTTGATATTTTCCTTGTTATCTAAATTAATGCATGGTTTTTTACCTTCTTACATCTAAGCTTCTTTCAGTAGGGGATGTATTCTCATAAAAATCACATAAAGGAGGGGCTCAACACCTGCGTTTACCTTAGGTGAGCACCCAGTGCCCGCTGGGTGATATGCCAACACGCATGGGATTAGATTGTTGTTTTTAAGGACATAAAAATGACTACATCTTGGTTCCATTTTTGGGGCCTCTTTTCGAAGTTATTGTGAGAAATGGCATACATATTGGTCCCTGTGATGCATGATGACAAAACATATGACATTGGAGAGTGTTGAAGCATGGTTAAAGAACATGGAGGGTGATTTTTCTCAAATATTCAGCACTGGAACTGAGTTTGATGCATGTATATGGGTAGAAGAGAACCTATACCATGAGTTTTACAATATTTTCTTCTATTTTTTCTTGTAGAGCTATATGAATGGCATTCAACATATGCATGTAGATCAATCTAGTACTATATATCATACGTATGGTACCAAGATGATTACCAGAGGATGTAGGATGTAGATTTGACTTAGATGCGTGTTGTTGATCACTAGTAGAAAGGAATCCTGACTAGTTATACCCTAAAATATGCCATTTCTATGTATTCTTGCACAGAGGTTTCTAAGTTTGAGTTTTTAAGGGATCCCAAAGGATCATTTTTACATGCTTTCCCTTTGGATATGAAGATCTTGATCATTACCCTAAGTTTAGAGGCATTCCCTATGGCCGGGTAATATTCTTTGAGTGATGGGTGAGGAAGATAGGGTGGTGGAAGATGGAGGAGATTACAGGTAAAAAAGAAAGAGAAGAGAAACGACTCAAATATAGTGAATCTCATGAAAGGGAGATGGCTAGACAATGTGAGGTTGTAGGTGTTATGGATCTATGGAGGTAGACATTGTGGGAAGGAGTTGAGGTTCACACAAAGGACATAGAACAAGAGAAGTTTGTGCTACCACATCTTGGAAAACATGAGAGAGAAGCCCCTTCAGCTTCTGATGAGAGTCAATCACATGGATAAAGGAGAGATGTTGGTGCACATTTGAACCCACTTGGTGACTAACCCCTGGTGCTTGGTTTTCCAGTTCAAGGGATAAGTATAACTAATCCAGCTAGTATCTGTGGAAGTAAGTAATTTATGCCTAGGAGATATATTTTCTTATTTGGGAGATCCATGACTATGTAAACCATTCCCATATTTGGAGGAATTTTTAGACAAGGTAAAACACACAAGGTTTTGGTATCATATCTAAAATTTGTACAAGACACATAACTGGTAGTGGGATAATATCAAAAACCATCGGCATGTAGTTTAGTGGGACATTGAGGACATTAGGCATGACCACTTCACTCCATTTTCTGGCTACAGGTGGATTTGGTGGTATAAGAACTAGAGGACCTAGTGCACCTAGTGGATCTAGAGGATATGGTGGGTCAAGAGGGAGAAGACCTGATGGGTCTAATGGATCTGGTGGTGGAGGAAACACCGAAGGGAACCAAGGCTCTAGATCAGGGGGAAAAGGGCCAAAGCCATCTCCAAAATTATTCTTTGAGATTTCATTGCACTTATTGGACTACAAAGGCATTGAGGATGCCACATAACACATTAAAAAATGTGAATTGCTATGGTGAAAAAAGGGAATCACTACCCCAGAGTGAAAAATAAGTCAATTTACAATGACGTTGGAAGGGCACGCACACAGGTGGTACCAAAAGTATGACCCACATCATATGGTGGTGGATTACACTATGTTGAAGAATGCCTTCCTAGCAAAATTCTGTATCCTTGAGTTTGAGTAGAAGAATATCAATGCTTTGAAGGAGATCCAACAAGGAATGTCAAAGAGTGTGTAGGAGTATGAGACATGGTTCATAACTCTCTTATCAAAACTACCCTATGACATACACACATCTTAACATGATCAATCATTTCTTGGGGGATTGATAACACCATTTAGAAGGTAAGTATCACACAAAACTTTCACAGACCTGCATGAGGCCTTGGAAGTTGCCCTGTATGCCAAGGATGTTAGTAGCATTGATACTAGTGTTAGCCATTTTTTGGAGGGTAAAATTTTATAATTTCTAAGAAGTTAGAGAAGTTGTCTACAAATTCATCACATGAGGTTCATAGTGGTATTTGGTGCATAGACTCTAAAGTGGAAGGGCATACAAAGGATAGTTTCCCTTAGAATTCGGTACACACCATGATAGTAGAACGTGATATTTTCCATGGGGATCATGATGTAAATAGATTTCGTCTACTACAACAAGCTTTCCATAAGAATTTTTCTTGCTATTGCAAGATATGTACCTCTACAATCCATGATACCAAGGATTACAGGCTGATTGACTAGATTCATGATGTTATTGATCTTGGTGTGTGCTAGCTAGCCTTGCAAGTAGTTCCAAGGATGATGATCACCACTATGAAGGGCATGCAGATGGAGGAGCACATGGAACAGGATTTTGGAGAGGATTACATGGTCTACAGAGCATTATAAGTGTGAGTGTCATGATCTATTGTAGTGCTCATGGTGTGGAAAAAATATAAGTATAAGGAGTGCCCAGAGTTGTTTGAGCACATGAGACAACAACACCAGAAAGAAAAAGGTGTTGGGATAGTAAGTATAAAGAAGGCCGAACCATAATGGATGCCAATAGTGGTGCATAATTCAAGATTAGAATGTGTACTAGTGACAACATGAGCAAAGGTTGTGTGTGCAAGGGAGATGCCAAGGTAGAAATTGGTTGTTAGGGAAGAAGTGGTACCTGAGAAGTATGTGGACCATACTCATTAGAAGGAAGTGTAGTAAGAGACTTTGGATATGATTCAGGGATTACAAGGATAGATCCAATGTCTAAAGGAGTAATCAAAGCAGTTAGAGTAATGGAATAATGCTGAGGCTCCATAGAAGGATCTAGATGAGGTCAGGGAAGTGTGTAAAATGTTAAGGAAGGAGAATATCATTCCTTTTCGAGGAGAATGGTTATGGGAGACGACACCATATACTAGAGAAGAGCATGAAAGGGAGGTTTTGCATGAAAACCTTCCTCCTCACAGCCTTGAATATGATAAGGATATCACCTTGAATGCAATTGTTGATGGCTAGATTCTGAGTAACATCCTCATTGACATAGGAGCAGAGGTTAATGTTCTTACATTAGATGCATGGAATCAATTGGGAAGGCCATGTTCTTACATTGGATGCATGGAATCAAATGGGAAGGCCCATATTACATCCATCTTTGAATTTGCTATATATAGTGAACAAGACAAAGGAAATTCCCATTGGAGTCTTTAAAGATGCAATTATCACTATTCAAGGGGCCAAGTTCAATGGGGAACTTGAAGTCTTGGCACTCTCTAAGGTGGATAATTTCCCAACATTACTTGGGTGCCCTTGGTGCTACAAAAACAATGCTGATTTTTGGTTTAACAAGGGGTATATAATTTTTGAGAATAAGGAGGAATGAGTCATCATCCCCTTGACAGATGAAAAATAAATGCCCTAAAATAAGCCCTTAAGAGAGGAATTTCTTGATAGAATCTATGTGTGCTCCATCCAAGACCCTAAAATAATTCATCCTGCAGAAGGGGTTATCCAATTTGAAGATGCTCATTTGATGAGTGATACAAATAACATAACATGTGACAATTAGGCACACGAGACTTATGAGTTGATTGGGTGACAATTGAGAGGATCTGTTGTAACACCCTAAAATGTTGTTACTTTTCTTGAGCATTCAAGTGTTGATATATGATTTCTCCTGTATAAGGACATGTTCCTTTGGTTTTGGGAAGTCATGCTTGATATGGATTATGTATTTTCTACTCTTAAGAGCTTTGACTGAACCGGAATATGCTTGGAATCTTTTATTTCTTTCATTCTTCACATTTGAGTACAATCTGATTTTTGGAAGATTGTGGATTTATCCACCTTTATGACTCAACCTTGGATCAGTTGCATTGATCCAAGGGATGTTTTAATTTTATACAGGATGAGAAAATGGTATTGACATTTCGAGAGTTACTAATTTTGAGTGAGCTTTGAATGTTCAATTCCGGCGGCTAACTCTGGTTGATCATGCTAATTAGAAATTGGTTCCAGTTATCATTACATCAGGAAGGACCTAGACCTTAAGCCAGGTAAGATGTGTATGTTTTATATCTAAAGTGTAACATCCTCATTTTATACCTTAGAACAAGTGAATTTTTTTTTTTTTGAAAATTGCATCCTAGTTCTAAATACATAATTTAGAACTCACAAATCAAATAACCATTCTTATAACAGACAACCATATGCAGCTGTAATGACTCGGAGTACCTCCGATCTATTCATTCCATGACTCGGTAATCTACCGATCTATTCATGAGTAATAAGAGTTGGCATTTTTATTTAACACTTCACTCTTGCGGTTCTCTTCCCTATTCTGGGATTCAGAATGCTCTGTCCAAGGAACCTAACTGAATAATTGTTACCATTATTCATCGGCATCTCATCCCTTAGACTAGGTGAATTAGGACAACGCAATCAGCAGCTTGCGATACTTTGGCCAAAGATTTGAAACATACTGTTTATGTCTCGTATTCCTTAACGGCATACTCGTCAATCTGGAATACGCCCTTCACCCCATTCTTATGTTATGTAGAATGTCTTATACCGACTTCTGTCAGTCCTTCCTATCTCAACTTAATCACTCAGAGACAGATTAACAAGGTGATAATGTTATATGGATGCCCACGAGGATTAGGGATATGATGACATACTGGTTCAATCCTAGTTAAACCAGTGTGTCAAGATACCCCGAATCTCCTAGGCAGCCTTATAACGTGACCACATTCCTAATCGGTCCCTGAGTAACTCGTTCGAGATCAAAGTGTAAATCTTAGCGATCAATGCAAAGGGTGTCGTCATAAGTCACCTGCATTGTTGTAACTTCGAGAAGATCCTAATCTTCTCGGAGGTACAACCCTGCAGTTGACTTGTGCCGTCAACCTTTAAATCCGCCTCGAAAAGATCTACTTATTAATATGCGTTACGCACATTGAGTTTAAATTACATTAAAGACGTTCCCCTAAGGTTAGCCTTTCCCGATCCCTGGATTCTTCGTCTAAGGATGGCCTTCCTCAATAAAACCCATTACATGGTGGAGATATTAAGGCCAAGGTCTCATCAAGGAGTTCTTAGAATATACATGATTCTAAAACAACAGAATTGAACAATAACTCATAACCTTCACATGAGATTGCCATCTGAACCCCATTAGATTTATATCAGTTCTCCTAACTGAATTTATATCATACTTATTAGTATCAAGATATCAATGATTAAGAATCCAATTTAATGTTGTCCTGTCATAATCAAGACTAGGGATTAGTAATTTAATTCAGCCTGATTAGCATTCTGCTTAGGTTCATTTTAACCCTATCTTTTAGAAAGACAAAGATTTAAAATTCAATTTTTGCTTTCGATAGAACAAATTAGAACTACTAAACACTCATAAGAATTCAATCTCATATTCTTGTAACTTTCATTGACAATCACAAAGTCTCCAATTTATACAATGATAACAATGCCCCTCCGGTATATAAACTGAAGAAGGTCAACAATCAGAATAAGAATACAACACATAAGTAGCAAATACTTATTTCCATTCTTTTCAGATCTATACAGATACATTTTGTACAATCAGCATACTTAATACAATGCTCAACGGAAAAAGGACATCTTTCCTCATATAATACATTTTAGAGAATCTATCTGAAATTCTACTTAAAATCAAATTTAATCAATCTGATTATCCTATCAGATCTGCATGCTTTTACCACTTACGGCAACCATCTGCAAAAATAGTCAACATGAGTCAGTTCGATGAACTGAGCATGATAAGCACTAACTTTTAAAACAATTGCAATCCATCAATTGTTTTCATTAAACACCCTGTTTAAATGATATAAAATCACCAATCAAATAAACATGACTCAGACTATACGTTAAGAATATATCATGTCTATAACGTGTAACAATAATTTTCGTTACGGAGTAGTCCTATATACTTCTCAAATATTTCATCAAAATATTAGGGATCAAGAAGAACAAAAGTGTCCTAAGCAATTATTCATTGTAAATCCCAAGTTGAACAAACATCAGACAATCATTATATTCAACTTAAAAAGAGGAATATCATATCAATCCAGTTACCGTCATTATGTAAAATCAATTACAGATGTTAGTTAAACAATTATATCAACTTATAATTTACAACAGAAGAGAAATAAACAAATTGTACATGTTTCCCTCTGAACTAGCTCATGTCTATACCATCTTTCCAAAAGCAAGGCATTCACTTAATACACATGCTAATAAATCAGTTGAGTCCATCATCAACACCACCGTTTTATTAAAACTTACAATAAAGCAACTACAGTACAGTAGCCTTCTTGCCAAACAACGGCGTCTATCTACCAAGCGGACTCAGTATGACCTTACGCAAAAGCGACAGATAAGAAGATTAGCACTGAAAGGCTTTTAGACACAAGGTCGAAATCAAAGAACTCCTTTGCTATAGCAGTCAACCAAAGACTCATGATCATTTAAGCAATGACATTTCCCTACGACTATGCGAAGGGATTTTTAAATGAAATCCAAGCAGCATGCACAGCCACATCAAACTGGAATGTAATCAGAAGGAAAACATACACAGAATATCGTAATCACCCCTGAACGAAATCAGAGTTGAAAGTATGGTATTCGCGACCTACTTAAAAGGCCATAATTCATGTTATCAAGCTTAATTAAAGAAAACCAACAAAGCCAAGAACATTACATGTTCATACTCAGGCTTATACGGAAAACAGTGACATAGATTACCATTCGAGGAATTAAAACTAAGTCCATAAACAGTATTCACAGTTTAGCTTTTCCAGAAGCCGACATACAAGATATCTTCCCATACTCACAGAACCCAACAAGTCAAAAACAAAGTAAACCCAACAGTTATAATTTGAAGCAGTTACACTGTTTATCTATCAAGAATTCAACTGAGTCCCAACAACAGTAAACAAAATACATAGAAGATAATGATTCCATCCGTGCCAACATTGGCAAGCCTTTAAAATCAGGTTTATACAAAAGCTATATAATGATTTAGTAACAAGGAATCCAACGGAGCCCGTATAACTATATTTGCTCCAAGCTTACATAGAGTGGAATACATATTTAAATGCCCAACTGAGTCTGAACCACAAATTCCTTGTAAAACGAAAGTATTCATTACCAAATAACAGAAGTCGCCTTACCTGTTACTCCAACAAGACTCAGACAAAGCAATTTCCAACATTCAAATATATATATATATAGCTTCCACAGTGGCCCAATTTATACGAATCATTTAATGGACTCTACAGAGTCGTTCAAATAAAATACATATATCCATATTGTATACTGTCAACGGGTTGAATCCCATTACCACAATAAAAAGGAAAAACAACTTCCACAGGGTCGTAATGACTACTGTAACACAGTAGTTACCTCTTCCCAAACAACTTTAAAAGACAAAATGAAACCCAACAAGTATCAATAACCACCCCATCAATAACCACGACAGAGCTTACAAGGTTCTTTTAAAACTGAATAATCAAACAAATGTCCAGCAGTTTCCCTTCCAACAAGTATTCACAACATGCATCGACGACAAAATCGACAAGCATAACAGTGGCCTGTACCCATCACAAGAATAATTTATGGGCTCTCGCCGAGCAGGCCGAGCATACATTCCTTTCATATATTTCGCATATTTAAGCCAGAATGCAAAACACAAAGAAATAAAGCCACAGTTCGAATTTAATAAACACCCATCAAGGGATAAATGAAAAATCGAACCAGCATGAAGATACAGTGTCAAAATCACACAAGACATCCAAAGAAAATCCTCTATTACCATAAATCATTTGAACAGAGTTGTTCTAATGAAATCACTTGAAAGACAGCAAGATTTTTAAAGGTTAGGGCCTAACATGCCTGGATTTTTGCTCAAAATTCCGAAGCAGACCACTGAAAGAGCTCGGACTTCCTTTTCCTTTTCCAAGTTAGAGCGACCAACAAAATTTTGCTATCTCCATGACATATATATTTTCCTTGCCAGAGAAAAGAGCTAGATACGCTCATACTCGCCATGCAACACAAAGAAGACTGGTGCGAAGAACCAGTGAACAGGCAGAAGGAAAACCGAAATTCGCGATAAGCCAAACAAAACAACAACTTTCCAATTTGCATGCCTTCTCGCGAATTCCGAGCTCGACTACCGAGCTCATTAATTGCATTTACTCCAAATTTCCCGCTCAAACTCCACTGCCACCGACCGCCAAAGTTGGCGATAGACAAATAGAATTTCAAGACCATTTTCAGTTTTGGCGACCTGCCACGTCGGCTCAGTTAGCCGTTTCTAAAACCTCCGCCAATACCTGTCCTTCATACTTATCCTTTGCATTAAATAACATAGAAACTGCCGCCCATGGTTCGCATCCCCTCCATAGGTCCCCATAATCCTTGCCCAATAGTTAGGTTAGTAACTTAGGTTAGAATTTAGGATAACACCTAGTCTAACTTCATAGAACATAGATACTAACTTAGGACATTAGTTCTTAGCCTAGGTCTAGGTTAGATTAACACTAATCTAACCCCTAGGTTAGGTTTAGTTTTAGGTTACTAACATTAATAATTCCAGTTAGGTCTACATTCCGTACACTCAGAAAAAGACCTACAACATGCATTCTTGAACAGGGTTAGCTCCTGTTCTGCCTTTAGGCTACAAAATTGTATGAAACCGAATTATTACCTGGTCCACGATCGAGACCTTCCAGATATACTTCGATATCGGGAACCAATCCATTTCACATGATCAACCTGAGTTATACTCCGGACTAGCTTATTCAATGCTTCTAGACCTTGCAACCTGTTCAAGGTCTGTAATTTTAATTCATCACGAACAAACTTAAAGCAATACTTGGATCAATTCCACTGATCCAAGGCTAGGTCTTATAGATGGATAACTCTATGATTCATTCCGAGATCAGATTAAACTCAGATACAAAATGAAAGAAATAAAAGAGTCCAATCATATTCTGACTCAGTCAAAGATCTGCAATCTGCAAAGAAGATACAGTACATATCAAGCATGATTTCTCAATCAAGGAACACATCCTTTTTACAAAGAAATCACATATCAACACTTGTATGCTCAGGAGGAAGTAACAACAGTTCAGGGTGTTACATGCTTCCCTCCTAAAAAGATTCATCGTCCCGATGATTACATATTCGATTAACCTTCAGGTCAATCAATTTATTAGTTCACAAATCAATGCGACTATTTTCCAACTTGAATAGTTCCAGAAATCAATGTCACAACACATTTTATTCAACCTGAATAATGTTTGCCTTCATCTGGCTTTCATAAATACTTATAAAAAAAATAAGTTCATTAAAGAATGTTTTGTTAACAGATTTCATTCTGTTGAAAAAGAGAAGGAAAAGCAGTTTTCATCTCTTCCAGATTTTCCCAAGTTGCACTTTCTTCGTTAAACTGGTCCCACTGGACCTTACATTGCTGTATCTCACGATTTCTTAAATGCAATTGGCGAGTTTCCAGCACTCGTGTGGGTTTAACCACGATTATTCCTGGGTCTTGGACCTGCAAGGAATTCCAATTTAAAACATGTGACAGATCTGAAACGTATTTCTTAAGCAAAGAAATATGAAAAACATCATGCATGCGAGATAAAGCAGGTGGCAATGCTAAACGATAAGCTACAGGATTGATTATTTCGACAATTTCGAAAGGTCCCACGAATCGAGGTGACAACTTGGCAGCCTTGCCAAAAGTTATTGAACTCTTCCTGGGTTTAACATGAAGAAAAACCTTATCACCAAGCTCAAACCTTCTATCAACCCGCTTAAGGTCAGCGTAGCTCTTCTGTCTATCCGCTGCTTCCTTTAGTCGTTCACGAATCAACTTAACTTGCTGTTCCATTTCTGTGAGAATCTCTGGTCCAATTACCACTCTATCCTCAACACTGTCCCAACTAACAGGAGTTCTGCACTTTCTTCCATAAAGTGCTTCAAATGGTGCCATTTTAAGAGATGAGTGATAAGTATTGTTGTATGCGAACTCAACTAATGGAAGATACTCCTCCCATTTATACTGTTGATCCATGCAATACATACGCAACATGTCCTCCAACACTTGATTTACCCTCTCAGTTTGTCCATCCGTTTCCGGATGATATGCAGAACTGAAGTTTAGTTTTGTTCCAAGAGCTGCGTTAAGCGTTTGCCAAAACCTTGACGTCATTCTAGGATCCCTGTCAGATATAATCAATTCTGGTACACCATGCAATCTGAAAATTTCGTGTACGAATCTTTTGGCCAGCACTGGTGAATCATCCTTTAGATTTCCAGTGATGAAATGAGCTACCTTAGTCAGTTTATCTACAACTACCAGGATAACATCATGTTTATTCCTGGACATGGGTAGTCCTTGTACAAAATCCATGGTTATTACTTGCCATTTGTACTGCGGTATGCTATGAGGATATAACAGTCCAGCAGGGTGCATATGTTCTGCCTTCACCCGCTGACATTCCAGACAATGAGTCACAAAATCTATTACATCCTTTTTCATACCTTTCCAAAAGTATTGCTGTTTCAAATCAGCAAGCATTTTTGTGATACCCGGGTGTCCAGAGAAAGGTGAATTATGAAATTCAACTAACAACTTCTTTCTCAAATCGTTCAGCATAGGTACATATACCCTGTTTTCATAACGCAAGATTCCTTCATTATCAAAATGAAAACCTTTATACCTTATATCCTTAGGTTCTGCAGCAAGCGCTGCTTTTACTTGTTGAAAGTATGCATCTGATTCTGAGGCACTTTTTACCTCGTCTTTAAACTGAGTTCTTAATGTTATAAGAGCAGAAATGTGCCTCCTACGACTTAGAGCATCAGCTACTCTATTCTCCTTCCCTTTGATATAGCTAATATCAAAGTCATATTGTGATAAAAATTCTAACCACCTTCTCTGTCTGGCATTCAGATTGGGCTGAGTAAAAATATATTTCAGTCCTAAGTGATCAGTTTTCAACTCAAAAGGTTTCCCAAGTAAGTAGTGTCTCCAGACTTGAAGTGCATGAACAATGGCAGCAAGTTCCAAATCATGAGGGGCATAATTCAGCTCATGTAACTTAAGTTTTCTACTTTCATATGCTATGACCTGATCATTTTGTAGCAAAACACCTCCAAGGCCTTCCCCAGAAGCATCCGTTACAACTGTAAAACTCCCATTAGGGTCTGGTACAGCTAATATAGGTGCAGAAGTCAACTGGTCTTTCAGACTTTTGAAAGCCGCTTCGCACTTGTCATTCCACATGAATTTCTTATCCTTCTTTTGCAATGAAGTTATTGGTGCAGCTATTTTAGAAAAATCCTTTACAAATTTTCTATAGTAACCAGCAAGACCCATGAAGCTTCTTACTTCATGCACATTCTTTGGTGCAGGCCACTCAGTTATTGCCACTATTTTTGAAGGATCTACAGCAATTCCTTCTTTACTTATGACATGACCCAAATAGTGAACTTCTGAATCAAAGAAAGAACATTTGGATAACTTACCATACAACTTTCTTTTTCTCAGAATTCCCAAAACTATCTTCAAATGCTCATTGTGCTCCTCAACGCTTTTAGAATAAATGAGAATATCGTCCAAGAATACAAGTACAAACTTGTCCAGGTATTCTTGAAAAATATTGTTCATCAAGTTCATAAAGGCTGCGGGTGCATTAGTTAATCCAAAGGGTAGAACTGTGAATTCATAATGTCCGTACCTTGTTCGGAAAGCTGTTTTATGAATATCCTCCTCTCTAATCCTTAACTGATGATAACCAGATCGAAGGTCTATCTTAGAATAAACCGCTGCTCCACGCATCTGATCAAACAGATCGTCGATCCTAGGAAGTGGATATCGGTTCTTGACTGTTGCTTTGTTCAACATCCGATAATCAATACACAGCCTTAGTGTTCCATCCTTCTTTTTCACAAATATTACAGGTGCTCCCCAAGGTGAAACACTTGGTCTGATCAAACCTTTAGACAAAAGCTCTTGCAACTGTGCCTTAAGCTCAACTAACTCTGTAGTAGTCATCCGATAAGGTGCTTTGGAAATAGGTTCTGTTCCTGGCTTGATTTCAATGGTGAAGTCAAATTCTCTCTTGGGTGGTAACCCTGGTAATTCCTCAGGAAAAACATCCCTGAAACTTTGTAACAGAGGGAATCGTTTCATGAAATCATCATCTTCTTCCGAAGATTCAGATATCTTTACTGCATAAAGGGTACATCCTTTATTTTTAGCCTTTTTAAGCTGCATAGCTGACAGTTTTCTAACTGAAATTTCCCGTTTCACCCCTTGAATCTCTGCTGATTCCAGCTGATCATCTAAACATTTTATGTTCTTTTCATAGCAGTCTACTTTTGCTTTATGGTCAGCTAACCAATTGACACCGATAACAATGTCATACGATCCTAAAGGTGCAACATAGAGGTCAACTTCCGTGGAAAAGTTAGGTAAGTCAAGGACTGCCCCAAAAAGACACATACTCACTGTATGAACAGAATTATTACCATACTGTACAGTCCAAGATTTATCCATTTTTCCAGCTTTTCTTTTAAGTTTAGAAGCAAGTTTATTAGATATAAAACATTCAGTAGCTCCTGTATCAAAAAGAATAGTGACAGGTATGCCGAATAACTTACCCGGAACTTCTATAGGTGTCACTTGCTTTTCAGCTTGCTTGTCCGCTACTGCAGCATGTATCTTATGCTGCTGATTACGATCATCCTTCTTCAAAGGGCACTGATTTGCGTAGTGATCTTTGCCACAATTGTAGCAGCCTCCTACAGGTCCCTTTTTAGGCTCAAAGTTGCCTCCAGTTTTGTAATTGTCACGTTGTCCTCCATAGGGCTTCTGCCCATTGTTATAATTTTTAGCAAAATTATCCCTTACGTTTCCAGCAGGCTTATTTACTACTGCTTTCTTATTGTTATCTCCTGGAAACTTACTCTTGTTTCCAAACTTTTTCCATGGTCCTTTTCTGGGTGCAAGAGAGGTTGAAGAGGGGTTTGCAGTCTTCTTCCGCACTTCCTCTTTATGAGCAGAAATAGCCTTTAATTTCTGTTCTTGCCTTATGGCCTTTTCAACAACTCCTTCCATAGTGGTTGGGCTGTGAACATCGACCTCTCCCCCTATCACGGGATTCAATCCCATGATGAATTTCCGTATTCTGAACTTCTCGTCAGTTTGATACTGCGGTACATACTTGAGGAGTTTTGTAAACCGCTCCCAGTATTCAGTTACCGTTAGCTTCCCTTGAGCTAAGTTCTGAAATTCTGTCATTTTCTGATCATAGAAAAGTTGTGGCAGCCAACGTTGCCTAAAATAGCCTTTAAATTGATCCCAAGTAATATTGGTCTCATCAATGTTTAGTTCAGCTTTACGGCTATCCCACCACGAAGATGCTTCGTGGGAAAGCTGATAGGCTCCCCAAATAGCTTTGGTTTCCTCTGAGAAGTTCCTTATTGCAAAGTACTTCTCCATTTCGCTGAGCCAGTTCTCAGCTCCATCTCCTAATGTGGTGCCATCATACTTAGGTGGACTTATCCTTTTTATATCATTAGTGAGTTCTGCTGCCAATCTGGCCTTTTTGTTTTCTGGTTGGACAGGTGCATTCCCAGCATTAACATCAACACCCATGTCGGGGTTGTCCTCAGGAGGTTGCTGATTATTATTATCAGCTTCTTCATCCTCCTCATTTCCCATCACCTGCTGTTCCAGTACAGCTAAGCGATCTCTTGTGTCCAACAGGGCAGCAAGGATCTCATCAAGTTTCTGGGTGGTTGCCGCTCCTCCTTCAGGTGGAGCATTATTCGCAACGTTCCCCCTTGTTCTAACCATTTTCTGTTACAAGAAAATTCAGGTTTTTATCAGATTATGGACACAATAGGTCCAAGAGCTGCAACCTTCAGCTCTGATACCAAGATGTAACGTCCTCATTTTATACCTTAGAACAAGTGATTTTTTTTTTTTTTTTTTGAAAATTGCATCCTGGTTCTAAATACATAATTTAGAACTCACAAATCAAATAACCATTCTTATAACAGACAACCATATGCAGCTGTAATGACTCGGAGTACCTCTGATCTATTCATTCCATGACTCGGTAATCTACCGATCTATTCATGAGTAATAAGAGTTGGCGTTTTTATTTAACACTTCACTCTTGCGGTTCTCTTCCCTATTCTGGGATTCAGAATGCTCTGTCCAAGGAACCTAACTGAATAATTGTTACCATTATTCATCGGCATCTCATCCCTTAGACTAGGTGAATTAGGACAACGCAATCAGCAGCTTGCGATACTTTGGCCAAAGATTTGAAACATACTGTTTATGTCTCGTATTCCTTAACGGCATACTCGTCAATCTGGAATATGCCCTTCACCCCATTCTTATGTTATGTAGAATGTCTTATACCGACTTCTGTCAGTCCTTCCTATCTCAACTTAATCACTCGGAGACAGATTAACAAGGTGATAATGTTATATGGATGCCCACGAGGATTAGGGATATGATGACATACTGGTTCAATCCTAGTTAAACCAGTGTGTCAAGATACCCCGAATCTCCTAGGCAGCCTTATAACGTGACCACATTCCTAATCGGTCCCTGAGTAACTCGTTCGATATCAAAGTGTAAATCTTAGCGATCAATGCAAAGGGTGTCGTCATAAGTCACCTGCATTGTTGTAACTTCGAGAATATCCTAATCTTCTCGGAGGTACAACCCTGCAGTTGACTTGTGCCGTCAACCTTTAAATATGCCTCGAAAAGATCTACTTATTAATATGCGTTACGCACATTGAGTTTAAATTACATTAAAGACGTTCCCCTAAGGTTAGCCTTTCCCGATCCCTGGATTCTTCATCTAAGGATGGCCTTCCTCAATAAAACCCATTACATGGTGGAGATATTAAGGCCAAGGTCTCATCAAGGAGTTCTTAGAATATACATGATTCTAAAACAACAGAATTGAACAATAACTCATAACCTTCACATGAGATTGCCATCTGAACCCCATTAGATTTATATCAGTTCTCCTAACTGAATTTATATCATACTTATTAGTATCAAGATATCAATGATTAAGAATCCAATTTAATGTTGTCTTGTCATAATCAAGACTAGGGATTAGTAATTTAATTCAGCCTGATTAGCATTCTGCTTAGGTTCATTTTAACCCTATCTTTTAGAAAGACAAAGATTTAAAATTCAATTTTTTCTTTCGATAGAACAAATTAGAACTACTAAACACTCATAAGAATTCAATCTCATATTCTTGTAACTTTCATTGACAATCACAAAGTCTCCAATTTATACAATGATAACAATGCCCCTGCGGTATATAAACCAAAGAAGGTCAACAATCAGAATAAGAATACAACACATAAGTAGCAAATACTTATTTCCATTCTTTTCAGATCTATACAGATACATTTTGTACAATCAGCATACTTAATACAATGCTCAACGGAAAAAGGACATCTTTCCTCATATAATACATTTTAGAGAATCTATCTGAAATTCTACTTAAAATCAAATTTAATCAATCTGATTATCCTATCAGATCTGCATGCTTTTACCACTTACGGCAACCATCTGCAAAAATAGTCAACATGAGTCAGTTCGATGAACTGAGCATGATAAGCACTAACTTTTTAAAACAATTGCAATCCATCAATTGTTTTCATTAAACACCCTGTTTAAATGATATAAAATCACCAATCAAATAAACATGACTCAGACTATACGTTAAGAATATATCATGTCTATAACGTGTAACAATAATTTTTGTTACGGAGTAGTCCTATATACTTCTCAAATATTTCATCAAAATATTAGGGATCAAGAAGAACAAAAGTGTCCTAAGCAATTATTCATTGTAAATCCCAAGTTGAACAAACATCAGACAATCATTATATTCAACTTAAAAAGAGGAATATCATATCAATCCAGTTACCGTCATTATGTAAAATCAATTACAGATGTTAGTTAAACAATTATATCAACTTATAATTTACAACAGAAGAGAAATAAACAAATTGTACATGTTTCCCTCTGAACTAGCTCATGTCTATACCATCTTTCCAAAAGCAAGGCATTCACTTAATACACATGCTAATAAATCAGTTGAGTCCATCATCAACACCACCGTTTTATTAAAACTTACAATAAAGCAACTACAGTACAGTAGCCTTCTTGCCAAACAACGGCGTCTATCTACCAAGCGGACTCAGTATGACCTTACGCAAAAGCGACAGATAAGAAAATTAGCACTGAAAGGCTTTTAGACACAAGGTCGAAATCAAAGAACTCCTTTGCTATAGCAGTCAACCAAAGACTCATGATCATTTAAGCAATGACATTTCCCTACGACTATGCAAAGGGATTTTTAAATGAAATCCAAGCAGCATGCACAGCCACATCAAACTGGAATGTAATCAGAAGGAAAACATACACAGAATATTGTAATCACCCCTGAACGAAATCAGAGTTGAAAGTATGGTATTCGTGACCTACTTAAAAGGCCATAATTCATGTTATCAAGCTTAATTAAAGAAAACCAACAAAGCCAAGAACATTACATGTTCATACTCAGGATTATATGGAAAACAGTGACATAGATTACCATTCGAGGAATTAAAACTAAGTCCATAAACAGTATTCACAGTTTAGCTTTTCTAGAAGCCGACATACAAGATATCTTCCCATACTCACAGAACCCAACAAGTCAAAAACAAAGTAAACCCAACAGTTATAATTTGAAGCAGTTACACTGGTTTATCTATCAAGAATTCAACTGAGTCCCAACAAAAGTATACAAAATACATAGAAGATAATGATTCCATCCATGCCAACATTGGCAAGCCTTTAAAATCAGGTTTATACAAAAGCTATATAATGATTTAGTAACAAGGAATCCAATGGAGCCCGCATAACTATATTTTCTCCAAGCTTACATAGAGCGGAATACATATTTAAATGCCCAACTGAGTCTGAACCAAAAATTCCTTGTAAAACGAAAGTATTCATTACCAAATAATAGAAGTCACCTGACCTGTTACTCCAACAAGACTCAGACAAAGCAATTTCCAACATTCAAATATATATATATATATAACTTCCACAGTGGACCAATTTATACGAATCATTTAATGGACTCTACAGAGTCGTTAAATAAAATACATATATCCATATTGTATACTGTCAACGGGTTGAATCCCATTACCACAATAAAAAGGAAAAACAACTTCCACAGGGTCGTAATGACTACTGTAACACAGTAGTTACCTCTTCCCAAACAACTTTAAAAGACAAAACGAAACCCAATAAGTATCAATAACCACCCCATCAATAACCACGACAGAGCTTACAAGGTTCTTTTAAAACTGAATAATCAAACAAATGTCCAGCAGTTTCCCTTCCAACAAGTATTCACAACATGCATCGACGACAAAATCGACAAGCATAACAGTGGCCTGTACCCATCACAAGAATAATTTATGGGCTCTCGCCGAGCAGGCCGAGCATACATTCCTTTCATATATTTCGCATATTTAAGCCAGAATGCAAAACAAAAAGAAATAAAGCCACAGTTCGAATTTAATAAACACCCATCAAGGGATAAATGAAAAATCAAACCAGCATGAAGATACAATGTCAAAATCACACAAGACATCCAAAGAAAATCCTCTATTACCATAAATCATTTGAACAGAGTTGTTCTAATGAAATCACTTGAAAGACAACAAGATTTTTAAAGGTTAGGGCCTAACATGCCTGGATTTTTGCTCAAAATTCCGAAGCAAACCACTGAAAGAGCTCGGACTTCCTTTTCCTTTTCCAAGTTAGAGAATGACCAACAAAATTTTGCTATCTCCATGACATATATATTTTCCTTGCCAGAGAAAAGATCTAGATACGCTCATACTCGCCATGCAACACAAAGAAGGCTAGTGCGAAGAACCAGTGAACAGGCAGAAGGAAAACCAAAATTCGTGATAAACCAAACAAAACAACAACTTTCCAATTTACTTGCCTTCTCACGTATTCCGAGCTCAACTACCGAGCTCATTAATTACATTTACTCCAAATTTCCCGCTCAAACTCCACTGCCACCGACCGCCAAAGTTGGCGATAGACAAATAGAATTTCAAGACCATTTTCAGTTTTGGCGACCTGCCACATCGGCTCAGTTAGCCGTTTCTAAAACCTCCGCCAATACCTGTCCTTCATACTTATCCTTTTCATTAAATAACATAGAAACTACCGCCCATGGTTCGCATCCCCTCCATAGGTCCCCATAATCCTTGCCCAATAGTTAGGTTAGTAACTTAGGTTAGAATTTAGGATAACACCTAGTCTAACTTCATAGAACATAGATACTAACTTAGGACATTAGTTCTTAGCCTAGGTCTAGGTTAGATTAACACTAATCTAACCCCTAGGTTAGGTTTAGTTTTAGGTTACTAACATTAATAATTCCAGTTAGGTCTACATTCCGTACACTCAGAAAAAGACCTACAACATGCATTCTTGAACAGGGTTAGCTCCTGTTCTGCCTTTAGGCTACAAAATTGTATGAAACCGAATTATTACCTGGTCCACGATCGAGACCTTCCAGATATAATTCGATATCGGGAACCAATCCATTTCACATGATCAACCTGAGTTATACTCCGGACTAGCTTATTCAATGCTTCTAGACCTTGCAACCAGTTCAAGGTCTGTAATTTTAATTCATCATGAACAAACTTAAAGCAATACTTGGATCAATTCCACTGATCCAAGGCTAGGTCTTATAGATGGATAACTCTATGATTCATTCTGAGATTAGATTAAACTCAGATACAAAATGAAAGAAATAAAAGAGTCTAATCATATTCCGACTCAGTCAAAGATCTGTAATCTGCAAAGAAGATACAGTACATATCAAGCATGATTTCTCAATCAAGGAACACATCCTTTTTACAAAGAAATCACATATCAACACTTGTATGCTCAGGAGGAAGTAACAACAGTTCATGGTGTTACAGCTATGAAGGGGGACCTAAGGAGGGTCGCAAGTCATGGGTGGTAGTTTCCATGGCATTTAACAAAGGATAAAGATGAAGGACAAGGAGTGCTGCCAGGTTTAACAGAGGGTAAATTTTATAAGAGAGTATTACATGGCAGTATCTCTAAGGATGGGAATGTTTGTTTATTTTGTTTTGGTATTCACCAACTTTAGCAGTCAGTGGCAATGGAAAATAGGTAGGGGAATAAAAATAAATGCAATTAATGAGCATCGGGCCTCGATCGTGGATTTTTTGGGAAGGCATGCAAGTGGAATTTTGCTTGGTTGTTTTGTTTTCCATGCATTCCGTTTTTCACTCTGAATGAGCACTGGTTCTTCAAACTAGCCATCTACTCTTTGTTGCATGGAAATTTTTAGAGTTTCAAATTTACTTCTTTGTTAGGCGAAGTATATAAGGCATGGAGGTAACAATATTTTGTTGTTTAATCTTTCGTGGAAGAAGAAGAGAAGGTGTGACCTCATTCAGAGGTATTCTTCAAATTTTTAGCGAAACTATCAGGCATGATAGGCCCTAACTATTAAAAATCTTTCTTTCCTTTAAATTTTCTCATTAGAACAACTCTATTCAGATGATTTTTGCACATTCGGCTTGGATAGTAGCAATATATTGGTTTTTCTTTTGTTGATTTGGGAATTCTGGGTTGTATGTAGATCTTGGATGAAACCTGCTTCTTAATTCTTGTTTCGATGATGTGAATGCAATATGGGTTTCACTTTCTGTTGGAAGTGTTCTATGTTTTCTTTATCTGGCTGAGGTATTGGATTAAAACTGGCTCCATGATAGACTTTGTGCTTGATGATTTCATGTTTTAAAACGCCACTATAATTAACTGTTGTATCGAATATGGTTGGAGTATTTGATTGTTGCTTTGCTGTATAAACTCTAACTATTACTGGACGTGTTCAGGAAAGTAAGTAGTTGATTTTGTGGTTGGAATGCTAGTTTATTCTGTAAACTCGACTGGTTTAGTCGTGTCAGTTGGAAATATTGTTGAATTCTAAGCATGTACCTTTATTTTAAAGGGGTCTGAATGTTCTTATGGATATAGGTTCTCTGAGTAAGGAAGTATTTGGTGTAACCATTGTTTTTGCAATTTTTACATGGATATTAGGAACACGGATATTTTTAGGAGGAAACATACTTAGAGGAACTCTGTTCCCTGACAACTTGTGGTTGATCCTAGATCTACATGAATGGAAATTGTGTTTAATATTTGGTTAAGAAAGGATTGTGTTTGATGTTGTCGGTAGGTGACCTTGAAATCTATCATTTAGCATTCATCTATTAACACTGGACAGTGCTATTTTGGTTTGGTATCCTTGGAATGACAATAACAACCTTATCCAGTGTAATGGCTGGAAATAGTTAGTGTCGAACCTATTGGTAAGTAATGGTAATGTAGCAGTTACCCTAACCCATAGTCTAAAATGATTCGAGTCCTGGGTGAAAGGGTAGACTGTTTTATTTGGAACAGGATTGTGGACTGAGTATTATGAACATTTATAATGTATTTCGTTTATAGATTATTTTGTGGATTTTTTTAATGTATGCAATTACGTAAGACCCTAGTGATCTACAGGGAAACCTTTTAAACAGTGACTCTACCTGACTATTGGAGCTAATGGTAAACTTGGGTGTTGATTTTACTTGCTTTCTCTTCTTCCCTAATTGAATTCAAGATTGATTGTATATGCATCACTCCTGGGAAGTTGGTACAGTCCTGAACTTGTTTGGAATAGAGTGATCTGAATGCTCTCTGTTTCTTTCTCTTAGTTGTGAAAGTATATGTTGATATAGGAATTTTTGGGAATACAAGGAAGGTATTTTCACTCTCCCTTTCTTGAAAAATTAATGAATGCTTCCTTCTTTAGAATTTCTATATGCATCTCTTCAGCATGGTCACGAGATGAATAGATTATTAAAAGTTACGTGGAGAAGAGTGGCAAGCATGGTGAAATATCTGGACTTAAAAGTCTCTTTTCCTTATCTATTAGCTAATATTATTACTCTTGATTTGAGTAATTTCAGTTTATTATCTACTTGTATGAAAGTAGTATCCCTGTAGTAATTGTTTGGCTATACTTATCAATGTTTATGAAACTTTGACATGATAGAGTATAAAGGAAAAATCCATCTAGTTGAACTTGCTTGAGGCTAGTAATATTGTCCTTTGTTTGAAATTATTTTAAATGCAAATCTGTTCGTTACATGCGTTAAGTAAGATTTCATTTCTTTAGTTGAGAGTAATTTTATTAGGATGGATACTGCCCTTGGTTTTCGGATGGCTAGGTATTTAAGATTCATTTTGTTTCTTCTTATTCTATCTATGTATAAGATGAATCATCTGAAAAGGATTTAAGTGTGAAATGGTAGACTATAATATGAGTTATGTTTTAAAGTCATATTAGAATAGTAGAAAGATAAACTAGCGTGCTTCATGATTAATGGATTTAATGAAATTGATTTCATTTAAATAGGATTGTTTAATGGAAATAATTGGTGGAATGCAATTGTTTTAAGAATTAGTGCTTATCATGCTCAGTTCACTGAACTGACTTGTGCTAGCAATTATTGTACAAATGGTCATCGTAAGTGGTAAAGACATGCAGATCTGATATGATGCTCAAATTGTTTAATCTGGATTCTTATGATGAATTCCAACTTGATTTCTCTAATTGTACTATAGGAAGAAAGTTATTCTTTTGATGCTGATTATTGTGTAAAAATATGCCGAAGTGCATAAGTTGTAATTGTATAGGATTGGAAATAAATGAAATGGGGAAATTATTTCTTATGTAGTCTGAATGTTCTTATTTGTTGAATTGAAATTCTTATGTCTAAATGAATGAGAGTGAATTCTTATTATTATATGCCATGCCGAGCTAGTTGGATTTCCTAAGTAAGCCTTGTCAAAATTATGTGACTGAATACTTCATGTTTTTAAATAGTAATTCTTATATATTAAGAATAAGGCTAAATTGGAATTTAGTCCACTGCATTTTTAGGGAAGTTAAGGTTAAACTATGCCCTGATATGTAGCTATAACAGGAGGAGTATTCTATTACTCCCTAACAATGATCTAAGTCAAGGAAACGTAATTGATGGATATAAATCACCATGTCATAATAACAATAAGTCATGATATATTTTAGTCTTCGGAGATTGATATACGAACCCTTTCTAGGTTTAGTTAGCTTCCTTAAGAGAGGACTTAGGGCTATTGTCCCTATTAAGAGGAAATACATGATTATTAGGAACCGATGGAGCACCTTGAAACGAGGTCACAAATCTTATTAAAAACTTCTCTCTGTGAAAATTGAATTTAATTACGTAAGGCAACTCAAAAGGTGTGAAATTCTGGGTTAGGGAAAGGACTATTCAGTTAGGAGGGACTTGTAATCCAAGATATAACTCAACTTAAGTGAACTTATTAGAAGTTATGTAAATCTTTCTGAGGCAGTATTCGTAGGATGTTGACACATGACAACTGCAAGGTTTGTACCTTCAAGAAGATTAGGATCTTCTCGAGGATACAACAATGCAGGTGACTTATGGCAACACCCTTTTTGCATTGATCAGTTAAGATTTACACCTGAGACTCAAACAAGATTTTCCTTTGGGACTGGTTAGGATCATAGACATGCTATGAGGCAGCCCTTTGAGACTATGAGGTACCTTGACACACAGTGGTTAACAGTGGGTGATCCTAATATGTCAGCTTACCGCTAGTCTTCAAGAGCATCCTTATAACGTGAAGTATGATATTAACCCATTCCTAGAGTGAAAACTTGGGACATGGGAGACTGACAGAAGTCAGTATAAGACATTCTATATAACATCAGAGTGGGGTGAAGGATGTATTCTAGATTGACGAGTATGCCATCAAGGAATAAGTAGACATGAACAATATGTTTCAAATCTTTGGCCAAAGTATCGCAAGCTGCTGATTGCATTGTCTTATGTCACCTAGTCTAAGGGACGTGATGCCGATGAATGATAGGTAACAATTATTCAGATAGGTTCCTCGGATAGAGAATTCTAAAATCCCAGAATTAGGGAATACAACCGCATGAGAGTGAAGTGTTTTGATTGGAAACATGCCAAACTCTATGATACACATGAATAGATCGGTAGCTCACCGAGTCATGGAATGAATAGATCGGTGGTACACCAAGTCATTATAGTTGCATATGGTTATTTTTTATAAGAATGATTGTTATGATATGTGAGTTCTAAATTATGTATTTAGAACTAGAAAGCACTTATTATAAAAAATAAAAAATTATCTTGTTCTAATGTACAAAAATGAGGATGTTACATCTTGGTATTAGAGCTGAAGGTTGCAGCTCTTGGACCTATTGTGTCCGTAATCTGATAAAAAACCTGAATTTTTCTTGTAATAGAAAATGGTTAGAACAAGGGGGAATGTTGCAAATAATGATCCACCTGAGGAAGGGGCAGTAACAAACCAAAAACGTGATGAGATCCTTGCTGCCCTACTTGGACACAAGAGATCGTTTGGCTATACTTGAACAGTCAAGTAATGGGAAATGAGGAGGAGGATGAAGCTGGTAACAACAATTAGCCATACCTCCTGAGGACAACCCTGATATGGGTGTTGGTAATAACAACTAGAAATGTACCTCTCCAACCAGAAAACAAAAAGGCCAGGTTGGCAGCAGAACTCACTAATGATATAAAAAGGATAAGTCCACCTAAATATGATGGCACCACATTAAGAGATGAAGCTGACAAACTAGCTCAGCAAAATGGAGAAGTACTTTACAATAAGAAACTTCTCGAAGGAAACCAAAGCTATTTGGGGAGCCTATCAGCTTTCCCACGAAGCATCTTCATGGTGGGACAGCCGTAAAGCTGAGCTAAATATTGATGAGACCAACATCACTTGGGATCAATTTAAAGGCTATTTTAGGCAAAGTTGGCTACCACAAATTTTCTATGATCAGAAAATGACAGAATTCTAGAACTTAGTTCAAGGAAAGCTAAATGTAACTGAATATTGGGGAGCGGTTTATGAAACTCCTCAAGTATGTACCACAGTATCAAACTGACAAGAAGTTCAGAATATGGAAATTCATCATGGGACTAAATCCCGTGATCAGGAGGAGAGGTTGATGTTCACAGCCCAACCACTATGGAAGGGGTTGTTGAAAAATCCATAAGGCAAGATTAGAAATTAAAGGTTATTTCTGCTCATAAAGAGGAAGTGCGGAAAAAGATTTCAAACCCTTCTTCAACTTCTCTTACACCCAAGAAGGGACCATTGAAAAAGTTTGGCCACAAAAATAAGTTTTTAGTGGATAATAATAAGAAAATGACAATGAATAATCCTGCTGGAAATGTAAGGGATAGTTTTTCCAAGAATTATAATAATGGGCAAAAGTCCTATGGAGGCCAACATGATAATTTTAAGGCTGGAAGTAATTTTGAGCCTAAAAAGGGACCTGTAGGAGGCTGCTATAATTGTGGCAAAGATCACTACGTTAATCAATGCCCTTTGAAGAAGGATGATCGTAATCACCAGCATAAGATACATGCTGCAGTAGCAGACAAGAAAAGTTGAAAAGCAAGTGACACTTATAGAAGTTCCTAGTAAGTTATTTGGCATACATGTAACTATTATTTTTTATGAATGAGCTACTAAATGTTTTATTTCTAGTAAACTCACTTTGAACCTTAAAAGAAAAGCTGGAAAAATGGATAAATCTTGGACTGTATAGTATGGTAATAACTTTGTTCATATAGTTATTATGTGTCCTTTTGGGGTAGTCCTTGACTTACCTAACTTTTCCACGGAGGTTGAACTCTTTGTTACACCTTTGGGATCCTATGACATTGTCATCAGAGTTAATTGGTTAGCTGACCATAAAGCAAAAGTGGACTACTTTGGAAAATATATAAGATGTTTAGATGATTTACAGAAAACAACAGAGATTCAAGGTGTAAAACGGGAAATTTCAGTTAGGAAACTGTCAGCTATGTAACTTAAAAAGGCTAAAAATAAAGGATGTACCTTATATGCAGTAAAGATATCTAAATTTGTAGAAGAAGACGGTGATTTCATGAAACGATACCCGATGTTACAAAGTTTCAAGGATGTATTTCTGGAAGAATTACCGGGTTTACCACCCAAAAGGGAATTTGACTTCACCATTGAAAAGAAACCAGGGATGGAGCCTATTTCTAAAGCACCTTATCGGATGACTACTACAGAGTTAGTCGAGCTTAAGGCTCAATTGCAAGAAATTTTGTCTAAAGGTTTGATTAGACCAATTGTTTCACCTTGGGGAGTGCCAATAATATTTGTGAAAAAGAAAGACGGGACACTTAGATTGTGTATTGATTACCGAATGTTAAACAAGGCAACAATCAAGAATAGATATCCACTTCCAAGAATTGATGATTTATTTGATCAGATGCACAGAGCATCGGTTTATTCCAAGATAGATCTTTGATCTGGGTATCATCAATTAATAATTAAAGAAGAATACATTCATAAAACATCTTTCCGGACAAGGTACTGACATTATGAATTCACGGTTTTACCCTTTGGATTAACTAATGCACCTGCAACTTTTATGAACTTAATGAATAATATCTTTCAAGAATATTTAGACAAGTTTGTGCTTGTATTCTTGGATGATATTCTCATATATTCTAAAAGTGTTGAGGAGCATAATGAGCATTTGAAAGTAGTTTTGGAAATTTTGAGAAAAATAAGGTTATACGATAAGTTATCCAAATGTTCTTTCTTTGATACTAAAGTTCACTATTTGGGTCATGTCACTAGTAAAGAAGGAATTACTATAGATCCTTCAAAAATAGTGGTAATAACCAAATGGCCTGCACCAAAGAATGTACATGAAGTAAGAAGATTCATGGCCTTGCTGGTTATTATAGAAAATTTGTTAAATATTTTTCTAAAGTGGCTGCACCGATAACTTCATTACAGAAAAAGGATAATAAATTTGTTTGGAATGATAAGTGTGAATCTACTTTTAAAAGTCTAAAAATTTAGTTGACTTCAGCACCTATTTTAGCTGTACCTGACCCTAATGGAGATTTTACTGTTGTAACAGATGCTTCTAGGGAAGGCCTTGGAGCTGTTTTGTTACTAAATGATCATGTCATAGCATATGAAAGTAGAAAACTTAAGTTACATGAGCTGAATTATACCCCTCATGATTTAGAACTTGTTGCCATTGTTCATGCACTTCAAGTTTAGAGACACTATTTACTTGGGAAACCTTTTGAGTTGAAAACTAATCATCTTGGGCTGAAATATATTTTCACTTAGCCTAATCTAAATGCAAGATAGTAAAGGTGGTTAGAGTTTTTGTCTCAATATGATTTTGATATTAGTTACATAAAAGGAAAATAAAATAGAGTAGTAGATGCTCTAAGTCATAGGAAGCACATTTCTGCTCTTATAACATTAAGAACTCAGTTTAAAGATGAGGTGAAAAGTGCAGTAGAATCTGATACATACTTTCAGCAAGTAAAAGTAGTGCTTGCTACATAACCAAAAGATGAAAGGTATAAAGTTTTTCATTTTGATAATGAAGGAATGTTACGTTATGAAAACATAGTATACGTACCTTTGCTAAATAATTTGAGAAAGAAATTGTTAACTGAATTTCATAATTCACCCTTTTCTGGACACCCAGGTATTACCAAAATGCTTACCGATCTAAAACATCAATATTTCTAGAAAGGAATGAAAAAGGATGTTATTAATTTTGTGAGTCATTATTTGGAATGTCAGCAGGTGAAGGCAGAACACATGCACCCTGCTGGTTTATTATATCCCCATAGCATACCACAGTACAAATGGTAAGTAATAAGTATGGACTTTGTACAAGGGCTCCCTATGTTGAGAAATAAACATGATGTTATCTTGGTAGTTGTTGACAAACTAACAAAGGTAGCTCATTTTATTGCTGGAAATCTAAAGGATGATTCTCCTGTGTTAGCTAAAAGATTTGTGCACGAAATTTTTAGGTTACATGGAGTACCAGAATTAATAATATCTATCAGGGATCCTAGAATGACATCAAGATTTTGGCAAACACTTAATACAACTCTTGGAACTAAACTAAACTTCAGTTCTGCGTATCATTTGGAAATGGATGGACAAATTGAGAGAGTAAATCAGGTGTTAGAATACATGTTACGAATGTATTGCATGGATCAACATTATAAATGGGAAGAGTATCTCCCATTAGTTGAATTTGCATACAACAACACATATCACTCTTCTCTTAAGGCACTTTATGGAAGAAAGTACAGAACCCCTGTTAGTTGGGATAGCGTTGAGAATAGAGAGGTAATTGGGCCTGAAATCCTTACTGAAATGGAACAACAAGTTAAAATGATTCAGTAACGATTGAAGGAAGCAGCAGATAGGCAGAAGAGTTATGCTGACTTAAAGTAGGTTGACCAAAAATTTGAACTTGGTGAAAAGGTTTTTCTTCATGTTAAACCAATAAAGAGCTCTATAAATTTTGGCAAGGCTGCCAAGTTATCACATCGCTATGTGGGACCTTTCGAAATTGTCGAAGAAATCAATTCTGTAGCTTACCGATTAGCATTACCACCTGCTCTATCTCAAATGCATGATGTTTTCCATATTTCTTTGCTTAAGAAATATGTTTTAGACTTGTCACATGTTATAAATTAGAATTCCTTGCAGGTCCAAGACCCATGAATAATTGTGGTTAAACCCACTAGAGTGCTGGAAACTTGCCAATTGCATTTGATAAATTGAGAAATATAACAATGTAAGGTCCAGTGGGACCATTTTAATGCAGAAAGTGCAACTTGGAAAAATCTAGAAGAGATGAAAATTACTTTTCCCTTTCTTTTCGAACAGAATTGAATCTGTTGACTGATAATTTTTTTATTATTATTATGAATTTATCTTTTATGTCTTTATGTAAGCCAGTTTTGGGACAAACACTTATTCAGGTTGAATAAATAGTATCCTTATACTGATTTTTGAAACTATTCAAGTTTAAAATAGTACTTTGTTCAGTGAGTCAATGAATTGATTGACCAGAAGATAAATCAAAGGATATAATCATTGGGAAGATGAATCTTTTAGGAGGGAAGCATGTAACACCTAGAACTGTTGTTATTTTTTCTTGAGCATTCAAGTGTTGATATATGATTTCTCCTGTATAAGGTGTTTCACTCGGAATGTTTCATTCCTTTTAGAAATAGACAAGGGTTGGGGCTAGGAGGAATACATGTAGAATGTCGAGATGGTGTGCGTGTACCATAGAGAAAGATCAGGCTGAACTGCGAAGAACTCCTTTTTGTCTTGGAAGGACTACCTGCAAAATAAGAACACAAGACCACAAGATTTTAATTAGATAATAAATGAGGAAACTGCCTTGGGCCCAGGAAATATAAAACTTCCTTTCGAAGGTGGTCAGTTCCCCTGCTAATATGAATTAACACAAAAGACTATAAGATATTAATTAAATTGCTTTGTTGAACTGGGTAGGGGAAAGGCTGGTTATTGGTTATAGTCAGTATAACCGATGCCGGTTACTGATAACCGATGGCGGTTACTGATGACCGATATCGGTAGAGTTTAGGATCTGAAGGTTAGTTGTTTTGTGGGGTGGTGGTGTTATTTGGTAGTTGTGTTATTTGTAGGGCTGTATATAGGTGATATTAGGAAATAGGGTGATGAGAGGTAGATGAATGACAGTTAGATGCAATGATACGTTGGGTAGTGGATCCAAGAATGGATTTGTGGGGACATATGATTTAAAAAGTCGAAGAAATGTTATTAAAGAGGACATGCAAGAAGTAACTTACTGATTATTCGCGGAGATGCAGGTCCAAGAGCTCTGATGGCAAAGGCAGAACTGAGGTAGGATGGTCTGGCACACAGCAGATCAAATCAGCTGAGTATCACAGGGCTCTGGTATCCAGTTGCAGTCCTTGGCTTACTCTCCTTGTCTCTTCACTTGTCTCTGCTCGGTCAAGTGAAGATCTGGACTCTCTTGATCACTCCCAAATGATCTCTGTTGATTCAAAAATCCTTCGACCTTGATCCAAAAATGAAATTCTGATCCTTTGTTTTTGGTTTGGGGAGGCCATTTACAGGGAACCGATGGCGGTTACGTAACCGACGGCGGTCGAGTAGGAACCGGCATCGGTAAGGAAAAAGTAGGCTATTTTTAGTAAAATAGCCCACCTTCCCTGCTTTTCTCCCGAGAGATTAGTTGCGGGCTTGGTCAAGTGACTAGAAGGTCGGTTTTGGGTGCGAGAAAGGGGTCATTAGTCATGGGTGTAGGTATAGACCAAGTTTTAGGTCTTAATTAGGTTAGTTTAGGATTAGGGCTAGGTCATGATGAGGTGGCAAAATGAGGTGGTAGGTGAGGTGATGGGGATTTATCAATTACAAGGTAATTAATAAATAATTGTGTAAGGTTTAGGTAATGAGGTTAGGTTGCGAAATGGGATGCGGGTCACAAGGGGTCGTAAGACACGAATTTGGTGTCTACATTAGCCCCTTATTGTCGTGTAGCTTGTGTTGTAAAGCTGCGCGGACAATAATATGAAGTGGTTTCTCCTGTTAAGGATATAGGTAATCCCCCTCAAATCTAGCACAGATTGAGCGAACGGGAAATCAGGGATAGGGTTGATAAAGGGTGAATGTTGTAGAGGGGATGGTAAGGTGGTGGGGTAGGTCCAAGGAAGCAGACGCATGTTGAAATGCAATCGTACGACTAGGGTACATGATTTGACTAGCAAACCAGCAATGTATAGGCAAAGGTCGATAGTTTATCCAAACAAGGGTGATATAATCCTAGTATCCAAGGCATAGGAAGTAGCTCCAGGGTATATAACAGGTAAGGTACAGGAACGTTTAGGCGTGTTCGGCAGTACCAAATGGTTGGTTTGGTTGAGATAAACGTCACGGTCTAGGTCTAGGCAAAGTTGGTCGACAGATCAAGTCAAGGACCCTAATCATGCTAAAACACGAACAGGTGAGCTCGATTGAACAAAAGGTACAGGATGGATGGATAAAATAAAACGTTGATTGTGGGTATGGTATTGAAGTGATACGGCCTGTGGGTCGGGTCAAGTTGTTAGGTTACAGCCTTGGGTCGGGCCGGATGGTTAGGGTGAGGCCTTGGGTCGGGCCAAGTTGTTGGGTGGCGGCTTTGGGTCGGGTCGGATGGGTAGGGTGAGGCCTTGGGTCGGGCCAAATGGGTAGGTTGAGGCCTTGGGTCAGGCTAAATAGGTAGGTTAAGGCCTTGGGTCGGGCCAAATGGGTAGGTTGAGGCCTTGGGTCGGGCCAAATGGGTAGGGTGAGGCCTTGGGTCAGGCCAAATGGGTGGGGCGAGGCCTTGGGTCAGGCCAAATGGGTAGGTTGAGGCCTTGGGTCAGGCCGAATAGGTAGGTTGAGGCCTTGGGTCGGGCCGAATAGGTAGGTTGAGGCCTTGGGTTGGGCCGAATGGGTAGGGTGAGGCCTTGGGTTGGGCCAAATAGGTAGGTTGAGGCCTTGGGTCGGGCCAAATAGGTAGGTTGAGGCCTTGGGTCGGGCCGAATGGGTAGGGCGAGGCCTTGGGTCGGGCCGAATAGGTAAACAAATGGTGTTCAGCAAAAGTGGATATAGGCGATATGTGGTTAAAAAGGGGCAAATGGTAAATAAGGGCAAAAAAATTGGGGGAAAGTTGGCAGAAAAACCGATGTCGATTCTACATGACCGATATCAGTTAAAGGACCGATAGCGGTTCATTAGGGCAAAATCAAACCGATATCGGTTAAGGGCGAAAAACCTATAAAAAGAAAAATACGGCTTGTCATTGTCACTTGTGTTATTTGAAAACCAAATTGATTTGTCTGACGTGGAGAGTTGAGATTGGAGGTTTTATTGAGTGAGGTGGAGCTTTTTTTACTGGAGGAGTGAGTTGTTTGCGGGCCCGAGTGAGGAGGAGGCAGCAGTTGATTGGCCGGGGACCCAGCAGATCAGAATTGGAGCTATGGCACAGGCAGGAGGAGCAGGAGGGGCTGGACCAGCTGGACCACCACCACCCATCCCACCACGACGACGTGTCGTCATTCAGGTAGGTTCGAAACTCTTTATTTTGTGCATTTGAATGGTATTAAGCTAAATTGGGGGTTTGGGTAAGAATTTACATGTTTTAGGAAATAATGAGTAAATGGACGTAATTTGAAAAACGAAGAGGATAGATGGGTAAAATAGGACAAGGCGGCTAGGTGGGTAGGTTTTTAGGGTGTTTGGGTGGGTAGATAAGTAGAAAAATGCAAAAATGTGGGTGGGGGGGGCCGCGCGGGGGTTCGGCTCCGGGAAATGACAGTGAACGATGTCGGTCGCTAAACGACCGGCATCGGTCGCAAAATTTTAGGGGCTGGGTTTTGTGTGGTTGACCGGCATTGGTCGGTGGTTGACTGGCGTCGGTGGGAAGAGGGCCATGGTCGGTTGTTTGGGACCGGTACCGGTCCGTAGTATTTGTGTTGTTTTGTTTTGGTTTGTTTCGTTTGTTTGTTTTGGTTTGTGTGGGTTTATTGGGGGTTTGTGTGGGTTTGTTTTGTTTTGGGGTTGGGTGGGTTTGGGTTTGGGTTGGGCTTGTTTTGTGTTGGTGTGTTTTGGGGTGTGGGTGGGGTTTGTTTTGGGTGGGGTGGGTTTGGTTTTGGGTAGATTTTGGGCTTTGGGTCGGGTAGTGGTTTGGGTTGGGTTGGTATGGGTTTGGAGGTGGGTTGTATGGGTTTGGGGTTGGGTTGGTATGGGTTATAGTGGAAAAGGTAGGTGACTAGAGGGGGGGGTTAGAGAGTCGGGGTGTGGTCGGGGGGATAAAAAGGGGGTATAGAGGGTAAAGTAGATGATGTGATAGAGAGTTGGTCTAAGGTTGTGGGTTGGTTTTGCAGGCACGTCAGCAGTTGACGATGCGGGATAGGATGCCCCCGCTGTTGGTGCGGATGCGGCCACATGTATCTACGGCTCATTGGGCGATCATGCGCGAGGTGGGACTCGGCGGAGTCCAGCGATACTGAGCTATTGATAGAGATCACAGCCTGATGGTCGCCCTCATCGAGAGATGGGATCCGGTGACCAATGTGTTCCATCTCCCGACCGGAGAGATGACCATCACATTGGAGGATGTGTATCGCATCCTTCGACTACCGATCGAGGGAGAGGCAGTGTTCCAGGTAGATTCGGAGATGGCGATGGACAGCATCCTGCAGGATTTTGGAGATGCATCCATGCTACTTACCTATCACAGCGTGAGTATCGGGTATGGTGACATGTACAGTGCACACCGACACGAGACATGACTAGCCGTGCTGATGATGATTGGGATCACCTTCTTCACCCTCCCGGACTCAGAGGGAGACTATTTTCCACGGGCATTGATGGGGGTGCTGCTTGAGATGGTGGAGGAGCATACTTGCTATGTGTGGGCACCAGTGTATCTGGTGCAGCTATACAAAGAGCTCTGGGGTTATCGCCGGATGCGGCAATTTGGTATTTGTTCAACTTTTTTACTTCACTGTTGGGCATATGAGCACATCATATGCATCAGACCAGTAGGGTTACCCCAGCAGCCAGGGCCACAGGTTATATACAGATACGGCTTTCAGAGGTGGTTGGGAGTCGTGGGGCAGCCACGAGCAGTGCTTGCGGGGAGAGACGTTGCCTACTACAGGCATTTGTTAGAGGGCCTGACAGCGGTAGATATCGTATGGAGACCTTACAGATGTCATCACCCGCACAGAGGAGGCCGAGTACAGTTACGCTGGATCCAGTACACTTTCTGGATAGCAGGACGGAGGCCGGGAGAGTACGAGAGGATACCCCTAGAGAGGGTACGCAGGCAGATGGGGCTGCGATAGGACGAGCCACCTCCCTTCCCTCAGTATAGGAGGGATGATGTAGAGGCCCCACTGCCTGCACCACAGCCCTTGGATCCAGATTGGGTTGCTGAGAGGCCAGCAGATGACACAGTAGATGATGCTGGTTGTACAGGAGCATACATGGTGTGGTGGGCTGGTCAGAGAGCGGTGAGGGTAGTATAGCCCACACAGCCAGACTTGGTAGCTGTGACGATAGAGAGAGATCAGCTCAGGGGTCAGGTGCAGCTCTTACAGGGGCAGCTTGCTGCTGCGCAGGCACAGATAGGGGTCTTACAGGGGCAGCTAGCCCAGGCTCAGGTACAGGCACAGGTAGCACCACCACCAGCAGCACAGCCACAGGTGCAGGTACAGGTACAGGCAGCAGTACCAGCAGCAGCATAGCCACAGCCCCAGGCACAGGTACAGATATCACTGCCAGCAGCGACATAGCCACAAGCACCACCAGCACAGGTACAGGGGGTACTGGCAATAGGAGTCCAGGGACCAGCCCCAGTACCGACGATGGCATAGGATAGATACATGGAGGCGAGAGCAGAGGCACGGTACTATCAGGATGTTCTTGATAGTACCGGAGCTGAGTATCAGCCATATACGGCACACCGAGCAGAGACCTCGCGTAGTCAGAGATCGCAGGGAGGTGCAGCCACAGCCGGCGTGTCTGTTACAGGCAGCAGTCGAGAGGCGCCACAGGGACCAGCAGGGAGAGGTGCCGAGGGCAGTGGGGAGAGCTGAGGGATCCCTGCATTGTTTTTGTATTTGTATATTGGATATGGGCACCGGTCTGCGAACCGGTTATGTTTATAGAGGCCTGCGTGCCTACATATTACTCATTTATTCATTCATTCATTTATTGTATACCGGCCTGCGAGCCAAGTACGGGTTGTACAGTTGGTACCGGCCTACGAGCCGAGTATATATTTGATATGAGGGACCGGCCTGCGAGCCGAGTCGAGATTATTGATAGTTATTGCGGCCTGCGTGCCGGCTTTGTTGGATTATGAGATCATAGAGGCCCCAATGTAGGGCACAGTGTATATTTGAAAACTTGTATATATATATATATATATATATATAGATGATGTTTTGATCCATATGCAGTGTTGAAAATGTTTTTAAGTATTTCGTCAATGGTTTGTGGTATAGAATATATGATGAGTTTAATTGACATGTTGATATATGGATGATGTGTTATATGATGAAATGTTGCATGTTTTGGGCTGGTTTTGTGACATTGTTATATATGTATCTGATGAGTTGGATTCAAATGAGGTATAGATAGATAGTTTTTTGTTTTGTTTTGTTTTGGTTTGGTATCCTTAGCTGATGGCTGGTTTGTTTTTGTAAAATAGATGATGTTAATGAAATTGTAATGATATGTGTGGTGGATGGAAAAATATGGATAATGGTGTTGTGATGCAGGAAAAGAGGTGGGCGTGACAAAAATTAGGTAAAAAAATGAAGAAAAGACCATGTTTCAAAAGGGCGGGTGTAACCGATATCGGTTAGATAACCGACGCCGGTAGTTAGTAGACCGATATCGGTTACATGACCGATACCGGTTATTTAGGTATCAGCTTTTCTAAAAATAAAAAAGCTAGGGTGGCAACTTAAGTTCTAATTTTGAGAGCCATGCAAGAAGTTAAATACGCGAACGCGACGCTTTTTGACGACTGAGACAGGTAATTGCATGAGAAATTTGAGTGATAAGGAGAAAAGAGACAGGGAAAGTGAATGTGATTTGAGATTCAGAAGACAGAAAGGCAGGTTTGAAAAAGGTGGTAATAATGGCAGGACGAGGAGAAACATCCAGCAGGCAGGGACAAGAGGGAAGACAAGGGCCACCTCAAGCTACTGCAACCCAAGAGGTAACGTTTTGTTTGTGATTTGACTACTGCATGTTTTGTGAATAAGATGGGGGAGAGTATGTGGGTAGATATGAGAAAGAAAAGATGATAACAAGGGTTATAAATGGGGTGAGTGTTACGTGGTAGGTAATCAAGGGTTTCAGGTATGTCTGTGTATACAGAGAGGAATAAACGAGCAATTTATTGTCGTAGGTGGTTGTTTTAGGCAAGGTGTATGAAAGTAACAGGGACCGATATCGGTTAGGGATAACCGGTATCGGTTACTCAACCGGTACCGGTTAGCTGTAAACGATACCGGTTGCTGTAGGAATTTCCAGAATTTGAGAAAAAACCCGGGGGGATTTGAGGAATTGAATGGTTTTTTGTTATTTGGATGTATGCAGGCAGAGGCAGGGTTGAGGATGAATGATAGTGTACCAGCGCTGTTGTCACGAATCCGAGCGGATGTAACGCCAGCTGAATGGACATTGATAAATCGTTTGGGGTTAAGTGGAATCCGCTATTATTCACGAATCGCACGTAACCATGCTATGTTACAGGTGTTGATTGAGAGATGGAATCCTAAGACAAATACCTTCTATCTGCCAACAGGGGAAATGACAGTAACATTGGAAGATGTGTTCCGTATTTTGAGACTCCCAATTACAGGAAAACCAGTATATCAGGCATTACCTAGCGCGGCACGGGGAGCGATAACAACAGTATTTGGTCCATACGCACGAGATTTAACACAGCGAGGTTTGTCATTTACGTATGGGATAATGTATGCAGCACATCCTGAGGAGACAAGGTTAGCAGTAATATTAATGATAGCGGTAGGGTATTATGCATTACCGAGGGCAGAAGGGGGAAGATTTCCAAAGGCATTGATGTGTGTTATCTGGGAGATGATAGAAAGGGACGTGACTTTTGCATGGGCACCTGCATATTTGGCGGAGCTATACAGGGGTCTATGGGCTTGTAGGCGAAATCACAGGATGACGCTGGATTGTTCATACTTATTACACTGTTGGGCCTATGAGCACATTGTTTGTGTGCGACCAATAGGCCGACCCATCCAGTCAGGAGAGACCGGAGTACAGAGGTTGGGATTCAGACGATGGGTCCAGACAGAACAAGAGGCAAGATCCCAGGCCGTGACGGATGACTTTGAGTATTACAGGCAGGTATGGGAGAGGGTGACGATTGCGGATATCTGTTGGAGGCCTTACGGGAATTATATGGTAACAGAGAACATAGCTGAGGAATTGAGGGGTGTAGAGCGATTGAGATGGATCGCGGGGCACAGGCCAGGTGAATATGAGAGGATTCCTATAGATCACGTGCGGCGACAATTTGGATTTGTGTAGGATATACCCCAGGCTTATAGACCCTATATGAGGATCGATGCAGAGGCAGTATTCTCACCTCCCCAGCCAACACCCCCAGAAGGGCCTGAAGAGGTAGCAGCCGATCGCAGGGTAATGGATGCAGGAACGGAAGAGGCCTATAGATTATGGTGGGTAGCAGAATTGCAAGGTGTATGTGATAGTCCTGACATATTGGTGATTACAGCAGAGAGGGATCGTCTGCAGCGTTTGGTTCAGCAGCTCCAAACGCAGGTGAATGAGACAAGAGGATTGTTAGTGGTTGCGGAGTCACGGGCGGAGAGACTAGAGGCTGGAGTCCTCCATGCGAGAGGGCGTATTCATATGTTACAGGAGAGATTGGCAGATCAGTGGGCGGTACCAATAGCCATGGTACCTTTGAGGACAGAGAGGCCTGGCGAGAGGGGTCGACGATCACGATCATCACCTAGTTCAGGATGAGGCGTGAGGGTCTAAATAAATGTTAGCAAGGTATAAGAATAAATAAGAGTACCGACCTGCGTGTCGATGATAGAGAAGATGTATTTGTTTAACATCTAAATAAAATGAGATATGTATGTTGATTTGAGTTATAATAATAAGAATGTTTTCGTTTTGATTTTCGGTTTTTTGAAAAAAGGATAAAGAGGAATGTGATTAAATAGAAATACACAAAAATATTTATATTTACCACACATGATAGGTTATGGTAGGGGATGGTCGAGCTAACCTTGGGAGACCCCATGTCTCCGAAGTGCTGCCTACATAGCCCATTGCACAAAGCAAGGAGGGGCCTCAGACCGATGTAGTTCTCCCTTAGGATCAGGGAGAGGTGAATTCAGGCAATTTGGTACGGTTTAGGCAATTGGTTGGTTGGTAAGAATATTGATATTAATATTGGTAAGGTAAGGTTGTTGGTGTCGGTAATGAATTGGCGATGTTGTAAAAGGTATAAGGGAAGCGAAAGTGAGCCTACCCAAGTAGAAGGGAACCATGTCCTGATTAAGATCAACACACAATCCTAGATGCGAGGCAAAGTGGAAAGAGTGCTCCGTAGGTGAAAAGAGCTAAACAAACCACACAACGTAGAACGAGCTTGAAGCCCTAGGTACCGTGCATAGACGAGAAGTCAATAGGTGAAAAGAGTTGTATGATCACAATATATCGGGTGTACGTTACGTCCCTTGAGTTGAAACAAATGGTGAGGTGAGGTGGATGATATAGCTGAGGTACAGAGAACTTGTTACAAAGTGAGTGTTCTGACGAAAGAGAACCTACCCTAAATAGACAAGTCCATGACCCAAAAAGTTCTTTTTGAATGAGGCTTTTATTTGACTGAATGTAGACTGATCGATGCGGGAAGTCTACAAGGGATATTGATTGTACTATTCTTGAGGTCTTCACGAAGCTGATCAATGCGAGAAGCTTCTGATAAAGGCTGACTGTGTATAGCTGTCCTTCGAGGGAGCAGTCTATTTATAGTAGCAGATATGATTTTAATGCATAGCTATCCTTCGGGGGAGCAGTCTATTGATAATAGCAGCAATAGTTCGGCACATAGCTGTCCTTCGAGGGAGTAGTCTATATTTAATTTAGATGACTAGATGTTCTTTTGGCATGAAGCATCTAGTTTAGTAGGAAGTTTGACTCAAGAAAATCCCATAAGAATACGGCTTATTTTAATACTTTGAAGTCATGGACTAGACTAAAAAGGGGAAGGCATCGTTTAGGTGAGGTGAGAATCAAACTATGTGAGCTTGATTTTCATTATGAGGTGTAGGAAACGAAGTGCATGTAGCGGTAAATGAGCTCAAGGGACGAGCGGCAGGTAGATAAGAAGTGATATAACACTAAATTCAATAGTAGAATGGTCGAAGATGCAAGGCATTAAGGGGTTCAGGCTCAGGTTTACCATTAAGCGAAGCTAAACGATAAGTGCCTGATCCATAGGTGTGAGTGATTATATAAGGCCCAATCCAATTGGGAGCAAATTTTCCACGTTTGCTCTTTTCTAGTTTGGTGACATGTTGATTCTCTTTGAGGACAAGATCACCAACCTTAAAGGTACGCTCATGAAGTCGCTTATCATAAGCACGTTTGATACGTTTTTGATAGATTTGAAGGTGATCAAGAGCTGTAAGACGACGTTCGTCAAGAAGCTCCAATTGGGCTAACCGCTCTTGGCGGAAATCATCGTTGGTGAGAATATCCTGAAGGGATATTCTAAGGGAGGGTATTTGTATTTCGAGAGGCAAAACAGCCTCGGTACCGTATACCAAAGAAAAAGGTGTGGCATTAGTGGAGGTACGAATACTAGTACGATAAGCCCAAAGGGCAAAGGGGATGTGATCATGCCAATTTCTGCCGGATTCATTGACAACTTTCATGAGGATTTTGGTTAGTGTTTTATTAGAGGATTCGGCTTGTCCATTTGCTTGTGGATAGTAGGGTGATGAGAAGCTAAGTTTGATGCCAAAGTTGTCGCAAAGGTCTTGCAACAACTTGTTTTTGAAAGATTTTCCATTATCTGTTATCAGGCGATGAGGAACACCAAAACGACAAATAATGTGGTGGTTAATGAACTCTACAATTTTTTCTTTTTTAGTTGAAATGAGTGGAATAGCCTCCACCCATTTTGTGTAATATTCGGTTGCTGTGATAATCCATCGGTGACGTTGCGAAGAGGACGGATGAATCTCACCAATAAGGTCTAAACCCCATTGTGAGAAAGGCCAAAGATCTTGTGCGACCTGCAGCGGATGGCTAGGAGTATGTTGAAGGTTAGCATGTTGTTGACACATAACACAACGCTTAACATATTCGTAGCAGTCATTATTGAGAGTAGGCCAATAATAACCAAGGCGAAGGATTCGTTTGGCCACGGCAAGGCCACTAAAATGCCCGCCACAAATACCGTCATGTACTTGTTGGATGGTATGGGTGACCTCCGCGCTGGTGAGACATCGAAGGAGGATGCCATCAAAGCCACGTTTATAAAGGAGTCCCCCCATAACTACATAACGAGAAACGCGTTTAAGAAAAGTGCGTTTGCCAGTACTAGTAAGGTCAGATGGGAGAACAGAGGTTGTAAGGTAGTCGTGAAATTGGTGATACCAAGTATCCTGTGAATTAGCAGACACAGTATTTATCATACAAACTACCGGGGTTGAGTAGGATGGGGCAAAAAGTTGTTGGACCACGACGAATAATTCAGAGTCAGTTGATGAAGCTGGAATTTGCGAGGCTAAGCAAGCCATAGTATCCACAAATTTGTTAGTGGAGCGGGGAATGGTTTGGATAGAATAGTGAGTAAATAAGGCTAAAAGTGAGTCCACGTAGTATTTGTACTTTTGAAGTTCCTCATTTTTACATTGGTAGATGCCCATAACTTGATTGACTACCAATTGAGAGTCGCCAAAAATATTGATAGATTTGATACCTAAGTGTATCGCAACTTGGAGACCCAGAACAAGGGCCTCGTATTCCGCTGTATTATTGGTGCAGGGGAAATCAAGCCGGAATGAAAGAGGCATAGGTTCAGCGTCAAGAGGGATGAGAACAACGCCGGCTCCTCCGCCGCGCTGGCATTTAGATCCATCGAAGAAGAGGGTCATTTGATACGACTCTTCCCCGAGTGAAAGAGTGGCGATGAGTTCATCGGGGAATGTAAAATTGGTAAATTGTTCCCCAGGTAAAGGGGCTTCCGCAAGTTGGTCTGCGATGGTTTGTCCTTTGATTGATTTCTGGTGGACGAACTCAAGGTCGAGGTCGGCGAGGAGCATGAGCCATCGGGCGATGCATTGGTTTAGATGAGGTTTGGCATACATGTAATGGATGGGGTCCGTGTTGGTGATGACGAAAGTTTTGTGATTCAGAAGGTAGTGTCGGAGTTTGGTAGCCACGAATGATAGGGCTAGGCACAACCTTTCTACATGTGTATACCTAGTCTCATAGTCCACCAAAGTACGACTTATATAATAAACGGCTTGTTCTCGATTTTCAGAGTCACGATGTGCAAGCATGGCCCCTACAGCGTGGTCAGTGGCGGAAAGGTAAAGGTAGAAAGGGCGGTCGTCTTGAGGTGGGATAAGCACGGGTGGCTGCAAGAGATAAGTTTTGAGAGCTTCAAAGGCTTGGTGGCACTCTTTGCTCCATTGAAAATCAATGTCCTTCTTAAGGAGGTGATGGAAAGGTTGACATCGATCCGAGAGTTGGGAGATGAAACGTCGGATAGATTGAAGCTTACCTTGTAAACTACGCAATTGTTTGAGATTAGTAGGTGGGGGCATTTCTAGAATAGCTTTGACTTTAGATGGGTCGACCTCAATGCCACGCAAAGAGACGATAAAGCCAAGAAGTTTTCCCGAAAGGACACCAAAGACACATTTCTTTGGTTGAAGGCGGACAGAATATTGTAACAGGCGATCAAAGATAATGGTTAAAACATCGAGATGTTCACTGCGATGTTTAGACTTGCCAAGAAGATCGTCGACGTAATCTTCAAGGATTGTGTGCATAATGTCATGAAAAATGTAGGTCATAGCCCGCTGATAGGTGGCACCAGCATTCTTAAGGCCGAATGGCATTACACGGTAACAGAAGGTTCCCCAAGGAGTTATGAAGGCAGTTTTGTGTTGATCGGCAGGGGCAACCAAAATTTGGTTGTATCCTGAAAAGCCATCCATGAGAGAAAGCATTTCATGACCCGCAGTGAGATCAACAAGTTGATCAATGCTTGGTAGGGGGAAGTCATCCTTAGGGCAAGCGAGGTTAAGATCCCAGAAATCCGTGCATATCCGAAGTCCCCCCGTCGCTTTAGTGACAGGTACGATGTTAGAAATCCATTGAGGATAGTCAATAGGCAGAATGAAGGAAACAGAAAGGAGTCGTTGGAGCTCCTCTTTGACCAAGAGGGCAATGCGTGGATGCATTTTTCTCAATTTCTGTTTAATTGGCTTGGAATCGGGTTTCAGTGTAATGTTATGGACAGCAATGTCAGGATCAATTCCTGGCATGTCAGCGTAGGACCAAGCGAAAGCTTGGTTGCGAGCACGGAGGAAAGTAGTAAAGGCGACTTGTTCTGATGCGTTAAGGGATTGTCTGATCTTCACAATGTGAGGATCCTCCTCCGTGTGGATGTTGATTTCTATAGTAGACTCGTTCAGCATGGTTTGGGTTTCAGATGGTAAGGCTCGTTGAATATAAGAGTCATCCGCGCCAAGGTAAGTGAGGATGGAGCCATCATCCTGGCACTCAACAACGTTAATTGAAGGGGAGTCCTCTTCAATCATGTCTGGATATAGAAGGGGAATAGAAGAGGGGTGCTCATTATCGCGTTGATAAGTGAGGGGACCTAGGAAGATAGCATTTATGAAAAAAAAAAGTTAGGAGGGATAGATTCAGGATCTATCGACTCTGTGGGAGACGAAGGCAAAATGGGTGATGATGGTTTGGTAGGGGTAACGTCATCGTCTTCTAGAAGACAACTGACGCGAGGTTCCGTCGATGTAAGTGTTTCTGGAAATCCGAGACCACTACGATCATTATGTTTGCGTGTGGTGATGGGGATGAGCGTATGTCGGCCTTGTTCATAAAGACCAAAACCAAAGCCTTTCCAAGCACAGCGAGTCAAGAAGGTGAGGGCGAAGCGACGATTTGTCAGGTATTGAAAATCGGATTGGAAGGGAACCACACCAAGAGGAGGTTCAGGGGTAATGGAGGATGCATCAACACCCCCATACGTTAGGTTGGTGCGGCAATGGGGTGGTCCGTAAGAGATTACCTCCCCCACGCGACGGTCGTAGGTGGGATGTGCATGTAATTGTCCGTACTCCTGCGGGGTAGGGAAAGAACTAACGTTATATAGGCGGTACTCCCCCAGTGTAAGGCGTTGAAAAACATCTACTAAGGGGTCGGAGGTTGGGATGTTAGCTGCGGGAAGGGAAGTGGTTTTTGCGACGGTGGTTTCATCAGTTGAAGGCGTAGGCGCGGTTGAGGTGGATGGTTGAGGTACATTTGAAGAGGATGGTTGGGTTGAATGTATGGGTGTCTTGATTGGTATAAGCACATCGTTAGGGCGGTATAACATATTACAGGTTTTAAAGGGGGGAGGATCAGCTTTTACGGTGTAGGACTTCCCCTCGTACTCAAATTTTATGCATCTATGTAATGTTGAGGGAACGCATCCCATAGCCCGGATCCAAGGACGACCCAGCAATATATTATATTGGAACTCTCCCTCAAGGACATAGAAGAGTTCGGGTAAAGTACGTGGTCCTACCCGAATGTTGAGGATCACGGTGCCTAAGGTAGAGGTAATAGCATCATTGAATGATCGCAACATGATGGGGTTGGCGCACATGCAACTGGAAGGGATATTCATTTGTTGGAAGGCTTTTGAAGAGATGATGTTTAGGCTAGCACCCCCGTCAATCATAACATGACGTACCCGAATGTCCCGAATGTACGCTGAGATAAAAAGAGCAGGGTCAGGATCTTCGGTACCAAAGTCGATAATTTCATCTTCAGAGAAACTGACTGCAGCAGCTTGTGGTACAGAGACAGAAGTGGTTGGGGCGGTGGGTTGTTTGGTGAGAGAGGCAACGTGATTGGGTGTCAGAATGGAGGCAACGGGAAGGGTTTCATTAGGTAAGACCTCGATCCCCTGAAGAATTTCAACGAGAGCTTGTCGATGAGATTCAGAAGTCTGAATGAGATCATATAGTGTCATTTTTACGGGTGATTGGTGAAGCTGTTTAATCATGGCTCGATGGGCAGCTCCATTAGAGACGGGGTAAGCGGGTCCACGAATAACCACTTTGGGTGGTGGTGCAATCGGGATGCTGGACGGAGAAGGAGAGGACGCAGGTGTGCTTTCTTTCGCTTTCTCATTGTTTTTCTGCGCTCGAGTAGCAACACTAATCATATTAATCTCGTAGACCGGAGATGAAGAAGATGATTGGGATAAATCATGGTCTTCAAGAGGTGGGGTTGTAATAATGACAGATCTTGGTGAGGCGGGGACAGATGGTATAGGAGAGGGAATGGAAACTAAAGGTCTCTCCCTTCGTAAGTTGTCTTTCTTAACCTTTCTATCTGGGAGAGGTGACTGACGAAGGATGGTTTTTAAAGCTTTGCATCCCTCCACATCATGTCCTGGTGTGCGGTGATAAGCGCAGATCTTAGACTCATCATAACCTATAGGTCGAGGTTTAGACGGGTCATAAGGTCTAAGTGGGGGTAGGGAAATGGTCGCATTCTCTACTAACATAGCAAGGATTTTGGCGTAAGATCCTTTGAGTGGGTCAAAATCAGAAGAGGATGAGGGTATTGATTGCGCGGGTTTTGGTAATGTTTGGGCGTGGTTGGTTCGTATGGGTGGTGGTTTAGCCGAGGGGTGTTGATACGTGTTTTTCACTAAACGTGGTTTCTTTGGTGCAGAAGCTATATTGGATGATGAGGCCACAGATGGTGTGGTATCAGAAAACAACCACGGGGAAATAGGAGTGACCGAAAACAAATCTTTTGATGATGGAATTTGTTTAGGGTTGATAGGTGGACAGGATACGTGGAGTGACGGTGTTGCTATACCCTGGGATCTCTGTATGTGTGCAGAAGGCGTAGGTCGCTTTAAAGGAAACGCAGGAGGTATGATATATTGATGTAGGGTAGAGGGATGGGGTCCCAATATGGAAGGTAGGTGTGACGATGATGGTTTTAGTTGTGATAGAGGCATAGGTTGAGGAGATTGAGTCTGTCTCTTAATGGGGTGGACGGCTTTATTTTTAGATAAATCAAGCCGCTTAGGTGGGTGTGTTAGACTGGGTATGGGTAAGGTCCCAAGCGTAGGGGAAGATTTGGCTAAGTTAATAGAAGTGGACGGGGCATTTGGTAGAGGTGAGAGGGGTGAAGGTGAGAACATGGGCATTTTAAGCTTCTGTAAACACTTCGGGTATATGGTGGAGGCCTCAGGATCGGTCATTTGCATTTGAGTAGAATATGGCGTACTCAAACGTTCCCATAGGGCCTGTCTATCTTCTGTGGAATGACAGTCCTCACGTGTGAATGTGAACTTTTGTACGGAAGAAAGGTGGGTTGTGATTCCGGTCCACTGTGGGTGTGATACGGGGGGTAAACGAGGCACTGTATCAATAGATGTCAAGAGGTCGACCGGTTGTTGAAAAGATTTAGGTGATGAAGGACTAATAGGTAGGAGGGCATGTTCGAGAGGATCCGTCATGGTTAAAGAATTTGGTGATGTTGGTGCAAGAGATTCCTCGTCTAAGGATGTCAAAAGGAGTGGCGTACCTTCCTCTTGTGCAGCAAGAGGGGTAGAAGGGGAAATCTGGGAAATAGATAGGTTAGATAACATCCGTTCGCAATCTTGTAGGGATGTGGTATAAGAAGACTCATCGATGGGAAGAGAAGTCTGGGCAGTTAACTCCTTTATGGGTAAAGGAATGATTTCGCTTTGGTTCGATGGAGGTAAAGGAGGTTCGGGCTCCTGTGTTAGTGAAGAGGCTTGATTCAAAATTTTCTCGATAGAGGCTTTGGGCTGGGTATCAAAGACTGCATGGATCTCATGAACACTCTCCTCGGCTAAGATATCCTGGTTTACGTTGCTGTTGGAAGAGTGATTCGGGAATGGTTTGTTAAAGATTTTCAAATTTCGGTTGGCAGGGGCATTAGGATTATCGAGGGTTATATCCCCTGCGTCAACCATTTCCTGTACTATGTTTTTCAACATCTTGCAGTTTTCATGACTATGTCCTTTTACGCGGTGAAAGTTACAGAAGTCATTTTCTTTGTACCAGGAAGGTATGGCGTGAGTGGAATCAAACCCGGAATGAGGTTTAACAGGAGGTAATGTAATGGCTCCTGCTTTGAGCAATTTTTCCAATATCACACCATATGTTTCTCCCAAGGGAGTGTAGTTGATGGGCTCGGCTTTGTACTTATAGGTGGTTTTTGGTGGAGTATTGGACGGCGCTTGAGATTTGACCATCACCGCGTGGACAGCTCCTTTTGATTTAGAAGAAGTGGACGCGTGAGGAGTGGTGGTATTTGGTTTATTGGTAGAATCAGGAGTTCGGAAATTGGGGTTTTTGTTGCGCAACCGCAATTTCTCTTCTTCTAAGGCTCGAATTTCTAGTTTCTGAGCCATGGTAAAGGCTTCATCGAATGTACGGAAAGTTTGAATTTGGAGGGTAGGGGAGATGTGCTTAGCGCAAGCCCGCGTAAACAGTTCGATAAGTTCGGTTTGAGGCAAGGCATACGTAAGTTGGTTGATAAGGCCCCGCCATCGTCCAACGAAATCTGCGATAGATTCGTCCTCAAATTGTCGGATGGCATAGAGGTCGGTGATAGATACTTTCTTGGCAATGTTAATGGAGAAATGATCCAAGAAAGATTGGGCTAGTTGGTTAAAAGAGAAGATTGAGTGCTGGGTTAAAGCACTGTACCACTCCAAGGCAGGTCCTGATAAGGACATGGGAAAGGTGCGGAGTAACAAGGCATCATCATGGGCAATCAAATAACAAGCATGTCTAAATGATCACAAGTGTTGTTGAGGGTCCTCTTTACTGTTAAAACGGGTAAATTTTGGTAACTCCCATTGAGGAGGATATGAATGAAGGGGGACAGAAGGGTGAATGGGCTCCCGACAAACTTGCTCATATGTCAAGGCGCTACGACTTCCTGAAACAGAAGCCTCCAGGTTTTGCATTTTGTCCATCATTTGTTTAATTAGATCAGTAGTTGGATGAGATGATGGTGTGGTTGTGGTAAACGGAGGCAAATTGGGCCAAGGACCACCGCTAGACCCTGGTGGGGTTAAGTGTTGATAAGGTGTGGAGGATGAATATGTTGAGGCAACCGAATAGGGATGTCCCATATAGGATGTTGAGGTCACTGGATACGTGTATGGGAATGAAAAGGTAGGCGGAGCTTGAGAAGGAAAGCTCGTGTGGATAGGTGGCAAAGAGCAAGTCATGAACGGAGCAGTCTGCAAGAGAGATGAGGTAGGGGCAGTCAGCGGTAATGATATGTGGGGTCCGAGGTTAACCAACGGAAAGCCAATCTGAGTCGTATGAACCTCTGAAGCCGTCAGATTGGGAGACGGGGCTAGAGATGCAGGAAGCAAGGCGGTATTATCAGGCGGAGTGGGAGCTAAATGAGCAGCTATACTAATAGGCATACCCACAAGGAGCTGACCATCAGGCGTACGGTCAGGGGTATGAGACAAATAGTATTGTACAGCACTAGGATTAGCATCTAGAAATTTGGCAAAGTCCTTATCTCCCACAGGAATTTTAGGAACCTCGCTGGTATCCGTAGGATTCCCCACAGAATGTGAAGGGGGTGATTCAGGAAAAGAAACAGAGCAAGCGTGTGAAACCATGGCGGCAGCTTGCTTTCGAGTGATAACAACCATGGACAGGAGTTCACAGTAGGGTTTCAATCTGTCAGGAACAGAAACAAACTCAGACTGGTAAAATTGGTAGGTTGCTGGTTTGTCAGGAATTGGAAAAGAGAGTAACCGATATCGGTCTAGTAACCGATGTCGGTTACACTATAGCCGACGTCGGTCAGGTAACCGATGTCGGTGTAAGAAGTCTGGGCTAACAAGATATAAAAAGGCTGCTAATTTGATTTTTAACAATGTTTAGTATACTTGTCCAATTATTGATCACAGAAGACAGAGTATGAGAAAGAAAACAGAACTAAAAACAAGCAAGATGCACACACAAATCTAGAGATTAACCCTAGGGTTAATTTTAATTATCGTGGGCTTATGCCTTTAGACGTAGAATGATGTCAGAATCCTAAACAAGAGACTTAGGGGAAATGTCAAGTTGTTTTGGCTTATAAGGTTACCTCAATCGGGCGGAGGAATACCGCGGAAAAGGGGGGATGTTTGAGCTGTTGTGTTAATTGTGAAGTGATTCGGTATGTGTTGTGCAGTGAATGTAAGATTAATTTCCTGTCAATACCATGGATATCACCCCCACGTGTACGACCTGTTACTTAATCTACGTTCACTAGAATTGAAAAACAACAAGCAGGAATGCAATGCACGTGTTTTAAACCCAAATCGAAAATTATGTTCGATGAAGCAAGAGAGATGACTTTCACTAATGCGAAACTAGGAAAACAAGACAAATTCTTTACGAAATATATAACAAAAGCAACAACAGCAAGTATGCTTCCTAAAATGAAAATAAGCAAGAGAAACAGAAACCCAAAATGGGTCCCACCGGGCGTGCCAAAATGTTTCACTCGGAATGTTTCGTTCCTTTTAGAAACAGATAAGGGTTGGGGCTAGGAGGAATACCTGTAGAATGTCGAGATGGTGTGCGCGTACCGTAGAAAAAGATCAGGCTGACTGCGAAGAACTCCTTTTTGTCTTGGAAGGACTACCTGCAAAATAAGAACACAAGACCACAAGATTTTAATTAGATAATAAATGAGGAAACTGCCTTGGGCCCAGGAAATATAAAACTTCCTTTCGAAGGTGGTCAGTTCCCCTGCTAATATGAATTAACACAAAAGACTATAAGATATTAATTAAATTGCTTTGTTGAACTGGGTAGGGGAAAGGCTGGTTATTGGTTATAGTCAGTATAACCGATGCCGGTTACTGATAACCGATGGCGGTTACTGATGACCGATATCGGTAGAGTCTAGGATCTGAAGGTTAGTTGTTTTGTGGGGTGGTGGTGTTATTTGGTAGTTGTGTTATTTGTAGGGCTGTATATAGGTGATATTAGGAAATAGGGTGATGAGAGGTAGATGAATGACAGTTAGATGCAATGATACGTTGGGTAGTGGATCCAAGAATGGATTTGTGGGGACATATGATTTAAAAAGTCGAAGAAATGTTATTAAAGAGGACATGCAAGAAGTAACTTACTGATTATTCACGGAGATGCAGGTCCAAGAGCTCTGATGGCAAAGGCAGAACTGAGGTAGGATGGTCTGGCACACAGCAGATCAAATCAGCTGAGTATCACAGGGCTCTGGTATCCAGTTGCAGTCCTTGGCTTACTCTCCTTGTCTCTTCACTTGTCTCTGCTCGGTCAAGTGAAGATCTGGACTCTCTTGATCACTCCCAAATGATCTCTGTTGATTCAAAAATCCTTCGACCTTGATCCAAAAATGAAATTCCGATCCTTTGTTTTTGGTTTGGGGAGGCCATTTACAGGGAACCGATGGCGGTTACGTAACCGACGGCGGTCGAGTAGGAACCGGCATCGGTAAGGAAAAAGTAGGCTATTTTTAGTAAAATAGCCCACCTTCCCTGCTTTTCTCCCGAGAGATTAGTTGCGGGCTTGGTCAAGTGACTAGAAGGTCGGTTTTGGGTGCGAGAAAGGGGTCATTAGTCATGGGTGTAGGTATAGACCAAGTTTTAGGTCTTAATTAGGTTAGTTTAGGATTAGGGCTAGGTCATGATGAGGTGGCAAAATGAGGTGGTAGGTGAGGTGATGGGGATTTATCAATTACAAGGTAATTAATAAATAATTGTGTAAGGTTTAGGTAATGAAGTTAGGTTGCGAAATGGGATGCGGGTCATAAGGGGTCGTAAGACACGAATTTGGTGTCTACATAAGGACATGTTCCTTTAATTTTGGGAAGTCATGCTTGATATGGATTATATCTTTTTTTCTCTTAAGATCTTTGACTGAACCGGAATATGCTTGGACTCTTTTGTTTCTTTCATTCTTCGCATTTGAGTATAATCTGATTTTTGGAAGATTGTGGATTTATCCATCTTTATGAATCAACCTTGGATCAGTTGCATTGATCCAAGGGATGTTTTAATTTTATTCAGGATGAGAAAATGGTATTGAAATTTTGAGAGTTACTAAGTCTGACTGAGCTTTGAATGTTCAATTCCGGAGGCTAACTCTGGTTGATCATGCTAATTAGAAACTGGTTCCAGTTATCATTACATTAGAAAGGACCTAGACCTTAAGCCAGGTAAGATGTGTATGTTTTATATCTAAAGTTTAAATTACTTGATGCCAAACGAAATCTAATACAGGAATGTTTTATCCTGTTTGAAATCTATTACTTATTAGTCCTATTTAGGGGACCTATACTAGAATCAGTAAGGTTAGTATTTTTAACCTAAACTATAACCTAATATTGCAAGGTTAGTTAATCTAACCTAGTCCTTAAACTATGAGTCTAATACTCCTAAGGGTTAACTAAACCTATCACTATGGAGGGTGACTAATGTTATATCCTATGGAAATCAGACTAATGTCATATCCTATGATCTAAACTAATGCTATGAAGGGGGACCTAAGGAGGGTCGCGAGTCATGGGTGGTAGTTTCCATGGAATTTAATAAAGGATAAGGATGAAGGATAGGGAGTGCTGCCAGGTTTAGTGGAGGGTAAATTTGCTAAGAGAGTCTTGAAGTGGTAGTATCTCTAAGGATGGGAATGTTTGTTTATTTTGTTTTGGCATTCACCATATCTGGCAATTGGTGGTAATGGAAAATAGGTGGGAGAATAAAAATAAATGTAATTAATGAGCATCAGGCCTCGAGCGCGGATTGCTTGGGAAGGCATGCAAGTGGATTTTTTCTTGGTTGTTTTGTTTTCCATGCATTCCATTTTTTGCTCTACATGAGCACTAGTTCTTCGAACCAGCCATCTACTCTTCGTTGCATGGTAATTTTTAGAGTTTCATATTTACTTCTCTGTTAGGGGAAGTATATAAGTGATGGAGGTAACAATATTTTGTTGTTTAATCTTTCGTGGAAGAAGAAGAGAAGGTGTGAGCGCATTCAGAGGTCTTTGTAAAATTTTTAGTGACACTATCAGGCATGATAGGCCCTAACTGTTAAAAATATTGCTTTCCTTTAAATGTTTTCATTAGAACAACTCTATTCAGATGATTTGTGCACAGTTGGCTTGGCTGGTAGAAATTTATTGGTTTTTCTTTTGTTGATTTGGGAATTCTGGGTTGTATGTAGATCCTGGATGAAACCTGCTTCGTAATTCTTATTTCCATGATGTGTGTAACACTCTGAACTATTGTTACTTCCTCCTGAGCATTCAAGTGTTGATATATGATTTATTTTGTATAAGGACGTGTTACTTTGATTGTGAAGTCATGCTTGATATGGATTGTATCTTCTTTGCTCTTGAAGATCTTTGACTGAGTCAGGATATGCTTGGACTCTTTTATTTCGTTCATTTTTTAGCACCTGAGTTTAATCTGATTTCGGGATGAATTGTGGATTTACCCATCTTTATGACTCAGCCTTGGATTAGTGGCATTGATCTAAGAGATGTTTTAAGTTTATTTTGGATGAACAAAAATTATATACCTTACGAAGGTTGCAAGGTCTGAATGTGTTGAATGAACAATTCAGGAGTTAACTCGGGTTGATCTTGTTAAATAAAAATCGGTTCCAAATACCATAACATCGGGAAGGTCTAGACCTTAAGCTAGGTAAGATGTTCCTGGGTATTCAATAAGCTTATTTAGTAATACCTGATAGGATCCTGTACAGGGATGTTTTACCCTGTTTGGTTCCAATACGGATAGAATCCATTTTGGGAATGTTATATCTGTTCATTCTAATACAGATCGGTCCTACTTGGGAGACCTAGACTGGATTTATTAAGGTTAATAACCTAAACCTAAACTATAACCTATGGGTTGGATTAGTGCTAATCTAACCTAGCCCTAAACTATAAGCTAAATGTTGCTAAGGTTAGCAACCTAGCACTATGGAAGTTAGACTAAAGTATTACCTTATGATCTAACCTATGTTTCTAACCTAACTAATGATAGTGGATGAAGGGGGGACCTATGAAGGGGTGCGAGCCATGGGCGGTAGTTTCTATGGCATTTATGAGGTGTATAAGGATGAAGGACTTGGGATTTAGCAGAGGTTGTAAATATCTATTAAGTTCGACGTGGCAGAGTCACCAAATCTGGGAATGGTCTTTGGTTTGCATTTTTCCATCGCCAACTATGGCGGTCGGTGGCAATGGAGATTGGGTGGGAATCTTGGAGTTAATGTCATTGATGAACTCGGTTCCCGAGCACGGATTGCTCGGGAAGGCATTTAAAATGGAAAACTAGTTGGTTGTTTGGTTTTCCATACGCTCTGGTTTTTCTCTCTGTTTGATCACTGGTTCTTCGAACCAGTCTACTTGGTGTTGCATGGCAACTATGAGAATAACTAGCTCTTTTCTCTATCGAGGAAAGTTTATAAGGCATGAGGGTAACAAATTATTGTTGCTGAATCTATCGTGGAAGAAGAGGAGAAGGCTCGAGCTCATTCAGAGGTCTTCTTCAGATTTTTAAAGTGACATTACCAGGCATGATAGGCCCTGACTTTTAAAAATCTTGCTTTACTCCAAATGCTTTCATTAAAACAACTCTGTTCAGGTGATTTCAGTTCAGTTGGTTTGAAGCAATGTATTGGTTCTTCTTTTCCTATGGAATTAGGAATCTCAGGGTTTTAGAAGTCCTTGTTGGAATGGTTACTGTATTTATTCTTCCTTTTGGTTTCATTTTGATTACAGACCGGCTGTGCTTTTATTGTTGATGATTGAACCCTGTTGAATCTTGTTGTAATACTTTAAGTTCCTTCTGGTTGGAATGCTTGCTAAGATTATACTACTTGAATGCGACTATGGTAGAAATCCTTATTGTGATAGAAATTTTGGGTTTAGTCTCCGTTGAAAGTTTCAGGGATTATATATGAAAATGACTCAGTGGGAGTCCTTTTAATGTTTCATATGTTTTCATCTTCTGCTTAAGCTTAGCTTTGAATGTTGTTGTTTAGTTGAGAATACTGATGGTATCGACTCAGTGAGATTATTTGAAATGTATCTTGTATTTCAAGTTCTGTCTAAGCTTAGTTATGAATACTATTGCTCAGTTATGAATACTATTGCTTAGTTGTGAATACTATTGGTAATGACTCAGTTGGATTCCTTGAAATGTAACTAGTATTTCATTTTGTAGAAGAGCTCGTTTGTTAGGTGGGCAGAGAGCAAGTCATGAACGGAGCCGTCTGGCAAGAGAGATGCGGTGGTGCAGTCAGTGTTAAGATAATTGGTCCGCGGTTTAACCACGGAAAGCCAATCTGAGTCGTATGAATTTCTGAAGCTGTCGGATTGGGAGATAGAGCTAGAGATGCAGGAGCAAGGCGGTATGATTAAGGCGGAGTGGGAGCTAAAATGAGTCAGCTATACTAATATGCATACCCAGACAAGGAGCTGACCATCAGGCGTACGTCAGGGGTATAGACACTAAAGTATATAACAGCACTATGATTAGTCCATCTATAATTTGGCAAAGTCCTTATCTCCCACAGGAGATTTTTAGAACCTCGCTGGTCTCTGTAGATTCCCCATAGAATGTGAGGGGTATTCAGGAAGAAGAAACAGATCAAGCGTGTGAACCATGTGGGCAGCACTTGCTTTCGAGTGATAACAACCATGACAAGGAGTTCACACAAATATGGTGTCATCTGTCAGGAATAGAAAAAAACTCAGACTGGTAAATTGGTAGGTTCTGGTTTTTATGAATTGAAAAGAGGTAACCGATATCGGTCTGTAAATGATGTCGTTACACTATAAAGCCGACGGTCGGTCAGGTAACCGATTTTCCGTTGTAATAAGTCTGGGCAACAAGATATACAAAGGCTGCGAATTGGATTTTTTAAACAATGTTTAGTATACTTTCCAATTAGTGATCACAGAATACAGAGTATGAGAAAGAAAACAGAACTAACAAGCAAGATGCACACGCAAATCCTAGAGATTAACCCTAGGGTTTAATTTAATTATGTGGGCTTATGCCTTTAGACGTAGAATGATGTCAGAATCCTAAACAAGAGACTTAGGGGAAATGTCAAGTTGTTTTGGCTTATAAGGTTACCTCAATCGGGGGAGGATACCGGCGGAAAAAGGGGGATGTTTTGAGCTGTTTGTGTTATTGTGATGATTCGGTCATGTGTTGTGCAGTGCATGAAGATTAAATTTTCCTGTCAATACCGTGGAATCAACCCCACGTGTAACACCTGTTACTTAAAATCTACTCACTAGAATTGAAAAACAACAAGCAGAATGCAAAGCACGTTTTTTAAACGCAATTCGAAATTAATGTTTGAGAAGCAGAGAGATGACTTTCACTAATGCGAGATGTAAAAGCAAAGCAAGTTCTTTTATCAAAATAATACAAAACCTTTTGAATATCTTTTTTAAAAGAAGAAAACAGCAAGTATACTCCCTATATGAAAGCAAGCAAAATGAAAGAAACCCAAAATGGGTCCCACCGGGTGTGCCAAAATGTTTCACTCGGAATGTTTCGTTCCTTTTAGAAACAGATAAGGGTTGGGGCTAGGAGGAATACCTGTAGAATGTCGAGATGATGTGCGCGTACCGTAGAGAAAGATTAGGCTGACTGCGAAGAACTCCTTTTTGTCTTGGAAGGACTACCTGCAAATAAGAACACAAGACCACAAGATTTTGATTAGACAATAAATGAGGAAACTGCCTTGGGCCCAGGAAATATAAAACTTCCTTTCGAAGGTGGTCAGTTTCCCTGCTAATATGAATTAACACAAAAGACTGTAAAGTATCAATTAAATTACTTCGTTGAACTGGGTAGGGGAAAGGCTGGTTATTGGTTATAGTCAGTATAACCGATGCCGGTTACTGATAACCGATGGCAGTTACTGATGACCGATATCGGTAGAGTCTAGGATCTGAAGGTTGGTTGTTTTGTGGGGTGGTGGTGTTATTTGGTAGTTGTGTTATTTGTAGGGCTGTATATAGGTAATATTAGGAAATAGGGTGATGAGAGGTAGATGAATGATAGTTAGATGCAATGACACGTTGGGTAGTGGATCCAAGAGTGGATTTGTGAGGACTTATGATTCAAAAAGTCGAAGAAATGTTATTAAAGAGTACATGCAAGAAGTAGCTTACTAATTATTCGCGGAGATGCAAGTCCAAGAGCTCTGATGGCAAAGGCAGAACTGAGGTAGGATGGTCTGGCACACTACAGATCAAATCAGCTGAGTATCACAGGGCTCTGGTATCCAGTTGCAGTCCTGGGCTTGCTCTCCCTTGCTGCTAACTCTCCTTGTCTCTTCACTTGTCTCTGCTCAGTCAAGTAAAGATCCGGGTTTTATTCGATCGCTCTCTGATGCTCTTTCTTGATTCAAAGAATCCTTCGACCTCTGATCCAAAAATGAAATTCCGATCCTTTGTTTTTGGTTTGGGGAGGCCATTTACAGGGAACCGATGGCGGTTACGTAACCGACGGCGGTCGAGTAGGAACCAGCATCGGTAAGGAAAAAGTAGGCTATTTTTAGTAAAACAGCCCACCTTCCCTGCTTTTCTCCTGAGAGATTAGTTGCGGGCTTTGGTCAAGTGACTAGAAGGTCAGGTTTTAGGTGCGAGAAAGGGGTCCTTAGTCATGGGTGTAGGTGTAGACCAAGTTTTACGTTTTAATTAGGTTAGTTTAGGATTAGGGCTAGGTCATGATGAGGGTGGCAAAATGGGTGGGTGGCAGGTGAGGTGATGGGGATTTATCAATTACAAGGTAATTAATAAATAATTGTGTAAGGTTTAGGTAATGAGGTTAGGTTGCGAAATGGGATGCGGGTCACAAGGGGTCGTAAGACACGAATTTGGTGTCTACACCTGTTGAAGGAAATGTTCCATTAGGATTTTGGGAAGGCATGATTGATATGGATTAAATCTTTTTTACATCTGGAAGATCCACGTACTGAAAGGAGAAATATGCTTGGCAAAAACTTTTGTTTCTTTCATTCTTCGCATTTGAGTATAATCATAATTTTTGGAAGATTGTGCCTTTATCCATCTTGGTGAATCAACGCATGCAAGAGTCTGCATTGATCCAAGGGATGGATTAATTTTGTGCAGGCTGAGAAAATGGTATGGAAACATTTTCACGCAAGTTACTAAGGGTGACTGAGCTTTGAATGTTCAATTCACGCAAAGCTAACTGGGCTGCGGGGTGAAAAAAAATTCTACATAAGAAATTAGGTGCGGGTGGAAACGTTTTCACGCAAGGATTGGGTGCGTAAGGAGAAGTGCTGAAGTCGGGTGTTGTTTGAAAATGCCACATTAAACATTGTCATACAGTGGTAGGTAGCCCAACCTTAAATGTGTAAAAGTAGGAAAAGCTATATCCTATAAGAAATGGGTAATTCACTTATTAGTCCTACTTTAGTGAACCTATACAAGAATCAGTCAGGTTAGTATCTTTCAGAGCTAGGGTTTCAAGAACTAACTCGTGCGAAGGTTAGTTAATCTAACCAAAAACTTAAGCACAATCAGTTTGTTAGACCTACAAACCAGTTAGCTAAAAGTGATTCACAAGTGTGAGGGTGACTAATGTTATGATCCTATGGAAGCATCGTGATCTAAAGTCATATCCTAGGGTCTAAACTAATGCTATTTAGGGGGACCTAAGGAGGGTCGCGAGTCATGGGAGGAAATGTCCATGGAATTTAACTCACAGGATAACCTGGAATGAAAGTAAAGGGTAAAATGACGGCCACGAAACTAGTGGAGGGTAAACCTGCTAGAGACAATCTAAGAAGTGGTAGTAGGGCTAAGGCAAAATGGGAATGTTTGTTTAACAAGTTTTGGCATTCACCATATCTGGCAATTGGATACGTAATGGAAGAATGCTAGGTCGGAGAATGCAATAAATGAATGGGGTTAATGAGCCTAAGGCCTCGAGTGCGGATTGCTTGGGAAGGCATGCAAGATAGATTTTTTCGTGATCGTTTTATATTCCATGCAGTCCATTTTATAATCTACAAAGAGAAATAGTTCGTTGGAGCTAGCCATGTGCCCCACAAATAAATGGTAACACTTGACGGGTTGCCGATCTACAGCAACGTGGTCAAGGTGAAGTATGGAGAAGTGCAGGGCTTCTAACAACTATTACGTTGTTTCCATATTTCGTGGGAAGCCCAAGCACTTGTACCAATGGCTGATGAGCGCATTCAGAGGTAAATGTAAGAATTCTTCTAGCTGACACTATCACGCAAAAAATGTGCCATAACTCCCCAACTAATATTGCTTTCACTTCACATGTCCTAAACTATAGAACGGGACACGCTCATTCAGATAACCTCTAGTGCACAGATGAGGTAATGGCTGGTAGAAATTTATTAGTTTTTCCTAGGAATTGAAGAAGGGAATTCAAGGTACTATGATAGATCTCTGGATGATCAACCTGATCCGGTGATGAAGATGGCCACGCATGTAACACTCTGAACTATTGTTACTTCCTCCTGAGCATTCAAGTGTTGATATATGATTTCTTCTGTATAAGGATGTGTTCCTTTGATTGTGAAGTCATGCTTGATATGGATTGTATCTTCTTTGCTCTTGAAGATCTTTGACTGAGTCAGGATATGCTTGGACTCTTTTATTTCTTTCATTTTTTTTAGCACCTGAGTTTAATCTGATTTTGGGATGAATTGTGGATTTACCCATCTTTATGACTCAGCCTTGGATCAGTGGCATTGATCCAAGAGATGTTTTAAGTTTATTCTGGATGAACAAAAATTATAGACCTTACGAAGGTTGCAAGGTCTGAATGTGTTGAATGAGCAATTCAGGAGTTAACTCAGGTTGATCTTGTTAAATGAAAATCGGTTCCAAATATCGTAACATCGGGAAGGCCTAGACCTTAAGCCAGGTAAGATGTTCCTGGGTATTTAGTAAGCTTATTTAGCAATACCTGATTGGATCCTGTACAGGGATGTTATAACTTGTTTTGTTCCAATACGGATAGAATCCATTTCGGGAATATTATACTCTGTTGGTTCTTATACTGAATGATTCTATTTGGGGACCTAGACTTGATTTATTAAGGTTAATAACCTAAACCTAAACTGTAACCTATGGGTTAGATTAGTGCTAATCTAACCTAGCCCTAAACTATAAGCTAAATGTTCCTAAGGTTAGCCACCTAGCACTATGGAAGTTAGACTAAAGTATTACCTTATGATCTAACCTATGTTTCTAACCTAACTAATGATAGTGGATGAAGGGGGACCTATGAAGGGGTGCGAGCCATGGGCGGTAGTTTCTATGGCATTTATGAGGTGGATAAGGATGAAGGACTTGGGATTTGGCGGAGGTTGTAAATATCTATTGAGTCTGACGTGGCAGAGTCGCCAAATCTGGGAATGGTCTTTGGTTTGCATTTGTCCATCGCCAACTATGGCGGTCGGTGGCAATGGAGATTGGGCGGGAATCTTGGAGTTAATGTCATTGATGAACTCGGTTCCCGAGCACGGATTGCTCGGGAAGGCATTTAAAATGGAAAACTAGTTGGTTGTTTGGTTTTCCATACGCTCTGGTTTTCTCTCTGTTTGATCACTGGTTCTTCGAACCAGTCTACTTGGTGTTGCATGGCAACTATGAGAATAACTAGCTCTTTTCTCTGTCGAGGAAAGTTTATAAGGCATGAGGGTAACAAATTATTGTTGCTGAATCTATCGTGGAAGAAGAGGAGAAGGCTCGAGCTCATTCAGAGGTCTTCTTCAGATTTTTAAAGTGACATTACCAGGCATGATAGGCCCTGACTTTTAAAAATCTTGCTTTACTCCAAATGCTTTCATTAAAACAACTCTGTTCAGGTGATTTCAGTTCAGTTGGTTTGAAGCAATGTATTGGTTCTTCTTTTCCTATGGAATTAGGAATCTCAGGGTTTTAGAAGTCCTTGTTGGAATGGTTACTGTATTTATTCTTCCTTTTGGTTTCATTTTGATTACAGACCGGCTGTGCTTTTATTGTTGATGATTGAACCCTGTTAAATCTTGCTTGTAATACTTTAAGTTCCTTCTGGTTGGAATGCTTGCTGAGATTATACTACTTGAATGTGACTATTGTAGAAATCCTTACTGCGATAACAATTTTGGGTTTAGTCTCCGTTGAAATTTTCAGGGATTATATATGAAAATGACTCAGTGGGAGTCCTTTTAATGTTTCATATATTTTCATCTTCTGCTTAAGCTTAGCTTTGAATGTTGTTGTTTAGTTGAGAATACTGATGGTATCGACTCAGTGAGAGTCTTTGAAATGTATCTTGTATTTCAAATTCTGTCTAAGCTTAGTTATGAATACTGTTGCTTAGTTGCGAATATTGTTGCTCAGTTATGAATACTGTTACTTAGTTGTGAATACTGTTGGTAATGACTCAGTTGGAGTCCTTGAAATGTAACTAGTATTTCATCTTCTGTAGAAGTTTAGCTGTGAATACGGTTGGTATTGACTTAGTTGGAATTCTTGAAATGGACAGTATGTTTTGACTTCTGCTGAAGTTTTGTAGTGGATACTTTTAGTATGATATTGTTGGAATTTTTGAAATGGTTAGTATGTTACGACTTCTGTAGAAGTTTAGTTAAGAATACTATATGGTTTCGACTCCTTTTGAGTCCTTGAAACGTATTTTATGTTTTTAACTTCTGTAGAAGTTTTGTTGTGAGTACTATTGGGATTCTTGAATTGTTGTCGTATGAATTCAACTTCAATCGAAGCCTTGGTTATGAGTACTAGTTGTATTTGACACTGTTGGAGTCCTTGATATGTTGCCAGTTGGATCGATTCTCGAATTAAGTTCTCGTTGTGCATGCATATCATACAGACTCTTTCTTTCATTGTTGTGTGATATTCAGTTCGCTTATGTGGAATTAAAGGATGGGTTTTCTTTACCAACTTGACTCTGTTTGAGACCCAGTTGAATTTCGTAGTAGCTCGACTTCGGAGGAAACTTGAGGAAATTATTGATATGGAATTCGGCTTCTGTGAAGTCCTTGTTGTGATTATTATTCTTGAAATTGGCTTCTAATATAAGTCCTTGCTGTACATTCATAGAGATTAGATTTAGTTGAATGAAGCTGTGCATGTTTGTGATTAGACTTAGTATGAATATCGCTCTATTTACATATGGAACGTCATTTGTTTTAAGTGTTATCTAGTCTCGTGGCTGACTATGATAAAAAGCTCCTAGCTATGCTCTGTTAAAAAATGGTGATGGGTATATTCATGTTGTTGAATGTTATGAAAAAGAATTGTTGAGTCTGTTATGGTTGGATTACTTACTGTTGCTTGTCGCGAGAGCTCTTGTATTGTTTAGTAGCTACAACTGATTTTTATAGTTGGATTTAGATGGAACTGTAGTTCTTCTTGTAATCTCGACTGTTTAGTCACATGTGTAAATGTATTTGCATTAATCTTAAGGAGTCGGTACAGTCTAGAACATTATTGATTTAGGAATCTAATTGACTTTGTTTCTTTCTTCTAGACTGTAATTTATATGTTGATGTATAATAAGTTGAATAGGAAAATTCTCTCTCTCCTAGTCAGGAAACCTTGTGTGCTTTCTTCTTGCATCCTTTTGCGATCTCTACGGTAAGGGCATAACAAGAATAAACTATGGTATTGTATGGAGAGACTGGTATAAAATGTGTGTTGCTATATAAATGGGTATACTTGTCAATACCATTGAAATGTGTTATGATGATAAAAGAATTAAGACAGTGAGTTTAATGAATGTTTTAACTGCCTTTGAGAAATTGATAGAAACATTCTTGTAGGAGTATTACTGTCTTAGAAAGGTTGTATTTATATGTTCTTAGTCTCTAACATATAGGATGAATATCCTGATTTAAGTTTGGAATTTGAAGAAATGATTTCATATAAACAGGTTGTTTAATGAGAACAATTGGTGGATTGCAATTGTTTTAACTATTAGTGCTTATCATGCTCAGTTCACTGAACTGACCCGTGTTGACAATTTTTGTAGATGGTTGCCGTAAGTGGTAAAGACACGTAGATCTGATATGATGTTTAGATTGTTTAATTTGGTTTTATGATGAATTCCAATTTGATTATCTAAATGTACTACTTGAAGAAAGATGTTCTTTTGCTATTGAGTATTGTATCAAATATGCTGAATGCATAAAATGTATTTGATTAGCTTAGAAATGAATGAAATGAGGTATTTGTTACTTATGTGTTTGCATTCGTATCTTGATGGATTGAACTTCTTCGGTTCGAATGATTTTAAGAGCATTGTTATTATTGTATACCTTGGAGACATTTGGGATTCTCTAAGTAAGCTTTGTAAAGATTATGTGACTGAATACTTGTGAATGTTTAGTAGTTCTGTTATGTTCTATCTAAAGCTAAATTGGAATTTAGATCACTATCTTTCGAGAAGCTAAGGTTAAAATAAACCTCAACAAGAAGCTAAACGGGCTTAATAAATTATTACTTCCTAGTCTTGATCTAAGCCAAGACAACGTTTAATTGGATTTTTAATCACTATATCTCAATACTAATAAGTAAGATATATTTCAGTTATGAGAACTGATATAAACCTAAAAGGGTATGGTTAGCAACCTTATGTGAAGATTTAGGGCTATTGCCCAGTTTCGTTGATTTAGATTACTGTTTTTCAATGAACTCCTTGATGATACCTCAATTCTTAATAACTTCTCTTTGCGTAATGGTTTTTAATAAGAAAGGTAATTCTAAGGTGAGGAACCCAGGGGTTGGGAAAAGACTACCCTAAAAGGATCGTCTTAAAGTATAACTTTAACTCAACGTATGTAACACCTCAAAAATAAGTAGATCTTTTCGAGGCGGATTTGAAGGTTGATGGCACAAGTCAACTGTAGGGTTGTACCTTTGAGAAGATTAGGATATTCTCGAAGATACAACAATGTAAGTGACTTCTGGTGACACCCTTTGCATTGATCATTAAGATTTACACCTTAAAATCGAACAAGTTTTACTCTGGGACTGATTAGGAACGTGGTCATGTTATAAGGCTGCCCCTGGAGACTTGGGGTATCTTGACACACTGGGTTAACTAGGGTTGACCCAGTATGTCAGCATATCCCTAGTCCTTGGGAGCATCCCTATAACGTTGTCATATTATTAATCCGTTCCTGAGTGAATAACTTAGGGCAGGAGAGACTGACAGAAGTCAGTATAAGACATTCTACATAACATAGGAATGGGGTGAAGGACGCATTCCAGATTGACAAGTATGTCGTCAAGGAATACGAGACATAAGCAGTATGTTTCAAATCTTTGGCCAAAGTATCACAAGCTGCTGATTGCGTTGTCCTATGTCACCTAGTCTAAGGGAAGAGATGCCAATGAATAATGCTAACAATTATTCAGATAGGTTCCTTGGACAAAGCATTCTGAATCCCAATTTAGGGAAGAGAACCGTAAGAGGGATGTGTTAAAATAAAAATGCCAACTCTTTGATACTCATGAATAGATCGGTATATTACCGAGTCATGGAATGAATAGATCGGAGGTACTCCGAGTCATCACAGTTACATATGGTTATCTGTTATAAGAATGATTGTTATGATCTGAGATTTCTAAATTATGTATTTAGAACTAGGATGCATCTATCAAAAAAAAAAATTCTTGTTCTAATGTACTAAATTGAGGACGTTACAATGTGAATACAATATGGGTTTCACTTTCTGTTGGAAGTGTTTTATGTTTTATTTATCTGGCTAAGGTATTGGATTAAAAATGGCTCCATGATAGATTTTGTGCTTGATGATTTCATGTTTGAAAATGCCACTGTAATTAACTATTGTTTCGAATATGGTTGGAGTATTTGATTGTTGCTTCGCTGTATGAACTCTAACTATTACTGGACGTGTTCAGGAAATTAAGTAGTTGATTTTATGGTTGGAATGCTAGTTTATTCAGTAAACTCGACTGGTTTAGTCACGTCAGTTGGAAATATTGTTGAATTCTAAGCCTTTACCTTTATTTTAAAGGGGTCTGAATGTTCTTATGGATATAGGTTTTCTGAGTAAGGAAGTATTTGGTGTAACTGTTATTTTTGTGATTTTTACATGGATATTAGGAACACAGATATGTTTAGGATGAAATGTACTTGGAGGAACTCTGTTCCCTGATAATTCGTGGTTGATCCTAGATCTGCATGAATGGAAATTATGTTTAAAATTTGGTTAAGAAAGGACTGTGTTTGATGTTACCTGAGGTGATTTTAAAATCTATATTTAGAATTCAACTATTAACTTTGTACATGCAGTTTGGTTTGGTATCTTGGAACAATTTAACAACCTAATAGTGTAATGGTTGGAAATAATTAGTTTGATCCATTGGTAAGTAATGGTAATGGGACGGTTACCCTAACTCTTAGTCCAAAATGATTCGAGTAATGGGTGAAATGTAGACTGTTTACTTAGATCAGGATTGTGGTCTGAGTTTAGAACATTTATAATGTTTTGTAGCGATTATTGGTCTTTGTTTAATGTACAATCGTAAGACCATAGGGATCTATAGGCAAATTTTAAGGTGACTCTACCTAACTAGAGCTATTGGTGAACTTAAGTGTTGTTTTACTTGCCTTCTTTTTCCCTGATTGAATTAGAGAATATATATATTACTTCTTGGAAGTTAGTATAGTTCTGAACTTGATTAAAATAGAGTTCTGATCTCTCTGTTCCTTCCTCTAAGTTATGAAAGATAGTTTTTATAGGAATTTGAAGAAGGAAGGTATTTTCTCTCTCTCTCTCTTGAAAAATTAATGAGCTCTTCTATAGAATTCTGTAAGGAACTCTACAGTATTGTTATGAGATGAAAAGACTGTTAAAAATTAAGTGGGAAGAGTGGTAAGTGGTGAAATATTAACTTAGAATTCTCCTTTATTTTATTAGTAGGATTATTATCCTGATTTAGAATTTCAGTTTATTATCTACTTGTATAAAAGTAGCCCTGTAGTAAAGGTTTGGATTACTTAGCAATGTTTATGAATTTGATATGATAGAGTTAAAGGAAATCCGCTAGACAAACTTGCTTGAGGTAGTAATCTATCCTTTGTTTAAATTATTTTTATGCAAACCTGTTGGTTGCATACCTTAAGAAGGTTTCATTCTTTTGTTTAGAGTGATTATAACATGATTGACACTATTCTTGGTTTTCGGATGGCTAGGTACTTAATATTCATATTGTTTCTTCTTATTTTTTGGTATAAAATGAATCATCCAAAAAAGATTTAAATTGAAATTGTAACTATAATATGAGTCATGTTATAAATTCATATTATAATGGTAGAAAGAAAACTAGTGTGATTCATGATTATGGATTTGATGAAATTGATGTCATTTAAACATGATTGTTTAATGAAAATAATTGGTGGAATGCAATTGTTTTAAGAATTAGTGCTTATCATGCTCAGTTCACTAAATTGGCCCGTGCTAGCAATTTTTGCAGATGGTCATCTTAAGTGGTAAAGGTAGGCAGATCTGAAATGATGCACAGACTGTTTAATCTGGTTCTTATGAAGAATTCCGACATGATTTTTGTAATTGTATTATAGAAGAAAGTTACTCTTTTGCTGATGAATATTGTATTAAAACATGACAAAGTGCATAGGTTGTAATTGTATAGGTTTGGGAATAAATGAAATGGGGACATATTACTTATGTGGTCTGTGTTCTTATTTGTGGAAATGATCTTCTTTTGTCTGTATGAATGAGAGTGCATTCTTACTATTATTTGCAATGCGGTCTAGATGGATTCCCTAAGTAAGCCCTGTATAATTATGTGGCTGAATACTACATGTTTCTGGTTAGTAATTCTTATATATTATGAATATGGTTAAATTGGAAATTAAACCACTGCATTTTTAGGGAACGTTGAGGTTAAACTACGCCCTAAAATGTGGCTATAACTAGAAGAGTATTCTATTACTCTCTTAATGTTCTAATTCAAAGAAATGTAATTGATGGTTATAAATCACCATGTCTTAATGGTAATAAGTCTGATATATTTCAGTCTTCGAGATTGTTACAAACCCTTGCTAGTTTAGTTATCTTCCTTATGGGAAACTTATGGCTGTTGTCCTATTATGAGGATAAAAGGTTAATAGGAACCAATCAACAACTTGAAACAATCTTTAATCTTATTAAAAAAATTCTCTGTGAAACTGAACCAAATTTCGAAAGGTAACTCAAAAAGTGTGGGACCCAGGGTTAGGGAAGGCTACCCAATTAGGAGGGCCTGTAATCCAAATATAACTCAACTTAACTGAATTCTTGGAGGAATGTACATCTTTTTGAGGTTGTTTTGTAGGATGTTGACACATGTCAACTGCAGGGTTGTACCTTCGAGAAGATTAGGATCTTCTTGAGGATACAACAATGCAGGTGACATATGGCAACACCCTTCTACATTGATTTTTAAGATTTACACTCGAAACTTGATCAAGATTTCCCTTTGGGACTAGTTAGGACCATAGACATGTTATGAGGTAGCCCTTTTAGACTCTGGGTACCTTGACACACGGGGTTAACATTGGTTGACCCAGTATGTCAGCTTACCCCTAGTCTTCAAGGGCATCCTTATAACGTGAATTATGATATTAACCTAATCCAGAGTGAAAACTTGGGTCAAGGGGGCTGATAGAAGTTAGTATAATATGTTCTATATAAAATTGGAGTGGGGTGAAGGATGTATTACGGATTGATGAGTAAGCCGTCAAGGAATAAGTAACATGAACAGTATGTTTCAAATCTTTGGCCAAAGTATCGCAAGCTGCTGATTACATTGTCCTATGTCACCTAGTCTAAGGAACGTGATGCCGATGAATAATGGTAACAATTATTCAGATAGGTTCCTTGGACAGAGCACTTAGAATCCCGGATTAGTGAAGAGAACCACGAGAATGAAGTGTTTTGTTGAAAACACCAAACTCTAAGAAACACATGAATAAATCGGTAGTTCACTGATTCATGGAATGAATAGATTGATGGTATACCGAGTCATTACATCTACATATGGTTATCTATTATAAGAATGATTGTTATGATTTGTGTGTTCTAAATTATGTATTTAAAACTAGAAAACACTAATAAAAAATTTTATCTTGTTCTAAAGTATTAAAATTTGGATGTTACATCTGTAACAAGGGTGATAAAGGCATGCTCAATCAATAACCCAGGAAGAAAGAAGATAACAAGTTACTCCAGAGGAGCAAGCCATGATGATGTATTACAAGAAATGGAGGATCAGTGGAAAAATGAGGGTGGAAGAAGAAGTATGCTTAGTTATAACTTACTCGGGACTGTAGAGCGTTAGTGGGAAACACATCGCAAGAGTCTCCTAGAGTGACATGAGGTAAGAGTCACATTCTCTGTAAGATTATATAGAAGCAAAGTGCCCAATGTTATCCAAGAATACCATGGAAAATAACCCACCTCTTCCCATATCCAAGCATGTGAGAAGGTCTGGATGAAGGGCACAAAATCTTTACCACCTTTGTTATGGATGCATAAGTTATATTCCATCTTATAGTGTTGTGCACGTGCATGGTATATTCACTCTGAGACATGCCATCATACTGAGAATTAGAAGGAGTTAATAGCTGATATAATTCAAGCATTTGAGTATCGAAGTATCAAACCATCACTGGAGAAGGCACTGTAAGTTGTCAAGTACCTTACAATGGGAGACAGTACTATGGAAAAATATAGGTTACTAGAGTTACTGGGTGAAACTTGTTTGGAGATGTGTCTCAATTAAGAATAATAAGAAGAAATATAACTTGAGCACGCGTGCATTGAAAAGGAAAAAGGAAAGATGGTTTATGTAGTAGATGGTGAAGACATGGAAAGTCTAGATGTTAACCATTCCATAGGTACATGTGATGTCATAGATAGCAATGATGAGTGAGCATACACCTACCATGAGACCTTGAAAATAGAGAAGGTTAACATTGGCTTAAAGGCACAACCTAATGAAGCTATCATTGGGGACTATTGGTCAAAAAAACAAGTTTCAAAGATCATTGATCTGTTGTGTGAGTTCCAGGATTTGTTCCCACGTGGGTACCATGAACTAATAGGTGTCAGCCATTCCTTGGGGGAGATGAGGATCAAGTTGAAGGAAGGTACACGCCTGATTTAGAAGAGGCCTTATCAGATGAATCCAAACTTATGCATATAGGTCAAGGAGGAAATAGATAAGATGATCACTTCATGTATCATTAAGGCTATGGAAGAATCAGAATGGATAAGCCCGATGGTCATTAGTATTAAGAAGGATGGAATAATAAGGATATGTGTTGACTACAGGGACCTAAATGTAGTGTGTGTCATTGATCCTTTCCCAACCCCCTTTACTGAAGAAATTCTAGAGGGAGTAGCTAGGCGCGAGGTCTACTCTTTTGTGGATGGGTTCTAAGGTTATCATCAAGTCAAGATTGCAAAGGAAGACTAGAGAAAGAAAAATTTCACCAGTGAGTGGGGAAGCTTTACCTATAAGGTAATGCCTTTTGGATTGAGAAATACATCTATTGTATTCTCATGCATTGTGGTGTAAGCATTTCAAGACTTCGTCCAAAAATTTATTCAAGTCTACCTAGATGACTGGACTGTGTATGGGATGGTAAAATACCATTGTGATAATTTGAGGTTAATATTTGAGAGATGTCGGAAGTTGAGGATATCCCTCAACATTTAGAAACTTATCTTTGCCACTCCATTTGGAACCTTGTTGGGGCATACTATATGTAAAGGAGGCTTACTAGTAGATCCTGCCAAAGTTGTAGTTATTGTGGAATTGGGGGAGCCTACTATCAGAGCGTAGTGCTTAGATTTATTAGGAATACCAAGTACTAAAAGAAGTTCATCAAATGATATGCCAAGATCACCACGCCCTTGGAAGAATTTCTAAAGCACAAGAGTGCCTTTCATTAGGGAGAGGTACAATAGAAGGCATTTGACACTTTAAAGGATAGACTTGTCACTGCGCCCATACTATGTTTTCATTCTTGGGATAAACCTTTTCATGTGCATGTTGATTCCTCAAGAACAACCATGAGAGTAGTACTATCATAGCCTGGTGAGGGGATTGTTGATCATCCCTTGTGTTTTGCAAGTACCAACAAAACAAAATTATACCACTACTGAGTGCTAAGCATTGTCAATGATCTATGTGCTACATAATTTTGGGTAGTATATGCTAGAAAACCCTTTTATATTCTACATAGACCACATAAAACTGAAGTATTTGGTTAATAAGCTAGTTTTGCAAGGGAAAATATGTCGTTAGGTCCTATTACTTCAACAGTTTGACTTCATAATTGTGGTAAAACCAGGGAAGAGAAATTCAGGACCTGACCACATATCAAGGATTGACTCAAGGGAGGACACACAAAGCATTGAGGATACCATGTCAAATGCACAAATGTTTAGGTTATGATGTACGCCCTCAGATTTAGAAGATATTATGATATTCCTTAAGACAGGTTTGACACCAAACAAGATGAAGGTTTTCGAGAGAAAATAGTAAGGAATACGTACCATGCCCTACATGTTGATTAGTGGAGATCTATACAAATTAGGCTATGATGAGGTTCTGCACCAATGTGTATTAGAACATGAATGCGTGGAAATTATGTATGAAGCATATGGAGGGATTACAAGAGGACACTAAATAGGAAATGCTACCGTGTGGAAGATTCTAATGGAAGGAATTTGGTGGAAAACAATCTACCAGGATTGTATTGAATTTTGTAAGGTATGTGACCATTGTTAGTGCTTAGGAAAACCTAGAAAGATAGATGAGATGCCATTAAGGCTAATAGCCAGTGTAGAGCCCTTTAAAAAGTGGGAAATCAACTTTGTAGGGCCAATTTCACCTGCTATGTGAAGGACTTGTTCACGTTACATCATTACTTGCATGGATTACTTGAAAAGATGGGTAGAAGAAATGCCTACAAAGGATTTCACTGCAACAACAACTACTATATTTTTATTGGAGAACATAATCAATAGGTATAGATGTCCTTTGATCTTGAGTAGTGACAGGGGTACACATTTTCCAATGAAATGGTCAGGATTATGCTAGCAGAGTTTATGGTGGCCCATCACAAGACTACTACTATCATTCATAGGAAAATGAAACTTTTGAGGCATTTAAAAAGATACTAAGTCACATGCTAACCAAGATTTATGATGTCGGAAGTCAGGATTAGGATAAAAAAGTATCATCCGTTCTATGGGCATACATGACAACCTACAAAATATTTCACAAGGACACACCATGTCAGTTGGTGTTTGGCACAGAGGCTATTTTTTCCATTGAATTCATGTTACCATCGCTGTGTATAGCACACACATGAGATTTAGATGATGAGAAAGCGCTCGAGGAAAGGATTGACATATTAATGCAGTTAGACGAAATGTAATCACTTACTAGATGGATATAGAAGATTGAAAAGGATAGAAAAAGGCATGGCATGATCGTCATATCAAAAACAAAAAAATTTAGGTTGGGAAGATGGTTTTTTTGTATGATTCCAAGTTTCTGTGCCATCCTGGGAAATTGAAATTCCATTTTTTGGGCCCGTACATCATCTTGTACATCCTTGATTTAGGCGCATGTCATTTACAAGAACTGGATGGGATAAATATACCTAGCCATTTCAATGGGAGTAGGTTGAAGCCCTACTATAAATAAGCCTTCCTTGTATTTATGCATAAGGCAGTATTGTCAGTTAGATTAGAATTTCCGTTTATGCATTTTTTCTTTTTGTTTCCCTTTCTCATTTCTATTTCCTTTCCATTGTTCTATTTTTCACCCTATGCGCCGGTAACCACATTATTTTCAAAAGGTTGTGTATGCACAGAGGACCACACATCTATTTTAGTGTGGGATCAAGTAGTGTGAAGTGAAGTATAAGCTGATAGTAAAAGTTAAATGGCCCAATTGAAGGATAGAAAGAGCATAGAAAATGGTGGTTGAGAATTGTTGGTATCATGATAAGGCTTTATAAAGAACATGTATAAATAAGGAAAAGTGCAGGAACAACATGAGGTAGGTGAGGGAAAAAATTGGGTAAAAGATAGAAGAGGTGCCTTCAGTGCCGCAAATGCACACGTAAGAGTCTTCGGTCAGTAAGGATTTTTATACACTAGAATTTTGTAAAGAGTTTTTTATGTAGGATTGGGCACATGGATAAGGGTGCTTAAGGTCAGATTTAGTGGAAAAATCCACATTTAATGCTAAGTACACTGGTAGGTGGCATAAAATTTATTGCTGGAAACAAGGAAAAAGATATAAGTATGAGGTCAGGAGAATCATTATTTTACCTTACAAATTATGAAGCGGAAGGGCTCTTACGAACTAGGGAATCCAGAGAGAATTGTGTGAATAAAGAAGAATCATAAAGATCTAAGTGCACAACTAGGTTGATCTCCAAACCAGAGTGGAAGGAGTACACGAGCATGGGGAGAAGTTATTTTTTAGTATGTCATATTATGTAATATTTTTCCTAGTTAAGGGTTCAGAAACTAGGGCACAAAGGTAAGAGGATTCTTCATAGTGTTGAGCCTTAGAGTTGAGTAGAGCGAAGAGAAATTTGAGTTTTAACCTGACAAGTAGAATGGAAAAAAAGAAGGCAACCATTTCACTAAAGAAATAGAAGGGAAAGGGAAAAGGAAAATAAAGCACTACCATCGCTAGTTCCAATGAAGAGTCGTATGTAGAGATGCAGTACCCAGATGGAGTGTTTATGGGAAAAGAGTGGGAATCAAACTTGAGGAAGATGGCCATAAGAAACTACAATCATTGCATGAGCACTACAAAATAGAGATGGTGTTGGAACTAGTTTGTCCAACTAACAAAAGGACACTAGAAGGAATGTTGATCTACAACAATGAAGTGAAGGTGAAGTTGGAGAAGTTCAGGTTGTGACAACTTTATGAGTTTCCCTATTTTGGAAATCCCAAATGGCTATACAAATGGTTGATGTCATGCATAAATGAATACCACTTATATTTTGTAGGCCAAAAAATGCACATAACTCCTCAACTCATATCAAAGTTCACTATCCTGATTTGTGAAGGAGACTCAATAGATGACGACTTGGATGATAAGGAGGCAATTAAAGAAATTGTGGAGGCCTATGAATACAAAAGGGTTCACATTATTTTAATATCAAAGATATCCCTAAACCTATTATGAGAATGGCCATGCACTTGGTTACCAAGCTGAATGATCAAGAAAGGTGGACACAAGTGAACAAGGCATGGTTGAATGTATGCCAAAATATTTCTGAAGGCACCATTTATAACTTATCAACCTATATTGCAAGATGAGATCATTAAAAACATGTAGGAAGGAGAGAAGATACTATTTGACAACATTCTCCTCACCATCATCTTCTTAGAGATTGGAGTTCCCAATGGGCCAGAGAAGTTCATATGGGAGTATCCAGAAGAAAATCCCTCACCTGTGAAAAGGTTTGAGAAATATACTTGTGAGACCATGACGGCAGCTCACAAGGTGCACATTGAAAAATTGTACAAGAATATGCATGACGCAATTGGGGTAGATTGGAGGATACCTACGTAGTTTCCCATGCTTGTGGATGGGGAAGTGGAGTTTTTTGTATATCAACATTTTTCGTATTGGTCAGTTTACCTTAACAGATGGGACTAAGAGTCCATGCTTCAAGCTACCACTTTCTTTCACCACATAATACTTCCAAGTGGGGGTCAATAGTTTCAAAGAGGCCAAGAGACTAAGGTTTGACCTTAGTGAGGTAAATCAAGAACACTGTGAGCTATGCCAAAATATCATATATCCAAAGAAGCACACATATGTGGAGAAATATGTCTCCCACAAAGTGCAGATAATAAAACCAATAATACTGTTGATTGCTGAAAGGGATGCAACAAGGGTATATCTATGCATAAGGAAATTTTTTGAGAAGGGAAACTACTTGGATAATGACGTCTCCATTTTAGAAGACCCCACAGGAAGAAAGAAGGCCACACTAAACAAGGGGGAGAGAGAAGAGGTGCAGAAGAAGAAGGCACCAAGTGTGAAGACAACACAATCTATGGGCATGCCAAAAACAAGTGCTAATCCAAGCACTTATGCATGCAGGAAGAATTCCTCAGTCAAGGAGAAGACCCTAGAATAAGAGGCACTAGAGCAAGATGAGCCCCTCATAAGAGAAGAGTTGCCAAGGAAGGATTCACCCACTAAAGAGAAAGAGAGGGAAGAGTCTCATACTAGAATCATCGTTAAGGAAGAAATAGAAGGTGGCAGAAAGGGAAGACTCAAAAGAAACGGAGGACTTAGAGGCCTATAGGGGTGAAAAGGATGACAATGAGGATGAAAAATTTCATAATCATCCTACGTATGATATACATGATTTATAAGAAGGAAGTGAAGGAAAGAATGGCGAGGAAGAAGTAGATGCTCAAGGTATAGGAGTGAGTGAAGAAGTAAACACAAGAGATCAGATGACCCCAAGCCTCACCAAGGATCACATAGAAGAAGCCGCAGAGAGAGAAGTTCTAGGAATCATTTAAAAAGTTATTGGAATAGGAAGTAGATCACAATGTAGATGAAGTGATGAAGGAAATAGAGGAAGAAAGCATTGGAAAGGAGTATGATAGCATGGGTGGAGATCGTAATTTGGCTATGAGCTTTCCAAAGGCTGCACGCACAAGTGGGAAGAGCATGGTGGCAACACAAGGGAAAGGAATGAATTATATCAATGATCTAAGAAAGGTGTTACGTGTGCACTTCCAGAGCATTATACCAAAAAAACAAGTCCTGGCCATGCCCTCATTTGATGTAGAAGGTGCATACCCATGAACCAAGAAGATGCTATCTTGGGTATTTGAATCCCATATTGATGAACTTGAGTTTGAGGTAAGCCAATGGGTGCTAGTGAAGATGCCATAGACAAAAGGGATAAACCCCTTAGATAGTGATAAAAAATTGTCAAATGAGTAAGTCTACAATGCACTCAAAAAAAATTTAGTTGAGGTTGAGGCTAGAATTTTTGGGAGGAATGATAGGGTGAGATTCCTAGAGGTGGAGTTAGAGAAGAAGGAGGAGGAGCTTCTCAAGAAAATCAAGGACCTAAAACAAGAAGAATTGATCAATGCATAGTTAAGGTGTGAACTTAAAGAGGAGAAGGAAAGGGTGTGTGGATTACACAAGAAAATTGAGATTATTACGGATGTTATTATCTCAAATCATCCCAAACTAGAACCACCAAAGAAAAAATATGAATCAACCTTGCAATTCTTGGAGGATTTGACTCACGTCCTCACTATGAAGAGGCATCCACTCACCTTAGAGTCCATAGAAGAAAATCTTGCACACTAAGAGTGGGAAGATAAGCTAAAGGTTATAGTGATTGTTGCTCAGTATACCAAACTCCCTGCTGATGTGAAGGCCACTATACAAGTTTCCAAAGCTACCTATGATAATTGTGCTGATAGAGATAGAGTAGCAAGCATATTGGTCACTACACATGAGACAAAACTCAAGGAGTTCTAGGAGAAGAATAAGGGGAACAAAGTAGAGTAGGATAGGATCCTGGCTGAGGTGGAGAAGAAATCAGAGGCTATCGAGACCATGTCAGGATCGATCAAAAACTAGCTGAAGGAGTTATACTCCCAGATCCCCTGTAGGATTGATGCCCTCAAGGATTTGGGAAAACAACTAGAAGGAATTGCTGAAACAATGAGCACCAGGGGGAAGGGCTAAGATTTGAGGAGTTAAGCACCCTAGTGGGTGACCTCTGTCAGCAAACACAGAGTGAGATTAATACCTGGAAGAAGGTAAAGGTAGATATAGGGAAGGATTTCCCTCTCCTCCTTCAACAATGAACACATTGTCCTTCATTTCCCCATTATTTCATTCTTTCTTCCAAATTATTCATTCCTCCATTCTTTTTCCAACTATTCAGATCCCACCATTATTTATTAATTAAAGATAAGTGTTTTCAAAGATGGAGAACATGCTTAGTGTGGGGTAATGTTGGGCCTTAGAATATTGGCTAAGTACAAGAAAGCACGTGGGCGCACGAGGCTTATATGAAGAAGGGTGTGTAAGGTAAATGAACGTGGGATAGGGTTTTAGTAGGGTTTAACAGAACCCAAGGTGCACATGCAAGGAAAAGGAAAGAGTTTTAGAACTTAGCCATAGTCAACATTTAAGGAAGCACATGAGAAAAGCGTGACCCGAATGAGCATGCAGAGTGGATAAGGTGCTAGCCTGGCAACTCAATGGTTAAGGAAGGAATATTCCATGTGATGGAAGGATACTGAAAGAAATCATTACAAAAATTGGAGATCTTGGATGGGAAGAAGCATGCTCCATTAAAGGACCACATGGAAACTTGGCAACCGATCTATTACTTTAGGAAGGCATGGTGGTGGATATTAAAGCTATATATAGAGATGCTTGAGTAGAAGATGTTGGTGCCATTTTTGAGCTTACACCATGTTTCCCTCAATTTTCAAATCTTTATCTCCTCAAAAAAAATTTATCCTTTGATTTGATGGTCTGTAATTCTTCCCCTAGTTGAAATGCTCACAAACTTGTTTTTTTGCCCTAATTTGGAAGAATAATCCAACTTTTTCCTTTTCTATGCCCTAATTTTTCCAATTTTGTGGGATATGTTGTTTTTCCCTTTTCCAGATCATGGAAAAATTGAAATTGATCAAATCATGCTTTTTTGTAATTGAAAATCCAATCCCAAGGTCAAAAATGTTCGAAAATCATGCTTCAATTGATTTAAAATCGAAAAAAATCTGCCATCCTTGGTGAAAAAATTGAATCCTAGGGCATCCTTTGAATTTTTTGCATTTTGACGGTCATACGGGTGTCATTTTCTTTTCAAATTCATCCTTAGAAGGTATTGGAAATGTATAAGCTTCTAATTAGCTGAGGAAAAGCGGGGAAGTGTTGTAGCTTTTCATTTTTCACCTTTTTGACAAATGGGGCATTTTCGGACCCAAGGACCCATTTTTTTCCAAATTTTCCTACGTGGCATGTTTTGATTGGTAGGGGGATGGTGGGTGGTTGGATTACCTTAAGGTTTTTAGACCTTATTTTGTAAAAAATTTAAAGTCACAAAATGGTCCGAAGCCCCGCAGCCAATCCAGAGTGGACATGTGTCCTAAAGACCAAAGGCGGATGAGCGGGCCGAGGGGGGACTTAGAGTTTTTTAGCTCTAATTCTCTAAAGTTTCAAAATAAGATTTAGCCCCACTCCAATCAGATGAGGACACATGGCAGCATGACAAGGGTAGAGCAAGTCAACAGGCTGGCGGAGGTAAACAGAGATTGTTTCCCTTTTTCACAAAAGAGTTCAGAGTGAAAATGTTTAGTGTGCCCCTACGAGCCAATCACAGTTGGACACTTGTCCAACAGAGTCAGAGGGAAGTACAAGCCATGGAGGGAAATGGGGATTTTTTCCCCTTTTTGGCAAAAGGAGTTGAGGTAAAAATTTAAGCTGCGGGCCTATAAGTGAATCATCGAGCGACACATGGTAGAGGACAAGGCGGGTTGGCAAGCTAGCGGAGGAAGGAGAGAATTTTCTCCCTTTTGCAAAGAAGGCTTAAAATCAAAATTTGGAGTGTTAGCTTGCAACGAATCACAAGGAGACACGTGGTGAGAGAGAAATCAGAGGTGCGGGCTCATGTGGTAAAAAGTGAAAATTTAATGATTTTTGAAAAAAGATCAAAATGTGTATAATTGAAGCGTGATCCCAATGGGACCCACCATGTGCCACATGTCAGCTCCAAAATTCAAAGGAAGAGTGGTAGAGAAAAAAATCAAATTTTTCCATTTTTTCAAAAATGTCAAAAAGACAAAAAGTAAGCCCGAATTGATTTCCAATCTTTTTTTGCCACGTGTTTGGCCTTATCCAAAAATTTAAAAAGGTAACTCAAGCTTATTTCTAAGTCCACATCTTCCACGTGGAGGGCCAGGATTAAAATATGGATAAGATCGACGGTTGTTGTGCATCCATTTGTTTTGACTGCCATGGGAGCTCTAGGAAGCATGGAATCACGATTTTTACATCAAAAATCATCAAATTTATAGTGATTTTGTGTCATCTTGGCCTTCCAGGATCATTGGCATCACTTTGGCTTAATTCTTTGATCTGAGGTGATTTTGAAATAATATTTTCCCTAATCTGTCCAAAAATGTGAAATGACAAAATCAAAAGTTGTAGAGGTAATTTGAAAAGGTAAAAAGGTGAATATGATGAGTTAAAGGTGTTTGTATGCCTTAATGATGAAAAAATTTCCTCCAGGATGGATAATGATCCATATATTTGTAATGATTTAATCTTTTTTGCCACACCTATCAACCCACAAATGTTAAACTGTTTTATATCATTTTCATTGAATCACGAGGGTTGTTTTGTAACAAAATTGATCCCATGACATATTCTTTGTTTGGGAAAGAAGTCTCCAATGTGGCATGAGGTATATAATGCATTTTGGAGAAATTGTAAAGGGTCGGGGGGAAAGTTGAAAAATCATGAGCAAATTCTCAGAGAAAGCTCATTTTTTTGAAAACCCACCAAAGAACTAGAATAATTTCTTCTGTGTTGGATCTTCATGTATGTGAGTTGGTTAAAAGTGTATATCCATCACACAGCTCTAAGATTGTTCATGAAACTCTCCTCTGCTGATGAATCTAACAAGATTTAGATTTAATCTGTGTTTTTCTAGGAAATATGATGTTTGTTATCATTTTTAAATTCTTGCAAATAGTTTTCATTGTTCTTGTTGCAATCTTGCATTGAAAGTATTTAGAAATCACATAGAATCTCCATTTCTTGTTGATATTTTAGTGGCATTTGTAATCTCATGTTTAGAAGACCCTTCATATGATAAAGAGATAAACAAATTTAAAATCACTTTACCTTCCTTGACTGCAGAGATTGCTTGTAAGGCTTTGGGGGTACCTTAGGCTTGGTTTGATCAAGGATCTTTGTGTTTAATTGAGTTATTTACTTCAAGCTTTTGTGGTGAGTTCTCAAAGATTGTGTGAAGAGTGAAACCTAGGATTCCATTTATGCCTCTTATGGATGAAAGAATATCCTGATGATTTGAAGCATTTTATTTGATAGTTGTTCAAGTATTGTAGAGGTTGTCAAAGATTTGATATATCCAAGTTTGTCTTGTCAACACCCCACCAAAAATTCATTCAAACAAACTAATCCTACCCATACTACCCCTACATTACATTGTGTGTCAACAAAAGGATCTAACCCATCTACAAAAATGCACAAGGAAAATCAGGATTATACAATGTCTTCAGTAACCCTTGCCTTACATTGAAAATATCTCCATGATCTGGGAGTGACAACTTGTGAAAGTCAAATTTGGAGCGTTGATCATATTTTCCCAAGGCATTTTCATACTATTTGCATAAATTAAGGGATATATTCATCTCCTTCACCATTTGGGGGTTACAATATAGGTTCTCTTACCTTGGTTGAAAAGGAACAACCTAAAATAGTGAGGGTCAGATCAAATCCTTTCAAAGTGTTATCCATCTCTCCATAAATATGAGTACCAGTTAGATCACCTCCCCAGCTACAAAAAGACACACATAGATATCTATCTAACTTCAACCTTCATGCCATATCTCTGATATTGCTTAGACTAAAAGGAGAACAAATTTGAGTATCAACACTTTTATGGCACCGTTTCCGGGGAATTGGAATTTCTTGGTGTTTTTGGAGTGTTTGAAGAGTTTAAGAATTTGTGTATTCAAGTATTTAAGCTACTACATTGTTAAAATGTCATTTTATGCTTCAGATCTGCAATTTTTAAACAAGGGTTTCAAGTTTTGTCTACCCTTTTTCCATTTCCTAGTAGTTCATACACTTTTGGTGCATTGTGATTGATTGATTTAAGAAGAAGAAGGTCTGGTTTATAAATCCTTGCAAAGGTTTCAGTACTAGCTATTTCACCTTTTTATTAGATTATTTCTTTGAAGTGTTAACAAAACAGATAGGGTAATGGGCATAGGAGGAATACCTGTTCAAATGTCAGTTGATGGGTTGTTGCACACATATGACTTCTAAATCCAAACCTGATTTTGAGAGCTTCCTTTTGGCTAGAAGGAATTACCTATAATGAAAACAAGACCACTAGAAGGAATTAAACAATATGTGCAGTGAACAGCCTAACATGAGCTAGATCCGGGAAGTATGATACTTCCTAGATGGTTGTTAGTCCACTATTTTAAACAATTCAATGCTATAAACAAAGTAAATATTGTTGTTATTTTGAAAATATTTAGGTATATCACTTAAAAACACAATAAGAAATAGATATAATCTAACAGGCTAAGCTAGAATAGAATCCAAAGGTCAAATGATTGGTTCTAGGTCTCTGCAGGTTTGATAAAGGTCTCAGGTAGGTCACGAATGAAGAAGGGTGAGGTGAAATTAGATGGGTAGGTCTCTGTTTAGGGCTGTGTGGGAAAACACAGACACCGGTTTCAGTCAGGGGTGACCAATGGTGGTTAGGTATAACCGGTGCCGATTACTGTGAGATCTGGAAATGTCACAGAATAGGCTGGGGTCTCCTTTGTGATTGTATAAAGGACTTTGGTTGGTTGAGATGAGGTATTGGGTGAGTGGAGTAGGCTTTTGCAATGTTTTAATGGGTATATGGAGGTAAAAATGTGGAGAAGGTCAATAGGGAGAAAGATAAACAATGGATGATAAAATGATGATTAAATGAAATAACCAAGAAAGTATGATGTTGTACTTACTTGAATTTCATTCCTGAAGGCCTGTGTGTGAGGGATGGAGTTTATGATGATGGGTTTGAAGGTTGTAAGTGATCACTAACTACAGAAAAGCTTCTGCATGGGTTGTATGTATACTCCTCTTTGCTTGGATAGATCAGATCATGGCTAGGATGGCTGTGCAAGAGTAGATGCTCAATCTCCTTCCTTGTATATGAGTTTTCACTGGAATTGGCTCTTTGAAGATGTGTTATCTCTCTGAGATGTGTTCTTTCTCATCAAATTTCTCCAAATTTTTTCCAACTTCCAACCTTGAGAATAAGGTTGTTTTGGGATAAAAATGGTAACCGATGGTAGTTCCATCTTAACCGGTGACAGTTAGGGGTAACCGACGTCGGTCAAGGTGGGATTTCCTAGGTTTACTAAACTTAGGGAGATCCTCTTGATTTTATTGGATCTCATGTTGTTATCCCATGAATTAGACTGGGAGCTTCTTATAGACATGTGGGAATGTGGTTAGACGGAATGTAGGCATTGATTTTTAGGGTTTGGCTAAGTCTTAGTTAGTTATGGTAACTTACTAAGAATAGGTCTTAGGTTGAGTTGGCTTGGTGAGGTGTCTAAGTGAACTGTATGTGGGGATATTATTTAAATAATAAATATAGTGAGGTAATGCATTAATTTAATTAAATTAATATTAGTGGGGTGAAGGGGGGTCATGGCTAGGTAAATGCAATAAAGGGTGCTTATATGTCAAGGGACAAAAGGGGAGTGTGACATAATTTATTGTCTAAATTTTTCCCCTTTTTGTAGTGTAGCTTGTATTGGTAAGAGATGCTAACAAAAATAAGATGTGGTTGCCCGATGTGTGGGTGAATGTGATCCCCCTTAACCAAGGAACTGACGAGGCAGTAGGCTAAGGAGGTGAGTGGTTTGATAAAAGGAAAATGTGAGGAGAAGGCAAGTGGGCACAGGGAAAAGGGTTGAAAGGTATACACGAGAAATCTAGGTAATGGGTCAGGGTCGTAGGTAGTAGCAGTCAAATGCACACACATGTATAAACTACAACACGCTACCAAGTTGAAGAGAAGGAAAACTCTACATCATATAAGGTCGATAGGTTTATCCAAACAAGGTTGAAGTGAATCCAGTATCTAAGGTATAGGATATGCTCGGGAAACACAACGTAGGTTAGGTGTAGGAATGTTTTAGGTATCTTCCTGTACACCAAAGGTAGGGTCAGGATAAATGGTCACAACAATAGGCTAGGTAAGGTCATTAGGTCAATCAACACAGGTAATAATGTCACAGGGTATAATGAATACATGAGGTCAAAGGTCACTAGCAATGGTCCAGGTCCAAATATCTAGGTCATGGCATGGGTAAGGCCAAGGTAGGGGTAAAATAAGGAGTCCCCAAATTAGGACAAATGGAGGTAGGAAGGGATGAGGTCAAGAAAAGGTAAGGTAATGGGATGGGTAAAAGGTTGGATGGGGTAAAGGAGCAAGGAAAAGGGTGGGGTAAAATGGTAAAGTAAAGGCAATGTGTAGGTAAGGGTGACCAATGACAGTCATGGATAACCAACGTCGATATAGGAAAATCGATAAGGGTGAGGTAGGGCACGAAACCGATGCCAGTTGAGGGGGACTGATGTCGGTTAGGTCAGGTTTTGTATAAAAATAAAAAATCCATGTTTATATTATTCATTTGTGATTTGTGAAGTGAAGAAATGACAAAAAAGAGAGAAGACTAAGAAAAGTCTCTGGAGGAAATAGGAAAGTGAGCTGGCAGTGTGATTTAATAGTGGTTGGATTGGGGAGTAGTGCGTCCACAGGATCAGGGCAAGAGAGTTGATTGGTTGAAGGTTGTGGGTAGATATTCGGGGATGGAAGAGGCTAGAGAGGGATCAGATGGACCACCAGCATAGTAGCCAGACATGCCACTGAGACGGCAGCATCACGAAAAGGTAAGTGCTTAACTCTATAGTGTTAATTAGATAGATTAGGTTGTGGTTATTTTTATTTACAGGGGTTTGTGGGTTTTTTGTTTTTGTTGGGGGGCAAAAGTGAAATGTGGGTATGGAGGGAATAATAGGAAAAACAAAGGGGGGGAGGGTAGTAAAGTTTATAGGTGGGGTGGGTAGAGGTCTAGGGGTAGTTTAGGTCATTGTAGGTGGGGTAAAAGGGATAGGGGTGAGGGTTTTTAAAAAAGGGGGGTTTGGGAAGTCAAGTATTTTTTTGCGACAGTGACTGGCATTGGTTAAGCTTGGCTGGTGTCAGTTGGGTAGAACTGGGATTAGTCACCAAGTAGGTGATCTTTTTTTGGTTACATGGTAACCGTGGTTGGTCAAGGTGAACTAGTATCAGTCACAAAATAGGTGACCGATGCCGGTTTATGGGTGACCGAAGTCGTTAGGTCGAATTGGTGCCGGTCGATATTTTAGGCACAAGGGTCCAAAAGTGATGTAGGTTAGGTGGTTGAGGTTGATAGGGTAAAAAAAAGGTGGTGGGTAATGATAATTGGTGAATATGGTCATGGTAAATGTAAATTAATGTTGTTATTTGGATTGGATGTAGGGGAGATCATAGTTACACATGCGGGATAGGGTTCTGCCGCTGCTAGTGACATTGCGTTGCTTAGTGACCCCCTTGGAGCTGCAACACATGGAGGTAGTGGGATTGAGTGGTATTCTATGCTACCAACATGTTGTTCAACAACCCAGTTTGATGGTCGCACTCATCGATAGATGGGATTTCACGACCAACATGTTCCACCTTCTGATGGGTGAGATGACTATCACCTTGGAGGACATGTTCTAGATATTTTGGCTACCCATATTAAGGGCTTAAGTGTACTCTATCTCCTCTAAGGCCTTAGAGGAGATGATCAGGACCATATTTGGTGAGCGGGTGGTGGAGCTGAGATTCCATAGCACCAATTTGAGCTATAGAAAGATGTACCTAGCCCATCTAGATGAGACGAGGCTAGTGGTTTAATTGATGGAGGTAGTGTGCTACTATGTACTACCAGATGTAGAGGGTGGATGCTTTCCCCGATCATTGATGGGGGTGCTCCATGATATGATGGTGCATGAGACACAGTTTTCCTAGGCACCAACATTCTTGGTGTAGCTATATAGAGAGATGTGGGCATATGGGAGGTTACGTAGGTTTAGCCCGTGTTGTACATTCATACTACACTTTTGGGCCTACTAGCACACAGTATTTGTTTGACCTATAGGGATTCCCTAAAGAGATAAATTTCCCATGAGATGTGTGTAGTTGGGATACAGGAGATGGGTGCCAGTTGCAGGAGAGTGGAGGTTGGATAAGCCGACATATGATGTAGCCCATTTTTAGCATTTATTAGAAGGGTTGTCCAAAGTGGACATTATCTGGAGACCATATGTGGGATTCCCCTCATATAGGCACATACATGAGGAGCTAGTTGAGATCTAGCTAGAGAGGTGAATACAGGTTCGCCGTACTGGGGAGGATGAGATGATCCCGGTCGATAGGGTCCGACAGTAGTTCAAGCTTATACAGGATATCCCTCCATCCTTCCCACAATATTAGAGAGATGACATGGAGAGGCCTCTACCTCTACCATAGCCTACAGTTCTTACAAGAGAGGAGGAGAAGCTATTTGATTAGTGGATTGATGATGTTGGATGCACAAATAGGTATAGGTAGTGGTGGGCGGTACAGTTATGAGCCATACCACCTAGACTAGGGAAACAAGACTTAGCTACCTTTACAGTGCAGAGAGATGTCCTACAGGGGTAGGTAGCGATGTTGATCATGTAGATAGGTATACTACAGACACAACTAGAGGGGTCAGAGGCAAAGGTAGTAGAGCTACGAGTACAGGTGGCCAGTCTGTAGGCCCAGATGGCAGATGGAGGGGGTGGAGGAGATGGAGGCAGAGATGGTCAAGTGACATCCTTACAAGCTCAAGTGGAAAATTTATAGGGCTAGTTTGCCACAACCCTGACATATATTGGGGCCTTACAGGCCCAGATACAGGCACAAGGGTAGGGGGACCACCATAGGTGTAGGGAGCTGGTCCCAGTTCATAGGTTGGCGCAAGGTAGGTACAGGGGTCGAGACCTATGGGACCATTAGATATCGTGCTTATATCCAAGTTACAGGATGCCCTAGGTGAGGTGAGATATTATTAGAACCAGCTCAAGGTAGATGGGATAGAATTCCTCTCTTACGGAGAGTACAGGGCACAATAGGTGTCTAGTGAGTGAACGAGATCCTGCACACATAGTGTGGAGAGTACAAGAGGTCAGTGAGCTCCGAGGCTTGATCAGGGAGAGGCCACCAGTGGATGGTGACTAGAGTGAGGTGATGTGCCAGTAGGGACATAGGAGGCTGAGGGTGTAGGTGACACGGAGATGGAGGACATCCGGCGAGATGTCTAATATGCGGCCACCCAATTTTTTTTGTATACTAGTAATTTTTTTTGATATATATGTTAGCTTGCATGCCGAAGATATTTGTATTTTTTATCACATACCGGCCTGCGTGCCAAAGACAATGAGGATGTATGAGTGATTTTGTTGTATATTGTGAGCATATATCGGCCTGTGTGCTGATGGCATTTTTTATTGTATATCAGCTTGTGTACTGAAATTTTTGAGATGATGGCCATGATGAGATAGGCATGTATTTTGAGATACACATTTATTGATTTATATGATGAGATTCACGGTATTTTGTGATGTGTTAATATTTTTATGAGATATTGGATGTATGGCTTGTGTTAGATGAGATATGGATTTGTTACTTTGTTGAGTTAGGTTGGTTTAGGCATGGATCGAGTCAAGTTATAGGCATGGTTGAGTTAGGTTGGTAGGCATAGTTTAGTTAGGTTGTAGGCATGGTTGAGTCAGGCTGGTTTAGGCATGGATTGAGTCAGGTTATAGGCATGGTGGAGTTAGGTTAGTTTATGATTCATTATTGTTTGTAATGAATGATAGTATGGGTCATATGTGAAATGTTGTATAATCTATACATAGTGATGATAGACTGATGGTAGGTGTAATAAATGTATAAAATGGGATGCAACTTGTTATGTATGTGGCTTAATTTCTAATATTGTTATAAAAGGGGAACTAAGTGAAATGTGATGTAAATGGTGAGTTAGTTATGGTTGATGAATTGGTTTAGGGTAGAGAAATTACCGAGCTAACCTCTAAGGGCCCCATGCCCTTGGAGTGCTACCTACATAGTCTCGGTGAAAAGGGACCTCAATCCAATGTAGTTATCCAATGAGCTAGGGAAGAATATGAAAATGAGTTGGTAGGTTTGTGGGAATTTTTTGGGTTTAGGTTTAATAGGTTTGGGTAGATTATAGGTAAAATGATGTAGGGGAAGGTGATTATGGAGAAAGGGGAAGACTACCCCAAAGGTAAGCGTTGAGGACCAAGTCCTGTATAAGGTAATCAAAACATAAACAAAGATGGTTAAAAGATAAGAGGGGGGCAATAAAGTCACTTGATTGGGTAGGATCATACCGAGTAGATCATACCTTAGAGGGGGTGATGAATAGAAGACCCGATAGGCATTGCATGATTAACTATTCTACGATGAAGGTAATCACAGGATCACCAAATGTCTAAATTCCAAGATGTCCCTTGAAGAAATTGAAGAAATGAGAGTGAAAATGGTAAGGTGGGTGAAAGGTAGTTAATGGTATATGTTTTGAGTGACAGGTCTTTTGGGTAAGAGGTCCGAGGTCATAATGGGTAAGTCCATGACCAAAAAGTTTTTTTATTGTGATATATTGATCAATACAGGAAGTCTAGATGGGATAAATAATATGGTACTCCATGAGGTATTTGTGAAGTTGATCGATGCGGGAAGCTTTGGTTTCTCTCAATTTTTTTTGAAAGCTTCACATAACTGTCCTTCGAGGGAGCAGTCTATTTATAGAAGTAATTTTGTTGAGAGGAAGATGTCTTTTTGAGGGAGTCATCTTTTTATTAGAATTTTGACTCAAGGATTTTGGTCCCATTGGTGGTATTTGAAATCATGGACAATACCAAGGTGAAGGATAGAACTCTTTTTCAAAAGGCAAGGTGGAATGACCATGGGATCTCATCTAAAGGTAGAAAAAAAGTATCCATGAGAATCATGCTATGTGCAGTACCATGGTACACATATTCAAGAGAAGATAACAAGTGACAGGTACTCACATGATTCTTCTTTAATTGTTAGGGAGTAGTATGGAGTGAATAGCGCTCAAGGGATGATCGTGTAAAGAGACAAAGGGTTAGGTAGGACAATAAGTCAACAATAGAATGGTCGAACATGCAATGCATTAAGGGGCTCAGGTTCAGATTTACCCTTTAGTGAGGATAAATGATAGGCACCTAATCCATAAGTATGAGTTGCGATGTATGGTCCAAGAAAATTAGGAGTGAATTTTCCCCATTTACTTTTTCTGCTTTGGTTATGTGTTTATTTTCTTTCAAGACAAGGTCATAGACTTGGAAGGTTCATTCATGAACACGTTTTTCATAAGCACATTTGATACATTGTTGGTAAACTTGAAGGTGATCCAGAGTAGTAAGATGATGTTCATCTAATAACTCTAGTTATGCTAAGTGGTCCTGATGAAAGTCATCATCAGTAAGCATTTTCTAGAGAGAAATGCGGAGTGAGGGGATCTAGACTTTGAGAGGCAGAACATCCTTTGTACCATATACTAGTGAAAAGGGTGTGGCCAAAGTGGAAGTGTGAATACTAGTGTGGTATGCCCATAGGGAAAAATGAATGTGCGTATGCTAATCCTTCCTAGTATCATCAACCAATTTCATGAGAATTTTATTGAGGGTTTTGTTAGTGGATTCGACTTAGCCATTGGTTTGTGGGTAATGAGGTGATGAGAAACTAAGATGAATGCCAAAGGCGTCACAAAGTTTTTGCAGTGTTTTGTTTTTGTATTGTTTTCCATTGTCAGTGATGAGGTGATGAGAGACACCAAAGCGGAAAAAGATGTGATGGTTAATGAACTCACATATCTTTTAGGTATTCGTGGAGATGAGTGGTATGGCTTCCACCCATTTTGTGTAGTATTCAGTAGTAGTTATGATCCATTGATGGCATTGGGAAGAATGAGGATTTATTTCTCCGACAATATCGAAACCCCATTGAGAGAAGGGCCAAAGATCACGAGCGACCTGTAAAGCATGACCGGTAGCATGGTTAACTTCTATACCACACAGGGAAACAATAAATCCCAGGATATTTCCTAAGAGAACCACAAAGACACACTTTTTAGGTTGAAGGTAGACACAATATTTAATGAGACAGTAAAATATGGTTTCAAGGACGGCTAGGTGCTCAGAGAGAAGTTTAGATTTGTCTAAGAGAACATCCACGTAATCTTCCAATATGTGATGCATGATATCATGGAAGATGTAAGTCATAGCACGCTGATATGTAGCACTAGAATTTTTTTGGCCAAAAGGAATGACACGATAGCAAAAGGTTACCCAAGGGGTAATGAATGCGGGCTTGTGTTAATCTTCTGGGGCAAGAAATTTTTTGTTATAACCCAAGAAGAAATCCATGAGTGAGAGCATCTCGTGACCAGCGGTGAGGTCAACCATTTGATTAATACTGGGCAAGGGAAATTCATCTTTTGGGTAGGATAGGTTGAGGTCACGGAAGTTTGTGCAAATGCGGAGTCCCCTGGTTACTTTAGCAACAGGGGTAATGTAAGAAATCTAATGAGGATAATCAATGGGTAAGATGAAGGAAAGCGAAAGAAGGTGCTAAAGTTCTTCTTTGATGAGAAGAGCAATGCGAGGGTACATTTTCCTTAGCTTTTGTTTGATAGGTTTGGCATCAGGAATGGTTATGATATTGTAAACCACTATGGTGGGGTCAATACCTAGCATGTCTATGTAAGACCAAGCGAAAGCATGGTTATGATCTCTGAGAAAATAAGTGATAGCTTCCTCTTCGGCAGCATCTAAATATTGTCTGATCTTTAGGATGTGCGGGTCATCCTGAGTATGAATGTTGATCTCGATAGTTGATTCATTCAACATGGTTTACATCTCAGAAGGTAATGACTGATGAATATATGAGTCCTCTGCACCAAGGTCGGTGAGTATGGACTAATCATCCTAACATTGAATGATTTTAATTGTAGATGTATCATCATCAATCATCTCAGGATACAGGAATGGAAGACTGGAAGGGTCCTCACCTTCACGTTGATAAATCAAAGGCCTCAAGGAAATGGTGTTTATGAAAAAAACATTTAGGGGGGATAGATTCAAGATCCATCAACTATGTTGGTGAGGGTGGTGATGAAAGTGGAGCGGGTGAAGGTGGTGATGAAGATGAAGGTGGAGGAGGGCTAGGGTCTTTAATGAGTTCAATGCAGGCCTGTTTGGTAGGAGGTTCAGGAAAGCCAATACCACTACGGTCATTATGTCTGCGGGTGGTACATGGAATAACAGTATGGCAGAATTTCTCTTAAAATCAAAAACCAAAACCCTTCCATGCATAGTGGTGCTAGAAGGTGTGGGAAAAATGGTGACTGGTAAGTTATTGGAAGTCAACGGAAAATGGGTAGGGTTGTGATGGTGGTTCAGGTGTGTAAGTGGTAGTATCAAGTCCCCCATAGGTGAGATTGGTACGAAGATGAGGAGGACCACAAAGGAGGTGTTCTCCTATATGGGGATCATATCGGGAGTGTTGGTGAAAGCTTCCATACTCATGCAGAGTAAGGAATGTGTTAACACTATATAGGTGGTACTCCCCCAAAGTGAGGCGTTGAAAAACACCTTCCAAGGGATTAGTGGTTGATATGTAGTTAGCTATTATGGATAATGTGTTGGAGGTTGATTCAGAGGTGGAGTTAACAGATTGGGAAGCTAATGGGTTAGCCATGGAGGTTATGGAAGTGGTAGGAATGGAGGAGGTATGTGCAGTGAAAGTAGTGGCTATAATGGTAGGTGGAGGTATAGGTGAAGTGGTAGTGGTTGCGGAGGTAGACGGCTTGATAGGTATGAGCACATCATTGGGTGAAAAAAGCATGTTGCATGTTTTGAAAGGTGATGCGTTAGCCGGAATGGTATAAGTGTGTCCTTCATGTTCAAACATTACACAATGATGTAAAGTGGGAGGAACGTAACCCATGACATGGATCTAGGGTCTACCAAGCAACAAGTTATATTGTAATTCCCCCTCCAAAATGTAAAACAATTCTAGAACAGTGTGGAGACCCATGTGAAAATGAAGGATGAAAGTGCCTAGTGTGGAGGTGACAACGTTATTGAATGAACACAACATGACCGTATGTTTATGGATGTAATTATCAGGTCTGTACATTTGAGGAAATGCATGGGATGAAATGATGTTAATGCTAGTGCCTCCATCAATCATCACATGGTGTACCCATATGTCATCAACGTGGACAGAGATGAAGAGGGCTAGGTCCGGGTCATTGTTTTAGTGTGGCATGATCTCCTCCTCTAAGAAGATAAGGGAGACCACTTGGTGAACAAGGTGAGGTGAGGATTAAGGTGGTAATTTGGTGAGAAAAGCTACATGATGGGGTGTGATAATAGAGGCTATGGGTGTAGGGTCATTGGGTAAAACCTCAATAGATTGAAGAACCTCCATGAGGGCTTGACAATGGGATTCTAAGGTTTGGATGAGGTCATATAAGGAAATTTTGAGAGGAGATTGGTGTAATTGTTTGAGCATGGTGTGATGTGTGACATCATTAGAAATGGGGTACATGGGGCCGCAGATAGTTAATTTAGGTATGGGTGTAGATGGTATGTTGGGTATAGGATTGGTTGGTGGGTTAGTTGCATTTTCTTTTCTCTTCTGCACATGTGTAGGGACGTGTATCATGTTTATTTGAGGGAAGTTGGCAAATGGAGAAGGTGTAGGCTGAGTTGTATAATGACACGATGGGTAAAAACCTATCGAAGGAGAAAAACCTTGTGAGGTGATTTGGGAACAGTGACATTTGGGTGGTGGCATGGTAAGTTTTCTAATGTGAACCATGTTAATTTCAAATCTTGGGAGTGGATCTAGGAGCTGTGAGGGTGGAGGTTGTGGTTGTTGAGTGGGAAGTGTGGGAATGGGTGTTGGTGAAGTAGGATCCTCGTTAAGAAGGTCTTCGTCATCAAATTTGGTTTCTGGTGGACACAATTGGATAAGGATGGTTTTTAAGGCCTTGTAGTTCTCCACATCATGACATGACACATGATGGTATGCGTAAATTTTAGTATCATCAAGCCCTTTTGGTTTGGGTTTGAGGGATTCGTAAGGTCAGAGTGGCGGTAATGTGATAACAAATGTCTTGAGGAGGTTGATTAAAAATTTGGCATAGGACCCTACTAGTGGATCACAATGGCAAGTGAGTATGGGTTTGGGTGTAGGTGTGGTTGATTATCAAGGAACTATTTTTAGAAGAGTAGGAACGGGTCAAACTATGGGTTTAGGTGCCTGTGTGGTTCGAGGTATCGGTTGGGTTTGTTTGGGTAGGGGTACATTAGATGGATAGGTAAGAGGATGTGGGGTTGTTTTGACTACCTTGTTGTGGGGTAGTGGGGTTTGGTTTTTGGTTTGCACCTTCTTGGGTAAAGGTGATGTAGGTGTACGAGGTCTAGAAGGAAAAATAGAAGGAGGAAGACGGCGAGTTACCCATGGGGATAACGAGGGTGTTGTGAAGGTAGATGATGCGGGTCGTACTTGGGGTGTGAGGGATAATGACTGAAGTGTAGTGGGTAGTGAAGCAATAAATGAAGGTATTGGAGGTATTAGTGGTAAAATGACTACAGGTGCAGGTGTAAGTCGTGTTGTGTGCCTGGGTAGGTTAGAGGTTTGTGTGGAAGGAATGGGTTGTTGTGTTATTGGTTTATGGATGGGTGAAGGGTGCTTGACCATGTTGGGACCCTGAGGTCTTAAGGTAGATGGGACAAGTGCGGGTGTGATTGGTACAGTTGAGGTATGAGGTTGATGAGTTTGTTTCTTTGGTTTGGGTGTCAGATTGGGTGTGGTATTGACGATGGAGGTGTTTCACCTTTTTCTTAGATTCTTTCTTTGAAGTGTTGATGAAATAGATCGGTTAACCGGCGTAGGAGGAATACCTGTTCAAATTTCGGTTGATGGGTTGTCACACACATATGACTTCCGAATCCAAAGCTGATCATGAGAGCTTCCCTTTGGCTAGGAGGAACTACCTATAATGAAAACAAGACCACCAGAAGGAATTAAACAATATGGGTAGTGAACTACCTAGTGTGAGCTAGATCCGGGAAGTATGATATTTCCTAGATGGCTGTCAGTCCACTGTTTTAAACAATTAAATGCTATAAACAAAGTAAATCCTATAGTTATTTTAAAATTATTTAGGTATCTCACTTAAAAACACAATAAGAAAAATAGATCTAATCTAACATGCTAAGCTAGAATAGAATCCAAAGGTCAAATGATTTGTTTTGGGTTCTATAGGTCCGATAAATGTCTCGGGTAGGTCACAGGTGGATGAGGGTAAGGTAAAATTAGGTGGGTAGGTATCTGTTCAGGCATGTGTGGGAAAACACAGATACTAGTATTGGTTAGGGGTGACCGATGGTAGTTAGCTATAACTGGTGTTGGTTACTGTGAGATTTGGAGATGTCATAGAATAGGTTGGGGTCTCCTTTGTGATTGCACAAAGGACTTTGGTTGGTCAGCACTATGTATTGGGTGATGGGAGTAGGCCTTTGTGAGGTTTTAATGGGTATATTGAGGTGGGAGTGTGGAGAAGGTCAATAGGGGGGCAATGTAAACAAATGGATGATAAAATGATGAAGAAATGAAATAACCATGAAAGTATGATGTTGTACTTACTTGGATTCTATTCCTGAGGGCCTGTGTTTGAAGGATGGAGGTGCTGTTAATGGGTTTGAAGGTTGTAAGTGATCACCAATTGAAGAAAAAAGGGTGAAAGGTCTACTTAGGAAATCTAGGTAACGGGTTAGGGTCATAGGTAGTAACATTCAAACACACGCACACGTATAAAGTGTAGCACACTATCAGGTTGAACATAAGGAAAACTCTATATCATCTAAGGTTGATAGGTTTATCTAAATAAGGGTGAAGTGAATCCAGTATCCAAGGTATAGGATATGGTCAGGAAACATGATGTAGGTTAGGTGCAAAAATGTTTAGGTATGTTTTGGTACACAAAAGGTAGGGTCAGGATAAATGGTCATGGAAATAGGATAGGTAAGGTCATTAGGTCAATCAACACAGGTAACAGTGCCACAAGGTATAGTGAACACATGAGGTCAAAGGTCACTAGCGATTGTCCAGGTCCAAAGATCTAGGTCACAGAATGGGTAAGGCCGAGGTAGGGGTAATATAATGAGTCCCCAAAGGAGGAAAAATGGAGGTAGGAAGTGACAAGGTCAGAAAAGGTAAGGTAATGGGATGGGTAGATTGTTGGATGGGGTAAAGGAGCAAGGAAAAGGGTGGGGTAAAATGGTAAATTAAAGGCAATGTGTAGGTAAGGGTGACCGATGGCAGTCATGGATAACCAACTTCGGTATAGGAAAACTGATGACAGTGAGGTAGGGCATGAAATTGATGCCGGTCAAGGGGAACCAATGTTTGTTAGGTTGGGTTTTGTATAAAAAAATCCATGTTTTTATTATTTGTTTGTGATTTACGAAGTGAAGAAAAAACAAATTTTTTTTGAGAAAAGTGTCTGGAGGAAACGGGGCACTGATTTGGCAGTGTGATTTGATGGTGGTTGGGTTTGTGAGTATCAGGTCCATGAGATCATTGTGAGGGATTCGATTGGTAGGAGGTTATAGGTAAATATTCAGTGATGGAAGAGGCTAGAGAGGGCTCAAGTGGATCACCGATATAGTGGCCAGACATGCCACTGAGATGGCAATAGCGTGATGAGGTAAGTGCCTAACTCTATAGTTTGAATTAAATATATTAGAAGTTGTGATAGTTGTTTATTTTTGGTTTTGTGTGGTGTGTTGTATGTTATGGGTGGGAAAAAGTGAAATCAGGTATAGAGGGGAATAATGGGAAAAAAGAGGGGGAGATGGTAGTAAACTAGATAGATGGGGTGGGTAGGGGATTTGGGGTATTCTAGGTCATTGTAGGTGGGGTAAAATGGATAGGTGGGAGGGTTTTAGAAAAAGGGGGGTTTGGGAAGTCGCAGATTTTTCTGTGACAGTGACCGACGTCGGTCAATCTTGGTTGGCATCAGTTGGTAAGAACTGGGATCGGTCACCAAACAGGTGACCAATTCCGGTCACTTGGTAATCGTGGTTGGTAAGGGGAAACTAGTATCAGTCACCAAACAGGTGACTGATGTCAGTTGAAGGGTGACTAGAGTCGGTTAGGTTAAAATGAAACTGGTCGGGAATTAGGCATAAGGGTCCAAAAAGGGATATGGGCCAGGTAGTTTGAGATAGGTAAAGTAAAAAAATGGTGGAGGGTAATGATAATTGGTGAATATGGGCATGAGAAATGTAGATTGATGTTGTGTTTAGATTAGATGCAGGGGAGATCATAGTTGTATATGTGTGACAGGGTTCCACCACTACTAGTGACATTACATGGCTTAGCAAGCCCTGTGGAGTTGCAGCACATGGATGTAGTGGGCTTGAGTGGTATTTGATGCTATCGACATTTTGTTTCATAGCATAGTTTGATGGTCACACTCATTGATAGATGGGACTCTGCGACCAACACGTTCCACCTTCTGATGGGTGAGATGATTATCACCTTGGAGGACATGTTCCGGATTCTAAGGTTACCCATATTGGGGTCCTAGGTGTACTTTATCTCCTTCGAGGTATTAGAGGAGCTGATCAGGAAATTAGTTGGCAAGGGAGTGATGGAGCTGAGATTATATAGTGCCATTTTGAGCTATGGCGAGATGTACCTAGCCCGTCTGGATGAGACGAGGCTAGTGGTTTTATTGATGGAGGTAGTGTGTTGTTATGCACTACCAGAAGCAGAGGGTGGACACTTTCCCCGATCACTGATGGGGGTGCTCCATAATATGATGGTGTACGAGACATAGTTTTCCTAGGCACCAGCATTCTTGGTGTAGTTATATAGAGAGCTATGGGCGTATGAGAGGTTGCATAGGTTTATCCTGTGCTGTACATTTATACTACACTGCTAGGCCTACAAGAACATATTTTGTGTTTGACCGATAGGGATTCCCTGAGAAGATGCATTCCCAATGAGATTTATGTGTTTGGAGTATAGGATATGGATGTCGGTGGCAGGAGAGTGGAGGTCAGATAGGCTGACATATGATGTGGCCCATTTTCGATAGTTTCTGGAGGGGTTGTCTGGAGTGGAAATTATCTAGAGGCCATATGTGGGATTCACCTCATATAGGAATATGCATGAGGAGCTAGCTAAGCTCTAGTTGGAGAGGTGGATATAGGGTCATCGTGCCAGGGAGGATGAGATGATCCCGGTAGACAGGGTCTGATAGCAGTTCGGGCCTGTACAGGATATTCCTCCATCCTTCCCATAGTATCAGAGAGATGACGTGGAGAGGCCTCTACCTCTACCACAACCTACAGTGCCTACAAGAGAGGAGGAGTAGCCAATAGATTGGTGAATTAATGACGCCAGATGCACAGATAGGTATAGGCAGTGGTGGGCAGCTCAGTTACGAGCCATATAACCTAGACCAGGGCATCCAGACTTAGCTACCATTACAGTGCAGAGAGACACCCTACATGGGTAGGTAGCAATGCTGATTACATAGATAGGTATACTACAGACATAGCTTGAGGGGTCAGAGGCAGAGGTAGCAGAGCTACAAGTACAGGTGGCCAGTCTACAGGCCTAGATGGTGGAGGGAGAGGGTGGAGAAGATGGAGGAGATGGAGACAGGGATGGTCAGGTGTCAGCCTTACTGGTATAGGTGGTAGGTTTATAGGGCCAGTTGGCCACAACCCAGACATAGATTGGGGCCTTATAGGCCCAAATATAGGAACATGGATAGGGGGCACCACCATAGGCACAGGGGTACGGGGCACCACCATAGGCGCAGGGAGTTGGTTCCAGTTCACAGGCTAGCATAGATCAGGTACAGGGGTCGATACCTATGGGACCACCAAAAACCGTGCCTATATTGAGGTTAGAGGATGCCTTAGGTGAGGTGAGATACTATCAGGACCAGCTCATGGCAACCAGGATATATTTCCTCTCTTACGGAGAATACAGGGCATAACAGGCATCCTGTGAGAGGATGAGATCCCACACACATAGTGTGGAGAGCACAGGAGGTCAGCAAGCTCTGGGGCCTGAATAGGGAGAGGCCACCAGCGTATGATGACTAGAGCTAAGTGATGTGCCACCAAGGACATAGTAGGCTGAGGGTGCAGGTGACATAGAGATGGAGGACATCCAGTGAGATGTCTGATATGTGGCCACTTGATTTTTTATTGTATATAGTAGTGATTATTTAATATATATGCTGGCCTGTGTGCCGAAGATAGTTGTATTTTTGATCACATACCGGCCTACGTTCCGAAGACAGTGAGGATGTATGAGTAATTTTTTTGTATATTGTGAGCATATACCATCTTGTGTGCTGAAGATTTTTGTTTATTGATTCATTCATTCTTTTTGTATATATGAGACCGGCCTATGTGCCGATGACATTTTGTATTGTATATTGGCCTGCATACCAACATTTTTAAGATGATGTCCATGATGAGATAGGAATTATTTTGAGATACACATTTATTGATTTATATGATGAAATTCATGGTATTTTGTGATGCGTTAATATGTTTATGAGATATTGGATATATGGATTGTGTTAGATGAGATATGGAGGTTTTATTTTAATGTGGTTTAAAATAAGGTGAGGTAGGCATGATGGATTTATGGTGGTTTAGGCATGGATCGAGTTAGATTATAGGCATGGTTGAGTTAGATTGGTGTAGGCATGGTTGGGTCAGGTTGGTTTAGGCATGGTTGATTTAGGTTGGTTTCGGCATGGTTGAGTTAGGTCGGTTTAGGCATGGTTGAGTCAAGTCATAGGCATGGTTCATTATTGTTTGCAATGAATGATATTATGGGTCATATATGTAGTGTTATATAATCTATGCATAGTGATGATAGAGGGATGGTAGGTGTAATAAATGTATAAAATGGGAAGAAACTTGTTATGTATGTGGCTTAATTTCTAATTTTGATATAAAAGGGGAACTAAGTGAAATGTGATGTAAATGGTGAGGTAGGTATGGTTGATAAATTGTTTTAGGGTAGAGAAATGGCCGAGCTAACCTCCAAGGGCCCCATGCCCTTGGAGTGTTTCCTACATAGTCCCAGAAAAAAGAGACCTCAGGCCGATGTAGTTGTCCCATGAGCTAGGGAATAATATAAAAATGATTTTTTAGGTTTTTGGGCATGTTGTGGGTTTAGGTTTAATAGGTGTGGGTAGATTATAGGTAAAATGATGTAGGTGAAGGCAATTATGGTGAAAGGGGAGGACTACTCCAAAGGTAAGAGTCGAGGATCAAGTCTTGTATAAGGTAATCAAAATGTAAACAAAGATGGTTAAAAGATAAGAGGGGACAATAAAGCCACCTAATTGGGCAGGACCATACCAAGTAGATCATACCTTGGAGGGGGTGATGAACACAAGACCTGAAAGGCATTACATGATTAACTATTCTACGATGAAGGTAGTCACAAGATCACCAAATGTCAAAATGCCAAGATGTCCCTTGAGGAAATTAAGGAAATGAGAGTGAAAATGGTAAGGTGGGTGAAAGGTAGTTAATTTTATGTTTTGAGTGACAAGTCTTTTGGGCAAGAGGTCTGAGGTCACAATGGGCAATTCCATGACTAAAAAGTTTTTTATTGAGATAGATTGATCGATGCGGGAAGTCTATATAGGATAAATGATATGGTACTCCTTGAGGTATTCATGAAGTTGATTGATGCGGGAAGCTTTGGTTTCTCTCTTTTTTTTGTTGAAAGCTTCAAATAGTTGTCCTTCGAGGGAGAAATCTATTTATAGCAGCAATTTTGTCGAGAGGAAGATGTCCTTTTGAGGGAGTCATATTTTAATTAGAAGTTTGAATCAAGGAGTTTGGTCCCATTGGAGGTCTTTGAAATCATGGACAAGACCAAGGTGAAGGATAGGACTCTTGTTCAAAAGGCAAGGTGGAATGACCATGGGATCTCATCTAAAGGTAGAAGAAAAGTATCCATGAGAATCATGCTATATACAGTGTCGTGGTACACATATTCAAGAGAAGATAAGAAGTGACATGTACTCACATGATTCTTATGTAATCATTAGGAAGGTGTATGGAGTGGATAGCGCTCAAGGGACGAGCCTATAAAGAGACAAAGGGTGAGGTAGGACAATGAGTTAACAATAGAGTGGTCAAAGATGCAATGAATTAAGGAGATCAGGTTCGGGTTTACCCTCAAGTGAGGACAAACGATAGGCACCCGATCCATAGGTTTTGAGTTAAAATGTATGGTCTAAGCCAATTAGGAGAAAATTTTCCGCGTTCACTTTTTTCTACTTTGGTTATGTGTTTATTTTCTTTTAAGACAAGGTCACCGACTTGGAAGGTTCGTTCATGAACACATTTTTCATAAGCACATTTGATACGTTATTGGTAAACTTGAAGGTGATCTAGAGCAGTAAGATGATATTCATCTAATAACTCTACTTGTGCTAAGCATTCCTGACGAAAGTCATCATCAGTAAGCATGTCCTAGAGAGAAATGTGGAGTGAGGGGATCTAGACTTCTAGAGGTAGAACATCCTCTGTACCGTAGACTAGTGAAAAGGGTGTGGCCACAGTGGAAGTGTGAATACTAGTGCGGTATGCCCACAGGGCAAAAGGAATGTATGTATGCCAATCCTTCCTAATAACATCAACCACTTTCATGAGAATTTTGTTGAGGGTTTTGTTAGTGGATTTGACTTGGTCATTGGTTTGTGGGTAATAAGGTGATGAGAAACTAAGCTGAATGCCAAAGGCATCACAAATTTTTTGCAGTGTTTTTTTTTTGAATTGTTTTCCATTGTCAGTGATGAGGTGATGATGAAAACCAAAGTGACAAATGATGTGATGGTTAATAAACTCACATATTTTCTTATCTTTTGTGGAGATGAGTGGTATGGCTTCCACCCATTTTTTGTAGTATTCGGTGGCAGTTATGATCCATTGATGGCGCTGGGAAGAATGAGGATTGATTTCTTTGACAAGATCCAAACCCCATTGAGAGAATGGCTAAAGGTCATGAGTGACCTGTAAAGCATGACTGGGTGTATGATGAAGGTTGGATTATTGTTGGCATTTCACACAATGTTTTACATAGTCGCAACAATCATGGGTAAGGGTTGGCTAGTAGTAGCCTAGGTGAAGAATATGCTTAGCAATAGTAATGCCACTAAAGAGACCTCCACATATGCCATCATGAACCTCCTTAATGGTATAAGGAATTTCAGGACTTATGAGGCATCCTAAGAGAATACCATAAAATCCATGCTTATAGAGGAGTCCCCCACAGAATGATTAAATGAGAGACCTTTTTAAGGAAGGTGCATTGTTTGTTACAGGTGAGATCAAGAGGTAAGATGGAGAGGGAAAGGTAGTCAGAGTACTATTTATACCAAAGGTCACTTGGGTCAGGGGTTTCGTTTCTGATTGAATAAAGATTGTGAGGTAAATAATAAGATAAATGGAGGCACTGTATGGTGACAAATATTTTAGAATCGACAGGGGAAGTGGGTATTTGGGAAGCTAAGCAGGCCATGGTATCTATAAATTTGTTGGTTGAACGTGGGATGGTGTGAAGGGTGTAATGATCAAAGGTGGCCAAAAGTATGTCTACATGATGTTTATACTTTTTAAGTATCTCGTTATGACATTGGTACATACCATTGACTTGGTTTACAACCAATTGTGAATCACCAAAGATGTGGATTGATTTGACATGTAGGGCATATGCGGCCTAGAGACCTAGTACAAGTGCTTCGTACTCGGCAATATTGTTGGTGCATTCAAAGTCTAGTTTAAAAAATAAAGGCATGGGTTCTCCATCTAGAGGAATGAGAATAACACCAGCCCCAGCCCCACACTGACACTTTGAACCATGGAAGAAGAGTGTCATTTGGTAAGGGGGTTCGTCTAAGGAAAGGGTATTAATTGACTCATCAGGAAAGTCAAAATTAGAGGGTTGGTCCCCAAAAATAGGTATGTCAGCCAATTAGTCAGCAATAGCCTAGCCCTTGATGGAGTTTTGGTGAATGAATTCAAGGTCAAGATCAGCTAAAATAATAAGCCATCTTGTGGCATGCTGATTTTGATAAGGTTTGGCATACATGAAGTGTAAGGGATCGGTGTTGGTCATGACATAGGTTTTGTGGTTAAGCAGGTAATGGCGGAGTTTGGTGGTAATGAAAACTAAGGCTAAGAAAATCTTTTCTAGATGGTTGTATCGGGTTTCATAGTCCAAAATAGTACAACTTATGTAATAAACCATGTGCTCCCTGTGTTGTTCATCACGATGAGTGAGTATGGCTCACAAGGAATGATCGGTAGTTGATATGTATAGGTAAAAATGTTGATCATCTTTAGGTGGAATAAGTACTGATGGTTGGAGAAGGTATTGTTTTAAGGCCTCAATAGCTTCATGACAATCATCATATCAGTTAAAGGAGACATCCTTCCTAAGTAGATGATGAAATGATAGACACCTGTCAGATAATTATGAGATGAAATGGTGAATGGACTACAATTTACCTTGTAGGCTACGAAGTTGTTTAAGGTTAGTGGGTGGAGGCATTTCTAGAATGGACTTGAATTTAGTAGGGTCAACTTCTATACCATGGAGGGAAATAATAAATCCTAGAAGCTTTCCTGAGAGAACCATGAAGACATACTTTTTAGGTTGAAGGTGGACACAATATTTAATGAGGTAGTCAAAGATACATTCGAGGACAGAAAGGTGCTTGGCGCAATGTTTAGATTTGGCCAAGATATCATCCACGTAATCTTCTAATATGCAATGCATGATATCATGGAAGATGTAAGTCATACAACGCTGATATTTTTAAGGCCAAAAGGCATGACTCGATAGAAAAAGGTTCCCCAAGGGGTAACGAATGCAATCTTGTGGTGATCTTCTGGGGCAAGAAAAATTTGGTTATAACCCGAGAATCCATCCATGAGTGAGAGCATCTCATGACCAGTGGTGAGGTGAACTAGTTGATCAATACCAGGCAAGGGAAAGTCATATTTCAGGTAGGTGAGGTTGAGGTCATGGAAGTCCATGCAAATGAGGAGTCCCCCTGTTGCTTTACTAATAGGGACAATGTTAGAAATCCAATGAGGATAATCAATGGGTATGATGAAAGAAATCGAAAGAAGGTGCTAAAGTTCTTCTTTGACGAGGATATCAATGCAAGGGTGAATTTTTCTCAGCTTTTGTTTGATAGGTTTTGCATCAGAAACGGTTACGATATTGTGGACCACTATGGTGGGGTTAATACTGGGCATGTCTAAATAAGACCAAGGAAAGTGTGGTTATGATCTCGAAGAAAAGAAGTGATGGCTTCTTGTTCATCAACATCTAAAGATTGTCTGATCTTTAGGATGTGTGGGTCATCCTAAGTATGAATGTTGATCTCGATAGTCGATTCAATCAACATGGTTTGTGTATCAGAGGGTAACGACCAATGAATATATGCATCTTATACACCAAGGTAAGTGAGTATGCATTCATCATCCTGACATTAAATGACGTTAATTGTAGGTGTGTCATCATCGATCATCTCAGGACATAGGAATGGGAGAGTGGAAGGGGCATCACCTTTGCGTTGATAAGTCAAAGGCCCCAAGGAAATGGTGTTTATGAAAAAAATAAGTTAGGGGGGATAGATTCAGGATCCATCAACTATGTCGGTGAGGGTGGTGATAAAGGTGGAGCAGGTGAAGGTGGTGATGAAGATGAAGGTAGAGGAGGGCTAGGGTCTTCAATGAGTTCAATGCAGGACTATTTGGTAGGAGGTTTGGGGAAACCAATACCACTACGGTCGTTATGTTTACAGGTGGTACATGGAATAATGGTATGGTGGCCTTGCTCATAAAATCCATAACCAAAACCCTTCCACACACAGTAGTGCAGCAAGGTGTGGGCAAAACAGTGATTGGTAAGTGATTGGAAGTTAGTGGAAAATGGGTAGGGTCATGATGGTGGTTCAGGTGTGTAAGTGGTAGTATCAAGTCCCCCATAGGAGAGACTAGTATGAAGATGAGGAGGACCATAAAGGAAGCATTATCCTATATGGTGATCATAGCGGGAATGTTGGTGAAGGCTTCCATATTCGCGTGGAGTAAGGAATGTGTTGACACTATATAGGCGGTACTGCCCCAGAGTGAGGTGTTGAAAAACACCATCCAAGGGATTAGTGGTTGGTATATAGGTAGGTAGAATGGATGATGTATCGGAGGTCGATGCAAAGGTGTAGTTAACAGATTGGGAAGCTAATGGGTCAGCCATGGAGGTTATGGCAGTGGTAGGAATGGAGGAGGTATGTACAGTGAAAGTAGTGGCTATACTGGTAGGTGAATTGGTAGTGGTTGCGGTGGTAGACATGACAGGTATGAGCACATCATTGGGTCGGTAAAGCATGTTGCATGTTTTGAAAGGTGATGGGTCAACTGGAATGGTATAAGTGTGTCCTTTGTGTTAAAAATTTACACAATGATGCAAAGTGGAAGGAATGCAACCCATGACATGGATCCAGGGTCTACCAAGCAATAAGTTATATTGGAATTTCCCCTCTAAAATATAAAACAATTTTAGAAAAGTGTTGGGGCCCATGTGAATGTGAAGGATGACAGTGCCTAGTGTGGAGGTGATAGCATCATTGAATGAATGAAACATGACCAGATGTTTATGCATGTAATTATTAGGTATGCACATTTGAGAAAATGCATGGGATGAAATGATGTTAGTGCTAGTGCCTCCATCAATCATCACATAGTATACCCGTATGTCATCAATGTTGACAAAGATGAAGAGGGTTGGATCTAGGTCATCATTTTGGTGTGGCGTTATCTCCTCCTCTGAGAAGCTAAGGGAGGCCACTTGGTGAACAAGGTGAGGTGAAGATGAAGGTGGTAATTTGGTGAGAGAGGCTACATGAAGGGGTGTGATGATGGAGGCTACAGGTGTAGGGTCATTGGGTAAAACCTTAATAGATTGAAGAACCTCCTTAAGGGCTTGACGATGGGATTCTAAGGTTTGGATAACGTCATATAAAAACATTTTGAGGGGAGATTGGTGTAGTTGTTTGGGCATGGTGCGATGTGTGACATCATTAGAAATGGGATACATGGGGATGCGTATAGTTATTTTAGGAATAAGTGTAGATGGCATGTTGGGTATATGATTGGTTGGTGGATTGGCTACCTTTTCTTTTCCCTTCTGCGCATGTGTAGTGACGTGTATCATGTTGATTTTAGGGGAGTTAGAAAATGGAGAAGGTGTAGGATGAGTGGTATAACGACATGAAGGGAAAAAACCTACTGGAGAGAAAAGACCTGTAAGGTCATCTGGGCACAATGACATCTTGGTGGTGGCATGGAAAGTTCTTTAATGCGAACCATGTTAATTTAAAATTTTGGGTGCGGCTCTAGGAGCTGTGAGGGTGGAGATTGTGGTTGTTGAGTGGGTAGTGTGGAAATGGGTGTTGGTGAAGTAGGATCCTCATTGAGAAGGTTGTCATCATCAATGTTGGTTTCTAGTGGAAACAATTAGATAAGGATAATTTTCAAGGCTTTGTAGTTCTCCACATCATTCCCTGGCACATGATGGTATGCACAAATTTTAGTATCATCAAACCCTTTTGGCTTGGGTTTGAGGGGGTCATAAGGTTGGAGTGGCAGTAATGTGATAACATAAGTCTCGAGGAGGTTGGTAAAAATTTTTGCATAGGACCCTGCTAGTGGATCACAATGGGAAGTGAACGTGGGTTTGGGTGTAGGTGTGGTTGATTGTCACGGAACTATTTTTGGAAGAGTAGGAATGGGTCGAGCTATGGGTTTAGGTGCTGGTGTGGTTTGAGGTATTGGTCAGGTTTTTTTGGGTAGGGGTATAGTAGATAGACAAGTAGGAGGGTGTGGGGTTGTTATGACTACCTTGTTGTGGGGTAGTGGGGTTTTTTTTTATGTTACACCTTCTTGGGTAAAGGTGATGTGGGTATACAAGGTCTAGAAGGAAAAACAGATGGAGGAAGAGGGTGATTTACCCACGGGGATAAAAGGGGTGTTGTGAAGGTAGATGACACGGGTCATACTTGGGGTGTGATGGACAATGACTGAAGTGTAGTGGGTAGTGAAGTAATAGATGAAGGTATCAGAGGTATTAGTGGTAAGGAGACTATAAGTGTGGGTATAATTTGTGTTGTGTGCCTAGGTAGGTTAGGGGTTTGTGAGGAAGGAATGGGTTGTGTTATTGGTTTATGGATGGGTGAAGGGTGCTTGACCATATTGGGTAGTTGAGGTCTTAAGGTAGACGAGACAAGTGCGGGTGTGATTGGTGCGGTCGGGGTATGAGGTCGATGGGTTTGTTTCTTTAGTTTAGGTGTCGGCATAGGTGTGGTTTTGATGTTGGATGATGTAGCTAAATCTAGTTTAAGAGGTGGATGAGTAAGGTTGGTGGTCGGGGTGACCCCTAAAGTGGTAATAAGTTTAGTGGAGGAAAATGTTGTGTGTATGGGTTTGGGTTTAGATGTAGTTCAGGTTATAGGAAAGGGTGTAGTGTGAGTGCCAACAGGTATTGTGGAAGGGGTTGTGACAGTAGTGGTTGTATTTGGTTTGATGGGTCGAAATGTGTTTGGGTAGATAGTGGAGGAATCAGTGAGAGATCTCTGCATTTGTGTTGAGACAGGGAGTAAGAGGTGCCGCCATAGTAAATCCCTATCCACATAATCTAAGTGATCGACCAAACATGAGAATGAAATGTCTGTGGGTGGAGTTGGTGAGGACCTAAAGGGAATGGTATGCATAGAAAGTTTGACTCTTTTTGGAGAGGGCCATACAAGATCAAGTAGCTCGATGGAGAGAATAGTTTCTATCTCTCATATCTAGATGGAACCAAGCTCCCACTTCCCTACAACAGGCAGCACCTAAAGATCTTCAGGAAATATATCTTGCTCTCTTCTTTATAAAGTTTACTTTCATTGTGCGTTTGCTTTTATTGTGTGTTTTTTTCTAGTTTGTTGTGTGTTCCCTTCCTTCCCTTTTTGGTCTCCTTTGTTTTTGACTCTTTGTAACCCAATGGATAGGCACACGAAACTTGGGATTCTCTACCCTTAATTTTAACTTAAAGATAGTCCCCAGAAAGAGCCAGCTGTTATCCTGTAAAATTGAGAAGGGAAATTTTGTAGATAACCATACCAAAATTTGATTTTGGTCCCCTGAAGAAGTTTGATAATGTTTAAAATGGCCTAAAACTCCCTTTCAAAGATCAAGTTTTAAACTTAGATGTTTTTAGATTCTTTACAGTCGGCGTAGTTTTTGGGGTGTCAACATTCCAAAAATTGTGCCTTTTTGAACTGGGTGCAAGAAATGTGCTGTCAACATCGAAAAATATGCACCCCTTTATAAACCCTTTAGCAGAGTAAATGACATGCTAACATCAATAAATTTACACCCCTAAGGTGCTAAAATTTACATGGCAACAATGGTAAACATGTGCCTAGAATGTGCACTAAGGCATAAGAAGTGGGATGTCAACATACCAAAATGTGTGCAAAGTAAATTTTTGTAAGGCGCTAGACAAATCATGTTGACATCAGGAAATATGCACTTAAGAAAAATTTATGTCGACACTAACTAAACTGTGCCAAGGTGCATTTATACCCATGTCGACACTTTGAAAAGTGTGCCAAAGAAATTTGGTGGAGTAATTAATGCCAAATTTTCTATATATAGGTGCTCAACACTTGTCATTTTCAAAAATTGAAAATTGTGAAAAGTATTCCTCTGCACCTATCAACTTTCCTTGTCACCCCCGTGTGCCATTTTTTGAGTTTGTGGACCCCAACGTCATCCTTCATCCTTTATAAAACCGGGTAAGTGGCTTCTATTGTCTTGGTTGTTGTTTGTGGCTTTAGTTTTTTTGTTATTGTTATGTTTTAGGGTTGTTATAATCTAAAAAGGTTAAATATAAAATGAAAAATCTAACAATCAATAAACTTCTGAAAACTACCTTACCTCTCCTTCCAGATCTGTAAATCTGAGAAGGCTCTGCCTCAGAAGAAGCCATCCTTTATACATCTACTTGTTGAATAAAGCCCCTCTCCTCCCTACCACTTTGTAAAACCAAAGAGAGAGAGAAAGTCATGTAAAAAGGGAAGAAATCAAAGAAAGTGCAAAATTGTTATAAAATTTAGTGCATTGTCCTTTCATGTTACATCCCCCATAGTTGCACCTTGGCACACTGTCCTTGCTTGCAAAATAGATCTAACCTGCACTCTGTATAAAAACACTTAGCAGATTTCCTAAAGGTGCAGGTGCATCCTGCACAAGATCAACATTAGATTTTGAGTGTTCCAAATTCACACCAAGTAGTTTTCCTTTGGTGCATTGAATTTATTTGCAAAATCTACCAAAATTACACCTTGGGTGCACTTAATATCCATGTAACATCATCCTTTTCAGTGCCCAGCTAAAGAAAATTTCCTAAGGCGCAGGCACACATTCCTTAAACTCAACATAGCATGTTGTATGTTGTAAATCCACACCCTGCACTTTTCCCTTGGCGCTGCCTTCCATCATGCAACACTCTCCAAAAGTGCACCCTTTATAACTCTTTGGAAAAAATTTTCTCTTATCAACACAGGCACACCTTTTAACATGTTGACATCCCTAAAAGTGTGCCCAACCTTTTTAAGCCTCTGCAACATGCTATAAACTTGCACCTTGCGCCCTAAGCCTTGTAATTGTTCATTCTTCTTTTTGCAAGCTTTCATTATGAATAACATGATGGTTGACATGGTTGTTCTATGTTGGACCTCCTTGATCCTCCTTGTAGAACAAAAACAGCCATCCTTTAGCTCACACATGTCTTTTTCAAGTAAAAATCCAGCCAAGTCTAAAGGAAAAGTAAAGTTGACAGAACAAGAGATGAAGTACAAATATCAGAAATTCAGGATGCCTGAATCATATGCAGAGAGTGATCTCGATATCAGAGACTCCAAGTTTGGGCACATTGATATGGAAGACTTTTGGGTGAGAACTAACTAGTCAATTAGTGGCCCCTGGATGAACAAACTGGTGGGCAACGGATTACACTTTGTAGCTAGGCTGCCAGTAAGTGCTGTAAATAATGAGTTCATCATGTTGGTGGCTTTATGCTATAACAATGACACAAGATGTGTTGAAGATAAGGAGGGAAAGATGATCATTGACCTCATAGCTCGTAATTTTGGAATAACCCTGGGCATTCCTCATCATAGGCAATATATCGCCATAAGCCTAGAAGACTGCAAGAAGGCATGGGATGACAATGAGGAAAAATGTATGAAAATTATGAACGAGCTCTATCTCAAGAACAAAAAGCCAGTGAGTAGATAGCCATAGACCATCCACCGTAGTGACTTCAATGAGGAACTGAGTTATACGATCACCTTCCTGAATAGAATATTTGGGCTTCCTGATGCCCATTATTTCCATAAATGGATGCTGAGGTACTTAGAAACCGTGAGCAAGAATGTATTTGATCAACGTTTTGGCTAGGGATAAATCATCAGTGAAACCATCTCTCAACAGCTCCAATAGGTCCTCACAACTGGGAAGTTCTATATGAATTCTTATGTTGTATACGCTGCAGCATCAGCGATAGATTTCCCAAGCCTAGCTCGGAATGGGGTATGGCCCCAGGTCAAAATATATGAATAATACCCAGAGCTAAGGCTCAAGAATAGCATCCCCCAGTTCTCAAAAATTAATGACGCCTTCTTCTATGAGGTGATCTCCCTATTGAGGTCAAATATGAGACACAATCAAACCATCCCGAGCATGACTACTATCACTAAGAAGTGGAGAGCATTGTTCACGTAGTTTCCCATGTTCACCTATCTTAGAGCAATGAATTTTGAGGGTGAACTGAAAAAGATACAAAAGTATGCAGGGCCCAAGATGATCCTCTTGGAGTTGTCAAGGAAACTAATCACATACCACGAGAGGTGTATGAAGAGAAAGAAGGGAGGAACTCCATTCCCCCTTACAATGGGTCGATACACCTGCACCACACTGGCCAAAGCACGTGAAATGTATGTTGAGCTCGAATTGCTAAATCTAAAGCACAACTTCCTAGCAAGACCCACCTTCAACTGTTGGAGTTTCCTCCTAAGGGCATAAATTGATCCCATCCATGTCCCTGAGATCAAGGAAATCTACATTAACCTGACAAATGAAATAGATCTTGGGAGAAAGGATCACTCCCAGCTGGCTCTGGTAGAGATCATCCATTATGGCATAGCCATCATTACAAAAGAATTCTAAGAACCTGATCAAGAATTTGGTAAGGTTTACCTTGACACAGATGGGGAAGATTGGTTGTTCACAGAGATTGACAAAGCCAAGGTGCCGAAGACCATTCAAGAAAGGGTTAAACCCACGCTGCAACACACCAAGAATTGGTGCAAACAGAATGGTCCAACTTACCTTGGAGTATGTTTCTCTACTTCTCCTTCAGGTAGAGCACCTCCAAGGCCATCCCAGGCACCAAAGGGAAAAGGAAAAGATAAGGAGGGATAACTAAGCAAACAGGAAGAAACTCCTGAAAGACCTCCTACTACTTTTGAAGAGAAAGTCGTCAACCTGGTGTCTCCAGATAAAGAAGAAGAGACCACTAAAGTTTCAATAGATACATCCACTCAGGATGTGGACATAGCTACAACCACTGAGCTACCCACCATTCCTTCTTCCGTTCCTTCTCCTCCCCCTGTCATTGAAGCATCTATTCCAATGGATGTTTCTTCTCTCCCTTCCTCCCTTCCATATCCCACCTCTTCCATCTTCTCCTCTCTTGCCGATCTGTCACCTAGTATTCCCTTCATCTCATTATAGATCCCTTCCACCTCCATGTCCTTTTCTTCCCTTGTAGTAACTCCAGGCCCCACAAGTAGCAGTGTATTGGACTCCTTATTGATTCCACCACCAAGCATCTCAACGTTCTTCCCTACAACCTCTTCAGTTACTTCCCCTTTCACCCCCATTTCTTCCTCTATTCCCTCTACTCCTTCTCCCATAAGTCCAAGCTGGATCTCTAACCATCTAGGTCAACTTAAGAGAAAGGCTCCCATAGCACCCATGGACTTCTATGTCATTCTAAAGAAGGGAACCAAGAAGCAAAAGGCTATAACTCACTTCTCTAAGAGTGTTTCAGGAGAGAGAGAGTCATGGAGATTATATACCCAGATCCCACCGAAGAGAAGAAAGATCTGTCTCCTAAAAACTTTATAATGACCCAAGAAATAATGGGAACTTCATCTGAGAGCCTACAAGGAGAGGTCTTATCTGCCATAGATGCTCTCTATAAGAATCTCCAGGAAGCAAAAGAGGAGAAGAGAATACTCAAGGAGCAAAACAAACATCTCCTCCAAGCATTACAGAGAATGGGAAATGCTACGCTTGTAACTACCATCGAGCCTACTGAATTTCTCAGTCAGGACAAGATAAATGAATACGCCAAGATTGACAAACAAGGTGCAGTAGTATCTTCCTAGATAGAGTGAATCCTCAGAGATAGTGAGGAAATAATCAAGAAACTCATAAGGCTCTACCAGGATATAGATTGAGAAAATAAGGAGCTAAAAGCAATAGCAAGACCCCTACCCAAAGAGTTAGATAATGCCATATTGTGACATGAGACATTCCAACCAATGGTTGACTATTTAGCTGATGACCTATTAAAGGTCAGCATCATTGATCACCCACAGGCACATAACAAAGCTCTCGTCGCATTGTATTGCTGGGTTGATCAAATGGAATTTATCCTAGAGAGGATAGATAAAATCAAGGATGAAGCCCTAGATGCAAAATAAAACATGGAGTAGATGGTTAACAAGATTTCTCCAACAATGCTCAGTGAATCATTCACCTTGAAGGAGGAAGACGATACCATCCAGCTCTTCAAGGCTATTACAACCCAATGTTTTGTGCCAGAGGTCACTTTTGACTAAGAATCAATCAATAACCTTCTGGCTTGCTATGATTTGATTGGATAGTTGATTAAGGCATGCATAGAGTATGCCAAATTACTAGATAAGCTCAAAAATGAAAAGGAAACTTGCGAATTCATTGGCGACCATTTCAAGGGTCCTAATTATAATCAACTTTAGATAATGATCAGCAAGTTTATGGAATACCGAGCTCAGTATCACATCACCTCTCCTAATCAGAAGCAAGACACTCTATTCAAGCAAAGAGATGATGAGGAGTAGTTTCTACTTTGGTGTATGCTTCGATATTTTTTGTAAAAATATTTAAAAAGTATGTTGGCATTTATGATGACATCATCGATGTTGCATCATGGGATGTTGCCTTCCAAAAGCTTTCCCAAATTCAACTTGTGACTTCTTAGATATTTTGTAAATATCTTGTAAGATATTTTGTAAATAGTGGTTGGTTTGTTTTTGTCCTATTCCCTCCTCTTCTTCTATAAATAGTGGTTGGTTGGTTTGTTATGTCAGCATAAACTTTGCCTTGATAAATTTGATAGGAAGAACATGCCCGCATGCCCGTCAAAATGAAAAAATGCAGGGGATGCTTCTGAAATCAAATTTTCTCACAAAGAAGATGGATTTTTTGGTTTTGAATCCAATGCAACATGATGTGGGGATGATTTAAGCTTGGGGAGTGAGATTTCACCCTCATAAAAATGGAATTCGATTAAACACAGGTTTATTTCACTCTTTGGCCAAGGAAAAATAATGCATCCAGTGCAACAAGAAAAACTAGGGCACAAATAAAGGGGAATCTTGGATTATGTTTAAAAAAGGGGAAGAATAACAACATTGAGGGCAGTTTGAAAACATTCAACTAGATAAAACGAGTTATAAATCTTCAACTCGAGCCACAAGGACGTTTAGGAGTAAAAATGGAACATGGAGAATTAGAGTAAAGTGTGCAAACCCATAAATTGCACCAACATTGGCTCCTGCTTGGGGATGGGCACTCCCAGCGAGTGCCACAAGATCACAATGTAGACCAAGTGCCAAAAATCCATTGGGCAAGGAGTCAAAACATTCATAGCAGCCCAAAAACCAGAACTTTCACCAAAAACAGAGCGAGAAAACCACACCAACAATGGTTTCCAAGGACAAAAGGGAAAACCACGAGCCAAAAACAGCAAGAACAAGGAAAAGACAAAAAAAAAGGGCATTACAAAATGTACAACTTGTGCATACCTCCTTTGGGGATTTAATCCAAAAAGTGTTTTAAATGTCTACCATTAACAGGTAGCTTTAACAAATCCCCATCCAAATCTTTGAGAAAAAATGTATTTTCTCCAATCCTGATATCAACGGCATAAGGGCCCATCCATAAAGCATCAAATTTGGCATGCTTACCCTTGTCTTCATGCCTACTATCCCACAGTAAAACCAGATCTCCAACACTGAAAGCTCTAGGGGTGACCTTCTTATCAAAAATCTTCTTCAATTTCTCCCTAAACCTGACATGCCTTTGATGAGAAGCTCTCCTTTCTTCATCCAACTCAATGATCTAATTGATTCTTGATTCATATGGGCCATGTTCTTGATCTTCCAACTGCTAGGAAAACTGAAAAGTGGATAATTGTAGGTGTAATGGTAGCAAAGCCTGATTTCCATACACCAGTTCAAATGGGCTTTTACCAGTTTCTCTTTTTGGAGTTATCCTATCAGCCCAAACTGCAAATTTCAACTGTTCTCCCCACTTCTTCTTGTTGATTTCCAAGGTTCTTCTAATGATCTTGAGCAAGTATTTGTTACTTGATTCAGCTTGCCCATTCCCTTGTAGGTTATAGTTTGAAGAATAGGTCAGATTTATCCCATATTCATTGCACATTGCCATCAAAGGCTTAGCTCTAAAACACATAGCATTATCAGACACAATCTTAACTAGAACCCAAAATATACATATGATATGATTCAGCAAGAAATCCATTACCACTTGGTGTGTTGCCTTTCTAGATGGAATTGCCTTAACCCATTTTGTAAAATAATCAGTTGCTACAAGGATCCACTTGTAACCAGCACTAGAAGGATCTAAAATATCACCAATAAAATCCATTCCCCATTGTTTGAAAGGAGCTTCAACTAATATAGGCTACAAAGGAAGGGAGCCTAAAGCTTTTAATCTTCCTGAAAAATGTTGACAACTATCACACCTTCTAACTAACTGGTTTGCATCTTTGAAAAGAGTTGGCCACCAATAACCATCCCTTAAAATATTATGTGCTATCACTCTCCCAACAAAATTTCCTCCACAAACTCCCCCATGGAAATCAGCAATCAAATTGGGAGCTTCATCTTCAGTTATGCATTTCAAGAGGACACCTTCAGGGTTCTTCCAAGCTAGCCCAAGGTCTGTTATGACATATTTCTGAGAAGACAAATTGAGAGCTCTTTTCTGATTTTTATTTAAGTGACTGGGATAACATAAGTGCTTGAGGTAATAGGCCACATCCTTATACCACTCATAATTCATCAATTTTTCAAGGAGATCTACCCTTTCCTCCCCTAGCTGATTCACTTCTACATTCTACAAATTACTCTTAGCCATGAGTTTGGCAAGACCTAAACCTCTTACCAGATTTGTTGTTTGGATATCCATATCATACTCTTGTAATTTATTAACCCATCTACATCTCTTGCTTGATATCTCCATGTTAGATAAGATGTCTTTAACCATGGTGTGGGGAACATAAGCAATAACCTTTGAACTCAAAATATAGGGCCTGAAAATCTTTGTTGCTTTTACTATTGCAAATGCTTGTTTCTCCATAATTGTGTACCTCAATTTAGCTGCTTGTAAAGCCTTGCTAAAGAAAGCAATAGACCTCTCAGCTCCATTTTCATCCTTTTGTAACAAAACTGAAGCAATAGTAAATTTTGATGCAAAAGAGAAGATTTGGAAAGGCATCTTATAGTTTGGAGCTGCCAAAACAGGTGCATGCTTGAGTGCATCATTTATTCCTTCAAAAACTCAGATGGTAGCCTCCTCCCACTTAATAATTTGATCATTTATTATCATGCTTATGATTGGAAGAGTCAACTCAGCAAAACTGGAGACAAACCATCTAATTAAATTGATTTGGCCAAAGAAAGATTGAATACCCTTCTTTGTTCTTGGCATAGGCACCTTACTGATTGCTTCCACTCTCTTAGGATCTATCATAACACCTTCTTTGGACACAATATGCCCCAACAACTTGGATTTTTACACACCAAAATGAAACTTCTTTGGATTAAGTGAAATGCCATACTCCCTACATCTGATCAGCATCTTCTCTAGGTGTTGCAAATGGTCTGTTTGCTATCTTGAAAAAATAGTCACATCATCTTAGTAAACTACAATAAACTCATTGATATAACCATAAAAGGCAACATCCATTACCCTCTGAAAAGCAGCACCATCATTCATCAATCCAAAAGGCATCCTTACAAAAACATAAGTCCCCCAAGGAGTAGTGAAGGCTGTCTTAAGTCTTTCTGATTCTTTAACAACTACTTGATTATATCTGGAGAAACCATCCAAAATAGAAAAAAATATTGACCCTGTCACAAGCTGCAACATATTCTCCATGTTTGGAAAAGGATAGTTTTCCTTCATAGATGATTTGTTTAGATTCCTAAAATCCACACAAAGTTTGATATCTCCGTTCTTCTTCCTAACTTGCACAAGGTTGGCAACCCAAGAAGAGTACCTAGTAGGCTGAATGATGCCACCATATCTCAATTTCTTCAACTCTTCTTGCATTTTCATGGAAAGTAGTGGGTTAATATGCCTTTTTTTTGTCTAAATGGTTTGGCTTTAGCCTCAAGAGGGATCTCATGCTGAAACAAATCTTCTCTATATGCCTTCAGTTCTGAATAAGACCAAGCAAGGAAGTCTTGATAATTCTTTAAAAGTTGGGCATAGGATTATTTTTCTTCTTTGCTAAGATGAATGCCCAACCAGATCTTCCTTGGTTTTTATTTAGTTCCCAATTTATGCTCTTCCACATCCCTTGAAGTATACATCTTCCTATTAATGATGCAATCAGCATTGCTAAAATTGGATTCAAGTGCAGCAAGACCTTTGGGAATGGTATTTGTCTTCAATTGTATAATATACTTGTCAAACAAAGTTTCTCTACCTTCATTCATGCACACCATTGGTTCCCAATCAATATTCTAACTAGAAAACTCTCCTTGGCATTGTAAGAATCTCAACACTTGTGCATCATCATAAAAAATCTGCCAATGTTTCACATTATCTGAGACAGATGGCCTTGTTAGCACTTTAACATCATATTCACAAAAAGGTGAAATGGTGCAATTATCAAACTTAGAACCAAGAACAGCCAACTAATCAGTAGCAGCATTAAGACTTCTATCATGGTAAATAATGTTAAAGGAATCAAACATTTTAATCAAGTCCCAAACAACATGCTTATATTGCTTCATACGCTGATTTTTTGTGGCATATAACTTTCTTACTTGCTTGACAACCAGCTCTAAATCTCCTTTAGCAAAAATATCCTTAACTCCATACTTCCATGCAATCCTTAATCCTAATATTAATTCCTCATACTCAGCAATGTTGTTAGTACATTCAAAATTGAGCTTGAAGGAAAAAGGAAACTCCTCTAAACTAGGGGAAACCAACATTATACCAAAACCATTTCCAGCTTTGGAGCAAGCTCCATCAAACAGTAATGTCCATGGAGAACCTACCATACCAAGACACTCTAATTTTTCCATATTATTCTCTTTTCCATCAGCAAAACCAATGAAATTGTCAACATCTACGTCAACAAACAACATTTCATAAGAAGCATTGTCGGGATCTTCAATCAAGTGTAACATCTTCTTTTCACCATAGAGTTTGACAAGGCTGCCCTCAATGGGAATGGTGGCATAGGACATGTCCATTCGAACACTACCACCAACACTTGCATCCCACTTTCTTGACAAAATCATACCCCATTTGGTAGGGTAGTCAATAATTACAACATCAAGTTTTAAATTCTTATCCGAATAGGTTGCAAGTTGCACTACTAAACCCTTCACACATCCAACAACTGGCACTTCCCTTGAATCCATGGCTGTACAATTTCCATATGTTGTTGTCACCTTGATATCCAATTCATTCATAACTTCTAAAGGCATAACATTACATAATGCACTGGAATCAAACATGTAATTGTGAAACAACCTACCTTTGATGAGCAAAGTTGTGAAGAATGGATCAAAATTCAATTGGGAATCAACCAAGGATGTCCCAAAATACACTTCAGGTGCCTCTCCAAGATCTTCCATTGGTGGTGGTGTTTCAGGGCCAGCAACACTTTGAAGAGGACTCTCAACAACATTGACATTTCTGCTTGGTATAATCTTTTCTTCTTTTAATCCCAAGTATTCAAAAGATCTTTTCTTGTGTTCAAGATCTCTGAGCAATTCAATAATGGGAACACTCACTTTAATTTGGCTCAATACCTAGGCTATATCATATGGAACATTCTTTGGCAAAACAACATTGGAAGGGGAACAAGAAGGTTCATCAGATGGAGAAGTATTCTTGGTAGCCTAGGCATGAAGAGGACTGATATTTTTGCATGGGACAACAGGGTTCTTAGCAACTATTTCTCTTCTAGGATTATCTTTGGGAATGCTTGTGAGTAAGGGTGTATTTGGCTTGGCTTGAGGGCCAGATCCTCTAATAACTTTACTTCTAGTATTGTACTCATTTTCTTGACCAACCACAACATTCATTAACAATTGTCTATCTTCCTCCAAAGGAATACCCCCATCATACTTCTTGATCATTAAAGCCCTTAGGTATTCAAATTCATTATTAGGATTTTTAAAGGCATAAACTACATCTACATCATGAGTTTGAGGAAGAGAAAAAAATGGTACCCTCTTTACGCAATCCCAAAAGGTTACAACAATCCTTGCACTTATCACATCTGTTGATGTTGTTTCTTGTTGTGATCCTAAAGAGCTGCCCATCATACAAATTTCATCATCCATTCCATTCTCATTATCATCATCTATATCTTGATGGTCCATTTCACATGGAGGATGGGGAAGAAAACATCTATCACACCAATCCATGTCAACAACTTATTGAACAACAGAAACTCTTGTAGTCAAAGGGTCAGTCACCACTCTATTTTCACGTTCTTGGGGTTGTCTATTTGCATATCCATTAATCCCTTTACCTCTATCATCTTTTTTTTGATCACCCCTAGGATGATTGCTAAATCTATCATGGTTTTGAGTTCTTTGATGTCCTTGTGAACTTTTCCCAATTCCTTTCTCATCCCGGGCTAATTTGTAGGAAATTTCTTTGACAGCCCCTCCTAAAGTCTTGACAACATCCTCCAAATCAGCACCCTTGCTAGTTTGAGGCTTCTCAAGGTTTATCAGCTTCACACCGTCCCTCTTAAGTGGTTTACTGACAACTTTAATATATTTTCAATTTGAAGTGCCATGGTGAAATCTTACCTCAAGTTTGTAGGATTTTTGTCTCTCAAGTAATAGGCTTCCTTTTTATCAAATGCATATGCATATTTGATCAAGCAAGATTCATCACAAGGACTCAAAATTACAGGAAACCTTCTCAATGTCTTATTAAACCTTGTATTGAAATCATGAACGGTCTCATTAGGGTTCTTCTTGATGTTCTCAAAATTAGATAGGAGGAACCTTGGATTTTTTTTATCTCCATATTGTAATTTGAATGCATTACTCATCTCAGTCCACGAATCAATAGTGTTATCAGGCAGAGCTTTATACCAATCTCTTGCATCTTTCTCAAGTGTATGGATAAACAACTTGATATACACATCCTCAAATTATATTTCAAAGTCTTCCATCATGTTAACAAAGAGTTTGAGGTGTTGATCTCCAGTTATGGCATTGTTACCTTGGAATTTTGGTAATCTATTTCTCACATCCTATGGGACAACATTTGTATAACCATCCATTCCTCCAAAATTTATAGGAACAAATGTGTTTACAACAAATGGAGGTCTAGGTTGAGCCATATCATTTGGTGGGGGTGATCTTGGAGGTGAAACAAGCTGATGAGGAGTAGTAATGGGTCTGATTGGAATAGATGAATGATCTCTAAAATGATAACCCCCTAAAGGCTCTCTCTCTTGATAGACTTTAGCAAACTTAGAAACTACAGGAGCAGATTTAGGAGAAAGTTTTTTAAATACACAAGAAGGTCCCTCACCTAATGGAGAATGAAAATCAGCAAGAAGATTTCCTGAATCAGATCTACTTGAAGAGGAATTATAATCTTCAATGACAGGTTGTTATCCTTCAAATTCAACTATGGTGACTCCTTTCCTTGCAACCAAATCACCAAAAACTTTCCACGTTTTTCTTCGTTCTAGATCTGAGCTTCTTGATTCGGTGAGCAACTTCTTAGAAGAGTCCTTGATGAAGAGGGATCGCTTTCCCTCCAGTTTGACAGATTTAAACAAGTTTCAACTGATAAAAATGTATTAGACAACTAGTATTTCAAGATCCCAACAGTATGGAGTCACCACCAAGGATTTTCACCTTAGTTGTGCAAGAAAGCACTCAAAAATATTATGTCAAATGCATGCTATACTGAAAACTTGCAGGGATTTACAAATTATATATTTTTTTTCTTAATTCAACCAAAAAAAGTGCATCCAAATCACATAAAATTCTAATTACTTCAAAACCACCAAGAAATTACAAGAACTCCCCAGAAACAGTGCCACTTGGGTGTTGGTATCCAGATTTAATCTCCATCAAAACTTAAACAACATCATAAATCTGCACAAGACACTCAAGGATAGATAGATGTTTTCTATGTCATTTGTAGCTGGGGAGAACACCTATCTACTTTTTTGTATTCAAGATTTGAGGGAGTGGATAGCACCTTTATAAGGGTTTTGATCTAACCCTCACTATTTTAGGTTGTGCCTGTCAACCAAGGTAAGAGAACCTATATTGCAGCCCCTATATGGTAAGGAGATGTAGATATCCTTGTATTTTGTGTGTGATGTGGAGGAGGATTTGTGAAAACATGATCAAATATCCATTATCCAAACTCAAAGGAGCTTTCACTACTAAATGATGGAAATGTTCTCAAAGAAAAGCTAGAGCTGCTAAAGAGATGATGAAACCCTGATCAACTTTGTGCATTTTTGTGAAAGGATTGAATTCTTTTGTAGACACACAATGCAGATGTAGGGGTATTGTAGGTAGGATGAGTTAGTTTTAAATGAAATTCTGATGAGAGACCTTGGAACAAGAGTAGCTAGAAATCATCACCTTCTTTGGGAAACCTTGCAAAAGAATTACAATACCTAAACAACAGAAATGTTTCAATGAATTTGAAGTGGTCTTTCAACCAGGATGTGTGCACCATGGATGCCCAAATCTGAACTATTCCATACAAAATTTGATAGCCTACCACAAAGGCTTAAAGAAAAATATCAATAAAGCATTCAGAACCCCTTGTTAGATCATGTCCTAAGGTACACCCAAAGGTTTGTAAATACCCTCAATTTACAAGGAAGATAAGATGGATTTAAATTTGTTTATCTCCACTCAAATGAATGCTCTTCTAAATGGAAGATTGCAGATGCCTTCAAACCCTCTATAAGAAATGAGACCATGTATGACCAATAAAGATCAAAAACACAAGATTGTAACATGAGCATGAAACACAAATTGAAAACATACTGAAATACAAGTGCATGCAAGCTTTTCCAAGAGATAAAACCAGTTAATCCAAGAATTTGATCAAATATATCAGCAAGGGAAAGTTATTTAGATAATCTCAAAGCTTGTTGATGGCTTTACAGATGAAACCAACTCAACATGATGAACATTTGATGCAAAACTAGAATCAAAATGGATCTTAGGCAGTTTCTCAAAAGGGAAAATGGACTTCTTCCAATCTTTTCCTATGAATTTTTTTATCTCTTTCTCCAAAATTCTCAACAGCCCTCTAAAATGTTTCCAAAACTACATGATATACCCTATTCCAACTTGGATTCTTGCATCCCAAGAAAATAATATGCCAAAGGGATCAAATTTGTTACAAAACCCTATCCATTTGATGAAAAATGATATAAAACTCTGAAACAGCTCGCCAAATGCCAGAGATGAACAAATATTTTAAAATTTTGCATGAAATCAGATCATTATCCATCCCATGGTCACATTTTCAGCATTCCACCATGCCAACATGCATTTGCAATCATTTTTCACCTTTTTCCCTCATCATTTTTAACTCTGCAACTTTTCATTTTTACATTTCACGTGTTTTTCACGGGCTGAGAAAAATATCTCACAAAAAACAATATACGACACCAAATTAGCTCAAATAAATGATGCCATTATGTTTAGAAGGCTGAAGGGATGCAGATTAATATAAAATTTCATGTGTTTTGGTGCAAAAATGATGATTCCACACTTCTTGGAGCTCCACTGGCACGCAAAAATTTAAAATGCACAGCTTTTGTTGATTAAAATCAACTTTAATTGCCAGCCCTCCATGTGGCAGATCCAAATCCTCTCTAAAAGTGCCAAAATTACCATTTTTCCTTTACACAAGGTGGGACACGTGTCCAGACATGATTGGGGCGGGCCCCCAATCCTTAAAAAGCATTTTAAACCTCTTTTGAATTTTGGAAAATTTTTGAAAATTTTCCCGCGGGCCCCTAGATGCGCCACGTGTCCTCCTGTGGGCCTTTACCAAAACCACAAGATGATTTGATGAATTTCGCTACTTTTTCACAAAAAGGAAAATTTTCTCACAATTCTCCGTTGGCCCGAATACCCGTTGTTTCTCTGCCACGTGTCAATATCCCATTGGAGGCAGAGCTGACTCATCACTTTTGCCTTCATTCCTCCATAAGCATCAAAACTCCATGTGGGCCCAAAATATTTCTTTTGACATTTGAAAAATGCCATGTGTCACTGTCCTATTGGATGCGGAGTTGAAACTCCAAATTTTTCCGTGGGTTTATTTTTCTCTTTGAGATTTTTAGCTAAAATTTGGAAAAATTTCCATCTTTCCTCCACGCTCCAAATTTCCATCAAAATTCAAACACGTGTCCATTTTTCATTGGTGCAAGCCATCGGGTCGAACTTTGTCTTTGAGGTCTTAAGCCAAAAATTTTGAAAAATTTCAACTCTTCGCTCCCCTGCTTGACATTCCCGTGCCACGTGTCGCCCTTCCATTAGGCGCGGGTCTTCGAGCCAAATTATAACCTTAAAATTTTGAAGTTAAAAGAATTCAAAATTTCCATAAATTCCGCCCATCCATGCCACCTTTCTTGGACACGTGTCCACCTCGTATTGGATGTGGACCCCCGGGTAAATTTTTTTCTTTTACATTTTGAAACCAAAAATTTTCAAATTCTTCTAAGTTCCCTCTATTCCGGTCGATCTCCCTGGACATGTGTCACCTTTCCAATGATTGCGGGCTCATGGGCCAAATGTTTCCCTTGACACTCCAAGCCAAAAAACACGAAAAAGTTTCCAAGTCCTTGATCATCCGCCTAGCCCTCCTGGACACATGTCATCATGCCATTCCCTACGGGCCTCCGGGCAAAAACTTGATTTTGAGAAATTTTTCAAAATGGAAGAAAAATTTCCTAAGTTACTTCTGCCACCCCCCAATCTTCAACCAATCACAACAGGTGATGTAAGCACATCCCTGTGACACATGTCACCCTCCCATTGGGTGCGGGCCTTTGGGAAGAAATTTGATTTTGAGAAATTTGCAAAAAATGAAGGCAAATTTTTTGTAAGTGACTGTATGCCAGAAAAGTGACAAGCGAGCGTGGGAATATACAGGTAACTCTTCCATGTACCTGACCTCCCGAGGTCATGCCGAGATAGCCGGTGGGGATGGAATATATGTGGGATACAAATAGACTAGTTAGGTAATCTAATGTCTTCAATACACACTAGTGGAATTTGTGAATCTAAGGCAAAGAAGGCCCTTCTAACCTGAACTGGTGTGATAGATAGATTGACAAGGATGACTGCTCGAAGGCTCCAATTAATATTGAGCTTTGGCATGATTTGATCTATGGGTTGTGGAATACGTGGAAAATGACCTGGGATAGTTTCGTGTATGTCTCTAGATAAGGTCATATGGTGGGTAATGAATATAATCGACTCTACAGACGATTATTTGGCCTAGTCCAAAATTCTCTAGCTTTGTTAGCCGCTATATCTAGTAAGGATAATTGTTCGACGATGGTGGGTGGAAGTGGGGTAGATCTGAATACTAATATACATAGGCCAGTGTCTATGTCTGATTGACTTATGGATTCGTTAGGTTGCGGGATTTATGGATCACAACCGTAGACTCTTGGTTGTTGCGGTCCTACTATGGTCATGTACGAAATCAAGTCCTAATCCCTAGTATCCAATAATCATATGCTTTCTCAGCTTCTATATTTAGGATCAATAACTATGCGATCTTCTCAGAATACCTCACAGGTGTTCTTGCAACCTGGATTCTTAGGCTGGTATCTATATCTAGAAGAGTGTCTCCTGCATCTGGCTGTGGGACCAAAGGATCACAACCAAAGGTTTGTTCTCTTTTGAACCCTTCTACAGTCATGTGTATGTTTACCTAGGGTAATCTGTAGTTCGGTTGATTTGACCAAAACGTGTGTCCTTGGTTGTCTTCTATATTTAATCCCCTCAACTGAGAGCTGATCTGTCGTAAATTTGTTGTTGTTTAGAATATTTGTATTCTAAGATTCTGGTCTATGTCAACTATTGCCGTGACGAGATTGGGTTGAGGCACAATTGGCTCAAATACATATTCCCTGGGCTCTCTGGGTCCCGTGATTGTCATACAAAACAATAATGTAAATCTAACTGCAACAAAGTAAATTTTAACTACATGGAATAAACCTAGAACATATATATAATTTCTAAAACTTTTAAGAATTTAAGAAAGCAGCTATTTAAACGTATCTAGAATTTGACAACTAATATAAAACTTAAAATAAACAAAATAACCGAGTGTAGTTATTTTTCTGTGTAATTTGTAGACCTATTCTAAATAATGAAATAACTTGCTTAATCTATTTTCCAGACTCTTGATCCTACCTTAGAAGTGAGGAATGAATCATAGTTTCTCAGAAACTATCAATCCCCACAGCTTCCCTGGCAATATCAAAAGTAAACTTAACTGAAAAGAAGTGATTATCTACCTTATTTGATATACTTCTAACTTTAGAACTTTGAAAGCTAGAACCTGGATTCTACAGAACAATGACGAATCCAATGGTGTGTGTGATCTTGTCCCCTCAGTGTGATCTCCTCATTCCTTCGTATTCACGTGAATCCAAAAAAGTGTGTAATGCTAGCATTAACAGAAGTAGATTTTGGGACAAAGGTAGCTTAGAATGCAGACTGAATATAATGCGAGTAGGAGAGGGATAGCGCAAGAGTACAGAGCTTGGCTTATGCAATTCCTAGCGGGATTTATTGCAAGTCATGCAACATAAAGCATCTAGAACCTGAAACTATCCTATTTTGAGGAGCAAAACCTGTAACTTTAATGGCTTCCTAAGCTATTTTACTCCAATGGATTGGGTGAAATAACAGTACTTCCTACACAAGATGGGTATGTGGCTTACCAACAGCTGAACAATGCTAACTAAACATGCAAAGAATTGAAACTATGGCTTCTAAGCAAAATAATAGACTGAACTATTGAAAATGAGAGCATGAAAAGGGAATGAGGGGCAGACCATTTGTTTGTGCACAAACCATTTATTTATAGCTTTTCATTCACCCAAAGATCAAAACCAAAATGAACTCTAAAACTATAAACAATGGCCAAACACTATTCCAGGGGACCAAAAACATAAATGCAAGCCCAAGTCGGCAAAAAAAGCTGGTGAATCATTGATTTTTACGTGAGTCGCGTTAAAACGCTTTCTAGAAAACACATAAATGACCACCACTCTGAGTAGGGCGGTAGTTACAGGACCGCCGCCCTGATCAGGGCGGTGGTCACGAGACCGCCGCCCATGCAGGGTGGCGGTTTCGTCACTAAAGAGCAAAAGGCCAAGAAAAGAGGGGAAAAGGGAAAAACAAAGGACGTAGGGACTAAGCGGGGCATGTGGGATGTTAACGCATACTTGGAGATCTTTTCCAGATTCCGAACACCTTGCGAGGAGACCTGTATCATCATTGGGGCACTTGTCACGTTGTTCCGGCAGTACAGTACCTTACAATTTTGGGTACGTTCAGTGACCTCCACCACTCGATGCTTCTTCTTTCCAATCAAATCATGCCACGTAGGCACAGTAGGCAAATGCGGGGCTGCAGAGAAAATTCTCCCTTCACCAAAAATTGAAAATTTAACAAGTTATAACATTTCTTCCGACCACACCTGGCCAATGAGATCCTGCCATGTCAGCATAAACTTTGCCTTGATAAATTTGACGTGTAGAACATGCCCGTATGCCCGTCAAAATGAAAAAACACAGGGGTTGCTTCTGAAATCAAATTTTCTCACAAAGAAGATGGTTTTTTTTGTTTTGAATCCAACGAAACATGATGTGGGGATGATTTAAGCTTGGGGAGTGAGATTTCACGCCCATAAAAATGGAATTCAATCAAACACGGGTTTCTTTCGCTCTTTGGCCAAGGAAAAATAATGCAGCCAATGCAACATGAAAAAATAGGGCACAAATAAAGGGGAAACTTGGATTTTGTTTCAAAAAGGGGCAGAATAACAACATTGAGGTCAGTTTGAAAACATTAAACTAGATAAAACGAGTTATAGATCTTTAGCTTGAGCCACAAAGACGTTTTGGAGTAAAAATGGAACATGGAGAATTAGAGTAAAGTGTGTAAACCCATAAATTACACCAACAGAACCAACGTTGGTTGGGTATAACTGATGGCAGTCAAAGGTAACCAATGACGGTTACTATGAAATTGAAACAGTGATGAAAAAAAGTGGTTATGAATTAAAATATGATGTAGAATCAGACCCAAAATTATAGAAATGATGATGATATGGCCTAGGCACACTCAAGTGAAACCAGAATACACCAGCTATGATGAGGAGCATGTAAAGATGAATAAGAAAGTGATGAATGTGTTCTCTCACCTCAAAATGAAAGCCAAGCAAAAACACTAAGAAAATATGATCCTAGGAGTGCCTTTTCTATTATGTTTGTGTAGATTATGCTATTTAAGGAATGACACATGAATTGTAAAAAAGAGTTTTTGGTGAGGATGGCTTCCTAAAAAGAAGGATATCTAAGAGGTGAGGTTTCAGGTATGTTATGGTGGTGGTGGGCTTCACTTTGAATTATGACTCGATAGAGCAGCGAGCTGGGTGACCACTGTGCCATGATCGTGTGATCACCTATAGTTTCTTCCAGGTAAGATGTTTTTTAAGAAAGTATGTATTTTGAATTTTTGTGTGGTTTGGTAAGACTTAGAGAAAGAGAAAAGGATAGAAGTGATTTTCTATGATTCATTTGTCAACCATCATCTGGTCATGACTTCCAATGTATAGGTTTCCCTTAATTAATGTGAGCTAATGCAATAAATCAGAATGGAATGCACTTGTTTTTAAACCCAAATCAAAAATGTGAAATTGGATGACACAATAAGATGAAAAAGAAGAGGGATGCTCTTTCACTACAATGTAAAAAAAAAATGAAGAAATGATTCTTTTTAGTTACACCAAAAGAAAAGTTTCCTTTAGAGCAAGTAGAAAGAAGAGGTGGATTAGTAGGGAAGAAAATTAGTGTGTACGCTTTTAGAAGGGAAACATACACACAATTTTTTCCTAGGGATGAATGAAGTGCAAGGAACCCCAGATGGGTCTCACCGGGCATGCCAAAATGTTTCACCTTTTTCTTAGATTGTTTCTTTGAAGTGTTGACAAAACAAATAGGGTAACGGGCGTAGGAGGAATACCTGTTCAAATGTCAATTGATGGGTTGTTGCGTGCATATGAATTCCAAATCCACAACTGATTGTGAGAGCTTCCTTTTTGCTAGGAGGAACTACCTGTAATGAAAACAATACCACTAGAAGGAATTAAACAATATGCATAGTGAAATGCCTAACGTGAGCTAGATCCGGGAAGTATGATACTTCCTAGATGGCTATCAGTTCATTGTTTTAAATAATTCAATGTTGTAAAAAAAGTAAATCCTATTGTTATTTTGAAATGATTTAGGTATCTCACTTATAAACACAATAAGAAATAGATCTAATCAAACAGGCTAAGCTAGAATAGAATCCAAAGGTCAAATGATTAGTTATGGGTCTCTACAAGTATGATAAAGGTCTCAAGTAGGTCACAGGTGAAGGAGGGTGAGATGAAATTAGGTGGGTAGGTCTTTGTTTAGGGATGTGTGGGAAAACACAGAGACCGGTGTCGGTGAGGGGTGACCAACGACAATTTAGTATAACCGGTGCTGGTTACTGTGAGATCTGGAAATGTCATAGAATAGGCTGAGGTCTCTTTTGTGATTACACAAAGGACTTTGGTTGGTTGAGACAAGGTATTGGGTGACTGGAGTATGATTTTGGGAGGTTTTAACGGGTATATGGAGGTGAAAATTTGGAGAATTTTAATAAGGAGTAAGATAAGCAATGGATGAAAAAATGATGATGAAATGAAATAACCAGGAAAGTATGATGTTGTACTTACTTAGATTTCATTCCTAAAGTCCTGTGTGAGGGATGCAGTTGTTGATGATGGGTTTGAAGGTCACAAGTGATCACCAACTAAAGAAAAGCTTCTGCATGGGCTGCATTTACACTCCTCCTTGCTTGGATAGATCAGATCATGGTTGGGATGGTTGTGCAAGAGTAGATGCTCAATCTCCTTCCTTGGATACGAGTCTTTGTTGGAATTAGCTCTCTAAAGCTGCGTTATCTCTCTGAGATGTGTTCTTTCTCGTAAAATTTATCCCAATGTTTACCAACTTCCAACCTTGATAATAAGGTTGTTTTGGGGTTAAAATGGTAACCGATGGTGGTTCCATCTTAACCGGTGATGGTTAGGGGTAGCCGACGTCAGTCAATGTGGGATTTCCTAGGTTTACTAAACTTAGGGAGATCCTCTTGATTTTATTAGATCTCATTGTTATCCAAAATTCACCCCCCCAGGGTAAATTTTAATAACATCCAGAATACTCAAGTCCCAGGCAAATAGATTGATTCAAGGTAAAGAATCATGTTTCTAGGGCCCCCTTGGATTTTTTCTAACTCTCCTGTCCAAGGAGAAAAGAGAAAGTTCCAAAAAAGGGTGAAAAAGTTACAAAAAACAAGCTTGGGCCAGAAAAAATCATGAAAATTGGCTAAGTCCCAGTCCAGGTGGTCCTTGGGATAGTTGGGACATCGGGGCGCGAATCGGCCGAAAAGCCTCTAGGCGGTCTACGCAGCACTGGGAAAATTGGGACATCAAGACGTGCGGGACGCGAAAGGACGAACCTACCAAAGGTAAAATCAAAATTGACTAACTGTTGTGTAGAACAATTTGGGACATTTGGGCCGTGAGGACGTGAAGGACGTGAACCACTCGGATCGTCTGAAATAGAGAACTTTCACACTAGGGACAATTGGGACATAGGGACACATGGGACGCAGAGAGCCGAAGGAGCTGAGAGCCAATCAAATCACGCCACGTGTCATCAGTCGAAAGAGGGAAAGGGAAGCATGAATCAGGAAGATTGGAGGAATTTTTCCCAGACAGTTTGAGACAATCGGGCCAAAGGGGCACAAGGGACGTGAAAAGCCGGCAGGCCCGCAGATGAATCTAGAAATGCCACGTGTCACAAGGGAAAATGTCCAAAATTTCTAAGGGCAAAGTTTGAAGTGTTGGCCCAAGCCAATAAAAAGAGGACATGTGTCCTAAGGAGAAGGGGAGTGTGGAGCTCAGGGATGAATTAGAGAATTTGGAAAAAGTTTTGGCCAAAAACTAAAAGGTGAAGGATGACCCCATGCCCCTGTCCTCCAACCAGATCATGCCACGTGTACCAAGTGGCAGGGATGTGGGGAAAACAATGAAATTTTTTCCAAAAGTTACAAAAAGTCAAAACTTTCAAAGAAAACCCATGGGTAAGGAAAGGAGAGAGAATTTCTCATCCAATTAGCACCCGACACGTATCGTCCAGGTGGCAAAGCGTGGGAAAAATTTTCGAAACCCATTTTTGCCTGTTTTGTGCCCTAAATCTTTAGATCACCATATCTTTCGATCCAGAGCTCAGTTTTGCACGTTCTTTATATCATTGGAAATCTTGTAAAATTATCTACATGATTCCAGGGTCAATCTTGAATTTTGGTTTATTCTAGAGAGAGAAAGTTAAGGAACAGCTCTGACACGTGTTCATGGCCAGAAGTGACATTTCAGCGACCAAATTTAATACAGAATGGGTCGCATTCTCCTCCAATTCGGTCAAAAATGACAGGGTATGGGTTTTTAAGGTCCCCCATGATATTTTAATGAATTTGTAATCAATGAGGAATGGGCTTCCACGTTTTGTATGTTTTATCTCTCCTGGGCTCGACCCATGCAATGTAAAAGCCAGATTTGGCTCATTTCTCAAGGTGGAACACTTTTGGCATAACAATCTTCTTCTTTCACCTCCAGTAAGTGATTGTTGCAAGAATCAGACCTCTTCAAAGACTGTAACACGTTTTTTACCTCTCTGAGGCTGTAATGCAGTGGTTTTGACATTGGAAATGATAATGCAAGCTTTGTGAATGAGTTTCAGTCCTTTGTTTGTATTATTTACTTCATTTCAGATCCTAAATTACATCTTATCAGCCTATGTATGTTTTATATTGCAATCTTTGGTTTGTGTCTATTTGCATGACAAAATATTCACCACTCCTTTTGGTGCATCACCATCTTTAGTTAGTTTCAATTTTTGCACTTCTATCCATGTCTCCTTACAATTTAGAGTAGGATTAGGATCTGAACCTCTGTAGTTGTGCAAATATAGATCTAAATCAGAGGAGTTTGAGGAACCAGCCTCTAATCTGGAGATTCCTCTCTTAGTTTCACAAGTCCCACACTTAGAGAAAGGTTTCCATGTTGTGAAATCACATTGGATGCCTAAGACATCATTTAGAACCTTGATTTGCATCCAGGGGTGCTGTGATTTTGCACTAACAGTTTTGGCACGCCCGGTGGGACACTAGAGGTCTCATTTTTATTGCAGCAAAGTTGATGTGCATCTGCTACAATTTTCTTGCTTGAAAAGAGCTATTATTTGCATATCTGGTGACTCCAATGGGAAGAATCAATGGGTTCTAGCAGTGCAAGCCTAAAAACTCATGAGAAGAATCACCACAATGTCAAGAGTTGGCGAAGAAGAAGTGATGTTTGAATACCTGCAATTATCTCCAAGAAGAAGGCAAAGAGGAAGAAGGACTCAAAGGTCTCCATCTCCACTAAACAGAACCCTCTCAACTCCTCCACCTGGTAGGCCTTTCATTCAGTCAACAAGGGTTTTAAGACCAATTAGAATGGCACAAAACAACCCCTACATCAACTTCACAGGCAGCAGCCCACTTGCCCTCAATACACAACATCCAATTCTTATTGCAGCCTTGAAGAACATTCCCTACTTCACTGGAGAAAATCAGACTACTCCAGGTGATCATGTTAAAGATATTGCTAACCTTTGTGCAATCCATGAAATCAATGAGATGCAAGTGGCTATCAAGTTACTAACATCTTCATTCAAGGGTAAAGCATTGCAATGGTTTAGGAGCCTTGGAGCTTTTTCTATCACAAATTGGAATCAGCTGTGTATATCACTTCACGAGCAATTTGGAGAAAAGGGAGACAACTTGTCTCTTTTGGAGCAGCTAACAACCATCAAGAGAGCTCCCAATGAGCATTTGACCGATTTCAACTTTAGATTTGAAAAGACATGGGAGAGAATTCCAGTGACAGTCAGGCCAATAGTAGAAGGTGCTTTTCTCTACTATCTCAAAGCTCTAAATTTTGATATTTCTATGTTAATTCAGTCCATGGGAGGCATAACTATCCCTATGGCTTATAGCATTGCCATTAGGGCTGAAAATTGTTTGATCCAAGCTGGAAAACTTGCCCCTAGACCTCCCATGCCATTGTTTCCAAGTTTAGAGAGCCCAAACACCAATCAAGCACCTAATTTGGCTCCTTATCCCACTCCTAGAAATCAGAGTTCAAATGACACTTCCACTTCATCTCTAAGTGCCCCAAATGAGCTTCAAGAAGTCATGAAACAATTGCAAAACCTAGGTAATGAGCTGGTTACTCTCAAGAGGCAACAAGCCCAAGGTTTTAGAACTTCTTATCAACCCCAAGTTCAGCCTAATAGGCAGCCATACCAACCACAAAGACCACCTAACCCAGCTACAAATATGAATCAAACAAGGCCTCCTACCAATAGACCATTTAAGCCCTATAATCTAAATGCCATATCTGCCTCTAAGGCATTGGTGCCAACACAAAACAACATTGCTCAGGAGTATGATTGGTGTTTTCCATGTAATGAGCCTCATAACCAATCCATGTGCTTCAATGGTGCTTTGAATCAAACATTAATGGTGACAACTACCGGTGTGGAGGGTGAGGGCAGTCAAGGAAATAGCTAACAACAAGATACATTCCAACAACAATCAACCCCAAATGACACAACATTGGTGAATTGGAAAACAGAGGATTTTTGTGGCATGAACCAGGTAGTTTCTCTGGGTGTTGCAGCCAACACAAGGTCAAAAAGAAGGAATCTGGGTGAAGAACAACCATTAGCCCTAACCAATCCACAACCTTCTATGGTTCCACAAGTGGTTGGAAAACAAAATCCGGTTGTAAATGCACAAGGGCAGCCAAGAACAGCCCCTAGGCCAACTCAAATACCAGTTGTCTCTACCCACGTGCAAGGAGTGAATGTGCAAACCAAGGGACAACAAAGAGATCCTTCATCACCATTCAGTATCATTGATCAGATGAAGAAGACAAACGTCAATATATCAATGTGGGAATCCCTATCTATCATAGGCCAAAGAGATCTGCTACAAGCTTCCATGAAGGACTGGCCAACTTCAAATCAGCAAGTTCAGATGCAAGACAAAGTGCTTACAAATGCTGCCCAGCCTGAGGGAAATCATGGAGGACAGCAAGGTAAAATGTTGAAGCCCCCTCCTTTCTATGTTTCATTAATCATTGGAAATCAGATAGTGCACAATTGCATGATAGATTCCAGGGCAAGTAGCTCAGTAATGCCTAAATAGATAGCTGATCATCTAGGGCTCCAGTATGAAACAACATCCAAAGGGGTAGTGCAGCTAGATGGAACAATAGTAGCAACAGTTGGGGTGATTAGAAACTTGAGTCTTACCTTGCATGCATGTCCAAATGTTGTTGTTTTACAAGATGTATCAGTCATAGACCTTCCACCACTCTTTTCCCTATGCTTGTCAAGGGACTTCACAGCCAAGATTGGGGGATATTTTTCTGCTGATTAGTCACACATGTTGCTCAAAATGAGGTATGGAACTAAGGCTACAATCAGGTTAGAACCTATTGTAAAATTTCACATTGAGCCTTACACTCCAAGTTAGATTAATGCCAATTGCTCAGCATTTGATCAAGAAGATCACCCAAACACTGATGAAGTTGACACTAAGGTTGGAAGCATCCCAGATCTAACTCTTGATGAATGGGCAAACAAGATACATGCATTTGATCCTTATCAAGAAGTGGAAGAATCTGAGCTAGGGTTCTATTGCATACACGAAGAAAATCAGCTTATTCCTAGCATCACCAAGCCAAACCACAAGGATGACAATGAGTTATGGCAGCTGTTTTTTGATGGATCAAGGAGCAGGCAAGGTGCAGGAGGTGGAGCCATGCTTGTTTCACCTCAAGGAGTAAAGTACTATTCAAATTTTATATTTCAGTTTGCATGCTCCAATAACACTGTTAAATATGAAGCCTTGGTGCAAGGGATGCATTGGGCAATAAAGAAGAAAATAAATAACTTGCAAGTCTTTGGTGATAGTGAATTGATTGTAAATCAGGTCAAGGGATAGCATGCTGCCAAGAATGATCTACTCAGGTGCTACAAGAACAGGGTGTGGGGCCTCATGGAATATTTTGAGGGTTTCGACATCAAATCCATTCCTAGGAAAGAGAATCAAGCTATTGATAGGCTTGTAGCAGTAGGGGTAGCCTTTGACATTGTGGAAAGTATTCAACAAGACAAGGTACAACTAAACATCCACATGATTATGAGGCCTTCAGTGCCAAATAACAATGTTAGTTGGCAAGTTTTTGAGAATGACCAGCAAATCATCCATTTCTTGCAAGAAGAAGCTAAGTTCTCAGCCAAGAATCAAGAAAAATTAGAACAGCAGTATGGTGACCAAGTGGTACAGCTGAGAACTAACAAGCTGCCCAAGGGACTTATCACTTTGGAGTCCATCTTTAACCCCAATGATCAGTTTAGAAAGGAGAAAGCAAACATTCAGGTCAAGAGAGAGGATTCAGTATCCATCTTGCTAGAAGAGAACAAACCATTGCAAATTGGAAGGATGACAACTGAACAAGAAAGGTATGAGTTCATACAGCTGTGTCAAGAGTTCCCTGACGTGTTTTCTTGGAGCTATGAAGACTTGAAGGGTTTCAATTCCAACTTAGCTCAACATACCATTGAATTGGATCCAAATACCAAGCCTGTCAGGCAGAAACAAAGACCAGTCAATCCACACATGGATCCTCTCATGAGGAAAGAATTGGACAAGCTGATTGAGTCAAGGATCATATTCCCAATCAAGCATTCTAGTTGGGTTGCCAACTTAGTTCTAGTTAGAAAGAAGAGTGGAGAGATCAGACTGTGTGTTGACTTCAGAGACTTGAATAGAGCCTCTCTCAAGGACCATTACCCACTCCCTTCCATGGAGCAAATCTTGCAAGTTGTGGCTGGCTCCGAGAGGTTTTCACTACTTGATGGCTACTTAGGCTAAAATCAGATTATGGTGAAGGAAGAGGACCAGTTCAAGAGAGCCTTCACAACCAAATGGGGAACTTTTGCATATAGGAAAATTCCATTTGGGCTGTCCAACACTGGTGCTACCTTCCAAAGGGAAATGGACATGGCATTCAAAGGTTTGATTAACAATGTGGTGCTGATCTACCTTGATGATATCACTGTTTTTTCCAAAAATGTAGTAGACCACCTCTCTCATTTGAGACAAGTCTTCACAAGGTGTAGGAGATTTGGAGTGTCTTTGAATCCCAAGAAGTGCATCTTTCTTACACATGAAGGAAAGCTCCTTGGCCATATTGTCTCCAAAGAAGGATTAGCAATTGATCTAGAGAGGGTTGAAGCCATAAGAGTACTACCATTTCCAAGCCACAAGAAATCCCTTCAGAGTTTCTTGGGAAGGATAAACTTTGTTCAGAGGTTTGTCCCAGATTTTGCAGCCCTTGTCAAGCCCATCACCAAAATGTTAAAGAAGAGCATGGCTTTCAAGTGGACAGAAGAAGGAAAGGAGAGTTTTGAAGCAATCAAAGAAGCCATCTCCCAAGCTCTAACTCTCATCAACCCAGACTTCTCCAAGGATTTCATCCTCTATGCATTTGGAGGTAATGACACTATTTCTGCCATTTTGGTATAGCAGAACAAGGATAATGATGAGCAGCCAATTTCCTTCTTCAGCCAGAGCCTAGATGACTATGAGGTGAGATACTCGTTTATTGAGAAGCATGTACTTGCAGTAATCAGAAGCTTGGAGAAATTCAAGCATTTAGTCTCAAACAACAAGGTCCAGTTGCTAGTTTCACATGCTGGAGTCAAGGACTTCCTCCTCAACAAGGATTTGAATGAGAAAAGGGTAGGTTGGATCACCCGTGTCATGGAGTATGACATTGAGATCAAGATCACCAAGCTGGTAAGAGGGAAAGGATTGTGTGAACAGGTGGTTTTGGGGAAGCAAAAAGAAGTATGCAATGAAGAAGAGGCTGTTTTGATAGTCCAGGACAGCCATAATTCTAGTGGCAATAAAGAAGAAGAAAATGTTTTCCCCAATCCTTGCTGGACCCAAGGCATTATACACTTCCTAGGCACAGGCCTATGCCCTCTGGAGATGAACAAGACCCAAAGGAGACACTTCAGATTGCAGGCTGTTCCGTATGCCATTGTTGATGGAGTTTTGTTCAAGAAAGATGTGAATGGAGTGCTGCTGAGATGCATTAGCACAAATCATATTCAAAGGGTGTTAGAAGAGTTCCATGGTGGACCAGTTGGTGGCCATTTTACACTAAGAGTGACAACTCTAAAAATCATGAAGGCTGGTTATTATTGGCCTAAGATCTTCAGTGATTGTTATGCATGGATCAAGAGGTGTAAGAATTGTGCATTCTTCACAGGAAAAGAGTGACTTGCTACCCTTCCATTACATCCAATCTCAGTTGACCAGCCATTCATGCAATGGGGTTTGGACTTCATTGGAGTCATTAATCCCAATTCAAGCCAAGGGCACAAATGGATTTTGACAGCCACGGACTACTTCACCAAATGGACAGAAGTAGTAGCGCTCAAAGAGGCAAATGAGTCTAGCATCTTAGACTTTTATGAGGGGATAACAACCACATTTGGTGTACCTGCTACAATAATCTCTGATAATGCATTGGCATTCATTGGATCTAAGGTGACTAAGTGGGCTGTCAAGAATGGTATACTACCTAAGCACTTCATCAAACTATTACCCTCAAGGTAATGGCCAGGCCGAGTCTACAAACAAGAACTTGTTGAGGATCATTAGGAGGACTCTTGACGAGTATCAGAGGTCTTGGCATACCAAACTAAGATCAGCCTTATGGGATGATAGGATAACTCCCAAAAGATCCACAGGTAACTCTCCATTCAAACTTGTCTATGGAAGAGAGGCAATCTTGCCCATGTCACTTGAGTTTCCAACATTGGAACTCATGAAGCAGATGGAGTTGCTAGAGTTTGAGCCCATGGAGGTGAGGTATGCAGATTTGATGGAGCTGTAAGAGATCAGAAATCAGGCATCCCAAGTAATGGAGAAGGATCAAGCTTTGATCAAGAAGACCTTTGATAAGAAAGCCAAGGATAGATCTTTTCAAGTTGGAGATCTAGTGTTGAAATGGGATGTGGATAGAGCAAAACCGGGAAGGCATTCAAAATTTGATGCCATTTGGAGTGGCCCATACATGGTCACGAAGTGCAAGAACAACAATGCTTTCCAATTGGCCCCATTGGATGGTGAAGAACTGTAGATTCCAGTAAATGGAATCTATCTCAAGCGTTGCTTCTAGAGGGAAATTCGCTACCTTTGTAAATATTAGATTAGATTTTCATTCCTCCAAGTGCTTGTGCACATTGTTTTGCTGTAGATTAGTTTTGTTTTCCCTAAGTGCTTTGGCATAGCTTGCTGTCCATGGAAATGTTTTGTAGTCCTTGCTCCCATCAGGTCATGTTCCATCTTCCTCCTTACACATACTAAATCAGTTGGGGTTCTTAACAGAATATTTGATGACTCCATGCCCAATGGACTGCTTCAGGCTACTGGTCTTTTCATCTAGCAGGTAGATGACCCCGCTGAGTCACCAAATTGCTATCCAAAATTCACCCCCCAGGGTAAATTTTAATAACATCCAAAATACTCAAGTCCCAGGAAAATAGATTGATTCAAGGCAAAGAATCATGTTTCTAGGGCCCCCTCGGATTTTTTCTAACTCTTCTGTCCAAGGAGAAAAGAGCAAGTTCCAAAAAAGGGTGAAAAAGTTGCAAAAAATAAGCTTGGGCCAAAAAAAATCATGAAAATTGGCTGAGCCCCATTCCAGGCGGTCCTTGGGACAGTTGGGACGTCAGGGCGCAAATCGGCCGAAAAGCCTCCAGGTGGTCTACGCAGCACTGGGACAATTAGGACATCGGGATGCATGGGACACGAAAGGGCGAACCGGCTGAAGGTAAAAGCAAAATTGACTAACTGTTGTGCAGAACAGTTTAGGACATTTGGACCGTGAGGATACGAAGGACGCGAACCACCCGGATCGGCCAAAACAGAGAACTTTCGCACTAGGGACAGTTGGGACATAGGGATGCGTGGGACATGAAGAGCTGAAGGAGCCGAGAGCCAATCAAATCACGCCACGTGTCATCGGCCGAAAGAGGGACAGGGAAGCCTGAATTGGGTGGATCGAAGGAATTTGTCCCAAACAGTTCGGGACAATCAGGCAAAAGGGATGCAAGGGATGTGAAAAGCCGGCATGCCCATGGATGAATTAGGAAATGCCATGTATCACAAGGGAAAACGTCCAAAATTTCTAAGGGCAAGGTTTGAAGCGTTGGCCCGAGCCAATAAAAAGAGGACACGTGTCCTAAGGAGAAGGGGAGTGCAGAGCTCGGGGAGGAATTAGAGAATTTGGAAAAAGTTTTGGTCAAAACCTAAAAGGTGAAGGATGACCCCGTGCCCCTGTCCTCCAACAAGATCATGCCACGTGTCCCAAGTGGTGGGGACACGGGGAAAAAAATAATTTTTTTTCCAAAAGTTACAAAAAGTCAAAACTTTCAAGGAAAACCCACGGGTAAGGAAAGGAGAGAGAATTTCTCATCCAATCAGCACCCAACACGTGTCGTCCAGGTGGCGGAGCTCGGGAAAAAATTTCAAAACCCATTTTTGCCTGTTTTGTGCCCTAAATCTTCAAATCGCCATATCTTTCGATCCAGAGCTCGGTTTTGCACGTTCTTTATATCATTGGAAATCTTATAAAATTCTCTACATGATTCCAAGGTCAATATTGAATTTTGTTCATTCTAGAGAGATAAAGTTAAGGAATGGCTCTGACATGTGTTCATGGCCAGAAGTGACATTTCAGCGACCAAATTTAATACAGAATGGGTCGCATTCTCCTCTAATTTGGTCAAAAATGACAGGGTATGGGTTTGTAAGGTCCCCCATTCCATTTTAATGCATTTGTAGTCAATGAGGAATGGGCTTCCACGTTTTGTATGTTTTCTCTCTCCTAGGCTCGACCCATGCAATGTAAAAGCCAGATTTGGCTCATTTCTAAAGGTGGAACACTTTTGGCATAGCAATCTTCTTATTTCACCTCCAGCAAGTGATTGTTGCAAGAATCAGACTTCTTCAAAGACTGTAATAGGTTTTTTACCTCTATGAGGTTGTAATGTAGTGGTTTTGACATTGGAAATGATAATGCAAGCTTTGTGAATGAGTTTCAGTCCTTTTTTTGTATTATTTGCTTCATTTCAGATCCTAAACTACATCTTATCAGCCTATGTATGTTTTATGTTACAATATTTGGTTTGTGTCTATTTGCATGACAAAATATTCAACACTCCTTTTGGTGCATCACCATCTTTAGTTAGTTTCAATTTTTGCACTTATATCCTTGTCTCCTTCCAATTTAGAGTAGGATTAGGATCTGAACCTCTGTAGTTGTGCAAATATAGATCTAAATCAGAGGAGTTTGAGGAACCAACCTCTAATCTGGAGATTCCTCTCTCAGTTTCACAAGTCCAACACTTGGAGAGAGGTTTCCATGTTGTGCAATCACACTGGATGCCTAAGACATCATTTAGAACCTTGATTTGCATCCAGGGGTGCTATGATTTTGCACTAACACTCATGTCATTATCCTATGGATTAGACTAGGAGCTTCTTGTTAGTATGCGAGAATGTGGTTAGAGGGAATGTAGGCATTGATTGTTAGGGTTTGGGTAAGTATTTGTTAGTTATGGTAACTTACCTAGAGTAGGTATTAGGTTGAGTTGGCTTGGTGAGGTGTCTAAGTGAACTGTATGTGGGGATATTATTTAAATAAGATATTTAAATAATAAATATAGTGAGGGTAATGAATTAATTTAATTAATATTAGTGGGGTGAAGAGGGGTCATGGCTAGGTAAATGTAATAAAGGGCGCTTATATGTCGAGGGATAGAAGGGGAGTGTGACCTAATTTTAGTGTCTACACTCGCAAATATTTGATAGATTATTTTAGTGCATTCTTGCACAGCTAAGGTGAAATTACTTAGTGAAAAATTACCAGTTGTCTAACCTTTCTGTCATTTATAATTTGTTGCTCAAATCTATAAAACGGGAAAGAAGAAGATCTCTCTTCATCAAGGAATCTGCTAAGAAGTTGTTTAAAAATTTAAGAAACTTAGAGATATATGGGAGAAAGGTGTGGAAGGTTATTAGGGACTTGACTGCAAGAAAGGAGATCTCTATTGTTGAGTTTGAAAGTGAGCATCCTGTTATTGAGGATTGTAATTCTTATTCAAGTGGATTTGATTTAGACAATCCTATTTCTAATTTGAATTCCCCATCAGGTGAGGGATCTTCTTATGCATTTGAAAGGTTTGCTCCTAAACCTACTCTTGTATTTTATAAATTTTATAGAGATCATCAAGAAGGAGAGCCCTTAAGAGATATTTGATTTGAATATTTCATTCCCATTCCCCAAATACCTCTCACTCCTCATCATTTTGTTTCTCCTTCAAGATCACCACCACAAAATAACATGGCTCAACCTAGACCTCCATTTGTTGTTAACACCTTTGGTCCTATAAATTTTAGAGGAATGAATGGTTACCCAAGTGCTGTCCCACAAGATGTCAGAAATAGGTTGCAAAAATTCCAGGGTAACACTACTATTACTGGTGATCAGCATCTCAAAATTTTTGATAATATGATGGATTATTTTGAGATAGAGTTTGAGGGTGTGTATGTCAAATTGTTTATTCATACACTAGAAGAGGATGCTAGGGATTGGTACAAGGCTCTGCCTGATAATTCTATTAACTCTTGGACTGAAATGAAGAAAGCATTTAGGTTGCAATATGGTGACAAGATTGATCCTATATTTCTTTTTTCTAAGTTTGAGAATATCAAGAAGAACCCTAATGAATCAGTTCATGAGTTCAACACAAGGTTTAACAAAAATTTGAACAAGATGCCTGTTGGTTTGAGGCCTTGTGATGAATCTTATTTAATCAAATATGCAAATGCATTTGATAAAAATGCAGCCTATTACCTAAGACACAAGAACCCTACCAATCTAAGACAATCTTTCACCGTGGCACTTCAAATTGAAAACAATATCAAGGTTGTTGGGAAACCTCTCAAGAGAGATGGTGTAAAATTGATAAACCCTGAAAAACCTCAAGCTAAAAAAGGTGTTGATTTAGAAGAGGTTGTGAAAACTTTGGCAGGGGTTGTTAAAGAAATCTCATACAAGTTGGAAAGAGATGAGAAGAGATGTGAGGTAATTGAGAGGTGATAGGTACCTCATTAAAGATTGTATGAACCTCGCAGGTATGTCTATCGTGAGTTGATGTCTCACCAATTTGATTAGATGAAGGGGTAGGATTGGGAAATGGTTTTTTTAAGATTTGTATATTTTGGTTGGGGGTGGCATTGGGATTATCCATAGTTAACTCACCTTTCTCAAGCATTTCTTGGAAAATATTCTTGAAAGTGATGTAGTTACCATCACCATGACCCTTTACTCGGTGATAGTTATAGAAATCCTATTCTTTATACCATGCGGGAATGGGGTGAGAAGGGTCAAAACTAGTGAGTGGTTTTATGGGTGGAAGGGTGATGGCTCCATCTTTGATAATATTTTCTAAGATGGAAGAGTAAGGTTCCCCAATTGGGGTATATTTTCACTGCTCTTGTCTGAATCAAAAATTCTAGACAGGTGAGAGATTAGATGAGGGTGTAACCTGATTCAACAGATGAGCTGGGTTGGCCTTGAGTACCACTGCATTAGCGGTTCCCTAAGATTTTGAATAACTGGTTTGTGGTTTGGAAGAGGAAGAGGTATCATTCGACTTGAATGCTGAATTCTTATTGCGTAACTGGATTTTCTTCTCTTTGATGGCCCGAATCTCTAACTTTCATGCAATAGTGAATGCCTCATAAAATGTTTGGAAGGTTTATACATGTAAGGTCGGGGAGATATGTCTAGTGCAAGCTCATGTGAAGTTCTCGATGAGTTTAGTTTGTGGTATTTGGAAGGTAAGTTGATTTTGGTTGGGGGTGGCATTGGAATTATCCAGAGTTAACTTTCCTTTCTCGAGAATTTCTTGGAAATTATTCTTGAAAGTGATGTAGATGCCATCACTATGACCCTTTACTCAATGATAGTTACAGAAATCATGTTCTTTATACCATGTGGGCATGGGGTGAGAAGGGTCAAAACTAGTGTGTGGTTTTATGGGTGGAAGGGTGATGGCTAGAGCTTTGATAATCTTTTCTAAGATAGAAGAGTAAGGTTCCCCAATTGGGGTATATTTTCACTGCTCTTGTCTGAATTGAAAAGTCTGGATAGGTGAGAGATTAGATGAGGGTGTAGCCTGATTCAACAGATGAGTTGGGCCGGCCTTGAGTACCATTACATTAGTGGTGCCCTTAGATTTTGAATAACTGGTTTGTGGTTTGGAAGAGGAATAGGTATCATTTGACTTGAATACTGAATTATTATTGTGTAACTAGATTTTCCTCTCTTCGATGGCCCAAATCTCTAACTTTCATGCCATAGTGAATGCCTCATCGAATGTTTGGAAGGTTTGGACCTGCAAGGTCGGGGAGATATGTCTAGTGCAAGCTCGTGTGAATATCTCTATGAGTTCAGTTTGTGGCAGTCAGAAGGTAAGTTGATTGATCAGGCTACATCAGGGGGTGACAAAATCTTTGATATAATCATCCTCATACTGACATGTGGAATATAAATCAGTCATGGTAACCTTCTTGACGATATTGATAGAGAAATGATCAAAGAAGGCTTGGGCCACCTGATTGAATGAGAATATAGAGTGTTTAGGTAACCCACTATACTAGTCTAATGCGGGTCTAATCAAGGACATGGGAAAAGTTCTCAACATTATGGCATCATCATGAGTGATCAGATAACACCTGTGTTTGAATGAACACAAATGTTGTTGTGGGTCTTCTTTACTAGTATAACGATTGAATTTAGGCATTTCCCAATGCATAGGGTATGAACAGATAATAATGGATGGGTGAATAGGCTCATTGCAAATCTTGTCGGAAGTGAGAGTATTGTGGGAAATAGAAACTAATGCCTTCAATGTCTGCATCTTGTCCAACATCAATTGAATTAGGTCATTGGTGGGTTGTGATGATTAGATGCCTCCTGTAGTGTGAGGAGGTTGGTTTTGGGCATATAATGTGTTTGAAATTCTAGTGTTTGTGGCTACCATGTAAGGTGGTGGAGAAGAAGGAAGTGAAATAGGGGGTACGTACCGAGAATGAGTAATGGATAAACAATGAGGTTATTGGTAGTATGTATATGGGGGTGGAAGGGTCATGGTGACCCTAGTGGAAATAAGGGATAATGATTATGGAATGGAAAGAACCACGTTATGAAATGGGGTAGGGGTCACTGATACTAGAGGTGGGAATGTAGCTACAGGTATGTATGAGATGGTAGGGGCAGATGAGGTTGTGTTTGGGGTAGTTTTCGAGGGTATGGTGGATGTGATGGGTGCCACAAAGGTAACAGACATGGCAGCCATAACGGGTACATAACCTAACTGTGAAATGACTGGGGGTAAAGTGGATGTGGGAAGCATGGATCCAGATGGGGCCAATGTGTAAGTGGGTACAAGAGTTGGCGGGATAGATATGGGCATGCCGTATATGAACTGACCCAAGGTGTCTTGAGTGGATGAGTGGGAAAGGTAAAACTGTAAGACGTAAGGGTTCTGGTCAAGGAGTTGTGTGAACTCCTCATCTCCGGTAGCGATAGTAGTAGGCTGGATGGGATCCATGGATGGTGATAAAATAGAAGGTGGTGAGGGACTAGGAGGGAGTGGTTGGTAACTGACATGAAATACGAGGGTGCTTACTTGTCTTCGGGTCAGCACCATGTGAACCAGTGTTGATCAGGTAGGGTTGCTTCTTTGTAAATGATACAGAGAACAACATGAACAAGTGAATCTAGTGATAAAAAATGGATGAAGTAATAAATGGTGGCTGGAATGTGAAACAGGATAATAGATGCCTATTAGGTAAAACCAACATTGGTCAGGGAAAACCATTGTCAGTCATTGTACAAAATGGATAGTGAGTAAACGGTGAGGCAGAAGGAAAATCTAACAGGTATGCTAAATATGAAGATGTATTAAACATCAATGGGAAAAATGACAATGAAAAGGACTATGAAAAGTGGAAGAAAGTGAAGTAATATGTCTTTTTGAGTAGGTTAGAAAAATGACCTGGAACTGATGTCAGTTGGGTATAACCAATGAGGGTAAGAGGTAACCGATGACGATTACTATGAAATTTAAATAGTAATGAAAGAAAGTGGTTGTGAATTAAAATCTGATGTAGAATCAAATGTAGAATTCTAGGAATGATGATGATATGGCCCAGGCACACTCAGGTGAAGCCAGAATATACCAGCTATGATGAGAAGCATGCAAGAATGAATAACAAAAAAAAGTGACGAACGTGATCTCTCACCTCAAAATGCAAGCCAATCAAAAACACTAAGTAAATGCAATCCTAGGAGTTCCTTTTCTATTATTTTTTTTTAGCTTATGCTATTTATGTGGACTGACACATTAATTGAACAGAACAATAGAATTTTTTGGTGATGAAGGCTTCCTACGGAAGAAAGAGTTCTAAAGGGTGAGGTTTCAGGAATGTTATGGTGGGGGTGGGCTTCATGGTCTGTAATCATGACTCGACAGAGCAGCGAGATGGGTGCCCACTGTGTCGTGATCATGTGATCACCTACAACTTCTTATAAGTAATATGTTGTTTAAGAATGTATGTATTTTGAATTTTTGTGTGATTTGGTAAGATTCAGAGAAAGAGAAAAGGATAGAAGTGCTTTTCTATGATTCATTTGTCAACCATCAGCTGGTAATGACTTCCATCATATAGGTTGCCCTCATTTAATGTGAGCTAATGCATAAAATCAGAATGGAATGCAATGATTTTAAAACTAAAATCAAAAATGTGAAATTGGATGACATAATAAGATGAATAGGAAGAGGGATTCTCTTTCACTAAAATGTAGAAAAAATGAAGAAATGATTCCTTTTAAATACACCAAAAGAAAAGTTTCCTTTAGAGCCAAATAGAAAGAAGGAGTGGATTACCAAGGAAAAAAATTAGTGCATACGCTTTTAGAAGGGAAAAAAACACAATTTTTTCTTAGGAATGAATGAAATGCAAGGAACCCCAGATGGGTCCCACCGGGCGTGCCAAAATGTTTCACCTTTTTTTTAGATTGTTTCTTTGAATTGTTGACGAAACAGATAGGGTAACGGGCATAGGAGGTATACCTATTCAAATTTCGGTTGATGGGTTGTTGCACCTGTATGACTTCCAAATCCACAACTGATCATGAGAGCTTCCTTTTGGCTAGGAGGAACTACCTGTCATGAAGTCAAGACCACCAGAAAGAATTAAACAATATGGGCAGTGAACAACCTAGCGTAAGCTAGATCTAGGAAGTATGGTACTTCCTAGATGGTTGTCAGTCCACTGTTTTAAACAAATCAATGCTAAAAACAAGGTAAATCCTATTTTTATTTTAAAATGATTTAGGTATCTCACTTAAAAATACAATAAGAAATAGATCTAATCTAACAAGCTAAGCTAGATTAGAATCCACAGGTCAAATGGTTGGTTCTAGGTTCTGCAGGTCTAATAAAGGTCTCGGGTAGGTCACAGGTGAGTGAGGGTGAAGTAAAAGTAGGTGGGTAGGTCTCTGTCCAAGGCTATGTGGCTAGACACAGAGACCAGAGTCAGTTAGGGGTGACCAACCATGGTTAGGTATAACTGGCCCTAGTTACTGTGATATCTAAGAATGTCACAGAATGGGTTTTTTGGTCTCCTTTGTGATTGCAAAAAGGATTTTGGTTTGTCTAGACGAGGTAATGGGTGACTGGAGTAGGTTTTTGGTGAGGTTTTAATGGGTCTATGGAGATGAATTTTTTTAGAGATGGTCAATAGGGAGCAAGATAAACAATAGATGATAAAATAATGATGAAATGAAATAACTAGGAAAGTATGATGTTGTACTTACTTGGATTTCGTTTCTAAACATCTGTGTGTGAAGGATGGAAGTGCTGATGATGGTTTTGGAGGCTGTAAGTGATCACCAACTAAAGAAAAGCTTTTGCATGGGCTGCATGCATGCTCCTCTTTGCTTAGATAGATTTGAATGTGGCTGGGATGGCTATGTAGAAGAATATGCTCAATCTCCTTCCTTGGATGTGAGTTTTGCTGGAATTGACTCTCTGAAGATGTGTTATCTTTTGAGATCTCTTTCTTGCTCATCAAATTTCTTGCTTCCAAAAATTTCTAGGTTCCAAATTCCAAACTTGAGAATAAAGTTGTTATGGGGTTAAAAAGGGGGTAACTAATGGCAGTCTAGCTTAACTGGCGATGGTTAGGGGTAACCAACGTCAGTCAAGGTGGGATTTTCTAGGTTTACTAAACTTAGGGGAGATCCTTTTGATTTCCTCGAATATCATGTCATTATCCCACATATTAGACTGGAAGCTTCTTGTGATCACATGGGAATGTGGTTAAATGGAATGTAGGCATTGATTTTTTAGGGTTTGGTTAATTTTTAGTTAGTTATGGGAACTTGCTAAGAATAGGTCTTAGGTTGAGTTGGCTTGGTGAGTTGTCGAAGTGAACTATATGTGTGGATATTATCTAAATTAAGATATTTAAATAATAAATATGGTGAGGATAATGAATTTAATTTTAATTAATACTAGTGAGGTGAAGGGGGCCATGACTAGGTGACTGTGATGAAGGGTGCTTATTTTTCAAGGGACCAAAGGGGAGTGTGACCTAATTTTAGTGTCTATACAATTATGAATCAATTTAATAATGTTGGGTTATTTATCAACAAGATAATTAATAATGTTAGGAACATTGAAATGGGTTTAATTGCACTCGTAGGGGTAATGTTTTAAATTTTTTTCTGTTAGTTTGGATGAATCATAATATGGGTGTTACATCATGTTCTGCTTTACATGCCACTTTTATGCATTATAAATCTCTCTGGGTGATTTTGTACACAAATTTTACTCTTTGTTGAGTGGATTTATCTTTAAAGAGGTAGCCTTTTACTATTTTCTCCATAATTCGATCTTTTTCCATCAATCGAACACATGCTTAAACATGTAATCTAAACCAATGATATGAATAATTAAGGAAAATTTATTTGGATAATAATTTGGTGAATTTTAGTGACATCTTCTTGTTATATGTAATAAACTATTAGCCTTGAAGCATTCATTAGGTAGGGGGTCATGAAGTAACTATTGCAACTTCTTAGAGCTATAAGAGCACTGAAAATACCTCCCAGAAATAATGAAACTATGCTAGAAGCACTTATTAGACACAAATACTCCAACATAAGTTCAAAAATCACACAAGAAAGGAAACTACAAAAAACAATATGCATAAAGCACTGGGTGGAGGAAATTAAACACAAAAACGTAATGGGTAAAGGAAAAGGTGAAACATGACCTTAATAGAAAATTTTAAGGTATATCCCACTAACTAGGATAGCGAAAATTATCACCATTCAACTGATGGAGAGCTAAAAGGTGTTTGTGTTGTTTATAACCTATGATCAAATATGACCCACTTTAGAAAGAATCAAATTTTGTGTGTCCTCTATGGCTTAGGTTATTTTTGCATTCCACTTGAGTCACAATGTATCCTTATCTAAATTTTCATGCAATTGATTTCTCATTAAAATACCTCTTTACTTGTTCTTGATGAAGATCCATTATTGGGTCGTTTCCCTATTTATGATTTATTCTAATTCCGTTAACTCTGTAAATCTAATTACCATCGAACTATTCTTCCATCATCTCCATTTTCTTAATAAGGTTTAGAGATAGTAATTCATTATAAATAGAGATCACTTGATTCTCTACCATATAAAAGCATGAAAGGATAATATTCCAATTGATATTTTAGGATTAGTCAAGTATCAAACCCATAAATTCGATTTCAAATTTGTGTGATCTATTATATCTAATTTTCTACCATAGTTATTTTGATGATTCTAGTTTGAGTATATATTGTTGCTGTTGAATCATCCAAACCATTCCCCTGAGGGTAATAGTTGGATGAATTTGAGAGATGAATTCCAATATTGATTTCCCATGTACAAATTCTAGTGCCAATGAAAGCTAAAGCATTATCTGAGATGATTGGTTTGTGGGGACACTGAATCTTGTATCACTAGACTTTCATAAAAATCTAAACTGAAGTCTCATTTTCTTCTTTCAAAACCACTACTTATTTCCATATTGTGAATGCCTAATATGTAGTTATGAGAATCCATTTATGACCTACACTAGAAGGTTGATTGTCTAACACCAATAAAATATAGATCCCCATTGCATGAAAGTTTAGATTTGGCACCTGGAATAGGTATATCTTGATTGGTCCAATTGATAGACAGTGGAGGAAGATCTATAGTTTTAAATCATTTTGAAGTACTAAAATATGATCATTTTATTACCATTCAAGATATTGATAGCTAAATGTTCTACACAGTCCTCTTCCTCTAACCATCTTAGTGAATTTAATATCAACATTATAGTCCACCACTTTTTTGATTCAACCTTGTCTTTTCTCATTCAAATCTTTACTGAAAAAATTCTTTAACAAGTAGGGACGGGAAACCATCAAATGAATCTCATTGTTAGAAAGAATATGTCTGAATTTATTGAGGCTTCTAATAAGTAAAAGAACTTGATTTTCAACAAAATAATACTTCACCAATCATAATATTGTAACCCTTGAATGAAAAAGGTGACTGATTACTCCAATTTGCCATCATTTTGTTACACCAAAATAGTTAAAATTGTATCAATTACTCCAAACACATATAGACTAAAATATATAGTAAAATATGGATTATTGAGAGTTGGAGCTTGTGATATGGCATGCCTTTTATTAATTTAAGTGCATTATTTCCCTTTTTTTTCCAACTTAAAAACCATGTTCTTCTTTAGCATTGCATGTACTGGATTTACAAGATTTACAAAATATATAATAAATCTTTTGATAAAGTTAATAATTCCCATAAAGGTTATTTGTAATGCCTTCTTGTGATTTGGTAAAGAAAATAATAATATTACACTCAATTATTCTGGATCAATTGTAAGACCTTCCTATGGAAATGGGGTATGACCAAGAAACTTACCCTCATGAACTAAAAATACACCCTTCTTTGGATTGAGTGAGAATACCAAATTGTCTACATCTCTCAAAGATGTACTTGAGATGAATCATGATGATCTACACCATGCTTTGAAGAAAAATAATGTCTTCTAAATAAATGAGAAAAAAATCTATTGATTAATAATTGGAATGTTAAACCCATTGCACACTAAAATGTGACCCTTGCAATTTGACAATTCAAATGGAATTTTTCTATATGTATATGTTCCCAATTTCATAGTGCCAATGTTGTTTTGAACTGATCTAATTCCTAATAAATCATAAATTTAATTATAACTAGAGATAGCGATCAAGCAATGTTGAAAGTATCTAAACCACTTACCCTTCGTAAACATTTGTTCCTAGGTGACAGTAGCGGATAATGATCTTTCAGGGAAGCTCTATTTAGATATCTAAAATCTACAGAAGAAACCATGTATTTAGTCCATTCTTTTTCCTCATAGGAACCAAATTGGACAATCCCATGATGAGTGTTTTATAGGGAAAATAGATGTTATATATTTATTAACTTGTCTAATTATTACTTCATCACTCTGGTTCACTTTTAGGATTGATAGGTATATATTTTTGTTGGACTGGTTTTGTTTTTAAATCCAATTCAATTATATGTTGAGTTAAATCTGGATAAAAAAGGACCTTTAAGTCAACATAGATCCATGTGAAAAAATCATCAACTTCTTGATAAATGTTAAACAAAATAAATATTTTCAATCATTATTATCATACCTTTCCCACTTTGAGTGCTTTATCATTACTAATGCTGACTTGTTTGTAATCACCTTGATTTGATCATCATATTGGAATTATCACTTCAAACCTGATCATTTATGTTAAAAATAGACTTTTCAAGAGTAACCAATACTTGCAGGTATATTTTAAGATTTTCTCTTGAATAGATGATTATCATACCATTTCCTTGCAAAATTTCCTAATGTTCCTCTTATTGAAAAATCCAACTTCCCTTCTTACAAGATATTCTAAAATCCTTGGTCTATATTGACTTTTCAAAAAATTTCCGATTGATATTTTTTTCTGATAAATGACCTTACCACTATCTTGATATGCTACCAAATCTTTATAAACTGTATTGATCTGATTCGGAATATCAATGAGTACCAAGATGGCTAGCCTCTACCATGGATACCTAAGGAAAATATCCAAACCATCCATATATAAGGAATAAAATTCTGAATGTATAGGATCTCAATAAGTTGTTCATACTAAGTTGGTTAAATCTCCAAAAACTATGAATTTGTTGTAATTACTTGAGCTTCTTCCTGATTTACCACTGAAGAATGTAGCATGTTGAGCTTCATATCCTTGTTGATGAATTAGTGAAAGTAAACATTAGGGTCAGGGATGAGAAATAATTATCTTATTGGGGAAATTTGAATGCTCTAAACTCCATTCATGTTTCTTCCTATCCATTAGGAGTATAAATTCCAAAAACTTCATCTTACTGATCTATTTTGAGAAGGTTACGAATAATAACATTTTCATCATGCAAACAATATGTTCTGTGACCTTATTCTTCAATATATGTTGCACCATCATCTTCCCTTGAATCTTATTCACCTTCCTCTTCATCTTCTTTCTCTCTTGATTCTTCAATATATTCTTCCCCATCATCTTCCTTTGACTCTTCTTCCTCTTTGTGGTCCCATCTATCTATAAAAATTTGTTCCATTTCCTCCCAAGACCAATCCTTCCTGACATTTTTTAACTCAGAAAACCAAATCCATGCAAGACCACCAATATAATGTGAAAACCTATACCTTGTCATGAAATATGAGAAATATATATTCTTAAATTTTATCCACCATTCTTTAGCATCCATCTCACCATTTCCATAAAAATTTGTTATCCTCGTGATCATGATTAGGGTTTAGGAATTATGAAAATATTTCGGTAGATGGATAAAAAAACAAATAAAAAACCCTAACTATAATTTGGAAACACTCTAAGTCAGAATATCTAAAAATTTCAGCTCCATTGAATTTGTTTTGTGGATGTTATTGGTGTTTTAGGTTTTTTCATAAATTCACTTTTCAGGAAGGAAATTGTGGTATTTTTTAGCAAAAATTATATTTTCAGAAATCTCTTGAAATATCAGTTAGGGTTTTTTCTTTATTTTTTAATCCATCTACCGAAATATTTTCATAATTCCTAAACCCTAATCATGATCATGGGGATAAAATTTTTTTATGGAAATGGTGAGATGGATGCTAAAGAATGGTGGATAAAATTTAAGAATATATATTTCTCATATTTCATGACAAGGTATAGGTTTTCACATTATATTGGTGGTCCTACATCGATTTGGTTTTCTAAGTTAAAAAATGTCAGGAAGGATTGGTCTTGGGAGGAAATGGAACAAAATTTTATGGATAGATGGGACCACAAAGAGGAAGAAGAGTCAAAGGAAGATGATGGGGAAGAATATATTGAAGAATCAAGAGAGAAAGAAGATGAAGAGGAAGGTGAATAAGATTCAAGGGAAGATGATGGTGCAACATATACTGAAGAATAAAATGCAGAAGAAGTTGAAGAAGACTATGAAGAAGAGGAAGAAAAACAAGATATTGATGCAGAAGAAGATATTATAGCTCCTAAGAAGGAAGATACCATATTTCAGTTTCATGGATGCATTCAAAGGAATAAGATAATTATTTCCATAAACCCTAATGGCAAGTATAACTTCATCAACAAGGATATGGCTCAACATCTACATATTCAAGAAAGTAATATCAAAGAAGCTCATGTAACATCCTCATTTTTATATATTAGAACAAGTAAATTTTTTTTTGATAAATGCTTCCTGGTTCTAAATACATAATTTAGATCTCACCAATCAAAACAACCATTCTTATAACAGATAACCACATGCAGTTGTAATGACTTGGAGTACCTCCAATCTATTCATTCCATGACTCGGTAATCTACCAATCTATTCATGTGTATTAAGAGTTGGCATTTTCACTTTAACAAAATTATATTGCTGTTCTCTTCCCTAATCTGGGATTCAGAATGCTCTATCTAAGGAACCGATCTGAATAATTGTTACCATTATTCATCGGCATCTCATCCCTTAGACTAGGTGAATTAGGACAACGTAATCAGCAGCTTGTGATACTTTGGCCAAAGATTTGAAACATACTGCTTATGTCTCGTATTCCCTAACGGGATACTCATCAATCTGGAATACGTCCTTCACCCCATTCCTATGTTATATAGAATGTCTTATACTGACTTCTATCAGTCCCTCCTATCCCAAGTTATTCACTCGCAAATGGATTAGTAAGGTGATAACGTTATATGGATGCTCCCGAGGACTAGGGATACGATGACATACTGGGTCAACCCTAGTTAAACCAGTGTGTCAAGATACCGCAAGTCTCCTAGGCAGCCTTATAACGTGACCACATTCCTAATTGGTCCCAGAGTAACTTGTTCGAGTTTGAGGTGTAAATCTTAACGATCAATGCAAAGGGTGTCGTCATAAGTCACTTGCATTGTTGTATCTTTGAGAAGATCCTAATCTTCTCAAAGGTACAACCCTGCAGTTGACTTGTGCCGTCAACCTTTAAATCTACCTCAAAAATATCTACTTATTAAAAAGTGTCACATATGTTGAGTTAAATTATACCATAAGACGCTCCCTTTAAGGGTATTCTTTCCCAATCCCCGGGTTCCTCACCTTAGAATGACCTTTCTTAATAAAACCCAATACACAAGAGAAGTTATTAAGACTAGAGGTCCCATCAAGGAGTTCATAGAATATACATAATTCTAAATCAATGAAATTGGACAATTACTCCCATCCTTCACATGAGATTGCTAACCAAACCCTTTTTTAGGTTTATATCAGTTCTCATAACTGAATTTATATCTTACTTATTAGTATCAAGATATAATGATTAAGAATCCAATTAAAAGTTGTTCTGGCTTAATCAAGACTAGGAATTAATAATTTAATTCAGCTTGTTTAGCATCCTGCTTAGGTTTATTTTTACCCTAGCTTCCAGAAAGACAGTGATCTAAATTTCAATTTAGTTTTAGATAGAACATACTAGAACTGCTAAACAATCATAAGTATTCAGTCACATATTCTTGCAAGCTTACATTGATAATCACAAAAGTTTCCAAATTATACAATAATAACAAGCTCTCAAGATAATTTGAACTGAAGAAGGTCAAACTATCAAGATAAGAATACAAACACATAAGTAAAAAATATCTCTCTTTATTCCCTTCAGGCTAATCAAATACATTTTATGCTTTCAGCATACTTGATACATTTATTTCAACAGAAAAAGAACATCTTTCCTCATATAGTACATTTAGAGAATCAAGCTGTAATTCATCATAAAACCAAATTAAACAATCTGAACATCCTATCAGATCTGCGTGCTTTTACCACTTACGGCAACCATCTGTAAAAATTGTCAACATGGGTCAGTTTGATGAACTGAGCATGATAAGCACTAACTCTTAAAACAATTGCAATCCACCAACTGTTTTCATTAAACACCCTGTTTAAATGAAATCACTTCACCAAACAAGTAAACATATTTCAGACTATGCTCTTGAAATACAACAAACTATACACGCGTAACTCACATTATAGTCACTAAATAGTCCTAGATACCTTTCAAATATTTCATCAAAACGTTAGTGACCAAGAAGACAAATGCATCTAAACAACTATCCATCTGAATCCCAAGGACAACAACATCAGACGGACTAATATATTCTACATATAAATGAATATCATAACCTTTCATGATTCCATCAGCATGTTAGAACAATTCCAAAAGTTACATAAAAATTATATCAACATATACTTTACAACAGAAGAGAAATAAAACGAATCATACGTATTTCCCTTAGAACAAGCTCATGACTGTACCATCTCTCCAAGAGAAAAGCATTCACCTTAAACACATGTGAATAAATCAGACAAGGCCACTAGAAGCATCACAGTTTGGTTAATATTTAAATTAAACAATATCTTGTAGCTTACTAGCAGTACAGCAGCTCTCGCACCAAGGCAGTGATGAGTATTCTATCCTAAATAGACTCCACATAACCTTCCATATAATTATAGGAACAAGAAAATAGCTAGCGTAATTGCTTTTCAAGGCACAACTGTTAACCCTTTATCTCAGTCAAGCACAAGACAAGAAAACCTCAACAACAAAGACGTAATCACGCACAAACACGACAAAAATGCATCTCTGCAACATACAGCTCATTCTAATCCCTACTAACACTGTAAGGCTTTAGATCCAAGGTCGAAATCAAAAGAACTTCTCTTTTATTGCAGTCAACAAGAGACTCATTATCATTAAAGCAAATGATGTTTCCCTATGACTATGCAGAGATATTCATATGAAATCCATGCAACATGCACAGCCTCATTTAACTGGAATTATTCAGAAAGGAAACATAACATACCATATTCACATTTGAACTCATTCAGAGGTTGAAAATTATGGTATTCGCGACCCACTTCTACAGAGGCCAAGATACATGATATCTATATATAAATTAAGGAACCCAATAGAGCCAAAAATAATAAGTGTTCATAATCAAGCTTATATAGAAGCAGAAACAATGGTTACCTATCAAGGATTTCAACTGAATCCAAACAACAGTATTAAGATAAAGCTTCTACAAAAACCGATGTACAACCTAAATATAAGTTAAGGATTCCAACCGTGCCAACAATGGTAAATATTCACAATCAGGCGTATATAGAAGCTAAATACTGATTTCGTAACAAGGAATCCAACTGAGCCTCTACAACAATATTCACTCAAGCTTACACAGATAGGAAACGTAAAAAGTACACCAACTGAGTCTATACCAAAGTTTCATTGCTAAACGAAGGTATTCATTACAAGATAACAGAAGTCGTAATACCAGTTACCCCCTCCAGGACTCCGACAGAATCAAACTACCAGTATTCACATACATGGCTTCTACAGTAGTCCTTAATATACGTACCATTCCATGGACTCCACAGAGTCATTTTGTATATAAATAAATATATTGCAAACTATCAATGGGTTGAATCCCATAATCGCAACACAAGGGGGGGGAAACAACTTCTACAAGGTCGCATTGAAATACTAAAAACACAGCAAGTTATCCACTCACAAATAACTTTAAGTATCATAGCGAAACCCAACAAGATTTAGTAACCACCACCTCTAATAACCATGACAGAACTTACAAAGAAGTCAAATTATACTGAACATTCAAACAAAAATCCAATAGTATCCTTTCCGACAAGTATCAACAAGAAGTATCAACTGTAGCCTGAACCCAACAAGGAAACAATTCCTGGGCTCTCAAAGAGCAGGTTTAGTATACCTTCTTGCATGCATTTCACAAACTTTATCCAGAATGCAAAACACAACAAGATAGAGCAACAATTCGAAACATAATACACACCCATCAAGGGTTAAATTGAAAAAAATCAAACCAACAAGAAGATACAGTAATAAAATCACACAAAGCTACCCTAAAAACCATCTGAACCCAAAAATCATCTGAACAAAGTTGTTCTAATGAAATCATTTGAAAGAGAGCAATATTTTTAAAGGTTAGGGCCTAACATGCCTAGTTATTTGCTTAAAAATCCAAAGAAGACCACTGAAAGAGCTCGATCCTTCTCCTCTTTTTCCAAGTTAGATTCACCAACAAAAATTTGTTATTTCCATGACTTATAAATTTTCCTTGCCAGAGAAAAGAGTGAGTTACACTCATATTTGCCATGCAACTCCAAGAAGACTGGTGCAAAGAACCAGTGATCAGACAGAGGGAAAACCGGAGCGCATGAAAAAATAAACAAACTACTAGTTTTCCATTTTACATGCCTTCCCATGAAACCCAAGCTCGAAGACCGAGCTCATTAATTGCATTTACTCCAAATTTCCCGCTCAATATCCATTGCCACTGACCGCCATAATTGGTGAGGGACAAATGAAATTCAAAGACCATATCTAACTTTGGCGACTCTGCCACGTCGGCTCTTGCTAGCCGTTTAAACTTCTACCAAATTACCTATCCTCCATGCTTATCCCTTCATTTAATGCCATAGAAACTGCCGCCCATGGCTCACACCCTTCCATAGGTCCCCTTTCTTCCTTGTTCATTAGTTAGGTTAGTAACATAGGTTAGGATTTAAGATGCGACTTAGTCTAACCTCCATAGCACAAAGTTACTAACTTAGAACATTTAGTTTATAGCTTAGGCCTAGGTTAGATTAACACTAATCTAACCCATAGATCATAGTTTAGTTTTAGGTTACTAACCTTAATAAATCTAGTTTAGGTCTAACATTTCAAATGCTCAGAAAAAGAACCTACAACATACATTCACGAACAGGATTCACTCCTGCACTGCCAATAGGCTAGTGAATTCAAAGTATCTAAATTATTACCTGGTCCACGATCAAGACCTTCCTGATATTACGATATCAGGAACCAATTCATTTAACACGATCATCCTGAGTTAGACTCCGGAACAGTTTATTCAACGCATTCAGACCTTGCAACCTGCGAAAGGTCTATAATTTTAGTTCATCCCGAATAAACTTAAAGCATTACTTAGATCAATGCCACTGATCCAAGGCTGGGTCTTATAGATGGATAACTCCATAATTCATTCCGAGATCAGATTAAACTCAGGTGTAAAATGAAAGAATTAAAAGAGTCCAATTATATTCCGACTCAGTCAAAGATCTACAATTTCAAAGAAGATACAGACCATATCAAGCATGAATTCTCAATCAAAGGAACACATCCTTTTTACAAAATAAATCACATATCAACACTCGTATGCTCAGGAGGAAGTAACAACAGTTCAGGGTGTTACAGCTCAAGTGAATGGTAAGAAAATTCAAGTTTTTGAAGATTTAAAACTTAGTATGGACAAATATACTTTACATTCAGATTTTTTTTCTTTATATATGGATGGCTTGGATATTTTTCTTGGGTATCCTTGGTTAGAGACATTGGGTACAATTAATATTACTATGAAAAATAAGTTTATGAAGATTTGGTACAAAAAGAAGAAGGTCACTTTACAGGATCTCAGGCTTAATGAAAGTCAAAGAAAAGTCAATATAGACCATGAGGATGATTTAGAATATGGAGAAGAAGGGAATAAGGATGATTCAAAAGAGGAACATGAAGAAAAATAAGGAAATGATGATTCATCTACTCAAGAGAAAAATAAAATATCAAATGCAAAGGTGGAAGAAGAAAAGAAAGTTCAGAAATGGGTTGATAAGGTTGAGGATACTACAATTGTAGCATATGGAAATCCACGTCAACATGAGAGAAAAAAATCATGCAGATATCCTAGGGCACATCATATTTCCAACCAATATAGATATACAAGTAATTGGAGGAATAATCACTTTATTTATACAGGGGATCAATGGAGAAATAATTATGAAGCATGAAATCCTTATTATGGTTATACATGGAATCCTTATTATGGTTATGCATTAAATCCTTATGTTGGTTATGCATGGAATCTAAGGATGATAAACTATGGTCACAAATGGAATCAGAGTAGTGCAACAAAATATGGATATTAGTTTAGATATGTATCATCTACCAGGTGTTTCGCATGGAATGTCTCGGCGGTGAGGAATAGACTTGCTTCTATCCTTTCATTCCTTTGAGAAACAGATAAGGGTTAGGGCTAGGAGGAATACCTGTTGAATGTTGAGATGGTGTGCGCATACCATAGAGAAAGATCAGATTGACTGCGAAGAACTCCTTTTTGTCTGGGAAGGACTACCTGCAAATAAGAATACAAGACCACCAGATTTTGATTAGACAATAAATGAGGGAACTACCTTGGGCCCAGGAAATATAAAACTTCCTTTCGAAGGTGGTCAGCTCCCCTACTAATATGAATTAACACAAATTCTAACAAATAAGCTATTGTCTAATTACAATTTGTTTACCTTATTAGAACAATAGAGAAAGAGCTGGTCTTGGTTTAGAATCAAGGTGACCAATGCCGGTCACTATAACCGGTACCGGTTGGCTCTAACCGATGTCGGTAGGGACAATGTTTTAGGGGCTTTTGGTGAAGGCTGGTTGTAAGGTAGTTGTGTTGTTTTATAAGGCTGGTGGATGGCTGAGGGGAAAAAAGAGAACAGGGAAGACTCAGAGTGTGATAAAATGGTCTTCTGGGCAATACAAGGATGTATGGATGAAGGTTAAGTGCAGGGTGCTGGTAGGTGGTAGATCTAGGAATGAGCTTATAATTACTATCAATCTACAAGATCAAGAAATGGTGCTTAAAAACATACAAGACACTACTTACTCGTTCTTGATGAAGATGTAGGTTCCAGGACTGTGATGATGAAGAAAGGGCTCAAGTACGATGATCTGACAATCCAAGATGAGCTATCTCCTCTTCTGATGCTCTAATGAGTGTCACTGGGGACCTGGTTATTCCATTGTAGTCTTGGGCTTGATGTCCTTATCTGCAAACTCTTCTCGTTTCTTCACTTGTCTCTGCTCGGCCAAGCAAATCCAGATCCTTCTAATGATTTTTCCTCTTCTCAATCAAATGAAAATCCAATCCTTTGTTTTTGGTTGGAAGTGGTCATTTACAAGGAACCGATGGCGGTTACAAAACCGACGGCGGTCGAGTAGAAACCGGTATCGGTTAGGTCAAAGTGGGCTATTTTTAGTAAAATAGCCAACTTTCCCTCCTTTTCTCCCGAGGGATTAGTTGTGGGCTTGGTCAAGTCATTATGAGGTCAGTTTTGGGTGCGGGTGAGGAGTAATTAATCATAGGTGTGGATGTGGACCAAGTTATAGGTCTTAATTAGGTTAGTTTAGGGTTAAGACTCGGTCATGATGAGGTGGCGAAATGAGGTGGCAAGTAAGGTGATGTGGATTTATCAATTATAAGGTAATTAATAAATAATTTTGTAAGGTTTAGGTGATGAGGTTAGGTTACAAAATGAGATGCGGGGCACAGGGGGTCGTAAGACACAAATTGGGTGTCTACATTAGCCCCTTGTTGTCGTGTAGCTTGTCTTTGTTAAAGCTGCACGGACAATAATAAGAAGTGGTTACCCCTGTTAAGATATAGGTAATCCCCCTCAAATCTATCACAGATTGAGGCAACTTGAAATTAGGGATAGGGTTGATAAAGGGTAAATGGTGTTTATATGATGGTAAGATGGTGGGGTAGGTCCAAGGAAGCAGACGCACATTGAAATGCAGTAGTGCGACCAGGGTACATGATTTGAAGAGAAAACAAGCAATTCATAGGCAAAGGTCGATAGTTTATCCAAACAAGGGTGATATAATCCTGGTATCCAAGGCATAGGAAGTAGCTCCAGGGGATATAACGGGTAAGGTACAAGAATGTTTAGGCATGTTCGGCAGTACCAAATGGTTGGTTTGGTTGAGATAAACGTCACGGTCTTGGTCTAGGAAAAGTTGGTCGACTGATCAAGTTAAGGACCCTAATCATGCTAAAACACAAACAGGTGAGCTCGATTGAACCAAAAGTGACATGATGGGTGGATAAAAGTGTATTGTTTTGATGTTGGGTGAGGTATTTAATTGGTGCGGCCTTAGGTTGGGCCAATGGGTTGGGTGTGGTCTTGGGTTGGGCCAAATGGCGGGTACGGCCTTGGGTCGGCCCAAATGGCAGGTTACGGCCTTGGGTCGAGCCAAATGGTTGGTACGGCCTTGGGTCGGGCCAAATGGCTGGTTACGGCCTTGGGTCGGGCTTAATGGTAGGTTACGGCCTTGGGTCAGGCCAAATGGTTGGTACGGCCTTGGGTCGGGCCAAATGGTTGGTTACGGTCTTGGGTCGGGCAAAATGGTAGGTTAGGGCCTTGGGTCGGGCCAAATGGAAGGTTACGGCCTTGGGTCAGGCCAAATGGTTGGTTACGGCCTTGGGTCGGGCCAAATGGTTGGTACGGCCTTGGGTCGGGCCAAATGGTTGGTTACGGCCTTGGGTCAAGCCAAATTGTAGGTACGGCCTTGGGTCGGGCCAAATGGTTGGTTACGGCCTTGGGTCAGGCCAAATGGTAGGTTAGGGCCTTGGGTCAGGCCAAATGGTAGGTAACAAAGGGTTTTCAGCCAAGGTGGATATAAGCGAGGTTGTGAGAAAGGGTGATTAGTAAGAAGGGTAGAAATTGGGGAAGATGTGGGATAAAACCGATATCTATTGTCCATGACTGATATCGGTTACCTGACCGATACCGGTTCCTTAGGGCATAATATAACGGGTATCGGTTATAGTCAAAAACCTATAAAAAGAAAAAAATACAGCCGGTCATTGTCATATTGTCAATTTGAAACCCAATTTGAGTTGTCTAAGGTGTATTGTTGAGATTGGAGCATTTGTTGGTTGAGGTGGCACTATTGGAGTGGAGAAGTGAGTGGTTAGTGGGCCCGAGTGAGTAGGAGGTAGCACTTGACTAGTAGAGGACCTAGAAGAGGAGAGGTGGAGCTATGGCATAGCCAGGAGGAGCAGGAGGTGTTGGACTAGCTAGACCACCACCACCCATCCCACCACGACAACGTGTCATCGTACCGGTAGGTTCGAAACCCTTCATTGTGTGGATTTGAGTGTATTATGCTGTATTTGGGTTTTGGGTAGGAATGCTAGATTTTGATAAAATAATCAATAAATTGAAGTTATTTGAAAAAAGAAGAGGGTAGATAGGTTAAATAGGCCAAGGCGGCTGGGTGGGTAGGTTTTTAGGGTGTTTGGGTGGGTATAGAGGGAGTAATAGGAAAAAAAGGGAATGGGGTAGCCGCGTCGGGTTCAGCTCAGGTATTTTCCAGTGACCGATGCCAATCACTAAGCGACCAACATCGGTCGCGAAATTCTTGGGTAGGTCGGGTTTGTGGGTGACCGGTGTCGGTCGGGAGTTGACCGGCATCAGTGGAAAGGGGACCGCGGTCGGTTAAGGGTGACCGGTACTGGTCCCTGGGCAGGATTTTTGATTTTGTTGCATCATTTTGTGGTGGTTTTGGGTGTTAAGTTCTTGTTGGGGATAGCGTGTTGGGTTGTGTGGTGTTGTGTATGATTGGGTTTTGTGTGTTGGGTGTGAAGATGTTGGGGGATATTGTAGAAGATAGGTGGGTAGAGGGGTTTGTTAGAGAGTCAGGGCGTGGTCAGGGGGATAAAAAAAGGGGGTATAGAGGGTATAAGTAGATGTTGTGATAAAAAAGTAGGGCTAATGTAGTGAGTTTGTTTTGCAGGCACGTCAGCAGCTGACGATGCAGGACAGGATGCCCCCACTGTTGAGATGGATGCGGCCACACGTGTCCGCAGCATAGTGGGGTATCATGCGCGAGGTGGGACTCGACAGAGTCCAGTGGTACAAAGTGATCAACAGGGATCATAGTTTGATGGTCGCCCTCATCGAGAGATGGGATCCGGTGACTAATGTGTTCCATCTCCCGACTGGAGAGATGACCATTACATTGGAGGATGTGTATCACATCCTTCGATTACCGATTGATGGAGAGGTAGTCTTTCAGGTGGATGCAAAGACAACCATGGATAGCATCCTACATGTATTCGGGGATACAGCCGCGCTACTGACGTATCACAGCGCGAGCATCGCGTATGGGGATATGTACCGGGCCCACCGACATGAGACATGGCTTGCTGTGTTGATGATGATTGGGATCACCTGCTTCACCCTCCCAGACTCAGAGGGAGGCCACTTTCCACGGGTGCTGATGGGGGTTTTACATGAGATGGTCGAGGAGCATACGTGTTATGCTTGGGCACCAGTATACCTGGTGCAGTTATACCGAGAGCTGTGGGGCTATCGCCGGATGAGGCGATTCAGGATTTGCTCTACGTTTTTACTACACTATTGGGCATATGAGCATATCATATGCATTAGACCAGTAGGGCTGCCCCAGCAGCCAGGGTCACGGGTGATCTACAGATATGGCTTCCAGAGGTGGTTGGGGGTCATGGGCCAGCCACGAGCAGTTCTTTCCAGATGAGATGTGGTATATTACCGGCATGTATTAGAGGGCTTGACAGCGTTAGACATTATATGGAGACCTTATAGAGGTCATCACCCCCGCGGAGGAGCCCGAGCATAGTTGCAGTGGATCCAGTATACATTCTGGATAGCGGGATGGAGGCCAGGAGAGTACGAGCGGATACCCCTGGAGAGGGTACAACGACAGCTGGGGCTATGACATGATGAGCCACCTCCCTTCCCTCAGTACTGTAGGGATGATGTAGAGGCTCCACTACCTGCACCACAGCCTATGGACCTAGATTGGGTAGCCAAGAGGCCTGTAGATGATACTGTGGATGACGCCGGTTGTACGGGAGCATTTTTGGTATGGTGGGTAGGGGAGAGAGCTGCAAGGAGGGCACAGCCCGCACAGCCAGACTTAGCGGCTGTTAGAGCAGAGAGGGACCAGCTCAGAGGGTAGGTACAATTGTTACAGGGGCAGCTTACTGCCGCTAAGGCACAGATAGGTGTCTTACAGGAGCAGTTAGCCCAGGCACAGGTACAGGTAGCAGCACAGGTACCACTAGCAGTACAGGTACCAGCACAGGCACAGGTACCAGCACCACCACTGGCGCAACCACAGGCACCACTAGCAGCACCAGCACAGGGGGCACTATTATTAGGAGTCGGGGGACCAGCCCCAGAGCGATGGTGGCACGGTCCCGCTATATGGAGGCGAGAGCGGAGGCCCGGTACTATTAGGATGTTCTTGATGGTACCGGGGCTGACTATCAGCCATATGTGGCACATAGAGCAGAGACCTCTCAGATTTAGAGATCTCAGGGAGGTACAGCCATAGCTGGTGGGTCTGTTACAGGCAGGAGGTGAGAGGCGGCACAGGGACCAGCAGGGAGAGGTGCTGAGGGCGGTGGGGAGAGCTGTGGGATCCCTGCATATTTTTTGTGTTGGTACATTGGATATGGGCACCGGTCTGTAAACCGGTTATGTTTATAGAGGCCTGCGTGCCCACATATGATTTATTCATTCATTTATTGATTCATTTATTGTATATACCGGCTTGCGAGCTGAGTACAGGTTGTACAATTGATACCGGCCTGCGAGCCGAGTATTTATTTTTTGATATAAGAGACCGGCCTACGAGCCGAGTTGAGATTATGACAGTTATTACAGCCTGCGTGCCGGCTTTGTTGTATTATGAGATCACAGAGGCCCCTATGCAAGACACATTGTACATTTGAAACTTTGGATACATAGATATAATGATTTGACCCACATGCTGTGTTTAAAATGTTTTTAAGTGTTTTGTCGATGGTTTTTGATATAGAATGTATGATGAGTTTGATCCACATGGTTTATATATTGATGGTGTTGATGTCTTTTGTTGATGGGATGTATGTATATATATAGATGATGAGTTTAATTGACATGTTGTGTTATGAAATGTTGTATGTTTTGTCGTTGGTTTGTGAAATTGAATGTATGTAGCTTGTTGAGTTGGATCCAAATGGTGTATAGATTGATGGTTTTGGATATCATTTGTTGATGGCTTGTTTATTTTTGTAATATGGATAGATGATGTTGATGAAATTGTGATGAGATATGGATTTGATGAAAAATTATAGATAATGGTGTTGTTTATGCAGGAAAAAGGGACGGGCGCAACAAAAATTTGCAAAAACAAATAAGTGACTTAGGTTTAAGCAACAAAGGGTACATGACCGACATCGGTTGTGTAACTGATGTCGGTATCTATATGACCGATATCGGTTACCTAACCGATATCGGTTATGGAAGAATTATTTCCCTAAAAATAGAACTGCTAGGTTGGCAACTTAAGTTCTTGTTTTTAGCATTCTTATTTTTAGAGTCATGCAACAAGTTAAATATGCGAATGCGACGCTGTTTGACGACTGCTACAGGTAATTACATGGAAGAATTGAGTGATAAGGAGAAAAGAGATAGGTGAAGTGAGTGTGGGCTGAGATTAAGAAGTTAGAAAGGCAAATTATATTGGAAGAGGGTGGTGAACATGGCTGAACGAGGAGAAGCATCCAGTAGGCAGGGACGAGGGGGAAGATATGTTCCGCCCCAAGCTGCTACATCCTGAGAGGTAAAATATTTGGTTGTAATTCGATTCTTGCATGTTTTGTGAATAGGATGAAAGAAGTGTAAGTGGGGAAAGATGAGAAAGAAAAGGTGATAGGCAAGGGTTGGGGATGGGGTGAGTGCTATTGGGGTAGGTAAACAGGGTGGTCACTTATGTTTTTAGGTAAAAATAGGAATAAACGGGAAAAAATAATTATCGTAGGTATATGTTTTTATGCAGGGTAGGTATATTTTTTACAGTGACCGGTATCGTTTAGAAGGAACCGGTATCGGTTAGCATACCGGTATCGGTTATTCATAACCGATATCGGTCACTGTAAGAGTTTCCAGAACTTGAGAAAAAACCCGTAGAGATTTGTTCTTGCGAATAATTATGTGTTGTTTTGATGTATGCAGGCAGAAGCAGGGTTAAGGATGAATGATACTGTGCCAACATTGTTGTCACAAATCCGAGCGGATGTAACACTAGCTGAATGGGCATTGATAAATCATTTTGGGTTAAGTGGAATCCGCTATTATTCAAGAATCGTGCGTAACCATGCTATGTTGTAGGCGTTGATTGAGAGACGGAATCTAGAAAAGAATACCTTCTATCTGCCAACAGGGGAGATGACAGTGACTTTGGAAGATGTGTTCCGTATTTTGAGACTCCCAATGATAGGAAAAACAGTGTATTAGGCGTTGCCTAGCACGGGGCAAGCATCGATAACAACAGTATTTGGGTCAGCTGCACGAGATTTGACACAGTAAGGTTTATCATTTACGTATGGTACAATGTATGCAACACACCCTGAGGAAACAAGGTTGGCTGTGCTATTAATGATAGCAGTGGGGTATTATGCATTACCGAGGGCAGAGGGTGGAAGATTTCCCAAAGCATTGATGAGTGTTATTTGGGAAATGATAGAAATGAGTATGAATTTCGCATGGGAACCCACATATCTGGCAGAGTTATATTGGGGTTTATGGGCCTGCAAGTGAAAACACAGGACGACACTAGATTGTTCGTACTTATTACATTGTTGGGCCTATGAGCATATTGTTTGTGTGCATCCAATAGGCTGACCCATTGAGTTGGGAGAGGCAGGAGTGCAAAGATTGGGATTCAGGCGATGGGTCCAGACAGAACAAGAAGCGAGATCCCAGGCCGTAATAGATGACATCGAGTATTATAGATAGGTATGGGAGATGGTGACGATTGCGGATATTTGTTGGAGGACTTACGGGAACTATATGGTGATGGAGCACATAGCCGAGGAGTTGAGGGGTGTAGAGTGATTGAGATGGATCGCAGGGCACAGGCCGGGTGAGTACGAGAGGATTCCTCTAGATCGCATGCGGTGAAAATTTGGGTTCGTTCAGGATATACCGATGACATATAGACCATACATGAGGATTGACACCGAGGCAGCATTCTCACCTCCCCGGCCTACACCTCTAGAATGGCCAGAAGAGATAGCATCCGATCGTAGGGTAATGGGTGCGGGAATGACAGAGGCCTATAGAGTATGGTGGGTAGCAGAGTTGTGAGGTGCACGTGAGCGCCCGGACATAGCTGTGATTACAGCAGAGAGAGATCGTCTGCAGGATTTGGCTCACCAGCTTCAAACACAGGTGAATGAGATAAGGGGATTGTTAGAGGTTTCACAGTTATGAGTGGAGAGACTAGAGGCAAGATTTCTCCACGTGAGAGGACGTATTCGTATGTTACAGGAGATGTTGGTGGATAAATGGGAGGAACCAATGGCAGTGGCACCTTTGAGGATGGAGAGGCCAACTGAGAGGCATCGACGATCACGATCACCACCTGATTCGGGAGGAGGTGCAAGGGTCTAAGTGAATTTCCTAGGAATATAAGAATAAATAAGGATGCCGACCTGCGAGTCGATGATAGAGAAGATGCATTTGTTTAACATCTAAAATAAAACTAAAGATGTATGTGGTTTGAATTATGATAATAATAAGAATGTTTGTGTTTGAACCTTTTTGTGTTTTGAAAAAGGATAAAGAGGAATGTGATTAAATAGAAATACACAAAAATATTTATATTTACCGCACATGATAGGTTATGGTAGGGGATGGTCGAGCTAACCTTGGGAGACCTCGTGTCTCTGAAGTGCTGCCTACATAGCCCATTGCACAAAGCAAGGAGGGGCCTCAGACTGATGTAGTTCTCCCTTAGAACCAGGGAGAGGTGAATTTAGGCAATTTAGGTATGGTTAGGCAACTTTTTGGTTGGTAAAAATATTGATATTGGTAGGGTAATGTTATTGGTGTTGGTAAGGAATTGGCGATGTTGGAATAGGTATAGGTGAAGCGAAAGTTAGCCTACCCAAGTGGTAGGGAACCCTATCCTGATTAAGGTCAACACATAATCCCACAGTCGAGCAAAAGAGGCAAAAGTGTCCTGTAGTTGAGAAGAGCCAAACAAACCACATAATGACGTAGAATGAAGTTGAACCCCTAGGTACCTTGCATATACGAGAAGTCGATAGGTGAAAAGAGTGGTATAATCACAACATATCAGATAGACGTCACGTCCCTTGAGTTTTGTTGCTTTGACAAATGGTGCGGTGAGGTGGTTGATGTGGGCGAGGATGCAGAGAATTTATTATAAGATGATTATCTGACAAAAGAGAACCAGACCAAAATAGACAAGTCCATGACTCAAAAGTGTTCGGAAACACTGCTTTTATTTTTATTTTATTTTTCCGGATATAGACTGATCGATGCGGGAAGTCTACATGGGATATGTATTTTGTTGTTCTTGAGGTCTTCACGAAGCTGATCAATGCGAGAAGCTTCTGATAAAGGCTGACTGTGTATAGCTGTCCTTCACGGGAGCAGTCTATTTATAGTAGCAGATGCGGTATTTATGTACAGCTGTCCTTCAGGGGAGCAGTCTATATATAATAGCAGCAATAGTTTGGCATATAGTTGTCCTTCAAGGGAGCAGTCTATTGTATAATTTAGAGGTCTAGATGTCTGTTGGGCATAAAGCATCTAGTTTTTTGTAGGAAGTTTGACTCAAGAAAATCCCATAAGTGTTTTAATTAAGAATGTGTTATTTTGATATTTTGAAGTCATGGACTAGACTAAAAAGGGGAGGTGATAATCAAACCATGTGAGCTTGATTTGATTTTGCGATGTAAGAAACAAAGTGTATGTGGTGGTAAATGAGCTCAAGGGATGAGCGTAAGGTAGATGAGAAGTGATATAACACTAATTTCAACAGTAGAATGGTCGAAGATGCAAGGCATTAAGGGGCTCAGGCTCAGGTTTACCATTAAGCGAAGCTAAACGATAAGTGCCTGATCCATAAGTGTGAGTGATAATGTAACGCCCAATCCAATTAGGAGCAAATTTTTCACATTTTCTCTTTTCTAGTTTGGTTACATGTTGATTCTCTTTGAGGACAAGATCACCAACCTTAAAGGTACGCTCATGAAGTCATTTATCATAAGCACGCTTGATGCATTTTTGGTAGATTTGAAGGTGATCAAGAGCTGTAAGATGACTCTCGTCAAGAAGCTCTAATTGGGCTAACCGCTCTTGGCAGAAATCATCATTGGTGAGAATATCCTGAAGAGATATTCTGAGGGAGGGTATTTGTATTTCGAGAGGAAAGACCACCTCGGTACCATATACCAAAGAAAATGGTGTGGCATTAGTGGAGGTTCAAATGCTAGTACGATAAGCCCAAAGGGAAAAGGGAATGTGATCATGCCAATTTCTTCCGGACTCATTGACAACTTTCATGAGGATTTTGGTTAAGGTTTTATTAGAAGATTCAGCTTGACCATTGGCCTGTGGATAGTAAGGTGATGAGAAACTAAGTTTGATACCAAAGTTTTCACAAAGTTTTTGTAACAACTTATTTTTAAAAGATTTACCATTATCTGTTATTAGGCGATGAGGAATACTAAAACAATAGATAATATGATGGTTAACGAATTCGACAATTTTTTCTTTTTTGACTGAAATGAGTGGAATGGCCTCCACCCATTTTGTGTAATATTCGGTTGCTGTGATTATCCAACGGTGACATTGCGAAGAGGGTGGGTGGATCTCACCAATAAGGTCTAAAACCCATTGTGAGAAAGGCCAAAGATCTCGTGCGACCTGTAGCGGATGGCTAGGAGTATGTTGAAGGTTGGCATGTTGTTGACACATAACACAACACTTAACATATTCGTAGCAGTCATTATTGAGAGTAGGCCAATAATAACCTAGGCGAAGGATTCATTTGGCCACGGAGAGGCCGCTAAAATGTCCACCACAAATACCGTCATGAACCTGTTGGATGGTATAGGTGACCTCCGGGCCGGTTAGACATTGAAGGAGGATGCCATTAAAGCCATGTTTATAAAGGAATCCCCCCATAATGACATAACAAGAAACACGTTTTAGAAAAGCATGTTTTCCGGTACTTGTAAGGTCATATGGGAGAATGGAGGTTGTAAGGTAGTCGTGAAATTGGTGATACCAGGTATCCTGCGAATTAGCAGACACATTATTTATCATACAAACAATCGGTGCTAAGTAAGATGGGGCAAAGAGTTGTTGGACCAAGACGAATATGTCAGAGTCAGTTAGTGAGGTAGGAATTTGCGAGGCTAAGCAAGCCATAGTATCCACAAATTTTTTAGTGGAGCAGGGAATGGTCTAGATAGAATAACGAGTAAATGAGGTCAAAAGCACGAATCCACGTAATGTTTATACTTTTGAAGTTCCTCATTCTTACATTGGTAGATTCCCATAACTTGATTGACTACCAATTGAGAGTCACCGAAAATATTAATAGATTTGACACCTAAGTGTAACACAACCTAGAGACCCAAAACAAGGGCCTCGTATTCCGCTGTATTATTAGTGCAGGGGAAATTGAGCCGGAATGAAAGAGGCATAGGCTCAGTGTCAAGAGGAATGAGAACAACGCCGGCCCCTCTGCCGCACTAGCATTTGGATCCATCGAAGAAGAGGGTCATTGGATACGAATCTTCCCTGAGTGAAAGAGTGGCGATGAGTTCGTCAGGGAAATTAAAATTGGTAAATTGTTCCCCAGGTAAAGGGGCCTCCACAAGTTGGTCCGCAATAGTTTATCCTTTGATTGACTTCTGTTGTATAAACTCAAGGTCAAGGTCAGCGAGGAGCATAAGCCATCAGGTGATGTGTTGGTTTAGATGTGGTTTGGCATACATATAATGAATGGGGTCCGCGTTGGTGATGACAAAAGTTTTGTGATTCAGGAGGTAGTGTCAGAGTTTGGTGGCTACGAATGATAGGGCTAGGCACAATTTTTCTACATGTGTATACCTAGTCTTGTAATCCACGAGAGTATGACTTATATAATAAACGGCTTGTTCTCGACGTGCTGAGTCCCGATGTGTGAGCATGGCTCCTATAGCATGGTCAGTGGCAGAAAGGTAAAGGTAGAAAGGGCGATCATCCTGAGGTGGAATAAGCATGAGTGGCTGTAAGAGATAGGCTTTGAGAGCTTCAAAGGCTTGGTGACACTCTTCACTCCATTGAAAGGAAATGTCCTTTTTAATAAGGTGATGGAAAGGTTGACATCGATCCAAGAGTTGGGAGATGAAACGCTGGATGGATTGAAGTTTACCCTGCAAACTATGCAATTGTTTGAGGTTTTTGGGTGGGGGCATTTCTAGGATAGCTTTTACTTTAGATGGATCGACCTCAATGCCACACAAAGAGACGATAAAGCCAAGAAGTTTTCCCAAAAGAACACCAAAGACACATTTCTTTTGTTGAAGCCGGACTGAATATTGCAACAGGTGATCGAAAATAATGGTTAAAACATCGAGATGTTCACTACGATGTTTAGATTTGCCAAGAAGATCATCAACATAATCCTCAAGGATAGTGTGCATAATGTCATGAAAAATGTAAGTCATAGCCCGCTGATAGGTGGCACTATCATTCTTAAGGCCAAATGGCATGACACGATAACATAAGGTTCCCCAAGGAGTTATGAAGGCAGTTTTATGTTGATTGGCTGGGGCTACCAAAATTTGATTGTATCCCGAAAAGCCATCCATGAGAGAAAGTATTTCATGGCCCGCAGTGAGATCAACAAGTTGATCAATACATGGGAGGGGGAATTCATCCTTGGGGCAAGTGAGGTTAAGGTCTCGAAAATCTGTGCATATCCGAAGTCCCCCCATCACTTTAGTGACAGGTACGATGTTAGAAATCCATTGAGGATAGTCAATAGGCAAGATGAAGGAAACAGAAAGAAGTCGTTGAAGCTCTTCTTTGACCAAGAGGGCAATGCATGGATGCATTTTTCTCAGTTTTTGTTTGACTGGCTTAGAATCAGGGTTTAGGGTGATGTTATGGATAGCAATGGTAGGATCAATTCCTGGCATGTCAGCGTAAGACCAAGCAAAAGCTTGGTTGCGGGTACAGAGAAAGGTAGTAAAGGCGGCTTGTTCTGATGTGCTAAGGGATTGTCCAATCTTCACAACGTGAGGATCCTCCTCTGTGTGGATGTTGATTTCTATAGTTAACTCATTCAACATAGTTTGAGTTTCAGACGGTAAGACGCGTTGAATATAGGAGTCGTCTGCCCCAATGTAAGTGAGGATGGAGTCATCATCTTGGCACTCAACAACATTAATCGAAGGAGAATCCTCTTCGATCATGTCTGGATACAAAAGGGGAAGAGAAGATGGGTCCTCATTATCGCGTTGATAAGTGAGAGGACCTATGAAGATAGCATTTATGAAAAAAAAAAGTTAGGGGGGATAGATTCAGGGTCTATCGACTCTGTGGGTGATGATGGCAAAATGGGTGATGATGGTTTGGTAGGGGTGACGTCGTCATCCTCCAGGATACAATTGACACGAGGTTTCTCCGGTGTAAGTGTTTTAGGAAAACTGAGACCACTACGATCATTGTGTTTGCGTGTAGTCATGGGAATGAGTGTATGTCGGCCTTGTTCATAAAGACCAAAACCAAAGCCTTTCCAAGCACAGCGAGTCAAGAAGGTGAGGGCGAAACGATGATTTGTCAAGTATTGAAAATTGGATTGGAAGGGAACCACACTAAGAGGAGATTCAAGGGTAACGGAGGATGCATCAACACCCCCATACGTTAGGTTGGTGCGGTAATGGGGTGGTTCGTAAGAGATTACTTCCCTCACGTGACGGTCATAGGTAGGATGTGCATGTACCTATCCATACTCCTGTGGGGTATGGAAGGAACTAACATTATATAGGTGATACTCCCCCAGCATAAGGCATTGAAAAACATCTACTAAGGGGTCTGAGGCTGGGATGTTACTTGCGGGAAAGGAAGTGGTTTGTGCGACAGTTTCATTGGTTGAAGGTGTAGGTGTGTTGGAAGTGGATGGCTGGGTTGGATGAATGGGTGTCTTGACTGATACAAGCACATCATTAGGGTGATACAACATATTGCAAGTTTTGAAGGGGGGAGGATCAGATTTTACGGTGTAGGATTTCCCCTCGTACTCAATTTTTATGCATCTATGTAAGGTGGAGGGAATGCATCCCATAGCCCGGATCCAAGGGCGGCCTAACAACATATTGTATTGAAACTCTCCCTCAAGGACATAGAAGAGTTCAGGTAAAGTGCGTGGTCCTACACGAATGTTAAGGATCACAGTGCCTAAGGTAGAAGTAATAGCATCATTGAATGACCGCAACATGATGGGGTTGGCACATATGCAACTAGAAGGGATATTCATTTGTTGGAAGGATTTTGAAGAGATGATGTTTAGGCTAGTGCCCCCGTCAATCATAACACGACGTACCCGAATGTCCCAAACGTAAGCTGAGATGAAAACAGCAAGGTCAGGATCTTCAGCACCAAAGTTGATAATTTCGTCTTCGGAGAAACTAACAGCAGCAGCTTGCTGTTCAGAGACAGAAGTGGTTGGGGAGATAGATTGTTTGGTGAGCGAAGCAACGTGATTGGGTGTTAGAATAGAGGTAACAGGAAAGGTTTCATTAGGTAAGACCTCTATCCCTTGAAGGATTTCAATGAGAGCTTGTCGATGAGATTCAGAAGTCTGAATGAGATCATACAGTGTGATTTTTACAGGTGATTGGTGAAGCTGTTTGATCATGGTTCAGTGGGAAATTCCATTAGAGACGGGGTAGGCAGGTCCTCGAATAACCACTTTAGTTGGTGGTGCAATCGGGATGGTGGACGGAGAAAGAGATGCTGCAGGTGTGTTTTCTTTTGCTTTCCCATTGTTTTTATTCCCTCGAGTAGCAACACTAATCATATTGATCTCGTAAATACGAGAGGAGGAAGACGGTAGGGATAGGTCATGGTCTTCGAGAGGTGGGGCTGTAATAATGATAGATCTTGGTGAGGCGGGGACAGGTGGTATAGGAGAGGGAATTGAAGCTAAAGGTCTCTCTCTTCATAAGTTGTCTTTCTTAACCTTTCTATCGGAGAGAGGTGACTGACGAAGTATGGTTTTTAAAGCTTTGCATCCCTCCACATCATGTCCTGGTGTGCGGTGGTAAGTGCAGATTTTAGACTCATCATAACCTATAGGTCGAGGTTTAGACGGGTCATAAGGTCTAAGTGGGGGTAGAGAAATGGTCGCATTCTCCATCAACATAGCAAGGATTTTTGCATAAGATCCTTTGAGTGGGTCAAAATCGGAGGAAGATGAAGGTATTGGTTGGGTGGGTTTTGGTAATGTTTGGGTATGGTTGGTTCATACGGGTAGTGGTTTGGCCAAGGGGTATTGATACGTGGTTTTAACTAAACGTGGTTTCTTCGGTGCAGGAGCTACGTTTAGCTGGTTAGATGATGAGGCTCCAGATAACGTAGTATCCGGAAACAATGGCGGTAAAAGAGGAGTGATGGCAAACAAGTCCTTTGATGATGAGATTTGTTTAGGGTTGATGGGTGGACAGGATACGTGGGGTGACAGTGTTGATATACCCTTAGATCTCTGTATGGATGCAGAAGGCGTAGGTCGCTTTAAAGAAAATGTAGGAGGTATGATATATTGATGTAAGGTAGAGGGATGGGGTCCCAATATGGAAGGTAGGTGTGACGATGAGGGTTTGAGTTATGATAGCGGCATAGATTGAGGAGATTGGATATGTCTCCTAATGGGATGGATGGCTTTATTTTTAGATAAATCAAGCCACTTAGGTGGGTGTGTTAGACTGGGTATTGGTGAGGTCCCAAGCGTAGGGGAATATTTGGTTAGTTTAATAGAAGTGGATGAGGTATTTGGTAGAGATGAGGGGGGTGAAGATGAGGACATAGGCATTTTAAGCTTCTGGAAACACTTCAGGTATATGGTAGAAGCATCTGGATCGGTCATCTGCATTTGAGTAGAATAGGGGGTACTCAAATGTTCCCATAGGACTCATCTATCTTCTGGAGAATGACAGTCTTTAGGTGTGAATTGGAACTCTTGTATGGAAGAAAGGTGGGTTGTGATTCCGGTCCACTGTGGGTGTGATACAGGGGGCAGATGAGGCACTGTATCAATAGGTGTTGAGAGGTCAACTGGTCGATGAAAATATTTAGGTGATGAAGGACTAATAGGTAGGAGGGCATGTTTGAGATGATCCGTCATGTTTAAAGAATGTGGTGATGTTGGTTCAAGAGGTTTCTCGTCTAAGGATGACAAAAGAAGTGGCGAACCTTCCTCTTGTACAACAAGAATGGTAGAAGGAGACGTTTGGGAAATAGATAAATTAGATAACATCCGCTCACAGTCTTGCAAGGATGTGGTATAAAAAGGCTCATTTGTGAGAAGGGAACTCTGGGTAGTTAATTCCTTGATGGGTAAAGGAACGGCAAGGATTTCAACTTGTCTTGATGGCGAGGAAGGGGGTTTGGTTTCCTGCATTAGGGAAGAGGCTTGTTTCAGAATTTGTTCGATAGAGGTTTTTGGCTGGGAATTGAAGACTGCATGGATCTCATGAACACTCTCCTCAGCTAAGATATCTTGGTTTAGATTACTATTAGAAGAATGATTCGGGAACGGTTTGTTGAATATTTTCAAATTTCGGTTAGCAGGGGCGTTAGGATTATCGAGGGCTATATCCCCTACATCAACCATTTCCTGCACTATGTTTTTCAACATCTTGCAGTTTTCATGACTATGTCATTTTACGCAGTGAAAGTTATAGAAGTCATTTTCTTTGTACCAGGAAGGTATAGCGCGGGTGGAGTCAAACCCGGAGTGAGGTTTAACAGGAGGAAAGGTGATAGCTCTGGCTTTGAGCAATTTTTCCAAGATGACACCATACGTTTCCCCCAAGGGAGTGTAATTGATGGGATCGGCTTTATATTTATAGGTGGTTTTTGGCGGGGTATTAGACGGTGGTTGGGATTCGATCATCACTGCATGCACGACCCCTTTTGATTTTAAAGCAGTCAATGGGTGAGGATTGGTGGTGTTAGGTTTTTTGGTGGAATCTTGGGTTCGGAAAGTGGGGTTTTTGTTGCGCAACCACAATTTCTCTTCTTCTAAGGCTCGAATTTCTAGTTTCTGAGCCATGGTAAAGGCCTCGTCAAATGTGCGGAAAGTTTGAATTTGAAGGGTAGGAGAGATGTGCTTAGCGCAGGCCTGCGTAAAAAGTTTGATAAGCTCAGTCTAAGGTAAGGCATATGTGAGTTGGTTGATAAGGCCTCGCCATCATCCGACGAAATCTGTGATAGATTCATCTTCAAATTGTCGGATGGCATAGAGGTCGGTGATAGATACTTTCTTGGCAATGTTAATGGAGAAATGATCCAAGAAAGATTGGGATAGCTAGTTAAAAGAGAAGATTGAGTGCTGGGTTAAAGCACTGTACCACTCCAAGGTGGGTCCTGATAAGGACATGGGAAAGGTGCGGAGTAGTAAAGCGTCGTCGTGAGAAATTAGATAGCAGGCATGTCTAAATGATTGCAAGTGTTGTTGAGGGTCCTCCTTACTATTAAAACGGGTAAATTTTGGTAATTCCCATTGAGGAGGATATGAATGAAGGGGGACTGAAGGGTGGATAGGCTCCCAACAAACTTGCTCGTATGTCAAGGCGCTACGACTTCCTGAAACAGAAGCCTCCAGATTTTGCATGTTGTCCATCATTTGTTTAATTAAATCAGTAGTTGGATGAGATGATGGTGTGGTTGTGGTAAACGGAGGCAAATTGGGCCAAGGGCCACCGCTAGACAATGGTGGGGTTAAATGTTGATAAGGTATGGAGGACGAATGTGTTGAGGCAACTGAATAGGGATGTCCTATATAAGCTGTTGAAGTTACCAGATATGTGTGTGGAAATGAAAAGGTGGGCGGAGCTTGAGAAGGAAAGGTCATGAGGATAGGTGGCAGAGAGCAAGTCATGAATGGAACAGTCTACAAGAGAGACGAGGTAGGAGCAGTCGGCGGTAATGACATGTTGGGCCCAAGATTAACCAAAGGAAATCCAATCTGTGCCGTATGAATCCCTAAAGCTGCTGAGGTAGGAGACGGGAATAAGGATGCGGAAGGCAAAACGGAGTTATCAGGTGGAGAAGGAGCTAAATGAGCAGCTATACTGATAGGCATGCAAACAAGAAGTTAACCGTCGGGTGTATGGTCAGGGGCATGAGACAAATAGTATTGTACAGCGCTAGGATTAGCATCCAGAAATTTGGCAAATTCTTTATCTCCTATAGGAATTTTGGGGATCTCACTGGTGTCCGTAGGGTTCCCTATAGAATGTGAAGGGGGTGATTCAGGAAAAGGCACAAAACAGGCATGTGAAACCATGGTGGCGGCTTGCTTCCAAGTGATAACAACCATGGACAAGAGTACACAATAGGGCTTCAATCTATCAGGAACAGAAACAGCCTCAGAATGGTGAAATTGGTAGGTTGCTGGTTTGTCAGGAACTGTAAAAGACAGTAACCGATGTCGGTCTGATAACCAATGTCAGTTAGACTATAGCTGACATCGGTCAGTTAACCGATGTCGGTGTAATAAGACTGGTATGAGAAAATATAAGAAGCTGCTGATTTGATCTTAACAATGCTTAGTACATTTATCAATTGTTCTGAGGTGATGTCAGAAGACAGTGTATAACAGAGAAAACGGAACTGAAAACAAGCAAGATGCACATGCAAATCTAGAGACTAACCCTAGGGTTAATTTAAATTATCGTGGGCTTATGCCTTTAGACATAGAATGATGTCAGAATCCTAAAAGAAGACTTAGAGGAAATGTCAATTTTGTTTTGGCTTATAAGGTTACCTCAATCGGGCAGAGGAATACCACAGAAAAAAGGGGGGATGTTTGAGTTGTTGTGTTAATTGTGAAGTGATTTGGTATGTGTTGTGTAGTGAAAGTAAGATTAATTTCTTGTCAATACTGTGGATATCACCCCCACGTGTACGACCTGTTACTTAATCTATGTTCACTAGAATTGAAAACAGCAAGCAAGAATATGATGCACGTGTTTTAAACCCAAATCGAAAATGATATTCGATGAAGCAAAAGAGATGACTTTCACTAATACAAAGATGTAAAAGCAAAGCGAGTTCTTTTACCAAAATAACAAAATACCTTGTGAATATCTTTAGAAGAAGAAAACAACAAGTATGCTCCCTATATGAAAGCAAGCAAGAAAGAAAGAAACCCGAAATGGGTCCCACCGAGCGTGCCAAAATGTTTCACGCGGAATGTCTCGGCGTGAGGAATAGACTTTCTTCTATCCTTTCATTCCTTTGAGAAACAGATAAGGGTTAGGGCTAGGAGGAATACCTGTTGAATTTTGAGATGGTGTGCGCGTACCGTAGAGAAAGATCAGATCGACTGCGAAGAACTCCTTTTTGTCTGGGAAGGACTACCTGCAAATAAGAATACAAGACCACCAAATTTTTATTAGACAATAAATGAGGGAACTGCCTTGGGCCCAGGAAATATAAAACTTCCTTTCGAAGGTGGTCAGCTCCCTGCTAATATGAATTAACACAAATTCTAAAAAATAAGCTATTGTCTAATTACAATTTGTTTACCTTGTTAGAACAATAGAGAAAGGGCTGGTCTTGGTTTAGAATCAAGGTGACCGATGCCGGTCACTATAACTGGTACCAGTTGGCTCTAACCAATATCGGTAGGGACAATGTTTTAGGGGCTTTTGGTGAAGGCTAGTTGTAAGGTAGTTGTGTTGTTTTATAAGGTTGATGGATGGTTGAGGGGAATAATGAGAGGACAGGGAAGACTCAGAGTGTGATAAAATGGTCTTCTGGGCAATACAAGGATGTATGGATGAAGGTTAAGTGAATGGTGCTGGTAGGTGGTAGATCTAGGAATGAGCTTATAATTACTATCAATCCACAGGCTCAAGAAATGGTGCTTAAAAACATACAAGACACTACTTACTCGTTCCTGATGAAGATGTAGGTTCCAGGACTGTGATGACGAAGACAGGGCTCAAGTAGGATGATCTGACAATCCAAGATGAGCTATCTCCTCTTCTGATGCTCGGATGAGTGTCACTAGGGACCTGGTTATTCCGTTGCAATCTTGGGCTTGATGTCCTTATCTGTAAACTCTTCTCGTTTCTTCACTTGTCTCTGCTCGGCCAAGCAAATCCAGATCCTTCCAATGATTTTTCGTCTTCTCGATCAAATGAAAATCTGATCCTTTGTTTTTGGTTGGAAGTGGTCATTTACAGGGAACCGATGGTGGTTACGAAACCGACGGCGGTCGAGTAGAAACCAGTATCGGTCAGGTCAAAGTGGGCTATTTTTAGTAAAATAGCCAACTTTCCCTCCTTTTCTCCCGAGGGATTAGTTGTGGGCTTGGTCAAGTCATTATGAGGTCAGTTTTGGGTGCGGGTGAGGAGTAATTAATCATAGGTGTGGATGTGGACCAAGTTATAGGTCTTAATTAGGTTAGTTTAGGGTTAAGACTCGGTCATGATGAGGTGGCGAAATGAGGTGGCAAGTAAGGTGATGTGGATTTATCAATTATAAGGTAATTAATAAATAATTGTGTAAGGTTTAGGTGATGAGGTTAGGTTGCAAAATGAGATGTGGGGCACAGGGGGTCGTAAGACACAAATTGGGTGTCTACACTAGGATCACATATGGATGGATGATTGATCATGGTGCAAAGTGTGTAAAAATTTACAACACACTCTTTACATGGTTTCTTCTTATGTTTTGGGGATGAAACATGTCAAGGAGGGAAGGAATGCTATGCACCTAGGGAAAGGACGTTATTTATAATATGTATTGATGGAGATGCCAACATGTGGCACACATCCCCTTATCTTATTATATCATTCATTTATGATTTATTATGCTTAGGAGGTCGACCTCAGTATTGGCCATAGGTTAGAATGTATATATAGGGGTTAGAAGGTTGTATTTAATAATCATATTGAGTATTGGAGTGTTATTGTATGGTTTGGAGGTTACCCCCTCAAAGTGGTATTAGAGGTTTCCCCCTTAAAGTGGAAAAGATATTATATGAGCATATTGTCATCATTTATCTATATTTTGGTGTTCTCTCATGTTATTCTACTGTATATGTTCTTATTTATACAAGTAATATCCTTACACCTACCCCATTTCATAACATGGTTCTTTCCATTCCAAAATCATTAGCCCTTATTGCCACTAGGGTTACCATGACCCTTCCACCCCCATATACATACTACCAACAACCTTCTATTTCATCCATTCTTCATTCCGGGTACATACCCTATATTTCACTACCTTCTTCTCCACCACCCTACATGCCATCCCCATACACTGGAGTGTCACCCCTATTATACGCCAAAAACCAACCTCTTCATGCTACAGGAGGCATTCAATCATCACAACCCACTAATGACCTAATTAAATTGATGTTGGACAAGATGCAGACATTGGAGGCATCAGTTTCTAGCTCCTGCAACACTCTCACCTATGACAAGATTTGCAATGAGCCTATTCAACCATATACTCCTATCCATTCATACCTCGTGCATTGGGAAATGCCTAAATTCAATCATTTTAATATTAAAGAAGACCCCCAACAACATTTTTGGTCGTTCAAACATAGGTGTTATCTGATCGCTCATGATGATGCCCTACTTTTGAGAACTTTTCCAATGTCCCTCAATGGACCTGCATTAGATTGGTATAGTGGGTTACCTAAACACTCTATATTCTCATTCAATTAGGTAGCCCAAGCCTTCTTAGATCATTTCTATATCAATATCATCAAGAAGGTTACCTTGAACAATCTATATTCCACACATCAGTATGAGGATGAATCTATTGTAGATTTTGTCACTTGCTTACACAGCCTGATCAATCAAATTACTTTCCAACTGCCACAAACTAAACTCATCAATATCTTCACATGAGCTTGCACTAGACATATCTCCTTGACCTTGTAGGTCAAAACCTTTCAAACATTTGATGAGGTATTCACTATGGCATGAAAGTTAGAGATTCGGGCCATCGAAGAGAAGAAAATCCAACTACACAATAAGAATTCAGCATTCAAGTTGAATGATACCTCTTCCTCTTCCAAACCAAAAACCAATTATTCAAAAGCTAAGGGCACCAATAACACAGTGGTACTCAAGGTCGGCCTAGCACATCCGTCAAATAAGGCTACACCTTCATCTAATCTCTCACCTATCCAAAATTTTCGGTTCATACAAGAGCAACAAAAATATACTCGAGTTAGGGAACCTTACTCTTCTATCTTAGAAAATCTTATCAAAGCCGGATCCATCACCCTTCCACCCATAAAACCACACACTAGTTTTGACCCTACTCACCCCATACCCACATGGTATAAAGAATAGGATTTTTGTAACTATCATCGAGTAAAGGGTCATAGTGACGGCAACTGCATCACTTTCAGGAATATTTTCCAAGAAATGCTCAAGAAAGGTGAGTTAACTGTGGATAATCCCAACTCCACCCCCAACCAAAATCTACAAATCTTCAAAAAACCATTTCCCAACCATGCCCCTTTATCCAATCAAACCGGTGAGACATCAACTCATGATACCCATACCTGTGAGGTCCAAGCTATCTTTAATGACGTACCTATAACCTCCCAATTACCCCATATTCCTTCTATAGAGGAGATCCTAGCCTAAAATCCTCCTTCCATGTAGGAGAAAACCTCCCATGTTCCTTCACCAATAGAGGAACACCTTTCATCTCCTTCATCACCTATGGAGGTGTCTTCCGCTAACATTGAGACCATCTCACCCCTAGCTTCACCACTTAGAGAACCTTTCCCTACCATACCTCCTTCACCCATAGAGGAGCTCCCATTACTTCCTCCACCCACTGAGGAGCACCTATTACCTCCTCCACCCACAAAGGAGCACCTATCCATTCCTCCACTTATAGAGGAGCTCCCATCATCTCCTCCACCCATCATAGACCAAGTTGAGATACCTTTACCTCTTGGTGAGCATTCTCCATTAGCTACCCAAACTCCAATAGACCTACTTTTGGCTATCTTACCCACGGAAGCTGAAGCCAGCCAATTCCTTGTCTCTAAGACATATTTTACTGGAATTCCAATTATTTCCTCACCAACTCCACCCACAGACATGTCATTCTCACATTTGGTCGATCACTTAGATTATGTGGACATGGCTTTATTATGGGGGTGCCTCTTAGTCCTTTTCTCAACACATATGTAGAGATCCCTTGTTGATACCTCCATTATCTATGCAAACACATTTCAACCCATCAAACCAAATACAACCACTCTTGTCACAACCCCTTTCACAATATCTGTTAGCAATCAAACCAAACCCTTACCCATAACCCGACCTACATCTAAATCCAAACCCATACCCACAACATTTTCCTCCCCTAAACCAATTACCGCTTTAGAGATCACCCCGACCACCAACCTTACTCATCCACGTATTAAACTAGATTTAGCTACATCCTCCTGTAGACACTAAAATTAGGTCACACTCCCCTTTTGTCCCTTGACATATAAGCACCCTTTATTACATTTACCTAGCCATGACCCCCCTCACCCCACTAATATTAATTTAATTAATTAAATTAAATTAATACATTATCCTCAATATATTTATTATTTAAATATCTTATTTAAATAATATCTACACATACAATTCACTTAGACACCTCACCAAGATAACTCAACCTAAGACCTATTCTTAGCAAGTTACCATAACTAACTAAGACTTACCTAAACCCTAAAAAATTAATGCCTACATTCCCTCTAACCACATTCCAAAATACTCACAAGAAGCTCCCAGTTTAATCTATGGGATAATGACATGATATCTAAGGAAATCAGGAGGATCTCCCTAGTTTAGTAAACCTAGGAAATCCCACCCTAACCGACATCGGTTACCCTTAACTGTCGCCAATTAAGCCAGACCACAGTCAGTTACCCCTTTTAACCCAAAACAACCTTATTCTCAAGGTTGGAACTTGGAAGTTGGAAATTTTTTGGATAAAGTGGACGAGCAAGAACACATCTCAGAGAGATAACACATCTTCAGAGAGCAAATTCCTATGAAAACTCACATCCAAGGAAGGAGATTGAGCATCTTCTCCCGCACAGCCATCCCAGCCATGATCTTATCTATCCAAGCAAAGAGGAGTGTACATGTAGCCCATGTAGAAGCTTTTATTCAGTTGGTGATCAAATGTAACCATCAAACCACTCATCAGCATCTCCATCCTTCACACGCAGGCCCTCAGGAATGGAATCCAAGTAAGTACAACATCATACTTTCCTAGTTATTTCATTTCTTCATCATTTTATCATCCATTTGTTTACCTTGCCCCCCTATTGACCTTCTCCACACTCCCACCTCAATATACCCATTAAAACCTCACAAAGTCCTACTCCCATCACCCAATACACTGTCCCAACCAACCAAAGTCCTTTGTGCAATCACAAAGGAGACCCCATCCTATTCTGTGACATCTCCAGATCTCACAGTAACTAGCACCAGTTATACCTAACCATCATTGGTCACCCCTAACCAACACCAGTCTCTGTGTTTGCCCACACAGCCTTGAAATGAGACCTACCCACCTAATTTTATCTTACCCTCATCCACCTGTGACCTACCTGAGACCTTTATTAGACTTGTAGAACCTAGAACCAATCATTTGACCTTTGGATTCTATTCTAGCTTAGCATGTTACATTAGATCTATTTTTTTATTATGTTTTTAAGTGAGATACCTAAATCATTGTAAAATAAAAATAGGATTTCCTTTGTTTACAACATTGAATTGTTTAAAACAGTGAACTGACAGCCATCTAGGAAGTATCATACTTCCTAGATCTAGCTTACGCTAGGCAGTTCACTACCCATATTGTTTAATTCCTTCTGGTGGTCTTGTTTTCATTACAGGTAGTTCCTCCTAGCCAAAGGGAAGCTCTCATGATCAGCTGTGGATTCAGAAGTGATACGTGCGCAATAACCCATCAACTGATATTTTAATAGGTATTCCTCCTATGTCTGTTACCCTTTCTGTTTTGTTAACACTTCAAATAAACAATATAAGAAAAAGGTGAAACATTTTGGCACGTCTAGTGGGACTAATCCGGGGATCCTTACATTTCATTATTTCCTAGAAAAAAAATTGTGTGTTTGTTTCCCTTCTAAAAGCTTACACACTAATTTTCTTCCTTGGTAATCCACCTCTTCTTTCTACTTGCTCTAAAGGAAACTTTTCTTTTAGTGTAATTAAAAAGAATCATTTCTTCATGTTTTTTGCATTGTAGTGAAAGAGCATCCCTCTTCCTCTTCATATTATTATGTCATCCAATTTCAAATTTTAAATTTGGGTTTAAAAAAAAGTGCATTCCATTTTTATTTATTTCATTAGCTCACATTAATTGAGGGTAACCTATATGCTGGAAGTCATGACCAGCTGATGGTTGACAATGAATCATAGAAAATCACTTCTATCCTTCTCTATTTCTTTGAGTCTTACCAAACCATACAAAAATTCAAACTACATACATTCTTAAACAACATCCTACCTAGAAGAAGCTGTAGGTGATCATACGATCACAACATAGTGGGCACCTAGCTCGCTTCTCTATCGAGTCATACTGTAGACCATAGCCCGCCCCCACCATAACATACTTGAAACCTCAGTTTTTAGATCTCTTTCTTTGTAGGAAGTCATCCTGACCAAAAAAATTGTTTCACAATTCATGTGTCAGTTGTTAAATAGCATAAACTAAAAAAACATAATAGAAAAGGCACTCCTAGGATTGCATTTTCTTAGTGTTTTTAATTGCCTTGAATTTTGAGGTGAGAGATCACGTTTGTCACTTTTTTTTGTTATTCATCCTTGCATGCTTCTCATCATAGCTGGTGTATTCTGGTGTATTTGGGAAAAAATTAGATACTCTCTTCAAGATATACTCGAAACAAAAAATTAGGGTTTTTTCCCTAATTTTGGCCAAAATCACTACTCTGATACCACTTGTAAGGATATTACTTGTATAAATAAGAACATATACAACAAAATAACATGAGAGAACACCAAAATATAGATAAATGATGACAATATGCTCATATAATAGATTTTCCACTTCGAGGGGGAAACCTCCAATACCACTTCGAGGGGGTAACCTCCAAACCATACAATAACACTCCAATACTCAATATGATGATTAACTACAACCTTCTAACCCATATATATACCATTCTAATCTATGACCAATACTGAGGTCGACCTCCTAAGTATAATAAATCATAAATAAATGATATAATAAGATAAGGGGATGTGTGCCACATGTCGGCATCTCCATCAATACATATACATCATAACATCCTTTCCCTAGGTGCATAGCAGTAGGGGTCACTGATACTGGAGGTGAGAATTGTTATCCTGTAAAATTGACAAGGGAAATTTTGAATATAACCATACCAAAATTTTGTTTTGGTTCCCTGAAGAATTCTGGTAACATTCAAAATGGCCTAAAACTCCCTTTCAAAGATCAAGTTTTAAATAACTTAGCCTTTTTTAGCTTCTTTAGAGTCGACACAGTTTTTAGGGTGTCAACATTCCAAAAATTGCACCTTTTTGAATTGGGCGTAAGAAATGTCATGTCAACATCGAAAAATATGCACCCCTTTATAAAACCTTTGGCACATTAAATGACATGCTAACATCAATAAAGTTACGCCCCTAAGGTGCTAGAATTTACATGTCAACAACAATAAATATGCACCTAGAATGTGTGCTAAGGTGCGAGAAGTGGTATGTCAACATACCAAAATGTTTGCAAAGTCAATTTTCCTAATGCGCTAGACAAATCATTTTGAAATCGATAAGTATGCGCTTAAGGAACTAAAAACTTTATGTCAACACTAACTAAACTGTGCCAAGGCACATTTATACCAATGTCGACACTTTGAAAAGTGTTACAAAGAAAGTTCGTGGAGTAATTAATGCTGAATTTTCTATATATACGCGCTCAACACCTATCATTTTCATGAATTGAAAATTGTGAAAAGTATTCATCTGTGCCTTTCAGCTATCCTTGTCACCCCCGTGTGTTGTTTTTCAAGTTTGTGGAGCCCAACGTCATCCTTCATCCTTTATAAAACTAGGTAAGTGGCTTCTATCATCCTGGTTTTTGTTTTTGGGTTTTGTTTTTTGGTTATTGTTAGGTTTTAGGGTTGTTATAATATAAAATGAAAAACCTAACAATCAATAACCTTCTAAAAAATGCCTTATCTCTCCTTCCAGATATGCAAATCTAAGAAGGCTCTGCCTTAGAAGAAGCCATCCTTTATACATCTGCTTGCTGCCTTGTAAAAAAGCCCCTCTCCTCCCTACCACTTTACAAAGCCAAAGAGAGAGAGAAAGTCATGTAAAAGGGAAGGAATCAAGGAAAGTGCAAAATCATTATAAACTTTGGTGCATTGTCCTTTCATGTTGCATCCCCCACAGTCACACCTTGGCACACTATCCTTGGTTGTAACATACCTCTAACCTGTGCTCTGTATAAAAACACTAAGCAGATTTCCTAAAGGTGCAAGCGCATCCTACACAACGTATAAATTAGATGTTGAGTGCTCCAAATTTACGCCACATAGTTTTCCTTTGGCACATTAAATTACTTTACAACATCTAAAAAAATTGTGCCTTGGGTGCACTTAATATCCATGTAACATCATCCTTTTCAGTGCAAAGCTAAAGTAAATTTCCTAAGGTGCAAGCGCACATTCCTTGACATCAACATAACATATCGTATGTTGTAAACCTATGCCCTGTGCTTTTCTCTTGGCACTACCTTCTGTCATGTAACACTCTCCAAAAGTTGTGCCCTTTATAACCCTTTGGCGCAGCTTTTCTCTTATCAACACAGGCACACCTTTTTACATGTTGACATCCCTAAAAGTACACCCAACCTTTTTAAGCCTCTGCAACATGCTATAAACCTGCACCTTGTGCCCTAATCCTTGTAATTACTCATTCTTCTTTCTATAAGCTTTCATTATGAATAACATGACAGTTGACATGGATCTTCTGTGTTGGACCTCCTTGATCCTCCTTGCAGAAAAACATTAGCCATCCTTGAGCTCAGACATGTCTTTGTCAAGCAAAATGCCAACCAAGTCAAAAGGAAAAGTAAAGCTGAAAGAATAGGAGATGAAGTACAAATATTAGAAAGTTAGGATTCTTGACGCATATGTAGAGAGTGATCTCAATATCAGAGACTCCGAGCTTGGGAAAATTGATATGGAAGACTTCTAGGTGAGAACCAACTAGATAACTAGTGGCCCCCTAGATGAACAAAATTGTGGGCAGTAGATTGCAATTTGTAGCTAGCCTGCCAATATGTGCTATAAATAATGATTTCATCATGTTGGTGGCTCAATGCTATAACAAGGACATAAGATGTGTCAAAGATAAGGAGGGAAAGATGATCATCGACATCACAGATCATCATTTTGAAATTACCCTAGGCATTCCTCATCACAGGCAATATGTTGCCATAAGCCTAGAAGACTGCAAGGAGGCATGGGGTGAAAATGAGGAAAAATATATGCAAATGATGAACAAGCTCTATCTCAAGAACAAAAAGTCAATGAGCAGATGGCCATAGACCATCCACCGTAGTGACTTCAATGAGGAACTGAGTGATATGATCACCTTCCTGAACAGAATATTTGGGCTTCCTGATGCCCATTATTTCCATAAATGGATGTTAAGGTAATTAGAAACCATGAGCAAGAATGTACCTGATCAGTGTTTTGGCTGGGGAGAAATCATCAGTGACACCATCTCTCAACAACTCCAATAGGTCCTCACAACTAGGAAGTTCTATATGAATTCCTATGTTGTATATGTTGTAGCATCAGCGAGAGATTTCCCAGGCCTAGCTCGGAATGGTGAAGGGCCCCAGGTCAAAATATATGAATCTACCTAGAGCTAAGGCTTGAGAACAACATCCACCAGTTCTCAAAAATCAGGAACGTCTTCTTCTATGAGGTGATCTACCTATTAAGGCCAAATATGAGACACGCTTGGACCAGCCCGAGTGTGACTACTATCACAAAGAAGTGGGGGGCATTGTTCACGTAGTCTCCCACATTCACCTATCTTAGAGCAGTGAATTTTGAGGGTGAACTGACAAAGCTACCAAGGTATGCAGGGCCCAAGGTGATACTCTTGGAATTGTCAAGGCAACTAATCACATACCACGAGAGGTGCATGAAGATAATGAAGGGAGGAACTCCATTCCCCCTTATAGTGGGCCGATACAACTACACCACACTGGCCAAAGCACGGGAAATGTATGCCAAGCTCGAATTGCTGAATCTAAAGCACAAATTCCCAGCAAGGCCCACCTTTGACTGTTGGAGTTACATCCCAAGGGCCAAAGTTGATCCCATCCATGTCCTTGAGATTGAGGACATTTGCATCGACCTAACACATGAAATAGATCTCAAGCGAAAGGATCACTCCCATCTAGCTCTGGTAAAGTTCATCCATTATGGCATAACGTTCATTCCAAAAGGATTCCAAGAACCTGATCAAGAAGTTGATAAGGTTTACCTTGACATGGATGGGGATGATTGGCTGTTCACAAAGATTGACAGAGCCAAGGTGCCGAAGACCATTTAAGAAAGGGTTAAATCCACAATGCAACACACCGAGTATTGGTGTAAATAGAATGGTCTCACCTACCTTGGAGTATATTTCTCTACTTCTCCTTTAGGTAGAGAACCTCCAAGGCTGGCCCAAGTACCAAAAGCAAAAGGAAAAGATAAGGAGGGATAACTAAGAAAATAGGAAAAAACTCATGAAATCCCTCCTACTGCTGCTGAAGAGCAAATGGTTGACTAGGTGGCGCTAGGTAAAGAAGAAGAGACAATCAAATTTTTAACAGATACATCCACTTAGGATGTGGTCAAAACTACAACCATTGAGGTACCCACCATTCCTTATTCTGCTCCTTCTCTTCCCCCTATCATTGAAGCATTTATTCGAATGGATGTTTCTTCTTCTCTCCCTTCCTCCCGTCCAACTCCCACCTCTTCCATCTTCTTCTCTCTTACGGATCTATTGGCTAGTGTTCCCTACATCCCAATATAGATCCCTTCTACCTCCATGTCCTTTTATTCCCCTGTAGTAACTCTAGGCCCCACAAGTAGTAGCGCATTGGAGTCCTTGTCGATGCCACCACAAAGCATCTCAATGTTCTTCCCTGCATCCTCTTCAGTTGCTTCCCCTTTCACCCCCATTTCTTCCTCTATTCCCACTACTCCTCCCATAAGTCCAAGCTATATCTACGACCATCTGGGTCAACTCAAGAGAAAGGTTCCCATAGCACCCATGGAATTTTTTGTCATTTCGAAGAACGGACCCAAGAAGAAAAAGGCTATAACTCGCTTCTCTAAGAGTGTTTCAGGAGAGAGAGTCATGGAGATTTCATACCCTGATCCCACCAAAGATAAGAAATATCTGTCTCCTACAGACTTTACAATGACCCAAGTCACAATGGGAACTTCATCTGATAGCCTACAAGGAGAGGCCTTATCTACTGTATATGATTTGTGTAAGAAGCTTTAGGAAGCAAAAGAGGAGGAGAATACTCAATGAGAAAAAAAAAACATCTCCTCCAAGCATTGAAAATAATGGGCAATGCTCCGCTTGTAACTGCAGCCAAGCCTATTGAAGTTCTCAGTCAGGACAAGATAAATAAATACACTAAGATTGGCAAACAAGTGTGGAAGTATCTTCCTGGATAGAGTGAATCCTTAGAGATACTGAGGAAATAATCAAGAAATTCACAGGGCTCTACCAGGATATAGATCAGGCAAATAAATAGCTACAAGCAGTAGTAGGACACCTCTCTGAAGAGTTAGACAATGCCAGATTGCAACATGAAACATTCCAAGAAATGGTTGACTATTCAACTAACGATCTATTAAAGGTCGACGTCATTGATCACCCGCAGGTGCATAACAAAACTCTCGTCACATTGGATTACCAGGTTGATCAAATGGAATTTATCGTGGAGACAATAGATAAAATCAAGGATGAATCCCTGGATGTAAAATATAACATGGAGCAGATGGTTACACAGATGTCTCCTAGGATGCTCAGTGAATCATTCACCTTGAGGCAGGAAAACGATACCATCTAGCTCTTCAAGGCTATCACAACCCAAGGTTTAGTGCCAAAGGTCACTTTTGACCTAGAATCAATCAATAACCTTTTAGCTTGCCGTAATTTCATTGGATACTTGATTGAGGCATGTGAAGAATACGTCGGATTACTAGATAAGCTCAAAAATGAAAAGGAAACTTGCAAAGTCATTGGCGACCATTTTAAGGGTCCTGATCATAATCAACTTTAGACTATGATCAGCAAGTTTATGGAATACCGATATTAGTAACACATCTCCTCTCCCAATCAGAAGTAAGACACTCCATTCAAGTAAAGAGATAATGAGGAGTATTTTCTCCTCTAGTGTACGCTTCGATCTCTTTTGTAAATTTTTTTAAAAAGTATGTTGGCATTTACGATGACATCATCCATGTTGCATCATGGGATGTTGCCATCCAAAAACTTGCCCAAAGTCAACTTTTGACTTTTTAGATATTTTGTAAATATCTTGTAAGATATTTTTTAAATAGTGGTTGGTTTTTTTTTGTCCTCTTCCCTCTTCTTCTTCTATAAATACTATAATACTTTTTGTATTCCAGGTGGACATTTTTTGTATGAAAAAGAGGTGAAGAGACAAAGACTTTGTGCCTTCTTGTAACATAAGAGATATTAATATATATGTTCAAACTTTGTGCTCAATATATGTGTTATTTACATCAGATCTTCCTTAAGTTAGATCTATGTTTCTATTCTATTGGATTCATTCTTATTATCATCATATGCTTATCAGTATTGCTTTGTTTGTTAATGCAAGTAAGTTTGACTCTATTTACTACCAACCCAAAGCATAAACCTTCTGACCTTTCCATCTTGGAATTCATTTCTTTTATCCCTTCAGATCTATCCTTCCTCCGTTCCTTCTTCCTTACCTTTCTGTTTGCTGCTTGAACCACCTCTACAGTGATGAGATCCCAAACCCCCTGAAGTTAGAATAGTGTAGATTTTCATAGATTCCTCCTTGATAGAATAAGAAGAAACCAATTTCGTTTTGCTGTCTCAATGAGGGACTATGCCCTGCACACTGTTGGCCTATTTCCCCTTGACCTGTCTAACTGAAATATTTTCAAACCAACAATTTTTGGCTACTCCGTTGGGGATCAAACTAAGGAAATAATTAAAAAACTGTAAAAATCACTACTAGATTACAAATTTTAACTCTTTGTTAAAAATTAAATTTTTTGTAGAAGTGATCAAAACTGAAAATTTCCTTAGCCAAATCCATAGATTTGGGCCAGATAGGAGCTTTTAGTTAACTGAGTTTTTAAAAAAATTGTATATTTCCGTAGATCTGAGATTCTGACATTTCACAATATTTTCAAAACCTTGCAAAATTCAGGTCAAACATCCAAAAAACATCTTTCTAAAATTGACCCACCTTTTATCCTTGTTACTATTTGATAGAAAACCGCAATCAGTTGTTATTAAAGAGGAGAAATTTTAAATATTAAAAAGTTCATGCTATTTATTTTTGCTAGAAAAATCAAAAAATTAGCAAGTACGAACAAAATATTGTTGTAAATCTACTCTTAATTGTTGTAGATCTGAATGGATACGCTGGTGGGTGAACAATTTACTCGTGTCAGAAGAGCTCATTAGGAAGTTAATCCAATCTTTGATCTACCTCAAAGGAACAATTTTAGTATCACTCTAGCATGACTAAGTTCATTGGATCGATCAGAAAGAAGTGTCTCACCTCCACACAGGAGCCGGGTTTCACAGGGTCCCTCGACATCAATTTGCAATGCTCTTTCACTAAGCGGAACTACACTCCCTACTCATGTTCTTTTTCCTTCTTTTGAAATGGAAGTACCATGGGGAAATGCCATGGACCCTCTAGCGTTGATGCATCAAGTTCATGCCCTCCCTCATGATAATCGCAAGAATTTCCTGAAATTTGATGGGAGTGGAAATCAAAGCACAAACACGCATATAGTTGCATTTAAAATGTCATGTAGTATTTTGGATGTGACTCATGAAGATGTATCTATGCGTCTCTTTCTCGGGACCTTGTAAGGGCCTGCATTAGAATGGTTCCAACATTTTCCAGCTGGATCCATCACCAGTTGGGCCACGTTATGGACTGCATTTGAAGATAGGTAAAAGCCTTCAGAAGATGCATTCATGTTATTATCACAAATCACCCACATGAAGAAGGAGGCCAATGAAACCATGCATTATTTTATCACCCAATTCAATTCACTAATCAATCGTGTGCCACCTACCATGTTGCCAACATTAGAGAATCAAAAGTGTTTCTTTTTAAATGCAATGAGTTCGAGAGTAAGTTTGTTAATTTTACAAGAAAAAATACCAACCTCGGTTCTTGTTCAAGTTACGGCCATTTAGATAGAAGATAACCTCCTTATATCAAGTGAGTTAAGATGAGAGCCATCAAAATCAAAGGCTTTAACTTCTTCTCAAGCTACCTGATCAGATCTAGCATTTCAAAAGATGGCGAATGATTTTCTCTCATTAAAGAAGCAATTGGCTTAGGCATCATCCACTACTCCATACCAGGATATCCCACGGAGGAAATTCACTCCCAACAATTCCCCCAAAAGGCTGCGCTTGCCTTCCACTTCTCAAATATTAGTAATTGAAGCCCCTCTTATTAACGCCTTGGTTGAAATTAAAGAAGATGATACAAATTATGAAGAACCTTCATGGCAAGGTGAAGATGATCAAGATGTCGGCGAACCAACAGGTGACTCTACTATTGTGTATATGGAATTTGAAGATGAGGAATCTGATGAAGAAGAGGGTACCCAAGGGTATGTGAGCATACAATCATACGCAGTCTTCACTTGCTCGCAAAGAAAAGAAGCAAAGGTTGATGCTGAAAAACAAAAGGAAAAGGTTATGGAAACTTTATCACCAACAATCACTAAAAGAGGTAATCCCCTTTTTTGCTCAACCTCCTGTTAAACCTTTTGTAAAGAAATATTTTCCTCCTATTTCTGGTCTAATTCAACCTTCCTCTAATTCCATAAAGACTAGTAATCCTTCTCAACAAACATGAAACGAAGGACTCATTCCTTCATTAGCACAACCCGTTGTTGCATTTGATATAATTGATCATGATAAAAAGACCAAGATTCAGATGTCTAAGGTTGAATACCTTCAGTCCAACCCAGAGCAGCTTGTAAGGTTAACTAAGTATACCCAAAACTAGGCTTCCATTCTTCCTCCTATTTCTCCAAAGGGAATTCTTCCCACCTCTCCTATGTCTCATGTAAACATTGCGTCGACTTCTGCATCAAGAAAAATTGAACCTTTTTACCTGTCTCTCCTGATCAATGGTCATAAGCTAAGCAATTATATAATTGATTCTAGAGCTTCTGATAATGTCATGCCAGTAAAGGTCACCCATTCTTTGGGCCTCACACTTACCAAACCTTTTGGTAGATGCTACTCCATGGAAACCAAACAAGTACCATTGATTGGTCAAATCAAGGATGTGCAGTTTGCATTCGCAGAATTTCCTAAAAAAGGGTAAAAATGACTATTCTCGTAGCTGATATACTAACAACATATAGGATACTTCTAGGAAGGAGCTTCTGTAAGGAAGTTGGTGGAGAAATTCATATGGACTAGTCCAAATCCAGGATTCCTATCAAAGGACTGATGCAGATGTTGGAACTAGAATCACAAAATAAATATCCAGTCACCAACTTTGATGACCCTAAGACTTAGATTCTTTTTAAATCGTCAGGGATGGGAAACTACTTCTTGTCCACTGACTCAGATAAAATGGATGTTCTCATCTAAGAAGAGGATCTCAATAAAGTATGGATATTGCAGTTTGATGGCAGCTATTCCACAAGTAGATGTGGTGTTGGGGTTATTCTAGTATCTCCTGAGGAGGATATTTTCCCTTTTTCTTTCAAGTTGTAGTTCTTCAATATGAATAACACCACCGAGTATGAATCCTTGTTACTTGGTATGAAAACTGAAAAAGAGAAGGGAATCAAGAATCTAAAAGTGCAAGGTGATGCTGAGCTAATTGTCAATTAGGTGAAAGGGATATACCAAGTAAAGAATGATCAGATCAGACACTACCGCAATGCAGTATGGGATAACATTGAAGAGTTTGACACTTTCTCAATTAAAGTAGTTCTGTGAGCTCAAAATGAAATGGCTGATTCATTGGCCCTCTCAGCCTCCCTCGTGCTCCCACACCCGTGGTTAAAAACAAATACATATACCATTAAGGTGGTTTTTCACCCAAGCATGTCAGATAATTCATAGAACTGGCAAGTGTTCAATGATGACAACCAGCTTATCGCTTTTCTAGAGAAAGCTAACAATTTCAAAGATCTTCATTTTGATGGATTGACTTCTATGTGTCATGAGTCTCTCACCGGTCGAGCATATGAATCTAAAAAAGAAATAGTGATACAGATCAAAGGAAATAAGATTCCAAAAGGTCTAGTTTCTTTAGAATGACTATTTAATAATCATGACCATTTTGTAAAGAAAAAGTGACAGGATGATCCTTCCTCTTCTCTGAAAACTGAATCTGTCAATTTGGGTACTGCAGAACATCCTCATTCCATGAACATTGGAAAGTGATGTATGCCCAAGGAAAAGTAGAAATTTTTCAAGTTACTGAAAAAAGTACATAGATGTATTAGCATGGTCTTATGATGATATCAATTATTTCAAGATAAAGGACATTCGGCATGACATCCTACTCAAGGAAGATGTCAAGCCTTTTCATCAAAATCAAAGGCATTATAACCCCAAAATCTTAGGTACCAGCTAGGATAAAATTCAGAAGATGCTGGATGTGAGAATCATTTTTCAAATTCATCACAATACCTGGGTTGCTAATATTTTACCTGTGCGGAAGAAGAATGGCGAGATACACATATGTGTGGACTTTCGTAACTTGAACCAGTCATCTTTAAAGGATAATTATCCACTGTTGATAATGGATCAAGTTCTACAGGTAGTAAATGGTTCAGAAATACTTTCTATCCTTGATCATTTTTCAGGTTACAATCAAATTCAAGGCACGCATAAAGATCAGTTTAAGACAGTATTCACCACTCCTTAGGGTACCTTCGTCTATAGCAGAATTCCATTCGGTTTGATCAATGCTAGTGCTACCTTTGAACAAGCAATGGACTTTGAATTCAAAGGTATGATGGGAAAGGTCATCGTAGTTTACCTAGATGACCTAACCGTGTTCTCCAAGAAATAGAATGATCATTGTGATCATTTGGAATAAGTCTTGATCAGATTCCGAGAACACAGGATCTCACTAAATCCCAAAAATTCAATTTTTGGGGTCACTAAAGGAAAGCTTCTAGGACATGTCATCATCAGAGAGGGAACTAAGATAGATTATGAAATATTCAAGGCTATTTAGAGCCTTAATTTTCCTACAAGCAACAATGATGTTCACTCTTTCTTCGGAAAGGTAAATTTTGTTAGACGCTTCGTTCCTGATTTTGCTAAGAAGACTCATCATATATCCAATATGATGAAAGAATCCCAAACATTCCAATGGAGTGAGGAAGGAAAGGCATCATTCCAAGACATAAAGACTTCCATCACTCACGCCCCTATTCTGGTATGTCCTAACTTTAGCAAAGACTTCATCATGTACAGTTGTGTCTGTGCATACTGTATCAGCTATCTTGATGCAAAAGAATTTGGAGGATATAGAATCCTCGATTTATTTCATGAGCTCTCCTCTTAAGCCACATGAATTGAAGATGTCACAACTAGAAAAGCATGCCTTTTCCATGGTAAAAGTAGTCAAAAATTTCTGATACTACATTCTAAATTCTCATACAGTGGTGCTGGTTCAAGACATAGCTATTAAGTCTATCCTGACTCAACAGGAGTTAGGGAGCTTACGAGGAAATTAAATCGCGAAGGTCCAAGAATACAATCTAGACATATGACCAACCAAATTGGTAATTGGTAAGGGCCTGTGTCAGCTAATGGTTGAAAATAAAGACTCAGAGATACCTGAGGAGCAATCTACTCACGTCGATGAAGAACAAAGTGAACTGGAGAAAGCAGATTCTTTACCCATGGTTCTATTTGTTGCAACCAACAAAGAATAGTATTATGACATCAAATTCTTCCTCACCTATGGTGAATTCCCAACTCATCTAACCACTAAGGAAAATTGAGTGGTAAAGCTCAGAGTTGCAAGATATGTCATATGGGATGATGGATTGTACACACACGGAATTGATGGCATTTTCGTACGATGTGTTGATAAGCCACAACAGATAAGATTGTTAAAGAGTTTTCATGACTCAACTTGTGGTGGTCACTTCTCCTCATACATGATGGCACATAAAATCATTCAGGCTAGGTACTATTGGCCAATGCTATTTTAGGATGCAGCCACCTGGGTAGCAAAGTGTGAACTCTGTCAACAGTTCATTGGTAAACCAAAGCTAGCTACATTTCCCATCAGGCCCGTCATTGTTGATGAACCATTCAGATAATGGGGAATTGATTTCATTGGAGCACTGAATTCTCAATCGAGTGTTGGACATAGTTACATCCTAACAGCAATGGATTACTTCACGAAATGGGTTGAGGCCATACCTGTCAAGCATGCCACTTCTGAAGTTGTTTGCAACTTCATCAAAGAAAATATTATTGTGAGATTTAGCATTCCACAAAAAATCATTGATGAAAATGCTTCCAAATTATCCTCACGAGAAGTTATTGGTTTTTTCTACGGATATGGGATAACCTTGGCTCATGCTTCTGATTACTATCCTCAGGGAAATGGTCAGGTGGAATCTAGCAACAAGAACCTGGTAACTATCATACAGAAGCTAGTTGATGAGAACCAACAGTTCTAGCACAAATCATTGTATGATGCTTTGTGGGTGAATCATATCACTCCAAAGAGGTCTATCGGCATGTCAAATTTTTAGGTGTTGTATGGGAATGATGCTGAAATTCCTATCTCCACAGAACTTTCTGCTCTACGCTTGGCTTGAGCAATCGAATAAGAAACTTTGTAGATTTCTCTTGAAAAAAAGATTATGTACATAATGGAACTTGAAGAAAAGTGAGTGAAAGTGGTTGATAGGATCACTGGACATTAGAATCAAGACAAGAGGTTGTTCGATAAGAAAGCTAGGTAAAGAAATTTCCAAGTAGGGGATCTTGTTCTTCTATGGGACAAATGAAGAGAACCGAATGGTATGCACGAAAATTTTGACTCTCTTTGGAGAGGGCCATACAAGATCAAGAAAATCAATGGACAGAATAGTTTATATCTCTCATATCTAGATGAAACTAAGCTCCTACTTCCCTATAGCTGGTAGCACCTAAAGATCTACAGGAAGTAGAGCTTGCTCTCTTCTTTGTATAGTTTCCTTCATTGTGTGTTTACTTTTGTTGTGTGTTTGTTTCCTGTTGATTGTGTGTTCCCTTCCTTCCCTTTTTGGTCACCCTTTTTTTTGAATCTTTGTAACCCAATAGATAGGCACATGAAACTTGGGATTCTCTACCCTTAAGTTTCACTTAAAGATAGTCCCTAGAAAGAGCCAGCTGTTATCCTATAAAATTGACAAGCGAAATTTTGTAGATAACCATGCCAAAATTTTGTTTATGACCCCTGAAGAAGTCTGATAACATTCAAAATGGCCTTAAACTCCCTTTCGAAGATGAATTTTTAAAGAACTCAGAATTTTTTAGCTTCTTTAGAGTCGGCGCAGTTTTTGGGGTGTCAACATTCCAAAAATTGAGCCTTTTTGAACTGGGCACAAGAAATGATATGTCAACATCAAAAAATATGCACCCCTTTATAAAACCTTTGGTGCAGTAAATGACATGCTAACATCAATAAATTTATGCCCCTAAGGTGCTAAAATTTACATGTCAACAATGGTAAACATGTGCCTAGAATGTGCGCTAAGGCGCGAGAAGTGGTATGTCAACATACCAAAATGTGTACAAAGTAAATTTTCCTAAGGCACTAGAAAAATCATGTTGACATCAGGAAATATGCACTTAAGGCACTAAAAAATTTATGTTGACACTAACTAAACTATGCCAAGGCTCATTTATACCCATGTCAATAGTTTGAAAAGTGTGCCAAAGAGAGTTGGTGTAGTAATTAATGCTAAATTTTCTATATATAGGCACTCAACACCTGTCATTTTCACGAATTGAAAATTGTGAAAAGTATTCCTCTATGCTTTTCAGCTTTCCTTGTCACCCCCACATGCCATTTTTCAATGTTTTGGACCCCGACATTGTCCTTCATCCTTTATAAAACTGGGTAAGTGGCTTCTATTGTCCCGGTTGTTTGTGGCTTTTGTTTTTTGGTTATTGTTAGGCTTTAGGGTTGTTATAATCTAAAAAGGTTAAATCTAAAATACAAAACCTAACAATCAATAATCTTCTGAAAACTACCTTACCTCTCCTTCCAGATCTATAAATATAAGAAGGGTCTACCTTAGAAGAATCCATCCTTTATACATCTTCTTGTTGCCTTGCAAAAAATCCCCTCTCCTCCCTGCAACTTTGCAAAATCAAAGAGAGAGAGAGAAAGTCATGTAAAAAGGGAAGGAATCAAAGAAAGTGTAAAATCATTATAAACTTTGGTGCACTATCCTTTCATGTTACATCCCCCACATTCGTTCCTTGACACACTGTCCCTACTTGCAACATACCTCTAACCTACGCTCTATATAAAAACACTTAGTAGATTTCCTAAAGGTGTAAGCGCATCCTGCACAACATCAACATTAGATGTTGAGTGCTCCAAATTCACGCCAAGTAGTTTTCCTTTGGCGCAATGAATTTCTTTGCAACATCTACCAAAATTGCACCTTGGGCACACTTAATATCCATGTAACATCATCCTTTTCAGTGCCCAGCTAAAGCAAATTTCCTAAGGCATAGGTTCAGATTCCTTGACATCAACATATCATGTCGTATGTTGTAAACCCGCACCCTATACTTTTCCCTTGGTGCTGCCTTTTGTCATAAAACACTCTCCAAAAGTGTGGCCTTTATAACCATTTGGCGCAGCTTTTTCCCTTATCAACAGAGGCACACCTTTTTACATGTTGACATCCCTAAAAGTGCACCCAGTGTTTTGAAGCCTCTGCAGCATGTTATAAACCTATGCCTTGCACCCTAAGCCTTGTAATTGCTCATTCTTCTTTCTACAAGATTTCATTACGAATAACATGACGGTTGACATGGCTCTTCTATGTTGGACCTCCTTGATCCTCCTTGTAGAACAACAACAACCATCCTTGAGCTCACACATGTCCTCGTTAAGCAAAAAGACAACCAAGTCTAAAGGAAAAGCAAAGTTGATAGAATAGGAGATGAAGTACAAATATCAGAAAGTCAAGATGCCTAACTCATATGTAGAGAGTGATCTCAATATCAGAGACTCTGAGCTTGGGCACATTCATATGGAATACTTCTGGGTGAGAACCAACCAGACAACTAGTGGCCCTTAGATGAACAAACTGGTGGGCAGTAGATTGCAATTTACAGCTAGGCTGCTAATAAGTGCTGTAAATAATGAGTTCATCATGTTGGTGGCTCGATGCTATAACAAGGACACAAGATGTGTAAAAGATAAGCAAGGAAAGATGATCATCGAAATTATAGCTTGTCATTTTGAAATAACCCTGGGCATTCCTCATCACAGGCAATATGTCACCATAAGCCTAGAAGAGTGCAAGAAGGCATGGGATGACAATGAGGAAAAATTTATGCAAATGATGAACAAGCTCTATCTCAAGAACAAAAATCCGGTGAGCAAATGGCCATAGACCATCCACTGCGGTGACTTACATGAGGAACTGAGTGATACGATCAACTTCTTGAACATAATATTTCAGCTTCCTGATGACCATTATTTCCATAAATGGATGCTGAGGTACTTAGAAACCATGAGAAAGAATGTACCTGATCAGCATTTTGGCTAGGGATAAATCATCAACGACATCATTTATCAATAGCTCCAACAGGTCCTCATAACTAGGAAGTTCTATATGAATTCCTATGTTGTATACACTGCAACACTTGTGAGAGATATTATAGGCCTAGCTCGGAATGGGGTATGGCCCTAGGTTAAAATATATGAATACTACCCAGAGCTAAGGCTCGAGAACAACATCCCCTAGTTCTCAAAAATGAATGATGCCTTCTTCTATGAGGTGATCTGCATATTGAGGCCAAATATGAGACACAGTCAGACCAACCTGAGCGTGACTACTGTCACAAAGAAGTGGGGAGAATTGCTCATGCAGTTTTCGACATTCATCTATCTCAGAGTAGTGAATTTTGAGGGTGAACCGACAAAGATGTCAAGGTATGTAGGGCCCAAGGTGATCCTCTTAGAGTTGTCAAGGCAACTAATCACATACCACAAGAGGTGCATGAAGAGAAAGCAGGGAGGAACTCCATTCCCCCTTATAGTGGACTGATACACCTGCACCACACTGGCCAAAGAATGGGAAATGTATGCCAAGCTCGAATTACTGAATATAAAGGACAACTTCCTAGAAAGTTCCACCTTCAACTACTAGAGTTTCCTCCCAAGGGACAAAATTAATCCCATCCATGTCCCTGAGATCGAGGACATCTACATCAACCTGACACATGAAATAGATCTCAGGAGAAAGGATCACTCCCGACTGGCTCTGGTAGAGATCGTCCATTATGGTGTAGCCATCATTCCAAAAGGATTCTAAGAACTTGATCAAGAAGTTGATAAGGTTTACCTTGACAAAAAATGGGATGATTAGTTGTTCACAGAGATCGACAGAGCCAAGGTGCTGAAGACCATTCAAGAAAGGGTTAAACCCACCCTACAACACATCGAGCATTAGCGCAAAAAAATGGTCTCACCTACCTTGGAGTAGATTTCTCTACTTCTCCTACAGGTAGAGCACCTCTAAGGCCGTCCCAGGCACCAAAGGGAAAAGAAAAAGATAAGGAGGGAGAACCAAGTAAATAGGAAGAAACTCCTGAAAGCCCTCCTATTACTTCTGAAGAGTAAGTGGTGAACCTAGTGTCTACAGGTAAAGAAGAAGAGACCACCGAAATTTTAGCAGATACATCCACTCAGGATGTGGTCACAAATACAACCATTGATGTACCCACCATTCCTTCTTCTACTCCTTCTCCTCCCCCTATCATTGAATCATCTATTCCAATGGATGTTTCTTCTTCTCTCCCTTCCTCCCTTCCATATCCCACCTCTTCCATCTTCTTCTCTCTTCCAGATCTGTCACCTAGTGTTCCCTCCATCTTGTTACAGATCCCTTTCGCCTCTATGTCCTTTTCTTCCCCTGTAGTAACTCTAGACCCCACAAGTAGCAGTGCGTTTGACTCCTTGTCGATGCCACCACCAAGCGTCTCAACGTTCTTCCCTGTGGCCTCTTCAGTTACTTCCCCTTTTACCCCCGTTTCTTCCTCTATTACCTCTACTCCTCCCATAAGTCCAAACTAGATCTCTAACCATCTGGGTCAACTCAAGAGAAAGGTTCCCATAGCACCCATGGACTTCTCTATCATTATGAAGAGGGGACCCAAGAAGCAAAAGGCTATAACTCACTTCTCTAAGAGAATTTTAGGAGAGAGAGAGAGTCATGGAGATTACATACCCAGATTCCACAAAAGAGAGGAAATATATGTCTCTTATAGACTTTATAGTGTCCCAAGTCACAATGAGAACTTCATCTGAGAGCCTACAAGGACAGGCCTTATCTGCTGTAGATGCTCTCTGTAAGAAGCTTTAGGAAGTAAAAGAGGAGAAGAGAATAATCAAGGAGAAAAAAAAACATATCCTCCAAGCATTACAGAGAATGGGCAACACTCCACCTGTAACTACCATCAAGCCTACTGAAGTTCTCAGTCAGGACAAGATAAATGAATATGCCAAGATTGGTGAACAAGGCATGTTATTTTCTTCCTGGATAGAGCCAATCCTTAGAGATAGTGAGGAAATAATCAAGAAATTCATAGGGCTCTACCATGATATAGATCAGTCAAATAAGGAGCTACAAGTAGTAGCAGGACCTCTCTCTGAAGAGTTGGATAATGCCAGATTGCAACATGAAAAATTCCAAGCAATGGTCAACTGTTCAACTGATGACCTATTAAAGGTCGGTGTCATGGATCACCTGTAGGCACATAACAAATCTCTCATTGTATTGGATTATCGGGTTGATCAAATTGAATTTATCCTAGAGAGGATAGATAAAATCAAGGATGAAGCCCTAGATGAAAAATACAACATGGAGCATATGGTTACCAAGATGTCTCCAGGGATGCTCAGTGAATTATTCACCTTGAGGGAGGCAGATGATACCATCCGGCTCTTCAAGGCTATCGCAACCCAAGGTTTGGTGCCAAAGGTCACTTTTGACCTAGAATCAATCAATAACCTTCTGTATTGCCGTGATTTGATTTGATACTTGATTGAGGAATGCAAAGAGTACGTCAGATTACCAGATAAGCTCAAAAATGAAAATGAAACTTTTGAAGTCATTGGCGACCATTTAAAGGGTCCTGATCATAATCAACTTCAGACAATGATCAGCAAGTTTATGGAATACCGAGCTCAATATCATATTGCCTCTCCCAATCAGAAGCAAGACACTCCGTTCAAGCAAAGAGATGATGAGGAGTAGTTTCTCCTCTGGTTTACGCTTTGATCTTTTTTGTAATAATATTTAAAAAGTATGTTGGCATTTACAATGACATCATCCATGTTGCATCATGGGATGTTGCCATCCAAAACTTGCCCAAAGTCAACTTTTGACTTTTTAGATATTTTGTAAATAGTGGTTGGTTTGTTTTTGTCCTCTTCCCTCTTGTTCTTCTATAAATACTAGAATACTTGTTGTATTCCAGGTGGACATTTTTTGTATGAAAAAAGAGGTGAAGAGAGAAAGACTTTGTGTCTTCTTGTAAGAGAAGAGATATTAATATATATATGTTCAAAATTTGTGCTCAATATGTGTGTTATTTGCATCATATCTTCCTTAAGTTAGATTTATGTTTCTATTCTATTGGATTCATTCTTATTATCGTCATATGTTCATCAATATTGCTTTGTTTGTTTATGCAAGTAAGTTTGGCTTTGTTTACTACCAGCCCAAAGCATAAACCTTCTGACCTTTCCATCTTAGAATTCATTTCTTTTCTCCCTTCAGATCTATCCTTCCTCTGTTCCTTCTTCCTTACCTTTCTGTTTGCATTTGGAACTACCTCTACTGAGATGAGATCCCAAACCCAATGAAGTTAGAATAGTGTAGATTTACACAGATTCCTACTTGATATAATTGCAATAAACCAATTTCACTTTGTTTTCTTAAAGAGGGGCTATGCCCTACACACTATTGGCCTGTTTCCCCATGGCCTGTCTAGCTGAAAATTTTTCAAACCAGTAGGAATGTAGCTACAGGTATGTGTCAGAGAATAGGGGATGATGAGGTTGTGTTTGGGGTAGTCGTTTAGGATATGGTGGATGTGATGGGTGCCACAGAGGTAACAGACGTGACAGTCATAGTGGGTATAGAACCTAATTACAAAATACTGGGGGTAAGGTAGATGTGGGAAGCACAGATCTAGATGGGGATGATGCAGAAGTGGATGCGAGAGTCAGGGTGATAGATACGGGTATGCCATATATATTAACTTGAGGCATATCGAGTGGATGAGTAGGAAAGGTAAAGCTACAAGGTGGTAGGGTTCTGGTAAAGCAGTCGGGTGAACTCCTCATCTTCGGTAGCGATAGTAGTAGGCTAGATGGGATCCATGATTGGTGATGAAATAGAAGGTCATGAAATACTAGGTGGCAGTGGTTGGTAACTGTCATGGAATATGAGGGCACTTTCTTATTTTTGGGTTAGTACTATGTAAACCAGTACTGATTAGGTAGGGTTGGTTCTCTATAAATGATACAAGGGACAACAGGAACAGGTGAATTTGGTGATAAAAAGTGGATGAAGTAACAAATGGTGACTGGAATGTGAAATAGGATAACCAATTCCGGTTAGGGAAAACTAACGTTGGTCAGGGGTAACCGCTGTCGGTCACTGTAGAAAATGGATAGTAAGTAAACAACAAGGTAGAAGGTAAAATATGATAGGTATGCCAAATCTAAAGATGTTTAAAATGTCAATGGGAATAATGACAATGACAGAGACTGTGAAAAGTTGTAGAAAGTGAAGTAATATGTCCTTTTTAGTAGATTAGCAAAAGGACCTAGAAGCAATGTTGGCTGGGTATAACTGATGGTGGTCAGAGGTAACCGATGATGCTAACTATGAAATTGAAACAGTGATGAAAGAAAGTGGTTATGAATTAAAATTTGATGTAGAATCAAACCCAAAATTCTAGAAATGATGATGATATGGCCCAGGCAGTCTCAGGTGAAGCCGAAATACACCAGCTATGATGAGGAGCATGTAAGGATGAACAAGAAAGTGAAAAATGTGTTCTCTTACCTCAAAATGAAAGCCAAGAAAAAACACTAAGAAAATATGATCCTAGGAGTGTCTTTTATATTATGTTTGTGTAGCTTATGCTATTTAAGGAATGACACATGAATTGTAAAAAAAATTTTTTGGTGAGGATGGCTTCCTACAAAGAAGGAGATCTAAAAGGTGAGGTTTTAGGTATGTTATGGTGGGGGCGGGCCTCACTCTGAAGTATGACTCGACAGAGTAGTGAGCTATGTGCCCACTATGCCATGATCATGTGATCACCTATAGTTTCTTCCAGGTAGGATTTCATTTAAGAATGTATGTATTTTGAATTTTTGTGTGGTTTGGTAAGACTCAGAGAAAGTGAAAAGGATAGAAGTGCTTTTCTATGATTCATTTTTCAACCATCAGCTGGTCATGACTTCTAGCGTATAGGTTTCCCTCAATTAATGTGAGCTAATGCAATAAATCAAAATGGAATACACTTGTTTTTAAACCCAAATCAAAAATGTGAAATTGGATGACACAATAATATGAAGAGGAAGAGGGATGCTCTTTCACTATAATGCAAAAAAAACATGAAGAAATGATTCTTTTTAGTTACACCAAAAGAAAATTTTCCTTTAGAGAAAGTAGAAAGAAGAGCTGGATTAATAGGGAAGAAAATTAGTGTGTACGCTTTTAGAAGGGAAACATACACACATCTTTTTTCTAGGAATGAATGAAATGCAAGGAACCCCGGATGGGTCTCACCGAGCGTGCCAAAATGTTTCACCTTTTTCTTAGATTGTTTCTTTGAAGTGTTGACAAAACAAATAGGGTAACAGGCATAGGAGGAATACCTATTCAAATATCAGTTGATGGGTTGTTGCACACGTATGACATCCGAATCCACAGCTGATTGTGAGATCTTCCTTTTGGATAGGAGGAACTACCTGTAATGAAAACAAGACCACCAAAAGGAATTAAAAAATATACACAGTGAATTACCTAGCATGAGCTAGATCTGGGAAGTATGATACTTCCTAGATGGCTATCAGTCCACTATTTTAAACAATTCTATGTTATAAAAAAAGAAATCCTATTGCTATTTTGAAATGATTTAGGTATCTCACTTATAAACACAATAAGAAATAAATCTAATCTAATAGGCTAAGCTGGAATAGAAACCAAAGGTCAAATGATTGGTTTTAGGTCTCTACAGGTCTAATAAAGGTCTCGGGTAGGTCATAGGTGAAGGAGGGTGAGGTGAAATTAGATGGGTAGGTCTATGTTCACGGTTATATGGGAAAACATAGAGACCGGTGTCGGTCAGGGGTGACTGATTGCGGTTAGGTATAACCAGTACAGGTTACTGTGAGATCTAGAAATGTCAGAGAATAGGCTAGGGTCTCCTTTGTGATTACACAAAGGACTTTGGTTGGTCAAGATGAGGTATTGGGTGATTGCAGTAGGGTGTTGTGAGGTTTTAATGGGTATATGGAGGTGAAAATGTGGACAAGGTCCATAGGGAGTAAGATAAACAATGGATGATAAAATGAAATAACCAGGAAAGTATGATGTTGTAATTACTTAGATTTCATTCCTAAAGGCTTGTGTGTGAGGGATGGAGTTACTGATGATGAGTTTGAAGGTTGCAAGTTATCACCAACTGAAGAAAAAATTCTTCATGGGCTACATTTACACTCCTCTTTGCTCGGATAGATCATATCATGGTTGGGATGGCTGTGTAAGAGTAGATGCTCAATATCCTTCCTTGGATATGAGTTTTCACTGGAATTGGCTCTCTGTAGATGTGTTATCTCTTTGAGATGTGTTATTTCTCATCAACTTTCTCCAAATGTTTGCCAACTTCCAACCTTGAGAATAAGGTTATTTTTGGATTAAAATGGTAACCGATGGTAGTTCCATCTTAACCGACAATAGTTAAGGGTAACCGACGTCGGTCAAGGGTAGGATTTCCTAGGTTTAGTAAACTTAGGGAGATCCTACTTATTTTATTGGATCTCATGTCATTATCCCACAAATTAAACTGGGAGCTTCTTGTGGGCATGTGGGAATGTGGTTAGAGGGAATGTAGGCATTGATTTTTAGGGTTTGGGTAAGTCTTAGTTAGTTATGGTAACTTACTAAGAATAGGTCTTAGGTTGAGTTGGCTTGGTGAGGTGTCTAAGTGAACTGTATGTGGGGATATTATTTAAATAATAAATATAGTGAGGTTAATGCATTAATTTAATTTAATTAATTAAATTAATATTAGTGGGGTGAAGAGGGGTCATGGCTAGGTAAATGTAATAAAGGGTGCTTATATGTCGAGGGACAAAAGGGGAGTGTAACCTAATTTTAGTGTGTACACTAGAAAACATTTAACAGATTATTTTAGTGCATTCTTGCACAACTAAGGTGAAATTAGTTAGTGGCGACTCCATGCTGATTTTTTCTTGGAAATACCAGTTGTCTAAACTTTCTGTCATTTATAATTTTTTGTTCAAATCTAAAAAACTAGAAGGAAGAAGATCTCTCTTCATCAAGGAATCTACTAGGAAGTTGTTTACAGATTCAAGAAACTCAAAGCTAGAGGGGAGAAATGTGTGGAAGGTTGTTAGACAATTGACTACAAGAAAGGAGATCCCTATTGTTGAGTTTGAAAGTGAGTAGCCTGTTATTGAGGACTGTAATTCTTCTTCAAGTGGATCTGATTCAGACAATCCTATTTCTCATTTGAATTCCCCACCAGGTGAGGGACATTCTTGTGCATTTGAAAGGCTTACTCCTAAATCTACTCCTGTATTTTATAAATTTTATAGAGATCATCAAGAAGGAGAGCCCTTAAGAGAGATTTGTTTTGAATATTTCATTCCCATTCCCCAAAGACCTCTCACTCCTCATCATTTTGTTTCTCCTCCAAGATCACCACCACAAAATAACATGGCTCAGCCTAGACCTCCATTTTTTGTTAACACCTTTGGTCCTATAAATTTTAGAGGAATGGATGGTTACCCAAGTGTTGTCCCACAAGATGTCAAAAGTAGGTTGCCAAAATTCCAGGGTAACAATGCTATTACTGGTGATCAGCATCTCAAACTTTTTGATAATATGATGGAAGATTTTGAGATAGAGTTTGAGGATGTGTATGCCAAGTTATTTATTCATACACTAGAAGAGGATACTAGGGATTGGTATAAGGATCTGCCTGATAATTCTATTAACTCTTGGACTGAAATGAAGAATGCATTTAGGTTGCAATATGGTGACAAGACTGATCCTAGATTTCTTTTTTCTGAGTTTGAGAATATCAAGAAGAACCCTAATGAATTAGTCCATGACTTCAACAAAAGGTTTAACAAAACTTTGAGAAGTTTTTCTGCTGGTTTGAGGCCTTGTGATGAATCTTGTTTAATCAAATATGTAGATGCATTTGATAAAAAGGCAGCCTATTACCTAAGAGACAAGAACCCTACCAATCTAAGACAAATTTTCACCCTGGCACTTCAAATTGAAAACAATATCAAGGATGTTGGGAAACCTCTCAAGAGAGATGGTGTAAAATTGATAAAACCTGAAAAACCTCAAGCTAGAAAAGGTGTATATTTAGAAGAGGTTGTGAAAATTTTGGTAGGGGTTGTCAAAGAAATCTCATACAAGTTGACAACAACTAAGAAGAGATGTGAGGTAATTGAGAGGTGGTAGGTACCTCATTAAAGATAGCGTGAACCTCGTGGGTATGTGTATCATGAGTTTATGTCTCACTAGTTTGATTGGATGAAGGGGCATGATTGGGAAATGAGTATTTGAAGATTTGTAGATTTTGGTTGGGGGTGGCATTGGGATTATCCATAGTTAACTCACCTTTCTCAAGTATTTATTGGAAAATATTCTTGAAAGTGATGTGGTTGTCATCACTATGACCCTTTACTCGGTGATAGTTATAGAATACCTATTCTTTATACCATGCGGGCATGGGGTGAGAAGGGTCAAAACAAGTGTGTGGTTTTATGAGTAGAAGGGTGATTGCTCCAGCTTTGATAATATTTTCTAAGATAGAAGAGTAAGGTTCCCCAATTGGGGTATATTTTCATTTCTCTTGTCTGAATCAAAAATTTTAGACAGGTGAGAGATTAGATGAGGGTGTAGCTTGATGCAACAGATGAGCTAGGCTGGCCTTGAGTAAAACTGCATTAGTGGTGCCCTTAGATTTTGAATAACTGGTTTGTGGTTTGGAAGAGGAAGAGGTATCATTTGACTTGAATGCTAAGTTCTTATTGTGTAACTATATTTTCTTCTCTTCGATGGCCCAAATCTCTAACTTTCGTGCCATAGTGAATGCCTCATCGAATGTTTAGAAGGTTTGGACCTGCAAGGTCAGGTAGATATGTCTAGCACAAGCTCGTGTGAAGAGATCGATGAGTTTAGTTTGTGGTAGTTGGAAGGTGAATTGATTGATCAGGCTATGCCAACGGGTCACAAAATATATGATAGATTCATCCTCGTACTGACATTTGGAATATAGATCAGTCATGGTAACCTTCTTGATGATATTGATAGAAAAATGATCCAAGAAGGCTTGTGCCACATGATTGAATGAGAATATAGAGTGTTTAGGTAACCCACTATACCAATCTAATGTAGGTAAATTGAAGGACATGGGAAAAGTTCTCAAAAGAAAGGCATCATCATGAGTGATCAGATAACACCCGTGTTTGAATGAGTGCAAAAGTTGTTGTGGGTCTTCTTTTCTATTAAAACAATTGAATTTAGGCATTTCCCACTGCACAGGGTATGAAAGGATAAGAATGGATGGGTGAATAAGGTCATTGTAAATCTCATCAGAGGTGAGAGTATTGTGGGATATAGAAACCGATGCCTTCAATGTCTGCATCTTTTTGAACATCAATTTATCTAGGTCATTGGTGGGTTATGATGATTGGATGCCTCCTGTAGTGTGAGGAGGCTGGTTTTGGGCATATAATGCGTTTGACATTCCAATGTATGGGGCTGCCATGTAAGGTGGTAGAGAAGAAGGAAGTGAAATAGGGGGTACGTACCTAGAATGAATAATGGATGAAACAAGAGGTTGTTGGTAGTATGTAAATGGGGGTAGAAGGGTCATGGTAACCCTAGTGGAAATATGGGCTAATGATTGTCGAATGGAAAGAACCACGTTATGAAATGGGGTAGGGGTGACCGATACTAGAGGTGGGAATGTATCTACAGGTATGTATGAGATGGTAGAGGAAAATGAGGTTGTGTTTGGGGTATTTGTCAGGGGTATGGTGGATGTGATGGGTGCCACAAAGGTAACAAACATGACAGTCATAGTGGGTATAGAACCTAATTGTGAAATGACTCGGGGTAAAGTGGATGTGGGTAGTATGGAGCCAGATGGGGCCAATGTAGAAGTAAGTGAGAGATTCGGGGGGGGATAGATATGGGCATTCCGTATATCAACTAATGAAGGCATCTTGAGAGGATGGGTGGGAAATGTAAAACTGTAAGGTGACAGGGTTCTAGTCAAGGAGTCGTGTGAATTCCTCATCTCTAGTAGTGATAGTAGTATGCTAGATGGGATCCATGGTTGGTGATAAAATAGAAGGTGGTGAGGGACTAGGTGGGAGTGGTTGGCAAATGACATGAAATACAAGGGCACTTGCTTATCTTCACGTCAGCACCATGTGAACCAGTATTTATCAGGTAGGGCTACTTCTCTGTAAATGATACAGAGAGCAATAGGAATAGGTGAACAACAGGAATAGGAATAGGAACAGGAATAGGATAGAAGTGCTTTTCTACAATTTGTTTATCAACCATCAGTTGGTCATGACTTCTAGTGTATAGGTTGCCCTCAATTAATGTGAGATAATGCAATAAATCAAAATAGAATGCATTTGTTTTTAAACCCAAATAAAAAATGTGAAATTGGATGACACAATAAAATGAAGAGGAAGAGGGATGCTCTTTCACTACAATGCAGAAAACATGAAGAAATGATTCTTTTTAATTACACCAAAAGAAAAGTTTCCTTTAGAGCAAGTAGAAAGAAGAGGTGGATTACCAGGGAAGAAAATTAGTGTGTATGCTTTTAGAATGGAAAAAAACACAATTTTTTTTCTAGGAATGAATGAAATGTAAGGATCCCCAGATTGGTCGCATCAGGCATGCCAAAATGTTTCACCTTTTTCTTAGATTGTTTATTTGAATTGTTAACAAAATAGATATGGTAACGGGTGTAGGAGGAATACATGTTCAAATATTAGTTGATGGGTTGTTGTACGCGTATGAATTTTGAATCTACAGCTGATTTTGAGATCTTTCCTTTGGCTATGAGTAACTACCTGTAATGAAAACAAGACCACCAGAAGGAATTAAACAATATGGGCAGTAAATTGCTTAGCGTGAGCTAGATCTAGGAAATATGATACTTTCTAGATGGCTGTCACTCCACTATTTTAAACAATTCAATGGTGTAAACAAATTAAACCCTATTGCTATTTTAAAATGATTTAGGTATCTCACTTAAAAACACAATAAGAAAAATAGATCTAATCTAACATGCTAAGCTAAAATAGAATCCAAAGGTCAAATGATTGGTTCTAGGTTCTACATGTCTGATAAAGGTATCGGGTAGGTCACAGGTGGATGAGGGTAAGATAAAATTAGGTGGGTAGGTCTCATTTCAAGGCTATGTGGGAAAACATAGAGACTAGTGTTGGTTAGGGGTGATCGAAGGTGGTTAGGTATAATCGGTGCCGGTTACTATGAGATCTGGAGATGTCATAGAATAGGATGGGGTCTCCTTTTTTATTACAAAAAGGACTTTGGTTGGTCGGGACAGTGTATTGGGTGACGGGAGTAGGCCTTTGTGAGGTTTTAATGGGTATATTGAGGTGGGAGTGTGGAGAAGGTCAATAGGGGGCAAGGTAAACAAATGGATGATAAAATGAAATAACCAGGAAAGTATGATGTTGTACTTACTTGGATTCCATTCTTGAGGGCCTGTGTGTAAAGGATGGAGGTTTTGATGATGGGTTTGATGGTTGCAAGTGATCACCAACTGAAGAAAAGTTTCAGCATGTAACTGATGGCGGTTTGGCTTAACCGGTGACGGTTAGGGGTAACCAATGTCGGTTAAGGTGGGATTTCCTAGGTTTATTAAACTAGGGAGATCCTCCTCATTTCCTTGGATCTCATATTGTTGTCCCATGGATTATACTGGGAGATTCTTGTGAGCATGCGGGAATGTGGTTAGAGGGAATGTAGGCATTGATTTTTAGGGTTTAGGTAAGTCTTAGTTAGTTATGGGAACTTGCTAAGAATAGGTCTTAGGTTGAGTTATCTTGGTGAGGTGTCTAAGTGAACTGTATGTGTAGATATTATTTAAATAAGATATTTAAATAATAAATATAGTGAGGATAATGCATTAATTTAATTAAATTAATATTAGTGGGGTGAAAGGGGTCATGGCTAGGTAAATGTAATAAAGGGTGCTTATATGTTGAGGGACAAAAGGGGAGTGTGACCTAAATTTAGTGTCTATAGGAGGATGTAGCTAAATCTAGTTTAATAGGTGGATGAGTAAGGCTGGTGGTCGGGGTGACCCCTAAAGTGGTAATAGGTTTAGTGGAGGCAAATTTTGTGGGCATGGGTTTGGGTTTAGATACAGGTCGGGTTATGGGTATGGGTTTTGTTTGAGTGCTAAAGGATATCATGAAAGGGGTTACGACAGTAGTGGTTGTATTTGGTTTGATGGGTCGAAATGTGTTTGGGTAGATAGTGGAGGTAGCATCAAGGGATCTCTACATCTATGTTAATACAGGGAGTAAGATGCACCCCCATAATAAAACCCTATCCACATAATCTAAGTGATCGGCCAAACGTGAGAACAAAACGTCTGTGGGTGGAGTTGGTGAGGACCTAATGGGAATTCCAGTAAAATATGTCTTAGAGACAAGGAATTGGTAGGCTTCAACTTCCGTGGGTAAGATAGTCAAAAGTAGGTCTGTTGAAGTTTGGGTAGCTGATGGAGAATGCTCACTAAGAGGTAAAAGTATCTCAACTTGGTCTATGATGGGTGGAGGAGATGATGGGAGCTCCTCTATAAGTGGAGGAATGGATTGGTGCTCCTCTATGGGTGGTGGAGGTAATAGGTGCTCCTCTATGGGTGGAGGAGTTAATGGGAGCTCCTCTATGGGTGGAGGAGGTATGGTAGGGAAAGGTTCTCTAAGTGGTGAATCTAGGGGTGAGATGGTCTCAATGTTAGTAGAAGTGAACTGTATGTGTAGATATTATTTAAATAATAAATATAGTGAGGATAATGCATTAATTTAATTAAATTAATATTAGTGGGGTGAAAGGGGTCATGGCTAGGTAAATGTAATAAAGGGTGCTTATCTGTTGAGGGATGAAAGGGGAGTGTGACCTAAATTTAGTGTCTACAGGAGGATGTAGCTAAATCTAGTTTAATAGGTGGATGAGTAAGGCTGGTGGTCGGAGTGACCCCTAAAGTGGTAATAGGTTTAGTGGAGGCAAATTTTGTGGGTATGGGTTTGGGTTTAGATACAGGTCGGGTTATGGGTATGGGTTTTGTTTGAGTGCTAAAGGATATTGTGAAAGGGGTTACAACTGTAGTGGTTGTATTTGGTTTGATGGGTCGAAATGTGTTTGGGTAGATAGTGGAGGTAGCATCAAGGGATCTCTACATCTGTGTTAATACAGGGATTAAGATGCACCCCCATAATAAAACCCTATCGACATAATCTAAGTGATCGACCAAACATGAGAAAAACACATCTATGGGTGGAGTTGGTGAGGACCTAATGGGAATTCCAGTAAAATATGTCTTAGAGACAAGGAATTGGTAGGCTTCAACTTCCGTGGGTAAGATAGCCAAAAGTAGGTCTGTTGAAGTTTGGGTAGCTGATGGAGAATGCTCACCAAGAGGTAAAGGTATCTCAACTTGGTCTATGATGGGTGGAGAAGATGATGGGAGCTCCTCTATAAGTGGAGGAACGGATTGGTGCTCCTCTATGGGTGGTGGAGGTAATAGGTGCTCCTCTATGGGTGGAGGAGGTAATGGGAGCTCCTCTATGGGTGGAGGAGGTATGGTAGGGAAAGGTTCTCTAAGTGGTGAATCTAGGGGTGAGATGGTCTCAATGTTAGCAGAATACCCCTCCATAGGTGATGAAGGATATTAAAGGTGTTCCTCTACTAGTGAAGGAACAGGGGAGGTTGGCTCCGACACAGAAGGAGGATTTTAGTCTAGGATATCCTCTATGGAAGGAATATGGGGTAACTGGGAGGTGACAGGTACATCATTAAACATAGTGTGAACCTCGCGGGTATGGGTATCATGAGTCGATGTCTCACCAGTTTGATTGGATGAATGGGCATGGTTGGAAAATGGTTTTCTGAAGATTTGTATATTTTGGTTTGGGGTGGCATTGGGATTATCCACAGTTAACTCACCTTTCTCGAGCATTTCTTGGAAAATATTCTTGAAAGTGATGAATTTTCCATCACTATGACCCTTTACTCGATGATAGTTATAGAAATCCTATTCTTTATACCATGCGAACAAGGGGCAAGCAGGGTCAAAACCAGTGTGAGGTTTTATGGGTGAAAGGGTGATGGATCCAGATTTGATAAGTTTTTCTAAGATAGAAGTGTAAGGTTCCCCAATTGGGGTATATTTTCACTACTCTTGTCTGAATCGAAAAGTCTAGATAGGTGAGAGATTAGATGAAGGTGTAGCCTTATTCAACAGATGTGCTAGGCCAGCCTTGAGTACCACTGCATTACCAGTGTCCTTAGATTTTGAATAATTGGTATGTGGTTTGGAGGAGGAAGAGGTATCATTCCACTTGAATTTTTTATTCTTATTGCACAGTTAGATTTTCTTCTCTTCGATGGCCCGAATCTCTAACTTTCATGCCATAGTGAATGCCTTATCAAATGTTTGGAAGGTTTGGACCTGTAAGGTTGGGGAGATATGTCTATTACAAGCTTGTGTGAAGAGCTTGATGAGTTCAGTTTGTGACAGTTGGAAAGTAATTTGAATGATCAGGCTATGTAAACGAGTGACAAAATCAGCAATAGATTCATCCTCATACTGATGCGTGGAATATAGATCGGTCATGGTAACCTTCTTGATGATATTGATAGAGAAATGATCTAAGAATGCTTGGGTTATTTGATTGAATGAGAATATAGAGTGTTTAGGTAGCCCACTATACCAATCTAATGTAGGTCCAATGAGGGACGGGAAAAGTTCTAAAAAGCAGGGCATCATCATGAGTGATCAGATAACACCCATGTTTGGATGACCCCAAATGTTGCTAGGAGTCTTCTTTAATATTAAAATGATTGAGTTTAGGCATTTCCCAATGCATAGGGTATGAACGGATAGGAATAGATGGGTGAAAAGGCTCGTTGCGAATCTCGTCATAGGTGAGAGTATTGTAGGAGCTAGAAACTAATGCCTCCAATGTCTGCATCTTGTCCAACATCAATTTAATTAGGTCACTGATGGGTTGTGATGATTGGATGGATCTTATATTGTGAGGAGTTTGGTTTTGGGCATATAACAGGGGTGGCACTCCAGTGTATGGGGCTGCCATGTAGGGTGGTGGATAAGAAGGTAGTTAAAAAGGGGTAACGTACCCAAAATGAATAATGGATGAAACAAAAGGTTTTTTGTAGTATTTATATGGGGGTGGAAGGGTCGTGGTAACCCTAGTGGAAATAGGGGCTAATGATTGTGGAATGGAAAAAACCACGTTATGAAATAGGGTAGAGGTCACCGATACTGGAGGTGGGAATTATTATCTTGTAAAATTGACAAGGGAAATTTTGCAGATAATCATACCAAAATTTTGTTTTGGTCCCCTAAAGAAGTTTGATAACGTTCAAAATGGCATAAAACTCCCTTTAGAAGTTCAAGTTTTAAAGAACTTAGCCTTTTGTAGCTTCTTTAGAGTTGGCACAGTTTTTGGGGTGTCAACATTCCAAAAATTGTGCCTTTTTGAACTGGGCGCAAGAAATTTCATGTCAGCATCGAAAAATATGCACCCCTTTATAAACCCTTTGGCGCAGTAAATGACATGCTAACATCAATAAAGTTATGCCCCTAAGGCACTAAATTTTACATGACAACAACAATAAACATGCACCTAGAATGTGCGCTAAGGCGTGAGAAGTGGTATGTCAACATACCAAAATGTGTGTAAAGTAAATTCTCCTAAGGCACTAGACAAATCATGTTGACATCAAGAAATATTTGCTTAAGGTGCTAAAAAATTTATGTTGACACTAACTAAATTGTGCCAAGGCACATTTATACCCATGTCAACACTTTGAAAAGTGTGCCAAAGAAAGTTGGTGGAGTAATTAATGCTAAATTTTAAATATAGATGGTCAACACTTGTCATTTTAACAAATTGAAAATTGTGAAAAGTATTCCTCTGTTCCTGTCAGCTATCCTTGTCACCCCCGCAAGCCATTTTTAGATTTTGTGGACCCCAACATCATCCTTACTCCTTTATAAAACTAGGTAAGTGGCTTCTATTATCCTAGTTGTTTTTTGTGGCTTTTGTTTTTTGGTTATTGTTAGGTTTTAGGGTTGTTATAATCTAAAAAGGTTAAATCTAAAATGCAAAACCTAACAATCAATAACCTTCTAAAAATTGTCTTACCTCTCCTTCTAGATCTAAAAATTTGAGAAGGCTCTGCCTCAAAAGAATCCATCCTTTATACATCTACTTGCTACCTTGCAAAAAATCCACTCTCCTCCCTGCCACTTTACAAAACCAAAGAGAGAGAAATTCATGTAAAAAGGGAAGGAACTAAAGAAAGTGTAAAATCATTATAAACTTTAACACACTATCCTTTCATGTTACATCCCCCATAGTCATGCCTTGGTGCACTGTCCCTTCCTGCAAAATACCTCTAACCTGTGCTCTATATAAAAACACTTACTAGATTTTCTAAAGGTGCAGGTGCATCCTACATAACATCAACATTAGATGTTGAGTGCTCCAAATTAATGCCAAGTAGTTTTCCTTTGGCGTATTGAATTGCTTTGCAACATCTACCAAAATTTCACCTTGGGCGCACTTAATATCCATGTAACATCATCCTTTTTAGCACCCAACCAAAGTAAATTTCCTAAGGCACAGGAACACATTCCTTGAAATCAACATAGCATGTCATATGTTGTAAACCCACGCCCTGCACTTTTCCCTTGACGCTATCTCTTGTCATGCAACACTTTCCAAAAGTTTTCCCCGTATAACCCTTTGGCACAAATTTTCTCTTATCAACACAGGCACATCTTTTTACATGTTGACATCCCAAAAAGTGCGCCCAACCTTTTTAAGCCTCTACAGCATGCTATAAACCTATGCCTTATGCCCTAAGCCTTGGAATTAATCATTCTTATTTCTGCAAGCTTTCATTATGAATAACATGATGATTGACATGACTCTTCTATGTTGGACCCCTTGATCCTCCTTGCAGAAAAAAAGTAGCCATCCTCAAGCTCACACATGTCTTTGTCAAGAAAAAATCCAACCAAGTCTAAAGGAAAAGAAAAGTTGAAAGAACAGGACATGAAGTGCAAATATCAAAAAGTTAGGATGCTTGCCTCATATGCAGAGAGTGATCTCGATATCAGAGACTTCGAGCTTGGGCACATTGATATGGAAGAATTCTGGGTGAGAACCAACCAGACAACTAGTGGCCCCGGGATGAACAAACTAGTGGGTAGTGGATTGCACTTTGCAGCTAGGCTACTAGTAAGTGTTGTAAATAACGATTTCATCATGTTGGTGGCTCGATGCTATAACAAAGACACAAGATGTGTCAAATATAAGGAGGGAAAGATGATTATTGACCTCATAGCTCATCATTTTGAAATAACCCTGGGCATTCCTCATCATAGGAAATATGTCGTCATAAGCCTAGAAGACTACAAGAAGGCATGGGATGATAATGAGGACAAATGTATGCAAATGATGAATGAGATCTATCTCAAGAAAAAAAATCCAGTGAGAAAATGGCCATAGACCATCCACCGCAATGACTTACATGAGGAACTGAGTGATACGATCAACTTCTTAAACAGAATATTAGGGCTTCCTGATGCCCATTATTTCCATAAATAGATGCTGAGGTACTTAGAAACCATGAGCAAGAATGTACTTGATCAGCATTTTGGTTACGGAGAAATCATCAGTGACACCATCTTTCAATAGCTCCAACAGGTCCTCACAACTGAGAAGTTCTATATGAATTCCTATGTTGTATACACTACAACATCAACGAGAGATTTCACAGGCCTAGCTTGGAATGGGGTATGGCCCCAGGTCAAAATATATGAATTATACCTAGAGCTAAGGCTCAAAAACAACATCCCCCAGTTCTCAAAAATCAGCAACGCCTTCTTGTATGAGGCGATCTACCTATTGAGGTGAAATATGAGACACTTTCAAACTAGCCCAAGCGTGAATATTGTCACAAAGAAATGGGGAGCATTGTTCATGTAGTTTCCCACGTTCACCTATCTCAGTGTAGTGAATTTGAAGGGTGAACCGACAAAGCTACCAAGGTATGCAAGGCCTAAGTTGATCCTCTTATAGTTGTCAAGGTAACTAATCACATACCATGAGAGGTGCATGAAGAGAAAGAAGGGAGGAACTCCATTCTCCCTTAGAGTGGGCCGATACACTTGCACCACACTAGCCAAAGCATGAGAAATGTATGCAAATCTCAAATTTATGAATCTAAAGCACAACTTCCTAGAAAAGCCTGCCTTCGACTGTCGGAGTTTCCTCCCAAGGGAAAAAATTGATCCCATACATGTCCTTGAAATCGAGGACATCTGCATCGACCTAACAAATGAAATAAATCTCTAAAAAAAGGATCACTCCCAGTTGGCTCTCAAAGAGATCATCCATTATGGCATAGCCATCATTCCAAAAGGATTCCAATAACCTGATCAAGAAGTTGATAAGGTTTACCTTGACATGGATGGGGACGATTGGCTGTTCACAGAGATCGACAGAGAAAAGGTGCCAAAGACTATTCAAGAAAGGGTTAAACCCATGCTGCAGCACACCGAGAATTGGTGTAAACAGAAGGGTCTCACCTACCTTGGAGTAGATTTCTCTACTTCTCCTTCAGGTAGAGTACCTCCAAGTCCGACATAGGCACCAAAGGGAAAAGGGAAAGATAAGGAGGGAGAACGAAGCAAACATGAAGAAACTCATGAAATCCCTCCTACTGCTTCGAAAGAGCAAGTGGTCGACCTGGTGTCTCTAGGTGAAGAAGAAGAGACCACCAAAGTTTCAATGAATACATCCACTCAGGATGTGGTCACAACTTCAACCACTGAAGTACCCTCCATTCCTTCTTAAGCTCCTTCTCCTCCCTCTATCATTGAAGCATCTATTCTAATGGATGTTTCTTCTTCTCTCCCTTCCTCCCTTCTATCTCCCACCTCTTTCATCTTCTTCTCTTTTTCAAATCTGTCTTCTAGTGTACCCTCCATCCCAATACAGATCCCTTCAGCCTTCATGTCCTTTTATTCCTCTGTAGTAATTCTAGGCCCCACAAGTAGCAGCATATTGGACTCCTTGTCAATGCCACCACCAAGCATCTCAACGTTCTTCCCTACATCCTTTTTAGTTGCTTCCCCTTTTACCCTTGATTCTTCCTCTATTCCCTCTACTCCTTCTCCCATAAGTCCAACCTAGATCTCTGACAATCTGGGTCAACTCAAGAGAAAGGTTCCCATAGCACCCATGGACTTCTCTGGCATTCCAAAGAAGGGACCCAAGAAGAAAAAAGCTAGAACTCGCTTCTCTAAGAGCCTTTCAGGAAAGAGAGTCGTGGAGATTGCATACCTAGATCCCACCAAAGAGAAGAAAGATATTTATCCTATAGAATTTACAGTGACCCAAGTCACAATGGGAACTTCATCTGAGAGCCTACAAGGAGAGACCTTATTTGCCATAGATGCTCTCTATAAGAAGCTTCAGGAAGAAAAAGAGGAGAAGAAAATACTCAATGAGAAAAAAAAACATCTCCTCCAAGCATTACAGATAATGGGCAATGCTCCGCTTGTAACTGCAGTCAAGCCTATTGAAGTTCTCAGTCAGGAAAAGATAAATAAATACACTAAGATTGGCAAAAAAGGTGTGGAAGTATCTTCCTGGATAGAGTGAATCCTCAGAGATAGTGAGGAAATAATAAAGAAATTCATAGGGCTCTACCAGGATATAGATCAGGCAAATAAGGAGCTACAAGCGGTAGCAGGACCCCTCTCCGAAGAGTTAGACAATGCAAGATTGCAACATGAAACATTCTAAGAAATGGTCGACTGTTCAGTTGATGACCTATTAAAGGTCAACGTCATTAATCACCCACGGGCGCATAACAAATCTCTCCTTACATTGGATTACCATGTTGATCAAATGGAATTTATCCTGGAGAGGATAGATAAAATCAAGGATGAAGCCCTGGATGTAAAATAAAAAATGGAGCAGACAGTTACCAAGATCTCTCGAGGGATGCTTAGTGAATCGTTCACCTTGAGGTAGGCAGATGATACCATCCAGCTCTTTAAGGCTATAACAACCCAAGGTTTGGTGCCAAAGGTCACTTTTGACTGAGTATCAATCAATAACCTATTGGCTTGCCATGATTTCATTGGATACTTGATTAAGGCATGTGAAGAGTACACCGGATTACCAGATAAGCTCAAAAATGAAAAGGAAACTTGCAAAGTCATTGGTGACTATTTCAAGGGTCTTGATCATAATCAACTTCAGACAATGATCAATGATTTTATGGAATATTGAGCTTAGTATCACATCTCCTCTCCCAATCAGAAGTAAAACACTCCAGTCAAGCAAACAGATGATGAGGAGTAGTTCCTCCTCGAGTGTACGCTTCGATCTTTTTTACAAAAATATTTAAAAGTATATTGGCATTTACGATGACATCATCCATGTTGCATCATGGGATGTTTCCATCAAAAAACTTGCCCAAAGTAAAATTTTGACTTTTTATATATTCTGTAAATATCTTGTAAGATATTTTGTAAATAGTGGTTGGTTTGTTTTTGTCCTCTTCCCTCCTGTTCTTCTATAAATACTGGAATACTTGTTTTATTCCAGGTGAACATTTTTTGTATGAAAAAAGAGGTGAAGAGAGAAAGACTTTGTGTCTTCTTGTAAGAGAAGAGATATTAATACATATATGTTCAGACTTTGTGCTCAATATATGTGTTATTTGCATCAGATCTTCCTTAAGTTAGATCTATGTTTTTATTATGTTGGATTCATTCTTATTATTGTCATATGTTCATCAGTATTTCTTATTTTGTTTATGCAAGTAAGTTTGACTCTATTTACTACCAACCCAAAGCATAAACCTTCTGACCTTTCTATCTTGGAATTCATTTCTTATATCCCTTCATATCTATCCTTCTTCCATTCCTTCTTCCTTAGCTTTCTATTCATAGATGGAACCACCTCTACTGGGATGAGATCCCAAACCCCCTGAAGTTAGAATAGTGTAGACTTGCATAGATTCCTACTTGACAGAATAACAATAAACTAGTTTCACGTTGTTGTCTCAAAGAGGGGCTATGCCCTACACACTATTGGACTATTTCCCCATGACCTGTCTAACTGAAAAATTTTCAAACCAACAATTTTTGGTGACTCTGTTGGGGATCGAACTAAGGAAATAATTAAAAAACTGTAAAAATCACTACCAAATTGCAAATTTTAAGTCTTTGTTAAAAATTAAAATTTTTGCAGAAGTGATCAAAACTTAAATTTTCCTTAGCCAAATCCATAGATCTGGGCTAGATAAGAGATTTTAGTTCACTGATTTTTTACAAAAACTTGTATATTTCCGTAGATCTGAAATTTTTACATTTCACGATATTTTCAAAACCTTGCAAAATTCAGGTTAAAGATCCTAAAATCAGCTTTCTAAAATTTACCCACCTTTTATCCTTGTTAATATTTGACAAAAAACTGCAATTAGTTGTTATGAAAAAGGATAAATTTTAAATATTAAAAAGTACATGTTGTTTATTTTTGCCAGAAAAATCAGCAAGTATGAACAAAAGATTGTTGTAAATCTACTCTTAATTGTTACAGATCTGAATGGCTATGCTAGCGGGTGAAAAATTTACTCGTGGTAGAAGACCTTGTGGAGAAGTTGATCCAATATTTTATCTACTTCAAAGGCACAATTTTAGTATCACTCCAGTACGATTCACATCACTAATTTTAGCGGATTGATCAGCAAGAAGTGCCCCACCTCCACAAAGGAGCTAGGTTTCATACGGTCCCTCGACATCAATTTGAAGTACTCTTTTGCTAAGTGGAACTACACTCCCTGCTTGCGTTATTTTTCCTACTTTTAAAATGGCAGTACCATGGGGAAATGCCATGGTCCCTCTAGTGTTTTGGCATCCAGTTCATGCCCTCCCTCATGTAAATCGCAAGAATTTCCCAAAATTTGATGGGAGTGGAAATCAAAGCACAGACACACATATAGCTGTGTTTATTATGTCATGTAGTATTTTGGATGTGACTCATGAAGACATATCTGTGCATCTCTTTCTCAAGACCTTGCAAGGCCCTACATCAGAATGGTTCAAACATTTTCTAGCTGGATCCATCACCAGTTGGGCCATGTTACGAACTGCATTTGAAGACAGGTATAAGCCTTCAGAAGAGGCATTCGCATTATTATCACAAATCACCCACATGAAGAAGGAGGCCAATGAAACCATGCATGATTTTATCACCTAATTCAATTCACTAATCAACCGTGTGCCACCTGCCATGTTGCCAACATTAGAGAATCACAAGTGTTTCTTTATGAATGCAATGAGTTTGAGAGTAAGTTTCTTATTTTTCTAAAAACAAATACCAACCTTGGTTCTTTCTCAAGTTGTGGCCATTTAGATAGAAGATAACCTCCTTATATCAGGTGAGTTAAGATGAGAGCCATCAAAATCAAAGGCTTCAACTTCTTCTCAGGCTACCTTATTAGATCAAGCATTTCAAAAGATGGTGATTGATTTGCTCTCATTGAAGAAGAAATTGGCTCAGGCATCATCCACTACTCCGTACCAGGATATCCCACAGAGGAACTTCACTCCCAACAACGCCCCCCAAAGGCTACGTTTTCCTACTGCTTCTCAAAGATTTGCAATTGAAGCCCCTCTGGTTAATGCCTTGGTTGAAATTGAAGAAGATGATACAAATTACAAAGAACCTTCATCGCAATGTGAAGATGATCAAGATGTCATTGAACTGACTGATGACTCTACTATCAGGTATATGGAGTTTGAAGATGAGGAATCTAATGAAGAAGAGAGTACCCAAGGGTATGCAAGCACAAAATCATACACAATATTCACTCACTCATAAGGAAAAGAAGCAAAGGTTGCCACTGAAAAACAAAAGGAAAAGGCTGTGGCAACTCCACCACCAACAATCGCTAAAAGAGGTAATCCCCTTCATGCTCAAACTCCTGTTAAACGTTTTTTAAAGAAATATTTTCCTCTTGTTTCTTCTCCAATTCAGCATTCCTCCAATTACATAAAGACCAATAATCCTCCTCCACAAACATGAAAATAAGGACTCATTCCTTCATTAGCACAACCCTTGGTCACATTCAATATAATTGATCATGCTAAAAAGACCAAGATTTAGATGTCTGAGGTTGAATACCTTTAGTCCAACCTAGAACAGCTTGTAAGGTTAACTAAGTATATCCAAAACTAGGCTACCATCCTTCCTCCTATTTGTTCAAAGGGAATTCTTCCCACCCCTCCTACGTCTCATGTAAACATCGCGTTGAATTCCACGTCAGGAAAAATTGAACCTTTTTACTTGTCTCTCCTGATCAATGGTCATAAGATAAGTAATTGTATAATTGATTCTAGAGCTTCTAATAATTTCATGCTAGCAAAGGTCACCCATGCTTTGGGCCTCACACTTACCAAACCTTTTGGCAGATGCTACTCCATGGAAACCAAGCAAGTACCATTGATTGGTCAGATCAAGGATGTGCAGTTTGCATTCATAGCATTTCCTGAAAAATCGTAAAAATGACTATTCTCGTAGCTGATATACCAACAACATACAAGATACTACTAGGAAGGAGCTTCTGTAAGGAATTTGGTGGAGAAATTTATATGGACTGATCCAAATCTAGGATTCCTATCAAAGGAGTGATGCAAATGTTAGAACCAAAATCGTAAAAGAAATATTTAGTCACCAACTCTGATGACCCTAAGGCTCAGATTCTTTTTGAATAGTCAGGGATGGGAAACTACTTCTTGTCCATCAATTCAGATAAAATGGACATTCTCGTCCAAGAAGAGGATCTCAATAAAGGAAGGACATTGTAGTTTTATGGCAGTTGTTCCACAAGTAGATGCGGTGCTGGGGTTGTTCTAGTATCTCCTGAAGAGGATATTTTCCATTTTTCTTTCAATTTACATTTCTTCAATATGAATAACACCGCCAAGTATGAATCCTTGTTACTTGGCATGTAAACTACAAAAGAGAAGGGAATCAAGAATCTAAAAGTGCAAGGTGATGCTAAGATAATTGTCAATTAGGTAAAAGGAATATACCAAGTAAATAATGACCAGCTCAGACACTAGCACAATGTAGTATGGGATAGCATCGAAGAGTTTGATGCTTTCTCAATTAAAGTAGTTCTGCAAGCTCAAAATGATAATTCAGAAGGTGTTTTTTCGCCCAAGCATGCCAGATAATTCATAGCACTGGCAAGTGTTCAATGATGACAACCAAGTTATCATTTTTATGGACAAAGCTGAAAATTTCAAAGAGATTCATTTTGATGGATTGACTTCTGCGTTTCGTGAGTCTCTCACTAGTCGAGCATATGAATCTAAAAAAGAAATAGTGATATAGCTCAAAGGAAATAAGATTCCAAAAGGTATAGTTTCTTTAGAATGATTATTTGATAATCATGACTGTTTTGTAAAGAAAAAGCGACAGGATGATCCTTCCTCTTCTCTAAAAATTGAATCTTTCAATCTAGGTACTGCAGAACATCCTCATTCCATGAACATCGGGAAGTGTTGTACGCCCGAGGAAAAGTGGAAATTTTTCAAGTTACTAAAAAGGTACATGGATGTATTAGCATGGTCTTATGCTGATCTCAAGTATTTTAAGCCAAAGGACATTCGGCATGACATCCCTCTCAAGGAAGATGTAAAGCCTTTTCATCAAAAGAAAAGACATTATAACCCCAAAATCTCAGGTACCATCCAAGATAAAATTTAGAAGATGATGGACATGAGAATCATTTTTCCAATTCATCACAGTACCTGGGTTGCTAATATTATACCTGTGCGAAAGAAGAATGGTGAGATACACATATGTGTAGACTTTTGTAACTTGAACCAGTCATCTTTAAAGGATAATTATCCACTGCCGATAATGGATCAAGTGCTATAGGTAGTAACCGGTTCTGAAATGCTTTCTATTCTTGACGGTTTTTCAAGTTACAATCAAATTCAAGTCACACCTGAAGATCAGTTCAAGACAGTATTCACCACTCCTTGGGGTACCTTCACCTATAACAGAATGTCATTCGGTTTGATCAACGCCAGTGCTACCTACCAATGAGTAATGGACTTTTCATTCAAAGGTATGATGGGAAAGGTAATCATAGTTTACCTAGATGACCTGACCATGTTCTCCAAGAAACTGAATGATCATTGTGATCATTTGGAACAAGACCTGATCAGATGCCGAGAACACAAGATCTCACTAAATCCCAAAAAGTTAGTTTTTAGGGTCACTGAAGGAAAGCTTCTAGGACATGTCATGAGTAGAGAGGGAACTAAGATAGATGCTGAAAGAGTCAAGGCTATTTAGAGCCTTACTTTTCCTCCAAGCAAGACTAGCATTCACTCTTTCTTCATAAAGGTAAATTTTGTTAGATGCTTCGTTCCTGATTTTGCTAAGAAGACTCGTCATATATCCAATATGATAAAAGAATCCCAAACATTCCAATGGAGTGAGGAAGGCAAGGAATCATTCAAAGACATAAATATTTATTTCACACACACCCTTGTTCTGGTATGTCCTGACTTCAGGAAAGACTTCATCATGTACAGTTATGTGTCTGTGCATACTGTATCAGCGATCTATATGAAAAAGAATTCCAAGGATATAGAATCCCTGATTACTTTCATGAGCTCTCCTCTTAAGCCACATGAACTGAAGATGTCACAACTGGAAAAGCATTCCTTTTCCATGGTAAAAGTAGTAAAAAAATTCTACTACTACATTCTTAATTCTCATACAATGGTGCTGGTTCCAGACATAACTGTTAAGTCTATCCTAACTCAACAGGAGTTAGGGAGCTTATGAGGAAATTAAATCGCGAAGGTATAATAATATGATCTAGACATCAGACCAACCAAATTGGTAAGGGGTAAGGGCTTGTGTCAACTAATGGCTGAAAATAAAGACTCAAAGATACTTGAGGAGCAAGCTGCTCACATTAATGAAGAACAAAGTGAACTGGAGAAATTAGATTCTTTACCCATTGTTCTATTTGTCGTAACTAACGACGAATGGTATTTTGAAATCACATTCTTCCTCACCTATGGTGAGTTCCCAACTCATCTAACCACTAAGGAAAAGTGAGTGGTAAAGCTCATAGCTACAAGATATGTTATATGGGATGATGGATTGTAAAAACATAGAATTAATGGCATTTTCCTATGATGTGTTGATAAGCCGCAACAGATAAGATTGTTAAAGATTTTTCATGACTCAGCATGTGGTGGTCACTTCTCCTCATCCATGATGGAACATAAAATCATTCGGGTCAGGTACTATTGGCCGATGCTATTTCAAGATGTAGCCACCTGGGTAGCAAAGTGTGAACTCTATCAATAGTTCGTTGGAAAACCAAAGATGGCTGCATTTCCCCTCAAGCCCGTCATTATTGATGAACCATTCAGACAACGGGGAATTTGTTTCATTGGAGCACTCAATCCTCGATCAATTACTAGACATAGTTACGTCCTAACAATAATGGATTACTTCACGAAATGGGTGGAGGCCATACCTGTCAAGCATGCCACTTCTAAAGTTGTTTACAACTTCATCAAATAAAATATTATAGTGAGATTTGGAATTCCACAAAAAATCATTGCTGAAAACTCTATTAACTTCTCCTCACAGGAAGGTATTAGTTTTTGCTACGGATATGGGATAACCTTGTCTCATGCTTCTGATTACTATCCTCAGGGAAATGGTCAGGCATAATATAGAAACAAGAACCTGGTAACTATCATGTGGAAGCTAGTTGATGAGTACTAGCGGTCCTAGCATAAATCATTATATGATGCTTTGTGGGTGGATCGTATAAATCCAAAGAGATCTCTCAACATGTAACCTTTCTAGGTGTTGTATGGGACCAATGCTGAAATTCGTATCTCCATAGAACTTCCTACTTTACGCTTGGCTTGAGCAATTGAAGATGAAAATTTTTAGATTTCTCTTGAAAAAAGGATTATGTACCTAACGGAACTTGAAGAAAAGAAATTTAAAGTGGTGGACAGGATCACTAAACATTAGAATCAAGTCAAGAGTTTGTTCGATAAGAAATCTCGGTAGAGAAATTTCCAAGTAGGGGATCTTGTTCTTCTGTGGGACAAATGAAGAGAACTAAATGGTATGCACGGAAAGTTTGACTCTCTTTGGAGAGGGCCATACAAGATCAAGCATCTCAATGGAGAGAATAGTTTCTATCTCTCATATCTAGATGGAACAGAGCTCCTGCTTCCCTACAGCGGGCAATACATTAAAATCTTCAAGAAGTAGAGCTTGCTCTCTTCTTTGTACAGTTTGTTTTCATTGTGTGTTTTCTTTTGTCATGTGTTTGTTTCCTATTTTTTGTGTGTTCCCTTCCTTCCCTTTTTGTTCATCCTTGTTTATGAATCTTTGTAACCCAATGGATAGGAACATGAAACCTGGGATTCTCTACCCTCAAGTTTCACTTAAAGATAGTCCCCAGAAAGAGGTAGCTGTTATCCTGTAAAATTGACAAGGGAAATTCTGTAGATAACCATACCAAAATTTCATTTTTTTCCCCTGAAGAAGTCTGATAATGTTCAAAATGGCCTAAAACTCCCTTTCAAAGATAAAATTTTAAAGAACTTAGCCTTTTTTAGCTTCTTTAGAGTCGGTGTAGTTTTTGGGGTGTCAACATTCCAAATATTACGCCTTTTTGAACTGGGCCCAAGAAATGTCGTGTTAACATCAAAAAATATGCACCCCTTTATAAACCCTTTGGTGCAGTAAATGACATGATAACATCAATAAAGTTACGCCCTTAAGGCGCTAAAATTTACATGTCAACAATGGTAAACATGCACCTAGAATGTGCACTAAGGTGTGAGAAGTGGTATGTGAACATACCAAAATGTGCATAAAAGTAAATTTTCCTAAGACACTGGAAAAATCATGTTGACATCAGGAAATATGCGCTTAAGGTGCTAAAAAATTTATGTCAACACTAACCAAATTGTGCCAAGGTGCATTTATACCTATGTTGACACTTTGAAAAGTGTGTCAAAGAAATTTGGTGGAGTAATTAACTCCAAATTTTCTATATATAGGTGGTCAACACCTGTCATTTTAACAAATTAAAAATTGTGAAAAGTATTCCTCTATGCATGTCAGCTATCCTTATCACCCCCGTGTGCCATTTTTAGAGTTTGTGGACCCCAACGTCATCCTTCATCCTTTATAAAACTAGGTAAGTGGTTTCTATTATCCTAGTTGTTGTTTGTGGCTTTTATTTTTTGGTTATTGTTAGGTTTTAAGGTTGTTATAATCTAAAAAGGTTAAATCTAAAATGCAAATCCTAACAATCAATAACCTTCTGAAAACTGTCTTACCTCTCCTTCTAGATCTAAAAATCTGAGAAGGCTTTTCCTCAAAAGAAACCATCCTTTATACATCTGCTTGCTTCCTTACAAAAAAATCCCCTCTCCTCCCTGCCACTTTGCAAAACCAAAAAGAGAGATAAATTCATGTAAAAAGGGAAGGATTCAAAGAAAGTACAAAATCATTATAAAATCTGGTGCACTATTCTTTCATGTTACATCCCCCATTGTCGCACCTTGGTGCACTATCCTTTATTACAACATACCTCTAACCTGCGCTCTGTATAAAAACACTTAGTAAATTTCCTAAAGGCATAGGCACATCTTGTACAACATCAACATTAGATGTTGAGTGCTCGAAATTCATGCCAAGTAGTTTTCCTTTGGCACATTGAATTACTTTGGAAAATCTACCAAAATTTCACCTTGGGCGCACTTAATATCCATATAACATCATCCTTTTCAGCACCCAGCTAAAGCAAATTTCCTAAGGTGCAGAAGCACATTCCTTGACATCAACATAGTATGTTGTATGTTGTAAACCCATGCCCTGTGCTTTTCCCTTGGTGCTACCTTCTATCATTCAACACTCTCCAAAAGTACACCCTTTATAACCCTTTTGTGTAACTTTTCTCTTATCAACACAGGCACAACTTTTTACATGTTGACATCCCTAAAAGTGCACCCAGCCTTTTTAAGCCTCTACAGCATGTTATAAACCCGCGCCTTGCTCCCTAAGCCTTGTAATTACTCATTCTTCTTTATGTAATCTTTCATAATGAATATAATGATGGTTGACATGAATCTTCTATGTTGGACCTCCTTGATCCTCCTTACAGAACAACAACATCCATCCTTGAGCTCACACATGTCTTTGTCAAGTAAAAATCCAATCAAGTCTAAAGGAAAATTAAAGTTGACAAAACAAGAGATGAAGTACAAATATCAGAAAGTCAGGTTGCCTGACTCATATGCAGAGAGTGATCTCAATATCAGAGACTCCAAGCTTGGTCACATTTATATGGAATACTTCTAGGTGAGAGCCAACAAGACAACTAGTGGCCCCTGGATGAACAAAATGGTAGGCAGTGGATTGCACTTTGTAGCTAGGATGCTACTAAGTGTTGTAAATAATGAGTTCATCATGTTGGTGGCTCAATGCTATAAAAAGGACACAAGATGCGTTGAAGATAAGGAGGGAAAGATGATCATCGACCTCACAGCTCATCATTTTGAAATAACCCTGGGAATTCCTCATCACAGGCAATATGTCACCATAAGCCTAGAAGATTGTAAGAAGGCGTGGGATGAAAATGAGGAGAAATGTATGAAAATGATGAATGAGCTCTCTCAAGAACAAAAAGCTAGTGAGAAGATGACCATAGACCATCCACTGTAGTGACTTTAATGAGGAACTGAGTGATACGATCACCTTCCTAAACAAAATATTTGGTATTCTTGATGCCCATTATTTCCATAAATGGATGCTGAGGTACGTAGAAACCATGAGCAAGAATGTACCTAATCATCATTTTGGCTAGGGAGATATCATCAGCGACACCATATCTCAAAAGTTCCAACAGGTCCTCACAACTAGGAAGTTCTATATGAATTCCTATGTTGTATATGTTCTAGCATCAATGAGGGATTTCACAAGCCTAGCTTGGAATGGGGTATGGCCCCAGGTCAAAATATATGAATACTACCTAGAGCTAATGCTCGAGAAAAACATCCCCCAGTTCTTATAAATGAACAACACCTTATTCTATGAGGTGATCTTCCTATTGAGGCCAAATATGAGACATAGTAAGACCATCCTGAGCATGACTACTGTCACAAATAAGTGGGGAGTATTGTTCATATAGTTTCCCACGTTCACCTATCTTAGAACAGTGAATTTTGAGGGTAGACTGACAAAGCTACCAAGGTATGCAGGGCCCAAGCTGATCCTCTTAGAGTTGTCAAGGAAACTAATCACATACCATGAGAGGTGCATGAAGAGAAAAAAGGGAGGAACTCAATTCCCCCTTACAGTGGATCGATACACCTGCACCACATTGGTGAAAACATGGGAAATGTATACCGAGCTTGAATTGCTGAATCTAAAGCACAACTTCCTAATAAGGCCCACCTTCAACTGCCAGAGTTTCCTCCCAAGGGCCAAAATTGATCCCATATATGTAACTTAGATCGAGGACATCTATATCGACCTGAAACATGAAATAGATCTCAAGAGAAAGGATCACTCCCGGCTAGCTCTGGCAGAGATCATCCATTATGGCATAGCCAACATTCCAAAAGGATTTCAAGAACCTGATCAAGAAGTTGATAAGGTTTACCTTGACATAGATGGGGATGATTGGCTATTCATAGAGATTGAAAAAGCCAAGGTGCCGAAGACCATTCAAGAAAGGGTTAAACCCATGTTAGAGTGCACTAAGGATTGGTGGAAACAGAATGGTCTCACCTACCTTGGAGTAAATTTCTCTACTTCTCCTTTAGATAGAGCATCTCCAAGGCCGGTCCAGGCACCAAAGGGAAAAGGAAACTATAAGGAGGGAGAACCAAGAAAACAGGAAGAAACTCTTGAAATCCCTCCTAATACTTCTGAAGAGAAATTCATTGACCTGTTGTCTCCAGGTAAAGAAGAAGAGACCACCGAATTTTCAACAAATACATCCACTCAAGATGTGGTCATAGCTACAACCACTGAGGTACCCACCATTCCTTCTTCTACTCCTTCTCCCCCTGTCATTGAAGCATCTATTCCAATGGATGTTTTTTCTTCTCTCTCTTACTCCCTTCCATCTCCCACCTCTTCTCTCTTCTCCTCTATTACGGATCTGTCACCTGGTATACCCTCCATCCCATTACAGACCCCTTCTACCTCCATGTCATTTTCTTCCCCTATAGTAACTCTAGGCCCCACAAGTAGTAGCATGTTGGACTCCTTTTCGATGCCACCACTAAGCGTCTCAACATTATTCCCTGTGCCCTCTTCATTTTCTTTCCATTTCACCCCCATTTCTTCCTCTATATCCTCTACTCCTTCTCCCATAAGTCCAAGATGGATCTCTGACCATCTGGGTCAACTCAAGAGAAAGGTTCTCATAGCACCCATGGACTTCTCTGTCATTCTGAAGAAGGGACCCAAGAAGAAAAAGGCTATAACTCTCTTCTCTAAGAGTGTTTTAGGAGAGAGAGTCATGGAGATTGCATACCTAGATCCCACCAAAGAGAAGAAATATATGTATCCTACAGACTTTATAGTGACCCAAGTCACAATGGGAAATTCATCTAAGAGCCTACAAGAAGAGCCCTTATCTACCATAGATGATCTCTATAAAAATATTTAGGAAGAAAAATTGGAGAAGAGAATACTAGAGGAGTAAAACAAAAATATCCTCCAACCATTGCAGAGAATGGGAAATGCTTCACCTGTAATTACCATCAAGCCTACTAAATTTCTCAGTCAGGACAAGATAAATGAATACACCAAGATTGGAAAATAAGGTGCGGAAGTATCTTCCTAGATAGAGCGAATCCTGAGAGATAGTGAGGAAATAATCATGAAATTCATAAGGCTCTACTAGGACATAGATCAGGAAAATAAGGAGCTACAAGCAGTAGCAAGACCCCTCTCCAAAGAGTTGGACAATGCTAGATTGTAACATGAAACATTCCAAGCAATGGTCGACTATTCAACTGATGACGTATTAAAGGTCGGCATCATTCATCACTCGCAGGTGCATAACAAATCTCTCGTCGCATTGGATGACCGGGTTGATCAAATGAAATTTATCTTGGAGAGGATAGATAAAATCAAGGATGAAGCCCTGGATGCAAAATACAACATGGAGCAGATGGTTACCAAGATGTCTCCAAGGATGCTCAGTGAATCTTTCACCTTGAGGGAGACAGACGATACCATCCAGCTCTTCAAGGCTATCGCAACCAAAGGTTTGGCACCAAAGGTCACTTTTGACTGAGAATCAATCAATAACCTTCTTGCTTACCATGATTTAATTGGATACTTGATTGAGGCATGTGAACAGTATGCCGGATTACTAGATTAGCTAAAAAATTAAAAGGAAATTTGTGAAGTCATTGGCAACCATTTCAAGGGTCCTGATCATAAGACAATGATCAGCAAGTTTATGGAATATCAAGCTCAGTATCACATCAGCTCTCTTGATTAGAAGAAAGACACTCCGTTCAAGTAAAGAGATGATGAGTATTTTGTCCTCTTGTGTACACTTTGATATTTTTTATAAAAACATATAAAAATTATGTTGGCATTATGATGACATCATCCATGTTACTTCATGGGATGTTGTCATCCAAAAACTTGCCCAAAGTCCAATTTTGACTTTTTAGATATTTTGTAAATATCTTATAAGATATTTTGTAAATAGTGGTTGGTATTTTTTTGTCCTCTTCCCTCCTCTTCTTTTATAAATACTGGAATACTTGTTGTATTCCAAGTGGACATTTTTTGTATGAAAAAATAGGTGAAGAGAGAAAGAATTTTTGCCTTGTTGTAAGAGAAGAGATATTAATATATATGTTCAGAATTTTTGCTCAATATATGTGTTATTTGCATCAGATTTTCCTTAAGTTAGATCTATGTTTCTATTCTATTGGATTCATTCTTATTATTGTCATATGTTCATCAATATTGATTTCTTTATTTATGCAAGTAATTTTGAATTTGTTTACTACCATCCCAAAGCATAAACCTTCTGACCTTTTTTTCTTGGAATTCATTTCTTTTCTCCCTTCAGATCTATCCTTCTTCTCTTCCTTCTTCCTTACCTTTATGTTCACAGTTGGAACTACCTCTACTGGGATGAGATCTCAAACCTAGTGAAGTTAGAATAGAGTAGATTTACATATATTCCTACTTGATAGAATAGCAATAAACTAGTTTCGCTTTGTTGTCTCAAAGAGGGGCTATGCCCTACACACTGTTGGCCTGTTTCCCCACGACTTGTCTAACCGACAGATTTTCAAACCAACAGGAATGTAGCTATAGGTATGTATGAGACAGTAGGGGTAGATGAGGCTGTGTTTGGGGTAGTTGTTAAGGGTATGGTGGATGTGATGGGTGCCACAGAGGTAACAGACGTGACAGTCATGGTGGGTATAGAACCTAACTGCGAAACGACTGGGGGTAAGGTGGATGCAGGTAGCACAGAGCCAGATGGGGCTGATGCAGAAGTGGGTGTGATAGTCAGGGGGATAGATACAGGCATGTCGTATATCAACTAACCCGAGGTGTCTCGAGTGGATGAGTGGGAGAGGTAAAACTACAAGGCGGCAAGGTTCTGGTCAAGGAGTCGTGTGAACTCCTCATCTCTGGTAGTGATAGTAGTAGGCTGGATGGGATCCATGGCTGGTGATAAAATAGAAGGTGGTGAAGGACTAGGTGGGAGTGGTTAGCAACTGGTGTGGAACACAAGGGCATTCTCTTGTTTTCGGGTCAGAACCATGTAAACCATTACTGATCGGGTAGGGCTGATTCTCTGTAAATGATATAGAGGACAGTAGGAATAGGTGAATCTAGTGATAAAAAATTAATGAAGTAACAAATGGTGACTAGAATGTGAAACAGACTAACCAATTCAAGTTAGGGAAAACTGACGTTGGTCAAGGGTAACCACTGCCAGTCACTATAGAAAATGGATAGTAAGTAAACAACAGGGTAGAAGGTAAAATCTGACAGGTATGCCAAATCTGAAGATCTTTAACATGTCAATGGGAATAATAACAGTGACAAAGACTATGAAAAGTGGATGAAAGTGAAGTAATATGTCCTTTTGAGTAGATTATCAAAAGGAATTAGAACGAACATTGGTTGGGTATAACCGATGGCAGTCAGAGGTAACCGATAATGGTTACTATGAAATTGAAATAGTGATGAAAGAAAGTGGTTGTGAATTAAAATCTGATGTAGAATCAGACCCAGAATTCTAGAAATGATGATGATATGGCCTAGTAATACTCAGGTGAAGCTAGAATACACCAAATATGATGAGGAGCGTGTAAGGATGAACATGAAAGTGACAAACGTGTTCTCTCACCTTAAAATGAAAGACAAGAAAAAATACTAAGAAAATACGATCCTAGGAGTGCCTTTTCTATTATGTTTGTGTAGCTTATGCTATTTAAGGAATGACACATGAATTGTAAAACATAGTTTTTGGTGAGGATGGATTCCTACAAAGAAGGAGATCTAAAAGGTGATGTTTGATGTATGTTATGGTGGGGGTGGGCTTCACTCTGAAGTATGACTTGACAGAGAAGCAAGCTAAGTGCCCACTGTGCCATGATCGTGTGATCACCTACAGTTTCTTCCAGGTAGGATGTTGTTTAAGAATGTACGTATTTTGATTTTTTGTTTGGTTTGGTAAGACTCAGAGAAAGAGAAAAGGATATAAGTGCTTTTATATGATTCATTTGTCAACCATCAGTTGGTCATGACTTCCGGTGTATAGGTTTCCGTCAATTAATGTGAGTTAATGTAATAAATGCGAATGGAATGTACTAGTTTTTAAAACCTAAATAAGAAGAGGGATGCTCTTTCACTACAATGAAAGAAAAACATGAAGAAATGATTCTTTTTAGTTACACCAAAAGAAAAGTTTCCTTTTAGAAAATTAGAAGAAAAACATACACTAGGTGGATAACTAGGGAAGAAAATTAGTGTGTACGCTTTTAGAAGGGAAACTTACACACAATTTTTTCCTAGGAATGAATGAAATGAAAGGAATCCCAGATGGGTCTCACAGGGTGTGCCAAAATGTTTCACTTTTTTCTTAGATTGTTTCTTTGAAGTGTTGATGAAAAAAATAGGGTAACGGGCATAGGAGGAATATCTGTTCAAATTTCGGTTGATGGGTTGTTGTGTGCGTATGAATTTTAAATCCACAGCTGATTGTGAGAGCTTCCTTTTGGCTAAGAGGAACTACCTGTAATGAAAACAATACCACCAGAAGGAATTAAAAAATATGCATAGTGAACTACCTAGCATGAGCTAGATCCAGGAAGTATGATACTTCCTAGATGGCTGTCAGTCCACTATTTTAAACATTTCAATGTTGTAAAAAAATTAAATCCTATTTTTATTTTGAAATGATTAAGGTATCTCACTTATAAACACAATAAGAAATAGATCTAATCTAACAGGCTAAGCTAGAATAGAATCCAAAGGTCAAATGATTGGTTATGGGTCTCTGTAGGTCTGATAAAGGTCTTGGGTAGGTCACAGGTGAAGGAGGGTGAGGTGAAATTAGGTGGGTAGGTCTCTGTTCAGGGCTATGTGGGAAAACACAGAGACCGGTGTTGGTTAGGGGTGACCGATGGTAGTTTGGTATAACCGGTGCCAATTACTGTGAGATCTAGAAATGTCACAGAATAGGCTGGGGTCTCCTTTGTGATTACACAAAGGACTTTGGTTGGTTAAGATGATGTATTGGGTGATTAGAGTAGGATTTTATGAGGTTTCAATGGGTATATGGAGGTGAAAATGTGGAGAAGGTCAATAGGGAGTAAGATAAACAATGGATGATGAAATGATGATGAAATGAAATAACTAGGAAAGTATGATGTTGTACTTACTTAGATTTCATTCCTAAACTCTTGTGTGTGAGGGATGGAGTTGCTGATGATGGGTTTGAAGGTCGAAAGTGATCACCAACTAAAGAAAAGCTTCTTCATGGGCTGCATTTACACTCCTCTTTGCTTGGATAGATCAGATCATCGTTGGGATAGCTGTGCAATAGTAGATGCTCAATCTCCTTCCTTGGATATGAGTTTTTGCTAGAATTAGCTCTCTGAAGATGCGTTATCTCTCTGAGATGTGTTCTTTCTTGTCAACTTTATCCCAATGCTTTCCAACTTCCAACCTTGAGAATAAGGTTGTTTTGGGGTTAAAATGGTAACCAACGGTGGTTCTATCTTAACTAGTGATGGTTAGGGTTAACTGACGTCAGTCAAGGCAGGACTTCCTAGGTTTACCAAACTTAGGGAGATCATCCTAATTTTCTTAGATCTTGTGTCATTATCCTACGGATTAGACTGGGAGTTTCTTGTTAGTATGCGGGAATGTGTTTAGAGGGAATGTAGGCATTGATTTTTAGGGTTTGGGTAAGTCTTAGTTAGGTATGGTGACTTACTAAGAATAGGTCTTAGGTTGAGTTGGCTTGGTGAGGTGTCTAAGTGAATTGTATGTGGGGATATTATTTAAATAATAAATATAGTGAGGGTAGTGCATTAATTTAATTTAATTAATATTAGTGGGGTGAAGAGGGGTCAAGGATAGGTAAATGTAATAAAGGGTGCTTATATGTCGAGGGACAAAAGGGGAGTGTGACCTAATTTTAGTGTCTATACTAGCAAAAATTTGACAGATTATTTTAGTGCATTCTTACAAAATTAAGGTGAAATTACTTAGTGGTGAGTCCATGTTGATTTGATCTTGGAAATACCAGTTGTCTGACCTTTCTGTCATTTATAATTTGTTTCTCAAATCTACAAAACTTGAAGGAAGAAGATCTATCTTCATCAAGGACTCTACTAAGAAGTTTTTTACAGATTCAAGAAACTCAGAGCTAGAGGGTAGAAATGTGTGGAAGGGTGTTAGAGACTTGACTGCAAGAAATGAGTTCCCTATTGTTGAGTTTGAAATTGAGTAGCATGTTATTAAGGACTACAATTCTTCTTCAAGTGGATCTGATTCAGACAATCCTATTTTTGATTTGAATTCCCCACTAGGTGAGGGACCTTCTTGTGCATTTGAAAGGATTGCTCCTAAATCTCCTCATGTATTTTCTAAATTTTATAGAGATCATCAAGAAGGAGATCCATTAAGAGAGATTTGTTTTGAATAGGTCATTCTCATTCCCCAAAGACCTCTCACTCCTCATCATTTTGTTTCTCCTCCAAGATCACCACCACAAAATAACATGGCTCAGCCTAGACCTCCATTTTTTGTTAACACCTTTGGTCCTATAAATTTTAGAGGAATGGATGGTTACCCAAGTGCTATCCCACAAGATGTCAGAAATAGGTTGCCAAAATTCCAGGGTAACAATGCTATTACTGGAGATCATCATCTCAAACTTTTTGATAATATGATGGAAGATTTTGAGATAGAGTTTGAGGATGTGTATGTCAAATTGTTTATTCATACACTAGAAGAGGATGTTAGGGATTGGTATAAGGCTCTGCCTAATAATTCTATTAACTCTTGGACTGAAATGAAGAATGCATTTAGATTACAATATGGTGACAAGACTGATCTTAGATTTCTTTTGTCTAAGTTTGAGAATATCAAGAAGAACCCTAATGAATCAATCCATGACTTCAACACAATGTTTAATTTTTTTTTTAAAAGGTTTCCTGTTGGTTTGAGGCCTTGTTATGAATCTTGTTTAATCAAATATGCAGATGCATTTGATAAAAAGGCAGCCTATTACCTAAGAGACAAGAACCCTACTAATATAAGAAAATCTTTAACTATGACACTTCGAACTGAAAACAATATCAAGGCTGTTGGGAAACCTCTCAAGAGAGATGGTGTAAAATTGATAAACCTTGAAAAACCTCAAGCTAGAAAAGGTGTTGATTTAGAAGAGGTTATGAAAACTTTGGCAGGGGCTGTTAAAGAAATCTCATACAAGTTGGCAAGAGATGAGAACAGATTTGAGGTAATTGAGAGGTGTTAGGTACCTCGTTAAAGATAGCGTGAAGCTCACGGGTATGTGTATCATGAGTTGATGTCTCACCGGTTTTATTGGATGAAGGGGCATGATTGGGAAATGGGTTTTTTGAAGATTTTTAGATTTTGGTTCGTGGTGGCATTGGGATTATCCACAGTTAACTCACCTTTATTGAGCATTTCTTGGAAAATTTTCTTGGAAGTGATGTAGTTGCCATCACTATGACCCTTTACTCGGTGATAGTTATAGAAATCATGTTCTTTATACCATGTGGGCATGGGGTGAGAAGGGTCAAAAACAATGTGTGGTTTTATGGGTGGAAGGGTGATGGCTCCATATTTGATAATATTTTCTAAGACAGAAGAGTAAGGTTCCCCAATTGGGGTATATTTTCACTGCTCTTGTCTGAATCAAAAAGTCTAGACAAGTGACAGATTAGATGAGGGTGTAGCCTGATTCAATGGATGACCTGGGTTGTCCTTGAGTGCCACTACATTAGCGGTGCCCTTATATTTTGAATAACTGGTTTGTGGTTTGGAAGAGGAAGAGGTATCATTTGACTTGAATGTTGAATTCTAATTATGTAACTAGATTTTCTTCTCTTCGATGGCACAAATCTCTAACTTTCATGCCATAGTGAATGCCTCATTGAATGTTTAGAAGGTTTGGACCTGCAAGGTCAGGGAGATATTTCTAGCACAAGCTCGTGTGAAGAGCTCGATGAGTTTAGTTTGTGGTAGTTGGAAGGTAAGGTTATTAATCAGGCTACACCAACAGGTGATAAAATCTATGATAAATTAGTCCTCGTACGACATGTAGAATATAGATCAGTCATGGTAACCTTCTTGACGATATTGATAGAGAAATGATCCAAGAAGGCTTGGACCACCTAATTGAATGAGAATATAGAGTGTTTAGGTAACCCACTATACCAATCTAATGCAAGTCCAGTGAAGGACATAGGAAAAGTTCTCAAAAGTAAGGCATCATCATGAGTGATAAGGTAACACCCATGTTTGAATGAGCACAAATGTTGTTGTGGGTATTCTTTGCTATTAAAATGATTGAATTTAGGCATTTCCCAATGCAAAGGGTATGAATGGATAAGAATGAATGTGTGAATAGGTTTGTTACAAATCTCGTCTGAGGTAAGAGTATTGTGGGACATAGAAACCAATGCCTTCAATGTCTACATCTTGTCCAACATCAATTCAATTAGGTCATTGGTGGGTTGTGATGATTGGATGCCTCCTGTAGTGTGAGGAGGTTTTTTTTGGGCATATAATGCATTTGGCATTCTAGTGTATGGGGCTTCTATGTAAGGTGGTGGAGAAGAAGGAAGTGAAATAGGGGGTACGTACCCAGAATGAATAATGGATGAAACAGGAGGTTGTTGGTAGTATGTATATGGGGGTGGAAGGGTCATCATAACCCTAGTGGAAATAGGGGATAATGATTGTGGAATGGAAAGAACCAAATTATGAAATGGGGTAGAGGTCACCGATACTCGAGGTGGAAATGTAGCTACGGGTATGTATGAGATGGTAGGGGCAGATGAGGTTGTGTTTGGGGTAGTTTTCGAGGGTATGGTGGATGTGATGCATGCCATAGAGGTAACAGACATGACAGTCATAGCGGGTATATAACCTAACTATGAAATGACTGGGGGTAAAGTAGATGTGGGTAGCACAGAGCTAGATGGGGCCGATGTGGAATTGGGTGTGAGAGTCAAGGGGATAGATATGGGAATGTTGTATATCAACTGACCTGAGGAATCTTGAGTCGACGAGTGGGAAAGGTAAAACTGTAAGGCGACAGGGTTATGGTTAAGGAGTCATGTGAACTCCTCATCTCTAGTAGCGATAGTAGTAGGCTAGATGGGATCCATGGCTGGTGATAAAATAGAAGGTGGTGAGGGACTAGGTGGGAGTTGTTGGCAACTGACATGAAATATGAGGGCACTTGCTTGTCTTCGGGTTAGTACCATGTGAACTAGTATTGATCAGGTAGGGATGCTTCTCTGTAAATAATACAGAGAACAATAAGAATAGGTGAATCTGGTGATAAAAATGGATGAAGTAATAAATAGTTGCTATAATTTGAAATAGGCTAACTAATGCCAGTTAGGTAAAAGCAATGTTGGTCAGGGATAACCGCTGCCGGTCACTGTACAAAATGGATAGTGAGTAAACAATGAGGCAGAAGGAAAATCTGACAGGTATGCCAAATCTAAAGATGTATAAAATGTCAATGGGAAAAATGAAAGTGATAGGGACTATGAAAAGTGGAAGAAAGTGAAGTAATATGTCCTTTTTAGTAGGTTAGAAAAATGACCTGGAACCGATGTCAGTTCATTATAACCGATGGTGGTCAGAGGTAACCGATGATGGTTACTATGAAATTTAAATAGTAATGAAAGAAAGTGGTGGTGAATTAAAATCTGATGTAGAATCAAATGTAGAATTCTTGGAATGATGATGATATGGCCTAGGCACACTTAGGTGAAGCCGGTATACACCAGCTATGATGAGAAGTGTGCAAGGATGAACAACAAAAAAAAGTGACGAACGTGATCTCAACATACCAAAATGTGTGCAAAGTAAAATTTCCTAAGGCGCTAGACAAATCATGTTGACATCAAGAAATATACACTTAAGGTGCTAAAAAATTTATGTCGACACTAACTAAACTGTGCTAAGGCACATTTATACCCATGTTGACACTTTGAAAAGTGTGCCAAAGAATGTTGGTGGAGTAATGAATGCCAAATTTTCTATATATAGGCACTCAACACCTATTATTTTCAAGAATTGAAAATTGTGAAAAGTATTCCTCTACGCTTATCAGCTATCCTTGTCACCCCTATGTGTCATTTTTCAGGTTTTTGGACACTGACGTCATCCTTCATCCTTTATAAAACTAGGTAAGTGGCTTCTATTGTCCTGGTTTTTGTTTGTGGCTTTTTTTTTTGGTTATTATTAGGTTTTAGGGTTGTTATAATCTAAAAAGGTTAAATCTAAAATGAAAAACCTAACAATCAATAACCTTCTAAAATTGCCTTATCTCTCCTTCCAAATCTACAAATATAAGAAGGCTCTGCCTAAGAAGAAGCCATCCTTTATACATCTGCTTGCTTCCTTGAAAAAAATCCCCTCTCCTTCCTGCCACTTTGTAAAACCAAAGAGAGAGAGAAAGTCATGTAAAAAGGGAAGGAATCAAAGAAAGTGAAAAATCATTATAAACTTTGGTGCACTGTCCTTTCATGTTACATCCCCCAAAGTTACGCCTTGGTGCACTGTCCCTTATTGCAACATACCTCTAACCTATGCTCTATATAAAAATACTTAGCATATTTCCTAAAGGCGGAAGTGCATCCTTTACAACATCAACATTAGCTATTGAGTGCTCTAAATTCATTCCAAGCAATTTTCCTTTGGTGCAATGAATTACTTTGCAACATCTACCAAAATTGCGCCTTCGGCGTACTTAATATCCATGTAACATCATCCTTTCAAGTGCCTAGCTAAAGAGAATTTCCTAAGGTGCAAGTGCACATTCCTTGACATCAACATAGCATGTCATATGTTGTAAACCTGCACCATGTGCTTTTCCCTTGGTGCTACCTTCTGTCATGCAACACTCTCCAAAACTGCGCCCTTTATAACCCTTTGGCACAACTTTTCTCTTATCAACACAGGCACACCTTTTTACATGTTGACATCCCTAAAAGTGTGCCTAGAATTTTTAAGCCTTTGCAGCATGCTATAAACATACGCCTTATGCCCTAAGCCTTGTAATTACTCATTCTTCTTTATGTAATATTTCATTATGAATAACATGATGGTTGACATGGCTCTTTTGTGTTGGACCTCCTTGATCCTCCTTACAAAACAACATTAGCCATCCTCAAACTCACACATGTCTTCATCAAGAAAAAATCCAACCAAGTCTAAAGGAAAAGCAAAGCTGAAAGAACAGGAGATAAAGTACAAATATCAGAAAGTCAGGATGCCTGACTCATATGCAGAGAGTGATCTTGATATCAGAGACTCCGAGCTTGGGAACATTGATATTCAAGAATTATGGGTGAGAACCAACTAGACAACTAGTGGCCCCTGGATGAACAAACTAGTGGGCAACGGATTGCACTGTGTATCTAGGATGCCAGCAAGTGCTATAAATAATGAGTTCATCATGTTGGTGTCTCGATGCTATAATAAGGACACAAGATGTGTCAAAGATAAGGAGGGAAAGATGATCATTGACCTCATAGCTCATCATTTTGAAATAACCTTGGGCATTTCTCATCACAGGAAATATGTTTCCATAAGCCTAGAAGACTGCAAGAAGGCATGGGATGAAAACGAGGACAAATGTATGTAAAATAACGAGCTCTATCTCAAGAAAAAAAATCTGGTGAGTAAATGGTCATAGACCATCCACCGTAGTGACTTCAATGAGGAACTGAGTGATGCGATCACGTTCTTGAATAGAATATTTGGGCTTCCTGATGCCCATTATTTCCATAAATGGATGTTGAGGTAAGTAGAAACCATGAGAAAGAATGTACCTGATCAACATTTTGGCTGGCGACAAAGCATCAATGACACCATCTCTCAACAGCTCTAACAGGTCCTCACAACTGGGAACTTCTATATGAATTCATATGTTGTGTATGTTGTAACATCAGTGAGAGATTTCACAGGCCTAGCTTGGAATGGGGTATGGCCCCAGGTCAAAATATATGAAGTCTACCTAGTTCTAAGGATCGAGAACAACATCCCTCAGTTCTCAAAAAACAATGACGCCTTTTTCTATGTGGTGATCTTCCTATTGAGGCCAAATATAAGACATGGTCAGACCAGCCCGAGCGTCACTACTATCACAGAGAAGTGGTGAGCATTATTCACACATTTTCCCATGTTCACCTATCTCAGAGTAGTGATTTTCGAGGGTAAATCGACAAAGCTACCAAGGTATGTAGCGCCCACGCTGATCCTCTTTGAGTTGTCAAGGAAACTAATCACATACCACGAGAGGTACATAAAGAGAAAGGAGGGAGGAACTCCATTCCCCCTTACAGTGGGCCAATACACCTACACCACACTAGCCAAAGCATGGGAAACCTATGCCGAGCTCGAATTTCTGATTTTAAAGCACAACTTCCCAGCAAGGCCCACCTTCGACTTCCAGAGTTACCTCTCAAGGGAAAAAATTGATCCCATTCATGTCCTTGAGATCGAGGACATCTACATGGACATGACACATGAAATAGATTTCATGCGAAAGGATCACTCCCAACTATCTCTGGCAGAGATCATCCATTATGGCATAGCCATCATTCCAAAAGGATTCCAAGAACTTGATCAAGAAGTTGATAAGGTTTACCTTGACACGGATGGGGATGATTGGTTGTTCACAGAGATCGACAAAGCTAAGGCACTGAAGACCATTCAAGAAAGGTTTAAACCCAAGCTGTAACACACTAAGTATTAGTGCAAATAGAATGGTCTCACCTACCTTGGAGTAGATTTCTCTACTTCTCCTTTAGGTAGAGCACCTCCAAGACTAGCCCAGGCACTAAAGGGAAAAGGAAAAGATAAGGAGGGAGAACCAAGCAAACAAGAAGAAACTCCTGAAATCCCTCCTACTACTTCTGAAGAGCAAGTAGTCGACCTGGTTTCTATAGGTAAAGAAGAAGAGACCACCGAAGTTTCAACGGATACATGCACTCAAGATGTGGTCACAGCTGCAACCACTGAGGTAGCCACCATTTCTTCTTCCACTCCTCCTCACCCTGTCATTGAAGCATCTATTCCAATGGATGTTTCTTCTTCTCTCCCTTCCTCCCTTCCATCTCCCACCTCTTCTATCTTCTTCTCTCTTATGGATTTGTCACCTAGTGTTCCCACCATCCCAATAAAGATCCCTTTCACCTCCATGTCCTTTTCTTCCCCTGTAGTAACTCTAGGCCCCACAAGCAGCAGTGCATTAAACTCCTTGTTGATGCCACCACCAAGCATCTCAACATTCTTATTTATAGCCTCTTCAGTTGCTTCCCCTTTCACCCCCATTTCTTCCTCTATTCCCTCTACTCCTTCTCCCATAAGTTCAAGCTAGATCTCTAAATAGCTATGTCAACTCAAGAGAAAGCTTCCCATAGTACCCATGGACTTCTCTGTCATTCTGAAGAAGGGACCTAAGAAGAAAAAGGCTATAACTCACTTCTGTAAGAGTGTTTCAGGAGAGAAAGTCATGGATATTGCATACCCAAATCCCACCAAAGAGAAGAAAGATATGTCTCCTACAGACTTTACAGTGACCCAAGTCACAATGGGAACTTCATCTGAGAGCCTACAAGGAGAGGCCTTATCTGCTGTAGATGCTCTCTATAAGAAGTTTCAGGAAGTAAAAGAGGAGAAGAGAATACTCAAGGAGAAAAACAAACATCTCCTCCAAGCATTACAAATAATGGGCAACGCTCCACCTATAAGTGCTACTGAGCCTACTGAAGTTCTTAGTCAAGACAAGATAAATGAATACACCAAGATTGGTGAATAAGGTGTGGCAGTATCTTCTTGGATAGAGTGAATCCTTAGAGATAGTGAGGAAATAATCAATAAATTCACTGGGCTCTACTAGGATATAGATTGGGAAAATAAGGAGCTATAAGTAGTAGCAGGACCCCTCTCCAAAGAGCTGGACAATTCCAGATTACAACATGAAACATTCCAAGCAATGGTTGACTTTTTAGCTGACGACCTATTAAATTTCAATGTTATTGATCACCCACAGGAACATAACAAAGATCTCATTGCATTAGATTACCGGGTTGATCAAATGGAATTTATCCTAGAGAGGATAGATAAAATCAAGGACGAAGCCCTAGATGTAAATTACAACATGGAGCAAACATTTACCAAGATGTCTCTAGGGATGCTTAGTGAATCGTTCACCTTGAGGGAGGTAGATGATACAATCCAAATTTTCAAGGCTATTGCAACCCAAGGTTTGGTGCCAGAGGTCACTTTTGACTGAGGATAAATCAATAACCTTTTGGGTTGCCATGATTTCATTGGATACTTGATTGAGGAATGCAAAGAGTACGTCAGATTACTAGATAAGCTCAAAAATGAAAAGGAAACTTACAAATTCATTGGCAACCATTTCAAGGGTCCTAATCATAATAAACTTTAGAAAATGATCAGCAAGTTTATGGAATACTGAGCTCAGTATCACATCGCCTCTCCTAATCAGAAGCAAGACACTCCATTCAAGAAAAGAGATGTTGAGGAGTAGTTTTTCCTCTGGTGTATTCTTCGATGTTTTTTGTAAAAATATTTAAAAAGTATGTTGGCATTTATAATGACATCATCCATGTTGCATCATGGGATGTTGCCATCCAAAAACTTGCCCAAAGTCAACTTTTGACTTTTTAGAGATTTTGTAAATATCTTGTAAGATATTTTGTAAATAGTGGTTGGTTTTTTTTCATCCTCTTCCCTCGTCTTCTTCTATAAATACTGGAATACTTTTTTGTTCTAGGTGGACTTTTTTTAATGAAAAAAGAGGTGAAGAGACAAAGACTTTGTGCCTTCTTGTAACATAAGAGATATTAATATATATGTTTAGAATTTGTGCTCAATATATGTGTTATTTGCATGAGATCTTCCTTGAGTTAGATCTATGTTTCTATTATGTTGTATTCATTCTTATTATCATCATATGTTCATCAGTATTGCTTTTTTTGTTTATGCAAGTAAGTTTGGCTCTATTTACTACCAGCCCAAAGCATAAACATTCAGACCTTTCCATCTTGGAATTCATTTCTTTTATCCCTTTAGATCTATCCTTCCTCCATTCCTTCTTCCTTACCTTTCAGTTCACAATTGGAACCACCTCCAGTGGGATGAGAGCCCAAACCCCCTAAAGTTAGAATAGTGTAGATTTGCATAGATTCCTTCTTGATAGAATAACAATAAACCAGTTTCGCTTTGTTGTCTCAAAGAGGGGCTATGCACTTCACATTGTTGGCCTATTTCCCAATGACCTATCTAACTGACAGATTTTTAAAGAAACAATTTATGGTGACTCCGCTGGGGATTGAACTAAGGAAATAATTAAAAAAATATAAAAATCACTACCAAATTGCAAATTTTAACTCTTTGTTAAAAATTAAAATTTTTGTAGAAGTGATCAAAACTAAAAATTTCCTTAGCCAAATCCATAGATCTGGGCCAGATAGGAGCTTTTAGTTCACTGAGTTTTTACAAAAACTTGTATATTTCCATAGATATGAGATTCTGACATTCATGATATTTTCAAAACCTTGCAAAATTCAGGTCAAAGATTCAAAAATAAGCTTTCTAAAATTGACCCACCTTTTATCCTTGTTAATCTTTGACAATAAACCACAATCGGTTGTTATTAAAGAGGATAAATTTTAAATATTAAAAAGTACATGCTGCTGATTTTTGCTAGAAAAATTAGAAAATCAGCAAGAACAAACAAAAGATTTTTGTAAATCTTCTCTTAATTGTTACAGATCTGAACAGCTACGCTGGTGGGTGAAAAATTTACTCATGGCAGAAGAGCTCATGGAGAATTTGATCCAATCTTCGATCTACTTCAAAGGAACAATTTTAGTATCACTCTAGCATGATTCGCATCACTAAGTTCAGCGGATCGATCAACAAGAAATGCCTCAACTCCACTACACTCCCTACTCACTCCCTACACTCCCTACACTCCCTATTCATATCACTAAGTTAAGAATAAGTACACTCCCTACTCACGTTCTTTTTTCTACTTTTCAAATGGCAGTACCATGGGGAAATGCCATGGGCCCTCTAGCATTTCCACATCTAATTTTAGCTCTCCCTCATGGAAATTGTAAGAATTTCCTGAAATTTGATGGGAGTGGAAATCAAAGCATAGATGCGCATATAGCTACATTTATTAAGTCATGTAATATTCTGGATGTGACTCATGAAGACGTATTTATGTGTCTCTTTCTCAAGATCTTGCAAGGGATTGCATCAGAATGGTTCCAACATTTTCCAGTTGGATCCATCAAGAGTTGGGCCACATTACAGATTGCATTTGAAGACATGTATAAGCCTTCAGAAGACGCATTCACGTTATTATCACAAATATCCCACATGAAGAAGGAGGCCAATGAAACCATGCACAATTTTATCACCTGATTCACTTCACTAATCAACCGTGTGTTGCCTACCATGTTGCCAACATTAGAGAATCAAAAGTGTTTTTTTGTGAATGCAATGATTTCAAGAGTAAGTTTCTTACTTTTACAAGAACAAATACCAACCTTGGTTATTGCTCAAACTGCGGTCATTCGGATAGAAGATAACCTCCTAATATCAAGTGAGTTAAGATGAGAGCCATCAAAATCAAAGGCTTCAAATTCTTCTCAAGCTACCTAATCAAATCCATCATTTCAAAAGATGGTGAATGATTTTCTCTCATTGAAGAAGCAATTGGCTCAGGCATCGTCCACTACTCCATACCAGGATATCCCATGGAGGAACTTCACTAACAACAATGCCCCCCAAAGGCCACATTTTCCTACCACTTCTCAAAGATTAGTGATTGAAGCCTCTCCGGTTAACGCCTTGGTTGAAATTGAAGAATATGATACAAATTATGAAGAACCTTCGTCACAAGGTGAAGATGATCAAGATGTCATTGAACTGACTGACAACTCTACTATCAGGTATATGGAATTTGAAGATGAGGAATCTGATGAATAAGAGGGTACCCAAGGGTATGCGAGTAGACAATCATACGTAGTCTTCACTCTCTTGTAAGGAAAATAAGAAAAGGTTGCTGCTGAAAAAGAAAAGCAAAAGGTTGTGGTAACTCCACCACCAATAATCACTAAAAGAGGTAATCCCCTTCCTTCTTAAACTCCTGTTAAACCTTTTGTAAAGAAATATTTTCCTTCTCTTTCTTCTCCAATTCCATAAAGAAAAATAATCCTCCTCCACAAAAACAGAACGAAGGACTCATTCCTTTGTTAGCATAACCCTTGGTCGCATTCGATATAATTGATCATGCTAAAATGACCAAGATTCAGATGTCTGATGTTAAATACCTTCAGTCTAACCCAGAGCAACTTGTAAGGTTAACTAAGTATATCCAAAACTAGGCTACTATCCTTCCTCCTATTTGTCCAAAGGGAATTTTTCCCATCCCTCCTACGTCTCATGTAAACATTACCTCGACTTCCGCATCACGAAAAATTGAACCTTTTTACCTGTCACTCCTAATCAATGGTCAAAAGCTAAGAAATTATATAATTGATTCTGGAGCTTCTGATAATTTCATGTTAGCAAAGGTTACCCATGCTTTGGGCCTCACACTTACCAAACCTTTTGGTAGATGCTACTCCATGGAAACCAAGCAAGTACCATTGATTGGTTAGATCAAGGATGCGCAGTTTGCATTCACAACATTTCCTAAAAAAAGGGTAAAAAATGATTATTCTCATAGCTGATATACCAACAGCATACGGGATACTACTAGGAAGGAGCTTCTACAAGGAAGTTGGTGAAGAAATTCATATGGAATGCTCCAAAGATAGGATTCCTTTCAAAGGATTGATGTAGATGTTGGAACCAGAATCACAAAAGAAATATCTAGTCAGCAAATCTGATGACCCTAAGGCTCAGATTCTTTTCAAATCATCAGGGATGGGAAACTACTTCTTTTCCATCGATTCAGATAAAATGGATGTTCTCGTCCAAGAAGAAGATCTCAATAAAGTATGGACATTGTAGTTTGATGGCAATCATGCCACAAGTAGATGCAATGCTGGAGTTTTTCTAGTATCTCCCGAGGAGGATATTTTCCCTTTTTCTTTCAAGTTGTATTTCTTCAATATTTATAACACCGTTGAGTATGAATCTTTGTTACTTGGCATGTAAACTGTAAAAGAGAAGGGACTCAAGAATCTAAAAGTGTAAAGTGATCCTGAGCTAATTGTCAATCAGGTGAAAGGGATATACCAAGTAAAGAATGACTGGCTCAGACACTACCGCAATGCAGTATGGGATAGTATCAAAGAGTTTAACACTTTCTCAATTAAATTAGTTCCATGAGCTCAAAATGACATGGCTGATTCATTGGCCTTCTTAGCCTCCCTCGTGATCCCACACACGGGGTTAAAAATGGATACATATACCATTAAGGTGGTTTTTCACCCAAGCGTGCTAGATAATTCACAACATTGGCAAGTGTTCAATGATGACAACCAGCTTATTGATTTTCTAAAGAAAGCTGACAATTTCAAATAGCTTCATTTTTATGGATCGACATCTATGTGTCATGAGTCTCTCACCGGTCAAGCATATGAATCTGAAAAAGAAACAGTGATACAACTCAAAGGAAATAAGATTCCAAAAGGTCTAGTTTCTTTACAATGACTATTTGATAATCATGACTGTTTTGTAAGGAAAAAATGATAGGATGACCCTTCCTCTTCTTCAGAAACTGAATCTATCAATCTGGGTACTGTGGAACATCCTCATTCTATGAACATCAGGAAGTGTTGTACACCCGAGGAAAAGTGGAAATTTTTTAAGTTACTTTAAAATTACATGGATGTATTAGTGTGGTCTTATGTTGATATCAAGTATTTCAAGCCAAAGGACATTTGGCATAACATCCCACTCAAGGATGATGTCAAGCCTTTTCATCAAAAGCAAAGACATTATAACCCCAAAATCTCAGGTACCATCCAGGCTGAAATTCAGAAGATGCTGGACACAAGAATCATTTTTCCAATTCATCACAGTACCTGGGTTGCTAATATTGTACCTGTGTGGAATAAGAATGATGAGATACACATATGCGTAGAATTTCGTAACTTGAACTAGTCATCTTTAAAGGATAATTATCCACTACTGATAATGGATCAAGTGCTATAGGTAGTAATCGGTTCAGAAATACTTTCTATTCTTGACGGTTTTTCAAGTTATAATCAAATTCAAGTCACGCCTAAATATCAGTTCAAGACAGTATTCACCACTCCTTGGGGTACCTTCACCTATAGCAGAACGCCGTTCGGTTTGATCAACCCCTGTGCTACCTTCCAACAAGTAATGGACTTTGCATTTAATGGTATGATGGGAAAGGTTATTATAGTTTACCTAGATGACCTGAATGCGTTCTCCAAGAAATGAAATGATCATTGTGATCATTTGGAAGAAGTGTTGATTAGATGCTGAGAACGCGGGATCTCACTAAATCCTAAAAAGTCAGTTTTTGGGGTCACTGAAGGAAAGATGCTATGACATGTCATTAGTAGAGAGGAAACTAAGATAGATGCTAAAAGATTCAAGTCTGTTCAGAGCCTTACTTTTCCGATAATCAAGATTGGTGTTCACTTTTTCTTCGGAAAGGTAAATTTTCTTAGACGCTTTATTCCTTATTTTGCTAAGAAGACTCATCATATATCTAATATGATGAAAGAATCCCAAACATTCCAATCGAGTGAGGAAGGCAAGGCATCATTCAAAGACATAAAGAATTTCATTGCTCATTCCCCTGTTCTAATATGTTATGACTTCAACAAAGATATCATCATGTACAGTTATGCGTCTATGCATACTGTATCGGCTATCTTGATGTAAAATAATTCTGAGGATATATAATCCCCAATTGCTTCACGAGCTCTCCTCTTAAGCCACATGAACTAAATATGTCACAACTAGAAAAACATGCCTTTTCTATGGTAAAAATAGTCAAAAAATTATGCTACTACATTCTAAATTCTCATACAGTTGTGTTGGTTCTAGACATAGCCGTTAAGTCTATCCTAACTCAACAGGAGTTAAAGAGCTTATGAGAAAATTAAATCACAAAGGTCCAAGAATATGATGTAGACATCAGACCAACCAAATTGGTAAGGGGTAAGGGCCTATGTCAGCTAATGGCTGAAAATAAAGACTTAGAGATACCTAAGGAGCAAGCTGCTCATGTTGATGAAGAATAAAGTGAACTGGAGAAAGTGGATTCTTTACCCATGGTTCTATTTATCGTAGCCAATGACGAATGGTATTCTGACATTGCATTCTTCCTCACCTATGGTGAGTTCCCAACTCATCTAACCACTAAGGAAAAGTGAGTGGTAAAGCTCAGAGCTGCAAGATATGTCATATGGGATGATGGATTGTACAAATGAGGAATTGGTGGCATTTTCCTACAATGTGTTGATAAGCCACAGAAGATAAGATTTTTAAAGAGTTTTCATGACTCAGCCTATGGTAGTCACTTCTCATTTGTTATGGCACATAAAATCATTCGGGCCAGGTACTATTGGCTGACGCTATTTCAGGATGTAGCCAGTTGGGTAGTAAAGTGTGAACTTTGTCAACAATTCATTGGCAAACCAAAGCTGGCTGCATTTCCCCTCAGGCCCGTAATTATTGATGAACCATTCAGACAATGGGGAATTGATTTCATTGGAGAACTCAATCCTTGATTGAGTGTTGGAAATTGTTACATCCTAACAGTAATGGATTACTTCACGAAATGGGTGGAGGCCATACCTGTCAAGCATGCCACTTCTGAAGTTGTTTGCAACTTCATCAAAGAAAATATTATTGTGATATTTGGCATTCCACACAAAATCATTGCTGAAAATGCTTCTAACTTCTCCTCATGGGAAGTTATTGGTTTTTCCTATGGATATGTGATAACCTTGGCTCATGCTTCTGATTACTATCCTCAGGGAAATGGTCAGGCAGAATCTAGCAACAAGAACTTTGTAACTATCATACGGAAGCTAGTTAAGGAGAACCATCGGTCTTGACACAAATCATTATATGATGCTTTGTGGGTGGATCGTATCACTCCAAAGAGGTATTTTGGCATGTCACCTTTCTAGGTGTTGTATGGGACCGATGTTGAAATTCCTATCTCTGTAGAACTTCCTGCTCTGCACTTGGCTCGAGCAATCAAAGATGAAACTTTTTAGAGTTCTCTTGAAAAAAGGATTATGTACCTAATGGAACTTGAAGAAAAGTGAGTGAAAGTGGTCAACAGGATCACTGAACCTTAGAATCAAGTCAAGAGGTTGTTTTACAAGAAATCTAGGTAGAGAAATTTCCAAGTACGGGATATTGTTCTTCTATGGGACAAACGAAGAGAACCGAATGGTATGCATAGAAAGTTTGACTCTCTTTGGAGAGGGCCATACAAGATCAAACAACTCAATGGAGAGAATATTTTATATCTCTCATATCTAGATGGAACCCAACTCTTGCTTCCCTACAGCGGGTAGCACCTAAATATCTGAAGGAAGTAGAGCTTGCTCTCTTCTTTGTACAATTTACTTTCATTGTGTGTTTGCTTTTGTCATGTTTTTGTTTCCTGTTTGTTGTGTGTTCCCTTCCTTCCCTTTTTGGTCACCCTTTTTTTGACACTTTCTAACCTAATGGATAGGCACATGAAACCTAGGATTCTCTACCCTTAAGTTTCACTTAAATATAGTCCCCAGAAAGAGCCAACTGTTATCCTGTAAAATTGACAAGGGCCATTTTGTAGATAACCATACCAAAATTTCATTTTGGTCCCATGAAAAAGTCTGATAACATTAAAAATGGCCTGAAACTCCCTTTCCAAGATTAAGTTTTATAGAACTTAGCCTTTTTTAGCTTCTTTAGAGTCATTGTAGTTTTTGGGGTGTCGACATTCCAAAAATTGTGCCTTTTTGAACTGGGCACAAGAAATGTCGTGTCAACATCAAAAAATATGCAACCCTTTATAAACCCTTTGGAATAGTAAATGACATGCTAACATCAATAAATTTATGCCCCTAAAATGTTAAAATTTACATGTCAACAACGGTAAACATGTGCCTAGAATGTGCACTAAGGCGCGAGAAGTGGTATGTCAACATACCAAAATGTGCGCAAAGTAAATTTTCCTAAGGCGCTAGAAAAATCATGTTGACATCAGGAAATATGTGCTTAAGGAGATAAAAACTTTATGTGGACACTAACTAAACTATGCCAATGTGCATTTATACCCATGTTGACACTTTGAAAAGTGTAATAAAGAAATTTGGTGGAGTAATTAATGCTGAATTTTCTTTATATAGGTGCTCAACACCTGTCATTTTCATGAATTGAAAATTGTGAAAAGTATTCCTCTGCGATTTTCAACTATCCTTATCACCCCCGCATGCCATTTTTTGAGATTTTTGACCCTGACGTCATCCTTCATCGTTTATAAAATTGGGTAAGAGGCTTCCATTGTCCTGGTTGTTGTTTGTGGCTTTTGTTTTTTGGTTATTGTTAGGTTTTAGGGTTATTATAATCTAAAAAGGTTAAATCTAAAATGAAAAACCTAACAATCAATAACCTTCTGAAAACTACCTTACCTCTCCTTTCAAATCTACAAATCTGAGAAGGCTCTACCTCAGAAGAAGCCATCCTTTATGTAACACCCTAAACTATTGTTACTTTCTCCTGAGCATTCAAGTGTTGATATATGATTTCTCCTATTTAAGGACATGTTCCTTTGGTTTTGGGAAGTCATGCTTGATCTGGATTATGTCTTTTATTCTCTTAAGATCTTTTATTGAACTGGAATATGCTTGGACTCTTTTGTTTCTTTCATCCTTCACATTTGAGTACAAACTAATTTTTGGAAGATTGTGGATTTATCCACCTTTATGACTCAACCTTGGATCAGTTACATTGATCCAAGGAATGTTTTAATTTTATTTAGGATGAAAAATTTGTATTAACATTTCGTGAGTTATTAAGTCTGACTGAACTTTGAATGTTCAAGTTCTTTTAAAACTCCTTATATATAATATATATATATTATATATAATATATATATATATATATATATATATATATATATATTATATATATATATATATATGTATGACTGTAGAGGATAGTGTTGTTGGATTCTGGAGGTTAAATCTGGTTGATCATTGTAATCAGAATTTGGTTTCAGTCATCATAACATCAGAAAGGACCTGGACCTTAAGCCATGTAAGATGTGTAAGTTTTTTATCTAAAGCTTAATTACTTAATGTAAATCAGAATCTGATCCAGGAATGTTTTATTCTGTTTGAATTCTATTATTGATTAATCCTATCTAGGGGACCTAGAATAGAATCAGTAAGGTTATTAGTTTTAACCTAAACTATAACCTAATGTTGCAAGGTTAGTTAATCTAACCTAGTCCTAAACTATGTACTTGATACTCCTAAGGGTTAACTAAATCTATCACTAAGGAGGGTGACTAATGTTATATCATATGGCATAAAGACTAAGTCTACCTATGATCTAACCTAAGTCACTAACCTATCCTAAACTAATGCTATGAAGGGGGACCTAAGGAGGGTCGCAAGTCTTGGGTGGTGGTTTCCATGGAATTTAAGAAAAGGATAAGGATGAAGGATAGGGAGTGCTGTCAGGGTTGGTGGAGGTTAAATTTGTTAAAAATGGGTCTTACATGGCAGCATCTCTAAGAATGGGAACTTTTGTTTATTTTGTTTTAGCATTCGCCAACTTTGGCAGTTGGTGGCAATGGAGAATAGGTGGGAGAATGAAATTTAATGCAATTAATTTACATAGGGTCTTGAGCACGGATTGCTTGGGAAGGCATGCAAGTGGAATTTTGCTTGGTTGTCTTGTTTTTCATGCATTCCATTTTTTTCTTTGCATGAGCACTGGTACTTCGAACTAGCCATCTACTCTTTGTTGCATGGAAATTTTTAAAGTTTCAAATTTACTTCTCTATCATGGGGAGTATATAAGGCATGGAGGTAACAATATTCTATTGTTTAATCTTTCTTGGAAGAAGAAGAGAAAGGGTGAGCCCATTTAGAGGTCTTCTTTGACTTTTTTGTGACACTATCAAGAATGATAGGCCCTAACTATTAAAAATCTTGCTTCCTTTAATTTTTTTCATTAGAACAACTCTGTTAAGATGATGTATGCACATTTCAGCTTGGCTGGTAACAATGATTTGGATTTTATGTTGATTTAGGGATTTTGGGTTGTATTTGGATCCTGGATGAAACCTGCTTCAATATTCTTGTTTCCATGCTGTGAATCAAATATGGAGTTTTTCTATCTGTTTGGAGGTGTTGTAAGTTTTCTTTATCTGAATGGGGTATTTGATTAAGAACTAGCTCCATGAAAGGATGCGTGCTTAATGATTACGTGTTTGAAAGCACTATGGTAATTATTTGTTGTTTCGAGTAGGATTGGATTAACTGATTGTTTTCTTCACCGTAAGAACTCTAACTATTACCGGTCCATGTTCAAGGATGTAAGTAATTTATTTTGTGGTTGGAATGTTAGTTTATTCAGTGGAACTCGACTGTTTTAGGTGCATGAGTTGGAAATGTTGTTTGAATTCTAAGCCTGTACTTTTTATCTCAAAGGGGTTTGCATGTTCTTATGATTACAGGTTTTGTGAGTAAGGAAGTATATGGTTTAACTATTGTTTTTGTGATTTAACATGGATATTAGGAAAATGGATATGTTCAAGAGGAAACGTACTTGGATGAACTCTATTTTTAGAATTTGATTATGAACTTTGTACATGCATTTTTGGTTTGGTATCTTGGAACAATATAACAACCTAACAGTGCAACGGATTGAAATAATTTAGTTTCGATCCATTGGTAACTAATGGTAATGGGAAAGTTACCATAACTCTTAGACTAAAATGGTTCGAGTAATGGATGAAATGTAGACTATTTACTTTACAGCAGGATTGTGGTATGAGATTTGATCTTTTATAGAGTTTTATGTAAAGAAAATTTTATCGACTTTTGTTTAATGTATAGCTATAAAACCGTAGGGATCCATTGGCAAATTCGTAAGGTGGCTCTACCTGACCTGGGCTATTGGTTAAACTTAAGTGTTTTATTACTTGTCTTCTTCTTCCCTGATTGGACTAGAGAATGTATATTACTTCTTGGAAGTTAGTATAGTTCTGAACTTGATTAAAATAGAGTTATGATTTTCTCTGTTCCTTCCTCTAAGTTATTAAGGAAAGTTGTTATAGGATTTCAAAATACGAAGGTACTTATACTCTCTCTTGGAATAATAGTGTGATATTCTATATAATTCTATAAGGAACTCTACAGTATGGATATGAGATGACAGGATTGTTAAAATTAAGTGGAAAGAATGGTAAGTGGTGAGATCTTAACTTAGAAGACTTCTTTCCTTTATTAGCAGTATTATGATCATGATCTAGAACTTATTTTGTTATCTTCTTGTATAAAAGTAGCCCTGTACTTAATGTTTTGTATACTTATCAATGATTAAAAATTTGATATAATAGAGTTAAAGGAAATTTTCTTAATGAACTTGCATGAGGCAATAATCTATTCTTTTCTCATATTGCTTTTATATGAACCTGTTGGATGCATACCTTAAAAAGGTTTCATTCTTTTAATAGGAGTGATTAAAACATGATTGACACTATTCTCGGTTTTATGGATGATTAGGTACTTAAGATACAGAATGTCCTTTCTTCTTTTCTTGTATTAAACAAATCATCTGAAATAGACTAAGTTAAAATTATGCATGTGATTTGAATTACGATATAAAGTCATTGGAAAAAGGAAAACTAGTGTGAATCATGATTTTGGATTTGATGGAATTGATGTCATTTAAACAGGATTGTTTAATGAAAACAATTGGTGGAATATAATTGTTTTAAGGATTATTGCTTATCATGTTCAGTTCACTGAAATGACATGTGCTAGCAATTTTTGTAGATGGTCATCGTAAGTGGTAAAGGTAGACAAAATCTGATATGATGAAATGACTGTTTTAATCGGGTTCTTATGAAGAATTCCAACTTGTTTTTCAAATTATATTATGGAAGAAAGTTATTTCTTTTGTTGAAGGCTATTGTCTTAAAGTATGCCAAAGTGCATAAATTGTAATTGTATAGATTTGGAAATAAATGAAACAGGGAGATATTACTTATGTGGATTGTGTTACTTATTTTTTGGATTGATCTTCCTATTACTTGTATGAATGATTGTGCATTCCTATTGTTTTATGTAATTGAGTCCAAATGGATTCCCTAAGTAAGCCTTATTTAATTATGTGGTTGAATACTACATATTTCTAGTTAGTAATTCTTATATCTTATGATTGTAGTTAAATTGTAAATTAGACCATCGCATTATTAGGGAAAGTTGAGAGTGAACTATGCCCTAAAATGTAACTATAACTGGAAGAAAATCCTAATACTCTCTTAATGCTCTAATTAAAAAGCAATATATTGATGGTTATAAATCACCATGACTTAATGGTATTAAGGTTGATATGTTTCAGTCTTTAAGGTTGTTACATACCCTTGCTGGATTAGTTATTTTCCTAATGGGGAAAACTTAAAGGGTTATTGTCCTATTTTGGGGATACAAGGTTGTTAGGTACCTACTGGAAACTTAGAAACAATCTTAAATCTAATTAAAACCCTTTTGTGAAACCGAACCAAATTACAAAAGGTAACTCAAGGAGTGTTGGACTCAGGGTTAAGGAAGGCTACCTAATAAGGTGGGCATGTAATCCAAATATAACTTAACATAACTAAATTCTTGGAGGTATGTACATCTTTCCAAGGTTGTTCCATAGGATGTTGACACATGTCAAATACAAGGTTGTACCTTCGAGAATATTAGGATCTTCTCGAGGATACAACAATGCAGATAACATATGGCAACACCCTTTTGCATTGATCATTAAGATTTACACACTGAGACTTGATAAATATTTCCCTCTGGGACTGGTGAGGATCATATATAGGTTATGAAGTAGCCCTTTGAGACTCTGGGTATTTTGACATGAGGGGTTAACATTGGTTGACCCAGTATATCAACTTACCCCTAGTCTTCAAGAGCATCTTTATAATGTGAATTATGATATTAACCCGATCCAGAGTGAAAAATGAGGACAAGGGGGACTGACTTAGGTTAGTATAAGATGTTCTATATGACATTAGAGTGGGGTGAAGGACGTATTCTAGATTGATGAGTATGCTAGCAAGGAATAAGTAATATGAACAATATGTTTCAAACCTTTGGCCAAAGTATCGCAAGCTGTTGATTGCATTGTCCTATGTCACATAGTCTAAGGATCATGATGCCGATGAATAATAGTAACAATTATTCAGATAGGTTCCTTGGAAAGAGCACTCAAAACCCAGAATAGGGAAGAGAACCACGAGAATGAAGTGTTCAGTTGAAAAATTCAATCTCTAAATTACACATGAATAGATCGGTAGTTCACTGAGTCATGGAATGAATAGATCGGTGGTATACCAAGTCATTACAACTACATATGGTTATCTGTTATAAGAGTGATATGTGTGTTCTAAATTACATATTTAGAACAAGAGAACATTAATAAAAAATAATCTTGTTCTAAGGTATTAAAATGAGGATGTTACACTTTATACATCTACTTGTTGCCTTGCAAAAAGCCCCTCTCCTCCCTGCCACTTTACAAAACCAAAGACAGAGAGAAAGTCATGTAAAAAGGGAAGGAATCAAAGAAAGTGAAAAATCATTATAAACCTTGGTGCACTTTCCTTTCATGTTAGATCCCCCATAGTCGTGCCTTGGCGCACTGTCCCTACTTGCAACATACCTCTAACTTGTGCTCTATATAAAAACACTTAGCAGATTTCATAAAGGCATAGACATATCCCACACGACATCAACATTATATGTTGAGTGCTCCAAATTCATGCCAAGTAGTTTTCCTTTGGTGCATTGAACTACTTTGCAACATATACCAAAATTTCACTTTGGGCACACTTAATATCCATGTAACATCATCCTTTTCAATGCCCAGCTAAAGAAAATTTCCTAAGGCACAGGTGCACATTCCTTGACATCAACATAGCATGTCGTATGTTGTAAACCCACACTTTGTGCTTGTCCCTTGGCACTGTCTTCTATCATGAAACACTCTCCAAAAGTGCGCCCTTTATAACCCTTTAGCACATCTTTTCTCTTATCAACACAGGTGCACCTTTTAACATGTTACCATCCCTGAAAGTGTGCCCATCATTTTTAAGCCTCTGCAGCATGCTATAAACCTACACCTTGCGCCGTAAGCCTTGTAATTGCTCATTCTTCTTTTACCAAGATTTCATTATGAATAACATGACCATTGACATGAATCTTCTGTGTTGGACTTCCTTGATCCTCCTTGCAGAGAAATAGTAGCCATCCTCGAGCTCACAAATGTCTTCGTCAAGTAAAAATCCAACCAAGTCTAAAGGAAAAGTAAAGTTGACAGAACAGGAGATGAAGTACAAATATCACAAATTTGGGATGTCTAACTCATATGCAGAGAGTGATCTCGATATCAGAGACTCCAAGCATGGGCACATTGATATGGAAGACTTCTGGGTGAGAACTAACCAGACAACTAGTGGCCCCTAGATGAACAAACTGGTGGGTAACAGATTGCAATTTGTAGTTGGGCTACCAGTAACTGCTGTATATAACAAGTTCATCATGTTGGTGGCTCGATTCTATAATAAGGACACAAGATGTGTTGAAGATAAGGAGGGAAAGATGATCATCAAACTCACAACTCATCATTTTGAAATAACCCTAGGCATTTCTCATCATAACAAATATGTTGCCATAAGCCTAGAAGACTACAAGAAGGCATGGGATGACAATGAGGACAAATGTATGAAAATGATGAACGAGCTCTATCTTAAGAATAGAAAGCTGGTGAGCAGAATGACTTCAATGAGGAACTGAGTGATACGATCACCTTCTTGAACAGAATATTTGGGCTTCCTGATGCCCATTATTTCCTTAAATAGATGCTGAGGTAATTAGAAACCATGAGCAAGAATGTACTTGATCAGTGTTTTGGCTGGGGAGTAATCATCACCGACACCATCTCTCAATAGCTCCAATAGGTCCTCACAAGTCGGAAGTTCTATATGAAATCCTATGTTGTATACTCTGCAGCATCAGTGAGAGATTTCACAGGCCTGGCTTAGAATGGGGTATGGCCCCAGGTCAAAATATATGAATACTAACCAGAGCTAAGGCTCGAGAACAACATCCCCTAGTTCTCAAAAATGTACGACGCCTTCTTTTATGAGGCGATCTACCTATTGAGGCCAAATATGATACATGGTCAGACCAGCCCAAGCATGACTACTATCACAAAGAAGTGGGGAGCATTGTTCACACAGTTTCCCACATTCACCTATCTCAGAGCAGTGAATTTTGAGGGTGAACCAACAAAGCTACCAAGGTATGCAGGGCCAAAGCTGATCCTTTTAGAGTTATCGAGGAAACTAATCATATACCACGAGAGGTGCATGAAGAGAAAGAAGGGAGGAACTATATTCCCCCTTACAGTGAGCCGATACACCTGTACCACATTGGCCAAAGAATAGGAAATGTATGCTAAGCTTGAATTACTGAATCTAAAGCACTTCCTGGAAAGGCCCACCTTCAACTACCAGATTTTCCTCCCAAGGGCCAAAATTGATCCCATCCATGTCCCTAAAATTGAGGACATCTACATTGACATGACACACAAAATAGATCTCAGGCGAAAGGATCACTCCTGGCTGGCTCTAACAGAGATCATCCATTATGGCATAGCGATCATTCCAAAAGGATTCCAAGAACCTAATCAAGAAGTTGATAAGGTTTACCTTGACATGGATTGGGATGATTGGCTATTCACAGAGATCAACAGAGCCAAGGTGGTGAAGACCATTCAAGAAAAGTTTAAACCCATGCTACAGTGCACCGAGCATTGGTGCAAAAAAAATGGTCTGACCTACCTTGGAGTAGATTTCTCTACTTCTCCTTCAGGTAGAGCACCTCTAAGGCCGGCCCAGGCACCAAAGGGAAAAGGAAAAGATAAGGAGGGAGAACCAAGCAAACAAGAAGAAACTCCTGAAAGCTCTCCTACTTCTTCTGAAGAGTAAGTGGTCAACCTGGTGTCTCCAAGTAAAGAAGAAGAGACCACTAAAGTTTCAAAAGATACATCCACTCAGGATGTGGTCACAGCTACAACCACTGAGGTACCCACCATTCCTTCTTCTGCTCCTTCTCCTCCCTTGTTGTTGAAGCATCTATTCCAATGGATGTTTCTTCTTCTCTCCCTTCCTCCCTTCCATCTCCTACCTCTTCCATCTTCTCCTATCTTGCGGATCTGTCTCCTAGTGTTCCCTCTATCCCATTACAAATCCCTTCTACCTCCATGTCCTTTTCTTCCCCTGTACTAACTCCAGGCCCCATAAGAAGTAGTGTGTTGGACTCCTTATCGATGCTACCATCAAGCATCTCAACGTTCTTCCCTGTGGCCTCTTCAGTTGCTTCCCCTTTCACCCCCATTTCTTCCTTTATTTCCTCTACTCCTTTTCCCATAAGTCCAAGTTGGATCTTTTACCATCTGGGTTAGCTCAAGAGAAAGGTTCCCATAACACCCATGGAATTCTCTGTCATTCCGAAGAAGGGACCTAAGAAGCAAAAGGCTATAACTCACTTCTCTAAGAGCATTTCAGGAGAGAGAGTCATGGAGATTGCATACCCAGATCCCACCAAAGAGAAGAAATATTTTTCTCCTACAGAATTTATAGTGACCCAAGTCACAATGGGAACTTCATCTGAGAGCCTACAAGGAGAGGCCTTATCTACCGTAAATTCTCTCTGTAAGAAGTTTCAAGAAGCAAAAAAGGAGAAGAGAATACTCAAGTACCAAAACAAATCTCCTCTAAGCATTGTAGAGAATGGGAAATGCTCCTCCTGTAACTTCCATCGAGCCTATTGAAGTTCTCAATCAGGAAAAGATAAATGAATACGCCAAGATTGGTGAACAAGTTGTGACAGTATCTTCCTGGATAGAGTAAATCCTTAGACATAGTGAGGAAATAATCATGAAATTCACATGGCTCTACCAGGATATAGATCAGGTAAATAATGAGCTACAAGCAGTAGCAGGACCCCTCTCTGAAGAGTTAGACAATGCCAGATTCCAACATGAAACATTCCAAGCAATGGTCAACTGTTCAACTAATGACCTATTAAAGGTCGGCATCATTGATCACCCATGGGTGCATAACAAAGCTCTCATTGCATTGGATTACCTAGTTGATCAAATGGAATTTATCCTGGAGAGGATAGATGAAATCAAGGATGAAGCCCTAGATGCAAAATACATTATGGAGTAGACGTTTACCAAGATGTCTGCAGGGATGTTGAGTTAATCATTCACCTTAAGGGAGGAAGATGATACCATCCAACTCTTCAAGGCTATCACAACCCAAGGTTTGGTGCCATAGGTCACTTTTGACTGAGAATAAATCAATAACCTTATGTCTTGCCACAATTTGATTGGATACTTGATTGAGGCATGTGAAGAGTACGCCGGATTACTAGATAAGCTCAAAAATGAAAATGAAACTTACAAAGTCATTTACAACCATTTCAAGGGTCCTGATCATAATCAACTTCAGACAATGATCAGCAAGTTTATGGAATACCAAGCTCAGTATCACATCACCTCTCTCGATCAGAAGAAAGACACTCTGTTCAAGCAAAGAGATGATGAGGAGTAGTTTCTCCTCTGGTGTATGCTTCGATATTTTTTTTAAAAATATTTAAAAATTATGTTGGCATTTATGATGACACCATCCATGTTGTATCATGGGATGTTGCCATCCAAAAACTTGCCAAAAGTCATCTTTTGACTTTTTAGATATTTTATAAATATCTTGTAAGATATTTTGTAAATAGTGGTTTGTTTGTTTTTGTCCTCTTCCCTCCTCTTCTTTTATAAATACTAGAATACTTGTTGTATTCCATGTGGACATTTTTTGTATGAAAAAAGAGGTGAAGAGACAAATACTTTGTGCCTTCTTGTAACATAAGAGATATTAATATATATGTTTAGACTTTGTGCTCAATATATGTTTTATTTACATCAGATCTTCCTTAAGTTAGATCTATGTTTCTATTCTGTTGGATTCATTCTTATTATTTTCATTTGTTCATCAGTATTTTTTTGTTTGTTTATGCAAGTAATTTTGTCTTTGTTTACTACCAGCCCAAAGCATATACCTTTTGACTTTTCTGTCTTGGAATTCTTTTGTTTTCTCCCTTCAGATCTATCCTTCCTCTGTTCCTTCTTCCTTACCTTTCTATTGGCAGTTTGAACTACCTCTACTTGGATGAGATCCTGAACCCATCGAAGTTAGAATAGTGTAGATTTGCACAGATTCCTGCTTGATAGAATAGCAATAAACCAGTTTCGCTTTGTTGTCTCAAAGAGGGGCTATGCCCTGCACACTGTTGGCCTATTTCCCCATGACCTGTCTAACTGACAGATTTTCAAACCAACAAAAATGTAGCTATAGGTAAGAATGAGATAGTAGGTGCATATGAGGTTGTGTTTGGGGTAGTCATTGAGGGTATGGTGGATGTGATGGGTGCCACAGAGGTAATAGACGCGGCAGTCATAGCGGGTATAGAACCTAATTGCAAAATGACTGGGGGTAAGGTAGATGCGGGAAGCATGGAGCCAAATGGGGCCAATGCAGAAGTGGGTATGAGATCCAGGGTGATAGATATAGGTATGTCATATATCAATTGACCTGAGGTGTCTCAAGTGGATAAGTGGGAAAGGTAAAACTACAAGGCGGTAAGGTTCTGGTCAAGGAGTCGTGTGAAATCCTCATCTCCGGTAGCAATAGTAGTAGGCTGGATGGGATCCATGGCTGGTGATAAAATAGAAGGTGGTGAAGGAACAGGTGGCAGTGATTGGCAACTGGCATGGAATATGAGGGCGTTTTCTTGTTTTTGGGTCAACACCATGTAAACTAGTAATGATCAGGTAGGGCTGATTCTCTGTAAATGATACAGAGGACATCAAGAACAGGTGAATCTGGTGATAAAAAGTGGATGAAGTAAAAAATGGTGAATGAAATGTGAAACACACTAACCTATTCTGGTTAGGGAAAACTAGCATTGGTCAGGGGTAACTATTTCCGATCACTGTAGAGCAATGAATAGTAAGTAAATAACAACGTAAAAGGTAAAATCTGATAGGTATGCCAAATATGAAGATGTTTAAAATGTCAATGGGAATAATGACAGTGACAGAGACTGTGAAAAGTGGAAGAAAGTGAAGTAATATGTCCTTTTCAGTAGATTAGCAAAAGGACCTAGAACTGACGTTGGTTAGGCATAACTAATGGTGATCAGAGGTAACCAATAAAGGTTACTATGAAATTGAAATAGTGATGAAAGAAAGAGGTTGTGAATTAAAATTTGATGTAGAATCAGACCCAAAATTCTAGAAATGATGATGATATGGCCTAGGCACACTCAGGTGAAGCCAAAATACACCATCTATGATGAGGAGCATGTAAGGATGAACAAGAAAGTGATGAACGTGTTCTCTCACCTCAAAATGAAATCCAAGAAAAAACACTAAGAAAATATGATCCTAGGAGTTCCTTTTCTCTTATGTTTGTGTAGCTTATGCTATTTAAGGAATGACACATGAATTGTAAAACAAATTTTTTGGTGAGGATGGCTTCCTACAAATAAGGAGATCCAAATGGTGAGGTTTTAGGTATGTTATGGTGGGGGTGGGATTCACTCTGAAGTATGACTCGATAGAGTAGCGAGCTGGGTGCCCACTGTGCCATGATCATGTGATCACCTATAGTTTCTTCCAGGTAGGATGTTGTTTAAGAATGTATGTATTTTTAATTTTTGTGTGGTTTGGTAAGACTCAGAGAAAGAGAAAAGGATAGAAGTTCTTTTCTATGATTTTTTTGCAACCATCATCTGGTCATGAATTCCAGCGTATAGGTTTCCCTCAATTAATGTGAGCTAATGCAATAAATTAGAATGGAATGCACTTGTTTTTAAACCCAAATCGAAAATGTGAAATTGGATGGCACAATAAGATGAAGAGGAAGAGGGATGCTCTTTCACTACAATGTAAAAAAAACATGAAGAAATGATTCTTTTTAGTTACACCAAAAGAAAATTTTCCTTTAGAGAAAGTAGAAAGAAGTGGTGGATTACTAGGGAAGAAAATTAGTGTGTATGCTTTTAGAAGGGAAACATAGACACAATTTTTTCCTAGGAATGAATGAAATGAAGGAGCCCCAGATGGGTCTCACTGGGCGTGACAAAATGTTTCACCTTTTTCTTAGATTGTTTCTTTGAAGTGTTGACGAAACATATAGGGTAAAGGGTGTAGGATGAATACCTGTTCAAAGGTCGGTTGATGGTTTGTTGCACACATATGAGTTCCAAATCCACAGCTGATTGTGAGAGATTCCTTTTGACTAGGATGAACTACCTGTAACGAAAACAATACCACCAGAAGGAATTAAACAATATGCATAGTGAACTGCCTAGCGTGAGCTAGATCTGGGAAGTATGATACTTCCTCGATGGCTGTTAGTCCACTGTTTTAAAAAATTCAATGCTGTAAAAAAGTAAATCCTATTGTTATTTTGAAATGATTTAGGTATCTCACTTATAAACACAATAAGAAATAGATCTAATCTAACAGGATAAGCTAGAATAGAATCCAAAGTTCAAATGATTGATTATGGGTTTTTGTATGTCTGATAAAGGTCTTGGGTAGGTCATAGGTGAAGGAGGGTGAGGTGAAACTAGGTGGGTAGATCTCTGTTCATGGCTATGTGGGTAAACACATAGATCGGTGTCGGTCAGAGGTGAGTGACGGTGGTTAGGTATAACCGGTGTTAGTTACTATGAGATTTGGAAATTTCACGGAATAGGTTGGGGTCTCCTTTGTGACTGCACAAGGGACTTTGGTTGGTCGAGATGAGGTATTGGGTGACTAGAGTAGGATTTTGTGAGGTTTTAATCAATATATGGACGTGAAAATGTGGATAATGTCAATAGGGACTAAGATAAACAATGGATGATAAAATGATGATGAAATGAAATAACTAGGAAATTATGATGTTGTACTTATTTAGATTTTGTTCCTAAAGGCCTGTGTGTGAGGGATGGAGTTTCTGATGATGTGTTTGAAGGTCACAAGTGATCAACAACTAAATTAAAGCTTCTGCATGGGCTGAATTTACACTCCTATTTGCTTGGATAGATCAGATCATGGTTGGGATGCCTATGCAAAAGTAGATGCTCAATCTCCTTCCTTGGATACAAGTTTTTACTAGAATTAGTTATTTGAAGATGCATTATCTCTCTGAGATGTGTTCTTTCTTGTCAACTTTCTCCAAATGTTTGCCAACTTCCAACCTTGAGAATAAGGTTGTTTTAGGGTTAAATGTTAACTGACGGTGGTTCCGTCTTAACTGGCGATGGTTAGGAGTAACCAACGTCGACCAAGGAGAGATTTCCTAGGTTTACTAAACTTAGGGAGATCCTACTAATTTTCTTGGATCTCGTGTCATTATCCTACAGATTAGATTGGGAGCTTCTTGTTAGTATGCAGGAATGTAGTTAGAGGGAATGTAGGCATTGATTTTTAGGGTTTGGGTAAGTCTTAGTTAGTTATGGTAACTTACTAAAAGTAGGTCTTCGGTTGAGTTAGCGTGGTGAGGTGTCTAAGTGAACTATATGTGGGGATATTATTTAAATAAGATATTTAAATAATAAATATAGTTAGGGTACTGCATTAATTTAATTAAATTAATATTAGTGGGGTGAAGAGGGGTCATGGCTAGGTAAATGTAATAAAAGGTGCTTATATGTCGAGGGACAAAAGGGGCGTGTGACCTAATTTTAGTGTCTACACTAGCAAACATTTGAAAGATTATTTTAGTGCATTCTTGCACAACTAAGGTGAAATTAATTAGTGGTGACTCCATGCTGATTTGATCTTGGAAATACCAGTTGTCTGACCTTTCTGTCATTTATAATTTGTTGCTCAAATATGTAAAACTGGAAGGAAGAAGATCTCTCTTCATCAAGGACTCTGCTAAGAAGTTGTTTACAGATTCAAGAAACTTAGAGCTAGAGGGGAGAAAGGTGTGGAAGGTTGTTAGAGACTTGAATGCAAGAAAGGAGATCCCTATTGTTGAGTTTGAAAGTGACCATCCTGTTATTGAGGACTATAATTCTTCTTCAAGTGGATCTGATTCAGATAATCCTATTTCTTATTTGAATTCCCCATCAGGTGAGGGACCTTCTTGTGCATTTGAAAGGCTTTCTCCTAAATTTTCTCCTATATTTTCTAAATTTTATAGAGATCATCAAGAAGGAGAGCCCTTAAGAGATATTTGTTTTGAATATTTCATTCCAATTCCCTAAAGACCTCCCACTCCTCATCATTTTGTTTCTCCTCCAAGATCACCACCACAAAATAGCATGGCTCAGCCTAGACCTCCATTTTTTGTTAACACCTTTGGTCCTATAAATTTTAGAGGAATGGATGGTTACCTAAGTGTTGTCCCACAAGATGTCAGAAATAGGTTGCCAAAATTCTAGGGTAACAATGTTATTACTGGTGATCAGCATCTCAAACTTTTTGATATTATGATGGAATATTTTGAGATAGAGTTTGAGGATGTGTATGTCAAATTTTTTATTCATACACTAGAAGATGATGCTAGGGATTGATACAAGGATATGCCTGATAATTCTATTAAATCTTGGACTGAAATGAAGAATGCATTTAGGTTGCAATATGGTGATAAGACCGATCCTAGATTTCTTTTTTCTGAGTTTGAGAGCATGAAGAAGAACCCTAATGAATCAATCCATGACTTCAACACAAGGTTTAACAAAACTTTGAGAAGGCTGCATGTTGGTTTGAGGCCTTGTGATGAATCTTGTTTAATTAAATATGTAGATGCATTTGATAAAAATTTAGCCTATTACCTAAGAGAAAAGAACCCTACCAATCTAAGACAAGATTTTACCATGGCACTTGAAATTGAAAAAAATATCAAGGCTATTGGGAAACCTCTCAAGAGAGATGGTGTAAAATTGATAAACCCTGAAAAACCTCAAGCTAGAAAAGGTGCTGATTTAGAAGAGGTTGTGGAAACTTTGGCAGGGGAAGAATGTTACCTGATCCCTTAATTGCTAGGGTTGCTATTGTTGAAGAAGTTGTTGATATTGATTGGTGTGATAGGTGTTTTCTGCCCCATCCTCCATGTGATGTGGACCAGCAAGAAGGTGAAGCTAATAATGATAATGGTACTCATGAGGATATTTGCATGGTGGGATGTTCTTTAAGCTCACAAGGAGGTGCAACATCTATTAAAGTACTAAGTGCTAGGACTGCTGTAACCTTTTGGGATTGGATCAAATGGGTACAATTCTTGCTTCCCCCTCATACACTTGAAGTTTTTGTAGTGCAAACTTTTGAAATTCCTAACAATAACTTTGAATACTTAAGAAATTTGATGATTAAGAAGTATGATGGTGGTATCCCTTCAGAGGAAGATGGATAATTGTTGATGAATGTTGTTGTAGCTCAAGAGAAAGACTATAACACTAGAAGAAAAGTTGTTAAGGGAGTTGGGCCTCAAACCAAACCTAAAACACCCTTTCTCACAAGCATTCCAAAAGAATCTCCTAGGAGAGAAACACTTGTTAAAAGCTCTGTTGTCCCAAGTAAAAATTACAGTCCTCATCATGCCCAAGCTGCTAAGAATCCCTTGCCATCTAATGAATCTTCTTGTCTCCCTTCCAATTTTGTTTTGCCAAAGAATGTTCCCTATGACATAGCCCAGGTAATGAGCTAAATCAAAGTGAGTGTTCCAATCATTGAGTTTCTTAGAATTCCTGAGCATAAGAAGAGAGCATTTGAGTACTTGGGATTGAAAAAAGAGAAGAATACTCTAGGAAGAAATGTAAATGTTGTTGAGACTCCCCCTCAAGTCATTGTTGACCTTGAAACACCATCAGTAGTAGAAGATCTTGGAGAGACACCTGAGGTATATTTGGGAACATCCTTGGTTGATTCCCAATTTAATGTTGATCCATTCTTTACAACTTTTCTCATAAAAGATAGGCTACTTCACAATTGTATATTTGATCCCAGTACATCATGTAATGTCATGCCTCTAGAAGTCATGAATGAGTTGGATATCAAAGTGACAGCAGCCTATGGGAAGTGTACTACTATGGACTCAAGGGAGGTGCCAGTGGTTGGTTGTGTGAAGGGTTTGGTAGTGTAACTTGCTGCCTATCCGGGTAAGAATTTGAAACTTGATGTTGTAATTGTTGACTGCCCTGCCAAATGGGGTATGATTTTTTCAAGAAAATGGGTTGCAAGTGTTGGTGGCAGTGTTCAGATGGACATGTCTTTTGCCACCATTCCAATTGAGGGAATCCTTGTTAAACTTTATGGTGAGAAGAACATGTTGCACCTAATTGAAGATCCCAACAATGCTTCCTATGAAGTGTTATTTATTGATGTAGATGATGAGAATTTCATTGGTTTTGCTGATGGAAAAGAAAATAATATGGAAAAATCAAAGTTCCTTGATATGGTAGGTTCTCCATGGACATTGTTATTTGATGGAGCTCGCTCCAAATTGGGAATGGTTCTGGTATAGTTCTGCTTTCTCCTAGTTTGGAAGAGTTTGCTTTTTCCTTCAAACTTAATTTTGAATGCACTAACAACATTTCTGAGTATGAGGTATTGTTGTTAGGGCTAATAATTGCATGGAAATATGGAGTAAAAGAAATTTTTGCAAAAGGAGATTCAGAGCTGGTTGTCAAACAAATAAAAAAACTGTATGCTATAAAAAAATAGCGTATGAAATAGTAAAAGCATGCAGTTTGGGATTTAATTGAAATGTTTAATTCCTTTAACATTGTGTATCATGACTGAGGTCTCAATGTTATTTCTAATAAGTTGGTAGTGCTGGGTTCTAGATTTGGAAATTGCACCATTTCATCTTATTGTGAATATAACATTGAAGTGCTAATTAGGTGAGTTGTCCTTGATAATGTGAAACATTAGCAAGTGTTTGATGATGATTATCAAGTGCAAGGTTCTTACAAAATCAAGGTGAGTTTCTAGATCATCATATTGATTGGGAACCAATGGTGTGTATGACTAAAGGAAGAGAGACTTTGTTTGGAAAAAATATTATCCAATTGAAAACTAACACCATTCCTAGAGGCCTTGTTGCTCTTGAGTCTAATTTTAACAATGTTGATTGCATCATCAATAGAAACATGTATGCCTTAAGGGACGTGGAAGAGCATGACTTGGGAACAAAGGAAAAACCAAGAAAAGTTTGGTTGCACAGCAATTTAAGCAGGGAAGGAAAACAGTCCTATCTTTAATTATTGAAACAATATCAAGACTTCCTTGCTTGGTCATATTCAGAGCTGAAAGCATATACAAAATAATTTTTTCGGCATGATATTCCTCTTGAAACAAATGCCAAACCATTCATATAGAAGAAAAGGCTAATAAATCCACTCCTCTCCATGAAAATGCAAGGTGAATTGAAGAAACTGAAGGAGGGAGGGATCATTCAGCCCAGAAGGTATTCATCTTGGGTTGTAAACCTTGTGCTAGTCAGAAAGAAGAATGGAGATATTAGACTTTGTGTAGAATTCAGAAACCTAAATAGAGCTTCATTAAAATACAATTATCCTTTTCCAAACATGGAGAACATGTTGTAGTTAGTAACTAGATCTGAATTTCTTTCCACCTTGGATGGTTTCTCATGCTACAATCAAGTTGTTGTCAAGGATTCAAAAAGATTTAAAACTACCTTTACCACTCCTTGGAGAACAAATGTTAATGTGAGAATGCATTTTAGTCTCATGAATGCTGGGGCTACCTTCCAAAGAGAAATGGATGTTGCTTTTTCTAGTTATATAAATAACTTCATTGCAATTTATTAGGATGATGTGACTGTATTTTCAAAGAGCAGAAAAGATCACTTGCAACTTTTAGAAAAGATGTTGATAAGATGTAGAGAGTTTGGGATCTCTCTCAATCCAAAGAAGTGTCACTTTGGGGTGCAAAAGGACAAGCTACTCGGTCATATTGTTTCAAAGTCTGGTGTCATGATTGACCCTGAGAGAATAGAATCAATCAACAAGGTGCCAATTCTAAGAAAAAATAAGAGAATCCAATCTTTCTTTGGGAAAATTAATTTCATTAGAAGGTTTGTGTCCAATTTTGTTGAGTTGACCCTTCCTATCACATGCATGTTAAAGAAAGACCAGGTTATCAAATGGGAAGAGGCTGCTATTTAGGATTTTGAAGGAATCAAGGAAGCACTCAAACATGCATCTGTATTGGTAGCTCCGAATTACAAGAAGCATTTCCAAATATTCTCCTTTGCTTCTAAAAATACTATTGCATTTTTTTTTCTCCAAAAGGATGAAGATGGGGCTGAGAGGCCTATTTCCTTCCTTAGCAAGGATTTACAAGCTGGTGAGTTAACATATATAATCATGGAAAAACAAGTATTTTCCTTGGTGAAAGTAACAAAGGTTTTTAGGCCTTATATTTTAAGTTCAAAAGTTGTTGCTTATGTTCCCCACACCATGGTAAAATAAATCTTATCAGAGATGGAGATCTCAAGTAAAATATGTAGATGGGTAAAAAAACTGCAGGAGTATGATATGGACATCCAAACCATAAAGCTAGTAAGAGGTTTGGGTCTTGCTAAGCTCATGGCTGAGAGTACCCTGTAGACTGTGGAAGTGAATGTAGTAAAAGAAGAAAGGGCAGATGTTCCTGGGAAATTGGTAAGTTCTAAGTGGTAAAAGAATATAATCTTCTACCTTAGACACCTTTTCTATCCTGATCATTTAAATAAAAAATAGAAAAGAACCCTCAAGCTAGCTTCTCAAAAATATATCATCATAAACCTTGGGCTGGCTTGGAAGAACCCTAAAGGTGTCCTATTGAAATGTATAACTGAAGATGAAGCTCCCAAGATAGTTGTTGATTTCCATGGGGGAGTTTGTGGAGGACACTTTGCTAGAAGAGTAACAACACATAATGTTTTAAGAGCTAGTTATTAGTGTCCTACTCTCTTCAAAGATGCAACCCAGCTGGTTAGAAAATGTGATAGTTGCCAACGTTTCTCTGGAAGAATGGAAGCTTTAGGCTCCCTTCCTTTTCAGCCTATATCAATTGAAGTTTTGTTTAAGTAATGGGGGATAGACTTCATTGGTGAGATTTCAGATCCTTCTAGTGTTGGCCATAAGTGGATCCTTGTAGCCATTGATTATTTTACAAAGTGGGTAGAGGTAATCCCCACATAGAAAGAAACATACCAAATAGTTATGGAATTCTTGTTGAATCAAATCATATGTAGATTTGGAGTCCTATTCAATATTGTAGTTGATAATGCCAAGTGCTTTAGGGCCAAACCTTTAATGGTAATGTGTAATTAATATGGAATCAATCTAACTTATTCTTCAAACTATAACCCACAAGGGAATAGCCAAGATATGTCTAGCAATAAGAATTTGTTAAAGATCATTAGAAGAACCTTGGAGCAAAACAAGAAGAAATGTGGTGAATAATTGAAATTTGTAGTTTGGGCTGATAGGATAACTCCTAAAAGAGATTTTGGTAAAAGCCCATTTGAATTGGTGTATGGAACTCAAGCTTTGCTACCCTTGTACTTGTAATTATCTTCATTTCAGTTTTCCCAATAGTTGGAAAATCAAGAGCTTGGCCCATATGAATCAAGGATCAATCAGATTATTGAGCTTGATGAGGAGAGAAAAGCATCCCATCAAAGGCATGTCAGATTTAGGGAAAAATTGAAGAGATTGTTTGAGAAGGTCACTCCTAGAGCCTTCAATGTTGGAGATCTGGTTTTGTTGTGGTATAGTAGGCATGAAGACAAGGGCAAGCATGGAAAATTTGATGCATTATGGATGGGCCATTATGCCATTGATATCAGAATTGGTGAGAATGCCTTTTTTCTCAAATATTTAGATGGGGAATTACTTGAACTACCTATTAATGGTAGACATTTGAAGCATTTCTTGGATTAATCCCCAAATTTGAGGTATGTACCAACTTGTACAGTGTATAATGTTTGGTTTTTCTCTCTTTTTGTGGTGTTTTGTTTGTTTATGGTTTGCCTTGCTATGTGGCAGCCTTTTTGTTGGGTTCTTAGCTAGTTTTTGGTGATTTTGGCTTGTAAATCCTTTTCCCAATGGATATTTTGGCACTTGGTTTGAATTTTTTCCTTGTGGCACTCACTGGGAGTGCCCATCCCCAAGCAAGAGCCAATGTTGGTGCCATTTTTAAGCTTGCACCATGTTGCCCTAAATTTTCAAATCCGTATCTACATAAAAATGTTTTATCCTTTGATTTGATGGTCTGTAATTCTTTCCCCTAGTTGAAATGCTTTAAAAATTCTCACAAACTTGTTGTTTTGCCCTAATTTGGAAGAATAATCCAAGTTTACCCTTTTTTGTGCCCTAGTTTTTCCAATTTTGTGGGCTATGCCATTTTTCCCTTTGCTAGATTGTGGTAAAATCAAAATTTATCAAATCATACTTGTTTGTAATTGAAAATCCAATCCCAAGGTCGAAATTTTTTGGAAATCATGCTTCAGTTGATTCAAAATAAAAAAAAATCTACCATCTTTGGTGAAAAATTGAATTCTAGGGCATCCTTTGAATTTTTTGCATTTTGACGGTCATACGGGCGTCATTTACCCATCAAATTCATCCTAAGAAGGTATTGGTAATGTGGCAGGTTCTAATTGGCTAAGGAAAAGTGGGAAGTTTTGTAACTTTTCATTTTTTTACTTTTTGACAAATGGGGCATTTTCGGCCCCAAGGACCTGTTTTTTCCAAATTTGCCTATGTGGCATGTTCTTAATGGTAGGGGGATAGTAGGTGGTCAGATTCCCTTAAGGTTTTTAGACCTTATTTTGAAAAAAATTTAAAGTCACAAAATGGTCCGAAGCCCTGCAGCCAATCTAGAGTGGACACGTGTCCTAAAGACCAAAGGTGGAGGAGTGGGCCGAGGGGGGACTTAGAGTGTTTTAGCTCTAATTCTCTAAAGTTTCAAAATAAGTTTCAGCCCCACTCCAATCAGAGGAGGACATGTGGCAACATGATGAGGGTAGAATGGGTCAGTAGAGGTAAAAGGGGATTATTTCCCTTTTTCACAAAATATTTCAGAGTGAAAATGTTTAGTGTGCCCCTGCAAGCCAATCACAGGTGGAAACGTATCCAACAAAGTCAGAGGGAAGTGCGGGCTGCAGAGGGAAATGGTGATTTTTTCCCCTGTTTGGGAAAAGGAGTTGAGGCAAAAATTTAAGGCCCACAAGTGAATCATCGAGTGACACGTGGCAAAGAACAAGGCGAGTCAGCGGGCCAACGGAGGCAGGAGATAATTTTCTCCCTTTTGTAAAGAAGGTTTAAAATCAAAATTTGGAGCGCTGGCCTGCAATGAATCACAAGGAGACATGTGGTGAGGGAGAAATCAGAGGTGTGGGCCAGTGGGGCAAAAAGTGAAAATTTTCTAATTTTCTAAAAAAGGTCAAAATGTGTAGAATTGAAGCATGATCCCAATGGGAACCACTATGTGCCACGTGTTAACTACAAAATTCAAAGGCAAAGTGGTAGAGAAAAAAGTCAAATTTTCCCATTTTTTCAAAAATGTCAAAAAGACAAAAAGTAAGCCCAAATTGATTTCTAATCATTTTTTTCCATGTGTCTGGCCTTATCCAAAAATTTAAAAAGGTAACTCAAGCTTATTTCTAAGTCCACATCTTCCATGTGGAGGGCCAGGACTAAAAGATGGATAAGATCGATGGTTGTTGTGCATCCATTTGTTTTGATCACCATGGGAGCTCCAGAAATTTTGGAATCACGATTTTTGCATCAAAACTCATCAAATTTATAGTGATTTTGTGTCGTCTTGGCCTTTCAGGATCATTGGCATCACTTTCATGACTTAATTCTCTGATCTAAGGTGATTTTGAAATAAATTTTTCCCTAATCCATCTAAAAAAGTCAAATGACAAAATCAAAAGTTGTAGAGGTAATTTTAAAAGGTAAAAAGGTGAAGATGATGAGTCAAAGGTGTTTTCATGCCTCAATGATGACAAACATGCCTTTAGGATGGATAATGATCCAAATATTTGTAATGATTTAATCTTTTCAGGCACACCTGATAACCTGCGAATGTTTTTCTATTTGATGTCATTTTCATTGAATCATGAGTGTTGTTTTGTAACAAACTTGATCCAATGGCATATTATTTGCTTGGGAAAGAAGGCTCCAATGTGGCATGAGGTATATAATGCATTTTGGAGAAATTGTAAAGGGTTGGGGGAAAAGTTGAAAAAACATGAGAAAATTCATAGAGAAAGCTCATTTTTTCTGAAAACTCACCAAAGAACCAGAATAATTTCTTCTGTGTTGGATCTTCATGTATGTGAGTTGGTTACAAGTGTATATCCATCACACACCTCTGACATTGTTCATGAAACTCTCTCCTACTGATGAATCTAACAAGCTTTTGAGTTAATCTATGTTTTTTGGGGCATTATGATGTCTGTTATTATTTTTAAATGCCTTCAAATAGTTTTCATTGTTATTTTTGCAATCTTGCATTGAAAGTATTTAGAAATCACATAGAATCTCCATTTATTTTTTATAGTTTAGTGGCATTTGCAATCTCATGTTCATAAGAGCCTTCATCTGATAAAGAGATAAAATTTTTAAAATCACATTACCTTCCTTGACTGCAAAGATTTCTTGTAAGCCTTTGGGGGTACCTTAGGCATGGTTTGATTAAGGATCTTTGTGTTTAATTGAGTTATTTACTTTAAGATTTTGTGGTGAGTTCTCAAATATTGTGTGAAGAGTGCAACCTGGGCTTCCATTTATGCCTCTTCTGGTTGAAAGAATATCCTGATTATTTGAAGCATTTTATCTGATAGTTGTTCAAGTATTGTAGAGGTTGTCAAAGATCTGATATATCCCAGTTTGTCTTATCAACACCCCACCAAAAATTTATTCAAACAAGCTAATCTTATCCATACTACCCCTACATTGCATTGTGTGTCAAAAAAATATATAACCCATCTACAAAAATGCACAATGCAAATTAGGATTATACAATGTCTTTAGTAACCCTTGCCATGCATTGAAAATATCTCCATGATCTAGGAGTGACAACTTGTGAAAGCCAGATTTGGAGTGTTGATCATATTTTCCCAAGGCATTTTCATACTATTTGCATAAATTGAGGGATATCTTCATCTCCTTCACCATTTTGGTGTTACAATATAGGTTCTCTTACCTTGGTTGAAAATGCACAACCTAAAATAGTGAGGTTCAGATCAAATCCTTTCAAATTTCTATCCATCTCTCCATAAATTTGAGTGCCAGTTAGATCACCTTCCCAACTACAAAATGACATGCATCATGATCTATCTAACTTCAAGCTTCATGTCATATCTCTGATGCTTCTTAGACTGAAAATGAGAACAAATTTGGGTACCAACAGAAGAAAAGGGTTCCAAGGGAGATCTCAAGAGAGGTAGAGAAGAAGAAGAGGAGAGGTGAAGCTCTGTAGAAATAGTAGTAGATTCTATGGGTTAAGCTTAGGTAGGCTATATGAGAGATGGCATATCTAGAGGTATGGGTCTATGAACATCTTTGTAATCTAAAAAGCATAGTTTAGGATTCTGATGTATAAGTATTATCTACATTAATATATTTGTCATGTAATGACCTTGAGGAATGTAATGCGGTTACTAAACAGAGAGTATATGAATATATGGATTTCTTTTCAAATATATACATTGTTCATGGGTATGAACCATAGTTCCTTTTCTTTATATTATCAAATCTTTTATTTGAATGAATGCATGGTTATTTCCCTTCTTGCATCTAAGCTTCTATTAGTAGGGGATGTATTCTCACAAAAAAACACATAATGGAGGGGCTCGACACCCATGCGTGCCTTGGGTGAGTGCCTAACACTGGCTAGGTGATATGCCAATGCACATGGTATTAGACTATTATTTATAAGGACATAAAACTAATTACACACTATTAAAATATAAAGAGATTCAAAACCCTCCGCTCACTACAGAGCTCTCAATATGTTTTCTCTTAATGGTAGCTATATGTGTCCCTCTGCTGATATAGTTATTCCCCTTTAATCAAAAGATATGGAATCATGGGTAGATTCAGAATCCCTAAGTTCTTGTGCCCTTTGAAGCTTATATATCTACTTCTCCTTTTAATTCATGGGAGATGAAAGCTCTAGAGTATGGTTGTGGAGAATACAATGTGTAATAAGCTCTCCTAGTTTTAGACCTATCTTTATTACCAAAAACAAGAGGTTGACCAAAATATCATTTCAGATGGCCTAGAGATGAACAAACTATTAGGACATTCTTACCTAGGGGATTACTTTCCGAAGAGAAATTTTTGGACCCACCTATAACTTGGGTCCTAGAGGACATGTTGGTATCCAATTTTTTTTTCCTTTTCAGTCTGAGTAGAACGACAATTATGCAATGGAGCTTAAAGATAGATTAGACCATGTTGTATGTCATTGGTAGCCAGGGATATGGTCTAGCTTGCACCTAGGTTTGTGGAGAAATGGATAGCAATCTAATAAGACTTGATCTTATCCTAGCTGTTTTAGGTTGTGCCTTATAACCAAGGTAAGAAGACCTATTTTGTAACCTTGTAATGGTGAAGGAGATGGATATGTCCTTATCTTTGCCTGAAATTATATGATGGAAACCTTGATGAAAATATGATCAACACCCCAGATCTGAACTCTCACAAGTTGTCACTTCTCAAAACATGGGTATGTTCTCAAAACAAGGCAAAGGTTACTAGAGACATTGGAAATCATGATTTGTTATGCATACTTTTGCAAATAGATTTTGATCTTCTATGGGTATACACATGCAAATCAAGGATAGTACTTGATAGGATCTTTTTTGTTGGATGATTTTTAGTGGGGGATTGACAAGAAAAACTGGGATAGATTAGATCTTTGACAATCTGTACAATACTTGAACAACTATCAGATGAAATGCCTAAAATAATCAGGATGTTCTTTCAACTAGAAGAGGAAAAACTAGATGCCTGTCTTGTTTTCTTCAAACAATATTTGAGAAATCACCACAAAATCTTGAAGTAAATAACTCAATTAAACACAAAAATATATGATTAAACCACGCCTAAGGTACCCCCAAAGGCTTACAATAAATCTCTCTAGTCAAGGAAGGTAAAGTGATTTTAATTTTTTTTATCTCCTTATCAAATGAAGGCTCTTCTGAGTATGAGATTACAAATGCCTCTAAACTATCAACTAGAAATGGAGATCCTATGTGACTTATAAAGATTTTCAATGCAAGATTGCAACAAGAACAATAAAATTTATTTGCAGGAATTTAAAATTGATAACAAACATCATATTGCCCAAAGAAAAACACATATTTAATTCAAAAATTGTTAGATTCAAGAATAGGGGAGAGTTACATGAACAATCTCAGAGCTCTGTGATGGCTATACACTTATAAAAAACTCACATGCATGAATTTCCAACACTTGAGACATTAACCTGGTTCTTTGGTGGATTTCACAGAAGATGAAATTTCTCTAAAAATTTGCCTATAATTTTCAACTCCTGAAGCTTTACAATTTCTCCAAAATACATTATATACCTCATGCAACATTGGAGTCTTACTTCCCAAGAAAATAATATGCTATGGGATCAAATTTATCACAAAATACCTCATGATTTAATGACAGTGACACCAAATGGAAAAAAAACTTGCAGGTTACTAGGTATGCAGAAAAAGTTAAATCATTACACAAATTTGGATCATTATCCACCCCAGGGACATGTTTTTATCATTCAGGAATGCAAACATCTTTCATTCATCATTTTTTACCTTTTCCCCTTTTCAATTTTACCTCTACAACTTTTGATGTTGACATTTCACGTTTTTTCTCAGGCCTGAGCCAAAATTACATCAAAAACACCATAGATCAAAGAATTAGGTCATGGAAATGATGCCAATGTTATCATAAGGCAAAGATGACACAAAATCATATAAGATTTGATGTAAAAACATGATTTCCAAGCTTCTTGGAGCTCCCATGGTGGCGCAAACAAACGAATGAATAATAACCGTCGATCTTTTATCAACTTTAAAATGTTTTTCCTCCACGTGGAAGATGAGATCTATAAATAATCTCAAAATTACCTTTTTAACCTTTGGATAAGGCAAGACACGTGTAAAAACGTGACTGGATTCGGTCCATGTCCAAAAATGATTTTATGACCTTTTTAAAGTTTTGGAAAATTTTGTAAAATTTCCCCGCTTCTCCCCTGGACCCACCATGTGTCCATATGTGGGCCCCATTGAAAACCATGGACCAATTCTATCAATTTTTCCACTTTTCTAAAAAAATGAAAATTTTCCACAAAACATCCATGGGCCCGAAATTCCAATCTCTTCTCCACCACGTGGTGCTCTTTGATTCGCCGTGGGGCCAAGCCTCATATTCTACCTTCAAATACTTGTAAAAAATTTGAAAAATTTAAAACTTACCATGGGCCCGCACTCTTCCATTGACTTCTTAGAATGTGACACATGTCAATCATGGATAGGATGTGGAGCTTCAGCCCAAAATTTGAATTTTTACCATTTGAAGTTCAAAACTTCAAAGTCACTACAAAACCTGCTACCCCATCCTATCCTTTTCTAGACACATGTCCACCAGGGATGGGATGAGGGCTGAGGGCCAAAAATTCACTTTATCACTTTGAGGCATAAAACATCAAAATTCTCCAAGTCCCCCTACCATCCACATGCCCTCAAGCTAAAATATGTGCCACATGTCCTCTCCCTATTCACTGTGGGCCTTTAGGCCAAAATTTGATTTTGAAAATTTTGCACAATGAAAGCAAAATTTCCTAAGGATAGCTCGCCACCTGCCAATCCCCTAGCCAATCAAAATGTGCCACGTAGGCACTTCATTACAGAAGGCAGAGCCATGGATAAAAATTTGCCTTTTACCAAAATTTCAAACAATGATAAGTTAGAGACATTTCCCAATAACCCTCGGCTAATAGGAACCCGCCATGTTGCCATTACCTTGCAATGATAAATTTGATGGGAAAATGACACCTGTATGATCGTCAAATCATGATAAATTTAAAGGATAACCTAGAAATCAAATTTTTCAACAAGGATTGCAAATTTTTTGATTTTGAATCAACTGAATCATGTTTTGACATTACTTTCAACCTTAGGATTGGGAAATTTACCCATACAATTTAGATTTGATCAATTTCAATTTTTACACGGTCTGGTAAAGGGAAAATGATATAACCTGGTAATTAGAAAAACCAAGGGCATAAATAAGAGCACGAATGCATTTCTCTTTTAAACTAGGGCAGAACAACAAGTTTATGGGCATTTTTAAAACATTCAACTAAAGGAGAGAAATTATAGATCACCAATTTGAGAAATAAAATGTTTTTGAGCAAAAACAAACATGAAAAATTAGGGAACACAATGCAAGTTCAGAAATGGCACTAACATTGGTTTCTTCCTGGGGATGTGCACTCCCTGTGAGTTCCACAAGGACAAAACATAGACCAAGTGCCAAAATACCATTGAGCAAAGGATTCAAAACAAAAGGCAGCCCAAAAAACCAAAACCACCCAACAAAAACGAGCCGAGAAAACAACTAGAATGATTTCCAAGAACAAAGGGAAAACCACTCACCACAAAAAAACAAAAAAAAAGTCAAAACAAAGACTATACAACTGTACAATTTGTGCATACCTCAATTTGGGGATTAATCCAATAAATTTTTTAAATGTCTGTCTTTAAAAGGTAGCTCTAGCAATTCCCCATCTAGATCTTTGAGAAAAAAGGTATGTTCACCAATCGTGATATCAATGGCATAAGGGCCCATCCATAACGGATCAAAATTTCCATGCTTTCCCTTGTCTTCATGCCTACTATCCCACAGCAAAACCAGATCTCCAATATTGAAGGCTCTAGGAGTGACCTTCTTATCAAACAATCTCTTCAATTTCTCTTTAAATCTGACATGCCTTTGATGGGATGTTCTTCTCTCCTCATCAAGATCAATAATATGATTAATCCTTGATTCATATGGGCCATTCTCTTGATCTTCCAACTGTTGGGAAAACTAAAATGAAGATAATTGTAGGTGTAAGGGTAGCAAAGCCTAAGTTCCATACACTAATTCAAATGGGATTTTACCAGTTGCTTTTTTAGGAGTTATTCTATCTGCCCAAACTGCAAACTTCAATTGTTCTCCCCACTTTTTCTTGTTCATTTCCAAGGTTCTTCTAATGATCTTCAGCAAGTTCTTATTATTGGACTCAACTTGTCCATTCCCTTGGGGGTTTCAGTTTGAAGAATAAGTCAAATTGATTCCATATTCATTACACATTTCCATTAAAGGTTTCGATCTAAAGCACATGGAATTATCAGATACAATCTTAACTGGAACTCCAAATATGCATATGATATGATTCAATAAGAATTACACTACCACTCGGTGTGTTTCCTTTTTAGATGGGATTGCTTCAACCCATTTTGTAAAATAATTAGTGGCTACAAGGATCCACTTATGACCAGCACTAGAAGGATCTGAAATCTCACCAATGAATTCCATTCCCCATTGTTTAAATGAGGCTTCAATTGATAGAGGCTGCAAAGGAAGGGAGCTTGAAGCTTTCAAGTATTCTAGAGAAATGTTGGCAACTATCACAAATTATAACCAGCTGGGTTACATCTTTAAAAAGAGTAGGCCACCAATAACTAGCCAGCACTAGAAAGATCTAACATCTCACAAATAATTGCAGGTGTAAGGGAAAAAATTCCTGAGTTCCATACACCAATTAAAACGAGATTTTACTAGTTACTCTTTTAGGAGTTATTCTATCAGCCCAAACTACAAAATTCAATTGTTCTTCCCACTTTTTCTTGTTCAATTCCAAGTTTATTCTAATTATCTTCAGTAAGTTCTTATTACTAGACTCATCTTGTCCATTCCCTTAGGGGTTGTAGTTTGAAGAATAAGTCAGATTGATTCCATATTCATTGCACATTGCCATTAAAGGTTTGGATCTAAAACACATGGCATTGTCAGATACAATCTTAAGTAGAAATCCAAATCTGCATATGATATGATTCAATAAGAATTCCACTACCACTTGGTGTGTTGCCTTTTTATATGGGATTGCTTCAACCCATTTTGTAAATTAATCAGTGGCTACAAGGATCCACTTATGGCCAGCAGTAGAAGGATCTGAAATTTCACCAATGAAGTCCATACCCCATTGTTTGAAAGGAGCTTCAATTGATACAGGCTACAAAGGAAGGGAACCTGAAGCTTTCTTTCTTCCAGAGAAATGTTGGCAACTATCACATTTTCTAACCAGTTGGGTTGCATCTTTGAAGAGAGTAGGACACCAATAATCGACTCTCAAAATCTTATGTGCTGTTACTCTTCTAGCAAAGTGTCCTCCACAAACTCCCTCATGGAAATCAGCAACTATCTTGGGAGCTTCATCTTCAGCTATGCATTTCAATAGGACAAGTTCAAGGTTCTTCCAAGCCAGTCCAAGGTCTGTAATGATATATTTTTGAGAAGCCAGCTTGAGGGTTCTTTTTTTATTTTTATTTAAATGATCAAGACAACAAAGGTGTCTAAGGTAAAATATTACATCCTTGTACCACTCAGAATTTACTAACTTTGCAAGCACATCTACACTTTCTTCCTCTAGCTGATTCACCTCCACATTTTGCAAGTTGCTCTCAACCATGAGCTTAGCAAGACCCAAACCTCTTACCAAATTTTTGGTTTGGATGTCCATATCATACTCCTACAATTTGTTCACCCATCTACATATTTTACTTGAGATCTCCATCTCTGATAAGATGTCTTTCACCATGGTGTGGGGAACATAGGCAACAACTTTTAAACTCAATATTTAAGGCGTGAAAACTTTTGTTGCCTTCACCAAGGAAAATGCTTGTTTCTCCATGATTGTATACTTCAACTCAACTTCTTGTAAAGCCTTACTAAAGAAGGAAATAGGTCTCTTATCTCCATTCTTATCCTTTTGTAGAAAAACAGAAGAAATGGTATACTCAGAAGCAAAGGAAAAGATTTGGAAAGGCCTCTTATAATTTGGGGCTGCTAAAATAGGTGCATGTTTAAGTGCATCCTTAATTACTTCAAAATATTAAATGGCAGCCTCCTCCCATTTGATAGCTTGGTCCTTCTTTAACATGCTTGTGATTGGAAGAGTCAACTCAACAAATTTGGAAACAAACCTTCTAATAAAATTAATCTAACCAAAGAAATACTAGATGCCTTTCTATGTTCTTGAGATAGGTACCATGCTGATTGCTTCCACTCTCTCAGGGTCTAGCATAACACCATCTCTTGACACAATGTGACTAAGCAGCTTGGCCTTTTTCATGCCAAAATGGCACTTCTTTATATTAAGATAAATTCCATATTCCCTACATCTGATTAGTATCTTCTCCAAGTGCTGCAAATGATCACCTCTCTACCTTGAAAATACAGTCACATCATCTTGGTAAAATTTAATGAACTCAATGATGTAACCAAAAAAATAAACATCCATTTCTATTTTAAAAGTGGCACAAACATTCATCAAACAAAAGGGCATCCTAACAAAAACATATGTCCCCCAAGGAGTAATGAATGCTGTCTTAAGTCTTTTTGATTCTTTGACAACCACTTGACTATATCCAGAGAAACCATCCAATGTAGAAAGCAATTCAGACCTTGTCACAAGCTACAAAATATTTTCCATAGTTGGAAAGGGGTATTTTTCCTTCATGGATGTTTTATTTATATTTCTAAAATTCACACAAAGTCTGATGTCTCTGTTCTTCTTCATGACTGGCACAAGGTTTGCAACCCAAGATGAATATCTAGTGGGCTGAATAATACCTCCATCTCTCAACTTCCTTAACTCCTCTCACATTTTCATGGAGAGAAGTGCATTAATTGGCCTTTACCTCTATTTGAATGGTTTGGAATTTGTTTCGAGATGGATCTCATGCTGAAATAAATATTCTCTGTATTCTTTCAGCTTTGAATAGGACCAAGCAAGGTAGTCTTGATATTTTTTCAAGAGTTGGGCATAGGACTGTTTTTCTTCTTTACTTAAATTGCTGCCCAACAAAACCTTCCTTGGTTTGTCCTTTGTTCCCAAGTCATGCTCTTCCACTTCCCTTGAGGCAAACATGTTTCTATTTATGATGCAATTAACATTGTTAGAATTTGACTCAAGTGCAACAAGACCTCTAGGAATGGTGTTTGTTTTCAATTGGATGGTATCTTTTCCAAACAAAGTTTATCTTCCTTTAGTCATGCATACCATTGGCTCCCAATCAATATTCTAATTTACAAACTCACCCTAGTTTTGCAAGAACCTTAGCACTTGATCATCATTGTTAAAGACTTGCCAATGTTTCACATTATCAGGGATAGTTGGCCTAGTCAACCCTTCAATGTTGTATTCACAATAAGGTGAAATGGTACAATTTTCAAATCTAGAACCCAGCACTTCCAACTTATTAGCAACAACATTAAGACCTCTGTCATGGTAAACAATGTTAAAGGAATCAAACATTTCAATTAGATCCCAAACTGCATGCTTATACTATTTCATATGCTGATTTTTTGTAGCATATAGTTTTCTTATTTGTTTGACAACCAGCTCTGAATCTCATTTTGTAACAATATATTTCAATCCATATTTCCATGCAATCCTTAACCCCAACAACAATGCCTCATACTCAAAAATGATATTAGTGCATTCAAAATTAAGTTTGAAGGAAAAAACAAATTCTTCCAAACTAGGAGAAAGCATAACTATACCAGCACCATTTCCAAATTTGGAGCAAGCTCCATCAAATAGAAAGGTCTAAGGAGAACCAACCATATCAAGGAACTTTGATCTGTCCATCTTGTGTTCTTTTCAATCAGCAAAACCAATGAAATTCTTAGCATCTACATCAGCAAACAACACTTCATAGGAAGCATTGTTGGGATCTTCAATTAGGTGTAACATCTTATTTTCACCATAAATTTTGACTAGGCTACCTTCAATGGAAATGGTGGTGAAAGACATATCCATCTGAACACTGCCACCAAAACTTGCAGCCCATTTTCTTGACAAAAGCATACCCCATTTGGTAGGGAAGTCAACAATTACAACATCCAGTTTCAAATTCTTAGCCGCATAGGCTGCAAGTTGCACTACCAAACCCTTCACACAACCAACCACCAACACTTCCCTTAAATCCATGGCAGTACACTTCCCATAGGTAGTTTTCACCTTGATATAAAAGTCATTCATGACTTCTAGAGGCATGACATTACATGATGCACCGAAATCAAACATACAATTGTGAAGTAGCCTATCTTTTATGAGCAAAGTTGTAAAGAATGGATCAACATTCAATTGGGAATCAACCAAGAATGTCCCCAAATATGCCTTAGGTGTCTCTCTAAGATCTTCCAGTGCTGGTGGTGTTTCAAGGTCAGAAATGATTTGAAGAGGAGTCTCAACAACATTTACATTTCTACTTGGGGTGATCTTCTCTTCTTTCAATCCAAAGTACTCAAATGATCTCTTCTTATGCTCAAGAATTCTAAGCAACTCAATGATTGGAACACTCACTTTAATTTGTCTGAATACCTAGGCTATGTCATAGGGGACACTCTTTGGTAATATGGCATTGGAAGGGATACAAGAAGGTTCATCAGATGGCAAAGGATTCTTAGCAGCTTGGGCGTGATGAGAACTGTAATTTTTTCTCTGGACAACAGAGCTTCTAGCAAGTGTTTCTTTCCTAAGATATTCTTTGGGAATGCTTGTGAGCAAGGGTGTTTTAGGTTTGGCTTGAGGCCCAACTCCCTTAAAAACTTTTCTTCTAGTGTTATAGTCCTTCTCTTGAGCTACAACAACATTCATCAATAATTGTCTATCTTCCTCCAAAGGGATACCGCCACCATACTTCTTAATCATCAAATCTCTCAAGTATTCAAAGTCATTGTTAGGAATTTAAAAAGCTTGCACTACATCAACTTCAAGAGCATGAGGGGAGATAACGACTTGTACTCGCTTGATGTAATCCCAAAGGTAGTAGTAGTCCTAGCACTTATTACTTTAGTAGATGTTGCTCCTCCTTATGAGCTTGAAGAACAGCCCACCATGTAAATATCATCATCAGTTCCATCCTCGTTATCAACTTCATCAAATTTTTGGTCCACTTTACATAGAGGATGAGGAAGAAAACATCTATCACACCAATCCATATCGGTAATTTCATCAACAACAACAACCCTAATAGTTAGAGGGTCAGGAACCAATCTAGTTTCACGTGTTTGGGGTTGTGTATTTATAGATCCAACAAGCCCTTTACTTGTTGTTAGTGTAAAATCACAGCACCCCTGGATGTAGATCAGGCTTCTAGGTTGATCACTCAGGCATCCAGTGTGATTGCAAAACATTGAAACCTTTCTCTAGGGGTGGGACCTGTAAAATGAGAAAGGAATCTCCAGAGAAGGCTAGTTCCTGCTCCTAAACTACCTGCCACAAGCTATTCCAGTGCAAGCAACCTAATCTAATCCTAATCTAACCATGCCAAGGAGACAGAGAGAGAGAGAGAAGGGAAAAACAACAAAAGCCTACACTAAAACGGTGATACACCAGAGAAGGAGAATGTTGAACCTCTATCAAAACTGCCATGGGACAAAGAGAGGTGAGCAATGGGAAGGATGGATAGATGCATCACAGGCCCAAGGATAGATTTCACATAGAAAATGTCCCAAAACTCCATGAACATAGCTCCAGACCTGCAATGAACATTCAAACATGCACAAATACCTGCAATGAAGAGAGGCAAGAGGAAAACAAGCGAAGAACGAGCAAGGATGGACAGATGCATCACAAAACACGTTTTTTGTTGCTCTAGAAGTTTGCACAGAACATCATTTCATTAGTAAAAGGAAAAAACACTATTATAGAGTAGGGAGGAGGTTCGAGCTCCATTTTTAACCCTAGAGAAGAAAAGAAGGGAGGGCAGAGTAGAAAAGATGAACAACTTGTTATCCCCATATAAAATGAGCCAAATTTGGCTTTATACAATGCATGGGTCTAGCCCAGGAGACAAAAAAATAAGGGAAAACATGTAAGCAGCCAAATCATTGACCAAAACACATTCTTCATTAAAATTGGTGGTTGAGACATCACTTCTGGCCATGCTTCTGGCCATTATCATTAAAACTGGTTGTTGAAACATCACTTCTGGCCATTATCACGTGTCAGAGCCATTTCTCAATTTTCTCCCTCCAGACTGCACCAAAATTCAAGATTGATCCTAGAATCATGTAGAGAATTTCAACAGCTTTCTGTTGATATAAAGAACGTGTAAATCTGAGCTTTGGATCAAAAGATATGTTGATCTGAAGATTTATGGCACAGAATAGAGCAAAACGGATTTTGAAATCTTTTCCCGCGCTTCGCCACCTGGACGACACGTGGCAGGCTCTGATTGGATACGTAATTCTCTCTCCTCTACATTTGCATCGGGTTTGGGGAATGTCTCGACATGTGCTTGATGCTTGTGTTTTCCCGACACCCGCTTATGCCGGTATTGCCAAGTTTTCCTTTGTTTCGGGTTCGGAAGTGTGACTTGCATTTGCATCGGGTTTGGGAGGTGGCTCGACATGTTTTCCTCCCATGCTTTTCTGACTTGTTTCCCCGACTCCAAGACCCGATTTCCTTTGTGTCAGGATTTCTAACCCCTCTGACACATTTCTTCCTTGGTCGGGTTTTCCAACCCTTCCGGCCTGATTTTTTCCTTGTGGGCCCTAGCTTGGACACATGGCACTATCCCATTGGTTTGGGTCAGTGCTTGAGACCTCGCCCTTCAAATTTTTTGACTTTTCTCCTTGTGACACATGTCATGATTTGGTTGGTTCTCGGCCCTTTCGGCCCCTTTGCACCCTTCGCGTCTTTATGTCCTGGATGTCCCAAGCTGCTTGGGCCAAAAACTTCCGATCCGCCCGAAATGGGCTTCCTCATCCTCATTTGGTCGATGACGTGGCATTGTTTGATTGGCTTTCGGCTCCTTTGGTGATCCGCATCCCATGCATCCCTTCTTCCTGGATGTCCCAGTATGAACTTTCTCTGTTTCAGGTGAACCGGCCGGTTCGCGTCATCACGGTCCAAATGTCCCAATTGCTTCCGGACTGTTTGTTCTCATTTCGGCCAATCCGGCCGGTTCACGTACTTCACGTACTCTTGTCCTGAACTGTCCCACTCAGCAGTTAGTCATTTTTCTTCCTCTTTCAGCTGGATCGGCTTCTCACACCCGCTGCGTACTTCTGTCCCAGATGTCCCTTTGCTTCATGGGCCGCCTGGAGGCTTTTCGGCCGATCCGCACCTAGATGTCCCACACGTCCCTAATGTTGCAAGGACTAGGACTTAGTCATTTTTTTATGATTTTTTCTGGCTCAATCTACATGCCTTCTGTAACTTTTTCTGCATTTTCTCAGAGCTCATTCTTTTCGACCTGGACAGGGAAGTTAGAAAAATTTCTGAAGGGACCCTAGAAACATGATTTTTTCCCTGAATCAATTTATCTGCCTGGGACTTGAGAATTCTGATGCATGTTATCAAATTAACCCTGGGGGTGAATTTTGGATAACAATTTGGTGACTCAATGGGGTCATCTGCTTGCTAGATGAAATTACCAGTTGCCTGAAGCATCCATTGGGCATGGAATCATGAGTTGTAACTTGCAACTGATCTAAACTTTGAAAACCCCCCTTTGAGTCACTTGGAAACCCATTGAACCTGGAGTGTTCTCACCAAGATGCCACTGAAACGAACTGTGCAAGAGCAAAACCAGCACAACAAAAACTATGTACAGAACTGAAAATCATACATGCTCCAAATGGAACATGCAGAGTGTGCACAAGCACTTCTTCTGCTGAAAGCAAACCTACCTACTCTATTCTAACTGGAAGCAAAGGTAAGCTAAACAAACCCTGCAATTGGTTGTGCAAAATAGCTTCCTTTCTTCAAAATTGGAAGCCATGCAATTGATTTGGCACTGATCATGGCTATTTGGATGGATGGAAAATCAACAAGAAGTTGGTCTTCTATCCAAATCATCAAGGTGTCAACTGAAAAATCCAATACCTCTTTTAGTCGCTCTGCATTTGGATTGGAGGGGTATGATAGCTGATCCTTGGTACTCTGTAGCTCACCCTCATGCTCAGAAGTGAGCATGACTGGTTGTGGCTTCCCCTTTGGCTCCAATGAAGCCAAATACCTGATTGGGCAAGGTCTGATCTGTTGAGTATGCCTATCACTCTGATTTTCTACTCCAAAAATGGAGTCTTCTTGTAGATCTTCTTAAATGGATGATGTGGAAGAAATGGTGAAATTCCTCTGCCCTTTCTCCTCCTCCAATGAAGAACATGGAAGATTAAAATCTTCCAATCTTGGTTCCAAAGAGTTGCTATAAGATGCAGGCTTCTGTAAATGAAAGATATCCTCCATGACAGTAGACTCTGGTGTTTTGGATGTGGATGATGAAAGAGAGAATGGTGAAAACTCAACCAGCTCTTCTCCATCAAAACATTCCTCCAAATCTGACAGGTAAACTGCCTCATTGCTATCCTGTTGCTTATGTTTAACTTCCTCCATGGTGTCCTCTTGATCTGTAACTTGATGACTGATTTTTGCAATATCTTCTTCCCCACATGGAATTGGGAATGCAAGAGGAGGGATGGGTTGAAACTCAACTGATTTTACAATTTTTTGTGGTGGTGGAGGAGGTGAAACCTCTTGTTTCTTTGGAGGAGGGGGTATTTCATTTAGCTCTTGTGGAGGGGGTTTGGATTTGGAAGAGAAGAGGGTGGAAAAAATGAGATGGGATGGAAGATTGAGAGATGGAGACATGGGATCAACATTTGGGACAGCAGATGAAGGTTTTGAAACTTGACACTGCTGAAATGATACAGATTGGGAAAGAGGAAATAGAAAGGCATGAGATGGTGTGCTTACCTGTTGACAAGGTTGCTGAATACTCCTCTCATACACCTCTATTTCTTCAATCCACTTTGCAAGCAAAGGCAGCATTGCAATCATGAAGTCAAGCTTCTCCTGAGGGCTGTAATGCCTTGGAAAAGGTCCCACCCATGGACAAGGTGCTCTGCAACCGATTCCAAATGCTTTCATCTGTGCCTGAGCCCTGGACTACACTATGTTTACCTCCATCTTTTGGATTTTCTCCAACAGACCAACATCTTGCATCTGATGGTCTTCATTGTATGCATACTCTTGCTCTTGGAAGGATCCATAGCCAAACTGACTTTGGCACTGCTGTTCATATGAGTATGCATGTTGATCTTGAATCTGCTCAAAATGTTGATTTGGAGGATTTGTAAAACATGTTGGAGGTGGAATATACTACTGTTGTTGATGTGAATTTCATGATGGAAATGAAGTCAAGATTGCACGACTTCATGGAATGGAAAATAATGAAAGGGATGGAAAGAAGGATGAATGAAAAATGAATGAAAATGAATGGAAAGGAAGATCTGCAACTTCAGAGATGGGTTGTTGACCAGATGGAGTCACCAGATGTGTTTACAAGTGCCTCCAAAGGCTGAAATCTTTACAGGAACACACCAACCTGCAAAAGATGAAGTGGAAAACCTCTAAGGTCCCGCCGGGCATGCCAAAACTATTGTTAGTACAAAATCACATCACCCCTAGATGTAGATCAGGCTTCTAGGTTGATCACTCAGGCATCCAGTGTGATTGCACAACATTGAATCCTTTCTCCAGGTGTGGGACCTGTAAAATGAGAAAGGAATCTCCAGAGAAGGCTAGTTCCTGCTCCTAAACTACGTGCCACAAGCTATTCCAGTGCAGGCAAGCTAATCTAATCCTAATCTAACCATGCCAAGGAGACAGAGAGAGAGAGAGAAGGGAAAAACAGCAAAATCCTACACTAAAACGGTGATACACCAGAGAAGGAGAATGTTGAACCTCTATCAAAACTGCCATGGGACAAAGAGAGGTGAGAAATGGGAAGGATGGACAGATGCATCACAGGCCCAAGGATAGATTTCACACAGAAAATGTCCCAAAACTCCATGAACACAGCTCCAGACCTGCAATGAACATTCAAACATGCACAAATACCTGCAATGAAGAGAGGCAAGAGGAAAACAAGCGAAGAACGAGCAAGGATGGACAGATGCATCACAAAACACATTTTTTGTTGATCCAGAAATTTGCACAGAACATCATTTCATTAGTAAAAGGCAAAAATTCCATTACAGAGCAGGGAGGAGGTTCGAGCTCCATTTTCAACCCTAGAGAAGAAAAGAAGGGAGGGCAGAGCAGAAAAGATGAACAACTTGTTATCCCCATATAAAATGAGCCAAATCTGGCTTTATACAATGCATGGGTCGAGCCCAGGAGACAAAAAGCATAGGAAAACATGTAAGCAGCCCAACCATTGACCAAAACGCATTCTTCATTAAAATCGGTGGTTGAGACATCACTTCTGGCCATGCTTCTGGCCATTATCATAAAAACTAGTTGTTGAAACATCGCTTCTGGCCATTATCACGTGTCAGAGCCATTTCTCAATTTTCTCCCTCCATACTACACCAAAATTCAAGATTGATCCCAGAATCATGTAGAGAATTTCAACAGCTTTATGTTGATATAAATAACGTGCAAATCCGAGCTCTGGATCAAAAGATATGTTGATCTGAAGATTTAGGGCACAAAATAGACCAAAACAGATTTTGAAATCTTTTCCCGAGCTTCGCCACCTGGACGACACGTGGCAGGCTCTAATTGGATACGTAATTATCTCTCCTCTGCATTTTCATCGGGTTTGGGGAATGTTTTGACATGTGCTTGATGCTTGTGTTTTCCCGACACCCGCTTCCGCCGGTATTGCCAAGTTTTCCTTTGTTTTAGGTTCGGAAGTGTGACTTGCATTTACATTGGGTTTGGGAGGTGGCTCGACATGTTTTCCTCCCATGCTTTTCTGACTTGTTTCCCCGACTCCAAGACCCGATTTCCTTTGTGTCGGGCTTTCCAACCCCTCCGACACATTTCTTCCTTGGTCGGGTTTTCCAACCCTTCCGGCACGATTTTTTCCTTGTGGGCCCTAGCTTGGACACGTGGCACTATCTCATTGGTTCGGGTTAGTGCTTGAGACCTCGCCCTCTGATTTTTTGGAATTTTCTTTTTTGTGACATGTGTCATGATTTGGTTGGTTCTCGGCCCTTTTGGCCCCTTCGCGCCCTTCGCGTCTTTATGTCCCGGATGTCCCAAACTGCTTGGGCCAAAAACTTCCGATCCGCCCAAAATGGGCTTCCTCATCCTCATTTGGACGATGATGTGGCATTGTTTGATTGGCTTTCGGATCCTTCGGTGATTCGTGTCCCACGCGTCCCTTCATCCTAGATGTCCCAATATGAACTTTCTCTGTTTCAGACGAACTGGCCGGTTCGCGTCATCACAGCCCAAATGTCCCAATTACTTCCGGACTGTTTGTTCTCATTTCGGCCGATCCGGCCGGCTCGCGTACTTCGCGTACTCTTTTCCCAAACTGTCCTGCTCAGCAGTTAGTCATTGTTCTTCCTCTTTCGGCCAGATTGGTTTCTCGCACCAGCCACATACTTCTGTCCCAGATATCCCTTTGCTTCACGGGCCGCCTGGAGGCTTTTCGGCTGATCCGTGCCTAGATGTCCCACACATCCCTACTATTGCAAGGACTAGGACTTAGTCATTTTTTATGATTTTTTCTGGCTCAATCTACATGCCTTCTGTAACTTTTTCCACATTTTCTCAGAGCTCATTCTTTTCAACCTGGACAGGGAATTTAGAAAAAATTCTGAAGGGACCCTAGAAACATGATTTTTTCCCTAAATCAATTTATCTACCTGGGACTTGAGAATTCTGATGCATGTTATCAAATTAACTCTGGGGGGTGAATTTTGGATAACACTTGTGTCATAAAACCTCTACTCATTCCTATGGTGATTTCCAAATATATGTTGTGCCTTCTTCCTAGGCTGACATTGTGATGTATTCCCAATTCCCTTCTCAGATCTTGCCAAGTTGTATGAGATTTCCTTGACAACCCCTACCAAAGTCTTCACAACCTCTTCTAAATCAACACCTTTGCTAGCTTGAGGTTTGTTAAGGTTTATCAATTTTACACCATCTATCTTAAGAGGTTTCCCAACAAACTTGATATTATTCTCAATTTGAAGTGCCATGGTGAAAGCTTGTCTTAGATTGGTTGGGTTCTTGTATCTTAGGTAATAGGCTTCCTTTTTATCAAATGCATCTACATATTTTATTAAACAAAATTCATCAAAAGGCATCAAACCAACAGGAAACCTTCTCAAAGTTTTTTTGAACCTTGTGTTGAAGTCATGGACTGATTCATTAGGGTTCTTCTTGATATTCTCAAACTTAGATAAAAGAAATATAGGATCAGTCATGTCACCAGATTGCAACATAAATGCATTTTTCATTTCAGTCCATGAATCAATAGAGTTATCAGGTAGAGCCTTGTACTAATCCCTAGCATCTTCTTCTAGTGTATGAATAAATAACTTAATATACACATCCTCAAACTCTATCTCAAAATCTTCCATCATATTATCAAAAAGTTTGAGATGCTGATCTCTAGTAATAGCATTATTACCCTTGAATTTTGGCAATCTATTTTTGACATCTTATGGGACAACATTTGGGTAACCATCCATTCCTCTAAAATTTATAGTCCACCAAAAGTGTTAATAACAAAAGGTGGTCTAGGCTAAGCCATATTGTTCGGTGGGGGTGATCTTTGAGGTGAGACAAGTTGATGAGGAGTGTTATATCTTTGGGGCTCAAGAATGTGATTCACAAGACTGGTATCCCCTAAGTGCTAATTTTCTTTGAAATTTTTACTTGAATTAAAACATAGAGGTGTAGATTAGAGAAGGAACTTACCAGGTATAACAAAAGGACCTTCACTAGCTGAGGCAAACAAGTTTATGAGAAGATTAGTTGAATCAGAATCACTTGAAGAAGAGTGATAGTCCTCTACCAAACGCTGATCTCTCTCACCAATGGCTATATCTTTGCCTGATGTCTAAACTTTAACCACTTTCAAAACTCTTCTTCCTTCCAACTCTAAATTTCTTGAATCTGAGAACAACTTCTTAGCAAAGTCTGTAAGGAAGAGAGATCTTCTTCCCTCCAGTTTTACAGAGGTCAACAACATAAAAATATGATAGAAAGCTCAAGACACTGGTATTTCCAAATTCAAATCAGCATGGAGTCACCATTAAGGAATGTCACCTTAGTTGTGAAAGAATGCACTAAAATAATCTGTCAAATGTTTGCTAGAACTGAAAAACTTTGCAAAGATTTATAACTAAGACCTTATTCTTCTTAGATCAATCAATCACAATGCAACCAAAGTGTGTAAACTACTGGGAAATGAAAAATGTTATCTCTTATGGATGGCTTTTCAAGCTACAATTAGATCAAAATTGTAGAGGAGGATCAACACAAGACAAATTTCATAACCCCTTGAGGGATGTTCTATTATTAGGTAATGCCCTTTAGCCTCAAAAATATAGGTGCAACCTATCAAAGGGAAATGACAGTGATCTTCCATGATATGATTCATGACACCATGGAGGACTATGTAGACGATATCCTAGGGAAATCCAAGATGAGAGAAGATCACCCTAATATTTTGCGGTATACCTTCAAATGCCTAAGGGAATACAAGGTTAGATTAAATCCAAAGAAGTATGTGTTTGGTGTATTGTTAGGAAATTTAATTGGCTTCATTATATCATAGAGATGGATTGAGGTAGACTCAACTAAATTTACCGCCATTACTGAAATGCCTCCTCCCAAGAATATTAAAAAAATGCGTAGCTTGCAAGGAAAGATACAAGCCATCCATCATTTCATTTCACAAATGGTTGATAAATGTAATTCATTCACCCATCTACTTAAGAAATATGTTTCCTTTATTTGGGGACCAGAGAAATACTAGGCCTTTGCTTTGCTTAAACAATACTTAGCCAATCCACCTGTCCTCATGCCTCCAATTCCCAGTGAGCCACTTTTACTATATATTTTTGCTACCTAATTTTCTATTGGTGCGTTTGGTCACACAATATGACCTAGGTCAAAAAGAGAAATCCATGTACTATCTCAACCGTATTTAAATTAATTTTGAGCTCAACTATCCTCAGATTGAAAAATATTGTCTGGCTATCATTTTTACCTTCCAAAAACTTTTCCATTACCTATTGAATACTAATACCAAGCTTATATCTAAAGTCTACCCTCTCAATTAAATGTTGTCAAAACCTGCCCTTACGAGAAGAATGGATAATTGGATCATTCTACTCAGTGAATTTGACATTGATTATGCACAAAAAAAGTTAGTTAAAAGACAAGTGCTTGCTGATTAATTAATAAAAGTACCATTACTAGGAACATATCCTATGAGTCTGGATCTCGCACACTCATCATCGATGTATATTGAGTAATCTATCATGTGGCAAGTGCACGTTGATGGATCTTTCACTTTCTCATGGTTCAGGAGTAGGTGTAGTGATAATTCCTCCTTCAGGAGACCCCATACCGCAAGCTTTTTATCTTGGTTTTCCTTGTACAAATAATATTACCAGAATATGAGGCACTCATCGCTTGGATGAAGCTAGAAATCAAATGGGATATCCACCATGTCAAGGTCATTGGTGAATCACAATTGATCATTAAACCAGTCAATGATGAATACAAGGTCAAGGATGAAAAACTCATCCCCTACAAGAAACTAGTGGAAACTTTGAAAGAATAATTTTTGTGTATTACATTCAAACAAATCCCAAGGGCACATAAATGATTCACATATGCAAGGGAAACTGTGGGTTTGAAGCTACAAATTCCACTAGAGAGAAATGATATGCCATTATTTGTTGAGAATCTACACTAGCCAACGTATGAAATGCCAAAATCTTTCTTGGCTTGTGAAGTTGTTGGTCGCTATTCCTTGTGGTATGCACACATCCATGCCTATCTTAAACACAATACCTTTCCTCTTGCCATCTCTCGCTTCTAAAAAACAAATCCTTATCCACCAGATAGCCCATTACACCCTCTTAGGAGATACGCTCTATCATCGTGGCTATGATGGGAATCTGTTGCGTTGTCTAGATATAATGCCGAGTTAGGCCAACCAATCAAGGAGGTACATGAAGGGGTATGCATTGACCATATAAACAAAATGGTTTTAAGAAATAAATTGTTAAGGGTAGGATATTATTGTCCCACTATGGAAAAAAATTGTTATAACCATGTGATAAAATGTGTCTTATGTCAAAAATATGGAAATTTCATCCATGCACCATCGTAGCTGTTGTAACCAATCACAACCCCATGGCCATTTTCTAAATGGGGACTGGATTTAATAGGGAAGCTCACCCCTACCTCATCTGATGGCCATACCCACATCATCACAGCTACAAAATATTTCACTAAGTGGGTGGAGGTTGTTCCTTTGACTTATGTTACAGGTGCTCAGATATCCAAGTTTATCATGAATACACCTTATCTGTCGGTATGGCATTCCTACAACCATAATTACTGATAATGGAAAATCATTTAAGAAAGGGACAATGAAAGATATTTATCATCAATTTAAAATAAAATTGAAGTTGTCTATACCATATTATCCTCAAGGTAATGAGAAAGATGAAGCCACTAACAAAACATTGGTTCAGATCATGGAAAAGATGATGAGTAAGATAGGTCACAATTGGAATTTACGAATTCACCAAGCCCTCTGAGCTTATAGGACCTCCATTTGCACTCCTACTAGTGTGGAACCTTATTCCCTAGTGTTTGGAACAAATTATATCATCCCATTGGAAAGAGATATTCCTTCCCAGAGAATAATATCTCTTAGGGATTATCTAGACAAAGATGAAGATTACAGAGTGGCCAGGATGGTAGAATTAGAACTCCTAGATGAAAAGTGCATCCCCACACTTAACCATCTCAAGGTGTATTAAAAAAAATTCTCCTAAAATTATAATAAAAGGATCATACCTCGTTAGTTTGAGGTTAGAGATTTGGTCATAAAAGAGAATTAGTTCAACACAAGGGTAGAAAGAGAGAAGAAATGAAATTTTGAACCACACTGGCTAGGACCTTACATCATTATGGAAAAATATGGGATAGGTGCATACAAACTTGCTCATCTCAATGGTGACGAGCTCTATGGGCCTATGAATGCCATACACCTTAAGTGGTTCTATGCTTAAACATGGCGTAAAAATAAAAAAAATAAACAAAAAATTAAAAAATGATCAAAACAAAACAAAGTCAAAAAAGAGAAGAAAAAGAGAAAAAAAGTCATCCAAATGTGAAAACCACGCAATTCTAGCGCTTTGGATAGGTCCCTTGGTGAAAACTAACTTCCAGTGGCTTGGGAGGATTCATTGTTCACAAGCATCTTACATTTGGATGGTAGTTTTACTTAGCATAGGGCTGGTTCCAAACCTACATCCAAGATTCCATGTGAGCATATCCTATCAAGCCTTGATCCGGTTGTTTCTCCTCTTGTAATTTAATGTAGGGATTTTTCCTTTGTATATTCCCCATATAACGTTGGGGGCACTATCACACTTTCACCTTCCTATTTATAACACGTGGCACATGCCCTTGTATATTCCCCATCTAGCATTGGGGGTAGGTACATTTCTCGGTTTCCTGCACATAGCTTCAACAAACCTTAGAAAATAAAAAAACACTCAAATATGTTCAAAAATCACAAAAACATTGAAATATGTTCAAAATGTTCAAAAAAAAACAATAGAAAATTGTTTTGCAAACTTCCCAAAAAAAACACAGAAGACATTGAAAAATAGTACCACAAAACATAGCTTTAGTTTACTTATTTTATCTTGTTTCTTGCTTTGTTTGTTAGTTTGTGTACATTATTTTATTGTATAGTTGATGCTTGTTTACACATTTGTATAATTTTTTACAAAGCCACACTTTGTTAAGTTTCATATTTTCTTGCATAGATTAGATTCATTCTTACTTGTACATATGAAGTGTGTTTTGGAATTCTTGTAAGTAATTATACATATTTGTGTTAATTCATGTTGTTTAGTACTGTATATTTGATAGGTTTGTTAACATTTACTTGTGTTTGCTTGTTGCATGTACACAGTTTTGCTATCACATCATCTTGTCTCCATCTATATCATCACATGTAACATCATCTATATATCATATATAAATAAACAACTAAGTATACATCATACATGAAGCTTAAGATAATAATCACATATCATATCATCAAATGGGGGAAAGAGGGATCAAAAATATCAAAATTTATCTTCCCCACACCAATATCATCATGTATACTAATCTATAACATTACATGAACAATATAATTGATATCATCTATGGATCTATCATATAAAATTCAAACATATGCAATACATCATCATCTATCATCATGATACATATAAAATGTGAAATCAAACCATATAACATCATGATACAACCATCATAAAACATCAAAATAAAATAAATCACTATATGACAAATGTGCCACAACAAAAATGTCCATATATACCTGTATACAATGTCTATCTCAAAGGAGATATACATCATCGATATAAAATGGGTCGTCAGGGGCACAACTAATAAAATTCCATCATCAGCTAAATCCTTCATTAGAGGCGTACATAAAAAATGATACATCATATGCAAAGATCAAAAATATTGAAGCCTTCATAAGAGGCATGCATATCAAAATACCTATATAATCAACAAATACATACGAGTCATGACTGAATCAAACCCTCAGTTAGACTATGTGGCCTGCGAGATGGGGGGGACCCATGACCTGTGCACCCCACTGCCCTATCAGATGCCCTCACAGTTACTTCAGTGGTCTACATGATGCCTAAGGCCTCTCTGACCTCGTTGATCGATAAAACTACTGGTTATAGGTAGGTGTCTGCATACCCTCTAGAACAACCTCATAGTATAAAGAATGGTAGTAAGAGGCTCTACCCTCAGCTGTTACTAAATCTCTATGGGTGTGTGGTGTCACCACGGTCCCATCTGTACACGTCGAAAAGGATGCTACCCCTACAAATAACCTCACCACATCATCATAGCCCACTACTCACTTGACTTGAAGCCAATTTCTCTTGATTGTCACCTATTACACCTGTGCCTATGAATGCTGTAATAGACTCATAACATGGGCCATCTATGAGGCCATTGATCATATCTGCTAAAATTGGGCAGCGCCATCTCCTCCCTAGTCTTCCTGAGCTCGGGTGTGGTTCTTCTCTATTATCAAGACATGTATATGAGCACGGGACTAGTCCCTCTCTGTCACCACTCATAACTAAAATGTTGTGACCTACTGCAGTTGCTACTAAAAGGAAGCTGGCTATTCCCTATCTTCTCCACCCTCTACTCCTCTGGGAGGACTATGAGGAGGGATGTTTTTGGGACCTTGTGCTTAGGGCTGCATCTATGGTACTATGGAAACCTATCCCTACTCCTGTAATCTAGGCCTAGGTTCATGTGCACCTATAATCTAGGCCTTGGGCCTTGTTTTTTTCCATGCTCCTATAATCTAGGCCTCGATCCCTATCCCTGTCCCTGATCTTGTAGTATTAGTCTGGGACCTTGTGCTGGACCCCACCGATCAACCCCACCATCATGTATATTTCCATTAAATGGGTCATTGGATCCATCACCTCCCCTAGCACCACCTGCTCCCGCATCATCACCCTCATCACTGCTATAAGGGATCTCTGGTGGTGGCCTGACACCTACAGCCCATGCCCCATCAGGTATGGTCAATTGTCAAGGAAAAATAGTAGCATACCATGCCAAATAATTTGGTGTGGTACCTAGGATCCCTAACCTATCGAGCAGGATCCCAAACCTGTGGTACCATCTATGTAAAACTGGCCCTAGCTCGGGCCACCTGAATGTGCAGCCCCATGGTCCATCTCTCCACATCACGGTAAGTGTACCACATATCTGGCTAGGGAACAACTTGAATGATACCCAACTACCATTGGCATCGATCTACTCTGTACATCTCAGTAATGTAATTGCAGCTTACCTAAGAGAAAATTCTCTACCATGCAAACACTGAGCTCTACCCCATCCTCTAGCCACTGTATATGCCTTTAGGGCCTCTAGATAACATCTTTATGTTGCGGCTCATCAAAACTCACACCAATAATGATATGTACTATCCAAGTGCCCTCATACATAATCTCCAATAGGAACCCATCCCATGAGTGTTGGCTCCTCTAGAGCTCATGCCCATATTGGTCCAATAGGGTGCCTGATCGCTATGTGGTCCCATGACCAAAACTATAGTAAGGAGGCTGGCCCCACCATCTTTTGATGGTGGTAAGTGATCAGATGTAGGTCCCAATATAGATGCACCAGTATGCACTGGCCCCAATAGTATCTCTCGCCACTGTATAATCCATGGACTACTGTAATCAAACCAAGTGGAAATGAAGTCCTTGTCTTATCAGTGAGTAAGAACCCACTGATAAGAGCCATCAAATATAGAGGTCCTCGGTGAATAGTAGGATCTGATATGCACCAGTGTAAAGACACTATCATACCCTCATGGGGTATCTTATTGAGGTAGAATATATCACTGAAATCCTTTGTGATCCACCCAAAATCACTCGTGTACTCAATAAGGGATTCAGTAATGGGGAAGAACAATATCTTCCACATGTCCTCTAGTGTAACGATCATCTCTCCTATCAGGAGTTAGAAATACTAACTCTTGCTATGCCACCACTATATCAACGCTTTTAGTAGGCCATGATCCAAGGTGATTAATGGCATCCATGCTAGGTGTCCTAGGCTAACCACCTCCACTAGTACCTCCATATCATGATAGTCATACCGATGTAGGCTCACCTCCATCTTTGCAATATGAATATGTCACTCTCTCATCTGCAACACTGGTAACTACCTCTGTAAAACACAACATGTGTTATTATGTTAGGCACTAGCATTTCTTCTATATTCTTATATTTTATTATATCCTAAGCTAATTTTCACTTTCTTCTATGTGTCAATTTCTTGGCATTTTCATACTTCTTCCTATCTATTCTTTTTCTTTAGGAATTTCTTCCCTTTTTGGCACCTGTGCACCCATTTGGGTATGTGTGCACCTATTTTGGTGCATTCATGTGGGGTACATGTGCGCACCCTCTTTGGTGCCATCATGACATTTTTGGTGCACACGTGTGGGCGCATGTGCTTGGGGTGCTTGCGCTAGGGTTTTCTACCTACGTCTACATGTAACTATTTTTAGCGGTGCGCATACACTTTTTTGGAATATGTGTGTGTATGCACATGCTTTCTAGGTACCTACACATATGCACGCACACTTGTGGGGTGCCTGTGCTCCCTTAAGGATGCCTATGCCCATGTGTATGTATCTTCTCCTAGGTTTAAAAATAATTAAAGCATTAATAAAACATTAAATGCATGAAATGACAAGGGTGGGTTAAGATACTCATGACGGGGCCATCGTCTACATGTCATGTGTACTCCTAAACTCGGTCAACGGGTCTCCTGTGGTCTTGTGCTCTCACCATCGTCCTCATCGCTACCAGGGGTCTCATGGTAACTTTGAGAAATGCCTAGTAACAAATGAATTAATCATAATGATTTACCCCCCTTCCCCCCCATGTGGGGTATATTAAACCATTCTTGCTAGCTACGATTCCTGAAGGACTATTTTGGTCACCATTGTTAGTCTAACTCTTCTTCTACTCGCCGTAAATAATTTTTTTCTTAAATAATTTTTTTCTTTCATTTTTCACCATAGCAGAGCATTACTTGCCACCTGGTACTCAATTATTCTCACCAGGAAAATTTTAATTCTCCTAGGTGATATCAGTTCTTCTGCACACTCCATCGAATAATTATTTTGTTAATTTTTTGTTGTGTTGGGGTATTATTTTCCGCCTGTTGTTTATTTCTTCTCACTGAGGCATTTCATTTGCTCCTAGGAGACTCTTTCTAATTCTTCTAAACTACTCTATACCCAAACTATTAAAAATCCAATTTAAAAAATAAAATCCTTCCAAAATCTAAAAAAAAATCAATTTTTTTCAAAAATCCTAAAAATTGTAAAATTTACAAAAATAGGTAAACAAGCTCATAGCGGTTGAAACTCGTGTCTTGCACATGGTATTCATTTCATATCTTGCTGGAATTTTCACATGTTTATAGATCAAATGACTCATGGATCATCAGATTTACAACCATTTACAAGGCTAGCATGCTTGCTTCGTTAGTAATCTGGGGTACATCTAGTTGTCTGATATTGTTTTGTTGCACACAATTCTTTATCATTGGACCTGACATCCTTCATCATTTTCCCTTGCATGTATCCTTGCTATGACCATCATTTTCCACCCTTTTCATTATTCAAAAACATTTGGGGATCTTCAGCTTGATAAGAAAACATTTGTACAACCGTCTTGACCGTTGTTAGTTTGAATATGTGTGTTTGTACTTGTTTTCCCTATTAAATGAACTTGTTTTATTCTCATATTGCATTGCTTTTTTGTATGTTGCATTGAGTTAATGTTTTTGGAAATGGATAATTTTTTGTAGTATGGATTTTCATGTCATTCTACTTTTTTTTTTATACATATATTTTTAATAAGGACCGATGACATAGATCCTTGGCAAAATGATGATAAACAAGTTGTCTAAAAAAAGAGTTCTACATTAGATGCAAGACTAGTTTTTCCCTCGATCTCTTCCTCTCTTATCAACATTATTATTCTAATTCACCTAGGGTATCCTTACCCTAGCCATTATTCTATCCATTTCTCTCACCTTTTTTGACCATTGATCGACTTTTTTCATCACCTCATCAACACTCGAGGGGGCATCTCTCACTTCAACTATTTTTTCTTCTACCCCTTCAAAATTTTATCTGTCTACTATCTTTGAATTAGCATCATTTATGGAACCTAAAAGAGGGGAAAATGTAGACACCTATGATTTAGCTTGCGTAATTTAAATACTTAAATTGCGCTAATTATCCCCTTTCTCATAAATTGAGGACATATCATCAATATTGCACATTTTATCTTATATTGTCATTTATTAACTACATTACGCTAGTTAATTAAACCTTCTATCCAACAAATAAGCCAATTAGTGACATTTCATTAATTAATCATCCCTTCTATCTAGACTAATTAATTATTATTAATTAATTAGCTTCCTCTTCCATTAAATCAATAAATCATCATTTATTTGATTAAATTCCTCCCATAGTCTAAATCATGCTAATTATTCTTCTTAAAAAGCTTCTATAAACTTGCACACCTATTAATTAATCACTTTGGTTAATTAATAGATCCCCTCAATTCCCATGGGTCACTAAAGAATAAATTACACTCTCCTAAGGTTGACTCAACCCTCCCTAAATCTTCCTTATCAATAACTAACCCAACCTCTCTATTATCCCACATGTAAAGGGATGTAGAGATTATTTTATCCATTGGGCTGTGTAAAAATCCATCCTCCTACCTTTCTTTTTACACCTAAATGAGCATAGATTCTAAGCTATAGCCATTTTCATCATCTAAGAGTATTATTCATTGGAAGAACTATCTATATTCATTTCATGCATTCATCCATCCAAGTTTTGAAGTCATATGGAGATATGTCAAATGGTCTTGTAGCCATGGATGGATAAGACTCCATTCTTGAAAAGCTTGGGATTCAAAAATATAATCAAAAATTTGATTGCTAAGGATATAAATAGGTTCATTTCATTTGTTAAGCATTAAATAAAGATAGAGATTAATGGATTAACATGTTAGTTTGAATATTTATTCATGTTTCAATGCAAGGATGTTGGTAGATTAGTCTTGTTTAAGCTCTAAGCATGACAGTGCATTGATTTTGATTTAGATTTGTTTTAGGACTACTAGGTGTTAGTTATAATTATTTTTGTATTGCTAACAAATTCATTTACACACCTTGTTTTATGGTACTGAGGCCGTCATCCCACTTGAACATGAAATACCATCATTACATGTTTTTCTCAAGGGTATACTTAAAGATGATACATATCATGAAAACTATTTATATGAGTTATAAATGTTAGAATATCATCATGTCCAAGCACTCAAACATCTTCATGCATACCAGTCTCACTTCACACATGCATACAAATGCAAAAATAATCCTCGTGAATTTCATATAGATGAAATCAAAATCAAAAGAATACAAAAGTTGAAGCTCCTCTTAAAAGAAAATTTAAGCCTATTTGGCTTGATCGTTATGTTATCACTGAAAAACTTGGTGGTGGAGTTTATCATCTTTCCACCCTTTTTGGTAAGCCACTCAAAAACCCACTCAATTTCACGCATCTTAAAAAATACTTAACCTAAAATAACGCTCACTATCCAATGACACACTCTAGTCTCACGGTCCAAACTGAACTGTTGAGGGTATACATGACAAATGGACCACATCACACTCATGCATTTAACCATTCAATCTCTTTATCATGCGACATTCCTAGGTTAGTGATATATGTTTTATGATACATCATCACTTCCTCTATCATCATCTAGTGATATACACTTTAGGATACATCATCACATGTTTTAACACACCTCATCTTTATGTCACATATGATAACTACACATTCATTACACCACACTAAATACAACACATAGTTTGACCATTTCCTGATGATGCACCCTTGTTTATAGTTCATTATTGACTGCTAAGGAGGAATGAACAAATAAAACTTGTTACATAAAACTCCATTCACTCAGGGGGGATGTTTCTCCTATCATTCACTTTACATTTCATTCCATCAATTCATAACATATTGCATATATTGGTTGAATTAACTCTTACTTACATTTACTTGTACATGTTCATTTTATGACACATGATAGATAGATATCTTGTATGTCATTATCTTTATCATACACACATGCACATTCACTTTCTTTCTAGTTGTGATTGCAAACTCTACATATCCATTACACACAGTAGGGATGCTTTGCGTAATACCTATTACTAGTCCCATCATGGCTCCTAGGGGCATAAATTTTTATACACTACAGGTGGTATTGTTTCATTTTGTTTCATAGAACACTACTTTATTAGATTATACACACTTTGACATAATTTTTATCTTTCTAACATGATAATGGGTGCTTCATGTGCAAAATTTGTTTTTGTAGGATTACTTTCCACCATGGTTATATGTTACATTGCTTGTTCTTGTTTGTCACAGTATGCCTTTGTTTACGGGCTTTCCCCTTTGTCTTGTGTGCACACTTGTATGCTTTTGAATTTGTTAGCCTTAATTATCTTGTGACACCATGAGTGGTGTCTCATGTTTACAACCTAATTTTTATGGTCTACATTGTCTTCTTGTATGTTCTATCTTACATATTGTTTTTTTAGTTTAAAATTAATGTTATACATGTATGTTTGTATTTTATTTTTCTAAAATTTTTCTCCCAGCCATGTTTTTACATGTGCCTTGGTCTTTACCAAGCACATCCCTTTACCCTTGCAGGTCACAATTTCAGCAGTTGGTCATATTTTGGGCCACATACTTCTTCAACAATGTTGCATGCGCCCTAAAAGAGGAAGAGGCATAATTTGGGTAAATCAATCACCCAATATAGAGTATACAAAACACAACATAGTATGGGTACAATACATTTTAAGATTTTGGGGCTCATAATGAGACTTGGGTCCATGACACATCAACCTTTCCTGAAATGTTAATAACCAGGGGGTAATAGAACGGCCCTTCCTAGAGTGCTAGTAACCAGGGGAAAATTACACAATTTTGGCATGTCACAAAGGATTTTGATAGGGTAGAGATTCCTTTAACACTAGGAATTTACACAATGAATTTTACATGGAAGAGAGTCCTTAGCAAATGTACACCATAAGCAGTGGTGTTTTATACATTGGGAAGCTGATAAAGGTTGGAGGAAAACACCACACAGTTTATCCCTATACTTATTCCATGACATTGGCATGAGATAATATGAAAAAAGGGAAGGCATCGACATCATCTACAGGATCATTTCTACACCCTTTTCTCATCTCAGATCAGGTACACATGTTCCTTTTTCATATTTTTAGCATTTTATTTTACATACTTTTTACACATATAGATGCGTATTTGAATACTTTGTCACCTTCTATTTTTCACATCCATCCGTAAGGTAAACAATCAATCAAAATCAACAACAAAATCATACACATCAAAACTAACAATAGGTACATCACACATATCATCATCTACACACATTTGTTTCCCTAGGTTCACTTTTATCACCTTTTTTGACTTTTGGAATCTTTAGTCTCCACGCTCCATATTTTTATCACTCCATGCTTTGTCTAGTCCCTTAGCATGCTTTCTACATCAATCTAGATGAATATTAGGAACTCATCTATATCTACTTTATGTTATAGAGAATTTTTCTCACCAACATAAAGTGGGGGAAAATATAGACACAAAATCACACACTTTGGGTATTTAGTTTCAATTGCATACTACTTTTCATATGGTTCTTAAGTAATAAAAGTACTGACTAACCCATGTCTTTGGCCATCTGTCGTTACTTTAATTCTTGCACATTTACCGGCCCACTGTCCTTTTACACTTCAGTTTTACTCTTTTTGAATTGGAGTACCCATTCACGATGCCAACATCAGGTGCCCCCATCCCCTTTGGGAACCCCAGTCCTCTTTGTACTTTTCTCACACTTTTTGGGTCTTTTTTAGCCATTTGAGCATCTTATATTTTTGGTAGTAAGCCTTTTCGAGGTTGATTAAAAAATTCAAGTAAAGGAATCATATAAATATAAAGTTATGTGATCATAATAAGGGACCAGGCACTAAGCACTACTTATCACCACCTAAGGTTGCATCCATCAAGGCATCTATATATCCATATGCATCCATCTAGCTCCATCACAAGGGATAAATGTTGGTTTATGTGCATCAAACTTCATATGAGGGGAGTTTATTCTATTCCATGCATACATTATTTACAATATTTATTTAGTTACTTTATCGCTACTTCAAGTGTAAAATGCACAAGAGAAACCTAGGGCACAATTCCATACACACATAAAACTACATTGGGTCTAAGATGTAGTGTAACTCTCAGTCGTAAGTTAACCATTATGAAAATTGAGGAGAGTTTTACCCCTCATTCTACATATTTATTTTTTAGGATTTTATGTTTATTTGAGGGTTTTGGTAGGTGATTTCATCATTGCAAATTTGTAGTGACATCAGTGAACTATGTCTGAGATACACACGATAAGAAGTGAACAAGTTTGAAGCCCTAGCGACCCTTTTAGAACCAAGTTCTGGCCATTTTTATAGACTAGTGCACCCAAAATTCAGACCAGAGCACCCCAAGCACTCCATCCTTCTCCATGCATCCCATTCCATCTAAATCACTCAGATATGCATTCTCTCAAGATCTTGTGTGACGATTATCCATTTTTGTTCAATCAGTCATTACAACAACATAATCTGAAAATCACTGCAAATCAACTAAGGCTCTTCTAACTCTCTTTGCACTCTAGGGTTTCATATTTTCATAGTTTATTTACTTGGGTTAAATTTTAGTATTTTATTATTCATTTAATCACTGCAAACTTGCATTAGATTAGGCTCATATAAATTCACATTTATCTTAATCAGGACTCTTGAATAAATGTTTCAAATCTTCTAGTGTTGATATCTTTGGGTGTCATCCATTTGCATCAAGTTTTACATTATAATGTTATATTTGGTGGGTCAAACATTGCATTAGTTCCAACCTCGTCATTTATCATGAATTCCCTTAAGGAAACTTTGCATTGAGACTTTCTTGACACATTTTGTCACCAAAACCTACGGATACACAAACCATTTCTCTTAACATTTTGAAACTCCTTCAATTCATATGGTTTATAATTCAATACAAGGTGCACTTTAAAAATTTGGTTTTTGAATTCTGAATAATGTTTGTTGCAAATATTTAATTAATAGTTTACGTAGCCCTAATGAATGAAAAACATTAAGTGGTGGAGATAATAACGAGGGTGTAAAGTAATTTTTTTAAGTGGGGACCAATTATTATAATGGTCAATTGTAAAGTGGTGTCCTAAAGTAGAGAGGTGGAAATAATATTTTTTAGGGGAAATAAAAAATAATTGATTATTATTTTTTCTCATTTTTAAAAGTTGGATTGTAGTTAAATCTATTAGGACATAATATTTATCATTAAATTGTCATTTTAATCATCTTTCTAAAGTTAAGAAGTTCTTTATTGTAAAGGATTCCTTTTCAAGTGAATCTGACGTGCACTTTGTAGTAAATATGTCAATATTGTAGGGGAGACACTTTTAATTCAAAATGACATGTAGTTAAGCCTCAAAGATAACTTTTTTAGTGAGAAGTGATTTTATCAGAGGATAGAGGCAACATAGGTAGGAGTTCAAATAATGACCTCTCGTTAGCCAATATTGACGGGGCCACATAGTTGATTTGGTGGCATGTTTTTTTAATGTTTTCTTTCCAATGTGTTGTGTTGATATGTTCAGTGTCCCTTTTTTTCATAGTAGGCTATTGATGTTGAATAAAACACCTAGTATGAAATTTGGGAAAGAATCATATTCAATATAATTTGGATCTTGGCAGGTAGGAGAATATTTTGATGTAGATAAATATGGATTGTTTTCCAGCTAATGAGGGAGCTATAGGAAAGTCTAGGAATATGTAAGATTCAAAATTCATGAGTTTGAGGAGAGGGGTTATGAACAATCCTAATATATTTTTTCTCACCACTACACCTTTTTTAGGGTAAAGAGATAATTTGATGAAGTGTACCTAGTATAACCAATGTTTTTAGAGAGCATGGTTTGCAGGATATGTTTTCTCTCTTCACATGTTCAAACTAAGGGGGGATGTTAGGAAATTAGGGTTTCATGTGAGTATATTTTTCAAATCTAATATGTGTGAGAAAATAATACATGTATGGATAATGAGTTGTTATAAAAGAACTTTTTATTAATGATGATAAATAATATTATGAGTTGATTAGAACAACTCATATATTTAGGTTAATATGTTAGATTGAGTTTTTATGAGTTATAAAAAATCACATTAAAAGAGTATATATTTATGGGAGAGATTATAAGGATCTAGTTGGTATGACTTGGATCTTTGAAAATAGGATGTCGTTAGCCTATATAACTATAATATATACATATGAATAATTAATCAAGTTTTATTATGTTTAAGATTGTATAATATGAACCAAATTTATTATCCTCAAATTGTCAAAAATCATTTTAATGGTTTGTAGTTTTCTTATCTTACCTTAGTAGAGATTTGATATGAAGTCTCCAAGGTATTCCATGCCTCATGGGAATTCTTACTCCAAACAATTCTTGGATAAATGTGTGAGTGTATGACACTTTGGAGATAGAAGAAATCTTATGCATAAACCTTTTCTTCTTCTTTTTTTACTCTCTTATGATCTTGAGATATAATATTCTAATATTTATGTAGACTGTATCCATTAATAACATTCTCTTCAACTCCCTTCTAAATAATTAAAATATTTAACTGACTAATCAAATACTCGAAGTTCTCTCTTTGAAGATGGGGATATTCATAGAAGTAGAATTCACCAATGCCATGTTTCTCCTAATAATGAAAAAAAACCCTTTTGAAACTTTCTCGAATGAGGAAATAATACAAAATTAAGGTTTTTATATAGATGGAGCGTAAATTATATCTGAAATTGATTAAGCTAAATATGAAATATATGAGCCTAATTCGAATTCTATTATAGCAGTAAATAAAAATAACTAAGTACATAAATAAACCCAAACAAGAGTAAGTAATAAAATATGAAACCTTAATTGTAAGGAGGATAAGAAGGTACTTAGTTAATTCAAAATAAAATCCAATGTGTACTAAAGTGCTGACCAAGTGAATTGAAAGGAAAGAGCATAGAAAAGAGACCTAGAAAAATGCACATCTAGAGGAGCAAGCTAGATTTGAGTGCCTAGAAAGGGGAAAGAGCGCCCACGGGCACTAAAAAATGGAAAAAAGCACTTATATCTATAAAAATTCTTGGAAATTCAACTTCTCAAGGTTGCAAGTTGTTCATTTTTTATCGCTATAAGGTCACAAAATGACCACGAAGCTCGTTGAAAACTTGTAATGAAGTATGAACCTATAAAACCCTCAAATAGACATCAAATCCCAAAAAAGAAAGATGCAGAATTAGGGGTCATATTTTCCTCAGCTGTCACAATGGGGAACTTATGAAGAAGCACTGCACTACATCTCAAACTGAATGTAGTTCTATGTATGTGTGTATAAAACTATGCCCTAGGTGGCTCTTGTGTGTGTCACACTTGATAACAAGTAACTACCTAGATGTAAAGAAATGTAATAGATGTGTGTGCATGGAATAGAATAGACTCCCATCCTATGAAGTGAGATTCATAAAACCAACCCTTGTCCCTTGTGATGGATGCTAGAATGCTCTTTGATAGCCTTTAGATGCAACCTTAGGTGGTGAGCACTAATGCTTAATGACCGGTTCTTTATTATGATCACATAACTTTATATTTATATGATTCCCTTTCTTGAATTTTGTAATCAGCCCTGAAAAGTTAGACTACCAAAAAGATAAGATGCTCAAATGTCTATAAATGACCCAAAAGAGGTGAGTAAAGTACCAAGAGTCAAGAACACCCAAAGAGGGTGGGAGCATTTGGTGTGGCATCCGGGCTGGGCACTAGTGTCCAGACTCAGAGAAAATAAAGGGTCAGAGATCAGATTGAGAAAGAAGGTGTGCAAGATAAAAATAGTAACATAAAGAAAGAAAATATGACCAAAGACATGGGTTAATTAGTAATTTTCTTATTTAGGAATCATATGAATAGTAGTATGTAATCATGAATAGATAATTACCTAAAGTACATGATTTAGTGTCTACATTTGACCCCTCTTTATATTGTTAAGAGAATGATCGATAACATAAAGTAGATAGATTTGTGTACCTGATAACCATGTATATCAATGGTAAGAAATGTTCCGAGAGATAAGTAAAATCATGGATTGATAAAAAATATGGAGCATGGAGACTAAAGATGATAAAACATAAAAAGTGATGAGATGCTGACATTAGGGTAGAAATGCATGTTGTAAATTCCACGAGCATTCCTATTGTCTGTGTCGAGTGATGATGTTGTTGATGTTTGAATGATGTTGAGTGATGGTTGACTACCACTTCCTATATGAATGGACCTGCAAAGGATAATAATGATCAAGTCGTCAAATACACATGTATATGTGTAAAAATCCTATAAAGAAGTATGTAAAAATGTTGAAAATGTGAAAAATGAACATGTGCACCTGATCCGTGATGAGGAAAAGAGTGTAGAAAGGATCCTGAAGCTGTTGTAGATGAATTATTTTTTTTAGCGATCTCACGTCAATGATATGGAAGAAGTGTAGGGAGGAAAGTATGGTTTTATCATCCAACCTTTAATTGCTTCTTGCAATGTGGAATGCCACTATAGATGGTGTGTAATATTCAATAAAATATGAGTGCTAAGGACCATGTGCCCTGTAAAATCTATTGTTTGTAGTTTTATAGACTGTGATGAAATGAAAATACTTGTGTAATTACCCCCTGGTCACCGGTGTCTAGGAAGGGTCAAGGGCACCGAGACACTACTGTCTTGGTCTAGGAGCTAGTGTTTGTGCTATGGTAAGGACCCAAGTTTGATTATAATCCCTATCAGATACTAACTATTGTGTTATATCACTATTATGTTGTTCTGAACTATGACTGTATAATGTTGTATAGGGTGATTGATTCACCCAAATGATTCCCCCTTTATTTGGGGTATATACAACATCCTTGAAGGAGTATGTGACCCAAAGGAGGACTGAACATTGTTATGAAATAATGCCCTACAGGGGGAGGGAATGTTCTTGGTGTGGAAAGGTAATGTGCTTAGTAGAAATCAAGGAACACACAAACAAAGTGGCTAGGAGACAAGTTTTAGTACAAACAAAGACAAACAAGCATGTAAAAGATAAAATGTAAGCTAAGTAGACAACATGTAAGCTAAGACGTAAGAAGAAATTGTAGACCATGAAAATTGGTTAAAAAACAAGGGAAACCAATCAAAATTTCATAATATAATCAAGGCTGAGGAATCCTAAAGCAGATAATGTGTACACAAAATATAGGGCAAAGCCTGCAAACATTGGAAAACAATGACAAGTAAGAACAAATAATGTAATAGAAAACCATGGTAGAAAATAGGAATGCAAAATAAATGTTACACATGAAGCACCCGTTATCATGTGAGAAAGATAAAAAGTATATCAAAATGTGTATAATTTGATAAATTAGTGTGCTATGAAACAAAATGAAACAATAACACATGTAGTGTACGAAAGTGGATGCCCCCAGGTGTTTTGCACAGAATGTTGTCGTTCCTAGAATAGAGTTTCTTCTATCCTTTCATTCTTTCGAGAAACAGATAAGGGTTAGGGCTAGGAGGAATACCTGTTGAATGTTGAGAGGGTGTGCGCGTACCATAGAGAGAGATCAGATCGATTGCGAAGAACTCCATTTTGTCTGGGAAGGACTACCTGCAAGTAAGAATACAAGACCACCAGATTTTAGTTAGACAATAAATGAGGGAACTGCCTTGGGCCCAGGACAAAATAAAATTCCTTTCGAAGGTGGTCAGTTCCCATTTTAATACGAATTAACACAAATGATAATAAAGAAGCTATTGTGAAATCATGATTTAGGTACCTTGTTACCAAGCAATAGAGACTAAACTACCGATAATAAAACATCACGTTGTTTGTTTGGTCAATGGTTGTTGATACATTCAGGTCAAGTTACAGGGATAAATCAGAGTGGATCTGAGGTTATTAGGAGACAAATAGGTGAGAGGAAGGTTTTGTGTATAAGTCACAATGACCGATGCCGGTCACTGGATAACCGACTGCGGTTAGAGAACCACTGCCGGTAGGGGATAACCGACACCGGTAGGGTCAGTAATCTAGGCACTTCTAGATAGAGGTTGGTTGCAAGGTGATTGTGGGGTTATTAAGACTGGTGGATGGCTGAGGGGAATAGTGAGATGACGGGGAAGACTCAGAGTGTGATAAAATTGTCTTCTGGGCAATACAAGGATGTATGGATGAAGGTTAAGTGTAGGGTGCTGGCAGGTGGTAGATCTAGGAGTGAGCTTATAATTACTATCAATCAAAAGGCTCAAGAAATGGTGCTTAGAAACATACCAGACACTACTTACTCATCCTTGATGAAGATTTAGGTCCAAGGAATGTGGTAGTGACAGTAAGGCTCAGTTGGGATGATCTGGTATTGGAAAATGAGCTGATGAAGCTATCCTCAGTCTTTTCCAATGCTTGACTAGGGTGACAACAATCCAGTGGCTCAGTTGTAGTCTTCAGCTTGATGCTCTTCTCTTTTCTTCATTTGTCTCCGCTCTGCCAAGTGGCATTCGGATCATTTTTTCAAATGAATTCCAGATCCTTTGTTTTTGGTTGGGGGAGGTCATTTACAGGGAACCAACGGCACTTACGTAACCAATGGTGGTCGAGTAGGAACCGATGTCGGTTAAGTCAAAGTGGGATATTTTTAGTAAAATAGCCAACTTTCCCTCGTTTTCTCTCGAAATATTAGTTATGGGCTTGGTCAAGTCATTATTAGGTTGGTTTTGGTGTGGGTGAGGGGTAATTAGTCATGGGTGTGGATGTAGACCAAGTTATAGGTCTTAATTAGGTTAGTTTAGGATTAGGGCTAGGTCATGATGAGGTGGTGAAATGAGGTGGCAGGTTTGAAAATGTGGATTTATTAATTATAAGGTAATTAATAAATAATTTTGCAAGGTTTAGGTGGTGAGGTTAGGTTGTGAAATGAGATGCGGGGCACAGGGTGTCGTGAGACACAAATTTGGTGTCTATATTAGCCCCTTGTTGTCGTGTAGCTTGTTTTGTAAAGCTGCACTGATAATAATAAGAAGTGGTTACTCCCGTTAAGGGTATAGGTAATCCCCCTCAAATCTTATCATAGATTGAGGTGACGTGAAATCAGGGATAGGGTTGATAAAGGGTGAATGGTGTTGAGATGATGGTAAGATGGTGGGGTAAGTTCAAGGAAGAAGACGCACGTTGAAATGTAGTAGTGTGACCAGGGTACATGATTTGAAGAGCAAACAAGCAATTCATAGGCAAAGGTCGATAGTTTATCCAAACAAGGGTGATATAATCCTGGTATCCAAGGCATAGGAAGTAGCTCCAGGGGATATAATGGGTAAGGTACAAGAACGTTTAGGCATGTTCGGCAGTACCAAATGGTTGGTTTGGTTGATATAAACGTCATGGTCTTGGTCTAGGCAAAGTTGGTTGACTGATCAGGTCAAGTACCCTAATCATGCTAAAACACGAACAGGTGAGCTTGATTGAACAAAAAGCTACATGATGGGTGGATAAAATTGTAATTTGTGGGTTTTGGGCGAGGTACTTAAGTGGTGCAGCCTTGGGTCAGGCCGATTGATGAGTGAGGGCCTTGGGTCGGGTCTGATTGGTGGGGTACGGCCTTGGGTCAGGCCAGATTGGGTGGTTAGGGTGTTGGGTCGGGCCTGATTAAGTGGTTGTGGCCTTGGGTCGGGCCTAATGGTTGGTTGTGGCCTTGGGTCGGCCCAGATTAGGTGGTTGCGGCCTTGGGTTGGGCCTGATTGGGTGGTTGTGGCCGTTGGTCAGGCCTAATTAATTGGTTGCGGCCTTGGGTCGGGCCTAATTAAGTGGTTGCGACATTGGGTCGGGCTTGATTAGGTCGGGCCTAATGGTTGGTTGCGGCCTTGGGTTGGGCCAAATGGTTGGTTGTGGCCTTGGGTCGGGCCTGATTGGTTGGTTGTGGCCTTGGGTCAGGCCTGATTGGTTGGAGCGGCCTTGGGTCAGGCCTGATTGAGTGGTTGCGGCCTTGGGTCAAGCCTGATTGGTTGGGTGCGGCCTTGGGTCGGGCCTGATTGAGTGGTTGCCGCCTTAGGTCAAGCCTGATTGGTTGGTGGCAGGCTTGGGTCGAGCCAAATTGAGGTCAAAATAAGGCTAGTCAGCAAAGCCAGGGGTAGGTGATGGGAGAAAATTAGAGATTGGTGGCTAAGGGCGGGAGTTATTACACATAACCGATATCGGTTATGTGTAACTGATATTGGTTAGGAGACCGATACCGGTATTCTAGGGCGCATAATAACTGGTATTGGTTATAGGTCAAAACCTATAAAAAGAAAAATACGGTCTGTCATTGTCACTTTGTGAATTTGAGCACCCAAATTTGTCTTGTCTGAGGTGTGAAGTGATTTTGTTGAGTTTGTGGGCTGAGGTGCCATTATTTGAGTGGAGGAGTGAGTGATTGGTAGACCCCAGCGAGCAGGAGGTAGAGTTTGATTGGTTGAGGACCCAGATGAGGATATTTAGAGCCATGGCTCAGCCAGGAGGAGCAGGAGGTGCTAGACCAGCTGGACCACTGCCACCTATCCCACCACGATGACGTGTAGTCGTACCGGTAGGCTCTGAGCTCTTACCTTTGTGAATTTAATGAGTTTAACTTAGATGTGGGTTTTGGGTAGGAATCCTAATTTTAATAAAATAATTAATGAATGGATGTAATTTGCAAAATGGAGTGGGTAGGTAGGCTAGTTAGGTCAAGGCAGCAGGGTGGATAGGTTTTTAGGGTTTTTTGGTGGGTAAATAGGGAGAAATAGGTGAAAAAATATTTTGTGGGACGTTTTGGGTTCGGCCTCGGATTCAGACAGTGACTGATGTCTGTCACTAAGCGACCGACGTCGGTAACAAACTGTTTGGAAAAAAAAAATTGCCGGGAGACCGACGTCGGTACCCCTTTTTTTTTTTTTTGGTTAGAATTGTATTATTGGTTGGTTTTTGTGTTTGGGGGTGAAGGGGGAGGGGGTAGAGTTGATAGGAAAGGTGATCAGGGTGGGGGGGAAATGGTGTGGTTGTGTGGTTGGTTCGGGTAGGATAGGGTAGGTGTGGGGTATGAAGTAGGAGGTGTTAAATTGGCAGGGGTATAGGTAGATGGCTAGAGTATATCGGGGTGGTTAGTTGGGTGGTTGGTGGTAAAGGGGATGTGTAGTGTAAGTGTAGATGTGTGTTATAGAGTCGGGTTGTGGTTGGGTGGGTAAGGGGGTTAAAGTAGTGGTTTTTGTAAAGGGTAGGCCTAATGAAGTGGGTTGTTTTTGCAGGCACGCCAGCAGCTTACGATGCGAGATCAGATGCCCCCCGCTATTGAGGTGGATGCGGCCACATGTGTCTACAGCACATTGGGGCATCATGTGAGAGGTTGGAATCGGCGGAGTCCAGTAGTATAGGGCTGTGGATAGGGACCACAGCTTGATGGTTGCCCTCATCGAGAGATGGGATCTGGAAACCAATGTCTTCCATCTCCCTACTAGAGAGATGACGATTACTTTGGAGGATGTATATTGCATCCTGAGACTGCCAATCGTAGGTGAGGCAGTGTTCCAGGTGGATGTAGAGACCACGATGGACAACATCCTACATGTATTCAGAGATGTAGCCCCATTGTTGACCTATCACAGTGCAAGCATTGCCTATGGCAACATGTATCATGCACACCGACAGGAGACATGGCTTGCCGTGTTGATGATGATAGGTATCACACGCTTCGCTCTCCCAGACTCAGAGGGAGGCCGCTTCCCATGGGCTTTGATGGGGGTGTTACACGAGATGGTAGAGGAGCACACATGATATGCCTGGGCACCAATGTATCTGGTGTAGCTATATAGAGAGCTGTGGGGTTATCGCCGGATGAGGTGATTTGGTATTTGCTCTACATTTTTGTTACATTGCTGGGCATATGAGCACATCATTTGTATACAACCAGTAGGGCTGCCCTAGCAACCAAGGCCACAGATTTTCTATAGATATGGATTTCAGAGGTGGTTGGGAGTTGTGGGCCAGCCACGAGTGGTGCACGCAGGATGGGATGTGGCCTACTACCGTCATATGCTAGAGGGCTTGACCACCTTGGACATTATATGGAGGCCCTACAGAGGCCATCAGCCCCGAGGAGGAGCCTGAGCACAGATGCGCTGGATCCAGTATAGTTTTTGGATAGCTGGATGGAGGCCCGGAGAGTATGAGCGGATACCCCTAGAGAGGGTACGATGGCAGTTGGGCTTGAGACAGGATGAGCCACCTCCCTTCCCACAGTACCAGAGGGATGATGTAGAGGCACCACTACCGGCACCGCAGCCCGTTGACCCAGATTGGGTAGCAGAGAGGCCGACGGATGATACAGTGGATGATGCTGGAGTGACAGGGGCCTTTTTGGTTTGGTGGGCAGGGGAGAGAGCAGCTAGGAGAGCACAGCCTGCACAGCCAGATTTGGCGACTGTTATAGTAGAGAGGGACCGACTCGTAGGACAGGTGTAGTTGTTACAGGGGTAGCTTGCTACTACGCAGGCACAGATTGGGGTGCTACAGGGGCAGTTAGCCTAGGCACAGGCTCAGGCACAAGCGCCACTGCCGGTACAGGCTCCAGTACAACCACATGCACATGCACCACCGCAGGTACATATACAGGTACAGGTACTACCACAAGCACCGAGTGTACTAGTAGGACAGGGGCCACTACTAGTAGGAGTCGGGGGACCAGCCCCAACAGCCATGGTGGCACAGGCCCGCTATATGGAGGCGAGAGTAGAGGCCCGATATTATCAGGACATCCTTGATGGTACCGGGGTTGACTATCAGCCATATGCGGTGCAAAGAGCCAAGACATCTTGGAGCCAGAGATCCCAGGGAGGTACAACCACAGCCAGTGGGTCTATTACAGGGAGGAGGTGAGAGCCAGTGCAGGGACCAGTAGGGAGAGGGGCTGAGGGTGGTGGGGAGAGCTGAGACATCCCTGGAGCAGAGATGGGTTTTTGGATATTGGATATAGACACTGGTCTACGAACCGGTCATGTATATAGAGGCCTGCGTGCCCACATATGATTTATTTATTCATTCTTGTTGTATATACCAGCCTGCGAGCGAGTACAGGTTGTATAGTTGATGGCCTGCGAGCCGAGTATATTTTTATTTTGAGCCGAGTCGAGATTTTGACAGGGAGGCATGCCGGCTTTATATTATTTTGAGCTCACAGAGGCCCTCGTGCAGGGGAAGTTGTATATTGAAACATTGATATATATATATATATAGAAAATTATTTTGATCCACATGGTGTGTATAAAAATGTTTTATGTGTTTTGTCGATGGTTTTTGAAATTGAATGTATATAGATGATGAGTTTGATGAAATCGTGATGATATATATATGTTGATGTGCTTCTAATGACAAATATTGATAATGATGTTGTTATGTAGGAAAAAGAGGCAGGCGCTACCAAAAATTTGCAAAAAATGAAGAAAAAGCCTAGGTTTAAGCAAAAGGAGACATTTGACTGATATCGGTTAGCTAACCGATGTTGGTAGATATATGACCGATACCGGTTAAGTAACTGATATCAGTTATGCTAAAACAAGATTTTCTAAAAATAGAAAAGCTTGGGAGACAACTTGAGTTCTTATTTTTAGAGGCATGCAATAAGTTAAATATGAGGATGCGACACTGTTTGACGACTAATACAAATAATTACATGGGAGAATTGAGTGATAAGGAGGAAAGAGACAGGTAAAGTGATTGTGGGCTGAGATTAAGAAGGTAAAAAGACAAGTTATATTGAAGAGGGTGGTGAACATGGCTGGATAAGGAGAAGCGTCCAGCAGGCAGAGACGAGAGGGAAGACAGGTTCCACCGCAAGCTGCTGCATCCCAAGAGGTAAACTATTTGGTTGTAATTTTAATTCTTGCATGTTTTATGAATAGGATGAGAGAAGGTAAGTGGATAGAGATGAGAAAGAAAAGGTGATAGGTAAGGGTTTGGGATGGGGTGAGTGTTAGGGGGTAGGTAAGCGGGGGTTTCACGTATGTTTGTAGGTATAGAGAGGAGTAAACGAGCAAAATAATTATCGTAGGGGATGTTTTTAAGCAGGCTGTATATGTTTGATAGTGACTGGTATCATTTAGAGATAACCAGTATCGGTTATGTATAACCGATATCAGTTACTGTATGAAATTCCAGAATGTGAGAAAAAAACACTTTGGGATTTGATTTATTGAATGGTTTGTTTGTTTATTTGATGTATGCAGGCAGAGGTAGGGTTGAGGATGAATGATAGTGTGCCAGCTTTGTTGTCATGAGTCCGAGTGGATGTAACACCAGCTGAATGGGTATTGATAAACCGTGTGGGGTTAAGTGGAATCCGCTATTATTCATGAATCGCACGCAATCATGCTATGTTGCAGGCGTTGATTGAGAGGTGGAATCTGGAAAAGAATACCTTCTATCTACCAACAGGGGAGATGACAGTGACGTTGGAAGATGTGTTTAGAATTTTGAGGCTCCCAATTACAGGAAGACCAGTGTATCAGGCATTGCCTAGCGTGGCGCGGGGAGCGATAACAACAGTATTTGGTTCAGCTGCATGAGATTTGACACAGCGAGGTTTGACATTCACTTATGGTACAATGTATGCAACACACCGTGAGAAAACAAGGTTGGCAGTGGTATTAATGATAGCGGTGGGGTATTATGCATTACCGAGGGTGGATGGGGGAAGATTTCCAAAAGTATTGATGTGTATTATTTGGGAAATGATAGAAAGGAGCGTGACTTTCGCATGGGCACCCGCATATCTGGCGGAGCTATACAGGGGTTTATGGGCCTGTAAGCAAAATCACAGGATGACACTAGATTATGCATACTTATTACATTGTTGGGCCTATGAGCACATTGTGTGTGTGTGACCAATAGGCCGACCAATCCAGGAAAGAGAGACAGGAGTGCAGAGGTTGGGATTCAGACGATGGGTCCAGATAGAACAAGAGGTGAGATCCCAGGCCGTGATAGATGACATCGAGTATTATAGGCAGGTATGGGAGATGGTGACGATTGCAGATATTTGTTGGAGGCCTTACGGGAACTATATGGTGACAGAGAACATAGCTGAGGAGTTGAGGGGTGTAGAGTGATTGAGGTGGATCGCAGGGCACAGACCAGGTGAGTACGAGAGGATTCCTCTAGATCACGTGTGGTGACAATTTGGATTTGTTTAGGATATACCTATGGCTTATAGACCATACATGAGGATCGATGCTGAGGTATTATTCTCACCTCCTCGGCTGACACCTCCAGAAGGGCCAGAAGAGATAGCAGCTGATTGCAAGGTAATGGATGCAGAAGCGACAGAGGCTTATAGATTATGGTGGGTAGCAGAGCTACGAGGTGTACGTGAGAGGGCAGATCATCCTGACATAGTTGTGATAACAGTGGAGAGAGACTGCCTGCAAAATTTGGTTCACCAGCTTCAAACACAGGTGAATGAGACAACGGGATTGTTAGAGGTTTCGCAGTTACGAGTGGAGAGACTAGAGGCAAGATTCCTCCACGCGAGAGGACGTATTCGTATGTTACAGGAGATGTTGGTGGATCAGTGGGAGGAACCAATAGCAGTGGCACCTTTGAGGATGGAGAGGCCAAGTGAGTGGCGTCGACGATCACGATCACCACCTGATTCGGGAGGAGGCGCAAGGGTCTAAGTGAATTTCATAGGAGTATAAGAATAAATAAGGATGCCGACCTACGCGTCGATGATAGAGAAGATGTATTTGTTTAAAATAAAACTAAATATGTATGTTGATTTGAGTTATGATAATAATAAGAATGGTTGTGTTTTGAATGTTTTGTTTTAAAAAAAGATAAAGATGAATGTTATCAAATAGAAATACACAAAAATATTTATATTTACAACACATGATAGGTTATGGTAGGGGATGGTCGAGCTAACCTTGGGAGACCCCATGTCTCCTAAGTGCTGCCTACATAGCCCATTACACAAAGCAAGGAGGGGCCTCAGACCGATGTAGTTCTCCCTTAGGATCAGGGAGAGGTGAATTCAGGCAATTTGGTTAGGGTTAGGCAATTTTTTGTTGGTGTTGGTAAGGGACTGGCGATGTTGGTGTAGGTATAGGTGAAACGAAAGTTAGCTTACTCAAGTAGTAGGGAATCGTGTCCTGATTAAGGTCAACACACAATCCTAGATTCGAGTAAAAGAGGAAAAAGGTGTCCCGTAGTTGAGAAGAGCTAAACAAACCACATATTAACATAGGATGAGCTTGAATCCCTAGGTGCCTTGCATAGGTGAGAAGTCGATAGGTGAAAAGAGTTGTATAATCACAATATATCAGATATACGTCACGTCCCTTGAGTTTTGTTGTTTTGACAAATGGTGAGGTGAGGTGGTTGATATAGTTGGGGTGCAGAGAACTTGTTATAAGGTGATTATTCTGACGAAAGAGAACCAAACCTAAATAGACAAGTCCATGACTCAAAAGTGCTTTGGAATACTGTTTTTTTACTTTTCTGGATATAGACTGATCGATGCGGGAAGTCTACATGGGATATATATTTTGTTGTTCTTGAGGTCTTCATGAAGCTGATCATTGCGAGAAGCTTCCGATAAAGGCTGACTTTGTATAGCTGTCCTTCAAGGGAACAGTCTATTTATAGTAGCAAATGCGTCTTTTGTGTATAGCTGTCCTTTGGGAGAGCACTCTATTTATAATAGCCGATGTGGATTTACACATAGCTGTCCTTCAAGGGAGTAGTCTATGTATAACTTAGAGGTCTAGATGTCCATTTGGCATGAAGCATCTAGTTTTGAAGGAAGTTTGACTCAAGAATATCCCATAAGCGTATAATTGAGAATGTGTTATTTTGATATTTTGAAGTCATGGACTAGACTAATAAGGGGAAGGCATCTTTAAGGGGAGGTGATGACCAAACCATGTGATCTTGATTCTATTTTGAGATTCATGAAATAAAGTGTATGAGGTGGTAAATGAGCTCAAGGGACGAGCGCAAGGTAGACAAGAAGTGATATAACACTAAATTCAACAGTAGAATGGTCGAAGATGCAAGGCATTAAGGGGTTCAGGCTCAGGTTTACCATTAAGCGAAGCTAAATGATAAGTTCCTGATCCATAAGTGTGAGTGATAATGTAAGGCCCAATCTAATTTGGAGCAAATTTTCCACGTTTACTTTTTTCTAGTTTGGTTACATGTTGATTCTCTTTGAGGACAAGATCACCAACCTTAAAGGTATGCTCATGAAGTCACTTATCATAAGCACGCTTGATGCACTTTTGATAGATTTGAAGGTGGTCAAGAGCTGTAAAATGACGCTCGTCAAGAAGCTCCAATTGGGCTAACCGCTCTTGGCGGAAATCATCATTGGTGAGAATATCCTGAAGAGATATTCTTAGGGAGGGTATTTGTATTTCAAGAGGCAAGACAGCCTCGGTACCATATACCAAAGAAAATGGGGTGGCATTAGTGGAGGTACAAATGCTGGTACGATAAGCCCAAAGGGCAAAGGGGATGTGATCAGGCCAATTGTTTCCATAATCATTAACAACTTTCATGAGAATTTTGGTTAAGGTTTTGTTAGAAGATTCGGCTTGACCATTTTCTTGTGGATAGTAAGGTGATGAGAAGCTAAGTTTGATACCAAAGTTGTCACAAAGGTCTTGTAACAACTTATTTTTGAAAGATTTTCCATTATCTGTTATCAGGCGATGAGGAACGCCAAAACGACAGATAATGTGATGGTTAATGAATTCTATGATTTTTTCTTTTTTGGTTGAAATGAGTGGAATGGCTTCCACCCATTTAGTGTAATATTCGGTTGCTGTGATTATCCAACGGTGACGTTGCAAAGAGGGCGGGTGAATCTCACCAATAAGGTCTAAACCCCATTGTGAGAAAGGCCAAAGATCTCGTGCGACCTGTAGCAGATGGCTAGGAGTATGTTGAAGATTGGCATGTTGTTGACACATAACACAACGCTTAACATATTCGTAGTAGTTTTTATTAAGAGTAGGCCAATAATAGCCTAGGAAAAGGATCCGTTTGGCCATGGCAAGGCCACTAAAATGTCCACCACAAATACCGTCATGGACTTTTTGGATGGTATAAGTGACCTCCGAGCCGGTTAGACATCGAAGGAGGATACCATCAAAGCCATGTTTATAGAGGAGTCCCCCCATGACAACATAATGAGAAACACTTTTAAGAAAAGCACGTTTGCCATTACTAGTAAGGTCAGGTGGGAGAACAGAGGTTGTAAGGTAGTCGTAAAATTGGTGATACCAGGTATCCTATGAATTAGCAGACACATTATTTATCATACAAACCTCTGGGGCTGAGTAAGATGGGGTAAAAAGTTGTTGGACCAAGACAAATATGTCAGAGTCAGTTGGTGAGGTAGGAATTTGCGAGGCTAAGCAAGCCATAGTATCCACAAATTTGTTAGTTGAGCGGGGAATGGTTTGGATAGAATAATGAGAAAATAAGGTCAAAAGTGAATCCACGTAATGTTTGTACTTTTTAAGTTCCTCATTTTTACATTGGTAGATTCCCATAACTTGATTGACTACCAATTGAGAGTCTCCGAAAATATTAATAGATTTTACACCTAAGTGTAACATAACCTGGAGACCCAAAACAAGGGCCTCGTATTCCGTTGTATTATTAGTGTAGGGGAAATTGAGCCAGAATGAAAGAGGCATAGGTTCAGCGTCAAGAGGAATGAGAATAATGCCGGCCCCTCCGCCTCGCTGGCATTTGGATCCATCGAAGAAGAGGGTCATTGGATATGACTCCTTACTGAGTGAAAGAGTGGTGATGAGTTCATTAGGGAAAGTAAAATTGGTAAATTGTTCCCCGGGTAAAGGGGCTTCTGCTAGTTGGTCTACGATAGTTTGTCCTTTGACTGATTTCTGGTGTAAAAACTCCAGGTCGAGGTCGGCGAGGAGCATAAGCCATCGGGTGATGCGTTGGTTTAGATGAGGTTTGGCGTACATATAATGGATGGGGTCCACATTGGTGATGACAAAAGTTTTGTGATTCAGGAGGTAATGTCGGAGTTTGGTGGCCACGAATGATAGGGCTAGGCACAACTTTTCTACATGTGTATACCTAGTCTCATAATCCATAAGAGTATGACTTATGTAATAAACAGCTTGTTCTCGATGCTCAGAGTCATGATGTATGATCATGGCTCCTACAGCATGGTCGGTGGTGGAAAGGTAAAGGTAGAAAGGGCGATCGTCCTGAGGTGGGATAAGCACGGGTGGCTGCAAGAGATAGGCTTTAAGAGCCTCAAAGGCTTGGTGGCACTCTTCACTCCATTGAAAGACAATGTCCTTTTTAAGGAGATGATGGAAAGGTTGACATCGATCTGAGAGTTGTGAGATGAAACACCGGATAGATTGGAGTTTTCCCTGCAAACTACGTAATTGTTTGAGGTTAGTGGGTGGGGGAATTTCTAGGATAGCTTTGACTTTAGCTGGATCGACCTCAATGCCACATAAAGAGATAATGAAACCAAGGAGTTTTCCTGAAAGGACACCAAAGACACATTTCTTTAGTTGAAGACGAACACAGTATTGTACAGGTGATTGAAAATAATGGTTAAAACATCGAGATGTTCACTGCGATGTTTAGATTTGCCAAGAAGATCATCGACATAATCCTCCAAGATAGTGTGCATAATGTCATGAAAAATGTAATTCATAACCCGCTGATAGGTTGCACCAGCATTCTTAAGGCCAAACGGCATGACACGATAGCAGAAGGTTCCCTAAGGAGTTATGAAGGCAGTTTTATGTTGATCGACTGGGGCTATTAAAATTTGATTGTATCCCGAGAAGCCATCCATGAGGGAAAGCATCTCATGGCCCACAGTGAGATCAACAAGTTGATCAATACTTGGTAGGGGGAATTCATCCTTTGGGCAAGTGAGGTTAAGGTCCCAGAAATCCATACATATCCGAAGTCCCCCCGTTACTTTAGTAACAGGTACGATGTTAGAAATCCATTGAGGATAGTCGATAGGTAAGATGAAGGAAACAAAAAGGAGTCGTTGAAGCTCTTCTTTGACCAAGAGGGCAATGCGTGGATGCATTTTTCTCAGTTTCTATTTAACTGGTTTGGAATCATGTTTTAGGGTAATGTTATGGACAGCAATGTCAGGATCAATTCCTGGCATGTCAGCGTAGGACCAAGCGAAAGCTTGGTTGCAAGCATGGAGGAAGGTAGTGAAGGCCGTTTGTTCTAATGCGTTAAGGGATTATTCGATCTTCACAATGTGAGGATCATCCTCTATGTGGATGTTGATTTCTATAGTCGACTCATTCAACATGGTTTGAGTTTCTGATGGTAAGGTGCGTTGAATATAAGAGTCATCCGCACCAAGGTAAGTGAGGATGGAGTCATCATCCTAGCACTCAACAATATTAATTGAAGGCGAATCCTCTTCGATCATGTCTGGATATAGAAGGGGAAGAGAAGATGGGTCTTGATTATCACGTTGATAAGTGAGAGGACCCAGGAAGATAGCATTTATGAAAAAAAAAAAAAGTTAGGAGGAATGGACTCAGGGTCTATCGATTCTGCGGGTGACGATGGCAAAATAGGTGATGATGGTTTGGAAGGAATGACTTCGTCGTCTTCCTGGATACAATGGATATGCGGTGTCTTTGGTGTAGGTTGTTCAGAGAATCCAAGACCACGACAATCTTTGTGTTTGTGTGTAGTTACAGGAATGATCATATGTCGGCCTTGTTTATAAAGACCGAAATCGAAGCCCTTCCAAGCACAACACGTCAATAAGGTGAGGGCGAAGTGACGATTAGTTAGATATTGAAAATCAGATTGGAAGGGAACCACACCAAGGGGAGGTTCAGGGGTAATGGAGGATGCATCGACACCCCCATATGTTAGGTTGGTGCAGCAATTAGGTGGTCCGTAGGAGATTACCCCCCCCCCACACGACGGTCATAGGTAAGATGTGCATGTAACTGTCCGTACTCTTGTGGGGTATGGAAAGAGCTAACATTATATAGGTGATATTCCCCCAGCGTAAGGCATTGAAAAATATCTACTAAGGGGTCTGAGGTCGAGATGTTTTCCGCGGGGAAGGAAGTGTTATTTGCAGCGGCGGTTTCGTTGGTTAAAGGTGTAAGTGTGGTTGAGGTGGATGGTTGAGGTGTGGTAAAAATAAATGGTTGGGTTGAATGAATGGGTGTCTTGACTGGTACAAGCACATCATTAGGGCGATATAACATATTACAGGTTTTGAAGGGGGGAGGATCAGCTCTTACGGTGTAGGACTTCCCCTCATACTTGAATTTTATGCATCTATGTAAGGTGGAGGGAACACATCCCATAACCCGGATCCAAGGATAGCCTAACAACATGTTGTATTGGAATTTTCCCTCAAGGACATAGAAGAGTTCGGGTAAGGTCCGTGGCCCTACACGAATGTTAAGGATCACGGTGCCTAAGGTAGAAGTAATAGCATCGTTGAATGAACGCAACATGGTGGGGTTGGCACACATACAGCTAGAAGGGATATTCATTTGTTGGAAGGATTTGGAAGAGATGATATTTAGGTTGGCGCCCCCATCAATCATAACACTGCGTACTCGGATGTCCCAGACATAAGCTAAGATGAAAAGATCGGGGTTAGGATCTTCTGCACCAAAGTCAACAATTTTGTCTTCGGAGAAACTGACAACAACGTTTTGCTGTACAGGGACGGAAGTGGTATATTGTTTGGTGAGAGAAGCAACATGGTTGGGTGTTAAGATGGAGGTAACAGTCAAGGTTTCGTTAGGTAAGACCTCTATCCCTTGAAGGATTTCAACAAGAGCTTGGCGATGAGATTCAGAGGTTTGAATGAGATCATACAATGTCATTTTTATAGATGATTGATGAATTTGTTTGATCATGGTTCGATGGGTAACTCCATCAGAGACGGGGTAGGCAGGTCCACGAATAACCACTTTAGGTGGTGGTGCAATCGGGATGGTGGATGGAGAAATAGAGGCCGCAGGTGTGCTTTCTTTAGCTTTCCCATTGTTTTTCTACCCTTGAGTAGCAACACAAATCATATTAATCTCGTGAACATGAGAAGAGGAAGACGATAGGGATGAGTCATTGTCTTCAAAAGGTGGGGTTGTAATAATGATAGATCTTGGTAAGGCGGGGACGGGTGGTACATGAGAGGGGATTGAAGCTAAAGGTTTCTCCCTTCGTAAGTTGTCTTTCTTAATCTTTCTATCCGAGAGAGGTGACTGAAGAAGTATGGCTTTCAAAGCTTTGCATCCCTCTACATCATGTCCTGGTGTGCGGTGGTAAGTGCATATTTTAGACTCATCATAACCTATAGGTTGAGCTTTAGATGGATCATAGGGTCTAAGTGGGGGTAGGGAAATGGTCACATTCTCCACCAACATAGCAAGGATTTTGGTGTAAGACCCTTTGAGTGGGTCAAAGTCAGAGGAAGATGAGGCTATTGACTGGGTGGGTTTCGGTAATGATTGGGTATGGTTGATTCGTATGGGTGGTGGCTTAGCCAAGGGGTTTTGATAATTGGATTTAACTAAACGTGGCTTCTTTGGCACAAAAATTATGTTTAGCTGGTCAGATGACGTGGTAGCAGAAAACAACCATGGAGAAAGAGGAGTGACAGTAAACAAATCCTTTGATGGTGGAGTTTGTTTAGGGTTGATAGGTGGACAAGATACTTGGGGTGACGGTGTTGATACACCCATGGATCTCTGTATGGGTGTAAAAGATGCAGGTTGTTTTGAAGAAAACGCAGGAGGTATGATGTATTGAGGTAAGGTGGAGGGGTGAGGTCCTAATATAGAAGGTAGGTGTGACAGTGAGGGTTTTAGTTGTGACAAAGGCATATATTGGACTTGGGCTTTAGGGGATCGAGTTTGTCTCTTAGGTGGATGGACGGCTTTATTTTTGGATAAATCTAACTGTTTAGGTGGGTGTGTTAGGCTGGTTATTGGTAGAGTCCCAAGCATAGGGAAAGGTTTGGTTAGGTTAGTAAAGGTGTATGAGGTATTTGGTAGAGATGAGGGGGGTGAAGATGAGGACATAGGCATTTTGAGCTTTTGTAAACACTTCGGGTATGTGGTAGAGGTGTTTAGATTGGTCATCTTCATTTGAGTAGAATATGGTGTACTCAAACGTTCTCATAGGACTCGTCTATCTTCTAAGGGGTGACAATCCTCACGTGTGAATAGGAACTTTTGTATGGAAGAAAGGTGGGTTGTGATTCTGGTCCACTGTGGGTGTGATACAGGGGGTAAATGAGGCACTGTATCAATGGGCGTTAAGAGGTCAACTGGTCGCTGAAAAGATTTAGGCGATGAAGAACTAATAGGTAGGAGGGCATGTTTGAGAGGATCCATCATGATTAAAGAATTTGGTGATGTTGGTTCGAGGGGTTTCTCGTCTAAGGATGACGAAAAAAGTGGCGAGCCTTCCTCTTGTACAACAAGAGTGGTAGAAGGAGATGTTTGGGAAATAGATAAGTTAGATAACATCCACTCATAGTCTTGCAAGGATGTGGTGTAAGAAGGCTCATATATGAGAAGAGAACTCTGGGAAGTTAATTCCTTTATGGGTAAAGGAATGGAAATGATTTCGTCTTGTCTTGATGGTGGTGAAGGGGGTTCGGGTCCCTACGTTAGTGAAGAAGCTTGATTCAGAATTTCCTCGATAGAAGCTTTTGGTTGGGAGTCAAAAACTGCATGGATTTCATGAACACTCTCCTCGGTTAAGATATCTTGGTTTATGTTACTGTTAGATGAGTGGTTTGGGAATGGTTTGTTGAAGATTTTCAAATTCTGGTTAGCAGGGGCATTAGGATTATCGAGGGTTATATCCCCTGCATCAACCATTTCCTGCACTATATTTTTCAACATCTTGCAGTTTTCGTGACTGTGTCCCTTCACGCGGTGGAAGTTACAGAAGTCATTTTCTTTGTACCAAGAAGGTATAGCGCGGGTGGAATCAAACCCGGAGTGAGGTTTAATAGGAGGTAAGGTGATAGCTCCCGCTTTGAGCAATTTTTCCAAGATGACACCATAAGTTTCTCCCAAGGGAGTGTAATTGATGGGTTCATCTTTATACTTATAGGTGGTTTTTGGCGGGGTATTAGATGGTGCTTGGGATTTGACCATCACCATGTGTACAGCCCCTTTTGATTTCGAAGCAGTCGATGCATGAGAATTGGTGGTGTTGGGTTTGTTGGTGGAGTCTTGGGTTTAGAAATTAGGGTTTTTGTTGCACAACCGCAATTTCTCTTCCTCTAAGGCTCGAATCTCTAGTTTTCGAGCCATAGTAAAGGCCTCATCAAAGGTGCGGAAAGTTTGAATTTGGAGGGTAGGAGAAATGTGCTTAGCGCAAGCCCACGTAAAGAGTTCGATAAGTTTTGCCTGAGGCAAGGCATAAGTAAGTTGGTTGATAAGGCCCCACCATCGTCCAATGAAATCTGTGATAGATTCATCGTCAAATTGTCGGATGGCATAGAGGTCGGTGATAGATACTTTCTTGGCAATGTTAATGGAGAAATGATCCAAGAAAGATTGGGCTAATTAGTTAAAAGAGAAGATTGAGTGCTGGGTTAAAGCATTGTACCATTCCAAGGTAGGTCCTGCTAAGGACATGGGAAAGGTGCGGAGTAGTAAGGCATCGTCATGAGCAATCAGGTAGCAGGCATGTCTAAATGATCGCAAGTGTTGTTGAGGATCCTCCTTACTATTAAAACGAGTAAATTTTGGTAATTCCCATTGAGGAGGATATGAATGAAGGGGGACAGAAGGATGAATAGGCTCCTGAAAAACTTGTTCATATGTCAGGGTGCTACGGCTTCCTGAAACAGAAGCCTCCAGATTTTGCATCTTGTCCATCATTTGTTTGATTAAATCAGTGGTTGGATGAGATGATGGTGCAGTTGCCGTAAACGGAGGAGGATTGGGCCAAGGGCCACCACTAGACAATGGTGGGGTTAAATGTTGATAAGGTATTGAGGATGAATATGTTGAGGCGACCGAATAGGGATGTCCTATATAAGATGTTGAAGTCACCGGATACGTGTGTGGAAATGAAAAGGTGGGTAGAGCTTGAGAAGGAAAGCTTGTGTGGATAGGTGGCAGAGAGCAAGTTATAAAAGGAGCAGTCGGCAGTAATGATATGTTGGGCCCCAGATTAACCAAAGGAAAGCCAATCTGTGCCGTATGAACCCCCGAAACCACTGAGTTGGGAGACGGGGCTAAGGATGAAAAAGGCAAGGTGGAGTTATCAGGTGGGGAAGGAGCTAAGTGAGTGGCTATACTAATAGGCATGCCAACAAGGAGTTGACCGTCGAGTGTACGGTGAGGGGCATGAGACAAATAGTACTGGACAACACTAGGATTAGTGTCTAAAAATTTCATAAATTCCTTATCTCCTACAGGGATTTTGGGAACCTCACTGGTGTCTGTAGGATTCCCCATAGGATGTGAAGGGGGTGATTCAGGCAAAGGCATGGAGTAGGCATGTGAAACCATGGCTGCAACTTGTTTCCGAGTGATAACAACCATGGACAAGGGTACACAGTAGGGATGCAATCTATCAGGAATAGAAGCAGCAACAAAATGTTGGAATTGGTAGGTTGCTAGTTTTGGGAACTGTGAAAGACAGTAACCGATATCGGTCAAGTAACCAATGTCGGTCAGACTGTAGCCGGCGTCGGTAAGTTAACTGATGTCGGTAGAATAGGACTGGTGTAAGAAGCTGTAAGAAGTTTCTGATTTGGGGTTAACAATGCTTAGTATGCCTACCAAACTGTTCTGAAGTGATCACAGAAATAGTGTATGACAGAGGAATAGAACCAAAAAAAAAGCAAGATGCACAAGAAAATCAAGAGACTAACCCTAGGATTAGTTTTAATTATTGTGGGCTTATGCCTTAGACGCAAGATGATGTCAATCCTAAACAAAATACCTAGGGGAAATGTCAAGTTTGTTTTGGCTTATAAGGTTACCTTAATCGGGTGGAGGAATACCGCAGAAAAGGGGGATGTTTGAGCTGTTGTGTTAATTATGATGTGATTTGGCATGTGTTGTGCAATGAAAGTAAGATTAATTTCTTGTCAATACAGTGGATATCACCCCTAAGTGTACGACCTGTTACTTAATCTATGTTCACTAGAATTGAAAACAGCAAGCAAGAATGTGATGCACGTGTTTTAAACCCAAATCGAAAATGATATTCGATGAAGCAAAGGAGATGACTTTCACTAATGCAAAGATGTGAAAGCAAGACAAATTCTTTTACCAAAATGGAAAAATATTTTGTGAATACTTAGCAGGAAACAAACATCAAGTATGCTCCCTATATGAAAGCAAGCAAGAAAGGAAAAAACCCGAAATGGGTCCCACCGGGCGTGCCAAAATGTTTCGCACAGAATGTTGCCATTCCTGGAATATTACTTCTATCCTTTCATTCTTTCGAGAAACAGATAAGGGTTAGGGCTAGGAGGAATACCTGTTGAATGTTGAGAGGGTGTGCGCGTACCGTAGAGAGAGATCAGATCGATTGCGAAGAACTCCTTTTTGTCTGGGAAGGACTACCTGCAAGTAAGAATACAAGACCACCAGATTTTAGTTAGACAATAAATGAGGGAACTTCCTTGGGCCCAAGAAATATTAGACTTCCTTTTGAAGGTGGTCAGTTCCCCTTTTAATACGAATTAACACAAATGATAATAAAGAAGCTATTGCGAAATCACGATTTAGGTACCTCGTTACTAAGCGATAGAGACTAAACTACCAATAATAAAACGTCACGTTGTTTGTTTGGTCAATGGTCGTTGATACGTTTAGGTCAAGTTACAGGGATAAACCAGAGTGGATCTGAGGTTGTTAGGAGACAAATAGGTGAGAGGAAGGTTTTGGGTATAAGTCACATTGACCGATGCCAGTCACTGGATAACCGACTGCGGTTAGAGAACCGCTGCCGGTAGGGGATAACCGACACCAGTAGGGTCAGTAATCTAGGCACTTCTGGATAGAGGTTGGTTGCAAGGTGATTGTGGGGTTATTAAGACTAGTGGATGGCTGAGGGGAATAGTGAGATGACAGGGAAGACTCAGAGTGTGATAAAATTGTCTTCTGGGAAATACAAGGATGTATGGATCAAGGTTAAGTGCAGGGTGCTGGCAGGTGGTAGATCTAGGAGTGAGCTTATAATTACTATCAATCAAAAGGCTCAAGAAATGGTGCTTAGAAACATACCAGACACTACTTACTCGTCCTTGATGAAGATTCAGGTCCAAGGAATGTGGTAGTGATAGTAAGGCTCAGTTGGGATGATCTGGTATTGGAAAACGAGCTGATGAAGCTATCCTCAGTCTTTTCTAATGCTTGAACAGGGTGACAACAATCCAGTGGCTTAGTTGCAGTCTTCGGCTTGATGCTCTTCTCTTTTCTTCACTTGTCTCCACTCTGCCAAGTGAAGTTTAGATCATTTTTTCAAATGAATTCCAGATCCTTTATTTTTTATTGGGGAGGGTCATTTACAGGGAACCGATGGCGGTTACGTAACCGACGTCGGTCGAGTAGGAACCGATGTCGGTTAAGTCAAAGTGGGCTATTTTTAGTAAAATAGCCAAATTTATCTCCTTTTCTCCTGAGAGATTAGTTATGGGATTGGTCAAGTCATTATTAGGTTGGTTTTGGTGCGGGTGAGGGGTAATTAGTCATGGGTCTGGATGTAGACCAAGTTATAGGTCTTAATTAGGTTATTTGAGGATTAGGGCTAGGTCATGATGAGGTGGTAAAATAAGGTGGCAGGTTTGAAAATGTGGATTTATTAATTATAAGGTAATTAATAAATAATTGTGCAAGGTTTAGGTGGTGAGGTTAAGTTGCGAAATGAGATGCGGGGCACGGGGTGTTGTGAGACACAAATTATGTGTCTACACCAGGAGGCGTTGTGAGATTGGTAATAGGTACTGTTGTATATATCTTTCCCCCAGGTAGATATAGATAAGCAAGAGAATGGAGAAATCAAAGAAGCTAAAATCCATGACATGCTCGAGGCACACAAAAGTGGCACACGGCAATGGATGTCGACAGGGAAAACGGTGCATCCAAGGCGCACAGAAGTAGCGCATGACAATGGATGTCGACAGGGAAAACAGTGCGCCCAAGTCGCACAGAAGTGGCGCACGACAATTAATGTCGACAAGGAAAATGGTGTGCCCAAGGTGCATAGAAGTGGTGCATGACAATGGATGTCGACATACACATGGATGCGCCAAGGTGCACCTTCAGGAGGTGTAACATTTTGAGCGCTGACAGGAAGCAGACCCTGGCACAGATATTCAGATGGCCATAACTTTTGACCGGGAGCTCGGATTCATGCAAGGTTGGAATTTTCGGAAAGCTTACAAGGTCCTCTATCCAACTACGGTCCTCTATCTTTAATTGGGTGGGAACACGTTCTTAAAAATGCAAAATACAATTCACCACTTTTGGGTTTGCTAGGGTTCTCACCTACCACCATAATGAGATGAGTTAAGTGCATTCTGGAGGTGTTTGGGGTAGATTTCGAATTCCTCTTTTCTCCCTCTCTTTTTCCTCCTATAAATTGTAAGGAGGGGCTTCTTTCTAAAGGTTGAACATTCTTGTTTTGCCCTTCCCTTCTTCTCTTTGGTAGGTGAATTTGTGGAGATCAAACCTCCCATTTTAAAACTGTAATGCAACTTTACCTCTTGGCATTTTGCAGTGTGTTGTATCAATCTTTGGAGAAAATTAATGCATGTCTGTGGATGATTCTCAACCCTCTCTATGTTCATTTGCATCCTTCTAATCTTTCACTGCAATTTTGGTTATCTGTGCATGATCTTGCATTGCGTTTTAATGGCTTGTGTTTACTGGCAAGACAGTTGTTCTTTATTCCTCGGTGCATCACCTCTATTAGTTTAGGTTTTATTTTATACATCTTCTTACCCTGTCTCCTTGGAAAATTAGTTTAGGTTTTGAGTAAACCCTCTACATTTTACGTGTGCATCTGAATAGAGGAATAGGAACCGGCCTTCATCCGGAGATATTTTTTGATTTCGCAAGGTCCCACACTTGGGAAAAGCTCCATGTTATGCAATCGCACTGAGAGTCTCAACCCATCGTGTTGTAGAGTCCCAGGGGTGCTGTGATTTTCCATCAATAGTTTTGGCATGCCCGGTGGGACCAAGAGGTCATTCTATAAGATTTGAAGGGATTTTAAAGAAATTCGGACTTAAAAATTGTAGGTTTTACAGTTTGAGTTTTTTCACCTTCCAGGATGAACTTTGAAATCAATTTTCAAGGACTTAACTTGCTCGAAACAAGTCAAAATTTCAGCAGTTGATAGATCGGGGGATAGTCTTCAAGAGGGTATTTTTAGATTTTTGAGATTTTGACTTTCAAATTTTCATGGTTTTTTGATTTTCGGATTTCAGGTTTTCGAAAGTCTGGGATTTTTGGATTTTCAGGGCTATCATTCCAAATCAAATTCCAAACTCTAAAATATCAAAAATACAGGTCTCTCAAATTCTATTTTTTAAATATTGTCAGGTTTGGTGTGTAACTTGGTAGAAGTCTGCCTTTTGAGGCTAATTTTTTCTAACACATCTGGCGACTCCGAAGTGGTAGAATTCAGCGGTGTAGCAGCAAAAGTTGCCTAGGCATATGAGAAGAATTCAAACTAGGTCAAATACTCGAGAAGAGGGGATATTTGTCCACTTGCAACTATCACCAGGAGGAGGAAGGAGAGGAAGAAGACCAAAAAGATCACCATCTCCACCTAACAGGACTTTGTCTACACCTCCACCTGGTAGGCCTTTTCTCACATCGACCAGGGTTCTTAGGCCAATCATAATGGTACATCTACCACCAAATCCCTTTTTCAACTTCACGGGTTGCATTCCACTTACCCTAAATGCTCATAATCAAATTCCAGTTGCAGCACTAAAGAATATACCCTATTTTACAGGAGAAAATCATACTACTCCTATTGATCACATCCAGGATATTGCTAATGCATGTGCAATCCATGAAATAAATGAAATGGATGTTGCAGTCAAGTTGTTGGCTTCATCCTTAAAAGGTAAGGCCATACAATGGTTTAGGAGCCTAGCAGTAGGGTCTATTATGAATTGGGACCAACTTTTTTCAGCTTTGCAACCAATTCAGGGAGAGGGCGGACAATTTATCTTTATTGGAACATCTGACAACAATCAAAAGGGCTCCTAATGAACAAATGACAGATTTCAACTTCAGATTCCAACGGGCATGGGACAGGATTCCAATAGCTATGAGACCAACCACCGAAGGAGCATTCCGTTATTTCTTAAAGGCTATAAATTTAGACATAGCCATGATGATCCAATCAATGGGAGGAACAACGTTGCCAGGGGCCTACGACACAGCTATTAGAGTAGAGAACTGTTTAATCCAAGCTGGCAAGCTTGCACCAAGGCCACCAATGCCTCTCTATCCAGATATGGGAAATCCTACAACCAGTCAAGCACCAGAGTTGAATCCCATTCCAACTCCTAGAAATCAAAGCAATGATGGGGCATCGACTTCTTCAGATACTTCAAAGGAATTACAAGAGGTTATGAAACAGCTACAGAACCTTGGAAATGAGCTAGTAACTATCAAAAGACAACAAGCTCAAGGTGCTAGACCATATCAACCTCAAGCACAGTACCAAGCTAGGCCCCCATACCAACAAAATAGACCACCACCTCAGGCTGCAAATCAAAACCAAAACCAAGGACATCCTTAAGTTGCCAGGCCATTTTGACCGTACGATCCAAATGCAATGACATCCTCAAGAGCCTTGGTCCCGACACAAAATAACATGGCACAAGAGTAGGACTGGTGTTACCCTTGCAATCTACCTCACAATCAGTCAACATGTTTCAATGGTGCACTAAATCAGGCCTTAATGGTGCAAACCATTGGTGTTCCTCAAGTACCAAGCCAGGAAGAGAATCAACAGCAAGAAATGTAACAAGAAGGACCTCCAATAGAAACCACATTGGAAAATTGGCAAACGGAAGACTTCTGTGGAGTTAACCAACAGCCTTTTCAAGGCGTGGCTGCCAACACACAGTTAAAGAAGAGAAATATAGGAGAGGGACAACCGTGTAATCCAGTTGTTTCTCAACCCACTCTTACACAACAAGGGGTCAGTAGACCAAACATAACTCCAAATGTGCAAAATCAGCCTAAGGTACCTGTTGTAGCAACACATGCACATGCTCAAGCTCCAGAAAAGTTTTCACCAAGTAAGGGAAAGCAAAAGGACAATTCACCCCCTTTTAGCATCATTGATCAAATGAAGAAGATGAATGTGAATATATCAATGTGGGAATCTTTATCCATCCCAGGACAAAGAGATCTTCTACAAGCTGCCATGAAGAATTGGTCAACTTCGAACCAGCAGGCCCGTATGCAAGATAAGGTCCTCACGAATGCTGCTCAGCCTGAAGGGAATCATGGAGGACAATAAGGTAAAGTTTTGAAACCCCCTTTATTCTATGTTTCATTAATCATCGGGGATAAATTAGTACACAACTACATGATTGATTCTAGGGCAAGTAGCTCAGTGATGCTGAAGCAAATAGTGGATCAACTGGGTTTGAAATATGAGCCGGTGCTGAAAGGAGTAGTACAGCTAGATGGAATGGTAGTAGGAACTGTTGGAGTCATCAAGGGGTTAAGCCTAACACTACATCCCTGTCCTAATGTTACAGTTCTGCAAGATGTGTCTGTGATTGACCTTCCGCCACTCTTTGCATTGTGTCTATCAAGAGACTTCACTGCAAAAATCGGAGGATATTTATCTGTAGATTGGTCACACATGATTTTTAGGACAAGGTATGGAGCCAAAGCAACAATCAAGTCGGAACCAATTGCCAATTTCCATATTGAGCCTCATGTATCAGGTCCTATCAATGCAAATTGCTTGGCTTTTGATCAGGAGGAGTGTTCAAATGATCCAGAAATAGGTACTAAGGTCGAGGGAATTCCTGATCTAACTTTGGCTGAATGGGCAAACAAGAGTCATGAATTTGACCCATACAAGGAAATTGAAGAATCTGAATTGGGTGTGTATTATATACACAAATAAAATTCACCCATTCCCGACATCATTCAGCCTGAACAAAAGGATGAAAACAAAGTTTGGAAGTTATTTTCTGATGGTTTGAGAAGAAAACAAGGTGCTGGAGGTGGTGCAATGTTGATTTCACCACAAGACATCAAATATTTTTCAGCTTTTCGTTTCCAGTTTTCCTGTTCAAACAACACAGCTGAATATGAGGCCTTGATTCATGGACTTCATTGGGCTAGGAAAAAGGGCATAAAGAACTTACAGGTGTTCGGGGATAGTGAGCTGATCGTCAATCAAGTCAGGGGACAACATGCTACAAAGAATGAAATGCTAAAGAACTACAAGAACAGGGTATGGGACCTCATTGAGGATTTCGAAGCTTTCAACATCATGTCCATACCTAGGAAGAAAAATGAAGCCGTGGATAGGCTCACAGCTATTGGAGCAATGTTTGATGTGGTTGACAACATCAAAAGGGAAAAAACACAGCCACATATTCATGTAGTTGTGAGGCCAGCAGTTCCAGATAATAACACAAGTTGGCAGGTGTTTGAGAACGATCAATAGATCATCAATTTCTTATAAGAAGAGGCTGAATTCTCAGTTAGGAATCAGGATAGAATAGAGCAGTAGTATGGGGATCAAGTAGTGCAGCTGTGGATAAACAAGCTTCTGAAGGGTTTAGTAACACTGGAGTCTATCTTTAACCCTAACGAATAGTTCCGTAAGGAAAAGGCTAACATATAGGTCAAGAGAGAAGATTCAGGGCCAATTCTGGTTGGGGAAGGCAAAACTCTTCAAATTGGTAAAGTGGCCACTGAGCAGGAGAAATTAGATTTCATACAACTTTACCAAGAATATCCAGATGTCTTCGCTTGGAGCTATGAATACTTAAGAGAATTTGATCCAAATTTGGCACAACATACCATAGAATTGGATCCAGATGCTAAGCCCATTAGGTAGAAGCAGAGACCAGTCAACCCTCACATTGAACCTCTAATGAAGAAAGAGCTAAATAAGCTAATAGACGTAAGCATTATTTTTCTGATCAAACACTCAAGATGGGTCACAAACTTGGTTCCGGTCAGGAAGAAGAGTGGAGAAATGAGGTTGTGTGTGGATTCCTAACACCTAAACATGGCATCTCTCAAAGACCATTACCCACTTCCTTCAATGGAGCAAATATTTCAAGTAGTATCCGGTTTAGAGAGATTTTCTCTCCTAGATGGCTACTCAGGGTACAATCAGGTGATGGTGAAAGAAGATGACCAATTCAAGATGGATTTCACCACCAAATGGGGGACCTATGCCTACAAGAAGATGCCATTTGGGCTATCAAATGTTGGAGCCACCTTCCAAAGGGAAATGGATATGGCATTCAAGGGGTTGATCAATAAAATAGTTCTAATATATCTTGACGACATCACTGTATTCTCAAAAAATGCAGTGGATCATCTCTGTCATTTAAGGCAAGTATTTCAGAGGTGTAGAAGTTTTGGGGTATCATTGAATCCCAAAAAATGCATATTTTTGGCTCACGAGGGAAAACTTCTAGGCCATATTGTTTCAAAGTAAGGGTTAACAATTGACCCAGAAAGAGTTGAAGTAATTCGAGCATTGCCATTACCAAGTCATAAGAAGGATCTTCAAAGCTTCTTGGGAAGGATCAATTTTGTCCGAATATTTGTTCCAAACTTTACAGCTCTCGTAAAGCCAATAACATTGATGTTGAAGAAGAGCATGGCATTTAAGTGGACATCTAAAGGCAAGGCAAGTTTTGAGGTAATAAAAGAGGTTATATCTCAAGCTCCGACTCTCGTCAATCCAGAATTCTCCAAGGACTTCGTGCTATATGCCTTTGGTGGTGGGGATACGATTTCTACAATTCTGGTACAACAAAACAAAGGAGGATTAGAACAACCAGTTTCTTTCTTCAGTCACAGCTTGGAGGAATACGAAACTAGGTACTCTTTCATTGAAAATCATGTCCTTGCAGTAATCAGGAGCTTAAAGAAATTCAAGCACCTAGTCTCAAACAACAAGATCCAATTATTGGTCTCTCATGTGGGAGTTAGGGACTTCCTTCTAAATAAGGATCTGAATGAGAAATGTGTAGGATAGATAACTCGTGTCATGGAATATGACATCGAGATCAAGGTCAACAAACTAGTACGTGGGAAGGGACTATGCGAACAACTAGCCTTGAGTCAACAAGTTGAAGAAGGTAATGAAAAAGAGGTTGTCTTAGTACTACAGGATGGTCAAGAATAGGAAAATGATGATGTGCCCACTCCTTGTTGGACTCAGAATATGATACACTTCCTACAGATAGGCCTATGCCCCCCAGAAATGAGCAAAGAAAAGAGGAGATACTTCAGATTACAAGCCATTCCATATGTGCTTGTCGATGGTATTTTGTTTAACAAAGACATCAATGGAGTTCTATTGAGGTGCATTGGGACAAATCAAATTAAAATGGTGTTATGAGATTTTCACAATAGAGATTCTGGAGGACATTTCATCCCACGAGTAATAGCTCTCAAGATAATGAAGGCAGGGTATTATTGGCCGATAGTCTTCAGTGACTGCTATACATGGATAAGAAAGTGCAAGAAATGTGCACTCTTCGCAGGAAAAGAAAGACTAGCAGCACTTCCATTGCACCCAATTTTGGTTGAACAACCATTTATGTAATGGGGATTGGACTTCATTGGGGTCATAAATCCTAACTCAAGCCAAGGCCACAAGTGGATTCTCATGGCAATGGACTATTTCACCAAGTGGAGCGAAGCAGTAGCGCTCAAGGAAGTAAATGAGTCTAACATACTAGACTTTTATGAAGGAATAGTGACCAGGTTCGGTGTGCCGGCCACTATCATATTAGATAATGCATTAGCATTCATAGGTTCCAAGATTACACAATGGGCTATCAAGAATGGAATCTATTTGAGCACCTCTTCAAATTATTACCCACAGGGTAATGGACAGGCAGAGTCCACAAACAAAAATTTGCTAAGAATCATCAGGAGGACTCTAGATGAAAATCAAAGAACATGGCATACCAAGCTAAAATCAGCATTATGGGCTGATAGAATAACACCAAAGAAGTCTACAGGTAATTCCCCTTACAAGTTGGTCTATGGGAAAGAGGCAGTATTGCCTATATCATTAGAATTGCCAACATTGGAGCTCATGAAGCATTTGGAGTTGTTTGAGTTCAAACCAATGGAAGCCAGGTATGTAGAGTTGATGGAATTGGAGGAAATCAGAGAGCATGCAGTTCAGAAAATTGAGAAGGATCAGGCCTTAGTAAAAAGATGGTTTGATAAGAAGGCAAGAGCAAGGACCTTCCAAGAAGGGGACATAGTCCTGAAATGGGATGCAGATCGGGCAAAACCAGGAAAGCATTCCAAGTTTGACGCCATTTGGAGTGGCCCCTATATGGTCACGGAATGTAAAAGTAGTAATGCATTCCAATTGTCTACATTGGATGGAGAAGAACTCTCGATTCCGGTTAACGGAATCTATCTTAAACATTGCTACTAAAAGCAGAAGGTTTACCCTTGTAAATATTAGCCTAGATTTCAATTCCTCTAAGTGCGTATGCACATCATCTTGTTGTAGTTAGGTTTCAATTTTCCTAAGTGCTTTGGCATAGGTTTTGTTGCTCCTAGGTTGGTTTTCTATAGTTCAGCGTGCTCTCGAAGAGGGGGTTGCGATATCAAGATCGGGATCAGATATCAGGTTGGTTTCAGGTTATTGCTTATGACTCCATGCCCAATGGATTGCTAAAAGGCCACTGATCTTCTACCTAGCAGGCAGGTGATCCCATTGAGTCACCAAATTATTGTATATATCTTTCCCCCAGGTAGATATAGACAAGAAGGAGAATGGAGAAATCAAAGAAGCTCAAATCCCTGACATGCCCAAGGTGCACAGAAGTGGCGCATGACAATGGATGTCGATAGGGAAAATGGTGCGCCCAAGGCGCACAGAAGTGGCACACGAAAATGGATGTTGATAGGGAAAACGGTGTGCCCAAGGCACACAGAAGTGGTGCATGACAATGGATGTCAACATACACATGGATGCGCCAAGGTGCACCTTTAGGAGGTGCAACATTTTGAGCGCTGACAAGAAGCAGACCCTGGCACAAATATTCAGATGGCCATAACTTTTGACTGGGAGCTCAGATTCATGCAAGGTTGGACTTTTCAGAAATATTACAAGGTCCTATATCCAACTACGATTGGATATCTTTACTTGGGTGGGAACAAGTTCTTAAAAATGAAAAATACAATTCACCACTTTTTGGGTTTGCTAGGGTTCTCACCTACCACCATAATGAGATGAGTTAAGTGCATTCTGGAGGTGTTTGGGGCAGATTTCGAATTCCTCTTTTCTCCCTCTCTTTTTCCTCCTATAAATTGTAAGGAGGAGCTTCTTTCTAAAGGTTGGACATTATTTTTTTTCCCCTCCCTTCTTCTCTTTGGCAGGTGAATTTGTGGAGATCAAACCTCCCATTTTAAAACTGTAATGCAACTTTGCCTCTTGGCATTTTGCAGTGTGTTGTATCAATCTTTGGAGCAAATTAATGCACGTATGTGGATGATTCTCAACCCTCTCTCTGTTCATTTGCATCCTTCTGATCTTTCACTATAATTTTGGTTATCTGTGCATGATCTTGCATTGTGTTTTAATGGCTTGTGTTTATTGGCAAGACAGTTTTTCTTCATTCCTCGGTGCATCACCTCTGTTAGTTTAGGTTTTATTTTATGCATCTTCTTACCCTGTCTCCTTGGAAAATTAGTTTATGTTTTGAGTAAACCCTCTACATTTTACGTGTGTATCTGAACAGAGGAATATGAACCGGCCTTCATCCGGAGAGATTTTCTGATTTCGCAAGGTCCCACACTTGGGAAAAGCTCCATGTTATGCAATCGCACTGAGAGTCTCAACCCATCGTGTTGTAGAGTCCCAGGGGTGCTGTGATTCACCATCAATAGGTACTTTTCCAAGCATCCATACTGTGTGTAATAGATTTGTATAATCTATGATCATAAATAGAAAGGAAAGTGAACATGCATGTGTTTATGATAAAGATAATGACATACAAGATATCTATCTAGCATGTGTAATAAAGTGTGAATGTAAAAGCATAAGTAAGAAAGAGTAAATGCAACCAAGATATGTAGTATGTTATAAATGAGATGGATTGAAATATAGAGTGAATGATAGGAACAATGTGTCCCTTGAGTGGATGTGTATGTATACAATGAGATTCATTTATTTATGCCCCCTCAGTAGTCAAGAATGAACCGTAAATGAGAGTGCATCATCGGGAAATGGTCTAAAATGTGTGTAGTAGAAATATGTGATCATCAAGGCGTAAAGTGTAGAGTGTGAACGCGTGATTGAGTGAGTTAGGTGATTGAATGCATGAGTGTGATGAGGTCCATTTAAGATGTATACCCTCAACTATTGATTATGGATAGCATAACTAGAGTGCATCATAGGGTAATGACCACAACATGTAGAAGTAGATGTCAAAAATATATTTCATGAATGTGTCGAGTATACTCTGTGTAGAAGGATATGAATATGTGAAATGTGAAATGCGTAGTGTGATATGTAGTGAGGTTAATTTGTATAGTATTCCCTAAATAGTCAAGTGTGAACCAAAGCATAAGAGTGCATCATCGGGAAATGATGATACAAATGTGTATCAATATGTTTATGTGGTATGAGAAGACACATGTTAATGCTAGAGGGGGGAGAAAATAAGTGTGATTCCCCTCAAGTGTATGATGGTAAGTGCACTATCTGATGAAAGTAAAACATAAGGGACCTCCACATAATGCTTGTTGAGATGAAGGTGTGTAAACATACTCTAAGACTGGTGGTACATGAGATAGATGTTGTGCAAGTGAATAGAGCCTATATGTATGTGACCAATGAGTATACAACAGAGGTGATAGGTACATACATGAGACGGGACATGGAGGTGATGAGTTCCTATGTGAAGAAGAGTGTGGAGGTGATGGATACCTATGTAAATGAGAGCATGAAGGTGATTGACACGTATGTGAAGGAGAGTTGGGAGGTGATGGAAACCTATGTGAAGTAACACAAGGTGGTGAAGTATGCCTAGATTAAGGAGGTGTCCTAGTGACAAACCTAGACTGATGCATTGGAATAACAGAGTGATGAAATTAGATGGTCATGTGAGGTAGGAGAAGATTTTTCTTTGAGTTCTATAGGTCACGGGAAATTATACGGTCTAGGTGATGCAATGATAACCTCAAGAGGAGGTTATGACCATAAAATGGATGGCGGCACACCATTGATAGAGACAACTTTATTATTGTGAATCAATTTAAGACACGTGTGATTCATGGAGATAATAGATTGAGACATGGAAATCTAGTTAAGACCTAAAATCATGTCACACTCTTCAACTGTTTGTGCTACAACGAAGGGCACAATCATGGTGAGAGGACTGAAAGTAACCAGAAGCTTGAAAACCCTATAGGAGTTTGGAATTGGATATGAGATTTGTGAAATTGGATATCCAATGAAAACAAGAAGTGAAACATAACACACACTAATATGCCATGATGGATCAACTTTAGTATTATTGATAGAGATGGATCCAATAGAATCAATAATGTGTAAGTGATTAGAAAAGAATGTAGCATGATAATAATTATTAGAGAATAAAATGATAGGAGGAGAAACATTAACATGAGCAACTAGGAACTCAAGAGCTCTCAATGTAGGAGGAGAAACTACACGATATGTATTGTAACATCCTTGACAGTTCTTATTTTCCTCCTTTACATTTCAAGTATTGACATGTGATTTTCCTTATAAGGATATGTTCTTTTGATTATTGGAAATCATACTTGATATGGATAAGTCTTTTTTTCTTTTAAGATCCTTTGAATGAATTGGAATGGCTTTCCTGAATCCATTTTTTTCACTTCTTGTACGGTATTACAATTTGGTTCAAAAGTTGTAAACTTACCTATTTATCTAACTCATCCTTGGATCAATTTCAGTGATCCAAGGAATGTTTTAAATCTGCTCTATTAAACAAATGGTAAAATTGACATTCCATGAATTAAGATACACGTTAAAATGAACTTTGTAGTTACAAGTTCTTTTATTTTTTTGTGTGAACGTGTTTCCATTCAGTGGTTTTTTTTTCTTGGGTATTTGGAGATCAACCATGGCAAGTCATTGCTAATAAAAATGGAAATGTAGCCTATTCACCACATAAGAGATATCCAGGATCCTATATAGGAATGACCTATGAGATCCTAAGCTAGGTATCTGTGTGTGTGTGTGTGTGTGTGTGTGTGTGTGTGTGTGTGTGTGTGTGTGTGTGTGTGTATTTCTACCTAAGCTATGTCACTTGATAGAATTCTGATTCTAACCTTAAGCTTCTTATTATGTTAGGATTGGTTAATTTGCAACCTAACCTAAGCTTGGTGCAAATGGAATTGGAAAGGTTACTAGGTATTAAAATTAACCTAGATCCTAATACTACAAGGTAATATTGTAATCTAACCTAATGCCTATAACTATTGTGTTTTGAATTAATTTGCCTATGTGGAAATTATCTAAACCTATTTGCTAAGGCCTATGGTGGGGGTTAGTTGTTAGTGTTATATCTTCAGGTATAAATTTTAATCTACCTAAGATCTAACCTAATAAATCTAATCTATCCTAAACTAATGGATATGAATGGGGACTTAAGTGATCGCATGCATTTGGGAAACGGTTCCTAAGGAATTTATGTTATTGATAAGGTTGGTAAATGCATACGGACTGCCAGTTTTGGCAGGGACTAGATGACTTGGCGGAGGCTTAGGTGGAAGTGTTACTAAAATGGAAATGCATGTTATTTTTGACTTGGCACTCACTAGACTTGAAAGGCGGTGGTAAGGAAGATTAGGAGGGAGATTTGGAATTAATGGAATTTATTACTTTCGGTTTTTGTGCTCAAACCATCTTGGTAGGCATGCAAGCAGATTTTTCTTGGGTTGTTTCACTTTGCATGTTTCATGATTTTTACTCTGCATGCTCCCTAGTTTTCGAACTAGCAAATTTAACTACACTTCATGGCTATTTTTGAAGTTTTGAATCTATTTTCATTTCGTGGAATGTATAAGAGGAATTATGGAAAAGGAATTTGGTTATTTGATCATTCGTGGAAAAGAGGAGAGGTAGTGAGCTCGACTAGAGGTCTTCTTCGATTTAACATAGACACTATCAGGAATGATAGGCTCTAACTGTTAAAATCTCTTGCTTTCTTTTAAGTGTTTTCATTAAAAAAACTTTACTTTGTTGATTTTTGTGCATTACATGCTCTATCTGGTTAATTGGTTGCTAGTTTTAGTAAATCTTGCATTCTTGGTTTTGAATCCATGGTATATGTGATTCTATAGGAAACTTATGTTGTATTGTTTTAGCACAAGAACTATGCATGCAAGAATGAAGTTGGTAACTCTAGTTGGCATTTTCAGTTTTTTGTAATTATTTGTTTTGGTTCTAATGACTTTCGTTGCCAATAAATTACTAGCTGAGTTTTTATGGAAACTATGATTTTTGCCGGTGTTTGTTGAGATTAGTGTTTTGTGAACTCGATATGTTTTTTGATCTCAAGTTAGTAAAGAGCTCATGTTTTTATGGAACCTTGTATGCAAGTTCAAGTTCTATCTGAAACTTGAGGAGTATTTGGGAAATGTTGTTAGGTTTCTTGGTGATATGATGCTTGTGTTTCATTTCATAAATATAAGGAACCGTGTTAGAGTAGTAGATGGCTTGGTTATTATTTTCTAACTTGCGAAAATTTGATTGTTGCTGAAACCCTCGTACTACTTGACACCTGTGTTGTATTATAATGGATAATATGGACTGTTGATAGTCTGCATAGGGTTTTGTTCCTATGTTTTATTGTAACCATATGAAATGTTACATGGAAAGTTCATTAAGAACATGAATTTCATATTTTTTTGTTGTTTGGTCTGAGCTCTGTTAAGGATCTTACATTCCATTTGAGTTGGGAGACAGGGCTTGATAAGATGTTAGCTGAAAATGAAGCTATATTCTTATTTTGAACTGTTTATAAGTAATTTCATTATATTCAGTCTAGAATTACGATTCTGGTGTATATATGAACTCATGATTAAGATATTTTGATGTAACACTATACAATCAATTTGTTACTTAGTGTTTTTAAAATTGTAACCTGAACGGTGTATTGGTTCAGATCTTATAGTATTTTTGGTTTCCTTGATTAAAATATAAACTAAAAAGGGAACATGTTGTTGTCTGAACTTGTTTATAATCACTTGAATGATCTTGATCCTTTAAGGGAGCTTACGTTTTACATTGTGCTTAGATTTGTAATTAGAGTCTTGGGCAGAACATATTTTTAATATGTTTGTTTAGATCTTGTCATTTAAATTGAGTTTATTACTGGATTGAATGGTTCTAAATTAAGAATTCTTTTTGAAACAAACCAGATGTGTAAGGAGAAAACTAGAAGCATGGTTTAGTGGGTTTTTTGGTAAACTCTTTGAGATCTTGATCAACATTAGCTTGTTGGTTTATAATTTTATTGGAATCCCAATCTATTAGTTCTTATAGTGATGTGTTGAAATATTGACAAGATAGTTATGTCTTGATTGAACTATTGGGAAAGTTTGAGTGTTAGCATCTACTCATATTTCACACTTCTTGTTGGGTCCAATGAAATAATGTTGAGTCTTTAAAAGATAAAATGTGATTCTTTAGTGTCTGTGGGCTGTGTATGAACTTCATTGTTATAATGTTTCGAATGTAAAGTGGAACTCATGCATTATAATGGGAAGATTTTGAAAAGCGGGTAGCATTAAGTTTTCTTCCTTCCTTGAAGTTGTTCTTGTTCTCTTCCTTGGGAACTCTTGTATGAACTTAAACTGTATGTATAGAAAAGGTGAATTGTTAAGTAAGTTGAAAGAAATGATTACAGGTTAGGATCATATTCTGTTAGGACTCCTTTTCTAGTGTAGTTGGGTTAAGTTCATTTGTTTGGATCCTTCTGTTAATTTTTCTTTTAGGAAAAATAGAATCATTACTTGATTAATCTTCTCATACTTGTCATTTGGCTGAAACGAAGTAGAAAGAGATTGATGACTAGTTTGTTGAAAAGAAAATGCAAACTTATTGGTTGGGTATTGATCCATCTTTCCTTCCTAGATTTTTATATTATTCTGTTAAGATGAATATCATAAATGTTTGATTTTAAGGTAGTTAATCTTAAGTTTAAACAGATTAGATCATGATGTGAACTTGTTTCTACTTTGCGGATATTATATGTTTTAGTATGGTGAAATGGATTTTCTTCTTCTTTACTTGAACTTCATTGTTATAATGTTTTGAATGGAAAGTGGAACTCATGCATTATAATTGGAAGATTTTGAAAGGAAGGTAGCATTAAGTTTTCTTCTTTCCTTGAAGTTGTTCTTGTTCTCTTCCTTGGGAACTCTTGTATGAACTTAAATTGTATGTATAGAAAAGGTAAATTGTTAATTAAGTTGAAAGAAATGATTACAAGGTAGGATCATATTCTTTTAAGACTCCTTTTCTAGTGTAGTTGGGTTAAGTTAATTTGTTTGGAACCTTCTGTTAATTATTATTTTAGGAAAAAGAGAATCATTACTTGATTAATCTTCTCATACTTGTCATTTGACTTAAACGAAGTAGAAAGAGAGTGATGACTAGTTTGTTGAAAAGAAAATGCAAACTTATTGGTTGGGTATTGCTCCAGCTTTCCTTCTTGGATTTTTATATTATTTTGTTCTGATGAATATCATAAATGTTTGATTTTAAGGTAGTTAATCTTAAGTTGAAACAAATTAGGTCATGATGTTAACCTGTTTCTACTTTTCAGATATTATATGTTTTAGTATGGTGAAATGGATTTTCTTCTTCTTTACTTGAAATTTAAATGAAAACATCTTAACAAGATTATGCCGTAAACACATGTTTTATCTTATAGTAAAAATAAATGTTGTATTCTATAGTGGTAAAATTTGAAACAATGAGATGTTATGTTCTATTGTTGGTAAACATAATTGATAGGATCAAGTATACTTTAATTTGTAAGAGAAATATTATAGATTATATTTTGTTCTTCTTTTAGAAGTGAATTGAGATTCATTAATGCTCTTCTTTTCTGATTGTTTTTACTTATGCTTGGTGTATGAAATACTAATTGTTCATTAAATTAGGGTTGTTTTAATTGGAACAATTCATGGAATGCACTTCATTTTAATGCTTAGTGCTTATCATGCTTAGTTCATTAAACTGACGCATGCTAACAATTTTTTCAGATGGACTTCGTAAGTGATAAAAGAAGGAAAAAAATTATATGATGCATTGGCTGATTTAAGTAAGATTCTTATGAAGAATTCTGATTCATTCTTAAGTTGTATATAAAAAAGGAAAAGATATATTCTTTTGAATGAAGGCTGTTGTTATGCAGTATGCCTAAATGCATAAATTTGTAAATGTATAATTTTTGAAAATGAATTGAAGGATGAGAATTTACTTGCATTGGTTGTGTAAATTATCTTGTACTTATGTAAAATAAATGGAATCTTATCCTGATGATATTTTTCATATTATTTATATGTTTAAATGAGTATTCTTGGATAAGTAGGATAAAGGGAATTAGAGTAATTTCCCTAAATGTGATGTAGCTAGATAAGTTGTAGAATTTAAATGTTCTTATATAAATAATTCATTATGGTAAGGTGATGTGTAATGAACATATAATGAAAACTTTAGAATTTGTAAAGGACATAAAATGTGTGTTAAACCCTAGAAATTGACCATGAAGAGGAAGACTCTTCCTCTCTCATGAAAATGTAAACAAAAAGGGAGATATTATTTATAATCATTAGAATTCATTTAATAAAGTCTATTAAGTTACAACCTAGGTGGTTATTACACTTCCTTGAATGGTTAAGTCACATTAAATGGAACTTATGAGGTTGCTATCTTATTTTTTAGGTAACTACTTGTTAAGTCGAAATTATCAAAAATCTAAAGAAATATTAAGTTAAGAAACTTCTTCAAGGATTGATGGAATATAATTTGGAAAAGAACTTAGGGAGACTTAGATTAGGGTTTGGGAAAGGTTGTTGAAATCTGTTTTTAATTATCCAAATTAATTACATATTAATAATCTCCTAGGGGTATGTACATCTTGATGAGGCTATTCTGTAGGATGTTGGTACATGCCAACTACAGGGTTGTACCTTCGAGAAGATTAGGATCTTCTCAAGGATACAATGATGCAGTTAACATGTGGCAACACCCTTCTGCATTGATCATCAAGATCTACACACTTTTGGAATTGAACTTAGTTTTCCTCTAGGAATGGATAGTAGCTGTTATCTAAAATGTTCCCCCTGCTCATTTTTGTGGTTAAATCCTTTCATTCTTCCCTCTCTTGTGCCTCAGTCATAATTTTTTGCTTTTCAGGCACTTAAAACTTTCTAGAAATGCAACCATTGGATAGAGATCTTTCTCAGCTTTCTAGAAAGGTAAATTTTTCCTCCTAACTCCATGTATTTTTGAAGTTATGGCTCGGCGGAGTTTTTGTGGGACATTTTCCTCTGAAAGGCCCACAGCCAATGAAATGGCGCCATGTGTCCAAGGAAGTGGCAGGGGTCGGAAGAAAAATTGGTTTTTTTACCAAGTGTTTGGCAAAGTTTTCAAACGGGATATTTTCCCCCTCGGGCCCACCAGTGAATCGGATTGTGCCACGTGTCCAGCGGGAAAAAATTGAAAAATTTAGCTAAGTGTTGGAACCACAGAAAATTTAGGAGGAAAGGCCTGCGCCCAATCATGCTTTGCCACGTGTACCTGGGGAGTCGTAATTTCAGAGCGTGGAGGTGGAGTTAAAATTTTGGCAAAGTATTGGGAAAAAAGGAAAAGGAAAATTATTGGCCCATAGTCTCGCTAACCAGTCAGAGCCCTCCACGTCTCCATGGGCACGCAGGCCAGCGGGGCGCAGGAGGAGATTGAAAATTTTTCCCAAAGGGATTGCGTAAAAGGAAAAATGTTTGCCCAAGGCCCGTGCCCAATAAGAGCATGCCACGTGTCCCAGATCAACAAAAGGTGGGGAGAATTTGGTAAATTTTCCCAAAGGAAAAGGAAGGAAATTCCAAAGGAAAGATCACCCCTCCAAGTGCGAGCCAATGGAATCATTCCACGTGTCAGGTGCCGGTAAAAACTCACGATAAGCCCGCATGGAAAATTTGAAGGGAAAAGGCCCGCAACGAATGAGGTTTTACCACGTGTCTGAGTCAAGAAATAGGATCGAACAGTGACTAAAAAATTAGGAAGATAGGCCCATGAACAATCATCACATGCCACATGTCCTCAAATCATCGGCCCGGTGGGGAATTTTTGGAAAATTTTCCAAAGGGAAAAACGATGGAAAATGACGCATTAAGGGCCCGTGCCCAATCAAAACATACCACGTGGCACCTAGAATGGTGGAGTACAGGGAACTTTTTGAAAATTTTCCAAATGACCAAAAAGTGGAAAATTTAAAAAATTTTACCCGCCAATCCGATTTGGCCCTGTTTTGCCCTAAAATTTCAAATGGCCATATCTTTCGATCCAGAGCTCAGTATTTTGCGTTCTTTATATCAATGGAAAGCTGGTGAAATTATCTACAAGATTTCAGGGTCATTTTTGCATTTTGATGGAGCTTAGAGAGAGAAAATTGAAAAACTCCTCTGACACGTGGTCATGGAAAAAAATGACATTTCAACCACCATTTTTAATGAAGAATGGCTTGCATTCTCTGCCAGCATGGTGAAAAATGTCAGGGGATGGGCCTTCAAGGACACCCATGTTGTTTTAATGTGTTTTGGGTTAGTGGTTTAATCTCTCCATGTTTTCTTGTGTTTCTCTCTCTTGGGGTCGTGGCTTGTACTATAAAAACCAGAATGAGTTCATTTTTGAAAGAGGAGACACTTTTAAGCTCTGTAACTCCCCTTTTTCTTCCTTTTTGGTAGAATTTGTGGAAAATTTTACCTTTCCATGCAATACAACACCCCTTTTTCCTATTGATCATTGTAATGCATTGTATTGGATCTGGAATGTTAATATATGCTCTGTGATTAAAATCCCTCAATCCTTTCATATATCTACCATTGTTTTCCTGATCTTTCATTACATTTTGAGCAATTTGTGCATTCTTTGTGCTTTTTTTCTTATGGATTGTGTATGTATTACAATATTAGGTGTTTTCAACTCCTTTGGTGCATCACCTCATTAGCTTTAGCTTCATTTTCTTGCATTCCTTATCTTTGTCCCCTTGGAATTTAGGGTAGGAACTAGGAATTCAAACATCTACAATTTCTAAGTGATATATCTGATTAGAGGAGTTGAGGAATCAACCTCTAATATGGAGATTCCTCTCCCATTTTTATAATTCCCACACTTAGGGAGAGGATTCAATGTTTTGTAATCACACTGGATGTCCAAGATGTCAAACTAAAAGTCTGATCAACACCTAGGGGTGTTGTTGACTTGCAACAATAGTTTTGGCATGCCAGGTGGGACCTTAGAGGTCTTCATCTTCATTACAACAAACTGATGTGCATTTTTTGCAAGTTTCTTGCTTAAAAGAGCCCTAAATTGCACATCTAGTGACTCCAAGGAAGAAGAATCAGCTGGTTTTAGCAGTGCAGACCTGAAAACTCATGAGAAGAATCAACACAAGGTAAAGTGTTGGAGAAGAAGAGGTGTTGTTTTAGTATCTGTAGTTATCTCCCAAAAGAAGGAAAAGAGGGAGGAGAATTCAAAGGTATCCATCTCTACCAAACAGAACTCTATTAACTCCTCCACTTGGTAGGCCTTTCATTCAATCAACAAGGGTTATAAGGCTAATTAGAATGGCACAAAACAACCCCTATGTCAATTTCACTGGTAGCAGCCCACTTGCTCTCAATGCACAAAATCCAATCCGAGATGCAACATTGAAGAACATCCCATACTTTACTAGAGAAAATAAGACCACTCCTGGTGATCATGTTAAGGATATTATGAATATTTGTGTAATCCATGAGATCAATGAGATGCAAGTTGTTGTCAAACTATTGGCATATTCATTCAAAGGGAAAGATTTGTAATGGTTCAGGAGTCTTGTCTCAGGTTCTATCCAAAATTGGAACCAGTGATGTATAGCCCTCCATGAGCAGTTTGGAGAAAAAGGAGACAAATTGTCCCTTTTGGAACAGCTGACAACCATCAAGAGAGCTCCCAATGAGTAGCTGACTGACTTCAACTTCATATTTCAAATGACTAGGGAGAGAATTCCAATGGTAGTAAGGCCAGCAGTAGAAGGTGCTTTTCTATATTACCTTAAAGCTTTAAATTCTGATATTTCTATGTTAATTCAATATATGGGAGGCACAACTATCCCTGTTGCTTATAGCATTTCCATTAGAGCTGAAAATTGTTTGATTCAAGCTGGCAAGCTATCTCCTAGGCCTCCAATGCCATTGTTTCCAAGTTTAGAGAGCCCAAGTACTAGCCAAGTGCCTAATTTAGCTCCTATTCCCACTCCTAGAAATTAGAATTCAAATGAAGATTGTACTTCATCTCCTAATGCCTTGAATGAACTTCAAGAAGTCATGAAGCAATTGCAAAATCTAGGCAATGAGATGGTTACACTCAAGAGGTAGCAAGCCCAAGGTTTTAGACATCCTTTCCAATCTCAAGCTCAGCCTAACAGGCAGCCATACCAACCTCAAAGACCACCCAATCCAGCTAACAATTTAAACCAAGCAAGACCTCCTGCCAATAAACCATTTTAGCCCTATAATCCCAATTCTATATCTACCTCTAAGGCATTAGTGCCTGTGTAAAACAACATAGCTCAAGAGTATGATTGGTGGTTCCCATGTAATAAACCTCACAACTAGTCTCTGTGCTTCAATGGTGCCTTGAATCAAGTGTTAATGGTGACTACAACTGGTGTGGAGGGTGAAGGTAGTCAAGGAAATAACCAAAAATAAGAAACATTCCAGTAGCAATCAGCTCCAAATGATACTACACTTGTAAACTGGCAGGCAGAAAATTTTTGTGGCATGAACCAAAGAACTTCCCAAAGTGTTGCAGCCAACAAAAGGTCAAAAAGGAGGATTTTGGGAAAAGAAAAGCCATTGGCCCCAAATAATCCACAACCTCCTACTGTTCCACAAATTATTGGCAAACAAAATTCAGTTCCAAACACACAAGGGCTACCTAAAACAGCTCCTAGGCCAACTCAAACGCCAGTAGTTGCTGCTCATATGCAAGGAATGAATGTGTAGTCCAAGGGATAGTAAAGAGATGCTTCATCTCCATTCAACATCATTGATAATATGAAGAAGATGAACGTAAACATTTCAATGTGGGAATCGCTATCTATCCTAGGCCAAATAGATTTGCTACAAGCTGCCATGAAGGACTGGTCAACTTCAAATCAGCAAGTCTAAATGCAAGAGAAGGTGCTCACAAATGCTACCCAGCCTCAAGGGAATCATGGAGGAAAGCAAGATAAAATGTTGAAGCCCCCTCCATTCTATGTTTCATTGATCATTGGAACCAATTAGTACACAATTGCATGATTGATTCTGGGGCAAGTAGTTCAGTAATGCCCAAGAAAATAGCTGATCAGTTGGAAATTCAGTATGAAGTGATATTCAAAGGGGTAATGCAATTGGATGGGATAACAGTAAATACAGTTGGAGTGATAAAAAACTTGAGTCTTACCTTACATTCCTGCCCCAATGTTGTTGTTTTGTAAGATGTCTCAGTAATAGATCTTCCACCACTCTTTGCCCTATGTCTATTAAGGGATTTCACAGCCAAGATTGGAGGTTACTTATCTACTGATTGGTCACACATGTTGTTCAAGACAAGATATGGAACTAAATCCACAATCAGATCTGAGCCTATTGCAAACTTTCACATTGAGCCTTACACTCCAAGTCAGATCAATACCAATTGTGCAGTGTTTGATCAAGAGGATTATCTAAGCACTGATGAAGCTGACACCAAGGTTGGAAGCATCCCAGATCTAACTCTTGATGAATGGGAAAACAAGGTGCATGCTTTGATCCTTATCAATAAATAAAATAATTTGAGCTAGGAGTCTATTGCATGCATGAAGAAAATCAGCTTACCCCTAGCATCACCAAGCCAAACCACAAGGATGACAATGAGGTATGGAAGTTGATTTTTGATGGATCAAGGAGTAGACAAGGTGCAGGAGGGGGAGCTATGCTAGTTTCCCCTTAAGGAGTTAAGTATTATTCAGATTTTATATTTCAGTTTGCATGCTCTAATAACACTACTAAATATGAAGCCTTTATAAAAGGATTGCATTGGTCAATCAAGAGAGGAATAAAGAACTTGTAAGTCTTTAGTGATAGTGAGTTGATTGTCAAGCAAGTTAAGGGGCAGCATGCTATCAAGAATGATCTACTCAAGTGATATAAAAATAGGGGGCGGGACCTCATTGACAATTTTGAGGGTTTTGGCATAAAATCCATTCCTAGAAAAGAGAACCAAGCTGCTAACAGGCTTGCAGCAGTTGGGGCAGCCTTTGACGTTGTTGAAAGCATTCAAAAAGACAAGGTATAGCTAAACATCTATGTGATTGTAAGCCCTTGAATGCCAGACAACAATGTAAGTTGGCAAGTGTTTGAAAATGACCAGTAAATCATCCATTTCTTGCAAGAAGAGACTAAGTTCTCAGATAAAAATTAGGAAAAGTTGGAGTAGCAGTATGGTGACCAACTGGTACAGTTGATAACCAAAAAACTACCAAAGGGACTCATTACTTTGGAGTCCATTTTCAATCCTAATGATTAGTTTAGGAAGGAGAAAGCAAACATTCAAGTCAAGGGAGAAGATTCAGTGTCCATCTTGGTGGAAGAAGGAAAATCACTCTGAGTTCGTAAGGTGACAACTGAGCAAGAAAGGTATGGGTTCATACAACTTTGTCAAGAATTTCCTGATGTGTTTTCTTGGAGCTATGAAGATTTGAAAGGTTTCAATCCCAAGTTAGCTCAACACACCATTGAATTGGATCCAAGTATTAAACCCATCAGACAAAAACAAAAGCCAGTCAATCCACACATGGAGCCTAGAATGAGAAAGGAATTGAATAAGTTGATAGAATCAAGAATCATATTCCCTATCAAGCATTCTATTTGGGTAGCCAACTCGGTTCCAGTTAGAAAGAAGAGTGGGGAAATCATATTGTGTGTTGACTTAAGAGATTTGAATAGAGCATCTCTCAAGGATCATTACCCACTTCCTTTTGTGGAGCAGATTTTGTAAGTTGTTGCTAGTTCTAATAGGTTTTCATTACTTGATGGCTATTCGGGGTACAATCAGATTATGGTAAAAGAATAAGATTTGTTCAAAGCAACCTTTAAAACCAAATGGGGAACTTATGCATATAGGAAAATGCCATTTGAGCTGTCCAACGATGGAGCTACCTTCTAAAGAGCAATGGACATGGTGTTCAAGGGTTTGATTAGCAAAATTGTGCTAATATATCTTGATGATATCACTATTTTTTCAAAAAATACAGCAGACCACCTCTTTCTTTTTAGACAAGTGGTTCAAAGGTACAAAAGTTTTGGAGTATCCTTGTTTCCTAAAGAGTGTATTTTTCTAGCCCATGAAGGGAAACTCCTTGGCCACATTGTCTCCAAAGAGGGATTAGAAATTTATCCAGAAAGAGTTGAAGCCATAAGAGCACTACCATTGCTAAGCCACAAGAAGGCCCTTCAAAGTTTCTTGGGGATAATAAATTTTGTTCAAAGATTTGTCCCAAATTTTGCAACCCTTGTCAAGCATATCACCAAGATGTTAAAGAAAAGCATGGATTTAAAATGGAAAGCAGAAGGTAAGGAAAGTTTTAAAGCAATGAAAGAAGCCATCTCTCAAGCCCCAACTCTCATCAACCCAGATTTCTCCGAGGATTTCATCCTCTATGCATTTGGGGGTGATGATACTATTTCTACAATTTTGGTACAACAGAACAAAGACAATGATGAGCAGCCCATTGCTTTCTTCATCCAAATCCTGGAGGATTATGAGGTGAGATATTCTTTCATTGAGAAGCATGTTCTTGTAGTAATCATAAGCTTGAAGAAATTCAAGCATCTAGTTTCAAACAACAAGGTTCAGTTGTTGGTTTCGCATGTGGGAGTGAAAGATTTCCTCCTCAACAATGACTTGAATGAAAAGAAATCAGGCTGGATTACTCATGTCATGCAGTATGACATTGAGATAAAAGTCACCAAGTTGGTCAGAGGAAAAGGATTGTGTGAGAAGCTGGTCTTGAACAAACAAAAGGAAGAATGCAATGAGAAGGAGGTTGTTTTGGCGTTGCAAGACATCCATGAGCAAGGAAGCACTCAAGAAGAGAATGATGGTGTCCTCACTCCTTGCTGGACCCAAGACATAATGCACTTCCTAAGCACAGGTCTATGCCCTCTAGAGATGAACAAGACCAAAAGAAGACACTTCAGATTGTAGGCTATCCCATATGCCCTTGTTGATGGTGTTTTGTTCAAAAGGGATGTGAATGGAGTGCTGTTGAGATGCATTAGCACAAATCAGATTCATAGGGTGTTGGAAGAGTTTCATGGTGGACCAGTTGGTGGTCATTTTACACCCAGAGTGACAACTCTAAAGATCATGAGGGCTGGCTATTATTGGCCCAAGATTTTCAGTGATTGTTATGCATGGATCAAGAGGTGCAAGAATTGTGCATTCTTCACAGGTAAAGAGAGGCTGGCTGCCCTTCTGTTGCATCCAATTTCAGTTGACCAGCCATTCATGCAATGGGGTTTGGACTTCATTGGAGTCATTAATCCCAATTCAAGCCAAGGGCACAAATGGATTTTAACAGCCACAGATTACTTCACCAAGTGGACTGAAGTAGTAGCACTCAAGGAAGTAAACGAATCCAGCATCTTGGACTTCTATGAGGGAATAGCAACCATAGATTCGGCATACCTACCACAATAATATTGGATAAATGCATTGGCATTCATTGGGTCCAAGGTAACTGAATGGGCTGTCAAGAATGAGATCTACCTAAGCACTTCATCAAATTATTACCCTCAGGGTAATGGCCAAGCTAAATCTACAAACAAGAACTTGTTGAGAATCATTAGGAGGAACTCTTGATGAAAATCAGAGGTCTTGGCATACCAAATTGAAATCAGCTTTATGGGCTGATAGGATAACTCCCAAGAGATCTACAGGTAACTCTCCATTCAAGCTTGTTTATGGAAGAGAGGTAAATTTTTCCCATGTCACTTGAGTTGCCAACATTGGAACTCATGAAATAGTTGGTGTTGTTGGAGTTTGAGCCCATGGAGGTCAGATATGCATAATTGATGGAGCTCTAAGAAATCAGAAATCAAGCATCCCAAGTAATGGAGAAGGATCAAGCCCTAATCAAGAAGACCTTTGATAGGAAGGCCAAGAATAGATATTTCCAAGTTGGAGATCTAGTGTTAAAATGGGATGCAGACATAGATTAACACCGGGAAGGCACTCAAAATTTGATGCCATTTGGAGTGGCCCATACATGGTTACAAAGTGTAAGGGCAGCAATGCTTTCCAATTGTCTTCATTGGATGGTGAAGAACTGTAGATTCTAGTCAATGGCATCTATTTAAAGCATTACTACTGAAGTAAATTCTCCACCTTGTACATATTAGCTTAGGTTTTCATTCATCCAAGTGCTTATGCACATTGTTTTGTTGTAGATTAGTTTGGTTTTCCCTAAGTGCTTTGGCACGAGTTTGCTATTCCTGGAAATATGTCTTGCAGGCCTTGCTCCAATCAGATGATGTTCCACCCTCCACCTTCCACCCTCCTCCTTGCAGTGTTCTAGTTAGTTGGGGTACCAAACAAACAATTTGATGACTCCATACCCAATGGATTACTTTAGGTAACTGGTAACTTCATCCAGTAGGTAGACGACCCCTCTGAGTCACCAAAATTGTTATCCAAAATGTACCCCTTGCTCATTTTTGTGGCTAACTCCTCTCATTCTTCCCTCTCTTGTGCCTTACTCATAATGTTTTTACTTTTTAGGAACTCAAAACTTTCTGGAAATGGCTACCATTGGGTAGTGCTCTTTCTCAGCTTTCCAGAAAGGTAAAGTTTTCCTCTTAACTCCATGATATTCTTGAAGTTATGGCTCGGTGGAGTTTTTGTGGGAAATTTTCCCCTGAAAGGCCTGCATAGCCAATGAAATGGTGCCATATGTCAAAGGAAGTAGTGCAGGGGTCAGAGGAAAACTTGGATTTTTTACCAAGTGTTTGGAAAAGTTTTCAAAAGGAATATTTTTCCCCGCAAGCCCGCCGGTAAATCAGATTGTGCCACGTGTCCAAGGGGAAAAAATTTAAAAAATTGACTAAGTGTTGGTGCCATGGAAAATTTAAGAGGAAAGGCCCGCACCCAATCATGCTTTTCCATGTGTCCTTGGGGAGTCAGAATTTCAGAGCGCAGAGGTGGAGTTAAAATTTTGGCAAAATATTTTGCGAGGGCGAAAGGTCAAATTTTGCCTGCGGGATCTGCATCCAATGGCCTCATGCCATGTGTCTCAAGACCCACAGACCACGAGGGAAGTTAGAATTTTGGCAAAGTGTTTTTTCCAAATTTCAAAAGGAAAATTGTTGGCCTGTAGTCCCTGCCGACCAGTCAGAGCCCGTAACGTGTCCATGGGCACATGGGCTAGTGGAGTGCGGGAGGAGACTGAAAATTTTTCCCAAAGGGATTGCGTAAAAGGAAAAAAATTTACACAGGGCCCATGCCCAATAAGAGCATGCCATGTGTCCCAGATCAGTGGAAGGTGGGGAGAATTTGGGAAATTTTCCCAAAGGAAAAGGAAGGAAATTCCAAAGGAAAAATCACCCCTCCAAGCACAAGCCAATGGAATCATGCCACGTGTCAGGTGGTAGTAAAAAATCAAGACAAGCCCGCATGGAAAATTCAAAGGGAAAAGGCCCGCAATGAATGAGGTTTTTCAACGTGTCTGAGTTAAGAAATAGGATCAAACAGTGATGGAAAATTTAGGAAGATAGGCTCGCGCCCAATCAGCACGTGCCATGTGTCCTCAGATCATCAGCCCAGCGGGGAATTTTTGGAAAATTTTCCAAAGGGAAAAATGATGGAAAATGATGCGTTAAGGGCCCGCACCCAATCAAAACATGCCACATTACACCCGGAATGGTGGAGCATGGGGAAATTTTTGAAAATTTTCTGAATGACCAAAAAGTGGAAAATTTTAAAAAAAATTCCCGCCAATCCGATTTGGCCCTGTTTTTCCCTAAAATTTCAAACGGCCATATCTTTCGATCCAAAGCTTGGTTTTTTGTGTTCTTTATATAAATGGAAAGCTGGTGAAATTCTCTACAATATTACATGGTCATTTTTGCATTTTGATGGATTTTAGAGAGAGAAAATTGAAAACTTCCTCTAGCACATGGTCATGGACAGAAATGATGTTTCAACCACCATTTTTAATGAAGAATGGCTCGCATTCTCTCCCATCTTGGTGAAAAATGTCAGGGGATGGGCCTACAAGGACACCTATGTTGTTTTAATGTATTTTGGGTTAGTGGTTGAATCTCTCCATATTTTTCCGCATTTCTCTCTCCTGGGGTCGTGGCTTGTACTGTAAAATCCAGAATGAGTTCATTTTTGAAAGAGGAGACACTTTTAAGCTCTGTAACTCTCCTTTTTCTTCCTTTTTGGTAGAATTTGTGGAAAATTTTACCTTTCCATGCAATACAGCACCCCTTTTTCCTCTTGATCATTGTAATGCATTGTATTGGATCTGGAATGTCAATATATGCTCTCTGATTAAAATCATTCAATCCTTTCATACATCTACCATTGTTTTCCTGATCTTTCATTACATTTTGAGAAATTTTTGCATGCTTTGTACTATTTTTTCTTGTGGATTGTGTATGTATTGTAGTATTAGGTTTTTTGCAACTCCTTTGGTGCATCACCTCATTAGCTTTAGCTTCATTTTCTTACATTCCTTATCTTTGTCCCCTTGGAATTTAGGGTAGGAACTAGGAATTCAAACCTCTACAATTCTAAGTGATATATCTGATTAGAGGAGTTGAGGGATTAGCCTCTAATCTAGAGATTCCTCTCCCATTTTTACAAGTCCCACACTTGGGGAGAGGATTCAATTTTGTGCAATCACACTGGATGTCCAAGATGTCAAACTAGAAGTCTGATTAACACCCAAGGCTGCTACTCATTTGCAATAACAGTTTTAGCATTCCGAGTGGGACCTTAGAGGTCTTTAACTTCATTGCAACAAATTGATCTGCATTTTTTGCAAGTTTCTTGCTTAAAAGAGCCCTAAATTACACATCTAGTGATTCCAAGGAAGAAGAATCAACTGGTTTTAGTAGTGCAGACCTAAAAACTCATGAGAAGAATCAACACAAGGTCAAGAGTTTGAGAAGAAAAGGTGTTGTTTGAGTATCTGTAGTTATCTCCCAGAAGAAGGCAAAGAGGGAGGAGAATTCAAAGGTCTCCATCTCTACCAAAAAGAAGTCTATCAACTCCTCCACCTGGTACGCCTTTCATTCAATCAACAAGGGTTCTAAGGCCAATCATAATGGCACAAAACAACCCCTATGTCAATTTCACTGGTAGCAGCCCACTTGCTTTCAATGCACAAAATCCAATCCTAGATGCAACATTGAAGAACATCCCATACTTTACTAGAGAAAATCAGACCACTCCTGGTGATCATGTTAAGGATATTGTGAATATTTGTGCAATCCATGAGATCAATGACATGCAAGTTGTCGTCAAACTGTTGGCATCTTCATTCAAAGGGAAAGATTTGTAATGGTTCAGAAGTCTTGCCTCAGGTTCTATCCAAAATTGGAACCAGCTATGTATAGCCCTCCATGAGCAGTTTGGAGAAAAAGGAGACAACTTGTCCCTTTTGGAGCAACTGACAACCATCAAGAGAGCTCCCAATGACTAGCTGACTGACTTCAACTTCAGATTTCAAATGACTTGGGAGAGAATTCCAATGGTAGTAACGTCAACAGGAGAAGGTTCTTTTCTATATTACCTTAAAGCTTTAAATTTTGATATTTCTATGTTAATTCAATATATGGGAGGCACAACTATCCCTATTGCTTATAGCATTTCCATTAGAGCTGAAAATTATTTGATTCAAGCTGGCAAGCTAGCTCCTAGGCCTCCAATGCCATTGTTTCCAAGTTTAGAGAGCCCAAGTAATAGCCAAGTGCCTAATTTAGCTCCTATTCCCACTCCTAGAAATTATAATTCAAATGAAGCTTCTACTTCATCTCCTAATGCCTTGAATGAACTTCAAGAAGTCATGAAGCAATTGCAAACTCTAGGCAATGAGATGGTTACACTCAAAAGGCAGGTTTTAGATGTCCTTTCCACCCTCAAGCTTAGCCTAACAGGCAGCCATACCAACCTCAAAGACCACCCAATCCAGCTACAAATTTAAACCAAGCAAGAATTCCTTCCAAAAGACCATTTCAGCCCTATAATCAAAATGTTATATCTGCCTCTAAGGCATTAGTCCCAGTGCAAAAAAACATAGCTCAAGAGTATGATTGGTGCTTCCCATGCAATGAACCTCACAACTAGTCTCTGTGCTTCAACGGTGCCTTGAATCAAGCGTTAATGGTGACTACAACTGGTGTGGAAGGTGAAGGTAGCCAAGGAAATAACCAACAACAAGAAATATTCTAGCAGCAATTAGCTTCAAATGATACTACACTTGTAAACTGGAAGGAAAAATATTTTTGTGGCATGAACCAAATAGTTTCCCAAAGTGTTGCAACCAACACAAGGTCAAAAAGGAGTAATTTGGGCAAAAAACAACCATTGGCTCCAAATAATCCACAACCTTCTACTGTTCCACAAATTATTGGCAAACAAAATTCAGTTCCAAACACACAAGGGCTGCCTAAAAAAGCTCCTAGGCCAACTCAAACGCCAGTCGTTGCTGCCCATATCCAAGGAATGAATGTGCATGCCAAAGGATGGTAAATATATGCTTCATCTCCATTCAACATCATTGATCAGATGAAGAAGACGAATGTAAACATTTCAATGTGGGAATCACTATCTATCCCAGGCCAAAGAGATTTGCTACAAGCTGCCATGAAGGACTGGTCAACTTCAAATCAGCAAGTTTAAATGCAAGAGAAGGTGCTCACAAATGCTACCTAGCCTTAAGGGAATCATGGAGGACAACAAGGTAAAATGTTGAAGCCCCCTCCATTCTATGTTTCATTGATCATTGGAACCAATTAGTACACAATTGCATGATTGATTCCGAGGTAAGTAGTTCAGTAATGCCCAAGCAAATAGTTAATCAGTTGGGAATTTAGTATGAAGTGATATTCGAAGGGGTAGTGAAATTGGATGGGATAGCAGTAAATACAATTGGAGTGATAAAAAACTTGAGTCTTACCTTGCATGCATTCCCCAATGTTGTTGTTTTGCAAGATGTCTTGGTAATAGATCTTCCACCACTCTTTGCCCTATGTCTGTTAAGGGATTTCACAGCCAAGATTGGAGGTTACTTATCTACTGATTGGTCACACATGTTGTTTAAGACAAGATATGGAACTAAATCCACAATCAGATCTAAGCCTATTAGAAACTTTCACATTGATCCTTACACTCCAAGTAAGATCAATACCAATTGTTCAGCGTTTGATCAAGAGCATTATCCAAGCACTTATGAAGCTGACACCAAGGTTGGAAGCATCCCAGATCTAACTCTTGATGAATGGGCAAACAAGGTGCATGCTTTCGATCCTTATCAATAAATAGAAGAATCTAAGCTAGGAGTCTATTACATGCATGAAGAGAATCAGCTTACCCCTAGCATCACCAAGCAAAACCACAAGGATGAAAATGAGGTATGGTAGTTATTTTTTGATGGATCAAGGAGTAGAAAAGGTGTAGGAGGGGTAGCTATGTTGGTTTCCCCTCAAGGAGTTAAGTATTATTCAGATTTTAGATTTCAGTTAGCATGCTCTAATAACACTGTTGAATATGTCGCCTTCATACAAGGATTTCATTGGTCAATCAAGAGAGGAATAAAGAACTTGCAAGTATTTGGTGATAGTGAGTTGATTGTCAATCAAGTTAAGGGGCAGCATGCTGTCAAGAATGATATACTCAAGTGCTACAAAAATAGGGTGCGGGACCTCATTGAAGATTTTGAGGGTTTTGGCATAAAATCCATTCCTAGAAAAGAGAACCAAGCTGCTAACAGGCTTGCACCAATTGGGGCAGCCTTTGACATTGTTGAAAGCATTCAAAAAGAAAAGGTATAGCTAAACATCTATGTGATTGTAAGGCCTTCAATGCCAGACAACACTGTAAGTTGGCAAGTGTTTGAAAATGACCAGTAAATCATCCATTTCTTGTAAGAAGAGACTAAGTTCTCAGCTAAAAATTAGGCAAAGTTGGAGTAGCAGTATGGTGACCAAGTGGTATAGCTGAGAACCAACAAACTACCAAAGGGACTCATTACTTTGGAGTCCATTTTCAATCCTAATGATTAGTTTAGGAAGGAGAAAGCAAACATTCAAGTCAAGGGAGAAGATTTAGTGTCCATCTTGGTGGAAGAAGGAAAATCACTCCGAGTTGGTAAAGTGACAACTGAGCAAGAAAGGTATGGGTTCATACAACTTTGTGAAGAATTCCTTGACATGTTTGCTTGGAGCTATGAAGATTTGAAATGTTTCAATCCCAAGTTATCTCAACACACCATTGAATTAGATCCAAGTATTAAACCCATCAGACAAAAACAAAGGCCAGTCAATCAACACATGGAGCCTCTCATGAGAAAGGAATTGAATAAGTTGATAGAATCAAGAATCATATTCCCTATCAAGCATTCTAGTTGGGTAGCCAACTTGGTTCCAGTTATAAAGAAGAGTGGGGAAATTAGAATGTGTGTTGAATTAAGAGATTTGAATAGAGCATCTCTCAAGGATCATTACCCACTTCCTTCCATGGAGCAGATTTTGCAAGTTGTTGCTAGTTCTGAGAGGTTTTCATTACTTGATGGCTATTTGGGGTATAATCAGATTATGGTGAAAGAAGAATATCAGTTCAAGACAGCCTTTACAATCAAATGGGGAACTTATGCATACATGAAAATGCCATTTGGGCTGTCCAACGATGGAGCTACCTTCCAAAGAGAAATGGACAAGGTGTTCAAGGGTTTGATTAACAACATTGTGATGATATATCTTGATGATATCACTATTTTTTCAAAAAATGCAGCAGACCACGTCTTTCATTTGAGACAAGTGTTCCAAAAGTGCAGAAGTTTTGGAGTATCCTTGAATCCTAAAAAGTGTATTTTTCTAGCCCATGAAGGAAAACTCCTTGGCCACATTATCTCTAAAGAGGGATTAGCAATTGATCCAGAAAGAGTTGAAGCCATAAGATCACTACCATTACCAAGCCACAAGAAGGCCCTTCAAAGTTTCTTGGGGATAATAAATTTTGTTCAGAGATTTGTCCCAAATTTTGTAGCCCTTGTCAAGCCTATCACAAAGATGTTAAAGAAAAGCATGGATTTCAAATGGATAGTAGAAGGAAAGGAAAGTTTTGAAGTAATCAAAGAAGCCATCTCTCAAGCCCCAACTCTCATCAACCCAGATTTCTCCAAGGATTTCATCCTCTATGCTTTTGGGGGTGATGATACTATTTCTGCAATTTTGGTACAGCAGAACAAAGACAATGATGAACAAACCATTTTTTTCTTCATCCAAATCTTGGAGTATTATGAGGTGAGATATTCTTTCATTGAGAAGCATGTTCTTGCAGTAATCAGAAGCTTGAAGAAATTCAAGCATCTAGTTTCAAACAACAAGGTTCAGTTGTTGGTTTCGCATGTGGGAGTTAAAGATTTCCTCCTCAACAAAGACTTGAATGAAAAAAGATCAGGTTGGATTACTCATGTCATGGAGTATGACATTGAGATAAAAGTCACCAAGTTGGTCAGAGGAAAAGGATTGTGTGAGCAGCTGGTCTTGAACGAACAATAGGAAGCATGCAATGAGAGTGAGGCTATTTTGGCGTTGCAAGACAACCATGAGCAAGGAAGCACTCAAGGATAATGATGGTGTCCTCACTCCTTGCTAGACCCAAGACATAATGTACTTTCTAAGCATAGGTCTATGCCCTCTAGAGATGAACAAGACCAAAAGAAGACACTTCATATTGCAGGCTGTCCCATATGCCCTTGTTGATGGTGTTTTGTTCAAAAGGGATGTGAATGGAGTGCTGATGAGATGAATTGGTACAAATAGAATTTAAAGGATGTTGGAAGAGTTCCATGGTGGATAGGCTAGTGATCATTTTTCACTGAGAGTGACATCTCTAAAGATCATGAGAGCTGGCTATTATTGGCCCAAGATTTTTAGTGATTGTTATGCATGGATCAAGAGGTGTAAGAATTGGGCCTTCTTCATAGGTAAAGAGAGGCTAGCTGCCCTTCCATTGCATTGAATTTCAGTTGACCATCCATTCATGCAATGGGGTTTGAACTTCATTGGAGTCGTTAACCCCAATTCAAGCCAAGGGCATAAATGGATTTTAACAGCCACAAATTACTTCACCAAGTTGACTGAAGCAGTAGCACTCAAGGAAGTAAATGAATCTAGTATCCTAGATTTCTATGAGGGAATAGCAACCAGATTTTGCATACCTACTACAATAATATCAGATAGTATCATATTTTTCAGATACCATCTAACAACAATGTAACCATATTTTAATCATAAGACATAGTCCACTAGATGTTGGTTAGATCCTTGCTTAAGTTGTGCAAGTTGAGCATATGATATCTTAGAGCCAATATTGATAGATATGTGAGAGATAAAAATATCAGCTAGATGTGTGAAAGATGTTACCAAGTGGATAGGTAGGTCTTAAAAATAATGCATTAGATAATCGTGAAGACTACAAGGAAATAGATTAGCTAACAGAATATGATCATTTGCAAAATCTATGCATGCCACATTAAATTCTTGTAAGTTCTCTTGTGGGTCACCATACCCATTGAATATGTGAATTTTGGGGGGTCAAAAAATTAGGAGGAAAAAAATAAGTGGAGATTGTGTGTGTGAATGGAGTGTGAAGTAATAAAGTGGAATCAAAAGATGCAGAAGCATGAAAAGTAGCCTACTTTAATTGATGGATTTGAAATTGAAGATCTTAATAAAGGGATGCTAAATATTGATTACTAGTGGAAGATACTTAGAGTGCATGATAAAAAAGAGGTGGAGTGAAATTATTAGTGGGAGTAGGGAATGAAATGGGAATGGAAGAAATAAGTGGAAGGGTAGATGCAGGTGATTAGGTAGTAATGGAAGTGGGGAAAGTGGTTGAAGCAGTAAGCTCCACGAGATTGGTGGATTCCTCATGAGAAGTGAATACAAGAAAATATAAAACATGTGCATGCTCAGCAATATGATCATTAAGGTATTTGAGATGGGATTCAGTAAAATCACCATAATATTGAGCTATAGTGGTAAGAAAAGAAAATCCCTAAAGAGGAGGATTCAAGCATCGGGTTCACTAAAATGATTAAGATAAATATGATATATACGATCCTAATCTGAATGTTATTATAGAAGTAAATAAATAATAATGAAGTACAAAAAAACTAAGAAAGACTAAACAATAAAGTATGAAACCCTAATTGTAAGGAAGAGAAGAAGGTACTTAGATGATTCACAATAAAATCTGATGTCTACCAAGGTGTTGACCAAGTGAAATGAAAGGTAGAAGCATCACAAAGAGACCCTAAAAAATGCATATCTAGAGGAGTAGACTGGACAGGGATTCCTAGAAAGGGGCAAGAGTGCTCAAAAGCACTACAAACTTGAAACATATTCCTATGTCTATGAAAATGATTGGAAAATCAAATTTTCAAGGTCACAATATGTTCGTTGCTGTTTTCTTTTGGTCACACAATGATCACCGAGATCACTGGAAACATGCAATGAATTATGAAGATGTAAAACCCTCAAATAGGCATCAAATTCCAAAAGATAAAGATGCAAAAAGAGGGTTTAGAAATTCATCAGTTGTCACAGTGGTGAATTTACGACTAAGCAATGCACTACATCTTAGACCCAATGTATTTTTATGTGTGTGTGTATAAAACCATTCCCTAGGTGGCTCTTGTGAGTGTCACATTTGATAGCAAGAAAATATCTAGATGTAAATAAATGTAATTTATGTGTGTGTATGGAATAGAATAGACTCCCCTCCTATGAAGTGTGATGCAGAAAACTAACACTTGTTCCTTGTGATGAATGTTATAATGGATGCTTGAACTCTCTTTGATAGCCTTTAGATGCAACCTTAAGTGGTGATGTATAATGCTGAGTGCTTGGCTCTTTATTATTATCACACAACTTTATATTTATCTTATTCCCTTGCTTGAATTTTTTAATCAACCCGAAAAAGGCTAACTACCAAAAAGATAAGATGCTCAAACAACTATAAATGACCCAAAAGAGGTGAGTAAAGTACAAATAGGTCAGGATAACTTAGAGGGGATGGGAGCACTTGGTGCTAGCGTCTTGGCTGGGTGCTGGTGTCCAGACTCAAAGAAACTGAAGGGTTAGAGGCTAGACTTAGCAAGAAGGCATTCAAGACCAAAAGTAATAACAAAAAGAAAGAAAATATGACCAAAGACATGGGTTAGTTAGTAATTTTCTTACTTACGAATCATATGAATAGTAGTAAGTAATCAAGACTAGATAATTACCCAAAGTGTGTGATTTGTTGTCTACATAAATACCCTTTAAGTGAAGCTAGTGATCATCCAATCTTACCCAAAATAACTAGTTATCAAACTAGTATACATGTATGTGAGATTGATGAAAAAATATGCATTGGATATATCAAATAATTAATCCTAGTATCCTTGGTTTTATTTATAAAATATACAAATAAAATTATATATAAAATCAATAAAAAAAGTGTTTCCAGTTGGAAAAATTATCCCCACTTCAATTAATTAACAAACAAGGTTAATATAACCATTACAACAAGACTTGTCATAATTATATGACAACTTAAAGACTAATAATAAAATATACAAATTTTAAGTGAACTAAATTCAACTAAACATGACTCAAAATAGACTCAAAATGACAAGTATCATCTGCTAATAATAACGGTCAACATGAAAGACAAAATTATTATTTTAAGTGACAGGCGCATAATCATCATTTACACTAGTCAAAATAGGTGACCCTAACTATCCTAATATATAAATGACCTAAAATAAGACTAAATTCAATCATTAATACATAGAAATGTTTCCCTACCTATCGTGGATGTATGGAGAATGATTTGACATTTGTTAAGTACACATCTAGTGAATTACACTCTTACTAGGACTTCTATTCTAAAAACAAAATTGTACTCTTAATAAATAAACTAATAAACTCCAAATAACATAAAAAACTTATTATAATAAATAAATAATCAATTCTGATATTTAAATCATACTAAACATGCCCCTTAGACCTTCAATAAAGAGTGAGATAAAAGGGTATAACAGGGTGCCTAGCCACCCCTTAAACCTTCCATCCACGGAAGCACGTCACAATAGAAAAATATAGGTTGTAAATGTGACTTGTACAAAATTGAAAGGAAATGAAATACATTCATGACCCCACCATGATTTGTAAAAATTGATTATATTCTAAGATGTGTAAATTTAAGTAGGAATATAGTACACTCATCCCACCCACATGTTCTAACGGAATGTAGTAGAATCTTCTCTAAACTATATAATCTATCATTGAACCTATATCAAAATTTTATAAAAACATGTATGTTCCTAAAATTTTTGAATTATATATTCCCAAGATAGTATCATCCATTTCTTAAAGTAAATTTTTTTGGTTTTGTCACTATTTGACAGTTTTATTCATAGTGAAATTCTATAAATAGTTTTTATCTATTCATATTCCTATTTTCATGTATTTTATTCCACTATATTCTAAATCTTCTTGTGTTCTTGGATTATATTGATATTTTTGTAATAACCCCATTGAATTCCCCTCTTTTTAGATGATATATTTTGTATATTATTGGACTTTAAATAATTTAAATATTTCTATGACAAATTTAGCATATAGTCATCATTGGATCACATAGAAGATGAATTTATAAGGTGGCCACCAACTAGAACCAAACCTTGTAAGAGACTTCATGGTAGAAACCATTTCACAAAGAAATAGCATATACAATAATAATATACACATAAAATCATAGAAGTGTATAGGAATACAAGTACATAAATAAGTTCCACATATACAATCATATAAAATGCTCAAGGTTGCATAGGAGGAACACAATAATGTCACACACAAAAATAAGGGCCTCATGACCACATAGAACCGAGACAAAAAATAATGGTTACCTAATTCTCACACACACAAAGAGAAGGAAAAGTATATCCACACAAAACAAGCAAGTAATAAATCAAATGTGTGATGATAAAAAGTAGAAAATAGCCAATAGGCACATGGAACAAAATAAAATAATATTGTGTAGTCCTTATGTGTTAGGCCTTAAAAATGGATAAATAACATATATCATAATATATAACATGGAATAACCTTAAATTAAATTTCTATTTCAACTTAATTAGGTGTATGATATATTATAGTTGATTACTTTATAACAAGGATAATGCAATATAAACACTAAATCAAATTTACAACTCAAAACAGATGAGAAAAATTACAACACACGACTTAACCTAACATGTAATTGAAAGTAAAAAATGGAGTTATAGAGGCACTTAGCTTACCAAAACTGATTTTTGGAAAGATCTAAGACTATAAAACATTGAAATATGGATAACTAAACCTAGCAAAACCTCAAAAACTGGAATGGAAGTATAACTGTGTTAGGGTTGGGGCCATAAAATGTGGTCAGGGTCATACCATAATGGTCCATGACCATCCATACAGTTTTTTACCTACTCTAAAATAGCTTATATAACTTTATGTGTTTCTCACCTTCTTGGATTTTTTTGTCACTACCAAACCCTAGTTGTCACACATGCAACGAAGCTCTCTGGATGAACTGGTCATCATATCAAACCCTAGCCATGGATGAAAAGTCTTACAAGACAAATATTATAAATTTTTTGAGAACCCTCGTGTACAACTGATATTAGCACAAATTCAAAGAGGCCTCAAATCATGCATCATTCTCCACATAACATTTGATATCTAAATAAATAAAATGAAATTTGGAAAATTCTTTGATCATACTTATTTTGACTAATATCTTGCTTAAAACACTTGTAGAGAGGATTTTTGGATGATTGTAGATGAGATGTATGGATAATTTGACTTAGTTTGTAGCTTTAAACCTAATGTTGGTACTTCCGTAATGATTGTAGATGCACAATTCAAATATTTAGAGAGCTTTGGATGCCTTTTGTAAGTGTATGAAGTGAGTTCTTTAGTGCATTGTCTTAAGATTTATAGGTTAGAAAATGAGGTAGTGTTTAATTTTTATACGGGGATTTGTAGATGATTTATCTAAGAAAGGTCATCCCAATGAAATTATAAGACTCAATGAAGGATTTGAAATTGAAAGTGTTGTTGGAAGAAATTATGATCTAAGACCATATAAAGAGGTCATGACTATATGGTATGGCCCTGACTAGATTGTACGATCTTAGAAAGGTTCAATGAACATTATGAATGAAGTTTGGAGCTAGTAAAAGGATGTATTTCTATCGATTTTATGCATTGAATTCTTGGAATGTATCAACATGTTAGTGTGTAAGGATAAATAAGCTAAACAATGGACCTTAAAAAGTGCTAAGTGGGAATGGAGAACTTTTTTCTAGCATAACAAGAGTTCATAGTCAAATCAAGGGTTGACAAAGTGTAAATACTAAATTTATAGTTTCTACATTTTCCCCCATTTAAGTATGAAATTAAAAATTACATGTTGAAAGAAAAAATATACCTAAGTGTGTAAACATAGTTTTTCTTTTCTTCAATTTTTTTTTGTAGTTAAGTTGTATTTAGTGTTGGCATGCTCCATGATGAATCCTACAACATAGAGTGTAGTTGATTTCCATGATAGATAATTAATCGTAACTCAAATAGAACTTGTAATAGAAAATATTTACATTTTCATATATATAAAGTGAAAAGATCTAAACAAGGAAAGAATATACTTGTTTTCTTGTGCTTTTATTGTAAATTTGTATTTGTTAAACTTTATTGAAGGATTGGGGGTGATCATGCCCCAATCAGTGCCGAGGAAAAATTGAGGTGTTAGGTGCATGTAATCCAACATAGATATGTGTAAGATAAAGAAGAAAAAATGGGTAAAAATGTACCCCTATAAAAGGAAGAAGATCGTGTATCAAATTTATTCAAAAACTCGTATATCTTTCCCTTAAAGTGTAATAGGAGAGAAAATCCTACCCAAGAAGATCTTATCTACTTCTTTCCTTCCATAACTCCACGTATGACACTATTGTAGACTGATCTAGACTTGATTTTTCAAATAAATACATAAAATAATAAAGAGAACATGTTTCCTCAAAATCTCCCCATATGCCTAAAAACTAAATATAATTGAAACAAAGAATAAAAAATGTTGAAAATGTGCTAATGTTGAACTAGGAAGGAGACCCATGCCCCCAAGATTTTTGAAACTAAAACTGAAACTAAATCTTGGTGTAAAGAAGAAATGGATTTCATGCTCCTTATATTAATATGAACTGTGAAATTCTTGTAAACACCCTATTTATACAAGTGAAAAATATAAAAATGTTGAAATAGCCCCTTGTCAAAAAGGTATGGGTGGTTAGAACCATACCATATGGTCTGGACCAAAGTGTACGATTTTGATCGTGTGTTGGATTTTCCAAATATATGTCTGATTGAATTTTTGGGTATAATATATTTTTACATACATATGCCCCTACAATTCTATCTATTTCTACTGAAATTGTAAAATAAAACTAGATAGATACTCCCTCTTTTTAAGCATGTGTGAAAACCATATTTGAGTATGTGGCTCAAAAAATAAGTGTATACTACCGAAGGAGATGTATGAGAAGATATTACATAGGTAACCACCTTGGAGAACCTATACCTACAAAAGGAAAGGTGTTTAGACATGGTGGAAACCATGGTGGGCAACAATAATAATGCTAATAACAATGAGGATAATAGTGACTAAAAGAATAAGTAGAAATAACTCATGTAAGACAAGAAAAACAAAATTAATGCATCTAATGTAAAATAATGACATACAACCAAATACAAAAGGATTTTTAGGCCTGTAAACATGGGACACCCATGGTGTCACAATAAAAATAGGGAACATAGGCCTGTAAATAGGATGCAAATGATGCCACAAACATGGGACACCCATAATGTCATAAGTTAATGAAGGTGCATAAGACACAAACAAAGAAAATAATCAAATAATATCATACACACAAGCTTGTATTAATGAAACCAACATAGATGAAATATATGAAACAAGAGATGTCAACATTACACAAGACACATGTTATTCTTGTTAGTCTAAAAAGTAGCAAGTATGCAATATATATAATTGAGCATAAATGAGGAAGTGAAAATGAAATATAATAGAACAATAAAACCTGTAGGATGTGGAGGGATTTCCCCCAAATTATGTGAATGTAAGGAAACATATTTTCCCCTATAATTATGTACCCACATGTGTGTCATGCATACAACTCAATATACAGAGTGAATACATGTGTGAAATGAAATAAGGAATAGTATCTATCAAACCAAAGTGACAAACAACATGTATAATGTAAAGTGTTAACAACTCAAGTGAAAATGCATTGGTCTTGATTGAGTATTTTTGAAAATATAGCTGAATGTTTTTGTATTATCACAATGCATAGCTATGTAAAAAATATGTGAGTAACAAAAGAGATAATGAATGAGAATATCTTGATGAGGTGAATGGGATTCCATAGAAGATGAATATTTAGGTATCATTAAATATATTAATGCTAGTGGGACTTTTGTAATGCCATGTTCCAAAGAAGGATTAATATATGTAGCAATATGATGCATAGAGTGATGTCGATGTGGTGGACTAGAGGAATGAGTGTGGAAACCACTAGGATGGTATTGAGAAGTTATGAGGGTAACATGTGTACTATAGGACTGACATAAAACTCTATTGGAGTGAGCATGATGAGACATAAATCCTGGGATGGAAAGACTATGAGGAGGTCAAGAACCATGGGATGTAGTCTATGTAATCGAAGGATGATTAGGAGAAAAAAATTTATCAACACTAGGAGATGAAGTGTGTCTAATAACAGGTCTATGAGAATATGTAAATTTAGAACTAGAATGTAGGAGTGCTAGCCTAGGGACTAACATAGAAGTGCTAGAGATATTGTGCACAACCAAAGACTTATATATGGTAGGACTAGGAGGAAAGGTTGCAAAAGGAGGACTAAGCGTAATAGGAGGAGTGGCATTAAAGGGACTACCTCTGATGGTGATAACTAGTTAATTATTTATGAACTTAGCACACTGATGTATGATTGGGGGAATATCCTTAAGATTAGGTAACCAAGGAATAACTAACAATAAGGCACTAGAACTAAAAGTAGATGTAACCAAAAATAGAACTAATGTAGTGATAGGACTAAAAGTGATAGGTAGAGTAATGCAATAGTAGTAAGTATTTGCATCAAATGTAGTATTTTGCACAGGAATTTCCAAATATTGCAGCAACATGAGAGAAAAAACATTGTCCTGATTGTGTGGATCAACCTAAAATCCCCATACCATTTTGTGATGAATAAAAACAAGAATAAAATATGTATTATAAATAAATGTAGCATCGATATCAAAATTACTAAAGGTGATGATTAGAGTAGTAAATAGTGTAGATCAATACATCTAAGGGGTGATTATAGGAAGGTGGTGGAGACACTGTGTAGTAAGAATTATGGACACATGTAGAAAAATTTGTAGTCTCATGATCAAGAATTAGATCGTTGATTATTTTAAACTTATCATTATCATTGGTTGGCTTGGAAGATTCTATGGGTTCATCCAATTCAATATCTTGAGAATAGATAAGATCTTGAATAGTATGATGAATATTTAAGCAGCTATTAGTAGAGCACCTAACACATTGATGATAATCACAGTGAGCATTAGCATTGAAATTATTTCCCTAAGGTTTACTCAAATCAATGTCAAATGGTGGAGGGAGAGATATGAACTTTCACTCGATCAATTATTCCAATACAACATGAGGAGAATTTGGCAAGAAAGTAAATTGATGATATACATGTTGTAATTGTAGCTTAACATGTTACCAGATGACATTAATAGTGTCTTTAGAAGTATTTTTCACATCATTAGACTTACTCTTAAATGGGGGTTCATTTGATACATTAAAAATATATGTGGGATAAGATCTATAAATGTATTTGAGCTTGTTCAAATGTAATAACTTAGCCTCACACTCTTTCAAGATATGGTAGATATGGTCGAAAGATGAAATATTATCAAACAGGACCGAATCTTGCACATGAGATGATAAAATTTGAGTAAATAGATCTTATAATTCATTATCAACTAATGGATTATTCATCTTGGTGAGCGAAGTCTTTAACAAAACACATAAACACTAAGAGGTTCAAAAGAACCTTGTTGTATTTGAGCCACTTGTGTGTAAGAAATTTTTTCCTTGATATTAATATAAATTTGCACCAAGAATTTTTTTGCTAAATAGTAAATACATGCAAAAAATGAGTGGGAAGAGTGTAACACCATTGTAATGTGAAGTCCTTAAGACTTCAGGGAAAAATCATGGTAAGTGTAGACATAAAATCTATGCACTTGGGTACATTTATAATTCCTAGAGCATACTAATATATACATGATTCATAAGCAAGAAAATTAGTAATTGATAATTTCTTTTGGGCCTTTTTATTTTTCTCTTATACTTTTATTGACCTTACACGCTCTACAAACCTACTATTATTTGACTTATTTACCTTTTATGACATCATACACTAGATATCATTTAGGATAGAAGTTCCCAAGAGCTCCTATCCCTTCTGGGTGCTCCTGATCCTCTCTAGCCCTTTCTTACTCTTTTGGGTCTCTTTTACTTATTAAACATCTTTTACACTCTTCGGTTGGTCTTTCAGTTGTTAATTACAAAATTCAAACAAGGGAATCATATATACATGTATATTTATATCTCTCAAATTTTGGGCCAAGAATGAAGCATTACCTATCATTACCTAATCTCGCATTTAAAGGTACAAGATCATTAAAAAACATCCATCTAGTACAATCACATAAGGGATAAGGGATGCATCACTCTGCATACAAAACAAGGAGGGGGAAGTTCATTTTATTCCATCACACACATCTTATACATTATTACATTTTACATCTATCCTGCTATCATTGTGTAACTTGCACAAGGGCATCATTACACACACATTCACATAGATATACATGGGGTTTGACATGTAGTGTAGTGCTCAATACTAAGTTCACTCTTCGGGTGACCACCGAGATTAGTCCAAATCCACATTCTACATATTTTTAAATTAGATTTTATTTAGTTTGTAGACATGTATAGGTAGAATTTTTTTACAGGTTATAGGTACAATTAGTTACATTAGAGAAAGATTAGAGTGATAAAAGGAAGCTAGCTAAAAATCTCCTCTTACATAGAAAAGAACAGAACATGAGTCTCTGACTAGACACTAGCACCAAGATTCGTCACTAGTTCCCAGGTGCTCCTGTCCTCCCATGGGAATTTCTATCTTACACATTTCTAGGTCTCAAAACCTCTAGTGATTCTTAACAATTTTGTTTCTAGTATGTTTCATCTATTCACCTGCCTAGATCACTCAAAAATCAGCTAAGTCATATATCTCTCTCATTTCCTTAGAGTTTCATATTATTTCTTTCTTTTTGCTTGTCTATTTACTATATATTATAATTTTTATATCATTAGTTACATTAGTTACTCTGAAATATAAATTTAATCTAATTTATATTAAATCAATAAGAAATATTTCATTAGAAGCATAATCGAAGCAAGAAACATGAAATGAGCGAAGATTACCACCAAGATATCTTTTTCCATCATAGATAGGAAATTTAAGAGAAATAAACCTAGCAGGAAGTGCGTAAGAAACATGTAATATTTTTTTATTTATAAACCTTGCTTGCACAACACTCCATTTTTTACTTTTATATTTTTAGCCACATCCTGAAAATTAGCTAAGTCCTCAATTTTTTGTATGCGCACAGACCATTGTGTGGTAACATGTTCAATAGTGAAGCACACATATTCACACATTACTTATGTTACTTCTCTCTAACATTGCATGCATACTCCCACGCACACTCTTAAACTCTCGAGCATGGCTAGTTCTTAGCCATTTTCTTAGACCAACATTTCCCCACACTAGGGATATTGTCTGTCATCAATAATATGATGAAAAAATAATGTTCCTCCAAATAATTACTGAAGAATGAAAGAATAAAGAATGATAGGGAAATTTACCCAACGAATTAAATAATAAGAGTTTTCTATTGCATGCACATCTAAATTTAGGCCTTTTTTGGTGGAAGAAGTTCTGATAATTCTTTGTTTATTATATTTTCTAAATCCTAACTTCTGAGCTCTGTAGCAGCCTTGTCTCGTGCTTCCTCAACAATACAAGGAACTTGATCATGGGATAATTTGTCATCCTTATCCTTTATTTCTTTAACTACCACCTATAACTCCATGTTCACATTGTCTAGGGCATCCATCTTGCGAAACATCTCCAGGTGTAACTCCTTGAGTCTTTCCTTAAGCATGTCCTTCGTGGATTTCATTAAATATCTATTTGTTGCTAATTTGGCCATGAAATTCTCCTGATCGAGCTTTTTATTCTTCATGGTGGCTTCATTTATTATTATATCTACTTTTATCATATGTAATGTGCATGCTAAGTATTATATCAAAATTTTCATAGTTGTCAAAATCATGTTCTACCTTTTTGGTTGCCTCTTTGATCTCCATGGTCAATGCTTCATATTTTTCTATCCTCTGTGCAATCACCTCCTTGTTATTTCTCCTCAGCTCATCTAGCTCTTCAATTATTGGTTTTTTCCATGCTTCCTGTCAATCAACATCATGCACACCAAGTCCTCTAAATATTCCAACTTTGTGGCATATACCTCATGTGTCTATTCAACTAACTATGGGCATGCACTCGTGATGATTTTTATTATATCTCCTACTTTATCATAAACATCTATGGTGAGATTATTTTGATATTGTATCACCTCCTTGAGATTATACATTTGTTTATCATTTTACTCCATGTCACCCTATATTATTTGTATTGCAACTCCCTTGTCTAGATTCCTATGCACCACTTTAGCTTCCATCCTATTTAACACATTGGAGGATTGCTTACTGGTAAGCTTGATGATATCAATCATAGGGAAGGTATTTACTATATCTACCTTCAACATCATCTTGGAGTCTGATTTTTTAATTACTTCAAATTTTGTTTCTTCCATATGTGTCTGCATACTCTAAGAAAGCATATTATTTGTGTGCATCAGTATCACATCCTAATTAAGTAATTCCCAACCAAACAATTCCTCCTTCGGCATTGTGCTTTGGAACATATCTCTTAGTACCTTCATTTTATCATTAATAAAATACATTTGAGGTGCTTACATAAGTTCCTTATTCTTTCTTCTACCACACCGCTTCCCATTTGGAATCTCCTGCGTAATGTTATGGGGCACAGTACTCCCATCACCTCCTACAACACCTGCATATTAGCTAGTTGGTTCCCCATTTATTTTCTCCTCTTCTTCATCCTCCTTGGGACCTTCCTCACACTCTTAATCATGCATGTCATCCATTTTCTCATCTTTTCCATCCTTGGTTGTCTCTTCCTCCTGTGTTGGATCCTATTTGTGCACTGACATATCTTCCTGCTGGTGCTTGTGCTCACACACTATCTCCTTGGCCTCCTTCTCCAAGTCCTCTTCATTTTCATCAATATTAATCACTCAAGGCTTCTTCCTCACTAGGATTTTCTTCTTATTTTCTAGACTTGGCTTAGTTGGTATGATTACAGGGAACCCTTAGGTTCCTTTGAGTTACTTGCACCCTTATTTTCCTCTTTACATTTCCTTCCTTCTGCCTTGGTCAAGCATGGCATCTTCTTCTTCCTCATCTACCTCCTCTTCTCCCCCTTCATCCTCTACCTATTCATCTTCTTCTTCTTGAGGAGGATTCTACTTGTTCGTTCTCTTTGTTATTCCCACTATCTGCTTCTTCTTCGTGGGTTTTGGGAAATGAATATCTCAGGCATCGATATATTTTCCTACTTTGAACTTGACCCTAAGATGGATATAAATTTTGTAATATTTTTTTCCAACTACCACGGTCATAAGAGTTATATCCATATTTTCAAACTCCATCCTCTCAGCATACACTAACCTTGTTGGATACACATACTTATGGTGTAGGGTATGGTAATAAGATTCCATCGTATCCACATTGAATGATAGATTACACATGTACTTAATCCTATTCGCTGCCACCTAGAAGTACTTGGTGGCAAAGGTGAATGGAAAATTACACCAAGGGCCCATATCTCCATTATTCAATAAAAATTGACCAAGGTAGTAATGTTACATAACTAAAAATTATGCCTCATTTTCCAATAGTGCAGGAAGCTCCTTTGGCATGTGGTAATAATTTCCAAATGCTTCACGCATTCACTGGTACTACTTATCAACACATGTTTTGTAAGGGTTTCATATTGACCCATCACATGTGAATGCAACAAACTGTTGAATAGGAGACTTATGCTCTATGGGTTGGATCCACATCTTATCATCCATCCCATCAGGTACTCCTACCTCCCAAAACACTATCAATAATAGAATTGTGACCCATGTTATCTTTTATCCTTTACTCACCTTGAATTTTTCTTCCTAAAATATTCCTTTAGAAATAAAATATACAATTTTGTAAAGTGTCTTTTGCGCCATCGTGTGATGAACCATCATTAGAGGAACTTGAGCTTCCCAAAGTATGGAAACTCATACAATTTTAGAACCCCTGAACCCTCCAAGTCCTTATTTACCTTGCCATTAATAACCAACTACCCATTTTTTGTCCTTCAGGCCAATTCCTTCATCACGTATTTTCTTATCTCTCCTTCGTGGTCCTTTTTGCGATGGTTGTAATCGCTTATCTTGTATTTTTTCTAGTGTGATACCCATGGCTGACCTACCTCCACCTCTAGAGGGTAATGCATTTTTGATAACTAGTCCTCTTATGTATCATGAACAACATTCTTCTTATTTTTTCCCTTGGGTAACCTTTTCACTATGGGAGCCTTCTTTGGTGCCATTGATTAATTTTTGAAATGCTCAACCTTAAAATTTTAAAGAAAACACGTGCCCTAGGTGTTGAGTGAATGTCTAAGTTATTCTATCGACCCTTCTAATTTATTTCTCTTTATGTTTAACTTTGTGCCTTGGTTTGGTCTCCAAATCATGTGCCCTAGCTCTTCAATTTCTAGTTCTGCGAACCCCAATCCTAGATTGTTCCTTCTCTTCACACCTTCTCTCCATGCTTCCACTTCCACTGAAGGAGCTCTCACACTCAAGGTTGTGTACACTCTACTTTGGTTCATCTTAATTATCTAGTTTGTTATTTTCACTAAATCTTCACACTTAATTACAATTTTTTTTTCAATCACTCAAATGTACAAGTTATCAAAGGAAAGGTAGGAATGCATTTTACGTTGCACTATTTATAGTTTTTCCCAAATTTTCCACATTTATTTCTCCTCATCTACCACCAATTTTTTCTTTAAAAGTGATTTTTACATTTTCTCACACTTTTCTCTTCCACACATGTCATTCGTAACCTTTAGGCATGCCACTACTTCCTAGGCTATAGAGATTCTTATGCGCACCTATCTACACTACACCCAATCTTCCTCTACGCAACTTGCCAAGTAGTCTATCTTATTGTTTCCTCACTCACATTAGACTACATGACCCTGTTCATGGTTTCTAATATGATCAATTTATATTAACATCCTTAAGCACCATCACACTATATCCATCCTTCCATAACATCATCTTTTACATGCCAAAAGAGTTATCCATTGTGCATCACCTTTTCATTTCGTCACTTGCTCCAATATTGGCCATTATGTCTTAGTGTTATCATTGATGTCAAATAAATTTATTTAAAATAGTTTTATGATGTGATATGAGTCTCCATGATGTGTTATTCATAGGTCAAACATGAAGGTTGATTGGCAGTGGCATGTTTGGTGACGTTCTATGATGTTCTAGAGCATGGTTTAGTAGGAATAGTCATAGTTTGACCTATCCTAATCTAGTTGAATGTTTTCATGAGGAAAATAATGGTTCATATGGTGTGATATAGGAATCTAATTGCTTTCATTGATTCATCATGGCCATTTTATGAGTTATGTGGCTTGAGTCTGGTCATTCTAGGCCTATTCCTAGACCTAGAGCATGAGGTATGGTATGATGACTTGAGAAATAAATCTAATAAGTATGTTTGGAGCTTAGTAAAATCATGGTGATAGTGTAAATGAAATGTATTATTATTTTTAGGTTATTTATCAAAGGTTTTGTGGTTCTTCATGGTCGATGTGAAGCAAGAAAGTGAAGACAAGCTTAAAAATCCCAGGTAAGCCACTGTGGGTGGAGAGATTCAGAAGCATTTTGAGATATATGGTGAGTATTAAAAATTATAGGATTTTTTCATTATTCTTCATGATGATTTTTGGGTCAAAGTACTGAATAAATTTCAAGATACATCATTTTTAAAAAACTGGGTTCTCTAGAGTGTGATTTTGTGCTAAAATTTGACCTTATAAAACCCTAGGTTGAGAACAGTAGGAGATATATTATTGGTAAGATCCTATAATTTATTTATTTTTCTAGTATGATTATCTAAGGTTTTAGAGGACTAAATATTTCTAGAAAGGTATGGCAGAGCATGTGATATTTTGTGGATCCCACTCAAACAGGAATGTTTCTAAATATTTTTAGTTTAAGGCAAAGTCTATCTATTGAAGTCATTAATTTAATCAACGTTGTCTAGATATTGGGAGTTGAAATATATTTTAATGATATTTTTATGTCATGATTGAGGTATTAGAGGGAAAAGTGTGCCCTATCAATAAGGACGTGATTTTAGGCCAAAAAAGGAAAAAAAATAGCAGTTTTAAAGATTGATCTGGTTAAAGGCCTTTCACTTAGATTTTGAAGGAAATGTAATATTTTTTGTAAATTATAGTCAGATACATTTCCAATGGTATATGGTTTGTTTCATGATGAGGTGTTTGATAGGTAAACCAACTTATTTTGTGAAGACCAAGTTTGACTATTTAAGGACATGATTACTTTGGCCTAGGAGATGGATGTATAAGTATCATGTTTTAGATTATTTGATACTTTATACATTGGAGACTGAATAGGGATGAATTTTCTCACTATTGAAGGAATTTATAGGTATTTAAAGTCACATTAAGGGTGTAAACCATTTGCATTTCCAAAACTACTTTCTAGGAAACTACGTTTGGTGAAGAGGAAAAGAGGTGTGGTTTGCATTGTTGGATGTTTCATGAGGTATATAAAGAATGTATATGTTATAAAGGTTAGTTTATTTCTAATGAAAGGTTAAATTCCTTATTTGAGGTGTTCTGATGTGGTCTTGAGCATGTTTGGCAAAGACTCATCCTTGGAAGAACTGTTTTGAGCAAGAAATGAACCTTCTTGGTAGAGTTATGAAGAATAATATTGGTGCAAGGTAACATGAATGCATGAATGATTTTTTTATGATATATTTGACATGTATGAGGAATTTGGAGGCTTGGAAAATAATGGTGATGTTTTTGGAGGTCCTTGAGGAGCTTAGTGATGGGGTTTTGAGTGATTATTGGCTTGTTTGGTTGTCTTGGTGCATGACCGACCTATATGGGTCAATTTTATGAATTTTTATGAGTGTGTTGATATGTTTTTAATTTTATATAGGTCATTATATTTTTTTCTACCGACCTATGTTGTGTTTTTGTATTGATAAGCATATAAAGTTCTCATTTTGGTTCATTTTTGAACTAGTGTCCATGGAGGGAAAAATGTGACCAAGGTAGGAGAGTGAAATATATTCAAGGGAATCAAGAGAGACCTAAGGATGTGTTAAAAATTACTTATAATGTTATGGATCATGTGTGCAATGGTTTGAAGTAAAATTAGTGCATGAATGTATGAGATAGACTGAGTTGAAGGAAAGAGAAGTTTGAACATTTTTTGAAGGTGTGTGAGATGAATTAGCGATATCAATCAGTTGTGGTATAAAAATACTTAAAATATCTTCATTCAAATGTGTTTTAGTTCGTGCTTCATAATATTAAGGTTTTATACCCTCTTTTTGGATTTGGTACTTCACTAAACTAGGGGTTGTTGCTCCTTGTGAAATTTTTGATTCACTAAATCTATTTGATTTGTGTAATATAAGTAGAGTTTCAGTGGTTTTTCTTCCCCTTTACGGTTTCCCACTTAAATTTAGTGTTATTTTGGTATCTCTTGCATCTTGATCTTGTGTATGTTTGTTGAATGGTTAATAAAAACACAATGGTTTATGAGTATTGAATGGGTGATTTATGTGATGTATGTAAACTAATTTAAATAAATTAAATGTTTTTAAGGACTAATTCACCCACTCCCCTCTCAGTCCATTTAATTTCCAATAATTGGTATCAAAGTAGGTCCTTATGAAGCAAGTTTAATCACTTGAAGGAGATCTTCTTGAAGCACATGCAATGAGAAAGTCTTGAAATTTTGAGGCTAAATTGAGAAGAAAATTTGAGGTTGCAAAGTCCTTGATTCATAGTCTACAAGATCATATCTCTTGCATGGATTTAGAGTATTTTCAATCCATCAAGGGTTTGGAATTGCAAGTTGATAGAGTGAATAAAGTCCTAATGGATAATGAAATTTTTTATTGGTATGAATAACTATTGAAATCCATAGAATCTAATTTAGAAGGTGTATCTAACAAGTTGAATATGTATGGGAAGTTAGAAAAGGGCATTGAATCTCTTAATGGAGTATTAGAAAAAAAAAGATCTATTAATGATAAGGTTGGCCTAGGTTTCAAAGGTAAGAAAAAGTAAAATGATCAAGAAGCTAGAACAAACACACAATTATACATAAAGGGGACAAAGATGACTATTTTAAGAAGGTCTAACTCTGTTAGATAACCTAATGCTATGAGGTAGGTGCTTATTGTAATTGATATTGCTATTCTTGTAATGATTTTTGTCATGGGGATAAATATTTCAAAAGAAGGTATTCTAGGAATGAGGAAAGTTTCTTCAAAGGTGAATATTATTCATGTTGTGGGTATGGTTACAAGGCTAAGTTTTCTGGATGAAAACTAAGTATTTATGAGTCAAGAGGAAAGAAGAATGTTGTGTATTACAATTGTCACAAACTAGGACACATTTCTAGATTTTTTCACCAAGATGAATCTATAAGATTCAATAACAGGTTTAAAGCCTAATATAGAAGAGTATTCAAGAGGAAAATAAGTCCTATGTCAGATACTAAGGATAAGAAGAAGTTTTTTCAAGAAAATAATGCCAAGAGAACTAATTCTTAGTCCTATATTCATATTATGAAAGTTAAAGAGTCAAAGCATGATAAGAAGGATGCTTCAAAATCAGAGGTGCTAAGTATGAAAACTGATGCTATGATTTTTTTCAAATGAGGGTCTATTTCAAACAAGGTAGAAGAAAATTTTATCAAGCCCAAATCAAATCAAGGAGGTATGTTTTCTTTTTTTGAAATGTCAAAGTTTTAGGAATGCCATAAGTTCCTAACTGCAATCCATTCTCCAGTACATGAAAAGTTAAAGAAGTTGGGACTCTGGGATAATTCAAGAGCCATAAGGTATGGAATATGATCCATTCACGTGGTTTAAGTCTTTATTGTTGGTAGGTTTCTAATTTTATAAAAGTATGCATGAGTAAGGTCCTCTTGGGTGCATCTTTCATGGTCAATATTTTTAGTCAAAACACTTGTAATTGTGTCTCATTCTGTCATGTATTAAAAGTCATCAAATGTGGTGTGTCTTTGAGAAAATAAAAGTTAGCATAAGTGAGTGTGTATGATGTCATCTAGATATTCCTATGAATTTTATGAATGACATCATCCTAATAAGTATGGATAGTATGTGTTTGGTCTTTAGTCATGATAAAGTCTATGTAATTTTAGTAAGTGTCAATGAAGTGAGATTGCCATGAAATAAAGTTGTCATTGTTTGAAGAAGTCTCTAATTTCCATAAGAAGAATGAAAGTGTGGTAGGTCTTCCAAAGTCCATGTCTTGGTCATAAAAGTATATATTCATGCATGATAAGTCTATTGAAGTCTATGGTCTAGTTACCAGTATAAAATCTTGGATTCTAGCCTACGTTATGCTTTGAATTATGTCTTAGAGGTATATAATTAGTTCTCAATAATTTCTATTCCCTGATTAGTGTTTTGTTTTTTGTGTGTATATCATGAATATAATCTTAAGAAGTATGCAAGATCATCATAATATAAGAATGGGGTCATATAGGGTTATTTGGTTTCATCTGGGTCCAAGTGTACTAATTGATGTTGTAAATAGTCTAAGTGTTGAAGAGTCTTTGTAATGAGTCATGTCATATTGAGTAACTTGAAAATGTGTATCGTGAAGTATAAGCCTATAAAATAGGTTTTCATATGTTGAGACAGTTGGAGATCTCTGTATTATTCAAATCATGTTATTGGATGAGAAAGGTCTGTGGAATGTCTCCAAAAGGATGTTTTTCATTCATGAATGTGTGAGGATAATTGAAAGCTACATGTATACAACTATGATTGTTTTCAAGAATATTTGGTATATAAATAAATAAGTAAAACTTGAAGATATAGATATTTTGTGTATGTCTCTGATAGTCAATGAAGAAGGAATATCATTTGTTGATTTTTGCTGATCAAAGTTTGTCTCAAGATCAAGAAGGTCATGGGAATCCTCCTAGGGGGAGTAAATGATAGAACATGAATATACTAAATAAATCATGAGATACACTTGTATTGATATTTTTTCATAAAGAAGTTAAGGAAGTCTCAGTCTGGTAAAGGATTTTTGTATGGTATTGATCAAATGTGTCATAAGAAGGTTATAATTTGTTCCTACAAGGTAGTTCTTTGATTTCTAGTTCTAGTTTGAATTTTTTTACTAATTTTACTTTCATAAAAGAGATGGTTTTAGTGTGAACAATGAATAATAAAGTCATAAATGAGTATATTAGTTGTTAAGCTTGATGCCTAAAGTCTATAGTTATAGTACAAAAATGAGTGTGAGATATGTGATGATTCTAAACTATGTCATGCAAAGGATCAAATATGTGGTCATCATGCTCTTGAATAATTTTATGTAGGTGTTATACATGGAAAATGTGTCACAATTCATGAAGTAAGTTAGTCATCCTAAATCATATCCTCAGAGGAAGGGTAGGTGGATTCCTCCAGTTAGGATTATGAGCTAACATAGTCCATATGTTTTATCTCAAGTCTTGATTACATTATGAAGTGCCTTAAGATTTATTTGGGCATCATAATGAGTATACGTAGTGGTATTAACAAATCTCATGGGTGTCAAGGATCAAAAATAAATCTGTAATGTGTTTCACACCATGTCAATCCTATTATTGGTTATTTAGAGACTAAGATATTTGTATCAGGTAAGAATAAAAGGATCAAGAGGTCTTACTAGGTTTCATTATGTATAAAATGGTGAGTTATAGCATGGTAATGGTCAACAATATTGGGAAAATGTGATCAATTGTTAGGTATGATTTATGATTTCTTCACAAAGTTGTCATGATGTTACATGACTATGAATGGGTAATATAAGTCTATAGTTGTGTCTTTCTAACAAATGTGAAAGTAATACATTATAAAGGTTTTTGGAATCTAGATATATACTTCAAAACAAGTTATGTTCTTATTAAAGTGTTATAAGGATTTGTTTTCATTATGAAGCTTATGCATGATCGATAAGGTATGTAGTAGTGTCCTGAGAAAGATCATGGAAAGGTGATGTGATTTGCAAGGTTATCTACCACTTGGAAATGGTTCACAATGTTGGCACATTATGAGTGGTGTATAAATATTAAATATACCTCTTGGGTCAATTCTTAACAAAATTTCAAAGTACTTAGGTGAAAATAACATGCTAATGAATGTGTGCATAAAGTTCATGATGTCTTCTATGATGGTGTGTGTTGAGAAGGAGCCTGAGTGGTTATTACACTTGACAAGTGTGTTGCAAAATAGGTAGGGATGATCTCTTGTATCATGATGAGCTACTAAAATATATTCTAATTATCAAAAACCAAAGGTATGTATTTCATCAAGTTGACACAATAGTTCAAAGATAATTGCATGACTCTGTTTGAAGAATCGAAAGTTTTTTTAATGAGTACATAATTGAGGGGGATATTGAGTGTTCCTAATGCTTTGAAATGTGAAGAGAGTCAGTTTTTAGAACTTGTATGAGTGATCTAATGTTTTGAATAAATGACACATCTTATTAGTAGGGTGGTGGACACTATAACAACAAGGTACATGTCTGTAGGAAATTCTGAAGGTAGGGGAAGCTTATATTAAACTTAAATCAGGTGTCCATAGGTACAAGAAGACTTGTTGATAGAGTTGATAGTAGTTTTAGGTATATTGGAAAGGAAAAGTAAGTCTAGTGATCAAGATAACCTCATAAGCATAGAAAGAAGGAAAAGAGTACTGAGAAATTAATTCAGGATAGGGGCATTGAGATTGATCATTCCATGTGACATGAAAACATGGTAAGAGCTCCAATTTGTTTAGTTAGAGGAGGATAATACAAATCTAGGGTAGCTATAAAGAAGTGTGTCATGTTGTGTATACAATTTCATGGTTGTTAGAAGTTGTCATGAGATGCATTAGAGGAGAGGTTTAGGGACAATGGTGCTAAAGGAGGCTTTGATAACATTAGATGTAGATTTTATGATTTTAGCATGGAATGGACCAAGAAGAGGTTATATAAAATGGATGAATACAAAATTTGCAGAGGATATCAGTTCAGGGGAGCTATTTTGAGGCTCATTACAGGTCCATGGATCTCATTTTATGTTGTAGAAGACAAGAAAGAGAAATTACATTCCAAGGGGGAGTATTTTAAGCAAGTAAGTTGTGTTTGGGAATTGTTTTCATTGTGTATTGTCTTGTGTTGTCATTTTCCATGTCTAGTAATCATTGTATCATTTTTCATAGATGTCAAAGGGAGAGAGAAATATTAGAAACATGGAAAAGAGGTCAAGTAGGTTGTTAGTCTTGTTGGTTGCCATCAATGTTTCTGAAGGTGGTTGCCATCAATGAAAAAGGGGGAGATTTTCAGCCATTGTGTCTTAGTATTATCATTAATTTCAAATAAATTTATGGAAAAGGATGTTATGAGGTCATATGAGTCTTCATGAGGTGTTAGTCAAAGTTCAAACATGAAGGTTGATTGGTAGTGTCATGTTTGGTGATGTTCTATGATGTTCTGGAGCATGGTTTAGTAGGCATATTCATAGTTTGATATCTCCTAATATGGTTGAAGGTTTTCATGAGGTAAATCATGGTTCACATGGTGTGATACATGTGTCTAATTGTTTTCATTGATTAACAATGGTCATTTCATGAGTTGTATGGTTTGAGTTAGGTCATTCTAGGACTATTCCTAGACTTAGAGCATGCAGTATTGTATGGTGAATTGTGAAATAGAGATGATAAGTATTTTTTTAGCTTAATAATAGAATGGTGATAGTGTACATGACATCTATTATTAGTTTTAGGTCAGTTCTCAGAGGTTTGGTGGTGCTTCATGGTCCTTGTGAAGTAAGAAAGTGAATAGAAGCTTAGAAATCCCAAGTAAGTCATTGTGGCTAGAGAGATTCAGAATAATTTGAGATAGATTGTGAGTATTGAAAATTATATGATTTTTTCATTATGCTTCATGACAATTTTTAGGTCAAAGTACTGAAGAAATAGTAAGATACATCATTTTTTTAAATACTAGGTTTTCTAGAATGTGATTTTGTGCTAAAAATTGACCTTCTGATGATTGTTTAAAAATATGTGCTTTACATGGGACCCATATATTTTTAATGATTTTTTTCCATTTAGATAAGATAATTTCACAAAAATAATTTAGTGGTTTCATTTTCACATTTTTATAAATGAACGTTAAGAAGGTAAACTACTTTTTATGAGTTTGAAACCCTAGGTTGAGAGTGGTAGGAGAGATCTTCTTGGTAAGTGATCATAATGGATTAATTACTATATTATAATGATTTAAGGTTTTATAGGACTTCTCAATATTTCTAGAAAGGCATGGTAGAGTATGTGATAGTTTTTGTACCCCACTCAAATAAGCAAGTTTTTGAATATTCTCAGTTTGTGGAAAACTATGTCCATTGCAGGCATTAATTAAATCAACATTGATTATATATTGGGGGTTTTAATATATGTCAATGATAGTTTTAGGTCATGGTTGAGGTCCTGGAGGGAAAAGTGTGCCCTATTAATGAGGACTAGTTTTTATACCTGAAAAGGGCAGTTTTGAGCAGTTTCAAAGATTGACCTGGTTGAAGGCCTTCCACTTTGAGTTGGAAGAAAATGTAAAATTTTTTGGAAATTATATTTAGAGGCCTTTTATAATGGTATATGTATTATTTAATGATGACGTGTTTTGTTATGTCAACTACCTTATTTTTTTCAGACCAAGTTTGATTATTTTGGGACAAGATTGCTTGGTCTAGGAGATAGTGTAGACATCAAATTTGTGTCTTACGACCCCTTATGACCCGCATCTCATCTCGCAACCTAACCTCATCACCTAAACCTTACACAATTATTTATTAATTACCTTGTAATTGAAAAATCCACATCATCTCACCTGCCACCTCATTTTGCCACTTCATCATGACCTAGCCCTAACCCTAAACTAACCTAATTAAGACCCATAACTTGGTCCACACCTACACCCATAACTAATGACCCCTTTCTCGCACCCAAAACTGACCTTCTAGTCATTTGACCAAGCCCACAACTGATCTCTCAGGAGAAAAGTAGGGAAGGTGGGCTATTTTACTAAGAATAACCTACTTTTTCCTTACCGATGCTGGTTCCTACTCGACCGCCGTCGGTTACGTAACCGCCATCGGGTCCCTGTAAATGTGCTCCCCGAACCAAAATCAAAGATGGAAGGATTTTAGGAATCAACATAGATCATTTAGGAGAGAGATCAACAGATTCCAGATCTTCACTTGATCGAGCAGAGACGAGTGAAGAAACCAGAAGTGTTTGCAGCAAAAGGAGATCAAGCCCAAAACTGCAACAAGACAGCTAGAGTTCTCAGATACTCAGCTGATCATCGGGAGGGAGATATTTCATCTTCTGTTTGTCCAGCCATCCTACCTAGAGTTCTGCCTTTGTCATCAGAGTTCTTGGACCTGTATCTTCATCAATAACCAGTAAGTTACATCTTGCATGTCCTCTTTAATAACATTTCCTAGACTTTTTGAAGCACAATCCTCACAAATCCATTCCTAGATCCACTACCCAGCGTGCTATTGCATCTAACTATCATTCATCTACCTCTCATCACCTTATTTCCTAATATCACCTATATACAGCCTTACAAATAACACAACTACCAAACAACACAACCACCCCACAAAACAACCAACCTTCAGATCTTAGACCATACCGATATTAGTTATCAGCAACCGACATCGGTTACCCTGACTATAACCAAAAACCAGCCTTTCCCCTACCTAGTTCAACGAAGCAATTTAATTGATATCTTACAGTCTTTTATGTTAATTCATATTAGCAGGGGAACTGACCACCTTCAAAAGGAAGTTTTATATTTCCTGGGCCCAAGGCAGTTCCCTCTTTTATTGTCTAATCAAAATCGTGTGGTCTTGTGTTCTTATTTGCAGGTAGTCCTTCCAAGACAAAAAGGAGTTCTTCACATTCAACCTGATCTTTCTCTACGGTACGTGCACACCATCTTGACGTTCAATAGGTATTCCTCCTAGCCTTAACCTTATCTGTTTCTAAAAGGAATGAAACATTCCAAGTGAAACATTTTGGCACGCCCGGTGGGACCCATTTTGGGTTTCTTTCTTTCTTGCTTGCTTTCATATAGGGAGTATACTTGCTGTTTTCTTCTTCTAAAAGATATTCACAAGGTTTTGTATTATTTTGATAAAGGAAATTGCTTTGCTTTTACATCAAGCATCAGGGAGAGGGTCCCATCTCTTATAGACAGGGACGGGACAGGGTCCCTCATTATAGGTATAGGGTTCAGAGACACGATGGCACCACCACAGATAGTACTGCTATGGACAGTTTTCAGGGATGTCCTGGGTGAGGCATAGAATAATTATCAAGATCGTACTTGATGGCCGCAGTGATAGACATCGGTATCTTATACTAAGTATAGAGTAGATCTTAGGCTTTCGAGTGCAGAGGACACATACCGTTTTGCACTTCATAGTGTAGAGAGTACAATGGGCTCAGTGAGCCCCAGGACAGGATTCCGCGGTGAGGCTACTAGTGCACGAAGGCTGGTTCTAGGTGAGGGGCCACTATAGGCTAGACCAAGGCCTATGACATGGGTCCCCGAGATGTCTTTAGTTTAGGGATTCCGACATCATTCAGCATCTAGAGGAGGGGGAAGCCCACAACAATTGGCCCAGAGGATATCACCCTGAGGTGACAATTAGTCACTGGATTTACGTGGGCATCTATGCTTTTTTTTATATATACACTAGCTTACGTGTCTGATACCCTGGTGAGGATGTATCTGAGCAATAATTGGATATGTTTTTATTTATTTGTATCTGTGTACATATGTATGTATACACAGACTTTTATGATCTTGTTAGCCCATGACTTATTTATAGCATGGATCAGTGTACTTGACTTTTAATTTCTGCTATTATGTGTGTACGTGACATCGGAAACTAGGAGGAATAAGCATGATCGTAGTTAATGTCATAGGCATGATAGAGTCAGGTCATAGGCATGAATGGACCTAAGGCCAGTTCTCAGGCATGATCTGAGTCAGATTCTGTTCCTAGGCATGATTAAGTAAACCCTAGTTTAGGCACTGGTGGAGTCCATGGTTGGTTATCACTCGCATGCATTCATTCAGCCATGGGTTTCAGGCATGATTGAGTTAGGTCGGTGTATGTGTGATTGAATGTCCAAGTTGTAGGTAACATGAGGGACAAATGGTGATGTATAAATAGCGTTATGGTTCCTAAATTTCCACATATGTGCTATAATGGAAATGTTGCCAAAATGATAAATGCATGATTCGATGTGCACTGTACAATACTATGTGTATCATACCCCTGATGCTTGTTTGGTTTGATGGTCCAGCTTATTAAAATAAAATGGAAACTAAGCCTAGAATACGAATAGGGAAGTGGGGGGAATTGGTTAGGGTAAAGAGTCTGCCTGAGCTAACCTCCAAGGGTGCTTCCTTCATCTCTAGCCCCATTTCCTACATAGTCCGACTGGCTACAGAGGTATCATACGACTGACATTGGCTTAATAAATTGGTTAATCTTGGACCCCACATAATGATTTTATAGCCGACTGCCCATACCTAATAATATAGTTGTAGACTAGTTAGGCAAGTGTGATGATATTAATATTGTGGTACCTAATCCATCACTAGCTTTCCTATGTCATGCTGAGCCTAATCTCACCATTAGAATAGGGATATCCAGATGATAGAGAGATATGTGGGATATGGTGAAAGATCCCTATTCAGTCGTTTGAGAGATATAGGGGATCCTCCATGACCTTGATCAATGCTTAACCCCACCATTGGATAAAGCGAGAGGCATCTTGGCCCATATAATGCCTAATATTTATCACTAAATCGCAAAATCCTGAATGAATTGAAGAACGGATATTCATTATTTTCAGTGTTAATCTTCGTGTAAATGCAAAACCTGCAGGCTTCTATATCAGTGAAGTATTAGAGCAGGTGACACTATGAACAAGTTTGCTACTGGAGAGCCTGTGGATCTATCTGTCCTGCTTCATTCGTATTTTCCTCAATTGGAAATTACCATAATATTGACCCGTTGGAACAATACATATGACGGTGAATCATCACTTGTACAGAAAACTACAGACCTGCTGTATTTTCTTAATTTCTGAGGATGATCCAACTACATTGCAATCATGGCTTTACATTATCACCTGTGTTTGATTTCTCTTCATCACTTGGACCCCGCCTTCAGAGTGGTACATTGCCACTTTAACTCATGGACTCAATCTGATCTCTTTGAACCAACATTCAGTTCCTGATATTTATTGGATGCATGTTCTGTATGTAACATTTACAAGAAAGTATCTATTACTGACCTTTATGCCATCCGACAATTCGACCTGGCTGTGGATATTCTTGTATCGGCATAATTTTTTGTTGATTTAATACGAATGGCGGGGCCTTATCAACCAACTTACATATGCATTGCCTCAGGCAGAACTTATCGAACTTTTTACCCTCCACATGTGCTTTGGACATTTTCTTCCATATCTCAGTCCAAAGTTCAAAATTCTATGTACATAGCTCAACATGCATTGTCACGTATGTAGCTCGGATTTAAATAGTCAATGTCGAAATTTTTTTAGACGTTTGTTTATTATATGGTCTGTGTATTACATAGAGTATAGTGCTCAATAGTCCAAACTCCAGTAATTCCACCATATTGTAATTGTATTCAAAAAAAAAATCCTCACCCATTGACCACTATCATTATTATTAGGGGCCGTAGCATGCGGTCATAGTCAATATCCCTAAGTCATTGAGTATAAGTACCCCGTTAATTAACCAGGTGTATAGGTATTTTTTGTTTAGAACCCATTTTGTTGACACTCCCTTCATAGTCACAGTATGAGTGTGATATTGGAGTCATTGCTCATAAGCAAGAGCCATAAACTTACATGTCTGATTCAAACCTCAATCCGGGTTATGTCTTCAAAGCCCGTCGCTAAGTACCTTTATTGTACAACTTAGATCAAATAGGTCATTCTGTAGGATATTTTTTCGTTGTCAAAATAGTCAAGTTGTCGACTTTGTAAAACTACAAAATGTTGAAAAAAATATTGCCTCACGAACGCATGGTTGACGCAGTTGATATAACCCTCGATAATCCTAATGCCCCTGGGAGAACTGAAATTTGAATAATATTCATAGTTATAATGATATCCCAAATGACTGGATTCAACAGTAACGTAAACCAATATGTCTTGGCTTCGAGGAGAGCTCCGCCCCTGAGATCCTACCCTAGTATTGCGACTAGGGAGCACACCCAGGGCGCTACCCCTTGACCCTGTTGAATCAAGCCTCTCCACCTCCAGACCCCCGAGTTTGGAACCTCCTTCAGAACCATCAAGCAAATATTTATGGGGAATCATTCCTTTATCGACAAAAGAGTGATGAAAATTTGCTCAGACTTCAACGTCTCAATTTTCTAAGTAAGCATCTGCTTACACCACATGGAGGACAAGACTGCGAATGGATGTTAAGGAGGTCAATCTAGTGACCAAATCTCACCAGCTGCAAGCGACTCTTGCCGCACAAGATGAAGTTGCTCGGCACTCCTTTTTACATCCTTAGATGTGAAATATTTTTCACCTGTATGACCAAATTCTTTAACCAGAACAGACCCTTTCAAACATGCCCTCCTGTATATTCAATCCTGTAATCGTGTGAGAATATTTTCTACAACCGGTCGACCTCCTAGAAGAAAACTATTGATAGAGTATGTCATCTAAGTTTATTGTATCACACTCATAGATTTGGAAAGGGTTGGTGGTAGATCCAGAAAACCAAAGATGTAAAAAGGTAGATACCAAATTTTACTGATGTAGCAGTGCCTGAAGACTTCCTTCCTTCTTTATGAAGATAGATCTAGTCCTAGTGGGAATGCCGACTGTGTACCCCTTTTTGTGGAGTCAAATGCAAGTGACCGATGCGTTCACTTCTACCATAGTTGTGGTCATGTGTTTACAAGACAGTCGGCTAGTTGCCTATTTTACACACCTTTCTTTGATCCCCAGTATCTATACCAGGTAAGCCCGTGTAGCACGTATGTAGACCTAAGGAGTTATACTATACCTTGTCAGCATTAGGGAAGTGTACTATTGGGAAGCTAATAATGTTACCCGCCTAGGGGAGTTAATGTTATCCAAATATATTGCCGAAATTATTACCTAGGATTATAATATTATTAATCCATGATTTTATCAGAACTCATATTAATAATCATAGTTGTACACCTACCTTCCAGGTGAGTGTGAGACCTCATCCCTCCATATTGTGATCATTAATATCATACCTCCTTGCGTTATCTTCAACATGAGTTACGCCTTCTGCACCTATACAGAGATCAAAGGGTATATGAGATGATTAGCACCCCAGATATCCTGGGATCCAGGTGATCAGATTCTAGCAGTGGTTCCAGAGATCATAAGGTATTGGTGATTGATGTCTGTCACTCCCCTAGATAAAGTGAGATCATCTTCCCGCTACCACGTCATCTGTAGCCTCATCATCTTATCAGCTGAATAAAAAATCCTGCGCTGAATTGAATAACACGTATTAGTTATTTTCACGTGTCAACACCCCTTGTGCTAAATCTCCTACATTCGTATGAATCAGTCTCGCCCAAGACATTACCAAAACCCTCAAGGCTGATGTACCCTCATCCTCCTCCGATTTTGACCCAGCTCAGGGAAGAATATGATGAAGCCAGAGGAATGGGTTGGTAGGTGTTAGGCATGGATTGAATGCGACCAGGTCCATAGGCCTGGTTAGAGTTTAGGTTGTAGGCATGGATATGTTGTTTGAGTCTATAGGTGTTGATGATTTGAGTCCTAAAATGTAGCGCCTAATCAATAAGTATATGAGGACAGGTAAATGGTAAGAAGATGGCAATAAGACTGCTTAATTGTTAAGACCACCCTAATCGTCAGTCTACCATACTCCTAGATACAAAGGCTTATGAACATACAGACCCTACGAAGGGAGTGACCTTTAGCATCAATGGACCACTCTACTAGGGTGACCAGAAAGTCACATAATCACCAAAATGTATGCGGTTGTGGCAACCCCACCTCTGAGTAAAGAGGATGATTAGGATGAAAATGCAATGAGGTGAGAATGGGCAGGTTTAGTGTAGACTTAGAGTAGGACAACGTGTTTGCTTCTCGAGCGCAGAAAACCAATGAGATAAGCAAAAGATAAGCAAGTCACATGATGAAAATTTCATCTTTTTCTTCATTTTTTTATCCCGATTGCACCACCACCCAAATTGATCAATGCGTGGACCTGCTTACCCCGTATATAATGGAGTTTCCCATCGAGCCATGATTAAACAGCTTCACCAATTGCCCGTAAAAATGACACTATATGATCTCATTCAGACTTCTGAATCCCATCGACAAGCTCTCATTGAAATTCTTCAAGGGATCGAGGTCTTACCTAATGAAACCCTACCTGTTGCCTCCATTCTAACACCCAATCACGTTGCTTCTCTCACCAAACAACCCACTGCCCCAACCACTTCTATACAACAACAAGCTGCGGCAGTCAGTTTCTCTGAAGATGAAATTGTTGACTTTGGTACAGAAGATCCTGACCCTGCCCTTTTCATCTCAGCTTACGTCTGGGACATTCAGGTACGTCGTGTTATTATTGATGGGGGCACTAGCCTAAACATCATCTCTTCAAAATCCTTCCAACAAATGAATATCCCTTTTAGACAATAGAACAAGTCAAATTTTTATTTTTTTTTTTTTATAATTGCATACTGGTTCTAAATACATAATTTAGAACTCACAATTCAAATAACCATTTATATAACAGACAACCATATGCAGCTGTAATGACTCGGAATACCTCCGATCTATTCATTCCATGACTCGGTAATCTACCGATCTATTCATGAGTAAAAAGAGTTAGTGTTTTTATTTAACACAACACTCTTGCGGTTCTCTTCCCTAATCTGGGATTCAGAATGCTCTGTCCAAGGAATCTAACTGAATAACTGTTACCATTATTCATCGGCATCTCATCCCTTAGACTAGGTGAATTAGGACAACGCAATCAGCAGCTTGCGATACTTTGGCCAAAGATTTGAAACATACTGTTCATGTCTCGTATTCCTTAACGGCATACTCGTCAATCTGGAATACGTCCTTCACCTCATTCATATGTTATATAGAATGTCTTATACTGACTACTGTCAGTCCTTCCTTTCACAACTGAATCACTCGGAGGCAGATTAACAAGGTGATAATGTTATATGGTTGCCCACGAAGGTTAGGGATATGATGACATACTGGTTCAACCTTGCAGTTTAACCAGTGTGCCATGATACCCCAAATCTCCGAGGCAGTCTTATAACATGACCACGTTCTTAATCGGTCCCAGGGTAACTCGTGCGAAATCAAGTGTAAATCTTAGCGATCAATGCAAAGGGTGTCGCCATAAGTCATCTGCATTGTTGTAACTTCGAGAAGATCCTAATCTCCTCGGAGGTACAGCCCTGCAGTCGACTTATGTCGTCAGCCTTTAAATCCGCCTCGAAAAGATCTACCCAATAACAAGCGTTACGCACTTGAGTTTAAATTACTTTTTAAAGACTTTTCCCTAAGGTTAGCCTTTCCAAATCCCTGGATTCTTTGTCTTAAGACGACCCTCCTCTATTAAAACCCATTACATGATAGAGATATTACGGTCAAGTTCCCATCAAGGAGTCATTAGAATACACCTGATTCTAAAGCAACAGAATCGGACAATATCTCATAACCTTTGCTTGAGATTGCCATCTGAACTCCATTTGATTGCCTATCAGTTCTCTTAACTGATTTTATATCATACCTTTTAGTTTAAAGATATAAGTGATTAAGAATCCAATTTACTGTTGTCCTTTCATACTTAGGACTAGGGATTAGTAATTTAATCCAGTTTGTTTAGCGTTCTCTTTAGGCTCGTTTTTAACCTATCTATTAGAAAGACAATTATTTAATTCCAATATTGCTTTCGCTAGAACTAATTAGAACTACCAAACACTCATAAGAATTTGATCTCATTTACTTGCAAGCTTTCAATGTCAATCACAAAAGCATCCATATTATACAATGATAACAATGCCCCTTTGTTACATAAACCGAAGAAGGTCATCTTTCAGAAATAGAATACAACACATAAGTATCAAACACTTATTTCCATTCCTTTCAAAACTATACAATTACATTTTATGCAACAGCATACTTGATACAATGATATCGGAAAAGAAACATCTTTTCCCATTTAGTACATCTATAAAATCAAGCTGTAATTCATTACAAATCAAATAAACAATCTGATCAGCTTGTCAGATCTGCATTACTTTTACCTCTTACGGTAACCATCTGCAAAAATAGTCAACATGAGTCAGTTCAATGAACTGAGCATGATAAGCACTAACTTTTAAAACAATTGCAATCCATCAATTGTTTTCATTAAACACCCTGTTTAAACGAGATCAGATATTCACATAAGTAAACATAATCAGACTATGCCCTTGTAATACAAAATGATTACAAATATGTAACTCTATCATTGTTACAATTAGTCTTATTCACTTTCTAATATTTCATCAAATATTAAAAGAATCAAGGAACGAATGTACACAACAATCATCGAATCCAAAATCACAACATTGGTCAGATCGTTTCATTCTTCCAAAAAAAAAAAAAGGAATAACATAACAATTCGGGACTCCACCAAAATGTTACAAAACAATTTCCCACTGTTTGACAAATATCAACAAATATGAAATAAAGGAAGAGAAAGAACGAATCCAATCATACTTCCTTTCACCTATGTTCATCACCGTACCGTCTTCACATATGAAAACATTCAACCAGTAAATAAATGAACAAGTTAGACAAGCCGCAAGCAAGATCGCTGTACTAAATCAAGAAATAGAAACACAGCCACATTTCTGTACAGCAACTAACACATCAACAATTCATAATCAACCCTAAGCCCAAAGCTACTTCATTTAAAACACAGCAAGGCTTTAGAATCAAGTCCGAAATCAGAAACCTCTAAAGTATCGTTGTCAACAACAGACTTATTTACAATAAGTGATTGATGCATCTACAAGACCATACAGAGATTTCCTTATCAATGCCATGATATACACTATCGCCTCCTATAAGAAATCAGAAAGGAACACAACACACTGTATATACATCTGTACTAATCGAAGTTAGCCACAAGTACTTACGATTAACTTATACAGGGTCGCGTTACCTGATACAGACCATTATTCAGACAAAATGTCCAATATCAACAACAGTATATCAAGTCAAGTTTCAACTGAAACAATAGAAGATACAAGTTAACTTCCTCAATCCTCTAAACCTGAACTACAGTGAATGGTAAACAATTGTCACTGTTTCCCTTTGGACAAGTAAATAGTGTACATGCCAAAAACTCAGGCAGAACTTTTTAATTAACGAATTCAAATCAAGAACCCGACTAAGTCTTGCCCCTTTTTCGCACAAGATTTCAAGGAACGAACATAAAAATATATCCAAGAAACTGTACAACAAAATCCATGCAACACAAGGGTAATTCCAGGAATACAGAGGTCTTAGTACATGTCATTCCTTCCAATCACTGGTTCATCATTCACCAACTATTTAAACATATTCAAATTGAACAGCGGCCCAAATAGAAATATAAATCATTGAATCGTCTCCTCTGAGTCGTTCAGAATATATCCATTATAAATCTATAATTACCCATTACATGCAGAAAACGGGTTTACGCCCAAAATCGCAGAACCCAACAACAGTATAAGATGGAATTAATTAATAAATTCTTCTATACCCTTCATGGCAACATTCCGAATGAAACAAGTGAAGCAAATCAAATACCCTTTTCGAGCAAGGAAATCAACTGAGCCGCTTTAAAACTTTCAAACAGCTTTCAAAAAGAAAAGCAATGCATACCCAAGAAATCTATACACCTTATTTATTTCAAATAACCGAGGTCAGAAAGCCTGTTCCTTTCTCTACAAAGCTTCCACGAAATCAAATAACAAAACACCAGGATGAATTTACATCCACAGCAGTAGATAGTAATATATGATTCAATCATGGACTCCACTGAGTCGATAAAATAAAGTATAGATGTTTCCATATTATACATAGCCATCAAATAATCCCGTTTCCAAAATAACAAGGAAAACAACTTCCGCTAGGTCGTATAAACTACAGTAACACAACAGTTACCTGTTCCTAACAAAATTAGGAAACAACGAAAACCCAAAAAGTATCATTAAACACTGTCAGCAAAACCCACGACAGAGTTTCCAAAGAAGCGATAATACTGATCAATCTTACAGTATTCATCAAATCATTCCATACAGTTTCCATAACAAGAAACAGCGACCACTAATCAAAAACATACAGTGGTCTTATACTACACACAGGTATATTCTGAGGGCTCACGCCAAACAGGCCGAACACCCAAACTTTTATAAATAAATACCTCACATGTATAAGCCAGAATGAATACTCAAAGCAAATAGAGCCGAAGTTCGATTTCAACAAACACCCATTCAAGAGGAAATTGAAAAATCGAACCAGAAGAGATACAGTGCCAAAAATCAAACAAGATCTCCATAGAAAATTCATCTAATCTTCACAAAACATTTGAACAGAGTTGTTCTAATGAAAGCACTTGAAAGACAGCAAGATATTTAAAGGTTAGGGCCTAACATGCCTGTATTTTGATCAAATTTCCGAAGCAGACCACAGGAAGAGCTCAAACTTCCTTTTCTTTTTCCACGATAAAGCGACCAACAAAATTTCGCTGTCTCCATCACATATATATCCTCCATGACAGAGAAAAGAGCCAGAGAAATTCATTCTTGCCATGCAACTCAAAGAGAACTGGTGCGAAGAACCAGTAAACAAGCAGAGCAAAAACCGAAAATCGCGATAAGCCAAACAAACCCACAAACTTCCCGTTTGCATGCCTTCTCGCGAGTTCCGAGCTCGCTTTCCGAGAAAATTAAATGCCATTAAACCAATTTTCCCGCTTAAACTCAACTTCCACCGACCGCCAGATTTGGTGGCAGTCCATCTAAAACTCATGTTCATTTCCAAACTTAGCGACCTGCCACGTCCTCACCGGTTAGCCGTCGCCTAAGCCTCCGCCATGACCTGTCCTTCATCCTTATCCCTTACATTTATTGCCATAGAAAACACCGCCCATGGTTCGCCACCCTTCATAGGCCCCTTCATAATCCCTTCATTAGTTAGGTTAGTATCTTAGGTTAGAGTTTAGGGTAATACCCACACTAACAAATTTACACAAAGATACTAACTTAGGATATTAACAAATAGCCTAGGTCTAGGTTAGACTAACAATAATCTAACCCCTAGGTTAGGTTTTAGTTTTAGGTTACTAACCGTTAATAATTCCAGTAAGGTGTAATATTTTATATGCCAAGACAAGATATAAAATCATGCACCTCCGAACAGGATTTACTCCTATACAGCCGTTAGGCTTCAGGAATATACATGAAAGAATTATTACTTGGTCCACGCCCGAGACCTTCCAGATATACCTCCATATCGGGAACCAATTCATTTCTCAAGATCAGCCTGAGTCATACTCCTGACCAGCTTAATAAATGCTTCCTTACCTTGCAATCTGTTCAAGGTCTGTGATCTAATTTATCACAAACAGATTTAAAGCATTACTTGGATCAATTCCACTGATCCAAGTCCAGATATTATAGATGAATATCTCTATAACTCATTCCGTGATCAGATTAATATTCAGACACAAAATGAAATAAATAAAAGAGTCTATTCATATTTTGACTCAGTCAAGATCTGGAATCTGCAAGAAATTCAGTATATATCAAGCATGATTTCTGAATCGAGGAACACATCCTTTTACAAGAAATCACATATCAACACTTGAATGCTTAAGAGAGAGTAACAACAGTTCAGGGTGTTACACTAGGTCACCCTTGGATCCGGGCTATGGGATGCGTTCCCTCAACATTACATAGATACATAAAATTTGAGTACGAGGGGAAGTCCTACACCATAAAAGCTGATCCTTCCCTCTTTAAAACCTGCAATATGTTATACCGCCCTAATGATGTGCTTATACCAATCAAGACACCCATACATTCAACCCAACCATCCTCTTTAAATGTACCTCAACCATCCACCTCAACCGCACCTACGCCTTCAACTGATGAAACCACCGTCGCAAAAACCACTTCCCTTCCCGCAGCTAACATCCCAACCGCAGACCCCTTAGTAGATGTTTTTCAATGCCTTACGCTGGGGGAGTATCGCCTATATAACATTAGTTCTTTCCATACCCCACAGGAATATGGACAGGTACATGCACATCCTACCTATGACCGTCATGTGGGGGAAGTAATCTCTTACGGACCACCCCATTGCCGCACCAACCTAACGTATGGGGGTGTTGACACATCCTCCATTACCCCTGAACCCCCTCTTGGTGTGGTTCCCTTCCAATCCGATTTTCAATACTTGACAAATCGTCGTTTCACCCTCACCTTCTTGACTCGCTGTGCTTGGAAAGGATTTGGTTTTGGTCTTTATGAACAAGGCCGACATACACTCATTCCCGTGACTACACGCAAACACAATGATCGTAGTGGTCTCGGTTTTCCTGAAACACCTACACAGGAGGAACCTCGTGTCAGTTGTCTTCTAGAAGACAACGACGTCACCCCTACCGAACCATCATCACCCATTTTTCCTTCATCACCCATAGAGTCAATAGATCCCGAATCTATCCCTCCTAACTTTTTTTTTTCATAAATGCTATCTTCCTAGGTCCTCTCAATTATCAACGCGATAATGAGGACCCCTCTTCTATCCCCCTTCTGTATCCAGACATGATCGAAGAGGATTCGCCTTCGATTAATGTTGTTGAGTGCCAGGATGACGACTCCATCCTCACTTACCTTGGGGCGGACGACTCCTATATTCAACACACCTTACCATCTGAAACTCAAACCATGTTGAATGAATCGACTATAGAAATCAACATCCACACGGAGGAGGATCCTCACATTGTGAAGATCGGACAATCTCTTAACACATCAGAACAAGCCACCTTTACTACCTTTCTCCGTACCCGCAACCAAGCTTTCGCTTGGTCCTACGCGGACATGCCAGGAATTGATCCTACCATTGCCGTCCATAACATCACTCTAAACCCTGATTCCAAGCCAATTAAACAGAAATTGAGAAAAATGCATCCACGCATTGCTCTCTTGGTCAAAGAGGAGCTTTAATGACTCCTTTCTGTTTCTTTCATTCTGCCTATTGACTATCCTCAATGGATTTCTAACATCGTACCTGTCACTAAAGCGACGGGGGGACTTCGGATATGCATGGATTTCCGGGATCTTAACCTCGCTTTCCCTAAGGATGACTTGCCCCTGCCTAGCATTGACCAACTTGTAGATCTCACTATAGGCCATGAGATGCTCTCTCTCATGGATGGTTTCTCGGGATATAACCAAATTTTGGTTGCCCCCGCCGATCAACATAAAACTGCCTTCATAACTCCTTGGGGAACCTTCTGTTACCGTGTAATGCCATTTGGCCTTAAGAATGCTGGTGCAACCTATCAGCGGGCTATGACCTACATTTTTCATGACATTATGCACACTATCCTTGAAGATTACGTCGACGATCTTCTTGGCAAATCTAAACATCGTAGTGAACATCTCGATGTTTTAACCATTATTTTTGATCGCCTGTTACAATATTCTGTCCGCCTTCAACCAAATAAATGTGTCTTTGGTGTCCTTTTGGGGAAACTTCTTGGCTTTATCGTCTCTTTGCGTGGCATCGAGGTTGAACCATCTAAAGTCAAAGCTATCCTAGAAATGCCCCCACCTACCAATCTCAAACAATTACGTAGTTTACAAGGTAAGCTCCAATCTACCCGATGTTTAATCTCCCAACTCTTGGATCGATGTCAACCTTTTCATCACCTTCTTAAAAAGGACATTGATTTTCAATGGAGTGAAGAGTGCCACCTAGCCTTTGAAGCTCTCAAAACTTATCTCTTGTAGCCACCCGTGCTTATCCCACCTCAGGATGACCGCCCTTTCTACCTTTACCTTTCCGCCACTGACCACGCTGTAGGGGCCATGCTTGCACATCGTGACTCCGAGAATCGAGAACAAGCCGTTTATTATATAAGTCGTACTTTGGTGGACTATGAGACTAGGTATACACATGTAGAAAAGTTATGCCTAGCCCTATCATTCATGGCTACCAAACTCCGACACTACCTTCTGAATCACAAAAATTTCATCATCACCAACACGGACCCCATCCATTACATGTATGCCAAACCTCATCTAAACCAACGCATCGCCAGATGGCTCATGCTCCTCGCCGGCCTCGACCTTGAGTTTTTCCACTAGAAATCAATCAAAGGACAAACTCTTGTAGACCAACTTGCGGAGGCCCCTTTACCTGGGGAACAATTTACCAATTTTACATTCCCAGACGAACTCATCGCTACTCTTTCCCTCAAGGAGGAGTCGTATCCAATGACCCTCTTCTTCGATGGATCCAAATGCCACTGTGGTGGAGGATCCGGCATTGTTCTCATTCCTCTCGACGCTGAGCCCATGCCTCTTTCATTCCGACTCAATTTCCCTTGCACTAATAATACAGCGGAATACGAGGCCATTGTTCTGGGTCTCCAAGTTGCGTTACACTTAGGTATCAAATCTATCAATATTTTTGGCGACTCTCAATTGATAGTCAATCAAGTTATGGGCATCTACCAATGTAAAACTAAGGAACTTCAAAAGTACAAACACTACGTGGATTCACTTCTAGCCTTATTTACACACTATTCTATCCAAACCATTCCCCACTCCACTAACAAATTTGCGGATACTATGGCTTGCTTAGCCTCGCAAATTCCAGCTTCATCAACTGACTCTGAATTATTCGTCTTGGTCCAACAACTTTTTGCCCCATCCTACTCAACCCCGGTAGTTTGTATGATAAATATTGTGTCTACTAATTCGCAGGATACCTGGTACCACCAATTTCACGACTACCTTACAACCTTTGTTCTCCCTTCTGACCTTAATAGTATTGGCAAACGCACTTTTCTTAAACACGTTTCTTGTTATGTAGTTATGGGGGGACTCCTTTATAAACGTAGCTTTGATGGCATCCTCCTTCGATGTCTCACCGGTGCGGAGGTCACCCATACTATCCAACAGGTCCATGACGCTATCTATGGTGGACATTTTAGTGGCCTTGCCGTGGCCAAACGAATCCTTCACCTTGGTTATTATTGGCCTACTCTCAATAACGATTGCTATGAATATGTTAAGCATTGTGTTATGTGTCAACAACACGCCAACCTTCAACATACTCCTAGCCACCCCCTACAGGTCGCCCGAGATCTTTGGCCTTTCTTACAATGGGGTTTAAACCTTATTGGTGAGATTCACCCGTCCTCTTCACAACGTCACCGATGGATTATCACAGCAACTGAATATTACACAAAATGGGTGGAGGCTATTCCACTCATTTCAACCAAAAAAGAAAAAATTGTAGAGTTCATTAACCACCACATTATCTGTCGTTTTGGTGTTCCTCATCGCCTGATAACAGATAATGGAAAATCTTTCAAAAATAAGTTATTGCAAGACCTTTGTGACAACTTTGGTATTAAACTTAGCTTCTTATCACCCTACTATCCACAAGAAAATGGACAAGCCAAATCCTCTAATAAAACCCTAACCAAAATCCTCATGAAAGTTGTCAATGAGTCTGGAAGAAATTGGCACGATCACATCCCCTTTGCCCTTTGGGCTTATCGTACTAGCATTCGTACCTCTACTAATGCTACACCTTTTTCTTTGGTATATGGTACCGAGGCTGTCTTGCCTCTCGAAATACAAATACCCTCCCTCAGGATATCTCTTCAGGATATTCTCACCAACGATGATTTCCGCCAAGAGCGGTTAGCCCAATTGGAGCTTCTCGACGAACGTCGTCTTACAGCTCTTGATCACCTTCAAATCTATCAAAAACGTATCAAGCATGCTTATGATAAGTGACTTCATGAGCGTACCTTTAAGGTTGGTGATCTTGTCCTCAAAGAGAATCAACATGTAACCAAACTAGAAAAGAGCAAACGTGGAAAATTTGCTCCTAATTGGATTAGGCCTTATATAATCACTCACACTTATGGATCAGACACTTATCGTTTAGCTTCGCTTAATGGTAAACCTGAGCCTGAACCCCTTAATGCCTTGCATCTTCGACCATTCTACTGTTGAATTTAGTGTTATATCACTTCTTATCTAGCTACTACTCGTCCCTTGAGCTCATTTACCGCTACATACACTTTGTTTCCTACATCTCCAAATAAATCAAGCTCACTTCTCACCTCCCCTCAATGATGCCTTCCCCTTTTTAGTCTAGTCCATGACTTCAAAGTATTAAAATAACACCTTCTTATGGGATTTTCTTGAGTCAAACTTCCTACCAAACTAGATGCTTCATGCCAAAAGAACATCTAGCTATCTAAATTATATATAGACTGCTCCCTTGAAGGATAGCTATATGCCAAATTATTGCTGCTATTATATATAGACTGCTCCCCCGAAGGATAGCTATTCACTAAAATCATATCTGCTACTATAAATAGACTGCTCCCTCGAAGGAGAGCTATACACAGTCAGCCTTTATCAGAAGCTTCTCGCATGGATCAGCTTTGTGAAGACCTCAAGAATAGCACAATCAATATCCCTTGTAGACTTCCCACATCGATTAGTCTATATTCAATAAAATAAAAGCCTCATTCAAAAGAACTTTTTGGGTCATGGACTTGTCTATTTAGGGTAGGTTCTCTTTCGTCAGAACACTCACTTTGTAACAAGTTCTCTGTACCTCAGCTATATCATCCACCTCACCTCACCATTTGTTTCAACTCAAGGGACGTAACGTACACCCGATATATTGTGATCATACAACTCTTTTCACCTATTGACTTCTCATCTATGCACGGTACCTAGGGCTTCAAGCTCATTCTACGTTGTGTGGTTTGTTTAGCTCTTTTCACCTATGGAGCAATCTTTCCTCTTTGCCTCGCATCTAGGATTGTGTGTTGATCTTAATCAGGGCATGATTCCCTACCACTTGGGTAGGCTAACTTTCGCTTCCCTTATACCTTTTACAACATCACCAATTCATTACCAACACCCTCAACCTTACCTTACCAATAGTAATATCAACATTTTTACCAACCAACCAATTGCCTAATCGTACCAAATTGCCTGAATTCACCTCTCCCTGATCCTAAGGGAGAACTACATCGGTCTGAGGCCCTTCCTTGCTTTGTGCAATGGGCTATGTAGGCAGCACTTAGGAGACATGGGGTCTCCCAAGGTTAGCTCGACCACCCCCTACCATAACCTATCATGTGTGGTAAATATAAATATTTTTTGTGTATTTCTATTTAATCACATTCCTCTTTATCCTTTTTCAAAACATCAAAAATCACAATGCAAACATTCTTATTATTATCAAATCAACATACATATTCAGTCTTATCTAGATGTTAAACAAATACATCTTCTCTATCATCGACACGCAGGTTGGCATCCTTATTTATTCTTATACCTTGCTAACATTTACTTAGACCCTCACGATTCATCCTGACCCAGGAGATGATCGTGATCGTCGACGCCTCTCGCCGGGCCTCTCTGTCCTCAAAGGTACCGCGGCTATTAGTACCGCTCACTGATCTGCCAATCTCTCCTATAACATATGAATACGCCCTCTCGCATGGAGGAATCCAGCCCCTAGTCTCTCCGCCCATGACTCCGCAACCGCTAACAATCCTCTTGCCTCATTCACCTGCGTTTGGAGCTACTGAACTAAACTCTGCAGATGATCTCTCTCCGCTATAATCACAGCTATGTCAGGGCGATCACATACACCTCGCAGCTCTGCTACCCACCATAACCTATAGGCCTCTGTCGTTCCTGCATCCATTACACTGCGATCGGCTACTATCTCCTCTGGCCCTTCTGGAGGTGTTGGCCGGGGAGGTGAGAATGTTGCCTCGGCATCGATCCTCATATATGGTCTATAAGCCAGGGGTATATCCTGCACAAATCCGAATTGTCACCGCACGCGATCTAGAGGAATCCTCTCATACTCACCTGGCCTGTGCCCTGCGATCCACCTCAATCGCTCTACACCCCTCAACTCCTTAGCTATATTATCTGTTACCATATAGTTCCCGTAAGGCCTCCAACAGATATCAGCAATCGTCACCCTCTCCCATACCTGCCTATAATACTCAATGTCACCCATCACGGCCTGAGATCTTGCCTCTTGTTCTGTCTAAACCCATCGTCTGAATCCCAACCTCTGTACTCTGGTCTCTCCTGACTGGATGGATCGGCCTACTGGTCACACACAAACAATGTGCTCATAGGCCCAATAGTGTAATAAGTATGAACAATCCAGTGTCGTCCTGTGATTTCGCCTACAAGCCCATAAACCCCTGTATAACTCTGCCAAATATGCAGGTGCCCATGCAAAAGTCACGTTCCTTTCTATCATCTCCCAGATAACACACATCAATGCCTTTGGAAATCTTCCCTCTTCTACCCTCGGTAATGCATAATACCCTACCGCTATCATTAATATCACTGCTAACCTTGTCTCCTCAGGGTGTGCTGCATACATTATCCCGTATGTGAATGAAAAACCTCGTTGTGTCAAATCTAACGCGTATGGACCAAATACTGCTGTTATCGCTCCCCGCACCGTGCTAGGTAATGCCTGATATACTGGTTTTCCTGTAATAGGGAGCCTCAAAATACGAAACACATCTTCCAATGTTACTGTCATCTCCCCTGTTGGCAGATAGAACGTATTCTTCTCTGGATTCCATCTTTCAATCAACGCCTACAACATAGCATGGTTACGTGTGATTCGTAAATAATAGCGGATTCCACTTAACCCCAAACGATTTATCAATGTCCATTCCACTGGTGTTACATCCGCTCGGATTCGTGACAACAGCGCTGGCACACTATCATTCATCCTCAACCCTACCTCTGCCTGCATACATCAAAACAACAAACAACCATTCAATCCATCAAATCCCTAAGGGTTTTTCTCACATTCTAGAAATTCCTCCAGTAACTGGTATCAGTTATAAATAACCGGTACCGGTTTAGTAACCGATACCTGTTATCCCTAACCGCTATGGGTCACTATCAATTACATACACCTTGCCTAAACAACCACCTACGACAGTAAATTGCTCGTTTATTCCTCTCTGTATACACAGACATACCCAAAACCCTTTATTACCTACCACATAACACTCACCTCATTTATAACCCTTGTTATCATGTTTTCTTTCTCATATCTACCCACCTACTCTCCCCCATCTTATTCACAAAACATGCAGTAATCAAATCACAACCAAAACGTTTACCTCTTGAGTTGCAGTAGCTTGAGGTGGCCCTTGTCTTCCCTCTCGTCCTTGCCTGCTGGATGCTTCTCCTCGTTCTGCCATGATCACCACCCTTTTCAAATTCACCTTTCTGCCTTCTGAATCTCAGAACACATTCACTTTCCCTGTCTCTTTTCTCCTTATCACTCAAATCTCTCATGCAATTACCTGTCTCAGTCGTCAAAAAGCGTCGCGTTCGCGTATTTAACTTCTTGCATGGCTCTCAAAATTAGAACTTAAGTTGCCACCCTAGCTTTTCTATTTTTAGAAAAGATCATACCTAAATAACTGGTATCAGTTACGTAACCGATATCGGTCTACTAACTACCGCCGTCGGTTACCTAACCGATATTGGTTACACACCTGCCTTTTTGAAACATAGTTCTTTTCTTCATTTTCTACCTAATTTTTTATCGCGCCCGCCTCTTTTCCTGCATAACAACACCATTATCCATATTTTTCCATCCAATCCACTTCTCATTACGATTTCATCCATATCATCTATCTACATTACCCAAAACAAACATGCCATCATCTAAGGATATCAAAAAGCAGCTTGAGGTGGCCCTTGTCTTCCCTCTCGTCCCTGCCTGCTGGATGCTTCTCCTCGTTCTGCCATGATCACCACCCTTTCCAAATTCACCTTTCTGCCTTCTGAATCTCAGAACACATTCACTTTCCCTGTCTCTTTTCTCCTTATCACTCAAATCTCTCATGCAATTACCTGTCTCATTCGTAAAAAAGCGTCGCGTTCGCGTATTTAACTTCTTGCATGGCTCTCAAAATTAGAACTTAAGTTGCCACCCTATCTTTTCTATTTTTAGAAAAGCTCATACCTAAATAACTGGTATCGGTTACGTAACCGATATCGGTCTACTAACTACCGCCGTCGGTTACCTAACCGATATCGGTTACACACCTGCCTTTTTGAAACATAGTTCTTTTCTTCATTTTCTACCTAATTTTTTATCGCGCCCGCCTCTTTTCCTGCATAACAACACCATTATCCATATTTTTCCATCCAATCCACTTCTCATTGCGATTTCATCCATATCATCTATCTACATTACCCAAAACAAACATGCCATCATCTAAGGATATCAAAAAACTATCAATCTATACACCATTTGGATCCAACTCATCAGATACATATATAACAATGTCACCAAACCAGCAACAAAACATGTCACATTTCATCATATAATATGTCATCCATATATACGTGCAAAAGACATAAACATCATCAATATATCAACATGTCAATTAAACTCATCATACAACCTATATCACAAACCATTGATGAAATACTTAAAAACATTTTGAACACAGCATGTGCGTCAAATCATCATATCTATATATATACAAGGTTTCAAATATACAACGTGCCCTGCATCGGGGCCTCTGTGATCTCATAATACAACAACAAAGCCGGCACGCAGGCCGCAATAAATGTCAATAACCTCGACTCGGCTCGCAGGCCGGTATACAATAAATGAATGAATAAATGAATAAATGTAGGCACGCAGGCCTATATCCACACAACCGGTGCGCAGACCGGTGCCCATGTCCATATACAAAAATAATGCAGGGATCCCTCAGCTCTCCCCACCACCCTCAGCACCTCTCCCTGCTGGTCCCTATGGTGCCTCTCGCCTCCTGCCTGTAACAGACATGCCGGCTGTGGCTACACCTCCCTGCGATCTCTGACTATGGGAGGTCTCTGCTCTATAAGCTGCATATGGCTGATACTCAGCTCCGGTACCATCAAGAACATCTTAATAGTACCGGGCCTCTGCTCTCACCTCCATATATTTATCCCGTGCCACCGTAGGTGTTGGGGCTGGTCCCCAGACTCCTACTACCAGTGCCCCCTGTGCCTGTGATGGTGCCGCTGGTGGTGCCTGTGGCCGTGGTGGTATCTGTACCTGTGCCTGGGGCTGTGGCTGTACCGCTGCTGGTGGTGGTACCTGTACCTGTACCTGTGCCTGGGGCTGTTGCTGTACCGCTGCTGGTGGTGGTGCATATGCCTGTACCTGAGCCTGGGCTAGCTGCCCTTATAAAACACCTATTTGTGCCTGTGCAGCAGCCAGCTGCCCCTGTAATAACTGCACCTAGCCCCTGAGCTGATCTCACTCTGCTATCACTACTGCCAAGTCTAGCTGTGCAGGCGGTGTTATCCTAGCTGCTCTCTGACTAGCCCACCACACCATGTATGCTCCCGTACAACCAGCATCATCTACACCATCACCTGCTGGCCTCTCAGCAACCCAATCTGGGTCCAAGGGCTGTGGTGCAGGCAGTGGGGCCTCTACATCATCCCTCCTGTACTGAGGGAAGGGAGGTGGCTTGTCCTATCGTAGCCCCATCTTCCTGCGTACCCTCTCCAGGGGTATCCTCTCGTACTCTCCCGGCCTTCCTCCTGTTATCCAGAATGTGTACTGAATCAGGCGCAACTGTAAGTGGGCTCCTCTGCGAGGGTGATGACCTCTGTAAGGTCTCCATATGATATCTACCGCTGTCAGGCCCTCTAATAAATGTCTATAATAAGCAACATCCTGACCTACAAGCATTGCTTGTGGCTGCCCCACGACCCCCAACCACCTCTGAAAGCCGTATCTGTATATGACCTGTGGCCCTGGCTGCTGGGGTAACCCTACTGGTCTAATGCATATGATGTGCTCATATGCCCAACACTGAAGTAAAAATGTCGAACAAATCCCGAATTGCCTCATCCGGCGATAGCCGCACAGCTCCCTGTATAACTGCACCAGATATACTGGTGCCCAAGCATAACAGGTATGCTCCTCCACCATCTCATGAAGCACCCCCATCAATGCCCGTGGAAAGCGGCCTCCCTCTGAGTCCGTGAGTGCGAAGCAGGTGATCCCGATCATCATCAACACAGCAAGCCGTGTCTCATGTCGGTGCGCACGGTACATATCACCATACCCGATGCTCGCGCTGTGATATGTCACTAGCGCAGCTGCATCCCCGAAAACCTGTGGGATGTTGTCCATGGTTGTCTCTGCATCCACCTGAAACATGGCCTCTCCATCAATAGGTAATCAAAGGATGCGATATATATCCTCCAATGTGATGGTCATCTCTCCAGTCGGGAGATGGAACACATTGGTCACCGGATCCCATCTCTCGATGAGGGCAACCATCAAACTATGATCTCTGTCGATCACTCTATATCGCTGGACTCCACCGAGTCCCACCTCGCGCATGATAGCCCAGTGCGCTGCAGACACATTTGGTTGCATCCGCACCAACAGCGGAGGCATCCTGTCCCGCATCGTCAGCTGCTGACGTGCCTGCAAAACCCATCCACTATATTAGCCCTACTCTTCATCACGATATCTACCTATAACCCCTTTTATCCCCCCGACCACATCCCGACTCTCTAACCCACCCCTTTATACCCCCTTTTATCCCCCCGACCGCACCCCAACTCTCTAACACCCACCTCTAGCCACCTATCTTCTCCACTATCCCCCTCCCTCTTCCCAACCCAGACCCCAACCCAAACCCATACCATAACCAACCCAACCCAAACCCATACCATAACCAACCCAACCCAAACCCATACCATACCCACCCCAAGCCCAACCCATAACCCACCCAAACCCACACAAACCCCAAACCAACCCACAATACCCAAAATCACCCCACCAACGCCGGCTGATATACGACCGGCGCCGGTCAGCAACAAAACACCCTGCCCCTGAAATTTGCAACCGCTGCCGGTCACTTAGCAACCGACATCGGTCGCTGTAAAAACGTGGAACCAAACCCGACGCGGCCCCCCAAACCTATTTTTTGACTATTACTACCCTTTTACCCATTGAAAAGCCCTACAAACCTACCCACCCTACCGTTTTAGCCTAACTACCCTACCTACCCTGTCTATTTTCCAAACAACTTCCATTTATTCATTATTTTATCAAAAACTTGGATTCATACCCAAAACCCCCAATTTAGCATAATGCAATAAAATGAACACAATGAGGGGTTTCAAACCTACCCGTATGATGACACGTCATCGTGGTGGGATGGGTGGTGGTGGTCTAGCTGGTCTAGCCCCTCCTGCTCCTCCTGGCTGGGCCATGGCTCCAAATGCCCTCTTCTAGGTCCTCCACCAATCAACTATTGCCTCCTCCTCACTCGGGCCCACTAACAACTCAATCCTCCGGTCAAATAACACCACCTCACGCAACAAATGCTCCAATCTCCACTCTCCACGTCAGACAATTCAAATTGGCTTCCAAATTGCAAAAGTAACAATGACAGGCCGTATTTTTCTTTTTATAGGTTTTTCGCCCCTAACCGATATCGGTTTTATTCTGCCCTAAGAAACCGGTATCGGTCCCCTAACCGATATCGGTCATTTACAATTGACATCGGTTGTATTCCACCTTTCCCCCAATTTTTGCCCTTATTTACTATTTGCCCTTTTTCACCAACATCGCCTATATCAACCTTTCATGCAAACATTTTACCCATTTGGCCTGACCCAAGGCCGCAACCAACTAATCCGGCCCGACCCAAGGCCGCAACCAACTACTTTGGCCTGACCCAAGGCCTCAACCCAACCATTTGGCCCGACCTAAGGCCGTAACCAACTAATCCGGCCCGACCCAAGGCCGCAACCAAGCATTTGGCCCGACCCAAGGCCGTAACCAACTACTTTGGCCTGACCCAAGACCTCCACCTACCCATTTTGCCCGACCCAAGGCCGCAACCAACCCTTTAGCCCGACCCAAGGCCGTAACCCAGCAAATTGGCCCAACCCAAGGCCTCAACCTAACCATTTGGCCTGACCTAAGGCCTCACCCCAACCATTTGGCCCGACCCAAGGCCGTAACCCAACAACTTGGCCCGACCCAAGGCCGTACCACTTCAATACCTCGCCCAAACCCATCATGTACCTTCTTGCTCAATTGAGCTCACCTGTTCGTGTTTTAGCATGATTCGGGTCCTTGACTTACTCTGTCGACCAACTTTGCCTAGACCTAGACCGTGATGTTTATCTCACCCAAACCAACCATTTGGTACTGCCGAACAAGCCTAAACGTTCCTTTACCTTACCCGTTATATACCCTGGGGGCTACTTCCTATGCCTTGGATACTAGGATTATATCACCCTTGTTTGGATAAACTATCGACCTTTGCCTATGCATTGCTGGTTTGATCGTCAAATCATGTACCCTAGTCGCACTATTGCATTTCAACGTGCACCTGCTTTCTTGGACCTACCCCACCCTCTCACCATTATCTCTACACCATTTACCCTTTATCAACCCTATCCCTGATTTCATGCTACCATCAATCTGTGATAGATTTGAGGGGGATTACCTATACCCTTAACAGGAGAAACCACTTCATATTATTGTCCGCGCAGCTTTACAAAACAAGCTACACGACAATAAGGGGCTAATGTAGACACCAAATTTGTGTCTTACGACCCCTTATGACCCGCATCTCATCTCGCAACCTAACCTCATCACCTAAACCTTACACAATTATTTATTAATTACCTTGTAATTGACAAATCCACATCATCTCACCTGCCACCTCATTTTGCCACTTCATCATGACCTAGGCCTAACCCTAAACTAACCTAATTAAGACCTATAACTTGGTCTACACCTACACCCATGACTAATGACCCCTTTCTCACACCCAAAACTGACCTTCTAGTCATTTGACCAAGCCCGCAACTAATCTCTCGGGAGAAAAGCAGGGAAGGTGGGCTATTTTACTAAAAATAGCCTACTTTTTCCTTATCGATGCCGGTTCCTACTCGACCGCCATCGGTTATGTAACCGCCATCGGTTCCCTGTAAATGTGCTCCCCGAACCAAAATCAAAGATGGAAGGATTTTAGGAATCAAGAGAGATCATTTGGGAGCGAGAAAGAGAGTCCAGATCTTCACTGGACCGAGCAGAGATGAGTGAAGAAGCCAGAAGAGTTGCAGCAAAAGGAGATCAAGCCCAAAACTGCAACAAGACAGCTGGAGTTCTCAGATACTCAGCTGATCATCGCGAGGGAGATATTTCATCTTCTGTTTGTCCAGCCATCCTACCTAGAGTTCTGCCTTTGTCATCAGAGTTCTTGGACCTGCATCTTCGTCAATAACCAGTAAGTTACATCTTGCATGCCCTCTTTAATAACATTTCTTAGACTTTTTGAAGCACAATCCTCACAAATCCATTCCTAGATCCACTACCCAGTGTGCTATTACATCTAACTATCATTCATCTACCTCTTATCACCTTTCTTCCTAATATCACCTATATACAACCTTACAAATAACAAAACTACCAAACAACACAACCACCCCACAAAACAACCAACCTTCAGATCTTAGACCATACCAATATCAGTTATCAGCAACTGGTATCGGTTACCCTGACTATAACCAAAAACCAGCATTTCCCCTACCCAGTTTAACGAAGCAATTTAATTGATATCTTACAGTCTTTTGTGTTAATTCATATTAGCAGGGGAACTGACCACCTTCGAAAGGAACTTTTATATTTCCTGGGCCCAAGGCAGTTCCCTCTTTTATTGTCTAATCAAAATCATGTGGTCTTGTGTTCTTATTTGGAGGTAGTCCTTCCAAGACAAAAAGGAGTTCTTCACAGTCAACCTGATCTTTCTCTACGGTACACGCACACCATCTCAACGTTTAATAGGTATTCCTCCTAGCCATAACCTTATCTGTTTCTAAAAGGAATGAAACATTCCGAGTGAAATAGATAGATGTAGAAGTATCATGTTTTGGATTAGTTGATGCGTAATATCTATTAGAGAGTGAAGAGGGATGAAATTTTTCACTATTTAAGGAATTTATAGGTCTCTAAAGTGATAGTAAGGGTGCAAACAAGTTGATTTTATAAAACTACTTTCTGGGTAGCTTAGTTTGGTGAAGAGGAAAAGAGGTGCGGTTTACATTATTGGATATTTCATGAGGTATAAAAATCATGGATGTGTTTTATTGGTTAGTGAATTTCCAATTAGTGGTTACATTCTATATTTGATGTTTTTTGGTTTGGTCTTAAGCATGTTTGGTGAATAGTGGTCCCGAGAAGTAACTGTTTTGAGTAGGAAATGATCTTTCTTGGAAGAGTTATGAAGAATATGATTAATACAAGGTAATGTGCAAACATGAATAATGTTGTTATGATATATTTTAAATTTATGAGGCCTTTGGATGCTTGAAAAATCATGGTGACGTGTTTGGAGGTCCTTGAGGAGATTAGTGATGGGGCTTTGAGCAATTTTTGGCTTGTTTGGTTGTCTTGGTGCACGACCGACCTATATGGGTCAATTTTATGATTTTTTATGAGTGTGTTGATATTATTAAATTTTATATTGGTCATTTTATTTGGTCTATATAGACCTATGTTGTATTTGTGAGTTGAGAATCATATCTAGTGTTTTTTTTTGGTTCATTTTTGAATTAGTGTGCATGGAGGAAAATGATGAACAAGGTAGAAGAGTGAAAAATGTTCAAGGGCATCAAGAGAAACCTAAGAATGTGTGAAAAAGTATGAAGAAGGTTAGAGAGAATGTGTGCACTATTTTGAAGCAAAATCAGGCCATGAAAGTATGACATAGAGTGAGTTTAAGGAGAGAGACGTTTGAAGATCATTATGTTGGCGAGAAAATTTTTCGGGTGGAAAAACTTATGGGTTTCTTGCCAATGCCCTGGGATTTTAAGTCCCTTTACTTAACCAGTGTAGCTTCTATATATACATGCATGATAAAATGTGGATTTCTATGGTGGCCTTTTGACTGGGGATCCAACAAGGGCACTCCATTTACCCTGCGAAAAAGATAACAATTTCTTGATAGAGAGGAATTTGTATGTAAAGCAAGAAAGGGGAGTGAGAAATGAGATAGGAGAACTAATGTTGTAGGTAGAAAATCATATTCCTACACACACTAGTTAGAAACTTCAACCTATGCATTTCTGAGAAGAAACAACCCTATAAATGACAACAAGGCAAGTTAAGATTGAGAACTCAAAGTTTCTAAAATATCCTCATCAAAAGAAAGGAATCAAAATACTTCTTGTATTAATGCTCAAACAAAAGTTGTACGTAGCATGGAAATGGAAGAATTTTGAGAATGGGGGAAATGGAAGAAAATGGCTATCTCCTTTGTTCTCTCTAAGTACAATGCAATCTTCAGTTTAGAAAATCGATCACCAACCATTTGAAATGGGAGTGGATTTACAATTTAGAGGAAGATAAATTACTCTTCACATGCTCCCCAATGACTCTTTTTATGTTTCAAGATGACTTAAGACTTTTCATCTTTTTAGGAAAGCATTAAGTCCCTTTTTATAACATAAAGGTGACTTATTACATTAGAAATAAGAATATTGGATAATGAGATAAAGTTGGGGGAAGAGGGGAGAGAGAGAGAGAGAGAGAGAGAGAGTAGAAAGAAGAATAAGGAAGACTCCTATTGATGATGAAGAATCCTCCTCCAAAAAATTATGTTGATCCTTCTAGATGACTCGATGAAATTCTCCAATGTGATGAATTCTAAATCCCTAAACCCTTTCCACCTTGAGAAAATCCTTAAGATGACTCATGAACACTTGTCAAGTTGAATGAAACTTTTCACCTATGACCACAACTTCCACCATGTGCATGATATACTTGTGACCTGAACCATGTAATGAGTGTCAAAAGGAACTGTTAGGTTCCTTGGGATGGATCTCAAATTCCTTGTGATAAATTCCCATAGAGGATCCCAAATGATGACCCCCCATATGTTCCATTGTCCCAAAACTTCCCTTTGAGTGTGATTTACCATTAATAACAGGTGTCCATGTGGTATACTTACCATTTTTAGTAAGAGGTGATTTTTTAACTCTTCTTGACCATCTCGGTGAGATGAGATTCTTCATTCACTCCTGTGCACACTTCCCTCACATTGACCACTTCTTGGGGTGACTTACTATTTTTAGTAAGAACCCATATAGGGAACTTACTGTTTTTAGTAAGTGGTCATTTTCACTGTTTTCTGCTCTGAACACTCATTCTGACTTCCTGGTGATCTTCGGTGCACATTATCTTTACTGCAGCACTTTTGATGAAGTCTTACCAAAGATAGCAAGACCGTGTAGGAAAGATTACTATTTTCATAAAGTGGATTTCTAGTGCTCAGTTTGTGATGGAATATTTTTTTTTGGAATTGGCTCATCGTCACAGTCGCGTCCTTCAAATTTCAATTAATTTCACTCACTAGAATGCTTGGAAATAAAATTTAAATTTTTCACCTAATAGTGGCTTCCGGCACAGAGCTACCATGGTGGCCATTAATGGAGCTTTAATTTTTTAGGTTTGGTTTTTGTCTCTGATCATGATGAAATAACCTTTTTTTTTTATAGATTTTTAATTTGGAGTCTGTGTGCAAGTTTTTATCTTGTTTCCATCATCAGATTAATAGGAAATATGAAAAATGTAAGCTAGGGTATGAAATGGAATTTTTGTTGGAACAAATGATTCATGGCACCATTCCACCTCCCATTTTTTTCATCTTTATTATCTTGAAAAATGTGGAAGTATGCAAAAGATGACATCTCAATTTGACTTGTATTTTTCAAGATATGAATATTTTTTGATTGGAAGACTTTGTGGTTATATGGTGAAAAATATTCATTTTCTCTTCGTTCTTTGATCCATTTTTTCTTCTAAAATATCTAAATTTTCAATGTGAAGAGGGATTTGAGGATTTTGCGGCCATGGCAGAGCTGGTTTGGAGTAGTAATGGCAGATTGGATGTCGCGATAAAAATAGTGTCAACATGCTGCAGAAATGTGAAGGAGAAATGAAATGGAGGGAAAAAATGGCTAAGTGCTACATTTAAAGCGTTTGAAAAATGCATATCATGGATTGGGGAAATTTTTTTATGTCCCCCATGTCCCTTAATCATTAAGGGATGAAAGGGACATTAATTTACAAATCACATCTCATCGTGATACTTGGCAGAAATCCAATGGATGAGCACTTTAGTAAAAAAGCTTGCTGGAAGCACTTGGGGGGCTGAAACTTGGTCATATGTAGAACCAAAAGGCCTTTCTTGGGATGGGAAAATTTTCATTTCCATCATATCTCTTTGTATAAAGGTAAAAATGGGACATCATTTTACACATTGCAGCTCCATGCGACATTTGTCACGATCTGGATAGTTGAGGGGATGAGCTCTGGCAAACACTTGGGAGTTGAACTAGCGATGTAAAGGCTTCCATGGGTCAGAGGGAAAAAAGGGCTGGGAAAATTTTTATGTCCCTCATGTCCCTTTGCTAAAGGGATTTCAAAATGTGCTAGGTTCCTGGAGCTGACACATGTCCACTTCAAAAATTGACTAGGTATGAGACTTGAGAGAGAACTTGTGAAGGACACATATGGAGTTCCCGATGGAGTTTCAAGGTGAAATTTTATACTAATTTTACTGAAAATGGCCTTTTGAATCCAATGGTTGGAGTAAAAACTCTTTATTCCTCCATTTGGGACCTAAAAAGCATCATTTTTTTTCTAGCTCCATAGCTGAGTCTTGAAAAACTGATTTCAGACCTATTACACCAAGCTATTACAAAAAGTAGGATTTCAATGTCTTTTATGAATATTAATTACCTTTTCAAAATTTTCTTGTTTAGCTCCTAACTCCTTCCATATCTCTCGGAATCACTTCCCAAAGATCCATATCTTTTTCAGCTTTGTGCACTACCTATGCCTATAAAAAACCCTATTTGTCTAAGGTGTTGTGATAAATATTATTTCAAAAATCTTGTAGAGGATATTTTTAGATCTCTTACGAGTATTTTTTTTCCTCCTAACTCATTACAAAGCTCCCGTAATCGTCCGATGAAGATTAGGTACCTTTTTTGACTACCTTCTCCTCACAGGGGCTAAGACTTGGACATATGAGAAACCATGTGGAAATGAGGGGGAGGGCACATTTTTTGTCCCATACATCCCATTGACTAAAGGAATTAAGGGGACATAAATTTCCACTTCGCGCCTCATTGCAACACTTGGCAATCATCCGTGTAGTGAGAGGAAAGGCTCCATCTAGCTACCAAGGGATAAACTGGAAATCCATGAGGTCATGTTTGTGTTCCCTTTGTCTTTTCCCTTTGAAAAAGGTACATAAGGGACAAGAAAATGTTCCTTAATCATAGGATGCCATGTGTCCCATCAAAAATTTGACTAAGTGTCGAAGAGTGTACCTTGAGAGCCAACTTGTGAAGGCTATATTTAGAGCTCCCATATGAGATTTTTGGTGCTTCTTTATATGATTTGTACTGGAAAAGGAATTTAAAAATGAGTGGTGATGCTCCTAAGGCTCAATTATTATTAAAAAACCTCCAATTGGATCCTTTTTTCTCAGGACCTTCAACTTTGCGCCAGGATATGGGCTACCTCGAAAAAAGTATGCGGTTTGGAGGAGTTTCATTTTTTCCATCATGTAAATAATTGAAAATAATTTCCATAGGTACTTTGTTTGGATTCCAAATAAATATGGACCTCTAAAAATATTTCTTTGAATTTAAAGTATTTTTTCATGATGCATGCCTATTTAGGTCCAAAAACCCGCTTTCGCTAAATCGGCTCTAAAACCTCCCTAAATCTTCCAAAATCAACAAAAAAACATTTTTAGCACTTGAATACTTCTCCGTGGTGATTTTTTTCTCCTTTGTTCCACTCTAGGGGGGTGAACTAGTCTTGAGAAGGCTAGTGGTAGCCTTTCCCAAAACTTGGTATTCTCCACAAATTCTTAAATTCACCTAGGGGGGACTGACTTTGCTTTCCTAAATCACCTATGGGAATTAGATGGGAATCTAATTAAGTACCATTATATGGACTGAGTAAGGCTTGGTGTTATGTACATGTATACCAGGGGTGTCCTAGAAAGTTAAAATTTGAAAAAAATGACATAGGGGTATCATTGTCATGTTTGAAAATCGAAAATTTTCTTGTTGCACTTTTGCTTGAAAACAATTTTGAAGGTATGTGAGCTATATTAGTGATCTTCATTAGTTGTGTAAGAAAAATTAATTTATATTTATTCATTCAAAGATGGTTGAGTTGGTGCTTTATCATCTTAGGGGGTTATAGCCTCCTTACAGAGTTGGTGTTGCACTAAAATAGGGGTTGGTGCTCCTTGTAGTGTTGGTGATCTAAGAAACTAGGGGTTGGTGCTCCTTGTGAAGTTTTTGCTTCACTAAATATCTTTTATTTATGTAAAATAAGCATATTTTTAGTGATTTTTCTTCCTCTTTTTGGTTTCCCACTTAAATTTGGTGTTCTTGTGGTCTCTCTTACATTTTGATCTTGTGTATGTTTGTTGAGTGGTTAATAAGCACACAATGGTTTATGCGTATTGAATGGATGATTTATGTGATGTATGTAAAATATGATAAATAAAGTAAATAATTTGAAGGACTGATTCACCCCTCTCAGTCTATTGTGCTTCCAATAACCAACACTTTTCTTTAACCCACACCTATCTCATAACACTCCGGATTTACCTAAAAACTTCTCAAGGAGTACTAGAGTCACAATTTCTTAGCAGGAATTTGTACCTATTTCACCCCACACTAAAAATATGAACAATCCTCTGTGTATCAATATAACATAGAGTAATCATCTCCTACATTTTAACATGCTTATTACAAAAACACAAGAAAAATAAAATATAAAAGGTAAATCTAGTCTAAGATGGAAATACTGCCTTATTAAACAAACAAAAGAATCTTGTTTGTAGTAGGGATTCAACCTAATCACCTTAAAGAAATAAGGAAATATGGTTCCATCCAGCACCTGTAATTGGTATGCACCTGATTCCAATATCTTAGTTACTACAAAGGGTCTCAACCACTGCACTTTAAGGTTCCCAGGATGGTGTGTAAACTTGGAGTCATACAAGAGCACCATCTTCTCTACTGCAAAGCACTTATTCTTAATGTTCCTATCATGTCAAACATTCTATCTATATTTATTTTTCTTCTAACTCCATCTTACAATGGTGTACAACTCATCTATTTACATCAGCTTATAAATGTGATCTTCTATTACTTTCTCATCATCCAATCCACCTGCACGCATAATACATAGGGAGGGTAACATGACTCGATTGGTAAAACTACCTCTGTGCCAAACACTGACTAAAACGGTGTGGCCTTATTCAACCTCCTATAAGTATTTTTATATGCCCATAACATGGCTGATACTTTGTCATATTAATCTTTTCTTCCAACATCAAAAATATTTGTGAAAGTTTGTCCCAAAATCTTGTTGAAGGATTCAACAGTTCCATTATCTTGTGGGTGATAGGGTTAGTCTTATGGTGTGCCACCATAAATCTTGCTAGTAAGATTCTAATAGTATCATTCAGAAAATGAGTTCCTCTATCACTTGTAAGGCTTAATGGACAACCATACTTACTTTTGATATTTTCCCATATAAATCTAGTTATGGTTTCTACAGTACAATCATTTTTCGGTACAACCTCTATCCACTTGGTCGAGTAAGTTTTACATGTGTTTATATAACGCGCACATGTCCTAGATGTAGGTGGTGTAATGGGGTCTAAAAATTTGATTTCCCATTTCTCAAATGGATCTATACTTACTATAAGGTGCAATGGTATCTCATCCCTATTCCTAGGCTTACCTATCCTTTGACAATAGTCACAAGCCTTAATAAATGCTTTAGTATCCTTTAACAACGTTTCCCACCATAAACCTACAAGTAAGATATTATGTGTTGTTTCTTCTCCTACATAGTTTCCTCCAGCTATGCATTCATGTACTTCCTCCATGAAAACTTCACATTCATGTTCCAGCATACATCTTCTCAAGACTTTGTCTCAAACCATCTTGGACAAGTCTCCTAAAATGAGTTGATAAGGTGCAGTGTGAATAACAAGTTAATTCTTTTCTAAAGTCTTCATTCATTTAGGCGTAGTTCCAGTCCACAAAAACATGAAAATATTATCCAAATCAACTGACATGTGGTTCAACTTGAACTTTCGTGCATATGGCATAGTACATTCAATGATTTTTTCATCCTCTCCATAATTAATTCTTGTTAAATGATTAGGTCCCAAATTACTCTTTCCAGGATTCAATATAACTAAGAAATCAAACTCCTAGAAAAGATGGATCCAGTAACAGATGTTCTCATATAAAAATGACTTATTGACCAATTACTTCAATGTTATATGATTTGTATGTAATAAAAATGGTGTGGTCAACAAGTACTTATTGAACTTATGAAGCACATATATCATTGGCAAAGCCTCACGCTCTGTAGTTGTATAGTTTATCTCAACTGGAGTTAACTTCTTTCTCGCAAAACATATGGAATGATGAACATTACCTTCTCTTGGTTGCACTAAGACTGCACCAATTTCTTTACTAGAAGCATCTACATGTACATGAAAAGGATTGATCTAAAAAGGGAAGCGTAAGATAGGCTTGGTTGTTAGCCTCTCTATTGGTCAGTCAAATTATGGAACTTAGTGAAAATCATAAAAAGGTTCACATGGAAGAATAGAGCACATTCAAAAGTGTGGAAGGGTCACGAAAGAATCACACATGAAGAAGAGAGATAGATTTGGGACTTATCAATTTTCATGTGTACAAGATATTTTTAGAGATAGCGTGCTGAACACACAATCCAGTTAAAGAATTGTGCAACATGCATTGGCTATTTTTGGAGGATCAACTATGAAGCGCTTTGCATGGGTACAAGATGAGAATATATTTACTACTAACACTTAACTAGGAGAACTCTATTGTTATCACACTTGCATGTGTGGCTATTATTGTAACGGCGCATGGCTAATAATATCATGTGACCTATTTTGGGATTAGATAAGTGGTGAAGAGAAAATCCCCACCCTTATAAATATGTAATGAACTGCATAGTAGAGGAGGGAGATGTGAGAACTGAGTTATTGTGATGTTATGCTGCCAAATATAATGCACACATAAACTATGGTATTATCTATTGTAATAATATTATATGTAGTTATCATGTTTAATGAAATGGAATGTATTGGCTGAATTTGAGTATCAAATCCTAAGTATAATTTGTTCTTGCACGCTTGATTTCATCATGGTTATCAGTTAAGTCTTGTATTCTCTAGATCTAGATCTGAACATACACTATAAAGTGATATATTAGTTATGGGTTTGAATGCATTAAGTATTTCTCAAGCTAACATCCTACAACAACAACCCTAAAGAAGGGCCTGGTACCTTTGCACACTTTGGGTGAGCACTCAGTCTAAGCTGAGTGATGTGTCAACGTACCTCAGATTTTACTAGTGAATTCTAGGCTACATCATTAGTTCCATTACCGAGACCTCCTTTTCAGTTGTTTTTAGGATGGTTCATGTTGAAGACATACTGGTTGACCCTAGTAAGTGTTGAGGAGTGGATACATGACCTGGAAGATGAATATGCATGGAGGTTCATAACTGGATTTGAGTTTGATGCATGCATGTGGGTGGAGTAGAATCTGTATGACTATTTGTATGAGAGAGTTTTTGCTATTTTTCCAATAGAATTGTATGAGTGGTTGGTTTCTTATGCATCTAAATGGAATTGGAGGTATCACACACTTATCTAGACGCAAGAAGAATTTCAGACCCTGTATGATGCTGATGTGATTTGGAATCATGCTATGGATACGTGGTTCCATGGTGTTTTGAATAGTTATATCTTAGAGTACTCAATTTCCACTTATTCATGCCCAGAGGTAGCTGAATTCTAGTTTCTATGATACCCAAAGGGAACTTACCTACAAGATATTCCACTAGCGATCAAAATTTTGATGATAACCCTAAAATTGGAGAGTAAACCGATGGCTAACTAAACTTCACCATGTGCAAGGGTAGGAGTAAGCTTGGTGAAATATGGAAGACCTAGTAGTAGAGAGGAAGAGAGGAAAGGTGGATTAAGTATAATGAGGCACACGAGAGGGAGGTAGAGAAGCAGTGAGAGGTTGCAGAGAAAATGGCATTGTGGAGAGAGATAGTTTGAGAAGGATTTGAAGTTCATGCTGAAGACATGGAACCTGAGCATCAGGAAGTCCCCCATTTGGGAAAGCATGATAGGGAACCCTCCTCAGCCTTACATAGAAGCACCCCAGCAGAAATTTCCTAGGTCATGGGTGTGCATCTAAATCCACCTAGAAACCTTGCCCTTGCACTTGGTTTTCCAGCATCTAGTATAACAAACAATTAGCAAGATAATTAAAGTAGTGGGAGAGTAGGAGCAAGTCTTATAAGAGGCACAATGATGGTAGCACAAAAAAATTCATTATTATATGGGAGTACCTTTTTTAGGTGTATCATCTACATAGAATTCATGCACAAATATTTTTAGACTCTCTTCTGGGAGTAGTAACACTTCATAGACCATTGGGGTATAGTTTAGTACTAATGTTGGGACATAGGGAAGTAAATCTTCTAGTCCGACCCCAACTACATGTTTGAGATTAAGAGGTATAGGTGGCTCTAGCTCTATTGGATCTGGTGGTTTTGGAGGGAGAGGAAACACAAGAGGTTCTGGATAAGGTGGGAAAGGTCCACACTAACCCCATAATATTTATATGGAGATGTCTCTTCATATTCCAGAGTATATAGAAATAGAATATGTTGCTGAACATGTACACATGTGTGAAATACTATGGTGTGAAAAAATAATTATGGCTTCTGAGTGTAGGGAATGCCAATTTGCTACTGTATTATAAGGGCGCACACATAGCTAGTACAATTATTTTGACCATGATCAGACTTGCGTAGACTATACAACTTTAAAATATGCATTCCTTAAAGAGTTTCACATCCCTGACTTTGAACAGAAGAGTATAGGTGCACTTAAGGATATTAAGAAAGACACTACTTAGAGTGTCAGCTAGTATGATGCTCATATCAAAACACTATTATCCAAGATTTCTCATGATATTCATGCAAGCCAACATGTGTAATGGTTTTTTGGAGGCCTAATTACCCATTTTAGGAGGGCATTATAACATATAACATACATTGATCTACGTAAAGCACTTGAAGAAAATTTATGCACTAAGGTAGTTAGAAGTATAGACACTAGGGTAAGCCCATTTTTAGAAGCATAGATCACACTATGGCAAAGCAGTTAGCGAAACTATCAGAAAATTTAGAATATGAGATGCACACAGGGATTTGATGCAAATATTGTTAAGTGGAAGGTCACATAAAGAATATTTTCCCTCGTAGATCAATGCACTCATTGCTATTGGACTATGTGATATGCCATTTAAACCATGATGTTAGCCACTTCCCATCACTGTAATGTGTTATAAGGAAGAAATTTTCATGCTACTATAAAATTCTATGAATCATGACATGGAGGACTACCAGCTGATTGGTTAGATCCATAACGCTATAGATATTGGTGTACAACAAACAAGAGTTTCAGATAACTCTAAAGGCAATAATGAGCATCAGGATTGGGATCACAATCAGGCACGCTATGATTAGAATGAAGGGAATTTTGAAGGTGGTCATGGTAGGGGACAAGGATACCATGGTGGATATGGAGGATGAGGCTATGGTGGCAGATGAAGTGAGTTCCCTCACAGAACATATTATACATGTGGATCTCTTGACCACTAAAAAAGTGAATATCCATAGAATATTACATGTTCTCTCTATGGAAATAATCATAGTTATGAGGAATGCCCTGACTTGTATGAACATCTTAGCAAGTAACATAAACAAGAAAACAAAGGTGTAGGGATGGTTAGGATACATCACGCTGTGGAAAATTAGTGGATGCCTAAGTTGGAACCAGAATCTGATGTATTACAAGTAAGGATCACTACCTGTGCTGAAGTGACGCATGCCAAAAAGGTATTATAGTAGAGGCCTACCATCACTAAGGAGGAGTTTTTACATACACGGTACCAAGATCCTACCCATTAGAAGGAGGTTTATCAAGAGACCAAGGAGGTACTCAAAAATATTTAGGGTGAAATACATTATTTAAAAGAGAAATCATGGAAGATGGAGTAAAATAAAGTATCAGAGATGGTCCAAACTGATATGGATGAATTGAGAGAATTGTGAAAAATGTTTCTCTAGGAGAATATCATTCCACTATTAGGTAATTGGTTAAAGGGAAACACTCCGCGCATAAGTATTGAGACTGGACGGTAGATCCTACATGTGAATCTTCCCCCTCATAGCCTAGATTATGATAAGGAAATCACTCTAAATTCTGTTGTGGATGGTTGGCTATTGAGTAATATATTGATTGATACAGGCATGGAATTCATTTTTCTTACTTTATATGAATGGGTACAAATGGAGAGACCCCCATTACAGCCATCCTCTAATGTATTGTTCATGGTTAATTGCACTAAGGCCACTCCCATCGAAATTTTAAAATATTCATCTATTACCATACAAAGAGCTAAGTTCACTAGATATTTTGAGGTTTTAACGCTAGAAGAGGTAGATAGCTTTCCAGATCTACTAGGGCATTTGTGGTGTTATGTAAATAATGTTGATATTCAGTTCAATAAGGCTTATATCAGCTTTGAAAACAAAGAGGAAAGGGTCATTATCACATTAATTGATGGAAAATATGTGCCCTATGTGGATCCCTTGAGTGAAGAAGACCTGAATTTGATTTATGTACACGCCATCTAGGATCCAGAGGTGTTTGATCCATCTAAAGAAGGAATCATTCAATCAGAGGATACATAGTCTATTAGTGATACTACAAGTGTTTTGTGTGATAACTAGGCTCATAACACTTATGAGATGGTGGGGTGCAAAGTAAAGTATATACTTTCTAAGGATAGAATATCACATTATATCAAGAGAATAGGTAACAACTCGGTACCTCATTACATGGGAGAAGGAGACCCTATGTTGTTCCTACATGTCATGGAAGAACAATTGATAGACCAGTTGGAGAGAAGTAATATCCTAGCATATAACCTGTGCGGGACAATAGCATGCTAGTGGGTGGTCCACAAGTATAATATTGTAGGATGGAATGAAATTAGGATTTCTCTTGTCACTATTTTCTTTAGGAGTAATGCACCTACTCAAATATGTACTTATCATGGTAATCAACCTATTCAACACCGTGTTCAGCAGTGTGAGAGACTCTGAACAGAGGGGTAGGAAGATTTTCCACCTTTTCTATGGGTTCACAAGTTTTATTCCAAATTACAAGGCTGCACGCTTGTTTGGTATGTCTATGGATAACTCCATAGAGATATAAGAAATTGGAAAGATTTAATTATATGAATGATCCAGATGTTTGACTTATTATATACCAAGCCTTTAATAGAAGACACATTACAAGTTGTAAAGCACTTAACTATGGGGGATAGTGCCAATGTAGAGGAACTCATTCAAGAATTATTTGATGAAGGAGACTCAACAACATGTTTTTTTGAATAAATAGAGGCTGATGTCATACTAATTCAACATTCTTTCCTTGAGAAAAAAAGCAAAAATGGTCTACTTAGTGGATGATGAAGAAGTAGAAAATTTGGATGTAGACCATTCAATAGGTAGGCATGAGGTGTTGAACATCATAGATAAGAACACACACACCTATCATGAACCTATAAAGACAAAGAAAGTAAATATTGGATCAGATGCTGGGCCTAAGGAGGCCATAATTGAATACTATTGGTTAGACTTTGAAGTGGAAAAAATCATAGAGTTACTACGGGATTATCAGGACTTATTCCCATGGGGTAACCATGAAATTAAATTCATGCATGAATCATTAGGGGAGATGAATATAAATATTAAAGAGGGTGCACACCTAGTTAGAAAGAGACCCTATAAGATGAACCCCAACTTGTGCAAAAAGGTCAAGGAAGAGATTTCCAAAATGTTGAAGTCTAGAATCATCAAGCCCTTGGACGAATCAAAATGGGTTAGTCTAATGGTGATTATTATAAAAAAGGATGGTCAAATTAGGATTTGTGTGGGCTACAAGGAGCTTGATGTTACATGTGTGATAGATCCCTTTCCTACGCCATTCACTGATGAAATACTAGAAGGTGTTACAGGGAGAAAAATATGTTTGTTTACAGATGGGTTCTCTAGGTATCATCAGGTTAAGATTGCCCAAGAGGATCAAGAAAATACTACTTTTACTACTAAATGGGGTAGCTTCACCTATACTGTGATGCATGTTAGTTTGAAAAACATGCCTGCTATATTTTGTGCATATTTGTTTAGGAATTTAAAGATTTTATTCACAACTTCTTACATGTTTATTTAGACGATTGGATAGTGTATGGACTTGTTAAGGATAATTGTTACAACTTGTGCTTAATGTTTGAAATATGTAGACATTTGAGTATCTTTTTGAACATCAAGAAGTGCATATTTACTACACCATTTATGATACTCTTAGGACACATCATCTGCAAGGAAGGTTTTTTGGTTGATCCAGCTAAGGTTGGAGTCATTATCGCCCTAAAAGAGCCTACCAGTCAAAGTGAGGTGAGTGGATTATTGGGTCACATAGGGTATTATATAAAATTCATAAAGTGATATGCAAAGGTTTCTACTCCTTTAGAGTAGTTACTAAAAGGAAAAGTTACATTCTACTCAGGAGAACCATAACAACGTGCATTTGAGATATTGAAAGAAAAACTTACTATGTGCATGGTTTTGTTCAGATAAGTTAGATGAATGAGAACTAACACCTAAATAGTTATATAAAAAATCTAAATCAATATCGAAAACACCATCAAAATGAGAGCTAAACAAGATCAATACTAATCATAATGCATTAACTTTGAACCCAAATCAAATTAACATGCTACAGTATTAAAAATCTCTACTTCTCTAGATTACCAACAAAAGTAAAATGGACCTATGTAGATTCCATGGCAATCAAATTGATTGTTTTGATATTCAAAAACCTAGGAATGGGAGCTCATCAAAGCTTGGCTACAAGACCCCTTTTACTATTCCCATATGACCCAAACACTTGGCTAGAAAATGTAAGAAAGGAGGTTTAGCTCTTCAAATGGTGAATTTTTCAAGAACAACAAAGAAGCTTATAGTCTATTTGCTATGTGATTTTATTTTTTCTTGTCAAGGAATTTAGGTGTAAGTGTAAAGGTAAGAGGAGGGCTCTATATATAACCCAATGGATAAAGAAATCACTACATCCCTTTGCATGTGGGATAATAGGGATGTTGAGTTACTTGTGGATAAGGGGGGTTTAGATAGGGTTGAGTTAACTTTAGGAGGGTTTAGCTTTTCCTTTAGTGACTCATGTGGATAACGGGGGCTCATTAATTAATCAGTATGATTTAATTAATATATGTGCAAGCTTATAGAATCTTTTAGAGGAATATTAGCATGATTTAGACTATAGAAGGGGATTAAATCAATTAAATATTTATTTATTGGTTAAATGAAAGAGGAAGCTAATTAATTAATAATAATTAATTAGTATAGATAGAAGGAGGGATTTATTAACAGAAGGTTGTTAATTATGGTACGTGTTGGATAGGAGACTTAATTAATTAGTGTAGTGTAATTAATTAACAGAAGGTGAGCGCTTTTGATGATATGTCGCTAATTTGCAGGAAAGGAGATAATTAGCACAATTTAAGTATTTAAATTTCTCAGGTGTAATTATAGGTGTCTACGTTTTCCCCTTTTTGGGGTGATGTAAGTGACGCCACTTCAAAGATAGTAGACAGATAAAATTTTGAAGGGGTAGAAGAAAAATTAGTAGAAGTGAGAGATGCCCCCTCGAGTGTTGATGGGGTGATGAAGGAAGATGATCGACGATCGAAAAAGGTGAGAAATATATAGAATAATGGGAAGGAGCATAATTCATAGGTTAAGCAAAAGATTAGGGGTGAGAGGAAAGTGATGTAGAATAAATATGGATAAGTGGAGAGAATAACTAGCCTCTAGCCTTTTTATGGGAACAACTTCAGTTTCATCATATTGCCAAAAAATCTACGTCATCGGTCCTTATGAAAAATATAATGAACAAAAGTGTAGCATGACATAAATAGCCATATATGAAAAAATGTCCATTGCTAAAAAAACCAATTCCAAGCAACATACAAAATGCAGTGCAATACGAGAAATTGAAAGATGCCTAACTCCATGCAACATACAAAATGTAATGCAATACGAGAAAGTAAACAAACTAAACTAACAGAGAAACATAATGTAATGTTTCTATTATCAAGATTTAGTTACAACCTATGTGAATTAGCAACAAGGGTTGATGATGGTGCCCTAACCAAGGATACATGTAAGGGGAATAACGGAGGACACTTGGGTCCGATGAAAAAGTAATGTGCACTATGAAATAGTACTAGGCAACTCATTGTGCCCCAAAGTATAGATGAAGTAAGCAACCTAGATTTTGTTGATGGAGGTAGATCAAGATGATCTGAAAGTCACACAAATGAAAAAGTGAGAACCAAAGAGTGGTGTTTTGTAGGATAACTTTATATTTTTATAAGTTTTTTGAAACATATTTGAATGCTTTTGATGATTTTTCTAACATATTTGAATGTTTTTTATTTTTTTTCTAACATATTTGAATGTTTTTAATTTTTAATTTTTTTTAAAACTATGTACAGAAAGACAAGGAAGAATGGATGCCCCTAGAGATAGATGGTATGTACAAGGGAATAAGGCCATGTGTGTATGAGAAAGGTGAAGATGAAAAAATGCCCCAATGATTAGGTGGGAGTATTCAAAGGAAAAATATTCATGTGTAGAAGCAAGACCTAAGGCCATTATGGATAGGTTAAACATGATGATGAATGTAAACCAATGAAGTGCTGGGAAGAAGCAAGGATGGCCCTAGTGTAAGTTGGCCTAAAAGCACATGATAGATAGGAAGAAGAAGATTATTTTTGTGAAAGGTGACAAACGTGTCCGCAAACATGGAAAATAAGTAATCTTATACACATGGATGTGTTGAACGAAGTAGAAGAATGATTTGAGTGATATGAATGTAGCTTAGAAGCCTTGCAATGAAGAAGTGATTAGCTAAAGGCACAAATCGTGAGATGAGATATGGACTAGAGTAAGAGTCTGAACAAGGTCCAAAAAGAAACACTTGGTAACATACTAATCTTGCCTATTCATAGAGATCCAGTGTGGACACGTAGGAATTTAATTACCTCTTGAAGGTAATATTTAATAGACAACAAGTGAATACACCCTATCCAATGTGTAGGGATGATTGATTATGAAAGGTGATTTTGTGAATTAAGGGTGGAAGGATAGCCGTACATTTCTCTGCTGCCAGTTAGGAGTCCATAGCCCTGACAGAGATGTACTTGATTCTAATAACAACATTTCTCTATTACCAGTCAAGCATCCATAGGCCTGATAGAGTTTATTGGAAACACCCCAAGAGAGAGTTATATATCAATTTTCTTTTGATTTTAGCTTTTAGCTTTTGATTTTTTGATTTATTTTTATTCTTTTTCTTTCTGAAAACTTATTTTAGATATCTGGTTTGACAAGGGGTTAAGAACCATTGATGGCTTGATGGAAGGAGGTGGAAGTGATTGTGATGATGACATTGGCTAGTGTAAAAAAATATGTCCAAAATTACTTCGCAACAAGTTTATTAGATGTTGAATGTGATAGGATCTCTATGAGGTTAGTCATTCTTTAATTTACCAAGGTGATAAAAGACCTGGGTCAAACAGATACCATGGAAATAAATTTCACAACATGTGTGCTAACAAGATAACCAAAATATCACCGAAGGGATGAAAATTGTAGGAAGACTTGCAGAGGAAGAGAAAGAAAGGGAATAATGAAAATCTATGTGTATGTAAATACTTGATTGCAATGTTTAATCTTTGTACCTTTGATTTTTCTTATGTTTTCCCATGTTTTTGTATGTTTTAATTGTTTTTTATTTTTAGATTTTTTATAGTTTTAAGAGGTTGGGACTAACAAAGTTACTCTGTGTGGTAAGATCCAAAAACAATGTTTGTGACTTCCTTGATAAGGGAGATTAGGCACGTTTGTTTATCGAGAGTGATAGTATCCCCAATCTCGATGATCAAGGTGAGTTCAAACTCAAAAAATTACTGTGATTTGTTTTGAAACATGGGTTTCATATGTGGGAGTTTGAGTTCCCTATCCATAGGTTTTTGCACTTTACGCCATATTTGATGCGTATGTTGGTGTGCATTCTTGAATTGCGTTTGATTTTTAACCTTAAGATCGTTTGAATTGTTGGGAGCTATAGAGATATTTTTAGTTTTGATCTGAGCTTGATTAAGAATCTGTTGGATTTTCTTATAAGCTGACGTGTGACTTGTATGATATCGAGAAGGAGAAGAAAGTGAACGTGGATGTTTAGAAATGATGTGAGAAATGACCATGGGATTGCCAAAAATATTAATAGAAGAAATATGTGATGGATGAAAAGGATATGGTCCAAGAATTGAAGAATATGGGCTATTGGGAAGTGAGCCATGGATAGAAGATGAAGGGCTTCTAGGATGTGGCCCAAGAATAGAAGAAGAAAGGCTACTAGGATGTGACCCATAGATAGAAGATGAAGGGCTAATAGGATGTGGCCCAAGAATATAAGAAGAAGGGCTACTATGATGTGCCCATAAATGTAAGATGATGGGCTACTAGGATGTGGCCCAAGAATAGAAGATGATGGAATACCCGGGGGTGATCCATACCTAGAATAAAAGGGGCTAGTTGGGCATGCCCCAAGAATAGAAGATAGTGGACTACTCAAAATTGTCCCAAAAATAATAGAGGAAGGGCTACTAGAAGGTGACGCACACCTAGACGAAGATGAAGGGATAATTGGTGTTGAACCCATAAGATATTGTGATTGAGGAATTATGATAGACAAAGAGTTCTTGGGTGATGAAAAGATAGGCCATGGATCAATGCAAGACCAACGAGTTTCATCACATAATGAAGAATGTGAAGATGTAAGAATAAGAGAAGGATAAAGTTACATGATTTAAGTCTCTTCCTCCATTTCTTGATAAAAGGAATCAACATTTTCCTCATAATATGCAAATACATCAACGTCTACAGGGAATCCTTTCTCATAATCTGCTAAAGGAATATCTTTATATACCCCTATAAATTCCCTGATTGTTTCTTCATTCTAAAATAGATCAATTGGTATGAGTTGTTGATCGACCACCAGGGGTTGATTGGAAGAAAGAGGTTCAATTGGTGTGAAATACTTAGAAGATGTTTTATGATGATTGATAGAAGAAGATGCTGTGAGGGACGAAGAAGATGTAGAGCTAGATGTCTCAGAAGTAAAATAAGTTTGTGTGGACCTACCTATATAATGGTATATCATCTGTAAACTAGTAGGATTAATTCTAAAGTCTATAGATTGTGACACATGGGTTGATTCATATGTTTGACTCAAATGACTTTGAGTCACATGAATCTTTAAAGAAGGAATACTTATTGGGGGTGATTTATGAAGAAGGTCCTGTGAAGAAGGGCAGGACCGTGATTCAATAATCACATTGGATGACTAATAACAAGGGTCCTACAAAGAAAGAGAGGACCATAATTTAAGAATTGTATTATATGTTTGATTGGAGGGATTTGGAGTTACACGTATCTTTAAAGGAAGAAGACGTTATTGAGGCGACTGATAAAAGGGGTCCTATAAAGAAAGGGAGGACCACGATGTAGGAGTCATATTAAATGTATGATGAATAGGTTCCTGGGAAGAAAGGGAGAACCACGATGTAGGAGTCACATTAGATGACTTAGGAGTCAAATTATATGAATCCGAATAGTAGTTTGGATCTAAATAGTAGTTTTGATCTGAATCATCATAAGAGTTAGAGGAAACATTTGGATTCCAATCCTTAGAAGAAGAGGAAATATTTGGATTAGAATTAGAAGAAAAGTGGGGGGAACTCAAATAATAATTTGGATTAGAAACATCCAAATCATACCACCGACTATGAGATGAAGGTGGGGAATGAGTTACCCGTATGGGCTCTCTAGCATGAAGAACCAAACAAGGTTTAGTTGTAATGGGAATCTTTTGATTTGAATTACTAAACCTAGGTTCCATATTTTTGTAAGTATGGGGAACTGTGCGATAGTCATTCATTTTTGGCATCGTTTAATCACAATATTCTAGATCTAGACAATGTGATGGAACTCCTTCAAAGGGAAGGAAGTGACATGTCAATTCAGGAAAGCATAATGACAACCATATAGACATTTCGTAAGTATTGATATGCATGTGTGATTTTCTAAACGTCTAAGGAAAATAGACATCGTGATGACATAATATTGATGAGATCAAAAGGTATTGTCCTAGAAAATTATTTTTCTAAATGAATAATAACAAGGAACACCCATGCAAGTGTGAAAAACAAATCAAATCAACAAGGAAATACACCATATGAAAATGTGTGTGCAGAGTGACAGTTTGATGCAAAGGTGATCAACACAATGTCAATATTTACATCAAGATCAAAATGAACAAGGCATAAATATTAACAAAGGGTATATGTGAATCCCAATCAAAGGATAACACAACAAGTTCAACAACCAAAAAGGCCAAAATGTTAAAGGGTGAGGTTTACAAATGTAAGCCACGTAACCACTCCAATTGGACATGTCTATCAAGCTTCACAGAGAAGTGAGATATTAGTGTCAATATTGTATCGAAATGATGTTAAAAAAGTAAGAAACACCTTTGAAGATTTGGGAAAATGTTTGAAATCAAACTAAGTCAAAGTATACTAAGGATGTGTTAAAACGTGGGTAGCGTATCACGACAATGTGGACACTTAGATCATGTTTACGAGAAATGTGACATAATTATATTAATTATGTCGAGATAATGTAAATGAGGTAACATGTCAAAGGGATATAAAATGATGAATCCATCCTAACTATGATGATGATCCTAACATGGGTATCAAGATAATAAAGGCTACCAATGATATAAATACGTCTCCACACACTTTAGATGTTTAACCAACCTAGCTAAAAACATGGATGGACATAAATGGACAAAAAAGTGGCAAAACAATCAATTGGTAACGCAAAGGTAGTCACTTCTCTTCTAATCAACAAAGTGTCAAAATAAAGTGAAGGAAGTAGATCTTAATGGGGGTAAAAAATGCTAGCCTCACTTCAGCAGAGTTTCACCTTACCTTAGGGTAAGTGAAAAACTAAGAGAAATTAATGCATCACATGTTTTGTGATGAATGATAGATCACAACTCAACACTTTTTTGAAATGTTCATAGTGGGATCCTAGCCAAAGAATATCTTCCTAGGTGGTTCTCTTGTCCTAGGTGTTACAAAGTTATCTTATGTGAATGTGATTTACTCAAACAGTCACCCTAACTATCTTAGGAGTATCTTGGCTTTACTTTACCCCCTTCGAGCACAAAGGGAAACTAGTTCATCCACGTGTGATCTCCCTAGGGTCACCATATGGACAATTGGTAACGCTAACTCACAAGGTAATACTATTCAATTAGGTAGTGCAAAGCACTTCCCATTTCATCCACAAGGTTCCCTATTGCATGGACTACTTTGGGGTTCCTAGTACCACCCCCATTATTGTATCTTAAGGCATTATGCCAAATGGGTTATGTTCTAGTTGAGCGGATAGGGACGTACCATTTTTTGAAACTTGTAAATCAGTTTTTGAATATGGTGTGTTTTTTATCTTTTTAACTTAAATGTGGTTTTAAGTGGCACACCATTTGGAAACCTACAAGAAACATGTGTATTAGAGGTTTTTTTATGTATCATTTCTTTGAAAAGTGATTTTGGTCCTACATACCAATGTTAGTAATTTTCCAAAACTTCATATAAAGGGGATAAAATGTTGATTTTGATTTCCCAGATCATCCTAAGATACAAGGAAAGAGCATACACAACAAGGTATCCCACTCAAATTTTTAATAAATGAAAAATTCTTAAGTATAATGTGAAAATAATTTCCTTTTAACCAACTTTGAAAGCTAATTAAACCATTTTGTAAGTATGAAGAAAGTAGTGAAACGTTTCCAATTCCCAAGATCACCTAGAAAGGCGTAAGGGAGGAGCATACACATTTCAAAACTTCAAAAATAAAGATGTAAATGTTTTTTATTAAGTTAGTATAAAATAAACTTAATGCAAAGGAAACCTGTAAGCCACTGTTAGAACCCTGCAAGAGTTAGACAACCAAGAAAAATTAAAAAACTCTAGAAATCCAATTTTTACACTTTTTAACAGTTTTTAGTACTTTACATTTTTAGAGGTCTCCGTGGCGTTGTGGGAGTTTTGTGATAGAAGTAAGTAAACCAAAGGTATCTAAATTTTTGAAGGATATTTTTTATCTTTCCGAAGCCTATTCAAACTCTGAAAATGGGTTAACGAGTCAAAAGTTATGATCAAAACAAGGAGCACTGAAAAGTTGTAACCAAAACCAGATTAAACAGATATACCTGTGCCCCCTTTTATGCATGTGCCCCCCCCTACAGAGACACTTACACCTAGTTTTAGGCATGTAATTGTGTGTTAGGGTAGATGCATTCCTCTATGTTTTTCAGACTTACAATTCACCTATGCCACTAAAAAAGTGTGTGCGCCAGGATTAGGGCATGTGTGCCAAGGTAAGTAAACAACAGTATCAAGTGTCGATAGAGTACCTTCACCACCAGAGAGGTTCCTACACCAGGGTTAGGGTATGTGCACCAAAGCAGTATCAAGTTTTGACAGAGTGCCTACACCACCAGTTAAGTACCTATGCCAGGGTTAGGGCGTGTGCACCGAAAAAGTATAAAGTTTTGACAGAGCACCTACACAACTAGAGAGGTACCTATGCCAGGGTTAGGGCATGTGCGCTAAACTAGTATCAAGTTCTGATAGAGCACCTACACCACCAGGGTTATATTTCTCTTTTCATTACAAGTGTTGGCATGTGATTTTCTTGAATGAGGTGTGTTCCTTTGATTTTTAATATCAGGCTTGTTATGGATAAATCATTTATACTCTTGGACAGAAATGATATGGCTTGTAAGAATCCATTTTCACTTCTTATTGATAAGCTACAATCTGATTTTGAGAGTTTCAAAATTATATCTTTTACTGACTCATCCCTGGATCAATTTTAGTGACCCAAGGAATGTTTCAAATCTTCTTAACGGACTGAATTATAAAATTAACATTCACTAGTTTGAGAGACATAGTGGACTGAACTTTTTATGTTATAAATTATTTGGTCTTGTGTGAAAGTGTCTTCATATGGTTGTATGTTTGTGCTTGGGTCTTTGGGATTTATCTTTACAACACATTAATGGTGAAAATGAAATATAGTCTAATTCATGACTATGAAGGGGATCAGGATCCTAAAACTAAAGGATTATCCTAACAGTATCCTAAGCTTGGTAAGAGCACTTACTTCCTAGCTACGTCTACTTATTTGGGTTTCATTCTAACATAAGCTTCTTATTTTATTTTTTTGGGATGGTGTCCTAACCTAAGCTCTTGTGCTAAATGAATAAGGGAGAGATTACTAAAGTAATGTTAGGAAATATTAACCTAATGCCTAATACTATATAGATGTGAATTTAATCAAACCTAAGGTGGAAATTACCTATGGCAATGTTTTAAGACCTAAGGTAATTATTGTTAGACTAACCTAAGTTTTGGGAAAATCTAACCTAAACTATTAAAAAGGAACCTAAGGGTCACATGGCACCAAGGTGACGGTTCCAATGACATTTAATTAATTTGATTTGGTTTAATGTATGGAGCTACTACCAGTTTTGGAAAAGGCTAGTTAAATTTAGTGGAGGCATACATGGAGGCTTCACTAAATATAGAAATGCATGTTAAATGGGAAATGGCATTCGCCAGTTTTGGGAGGCAGTGGCAAGGAGAGATAAGTGGGAGATTTGGGAGTAATGACATTAATGGACCTCGGTTTTTGTGTGCAAACCATATTGGAAACAAGGGAGGTGGATTTGTGGGAGGTTGTTTGGTCTTGCATGTCTCACAAATTTTTCTCTGCATGTAGCTATCTAGTTCCTTGAACCAACAGTTTAACTCCTACTTCATGGCTATTTTTGGTCTCTCTGGTCTATTTTGAATTAAAGGAATGTATATGAGGCATTGGAAGAAATTTTGATTGGTTGTTGATCTTTCTTGGAGAAGAAAAAGAGTGGGAAGCTCAGCTGGAAGTCTCTTTCAAATTGGTAGAGGCACTATCAGGCATGATAGGATCTATCCATTAAGATTTCTTGCTTTCTTCTAAGTGATTCATTAAAAAAATTCTACTCTCATGACATAAATATTTGCATGATTTGTCTAGTTAATTAATTTCATGTTTGTATGCATCTCTGTGGTTTTTGGGATGTAAATCCATTACATAGTAATGTTAGTTTTTGGGAAACTTTCTTTGTGCTAGTTTAATGGTTACATGCATGCAAAAAATTTATTTGAAGCTCTATATTTCATTCTGAAACTTGTATTCGAGGCTGGTGTGTTCTAAACTAGAATTCATTGCTTTGTGTGGTTATGAACTTGTATTTGAGCCTTGTGTTTTGTTTTAACTTGTACTAGAGCCTTGCATTTTGTTTGAGCTTGTATTGGAGAATTCATGTTTGTTCTGAGCTTGTATTGGAGATTTATGTTGTTCTAAACTTTTTTTAAAAGTTTTGTGTTCGACACTATACTCATATAATATATTTGTGTATTTTGAACTTGTATTCAAGTCAATGTGTTTGGATTTGTACTTATATTATGAACTAGAATTTTAATCTTATTCAAGGATTTGAAAATTCTTTGACCTCATTTTGGGGACTATCTGCTCAAAAGAGACTTGAGAGATTAGTTTTGGTTTGAAGTTGATCTGGTAATCTCTTTTGAGATCTTCTCCTTTTAGCTTCTTGTTGGAATGGTTGTGGTACTTCTACTTTTGAAAACTATACCTCCTTCTTTGAACTTGATAGGGCATGTGAATACGAAGTATATTCTTCCCTCTTTTTCTTTGAAACCTGTGTCTTGTAGAAGGCTTGAATGTTTTATTTGAAGTGTTAATAGATTGGAACCGTATCTTGTTGTGGGTTTGGTTTGATATAGAGATTGTTGGAACAATCATTAAGAATTTTTTTTAGGCTTATGGAAATACGGTATGCACACTTCTTCTTATGATCAATGTTTTAAATGAACATCTTCTCTCTCACAATATTTTTGATGGATTTTTCTAAGTATTTTGTGGTGAATTCTGTTTTAATCAAGCTTGAGGTAACATTGAGACCTTGCTTGAATTTTTGTGTTTTGGATCTTCTTACTCTCTCTTCAGATCCTTTAATTGATTTTTGGGTTTTATAGAGAGAAGAATTTGAACAATCTCAAGCACAGAATCTTGCATGGAAGGTTATATTACTTCTGGTTCAGGGTTGGTTATTTAAGTTTTTTTCGTAATTAGATCACAAATTGGTTGTTCTTTTGTATTGAGCTGTCGAAGCCTTGTAAATGGGATTTCAATTATTTTGAGTTCGTCAGTAATTTTGAACTTTTTTAGCTTTTACTGTTTTGGGATTTTGTATTCTTGTTAGACTCATTAAAGGAATCTTGGGGTCTTTAAAAAGAGAAAGGAATGTGATTCTCTTAAGGAAAGTATTCTATTTTTGGGGCTGTGTTGTGTACTTTGATATGAGAATTGAATTTAAACTTGTGTTTAATAAATGGGATAGATAACGAGTTGGTAAAGATTTATAAGGGAAACTAGGAGTATGCTTTCTTCCAACTGTGTGTTTGGTTTTGTGTTCTCTCTCGGGGACTATTTAAGAACTCCTAAGTTTTAAATAGAAATGGGAATTCATTTGATAGTGTAAATGAAATGAATTATTGATTGGATTTTTTTTTAATTGAGATCCCTTTTTACTGTTGTTTGGGTAAGTTCATTTGATTTAACTTCCCTATATTTGATTCTCCTCTCAGATGGAAATTTTTTTGTGGATTGTTTGGTCTACTTTGTACAAGTCATTTTTTATAATGGTGTAGAAAGAGAGTAGCTAAGTTAGTTATGTTGAATAGGGAATGTAAAATTGTTTGATCGATTGCCATGCTTGACTGAGTCATACTTATTTTGGATTTGATATTGGAAGGTTTACTCTTTTGCACCCTATCTTTTATGAATCATATTTTGGATGGACATGGGAAGAGATTAATTACGTGTGAGTATAGCTTGGATTTGTGGAACGTTTGGTTTCAAATCTATGAATTATATCTTCTAACATTTGGAAGTTAGTTTAGACTTGCAAAAGGACTATTTTGACTCTCTACCTCTACTTGGATTGATTTGGGATTCTTGTTGGATGTTGCTCCTTTAATGTTGAAACCTTATAATGTTATCTTTTAACTAAGGTAGTTTGGTGTGTTCTAAACCCATTTCTACCTTTCAGATGATTAAGTGTATAAGGAATAGTATGTATTGATTTTTCTTCTTTGCTTAAGTTATAGGATGAATCATCCTAATATGAGCTATGTTGTATATAACTATTTTGCTACTTAGTAAAGATAAATGTGTATTTCCACTCTTATAAAATTATGAAAAAATTGGATGAAAAGACCTTTTATTGTTTAAAAGTAATTGATATGATCAATTAAACTGTAAGTTATAATGTAGATGTTACAGATCATATTATGCTATTTTCTTAAAAGTGAATTTAGAATCTGTAATTAAAATTCTTTTCTAGTTGATATTAGTTATGCTTATTTGTATGATATATATTAATTATTTCATTAAATTAGAGTTATTTTAATGGAAAAATTAGTGGAATGCACTTCATTTTAATGCTTAGTGCTTATCATGCTTAGTTCATTGAATTGACCTGTGCTAGCAATTTTTGCATATGGACATCCTAAGTGATAAAAGAAGTAAAAACATTTTATGATGCATTGGCTTATTTAATTTTGGATCTTATGTAAAGAGTTTTGAATCATTCTTGAGTTGTATTGGGAAAGAAAAGTGATGTTCTCTTATAAACTTAATGATGATTGACATGCAGTATGTTTGTAATGCAAAGTCTTGTAAATGTATATTTATCATCTTGAATTGAAAGGTTTGAGTTGGATTTCAATTTTTGGTGTGAATTCTTTTGTACTTGTATGACGGAATAGTAGTGATATATTGGTGGTATTCTCTATATCTGTATTGTATACTATTGTTGATATCATGTAATAAGTTGTATTAAGGGGATAGAACGATCCCCTTTATTATAAGGAAACTTGTTAAATTACAAAAGATGTCATTCTTTATCTACACAACTAAAGTTTAATAATGAAATATTCTTTGGACATACAATTAAAGTATATGAGTAAAGAATGATAAAAAGGATATGTTAATCCTAACATATAACCATGTAGAGGAAGACTCTTCCTCTCTCAAAAGAATGAAAGATAAAAGGAATGGTGGTTATGATATTTAATCTTTGTACTTCATTTGTAAAGTAAACACAAGCTAAATTTAGGTGGATGAAACACTTGATTTGGACAACTAGGTTGCATTAAGAATTAAACGTTTGATATTTTTTGTCCTATTTTGGGATAGCTGCGTAATATGCCATGTTAATGAACGTTAATGAAAACATGAATTAATGAATTTCTCCATATCTAATTAGGCTAGTTATGGATAAAGAACTTAATGTATGATAGGAATTAAGGTTAGGTATGGTTGCTGCAATATGAATCTTAATCCTATATTAATTATGAATTAATGACCACTAAGGGGGTATGTACATCTTGATGAATCAGTTCTCATAGATGTTGGCACCTACTAACTACAGGATTGTACCCTTGAGAAGTCCTCAGTGTTATAGTTGACCTATGACAACACCCTTCTGTATTTGTTCATCTAGATCTACATGCGTTTGGACTTGAACTTAGTTTCTCTCTAGGTCAAGTTAGTAGCATGTTTAAGATAGGTATTAGCTTTCTATGACTCAGGGTACCTTGACACATTCGGTTGACTTAGGCTAGCTGAGTATGCCCATATAACCTAAGTCATCGTGAGTGTATTCCTATAATAAATTATATTTCTAACCTGGGCTAGGGTCAAACCTTGGGCAAGTGGACTGACGGTAGTCAGTAAAGACCATTCTAGATAACAGAAGAGTGAGGTGAATGATGTATTTTGGAAAGAAGAGTATTCCATCTAGGAATAGTAACATGAACAATATGTTGAAAATATTTGGCCAATGTATCGTAAGCTACTGGTTGCATTATTCTATGTCACCTAGTGTAAAGCAAAGTGATGTCAGATGAATATTGGTAAGAAATATTTAGATAGGTTCTTTAAAAAAATCACTCAGTACCCAAAATAGGGTAGGAAACCAAGTATACATAAAATATTCTATACTTTAAGCCAACATGAGAGATCAGTTAGTAACCGAGTCATGGAATGAGAGATCAATAGTATATCGTGTTATTATAGCTGTATATGGTTATTTGTTATGAGATTGATTGGCATGGAATGTGTGTTCTAAATAATGTTTTATTTAGAACAGAGAACATTATCTACAAAATAAAATAAAATTTTTCCCTTGTCTCTAAAGTCTTAAAATGGGAATGTTACATCTTGGTATCATAGCTGAAGGTTACCGCTCTTGGACCTATTGTGTCCATAATCTGATGAAACGTAAATTTTCTTGTTAACAGAAAATAGTTAGAACAAGAGGAAATGTTATAAATAATCCTCCACCTAAGGAAGGAGCAGTAACTGCCCAAAAACTTGATGAGATCCTTGCTACCCTATTAGACACAAGAGATCTTTTATCTATACTTGAACATCAAGTAATGGGAAATGAGGAGGAAGAAGATGCTGTTAATAATAATCAGCCACCTCCTGAGGACAACACCAATTTATGTGTTGATAATAACAATGTGAACATACTTGATCATCCTGAGAACAAAAAGGCTAGGCTCGCAACTAAAATCACTAATGACATAAAAAGGATAAGTCCACCCAAGTTTGATGGCACCACATTAGGAGATGGAGTTGAGAATTGGCTCAGTGAAATGGAAAAATACTATGCAATAAGGAATTTCTCAGTAGAAACAAAGGTGATATGGGGAGCATATCAGCTTTCCCACGAGGCATCTTCATGGTGGGAAAATCGTAAGGATGAGTTAAACATTGATAAAACTAATATCACATGGGATCAATTTAAAGGTTACTTTAGGCAACGTTGGATATCGTAAATTTACTATGATAAGAAAATGACTGAATTCTAGAACTTAGCTCAAGGAAATCTAACTGTAACTGAGTATTTTAGAAGTGGTTCACTAAACTCCTTAAGTATGTACCTCAGTATAAAACTGACGAAAATTTTAGGATATGGAAATTAATCATGGGATTTAATTCCGTTATAGGAGGAGAAGTGGATGTTCACAACCTAACCATGATGGAAGGGGTTGTTGAAAAGGCCATAAGGTAGGAACATAAATCAAAGGAAATTTCTTCTCATAAGGAGGAAGTAAGGAAGAAAATCCCCAACTCCTATTCATCATCTCTTGCACCTAAGAAAGGACCATGGAAGAAATTTAGAATGAAAATTAAGTTTTCATCTAATACTAATAAGAAAGCAACAACAAACAGGTCTATTGGTAATACATAAAACAACTTTGTCAAGAACAATAATAATATACAATAGTCCTATGGAGGTCAGAATGATAATTCTAGGGCTTGAAAAAAATCTAAGCCTAGAAAGGGACATGTAGGAGGCTGTTATAATTGTGGCAAAGATCATTATGCAAATCAATGACCTTTGGAAAAGGATGATCATAATCAGCAGCACAAGATACATGTTACAGTAGCTAACAAGCAGGCCAAAAAATAGGCCATGCCCATATCGGTTCTAGGTAAGTTATTTGGCATACCTATAACCATTATTTTTTGTACCTGAGCTACTAAATATTTTATTTCTAGTAAATTAGCCTCTAAAATAAAAAGAAAAGTTGGAAACATGGAAAAAACATGGACTCTACATTATGGAAACAATGTTGTTCAAATAATTAGTATGTGTCTTTTTGGAGCAGTCCTTGACTTACCTAGTTTTTTCACAGAAGTTGATCTTTATGTTGCACCTTTGGGGTCTTATGATGTAATCATAGGTGTTAATTGGTTAGCAAAACATAAGTCTAAAGTGGACATTTTTGAAAAAATCATTATTTGTTTAGACGACCTATAGAAAATAGTAGAGATTCAAGGTGTGAAACGTGAGATTTCTACTAGGAAACTATCAGCTATGTAACTTAAAAAAGCCAAAAATAAAGGTTGTACCTTATATGTAGTAAAAATTACAGAAACAGCTGAAGAGAACAATGATGTCTTAGAATGATATCCAATATTACAAAACTTCTATGACATGTTTCTGAAAGAGTTACCAGGTCTTCCACCCAAAAGGGAGTTTGACTTCACAATTGAGATCAAGCCTGGAACTAAGCCTATTTCTAAGGAACCATATTAAATGAATACTATAGAATTAATAGAGCTTAAGGCTCAATTACAAGAAAATTTTTCTAAAGGTTTGATTAGACCAAGTGTTTCACCTTGGGGAGCACCAGTAATTTTTTTGAAAAAGAAAGATGGAACACTTAGATTGTGCATTGATTACAGAATGTTAAACAAAGAAACAATCAAGAATAGATACCCACTCCCTAGAATTGATGATCTATTTGATCAGATGCATGGAGAATCGGTGTATTCTAAGATAGATATTTGATCTAGATATCATCAATTATGGATTAAGGATGAGGACATTCATAAAACAACTTTCAGAACAAGGTATGGACATTATGAGTTCACAGTTTTACCTTTTGGGTTAACAAATGCACCTGTAACATTTATGAATTTAATGAATAATATATTTCAAGAATACTTGGACAAATTTGTGATCATATTCTTGGATGACATTCTCATATATTCTAAAATCATAGAGGAACACCATGAGCATTTGAAGATAGTTTTGGAAATTTTGAGAAAGAGACGGCTATATGGTAAGCTATCTAAATATTCTTTCTATGATACAAAAGTGCACTATTTGGGACATGTAATAAGTAAGAATGGAATTACTATAGATCCTTATAAAATTGTAGCTATAACTGAGTGGCATGCACCAAAGAATGTACATGAAGTTAGAAGCTTCATGAGGCTTGCTAGTTATTGTAGAAAATTTGTTAAAGATTTTTCTAAGGTGGTTACACCAATAACTTATTTATAGAAAAAGGATAAGAAATTTGTATGGAGTGATAAATGTGAATTTGCATTCAAAACTATGAAGAAATAGTTAACTTTAACACCTATTCTAGCAGTACTAGATCCCATTGGAGACTTTATGGTAGTAACTGATGCATCTGGTGAAGGTCTAGGAGGTATTTTGTTACAAAATGATCACGTCATAGCTTACGAAAGTAGAAAACTAAAGTTAAATGAGTTGAATTATGCTCCACATGATTTAGAGCTTGCTTCCATTGTTCATGCACTACAAGTTTGGAGGCATTACCTACTTGGTAAACCTTTTGAATTGAAAATTGATCATCTTGGGCTGAATTATATTTTCACTCAACCAAATCTAAATGCAAGACAAAGAAGATGGTTAGATTTTTTGTCTCAATATGAATTTGATATCAATTACATTAAAGGTAAGTAAAATAGAGTGGCTGACACTCTAAGTTGTAGGAAGCACATTTCTACTCTTATAACATTGAGAACCTAGTTTAAGGATGAAGTAAAAAGTATTATGGAATCTAATTCTTACTTTCAGCAAGTAAAGACAACACTTGCTGCAAATCCAAATGATGTGAGGTATAAGGGTTTTCACTTTGATAATGAAGGAGTCTTAAGATTTGAAAATAGAGTATTCATACCTTCGCTAAATGATTTAAGAAAAAAATTGTTCGTAGAATTTCACAATTCACCTTTTTCTAGACACCCTGGTATTACAAAGATGCTTTCTAAAATAAAACAACAATATTTCTGGAAAGGGATGAAAAAGGATGTTATTGATTTTGTGACACATTACCTTGAATTTCAACGTGTTAAAGTGGAACGTATGTACCCATTCAGTTTATTATATCCTCATAGCATACCACAGTACAAATGGTAAGTAATAAGCATGGAATTTGTACAAGGGTTGCCTATGTCAAGAAATAAACATGATGTTATTTTAGTAGTTGTTGATAAACTAAAAAAGGTAGCACATTATATTGTCGATAATCTTAAGGATGATTCTCCTGTATTAGCTAAAATATTCGTACATGAAATTTTCAGACTACATGGAGTACCTTAATTAATCATATCTGATAGAGATCCTAGAATGATGTCAAAATTTTGGCAAACACTTAATGTAGCTCTAGGAACAAAGCTGAATTTAAGTTCTACGTATCATTTGGAAATGGATGGACATATTGAAAGAGTTAATCAAGTTTTAGAGGATATGTTACAAATGTATTGTATGGATCAATAGTATAAGTGGGAAGAGTACCTTCCACTAGTTGAGTTTGCATATAATAACACATATCATGCCTCACTTAAGATGGCACCTTTCGAAGCATTATATAGAAGAAAATGTAGAACCCCAGTTAGTTGGGACAACATTGAGGATAGAGAGGTAATTGGACCTGAAATCCTTACGGAAATGGAACATCAAGTTAAAATGATTCGTGAATGCTTGAAAGAAGAAGCAGATAGGAAAAAGATTTATTTTGATTTAAAGTGGGTTGATAGGAAATTTGAACTTGGCGAGAAGGTCTTTCTTAGGGTTAAACCAAAAAAAATCTCTATAAATTTTGGCAAGGCTTCCAATTTATCACCTCGTTATGTGGGACCCTTTGAGATAGTTGAAATAATCAACCCTGTAGCTTACCATTACTTTGTCGAATTCATGATGTTTTCCATATTTCTTTTCTTAAGAAATATGTTTCAAATTTATCACATGTTAAATTGTAATTCCTTGCAGGTCTAAGACCTAGGAATAATTGTGGTTAAACCCATACGAGTGTTGCAAAATCACCAGTTGCATTTAAGAAATCGTGAAATAAGTCGATGTAATGTCTAGTGGGACTAGTTTAATGAAGAAAGTGAAACTTGGGAAAACTTTTCCATATTTATTTGATCAAAATTGACTATGACGACTGATAAAAATTTGTGATTTTATCTTTATATGTCAATAATTATGCCATTTGGGGAAAATAACTATTTATTTTTAAATAAACAACTATGTGAATGCTGATTTTTGAAACTTTTAAATTATGATATTGTTGAAAACATATGCTAAGAAAGTGAATAAATTGATTATCCTTAATGCAATGATCAAAATGAGATAATCATTGGGACAATGATTCTTTTTAAGAGGGAAGTATGTAACACCTTGGACAAATTGTTATATTTTTCTTTGTATTACAAGTGTTGGCATGCGATTTTCTTGAATTAGGTGTGTTCCCTTGATTATTGAAGATCATGCTTGTTATGGATAAATCATTTATACTCTTGGATGGAAATGATATGGCTTGCTAGAATCCATTTTCAATTCTTATTGATAAACTGCAATCTGATTTTGAGAGTTGCAAACTTATCTCTTTTACTGACTCATCCTTGGATCAATTTCAGTGATCCAAGGAATGTTTTAAATCTTCTTAATAGATTGAATGGAAAAATTGACATTCATTAATTTGAGAGACATAGCAGACTAAACTTTGTTTGTTTCAAATTCTTTGGTCTTGTGTGAACATGTCTCCATTCAGTTGTATGTTTGTGCTTGGGTCTTTGGGATTGATCTCTGCAGGACATTAATGGTGTAAACGAAATATAGTCTACTTCATTACTATAAAGGGGATCAAGATCCTAAAACTAAAGGATTATCCTAACAGTATCCTAAGCTAGGTAATAACACCTACTTCCTAGCTACATCTACTTATTTGGGTTTCATTCTAACCTAAGCTTCTTATTCTATTTTGTTGCGATGGTGTCCTAACCTAAGATCTTGTGCTAAATAAATAAGGGAGATATTACTAAAGTAATGTTAGGCTATATTAACCTAATGCCTAATACTATATGGATGTGAATTTAATCAAACATAAGGTGGAAATTACCTATGGAAATTTTTTAAGAACTAAGGTAGTTATTGTTAGACTAACCTAAGTTTTGAGGAAATCTATCCTAAACTATTAAAAAAGAACCCAAGGGTCACATGGCACCAAGGCGAAGGTTCCAATGACATTTAATTGATTTGATTGGGTTTAACATATGGAGGTACTACCAGTTTTGGCAAAGGCTAGTTAACTTTAGTGGAGGCATACGTGGAGGCTTCACTAAATATTGAAATGCATGTTAAATTGGAAATGGCATTTGCTAGTTTTGGGAGGTGGTGAAAAGGAGAGATAAGTGGGAGATTTGGGAGTCATGACATTAATTCCCCTCAGTTTTTGTGTGCAAACCATCTTGTAAACAAGGGAGGTAGATTTGTGGGAGGTTGTTTGGTCTTGCATGTCTTGCAAATTTTTCTCTACATGGAGCTATCCGGTTCCTTGAACCAGCAGTTTGACTCCTACTTTGTGGCTATTTTTGGTTTCTCTAGTCTATTTTCGATCAAAATAATGTATATGAGGTATTAGAAGAAAATTTGTTTGGTTTTTGATCTTTCGTGGAGAAGGAAAAGAGTGGGAAGCTCAACTAGAAGTATCCTTTGAATTGGAAGAGGCACTATTATCCAAAATGTGCCCCCTGCTCATTTTTGTGGCTAACTCCTTTCATTCTTCCCTCTCTTGTGCCTCATTCATATTTTTTTTCTTTTTAGGCACTCAAAACTTTTTGGAAATGGCACCATTGGATAGAGCTCTTTCTCATCTTTCCAGAAAGGTAAATTTTTCCTCCTAACTCCACGTATTTTTGAAGTTATGGATCGGCGGAGTTTTTGTGAGAAATTTTCCCCTAAAAGGCCTGTAGCCAATGAAATGGCGCCACGTGTCCAAGGAAGTGGTGGGGGTCGGAGGAAAACTTAGTTTTTTTACCACGTGTTTGGAAAAATTTTCAAAAGGGATATTTTTCTTTGCGGGCCCACCGATCAATCAGATTGTGCCACATGTCCAAGGGGAAAAAAATTGAAAAATTTGGCTAGGTGTTGGTGCCATGGAAAATTTAGGAGGAAAGGCCCGAGCCCAATCACGATTTTCCACGTGTCCCCGGGAGTCATAATTTCTGAGCACAGAGGTGGAGTTAAAATTTTGGAAAAGTGTTGGGAAAAAAGGAAAAAGAAAATTATTACCCTGTAGTCCCACCAACCAGTCAGAGCCTGCCACGTATCCATGGGCACGCTGGCTAGCGGAGCGCAGGAGGAAATTGAAATTTTTTCCCAAAGGGATTGTGCAAAATTAGAGCATGCCATGTGTCCCAAATTGGAAGAAGGTAGGGAGAATTTGTGAAATTTTCCCAAAGGAAAAGGAAGGAAATTCCAAAGGAAAAATCGCCCCTCCAAGCGTGAGCCAATGGAATCATGCCACATGTCAAGTGGTGGAAAAAACTCAAGACAAGCCCGCATGGAAAATTTAAAGGTAAAAGGCCCGCAATGAATGAGGTTTTTGCACGTGTCTGAGTCAAGAAATAGGATTAAAGAACGATGGAAAATTTAGGAAGACATGCCCACTCCCAATCATCACGTGCCACGTGTCCTCAAATCATCAGCCCAGTGGGGAATTTTTGGAAAATTTTCCAAAGGGCAAAATGATGGAAAATGAAGTGTTAAGGGCCCATGCCCAATCAAAACATGCCACATGGCACCCAGAATGGCAGAGCATGGGGAATTTTTAGAAAATTTTCAAAATGACCAAAAACTGGAAAATTTAAAAAAATTTGCCCGCCAATCCAATTTGGCCCTGTTTTGCTCTAAAATTTCAAACGGCCATATCTTTTGATCCAGAGCTCAGTTTTTTGCGTTCTTTATATCAATGGAAAGCTAGTGAAATTATCTATAAGATTCTGGGGTCATTATTGCATTTTTATGGATTTTAGAGAGATAAAATTTAAAAACACCTCTCACACGTGGTCATGGACAAAAATGACGTTTTAACCACCATTTTTAATGAAGAATGGCTCGCATTCTCTCCCAGCATGGTGAAAAATGTCAGGGGATGGGATTGTAAGGACACACATGCTGTTTTAATGTGTTTTGGGTTGGTGGTTGAAGTTCTCCATGTTTTCCCACATTTCTCTCTCCTGGGGTTGTGGCTTGTACTGTAAAAGCCAGAATGAGTTCATTTTTGAAAGAGGAGACACTTTTCAGATCTGCAACTCCCCTTTTTCTTCCTTTTTTGGTAGAATTTGTGGAAAATTTTATATTTCCATGCAATACAGCACCCCTTTTGCCTCTTGATCACTGTAATGCATTGTAATGGATCTGGAATGTTAATATATGCTCTGTGATTAAAATCCCTCAATCCTTTCATATATCTACCATTGTTTTCCTGATATTTCATTACATTTTGAGAAATTTTTGCATGCTTTGTGATATGTTTTCTTATGGATTATGTATGTATTATAGTATTAGGTGTCTGCAACTCCTTTGGTGCATCACCTCATTAGCTTTAGCTTCATTTTCTTACATTCCTTAATTTTGTCCTTTTGGAATTTAGGGAAGGAACTAGGAATTCAAACCTCTGCAATTTGTAAGTGATATATTTGATCAGAGGAGTTAAGGAACCAGCCTCTAATCTGGAGATTCCTCTCCCATTTTTACAAGTCCCACACTTGGGGAGAGGATTCAATGTTGTGTAATCACACTGGATGTCCAAGATGTCAAACTAGAAGTCTAGTCAACACCCAGGGGTGCTACTAATTTGCAACAACAGTTTTGGCACGCTCGGTGGGACCTTAGAGGTCTTCATCTTCATTTCAACAAATTTATGTGCATTTGTTGCAAGTTTCTTGCTTAAAAGAGCCCTAAATTGCACATCTGGTGACTCTAAGAAAGAAGAATCAGTTGGTTTTAGCAGTGCAGACCTGAAAACTCATGAGAAGAATCAACACAAGGTCAAGAGTTGGAGAAGAAGAGGTGTTATTTGAGTATCTATAGTTATCTCCTAGAAGAAGGAAAAGAGGGAGGAGAATTCAAAGGTCTCCATCTCCACCAAACAGAACTCTATCAACTTCTCCACCTGGTAGGCCTTTCATTCAATCAACAAGGGTTCTAAGGCCAATCAGAATGGCACAAAACAACCCCTATGTCAATTTCACTGGCAATAGCCCACTTGCTCTCAATGCACAAAATCCAATCCCAGTTGTAGCATTGAAGAACATCCCATAGTTTACTGGAGAAAATTAGACCACTCCTGGTGATCATGTTAAGGATATTGCCAATGTTTGTGTAATCCATGAGATCAATGAGATGTAAGTTACTGTCAAACTGTTGGCATCTTCATTCAAAGGGAAAGCTTTGCAATGGTTCAGGAGTCTTGCCTTAGGTTCTATCCAAAATTAGAACCAACTATGTATAGCCCTCCATGAATAGTTTGGAGAAAAAGGAGACAACTTGTCCCTTTTGGAGCAGCTGAAAACCATCAAGAGAGCTCCCAATGAGAAGCTGACTGACTTCAACTTCAGATTTCAAATGAGTTGGGAGAGAATTCCAGTGGCAGTAAGGCCAGCAGCAAAAGGTGATTTTCTATATTACCTTAAAGCTTTAAATTCTGATATTTCTATGTTAATTCAATCTATGGGAAGCACAACTATCCATGTTACTTATAGCATTGCCATTAGAGATAAAAAAAAATTTATTCAAGCTAACAAGCTAGCTCCTAGGCCTCCAATGCCATTGTTTCCAAGTTTAGAGAGCCCAAGTACTAGCCACATGCCTAATTTAGCTCCTATTCCCACTCCTAGAAATTAGAATTCAAATGAAGCTTCTACTTCATCTCCTAATGCCTCGAATGAACTTCAAGAAGTCATGAAGCAATTGCAAAATATAGGCAATCAGCTGGTTACACTCAAGAGGTAGCAAGCCCAAGGTTTTATACCTCCTTTCTAGCCTCAAGCTCAACCTAACAGGAAGCCATGCCAACCTCAAAGACCACCCAATCCAACTGTAAATTTAATCCAAACAAGACCTCCTGCCAACAAACCATTTCAGCCCTATAATCCCAATGCTATATTAGGCTCTAAGGCATTAGTGCCAATGAAAAACAACATAGCTCAAGAGTATGATTGGTGTTTCCCAAGCAATGAACCTCACAACCAATCTATTTTCTTCAATGGTGCCTTGAATCAAGTGTTAATGGTGACTAAAACTTGTGTGGAGGGTGAATGTAGTCAAGGAAATAACCAACAACAAGAAACATTCTAGTAGTAATTAGCTCCAAATAATACTACACTTGTAAACTGGTAGGTAGAAGATTTTTGTGGCATGAACCAAACAGTTTCTGAAAGTTTTGTAGCCAACACAAGGTTAAAAAGGAGGAATTTGGGTGAAGAACAACCATTGGCTTCAAATAATCCATAACCTCCTACTGTTCCACAAATTATCGGCAAACAAAATTTAGTTCCAACCACACAAGGGCTGCCTAAAACAACAACTAGGCCAACTCAAGCACCAACAATTGCTTCCCATATGCAAGGAATGAATGTGCAGGCCAAGGGACAACAAAGAGATGTTTCATCTCCATTCAACATCATTGATCAGATGAAGAAGATGAACTTAAACATATCAATGTGGGAATCACTATCTATCCCAGGCCTATTGCTGTGAAAATCTGTCGCGCGGACAGATCTATGGATAGACGAGCCAACAGTGTTGTAGGGCTTAGCCCCTCTTTGAGACAGCAAAGCGAAACAAGCTTATTACTATTTCTACTAGCAGGAACCTATGCAAGTCTCATAGATTCTGCCTTCGGGGTTGGGATCTCATCCCAGTAGAGTGTTCCAGGCTGCGAAAAGAAAGGAATGAAAGAGGGAGAAGAGAAAGAACAGATCCGAAGGGAGAAAAGAAATGAATTCCAAAGCAGAAGGGTTAGAAGATTTATGCTTTTAGTTTGGTAGTAAACAGAGCCAAACCTACTTGCATAAATAAACAAAGCAATACTGATAAACAAATGACGGAAAAGTAGATATGAATCCAACAGATTAAACACATACAGATCTAACGTAAGAAAGATCTAATGTATAACACAGCTATTGAGCACAAAGTCTGAATAATTGTATTACTTGTTCTTTTCTGTTACAAGAAAGCTCAAAGTCTTTCTCTCCTCACTTCTATTTCTATCTAAAAAATGTTCCTCCCGAATACAACAAGTATTCTCATATTTATAGAAGATGAGGGAGAGAGAAGGCAAAATGGAGCCAACCACTTATTTACAAAGATATTTACAAAATATCTAAAAGTCATGTTGACTTTGACAACTTGGTGGATGACATCATCCCATGATGCAACATGGATGATGTCATCATTTGTGCCAACACATTTTAGACATTTCGAAAAGAAAGTCAGAGAATAGAGAGAAGAAGAAGAAGAAGAAGAAGAAGAAGAAGCTACTCATCATCATCATCCTGCGGCCGAAAAGGGGTTGCCTGTTTCTGATGCTGCTCAGGTGATGATATGTGGAACTGAGCGCGGTATTCCAAAAACTTGCTGATCATTGGCCCAAATTGATCCTGTGATGGATCCTTGTGCCGTTCACTGATTGCTTCGCAAGTCTCCCGCTCGTCTATGAGCTTTTCCGGGAGTTTGGAATAATCTTTCTCCGCCTCGATAAGGAACCCGATGAAGTCCCTACAGGCCAGTAGGTTGTTGATAGATTCAGTGTCAAACGTGACCTCTGGCCCTGTCCCTTGAGAGGCTATCTCCTTGAAAATATGGATAGTGTCATCAGTTGATCTAAAGGTAAGGGAAGGAGTGAGCAACCCTGGAGTCATGGCGAGGACAATTTTCTCCATTTGATGCATCGCATCCAGGGCCTCTTCCTTTACCTTGTCTATCTTTTCTAAAACAAATTCCAGCTGATCTATCTGATAGTCCAGAGTGGACATAGTTTTGTTGAGGGCCCTTGGATGACCGAAGACTCCGAACTTGACCAGATCTTCGACTGAACAGTCGAACATTTGTTGGAAGGTCTCGTGCTGGAGTCTAGCATGTTCTAACTCTTCTGATATCGGACCTGCTAATGCTTGGAGTTCCTTATTCGCCTTCTCGATGTTTAAGTATAAACTGATATACTCGGCGATTACTTTTTCACTATCCTTGAGGATCTGGCTCCTCCAAGCAGAAACAGCCATACCCTGCTCGCCGATCTTTGAATACTCATTGATCTTCTCCTGACTGAGCAGCTCAGGAGTTTCGGTGGCAGTTTTGGGGGGTGCACTTCCCATCTTCTGTAAGGCTTGAAGCAGGTACTTATTCTGCTCCTTCAGCAGCCTTTTCTCCTCTTTCATTTCCTAAAGCTTTTTGCAGAGTGCATCAACTGCGGAAAGAGCTTCCCCCTGGAGACTTTCTGAGGATGTCCCCATTGTGACTTGAGTCACGGTGAAATCTGTCGGAGACAGATCTTCTTTCTCTTTGAGAGGGTTGGGGTACGCTATTTCCATGACTCTCTCACCCGCAGCGCTCTTTGAGAAGCGTGTAACCGGCTTGTGCTTCTTTGCTCCTTTAGCCGGAATGACCGAAAAGTCCATCGGAGCGATGGGAACTTTCCTCTTTTGTTGGCTCAGCTGCTGAGAGATCCAAGCTGGTCCTATAGAAGAAGGACCAGAGACAGAGGGGGAGGCAGCAACGGTAGAAGAGGGGAAAAACGTGGAGACACGCGGTGGCGGCATGGAAAGAATAGCCGAAGAAATGTCCACGGGAGGAAGGGGAACCGCAACTGCAGAAGACATAGGAAGGGAAGGGAGCTCGGAGATGAGGGAAGAAATAGAGGAAGACAAATCAGCGAGGGAGGAGAAGATAGATGAAGAAGCAGGGGAAAGGGTAGAAGAAGGGGCAGAGGACACGACCAAAGGGGTGGTCGTTTGAGTCACTCGAGGAGGGGAAGGAAGAGAAGAAGAAGGGATAGAAGGGACCTCTAAAGTTGTAGCGACGCCAACATCCTGGGTGGATGGGCGTATAGGACTATCCTCTGTCAATTCTTTTTCTGGCGAATCCAGAGTTATTACTTGTTCAGGCTCTGAAGGAAGAGGACTTTCAGGGGCTTCCTCCTGAATGGTGCTAGGCTCACCTTCTGCACCTTTGCCTTTCAGCTGCTTCTTTGACCTTGGAGGTGCGTTACCCAAAGGGGAAGTTGTGAAATCTACCCCGAGGTAGATTAGTCCGTTCATGCGGCACCAATGCTCTGTTCTCCGCATAGTCTCCTTGACCCTCTCCTCAATTGTTTGAGGAGACATATTCCTGTCAATGGTCGGGAAGGGCCAATTGTCCCCATCTGTGTCATTATACACCTTATCTACTTCATCTTCCGTAGTCTGGAAGCCTTCGGGGACAATGGCCACTCCGTATTGGATGATTTCCTCCAATGCTAAGCGCGAATGATCCTTTCTTCTGAGTTCCACCTCATGGAGAACGTCAATGTAAATATCCTCAATTTGAGGGACATGGATCGGATCGAGCTTCACTTTTGGCAGGCAGCTTCTTGGGTCGAAGGTAGGCCTGGCTGGGAAGTCATGCTTCAAATTGAGTAGCTCCAGCTCTGCGAACATTTCCTTCGCCTTATGGTAGGAGGAGCATGTGTACCGGCCCACTGTGAGGGGGAAAGGAGTTCCGCCCTTCTTTCTTTTGAGGCACTTTTCATGGTACGTGACCAGCTGTCTTGATAGTTCTAATAGAATCAGCCTTGGTCCAGCATACCTCGGTAGCCTGGTTGGCTCTCCCAAAAAGTTGGCAGCCCTTAGATAGGTGAACGTGGGAAATTGGGTGAACAGGGCCCCCCATTTCTCTGTGACTGCTACTATGTTCTTGGTTGTCTGGCTATGAGTCATGTTTGGCCTCAGTAGGCAGATGACATGATAGAAGAATGCATCGTTAACTTTTGCGAAATGTTGGATGCTATTCTCCAGCCTCAGCTCTGGATAGTAATCAAATATCTTGGCCTGAGGCCATACTCCACTTCGGTTCAGCCCTGGATAATCCCTTGCTGACGCTGCAGCATAGACTACATAGGAGTTCATATGGAACACTCCTGTTGTGGCGAACTGTTGTAGCTGCTCAGAGATGGTGCTGCTGATTATTTCACCCCAGCAAAAGCGCTGATCGGGCAAATTCTTATTCATTGTCTCCAGGTACCGCAGCATCCACTTATGGAAATAGTGGGCATCTGAAAGCCCGAAGACTCTGCTCAGGAAGGTGATAGTATCACTGAGTTCCTCTGAGAAATCACTGCGGTGGATAGTTTGAGGCCACCGGGTCACCGCCTTCTTGTTCTTTAGGTAGACCTCATTCATCAACTGCATGCACTGGTTTTCGTTGTCTTCCCAGGCCTTGATGCATTCTCGTTGGCTAACAGCCACGTAGTTCCGGTGATGAGGGATGCCGAGCATTATTTCAAAATGACGGGCAGTGAGGTTTATGACTACCTCGCCCTTGCTATTCTCGACACATCTTGTGTCTTTGTTGTAACATTGGGCAATCACCATCATGAATTCGTTGTTGACAGCGCTGACGGGGATTCCTCCGGCGAAGTGCAGGGCACTGCCTATTAACTTGTCCATCCATGGACTCCTTGTGACCTTCTGAGTTCTAACCCAGAATTCATCCATGTCAATGTGACCCAATTCAGAGTCTCTGACATCCATACTGCACTCAGCCTGTGATTCGGGCATCCTGACCCTCTGATATTTGTATTTCATCTCTTCTTCTGTCAGCTTAGCCTTTCCTCTTGGTTTGGTGGGTTTCTTGCTTGACGTAGACATGTGTTCTTTCGAACTCAGTTGCTGATCTGCACGAAGAAGAAGAGAGACCCAATCCAAAAAGGTTGAATTAGTCATTTGATCTTCCATTGGAAAGCTAGCAGAAGGAGTTAGAGGTTTAAAGGCTCAGGGCGCAGGAAAAATGCAACTGGCAGGCCAAATAGATAAGGCGCACAAAAAAGGAATGTTGCAGAGGTTATACTGGCGCCAAAGGCGCATGGCGCATGGATGAAGCAGGTTGCATTTTATAGCAGGGCGCACAGGAAATGCGTGTTACATTGGGGTTCGGTGCGCCCTTTGGCGCATGGGAAGATTGTGTAACATGGACAAATGATGCGCCAAAGGAATATGGCGCGGCGCATGGAGGGTTTACACAACATAATGTTACTGCAATGGAGGGTGCGCCCGCGCCTATGTAATCTTTATACTTGCGCGAATAAAGTTTGTGTTGCATGAAAGCTGGGTGTGCCCTTTGGCGCATGAAAACAACATGTAGCATGGAAAGAAGGCGCGCCAAAGGTTTCAAGGAGGCGCGAGATTTAAACTTGCAGCATGTAAAAGGGGCGCGCTTCGAGGGCGCAGGTCTTGAAACTACAGCAGGATGGCAGGGTGTGCCCTTGGCGCGGGTCTTGAGCATGTTGCATAGCGGGTAGGTGCGTCGAGGGGCGCGACTGTCTTTATTGTTACAAGGCGCGCCAGTGCGCCATTTGAGATAAGCTAACTACTCAAATCATTTCATTCTTTTCTTTCTCCTACCTCAAAAGACGCCTGGACAAGTAAGGTTTCTATGAAAAGTTTCTAACAGACCAAGCTACTTTCAAAACAACTCCCTTCCAGCAGATCTGGAAAGAGGGAGGGAGAGAAGGAGAAAAAGAAGAAAACGCGATGGAAAAGCACAGGGGGAAAGACTTAAACATATCTCTTTTAAACACAGACCAGCAGACCAAACACAGACCAAAACACACCAACAGAACACAGACCAAAACATGAAAGCATGCAATGAAAAAGAGGATGAACCTCTTACCTTAAATATATGTCAAAATCTGAAGAGTGGGTCCACAGGGCGAGATAATGACAGAGCAGAGCTGACAAGTCCAGAGCAATCACGTGCTTGACAAAAGAATGAAAATGACATGGGCGCGCACGGATATTTATAGAAAAACTTGTCATTAATGCGCCAACCACTTTTGAAATGGCGCATGAAAACTGCTGTCGACAGGTGAAAGTGTGCGCCCTTTGGCGCATGGAAGTTTTTGACAACAGAAGAATGAGTGCACCTTTGGCGCACCGTATGCATTGTCGACATGAAGTCATGTGCACCCTTTGGCGCACCAAAACTTGGCGTTACACATAGATTATGTGCGCCCTTTGGCGCACCGAAAGACGTGTTAACATGGAAAACCATGCGCCAAAGGCTTTTAAGGGGGCGCACCAAAACTTTGTGTTACAAGGCAAATCCATGCGCCCAGCCAAAAAAAGGCTCAAAAAGACTAAGTTCGAAAACTAGATTTCCCAGGAAGGGACTTTACGACGTTTCAAACGCGGGGGATCCCTAACAAGGGATCGAAACAAAATTTTCGGTATGGTTATCGGTAAAATTGCCCTTGTCAATTTTACGGGATAACAGCTGGCTCCTTCTGGGGACTACTCCTGAGCGAACTCGGGGGTAGAGAATCCCAGATCACATGTGCCTATCCATTGGGTAACAGAGTCAAAAACAAGGGGGACCGGAGGGAGAACGAAAGAAACACACGACAAACTGAAAGCAAACACAAGACAAAAGCAAACACACAACAAAAAGTGAACTGTACAAAGAAGAGAGCAAGCTCTACTTCCTGAAGATCTTGAGATGTTTCCCGCTATAGGGAAGCGGGAGTTCAGCTCCATCCAGATACGAGAGATAGAAACTATTCTCTCCATTGAGTTGCTTGATTTTGAAGGGCCCTCTCCATAGGGAATCAAATTTTCCGTGCATGCCCTTTGGCTCTCTTCGCTTGTCCCATAAGAGGACGAGATCTCCCACTTGAAAATTTCTCTGCTTGGCCTTCTTGTCAAAAAGCCTCTTTACTTGATTCTGATGTTCAGTGATTTTGTCGACCACTCTTACTCTCTTTTCTTCAAGTTCCGCCAGATACATAATTCTCTTTTCTAGAGAACTCTGAAAAGTTTCATCTTCGATCACTCGTGCCAAGCGTAGAGCAGGAAGTTCAGCAGAAATGGGAAGTTCAGCATCAGTGCCATATAACACTTGAAAAGGTGACATGCCGAGAGATCTCTTGGGGGTAATGCGGTCCGCCCACAAAGCGTCGTACAAAGACTTGTGCCACATCCGCTGATTCTCATCTACTAATTTCCCTATGATGGTCACCAAGTTCTTATTACTGGATTCCACCTGACCATTTCCCTGGGGGTAATAATCCGAGGCATGTGCTAAAGTTATCCCATATTCATAGCAAAAACTAATAACTTCTCGGGAGGAGAAGTTAGAAGCATTATCAGCAACGATTTTGTTTGGAACGCCAAACCTGACAATGATATTTTCTTTGATAAAACTGCAAACCACCTCAGAAGTGGCATGCTTGACGGGTATGGCTTCTACCCACTTGGTGAAGTAATCCGTTGCTGTAAGGACATAGCTATGTCCAGCGCTCGATTGAGGATTGAGTGCGCCAATAAAATCAATTCCCCATTGCCTGAATGGTTCATTGATGATGACCGGTCTTAGGGGAAGGGCAGCCAACTTGGGCTTGCCGACAAATTGCTGACAGGGTTCACACTTTGCCACCCAGGTAGCCACATCTTGAAAGAGCGTCAGCCAATAGTACCCAGCTCGAATGATCTTGTGTGCTGTCACAGAAGAAGAAAAATGGCCTCCACAGGCTGAATTGTGAAAACTTTCCAGCAGTTTTACTTGCTGGGGCTTGTCAACACATCGCAGGAAGACACCGTCATCCCAGACGACATATTTAGCTACTCTGAGCTTTATAGTGCGCTTCTCCTTTGCAGTTAGGTGCATTGGGCATTCACCGTAGGTAAGGAAGAAAGCGATGTCGGAGTACCACTCGTCACAAGTTGCAACAAACAGAACTAGAGGCAGAGAATCAGGCTCCTCTAGAGGGCTTTGCTCTTTGTCGGTATAGTCCTCTTTTCCTTTAGGATTTTCTAAATTTTCATTTTCAGCCATTAGCTGACACAGGCCTTTGCCTCTCACCAGCTTGGTAGGTTTAATATCCAGGTCATATTCCTGGACCTTTGCGATCCAATTCCCTCTCAAGCTTCCTAACTCCTGCTGAGTTAGAATTGATTTCACTGCGGTGTCGGGAACTAGCACCACCGTATGCGAGTTTAGAATGTAGTACCTGAAATTCTTCACTGCTTTGACAACAGCAAAGGCATGCTTTTCCAATTGAGTCATCTTCAACTTGTGAGGCTTGAGGGGAGAACTCATGAATGCAATCAGGGATTCAACGTCTTCTGAATTCTTTTACATTAAGATTGCAGACACAGTATGTTTTGATGCGTAGCTGTACATGATGAAGTCCTTGGAGAAGTCGGGACATACCAGGACTGGCGCATGGGCAACAGAAGTTTTTATTTCTTCAAATGACCTTTTCCCTTCTTCACTCCATCTGAAAGTTGGTGATCCTTTCATCATGTTCAGTATGTGGCGAGTCTTCTCGGCAAAGTCAGGAACAAAACGCCTAAGAAAGTTCACCTTTCCGAAGAAAGAATGAACACCAGTCTTGCTTGTAGGCAGAGTAAGGCTCTGAATAGCCTTAACCCTTTCAATATCTATCCTCGTTCCTTCTTTGCTAACCCCATGCCCTATCAACTTCCCTTCCGTAACTCCAAAAACGGACTTTTTGGGATTTAGGAAAATTCCATGTTCTCGGCACCTGGCCAATACTTGCTCCAAGTGATCACAATGATCACTTCGTCGTTTAGAGAACACGGTTAAGTCATCTAGATAAACTACAATGACTTTTCCCATCATACCTTTAAATGTGAAGTCCATGGCCCGTTGAAAAGTAGCACCTGCATTAGTCAGGCCAAAAGGCATCCTGCTGTAGGCAAATGTACCCCAGGGAGTAGTGAATGCTGTTTTGAATTGATCTTCAGGTAAGACTTCAATCTAATTGTAGCCTGAAAAACCATCAAGCATAGACAGCGTTTCTGATCCAGTTACTGCTTGCAGAACTTGATCCATTATCGGAAGAGGGTAGTTATCTTTCAGCGAAGCTTGATTCAAGTTTCGGGAGTCTACGCATATGCGTATCTCACCGTTTTTCTTGCGCACTGGCACATTATTGGCTACCCAAGTGCTGTGATGGATAGGGAAGATGATTCTTGCGTCTAGCATCTTCTGAATTTCAGCCTAGATGGTGCCTGAAATCTTCGGATTATAGTGCCTTTGCTTCTGGCGAAAGGCTTTGACATCTTCTTTCAGCGGTATGTCATGCTGAACGTCCTTTGGCTTGAAGGACTTTAGATCGGCATAGGACCATGCCAACACATCTATATATTTCTTCAGCAACTTAACAAATTTCCGCTTCTCTTCAGGCGTGCAACATTTGCCAATGTTTACAAATTGTGGATGTGCCTCAGAACCTATATTGACTGGTTCTGTTTCTGGGGACGAGTCAGGAACATCTTGCTTCTTCTTTTTCATAAAACGGTCGTGCCTGTCAAACAAGCACTCCAGAGAAACCAGGTCCTTCGGAATTTTATTTCCTTTGAGCTGACATATGCCATCTTTCTCCTCTGATTCATGGTTTTGACTGTTGATTGATTCACGGCATGTAGAAGTGGATCCTTCAAAATACAACTCATCAAAATTTTCTGATTTTTCTAGAAAGGCAATGAGGTGATTATCATCGTTGAATACCTGCCAATGCTGAGAGTTGTCTGGCACGCTTGGTCGGAAAACTACCTCAATGGTGTACTTGTTTGTTTTCAAACCTGGGTGTGGGAGCATGAGAGATACTGAAACAACCAACGAATCAGCCATGTCATTTTGAGCTCTTGGAATTGCTCCTATTGAAAAAGCATCAAATTCTTCGATGCTGTCCCATACTGCATTGCGGTAGTGCCTGAGCCTTTCATTTTTCACTTGGTAAATCCTTCTGACCTGATTTACAACTAGCTCAGCATCACCTTGGACTTTCAAATTTTTAATTCCTCTTTCCTTTGCGGCTTGCATACCAAGTAAGAGAGACTCATACTCAGCAGTATTGTTAGTGTTGAAAAACTGCAATTTGAAAGAGAGAGGAATCACCTCCTCTTTGGGAGATATCAGCACAACTCCAGCGCCACATCCACTAGTCGCGTAACTGCCATCAAATTTCAAGGTCCAGATCTCATTAAGGTCCTTTTCTTGAACAAAAATGCCCTTTGTACCTGTCTCGGTAGATAAGAAGTAGTTTCCCAACCCTGATGATTCAAAAAGGATTTGAGCTTTGGGATCTTTAGAGCTAGTGACCAAGTACTTCTTTTGGGATTCTGGCTCTAAAGTTTACATTACGCCTTTGACTGGAATTCTAGCTTTAGACCAGTCCATGTGAATTTCTCTGCCAACTTCGCTGCAAAAGCTCCTTCCCAGCAAAATTCCATATGCTGCTGGAATGTCAGCGACGAGAACGGTCATCTTTACCCTCTTTTCAGGGAATGCTGCGAACGCAAATTGTGCGTCTTTGATTTGGCCAATCAATGGCACTTGCTTGGTCTCCAATGAATAACACCTACTGAAAGGCTTGGTAAGAGTAAGGCCCAAAGCATGGGCGACTTTTGCCGGCATGACGTTGTCAGAAGCTCCGGAATCAATTATACAGTTGTTCAACTTATGGCCGTTGATTAGGAGAGAGAGATAGAAAGGTTCTATCTTTCCTGATGCAGATGTTGAAGCAACATTTATGTGGGATTCAGGGGGAGTGGAAAGGATTCCTTTTGGGGAAACCTGTTTAGACGTAACAGCTTGACTCTGAATATATTTAGTTAATCTTACAAGTTGTTCGGGATTTGACTGAAGGTACTCAGCTTCAGACATTTGGATCTTGGTCTTTTTTGCATGATCTATTATATCAAATGCGGCCAAGGGTTGTGTTGGTGAGGGAATGAGTCCTTCACTTCGCGATGGTGGAACAGGGTTACTGATCTTGATAGGAACATGAGGGGGCTGATTCGGAGGAGAGATGGGCGGAAAGGACTTCTTTGGAAAAGACTTAGCGGGAAGTTGAGTAGGAAAGGGATTACCTCTTTTAACAATGGTTGGAGGCGTGTTTGACACGACCTTCTCCTTCTGCGCATGGGCAGCAACTTCTGCTTCTTTTCCTTGTGAGCGGGTGAAAACAGCATATGATTGTCCGCTTGCATAGCCTTGAGTACTCTCTTCTTCATCAGATTCATCCTCATCAAATTCCATGTATCCAATAGTGGAGTCACCAAAAACTGTTGGTGCGAAAATCTGTCGCGTGGACAGATCTATGGATAGACGAGCCAACAGTGTTGCAGGGCTTAGCCCCTCTTTGAGACAGCAAAGCGAAACTGGTCTATTGTTATTTCTACTAGCAGGAACCTATGCAAGTCTCATAGATTTTGCCTTCAGGGTTGGGATCTCATCCCAGTAGAGTGTTCCAGGCTGCGAAAAGAAAGGAATGAAAGAGGGAGAAGAGAAAGAACAGATCCGAAGGGAGAAAATAAATGAATTCCAAAGCAGAAGGGTTAGAAGATTTATGCTTTTAGTTTGGTAGTAAACAGAGCCAAACCTACTTGCATAAATAAACAAAACAATACTGATAAACAAATGACGGAAAAGTAGATATGAATCCAACAGATTAAACACATACAGATCTAACGTAAGAAAGATCTAATGTATAACACAGCTATTGAGCACAAATTCTGAATAATTGTATTACTTGTTCTTTTCTGTTACAAGAAAGCTCAAAGTCTTTCTCTCCTCACTTCTATTTCTATCTAAAAAATGTTCCTCCCGAATACAACAAGTATTCTCATATTTATAGAAGATGAGGGAGAGAGAAGGAAAAATGGAGCCAACCACTTATTTACAAAGATATTTACAAAATATCTAAAAGTCATGTTGACTTTGACAACTTGGTGGATGACATCATCCCATGATGCAACATGGATGATGTCATCATTTGTGCCAACACATTTTAGACATTTCGAAAAGAAAGTCGGAGAATAGAGAGAAGAAGAAGAAGAAGAAGAAGAAGAAGAAGCTACTCATCATCATCATCCTGCGGCCGAAAAGGGGTTGCCTGTTTCTGATGCTGCTCAGGTGATGATATGTGGAACTGAGCGCGGTATTCCAAAAACTTGCTGATCATTGGCCCAAATTGATCCTGTGATGGATCCTTGTGCCGTTCACTGATTGCTTTGCAAGTCTCCCGCTCGTCTATGAGATTTTCCGGGAGTTTGGAATAATCTTTCTCTGCCTCGATAAGGAACCCGATGAAGTCCCTACAGGCCAGTAGGTTGTTGATAGATTCAGTGTCGAACGTGACCTCTGGCCCTGTCCCTTGAGAGGCTATCTCCTTGAAAATCCGGATAGTGTCATCAGCTGATCTTAAGGTAAGGGAAGGAGTGAGCAACCCTGGAGTCATGGCGAGGACAATTTTCTCCATTTGATGCATCGCATCCAGGGCCTCTTCCTTTACCTTGTCTATCTTTTCTAAAACAAATTCCAGCTGATCTATTTGATAGTCCAGAGTGGACATAGTTTTGTTGAGGGCCCTTGGATGACCGAAGACTCCGAACTTGACCAGATCTTCGACTGAACAGTCGAACATTTGTTGGAAGGTCTCGTGCTGGAGTATAGCATGTTCTAACTCTTCTGATATCGGACCTACTAATGCTTGGAGTTCCTTATTCTCCTTCTCGATGTTTAAGTATAAACTGATATACTCGGTGATTACTTTTTCACTATCCTTGAGGATCTGGCTCCTCCAAGTAGAAACAGCCATACCCTGCTCGCCGATCTTTGAATACTCATTGATCTTCTCCTGATTGAGCAGCTCAGGAGTTTCGGTGGAAGTTGTGGGGGGTGCACTTCCCATCTTCTGTAAGGCTTGAAGCAGGTACTTATTCTGCTCCTTCAGCAGCCTTTTCTCCTCCTTCATTTCCTAAAGCTTTTTGCAGAGTGCATCAACTGCGGAAAGAGCTTCCCCCTGGAGACTTTCTGAGGATGTCCCCATTGTGACTTGAGTCAAGGTGAAATCTTTCAGAGACAGATCTTCTTTCTCTTTGAGAGGGTTGGGGTACGCTATTTCCATGACTCTCTCACCCGCAGCGCTCTTTGAGAAGCGTGTCTTTGAGAAGCGTGTAACCGGCTTGTGCTTCTTTGCTCCTTTAGCTAGAATGACCGAAAAGTCCATCGGAGCGATGGGAACTTTCCTCTTTTGTTGGCTCAGCTGCTGAGAGATCCAAGCTGGTCCTATAGAAGAAGGACCAGAGACAGAGGGGGAGGAAGCAACGGTAGAAGAGGGGAAAAACGTGGAGACACGCGGCGGCGGCATGGAAAGAATAGCCGAAGAATTGTCCACGGGAGGAAGGGGAACCGCAACTGCAGAAGAGATAGGAAGGGAAGGGAGCTCGGAGATGAGGGAAGAAATAGAGGAAGACAAATCAGCGAGGGAGGAGAAGATAGATGAAGAAGCAGGGGAAAGGGTAGAAGAAGGGGCAGAGGACACGACCAAAGGGGGTGGTCGTTTGAGTCACTCGAGGAGGGGAAGGAAGAGAAGAAGAAGGGATAGAAGGGACCTCTAAAGTTGTAGCGACGCCAACATCCTGGGTGGATGGGCATATAGGACTATCCTCTGTCAATTCTTTTTTTGGCGAATCCAGAGTTATTACTTGTTCAGGGTCTGAAGGAAGAGGACTTTTAGGGGCTTCCTCCTGAATGGTGCTAGGCTTACCTTCTGTACCTTTGCCTTTCAGCTGCTTCTTTGACCTTGGAGGTGCGTTACCCAAAGGGGAAGTTGTGAAATCTACCCCGAGGTAGATTAGTCCGTTCATGCGGCACCAATGCTCTATTCTCCGCATAGTCTCCTTGACCCTCTCCTCAATTGTTTGAGGAGACATATTCCTGTCAATGGTTGGGAAGGGCCAATTGTCCCCATCTGTGTCATTATACACCTTATCTACTTCATCTTTCGTAGTCTGGAAGCCTTCGGGGACAATGGCCACTCTGTATTGCATGATTTCCTCCAATGCTAAGCGCGAATGATCCTTTCTTCTGAGTTCCACCTCATGGAGAATGTCAATGTAAATATCCTCAATTTGAGGGACATGGATCGGATCGAGCTTCGCTTTTGGCAGGCAGCTTCTTGGGTCGAAGGTAGGCTGGGAAGTCATGCTTCAAATTGAGTAGCTCCAGCTCTGCGAACATTTCCTTCACCTTATGGTAGGAGGAGCATGTGTACCGGCCCACTGTGAGGGGGAAAGGAGTTCCGCCCTTCTTTCTTTTGAGGCACTTTTCATGGTACGTGACCAGCTGTCTTGATAGTTCTAATAGAATCAGCCTTGGTCCAGCATACCTCGGTAGCCTGGTTGGCTCTCCCAAAAAGTTGGCAGCCCTTAGATAGGTGAACGTGGGAAATTGGGTGAACAGGGCCCCCCATTTCTCTATGACTGCTACTATGTTCTTGGTTGTCCGGCTATGAGTCATGTTTGGCCTCAGTAGGCAGATGACATGATAGAAGAATGCATCGTTAACTTTTGCGAAATGTTGGATGCTATTCTCCAGCCTCAGCTCTGGATAGTAATCAAATATCTTGGCCTGAGGCCATACTCCACTTCGGTTCAGCCCTGGATAATCCCTTGCTGACGCTGCAGCATAGACTACATAGGAGTTCATATGGAACACTCCTATTGTGGCGAACTGTTGTAGCTGCTCAGAGATGGTGCTGCTGATTATTTCACCCCAGCAAAAGCGCTGATCGGGAAAATTCTTATTCATTGTCTCCAGGTACCGCAGCATCCACTTATGGAAATAGTGGGCATCTGAAAGCCCGAAGACTCTGCTCAGGAAGGTGATAGTATCACTGAGTTCCTCTGAGAAATCACTGTGGTGGATAGTTTGAGGCCACCGGGTCACCGCCTTCTTGTTCTTTAGGTAGACCTCATTCATTAACTACATGCACTGGTTTTCGTTGTCTTCCCAGGCCTTGATGCATTCTCGTTGGCTAACAACCACGTAGTTCCGGTGATGAGGGATGCCGAGCATTATTTCAAAATGACGGGCAGTGAGGTTTATGACTACCTCGCCCTTGCTATTCTCGACACATCTTGTGTCTTTGTTGTAACATTGGGCAATCACCATCATGAATTCGTTGTTGACAGCGCTGACGGGGATTCCTCCGGCGAAGTGCAGGGCACTGCCTATTAACTTGTCCATCCATGGACTCCTTGTGACCTTCTAAGTTCTAACCCAGAATTCATCCATGTCAATGTGACCCAATTCAGAGTCTCTGACATCCATACTACACTCAGCCTGTGATTCGGGGTCATTTGTATTTCATCTCTTCTTCTGTCAGCTTAGCCTTTCCTCTTGGTTTGGTGGGTTTCTTGCTTGACATAGACATGTGTTCTTTCGAACTCAGTTGCTAATCTGCACGAAGAAGAAGAGAGACCCAATCCAAAAAGGTTGAATTAGTCATTTGATCTTCCATTGGAAAGCTAGCAGAAGGAGTTAGAGGTTTAAAGGCTCAGGGCGCAGGAAAAATGCAACTGGCAGGCCAAATAGATAAGGCGCACAAAAAAGGAATGTTGCAGAGGTTATACTGGCGCCAAAGGTGCATGGCGCATGGATGAAGCAGGTTGCATTTTATAGCAGGGCACACAGGAAATGCGTGTTACATTGGGGTTCGGTGCGCCCCTTGGTGCATGGGAAGATTGTGTAACATGGACAAATGATGCGCCAAAGGAATATGGCGCGGCGCATGGAGGGTCTTACACAACATAATGTTACTGCAATGGAGGGTGCGCCCGCGCCTATGTAATCTTTATACTTGCGCGAATAAAGTTTGTGTTGCATGAAAGCTGGGTGCACCCTTTGGCGCATGAAAATAACATGTAGCATGGAAAGAAGGCGCACCAAAGGTTTCAAGGAGGCGCAAGATTTAAACTTGCAGCATGTAAAAGGGGCGTGCTTCGAGGGCGCAGGTCTTGAAACTACAGCAGGATGGCAGGGTACGCCCTTGGCGTGGGTCTTGAGCATGTTGCATAGCAGGTAGGTGCGTCGAGGGGCGCGACTGTATTTATTGTTACAAGGCGCGCCAGTGCGCCATTTGAGATAAGCTAACTACTCAAATCATTTCATTCTTTTCTTTCTCCTACCTCAAAAGACGCCTGGACAAGTAAGGTTTCTATGAAAAGTTTCTAACAGACCAAGCTACTTTCAAAACAACTCCCTTCCAGTAGATCTGGAAAGAGGGAGGGGAGAGAAGGAGGAAAAGAAGAAAACGTGATGGAAAAGCACAGGGGGAAAGACTTAAACATATCTCTTTTAAATACAGACCAGCAGACCAAACACAGACCAAAACACACCAATAGAACACAGACCAAAACATGAAAGCATGCAATGAAAAAGAGGATGAACCTCTTACCTTAAATATATGTCAAAATCTGAAGAGCGGGCCCACAGGGCGAGATAATGACAGAGCAGAGCTGACAAGTCCAGAGCAATCACGTGCTTGACAAAAGAATGAAAATGACATGGGCGCACACGGATATTTATAGAAAAAACTTGTCATTAATGTGCCAACCACTTTTGAAATGGCGCATGAAAACTGCTGTCGATAGGTGAAAGTGTGCGCCCTTTGGTGCATGGAAGTTTTTGACAACAGAAGAATGAGTGCGCCTTTGGCGCACCGTATGCATTGTCGACATGAAGTCATGTGCGCCCTTTGGCGCACCAAAACTTGGTGTTACACATAGATTATGTGCGCCCTTTGGCGCACCGAAAGACGTGTTAACATGGAAAACCATGCGCTAAAGGCTTTTAAGGGGGCGCACCAAAACTTTGTGTTACAAGGCAAATCCATACGCCCAGCCAAAAAAAGGCTCAAAAAGACTAAGTTCGAAAACTAGATTTCTCAGTAAGGGACTTTACGACCTTTCGAACGCGGGGGGATCCCTAACAAGGGATTAAAACAAATGTTCGTATTGGCTATCGGTCCTGAAAATCCGGATTGTCATCAGCTGATCTTAAGGGTAGGAAGGAAGTTGAGCACCCTGGAGTCATGACGCAGGACAATTTTTTCGGTCTGCATGGGTAGACAAGTCGCATCCAGGGGGAACCTCTCGCTTGTACCGTGTAGCTCTATCGTTTCTAAAACAATTTTCTTGATGCTGATCGTTTTGATGTACCCATCATGAAATCGTTTGTGTGTTGAGGGCCCTTGTATACCGAAGACTCCGAACTTAACCAAGCCTCGCTTGACAGTCGAGAGCATTTGTTGGAAGGAGAGATTAAGTCACTTCTGTGCTGTAGTAGATGCTGGTTTCGTAACTCTCTGATTATTCGTGGGACCGTACAAGTGTCTGGGGAGCTACATGCCAACTCCCATCCATTAACAATTATGCACTTCCTTGTCCTGCAGGCTTATCCCTCGGATGTTTAAGTATGTGTCAGCTGGGGTTTGGTCCCATCTTCTACTCACTGTTGTATTTTGTAAACATGTATTTCAGGATTTTTTGTTCTATTGCCCTTGCGTCTCCTATGACTGATTGTCTTTTTGGTTTCTTTGGTGTTCTTTAACCTTACTTATTTTTTATTTCGTCTTCTCTTTTTTTGTATCCTGTGGTAGATAGCCGCCCACGGCTGGAGTTACGTGGTTGGTGATTGTCGGGGTGACTTTTCTTAACTTTTATTCCTGCGCAATGGTTAAGTTCCTCTTCAGGACGCAGAGATTGTAGTGCAGGCTTAGTGACGTATTTTTTATTGATTTTCGTTATTGTTTGAAGTATTTATAGTCTTACGTGATTATACTTCTTCGTTTGTGGGGTGTACAGCTGATCGCGCTGGTCTCTCTTCTGTTTATGTCCACGTTTGCGGATATCATGTTTTTTATGTCGGCATTGAGAGTAGTTTGTAAGCATTTGATTGGGCAATAATCTTATCTCTCCTCCTTTTCTTTTTGCTGTACCGGTTCGGTGTGCAGCGTAGTGTTGCTTTGTCTGCCAGCTTTAACTTGTTTAAAAGAGGTTGGTTCAGTTGTAAGAGATTAGAGTAAATCAGCAGCCACACTGCGTCAAGAGTGTAAATGAGTGTAGATAATGATAGGGATAAAAAAGAAGGAGAGGGGTTAAAAAAATAAAACTAAAAAGAAGACGCTTGGCGGGTGTGAGGTCACAGTATGTCAAAGGAACATTTGTATTTAATCATTAAAAAGTAGGAAGGTCAGTTAAGGTGTAAGACGGAAGTGTTGTCTGGGGAGGAAAAAAAAAGCAAAAAAAGAAAAAAAAAAAAAAAAAAAAAAAAAAAAAAACAAAAAAAAAAACAAAAGGGAACAGGAAAAACCCAACTCAAAGAAAAAAACGGCAGAAAAAAGAGAAACAAGAACAAAAAAGAAGAAAACAGAAGAAAACAAGACACACCAAGGCGTTCCGCCGAGAAAAAAAAAGAAGGATCGAATGGGACCTCTAAAGTTGATAGACGACGGCCACATCCTGCGGTGATGGGCATTTTTTTATAGGAAACTATCCTCTGTCAATTCTTTTTTTTGGCGAATCCAGAGTATTACTTGTTCAGGGTCTGAAGGAAGAGGACTTTTAGGGGCTTCCTCCTGAATGGTGCTTAGGCTTACCTTCTGTACCTTTGCCTTTCAGCTGCTTCTTTTGACCTTGGAGGTGCGTTACCTACCCAAAGGGGAAGTTGTGAAATCTACCCCGAGGTAGATTAGTCCGTTCATGCGGCACCAATGCTCTATTCTCCGCATAGTCTCCTTGACCCTCTCCTCAATTGTTTGAGGAGACATATTCCTGTCAATGGTTGGGAAGGGCCAATTGTCCCCATTTGTGTCATTATAAACCTTATCTACTTCATCTTTCATAGTCTGGAAGCCTTCGGGGACAATGGCCACTCTGTATTGCATGATTTCCTCCAATGCTAAGCGCGAATGATCCTTTCTTCTGAGTTCCACCTCATGGAGAATGTCAATGTAAATATCCTCAATTTGAGGGACATGGATCGGATCGAGCTTCGCTTTTGGCAGGCAGCTTCTTGGGTCGAACGTAGGCTGGGAAGTCATGCTTCAAATTGAGTAGCTCCAGCTCTGCGAACATTTCCTTCACCTTATGGTAGGAGGAGCATGTGTACCGGCCCACTGTGAGGGGGAAAGGAGTTCCGCCCTTCTTTCTTTTGAGGCACTTTTCATGGTACGTGACCAGCTCTCTTGATAGTTCTAATAGAATCAGCCTTGGTCCAGCATACCTCGGTAGCCTGGTTGGCTCTCCCAAAAAGTTGGCAGCCCTTAGATAGGTGAACGTGGGAAATTGGGTGAACAGGGCCCCCCATTTCTCTATGACTGCTACTATGTTCTTGGTTGTCCGGCTATGAGTCATGTTTGGCCTCAGTAGGCAGATGACATGATAGAAGAATGCATCGTTAACTTTTGCGAAATGTTGGATGCTATTCTCCAGCCTCAGCTCTGGATAGTAATCAAATATCTTGGCCTGAGGCCATACTCCACTTCGGTTCAGCCCTGGATAATCCCTTGCTGACGCTGCAGCATAGACTACATAGGAGTTCATATGGAACACTCCTATTGTGGCGAACTGTTGTAGCTGCTCAGAGATGGTGCTGCTGATTATTTCACCCCAGCAAAAGCGCTGATCGGGAAAATTCTTATTCATTGTCTCCAGGTACCGCAGCATCCACTTATGGAAATAGTGGGCATCTGAAAGCCCGAAGACTCTGCTCAGGAAGGTGATAGTATCACTGAGTTCCTCTGAGAAATCACTGTGGTGGATAGTTTGAGGCCACTGGGTCACCGCCTTCTTGTTCTTTAGGTAGACCTCATTCATTAACTACATGCACTGGTTTTCGTTGTCTTCCCAGGCCTTGATGCATTCTCGTTGGCTAACAACCACGTAGTTCCGGTGATGAGGGATGCCGAGCATTATTTCAAAATGACGGGCAGTGAGGTTTATGACTACCTCGCCCTTGCTATTCTCGACACATCTTGTGTCTTTGTTGTAACATTGGGCAATCACCATCATGAATTCGTTGTTGACAGCGCTGACGGGGATTCCTCCGGCGAAGTGCAGGGCACTGCCTATTAACTTGTCCATCCATGGACTCCTTGTGACCTTCTAAGTTCTAACCCAGAATTCATCCATGTCAATGTGACCCAATTCAGAGTCTCTGACATCCATACTGCACTCAGCCTGTGATTCGGGTCATTTGTATTTCATCTCTTCTTCTGTCAGCTTAGCCTTTCCTCTTGGTTTGGTGGGTTTCTTGCTTGACATAGACATGTGTTCTTTCGAACTCAGTTGCTAATCTGCACGAAGAAGAAGAGAGACCCAATCCAAAAAGGTTGAATTAGTCATTTGATCTTCCATTGGAAAGCTAGCAGAAGGAGTTAGAGGTTTAAAGGCTCAGGGCGCAGGAAAAATGCAACTGGCAGGCCAAATAGATAAGGCGCACAAAAAAGGAATGTTGCAAAGGTTATACTGGCGCCAAAGGTGCATGGCACATGGATGAAGCAGGTTGCATTTTATAGCAGGGCACACAGGAAATGCGTGTTACATTGGGGTTCGGTGCGCCCCTTGGCGCATGGGAAGATTGTGTAACATGGACAAATGATGCGCCAAAGGAATATGGCGCGGCGCATGGAGGGTGCGCCCGCGCCTATGTAATCTTTATACTTGCGCGAATAAAGTTTGTGTTGCATGAAAGCTGGGTGCACCCTTTGGCGCATGAAAACAACATGTAGCATGGAAAGAAGGCGCACCAAAGGTTTCAAGGAGGCGCAAGATTTAAACTTGCAGCATGTAAAAGGGGCGTGCTTCGAGGGCGCAGGTCTTGAAACTACAGCAGGATGGCAGGGTACGCCCTTGGCGTGGGTCTTGAGCATGTTGCATAGCAGGTAGGTGCGTCGAGGGGCGCGACTGTATTTATTGTTACAAGGCGCGCCAGTGCGCCATTTGAGATAAGCTAACTACTCAAATCATTTCATTCTTTTCTTTCTCCTACCTCAAAAGACGCCTGGACAAGTAAGGTTTCTATGAAAAGTTTCTAACAGACCAAGCTACTTTCAAAACAACTCCCTTCCAGTAGATCTGGAAAGCGGGAGGGAGAGAAGGAGGAAAAGAAGAAAACGTGATGGAAAAGCACAGGGGGAAAGACTTAAACATATCTCTTTTAAATACAGACCAGCAGACCAAACACAGACCAAAACACACCAATAGAACACAGACCAAAACATGAAAGCATGCAATGAAAAAGAGGATGAACCTCTTACCTTAAATATATGTCAAAATCTGAAGAGCGGGCCCACAGGGCGAGATAATGACAGAGCAGAGCTGACAAGTCCAGAGCAATCACGTGCTTGACAAAAGAATGAAAATGACATGGGCGCACACGGATATTTATAGAAAAACTTGTCATTAATGCGCCAACCACTTTTGAAATGGCGCATGAAAACTGTTGTCGATAGGTGAAAGTGTGCGCCCTTTGGCGCATGGAAGTTTTTGACAACAGAAGAATGAGTGCGCCTTTGGCGCACCGTATGCATTGTCGACATGAAGTCATGTGCGCCCTTTGGCGCACCAAAACTTGGTGTTACACATAGATTATGTGCGCCCTTTGGCGCACCGAAAGACGTGTTAACATGGAAAACCATGCGCTAAAGGCTTTTAAGGGGGCGCACCAAAACTTTGTGTTACAAGGCAAATCCATACGCCCAGCCAAAAAAAGGCTCAAAAAGACTAAGTTCGAAAACTAGATTTCTCAGTAAGGGACTTTACGACCTTTCGAACGCGGGGGATCCCTAACAAGGGATTGAAACAAAATTTTCAGTATGGTTATCGGTAAAATTGCCCTTGTCAATTTTACGGGATAACAAGGCCAAAGAGATTTTTTACAAGTTGCCATGAAGGACTGGTCAACTTCAAATTAGCAAGTCCAAATGCAAGAGAAGGTGCTTACAAATGCTACCCAACCTGAAGGGAATCATGGAGGACAGCAAGGTAAAATGTTGAATCCCCCTCCATTCTATGTTTCATTGATCATTGGAAACCAATTAGTACACAATTGCATGATTGATTCTGGTGCAAGTAGTTCAGTAATGCCCAAGAAAATAGCTAATCAGTTGGGAATTCAGTATGAAGTCATATCCAAAGGGGTAGTGCAATTGGATGGGATAGCAGTAGTAACATTTGGAGTGATAAAAAACTTGAGTCTTACCTTGCATGCCTGCCCCAACGTTGTTGTTTTGCAAGATGTCTCAGTAATAGATCTTCCACACTCTTTGCCCTATGTCTGTTAAGGGATTTCACAGCCAAGATTGGAGGTTACTTATCTACTGATTGGTCACACATGTTGTTCAGAACAAGATATGGAACTAAGGCCACAATCAGATCTGAGCCTATTGCAAACTTTCACATTGAGCCTTACACTCCAAGTCAGATCAAGACCAATTGTTCAGCGTTTGATCAAGAGGATTATCCAAGCACTGATGAAGCTGACACCAAGGTTGGAAGCATCCCAGATCTAACTCTTGATGAATGGGCAAACAAGGTGCATGCTTTTGATCCTTATCAAGAAATAGAAGAATCTGAGCTAGGAGTCTATTGCATACATGAAGAAAATCAGCCTATTCCTAGCACCAGCATCAAGCCAGACCACAAGGACGACAATGATGTATGACAGTTGTTTCTTGATGGATCAAGGAGTAGACAAGGTGCAGGAGGGGGAGCTATACTAGTTTCCCCTCAAGGAGTTAAGTATTATTCAGATTTTAGATTTCAGTTTGCATGCTCTAATAACACTACTGAATATGAAGCCTTGATACAAGGATTGCTTTGGTCAATCAAGAGAGAAATAAAGAACTTACAAGTACTTGGTGAAAGTGAGTTGATTTTCAACCAAGTTAAGGGGCAGCATGCTATCAAGAATGATCTACTCAAGAGCTACAAAAATAGGGTGTGGGACCTCATTGAAGATTTTGAGGGTTTTGGCATAAAATTCATTCCTAGAAAAGAGAACCAAGCTGCTGACAGGCTTGCAGCATAGGACGTTGTTGAAAGTCAGAAAGACAAGGTACAACCAAACATCCATGTGTTGAGAGGCCTTCAGTGCTAGACAACAATGTAAGTTGGCAAGTGTTTCAAAATGACAGCAAATCATCCATTTCTTGCAAGAAGAGGCTGAGTTCTCAGCTAAAAAATCAGGAAAAGTTGGAGCAGAAGTATGGTGACCAAGTGGTGCAGCTGAGAACCAAAAAGATACTATCATCACCAATCCAGCACTATGATAATTCTTCACCAGGAACTCCTCGTGCTATGATTATTTACTAATGCACAGCCTTTAGTTTGGTGGATGTAATTTAGAAACAAAACAACAACATAACACAAGAATACCATCGACTATGATAAGACAGAATGATGACAAATCTGAAATATCAAAGTAAATTATAATATTAACATGAAATTGTTACAATCTCACCCATGAGGTACTTCAAGTGTTATTGACTTCACTTGCCTTTCACCAAGACTATGGGAGAAACTTTACAATTACACCTCTTAATGGCTTCTTCAACACACCTTTAAACTGATGGCTTCCTTTGCACACTTCCTACAATATTTCTCACTACTTCCTTCTATGCTAAATGAGGGGGGTGGCCTCTCTATTTATAGAACTTCCAGGCTTATCCATCCTATCTCTAAGATAGGATAAGAAATCCACTCTGACGAATCATATTCCATACCTTAACTCTTATCTGTACATGTAAGCTTATCTTTTAAGATAAGATAAACCTTATCATTTTACATGGGTTCCACATTTTTAGACTTTTTACAAATAAAATACACAAAATATTTATGACCTCACTCCTTGTCCTTATTACCAATATAATATTTCTAATTCCTAATCATGTAGACCCTACTTCTCTAATTACCCAAACTTTGACATTTTAACATTACCAAGACCACTTACGACAAATATTTACTTTTTACAACATTCCTATTGTACTTTGACTGTTACCGTACTCCACATTATTGGCGGCACCATACTGATGGCGCCATTATCTTCTATCAGACGCTACTACTAATTATACTTAACAACATCCTATTCCTAATACATACATTAATGAAATAGAAATTATGGAGGAAAATTTTAGTGTCGACATCTTCCCCCTTCCTAGCTTCTACTTCGTCCTCGGAGTAGACTATTCTGGTGCTTGGAAAATCTTCAACTTGTCGTGGTTGACCCATTTCGTAATGGGAGTGCCATCCAATTCCTCTAGTCGGTACGTACCATTTTCATGCATAGCTGCTATTTTGTAGGGCCCCATCCATTTTGGAAGAAATTTTCTCTTTCTTCTTTTTTTGTATCTGGAATCATATACTAGAACCAAGTCATTCACATGAAATGGAGACCAACAGATATTTTGATCAAAGTATTCCTTCTGCTTCATTTTCTTCTTATGGCTTGTATCCTTTGCTATTTCCCTCATTTCCTCTAGCAAATAAAGATGTACTAACCTTTCTTTTACTGAATCACTTTCATCCATCCTTTCATTTTTCATAACTCTCACAGTGGGAATATCAAACTCAATAGGAAGAACTGGATCAATGTCATAGGCCAACTGAAATGGAGAGTATCCTGTTGCTGACTTTGATGTTGCCCTATATGCCCACAATGCTGCATGAATCCTTTTATCCCATTTATGTACCTGCAAGGCTACATCTTTTGCTAGAATTTGACACAACACAAAATTTGTTCGTTCCACCTGTCCATTTGTGCTTGGCTTGTATGTTGTTGCCTTCCTGTGCTTAATATAAAACTTATTGACTAGGGCTTCTACCACCTCATTAATGAAGTGGCTTCCTTGATCTGTTACAATTTCTAATGGACAACCAAATCTGGTGATAATGTGTTCATATATGAACCTTGCCACTTCATCCATGGAAGTTGTTTTCAATGGCCTAGCTTCAACCCACTTGGTTAAATAATCTGTGGCAACTAAAATATACTTATTTTGGCGTGAGGTAGTTGGAAGTGGACCTAAAATGTCTATTCCCCACTTTTCAAAGGGACCAAGTGGAAGAATAGGGCATAATGGAGCTGATGAAGTCTTACGGTTACCATGTGTTTGACAAATATCACATGTCTTACAATAATTATAACAATCTTTAAAAAGACTGGGCCAGTGATAACCTGCATCCAAGATCCTTCTTGTTGTAAGTTGTCCAGAGAAGTTCCCTCCACATGTACCATTGTGGAATTCTTCTAGCAGTTCCTTCCCTTGATCACATCCAACTGCTCTCTTGTACTATCCATCAGGTCCTATTCAAAATAATACTCCATGCAGAATAGAATATGGACGACTGGCTTGAGTAATCTTTCTCTTAGTCTTTACATTGGCACCATCAGGAAACTTGAATTCATTCAGATAATTCCAAATATCTATGTATTCACTAGGGATTGTGTCAAGGGATAACAATGTTGCATCGGGGAAATCATCATCATCACAAGATGATTTTAAACCATCATAGGCTCAAGAGAGTGCATCTGCATTGACATGCTTCTTTCCTAGCCTATCTATAATATCAAATTCAAATTCTTGTAGCAAAATTATCCATCTTGCTATCCTCCCTAATGGGTTAGGCTTATTTACAATATATTTTAGAGCCTGATGATCTGTTACAACTAGAAATTTTTTCCCTAGCAAGTAATTTCTAAACTTCTTTACAGCAAAAATGATAGCCAGAGCCTCTTTTTCAGTTACAGTATAATTTACCTCAGCACTGCTCATTTGTCTACTCCCAAAGTAAATTGGATGTTCATTCCCATTTTCATCCATTTTGGCTCAAAGTACTTCCTAGTGCTGCATCTGAGGCATCAATGTACACAATGAATGGCTTGCTCCAATCTGTATTCTTCAAAACAGGTGAAGACACCAGGGCTTCCTTCAGTTGACCAAAAGCTTCATGTGCCTTATTTCCTGGTTCATAAGTAACATCCTTCTTCAATAACTGGGTTAGTGGCTGTGCAATCTTTGAGAAATTCTTGATGAACCTTCTATAGTAACCCACATGGCCTAAAAATGATCTCAACTTACTTCTATTCAGAGGAAATGGTAAATCTTTGATTTTTGAAACTTTAACAGGATTAGTACCAATACCATCTCTGGATATAACATGCCCTAACAAAACACCTTTAGAACATCCAAAGACACACTTTGTAGGGTTTAGTGAGGCTTGTGCTTCATCTAACCTTTGAAATGTTGTCTCCATCTGGTGCAAGTGGTCCAACTTGCTCCCATAGATGTAAAAATCATCCAGAAATACTCTGATGAAGGTCCCTAATGTAGGGTTCGAACACCCTATTCATCAAACGCTGGAATGTTGCTGGAGCATTACACAACCCAAAAGGCATAACTCTATAAGCAAACGTTCCCCAAGGAGTGGTGAACGTGGTCTTCAGCTGATCTTTCTCTGCTATACGAACTTGGTTGTAGCCACTATATCCATCAGCAAAACTATAGCACTCCTGGCCAGCTACTTCGTCCAAGATCTGATCTGAAAATGGAAGAGGGTAATGATCCTTCTTTGTTGCCTTATTGAGCTTCCTGTAATCAACACAAATACGTAGCTTCCCATTATTTTTTATTGAGATCACAATGGGAGAAACCCATTCTGAATTCTCCACAACAAATATGAATCCTACATCAAACAACTTATCTATTTCTTCTTTTACAGTCTTAGAAAAATTAGGATTCATTCTATATGGCATTTTATTTATGGGCTTAGCACCATCTACCAGCTCAATAGAATGTTCTACCCAACTTACTTGACAGGAGTTCCTTGTAATCAAAAGTGAATATGTGTATGTACCTTTGAAAGAGCTGGAGGTCGAATTCCTTCTCACTCTCCATCACAACATCACCAATCTTTATTTGTTGGAGACGATCATCAACTTCTTCTTTAGATAATTTTATGGAGTCATGAGTTGGTGTGACTAGAAGGATATCCATGACTGAAACATTAACCTCACTTTTTTCATCCTTCAGTGTCCACTTCACTGGTACTAGAGTAATCAAGAGGATGTCCAATCATCAGTTTCATCACTTGAATCGACAGGTTCTGCCTTATGATGCTCGAGGGATCACATTTATTTTCACCCTCTCTCTACCACGTCCAAGTGTCATGAAGCCTTCATTCCAGTAGTTTCTTGCATGAACTCTCCTTAGCCATGGTCTTCCCAGCAACATTGGGTACGCAACAGTACCATTTTTCATCACCTAAAAGTCTACCACACATACAACACCCATAACAGATATTTCCACATTTGAAACTACACCTTCTGGTTTAGTTTTTCCTTTATTTAATGACCTTAACATAAGTGTTGAAGGGCGATCAATTTTTAAACCCAACATATTCATTACAGACTCGGTCATTACATTAATTGTAGCACCTCCATCAACTAAGACATCATGAATTGAAATACCATTACATAATACCCCAGCTTCTGGAGCATAGGGATCTGCCTCTGCCTCCAAAACAGGGACCTCAACCTCCTTCCTTCGTCAAGCATTGAGTCCACTTCACAACTCCCACCTCTTCTCAGAAGACATAGCCAAGAGTTGACCATATGTAATATTTGCAGGCCTTTTGGATAGATCTTCCAAGATGGAGTATGGTCCTTGCCCCTGTGAAATCAGAAAATCCTGCACACCCAACTTTCTTCTCCTATGTTTCTTACTAGTTTCTCCTTTCATCTTCTTAGGATCATTTCCATCTTGATTTTCTTTTTCTTTCTTTCTTTTTGTTACAAACACATCTACTTCATTATTTCTACTCTTATCTACTACATCAAAAGAATTCACAGGTGCTTTTCCTTTATCATTATCTCTCTTTACCAGATGTAGAAGCTCTATCTAGACAATTATACTTATAATGACCCTTTTTATAACAACCATAACATACAACTTCAGAAATATTTCTTTTTGGACCTCTATCTCCTCCCTGAGAACTAAATTCTTTTCCTTGAAGAAGATTAATAGTTAACTGACCCATCTTTTTGAGTAGATCTTCATACTCAGTAGATGTACTAGGAGAAATATTTGTGCTCACCGGGACTGGTTGTGAATTCTGGACCAAAGGTGCTGGTGTAGGCTCTACTTTACAAACAATTTTTTTGGGTTCCTCTTCCATGCTTTCTTCTTGCCTTCTTACAATCTCCTTTGCTTGTTCAATGGTAGTCAGGTGGTCATACTTCACTCATTGTCTGATCTCTAGCTTCATCCCAAGAATGAAGTGCTTATAGAGGAGATTATCCACGCCATTCATCAACCCATCCGCTAATCCTTCCTTCCGGATCTGGGCATCGAGCTTCCTCCTTAGCTCTAGAACACGAGCATGATAATCCCTTATCTTCTCCTTCTCTCCTTGGGATAGCTTTGTGATCTCGATCATGAGATCTGTATATTTCTGTTGTTCACCAAATTCTTCAAGAAAATTTTCAGTTAATAAATCCCATGAATTTTTCACATTATCACCTAGTGTTTCAAACCACCTAAGTGCGGAACCATCTAAAAAGGTAGGAAAAAATTCAGTCCATTGTTCCCTTCTTATAAGGCCATTACAAATACAAGATCGTTTAAACTCTTGAATGAAAGAAGAAGCATCTTTATTAGATTGAGCTGAAAAAACAGGAATCTTTCCCATTTTCAAAAGTAACCACCGTGAAATACCAACCCACAAGTACAATCAACAAGACTTATGTGCACAAATAATTGGAATCACTATACTAGAAAGGGACTTTACACCTTTCTACAGTAAAATAGAAATGAACACGGTAAACTATGTGGTAAAACTTGACTTACTGCGATAAAGACTGACTTTACTGTGGTAAACACTATTCACGGTAAAAAGTTAAGTTACTGCGGTAAATACTATTCACGATAAAAAAGTGACTTTATTGTGGCAAATACTATTCACAGCAAAAATGACTTTACCATGGTAACTACTATTCATGGCAAAAATGACTTTACCATGGTAACTACTATGCACAGTAAAAACAAGGTTACCCTCCAATTGATTTTTGACTAAGTGGGAATATCTCTCCAAAAAATCCACCAATGAGGAATGGTCCTGGCAACGGAACCAAAATGTCATCACCAATCCGGCACTATGATAATTCTTCACCAGGAACTCCTCGTGTTATGATTATTTACTAATGCACAGCCTTTAGTTTGGTGGATGTAATCTGGAAGCAAAACAACATTATAACACAAGAATACCATCGACTATGATAAGACAAAATGATGACAAATCTGAAATATCAAAGTAAATTAGAATATTAATATGAAATTGTTACAATCTCACCCATGAGGTACTTCAAGTGTTATTGACTTCACTTTCCTTTCACCAAGACTATGAGAGAAACTTTACAATTACACCTCTTAATGGCTTCTTCAACACACCTTTAAACTGATGGCTTCCTTTGCACACTTCCTACAATATTTTCCACTACTTCCTTCTATGCTAAATGAGGGGGGTGGCCTCTCTATTTATAGAATTTCTAGGCTTATCCATCTTCTCTCTAAGATAGGATAAGAAATCCACTCTAACAAATCATATTCCATACCTTAACTCTTATCTGTACATGTAAGCTTATCTTTTAAGATAAGATAAACCTTATCATTTTACATGGGTTCCACATTTTTAGACTTTTTATAAATAAAATACACAAAATATTTATGACCTCACTCCTTGTCTTTATTACCAATATAATATTTCTAATTCCTAATCATGTAGACCCTACTTCTCTAATTACCCAAACTTTGACATTTTAACATTACCGGACCACTTACGACAAATATTTACTTTTTACAACATTCCTATTGTACTTTGACTATTACCGTACTCCACATTATTGGTGGCACCATACTGACGGCACTGTTATCTTCTATCAGACACTACTACTAATTATACTTAACAACATCCTATTCCTAATACATACATTAATGCAATAGAAATTATGGAGGAAAATTTTAGTGTCGACAGACCTCATTGAATATTTTGAGGGTTTTAGCATCAAATCCATTCCTAGAAAAGAGAACCAAGCTACTGACAGGCTTACAGTAGTTGGAGTAGCCTTTGATGTTATTGAAAGCATCAAGAAAGAAAAAGTATAGCCAAGCATTCATGTGATTGTAAGGCCTTTAGTTCCAGACAACAATGCAAGTTGGCAAGTGTTTGAAAATGATCAACAAATCATCCATTTCTTATAAGAAGAGGCTGAGTTCTTAGCTAAAAATCAGGAAAAGATAGAATAGCAGTATGGTGATCAAGTGGTATAGCTGAGAACCAACAAAATACCAAAGGGACTTGTCACTTTGGAGTCCATTTTCAATCCTAATGATTATTTTAGGAAGGAGAAAGCAAACATCCAAGTCAAGGGAGAAGATTCAGTGCCCATCTTGGTGGGAGAAGGAAAATCACTCCAAATTGGTAAAGTGACAACTGGGAAAGAAAGGTATGAGTTCATACAACTTTGTCAAGAATTCCCTGATGTATTTTCTTGGAGCTATGAAGATTTGAAAGGTTTCAATCCCAAGTTAGGTCAACACACTATTGAATTGGACCCAAGTGCTAAACACATCAGGCAAAAACAAAGGCCAGTCAATCCGCACCTAGAGTCTCTCATGAGAAAAGAATTGAATAAGTTGATAGAGTCAAGTATCATATTCCCTATCAAGCATTCTAGTTGGGTGGCCAACTTGGTTCCAGTTAGAAACAAGAGAAGAGAAATAAGATTATGTGTTGACTTCAAAGATTTGAATAGAGCATCTCTTAAGGATCATTACCCACTCCCTTCCATGGAGTAGATCTTGCAAGTTGTTACTGGCTCTAAAAGGTTTTCATTGCTTGATGGCTATTCAAGGTACAATCAGATCATGGTGAAGGAAGAGGATCAGTTCAAGACAACCTTCACAACCAAATGGGGAACTTATGCATATAGAAAAATGCCAGTTGGGTTGTCCAACACTGGAGCTACCATTCCAAAGGGCAATGGACATGGCATTCAAGGATTTGATTAACAAACATGGTGCTGATATATCTTAATGATATCATTGTTTTTTCAAAAAATGTAGCAGACCATCTCTTTCATTTAAGACAAGTATTCCAAAAGTGCAGAAGATTTGGGGTATCCTTGAATCCCAAAAAGTGTATTTTTCTAGCTCATGAAGGAAAGCTCCTTGGCCACATTGTCTCCAAAGAAGGATTAATAATTGATCTAGAAAGAGTTGAAGCCATAAGAGTACTGCCATTGCAAAGTCATAAGAAAGCCCTTCAAAGTTTCTTGGGGAGGATAAATTTTGTTTGGAAGTTTGTCCCAAAATTTTACAGCCCTAGTCAAGCCTATCACCAAGATGTTAAAGAAAAGCATAGCTTTTAAATGGATAGTTGAAGGCAAGGCAAGTTTTGAAGCAATAAAAGAGGCCATCTAACAAGCTCCAACTCTCATTAACCTAGATTTCTCCAAGGATTTCATCCTCTATGCATTTGGAGGTGATGATACTATTTCTGCAATTTTGGTACAGCAGAACAAAGACAATGATGAGCAGCCAATTGCTTTCTTCAGCCAAAGCCTAGAGGACTATGAGGTGAGATATTATTTCATTGAGAAGCATGGTCTTACAGTAGGTAGGATCTTGAATAAATTTAAACATCTAGTTTCAAACAACAAGGTTCAACTGTTGGTTTCTCACGTGGGAGTTAAGGACTTCCTCCTCAATAAAGACCTAAATGAAAAGAGAGCAGGGTGGATTACTCGTGTCATGGAGTATGACATTGAGATCAAAGTCACCAAGTTGGTTAGAGGAAAAGGATTGTGTGAGCAGCTGGTCTTGAACAAACAACAAGAAGCATGCAATGAGAAAGAGGTTGTTTTGGCGTTGCAAGACAACCATGAGAAAGGAATCATTTAAGAAGAAAATGATGGTGTCATCAATCCTTGCTGGACCCGAGACATAATGCACTTCCTACACACAGTCCTATTCCCTCCAGAGATGAACAAAACCAAAAGGAGACACTTCAGATTGTAGGCTGTCCCATATGCCCTTGTGGATGGTGTTTTATTCAAAAGGGATGTGAATGGAGTGCTGCTCGGATGCATTGGTACAAATCAGATTCACATAGTGTTGGAAGAGTTCCATGGTGGATCAGCTGGTGGTAATTTTGTACCAAGAGTGATAGCTCTCAAGATCATGAGGGATGGCTATTATTGGCCCAAGATTTTTAGTGATTGTTATGCACGGATCAAGAAGTGCAAGAATTGTGCATTCTTCATAGGTAAGGAGAGACTATCTGCCCTTCCATTGCATCTAATTTCAGTTTACCAGCCATTCATGCAATGGGGTTTGGAATTCATTAGAGTCATTAATCCAAATTCAAGTCAAGGACACAAGTGGATTCTAATAGCAACAAATTACTTCACCAAGTGGACTGAGGCAGTAACACTCAAGGAAGAAAATGAATCTAGCATCCTGGACTTCTATGAGGGAATAGCAACCAGATTTGGCATACCTGCTACAATTATATCAGATAATGAATTGGAATTCATTGGATCCAAGGTAACTGAATGGGATATCAAGAATGGGATCTACCTAAACACTTCATCAAATTATTACCCTCAGGGTAATGGCCAAGCCGAATCTATAAACAAGAACTTGTTAAGGATCATCAAGAGGACTCTTGATGAAAATCAGAGGTCTTAGCATACTAAGTTGAAATCAGCCTTATGGACTGATAGGATAACCCCCAAGATATCTAAAGGTAACTCTCCATTCAAGCTTGTTTATGGAAGAGAGAATAATTTTCCCATGTCACTTGAGTTGCCAACATTAGAACTCATGAAACAGTTGGAGTTGTTGGAGTTTGGAGCCCATGGAGATTAGGTATGCAAAATTGATGGAGCTCCAAGAAATCAGAAATCAGGCATCCCAAGCAATGGAGAAAGATCAAGCCTTGATCAAGAAGACCTTTGATAGAAAGGCCAAGGATAGATATTTCCAAGTTGGAGATCTAGTGTTAAAATGGGATGCAGATTAAGAGAAAAACCGGGAAGGGCATTCAAAATTTGATGTCATTTGGAGTGGCCCCTACATGGTCACAAAGTGTAAGGGACAACAATGCCTTCCAATTGTCTACATTGAGATGGTGAAGAACTGTACAGATTCCAGTCAATGGAGATCCATCTGAAGCATTGTTACTGAAAGAAATTATCCACCTTGTACATATTAGCTTAGGTTTTCATTCCTCCAAGTGCTTATGCACATTGTTTTGTTATAGATTAGCATTTCTTTCCCTAAGTGCTTTGGCACAAGCTTGTTGTTCCAGGAAATGTGTTTTGCAGGCCTTGCTCTAATCAGATGGTGTTCTATCCTCCCCCTTCCTCCTTGAATTGTTCTAATCAGTTGGGGTACCAAGCAGATATTTTATGACTCCATGCCCAATGGATTGCTTCAGGTAACTGGTAACTTCATCTAGCATGCAGATGACCCCTCTGAGTCACCAAAATTTTTATCCAAAATGAGCCCCTTGCTCATTTTTGTGGACTAACTCCCTTCATTTCATTCCCTCCCTTGTGCCTTAGTCAGATTTTTTTTACTTTTCAGGCACTCAAGATGTTCTGGAAATGGCACCATTGGATAGAGCACCTTCTCATCTTTCCAGAAAGGTAAAGTTTTCCTCCTAACTCCACATATTTTTGAAGTTATGGCTCGGTGGAATTTTTGTGGGAAATTTTCCCCTGAAAGGCCCACAGCCAATGAAATGGCACCACGTGTCCAAGGAAGTGGCAGGGGTCGGAGGAAAACTTGGTTTTTTTACCAAGTGTTTGGTAAAGTTTTCAAAAGGGATATTTTTCCCTGTGGGCCCGTCAGTGAATCAGATTGTGCCACATGTCTAGGGGAAAAAATTGAAAAATTTGGCTAAGTGTTGGTGCCATAGAAAATTCAAAAGGAAAGGCCCACGCCCAATCACGCTTTGCCATGTGTCCCTAGGGAGTCAGAATTTTGGAGTACGGAGGTGGAGTTAAATTTTTAGCAAAGTGTTGGGAAAAAAGGAAAAGGAAAATTATTGGCCCATAGTCCCGCTGACCAGTCAGAGCCTGCCACATGTCCATGGGAACGCGGGCTAGTGGAGCATAGGAGGAGATTGAAAATTTTTCCCAAAGGGATTGGGCAAAAGGAAAAATGTTTGCCCAGGGCCAGCACCCAATCAGAGCATGCCACGTGTCCCAGATCAGTGGAAGGCATGGAGAATTTGGGAAATTTTCCCAAAGGAAAAGGAAGGAAATTCCAAAGGAAACATCACCCCTCCAAGCGCAAGCCAATGGAATCATGCCATGTGTCAGGTGGCGGAAAAAACTCAAGACAAGCCCACATGGAAAATTTGAAGGGAAAAGGCCCTCAGCGAATGAGCTTTTTCCATGTATATGAGTCAAGAAATAGGATCAAACAGTGATGGAAAATTTTGGAAGATAGGCCCACGATGAATCGGATCATGTGCCACGTGTCTTCGGGTCATCGTCCCGTCGGTGGAGAATTTTTGGAAAATTTTGCAAAGGGACGAAACGGTGGAAAGATGAATCAGGAAAGGCCCGAAACCAATCAGAATGTGCCACATGGCACCCAGAGTCGATGGAGCGTATGGAGATTTTTGTGAAAAATTTTCCCAAATGACAAAAAAGTGGGAAAATTTAAAAATTTTTGGCCCGCCAATCCCATTTTGGCCCTGTTTTGCCCTAAATTTTCAAATGAGCCATAGCTTTCAATCCAGAGCTCAGTTTTTTTGACGTTATTTTATATCAATGGAAAGCTGGTGAAATTATCTACATGATTCTGGGGTCAATTTGTGTTTTGGTGGAGTTTGGAGAGATAAAATTAGAAAACACCTTTGGCACATGGAAATCAACAAAAATGACGTTTCAACCACCATTTGTAATGAAGAATGGCTTGCATTCTCTCCTAGCATGGTTAAAAATGTCAGGGAATGGAATTTTTAGAGTGCTAATGCTATTTTAATACCATTTGGTTGCTTGTTGAAGCTCCTCTCACGTTTTCCCATGTTTCTCTCTCCTGATCTCTTTTTTTGCATTGTAAAAGCATAGAATGGGCTCATTTTTAAAAAAGTTAGACACTTATTTTAGCTCTGTAACTTCCCTTTTTCTTCCTAATCAGGTAGAATTTGTGGAGTTTTTTTCCTTCCCATGAAAATACTTCACCCTTAGTTTTGCCTCTTGGTCATTGTAATGCATTGTATTGGACCTGGAATGGTGATATATGCTCTGTGATTAAAATCCTTCTCAATCCTTTCATATGTTCTATCATTGTTTTCTTGATCTTTCATTACATTTTGAGTAATTTGTGCATGCTTTGTGCTGTGTTTTCTTATGGATTGTGTATGTATTACAGTATTAGGTGTTTATAACTACTTTGGTGCATCACCTCATTATCTTTAGCTTCATTTTCTTGCATTCCTTAATTTTGTCCCCTTGGAATTTAGGGTAGGAACTAGTAATTCAAACCTCTACAATTTGTAAGTGATATATCTTATCAGAGGAGTTGAGGAACTAGCCTCTAATCTGGATATTCCTCTCCCATTTTTACAAGTCCCACACTTGGGGAGAGGATTCAATGTTGTGCAATCACTCTGGATGTCCAAGATGTCAAACTAGAAGTCTAATCAACAGCCAGGGGTGCTGCTGATTTGTAACAACAGGCACTATCAGGCATGATAGGCTCTATCCATTAAGATTTCTTGCTTTCTTCTAAGTGATTCATTAAAACAATTATACTCTTATGAGATAAATATTTTCATGATTTTTTTGGTTAATTAATTTCATGTTTTTATTAATCTCTATGGTTTTTGGGATGTAAATCCATTGCATAGTAATGTTAATTTTTGGGAAACTTTCTCTGTGCTAGTTTAATGGTGACATGCATACGAAACTTGTATTTGAAGCTCTGTATTTCCTTCTGAAACTTATATTTGAGGTTGATGTGTTTTGAATGGGGATTCATTACTTTGTGTGGTTCTGCACATGTATTGGAGCCTTGTGTTTTGTTTGAACTTGTATTAGAGCCTTGTGTTTTATTTGAGCTTGTATTGGAGCATTCGTTTTTGTTCTGAGCTTGTATTGGAGCATTCGTTTTTGTTCTGAGCTTGTATTGGAGCTTTATGTTGTTCTTAAATTTTATAAAAAGTTTCGTGTTTGACATTGTACTCGTATTCTATACTTGCGTATTTTTAACTTGTAGTCGAGTAAATGTGTTTGGATCTATACTTATATTTTGAGCTAGAGTTTTACTCTTATTCAAGGATTTGAAAATGCTTTGAACTCATTTTGGGGAATGTCTGCTTGAAAGAGACTTGAGAGATTAGTTTTTGTTTGAAGTTGATCTGGTAATCTCTTTGGAGATCTTCTCCTTTTAGCTTCTTGTTGGAATGGTTGTGGTGCTTCCGCTTTTGAAAATTGTATTGCCTTCTTTGAACTTGATAGGGCATGTGAATATGAATTATATTCTTCCCTCCTTTTCTCTGAGCAAACCTACATCTTGTGGAAGGCTTGATTGTTTTATTTGAAGTGTTATTAGACTGGAACCATATCTTGTTGTGGGTTTGGTTGGATATAGATTTTGTTTGAACAGTTATTAACAATTTTATTTAGGCTTATGGAAATAAGGTTTGCACACTCCTTCTTGTGATCAATGTTTGAAATGAAAATCTTCTCTATTGCAATCTTTTTGATGGAGTTGTGTAAGTCTTTTGTGGTAAATTTTGTTTCGATCAAGCTTGAGGTAACATTGGGACCTTACTTGACTTTTGTGTTTTGGATATTCTTACTCTCCCTTCAGATCCTTTAATTGATTTTTAGGTTTTATAGAGAGAAGAATTTGAACACTCTCAAGAACAAAATATTACATGGAATGTTATATTACCTCTGGTTTAGGGTTGATTCTTTAAGTTTGTTATTAATTGCATCACAAACTACTAGTTCTTTTGTATTGAGTTGTTGAAGCCTTGTAAATGGGATTTCAGTTCTTTTGAGTTCATGAGTAATTCTGAACTTGTTTAGATTTTACTGTTTTGGGATTTTGTATTCTTGTTACACTCATTAAAGGAATCTCAGGGTCTTTAAAAAGAGAAAGGAATGTGATTCTCTTAAGGATAGTATTCTGTTTTCAGAACTATATTGTGTACTTCAATCTAAGAATTGACTTCAAACTTGTGTTTAATGAATGAGATAGATAAACCAGTTGCTAAATATTTGTAAGGGAAACTAGGAGTATGCTTTCTACCAACTGTGTGTTTTGTTTTGTGTTCTCTCTTGGGGAATATTTAAGAAATTCTAAGTATGAAATAGAAATGGGAATTCATTTGATAGTGTAAATGAAATGAATTATTGATTTGACATTTTTTAATTGAGATCCCTTTTTACTGTTGTTTGGGTAATTTCATTTGATTTAAATTCCCTGTATTTGATTCTCCTCTGAGATGGAAATTTCTTTGTGGATTGTTTGGTCTACTTTGAACAAGTCATTTATTGTAATGGTGTAGAAGTAGAGTAGCTGAGTCAGTTCTGTTGAATAGGGAATGTAAACTTGTTTGACCGACTGCCATGCTTGACTAAATCATACTTTTGTTGGATTTGATATTGGAAGGTTTACTCTTTTGCACACTATATTTTATGAATCCTCTTTTGGATGGACATGGGAAGAGATTAATTTGATGTGAGTCTAGCTTGGATTTGTGGAACATCTAGTTTAAGATCTATGAATTATATATTCTAACATGTGGAAGTTAGTTTAGACTTGCAGGGGGATTTTTTTGACTCTCTACCCCTACTTAGATTGATTTGAGATTCTTGCTGGATGTTGTTCCTTTAATGTTGAAATCCTATAATCTTTTCTTTGAATTGAGGTAGTTTGGTGTGTTCTAAACATGTTTCTATCTTTCACATGATTAAGTGTATAAGGAATAGTATGTATTGATTCTTCTTCTTTTCTTAAGTTGTAGGATGGATCATCCTAATATGAGCTATGTTGTATATAACTCTTTTGCTACTTAGTAAAGATAACTGTGTATTTCTACTCTTATAAAATTATGAAACAATTAGATGAGAAGACATTTTATTGTTTAAAAGTAATTAATATGATCAATTAAACTGTAAGTTATAATGTGGATGTTACGGTGAATTCAGAATCTGTAATTAAACTTCTTTTCTGGTTGATATTACTTATGCTTATTTGTATGATATATATTAATTATTTCATTAAAGTAGAGTTTTTCTAATGGAAGAATTAGTGGAATGCACTTCGTTTTAATGCGTAGTGCTTATCATGCTCAGTTCATTGAACGGACTCGTGCTAACAATTTTTATAAATGGACATCGTATGTGATAAAAGAATGAAAAACATTTTATGATGCATTGGATTATTTAATTTTGGATCTTATGTAAAGAGTTTTGAATCATTCTTGAGTTGTATTGGGAAAGAAAATTGATGTTCTCTTATGAACATAATGATGATTATCATGTAGTATGTTTGTAATGCATAGTCTTGTAAATGTATATTTATCATCTTGAATTGAAAGGTTTGAGTTGGACTTAAATTTGTGGTGTGAATTCTTTTGTACTCGTATGGTAGAATAGTAGTGATATCTTGGTGGTATTCTTTGTATCTATATTTTATACTATTACGAATATCATGTAATAAGTTATATTAAGGGGATAGTGTTTCGTACGGAATGTTTCGGCTCTGCAGAATAGACTTGCTTCTATCCTATCATTCCTTTGAGAAACAGATAAGGGTTAGGGCTAGGAGGAATACCCATTGAATGTTGAGATGGTGTGCGCGTACCGTACAGAGAGATCAGATCGACTGCAAAGAACTCCTTTTTGTCTTGGAAGGACTACCTGCAAGTAAGAATACAAGACCACCAGATTTTAATTAGACAACAAATGAGGGATCTGCCTTAGGCCCAGGAAATATAAAAACTTCCTTTCGAAAGTGGTCAGTTCCCCTTTTAATACAATTTAACACAAATGATAATATAGAAAGCTATTACAAAATCACGATTTAGGTATCTCGTTACAAATCAATAGAAACTAAACTATCAATAATAAAGTTTCACGTTGTTTGTTCAGTTACTGGTCGTTGATATGTTAAGGTTGAGTTATAGGGATAAACCGGGCTGGATTTGGGGTTGTTAGGTGGCAAATAGGCAAGCAAAAGGTTTTGGGGTATAAGTCACAGTGACTGACGCCGGTCACTAGGTAACCGACCATGGTTAGATAATCGTTTACGGTAGAGGATAAACGATACCGGTAGGGTCAGTAATCTAAGCGCTTCTAGATAGAAGTTGGTTGCAAGATGATTATGGGGTTATTAGGATTGGTGGATGGATAAGGGGAATGATGGGAGGATAGGGAAGACTCAGATTGTGGTAAAATGGCCTTCTGGGCAATATCAGGATGTATGGGTGAAGGTTAGGTGCAGTATGTTGTTGGTAGTAGATCTAGGAATAAACTTATGATTACTATTAATCAACAGGCTCAAGAAACTGGTGCTTAGAAACATATAAAACACTACTTACTCGTCCCTGATGTAGATGCAGGTCCAAGAACTGTGGTGATGAAGGTAGAACTCAGATAGGACATCCTGACGATCAGAAGATGAGATGTCTTCCCTCACGATGATCAGCTGAGTGTCATAGGGCTCTGGTTGTGCAGTTGCAATCTTGGCCTTGATGTCCTTCTCTGCAAACTCTTCCTGTTTCTTCACTTGTCTCTACTTCGGCCCAACAAAATCTGGATTCTCTCTATGATTTTCTCTTTCTCTCTCGATCAAATGAAAATCTAATCCTTGTTTTTGGTTGGAAGTGGTCATTTACGGGGAACCGATGGCGGTTACGCAACCGACGGCGGTCGAGTAGGAACCGGTATCGGTCCGGTCAAAGCGGGCTATTTTTGGTAAAATAGACAGCTTTCCCTCCTTTTCTTCCAAGGGATTGGTAGCGGGCTTGGTCAAGTCATTATGAAGTTGGTTTTAGGTGCGGATGAGGAGTAATTAGTCATAGGTTTGGAATTGGACCAAGATATAGGTCTTAATTAGGTTAGTTTAGGGTTAAGACTAGGTCATGATGAGGTGGCGACATGAGGTGGCAGGTATGGTGATGTGGATTTATTAATTATAAGGTAATTAATAAATAATTGTGTAAGGTTTAGGTGGTGAGGTTAGGTTGCGAAATGCGATGCGGGTCACAAGGGGTCGTAAGACAAAAATTTGGTGTCTACATTAGCCCCTTATTGTCGTGTAGTTTGTTTTGTAAAGCTGCACGGATAATAATAAGAAGTGGTTACTCCTGTTAAGGGTATAGGTAATCCCCCTCAAATCTATCATAGATTGAGGTAGCGTGAAATCAGGGATAGGGTTGATAAAGGGTAAATGGTGTTGAGATGAGGGTGAGATGGTGGGGTAGGTCCAAAGAAGTAGACGCACATTGAAATGCAATAGTGCGACCAGGGTACATGATTTGACTAGCAAACCAGCAATGCATAGGCAAAGGTTGATAGTTTATCCAAACAAGGGTGATATAATCCTGGTATCCAAGGCATAGGAAGTAGCTCCAAGGTATATAATAGGTAAGGTACAGGAACGTTTAGGCATGTTCGGTAGTACCAAATGGTTGGTTTGGTTGAGATAAATGTCACGGTCTAGGTCTTAGGCAAAGTTGGTTGACAGATCAAGTCAAGGACCCTAATCATGCTAAAACATGAACAGGTGCGCTGGATTGAACAAAAGGCTACTGGGTGGATAAAAGTGTATGTTGTTGATGTTGGGTGAAGTAGTTAAGTGGTACGGCCTTGGGTCGGGCTAATTGATGAGTGAGGGCCATGGGTCGGGCCAAGTTGTTGGGTTGTGGCCGTGGGTCGGGCCAAATGGTTGGGGTGAGGCCTTGGGTTGGGCCAAATGGTTAGGGTGAGGCCTTTGGTCGAGCCAAATGGTTAGGATGAGGCCTTGGGTCTGGCCAAGTTGTTGGGTTGCGGCCTTGGGTCGGGCCAAATGGTTGGGGTGAGGCCTTGGGTCGGGCCAGATGGTTTGGTTGCGGCCTTGGGTCGGGCCAGATGGTTGGTTGTGGCCTTGGGTTGGGCCAAATAGGTGGGTTGCGGCCTTGGGTTGGGCCAAATAGGTGGGTTGCAGCCTTGGGTCCAGCCAAATAGGTTGGTTGCGGCCTTGGGTCGGGCCGAATATGTTGGTTGCGGCCTTGGGTCGGGCCGAATAGGTTGGTTGCGGCCTTGGGTCGAGCCAATGAAGTTAACAAGGGGTTATCAACGAAGGTGGATATAGGTGATGTTGGTAGAAAGGGCTATTAGTAAATAAGGGCTGAAATTGGGGTAGAGGTGAGATAAAACTGATGTCGATTATCTTTGACCGATATCGGTTAGGGGACCGATACCGGTTCCTTAGGGCACAATATAACCGATATCAGTTATAGGTCAAAAACCTATAAAAAGAAAAATACGGCCTGTCATTGTCACCTTTGAAATTTGAAAACTGATTTGGGTTGTTTGAGGTGGAATATTGATATTGGTGCATTTGTTGGCTGAGGTGGCACGATTTGAGTGGAGAAGTGAGTGATTGGTCGGCCCGAGCGAGGAGGAGGCAGCAGTTGATTGGTGGAGGACCCAACAGAGGAGAGGTGGAGCTATGGCATAGCCAAGAGGAGCAGGAGGGGTTGGACCACCTGGACCACCACCACCCATCCCACCATGACGTGTCGTCATACGGGTAGGTTCGAAACCCCTCATTGTGTGAATTTTATTGCATTATGCTATATTTGGGATTTTGGGTAGGAATGTACATTTTGGAGAAAATAATTAAGAAATGGAAATGATTTGAAAAAGGGAGAGGGTAGATGGGTTAAATAGGTGAAGGCGGTAGGGTGGGTAGGTTTTTAGGGTATTTGGGTGGGTAAATTGGCAGAACTAGGAAAAAATGTAGTCGAGGGGGGGGGGGGCGGGGTTCGGCTCCGGAAATTTACAGCGACCGATGTCGGTCGCTAATCGATCGGCATTGGTTGCTAATTTTTGGAAAAGGCAGGCATTGTGGGTGGCCAGTGTCGGTCTGTCGTGGACTGGCATCGGTGGGAAGGGGACCGCGGTCGGTTATGGGTGACCGGTACCGGTCCTTAGTGATTTTTAGCTTTTTTTGTTGGTTTAGGTTATGTTGTTGTTTTTGAGTTTTTGGTGGTGATTTGGGTATGGTTTGGGTTGGGGTGGGGGTGTTGTGGTATTGTTTGGGTGTTTCAGTATAGGTGCGGTCCTGACTTAGGTTTATTTCAATTTGTTTGTGTGGGTTGTGATTTTGTTTTTGAGTTTGTGGATGTGGTTTGGGTATTTGGGCATGGTGTAGGTTGGTTGAGTATGGTTTGGGTGTGAAGAGGGAGGGGGATAGCGTAGAAGTTTTTAGGGGAAGATAGATGGGCGTAGACGTGTGGTATGGAGTCGGGTTGTGGTTAGGTGGATAAGAAAGGGGATATAGAGAGGTAAAGTAGATGTTGTGATAAAGAGTAGGGCTAATGTAGTGGGTTGGTTTTGCAGGCACATCAACAGCTGACGATGCGGGACAGGATGCCCCCACTATTGAGCTGGATGCGGCCACATGTGTCCGCAGCACACTGGGGTATCATGCGCGAGGTGGGACTCGGCGGAGTCCAGCGGTACAGAGCGATCGACAGGGATCATAGTTTGATGGTCACCCTCATCGAGAGATGGGATCCGGTGACCAATGTGTTCCATCTCCCGACTGGGGAGATGACTATCACATTAGAGGATATGTATCGCATCCTTCAACTACCAATTGAGGGAGTGGCAGTCTTTCAGGTGGATGCAGAGATTGCCATGGATAGCATCCTATAGGTTTTTGGGGATGCAACCGCACTACTGACCTATCACAGTGTGAGAATCATGTACGGGGATATGTACCGTGCCCACCGCCATGAGACACGGCTTGCTGTGCTGATGATGATCGGGATCACCTGCTTCGCCCTCCTGGACTCAGAGGGAGGCTGATTTCCACGGGCCTTGATGGGGGTGCTACATGAGATGGTGGAGGAGCATACATGTTATGCTTGGGCACCTGTATACCTGGTGTAGTTATACAGGGAGCTGTGGGGCTATCGCCGGATGAGGCGATTTGGGATCTTCTCGACGATTTTGCTACATTGTTGGGTATATGAACATATCATATGCATTAGACCAGTAGGGTTACCTCAGCAGCCAGGGCCACAAGTCATCTATAGATACGACTTTCAGAGGTGGTTGGGGGTCGTGGGTCAGCCACGAGCAGTTCTTGCAGGGCGAGACGTTACTTATTACCGGAATTTATTAGAGGGCCTGACAACGACAGATATTGTATGGAGACCGTATAGAGGTCATCACCCTCATGGAGGAGCCCAAGGACAGTTGTAGTGGATCCAGTACACATTCTGGATAGCGAGACAGAGGCCGGGAGAGTATGAGAGGATACCCCTGGAGAGGGTACGCAAGCAGATGGGGCTACGACAGGATGAGCCCCTTCCCTCAGTACTAGAGGGATGATGTAGAGGCCCCATTGCCTGCACCACAGCCCGTGGATCTAGATTGGGTTGTTGAGAGGCCTGCAGATGACACTGTAGATGATGCTGGGTGCACAGGTGCATTTTTGGTTTGGTGGGCCGGAGAGAGAGCTGCGAGGATAGCACAGCCCGCACAGCCAGACTTAGCGGCTGTTAGAGCATAGAGGGAAGGTATAGTTATTACAGGGGAAACTTGCTGCTACACAAGCATAGATAGGTGTCTTACAGGGGCAGCTAGCCTAGGCTTAGGTACAGGTACAGGCACAGGCTCAGGTACAGGCACCAGCAGCAGCACCACCAGTGGCACTGGCACAGCCGCAGGTACAGGTACCACCACAGCCACAGGCACCACCAGCGGCACCAGCACAGGCACCGGCACAACCTCAGGGGGCACTGGTAGTAGGAGTCAGGGGACCAGCCCTAGTACCTACGGTGGCTCGAGATCGTTATATGGAGGCTAGAGTAGAGGCCCGGTACTATCAGGATATTCTTGATGGTACCGGGGCTGATTATCAGCCATATGCGGCACATAGAGTAGAGACCTCTAGGAGCCAGAGATCTCAGAGAGGTGCAGCCACAGCCGGTGGGTCTGTCACAGGCAGGAGGCGAGAGGCAACATAGGGACCAGCAGGCAGACAGGTAGAGGGTGGTGGAGAGAGCTGAGGGGTCCCTGCATATTTTTGTATTGGTTCATTGGATATGGGCACCGGTCTGCAAACCAGCTATGTTTATAGAGGCCTGCGTGCCTAGATATGATGTATTTATTCATTCATTCATTCATTTATTGTATATACCAGCCTGCGAGCCGAGTACAGGTTGTACAGTTGATACCGGCCTGCGAGCTGAGTATGTTATTGACATGAGAGACCGACCTGCAAGCCGAGTCGAGATTATTGACAGTTATTACGGCCTACGTGCCGGCTTTGCTATATTATGAGATTACGGAGGCCCCAATGCAGGGCACATTGTATATTTGAAACTTTGTATATATATCGATATGATGATTTGACCCACATGTTGTGTTTAAAAATGCGTTAAGTGTGTTGAAAGTGGTTTGTGATATTGAATGTATGATGATTTTGATTTACATGGTGTTATATATTAATGATGTTGATGTCTTTTGTGGATGGGATGTATGTATATATATATAAATGATGAGTTTAGTTGACATGTTGTATTATGAAATGTGGTATGTTTTGTCGCTGGTTTTATGAAATTGAATGTATGTAGCTGTTGATTTGGATTCAAATGGTGTTAGATTGATGGTTTTTGATATCGTTTATTGATGGCTTGTGTGTTTTTGTAATGTAGATAGATGATGGTGATGAAATTGTAATGAGATGTGGATTTAATGAAAAATATGGATAATGGTGTTGTGCATGTAGGAAAAAGGGACGGGCGCCACAAAAATTTGTAAAAAAATGAAGAAAAGGCTTAGGTTTAAACAACAAGTTAGGTGTGACCGATATCGGTTATGTAACCGATGCCGGTAGCTATATGGCCGGTATCGGTCATGTAACCGATATCGGTTATTAAAGAATGATTTTCCTAAAAATAGAACTGCTGGGTTAGCAACTTAAGTTCTTATTTTTAGCATTCTTATTTTTAGAGTCATGAAACACGTTAAATATGTGAATGCGATGTTGTTTGACAACTGCTACATGTAATTGCATGAAAGAATTTGAGTGATAAGGAGGAAAGAGACAGGTGAAGTGAGCGTGGGTTGAGATTCAGAAGGCAGAAAGAAAATTTATATTTGAAGAGGGTGGTGAACATGGCTGAATGAGGAGAAGCATCCAGCAGGCAGGGACGAGGGGGAAGACATGTTCCGCCCCAAGATGCTGCATCCGGAGAGGTAAATTGTTTGGTTGTAATTTGATTCTTGCATGTGTTTGTAAATAGCATGAAAGAAGTGTAAGTGGGTAAAGATCAGAATAAAAAAGGTGATAGGCAAGGGTTGGGGATGGTATGAGTGCTATGGGGCAGGTAAACAAGGTGGGCCTGTATGTTTTTAGGTAAAAATAAGAGTAAACGGGCTTCATAAGTATCGAAGGTGTATGTTTGAAGCAGGGTAGGTATATTTTGACAGTGACCGGTATCATTTTTAAGTAACCAGTATCGGTTAGTAAACCGGTATCGGTTATGCATAACCGCTATCGGTTACTGTAAGGGTTTCCAAATTTTGAGAAAAAAAAGTAGAGATTTGTTCTTTTGAAAAATTATGTGTCGTTTTGATGTATGCAGGAAGAAGCAAGGTTAAGGATGAATGATACTGTGCCAGCGTTGTTGTCACGAATCCGAGCGGATGTAACAAAAGCTGAATGGGCATTGATAAATCAGTTGGGGTTAAGTGGAATTCACTATTATTCAAGAATTGCGCGTAACCATGCCATGTTGCAGGTGTTGATTGAGAGATGGAATCCAGAAAAGAATACCTTCTATCTACCAACAGGGGAGATGACAGTGACTTTGGAAGATGTGTTCCGTATTTTGAGACTCCCAATGATAGGAAAAATAGTATATCAGGCATTGCCCAGCGCGGGGCGTGTAGCGATAACAATAGTATTTGGGGACGCTGCACGAGATTTGACACAGCGAGGTTTATCATTTACGTATGGTACAATGTATGCAACACATCCTGAAGAAACAAGGTTGGCCGTGCTATTAATGATAGCAGTGGGGTATTATGCATTGCCGAGGGTGGAAGGTGGAAGATTTCCCAAAGCATTGTTGAGTGTTATTTGGGAAATGATAGAAATGAGCGTGACATTCGCATGGGCACCAACCTATTTGGCAGAGTTATATAAGGATTTATGGGCATGCAAGCAAAAACACAGGACGACACTGGATTGTTCATACTTATTACATTGTTGGGCCTATGAGCATATTGTTTGTGTGCGTCCAATAGGCCGACCCATTGAGTTGGGAGAGACAGGAGTGCAAAGGTTGGGATTCAGACAATGGGTCCAGATAGAACAAGAAGCGAGATCCTAGGCCGTGATAGATGACATCGAGTATTATAGACAGGTATGGGAGATGGTGACTGTTGCGAACATTTTTTAGAGGCTATACGAGAACTATATGGTGATAGAGCACATAGCTGAGGAGTTGAGGGGTGTAGAGCGATTGAGGTGGATCGCAGGGCATAGGCTGGGCGAGTACGAGAGGATTCCTCTAGATTGCATGCGGTGACAATTTGGGTTCGTTCAGGATATTCCTATGACATATAGACCATACATGAGGATCGACACTGAGGCAACATTCTCACCTCCCCAGCTGACACCTCCAGAAGGGCAGAAGAGATAGCAACTAATCGTAGGGTTATGGATGCGGGAATGACGGAGGCCTATAGAGTATGGTGGGTAGCAGAGCTGCGAGGTGCACGTGAGTGCCCTGACATAGATGTGATTACAGTGGAGAGAGATCATCTGCAGGATTTGGCTCGCCAACTTCAAACACAGGTGAATGAGACAATGGGAATGTTAGAGTCTTCACAGCTACGAGTGGAGAGACTGGAGGCAAGATTCCTCCATGCGAGAGGACGTATTCGTATGTTACAGGAGATGTTGGCGGATCAATGGGAGGAACCAATGGAAGTGGCACCTTTGAGGATGGAGAGGCCAGCTGAGAGGCATCGACGATCACGATCACCACCTGATTCGGGAGGAGGTGCAAGTGTCTAAGTGAATTTTATAGGAATATAAGAATAAATAAGGATGCCGACCTACGAGTCGATGATAGAGAAGATGTATTTGTTTAACATCTAAAATAAAACTAAATATGTATGTGGTTTTGAGTGATGATAATAATAAGAATGGTTGTGTGTTGAATGTTGTTTTTGTTTGTTTTGAAAAAGGATAAAGATGAATGTTGGCAAATAGAAATACACAAAAAATATTTATATTGACAACACATGAGAGGGTATGGTAGGGGATGGTCGAGATAACCTTGGGAGACCCCATGTCTCCTAAGTGCTGCCTACATAGCCCATTGCACAAAGCAAGGAGGGGCCTCAGACCGATGTAGTTCTCCCTTAGGAGTAGGGAGAGGTGAATTCAGGCAATTTGGTTGTGGTTAGGCAATTTTGTTGGTTAGTAAAAATTTGATGTTGGTAGGGTAATGTTGTTGGTGTTGGTAGGGTAATGTTGTTGGTGTAGGTATGGGTGAAGCGAAAGTTAGCATACCCAAGTAGTAGGGAATCGTGTCCTGATTAAGGTCAACACACAATCCTAGATCCGAGCAAAAGAGGCAAGAGTGTCCTGTAATTGAGAAGAGCTAAACAAACCACATATTAATGTAGGATGAGCTTAAATCCCTAGGTACCTTGCATAGGCGAGAAGTCGATAGGTGAAAAGAGTGGTATAATCACAATATATCGGATATACGTCACGTCCCTTGAGTTTTGTTGTTTTGACAAATGGTGAGGTGAGGTGGTTGATGTGGGTGAGGGTGTAGGTGAGTTTATTAATAAGAGGATTAATCTGACAAAAGAAAACCAAACCAAAATAGACAAGTCCATGACTCAGAAGTGTTTTGAAGTACTGCTTGTATTTTTATTTTTTTGGATAGAGACTAATTGATGTGGGAAGTTGACATGGGATATGTATTTTGTTGTTTTTGAGGTCTTCACAAAGCTGATCAATGTGAGAAGCTTCTGATAAAGGATGACTGTGTATAGCTGTCCTTCAAGGGAGCAGTCTATTTATAGTAGCAGATGCAGTGCTTATGTATAGCTGTCCTTCGGGGGAGCAGTCTATCTATAATAAGAGCAATAGTTTGGCATATAGCTGTCCTTCAAGGGAGCAGTCTATTGTATAAGTTAGAGGTCTAGATGTCTGTTGGGCATGAAGCATTTAGTTTTTTATAAGAAGTTTGACTCAAGAAAATCCCATAAGTGTGTAATTAAGAATGTGTCATTTTGATACTTTGAAGTCATGAAATAGACTAAAAAGGGGAAGGCATCTTTTAAGGGGAGGTGATAATCAAACCATGTGAGCTTGATTGGATTTTGAGATGTAAGAAACAAAGTGTATGCGGTGGTAAATGAGCTCAAGGGACGAGCGTAAGGTAGATAAGCAGTGATATAACACTAATTTCAACAGTAGAATGGTCGAAGATGCAAGGCATTAAGGGGCTCAGGCTCAGGTTTACCATTAAGCGAAGCTAAACGATAAGTGCCTGATCCATAAGTGTGAGTGATAATGTAAGGCCCAATCCAATTAGGAGCAAATTTTCCACGTTTACTCTTTTCTAGTTTGGTTACATGTTGATTCTCTTTGAGGACAAGATCGCCAACCTTAAAAGTACGCTCATGAAGCCATTTATCATAAGCACGCTTGATGCGTTTTTGGTATATTTGAAGGTGATCAAGAGCTGTAAGACGATGCTCGTCAAGAAGCTCTAATTGGGCTAACCGCTCTTGGCGGAAATCATCATTGGTGAGAATATCCTGAAGAGATATTCTAAGGGAGGGTATTTGTACTTCGAGAGGTAAGACAGCGTCAGTACCATATACCAAAGAAAATGGTGTGGCATTAGTGGAGGTATGAATGCTAGTACGATAAGCCCAAAGAGCAAAGGGAATGTGATCATGCCAGTTTCTTCCAGACTCATTAACAACTTTCATGAGGAATTTCGTTAGGCTTTTATTAGAAGATTCATCCTGACCATTGGCCTATGGATAGTAAGGTGATGAGAAACTAAGTTTGATACCAAAGTTGTCACAAAGGTCTTGTAACATCTTATTTTTAAAATAGTTACCATTATCTGTTATTAGGCGATGAGGAATACCAAAACGACAGATAATGTGATGGTTAACGAATTCGACAATTTTTTATTTTTTGATTGAAACGATTGGAATGGCCTCCACCCATTTTGTGTAATATTCGGTTGCTGTGATTATCCAATGGTGACGTTGCGAAGAAGGCGGGTGAATCTCACCAATAAGGTCTAAACCCCATTGTGAGAAAGGCCAAAGATCTTGTGCGACCTGTAGCGGATTGCTAGGAGTATGTTGAAGGTTGGCATGTTGTTGACACATAACACAATGCTTAACATATTCGTAGCAGTCGTTATTAAGAGTAGGCCAATAATAACCTAGGTGAAGGATTCATTTGACCATGGCAAGGCCACTAAAATGTCCACCACAAATGCCGTCATGGACTTGTTGGATGGTATAGGTGACCTCCGCGCTGGTTAGACAGCGAAGGAGGATGCCATCAAAGCCACGTTTATAGAGGAGTCCCCCCATGAAAACATAACGAGAAACACTTTTAAGAAAAGCACGTTTGTCGTTACTAGTAAGGTCAGGTGGGAGAACAGAGGTTGTAAGGTAGTCATGAAATTGGTGGTACCAGGTATCCTGCGAATTAGTAGACACAGTATTTATCATACAAACTACCGGAGCTGAGTAGGATGGGGTACAAAGTTGTTGAACCAAGACGAATATGTCAGAGTCAGTTGGTGCGGCAGGAATTTGCGAGGCTAAGTAAGCCATAGTATCCGCAAATTTGTTAGTGGAGCGGGGAATGGTCTAGATAGAATAACGAGTAAATGAGGTCAAAAGTGAATCCACGTAATGTTTGTACTTTTGAAGTTCCTCATTCTTACATTGGTAGATGCCCATAACTTGATTGACTACCAATTGAGAGTCGCCAAAAATATTAATAGATTTGACACCTAAGTGTAACGCAACCTGGAGACCCAAAACAAGGGCCTCGTATTCCACTGTATTATTAGTGCAGGGGAAATCAAGCCAGAATGAAAGAGGCATAGGTTCAGCGTCAAGAGGGATGAGAACAACGCCGGCTCCTCCGCCGCGCTGGCATTTAGATCCATCGAAGAATAGGGTCATTTGATACGAATATTCCCTGAGTGAAAGAGTGGTGATGAGTTCTTCAGGGAAATTAAAATTGGTGAATTGTTCCCCAGGTAAAGGGGCCTCCGCAAGTTAGTCTGCAATAGTTTGTCCTTTGATTGACTTCTGTTGTACAAACTCAAGGTCGAGGTCGGCGAGGAGCATAAGCCATCGGGCGATGCGTTGGTTTAGATGTGGTTTTACATACATATAATGAATGGGGTCCGTGTTGGTGATGAAAAAAGTTTTGTGATTCAAGAGGTAATGTCAGAGTTTGGTGGCTACGAATGATAGGGCTAGGCACAATTTTCTACAAGTGTATATCTAGTCTCGTAATCCACGAGAGTATGACTTATATAATAAATGACTTGTTCTCGATATGCTGAGTCCCGATGTGCAAGCATAGCTCCTATAGCATGGTCAGTGGCAGAAAGGTAAAGGTAGAAAGGATGATCATCCTGAGGTGGAATAAGCACGGGTGGCTGCAAGAGATAGGATTTGAGAGCTTCAAAGGATTGGTGACACTCTTCACTCCATTGAAAGGCAATGTTCTTTTTAAGAAGGTGATGGAAAGGGTGACATCGATCCGAGAGTTGGGAGATGAAACGCCGGATGGTTTGAAGTTTACCCTGAAAACTACGCAATTGTTTGAGGTTTTTGGGTGGGGGCATTTCTAGGATAGCTTTGACTTTAGATGGATCGACCTCAATGCCACGCAAAGAGACGATAAAGCCAAGAATTTTTCCCGAAAGAACACCAAAGACACATTTCTTTGGTTGAAGCCAGACTGAATATTGCAAAAGGCGATCGAAAATAATGGTTAAAACATTGAGATGTTCACTGCGATGTTTAGATTTGCCAAGAAGATCATCGACATAATCCTCAAGGATAGTGTGCATAATGTCATGAAAAATGTAAGTCATAGCCCGCTGATAGGTAGCACCAGCATTCTTAAGGCCAAATGGCATGACACGATAACAGAAGGTTCCCCAAGGAGTTATGAAAGTAGTTTTATGTTGATCGGCCGGGGCTACCAAAATTTGATTGTATCCCGGAAAACCATCCATGAGAGAAAGCATTTCATGGCCTGCAGTGAGATCAACAAGTTGATCAATACTTGGGAGGGGGAAGTCATCCTTGGGGCAAGTGAGGTTAAGGTCTTGGAAATCCATGCATATCCGAAGTCCCCCCGTCGCTTTAGTGATAGGTACGATGTTAGAAATCCATTGAGGATAGTCAATAGGCAAGATGAAGGAAACAAAAATAAGTCGTTGAAGCTCTTCTTTGACTAAGAGGGTGATGCGTGGATGCATTTTTCTCAGTTTTTGTTTGACTGGTTTGGAATTAGGGTTTAGGGTGATGTTATGGACAGCAACGGTAGGATCAATTCCTGGCATGTCAGCGTAGGACCAAGCGAAAGCTTGGTTGCGGGTACGGAGAAAGGTAGTAAAGGCGGCTTGTTCTGATGTGTTTAGGGATTGTCCGATCTTCATAATGTGAGGATCCTCCTCTGTGTGGATGTTGATTTCTATATTCGACTCATTCAACATGGTTTGAGTTTCAGACGGTAAGGCACGTTGGATATAGGAGTCGTCTGCCCCAAGGTAAGTGAGGATGGAGTCATCATCCTGGCACTCAACAACATTAATCGAAGGTGAATCCTCTTCGATCATGTTAGGATACAGAAGGGGAAGAGAAGATGGATCCTTATTATCGCGTTGATAAGTGAGAGGACCTATGAAGATAGCATTTATGAAAAAAAAAAAGTTAGGAGGGATAGATTCAGGGTCTATCGACTCTGTGGGTGATGACGGCAAAGTGGGTGATGATGATTTGGTAGGGGTGACGTCGTCTTCTTCCAGGATACAGCTAACATGAGGTATCTCCTGTGTAGGTGTTTCAGGAAAACCGAGACCACCGCGATCATTGTGTTTACGTGTAATCACGGGAATGAGTGTATGTCAGCCTTGTTCATAAAGACCAAAACCAAAGCCTTTCCAAGCACAGCGAGTCAAGAAGGTGAGGGTGAAACGACAATTTGTCAAGTATTGAAAATCGGATTGGAAGGGAACCACACCAAGAGGAGGTTCAGGGGTAATGGAGGATGCGTCAACACCCCCATATGTTAGGTTGGTGCGGCAATGGGGTGGTCCGTAAGAGATTACCTCCCCCACGCAACGGTCGTAGGTGGGATGTGCATGTAACTGTCCGTACTCCTGCGGGGTATGCAAAGAACTAACATTATATAGGCGGTACTCCCCTAGCGTAAGGCATTGAAAAACATCTACTAAGGGGTCGGAGGTTGGGATGTTATCTGCCGGAAAGGATGTAATATTTGTAATGGCGGTTTCATTAGTTGAAGGTGTAGGTGCATTGGAAGTGGATGGCTGGGTTGGATGAATGGGTGTCTTGACTGGTACAAGCACATCATTAGGGTGATACAACATATTGCAAGTTTTGAAGGGGGGAGGATTAGCTTTTACCGTGTAGGACTTCCCCTCGTACTCAAATTTTATGCATCTATGTAAGGTGGAGGGAACACATCCCATAGCCCGGATCCAAGGGTAGCCTAACAACATGTTGTATTGGAACTCTCCCTCAAGGACATAGAAGAGTTCGGGTAAAGTACGTGGTCCTACACGAATGTTAAGGATCACGGTGCCTAAAGTAGAAGTAATAGCATCATTAAATGATCGCAACATGATGGGGTTGGCACACATGCAACTAGAAGGGTTATTCATTTGTTGGAAGGCTTTTGAAGAGATGATGTTTAGGATAGTGCCCCCATCAATCATAACACGACGTACCCGAATATCCCGAACGTATGCTGAGATGAAAAGAGAAGGGTCAGGATCTTCTGCACCAAAGTCGATAATTTCATCTTCGGAGAAACTGACAGCAGCGGCTTGCTGTACAGAGACAGAAGTGGTTGGGGAGATAGATTGTTTGGTGAGTGAAGCAACGTGATTGAGTGTTAGAATAGAGGTAACAGGAAAGGTTTCATTAGGTAAAACCTATATCCCTTGAAGGATCTCAACGAGAGCTTGTCGATGAGATTCAAAAGTTTGAATGAGATCATACAATGTCATTTTTACAGGTGATTGATGAAGCTGTTTGATCATAGTTCGATGGGCAATGCCATTAGAGACGGGATAGGTGATTCCGCGAATAACCACTTTAGGTGGTGGTGCAATCAGGATGGTGGACGGAGAAAGATATGCCACAGGCGTGTTTTCTTTCACTTTCCCATTATTTTTCTGCCCTCGAGTGGCAACACTAATCATATTGATCTCGTGAACATGAGAGGAGGAAGACGGTAGGGATAGGTCATGGTTTTTGATAGATGGGGCTGTAATAATGATAGATCTTGGTGAGGCGGGGACAGGTGGTATAGGAGAGGGAATTGAAGCTAAAGGTCTCTCTATTTGTAAGTTTTCTTTCTTAACCCTTCTATCTGAGAGAGGTGTCTGACGAAGGATGGATTTTAAAGCTTTGTATCCCTCTACATCATGTCCTGGTGTGCAGTGGTAAGCGTAGATTTTAGACTCATCATAACCTATAGGTCGAGGTTTAGACGGGTCATAAGGTCTAAGTGGGGGGTAGAGAAATGGTCGCATTCTCTACCAACATATCAAGGATTTTGGCGTAGGATCCTTTGAGCGGGTCAAAATCGGAGGAAGATGAAGGCTATTGGTTGGGTGGGTTTTGGTGACGATGTTTGGGTATGGTCGGTTCGTACGGGTGGTGGTTTAGCTAAGGGGTATTGATACGTGGGTTTTAACTAAACGTGGTTTCTTTGACGTGCAGGAGCTACGTATAGCTGGTTAGATGATGAGGCTCACAGATAACGTGGTATCCGGAAACAATGGCGGAAGAAAGAGGAGTGATGGCAAAAACAAGTCCTTTGATGATGAGAATTTGTTTAGGGTTGATGGGTGGACAGGATACGTGGGGTGACAGTGTTGATATACCCTTAGATCTCTGTATGGGTGCCGAAGGCGTAGGTTGTTTTAAAGAAAAATGTAGGAGGTATGATATATTGATGTAAGGTAGAGGGATGGGGTCCTAATATGGAAGGTAGGTGTGATGACGAGGGTTTGAGTTGTGATAGCGGCATAGATTGAGGATATTAGAGTCTGTCTCCTAATGGGATGGACAACTTTATTTTTAGATAAATCAAGTCCGCTTAGGTGGGTGTGTTAGACTAGGTATTGGTGAGGTGCCAAGCGTAGGGGAAGATTTGATTAGGTTAATAGAATTGGATGAGGTATTTGGTAGAGATGAGGGGGGTGAAGATGAGGACATAGGCATTTTAAGATTCTGTAAACACTTCGGGTATATGGTAAAAGCATCTGGATCGGTCATCTGCATTTGAGTAGAATATGGCGTACTCAAACGTTCCCATAGGACCTGTCTATCTTCTGGGGAATGACAGTCCTCACGTGTGAATAGGAAATTTTGTATGGAAGAAAGGTGGGTTGTGATTCCGGTCCACTGTGGGTGTGATACAGGGGGTAGATGAGGCACTGTATCAATGGGCGTTAAGAGGTCAACTGGTTGCTGAAAAGATTTAGGTGATGAAGGAATAATAGGTAGGAGGGCGTGTTTGAGAGGATCCATCATGTTTAAAGAATGTGGTGATGTCGGTTCAAGAGGTTTCTCATCTAAGGATGACAAAAGAAGTGACGAGCCTTCCTCTTGTACAGCAAGAATGGTAGAAGGAGACGTTTGGGAAATAGATAAATTAGATAACATCCGCTCACAGTCTTGCAAGGGATGTGGTATAAGAAGGCTCATTTGTGAGAAGGGAACTCTGCCCAGTTAATTCCTTGATGGGTAAAGGAACGGCAAGGATTTTAGTTTGTCTTGATGGCGAGGAAGGGGGTTCGGTTTCCTGCGTTAGGGAAGAGGCTTGATTCAGAATTTGTTCGATAGAGGTCTTTGGCTGGGAATCGAAGACTGCATAGATCTCATGAACACTCTCCTCGGCTAAGATATCTTGATTTATGTTTACTGTTAGAAGAATGATTCTGGGAATGGTTTGTTGAATATTTTTAAATTACGGTTAGCAGGGGCGTTAGGATTATTGAGGGCTATATCCCCTGCATCAACCATTTCCTACACTATGTTTTTCAACATCTTGCAGTTTTCATGACTGTGTCCCTTCATGCGGTGGAAGTTACATAAGTCATTTTCTTTGTACCAAGAAGGTATGGCGCGAGTGGAATCAAACCCGGAGTGAGGTTTAACAGGAGGTAAGGTAATGGCTCCTGCTTTAAGCAATTTTTCCAATATCACACCATATGTTTCTCCGAAGGGAGTGTAGTTGATGGGCTCGTGCTTTATACTTATAGGTGGTTTTTGGTGGGGTATTAGACGGTGGTTGGGATTTGACCATCACTGCGTGCATGGCCCCTTTTGATTTCGAAGCAGTCGATAGGTGAGGATTGGTGGTGTTAGGTTTGTTGATGGAATCTTGGGTTCGGAAAGTGGGGTTTTTGTTGCGCAACCACAATTTCTCTTCCTCTAAGGCTTGAATCTCTAGCTTTTGAGCCCATAGTAAAGGCCTCATCAAATGTACGGAAAGTTTGAATTTAGAGGGTAGGAGAGATGTGCTTAGTGCAGGCCCACATGAACAGTTCGATAAGTTCGGTCTGAGGCAAGGCATACGTAAGTTGGTTGATAAGGCCTCTGCCATCGTCTAACGAAATCTGTGATAGATTCGTCTTCAAATTGTCAGATGGCATAGAGGTCAGTGATAGATACTTTCTTGGCAATGTTAATGGAGAAATGATCCAAGAAAGATTGGGCTAGCTGGTTAAAAGAGAAGATTGAGTGCTGGGTTAAAGCACTGTACCACTCCAAGGCGGGTCCTGATAAGGACATGGGAAAGGTGCAGAGTAGTAAAGCGTCGTCGTGAGAAATCAGATAGCAGGCACGCCTAAATGATCGCAAGTGTTGTTGAGGGTCCTTCTTACTATTAAAACGGGTAAATTTTGGTAATTCCCATTGAGGAGGATATGAATGAAGGGGGACTGAAGGGTGGATAGGCTCCCGAAAAACTTTCTCGTATGTCAAGGTTGCTACGACTTCCTGAAACAGAAGCCTCCAGAGTTTTGCATTTTGTCCATCATTTGTTTAATTAAATCAGTAGTTGGATGAGATGATGGTGTGGTTGTGGTAAATGGAGGCAAATTGGGCCAAGGGCCACTGCTAGACAATGGTGGGGTTAAATGTTGATAAGGTATGGAGGATGAACTGTGTTGAGGAAACCAAATAGGGATGTCCTATATAAGTTGTTGAGGTTATCTGGATATGTGTGTGGAAATGAAAAGGTGGGCGGAGCTAGAGAAGGAAAGCTCGTGTGGATAGGTGGCAGAGAGCAAGTCATGAACGGAACAGTCTGTAAGAGAGATGAGGTAGGAGCAGTCGGCGGTAATGACATGTTGGGCCCAAGATTAACCAAAGGAAAGCCAATATGTGCCGTATGAACCCATGAAGCTGTTGAGGTAGGACGACGGGAATAAGGATGCAGAAGGCAAAGCCGAGTTATCAGGGTCGGAGAAGGAGCTAAATGAGCAGCTATACTGATAGGCATGCCAATAAGGAGTTGACCGTCAGGTGTACGGTCAGGGGCATGAGACAAATAGTATTGTACAGCACTAGGATTAGCATCCAGAAATTTGGCAAATTCTTTATCTCCTACAGGAATTTTAGAAACCTTGCTGGTGTCCGTAGGATTCCCCACTAGTATATGAAGGGGGTGATTCAGGCAAAGGCGCAGAGCAAGCATGTGAAACCATGGTGGCGGCTTGCTTTCGAGTGATAACAACCATGGATAGGAGTACACAGTAGGGTTTCAATCTATCAGGAATAGAAACAGACAACAAGAATGTTTGAAATTGGTAGGTTGCTGGTTTGTCAGGAACTGTAAAAGATAGTAACCGATGTAGGTCTAGTAACCGATGTCGGTCAGACTATATCCAGACGTCGGTAAGCTAATCGATTTCAGTGTACAATAGAGACTGGTGCAAGAAAGCACTAAGAAGTTGCTGATTTGGTTGTTAACAATTACTTAGTATGCATTTACCAAACTGTTCTGTAGGTGATCACAAAAAATAGTGTATGATAGAGAAAACAGAACCGAAAACAAGCAAGAATGCACAAACAAATTAACAGACTAACCCTAGGGTTAATTTTAATCAATTGTAGGCTTATGCCTTTAGACGCGGAATGATGTCAATCCTAAACAAAAGACTTAGGGGAAATGTCAAGTTTGTTTTGGCTTATAAGGTTACCTCAATCGAGCAGAGGAATACCACGGAAAAGGGGGAATGTTTTGAGCTATTGTGTTAATTGTGAAGTGATTCGGTATGTGTTGTGCAGTGAAAGTAAGATTAATTTCCTATCAATACTGTGGAAATCACCCCCACGTGTATGACCTGTTACTTAGTCTATGTTCACTAGAATTGAAGACAACAAGCAAGAATGTAATGCATGTGTTTTAAGCCCAAATCGAAAATGATATTCGATGAAGCAAATGAGATGACTTTCACTAATGTGAAACTAGGAAAGCAAGACAAATTCTTTACTAAATATATAACAAAAACAACAACAACAAGTATGCTTCCTAAAATGAAAATAAGCAAGAGAAACAGAAACCCGAAATGGGTCCCATCGGGCGTGCCAAAATGTTTCACACGGAATGTTTCGGCTCTGCAGAATAGACTTGCTTCTATCCTATCATTCCTTTGAGAAATAGATAAGGGTTAGGGCTAGGAGGAATACCTGTTGAATGTTGAGATGGTGTGCGTGTACCGTAGAGAGAGATCAGATCAACTGCAAAGAACTCCTTTTTGTCTTGGAAGGACTACCTGCAAGTAAGAATACAAGACCACCAGATTTTAATTAGACCACAAATGAGGGATCTGCCTTAGGCCCAAGAAATATAAAAAATTCCTTTCGAAGGTGGTCAGTTCCCCTTTTAATACGATTTAACACAAATGATAATATAGAAAGCTATTGCAAAATCACGATTTAGGTATCTCGTTACAAAGCAATAGAAACTAAACTATCAATAATAAAGCGTCACGTTGTTTGTTCGGTTACTGGTCATTGATATGTTTAGGTTGAGTTATAGGGATAAACCGGGCTGGATTTGGGGTTGTTAGGTGGCAAATAGGCAAGCAAAAGGTTTTGGGGTATAAGTCACAGTGACCGACGCCGGTCACTGGGTAACCGACTGCGGTTAGATAACCGCTGCCGGTAGAGGATAAACGATACCGGTAGGGTCAGTAATCTAAGTGCTTCTGGATAGAAGTTGGTTGCAAGATGATTGTGGGGTTATTAGGATTGGTGGATGGCTGAGGGGAATGATGGGAGGATAGGGAAGAATCAGAGTGTGGTAAAATTTCCTTCTGGGAAATATCAGAATGTATGGGTGAAGGTTAGGTGCAGTATGTTGCTGGTAGTAGATCTAGGAATAAACTTATGATTACTATTAATCAACAGGCTCAAGAAACTGGTGCTTAGAAACATATAAAACACTACTTACTCATCCTTGATGCAGATGCATGTCCAAGAACTATGGTGATGAAGGTAGAACTCAGATAGGATGTCCTGACGATCAGAAGATGAGATGTCTTCCCTCACGATGATCAGCTGAGTGTCATAGGGCTCTGGTTGTGCAGTTGCAATCTTGGGCTTGATGTCCTTCTCTGCAAACTCTTCCTGTTTCTTCACTTGTCTCTGCTTTGGCCCAGCAAAATCTGGATTCTCTCTATGATTTTCTCTCTCTCCCGATCAAATGAAAATCCAATCCTTGTTTTTGGTTGGAAGTGGTCATTTACGGGGAACCGATGGTGGTTACGCAACTGACGGCGGTCGAGTAGGAACCGGTATCAGTCCGGTCAAAGCGGGCTATTTTTGGTAAAATAGCCAGCTTTCCCTCCTTTTCTTCCAAGGGATTGGTAACGGGCTTGGTCAAGTCATTATGAAGTTGGTTTTAGGTGCGGATGAGGAGTAATTAGTCATAGGTGTGGAATTGGACCAAGTTATAGGTCTTAATTAGGTTAGTTTAGGGTTAAGACTAGGTCATGATGAGGTGGCGACATGAGGTGGCAGGTATGGGTATGTGGATTTATTAATTATGAGGTAATTAATAAATAATTGTGTAAGGTTTAGGTGGTGAGGTTAGGTTGTGAAATGCAATGCAGGTCACAAGGGGTCGTAAGACACAATTTGGTGTCTACAGATAGTACGATTCCCCTTATTATAAGGAAACTTGTTAAATTGCAAAATATGTTGTTCTTTATCTACACAACTAAATTTTAATAATGAAATATGCTTTGGACATACAATTAAACTATATGAGTAAAGAATGATAAAAAGGATATGTTAATCCTAACATCTAACCATGTAGACGAAGAATCTTCGTCTCTTAAAAGAATGAAATATAAAAGAAATGGTGGTTATGATCTATTGATGTCGAATCACAGCACCCCTGGGACTCTGCAACTCGATGGGTTGAGAATCTCAGTGCAATTGCACAACATGGAGCTTTTCCCAAGTGTGGGACCTTGCGAAATCAGAAAAGCTCTCCGGATGAAGGCCAGCTCCTATTCCTCTGTTCAGATGCACCAATGAAATGCAGAGGTTTACCCAAAAAAACCTAATCTAACTACCAAGGAGACAGGGAGAGAGAAATGCATAAAAATAAACCTAAGCTAAGGGGGTGATGCACCGAGGAATGAAGAACATATGTTTTGCCAATTAAACACAGACCATAGAAATGCAATGCAAAAATCATGCACAGATAAACATATTCACAGTGAAAGATCAGGAGGATGCAAAATGAAACACATAGAGGGTTGAGAAACATCCAAAGTCATGCATTTATTTGCTCCAAAGATTGATACAATACACTGCAAAAATGCCCAGAGGCAAAGGTGCATTACAGTTTCATATGGGAGGTTTGAGCTCCACAACTCTACCTGCCAAAGAGAAGAAGGGAGGGGCCAAAACAAGAATGTCCAACCTTTAGAAAGAAGCCCCTCCTTACAATTTATAGGAAGAATGAGAGAGAGAAGAGAGAGAAAGTACAAATCTACTCCAACCACCTCAGGTTGTATTTAATTCATCTCATTATGGTGGTAGGTGAGGACCATATCAAACCCCAAAAGTGGCAAACTGTATTTTGCATTTTTAAGAACTCGTTCCCACCCAATTAAAGATATCCAATTGTAGTTAGGTAGAGGACATCGTAGGCTTTCCAAAAAGTCCAACCTTGTGTGAATCGGAGCTCCCAGTCAAAAGTTATGGCCATTTGAATATCTGGGTCAGGGTCTGCTTCCTGTCAGCGCTCAGAATGTTGCGCCTCCTGAAGGTGTGCCTTGGCGCATCCATATGCATGTTGAAAATCCTTTCGTGCACAAAAGGCACAAATATGTTTGTGTCGACAACCCTTTTTGTGCGCCAAAGGCGCATTCATGTTTGTGTCGACACATGTTTACGTGCGCCACTTTACCTGCGCCAAGGGCGCAAATTTTCCGTGTCAAATTGATTTCTGTGTGCCACTTTACCTGCGCCAGGGCGCGAATTTTTCCGTGTCAACATTCCTTTCTGTGCGCCAAGGGCGCGTCTATTTCTATGTTGACATCTTCTTCTGTGTGCCAAGGGTGCATTTACATTTGTGTCGACATCCTCTTATGTGCGCCAAGGCGTAACTTTTTCCCTGTTCACACTCATTGTTATGCGCCATTTCCGTGCGCCAAGGGCGCATCTTTACATTGTCGACATCCATTTCTGTGCGCCACTTTCCTGCGCCTTGGCGCATACATTCTCATGTTGACACTCATTGTTATGTGCCCCTTTTACCTGTGCCATGGTCCATGCATTCTTTCTTATGTAATGACACTCATTCCCTGCTGTGCCTCTTCTGTGCGCCATGGGCTGAGGTTTGAATTTCTTTGGTTTCCATATTCTTCCGCTTGTCTATATCTACCCGGGGGGAAGATATATACAACATGATCTTTAATCTTTGTACTTCATTTACAAAGTAAACACTAGCTGAATCTAGGTCGATGACACACTTGATTTAAACAACTAGGTTGCATTAAGAATTAAACGTTTGATGTTTGTTGTCCTGTTTTAGGATAACTACTTGATATGCCATGTTAATGAAAATTAATGAAAACATGAATTAATGAATTTTTCCATATCTAATCAGGCTAGTTATGGATAAAGAACTTAATGAATGATTGGAATTACGGTTAGGTATGGTTTCTGCAATCTAAATCTTAATCCTATATTGATTATGAATTAATGACCACTAAGGGGGTATTTACATCTTGATGAATCAGTTCTCATAGATGTTGGCACACGCTACACCATTACAGGAATTTACCCTCGAGAAGCCCTGGGATGTCTTGAGGATACAATGTTACAGTTGACTTGTGGCAACACCCTTTCATATTTTTTCATCTAGATCTACACACATTTAGACTTGAACTTATCCCCTGCTATTTTCTCTAGGTCAAGTTAGTAGCATGTTTAAGATAGGTAGTAGCTTTCTATGACTTATGGTACCTTGGCACATTCGGTTGAATTAGGTCAGCCGAGTATGCCCATTTACCCTAAGTCATCTTGAGTGTCTTCCTATAACAAATTATGTTGCTAATCTGGGCTAGGGTCAAACCTTGGGCAACTGGACTAACGGTAGTTAGTAAAGACCATTCTAGATAACAGAAGATTCAGGTGAAGGACGTATTCTTAAATGATGAGTATGTCATCTAGGAATATTAACATGAACAATATGTTGTTGAAAATATTTGTCCAGAGTATCGCAAGCTATTGGTTGTGTTGTCCTATGTCACCTAGTTTAAAGCAATGTGATGTCAGATGAATATTTGTAACAAATATTCAGATAGGTTCTTTAAATAGATCACTCAGTACCCAGAATAGGGTATGAAACCAAGTATATGTATTATACGTAAAGTATTCTATACTTTAATTCAACATGAGAGATCGGTTAGTATACTGAGTTATTACAGCTACATATGGTTATCTTCTATAAGATTGATTGACATGGAATGTGTGTTCTAAATGATTTTTTGTTTAGAACAGAGAACATTATGTACAATAAAATAAAATAAAATATCTCTTGTTCCTAAATTCTTAAAATGGGAATGTTACAATAAATGAGAACCTACACTTATAATACTAGCAAAAATCCCAATAAATTGAACATTATTTACTATATGTGCATATCAAAGGTTAGCCAAAGATAATAGAATTCAAGATAACATAATGTTAAGGGACTAAGGATCCATCCCACCGGGCATGCCAAATGTGTGCATGGTTTTGTTCAGCTAAGTTAGAAGAATGAGAACTAACACCTATATAGTTCTATAACAAAGCTAAATCAAAATCTAAAACACCATCAAGATGAGAGCTAAACAAGATCAATACTAAGCATAATGCATTAAATTTGAAACATTGAACCAAGATCAAATTAACATGCTAAAGTATTCAAAACCTCTACATCTCTATCTTACCAACAAAAGCAAAATGGACCTATGTAGACTCCATGGCAATTAAATTGATTGTTTTGATCTTCAAGAACCTAGGAACGAGAGCTCATCAAAGCTTGGCTACAAGACCCCTTTGACTATTCCCATATGACCCAAACACTTGGCTAGAAAATGCAAGAAAGGAGGTTTAGCTCTTCAAATGGTGAATTTCTCAAGAATATCAAAGAAGCTTATAGTCTATTTGCTGTGTTTTTCTTTTTTCTTCTCAAGGAATTTAGGTGTAAGTGTAAAGGTAGGAGGAGAGATCTTTATATAGCCCAATGGATAAAGAAATCACTACATCCCTTTGCATGTGGGATAATAGGGATGTTGAGTTAGTTGTGGAGAAGGGGGGTTTAGATAGGGTTGAGTTAACTTTAGGAGGGTTTAGCTTGTCCTTTAGTGACTCATGTGGATAAAGGGGGCTCATTAATTAATCAAGATGATTTAATTAATAAATGTGCAAGCTTATCAAAGCTTTTAAAGGAATATTAGCATGATTTAGACTATAGAAGGGGATTAAATCAATTAAATATTGATTTATTAGTTAAATAAAAGGGGAAGATAATTAATTAATAATATTTAATTAGTCTAGATAGGAGTGATTTATTAATAGAAGGTCGTTAATTAGGGTACTTGTTGGATAGGTGACTTAATTAATTAACATAGTGTAATTAATTAATAGAAGGTGAGCACTTTTGACGATATGTCGCCAATTTGCAGGAAAGGATATAATTAGCACAATTTAAGTATTTCAATTGCTCGGGCATAATTATAGGTGTCTACACTTACTACCACGGTTATTCTGCATTTTACTTCATGGGACCAACCATTTCATGTACATGTGGATGCCTCTGGCATGGCCATTGGCGTAGTATTGGCTCAGCCTGGAGAAGGTATTATAGATCATCTTATCCGTTTTACTAGTAGAAAGTTGACTCATGCAGAGCAAAATTACCCCATTAAAGATCATAAAGCTTTGTCAATGATCTATGTGCTACATAAATTGTGACAGTACCTACTAGCTAAAACATTTATCTTTTATACAGATCACATGGAATTGAAGTATTTGATAAACAAGCCCATTTTACAAGGGCACATATATAGATGGGTACTCTTATTTCAAGAATTTTATTTCACAATTATGGTAAAACCAAGGAAACATAATTCTGGATCAGACCATTTATCCAAAATATAGTCAGGAGAAGAAGCACAAGACATTGAAGACACCATGCTTGATGCAAAGTTATACAAGTTACAACACGTGCCATTAGAATTAGAGGACATTACTATCTTTCTATGGACAGGTATGGCATAATAAGGAATTAAATACTTGGAGAAGAGACAACTTGCTATACATACGGCACCCTATATGTTGATTAGCGGTGACTAGGCAAATTAGGCCAGGATGAAGTATTGTGCCATTGTGTACTGGAACATGAGTGCACATATATAATGGAAGAAGCTCATGGTGGTATTGTAGGTGGCCACTATTTAGGTGATGCCACTACTTGGAAGCTTTTACTTGCTAGATTATGGTGGGAGACTCGTATAACTATTGTAAAGCATATTTCAAGGCTTGTGATCACTATCAATGCCTTCGGAAACTAGGTCAACAAGATGAAATGTCTCTAAGACCCATTACTAGCGTAGAACCATTTGAGAAATGTGCTATAGATTTTGTGGGTCCTATTTCACAAGCCGCGTGCCTGACTAGATCACGCTATATCATTACTTACATAGATTATCTGACAAGGCGGGCTGAAGCAGAACCTACAAAGGATTGTACAATGGCTACAACAGCTAGGTTTATATGGGAAAATATTATTACATAGTATGGCTGTCCATTGAGTTTGACCAGTGATAGGGGCACACATTTTCTTAATGAGACAATCAAAATTTTATTGGATAAATTCATGATTGCACACCATAAGACTACACCCTATCATCCTCGGGCTAATGGAATTACTGAGGCTTTTAAACAAAATTTGAGGCAGAAATTGACAAAAATATGTGATGTTGGAAGAAAGGATTGGGATGATAAATTATCTGCAGTGCTTGGGCATATTACACAACATATAAAAGGCTGAACAAAGCCACACCATTGTAGTTAGTGTTTGGAGTGGAAGCAGTTCTTCCTATGGAATTCATGTTACCATCTTTACATATTGAATGTAATGGAGGTCTAGCTGATGAGAAAGCATTAGAAGAACATATTGAAAATTTAATTAAGATGGATGAGTGACAAGCCATAGCATGTTGGAGTCAAAAATAAGAAAAGGCCAGGTAGAAATCATGGCATGACAAGCACATCAGGGCTAAAAAGTTCAAAATTAGACATATGGTGCTTCTTTATGATTCTAAGTTTTTGTGCCATCTAGGAAAAATCAAGGTACATTGGTTGGGGCTGTATGATGTCACTCACATACTTGAAACATGTGCTTTTTAATTAGAGGTGCTTGATGGAATACAGTTTCCCAGATACTTCAACAGGAGTAGGATGAAGCCCTACTATAAATAAGTCTTCTTGGTGTTTGTAATAAGGTAGCATTTCCATTCAGATTAGGTTTTAAATTTTGTATTTTTCTTAATATATTTCCTTATTTGTCTCTATGCTTTGTCAATTTAGTTGGTGTTCTTGTGTAATAAGCACATTTGTGCACTAGAAGCTGATTACTATTTGAAGCATTTATATGCATAGAGGAGTGCACATACCCTTAGTGTGGGGTGGTTATTGATATCTAGGTACAAGAATGTTGAAATAAAGTCCACATGAAAGGAAAAAAGTACTACAGGTGCTATTCAAGTTAGAGAATTGATAAAAGAGATTTCTTCTAGACAAAATGACCATAGATGGAGAAAAATGATAGAACAATATAACGCAAGGTAAGCGGAGGACATGAAGACTACTAGTGGAAGATGCAATGACGAGGTACTCGAGTGTATGGAAGTGCACTGAAGAGAATTCTATAGCTAAAAGGTAGGAGGGCATGCTAGAAGGTTATAGCTTGGGCATGAAGATGTACTACATAGAAAGAACAAAAATGGTCAATTAATGAGAGGATTGTTGGTAGGTGAAGAAGAAATAAATGCACTAACTTTTTGAAAATCTATATAAGGATGGGATGTAAGTTCATTCTTACCATTGTAATCATGATAATTTGAAAGATCCAAGTGCAACTGAGATGTGAGAAGAGTATTCAAGGGTGAAGAGTGTGAATCGAGACATGAAAAGTAGATTTATGCACAGAGGAAGCTTACATCCCCAGTTGTGAAGGTTTTGAGCAAAGAAAGGCGTTGAAAAAGATCTAGGGAACACAATTTCTACTAGGGCCCATTGAATTGAGATAGGGTTTTATTTTTCACATTACATGATATAAAAGGTGAGTATTTGAAGTGAGAATATTACAGGTTATAGATGGCACCAAAGAAAGTACCTACTGCAAGAGCTAAGGGGAAGTAGAGGTTGAAATGAATCCTGAGAGTAATTTCTCAGAAATGTAGTATACAGAGGGTGTGATTGTGGGTCAAGAATAGGATTCCCAAATTTGGAAGAGCAAGATCAGTGATTACAACCATCATACACCTGAAAATAAGGAGCTAGATGCATTATTAAATACAAAGACAAATAAGCACATAGCAGAAGACATGCCAGTGTATGATGACACTGGGGATAATTTTTTGAGGAAAATTGGAGTTTACCAGTTGTATGATCTCCCCTACTTAGGTAAATACGAACCCTTGTACCATTGGTTGATGAGAATGGTACATGAATATTTCTTCTACTTTGTAGGACATAGGGTAAGGATCACAGCCGTGTTCGTCTCAACAGTAAAAGGGTTGAAAGGCATAGGGGTAGATCTAAATAGTGATTTAACTGATAAGTCCATAATCCTGGAGAAAAGGAAGAAGTTGGGGTATACCAAGGGTCTGTACGACATGGACATTGATAAACTGAAGAAGTAACCAATCATACAAGCAACAACACACTTAGTGACAAAGTTGAATGACCAAGAAATATGGTCACAAGTAAACACAATGTGGCTACACATTGTGAAGAAGATGTCATAGGGAGTGACTTACAACATATCCAGTTACATTGTGGAAAATTTCATTGAAGAAGCTTGCATAGGAGAGAAAATCATAGTTAGGTCTATTCTATTGTCTCTGGTGTTTATGGAAATCGGGGTGCCTGATGGGCCAAAGGAGAAACTCTGGGAATACCCTATGGAGAACAAGTCACTTATAGAAAGATTTGGAATGTTCTTATGTGAAGGATCAATGAAATTACCATTCAAGTAGAGGACGAAGAAGTGGTATGAAAGGCTCTATGCAGTGTTCGAAGAGGAATGACGCGTACCCAAGGAGTTACCTTTAGTAGTAGGAAAGGCAGTGCAATTCATGGTATATGAGCACTTTTGCATCATGTGGTTCTCCATGAAAGATGGGGCTTGGAACGCATGTTCAAAATTACCATATTCTTTCACAACACAATATTTCTAGGAATTAATTCACCAGTTTTCATATGCATGTCACCTAAACTTCAATGTAAACAAGGTAGATTGCGAATACCATACACTGAGAAAGACATATGTATATCAGAGAGGAACTACCTACATCGAGAGGCTTATCTCAAATGTGTTAAACATGAAGCTAGTAAGCTTGGTTTTTGGATATGTTGGAGCAACACTTGTGTATCTTAAACTCAATCCCAATATGGAGTAAAAAAAATATGTGGAAAACAATTTTGTGCTTCCAGGGCCACATAAGGGTAAGCATACAGTATAAAATGTGCCAACTCCACAGCTTACAAAGAACATAGTGGTGGATGAAGAGGAAGAGGAACAAAAAGATAGTGTTGTCTTGGAGCATAGAGGAAGAAGGTAGCCTTGAGATAAGGTAGAAATGGAGTGCATGATTACGCCACCTTAGGGGCAGGAAGGAGAAGATGATGATCTATATGCAGTACAAGGAGATCGCTGCTTTAAGAGGGTATTCAAAAGAACTAGAACCCAAGGTGTTACTCCACCATCAGTGAGCAGATTACCTTGACTCTCTCCATAGAAGGAGACAACTAAAAAGAGAAGAAGGAAGTTTAAGCTGAATGAGGAGGCAAAAGAGTCAGAGGAAAGTGTTCCTGAATCCCCTACACCACTAGAGTAGATGGAAGAACCAAATGAAAAAGAAATGAAGGATGGGGAAGAAGGGGAAAAGGAGGTAGATGGGACAACACACAAGACTACTCAGGGAATAGTAGAACAAGCTCCAAATCTTTATGCTTAAGTTCCTAATGGGCCAAGATCGAAGAGGACAAGTTGGTAGTATACTGCACCAATCATGGGCTACACTGAAGACATAGGTAAAATTTTTTGCACACATTTTCAAAGCATAGAAACACCAAAGTAATTGTATGGGTGTGAGATGATGAATGAAGATATGGAAACCATGTGCATAAAGAAGCAACTGTCATGGTCAATGCACACGCACATGGATGAACCAAAATTTTATGCATGTGAAGAGTCATGTGTATCAAGGAGATTGAAAAAGACACCTTAGGCAAGACTCATAACAGTAAAGCCTACTATTATTTCAAATGAACAAGTGAGCAATGCTTTTGTAAAATTATTGACAAAGGTGAAATGATGAAATGTGGATAAGGATGCAACAATTAGGGCATTAAGAGAAAAAATCAAAATTGAGGATGTAGAAATAGTGTTCCTAAAGTAAGAAAAAGACTTGGCACAGGAAAAGAATGTTATTTTCATTAGCATGGTAGAGGAAATTGGGCACAATATCATAAAATAAAATCCACACTTAGAGCCTAAGGTACCAAAAAAAATCCTTCGGAAATGCATTATTGTAAACCTTAGTAGATTTGGTACTTAAGGATGGACCTCTGTGCATGCCAGCACCAAAGAATACTACGTAGGAAGCAAAGAGGGAAATGGATTTGGTGATGAGGAAGATTGCATCATATGAGGCATTGCTCCAAAGCTTGCAGGAAGAACTGAAGAAAGAAGACGAAGCATTGAATATTTTTATAGCCCTAGAAGCCGTTATAAGGACCAAGACAATGAAGTCCTAAAAGATATGAGGGATGAGACCTTGGGCCACACAAAATTATTAGCGCTTGTCAAGAATAAGCACGAGGACCTTATAGTAGCACAATAACCATATAAGGAAAGGATAGATGAGCTTAGGAAACTCATAGCACAAAAGATGGACTTATTAGAAGGAAGAATGACTGTAATTTCCAACATTGTTTTGGTCTTGCAGAATGAGAAAGGAGAAATTGCACAAGATGAGCTAGAGTCAATTGCAGTAGATATCCTAGAAAATGAAAAGGCTACGCTCAATGATTAGAATACATTAGAGGCAAAAATAAAAGAAGAATATCTAGAATTAATTATTCCAGTTGAAGAAAAAGATGCTGTAGAGTAAAATAATTCTTTTATTCATAAAAATTATTTCTATTATTCTATTCATATTCTTCGATTCATTTTTGGAGAAAACTATTATCGGGGCAGCAATGCAATTATTGTGGGGTAATGTTGGTTAGTAAAAGTATGGAACTTAGCAAAAATCATACAGAAGGTTCACGCAGAAGAACAAAGTGCATTCAAAGGCATGGAAGGGTTAAGAAAGAATCACACACAAAGAAGAGAGATAGATTTGGGACTTAGGCATTTTCACGTGTATGAGATATTTTTGGAGATAGCATGCCAAACACACAAAATAGTTAAATAATTACATGACACGCATTGGATATTTATGGAGGATCGGATATGAAGCACTTTGCATGGGTACAGGTTGAGAATAGATTTACTACTGACAGTTAACTAGGAGAATTATATTGTTAGCACACTTGCATGTGTGGGTTATTATTTTAATGGGGTGCATGGCTAATAATAGAATGCGAGCATGTTTTGGGATTAGATAAGCGGTGAAGGGAAAGTCCACACCCTTCTAAATATGTAGTGAACTGCATAGTAGCAGGAGGTAGATGTGTGATATTTAAGTTATTATGAGGTCATGTTTACCATATCTGATGCGCACATAGACTATGGTACTATATATTGTAATTATCTTCTATGTGGATTTATCATGTTTAATGTAAGGGAATGTATTTGGCTGAATCAGAATGTCAAATCCTTTGTATAAATGATTCATGCATGCTTGATTTCATCATGGTTATCATCTTAAGTTTGATATTCTCTAGATCTAGATCTGAATATGTACTGTAGACTGAAATATTAGCCATAGATGTGAATGCAATTAAGTATCTTCATCATGTGCTAACATCCTGCAATATCAACCCTAAAGAGGGGCATGGTACCTTTTTGCATGCTTCAGGTGAGCACTTCGTTCTAGGCTGAGTGATGTGTCAGCGTGCACTTGGGATTTTACTGGTGAATTCTAGGTTACATCACTCTCTTTCAGGGTCTCAAAATCCTATTACTATGCATCACCCCAATATAAATTTCCTTTTTATTTCAAAAAATATTCAAGGGGGATGGTAATATTAGCATAACCATTAATAAAATTCATATAATAAATAGTGTGTCTAAGGAAACCACACATCTCTCTCTGATTAGTTGGCTCTTCTAACCCCAAAATAATTGTAATCTGAGTTGGATCCACCAACAATCCTTCCTTGAAAATGATATGTCCAATTAAAATATCAAAGTGAGTTGTAAAAATTCACTTCTTAATGTTCAAATAGATTCTAATTTACCTACATATTTCAAACATCAATCTCATATTTTCACAATGATATTTAACCAGCCCATATATGATGTAATTATCCAAATAAACCTATAAAAACTTATGAATAAATTCTTGGAATGCTTAAATAACTATGAAAAAGAACAATTTTGGTGCATTCTTCATCCATAGGGCATGATGGTGTATGTAAAGATTCCCCATTTAGATGAAAATGTGGTCTTCTCCTTATCTTCATGCACAATCCTTACATGATGATAAATTGAAAATCCATTAGTGAATGAGTAGATTTCACGCCTTACCAATCCTTCTAATATCTCTTCAGTGAATGGCATATGAAAAGGATCTATGACACATGAAGCATTGAGAACTCGGTAGTCACTAAAAATCATGATTTAGCCATCCTTCTAAATTCTAATCACCATGCGGCTTAATCATTTAGATTCCTCAATAGGCTCAATAATTCCTAACTTGAGCATCTTATCAATTTCCTCTTTTACTTTGACGCAAAAATTAGGATTCATCTAATAAGAATTTTTCCTAACCAGTCACATGCCCTCCTTAAGCTTGATTCTCATTTCCCCTAATGATATATATACTCCTTTCGATTCATGGTACCCCATGGAAAAAATATCTTGAAAGTCACATAGCTGCTCAATAAACTTTTCAACTTCAAGTTTAGACTAGTAATCGCTAATGATAACCTCTTTAGGCACATCCTCAGTCCCAATGTTTTAACATCGTTGTTTTCAAAAGCACATGGTATGCATGATCTTGCTCATATATGGAGTCTACAACCTCACACACACTCTGTGTGTGCTTTATATCTAAATCCTCAATTTCTTCATCATCTATGAGGTACACGAGCTTCCCTTTCTCTTTCTCATTCCAAGTGCACCCTAGTTGTGTCTCTAATTTTTCTACCATGTCCTCACATGCCTCAGTGTCAGATTCACTAAAAACCTGTATCATGATCTTCTCACCCTTTGCACTATCTTCCAATGTGGTGTGCTTCATAATCTATAAGGCTTCATGAATTAGAGGCTTAGTATAAAAATTCAAAAGTATGAACAATACCTTTAGTTAGGTGGCACTAACTCATTGTCTCCTCCTTTAACTCATAATATATATACCAAACATGCACATAATGTCATAAAGTATAATAAAACTTGTGTACTCATAGAGATGGTGGAAAAACATCTTTCCATGTGTCGAATTCTACTCACAACTATGAACATGTACTAATGGAGAGGTCTTCTTATCATAATCTTGTACTAAATAAGGGAGATTATTCCTCACAAAACTTGTTTAAAATGCTACTCTGATCTTGCGCCATCCCAATAAACTATCTTTTTGTACTACCCACTAGTGCATTTTTGTCCCACATAATTTATATACCATCATGTTTATCATATCACCTTCATTGTGCCACCATTCCTCCATGCGCAAGAATGACTCAAGATTATCCTCTCTAGTATACTTCAATAAGATTGTTTTAACCAACTTCATAATTATGCATAACCTTATCATCCTAGTAACTCATCCTTGTACCTCGCATGTAAACATTTCATATTTTTCATGGGACCAATTGTCACATGCCACATTGGTAGTATCACCGATGAACTTCACATCTTCCCAATAAAGAACACCCTCCTTAGATGGCTCCATGTTATTAGGGTCACACACCATATATGTGTAGATTCTATTAATATCTTCCTATTTGATGGGATTTATATACGGCACAACCTTCACGTCATCCAAGGATATCACAATGCACTCATCCTTGTTTTGAAAACTAATGTATCTCTTATTGAAGCGTAAATCTACATTATTAACATAGCACCAGGGATGTCCTAACAGAGAAGGGAAATTATCAAATTCAGTCAGCTCCAACACCTCAAAGTCACCTGTGAATTTTTCTCCTTGAATAGTGATAGATGCATCCTTTAATACCTAAATGGGCATGGATCTTTTCTTGTTATCCATTTACAACACATTTAAGGATGGTTGTAATGGTTGCCTTCCCATTTGGTTCCAAGCATCCAAGGTAAGAAAATTAACTTTTATGCCTATATCAATAAGAATATTACTTACCAACCATCCATTAATCATTGCATCTAGTCTAATTTCCTTATAATATTCATGGTCCTATTGTGGAAGATTAGCATGTAGGATATGGTTCTCTTTCAACACTTGCATGTGGTACCTTATCTCACAACCATTATCCCAATAAATGGATGATGTTATCTTTCCTCAACATCCTTTACACCTCCTTAATTTCATCAATATATTTTTGAGGGAGTTCAGTACCCCTCGCATGTTACCTCTCACACGCTTTCTCTTTCAAACACTGTATCTCTCCCTATATCTCCATGATAAAACTCATGGTCTCCTAAAAATCTTCCTTATGATGGGCTGGCTGCTACATCTGGATAATTTTCATGTACCACTTCTTCCCATCTAATGAGAGGTATTTCAGTGCCCTGATTATGCACGTGTGCTACATCTACACAAATAATAACTAACAAAGGTTAAATTTCATGTTCAACCATTTTCTTAGGTGCCCACCGCTCATGGTTTGTGTGCTCTAACTTAATCATATTTGTGTCATTGTACTTATTTTTGTTCTTACACATATGGGTATACAAATTATGACAATCCTCAACCTTGTATGCCTTTCCATAGTATCAGGGATAATTTTAGTGGTGAATATTCGTAATATGGCGAAAATTTCATTTTATGAAAATTTGAAAAGGTGAATTATTCGGAGTGGGTCGGTGTCCTGTTCGTCTAAAATATATAGTATATTTTTTCTGGGGAGTCGGCTTCACCTTCATTTGAAAACATCTCCTATAAAAGCCTAGCTGATTCGCTGGGTAGTATACCTCAAGTAGCTTAACAAATTACCAATACTATGAAATTTGAACTCGCATACCCTTAAGCACCAGAGATTCAGATTACTATTAGCCTATGATTGTTGATGCACGATAATAGCTGTACTAACGTGCGACAGAAGAAGTTTTGATGCATGACTTGGGCAATGTTGACGTGCAACAGAGGAAGTGTTGATGCGCAACAGAGGAAGTGTTGATGCGTGACAAAGGAAGTGTTAACGCGTGACTTGGGCAGTGGTGATGCATGACAGAGGAAGTGTTGACATGCAACAGAGGAAGTGTTGATGTGCAACTTGGGTAGTGGTGATGTGTGACAGAGGAGGTGTTGACGCGTGACAGAGGAAGTGTTGACGCATGACAAGGGTAGTGTTGACGCGTGACAGGAAATGGGTTGTTGATGTGAGACAAGTGCAAAGTTGACACGTGAGAAAGACCTCAGACATGGAGATTTTTGATGAGAAAGTAGAGGTCAGAGGCTGCAGATGCACGACAGGAGATTTTGCTGTCACGCGTCAAGAAATGTAGTGACGCGCGTCACTGCATTTTCTTGACGCATGACAGTAAAATCTCCTATCGCACATCTGCAGCCTTCTATCGCACCACTTGACAATGAGACAAAAAAATTTCATACAACCCCCAAAAAATTCACCTTCCCGTGAAACCAGTTTCAGGGATATTCGCCAGGTATTCTCCACCTCCAATTTTCAAGAGGTCTCTTAAAATGAACCCTGCATAGTATGCACAAACTTGATTCTTGGGACACTTGTTTTGATAGTGATAAGGAAATCCACACATATAACATGTCCTTCATACAAACATTCCACAACCACCATGACCTCTACTTCATAATCCACCTCTGAAACCTCCATTTCCATTGTTATGCACTTCGCTAGTCTATCCTAATTGTGACTGAGAGATTCTTGCCATAGTGGTTTAGTGTAACCTTGTCTGACATGAATCATGAATATGTTCAATCAAATGACAGTCGGTTGTGTCATGGGTATGAGCATCACAGATTTTGCAATACATGGAGACACTCTTTTGCATTATGCACTGTAAAAGTGGACAATTACAAACTTCATGATTCTTATGAAAAATCTCATAGGATGTCAACAATGCACACATATTCTTGTGTAAGGAGCTACCCTTTGTATTTCCTTTGACCTCATAATTTGTGCATCATAACCTAGTACATGTCTCATGTGTTGAATTGACAGACAAATTCTCCAACTAAGTGGTTGTTGCTAGTATCTGAGCTTCAAGGAATGGACTTAATCCTATGTAAACACTTCAACTACTTTTGCATGTAATGACGCTTCCAAGGATTTGCATGGATTAGTTAATGTTTTATGTGAGAGAAATATTAGGAATGGTTTCAAAAATCCTCCTACAAACCATTATGCATGTTGGCTTCGATGAATATCATAAAATATCTTAGATAACAAGGTCTTAAAACATGAATCATACTCCTAAACACTCTTAGATATTCCATGCTTGATATCCTTCAAAGTGTTAATGTTCTGTTACTCGAACTTAGGTATATGAAAATCAACTAAAAAGGCAGTGCACAATGCATCACAATCAAATGTTGTTTGACGTCAATCATATTTATTTTACTAACTATGTGCACACCCTTGAATTGAGGTGGAAAATTGATTGGCCTTATTATCAGGAGCTTTTATTCCCTTATCTCCCCATAATAACTCACACTTATGCACATGTTCAACTACATCTTGCACACCCATATGCTCTGAAAAATAAGAGACATTTAAAAGAATATTTGAGGTGTTTTCTATTAAGGTTGTTGAGTTTGTTGTAATGGATATTATGTCCCTTTTCCTGGAGTGGAGCCAAATCTTGAACTTGATCCTCCACTGGGATTACCTCTACGTGATGGCTAACCTAAACCTCATGATCCTCCCATCATGACTTGAGTGCCTATTAAATAACTTCTTTATGTCCCCGTGATAGTGTTAAACTACACACTAATCAAATGTCCTATAGCTCCACTAATAGCACTACTTCTAATAGGTAGCCGTAACTTCTTTGTCCTAACAACACACCTACCAAATTGGTTCCAAACAATCTTTGTCTGAACATGGTTCCTATTTTACCACCATATGCACATCTTTAATCTATTGTATCTTTTGAGCTGATACCAATACGTGTCTTCTTGTATCCCCAATCCACTATGGTGATACTTGATTAGCTTCCTACTCACATTCACTATGATGGTCTTCTACAATAAGTTCTAGATTCCAAGCACCTTGCACAAGGGCTAGGTGGTGTAGAGAAAAAATCATGCACTTTAGAAATTTATTTATCCTATTCTCATACTGCTATTTAGAATGTTCTCAAGGGAAGAAAGTATTAATTAACGCCCCATCCTTTTGGCCATATTATTTATTTTATTTCACATTTCATGACCCATTACACCTATTTACCTAGTCATTTACAAAGATCCTGCGTCATCTTAATCCTAACCAGGAACAAAAATTTAATATTGGGGTGCCCAAGTCCCACTTGGGGGAACCTTGGTCTATTTTCTACTTTCCCACCATTTTTTGAGTCTTTTCTAGGTGTTTTTCGTTCTTATCTTTTATGTGGTTGGCCTTTTTTAGGTTAATTATGAAATTAGATCAAGAGAAACCTATGAATATAAAATTATGAGACCATAATGAGGGACCTAAAATCACTATCTACTATCACTCCATCTAGAGTTTCATCCATCTATTACATGGGCATCCATATAGCTCCATCATTAAGGTACAAGATAGGACATCTACATCACACTTCACAGGGGGAGGGATTCCATTATATTCTATGTAAAAATACTATTACATTTTCTATATTTAGCTATTTCTTGATATTTCATAAATCGTGACTAAAACAAGAGCAACTAGGGCATGACATGCACACACACAAGAACTATATCTGAGTTTGAAATGTTTTGATAAATGCATCCTGGTTCTAAATACATAATTTAGAACTCACAAATCAAATAACCATTCATTAACAGATAACCATATGCAGCTGTAATGACTCGGAGTACCTCCGATCTATTCATTTCATGACTCGGTTATCTACCGATCTATTCATGAGTAATATGAGTTGGCGTTATTATTTAACACTTCACTCCTGTGGTTCTCTTCCCTATTCTGGGATTCAGAATGCTCTGTCCAAGGAACCTAACTGAATAATTGTTACCATTATTCATCGGCATCTCATCCCTTAGACTAGGTGAATTAGGACAATGCAATCAGCAGCTTGCGATACTTTGGCCAAAGATTTGAAACATATTGTTTATGTCTCGTATTCCTTAACGGCATACTCATCAATCTGGAATACGTCCTTCACCCCATTCTTATGTTATATAGAATGTCTTACACTGACTACTGTCAGTCCTTCCTTTCACAACTTAATCACTCGGAGACAGATTAACAAGGTGATAATGTTATATGGATGCCCACGAGTATTAGGGATACGATGACATACTGGTTTAACCCTGCAGTTAGACCAGTGTGTCAAGATACCCCGAACCTCCTAGGCAGCCTTATAACATGGCCACATTCCTAATTGGTCCCTGAGTAATTCGTCAAGATCAAAGTGTAAATCTTAGCGATCAATGCAAAGGGTGTCGCCATAAGTCACCTGCATTGTTGTAACTTTGAGAAGATCCTAATCTTCTCGGAGGTACAACCCTGCAGTTGACTTGTGTCGTCAACCTTTAAATCCGCCTCGAAAAGATCTACTTAATAATATGCGTTACGCACGTTGAGTTTTAAATTACTTTAAAGACTTTCCCCATAGGTTAGCCTTTCCCAATCCCTGGATTCTTCGTCTTAAGACGACCTTCCTCAATAAAACCCATTACATGGTAGAGGTATTAAGGTCAAGCTCTCATCAAGGAGTCATTAGAATACACATGATTCTAAAACAACAGAATTGGACATTATCTCATTACCTTCATATGAGATTGCCATCTGAACCCCATTAGGTTTATTTCAGTTCTCTTAACTGAATTTATATCATACTTATTAGTATAAAGATATAAATGATTAAGAACCCAATTTAATATTGTCCTGTCATACTAGGACTAGGGATTAGTAATTTACCTCAGCTTGATTAGTGTTCTGTTTAGGTTCGTTTTAACCCTATCTTTTAAAAGACAATGATTTAAATTTCAATCACATTCTCTTTAAGCTTTCATTGTCAATCACAAAAGCATCCAATTACACAAAGATAACATTGCCACTCTGGTATATAAACCGAAGAAGGTCAACTATCAGAATTAAGAATACAACACATAAGTATCAATACTTATTTTTATTCCTTCAGAACTATACAATTACATTTTATGCAAGCAGCATACTTGATACAATGCTTAACGGAAAAGAAACATCTTTCCACATTTAGTACATTTAGAAAATCAAGCTGTAATTCTTATAAATCAAATTAAACAATCTGATCATCCTGTCAGATCTGCATTGCTTTTACCACTTACGGCAACCATCTGCAAAAATAGTCAACATGAGTCAGTTCGATGAACTGAGCATGATAAGCACTAACTTTTAAAACAATTGCAATCCGTCAATTGTTTTCATTAAACACCCTGTTTAAATGAGTTCCATTAGCCAAACAAGTAAACATATTCAGACTATGCCCTTGTAATACAAAATGACTACAAACGTGTAACTCTATCATTGTTACAGAATAGTCCTAAACATTTCTCAAATATTTCTTCAAGTATTAAGAATCAAAGAACGAAAGTATCCAAACAATTATCTTTAATCCAAGATCAGCAACATTGGACAGATCGTTCCATTCATCCGAAAAGGAAATATCATAACAACTCTTGAGTACATCAATATGTAAAAATAGCTCCTACTAATACAGATATCAACATGTATTAAAGTAATAGAAGAGAAGGAAACCAAACATTCACACTTCCTTCCACATAAGTTCACTACTGTACCATCTCCACATATGGAAAACATTCATCTGGTAAGTATACGAACAAGTCCGACAAGCCACAAGAAGAATCACTATTTTATTAACAAAATAGAACACAACAATAAATCAGTCGGGACGTCAACAGCACACTGTATTATTTAAACCTTTAATTAAACAACTACAGTCGGTAGCCCCCATGCCAAACAATGATGTCTATCTATCAGGTAGACTCAGAGTGACCTTTCACAAGAAGCGACGGACAAGAAGATAACACAGCCGTTACCTGCTTTGGTACAGTCAACAACTCCAAATTCAAACATACACAAGAATGAATAACAATGCGAAGAAAACATATTACGTCTTCAATCCCAATAACAACCTACAGCCTGTTCAAGCCTTTCTTACTGTGTAAGGCTTTAGACCCAAGGTCAAATTCAGAGGATCTCCTTTGTTGTCACAGTCGACAAGAGGCTCGAAAACATTAAGCCATGACATTTACCCATAACTAAGCAAAGAGATCTTAAAACGAAAACCACGCACCATGTACAGTCTCGCCAAACGGAAGTAAAATCAGGATGGAAGCATAACATGGGACAACGAAGCCACTTCTGAACGCAATCAGAACTGAAAGTATGTGTTTACAACCTTCTTTACAGAAGCCATAACTCATGGCGTCAAGATATTGAAGAAAGCCAACAGGGCCAAGAACATTACCCGTTCAAACTCGGGCTTATACATACAACAGTGACATGTATACCATTCGAGGATTTAAAACAAAGTCCATAAACAGTATTCACCGTTTAGCCTGTCCAAAGGCCGATATACAAAATATCCTTCCATACCCATGGTACCCAATGGTGTCAAAACAATAGTAAACCAACAGGCTTAAATTGAGTCAATAACACTGTTTAAATAATAAGTTCAACAGAGTTTAAACAACAGTAAACAAACTAAAAAAGAAGATAATGAATCCATCCGTGCCAACAATGGCAACATTTAAATTCAGGCATAAGCCAATTCTGAATACCGAATTTCCAAACAAGGAATCCAACGGAACCCTTACCAATATTTTTCGCACAAGATGGCACAGGAAGGAAACGTAGAATTTCATCCAAATAGTATATACCACAATTTCTTGCAACACGAAGGTAAAATAACAGAGGTCGTGTTACCAGTCACTCCTCGAGTACAAAATCAAATTACCAGTATTCCAATAGATATTTAAACAAAGTTTCAATAGTGATCCACAATACGAATCATTCAATGGACTCAACAGAGTCGTTTGAATACAACAATACCTATTTCCATAATGCGTACTGTCAACGGGTAAATCCTTTAACCACAACGCAAGAAATACACAATTTCCACAAAGGTCGCAATGAAATACTGAAACACAACAAATCAACCGTTCATAATGAACTTAAATTACCATAGCGATACCTTACTAGACTCTGTAACCTTCAACTATGACAACCACCACGAAATATACAAGGAAGCCCAGTAAGACTGAACATTCACACAAAAGTTCAACAGTATCTTTTCCGACAGTACCACAATAAGCATGGACGACCAAAAATCGACAAGCATTACAGTGGCCTATACCCATCACAGGAATAATCTATGGACTCTCACCGAACAGGCCGAGCAATCATACTTTTCATATATATATCTCCCATATTTAAGCCAGAATGAAAACACGAAGAATAAAGCCACAATTCGAATTTAACAAACACCCATCAAGGGATAATTGAAAAAAAATCGAACCAGAAGAGATACAGTACCAAAAATCACACAAAACCACCATAGAAAATCATTCATTTCCATAAATCATTTGAACAGAGTTGTTCTAATGAAATCACTTGAAAGACAACAAGATATTTAAAGGTTAGGGCCTAACATGCCTGGATTTTTGCTCAAAATTCCGAAGCAGACCACTGGAAGAGCTCAGACTTCCTTTTCCTTTTCCAAGTTAGAGCGATCAACAAAATTTTGTTATCTCCATGACATATATATTTTCCTTGCCAGAGAAAAGAGCTAGATACCCTCATACTCGCCATGCAACTCAAAGAAGACTGGTGCGAAGAACCAGTGAACAGGCAGAAGGAAAACCGAAAATCGCGATAAGCCAAACAAACCAACAACTTCCCAGTTTGCATGCCTTCACGCGAGTTCCGAGCTCGACTACCGAGCGCATTGAATGCATTTACACCAACTTTCCCGCTCAAACTCCACTGCCACCGACCGCCAAAGTTGGCGACAGACAAATGAAATCTCAAGTCCATTTCCAGTTTTGGCTACCTGCCACGTCGGCTTAGGTTAGCTGTTGCTAAAACCTCTGCCATGACCTGCCCTTCATACATATCCTTAGCATTTAATCCCATAGAAAACGCCGCCCATGGTTCGCACCCCTCCATAGGCCCCTTTACATTCTTGCTCATAGTTAGGTTAGTATCTTAGGTTAGAATTTAGGATAACACCTAATCTAACTTCCATAACATAGCTACTAACTTAGGACATTAGTACTTAGCCTAGGTCTAGGTTAGATTAACACTAATCTAACCCCTAGGTTAGGTTTAGTTTTAGGTTACTAACCAATAATAATTCCAGTTAGGTCTACATTTCGTACACTCAGAAAAAGACCTACATCATACGTCTTCGAACAGGTTTAGCTCCTGTTCTGCCTTAGGCTACAGAATCGTATGTAACCGAATTATTACCTGGTCCACAATCGAGACCTTCCAGATATACTTCCATATCGGGAACCAATTCATTTCACTTGATCAGCCTGAGTCATACTCCTGACTAGCTTATTAAATGCTTCTAGACCTTGCAACCTGTTCAAGGTCTGTAATTTTTAATTCCTCACGAACAGACTTAGAGCAATACTTGGATCAATTCCACTGATCCAAGATTAGATCTTAAAGATGGATAACTCTATAATTCATTCCGAGATCAGATTAAACTCAGATGCAAAATGAAATAGATAAAAGAGTCTAAACATATTCTGACTCAGTCAAAGATCTGCAAAGAAATTACAGTACATATCAAGCATGATTTCTAAATCGAGGAACACATCCTTTTACAAGAAATCACATATCAACACTTGTATGCTCAGGAGGAAGTAACAACAGTTCAGGGTGTTACATGCTTCCCTCCTAAAAAGATTCATCGTCCCGATGAATTACATATTAAATTAACCTTCAGGTCAACCAATTTATTAGTACACAAACAATGTGACTACTTCCATATTTGAATAGTTCCAGAAATCAATGTCACAACACATTTTATTCAACCTGAATAAAGTCTGCCTTATCTGGCTTTCATAAATACTTAAAAACAATAAGTTCATAAAAGTATGTTTTGTCAACAGATTTCATTCTGTTAAAAAAGAGAAGGAAAAGCAATTTTCATCTCTTCCAGATTTTCCCAAGTTGCACTTTCTTCGCTAAACTGGTCCCACTGGACCTTACATTGCTGAATATCACGATTTCTTAAATGCAATTGGCGAGTTTCCAGCACTCGTGTGGGTTTAACCACGATTATTCCTGGGTCTTGGACCTGCAAGGAATTCCAATTTAAAACATGTGACAGATCTGAAACGTATTTCTTAAGCAAAGAAATATGGAAAACATCATGCATGCGAGATAAAGCAGGTGGCAATGCTAAACGATAAGCTACAGGATTGATTATTTCGACAATTTCGAAAGGTCCCATGAATCGAGGTGACAACTTGGCAGCCTTGCCAAAAGTTATAGAACTCTTTCTGGGTTTAACACGAAGAAAAACCTTATCACCAAGTTCAAACCTTCTATCAACCCGCTTAAGGTCAGCATAGCTCTTCTGTCTATCCACTGCTTCCTTTAGTCGTTCACGAATCAACTTAACTTGTTGTTCCATTTCTATGAGAATCTCTGGTCCAATTACCACTCTATCCTCAACACTGTCCCAACTTACAGGGGTTCTGCACTTTCTTCCATAAAGCGCTTCAAATGGTGCCATTTTGAGAGATGAGTGATAAGTATTGTTGTATGCGAACTCAACTAATGGAAGATACTCTTCCCATTTATACTGTTGATCCATGCAATACATTCGCAACATGTCCTCCAACACTTGGTTTACTCTCTCAGTTTGTCCATCCGTTTCCGGATGATATGCAGAACTGAAGTTTAGTTTCGTTCCAAGAGCTGCGTTAAGCGTTTGCCAAAACCTTGACGTCATTCTAGGATCCCTGTCAGATATAATCAATTCTGGTACACCATGCAATCTGAAAATTTCGTGTACGAATCTTTTGGCTAGCACTGGTGAATCATCCTTTAGATTTCCAGTGATGAAATGAGCTACCTTGGTCAGTTTATCTACAACTACCAAGATAACATCATGTTTGTTCCTGGACATAGGTAGTCCTTGTACAAAATCCATGGTTATTACTTGCCATTTGTACTGCGGTATGCTATGAGGATATAACAGTCCAGCAGGGTGCATATGTTCTGCCTTCACCCGCTGACATTCCAGACAATGAGTCACAAAATTAATTACATCCTTTTTCATACCTTTCCAGAAGTATTGCTGTTTTAAATCAGCAAGCATTTTTGTGATGCCTGGGTGTCCAGAGAAAGGTGAATTATGAAATTCAACTAACAACTTCTTTCTCAAATCGTTCAGCATAGGTACATATACCCTGTTTTCATAACGCAAGATTCCTTCATTATCAAAATGAAAACCTTTATACCTTATATCCTTAGGTTCTGCAGCAAGCGCTGCTTTTACTTGCTGAAAGTATGCATCTGATTCTGAAACACTTTTTACCTCGTCTTTAAACTGAGTTCTTAATGTTATAAGAGCAGAAATGTGCCTCCTATGACTTAGAGCATCAGCTACTCTGTTCTCCTTCCCTTTGATATAGCTAATATCAAAGTCATATTGTGATAAAAATTCTAACCACCTTCTCTGTCTGGCATTCAGATTGGGCTGAGTAAAAATATATTTCAGTCCTAAGTGGTCAGTCTTCAACTCAAAAGGTTTCCCAAGTAAATAGTGTCTCCAGACTTGAAGTGCATGAACAATGGCAGCAAGTTCCAAATCATGAGGGGCATAGTTCAGCTCATGTAACTTAAGTTTTCTACTTTCATATGCTATGACCTGATCATTTTGTAGTAAAACACCTCCAAGGCCTTCCCCAGAAGCATCCGTTACAACAGTAAAACTCCCATTAGGGTCTGGTACAGCTAGTATAGGTGCAGAAGTCAACTGGTCTTTCAAACTTTTGAAAGCCGCTTCGCACTTATCATTCCATATGAATTTCTTATCCTTCTTCTGCAATGAAGTTATTGGTGCAGCTACTTTAGAAAAATCCTTTACAAATTTTCTATAATAACCAGCAAGACCCATGAAGCTTCTTACTTCATGCACATTCTTTGGTGCAGGCCACTCAGTTATTGCCACTATTTTTGAAGGATCTACAGCAATTCCTTCTTTACTTATAACATGACCCAAATAGTGAACTTCTGAATCAAAGAAAGAACATTTGGATAACTTACCATACAACTTCCTCTTTCTCAAAATTCCCAAAACTATCTTCAAATGCTCATTGTGCTCCTCAACGCTTTTAGAATAAATGAGAATATCGTCCAAGAATACAAGTACAAACTTGTCCAGGTAGTCTTGAAAGATATTGTTCATTAAATTCATAAAGGCTGCGGGTGCATTAGTTAATCCAAAGGGTAGAACTGTGAATTCATAATGTCCGTACCTTGTTCGGAAAGCTGTTTTATGAATGTCTTCTTCTTTAATCCTTAACTGATGATAACCAGATCGAAGATCTATCTTAGAATAAACCACTGCTCCACGCATCTGATCAAACAGATCATCGATCCTTGGAAGTGGATATCGGTTCTTGATTGTTGCTTTGTTCAACATCCGATAATCAATACACAGCCTTAGTGTTCCATCCTTCTTTTTCACAAATATTACAGGTGCACCCCAAGGTGAAACACTTGGTCTAATCAAACCTTTTGTCAAAAGTTCATGCAACTGTGCCTTAAGCTCGACTAACTCGGTAGTAGTCATCCGATAAGGTGCTTTGGATATAGGTTCTGTTCCTGGCTTGATTTCAATGGTGAAGTCAAATTCTCTCTTGGGTGGTAACCCTGGTAATTCTTCAGGAAAAACATCCCTGAAACTTTGTAAAAGAGGGAATCGTTCCATGAAATCATCATCTTCTTCGGAAGATTCGGATACCTTTACCGCATAAAGGGTACATCCTTTATTTTTAGCCTTTTTAAGCTGCATAGCTGACAGTTTTCTAACTGAAATTTCCCGTTTCACACCTTGAATCTCTGCTGATTCCAGCTGATCATCTAAACATTTTATGTTCTTTTCATAGCAATCTACCTTTGCTTTATGGTCAGCTAACCAATTGACACCGATGACAATGTCATACGATCCCAAAGGTGCAACATAGAGGTCAACTTCCGTGGAAAAGTTAGGTAAGTCAAGGACTGCCCCAAAAAGACACATACTCACTGTATGAACAGAATTATTACCATACTGTACAGTCCAAGATTTATCCATTTTTCCAGCTTTTCTTTTAAGTTTAGAAGCAAGTTTATTAGATATAAAACATTCAGTAGCTCCTGTATCAAAAAGAATAGTGACAGGTATGCCGAATAACTTACCCGGAACTTCTATAGGTGTCACTTGCTTTTCAGCTTGCTTGTCCGCTACTGCAGCATGTATCTTATGCTGCTGATTACGATCATCCTTCTTTAAAGGGCATTGATTAGCATAGTGGTCTTTGCCACAGTTGTAGCAGCCTCCTACAGGTCCCTTTTTAGGCTCAGAATTACCTCCAGCCTTGTAATTGTCACGTTGTCCTCCATAGGGCTTCTGCCCATTGTTATAATTTTTAGCAAAATTATCCCTTACGTTTCCAGCAGGCTTATTTACTGCTGCTTTCTTATTGTTATCTCCTGGAAACTTACTCTTGTTTCCAAACTTTTTCCATGGTCCTTTTCTAGGTGCAAGAGAGGTTGAAGAAGGGTTTGCAGTCTTCTTCCGCACTTCCTCCTTATGAGCAGAAATAGCCTTTAATTTTTGTTCTTGCCTAATGGCCTTTTCAACAACTCCTTCCATAGTGGTTGGACTGTGAACATCGACCTCTCCCCCTATCACGGGATTCAATCCCATGATGAATTTCCATATTCTGAACTTTTCGTCAGTTTGATACTGCGGTACATACTTAAGGAGTTTTGTAAACCGCTCCCAGAATTCAGTTACCGTTAGCTTCCCTTGAGCTAAGTTCTGAAATTCTGTCATTTTCTGATCATAGAAAAGTTGTGGCAGCCAACGTTGCCTAAAATAGCCTTTAAATTGATCCCAAGTAATATTGGTCTCATCAATGTTTAGTTCAGCTTTACGGCTATCCCACCACGAAGATGCTTCGTGGGAAAGCTGATAGGCTCCCCAAATAGCTTTGGTTTCCTCTGAGAAGTTCCTTATTGCAAAGTACTTCTCCATTTCGCTGAGCCAGTTCTCAGCTCCATCTCCCAATGTGGTGCCATCATACTTAGGTGGACTTATCCTTTTTATATCATTAGTGAGTTCTGCTGCCAATCTGGCCTTTTTGTTTTCTGGTTGGACAGGTGCATTCCCAGCATTAACATCAACACCCATGTCGGGGTTGTCCTCAGGAGGTTGCTGATTATTATTATCAGCTTCTTCATCCTCCTCATTTCCCATCACCTGCTGTTCAAGTACAGCTAAGCGATCTCTTGTGTCCAACAGGGCAGCAAGGATTTCATCAAGTTTCTGGGTTGTTGCCGCTCCTCCTTCAGGTGGAGCATTATTCGCAACGTTCCCCCTTGTTCTAACCATTTTCTGTTACAAGAAAATTCAGGTTTTTATCAGATTATGGACACAATAGGTCCAAGAGCTGCAACCTTCAGCTCTGATACCAAGATGTAACATCCTCATTTTAGACAATAGAACAAGTCAATTTTTTTTTTTTTTGATAAATGCATCCTGGTTCTAAATACATAATTTAGAACTCACAAATCAAATAACCATTCATTAACAGATAACCATATGCAGCTGTAATGACTCGGAGTACCTCCGATCTATTCATTTCATGACTCGGTTATCTACCGATCTATTCATGAGTAATATGAGTTGGCGTTATTATTTAACACTTCACTCCTGTGGTTCTCTTCCCTATTCTGGGATTCAGAATGCTCTGTCCAAGGAACCTAACTGAATAATTGTTACCATTATTCATCGGCATCTCATCCCTTAGACTAGGTGAATTAGGACAACGCAATCAGCAGCTTGCGATACTTTGGCCAAAGATTTGAAACATACTGTTTATGTCTCGTATTCCTTAACGGCATACTCGTCAATCTGGAATACGCCCTTCACCCCATTCTTATGTTATATAGAATGTCTTACACTGACTACTGTCAGTCCTTCCTTTCACAACTGAATCACTCGGAGACAGATTAGCAAGGTGATAATGTTATATGGATGCCCACGAGGATTAGGGATACGGTGACATACTGGTTCAACCCAGAAGTTAAACCAGTGTGTCATGATACCCCGAATCTCCTAGGCAGCCTTATAACATGGCCACATTCCTAATTGGTCCCTGAGTAATTCGTCGAGATCAAAGTGTAAATCTTAGCGATCAATGCAAAGGGTGTCGCCATAAGTCACCTGCATTGTTGTAACTTTGAGAAGATCCTAATCTTCTCGGAGGTACAACCCTGCAGTTGACTTGTGTCGTCAACCTTTAAATTCGCCTCAAAAAGATCTACTTAATAATATGCGTTACGCACGTTGAGTTTTAAATTACTTTAAAAAGTTTCCCCATAGGTTAACCTTTCCCAATCCCTGGATTCTTCGTCTTAAGACGACCTTCCTCAATAAAACCCATTACATGGTAGAGGTATTAAGGTCAAGCTCTCATCAAGGAGTCATTAGAATACACATGATTCTAAAACAACAGAATTGGACATTATCTCATTACCTTCATAGGAGATTGCCATCTGAACCCCATTAGGTTTATTTCAGTTCTCTTAACTGAATTTATATCATACTTATTAGTATAAAGATATAAATGATTAAGAACCCAATTTAATATTGTCCTATCATACTAGGACTAGGGATTAGTAATTTACCTCAGCTTGATTAGTGTTCTGTTTAGGTTCATTTTAACCCTATCTTTTAAAAGACAATGATTTAAATTTCAATCACATTCTCTTTAAAATTTCATTGTCAATCACAAAAGCATCCAATTACACAAAGATAACATTGCCACTCTGGTATATAAACCGAAGAAGGTCAACTATCAGAATTAAGAATACAACACATAAGTATCAATACTTATTTTTATTCCTTCAGAACTATACAATTACATTTTATGCAAGCAGCATACTTGATACAATGCTTAACGGAAAAGAAACATCTTTCCACATTTAGTACATTTAGAAAATCAAGCTGTAATTCTTATAAATCAAATTAAACAATCTGATCATCCTGTCAGATCTGCATTGCTTTTACCACTTACGGCAACCATCTGTAAAAATAGTCAACATGAGTCAGTTCGATGAACTGAGCATGATAAGCACTAACTTTTAAAACAATTGCAATCCGTCAATTGTTTTCATTAAACACCCTGTTTAAATGAGTTCCATTATCCAAACAAGTAAACATATTCAGACTATGCCCTTGTAATACAAAATGACTATATAACGTGTAACTCTATCATTGTTACAGAATAGTCCTAAACATTTCTCAAATATTTCTTCAAGTATTAAGAATCAAAGAACGAAAGTATCCAAAAAATTATCTTTAATCCAAGATCAGCAACATTGGACAGATTGTTCCATTCATTCGAAAAGGAAATATCATAACAACTCTTGAGTACATCAATTTGTTAAAATAGCTCCTACTAATACAGATATCAACATGTATTAAAGTAATAGAAGAGAAGGAAACCAAACATTCACACTTCCTTCCACATAAGTTCACTACTGTACCGTCTCCACATATGGAAAACATTCATCTGGTAAGTATACGAACAAGTCCAACAAGCCACAAGAAGAATCACTATTTTATTAACAAAATAGAACACAACAATAAATCAGTCGGGACGTCAACAACACACTGTATTATTTAAACCTTTAATTAAACAACTGCAGTCGGTAGCCCCCATGCCAAAAAATGTTGTCTATCTATCAGGCAGACTAAGAGTGACCTTTCACAAGAAGCGACGGACAAGAAGATAACTACAGCCGTTACCTGCTTTGGTACAGTCAACAACTCCAAATTCAAACATACACAAGAATGGATAACAATGCGAAGAAAACATATTACGTCTTCAATCCCAATAACAACCTACAGCCTGATTCAAGCCTTTCTTACTGTGTAAGGCTTTAGACCCAAGGTCAAATTCAGAGGATCTCCTTTGTTGTTACAGTCGACAAGAGGCTCGAAAACATTAAGCCATGACATTTACCCATAACTAAGCAAAGAGATCTTAAAACGAAAACCACGCACCATGTACAGTCTCGCCAAACGGAAGTAAAATCAGGATGGAAGCATAACATGGGACAACGAAGCCACTTCTGAACGCAATCAGAACTGAAAGTATGTGTTTATAACCTTCTTTACTGAAGCCATAACTCATGGCGTCAAGATATTGAAGAAAGCCAACAGGGCCAAGACCATTACCCGTTCAAACTCGGGCTTATACATACAACAGTGACATGTATACCATTCGAAGATTTAAAAACAAAGTCCATAAACAGTATTCACCATTTAGCCTGTCCAAAGGCCGATATACAAAATATCCTTCCATACCCATGGTACCCAATGGTGTTAAAACAATAGTAAACCAACAGGCTTAAATTGAGTCAATAACACTGTTTAAATAATAAGTTCAACAGAGTTTAAACAACAGTAAACAAACTAAAAAAAAAGAAGATAATGAATCCATCCATGCCAACAAGGGCAACATTTAAATTCAGGCATAAGCCAATTCTTAATACCGAATTTCCAAACAAGGAATCCAACGGAACCCTTATCAATATTTTTCACACAAGATGGCACAGGAAGGAAACGTAGAATTTCATCCAAATAGTATATACCACAATTTCTTTCAACACGAAGCTAAAATAACAGAGGTCATGTTACCAGTCACTCCTCGAGTACAAAATCAAATTACCAGTATTCCAATAGATATTTAAACGAAGTTTCAACAGTGATCCACAATACGAATCATTCAATGGACTCAACAGAGTTGTTTGAATACAACAATACCTATTTCCATAATGCGTACTGTCAACGGGTAAATCCTTTAACCACAACGCAAGAAATAGACAATTTCCACAAAGGTCACAATGAAATACTGAAACACAACAAATCAACCGTTCATAATGAACTTAAATTACCATAGCGATACCTTACTAGACTCTGTAACCTTCAACTATGACAACCACCACGAAATATACAAGGAAGCCCAGTAAGACTGAACATTCACACAAAAGTTCAACAGTATCTTTTCCGACAGTACCACAATAAGCATGGACGACCAAAAATCGACAAGCATTACAGTGGCCTATACCCATCACAGGAATAATCTATGGACTCTCGCCGAACAGGCCGAGCAATGATACTTTTCATATATATATCTCCCATATTTAAGCCAGAATGAAAACACGAAGAATAAAGCCACAATTCAAATTTAACAAACACCCATCAAGGGATAATTGAAAAAAATCGAACCAGAAGAGATACAGTACCAAAAATCACACAAAACCACCATAGAAAATCATTCATTTCCATAAATCATTTGAACAAAGTTGTTCTAATGAAATCACTTGAAAGACAAAAAGATATTTAAAGGTTAGGGCCTAACATGCCTAGATTTTTGCTCAAAATTCCGAAGCAGACCACTGGAAGAGCTCAGACTTCCTTTTCCTTTTCCAAGTTAGAGCGATCAACAAAATTTTGTTATCTCCATGACATATATATTTTCCTTGCCAGAGAAAAGAGCTAGATACCCTCATACTCCCCTTGCAACTCAAAGAAGACTGGTGCGAAGAACCAGTGAACAGGCAGAAGGAAAACGGAAAATCGCGATAAGCCAAACAGACCAACAACTTCCCAATTTGCATGCCTTCACGCTAGTTCCGAGCTCGACTACCGAGCACATTGAATGCATTTACACCAACTTTCCTGCTCAAACTCCACTGCCACCGACCGCCAAAGTTGGCGACAGACAAATGAAATCTCAAGTCCATTTCCAGTTTTGGCTACCTGCCACGTCGGCTTAGGTTAGCTGTTGCTAAAACCTCCGCCATGACCTACCCTTCATACATATCCTTAGCATTTAATCCCATAGAAAATGCCGCCCATGGTTCGCACCCCTCCATAGGCCCCTTTACATTCTTGCTCATAGTTAGGTTAGTATCTTAGGTTAGAATTTAGGATAACACCTAATCTAACTTCCCATAACATAGCTACTAACTTAGGACATTAGTACTTAGCCTAGGTCTAGGTTAGATTAACACTAATCTAACCCCTAGGTTAGGTTTAGTTTTAGGTTACTAACCAATAATAATTACCAGTTAGGTCTACATTTCGTACACTTAGAAAAAGACCTACATCATACGTCTTCGAACAGGTTTAGCTCCTGTTCTGCCTTAGGCTACAAAATCGTATGTAACCGAATTATTACCTAGTCCACAATTGAGACCTTCCAGGTATACTTCCATATCGGGAACCAATTCATTTCACTTGATCAGCCTTATTCATACTCCTGACTAGCTTATTAAATGCTTCTAGACCTTGCAACCTGTTCAAGGTCTGTAATTTTTAATTCATCACGAACAAACTTAGAGAAATACTTGGATCAATTCCACTGATCCAAGATTAGATCTTAAAGATGGATAACTCTATAATTCATTCCGAGATCAGATTAAACTCAGATGCAAAATGAAATAGATAAAAGAGTCTAAACATATTCTGACTCAGTCAAAGATCTGCAAAGAAATTATAGTACATATCAAGCATGATTTCTAAATCGAGGAACACATCCTTTTACAAGAAATCACATATCAACACTTGTATGCTCAGGAGGAAGTAACAACAGTTCAGGTGTTACATATTCTGACATCATAACTATATTTTATCAACCCTTATTTTTTTCTTTATCCCTACATCCTTCTTACTCGAAGATCCTTCATACATTTGTTTCTTATTCTTTTATCTATCTTTGTTTAGTTGTTTTAGAATTGATTCACCATAAACATATATATTCATGCATATTTGCAAAATAAGTCAGATATCCTCAATAACCTTAAGAAGTACTTATCTACCCATTACATTCCTCCCCATACATCACCTAAATATGTATATCATAAGTTCACTTTGGATCTATCCCTTAATGAGGATTAAATCACTTTCACATCCGATGATCTACCACCATTAGCATTTTTAGCACATGACCCTTGCTTTTATATCCAAGTTTGTATTAAAAAATTAGGTGTAAAGTGTACCTTAGTCAATAATGAATCTGGCATCAACATTTGTAACATCACTTTTCTTCAACATATAGACATGTCATAAGCATCCCTTACTCCTTTGTCTATCTCTATTCGTGGTTTTGATAATATCCCCAAGCGTGTTTTAAGCACTATTCATTTACCCATCACTATCAGTCCATGTATAATTAATATCCCATATCATGTCATGCCCACTAAACTTAACTACAATATTCTCCTTAGGAGACCTTGGATTCATTCCATGCATACAATCCCTTCTATGCTACATGCACGACTTAAATTTCATTATTAGAGCACCACTATTCATGATGTGCCCATTGATTCCTCACCGTTTATGTATTAGAACTCTATGAAACAAATTTTTTATTTACCTATTCCCTTTGATATTAGTCTGAACTCTCTAGATATGGGTTAGGGTATGAATATTTCAAAAAATTTGGATTCTTTTATCAATAAGATTGTAAAATCACAGATCTTTGGGACCTTCCCGCATGGACTCACAAGTTTGGGCTAGGCTACTAACCTCCTTCTACCTCCCCCTTTTATACTTATACCACCTATCATGTTACGCCACTTTCCTTAGTACATCAAGAAATAATTAGTAATGAAACATCCATTTTTTGGGATAACATCGATACGTTTACTACTGATAATGCATTACTTGATTATACAGGTGTTAATGATCAATTTATCTCTTTCCACCATAATGGCTTCACCCCTCTTTTCACACTAAAATAGTTTTCCTTGGAGAGTCCGATATCCCCACTAATGATATTGATCCACCCAATAATATTCCAACTGATACGTATATCAAGGATTGTTCCACCCTTCTTAATGAAGAAATAATACAATATAACTTGGGCACATCTAAAAATCCACTCGTAGTCTTACTGATGCAACCTAGAATTTCCCAGATAACACCCTAGATGTGCTGGCATATCACTTAGCCTAGACTGAGTGCTCACCCAAGTGCACAAAGGTACTAGGTCCCTCTTTAGGGTTGTTGTAGTAAGATGTTAGTGTGATGAAGGAAGAAACATATAAATTCCTAACTAATCCATCATTCTACAATGCATGCCATATTCAGATTTATGAAAGAACAAGCTTAAACAATAATCATGATTAAATCAAGAACATGCACCACTCTATTACACATAGGAATGACACTTAGGTTCGGCCAATATCTTTCATGTATTAATAAACACAAAATCTCCTTACAATAATGGAAATCTATACCAATGTGCGCATGGATCTGATACAATAATCCTATCGTATGCGCATATCTCTACACCTTGAAACATCCATCTCTCCAGCACACATACATACTACTATGTGATTCATATCATATATATATATATATATATATATATATACAGTGGAGACTTTACCTTCACCACTTATCTATTCTAGAAATAGGCCTCATGCTACTAATAGCCACACATTGCCATTTACAGGTATAGCCACACATGCAAGTGTGCTATCTATAGACTTCTTACAGTTAACGAAAGTGACAATCCTATTCTTAGCTTGTCTCCATGCAAAACGCTTAATCCGATCCTTTAAAGATAGACAATGCGTGGTGCACACATCTCTACATCATTGGTGTATTCCACATGCCATCTTCCAAAAATAGGCTTTCATACTCAAAATCAGCTAAGTCGTGAATGCTAAACTTGCCCTCCATGTGCGGGTTCTTCATGTCCCTCCACACCCTTGATCTTGGATTTTTCTCTCGTATGGAATTTTTGTGTGATCTCTAACAAGTATTCTCTGATCAACATTACCCCATACTAATCTCATTGTCATCCCGACAATGGGTATCTCCAAAAATTGAAGTAAATGAATAGAAGAATGGAAAGAATAATAATGAAAGAATGTAGATAAATAAATGAAGTTTTATGAGGCTATGAGGCAGCCTCATTTGCATCAGTTTTAAGTATCAACTCTGGATACTCCTCCTTTATTTCGGCCTCCAAGGCCTACCATTCAGTGAGTGCTTGTTCTGATTTTTCTGGAATGTCCACAGTAATGGAATCCAATTCATCCCTCACAATATCCCCTTTTTCATTTTGCAGAACCAACACAATGCTGGACATTGAGGTCATTCTTCCTTCTAGAAGATCCATCCTTTGTGTAATTAGCTTCCCAAGCTCTTCCAGCTAAGACTTGTGTAACTCTTGCCCTACTGTCAGGGCCTCACACATCTTCTTAACCATTCACAATATTTTTACGTGGCCTAATGTATCGTATTTCATTACTTTCTGGACCTCATTATTTTCTTCTAGGGTCTTTATGATTATAAGCACCTCTAGAGCTATGCATATATTCAAAGCCTAGTCTGTTTTCTTCAATACTTCTTGTAGTGCTTGTGAAAACCCTTCATAAGATGTAATCTTTCACATCACTGAGGATTTCTCTCGTTTAGCCTCTTACTTTGAATTCCTTAACACTGTCATGCAGAGAGGTTCATATTCAAGCACCAAGTCCACCAAATTTCCTACATAATTTATCACTAAGGAAAATGTCTGTGGTACCTTGGTCTCCAAGTGTGGCCTAGCTATCATGAAATTATCCCCAATATCCTCTACGAAGATGATAAATACTTTGTTCTTATTCTACACCAAGTCCCTCTCTTGTGTTATGCACGCTATCTCCACATCCTTTGTCTTTAGCTCCTCAAGCAATGCTCTAATTGTTGCAGCTTCATCCATGTTTCTTCTAGCAACTTCAACAAAAACCTTCACCAATGCATTACTGACCTACTCATCTGACATGATAGTAGGCTTTACCATCATATGTCTAGCTTGGGGTTCCTTCTTTAGCCATTTTGAAATGCATGAATCTTTGCATACATCAAATTCAGGCTCATCCATGTGGGTATGAATTGACCATAATAATTTCTTTCGAGCGCACACATTTTCCATATCCTCATCCATTATCTCCCATCTGAATAAATCCTTTTACGCTATCATGCTCTAGAATCGGGCATGGAAAATTTTACCTACATCCTTTGGATATCCCATGGCTGGTGGAATGTGCTCTCCACTCATCCTCTTCAATCTAAGACCATTGGGAATTATAGCTTCAAGGTTAGGTTTCTATCCTGATACATCTTGAGCAGTTGCATGCGCGGATCCAGAGGTTTCCTTTTCTTTTTCTTCTTTTTCCTTCATCTCTTCATCTTTGTGTTCTTCCTAATTTTTTGGCTCCTCTTCTTACTCGAGCAAGACTAGAGATGCACACTTTATCTCTCTTGATTCATCCACTTCTTCATCCAAATTTAATTTTCTTCTCTTCTTTGGTTCAACAGTCTCCTTTTGATGAGAGAGACGAGGTGATTTCCTTACTGTTTATGGGGTTCCACTTTGATTCTTTATACATCTAAACAATTTCTTAAACATATGCTCCCTGTTCTCAACCTCTGTATCTTCCTCTTCATCCTGTCCTTGAGGTGAAGTGGCCGCACGCTATAACTCTTCTCTGTCATAAGGTTGCTTTCTTATACACTGAAAGCCTTCACTATCTTCAAACTCCTCTTCTTCACCCTTTACTTTAACAAATTCTACGGGCCTCTACACTAATATGTTTTCCATTGTGTGCTTACCCTTCGCTGGCCCTGGTACTGTAAATTCATTTTCCGCATACTTGTTATTCTCTATCTTGGGCTTCAACTAAAGATACAATAATGCTGCCCCTACATCTGCTATAGTCAGACTTATTGGCTTAATATTCAACACCTTAAAAATGATCCTCTTGGTATAATCACTTCTTCCAGGATAAAAATACTTATTCCTCAATGTGTGGTAGTCATAGTCTACCTTATCTGCATTAAATACCAGTCGGCGCGTGTCTATGAATCTGTGAACATATGCTTGGAAATACCTTGCAGTGAATGCATAAGGCAATATACACCAAGGGCTCTAGACTCCATCTCTCATTGGGAATTGCATGATGTAGAAATGTTGATATAAAAAAAACTGGACTTGTTTCCCTACTACTGATGGTAGGTCCTTTGGGATTTACCACTCTTCTCCAAATGTCACGCAAGCCTGTCATACCATTTCTATGCCCTTTTCTTTACATCATCTGTTATGGCCCCTTTACATCGGTACTTGTTGAACCTTTTAGTTGGTGACTTATTATCTATGGGATATTCCCATACCTTTTCCTTCGGCCCATCTAGTACTCTAATTTCCATGAATACTAGTGATAGTAAAATGGCCCCAAAACTAATCTTCCCTCTTGTGTGCACTTCCTCGACTATTTGTTCTACAATGTAGCCTGTAATATTATAGATTTCTCCTTCTTATATCTTACTTGCAACGTGTAACCACATAGTATTTACTTGTGACCACCACTCATAATCATTCAACTTTATAACAAGGTGTGTTGTTACTTGCACAACCAGACAATTCTTCAATTTGTCTATATCCATACAACACAAACCCTTTAGGTACCCCAACTCCTATATAGTCTTTAAGATCATGGCTTTATCTGTAAGATCATTCTTTATATCCTCTCCTGTGGCCTTCAAACTTGTAATTGATGATATTAGCACAGATGAGATTATAACCCTGCGTCCTGCAAAGTAGAAGAAGTCCCCATGCACTCTGCTCATGAGCCACTCATACAAGGGATCATAATTCCCAAAATATGGAATCTCATTTAATTGGTAGACCTCAATTATCATAAACCAACATGTCATCTTCCCTATGTTTGTTTGTCCTAGCAGTGAGTAAGGAATCAAGCTCTTTCTTGTTCTCTAAGGTCCTGTGATTGTATTCACTTACTTTGCTCTTTTTGATGGGTGAATGTCATTCTTAGCTAACGATGACACCTTCTAGATATTACATTTCTAAAAAAATAAATTAGGTGCCATCTCTTCCTCCTCAATGACCACCTTCTTCTTTCCTTTTTTTGTTACTACAACTACCTTCTTGGGTGCCATTTATACCTTGTAATCATCTCCTCTTTAACTCTGTAACTTGTGAATCAAAACGCTAGTGCAATTTAATTTTTCCCTAGGTGGAAACATTGTGCCCTAACTCCTCTCTATCTCCTTGCTTCACTCAAACCCTTCACCACCGTGGATGCAAGATTCTTCTCAAATAGATTCGTTTGTCACGCTTGGTTTCACATCCTTCGCACCTTAGCCTGATCACTCGTCTCTTCACACTTAGCTCTTTTCTCAAATTCTATTAGTTGCAATGGAAAAAATGAATCCGCATCCCATCCTTATATAATTTTTCAAATTTTTATGCATTTATTTCTCCTTCACCTACCAAATATCCTCTCATTCATTGACAAAATTTGTTCGTTCCACATGGTTCATCTTCATGCCCCAGCTATAACATTCTAGCGCACCTTCCTACCCTCTGGTCATAGAATTCTCTTAAACATGCACCCTTGCACCCGAGTACCTCATCATTGTACCTTCTCCTAGTAGTTATCATGGCCTCTTCTTACCTCGTTTTATATTGTCCTTTCATTCATCTCCATTTTTAGTCACCTTTGAGAAGCAATCTTCTTTTGACTTAAAGCACACCCATAGCAGCTTATTCCTTTCACCTTTCAATTCCCATAGTCTTTTACTTGGATAACTACAACCACCCCACACTAAAAGTATGTGTATTCCTCTGTGCATAAACATTATTCACATAGTAATTAGCTTCATGCGCATAAGCATGCTTATTACACAAGAACAACAACTAAATTGAAAAATCATAGCGACAAATGAAGGAAATACATAATGGAAACCTAATCTAAATGGAAATATTGCCTTATTACAAACACCAAGAAGTCTTATTTATATTAGGGCTTCAGCCTACTCCCGTTAAAGTAATCAGGTATCCATTTTCTATCAAGTGCTTCTAACTGGCAAGTCCCTGATTCAAGTATGTAAGTGATGACATAAAACCCCAACCAATGTACCTTAAGTTTTCCTGTATGGTGCAAGAACTTAGAGTCATAAAGAAGTACCATTTGTCCAATCTCAAAATTCTTATCCCTTATGTTTCTATCATGCCATGCCTTCTTCCTGGCCTTTTCTTGCTTCTAAATCCATCGTGTTATGGCTTTTCTCTCATCTAGTTGAATCATCTTCTCGATATGCTCTTCTAAATCTTGCTCATCAGCTAGACCTCTAGCCCACGCAATGTGTAAAGAAGGTAACATAAATTCTATAGGGAGAATGACTTCTGTGCCAAACACCAACTGAAATGGTGTGGCTTTGTTCAACCTCTTATAAGTTGTTCTATATGCCCAAAGAACAACTTACACTTTGTCATCCCAATCCTTTCTTCCAACATCACAATTTTTTGTCAAAGTCTGGCTCAAAATATTGTTGAAAGCCTCAACAGTTCCATTTTCTGAAGGATGTTAGGGTGTAGTTTTATGGTGTGCAATAATAAACTCATCTAACAGGATCTTGATTGTCTCATTCAAAAAGTGTGTACCCCTATCACTTATCAAGCTTAAAGGACATCCATATCTTGTAAGAAAATTCTCCCATAGAAACCTAGCTGATGTAGCTGGTGTACAGTCCTTTGTAGGTGTTGCTTCTTCCCATCGTGTGAGATAATATGTACAAGTAATAATATAGCGTGATCCAGTCCTGCGCGCTAATGGTGAAATAGGTCCTACAAAGTCAATGGCCCATTTCTCAAATGGTTCGACACTAGTAATTGGTCTCAAAGGCACATCATCTCTTTTCCCTAGTTATCTAGGTGCTGACAATGATCACATGCCTTACAATATTCTTTACAGTTTTTATACAATGTCTCCCACCATAATCCAACAAGTAGGATCTTCTGGGAAGTCGCATCACCTGCATAATGGCCTCCTGCAATACCACCATGGGATTCTTCCATAATATCCTTGTGCTCATGCTCTAATACACAATGAAATAATACTTCATCTCTGCCTAACTTGTAGAGGTCACCACTGATTAACATAAATGGTGTCGTGTATTTAATAAGATGTTTCTTTTCGAATGCCTTCATTCCTTCTGGTGCCACACTAGTCCATAGAAATACAAAAATGTATTATAATTTTGATGGAGCATGTTGTAACCTATATAAATGTGCATCTGGAATGGTTTGTTCAATTGTTTTTGCCTCCTCTCCTAAGTGAATTCTAGAAAAGTGGTTTGGTCCAGAGTTACTTTTCCCTAGATTCACCACAAATGTGAATTCAAACTCTTAAAATAGGAGTACCCATATACATATGCGCCCTTGTAAGATGGGCTTGTTTACCAAGTAATTCAATGCCATGTGATCCGTATAAAACAAAAATGGGGTTATGAACAAGTACTGTAGAAACTTGTGTAATGCATAGATCATTGATAAAGCTTCGCGCTCTATAGTTGTATAATTTTGTTTAGCAGGAGTCAGCTTCCTACTAGAAAAACATATTGGATGATCGAAAATACCTTCACTAGGCTGAGATAATACAACCCCAATGGTCATACCCGAGGTTTCCACATGTACATGGAATGGTTTATCCCATGAGGGAAAAAATATAATGGGCGCGGTAGTAAGTTTCTCCTTTAATATTTCAAACGCTCACTACTGCGGTTCTCCCCAATAAAATGTACCTTTCCCCTTCAGTAACTTTTCCAAGGGTGCATCAAATTTGGCATACCCTTTAATGAATTTTATATAATATCCTATATGACCTAAAAATATGAGCACCTCACTTTGATTGGTAGGTGCTTCCAGGCCTAGAATGACTACAACCTTAGTTAGATCAACCAACAAACCTTCCTTGAAGATTATATGTCCTAACAATATTCCAAATGGTGTAGCAAATATGCACTTCTTGATGTTCAAAGAGATACTCAATTGTCTACACCATTCAAACATTAAGCACAAATTGTCACAATGATCTTTCACAAGACCCATATACTGTCTAATCATCTAGGTAGACCTATAAGAAGTTGTGAATAAAATATTTGAATGCCTGAAAAACTATGCGTGAGAATACAACAGGTGCATTTTTCAATCCAAAAGGCATCACAATATAGGAAAAACTACCCCATTCAGTAGTAAAAGTTGTCTTTTCTTGATCCTCCTGAGAAATCCTAACCTGATGATACCTGAAAAACCCATCTGTGAAAGAATATATTTCACACCCTACCACTCCTTCCAGTATTTCCTCAGTGAATGGAGTAGGGAATGGATTTGTGACACATGCAACATTAAGCTCCCTGTAGTCCACACATATTCTAATTTTTCCATCCTTCTTGATATTGATCACCATTGGGCTAACCCATTCTAACTCATCAAGGGGCTTGATAATTCCAAATTTCAACATTTTATCAATTTCATCTTTTACCTTTTCACGCAAATTGGGGTTCATTCTATAAGGTCGATTCCTAACTAGTCTTATACCATCCTTAAGCTTTATCTTCATTTCCCCAAGTGATTCATGCACACCTTTAAGTTCATGATACCCTCAAGGGAATAACTCCTGATAATCCCTGAGTAACTCGATGATCTTTGCCACCTCTGAGTTTGACCAGTAGTCTCCAATGATGGCCTCCTTAGGATCATCCACATAACCTATATTCACCATTGTTTTCTTCATGGGTTCATGATAGGAACGCTTATCCTTTTATGTATTGTCCAAGACCTCACGCACCCCTTGTGAATGTTCAATATCTAGGTTCTCAACTTCCTCATCATCCACAATGTAAACCATCTTTCCTTTCTCTTTCTCAAGGCAAGTGCGTTCAAGTAGTATGGAGTCCATTTCTTCTTCCCTTTCAAAATGTGCTTTGGACTCTTCCTCACCAAATAATTCCTGAATATGCTCTTTTGATTTTTCACTATCTCCCATAGTTAAGCACTTGAAAAAATTTAATGCCTCTTCTATTAGAGGTTGGGAAGAAAATTAGTCAAAGGTTTGGATCATTCCTATAGTCAAATTTTTCTAGTTCCCAGTCTCTCGATGTAGTTCTGCTTATACATACTAGGCATGTGCACATCCTTGTAGAGTAGAGTACAATCTATGCACCCAAAGTGAAGGTGGTAATGCTTCTTGTCCTACTGTCCAGAGTCTCTCACACTGCTAAATGTGATGCTGAATAGGTTGATCACCATGATAAGTGTAGATCTGCGTAGGTGCATTTTTCCTTACAAACCTAATAGATAAGGCGACTCCAATCTCTTCCCATTTTATAAGATTATCTCTTTAGAATAGCAACTAGTGCGTTGTTGTCCTGTGTAAGGTATATACTAACATATCTCTTCTCTTAATTTGATCTATCCACTGTGTTTCCATGGCTTTCAAAAATACAGGAAGATCTTCTGCCCCTGTATACCAAGGTACTGTGTTACCTATCCGTCAAACCGAATGAAGTCCATTCTTGCGTGCAACCATGCTTTTTACCTCGTGCCCTACTAGTTCATATGTACCATGAGCCTAATTTTCACAAGTGATACTCGTAGTATCACTAATAGAATGAGAATCCTCCCACTGTAGGATGCCTTCTTTTGATGGCTCATTGACCTCTGGGTCCTGAATAGTGCATACATAAAAAAATTTTAAGTCCTCCTCACTTAGAGGCTCAACATATGGTGTAGACTTCCCATCTATTAGAGGTATCACAACTCTTTTCTCCTTGTTCTCAAAGCTAATATACCCCTTATTGAATCTCAAGTCAGCATTATTCGCATAACACTAAGGGCATCCAAGCAAGGCTGGAAAATTGTCTTCTTCTGCAAGTGCTAATACCTCAAAATCCCCAGTGAACTTGGCCCCTTGTATGGTTATAGATGCATCCTTCAAAACTCCTATGGGAGTGGCCTTAGTCTAGTTTTCCATAAACAACACATTAGATGATGGTTGCAATGGAGGCCTCCCCATTTGTACCCATGCATCTAATGTAAGCACATTTACTTCCATACCTGTATCAATCAATATGTTGCTCAGCATCCATCCATCCACAACAACATTCAGAGTAATTTCCTTGTCATAGTCAATGCTATCAGGGGGAAGATTTGCATGCAAAATTTATCATCCGATCTCAATACTTGCACACAGAGTGTTCCCTTTTAACCAACTTCCTAATAGTGGAATGATGTTCTCCTAGCGTAACATTTTGCACACTTCTCTCAGATCATAGATATCAGTTTGGACTGTCTCTGATGCTTTATTCTACTCCTTTAAGTATTGTATCTCACCCTAAAGATTCCTTAGCACTTTTATGGTATACTGGTCAAATTCCTTCTGATGAGTAGGATCTAGGTACCTTGCATGCAAAACCTCCTCCTTGGTGATCATAGGCTTCTGGTGCAATACCTCTCTTATGCATGCTACTTCAGCTTGTGTAGTAATCTTCACTATCAATGCCTCAGGTCCTTTTGTTATCTTGTGCATCCACTGATCTTCTATCATGTGTTGGATTCTAACCATCCTAATGCATTTGTTTTCTTGCTTATGCTACTTACTCATATGCCCATATAAGTCTGGGAACTCTTTATAGCTATGGTTCTTTCCATAGAAAAAACATCCAATATTATGAGGAAATTCACTCCTATAGTCAAGAGATCCACACGTATAACATGTTCCATGAGGGAAATCACCTCTTCCTTTACCATGGCCTCATCCTCCATATCCACCATGATATCCACATCCCCTTCCACGACCTCCTTAAAAACGCCCATAACTCCTGTTATAGCATGTTTGATTATGATCCTGATCATGGTGCTCATTCTTTCCTTTGGAATTATCTATTACACTTATCAATCATACCCCAATGTCTATAACATCTTGGATCTGACCTATCAACCAAAAATCTTCAGTATTATGGGTCATGGAGTGGAAAATTTTGCAAAAGAAGGATACATTCTTCCTTATCATGCGTTGTAACAAAGTAAAGTGACTAGCATCATGATTCAAATGACAGATCTCACAATCCAACAATAATGAGCATACAGATCTGTGAGGAAAACTATCCTTGGAGTGACCTTCCACTTCATAATTTGTACACCAGATTCTTGAGCACATTTCATGGGATGAATTTTTTAATAGTTTCTCTAACTACTTTTCTAGAGCTGCAATCTGTGCCTCTAAGAATGGACTAACTCTAGTGTCAATGCTCCCAACTACCTAAGTACACAAAGTTGCTTCCAGTGCTTTACATGGATCAATGTATGTCTTATGTGACAGTGCCCTTCTAAATGATGTAATCAATCCTCCAACAAACCATTGTGCATGTTGGCTTGCATGAATATCATAAGATAACTTAGATAAAAGTGTCTTAAAATGGGCATCATACTCATGTAAACTCTTAGTAGTTCCTTTCTTGATATCCTTGAGCACACTAATACTCTTCTGCTCAAACTCAAGGATATGGAACTCTTTCAAGAAAGCATCCTTTAATGCTACATAATCCACACAAGTTTGATTAGGGTCAAACTTCCTATACTAGCTATGTGCACATCCATGCAATGTAGTAGCAAATTGACTTGCCTTTCACTTAGAAGTCGTGATCCCTTTAGCACGCCACAATATTTCACACATATGCACATGTTTGGCAGCATCCTCTATACCTCTATATTCCAGGAGATGAAGAGACATCTCCATATAGATATTTTGTGGTTGCTGCGGACCTTGACCACCTAATCCAGAACCTCATGTGTTCCCTCTGCATCTAGAACCACCTATGCCTCCTAAACATCCACCTGTAGATAGAATAGGACCTATAGATGTACTCCCCTATGCTCTGATAGTAGTACTATACTAAACCCCTATAGTCTATAAGGTAGTTCCAATTATAAAGGTGAATTCAACATTTTGAGTGCTCACGTTCTATGTGGATGATGCACCTAAGAATGTTCCTCCAAATATCATTGAATTCGTCTATCCTACCATTGATGTACTTACTTCCTGACTTACTCCTTCTCTCCTACTTCTTAATTTAGCTTGTTCGTTACTTGTCATACTAGATATTAGAAAACCAAGCACAAGGGCTAGGTCCCTAGATGGATTAAGATGTGCACCCACGGCCCAAGTAGTCTCTGTTGGTAGACTTTTATGTGAGGCCAAGGGTGGATCTCTATCATGTTTTCCAAGATGGGGGAGTTCATAATGCTCTAGCTCCACATCTTCTAAGTGAGCTATAAATCCTTCACGAGCCATCTCTCTCCTCAACACAATACTTTCTACAACGAAATGTTACTTCTCTATCTCCCTCTCACGCACCTCATTATACTTAAGCTACCTCTTCTCTCTCTTCCTCTTTGCCGTTAGGTCTACAATATTTCACCAAACCTGTTCCTTTCCTCGTGTATGGTGAAGTTTAGTTAGCCATTGGTTTACTCTCTAGGTTCAAAGCTACCATCAAGATCTTGATCACCAGTGGAATACCTAATAGATATACTCCTCTTGGATACCACAAAAACTTGAATTTAGCTACCTCTAGGAAAGAATACGTCAAAATTGAATATTCTAGAATATAACTATTTGGAACACCACAAAACCATGTATCCACAATGCAAGTCCAGATCAGATCAACATCATAAAGGGCATAGAATTCTTCCTATGTCTATACAAGTTCATGATACCTCCAATTCTGTTGAGAGGCATAAGCATTAAGCCACTCGTATAGTTTTACTCGAAAGACAGTGAAAAATATCTCATATATGTTGTCATATAGATTTCTATTCTACCCAAGTGCGTGTGCATTAAACGTCAAATCCACTGCTGAACCTCCATGCATATTCTTCCTCCAGATCATGTATCCACTCCTCAATACTTGCCAGAGTTAACGGATATGTCTTCATCGTGAACCATCCTGAATACAACTGAAAAAGAGGTCCCAGAAACGAAGCCAATGATGCAGCCTAGAATTTACCAGATAACACCCTAGTCACGTTGACATAGGACTCAACCTAGACTGAGTGCTCACCTAAAGCGCGCAAAGGTACCAGGTCCCTCTTTAGGGTTGTTGTAGGAGGATATTAGCATGATGAAGGAAGAAACATATAGATCCATAACTAATTCATCATTTTACAATGCATGCTACATTACAGAGTATATGAAAGAACAAGTTTAAATAGTAATCATGATTGAATTAAAAACATTCACTACTCAATTACACACAGGAATGACACTTAGGTTTGGCCAATATCTTCCATCTATTAATAACACATAGAAGCTCCTTAAAAGAATGGAAATCTATACCGATGCATGCATGGATCTAATACAGTAATCCAATCATATGCGTATACCCCTATACCTTCATACATCTCTCGAGCACACATACATACTACTATGTGATGGCCTTATACTATCTATCGTGGGCATATCATATATATAGGGTGGGGACTTTCCCTTCACCGCTTATCTATTCCAGAAATAGGCCAGTGCATACTATTAATAGCCATGTAGCCATTTACAGGCATAGCCACACATGCAAGTGTGTTATCTATATACCTCTTATAGTTAACTGAAGTGATCAATCCTATTCTTAGCTTTTCTCCATACTAAAATGCTTGATCTGATTATCTAAAGATAGACAATGTGTGGCTCACATGGTCTCTACATCATTGGTGTGTTCCGCAATGCCATCTTCTAAAAATAGGTCTTCATGCTCAAAATCAGCACAAGTTGTTTAGGAATGCTGAGCTTTCCCTCCGACGAAATGGGTTCTTGAAATGTCCCTCATAAGCCCTTGATCCTAGACCTTCTCTCCCACATAGACTTCTTGCTGTGATCTCTAATAAGTATTCTCTGATCAACACTTACTAGCTTGAACTTTGGGATATCAAACTCTGCTTAACAAATGTCAGTATTAAGTTGATTGTAATCCACTGAATTCTTGTGACGAGTCATGTTTTGCATGATATTATCAGTGATATGGGAAAAACCAAAAAAAATCGGTTGTAAAATGACTTAACATTTTAATTCAGAAGAAGTGACACCTTTTTCTCATCCATATTAGTTGACATCTATGAGCACATGCATCTACTACACTTTCATCTCCTTTTGGTCACTATGGCAAGTGTAGAGACATTTCATAGAAATATATTCTTCTCCACGCCACATACCTGTTGTGAAGTTTTCCCAATTCCACCATGTACGAAGTTTTTCATTGTAGGTGTGTTGTTCCAACTCCTACTTCAACGTGTAGGTGAAGGACTATTTCCTATGATCTGTTGAGTTGTTGTGTTTCCTTGCACACCTGTAATGACTAGTGTCGATTTTACCATTGTATATCATCATCCTTGAATTGTATGGATGGATTTGTTGGTTATATTAGAATTCAATGGTTGTCTCTTTGGTGTTGGTTACCAATGATTGAAAAACATCCTGATAAACTATTGTCTACGGGTTTCTTTCTATACATTTATGCCCTTTTTCCTTAAAAATTCAAGGCCTACCTATCAGCGTGCAATGACCCATATATTCCACGACTATATTCACAAGATTATTGAGTATTATGTACATGAAATCTTATCCAAATCTACGTGGCATTATTCCCACACAAATTATCTATGCATATTATTTGAATGATTGTGCCAATATCGTGTATGTTTAAATCCAAAAAATGTTTTTTTGGGGTGACAAAATGAAATATACTCAGATATACTATCTCCCAGTGTGGCCTAGAGATTGACCCTAACAAAATGAAAGCCATTATTAACATCCCTCCACCCAAGAACCTCCACCAAATTCATTCCCTACAAGGTAACATCCAAGCTATCTGACAATTTATTACACAACTTGCTGATAAGATACAACCTTTCACACGAATCATAAAGAAAAATACTAAGTTTGTTTAGGATGAAAAATGTTAACAAACATTCAATCATATCAAAGCTTACTTATTAAATCCACATGTTCTAGTACCTCCTATAGTTGATCAACCTATTTTTGTTATATATATTTACTACATTTCATGCCTTAGGTGCGTTATTGGAACAACATGATGATTCTCAACGTGAAAGAGAAATATATTATATAAGTCATACTCTCCTCTCTTATGAATGTAACTATAGATAAATTGATAATTTGTGCCTCGGTCTTATCTTTGTGGCAGAAAAATTACACCATTACCTCCTTAACCATGAGTTCTATATTATTGCCAAAGTTGATCCCTTGCTTTATCTCTTATCCCACACACACCTCTTAGGAATTTTGGCACATTGGTTTATGCTCCTCACCAAATTTGATTTCAAGTTCATCCCACAAAAAAAAATGAAGGGACATGTCATCTTCAATCAATTAGTTGCAACACCCCTCTTGGATGCATCACCTATTTCTAATTCCTTTCATGATGATTTCACTACCTATACCATTGAGCCTCATATATGGACCATGTAATTTGATGGATCTCATTTTTGATCTCGAGCTAGAGATAGAATTGTCTTTATTACCCCATGTGATGATCCACTCCCCTTCACATATCAATTAAGGTTTTCTTGCATGAACAATATTTCCGAATAAGAGGATCTCATTTGAGGCTTGATTACTTCTCAAAATCTTCTCAATCATAACTTGTGCATCCATGATGACTCTCAATTAGTCATCAATCAGGTTAATGATACATATACTAAAAAGGAAGAACATATTATTCCATATAATACCCTATTAAAGGACCTTTTATCCACGTTTGAGTCCTATTCCATTAATGTTATTCCTCGCAGAGATAATCACCATCCAGATTCTATGGCAAGTGTTGCTTCACTTATCCCACAAGAAATCACTGACGAATAATCCACTTTCATCATTATGCACATACTTCATCCCTTTATCTTCACATTACCTATTGTACCTTGCGCCATCACCCATAGTCACGACACCACTAAGTGGTTCATGCCTATTTATAGTTATCTATATAAGTAAACTATGCTCGATACCCTACAACCTCATGAAGCTCACCGACTACGTTGTGAGGCTATTCATTATGTTATTATTGGGATCAAATTGTTGAAATGTGTTTTCAATGGTTGTCTTCTCCATTGTCTTTCGATTGTAGATATTCCCACTGCTACCTTGAAAATCCATGATAGCATATGTGGTGGAAATTTCTAGGGTAAAGTTATGTAACAAAAACTCTTACGCTAAGGGTATTATTGGATGAAAATGGAACAAGATTGTCTTGACTATGCTAATCACTATGAAAAATGACAAAAACATGGAAATATCCATCATGCACTTGCTTACAACCTTTAACCCATTGCGTCAACTTGGCCTTTATCCCTTTGGGGGTTAGATTTGATTTTTATGATAAATCCAGAATCATCTGATGCAGCCTAGATTTTACTGGAAATAATCCAGGTGCAATGACACATCACTCAACCTAGACTAAGTGCTTACCTGAAGCACGTAAAGGTACTAGGACCCTCTTTATGGTTTCTAGTGTAGGATGTTAGCATGATGAAGAATTAACACATTCGGATCCATAAATAACATAACATTCTATAGAGAATATTCTAGATCTAGATATAACGGTAACATATTTACATAATAACCATAATGAATTCAGCCATGCAAGAACCAGTTATACCCATGTTTAACACCTTGATTCACCTAATGCAATCCATTATATTAAACACAGTAAATACATAGAAGATTCTATTGGTTTCTCAAATGTGCACCTGCATCTCAGATCTCAGAAGGGCTAAGGTTTTTAAGACCACAATGGAACCATCCCCAAGTTGTGGGACCTTGCGAGCTTATGACGGATCTCCAGAGAAGGCTGGTTCCTCTACCTACCTCTAACACTACTACTACTCCTAATGCTAAAAGAAAATCCTAGACTAAAAATACCAAGGGACCAGGGATAGAAGGAAGTGCAGAAAGGGGAAATACTAAGCTAAGGAAGGTGATAGCACTAAAAATAAAGGGTCGATCTCTCTCCATGAGCGGTGAAGGAAACACAGAGGGCATGAGAGAAGAGGGTGGATGATGTGCACCACAGATCAAAACACGGGATCTTCCTTCGAGTGTGTGCAACACATGAATGTGGGGAATGTCAACACATGAGTACACACAGTATGCTAGAGAACGTAAATAGAGAGGTCAGATGCAATGAAAATGAGACAGGGAAGACAAGAGTTTAACAAAACACCATTTTATTGCTTAAGGGATGTACAATCATTTACATTCATGACAGGAGGAGAGAATACATTATAGATACCATACTAAGGTCTGAGACTTGTGGGAAGTCAGCCACCATTTTGGCATGGTGTCGTTACAATGAGGAGGGGTGTTTTTACAAATTAGAACTCTGCTATTTATAGAAGGAGAGAAGAGAAGGAGAAAGAGAGGGAATCTTAGATTCAAATCTTCAACCACCAACATCAAGTGATAAATTCCTAAAAATCCACCTGCAAGGTTGTTATATGCCATTCCCCATGTCTGTTTGGTGTGTGGAAGAAGGAAGAAGGAAAGATCTAATGAAATATGACAGTTGAGGTCGATTGGATGTGTACATTAATGAGATAAGAGATGTTTCCTTGTTTTTCACCTAACAAATCCCACCTATATTTGAATTTGAAAAGTATAATGTGTAGCTTGTGTCAAGAGTTCTCTAACAAGTCCAAGCGCATGATGATATGAGCTTTGTAGTAGAAGATATGGCTGTCAGAAGATGTCAGAGCCGTCAGCGCATGGAAGACACATGATGTGCGCAAGTCTGTTGAATGATGGCCAAATGTTCATATGTTTTGTCTTTTTTGCCATGTGTCATGTACTAGTTGGTTTTCCAGATTCGGTGCCCTATTGGCACACTTTGACTGGTTACACATGGTGTATCACTTTTACACCCACTAAGAACAAGGAAACTTCATACACATTGGGATATCACCCAACGGGAACTAGGCACTCTCCCGGGGCGCGTGAGAGGGAGCCGAGTCTCTCTTTTATGTGATTCTAGTGGAAGGCATAGCTCATGATTCTGACCTAGTGATTTGACAGACATGAAGGGCTATAGAGCTCAGGAACACTTCTACACTCCTTCAATCATAATAGAACTAAAGTACGCAACAAAAATAATAGAACTAAGAGTTGTACATCTACTACTATACTTAACAATTTAAGCGAGATTCACGATTATATAAGAACTGAAGTGTAATAGTAATATGCAGATAATATAGAGAAAGAGTCTTGATACATTTGTCACGACAACCTTATCACATTCATTCATAGTGTTTACTTATAAAAGATTATAGAAGGTAGATCGTAGTCATGAGCCATATGTGGATCCATACATGTATTCTCAGAAGAAAAAAAATTCATTCCCCATTTTCCCATTACATCCTTACTGAAATTTTGTACCCATTTTCATCCGGTAGTTCTCAGAGTAATTCTGTAGAGCTCCGCTACGTCACTTTCATCTCTCTTTCTTTGCCAAGGGTGTGCATATAAATAGGCCTCTGAGCTCTAAAAAACTCCTCTACAGCCTCAGATTTGGCCCCAAGTGTCAAGGTGTGGGTCACTCTAGGTGCATGCCTCTCCATGTAATGATTAACTTTTTGGATCTTTCTATTATAAGGTATATTCCCTCCAGGACACCCTATCGCCAGAATGGAACCTTATCCGAATGGAACATGTTCTTCATGTGTTCTGTCCCAAAGATAAAAAATGGCTAAGTCCTAAATTGTTCTTCATGTGGTGCGCGCATTCTGGTTTCTTCAAGAAGCCTTTTGAACTCTGCCGTACGCGCCTATACTTGCGTGCTTTCTCCCACCATGCGTGCCTATGCACCCTTAAGATTTGGAAGGTAAATTAGGGGCCCAACGTTACCCCACACTTCACATTTTCTCCACCCTCGGGAACCTTCTCAAAGAATGCAGTACAAAAGAATGCAAGGCCTTTTTCTTGGAAAAGAATGGGGGGGAAATAATAAAGAAAGGGGAAGAGAAAGAATAGGGGAAAATTTTCCTAAAGGAGGAGGGGAATGTTTTGCTGGAGGTCGACCTCTAGTGTACTCCAAGTGCTAACTTCCTTTTGTGCTTTAGTGCAGATGTCGCCAACCAAGTTGCTCACCTCATCGTAAGTTAGCCCTTCCCCTTGTGTGGTTATGGTTTCCACCACAGTCTCCAATTCTTTAGCGTGGTCTTCTAGGGCATCCATATTCCTTGTGATGACCTTGTAGAGCTCTTTTAGCCGGGTTTTGATTGAGACTTACCATTTCTCAATGGATTCATATTTCTTTTCTACCTCAGCTATGATCCTTTCTCACTTGGCTCTATTTCCCTTATTCTTCTCTCTAAATTCCTTAAATTCGGTCTCATCGCTAGCAAGTAGTATGATTGTCACCTTGTCTTGATCTACGCAGTGGTCGTAATCAACCCCCATAGTTTGTGCAACTGATCTTATGATGGTGAGCACCTTGTTGTATTTTTCCATGAGCACGATGACCTTCAACTTGTCTTCTTTCTCCAAGTGAGCCACTACCTCTTCTTCCGACTCTAAAGCCAAGGGCTACCTCTCCATGGTGAGGATCCAAGTCAAGTCCTCTAGGCACTCCAGGGAGGATCTATACTTTTACACAGGAGGGTTAAGGTATGGGTGATTCGTGATAATCAATTGGGAGATGAACTCCATCTTCTTAGAAACTTCACATACCTTGGCCTTTTTCTCCTGAAGCTCCCTCTGCAGTTGAGTGCTAATTAATTTCTCAAGGCTGAGATCCTTCATCAGCTTCACCACTTCTTCCTTCCTCTCCTCCAACAATTCCTCTAGGACTCTAACCCTATCATTTCTACCGAAGATCCTAGCCTCGATTTCCAGGGAGACTTTGTTTAATGCATTGCACACTTTCTCATCTAATAGTTGTTGTGTGTTTACAATGGGGTTGTCCCTGTTTCCTTAAGATAGCTTCAATACCACTTCTTGGTTAATTTTGAATTTAGGCTCATTGAGGTGGGAGTCGAATGCCCAAGATAGCATCTTCCTCGTTCGCGGGTATCCACCATTAGGGTTAAAGGACTCCATGGTGGTGAGCTCCTTAGTGGGCATGGTACTTTGGAAATGCGTGTGCAAAATTTTTTTGGGGTCATAAATGTAACTCATCATTATTCTTCCCCCTTCTGTGTGTTTACTTCCCATGTGCATGCCCTTGGGAAAGTTACCGAGAGAGTTGGTCCTTTCATGCTACTGCCACTCTTCTTCCTCTATTCCTTCTTGAACTCACTGAGCATAAGTTCTGCATTGTGCCCCAACTCTTCATTGACCAAAGCATCAATTATCTTCTCTACCTCCCTCATTTCCTTTTCATCCCCCTCCTCCTGAGTGAGCTTGGGCATATCTAGTTCCTTGGTACTAGCCCCTTTTCTCCCCTCTTCACTGCACGTGCATTCCTCCCTTTGGGTGCCTTTCTTTCTTAAAAAGATGAAGGCATCATTTTCATTCTCAGCCTCCTCTCCTTCCAAGTCATGGATATCAATTGGCTCTTGGTCCACCTCCAGCTCTTCCCCTTCATATTCATCCCTTTTGACTACATAGGCATTCAGGTCGTTCATATCTCCAGACCCTTGTTCCTTCGTTCCTTGTTCTTCTTCTCTGGCAGAAAATTTTTGAGTGGGGGATGCTTTTTTTTTCTTCATCTGAAGGTTCTTCAGGGGATGGTGGTTTCACAGGCTCCGAGGTATTTTCCTTGACTACTGTTCTTCTCTTCTTCCAGACATAGGTACTCGGCCCCATGATACTTACATCCTACCTCCCCACTGCCCCTTGTTCTTCCTCTTCTTCTTCTTTCTACTTCTGATTTAGCATTGGCTTCTTCCTTCCCATAGGGTTGTCTAGGATGGATATTTCATTTTCTATGTACGCTCCCTTCTCAAACTTTGGCCTTATGTGCATGTAAATTCTAGCAGCAGTACTCTCAGAAATCGGTAAGGTCATCGGCCTTACGATGAGCATGTCTTGCGACACATACCTTTCAACATACATTTGCTTTCCTAGATAGACTAGCTTCTTCCTCATCTCTCTATGTTCATTGTCGAGGGTGGAAAGGTCGAGTCTTAAATTCTTCGACTCCTTATATTTATCTACCCCTACTTAGAAGAATTGGGTAGTAAATGAGAAGGGGAGCTCAAAATAGGGACTCCAACTACCATCCACCAAGATAAATCTACCAATGTAGAAGTGTTAGTACACCGCGAACTTTGCTTCTCCTTCACTCACCATAGGGAGTTGCTATAGGATCTACCATTCTACCCTGAATGTGTTCCTAAGCATGTATACCATTTATCCAAGCACTCATTGTGCACCCCCATCATTGAATCACAAGTATACTTCTAGAACCTGTCTGTGGGTGAAGGGTATTCATCCCCGTACTCCCATACGAACTTATCAGATGCATTTGACACCCTAATTTCTGATAACACAATGGTTAGTATAATGTTCCCAAACAATATCTTTCCTCCATCCTCCACGCTACTTATAATCTCATCTACTATATACTGGGAGATATTGTACATGGTGCCTTTCATGACCTTTCTGTAGACATTCAACCAGGGCTTGCTCACCTGGGTCCACCTCTCTTGTCCATTTAGCTTGGAAACAAGGTGCACGACTAATTTCATCACTGGATCACTGATATCCATGACATCATAGTACCTCGATCCCTTCTTATAATCCTGGGATGCGATGGTTTCCTTAATTACATCCTCATCCTGGAGGTCATCTAGGATCATGTCCCCTTTACAGCTCACGCATCTAAAGTGTGAGATTAATTGTGGGGTTATGCGCATCTTGCGCCCTATGAAATTTGAAAAAATATTCATGCACATGCATCATTAACCATTGGTATAAGCGATCATGCTTCCCGAAGTAGGGAAACTTGTAAAGCTGGAGAATCCCTACCTTCTCCATTTTCACCTTGACTACATCGCTGTAAATTGGCATCCTGTTAGGTGTTCGTTTGTTTGTAGGGCGCATCAGCTCCAGCACTATTTCCTTCACAATTATACTCGACCAGTGATTGTAATCAATTATGGTCATCTATCTGATGTGGGACTCCCACTGTTGAAATAAAATTGTTCTCCTTTTTTTCACAAAGTAAAATAATGACCTTACCATCCTTGTATTTATAGATTTTCCCGCTTTTACACATTAAAGGCTAGGCTACCTACTACCGTACAACAATATTTAATGTGGAATTTTCAAACAAACCTGACTTTAGCACTTTTCCTCACACACCCAAATCCTCACACGAATTTTTTTTCCAACCTTCTGGTGCGCAGACAATCCATCTTGATAGTACACTTTTGCGTGCATGTTACCAGCACCAAAGGCACCTCTTCCATCCTCATGATTCTTGCTTTCGCCTACCTCATGTTTTCACACTTTTTTCCCCTTTGTACATAGATTTCCAATGGAACTCTATTTTTTCATCCATCTTCCTTCCTAATGCATCTTTTCAACAGGGAAAATTCGAATGGTCTTACCAAATAAATCTTCCTGCAGAATAACTTCATGCCTCTCTTAATCACCTCACCCCACACTAAATTGATGTGCAGTCCTCTGCACAATCATACGTTTAAAAATTAATAAGGTTACTTGCACCCAAGGTGCAAAACAAGACAACAACGTGAAAGGGAAAAACACAAAAGGAAAAGCATAAAAGGAAACTCTAAACTAACTGGCAACACTGCCTTATTTACAAACACCAAGAAGCATTATTTATAGTAGGGCTTCAGCCTACTCCCATTGAAGTGTCCAAGTAATTTTGTTCCATCCAGTGTTTGAAGCTGGCACGCGCCTAAGTCAAGGATGTATGAAATTACATAAGGACCCAATCAATGCACCTTCAACTTTCCAGGATGGTGTAGAAATTTAGAATCATATAGCAATACCATCTGGCTAACCTCAAACTATTTGTTTTTAATGTGCCAGTTGTGCCATGCCTTTTGTTTAGCTTTTTCAATTGTTTGGCTCCATCTTGCTAGTGAGCGCCTTTCATCCAACTTTATTAACTCATCAATTCTCTCTTCCAGTTCTTTTTCATCGTGCAACCCTCCTGCGCATGCTATACACAATGATGGTAGCATAAATTCAATTGGAAAAATAGCCTCCACACCAAACACCAGTTGAAATGGTGTGGCCTTGTTTAACCTTTTATATGTTGTTCTATATGCCCAAATGGTTGTTGACACCTTTTCATCCCAATCCTTCCTTCCTACATCACATATCTTAGTCAATGTGTGACTAAGGATTTTGTGGAATACCTCTATAGTCCCGTTTTCCTGAGGGTGATAAGGGGTAGTCTTGTGATGGGCTACAATGAATTATGCCAATAGGATCATGATTGTTTCATTTAAGAAGTGAGTGCCCCTATAACTTGTTAAAATTAATGGGCACCTATACCTACTGATAATATTCTCCCACAAAAATCTAACAGTCGTGGCTGTGGTGTAATCCCTAGTGGGCATAGCCTCTACCCACCTTGTCAGATAATGAGTACAGGTAATAATATACTATGAGTTAGTCCTTCGTGTAGCTGGCGAGATTGGTCCAATGAAATCTATTTCCCACTTTTCAAAAGGTTCCACGCTGATGATGGGGTGCAAGGGCATCTCGTCCCTTTTTCTAGGTTTTCCAAGGTGCTGGCAGTGGTCACAGGCCTTGCAAAACTCAATACAATCTTGGTGAATCATCTCCCACCATCGTCCAGTGACTAGGATCTTGCACATAGTTACATTCCCTACACAGTTTCCTCCAGAAATCCCACCATGGGCCTCTTCTATTATAGCTACACATTCATGTTCTAGTACACACCAGCGTAAAAACTCATAGTGTCCCATTTTATACAAATCCCTATTGATCAACATGAAGGGCATTGCATGTATGGCTAACCTTTTCCTTTCCAGAGCATTCATCCCTTCGGGTGCCACACCTTCCTTGAGAAAGATAGTAATTTCTTCTAGTTCTGAGGGTGCACGCCACAACCTGAACAGTTGTGCATTCTACATGGTTTCCTCAATACTCTACGCATCTTCTCCTGAATCAAACCTTGATAAATGATGTGGCCCATAATTGTTCTTTCCTGGTTTTACCACCACTTTGAATTCAAACTCCTAAAATAGAAGAACCCAATGGCATATGTGCCCTTGTAACATTACTTTGTTTACCAGATACTTCAAAGTCATATGGTTAGTGTAGAATATGAAAGGAGTTTCTAGCAGATATTGTCTAAATTTGTGGAGCATGTAGATCATTGACAATGACTCACAGTTGGTCATTGTATAATCCTGTTCTATTGGTGTCAACTTTCTACTTGCAAAACACAAAGGATGATAAAAAATCCCCTCTCATGGTTGAGCAATAACAGCTCCCATTGTTAGACTAGAGGTATCCACGTGGACATGGAAAGGTTTATCCCATGATGGGAATCATAGAATAGGTGTGGTGATAAACCTTTCTTTTAGAGTGTCAAATGCCCTCTGTTGCACCTCTCCCCACTGAAAGGCACTTTGGTGTCTGAGAAATATTTCCAAAGGTGTGGTGATCTTGGCATATCCCTTAATGAACTTTCTGTAGTATCCAGTGTGTCCAAGAAATCTGCGCATGGTGCTTTGGCTGGTAGGCTCCCTTAATCCCATAATAACTACAACCTTCATGGGATCTACTAGTAAGCCCTCTTTACATATGATATGCCCCAACAACGTTCCAAAAGGATTTGTAAAGATACATTTCTTGATGTTGAGGGAGATCCTCAATTTCTGACATCTTTCAAACATCAACCTTAAGTTATCACAATGGTCCCTGACCAATCCATACATTTTCCAATCATCCAAATATACCTGAAGGAACTTGTGGATGAAGTCCTTAAATGCTTGTACCACTATGCAAGAGAATACAATGGGTGCATTCTTCAGCCCAAAGGGCATGACCGTATATGGAAATATTCCCCACTCGGTAGAAAAAGTTGTCTTATCTTGGTCTTCCTTGGCAATACTTACTTGGTGATATCTCGAGAATCCATCCATAAAGGAATAGACCTCGCGTCCAGCAACTCCTTCCAAAATCTCTTCAGTAAAGGGGGTGGGAAAAGGATCTATGATACAAATAGTGTTTAATTCCCTGTAATCCACACATATCCTAATCCGCTTATCCTTCTTTATGCTAATCACCATTGGACTTATCCACTCTAATTTCTCCATAGCCTCAATGATACTGGATGCTATCATCTTGTCTAGTTATTCTTTAACCCTTACACACATGTTGGGATTCATCCTGTAAGGCCTTTTCCTGACCGGGCGTGTACCATATTTCAACCTTATCCTCATTTCCCCTAATGAATGGTGGACACCTTTCAAATCATGGTATCCATGTGGAAATAAATCCTCAAATTCACGTAAGAGATCTATGATCTTTGATACTTATTTTTCTAACCAATAGTCCCCAATAATAGCCTCCTTGGGATCCTCTTCCGAGCCGATGTTAAATTTCTTGGTTTTGAGTGGTTCATGATACATGTGTGCACACACATCTACATTGTCAACTACTTCACATGCCCCAACCGAATGGTCGACATTCAGGCTCTCTATCTCTTCTCCATCAACAAGGTATACCATATTTCCTTTCTCCTTTTCAGCCTACACGCGCTTGAATTATATGTCTTCTTGTTCATTCTCTTCGAACTGTGCTTCTAAGCTAGGTCCACTAAGTAAGTTTACTAACCTATCTTCCACCATAGAGAAATCCTCTAGAGTGAGGCACTTGATAGTCTTCAACACCTCATCAACTAGTTTCTTAGTACTCGAATGTGTGAACCAAGTCAACCATTAATTCTTGCTAACCTCCCATTTGGCGGTGTGTTTCAAAATGGATATACCAAGTGTGCACACAACCTTATAGTGTTGAATACATCTTATGCACCCAAAGAGAGGGTTGTAAAGCTTCCACGCCTTCTCCCTAGACCCTCTCACATGCCTAGATGTGGGAAGAGGTGGGTCCATTTCCATTGTAATCCTTAATAGTGGTGGGTACATTACATTTTGAGAATCAGACAGTGAGTGCAATTTGGACTTCACACCATTCCAACAAGTTTGCACTATGCGCAGCCCACCACCTTACTATTGTGCCCATCACAACATAACCTAGCATACTTTGCCACTCGTCCTCCCTCTAGTAAGCTTCCATCCCTCTCAAAAATACTTCAGGGTATGCATCCCCAAAATACTTTGTTATTATCTTCCCTCCAAGGAACTGAACTGTATGCACCATTGTTACCTTGGTTACTGATCCTTTCAGATGTCACCCAATCAATTCATAAGTCCCACATGCCCAATTATCACATGCTATACTGGTACTATCACTAATAGATTGAGCATCATCAAACTAGATGACTCCTTCTGTAGGGTGGATGGTCTTTGGATCTGTTATGGAGCACACATATATTCTATCTAGGACTTCCTCCACAAGGATTTTAGTATAGGGGGTGGACTTCCCATCAACTAGCAGTATAACTACCCAATCTTCCTTGTTTTCAAAGCTTATGTATCCCTTGTTAAATCAGAGATCTACATTATTCTTATAACACCATGGGTGCCCAAGTAGAGCCAGGAAATTATATTCCTTGACAAGCTCCAAGACTTAAAAATCCCCAGTGAACCTAGTCCCTTAAATAGTAATGGTTGCATCCTTCAAGACACCTATGGGCATCGCCTTTGTCTTATTTTCCATATACAGTACATTTACAGATGGCTGCAATGTAGGCCTTCCCATTTTATGCCAGGCATCTAGAGTGAGAAAATTAACCTCCACGCCTATGTCAATGAGGATGTTGCTAAGAAACCATCCATCCACTACTGCGTTCAGGGTAATCTCTTTGTCATAACCAAGGCTATGAGGTGGGAGGTTTGCATGCAAGATCTTCCTTTGATGTTCTTCCCTAGTGCATGGCATTATTTCTCTCAACCATGCCCCTAGGAGGGTAATAATATTCTCCTGCCTCAGTAATTTACACACCTCCTTAACGTCATCCAAGTAATCCCTTGGTGCTTCTACTGGTCTCCTTTGCTCATCTTTTCTAGTCTTCTCTTTTAAGAATTATATCTCCCCTTGTAAACTTTGAATTACATCTATGGTTTCCTAGTAGACTTCTTTCTGGTGAGTTGGCTTTGGATACTTCCCATGTACTAATTCTTCTCTTAAAACTAGTGGTCTCTGCCTAAGCGCTTCCCTTGCACGTGCAGATTCCACCCTCTTTGTTACCATAACAAGCTCTAGTTTTGATTCACATATTACTCACGGAAGCCACTACGTGTCAACCTTCTTAATACTCACCATGGCAGCACCCTTATCCTTTTGGTACTGCTAACTCATATGTTCATACAACTCTGGGCATTCTATGTACTTATGTTTCTTTCCACACTAGGAGAATTGTAGAAGATCTGGACATTCAGGCTTATAATGGTCTATGGCTCTACAATTAAAACACGTCCCATGCGGGAACTCACTTCTTCCTCCATGGTTACCATGACCATGAAATCATCTACAAAACCCTCTTCCATGCACATCTCCATCTCTGCGCTCCTCATACTGACGTTCATCTCCTTTGGAACTACTGGCAATGCCATTCTAGCACACACCAAGATCAATTACCTCATGAATCTGGTCAATCAATCTACAATCCTTAGTGTCATGAGTGGTTGAGGTACATATTTTGTAATAACAAGATACATTTTTATGGATCACGCGCTGTAACAGGGGGTACCTACTTGCATCATGGTCCTTGTGACATATCTCATAGTTTACTGTCATGGCATGTACTACCTTCCTAGTACATATCCCACCATTATCGTGTGTGTGTCCTTCCACATTACAATCCATGCACCACATCTCTTTGTGAATCTCTGGAACTGTGTTGGTAGACAATTTCTCCAATTGCTTAGCCATGAAAACAATTTGATTCTCCAAAAATGGGCTAACACCAATGTCAACACTACCAACTACTTCATCATGTAGAGTAGCTTCTAAAGCTTTGCGTGGGTCCTTGAATGTTTTATGAGATAAGGCCCTCATAAAGGGTGTGATTAACCCTTCGACAAACCACTGAGCATGTTGTGAAGGGTGGATATCATAAGAAATCTTAGGAAAAAGAGTTTTAAAGCATGCATTGTATTCCCACATGATTTCTTCCATTCCCTACTAGATTTCTTTGAGGGAGCTAATGCTCTTCTGCTTAAACTTAGGTATGTGGAATTCTTCCAAGAATGCATTTCTTAGTGCGGTATAATCCACAACAATTTGATGAGGGTCATACTTTCTATACCAACTATGTGCGTGTCCTTGCAAGGTCATCATAAATTGATTGGCCTTTCGATCATAGGTTGTGATTCCCTTTACGTGCTATAGCAGCTTGCACTTATGCACATGCTCTGCGACATCTTCTATTCCACTGTAATCTGGCAAGTGTAGAGACATCTCAAAAAATACTTGAGGAGGTGGCTAAGGCCCTTGCCCTCCTGATCCAGTCCCTTGGTTTCCTCTGGTGTTTCCTCCTCCACCGGATCCACTAGATCCTAAGCCACCAGCTCTACCAATTCCACCTCTAAATCCTCCTGTATTAGGAACAATACTCGTGTTTGTCATGCCAAGTGCTCCCATCATCCCATTGAAATGTGCGCTGACAGTTTGTGAACTAGTACCATTCCCAGTCTTATTTCCTCCACCACTTTCTAATGCACTTCCAAAACCAGCTATATACATGCCTTGTCCAAACATTCCACCAAATACTAGAATAGTGTGTGAAGCCATAGAAGTCCCAAATGAGAAATTGTATGTTATAGGTGTCGATCAGTTGCTTCCACCGTTATCAAATGAATCAACTATACTATTCCCTCGTTCAAACAAGCCAAGCACCAAGGTTTGGTTGCTAGGTGAGGTCAGATGCATGCCAATGAATCTTTCCTCTCTACGATGGACTTTCATTGGAAGCCGCAAGGTTTTCTCTTCTATGCTTACCAAGATGGGGTACCACAGACTATTTAGGTTCAACATCCTCCACGTGAACCTCAACTCCTTTCCACCATGTCTGGCTCCATAACCCACTTATAATCCTATGATATCTATTGATCTCCTTTTCATGCGCTTTGTTATACTCGAGCCAACTCTCCTCCCTTTTATGTTCATTCGTCAGATCAACCATCCTTCTGCAACCTAGCTTCCTCACCTAGCACTCAGGCTGGTTTAGCCAGTCATAGGAAATGCCTCTAAACCCATGGTTACCATCAAGATTTTTATTGCAAGGGGAATAACATGCAAAAATGATCCCCTGGGCTCTCACAAGAACTCAAACTCAGTAACATCTAGATAGGAATACGTGGAAATTACATATTCCAAAGTGTAGCTAGCCAGTACTCCCTTCCACCAATGATCTATAGCACGGGTCCATGTTAGATTAGCATCTTGTAGGTTATGATATGTTTCTTGGGTCCAATGGTATGATCTATAACACCGCCCCAATCTAGATGTTATAGATCATACAACAGAAGAAGGTTTCATACAACTAATGATAAAGAGTGTCTTCCACCCATCTTCACATATCAAACCCAGATCTGATACTAAATCTCTGAGAAAATTCATCCTCTGTGCTCTTAAACCAATATTCAAAACCTTCAAGTGTTAAGTGCTCCACCATGACCTTTTATAGAGATCATGATATATGCCATGTTCCCCTACAACTTTGAAAAGAGGTCATGGCAACGGAACCAAGATGTAGTCTTTTACACCCACTAAGAACAAGAGAACCTCATACACACTGGGATATCACCTAGTGGGCGCTAGGCACTCAGCCGAGGTATGCGAGAGGGAGCTGAGTCTCTCTTTTATGTGAGTCTAGTGGAAGGCATAGCTCATGATTCTAACCTAGTGATTTAACAGACATGAAGGGCTATAGAGCTCAAGACGGCTTCTACACCCCTCTAGTCATAATAGAACCAAAGCACACAACAAAAATATTAGAACTAAGAGTTGTACATCTACTACTATACTTAACCATTTAAGCAAGATTCATAATTATATAAGAACTGAAGTGCAATAGTAATATGTAGATAATACAGAGAAAAAGTCTTGATACAGTTGTCATAGCAACCTTATCACATTCATTCATAGTGTTTACTTATAAAATATTATAGAAGGTAGACCGTAGTCATGTGCCATATGTGGATCCATACATGTATTCTCACAAGACAAAAATTTCATTCCCCATTTTCCCATTACATCCTTATTGGAATTTTGTACCCATTTTCATCCCATAGTTCTCGCAATAATTCTGCAAAGCTTCACTACCTCACTTTCTGTCTCTCTTTCTTTGCCAAGGGTACGTGTATAAATAGGCCTCTGAGCTCTAACAAACTCCTATGAAGCCTCAGATCTGACCCCAAGTGTCAAGGTGTGGGTCACCTCGGGTTCATGCCTCTCCATGTCATGATTAACTTTTTGGATCTTTCTATCGCAGGGTATATTCCCTTCAGGACACCCTGTCGTCAGGCTAGAACCTTATCTGAATGGAACACGTTCTTCATGTGTTTTGTCCCAAAGGGAAAAATGGATAAGTCTTGAATTGTTCTTAGTATGGCGTGTATGTTCTGGGTTCTTTAAGAAGACTTTTAAACTCTGCCTTGCATGCCTATACTTGTGTGCTTTCTCCTTCCATGCATGCCTACGTACCCTTAAGATTTGGAAGCTAAATTAGGGGCCCAAAAAATGGCACACTCAAGTGTGATAGAAGATGACTTGGCACAGAATGACACAAAGGAAGGCACAAGGTGCAAGAGTGAGAATAAAGTGTGTGAAAGGGAGACAGAGGGGAGGTGCGCACATGGGAGTGTTGGTACCATTTTTGAGCTTACACCATGTTACCCTAATTTTCAAATCTGTATTTACTCAAAAACATTTTACCCTTTGAATTGATGGTCTAAAATTCTTCCCCTCCATTGAAATGCTATAAAAATTCTCACAAAATTTTTGTTTACCCTAACTTGAAGGAATATTCCAAGTTTTTCCTTTTCTGTGCCCTAGTTTTTCTAATTTTGTGGTTTTTGTCATTTTTTCCCTTTTCCAGATCATGGAAAAATCCAAATTGATCAATTCATCCTTGTATGCCTTTGAAAATTTAATCCCAAGGTCGAGAAATGCTCGAAAATCATGTTTCGTCTGGTTCCAATTCAACAAATTTCATCCTTGGTGAAAAAACTAGATTCTTGGCACAACTGGAAAATTTCTATGTTTTTAATGGTCAAACGGGCATCTTTTTCCCATCAATTTCTTCCTCAAACATGCATTGGTAACATGGTAGGTTTTCATTGGCCGAGGTGGGGCGGGGAAGTGTTGTAGCTTGTCATTTTTTTATTTTTTACAAATGGGGCATTTTTGGGCCCAGGGACCCATTTTTTCCAAATTTTCCTACATGGCATGTTTTGATTGGTAGGGGGATGGTAGGTGGCTGGATTCCCTTAAGGTTTTTAGACCTTATTTTGCAAAAAAATTAAAATAAAAAATTGGCCCAAAACCCCGTAGCCAATCAGGAGTGTACACATGTCCATAAAAGTTCAGAGGGGATGCGAGTGGCAAAAGAATTTTGTGGTTTTTTGATCAAATGGCTAAGGTAAAGTTTTTGGCCCAAAAGTCCATGGCCAATAACAAGAGGACATGTGTCCATAATTTGCAAGAGGCAGGTCGACAAGTCTATGGAGGGAAATGGGGATTTTCTCCCCTTTTTGGAAAAAAGGCTTAAAATTAAAACTTGAGTCGTGGGCCCGCAAGTGAATCATCGAGCAACACGTGGCAGACGACAAGGCTAGTCAGTGGGCTGGTGGAGGCAAGAAGGAAATTCTTCCCTTTTGCCAAAAGGACTCAAAATCAAAATTTGAAGTGTTAGTCCACTAGTGAATTATAAGGAGACACGTGGCGAGGGAAAAATCAGAGGTACGGGCCCATGGGGAAAAAAGTGAAAATTTTCCCAATTTCCAAAAAAGGTCAAAATGTGCAAAATTGAAGTGTAATTTCAATGGGACCCACCATGTGCCACGTGTCAGCTCCAAAATTCAAAGGCAGAGGGGCAGAGGAAAAGGTCAAATTTTTTCATTTTTTCAAATGTGGAAAATTCAAAAATGAGCCCAAATTTGTTTCCAATCATTTTTTGACACGTGTACTCCCTTATCCAAAAAATTAAAAAGGTAACTTCAAATTATTTCTAAATCCACATCTTCCATGTGGAGGGCCAAGTTTAAAAGATGGATAAGATCAACAATTGTTTTGCATCTATTTCATTTAACCACCATGGGAGCTCCAGGAAGCTTAGAATCATGATTTTAATTCATCAAATTTATAGTGATTTTGTGTCATCTTAGCCTTCCAGGATCATTGGCATCACTTTCATGGCTTAATTCTTTGATTTGAGGTGTTTTTGAAATAATTTTTGCCCTAACCTGAGTAAACATGTGAAATAACCAAATCAAAAATTGTAGAGGTAGTTTTAAAAGGTGAAACGATGAGAGGAACGGTATTTTCATGCCTCAATGATGAAAAACGTGCCTCCAGGATGGATAATGATCCAGATATTTGTAATGATTTAATCTTTTTGGCACACCTGGCAACCTGCGAGTGTTTTTTTGTTTCATGTCATTTTCATTGAATCATGAGGATTGTTATAACAAAATTGATCCCATAGCATATTATTTGCTTGGGAAAGAAGGATCTAATGTGGCATGAGGTATATAATGCATTTTGGAGAAATTGTAAAGGTCGGGAAAAAATTAAAAATCAAGAGAAAATTCTGAGAGAAAGATCATCTTTTGAGAAACCCACCAAAGAACCAGGATAATTTCTTCTATGTTAGATCTTAATGTATGTGAGTTAGTTACAAGTGTATAGCCATCACACATCTATGAGATTGTTCATGAAACTCTTGCCTGTTGATGAATTTAACAAGCTTTTGAGTTAATCTATGTTTTTCTGGGAAATATGGTGTTTGTTATCATTTTTAAATGCCTGCAAATAGTTTTCATTTTTCTTGTTGCAATCTTACATTGAATGTATTTATAAATCACACATAATATCCATTTCTTGTTGATATTTTACTGGCATTTGCAATCTCATGTTCAGAAGAGCCTTCATCTGATAAAGAGATAAAAAAATTTAAAATCACTTTACCTTCCTTGACTACAAAGATTGCTTATAATCATTTCGGGGCACCTTAGGCGTGTTTTGATCAAGGATATTTGTGTCTAATTGAGTTCTTTACTTCAAGGTTTTGTGGTGAGTTCTCATAGATTATGTGAAGAGTGCTTTCTAATCTTCCATTTATGCCTCTTCTGGTTGAAAGAATGTCTTGATTATTTGAAGCATTTTATTTGATAGTTGTTTCAAGTATTGTACAGTTTGTCAAAGATCTGATATATCCCAGTTTGTCTCATCAATACCCCACCAAAAAATAATTCTAAACAACTCATCCTACCCATACTACCCCTGCATTTTCATTGTGTGTTAACAAAATAATACAATCCATTTACAAAAATGTAGAAAGCAAATCAAGATCATATAATGTCTTCAGTAACCTTTTCCTTACATTGAAAGTATCTCCATAATCTGGGAGTGACAACTTGTGAAAGTTAGATTTGGAGTGTTGATCATATTTTCCCAAGGCCTTTTCATACTACTTGCATAAATTGAGGGATATCTTCATCTCCTTCACCATTTGTGGGTTACAATATAGGTTCTCTTACCTTGGTTAAAAGGAACAACCTAGAATAGTGAGGGTCAGATCAGATCCTTTCAAGGTGCTATCCATCTCTCTAAACATCTGAGTTCCAGTTAGATCACATCCCCAGCTACAAAATGACACACATCATGATCTATTTGACTTCAATCTTCATGCCATATCTCTAATGTTTCTCAAACTAAAAAGGAGAAAAAAATTGGGTACTAACACCTTTCTGGCGTTGTTACTGGGGACTTCTTGATTTCTTAGTGTTTTTGGAGTGTTTGAAGAGTTTGAGAATTTTTGTATTCAAGTATTTGAGCTGCTACATTGTTAAAATATCATTCTATGCTTCAGATATGAAAGTTTTAAATAAGGGTTTCAAGTTTTGTCTGCCCTTTTTCCATTTCCTAGTTGTTCATACACTTTGGGTGCATTGTGATTGATTGATTTAAGAAGAAGAAGGTTTGATTTATAAATCCTTACAAAGGTTTTAGTGCTAGCAAGCAATTGAAAAATTATTTTAGAGCATTCTTGTACAACTAAGGTGAAATTATTTAGTGGTGACTCCATGCTGATTTGATCTTGAAAATACCAGTGTCTTAAGCTTTCTATCATTTCTTTTTTGTGCTGCTGATCTCTACAAAATTGGAAGGAAGAAGATATCTCTTCCTTAGAGACTCTACTAAGAAATTGTTCTCAGATTCAAGAAACTCAAAGTTGGAAGGTAGAAGAATTTGGAAATTGGTTAAAGGTCAGACATCAGGCAAAGATATAGCCATTGGTGAGTGAGATCAGCCTTTGGTAGAGGATTATAACTCTTCTTCAAGTGATTATGATTCAATTAATCATCTCATAAATCTATTTTCCTTAGCTAGTGAAGGCCCTTCTGCTGTGCCTAGTAAGTTCCTTCTCCAATCTGCACCTCTATGCTTTAATTTGAGTAAAAATTTCCAAGAAAATCATCACTTAGACAATACCAGTCTTGTGAATCACATTCTTGAGTCCTAAAGACCTTGCACTCCTCATCAACTTGTTTCACCTCTAAGATCACCTCCACCAAAAAATATGGCTCATCCTAGACCTCTATTTGTTGTTAACACCTTTGTCCTATAAATTTTAGAGGAATGGATGGTTACCCAGATGTTTTCCCATAAGTTTGCAAAAAACTTAAAATAAAAAAAGGGCCCAACACCCCGTACGCCAATCAGGAGTGTACACAGTCCATAAAAGGTCAGAGGGGATATGCGGGAGTGGCAAAAGAATTTTGTGGTTTTTTGATCAAATGGCTAAGGTAAATTGTTGGCCCAAAAGTCCATGGCCAAATAACAAGAGGACATGTGTCCATTAATTTCAAGAGGCAGGTCGACAAGTCATGGAGGGACATGGGGAGTTTCTCCCCTTTGGAAAAAAGGCTCTTTAAAATTAAAATTGAGTCGTGGGCCCGCAAGTGGAATCATCGATGCAACACGTGGCAGACGACAAGGCTCTAGTCAGTGGGCTGGTGGAGGCAAGAAGGAAAATTCTTCCATTTTGCCAAAAGGACTCAAAATCAAAATTTGAAGTGTTAGTCCAAGAGTGAATTTATAAGGAGACAAGTGGCGAGGGAAAAAGCAGAGGTTGGTACGGGCCCATGGGGAAAAAAAGTGAAAATTTTCCCCATTTCCAAAAAAGGTCAAATGTGCAAAAAAGTGAAGTGTAATTTCAAATGGGACCCCAATGTGCCACGGGTCAGCTCAAAATTCAAAGGCAGCAGGGCAGAGGAAGGAAAGGTCAAATTTTTTCATTTTTGCAAAAGTGGAAAATTCAAAAATGAGCCCAATTTGGTTTCCAATCATTGGTTGACACGTGTACTCCCTTATCCAAAAAATTAAAAGGTACTTCAAATTATTCTAAATCCACAATATTCCATGTGGAGGGCCAAGTTTAAAAGATGGATAAGTCAACATTGTTTGCCATCTATTTCATTTTACACCACCATGGGAGCTCAGGAAAAGCTTAGAATAATGATTTTAACTCATCAAATTCCTTATAGATGATTTGTGTCATCTTAGCCTTCCAGGATCATGGCATCACTTCATGGCTTAATGCTTTGATTGAGGTGTTTTTGAAACATTTTTGCCCTAACCTGAGTAAACATGTGAAATAACCAATCAAAACTTGTAGAGGTAGTTGTAAAAGTGAAACGATGATGAGAACGGATTTCAGGCTCAATGATGAAAAAACGTGCCTCCAGGATGGAAATGATCAAGTATTTGTAATGATGTAATCTTTTGGCCCCACCTGGCAACCTGCGAGTGTTTTTGTTTCAGTCATTTTCATTGAATCATGAGGATTGTTATAACAAAATTGATCCCAATAGCATATTATTGATTGGGGAAAAGAAGGATTCTAATGTGGCATTGAGGTTTTATATAATGCATTTGGAGAAATTGTAAAGGTCGGGAAAAATTAAAAATCAAAGAGAAAATCTGAGAGAAAGATATCTTTTGAGAACCACAAAGACACCAGGATAATTTCTTTATGTTAGATCTAATGTACGTGAGTTAGAAGTACAAGTGATAGCCATCCAATATATGAGATTGTTCATGAAAACTCTTGCCTGTGCTGAATTGAACAAGCTTTTGAGTAACTATGTTTTCTGGGGAAGGAAGGAATATGGGTGTGTTATCATGTTTAAATGCCTGCCAATAGTTTTTCATTTCTTGTGCAATCTTACATTGAATGTGTATAAATCACACATAATATCCATTCTGTTGATATTTTACTGGCATTTGCAATCTCAGTTCAGAAGAGCCTTCATCTGATAAAAGGATAAAAAATTAAAATCACTTACCTTCCTTGACTACAAGATTGGGATAATCATTTCGGGGCACGAGCGTGGTTGATCAAGGAACTGTGTCTAATTGAGTCTTTACTTCAAGGTTTGTGTGGTGATGATTCTCATAGAGATGGAAGAGTTGCTTTTCTTAATCCTTTCCAATTTATGCCTCTTCTGGTTGAACGAATGTCTTGATGATTTGGAAAGCATTTTATGATGTTGTTTCAAGTATTGTTTTACAGTTTGTCAAAGCATCTGAATATCCCAGTTGTCTCATCAATTACACCACCAAAAAATAATATAACAACTCAATCCGCCCCCCCATTAACCATACTTACCCTGCATTTTCAGTGTGTTAACCAAAATAATACATCCATTCAAAAAGTAGAAAGCAAATCAAGATCATTATAATGTCTTCAGTAACTTTGCTCATTGAAAGTATCTACATAATTGGGTAGTGCCAACTGTGAACGTTAGATTTGGAGTTGTGAAATATTTTCCAAAGGCTTTTCATACTACTTGCATAAATTGAGGGAATCTTTTCATCTCCTTCACCATGTGTGGGTTACAATATAGGGTCTCTTAACTTGTTAAAAGGAACAAACCTAGAATAGTGAGGGTCAAGATCAGATCTTCAAAGGGCTATCATTCTCTCTTAATCATCGAGTTCCGTTAGATCACATCCCCAGATACAAAATGACACACATCATGATCTATTTGACTTCAATCTTCATGAATATCTAAAGGTTTCTCAACTAAAAAGGAGAAACAATGGGTACTAACAACCTTTCTGGCGTTGTTACTGGGGACTCTTGATTTTAGTGTTTTGGCGTGTTTGAAGAGTTTGAGAATTTTTGTATTACAAGTATTGAGCTGCTAAAATTGTTAAAATATCATTATGCTTAAGATATGAAAGTGTAAATAAGGGTTTCAAGTTTTGTCTCCCTTTTTCCATTTCCTAGTTGTTCATACACTTGGGTGCATTTGTGATGATGATTAAGAAAAGAGAAGGTTTGATGTATAAATCCTTACAAAAGTTGTAGTGCTAGCAGCAATTGAAAAATTATTTTAGGCATTTCTTGTACAACAAGTGGAAATTATTAGTGGTGACTCACATTCTGATTTGATCTTGAAAATACCAGTGTCTTAAGCTTTCTCCTTTTTTTTGTTTTTTTTTGTGCCTTGCTGATCTCTCCAAAATGGGAAGGAAGAAGAGATCTCGTCCTTAGAGATCTACTAAGAACTTGTTATCAGATTCAAGAAAACTCAAAGTGGGAGTAGAGAATTGGAAATTGGTTAAAGGTCAGACATCAGGCAAAGTATAGCAGTGGTGAGTTGAGATAGCCTTGGTTTTAGAGGATTATAACTCTCTCAATGTGATTATGATTAAATTAATCATTCATCATATATTTGTCCTTAGATAAGTAGGGCCCTTCTGCTAGTGCCTAGTAAGTTCCTTATACAATTGCCACATCTATGCTTTCATTTGAGTAAAAAATTTCCAAGAAAAAATCATTCACTTAGACAATACCAGTCTTGTGAATCACATTCTGAGTCCTAAAGACCTTGCACTTTCCTCATAAACTTGTTTCACCTCATAAGATCACCTCCACCAAAACATATGGCTCATGCCTAGACCTCTATTTGTTGGTACACCTTTGTCCTATAAATTTAGAGGAATGGATGGTACCCAGAGTTTTCCATAAGAGTCAGGAAATAGATTGCAAAAATTCCAGGTAACAAGGTTAATTTACTGGTGATCAACATCTCAATTTTTTAAAACAATATGATGGAAGATTTTGAGATAGAGGTTGAGGAGGGTATGTGCAATTGTTTATTCATTACAATAGATAGAGGAAGTTATGGATTGCGTAAATGGCTCTTTCCTGATATGCTATGATTCATGGACTTGAAAATGAAAAATGCATTTAGTGTGTTTTACAATATGGTGTTAAGACTAATCTTTATATTCTTTTATCTAAGTTGACCATATCAAGAAGAAAGCTAATGAAAATCAGTCATGACTTCAACACAAGTTTACTTTTTTTGAGGAAGGTTGCCTTTTGGTTTGAGGCCTTATGATGAATCTTGTTTAATCAAATATGACAGATGCATTGATAAAAAGTCAGCTATTATATAAGAGACAAGACCCTACCCAATCAAAGGACAAGCTTTCACCATCAAACACTTCAAATGAAAAAAAAAAAAAAAGGTCAAGGAGCTTAAAGGGGGGGGGGGGAAACATCTCAAGAGAGATGGTGTAAAATTGATATAAACCCTGAAAAAGTCAAGGTAGAAAAGGTGCTGATTTAGAAGAGGTGTGAAGGAGGAAGCTTGGAGGGATATCAAAGCAATCTCATACCAAATTGGGCAAGAGCTGAGAGAAAGGAATTGGCATTCGTTTTAGTTCCATGTAACACTATGAATGTTGTTACTTCCTCCGGAGCATTAAGTGTTGAAATATGATTGTTATGTAAAGGATTTGTTCCTTTGATTGTGAAGTCATGCTTGATATGTATGTATCTTCTTTACAATTGAAATCTTTGACTGAGTCTGGAATAATATGATTGGAATCTTATTTCTTGCATTTTGCCACCGAATTTAATCTGATCGCGGGAATGATTGTGATTGATCCATCTTAAGACCAGCCTGGAACAGTGGCATTGATCAAGAGATGCTTTAAGTTTATTCGGGTCATGAACAAAAATTATAGACCTACGAGTTTGCAATGGTCTGAATGCGTTGAATAAGCAATTCCGGAGAGGCTAACTTTCAGGTGATCGTGTAAATGAATTGGTGTCTGATTTGTAATATCAGGAAGGTCTTGATCGTGGGCCAGGTAATAAAATTAGATACATTTATTAAACTAGCCGAGTGGCAGGCTGGAGGAGTGAATCCTTCGTGATTGAATTGTATGTCTGTGGTCCTTATCTAAACATCTAAATGTTGACCTAAACTGGATTATTAAGGTTAATAACCTAAACCCTAAACTATAACCTGAGGGTTAGATTAGTGTTAATCTAACCTAGGCCTAAGCTATAAGCTAAATGTTCAAGTTAGCAACCTAGCGCTTAAGGAGGTTTAGACTAAGTACATCTCTTAAAAATCCTAGCCTATGACTTCTAACCTAACAAAATGTTAGTGGAGGAAGGGGACCTATGAAGGGGTGCAAGCCATGGGTGGTAGTTTTATGGCATTAAATGGATGGGATGGATAAGTTAAGAAGGAGGGGGAATTAGCAGAGGCTGCAAGGCTCGGGGAAAGCGACGTGGCATGTCGGCAATCAGAAATGGCTTTGACTTGCATTGTCCATCGCAAACTATGGCGGTCGTGGAAAGGAGATTGAGTGGGAAATTGGAGTAATAGAATTAATGTGAACTCGATCTTCGAGCTCGGATTTCTGGAAAGACATGAAAAAGTGGAAAAAAAATGGTAGGTGTTTGGGTTTTTCATAGTCCAGTTTCTCTTTGTTTGATCAAGGTTTTCGCACAGTCTACTAGGTGTTGCATGGAAAATATGAGAGTAACTAGCTCTTTTCTCTGTCAAGGAAAGTTTATAAGGCATGGGAAATAACAAACTATTGTTTGTTGATCTAATTGGAAAAAGAGAGAAGGCTTGAGCTCTTTCCGTTGTCTTCTTCAGATTTTAAGCGGCATTCCCAGGCATGTTAGCTCACTTTAAAAAATATTGCTTTCTTTCAAAAAATTTCATTTAGAACAACTTGTTCCGATAATTTTTGGGATCAGTTGGTTTGTATGGGAGCTGTGTGTGATTTAGTTGCTGTATATTCTTACTGACTCAATTTTTAGTGAACCCTTGATGGTTGTGCGTTATGGTTCCAACGGTTGCCATATCTGCTATGTGGCATTTCGGTTAGATTGGTAGAAATGAGTGCATAGACATTATGAATTCGGCTCTGTGTGGAGTCATGAATTGTTTTCTTATGATTTCAGACTTAAGTTTTTCCTTGCCTGTTTTCTCTTATGAAAATGATATGTGGATTTCTTTGAAATGTACAGAATTCGGACTATTTATAAGATTTGTGTACGTAATATATGTTATTGTCGATGTGGAATTTCTTGAATGAAACTATGTTTTGGGTTGTTCTGTAGAAAAGTATCGCCAGGAGAGGAATACATTTTTTATTGAATTCGTGGAATCTAGAGTAGATAGTATTATGATCTGTAGATTGTAGAAGCTAGCAATGAGAATACTTGTAGTTTAGACTCAGTTGGAGCCCTGGAAAAAGTTTATCTCGTTAGCTATTTCTGTCACTTGGTTTGTGATTACTGTGGCTTAGCAGTGAAATCGCAGATGTTGGTCCGTGGAAGCCTTGATATGTATCTTGATTTTTGACTTTTGTAGAATGTTGGTGTGAGCCGTATTGGGATTTTGAACTGTTGTGGCATGAAATTAACTCTAATCGAAGGTTGTCTGAAGCACTAGTTGTATGTGATACTGTTGGAGATCTCGAATGTTCGAGTTGGCTGCGAATCTCGATAAACCCTTGCTGTGTATGCATAATCCTTTGACTCCTTCTTAGGCATTCTTGTGTTCCTGTCTGTTAGCTTCTATGGAAATTAACGGAACAGGGTTCTTACAAGCCTTACTGGGTTAGACCCTGTTGTATCCGTGGTATATCTTGATCTTAGCATGATACTGGAGGGAAAATACTAATATGGGATTCGGGCTTCTGTGAAGACCTTGTTGTGATTATTTTGTCTTAAAAATGGCTTTTTCCAATAGGAGTCATGGCTGTTTTATCGTGAGATTTGGTTCAGTTGAATGAGTCTGTGCATTGTCGTGTTGATTCAGTATGATGTCACTTTATTTATATGATATGGAACATAATTTGTTTTTAATGTTCTCTAGCTCTGTTGACTGTGATAAAGAGGTTGTTATTTTGATTTCGACTGGATTAAGTCCTGCTGTGTTAGTAGGGATTAGATTGAGCGGTTATGTTGCTGAGTGTTCGACTCAGTGGAAAATTGCTCTGTGTTTGTGCATTGATGACATCTTCTATTTTTCATGATTATCTAGTCGTGTGCTGCTGAGGAACGAGCTATTAATTGTACCTTGAAAGCGATGGCGTTGGATATTTTCGCGTTTGTTGAATAATATGAAAGGTTATGTGGGTATTTGATGGATTTATTACTATTATTTCTTCACTGCCTTGTCACGAGAGCTTACTGTGTTGTTCAGTAAGTTACTGCAATTGTTAATTGTATTTTGACGGACTGTATTCTACTGTTGTCTAGAATGGCTTAGTCATGGTTGTATAATGGGATTGCTTACTCCTTAAGTGGATGGCAGTCTGAGCATGTGGTGGAAGGGACATCTGAATGTCTCGGTTCTTCTATTATGTGTTATGTAAAGATATGTGATATGTTTTTATCTAACATTGGATTTTTTTACAATCTTGCGTAGTAGTGTATATTATCATAACTAAGGGCCCTAGGAGTTTCAGTGGCAGTTGTAGGAGGTACACTACCCATTTTCTGTAGGGCATGGAGAAGATGTTTATTCTACTCTTTTAGTAGCCTCTTCTCTTCCTTTGCTTCTTGAAGTTTCTTACAAAGGGAATCCACCGTAGATAGGGCCTCTACTTGAAGGCTTTCGGATGACGTTCCCATTGTGACCCACGTCACTGTATAATCTATAGGGAAAAAATCTTTTTTATCCTTTGTGGGATTGGGATACACAATCTCCATACTCTTTCTCCTGATGCGCTATGAGAGAAGTGGGTTATAGGATTTTTCTTCTTAGCCCCTTTTATTGGGATGACAGATAAGTCCATAGGTGCAATGGGGACTTTCCTCTTATGTTGACTCAGGTGTTAGGAAATACATGCTAGACTTAAGGGAGTGGGACTAGAGGTGGAAGAGGGAGCAACTGCAGTGGATGAGGGGAAACGAGTTGAGACACTTGGTCAAAACATTGAAAGAGAGGCCAAGAAAGTGCTCACGGGAGGAAGATACATTGCAGGGGAGGTAGTCGTGGGAGTGGAAGGAAGTTAAGAGATGAGAGAAGAAATGGTGGGGGATGGCTCCACGAGGGAAGTGAAAATGGTGGAAGAGGAAGGGGGAACATTAGAAGATGGGGGAGAGGATACAACCAAAGGAATGGTCACTTGAGTCACATGAGGAGGGGAAGGAGGAGAGGTAGAAGGGATGGAAGGAAACTCAACAGTTGTAGTAGTGACAACATCCTGAGTGGATGTTCCTGTTGGGACACTCTCTGCCACTTCTTTCTCTGGAGGTACCAAGGTTACAACCTATTCCTATGTGTCAGGAGGAGGGATCTCAGGAGATTCTTCTTGAGTGGAGCTCAATTCTCCCTCTTTATCTTTACCTTTTCCCTTCGGCAAATGCTTCGGCCTGTTAGGTGCATTTCCCAAAGGGGATGTGGTGAAATCAACCCCAAGGTAGTGTTTCACACAGAATGTTTCCATTCCAGAATAGAGTTTCTTCTATCCTTTCATTCTCTTGAGAAACAGATAAGGGTTAGGGCTAGGAGGAATACCTATTGAATGTTGGGAAGGTGTGCACGTACTGTAGAGAGATCAGATCGATTGTGAAGAACTCCTTTTTGTCTGGGAAGGACTACCTATAAATAAGAACGCAAGACCACTAGATTTTAGTTAGAAAACAAGTGAGGGAATTACCTTAGGCCCAGGAAATATTAGACTTCCTTTCGAAGGTGGTCAGTTCCCCATTTAATATGAATTAAAGCAAAATGATAACAAAGAACTACAAGATAATACTTACTGGTTCCTGATGAAGATACAGGTCCAAGGAATGTAGTGGCGACAGTAAGGCTTAGCTGGGATGATCTGGTATTAGAAAGAAAGCTGATGAAGCTATCCTCAGTCTTTTCCAATGCTTGAATGAGGGTGACATCGATCCAGTTGCTCAGTTGCAGTCTTTGGCTTGATGCCCTTCTCTGCAACCTCTTCTGCTTGTTTTACTTCTCTTTTTCACCCAAATGAATCTCAGATCCTTTCTTTTTTGTTGGGGGAGGTCATTAACAGGGAACCGATGGTGGTTACGTAACTGAAGGCGGTCGAGTAGGAACCGATGTCGGTTAGGTCAAAGTGGCTATTTTTAGTAAAACAGCCATCTTTCCCTCATTTTCTCCCGAGGGATCAGTTGTGGGCTTGGTCAAGTCATTATTAGGCTCGTTTTGGTGCGGGTGAGGGGTGATGAGTCATGGGTGTGGGTCTGGACCAAGTCATAGGTCTTAATTAGGTTGGTTTAGGGTTAGGGCTAGGTCATGGTGAGGTGGCGAGATGAGGTGGCAGGGTTTGGAGATGTGGATTTATTAATTATAAGGTAATTAATAAATAATTAAGTGTGTAAGGTTTTAGGTGGTGAGGTAGGGTTAGGTTGCGGGACGAGGTATGTGGGGTACAGGGCATCGTAAGACCCAAATTTGGTGTCTACATTTTCCCCTTGTTGTCATGTAGCTTGTATTGTAAAGCTGCACTGACAAAAATAAAAAGTGGTTGCCCCGGTTAAGGGTATAGGTAATCCCCCTCAAATCTATCACAGATTGAGGCGACGTGAAATTAGGGATAGGGTTGATAAAGGGTGAATTATGATGAGATGATGGTAAGATGGTGGGGTGAGTTCAAAGAAGTTGATGCACATTGAAATGCAGTAGTGCGACCAGGGTACATGAGTTGAAGAGAAAATAGGTAATTCATAGGCAAAGGTTGATAGTTTATCCAAACAAGGTTGATATAATCCTGGTATCCAAGGCATTGGAAATAGCTCCATGGGATATAATAGGTAAGCTACCAGAATGTTTAGGTATGTTCAGTAGTACCAAATGGTTGGTTTGGTTGAAATAAACATCACGGTCTTGGTCTAGGTAAGGCTGGTCGGCTGAACAAGTCAAGTATCCTAGTTATGTTAAAACACGAACATGTGAGCTTGATGGAACAAATAGCTACATGATAGAATCATAAATTACGGGTCTTGGTCGAGGTACTTAATTGGTGCGGCCTTGGGTCAGGCCGATTGGTGGGTGGTGGCCTTGGGTCGGGCCGATTGGTTGGTTGCGGCCTTGGGTCGGGCTGATTGGGTGGTGGTGGCCTTAGGTTGGGCTGATTGGTTGGCTACGGCCTTGGGTCAGGCCGATTGGTTGGGTGTGGCCTTGGGTCGGGCCGATTGGTTGGCTGTGGCCTTGGGTCAGGCTGATTGGTTGGTTGTGGCCTTGGGTTGGGCTGATTGGTTGGGTGTGGCCTTGGGTCGGGCCGATTGGTTGGTTGTGGCCTTAGGTCAGGCCGATGAATTCAAAATAAGGCTATTTAGAAAATCTGGGGGTAGGTGAGGTGGTGAAAAATGGAGATTGGTGGATAAGGGAAAGAGTTAGGTAAAGTAAGTAGGTAACTGATATCGGTTATGTGTGACCGATATCGGTCACAAGACCGATACCGGTCTTCTAGGGCACGCCGTAACCGACATCGGTTATATGTCAAAACCTATAAAAAGAAAAATACGGCATGTCATTTTCACATTGTCAATTTGAGTACCAACCTTTTGCTTATCTGAGTTGTGAATTGACTTTGTGGAGTTTGTGGGCTGAGTTGGCACTAGTTGAGTGGAGGAGTGAGTAATTGGTAGGACCCAATAATCAGGAGGCAGAGTTTGATTGGTGGAGGACCCTGGTGAGGAGATTTGGAGCCATGGCATAGCCTGGAGGAGTAGGAGGTGTTGGAGGAGCTGGACCACCGCCACCTATCCCACCACGATGACATGTAGTCGTACCGGTAGGCTATGAACCCCTTTTTGCGTGAAGTTGAAGCATTTAGCTAGGATGTGGGTTTTGGGGTAGGAATCCAAAATTTAATAAAATAATGGATAAATGAAGGTAAATCTTAAAATGGAGTTGTTAGGTATGTTAGGTAGGCCAAAACGGTAGGGTGGGTAGGTTTGTAGGTAATTGGGTTGGGTAGATAGGTAAAAAACATAAAAAAAAGGGGATTTGGGGGCCGTTTTCGATCCGGCCCCGAAATCTGACAGTGACTGATGTAGTTCTCCCTCAGGACTAGGGAGAGATGAATTTAGGTAATTTGGTTGTGTTCAGGCAATTTATTGGTTGGTAAAATTTTTGATATTGGTAGGGTAAGGTTGTTGGAGTTGGTAAGGTATAGGTAAAGCGAGGGTTAGCTTACCCAAGCATAAGGGAACCATGTCCTGATTAAGGTCAACATATAATCCCAGATTCAGGTAAAAGAGGCAAAAATGTCCCATAGTTGAAAAGAGCTAAACAAATCACATATTATCATAGGATGAGCTTGAATCCCTAGGTACCTTGCATAGGCGAGAAGTCGATAGGTGAAAAGAGTTGTATAATCACAATATATCAGATATACGTCACGTCCCTTGAGTTTTGTTGTTTTGAAGAATGGTGAGGTGAGGTGGATGGTATAGCTGGGGCACAGAGAACTTGTTATAAGGTGATTATTCTAACAAAAGAGAACCAAACCTGAATAGACAAGTCTATGACTCAAAAGTGCTTTTGAGTATTGCTTTTATTTTTCTGGATATAGACTGATCGATGCAGGAAGTCTATATGGGATATGCATTTTGTTGTTCTTGAGGTCTTCACGAAGCTGATCAATGCGAGAAGCTTCTGATAGAGGCTGACTTTGTATAGCTGTCCTTCAAGGGAGCAGTCTACTTATAGTAGCAGATGCGGCTTTGCACATAGCTATCCTTTGAGGGAACAGTCTAGTTTATAATAGCAAATGCAGGTTTGTACATAGCTGTCCTTCGAGGGAAAAGTCTAGTTTTTAACTTAGAGGTCTAGATGTCCGTTTGGCATGAAGCATCTAGTTTTGCAGGAAGTTTGACTCAAGAATATCCCAGAATTGTATAATTGAGAACTTGTTATTTTGATACTTTTAAGTCATGGACCAGACTAAAAATGAGAAGGCATCTTTAAGAGGAGGTGATGATCAAACTACGTGATGTTGATGCTACTTTGAGATGCATGAAAGAAACTGTATGAGGTGATAAATGAGCTCAAGGGATGAGTACAAGGTAGATAAGAAGTGATGTAACACTAAATTCAATAGTAGAATGGTCAGAGATGCAAGGCATTAAGTTGTTCAAGCTCAGGTTTACCATTAAGTAAAGCTAAATGGTAAGTTCCTGATCCATAAGTGTGAGTGATAATGTAAGGCCCAATCCAATTAGGAGTAAAATTTTCCATGTTTGCTCTTTTCTAGTTTGGTCACATGTTGATTCTCTTTGAGGACAAGATCTCCAATCTGAAAGGTACGCTCATGAATTCGCTTATCATAAGCATGCTTGATGCACTTTTGATAGATTTGAAGGTGGTCAAGAGCTGTAAGACGATGCTCGTCAAGAAGCTCTAATTGGGCTAACCGCTCTTGGCGGAAATCATCATTGGTGAGAATATCCTGGAGAGATATTCTTAGGGAGGGGATTTGTATTTCGAGAGGCAAGACAGCCTCAGTACCATATACCAAAGAGAATGGTGTGGCATTAGTGGAGGTATGAATGCTGGTTCGATAAGCCCAAAGGGCAAAGGGGATGTGATCAGGCCAATTGTTTCCAGAATCGTTAACGACTTTCATGAGAATTTTGGTTAGGGTTTTGTTAGAAGATTCAGCTTGACCATTTGCTTGTGGATAGTAAGGTGATGAGAAGCTAAGTTTGATACCAAAGTTGTCACAAAGGTCTTGTAACAACTTATTTTTGAAAGATTTTCCATTATCTGTTATCAGGCGATGAGGAACACCAAAATGACAGATAATGTGATGGTTGATGAACTCTACGATTTTTTCTTTTTTGGTTGAAATGAGTGGAATGGCCTCCACCCATTTAGTGTAATATTTGGTTGCTGTGATTATCCAATGGTGACGTTGCGAAGAAGGTAGGTGAATCTCACCAATAAGGTCTAAACCCCATTGTGAGAAAGGCCAAAGATCTCGTACGACCTGTAGCGGGTGGCTAGGAGTATGGTGAAGGTTGGCATGTTGTTGACACATAACACAACACTTAACATATTCGCAATAGTATTTATTGAGAGTAGGCCAATAATATCCTAGGTGAAGGATCCACTTGGCCATGGCGAGGCCACTAAAGTGCCCACCACAAAGTCCATTGTGGATTTGTTGGGTGGTATGAGCGACTTAAGTGCCGGTTAGACAGCGAAGGAGGATACCATCTAAGACACGTTTATAGAGTCCCCCCATGACGAAATAACAAGAAAAACTTTTAAGAAAAGAACGTTTGCCATTACTAGTAAGGTTAGGTGGTAGAACAGAGGTTGTAAGGTAGTCGTGAAACTAGCGATACCAGGTATCCTACAAATCAGTAGATACATTATGTACCATACAAACATCGGAAACTAAGTAAGATGGGGCAAAGAGTTGTTGGACCAAGACAAATATGTCTGAGTCAGTTGGTGAGGCCGGAATTTGTGAGGCCAAGCAAGCCATAGTATCTGCAAATTTATTAGTTGAGCGGGGAATGGTTTGGATAGAATAATGGGAAAATAAGGTCAAAAGTGAATCCACGTAATGTTTGTACTTTTGAAGTTCCTCATTTTTACATTGGTAGATGCCAGTAACTTGATTTACTACCAATTGAGAGTCACCGAAAATATTAATAGAATTCACACCTAAGTGTAACGCAACATGGAGACCTAAAACAAGGGCCTTGTATTCCACCATGTCGTTAGTGTAGGGGAAATCGAGCCTAAATGAAAGAGGCATAGGTTCACCTTCAAGAGGAATGAGAACAATGCCTACCCCTCCACCACATTGGCATTTAGATCCATCAAAGAAGAGGGTCATTGGATACAACACCTCACTGAGTGAAAGAGTTGCGATGAGTTCGTTAGGGAAAGTAAAATTGGTAAATTGTTCCCCAGGTAAAGGGGCTTCCGTGAGTTGGTCTGTAATATTTTGTCCTTTGACTAATTTTTGGTGTACAAACTCAAGGCCGAGGTCAGCGAGTAGCATAAGCCATTGGGTGATGCGTTGGTTTAGATGAGGTTTGGCGTACATATAATGTATGGGGTCAGTGTTGGTGATGACAAAATTTTTGTGATTCAGGAGGTAATGTCAGAGTTTGGTGGCCACAAATGATAGGGCTAGGCACAACTTTTCTACGTGTGTATACCTAGTCTCATAATCCACAAGAGTACGGCTTATGTAATAAACTACTTGTTCTTGATGCTCAGATTCACGATGTGTGAGCATGGCTCCTACAGCATGGTCGGTGGCAGAAAGGTAAAGGTAAAAAGGGCAATCGTCCTGAGGTGGAATAAGCACAGGTGGCTGCAAGAGATAAGCTTTAAGAGCCTCAAAGGCTTGGTGGCATTCCTCGCTCCATTGAAAGACAATGGAAAGGTTGACATCGGTCTGAAATTTTTGAAATGAAACGCCAGATAGATTAGAGTTTGCCTTGCAAACTACATAATTGTTTGAGGTTAGTGGGTGGGGGCATTTCTAGGATAGCTTTGACTTTTGCCAGATCAACCTCAATTCCACGCAAAGTGATGATAAAACCAAGGATTTTTCCTGAAAGGACACCAAAGAAACATTTCTTTGGTTGAAGATGAACATAGTATTGTAATAGGAAATCGAAAATAATGGTTAAAACATCGAGATGTTCACTGCGATGTTTAGATTTTCCAAGAAGATCATCGACATAATCCTCAAGGATAGTGTGCATAATGTCATGAAAAATGTAAGTCATAGCCTGCTGATAGGTCGCACCAGCATTCTTAAGGCCAAATGGCATGACATGATAGTAGAAGGTTCCCTAAGGAGTAATGAAGGTAGTTTTACGTTGATCGGCCGGGGCTACCAAAATTTGATTGTATCCTGAGAAGCCATCCATGAGAGAAAGCATCTCATGGCCTGCAGTGAGATCAACAAGTTGATCAATACTAGGTAGGGGGAAGTCATCCTTTGGGCAAGCTTGGTTAAGATCCTGGAAATCCGTACATATCTGAAGTCCCCCCGTCGCTTTAGTGACAGGTACAATGTTAGAAATCCATTAAGGATAGTCAATAGGTAAGATGAAGGAAATAGAAAGGAGTCGTTGAAGCTCTTCTTTGACCAAGAGGGAAATGCGTGGATGTATTTTTCTTAGTTTATGTTTAACTGGTTTGGAGTCGGGTTTCAGAGTAATGTTATGGATAGTAATGTCAGGATCGATTCCTGGCATGTCTGCGTAGGACCAAACAAAATCTTGGTTGCGGGCACGGAGGAAGGTAGTGAAGGTAGTTTGTTCTGATGCGTTAAGAGATTGTCTGATCTTCACAATGTGAGGATCATCCTCTATGTGGATGTTGATTTCTATAGTCTACTCATTCAACATGGTTTGAGTTTTAGATGGTAAGGTGCATTGAATATAAGAGTCGTCTGCGCCAAGGTAAGTGAGGATGGAGTCGTCATCCTGGCACTCAACAACATTAATTGAAGGTGAGTCTTCTTTGATCATGTCTGGATACAGAAGGGGAAGAGAATATGGGTCTTCATTATCACGTTGATAAGTGAGAGGACCCAGGAAGATAGCATTTACGAACAAAAAAAAATCTAGGAGGGATAGATTCCGAGTCCATTGACTCTATGGGTGAAGTTGGCAAAATAGGTGATGATGGTTCAGAAAAGGTAATGTCGTTGTTTTCCCAGATACAATTGACACAAGGTTTCTTTGGTGTAAGTGTTTAAGAAAATCCAAGACCACTACGATATTTGTGTTTGCATGTAGTCACGGGAATGATTGTATGTCAGTCTTGTTCATAAAGACCGAAACCAAAACCTTTCCAAGCACAGCGAGTCAAGAAGGTGAGGGCGAAATGAAAATTTGTTAGATATTGAAAATCAGATTGGAAGGGAACCACACCAAGGGGAGGTTTAGGGGTAATCGAGGATGCGTCGACACACCCATATGTTAGGTTGGTGTGGCAATTAGGTGGTCTGTAGGAGATCACCTCCCCCACACAACGGTCGTAGGTAGGATGTGCATGTAACTGTCCGTACTCCTATGGGGTATGGAAAGTGCTAACATTATATAGGAGATACTCCCCCAGTGTAAGGTGTTGAAAAACATCTACCAAGGGATCTGAGGTTGGGATGTTTTCCGCGTGGAAGGAAGTGGTATTTGCTGTGGAGGTTTCATTGGTTGAAGGTGTAGGTGTGGCTAAGGTGGATGGTTGAGGTGTGGGTGAAGTAGATGGTTGGGTTGGATGAATGGGTGCCTTAACTGGTACAAGCACATCATTAGGGAAATATAACATATTGCAGGTTTTGAAGGGGGAAGCGTCAGCTTTAACGGTGTATGACTTCCCATCATACTCGAATTTTATGCATCTATGTAAGGTGGAGGGAACACATCCCATAGCCCGGATCCAAGGGCAGCCTAATAACATGTTGTATTAGAATTCACCCTCAAGGACATAGAAGTGTTCGGGTAAGGTACGTGGCCCTACACGAATGTTAAGGATCATGGTGCCTAAAGTAGAAGTAATAGCATCATTGAATGAACACAACATGGTGGGGTTGGCACACATGCAACTAGAAGGGATATTCATTTGTTGGAAGGCTTTGGAAGAGATGATGTTTAGGCTAGCACCCCCATTAATCATAACACGACATACTCAGATGTCCTGGACATAAGCCGAGATGAAAAGAGTGGGGTCAGGATCTTCTGCACCAAAGATGAAAATTTCTTCTTTAGAAAAACTGACAGCAGCAGCTTTTTGTACAGGGACAGAAGTGGTTGTGGAGGTAGGTTGTTTGGTGAGAGAGGCAATGTGGTTGGGTGTTAAAATGGAAGCGACGAGAAAGGTTTTATTAGGTAAGACCTCTATCCCTTGAAGGAATTCAATGAGAGCTTGTTGATGAGATTCAGAGGTTTGAATGAGATCATACAGTGTCATTTTGACAGATGATTGGTGAAGCTGTTTGATCATGGTACGATGGGAAACTCCATCAAAGATGGGGTAGGCAGGTCCACAAATAACCACTTTAGGTGGTGGTGCGATCGGGATGGCAGTTGGAGAAAGAGAGGCCGCAGGTGTGCTTTCTTTAGCTTTCCCATTGTTTTTCTGCCCTCGAGTAGCAATACTAATCATGTTGATCTCGTGAACATGAGAGGAGGAAGATGGCAGGGATAAGTCATTGTCTTCGAGAGGTGGGGTTACAATAATGATAGAGCTTGGTGAGGTGGGGACAGGTGGTATAGGAGAGGGGATTGAAGCTAAAGGTTTCTCCCTTCGTAAGTTGTCTTCCTTGACCTTTCTATCCGAGATAGGTGACTGACGAAGGATGGCTTTCAAAGCTTTGCATCCCTCCACATCATGTCCTGGTGTGCGGTGGTAAGTGCAGATTTTAAACTCATCATAACCTATAGGTCGAGGTTTAGATGGATCATAGCGTCTGAGTGGGGGTAGGGAAATGGTCGTATTCTCCACTAACATATCAAGGATCTTGGCGTATGATCTTTTGAGTAGGTCAAAGTTAGAGGAAGATGAGGCTATTGATTGGGTGGGTTTTTGTAATGGTTGGGTATGGTTGGTTCATACGGGTGGTGGTTTAGACAAGGGGTTTTGATAATTAGATTTAAATAAACGTGGCTTCTTTGGTGATGAAGTCATGTTTAGTTGTTTATATGATGAGGCCACAGATGACGTGGTGGCAGGAAACAACCATGGGGAAAGAGGAGTGACAACAAACAAATCCTTTGATGATGGAGTTTTTTTAGGGTTGGTAGGTGGACAGGATACTTGGGGTGACGGTGTTGATACACCTGTGGATCTCTGTATGGGTGCAGAAGGTGTAGGTCGTTTTAAAGAAAACACAGGAGGTATGATGTATTGAGGCAAGGTGGAGGGGTGAGGTCCCAATATAGAAGTTAGGTGTGACAACTAGGGTTTTAATTGTGATAGAGGCATAGATTGGACTTGAGGAGATTGGGTCTATCTCCTAGGTGGATGGACAACTTTATTTTTGGATAAATCTAACCATTTAGGTGGTGTGTTAGGCTGGGTATTGGTGAAGCCCCAAGTGTAGGGGAAGGTTTGGTTAGGTTAATAGAGGTGGATGAGGTATTCGGTAGAGATGAGGGGGGTGAAGATGAGGACATAGGCATTTTGATCTTTTGTAAACACCTCGGGTATATGGTAGAGGTGTCTGGATCGGTCATCTACATTTGAGTAGAGCATGGTGTACTCAAATGCTCCCATAGGACTCATCTATCTTCTGAGGGATGACAATCTTCACGTGTGAACAAGAACCCTAGTATGTAAGAGAGATGGGTTGTGATCCCGGTCCACTGTGGGTGTGATACAGGGGGTAAATGAAGCGTTGTATCAATGGGTACTAAGAGGTCAACCGGTCACTAGAAAGATTTAGGTGATGAAGAACTAATAGGTAGGAGGGCATGGTCGAGGGGATCCATTATGATTGAGGAGTTTGGTGATGTAGGCTCAAGGGGTTTCTCCTCTAAGGGTGACAGAAAAAGTGGCAAGCCTTCTTCTGTTGCAGCGAGAGTGGTGGAAGGAGATGTTTGGGAAATAGATAAGTTAGATAACATCCGCTCACAGTCTTGCAGGGATGTGGTGTAAGAATACTCATTCGTGAGAAGAGGACTTTGGGTGGTTAATTCCTTTATGGGTAAAGGAATGGCAAGTTTATCATCTTGTCTTGATGGGGGTGTAGAGGTTGTAGATCCCTGCGTTAGTGAAGAGGCCTGATTCAGAATTTCCTCGATAGAAGCTTTTGGTTGGGAGTTGAAAACTACATGGATTTCATGAACACTCTTCTCCTCGGCTGAGGTATCTTGATTTGTGTTACTATGAGATGCATGGTTTGGAAATGGTTTGTTGAATATTTTTAAATTTCTATTAGCGGGGGCATTAGGATTGTCGAGAGTTATATCCCCTACATCAACCATTTCCTGCACTATGTTTTTCAACATCTTGTAGTTTTCGTGACTGTGTCCCTTCACGCGATGGAAGTTACAGAAGTCATTTTCTTTATACCAAGAAGGAATAGCGCGGGTGGAATCAAACCCAGAGTGAGGTTTAATAGGAGGCAAGGTGATAGCTCCTACTTTAAGAAATTTGTCTAAGATCACACCATAATTTTCTCCCAAGGGAGTATAGTTGATGGGCTTAGCTTTATACTTATAGGTGGCTTTCGGCTGGGTATTAGACAGTGCTTGATATTTGACCATCACAGCATGTACGGACCCCTTTGATTTCGAGGCAGCCGATGTGTGAGAATTGGTGGTGTTGGGTTTGGTGGTAGAGTCTTGTGTCTGAAAATTTGAGCTTTTGTTGCGTAACCTCAATTTCTCTTCTTCTAAGGCTCGAATCTGTAGTTTCTGAGCCATAGTAAAGGCCTCATCAAAGGTGTGGAAAGTTTGAATTTTGAGGGTGGGAGAAATGTGTTTAGCACAGGCCCACGTAGAGAGTTCGATGAGCTCAACCTGAGGTAAGGCGTAAGTAAGTTGGTTGATGAGGCCCTGCCATCGTCCAACGAAATCTGTGATAGACTCGTCTTTAAATTGTCGTATGGCATAGAGGTCGGTAATGGATACTTTCTTGGCAATATTGATGGAGAAGTGATCCAAGACAGATTGGGATAACTGGTTAAAGGAGAATATTGAATGCTAGGTTAAAGCACTGTACCACTCCAAGGCAGGTCCTGATAAGGACATGGGAAAGGTACGGAGTAGTAGGGCATCGTCATGAGCAATCAGATAGCAAGCATGTTTGAATGATCGCAAGTGTTGTTGAGGGTCCTCCTTACTATTAAAGCGAGTAAATTTTGGTAATTCCCATTGAGGAGGATATGTATGAAGGGGGAAAGAAGGGTGAATAGGCTCCTGATAAACTTGCTCGTATGTCAGGGTGTTATGACTTCCTAAAACAGAAGCCTCAAGATTCTGCATCTTGTCCATCATCTGTTTGATTAAATAATTGGTTGGGTTAGATGATTGTGTTGTCATTGTAAACAGAGGAGGATTGGTCTAAGAGCCGCTACTAGACAATGATGGGATTGAATGTTGATAAGATAATGGTTATGAATGTGTTGGGGCAGCCGAATAAGGGTTTCCTATATAAGAGGTTGAGGCCACTGGATGAATTTGTGGAAATGAAAAGGTGGGCAGAACTTGTGAGGGAAAGCTCGTGTGTATAGGTGACAGAGACCAAGTGATGAAAGAGGCAACCTACGAGAGAGATGAGGTAGGGGCAGTGGACGGTAGTGATATGTGGGGTCCCAGATTAACCAGAGGAAAACCAATCGGTGCAGTATGAACCACCAAAGCTACTGAGCTGGGAGATGGGGCTAAGGATGAAGATGGTGAGGCAGAGTTATTAGGTGGGGAAGGGGATAAGTGAGCCTTGATACTAATAGGCATACCAATGAGGACTTGACCATCGGGTGCACGGTTAGGGGTATGAGACAAATAATATTATACGGCGCTAGGATTAGCATCCAAAAATTTGGTAAATTCCTTATCTCCTACAGGGATCTTGGTAAAATTGCTAGTATTTGTAGGATTCCCCATAGGATGCAAAGGGGGTGACTCAGGAAAAGGCACAGAATAGGCATGTGAAACCATGGCTGCTACTTGTTTCCAGGTGATAACAACCATGGAAAAGAGGACACAATAGGGATTTAATCAATCTGGAATGAAAACAACAACAAAATGTTGGAATTGATAGATTGCTGGTGTGTCAAGAACTGTTAAACACAGTAACTGATATCTGTCAGATAACTGATGTCGGTTAAAATGTAACCAGCGTCGGTTAGTTAACCGATGTCGGTAGTATGGGACTGGTGTCAGTCACTATGAAAGCAAAGAGAGGATGTAAGAAGTTTCTGGTTTGGTGATAAAAATGCTTGATATATCTACCAAACTGTCTTGAAGTGATCACTGAAATAGTGTATGACAGAGAAACATAACTAAAAACAAGCAAGATGCACAAGAAAATCAATAGACTAACCCTAGGATTAGTTTTAATCACTTTGGGCTTATGCCTTAGATGCCAGATGATGTCAATCCTAAACAAAAGACCTAAGGGAGATGTCAAGTTTTTTGTGGCTCATAAGGCTACCTCAATCGGGTGGAGGAATACCGCGGAAAGGGGGGAGGTTTGAGCTGTTGTATTGATTATGATGTGATTTGGTATGTGTTGTGTAGTGAGAGTAAGATTAATTTCTTGTCAATACCATGGATATCACCCCCACATGTACAACCTGTTACTTAATCTACATTCACTAGAATTAAAAATAGCAAGCAAGAATGTGATGCATGTGTTTTAAACCCAAATCGAAAATGATATTCAATGAAGCAAAGAAGATGACTTTCACTAAATGAAAAGATATGAAAGAAAGACAAATTCTTTTACCAAAATGACAAAATATTTTGTGAATATTTAGCAGAAACAAATAGCAAGTATGCTCCCTATATGAAAGCAAGCAAGAAAGAAAGAAACCCGAAATGGGTTCCACCGGGCATGCCAAAAGGTTTCACATAAAATGTTTCCATTCTGGAATAGAGTTGCTTCTGTCCTTTCATTCTCTTGAGAAACAGATAAGGGTTAGGGCTAGGATGAATACCTATTGAATGTTGGGAAGGTGTGCACATACCATAGAGAGATCAGATCGATTGTGAAGAACTCCTTTTTGTCTGGGAAGGACTACCTATAAATAAGAATGCAAGACCACTAGATTTTAGTTAGACAACAAGTGAGGGAACTGCCTTAGGCCCAGGAAATATTAGACTTCCTTTCGAAGGTGGTTAGTTCCCCATTTAATATGAATTAAAGATAAATGATAACAAAGAACTACAAGATAATACTTACTGGTTCTTGATGAAGATATAGGTCCAAGGAATGTAGTGGCGACAATAAGGCTTAGTTGGGATGATCTGGTATTAGAAAGTGAGCTGATGAAGCTATCCTCAGTCTTTTCCAACGCTTGAATGAGGGTGACAGTGATCCAGTTGCTCAGTTGCAGTCTTCGGCTTGATGCCCTTCTCTGTAACCTCTTCTACTTGTTTTACTTCTCTTTTTCACCCAAATGAATCTCAGATCCTTTCTTTTTGGTTGGGAGAGGTCATTAATAGGGAACTGATGACAGTTACGTAACCGAAGGCGGTCGAGTAGGAACCGATGTCGGTTAGGTCAAAGTGGATATTTTTAGTAAAACAACCATCTTTCCCTCCTTTTCTCCCAAGGGATCAGTTGTGGGCTTGGTCAAGTTATTATTAGGTTTGTTTTGATGCGGGTGAGGGGTGATGAGTCATGGGTGTGGGTCTTGACCAAGTCATAGGTCTTAATTAGGTTTTTTTACGGTTAGGGCTAGGTCATGGTGAGGTGACGAGATGAGGTGGTGGGTTTGAAGATGTGGATTTATTAATTATAAGGTAATTAATAAATCATTAGGTGTGTAAGGTTTTATGTGGTGAGGTAGGGTTAGGTTGCGGGATGAGATACGGGGTAAAGGGTGTCGTAAAACCCAAATTTGGTGTCTATAGGTAGATGAGGTCATTATATCTGCACCAATGCTATGTGCACTATAAAGTGCCCTTAACCCTCTCCTTGATGGTATGAGGTGCCTTCATCCTATCAATCATAAAAAATGGCTTGTTGTCCCCATCCGTGTCTAGATATACTTGATCAACTTCTTGATCAGTTATTTGGAAACCTTTTAGAACGATGGCCACGCCATATTGAATGATTTCTGCTAGGGCCAGGTAGGAGTGATCCTTTATCCTCAGTTTGACCTCGTGATACAGGTTAATGTAGACGTCCTTGATCTGTGGAACATGGATCAGATCGAGTTTTACCTTTGGGAGGTAATTCCGTGGATCAAAGGTTGGCCTTTCTAGGAAATTATGCTTTAGATTAAGTAGTTCCAGCTCTGTGAACATTTCCTGGGCCTTGGTGTGAGAAATGCAGGTGTCCCTACCCACTGTGAGGGGGAAAGGAGTTCCTCCCTTCTTCCTTTTCAGGCACTTCTCGTTATATGTTATGAGCTTTCTGGACAACTCCAATAGGATCAGCTTAGGGCTTGCATACCTCGGTAACTTGGTGGGCTCTCCCAAGAAGTTAGATTCTCTGAGGTAGGTGAAAGTGGGGAGTTGCATAAATAACGCCCTCACTTCTCAGTTGCCATGACTATGCTCTTGGTCATTCGACCGTGAGTCATATTGGGCCTCAATAGGTAGATGATGCCGTAGAAGAAGGTATCATTGATCTTCGTGAACTGTGGGATGCTGTTCTCCAGCTTCAATTCTAGGTAGTATTCGCATATTTTTATCTGGGGCCACACCCCACATCGGCTCAGCACTGGATAGGCTCTCTCTGAGGCTGAAGTGTAGACTACGTAGGAGCTCATGTAGAACCTCCCCATTGTGGTGAGTTGTTGGAGCTACTTAGAGATGGTACTGCTGGTGATCTCTACCCACTCAAAACGCTGATCAGGAATGTTTTTATTCATTGTTTCAAGATACTTAAGCATCCATTTGTGGAAGTAATGGGCATCAGAAAGCCCAAATAACCTGCTTAATAATGTGATGGTGTCTCTTATTTCCTCATAGAAGTCATTGTGGTGGATAACCTATGGCCATCTGGTTATTACCTTCTTATTCTTTAGGTACACCTCATTCATCAACTACATGCATTTGTCTTCATTTTATTCCCATGCCTTAATGCAGTCTTCCTGGCTTATAGCCACAAAAATTTGGTGGTGGGGAATACCTAACATAATCTTGAAGTTTTGGGTAGTGAGGTTGATTATGACCTCACCCTTTTCATTCTCAACACACCTTTTGTCTTTGTTATAACAGCAGGCCACCACCATCATGAATTCATTATTTACTGCACTAACGGGGATTCCCCCAGCAAAATGAAGACCACTGCCCACTAGTTTGTCCATCCAAGGAATTCCTATGACCCTCTTGGTTCTAGCCCAAAAATCCTCCATGTCAATGTGGCCAAGTTTAGAATCCCTGATGCCTAGGTTACATTCTACCTAGGACTCGGGCATTCTAACCCTTTGATATTTATATTTCATCTCTTCTTCTATGATTTTGGCCTTGCCTTTCGACTTGGTTGGTCTTTTGCTTGATGTAGACATGTGAATCTTATTTTAGTTGATGATCTGCAAGAAGAAGGAGTGAAGTCCAACACATAAGAGCCATGTTAGCTGTTAGATCTTCCATCAAAGCTTTGCAGAATGAGGAGTTAGCAATTTAAAAGCCTCTAGGCGCAGGGCGCAGAAAAATTGCAAGGAGCAAGGTTAAAAGTATGGTGCACTAAAGTGGAGTGTTGCAAGGAAGAAATCAGTGCGAAAGGGCGCAGGGCGTAGGGAAATTACACATAACATCAATGTTGTTGTAGATAAATTTGCGCCTGCACCATTATATAAGATTCATAACTGGGCGCAAATAAGTTTGGTGTTACATGGGGGCAGGATGCACCAATGGCATAGATTTGGGACCTGTTGCATGGAATTTTTGTGCACAAAGGGGCATAACATTAAAAGGTGTATCACTAAATTTATGTGTGCTAAGGAAGCATTTGGCGTGGTGCAGGAAGAGATTGCATGACAAACTTTTTTGGTGTAAGCAGGGTTGTGCCTGCGTCTATGTAAGGATTTTCTAGTTTTTTATATGGTGCAGAAAGGATGCGTGCTGAAATTAGGGACAGTACACCCTCTTGGCATGACTATGTTTTTTTTAACAAGGATGGCGATTGTTACAAGAGAAAATTACACCCAGAACCGATAGCTGTTAGGTTTTCTTTCTTTCCGATGATTTTCAGATTTCAGGCCTCCTTCAACAAGAATTTTGACAGCGAAGGGGGACAGAGCGAAGAATATTTGGGTTCATTTTTTGAGACAAAGCCCTCTAGGCCAGCAGATCTGGAAGGAGGGGAAGACTAGTTTTGGGGGAAGCCACTTAGGTTTATATATTTAATCAATAGCAAACAAAACCATAGCAGAGCAACAAGCAAAACTCACAAGAAAAGCAAGAGCCACTTACAGGAGATATATAGACTAGGAGGAACAAAGTGGGGTCCACAAATGTGACACGAGGATGACAGAAGAACTGATAGGTGTAGAGAAATAAATTTTTCACGTGTTTTTCAATCATGAAAATGACAGGACGGATGCACTTATATATAGCAAAAGGCGTAATAAATGCGCCACCAAATGTTTCAAAGGGCGCACCAAAAGGTATGTCGACATGAAAATATTTGTGCCATTTGGTGTGGTTATGCATCTATTAGTAAGAAACTATCTACGCCTTTGGTATAAATTAAGTACTATCAACATGGGATTTTGAGCGCTTTGCCGCACCGCTTAAGGGCGTAACATTTTTATTGTTCACAGGTTCGCGCATGCGCCTTGGTGCATGTAAGAAAGGTGCATCACAGGAAGGCGCAATAACTGTTGTGTTAACATTCCAAAGGGTGTGCCAAAGGAATACAAGGGGGCAGAACTAACTTCCATGTTGCATAAACAAAATGTGAACTTTATGTGTGCCAAGGAAGCATTTGGCGTGGTGCAGGAAGAGATTGCATGACAAACTTTGTTGGTGTAAGCAGGGTTGTGTCTGCGCCTGTGTAAGGATTTTCTAGTTTTTTCTATGGCACAGAAAGGATGCGTGTTGCAATTAGGGACAGTACGCCCGCTTGGCACGACTGTGTTTTTTGTAACAAGGATGGCGATTGTGCCAAGAGAAAACTGCACCCAGAACCGATAGCTATTAGGTTTTCTTTCTTTCCGATGATTTTCAGATTTTAGGCCTCCTTCAACATGAATTTTGAAGGGGGACAAAGTGGAGAAGATTTTGGTTCATTTTTTGAGACAAATCCCTCCAAGAGAGCAAATCTGGAAGGAGGGGAAGACTAGTTTTGGGGGAAGCCACTTAGGTTTATAGATTTAATCAATAGCAAACAAAACCATAGCAGAGTAACAAGCAAAACTCACAAGAAAAGCAAGAGCCACTTACAAGAGATATATAGACTAGGAGGAATGAAGTGGGGTCCACAAATGTGACACAAGGATGAAAGAAGCGCTGACAGGTGTAGAGAAATAAATTTTTCACGTGTTTTTCAATTGTGAAAATGACAGGATGAATGCGTATATATATAGCAAAAGGCGTAATAAATGCGCCACCAAATGTTTCAAAGGGCGCACCAAAAGGTATGTCGACATGAAAATATTTACACCATTTGGTGCGGTTATGCATCTATCAGCAAGAAACTATCTACGCCTTTGGTACAAATTTAGTACTATCAACATGGGATTTTGAGCGCTTTGCTGCACCGCTTAAGAGCGTAACATTTTTATTGTTGACAGGTTAGCGCATGTGCCTTGGTGCATGTAAGAAAGGTGCATCACAGGAAGGCGCAACAACTATTGTGTTAACATTCCAAAGGGTGCGCCAAAGGAATACAAGGGGGCGGAACTAACTTCCATGTTGCATAAACAAAATGTGAACTTTATGTGTGCCAAGGAAGCATTTGGTGTGGTGCAGGAAGAGATTGCATGACAAACTTTGTTGGTGTAAGCAGGGTTGTGCCTGCGGCCTATGTAAGGATTTTCTAGTTTTTTGTATGGCGCAGAAAGGATGCGTGCTGCAATTAGGGACAGTACGCCCTCTTGACATGACTGTGTTTTTTGTAACAAGGATGGCGATTGTGCCAAGAGAAAACTTCACCCAGAACTGATAGCTATTAGGTTTTCTTTCTTTCCGATGATTTTCAGATTTCAGGCCTCCTTCAACATGAATTTTGATAGTGAAGGGGGACAGATCGGAGAAGATTTGGGTTCATTTTTTGAGACAAAGCCCTCCAGGCCAGTAGATCTGGAAGGAGGGGAAAACTAGTTTTGAGGGAAGCCACTTAGGTTTATATATTTAACCAATAGAAAACAAAACCATAGCAGAGTAACAAGCAAAACTCACAAGAAAAGCAAGAGCCACTTACAAGAGATATATAGACTAGGAGGAATGAAGTGGGGTCTACAAATGTGACACAAGGATGACAGAAGTACTGACAGGTGTAGAGAAATAAAGTTTTCATGTGTTTTTCAATCGTGAAAATGACAGGATGGATGCACCTATATATAGCAAAAGACGCAATAAATGCACCACCAAATGTTTCAAAGGGCACACCAAAAGGTATGGCGACATGAAAATATTTGCGCCATTTGGTGTGGTTATGTGTCTGTCAGCAAGAAACTATCTACGCCTTTGGTATAAATTTAGTACTATCAACATGGGATTTTGAGCGCTGAGCCGCACCGCTTAAGGGTGCAACATTTTTATTGTTGACAGGTTGGTGCATGCGCCTTAGCGCATGTAAAAAAGGTGCATCACAGGAAGGCGTAACAACTGTTGTGTTAACATTCCAATGGGTGCGCCAAAGGAATACAAGGGGGTGGAACTAACTTCCATGTTGCATAAACAAAATGTGTGCCCAGCCAAAAAGGGACCAAAATGACTAAGTTTTAAAAAACTTGATTTTCCCGAAAGGGATTTTATGCGATTCCGAATGCTGAGGGACCTTGATGAGGACCCAGAATAAAAATTTGGTATGGTTCCCTATAAAATTACCCTTGTCAATTTTACAGGATAATAGTTGGCTCTTTCTGGGGACAATCCTTGAGTGAAGCTTAAGGGTAGAGAATCCCAAATCAACATGTGCCTATCCATTGGGTAGAGGAGTCAAAAACAAGGGAAACCAAAAAGGGAAGACAGGGAACACACAATAAATATAAAGCAAACGCAAGACAAAAACAAACACACAACCAGAGCAAACTGTACAAAGAAGAGAGCAAGCTCTACTTCCTAAATATTTTGAGATGTTACCCGCTATAGGGAAGTGGCATCTCGGTTCTATCCAGATATGAGAGTTAGAAGCTATACTCTCCATTGAGCCACTTGATCTTGAATGGCCCCCTCCATAGAGAATTAAATTTTCCATGCATGCCCTTTGGCTCTCTTTGTTTGTCCCATAGAAGGACGAGATCTCCCACCTGGAAATCCCTCTGCTTAGCCTTTTTGTCGAACAACCTCTGGAATTGATCCTGATGTTTGGTGATCCTATTGACCATGCTTGCTCTTTTTTCTTCAAGCTCTGATAGATACATGATCCTCTTCTCAAGAGAATTTTGGAAAGTCTCATCTTCAATCGCTCATGCCAGGCACAAAGCAAGAAGTTCTACAGAAATGGGGAGCTCGGCATCAATTCCATATAACACTTGAAAAGGTGACATACCGAGAGACCTCTTGGGAGTAATGCAGTCTACCCACATTGCATCATACAATGACTTATGCCACATCCACTGATTCTCATCAACTAGTTTCCGTATGATGGTCACTAAGTTTTTTTTACGGGATTCGGCCTGACCATTTCCCTGGGGGTAATAATCCAAAGCGTGGGCCAAGGTTATCTCATATTCCTATAAAAAACCAATAACTTCCCATGAGGATAAGTTGGAATCAATATCAACAATGATTTTGTTTGGGATGCCAAACCTTACAATGATATTCTCTTTGATGAGATTGCAAACAACTTCAGAGGTGGCATTCTTGATAGGTATGGCCTCCACCCATTTGGTGAAGTAATCTATTACTATTAGGACATAACTATGTCTAGAAATTTATTGGGGATGGAGTGCTCCGATAAATTCAATTCCCCACTACCTCAATGGTTCATCAATAACGACCGACTTGAGGGGAAAATCAGCCAATTTTGGTTTTCCAACAAACTGTTGGCAAAGCTCACATTTTGCTACCCAGGTGGTTGTATCCTAAAATAGCATTGTCCAATAGTACCTAGCTCGAATGATCTTGTGTGTTGTCACGGAAGAGGAAAAATGACCACTGCATGCTGAATCATGAAAACTTTTGAGTAACTTTAACTATTGTGGCTTGTCAACACATTGTAAGAAGATGCCATCAATTCCACATTTGTACAAACCGTCATCCCCGATAACGTATCTGGCTGATCTAAGCTTTATAGTATGCTTCTCCTTTAAGGTTAGATGAGTTGGACACTCACTGTAAGTGAGAAAGAAGGTGATATTAGAATACCACTCATTGCTAGTTGCAACAAATAGAACCATGGGCAGAGAATCAACTTTCTCTAGCTGGTCTTGTGTCCCTTTAATGCAATCATTCTTTTCTTCAAGGTTTTCTAAATCTTTATTTTCAGCCATAAGCTGGCATAGGACCTTGCCTTGTACTAGCTTGGTCGGTTTTATATCTAGATCATACTCCTGGACCTTTGCAATCCAATTCCCCTACAAACTCCCTAACTCATGTTGAGTTAAGCTTGACTTGACTGCCATGTTAGGGACCAGCACTATTGTATGAGAGTTTAAAATATAATACTAGAAGTTCTTAGCTACTTTGACAATGGAAAAGGCATGCTTTTCCAACTAAGACATCTTCAACTCATGAGGCTTGAGGGGAGAGCTCATGAACACGATTGGAGATTCAACATTTTCAGAATTCTTTTACATTAAGATGGCCGATGCAATATGCTCAGATGCATAGCTATACATGATAAAATCCTTGGAGAAATCGAGACATACCAGGACTAGTGCACGAGTGATGGAGGCTTTTATATCCTCGAATGACATCTTTCCTTCTTCTCTCCACTGGAAATTTTGTGACCCTTTCATCATACTTGATATGTGGAGAGTCTTCTCAGCAAAGTTGGGAACAAAGTGTCTAAGAAAATTCACTTTTCCGAAGAAAGAGTGAACACCGGTCTTGCTTGTAGTTAAGGTAAGGCTCTAAATGGCCTTAACCCTTTCAACATCTATCTTTTTCCCTTCCTTTCTTACAACTTGTCCCAACAACTTTCCTTTAGTGACTCTGAAAATAGACTTTTTCAGATTTAGGGAAATTCTGTGTTCTTGGCATCTAATCAATACTTTCTCCAAATGATCACAATGATCACTTCACTATTTAGAGAACACAATTAAGTCATCTAAATAGACTATGATAACCTTTCCCATCATACCTTTGAACGTGAAGTCCATTTCCCAATGGAAGGTGGCACCAACATTGGTTGAACCAAAAGGCATTCTGCTATAGGTGAATGTGCCCCAGGGAGTAGTGAATGTTGTTTTGAATCTATCTTCAGGTGAGACTTCAACCTGGTTATAGCCTGAAAAACCATCAAGCATGGACTGCATTTCTGATCTAGTTACTACCTGTAGAACCTGATCCATTATGGGAAGCGGGTAATTATCCTTCAAGGACACCTGATTTAGGTTGTGAAAATCTACGCATATGCATATCTCACCATTTTTCTTGCGTACTGGCACAATGTTTGTGACCCAGGTACTGTGGTGGATAGGAAAATTGATCCTTGCATCTAACATTTTCTATATTTCAGCCTGGATGGTACCTGAGATCTTAGGATTATAGTGCCTCTATTTCTGGCGAAAGGGTTTGACACCTTCCTTCAACGGGATGTTATGTTGGACATCCTTCAGCTTGAAAGACTTTAGATCAGCATAGGACCATGCCAATACATCCATATCTTTCTTCAGCAATTTGACAAAGTTCCGCTTTTCTTTGAGTGTGTAACACTTTCTGATGTTCACAAACTGTGGACACTCTGCCGAACCTAGATCGACCAGTTTGGTATCTGGAGAGGAGTTAGGATTATCTTTCCTTTTCTCCCTGAAAAAATGATCATGTCTATTGAACAAATCTTCTAGAGAAACTAAACCTTTTGGAATTTTATTTCCTTTGAGCTGACATATGCCATCACTTCCTTTTGATTCATTTTCCTGATCAGTAACAGATTCACGGCATGTAGAAGTGGATCCTTCAAAATGAAGCTCGCTGAAATTTTCTGCCTTTTCCAGGAAGGCAATAAATTTATTGTCATTTTTGAATACCTGCCAGTGCTGAGAATTGTCTGGCATGCTTGGGCGGAAGACTACCTCTATGGTATATGTGTCTATTTTCAACCTTGGGTGAGGGAGCACGAGGGCTGCCGAGACAGCCAACGAATCGGCCATGTCGTTCTGAGCTCTTGGAACGAATTTTATTGAGAAGGCATCAAATTCCTCAATGTTGTCCCATACTGAGTTGCGGTAATGCCTGAACCTTTCATTTTTTACTTGGTATATCCTTTTAACTTGATTTATGACTAGCTCTGCATCACATTTTACTTTCAAGTTCTTGATTCCCCTTTCTTTCACGGCTTCCATGCCAAGTAGCAAAGATTCATACTCATCAGTATTATTAGTGTTGAAAAATTACAACTTGAAAGAGAGAGGACAAATCTCCTCCTCAGGAGATATTAGCACGGCTCCAGCACCGCATCCACTAGTTGCACAACTACCATCAAACTGCAACGTCCATATCTTGTTAAGATCCTCCTCTCAGACAAGAATGTCCATTTTTTCAAACCCAGTAGATAAGAAATAATTTCCCATCCCCGATGATTCAAAGAAAATTTGGGATTTATGGTCATCGGAATTAGTGACCAAGTACTTCTTTTGTGATTCTAGCTCCAATGTTTGCATTACACCTTTGACGGGGATTCTAGCCTTGGACCAATCCATATGAATCTCTCCACCAACTTCACTACAGAAGATCCTTCCTAGTAGAATTCCATATGCTGCTGGAATATCAGCAACGAGGATGGTCATCTTTACTCTTTTCTTTGGGAATGCTGCAAATGCAAACTGCACGTCTTTGATTTGACCAATCAACAGAACTTGTTTGGTTTCCAAGGATTAACATATACCAAAAGGCTTGGTAAGGGTGAGGCCCAGAGCATGAGCAAATTTTTCTAGCATGACATTATCAGAAGCCCCAGAATCAATTATGCAGTTGCTTAGCTTGTGACCATTGATTAGGAGGGAGAGATAGAAAGGTTCTATTTTGCCTGATGCAGAAGTCAAGGCAACATTTATGAGAGATGCAGAAGGAGTAGAAAGAATTCCTTGGGAGGTTTGAGAAGTTATGATAGCTTGGATTTGGATATATTCAGTCAATCTCAAAAGCTGCTCAGGGTTAGACTGAATATATTTAGTTTCAGACATTTGAATTTTGGTCTTTTTAGCATGATTGATTATGTCGAATGTGGCCAAGGGTTGCGTTGATGACGGAATGAGCCCCTCATTTCGCAATGGTGGGGTAGGATTACCGGTCTTAATAGGAATAGGAGAGGGCTGATTTGGAGGGGAGATAGGGGAAAAATATTTCTTTGAAAAAGAATTGATAAGAGGTTGAGCAGGAAGGGGATTACCTCTTTTTGCAATGGTTGGAGGTGTGTTTGACACAACCTTCTCGTCTTGTATCTTGGTAGCAACTTCTGCTTCTTTTCGTTTCGAGTGGGTGAAAACATCATATGACTGCCTACTTACATATCCTTGGGTACCCTCTTCTTCATCATATTCCTCCTTGTCAAATTCCATATACCCAATAGTAGAGTTTTCAGTCAGTTCACTGACATCTTGGTCATCTTCACCTTGAGATGAAGGTTCTTCATAATTTTGCTCCTCTTCGATTTTGGCTAGAGCATTGACTGGAGGGGCCTCGAGCACCAACCATGGAATAGTTACAGGTAAACGTGGGCTTTTTGGGACATTGTTGGAAGTGAAATTCCTTTGCAGGATATCCCGATACGTAACGCGAGCAAGTCATTCACCATCTTCTAGAATGTTACATCTGATGAAGTGGAGGGAAAAGGAGTTGAAGATTTAGGCTTGGATGGTTCTCATTTTAATTTTCCAGATATTAGCAAGTTATCCTCAATCTGAATGGCAGCAGCTTGGGTGAGGACCAGAGTAGTGACTTGTTCTTGCAAGAGTAAAAAACTTACTTTTGATCTCTTGACTTTCACAAAGAAAAACTTCTGATTTTTTGGCATGGGAAGCATGACAGGTGGCACATGGTTAATTATTGAATTAAAACGGGTGATGAAATCGCACATGGTTTCATTGACCTCCTTCTTTAGGTGAGTGATCTTTGACAGCAACGTGAATGCATCTTCAGAAGGCTTATATCTTTCTTCAAATGTAGTTTGTAATGTGGCCCAACTAGTGATAGATCTGGCCAGCAAATGCTGAAACCACTCCATTGCGGGTCCCTGCAAGGTCTCTAGAAAGAGGTGAACCAACACGTCTTCATGAGTCACATCCAGGATGCTACATGACATGATGAAAGTGGATATATGTGAATCCATATTTTGGTTTCCGCTTCCATCAAATTTGGGGAAATTATTTTGGTAACCATAAGGGAGTGCGTGAACAGGATGTGGCAAGGTAAGAGGGCCCATAGCATTTCCCCATGGTACTACCATTTGAAAAGCTAGAAAAAGGACGTGAGCTGGAAACACGGTTCCACTAAGCAACAAAGCACTGCAAAGAGATGAAGATGCTTCCTGTGAAGAATGATCCTTTCATGGGAGTGAGACACTTCTGGCTGACCGACCAGCTAAACTTAGTGATGAGAAGCATGCTGATGTAATGCTGAATTTGTGCCTCCGAATTAGGATCAATTTGCCCACGGGCTCTCCTGCTACGAGTGAATGGTTCACCTGCTAATGTATCTTTCAGATCTGCAATATTTTAGAGAATATTTAAAAACTCTTTTTGGTTGTACTTGCTGATTTTTTGATTTTTTTGACAAAAATCAGTAGCATGTACCTTTTCTAAATATTTAATTTTATCCTTTTTGAAAACTGGTTGCGGTTTAATGACAAATATTAGCAAGGATAAAATGACGGTCAACTTAGCAAGCTGATTTTCAGATATTAGAGTTGACCTTTTTTGCAAGGGTTTTGAATTTTTTGAAAACTGTAAGAATCTCAGATCTACGGAAATATACGGGCTTTTCTACAAACTCAATGAACTAAATATCTCTAACTGGCCCAGATCTATGAGTCTCTAAAGAAAAGTTTGGATCACTTTTGCAAAAAAATTGGATTTCAAGCAAAAGTTATGATTTGCAAACAGGTAGTGATTTTTACTATTTTACCAAATAGATCTGTTCAATCCCCAGTAGAGTCACCAAAAAATGTTGGTCCGAAAATATATTGAGAGGGAAGATGTATGGATAGACAAGCCAACAGTGTGGAGGGCATAGCCTCTCTTTGAGATAGCAAAGTGAAACTATTTTATTGTTATTCTACTAGCAGGAAACTGTGTAAGTCTTACAGTATTCTTCCTTCAGGGGTTTGGGATGTCATCCCAGTTGGGGTATTTTTGACTGCAAAAATAAAGGAAAGAAGTGAGGAGATGAGATAGGATAGATCTGAAGGGAGAAAAGAAATGAATTCCAAAGTAGAAAGGTCAGAGGGTCTATGTTTTGGGCGGGTAGTAAACAGAGCTGAACCTACTTGCATATATGAACAAATGACAAAAAAGTAGAGATAGATCCAACAGAATAAACACATAGATCTAACATAAGAAAGATCATATGCCCATAACACACATATTCAACACAAAGTCTTAATATTTTTACTAATGTTTCTTCCGTTACAAAAGGTGCAAAGCCTTTTCTTCTCATTTCTATTTTTTATCTAAAAAATGTCCACACCTGAATACAACAAGTATTCAAGTATTTATAGATAGAGGAGAAGAGAGAAGGAAAAAAGAATCCAACTAATTACAAATATCTACAAAATATCTAAAAGTTAACTGTTGACATTGGGAAACTTGGTGGATGACAACATCCCATGGTGCAATATGGATGATGTCATCGTTTGTGCCAACATACTTTTAGATATTTACAAAAATAAAGCCAAGAGGAGGAAGGCTATTTGTCATTGTCTCATGGCTAGAAAGGAGTACCCTGCTTCTGCTCAGGAGAGGCAATATGGAATTGGGCCCGGTACTCCATGAACTTGTTGATCATCGGCTAAAGTTGATCCTAGAAAGGACCCTTGGTATGATCACTGATGACCTCACAAGTCTCCCGTTCATCTCTGAGTTTTTTGGGGAGCTTGAAGTAATCATTACCTACCTCCATCAGGTACCCTACAAAATCATGACAGGCCAGAAGGTTATTGATGTATTCAGTGTCAAAAGTAACTTCTAGCTGTAATCCTTGTGAGATGATCTCTTTGAAGATTTGGATAGTTTCATCTGCCTTCCTCAAGGTGAATGACGGAGTGAGCAAGCCTGGAGACATCCTTAGGATAATTTGCTCCATTTGATGCATTGCATATAGGGCTTCCTCCTTAACCTTGTCTATCTTCTCCAATAAAAATTCCATTTGGTTGATTTGGTAGTCCAAAGCAATAAAGATTTTGCTGGGTACCCTGGGGTGATCGAAGATGCCGAATTTAACTAAATCATCAACTAAGAAGTCAAGAATTTTCTAGAATGTCTCATGTTGTAACCTAGCATGGTCCAACTCTTCGGAGATGGGTCCTATAATTGCCTGGAGTTCCTTGTTCACCTGACCAATGTTCTGATATAACTCGATGAACTTGACGATTATTTCCTCACTTTCTTTGAGGATCTGGTCTCTCTAGGTGGATACTGCCATGCCTTGTTCACCAATCTTGGCGTATTCACTTATCTTATCCTGACTAAGGGCCTAAGGAGTTTCAGTGGTAGTTGTACGAGGTGCACTGCCCATTTTCTGCAGGGCATGGAGAAGATTTTTATTCTACTCTTTTAGTAGCCTCTTCTCTTCCTTTGCTTCTTGAAGTTTCTTGCAAAGGGCATCCACCACAAATAGGGCCTCTCCTTGAAGGATTTTGGATGACGTTACCATTGTGACCTATGTCACTAATAATTTGTAGGGGATAGATATTTTTTATCCTTTGTGGGATCGGGATACGCAATCTCCATTACTCTTTCTCCCAATGCACTCTTAGAGAAGTGGGTTATAGGCTTTTTATTCTTAGCCGCTTTGGTTGGGATGATGGAGAAGTCCATAGGTGCAATGGGGACTTTCCTCTTATACTGACTCAGGTGCTGGGAGATCCATCCTAGACTTAAGGGAGTGGGACAAGAGTTGGAAGAGGGAGTAGCTGCAGTGGATGAGGGGAAATGAGTCGAGACACTTGGTGGCGGCATTGAAAGAGAGGCCAAGAAAGTGCTCACGGGAGGAAGAGACACTGCAGGGGAGGTAGTCGTGGGAGTGGAAGGAAGCTGAGAGATGAGAGAAGAAATGGTGGGGGACAACTCTGTGAGGGAAGAGAAAATGGAGGAAGAGGAAGGGGGAACAGTAGAAGATGGGGGAGAGGATACAACCAAAGGAATGGTTGCTTGAGTCACATGAGGAGGGGAAGGAGGAGAGGTAGAAGGGATGGAAGGAAAATCAACAATTGTAGTAGTGGAAACATCCTAAGTGGATGTGCCTGTTGGGACACTCTCCACCGCTTCTTTCTTTGGAGGTACTAGGGTTACAACCTATTCCTTTGCATCAGGAGGAGAGCTCTCAAGAGATTCTTCTTGAGCATAACTCAATTCTCCCTCTTTATCTTTACCTTTTCCCTTCGGCAAATGCTTCGCCCTGTTAGGTGCATTACCCAAAGGGGATGTGGTGAAATCTACCCCAAGGTAGATGAGGCTGTTATATCTGCACCAATGCTCTGTGCACTGTAAAGTGTCCTTAACCCTCTCCTCGATGTTCTGAGGTGCCTTCATCCTATAAATCATAGTAAACAACCAGTTGTCCCCATCCATGTCTAGATATACCTAATCAACTTCTTGATCGGTTGTTTGGAAACCTTTTGGAATGATGGTCATGCCATATTGAATGATTTCTGCCAGCGCCAGGAAGGAGTGATCCTTTCTCCTGAGCTCGACCTCGTGATACAAGTTGATGTAGACATCGTTGATCTATGGAACATGGATTGGATCGAGTTTTTCCTTTGAGAGGAAATTCCATGGATCAAAGGTTGGCCTTGCTAGGATATTGTGCTTTAGATTAAGCAGTTCCAGCTCTATGAACATTTCCTGGGCCTTGGTGTGAGAAATGCAAGTGTACCTACCCACTGTGAGGGGGAAAGGAGTTCCTCCCTTCTCCTTTTTTAGGCACTTCTCATGATATGTTATGAGCTATCTGAATAGCTCCAACAGGATCAGATTAGGGCTTGCATACCTTGGTAACTTGGTGGGCTCTCCTAAGAAGTTAGCTGCTCCGAGGTATGTGAAAGTGGGGAATTGCATAAATAACACCCCCCACTTCTCAGTTACCATTTCTATGCTCTTGGTCATTCGACCATGAGTCATATTGGGCCTCAATAGGTAGATGATGACGTAGAAGAAGGCATCATTGATCTTGGTGAACTATGGGATGCTATTCTCTAGCTTCAATTTTGGGTAGTATTCATATATTTTTACCTGGGGCCACACCCCGCATCAGCTCAGTGCTGGATAGTCTCTCTCTGAGGCTATAGTGTAGACTACATAGGAATTCATGTAGAACCTCCCTGTTGTGGTGAGTTTTTGGAGCTACTCAGAGATGGTGCTACTAATGATCTCTGCCCACTCGAAACATTGATCAGGCACGTTCTTATTCATTGTTTCAAGATACCTGAGCATCCATTTGTGGAAGTAATGGGCATCAGAAAGCCCAAATACCCTGCTTAAGAATGTGATGGTGTCGCTTAGTTCCTCAGAGAATGAGGAGTTAGCAATTTAAAAGCCTCTGGGTACAAGGCACAGAAAAATTGTAGGGAGAAGGGTTAAAAGTATGGCGCACTGAAGCAGAGTTTTACAAGGAAGAAATCAGTGCCAAAGGGTGCAGGGCACAGGGAAATTACACATAACATCAATGTTGTTGTAGATAAATTTGTGCTTATGCCATTATATAAGATTCATAACTGGGCACAAATAAGTTTGGTGTTGCATGGGGGTAGGATGTGCCAATGGCATAGATATGGGACCCGTTGCATGGAATTTTGGTGCACAAAGGGGTGTAGCATTAAAAGGTGTATCACTAACTTTATGTGTGCCAAGGGGGCTTTTGGCGCAGTGCAGGAAGAGATTGCATGAGAAACTTTGTTGGTGTAAGAAGGGTTGTGCCTGTGCCTGTGTAAGGATTTTCTAGTTTTTTGTATGGTGCAGAAAGGATGCGTGCTACAATTAGGGATAGTGCGCCCTCTTGGCGTGATTGTGTTTTTTGTAACAAGGATGACGATTGTGCTAAGACAAAACTGTGCCTATAATCGATAGCTATTAGGTTTTCTTTATTTCTGATGATTTGCGGTTTTCAGGCCTCCTTCAACATGAATTTTGGCAGTGAAGGGGGACAGAGTGGAGAAGATCTAGGTTCATTTTTTGAGACAAAGCCCTCTAAGCCAGTAAATCTGGAAGGAGGGGAAGACTGGTTTTGGAGGAAGCCACTTAGGTTTATATATTTAATCAATAGCAAGCAAAACCATAGCAGAGCAACAAGCAAAACTCATAAGAAAATCAAGAGCCACTTACTAGAGATATATAGACTGGGAGGAATGAAGTGGGGTCCACGAATGCGACACAAGGATGACAGAAGTGCTGATAGGTGTAGATAAATAAAGTTTTCACATGTTTTTCAATCATGAAAATGACAGGATGGATGCACCTATATATAGAAAAAGGCGTAATAAATGTGCCACCAAATTTTTCAAAGGGCGCACCAAAAGGTATGTCGACATGAAAATATTTACGCCCTCTGGTGTAGTTATGCATCTGTCAGCAAGAATCTATTTACGCCTTTGGCACAAATTTAGTATTGTCAAAATGGGATTTTGAGCGCTTTGGCACACTACTTAAGGGCACACCATTTTTATTGTTGATAGGTTGGTTCATGCGCCTTGGCGCATGCAAGAAAGGCACATCATGGGAAGGCACAACAACTATTGTGTTAACATTCCAAATGGTGCACCAAAGGAATATAAGGGGGCACAACTAACTTCCGTGTTGCATGAACAAAATATGCGCCCAGCCAAAAAGGGACCAAAATGACTAAGTTTCGAAAAACTGGATTTTCCCAAAAGGGATTTTATGCCATTCCAAATGTTGAGGGACCTTGACGAGGACCTAGAACAAAATTTTGGTATGGTTACCTATAAAATTGCCCTTGTCGATTTTACAGGATAACAGGACCGAAAAAATGCTACTTATGAAGTATTAGTTGCTGATGTTGATGCTAATAACTTTATTGGTTTTGCTAATGGAAAAGAACATAAAATGGATCTGTCAAAGTGCCTTGAACAGGTATGTTCTCCTTGGACCTTGCTATTTGATGGAGCTTTCTCCAAATTGGGAAATGTTGCTGGTGTAATTCTGATTTCTCCTAGCTTGGAAGAATTTGTTTTTTCCTTCAAGATTAATTTTGAATGTACTAACAACATTACTGAGTATCAAGCCTTGTTGTTGGGTTGATAATTGCAGAAGTATGGTGTCAGGGACCTCATTGCAAAGGGATAATTAGAGCTAGTTGTCAAACAAATAAGAAAAATGTATGCTACAAAAAATCAGTGGATGAAGTAGTATAAGCATGTAGTTTTGGATCTAGTTGAGATGTTTGATTCCTTTAGTATTATGCACCATGACAGGAGTTTTAATGCTTCTGTTGACAAGTTGGTAGTGTTGGGGTCAAGATTTTGAGTTTGCACCATTTCACCTTATTATGAGTACAATGTTGAAGTATTGACTAGGCCAGCTGTCCCTGACAACATCAAGCATTGGCAAGTGTTTGATGATGATTCTCAAGTGCAAAGGTTCTTGCAAAATCAAGGTGAGTTTTTAGATTAGCATATTGATTGGGAACCAATGGTATGTATGACTGAAGGAAGAGAGACTTTGTTTGGAAAAGATATTATCCAATGGAAAACTAACACCATTCCTAGAGGCCTTGTTGCCCTTGATTCTAATTTTAACAATGTTGATTACATCATCAATAGAAACATGTCTGCCTCAAGGGATGTGGAAGAGCATGACTTGGGAATAAGGGACAAACCAAGAAAAGTTTTGTTAGACAATAGTTTAAGCAAGGAAGAAAAATAGTCCTATACCCAACTCTTGAAAACCTATCAAGATTGCCTTGCTTGGTCCTATTCTGAGCTAAAGGCATATAGAGAAGACTTGTTTCAACATGAGATCCCTCTTGAGGCCAAGAATAAGCCATTTAGATAGAGGCAAAGGCTAATTAATCCAATCCTCTCCATAAAAATGCAAGATGAATTAAATAAACTGAGGGAGGGAGGGATCATTTAGCCCACAAGGTATTCATCTTGGGTTGCAAACCTTGTGCCAGTCAAAAAGAAGAATGGAGACATCAGACTTTGTGTGGATTTTAGAAATCTAAACAAATCATTCATTAAGTATATCTATCCCTTTCCAAATATGGAAAATTTGTTGCAGTTTTTGACAGGGTCTGAGTTTCTTTCTACATTGGATGGTTTCTCCGAATACAATCAAGTGGTTGTCAAAGAATCAAAAAGACTTAAGACAACATTCACTAATCCTTTGTAACACCCTGAACTGTTGTTACTTTCCCCTAAGCATTCAAGTGTTGATATGTGATTTCTTGTAAAAGGATGTGTTCCTCGATTCAGAAATCATGCTTGCAATGTACTGAATTTCTGGCAGATTGCAGATCTCGACTGAGTCAAAATATGAATAGACTCTTTTATTTATTTCATTTTGTGTCTGAATATTAATCTGATCTTGGGAAATGAAATGGTTCCCGATATCAAAGTATATCTGGAAGGTCTCGATTGTAGACCAAGTAATAATTCGTTGACATACAATTCTGCATTTAGAACAGGAGCTAACTCCACTCTAGAAGGTATGATACAGGTCTTTCCGAGTTTTCAGGACGAGGACCAAACGAAGTTATTAAGGGTTAGTAACCTAAAACTAAAACCTAACCTAGGGGTTAGATTATTGTTAGTCTAACCTAGACCTAGGCTATTTGTTAATATCCTAAGTTAGTATCTTTGTATAAATTTGTTAGTGTGGGCATTACCCTAAACTCTAACCTAAGATACTAACCTAACTTTGGAGGAGATTATGAAGGGGCCGATGAAGGGTGGCGAACCATGGCGGTGTTTTCTATGGCAATAAATGTAAGGGATAAGGATGAGGGACAGGTCATGGCGGAGGCTTAAGTGGCGGCTAATTTGTGCAGACTTGGCAATTGCTAAGTTTGGAAATGGACTTAAATTTTTAGTTGGACTGTCGCCAATTCTGGCGGTCGGTGGGAGTAGAGTTTAAGCGGGAAAATTGGTTAATGGCATTCAATACTCTCGGAAGTCGAGCTCGGAACTCGCGAGAAGGCATGCAAGTGGAAATTTGGGGGTTTGTTTGGCTTGTCGCGATTTTCGGTCTTCTCTCTCTCTCTCTGCTTGTTTACTGGTTCTTCGCACCAGTTCTCTTTGAGTTGCATGGCATGTATGAACTGCCATAGCTCTTTTCTCTGTCATGGAAGATATATATATGCGATGAAGACAGCGAAATTTTGTTGGTTGCTTTATCGTGGAAAAAGAAAAGGGAGTTTGAGCTCTTCCTGTGGTCTGCTTCGGAAATTTGATCAACATACAGGCATGCTAGGCCCTAACCTTTAAATATCTTGCTGTTTTTCAAGTGCTTTCATTAAAACAACTCTGTTCAAATGTTTTGTGAAGATTGGATGAATTTTCTATGAGATCTAGTTTGATTTTCTGGCACTGTATCTCTTCTGGTTCGATTTTTCAATTTCCTCTTGATGGGTGTTTGTTGAAATCGAACTTCAACTCTATTTGTTTGAGTATTCATTCTGGCTTATGCATGTGAGGTATTTATTTATAAGGTTCGAGTGTTCGGCCTGTTTGGCGTGAGCCCTTAGAATATACCTATGTGTAGTATGAGACCACTGTATGTCTTTGATTCGTGGTCGCTGTCTTGTTATTGAAACTGTATAAAATGATTTGGGTGATTACTGTAAGATTGATTGTACTATCGTTTCTTTGAAAACTCTGTCGTGGGATTTGTTGACAACGACTAATGATACTTTCGGGTTTCATTTGTTTTCAATTTTTTTTTAGCTTGGAACAGGCAACTGTAGTGTTACCATAGTCTTTTCGACCTAGCGGAAGTTGTTTTCCTTGTTATTAGGTTAGCGGGATTACTTGCGCACTGTGTATAATATAAATACACCTGTACTTTGTTGTATCGACTCAGTGGAGTCGATGATTGAATCGTATTGCTATCTATTGCTGGAAATGTAGATTCATCCATAAGTTTTGTGAATGGATTTTTGTGAAAGCCTGATAAGATGAAACAGGGCTTTTGGCTACTGTTTATTTGAAATAATTAAAGGATAAAGACTTCCTGTGTAGGCATTTTCTTTTCTATGAGAAAGCTGTTCGAAAGTTCGAAGCGGCTCAGTTGCTGTCCTTGCTTGAAATGGGTATTCGATTTGTTTCACTTGTTCATTCTGAATGTTAGCCATGAGTGATATATATGGATTTATCAACCAATTTCATAGTACGTTGCTGTAGGTACAGAGGTTATAAGTGCAAAACCTTTAACAGTTACATTGTGATTATATAGATTTAAACTATTGTGGCTTGGACGACTCTGAGGAGTCGATTGAATGATTCATTTTATTTTTGAGCCAAATAAAGTTAAGTGTTGGTATTTTAAGTGCCGGCGACTTAATGGAATAACATGTATTTCGATTTTGTTATTGCGATTGGAATTCCTTCGTGTTTTTGGGATTTTGAGGTACAGATTCTTAGGTGGACATGTATGTCTTCGACCTGTGCAAATTAGTGTAAAATGATTGGCAGAGAGTAATTTGTTGTCTGATTATTGTTATGCTTTGTTGATGAATGTCAGTATGAATTCTTATGCATTTGCTTGAATTGATACCTCCGTTTGAATCATTGGAATTCTGGAAAGGTAACTAGTACTTCTGTCTCCTTTTGAGCTTGACCTTGGACTGTCTTTGTTACTTTTTGAGGTCCTTGAGTATGGATGACCGTTTCGTGTTCTGACCTTGTTGGGTAAGTCGCGAATATCACTCCAAGACTTGTATGCAGCAAGGTAAGGATCGTTGGCTGAATTCCTTTCTTTTACTTCAGTCCGATTTTTGACTGAGCAAGAATATGTATGCTATGTTCTTTTCCAATTAATTTGTCCGATTTGACTGTGCATGATTTGGAAATACCGTGTGGGCAACATAGCATAGTCCATTGGAAACCTTCGATTGCTTGGTACAATGAGGTTGTTGTTTTCAGCGATACGCTTGTATTTCTTGTTTTCAACTTGTGTCAATGCCTTACAGTGTAAAAGGAACTAGCATTAGGCTTAGGGTTGATACATGTTTTGTTGATGTGTTAGTTGCTGTACAAGAGTTTGCTGTGTTTCTGTTTCTTGATTAAACAGTGATCTTGGTTGCGGCTTGTCTAACTTGTTCATTTTTATACTGGTTGAATGTTTTCATATGTGAAGGCAGTACAGTGATGAACTTATGAGAAAGGAAGTATGAATGGTTTAGTTCTTTCTCTTCCTTTATTTAAAATTATTGATAATTGACTAGCAGTGGGAAATTGTTGTAACATATTGGTGGAATCCCGAATTGTTATGTTATTTCCTTTTTTTTTTTGGAGAATGAAACAATCTGACCAATGTTGTGATTTTGGATTTAATGATTGTTGTGTACATTCGTTCCTTGTTTCTTAATATTTGATGAAATATTAGAAAGTGATTAAGACTATTTGTAACAATGATAGAGTTACATATTTGTAATCATTTTGTGTTACAAGGGCATAGTCTGATTATGTTTACTTATGTGAATATCAGATCTCATTTAAACAGGGTGTTTAATGAAAACAATTGATGGATTGCAATTGTTTTAAAAGTTAGTGCTTATCATGCTCAGTTCATTGAACTGACTCATGTTGACTATTTTTGCAGATGGTTGCCGTAAGAGGTAAAAACAATGCAGATCTGGCAGGCTGATCAGATAGTTTATTTGATTTATAAAGAATTACAGCTTGATTTTATAGATGTACTATATGTGAAAAGATGTTTCTTTTCCGTTAGCATTATATTAAGCATGCTGTTGCATAAAATGTAATTGTATGAGTTTCGAAAGGAATGAAAATAAGTGTTTGATACTTATGTGTTGTATTCTATTCTGAAAGATGAACTTCTTCGGTTTATGTAACGAAGGGGCATAGTTATCTTTGTATAATATGGATGCTTTTGTGATTGACAATGAAAGCTTGTAAGTAATTAGACTAAATTCTTATGAGTATTTAGTAGTTCTAATTTGTTCTAGCAAAAGCAATATTGTAATTTAATTATTGTCTCTCTAGAAGATAGGTTAAAATTGAGCCTAAAAGAGAACGCTAAACAAGTTGGATTGAATTACTAATCCCTAGTCCTAAGTATAACAGGACAATAGTAAATTGGATTCTTAATCATTTATATCTCTAAACTAAAAAGTATGATATAAATTCAGTTAAGAGAACTGATAGGCAATCAAAGGAGTTCAGATGGCAATCTCAAGTAAAGGTTATGAGATATTGTCCCATTCTGATGCTTTAGAATCAGGTGTATTCTAATGACTCCTTGATGAGAGCGTGACCGTAATACCTCTACCAGTAATGAGTCCTTTAGAGGAGGGTCGTCTTAAGACAAAGAATCCAGGGATTTAAAAAGGCTAACCTTAGGGAAAAGTCTTTAAAAGTAATTTAATCTCAAGTGCGTAACGCTTGTTATTGGGTAGATCTTCTCGAGGTGGATTTAAAGGTTGACGACATAAAGTCGACTGCAGGGCTGTACCTCCGAGAAGATTAGGATCTTCTCGAAGTTACAACAATGCAGGTGACTTATGGCGACACCCTTTGCATTGATCGCTAAGATTTACACTTGATTTCGCACGAGTTACCCTGGGACCGATTAAGAACGTGGTCATGTTATAAGACTGCCTCGGAGATTTGGGGTATCATGACACACTGGTTGAACTGCAAGGTTGAACCAGTATGTCATCATATCCCTAATCCTCGTGGGCATCCATATAACATTATCACCTTGTTAATCTGCCTCCGAGTGATTCAGCTGTGAAAGGAAGGACTGACAGTAGTCAGTATAAGACATTCTATATAACATATGAATGGGGTGAAGGACGTATTCCAGTTTGACGAGTATGCCGTTAAGGAATACGAGACATGAACAGTATGTTTCAAATCTTTGGCCAAAGTATCGCAAGCTGCTGATTGCGTTGTCCTAATTCACCTAGTCTAAGGGATGAGATGCCGATGAATAATGGTAACAGTTATTCAGTTAGATTCCTTGGACAGAGCATTCTGAATCCCAGATTAGGGAAGAGAACCGCCAGAGTGTTGTGTTAAATAAAAACACTAACTCTTTTTACTCATGAATAGATCGGTAGATTACCGAGTCATGGAATGAATAGATCGGAGGTATTCCGAGTCATTACAGCTGCATATGGTTGTCTGTTATATAAATGGTTATTTGAATTGTGAGTTCTAAATTATGTATTTAGAACCAGTATGCAATTATCAAAAAAAAAAATTTGACTTGTTCTATTGTCTAAAATAAGGATGTTACATCTTGGTATCAGAGCAGAAGGTTGCAGCTCTTGGACCTATTGAGTCCATAATCTGATAAAAACCTGAATTTTCTTGTAACAGAAAATGGTTAGAACAAGGGGAAACGTTGCGAGTAATGCTCCACCTGAAGGAGGAGCGGCAACAACCCAGAAACTGGATGAGATCCTTGCTGCCCTGTTGGACACAAGAGATCGCTTGGCTGTACTTGAACAGCAGGTGACGGGAAATGAGGAGGATGAAGAAGCTGATAATAATAATCAGCAACCTCCTGAGGGCAATCCCGACACGGGTGTTGATGTTAATGCTGTGAATGCACCTGTGCAACCAGAAAATAAAAAGGCCAGATTGGCAGCAGAACTCACTAATGATATAAAAAGGATAAGTCCACCTAAGTACGATGGCACCACATTAGGAGATGGAGCTGAGAACTGGCTCAGCGAAATGGAGAAGTACTTTGCAATAAGGAACTTCTCAGAAGAAACCAAGGCTATATGGGGAGCCTATCAGCTTTCACACGAAGCATCTTCGTGGTGGGATAGCCGAAAAACTGAGCTAAACATTGATGAGACCAATATCACTTGGGATCAATTTAAAGGCTATTTTAGGCAACGTTGGCTGCCACAACTTTTCTATGATCAGAAAATGACAGAATTTCAGAACTTGACCCAAGGGAAGTTAACAGTAACTGAATTCTGGGAGCGGTTTACAAAACTCCTCAAGTATGTGCCGCAGTATCAAACTGACGAAAAATTCAGGATACGGAAATTCATCATGGGATTGAATCCTGTGATAGGGGGAGAGGTCGATGTTCACAGTCCAACCACTATGGAAGGAGTTGTTGAGAAGGCCATAAGGCAAGAACAGAAATTAAAGGCTATTTCTGCGCATAAGGAGGAAGTGCGGAAGAAGACTGCAAACCCTTCTTCAACCTCTCTTGCACCCAGAAAAGGACCGTGGAAAAAGTTTGGAAACAAGAGTAAGTTTCCAGGGGATAACAATAAGAAAGCAGCAGTAAATAAGCCTGCTGGAAATATAAGGGATAATTTTGTTAAAAACTATATTAATGGACAGAAGTCCTATGGAGGACAGCGTGACAATTTCAAGGCTGGAGGTAATGCTGAGCCTAAGAAGGGACCTGTAGGAGGCTGCTACACTTGTGGTAAAGATCATTACGCAAATCAATGTCCTTTAAAGAAGGACGATCGTAATCAGCAGCATAAGATACATGCTGCAGTAGCAGACAAGCAAGCTGAAAAGCAAGCAACACCTATAGAAGTTCCGGGTAAGTTATTCGGCATACCTGTCACTATTCTTTTTGATACAGGAGCTACTGAATGTTTTATTTCTAATAAACTTGCTTCTAAACTTAAAAGAAAAGCTGGGAAAATGGATAAATCTTGGACTGTAGAGTATGGTAATAATTCTGTTCATACAGTGAGTATGTGTCTCTTTGGAGCAGTCCTTGATTTACCTAATTTCTCCACGGAAGTTGATCTCTATGTTACACCTTTGGGATCGTATGACATTATTATTGGTGTCAATTGGTTATCTGACCATAAAGCAAAGGTAGATTGCTATGAGAAGAACATAAAATGTTTAGATGATCAGCTGGAATCAGCAGAGATTCAAGGTGTGAAACGAGAAATTTCAGTTAGAAAGCTGTCAGCTATGCAGCTTAAAAAGGCTAAGAATAAAGGATGTACCCTTTATGCAGTAAAGATATCTGAATCTTCAGAAGAAGATAGTGATTTCATGAAGCAAATTCCACTGTTACAAAGTTTCAGGGATGTTTTTCCTGAGGAATTACCAGGGTTACCTCCCAAGAGAGAATTTGATTTTACCATTGAAATCAAGCCTGGAACTGAACCTATTTCCAAGGCACCTTATCGGATGACTACTACGGAGTTAGTCGAGCTTAAGGCACAACTACAAGAGCTTTTGTCTAAAGGATTGATTAGACCAAGTGTTTCACCTTGGGGAGCACCTGTGATATTTGTGAAAAAGAAGGATGGAACACTGAGGCTGTGTATTGATTATCGGATGTTGAACAAAGCAACGATCAAGAACCGATATCCACTTCCTAGGATCGATGATCTGTTTGATCAGATGCGTGGAGCAGCGGTTTATTCTAAGATAGATCTTCGATCTGGTTATCATCAGCTAAGAATTAAAGAGGAAGATATTCATAAAACAGCTTTCCGAACAAGGTACGGACATTATGAATTCACAGTTCTAGCCTTTGGGTTAACTAATGCACCTGCAGCCTTTATGAATTTAATGAACAATATTTTTCAAGAATACCTGGACAAGTTTGTACTTGTATTCTTGGACGATATTCTCATTTATTCTAAGAGCGTTGAGGAGCACAATGAGCATTTGAAGATAGTTTTGGGAATTTTGAGAAAGAGAAAGTTGTATGGTAAGTTATCCAAATGTTCTTTCTATGATTCTGAAGTTCGCTATTTGGGTCATGTCATAAGTAAGGAAGGAATCGCTGTAGATCCTTCAAAAATAGTGGCAATAACTGAGTGGCCTGCACCAAAGAATGTGCATGAAGTAAGAAGCTTCATGGGTCTTGCAGGTTACTATAGAAAATTTGTAAAGGATTTTTCTAAGGTAGCTGCACCAATAACTTCATTGCAGAAGAAAGATAAGAAATTCATGTGGAATGACAAGTGCGAAGCGGCTTTCAAAAGTCTGAAAGACCAGTTGACTTCTGCACCTATATTGGCTGTACCAGACCCTAATGGGAATTTTACTGTTGTAACTGATGCTTCTGGGGAAGGCCTTGGAGGTGTTTTGCTACAAAATAATCAAGTCATAGCTTATGAAAGTAGAAAACTTAAGATTCATGAGCTGAATTATGCCCCTCATGATTTGGAACTTGCTGCCATTGTTCATGCACTTCAAGTTTGGAGACACTACTTACTAGGGAAACCTTTTGAGTTGAAAACTGATCACTTGGGTCTGAAATATATATTTACTCAGCCCAACCTGAATGCCAGACAAAGAAGGTGGTTAGAATTTTTATCACAATATGACTTTGATATTAGCTATATCAAAGGGAAGGAGAATAGAGTAGCTGATGCTCTAAGTCGTAGGAGGCACATTTCTGCTCTCATAACGTTGAGAACTCAGTTTAAAGACGAGGTAAAAAGTGCCTCAGAATCAGATGCATATTTTCAGCAAGTAAAAGCAGCGCTTGCTGCAGAACCTAAAGATAAAAGGTATGAAGGTTTTCATCTTGATAATGAAGGAGTCTTGCGTTATGAAAATAGGGTATATGTACCTGTGCTGAATGATTTGAGAAGGAAGTTGTTAGTTGAATTTCATAATTCACCTTTCTCTGGGCACCCGGGTATCACAAAAATGCTAGCTGATTTGAAACAGCAATACTTCTGGGAAGGTATGAAAAAGGATGTGATAAATTTTGTGACTCATTGCCTGGAATGTCAGCGGGTGAAGGCAGAGCATATGCACCCTGCTGGACTGTTATATCCTCATAGCATACCGCAGTACAAATGGCAAGTAATAACCATGGATTTTGTACAAGGACTACCTATGTCCAGGAATAAGCATGATGTTATCCTGGTAGTTGTAGATAAACTGACTAAGGTAGCTCATTTCATCGCTGGAAATCTAAAGGATGATTCCCCAGTGCTGGCCAAGAGGTTCGTACACGAAATTTTCAGATTGCATGGTGTACCAGAACTGATTATTTCTGACAGGGATCCTAGAATGACGTCAAGGTTTTGGCAAACGCTTAACGCAGCCCTAGGAACAAAACTAAACTTCAGTTCTGCATATCATCCAGAAACGGATGGGCAAACTGAGAGGGTAAATCAAGTGTTGGAGGACATGTTGCGAATGTATTGCATGGATCAACAGTATAAATGGGAAGAGTATCTCCCATTAGTTGAGTTCGCATACAACAACACTTATCACTCTTCGCTTAAGATGGCACCTTTTGAAGCACTTTATGGAAGAAAGTGCAGAACCCCTGTAAGTTGGGACAGTGTAGAGGATAGAGTGGTAATTGGACCAGAGATTCTCACAGAGATGGAACAGCAAGTTAAGCTGATTCGTGAACGATTAAAGGAAGCAGCGGATAGACAGAAGAGCTATGCTGACCTTAAGCGGGTTGATAGAAAGTTTGAGCTTGGTGATAAGGTTTTTCTGCGTGTTAAACCCAGAAAGAGTTCTATAACTTTTGGCAAGGCTGCCAAGTTGTCACCACGATATGTGGGACCTTTCGAGATTGTCGAAATAATCAATCCTGTAGCTTATCGTTTAGCATTGCCACCTGCTTTATCTCGTATGCATGATGTTTTCCATATTTCTTTGCTTAAGAAATACGTTTCAGATCTGTCACATGTTTTAAATTGGAATTCCTTGCAGGTCCAAGACCCAGGAATAATCGTGGTTAAACCCACAAGAGTACTGGAAACTCGCCAATTGCATTTGAGAAATCGTGATATTCAGCAATGTAAGGTCCAGTGGGACCAGTTTAGCGAAGAAAGTGCAACTTGGGAAAACCTGGAAGAGATGAAAATTGCTTTTCCTTCTCTTTTTGCAACAGAATGAAATCTGTTGATAAAATACTGTTATGAACTTATTGTTTTTAAGTATTTATGAAAGCCAGATGAAGGCAGACTTTATTCAAGTTGAATAAAAGTGTTGTGACATTGATTTCTGAAACTATTTAATATGGAAGTAGTCACATTGTTTGTGTACTAATAAATTGATTGACCTGAAGGTTAAATTTAATATGTAATTCATCGGGACGATGAATCTTTTTAGGAGGGAAGCATGTAACACCCTGAACTGTTGTTACTTTCCCCTAAGCATTCAAGTGTTGATATGTGATTTCTTGTAAAAGGATGTGTTCCTCGATTCAGAAATCATGCTTGCAATGTACTGAATTTCTGGCAGATTGCAGATCTCGACTGAGTCAAAATATGAATAGACTCTTTTATTTATTTCATTTTGTGTCTGAATATTAATCTGATCTTGGGAAATGAAATGGTTCCCGATATCAAAGTATATCTGGAAGGTCTCGATTGTAGACCAGGTAATAATTCGTTGACATACAATTCTGCATTTAGAACAGGAGCTAACTCCACTCTAGAAGGTATGATACAGGTCTTTCCGAGTTTTCAGGACGAGGACCAAACGAAGTTATTAAGGGTTAGTAACCTAAAACTAAAACCTAACCTAGGGGTTAGATTATTGTTAGTCTAACCTAGACCTAGGCTATTTGTTAATATCCTAAGTTAGTATCTTTGTATAAATTTGTTAGTGTGGGCATTACCCTAAACTCTAACCTAAGATACTAACCTAACTTTGGAGGAGATTATGAAGGGGCCGATGAAGGGTGGCGAACCATGGCGGTGTTTTCTATGGCAATAAATGTAAGGGATAAGGATGAGGGACAGGTCATGGCGGAGGCTTAAGTGGCGGCTAATTTGTGCAGACTTGGCAATTGCTAAGTTTGGAAATGGACTTAAATTTTTAGTTGGACTGTCGCCAATTCTGGCGGTCGGTGGGAGTAGAGTTTAAGCGGGAAAATTGGTTAATGGCATTCAATACTCTCGGAAGTCGAGCTCGGAACTCGCGAGAAGGCATGCAAGCGGAAATTTGGGGGTTTGTTTGGCTTGTCGCGATTTTCGGTCTTCTCTCTCTCTCTCTGCTTGTTTACTGGTTCTTCGCACCAGTTCTCTTTGAGTTGCATGGCATGTATGAACTGCCATAGCTCTTTTCTCTGTCATGGAAGATATATATATGCGATGAAGACAGCGAAATTTTGTTGGTTGCTTTATCGTGGAAAAAGAAAAGGGAGTTTGAGCTCTTCCTGTGGTCTGCTTCGGAAATTTGATCAACATACAGGCATGCTAGGCCCTAACCTTTAAATATCTTGCTGTTTTTCAAGTGCTTTCATTAAAACAACTCTGTTCAAATGTTTTGTGAAGATTGGATGAATTTTCTATGAGATCTAGTTTGATTTTCTGGCACTGTATCTCTTCTGGTTCGATTTTTCAATTTCCTCTTGATGGGTGTTTGTTGAAATCGAACTTCAACTCTATTTGTTTGAGTATTCATTCTGGCTTATGCATGTGAGGTATTTATTTATAAGGTTCGAGTGTTCGGCCTGTTTGGCGTGAGCCCTTAGAATATACCTATGTGTAGTATGAGACCACTGTATGTCTTTGATTCGTGGTCGCTGTCTTGTTATTGAAACTGTATAAAATGATTTGGGTGATTACTGTAAGATTGATTGTACTATCGTTTCTTTGAAAACTCTGTCGTGGGATTTGTTGACAGCGACTAATGATACTTTCGGGTTTCATTTGTTTTCAATTTTTTTTAGCTTGGAACAGGCAACTGTAGTGTTACCATAGTCTTTTCGACCTAGCGGAAGTTGTTTTCCTTGTTATTAGGTTAGCGGGATTACTTGCGCACTGTGTATAATATAAATACACCTGTACTTTGTTGTATCGACTCAGTGGAGTCGATGATTGAATCGTATTGCTATCTATTGCTGGAAATGTAGATTCATCCATAAGTTTTGTGAATGGATTTTTGTGAAAGCCTGATAAGATGAAACAGGGCTTTTGGCTACTGTTTATTTGAAATAATTAAAGGATAAAGACTTCCTGTGTAGGCATTTTCTTTTCTATGAGAAAGCTGTTCGAAAGTTCGAAGCGGCTCAGTTGCTGTCCTTGCTTGAAATGGGTATTCGATTTGTTTCACTTGTTCATTCTGAATGTTAGCCATGAGTGGTATATATGGATTTATCAACCAATTTCATAGTACGTTGCTGTAGGTACAGAGGTTATAAGTGCAAAACCTTTAACAGTTACATTGTGATTATATAGATTTAAACTATTGTGGCTTGGACGACTCTGAGGAGTCGATTGAATGATTCATTTTATTTTTGAGCCAAATAAAGTTAAGTGTTGGTATTTTAAGTGCCGGCGACTTAATGGAATAACATGTATTTCGATTTTGTTATTGCGATTGGAATTCCTTCGTGTTTTTGGGATTTTGAGGTACAGATTCTTAGGTGGACATGTATGTCTTCGACCTGTGCAAATTAGTGTAAAATGATTGGCAGAGAGTAATTTGTTGTCTGATTATTGTTATGCTTTGTTGATGAATGTCAGTATGAATTCTTATGCATTTGCTTGAATTGATACCTCCGTTTGAATCATTGGAATTCTGGAAAGGTAACTAGTACTTCTGTCTCCTTTTGAGCTTGACCTTGGACTGTCTTTGTTACTTTTTGAGGTCCTTGAGTATGGATGACCGTTTCGTGTTCTGACCTTGTTGGGTAAGTCGCGAATATCACTCCAAGACTTGTATGCAGCAAGGTAAGGATCGTTGGCTGAATTCCTTTCTTTTACTTCAGTCCGATTTTTGACTGAGCAAGAATATGTATGCTATGTTCTTTTCCAATTAATTTGTCCGATTTGACTGTGCATGATTTGGAAATACCGTGTGGGCAACATAGCATAGTCCATTGGAAACCTTCGATTGCTTGGTACAATGAGGTTGTTGTTTTCAGCGATACGCTTGTATTTCTTGTTTTCAACTTGTGTCAATGCCTTACAGTGTAAAAGGAACTAGCATTAGGCTTAGGGTTGATACATGTTTTGTTGATGTGTTAGTTGCTGTACAAGAGTTTGCTGTGTTTCTGTTTCTTGATTAAACAGTGATCTTGGTTGCGGCTTGTCTAACTTGTTCATTTTTATACTGGTTGAATGTTTTCATATGTGAAGGCAGTACAGTGATGAACTTATGAGAAAGGAAGTATGAATGGTTTAGTTCTTTCTCTTCCTTTATTTAAAATTATTGATAATTGACTAGCAGTGGGAAATTGTTGTAACATATTGGTGGAATCCCGAATTGTTATGTTATTTCCTTTTTTTTTTTTGGAGAATGAAACAATCTGACCAATGTTGTGATTTTGGATTTAATGATTGTTGTGTACATTCGTTCCTTGTTTCTTAATATTTGATGAAATATTAGAAAGTGATTAAGACTATTTGTAACAATGATAGAGTTACATATTTGTAATCATTTTGTGTTACAAGGGCATAGTCTGATTATGTTTACTTATGTGAATATCAGATCTCATTTAAACAGGGTGTTTAATGAAAACAATTGATGGATTGCAATTGTTTTAAAAGTTAGTGCTTATCATGCTCAGTTCATTGAACTGACTCATGTTGACTATTTTTGCAGATGGTTGCCGTAAGAGGTAAAAACAATGCAGATCTGGCAGGCTGATCAGATAGTTTATTTGATTTATAAAGAATTACAGCTTGATTTTATAGATGTACTATATGTGAAAAGATGTTTCTTTTCCGTTAGCATTATATTAAGCATGCTGTTGCATAAAATGTAATTGTATGAGTTTCGAAAGGAATGAAAATAAGTGTTTGATACTTATGTGTTGTATTCTATTCTGAAAGATGAACTTCTTCGGTTTATGTAACGAAGGGGCATAGTTATCTTTGTATAATATGGATGCTTTTGTGATTGACAATGAAAGCTTGTAAGTAATTAGACTAAATTCTTATGAGTATTTAGTAGTTCTAATTTGTTCTAGCAAAAGCAATATTGTAATTTAATTATTGTCTCTCTAGAAGATAGGTTAAAATTGAGCCTAAAAGAGAACGCTAAACAAGTTGGATTGAATTACTAATCCCTAGTCCTAAGTATAACAGGACAATAGTAAATTGGATTCTTAATCATTTATATCTCTAAACTAAAAAGTATGATATAAATTCAGTTAAGAGAACTGATAGGCAATCAAAGGAGTTCAGATGGCAATCTCAAGTAAAGGTTATGAGATATTGTCCCATTCTGATGCTTTAGAATCAGGTGTATTCTAATGACTCCTTGATGAGAGCGTGACCGTAATACCTCTACCAGTAATGAGTCTTTTAGAGGAGGGTCGTCTTAAGACAAAGAATCCAGGGATTTAAAAAGGCTAACCTTAGGGAAAAGTCTTTAAAAGTAATTTAATCTCAAGTGCGTAACGCTTGTTATTGGGTAGATCTTCTCGAGGCGGATTTAAAGGTTGACGACATAAAGTCGACTGCAGGGCTGTACCTCCGAGAAGATTAGGATCTTCTCGAAGTTACAACAATGCAGGTGACTTATGGCGACACCCTTTGCATTGATCGCTAAGATTTACACTTGATTTCGCACGAGTTACCCTGGGACCGATTAAGAACGTGGTCATGTTATAAGACTGCCTCGGAGATTTGGGGTATCATGACACACTGGTTGAACTGCAAGGTTGAACCAGTATGTCATCATATCCCTAATCCTCGTGGGCATCCATATAACATTATCACCTTGTTAATCTGCCTCCGAGTGATTCAGCTGTGAAAGGAAGGACTGACAGTAGTCAGTATAAGACATTCTATATAACATATGAATGGGGTGAAGGACGTATTCCAGTTTGACGAGTATGCCGTTAAGGAATACGAGACATGAACAGTATGTTTCAAATCTTTGGCCAAAGTATCGCAAGCTGCTGATTGCGTTGTCCTAATTCACCTAGTCTAAGGGATGAGATGCCGATGAATAATGGTAACAGTTATTCAGTTAGATTCCTTGGACAGAGCATTCTGAATCCCAGATTAGGGAAGAGAACCGCCAGAGTGTTGTGTTAAATAAAAACACTAACTCTTTTTACTCATGAATAGATCGGTAGATTACCGAGTCATGGAATGAATAGATCGGAGGTATTCCGAGTCATTACAGCTGCATATGGTTGTCTGTTATATAAATGGTTATTTGAATTGTGAGTTCTAAATTATGTATTTAGAACCAGTATGCAATTATCAAAAAAAAAAAAAAATTGACTTGTTCTATTGTCTAAAATAAGGATGTTACATCTAGGGAACATATGTTTTTTTTTAGGATGCCCTTTGGTTTGATGAATGTTGGTGCCACTTTTCAAAGAGCAGTGGAATGTTGCTTTTGCTGGTCACAATCAATGAGTTCATTGTAGTTTACCAAGATTATGTGACTATGTTTTCAAGGCAGAGAGGTGATCATTGCAGCATTTGGAGAGATGTTGATTAGATGTAGGGAGTATGGAATTTCTCTTAATCTAAAGAAGTGTCATTTTGGTGTGTAAAAGGCCAAGCTAACTTGGTCACATTGTATCAAAAGATGGTGTTATGATAGACCCTGAGAGAGTAGAAGCAATCAACAAAGTACCTATCCCAAGAACCAAGAAAGGAATCCAATCTTTCTTTGGTCAAATTAATTTTATTATAAGGTTTGTTTCCAAATTTTCTAAGTTGAATCTTCCAATAACAAGCATGCTAAATAAGGACCAAGTTAAAAGGTGGGAGGAGGCTATCATTCATTCTTTTAGCAGCCCCAAACTATAAGAGGCCTTTCCAAATCTTTTATGTTGCCTCTGAGTATACCATTACTTTGTTTTTCTACAAAAGGATGAGAATGGGGCTGAAAGGCCTATTTCCTTATTTATTAAGGCTTTACAAGTAGCTGAAGCTGAAGTATACAATCATGGAGAAATAAAGAATTTTCCTTTGTGAAAGTAACAAAAGTTTTCAGGCCTTATATATTGAGTTCAAAATTTGTTACTTATGTTCCCCACACCATGGTGAAAATACATCTTATTAGAGATGAAGATCTCAAGTAAAATATGTAGATGGGTAAAAAATCTGCAGGAGTATGATATGGACATCCAAACCAAAAAGCTAAGCAAGGGTTTGTGCTTGATAAGCTGCATGGCGAAGAGAACTACAGAACTCTGTGGAAGGGAATGCAGTAGAGAAGACGGGCAGCTTTCTGTTGTTAAATTGGTAATTCCGAGTGGTACTAATATAATATTTTAACCTCATACAACACACCACCCTTTCTCTCCTAACATTTCAGAATAAATTAAACAATAAATATTCCCTCAGTTGGCTTCTCTAAAAAATATATTCATCGACGACCTTGGGGCTTGGAAGAAGCCGCTGAGTGTCCTCTTGAAATGCATAACTAGAAGAGGACGCTCCCATATAGGTTTTGATTTTCCATGGTGGAGTCCTTTAGAGGAGGGTCATCTTAAGACAAAGAATCCAGGGATTTAAAAAGGCTAACCTTAGGGAAAGTCTTTAAAAGTAATTTAATCTCAAGTGCGTAACGCTTGTTTATTGGGTAGATCTTCTCGAGGCAGATTTAAAGGTTGACGACATAAGTCGACTGCAGGGCTGTACCTCCGAGAAGATTAGGATCTTCTCAAAGTTACAACAATGCAGGTGACTTATGGCGACACCCTTTGCATTGATCGCTAAGATTTACACTTGATTTCGCACGAGTTACCCTGGGACCGATTAAGAACGTGGTCATGTTATAAGACTGCCCTCGGAGATTTGGGGTATCATGACACACTGGTTGAACTACAAGGTTGAACCAGTATGTCATCATATCCCTAATCCTCGTGGGCATCCATATAACATTATCACCTTGTTAATCTGCCTCCGAGTGATTCAGCTGTGAAAGGAAGGACTGACAGTAGTCAGTATAAGACATTCTATATAACATATGAATGGGGTGAAGGACGTATTCCAGTTTGACAAGTATGCCGTTAAGGAATACGAGACATGAACAGTATGTTTCAAATCTTTGGCCAAAGTATCGCAAGCTGCTGATTGCGTTGTCCTAATTCACCTAGTCTAAGGGATGAGATGCCGATGAATAATGGTAACAGTTATTCAGTTAGATTCCTTGGACAGAGCATTCTGAATCCTAGATTAGGGAAGAGAACCGCCAGAGTGTTGTGTTAAATAAAAACACTAACTCTTTTTACTCATGAATAGATCGGTAGATTACCGAGTCATGGAATGAATAGATTGGAGGTATTCCGAGTCATTACAGCTGCATATGGTTGTCTGTTATATAAATGGTTATTTGAATTGTGAGTTCTAAATTATGTATTTAGAACCAGTATGCAATTATCAAAAAAAAAAAATTTACTTGTTCTATTGTCTAAAATAAGGATGTTACATCCTTAGGGAACATATGTTTTTTTTTAGGATGCCCTTTGGTTTGATGAATGTTGGTGCCACTTTTCAAAGAGCAGTGGATGTTGCTTTTGCTGGTCACATCAATGAGTTCATTGTAGTTTACCAAGATTATGTGACTATGTTTTCAAGGCAGAGAGGTGATCATTTGCAGCATTTGGAGAAGATGTTGATTAGATGTAGGGAGTATGGAATTTCTCTTAATCTAAAGAAGTGTCATTTTGGTGTGTAAAAGGCCAAGCTACTTGGTCACATTGTGTCAAAAGATGGTGTTATGATAGACCCTGAGAGAGTAGAAGCAATCAACAAAGTACCTATCCCAAGAACCAAGAAAGGAATCCAATCTTTCTTTGGTCAAATTAATTTTATTATAAGGTTTGTTTCCAAATTTTCTAAGTTGAATCTTCCAATAACAAGCATGCTAAATAAGGACCAAGTTAAAAGGTGGGAGGAGGCTATCATTCATTCTTTTAGCAGCCCCAAACTATAAGAGGCCTTTCCAAATCTTTTATGTTGCCTCTGAGTATACCATTACTTTTGTTTTTCTACAAAAGGATGAGAATGGGGCTGAAAGGCCTATTTCCTTATTTATTAAGGCTTTACAAGTAGCTGAGCTGAAGTATACAATCATGGAGAAATAAGAATTTTCCTTTGTGAAAGTAACAAAAGTTTTCAGGCCTTATATATTGAGTTCAAAATTTGTTACTTATGTTCCCCACACCATGGTGAAATACATCTTATTAGAGATGAAGATCTCAAGTAAAATATGTAGATGGGTAAAAAATCTGCAGGAGTATGATATGGACATCCAAACCAAAAAGCTAGCAAGAGGTTTGTGTCTTGATAAGCTCATGGCTAAGAGAAAACTACAGACTGTGGAAGTGAATGAAGTAGAAGAAGAAAGGGCAGATGTTCTTGGGAAATTGGTAAGTTCTGAGTGGTACAAGAATATAATATTTTACCTCAGACACCTTTCCTATCCTAATCATTTAAATAAAAATTAGAAAATATCCCTCAAGTTGGCTTCTCAAAAATATATCATCACAGACCTTGGGTTGGCTTGGAAGAACCCTGAAGGTGTCCTCTTGAAATGCATAACTGAAGATGAAGCTCCCAAGATAGTTGTTGATTTCCATGGGGGAGTTTGTAGAGGAAACTTTGCTGGAAGAGTAACATCACATAATATTTTGAGAGCTGGTTATTGGTGGCCTACTCTCTTCAAAGATGCAACCCAACTGGTTAGAAAATGTGATAGTTGTCAATGTTTCTCTGGAATACTGAAAGCTTCAAGCTCCCTTAATTTGTAGCCTGTATCAATTGAAGATCCTTTCAAGTAATGGGGGATGGACTTCAATGGTGAGATTTCAGATCCTTCTAGTGCTAGCCATAAGTGGATCCTTGTAGCCATTGATTATTTTATGAAGTGGGTAGAGGAAATCCCCACCAAGAAAGTAACACACCAAATAGTTATGGACTTCTTGTTGAATCAAATCATATGTAGATTTGGAGTCCTGGTCAAGATTGTAGCTGATAATTCCATGTGTTTTAGAGCCGAACCTTTAATGGCAATGTGTAGTCAGTATGGAATCAATCTAACTTATTCTTCAAACTATAACCCCCAAGGGAATGGACAAGTTGAGTCCAACAATAAGTATTTGTTGAAGATCATTAGAAGAACCTTGGAGAAAAACAAGAAGAAATGGGGTGAACAATTGAAATTTATAGTTTGGGCTAATATGATAACTCCTAAAAGAGCTACTGGTAAAAGATCATTTGAATTAGTGTATGGAACTTAGGATTTTCTGCCCTTGCACCTGTAATTATCTTCATTTCAGTTTTGCCAACAGTTGGAAGATCAAGAGCTTGGCCCATAAGAATCAAGGATCAATCAGATTATTGATCTTGATGAGGAGAGAAGAGCATCCCATCAAAGGCATGTCATATTTAGGGAAAAATTGGAGATATTGTTTGATAAGAAGGTCACTCCTAGAGCCTTCAATGTTGGAGATCTGGTTTTTTTGTGGGATAGTAGGCATGAAGACAAGGGCAAGCATGGCAAATTTGTTGCATTATGGATGGGCCCTTATGCCATTGATATCAGAATTGGTTAACATACCTTCTTTCTCAAAGATTTAGATGGGGAATTGTTGGAATTACTTTTTAATGGTAGGCATCTGAACCATTTCTTAGATTAAACCCCAAAATTGAGGTATGTACTAGCTTGTATAGTGTATAGTGTTTGGTTTTTCACTTTGTTTTTGGTGTTTTTTCGGTTTGTGGTTTTCTATACTGTGTGGCAGCCATTTTTTTTGAGTGCTCAACTATTTTTTGGTGATTTTGGCTCGTGAATCCTTTACCCAATGGATATTTTGGCACTTATTCTACATTTTGTCCTTGTGGCACTCACTGGGAGTGCCCATCCCTAAGCAAGAGCCAATGTTGGTGCCATTTTTGAGCTTACACCATGTTGCCCTAATTTTCAAATTTGTATTTGCTCAAAAAAAAATTACCTTTAAATTGATGCTCTTAAATTCTTCCCCTCCAGTTGAAATGCTTTAAAAATTCTCATAAACTTGTTGTTTTCCCTAATTTGAAGGAATATTCCAAGTTTGCCCTTTTTTGTTCCCTAGTTTTTCCAATTTTACAGGCTGTGTCATTTTTTCCCTTTTCCAAATCATGGAAAAATAAAAATTAACGAATTCATCCTTGTATGCCTTTGAAAATTTAATCCCAAGGTCGAGAAATGCTCAAAAATCATGTTTTATTTGGTTTAAATTCAAAAAAATTCATCCTTCGTGAAAAAACAAGATTCTAGGCACAACTGGAAATTTTCTATGTTTTTTACAGTCAAACGGGTGTCATTTACCCATCAATTTCTTCCTCAAACATGCATTGGAAACATGGTGGGTTTTCATTGGCCAAGGTGTGCCAGGGAAGTGTTGTAACTTGTCATTTTTTGATTTTTGACAAATGGGGCATTTTTGGGCCCAGGGACCCATTTTTTTCCAAATTTTTCTACGTGACATGTTCTGATTGGCAGGGGATGGCAGGTGATTGGATTCCCTTAAGGTTTTTAGACCTTATGCTGCAAAAATTTTAAAATAAAAAATTGGCCCAAAACCTCACAGCCAATTGGGAGTGTACACATGTCCATAAAAGGTTAGAGGGGATGCAAGTGGCAAAAGAAATTTTTGATTTTTTTATCAAATGGCTAAGGTAAAAGTTTTGGCCTAAAATCCCATGGCCAATAACAAGAGGACACATGTCCACAATTTGTAAGAGGCGGGGAGGCGGGTCCATGGAGGGAAATGGGTATTTTTTGCCCTTTTTGGCAAAAAGGCTTAAAATCAAAATTTAAGCCACACGCCCACAAGTGAATCATCAAGCGACACGTGGCAGAGGACAAGGCGAGTTGGTGGGCTGGTGGAGGTAGGAAGGAAATTTTTCCCTTTTTCCAAAAGGACTCAAGATAAAAATTTGAAGCATTGACATGCTAGCAAATCACAAGGAGACACGTGGTGAGGGAAAAATTGGAGGTACGGGCCTGCGGGGCAAAAAGTGAAAATTTTACTAATTTCCAAAAAAGGTTAAAATGCACAAAATTGAAGCACGATTTCAATAGGACCCACCATGTGCCACATGTCGGCTCCAAAATTCAAAGGCGGAGGGGCAGAGGAAAAGATCAAATTTTACAATTTTTTCAAATATGTGGAAAAGTCAAAAATGAGCCCAAATTTGTTTCCAATCATTTTTTACACGTGTCTGGGCTTATCCAAAAAATTAAAAAGGTAACTCAGGATTATTTCTAAATCCACATCTTCCACATTGAGGGCCAGGATTAAAATATGGATAAGATCGATGGTTGTTATGCATCCATTTGATTTGACGCCATGGGAGCTCCAAGAATCTTGGAATCACAATTTTTGCATCAAAATTCATTAAATTTATAGTGATTTTGTGTCATCTTGGCCTTTCAGGATCATTGGCATCACTTTCATGGCTTAATTCTTTGATTTGAGGTATTTTTGAAATAATTTTTTCCCCAGCCCAAGTAAACACGTGAAATGACAAAATCAAAAATTACAGAGGTATTTTTAAAAGGTGAAATGATGAGAGGAAGGGTGTTTGCATGCCTCAATGATGAAAAACGTGCCTCCAGGATGGATAATGATCTAGATATTTGTAATGATTTAATATTTTTGGCACACTTGGCAACCTGTGAGCATTTTTCTATTTGATGTCATTTTCATTGAATCATGAGGATTGTTGTAACAAACTTGATCCCATGGCATATTATTTGCTTGGGAAAGAAGGATCCAATGTCGCATGAGGTATATAGTGCATTTTGAAGAAATTTTAAAGGTCAGGAAAAAATTTAAAATCACGAGAAAATTTTGAGAGAAATCTCATCTTCTGAGAAACCCACCAAAGAACCATGATAATTTATTTTTTGTTGGATCTTCATGTATGTGAGTTGGTTACAAGTGTATATCCATAACAAAGATCTGAGATTGTTCATGAAACTCTCCCCTGCTAATGAATCTAACAATATTTTGAGTTAATCTATGTTTTTCTAGGCAATATCGTTTCTGTTATCATTTTTAAATGCCTGTAAATAGTTTTCATTGTTCTTTTTGCAATCTTGCATTGAAAGTCTTTAGAAATCACATAGAATCTCCATTTCTTATTGATAGTTTAGTTTCATTTGCAATATCATGTTCAGAATAGCCTTCATTTGATAAAGAGATAAAAAAATTTAAAATCACTTTACCTTCTTTGACTGCACAGATTTCTTGTAAGCCTTTGGGGACACCTTAGGCGTGATTTGATCAAGGATTTTTGTGTTTAATTGAGTTCTTTACTTCAAGATTTTGTGGTGAGTTCTCAAAGATTGTGTGAAGAGTGCTTCCTGGGCTTCCATTTATGCCTCTTCTAGTTGAAATAATGTCTTGATTATTTGAAGCATTTTATCTGATAGTTGTTTCAAGTATTGTAAAATTTATCAAAGATCTTATATATCCCAGTTTGTTTCATCAATACCCCACCAAAAATTCATTCTAAACAACCCATCCTACCCATACTACCCTTGCATCTGCATTGTGTGTCAACAAAAGAATATAATCCAATTACAAAAATTCACAAAGGAAATTAAGATGATATAATGTCTTCAGTAACCTTTGCCTTGCATAGAAAGTATCTCCATAATCTGGGAGTGATAACTTCTAAAAGTCAGATTTGGAGTGTTGATCATATTTTCTTAAGGCCTTGTCATACTACTTGCATAAATTAAGGGATATCTTCATCTTCTTCATGATTTGGGGGTTACAATATAGGTTCTCTTACCTTTGTTGAAAGGCACAACCTAGAATAGTGAGGGTCAGATCAGATCCTTTCAAGGTGTTATTCGTCACTCCACAAATCTTAGTGCCAGTTAGATCACATCCCCAGCTAAAAAATAAAACACATCATGATATATCTGACTTCAAGCTTCATGCCATATCTTTGATGCTGCTCAGAATGAAAAGGATAAAAAAATTGGGTACCAATAGGGAGGAAGGCATAAATTGTTGTAGAGGGAAACTATGAAACAAGACGTGGGTATTGAAGTAAAGGAAGGAACACAGAGGAAGAAATAAAAGAGGATGCATAAAAGAACTGAGTCTAGGTAAGCATGCGAGAGGAATGATAGGAAATTATCTGATTGGAAGGTAATTCTATAGAGGTGTGCAAAATAAATGTGTGACGAGATAGGAGAGAAGAGGGAGCATAGGAGGAAGGCGCGTAAGGGAAAATGGAAGGAGATAGATGAATGCAAAGAGAGCAGGAAGGTGCATAGGGAACTGCAACTGTGCCAAGGTGTCAAAAGAACAATCTTGAGTTTTCTCAACCTAAAATGTGAAATACCAGAGTCAAGATGAAAATATAAGTTATCTAGATAACTAGGAGATTTTTTTTGATAACAGTTTTGGCTACATTCGAGGACCATCTGCCTATTAGATGAAGAGACCAGTAGCCTGATAAGTCCATTAGGCATGGATTCAGATTCTTAATCTTTGAAGATATTGTTTGTAACTTGAAGAAAACCCCAGAGTCACTTGAAGCTATGTCTGAACTTTGAACTGAACTGTTTCTCTCATATGAAGATATTCTTAATGAGAGTGAAATCCATGCACTGGCTGTTGGAACTAATTCTACCAAAATTTAACTATCATTCGAGGAAGCAACAAAACAAGTGTGCAAGTGCAACAAGAAAGGAAAGGTGCCAAAGGGAGTGCACTGAAATAGAAGCAAAACACTATATACAAAAGCTGAAAATCATACATGTCCCAAATGGAATGTGCAAAGTGTGCGTAAGTACTTGTGTTACTGAAAGAAAACCTAAACTAACCTAAACTAACAGAGGCAAGGTGCACTCAAGTAAAACCTGAAACATGCATGGAGAAGTAGCTTCCCTTCCTCACAAATTGCTATCGTGTAGTTGATTTGGTGTTGGACATGATCGGAAATGAGAGTGAAAAAACACTTTGCAGATGGTGTTTTTCCCTCCTAAAAGTATCAACAAACATGACATAAACCTCCTGAAGTTGTTCTATACTTGGATCTGGGAGGTGTTATTGCTGACCTTTGGCATGTTGAAGCTCTACCGCATGCTCTAAAATGAGCATGACCAGTGACAACTCTTTCTGTGGATCTAGGCTAGCTAGATATCTAATTGGGAATGGTTTGATCCTTTTTGTTTTCCCATTAATTTGAAGCTCAGTCCCATAGAGGGTATTTTCTTGTAGATTTTCCTCATGAAGGAGAGTGCTTGTAGGTTGGGGCGAGTAAATCTGGAATGCAGATGGTTTTTCCTCTATAAGAAACCTGGTCTCCTCCAGAATTGTGCCCTCTAGAGCTAATTGATTTTTGTCTAGAACAGGTGCTTATATGATTTCCTTTTCCCAGTCAGAGTCGCATGAGTCACACCATTCTTTAATTATCCTACAGTCATTAAACATGATGACATTGGCTGGGAGAGGTGCATTAGATGTGGTCTATTCATTTATGGTACAACTAGATAGAGGGGACTCAAAAGAAAATGGGAGGATGGATGTAGAAGGGATGGAAGGTGCACGCGCAAGAGGAGTAGAGGCATGAGAAGGAAAGGGAATGGAAGAGAAATGAAGGTGAGATGAAAGTGATAGAGAAGGGATAGAATTCTCAATGGGGGGAGTGTGTAATAAGCTAGGAACATGCGCAGCGGGCTAAGATGGTGTAGGTTGGCTCAGAGGAGTGGGGGGCTGTAAGATGGTAGTGCAGGGTTTCCCCATTGATAGGGTTGCCACATGCTATATTTTTGAGCCTCCATTTCTTCTACCCAGTCTATAATCTGGGGTAGCATCTTAATGATGAAGTACAACTTCTGTTGGGTGCTAAACCAGCCTACTATAGGGCCAACCCATGGACAAGGGACCTTGCAGCCAGCTTTAGCTACCATTATAGAGAACTTGACTCTGAGCTGCATCATGTCCATCTTCGTCTCTTACACCTGCCTCTCAAAATTAGCTTCGACCAAGGGATTTCCACCATCATCTACATAAAACTGTTCTTCATAAACATTTTGGTTAGAAAAAAGTGGGTTTTATGCATTTTAGGGATAATGGGATTTATAAAACTAATTTTGAAACTATGGGGATGGAGGGAAATAGTTTTTCTACTGAAAATGAGAATTTCATGGTGAGAAAGAAGTCATGATTTCACAACTTCAAAAGAGGAATGTGGAATGATGGAAAAAGGAGGAATGAGGGGAGATAGGTCTACACATGAGATAATGGGTGCGTTGAATCAGTTGAGTTTCCAGATGTGTTAAAAAATGCCTCCAAAGGCTGGATCTCAACAATAACACATTGAAGTTGCTAAGACGAAGATGTAAATCTCTTCAATCTGTCCCACCGGGTGTGCTAGAAAATTTTGGTTGCTCAAACGTGCACTTGAATCTCAGATCTTAGAAGGGACGAGGTGTTTGAGACCAAAATGGAACTGTCCCTAAGTTGTGGGACCTTACGATATTGATACAGATCTTTGGAGAAGGTTGGTTCCTCTACCTACCTCTAACGCTACTACTACTCCTAATGCTGAAAGAAAATCCTAGAATAAACATGCCAAGGGACCAGGGATAGAAGGATGTGTAGAAAGGGGAAATCCTAAGATAAGGAAGGTGATAGTGCCAGAAGGAAAGGGTTGATCTCTCTCCAAGAGTAGTGAATGAAACAAAGAGGGTACCAGAGAAGAGGGTAGATGGCATGCACCAAAGATCAAAACATGGGATTTTCCTTCTAGTGCATGCAACACATGAACATGGGGAATGCAAGAATATGAGTATGCACATAATTCAATAGAACGCAAACAGAGAGGTGAGATGTAATGAAAATGAGAGAGGGAAGAAAAGAGTTCCACAAAACATGATTTTATTACTTAAGGGATGTACAATCATTTACATTCACGAGAGGAAGCGAGAATACATTATAGAGACCATGCCAAGGTTTGAGACCCATGGTAAGTCTGCCACCATTTTGGCATGGTGCCATTACAACGAGGAGGGATGTTTTTACAAAGTAGAACTCTGTTATTTATAGAATAAGGAGAGAAGAGAAGGAGAAGGAGAGTGAAACTCAGATTCAAATCTTCAACCACTAACAACAAAGTGACTGTAAATCCACCTACAAGGCTGTCATATGTGCTTCCCCATGTATGTTTGGCATGTGGAAGAAGGAAGAAGGAAAGATCTAATGGAATATGGTAGTTGAGGTCGATTGATTGTGTGCATTGATGAGCTGAGAGATGTTTCCCTATATTTTTCCTAATAAATCCCTCCTATATTTAAATTTGAAAATTCCAACATGTAGCTTGTGTCAGCAGTTCTCTGACAAGTCCAAGCACATGTCGATCTAAGCTTTGTAGCAAAAGATACAACTATTAGAAGATGTCAAATCCATCAGCACATATAAGACATGTGGCACATGAAGGTTAGCTGAATGATAGCCAACTGTTCATTTGTTTTTTCTTTTTTGCCACATGTCATGCACTGGTTGGTTGTCTAGATTCAGCACCTTGTTGGAGTGCTTTGATTTGTTATGAATGGAACACTCAAGTCTGATAGAAGATTATTTGGCACAGAAGGGCACAAAGGAAGGCACAAGGCGTGGGAGTGAGAAGCAAGCACGTGAAAGGGGGACTGAGGGGAGGTGCATGTGTGGCAGGAAGGCATACATACTTACATAAGGCAAGTATAAAATAAGATGCATGTATTCAACTAAAGGAAGGAACTCAGAGGAAGAAAGAAAAGAGGACGCATGAAATAATTGAGCCTGGGTAAGTGCACAAGAGGAATGTCAGAGACTTAGTTGATTGGAAGGTAAGTTTGCAGAGGTACATGCAAGAAATGAATGATGGGATAGAAGAGAAGCGGGAGCACAGGAGGAAGGTGCACAAGGGAAAATGGAAGGAAAAAGAGGAATGTAAAGGGAGTAGGAAGGGGTGTAAGGGCACATAGGGAACTACAACTGTGCCAAGGTGTCAAAAGAACAATCTTGAGTTCGCTCAACCTTAAATTTGAAACACCAGAGTCAGGATGAAAATATAAGGTATCTAGATAACTAGGATATTTATTTGGATAACATCTTCTTATAATAAATAGTATCATAAGCTCATGCACACATCAGATCTTACAACATAACTTCAAAATAACTTATATCTAGTCCTCCTATACTACACAGGTCACTACATATTTATAAGGGTGGGGACTTTCCCTTCACCACTTACATAATTCCCAAAATAGGTCACATACTAAAAATAGCCATGCACCTTTACAAGAATAGACACACATGCAAGTGTACTAATTCTATCAGTAACTAGTTAACTAGTAGTAATAATTCTATTAATAACTTGAACCCATGCAAAGCACTTAGTATCCACTCTTCTAATAATAGCCCATGCATGTCATGAAAATCTTTATCTGGTTTGTGTTCTCTACATGCTATCTCCAAAAATAGAACTTACATGTGAAAATGGCTAAGTCCCGAATATGCCCTTATCTTTCACACGAGTTTCCTTCCCTATCCTTTTGTGCCTTTGAATGTGCTTTACTCATGCATGCAAATCTTCTGTGGACCTTCTCCTTAGTATCATACTCTTTTCCACTCAACATTACCCCACACTAAAATGCATTTCCACCCCGATAATGGCTATTCTTCAAATAATAAATAATAAGGAATGGAAATAAATGAAAGAATTTATGTATAAAGAATGAAATCTCACTTTCCAACATCCTCTGTCTCAACCGGAAGAATTAATTCCTGTTATTCTTCTTTTATCTCAACTTCTAGAGTCTTTCATTTGGTTAGCATGACTTCTTTCTTCTCTAGAATGTCCACTTCAATAAATTCCAAATAATCTTGGTAAATCTCTCCCTTCTCATTTTGTAACACTGGAAAAATGTTGGACATAACATACATTCTTCCTTCCAACAAATCCATCTTCTACACTATACATTTTCCAATCTCATCCAACCTTTCCTTATGGGGGTCCTATGCTACTGCAAGGGCCTCACACTTTTTCTTGACTAGCACTAATCTTTCTACATGTCCTAATGTCTCATTTGTCATTGCCTTCAGGACTTAATTGTCTTCTACTATTGTCTTGATTATTATTACTTCCTCTGGAGCTTCATAAATATTCAATGCTTGGTCTAATTTCTTCATCTCCTTCTGCAAGGTTTGAAGCAATGCCTCATATGATGAAATATTTCTAACTACTAAAGAATTTTCTCTCTCTACCTCCTACTCAAGTTCCTTTAGTACTGACATACAAATTGGTCCATCCTCAAGCACCAAATCGACTAATGTACACACATAGTGCATAGGCGAAAGGAACCTTTTAAGTACCTTGAATCCAAGTTTGGTCTTACTTTCAAGACATGATCACCAATATCCTCTGCCATACTGATGAATTATTCATTATCCGTATGTTCTAAGTCCTTCTCTCCCTTCAGATGCGATATTTCTATAGCTTTAGCTTTGATATCTTCTCATAGCGCTATGATACTAGCGGATTTGTCTATGTTCCTCCACACCAACTCTGTAGAAATTTTATCCAAGGCATTATTCACCTATTCATCAGACATAATAATGGGCTTGATAGTTATATGTCTAGTCCGGGGTGCCATATTCAATCTTCTTTACACACAAGAATATTTTCATATGTCAAAATTTGGCTTGTCCATATGTGTGTGTATAGATCAATACAATTAATTCCTTGTGCATGTGGTGGTTATGTATTCATCCATCAGCTCCCATCTATACAATTTTGTAGGGCTCACCATGCTCTAGAAATAGGCATGGATGATTTTACTTGTGTCCTCAACATAGCCCAAAGATGGAACATTATACTCTCCACTCATTATTTTTTATCTTGCCCCCTTAGGAACTGGAGCGCTTATATTTGGAGTCAAATCTTCAACATTCTACGTAACATCATGTTCTATTCATTCTAATTCATTTACCTCCTCTTCTCCATCATTCATATCTTCACCCCTGGGTTCTTATACTTCTTCTGGTGGTATAGGGGTACTAGGCACACTCTCTGTAGACTCCTTTGCCTCCTCATTCAACTTTAAATTTCTCCTTCTCTTCTCAGTTTCCTCTTTCTGAGGAGAGATCCACAGTGATCTTTGTACTGATTGTGGATTAGCACCTTGAGTTCTTGTTTGTCTGAACACCCTCTTAAATCGATGTTCTTCAGGGACTGATCCTACTTCTCGTTCTTCATCTCCTTCTTCTTGTTCCTGGGGTGGATTAATTATGTGCTCAGCTTCTACCCTGTCTTTAGGTTTCCTCTATCCCCTGTGATCCAATCCACCATTGTCTTCATGTTCTTCCTCCACATTGTCTACAAATACCATTTCTATGGACTTTGGAGATGGAACATTCTCCATTGTATAATTAACCTTAGGTGGCCCTAGGAGTGTGAACTCATTTTTTACATATTTGTTACCCTCCAACTTAGGCTTAAGCTAAAGGTATATAAGTGTGGCTCCACTATCTCCAATCTCCAAACTCACAAGCTTCATTCTTATCATGTCTAAAATTAGCCTCTCAATATAGGAAGTCTGATCTAGATATACATATGTCTTCCTCAAGGTGTGGTAGTCACACTCTACCTTTTCTACAACAAAATTCAGGTGGCATGCATCATTAAAATGGTGGAATGATTCCCTGAAGTAGCATGTAGTGAAGGTATATAATAGTTTACACCAAGGGCTCCAAGTCCCATCCTTCATTACAAATTGCATGATGCAGAAATGTTGGTACACCACTAACTGCACTATGTTTCCCACCACCAAAGGTAAATCCTTGGGGATGCACCACTCCTCTTCAAATGCCACGTGAAGTTGATCATACAACATCCTGACCCTCTCCTTGAATGACCCACTCATTGACCCTTCACAAAAGTACTTGTCAAATATTTCTACAAGGGACTTGTTTTGTATGGGATACTACCAGATCTTATTCTTTCACCCATCGGGAACTTTGATCTCCATAAATATAAGGGACAATAAGATAGCACTGAAACTAATTTTATCACATGTGAATGCTTCCTTGATGATAGTCTCTGTAATATAGCCTGCTATGTTATAAATTACTCCATGTGACATTCTCCTTACAATGTGTAACCACATTATATTCACATGTGACCATCTCTTTTGATCATTCAATTTTGTCACTAGATGTATAACTTCCTGTACCACTGGGTACTTCTTTATTTTGTTGATATCCATTCCGCGTGGACCCTTGGTACACCCTAACTCCTTTCATGTCTCCAGGATTGTTGCTTTATCTATCAAGTCACTATCCAGGTCCACTTCAGTGCCCTTTAACCCTGTTATTGTTGAAATCAATGTGGTTGTAATCCTTACCCTTCATCTGATGAAATAGAAAAAGTCTTCATGTACTCTACTCATCAACCACTTGTACAAAGTTTCATATTTTCTGAAATACGGGAGCTTGTACAACTGGTAGACTCCAATCTGCTTTAACAACTTCTCTCCAGTATCATCATACAATTACATGTCCTCTATTATGCACTTTTTTGTCTTTGTACTCAACAACGCATCCAATTCCTTTTTATTATCCGATGTATGGTGCTTGTAATCACTTATCTTGCACTTACAGACATGATAATTCCATTTTTCTCCCACTATCATGCCTTCTGGGTATTACATCTTCGAGAAATTACTCTTAGGAGCAATTTCAACCTCTTCTTCCACTTTCTTCTTTCCCTTGGCTCCTACGAAAGGTATTTTCTTTGGTTTCATATATAAATTGTAACTTTCTATCCTATGTAGTGTGTAAATTCTTTCCTTCTATCTTTTGTAACAAGAAATTCAAAACGCTATCTTGAATCAGCATGCCCTAGTTGAAATCATGTGCCCTAGCTCTTTCAAAAATCTCTGCTTCACTCAAACCCTTCACTAATGGGTATGTAAGGTTCTCATGTGCACAAATATGCTCTGCATGCTTGGTTTCACACTCTTCGCACCTTAACATGATTCGCTCAACTCATTTTTCACTTCACTCGTTCAAATTTTTGTGATTACAACGGTAAAAATGAACTTGCATCCCATCCTTATATAGATTTTCAAAAATTTAGTGCATTTATTTCTCCTTCACCTGACAACAATCCTCTCATTAATTGACCATTTTCACACTTTCCACATGGTACATTTTCATGCCTCATCTATAACCTTTTAGCACACCTTCCTACCTTCTGGATACATACTTCTCTTCAGCACACTTCCATGCACCTGAGTACCTCACCACTGTGCCTTTTCCTGGTAGTCTCCATCACTACTACTTACCTCAAATTATATTGTTCCTTTGTTTATCTCCATCTATGGTCCTTATTTGGAAGAAATCTTCTGTCCACTAACTCTGTAAACTTTAATGGAACCTGTAGTAGTTTTCTCCTCAAGCGTACCCATTTTTAAATAACCACCCCACACAAATAGTATGTGTAGTCCTCTACACATAAAAATATTGCAAATGGTAATTAGCTTCTAGCATGCAAATGCACTTATTTCACAAAACACTAACTAAATTTACAAATAATAACGACAAAGAAGGATATACATTAAAGGAATACATAACTGAAAACCTAATCTAAATGGCAACACTACCTTATTACAAACACCAAGAAGACTTATTTATAATAGGGCTTTAACCTACTCTCATTGAAGTAACTGGGTAACCATATTCCATCAAGTACTTATAAATGAAAAGCCCCTATTTCAAGTATGTAAGTGATAACATATGGTCCTAACCAATGTACTTTGAGTTTTCTTTGATGGCGTAGAAACTTAGAATCATAAAGAAGCACCATCTGTCCTATCTCAAGATTTTTGTCCCTGATGTGCCTTTCATGTCATGCATTCTACCTATATTTTTCTTGCTTCTGACTCCAACATGGTATTTATCGTTTCTCATCAAGCTTTATAAACTCTTCAATTCTTTCTTCTAATTCTTGTTCATCAGCTAGACCACTAGCACACACAATACACAAAGAAGGTAGCAAGAATTCCATAGGAAGAAATACTTCTGTGCCAAACACCAATTGAAAGGGTGTGGCCTTGTTTAACCACTTGTAGGTCATTCTATATGCCCAAATCATGTCAAAAAATTTATCATCCAAATATTTTCTTCCAACATCAATTTTTTTTTTCAATGTCTGGCTCAAAATATTGTTCAAAGCCTCAACAATCCCATTTTCTTGAGGTTGATATGGTGTAGTCTTATGGTGTGTAATCATGAAATCATCTAATCAAATTATTATTGTCTCATTCAAAAACTATGTGCCCCTATCACTTTTCAAACTCAATGGGCATCCATACCTTGTAATAATATTTTCCCATATAAACTTGGCTACTGTAGCTACTATATAATCCTTTGTAGGTGCTACTTCTACCCACCTTGTTAAATAATCTATGCAAGTGATGATATAGTGCGATCTAGTCCTACGCGCGGATGGTGAAATAGGACCCAAAAAATGTATAACCCATTTCTAAAATGGTTATGCACTTGGAATAGGTCTTAAAGGAATTTTATCTCTTTGTTCTAGTTTTCCAAGGTGGTGACAGTGATCACAAGCCTTGCAATATGCCTTACAATATTTATACACAGTATCCCACCATAATCTAGTGAGTAGAATATTGTGCATAGCGGCGTCACCTAAATAGTGCCCACCTGCAATACCACCATGAGAATCTTCCATGATATCTATGTGCTCATGTTCTAGTACATATCGATGTAATACTTCATCTCAGCCTAGCTTGTAAAAGTCACCACTAATCAACATAAATAGTATCGTGTGAATGGAAAGTTGTTTCTTCTCTAAGGATTCCATTCCTTTTGGCACCAAACCTATATGTAGAAACATAAAAAATTCCTCTAATTCTGATGGAATGCATTGTAGCCTATATAACTGTGTATTGGGCATGGTATCTTCAATTTCTTGTGCATATTCTCTTGACTGTATTCTAGATAAATGGTCTGGTCGAAAATTACTTTTCTGTGGTTTTACCACAACTATAAAATCAAATTCTTGGAATAAGAGGCCAATTGGCATATGCTCCCCTGTAAAATGGTCTTGTTTACCAAATAATTCAATGCCATGTGGTCGGTATAAAATACAAATTGTGTTGCTAGCAGGTATTGTCTGAATTTATATAGTGCATAGATCATTGACAAAGCTTTGCGCTATGTAGTTGTATAATTCTGATATGCATGAGTTAACTTTATACTAGCAAAACATATAGGATGATCTATAATACCTACTCCATGATGAGCCAATATTGTGCCAATGGTCATGCCAGAAATGTCCACATGTACATGAAACAGTTGGTCCCATGAAGGAAAGTACAAAATAGGCGTTGTAGTAATTTTTTCCTTTAATGTCTCAAAAGTGTGCTACTATTATTCCCCCAGTAGAATGTATCTTTTACTTTTAGTAACTCCTCTATGGGTATGACAACCTTAACATACTATTAAATAAATTTTCTATAATACCCAATTTGACCTACGAATCCACACACCTCACTTTGACTAGTAGGATCTTCTAGGCCAATAATCCCCAATTATGGCCTCCTTAGGCTCAAAATATGATCCAATATTCACTTTCTTTATTATCATAGGTTCATTATAGGCACGTGTGGTCTTATCTACACTGTCCAAAACTTCATGCCTACGTATTAAATGGTCTACATCTAGATTTTCTACTTCTTCATCATTCACTAAGTATACCATATTTCCTTTTTCTTTCTTAAAGCAAATGTGCTTAAGTAGTGTGGCATCTATCTCTGTTTCTTTAGTAAAATTTTCTCCTAAATCATTTCCATCAAATAACTCATGAATTATTTCTTCTGCCTTGGAACTATATCCCATAGTTAAGTTTTTTTGTCATTTTTACCCCTATCACAAAAGAAAGGAACCCCATGCATGCTGGCCTATCACCAAGCGGATGTTGGGTGCTCACCCGAGGCATGCGCGGGTGCCGAGTTTCTATTTTATGTGAGTTTAGTGGGAAACATCATCTGTGAATTTATGTTTAAGATATTTTAAAAGGATTTAAGACATACAAGAACCATATAGCTTAGAAAGGCCTCTAGATCCTTGCAGCCACTCCAGACAGATAGTACATATTAGACTATATGACTTGTATCATAATAGAAAGAAGCATATAAACATCCATACCTAATATAAACATAAATGAAGAGAACTTATGAAAAATATGTATACATCAGAATCATTGATATTCATATATATATAAACTAGTAACCTCATTACATCCATGGAGCCATTTACAGAATGTCACAGAGAAGCAGACCACAGTCATGCATTACAACTGAACTAATGTAGCTAGGCTAAAAAAAGAAAATTTATAGTCCCCATACCCAATACATCATTTCCCAAGTGAAATTACCCATTAACAGAGTTCTTGCAGTATTTTTTCAAAGTTCTACCCGTTATCTTGTTCTCTCTTCTCCTCCTCTCCTCTTTTTACTCTACAAGCAATTTTAATTATAGCCTTTCTGGACTACCAACTCATCCTCCAACGCCCATAGATCTGATGCCAAGTGTTTGAATGTGGTCCTCCATGCGAGCATGCTCCTCCAGGCCTGAGCTTTCCACTTTATACCATGATGTGATTCTAGAAACTTCTACCACAGGCATGCTCCTTCCTCGGCTAACCTATCGCCATGCTGGCACCTTATCCATGCATAGTCGGGTCATGCTTTTCACATGTTCTACCCTGAATGCCTAATTTGACTAAGTCCTGAACCCTTGGTTTTGTCCATGTGCATCATGTGTGCCACGGGATTCCTTAAACCCTTTTCTTAAGCCCTGTCTTGTGTGCTTTGTCCTTGCACACCTCTCTTTAACTAGGACCTACACACATACATGCCTTCTATACTTGGTCAATATTCTAGGGGCCTGACATCACCCCACACTACACCTGTTCTCTATCCGCAGGAACACTTCCCTTATTGAGAGAAAAAAATACAATAGGCTTATGCCTAGGAAAAATAATAAGGGGATGAAAGAATAGGGAAAGAAGAAAGAATGAGAGAGTGAAATATTCACTACAACAGACTGGGAAAATCCTTTTGCAATTTGGCCTCCAATTTATTCCAGGCATCGACTTCATCCTATGCTCTCTGACAAAGGTCACCGACCAGGGCACTCACCTACTCAAATTTTAATCCATCTCTTTACACGGTCATAGTATCTGTGATCTTCTCCAATTTCTTGCATATATCCTCTAGCGCGTCCATTCTTCATGTGATATGTAGATATAGCTCTTTCAACCAGTTTTTGATTGAAACCCTTAAGGTTTCAATGGCCTCTGATTTCTTCTCAACCTCAACAAGGATTTTATCTCTTTCCACCCTATTCCCCTTGATTTTCTCCTGGAAATCATCAAGTTCCACTTCATGAGTGGTGACCAAGATGCCTACCACTTTGTCTCTATCCGCACAATTATCATACGTGACCTCAATATTCTGGGAAGTGACCCTTACATTAGTAAGAACCTTGCTGTATTCTGTGATGAGCACTACGATTTTCAACTTATCTTCCTTCTCCAAGTGTGTGACAACTTCTTCTACAGTTTCCAAGGCTAGTAGTCACCTTTCCATGGTGAGGACCCTTGTTAAATCCTCTAGGCATCTCAAGGTAGATCCATACTCCTGTGTAGGCGATGCTAAGTCTAGATGATTTAATAGTATGGCCTCATTGATGGATTCTAATTTCTTATACATAACACTCACTTTGGCCTTTTCATCCTTTAATTCCCACTGCCACTGGCACTGATTAAATTTACCTTGCTTAGCTCTTTGGTTAATGTAGCTAGCTCTTCCTCTTCCTTCTTATGTTCCCCTTCCAGATCCTTGATCCTATCATTTCTCTTGAAGAGCCTAGTTTCTATCTCAACAAAGACCTTGTTAAGAACATTACACAGTTGTTCATCTTAGAGTTTCTAGGTATCCACCATTGGGTTATCTTCTCCTAGTTCTTGAAATGTTATTATTTCCCCATGGCTTACCTCAAACTCTTGCTCATCAAGGTGGGACTCTATAGCCCATGAGGGCATCTTCTTTATTCATGGATATGTAGCCTCCTTGTCAAAAGATGACATTTCTATAAGCTCGTCCACCGAAATTGTACTTTAGAACAGGGCATGAAACACTTTCTTGGGGTCATCAATATAACCAATCTTCAACCTCTCCCCCTCTATGCACATTCCTCCCATGCATGTACCCTTGGGTATACTTATAGTTAAAATCAGGCCTCTAGTGCTATCGCATTCCTCTTCTATGCTCTCCTTCTCCTTGTTAAATAATGGCTCAGCGCTGTGTTCCACTTTGTCCTTCACCAGGGTCTCTATGTCCCTTGTCTCTTCTTCCTTTGCCACCTTGGTTGTCTGTGCCTGCATAGAGCTTGGAGCCTCTTTCTTCTGCACGCTATCCTCCTCATCTTTTCCCATGTCTTGGGTGCTTCCTCCTACCTGGTTATCCTTGTGTTGGAAAAAAAGGAACCCTTGTTCTTCTTCTCCTCCTTCCTCCTCCAAATCATGTACATTGAAAATAGGTGGCCCTTGATCTTTCCCAGGGTCCTCTTCCCCACTTACTTCTTCTTCACTACCATCCTTTTCTCCTATGCAATTTTCCAAACTTCCAACTTCTTCCGAGGTGGTCTCCTCTTCTAGCCTTTTCTTCTTCCTAACCGGGGATTCCGGTGTAGGTGATTCCATTTCTTCCTTTTCCGATGACTCCTTATTTGATGGATTTTTTGGCTCTGGAGTCTTCTCTTTTACTATGGGATTTTTCTTACGTGTGTAAATACTAGTTCTAGCACTTGTCCCAAGGGAACCTATTACCTATATCTCCACCACACTTGAAATTTTCTTTTCTGGTTCTTTTTCCTCCTGTTTGGGTGTGGATCTTTTCCTCCCAGTTAGATCTTGAGGTATAAATACCTTTTTTTCTAGATATGTGCCCTTTTCTGACTTGGGTCTTATGTGAATGTACATGTGTGTTATAGATCCTTCTGCAATGGGTAGAGTCATGGGCCTTGTCATTTGAACTTCATGCGATACATACCGCTCCATGTATGCACATATGCTAGGGTACACCAACCCTTTGTGCATTTCCCTATGGTCTAGGTCTAAATTACCAAGGTCTAACTTAAACTTTTTAGACTCCTTGAACCTATTTACTCCCACTTTGAAATATTGAGCTGTGAAGGAAAATGGGAGCTTACACCATGGACTCCATGTCCCATTTGACATTTTGAATCTACCCAATAAAAAATGTTGGTACACATAAAATTTCTCTTCTCCCCTGGTGGCTGCGAGTAATTGTTTGGGAATTCTCCATTCTACCCCAAACTTGTTCCTTAGGGATGTATACCACTTTTCCAATCGCACCTTGTGCACTGTTGTCATAGTGTCATAAGTGTATTTCTCAAAAATTTTGGTGGGTGAGGGGTCTTCAATAGGGTACTACCATACAAACTTATCTGATGCATTCGGTACCCTGATCTTCGATAACACAATGGTTAGAAGCACCTTTCAATAGAGGATCCTATCACCTTCCTTCGAGCAATTAATAATTTCATTCGTAATGAATGTAGAAAAATTTTAGATTGTTCCCTCTAAAATATTTCCACACATATTCAATCATGGATTATTGACTTGGGTCCATCTCTCTTGGCTATTTACCTTTGACACCAGGTGCACAGCCATTTTCATCACCAGATCCTTAATGTGCGCAGCCATTTTTCTATATATATATAATGTTCTCTATTCTAAATAATCATAATTTAGAACACACATTCCATGCCAATAAATCTCATAATAGATAACCATATGCAATTGTAAGTGACTCGGTGAACTTCTGATCTGTCATTTTATGACTCAGTGTAATACCGGTCTCTCATGTTATCTCAAAGTGTTGTATACTAAGTATACTTGGTTCTCTTACCCTATTCTAGGTATTGAAGTGTTCTATTTAAGATACCTAACTGAATAATTGTTACCAATATTCATCTGAACCTCGTTTCTTAAACTAGGTGACACGGGACAACACAACCAACAGCTTGTGATACTTTGGCCAAAGATTTCCAACATATTGTTCATGTTACTATTCCTAGATGACATACTCCTCAAATGGAATACATCCTTCACTCCACCTCATCTATTATTTAGAATGGTCTTTACTGACTCCTGTCAATCCACTTGTTCAAGGTTTAACCCTACCCCAGGTTAGCAAAATAGTTTGGTATAGAGAACCACTCGTGGTGATTAAGGGTACTTACACATACTCAATCGACCTAAGTTTATTGAGTATTTCTAGTTATCCTAAGTTGTTGTGAGTTATTCCCTATACTAAATTAGGCTCCTATCCTGACCTAGAGTATAACTAAGATCAAGTCCAAATTTATGTAGATCTAGTTCTAATTCTGATGGGTGTTGTCACATGTCAACTACAACATTGTATCCTCATGAAGACCCAAGTCTTCGTGAAGGTATAGATATGAAATTGGCATGTGCCAAAAACCAACTAAATCATCCCATCTAGATGCACATACCCAAGCAAGAATATATTTACTCAAATATATTCCTTAATTAAGATTTTAATTATAGTAACCATGTTGAACCCTAATTTCATCAGCCCTTAAGGTTGACTTCCACATTTAAGTAGTTAGGGTTTTGTAAAAACAACATGATTGCTTTTTAATCATCAAATTATTACTTTAGAGTTCAGTTAATTAAAATAGAAACAACAACACAATAATATTTACATAATATACCTTAATCATTCTTAGCCTGTTTAAGTTCCAAAAAAGGTTCCATTATGATAGACTTCATTAAGATGAAGTATAATTGGTAAATGTTCATATTTACCTTGCATTTGTTTTATACTTATGAAGGCATTGATCAAGAGGTAGTGAACCTTCCTCTTTCATGTTATGAGTTAGTGTTCATTGTGCTCTTTTTCTTTATACAAAACATCATAATTAATTTGCACTTTCATTAACCTCTTTAATAAGCCAAAGACACTTAGATAACACAACATCTATGCATGCCAACTTAATAAGATGCATTTCATTTAAGGGATAGTTTAACCAATTCCCTTTTATCTAACTTATTTGAGTCAAACCAATAAGGAGTCCATAGAGATAAGACTACAAATTTCCATTATAGAAAACACAAGGAGAATAACACATCATGTACAAGTAACTCTCGATATTTTTCCATTTCTCAAAGTGAAATTCACATTTTACAAGTCCATTCATTTCAGACATCTTTCATGTCAAACAACATCAAGCTCAATTAAGAAATACAACTTTACCTCTTTCAATACATTTCAATAATGAATCATATTTCGTCATAAAAGAGGCGGTCTTTAAGTAACAAATAACATCATAAAATTTACTTTTTTCCTTTATAACTTATGAATTCCATCTGCAAAAATTGCTAGCATAGGTCAGTTCATGGAACTGAGCATGATAAGCAGTAAGCATTAAAATGATTTGCTTTTAACTAACTGTTTCATAAAAATAACTATGCTTTTATGAAACAGTAAAGCCATGTAGATAGATACATCAAAGAGAAATAACAATCATAAAAGAAAGAACAAGTGATCAACCAAATTAACATTTAGAAAAGATCATGATATAATCAACACTCTTCAGTCATTGATTTGATAAGAATTTATATTAGATAAGTGATATTTCATCCTATTTACTTATCTCATTCTTACTAAAGGTACTTATATTTTATTTCTTACTTCTTTCAATCTAGATTCCAAAGAAAGAAACTAACTACCATATTTCTCAAAAATAGAGTTAATTGTTAAGAAGAAAAGAACCATCAAGCTCATCATTAACATGTTCCATCCGAATGCATATACAACCAAGATAATTCAACCTTCATGAAAGGTTTTAGGTTGGGCCATCAACAACATACAAATAAGAGAGTCCTATTCAAGATGCTACATCCAAATTTAAAGCCCAAGATATAGCCCAAGTCTTAAGTTAGGCCATAACAGGTTAGAAATAGGAAAGTATTCAATTGATTACTTGCATTACACTTTAGTCACCCATTACCAAATATTGTTTCCAATAAACACAAATCAACGTGAATAAGTGATGATTATCTCCAACTACTCATTTATAATCTTGTTAAAAAATACAAACTGAACCAATCAATTCCTTAAACAAGAGTAACATAGAAGAGGGGAAAAACAAGTGAGAGAGAAACAACTCGTAACTTTCCTCCCAATTTGAGGATACCTGTGTTACATTTCACAACTCAGAGAAGAGAGGACAACATATAGTCTCCTATAGTATTTTTTTAAAGGAAAACAACAATGAAAACCTTAAATCATAGAAGAGAAAGAGAAGGGGGTCAAAAAAAAGAATATAAGAAGATCCTATCATTCTTTCCCAAGAAAATAAGTACATATAAGAATAAAAAACTGATACAGATCAAATCACAAAAATCATTGAACTATTGTTAAACATAGAAAGCATGAAACTAAGTGATACTGAACCGAATTATGTGACTACAGTATACAAGTTAGATACCAAAAATGAAGTTCTATCATAATCAACAAGATCAGCAACAATAGTGCTTTAGCTACATCAAGAAGAGATGTTTTTAAAAGAATTCGTTTAACAACACTACATGAAATATCAACAATCACATGACATTCCAACTCATCCAATATTTTAAGTCAATGTAGATAGAGCCTAATCATCCTATCCTAGTACGGAAATGATAAAATCAATAAAGTTGACTCACATTCCCAATTCACAGAAGTAAGAGAGATAGTCTTCAGATAGGAAGAAAAATAATCCAATCAGTTTCGAACTCAAAGAAGATGCAACAAGTAACAACATGAATTTTCTATAGGAACACAATTCAATATTAGAGAAGATTAGAAAAACTAAATTCATTGCAGTCCATTCCTAATGACAGGTTCAACTGTACATACCCATAATTCCCCTAAATATTCTATTCTCTCAATGCTACTCATGATCAAAATAAATGTAAGGGTTTAGAAAACTCTTGAATTTGAACTGATTGGTTAGTTCCTAAAGCATGAAGCATCATCCCAGAAAAGATACATATACATTTTTTAAGTCTTCCCAAAAATTACAATAGCATGGTTTTTAACAAACTTACTCTCAAACAAATTTAATTAGGAGGTTCATCTAGATCAAGATCATGTAAGTCATTAACAAACCATCTTATAACGTACAAGTAAAAATAACAAGGTCGACATCATGCACACTCAAGTAGGAGTTAACATATATAAATCAAATTTTCAAAACAAATAGAACCAACACTTGAATATATCTTTCATTATAACAGAACTTATATTGTCAAACTTTAGGTCAGTCTTCCAAAGGTTCACAACCCGAAATGTAAAAAATTTTAGAAAAAGAAGAACTCATTTAATGTTATATTCAAACAAGATGAATCCACAAATCATTGAATCTAAGTAACCTTTTCCACACAACTTCCACATAAGTAACTACATTTGAAAAAACTAAATTTTTAATTGAAAATATCAGAAGAAGTATTTCAATCACTGTTGTTTCCAATCAAGTTTGAATCCACAAAACATGAATACTAACAACCATTTCAACACAACTCAATAGAAGTACAAGATTTGAAGTAACTAAAGATGTAATTGAGAATAATACTTTTCTTACCTCCTTCAAACAGAGGAATACAAACCCAGATCGAATATAAAAGCAAACAATGTTTTCCATAATCCATTTTTCAAAGACAACAATTTTCACACAAATTTGACATCATTCTAGTCCCAACAATATCTGGCTGATGAGCCCTCTTAGGTTGGCCATTTTTCCCTTCTCTGGGATGTTTCTCTCACCTTTGTTATTTGGCTTCTGAGCCCTTTTGTATACAGGGTATAGTCCCTTCAAAACTATTTGCCCTTAATAAAAAAAAGTTAAGACATGATTCAACACTATATTTAGTAGGGAAGAAACCCACATTCCATTTATCTAACAAAGGATTTTCGTCAAAATATAGAGAAAAATTCAAGTGTGAATGCAAAATAACCATCACAGACATAAAAAATCCATTTGTTTCCAAGAGAAAATTTATTTTAATGAAAAAAATCAGGAAAATGTAGAACAACTTAATGGATAGAGCCTATCACTCCTGATAGATCTACCAATTCACAGAAGGTTTCTAGTTGAGCCTCCCATAATCTCTTCCTTTATCCAAGCAACATCAACACCCAAACCTTATTCTAATGCCTCTTATACCTCAACTAGATCAAAAATAATCTAGAGATGCCAATAATAGCGAGGGATTGAAAACAAAAATGCTATATTGAAGAACCCAAAATCTCCATGTAGGGTAAAAATCACCAAGAGCAAATGACCAAACAACCTCCCAAAAATCTGCTTCCATGTCTTCCAAGGAAATTTCTTTACCAAGACCAAGACTCATTAATGCAAGGATAGCCAACTCTCCTACATAAATTTCCACACCACCACCATCCAAAATTGGCGAGATCAATTTCAACTATTGCATGCATTTTTAACTTTAGTGATGATGTCAACTAGGAATTCCCTCAATTCTCCATGCCTCTGCAAAAACTGGCAGTACCAAGTTCAATAAATTCAAAACTCAAATCACTTTAATGAAATAGAAACCTTAACCACCGAATCCCAATTTCCATGCATCGCCTTTGGTTCCCTTTTATATTAGCATTAGTTTAGGTTCGATTCACATTAGGTTAGGATTCAACCTTAGCCTAGGTATATAGTATTTACCTTAGGTCATTCCAAACTTGTCATAGTTAATCATGCCAACATAGATTAAGTCATAACCCTTAGTAGTTTAGTATTAGGTAATAGGTAATAGATAGGCCTTTTTATTACCTTAGGTTATTTCCAAAACCCCACACCCGTAAAGCCTACAAACTTAGGTTAGGGTGCAAACCTGAATTGTTTAGAAATAGGTATAAGGTAGGTCCAATTTAAATTAGGTCAGAATCCAATTAGGATAGATCTTTACAACTTGGACTAAGGTTTTTACCTTAATAATCCTGAAGTAGACCCTTATTACTCTTACACTACTTAGTGTTTTATAAGATATTTTACAAGAAGATCCAATCTCATATTGTTATAGAAAAATGCAAATCAAGGACACCACAAGAAGGGTTCATAAAAATTGTAAACATATAAAGACTCAGTCCCTTATTACCTTCCATTTTAGAATGAAGGTTTATCATACAGACCAGGTAAGAAGAACTGAAGCATATCTTGGATCAATGGAATTGATCCAAGGTTTTGTTGTTAACATTAGATAAGTATGCAAAAAATAATACCGATTCATGCCTTTAAAAAATATGGAAGAATGGATTCATTTTCAAGTAAAAAAAAATCACAGTAAAGTGAATCTCTATTCAGTAATGATTTATCCATTGCAAACATGATTGCCAAAAGTCAAAAGAATACACCTTCCTAAGACAAATCACATGTCAATGTTTGCAAGGTTGAGAGGAAATGAAATTGAAGTAACTTTTTGTCAAATATGTTACATACTTCCCTCCTAAAAATAATCATTGTCCCGATGATTAACTTAGTCAAACAATTTGCATCAAGGACAAATCAAATTATTATACTTTCATTCATATGTTCAGAACAAAAGTGGATTTTAAAATTCCATAATCAACATTAAAGTAGCTATCCATTTATATGTAATGTAATGTATACCCAAGTCTGGCAGTTTATTGACATATCAAGAATGAAATATTAAAACTTTATCCGTCAACATAATCAATTCTATTCAAACAAATATGGAAAAGTAATTTTCATATCTTCACAATTTTTCCAAGTTGCACTCTCCTCATTAAACTGATCCCACTGGACCTTACATTGGATTATTTCATGATTTTTTAAGTGTAATTAGCAATTTTCCAACACTCATATGGGTTTAACCATGATTATTCCTAGATCTTGGACCTGCAAGGAATTCCAATTTAACACATGTGATAAATCTGTAACATATTTTTTCAGCAGAGAAATATGAAAAACATCATGCATTCATGATAAAGCAAGAGGTAAAACTAAACGATAAGCTATAAGGTTGGTTACTTAAACTATTTCAAAGGGTTCCACATAACAAGGTTATAACTTGGTAGCCTTGCCAAAAGTTACAAAACTCTTTTTCAGTTTAACTTGAAGAAATGCCATCTCACCAAGTTCAAACTTGTTATCAACCCACTTCAAGTCAGCATGACTCTATTTCCTATTTGTATCTTATTTCAAGCATTCATGAATCATTTTAACTTGTTGTTCTATCTCCTTAAGAATTTCAGGTCCAATTACCTCTCTATCCTCAATGTTATCCCAACTAACAGGGGTTCTGCATTTCCTTCTGTATAATGCTTCAAAATGTGCCATCTTCAGAGAGACATTATATGTGTTATTATACGTAAACTCAACTAATGGAATATACTCTTCCCATTTATACTACTGATCCATACAATACATTTGTAACATATCCTCTAAAACTTGATTAACCCTTTTAGTCCATCCATCCATTTCTGGATGATATGTAAAACTAAAATTCAGCTTAGTTCTCAGGTTTGCATTAAGTGTTTGTCAAAATATTGATGTCATACAAGGATCTCTATCTAATATGATCAATTCAGGTACTCCATGTAATCTTAAAATCTCATGAATGAATATTTTTTGCTAAAATAGGTGAATCATCCTTAAGATTACCAGTAATATAATGTCCTACCTTTGTTAGTTTATCAAAAACAACCAGAATAACATCATGTTTATTTCTTGACATAGGCAACCCTTATACAAAATCCATTCTTATCACTTGCCATTTGTACTGTGGTATTCTCTAAGGATACAATAAACCAGCTAGATGCATATGTTCAACTTTAACTCGTTAACATTCTAAATAGTGAGTCACGAATTCAATCACGTCCTTTTTCATCCCTTTCCAGAAATATTGTTGTTTTATATCAGTAAGCATCTTTGTAATGCCAGGCTGTCTAGAAAAAGGTGAATTATGAAATTCAGCTAATAATTTCTTTCTTAAATCATTTATCAAAGGTATGTATACCTTGTTTTCAAACCGTAATATTCCTTCATTGTAAAAGTTAAAACCTCTATATCTCACATCATTTGGATCTGCAGTAAGTGTTGTCTTTACTTGCTAAAAATAAGAATCAGATTCCATAATAATTTTTACCTCATCTTTAAACTAAGTTCTCAACGTTATAAGAGAAAAAATGTGCTTCCTACAAATTAGAGCATCTGCTAATCTATTTTCCTTTCCTTTAGTGTAACTTATGTCAAAATCATATTGAGATAGAAATTCTAACCATCTTCATTGTCTTAAATTTAGGTTTGGCTGAGTACAAATATACTTCAACCTAAGATGATCAGTTTTTAGTTCAAAAGGTTTACCAAGTAGATAATTCCTCCATACTTGAAGTTCGTGTACAATGACAACAAGATCTAGATCATGTGGAGCATAATTCAACTCATGTAACTTGAGTTTTCTACTTTAATAAGCTATGACATGATATTTTTGTAACATAATACCTCCAAGACCCTCCCCAGATGCATCTGTTACAATAGTGAAGTCTCCATTAGGGTCAGGTACATCCAAAATAGGTACTAAAGTTAACCAATCCTTCAGATTCTTAAATGCAGATTAACATTTTTCATTTCATACAAATTTCTTATCCTTTTTCTGTAATGAAGTTATTGGTGCAACAACTTTGGAGAAGTATTTGACAAACTTCGTATAGTAATCAACAAGACCCATGAAGCTTATACCTTCATGTACATTCTTTGGTGCAGGCCACTAAGTTATTGCTACAATCTTAGAGGTATCTACAACTATTCCATTCTTTCCTATAACATTCAACCCAAATAATGCACTTTTGTGTCATAGAAAAAAAATTTAGACAACTTACCAAACAACTGTCTCTTACTCAAGATTTCCAAAACTATCTTCAAATGCTCATGGTGTTCTTCAATGCTTTTAGAGTATATGAGAATATCGTCTAAGAATAAAAGCACAAATTTTTCTAAGTATTATTGAAAAATATTATTCATTAAATTCATAAAAGTTGTAGGTGCATTTTTAATCCAAATGGTGAGAATGTGAATTCATAACGTCCATACCTTATTCTAAAAGATGTTTTATGAATGTATTCATATTTAATCACAACTGATGATATCTAGATCAAAGATATATTTTAGAATATATTGATGTACCAAGAATCTGATCAAACATATCATCAATTCTAGAAAGTGGATATATGTTCTTAATCGTTGCCTTGCTTAACATCCAATAATCGATACACAATCTAAGTGTTCCATATTTCTTTTTCAAAAATATTACTGGCACTACCCAAGGTGAGACACTTGGTCTAATCAAACCTTTAGAAAAAAATTATTGCAACTCTTCCTTAAGATCTACTAATTCAATGGTAGTCATCCTATAAGGTGCTTTAGAAATAGGATCCATTCCCGGTTTGATCTCAATAGTGAAGCCAAACTCCCATTTGGGTGGAAGACCTAGTAACTCTTCTTGAAACACATCACTAAAGTTTTGTAAGAGCAGATATCTTTATGTGAAATCACTACTTTCTTCAGTAGTTTCAGAAATTTTCACTACATATAGGGTGCAACCTTTATTTTTGGCCTTTTTAAGTTGCATAGCTTGCAATTTCCTAACTAAAATCTCACATTTTACACCCTGAATGTTTGATGTTTTCTACAGTTCATATAAACAACTAATATGTTTTTTAAAGCATTCAAATTTTTCCTTATGCTCAGCTAGCCAATTAACACCTATGATTACATCATATGATTTTAAAGGAGCAACATAAAGATCAACTTCTGTGGAAAAACTAGGTAAGTCAAGGACTGCTCCAAAAAGATACATACTAACTGTATGAATAACATTATTTACATAATGTACAACCCATGATTTATCCATTTTGTAGCTTTTCTTTTCAATTTCAATGCTAATTTACTAGAAATAAAACATTCAATATCTCTAGTATCAAAAAGAATAATTATAGGTATGCCAAATAACTTACCTAGAACCTCTATGGATGTGACTTAATTTTCAGTCTGTTTGTCAGCTACTGTAGCATGTATCTTGTGCTGCTAATTATTGTCATCATTTTTCAATGGAAATTTATTTGTGTAATTATCCTTGCCACAATTGTAATAGCCTCCTATAGGTCCCTTTTTTAGGCTCAAATTTATTTCGATCCTTAAAGTTATCATTCTGACCTCCATAGGACTTTTGTCCATTATTATTACTCTTAAAAAAGGTATACCATACATTAACAGCAGGTTTATTCACTTATTTTTCATACCAAACTTCTTCCATGGTCCCTTCTTAGGTTTAAGAGATGATGAAGAGGAGTTTGGAACTTTCTTTCTGATTTTCTCCTTATGAGCAGAAATTACTTTTAATTTATATTCCTACCTTATGGATTTTTCAACAACCCCTTCCATATTGGTTGGGATGTGAACATCCACATCTCCTCCTATAATGGGATTTAATCCCATAATAAATTTTTGTATCCTAAAATTCTCATCAGTTTGATACTAAGGTACATACTTAAAGAGTTTAGTTAACCACTCCCAGTACTCTGTTACAGTTAATTTTCCTTGAGATATGTTATGAAATTTAGTCATTTTCTAATCATAATAAATTTTTGGCAGCCATTGTTGCCTAAAATAACTTTTAAATTGATCCCAAGTAATATTCGTTTCATTAATGTTTAACTCATTCTTACGGTTGTCCCACTGGGAGGATGCTTAATGGAAAAGCTGATATGCTCCCCATATTGCCTTTGTTTCCTCTAAGAAGTTCCTTATTGTAAATTAATTGTCCATTTCACTGAGCTAATTCTCAGCTCCATCTCTTATTGTGGTTCCATCAAACTTAGGTGGACTTATCCTTTTTATATCATTAGTGAGTTCAGCTACCATCCTAGACTTTTTATTTTGAGGCTAATCAGGTATGTTTGTATTATTGTTATCAAAACCTAAATTTCCCAAATTGGTATTGTCCACAGGAGGTGGCTGATTGTTATTACCAGCATATTCTTCCACCTCCTCATTTCCCATTACTTGTTGTTCAAGTACAACCAAATGATCTCTTGTGTCCAACAGGGAAACAAAGATCTCATCGAGTTTTTGGGTAGTTACTACTTATCCACTAGGTGGTGGGTTGTTTGCAGCTTTTCCTATTGTTCTAACCAATTTCTGTTAACAAGAATATTTAAATTTTATCATATTATGGACATAATAGGTCCAAGAGCTATAACCTTTAGCTCTGATACCAAGATGTAAAATTCCCATTTTAAGACTTTAGAAACAATCGAAATTGTTTTTTTTCTTATATATATACTATTTTATATTCTAAATAATCATAATTTAGAAAACACATTCCATGTTGGGCCCCTAATTTTCCAAATCTTAAGGGCATGTAGGTGCGCATGGCAGGAGAAAGTGCACAAGTATAGGCGTGTAAGGTAGAGTTTAAAATGCTTCTTGAAGAACCCAGGACACATGCGCCATGCGAAGAATAATTTAGGACTTAGCCATTTTTAGCCTTTGGAACAGAACACATGAAGAATGTGTTCTATTCAGATAAGGTTCTATCCTGGTGATAGGGTGTCCTGGAGGGAATATACCTTACGATAGAAAGATCCAAAAATTTAATCATGATATGGAGAGGCATGCGCTTGGGGCGACCCACACCTTGACACTTGGGACCAGATCTGAGGCTGTAGAGGAGTTTGTTAGAGCTCAGAGGCCTATTTATACATGTGCCCTTAGCAAAGAAAGAGAGACAAAAGTGAGGTAGTGGAGCTCTGTAGAATTACTGTGAGAACTATGGGATGAAAATGGGTACATAATTCCAGTAATGATGTAATGGGAAAATGGGGAATGAAAGTTTTGTCTTGTGAGAATACATGTATGGATCCACATATGGTGCATGACTACAGTCTGCCTTCTATAATCTTTTATAAGTAAACACTATGAATGAATGTGATAATGTTTTCGTGATAAATGTATCAAGACTCTTTCTCTATATTATTTACATATTACTATTGCACTTTAGTTCTTATATAATCATGAATCTTACTTAAATGGTTAAGTATAGTAGTAGATGTACAACTCTTAGTTCTATTATTTTTGTTGCACGCTTTGGTTCTATTATGACTGAAGGGGTGTAGAAGCCATCCTAAGCTCTATATCCCTTTATGTATGTTAAATCACTAGGTCAGAATCACGAGCTATGCCTTCCACTAGACTCACATAAAAGAGAGACTTGGCTCCCTCTCATGCACGTCAGGTGAGCGCCCAGTGCCCGCTGGGTGATAGGCTGATGTGTATGAGGTTCCCTTGTTCTTAGTGGGTACAAAAGTGACTACATTCCATGCCAATCAATCTCATAACAGATAACCATATGCAGTTGTAAGTGACTCGGTGAATTACCGATATGTCATTTTATGACTTGGTGTAATATTGATCTCTCATGTTATCTCAAAGTGTTGTCTACTAAGTATACTTGGTTCTCTTACCCTATTCTAGGTATTGAAGCATTATATTTAATATACTTAATTGAATAACTATTACCAATATTCATCTAAATCTACTTTCTAAAGCTAGGTAACACAGGACAACGCAACCAAAAACTTTTGATACTTTGGCCAAAGATTTCCAACATACTGTTCATGTTACTATTTCTAGATGACATACTCATCAAATGGAATACATCCTTCACCCCACTTTATCTGTTATCTAGAATGGTATTTACTAACTCCTGTCAGTCCACTTGTTCAAGGTTTAATCCTACCCCAGGTTAGCAACATCGTTTGGTATAGATAACCACTTATGGTGGCTAAGGGTACTTAGAAATACTCAATTGAACTAAGTCAATTGAGTGTGTCTAGTTATCCTAAGTTGTTGTGAGTTATTCCCTATACTAAATCAGACTCCTATCCTGACCTAGAGTATAACTAAGATCAAGTCCAAATTTATGTAGATCTAGTTGGTCTAATTCCAATCGGTGTTGCCACATTTCAAATGTAACATTGTATCTTCATGAAGACCCAAGTCTTCATGAAGGTATAGATCTATAGTTGACATGTGCCAACTACCAACTAAATCATCCCATCTGGATGCACATACCCAAGCAAGAAGAGATTAACTCAAATATATACCTTAATTAAGATTTTAATTATAGTAACCGTGTTGAACCCTCTTTTCATTAGCCCTTAAGGTTGACTTGCACAGTTGAGTTTTTAGGGTTTTGCAGAAACAACATGATTGATTTTTAATAATCAACTTATTGCTTTAGAGTTCAGTTAATTAAAACATAAACAACAACACAATAATATTTACATAATATACCTTAATCATTCTTATCTTGTTTTAGTTCCAATCACAATTCCATTATGATAGACTTCATTAAGATGAATTATAATTGGAAATGTTCATATTTACCTTGCATTTGTTTTATAATTATGAATGTATTGATCAAGAGGTAGTGCACCTTCATCTTCCATGTTATGAGTTAGAGTTCATTGTGCCCTTTTTCATTATACAAAACATCATAATTAATTTGCACTTTCATTAACCTCTTTTAATAAGCCAAAGGAACTTAGATAACAGAACATCTATACATGCCAACTTAATAAGCTACATTTCATGTAAGGGATAGTGTAATTAATTCCCTTCTATCTAACTTATTTAAGTCAAACCAATAACGATTCCATAGAGATAAGACTAAAAATTTTCATTATAGAAAACACAAGGAGAATAAAACATCATGTACAAGTAACTCTCGATATTTTTCCATTTCTCAAAGTGAAATACACATTTTAAAATTCCATTCATTTTAGACATATTTCATGTCAAACAACATCAAGCTCAATTAAGAAATACAAATTTTCCTCTTTCAATACATTTCAATGATAAATCATATTTCTTCATAAAATATTCATTCTTTAAGTAACAAATAACATCATAAAAGTTATTATCTTCCTTTACCACTTACGAAGTCCATCTACAAAAATTTCTAGCACAGGTCAGTTCATGGAACTGAGCATGATAAGCACTAAGCATTAAAATGATGTGCTTTTAACTAACTATTCCATAAAAATAAATCTACTTTTATGAAACACTAAAGCCATACAGATAGATACATGAAAGAGAAATAGCAATCATAAAAGAAAGAACAAGTGATCAACTAAATTAACATTTAGAAAAGATCATGATATAATCAGCACTCTTTAGCCATTGATTTCATAAGAATTTATGTTAGATAAGTAATGTTTCATCCTATTTACTTATCTCAATCTTACTAAAGGTACTTATAGTTTATTTTTTACTTCATTAAATCTAGATTCCAAAGAAAGACACTAAATCCCATATTTCCCAAAAATAGAGTTAATTTTTAAGAAGCAAAGAACCATCAAGCTCAGTATTAACATGTTCCATCTGATTGGTACAAGTTAAATTTTTATGGAGCCTCAAAAGGCAATCCGGGGGACTCTGGAGGAGGGGGAGTCATCAGAGATCAAAGAGGTTGTTTTGTTGCTACTTTTTCTGGGAGAATGGGTAGACAGACTAATCATTACTCTGAAGCCCTGGTGGGTCTTTGGGGTATAAGACTTACCAGAGATTGTAATATTCTGAATATTATAATTAAGGGTGATTATCTGAATATCATCAATCTATTAAACAAAAAGCAACACCCCATCTGGTCAATCAGAGATTTCATTGGGGAAGTTATTGATATATGCAAGAGCTTTGAAAATGTTAAAATCACCCACACCTATCAGGAAGGAAATAGGGTTGCAGATAGTTTGGAAAACCTTGGTGTTCCTAATACCTTTCAAACTTGGCTTAGGGGGGACATTATTCCCACTCAAATTAATAAATCCATAATCAATGATCTATATGGCCGAGAAAATCAGCACTAACGGCTGTACTATGGATGCTAATGTGCGGATCCTCAAGTACAATATGATGACATCACATAAGATATAGATGAATGATGTGATATGTGTGAGATGGAATGTCATCATTTCTAGGCATAGGAGGAAAGCCAAGGAGTGGGGCAATAATTACAAGTATGGTATTATAATTAAACCTGCTTTCACGGAAAGGAAAGATTCAAAAACCAACATCAAAGCTCTGCCTGTCCCACATAGTGATAGCATTTTTATCGTTGAGAACAGGAAAAGGAATAGTGGAAACATGGGGGGTCCACCTTGTAAAACTAAACCGACCCATAATCCGGTGTGGAAAGAGGATACGGTGCTTTGGAACTACCTCCAAATCGGGGGTTTGTCTAATTTAATTGAAAGGATTCAAGGTTCTGACCAAGACATTTCTATTAGGTTCACCTAGGGATGGAAGAATCGGATTGTCAAATACAGTAACATGGATATTGAGATTACGGAAGAGCTCATCACCCAGATCATGGGCCTTAGCCTGGAGGGCACCAAATTCTTTAGTAAGAAGGTGGACAGGGAGGTGGAGACCAAGAAGTTCGTGGACAATGGGGAGAATCTTGAATTTGTGACTTCTGGTATCAAGGTGGCATCGATTCCTAAGGCTTTTGCTGAGCTTTCCAGGATGGTTGTTAGGTATGTAACTCTTGAAGGAATATTTGTGACTATACCTCAAAAACATTTGATATTTATTAATCACTTTCGTAGAAATATCATCATCAACTTCTCTCACTATTTGATAAAATCAATGGAGAAATCAATTAGGGAAGTTCAGATCCACTCTAGGGCTATCCCTTTGCACCAAGGGCTTATACTCCTGATCCATCGCCACTGTTCTAGCTGCCCCCCATGAATCCTACCCCACCCTCTTCCTCCATACCTCCACCTACTCACACCGCTTTCACTCCCCCTGCTAAAAAGGAAGATTGAAGTTGCTGCTTCCAGCAAGAAAAGCAAGAGCATAAAAGATAAAATCCCTTCTTCTCAATGGGTCCTCAGGAGCCACAAAGACCTGGAACTTACTGAGAACCTCCTGCATATTATTAAACCAATGGAGGAACCCAAGGAGGAGGAATTGATGGACAGAGTGGACAGGTTGGAAAAGGAGATACAAGAGCTCAAAGGGACTATTAAAAATATGGAAAAAGCTAAGGGAAAAGGAATTCTTCAAAGTGATGATGAAGAGGGGGTTATTGCTGAAGTCTTAAAGAAGTTACAATCTTTGGATGGCAGAATGGGAAATGCAAAAAGTCACAACGACTGCATATTATCTGCCCTTAAAAGCATTTATAATTTCATTGAACAACATGTTCATAGTGTCTGCAGTTTAAGTGGGATTGATGAAGACATTTGGGGCCCCAAAGAGAAAAGGGATATTGCAATTGCTCAAGAGGATATGAAAGACTCCTCTCAAGCCACTGTCATTGCCTTCTTCATGTCACTGCAGGTTATCAAGACCAAGATTAATAGGGCTATCAAGTATCAGGTTGTTGTGTTGCTATTTTTTAGCTGCAAAGTTGCTGTTATCTGGCGGTTCTGGATCTACTTTTTGGTGGAGTTTTATATGTTGATTCACTTTTGGTTTCTTTTTGTTATTTTCTACTTATTTTTAGATCATTATTCGTTTGGATCCTTTCTTCACATGTATTGTCATATCTGGCTGATGAGCCCTCTTAGGTTAGTTGTTTTTCCCTTCTCTGGGTTGTTTCTCTCACCTTTGCTATTTGGCTTCTGAGCCCTTTTGTATACAGGGTATATTCCCTTCAAAACTATTTTCCCTTAATAAAAAAACATGTTCCATTTGAATGAATCTACATTTGTTAAGTCTTCCCAGAAATCATGATAGTATGGTTTTTAAAAAACTTATTCTCAAACATATTTAATCAGGAGGTTCATCCAGATCAATATCAGGTAAGTCATTAATGAACCATCTTCTAACTTACAAGTAAAAACAACAAGGTCAACATCATGCAGGATCAAGTAGGAGTTAACATCTATAAATCAAATTTCCAAACCAGATAGAACCAATAGTCAAATATATTTTTCATTGTAACATAACTTCTATTTTCTAACTTTAGGTCAGTAGTCTAGAGGTTCACAACCTAAAATGTAAAAAAGTTTAGAAAAAAAAGAACTCATTTAATGTTATATTCAAACAAGATGAATCCATAAATCATTGAATCTAAGTAACCTTTTCCACATAGCTTCCACAAAGTAACTAGATACGAAACAACTAAAGCTTTAACTGAAAAGATCAGAAGAAGTATTTAATTCACTGTTGTTTCCAATCAAGTTTAAAATCACAAAACATGAATCCCAACAACCATTTAGACACATCTCAACAGAAGTAAAAGATTCAAAACAAATAAATATGCAACTGAGAATAATACCTTTCTTACCTCCTTCCAACAGAGGAAGACAAACCCAGATTGAATCTTAAAGAAAATAATGTTTTCCATAATCCATTTTGCATAGACAACAAGTTTCACACAAATTTGACATCATTCTAGTCCCAACAAAGTTAAGACATGATTCAACACTATATTTAGTAGGGAACAAACCCACATTCCATTTATCTAACAAAGGATTTTCATCAAAATACAAAAACAAATTCAAGTGTGAATGCAAAATAACCATCACATACATAAAAAAAGCATTCATTTCCAAGAGAAGAGTTATTTTAATGAAAATGATTAGGAAAAATCATAAAAACTTAATGGATAGAGCTTATCATGCTTGATAGATCTTCTATCGATTCATAGAAAGTTTCCAGATGAGCCTCCCACAATATCTTCCTTTTTCCAAGCAACGTAAACACCCAAAACTTCTTCTTATGCCTCTTATACCTCAACTGGATCAAAACTAGTCTAGAGGTGCCAAAAATAATGAGGTATTGAAAATAAAACTAATGGTTCGAAGAACCTAAAATCTCCATGTATAGTAAAAATCACCAAGAAAAATTGACCAAACAACCTCCCAAATATCCACTTGCATTTCTTCCAAGCTGGTTTCTTCACTAAGACCAAGACTCATTAATGCAAGGACAACCAACTCTCCCGCCTAAATCTCAATACCACCGCCACCCATAATTGGTGAGCTCGATTTCAACTATTGTAGACATTTTTAATTTTAGTGATGATGTCAGCTAGGCATTCCCTTAATTCTCCATGCCTCCACCAAAACTGGTAGTACCGATTTCAATAAATTCAAAAATCTTATCACTTTAATGCCATAGAAACCGTCGCCACCGACTCCCAATTTCAATGCAACCCCTTACGTTCCCTTTTATCTTATAATTTTTTTAGGTTAGATTGACATTAGATTAGGATTAAAAATTAGCCTAGGTATATATTATTTACCTTAGGTCATTCCAAACTTGCCATAATTAATCACGCCAACATAGATTAAGTCATAACCCATAGTAGTTCAATATTAGGTAATAGGTAATAGATAGGCCTTTTTATTACCTTAGGTTATTTCCTAAACCCCACACCCATAAAGCATACAAAATTAGGTTATGGTGTAAACCTGGATAGCTTAGAAATATGTCTAAGGTAGGTCTAATTTACCTTTGGTTAGAATAAAATTAGGATAGATCTTTACAACTTGGACTAAGGTGTTTACCTTAATAGTCCTGAAGTAGACCTTTATTCCTCTTACACTGCTCAACATTTAATAAGATATTTTACAAGAATATTCAAGCTCATTATTTTACAGAAAAGTGCAAAGAAATGACATCACAAGAATGGTTCATAAAAATTGCAAACATACAAAGACTCAGTCCCTTATTACCTTCTATTTTAGAATGTCGGTTTATCATACAAACCAGGTAAGAAGAACTGAAGCATACCTTGGATCAATGGAATTGATCCAAGGTTTTTCTGTCAATGTTAGATAAGTATGCAGAAAAAAAAACCGGTTCACAACCTTTCAGAACACAAGGAATAATGGATTCATTTTCAAGTAAACAAAATCACAACAAAGTGAATGTCTATTTAGTAATGATTTATCCATTGCAAACATGATTGCCAAAAGTCAAAATAATACACCTTCTGAAGACAAATCACATGTCAATGTTTGCATAATTGAGAGTAAATGAAATCAAAGTAACAGTTTGTCAAAGATGTTACACCCTAAGTGGGGTGCCCATGGGCACCCTGGTCCCACTTGGGGGCACCCTAGTCTATTTTCTACTTTTTCACCATTTTTTGGGTCTTTTCTAGCCATTTTTCATTCTTATCTTTTATGTGGTTGACATTTTTAGGGTTAATTATGAAATTATACCAAGATAACCATATCAATATAAAGTTATGAGACCATAATGAGAGACCTAACATCACTATCCCCTATCACTCCATCTAGAGTTACATCTATTTATTGCATTGGCATCCACATAGCTCCATCATCAAGGCACAAGCTAAGACATATACATCACACTCCATAGGGGGGATTCTATTCGATTCTATGCAAAAATACTATTACATTTTCTACATTTACCTTTTGCTTGTTATTTCACAAAGTGTGATTGACACAAGAGTACCTAGGGAATGACATGCACACACACACCAGAACTACATCTGGGTCCAAAATTTAGTGCAACACTTAGTTTAATATGGCCACTATTGTGGCAGATGAGGTTAATCTAACCCATTCATTTTGAATTTTATTTTTTAGGGTTTTGATACTTCTCTTTGGTACCTTGCAGGTCATCTCATTCATCTTATAATATGTGGAGAATTTTGTGCAATATACAAAATCTAGTGCCATAGGTAGATAGAGTTGTAGATCACCTTACAAACCTACGAAGGAAATTTCTGGACATATTTCCCAGACCAGGGAACCCAAAATTCATACCATATATCCTGTGGGTGGCCTAGTCCACTCAGATCTTTCATATTTATCCTTTTTAGGACATCTGTGTATTCATTCCTATTCTTGGATTTTCCAGCCAAATCAAAGAAACTCTGTGACAACCATCTATTATCAACTAAGTCATTTACCTTTCTCTTTTTCACATTACGGTTTAGTATTTCCTTTCATATACTATTCTTGATCATCTACATCTTTATTTACTACATTTACCTAGTTATTTACAGTGTTTATATGTCCTCCTATATTAGATTAACTACCTCTTATCATTCAATTTTAGTTAATCAGGTGGTTAGGATGGGTTAGATGCATGTCTGTGGTTCTCTTTCTCTCCTCAAAATCACTCTCATCATATATTGAAGGGCTCTCTCTACTCATTACCCCAATATTGGGAAAAAATGATCATATGGTCCCTTGCCTTTTGTAGGGTTCTCATAACTACCGCTAGTCATCATTTCACTCAATCTTAGCACCTTTGTAACTTCCCTCTCTCGCGCATCACTAAATCTAAGCCATCTCTCTTCTCTCTCTCTTTCTTCTATTTGGGCCAATGCCATTTTTCCCACACTTTCTTCCTGCCGCTACACGTGGTGTGATTTTATCCTTCCATTGGTAGGTTCTCCATTCCTAGTTCAACCATTAAGATCTTAATAGGTAAAGGTGTTGTGTGAAAATATGATCCTTTTGGCTGGCATAAAAACAATTTTTTTTCTTCCTCTAGGCACATGTATGTCAAAATATCATACTCCAAGGTATAACTATGTAACACACCTTCCTACCAATGGTCTAAAACTCTTTTCCATGACATGTCTAAATCAGAGAGTTTTTTATAGTTGTCCTATCTCAAAAATTTATTTCTTCCTATCTAAAAACCTCTGATATCTGCATAAATTTCCAAACTCTCATATAATTCTAATGGGAAAAAAGTTAAATAAAATTTCATATAAGGAATCATAGATATTTTCTTCCACCCACTTGCGCGCATTAAAATCAGGTCCAGTGTTTTATCTCTGAGAAAAAGTTTCTTGGTCGTCATGTATCCAGATCTCAATGTTCTCTAAATAAAATTTTAATGTCATGTGATCGCAACATATTGATGAATAGATTGAAAAGAGATCCTGAAAATGGAACCAAAATATATTCTTCTTGTTAATTTATAAACCTTGCTTGCACAACACTCTATTTTTTAATTTTTTATTTCTAGTCACATCCCAAAAAATCATCTAAGTCCTCAATGTTCTGCATATGCATGGACCCTAGTGTGTAAAAATTTTCACCAGTGGTGCACACATATTCACTCATTTCTTTTGTTATTGCTCTCTGACCTTGCACATAATCCACCTTGCACATAATCCTGTGCGTAGTCTTCAACTCTCACACATGGCTAGGTATCAACCATTTTATTTGACCAACAAAACTATTATAGGTGTAAGGGGATATGAAGTAAATGTGTATATTCCATATCATTAGAAGAAGTGGATGCACCTTATGACAATTCTAATATTTTTTCTTGTAATGTATGAACAAGGGATTCAAGAGCTTGTTTGTTAGTAAAGAAGATACATGTGAACCATGAGGAGTAGATATGTGATATATGGTAACAATCGTAGTGGTAGGAATATGTATATATATTTCTCATTGATAGGTGAGGTATACCTAAAGAGGTAAGCACTAAAAATGTGTGAACAATAAACACCAAGGTGGGTGATAAGGAAATAGTATTGAGAGTACCTTGTACAACATAAAGTAGGAGATTAATATTAAAGGGGTTTTCATGTAAGAATTGATAAAACTTATTAGGCACCCTCATTAGAGATACCTTGATCATGTTGGTGATTTTGAGAATTAGATCCCTAGGCTTCACCATGATCAACAATGATAATAAAGGAATCACTTCTCAATAGATCATGTGTTGGATTAGTATTATGAGGAGGAAGTGAAACATCATGAGTGGCACATTATTTAAGAGTAGAGTTTATTGTGGCTGGTGTAAGGTCAAAAATAAGTGTCACCACTTGATGATATGTAAGGGGTGAATTATCACAACCATTATTAAAAAGGGTGGTCTTAATGTCATCATCATAATACATATCAATAGGTAGATGAATAGGAGTAGGAAAAATTTCTAGATCGTTAGCACTTGTTGACTTGATGTGGGAGGTAGCATATTTAATTTGATAACATAACTCATGGAGCGCATATTTCTAAAATAAGTGGGGAGAACTGTAAGAAGGAATTAGTATAATATGTATTGAGGTAAACATAATACCTATTGGCCATGAAATAAATAGAATGGAACAACCACGAGAGGTAGGCATGGTGACAAATTAAAAAGTATGTGATTAGAAACATATGTACGTAACCAGATCAGAACCCTAAGTCAACTAGGGTTTAGAAATCAATAGTCCTGATACATAAGAATTAGATCCTATATTAGGTTAAGGGTTTGATAAAAATCCGATTCACCAAAATGTTTAACCCTAAATTAAATTTTTAGTTCAAGTTAATTAGGAGTAAGATATATTAGAGTTGATTACTGATCTAACAAGGATGACACAATATAAACACTAAATAAGATTTACAACTCAGATCAAATAAGAAATATTACAACACACAACTTAACCTAAATGTAATTGAAAGTATAAATTTGAGGTATAAAGGAACCTAAATGTACATAGATTATTTCTAGAAGGATCTAGTTGTATAAAAAATAGAAACTTATAGAACTAAACATGGGAAACCCTTGTAAATTTTTCTAGAAGTGAAACTGTATTGGGGTTAGATCTATATAATATAGTTGGGAAAATATCATATGGTCCAAGACCTTTTATATTGTCTTGTATCTTCTTTGAGATATCCTTTATAACTTGTTTGGGTTTCTATCCTTCATGGATATGTTTTTCATTGTCAAATCCACATTGTCACACATGCAGTGAAGATATCTATGTGAACTAATCATCATCTCAAACCCTATAAATGGATGAAAACTCATTAAAAAAACATTCAAAGGGTTGTGGGAACCCTCCTGTGTATTTGATGTTCACATTACTCTGAAGAGGCCTCAATCCGCACATTGTTCGTGTAACATTCCCATTTTAAGACTTTAGAAACAAGGGAATTTTTTTTTACATAATGTTATCTATTATAAATAAAACATCATTTAGAACACACATTTCATGCCAATCAATCTCATAATAGATAACCATATGCAGCTGTAATGACTCGATATGATACCGATCTCTCATGTTAACTTAAGTATAGAATACTTTATGTATACTGCATATATTTGGTTCTCCTACCCTTTTCTAGGTATTGAGTGATCTGTTTAGAGAACCTATCTGAATATTTGTTACCAAAATTCATCTAACATCACATTGCTTTAAACTAGGTGACATAGGACAATGCAACTAGTAGCTTGCAATACTTTGGCCAAATATTTTCAACATACTATTCATATTACTATTCCTAGACGACATACTCGTCATTCCAGAATACATCCTTCACCTAACTCTTTTGTTATTTAGAACGGTCTTTATTGACTATCGTCAGTCCACTTGCACAAGCTTTAACCCTAGCCTTAGTTAGAAACATAATTTATCATAGGAAGATGCTCACAATGTCTTAGGGTATATGGGCATACTCAGTTTACCTAAGTCAACTAGATGTGCCAAAGTACCCTGAGCCATTGAAAGCTACCACCTATCCTAAACATGCCACTAACTTGACCTAGAGAGAAACTACGTTCAAGTCCTTATTTGTGTGTCGATATAGATGATCAATGCAGAAGGGTGTTGCCACATGTCAACTGTAATGTTGTATCCTCGAAGGTACCCTTGTCTTCTCGAAGGTACGGTTCTGCAGTTGGCATGTGCCAACATCCTACAGAAACTACCTCATCAAGATGTACATACTCTAAGGAGGTTATTAATAACTTATAATTTGGATTATTGCACTGATTACAACAACCTTGCTAAACCCTAATCTAACACTCCTTAAGTTATTTTCTAAATTTTATTCATTTAGTCATTAAATAACTTCCTTAAGTTATGATTGCTTTTTACATTCATTTTACTAGGCATAAAAAATAGATATCCAAGATCCAGGAAAAAAACATCAAAAGTCCCATTAAATGTAACTTAACCATTCAAAGAAGGTGTAACAACCAAATAGGTTCAACTAGAAGTAGAATTTATAGGAAATGAATTCAAACAATCAATTATCATATCACCATTGTTTAGATTACATTTCTTTAAGTGAGGAAGAATCTTCCTCTACATGATTTAAGTGTTAGGGTTTGTCTTACCCTTATTATCTTTCACAATTTCTATAATTTTACTGCATATTCATTACACATTCCAAAACTATGTTAGAATTGTTTAGATGAAATTGTTATCTTATGCAACTTAACAAGCTGCATCTTAATAAGGGAATCCAATTATTTCCCTTTAACTGATTGAACAAGTTTATCTGAATTAAGCATATAATAGATATGAAAAAATATCATCAAGATAGGTTTTCCATCTTCTTCATAAATACAAGATAATTTACACAACCAATAAAAGTAACTCTCAACTTTCAATTCATCATTATAAATCTATTCATTACAAGATTGTGTATTTCAAGCATCCAAAAAGAATACAACTTTTCTTTTCCAATACAAATCAAGAGTGAACCGAAACTCTTTACATAAGATCCATAATGAAATAAGCCCAATACAATATGAAATTTCTTGTCTTCCTTTATCACTTATGATGTCCATATGCAAATTTTCTAGCACGGGCTAGTTCAATGAACTGAGCATGATAAGCACTGAAAATTAAAGTAAAGTTCATTCCACTAATTGTTTCATTAAATGACTCCGCTTCAATGAAATAATGAATATACAACATACAATAATCATAAGTAATCACATCAAGTAAGAATTACAATTAAGAGAATCTAAATTTACTTTTTAAAAAATAACATATTATAATCTGCAACATCAGAATTATATCACAATACTTAATTGATCTTATCAATTAGTTTTAAACATTCAACAAGTCTTGTCCTTCCATTATTTCATAAATTCGTAAGGATAGAATAACACATTTAACTTTTCTAAGCAACAAAGGAGTTAGTTACAAAATATCTCATATTAGTATGCTTCATCTTTCCATATAGACAAAGGAGATAATCAATACATATTTATTTCTCAGACACTATTTCTCTAAAGGAAAGAATCAGGTTTAGAACACGCATCACTACCTCAGTCTAAAGATGAAAAAATGAGGATTCAAAACATAAAGAGGCTACAACAAAACAAGAATCCCAATTCAATTCCAAGAAAATTTTAAAAAGTCTAAAAGAAAGCCTTACTAACTTCTATTTGTTAGTAGATATAATGAAAAGGTCTATAACTCATACTGCCCACAAATCCAAGCTATACTTTGGCAATTAAATCTCTTAAACAATCCACTAGAAAATTTCCATCTTAGAAGAGAATCAAATAACGAAAAGTTCAATCAATGAACTTAAACAATCAACATAAAAGGATATCAAACCAAAATGGACCCAATCCATATTTCATTCCATTTATACTATGAAATGAAATCCTTTAATAAATACAAACTTAGAAATTCTCTAGCTAGTTCCCAAAAGAGAACTCAAATAGAATACACAATTCAAAGGATGCACATTACCAACATTCTTTACAAAACTTAAAAATACTTACCTATTTTCATTCACCAAGCTCAAATCCAATTTCAATCTCAAATGAAATTCACAGTATCATTTATAAACAACATACAGTACTCAAGAGGTGTGATTCACTTCCCTGTCTAAAACCTAGACATCCGTTCAAGGAAATCAACAAGGAATACAAAACAATGCAAGATTAGAAAGGGTCGATAAAACTCATGGTCCCAAGGACTAAATTTCTCATGTATTTAGGATAGGTATACCATATTCTGTTAAAATGAAACATATAGAAAATAGGTTTAAATTCATCATTCAATTAAAACCCACAAATCAGATGAAATATCTAAAGAGAGTAGGGAACTACACAAACTATTCAAGATAAGTACTGTCCCCAACTTGCTCCACTTGACTGAGTAGAATCACCACAAGCCCCTCGAGTTCAATTATAATCTTATGATAGGTAGGAATTTTCTCAACATCAAAGACAAAAATCAATTAAATAATACTTTCCATACGCCTCTTCAATCGATATGAATGTCCCAAAACAGATTACATTTCCTGAAACACAAAAATTAAATAGAGAGAAAAAACCGACCAAACAACAATTCCAGTTCAGAATAGCCAAGGAACTCTACTTAAAACTCAACAAACTAATGTTCTTAATGATAGTTCAAAATGAAACATATTGCAACGCGTGCCCATTTAGACAACACTACACTTGAATACAAGTAATAGAGCTATTAAAAGCAAGTTCATTTAAATACCACCAAGAACTAGTAAAGATAAAGTTCACAAGAACTACCATCTAACAACCAAGGATTCGTATTCCAAAACCCACATAAATTTCAAGAAAATAAGCAAGTAAATAACTAGATACATCATGCAAAAATATATATCCAGTGAGTAGAGTTGTTTTAATGAATCATTTAGAAGAAAACAAGAAATATTAATGGGTAGAACCTATCATGTCTGATTGTGCCTCTGCCGATTCAAAGAAGACTTCCAGCTGATTTTTCAACACCCCTTCTTCTCCAAGAAAGATCAAAAAACAATAATATTTTTCCATAGTTCCTCTTATACATTCCTTGAACCAAAAATAGATCAGAGAATTAAAAAATATCCACTAAGTGCAGATCAAACTAATGGTTTAAAAAACCTGATAGCTCCATGCAAAGCAAAATCATGAAGCATGCAAAGCAAAACAACCCCCAACTAATCTTCCAGCATGCCTTCCAAGACAACTTGCTCACAAAAAATGAGGTGAATTAATGCCATTTATTTACATATTCTTTCCTATCTCTCCTTTCCACTGCCATCCAAAGTTATCGAGAATAATTTTAACTTCCACTTACATTTCTAAACTTAGTGATGCTTCCACATAGGTTCATCCAAATTAATATGTAATTTCCAAGTCTGGCAGTACTCTGCCTTTTTAAATACAAAAATCAAATCTCATTAATAGCCTAGGAAATTCCACTTAGCTCCCACATTCCAATGACCCATAGGTTCCCTTTCATATCCCATTAGTTTAGGATGGATATAATTTTCTTAGGTTAGATCTTAGGTTAATTTACAATATATAACCTTAGGATATAACCTTCAAACAATAGATTGTCAGCTTCGGTTAGGTCTTAGTTTAACCAAATACAATAGGTTAGAAATAACTTAGCATTCCTTAGGTTATTTCCCATTCATATTAACTTAGTGTTAACAACTTAGGTTAGGATGTCATCCCATGTAGAGTGGCGTAGAAAGAGTTAGGTAAATCACCTGAGTCTTGAATCCATTAGGATAGACCTTAATAGTTATAGGTCAAGTTTATATTCTCACCAGGTAAATCACCTGAGTCTTGAATCCATTAGGATAGACCTTAATAGTTATAGGTCAAGTTTATATTCTCACCTTCTTTAGAATCCTGAAGCAGGTTTCTATTTCCCTTAACATCATTAAGCTCCCTGCAAGGGTTAATCAAGAAGAGCTGATCACAACACAAAATAGAATGCAGGCACGGTCTTTCAATGATGATAAAGAATTTACAACAAACAAAAGTTTAGTTTGTTAAGTCTCTTAATCAATGAATGTCATTTTTTGCTTTAGTTTAGATAAGAAGGTTTAAAAAATACCTTGGATCAATGGAATTGATCCAATGATGAGTCCAATTGCAAAGGATAAGTTTGTAACCATTTTGACCAGATTACAACTTACTCAAAAGAAGTGAAATATATTATTGCAAGGAACAACATATCAACCCTACAATAAAAGAGCAAAAATGTAACACCCTTGACAGTTGTTATTTCCTCCTTTGCATTTCAAGTGTTGACATTTGATTTTCCTTATAAGGATATTTTCTTCTAATTATTGGAAATCATGCTTGATATGGATAAGTCTTTTCCTCTCTTAAGATCCTTTGACTGAATTGGAATGGCTTTCCTGAAGCCATTTTTTTTCACTTCTTGTAGGTGATTTGCAATCTAGTTTAAAATTTGTAAACTTACGTATTTATCTAACTCATCCTTGGATCAATTTCAATGATCCAAGGAATGTTTTAAATCTACTCTGTTGAACGAATGGTAAAATTGACATTCCATGAATTAAGATACACGTTGGACTAAACTTTGTAGTTACAAGTTCTTTTATTTTTTTGTGTGAACGTGTTTCCAATCAGTGGTTTGTTTTTCTTGGGTCTTTGGAGATCGACCATGACAGGTCATTGCTGATGAAAATGGAAATTCATACTATTGAAAACATAGGAGAGATCCAAGATCCTATATAGGACTAACCTATGGGATCCTAAGCTAGGTAATATATATATATATATATATATATATATATATATATATATATATATATATATATATATATATATATATATAGTTCTATCTAAGCTATGTCACTTGATAGAATTCTGATTCTAACCTTAAGCTTCTTATTCTGTTAGAATTGGTTAATTTGTAACCTAACCTAAGCTTGGTACAAATGGAATTGGAAAGGTCACTAGGTATTAAAATTAACCTAGATCCTAATACTATAAGGTAATATTGTAATCTAACCTAATGCCTAAAACTATTGTGTTTTGAATTAATTTGCCTATGTGGAAATTATCTAAACCTATTTGCTAAGGCCTATGGTGGGAGTTATTTTTTAGTGTTATGTCCTAAGGTATAAATTTTAATCTACCTAAGATCTAACCTAAGCAATCTAATCTATCCTAAACTAATGGATATGAATGGGGACTTAAGTGGTCGCATGCATTTGGGCAACGGTTCCTAAGGCATTTATGTTATTGATAAGGTTAGTAAATGCATACAAACTGCTAGTTTTGGTAGGGACTAGATGACTTGGTGGAGGCTTAGGTGGAAGTGTTACTAAAATGGAAATGCATGTTATTTTTGACTTAGCACTCGCCAGACTTGGAAGGTAGTGGCAAGGAAGATTAGGCAGGAGATTTGGAATTAATGGAATTTATTACTTTTGGTTTTTGTGCTCAAACCATCTTGGTAGGAATGCAAGCAAATTTTTCTTTGGTTTTTTCACTTTGCATGTTTCGCAATTTTTACTTTGCATACTCTCTGGTTTTTCAAACCAAGAAATTTAACTAAACTTCATGGCTATTTTTGAAGTTTCGAATCTATTTTCGTTTCATGGAATGTATAAGAGGAATTATGGAAAAGGAATTTGGTTGTTTGATCTTTCGTGGAAAAGAAGAGAGGTAGTGAGCTCAACTAGAAGTCTTCTTCGATTTGACAGAGACACTATCAGTCATGATAGACTCTAACTATTAAAATTTCTTTCTTTCTTCTAAGTGTTTTCATTAAAACAACTCTGTTCTGTTGATTTTTGTGCATTACATCCTCTATCTAGTTAATTGGTTACTGGGTTTAGTAAATCTTGCATTCTTGGTTTTGAATCCATGGTATATGTGATTCTATAGGAAAATTATGTTATTTTGTTTTAGCACAAGAACTATGCATGTAAGAATGAATTTGGTAACTCTGCTTGGCATTTTTGCTTTTTGGTAATTGTTTGTTTTGGTTCTGATTACTTTCGTTGCCAATAAATTACTAGCTGAGTTTTTATGGAAACTCTGAGTTCCACCGGTGTTTGTTGAGATTAGTGTTTTGTGAACTCGATATGTTTTGTGATCTCGAGCTAGTAAAGAGCTTATGTTTTTATGGAAGCTTATATGCAAGTTCAAGTTATGTCTGATACTTGAGGAGTATTTGGGAACTGCTGTTAGGTTTCTTGGTGATATGATGCTTTTGTTTCATTTCATAAATATAAGGAACCGTGATAGAGCAGTAGATGGCTTGGTTCTTGTTTTCTAACTTGTAAAAATTTGATTGTTGCTGAAACCCTCACATTGCTTGATATATATGTTGTATTATTATGGATAATATGGACTATTGATAGTCTGCATAGGGTCTGGTGCTTGTGTTTTATTGTGACCATATGCAATGTTACATGGAAATTTCATTAAGAACACGATTTTTATATTTTTTTGTTGTCTGGTCTGAGCTTTGTTAAGGATCTTCCATTCCATTTGAGTTGGGAAATAGGGTTTGATAAGATGTTAATTGAAAATGGAAGCTCTATTCTTATTTTGAACTATTTATAAGTAATTTCATTATATTCGGTCTGGTATTATGATGCTAGTGTATATATGAACTCATGATTGAGATATTGTGATGTAACACTATACAATCAATTTGTTACTTAGTGTTTTTAAAATTGTAACCTGAACGATGTATTGGTTTAGATCTTATAGTATTTTTGGTTTCTTTGATTAAAATATAAAATAAAAAGTGAACATGTTGTTTTCCAAACTTGTTTATAATCACTTGAATGATCTTGATCCTTGAGGGAGCTAACATTTTACATTGTGCTCGGATTTGTAATTCGAGTCTTGGGAAGAATGTATTTTTAATATGTTTGTTTAGATCTTGTCATTTAAATTGAGTTTATTACTAGATTGAATGGTTTTAAATTCATAATTCTTTTTGAAACAAACCACATGCGTAAGGAAAAAACTAGAAGCATGGTTTAGTGGGTTTCTTGGTAAACTCTTCAAGATCTTGATCTCAATTAGCTTATTGGTTTATCATTTTATTGGAATCCCAATCTGTTAGTTCTTATAGTGATGTGTTGAAATATTGACAAGATAATTTTGTCTTGACTGAACTATTGGGAAATTTTGAGTGTTAGCATCTACTCAGATTTCACACTTCTTATTGGGTCCAATGAAATAATGTTGAGTCTTTAAAAGATAAACTGTGATTCTTTAGTGTCTATGGGCTATGTATGAAATTCATTGTTATAATGTTTTGAATGGAAAGTGGAACTCATGCATTATAATGGGAATATTTTGAAAGGAAGGTAGCATTAAGTTTTATTCTTTCCTTGAAGTTGTTCTTGTTCTCTTCCTTGGGAACTCTTGTATGAACTTAAAATGTATGTATAAAAAAGGTAAATTGTTAATTAATTTGAAAGAAATGATTACATGTTAGGATCATATTCTGTTTTGACTCCTTTTCTAGTGTAGTTGGGTTAAGTTCATTTGTTTGGAACCTTCTGTTAATTATTATTTTAGGGAAAAGAGAATCATTACTTGATTAATCTTCTCATACTTGTCATTTGACTAAAATGAAGTAGAAAGAGATTGATGACTAGTTTGTTGAAAAGAAAATGCAAACTTATTGGCTGGTTATTGCTCCATCTTTCCTTCCTGGATTTTTATATTATTCTGTTCTGATGAATATCATAAATGTTTGATTTTAAGGTAGTTAATCTTAAGTTGAAATAGATTAGGTCATGATGTGAACCTATTTCTACTTTACGGATATTATATGTTTTAGTATGGTGAAATGGATTTTATTCTTCTTTACTTGAAAGTTAGATGAAAACATCTTAACGAGATTATGCCATAAACAATACTTTTATCTTATAGTAAAAATAAGTGTTGTATTATATAGTGGTAGAATTAGAAACATTGAGATGTTATGTTTTGTTGTTGGTAAAGGTAGTTGATAGGATCAAGTATACTTTAATTTGTAAGATAGATATTATAGATTATATTATGTTCTTCTTTTAGAAGTGAATTCAGATTCATTAATGCTCTACTTTTCTAATTGTTTTTACTTATGCTTGGTGTATGAAATACTAATTGTTCATTAAAGAAGGGTTGTTTTAATTGGAAAAATTAGTGGAATGCACTTCATTTTAATATTTATTGCTTATCATGGTCAGTTCATTGAACTGACCTGTGCTAGAAATTTTTACATATGGACTTTGTAAGTGATAAAAGAAGGAAAAAAATTATATGATGTATTAGATGATTTAAGTCAGATTCTTGTGAAGAATTCTGATTCGTTCTTAAGTTGTATATAAAAAAGAAAAATTTATATTCTTTTAAATGAATGTTGTTTTTATTCGGTATGCCTAAATGCATAAATTTGTAAATGTATAAGTTTTGAAAATGAATTGAAGGATGATAATTTACTTGCATTGGTTGTGTAAATTATCTTGTACTTATGTACAAGAAATGGAATCTTATCCTGATGATATTTTTCATATTATTGATATGTTTAAATGAGTATTCTGGGATAAGTAGGATAAAGGGAATTAGAGTAATTTCCCTAAATATGATGCAGCTAGATAAGTTACAGAATTTAATGTTCTTATCTAAACAATTCATTATAGTAAGGTGATGTGTAATGAGCATATAATGAAAACATCAGAATTTGTAATGGACATAAAGGGTGTGTTAAACCCTAGAACTTGATCATGAAGAGGAAGAATATTCCTCTCTCATGAAAATGTAAACAGAAAGGGAGATATGATTTATAATCATTAGACTTCATTTAATAAAGTCTATTAAGTTACAACCTAGGTGGTTGTTACACTTTCTTGAATGGTTAAGTCACATTAAATGGAACTTATGAGGTTGTTGTCCTATTTTTTGGGTAACTGCTTGTTAAGTCAAAATTATCGAACATTGAAAGCAATATTAAGTTAAGGAAGTTATTCAAGGATTAATGGAACCTGATTTGGAAAAGAACTTAGGGAGAGTTGGATTAGGGTTTGGGCAAGGTTGTTGAAATCTACTTTAAATTATCCAAATTTAATATATATTAATAATCTCCTAGGGGTATGTACATCTCAATGAGGTGGTTCTGTAGGATGCTAGCACACACCAACTATAGGGTTGTACCTTCAAGAAGATTAGGATCTTCTCAAGGATATAGCCATGCAGTTAACATGTAGCAACACCCTTCTGCATTGATCGTCAAGACCTACACACTTTTGGAATTGAACTTATTTTTCCTCTAGGAATGGATAGTAGCATAGTTAGGATATGAAGTATCCCTCTAGGACTCAGGGTGCCTTGGCACATGGGGTTGACCTAGGTTGATCCAGTATGCCAATATACCTTAAGTCTTTGTGATCCTCTTCCTATCATAACCTATGTTGTTAACCTGAAATAGGGTTAAACTTTGGGCAAGTGGACTGATAGAAGTCAGTAAAAGATATTATAGATAACAATAGAGTGGGGGTGAAGGATGTATTCTGGATTGATGAGTATGCCATCAAGGAATAAGTAATATGAATAGTATGTTAGAAATCTTTGGCCAAAGTATTGCAAGCTACTAATTGTGTTGTCCTATGTCACTTAGTCTAAGGATCATGATGCAGATGGATATTGGTAGTAAATATTCAGTTAGGTTCCTTAGACAGATCACTCAATACCCATAACATGGTAAGAGAACCAAATATACGTAGTATACAAAAAATTATTCAATACTTAATGTTAAAACAAGAATAGATTGGTAGTTTACCGAGTTATGAAATGAATAGATCGGTAGCTCACCGAGTCATTACAACTGCATATGGTTATCTATTATAAAAATGGTTATTATGGAATGTGTGTTCTAAAAAACATATTTAGAACAGAGAGCATTACTCATAAAAAAAATTCCCTTGTTCATAAAGTCTAAAAATGGGAATGTTACAAGAAATGATTTATCCTTGGCAAGCATGATTTTCTAACAACCACGAAGTATACATTTGTCTTGAAAATCACATGTCAAAACTTGCAATGCAGAAGAGGAATATAACATTTTGACAAGGTGTTACATACTTCCCTCCTAAAAATAATCATCATCTTGATTATCTCATTTTAATCATTGTATTTTGAATAATCAATTTATTCACTTTCATAACATAAGTTTGCAACAATATCCAAATTTTAAGTTCCAAAAATTTGCATTTACAAAGCTACTTATTCATAAAATAATAGTTGTCTGTCCATAACCGGTACACTTATTGACATATAAAGATAAAATTAATTTTTTTTTATCAGTCCTCAAAGTCAATTCTAATCAAATAAATATGAAAAAATAGTTTTCATATCATCCAGGTTTTCCCAAGTTATACTTTCTTCATTAAAATGGTCCCATTGGACCTTGCATTGACTTATCTCATGATTTCTTAAATGCAATTGGTGAGTTTCCAACACACGTATGGGTGTAACCACAATTATTCCTAGGTCTTGGACCTGTAAGGAATTCCAATGTAACACATGAGATAAATCTGAAATGTATTTCTTAAGCAAAGAAATATGGATAACATCAAGCATTCGTGACAAAGAAGGAGGTAATGCTAAATGCTAAGCTACTGGGTTGATTACTTCAACTATATCAAAAGGTCCCACATAACGTGATGATAACTTGGTAGCCTTGCAAAAAATTATAGAGATATTTTTTGGTTTAACCCAAAGAAAGACTTTCTCACTAGGTTCAAATTTCCTGTCTACCCACTTTGAATCAACATAACTCTTTTTCCTATCTACTGCTTCCTTCAAGTGTTCACAAATAATTTTAAATTATTTTTCCATTTCAGTAAGAATTTCAGGTCCAATTACCCTCTATCCTCAATCTTGTCCCAACTAACCAGGGTTCTACATTTTCTTCCGTATAATACTTCAAAAGGTTCCATCTTAAGAGAAACATGGTATGTGTTATTATATGCAAAATCAACTAGTGGAAGGTACTCTACCCACTTATACTACTGGTCCATACAACACATTCATAACATATCCTCCAAAACTTGATTAACTCTTTTAGTTTTTCCATCTATTTCCAGATGATACGCAGAATGGAAGTTCAACTTAGCTCCTAGAGCTGCATTAAGCATTTTCTAAAACCTTGACGTCATTCTAGGATCTTTATCAGATATGATTAATTCAGGTGCTCCATGTAATCTAAAAATTTCATGTACAAATATTGTAGCTAACACAGGAGAATCATCCTTCATATTACTCGCAATAAAATGTGCTACCTTTGTTAGTTTATCCAAAACTACTAAAATAACATCATGTTTGTTTCTTGACATAAGAAACCCTTGAACAAAGTCCATATTTATTACTTTTCATTTGTATTGCGGTATACTATGAGGATATAATAAACTGGCTAGGTGCATATGTTCCACTTTAACACATTGACATTCAAGGCAATGTGTTACAAAATCTATAACATCCTTTTTCATTACCTTCCATAATTTTTGTTGTTTTATATCAGCAAACATCTTTGTAATACCAGGGTTTCCAGAAAAAGGTGAATTGTTAAATTATGCTAACATTTTCTTTCTCAAATCATTTAGTGAAGGTATATATAATATGTTTTCAAATCATAAGATTCCTTCGTTATCAAAATGAAAACCTTTACACCTGAAATCATTCGGATCTGCAACAAGCGTTGTCTTTACTTGATGGAAGTAAGAATCAGATTCCATAACACTTTTTACTTCATCCTTAAATTGAGTTCTCAATGTTATAAGAGAAGAAATGTGCTTCCTATGAATTAGAGTGTCAACCACTCTATTTTCTTTACCCTTGATATAACTAATGTCAAAATCATATTGAGAGAAAAAATCTACCCACCTTTGTTGTCTTGCATTAAGATTTGGCTGAGTGAAGATATACTTCAGTCCAAGATGATCAATTTTCAATTCAAAAGGTTGACCAAGTAAGTGATGCCTCCAAATTTGCAGTGTATGAACAATGGAAACAAGCTCTAAATCATGTGGGGCATAGTTAAACTCATGGAACTTTAGTTTTCTACTTTTTAAAGCTATGACATGATCATTTTGTAACAAAATACCTCCCAAACCTTCACCAGATGCATCAGTTACCACAATAAAATCTCTATTAGGATCTAGTACTACAAGAATAGGTGCTGAAGTTAACTATTCCTTCAAAATTTTGAATGCAATTTCATATTTCTCATTCCAAACAAGATTTTTATCCTTTTTTTATAAGGAAGTTATTGGTGTAGCCACCTTAGAGAAATATCTTACAAATTTTCTATTGTAGCCAGCAAGTCCCATAAAGCTTCTAACTTCATGTACATTCTTTGGTGTAGGCCACTCAGTTATAACTATAATTTTTGAAGGATCTACAACAATTCCATTCTTACTTATTACATGTCCCAAATAGTGTACTTCTGTGTCATATAAGGAACATTTAGACAACTTACCAAATTACCGTCTCTTCCTTAATATTTCCAAAAATATCTTCAAATGCTCATAATGTTCCTCTAAATTTTTTGAATATATGAGAATTTCATCCAAGAATACGAGCACAAATTTGTCCAGGTATTCTTGAAATATATTATTCATTAAATTCATAAATGTCGCAGGTGCATTTGTTAATCCAAAAGGTAAAACCATGAACTCATAATGTCCATACCTTGTTTGGAAAGTTGTTTTAGGAATGTCTTCATCCTTAATCCATAATTGATGATATCCAAATTGAAGATCTAGAATATACCAATGTTCCATGCATCTGATCAAATAAATCATCAATCCTAGGGAGTGAGTATCTATTCTTGATGGTTATTTTGTTTAACATTTTGTAATCAATGCATAATCTAAGTGTTCTGTCCTTCTTTTTCACAAAAATTATAGGTGCTCCCCAAGGTGAAAAACTTGGTCTAATCTAAAAAAAAAATTGTAACTAAGTCTTAAGCTCTACTAATTCTATAGTAGTCAATTGGTACGATGCTTTAGAAATTGGTTTGGTTTCAGGCTTGATCTCTATTATGAAATCAAACTCTCTTTTGGGTGGAATACCTGGTAATTCTTCCGGAAATACATCACTGAAGTCTTATAACACCGGATATCGTTTCATGGCATCACTGATTTCTTCAGTCATTTTTGCAATTATCACTGCATATAAGGTACAACCTTTATTTTTGGCCTTTTTAAGTTGCATAGATGACATTTTTCTAACAGAAATCTTGAGTTTCACTCTCTTAATCTCTATTGTTTTCTACAGGTCATCTAAACGACTAATGTGTTTTTCAAAATAGTCCACTTTAGCCTTATGTTTTGCTAACCAATTAACACCTATGATTACATCATAAGACCCTAAAGGCGTAACATAAAGATCAACTTCAGTGGAAAAGTTAGGTAAATCAAGTACTTGTCCAAAAAGACACCTACTAACTCTATGAACAACATTATTTCCATACTATACAGTCCATGTTTTATCCATGTTTCTAGATTTTCTTTTTAGTTTTGATGTAAATTTATTAGAAATAAAAAATCCAGTAGCTCTATTATGAAAAAGAATAGTTATAGATAAACCAAATAACTTACCCAGAACTTCTATGGGCATGGCCTATTTCTCAGCCTCCTTATCAGCTACTGCAGCATGTATCTTGTGTTGCTGATTACAATCATCCTTTTTCAAAGGGCATTGATTTACGTAATTATCTTTTCCATAGTTATAACAGCCTCCTATAGGTCCCTTCCTAGGCTCGGGTTTATTGCCAACCCTAAATTTATCATTCTTACCCCCATAGGTCTTCTATCCATTATTATTGTTCTTGACAAAGTTGTTCTGTGCATTACTTGCAAACTTGTTTGTTGTTGCTTTCTTATTAGTATAAGTTGAAAACTTAGTTTTCATTATGAATTTCTTCCATTGTCCTTTCTTAGGTGCAAGAGATGATGAAGAGGATTTGGGAATTTTCTTCCTTACTTCCTCCTTATGAGTATAAATTGCCTTTAATTTTTGTTCCTGCCTTATGGCCTTTTCAACAACCCCTTCAATAGTGGTTGGGCTGTGAACATCCATCTCTCCTCCTATAACATGATTCAATCCCATGATGAATTTATGTATCTTGAACTTCTCATTAGTTTGGTACTGAGGCACATACTTGAGGAGTTTTGTAAACCACTCCTAATACTCAACTACAGTTAGCTTTCCTTGAGCTAAGTTCTGGAATTTAGTCATTTTCTAATCATAGTAAAGTTAGGGTAGCCAATGTTTCGTAAAGTATCCTTTAAATTGATCCCATGTGATATTAGTTTCATCAATATTTAACTCAGCCTTACGGCTGTCCCACCATGAAGATGCCTCATGGAAAAGATGATATGCTCCCCATATCGCCTTTGTTTCTTCTGAGAAATTCCTTATTGCAAAGTATTTCTCCATTTTGTTGAGCCAATTCTCAGCTCTATCTCCTAATGTGGTTCCATCGAACTTGGGTGGACTTATCCTTTTTATATCATTAGTGAGTTCAGCTAGAAGCCTAGCCTTTTTGTTCTCAAGTTGAACAGGTATGTTCACATTGTTATTATCAACACCTACATTGTCGTTGTCCCCAGGAGGTGGCTGACTATTTTCATTAGCATCTTCTTCCTCCTCATTGCTCATTACTTGCTATTCAAGTACAACCAAATGATCTCTTGTGTCCAATAGGGCAGCAAGGATCTCATCGAGTTTCTGGGTAGTTGATGCTCCTTCCTCAGGCAGAGGAATATTTATAACATTTCATCTTGTTCTAAACATTTTTTGTTATAAGGAATATTAAGTTTCATCAGATTATTGACGTAGAAGGTTCTAGAGCTGCAACCTTAAGCTCTGATACCAAGATGTACCATTCCCATTTTAATACTTTAGAAACAAGGAATTTTTTTTAACATAATGTTCTCTGTTCTAAATAAAACATCATTTAGAACACACATTTCATGCCAATCAATCTCATAATAGATAACCATATGCAGATGTAATGAATCAATATGATACCGATCTCTCATTCCATGACTCAGTTACCAACCGATCTCTCATGTTAACTTAAGTATAGAATACTTTATGTATACTACGTATACTTGGTTCTCCTACTCTATTCTAGGTACTGAGTGATCTGTTTAGAGAACCTATCTAAATATTTGCTACCAATATTCATCTGACATCACATTGCTTTAAACTAGGTGACATAGGACAATCTAACCAGCATCTTGTGATACTTTGGCCAAATATTTTCAACATACTGTTCATGTTACTATTCCTAAACAACATACTCGTCATTCTAGAATACATCCTTCACCTAAGTCTTATGTTATCTAGAATGGTCTTTACTAACTACCATTAGTCCACTTGCCCAAGGTTTAACCCTAGTCCTGGTTAGAGACATAATTTATCATAGGAAGACACTCACAATGTCTTAGGGTATATGGGCATACTTGGTTGACCTAATTCAACCAGATGTGCCAAGGTACCCTGAGCCATTGAAAGCTACCACCTATCCTAAACATGCCACTAACTTGACCTAGAGAGAAACTACGTTCAAGTCCTTATTTGTCTGTAGATCTAGATGATCAATGTAAAAGGGTGTTACCACATATCAACTACAACAATGTATCCTTGAGAAGACCCTTGTCTTCTCGAAGGTACAGTCTTATAGTTGGCATGTACCAACATCCTACAGAAACTCCCTCATCAAGATCTACATACTCTAAGGATGTTATTAATACCTTATAATTTGGATTATTGTACCGATTACAACAACCCTGCTAAACCCTAATCTAACACTCCTTAAGTTCTTTTCTAAATTTGATTCATTTAGTCATTAAATAACTTCCTTAAGTTATGATTGCTTTTTAGGTTTGTTTTACTAGTCATAACAAATAGATATACAAGGGGCAGGAAAACAAAATCAAAAGTCCCATTAAATTTAACTTAACCATTCAAAGAAGGTGTAACAACCAAATAGGTTCAACTAGAAGTAGACATTATAGGAAATGAAGTGTAACGATCAACGATCATATCACCATTCTTTAGATTATATTTATTTAAGTGAGGAAGATTCTTCCTCTACACGATTTAAGTGTTAGGGTTTGTCGTACCCTTCTTATCTTTCACAATTTATAAAGTTTTACTGCATATTCATTACACATTCCAATACTGTGTTAGAATTTTTAAGATAAAATTGTTATCTTATGCAAATTAACAAGTTGCATCTTAATAAAGGAATCCAATTATTTCCCTTTAACCAACTAATCAAGTTTGTCTGAATTAAGCATATAACAGATATGAAAATACATCATCAAGATAGGTTTCCCATCTTCTTCATAAATACAAGAACACAACCAATACAAGTAAATCTCAACTTTCAATTCATCATTATAAATCTATACATTACAAGACTATTTATTTCAAGCATTCTTTATAACAAACAATCTTTATTCCTAAAAGAATACAACTTTTATTTTTCAATACAAATCAAGAATGAACTGAAACTCTTTACATAAGATCCATAATTAAATAAGCCCAATACAACATGAAAGTTCTTTTCTTCCTTTATCACTTACGATTTCCATCTACAAAATTTCTAGCATGGGTCAGTTCAATGAACTAAGCATGATAAGCACTAAGCATTAAAGTAAAGTGCATTCCACTAATTGTTTCATTAAATGAGTATGCTTTAATGAAACAATTAATATATAACATACAATAATCATAAGTAATCACATCAAGATAGAAGTACAATAATAAAATCTGAATTTACTTTTAAGAAAAGAGCATATTATAATTTACAACATTAGAATTAGATCACAAGACTTAATTGATCTTATCAATTACTTTTAAACATTTAACAAGTCTTTTCCTTCCATTATTCCATAAATTCATAAGGATAGAAAAACACATTTAACTTTTCCAAACAGGAAAGGAGTTAGTTACAAAATATCTCATATTAGTATGCTTCATCTTTCCATATAGACAAAGGAGAGAATCAATACATATTTATTTCTTATACACCATTTCTATGAAGGAAAGAACTAGATTTAGAACACGCATCACTGCTTCAACAGAAAGATGACGAAATAAGGGGTCAAAACATAAAGAGGCTGTAAAAAAAAAGAATCCCAATTCAATTGCAAGTAGATTAAAAATAGTCTAAAATAAATCCTTACTAACTTCTATCTATTAGTAGATATAATGCAAAGGTCTGAAACTTAGGACACCCACAAATCCAAGCTATACTTTGGCAAATAAATCTCTTAACCAATCCATTATAAAATTTCCATCTTAGAAGAGAATCAAATAACGATAAGTTCAATCAATGAACTTAAATAGTCAACATAAAAGGATCTCAAACTAAAATGGACGCAATCGATATTTCATTTCATTTATGCTATGAAATGAAATACTTTAATAAATACAAACTTAGAAATTCTCTAGCTAGTTCCCAAAAGAGAACTCAAACAAAATGCACAATTCAAAGGATGCAAATTACCAACATTCTTTACAAAACTTACAACTACTTACCTATTTTCATTCACCAAGCTCAATTCCAATTTAAATCTCAAACAAAATTCACAATATCATTTCTAAATAGCATATAATACTCAAGAAGTCTGATTCACTTCCCTGTCTAAAACCCGGAGATCTATTCAAGGAAATCAACAAGGAATACAAAATAGTGCAAGATTAGACAAGCGTCGATAAAACTCACAGTCCTAGGGACTGAATTTCCCATGCATTCAAGATAGGGATACTATATTCCCTAGAAATGACACACATAGAAAATAGGTTTAAATTCATCATTCAATTAAAACCCACAAATCAGATGAAATATCTAAAGAGAGTAGGAAACTATAGAAACTGTTCAAGACAAGTACTATCCCCAACTTCCTCCACTCAACTGTGTAGAATCACCACAAGCCCCTCTAGTTCCATTATAAGCTTATGAAATGTATTAATTTTCTCAACATCAAAGACAAAAAGGAATTAAATAATACTTTCCGTATGCCTCTTAAATCAATACGACTGTCCTAAAATAGATTACAGTTCCAGTCCATTAATTCATGAGAATTAAATAGCCAAGCTCCCTACATGACACGGGATTTACTTAGGGTAGAGAGGGAGAGGTTTTACTTCAAACTCATGCACCTCGTCATATTCAAGAACACCATGCATCCTGAAAGGTAGAAGTAATACAAAAATTCTCAGACAAGAAACAAGACAAAGGAGGTTTTGAAAAGAAGATACTCAGCCTACATTCGACCTATAAAAGACTCCAAAGGTCCCTTTGGGAATACTGTATTAATGAGATTAATGCTTACAAAACCAAAACCAACCAAAACCCATCTTTTGAAACAAATAAACACATAAACTCCCACATAGATTTAGAACACACAAAATTAGAATAATTGTACAATGTTGAATATGAGCTTCAAACATAAGTTCTGACTTTTCTAGACTCTAACACCAGCTTAGTAAACACAACATTGCAATACGAGTCTAGTATTCATAGTTCCATAATTAAGAATAAAACCTTAGCTCCAAGTAAAATTATAGAGAAAAACTCATGACTCGAATACCAGTTTAGCATGAGAACTAAATATAAGTATAGTGTCAAAATACAAAGGCTCAACTAGGATTTTAGATCTATACTTATGTCCATTCAGTACAAATGATCACAAGGCCCAAACAAAAGCTCATAACAAAGCACGAAGCTTCACACAATCTTAGAACATCCATGGAGCTCTATTACTACTCCCAAAACACAAAACTTAAATAGAGATATAGAACCAACCAAACAACAATGCCGATTTAGAATGGCCAAGGAAATCTTCTTCAAACTCAATGAACTAATGTTCTTAATGATAGTTCAAAATGAAACATATGACAATGCATGCCTATTTAGACAACACCAGACTTGAATACAAGTAATAGAACTATTAAAAGCAAGTTTGTTTAAATACCACCAAGAACTAGTACAGATAAATTTCACAAGAGCTACCATCTAAAAGCCAAGGATTCGTATTCCAAAACCCACATAAATTTCAAGAAAACAAGTAAATAACCAGATACATCATGCAAAAATGTATATAGTGAGGAGATTTGTTTTACTGAATCATTTAGAAGAAAGCAAGAAATATTAATGGGTAGAGCCTATTATGCCTGATAGTGCCTCTGCCGATGCGAAGAAGACTTCCAGTCGAGTTTCCAACACCCCTTATTCTCCAAGAAAGATCAAAAAACAATAATATTTTTCCACAACACCTCTTATACATTCTTCAAACTAAAAATAGATCAAAGAATTCAAAAATAGCCACTAAGTGCAGATCATACTAATGGTTTGAAAAACTAGATAGCTCTATACAGAGCAAAAATCGTGAAGCATTCAAAGCAAAACAACCCCCGATAAATCTGCCAGCATGCCTTCCAACACAACTTGCTCACCAAAACCAAGGAAAATTAATGCCATTAATTTTCATATTCCCTCCTATATCTCTTTTCCACCACCATCCAAAGTTGGCAAGACTAATTTTAAATTCCACTCGCATTTCCAAAGTTAGTGATGCTTCCACACAGGTTCCTCCAATTTTCCATGTAATTACCAAGTCTGGCAGTATTCTACCTTTTTAAATACAAAAATCACATCTCATTAATAGCCTAGGAACTACCACTTAGCTCCCACTTTCCAATGACCCATAGGTTCCCTTTCATATCTCATTAGTTTAGGATAGATAGGATTTGCTTAGGTTATATCTTAGGTTAATTTAAAATATATAACCTTAGGATATAACCTTCAAAAAATATATTGTCACCTTAGGTTAGGTCTTAGTTTAACCAAATAAAATAGGTTAGAAATAAAGTAGCATCCCCTAGGTTATTTCCCATTCATATTAACTTAGTGTTAACAACTTAGGTTAGGATGTCATCCCACATAGAGATGCGTAGAAAGAGTTAGGTAAATCACCTGAGTCTTGAATCCATTAGGATAGACCTTAATAGTTATAGGTTAAGTTTATATTCTCACCTTCTTCAGAATCCCAAAGAAAGTTTCTATTTCCCTTAACATCATTGAGCACATTGCAAGGGTTAATCAAGAAGATCCAAGCACAACACAAAACATAATGTAGGCTCATTCATTCAATGATGATAAATAATTTACAACAAACACAAGTTTAGTTTGTTAAGTCTCTTAATCGATGAATGTCTGTTTTTCATTCAGTTTAGATAAGAAGGTTTAAAACATACCTTGGATCAATGGAATTGATCCAAGGATGATTCCAATTGAAAAGAATAAATTTGCATCCATTCTAACAAAATTACAACTTACTCAAAAGAAGTGAAATAGATTATTGCAAGCAACAACATATCAACCCTACAATAAAAGAGCAGAAATGGTTTATCCCTAGAAATCATGATTTTTCAACAACCATGAAGCATACATTTGTCCTCAAAATCACATGTCAAAGCTTGTAATACAAAAGAGGAATATAACATGTTGACAAGGTGTTACAATTATCCACCTCGCATGTGATATCTAGATAAATCAAAATCAAATTTCGTAAATGATTTTACCATATTTTATTTGACTTATCTCTTACTTAAAACACCTGGAGAGAGGATGTTTGGATTCTTGTACATGAGATGTATGGATTTTTTGACCTGGTTTGTAGCTTCAGATTTAATATGGCTCTTTCCCTAATGACTGTAGCTATGAAATTATGAGATTTATGAAGCTTTAGATGCCTTTTGCAAATTTATGAAGTGAGTATTTTAGTGCATTTCCTTAGGAGTTCTAGGTTAGAAAATGAGGTAGTGTTTACTTATGTAGGGTTTTGTAGATGATTTCTCTAAGAAATGTTGACCCAGAGAAAATATAAGACCCAATGAAGGATTTGAAATTGAAAGGGCAGTTGGAAGACATATCGGTCCAACACCTTATAGAGAGGTCAAAAACATATGGTAAGGCCTTGATTGCACTATACGGTCCTTGAAATGAGTCAAGAACATTATGAATGAAGTTTGGAGATGGTTAAAAAAATTATTTCTATATATTTTATGCATTAAATTCTTGGGATGTCTCAACTTGTCAGCATGCAAGGATAAACAAGCTAAAAAATGGACCACAAAAAGTGTTATGTGGGAATGGAGAAGTGGTGTCTAAAATATCAAGAGTGTATAGTCAAATCAATGGTTACCAAATTACAAATATAAACATATTCACAATGTGAAATATAATTTTATAATGAAAAATTAACACCTAATAGTGTAGAATATGCCCCAGAGTAGTAAGGCCACTAGGTAAGAGAGAAATTACAACATCTATAAGCATGCAAATTCCTTTGTATCTTGCATCCTGCTTATATACATCTTAAAAAACATGTGTATATAGTATAAAATATGTTATCTATCAAATCATGTGGCAAACCACATATGTAAAGTTAAGAACTTGTACATCAAGCCATGTTGAAGTCTTGATGGTGTAGATTTGAATGATTTTGGATTATTAGAATATTTTAATGTTTTTGTATATTTAGAAGATTTTGTAGGGAGGGATACCCTATGATAGGATTGGGAGGGAAAGGATAGAAACCAAAAGTTTAGGAGAGGACTTACATGATATAGATATTGTAGATATATCATGATTAGGCTTAATTGGTGTGGTGTAGAAACCAATACTTTTGTAGAAACATGAATAGGTAAACGATCCTCATAATGGATACCCTAAATTATAAAAAATTAATTATAATATTATAGTAATGAATTCATGTAGTTTTTATTTACATCAGGCCTCTAATTATGTCTTTATATGCATGATTCCTAAGTGAGAAAAATAGATGCTAATAACACATGTTTTTCTTTTACATTGTTCTATCCTCTTACACACTTTTCTTATTTGATTTTCTAGAATGACCACTTTACTATTGGAAATTAGACAACATATGACCTAGATATGTATTCACCTATATATCCTCTGAACACACTGGATAGTATCGACCATTAGGGACATTATCGCCCAAGAACTATTATCCCCTTTGGGCGATTATGTCCTTTTCCCTCCTTTTCTTGATTTTAAAATGTCACATCATTTGGTACCTTTTCTAAAATTTGTCTTATGACTTTGGGTTGCATTTTCTTGTTGTTAATGATGAAATTCAAATAAGAGAATTATATATATACATGACTTACTATCATTAGGGGTTGGGAAACTTTAGGCTAATACTTACTATCTAATATATGGAGAAGATGTGTCTAACATATCAAGAGTGCATAGTTGTATCCCACTATCTTGGTATGACTGGAAAAAAGGAAACCTAACATCAAAAGAAACAATTCAAATTACACACACACACACACACACACACACACACAATAATTACATAGAGTCTAAAATGTAGTCCAACTCTCAATAAAAATCACATTGAGGTGACCACCAAAGTTAGTCTGAATCAATCATATGCATTATTTATTCCATCTAATACTTTCTTGAGCCTTGTATAGGTTTCTAGGGTTTTTTTGTAGGTATAGGTATGACACATGAACCCTACAATGAAGTGGATGTGAAAAATAATAAAAGGAAGAAGCTAATTTTAAACCTTGAAAATAATAAAAGTACAACATCTACTAGGAAAATAACATCCAGTTTAGACACCAACACCTGAGAGGTATTGTTTACATCTTGTCGGTCCTATCTAAAGAGGTTCCAAATCCTAATTTTTTTAGACATATCTTTAAAAAATTAGATCTATCCTTTTCAACTTTTTTTCAAACCCAAATCTCCCGATACAACTTAAGTCAGCCTTATCTCCTATCTTGCACACTTTTTTGTACTTTGTATGCTAGATCTTGTTTATTATTGCTATATCCATTTGATCTTAGTCATCTGATTAAGATTTAAATTTATTTTAAATAATTTGGCAAACCCGTTCCTTAATCTCCCATTATTGGATCTATCTTTGATCCATAAACTTCTAGCTTTGGAAATCTACGAAATCACACAAACATGATGTTCTACTTTCTAATTTGGAAAATGACAGTTTTGATCTTTAGTTACTGATTATCTAGTGCTTAGAATTGAATTAAATAGAGTGGCAACAAAACTCAAACACAAAAACATAATAAGTTAATCTTGGAAACCTCCAATTTGAGAGAAAACTAATCGGCAAGGGAAATTACTCTTACTTCTCACTTGTATTCACCAATAATAATTTTTTTACAATAAGTATGAAAAGAAGAAACAATGTAAACCTTATCTCCAATTAATTTCTTACTCTTTTTTCTTATAACTTTCTCCTATAATTCCACTCCATCACTGAAGAATCTTTGTTGCCTAGCATACTAGAGAGTTCATGATTAGTAATGCCCAAAGAAGATTAAGGATGTACAAAGGAAAACTAGATTATTCCAACATTGACTCCATGCCCAATGGATTGTTTAAGGCTATTGGACTAATGCTTAGTAGGCAATCATCCCCGCGAGGTCACCAAAAAGTTTATCCAATTTTTCCTCTTGGGGAAAAATTGGACAATAGGGATCCTATTAGACCCTAGGACTAGGAAGGAATCCCACATGATAATTTTTGGTGGCAGGAACCATTTTTGTGTTTAGGGGGAATTTTTAATGTTTCGGGGAAATTTGAAATTATTAGAGGACATTTTTTGCCTTCTCGATTTTGAGAAGCTCAAATCTTGCATAAGGAGTGTGCACAGGGATTTGGAGGGCCCACATTTACTCAACATAAGAAAAATGGTTAAAAATATTGTATAAAGGTTATAAGGTGTCCTACTCCATCTCCATAATTCCCTAGGATTAGAAAAATTCTTAAAACATTTAACGGGTTAGGGTAAGGTTTTAAAATGTGTCAAATGGACTTGAAGGTGTTACGAGTTCAAATAGCTAGCCAAGCAGCTTGGTGAACTTCTCATTGAGATGAGGGTGATTTTGTAGTTGTCAAGTTTCTTGAGTTTAAGCCTAGGTGTACATCACTGTTTCACCTGATTCTTAGAGCATTTATCAGAATGTGACGAAATAGATAAGGGTAAAAGGGATAGGAGGATTACCTGTTGAGGCTAGTTAAAGGTTGTTACACGCACATGAATTCTTGATCCACAGCTTATTGTGAGAGCTTCCTTTTGGTGGGGATGAAATACCTAAAATGAATAACAAGACCACCAAAATAGATTAAATAGCATATGACAGTGGAATGCCTAGCGTATGCTAGTTCCAGGAAGTGTGATACTCCCTAGAAAGTTGTCAATCCACTGTTTAAAACAATTCAATATTAATAATAAATGAAATCCTACTATAGTTAAAATGATTTAGGTATCTAATTTGATTACAGTAAGAAAATTCATTCACAACAGGCTAAGCTATGAGGTCTCTGTCAAAGTACTGGTACTGGTCAGGGTCTGGGTTTGGGCTATTTTAGGTATTTGGTGGGGAATTTAGGCTTTGTTCTTAGTTTGAGGGTAAAAAATAGAGACTGGCATCGTTCTGGTATGACCAATGTTAGTTTAAGTGAAACCGGTGACATTTATGGGTAACTGGCATCATATGGTTGAGGTAAAGGAAACTTGAGAGAAAATGATTAGAGGGTTTGATCTTGGATTTGATGTAGGTGGTGGGGTAGGTTTGAGGGTTGCAAAGGTCTCAAATGTGGTCAGGGATGAACAAAAATGGAGGATGGGTAATCAAATGATGTAAATATGGAAAATACCCAGTTATAAATTGATAAGAAATGAAGAAATGGAGATACAACATTTGAATCTAATAACAGAGATAATAAAAGCTATTAGAGTGTATTAGACCAAGCTGGTGGAGGTATACTTAATGTTGTATGAGTTTGATGTCTAGATGGAAATGGAAGGTGATCAGATGGATGGAATTTTGTGTGGTGATGATGTTTCACAGTATGATCCCATGAATGCAAAATGGCTCTGTGTTTGCTTCTGGTGTTAGCTGTGGATGTTCAGATGCATGTGCGAATGTTGAATCTGCTTGCATGTAGTTCTAGTCTTGTTTTATTTCTCTCTGAATGTGCCAACCTTAAAATAAGGTTATAAAAGGGAATAAAAGGTAACTGATGATGGTTTCGGATTGACCGGTGTTGGTTTAGGGGTGACTGGCGTCAGTTAGGGTGGGATTTACTAGGTTTACTATAATGGGTAGTGTTAGTGCAAAATCACAGCACCCCTAGATGTTGATCAGATTTCTAGGTTGATCATACTAATATCCAGTGTGATTGCATAACATTGAATCCTTTCTCCAAGTGTGGGACTTGAAGAGTGAGAAAGGAATCTCCAGAGAAAGGCTGGTTCCTATTCCTCTGTTCAGGTGCACACGAAATATGCAGAGGGTTTTCTCAAAAGCTAATCTAATCTGCCAAGGAGACAAGGTAAGAAGATGCATAAAATAAATCTAAGCTAATAGAGGTGATGCACCGAGGAATGAAGAACATATGCTTTGCCAAATTAAACACAGACCATGTAGATATAACACAACACCATGCACAGATAGAAAAAATGCAATGAAAGATCAAGAATGACAGTAATAAATATGTAAGAGGGTTTAGAAGCAACCACAGACACATATATATTGCTCAAGGATCGATTCAATACATTGCAATGGCCAAAAGGCAAAAAACGGTGTTACAGTCTATATAGGAGGTTTGAAAACTCCACAAATCTTCTTATGAACAGGAGAGAAGGGAGGGTGCAAAGCAGAAAAATGTCCCTTTCAGAAAGAAACCCCTCCTTACAATTTATAGGAAGAATGGGAGAGAAAAGAGAGAGGAATTCGAAAATTGCCCCAACCACCTCTAGGTTGCATTTAATTCGTCCATCATGGCAGAAGCGACGGGTTCTGGCAAAGCGGCGGTTTGCCTAACAGAAGCGGCGGGTTGTCTGCTGCATTAAAGTGGTTGTTGAAGCATTACCTCTGCTTGTTATTTCGTGCCAGAGGTGTTTCTCAATTTTCTCCCTCCAGACTACACCAAAATTCAAGATTGACCCTGGAAATGTGTAGAGAATTTCAGCAGCTTTCCGTTGATATCAAGAATGTGCAAATCCGAGCTCTGGATCGAAAGATATGTTGATCTGAAGATTTAGGGCACGGAACAGGTGAAAACAGATTTTGAAATATTTTCCCATGCACTGCCACTTGGACGCCACGTGGCATGCTCTAATTCGCTGAATAATTCTCTCTCCTCTGCTTTTCAGAAGGCTATCTCTTGAATTTTGACTTTTGGTGCTCTTGGAATATTTTCCACATTTTTCCCACGCCCCGCCACTAGGGATACGTGGCATGCATTGGTTGGTTCACGAACCTGTCGGGTCTTCCTTCCCTTTTACCCCTTTTGGCTTAGATTTGGCCAAACTTTCCAACTCCTCCCCGAGCTCCGCACTTCTATGCTCCATTGGACACGTGTCCAATTTCTATTGGCTCGGGCCAGCGCTTCAAACCTTGCCTTTTGACCTTTTGGCTTCTCCTTGATGACACGTGGCAATTTCTCAATGGTTCTCAGGCCTGCCGGGTCTTCCGCGTACTTCGCGTCCATTCGTCCCGGACGTCCCATTTTGATTTTGGACCTTTTGGGACAATTTCGGCCGGTTCGGCCGATTTGGGTATTTCTAGCCCACTTGTCCCACTTTGATTCGGACTGACTTGACTCTTTTCGGCCGGTTCGGGTCCTTTTGTCCCGCGCGTCCCGAACTGCCCCTCTCAGCAGTTAGTCGATTTTCTCTCTCGGTCGAACCGGCATTTCGCGCCCGCCGCGTACTTTCGTCCCACTTGTCCCAAATGCTTAGTGGGCCGCCTGGACTCATTTCGGGCGGTTCGGGCGGTTCGCGTACCTTTGTCCCATTTGTCCCACCTTGTGCTGGACTAGGACTTAGCCGATTTTCACAATTTTTTCTGGCCCAAACTACTTGCTTTCTGCAACCTTCTCCGCACTTTCTCAAAGCTTGCTCCTTCCTTCTTCGGCCTGGGGAGTTTAGAAAGATTCCTGAAGGGACCCTAGAAACCTGATTTTGCTCTGAATCAGTCATTTTTCTTGGAATTTGGACATCCTGATGCATGTTATCAAATTTACCCTGGGGGGGTGAATTTTGGATAACAATTTGGCGACTCAGCGGGATCATCTGCCTGCTAGATGAAAAGGCCAGTTGCCTGAAGCCATCCATTGGGCATGGAGTCATCAAATATTCTGTTAGAATCCAAACTGACTCAGAATGTGCGAGGAGGAAGATGGAAAGAGACTTGATTTTAGCAAAGACATGCATCATCTCCATGGACAGCAAGCTGTGCCAAGGCACTTAGGGAAAACAAAACTAATCTACAGCAAAACAATGTGCACAAGCACTTGGAGGAAAGAAAATCTAATCTAGTATTTACAGATGTAGTGAACCTCCCTCTAGAAGCAACGCTTGAGATAGATTCCATTTACTGGAATCTGCAGTTCTTCACCATCCAATGAGGCCAATTGGAAAGCATTGTTGTTCTTGCACTTTGTGACCATGTATGGGCCACTCCAAATGGCATCAAATTTTGAATGCCTTCCTGGTTTTGCTCTGTCCACATCCCATTTCAATACTAGATCTCCTACTTGAAAAGATCTATCTTTGGCCTTCCTATCAAAGGTCTTCTTGATCAAAGCCTGATCCTTTTCCATTGCTTGGAATGCCTGATCTCTGATTTCTTGCAGCTCCATCAATTCTGCATATCTCACCTCCATGGGCCCAAACTCTAGCAACTCCAGCTGTTTCATGAGTTCCAACGTTGGCAGCTCAAGTGACATGGGCAAGACTGCCTCTCTTCCGTAGACAAGCCTAAATGGAGAGTTACCTGTGGATCTTTTGGGAGTTATCCTATCTGCCCATAAGGCTGATTTCAGTTTGGTATGCCAAGCCTTCTGATTCTCATCAAGAGTCCTCCTAATGATCCTCAGCAAGTTTTTGTTTGTAGACTCGGCCTGGCCATTACCTTGAGGGTAATAGTTTGATGAAGTGCTCAGGTAAATCCCGTTCTTGACAGCCCACTCAGTAACTTTAGATCCAATGAATGCCAATGCATTATCAGAGACTATTGTAGCAGGTACACCAAATCTGGTAGTTATCCCCTCGTAAAAGTCCAAGATGCTAGACTCATTCACCTCTTTGAGTGCTACTGCTTCTGTCCATCTGGTGAAGTAGTCTGTGGCTGTCAAAATCCATTTGTGCCCTTGGCTCGAATTGGGATTGATGATTCCAATGAAGTCCAAACCCCATTGCATGAATGGCTGGTCAACTGAGATTGGATGTAATGGGAGGGCTGCAAGTCTCTCTTTTCCTGTGAAGAATGCACAATTCTTACATTTCTTGATCCATGCATAGCAATCACTAAAGATTTTAGGCCAATAATAACCAGCCTTCATGATTTTCAGAGCTGTCACTCTTGGTGCAAAATGGCCACCAGCTGGTCCATCATGAAACTCCTTTAATACCCTTTGAATCTGACCTGTGTTAATGCATCTCAGCAGCACTCCATTCACGTCCTTCTTGAACAAAACTCCATCAATGATGGTATATGGAATAGCCTGCAACCTGAAGTGTCTTCTTTTTGCTTTGCTCATTTCTAGAGGGCACATACCCGTCTGTAGGAAATGTATCATATTCTGAGTCCAACAGGGAGTGGACGCATTATCATTTTCCTATTTTTTATCATCTTGTAATAGCAGGACAGCGTCTTCTTCATCTTCTGGGCTGTCTGGTTGTTTGGAAGCGAGCTGCTCGCACAAACCTTTGCCTCTTACCAGCTTGGTGATCTTGATCTCAATGTCATACTCCATGACACGGGTGATCCAACCTGCCCTTTTCTCATTTAAATCCTTGTTGAGGAGGAAGTCCTTAACCCCAGCATGTGAGACCAGCAACTGGACCTTGTTGTTTGAGACTAAATGCTTGAATTTCTTCAAGCTCCTGATTACTGCAAGCACATGTTTTTCAATAAAAGAGTACCTCAATTCGCAGTCATTTAGGCTTTGGCTGAAGAAGGCAATCGGCTGCTCATCATTATCTTTGTTCTGCTGTACCAGAATGGCAGAAATAGTGTCATCACCTCCAAATGCATAGAGGATGAAATCCTTGGAAAAGTCTGGGTTGATGAGAGTGGGTGCCTGGGAGATGGCTTCTTTGATTGCTTCAAAACTCTCCTTGCCTTCTGCCGTCCATTTGAAAGCCATGCTTTTTCTTAACATTTTGGTAATGGGTTTGACAAGGGCTGCAAAATCTGGGACAAACCTTCGAACAAAGTTTATCCTTCCCAGGAAACTCTGAAGGGCTTTCTTGTGACTTGGCAATGGTAGAGCTCTTATGGCTTCAACCCTCTCTGGATCAATTGCTAATCCTTCCTTGGAGACAATATGGCCAAGGAGTTTCCCTTCATGTGCAAGAAAGATGCACTTCTTAGGATTCAAAGACACTCCAAACTTTCTACACCTTTGAAACACTTGCCTGAGGTGAAAGAGATGGTCTGCAGCATTCTTTGAGAAGACAGTGATATCATCTAGGTATATCAGCACTATCTTGTTGATCAAGCCTTTGAATGCCATATCCATGGCTCGCTGGAATGTTGCTCCGGCGTTCGACAGTCCAAATGGCATCTTCTTGTAAGCATATGTGCCCCATTTGGTTGTGAAGGCTGTCTTGAACTGGTCTTCCTCCTTTACCATAATTTGATTGAAGCCTGAGTATCCATCAAGTAGTGAAAACCTTTCTGAACCAGCTACGACCTGCAATATTTGCTCCATGGAGGGGAGTGGATAATGGTCCTTGAGAGAGGCTCTATTCAAATCTCTGAAGTCAACACATAGCCTGATCTCTCCACTTTTCTTTCTGACTGGAACTAGGTTGGCAACCCAACTAGAATGCTTGATTGGGAATATAATTGCTGACTCAATCAGCTTGTCCAATTCTTTCCTCATGAGAGGCTCCATGTGTGGATTGATTGGTCTCTGTTTCTGCCTGATAGGCTTAGTATTTGGATCCAACTCGATTGTATGCTGAGCTAAGTTGGGATTGAACCCTTTCAAGTCTTCATAGCTCCAAGCAAACATGTCAGGGAATTCTTGACATAGCTGTATGAACTCATACCTTTCCTGTTCAGTTGTCATTTTTCCAATTTGCAGTGGCTTGTTCTCTTCTACCAAGATGGATGCCGAATCTTCTCTCTTGACCTGAATGTTTGCTTTCTCCTTTCTAAACTGATCATTGGGGTTAAAAATGGACTCCAAAGTGATAAGTCCCTTGGGCAGCTTGTCAATTCTCAGCTGTATCACCTGGTCACCATATTGCTGTTCCAACTTCTCTTGATTCTTAGCTGAGAACTCAGCTTCTTCTTGCAAGAAGTGGATGATTTGCTGGTCATTCTCAAATACTTGCCAACTGACATCGTTATCCGGCACTGAAGGCCTCACAATCACGTGGATGTTTGGCTGTACCTTGTTTTGTTGAATGTTTTCTATAATGTCAAAGGCTGCCCCTACTGCTGCAAGCCTGTCAGCAGCTTGATTCTCTTTCCTAGGGATGGATTTGATGCCAAAGCCCTCAAAATCTTCCATGAGGTCCCATACCCTGTTCTTGTAGCACCTGAGTAGGTCATTTTTGGCGGCATGCTGTCCCTTGACCTGATTTACAATCAGCTCACTGTCCCCAAAAACTTGCAAGTTATTTATTTTTCTCTTTATTGCCCAATGCATCCCTTGCACCAAGGCTTCATATTCAGCAGTGTTATTGGAGCATGCAAATTGAAATCTAAAAGCTGAATAATACTTTACTCCTTGAGGTGAAATAAGCACGGCTCCACCTCCTGCGCCTTGTCTACTCCTTGATCCATCAAAAAACAGTTGCCATACCTCATTGTCATCCTTGTGGTTTGGCTTGGTGATGCTAGGAATAGGTTGACTTTCTTCGTGTATACAATAGACCCCTAGCTCAGATTCTTCTACTTCTTGATAAGGATCAAAAGCATGCACCTTGCTTGCCCATTCATCAAGAGTCAAATCTGGGATACTTCCAACCTTAGTGTCGGCTTCATCAGTGCCAAGGTGATCTTCTTGATCAAATGCTGAGCAATTGGTATTAATATGACTTGGAGTATAGGGCTCAATGTGGAAATCTGCAATAGGTTCTGACCTAATTGTAGCTTTAGTTCCATACCTCGTTCTGAACAGCATGTGTGACCAATCAGCGGACAAATATCCCCCAATCTTGGCAGTAAAGTCCCTTGACAAACAGAGGGCAAAGAGTGGTGGAAGGTCTATGACTGATATATCTTGTAAGACAACAACATTTGGACATGCATGCAAGGTAAGACTCAAATTTCTAATCACTCCAACTGTTGCTATTGCTGTCCCATCCAGCTGCACTACTCCCTTAGATGTTATTTCATACTGGAGCCCTAACTGATCAGCTATCTGTTTAGGCATTACTGAGCTACTTGCCCCAGAATCTATCATGCAATTATGTACTAGCTGATTTCCAATGATTAACGAAACATAGAAAGGGGGAGGTTTCAACATTCTACCTTGTTGTGCTCCATGATTTCCTTCAGGCTGGGCAGCATTTGTAAGCACTTTGTCTTGCCTCTGAACCTGTTGATTCGAAGTTGGCCAATCCTTTATGGCAGCTTGCAGCAGATTTCTTTGGCCTGGGATGGATAGGGATTCCCACATAGATATATTGATATTTGTCTTCTTCATCTGATCAATGATATTAAATGGTGATGAAGGATCTCTCTGCTGTCCCTTGATTTGCACATTTGCTCCTTGAATGTGGGCAGCAACAGCTGGCATTTGAGTTGGCCTAGGGGCTGTTCTTGGCTGCCCTTGTGCATTTGAAACTGGGTTTTGCTTGCCAATCATTTGTGGAGCTGTGGAAGGTTGTGGATTGGCTGGGGCTAACGGCTGTTCTTCACCCAAATTTCTCCTTTTTGACCTTGTGTTAGCAGCAACACCTTGAGAAACTGCCTGATTCATGCCACAGAAATCCTCTGCTTGCCAATTTACCAATGTGGTGTCATTTGGGGCAGGTTGCTGTTGGAATATTTCTTGTTGTTGGCTGTTTTCTTGAGTACTCTCACCCCTCCACACCAGCACTTGTTACCATTAAAGCTTGGGTTAAAGCACCATTATAGCACATGGATTGATTATGGGGTTCATTACATGGGAAAACACCATTCATACTCCTAGGAAATGTTGTTTTGTGCTGGTACTAATGCCTTAGAGGCAGATATGGCATTTGGATTATAGGGCTGGAATGGTCTATTGGCAGGAGGCCTTGTTTGATTCACATTTGTAGCTGGATTAGGTGGCCTTTGAGGCTGATATGGCTGCCTATTAGGTTGAGCTTGAGGCTGATACGAAGGTCTAAAACCTTGAGCTTGCTGTCTTTTTAGAGTAACCAGCTCATTGCCTAGATTTTGCAATTGCTTCATGACCTCCTGAAGCTCATTTGGGGTGCTTGGAGATGAAGTGGAAGCTTCATTTGAACTCTGATTTCTAGGAGTGGGAGAAGGAGCTAAGACAGGTGCTTGACTAGTACTTGGGCTCTCTAAACTTGGATATAATGGCATTGGAGGCCTAGGAGCTAGCTTGCTAGCTTGAATCAGACAATTTTCAGCTCTAATAGCAATACTATAAGCAGCAGGGATAGTTGTGCCTCCCATAGATTGAATTAACATAGAAATATCAGAATTTAAAGCTTTAAGGTAGTATAGAAAAGCACCTTCTACTGTTGGTCTGACTACTACTGGAATTCTATCCCAAGATCTTTGAAATCTGAAGTTGAAGTTAGTTAGCTGCTCATTAGAAGCTCTCTTGATGGTTTTCAGCTGCTCCAAAAGAGACAAGTTGTCTCCCTTCTCTCCAAATTGATTATGAAGCGCAATACACAACTGATTCCAGTTCGTGATAGAAGCAGCTTCAAGGCTCCTAAACCATTACAATGCTTTCCCCTTGAATGAAGATGCCAGCAATTTGACAGCTACTTGCATCTCATTAATCTCATGGATTGCACAAATATTAGCAATGTCCTTGACATGATCACCAGGAGTGGTCTGATTTTCTCAAGTAAAATATGGAATGTTCTTCAATGCTGCAACTGGGATTGGATTTTGTGCATTGAGAGCAAGTGGGTTGCTGCCTGTGAAGTTGACATAGGGGTTTACTGGTTGCACCATTCTAAGTGGTCTTAAAACCCTTGTATATTGAAAGAAAGGCCTGTCATGTGGAGGAGTTGAGAGAGTTTTTCTTGGTGGAGATGGAGACCTTTGAATCCTTCTTCCTCTTTGCCTTCTTCTTGGAGATAGTTGCAGGTATTCAAACAGCACTTCCTCTTCTCCAGCTCTTGAGCTTGTGATTCTTCTCATAAGCTTTTAGGCCTGATTGCTGAAACTAGTTGATTCTTCCCCTTGGAGTCGCCAGATATGCAAATAATAGCTCTTTTCAGCAAGAAAATTGCAGCAGATGCACATCAACCTGCTGCAATAAAAAAAAGAGACCTCCTCTCCCACCGGGCATGCCAAAACTGTTAGTGAAAAATCACAGCACCCCTGGATGTTGATCAGATTTCTAGGTTGATCATACTAATATCCAGTGTGATTGCATAACATTGAATCCTTTCTCCAAGTGTGGGACTTGAAGAGTGAGAAAGGAATCTCCAGAGAAAGGCTGGTTCCTATTCCTCTGTTCAGGTGCACACGAAATATGCAGAGGGTTTTCTCAAAAGCTAATCTAATCTGCCAAGGAGACAAGGTAAGAAGATGCATAAAATAAATCTAAGATAATAGAGGTGATGCCCGAGGAATGAAGAACATATGATTTGCCAAATTAAACACAGACCATGTAGATATAACACAACACCATGCACAGATAGAAAAAAAGCAATGAAAGATCAAGAATGACAGTAATAAATATGTAAGAGGGTTTAGAAGCAACCACAGACACATATATATTGCTCAAGGATCGATTCAATACATTGCAATGGCCAAAAGGCAAAAAACGGTGTTACAGTCTATATAGGAGGTTTGAAAACTCCACAAATCTTCTTATGAACAAGAGAGAAGGGAGGGTGCAAAGCAGAAAAATGTCCCTTTCAGAAAGAAACCCCTCCTTACAATTTATAGGAAGAATGGGAGAGAAAAGAGAGAGGAATTCGAAAACTGCCCCAACCACATCTAGGTTGCATTTAATTCGTCCATCATGGCAGAAGCTATGGGTTCTGGCAAAGTGGCGGTTTGCCTAACAGAAGCGACGGGTTGTCTGCTGCATTAAAGTGGTTGTTGAAGCATTACCTCTGCTTGTTATTTCGTGCCAGAGGCATTTCTCAATTTTCTCCCTCCAGACTATAACAAAATGCAAGATTGACCCTAGAAACATGTAGAGAATTTCAGCAGCTTTCCGTTGATATCAAGAATGTGAAAATCCGAGCTCTGGATCGAAAGATATGTCGATCTGAAGATTTAGGGCACGGAACAGGCGAAAATAGATTTTGAAATATTTTCCCGTGCACTGCCACTTGGACGCCACGTGGCATGCTCTAATTCGCTGAATAATTCTCTCTCCTCTGCTTTTCAGAAGGCTATCTCTTGAATTTTGACTTTTGGTGCTCTTGGAATATTTTCCACATTTTTCCCACGCCCCGCCACTAGGGATACGTGGCATGCATTGGTTGGTTCACGAACCTGTCGGGTCTTCCTTCCCTTTTACCCCTTTTGGCTTAGATTTGGCCAAACTTTCCAACTCCTCCCCGAGCTCCGCACTTCTATGCTCCATTGGACACGTGTCCAATTTCTATTGGCTCGGGCCGGCGCTTCAAACCTTGCCTTTTGACCTTTTGGCTTCTCCTTGATGACACGTGGCAATTTCTCAATGGTTCTCGGGCCTGCCGGGTCTTCCGCGTACTTCGTGTCCATTCGTCCCAGACGTCCCATTTTGATTTTGGACCTTTTGGGAAAATTTCGGCTGGTTCGGCCGGTTCGGGTATTTCTAGCCCGCTTGTCCCACTTTGATTCAGACTGACTTGACTCTTTTCAGCCGGTTCGGGTCCTTTTGTCCCGCGCGTCCCGAACTGCCCCTCTCAGCAGTTAGTCAATTTTCTCTCTCGGTCGAACCGGCATTTCGCGCCCGCCGCGTACTTTCATCCCACTTGTCCCAAATGCTTAGTGGGCCGCCTGGACTCATTTCAGCTAGTTCGGGCGGTTCGCGTACCTTTGTCCCATTTGTCCCACCTTGTGCTAGACTAGGACTTAGCCGATTTTCACAATTTTTTCTGGCCCAAACTACTTGCTTTCTGCAACCTTCTCCGCATTTTCTCAAAGCTTGCTCCTTCCTTCTTCGGCCTGGGGAGTTTAGAAAGATTCCTGAAGGGACCCTAGAAACCTGATTTTGCTCTGAATCAATCATTTTTCTTGGAATTTGGACATCCTGATGCATGTTATCAAATTTACCCTGGGGGGTGAATTTTGGATAACAGGTAGATCTTCTTGATTTCTTGGATCCAGTTAGTTTCCTTTTTGTGGATTAGAATGAAATATTCTTTTCTAACGGGTGGGAATGTGGATATAGTGGATGTAGGCTTTGATTTTTAGGGTTTAGGTAGTTCTTGGTTAGTTATGGCAACATAGTAAGAATAGATTTGGGGTAAGGTGACTAGTTGAGGTGTATAGGTGAGGTGGTGGTGTGGGAGTTATCTTAATTAGGATAATTAAATAATAAATATTGTGAGCACATGGATTAATTTAATTAAATTAATTAAATTAATATTAGAGTGGGGTGAAAGGGGCCATGGTTAGGTGAGTGTGTTTGAGTTGGTTATTTGTCGAGGGACCAAGGGGAGTGTGACCCAATTTTGGTGTCTACATTTTGCCCCTTTTTGTTGCGTAGCTTGTATTAGTAAGTGATGCTAAAAAAAATTAGATGTGGTTGCCCCATGTGTGGGTGAAGGTGATACCCCTCAAACCAAGAATTGATGAGGTAGAAGGCAGAATCGGTGAGTGGTTTTATAAAAGGTGAATGTGATGAAGAGAAAGGTGGACAATTTGGGTAAAGGGGTAAAGGTAAAATCAGTTAATCCAAGTAATGGGTTAGGGTCAAAGGTAGTAATAGTCAAATGCATGCACACATATAAACTACAACATGGTACCAAGTTAAAGAGCATGAAAAATCTACATTGTCTAAGGTCGATAGGTTTATCCAAAAAAGGTTGAGGTGATTCCAGTATCTAAGGTATAGGATATGGTCAAGAAACACAATTCACATTTAGGTATGTTCTGGTACACCAAAGGTTGGTGCATGATAAACTATCAAGGCAAGAGGCAAGGTAAGGTCATTAGGTCAAACAAAATGGGTAACAGTGTCACAAGGTATAATGAGCACATGAGGGCATAGGTCACTAGCAATGTTCCAAGTCCAAGTAGTTGGGTCATGGCATGGGTAGGGCTGAGGTATGGGTAAAATAATGAGTCCCCAAATGATGAAGAGGTTTGGTGGTAAATGATGAGGTCAAGAGGGTAAAGTGAAGTGTCCAAGTTAGGTGTGGGTGAGGTAAAAAGGATTCAGGCTAGAAAATTAGGGGTAGTGGGTAGTAATAAGACTAAGCAAGATAACTGAAAATGGTCATAATGAACTGATGCCAGTCGCCATGTACTGACCACAGTAGGCTAGGGCATAGGACTGATGTTAGTCAAGGTAAAACCATCGCCGGTCAAGTTGGGAAGGCTATAAAGAGAAAAAGTGCCATGTTTTTGAAAATAATTTGTCATTTACCACATTGGAGAAAATGACAAGAGAGATAAAGAGGTAGAAAGTGACCAAACAACATGGAGAGTTGAGTTGGTGAGCTGCAGAGTGAGTGATCATTGGTCGATAGGTGGTTCTACGATTATGGTGTGATCCAATTGGGTGATTAATTTTATTTGATTTGATTAAGCCGGTGGGTAATCGGTGATGGCAAAGGCAGGAGAGGGATCAGGTGGACCTATGCAATGGCCCAAGCTATCACCATGTGGATAATAATGTGATGAGGTAAGAGTCCATTCCTCTCTTTGTTTTTTTGTGTAGGTGGAGGATAGAAATTGGGTAGGAGAAAAGTGGGGTTTGAAGTGGGAAACTATGAAAATTTGAATGTGGGGAATGGAATGAGAAAAGGGGGACAAGGGAGGGTAGATTTAGGTAAATGAGGGGTCATAATAGGTATTGGGTAGACATTGGTGGGGGAAATGGGTAGAAAGGAGGAGTGTGGGTAGAAATAGGGCAGGGTGTTACAGGTTTGTCTCCGCGATAGTGACTGATGTCGGCTTGCTCTTAACCGGTGTCAGTGGGTGAGGACCGGTATCAGTCATAGATATGGTATCTAATGCTAGTCATTGTTGGACTATGGTCAGTCAATGTTAATCAATGCCGGTCAGAAACCTAGAGAGGTAGGCCCACAAGTAGCTAAAATGAATGGTTATGGATAGATAGGTAGCGGTAGGGAGAGTTATGGGTATATGTAGGTGGGTGAATAAGGAAGATCAGTGAGAGGGGAAAAATGAAAATAGGTGAGGGTCCGAGGAATGGGTAGATAGGTAGTATTGAGTAAGGGCATAAATATAGGTGAAAGGTTGAGTTAGTTAGGGTAAGCAGTATAGTGGGAGTGGAAAGGTTGCATGCAGGTATGGTCAAGTTTTAATAATATTATTGGTTGTATGTAGGCCAGGGACCAGCTACGGATGAGGGATAGGGTACCTCCCTTGCTTGTGGAGATACGTGAGAGCATGACATGCGATGAGTGGAGCCATGTTGTAGATGTGGGCCTGATTGGGGTCAGACACTACCGACATGTAGTCTAGGAGGTGAATTTGATGGTTTCCCTCATCGATAGATGGGATTTGGTGACCAATACATTCCATTTACTGATAGGTGAGATCAAGATCACCTTATAGGATGTTTACAGGATCTTGTGACTACCTATAACAAGTACACAGGTTTACTTGATCTCCTCAAAGGCATTCAAGGATTTACTATTGCCAGTGTTTGGAGAGGGGATAGCATTTTTAGGATTCCACAGTGCCAGTATGATCTACGAGGTGATGTATTGAGCCTACCTCAAGGAGATGAGGTTAGTAGTGCTTCTAATGGAGGTAATATGTTGTTTTGCACTACTAGATGTAGAGGGTGGGATATTCCCATGGTCACTGATGGGGGTCATACATGACATGGTGGAGAGAAGTACTCAGTTTGCATGGGTGCCTACATTCTTGGTATAACTATACAGCGAGTTGTGGGCTTATGGATGACTATGGTGATTTAGCTTGTGCTACACATTTCTCTTACATTTTTGGGCCTATGAGCATGTTGTGTGTGTGTGCCCAATTGGTATGCCCTAGGCTAATGCATTTGAGCCAGGTTTTGTTCGAGTGTGATACAAGAAATGGGTGCCGGTTATTGGAGAGTGATGAGCAGTGAGAGCTACACATGATGTAGCCTATTACAGGTGATTAATGGAGGAGTTTTCTGGCATGGACATCATTTAGAGGCCATACATGGGATTCCCTTCACATAGGAAGATGGTGGCAGAGATGGGTGGGTTACAAATTTACATGTGGATAGAGGGGCAACAGGTAGGGGAGCATGAGATGATACCCGTAGACCGGGTTAGACGGCAATCTGGGTTACCACAGGATATTCCCCCACCCTTCCCATAGTATAGGAGAGATGATGTGGAGAGGCCTATGTCTCCACCATGACCTACAGTTTTGACTAGGTATAAGGAGAAGCCAGTCGATCAATAGATAGATGTTATCAGGGTGACATAAAAGTATAGAAAATGGTGGGATGCATAGCTACGAGTAGTACCACTAAGGCTAGGGAAGCCAAATTTGGCTACTATCACAAGTTCAAAGAGACACCCTATCAAGGTCATGTGGCTACCTTGGTGACTCATTTGGGCATATTACAAGAGACATTTGACAAGGGACCGAGGCACAGGTTACGACTCTACAGGAACAAGTGGCCACTTTTTAGGCACAATGGAGTATAGGGACCAATACCCGCACTGGGGGGAGAGGGAGAGGGTGGAGATGGATATGAGGTACAGGTAGCCACCCTACAAGACACAGGTGGACAGGTTTACAAGGTGAGTTGGCCATGCGGCACAGGGAAAAGTTACAGGTTTGTAGAGCCATTTGGTTGTTGCACAAGCACAGATAACAACCCTTCAGGCCCAGGTGTAGGTGCAAGGTCTGGGGCCGATGGCACCAGCACAGGTGTAAGGACAGGGTCCCACTATTTAGGGAGGATCAGGGTAGGGTTAGAGGTTTATGGAACCACTACAGACAATACCTATAGCTATATTGAGATATGTCATGGGCAAGGTAAGATACTACCAAGATCACTTAATGGCAGCGGGGATATATGTCTTATCATATGCCAAGCATAGAGCACAATAGGCCTCGAGTGAGAGGAGAAAATCCCACACACATAGTGTGGAGAGTAAAGGGGGCCAATGCAGATCCAAGGGCTCAGGTCAGGGTGAGGTCACTAGTGCATGAAGAGACTAGCTCCAGAGGTAGGACCATTAGGAGCCAGACTAGGGTGAGGTGAGAGAGAGGTCAGTCTAGACGCTAGAGCTACAGGAGTGGAGGAAGAGACATATGAGATAGGATTGGATATTATATGGGGAGATGATTGAGCCCCATGTCATTATTAGTTTATTTTTGACATCATATTTTTGAAATATATACCGATCTACGTGCCGAAGATAGTGAGGATGTACATGAGAGTTTTTGAGGTTTTTTTATATACACCAGCCTCCGTGCCAAAGCTATTTGAGAGTCATGTATATGGATACACATGTTTGGATGAATTATTTATAGAGATGATGGTGATTATGGCATGATGTATATATGGTTGTGTGTAACATGCTATTTTGATTTGTATATGTGATGGAAACCAAGTAGTGTAGGCATGATAGAGCTAGGTCATAGGCATGGATCGATTCAGGTCATAGGCATGGATTGATTTAGGTCATAGGTATGGATTGAGTCAGGTTGGTGGTTTAGGCACAGATGGAGTCAAGTCATTGGTTTAGATTGTAAGTCAGGTTGGCGATTAGGTATGATGAATTTTAGTTTGGTTTAATGTATGGATGAGTTGAGATTGGTTGAGTTTGTAATTCATTAATTTGTCCAGTTAATTTTGATATAGGTCACGTTAAGATGTTTTATATTGAAATGCATGATAATGGGTAAAGAAATGGTAGACATAATGAATGTATGAATGATGATGGTAAATATGTGAAGAAATTGTTGTTTGTTTGGTTTAATTTCTAAATATTGATATAAAAAGGAAACTAACTAGGGTAGAATTTGACTAAGAAAGGGGGAGAGGGAATTGGTTAAGGTAGAGAGTGGCCGAGATAACCTCTAAGGGCCCCATGCCCTCAAAGTGCAACCTACATAGTACCAGTGAACAGGGACCTTAGGCCAATGTATATCTCCCATAATTGAGGGAAATATGTGAGGAGGTATGAGAATGAGTTGGTAGGTTATAGGCATGATTGATTCTAGGTTTTGGTTAGGCTTGATTGAATTGTGGGAACATTGGTATGGGTAATTTTAAGTTGATTGTGGTGAAGGAGGAAAATTTCCTAGATATAAGCATCGAGGGTATAGTTCTGTATACGATGATCAATACATAATGAAGAAGTTAAAAGATAAGAGGAGGCAAGAGAGGCACCTAATTGGTGAGGATCATAACGGGTGGATCATACCTTAGAAAGGATGGTAAATATAAGGCCTTAAAGACATTGCATGATTGATTATTCTAAAGGTGGAGAATAGTCACATTCTCACCAAATGTCACGGCTCCAGCAGGTCCCTTGAGGTGGTAGGAAATGAAGGTGAAAATGGGAGAAGGTGAAAAATTGTTAGGTTATATGGTATTTGGTAGCATGTCATTTGGCAAGAGATCCAAGATCACAATGAGCAAGTCCATGAGGAAAAACATTTTCTGTTTTGAATTGTATTTGAGATGAGGAAATTAACTACTTGAGGTCTTCAAGAAGCTGATCGATGCGGGAAGCTTTGGTTTTTTTTTATGAAGTAGGCCTTACATAGCTTTCCTTCAAGGGAGTGGTCTATTTATAGCAATGATGTAGAGAGAAAGATGTACTTTTTGAGGGAGTCATCTTTTTATTGGAAGTTTGACTCAAGGAGTTGGGTCCCATGTGGAAATTATGTGAGGGATTTTATGTCATGGACAATACCAAGGTGAAGAATTAGTTTCTTGTTTAGAAAGCAAGGTGAAACAACCTTGGCATATCATCTAAAAGAAGACAAACATTATCCATGAGAATCATCCCATGTGCAGAGCCGTGGTACACATATTTAAGAGAGGTTAAAAGAGTGACGGGTAAGCACATGATTCTTGTTTAATTGTTGTGGAAGGTAGAGTGAAAGGAGGGAAGTGAATAGCACTTAAGGGACAAGCATGAAAAGAGGTAAAAGGTGAGGTAGGAATGAAATTCAATAGTAGAATGATCCAAGATGCAAGGCTTTAAGGGGCTCAAGTTCAGGTTTACCATCAAGTGAAGATAAATGATAAGCACCTAATCCATAAGCATGAGTCACGATGTATGGTCCAAGCCAATTAGGAATTAATTTTCCCTGTTTACTTTTTTCTGCTTTGGTTACATGTTTATTTTCCTTCAGGATGAGATCACCAACTTGGAAGGTTTGTTCATGAACACGTTTGTCATAGGCATGTTTGATACATTTTTGGTAAACTTGGAGATGGTCAAGAGCATTAAGATGACGTTCATCTAATAACTTAAGTTTTGCTAAATGGTCCTGGTGAAATTCATCATCATTGATCATGTCACAGAGAGAAATACAAAGAGATGGAATCTAGACTTCAAGAGGTAGAACAACCTCTGTACCATAGACAAGAGAAAAAGGTGTGGCAACAGTAGAAGTGTGATTACTAGTATGGTATGCCCACAGGGAAAAAGGAATGTGTGTATGCTAGTCCTTCCCAGTATCATTAACCACTTTCATGAGAATTTTGTTTAGGGTTCTATTAGTGGATTCGGATTGGCCATTGGTTTGTTGGTAATAGGGAGACAAAAAACCTAGTTGAATACCAAAGGTGTCATAACATTTTTGAAAGGTTTTATTTTTGAATTGTTTTCCATTATCAGTGATGAGGTGATGTGGAACACTAAAGCAATAGATAATGTGATGATTGATGAACTCACATATTTTCTCAACTTTTGTGGAGATGAGAGGTATGGATTCAACCCATTTTGTGTAATATTCTGTAGCGGTGATTATCCACTAAAGTCTCTAGGAAGAATGAGGATTCATCTCTCTAATAAGATCCAAACCCCATTGAGAGAAAGGTCAAAGGTCACGGGTGACCTATAAGGCATGAATGGGTGGATGATAGAGGTTGGCATGTTGTTGGAATTTTACACAACATTTAACGTAGTCACAACAATCATGGTTAAGGGTCGGCCAATAATAGCCAAGGCGACGAATACGCTTAGCAACCACAAGACCACTGAAGTGACCTCCACATATTAAATCATGAACCTCCTTAATGGTATAAGGAATTTCAAAACTCATAAGGCATCGTAAGATAATACCATCAAAGTCATGCTTATAAAGGATGCCACCCATGATGATGTGATGAGAGACCCTTTTAAGAAAGGTGCGTTGTCCATTACGAGTGATGTCAGGAGGTAAGATGGAGAGGGAAAGATAGTCTGAGTATTGTTTATACCAAAGGTCACTCAGGTCGGGAGTGGTGGTTCTCATAGAGTAAACTTCATGAGGTAAATAAGAGGGTGATTGGAGTCTTTGTATGGTGACAAATATTTAAGAGTCGGCAGGCGAAGCGGGTATCTGAGAAACCAAGCAGGCCATGGTATTTACAAATTTTTTGGTATACCTTGGGATGGTTTGAAGGGCATAATGGTTAAAGGTGGTCAAAAGTATGTCCACATGATGCTTATACTTTTGAATTATCTCACTAAGACACTGGTATATACCATTGACTTGGTTTATGACCAATTGAGAATCACCAAAGATGTTGATGGACTTAACATCTAAGGCATAAGTAGCCTGGAGACCCAATATGAGTGCTTCATATTCAGAACTATTGTTTTTACAATAAAAATCTAGTTTGAAAGACAAAGACATGGATTCACCATCAAGTAGAATGAGGATAACACCAGCCCCACCCCCATTCTGACATTTGGAACCATCAAAGAAGATTGTCATTTGGTAAGCGGGTTCATCCAGGGAAAGGGTAACAACAGACTCATCTGGAAAGTCAAAGTTAGAGGGTTGATCTCCAGAGATAGATACATTGGCCAATTGGTTGGAGATAGCTTGGCCCTTGACGGAATTTTGATGGATGAATTCGAGGTCAAGGTCGGCTAGAAGCATAATCCAGTGTGTGGAACATTGATTTTGGTAAGGTTTGGCATACATGAAGTGTAAGGGGTTGGTGTTGGTCACAATGTAGGTTTTGTGGTTGAGTAGGTAATGGCGGAGTTTGGTGGCAATAAAAAATAAGGGTAGGCAAAAAATTTTAGCATGGGTGTATCAGGTTTTGTAGTCTAGAAGAGTACGACTTATGTAATAAACCACCTTCTCCCTAATTTTTTCATTGCGATGAGTAAGCATGGCCCCTAAGGAGTGATCAGTATCAGAGATGTATAGGTAGAAGGGTTGATCGTCTTTAGGTGGAATGAGTATGAGTAGTTGGAGAAGGTATTGTTTTAAGGCCTCAAAATCTTTGTGGTAGTCATCATCCCATTCAAAGGAGACATTCTTTTTGAGAAGATGATGAAATGGCCGACATCAATCAGAAAATTATGAAATGAAATAGTGAATAGACTGTAACTTACCTTCCAAGCTACGAAGTTGCTACAGGTTAGTGGGCTGAGGAATTTTGATAATGGCCTTGACTTTAGTAGGGTCAACCTCTATACTACATAAGGAAATGATAAATCCTAGGAGCTTTCCTAAGAGAACTGTGAAGACACACTTCTTGGGCTAAAGGAAAACACAATACTTAATGAGGTGGTCAAAGATGGTTTTTAGGATGACAAGGTGCTCAGAGCAGCATTTAGATTTGGCAAGGAGATTTTCTACGTAATCTTCCAATATACAGTTCATGATGTCATGGAAGATGTAAGTCATAGCCCACTAATATGTGGAACCAACATTTTTAATGCCGAAAGGCATGAATCAATAGCAGAAGGTCCCTGAAGGGGTGATGAATGCAGTTTTTTGTTGATCTTATGGGGCAAGCAAGATTTGGTTATAACCTAAGAAACCATCCATGAGTGATAGCATCTTGTGACTAGCAGTAAGTTTAACTAGCTGGTCAATACTGAGTAGAGAAAAGTCATCTTTTGGACAATCTAGGTTGAGGTCATGGAAATTTGTGTAAATGCAAAGTCCCCCTGTCACTTTAGTGACAGGGACAATGTGATAAATCCATAAGGGATAATCAATGGGTAATATTAAGGAAACAGAAAGAAGGCGCTGAAGTTTTTCTTTAACCAGAAGAGCAATACAAGGGGACATTTTCCTAATCTTTTGTTTTATAGGTTTTACATCAGAAATGGTTATGATATTGTGGACCACTATGGTGGGGTCAATACCAGGCATGTCAGTGTAATACCAAGAAAAAGTGTGGTTATGATTTTAGAGAAAAGAAGTGAGGACTTCCTGTTCAGCAGCATCTAAAGATTGGCCGATCTTTAGAATGTGTGGGTCATCCTGAGTATGGATGTTGACTTCAATAATCGATTCATTCAGCATGGTTTTTGTCTCATATGGTAATGACTGATGAATATAAGAATCTTCCACACTAAGATAGGTGAGTATAGATTCATCATCCTAACATTGAATGATATTAATACAAGATGTATCGTCATCAATCATTTCAGGATATAGGAAGGAAAGAGAAGAGGGGGCCTCACCCTCACGTTGATATGTCAGAGGTCCCAAGGAAATGGTGTTTACAATTTTTTTTTAGGAGGAATGGATTCTGGATCCATCAACTCTTTTGGTGAAGGTGGTGAAGAAGGTGGAGAAGGGCTGATATCCTTAATGAGTTCAATGCAGGCTTTCTTTGTAGGTAGTTTAGCAAAGCTAATACCACTATGGTCAGTATGTTTGTGGGTAGTACATGGAATAATAGTGTGATGACCTTGCTCATAAAATCCAAAACCAAAACCTTTCCACGCACATCGGTGTAGGAAGGTGTGGGTGAAATGACAATTGGTGAGTGACTGGAGGTCAGTAGAAAAGGGGTGGGTTTGTGATGGTGGTACATGTGTATAAGTGGAAGTATCAAGTCCCCCATAGGTGAGATTGGTGTGAAGGTGGGGAGGACCATAAAGGAGACACTCTCTTATGCAATGATCATAGTGAGGGTGTTGGTGAAGGCTTCCATACTCCCATGGAGTAAGGAATGTGTTGACATTATATATGCGATACTCCCCCCAAAGTGAAGAATTGAAAAACACCTTCCAATGGATCGGTGGTCAATGTGTCGGTAGTTGGGATAGATGATGTGTTAGAGATTGGATCGAAGGTGGAGCCAGCTAATTGGGAGGCTGACGGGTCAGCCATGGAGGTCATCACAATGGTAGGAATGGAGGATTTAGGTGAAGTTGAGGTAGTGGAGGCACTGGTAAGTGGAGGTATAGGTGAAGAGGAAGTGGTCATGGATGTAGATGTATTAATGGGTACAAGAACATCATTGGGTTGGTAAAGCATGTTATAGGTTTTGAAAGGTGATGGGTCAGCCAAAATGGTATAGGTGTGTCCTTCATGCTCAAACTTCACACAATGATGCAAAGTAGAAGGAACACAACCCATGACATGAATCCAGGGTCTACCAAGCAACATGTTATATTTAAATTCCCCCTCTAAGACGTAAAATAACTTTGGAATAGTATGGGGACCCACACAAACATGGAGGATGATGGTGCCAAGTGTAGAAGTGATAGCATCATTGAATGAACAAAACATGATGGGATGTTTATGCATGTAATTTTTGGGTACACGCATTTGGCCGAATGCATGGGAGGAGATGATATTAATGCTAGCGCACCCATCGATCATAACATGTCGTACACGTATATTATCAATATGGATAGAGATGAAAAGGGTTGGATCAGGGTCATTAGTTTGATGTGGTGTGATCTCTTCATCTGAGAAGATGAGGGTGGTTACCTGGTGAGTAGGTGGAGGTGTAGATGAAGGTGGTAATTTGGTGATAGATGCTACATGATGAGGTGTAATAATGGAGGGTACAGGTGTAGGGTCATTGGGTAAAACCTCAATAGACTAAAGAACCTCTATGAGAGCTTAGCGATGGGATTTAGAGGTTTGGATGAGGTCATATAGGGACATTTTGAGGGAGGATTGGTGTAATTTGTTTGATCATTGCATGATGTGTAATCCCATTAGAAATAGAATATGTGGGGCTGCGGATAGTGACTTTAGGTGTGGGTACATATGGTATGTTGGGTATAGGGTTGCTTAGTGGGTCAGTTGCATTTTCCTTGCATTTTTCCTTATAAGCATGGGTAGTGATGTGGATCATGTTGATTTGAGGCACGGAGGTAGATGAAGTGGGTGAGCCATGAAAGATGTAATGATAGGAAGGGAAGAAGCCAAACGGTGGGAAGGAACCTTGTGAAATGAGTTAGGTGAACCGATAGTTGGGTGTAGGTTTGGTGAGTTCTCTGATATGAACCATGTTAATTTTAAATCTCGGGTATGGGTCTAAGAGTTATAGGGGTGGAGATTTTGGTCGTTGAGTAGGAAATGAGGGATGAACTATGGAAATTGGTGCTGGCGAAATGGGGTCATTGAAAATATCATCATTGTCAAAGTTTTCTTTAGGAGGACATAATTGGACAAGAACGGCTTTCAAAGACTTACATTCCTCTACATCGTGCCTTGGCATATGATGGTAGGTGTAAATTTTGGTTTCGTCTAACCCTTTTGGTTTGGTTTTGAGTGGGTTATAAGGTCTAAGAGGTGGTAATGTGATGAAAAATGTAACATTCCCATTTTAAGACTTTAGAAACAAGGCAAAAATTTTTTGAAACACAATGTTCTCTATTCTAAATAAGGCATCATTTAGAACACACATTCCATGCCAATCAATCTCATAACAAATAACCATATGCAGCTGTAATGACTCGATATGCTACTGATCTCTCATTCCATGACTTGGTTACCAACCAATCTCTCATGTTTGACTTTAGCATAGAATACTTTATGTATACTACGTATACTTGGTTTTACTACCTTACACTGGGTACTGAGTGATCTGTTTAAAGAACCTATATGAATATTTGTTACCAATATTCATCTGACATCACATTAATTTAAACTAGGTGACATAGGACAATGCAACCAAAAGCTTGTGATACTTTGGCCAAAGATTTTCAGCATACCATTCATGTCACTATTCGTAGACGACATACTCGTCATTCCAGAATACATCCTTCACCTCACTCATCTATTATCTAGAATGGTCTTTACTGAATTTTTTCAGTCCACTTGCCCAAGGTTTGTCCCTAACTCAGGTTAACAAAATAATTTGTTTAGGAAGATGCAACAATGACTCAAGGCACATGGGCATAGTCGTTCGACCTAAGTCAACTAAATGTGCCAAGGTACCCTGAATCATGGAAGTCTATTCCCAATTCAAGGCATGCTACTAACTTGATCTAGAGAGAAACTAAATTCAAGTCCTTATGGGTGTAGATCTAGATGATCAATGCAAAAGGGTGTTGCCACATGTCAACTGCAATGTTGTATCCTCGAGAAGACCCTTGTCTTCTCAAAGTATAGTCCTACATGTAACACCCCGAACTGTTGTTACTTTCTCCAGAGCATTCAAGTATTGATAAATGATTTCTTCTATATAAGGACATGTTCCTTTGGTTTTGGGAAGTCATGCATGATATGGATTGTATCCCTTTTGCTCTTAAAGAGCTTTGACTAAGCCATAATATGCTTGGACTCTTTTGTTTCTTTCATTCTTGCAGTTGAGTTCAACCTGATTTATGGATGAATTGTGGATTTATCCACCTTTATGACTCAGCCTTGGATCAGTTGCATTGATCTAAGGAATGTTTTAAGTTTATTCAGGATGAACAAAATTTAGTGACCTTATGAAAGTTACAAGGTTTGATTGAGTTTTGAATGATCAATCCCAGAGTTTAACTCAGGATGATCATGATAAATGGAATTTGGTTCCAGATATCGTAACATCAGGAAAGGCCTGGACCTTAAGCCAGGTAAGATGTTTATGGTTATACCAAAAGCTTAATTTATTGATGCCAAATAGAATCCTTTACAGGAATGTTTTATCCAGTATGGACTCTAACACTTATTGGTCCTATTTTGGGGACCTAGACTAGATTCGTTAAGGTTAATAGTATTAACCTAAACTATAACCTATTGGTTAAAATAATTGCTAATATAACCTAGCCCTAAACTATGAGCTTAATGCTCCTAAGGGTTAACTACACCTAGTGCTATGGAAGTGAGACTAATGTCATACCCTATGATCTAACCTAAGTTTCTAATCTATCTTAAAATGATAAGAAGGGAGGGGGACCTAAGAAGGGTCACAAGTCATGGGCGGTGGTTTCCATGGAATTTAAGAGGGGGATAAGGTTGAAGGACTTGGAATGTTGTCAGGTTAGGTGGAGGATAAAAACTGCTAACATAACCTGACGTGGCAGTATCACCAAGGATGGGAATGTTTGTTTTTTTTCTTTTGGCGATCACCAACTTTGGCAGTTGGTGGCAATGGAAAATAGGTGGGAGGATGGAAGTAAATGCAATTAATGAACTTTGGTTCCCGAGCGCGGATTGCTTGGGAAGGCATGCAAGTGGAATATTGTTTGGTTGTTTGGTTTTCCATGCATTTCATTTTTCACTCTGCTTGAGCACTAGTTCTTCGAACCATCCATCTACTCTGTGTTGCATGGAAACTTTGAGAGTTTCTAGCTTCCTTCTCTATCGGGGGAAGTATATAAGGCATGGAGGTAACAATTTATTGTTGTTTAATCTTTTGTGGAAGAAGAAGAGAAGGTGTGAGCACATTCAAAGGTATTCTTTAAATTTTTAAGTGACACTATCAGGCATGATAGGCCCTAACTTTTTTAAAAAATCTTGCTTTCCTTTAAATGCTTTCATTAGAACAACTCTGTTCAGATGATTTTTGGTATAGTTGGTTTGGTTGGTAACAATGTATTGGGTTTCTCTTTTTCTTGATGATTTGGGAATCTCTGGTTATAAGTAGACCCTTATGAAATATACTTCTTTTATCTTCTCTCCTTGCTGTGAATACTAGATGGATATCGGCTTCTGTAGATGTGTTTTATGTCTCTTTGTCTGACTAAAGTATTGGGTTTTCAAACTGGTACCATGATAGACGTCATGCTTGATGATTTCGTGTTTGAAAAATACCACAAAATGAACTGTTGTGTCAAATTTGGTTGGTTTATTTGATTGTTGCGTAGTTGTATGAGCTCTATTATTACTTGACAGCTTCAGGTGAATATAAAGTTGGATTGTGATGAAACTGTTAGTTCCTTCTATAAAGCTCTACTAGTTTAGTCACATGCATAAGAAATATGTTTGAATACTAAGCATGTACCTTTGTTGAAAAGGGTCTGGATGTTTCTATGATTATAGGTTCTTAAAGTAATGAAATATTTGGTGTAGCCGCTGTTTTCATTACGATTTTTACTTGGATATTTGGAACACAGTTGTGACCCAATGAAAACTTACTTGATGAACTCTGTTCCCTAACAATTTGTGGGTGATCTTAGGTCTGCATGAATGGAAACTAGTTTTTATATTAGGATAGGAATGACTACGTTTGATGTTACCCAAAGTGTCCTAGAAATCTATCAGTAGAATTCATCTATTAACACGGGATGTGCTATTTGATTTGGTACCTTTTAACGTAATGACTAACTATCCAGTATAATGGCTGGAATTAATTAGTTTAATCTATTGGTAAGTAATGATAACAGTTACCTTAACTCTCATTCAAAATGATACGAGTTCTGGGTGAAGGGTAGACTATTTATTTGGATCAGGATTGTGGTCTGATATTTGTACGTATATGTATATCATTTTGTAACAAACTGTGGCTCTTGTTCATTGTGTAATTGCAAGACCCTAGGGATCTATGGGCAACTTTTTATGTGGTTCTACTTGATTGGAGTTAATGGTAAACTTGGGTGTTGGTTTTTCTTGCCTACTCTTCTTTCCTAATTGAATTCTAGTTTGATTGTATATGCATTACTCCTGGAAATCTGGTACAGTCCTAAACTTGTTTGGAAGGGAGATCTGACTTCCTCTGTTTCTTTCTCTTAGTTGAAAAGGATAAGTTGTTATAGGAATTTTGGAATACGAAGGTAATCTTTCCCTTTCTGTAAATTATGAGTGCTCCCTTCTTTTGTATCTCCATGAGAACTCTACGATGTGGGTATAAGATGAATAGAATATTAAATTAATGGGGAGAGAGTGGTTAGTGCTGAGTCTTGACCGAAGTCTCCTTTCCTTATCTATAGTTATATTATTACCCTGTTTGAGCTATTCAGTTATCTACATGTATAAAAGTAGAATTGTAGTAGAAGTTTGTATACTTATCAATGTCATTGAAATAATGCAATGAGTATAAAGGAAATCCATCAGTTGAACTTGCTAGAGGCTATAATATGTCTTTGCTTGAATTGTTAAATGCACATCTGTTGGATACATGTACTGGTAAGAATTCATTCTTGAATGGAGTAATTTTATTAGGATTGATACTGTCCTTAGGTTTCGGATGGATGGATATTTTAGATTCATTTTGTTTCTTCTTAGTGTCTAATATAAGATGAATCATCCAAAAAGATAAAAGTTGATATGGTAGTTATAATATGAAGTTATGTTATAAATTCATGTATGGTAGAAGGATAATTAGTGTGATTCATGTTTATAGATTTGATGAAATGATTTCATTTAAACAGGTTGTTTAATGGAAACAATTGGTGGAATGCAGTTGTTTTAAGATTTAGAGCTTATCATGCTCAGTTCACTGAACTGACCCGTGCTAGAAATTTTTGCAGATGGTCATCATAAGTGGTAAAGGCATGCAAATCTGATAAGATGCTCAGAATGTTTAATATGATTTTTATGATGAATTACGACAGGATCTCTCTAATTGTACTATAGGAAGAAAGTTTCTCTTTTGTTGATGTTTATTGTATTAAAATATGCCTTAGTGCATAAATTGTAATTGTATAGGTTGAGATTAAAAGAAATGGAGAATTGTTTCTTACATGGCTATGTTCGTATTTGTTAAGTTGATCTTCTTGCATCTGGATGAATAAGAGTGCATTTTTATTATTATACACCATGGGATCTAAATGGATTCCCTAAGTAAGCCTTGTAAAAATTATGTGACTGAATACTTCATGTTTGCTAATAATTATTTTATATTATGAATATGGCTAATTTGGAAATTAGTTCACTGCATTTCTATGGAAGTTGGGGTTGAATTATGCCCTAACAAGTAGCTATAACTCGATGAGCATTATACTAATCCTTAATAATGTTGTAATTCAAAGAAATGTAATGGATGGATTAAATTCACCATGTCTTATTAGCAATAAGTATGATATATTCAGTCTTCAGGGTTGATATGAACCCTTACGGGTTAGTTAGCTTCCTTATGAGAGAACTTAGGGCTATTTCCCTATTACGAGGAAATAAGATTATTAGGGACTGATGGATACCTTGACAAGGTCTCAAATCTTATTAAAACTTCTCTTTGTGAAAATTGAACTTAATTAAGTAAGGCAACTCAAAGGTGTGAAATTTTGGGTTGTGAAAAGACTACCCAGTTAGGAGGGCCTTTAATTCAAATTCAACTCAAGTAACTTCTTGAAGTTATGTAAATCTTTCTGAGGCAGTATTGTAGGATGTTGACACATGTCAACTGCAAGGTTGTACCTTCAAGAAGATTAGGATCTTCTCAAGGATACAACAATGCAGGTGACATATGGCAACACCCTTTTGCATTGATCGTTAATATTTACACTTGAACCTTGAACAAGATTATCCTTTGGGACTGGTTAGGACCATAGACATGTTATGAGGCAGCCCTTTCAGACTCGGGGTACCTTGACACACGGGGTTAACAGTGGGTGACCCAGTATGTCAGCTTACCCCCAGTCTTCAAGAGCATCCTTATAACGTGTATTATGATATTAACCCATTCCTAAGTGAAAACTTGGGACAGGGGAGACTTACAGAAGTCATTAGATGATGTTCTATATAACATCGGAGTAGGGTGATGGACGTATTCCAGATTGATGAGTATGCCGTCAAGGAATATGAGACATGAATAGTATGTTTCAAATCTTTAGCCAAAGTATCGCAAACTGCTGATTGCGTTGTCTTATGTCACCTAGTCTAAGGGACATGATGCTGATGAATGATGGTAACAATTATTCAAATAGGTTCCTTGGAAAGAGCATTCTAAAATCCCATATTAGGGAAGAGAACCGCAAGAGTGAAGTGTTCAGATGAAAACGCCAACTCTATAATACACATGAATAGATCGATAGTTCATGGAGTCATGGAATGAATAGATCAGTGGTACACCGAGTAATTACAACTGCATATGGTTATCTGTTATAAGAATGATTGTTATGATCCGTGAGTTCTAATTTATGTATTTAGAACTAGGAAACACTTTTCAAAAAAAAAATCTTGTTCTAATGTTCTAAAATGAGGATGTTACACTACAGTTGGTGTGTGACAACATCCTAAAAAAACTTCCTCATCATGATGTACATACCCTGTAGTGCCCACTTCCCTTTGACACTGTTTAGATAATGATCTTGACTCTATTGATCAAATTTTGGATATTTTTATATTTTGATGTAGCAGGATGCATATATACTAGCTCATGGATTATTATGGACATTATTATGTTTTGATTAGCATGATGGTTAGATGTTAGACTATGGATTAATATTGATCTAGATTCAGTTATTATGCTTGAGGATCATTGAGACATTTTTATTATTATGTGGATGATGATATACTAGTTGACATGGATAGGTTATTGATGTTGATTGTAAACATGTGACATTGATACTATGAATAACTCTAGTGTAGAGATCTATTTGATGATGATATAGTTACAAATTGAATTTAATTGATAAATTGTTAAAATCCTGATATTGTTGTGAATTGGATTTAATGTTTATATATCATTTGGATGTTCTGATATGGCCACGATGCCGAAGGAGGTATTTTGCATTTTACAGGTTAAAATCACAACAATGTTGGGGGACTGGAGACTAACCATATTGGAATTTAGTGTGAAATCAACAAGGTCACCATGGAAACTATGTTTGATTTGTGTGTTTAGTTGTTAGGATTTCCCATGGGGGGGATTGCCATTATTGTGACCATAGGGGCATATGTGTGTTTTTATTATGTGTTCCCTTGTTAATTATTGTTGTGTGTATTTTATTTGTAATGTGATTTTGTTTTAATTATTTAAAAGTGATGGTATAATGTGAGATTCATATAGTTAAAATTTAATTAAATTAAATGGGATGTGGAAGGTGAAATTAAATGTTATTGGCTTGGTTGAAAATGAAATTTATTTATATATTTTATAACCATATGGTAATTAAATATATGGTTGTGTCTAAAGTTTGTAATAAATAAATGTCATAGAAATAAATGCATTTTAAAGAGTGTGTAAGTTACCAAGTATGGGTTGTGTAAGTGAAGTGATAGATTGTGTGAGAAATTGTAAGAGGTTGTAAGAAGATTTTGGAAGGTCAGACACTCCATCTCTCTCTTGAAATTCGAATTTGAGCTAGGAGGAAAAACTTGGAGGCTTGTGGGACAAGTTAAACTTGTTCTACACCTCTCAAAATCCTCCACCAACCATGTTTATTAATTTGGAGTCAAAATCAACTTGTTTTATTGCATTTTGACATGATTTATTGTAAGATTTGTTTGCACTTGTCTTGTAATTTTAAATGCTTTCCTTTTGAGGTATGGACTTTATTGTGTGTGTAAGTGATTTTGTAATTTTTTTTCTTAATGGTGATTTGTTGTTGATGTGGATTGGACTCTTGGGGAATGAGGAAAAATGATGTGGCATCCCACTTGGAATCCACATCATCTTCTTTCACCCTCTCCTTTAAAATTGGAATTCCTCCTCATTTTGAGGTTGTTATAAGTTGGAGATTTCACTCTTGGGTCAAAATTTTCTTGCATTATTGGAGCTTGCTTGGTGGAAGAATTGGAATTACTTGTGCATGCATTCCTCTTGTTAATTGGGACTAGTTTTTGTGCAACAACGAACATGTTGTTTTGGAAACAAGTCTCCATTATGGAGAGGTAGGCTCCCACTCTTTTAAAACTGTTGTATTTTCCTCTTTTAACATGAATTTGAATGTGTTGTGTTTGTAATTTTTTTGAGGGATGGGTAGAATGCTTAGGGCATGGTGTGGAGAAAAGACTATGAGGTTATCAGAGGAGGGATAAGGGATTTGCCATTGTTATTTGTTCTTGGGAGGGAATGTTGGTTTGGGATCCACCTAGGAAAGGAAATTGCTTGCATTTCCTACTTTGGGGGAGGTATAAGGGATAAATTTGGAGGAGGGATAAGGTTTATGGGATTGCTATGATCTTGGCAGTTTGCTCTTGGTGGATGCCCAAAATTCAACTTGGGAGGCATAAGGAGACCTCCATAGTTCTTGCTCTTACTTGGCTTGCTTGCTTGGAGAAGGAGCCTTTGTTTTGTTTGGAATTGATTGTTGTAGTTGAGAACTACATCTTCTTGCTTTGTGTTTATTTGTGTTTGTGAATTTATGCTTGTATGTGAAGAAGCCATGTTGCCATGTGTTGTATCATCATGTTCCATTCCAATATGGTTGGGGCTCGGGGGCCAATGGGGAAAGATGGCTTCTCTTTTCCCATTGGATGTCTTGGTTGGGTGGAGAGCATTGCCTTTCCTCCTTCCTTGTTGTGATCACAATATGAAAGATGAAGAAATCATCATGCTGCTGTTTGGAGAAAGAAGAATACAGTTTGACAGTCATCCTTTTTGTAAATTTTAAATGTAATCCTTCCCACTTCAAGTGGATGCATGTAATTGATTTGAGATTGGAAATGTTTACCTTGTAATTTGAAAATTGTAATTGATTGTGAAATGTAAATGATATCCTATGTTTTTTTTTATTTGAAATGAGAAAGAGTCACTTTCCCTTCCTCTGTTTTAAAAAGAAGAATATGATACAGTTCGTAAGTTTCAAATTGGAATGTAAAGAAAGGAGTCCAATTGTAAAATTATTTAAATTCAATAAAGGAATCGAAGTTCTCTTGATATACCTTGTTGTAATATTGTGGTTGGAGATAGATGAATGAAATACATTACTTTCCCAATTGCATTGTTATCTTGGAAATCACATGACTGTTAAATCACATAATTCTGTTTTGGACAAGAAAAAAAAAGAAACGTATAAAAAAAAGAATTGGATCTTTGAAATGAGTTGATAAAAGTTAGAAATCAACATTGCATACTGTATACATGTATTTTTTGAATCAATTGGATGTCTTAGAAATGAAATGAATATGTTTTCCTTAATTGAGAATTGCATATTAAACTGTAAATTCGTGGAGAAGAGAACTCTGTTTTAAGTTCATAATTCTGGCATCTTCTTTTTTTAAAATAAAATGAGCAGTTCGACTTTATACTCAACAATAAATTACAAAACTTGAAATTTACACTTAAGAAGACTTGAGGAATCCAAATTCACTAAAACAGTCAAGAATAAATCTCTAAAACTCAAGGAATTTCAATTCGGAGCTTGCATGGTTGTTTTTCCCGTCAACTGTCAGAAAATTGTAAACTTGAATAAATTGATCATATTGACACCTTTAAAACATTCTAATTCTTCCCTAAGTTGATCCCCCATGTCTGTTTGACATGTTGAGTGGAAGAAGAGTTCAAATTTTATCAAATTTGCAAGTTTAAAACTGCTAGTTTGTAACTTAAAACCCTGCAGATCTATTTCTTAAAATTGACCCTTGAATATTTACCAAATTCTAAAATTGATGATTTCTGTGCAAATAGGACTTCAAGAGATTTCCGGAAATTCCTCGTTTTCCTAGAATGGAGCTCCCTATCAAAAGTTATGGCCATTTGAAGTTTTACTTCAAAATGGCCATCCCAAACCAAAAATGAAATAATTCAACCTTATAAAAATTTAAATTTTGAACATTAGAAAAATTTCTCAAAAAGTTCCACGGCCCCGCCACCCTCTCATCCTATCAAAATTCACCACGTGGCACTTTGGAGGGCGGACCCTTAATAAAATTTAACATTTTGAAAAATTTTCCTTGGCAAAATTTTTTCCCTATTTTCCCCACAAAACCCGCGGCCCCCAACCAATCACATGCTGACACATGGCAGGAGTGGATGCATAGATCAAAATGGAAAAACTTAACCATTTTTTTGATTTTGGAACATTTTTACTTTTTCTTCCGCCGGCCCGCGGCCAATCACAAAGCACCACATGGCCATTTGAGCAAGTGCGGAGGCATGGAGGAAAATTTTCCTTTGGAAAATTGAGACTTTGGTTTTGGGAAAAATTTTAAATTTTTCCCCATGACCCACTGACCTGAACCAATCACATGATGACATGTGGCATTTGGGAAAATTTTCCCAATTTCTCCCTAACCCCACGGACCTCCAAAGGAAAAATTTCCCCTAAAACTTTTCCCAACCATAACTTGAGTTTTACAAGGAGTTAGGAGGACTTCTTTATATGGTTAGAAAGGTGAGGAAATTTCCTATCCAATGAAATTAGTTTAGGAAAGTTTTGATAACTCTAAGTTTGTGAGAAATCTAGTTGAATTTTAAGGCTTGATAGAGAGCAGACCTGGTGATAAATTTCTCCCTGAACCTTAATAAAACTTGTAACCTCCAAATTGAAACCTAGTAAACTTGTTATAAGATAAAAATATAAATCTTGTGTTTGGTTAATAAGAATTTGTTCCGGAACCTATTTAGTTTCAAACTAGTTTCTTGCAACTTGGTTGTAGACTCTTCCTATAAAAAAATTGATTCCATAATTTTCCTATTTTATTTCTTGGTCTCAAGTGGTAGTTGAAGCAGGCATCACACTTGGTATTAGAGAAGTGGTTCAAAAGCTTGGACCATTGGGTACACTTGAAAACATTGAGACTTGAAACCTAAAAATAGCAAATTGATAATCTAGAAAACAAAACAAATTGAAAAAAAAAATGAACATGTTAGTAAACTTAGAAAACTCAAGGTAATGAACTAAATCTCACTCTGGTCTGTGTAGGGAGCTCAAACGGAGCAGGAGGAATGTTCACAGAGGCTCAGAGTCACCACCACCACCACCTCCACCACCGCCACCACCACCACTAGACCAGGGTTTAGCAGCTATCCTACAATAGATTTTACAGACCCTCAAGGATGTTAATGCTACCTTATGCGGAGGATTAGTAGGAGGGCACTCAGGCAGACAAGACAAAGATACTTCCATTGAGGGACATGCACCTCCTCCACATGGTGAGGAAGATGGAGGAGAGAATTTTCATGGAGAGTCAGTCAGAGCAGATTCACCACCTAGGGGGCAGGGTGACAGAGTTATGGAGCATAGAGATAGGTCTCGGAGCCCTAGGCTTAGGGATGAGCTTATAGAGAGGCCCAGAGGCCGTCAGACCATGGATGCAGATCACATCAGGGAAATCCTTAAGCTTAGGCCATCACATTATTCAGGTGACACAGGGGGATTCCAGGTAGAGGCCTGGCTGGTTAGCTTGAGCGGTTGCTTCAAGCTTTGTCCTTGTTCTAGCAACATGAAAGCTCGTGTTGTGATCCATCTACTGAAGGATGGAGCTGGAGTATGGTGGAGAACAGAGGAGTAGAAGCTCCACATAGACTCAGAGACAGTCACTTGGGAGCTGTTTGAGGAGAGATTCAGGAGCAGATACTTGCCATGGAGATTCATACAGTAGAGGATCGATGAGTTCCATGACCTTCGACAGGCTTCCCTTACAGTGGCTGAGTATGAGAGTAGGTTCTTGGACCTGCTTCAGTATGTTGATTACATGCAGGATGAGCAGGTGCGGATCCACAGGTTCATCTGGGGCCTTAATTTGGACATTGGAGGTGCAGTACAGATCCACTGCCCACAGACATTAGCAGAGGCCATTGAGAAGGCCTACATTGCAGAGGAGACTCGGGGTAAAACCCAGCAGGCTAGAGACTGAGTCAGGAGCCGTATTCAGCAGTTACAGGATAGCAGATCGAGGGGGTCAGCTCCTCCTCCCCGTGGTGGTCAGCATTCTTCACAGTCATCTTTCAGGCCACAGCAGCAGCAGCAGCCCCGCCCACCTTTTAGGCCTCCTCAGAGAGTTGATGCACAGAGAGGTCAGAGCATGGGGCCTCCTAGGGGTCCCACCAGGACACAGGGTGGAGCTAGAGCTCAGTCAGTAGGAGCTCGACCACAGAGGCCACAGTAGACTATGGCTAGATCATCAGGGTCCATAGCACCTACCTCTAGGGCACCTTCTGGCGGTGCTGCAGTTTGGAGGACTTCAGGTGGTTGCTTCGGGTGTGGAGTAGCGGGACACTTTTGGAGAGATTGCCCCCAGAACCCTAATAAGGGTAAGGCACCCATCTCAGAGCCTACAGTCGGAGACATGGGCGAAGTCACAGGATCTACGCAGTGGTTTAGAACCTCCAGGATGACCACCAGAGTATGATCATTGAGACTACAGGTAGCATTGGAGGTGTTCCTACTTCTATATTATTTGATTCTAGTTCTTCTGATTCGTTTATTGCACCATCCTTAGTAGAGCGATGCAGGCTGGTGGCTGTTAGACAGGGTCATAGTTGGGATGTCGAGATGGCTTCGGGAGCCAAGGTCTCTGTAGACTCCTTGGTAAAGGAGTGTGTTATTAACTTGGGACCTTTCACCACCACTTCAGATCTCGCGTACTTCCTTTGGGCTCGTATGGAGTCATTTTAGGCATGGATTGGTTGTCTGCACATAGGGCCAGGATGGATTGCTATCATAAGACTATATCTTGTGTAGACAATCTTGGAGTTGAGTCGGTGATTTCTGGGGTCAGGAGACCTGTTTCTATTCGCACTATCTCTGCTATGCAGCTCAAGCGGTGTGTGCGACGGGGTTGTCAGATGTATGCAGTCACAGTCAGTGACTGGATAGAGGATGGATCTAGGGGGCCATCGCTAGATGACCATCCCATTTTGAGAGAGTATGCAGATGTTTTCCCAGGGGAGCTACCGGGGATGCCACCCCCACGTGAGATTGATTTCCATATTGATCTGGTTCCAGGAGCAGAGCCTATCTCACGAGCTCCTTATCGGATGACCACCCCAGAGCTCTGTGAGCTCAAGTTACAGCTGGAGGGCCTTCTAGAGAAAGGCCTTATCCATCCTAGTGTATCCCCTTGGGGTGCACCGGTTATATTTGTTAAGAAGAAGGATGGATCCTTACGGTTATGCATAGACTATCGCCAGCTGAATAAGGTAACGATCAAGAATCGTTATCCCCTGCCGCGTATTGATGACTTGTTTGATCAAATGAAAGGGGCCACAGTGTTCTCTAAGATTGATCTCAAGTCAGGGTACCATCAGTTGAGGATTACGGAGGCAGACATTCATAAGACTGCTTTTCGTACGAGGTATGGGCACTATGAGTTCACAGTGGTGCCCTTTGGTTTGACGAATGCCCCCGCAGTGTTTATGAGTTTGATGAATGGGGTATTCAGGACCTTTTTAGATCACTTCGTGCTCATTTTTCTTGATGAAATTCTAATTTACTCACGTACGTGTGAGGAGCACGATGGGCACCTTCATCAGGTTCTTCAGTGTCTTTGTGAGCAGTAACTTTTTGGGAACTTGGAGAAGTGTTCCTTCTTTCAGTCAGAGATTCAGTATTTGGGTCATATCATCTCAGGTGAAGGAATCATAGTTGATCCTTCCAAGATTAGAGCCATTATGGATTGACCAGTACCCACTACAGTGACAGAGGTGCACAGCTTCATGGGGTTAGCAGGGTACTACAGGAGATTTGTGCAGGACTTCTCTCATATAGCACACCCCATCACTTCCCTTCAAAGGAAAGGGAAGAAGTTTGTTTGGTCAGATAGGTGTGAGCAGGCCTTCAGGACATTGAAGGAGTATATCACTACAGCACCCATTCTTTCAGTTCTGGATCCACAGAGGGAGTTATTTATTTGCACAGATGCTTCTTTAGCAGGGCTTGGAGGTGTGTTGATACAGGATGGCAGAGTTGTAGCCTTTGAGTCTCACAAACTCAAAGATCATGAGCTTAATTATCTGACTCATGAACTTGAGCTTGTAGTAGTTGTGCATGTTTTAGTTTGATGGAGACACTTTCTTCTTGGTCAGAGATTCACACTAAGGACAGATCATTTGAGTCTTTGCCACCTTTTCACGCAGCCCAATCTAAACGCTCATTAGAGACGATGGATGGAGTTGCTTAATGAGTACGACATGGAGATAGAGCATGTGAAAGGGAAGGAGAATGTGGTTGTAGATGCTCTTAGTAGACAGAGGCATTTGAGCATGGCTACTTCAGTGAGCATAGATTTATGGAGCAAGATCCTTCAGCAGCTTCCTCTTGACAGTTTCTACATTGCAGCCTGAGAAGAGATTGAGTCCCAGAGACCCCTTGAGGGGAAATTTGATGGTTTCTCACTAGATTTAGATGGTCTTCTCATGCATAGAGGTCAGATTTATTTTCCTAGAGATGGAGGCTTGAGGCAAGACATCTTGACCGAGGCACATTGTGCACCCTATTCAGCCCATCTCGGGGTGAAGAAGATGCACGCCACCTTGAGACAGTTATATCACTGGAGAGGACTTCACAGGGACATGGCTCAGTTTGTGTCACGCTGTTTAGAGTGCCAGAAAGTGAAGGCCGAGCATCAACATCCAGCTGGCCTTCTTTATCCTCATGCTATACTGGAGTGGAAATGGGACACCATTTCCATGGATTTCATTGTTGGGTTACCAATGTCGAGATATCACCACGACGCCATCATGATCATAGTTGATAAATTGAAAAAAGTAGCTCACTTTTCTCCAGTAAAGACCACATATAAAGTTAGTGCAGTGGCATGTGTTTACTTGGATGATATTCTCAGGTTGCATAGGATTCCACGGAAGATAATTTGTGACCGCAATCCTTTGTACACTTCTCATTTCTGGACCACCATGCAGTATGTTCTCGGGACAAATATTAACTTCAGCACAGCTTATCACCCTGAGACGGATGGATAGACTGAGAGGGTGAATCAGATATTAGAGGATATGCTCAGGATGTACGTGATGGATCGGCAGTCTAAGTGGGAGGAGTATCTGTACCTTGTGGAGTTTGCCTACAATAATAGTTTCCAGAGTTCTATAGGCATGGCTCCTTTTCAGGCCTTATATGGTAGGGAGTGTAGGACACCCCTTAGCTAGGACAGGATGGAGGATAGAGTGTCTCTTGGACCAGCTCTTTTACAGGACATGGAGCAACAGGTAGTGTTGATCAGGCAAAGATTATAGGAGGCACAAGATAGGTAGAAGAAGTACGATGATCAGCATAGAACCGAGTGTAATTTTGATGTGGGCATGAAGGTTTTCCTTCGTGTTAGGCCACATAAGATCCTGATCCATTATGGAAAAGGTTCTAAGTTAGCTCCTTGGTTCATTGGACCTTTCGAGATCCTGGAGCGTATCGGCCCGTTGGCTTACTGTCTAGCATTGCCACCCAGCTTGTCTCGCGTACATGATGTGTTTCATGTTTCTGTTCTTAGGAGATACATCACAGATCCTTCTCATGTGCTGGATTGGACATCATTGTAGGTGCAGGATCAGGGGCAGGTGATGGTGGAGCCCATCTGTATCATCGATCGTAGGACCCTGGGCCTTCGAGGCAGAGAGATTGATCAAGTACGGGTGCAGTGGGACAGATATGATGAGACTGCAGCCACTTGGGAGGATGCTACTACTTTACAGGTGTAGTTTCCACATTTGTTCCAGTGACTTCTAGGAGGAAGTCTAGTTTAAGGGGAGGGGGATGTAGTGCCCACTTCCCTTTGACACTATTTAGATACTAATCCTGACTCTATTGATCATATTTTGGATATTATTATATTTTGATGTAGCAAGATGCGTATATACTAGCTCATGGATTATTATGGACATTATTATGTTTTGATTAGCATGATGGTTAGATGTTAGACTATGGATTAATATTGATCTAGATTTAGTTATTATGCTTGAGGATCATTGAGACATTTTTATTATTATGTGGATGATGATATACTAGTTGACATGGACAAGTTATTGATGTTGATTGTAAACATATGACATTGATATTATGAATAACTCTAGTGTAGAGATCTATTTGATGATGATATAGTTGTAAATTGAATTTAATTGATAAATTGTTAAAATCCTGATATTGTTGTGAATTGGATTTAATGTTTATATATCATTTGGATGTTCTGATATGGCCACGAGGCCGAAGGAGGTATTTTGTATTTTGCAGGTTAAAATCACAACAATGTTGGGGGACTGGAGACTAACCATATTGGAATTCAGTGTGAAATCAACAAGGTCACCATGGCAACTATGTTTGATTTGTGTGTTTAGTTGTTAGGATTTCCCATGGGGGGGATTTCCATTATTGTGACCATAGGGGCATATGTGTGTTTTTATTATGTGTTCCCTTTTTAATTATTGTTGTGTGTATTTTATTTGTAATGTGCTTTTGTTTTAATTATTTAAAAGTGATAGTATAATGTGAGATTCATATAGTTAAAATTTAATTAAATTAAATGGGATGTCGAAGGTTAAATTAAATGTTATTGTCTTGGTTGAAAATGAAATTTATTTATATATTTTATAACCATATGGTAATTAAATATATGGTTGTGTCTAAAGTTTGTAATAAATAAATGTCATAGAAATAAATGCATTTTAAAGAGTGTGTAAGTTACCAAGTATAGGTTATGTAAGTGAAGTGATAGATTGTGTAAGAAATTGTAAGAGGTTGTAAGAAGATTTTGGAAGGTCAGACACTCCATCTCTCTCTTGAAATTCGAATTTGAGCTAGGAGGAAAAATTTGGAGGCTTGTGGGACAAGTTAAACTTGTCCCACACTTGTCAAAATCCTCCACCAACCATGTTTATTAATTTGGAGTCAAAATCAACTTGTTTTATTGCATTTTGACATGATTTATTGTAAGATTTGTTTGCACTTGTCTTGTAATTTTAAATTCTTTCCTTTCGGGGTATGGACTTTATTTTGTGTGTAAGTGATTTTGTCATTTTTTTTCTTAATGGTGATTTGTTGTTGATGTGGATTGGACTCTTGGGGAATGAGGAAAAATGATGTGGCATCCCACTTGGAATCCACATCATCTTCTTCCACCCTCTCCTTTAAAATTGGAATTCCTCCTCATTTTGAGGTTGTTGAAAGTTGGAGATTTCACTCTTGGGTCAAAATTTTCTTGCATTATTGGAACTTTCTTAGTGGAAGAAGTGGAATTACTTGTGCATGTATTCCTCTTGCTGATTGGGACTAGTTTTTGTGTAACAAAGAACCTGTTGTTTTGGAAATAAGTCTCCATTATGGAGAGGTAGGCTCCCACTCTTTTAAAACTGTTGTATTTTCCTCTTTTAGCATGAATTTGAATGTGTTGTGCTTGTAATTTTTTTGAGGGATGGGTAGAATGCTTAGGGCATGGTGTGGAGAGAATTCTATTAGGTTATCAGAGGATGGATAAGGGATTTTCCATTATTATTTGTTCTTGGGAGGGAATGTTGGTTTGGGATCCACCTAGGAAAGGAAATTGTTTGCATTTCCTACTTTGGGGGAGGTATAAGGGATAAATTTGGAGGAGGGATAAGGATGGATTGATGAGGGATAAGGTTTATGGGATTGCTATGATCTTGGCAGTTTACTCTTGGTGGATGCCCAAAATTCAACTTGGGAGGCATAAGGAGACCTCCATAGTTCTTGCTCTTACTTGGCTTGCTTGCTTGGAGAAGGAGCCTTTGTTTTGTTTGGAATTGATTGTTGTAGTTGAGAACTACATCTTCCTGCTTTGTGTTTATTTGTGTTTGTGAATTTATGCTTGTATGTGAAGAAGCCATGTTGCCATGTGTTGGATCATCATGTTCCATTCCAATTTGGTTGGGGCTCAGGGGCCAATGGGGAAATATGGCTTCTCTTTTCCCATTGGATGTCTTGGTTGGGTGGAGAGCATTGCCTTTCCTCCTTCCTTGTTGTGATCACAATATGAAAGATGAAGAAATCATCATGTTGCTGTTTAGAGAAAGAAGAATACAGTTTGACAGTCATCCTTTTTGTAAATTTTAAATGTAATCCTTCCCACTTCAAGTGGATGCATGTAATTGATTCGAGATGGGAAATGTTTACCTTGTAATTTGAAAATTGTAATTGATTGTGAAATGTAAATGATATCCTATGTTTTTTTTTATTTGAAATGAGAAAGAGTCACTTTCCCTTCCTCTGTTTTAAAAAGAAGAATATGATATAGTTCGTAAGTTTCAAATTGGAATGTAAAGAAAGGAGTCCAATTGTAAAATTATTTAAATTCAATAAAGGAATCAAAGTTCTCTTGATATACCTTGTTGTAATATTGTGGTTGGAGATAGATGAATGAAATACACTACTTTCCCAATTACATTTTTATCTTGGAAATCACATGACTCTTAAATTCACAATTCTGTTTTGGAAAGAAAAAAAAATGGATCTTTGAAATGAGTTGATAAAAGTTAGAAATCAACATTGCATACTATATACATGTATTTTTTGAATCAATTGGATGTCTTAGAAATGAAATGAATATGTTTTCCTTAATTGAGAATTGCATATTAAACTGTAAATTCGTGGACAAGAGAACTCCGTTTTAAGTTCATAATTTTGGCATCTTCTTTTTTTTAAAATAAAATGAGCAGTTTGACTTTATACTCAACAATAAATTACAAAACTTGAAATTTACACTTAAGAAGACTTGACGAATCCAAATTCACTAAAACAATCAAGAATAAATCTCTAAAACTCAAGGAATTTCAATTCGGAGCTTACATGGTTTTTTTTCCCGTCAACTGTCAGAAAATTGTACAATTGAATAAAGTGATCAAATTGACACCTTTAAAACATTATAATGCCTCCCTAAGTTGATCCCCCATGTCTGTTTGACATGTTGAGTGGAAGAAGAGTTCAAATTTTATCAAATTTGCAAGTTTAAAACTACCAGTTTGTAACTTAAAACCCTGCAGAGAGATTTCTTAAAATTTACCCTTGAAACTTTAACAAATTATAAAATTTATGATTTCTATGCAAAGAGGACTCCGAGAGATTTCTGGAAAGTCCTTGTTTTCCTAAAATGGAGTTCCCTATGAAAAGTTATGGCCATTTGAAGTTTTACTTCAAAATGGCCATCCCAAACAAAAAATGAAATAATTTGACCTTATACAAATTTAAATTATGAACATTGGAAAAATTTATCAGAAAGTTCCATTGCCCCGCCACCCTCTGATCCTATCAGAATTCACCACGTGGCACTTTGGAGGGGCGAACCCTTAATAAAACTTAACATTTTGAAAATTTTGCCTTGGAAATTTTTTTCTCCCTATTTTCCCCGCAACCCCACGGCCCCCAACCAATCACGTGCTAACACGTGGCAGGAGGGGGTGCACAGATCAAAATGGAAAAAATTAACCTTTTTTTTTTTTCTTTTGGAACATTTTTACTTTTTCTTCCGCCGGCCCGCAGCCAATCACAAAGCACCACGTGGCCATTTGAGCAAGTGCGGAGGCATGGAGGAAAATTTTCCTTTGGAAAATTGAGAGTTTGGTTTGGGGAAAAATTTCAAATCTTTCCCTATGACCCACTCACCTAAACCAATCACATGATGACACGTGGCATTTGGGAAAATTTTCCCAATTTTCTCCCTAACCCCGTGGACCTCCAAGGGAAAATTTTCCCCTAAAACTCCACCTGGCCATAACTTGAGTTTTACAAGGAGTTAGGACTTCTTTATATGGTTGGAAAGGTGAGGAAATTTCCTATCCAATGAGCCTAGTTTAGGAAAGTTTTGATAAATCTAAGTGTGTGAGAAATCTATTTGAAGTTCAAGACATGATAGAGAGCAGGCCTGGCGATAAATTTTTCCCTGAACCTTAATAAAACTTGTAACCTCCAAATTGGAACCTAGTAAACTTGTTATAAGATAAAAATGGAAATCTTGTGTTTGGTTAATAATAATTTGTTCCGGAACCTATTTAGTTTCAAACTAGTGTGTTGTAACTTGGTTGTAGACTGTTCCTATAAAAAAAAATTCTTCCATAATTTTCCTATTTTGTTTCTTGGTCTCAAGTGGTAGTTGAAGCAAGAATCACATACCCCTAGGAGGTTATTAATACATTATTAATTTGGATTATTAAATAGATTATAACAACCCTGCTAAACCCTAATCGAACACTCCATAAGTTCTTTTCTATCTTTGATTCAATTAATAATTAAAGAAATTCCTTAACTTATGATTGGTTTTTATGTTCATTTTACTTGGCTTAAGAAATAGTTATCCAAAAAAAGGACAACAATGTCATAAGTTCAATTATAATGTAACTTAACCATTCCAAGAAGGTGTAACAACCAAATAGGTTCAACTATTGTAGACTTCATAGGAAATGAAGTTTAATGATTAACAATCATATCACCATTCTTTAGATTACATTCCTTTGAGCGAGAAAGAGTCTTCATCTACATGATTAAGTGTTAGGGTTTGTCATACCCTTCTTATCTTTCATAATTTCTATAGTTTTATTACATATTCATTACACATCCCATTACTATGTTACAGTTGTTTAGATCAAGAATGTTATCTTAAGCAACTTAACAATCTACATCTTAATAATGGAAATTGAACTAATTCCCTTTTTCCACCTTACCAAGTTTATCCGAAATAAGCATATAACATTTATGAAGAATATCATCAAGATAAGATTTCCATCTCCTTCATAAAATACAATATAATTTACACAACCAATACAAGTAAATCTCCAACTATCAATTCATCATTATAAACTTAGACATTTACAAGACTATGAATTTTAGGCATACTATATAACAAACAACTTTCATTCCAAAAAGAATAGAACTTTTCATTATCAATACAACTCAAGAATGAATTAGAATTCTTTACAAAGAGTCAGACTTAAATCAACCAAGACATCATAAAATTTGCTGCCTTCTTTTATCACTTACGAATTCCATCTGCAATAATTGCTATCACGGGTCAATTCATTGAATTGAGCATGATAAGCACTAAGCATTAAAACGAAGTGCACTTAACTAATTGTTTCATTAAAACAATTATGCATTAATGAATCAATTAATGCAATCATTTAAAATAAGCATAAGTAATAACATCCAAAAAATAAGCACAAATATAAACTTGTAATCACTTTCTGAGAGACAATTATATAATCAGCAACTACTTCATTAGATCATATAAGTATTGTCTCAAAAGATACTTATTTACATTAATTAGTAGCCCTTGGCATTTAACTATATCATAATTCTTACAGAATTTGAAATGTAGAATTGATCTTTCTATCGACAAGAGTTTCTTTCAAAATAAAATAATTCCTTATCATTCTTTCCAAGTTTATATAAAATATCTAAATTCAAGTTAATTACAACAATATAATATTGTTAAGATGAATCATCCTATATCTTAATTAAACAAACAATTCACCAATCATAAAAGGTAGCCTAATTCTAGGTTAAGTAAAATAACCTAGGTTCTATATTAGGCCTCTTAACAATACAAGAATGTATGCCAAGTCATCAATGTTTCATTAACCAAATTGAGACATTCCCAAATTTCCATAGGTATACATCAATTAAAAAGTAAACAATATCTAATACTAGTCAATTACTTACAATAAGTAAAGTATTTGATTCAATCAAACCTATACAGGTTCATAAAAATATAAAGGAGAACAAACTGAAAGTTCATTATTTCCATTTCCTTTTCATCTAGTTTAACCGAATCCTTCTTTTTATCCTCAGAAAGGAAGGATCAACATCCTCAATTTAAATAACTTAAATAATTAAAAAGAAGATTGAATACAACTATTATTGAATTCAACATTCATTATGAAATAGCAGTCAGGTTCAGAGTGAACCGAATTCATACATATATTGTTCATACATATGAAATAAAGAAACAAATTCATCATTTCTTTAAGAGATAATCATTCTTTAACAAGAATTCTAATCTAATCCAAAAAGGAAAAGGAACAAACAATTATAAACTCACTTTCAACCATTATGATTTTTCAACATTCATTCAGATATTAGTAATTGATCAAACTCCTACATTCCATTATGCAAGATATGACTCATACAGGGTTATCTTTTACCATTATCCAATCGAGAAAGGATCATATTATCTGTTAAGTACATAGAGAGTAATAACAAATACAACTACCAAAAGATATATTCCTTAGCCATACGAAAAATTCAAAGTAGAACAAATACCATCCACATTCAATAGGTCAGACTTAACTGAAAACCATCTTAAGTCGACAAGACAATCTGATCAACACATCAATTACAAAACCAAGTAGGCTCAAATAGAGTTGATTTGGTTTCCTAATAAAACCAGAAAGACAAAATTAAAAATAAGTAAGTCTAACATCGAAATGTTTCCAAGAATAACTCAAATAAACCAAGCAGACCTGAGATGGTAATTCCCTCTTGACATGCAAATAGAGAAAAGTTGTTTTCTAGTTTTAGAGATTCATTTTACAATACTATCTTCAATATAAAAATGGACAGAAAAACGATTCCAAGAAACTCTATCAAACTAACAAGATAGTTTCCTTATCAAAAAAAGAAAGTCGATCTACAAAGAAACATGATCAGTCGAGCTCCACCAAAAAAAATCTAAAATTTCCACATTTGAAAAGAAGATCAAAAGGAAAGAACCCTAAACCATGTTCAATGTATCAAACGGTTCCATTCAAGTTCAATATGAATACAAGACTCAATACATAGCTACAGTCAAAAAAAGTTCTCATCCTTAACAACTCAAATACAAGAACTCAAATCGAGCTACAGTCAAATGGGACTATTATCTCTTAATAACTTTTATTGCCTCTCAGAACCAAACAATATGACTATATGACTCTTAATAAAAGAAAATTTAAAGGTAGAGAAACACAAATAAGAAAAGGGTATTCACCCCCCTTCACTGTTTAAACAATCCAAAGTATGACTTACAACAACTCAAAACTACACTTCTCTTTTATCAAAAAAACACAAGTTCCAGTTCGAATTGTATATAAGATAAAATAGAGATTGAAAGAAGATTATAAAACTCCTTTCACAACACAACGCAAGAAGTGTCCAATGATCATATAAACAATTAAAGACAACAAAAAGAGTAATGGAAGATACCCAAAGATGGGAACAAATTGTCACAGTATACTTTTCCTCAACTCTTGTTCAGAATCCGTTAATTACATTCCTTTACGAAACGTAAAATAGAGTAAACAATGCAACAAAACCAATTCATAAAAGCATAAAGAAACATAACAATACAGTTCCCATTCACAGAAGATACTTCTTGTTAAAAGTTCCAACAGAGCTCATATACCCAAATCCACTTTCGAGTATACATTCCAAAAATATCAACTAAAACCAAATAGAAGGATCTCGTAGCTCAAACCGTATCATGCAAGAAATATGAATCCATAAACCACATATTTCTTCTATCAAGAAAGTAATTAACCACAAAAAACATAAACCTATTTACCCACAAAGAGAAGAGTTGTTTTCATGAAAACATTTAGAGAAGAGAAACAAATATTAATGGGTAGATCATATCATGCCTGACAGTTCCTCTGCTGATTCAAAGAAGACTTCCAGCTGAGCTTCCAACACCTCTTCTTCTCCAAGCAAGATCAACCATACATAATTTTTTTCCACAATGCCTCATATACTTTCCTCGAATCAAAAATAGATTAGAGAAATAAAAAATAACCACATAGTGAAGATCAAATTGCTGGTTTGAAGATCCAGATAGCTCCATGCAAAGAAAAAATCATGAATCATGGAAAACCAAACAACCCCAAACAAATCCGCCAGCATGCCTTCCAAGATGCTTTGCTTACCAAAATCGAGGTGAATTAATGACATTAAAATGCATATTCCCACATATCTCTCTTTGCCACCGCCATCCAAAGTTGGTGAGACCAAATTGAAATTCAACATGCATTTCAAAACTTAGTGATGCCTCCATGTAGGTTCCACTATATTTTCATGAAATTACCAAGTCTGGCAGTACTCTGCCCTATTAAATCAAAATCACATCTCATTAATAGCTTAGGAACCACCACTTAGCTCCCACTTACCAATCAAACCATAGGTTCCCTTTCATACCCCATTAGTTTAGGATAGATACAATTTTCTTAGGTTAGATCTTAGGTTAATTTAAAAGTATAACCTTAGGATATAACCTTCAAACAAATAGATTGCCACCTTAGGTTAGGACATAGCTTAACTAAATAGTATTAGGAAATAGATTAGAAATAACTTAGCATTCCTTAGGTTATTTCCCTTCATACTAAATTAGTATTAACAACTTAGGGTAGGATGTCATCCCACATAGAGTGGTGTAGAAAGAGTTAGGAAAATTTACCTGAGTCTTGAATCCCATTAGGATAGACCTTATTAGATATAGGACACGTTTATATTATCTCTTTCTCAAGAATCCTGAAGCAAGTTTTTATTTCCCTTAATGCCATTAAGTCCCCTACAAAGGTCAATCGAGAAGAGCCAAGCACAACACACAACAGTATGCAGACATAGTCTTCCAAGATAATAAAGAATTTTCACAAACACAAGTTCAGTCCGTTAAGTCTCTTAATCAATGAATGCCATTTTTTCATTCAGTTTACATAAGAAGATTTAAAAAATACCCTGGATAAATGGAATTGATCCAAGGATGAGTCCAATAGTAAGGGATAAATTTTCAACCATTCAAACTAGATTAAAACTTACTCATAATAAGTGAAAATACATTATTGCAAACAACAACATATCAATCCTACAATCAAAGATCAGAAATGATTTCTCCATGGCAAGCATGATTTTTCAACAACCAACGGAACACACATTTTTGCTAAAAATCACATGTCAATGCTTGCAATGCAAAAGAGGAATATAACGGTTTGACAAGGTGTTACATACTTCCCTCCTAAAAAGAATCATCATCCTAATGATTATATTATTTTAATAATTTTCATCTCGGACAATGAAATTATTCACTTTCTTATCATATGTCCAAAACATATCAAAATTTTAATTTTCCAGAAATAAGCATTTTCATAGCTGTTAATTTAAAATAATTAAATATCTACCTCAAAACTGGCATACTTATTGTTATATAAAGATAAAATCATAAATTTTTATTAGTCAATAGAATCAATTCTGTTCAAATAAATATGGAAAAGAAGTTTTCATATATTCCATATTTTCCCAAGTGGTACTTTCCTCGCTAAACTGATCCCACTGGACCTTACATTGTCTTATTTCATGATTTCTTAAATGCAATTGGCAAGTTTCCAGTACTCGTATTGGTTTAACCATGATAATTCCTAGGTCTTAGACCTACAAGGAATTCCAATTTAACACATGTGATGAATTTGAAACATATTTCTTAAGAAAAGAAATATGGAAAACATCATGCATTCGTGACAAAGCGGGAGGTAATGTTAGACGATAAGCTACAGGGCTGATTACTTCCACAATTTCAAAAGGTCCCACATAATGAGGTGATAACTTAGCAGCCTTGCCAAAAGTTATAGAAATATTTTTCAGTTTAACTTGAAGAAAGACCTCACCAAAGTTCAAATTTCGTATCAACCTGCTTTAATTCAGCATAAATCTTTTGTCTATCTGCTGGTTCTTTCAAACATTCATGAATCATTTTAACTTGTTTTTCCATTTTTGTGAGAATTTCAAGTCCAATTACCTCTCTATCCTCAATGTTGTCCCAAATAACAAGGGTTCTACATTTCCTTTCATAGAATGCTTCAAAAGGAGCCATCTTTAGAGAAGCATGATATGTATTCTTGTATGAAAATTTAACTAATGGGAGGTACTCTTCCCAATTATACTAATGATCCATACAATACATATGTAACAGATATTCTAAAACTTGATTAACTCTTTCAGTCTATCCATTTGTTTCCAGATGATACACATAACTGAAATTCAACTTAGTTCCTAGAGCTACATTAAGTGTTTGCTAAAACCTTGACATCATTCTAGGATCTCTATCAGATATGATTAATTTAGGTACTCCATGTAATCTAAAAATCTCATGTACAAATATTTTTTATATAACAAGGGAATAATCCTTAAGATTGCAAGCAATAAAGTGTGCTACTTTTGTTAGTTTATCAACAACTACATAAATAACATAATTTATATTTCTTGACATAGACAATCCTTGTACAAAATCCATGATTATCACATGTCATTTGTACTGTGGTATGCTGTGAGGATACAATAAACTATCCGGGTGCATGTTTTCCACTTTAACTCGTTGACATTCCAAGTAATGTGTCACAAACTCAATGATGTCCTTTTTCATCCCTTTCCAAAAATATTGTTGTTTTATATCAGCAAACATTTTTGTAATGTCAAGGTGGTCCAAAAAAAGGTGAATTGTGAAATTCAGCTAACAATTTCTTTCTCAAATCATTTAACAAAGGTACGTATACTCTGTTTTCAAATCATAAGATTACTTCCTTATTGAAGTGAAAACCTCTATACCTCAAATCATTTAGATCTATAGCAAGTGTTGTTTTTACTTGCTGAAAATAAGAATCAAATTCCATAATGCTCTTCACTTCATCTATGAACTGAGTTCTTAACGTTATAAGAGCATAAATGTGTTTCCTATGACTTAGAGCATCCACAACTCTATTTTCCTTACCTTTAATGTAACTTATGTCAAAATCATATTGAGAGAAAAAATCTAACCACCTTCACTATGTTGCATTCAGATTTGGCTGAGTGAAAATGTACTTCACCCAAGATGATCAGTTTTTAATTCAAAATGTTTACTAAGTAGGTAATGCCTCCAAACTTGAATTGCATGAACAATGGAAACAAGCTCTAAATCATGTGGAGCATAATTCAACTCATGTAACTTTAATTTTCTACTTTCGTATGTTATGAAATGATCATTTTGTAACAAAATACCTCCTATACCTTCACCAGATGCATCAGTTACCGCCGTAAAGTCTCCATTAGGATCTGGTACTGCTAGAATAGGTGTTGAAGTTAACTGTACCTTCAAAGTTTTGAATGCAATTTCACATTTCTCACTCCAAACAAACTTCTTATACTTCTTTTGTAAAGATTATATTGGTGCAACCACCTTAGAAAAATCTTTTACAAATTTTCTATAGTAGCCAGCAAGCCCCGTGAAGCTTCTAACTTCATGTACATTATTTCATGTAGGCCACATAGTTATAGATAAATTTTTTGAAGGATCTACAACAATTCCATTCTTACTTATTACATGTCCCAAATAGTGCACCTCTGTGTCTTAGAAAGAACATTTAGATAGCTTACCAAATAATCATCTCTTTCTCAAAATTTCTAAGACTATCTTCAAATGCTCATGTTTTTCCTCAATACTTTTAGAATATATGAGAATATCATCCAAGAATATGAGAACAAATTTTTCCAAGTATTCTTGAAAGATATTATTCGTTAAATTCATAAATGTTGCAGGTGCATTTGTTAATCCTAAAGGTAAAATCGTAAGCTCATAATGTCCATACCTTGTTGTGAAAGTTGTTTTATGAATGCACTCATCCTTAATCTGCAATTGATGATATCCAGATCAAATATCTATCTTAGAATATACTGATGTTCCACGCATCTAATAAAATAGATCATCAATCCTAGGGAGTGGGTATCTATTCTTGATTGTTGCTTTGCTTAATATCTTATAATCAATGTAAAATCTAAGTGTTCCATCCTTCTTTTTCACAAAAACTACTGGTGCTTCCCAAGGTGAAACAATTGGCCTAATCAAACCTTTAGAAAAAAGTTATTGTAACCTAGCTTTAAGCTCTACTAATTATGTAGTAGTCATTCGATATGGTGCCTTAGAAATAGGCTTAGTTCCAGGCATGATCTCAATTGTGAAATCAAACTCCATTTTGGGTGGAAGACATGGTAATTATTCTAAAATATGTCACTAAAGTCTCATAACAGTGGATATCATTCCATGACATCACTGTTCTCTTCAGTTGTTTCTATAATTTTTACCGCATACAAGAAACAACCTTTATTTTTGGCCTTTTTAAGTTGCATAGTTGACAGTTTTCTAATAGAAATCTCACGTTTCACACCTTGAATCTCTATTGTTTTTTGGAGGTCATCTAAACAACTAATGTATTTTTCAAAATGGTCCACTTTAGCCTTATGTTCTGCTAACCAATTAACACCTATGATTACATCATAACACCCCAAATATGCAACATAAAGATCAAATATATTAGAAAAGTTAGGTAAATCAAGGACTTATCCAAAAATACACGTACTAATTATATGAACAAAATTATTTCCATAATGTACAGTCCATGTTTTATCCATGTTTCTAGCTTTTCTTTTTAGTTTTGATGCTAATTTACTAGAAATAAAACATTTAGTAGCTCCGATGTCAAAAAGAATAGTTATCGGTAAACCAAATAACTAACCTGGAACCTCTATGGGCGTGGTTGGTTTCTCTGCCTGCTTGTCAGCTATTGTAGCATGTATCTTGTGTTGTTGATTATGATCATCCTTCTTCAAAGGGAATTTATTTACATAATGATCTTTTCCATAGTTATAACAACCTCCTACAGATCCCTTCCTAGGCACAGGTTTATTTCTAGCCCTAGAGTTATCATTCTGACATCCATAGGACTTATGTCTGTTATTATTGCTATTGATAAATTTTTCCATGCATTACCAGAAAACTTCTTTGTTTCTACTTTCCTGTTAGTATCAGATGAAAACTTACTTTTCATTCTGAATTTCTGCCATGGTCCTTTCTTAGGTGTAAGACATGATGAAGAGGAGTTGGGGATTTTCTTCCTTACTTCCTCCTTATCAGCAAAAATTTCCTTCAATTTATGTTCCTACCTTATGGCCTTTTCAACAACCCCTTTAATCATGGTTGAGCTATGAATATCCACCTCCCCTCCTATAATGAGATTCAATCCCATGATGAATTTTTGTATCTTGAAATTCTCATCAGTTTGGTACTAGGGTACATACTTAAAGAGTTTAGTAAACCGCTCCCAATACTCAGTTACAGTTATCTTTCCTTGAGCTAAGTTCTAGAATTCATTCATTTTCTGATCATACTAAAGTTGTAGCAGCCAACATTGCCTAAAATAACCTTTAAATTGATCCCATGTGATATTAGTTTTATCAATGTTTAACTCAGCCTTACAGCTGTCCCACCATGAAGATGCCTCATGGGAAAGCTGATATGCTCCCCATATTGCCTTAGTTTCTTTTGAGAAATTCCTTATTGCAAATTATTTTTCCATTTTGTTGAGCTAATTCTCAGCTCCATCCCTTAATGTCATGCCATCAAATTGGGTGAACTTATCCTTTTTATATCATTAGTGATTTCAGATGTCAGCCTAGCATTTTTATTCTCGCGCTGATCAGGTATGTTCACATTGTTATTAGCAACACCTAAATTGGCATTGTCCTCTAGAGGTGGCTGATTATTTTTACCAGCATCTTCTTCCTCCTCATTTCCCATTACTTACTATTCAAGTATAGCCAAATGATCTCTTATGTCCAATATGACAATAAGGATCTCATCGAGTTTCTAGGTAGTTGTTGCTCCTTTCTCATGTAGAGGATTATTTGTAACATTTCCTCTTGTTCTAACAATTTTTTGTTAACAAGAAAATGTATGTTTCATCAGATTATGGACATAATAGTTCCAAGAGCTGCAACCTTCAGCTCTGATACCAAGATGTAACATTCCCATTTTAATACTTTATAAACAAGGCAATTTATTTTTTGAAACACAATGTTTTCTGTTCTAAATAAGGCATATTTTAGAACACACATTTCATGCCAATCACTCTCCTAACAAATAACCATATGCAGCTATAATGACTTGGGATGCTACCGATCTCCCATTCCATGACTCCATTACCTAACAATCTCTCATCTTTGAATTTAACATAGAATACTTTATGTATACTACGTATACTTGGTTTTCCTTCCCTAAAATAGGTACTGAGTGATCTATTTAAAGAAGCTATATGAATATTTGTTAGTAATATTCATCTGAAATCATGTTGCTTTGAACGAGGTGACATAGGACAAAGCAAATAGCAGCTTGCAATACTTTGGCCAAAGATTTTCAACATATTGTTCATGTCACTATTCCTAGATGGCATACTTGTCATTCCAGAATATGTCCTTCATCTCACTGATCTGTTATCTAGAATGGTCTTTACTAACTTCTGTCAGTCCACTTGCCCAACGTTTGTCCCTAACAAAGGTTAACAACATAATTTGTTTAGGAAGATGCCTACGATGATTGAGGGTAAATGGGCATACTAAGTTTACGTAAGTAACTAAATGTGCCAAGTTACCTTGAGTCATGGAAGGCTAATCCCAATCCAAAACATTCTACTCACTTGATCTAGAGAGAATCTAAGTTCAAGTCCTTATGGGTGTAGATCTAGATGATCAATGCAGAAGGGTGTTTCCACATAACAACTGCAACACAATATCCTCAAGAAGACACTAGTCTTCTTGAAGGTATAGTCCTGCAATTGACATGTGCCAAAATCTGACAGAAACTTCCTCATCATGATGCACATACCCCTAGGAGGTTATTAATACATTATTAATTTAGATTATTAAACAGATCACAACAACCCTGCTAAACCCTAATCCAACACTCCATAATTTCTTTTCTATCTTTGATTCAATTAATCATTAAAGAACTTTCGTAACTTATGATTGTTTTTTATGTTCATTTTACTTGGATTAACAAATAATTATCCAAAAACAGGAAAACAACATCATAAGCTCCATTATAATGTAACTTAACAATTCAAAGAAGGTGTAACAACCAAATAGGTTCAACTATAGTAGACTTCATAGGAAATGAAGTCTAATGATTAATGATCATATCACCATTCTTTAGATTACATTCCTTTAAGTGAGGAAGATTCTTCCTCTACATGATTAAGTTTTAGGGTTTTTCATACCCTTCTTATCTTTCACAATTTATATAGTTTTAATGCATATTCATCACACATTCCATTACTATGTTAGAATTGTTTAGATAAAGAACATTATTTTATGCAACTTAACAAGTTGTATCTTAATAAGGGAAATTGAACTAATTCCCTTTATCCAACTTATCGAGTTTATCTGAAGTTAGTATATAAGAGATATGAAGAATATCATGAAGATAGGATTTCCATCTCCTTCATAAAATACAAGATAATTTACACAACCCATACAAGTAAATCTCCAACTCTAAATTCATCATTATAAACTTATAAATTTACAAGACTATACATTTCAGGCATATTGTATAACAAATAACCTTCATTCAAAAAAGAAATACAACTTTTATTTTTCAATAAAACTCAAGAATGAATCAAAATTCTTTACAAATAGTCACACTTAAATCAGCCAAGACATCATAAAATTTACTGCCTTCTTTTACCACTTACGAAATCCATCTACAAAAATTGCTAGCACGTGTTAGTTCATTGAATTGAGCATGATAAGCACTAAGCATTAAAATGAAGTGCACTTAACTAGTTATTTCATTAAAACAACTCTAATTTAATGAAGCAATTAATGTAATCATTTAAAATAAGCATAAGTAATAACATCCCAAAAATAAGCCACAAATATAAATCTGTAATCACTTTATGAGAGACCATTATATAAACAACAACTACTGCATTATATCATATAATTATTATCCCAACATATACTTATTTACATTAATTAGCATCCCTTGGCATTTAACTATCTCATAATTCTTACCAAATTTGAAATACATAATTGATCTTTCTATTGACAAGAGTTTCTTTTGAAATCAAATACTTCCTTATCATTCTTTCCAAGTTTTCAGAAAATATGTAAATTCAAGTTAATTACAGCAATGTAATCCTTTTAAGATGAATAATCCTACATCATAAATAAACAAAAGATTCACAAATCATAAAAGGCATCCTAATTCTAGGTTGAGTAAAATAACCTAGGTTTTATATTAGGCCTCTTAACAATACAAGAATGTATGCCAAGTCTTCAATGTTTCATTTACCAAATTGAGACATTCCCAAATTTCCATAGGTATACATCAAGTATAAAAGTAAATACTAGTATCAAATACTAGTCAATTACTTATAATAAGTAAAGTATTCGATTCAATCAAACCTATATAGGTTCATAAAAAGATAACAGAGAAAAAACTGAAAGTACATAATTTCCATTTCCTTTTCATCCGGTTTAACCAAATCCTTCTTTTTATCCTCAGAAAGGAAGGATCAACATCCTCAATTTAAACAACTTAAATAATTAAAAAGAAGATTCAATACAACTATTCTCGAATTCAACATTCATTATGAAATAGTAGTTAGGTTCAGAGTGAACTGAATTCATACATATATTGTTCATACATATGAAATAAAGAAACAAATTCATCATTTCTTTAAGAGATAATAATTCCTTAATAAGAATTCCAATCTAATCTAAGAAGGAAGAGGAACAAACAATTATAAACACACTTTCAACCATTATGAGTTTTCAACACTTGTTCATATATTAGTAATTGATCAAACTCCTACATTCCATTATGCAAGATATGACTCATACAGGGGTTATATTTTACCCTTATCCATTTGAGAAAGGATCATACTATCTGTTAAGTACATAGAGAGTAATAACAAATAGAACTACCAAAATATGTATGCCTCAACCATATGCAACAGTCAAAGTAGAATAATTACCATTTGCATTTAATTGATCAAACTTAACTGAAAACCACCTTAAGTTGATAAGACAATCCAATTAACACATCAATTATGAAACCAAGCAGGCTCAAACAGAGTTGATTTGGTTTCCTAATAAAACCAAAAAGACAAACTTAAAAATAAGTAAGTCTAACATTGAAATTTTTCTGAGAATAACTCAAATAAACCAAACAGACCTGAGAAGGTAATTCCCTCTTGACATGCAAGATAGAGAAAATTCATTTTCCAGTTTTAGAGAGTAATTTTACAATACTATATTCAATATCAGAATGGACATAAAAATGATTCCAAGAAACTCTATCAGACTAACAAGATAGTTTCCATATCGACAAAATAAAGTCAATCTACAAAGAAACATGATCAGCTGAGTTCCACCGAAAACAATCTAAACTTTCCACATTTGAAAAGAAATATCGAAAGGAAAGAACCCCAAACCAAGTTCAATGTATCAAACAGTTCCATTCAAGTTCAGTATGAATACAAGACTCAATACATAGCTACAATCAAAAAAGTTCTCATCCTTAACAACTTGAATACAATAACTCAAACCAAGCTACAGTCAAATAGACTATTATCCCTTAATAACTCGTATTGCCTCTCAAAACCAAACAATACGACTATACAAACTCTTAATAAAAGCAAAGTTCAAGGCAAGAGAAACTCATATAAGAAAAGGGTATTCACCCCCCTTCATTGTTTAAACAAGCCGAAGTATGACTTACAACAACTCAAAACCACACTTCTCTTTTATAAAAAAACACGAGTTTCAATCCGAACTATATATAAGATAAAATACAGATTGAAATAATATTAAAAAAATCCTTTCACAAAACAACTCAAGAAGTTTGGAATGATCATATAAACAATCGAATAAAACAAAAAGAGTAATGCACGATACCCAAAGATGGGAAAAAATTGTCATAGTATACTTTTCCATAACTCCTGTTCATAATCCGTTAAGTGCATTCCTTTACGAAACGTAAAATAGAGTAAACAATGCAACAAAACCAACTCATAAAAGCATAAAGAAACATAACAATACACTTCACTTTCATAGAAGGGACTTTCTGTTAAAATTCCAACAAAGCTCATATGCCCAAATCCACTTTCGAGTATACAATCCAAAAATTCTAACTAAAACCAAATAGAAGGGTCTTGTAGCTCAAAATGTATCATCACATTTAAATAATTCAGAGAGAACACACACACAAGTACAACCTTCTCATGCAAGAAATATGAATCCATAAACCACATATTTCTTCTATCAAGCAAGCAATTAACTAGAGAAAATAGAAAACTATTTACCCACAAAGAGCAGAGTTGTTTTTATGATAACATTTAGAGAAGAGTAAGAAATATTAATGGGTAGAGCCTATCATGCCTTATAGTGCCTTTGTTGATTTGAAGAAGACTTCTAGGTGATTTTCCAACACCTCTTCTTCTTCAAGAAAGATCAACCAACCATAATATTTTTCCACAATGCCTCATATACTTTCCTCGAATAAAAAATAGATCAGAGAAATGAAAAATAGCCACAAAGTGAAGATCAAACTATTGGTTCGAAGAATCAGATAGCTCCATGAAGAGAAAAAATTGTGAAGCATGAAAAACCAAACAACCCCCAATAAATCCACCAGCATGCCTTCTAAGACAGTTTTCTCGCCAAAACTGACACGAATTAATGACATTAAATTATATATTCGCGCATATCTCTCCTTGCCACCGCCATCCAAAGTTGGCGAGACCAAATTGAACTTCAACATGCATTTCCAAACTTAGTGATGCCTCCATGTAGGTTCCACTAAATTTTCATGCAATTACCAAGTCTGGCAGTACTCTACCCTATTAAATCAAAATCACATCTCATTAATAGCTTAGGAAACACCACTTAGCTCCACTTACCATTCAACCCATAGGTTCCCTTTCATACCCCATTAGTTTAGGATAAATACAATTTTCTTAGGTTAGATCTTAGGTTAATTTAAAAGTATAACCTTAGGATATAACCTTCAAACAAATAGATTGCCACCTTAGGTTAGGACATAGCTTAACCAAATAGTATTAGGAAATAGGTTAGAAATAACTTATCATCCCTTAGGTTATTTCCCTTCATACTAACTTAGTATTAACAACTTAGGTTAGGATGTCATCCCACGTAGAGTGGCGTAGAAAGAGTTAGGAAAATTTACCTGAGTCTTGAATCCCATTAGGATAGAGCTTATTAGATATAGGACACGTTTATATTCTCTCTTTCTCAAGAATCCTGAAGTAGGTTTCTATTTCCCTTAATGCCATTAAGCACCCTGTAAAGGTCAATCAAGAAGAGCTCAGCACAACACAAAACAGAATGCAGGCATGGTCTTCCAAGATAATAAAGAATTTACAACAAACACAAGTTCAGTCTGTTAAGTATCTTAATCAATGAATGTCATTTTTTCATTCAGTTTAGATAATAATATTTAAAACATACCTTGGATCAATGGAATTGATCCAAGGATGAGTCCAATAGTAAGGGATAAGTTTGCAACCATTCAAACTAGATTACAACTTACTCATAAGAAGTGAAAATATATTATTGCAAGAAACAACATATCAGCCCTACAATCAAAGAGCAGAAATGATTTATCCATGGCAAGCATGATTTTTCAACAACCAAAAAAACACACATTTGTCCTGAAAATCACATGTCAATGCTTGCAATGCAAAAGAGGAATATAACAGTTTGACAAGGTGTTACATTCTTACCTCCTAAAAAGAATCATCATCCCGATGATTATATTATTTTAACAATTTACATCTAGGACAATCAACATTATTCACTTTCTTATCGTATGTCCAAAACATATCACAATTTTAAAGTTCCAGAAATCAGCATTTTCATAGTTGTTAGTTTAAAACAATTAAATATCTTCCCCAAAACTGGCATACTTATTGTTATATAAAGATAAAATCATAAATTTTTATCAATAAACAGAATCAATTCTGTTCAAATAAATATGGAAAAGCAATTTTCATATCTTCCAGATTTTCCCAAGTTACACTTTCCTCACTAAACTGATCCCACTGGACCTTACATTGTCTTATTTCACTATTTCTTAAATGCAGCTGGTGAGTTTCCAATACTCATATAGGTGTAACCACGATAATTCCTACTTCCTGGACCTACAAGTAATTCAAATTTAACACATGTGATAAATTTGAAACATATTTCTTAAGCAAAGAAATATGGAAAACATCATGCATTCATGACAAAGTAAGAGGTAATGCTAGACGATAAGCTACAGGGTTGATTAATTCCACAATTTCAAAGGGTCCCTCATAACAAGGTGATAACTTTGTAGCCTTGCCAAAAGTCATAGAACTCTATTTCAGTTTAACCCGAAGAAAGACCTTCTCACCAAGTTCAAATTTCCTATCAACCCACTTTAAGTCAACATAACTCTTTTGTCTCTCTGTTGCTTCTTTCACGCATTCACAAATCATTTTAACTTCCTGTTCCATTTCCATGAGGATTTCATGTCCAATTACCTCTCTATCCTCAATGTTGTCCCAACTAACAAGGGTTCTACATTTCCTTTTGTACAATGCTTCAAAAGGAGCCATCTTTAGAGAAGCATGATATGTATTATTGTATGCAAATTCAACTAATGGGAGGTACTCTTCCCACTTATATTGCTCATCCATACAATACATCTATAACATATCTTCTAAAACTTTATTAACTCTTTCAGTATGTCCATCCATTTCTGGATGATACACAGAACTAAAATTCAGCTTAGTTCCTAGAGCTGCATTAAGTTTTTTCCAAAACCTTAACATCATTCTAGAATCTCTATCAGATATGATTAATTTAGGTACTCCATGTAATCTGAAAATATCATGTACAAATATTTTTTCCAAAATTGGGGAATCATCCTTAAGATTACCAGTAATAAAGTGTGCTACTTTTGTTAGTTTATCAACAACTACCAAAATAACATCATGTTTATTTCTTGACATAGGCAATCCTTGTACAAAATCCATGCTTATCACTTGCCATTTGTACTGTGGTATGTTGTGAGGATACAACAAACTGGCTAGGTGCATATGTTCCACTTTAACTCATTGAAACTCCAAGCAATGTGTCACAAACTCAATGACGTCCTTTTTCATCCCTTTCCAGAAATATTGTTGTTTTATATCAGCAAGAATTTTTGTAATGCCAGGGTGTCCACAAAAAGGTGAATTGTGAAATTCAGCTAACAATTTCTTTCTCAAATCATTTAGCAAAGGTATGTATACTTGTTTTCAAATCATAAGATTCCTTTGTTATCGAAGCAAAAACCTCTATACCTCAAATGATTTGAATTTGTAGCGAGTGATTTTTTTACTTGCTAAAAATAAGAATCAGATTCCATAAAGCTTTTCACTTCATCTTTGAACTAAGTTCTTAATGTTATAAGAGTAGAAATGTTCTTCCTACGACTTAGAGCATCAGCAACTCTGTTTTCTTTACCTTTAATGTTACTTATGTCAAAATCATATTGAAACAAAACTTCTAACCACCTTCATTGTCTTGCATTCAGATTTGGCTGAGTGAAAATGTACTTCAGCCCAAGATGATCAATTTTTAATTCAAAAGGTTTACCAAGCAGGTAATGCCTCCAAACTTGAAGTGCATGAATAATGGAAGCAAGCTCTAAATCATGTGGATCATAATTAAACTATTGTAGCTTTAGTTTTCTACTTTTGTTTGCTATGACATGATCAGTTTGTAACAAAATACCTCCTAAACCTTCAGCTGATACATTAGTTACTACCATAAAGTCTCAATTAGGATTTTGTACTACTAGAATAGGTGCTGAAGTTAATTGTTCCTTCAAAGTTTTGAATGTAATTTCACATTTCTCACCCCAAACAAACTTCTTATCCTTCTTTTGTAAAGAAGTTATTGGTACAACCACCTTAGAAAAATCTTTTACAAATTTTCTATAGTAGCCAGCAAGCCCCATGAAGCTTCTAACTTCATGTACATTCTTTTGTGCAGGCCACTCAATTATATCTACTATTTTTCAAGGATATACAGAAATTCCATTCTTACTTATTACATGTCCCAAATAATACACTTCTGTGTTATAGAAAGAACATTTAGATAGCTTACCAAATAACCATCTCTTTCTCAAAATTTCCAAAACAATCTTCAAATGATCATGGTGTTCCTTAATACTTTTAGAATATATGAAAATGTCATCCAAGAATACAAGCACAAATTTGTCCAAGTATTCTTGAAATATATTATTCATTAAATTCATAAATGTTGTAGGTGCATTTGTTAATCCAAAAGGTAAAACCATGAATTCATAATGTCCATACCTTGTTGTGAAATTTGTTTTATGAATGTCCTCATCCTTAATCCACAATTGATGATATCCAGATCGAAGATCTATCTTAGAATATACCGATGCTCCATGCATGTGATCAAATAGATCATCAATCCTAGGGAGTGGGTATCTATTCTTGATTGTTGCTTTGTTTAACATCCTATAATCAATGCACAATCTAAGTGTTCCATCCTTCTTTGTCACAAAAATTATTGGTGCCCCCTAAGGTGAAACACTTGGCCTAATCAAACCTTTAGACAAAAGTTCTTAAAACTTAGGCTTAAGCTCTACTAATTCTGTAGAAGTCATTTGATACGGTGCCTTAGAAATAGGCTCAATTCCAGGCTTGATCTCAATTGTGAAATCAAACTCCCTTTTGAGTGGAAGACTTGGTAATTCTTCTAGAAATATGTCACTGAAGTCTTGTAATAGCAGATATCGTTCCATGACACCGTTATTCTCTTCAATTGTTTCTATAATTTTTACTACATATAAGGTACAACCTTTATTTTTGGCCTTTTTAAGTTGCATAGCTGATAGTTTTCTAACAAAAATCTCACGTTTCACACCCTGAATCTCTGTTGTTTTCTATAGGTCATCTAAACAACTAATGTGTTTTTCAAAATAGTCCACTTTAGCCTTATGTTCTACTAACCAATTAACACCTATGATTACATCATAAGACCCCAAAGGTGTAACATAAAGATCAAATTCAGTGGAAAAGTTAGGTAAATCAAGGACTACTCCAAAAAGACACATACTAACAGTATGAACAATATTATTTCCATAATGTACATTCCATGTTTTATCCATATTTCCATATTTTTTTAAGTTTTGATGCTAATTTACTAGAAATAAAACATTTAGTAGCTCCGGTGTCAAAAATAATAGTTATCGGTAAACCAAATAACTTAGCCGGAACCTTTATGGGTGTGGCCTATTTCTCTACCTGCTTGTCAGCTACTGTAGCATGTATCTTGTTCTACTGATTACGATCGTCCTTTTTCAAAGGGCATTAATTTGCATAATGATCTTTTCCACAATTATAACAGCCTCCTACAAGTCCCTTCCTAGGCTTGGGTTTTTTTCCAGCATTAGAGTTATCATTCTTACCTCCATAGGACTTCTGCCCATTATTATTGCTCTTGATAAATTTGTTCCTTGCACTACCAACAAACTTGATTATTGTTTCTTTCCTGTTAGTATCAGATAAAAAATTATTTTTCATTCTAAATTTCTTCCATGGTCTTTTCTCAGGTGCAAGAGATCATGAAGAGGATTTGTGGATTTTCTTCCTTACTTCCTCCTTATAAGTAGAAATTACCTTCAATTTATGTTCCCACCTTATGGCCTTTTCAACAACCCCTTCCATCATGGTTGGGATATGAACATCCACCTCCCCTCCTATAACGGGATTCAATCCCATGATAAATTTCCATATCCAGATCTTCTCATCAATTTGGTACTCGGATACATACTTAAGAAGTTTACTAAACCGCTCCCAATACTTAGTTATAGTTAGCTTTCCTTGAGCTAAGTTCTGGAATTTAGTCATTTTCTGATCATAGTAAAGTTGCGGTAGCTAACATTTCCTAAAATAACCTTTAAAATTGATCCCATGTGATATTAGTTTCATCAATGTTTAACTCAGCCTTATGGCTATCCCACCATGAAGATGCCTCATATGAAAGCTGATATGCTCCCCATATTACCTTTGTTTCATCTGAGAAATTTCTTATTACAAATTATTTATGCATTACTCTGAGTCAATTCTCAACTCCATCCCCTAATATGGTGCCATCAAACTTGGGTGGACTTATCCTTTTTATATCATTAGTGAGTTCAACTACCAGCCTAACCTTTTTTTTCTCAGGCTGATCAGGTATGTTCACATTGTTATTATGAACACTTAAATTTTCTTTCTTCTCTAGAGGTGGTTGATTATTGTTACCAACATCTTCTTCCTCCTCATTGCTCATTACTTGATATACAATTATAGCCAAATGATCTCTTGTGTCCAACAGGGAAGTAAGGATCTCATCAAGTTTCTGGGTAGTTGTTGCTCCTTCCTCAGGTGGAGGATTATTTGCAACATTTCCTCTTGTTCTAACCATTTTCTGTTAACAAGAAAATTTAAGTTTCATCATATTATGGACACAATAGGTCCAAGAGCTGCAACCTTTAGCTCTAATACCAAGATGTAACATTCCCATTTTAAGACTTTAGAAACAAGGGATATTTTTTTTTGAAACACAATGTTCTCTGTTCTAAATAAGGCATCATTTAGAACACATATTCCATGCCAATCAATCTCATAACAGATAACCATATGCAGTTGTAATGACTCAGTATGCTACTAATCTCTCATTCCATGACTTAGTTACTAATCGATCTCTTATGTTTGACTTTATCATAAAATAATTTGTATACTACGTATACTTGGTTTTCCTACCCTAAACCAGGTACTGAGTGATCTGTTTAAAGAACCTATATGAATATTTGTTACCAATATTCATCTGACATCATGTTGCTTTAAACTAGGTGACATAGGACAACGTAACCAGCAACTTGTGATACTTTGGCCAAAGATTTTCAACATACTGTTCATGTCACTATTCCTAGAGGACATACTCATCATTCCAGAATACATCCTTCACCTCACTCATCTGTTATCTAGAATGGTCTTTACTGACTTTTGTCAATCCACTTGCCCAAGGTTTGTCTCTAATGTAAGTTAACAACATAATTTGTTTAGAAATATTCCCACAATGATTGAGGGTAAATGGGCATACTCGGTTGACCTAAGTCAACCGAATGTGCCAAGGTACCCTGAGTCATGGAAGTCTACTCCTAATCCAAAAAATGCTATTAACTTGATCTAGAGAGAAACTAAGTTCAAGTCCTTATGTGTGTAGATCTAGATGATCAATGTAGAAGGGTGTTGCCACATGTCAACTATAACATTGTATCCTTGAGAAGATCCTAGTCTTCTCAAAGGTACAATCATGTAGTTGGTGTGTGCAAAAATCCTACAAAAAATACCTTGTCATGATGTACATACCCCTAGGAGGATATTAATACATTATTAATTTAGATTATTAAATAGATTACAAAAACCCTGCTAAACCCTAATCCAACACTCCATAAGTTCTTTTCTATATTTGATTCAATTAATCATTAAAGAACTTCCTTAACTTATGATTTCTTTTTATGTTCGTTTTACTTCGCTTAACAAATAGTTATCCAAAAATAGGACAACAACATCATAAGTTCCATTATAATGTAACTTAACCATTCAAAGGTGTAACAACCAAATAGGTTCAACTATAGTAGACTTCATAGGAAATGAAGTCTAATGATTAACAATCATATCACCATTCTTTAGATTACATTCCTTTGAGTGAGGAAGAGTCTTCCTCTACATGATTAAGTGTTAGGGTTTGTCATACCCTTCTTATCTTTCACAATTTCTATAGTTTTACTGCATATTCATTACACATTCCATTACTATGTTATAATTTTTTACATAAAGAACGTTATCTTATGTAACTTAACAAGTTGCATATTAATAAGGAAAATTGAACTAATTCCCTTTATCCAAATTATCAAGTTTATCTGAAATAAGCATATAACAAATATGAATAATATCATCAACATAGGATTTCCATCTCCTTCATAAAATACAAGATAATTTACACAACCAATACAAGTAAATCTCCAACTTTCAATTCATATTATAAACTTATAAATTTAAAAGACTATGCTTTTTAGGCATACTGTATAACAAAAAACCTTCATTCTAAAAAGAATACAAATTTTATTTTTCAATACAACTCAAGAATGAATTGGAATTCTTTACAAAGAGTGAGACTTAAATCAGCCAAGACATCATAAAATTTACTACCTTCTTTTATCACTTACGAAGTCCATCTGCAAAAATTGCTAGCACGGGTTAGTTCATTGAACTGAGCATGATAAGCACTAAGCATTAAAATGAAGTGCACTTAACTAATTGTTTCATTAAAACAACTCTGCTTTAATGAAGCAATTAATGCAGCCATTTAAAATAAGCATAAGTAATAACATCCCAAAAATAAGCACAAATATAAATCTGCAATCACTTTATGAGAGAACATTATATAATCAGCAACTACTGCATTATATCATATAAGTATTGTCCCAACATATACTTATTTACATTAATTAGCATCCCTTGGCATTTAACTATCTCATAATTCTTACAAAATTTGAAATACATAATTGATCTTTCTATCGACAAGAGTTTCTTTCGAAATCAAATACTTCCTTATCATTCTTTCCAAGTTTCTAGAAAATATGTAAATTCAAGTTAATTACAGCAATGTAATCCTTTTAAGATGAATCATCCTACATCTTAAATAAACAAAAGATTCACAAATCATAAAAGGCAACCTAATTCTAGGTTAAGTAAAATAACCTAGGTTTTATATTAGGCCTCTTAACAATACAAGAATGTATGCCAAGTCATCAATGTTTCATTTACCAAATTGAGACATTCCCAAATTTCCATAGGTATACATCAAGTATAAAAGTAAACAGTATCAAATACTAGTCAATTACTTACAATAAGTAAAGTATTTGATTCAATCAAACCTATACAGGTTCATAAAAAGATAAAGGAGAACAAACTGAAAGTACATAAGTTTGCATTTCCTTTTCATCCGGTTTAACTGAATCCTTCTTTTTATCCTTAGAAAGGAAGGATCAACATCCTCAATTTAAATAACTTAAATAATTAAAAAGAAGATTCAATACAACTATTCTCAAATTCAACATTCATTATGAAATAACAGCTAGGTTCAGAGTGAACTGAATTCATACATATGTTCATACATATGAAATAAAGAAATAGATTCACCATTCCTTTAAGAGATAATCATTCCTTAACAAGAATTCCAATCTAATCCAAAAATGAAGAGGAACAAACAATTATAAACTCACTTTCAACCATTATGAGTTTTCAACATTCATTCAAATATTAGTAATTGATCAAACTCCTACATTCCATTATGCAAGATATGACTCATACAGGGTTATCTTTTACCCTTATCCAATCGAGAAAGGATCATACTATCTGTTAAGTACATAGAGAGTAATAAAAAATACAACTTCCAAAATATGTATGCCTCAGCCATATGCAACAGTCAAAGTAGAACAATTACCATCCACATTCAACAGGTCAGACTTAACTGAAAACCACCTTGAGTCAACAAGACAATCTAATCAACACATCAATTACGAAACCAAGTAGGCTCAAACAGAGTTGATTTGGTTTCCTAATAAAACCAGAAAGATAAACTTAAAAAGAAGTAAGTCTAACATCGAAATGTTTCTGAGAATAACTTGAATAAACCAAACAAACCTGAGAAGGTAATTCCCTCTTGACATGTAGATAGACAAAAGTTGTTTTCCAGTTTCAGAGAATAATTTTACAATACTATCTTCAATATTAGAATGGATAGAAAAATGATTCCAGGAAACTCTATCAAACTAAAAATATAGTTGATCTACAAAGAAACACAATCAGCTGAGTTACACCAAAAAAAATCTATACTTTCCACATTTGAAAAGAAATATCGAAAGGAAAGAACCACAAACCAAGTTCAATGTATCAAATAGTTCCATTCAAGTTCAGTATGAATACAAGACTCAATACATAGCTACAGTAAAAAAAAATTCTCATCCTTAACAACTTGAATACAAGAACTCAAACTGAGCTACAATTAAATAGGACTATTATCCCTTAATAACTTGTATTACCTCTCATAACCAAACAATACAACTATACAACTCTTAATAAAATCAAAGTTCAGGGCAGAGAAACTTAAATAAGAAAAGGGTATTCACCCCCCTTCGTTGTTTAAACAAGCCAAAGTATGACTTACAACAACTCAAAACCACACTTCTCTTTTATCAACAAAACATGAGTTCTAGTCCGAACTGTATATAAGATAAAATACAGATTGAAAGAATATTATAAAACTCTTTTCACAACACAACTCAATAAGTTTCTGATGATCATATAAACAATCGAAGACAAGAAAAAGAGTAATGCAAGATACCAAAAGATGGGAAAAAATTGTCATAGTATACTTTTCCACAACTCCTGTTCAGAATCTGTTAACTGTATTTCTTTACGAAATGAAAAATAGAGTAAACCATGTAACTAAACCAACTCATAAAATTGTAACGAAACATAACAATACATTTCCCATTCAAAGAAGAGACTTCCTGTTAAAATTTCCAACAAATCTCATACACCCAAATCCACTTTCGAGTATACAGTCAAAAAATATGAACTAAAACCAAATAGAAGGGTCTCGTAGCTCAAAATGTATCATCACATTTAAATAATTCAGAGAGAACACACACACACACGTACAACCTTCTCATGCAAGAATTATGAATCCATAAACCACAGATTTCATCTATCAAGTAAGCAATTAACCAGAGAAAATAGAAAACTATTTACCCACAAGGAGCAGAGTTGTTTTTATGTAAAAATTTAGAGAAGAGAGAAATATTAATGGGTAGAGCCTATCATGCCTGATAGTGCCTCTTTTGATTGAAAGAAGACTTCTAGCTAACTTTCAAACACCTCTTCTTATCCAAGCAAGATCAACCAACCATAATCTTTTTCCATAATGCCTCGTATACTTTCCTCAAATCAAAAATAGATCAAAGAAATCAAAAATAGCCACATAGTGAAGTTTAAACTGCTGGTTCAAAGAACCAGATAGCTTCATGCATAGAAAAAATCATGAAGCATGCAAAACCAAACAAACCCCAAAAAATCTGCCAGCATGCCTTCCAAGATGGTTTGCTCACCAAAACTAAGGAAAATTAATGACATTAAATTGCATATTCCCACATATCTCTCTTTTCCACCGCCATCAAAAGTTTTCGAGACCAAATTGAACTTCAACATGCATATCCAAACTTAGTGATGCTTCCACGTAGGTTCCACTAAACTTTCATGCAATTACATAGTCTTGCAGTACTCTTCCCTATTAAATCAAAATCACATGTCATTAATAGCTTTAAAACCGCTGCTTAGCTCCCACTTACCAATCGACCCATACGTTCCCTTTCATACCCCATTAGTTTAGGATAGATACAATTTTCTTAGGTTATATCTTAGGTTAGTTTAAAAGTATAACCTTAGGATATAACCTTCAAACAAATAGATTGCCACCTTAGGTTAGGACATAGCTTAACCAAATAGTATTAGGAAATAGGTTAGAAATAACTTAGCATCCCTTAGGTTATTTCCCTTCATACTAACTTAGTATTAACAACTTAGGTTAGGATGTCATCCCACGTAGAGAGGCTTAGAAAGAGTTAGGAAAATTTACCTGAGTCTTGAATCCCATTAGGATAGACCTTATTCAATATAGGAAATGTTTATATTCTCTCTTTCTCAAGAATCCTAATGCAGGTTTCTATCCCTTAATGCCATTAAGTTCCCTACAAAGGTCAATCAAGAAGATTCGAGCACAACACACAACAAAATGCAGGCACAATATTCCAAGATAATAAAGAATTTACAACAAACACAAGTTCAGTCTGTTAAGTCTCTTAATCAATGAAGGTCATTTTTTCATTCAATTTAGATAAGAAGATTTAAAACATACCTTGGATCAATGGAATTGATCCAAGGATGAGTCCAATATTAAGGGATAAGTTTACAACCATTCAAACTAGATTACACCTTACTCATAATAAGTTAAAATATATTATTACAAGAAACAACATATCAACCCTACAATCAAAGAGAAGAAATGATTTATCCATGGCAAGCATGATTTTTCAACAACCAACGGAACACACATTTGTCCTTAAAATCACATGTCAATGTTTGTGATGTAAAAGAGGATTATAATAGTTTGACAAGGTGTTACATTCTTCCCTCCTAAAAATAATCATCATCCCGATGATTATATTATTTTAACAATTCACATATAGGATAATCAACATATTCACTTTCTTATCGTATGTCCAAAACATATCACAATTTTAAAGTTCCAAAAATCAGCATTTTCATAGCTGTTAGTTTAAAAAAATTAAATATCTGCCCCAAAACTGGCAAGTATATAAAGATAAAATCATAATTTTTTATCAATCAACATAATCAATTCTGTTCAAATAAATATGGAAAAATAGTTTTCATATCTACCAGATTTTCCCAAGTTGCACTTTCCTTGCTAAACTGATCCCACTGGACCTTACATTGTCTTATTTCATGATTTATTAAATGTAATTAGTGATTTTCCAGTACTCATATGGGTTTAACCATGATTATTCCTGGGTCCTGGACCTGCAAGGAATTACAATTTAGCACATGTGATAAATCTAAAACATATTTCTTAATCAAAGAAATATGGAAAACATCATACATTCATGACAAAGGAGGAGGTAATGCTAGATGTTAAGCGATAGGGTTGATTACTTCCATAATTTCAAAAGGTCCCACATAACAAGGTGATAACTTTACAGTCTTGCCAAAAGTTATAGAACTCTTTTTCGGTTTAACCCGAAGAAAGACCTTCTTTCCAAGTTCAAATTTCCTATCAACCTTCTTTATGTCAGCATAATTATTTTGTCTATTTTTTGCTTTTTTCAAGTGTTCAAAAATCATTTTAACTTGCTGTTCCATTTTTGTAATGATTTCAGGACCAATTACCTCTCTATCCTCAAAGTATTCCCAACTAACAGGGGTCCTGTATTTCATTCCGTACAATGATACAAATGGAGCCATCTTTAGATAAGCATGATATGTATTATTGTATGCAAATTAAACTAACAGGAGGTACTCTTCCCACTTATACTTTTGATCCATATAATACATCTGTAACATATCTTCTAAAACTTGATTAACTCTTTCAATTTGTCCATCTATTTCCAGATGATATGCAAAACTGAAATTCAGCTTAGTTCCTAGAGCTACATTAAGTGTTTTCCAAAACCTTAACATTATTCTAAGATCTCTATTAGATATGATTAATTTAGGTAATCCATGTAATATGAAAATCTCATCTACAAATATTTTTGCCAAAATAGGGGAATCATCCTTAAGATTACCAACAATAAAGTGTGCTACTTTTTTTAGTTTATCAACAAATACCAAAATAACTTCATGTTTATATCTTAACATAGGCAATCATCGTACAAAATCCATGCTTATCACTTGCCATTTGTACTTTGGTATGTTGTGAGGATACAACAAACTAGCTGGGTGCATATGTTTCGCTTTAAATCATTGACATTCAAAGCAATGTGTCACAAACTCAATGACGTCATTTTTCATCCCTTTCCAAAAATATTTTTGTTTTATATCAGTAAGCATTTTTGTAATGCCAAGATGTCCAGAAAAAGGTGAATTGTTAAATTCAACTAACAATTTCTTTCTCAAATAGTTTAGCAAAGGTACATATACTCTATTTTCAAATCGTAAGATTCCTTCATTATTGAATCAAAAACCTCTATACCTCAAATTATTTGGATCTTTAGCAAGTGTTGTTTTTACTTGCTAAAAATAAGAATCAGATTCCATAAAGATTTTCACTTCATCTTTGAACTAAGTTCTTAACATTATAAGAGCATAAATGTGCTTCCTACGACTTAGAGCATCAACAACTCTAATTTCCTTACCTTTAATGTAACTTATGTCAAAATCATATTGAGACAAAAAATCTAACCACCTTTGTTGTCTTTCATTCAAATTTGGCTGAGTGAAAATGTACTTTAGCCCAAGATGATCAGTTTTTAATTCAAAAGGTTTACCAAGCAGGTAATGCCTCCAAAATTGAAGTGCATGAACAATGGCAACAAACTCTAAATCATGTGAAGCATATTTTAACTCATGTAACTTTTTTTTTCTAATTTTGTATGCTATGACATGATCATTTTGTAAAAAAATACCTCCTATACCTTTACTAGATGCATCCGTCACCACCATAGAGTCTCCACTAGGATTTGATACTGCTAGAATATGTGCTAAAGTTAATTGTTCCTTCAAAGTTTTGAATGCATTTTCACATTTTTCACTCCAAGAAAACTTCTTATCCTTCTTTTGTAAAGAATTTATTGGTGCAACCACCTTAGAAAAATATTTTATAAATTTTCTATAATAGCCAATAATCCCCATTAAGCTTCTAACTTCATGTACATTATTTGGTGTAGGCCACTTAGTTCTAGCTACAATTTTTCAAGGATCTACAACAATTCCATTATTACTTATTACATGTCCCAAATAGTACAGTTCTATGTCATATAAAGAACAACTAGATAGCTTACCAAATAACTGTCTCTTTCTCAAAATTTCAAAAAATATCTTAAAATGCTCATGGTGTTTCTCAATAATTTTAGAATATATGAGATTTTCATCCAAAAATATGAGCAAAATGTTGTCCAAGTATTCTTGAAAGATATTATTCATTAAATTCATAAATGGTGCAGGTGCATTTGTTAATCCAAAAGGAAAAATTGTGAACTCATAATGTCCATACCTTGTTCTGAAAGCTGTTTTATGAATGTCCTCATCCTTAATCCACAATTGATGATATCTAAATCAAAGATCTATCTTAGAATATACCGATGCTCCACACATATTATCAAATAGATCATCAATCCTAGGGAGTGGGTATCTATTCTTGATTGTTGCTTTGTTTAACATCCTATAATCAATGCACAATCTAAGTGTTCCATCCTTCTTTTTCACAAAAATTGTTTGTGCTACCCAAGGTGAAACACGTGGATTAATCAAACCTTTAGACAAAATTTCTTGAAACTGAGCCTTAAGCTCTACTAATTTTGTAGTATTCATTTGATATGGTGCCTTAGAAATAGGATTAGTTCTAGGCTAGATCTCAATTGTGAAATCAAACTCCCTTTTGGGTGGAAGACCTGTAATTCTTTCGTAAATACGTCACTGAAGTCTCATGACAACAGATATCATTCCATGTCATTGTTGTTCTCTTTATTTTTTTCTTCAATTTTTACTGCATACAAGGTAAAACCTTTATTTTTGGCCTTTTTAAGTTGCATAGCTAACATTTTCTAATAGAAATATCACGTTTAACACTCTGAATCTTTGTTGTTTTTTATAGGTCATCTAAACAACTAATGTGTTTTTTAAAATAGTCTAGTTTAGCCTTATGTTCTGCTAACAAATCAACACGTATGATTAAATCATAAGACCAAAAATGTGCAATATAAAGATCAACTTTAGTGGAAAATTTAGGTAAATCAAGGACTGCTCCAAAAAGACACGTACTAAATATATGAACAACATTGTTTCCATAATGTACAGTCCATGTTTTATCCATGTTTCCATCTTTTATTTTTAGTTTTGATGCTAATTTACTAGAAATAAAACATTCAGTAGCTTCGGTGTCAAAAATAATAGTTATCGGTAAACCAAATAACTTACTCGGAACCTCTATGGGCATGACCTATTTCTCTTCCAACTTATCAACTACTGCAGCGTGCATCTTGTGTTGCTGATTATGATCCTCCTTCAAAGGGCATTAATTTGTGTAATGATCTTTGCCATAGTTATAACAACCTCCTATAGGTCCCTTCCTAGGCTCAGGTTTGTTTCCAGCCTTAGAGTTAGCATTCTGACCTCCATAGGACTTCTATCCATTATCATTGCTCTTGACAAATTTGTTCCGTGCATTACCAACAAACTTGTTTCTTTCTTGTTTCCTGTTATTATCAGATGAACACTTACTTTTCATTCTAAATTTCTTCCATGGTCCTTTCTTAGGTGTAAGAGATGATGAAGAGGATTTGGGGATTTTCTTCCTTACTTCCTCCTTATGAGAAGAAATTACCTTCAATTTATGTTCCTGCCTTATGGCCTTTTCAAAAACCCCTTCCATCATGGTTGGGATGTGAAAATTCACCTCCCCTCCTATAATGAGATTCAATCCCATGATGAATTTCCATATCCTGAACTTCTCATCAGTTTGGTATTGGGGTACATACTTAATGAGTTTAGTAAATCACTTTTAATACTCAGTTACAATTAGCTTTCCTTGAGCTAAGTTCTGGTATTCAATCATTTTTTGATCATAGTAAATTTTTGGTAGTAAACATTACCTAAAATAACCTTTAAATTGATCCCATGTGATATTAGTTTCAGCGATATTTAACTCAGCCTTACGGCTGTCCCAACATGAAGATGCGTCATAGGAAAGCTGATATGCTCCCCATATTTCCTTTGTTTCTTCTGAGAAATTCCTTATTGCAAATTATTTCTCCATTTCTTTGAGCCAACTCTCAGCTCCATCCCCTAATGTGGTGCCATCAAACTTGGGTGGACTTATCCTTTTTATATCATTAGCGAGTTCAGCTGTCAGCCTAGCCTTTTTTTTCTCAGGATGATCAGGTATGTTCACATTGTTATTATCAACACCTAAATTGACGTTATCCTCTAGAGGTGGCTGATTATTGTTACCAGCATCTTCTTCCTCCTCATTTCCTATTCCTTTCTATTCAATTACAGCCAAACAATCTCTTGTGTCCAACAGGGCAACAAGGATCTCATTGAGTTTCTATGTAGTTGTTGCTCCTTCCTCGGGTGGAGCATTATTTGCAACATTTCCTCTTGTTCTAACCATTTGCTGTTAACAAGAAAATTTAAGTTTCATCAAATTATGGACACAATAGCTCCAAGATCTACAACCTTCAGCTATGATACCAAGATGTAACATTCCCATTTTAAGACTTTAGAAACAATAGATTTGTTTTGTTGAAACATAGTGTTCTCTATTCTAAATAAGGCATCATTTAGAACACACATTCCATGTCAATCAATCTCATAACAGATAACCATATGAAGTTGAAATGACTCGGCATGCTGCCGATCTCTCATGTTTGACTTTAGCATAGAATACTTTATGGATACTATGTGTTGGTACAAAAATTTATTCTCCTTTTCAGTCTGAGCAGCATCAAATATATGGTATGAAGATTGAATATAGATAGATCATGATGTATGTCATTTTGTAGCTGGGGATTTGATCTAACTAGTACTCTGATTTATGGAGAGATGGATAGCACTCAAAAAGGACTTGATCTTGTCCTAATTGTTTTAGGTTGTGCCTTTCAACCAAGGTAAGAGGACCTATTTTGTAAGCCTCAAATGGTGAAGGAGAAAAAGATATCCCTCAGTTTATGAAAATAGTATGAAAAGGGCCTTGGGAAAATATGATCAACACTCCAAATCTGACTTTCACAAGTTGTCACTTCCAGATTATGGAAATACTTTCAATGTAAAGCAAGGGTTACTGAAGACATTTTTAAATCCTGATCTATTATGCATAGTTTAACAAATGGATTTTGATCTTCTATGGGTATACAGGTCAAAGTAGGGGTAAAACAAGGTAGGATTATTTACTTTTGAATGATTTTTGGGTGGGAGTTTAGACAAGACAAACCAAGGTCAACCAGACTCTTTGAGGATTTCAACAAAATATGAAGAAACTTAACAGTAGAAAGGTATCAAAATGGTTAATCATCCCTTCAACAAGGATATGTGCATTAAATGGAGGCCAAGATCTGTACTTTTCCACACAATATTTGATCATCTATCACAAAGTATTTAGTTAGAATGAACCAATGAAGCATTTAGCAATGACTATTTAATCATGACCTAAGGTGCACCCAAAGGTTTACAAACAATCTCAAAATCAAGGAAAGTAAAGTGATTTTAAAATTTTTATGTCTTTATCAGATGAAATCTCTTTTGAATATGAGATTACAAATGCCACTAAACTAATCACAAGAAATGAAACCTTGTATCATCAAGAGATATTTTAAAACACAAGACTATAATAAGAGCAAGAAACAAAAATTGACAACATTCTGAAATATAAGTGTACGCAAATTTTGCCAAGAGATAACACAAAATAATCCAGAAATGATCAAATTTATCAGCAGGGAAATGTTTCAAGAAAAATCACAAAGCTTGTTGATGGATTTATAACTAAAACCAATTCAACATGAAACAAATCTGATGCAAAAGGAATTAGAAATGGTTCTCAGGTGGTGTGTCAAAGAATGGGCTTCTTCCAAGATTTTCCCATGAAATTTTTAGTTTTCCAGGGACTTTTTAAACTCTTCTAACCATTTGCATGACAAATTCATGCAATATATAGCTTTCAATATCCTTCGATCCTTCTTTCCCAAGAAAATAATATTCCAAAGGATCAAATTTGTTATAAAAAATCTTCATGATTCACAAACAGGGATGTTTAATAGAACACATCCAAAAACTTTCCAGTTGTCTCAAAAAGAGATGAATCATTGCAAAATTCACATCATTATCCATTTTGGAGGCACATTTTTCATCTTCAAAGCATGCAGACCCCCTTCCTTTCATTATTTCATCCTTATCCTTCCAAAATTTGACTCTGCAACTTTTGGATTTGATATTTTACGTTTTTGGATGGGTTAGGGCAAAAAATTCATTTCAAAAACATATCTGATCTTCAAATTGATCCTTAAAACCAATTGCATTGGTCTTTGCAGGCATAAACAATGCAAATTTGTCAAAAATTAGATGAAAATTGATGCCAAAAATGCATCTCCAAGCTTCATGGAGGTCAAATTGCGGCCAAACTGAAAAATACACACTTACCATTGATCTTTCTTTATCCTCTAATCTGATCCCTCCATGTGTCACAATGTGATTGGAAATGGTCTTGGGATCAATTTTTCACATTTTCACACTTTTGGAAAAATGTAAAAATTTGAAAAAATTTCTCCCTCCCTCTGCCCCATGAAAATGGGCCTGACACGTGTCCCAAAGTGGGCCCCATTGGAATTGTGGCTCAATTCTTCACATTTCTACCTTTTTTGGAAAAAGGAAAATTTTTAAAATTATACCTATGGACCCACACCCTCGATTCTATCCTAGACACATGTTGGTCACTGATTGGTTGTGGGATTGTGTTCCTTCTTTTGATTTCTTACCTTTATAGGATAAAACATAAATTTTCCACAAAGACCTGACGCTCTGGAATCCCTTCTTTTGATCTTAGTCATATATTTGGCTCAATCGTGACCACTGATGAAGTTGCAGTTTCATATTGCAATTTTTAACCCCTTTATGCCAAAATGCGAAGAAATCTCAATTTTTCCTCGAGGCCTGAAGTTCCACCTCTGACCTTGCCAGGTGTCCACTCCTGATTTGCCTGGTGGACCCACGACCCTTTTCACAAATTTTTTTCCCTTTTTCCAAAAATCAAATATTTTCTAAGTCTTCCACCAGCCTCCATTCCTACCTTTGATGCAAACTTGACACGTGTACCTCCTCTGGGGCCTATGGAGCTGTAGGGGAAACTTGTACTTTTTTCCAAAAACACAAAAATGTTAAGTTTTTAGAAATGACCAGCCGATCCTTGTCCAATTAGAACAAGCCATGTAAGAGAATATTTTTGAGCTAAAATTTGATGGGCAAAGGATGCCTGTATGACCGTCAAAAAACAAAGAAATTGCCAGTGACGCCAATGAATGTTGAAGATAAAATTCATGGGAAAATGACACTCGTCTGATTGTAAAAACACAGAAAATGCCAAGGATGCCCTAGAATTTGATTTTTTCGCTAAGGATGACAAATTTTTCAAAATTAAATCAACTAAAACATGTTTTTAAAGCATTTTTTAACATGCAATTGGATTTTCAATGGCATACAAGTACAAATCAATCAATTTTAAATTTCCATGATTGGGTAAAAAGGAAAAATGAAAGAGCCCACAGATTTTGGAAAAATTAGGGCACCCATGTAGATTTATTTCAAATTGGGGGGAAAAAAAAAGTTTGTGAGCATTTCAAGGCATTCGAATGGAGGGAAAAGTTGCAGAACACAAATTTGAGAGAAAAATGTTTTAGAGCATGTAGAATGAAGGAAAAATTAGGGGAAAACGGTGCAAGCTAAAAAAAAGCACCAACATCAGCTCCTGCTCAGGGATGACACTCCTAGCGAGTGCCACAAGAACAAAAGAAGAAGACAAAGTGCCGAAAACAACCATTGGGAAATGGATTCAAAATTTTAGAGCTAAAAAACAAGACCCAATCGACAAAAAATGGCTGCCAAGAACAGGGAAAACCACAAACCAACAAAAACAACAAAAATAGAGCCAAACAACAAAAACTATACACTATACAAGTGGTGCATACCTCAAATTTTGGGATTAATCCAAGAAATACTTCAGATGCCTTCCATTAATAGGTAGTTCAAGCAATTCCCCATCTAAGTCCTTAAGAAAAAAGGTATTTTCACAAATTCTGATATCAATGGAGTAAGGGCCCATCCACAATGCATCAAATTTACCATGTTTTCCCTTATCTTCATGCCTGTTATCCCACAATAAAACCACATCTCTAACATTGAAAGCCCTAGGAGTGACCTTCTTGTCAAACAACATCTTCAACTTCTCTCTAAATCTGACATTCCTTTTGTGTGATGCTCTTCTTTCTTCATTCAGCTCAACAATCTGATTAATCCTTGCTTCATATAGACTGACCTCTTGATATTTAAGGTGTTGAACAAACAAAAATGAAGATAATTATACATGTAAGGGCAGCAGAACTTGAGTTCCATACACTAACTCAAATGGGCTCTTACCAGTATCTCTTTTGGTAGTGATTTTATCAGCCCAAACATCAAATTTCAGTTGTTCACCCCATTTTCTCTTGTTCAACTCCAAGGTTCTCCTAATGATCTTCAAAAATTTCTTATTACTGGACTCAACTTATCCATTCCCTTCAGGGTTATAGTTTGAAGCATAAGTCAGACTAGTTCCATACTCCTTGGACATTACCATCAAGGGCTTAGCTCTGAAACACATGGCATTATCAGCAACAATCTTTACTGGCACACTAAATCTGCATATGATGTGATTAAACAAGAATTCCATAACAAACTGGTGTGTTGCTTTCTTGGTGGGGATTGCTTCTACCTACTTGGTGAAGTAATCTGTGGCTACAATGATCCACTTATGTCTAGCACTAGAAGGGTCTGAGATCTCACTAATGAAGACTATTCTCCATTGTTTGAAAGGAGCTTCAATTGATACATGCTGAAAAGGGAGCGATCCTGAAGCTTTCATTCTTCCAGAGAAATGTTGGCAGCTTTCACATTTTCTAACTAGTAGGGTTGCATCTTTGAAAAGAGTAGGCCACCATTAACCAACTCTCAAAATTTTGTGTGTTGTAGCCCTTCCAATAAAGTTTCCTCCATAAAATCCTACATGGAAATTAGAAACTATTTTGGGAGCTTCATCTTCAGTTACAAATTCAAGAGGACACCTTCAGGGTTCTTCCAAGCCAGCCCAAAGTCAGTGATGATGTATTTTTGATATATTTTTGAGAAGCCAGCTTGACTTGAGAGAATAGTATTGGTTTGAGTTGATTTGGTGATCTCTTTTGAGATCTTTTCCTTGAAGCTTATTGAGTTTGGAATGGTTGTGGTAATTTTGTCCTAGATTGTACCACTTTCTTTGAACTTATAAGGGCGTGTAAATATGGAGAATATCCCTCTCTCTACTCTGAGAAAAACTCATGTCTTGGCTTGATTGTTTTGTTTGAATGTTAATGGACCTCTTATGGAACCGTGTCTTGTTGTGGGGCTATGGAACCTCTGGTTAGATACTATAATGTTATTTACTCTTTGGTTTGAAATAGAGCTAGTTTGAAATAATCAATATTGGTTTTTTAAGTTTTTGGAAAATCAGTATACATATTTATTTTTATATTAGTCGATTGGAAGGAATACCTTCTCTGTCGCAATCTTTATAAGATGGAGTTGTGCAAGTATTTTGTTGTGATTTCTGTTTCAATCAAGTTCAAGGTAATGTTGAGACCCTACTTGATTTAAACATATATTGGGTTTTAAAAGAAAGAATAATTGATTACCCTCTTATACTGAATCTTGTTGGTAGGATTTAATACCTCTGGTTAGGGATTGTTTCATATAATTTGTTCTCCATTATGAATGATAACTATAACTCTCTTTTGTATGGAGCCATGAAAGACCTTCTAGTTGGGATTTTAGTTTCCATTGAGTTCATGAGTATTATAAAAATTTGTTTAGCTTATACTGATTTGGGTTTGTACTCTTTGTTAGATTCATTGAATGAATCTCTAGGTCTTTAAAAGAAGAAAGGAATATATTTCTCTTGTGGAAAATATTCTATTTTGGAGCTGTACTATGTACTCCTTTCTGTGAATGCATTCTAACTTGCATTTAAATGAATTTGAGTAGATGAACCAGGTTGTATTGATTTTGTAAGGGAAACTAGAAGTGTTGCTTTCTATAAACTGTGTGTTGGTTTTGTGTTCTCTCTTGGGAACTAGTAAAATAACTTCTGAGTTTGAAATTAAAATGGGAATTCATTTGATAGTATTAATGAATTGAATTCTTGTTAGTATCTTTTCTATTTGAGATCCTTTAACTTTTGTAAAGATAATTTCACTTGATCAAAATTCTCTGTGGCACGACTCTCTTCTTGGTTGTAGAGTGATTATTCTCTTAGACCTACTCAACTTCTTGGGTTCAGCTTTCTGTCCTTTCTGTCTTGCAAGAAATAGTAAGAAAACACTCTTCTGAGATGGAAATTTCCTTGGCAATTGTTTAGTCTACTTTGTACTAAGTCATTTGTTGTAATGATATTGTAAGAGAATAGCTAAGTCGGTTATGTAGAAGAGAAAATGTAATCAGGTTTTGACCGACTACTTTGTTTGACTGATTCATACTCCATTTAGATTTGTTTATGGAAGGATTTCTCTTTTTGCACTTTATCTTAGTATGAATACTCCTTGGATGGACACAAGAAGAGATTAACCTCGTGTGAGTCTTATTTTGATTTTTGGAACGTCTGGTTTCAAATCTTTGACTGATATCTTCTAATATGTAGAAGTTAGTTAAGACTTGCAGGTAGATTGTTTTGATTCTCTCTCCCTTTTTCAAATTGATTTGGATTCTTTTATTTGATGATGTCTCATAAATGGTAAATCCTTTGTTGGTTTCCATCAATTGATGTAGCTATGTAGGTAATCAGTTGAGTACTTTCTGAACCTATTTTTGTCTTTCAGAGGATTAGTGAATGGTGGATAGTATGTATTGATTCTTCTTCTTTTGTTTAAGATTGTGGAATGAATCATTCTAAATATGTACTATGCTGAAGCTAACTCTTTGTGTTGCATAGTGAAAATAAATTTTGTATTTCAATTTAGAATGAATTAAGAAATAATTAGTCGAGAAGATCTGTTGTTTGTTTAAAGGTAATTGATTAGATCAATTAAACTATATGTTATAATGTAGTTGTTGATTATATTATGATCTTTTCTTAAAAGGGGATTCTGACTCATTATTGTACTTCTTTTCTCGTTGTTATCATTTATGCTTATTTTTATAATACTTATTAATTATTTCATTAAAGGATAGTTGTTTTAATGGAACAATTAGTGGAATGCAATTTGTTCTAATGCTTATCACTTATCATGCTCAGTTCAATGAACTGACCCGTGCTAGCAATTTTTGTAGACAGACATCGTAAGTGATAAAATAAGGAAAAAAAAATTGTGATGCATTGGCTTATTTAATTCTGGATCTTATGAAATGAATTTTGATTCATTCTTGAGTTGTATTGGAAAAGAAAAGTGATGTTATTTTATGATCTAAATGTTGATTGACATGAAGTATGCCTGAAATGCATAGTACTGTAAAAGTATGTTTTATCATGATGAATTGAAAGGTTTGGAGACTAACTCCAATTTATGGTGTAAATTCTCTTGTACTTTATTTGAAGAAATAGTAGGGATATCTTGTTGATATTCTTTATATCTGTTTGTATACTATTTTTTTTATCAATTAATAAGTTGGATTAAGTGGATAGTTCAATATCACTTACTATAATGAAACTTGTTAAATTGCAAAAGATTTTTCGTTCTCTAACTAAATAACTATTGTTTAATAATGAAATATCAATTGGACATACAATTAAACTATATGAGTAATGAATGAAAAAAAGGTTATGTTAACCCTAACATCTAACCATGTAGAGGAAGACTCTTCCTCTCTCATATGAATAAAAAATAAAGGGATGGTGGTTATGATCTTTAATCCTTGTCCTTCGTATATAAAAAGTAAACACTACATGAATCTAGGTGAATGATACACCTTCTTTGGATAGCTAGGTTGCATTAAAAATTAACTTTTGATGTTTGATGCCCTATTTTTGGGGATAACTACTTGTTAGACCATGTTAATGAACATCAATTTAAGCATGAGTTAATGAAGTTCTTAATATCAATAAGATTAATTATGGATAAAGAACTTAATGAATGTTGGAATTAGGGTTAGGCATGGTTACTGCAATCTAAATCTTAATCCAATTTAATTAAGAATTTAATGACCACCAAGGGGTATGTACATCGTGATAAATCAATTCTAACAGATGTTGGCACATGCCAACTAAAATAATGTACCTTCGAGAAGTCCAAGGGATTCTTGAGGATATTGTGTTATAGTTAACATATGGCAACACCCTTTCATATTTTTTCATCTATATCTACACACCGGTGGACTTGAACTTAGTTTCTCTCTATGTCAAGTTAGTAGCATGTTTAGGATAGGGAGTAGATTTCTATGACTCAGGGTACCTTGGCACATTCGGTTGACTTAGTTCAATCGAGTATGCCCATATACCCTAAGTCATTGTGAGCATCTTCCTATAACAAATTATGTTTCTAACCAAGGCTAGGGTCAAACCTTGGGTAAGTGGACTAACGATAGTCAGTAAAGACCATTCTAGATAATAGAAGAGTGAGGTGAATTATGTATTCCAAAATTATGAGTATGTCATCTAGGAATAGTAACATGAGCATTATGTTGAAAATATTTTGCCAAAGTATCGCAATTTGTTGGTTATGTTGTCCTATGTCACCTAGTTTAAAGAAACGTTATGTTAGATGAATATTGGTAAAAAATATTCAGATAGGTTGTTTAAACAAATCACTAAGTACCTGGAATAGGGTAGGAAAACCAAGTATACGTAGTATACATAAATTATTCTATACTTTAAGAAAAAACATGAGAGATCGGTTGGTAACCGAGTCATGGAATGAGAGATTGGTAACTTACCAAGCCATTACAACTGCATATGATTATCTGTTATGAGATTGATTGGCATGGAATGTGTGTTCTAAATGATGTTTTATTTAGAATAGAGAACATTGTGTTAAAAAAAATTTCCCCTATTTCTAAAGTCTTAAAATGGGAATGTTATAACACAGATACTTGGAATCATACAACAATACCATATTCCAAACTTCAAACTTCTTGTTCGCGATATGAAGATCATGCCATGCTTTTTGTCTTAATTTATCTATCTTCTGACTCCATCTAGTAAGTGATCACCTTTTATTTAAATGCACAAAATTATCAATTCTTTCTTCCAGTGCTTGTTTTTTAGCTAACCCTTCTGCGTGTGCTAAATGAAATGATGGTAACATGAATTCCACTAGTAAAAACAACCTCCGCACTAAACACAAATTGAAATGGTGTGTCCTTGTTCAACCTCTTGTAGGTTTTCCTGTATGCCCATACACTGGTTGATACTTTGTCATCCAAATCATGTCTTCCAATGTCACAGATCTTAGTTAATGTATGATTTGGTCTCTTGTTAACTGCCTCAGCAGTTCCATTTACTTAAGGGTGATATGAGGTAGTCTTATGATGGGCCACAATAAATTATGCTAACCGAATCCTGACTATTTCATTGAGAAAGTGTTTACCTCTATCACTTGTTAAACTTAAGGACAACCATACCTTGCGATTATGTTCTCCCATAAAAATATAGCAGTTGTCACTATGGTGCAATCCTTTGTAGGAATTTCCTCTACCCATCATGTCAAGTAATCAGTGCAAGTTATGATATACTGTGATCGAGTCCTTCACGCAGCTGGTGTAATTGGCCCTACAAAGTCGATTGCCCATTTTTCAAATGGTTCATTATTGGCTATTGGTTGTAAAGGCATTTCATATCTCTTTCTAGGTTTTCTAAGGTGCTAGAAATGGTCACAGGAATTGTAAAAATCAATACAATCCTTGTATATGGTTTCTCACCAAATCCCTACTAGTAAAATCTTCCACGCTATAGCATTCTTACATAGTGTCCTCCTACAATCCCACCATGTGCTTCCTCCATAATTGCCATGTGCTCATGCTCTAATATACATCGGCATAGAACCTCGTCGTGACCTAAATTATACAGGTCTCCATGAATCAACATGTAGGGTGTGGAACATATTGCCAGCTACTTTCTATTCAGAGCCTTCATCCCTTCTAGTGCCACACTTGTTTTTAAGGAAACTACAATATCTTCCAAGTCTGAGGGTGTGCGCCACAACCTAAATAGTTACACATCTGGCATGGTATCCTCAATGCTTTGCATGTCCTCCCCTAAATTAATCCTTGATAAGTGGTCAGGTCTTGAATTGATTTTTCCTAGCTTCACCACCATTGTGAACTCAAACTCTTGAAATAGAAGGACCCAATGACATATGTGCCATTGCAGAATGGGTTTATTAACTAAGCATTTCAATTCCATATGGTCCATGTAGAATATAAATGGTGTTTCCAAGAGATATTGCCTAAACTTATGCAGTGTATAGATCATAGAAAATGCTTTACGCTTAGTAGTTGTGTAATTATGCTCTGTTGGTGTCAACTTTATACTTGCAAAGCACAAGGGATGATCAACACTTCCATCACCAGGTTGTGCTAGCACTTCTCCCTTAGCTTTCCCTAAGGAATCAACATGCACATGGAAAGGATTTTCCCAAGAAGGAAATCATAATATGGGTGCCTTGACAAGCTTATCCTTAAAAGTGTCAAATGCCTTATACTGCACCTCTCTCTAATGAAAGGCACTTTTATATTTTAAAAATTCCTCCAAGGGAACAACGATCTTGGCATATCCCTTGATGAACTTCCTATAATACCCCATATGCCCAAGGAATCCACGCACTTTTCTTTAACTAGTAGGCTCCCCTAATCCTACATTAATTGTAACTTTAGCGGGATCCACTAGTAAGTTGTCTTTGCATATAATATGTCCTAATAGTGTTCCAAATGGAGTAGGAAAGACACATTTCTTAATGTTGAGGGATATCCTCAATTGCTGACATCTCTCAAACATGAACCTTAAGTTTTGACAATGGTCTTTCACCAATCCATACACAGTCCAGTCATCCAGGTAAACTTAAAGAAACTTATGGATAAAGTCCTGAAATTCTTGTACCATAATGCGTGAGAACACAACATGCTCATTCTTCAATCCAAAAGGCATAACTATGTAGGAAAATCTTACCCATTCAGAGGTGAAATTTCTCTTTCTCTAGTCTTCCTTTGCAATCCTGACTTGGTGGTACCCTGAGAACCCATGCGTGAAAGCGTAGACTTCACACCCAACTACTCCCTCCAAAATTTCTTCAGTAAAGGGGGTTGGGAAGGGATCGATGACACACACTACATTCAGATCCTTGTAGTTAATACAAATTATTATCCTACCATACTTATTAATACTAATAACCATTAGGATTATCGATTATGACTCTTCCACTACCTCAATGATACTATATGCTATCATTTTGTCTATTTCTTCCTTAACCCGTACACACAAATTTGGATTCATTCAATAAGGCCTCTTCTGAATTGGGCACGCACCTTCCTTCAAGTTGACCTTCATGTTCCCCAAGGAATGGTGAAAACCTTTGAGTTCATTGTACCCACAAGGGAACAAATCTTGGAACTCGTGCAATAAATCAATGATCTTTGAAACTTCTTTTTCTACCCAATAGTCACCAATGATAGATTTCTTAAGTTCTACCTCCATCCAATGTGAACCTTATTTGTTTTTAAGGGATCATGGTAGGAACTTTCTTGCTCATTAGTGTTGTCTATGAATTCATGTGTACCCTCCAAATGATTAACATCCAAAGTCTCTATCTCTTCTCTATCTATTACATAGATTATTTTCCTTTTTCTTTGTCCATGCATGTGCACTCAATCTATGCTTCCTTTGATTCTTCTTCATTAAGGCGCATCTCCAAATAAGACTCACCTACTAATTCTAGTAGTATATCCTCTACCATAGCACTATCTCCCAACATAAGGTGTTTGATCACTTGCAACACCTTATCCACTGATGGTTTAGTACTCCTATACTCGAAAGCTTGAATAAGATCAACTATCAACTCTTGCCAATTACCCGTCTGACGAGTCATATATGAATGAACGTAGCAAGTGCACATATAACCTTGTAAGGTGGAATATAACTTATGTACCCACAATGAAGGTGAAAATTCTTTTACACTTCCCATCCAAGCCTCCTCACATGCTTGGATATGAAATTAAGTGGTCTCTTTGCCATAGTAGTCTTGTATGACCACGGGTGGGTTGCTCCTAGAAAACCTTACAAAAAATGTGATCCTCAGCTTATGTCACTCCAAGAGGTTCTCCTTATGTGTATCCCACCAGGGTGTTGCAGTCCTGAGTAGGTTATAATTGAGCATTCCTCTTCTCTCATCCTCATTTTTCCACTGATCTTCCATTTCCGTCAAGAAAATTTTAGGGTATGCACCTCTATAGTAACTTGGACACTTATTTCCTCATAGGTTCTTAACTAAGTGTGCCTTTGTCACCCTTGTTACACATCCTCTTAACTGTCACCCCATTAAATCATAAGTCCTATGCACTCAATTTTAACATGCCACACTAGTGGTATCACTCAAGGATTGAGCTTCTTCAAATTGGATAACTCCCTCTATGGGGTGAATTATCTCAACATCTCTGATGGAGTGCACATAGATTCTATCAAGGACATTTTCTCCTAAGGGATCAATATAGGGCACTGAATTCCCATTTGTTAAAGGGATGATCACCCTTTCTTCCTTATTCTCAAAGATGATATACCTTTTATTAAACCACAGGTCAACATTGTTCTTGTAACACCATGGGTGCCCAAGCACCATTGGAATTTGTCTACCTCAGCGAGAGCCAAGAATTTAAAGTCTCCAGTGAACTTGGCCCATTGAATGGTGATAACTACATCCTTTAGGACTCCAATGGGCATTTCCTTAGTTGTGTTCACCATATACAACACATTTGAAGATAACTGCAATGCGGGCCTTCCCATCTGATGCAAGGCATCTAAGGTAAGAACATTCACCTCTGCTCCCATGTCAATGAGGATATTTCTAAGAAGCCGCCAATTAACAAATACATTCAAAGTAATCTCCTTGTCATATTAAAGGCTGTGACGAGGAAGGTTTCCATGCAAAACCTATCTTTCACGCTCTACTCCGGTGCATGGTACCATCTCTTTAAACCATTCTTCAAGCAAGGGAATACTATTCTCTTACCTTAATATTTTACTTACTTCCTTGATCTCATCCAGGTCATTCCTTAGAACCTTTTTATCCTTCTATTGCTCCATCTACCTTAATTTCTCATTCAAGCATTTTATATCCCCTTGTAAACTCTGAATCACATCCATAATCTCTTGATACACTTCTTTCTGATAGGTAGGGTCCAAATACTTTCCATGTACTAATTCCTCTCTTGAATGTAGTGTCCTTGGTCTTGGCATCTCCCTAGTGTGTGTGGCCTCTTCTCGCATCATCACCAGTATAGGTTCTAGCATTGACTCATGCGCCACTCTTGGCATCCATCGTGAATCGGTCTTCTTGATGCTCACCATCCCAGCACCCTTGTCTTTCCAGTGCTACTAGTTTTTATGATCATAAATTTTTGGACACTCTTCATACTTATGTTTCTTTCCACACCATGAGCATTGTAACAGATTAGAACACTCACGTTTGTAATGCTCTTTAGATCCATAATTAGAACAAGTTCCTCATGGGAACTCACTCCATCCTCTTCCATGGTTACTGTGACCACAAAATCCTTCGTGAAAACCTCCCCTCTATTTGCGCATCCTTCACAATGATGATCGTCATCCCTAGAACTACTTGCTAGGATAGTTTAGCACACACCTAGATCAATAGTGTCATGGATTTGATAAATCAGTCTATAATCATTGGTATCATGGGTTGTAGAGGTAAAAATCTTATAATACTAAAAAAAATTCTTACAGATTGTGTGTTATAGTAGAGGGCACCTAGTTGCATCATGATCTCCATGGTAGATCTCACAGTCTACCATCATAGAACATACCAACTTCCGAGGGTAGCTATCCTTCGCATGCCCTCCATCTTCACAATATGTACACCAAATCCCACTACGAACCTCATGTGTTGAGTTTGTAGATAGCTTCTCCAACTGCTTGGCCATTGCAGCAATTTAAGCCTCCAGAAAAGGACTAACACCAGTATCAATGCTCCTGGCATCTTCGTCACGTAGGGAAGCTTCCAATGCCTCATGTGTGTATGTGAAATTATTGTGTGATAGAGCCATTCTAAATGGTTTTATCAATCCTCTGAAAAACCATCGGGCATGTTAAGAAGGATGAATGTCATAGGATAGCTTTTACAAGAGATTCTTGAAATGTGTGTCATAATCCAACACTCTCTCTATCATTCCTTGCGGGATCTCCTTAAGAGCAGTGATCCTCTTTTGCTTAAAATATGGGATATGAATCTCTACTAGGAAGGCTTTCTTCAACATGGTGTATTCTACCACCATCTGATGGGGGTAATAATTCCTATACCAACTATGTGCACTCCCTTGCAATGTGGTTACAAACTGGATTTCCTTCCACTTTAGGTTAGTGATCTGCTTTGTGTGCCATTGTAACTCACACTTTTCTACATGCTCTGTAGCATCTTCAATACCCATATAGTCTAGTAAGTGCAAATACGTGTTGAAAAACACTTGGGAAGGTGGCTGGGGTCTTTGTCCTCCTAATCTAGAGCCTTAGTTCCCTCTAGTGTTTCCTCCACCAGATCCACTAGATCGACCAATTCATGTTTCTCCTGATCCACTAAATCCACATCCTACAGTTAGAAAAGGGCTTGAAGTGGTCACACCAAAGGTTCCAATTGTCCCAATGAACTGTGTGCCAATGGTCTGTGATATTATCCCACCACCAATTGTGTGTCCCGCGCCACTCCCAAATGTGATACAAAAATCTTGCATGCTTGGACCTTGTCCAAAGATTCCTCCAAATACAAGAATGGATTATGTAGAAATTATATCTCCTAGGTGCAAATTGGTTACTCCCACTAATACTAACTAGGTTAACAATACTTCTCCATTGATCTGGAAAACCAAGTGCTAGGGGTTAGTCGCCAAGTGGGTACAGATGTATGCCGATGGCTCTTCTTTCTCCATAGAATGAACTCTCATCAGAAGATGAAGGGTCTTCTCTCCTACACTTGCCAAGATGGGGTATCACAGAATTCTCAGGTTCCATGTCCTCTACATGAGCCTTAACTTCTTCCCGCAACATCTTCCTCCATAGATCAATCACACGTGTAACCTCATGTTGTCTAGTCATCTCCCTTTCAGGAGCTTTGCTATACTTGAGTCATATCTCCTCCCTTTATTTTTTATCCACAATGCCCACCATCTTCCTCCACCCTAAATTCCTCTCCTAGTGCTTAGAGAAGCTTATCCGATCATGGGAAATTCTTCTAAACTTAAAGTAACAAAAAATATCTTCATAGCCAAAGGAATAGCACACAAAAAAATCATCTAGGCTCCCTCAGAAACTTGAACTTGGCAACTTTTGGGAAAGAATATGTCAAAATGGCATATTCTAAAGTATAATTGGTCATCACCCTCTTTCACTAGTGATCAATAGTGCACATCCAAGTTAGATTTGCATCATATAGCCTTTGATAGTCATTTTTGGTCCATATGCATGATCTTAGTACCATCTTGATCTGGATGCATATGCTGAAAGACATTCATATAGTTCTACTAGGAAGGAGAAAAAGAATGTCTCATACAACTCATGGTATGGGTTCTCTTCTACCTATATACATGCATCAAACTTAGGTCTAGCATTGAATCTTTGAGAAAAATCATCTTTCGTGCTCTTGAACCATGTTCCAACACTTTCTAAGGTCAGGAGGTCTATCATCACACATCATATGGACAAAGATGCATGTCATTTCTCACAACTTTAAAAAGATGTCCTGACAACAAAACCAAAATGTAGTCATATTTTATACCCTTAGACCAATAGTCTAATCCCATGTGCATCATCCTATCACCCAGTGGGAGTTGAGAACTCACCCGAGGTATGCACAGGCACCGAGTCTCTCCTTTATGTGAGTTTCATGAGAATGCATCATCTTAGGATAGATAATCAAAAGTAGGAAAAAAAAGAACTATACAACATTCTTAAGAACTTATAATGAGTTGTCATCTAATTTTATGCAAAAAAGAGAAATAACAAGCAACATATGGAGATGGTTCATAAAGAAAGGAAATTCATAAGTATTATACTCTTGGACACATAGATGATTTATAACAAAGCATTATATTCATACCAATAGAGTTAATAAACCATATTACATCCCCTTGAGGTCATAACAAATTCTCATATAACTATGCAGATCCAAGTCATTCATTAGAGCTATATTTTCCTCATCATACTATAAAGAAGAATGAAAACCCATCCCCCTAAATGAGCCATCACTTACAGAGCTCTCATAATCCCTAATCCATACCATCCTCCATTTTGTTCCTGCAGGGATTTACCTCCCTTTTCTCACTTTTATCCTCTATATCTTTATTCTATTGGGTGCGTATATATATAACCTTAGCACCCACCGCCATGCCTTCCAAAATTTACAGATCAGTCACCAAGTGTCAAAGTGGTCCTCCATTAGACCATGCATTCACATATCTGAGCTCTCCACTTTGTATGATGATGCTCTTTTGGAACCTTCTATTGCATGCCTATATTATTCCCTTTTTGATCCCACAGTCACCAACCTAGCACCTGTTGTATATATCTTTCCCCACCGGGTAGATATAGACAAGTAGAAGAATATGGAAATTAGAGAAAATCAAAGCCCGATATTTATTGCGTCACCAACAGCCCATGGTGTAGGTAAGAATGTGTCGACACAAAAATGGATGTGCCCTTGGTGCAGGTAAGAGGCACACGATAGAAGGTGTCAACACGAAAATGGATGTGCCCTTGGCGCAGGTAAGAGGCACACGACAGAAGGTGTTGACACAAAGATGGATGTGCCTATGGAGTAGGTAAAAGAGTGTCGACACAAATATGGATGTGCCCATGGTGCAGGTAAAGGGCACACGACAGAAGGTGTCGACACAAAAATGGATGCGCCCTTGGCGCAGGTAAGAGGTGCACGACAGAAGGTGTCGACACAAAAATGGATGCGCCCTTAGTGCAGGTAAGAGGCACATGATAGAAGGTGTCGACACCAAAATGGATGTGCCCTTGGCGCAGGTAAGAGGCACATGACAGAAGGTTTCAACATGAAAATGGATGCGCCCTTGGCATTGCAATGACAGAAGGTTTCATTCAAAGCGAAGGCATTGTAATGGTTTAGGAGCCTTGCAGCTGGTTCTATCCAAAATTGGAATCAGTTATGCATAGTTCTCCATGAGCAGTTTGGAGAGAAGGGAGACAATTTGTCTCTACTAGAACAATTGACAACTATCAAGAGAGCTCCCAACGAGAAGCTGACTGACTTCAACTTCAGATTTCAAAGGTCTTGGGATAGGATTCCAGTGGCCGTCAAGCCAACATCTGAAGGTGATTTTCTATATTATATTAAAGCTTTGAATTTTGATATTTCTATGTTAATTCAATCTATGGGAGGCACAACCTTACCTGCTGCGTATAACATTGCCATTAGGGCTGAAAAATATCTTATTCAAGCTGGTAAGTTGGCTCCTAGTCCTTCCATGCCCTTGTATCCAAACCTAGAAAATCCAAGTACTAGTCAAACACCCACTTTGGCTCCTATTCCCACTCCTAGAAATCAAAGTTAAAATGAAACTTCTACTTCATCCTCTAGTGCTCCAAATGAACTCCAAGAGGTCATGAAACAATTGTGAAATTTGGGAAATGAGCTGGTTACACTCAAGAGGCAGCAGACCCAAGGCTTTAGACCTTCTTATCAGCCTCAAGTGCAGTACCAGGCTAGGCCCACATACCAACAAAATAGGTCACCAGCTCAGGCTACAAATCAAAATCAAAGCCAAGTAAGGCCTCCTGCCAATAGACCATTTCATCCCTATAACCCCAATGTTGCATCTACTTCTAAAGCCTTAGTGCCAATGCAAAACAACATAGCTCAAGACTATGATTGGTGTTTCCCATGCAATGAACCTCACAACCAATCTATGTGCTTCAATGGTGCTTTGAACCAAGCCTTGACAGTGACAACTACTAGCGTTGAGGGTGAAATGAGTCAAGAAACAAATCAGCAACAAGGGACATCTTAGCAAAACACAGCTCCAAATGATACCACACTTGTGAATTGGCAAGTTGAGGATTTTTGTGGCATGAATCAAATAATTTCTCAGAGTGTAGCAGTTAACACAAGATCAAGGAAGAGGAATATTGGTGAAGGACAGTCATTGGCTCCAAGTGAGCTACAACCTTCCATCACTCCACAAGGTGTTGGTAAGCAAAATACAGTTCCAAACATGCAAGGACAACCCAAACCACCTTCTAAGCCAGCTCAAATGCCAGCTGTTGTTGCCCATGTGTAGGAAAGGAATGTACAGGCCAAAGGATAGCAAAGATATCTTTCATCCCCATTTAGCATCATTGATCAAATGAAGAAGACGAATGTGAATATATCGATGTGGGAATCTTTATCCATCCCAGGCCAAAGAGATCTTCTACAAGCTGCCATGAAGAATTGGTCAACTTTGAACCAACAGGCCCATATGTAAGAGAAGGTCCTCACAAATGCTGCTCAGCTTAAAGGGAATCATGGAGGACAACAAGGTAAAGTTTTGAAACCCCCTCCATTCTATGTTTCATTAATCATCGGGGATAAATTAGTACACAATTGCATGATTGATTCTAGGGCAAGTAGTTCTGCCATGCCCAAGCAAATAGCTAATCAGCTGGGTCTCCAATATGAAGTCATATCAAAGGGGGTAGTGCAATTGGATGGGACAGCAGTGGCAATGGTGGGATTGATCAAAATTTTGAATCTTACCTTGCATGCATGCCCCAATGTTACCATTTTGCAAGATGTGTCAGTGATAGATTTGCCACCACTCTTTGCCCTATGCTTATCAAGGGATTTCACAGCCAAAATTGGAGGCTACTTATCTATTGACTGGTCACACATGTTGTTTAGAACAATATATGGTACTAAGGTCATAATCAGATCTGAACCAATTGCAAACTTTCATATTGAGCCTCATACTCCAAGCCAAATCAATGCCAACTATTCAGCATTTGATCCAGAAGATTATCCAAGCACAGATGAATCTAACACCAAAGTTAGAAGCATCCCAGATTTGACTCTTGATGAATGGGTGAGCAAGGTACATGTTTTTGATCCCTACCAAGAAATAGAAGAATCTGAGCTAGGAGTTTATTGCATACATGAAGAAAACCAGCCTATTCCTAGCATCACCAAACTAGACCATAAAGATGACAATGAGGTATGGCAGTTATTTTTTGATGGATCAAGGAGTACGTAAGGTGCAGGAGGATGAGCTATGGTTGTTTCACCTCAAGGCATCAAATATTATTCAACTTTTCATTTCCATTTTTCCTGTTCAAATAACACAGCTGAATATGAGGCATTGATTCATGGAATTCATTGGGCTAGGAAAAAGGACATAAAGAACTTTTAGGTGTTTAGGGATAGCGAGCTGATCATCAATCCAGTTAGGGGAAAACATGCTATAAAGAATGACCTGCTAAAGAACTACAAGAATAGGGTATGGGACCTCATTGAGGATTTCAAAGCTTTCAACATTGTGTCCATACCCAGGAAGAAAAATGAATCCGCAGATAGGCTCGCAGTAGTTGGAGCAACGTTTGATGTGGTTGAAAACATCAAAAGGGAAAAAACACAACCACATATCCATGTGATTGTGAGGCCAGCAGTTCCAGATAATAACACAAGCTAGCAGGTTTTTGAGAATGATTAACAGATTGTCAATTTCTTACAAAAAGAGGCTGAATTCTCAGCTAGGAATCAAGACAGATTAGAGCAGCAATATGGGGATCAAGTAATACAGCTGCAAACAAACAAGCTTCCTAAGGGTTTAGTAACATTGGAGTCTATCTTCAACCCTAACGACTAGTTCTGTAAGGAAAAGGCTAACATACAGGTTAAGAGAGAAGATTCAAAGCCAATTCTAGTTGGGGAAGGAAAAACACTTCAAATTGGTAGAGTGGCCACTGAGCAGGGAAAATCAGATTTCATACAGCTTTGCCAAGAATTTCCAAATGTCTTCACTTGGAGCTATGAAGACTTAAGAGGATTTGATCCAAAGTTGGCACAACATACCATAGAATTGGATCCAGATGCTAAGCCCATCAGGCAGAAGCAGAGACCAGTCAACCCTCACATTGAGCCTCTAATGAAGAAAGAGCTAAATAAGCTAATATAGGCAAGCATTATATTCCCGATCAAGCACTCAAGCTGGCTTGCAAACTTGATTCCGGTCAAGAAGAAGAGTAGAGAAATTAGGTTGTGTGTGGACTTCTGAGACCTCAACAGGGCATCTCTCAAAGACCATTACCCACTTCCTTCAATGGAACAAATATTACAAGTAGTATTTGGTTCGGAGAGATTCTCTCTCCTAGATGGCTACTCGGGGTATAATCAGATAATGGTGAAATAATATGACCAGTTTAAGACGGCTTTCACCACAAAATGGGGCACCTATGCCTACAAGAAGATGCCATTTGGGCTATCAAATGCTGGAGCCACTTTCCAAATGGCAATGGATATGGCATTCAAGGGGTTGATCAATAAAATAGTTCTGATATATCTTGATGACATCACTGTATTCTCCAAAAATGTAGCAGATCACCTTTTTCATTTGAGGCAGGTATTTCAGAGGTGTAGAAAATTTGGGGTATCATTGAATCCCAAAAAATGTATATTCTTGGCTCACGAGGGAAAAATTCTAGGCCATATTGTTTCAAAGGAGGGATTGACGATTGACCCAGAAAGATTTGAAAAAATTTGAGCATTGCCGTTACCAAGTCATAAGAAGGCTTTTCAAAGCTTCTTAGGAAGGATCAATTTTGTCTGCAGGTTTGTGCCAAATTTTTCCACTCTCGTGAAGCCAATAATGCTGATGTTGAAGAAGAGCATGGTATTTAAGTGGATAGCTAAAGATAAGGAAAGTTTTGAGGCAATAAAAGAGGCTATATCTCAAGCTCCGACTCTCGTCAATCCAGACTTCTCCAAGGACTTCATGTTGTATTCCTTTGGTGGTGAAGACACAATTTCTGCAATCTTGGTACAACAAAATAAAGAAGGATTAGAACAACTAGTTGCTTTCTTCAGTCAAAAACCTAGAGGAATACGAAACAAGGTACTCTTTCATTGAAAAGCATGTCCTTGCAGTAATTAGAAGCTTAAAGAAATTCAAGCACCTAGTCTCAAAGAACAAGATCCAATTATTGGTCTCTCATACGGGAGTCAGGGACTTCCTTCTAAACAAGGATTTGAATGAGAAGTGTGCAGGATGGATCACTCATGTCATGGAATATGACATCGAAATTAAGGTCGCTAAGCTAGTATATGGAAAAGGACTATGTGAACAACTAGCTTTGAGTCAGAAAGTTGAAGCAGGTGATAAAAAAGAGACTGTCATGGTACTACAGGATGGTCAAGAATAGGAAAATGATGATGTGCCCACTCCTTGTTGGACTCATAATATGATACACTTCCTACAGATAGGCCTATGCCCTCCAGAAATGAGCAAAGCAAAGAGGAGATAATTCAAATTACAAGCCATTCCATATGTGTTTGTTGATGGTGTTTTGTTTAAGAAAGACATCAATGGAGTTCTATTGAGGTGTATTGGGACAGGTCAAATTGAGAGGATGTTACGAGATTTTCATGATGGAGATTCTGGAGGACATTTCGCCCCACGAGCAACAGCTCTCAAGATAATGAAGGCAGGGTATTATTGGCCCACAGTGTTCAATGACTACTATGCATGGATAAGAAAGTGCAAGAAATGTGCACTCTTCATAGGCAAAGAAAGACTAGCAGCACTCCCATTGCACCCAATTTTGGTTGACCAACCATTTATGCAGTGGGGATTGGACTTCATTGGGGTCATAAATCCTAACTCAAGCCAAGGCCACAAGTGGATTCTCACGGAAACAGACTATTTCACCAAGTGGACTGAAGTAGTAGCGCTCAAAGAAGCAAATGAGTCTAACATACTAGACTTTTATGAAGGAATAGTGATCAAGTTCAGTGTACCAACCACTATCATATCAGATAGTGTATTGGCATTCATAGGTTCCAAGATTACAGAATGGTCTGTCAAGAATGGAATCTATTTGAGCACCTCTTCAAATTATTACCCGTAGGGTAATGGACAGGCAGAGTCCACGAACAAGAATTTTCTAAGAATCATTAGGACTCTGGATGAAAACCAAAGGACATGGCATACCAAGCTAAAATCAGCATTATGGGCTGACAAGATAATGCCAAAGAGATCTACAGGTAATTCTCCCTACAAGTTGGTCTATGGGAAAGAGGCAGTATTGCCTATATCATTAGAATTGCCAGCATTGGAACTCATGAAGCAGTTGGAGTTGTCTGAGTTTGAACCAATGGAGACTAGGTATGCAGAGTTGATGGAATTGGAAGAAATAAGAGAACATGCAGTTCTGATGATTGAAAAGGGTCAGGCCTTAGTAAAAAGATGGTTTGATAAGAAGGCAAGAGCAAGGACCTTCCAGGAAGGGGACCTAGTTCTGAAATGGGATGCAGATCGGGCAAAACCAGGAAGGCATTCCAAGTTTGATGCCATTTGGAGTGGTCCCTACATGGTCACGGGATGTAAAAGTAGTAATGCCTTCTAATTGTCTACATCGGATAGAGAGGAACTTCTGATTCCGGTTAACGGAATCTATTTTAAACATTGCTACTAAAAGGAAAATGTTGCCCTTGTAAATATTAGCCTAGATTTCAATTCCTCTAAGTGTGTATGCACATTTTCTTGTTGTAGTTAGGTTTCAATTTCCCTAAGTGCTTTGGCACAGGTTTTGTTTCTCTCAGGTTGAATTTCTATAGTTCAACATGCTCTTGGAGAAGGAGTTGCGGTATCAGGCTCAGGATCAGAGATCAAGTTGGTTTCAAGTTATTGCATATGACTCCATGCCCAATGGATTGCTAAAAGGCCACTGATCTTCTACCTAGCAGGCAGATGATCCCATTGAGTCACCAAATTGTTGTATATATCTTTCCCCCCGGAGTGATATAGACAAGCAGAAGAATATGAAAATCATATAAAATCAAAGCCTGATATTTATTGCATCACCAACAGCCCATGGTGCAGGTAAGAAGGTGTTGACACGAAAATGGATGCGCCCTTAGCACAGGTAAGAGGTGTACGACAGAAGGTGTCAACATGAAAATGGATGCGCCCTTGGCGCAGGTAAGAGGCGCACGACAGAAGGTGTCGACAAAAAAATGGATGCGCCTATGGCGCAGGTAAAAGAGTGTCAACACAAATATGGATGTGCACATGGCACAGGTAAAGGGCACACGATAGAAGGTGTCGACACGAAAATGGATGCACCCTTGGCGCAGGTAAGAGGTGCACGACAAAAGGTGTCGACATGAAAATGGATGCACCCTTGGTGCAGGTAAGAGGCACATGACAGAAGGTGTCGACATGAAAATGGATGTGCCCTTGGCACAGGTAAGAGGTGCATGATAGAAGGTGTTGACATGAAAATGGATGTGCCCTTGGTGCAGGTAAGAGGTGCACGATAGAAGGTTTCGACATGAAAATGGATGCGCCCTTGGCGTAGGTAAGAGGGTGTCAACATGGCAGAAGTCACACCTTGGTGCACATAAAGGGTGCATGACACAGAATGTTCACATGACAAAATTTGTGCCTTGGTGCATGTAAGGGTATGTCGACATGAATATGGATGTGCGTATGGCACACCTTCAGGAGGCACAACATTCTGAGCACTGACAGGAAGCAGACCCTGACCCAGATATTCAGACGGCCATAACTTTTCACAGGGAGCTTGGATTCATGCAAGGTTGGACCTTTTGGAAAGCTTACGAGGTCCTCTGCCCAACTATGACTGAATATCTTTAATTGGGTGGGAACAAGTTCTTAAAAATGCAAAATACAGTTTTCCACTTTTTAGGTTTGCTAGAATTCTCACCTACCACCATAATGAGATAAATTAAATGCAACTTGGAGGTGGTTGGGGTAGATTTGGATTTCCTCTCTCTTCCCTCTCTCATTATTCCTATAAATTATAAGGAGGGGCTTCTTTCTAAAGGTTGGACATTCTTGTTTTGCCCCTCCCTTCTTCTCTTTGGTAGGTGAATTTGTGGAGTTCAAACCTCCCATCTAAAATTGTAATGCAACTTTTCCTCTTGGCATTTTGTAGTGTATTGTATCAATATTTGGAGCAAATAACACATTTCTGTGGATGATTCTCAACCCTCTCTATGTTCATTTTCATCCTCCTGATCTTTCACTGTAATTTTTGTTATCTGTGCATGATCTTTCATTGCATTTTGATGGTTTGTGTTTATTGGCAAGACAGGTGTTCTTCATTCCTCGATGCATCACCTTTGTTAGTTTAGGTTTATTTTTATACATCTTCTTACCTTGTCTCCTTGGCAAGTTAGATTATATTTTTCAGTAAACCCTCTGCATTTTTATGTGTGCATCTGAAGAGAGGAATAGAAACCAGCCATCATCCGGAGAGCTTTTCCGATTTCGTAAGGTCCCACACTTGGGAAAAGCTCCATGTTATGCAATCGCACTGAGATTCTCAACCAATAAAGTTGCGAACGTTCAAGGGTGCTGTGATTCACCATAAATAGCACCTTATCCACAAGGGTCATGATTTTCTCATTTGTTTTCTGGGGTGCCAAATACAGCTAAGCACAAAACCTATTTTGTCTTGTGTGCACACGCCATGTGTTCTGTAAAACCCTTCCAAAACCCTTCCCTATGTGCATATAACCCACGTTCCCTTCTTCTACTATATCCCATGCACCCAGATGCCTTCTTTTACTTAGCTAATATTTTGGGGTCCAATAATTTGGATGCATATGTTGAAATGCATTTATATAGTTCTATTAGGAAACAACAAAAAAATGTCTCATACAGCTCATGGTATAGGTTCTCTCCTACCCATCTATGCACATCGAACTTAGATCCAGTGCTGAATATTTAAGAAAAATCATCCTCTGTGGTCTTGAACCATGTTTCAAAACTTTCCAAGGTCATAAGTTCCATCATCACACATCATAGGGAAAAATATGCATGCCATTTCTTACAACAACTTTGAAAAGAGGTCCCGGCAACAAAACCAAGATGTAGTCATTTTTATACCCTTAGATTAACAGTAAAATACTATGCATGCCGACCTATCACCCAATGGGTGCTAGGCACTCACCTGAGACATGAACGGGTTTCGAGTCTCTCCTTTATGTGAGTCTTGTAAGAATACATCATCTTATGATAGATAATCAATTGTAAAAGAATAGAAAAGAACTGTGCCACATTCTAAGAACCTAGGATGATTTATTACATCAATGCATCCATAGAAGATAAATAACAAACACCATCTATGAATGGTTCATAAATAAAGGAAATTCACAAGGATTACATCACATTACATCCCTTGAAGTCATGACAGGCCCTCATATAACAATGCAGAGCCAAGTCATGCATTAGAACTACACTATGCCCATCATATTACAAAGATGAATAAAGACCCAACCCTCTAAATATGCCATCACTAATATATTTTCCTAATCTTAACCCATTGTAGACACAAAATTTGGGTCTTATGATGCCCTTTATCCCGTATCTCGTCCCATAACCTAACCCTACCTCACCACCTAAAACCTTACACACCTAATGATTTATTAATTACCTTATAATTAATAAATCCACATCTTCAAACCCACCACCTCATCTCGCCACCTCACCATGACCTAGCCCTAACCCTAAACCAACCTAATTAAGACCTATGACTTGGTCTAGACCCACACCCATGACTCATCACCCCCCTCACCCCCATCAAAACAAACCTAATAATAACTTGACCAAGCCCACAACTGATCCCTCAGGAGAAAAGGAGGGAAAGATGGTTGTTTTACTAAAAATAGCCACTTTTACCTAACCGACATCGGTTCCTACTCAACCGCCGTCAGTTACGTAACCACCATCGGTTCCCTGTTAATGACCTCCCCCAACCAAAAAGAAAGGATCCGGAATTCATTTGGATAGGAAAGAGAAGTGAAACAAGCAGAAGAGGTTGCAGAGCAGGGCATCGAGCCGAAGACTGCAACTGGGCAACTAGATCGTTGTCACCCTCATTCAAGCATTGGAAAAGAATGAGAATAGCTTCATCATCTCACTTTCTAATACTGGATCATCCCAAATAAGCCTTAATGTCGCCACTACATTCCTTGGACCTGTATCTTCATTAGGAACCAGTAAGTATTATCTTGTAGTTCTTTGTTATCATTTTGATTTAATTCATATTAAATGGGGAACTGACTACCTTCGAAAGGAAGTCTAATATTTCTTGGGCCTAAGGTAGTTCCCTCACTTTTTGTCTAACTAAAATATAGTGGTCTTGCGTTCTTATTTATAGGTAGTCCTTCCCAGACAAAAAAGAGTTCTTCACAATCGATCTGTTCTCTCTACGGTATGCGCACACCTTCCCAACATTCAACAGGTATTCCTCCTATCCCTAACCCTTATCTGTTTCTCAAGAGAATGAAAGGATAGAATCAATTCTATTTCAGAATAGAAACATTCTGTGCAAAACATTTTGGCACACCCGGTGGGACCCATTTCGGGTTTCTTTCTTTCTTGCTTGCTTTCATATAGGGAGCATACTTGTTTGTTTTTGCTAAATATTAAAAAAATATTTTTTCATTTTGGTAAAAGAATTTTTCTTGCTTTCATATCTTTGCATTTAGTGAAATTCATCTTCTTTGCTTCATCGAATATCATTTTCGATTTGGGTTTAAAACACGTGCATCACATTCTTGCTTACTTTTTTTAATTCTAGTGAATCTAGATTAAGTAACAGGTCGTACACATGGGGGTGATATCTATGGTATTGACGAGAAATTAATCTTACTCTCACTGCACAGCACATACCAAATCACATCATAATCAACACAATAGCTCAAACATCCCCCCTTTCCATGGTATTCCTCCACCCGATTGAGGTAGCCTTATGAGCCACAACAAACTTGACATCTCCCTTAGGTCTTTCATTTAGGATTGACATCATCTAGTGTCTAAGGCATAAGCCCAAAGTGATTAAAACTAATCCTAGGGTTAGTCTATTGATTTTCTTGTGCATCTTGCTTGTTTTTAGTTCTGTGTCTTTGTCATACACTGTTTCAGTGATCACTTCAAGACAATTTGGTAGGTATATTAAGCATTGTTATCCCCAAACCAGTAGCTTATTACGTCCTCTCTTTGCTTTCACAGTGACCAACACCGGCCCCATACTACCGACATCAGTTAACTGACCGACGCCGGTTACATTTTGACCAACATCGGTTATCTTACCGATATTGGTTACTGTGTTTAATAGTTCTTGACACACCAGCAACTTACCAATTCCAACATTTTGTTGCTGTTTTCATTCCAGATTGATTAAATCCCTGCCGTGTCCTCTTTTCCATGGTTGTTATCACCTGGAAACAAGAAATAGCCATGGTTTCACATGCCTGTTCTGTGCCCTTTCCTGAGTCACCCCCTTCACATCCTATGGGGAATCCTACGAATAATAACAATTTTCCCAAGATCCCTGTAGGAGATAAGGAATTTGCCAAATTTTTAGATGCTAATCCTAGCACTGTACAATGTTATTTATCTCATACCCTTGACCGTGCACCCGACAGTCAGCTCCTCATTGGTATGCCTATTAATATTGCCGCTCGCTTAGCCCCTTCCCCACCTAATAACTCTTCCTCACCATCTTCATCCTTAGCCCCGTCTCCCAGCTCAGTAGCTTCGGTGGTTCATAATACATCGATTGGTTTTCCTCTGGTTAATCTGGGACCCCACATATCACTACCGTCCACTACCCCTACCTCATCTCTCTCACAGGTTGCCTCTTTGATCAATTTCTCTCTACCACATATACACACGAGCTTTCCCTCACAAGTTCTGCCCACCTTTTCATTTCCACAAATTCATCTGGTGGCCTCAACCTCTTATATAGGACACCCTTATTTGGTTGCCCCAACACATTCATCCCCATTATCTTATCAACATTCAATCCCACCATTGTCTCGTAGCGGCTCTTGAACCAATCCTCCTCTGTTTACAATGACAGCACCATCATCTAACCCAACCAATGATTTAATCAAATAGATGACGGACAAGATGCAAAATCTTGAGGCTTCTGTTTCAAGAAGTCGTACCACCCTGACATACGAGCAAGTTTTTCAGGAGCCTATTCACCCTTCTGTCCCCCTTCATACATATCCTCCTCAATGGGAATTACCGAAATTTACTCGCTTTAATAGTAAGGAGGACCCTCAACAACACTTGCGATCGTTCAGACATGCCTGCTATCTGATTGCTCATGACGATGCCTTACTACTCTGTACCTTTCCCATGTCCTTATCAGGACCTGCCTTGGAGTGGTAAAGTGCTTTAACCCAGCATTCAATCTTCTCCTTTAACCAATTAGCCCAATCTTTCTTGGATCACTTCTCCATCAATATTGCCAAGAAAGTATCCATTACCGACCTCTATGCCATTCAACAATTTTAAGATGAGTCTATCACAGATTTTGTTGGACGATGGCGGGGCCTCATCAACCAACTTACTTATGCCTTACCTCAGGCCGAGCTCATTGAACTCTTTACGTGGGCCTGTGCTAAACACATTTCTCCCACCCTCTGAATTCAAACTTTCCACACTTTTGATGAGGCCTTTACTATGGCTCAGAAACTAGAGATTCGTGCCTTAGAAGAAGATAAATTGAGGTTACGAAACAAAAGATCAAATTTCCGGACCCAAGACTCTACCACCAAACACAACACCACCAATTCTCACACATCGGCTACCTCGAAATCAAATGGGGCCATACACACTATGACGGTAAAATCTCAAGCACTGTTTAATACCCAGCCGAAAGCCACCTATAAGTATAAAGCCGAGCCCATCAACTATACTCCCTTAGGAGAAACTTATGGTGTGATCTTAGAAAAATTTCTTAAAGCAGGAGCTATCACCTTGCCTCCTGTTAAACCTCACTCCGGGTTTGATTCCACCCGCGCTATTCCTTCTTGGTATAAATAAAATGACTTCTGTAACTTCCATTGCGTGAAGGGACACAGTCACGAAAACTGCAAGAAGTTGAAAAACATAGTGTAGGAAATGGTTGATGTAGGGGATATAACTCTTGACAATCCTAATGCCCCCGTTAATCGAAATTTAAAAATATTCAACAAACCATTTCCAAACCATGCATCTAATAGTAACACAAATCAAGATACCTCAGCCGAGGAGAGGAGTGTTCATGAAATCCATCCAATTTTCAACTCCCAACCAAAAGCTTCTATCGAGGAAATTCTGAATCAGGCCTCTTCACTAACGTAGGGATCCGCACCCCCTACACCCCCATCAAGACAAGACGATAACCTTGCCATTCATTTACCCATAAAGGAATTAACCACCCAGAGTCCTCTTCTCACGAATGAGTCTTCTTACACCACATCCCTGCAAGACTGTGAGCGGATGTTATCTAACTTATCTATTTCCCAAACATCTCCTTCCACCACTCTTGCTACAATAGAAGAAGGCTTGCCACTTTTTCTGTCACCCTTAGAGGAGAAACCCCTTGAGCCTACATCACCAAACTCCTCAATCATAATGGATCCCCTCGAACATGCCCTCCTACCTATTAGTTCTTCATCACCTAAATCTTTCCAGCGACCGGTTGACCTCTTAGTACCCATTGATATAGTGCCTCATTTACCCCCTGTATCACACCCACAGTGGACCGGGATCACAACCCATCTCTCTTCCATACCAAGGTTCCTGTTCATATGTGAAGAGTGTCATCCCTTAGAAGATAGACGAGTCCTATGGGAGCGTTTGCGTACACCATGCTCTACTCAAATGCAGATGACCGATCTAGACACCTCTACCATATACCCAAGGTGTTTACAAAATATCAAAATGCCTATGTCCTCATCTTCACCCCCCTCATCTCTACCGAATACCTCATCCACCTCTATTAACCTAACCAAACATTCCCCTATGCTTGGGACTTCACCAATACCCAGCCTAACACACCCACCTAAACAGTTAGATTTATCCAAAAATAAAGCCGTCCATCCACCTAGGAGATAGACCCAATCTCCTCAAGTCTAATCTATGCCTCTGTCACAACTAAAACACTCACCGTCACACCTACCTTCTATATTGGGACCTCACCCCTCCACCTTGCCTCAGTACATCATACCTCCTGCATTTTCTTTAAAATGACCTACACCTTCTGCACCCATACAGAGATCCACGGGTGTATTAACACCATCACCCCAAGTATCCTGTCCACCTACTAACCCTAAACAAACTCCATCATCAAAGGATTTGTTTTCTGTCACTCCTCTTTCCTCGTGGTTGTTTCCTACCACCACATCATCTGTGGCCTCATCATCTAACTAGCTAAACATGACTTCTGCACCAAAGAATCCATGTTTAGTTAAATCTAATTATCAAAACCCATTGTCTAAACCACCACCCGTATGAACCAACCATACCCAACCATTAACAAAACCCACCCAATCAATAGCCTCATCTTCCTCTGACTTTGACCTTCTCAAAGGATCGTACACCAAGATCCTTGATATGTTGGTGGAGAATGCGACCATTTCCCTACCCCAACTCAAACCCTATGATCCATCTAAACCTTGACCTATAGGTTATGATGAGTCTAAAATCTGCACTTACCACCACACACTAGGACATGATGTGGAGGGATGCAAAGCTTTGAAACCCATCCTTCATCAGTCACCTATCTCAGATAGAAAGGTTAAGAAAGACAACTTACGAAGGGAGAAACCTTTAGCTTCAATCCCCTCTCCTATACCACATGTCCCTGCCTCACCAAGATCTATCATTATTGTAACCCCACCTCTTGAAGACAATGACTTATCCCTACCATCTTCCTCCTCTCATGTTCACGAGATCAACATGATTAGTATTGCTACTCGCGGGCAGAAAAATAATGGGAAAGCTAAATAAAGAACACCTACAGCCTCTCTTTCTCCGTCCGCCATCCCGATCGCAATACCATCTAAAGTGGTTATTCGTGGACCTACCTACCCCGTCTCTGATGGATTTTCCCATCGTACCATGATCAAATAGCTTCACCAATCACCTGTAAAAATTATACTGTATGATCTCATTCAAACATCTGAATCGCATCGACAAGCTTTAATTGAAATCCTTCAAGGGATAGAGGTCTTACCTAACGAAACCTTGCCCATCGCTTCCATTTTAACACCCAACCACGTGGCCTCTCTCACCAAACAACCTACCTCCACAACCAATTTTGTCCCTGTACAGCAAGCTACTGCTGTCAGTTTTTCTGAAGAAGAAATTGTCATCTTTGGTGCAGAAGATCCTGACCCCAATCTTTTCATCTCGGCTTACATCCAGGACATCCGAGTACGTCATGTTATGATTGACGGGGGCGCTAGCCTAAACATCATCTCTTCCAAAGCCTTCCAACAAATGAATATCCCTTCTAGCTGCATGTGTGCCAACCCCACCATGTTGCGTTCGTTCAATGATGCTATTACTTCTACTTTAGGCACCATGATCCTTAACATTCGTGTAGGGCCACGTACCTTACCCAAACTCTTCTATGTCCTTGAGGGAGAATTCCAATACAACATGTTGTTAGGCCACCCTTGGATCTGGGCTATGGGATGCATTCCCTCCACCTTACATAGATGCATAAAATTTGAGTATGAGGGGAAGTCATACACCGTAAAAGTTGACGCTCCCCCCTTCAAAACCTATAATATGTTATATCGCCCTAATGCTGTGCTTGTACTAGTCAAGGCACCCATTCATCCAACCCAACCATCTACTTCGCCCACACCTCAACCATCCACCTTAGCCACACCTACACCTTCAACCAATGAAACCGCCGCCGTAAATACTACTTCCTTCCCCACGGACAACATCCCAACCTCAGATCCCTTGGTAGATGTTTTTCAATGCCTTACGTTGGGGGAGTATCACCTATATAACGTTAGCACTTTCCATACCCCACAGGAGTTTGGAAAGTTACATGCGCATCCTACCTATGACCGTTGTGTGGGGTAGGTGATCTCCTACGGACCGCCTAATTACCACACCAACCTAACGTATGGGGGTGTCAACGCATCCTCCATTACCCCTGAACCTCCCCTTGGTGTGGTTCCCTTCCAATCTGATTTTCAATATCTAACAAATCGTCATTTTTCCCTCACCTTCTTGACTTGCTGTGCTTGGAAAGGTTTTGGTTTCAGTCTCTATGAACAAGGCCGACATACAATCATTCCCGTGACTACACGCAAACACAAAGATCGTAGTGGTCTTGGATTTTTTGAAACACTTACACCAAAGAAACCTCATGTCAGTTGTATCTGGGAAGACAAGGACATTACCTTTTCTGAACCATCATCACCTATTTTTCCAACTTCACCCACAGAGTCGAGAGACCCAGAATCTATCCCTCCTAACTTTTTTTTTTGTAAATGCTATCCTCCTAGGTCCTCTCACTTATCAACATGATAATGAAGACCCATCTTCTCTTCCCCTTCTATATCCAGACATGATCAAAGAAGAATCAACTTCAATTAATGTTGTTGAGTGCCAGGATGACGAATCCATCCTCACTTACCTTGGCGTTACCATCTGAAACTCAAACCATGTTGAATGATTCGAATATAGAAATCAACATCCACATAGAGGACGATCCTCGCATTGTGAATATCGGACAATCACTTGATGCATTAGAAAAAGCCACCTTCACTACCTTCCTCTGTGCCTGCAACCAAGCTTTCACATGGTCCTACACTAACATCCCAGGAATCGATCCTGACATTGCTGTCCATAACATTATCGTGAAACCTGACTCCAAACCAGTTAAACAGAAACTAAGAAAAATGCATCCACGCATTGCCCTCTTGGTCAAAGAAGAGCTTCAACGACTCCTTTCTGTTTCCTTCATCTTACCTATTGACTATCCTCAATGGATTTCTAACATCGTACCTGTCACTAAAGCGATGGGGGGACTTCGGATATGTACAGATTTCTGGGACCTTAACCTCGCTTTCCCAAAGGATGACTTCCCCTACCTAGTATTGATCAACTTGTTGATATCACTGTAGGCCATGAGATGCTTTCTCTCATGGATGGCTTCTTGGGATACAATCAAATTTTGGTAGCCCCGGACGATCAACATAAAACCGCCTTCATTACTCCTTAGGGAACCTTCTGCTATTGTGTCATGCCATTTGGCCTTAAGAATGCTGGTGCGTCCTATCAGCAGGCTATGACTTACATTTTTCATGACATTATGCACACTATCTTTGAGGATTATGTCGATGATCTTCTTGGAAAATCTAAACATCGCAGTGAAAATCTTGATGTTTTAACCATTATTTTTGATCACCTGTTACAATACTGTATTCATCTTCAACCAAAGAAATGTGTCTTTGGTGTCCTTTTGGGAAAACTCCTTGGTTTTATCATCTCTTTACATGGCATTGAGGTTGATCTGGCAAAAGTCAAAGCTATCCTAGAAATGCCCCCACCCACTAACCTCAAACAATTGCGTAGTTTGCATGGAAAACTCCAATCTATCCAGCATTTCATTTCACAACTTTTGGACCGATGTCAACCTTTCCATCATCTCCTTAAAAAAACATTGTCTTTCAATGGAGCAAGGAATGCCACCAAGCCTTTGAGGCTCTTAAAGCTTATCTCTTGTAGCAACCCGTGCTTATCCCACCTCAGGACGATTTCCCTTTCTACCTTTACCTTTCTGTCACCAACCATGCTGTAGGAGCAATGCTCGCACATTGTGACTCTGAGCATCGAGAACAAGAAGTTTATTACATAAGCCATACTCTTGTGGATTATGAGACTAGGTATACACATGTAGAAAAGTTGTGCCTAGCCCTATCATTTGTGGCCACCAAACTCCAACATTACCTCCTAAATTACAAAACTTTTGTCATCACCAACGCTGACCCCATACATTATATGTACACCAAACCTCATCTAAACCAATGCATCACCCGATGGCTTATGCTACTCGCCAACCTCGACCTTGAGTTTGTACACCAAAAATCTGTCAAAGGACAAACTATCGCAGACCAACTCGCAGAAGCCCCTTTACCTGGGGAACAATTTACCAATTTTACTTTCCTTGATGAGCTCATCGCAACTCTTTCATTCAGTGATGTGTTGTATCCAATGACCCTCTTCTTCGATGGATCTAAATGCCAGCGCGGTGGAGGGGCAGGTGTTGTTCTCATTCCTCTTGAAGGTGAACCTATGCCTCTTTCATTCAGGCTCGATTTCCCCTACACTAACAACACGGTGGAATACGAGGCCCTTGTTTTGGGTCTCCATGTTACGTTACACTTAGATGTGAAGTCTATTAATATTTTTGGTGACTCTCAATTGGTAGTAAATCAAGTTACTGGCATCTACCAATGTAAAAATGAGGAACTTCAAAAGTACAAACATTACGTGGATTCACTTTTGACCTTATTTTCTCATTATTCTATCCAAACCATTCCCCACTCAACTAATAAATTTACAGATACTATGGCTTGCTTGGCCTCGTAAATTCTGGCCTCACCAACTAACTCGGACATATTTGTCTTGGTCCAACAACTCTTTGCCCCATCTTACTTAGTTCTAGATGTTTGTATGGTACATAATGTATCTACTGATTCGCAGGATACTTGGTATCACCAGTTTCACGACTACCTTACAACCTCTGTTCTACCACCTAACCTTACTAGTAATGGAAAATGTGCTTTTCTTAAAAGTGTTTCTCATTATGTCATCATGGGGGGACTCCTCTATAAACGTGGCTTCGATGGTATCCTCCTTCGTTGTTTAACTGGTGTTGAATTCGCTCATACCACCCAACAAATCTACGATGGAATTTGTGGCAGGCACTTTAGTGGCCTCACCATGGCCAAGCGGATCCTTTACCTAGGATATTATTGGCCTACTCTCAATAAATACTACTGCAAATATGTTAAGCATTGTTTTATGTTTCAACAACATGCCAACCTTCAACATACTCCTAGCCACCCATTATAGGTCGCACGAGATCTTTGGCCTTTCTCACAATGGGGTTTAGACCTTATTGGTGAGATTCACCCACCTTCTTCGCAACATCACCATTGGATAATCATAGCAACTGAATATTACACTAAATTCGTGGAGGCCATTCCACTCATTTCAACCAAAAAAGAAAAAATCGTAGAGTTCATCAACCATCACATTATATGTCGTTTTGGTGTTCCTCATCGCCTGATAACAGATAACGGAAAATCTTGCAAAAATAAGTTGTTATAAGACCTTTGTGACAACTTTGGTATCAAACTTAGCTTCTCATCACCTTACTATCCACAAGTAAATGGTCAATTTGAATCTTGTAACAAAACCCTAACCAAAATTCTCATAAAAGTCATTAACGATTCTGGAAACAATTGGCCTGATCACATCCCCTTTTCCCTTTGGGCTTATCATACCAGTATTCATACCTCCACTAATGCCACACCATTCTCTTTATTATATGGTACCGAGGCTGTCTTGCCTCTCAAAATACAAATCCCCTCCCTAAGAATATCTCTCCAGGATATTCTCACCAATGATGATTTCCACCAAGAGCGGTTAGCCCAATTAGAGCTTCTTGACGAGCGTCATCTTACAGCTCTTAACCACCTTAAAATCTATCAAAATCACATCAAGCATGCTTATGATAAGTGAATTCATGAGTGTACCTTTTAGATTAGCGATCTTGTCCTCAAAGAGAATCAACATGTGACCAAACTAGAAAAGAGCAAACATGGAAAATTTTCTCCTAATTGGATTGGGCCTTACATTATCACTCACACTTATGGATCAGGAACTTACTGTTTAGCTTCGCTTAATGGTAAAGCTGAGCCTGAACCCCTTAATGCCTTACATCTCTGACGATTCTACTATTGAATTTAGTGTTACATGACTTCTTATCTACCTTGCACTCGTCCCTTGAGCTCATTTACCACCTCATACAGTTTGTTTCGTGCATCTCAAAGTAGCATCAACCTCACGTAGTTTGATCATCACCTCCTCTTAAAGATACCTTCTCCTTTTTAGTCTGGTCCATGACTTAAAAGTATCAAAATAATAAGTTCTCAATTGTACAATTTTGGGATATTCTTGAGTCAAACTTCCTACAAAACTAGATGCTTCATGTCAAACAAACATCTAGACCTCTAAGCTATAAACTAGACTGTTCCCTAAAAGGACAGCTATGTGCAAAGCCGCATATGCTATTATAAACTAGACTATTCCCTCGAAGGACAGCTATGTGCAAAGCCGCATCTACTACTATAAGTAGACTGCTCCCTCGAATGACAGCTATACAAAGTCAGCCTCTATCAGAAGCTTTTCGCATTGATCAGCTTCGTGAAGACCTCAAGAACAACAAAATGCATATCCCATATAGACTTCTCGCATTGATCAGTCTATATCCAGAAAAATAAAAGTAATATTCAAAATCACTTTTGAGTCATGGACTTGTTTATTCAGGTTTGGTTCTCTTTCGTCAAAATAAACACCTTATAACAAGTTCTCTACGCCCCAGCTATACCATCCACCTCACCTCACCATTCTTCAAAACAACAAAACTCAAGGGACGTGACGTATATCCAATATATTGTGATTGTACAACTCTTTTCACCTATCGACTTATCACCTATGTAAGGTACCTAGGAATTCAAGCTCATCCTATGATAATACGTGGTTTGTTTTTCTCTTTTCAACTACGAGACATTTTTTCCTCTTTTACCCGAATCTAGGATTATATGTTGACCTTAATCAGGACATGGTTCCCTTATGCTTGGGTAAGCTAACCCTCGCTTCACCTATACCTTACCAACTCCAACAACCTTACCCTACCAATATCAAAATTTTTACCAACCAACAAATTACCTAAACACAACCAAATTGCCTAAATTCATCTCTCCCTGGTCCTGAGGGAGAACTACATCGGTCACTGTTAGATTTCGGGGCCGGATCGAAAATGGCCCCCAAATCCCCTTTTTTTAATTTTTTACCTATCTACCCAGCCCAATTGCCTACAAACCTACCCACCCTGCCGTTTTTACCTACCTAACATACCTACCAACTCCATTTTATGATTTACCTTCATTTATCCATTATTTTATTAAATTTTGGATTCCTACCCCAAAACCCACATCCTAGCTAAATGCTTCAACTTCACACAAAAAGGGGTTCAGAGCCTACCGGTATGACTACATGTCATCGTGGTGGGATAGGTGATGGTGGTCCAACTCCTCTAACACCTCCTGCTCCTCCAGGTTGTGCCATGGCTCAAAATCTCCTTAGAAGGGTCCTCCACCAATCAAACTCTACCTCCTGATCGCTGGGCCTACCAATCACTCACTCCTCCACTCAACTAGTGCCAACTCAGCCCACAAACTCCACAAAATCAATTCACAACTCAGATAAGCAAAAGGTTAGTACTCAAATTTACAATGTGAAAATGACAAACTGTATTTTTCTTTTTATAGGTTTTGACATATAACTGATGCCGGTTACGACACGCCCTAGAAGACCGATATCAGTCTTGTGACCGATATCGGTCACACATAACTAATATTGGTTACCTACTTACTTAACCTAACTCCTACCCTTATCCACCAATCTCCATTTTTCTTCACCTCACCTACCCCCGGCTTTGCTAAATAGCCTTATTTTGAATTCATCGGCCCGACCCAAGGCCACAACCAACCAATCAGCCCGACCCAAGGCCACACCCAACCAATCGGCTTGACCCAAGGCCGCACCCAACCAAACAGCCCGACCCAAGGCCACAACCAACCAATCGGCCTAACCTAAGGCTGCACCCAACCAATCAGCTGGACCCAAGGCCGCAACCAACCAATCGGCCCGACCTAAGGCCGCAACCGCCCAATCGGCCCGACCCAAGGCCACAACCAACCAATCGGCCCGACCCAAGGCCACCACCCACCAATCAGCCTAACCCAAGGATACAACCAACCAATCGGCTTGACCCAAGGCCACACTAATTAAGTACCTCGACCAAGACCCGCAATTTACGATTCTATCATGTAGCTGTTTGTTCCATCGATCTCACTTGTTCGTGTTTTAACATAACTAGGATACTTGACTTGTTCAGCCGACCAGCCTTGCCTAGACTAAGACCGTGACGTTTATTTCAACCAAACCAACCATTTGGTACTGCTGAACATGCCTAAACGTTCTGGTACCTTACCCATTATATCCCCTAGAGCTACTTCTTATGCCTTGGATACTAGGATTATATCAACCTTGTTTGGATAAACTATTGACCTTTGCCTATGAATTGCCTATTTGCTCTTCAACTCGTGTACCCCGGTCGCACTACTGCATTTCAACATGCGTCGACTTCTTTGAATTTACCCCACCATCTTACCATCATCTCATCATAATTCACCCTTTATCAACCCTATCCCTGATTTCACGTTGCCTCAATCTGTGATAGATTTGAGGGGGATTACCTATACACTTAACCGGGGTAACCACTTTTTATTTTTGTCAGTACAGCTTTAAAATACAAGCTACACGACAACAAGGGGCAAATGTAGACACCAAATTTGGGTCTTACGATGCCCTTTACCCTGTATCTCGTCCCGCAACCTAACCCTACCTCACCACCTAAAACCTTACACACCTAATGATTTATTAATTACCTTATAATTAATAAATCCACATCTTCAAACCCACCATCTCATCTCACCACCTCACCATGACCTAGCCCTAACCCTAAACCAACCTAATTAAGACCTATGACTTGGTCCAGATGCACACCCATGACTCATCACCCCCCACCCGCATCAAAACAAACCTAATAATAACTTGACCAAGCCCACGACTGATCCCTTAGGAGAAAAGGAGGGAAAGATGGTTGTTTTACTAAAAATAGCCACTTTGACCTAATCGACATCGGTTCCTACTCGACCGCCATCGGTTACGTAACCACCATCGGTTCCCTGTTAATGACCTCCCCTAACCAAAAATAAAGGATCCAGAATTCATTTGGGCAGCAAAGAGAAGTGAAACAATTAGAAGAGGTTGCAGAGAAGGACATCAAGCCGAAGACTGCAACTGAGCAACTAGATCACTGTCACCCTCATTCAAGCGTTGGAAAATACTGAGGATAGCTTCATCAACTCACTTTCTAATACCGGATCATCCCAACTAAGCCTTACTATTGCCACTACATTCCTTGGACCTGTATCTTCATCAAGAACCAGTAAGTATTATCTTGTAGTTCTTTGTTATCATTTTTCTTTAATTCATATTAAATGGGGAACTGACCACCTTCGAAAGGAAGTCTAATATTTCCTGGGCCTAAGGCAGTTCCCTCACTTGTTATCTAACTAAAATCTAGTGGTCTTGCATTCTTATTTACAGGTAGTCCTTCCCAGACAAAAAGGATTTCTTCACAATCGATCTGATCTCTCTACGGTATGCGCACACCTTCCCAACATTCAATAGGTATTCCTCCTAGCCCTAACCCTTATCTGTTTCTCAAGAGAATGAAAGGATAGAAGCAACTCTATTCTGGAACGAAAACATTCTATGTGAAACACCCATATAACCCTCCGTAAGATCTCTAAAAATATTTTCCCCCTTTCCATTACCTCTACTCTCTCACGATGAATCCATGTCTATCTTTTTTCTACCCACGCACCTCAATATATAGATTTCCTTCCTTCACCGCCATGCCTTCTGAGGTAACAGCTTGGCTGCCAAGTGTCTAGGTGATCCTCTAATTAAGCATGCCTCCTTTGATTCCACTATGTGCAATGATGTTCTTCTAGAACCTTCCATCGTATACATGGAATATTCCATTTTTGATCTTACAGTCGCTAGGCTGGCACCTTATCGACTCCGCATGCTAGATGGGTCACGCTTTTCTTGTGTGCTTCCTGGGATGCCAAATATGGGTAATTCCAAAACCTGTCTCACCTTCCACACATGCCATGTGTTCTATAAAACCCTGATAGAACCCTTCCTTGCATGCCTTCTACCCGCTCACCCTTCTTCAACTAGGTCCCATGCACCCACAAGCCTTATTGTAATTATCCAATATTTTGGGGCCCAATACGTAGCGAGACCATGGCTAGCGGCTATCACCACGAGAACTCACACCACTTGGTTCATTCCTGTCATCATCATAACTACAACACAAGTCCCAGATGTGACCATGCACCATCTGAGGGATCCCAAAGGGATTGATAGGTCACTGGGCCTTTTATTTCTTTGTTTTTATTTTTTCGATCATTACATGATTTGTTTTGTATATTTTGGGATCATTGAGAGCATTTTCACCACACCTAGTGTATAATGGCATTTTATACAAACTTGACTCACCATGATATATACAAATACTTCTTTTTGGTTTGGTAATCCATTGTATCTGAGTTGACTTCCTTTTGTCTCTTTTTACTTGTGTACTCTAGATATCTAGAATTTCCACTTTTCTATGATTTTCAGAATGTATGTAGTGGATGTGAATGATAATAGAATGATTACTTGTTTTTGTATTTTATAATGCTGATATATGATAATGAAAACACATTGTAATGTTGAACTTTGGTTTCTTTAAACAATCTTTGGTACTTCGTATTGTTTTGGAAAAACTTGGTTATATAATGATATGATAAGTGAATAAAATTTCCCCACTCCTAACCCAACATAACCAGTAAGATGTGAGGGCTCAACACCAAGAGACAAAAAGGGAACAAGTTATAAATTTTTTTGAATGGTAATGATGAGAGAAAGACAAGCTTTTGAAAAAAACAAATTGGGACACTACAACCTCTCTCTACTCAAGTTTTATTCATAGTTTTGAATATGAATTGCTTTCCAGTTTATCTAGACTTAGATCCGTAGATGGCCACTTTGTTGAAAACATATGGTGTTGAGGTTTTAAGCTCTTCTTGGAATTTTTGACATCTAACTCACTTTGTTTTGACTTATGATTTCACAATATTTGGATGAAATATTTCTAACTTTTAAGTTTTTCAAAGAGACCCCCTACACCTTGCCCCATGCTACTAGTAGGAAGTATGGGCTTATCACCATGGATAAGGAATAGGTGAGTAGGGGAATTTCTCTCCTTTCCCAACCCTACATCACTAGTAAGAGATGTAGGATCAACACCGAAGGTTGGAAGGGAAAATAAATGTGTAAAATAATTTTTTTGTGGATTTACATTTGACTTATTTATCTAGGTAAAATCACTAGAATTTTCTTATTTCTAAAGAGGTGTTTATGGGGTAGATGCGACATTATGAATCTTCTAAAATAGGCTATAGGAAAAGACACCTAATCTAGAAAGAGACTATAAGTAGAACCATGTGTGTAGGCCTTGGTATGACTACTTTCAAAGCTTTGTTTTTCTCTTGTTTGAATTGATGAAAGGATTTTGAAACAATTGATCACACTATGGAGATTTGAAGAGATATGAATTGCATGTTTTTCTGTTGTTTTCAGAAGTTTCTATAAGAATAAGTCCCTTGATCAAAAATTTTACAGAATGATTTGGTAGATGAAAATGTAATGCAGATCCAGTAATGTGCATATGAACATGCTAATGGATCATGTGTAATACCTCTTCAAGTGAACAGAGTTCACATATTCATTAAAATCCACACCCTCTAGTGTACATAGGTGAAATGCCCCATTTTTTAAGTCTTATATTACTCAATATGGACCCAACTACCTGGGTATGATTTTCCTTCCTTCGCTGGTCTTTTTTTCTATTCGATTGTCAAGTCTTAGAACAAAATATCCCTCATATATTTCATGCTTATAGACTTTATTTTTGTATTTCCAAGCCATCCGGTCAGCGTAAACTCTATGTCATTGTTCAAAATTGAGTCTATCCTCATCAAGACTTTCTAGCTGAGAGAGTCACACTTCATGATATCCTTCTTCTTCCAAAATTCCTTGTAATGATATACAGAGACTAGGTATCTCCACTTCGAGTGGTAAAACTAATTATGTACCAAATACCAAACAAAAGGGGGTTTCCCCTATTGGATTTCTTACCAATGTCTGATAGGCCCAAAAGGCTGGAAAAATATTTAAATGCCAATATTTCTTGTTCTACTTAACGGTCTTAAGGAGAATAGACTTCAATGTCTTGTGCATAGCTTCAGCATATCAATTGGCCTGAGGATAATAAGGAGAGGCCATGTCGTGAATTATTTTTAATTTCTCACACAACTCATGTACCTCATCATTTTAAAGGATGTGAAATTATCTGAGATAATGACTTGCAAAACCCCATACCTACAAATAATTTGATTTAGAATGAACTTTTTGATTATTGATCCAGGAAAGGTGGTAAGAGGCATGAATTCTACCCACTTGGTAAAGTAATCTATGGCCGTGATTACGAAGTTATGACCATATATTTATGAGGGAGATAATTTCCCTATCAAATCCAGTCTCCATGTGGAAAAGGGCCATGATGTTGCAATTGGTTATAGATCCTGTGCCGGTATGTGGATCTCATGGGAGAACTCTTGAAATTTATGGCATTTGTGCACAAAATCTACCAAGTCATGCTCTAGTGTGGGCCAGAAATAACCCATCTAATATATTTTCTGAGCAGTAGCGTGGCCACAAAAGTGACCTCCACATACTCCACTATGTGATTCATAAAGAATTTTTTTAGATTCTTTTACGTCAACAAATCTTAACAACATTTTTTCAAAGGCTCTACAATAGAGAACTTGTTCCGAAATAACATAATTAGTGGTAGTGACATGTAACCACCTTCTTTATTGTGATGTTGCCACTTATGGGTACACATGGTCCATTATATAATTAATGATAAAAGTGTACCATGGACACACATAAATGGGCGGCTTAGTTTCAACGAAATGCACACACTTGTCGAGAAAGTCAAAATTTACTAGATCACCTCCATCTAATGGGTTATCAGCCAACCAGTCTAAAATAACTTTTCCTTTGACAAATTTTTGATTGAAATTTTTTAACTCAAACTCACCCATCAGAGTTATGAAGTGTTCAACCTTTTTAGATAAGGATCCTTATATGAGAAATGTTTGTAGGTGATATGATTTAACAATAACCCTTATTTATTGGTTTTACTTGTAATGTCTTAAGCATTTTATGGTGAAGACTATAGAAAGGCAATCCTTCTTCACTTTTGTATAACATGTCTCATGTCTGAATAATGAAATAGAATGTACACTCTCTTTTATCATCATCTTATTGATCCAACATACAGGCTAATGAGACATCTATAGCTTGTGAATATAGGATCAAAGGATGATTTGACCTAGGAGGAATGAGTGTGGGAGGAGACAAAAAAAACTGTTTAACCGAATCAAATGCCTCATTGCATTATTTTTTCCAATCAATGTTGCAATCCTTTTTCAACAAATTGTTGATGGGTGAATAAAAAAGGTCAAATCAGGGATAAACCTTCATATTGCACCAATTTTTCCAAGAAAATATATGATTCCAGACTCGTCTGATGGTTGAATCATTTCTAGTATAACTCATATTTTGGCTAGGTCCACATCAATCCCTAGTGAAGATATGATGTATCCAAAAATATTTCCTCCTATTACACCAAACACACATTTTTAAGGATTAAATGTGACACCATATTTGATTAAGTGAGAAATTATTATACAAAGCACCTCTAAGTGATTATAGAATTTTTAGGCCTTATCCAGAAGTTCATCTATGTAGGATTCCACAATCTTATGTATAAGATCATGAAATATATAATTCATTGCCCATTGGTACATGGCATCAATGTTCTTAAGCTTGAATGACATAACATCATAAAAATAATTTCCATAAGGAGTTATGAACGTATTTTTGGTTTGATCTTCCTCAGAGATTCCGATTTGATTGTACCCAGAAAACCCATCCATGAGAGACAATAACTCAAAACTAGTTGTTGCGTCGACAATAAAATCAATGGATGGTAATAGGAAATCATCCTTGGGACAAGCCTTGTTGATATCCTAAAAGTCTTTACAAATATGGATCTTTCCATTCTTCTTGAGAACATGGATGATATTAGACACCCACTGTGAGTAGTCAACTCATTTGATGAACCCTACCTAGAGGATTTTCACCACTTCTTCCTTTACCAAGAGGGCCACCTTTTGCTTCATGGGCCTTGAATTTTTCTTAATTGGCTTAGCATCTAGCTTGGTGAAAGGATTGTGCACTACAATGTGTGATGCAATTCCCATCATTTACTTGTAGCTAAATGTTAAATATATTTGATGTTCTTTGAGGATACGGATGTGTATTTCAACTTCCTTAGGAGATAAAGAGGATCCTAGTTTTAAGATTTTTGGTTCTTCCTCAGTCCCAATGTTTATATTGATCATTACCTTGATTAAGGAGGAATTTTATTCCTTAAACTTAGGCAAGGCCAAAGGAAACTCTAAATCCCCATCTTCTCCTACCTCATAAATTTCGAGTTCCATCCCATGTGAAGATTTTATCTTGGTATTTCCAAAATAGGAAGAAGAGTGTTGAATTAGGGAAAGATCAACCTCACGATGAGAAAGATGCAATTCTATAAGAGCGTTAAAATATCCAAGAGTTTATTTTTCAATGGACCAACATGATCTACAATGACGGACTCACTCTCAATTTCTATGTATGTCAACATTGGAGTTATTGGTGGCTTACAAACCAAAGGCTCAGCATGAACTGAGACCATGAAGTTTGTATATTCCAACTCACTTCTTGGAGTAAAGTGAGAAGAAAAATTTACTATTGAGTTTGTGAGGAGGTTATGCTTTTGTGGAATTACCTCAATCGATATAAATTCAAACCTCTTTGTTTGGTTAAACAGTGTTTTTTTGTATAGTTATAAATGCTCAACTCTAATCTCATATACCTCAGATATTTGATTTTCAACAAGTCGTGAATCACCCAACACCCTAATATTAAGATCCCCCATTATTTTGGATACAATCAGACCAAGTAAAAGGGCTTCATATTCAGCCCCATTATTCATACATTCAAAGTTTAACTTGAAGGAAAAAGGAAACCCCTCACTCAGGAGAGGTAAGAATCACACCAAGCCTGGCATCAAAATGATAATTGGCTCCATCAAAATGGAGAGAACAACATTTACTTGGAAAAATAGATCTTGGATCATCCTTTGCATCCTCTTATTTTACCTCAGTTACTTCAACCATAAAAAATTCATCTGCTAGAAGAGAAACGAGTCCTAAATTATGTCCCATACCCATAGAATCGAAAGGAAGGAGGATAGATAAATCCTTCTCCAATAGCTCAACAATATTCAATGTGATTCCCAATGAAATTTTCTCTATGATGACGGTTTCATCTTTGACTACTTGAATGCCTTCAATCAAACCTGTGACTTCTAATTCTATTATAAGAACCAAATTTTCCTCTGGTACTGAGCTTGTAGGTTTATTTAACTAATTTTTAGGAATCTCAAACTTAAACGGGATCTTGGGCCTCTATTTCAAGTTAGCTAGGTGAATGTTGAAGGGTTTTGGATCACCTTTCACCACAAATACCTTCCCTAAATGTAGGAACTTGACTTCCTGAAATAAAGTGGGGGGGATTGCCTTCATACAATGAATCCAAGGATGGCCAAGAATCGTATTATAGTTGGTTTCTTGATATATAATATAAAATTCAATTAAAACCATCTTAGGATCGAGGGTGACTAGTAGTACTATAGTTCTAATGGATGTTGGTTTACCCTCTCACTGTATTTCACGTTGAAGAGAAATTGGCCTCTCCATAACCTAAATTTTGAAGGAAAGAGAAGGGGACTATGTCAACCTCTTCCCCGTTATAAATCATCACATGATTTACATAGTTATTGTAAATTCAGACTTGTAAATATAATTTTGAATCACCTCTATGAGCTATTCCAATGTCTGTGGGCATCTTAATGATTTAAAATACAAATGGAACATCTCTTTCAGGATTCCCTGGAGCATAGACATCAAAGTACACTTAGTTTATCTACACCTCTGGAGGAGAGGTGATGTTAATCAAATGGCCAAGACATAGTGCTTCTAATAGAGTTACTCTATGAGTAGGGGAATTCTTCAACAGTGTTAGGAATTATTATTAGTGCTTCACATTATAATATAGTTTGGTGACATTATTTTTATGTAACAATAATGTATATTAGGAGTTTGTTGTGTACGTGTGTTTACTGTTATTTATGGAAGAGTGGTTGTAGCCACCTCCTTGTTTATAGGAACAACATTTCCTATATATTTGTAATATCCCAGATGATGAAATATAGTGAAGAATATTAGTTTGTGAAATAATATATTTCCTTTGTTAATCTGTTGCTGCTCCAAGATTTGGTATTAGAGTGATATCGATCTTGATGAGAGTCGAGAGAGAAGACAGTGAAAATGTTTGGAAGTTTGGCATAGAACAATATAATTTGTTTTAATATTTGAAAGTTGAAGTGCCCAATCTGTGCCATCCGTTAAAGTTTTCTATATCCTAGATCTGTTCAAATGGAATCATGGGAAAAGACGTCTTGATGAGGAGTTGTAATATTTTTCTATAGTATTTATGTGGTTTCAGTCCCAAATTACAACTGCAAACAGTGTTTTGGACAAGGATATATAGTGATCTGTCTAAAAACTACGCATCGGAGCCTGTATTGACATCTCCTCTCCTCCTACGCTCTTCCTTCTGTTTGGACGCGATCTGTGTATACGTGTTGATTCGCAGATACATAACTTCTGACAGATCCTTCCATCAATGTGCCACTATGCCTGTATCACTGTATCACTAATTTTTTTGTGTGTGCTGTGTAGTAGATTTGTGGATCTCCGTGATGTTTCAGTGGGCCTGATTTTTGGTTCCACGTGGCTCATAAACTGATGACTCGATCTGATTCATACTGTCAACATTTATATGTTTCTAGATCGACTTCAATGATTTTTGTATAAATCCGCTGGAAGTGGGCGCACTTTTTTTTTTTCCCATCAATCTTGACGCATAACAATCTTGACACCTAATCAGAGTCTGCGCAGCTGTCATGGTGCATGTTTTCATTGTTGTGTGCCGAGTTTTCCACGTTTGAGTTCCACATTACTAGTAAGTCATTTTTAATAGTATATCTACTGGCTGTGTCTTTATTATTATTTTAGTACAGTGAGTTCGAACAAGGCTTAAGGTTCATCAATTTTATTAAAAATTGTCAATACCAGTCGAGTCTATATAGAAATGCCATCTTCGGTTCAGTTGTCTATTTGAATTGTTATAGTTTCTGGTTTGTTTGTAGGTTGTGTCAGTTTGTAAAGTCCTCTCTTTCCTATAAAAAGTTTTTGTGTAAAAAATAAAATAAAATAAAAATCATTTTAATAGTCATTTGATTATAGTGTCTATATTATTTGTTAGTCATGTATCGTCAAATAATTAACTTATAGTCAAATTTGTAATGTCATCAAAAGTATTGTTTTAGTCATCAAATGTCATTATTTTGTGTTAGCAATTTTGTTGTCAACATCGTTTGTCAAGTCATTGTAAAAGTTTGAAAAATAAAATAAAAAATTACCTCACGGACGCATTATCACTGGAACGCGACGTCTGAAATAAATGAGCCTCAAAAGCAAAATCCGTTGATCTAGCAACTTGTCAAATGGAGGAAGGATGCATCGGAGGCTAGAGGTCAGACAACGACCTCTCGTCAGTCACCAACGATGGGGCCGCATAGAATGATTTGGTGGCACTGGTGTGCAGTGTGAGTATTTGATTTTTAGTGTGGTTTCCATTTTCTCAGAGTGCTTCTATTTGTAGTGTTCCTGTTTTGTGTGGTATTTGATGGATGTTGGAAAGAAAGTTGTGTTGGAGCACAGATGACTGTCAGTGATCCTCTGACTGACTTGGTCCTCTGAATGCCGTACTTCGTTGGAAGATGGTCAGCTAGAAGAATATGTTCACTAGCATTAGTGACCATGTGCAATAAGACCTAACTAGTAAGATCAATTCAGGAGTATGTTCTTCGATGTAGTTTGCTTCTCAGTATCTATATGTGTGGAATTTCACATTGTGGGGGGGAATACATACCAATGTTCCATTCCCATTTTGTACCCAAAACGACTTAGTCAAGGAAAGCTTCCAGTGGTAGTGGCAGTTTTCTATGCTGTTCAAGATCGAGTGGTAGCGATCAATAACAGATACTACAATTAAGAACATTACGATTCTTATAGGAAGTAATGTGAAATCTTTTCAGTATTTCTTATATTCTGCAGTTTTGAGATATGCAAGTTGTGTTTCCTACATAATTCCCTGATGTATAAGCATAGTGGTGAATAGTAGCACCAGAGTAAGTCAGTTCATAGATCTTGAAAGGGTTTGTGGGAGGATCCAGAAAACCACACGAGGTCGACAGTCGATGAGGTTCCTGTCACTTCAAGGTTTGTGGTAAGCCTGTTTAAAACCATGGAAGGAGAGAGCCTTTCTTTTGGATCAAGGTCATGAGTCACAGAGTTGGACATGCCACAGGGGTGAGCATACTGCAGAGGCGTGTGTGGATGTTTTTCTACCATGTTTGCACTAAGGGGGGGAATGTTAGGAATTATTATTAGTGCTTCACATTATAATATAGTTTGGTGACATTATTGTTATGTAATATAATGTATATTAGGAGTTTGTTGTGTACGTGTGTTTACTATTATTTATGGAAGAGTGGTTGTAGCCACCTCCTTGTTTATAGGAACAACATTGCCTATATATTTGTAATATCCCAGATGATGAAATATAGTGAAGAATATTAGTTTGTGAAATAATATATTTCCTTTGTTAATCTGTTGCTGCTCCAAGAAATAGATCCAAGAAATAAATGTAAGAGAATGTCTTGGTTATATCACAAATGAAGTCATAAGCTCCTACTGGCTTGCCTAATGTATCATGAATGTCATATGATATAGTTGGTAGATCAAAATTGGATGCAAAGAATAATCTTTGGTTCTAGTGGCAACATTAATCAGAGGTTCAATGTCTAACTCCACCAACCATACAATTTTTGTTTGTTGGCAACCATCCAAAGGAAGTGACACTTGTGGGTTTGACGAAGTTGAGCCTTCGTGATCATGGGTCCCTATTACAATACCTTTGTTTGAACCATTGGGATCTATTCTACCATCCTTTGGACACATGGGGAGAGAATCATTAAATATTTTGAGTGGTGTGTTTTGTGGAGATACCAGTCCTATGTAGGTGTTTTGAGTTGGTGCTACTGGGTTTTCCAAAAACATGTCAACAAATAATTGTCTTTGATCCTCTGGAAAATGCTGTAGAAACTTGTTACAATTGTGGCATGTCCTTCCATCATGCCCATGAACCCTATGGAAACCTTAATATAAATGAGGATCATAATCTCGAGGCCTTTTGTTTTCCCCTTATTGTGGTATGAAATTACAGTTATTATTCAGTTGTTGATTGTTATAGTTGAAATTCGGGAACCCTTTCCCTTGGTTTTGGAATTGGTTTGGATACCCACCTGGGTATTTATTAGGGCCTTGGGTTTGCATTGGTCTTGATTGCTGAGGTTGTTGTTTTTGTTGTTGTTGTTGACAATTACAATCTACAACATTGATTGAGGGAAAGAAGTTATTATTTCTATGATTGTTGCCATTATTGTTGCTATTGGTAGTATTCGTATTGGGAGGGCTAACAACATTAGGCTTCTTGGTTTGGTTAGTGACACCATCCATCATGACCCCATGATTCTTATTAAGGACCTTCATCCCTTGATTATTGTTTGAATTGTTGGAGTAACCGGGGTTATTCTAGTTAGGGGTGAATAACCTTCCATTTTCTCCATAAGTCTTATGACCACTATCAATGAGTACTTGGTCAATTCAAAGAGGACTATCTAGAACCTCTTTATAGCTCCTTAGTGGGAAATTTTGAACTTATTATTTTGTCTCCCCATTGAGGGAGTGGAGAAACAAATCAAAAAGCTCCATTTGATCCATATTTGGAATGTTTACAGAGGAGTAGAGATCATGTCGCCACCTCTGAATGAATTAGGCTGCAAACCCATTATACTCTTACTTGATATGAAGGAATTCTATTATTCTTGTTCTCAAAAAAATTTTCATATCAAAATCCTTATTAAATTATTATATGATTTTCTTAAAGGAGTGTATTGAAGCCTTTGATATCCTATAGTAACAATCGAGAGAAATACCTTCTAACATCTTAGGGAAAATCTTCACAACAACCACGTCCCATGGGAGAAAATATCGAATGGCCATTACATAAGCTTTGATGTGGGTGTTAGGATATACCTCCTCTTTGGATTTTATAATATCAGGCAAGGTGGTTATTGGGAGCATGAATATCTTAATGGAGAAGTCTAGAGGATCCTTAAGATATTCACAATAGGTCCCCATTGCGTATGTTTTGACCATTGAAGATCCTTGCTGGGGAGGTGGAGGTTGCATTGGTTACTAAAATGGGCTCACGTAAACATTTTTTGGGTCATATGGCATCCCATGCGGCTGTCCATATGGACCTGGGTTAGTGTACATATCCCCCTGCAGAGATTTAGAACACATGTGTACATAGGGGGTTGACTACTTTGATATGGAATCAAAGGAATGAAGCTAGGGAATGTTGCATTTCCAGCTGGTATGGCATTTGATAACTCACTTCTAGCTGGTTCCTATTGTAGAAATCCATATGTGGCATGTGGGGCATACCTAAGGTGCCCGTCCCAGTCAGCAAATATCCTGCATTTGGAGTACCCGTATAAACTAGAGGATTCTGCACAGTAGTTATTTGTCCATAATTCTGTGGATAGGGAGAAGTTCTTACTTGTCATGTGTATGAAATTTGAGTATTTTGGGAAATATCTCTCTTGAATTTTTCTACTAATGTCAAGATGACGTCACCCATTGATGAGGCAGAGCTTTTCTTATGTTCTTTTTGTTAAACTCTTGGAGGTTTTTGAGGAGTGTGGTATCCTTCTATGAATTTTTCACTATTCTGCCACCCCTCATTAACAATATTTTTGGTTGGTGGAGGGGTGGCATTATTATTTCGGAGAAGAACATCACCTTGTCCTTACAACCTATTGAAATCTTGGTTCATATTCTATAATTATTATTCACTCCTAGCATATCATGCTAATTATTCCTCATCCAAATGTGGGAGTTGGTCTGATTACATGCTAATGGGCCATAAAAACAATACCCGAGGGGATGAACTTGATTCCCTAATGAAATTTATGTTTTTTGAACTTGATTGTTTTTGAGGATATGTCTAAGTTATCTAGTCAAGTTCCTCAATATGTACAGAGGAGCCAACATTGGTTCCCTGAAGAAGAGGGTTTTGAGTAGTGTAACAGTTGTCTTCCCACGTTGAGAGTGAAGGTGATTGTTTTGATATACATGTTTTCTAGTTTTACATGTAAAAACCCAGGATGGGTCAACCATACACATCATATCCCAACATATTCAGGGGGTATAAGAATACCTAAAAAATAAAGGATAGATGAAGAAAGTGGAAATGTTTAGAGACTAGCTCTTCACCTCAGTTTCACCAATTTGTACAAAAGAAAATCAACATGTGATATTCTTTGCACTAGACTTCTAGAGGTCATGCTGAGAGACCTAGTGTAGAATGGAAGTGGATGTGAGTGATAATATGATGAATAAGATAATTGGGAAATATAATATCTTCAACACGTAATATTGGGATCTGCTAGTCTATAGTGAAGAATTCTCCCCTAACCTAAAGCAGTGTGATGGCTTGGTCTAATATAACAGCTTCTCAGAGACTCCAATCGATATCAAGATCTACCAAGATTATATTTATTAGTTGATGAACACATGGAAAGTGACCTTTGATTTCCTCATATGTATTTCTAGATAAGGTCATGGAAGTGAGAACGAGAGATGTAGTGGAGCCATAGGCACTATGGATGATTCCCTGGTCTAGTCCATAAGGTCTTTATAACACCCTTGACAATTGTTATATTCCTCCTTTGTATTTGAAGTGTTGACATGTGATTTTATTGATAAAGATGTGTTCTTTTGAATGCTAAAGATCATGTTCGATATGGATAAATCATTTATGCTCTTTGATTGTAGGGTTGGTATGTTGTTGCTTGCAATAATCTATTTCACTTCTTATGAGTAAAGTTGTAATCTGGTTTAAATGGTTGAAAACTTATCCTTTGTAATTAGACTCATCCTTGGATCAATTCCATTGATCCAAGGTATGTTTTAAAACTTCTTATCTAAACTGAATGAAAATTTGACATTCATTGATTAAGAGACTTAACAGATTGAACTTGTGTTTGTTAAAAATTCTTTACTATCTCAAAAGACTCTGCTTGCATTCTGTTTTGTGTTGTGCTCGGCTCTTATTTATTGACCCTTGCAGGGTTCCTAATGGTGTTAAGGGAAACCTACTTCAGGATTATGGGGAAAGAGATAAAAATGTGTCCTATATCTCTAAGGCCTATCCTAAAGAGATTCGAGACTCTGGTAAATTCTGCCCAACTCTTTCTACACCACTTTACATTGGATGATATCCTAACCTAAGTTGTTAACACTAAGTTAGTATGAAGTAAATAACCTAAGGGATTCAAAGTTATTTCTAACATATTGTATTTGGTTAAACTAAGACCTAACCTAGGGTGGAAATCTATTTAATTGTGGGTTATATCCTAAGATTGTATATTTTAAACTAACCTAAGATCTAACCTAAGAAAATTCTAACTATCCTAAAGTAATGGGATGTGAAAAGGGACCTATGGATCATATACAAGTGGGGAACTAAGCAACGGTTCCTAAGCTTTTTATTGGGATTTTATTTTGGTTTGGTTTTAAATGCATGTAAGTACTTCCAATTTAGTAGGGTCTAGTGAAAGTTTAGCAATGCATATTGAATTTTTTTTTGGTCACACCAACTTTGGATGGTGGTGGAAAAGAGAGAGAAGTAGGAATGTGTAAATTAATGTCATTATTTCACCTTGGTTCTGGAAAAAAAAACCATCTTGGAAGGCATACTGGTGGATTTGTTTGGGGTTGTTTTATTTTGCATGATTCCTGATTTTTACTCTGCATGGAGCTATCTAGTTCTTCAAACCAGCAGTTTGATCTCCACTTAGTGGCTATTTTTGAATTCTCTGAGCTATTTTCAGTTCAAGTAATGTAAAAGTGGCATTGTGAAAAAATATTATGGTTGTTTGATATTTCTTGGAAAATAAGGTGTTGGAAACTTGGCTGGAAGTCTTCTTCGAATCGACAGAGGCACTATCAGACATGATAGGCTCTACCCATTAAGATTTCTTACTTTCTTCTAAATGATTCATTAAAAAAATTCTACTCACTGGAAATTTTATATTTTAATGATGTATCTGGTTATTCACTTACATGTATTCTTGAAAATTATGTGGGTTTTGGAATGTGAGTCCTTTGTTGTTATTGACAGTTTTTGGGAACTTTCTATATACTGGTTGTTAGAGGTTTGCATGTGATTTGTTTTGGAACTTTGTAACATGTACTTGAAGCTCTATTGAACTCTATAGCTTGTATATGAAACTTGGTTTCTATCATTTAAGACTAATGTTGATCAAAAGGGCTTATTGCTTGTTGGGTTCTAAATCTCTATTTAGACTTGTGTTTCATGAGCTAGAAGTGGAGCTCCATAGGGGTTCTAAACTTGTATTGAAGCTCAAAATTTGTTTTAGCTTTATTGGTACCGTGTGTTTGTTTGGACTGTGTTGGAACTTATTGAAGTTTTGAACCTTAGTTGAATCTTTGTATTCAATAAATGAACTTGTATACAGTTCTTAGGAATACTGAATTCGTTGTTGAGTTATTGTGTTGTGCCCTATACTTAAGCTCTTAACTAATGTTTTATTCTTCCTTAGGGAAACAAAAGGATTGAACCCATAATAGGGTGTAGGTGTTATTCTTAGCTTTTATTTGGGCCATGGCATTCTATTTTAAACTTGTATTTGAGATTGTGTTGTTAGAACTTGTGCTTGAATATCATATTTGACGCAGTGTAGGTATTCCATTTTTGGTTGTTTTGATTTTGTATTTAGAAATCGACATGTTGTATATTTAAATGTATTCTAAGCTGGAGTTTAGGGGGGGTATTATGAATTGAAAAACTTAAGTCTCATTTAATACTGTCTGATGGAAGGGGTCTTGTGAGTTTCATTTGGTCAGAGTAGATCATGTAACTTCTCTGAGGCTCCTTTGTTTTGATTTTGAGAAGGAATGGTTGTTTTACTTCTACCTTTTAGATTATAATGTGTTCTTGAACATGATGGGGTTTGTAATTAAGGAGCCTATTCTATTCATAGCTGCTCTAAGTGTACCCGTGTCTTGTGGGAAAACTTGACTATTTTTTCATAGAAATAAATTGAACTAGAACTACGTTCTGTTATGGGACAGTCATATCAGTTATAGAGGTTTATGGAATGAATTACTTACTTCCTTTTTATATTTGATGTTGAGAAAATTATTACCTATCATAATATTTTAATGGAATTCGAGAATCTTATGGTGATTCTATTTAGTCATGTTGGAAGAATTTTCGATAGTATTTGTCTTTAACGAACTGCTTGGTTCCATACTCTCTTCTGACCTTTCATCTGATTTGTGGATTTCATCTATATGTTGAATCTAAACCCTATATACTAGTACAATATCCCTGTTTGGAATGCTTGGAAATTCAGTCCTTGGGTCTGTGAGTTTTATTGACCCTTGTCTATCTTGCACTATTGCGTATTTCTCTTCTTTAGTGGGCTCTTTGAATGAATCTCTGAGGTTTAGTCAGAGAAGAGATTAGGATATCTTGGGGAAAGTATGTTGTTTAGAGATAGTACTGAGGATTTAATTTTAAGAATGGAATCTGAACTTCATCTTGCAAAATGAAAAGAGGTAATTAGTTTGTAAATCTTCAATGGAAATTGGAAGTATGCATGCTTTGACTGTGCATTTAGTTTTGAGTTCTCTTTTGGGAACTAGCTTAAGAATTTCTAAGTTTGTATTAGATGATGGATTTAATTTCATAGTATAAATGAAATGAAATATGGTTTGGGTCCTTGTTGGTTTAAGATCCTTTTCCTATTGATTGATAAGTTCATTGATCGAACTTCTTGTTATATAATTTTCTTCTTTGTCTGTATGGAAAGATGAAACATACTAATATCTAATATGCTATAACTAACTCCTTATAGATTGGAAAAAGTTAAATGTGTCCTTCTATCCTTATGAATTTATTAAATAATTTAATGACAAGACTTGTTGAATGCTTAAAATTGATTGATAGGATCAATAAGTCTTGTGGTATAATTCTAATGTTGCAGATTATATTATGTTCCTTTCTTAAAAGTAAATTCAGATTTCTTAATTGTACTTCTTTCCAGGTGTTATTACTTATGATTATTTGCATGATGTTTATCAATTGTTTCATGAAATAAAATTTGTTTAATGAAGAAATTAGTGGAATGAACTTTATTTAATGCTTAGTGCTTATCATGCTTAGTTCATTGAACTGAACCGTTATAGCAATTTTGTAGATGGACATCATAAGTGATTAAAGAAGAAAGGAACTTTCATGTTGTATTGGGTTACTTAATTTTGAACCTTATGTAAAGAGTTTGGATTCATTCTTGAATTGTATAGAAAAAGAAAAGTTGTATTCTTTTTGGAATGGAGGCTATTTGTTATACAACATACCTGAAATACATAGTCTTGTAAATGAATAAGTTTATAATGAGGAATTGAATGTTGGAGATTTACTTGTATTGGTTGTGAAAACTATCTTGTATTTATGAAGAAGATGGAATTCCTATCTTGATGATATTATTCATATATGTTATATGCTTAATTTGGATAAACTTGATAAGTTAGATAAAAGGGAATTAGTTTAATCTCCCTTAATAAGATGCAGCTTCTTAAGTTACATAAGTTAACAATCTTATCTAAAATTTTTTAATATAGTATTGGAATGTGTAATGAATATGCGATAAAACTATAGATTTTTTGAAAGATAAGAAGGGTTTGAAAAACCCTAACACTTAATCAAGTAGAGGAAGATTCTTCCTTGCTAAAAGGAATGTAATCTAAAGAATGGTGATATGATTGTAAATCATTAGAATTTATTTCCCTATAAAGTCCACTCTAGTTGAACCTATTTGGTTACTACAACTTCTTTGAATGATTAAGTTATATTTAATGGAACTTATGATATTGATGTCATATTTTAGGTTAACTATTGTTAAAATAAATAAACAAACATTAAAAGCAATCATGAGTTAAAGGAATTTCTTTAGTGCTTAATTAATTCAAGTATAGAACAAGAACTTAAGGAGTGTTGGATTAGGGTTTGCCATATATGTTGTAATTTTTTTTATAATCCAAATTAATTAAATATTAATAACCTCCTTGGGATATGTACATCCTGATGAGGTAGTTTCTGTAGGATGTTGGTACATGCCAATTGGAGGACTATACCTTCAAGAAGACTAGGGGTTTCTTAAGGATACAACATTGCAGTTGACATGTGGCAACACCCTTCTGCATTGATCATCTAGATCTACACTCCAATAAGGAATTGATCTTAGTTTCTCTCTAGGTCAAGTTAGTGGCATGTTTAGGATAGGTAGCATCTTTTAATGGCTTAGGGTACCTTGGCACACCCGGTTGAATTAGGTCAACCGAGTATTCCCATATACCCTAAGTCATTGTGAGCGTCTTCCTATAATGATTTATGTTTCTAACCAGGGCTAGGGTTAAACTTTGGGCAAGTGGACTGGTGGTAGTCATTAAAGACCATTCATGATAATAGAGGAGTGAGGTGAATAACGTATTCCAAAATAGCGAGTATGCCATCTAGTAATAGTGATGTACTTAGTATGTTGTAAATATTTGGCCAAAGTATCGCAAGCTACTGGTTGCGTTGTCGTATGTCACCAAGTTTAAAGCTATGTGATATTAGATGAATATTAGTAAAAAATATTTAGATATGTTCTTTTAACATATCACTCAGTACCCAGTTTAGGGTAGGAAAAACCAAGTATACGATAAGTATTAAATACTTAGATTTATGAAATAAATATATTGGTAGATCACCGAGTAATGAAATAAATAGATGGGTAGATTACCGAGGTATGAAATGAATAGATTAGTGGATCAAAGATTCATTTACAGCTTTATAAGGTTATCTGTTTGAGATTGATTAGTAGGGAATGTTTGTTCTAAATAATGCTTTATTTATAACAGTGAACATTATGTAAAAAACAAATTTCCTTATTTCTAAAGTCTTAAAATGGGAATGTTACATCCTTAGTCTGATCAGATGCTATGTTCAATAATGAAATTTGTGTAATGATATCGAGTGGAAGTAGTGATGATATAAATACTAATGCACGTAAACCGGTGTTGATATCTAATTGGTTAGTAGGCCCATTAGGTTGCGGGACCTAAGGATCCCAAACAAATACTTGTGGAGGCTGTGGTCCTGTTATGGTCATGTTTCACCATTTTCTTTATGGATTTGATGAAACAGATAAGGGTAGAAAGGCTAAGGAGGAATACTTGTTGCGATGGTTGGTTGGAGGTTGTGCACGTATTTTTACTTCTTGATCCAATGCTAACTGTGAGAGATTCCTTTTAGCTAGGAGGAACTCCCTCAAATACAAAAAAAAGACCACAAAAAAGATTTAACCAATATATGTCATTGGGCTGCCTAGTGTGTGCTAGATCCAAGAATTTTTGTACTTCCTTGGTGGTATTCAACCCACTATTTAATACAACTTAATGTGATAAATGCTTTAAATAATTAATTTCCTACTATAGTTGATACGATTTAGGTATCTCATCCAAATAAAATAAGAAAATATAATATAACAAGCTAGGTTATGATCAAATCTAGAAGTAGGGTAGGTAGTCAAGGTGCTAGAATAGGTCGGGGTAAGATTCTTGGTAGCTTGGGTTACTTGGATGTAGGTTATTAGGTTTTTGTTATTGTCAAAATTACCAAATACAAAGACTAACGTCAGTCAACTATGATCGATGATGGTTTAGAGAGAACCGATGACAATCATGAATAACTGTGTCACTATAGAAGAGATGATTGAAACTCAATGAAACTTGGCTTTGGGGGTTTTTTCATAGATTAAACAAAGATGATAAGGAGAATGGTTAGGTCTGTGGAGGTGTAGGGAGCACTGAGAGATATTTAGGAATCGGGTATAGGTGATAAAATGATTGTGGGTGGTGGAATGGTTGGGGTCATAGGGAGATAAGAATGGAGGGATAAAAATGTAAATAGAGGTTGATAAAAAGAAGTGAAGAAACTTTGTAAACTGAATAAAGATGAAATGATGCAAGTTATAAGCACACTTATTGGTATTACAGGTTTTATGGCTAGATGATGATGATTGTTGATCTATGAAATAGTGCTTCCTGGAATGCTACAATGAATACAAATACATTTGGATCAGTTTTGGTGCTAGTTATAGTTGTCTAAAGGTGCGAAAGGGCTCTGGTTCTTGCTTGCATGTAGATCTCCTTCATACCAAAACTTGAGAATGTGGCCCACCTCTAAAACAAGGTTACCAAAATGAATATATGGTAACCAACCACATTTTAGGGTGACTGACATCGGTTTAGGGTTAACTGGCATCAATTAAGGTGGGAAATCCTAGGTTTCTAAAATGAAATATTTCGACAGATCTTGTCCCTGTTCTTCCTGTTGGTGTGGGTCTAAAATGGCATCTTACGCTTAGATAAGTGGGCATGCTATTAGAGGAAGAATATTATGTGATTTTAGGGTTAAACTATGTCTTAGTTAATTAATGTAGGTAGGACTAAGTCTTAGTTAGTTATGGTGAGAGAATTTAGATTCCTAGAAAAGGTGAAATATGCTAAGAATAGGTCCATGATGAGGTGTCTAGGTGATCTAGTTTTCATGAGGTGTGCACTATTTTAATTAAGGTAATTAAATTAATAAATGAAGTGAGGATGAGTATTACTTTAATTATAAATAATTAAATTAATGTTAATGTGGGGTAAAAGGGTCATGGTTGGGTGAATATGTTTAAGTTGACTATTCAAAAAGGGACCAAGGGGATTGTGACCTAATTTTGGTGTCTACATTTTTCCTCTTTTTTTTGCATAACTTGTATTCATAAGTGACATTGACAAAAACATGAAGTGATTGCCCCATGTGTGGGTGAAGTTGATCCCCCTCAAACTAGTCACTGATGAGGTGTAATATGAAATCAGTGAGTGGGTTGATAAAGGTGTAGTTGGTGGAAGTGAAGGTAGGTGGGAAAGGGTAGTGGTCAACTCGGGTAATAGGTAATAGGACAGGGTCCAAAATTAGGTAATGGGAAATAAAAATCAAATGCATGCACATGTATAGATTATAACACGGTACCAGGTTGAAGAGCTTACAAAATCTACATCGTCTAAGGTCAATAGGGTTATCCAAACAAGTGTGAAGTGATTCAAGTATCCAAGGTATAGGATATGGTTTGGAAACAAAACGTAGGTCAGGTGTATGAATTTTTAGGTATGTTTTAGTACACAAAAGGTTTGGGTTAGGATAAACGACATGACAATAGGCAAGGTGAGGTTTTTAGGATAAAATAATGTGGGTAACAACATCACAAGGTATAGTGAATACATAAGGTCAATGGTCACACCGAGTAGGGAAGGGTTGGGAAATAGGTCAGGGAACGGGTAAAGCCGAGGTATGGGTAAGATAACAAATCCAAAGACACAATGTGTGACATCCTCATTTTTATACATTAGAACAAGTAAAATTTTTTTTTTGATAAATGCCTCCTGGTTCTAAATACATAATTTAGAACTCACAAATCAAAACAACCATTCTTATAATAGATAACCATATTCAGCTGTAATGACTCAGAGTACCTCCGATCTATTCATTCCATGACTCGGTAATCTACCGATCTATTCATGAGTATCAAGAGTTGGAATTTTTATTTTAACACATCACTCTTGTGATTCTCTTCCCTAATCTGGGATTCAGAATGCTCTATCCAAGGAACCTATCTAAATAATTGTTACCATTATTCATCGGCATCTCGTTCCTTAGACTAGGTGACATAGGACAACGCAATCAATAGCTTGCGATACTTTGGCCAAAGATTTGAAACATAATGCTTATGTCTCGTATTCCTTGACGGCATACTCGTCAATCTGGAATACGTCCTTCACCCCATTCCTTTGTTATGTAGAATGTCTTATACTGACTTCTGTCAGTCTCTCCTGCCCCAAGTTATTCACTCAGAAACGGATTAATAATATGGCAACGTTATAAGGATGCTCTTGAGAACTAGGGATACTCTGACATACTGGGTCAACCCTAGTTAACCCTGTGTGTCAAGGTACCCCGAGTCTCTAGGGGCAGCCTCATAACATGACCATATCGGTAACCAGTCCCGGAGTCAAAACTTGTTCGAGTTTAAGGAGTAAATCTCGATGATCAATGCAAAGGGTGTTGCCATAAGTCACTTGCATTGTTGTATCTTCGAGAAGATCCTAATCTTCTCGAAGCTACAACCCTGTAATAGACTTGTGCCATCAACCTTCAAATCCGCCTCGATAAGATCTACTAAACTTTAAGGTGTTACTTACGTGGAGTTTAAATTATACTCCAAGACACTCCGTTTTAGGGTAGTCTTTTACTAACCCCTGGGTTCCTCATCTTAAAATTGCCTTTCGTATTCAAACCCATTCCACAAAGAGAAGTTTAATACGATTGAGATCTCAACAAGGAGATCGTTGTTTCACAATAATCCTAATCTACAAAATTGGGTAATAACTCCAAGTCTTCTCATAAGATTGCAAACTTATCCCTTTTGGGTTTATTCCAGATCTTTAAAACTAAAATATATCTTACTTATTAGTGTTAAGATATAATGATTTTAAAAACATTCAGAATGTTGTCTTGACTTAGATCAAGGTTAGAGAGTAACAGATTACTCTTCCCGTTCAGCTTCCTGAAAGGGTTTATTTTAACCTTAGCTTCTCAAAATCAGTGATCTAAATTACAATTGGCTTTAAATAGATCATACTAGAACTACTAAACAATCATAGTATTCAATCACATAACCTTGCAAAGCTTACTTAGATAATCACAAATATCTCCAAGATATACAATAATAACAATGCTCTTAAGAATCATTCAAACCGAAGAAGATCAATCCCTCATGATATGAAAGCAACACATAAGTAACAAATACCTCATTCCATTCATTTCTAAGCTATACAAATACATTTTATGCATTCAGCATATTTGATACAATACTCAACAATAAAAGAACATCTTTCTTCAAGTAGTACATTTAGAGAATCAAGTTGTAATTCATCATAAAACCAAATTAAACAATCTGAACATCATATCAGATCTTCGTTCCTTTACCACTTACGGAAATCATCTGCAAAAATTTTCAACATGGGTAAGTTCGGTGAACTGAGCATGATAAGCACTAATTCTTAAAAAAATGCAATCCACCAATTGTTTTCATCAAACAACCTGTTTAAATGAAATCATTTCTTCACATTGCATACTTAAATCAAGCTATCCATCCTATATGTTAGAGAATAAGAACATATGAATACAGCCATTCTTAAGACAAAAAAATTCCTACAAGATTGTTTCTACAATTTCTCATGGCAGTTAAAACATTCAACAATCCCATAGTCTTAATTCTTTTTTTCATCCTAACACATTTCAATGGTATTGACAAGTATACCTATTTATACAGTAGCACTCATTTTATACCATTATCTCCATACAATAACTCAGTTTATTCTTGTTATCTCCCTACCATAGAGATCGCAAAAACGATGCAAGAAGAAAGCACACAAGTTTTCCTATCTAAGAGAGAGAGGATTTTTCCTATTCCATTTACCATATATATATCAACATATAAATTACAGTCAAGAAGAAAGAAACAGAGTCCATCAGAATCCTAAGTCAATAACATTCTGAACTGTACCGATTAATGCAAATACATTTACGCATGCAACTAAACAGTCGAAATTACAAGAAGAGCTACAGTTCCATGTAATTCCAAATATAAAGGTCACCTGTAGCTACTAAACAATTCGAGATTTCACACAACAAGCATAAATAATCCAACTCCAATAAGCTTAATAAAACTTTCCATATTATTCAACAAACATGAAAAATATCCAATGCCATCGCCTGTCATGGCACAGCCAAGAGCTCTTTGTTTTAGTCAAACTTGAAACAAGATCACATTAAAACAATTAACGTTTCCATTTGAAATACAATGACATTCACGTAGAGTCGAAACTAAATATGCACAGCTTCATTCAACTAAGCAAATCCCTACGATTATACAACATGGGTGTAAATTAGAAGTCGTTTTCAAGATATATTAACCTCAACAAGATCTTCATAAAAGTCATCATCATTTCATTATTTTCAACAAATTTTCATCCAAGCCAAGATAATACGAATATAGCAAGGACTCATACAGAGACGAGTTTAAAAAGTAAACATAGCGTGGACTAGATCAGTAGTCAAATTCATACGAAAACATTCAAGGTTTCCAACTAATTCAACACCAACAGTCTTCACAACTAAACTTATATAGAAGTCTAAATACAAGATACATATTAAGGACTCCAACAAAGCCAATATCAATAAGTATTCGCAACCAAGCTTATACAGAAGTCAAAACACTGGTTACATAACTAGGACTCGAACTGAGTCAATAACCATAGTATTCACAACTGAGCTTTATACAGAAGAGAAAAACATAATATACGCTTCAAGGATTCAAAAGGAGTCAAACCCATGTAGTATTCTTCAAATAAACTTCTACAGAAGTAGAAAGATACAAGATACATATTAAATTCAAGAATTCCAACTACATCAATAACATACAATATTCACGACTGAACTCCTACAGAAGTAGAAACGTATGTTACCTTTCAAGGACTCAAAAAGGAATCGAACCCATATAGTATTCTCGATTAAACTTCTACAGAAGTTAAAAATACTATGTATTCAAGGATTCCAACAATATCCAAAAACATATAGCATTCACGACTAAACTTCTACAGAAGTCTAAATACAAGATACATATTAAGGACTCCAACAGAGCCAATATCAATAAGTATTCGCAACAAAGAAAACTTTTCATGAACTCCAACAAAGTCTTTTTCTTACATTACCCTTGCAAGAGTTTCTACGAAATCTAACCAAAATGCAAAACACAGCAAGATAATTCAACCGAACTAAACAAAATGTACACCCAGCAAGGGTTCAACTGTATAATCAAACCAGCATGAAGATACAACAAACAAATTTATACAATGCTACCATAAAAACCAACTGGACCAAAAATCATCTGAACATAGTTGTTCTAATGAAATCATTTGAAGGAAAGCAAGATTTTTAAAAGTTAGGGCCTAACATGCCTGGTAATGTCGCTTAAAAATCTAAAGAAGACCTCTGAAAGAGCTCGAGTCTTCTCCTCTTTTTCCACGTTAGATTCAACAACAATAATTTGTTATTTCCATGCCTTATAAACTTTCCTTGATAGAGAAAAGAGCTAGTTATTCTCATAGTTTCCATGCAACACCAAGTAGACCGGTTCGAAGAACCAGTGATCAAACAGAGAGAAAACTGGAGCACATGGAAAACCAAACAAACAACCAATTTTCCATTTTGCATGCCTTCCCAAGCGATCCGTGCTCAGAAATTGAGTTCCTTAATTGCATTAACTCCGAAGTTCCCTCTCAATCTCCATTACCACCGACCGCCATAGTTGGTGATGGACAAAAAAAAACCAAAGACCATTTCCAGATTTGGTGACTCTGCCACGTCGGATTTCACTAGCCGTTTGAAACTTCCACTAAATCCCTCATCCTTCATACTTATCCATCTCAATTAATGCCATAGAAACTACCACCCATGGCTCGTACCCCTTCATAGGTCCCTTTCATCCATGATCATTAGTTAGGTTAGAAACATAGGTTAGACCTTAAGGTGATACTTAGTCTAACCTCCTTAGCGCTAGGTCACTAACCTTAGAACATTTAGCTTATAGTTTAGGGCTAGGTTAGATTAGCACTAATCCAACCCATAGGTTATAGTTTAGGTTTAGGTTATTAACCTTAATAGAACCAGTCTAGGTCTAACTAATAGAATCCTTCAGTAAAAGAAGCAACAGATATACCTTTCTGAAATGGATTCAATCCAGCCTTGATAATAAGCTAGCAATAAATTTATCAAAATTTTTTACCTGGCTCAAGGTCTAGACCTTCCTGATATTACGATATCGGGAACCAATTCATTTAACACGATCAGCCTGAGTTAGACTCCGAAATTGCTTATTCAACACATTTAGACCTTGCAACCTTCGTAAGGTCGATAATTTTTGTTCATCCCGAATAAAATTAAAACATCTCTTGGATCAATGCCACTGATCCAAGGCTGAGTCATATAGACAGGTAAATCCACAATTCATTCCGAAATTAGATTAAACTCAGGTGGAAATATGAAAGAAATAAAAGAGTCCAAGCATATCCTGGCTCAATCAAAGATCTTCAAATGCCAAGAAGATACAATCTATATCAAGCATGACTTCACAATCAAAGGAACACATCCTTTTACAGAAGAAATCATATATCAACACTTGAATGCTCAGGAGGAAGTAACAATAGTTCAGGGTGTTACATGCTTCCCTCCTAAAAGATTCATCATCCCGATGATTACATATTTGATTTACCTTCAGGTCAACTAATTTATTAGTTCACAAAACAATGTGACTATTTCCAACTTGAATAGTTCTAAAAATCAATGTCACGATACATTTTATTCAGCCTGAATAATGTTTGCCTCAATCTGGCTTTCATATCAACATGAAAAAAAGGATAAGTTCATAAAAAAAATGTTTTGTCAACAGATTTCATCCTGTTGAAAAAGAAAAGGAAAAGCAATTTTCATCTCTTCCAGATTTTCCCAAGTTGCACTTTCTTCGTTAAACTGGTCCCACTGGACCTTACATTGTTGTATTTCATGATTTCTCAAATGCAATTAGTGAGTTTCCAGCACTCATGTGGGTTTAACCACGATTATTCTTAGGTCTTGGACCTGCAAGGAATTCCAATTTAAGACATGTGACAAATCTGAAACGTATTTCTTAAGAAAAGAAATATGGAAAACATCATGCATGGGAGATAAAGCAGGTGGTAATGCTAATTGATAAGCTATAGGATTGATTATTTTGAAAATTTCGAAAGGTCCCACGAAACGAGGTGACAACTTGGTAGCCTTGCCAAAAGTTACAGAACTCTTTCTGGGTTTAACATGAAGAAAAACCTTCTCACCAAGCTCAAACCTTCGATCAACCTGCTTAAGGTCAACATAGCTCTTCTGCCTATCTGTTGCTTCCTTTAATTGTTCACGAATCAACTTTACTTGCTGTTCCATTTCAATGAGGATTTCTGGTCCAATTACCACTCTGTCCTCAACACTGTCCCAGCTAACAAGGGTTCTGCACTTCCTTCCATAAAGTGCTTCAAATGGTGCCATTTTAAGAGATGAGTGATAAGTGTTGTTGTATGCGAATTCAACTAATGGAAGATACTCTTCCCGTTTATACTGTTGATCCATGCAATACATTTGCAACATGTCTTCCAACACTTGATTTACTCTCTCAGTTTGTCCATCCGTTTCTGGATGATATGCAGAACTGAAGTTTAGTTTTGTTCCAAGAGCTGTATTAAGTGTTTGCCAAAATCTTGACGTCATTCTAGGATCCCTGTCAGATATAATCAATTATGGTACACCATGTAACCTGAAAATTTCGTGTACGAATCTTTTGGCCAGCACTAGTGAATCATCCTTTAGATTTCCAGCGATGAAATGAGCTACCTTAGTTTATCTACAACTACCAGGATAAGATCATGTTTATTCCTGGACATAGGTAACCCTTGTACAAAGTCCATGCTTATTACTTGCCATTTTTACTACGGTATGCTATGAGGATATAACAGTCCAGCAAGGTGCATGTGTTCTACCTTAACCCGCTGACATTTCAGACAATGAGTTACAAAATCAATGACATCCTTTTTCATACCTTTCCAAAAGTATTGTTGTTTCAGATCAACAAGCATTTTTGTGATACCCAGGTGTCCAAAGAAAGGTGAATTATGAAATTCAACTAACAACTTCTTTCTCAAATCGTTCAGCATAGGTACGTATACCCTATTTTCATAATGTAAGATTCCTTCATTATCAAAATGAAATCCCTTATACCTTTCATCATTAGGTTCTGCAGCAAGCGCTGCTTTTACTTGCTGAAAGTATATATCAGATTCTGAGGCACTTTTTACCTCATCCTTAAACTGAGTTCTTAATGTTATAAGAGCAGAAATGTACCTCCTATGACTTAGAGCATCTGCTACTCTATTGTATTTCCCTTTGATGTAGCTAATATCAAAATCATATTGGGATAAAAACTCTAACCACCTTCTCTGTCTGGAATTTAGATTAGGATGAGTGAAAATATATTTCAGTCCTAAGTGATCAGTTTTCAACTCAAAAGGTTTCCCAAGTAAATAGTGTCTCCAAACTTGAAGCGCATGAACAATGGCAGCAAGCTCCAAATCATGAGGAGCATAATTCAGCTCATGTAACTTAAGTTTTCTACTTTCATATGCTATGACTTGATCTTTTTGTAACAAACACCTCTAAGGCCTTCCCCAGAAGCATCCGTTACAACAGTAAAACTCCCATTAGGGTCTGGTACAACTAATATAGGTGCGGAAGTCAACTGGATTTTCAGACTTTTGAAATCCGTTTCACACTTATCATTCCAAATAAATTTCTTATCCTTCTTCTGCAATGAAGTTATCGGTGCAGCTACTTTAGAAAAATCCTTAACAAATTTTCTATAATAACTAGCAAGACCCATGAAGCTTCTTACTTCGTCCACATTCTTTGGTGTAGGCCACTCAGTTATTGCCACTATTTTTAAAGGATCCACAGCAATTCCTTCCTTGCTAATGACATGACCCAAATAGTGAACTTCTGAATCAAAGAAAGAACATTTGGATAACTTACCATACAACTTTCTTTTACTCAAAATTCCCAAAACTATCTTCAAATTCTCATTGTGCTCCTTGACACTTTTAGAATAAATGAGAATATCATCCAAGAATACAAGTACAAACTTGTCCAAATATTCTTGAAAGATATTATTCATTAAGTTCATAAAAGTTGCGGGTGCATTAGTTAATCCAAAGGGTAGAACTGTGAATTCATAATGTCCGTACCTTGTTCGGAAAGTTGTTTTATGAATATCTTCTTCTCTAATCCTTAACTGATGATAACCAGATCGAAGATCTATCTTAGAATAAACTGCTGCCCCACGCATCTGATCAAATAGATCATCGATCCTTGGAAGTGGGTATCTATTCTTGATTGTTGCTTTGTTCAACATCCGATAATCAATACACAGCGTAAGTGTTCTATCCTTCTTTTTCACAAATATTACTGGCACTCCCCAAGGTGAAACACTTGGTCTAATCAAACCTTTAGACAAAAGTTCTTGCAATTGTGCGTTAAGCTCGACTAACTCTGTAGTAGTCATCGGATAAGGTGATTTGGAAATAGGTTCCGTTCCTGGTTTGATTTTGATGGTGAAGTCAAATTCCCTCTTGGGTGGTAACCCTGGTAATTCCTCCGGAAAAACATCTTTGAAACTTTGTAGCAAAGGAAATCGTTTCATGGAATCACCATCTTCTTCTGAAAATTCAAATATCTTTACTGCATAAAGGGTGGATCCTTTGTTTTTAGCCTTTTTAAACTGCATAGCTGACAGTTTTCTAACTGAAATTTTCCGTTTCACCCCTTGAATCTCTGTTGTTTCCAGCCAATCATCTAAACATTTTATATTCTTTTCATAGCAATCTAATTTTTCCTTATGGTCAGCTAACCAATTGACACCAATGACAATGTCATAAGATCCCAAAGGTGTAACATAGAGGTCAACTTCCGTGGAAAAGTTAGGTAATTCAAGGACTTCCCCAAAAAGACACATACACACTGTATGAACAAAGTTATTACCATACTGTACAGTCCAAGATTTATCCATGTTTCCAGCTTTTCTCCTAAGTTTAAAAGAAAGTTTACTAGAAATAAAACATTTAGTAGCTCCTGTATCAAAAAGAATAGTGATAGGTATGCCAAACAACTTACCCGAAACTTCTATAGGTGTTACCTACTTTTCAGCTTGCTTGTCTGCTACTGCAGCATGTATCTTATGCTGCTAAATATGATCATCCTTCTTCAAAGGGCACTGATTTGTGTAGTGGTCTTTGCCACAATTGTAGCAGCCTCCTACAGGTCCCTTTTTAGGCTCAAAACTACCTCCAGCCTTATAATTATCACGTTGTCCTCCATAGGGCTTCTGCCCATTGTTATGATTTTTGGAAAAATTATCCCTTACATTTCCAGCAGGCTTATTCGCTACTGCTTTCTTACTATTATCCCCTCGAAACTTACTTCTGTTTCCAAAATTTTTCCATGGTCCCTTTTTGGGTGCAAGTGAAGTTGAAGAAGGGTTTGCAATCTTCTTCCGCACTTCCTCTTTATGAGCAGAAATAGCCTTTAATTTCTGTTCTTGTCTTATGGCCTTTTCAACAACTCCTTCCATAGTGGTTGGAATGTGAACATCGACCTCACCCCCTATCACGGGATTCAATCCCATGATGAATTTCCTTATTCTGAACTTCTCGTCAGTTTGATACTACAGTACATACTTGAGGAGTTTTGTAAACTGCTCCCAGTATTTAGTTACCGTTAGCTTCCCTTGAGCTAAGTTCTGGAATTCTGTCATTTTCTGATCATAGAAAAGTTGTGGCAGCCAACGTTGCCTAAAATAGCCCTTAAATTGATCCCAAGTAATATTGGTCTCATTAATATTTAGCTCGGCTTTAGGGCTATCGCACCACGAAGATGCTTCGTGGGAAAGCTGATAGGCTCCCCAAATAGCTTTGGTTTCCTCTGAGAAGTTTCTTATTGCAAAGTACTTCTCCATTTCGCTAAGCCAGTTCTCAGCTCCATCACCTAATGTGGTGCCATCATATTTAGGTGGGCTTATCCTTTTTATATCATTAGTGAGTTCTGCTGCTAACCTGGCCTTTTTATTTTTTAGTTGTACAGGTGCATTTACAACATTAATATCAACACCCATATCGGGGTTGTCCTCAGGAGGTTGCTTATTGTTATTACCAGCTTCATCTTCCTCCTCATTTCCCATCACCTGCTGTTCAAGTACAGCCAAACAATCTCTTGTGTCCAATAGGACAGCAAGGATCTCATCAATCTTTTGGTTTGTTACTTCCCCTCCTTCAGGTGGAGCATTATTTGTAACGTTCCCCCTTGTTCTAACCATTTTCTGTTACAAGAAAATTCAGGTTTTTATTAGATTATGGACACAATAGGTCCAAGAGCTGTAACTTTCAGCTTTGATACCAAGTTGTAACATCCTCATTTTTATACATTAGAACAAGTAAATTTTTTTCTTTTATAAATGCTTCCTGGTTCTAAATACATAATTTAGAACTCACAAATCAAAACAACCATTCTTATAACAGATAACCATATGCAGCTGTAATGACTTAGAGTACCTCCGATCTATTCATTCCATGACTCGGTAATCTATCGATCTATTCATGAGTATCAATAGTTGGCATTTTTATTTTAACACATCACTCTTGCAGTTCTCTTCCCTAATCTGGGATTCAGAATGCTCTGTCCAAGGAACCTATCTGAATAATTGTTACCATTATTCATCGGCATCTCGTTCCTTAGACTAGGTGACATAGGACAATGCAATCAGTAGCTTGCGATACTTTGGCCAAAGATTTGAAACATAATGCTTATGTCTCGTATTCCTTGACAGCATACTCATCAATCGAGAATACATCCTTCACCCCATTCCTTTGTTATGTAGAATGTCTTATACTGACTTCTGTCAGTCTCTCCTGCCCCAAGTTATTCACTCAGAAACGGATTAATAATATGGCAACGTTATAAGGATGCTCTTGAGAACTAGGGATACTCTGACATACTGGGTCAACCCTAGTTAACCCTATGTGTCAAGGTACCCCGAGTCTCCAGGGGCAGCCTCATAACATGACCATGTCGGTAACCAGTCCCGGAGTCAAAACTTGTTCGAGTTTAAGGAGTAAATCTTGACGATCAATGCAAAGGGTGTCGCCATAAGTCACCTGCATTGTTGTATCTTTGAGAAGATCCTAATCTTCTCAGAGCTACAACCCTGCAATCAACTTGTGTCATCAACCTTCAAATCTGCCTCGATAAGATCTACTAAAATTTAAGGTGTTACTTACATGGAGTTTAAATTATACTCCAAGACACTCCTTTTTAGGGTAGTCTTTTCCCAACACCTGGGTTCCTCATCTTAAAATTTCCTTTCGTATTCAGACCCATTCCACAAAGAGAAGTTTAATAAGATTGAGGTCTCAACAAGGAGATCATTGTTTCACAATAATCCTAATCTGCGAAATTGGGTAGTAACCCCAAGTCTTCTCATAAGATTGCAAAATTATCCCTTTTGGGTTTATCCCAGATCTTTAAAACTGAAATATATCTTACTTATTAGTGTTAAGATAGAGTGATTTTAAAAACATTCAGAATGTTGTCTTGACTTAGATCAAGGTTAGAGAGTAACAGATTACTCTTCCCGTTCAGCTTCCTGAAAGGGTTTATTTTAACCTTAGCTTCTCAAAATCAGTGATCTAAATTACAATTGGCTTTAAATAGATCATACTAGAACTACTAAACAATCATAGTATTCAGTTACATAACCTTGCAAAGCTTACTTAGATAATCACAAATATCTCCAAGATATACAATAATAACAATGCTCTTAAGAATCATTCGAACCGAAGAAGATCAATCGCTCATGATACGAATGCAACACATAAGTAACAAATACCTCATTCCATTCATTTCTAAGCTATACAAATACATTTTATGCATTCAGCATATTTGATACAATACTCAACAGCAAAAAAACATCTTTCTTCAAGTCGTACATTTAGAGAATCAAGTTGTAATTCATCATAAAACCAAATTAAACAATCTGAACATCATATCAAATCTATGTGCTTTTACAACTTACAGCAATCATCTACAAAAATTGTCAACACGGGTGAGTTCGATGAACTGAGCATGATAAGCACTAATTCTTAAAACAAATGCAATCCACCAATTGTTTTCATCAAATAACCTGTTTAAATGAAATCATTTCTTCACATTGCATACTTAAATCAGGCTATCCATCCTATATGTTAGAGACTAAGAACATATGAATACAGCCATTCTTAAGACAACAAAATTCCTACAAGATTGTTTCTACAATTTCTCATGGCAGTTAAAACATTCAACAATCCCATAGTCTTAATTCTTTTTTTCATCCTGACACATTTCAATGGTATTGACAAGTATACCTATTTATACAACAGCACTCATTTTATACCAGTCTCTCTATACAATAACTCAGTTTATTCTTGTTATGTCCCTACCATAGAGATCACAAAAAGGATGCAAGAAGAAAGCACACAAGTTTTCCTGTCTAAGAGAGAGAGGATTTTTCCTATTCCATTTACCATATATATATATCAACATATAAATTACAATCAAGAAGAAAGAAACAGAGTCCATCAGAATCCTAAGTCAATAACATTCTGAACTGTACCGATTAATGCAAATACATTTACGCATGCGACTAAACAGTCGAAATTACAAGAAGAGCTATAGATCCATGTAATTCCAAATATAAAGGTCACCTGTAGCTACTAAACAATTGGAGAGTTCACGCAACAGGCATAAATAATCCAACTCCAAATAGGCTCAATAAAACTTTCCATATTATTCAACAAACATGAAAAATATCCAACGCCATTGCCTGTCATGGCACAGCCAAGAGCTCTTTGTTTCAGTCAAACTTGAAACAAAGATCACATTAAAACAATTAACGTTTCCATTTGTAATACAATGACATTCACGCAGAGTCAAAACAAAATATGCACAACTTCATTCAACTAAGCAAATCCCTACGATTATACAACATGGGTGTAAATTAGAAGTCGTTTTCAAGAAATATTAACCTCAACAAGATCTTCATAAAAGTCATCATCATTTCATTATTTTCAACAAATTTTCATCCAATCCGAGATAATACGAATACAACAAGGACTCATACAGAGACGAGTTTAAAAAGTAAACACAGTGTGGACTAGATCAGTAGTTGAATTCATACGAAAACATTCAAGGTTTCCAACTAATTCAACACCAACAGTCTTCACAACTAAACTTCTACAGAAGTCTAAATACAAGATACATATTAAGGACTCCAATAGAGCCAATATCAATAAGTATTCACAACCAAGCTTATACAGAATTCAAAACACTGGTTACATATCCAGAACTCCAACTGAGTCAATAACCACAGTATTCAGAACTAAGCTTTATACAGAAGAGAAAAACATAATATATGCTTCAAGGATTCAAAAGGAGTCGAACCCATGTAGTATTCTTCAAATAAACTTCTACAGAAGTAGAAAGATACAAGATACATATTAAATTCAAGAATTCCAACTACATCAATAACATACAGTATTCATGACTGAACTCCTACAGAAGTAGAAACGTATGTTACCTTTCAAGGACTCAAAAAGGAATTGAACCCATATAGTATTCTCGATTAAACTTCTACAGAAGTTAAAAATACTATGTATTCAAGGATTCCAACAATATCCAAAAACATATAGCATTCATGACTAAACTTCTACAGAAGTCTAAATACAAGATACATATTAAGGACTCCAACAGAGCCAATATCAATAAGTATTCGCAACCAAGAAAACTTTTCATGGACTCCAACAGAGTCTTTTTCTTACATTACCCTTGCAAGCGTTTCTACGAAATCTAACCGAAATGCAAAACACAACAAGATAATTCAACCTAATGAAACAAAATGTACACCCAGTAAGGGTTCAACTGTATAATCAAACCAGCATGAAGATACAACAAACAAATTCATTCAATGCTACCATAAAAACCAACTGGACCAAAAATCATCTGAACAGAGTTGTTCTAGTGAAATCATTTGAAGGAAAGCAAGATTTTTAAAAGTTAGGGCCTAACATGCCTGGTAATGTCGCTTAAAAATCTGAAGAAGACCTCTGAAAGAGCTCGAGCCTTCTCCTCTTTTTCCACGTTAGATTCAACAACAATAATTTGTTATTTCCATGCCTTATAAACTTTACTCGACAGAGAAAAGAACTAGTTATTCTCATAGTTGCCATGCAACACCAAGTAGACTGGTTCGAAGAACCAGTAATCAAACAGAGAGAAAACCGGAGCATATGGAAAACCAAACAAACAACCAGTTTTCCATTTTGCATGCCTTCCCAAGCCATCCATGCTCAGAAATCGAGTTCCTTAGTTACATTAACTCCAAAGTTTCCACTCAATCTCCATTACCACTGACCGCCATAGTTGGCGATGGACAAAAACAAACCAAAGACCATTTCAAGATCTGGTGACTCTGCCACGTCAGATTTCACTAGCCGTTTGAAACTTCCACCAAATCCCTCATCCTTCATACTTATCCATCTCAATTAATGCCATAGAAACTACCGCCCATGGCTCACACCCCTTCATAGGTCCCTTTCATCCATGATCATTAGTTAGGTTAGAAACATAGGTTAGACCTTAAGGTGATACTTAGTCTAACCTCCTTAGCGTTAGGTCACTAACCTTAGAACATTTAGCTTATAGTTTAGGGCTAGGTTAGATTAGCACTAATCCAACCCATAGGTTATTGTTGACACCAAATTTTTGTCTTACGACCCCCGGGGACTTGCATCTCATTTCACAACCTAACCTCATCACCTAAACCTTACACAATTATTTATTAATTACCTTGTAATTGATAAATCCACATCACCTTACCTGCCACCTCATTTGGCCACCTCATCATGACCTAGTCCTAACCCTAAACTAACCTAATTAAGACCTATAACTTGGTCCACATCCACACCCATGACTAATAACCCCTTTCTCGCACCCAAAACCGACCTTCTAGTTACTTGACCAAGCCCTCAACTAATCTCTCAGGAGAAAGGGAGGGAAAGTTGGCTATTTTAATGAAAAGTAGCCCACTTTGACCTGACCGATACCGGTTCCTACTCGACTGCCGTCGGTTACGTAACCGCCATCGGTTCCCTGTAAATGGGCTCCCCTAACCAAAAACAAAGGGGGAAGGATTTTTGGATCAATTGAGGATCATCAGAAGTGATCAAGAGAATCCAGATCTTTACTTGGCCAAGCAGAGACAAGTGAAGAGAAAAGTAGAGTTTGCAGTGAAGGAGATCAAGCCCAAGACTGTAACTGAATAGCCAGAGCCTTGTGACACTCATCTGATCATTGGGAGGGAGACATCTTATCTTCTTGGTATCAGGCCATCCTACCTGAGTTCTTCCTTTGTCATCACAGTTCTTGGACCTGCATCTTCGTCAATAACTAGTAAGTTATATCTTGCATGTCCTCTTTAGTAACATTTCTTAGACTTTTGAATCACAGTCCTCATAAAATCTATTCCTAGATCTACTACTTAGCAACAAATTATACCTAACTATCATCCACTTACCTCTCATCACCCCATTACCTAATCCTACTCATATACCAGCCTTACAAACAACACAACTATCCTACAACCGACCCTCACCAAAATTCCCAAAAACAAAGACCCTACCGATATCGGTTGACAGTAACCGGTATCGGTTATTGTGACTCAAAACCAGAAACCAGCCTTTTCCCCTACCTGTTTCAATGAAGAAATTAAATTGATATTTTACAGTCTTTGGTGTTGATTCATATTAGCAGGGGAATTGACCACCTTCAAAAAGAAGTTTTATATTTCCTGGGCCCAAGGCAGTTCCCTCATTTATTGTCTAATCAGAATCTTGTGGTCTTGTGTTCTTATTTCCAGGTAGTCCTTCCAAGACAAAAAGGAGTTCTTCGCAATCAACCTGATCTCTCTCTACGGTACGCGCACACCATCTCGACATTCAACAGGTATTCTTCTTATCCCTAACCCTTATCTGTTTCTAAAAGGAATGAAAGGATAGAAGCAACTCTATTCTCAAAGAGCCAAAACATTCCGAGCGAAACATTTTGGCACGCCCATCAAGCCAAAGAGAAATCATTCCTTTACCTATAAAGGAGTTAACTGCCCAGAGAATGAGTCTTCTTACACCACATCCCTCCAAGACTGCGAACGGATGTTATCTAACCTATCTATTTCCCAAACGTCTCCCTCTACCACTCTTGCTGCACAAGAGGAAGGCTCGCCACTCCTTTTGTCATCGAGAAACCCCTTACACCGACATCACCACATTCTTTAAACATGACGGATCTTCTCAAACACACCCTTGTACCTATTAGTCCTTCATCACCTAAATCTTTTCAGCAACCGGTTGACCTCTTAATGCCTATCGATACAGTGCCTCACATACCCCTTGTATCACACCCACAGTGGACCGGAATCACAACCCACCTTTCTTCCATACAAAAGTTCCTATTCACACGTGAGGACTGTCATTCCCCAGAAGATAGACAGGTCCTATGGGAACGTTTGAGTACGCCATATTCTACTCAAATGCAAATGACCGATCCTGATGCCTCTACCATATACCCGAAATGTTTACAGAAGCTTAAAATGCCTATGTCCTCATCTTCACCCCCCTCATCTCTACCAAATACCTCATCCACTTCTATTAACCTAACCAAATCTTCCCCTACGCTTGGGACCTCACCCATACCTAGTCTAACACACCCACCTAAGCGGCTTGATTTATCTAAAAATAAAGCCATCCACCCCATTAGGAGACAGACTCAATCTCCTCAATCTATGTCGTTAACACAACTAAAACCCTCATCGTCACACCTACCTTCCATATTGGGACCCCATCCCTCTACCTCACATCAATATATCATACCTCCAGTGTTTTCTTTAAAGCAACCTATGCCTTCTGCACCCATACAGAAATCCAAGGGTATAGCAACACCGTCACCCCGCGTATCCTGTCCACCTATCAACCATAAACAAATTCCATCATCAAAAGATTTGTTTTCTGTCACTCCTATATCTCCATGGTTGTTTTCTGATACCACATCATCTGTGGCCTCATCATCCAACCAGCTAAACATAGCTTCTACGTCAAAGAAACCACGGTTAGTTAAAACCCATTATCAAAACTCCTTAGCTAAACCACCCCCCATATAAACCAACCACACCACGTCATCACCAGAATCGACCCAGTCAATAGCCTCATTTTCCTCTGACTTTGACCCACTCAAAGGGTCTTATGCCAAAATCCTTGCTATGTTGGTAGAGAATGCGACCATTTCCCTACCCCCACTTAGACCTTATGATCCATCTAAACCTCGACCTATAGGTTACGATGAGTCTAAAATCTGCACTTACCACCGCACACCAGGACATGACGTAGAGGGATGTAAAGTATTGAAAGCCATACTTCGTCCGTCACCTCTCTCAGATAGAAAAGTTAAGAAAGACAACTTACGAAGAGAGAGACCTTTAGCTTCAATTCCCTCTCCTATACCACCTGTCCCCGCCTCACCAAGATATATCATTATTACAGCCCCACCTCTCGAAAACCATGACCTATCCCTACCATCTTCCTCCTCTCGTATTCACGAGATCAATATGATTAGTGTTGCTACTCGAGGGCAAAAAAACAATGGGAAAGTGAAAGAAAACACACATGCGGCATCTCTTTCTCCGTCCAACATCCCGATTGCACCACCACCTAAAGTGGTTATTCACGGACCCACCTATCCCATCTCTAATGGCATTGCCCACCGAACTATGATCAAACAGCTTCACCAATCGCCTGTAAAAATGACACTGTATGATCTCATTCAGACTTCTGAATCTCATCGACAAGCTCTCGTTGAAATCCTTCAAGGGATAGAAGTTTTACCTAATGAAACCTTTCCCATTACCTCTATTCTAACACCCAATCACGTTGCTTTGCTCACCAAACAATCTATCTCCCCAACCACTTCTGTCTCTGTACAGCAAGCCGCTGCTGTCAGTTTCTCCGAAGATGAAATTATTGACTTCGGTGCCAAAGATCCTGACCCTGCTCTTTTCCTCTCAGCGTACATTCGGGATATTCAGGTACGTCATGTTATGATTGATGGGGGCACTAGCCTAAACATCATCTCTTCAAAAGCCTTCCAACAAATGAATATCCCTTATAGTTGCATGTGTGCCAACCCCATCATGTTGCGATCATTCAATGATGCTATTACTTCTACTTTAGGCACCGTGATCCTTAACATTCGTGTAGGACCACGTACTTTACCCGAACTCTTCTATGTCCTTGAGGGAGAGTTCCAATACAATATGTTGTTAGGCCGCCCTTGGATCCGGGCTATGGGATGCGTTCCCTCCACCTTACATAGATGCATAAAATTTGAGTACGAGGGGAAGTCCTACACCGTAAAAGCTGATCCTCCCCCCTTCAAAACTTGCAATATGTTGTATCGCCCTAATGATGTGCTCGTACCAGTCAAGACACCCATTCATCCAACCCAGCCATCTACTTCCGACGCACCTACACCTTCAACCAATGAAACCGCCGTTACAAATATTACTTGCTTTCCCGCAGATAACATCCCAACCTCCGACCCCTTAGTAGATGTTTTTCAACACCTTACGCTGGGGGAGTATCACCTATATAACATTAGTTCTTTCCATACCCCACAGGAGTACGAACAGGTACATGCACATCCTACCTATGACCGTCGTGTGGGGGAAGTAATCCCCTATGGACCACCTCATTGCCGCACTAACCTAACATATGGGGGTGTCGATGCATCTTCCGTAACCCCTGAACCTCCTCTTGGCGTGGTTCCCTTCCAATCCGATTTTCAATACCTGACAAATCATCGTTTCGCCCTTACCTTCTTGACTCGCTGTGCTTGGAAAGGCTTTGGTTTTGGTCTTTATGAACAAGGCCGACATACAATCATTCCTGTAACTACTTACAAACACAATGATCGTAGTGGTCTCGGATTTCCAGGAACACTTACACTGAAGGAACTTCGTGTCAGTTGTCTTCTGGAAGATGACAATGTCACCCCTACCGAACCATCATCACCCATTTTTCCTTCGTCACCCACACCCACAGAGTCAATAGATCCCGAATCTATCCCTCCTAACTTTTTTTTTTTTTCATAAATGCTATCTTCCTAGGTCCTCTCACTTATCAACGCGATAATGAGGACCCCTCTTCTATTCCCCTTCTGTATCCAGATATGATTGAAGAGGACTCACCTTCAATTAACGTTGTTGAGTGCCAGGATGATGACTCCATCCTCACTTACCTTGGTGCGGATGACTCTTATATTCAACGCGCCTTACCATCTGAAACTCAAACCATGCTGAACGAGTCTACTATAGAAATCAACATCCACACAGAGGAATATCCTCACATTGTGAAGATCGGACAATCCCTTAACGCATCAGAACAAGCCGCCTTTACTACCTTTCTCCATCTCCGAAACCAAGCTTTCACTTGGTCCTACGCTGACATGCCAGGAATTGATCCTACCATTGCCGTCCATAACATCACCCTAAACCCCGATTCCAAACTATTCAAACAAAAACTGCAAAAAATGCATCCACGCATTGCCCTCTTGGTCAAAGAAGAGCTTCAACGACTTCTTTCCGTTTCCTTCATCTTGCCTATTGACTATCCTCAATGGATTTCTAACATCGTACCTGTCACTAAAGCGACGGGGGGACTTCGGATATGCACGGATTTCTGAGACCTTAACCTCACTTGCCCCAAGGATGACTTCCCCCTCCCAAGTATTGATCAACTTGTTGATCTCACTGCGGGCCATGAAATGCTTTCTCTCATGGATGGTTTTTCGGGATACAATCAAATTTTGGTAGCCCCGGCCGATCAACATAAAACTGCCTTCATAACTCCTTGGGGAACCTTCTGTTATTGTGTCATGCCATTTGGCCTTAAGAATGCTGGTGCAACCTATCAGCGGGCTATGAATTACATTTTTCATGACATTATGCACACTATCCTTGAAGATTATGTCGATGATCTTCTTGGCAAATCTAAACATCACAGTGAACATCTCGATGTTTTAACCATTATTTTCGATCACCTGTTGCAATATTCAGTCCGGCTTCAACCAAAGAAATGTGTCTTTGGTGTTCTTTCAGGAAAACTTCTTGGCTTTATCGTCTCTTTGCGTGGCATTGAGGTCGATCCATCTAAAGTCAAAGCTATCCTAGAAATGCCCCCACCCAAAAACCTCAAACAATTACGTAGTTTGCAGGGTAAACTTCAATCCATCCGGTGTTTCATCTCCCAACTCTCGGATCGATGTCAACCTTTTCATCACCTTCTTAAAAAGGACATTGACTTTTAATGGAGCGAAGAGTGCCATCAAGCCTTTGAAGCTCTCAAAGATTATCTCTTACAGCCACCCGTGCTTATCCCACCTCAAGACGACCGCCCTTTCTACCTTTACCTTTCCACCACTGACCACGCCATAGGGGCCATGCTTGCACATCATGACTCTGAGAATCGAGAACAAGCCGTTTATTATATAAGTCACACTTTGGTGGACTATGAGACTAGGTATACACATGTAGAAAATTTATGCCTAGCCCTATCATTCGTGGCCACCAAACTCCGACACTACCTTCTGAATCACAAAACTTTTGTCATCACCAACACGGACCCCATCCATTATATGTATGCCAAACCCCATCTAAACCAACGCATCGCCCGATGGCTCATGCTCCTCGCCGACCTCGACCTTGAGTTTGTCCACCAGAAATCAATCAAAGGACAAACCATCGCAGACCAACTTGCAGAAGCCCCTTTACCAGGGGAACAATTTACCAATTTTACATTCCCCGAAGAACTCATCGCCACTCTTTCACTCAAGGAGGAATCGTATCCAATGACCCTCTTCTTGGATCCAAATGCCAATGCGGCGGAGGAGCCAGTGTTGTTCTCATTCCTCTCGACGTTGAGCCTATGCCTCTCTCATTTCAACTCGATTTCCCCTGCACTAATAATACAGCGGAATACGAGGCCCTTGTTCTGGGTCTCCAGGTTGTGTTACACTTAGGTGTCAAATCTATCAATATTTTTGGCGACTCTCAATTGGTAGTCAATCAAGTTATGGGCATCTACCAATGTAAAAATGAGGAACTTCAAAAGTACAAACACTACGTGGATTCACTTCTAGCCTTCTTTACTCACTATTCTATCCAAACCATTCCCCGCTCCACTAACAAATTTGCGGATACTATGGCTTGCCTAGCCTCGCAAATTCCAACTTCATCAACTGACTCTGACATTTTCATCTTGGTCCAACAACTCTTTGCCCCATCTTACTCAGCCCCGGTTGTTTGTATGATAAATAATGTGTCTGCTAATTCTCAGGATACCTGGTATCACCAATTTCACGACTACCTTACAACCTCCGTTCTCCCACCTGACCTTACTAGTACCGGAAAATGCACTTTTCTTAAACGCGTTTCTCGTTATGTCGTTATGGGGGGACTCCTTTATAAACGTGGCTTTGATGGCATCCTCCTTCGATGTCTCACAGGCGCGGATGTCACCTATACCATCCAACAGGTCCATGACGGTCTTTGTGGTGGACATTTTAGCGGCCTTGCCATGGCCAAACGAATCCTTCGCCTAGGTTATTATTGGCCTACTCTTAATAACGATTGCTACGAATATGTTAAGCGTTGTGTTATGTGTCAACAACATGCCAACCTTCAACATACTCCAAGCCACCCGCTACAGGTCACCCGAGATCTTTGGCCTTTCTCACAATGGGGTTTAGACCTTATTGGTGAGATTCATCCGTCCTCTTCGCAACGTCACCGATGGATAATCACAGCAACCAAATATTACACAAAATGGGTGGAGGCTATTCCGCTCATTTCAACTAAAAAAGAAAAAATTGTAGAATTCATTAACCATCACATTATTTGTCGTTTTAGTATTCCTCATCGCTTAATAACAGATAATGGTAAATCTTTTAAAAATAAGTTGTTGCAAGACCTTTGTGACAACTTTGGTATCAAACTTAGTTTCTCATCACCCTATTATCCACAAGCGAATGGACAAGCTGAATCTTCTAATAAAACCCTAACCAAAATCCTTATGAAAGTTGTCAATGAGTCCGGAAGAAATTGGCACGATCACATCCCCTTTGCCCTTTGGGCTTATCGTACTAGCATTCGTACCTCCACTAATGCCACACCTTTTTCTTTGGTATATGGTACCGAGGCTGTCTTGCCTCTTGAAATACAAATACCCTCCCTCAGAATATCTCTTCAGGATATTCTTACCAACGATGATTTCCGCCAAGAGCGGTTAGCCCAATTGGAGCTTCTTGATGAGCGTCATCTTACGGCTCTTGATCACCTTCAAATCTACCAGAAACGCATCAAACGTGCTTATGATAAGCGACTTCATGAGCGTACCTTTAAGGTTGGTGATCTTGTCCTCAAAGAGAATCAACATGTAACCAAACTAGAAAAGAGCAAACATGGAAAATTTGCTCCCAATTGGATTGGGCCTTACATAATCACTCACACTTACGGATCAGGCACTTATCGTTTAGCTTCGCTTAATGGTAAACCTGAGCCTAAACCCCTTAATGCCTTGCATCTTCGACCATTCTACTGTTGAATTTAGTGTTATATCACTTCTTATCTACCTAACGCTCGTCCCTTGAGCTCATTTACCGCTACATACACTTTGTTTCCTACATCTCAAAATAAAATCAAGCTCACATAGTTTGATTCTCACCTCCCCTTAACGATGCCTTCCCTTTTTAGTCTAGTCCATGACTTCAAAGTATTAAAATAACACATTCTTATGGGATTTTCTTGAGTCAAACTTCTTACCAAACTAGATGCTTCACGCCAAAAGGACATCTAGCTATCTAAATTATATATAGACTGCTCCCTCGAAGGACAGCTATATGCCAAACTATTGCTGCTATTATATATAGACTTCTCCCCCGAAGGACAGCTATACACTAAAATCACAGCTGTTACTATAAATAGACTGTTCCCTTGAAGGACAGCTATACACAGTCAGCCTTTAGCCAAAGCTTCTCGCATTGATCAGCTTCGTGAAGACCTCAAGAATAATACAATTAATATCCCTTGTAGACTTCCCACATCGATCAGTCTATATTCAGTAAAGTAAAGCCACATTCAAAAGAACTTTTGAGTCATGGACTTGTCTATTTAGGATAGGTTCTCTTTCGTCAGAACACTCACTTTGTACCAAGTTCTCCGTACCTCAGCTATACCATCCACCTCACCTCACCATTTGTTTAAACTCAAGGGACGTGACGTACAATCGATATATTGTGATCATACAACTCTTTTCACCTATTGACTTCTCGTCTATGCACGGTACCTAGGGATTCAAGCTGGTTCTACGTTATTATGTGGTTTGTTTAGCTCTTTTCACCTACAGAACACTCTTTCCTCTTTGCCTTGCATCTAGGATTATGTGTTGATCTTAATCAAGACATGGTTCCCTACCACTTGGGTAGGCTAACTTTCACTTCCCTTATACCTACACCAACAAAATCCATCCCTTACCAACACCAACAACATTACCCTATCAATATCAATATTTTTACCAACTGACAAATTGCCTAACCACAATCACATTGCCTGAATTCACCTCTCCCTGGTCCTAAGGGAGAACTACATCGGTCTGAGGCCCCTCCTTGCTTTGTGCAATGGGCTATGTAGGCAGCACTTCGGAGACATGGGGTCTCCCAAGGTTAGCTCGACCATCCCCTACCATAACCTATCATGTGTAAATATTTTTGTGTATTTCTATTTAATCACATTCCTCTTTATCCTTTTTTCAAAACACCGAAAGTCAGAACGAAAACATTCTTATTATTATCATAACTCAAATCAACATACATATCCAGTTTTATTTAGATGTTAAACAAATACATCTTCTCTATCATCGACACGCAGGTCGGCATCCTTATTTATTCTTATACCTTGCTAACATTTACTTAGACCCTCACGCCTCATCCCGAACCAGGGGATGATCGTGATCGTCGACGCCTCTCGCCAGGCCTCTCTGTCCTCAAAGGTACCACGGCTATTGGTACCGCCCACTGATCTGCCAATCTCTCCTGTAACATATGAATACGCTCCCTCGCATGGAGGTATCTCACCTCTAGTCCCTCTGCTCGTGACTCCACAACCGCTAACAATCCTCTTGCCTCATTCACCTGCGTTCGGAGCTGATGAACTAATCTCTGCAGACGATCTCTCTCTGCTGTAATCCTAGCTATGTCAGGATGATCACGTACACCTCGCAGTTCTGTTACCCACCATAATCTATAGGCCTCTGTCGTTCCTGCATCCATTACCCTGCGATCGGCTGCTATCTCCTCTGGCCCTTCTGGAGGTGTCGGCCGGGGAGGTGAGAATGCTACCTCGGCGTCGATCCTCATATATGGTCTATAAGCCAGGGGTATATCCTGCACAAATCCAAATTGTCGCCGCACATGATTTAGAGGAATCCTCTCGTACTCACCCGGCCTATGCCCTGCGATCCACCTCAATCGCTCTACACCCCTCAACTCCTCAGCTATGTGCTCTGTCACCATATAGTTACCGTACGGCCTCCAACAGATATCCGCCATCATCACCATCTCCCATACCTGCCTATAATACTCAATGTCACCCGTCACGGCCTGGGATCTTGCCTCTTGTTCTGTCTGGACCCATCGTCTGAATCCTAACCTCTGCACTCCGGTCTCCCCTGACTGGATGGGTCGGCCTATTGGTCGCACACAAACAATGTGCTCATAGGCCCAACAATGTAATAAAAATGAACAATCCAGTGTCGTCCTGTGATTTCACCTACAAGCCCATAAACCCCTGTATAGCTCCGCCAAATATGCAGGTGCCCATGCAAAAGTCACGTTCCTTTCTATCATCTCCCAAATAACACACATCAATGCTTTTGGAAATCTTCCCCCATCCGCCCTCGGCAACGCGTAATACCCTACCGCTATCATTAATATCACTGCTAACCTTATCTCCTCAGGGTGTGCTGCATACATTATACCATACGTGAATGTCAAACCTCGCTATGTCAAATCTCATGCGTATGGACCAAATACTGTTGTTATCGCTCCCCGCGCCGCGCTAGGTAATGCCTGATATATTGGTCTTCCTATAATTGGGAGTCTCAAAATACGGAACACATCTTCCAATGTCACTGTCATCTCCCCTGTTGGCAGATAAAAGGTATTTCTTTCTGGATTCCATCTCTCAATCAACGCCTGCAACATAGCATGGTTACGAGCAATTCGTGAATAATAGCGGATTCCACTTAACCCCAAACGATTTATCAGTGTCCATTCAGCTGGTGTTACATCCGCTTGGATTCGTGACAATAGCGCTGGTACACTATCATTCATCCTCAGCCCTGCCTCTGCCTGCATACGTCCAAACAACAAACAACCATTCAATCCATCAAATCCCCAAAGGTTTTTCTCACACTCTAGAAATTCCTGCAGTAACCGGTATCAGTTATAAACAACCGGGTAGCGGTTTTGTAACCGATACCGGTTATCCTCTAACCGCTATCGGTCACTGTCAATTATATACACCTTGCCTAAACACGCCACCTACGACAATAATTTGATCGTTTACCCCTCTCTGTACATACAAACATACCCGAAAACCCCTGATTACATACCCCATTACATTCACCCTATCCCGATTCATTGTCTATCACCTTTTTCTTTCTCATCTTTATCTACTTAACTCTCCCTTATCACATGCAAGAATCAAATTACTACCAAAACGTTTACCTCTTGGGCTGCAGCAGCTTGAGGTGGCACTTGTTTTCCCTCTCGTCCCTGTCTGTTGGATGCTTCTCCTCGTTCTACCATGTTCACCACCCTTTTCAAATTTGCCTTTCTGCCTTCTGAATCTCAGATCACATTCACTTTCCCAGTCTCTTTTCTCCTTATCACTCAATTCTCTCATGCAACTACTTGTCTCAGGCGTCAAAAAGCGTCGCATTCACGTATTTAACTTCTTGCATGGCTCTTAAAATAAGAACTTCAGTTGCCACCCCCCGCTTTTCTATTTTTAGAAAAGCTCCTTTTCTGAAGATAACCGGTATCGGTTATTTAACCGACATCGGTCTATTTACCATCGACATCGGTTATCTAACCGATATCGGTCATATACCTACCTTTTTTTAAACATAGTCCTTTTCTTTATTTTCTACCTAATTTTTTGTGGCGCCGTCCCTTTTTTCCTGCATAACAACACCGTTATCTATAATCATACATTAAATCCACCTCTCATTACAATTTCATCAATATCATCTATCTACATTACAAAAACAAACAAGCCATCAACAACCGATATTAAAAACCATCAATTTATACACCATTTGGATCCAACTTAACAGCTACATACATTCAATTTCACAAAACCAAAACATACAACATTTCATAATATAACATGTCAATTAAACTCATCATTTATATCTATATACATCCCATCAACAAAAGACATCAACATCATTAATATATAACACCATGTAAATCAAACTCATCATACATCACATATCACAAACCATCGACAAAACATTTAACGCATTTTACGCACAGCATGTGGGTCAAAACATCATATCTATATATATACAAAGTTTCAAATATACAATGTGCCCTGCATCGGGGCCTCTGTGATCTCATAATACAACAAAGCCGGCACGCAGGCCGCAATAACTGTCAATAATCTTGACTCGGCTCGCAGGCCGGTCCCTCATATCAAAAACATACTCGGCTCGCAGGCTGGTATCAACTGTACAACCTGTACTCGGCTCGCAGGCCGGTATATACAATAAATGAATGAATACATATATATAGGCACGCAGGCCTCTATAAACACAACCGGTTCGCAGACCGGTGCCCATGTCCAATATACAAATACAAAATATACAGGGACCCCTCAGCTCTCTCCACCGCCCTCTTCCTGTCTGCCTGCTGGTCCCTGTGCCGCCTCTCGCCTCCTGCCTGTCACAGACCCACCAGCTATGGCTGCACCTCCCTGAGATCTCTGGCTTCGAGAGGTCTCTGCTCTATGTGCCGCATATGGTTGATAATCAGCCCCGGTACCATCAAGAATATCCTGATAGTATCGGGCCTCCGCTCTAGCCTCCATATAACGATCACGAGCCACCGTAGGTGCTGGGGCTGGTCCCCTGACTCCTACTACCAGTGCCCCCTGTGCCTGTGCTGGTGCCGTTGGTGGTGCCTGTGGCTGTGGTGGTACCTGTACCTGCGGCTGTGCCGGTGCCGCTGGTGGTGCTGCTGCTGGTGCCTGTACCTGTACCTGTACCTGAGCCTGGGCTAGCTGCCCCTGTAAGACACCTATCTGTGCCTGTGCGGCAGCAAGCTGCCCCTGTAATAACTATACCTGCCCTCTGAGCTGGTCCCTCTCTGCTCTAACAGCCGCTAAGTCTGGCTGTGCGGGCTGTGCTATCCTCGCAGCTCTCTCTCCAGCCCACCAAACCAAAAATGCTCCTGTGCAGCCGGCATCATCTACGGTATCATCTGCCGGCCTCTCAGCAACCCAATCTGGGTCCACGGGCTGTGGTGCAGGCAGTGGAGCCTCTACATCATCCCTCTGGTACTGAGGGAAGCGAGGGGGCTCATCCTATCGTAGCCCCATCTGCCTGCGTACCCTCTCCAGGGGTATCCTCTCATACTCTCCCGGCCTCCGTCCCGTTATCCAGAATGTATACTGGATCCACTGCAGCTGTCCTCAGGCTCCTCCATGAGGGTGATGACCTCTATATGGTCTCCATACAATATCTAACACTGTCAAGCCCTCTAACATATGTCTGTAATAAGTAACGTCCCACCCTGCAAGCACTGCTCGTGGCTAGCCCACAACCCCCAACCACCTCTGAAAGCCGTATCTATAGATGACCTGTGGCCCTGGCTGCTGGGGCAGCCCTACTGGTCTAATGCATATGATGTGCTCATATGCCCAACAGTGAAGTAAAAATGTCGAGCAAATCCCGAATCGACCTCATCCGGCGATAGCCCCACAGCTCTCGGTATAACTGCACCAGGTATACTGGTGCCCAAGCATAACATGTGTGCTCCTCCACCATCTCATGTAGCACCCCCATAAGCGCCCATGGAAAGCGGCCTCCCTCTGAGTCTGGGAGGGCGAAGCAGGTGATCCCAATCATCATCAGCACGGCAAGCCGTGTCTCATGGCGGTGGGCTCGGTACATATCCCCATACGCGATACTCGCGCTGTGATATGTCAGTAGCGCAGCTGCATCCCCGAATACGTGTAGGATGTTGTCCATGGCTGTCTCTGCGTCCACCTGAAAGACTGCCTCTCCATCAATCGGCAGTCTAAGGATGCGGTACACATCCTCCAATGTAATAGTCATCTCCCCAGTCGGGAGATGAAACACATTGGTCGCCGGATCCCATCTCTCGATGAGGGCGACCATCAAACTGTGATCTCTCTCTATGGCCCTATAACGCTGGACTCCGCCAAGTCCCACCTCGCGCATAATGGCCCACTGCGCTGCGGACACGTGTGGCTGCATCCGTCTCAACAGCGGGGGCATCCTGTCCCGCATCATCAGCTGCTAACGTGCCTGCAAAACCAACTCACTACATTAGCCCTACTCTTTACAACAATAACTACTTTACCCCTCTCTATCCCCTTTCTTATCCACCTAACCACACCACGACTCCATAACGCACATCTACGCCCACCTATCTTACCCTAAAAACCTCTACGATATCCCCCTCCATCTTCACACCCAACACATAAAACCCAATCATACACAACAACAAACAACCTAACATGCCATCCCCAACGAGAACTTCACACCCAAAACCACCACTGAATGACGCAACAAAAATAGAAAATCCTGTCTAAGGACCGGTACCGGTCACCCATAACTGACCCCGGTCCCCTTCCCACCGACACCGGTCAAAGACCGACCGGTCGCCGACACCAAGTTTCCGACAATTTCGTGACCGATTTCGGTCGAAATTTCGTGACCGATGACGGTCGCTGTAAATTTCCAGAGCCGAACCCCTCGCGCTCCCCCCAACTACATTTTTTCCTATTTCTACCAATTTACCCACCCAAATACCCTAAAAACCTACCCACCCTACCGCCTTGACCTATTTAACCCATCTACCCTCTCCCTTTTTCAAATCATTTCCATTTCTTAATTATTTTCTACAAAATGTACATTCCTACCCAAAATCCCAAATATAGCATAATGCAATAAAATGCACACAATGAGGGGTTTCAAACCTACCCATACGACGACACGTCGTCGTGGTGGGATGGGTGGTGGTGGTCCAGCTGGTCCAGCCCCTCCTGCTCCTCCTGGCTGTGCCATGGCTCTAACTGTCCTCTTCTGAGTCCTCCACCAATCAACTGCTGCCTCCTCCTCACTCGGGCCCACTAACAACTCACTCCTCCACTAAAATAGCTCCACCTCAATCAACAAATGTTCCAATCTCAACTCTCCACGTCAGACAACTCAAATTGGTTTTCAAATTGCAAATGTGACAATGACTGGCCGTATTTTTCTTTTTATAGGTTTTTGACCTGTAACCGATATCAGTTTTATTGTGCCCTAAGGAACCGGTATCGGTTTCTTAACCGATATCGGTCATAGACAATCGACATCGGTTTTTCTCCAACCCTTCCCCCAACTTCTGCCCCTATTTACTAATCGCCCTTTCTCATAACATCGCCTATATCAACCTTTGCTGCAACCCCCTTTGTTAATCTATTCGGCCTGACCCAAGGCCGCAACCACCTAATCCGGCCCGACCCAAGGCCTCACCCTACCCATCCGGCCTGACCCAAGGCCTCACCCTATTTTGGCCCATCCGTCCTGGCCCGACCCAAGGCCTCACCCTAACCATTTGGCCCGACCCAAGGCCTCACCCTACCCACCATCCCGACCCAAGGCCTCACCCTAGGCCCGACCCAAGGCCTACCCATCCGGCCTGACCCAAGGCCTCACCCAAGGCCTACCCATCCGGCCCGACCCAAGGCCTCACCCTGGCCCGACCCAAGGCCACAACCCATCCGGCCCGACCCAAGGCCTCACCCTACCCATCTGGCCCAACCCAAGGCCTCACCCTAACCATTTGGCCTGACCCAAGGCCTCACCCCAACCATTTGGCCCGACCTAAGGCCTCACCCCCACCATTTGGCCCGACCCAAGGCCGCAACCCAACAACTTGGCCCGACCCAAGGCCTCACCCTACCCATCCGGCCCGACCCAAGGCCGCACCCCAACCATTTGGCCCGACCCACGGCCCTCACTCATCAATCAGCCTGACCCAAGGTCGTACCACTTAAATACCCTACCCAACATCAACAACATACACTTTTATCCACCCATCATGTAGCTTTTTGTTCAATCAAGCTCACTTGTTCGTGTTTTAGCATGATTAGGGTCCTTGACTTGATCTGTCGACCAACTTTGCCTAGACCTAGACCGTGACGTTTATCTCAACCAAACCAACCATTTGGTACTGCCGAACAAAGCCTAAATGTTCCTGTACCTTCCCCGTTATATACCCTGGAGCTACTTCCTATGCCTTGGATACCAGGATTATATCACCATTGTTTGGATAAACTATCGACCTTTGCCTATGCATTGCTGGTTTGCTCGTCAAATCATGTACCCTAGTTGCACTAATGCATTTCAACGTGCGTTTGCTTCCTTGGACCTACCCCACCATCTCACCATCATCTCTACACCATTTACCCTTTATCAACCCTATCCCTGATTTCACGTTCTCTCAATCTGTGATAGATTTGAGGGGGATTACCTATACCCTTAACAGAGGAAACCACTTCGTATTATTGTCCGTGCAGCTTTATAAAACAAACTACACGACAATAAGGGGCTAATGTAGACACCAAATTTGTGTCTTACGACCCCCGGGGACCTGCATCTCATTTCGCAACCTAACCTCATCACCTAAACCTTACACAATTATTTATTAATTACCTTGTAATTGATAAATCCACATCACCTTACCTGCCACCTCATTTTGCCACCTCATCATGACCTAGTCCTAACCCTAAACTAACCTAATTAAGACCTATAACTTGGTCCACATCCACACCCATGACTAATGACCCCTTTCTCGCACCCAAAACTGACCTTCTAGTTACTTGACCAAGCCCTCAACTAATCTCTCGGGAGAAAAGGAGGGAAAGTTGGCTATTTTACTAAAAATAGCCCACTTTGACCTGACCGATACCGGTTCCTACTCGACCGTCCGTCGGTTACGTAACCGCCATCGGTTCCCTGTAAATGGGCTCCCCTAACCAAAAACAAAGGTGGAAGGATTTTTGGATCAATCAGGATCATCAGAAGCGATCAAGAGAATCCGGATCTTTACTTGGCCGAGCAGAGACAAGTGAAGAGACAAGTAGAGTTTGCAGTGAAGGAGATCAAGCCCAAGACTGCAACTGAATAGCCAGAGCCCTGTGACACTCATCTGATCATTGGGAGGGAGACATCTCATCTTCTGGGTATCAGGCCATCCTACCTAAGTTCTGCCTTTGTCATCACAGTTCTTGGACCTGCATCTTCATCAATAACCAGTAAGTTATATCTTGCATGTCCTCTTTAGTAACATTTCTTAGACTTTTGAATCACAGTCCTCATAAAATCTATTCCTAGATCTACTACCCAGCAACACATTATACCTAACTATCATCCACTTACCTCTCATCACCCCATTACCTAATCCTGCTCATATACCAGCCTTACAAACAACACAACTATCCTACAACCGACCCTCACCAAAAGTCCCAAAAACAAAGACCCTACCGATATCGGTTGACAGTAACCGGTATCGGTTATTGTGACTCAAAACCAGAAACCAGCCTTTTCCCCTACCTGTTTCAACGAAGCAATTAAATTGATATTTTACAGTCTTTGGTGTTGATTCATATTAGCAGGGGAATTGACCACCTTCGAAAGGAAGTTTTATATTTCCTGGGCCCAAGGCAGTTCCCTCATTTATTGTCTAATCAGAATCTTGTGGTCTTGTGTTCTTATTTGCAGGTAGTCCTTCCAAGACAAAAAGGAGTTCTTCGCAATCAGCCTGATCTCTCTCTACGGTACGCGCACACCATCTCAACATTCAACAGGTATTCCTCCTAGCCCTAACCCTTATCTGTTTCTAAAAGGAATGAAAGGATAGAAGCAACTCTATTCCCAAAGAGCCGAAACATTCCGAGCGAAACAGTTATAGTTTAGGTTTAGATTATTAAGCTTAATAGAACCAGTCTAGGTCTAACTAATAGAATCGTTTAGTAGAATAACCAACAGATATACCTTTCTGAAATGGATTCAATCCAGCATTGATAATAAGCTAGCAATAAATGTATACCAGAATTTATTACCTGGCTCAAGGTCTAGACCTTCCTGATATTACGATATCAGGAACCAATTCATATAACAAGATCAGCCTGAGTTAACTCTTGAATTGCTCATTCCACACATTCAGACCTTGTAACCTTCGTAAGGTCTATAATTTTTGGTTCATCCAGAATAAACTTAAAACATCTCTTGGATCAATGCAACTGATCCAAGGTTGAGTCATAAAGATGGGTAAATCCACAATTCACCCCGAAATCAGATTAAACTTAGGTGCTAGAAATGAAAGAAATAAAAGAGTCCAAGCATATCCTGACTCAGTCAATGATCTTCAAGAGCAAAGAAGATACAATCCATATCAAGCATGACTTCACAATCAAAGGAACACGTCCTTTTTACAGAAGAAATCATATATCAACACTTGAATGCTCAGGAGGAAGTAACAATAGTTTAGAGTGTTACATGCTTCCCTCCTAAAAGATTCATCGTCCCGATGATTACATATTTGAGCTTGTACCTGTCATGGTTCAACCAATTTATTAGTTCACATGATACAATGTGACTATTTCCAACTTGAATAGTTCTAGATAATCAGGATGCTTAGCAAGGGGAATACATCTTTAAGGGTGACTCATTCCTGAATACATGTTTGACCGATGCCAATCTGGCTAGGGCATAAATAAAACTGTTTTGTCGGTTAGATTTCATTCTGGGTTGATAAAAGAAAAGGAAAAGAAATTTTCATCTCTTCCATATGTTGTCCCAAGTTATGCACTTTCTTCGTTAAATTAGTCCCACTGGAGCCTTACATTGACTGTATTTGCACGATTTCCTCAAATACAATTGGACAAGGTTTCTAGCACTCGTGATGAGGTTTAACCACGATTATTCCTGGGTCTAATGGACCTGCAAGGAATTCCAATTTAAGACATGGTGACAAATCTGAAACGTATTTATTAAGCGAAATAAATATGGAAAACATCATGCATGCGACTGACATTGATAGTCAGGTGGGGTAATGATTAATCACGATATATGCTACAGGGCATTGATTATGTGTCAACAATTTCGATTTAGGTCCCATGTAACTGAGATGATAAATTGGCAGCCTTGCCAAGGATTTACAAGAGACTCTTTCTGAGTTTTTTAATCATGAAGAAAAACCTGTCTCACCAAGCTGGTGAACCTGTCTATCAACCCGATTTTAAGAGTCTGGCATTAGCTCTTCTGCCTATCTGTTGCTATCCTTTAATGGGTTCACGAATCAACTTTACTTGCTATTCCATGGTCAGATTGATGGATCTCTGGCCCAATTATGCACTCTATCCTGTAATACTATCCCAACTAACAGGGGTTTTGCACTTTCTTCCATAAAGTGCTGGAAAATAGGTGTCATTTTAAGAGATGAGTGATAAGTGTTGTTATATGCGAATTCAGGACTAATGGAAGATAGGTCATTGAGGCATGTTATGATTGTTAGATCCATGCAATACATGGTCGCAGTCATATCGGTTCCAGGCATGGTTGATGTTACTCTCTCTAGTTTGTCCATCTGTTTCAGGGTCACATATGCATGAACTGAAGTTTAGTTTTGTTCCAAGAGCATGGTGGATTAAATGTATTGCCAAAATCTTGAGTCGGGTCATTCTAGGATCCCTATCAGATATAATCTTTATTCTGGTACACCATGTAACCTGAAAATTTCATGTCACGAAGTCTTTTGGCCAACACTGGTGAATCATCCTTTAGATTTCCAGTGATGAAATGAGCTACCTGTAGTGTTATGGCATACGACTACCAGGATAACATCATGTTGATATTCATGGACATAGGTGAACCCTTGTACAAAGTCCATGCTTATTACTTGCCATTTGATAACCTAGTAGGTATGCTATGTTTGATATAATAGTCCAACAGTGGTGCATGTGTTGGCCTTAACCCGCTGACATTCCAGACATATGAGTCAGGAAAATCAATGACATCCTTTTTCATACCTTTCCAAAAGTATTGTTGTTTTAGATCAGCTAAGCATTTTTGTGATACCTCGGGTGTCCTAGAGAAATGTGAATTATGAAATTCAACTAACAATTTATTTCTCAAATCGTTCAGCATGGGCCTACAATATGACCCTAGTTTTCCCATAAGCTAGGTAATATTCCTTCATTAGGTCAAAATGAAAACCCTTGGTACCTTTCATCATTAGGATTGACTGCAGGTCATAGCGCTACTGGTTTACTATGCTGAAAGTATATAGGCAAATTCTGAGGCACTTTTTACCTCATCCTGGAAACTGAGTTCTTAACGTTATAAGAGTCGATGGTATGTGCTTCCTACGACTATAGAGCATCTGCTACCCTATTCTCTGAATCCCTTTGAATGGTAAGCTAGGTGGTCAAAGATCCACTTAATTGAGATAAAAATTCTAACCACCTTCTACTGTCATAGCATTTAGATTAGGCTGAGTGAAAATATATTTCAGTCCTTAAGTGATTAGTTTTCAACTCAAAAGGACTATTCCCAAGGGTGAAGATAGTGTCTCCATGATCTTGAAGTGCATGAACAATGGCAGCAAGCTCCAAATCATGAGGACCATAGATTCAGCTTATGTGAGACTTAAGTTTTCTGACTTTCATAGGTGCTATTAGCTTGATCATTAATGTAATGAAAACACCTCCAAGGCCTTCCCCAGTAAGAAACCCATGTTACAACTATAATAGCTCCCATTAGGGTCGAGTACAACCAAAATAGGTGTCGGATTTTCTTCATTGGCTTTTCAGACTTTTGAAATCAGTCTCGATCACTGTGGGATCATTCCATATTAAATGGGTATCTTATCCTTCTTGAGGCATTCATGAAGTTATCGGTGCAGCCAATTTAGAAAAGATCCTTAAAAAAATTTCTATAATATTTTTGCAATGACCCATATATAGCTTCTTACTTCAAGTGCATCATTCTTTGGTAGCAGGCCACTATTTTTGAAGGATCTACAGCAGATGTCCTTCTTTGACTAATGACATGACCCAAATAGCTAGAACTTCTGAATCAAAGAAAGAACATTTGGATAACTTACCATACAACTTTATTATTTCTGCAAAATTCCCAAAACTATCTTCAAATGCTCATTGTGATCTTCAACACTTTTAGAATAAGATGAGAATATCATGTTTAGAATACAAGTACAAACTTGTACACAGGTTAAATCCTCATTTTAGACAATAGAACAAGTCAATTTTTTTTTTTTTGATAATTGCATACTGGTTCTAAATACATAATTTAGAACTCACAATTCAAATAACCATTTATATAACAGACAACCATATGCAGCTGTAATGACTCGGAATACCTCCGATCTATTCATTCCATGACTCGGTAATCTACCGATCTATTCATGAGTAAAAAGAGTTAGTGTTTTTATTTAACACAACACTCTTGCGGTTCTCTTCCCCAATCTGGGATTCAGAATGCTCTGTCCAAGGAATCTAACTGAATAACTGTTACCATTATTCATCGGCATCTCATCCCTTAGACTAGGTGAATTAGGACAACGCAATCAGCAGCTTGCGATACTTTGGCCAAAGATTTGAAACATACTGTTCATGTCTCGTATTCCTTAACGGCATACTCGTCAATCTGGAATACGTCCTTCACCCCATTCATATGTTATATAGAATGTCCTATACTGACTACTGTCAGTCCTTTCTTTCACAACTGAATCACTCGGAGATAGATTAACAAGGTGATAATGTTATATGGATATCCAGAGGATTAGGGATACGGTGACATACTGGTTTAACCTTACAGTTAGACCAATGTGTCAAGATACCCCGAACCTCCTAGGCAGCCTTATAACCTGACCACATTCCTAATCAATCCCTGAGTAACTAATCCAGTCACGAATGTAAATCTTAGCGATCAATGCAAAGGGTGTCGTCATAAGTCACCTGCATTGTTGTAACTTCGAGAAGATCCTAATCTTCTCGGAGGTACAACCCTGCAGTTGTCTTGTGCCGTCATCCTTTAAATCCGCCTCGAAAAGATCTACTCGTCAATATGCGTTAAGCACTTGAGTACAAATTACTTTAAAGACGTTTACCCTAAGGTTAGCCTTTCCGATCCCTGGATTCTTCGTCTTAAGACGACCCTCCTCTAAAAGTCTCATTACTTGGTAGAGGTTTTACGGTCAAGCTCTCATCAAGGAGTCATTAGAATACTCCTGATTCTAAAGCAACAGAATGGGACAATATCTCATAACCTTTACTTGAGATTGCCATCTGAACTCCATTTGATTGCCTATCAGTTCTCTTAACTGAATTTATATCATACCTTTTTAGTTTAAAGATATAAATGATTAAGAACCCAATTCACTATTGTCCTTTCATACCTAGGACTAGGGATTAGTAATTTAATCCAGTTTGTTTAGCGTTCTCTTTTAGGCTCGTTTTTAACCTATCTTCTAGAAGGGCAATAATTTAATTCCACTATTGCTTTTGCTAGAACAAATTAGAACTGCTAAACACTCATAAGAATTTAATCTCATTTACTTACAAGCTTTCATTGTCAATCACAAATGCATCCATAATTTACAATAATAACAATGCCCCTTCGTTACATAAACCGAAGAAGGTCAACTTCCAGAATAGAACACAACACATAAGTATCAAACACTTATTTCCATTCCTTTCAAAACTTATACAATTACATTTTATGCAACAGCATACTTGTTACTATGCTAACGGAAAAGAAACATCTTTTCACATATAGTACATCTATAAAATCAAGCTGCAATTCATTACAAATCAAATAAACAATCTGGTCAGCTTGTCGGATCTGCATTGCTTTTACCTCTTACGGTAATCATCTGCAAAAATAGTCAACATGAGTCAGTTCAATGAACTGAGCATGATAAGCACTAACTTTTAAAACAATTGCAATCCATCAATTGTTTTCATTAAACACCCTGTTTAAATGAGATCAGACATTCACATAAGTAAACATAATCAGACTAAGCCCTTGTAATACAAAATGATTACAAATATGTAACTCTATCATTGTTACAGAATAGTCTTAATCACTTTCTAATATTTCATCAAATATTAAGAAACAAGGAACGAATGTACACAAACAATCATTGAATCCAAATTTACAACATTGGTCAGATTGTTTCATTCTCCAAAAAGGAAATTACATAACAATTCGGGATTCCCTCAATATGTTACAAACAATTTCCCACTGATAGTCAAATATCAATAATATTAAATAAAGGAAGAGAAAGAACCAACCATTCATCCTTCCTTTCACATAAGTTCATCACTGTACCGTCTTCACATATGAAAACATTCAACCAGTATATAAAAATGAACAAGTTAGACAAGCCGCAAGCAAGATCGCTGTACTAAATCACGAAATAGAAACACAGCAACTCCTGTACAGCAACTAACACATCAACAATTCATGTAACAACCTTAAGCCCAATGCTAGTTCCTTTTACACAGTAAGGCTTGACATAAGTTGAAAACAAGAACTACAAGCGAATCGCTGAAAACCACAACCTTATTGCATCAAACAATCTAAGGTTTCCTGTGAGGCTATGCTATGTTGACCACACAGTATTTCCAAATCATGCACAGTCAAAACGGACAGATTAATTGGAAAAGAACATAGCATACCTATTCTTGCTCAGTCAAAATCGGACTGAAGTAAAAGAAAGGAATTCAACCAAACGATCCTTACCTTGCCGCATGCAAGTCTTAGTGTGATATTCGCGACTTACCCAAACAAGGTCAGAACACGAAACAGTCATCCATACCCAAGGATCTCAACAGTGACAAAAACAGTGTCCAAAGACAAGTTCAGAAAGAAACAGAAGTACCAGCTACCTTTCCAGAGTTCCTAATGATTCATACGAAGGTAACAATTCAATCAAAAACATATGAATTCATACTGTAAACTGTTAATGGTTTTGTACACATAATCACTGAACCCTACAGCAACGTACTATGAAGTCGGTTGATAAATCCATCTATGCCATTCATGGCAAACATTCAGAATGAAACAAGTGAAGCAAATCGAATACCCATTTCAAGCAAGGAAATCAACTGAGCCGCTTCGAACTTTCGAACAGTTTTCACATAGAAATGAAAATGCATACCCAGGAAATCTATACTGATTATTTATTACAAATAACCGTGGTCAGAAGGACTGTTCCTTTCTCTATAAGGCTTCCACGAAAGCAAATAACAAAACACAAGAATGAATCTACATCCACAACAGTAGATAGCTTATATATGATTCAATCAAGGACTCAACTGAGTCGTTATAATAAAGTATAGATGTATTTATATTATACACAGTCCACAAGTAATCCCGCTAACACAATAACAAGGAAAACAACTTCCGCAAGGTCGTAAAGACTACGGTAACGCAACAGTTGCCTGTTCCAAGCCAAAAATTGAAAACAAATGAAACCCGAAAGTATCATTAGTCGCTGTCAACAAATCCCACGATAGGGTACCCAAAGAAGCATTAATACTGAACAATCTTACAGTATTCATCAGAATCATTCCATACAGTTTCCATAACAAGAACAGTGACCACAATCAAAAACATACAGTGGTCTTATACTACACACAGGTATATTCTAAGGGATCATGCCAAACAGGCCGAACACTCAAACCTTTATAAATAAATACCTCACATGCATAAGCCAGTATGAATACTCAAAGCAAATAGAGCCGAAGTTCGATTTCAACAAACACCCATCAAGAGGAAATTGAAAAATCGAACCAGAAGAGATACAGTTCCAAAAATCAAACTAAACCTCCATATAAAATTCATCTAATCTTCACAAAACATTTGAACAGAGTTGTTTTAATGAAAGCACTTGAAAGACAGCAAGATATTTAAAGGTTAGGGCCTAGCATGCCTGTATTTTGATCAAATTTCCGAAGCAGACCACAGGAAGAGCTCAAACTTCCTTTTCTTTTTCCACGATAAAGCGACCAACAAAATTTCGCTGTCTCCATCACGTATATATCCTCCATGACAGAGAAAAGAGCCAGAGAAATTCATTCTTGCCATGCAACTCAAAGAGAACTGGTGCGATGAACCAGTAAACAAGCAGAGCAAAAACCGAAAATCGCGATAAGCCAAACAAACCCACAAACTTCCCGTTTGCATGCCTTCTCGCGAGTTCCGTGCTCGCTTTCCGAGAAAATTAAATGCCATTAAACCAATTTTCCCGCTTAAACTCAACTTCCACCGACCGCCAGATTTGGTGACAGTCCATCTAAAACTCATGCTCATTTCCAAACTTAGCGACCTGCCACGTCCCCACCGGTTAGCCGTCGCCTAAGCCTCCGCCATGACCTGTCTTTCATCCTTATCCCTTACATTTATTGCCATAGAAAACACCGCCCATGGTTCGCCACCCTTCATAGGCCCCTTCATAATCTCCTCATAAGTTAGGTTAGTATCTTAGGTTAGAGTTTAGGGTAATACCCACACTAACAAATTTACACAAAGATACTAACTTAGGATATTAACAAATAGCCTAGGTCTAGGTTAGACTAACAATAATCTAACCCCTAGGTTAGGTTTTAGTTTTAGGTTACTAACCCTTAATAATTCAGTTTGGTCCTTGTCCTCAAAACTCGAAAAGACCTGCATCATACCTTCTAGAACAGAGTTAGCTCCTGTTCATATTGCAGAATTGTATGTCAACGAATTATTACCTGGTCTACAATCGAGACCTTCCAGATATACTTTGATATCGGGAACCATTTCATTTCACAAGATCAGCCTGAGTCATACTCCTGACCTGCTTAATCAATGCTTCCATACCTTGCAGCCTGTTCAAGGTCTGTGATCTAATTCATCACAACCAGATTTAAAGCATTACTTGGATCAACTCCACTGATCCAAGTCTAGATATTATAGATGAATACCACTATAATTCATTCCGTGATCAGATTAATATTCAGACACAAAATGAAATAAATAAAAGAGTCTATTCATATTTTGACTCAGTCAAGATCTGCAATCTGCAAGAAATTCAGTACATATCAAGCATGATTTCTGAATCGAGGAGCACATCCTTTTACTAGAAATCACATATCAACACTTGAATGCTTAGGAGGAAGTAACAACAGTTCAAGGTGTTACATGCTTCCCTCCTAAAAAGATTCATCGTCCCGATGAATTACATATTAAATTTAACCTTCAGGTCAATCAATTTATTAGTACACAAACAATGTGACTACCTCCATATTAAATAGTTTCAGAAATCAATGTCACAACACATTTATTCAACCTGAATAAAGTCCGCCTTAATCTGGCTTTCATAAATACTTAAAACAATCAGTTCATAAAAGTATATCTTTGTCAACAGTTTTCATTCTGTTGCGAAAAGAGAAGGAAAAGCAATTTTCATCTCTTCCAGGTTTTCCCAAGTTGCACTTTCTTCGTTAAACTGGTCCCACTGGACCTTACATTGCTGAATATCACGATTTCTCAAGCGCAATTGGCGAGTTTCCAGTACTCGTGTGGGTTTAACCACGATTATTCCTGGGTCTTGGACCTGCAAGGAATTCCAATTTAAAACATGTGACAGATCTGAAACGTATTTCTTAAGCAAAGAAATATGGAAAACATCATGCATACGAGATAAAGCAGGTGGCAATGCTAGACGATAAGCTACAGGATTGATTATTTCGACAATTTCGAAAGGTCCCACATATCGTGGTGACAACTTGGCAGCCTTGCCAAAAGTTATAGAACTCTTTCTGGGTTTAACACGCAGAAAAACCTTATCACCAAGCTCAAACTTTCTATCAACCCGCTTAAGGTCAGCATAGCTCTTCTGTCTATCCGCTGCTTCCTTTAATCGTTCACGAATCAGCTTAACTTGCTGTTCCATTTCTGTGAGAATCTCTGGTCCAATTACCACTCTATCCTCTACACTATCCCAACTTACAGGGGTTCTGCACTTTCTTCCATAAAGTGCTTCAAAAGGTGCCATCTTAAGAGATGAGTGATAAGTGTTGTTGTATGCGAACTCAACTAATGGGAGATACTCTTCCCATTTATACTGTTGATCCATGCAATACATTCGCAACATGTCCTCCAACACTTGATTTACCCTCTCAGTTTGCCCATCCGTTTCTGGATGATATGCAGAACTGAAGTTTAGTTTTGTTCCTAGGGCTGCGTTAAGCGTTTGCCAAAACCTTGACGTCATTCTAGGATCCCTGTCAGATATAATCAGTTCTGGTACACCATGCAATCTGAAAATTTCGTGTACGAACCTCTTGGCCAGCACTGGTGAATCATCCTTTAGATTTCCAGCGATGAAATGAGCTACCTTAGTCAGTTTATCTACAACTACCAGGATAACATCATGTTTATTCCTGGACATAGGTAGTCCTTGTACAAAATCCATGGTTATTACTTGCCATTTGTACTGCGGTATGCTATGAGGATATAACAGTCCAGCAGGGTGCATATGCTCTGCCTTCACCCGCTGACATTCCAGGCAATGAGTCACAAAATTTATCACATCCTTTTTCATACCTTTCCAGAAGTATTGCTGTTTCAAATCAGCTAGCATTTTTGTGATACCTGGGTGCCCAGAGAAAGGTGAATTATGAAATTCAACTAACAACTTCTTTCTCAAATCATTCAGCACAGGTACATATACTCTATTTTCATAACGCAAGATTCCTTCATTATCAAGATGAAAACCTTCATACCTTTTATCTTTAGGTTCTGCAGCAAGCGCTGCTTTTACTTGCTGAAAATATGCATCCGATTCTGAGGCACTTTTTACCTCGTCTTTAAACTGAGTTCTCAATGTTATAAGAGCAGAAATGTGCCTCCTACGACTTAGAGCATCAGCTACTCTATTCTCCTTCCCTTTGATATAGCTAATATCAAAGTCATATTGTGATAAAAATTCTAACCACCTTCTTTGTCTGGCATTCAGATTGGGCTGAGTAAAGATATATTTCAGTCCCAAGTGATCAGTTTTCAACTCAAAAGGTTTTCCAAGCAAATAGTGTCTCCAGACTTGAAGCGCATGAACAATGGCAGCAAGTTCCAAATCATGAGGGGCATAATTCAGCTCATGAATCTTAAGTTTTCTACTCTCATAAGCAATGACTTGATCATTTTGTAGCAAAACACCTCCAAGGCCTTCCCCAGAAGCATCAGTTACAACAGTAAAATTCCCATTAGGGTCTGGTACAGCCAATATAGGTGCAGAAGTCAACTGGTCTTTCAGACTTTTGAAAGCCGCTTCGCACTTGTCATTCCACATGAATTTCTTATCCTTCTTCTGCAATGAAGTTATTGGTGCAGCCACCTTAGAAAAATCCTTTACAAATTTTCTATAGTAGCCAGCAAGACCCATGAAGCTTCTTACTTCATGCACATTCTTTGGTGCAGGCCACTCAGTTATTGCCACTATTTTTGAAGGATCTACAGCGATTCCTTCCTTACTTATGACATGACCCAAATAGTGAACTTCTGAATCATAGAAAGAACATTTGGATAACTTACCATACAACTTTCTCTTTCTCAAAATTCCCAAAACTATCTTCAAATGCTCATTGTGCTCCTCAACGCTCTTAGAATAAATGAGAATATCGTCCAAGAATACAAGTACAAACTTGTCCAGGTATTCTTGAAAAATATTGTTCATTAAATTCATAAAGGCTGCAGGTGCATTAGTTAACCCAAAGGCTAGAACTGTAAATTCATAATGTCCGTACCTTGTTCGGAAAGCTGTTTTATGAATATCTTCCTCTTTAATTCTTAGCTGATGATAACCAGATCGAAGGTCTATCTTAGAATAAACCGCTGCTCCACGCATCTGATCAAACAGATCATCGATCCTAGGAAGTGGATATCGGTTCTTGATTGTTGCTTTGTTCAACATCCGATAATCAATACACAGCCTTAGTGTTCCATCCTTCTTCTTCACAAATATCACCGGTGCTCCCCAAGGTGAAACACTTGGTCTAATCAATCCTTTAGACAAAAGCTCTTGTAACTGTGCCTTAAGCTCGACTAACTCTGTAGTAGTCATCCGATAAGGCGCCTTGGAAATAGGTTCAGTTCCTGGTTTGATTTCAATAGTAAAATCAAATTCTCTCTTGGGTGGTAACCCTGGTAATTCCTCAGGAAAAACATCCCTGAAACTTTGTAACAGTGGAATTTGCTTCATGTAATCACTATCTTCTCCTGAAGATTCAGATATCTTTACTGCATAAAGGGTACATCCTTTATTCTTAGCCCTTTTAAGCTGCATAGCTGACAGTTTTCTAACTGAAATTTCTCGCTTCACACCTTGAATCTCTGCGGATTCCAGCTGATCATCTAAACATTTTATGTTCTTTTCATAGCAATCTACCTTTGCTTTATGGTCAGATAGCCAATTGACACCAATAATAATGTCATACGATCCCAAAGGTGTAACATAGAGATCAACTTCCGTGGAGAAATTAGGTAAATCAAGGACTGCTCCAAAGAGACACATACTCACTGTATGAACAGAATTATTACCATACTCTACAGTCCAAGATTTATCCATTTTCCCAGCTTTTCTTTTAAGTTTAGAAGCAAGTTTATTAGAAATAAAACATTCAGTAGCTCCTGTATCAAAAAGAATAGTGGCAGGTATGCCGAATAACTTACCCGGAACTTCTATAGGTGTTGCTTGCTTTTCAGCTTGCTTGTCTGCTACTGCAGCATGTATCTTATGCTGCTGATTACGATCATCCTTCTTTAAAGGACATTGATTTGCGTAATGATCTTTACCACAAGTGTAGCAGCCTCCTACAGGTCCCTTCTTAGGCTCAGCATTACCTCCAGCCTTGTAATTGTCACGCTGTCCTCCATAGGACTTCTGACCATTATTATAGTTTTTAACAAAATTATCCCTTATATTTCCAGCAGGCTTATTTACTGCTGCTTTCTTATTGTTATCTCCTGGAAACTTACTCTTGTTTCCAAACTTTTTCCACGGTCCTTTTTTGGGTGCAAGAGAGGTTGAAGAAGGGCTTGCAGTCTTCTTCCGCACTTCCTCCTTATGAGCAGAAATAGCCTTCAATTTCTGTTCTTGCCTTATGGCCTTTTCAACAACTCCTTCCATAGTGGTTGGACTGTGAACATCGACCTCTCCCCCTATCACAGGATTCAATCCCATGATGAATTTCCGTATCCTGAACTTTTCGTCAGTTTGATACTGCGGTACATACTTGAGGAGTTTTGTAAACCGCTCCCAGAATTCAGTTACTGTTAACTTCCCTTGAGTCAAGTTCTGAAATTCTGTCATTTTCTGATCATAGAAAAGTTGTGGCAGCCAACGTTGCCTAAAATAGCCTTTAAATTGATCCCAAGTGATATTGGTCTCATCAATGTTTAGCTCAGCTTTTCGGCTATCCCACCACGAAGATGCTTCGTGAGAAAGCTGATAGGCTCCCCATATAGCCTTGGTTTCTTCTGAGAAGTTCCTTATTGCAAAGTACTTCTCCATTTCGCTGAGCCAGTTCTCAGCTCCATCTCCTAATGTGGTGCCATCATACTTAGGTGGACTTATCCTTTTTATATCATTAGTGAGTTCTGCTGCCAATCTGGCCTTTTTGTTTTCTGGTTGCACAGGTGCATTCACAGCATTAACATCAACACCCGTGTCGGGATTGCCCTCAGGAGGTTGCTGATTATTATTATCAGCTTCTTCATCCTCCTCATTTCCCGTCACCTGCTGTTCAAGTACAGCCAAGCGATCTCTTGTGTCCAACAGGGCAGCAAGGATCTCATCCAGTTTCTGGTTTGTCGCCGCTCCTCCTTCAGGTGGAGCATTACTCGCAACGTTTCCCCTTGTTCTAACCATTTTCTGTTACAAGAAAATTCAGGTTTTTATCAGATTATGGACTCAATAGGTCCAAGAGCTGCAACCTTCAGCTCTGATACCAAGATGTAACATCCTCATTTTAGACAATAGAACAAGTCAATTTTTTTTTTTTGATAATTGCATACTGGTTCTAAATACATAATTTAGAACTCACAATTCAAATAACCATTTATATAACAGACAACCATATGCAGCTGTAATGACTCGGAATACCTCCGATCTATTCATTCCATGACTCGGTAATCTACCGATCTATTCATGAGTAAAAAGAGTTAGTGTTTTTATTTAACACAACACTCTTGCGGTTCTCTTCCCCAATCTGGGATTCAGAATGCTCTGTCCAAGGAATCTAACTGAATAACTGTTACCATTATTCATCGGCATCTCATCCCTTAGACTAGGTGAATTAGGACAACGCAATCAGCAGCTTGCGATACTTTGGCCAAAGATTTGAAACATACTGTTCATGTCTCGTATTCCTTAACGGCATACTCGTCAATCTGGAATACGTCCTTCACCCCATTCATATGTTATATAGAATGTCCTATACTGACTACTGTCAGTCCTTTCTTTCACAACTGAATCACTCGGAGATAGATTAACAAGGTGATAATGTTATATGGATATCCAGAGGATTAGGGATACGGTGACATACTGGTTTAACCTTACAGTTAGACCAATGTGTCAAGATACCCCGAACCTCCTAGGCAGCCTTATAACCTGACCACATTCCTAATCAATCCCTGAGTAACTAATCCAGTCACGAATGTAAATCTTAGCGATCAATGCAAAGGGTGTCGTCATAAGTCACCTGCATTGTTGTAACTTCGAGAAGATCCTAATCTTCTCGGAGGTACAACCCTGCAGTTGTCTTGTGCCGTCATCCTTTAAATCCGCCTCGAAAAGATCTACTCGTCAATATGCGTTAAGCACTTGAGTACAAATTACTTTAAAGACGTTTACCCTAAGGTTAGCCTTTCCGATCCCTGGATTCTTCGTCTTAAGACGACCCTCCTCTAAAAGTCTCATTACTTGGTAGAGGTTTTACGGTCAAGCTCTCATCAAGGAGTCATTAGAATACTCCTGATTCTAAAGCAACAGAATGGGACAATATCTCATAACCTTTACTTGAGATTGCCATCTGAACTCCATTTGATTGCCTATCAGTTCTCTTAACTGAATTTATATCATACCTTTTTAGTTTAAAGATATAAATGATTAAGAACCCAATTCACTATTGTCCTTTCATACCTAGGACTAGGGATTAGTAATTTAATCCAGTTTGTTTAGCGTTCTCTTTTAGGCTCGTTTTTAACCTATCTTCTAGAAGGGCAATAATTTAATTCCACTATTGCTTTTGCTAGAACAAATTAGAACTGCTAAACACTCATAAGAATTTAATCTCATTTACTTACAAGCTTTCATTGTCAATCACAAATGCATCCATAATTTACAATAATAACAATGCCCCTTCGTTACATAAACCGAAGAAGGTCAACTTCCAGAATAGAACACAACACATAAGTATCAAACACTTATTTCCATTCCTTTCAAAACTTATACAATTACATTTTATGCAACAGCATACTTGTTACTATGCTAACGGAAAAGAAACATCTTTTCACATATAGTACATCTATAAAATCAAGCTGCAATTCATTACAAATCAAATAAACAATCTGGTCAGCTTGTCGGATCTGCATTGCTTTTACCTCTTACGGTAATCATCTGCAAAAATAGTCAACATGAGTCAGTTCAATGAACTGAGCATGATAAGCACTAACTTTTAAAACAATTGCAATCCATCAATTGTTTTCATTAAACACCCTGTTTAAATGAGATCAGACATTCACATAAGTAAACATAATCAGACTAAGCCCTTGTAATACAAAATGATTACAAATATGTAACTCTATCATTGTTACAGAATAGTCTTAATCACTTTCTAATATTTCATCAAATATTAAGAAACAAGGAACGAATGTACACAAACAATCATTGAATCCAAATTCACAACATTGGTCAGATTGTTTCATTCTCCAAAAAGGAAATTACATAACAATTCGGGATTCCCTCAATATGTTACAAACAATTTCCCACTGATAGTCAAATATCAATAATATTAAATAAAGGAAGAGAAAGAACCAACCATTCATCCTTCCTTTCACATAAGTTCATCACTGTACCGTCTTCACATATGAAAACATTCAACCAGTATATAAAAATGAACAAGTTAGACAAGCCGCAAGCAAGATCGCTGTACTAAATCACGAAATAGAAACACAGCAACTCCTGTACAGCAACTAACACATCAACAATTCATGTAACAACCTTAAGCCCAATGCTAGTTCCTTTTACACAGTAAGGCTTGACATAAGTTGAAAACAAGAACTACAAGCGAATCGCTGAAAACCACAACCTTATTGCATCAAACAATCTAAGGTTTCCTGTGAGGCTATGCTATGTTGACCACACAGTATTTCCAAATCATGCACAGTCAAAACGGACAGATTAATTGGAAAAGAACATAGCATACCTATTCTTGCTCAGTCAAAATCGGACTGAAGTAAAAGAAAGGAATTCAACCAAACGATCCTTACCTTGCCGCATGCAAGTCTTAGTGTGATATTCGCGACTTACCCAAACAAGGTCAGAACACGAAACAGTCATCCATACCCAAGGATCTCAACAGTGACAAAAACAGTGTCCAAAGACAAGTTCAGAAAGAAACAGAAGTACCAGCTACCTTTCCAGAGTTCCTAATGATTCATACGAAGGTAACAATTCAATCAAAAACATATGAATTCATACTGTAAACTGTTAATGGTTTTGTACACATAATCACTGAACCCTACAGCAACGTACTATGAAGTCGGTTGATAAATCCATCTATGCCATTCATGGCAAACATTCAGAATGAAACAAGTGAAGCAAATCGAATACCCATTTCAAGCAAGGAAATCAACTGAGCCGCTTCGAACTTTCGAACAGTTTTCACATAGAAATGAAAATGCATACCCAGGAAATCTATACTGATTATTTATTACAAATAACCGTGGTCAGAAGGACTGTTCCTTTCTCTATAAGGCTTCCACGAAAGCAAATAACAAAACACAAGAATGAATCTACATCCACAACAGTAGATAGCTTATATATGATTCAATCAAGGACTCAACTGAGTCGTTATAATAAAGTATAGATGTATTTATATTATACACAGTCCACAAGTAATCCCGCTAACACAATAACAAGGAAAACAACTTCCGCAAGGTCGTAAAGACTACGGTAACGCAACAGTTGCCTGTTCCAAGCCAAAAATTGAAAACAAATGAAACCCGAAAGTATCATTAGTCGCTGTCAACAAATCCCACGATAGGGTACCCAAAGAAGCATTAATACTGAACAATCTTACAGTATTCATCAGAATCATTCCATACAGTTTCCATAACAAGAACAGTGACCACAATCAAAAACATACAGTGGTCTTATACTACACACAGGTATATTCTAAGGGATCATGCCAAACAGGCCGAACACTCAAACCTTTATAAATAAATACCTCACATGCATAAGCCAGAATGAATACTCAAAGCAAATAGAGCCAAAGTTCGATTTCAACAAACACCCATCAAGAGGAAATTGAAAAATCGAACCAGAAGAGATACAGTTCCAAAAATCAAACTAAACCTCCATATAAAATTCATCTAATCTTCACAAAACATTTGAACAGAGTTGTTTTAATGAAAGCACTTGAAAGACAGCAAGATATTTAAAGGTTAGGGCCTAGCATGCCTGTATTTTGATCAAATTTCCGAAGCAGACCACAGGAAGAGCTCAAACTTCCTTTTCTTTTTCCACGATAAAGCGACCAACAAAATTTCGCTGTCTCCATCACGTATATAACCTCCATGACAGAGAAAAGAGCCAGAGAAATTCATTCTTGCCATGCAACTCAAAGAGAACTGGTGCGATGAACCAGTAAACAAGCAGAGCAAAAACCGAAAATCGCGATAAGCCAAACAAACCCACAAACTTCCCGTTTGCATGCCTTCTCGCGAGTTCCGTGCTCGCTTTCCGAGAAAATTAAATGCCATTAAACCAATTTTCCCGCTTAAACTCAACTTCCACCGACCGCCAGATTTGGTGACAGTCCATCTAAAACTCATGCTCATTTCCAAACTTAGCGACCTGCCACGTCCCCACCGGTTAGCCGTCGCCTAAGCCTCCGCCATGACCTGTCTTTCATCCTTATCCCTTACATTTATTGCCATAGAAAACACCGCCCATGGTTCGCCACCCTTCATAGGCCCCTTCATAATCTCCTCATAAGTTAGGTTAGTATCTTAGGTTAGAGTTTAGGGTAATACCCACACTAACAAATTTACACAAAGATACTAACTTAGGATATTAACAAATAGCCTAGGTCTAGGTTAGACTAACAATAATCTAACCCCTAGGTTAGGTTTTAGTTTTAGGTTACTAACCCTTAATAATTCAGTTTGGTCCTTGTCCTCAAAACTCGAAAAGACCTGCATCATACCTTCTAGAACAGAGTTAGCTCCTGTTCATATTGCAGAATTGTATGTCAACGAATTATTACCTGGTCTACAATCGAGACCTTCCAGATATACTTTGATATCGGGAACCATTTCATTTCACAAGATCAGCCTGAGTCATACTCCTGACCTGCTTAATCAATGCTTCCATACCTTGCAGCCTGTTCAAGGTCTGTGATCTAATTCATCACAACCAGATTTAAAGCATTACTTGGATCAACTCCACTGATCCAAGTCTAGATATTATAGATGAATACCACTATAATTCATTCCGTGATCAGATTAATATTCAGACACAAAATGAAATAAATAAAAGAGTCTATTCATATTTTGACTCAGTCAAGATCTGCAATCTGCAAGAAATTCAGTACATATCAAGCATGATTTCTGAATCGAGGAGCACATCCTTTTACTAGAAATCACATATCAACACTTGAATGCTTAGGAGGAAGTAACAACAGTTCAAGGTGTTACCTCAAGGGATGAGCGGTCAAAAGACATAAGGTGATATAGGACTTGAATTCAATGATAAAATGGTCTAAAATGTAAGGTATTGAGGGGCTCAGGTTTAGGTTTACCTTCGAGTGAATACAAATAATAAGCACCTAATCCATAGGCATGAGTAACGATATAGGGTCCAAGCCAATTAGGAGCAATTTTTCCCTGTTTACTTTTCTCTTCCTTTGTTACATATTGAGTTTCCTTTAGGATGAGGTTTCCGACCTAGAAGGTTTGTTCATGGAAATATTTGTCATAGGCATGCTTGATACATTTTTGGTAGATTTAGAGATGGTCAAGTGAATTAAGATGACATTCATCTAACGACTCAAGTTGCGCTAAACGTGTTAGGTTAATTATTTACCTAATATTATTAATTATGCATTATATAATAAATTATTTAATAAATGTTGTTATATGGTTATATTTCTTCATAACCATCTAATTATATTTATGTCTGCATATGGGTGTAGTTATATTGTTTCTACAGTATATTTGTAATTATTCATTTGTTCTTCTCGAATGTTATTGGAAGCTTATGTAATTTGGAATATGGTTGCACCTGTGTAACTTAGTTTCTTGTTTGTATTTGGCTATGCAATATCTATAAATATTACATCCCATTCTTTGTAATGTTGGTTGATTGAGTTTAACAAATATAATCAGGATTCCACCCCTGTTGCTCAATCTACATTTGGTACCAGAGCGAATTGAAGCTCCTGGCAAGGTTTGAGAAGGTTGTAGAGAAAGAAGAATTTTTGGAGAAGAAATCTACTTTTTTGGAGAGCTAGTGCAGCCTCTAGTAGCTTCCCACATCTCCCTACAAACCCATAACCTCCTGTGTGAATGCTAGGTAAATGTAAAGATTTTTTTTTTTGCCTTAGTGCCCTCTACATAAGGAAATTTTTTTATCTGGAAGCTATTCATTTTCAAAAATATATATATATATATATATATATATATATATATATATATATATATATATTTTTCCCCATCCAGGGGTTTTACCTCTAATTTAGAGGAGCATTTTAGCCTCTGATATTATGTATCAGACCTCCACATTTGGAGGATTGTGTTAAAAAAAGTGGAGATTATTTTGTGTGGAAAGGCAAATGAGCTATCATTGTGGACATTGGATGAGTCTTGTTTTGCATTGACAAATCCCATGAAAAAGATATAGAAGTGGCTGAGATCTCATCATTTTTCACTTTGCATTGGAGCAGTTGAGTGCATTGGAGACCTGTGTAACAAAGGCCGAGTCCATTTTTGAATGGTGACAAGTTGCAGTGGCTTTGCGAGTTCTTTTGAGCTAACCCCCCCTCCATGGTCGAATGAACAACCGATTTTTTTCTTATTCTCCCCAGTGACTCCACAAGCACAACAAACAATGACTAGAAGAAACTCAAGCGGCATCAAAAAAATAAATTAAAAAAAAATAGAGGACGAGGAATTTTCTCCACGCAGACCTGCAACTTTGGGCGAACCTGCATGTAGCAATAAAAAAGACATGGTGAGAACACAAAGCAACATTGGATCCAAACCAAGGAAAATAAAATCAAAGGAGGTGGTGTACATATCCTTTCAAATAATATCAACAAAAGAGATTTGGATCCATTTTCTATGCATAAAAAAAACCTAAAATTCCTTCTACTCATTCACAGACATGTGGAGTCTCTGCCAGGTTCACTTTTTACAAAGGTAAGTCATTTTTTCATAAACTTCAAATACAATATGGTGCATTTTATATTCAAACAATCCTAAGTGACCAAGGCAGATAGACTACATGACTTAGAAGTGGGAGGTTTGGAGTTCAAATCCCACCTCGAAATTACTTGTTTGCATTTTGCAGAGTTTTTGGTGGAACTGCTAAATTTAGTGGGAAATTTTGAATTTAGTTATAACTAACTAAATTTAGTAGAGAAATCCCTAATTTAGGGTTAAAAAATTATCCCATTCAGCCTTTTTTTTCATTCTAAGCATTTTTCTCCAAAAGGGGGATACCTAAAAATTACTTTTTCAGCTAGTTTTTTACAATTCTTTGCATTTTGGGTCGTATTGGGTTCCAAAGGCCACCAGGGCCTGTCCAACAAAAAAAATTGCCTGCCATTCAAATTTTTCCAAAATTTTGAATGTAATTTGTATACTGTATTATATTGTACTAATTTTCAGGTTTCCATAGTCAACTACAAACTTTGTAACTGCTCATAAAACTGGTAGAATTATAATACAAAATAGTATAAAAATTTGTTTTGTACCACTCACAAGATCCTAAATCTCATTCGCAGCATTCGGTATATACAGTGCCTCTGGGAAGCACATATGGGTAAATCCATCACGAATACTACTACACTTAATTCCTAATATAGTTGCAATAATGTCATCTGGGCATCGACCCTTTAAATCGACAGGGAGTAATAAGGTCACAGTGCACACACTATGAACCATCCCATTCATCTGTGAATGATTACATGGCATAAATCTAGACTGAGAAATTATTCAAGTATATAGTGAAGTTACGCACATGTATGAGGATATTTCTTTGAGCTAGTGTCAATAATCACATAGACCTCATCAGTATTGTCTTGGTACCACATATTGAATTCTTTCACGTACGTTAACACCTCTTTCACGTACCACCGAGTATATAGAATGGGAAAGCTTCTTCCACGTACCACCGGGTATATCAGAAGGGCACATATATAGAAAGGTTTGGTATATCAGACTAATGGTATATAGATTGGGAGACCTAATACCTAGAGTAATAAGAGCTAAACCCTGTCAGTGATCTCTACAAAATGGGCACCAATGCCCCCAAATTTTTTCTTCCAGATTCAAAATTTCTCAGAGGAAACAACTATGTTGCATGGAACTCTAAAATCAAGACACAACTTGAGTTTGAAGAAATTTGATCTGTTATGAATGGTACTCTAACCAAATCAGCAACTGATACAACACAACAACAATAGTTTGATAAAGCAGATCATAAGGCCAAACTCATCATCTTGTTTGGAGTGTCTGATGATGTGCAACCCAAAATTCGAGATGCCAAAATAGTGAAAGAAGCATGGGATGAATTGAGCACAGTATATGAGGCCAAGAACAAGAATGTTATACTCAATTTGCAGATTCAGTTACATATACTGAAGTTCAAGTAGAATGAGAAAATTAAAGATTTCTTACGAAGAGTTACAGAATTAAGGGCTTCAGTTCTAGCCCGAGGAGAACCGGTCATAGAAGATGCTCTCATTACCATTTTTCTGAGATAACTCCCCTCTTCTTACCACATTTTTTTCACAACACTAAATGTGTCAAATAGGACAATTGGTTTTGAAAAACTGGTAAACCTATTGCAAAAAGAGAAAGCATTACACAATAAGGATGATAAAGTGGAGCAGGCACTGTCTTTACATTAAAAATGGAAAGGAAAAGGTAAAGGAAAACCTAATTCCTATAAAAAATCCCAAAATCAAAATCAATATCAAGGGGACAAACAAAAGAATAAGCAATGTCCAATCTATAAAAGAGGACATAACCTACAAGATTGTTGGTACAATACTAAAAAGAAAGGTTCGTCCAGCAACTCTAGACCTCAACAACAACAATCTTACAAGGGACATTCTAACAATAATCATGGGTAGAAAAAGGGGAACTAGAAAATAAGACCCCACTAGAAAGGTAATATTGCTGAGCAACAAGAAAAGTCAGAAAATGAAGACTTCTTGTTCACTGCTCGATCCAGTGAACCATCCACGTCATCTAGTGATGTCTAGTATGTTGATTCGGGAGCCACTAAACAAATGACTGGCCACAAATACTAGTTTATTTCAATGAGGGACACATCATTGAAAAATCATGTTTCATTGGGAGATGATTCTTCATATATAGTTTAGGGGATTAGGAAAATTTCTCTACCCCTTGGTTCACGCAAATGGAGACTATCAGATGTCCTATATGTCCCTAGGTTGACAAAAAATATTCTTTCAGTTAGTCAACTCCTAGATCACAACCTATAAATTGACTTTGATAGTCAATCCAGAAAGAAAATGTGTTTGATTTGAGATAAATCAAGAGAATCGAAAATAATTGCAAAATCCTCCAATGTGGGACGCATGTTCCAACTTGATTTTTTTTCACAAAGATGATCAAGCACTTGTGGCTAAGAACTCCACCTCAGCATAGTTGTGGCATCAAATATTTGGTCATGTAAGTTTTAAATATCTTGAAACACTTCACCGGTGTAATAGGGTACATGGGCTACCATCTCTTTTGAAGGATACAGACAAATTTCCTCACTACCTAGCAGGAAAACAGCACAGAGTTTCGTTCCAGATGAGTACATTTTGAGCTCATGGTAAACTTAACCTGGTTCATACCGATATTTGTTGTTTGATGTAGCCAAGTCATTCTGGGTTCCAGTACTTCATGCTTTGTGTTGACGACTATTTGATAAAAATGTGGATTTTCTATCTTCGTAAGAAAAGTGAAGCATTTGAAACCTTCAAAAATTTCAAAGTAGCAGTTGAGAAAGAAACTAGTCATCACATCAAAACTCTCTACTTAGATTGAGGAGGGGAATTCATCAGTGATGAGTTCAGAGACTACCTACAAACTCATAGGATTCGTCGAAAAATGCCTCCTCCACACACACTGCAACAAAATGGTGTTATTGAGAGAAGAAATCATACTATAATAGAAATGGTGTGATGCATGATCGATGATTCTAGACTTACAAAGACATTCTAGGCAAAAGAAGAAAAGACAATAGTGTATTTGTTGAACAAAGTGCCCAGAACTACTCTTGATGGAATAACACAACAAGAAGCATGGTAAAAAAGGAAACCATCTATTGCACACATCAGAGTATCTGGGTGCAAAGAAAGCATGCACATACCCAAACAGAAAGAAATAAATTAGACATGAAGTCACAGAAACTCATCTTCATTGGGTATAGTGAAGATAATCTTGGGTATAGATTGATGGATCCTAAGACCAGAAAATTCTACACTAGCAGAGATGTTTAGTTTTTCGAGAAGAAGGAAGCAGAGACTCCTCCAGACTCACAAGATGTAGATTTTTCACTTGTAAAAATTGAAGCTGATGTTCCCTCAGAAGATAAAAGTGATGATGGGGATGATGGTGTTGATCAGATAGAACCATGACCCATGGAAACAATTTAGTGTATGCCTAAATGGTGTACAAGTACATTACAAGATGCAAGAATGGATGCTCCATTGGATACATCCACCCCTGGACCATGGACTCACAGTAAATCAAGGGAAGAAGTAAACTTTTTTTTGATGAGTAGAGTCATTGAAACAGATGAGCCCTCTATAGTCTAGGAAGCCCTATATTCAAAATCTTGGAAAGATGCCATGGATTCTAAATATCAATTAGTGATGAAGAATAACACTTGGTAGCTTTTTGATCTTCCACCAAGGAAGAAACCCATTAGATATAGGTGGATATTCAAAACAAAGAAAAAAATAGATGGGACAGTGGACAAGTATAAAGTAAGACTTGTATCAAAGGGGTATGCACAAAAATAAGGCATTAACTATGAGGAGACATTTTCTCCCATGGCTAAGATCAAAACAATCAGGATGATTTTTTCTCTAGCTGCTCAGTTTGGATGGAAATTTCACCAAATGGACGTAAAAAGTGCCTTCCTAAATGGATATTTACAAGAAGAAGTCTACATGACTCAACCTAAGGGATATGTAGTACCTGGTCAAGAAGAAAAGGTATGCAGACTCAAGAAATCTCTGTATAGCCTCAAACATGCACCCCAGGCATGGTACATCAAGATTGATGAGCATCTCATACAAAATGGATGTGTAAAAAATCCATACGATCCCAATCTATAACTCAAAAAGTAAGGGGGGGAGATGGTGATTGTTGTTGTCTATGTTGATGCTCTAGTCATCACTGGCAGTTTAGTGAGGATGATTGATGAAATAAAGAAATATCTTAATTGATCGTTCGACATGACCGATCTCGGGGTTATGCACTATTGTATTGTATTAGAAGTGTGGCAGAAAGAGAATCATATTTTTATTTCTCAGATAAAATATACCAAGACTACGCTCAAGAATTTTAGGATGATGGATTGCACACCAATTTCTACACCCATGGAGAACAGATTGTAGTTATCTCATTCAAATCCATCTCCTGAGGTAATTGTGACTCTCTATCAGCAATTGATTGGAAGTCTCATTTACCTGACCTACACTAGACTAGATATTAGCTTTGCAGTAAGTTATCTATCTAGGTTCATGTAGGAACCCAAATTTTTTCTTTGGAAAGCAACAAGGTGCATCTTGAGATATCTCAAGGGATTAGTGGATCTTAGTCTAGTATACAAGAATAACGACAACTTCTTGTCTAGATATTTAGATTCAGAACATGCAGGTAACATTGATGATAGAAAATCCACTTCTGGATTTGTATTCTTTATGGGATCTGGACCAATATCATGGGGAAGTAAGAAACAACACTTTATTTCTCACTCTTCCATAGAAGCCTAGTATCGTTCTGTAGGAGAATCTATTTGTGAAGTGATTTCGCTACGCCACATACTAGAAGGATTTAGAATACAACAAGACAAACTGACCACCATGTATGTTGACAATGAAGGTGTTCTCAAACTTGTTCGCAATCTAGTGTTTCATGGGAGAACAAATAACATTGAGGTTCATGTTTATTTCATACACGAGTATGTGTTGAAGCACAACATCCAGATTCAATGTTTTCCAACAACTGAACAACAGGTAGATATCTTCACAAAGTCACTTACACATGAAAAGTTCGAGTTGTTCAGAGATTTTCTCTCCACATCCCTTAAGACAATGCATAATTAATGGGGGGAATTTTGGGTTAATTATTTACCTAATATTATTAATTATGCATTATGTAATAAATTATTTAATAAATGTTGTTATATGGTTATATTTCTTCATAACCATATAATTTTATTTATGTCTGCATACGGGTGTAGTTATATTTTTTTAATAGTATATTTGTAATTATTCATTTATGCTTCCTAGATGTTATTGGAAGCTTATGTAATTTGGAATATGGTTGCACCTGTGTAACTTAGTTTCTTATTTGTGTTTGGTTGTGCAATATCTATAAATATTGCAACCCATTCTTTGTAATGTTGGTTGATTGAGTTTAATAAATATAATCAGGCTTCTGCCCCTGTTGCTCAATCTACAAAATGGTCCTAGGGAAAATCATCATTGTTGAGAATATCTTGTAGTGAGATGTGAAGAGATGGAATTTGGACTTCGAGAGGAAAGACTTGCCTCAGTACCGTAGACCAGAGAAAAAGGTGTGGCAATAGTCGAAGTGTGAATACTAGTGTGGTAGGCCCACAAGGTGAACGGAATGTGCATAGGGAAATCCTTCCCAGTATCGGCAACTACTTTCATAAGATTTTTTTTCAAGGTTTTATTGGTTGATTCTGCTTGGCCATTGTTTGTGGGTAATAAGGTGACAATAAAATGAGTTGAATTCAAAAATCGTTGCATAAATTTCCTATGGTTTTGCTTTTGAATTGCTTTTCATTATCAGTGATGAGACGACGAGGGACACCAAAGTGAAAAATGATGTGATGGTTGATGAATTCACATATTTTCTTAGCTTTTGTAGAAATGAGGGGAATGGATTCTACCCATTTAGTGTAGTATTCAGTAGTAGTTATAATCCATTAATGGTGTTGTGAAGAATGAGGATTGATCTCACCGATAAGATCTAAACCCCATTGAGAGAAAGGAGAAAGGTCTCGTGTGACTTGTAAGGCATGACTGGGTGTGTGATGAATATTAGCATGTTGTTGGAATTTCACACAACATTTGACCTTGTCATAAAATTCATGGTTTAGGGTTGGGCAGTAATAGCTAAGGCAAAGAATGCATTTAGCAACAACAAACCCACTAAAGTGGCCTCCACAAATTCTATCGTGAACTTCCTTGATGGTGTAGGGAATTTCAAAACTTGTGAGGCATCGTAAGAGAATACCATCGAAGTTGCACTTATAAAGGAGACCACCCATAATGACATAGTGAGAGACACTTTTTAGAAAGGCACATTGTCCATTACGAGTGAGATCATGAAGTATAATGGAAAGGGAAAGATAGTCTGCAAACTTCTCATACTAAAGGTCACGTGGGTTAAGTGCAACAATTCCGATAGAGTGGGCCTCACGAGGTAAATAAGAGGGTGATTGCAACCATTGTATTGTGAAAAAGATGTTGGAGTCAACATGTGAAGCAGGTGTCTAAGAAGCCAAAAAAGCCATGGTATCCACAAATTTATTGGTAGAACGTGGGCTGGTTTAAATGTTGTAATGATCAAAGGTAATTAAAAGTATGTTGACATGACATTTGTAGTTTTGCAGTATTTCATTATGACACTGGTATATACCATTGACTTGGTTTACTACTAGTTATGAATCACCAAAGATATTAGATGATTTTAATATCTAGGGAGATGGCAATTTGAAGGCCTAATACAAGTAATTTATATTTGGAGATGTTGTTAGTGCAATAAAAATCAAGTTTGAAAGATAAAGGAATAGGTTCACCATCAAGAGGAATGAGGATAACACCAGCCCCACCCCCACGCTAGCACTTAGAGTTGTAACACCTTTGAAAAAAAATTATTTTCCTCCTTTGCATTACAAGCATTGGCATGTGATTTTCTTGAATGCAGTGTGTTTCCTTGATTGTTGAAAATCATGCTTGTTATGAATAAATAATTTCTACTCTTGGATTTATTAGACTGAAATGATATGGCTTGCAAGAATCAATTTTCACTTCTTATAGGTGAGTTGCAATCTAGTTTTGAGAGTTGCAAACTTATCTCTTTTAACTGACTCATCCTTGGATCAATTCTAGTGATCCAAGGAATGTTTTAAATCTCCTTACTGGAATGAATGGTAAAATTGACATTCATAAGTGGAGAGACATAGTGGACTGAACTTTGTATGTTACAAATTCTTTGGTCCTGTATGAACGGCCTTATTTGGTTGTATGTTTTTTCTTGGGTCTTTGGGATTGATCTCTTCAGGTCATTGATGGTGTAAATGAAATATAGTTTGATTCATGACTATGAAGGGAATATAAATCCTAAAAATAAAGTATTATCCTAATGGTATCCTAAACTAGGTAAAAGCACCTACTTCCTAGCTATGCCTACTTATTTGGGTTTCAATCTAACCTAAGCTTCTTATTTTATTTTGTTTGGATGGCGTCCTAACCTAAGTTCTTGTGCTAAATGAATAAGGGAGAAATTACTAAAGTAATTCTAGGATATTTTAACCTAATACCTAATACTATATGGTTGTGAATTTGATCTAACCTAAGGTGGATTTACCTATGGCAATTTTTTTAAGACCTAAGGTAATAATTTTTAGACTAACCTAAACTTTGGAAAATCTATCCTAAACTATTGAAAAGGAACCTAGGGTGACATGGAATTATGGCGACGGTTCCAATGACATTTGTTTGATTTGATTCGGTTAAATAAATGGAGGTATAGCCAATTTGGCAAAGGCAAGTAGACTTTAGGGGAAGCATACATGGAGGCTTAACTAAAGATGTAAATGTATGTTGAAGTGGAAATGGAATTCACCAGTTTTATGAGGCGGTGGCAAGGAGAGATAGGCAGGATATTTGAGAGTAATTGCATTAATGAACCTTGGTTTTTGCATGCAAACCGTCTTAGAAACAAGGAAGGCCAATTTTTTGGAGGTTGTTTAATCATGCATGCATTGTGATTTTTACTCTGCATGGAGATATCTGGTTCTTCAAACCAGCAGTTTGAATTCTACTCTGTGGATATTTTTGGTTTCTCTGGTCTATTTTTGGTTGAAGGAAAGTATACGAGGCATTGGAAGAAAATATGTTTGGTTGTTGATCTTTCATAGAGGAGAAAAATATTTGGAAGCTCAGCTGGAAGTCTCCTTCAAATTACCATAAGCACTAGTTTCGCTCGGAATGTTTCAGCTTCTGGGAATAGAGTTGCTTCTATCCTTTCATTCCTTTTAGAAACAGATGAGGTTAGGGTTAGGAGGAATACCTGTTGAATGTCGAGATGGTGTGCGCGTACCGTAGAGAAAGATCAGGCTGACTGCGGAGAACTCCTTTTTGTCTTGGAAGGACTACCTGCAAATAAGAACACAAGACCACAAGATTTTGATTAAACAATAAATGAGGAAACTGCCTTGGGCCCAGGAAATATAAAACTTCCTTTCGAAGGTGGTCAGTTCCCCTGCTAATATGAATTAACACAAAAGACTTGCAAAATATCAATTAAATTGTTTCGTTAAACTGGGTAGGGGGAAAGGCTGGTTTTCTGGTTTTGATCAGAGGAACCGATGCCGGTTACTGATAACCGATGCCGGTTACTGATAACCGATACCGGTGGGTTCTAGGATCTTCTTGGTAGCTATGGTGTTTGTAATGGCTGGTTTTTGGATGGTATTAGGAAATGGGATGATTAGAAACAAAAGAATGACAGTTAGATGCAATGGCACGTTGGGTAGCGGATTCAGAAACGGATTTAGGAGCACTGAGATTCAAGAAGCATAAGAAATCTTATAACAAAGGACATGCAAGATGTGACTTACTGGTTTTGACCAAGATGCAAGTTGATCTCCTTGGTTGTAAACACTTCTGGTTTCTTTACTCGTCTCTGCTCTGTCAAGTGAAGATCTGGACTCTGTTCCTCGCTCGCAATGCTCTCTGTTGATCCAGAAATCCTTTGACTGATCTCCAAAATGAAATTCCGATCCGTTGTTTTGGTTTGGGGAGCCCATTTACAGGGAACCGATGGCGGTTGCGTAACCGACGGCGGTCGAGTAGGAACCGGCATCGGTAAGGAAAAAGTAGGCTATTTTTAGTAAAATAGCCCACCTTCCCTGCTTTTCTCCCGAGAGATCAGTTGCGGGCTTGGTCAAATGGCTAGAAGGTCGGCTTTGGGTGCGAGTAAGGAGGCATTAGTTATGGATGTGAGTCTAGACCAAGTCATGGGTCTTAATTAGGTTAGTTTAGGGTTAGGGCTAGGTCATGATGAGGTGGCAGAGTGAGGTGGCGGGTAAGGTGATGTGGATTTATCAATTACAAGGTAATTAATAAATAATTGTGTAAAGTTTAGGTAATGAGGTTAGGTTGCGAAATGGGATGCGGGTCACAAGGGGTCGTAAGACACGAATTTGGTGTCTACATTAGCCCCTTATTGTCGTGTAGCTTGTTCTGTAAAGCTGCGCGGACAATAATATGAAGTGGTTTCTCATGTTAAGGATATAGGTAATCCCCCTCAAATCTATCACAGATTGAGTGAACGGGAAATCAGGGATAGGGTTGATAAAGGGTATATGTTGTAGAGAGGATGGTAAGGTGGTGGGGTAGGTCCAAGGAAGCAGACGCATGTTGAAATGCAATAGTACGACGAGGGTACATGATTTGACAAGCAAACCAGCAATGTGTAGGCAAAGGTCGATAGTTTATCCAAACAAGGGTGATATAATCCTGGTATCCAAGGCATAGGAAGTAGCTCCAGGGTATATAACAGGTGAGGTACAGGAACGTTTAGGCATGTTCGGCAGTACCAAATGGTTGGTTTGGTTGAGATAAACGTCACGGTCTAGGTCTAGGCAAAGTTGGTCGACAGATCAAGTCAAGGACCCTAATCATGCTAAAACACGAACAGGTGAGCTCGATTGAACACAAGGTACATGATGGATGGATAAAATAAAACGTTGATTGTGGGTATGGTATTGAAGTGATACGGCCTTGGGTCAGGCCAAGTGGTTGGGCGGTGGCCCTGGGTCAGGTTAGATGGGTAGGTTGAGGCCTTGGGTCGGGCCGGATAGGTAGGTTGAGGCCTTGGGTCGGGCCTAATGGTTAGGGCGAGGCCTTGGGTTGGGCCGAATAGGTAGGGCGAGGCCTTGGGTCGGGCCAAATAGGTAGGTTGAGGCCTTGGGTCGGGCCAAATAGGTTAGGGCCAATTGGTAGGTTGAGGCCTTAGGTCGGGCCGAAATGAGGTATGGTAGGTTGAGGCCTTGGGTCGGGCCAAATGGTAGGTTGAGGCCTTGGGTCGGGCCAAATGGTAGGTTGAGGCCTTGGGTCGGGCCAAATGGTAGGTTGAGGCAGGTTGAGGTCTTGGGTCGGGCCAAATAGGTTAGGGCGAGGCCTTGGGTCGGGCCAATTGGTAGGTTGAGGCCTTAGGTCAGGCCGAACGGTAGGTTGAGGCCTTAGGTCGGGCCGAATGGTAGGTTGAGGCCTTGGGTCGGGCCAAATAGGTAGGTTGAGGCCTTGGGTCGGGCCAAATGGCAGGTTGAGGTCTTGGGTCAGGTCGGACAAGTGAACAAATGGTGTTCAGCACAGGTGAATAGAGACGGTGTTGGTGAAAAAGGGGCAAATGGTAAAGAAGGGCAAAAATTTTGGGGGAAAGTTGGGATACGAACCGATGTCGATTCTACATGACCGATATCGGTTAAGAGACCGATACCGGTTCCTTAGGGCAAAATGAAACCGACATCGGTTAAGGTCGAAAAACCTATAAAAAGAAAAATACGGCCTGTCATTGTCACTTTTGTTATTTGCAAACCAAAGCGACTTGTCTGACGTGGAGAGTTGATTTGGAGGGTTATTGAGTGAGGTGGAGCTATTTGATTGGCGGAGAGAGTTGATAGTGGGCCCGATTGAGGAGGAGGCAGCAGGTGATTGGCCAGGGACCCAGTAGATCAGGATTGGAGCCATGGCACAGGCAGGAGGAGCTGGAGGGGCTGGACCAGCTGGACCGCCACCACCCATCCCACCACGACGACGTGTCGTCGTACCGGTAGGTTCTAAACTCGTGATTTTATGCATTGAAATGGTTATTAGGCTAAATGGGGGGGTTTGGGTAGGAATTTGTATTTTGTAGGAAATAATGAGTAAATGGAGGTAATTTGAAAAACGGAGAGGGTAGATAGGTAAAATAGGGTAATGCGGCTAGGTGGGTAAAATTGGAGGGTGTTTGGGTGGGTAAATGGGTAGAAATAGGAAAAAATGGGTTTTGGGGGCCGCGCGGGGGTTCGGCTCCGGAAAGAAAACAGTGACCGATGTCGGTCGCTAAGCGACCGGCATCGGTCGCAAATTTGCAGGGTTTGGTTGAGTTGGGAGGGACCGGCGTCGGTCGCGTATCGGCCGGTATCGGTGGCGTTGGGATGGATTGAGGGTTTGGTGGTGGGTTAGGTGGGTTGGGTGGTTTGTGGTGGGTTAGTGTGTTTAGGGTTTAGGATGGGTTTGGGTGGTTTGTGGTGGGTTAGTGTGTTTAGGGTTTAGGATGGGTTTGGGTGGTTTGTGGTGGGTTAGTGTGTGGGTTTGGGTGTTTAGGGTTTAGGGTTTAGGATGGGTTTGGGAAGCTTGTTGGGTATTAGGGTGTGGTTGGCCGTGTGAGTGGGTTAGGTGTGGGTTTTGGGTTGGGTTGTGGGTTTTGGTGGTTGTTTAGGGGGGGGGGTAGAAAGTCGGGGTGTGGTCGGGGGGATACAAAAAGGGGGTTTAGATGGTAAAGTAGATGTTATAATAAAGAGTAGGTCTAAGAATGTGGGTTGGTTTTGCAGGCACGTCAGCAGTTGACGATGCGTGATAGGATGCCTCCACTATTGAGTCGGATGAGGCCACACGTATCTGCGGCGCATTGGGCCATCATGCGCGAGGTGGGACTCGGCGGGGTCCAGAGGTACAGAGCGATAGAGAGGGATCACAGCCTGATGGTCGCCCTCATCGAGAGATGGGATCCGGCGGCCAATGTGTTCCATCTTCCGACCGGGGAGATGACCGTCACATTAGAGGATGTGTATCGCATCCTGCGGCTACCGATCGAGGGAGAGGCAGTCTTCCAGGTAGATTCAGAGACTGCCATGGACAGCATACTGCAGGTTTTTGGGGATGCAGCCGCGCTTCTTACGTATCATAGCGCGAGCATTGGATATGGTGACATGTACCGCGCACACAGACATGAGACACGGCTTGCCGTGTTGATGATGATAGGGATCACCTGCTTCGCCCTCCCGGATTCAGAGGGAGGCCGCTTCCCACGAGCATTGATGGGGGTGCTGCTGGAGATGGTGGAGGAGCACACCTGTTTCGCATGGGCACCAGTGTATCTGGTGCAATTATACAGGGAGTTATGGGGCTATCGCCGGAGGAGGCGATTTGGTATTTGTTCTACATTTTTGTTGCACTGTTGGGCATACGAGCACATCGTATGCATCAGGCCAGTAGGGCTACCCCAGCAGCCAGGGCCACAGGTCGTATACCGATATGGCTTTCAGAGGTGGTTGGGGGTCGTGGGCCAGCCACGAGCAGTTGTTGCAGGTCGGGATGTGGCCTACTATAGACATCTGCTAGAGGGCCTTACAGCAGTAGACATTGTATGGAGACCCTACAGAGGTCACCATCCTGGCAGAGGAGCCCGCTTACAGTTGCGCCTAATCCAGTACACATTCTGGATAGCAGGACGGAGGCCAGGAGAGTACGAGCGGATACCCCTGGAGAGGGTACGCAGGCAGATGGGGCTGCGACAGGACGAGCCACCTCCCGTTCCTCAGTACAGGAGAGATGATGTAGAGGCCCCACTGCCTGCACCACAGCCTTTGGATCCAGATTGGGTAGCAGAGAGGCCAGCAGGTGAGGGTATAGATGATGCTGGGTGCACGGGAGCATACAGGGTGTGGTGGGCTGGGCAGAGAGCAGCCAGGATAGTACCGCCTGCACAGCCAGACTTGGCTGCAGTGATAGGAGAGAGAGATCAGCTCAGGGGTCAGGTGCAGCTCTTACAGGGGCAGCTAGCTGCAGCACAGGCACAGATAGGTGTCTTACAGGGGCAGCTAGCCCAGGCTCAGGCACAGGCACAGGCAGCACCACCACCAGCACCACAGCCACAGGTGCAGGTACAGGTACAGGCAGCAGCACAGGTACCAGCACCACCACCAGCAGCGGTACAGCCACAGCCCCAGGCACAGGTACAGGTGCAGGTACCACAGCCACAGGCACCACCAGCGGCACCAGCACAGGCACAGGGGGCACTGGTAGTAGGTGTCAGGGGACCAGCCCCAGTACCTACGGTGGCTCGAGAGCGTTACATGGAGGCTAGAGCGGAGGCCCGATACTATCAGGATATTCTTGATGGTACCGGGGCTGATTATCAGCCCTATGCGGCACATAGAGCAGAGACCTCTCGGAGCCAGAGGTCTCAGGGAGGTGCAGCTACAGCTGGTGGGTCCGTCACAGGCAGGAGGCGAGAGGCACCACAGGGACCAGCGGGGAGAGGTGCCGAGGGTGGTGGGGAGAGCTGAGGGATCCCAGACATGACTTTTGTATTTAGAGATGGGCACCGGTCTGCGAACCGGGTGTATTGATAGAGGCCTGCGTGCCTATGTATTATTCATGTATTCATTTATTCATTTATTGTATACCGGCCTGCGAGCCGAGTAGGGGTTGTATAGTGGATACCGGCCTGCGAGCCGAGTATATATCTATTTTTGATACGAGGGACCGGCCTGCGAGCCGAGTCGAGATTTTTTGACAGTTATTGCGGCCTGCGTGCCGGCTTTGGTGGATTATGAGATCACAGAGGCCCCGATGTAGGGCACATTGTATTTTTGAAAATTTGTATATATATAGAGACGATGCTTTGATCCTCGTGCAGTGTTCAAAATGTGTTTAAATATTTTGTTAATGGTTGGTAATATGTAATGTATGATAAGTTTTAGTTGACATGTTGATAGATGGATGATGTTGATGTTTTTGTTTTTTTGTACGTATATATGAATGTCAGGTTATGTGATGAATTGGTGGTTTTGTGACATTGTGATATATGTAACTGATGAGTTGGATCCAAATGATGTATAGATTGATAGTTTCTTGATATCCGTAGTTGATGGTTTGTGTATTTGTATAAAATAAATGATGTTAATGAAATTGTAATGCTATGTGTGGTGGATGAACAAATGTGGTAAATTGTGTTGTTTATGCAGGAAAAGAGGCGGGCGCGACAAAAATTTAGGTGAGAAATGAAGAAAAGAACACTGTTGAGAAAAGATAGGTGTGTAACCGATATCGGTTAAGGAACCGATATCGGTAGCTGATAGACCGATATCGGTTAAGTAACCGATACCGGTTATTTAGGTATGAGCTTTTCTAAAAATAGAAAAGCTAGGGTGGCAACTTAAGTTTTAATTTTAGAGCCATGCAAGAGGTTAAATACGCGAACGCGACGCTTTTTGACGACTGAGACAGGTATTTGCATGAGAGATTTGAGTGATAAGGAGAAGAGAGACAGGAATTTGTATGAGAGATTTGGGTGATAAGAAAAGAGACTGGGAAGGTGAATGCGATCGGAGATTCAGAAAGTAGAAAGGCGAATTTGAAAAGAGTGGTGATAATGGCAGGACGAGGAGAAACATCCAGCAGGCAGGGACAAGAGGGAAGACAAGGGCCACCTCAAGCTACTGCAACCCCAGAGGTAAATGTTTTGGTTGTGATTTGATTTTTGCATGTGTTATGAATAAGAGATTAAGTGGGTAGATATGAAGAAGAAAACATGATAGCAAGGGTTATAAGTGAGGTAAGTGTTACGTGGTAGGTAATCACGGGTTTCGGGTATGTCTGTGTATACAGAGAGGAATAAACGAGCAATTTATTGTCGTAGGTGGTTGTTTTAGGCAAGATGTATGTAATTGACAGTGACCGGTAGCGGTTAGGGAGAACCGGTATCGGTTACTCAACCGATATCGGTTATGTATAACCGATACCGGTTACTGGAGGAATTTCCAGAATGTTTGAAAAAACCCTGACGGATTGAATGGTTGTTTGTTGTTTTGGTGTATGCAGGCAGAGGCAGGATTGAGGATGAATGATAGTGTGCCAGCGCTGTTGTCACGAATCCGAGCGGATGTAACACCAGCTGAATGGACATTGATAAATCGTTTGGGGTTAAGTGGAATCCGCTATTATTCACGAATCGCACGTAATCATGCTATGTTGCAGGCATTGATTGAGAGATGGAATCCCGAGACAAATACCTTTTATCTGCCAACAGGGGAGATGACAGTAACATTGGAAGATGTGTTTCGGATTTTGAGACTCCCTATTACAGGAGAACCAGTATATCAGGCACTACCTAGCGCGGCACGGGGAGCGATAACAGCAGTATTTGGTCCATACGCACGAGATTTGACACAGCGGGGTTTATCTTTTACATATGGGGTAATGTATGCAGCACACCCTGAGGAGACAAGGTTAGCAGTGATATTAATGATAGCGGTAGGGTATTATGCGTTACCGAGGGCGGAAGGGGGAAGATTTCCAAAGGCATTGATGTGTGTTATTTGGGAGATGATAGAAAGGAACGTGACTTTTGCATGGGCACCTGCATATTTGGCGGAGCTATACAGGGGTTTATGGGCTTGTAGGTGAAATCACAGGACGACGCTGGATTGTTCATACTTATTACACTGTTGGGCCTATGAGCACATTGTTTGTGTGCGACCAATAGGCCAATCCCTCCAGGCAGGAGAGACCGGAGTGCAGAGGTTGGGATTCAGACGATGGGTCCAGACAGAACAAGAGGCCAGATCCCAGGCCGTGACGGGTGATATTGAGTATTACAGGCAGGTATGGGAGAGAGTGACGGTTGCGGATATCTGTTGGAGGCCATACGGAAACTATATGGTAACAGAGAACATAGCTGAGGAGTTGAGGGGTGTAGAGCGATTGAGGTGGATCGCAGGGCACAGGCCGGGTGAGTATGAGAGGATTCCTATAGATCGCGTGCGGCGACAATTTGGATTTGTGCAGGATATACCCCTGGCTTATAGACCATATATGAGGATCGACGCCGAGGCAGCATTCTCACCTCCCCGGCCAACACCTCCAGAAGGGCCTGAAGAGGTAGCAGCCGATCGCAGGGTAATGGATGCGGGAACGACAGAGGCCTATAGATTATGGTGGGTAGCAGAACTGCGAGGTGTACGTGAGCGTCCTGACATAGCGGTGATTACAGCAGAGAGGGATCGTCTGCAGCGTTTGGTTCAGCAGCTCCAAACGCAGGTGAATGAGACAAGAGGATTGTTAGTGGTTGCGGAGTCACGGGCGGAGAGACTAGAGGCTGGAGTCCTCCATGCGAGAGGGCGTATTCATATGTTACAGGAGAGATTGGCAGATCAGTGGGCGGTACCAATAGCCGTGGTACCTTTGAGGACAGAGAGGCCCGGCGAGAGGGGTCGACGATCACGATCATCACCTAGTTCGGGATGAGGCGTGAGGGTCTGAGTAAATGTTAGCAAGGTATAAGAATAAATAAGGATGCCGACCTGCGTGTCGATGATAGAGAAGATGTATTTGTTTAACATCTAAATAAAACTGAATATGTATGTTGATTTGAGTTACGATAATAATAAGATTGTTTGTGTTTTGATTTTCGGTGTTTTGAAAAAGGATAAAGAGGACTGTGATTAAATAGAAATACACAAAAATATTTATATTCACCACACAGGATAGGTTATGGTAGGGGATGGTCGAGCTAACCTTGGGAGACCCCATGTCTCCGAAGTGCTGCCTACATAGCCCATTGCACAAAGCAAGGAGGGGCCTCAGACCGATGTAGTTCTCCCTTAGGATCAGGGAGAGGTGAATTCAGGCAATTGGGTACGGTTAGGCAATTTGTTGGTTGATAAGAATATTAAGATGTTGATAAGGGTAATGTTGTTGGTGTTGGTAAGGAATGGGCGATGTTGATAAAAGGTATGAGGTAAAGCGAAAGTTAGCCTACCCAAGTAGTAGGGAATCGGGTCCTGATTAAGGTCAACACACAATCCTAGAGTCGAGCAAAAGAGGCAAAAGTGTCCCGTAGTTGAGAGAGAGCTAAACAAACCACACCACGTAGAACGAGCTTGGAGCCCTAGGTACCGTGCATAGACGAGAAGTCAATAGGTGAAAAGAGTTGTGTGATCACAATATATCGATATACATTACGTCCCTTGAGTTTTGTTGAAACAAATGGTGAGGTGAGGTGGATGATATAGCTGAGGTACGGAGAACTTTATTACAAAGTGAGTGTTCTGACGAAAGAGAACCTACCCTAAATAGACAAGTCCATGACTCAAAAGTCCTTTTGAATGAGGCTTTTCTTTTATTGAATGTAGACTGATCGATGCGGGAAGTCTACAAGGGATATTGATTGTATTATTCTTGAGGTCTTCACGAAGCTGATCAATGCGAGAAGCTTCTGATAAAGGCTGACTGTGTATAGCTGTCCTTCGAGGGAGCAGTCTATTTATAGTAGCAGATATGATTGTAATGCATAGCTGTCCTTCGGGGGAGCAGTCTATATATAATAGCAGCAATAGTTCGGCATATAGCTGTCCTTCGAGGGAGCAGTCTATATTTAATTTAGATGACTAGATGTTCATTTGGCGTGAAGCATCTAGTTTAGTAGGAAGTTTGACTCAAGAAAATCCCATAAGAATACGGCTTATTTTAATATTTTGAAGTCATGGACTAGACTAAAAAGGGGAAGGCTTCATCAAGGGGAGGTGAGGATCAAACTATGTGAGCTTGATTGTTATTATGAAGTGTAGGAAACAGAGTGTATGTAGTGGTAAGTGAGCTCAAGGGACGAGCGGCAGGTAGATAAGAAGTGATATAACACTAATTTCAACAGTAGAATGGTCGAAGATGCAAGGCATTAAGGGGTTCAGGCTCAGGTTTACCATTAAGCGAAGCTAAACGATAAGTACCAGATCCATAGGTATGAGTGATTATATAAGGCCCAATCCAATTGGGAGCAAATTTTCCACGTTTGCTCTTTTCTAGTTTGGTTACATGTTGATTCTCTTTGAGAACAAGATCACCAACCTTAAAGGTACGCTCATGAAGTCGCTTATCATAAGCACGTTTAATGCGTTTTTGATAGATTTGAAGGTGATCAAGAGCTGTAAGACGGCGTTCGTCAAGAAGCTCCAATTGGGCTAACCGCTCTTGGCGGAAATCATCGTTGGTGAGAATATCCTGAAGAGATATTCTAAGGGAGGGTATTTGTATTTCGAGAGGCAAAACAGCCTCGGTACCGTATACCAAAGAAAAAGGTGTGGCATTAGTAGAGGTACGAATGCTAGTACGATAAGCCCAAAGGGCAAAGGGAATGTGATCGTGCCAATTTCTTCCGGATTCATTGACAACTTTCATGAGGATTTTGGTTAGTGTTTTATTAGAGGACTCAGCTTGCCCATTGGCTTGTGGATAGTAAGGTGATGAGAAACTAAGTTTGATACCAAAGTTGTCACACAGGTCTTGCAACAACTTGTTTTTGAAAGATTTTCCATTATCTGTTATCAGGCGATGAGGAACACCAAAACGACAGATAATGTGGTGGTTAATGAACTCGACAATTTTTTCTTTTTTGATTGAAATGAGTGGAATAGCCTCCACCCATTTTGTGTAATATTCGGTCGCTGTGATTATCCAACGGTGACGTTGTGAAGAGGTTGGGTGAATCTCACCAATAAGGTCTAAACCCCATTGTGAGAAGGGCCAAAGATCTCGAGCGATCTGGAGCGGGTGGCTAGGAGTATGTTGAAGGTTGGCATGTTGCTGACACATAACACAACGCTTAACATATTCGTAGCAGTCGTTATTGAGAGTAGGCCAATAATAACCAAGGCGAAGGATTCGTTTGGCCACGGCAAGGCCGCTAAAATGTCCACCACAAATACCGTCATGGACCTGTTGGATGGTATGAGTGGCCTCCGCGCCAGTTAGACAGCGAAGGAGGATGCCATCAAAGCCACGTTTATAGAGGAGTCCCCCCATGACAACATAACGTGAAACACTTTTAAGAAAAGCACGTTTGCCGTTACTAGTAAGGTCAGGTGGGAGGACAGAGATTGTAAGGTAGTCGTGAAATTGGTGGTACCAGGTATCCTGTGAATTAGTAGACACAGTATTTATCATACAAACTACCGGGGTTGAATAGGATGGGGCAAAAAGTTGTTGGACCATGACGAATAATTCAGAGTCAGTTGGCGCGGCGGGAATTTGCGAGGCTAAGCAAGCCATAGTATCCGCAAATTTGTTAGTGGAGCGGGGAATGGTTTGTATAGAATAGTGGGTAAATAAGGCTAGAAGTGAATCCACGTAGTGTTTGTATTTTTGAAGTTCCTCGTTTTTGCATTGGTAGACGCCCATAACTTGATTGACTACCAATTGAGAGTCGCCAAAAATGTTGATAGATTTGATACCTAAGTGTAACGCAACTTGGAGACCCAGAACAAGGGCCTCGTATTCCGCTGTATTATTAGTGCAAGGGAAATCAAGTCGGAATGAAAGAGGCATAGGTTCAGCGTTGAGAGGAATGAGAACAACGCCGGCTCCTCCGCCGCGCTGGCATTTAGATCCATCGAAGAAGAGGGTCATTGGGTACGACTCCTCCGTGAGGGAAAGAGTAGCGATGAGTTCGTCGGGAAATGTGAAATTGGTAAATTGTTCCCCAGGTAAAGGAGCTTCCGCAAGTTGGTCTGCGATGGTTTGTCCTTTGATTGATTTCTGGTGGACAAACTCAAGGTCGAGGTCGGCGAGAAGCATGAGCCATCTAGCAATGCGTTGGTTCAGATGAGGTTTGGCATACATGTAATGGATGGGGTCTGTATTGGTGATGACGAAAGTCTTGTGATTTAGAAGGTAGTGTCGGAGTTTGGTGGCCACGAATGATAGGGCAAGGCACAATTTTTCTACATGTGTGTACCTAGTCTCATAGTCCACCAAAGTACGACTTATATAATAAACGGCTTGTTCGCGATTCTCAGAGTCACGATGTGCAAGCATGGCTCCTACAGCGTGGTCGGTGGCGGAAAGGTAAAGGTAGAAAGGGCGGTCGTCTTGGGGTGGGATAAGCACGGGTGGCTGCAAGAGATAGGATTTGAGAGCTTCGAAGGCTTGGTGACATTCTTCGCTCCATTGGAATGCAATATCCTTTTTAAGGAGGTGATGGAAAGGTTGACATCGATCTGAAAGTTGGGAGATGAAACGTCGGATAGATTGGAGCTTACCTTGTAAACTACGCAATTGTTTGAGATTTTTGGGTGGGGGCATTTCTAGGATAGCTTTGACTTTAGATGGATCGACCTCAATGCCACGCAAAGAGACGATAAAGCCAAGAAGTTTTCCCGAAAGAACACCAAAGACACATTTCTTCGGTTGAAGGCGGACAGAATATTGTAACAGGCGATCAAAAATAATGGTTAAAACATCGAGATGTTCACTACGATGTTTAGACTTGCCGAGAAGATCGTCGACATAGTCTTCAAGGATAGTGTGCATAATGTCATGAAAAATGTAGGTCATAGCCCACTGATAGGTAGCACCAGCATTCTTAAGGCCAAATGGCATGACACGATAACAGAAGGTTCCCCAAGGAGTTATGAAGGCAGTTTTGTGTTGATCGGCAGGGGCAACCAAAATTTGGTTGTATCCTGAAAAGCCATCCATGAGAGAGAGCATCTCATGACCTGCAGTTAGATCAACAAGTTGGTCAATGCTAGGTAAGGGGAAGTCATCCTTAGGGCAAGCGAGGTTAAGATCCCAGAAATCTGTGCATATCCGAAGTCCCCCTGTCGCTTTAGTGACAGGTACGATGTTAGAAATCCATTGAGGATAGTCAATAGGCAAGATGAAGGAAACAGAAAGGAGTCGTTGGAGCTCCTCTTTGACCAAGAGAGCAATGCGTGGATGCATTTTTCTCAATTTCTGTTTGACTGGTTTGGAATCGGGGTTTAGGGTGATGTTATGGACGGCGATGGTAGGATCAATTCCTGGCATGTCAGCGTAAGACCATGCGAAAGCTTGGTTGCGAGCACGGAGAAAGGTAGTAAAGGCGGCTTGTTCTGATGTGTTAAGGGATTGTCCAATCTTCACAATGTGAGGATCCTCCTCCGTGTGGATATTGATTTCTATGGTAGATTCGTTCAGCATAGTTTGGGTTTCAGATGGTAAGGCTCGTTGAATATAAGAATCATCCGCGCCAAGGTAAGTGAGGATGGAGTCGTCATCCTGGCATTCAACAACATTAATCAAAGGCGAATCCTCTTCGATCATGTCTGGATAAAGAAGGGGCAAAGAAGATGGGTCGTCATTATCGCGTTGATAAGTGAGAGGACCTATGAAGATAGCATTTATGAAAAAAAAAAGTTAGGAGGGATGGATTCAGGGTCTATAGATTCTGCGGGTGATGATGGCAAAGTGGGTGATGATGGTTTGGTAGGGGCGACGTCTTCTTCTTCCAGGATACAGCTGACAGGAGGTGTCTCCTGTGTAGGTGTTTCGGGAAAACCGAGACCACTGCGATCATTGTGTTTACGGGTAGTCACGGGAATGAGTGTATGTCGGCCTTGTTCGTAAAGGCCAAAACCAAAGCCTTTCCACGCACAGCGAGTCAAGAAGGTGAGGGCGAAACGACGATTTGTCAAGTATTGAAAATCGGATTGGAAAGGAACCACACCAAGAGGAGGTTCAGGGGTAATGGAGGATGCGTCAACACCCCCATACGTTAGGTTAGTGCGGCAATGGGGTGGTCCGTAAGAGATTATCTCCCCCACGCGACGGTCGTAGGTGGGATGTGCATGTAATTGTCCATACTCCTGCGGGGTAGGGAAAGAACTAACGTTATATAGGTGGTACTCCCCCAGCGTAAGGCGCTGAAAAACATCTACTAAGGGGTCGGAGGTTGGAATGTTAGCTGCGGGAAGGGAAGTGGTTTTTGCGATGGTGGTTTCATCAATTGAAGGCGTAGGCGCGGTTGAGGTGGATGGTTGAGGTACATTTGAGGAGGATGGTTGGGTTGAATGTATGGGTGTCTTGATTGGTATAAGCACATCGTTAGGGCGGTATAACATATTGCAGGTTTTAAAGGGGGGAGGGTCAGCTTTTACGGTGTAAGACTTCCCCTCGTACTCAAATTTTATGCATCTATGTAATGTTGAGGGAACGCATCCCATGGCTCGGATCCAAGGACGACCCAGCAATATATTATATTGGAACTCTCCCTCAAGGACATAGAAGAGTTCGGGTAAAGTACGTGGTCCTACGCGAATGTTGAGGATCACGGTGCCTAAGGTAGAAGTAATAGCGTCATTGAATGACCGCAACATGATGGGGTTGGCACACATGCAACTAGAAGGGATGTTCATCTGTTGGAAGGCTTTTGAAGAGATGATGTTTAGGCTAGCGCCCCCGTCAATCATAACCCGACGTACTCGAATATCCCGGACGTAAGCGGAGATGAAAAGGGCAGGGTCAGGGTCTTCTGTACCAAAGTCGACAATTTCATCTTCAGAGAAACTGACTGCAGCAGCTTGTTGTACAGAGACAGAAGTGGTTGGGGCAGTGGGTTGTTTGGTGAGAGAAGCAACGTGATTGGGTGTTAGAATGGAGGCGACAGGCAGGGTTTCATTAGGTAAAACCTCTATCCCTTGAAGGATCTCAACGAGAGCTTGTCGATGAGATTCAGAAGTCTGAATGAGATCATACAGTGTCATTTTTACGGGCGATTGGTGAAGCTGTTTAATCATATTTCGGTGGGCAATGCCATTAGAGACGGGATAGGCGGGTCCGCGAATGACCACTTTAGGTGGTGGTGCAATCGGGATGTTTGACGGAGAAAGAGATGCCGCAGGTGTGTTTTCTTTTGCTTTCCCATTGTTTTTCTGCCCTCGAGTAGCGACACTAATCATATTAATCTCGTAGACCTGAGATGAGGAAGATGGTTGGGATAACTCATGGTCTTCAAGAGGTGGGGTTGTAATAATGACAGATCTTGGTGAGGCGGGGACAGATGGTATAGGAGAGGGAATGGAAACTAAAGGTCTCTCCCTTCGTAAGTTGTCTTTCTTAATCTTTCTATCCGGGAGAGGTGACTGGCGAAGGATGGTTTTTAGAGCTTTGCATCCCTCCACATCATGTCCTGGTGTGCGGTGATAAGCGCAGATTTTAGACTCATCGTAACCCATAGGTCGGGGTTTAGACGGGTCATAAGGTCTAAGTGGAGGTAGGGAAATGGTCGCATTCTCCACCAACATAGCAAGGATTTTGGCGTAAGATCCTTTGAGTGGGTCAAAATCGGAAGAGGATGAGGGTATTGGTTGTGTGGGTTTTGGTAATGTTTGGGCATGATTGGTTCGCACGGGTGGTGGTTTAGCCGAGGGGTGTTGATACATGGTTTTTACTAAACGTGATTTCTTTGGCGCAGAAGCTATGTTGGATGATGAGGCCGCAGATGACGTGGTATCAGAAAACAACCACGGGGAAATAGGAGTGACTGAAAACAAATCTTTTGATGATGGAATTTGTTTAGGGTTGATAGGTGGACAGGATACGCGGAGTGACGGTGTTGCTATACCCTGGAATTTCTGTATAGGTGCGGAAGGCGTAGGTTGTTTTGAAGAAAACGCAGGAGGTATGATATATTGATGTAAGGTAGAGGGATGGGGTCCCAATATGGAAGGTAGGTATGACGATGATGGTTTTAATTGTGATAGGGGCACGGATTGAGTTTGTCTCCTAGGTGGCGGAGCGGATTTATTTTTGGATAGATCGAGTCGCTTAGGCGGGTGCGTTAGACTGGGCATTGGTGAGGTCCCAAGCGTATGGGAAGATCTGGTTAAGTTGATAGAAGTGGACGGGGCATTTGGTAGAGGTGAGGGGGGTGAAGGTGAGAACAGGGGCATTTTAAGCTTCTGTAAGCACTTCGGGTATATGGTGGAGACATCAGGATCAGTCATTTGCATTTGAGTAGAAAAAGGGGTACTCAAACGTTCCCATAGGGCCTGTCTATCTTCTGTGGAATGACAGTCCCCAGGTGTGATTTGTAATTTTTGTACGGAAGAAAGGTGGGTTGTAATTCCAGTCCACTGCGGGTGTGACACAGGAGGCAGATGAGGCACTGTATCAATAGATGTTAAGAGGTCAACCGGTCGTTGAAAAGATTTAGGCGATGAGGGACTAATAGGTAGGAGGGCGTGTTCGAGGGGATCTGTCACGTTTAAAGAATGTGATGATGTTAGTGTAAGAGATTTCTCGTCTAAGGATGTCAAAAGGAGTGGCGAGCCTTCCTCTTGTGTAGCAAGAGTGGTAGAAGGGGACGTTTGGGAAATAGATAAATTAGATAGCATCCGCTCACAGTCTTGTAGGGATGTGGTGTAAGAAGACTCGTCGATGAGAAGAGAAGTCCGGGTAGTTAACTCTTCTATGGGTAAAGGAATGATTTCACTTTGGCTTGATGGTGGTGAAGGAGGTTCAAACTCCTGTGTTGGTGGAGAGGCTTGATTTAAAAAAATTTCAATAGAGGCTTTTGGCTGAGAATCGAAGACTGCATGGATCTCATGAACACTCTCCTCGGCTAAGATATCTTGGTTCACGTTACTGTTGGACGAGTGATTCGGGAATGGCTTGTTGAAAATTTTCAGATTTCGGTTAGCAGGGGTGTTAGGATTATCGAGGGTTATATCCCCTGCGTCAACCATTTCCTGCACTATGTTTTTCAACATCTTGCAGTTTTCATGACTATGTCCTTTTACGCGGTGAAAGCTACAAAAGTCATTTTCTTTGTACCAGGAAGGTATTGCGCGGGTGGAGTCAAACCCAGAGTGAGGTTTAACAGGGGGCAAGGTGATAGCCCCAGCTTTGAGCAATTTCTCCAGGATGACGCCATAAGTTTCTCCCAAGGGAGTGTAATTGGTGGGCTCGGCTTTGTACTTATAAGTGGTTTTCGGTAGAGTATTGGACGGTGTTTGAGATTTGACCATTACCGCGTGGACAGCTCCTTTTGATTTAGAAGAAGTGGACGCGTGAGAAGTGGTGGTGTTTGGCTTGTTGGTAGAATCAGGAGTTCGGAAATTAGGTTTTTTGTTGTGCAACTGCAATTTCTCTTCTTCTAAGGCTCGAATTTCTAGTTTCCGAGCCATGGTAAAGGCCTCGTCGAATGTGCGGAAAGTTTGAATTTGGAGGGTAGGGGAGATGTGCTTAGCGCAGGCCTGCATAAATAGTTCAATGAGTTCGGTTTGAGGCAAGGCATACGTAAGTTGGTTGATAAGGCCCCGCCATCGTCCAATGAAATCTGCGATAGATTCGTCTTCAAATTGTCGGATGGCACAGAGGTCAGTGATAGATACTTTCTTGGCAATGTTAATGGAGAAATGATCCAAGAAATATTGGGCTAGTTGGTTAAAAGAGAAGATTGAGTGCTGGGTTAAAGCACTGTACCACTCCAAGGCAGGTCCTGATAAGGACATGGGAAAGGTGCGGAGTAACAAGGCGTCATCATGGGTAATCAAATAACAAGTATGTCTAAATGATCGCAAGTGTTGTTGAGGATCCTCTTTACTGTTAAAACGAGTAAACTTTGGCAACTCCCATTGAGGAGGATATGAATGAAGGGGGACAGAAGGGTGAATGGGCTCCCGACAAACTTGCTCGTATGTCAAGGTGCTACGACTTCCTGAAACGGAAGCCTCCAGGTTTTGCATTTTGTCCATCATTTGTTTGATGAAATCTGTTGTTGGATGAGATGATGGTGCTACAGAATAAGGATGTCCCATATAAGGTGTTGAGGTTACTGGATACGTGTATGGGAATGAAAAGGTAGGCGGAGCTTGAGAAGGAAAGCTTGTGTGAATAGGTGGCAGAGAGTAAGTCATGAATGGAGTGGTCTGAAAGAGAGATGAGATAGGGGCAGTTGGTGGTAACGATACGTGGGGTCCAAGGTTAACCAAAGGAAAGATAATCGGGGTCGTATGAACCTCTGAAGCTGTCGGATTGGGAGACGGGTCTAGAGATGTAGGAAGTAAGGCAGTGTTATTAGGAGGAGTGGGAGCTAAATGAGCAGCTATACTAATAGGCATGCCAATAAGGAGCTGACCATCAAGCGTACGGTCGGGGTCATGAGACAAATAGTATTGTACAGCGCTGGGATTAGCATCCAGAAATTTGGCAAAGTCCTTGTCTCCTACAGGAATTTGGGGGATCTCACTGGTGTCCATAGGGTTCCCTATAGAATGTGAAGTGGGTGATTCAGGAAAGGACACAGAGCAGGCATGTGAAACCATGGCGGCCGCTTGCTTCCGAGTGATGAAAACCATAGACAAGAACACACAGGAAAGTTTCAATCTATCAAGAACAAAAACAACCTCAGAATGATGAATCTAGCAAGTTGCTGGTTTGTTAGGGGCTGATGAAGACAATAACCGATATCGGTTTAATAACCGGTGTCGGTCAGAGAGCAAACGACGTCGGTCCCTTAACCGATGCTGGTGTCAAAAGTCTAGGATAAGAAGATATAAAAGGCTGCTAATTTGATTTTTAGCAACGTTGAGTATATTTATCAACTTATTGATCACAGAAGACAAAGTATGACAGAGAAAATAGAATTTAAAAACAAGCAAGAGGCACACGCAAATCTAGAGATTAATCCTAGGGTTAATTTTAGTTATCGTGGGCTTATGCCTTTAGACGTAAGATGATGTCAGAATCCTAAACAACAAGACCTAGGGGAAATGTCAAGTTTGTTTTGGCTTATAAGGTTACCTCAATTAGGCGGAGGAATACCGCGGAAAAGGGGGGATGTTTGAGCTGTTGTGTTAATTGTGAAGTGATTCGGTATGTGTTGTGCAGTGAAACTAAGGTTAATTTCCTGTCAATACCGTGGATATCACCCCCACGTGTACGACCTATTACTTAATCTATGTTCACTAGAATTGAAGAACAACAAGCAGGAATGCAATGCACGTGTTTTAAACCCAAATCGAAAATTATATTCGATGAAGCAAGAGAGATGACTTTCACTAATGTGAAACTAGGAAAGCAAGACAAATTCTTTACGAAATATATAACAAAAGCAGTAACAGCAAATATGCTTCCTAAAATGAAAATAAGCAAGAGAAAGAAACCCAAAATGGGTCCCACTGGGTGTGCCAAAATGTTTCGCTTGGAATGTTTCGGCTTATGGGAATAGAGTTGCTTCTATCCTTTCATTCCTTTTAGAAACAGATGAGGTTAGGGTTAGGAGGAATACCTGTTGAATGTAGAGATGGTGTGCACGTACCGTAGAGAAAGATCAGGCTGACTGCGGAGAACTCCTTTTTATCTTGGAAGGACTACCTACAAATAAGAACACAAGACCACAAGATTTTGATTAAACAATAAATGAGGAAACTGCCTTGGACCCAGGAAATATAAAACTTCCTTTCGAAGGTGGTCAGTTCCCCTGCTAATATGAATTAACACAAAAGACTGCAAAATATCAATTAAATTATTTTGTTAAACTAGGTAGGGGGAAAGGCTGGTTTTCTGGTTTTGATCAGAGGAACCGATGTCGGTTACTGATAACCGATGCCGGTTACTGATAACCGATACCGGTGGGTTCTAGGATCTTCTTGGTAGCTATGGTGTTTGTAATGGCTGGTTTTTGGATGGTATTAGGAAATGGGATGATTAGAAACAAAAGAATGACAGTTAGATGCAATGGCACGTTGGGTAGCGGATTCAGAAACGGATTTAGGAGCACTGAGATTCAAGAAGCATAAGAAATCTTATAACAAAGGACATGCAAGATGTGACTTACTGGTTTTGGCCAAGATGCAAGTTGATCTCCTTAGTTGTAAACACTTCTGGTTTCTTTACTCGTCTCTGCTCTATCAAGTGAAGATCTGGACTCTGTTCCTCGCTCGCAATGCTCTCTGTTGATCCAGAAATCCTTTGACTGATCTCCTAAAATGAAATTCCGATCCATTGTTTTGGTTTGGGGAGCCCATTTACAGGGAACCGATGGCAGTTGCGTAACCGATGGCGGTCGAGTAGGAACCGGCATCGGTAAGGAAAAAGTAGGCTATTTTTAGTAAAATAGCCCACCTTCCCTGCTTTTCTCCCAAGAGATCAGTTGCGGGCTTGGTCAAATGGCTAGAAGGTCGGCTTTGGGTGCGAGTAAGGAGGCATTAGTTATGGATGTGAGTCTAGACCAAGTCATGGGTCCTAATTAGGTTAGTTTAGGGTTAGGGCTAGGTCATGATGAGGTGGCAGAGTGAGGTGGCGGGTAAGGTGATGTGGATTTATCAATTACAAGGTAATTAATAAATAATTGTGTAAAGTTTAGGTAATGAGGTTAGGTTGCGAAATGGGATGCGGGTCACAAGGGGTCGTAAGACACGAATTTTGTGTCTACACGTATTCAAAGCTTTGTAATTTGTTCTAAACTTATGTTTGAGATTGGTTTTGTTCTAAACTGGTCTTCGATGCTTTTTGTTTCATTCTAAACTTATATTGGAGCCTTCTGTTTTGTTCTAAGCTTGTATTGAAGCTTTGTGTTGTTTTGAACTTGTGTTCGAAGATTCGTGTTTGGAACTAAACTCGTATTAAATACTTGTGTGTCCTAAACTTGTATTTGAGGCATTGTGTTTTGTTCTATACTTTTATTCTGAGCTTTGAGTTTTACTCGTACTCAAGGTTTGAGATGCTTAGAATTCATTTGTGGGAATTTTTTCTCAAAAAATCTTGAGATAATAGTTTTGGTTTGAGTTTATTTAGTTACCTCTTTCAAGATCTTCTCCTTGTAGCTTCTTGAGTTGGAATGGTTTTGGTACTTCTATTTTTGAGCTTGTACCACCTTCTTTGAACTTGTAAGGGCATGCAAATATGGAGGATATTATTATCTCCTCTTCTCTGAGAAAACCTACATCTTGTTGAGGACTTGACTATTTTGTTTGAAGGTTAATGACTGGAAATGTAACTTGTTGAGGGACTAAGGAATGTCTGGTTAGTTACTATATTGTTATTTACTCTTTGGTTTGATATAGAGCTCATTTGGAACAATCATTATCAGTTTTAGAGGATTATAGTAATGTAGTATGCATACTCCTTGTGATCAAGGTTTGAAATGAACACCTTCACTGTCGCAATATTTATAGTTGGAGTTGTGAAAATATTTTTGTTGTGAATTCTGTTTTGATCAAGTTAAGGTAATGTTGGGACATTTCTTAACTTATTTTGTATTGGGTCTTCTTACTCTCTTCAGATCCTTTTAATTGATTTCTGGATTCTAAAAGAAAGATGAGTTGAATACCCTAGTGTACTAAATCTTGTTGGTAAGATTTATTACCTCTTGTTTGGAATTATTTCTTTAATTTGTTCTTATTTTGGATCACAAACCACTTTCTCTTTTGTATTGAGTTGTTGAAGCCCTTGTAATTGGGATTTCAGCTTCTATTAAGTTCATGAGTATTTTTGAACTTGTTTAGCTTATATTGTTTTAGGTTTTGTATCCTTATTAGATTCATTGAAGGAATCTTTGGGTCTTTAAAAAGAAAAGGAATATATTTCTCTTGTGGATAGTATTTTGTTTTTGGGATTGTACTGTGTACTCCTTTATGAGAAATGCATTCTAGCTCATGTTTAATGAATTGGAGTAGATAAACCAGGTTGTATTGATTTTTAATAGAAACTAGAAGTGTTGCTTTCTTTAAACTGTGTGTTTGGTTTTGTGTTCTCTCTTAGGAATTAGTAAAAGAACTTGTGATTTTGAAATAGAAATGTGAATTCAATTGATAGTATAAATGAAATGAATTATTGATTGGAATTTTTTTATTTGAGATCCTTTAACTTTTGAAAATATAAGTTCATTTGATAAAACTTCTCTATATCGCGAATCTCTTCTTGGCTGTAGAGTGATTGTTCTCTTAGGCCTGCTTGACTTCTTGGGTTCATGTTTTTGTCCTTTCTGTCTTATAGGGAATAGTGAGAAATCACTCTTCTGATATGGAAATTTCCTTATGGATTGTTTAGGCTACTTTTTACTAAGTCATTTGTTGTAATGAAGTGGATAGAGAATAGCTGAGTCAGTTCTGTTGAAGAGAAAGTGTAAGCAATGTTTTGACCAACTTCTTTGTTTGACTGAATCATACTCCATTTGGATTTGTTATTAGAATATTTTCTTTTTTTGCACTCTATCATATTATTAATCCTCCTTGGATGGACATGAGAGGGGATTAACCCCGTGTGAGGCTTGCTTTGATTTTTGGAATGACTGGTTTCAGATCTTTGAATGATATCTTCTAACATGTAGAAGTTAGTTAAAACTTGCAGGTAGACTTTTTTGATTCTCTATCCCTTCTTGGATTGACTTGAGATTCTTGTTTATATGTTCTCTTTAATGTTGATTCCTTATATGGTTATCCTTGAACTGAAGCGTTTATGTGTGTTCTGAACCTATTTCTGTCTTTCGGATGATTTGTGTATGGGGAATAGTATGTATTGATTCTTCTTCTTTTGGTCTAAGTTGTAGGATGAATCATCCTAATATGATCTATGTTGTAAATAACTTCTTTTGGTATATAGTAAAGATAAATGTTGTATTTCTATTACGATAGAATTATGAAACAATTGGATGACAAGATCTGTTGTTTGTTTAAAAGTAATTGAAAGGATCAATTAGACTACATATTATAATGCAGATGTTGAGGATTATATTATGCTCTTTTCTTAAAAGTGAATTTAGACTCATTATTGTACTTCTTATCTTGTTGTTATTACTTATGCTTATGTGTATCATATATTTATTGTTTCATTAAAGACAAGTTATTTTAATGGAAAAATTAGTGGAATGCACTTTATTTTAATGATTAGTGCTTATCATGCTCAGTTCATTGAAGTAACCCGTGCTAGCAATTTTTGCAGATGGAAATCATAAGTGATAAAAGAAGGTAAAAACTTTTATGATGCATTGTCTTGTTTAATTTTGGATCTTAAGTAAACAATTTCGATTCATTCTTGAGTTGTATTGGAAAATAGAAGTGATTTTATTTTATGATCTTAATGATTATTGACATGAAGTATGTCTGAAATGCATAGTCTTGTAAATGTCTATTTTATCATGATGATTTGAAAGGTTTGGAGACTGACTCCAATTTGTTGTGTAAATTCTCTTGTACTTTATATTATGGAAATAATAGTGATATCTTGTTGATATTCTTTATATCTGTTTGTATACTATTTCTATTATCAATTAATAACTTGGATTAAGGGGATAGTTCAATCTCCCTTACTATAATGAAACTTGTTAAATTGCAAAAGATGTCATTCTCTAACTAAACAACTATTGTTTAATAATAAAATATGAATTAGACATACAATTAAACTATATGAGTAATGAATGACAAAAATGTAATGTTAACCCTAACATCTAACCATGGAGAGGAAGACTCTTCCTCTCTCGTATGAATGAGAAATACAGGAATGGTGTTTATGATCTTTAATCCTTGTGCTTTGTATATAAAAAGTAAACACTAGTTGAATCTAGGTGAATGATAAGCCTTCTTTGGATAGCTAGGTTACATTAAAAATTAACTATTGATGTTTGTTGCCCTATTTTCAGGGATAACTACTTGTTAGACCATGTTAATGAACATCAATTTAAGCATGAGTTAATGAAGTTATTAATATCAATCAAATTAAATATGGATAAAGAACTTAATGAATGTTGGAATTAGGGTTAAGCATGGTTATTGTAATTTAAATCTTAATCCAATTTAATTAAGAATTTAATGACCACTAAGGAGTATGTACATCATGATGAATTAGTTCTAACGAATGTTGGTACATGCCAACTATAGGACTGTTCCTTCGAGAAGTCCTAGAGCTTCTCAAGGATAAAGTGTTGCAGTTGACATGTGGCAACACCCTCCCATATTTGTTCATCTAGATCTACACACCTTTGGACTTGACCTGAGTTTCTCTCTAGGGAAAGTTAGTAGAATGTTTAGGATAGGAGTAGCTTTATATGACTCAGGGTACCTTGGAACATTCGGTTGACTTAGGTCGATCGAGTATGCCCATATACCCTAAGTCATCATCAGCATCTTCCTATAACAAATTATGTTGCTAACCTAGGCTAGGGTCAAACCTTAGGTAAGTGGACTCACGATAGTCAATAAAGACCATTCTAGATTATAGAAGAGTAAGGTGAAGGATGTATTTTGAAATGACGAATATGCCATCTAGGAACACTAACATGAACAATATGTTGAAAATCTTTGGCCAAAGTATCGCAAATTGCTGGTTGCATTATCATATGTCACCTAGTTTAAAGTAACATGATGTTAGATGAATATTGGTAACAAATATTCAAATAGGTTCTTTAAACAGATGACTAAGTACCTAGAATAGGGTAGGAAAACCAAGTGTATGTATTATACATAAAGTATTCTATACTTTAAGAAAAACATGAGAGATTGGTTGGTAACCAAGTCATGGAATGAGAGATCGATAACTTACCTAGTCATTATAGTTGCATATGGTTATCTGTTATGAGATTGATTGGCATGGAATGTGTGTTCTAAATGATGTTTTATTTAGAACAAAGAACATTGTGTTTAAAAAAAAATTCCTTGTTTTTAAAGTCTTAAAATGGGAATGTTACATCTTGGTATCAAAGCTTAAGGTTGTAGCTCTTAGACCTATTGTGTCCATAATTTAATGAAACTTAAATTTTCTTGTTGATAGAAAATGGTTAGAAGAAGTGGAAATGTTGTAAATAATCCTCCACCTGAGGAAGGTGCAATAACTTCTCAAAAAATTGATGAGATCCTTGCTACTTTGTTGGGCACAAGGGATCATTTGGCTGTACTTAAACAACAAGTAATCGGCAATGAGGAGAAAGAAGATGCTAGTAATAATAATCAGCCAACTCTTGAGGACAATGCTAATTTAGGTGTTTATAATAACAATGTGAACATACCTGATCAGCCTGAGAAGAAAAATGCTAGGCTGGAAGCTGAACGCACTAATGATATAAAAAGGATAAGTCTACCGAAGTTTGATGGCACCACATTAGGAGATGGAGCTAAGAATTTTATCGACGAAATGGATAAGTACTTTGCAATAAGTAATTTCTCACAAGAAACAAAGGTGATATGGGGAGAATATCAACTTTCCCATGAGGCATTTTCATGGTGGGACAGCCATAAGGCTGAGTTAAATATTGATGAAACTAATATCACATTGGATCAATTTAAAGGTTAATTTAGGCAATGTTGGCTTCCGCAACTTTATTATGATAAAAAAATGACTTAATTTTATAACTTAGCTCAAGGAAAACTAACTGTAACTGATTATTGGGAGCGGTTTACTAAAATCCTTAAGTATGTACCTCAGTATCAAAATGACGAGAAGTTTTGGATACGGAAATTCATAATGGGCTTGAATCCCATTATAGGATGAGAGGTTGATATTCACAGCCCAACCATGATGGAAGGGGTTGTTGAAAAATCCATAAGGGAGGAATAGAAATTGAAGGAAATTTTTTCTCATAAGGAGGAAGTAAGGAAGAAAGTTCCCAACTCCTCTTCATCATCTCTTGCACCTAAAAAAGGACCATGGAAGAAATTTAGAATGAAAAGTAAGTTTTTCAGCTAATAATAGTAAGAAATTAGTAACAAATAAGTCTTCTGGAAATAGATAGAACAATTTTTGCAAGAATAATAATAACGGGTAGAAGTCCTATAGAGGTCAGAATGATAATTCTAGGGCTAGAAATAAATCCGATCCTAGAAAGGGACCTGTAGGAGGCTGTTATAACTTTGGTAAAGATCATTATGTAAATCAATGTCCTTTGAAAAATGATGATCGTAATTAGTAGCAAAAGATACACGCTGCAGTAGCTTACAAGTAGGATGAAAAACATGCCACGCCCATAGAGGTTCTGGGTAAGTTATTTGGCATACCTATAACTATTCCTTTTGATACCATAGCTACTGAATGTTTTATTTCTAGTAAATTAGCATCAAAACTAAAAAGAAAAGTGGGAAACATGGATAAAACATGGACTGTACATTATGGAAACAATGTTGTGCATACAGTTAGTATGTGTTTTTTTGGAGTAGCCCTTGACTTACCTAGTTTTTCCACTGAGGTTGATCTTTATGTTGCACCTTTGAGGTCTCATAATGTAATCATATGTGTTAATTGGTTAGATAAACATAAGGAAAAAGTAGACTGTTTTAAAAAACATATTAGTTGTTTAGATGATCTATAGAAAATAACAGAGATTCGGGGTGTGAAACATGATATTTCTGTTAGGAAACTGTCAGCTATGCAACTTAAAAAGGCCAAAAATAAAGGTTGTACCTTATATTCAGTAAATATTACAGAAACATATGAAGAGAAAAACGATGTCATAGAAAGATATCCGGTGTTACAAAACTTTAGTGACATGTTTCTGAAAGAGTTACCAGGTCTTCCACCCAAAAGGGAATATGAATTAACAATTGAAATCAAGCCTAGAACTGAGCCTATTTCTAAAGCACCATATCGAATGACTACTATACAATTAGTAGAGCTTAACACTCAATTGTAAAAAAAATTGTCTAAAGGTTTGATTAGACTGAGCGTTTCACCTTGGGGAGCACCAGTAATTTTTGTGAAAAAGATGGAACACTTAGATTGTGTATTGATTATAGAATGTTAAACAAAGAAACAATCAAGAATAGATACCCACTCCCTATAATTGATGATCTATTTGATCATATGTGTGGAGCATCGATATATTCTAAGATAATTATTAGATCTAGATATCATCAATTATGGATTAAGGATGAAGACATTCATAAAACAACTTTCAGAACAAGGTATGGACATTATGAGTTCACAATTTTACCCTTTGGATTAACAAATGTACTTGCAGCTTTTATGAATTTAATGAATAATATCTTTCAATAATACTTGGACAAATTTTTTCTCTTATTCTTAGACGACATTCTCATATATTATAAAAGTATTGAGGAACACCATGAGCATTTGAAGATAGTTTTCAAAATTTTGAGAAAGAGATGGTTATATGGTAAGCTATTTAAATGTTCTTTCTATGACACATAATTGCACTATTTGGGACATGTAATAAGTAAGAATGGAATTTTTGTAGATCCTTCTAAAATTGTATCTATAACTGAGTGGCCTACTCCAAAAAATGTACATGAAGTTAGAAGCTTCATGGGGCTTGCTGGTTACTATAGAAAATTTGTAAAATATTTTTCTAAGGTGGTTACACCAATAATTTCATTACAGAAAAAGGAGAAGAAGTTTGTTTGGAATGAGAAATGTGAATATACTTTTATAACTCTTAAGGATCAGTTAACTTTAGCACCTATTCTAGTTGTACCAGATTCTAATGGAGACTTCAGTGTTGTAACAGATATATCTAGGGAAGGTCTAAGAGGTATTTTGTTACAAAATCATCATGTCGTAGCTTACGAAAGTAGACAACTAAATTTACATAAGTTGAATTTTTCTCCACATGATTTAGAGCTTGCTGCCATTGTACATGCACTACAAGTTTGGAGGTATTACCTACTTGGTAAACCTTTTGAATTAAAAATTGATCATCTTGGGCTGAAGTACATTTTCACTCAGCAAAATCTTAATTCAAGACAACGAAGATGGTTAGATTTTTTGTCTCAATATGATTTTGATATCAATTACATCAAAGGTAAGGAAGACCAAGTGGCTGATGCTCTAAGTCATAGGAAGCACATTTATGCTCTTATACCATTGAGAACTCAGTTTAAGGATGAAGTAAAAAGTGTTATGGAATCTGAGTCATACTTTTAGCAAGTAAAAATAGTGTTTTCTATAGATCAAAATGATGTGAGGTATAAATGTTTTCACTTTGATAGCGAAGGAATCTTAAGATTTGAAAACAGAGTATACATACCTTCACTAAATGATTTAAAAAATAAATTGTTAGAAGAATTTCACAATTCACCTTTTTTGGGACACCCTGGTATTATAAAGATGCTTGTTGATATAAGACAACAATATTTCTGGAAGGGGATAAAAAAAATATGTTATTGAGTTTATAACACATTGTCATGAATGTCAATGTGTTAAAGTGGAACATATGCACCCAGCTGGTTTATTGTATCCTCATAGCATACCACAGTACAAATGGCAAGTAATAAGCATGGATTTTGTATAAGGTTTTCCTGTGTCAAGAAATAAAAATTATGTTATTTTGGTAGTTGTTTTTATTAGATTAGGCAAAAAATAAGGATCAGCTCCCAAGGGCCAGTACAAAAGAGAGGAACACAACAAAAAAAAATAGAAAGAAAACCCAGAAAGGGGTCCTAGAAAGATGAGTTAAATAGGCTTAACTCTTACATTATAGGATCTGGACCCCAGAGAGGACAAAAAATACCAAGAAGCAACATGGCACCATAGTTCGCCAGTAGTACACACATAGTTCAGAGACAAAAAAAACCTCTGCGACAAGCAAAAAACCATCAGAGACCCCAGGCCAGCAGCAGCCATCTTGGATTCCAGTACCATCCAACACCTACTCCTCTGAGCTACTTATACGAAGGTTGAATCTCCTCCTTTTCTTTTCTCCTTCAATCTCCTCCACTCTGTCAAGTAGAACTTTAACCTAAATCTCCAACTCCTTCATTCTGTGTTTTATCTGGACCTGATCCACGACCATCTTCTTCAAAAATGTTGATGATGTTAAGAATGGACTCCCTTTTCCCCTCATTTGTGTCCTCCATGGATTTTAGGACCCCTTCTAAATACAACATCTTTCTGCTTCATTATTAAAAAACAATGGGGTCTCCCACACATTCATTCTTCCTGGAAGAACTGTAACACCCTTGATAGTTGTTATTTTCCTCCTTTGCATTTCAAGTGTTAACATGTGATTTTCCTTATAAAGATATGTTCTTTTTATTGTTGGATATCATGATTGATATGGACAAATCATTTTTGTTCTTAAGATCCTTTGACTGAATTAGAATGGCTTCCTTGAATCCATTTTTCACTTCTTTTAGATGAATTGCAATCTGGTTTTAGAGTTATAAACTTATCTATTAATCTGACTCATCCTTGGATCAATTTCAGTGATCCAAGGAATGTTTTAAATTTTCTCTGTTGAATGAATGGTAAATTGGAATTCCATGAATTAAGTGACATATTGACTAAACTATGTTGTTACAAGTTCTTCAATTTTTGTGTGAATGTATTTCCCTTCAGTTGTATGATGTGCTTGGGTCCTTAGAGATCGATCATGGCAGGACAATCAGGAGGAACATGAAAATATAGCCTGTTCACGACATAGGAAGAATTAGGGATCTTAACAAGGACCATCCTATGGAATCCTAAGCTAGGTAATAATATTTTCTACCTAAACTATGTCGATTAATAGAATTCTTATTCTAAACTAATGCCTAAAACTATTATGTTGTGAATTAATCTAACCTATTTGGAAACTACCTTAGGCTAGGTGTTAAGACCTATGGTGGAAATTTGTTGTTAGGGTTATATCCTAACATATGTATTATAAAATACCTAAAATCTAACCTAAGCAATTTGATCTATCCTAAACTAATGGGTATTGAAGGAGAATTAGATGGTCGCATGTATTAAGGGTGATAGTTCCTATGACATTTATGTTATTCATAAGGTTTTAATGCATACGGTACTGCCAGTTTTGGCAGGGGCTAGTGACTTGGCAGAGGATTTTGTCGAAGTATCACTAAAATGGAATTTCATGTTAAATTTGATTTGGTAATCGCCAGACTTGGAAGGTGGTGGAAAGGAAGGATATGAAAGAAAATTGGAATTAATGAAACTTATTGTTTTCAATTTTTGTGCACAAACTGTCTTGGTAGGCATGCAAGCGGGTTTGTTTGGGGTTGTTTCACTTTGCATGTTTCATGATTTTTTCTCTGCATGATCTCTGCTTGCATGTTTTATCTAATTACTTGTTTGATGGGTTTTATAATCTCTATTAACTTGGATATGAATCCATGGAAAAATTAATGTTGGTTTTGAAATTGTCTTTGTGATAGTTTAATAGTGATACATGCATGTGAAACTTGTATTAGTAGCTCTAATTTCCATTTCTGAAATTTGTATTCGAGGTTGTTGTGTTGGAACTGACCTTCATCGCAATATTTGGATTCTAAACTATATGGGAACCTTGAGTTCCGTTTGATCTTTTTGTATTTTTTGTTTTCCTTGAGCTTGTAATCAAGCTTGTATTGGGTTTGGATCTTGTGTTTTGTTTCGGTTTTGATGAAAGCTGGTGATGGAGGTTCTTGATGCTTTGACCTATGTTTGGGAATCTTGGGTAACTTGGGACTATTTTTGAATGTTGTATGTGGCTCTGTACCTATGTTTTATTCTTGTTTTTCTCTGGAATGTTAATGGAGGTTCGTGTTTTACACCGCACTCTTATTTTATTACTTGTATAGTTTAAAACTCTTGTTGAAGCCCGTGTTTCATTTTGAGCTGGTATTAGGGATTCTTGTTTAAATTATAAATTGGAATGAGAACTTCATGTTGCTGTGAACCTATGACTAGAGACTTGTGTAGCTCTGAACTATTAATGGAAGGTTATATTTTATACTTCCCTCGTATTCAAATACTTGTGTAGCTCTAAACTTTTGTTGAGACCTCATGTTTGACTCTGTTATGGTATTTTGAGTTGGGTTTTACTTGAATTAAAATTTTAAAACTTATAACTCTATTGTTGAACCATTTCTCAAAGAAAACTGGGAGAATAGTAGGCTGAGTTGTTGGGTAAACACCTTGAGACCTTAACCGAAAATGTCTTTGTTTGATGAATGGATTTGGTAATTCCTTTTTTAGAACTATTTCATCTTTTTTGAGATGGAAATGGTGTTTTATCGAGGGTATTACTTTCCCCTCTATTTTGTGGAAACCTACGTCTTCAGATATTTTAGAATAAGCTCTAGGTTTCGTTTAAAAAAAGAGTTTAATTACTTTAGTGCTATGAATTTTTAACGTGGTATTAATTTGTCTATGTTAAGATTGTTTTTTTATTTAGTGCTTATTGAATCGAGAACAAATTACTCTTTTGAAATGCAATATTGAAATCTGAAAATGGGATTTTAGCCTTTAAGTTCTTTGATACTCTGAACATGTTTAGCATATTGATCGACTTGTTTTTCTATTCTTGTTAGATATAGTAAATAAACTTGGTATCTTTATAAAAGAAAGGAATGTGATTCCTTTAGAACAAAATGTTGTTTTTAGGACTGTTATGCATATTTCATTCTGAGATTAGAATTGAAACTCGTGTTTATTGAAGGTAAAGGATTGTAAGGAAAATGGAAGTTTTCTTTACTCTTATAGTTAGTCGATTTTGTTCTCTCTCCTGGGAACTAGCTTATGAATTTCTTTGCTTGAATTAAAAGCAGAAATTCTTTTTTAGTAAAATAAATGAATTATTGATTGAAACATTCTCTGATTAAGATCCCTTTCTTTCTACTGCATGGATAAGTTCATTGATTGAAATTTTCTATTTTGATTCTCTTATGAAATGGAGATTTCTTTATGAGTTGTTTGGTCTTCCTTGTTCAAATCATTTGTGAAAATGACGTAGGAAGAGATAGATTATCTGGTTTTATTGAACTAAAAATGTAAGCTTGTTGGATTGTTTGTTTGAAAAGGATTTGCTTTATTTGGTTTGCGATTAGTAAGTTTTGTCTCTTGCACTCTATCTTGTTATGGATCCTCCTTACATGGACTCGATTGGAGATTAATGCATGTATAAGTCTACCTTGATTTGTGAACATTGGTTTCAGATCTTTATATGTTAACTTCTAACATGTGGAAGTAGATTTAGACTTACAGGTAGAGTGTTTGATTCTCTTTTCCTTATTGGATTGAAATGGGATTCTATTATGATGAATATCTTAAATGTTGAAATTTAAGGTAGTTGTCCTTTAAATGAAACCGTAATTCATGTTATGAATCTGTTTCAGCTTTTCAAATGCATTGTGTGGAGTATAGTTTGTAATGGTTCTTCTTTTACTTTCTCTTAGGAGTTAGATGAATCATCCTAATAAGAACCATTATTTAAACCATTCTTTTGGTTAAAGTGAAGATATGTGTTATATTCTATTATGATAGAATTGGGAACAATGAGATGATATGATTTGTTGTTTGCTTAAATATAATTGATAGGATCAATTAAACTTTAATTTTGTAAGGAAAATATAGTGGATTATATTTCGTTCTTCTCTTGGAAGTAAATTCAATTGGTTAAATGTACTTCTTTTCTATTTGCTATTACTTAAATTGATATTTATGATGTAATAATTGTATCACTAAAGCAGAGTTGTTTTAATGGAAAAATTACTGGAATGCACCTCATTTTAAGGATTAGTGCTTATACTGCTCAGTTCATTCAACTAACCCGTGCTATCAATTTTTGTAAATGGACTTTGTAAGTGATAAAAGAAGGAAAAAATTATATGATGCATTGGCTGAATTAAATATGATTCGTTGTGAAGAATTCAGATTCATTCTTAAGATTGTTTTGAAAAAGGAAATGTAGTATTCTTTTATAATGAAGACGGTTGTTATGTAGTATACCTAAATGCATAAGTCTTGTAAATGTATAAGTTATAAGATAAATTGAAATTTGAGAGTTTACCTGCATTGGTTGTGTAAATAATTTTGTACTTGTATGGATGAGATGGATTCTATCTTGTTGATATTATTTTTATATTATTTCTATGTTAATTGGTTGTTGATATTATTTTTATATTATTTCTATGTTAATTGGTTATCTTATCATAAGTTGGATAGAGGGATTTAGTTCAATCTCCCTATTTGTGATACAACTTGTTAAGTTGCAGAATATGATATTTGTTATCTAAACTATATAAAATAGTAATGTAATGTGTGATGAACATACATTAAGAAAATGTGGACATCGGATAGGATAAACCCTAACACATAACATGTAGAGAAAGACTCTTCTCTTTCTTAATGGATTATAAACCAAAAAGTTTTGTAAGTATGACTACAATTTATTAGACTTCATTTCAAAGTATACCTAATATTAGATATATTCTGGTGTTTAACTTTCTAAAAAAATTTTGTAATTTTTAAATAAGATATATTATAATGCTGCACAGTTGCGGTTAATTGACAGTTTAACTATGTGATCAATTATTAAAAAGTGACTATGAAAATAATGAAGTTATTAGTGGGATAAATGAAGAAAATTTGGGAAGAACTTATTAAGAATTCGATTAGGTTTTGGCAGGGTTACTGTAATCAATTTTTAATCCAAACTAACAATGTATTAACAATCTTCTTGGGGGTATGTACATCTCGATGAGGTAGTTTCTGTAGGATGTTGGTACATGCCAACTGTATGGATATACTTTCGAGAAGGCTTGATTCTTCTCAAGAATATAGCATTTTAGTTGACATGTGGCCTCACCTTTCAGCATTGATCATCTAGATCTACACACATCTGGAATTTGGACTTGAACCTATTTTCTCTCTAGGTCTAGATAGGAGCATATTTAGGATAGGAATCAAGTTCCAAAGGTTCAGGGTACGTTTGCATATTTGGATGACTTAGGTCAAATGAGTATCCCCACCTACCCTAAGCCTTTGTGAGCATCTTCCTATAATAGGTTATGTTTCTATCTAGGGCTAGGGTAAAACTTGGAACAAGTGTACTGACGGTAGTTAGTAAAGACCCATCATGATAATAGAAGAGTGAGGTGAAGGACGTATTCCGAAATAACAAGTATGTCATATTAGAATAGTGACATACATAGTATGTCATAAATATTTGGCCAAAGTATCAAAAACTATTGGTTGTGTTGTCCTATGTCACCAAGTTTAAAATAATGTGATATTAGATGAATATTGGTAATAGATAGCCAGATATGTTCTTTAAATAGATCACTTAGTACAAAGTGTAGGGTAGGATGACAAAGTATACAATATGTATTCAATACATAAGATAACATAAATAGATCAGTAGCTTACCGAGTTATGGAATGAATAGATCGGTGAGTCACCAAGTCATTACAACTGCATATATTTATCCATTGAATTTGATTGGCATGGAATGTTTGTTCTAAATATTGTTTTATTTAGAACAGTGAACATTATTAGAAAAAAAAATCTCTTGATTCTAAAGTCTTAAAATGGGAATGTTACATCTTGGTATCAGAGATGAAGATTACAGCTCTTGGACCTATTGTGTCCACAATCAAATGAAACTTAAATTTTCTTGTAACAAAAAATGGTGAGAACAAGAGGAAACATTGCAAATAACCCTCCACCTAAGGAACGAGTAGCAACTACCCAGAAACTTGATGAGATCATTGTTGCCCTGTTAGACACAAGAGATCATTTGGCTGTGCTGGAACAACAAGTAATGGGTAATGAGGAGGAAGAATAAGTTGATAACAATAATCAGTCACCTCTAGGGGACAATAATAATTAGTCACCTCTAGGGGACAACACCAATGTGGGTGTTGATAATAACAATGTTAACATACCTATTCAGCCTAAGAACAAAAAGGCTATGCTAGTAGAAGAACTCACTAATGACATAAAAAGGATAATCCCACCCAAGTTTGATGGAACCACATTAGGAGATGGGGCTGAGAACTGGCTCAGTGAAATGGAGAAATACTTTGCAATAAGAAATTTTTTAGAAGAAACAAAGGCGATATGGGGAGCATATCAACTTTCACACAAAGCATATTTGTGGTGGGACAACTGTAAGGATGAGTTGAACATTGATGAATATAATATCACATGGGACTAATTTAAGGGTTACTTTAGGCAACGATGGCTGCCATAACTTTACTATGATAAAAAAAATGACTGAATTTTAGAACTTAGCTCAAGGAAAGCTAAATGTAACTGAGTATTGGGAGTGATTTACAAAAATCCTTAAGTATGTGCCTTAGTACAAAACTGATGAGAAGTTCAGGATAGAAAAATTCATCATGGGATTAAATCCCATTATAGGAGGAGAGGTGGATGTTCACAGCCCAACCATGATGGAAGGGGTTTTTGAAACAACCATAAGGCATGAATAGAAATTAAAGGCAATTTATGCTCATAAGGAGGAAGTAAGGAAGAAGAATCCCAACTCCTCTTCATCCTCTCTTGCACCCAAGAAAGGACCATGGAAGAAATTCAGAATGAAAAGTAAGTTTTCATCTAATGCAAATAGGAAAGCAACAACAAACAAGTTTACTGGTAATACACGGAACAACTTTGCCAAGAACAATAATAAAAGACAGAAGTCCTATGGGGATCAAAATGATACCTCTAAGGCTGGAATTAAAAATGAGCCTAGGAAGGGACCTATAGGAGGATGTTATAATTGTGGAAAAGATCATTACGAGAATCAATTTCCTTTGAAGAAGGATGATCCCAATCAATAACACAAGATACATGCTGCAATAGCTAACAAGCAGGCTAAGAAATAGGCCACACCAATAGAAGTTCCGGGTAAGTTATTTGGTTTACCAATAAATAGTCTTTTTGATACTGTAGCTACTAAATGTTTTATTTCTAGTAAATTAGCATCAAAATTAAAAAGAAAAGTTGGAAACATGGATAAAACATGGACTGTACAGTATGGTAATAATGGTGTTCATACGGTTACTATGTGTCTTTTTGGAGCAGTCCTTGATTTACCTAACTTTTCCACAGAGGTTGATCTTTATGTTGCACCTTTAGGGTCTTATGATGTAATCATAGGTGTTAATTGGTTAGCAGAACGTAAGGCTAAAGTGAAATATTTTGAAAAATAAATTAGTGTTTTAGACGACCTGTAGAAAATAGAAAAGATTTAGGGTGTGAAACTTGAAATTTCTATTAGAAAATTGTCAGCTATGCAACTTAAAAAGGTGAAAAATAAAGGATGTACCTTATATGCAGTAAAAATTACTGAATCAACAGAAGAAAGTAGTGACATTACGAAATGATATCCATTGTTACGAGACTTTAGGGATGTATTTCCGGTAGAATTACTAGGTCTACCACCCAAAAGAGAGTTTGACATCACAATTGAAATCAAACTAGGTACTGAACCTATTTTTAAGGCACCTTATCAAATGAATACTATAGAATTAGTAGATCTTAAGGCTCAATTGCAAGAAATTTTTTCTAAGGGTTTTATTAGACTAAGTGTTTCACCTTGGGGAGCACCTGTAATTTTTATGAAAAATAAATATGGAACACTTATATTGCGCATTGATTACAGAATGTTAAACAAGGCAAAAATCAAGAATAGATATCCACTCCCTAGGATTGATGATTTATTTGATCAGATACGTGGAGAATCGGTATATTCCAAGATAGATCTTCTATCTGGATATCATCAAAATTAAATTAAGGATGAGGATATTCATAAAACAACTTTCAGATCAAGGTATGGACATTATGAGTTTACAGTTTTACCTTTTGGATTAACTAATGCACCTGTGGATTTTATGAATTTAATGAATAATATATTTAAAGAATACTTGGACAAATTTGTGCTCGTATTCTTGGATGACATTCTCATATATTCTAAAATCATTGAGGAGCATCATGAGCATTTGAAAATAGTTTTGGAAATTCTGAGAAAGAGACAGTTATTTGGTAAGTTGTCCAAATGTTCCTTTTACGACATAGAAGTTCACTATCTGGGATATGTAATTAGTAAAGATGGAATTTCTATAGATCCTTCAAAAATTATAGCTATAATAGAATGGCCTAAACCAAAGAATGTACATGAAGTTATAATCTTCATGGGACTTCATGGCTACTATAGGAAATTTGCAAAAGACTTTTCTAAGATAGCTGCACCAATAAATTCCTTACAGAAGAAAGATAACATGTTTGTTTGGAGTGAGAAATGTGAAATTGCATTTAAAACCTTGAAGGAATAGTTAAATTTTACACCTATTATTGCAGTACCATATCCTAATGGAGATTTTATGGTGGTAACTAATGCATCCAGTGAAGGTCTAGGAGGTATTTTGTTACAAAGTGGTCATGTTATAGCATACGAAATTAGAAAAATTAAGTTACATGAGTTGAATTATGCTCCACATGATTTAGAGTTTACTACCATTTTTCATGCACTCCAAGTTTGGAGGCATTATCTGCTTGGTAAACCATTTGAGTTGAAAACTGATCATCTTGGGCTGAAGTACATTTTTACTTAGCCAAATCTGAATTCAAGACATCGAAGGTGGTTATATTTTTTGTCTCAATGATATTTTGACATAAGTTACATTAAAGGAAAAGAAAATAGATTGGTTGATGCTCTAAGTCGTATGAAGCACATTTCTGCTCTTATAACACTTAGAACTGAGTTTAAGGATGAAGTAAAAAGTGTTATGGAATCTGATTCTTACTTTCAACAAGTAAAAGTAGTACTTGCTGTAGATTCTAATGATTTGAGGTATAAAGGTTTTCACTTTGATAGAGAAGGGATCTTACAATTTTAAAACAGAGTCTATGTACCTTTGCTTGATGATTTGAGAAAGAAATTTTTAACTGAATTTCACAATTCACCTTTTTCTGGACACCCTGGAATTACTAAGATCTTTGCTAATATAAAACAACAATATTTATGGAAAGGAATGAAAAAGGATGTTATTGATTTTTTGACACATTTCCTTGAATGTAAACGTGTTAAAGAATAATATATGCACCCAACCGGTTTGTTGTATCCTCATAGCATACTGCAATACAAATGGTAGGTAATAAGCATAGATTTTGTACAAGGGTTACCTATGTGGAGAAATAAGCATGATGTTATCTTAGTGGTTGTTGATAAACTAACAAAGGTAGCACATTTTATTGCCAGAAATCTGAAGGATGATTCTCCTATTTTGGCAAGAAGATTTGTACATGAAATTTTTAGATTACATGGAGTACCTAAGTTAATCATTTCAGATAGAGATCCTAGAATGACATCAAGATTTTGGCAAACACTTAATGCAACTCTAGGAACTAAGCTAAATTTTAGTTCTGCATATCATCCAAAAATAGATGGGTAGACTGAAAGAGTAAATCAAGTTTTAGAAGATATGTTACGAATGTATTGCATGGATCAACAATATAAGTGGGAAGAGTATCTTCCATTAGTTGAATTTGCATACAATAATACATATCATGCTTCTCTTAAGATGGAACCTTTCGAGGCATTATATGGAAGAAAATGTAGAACCCCTATTAGTTGGGATAGCATAGAAGATAGAGAGGTAATTGGACCTGAAATCCTTATGGGAATGGAACAAGTTAAAATGATTTGTGAACACTTGAAAGAAGTAGCAGATAGGTAAAAGAGTTGCGCTGACTTGAAGCGGGTTGATAGGAAATTTGAACTCAGTGAGAAGGTTTTTCTTCAGGTTAAACTGAAAAAGAGTTCTATAACTTTTGGCAAGGCTACCAAGTTATCACCACATTATGTGGGACTTTTTGAAATAGTTGAAGTAATCAACCCTGTAGCTTATCGTTTAACATTACCACCTACTTTGTCACAAATGTATTATGTTTTCCATATTTCTTTACTTAAGAAATACGTTTTATATTTATCACATGTGTTGAATTGGAATTCCTTGCAGGTCCATGACCTAGAAATAATCATGGTTAAACCCATACGAGTGCTTGAAACTCTCCAGTTGCATTTAAGAAATTGAGAAATAAGTCAATTTAAGGTCCAGTGGGACCAGTTTAACGAAGATAGTGTAACTTGGGAAAATATAGAGGATATGAAAACTGCTTTTCCATATCTATTTGAAGAGAATTGATTCTGTTCATTGATAAAAATTTATGATTTTATCTTTAAATGACAATAAGTATGCCAGTTTTGGGCAGATATTTATTTGATTTGAATAAACAACTATTTAATGTTGATTTCTAGTACTATAAGGTTTTAATATATTTGACTTAGGATAAGAGAAGTGAATGAATTGATTGTCCTTGGTGTAAATTATTAAAAGAGGCAATCATCGGGAAGATGATTCTTTTAGGAGGGAAGCATGTAACACCCTTGATAGTTTTTATTTTCCTCCTTTACATTTCAAGTGTTGACATGTGTTTTTCCTTATAAAGATATGTTCTTTTGATTGTTGGAGATCATGCTTGATATGGACAAATCATTTCTATTCTTAAGATCCTTTGACTAAATTGGAATGGCTTCCTTGAATCTATTTTTCACTTCTTTTAAATGAATTGCAATCTGGTTTAAGAGTTGTAAACTTATCTATTAATATGAATCATCCTTGGATCAATTTCAGTGATCCAAGGAATGTTTTAAATATACTATGTTGAAGGAATGGTAAATTGACATTCCATGAATTAAGTGACATATCGGCTGAACTATGTTGTTACAAGTTTTTTGATTTTTTTGTGAACATATTTCCATTCAGCTGTATGTTGTGCTTGGGTCCTTGGAGATCGATCAAGATAGGACATTGTGGATGAACATGAAAATATAGTCTGTTCATGGCATAGGAAGAATTTGGGATCCTAAAAAGGACTATCCTACATGATCCTAAGCTAGGTAAGAATATTTTCTACCTAAGCTATGTCACTTAATAGAATTGTTATTCTAACCTAATGTCTAAAACTATTATGTTGTGAATTAATCTAATCTATTTGGAAACTACCTTAGGCTATGTGTTAAGACCTATGGTGGAAATTTGTTGTTAGGGTTATATCCTAAGGTATGTATTATAAACTACCTAAGATCTAACCTAAGCAATTTGATCTATCCTAAATTAATGGGTATGGAAGGGGAATTAGGTGGTCACATGTATTAAGGGTGATGGTGCCTATGGAATTTATGTTATTGATAAGGTTTTAATGCATAGGATACTGCCAGTTTTGGTAGGGGCTAGTGAATTGGTGGAGGCTTATGTGGAAATATCACTAAAATAGAATTTCATGTTAAATTTGATTTGGTAATCGCCAGACTTGGAAGGTGGTGGTAAGGAAGGATAGGTAGGAAAATTGGAATTAATGAAACTTATTTTTTTAATTTTTCATGCACAAACCGTCTTGATAGGCATGCAAGTGGGTTTGTTTTGGGTTTTTTCACTTTGCAAGTTTCACAATTTTTGCTCTGCATGCTCTCTAGTTTTTCAAACAAGCAAATTGAACTACACTAAATGGCTATTTTTGAAGTCTTAGACCTATTTTCGGTTTTTGGAATGTATAAGAGACAATGTTGAAAAAGAATATGGTTGTTTGATCTTTCATGGAGAAGAGGATAAGTTTTGAGCTCAGCTGGAGGTCTCCTTCAATTTGGTAGAAGCACTATCAGGCATGATAGGTTGTAATCTTTAAGATCTCTTGATTTCTTCTAAATGTTTCATTAAAATGATTCTACTCTTTTGAGATTCTTAGCTTTCATGTTTTATCTGGTTACATGTTTGCTGGGTTTTATAATCTCTGTTATCTTGGATATGAATCCATGGAAAAAATAATGTTGGTTTTGAAACTACCTTTTTAATAGTTTAATAGTGATACATGCATGTGAAACTTGTATTAATAGCTCTACTTTCCATTTCTGAAATTTTTATTCAAGGTTGTTGTGTTGGAACTGACCTTCATTGCAATATTTGGATTCTGAACTATATGGGAACCTTGAGTTTCGTCTTATCTTGTTGGAGTTTTTATTTTTCTTGAGCTTGTAATTGAGCTTCTATTTGGTTTGGATCTTGTTTTTTTTTTTAGGTTTGATGAAAGTTGGTAATGGAGGTTCTTGATGCTCTGACCTGTGTTTGGGAATCTTGGGTAACTCGAAACTATTGTTGAAATCCATATGTGGCTCTATACCCGTGTTTTATTCGTGTGTTTCTCTAGACTATTAATGGAGGTTTTTGTTTTACACCGCATTGTTATTTTGTTACTTGTATAGTTCTGAACTCTTGTTGAAGCTCATGTTTCATTTTGAGATGGTATAAGGGCTTCTTTTTTAAAGTATAAATTGGAATGAGAAATTTGTGTTTCCCTGAACCTATGACTAGAGACTTTTGTAGCTCTGAACTATTAATGGAAGGTTATATTTTATACTTCCCTTGTATTCAAATACTTGTGTAGCTCGAAAATTTTGTTGAGACCTCGTGTTTGACTCTGTTATGGTATTTTGAGTTGGGTTTTACTTGCATTAAAAGTTTAAAACTTATAACTCTTTTGTTGAACCATTGTTCCAAGAAAAATGGGAGAATAGTAGGATGAGTTGTTGGGTAAACACCTTGAGACCTTAACCGAAAATGTCTTTGTTTGATGAATGGATTTGGTAATTCCTTTTTGAGAACTGTTTTGTCTTTTCTGAGATGGCAATGTCATTTTATCGGGGGTATTATTTTCCCCTCTACTTTTTGGAAACCCATGTCTTAAGATATTTTAGAATAAGCTCTGGGTTTTGTTTAAAAGAAGAGTTTAATTACTTTAGTTCTATGAATTTTTATTGTGGGATTACTTTGTCTATGTTCAGGTTGTTTTTGTATTTAGTCCTTATTGAATTGAGAACTAATTACTCTTTTGAAATGCAATATTGAAATATAACAATGGGATTTCAAACTTTGAGTTCAATGATACTCTGAACATGTTTAGCATACTGATCAGCTTATTTTTCTATTCTTGTTGGATATAGTAAATAAACCTGGTATCTGTTTAAAAGAAAGGAATGTGATTCCTTTGGAACAAAATGTTGTTTTTAGGACTGTTATGCATATTTCATTCTAAGATTAGAATTGAAACTCATGTTTATTAAAGGTAAAGGATTGTAAGGAAAATGGAAGTCTATTTTCCTCTTACATTTAGTCGATTTTGTTCTCTCTCCTAGGAACTAGCTTATGAATTTCTTTCTTTGAATTAAAAGTGGAAATTCTTTGTTAGTAAAATAAATGAAATATTGATTGAAACATTCTCTGATTAAGATCCCTTTCTTTCTACTGTTGGGATAAGTTCATCAAAAAATTTTGCTTTGATTCTCTTATGAAATGGAGATTTCTGTATGAGTTGTTTGGTCTTCCTTATTCAAATCATTTTTAGAAATGATGTAGGAAGAGATAGATTATTCAGTTTTATTGAACTTAAAATGTAATCTTGTTGGCAGATTGCTTTTTTGACAAGGCTTTTCTTTGTTTGGTTTGTGATGAGTAAGTTTTGTCTCTTGCACTCTATCTTGTTATAGATCCTCCTTAGATGGACTCGAGCGGAGATTAACACCTGTATAAGTCTACCTTGATTTTTGAATGTTGGTTTCAGATCTTTAAATTTTAACTTCTAACATGTGGAAGTAGAATTAGACTTGCAGGTAGACTGTTTGATCATCTATTACTTCTTGGATTGAAATGGGATTCTGTTCTGATGAATATCTTAAAGGTTGAAATTTAAGGTAGTTGTCCTTTTAATGAAACTGTAATTCATGTTATGAATTTGTTTCAATTTTTCAGATGCATTGTGTAGAGCATAGTTTGTAATGGTTCTTCTTTTAATTTTGCTTAGGAGTTAGATGAATCATCCTAATGAAAACCATGCTTTAAACCCTTATTTTGGTTAAATCAAAGATAAATGTTATATTCAATTATGATAGAATTGGGAACAATGAGATGATATGATTTGTTGTTTGATTAAATATAATTGATAGGATCAATTAAAATTTAATTTTGTAAGGCAGATATAATGGATTATATTCCATTCTTCTCTTGAAAGTAAATTCAATTGGTTAAACATACTTCTTTTCTATTTGCTATTACTTAAATTGATATTTATGATGTAATAATTGTCTCATTAAAGAAGAGTTTTTTTAATGGAACAATTATTGGAATGCACCTTGTTTTAAGGCTTAGTGCTTATCATGCTCAGTTCATTGAACTAACATGTGCTTGCAAATTTTACAGATGGACTTCGTAAGTGATAAAATAAGGTAAAACTTATATGATGCATTGGCTGAATTAAATCTGATTCCTTGTGAAGAATTCTAATTCATTCTTGAGATTGTATTGAAAAAGGAAATGTAGTATTCTTTTATAATGAAGACGGTTGTTATGCAATATACCTAAATGTATAAGTTATAAGATAAATAGAAATTTGAGAGTTTACCTGCATTGGTTGTATAAATAATTTTGTACTTGTATGGATGAGATGGATTCTATCTTGTTGATATTCTTTTTATATTATTTCTATGTTAATTGGTTATCTTTTCATAAGTTGGATAGAGGGATTTAGTTCAATCTCCCTACTTATGATGTAGCTTGTTAAGTTGCAGAATATGATATTCGTTATGTAAACTATATAACATAATAATGTAATGTGTGATGAACATACATAAAGAAAATGTGGACATTGGGTAGGATAAACCCTAACACGTAATGTAGAGAAAGAATCTTCTCTTTCTTAATGGATTATAAACCAAAATGGTTTGCAAGTATGACTACAATTTATTAGACTTAATTTTGTATGAATTCTACCTTATATGGGATATATTCTAGTGTTGAAAATTCTAAAAAGTTATTGTACTTTTTAAATAAGATATATTATAACGCTGCACAGGTGCGGTTAATTGACATTTTAACTATGTGATCAATTATTAAAAAGTGACTATGAAAATAAGGAAGTTCTTAGTGGGCTAAATGAAGAAAATTTGGTAAGAAATTATTAAGCATTGGATTAGGGTTTGGTAGGGTTGTTGTAATCAGTTTTTAATCCAAAATAATAATGTATTAAAATTCTCCTTCGAGGTATGTACATCTCAATGAGGCAGTTTCTATAGGATGTTGGCACATGCCAACTATAGGGATATAATTTTGAGAAGGCTTGATTCTTATCAAGAATACAATGTTGTAGTTTACCTGTGGCATCACCCTTCCACATTGATCATCTATATCTACACACATCTAGAACTCAGACTTGAACCTAGTTTCTCTCTAGGTCTTGACAGGAGCATATTTAGGATAGAAATTAGCTTCTAAAGGCTCAGGGTATGTTTGCACATTTGGATGACATAGGTAAAATGAATATGCCCATCTATCATAAGCCTTTTTGAGTGCCTTACTATAATAGGTTATGTTTCTATCTAGGGCTAGGGTAAAACCTAGAACAAGTGGTATGACAGTAGTCAATAAAGACCAATCATGTAATAGAAGAGTGAGGTGAAGGAAATATTCCAAAATGATGAGTATGTCATCTAGGAATAGTGACATACATAGTATGTTATAAATATTTGTCCAAAGTATCACAAACTATTGGTTACATTATCCTATGTCACCAAGTTCAAAACAATGTGATATCAGATGAATATTGGTAATGGATATTTAGATATGTTCTTTAAACAAATCACTCAGTACCCAGTGTAGGGTAGGATGACGAAGTACACAAAGTATACAATATGTATTCAATACATAAGATAACATAAATAGATTGGTAGCTTAACAAGTTATGGAATGAATAGATCAGTGAGTCACTGAGTCATTACAACTACATATGTTTATCCATTGAATTTGATTGGCTTGGAATGTTTGTTCTAAATATTTCTTTATTTAGAACAATGAACATTATTAAAAAAATAAATTCTCTTGATTCTAAAGTCTTAAAATGGGAATGTTACAAGAACTAGCTTCCCCATCACCTCCCTCATTTTTATCTTTATCTTTCTCATTCCCCCGGAGGGTACCCTTACCCTCTTTCATTTTAATAAGACACTCCACAAGATTAATTTCATCTTACTCGTCTTACTCCTCCATGGATGTTGTCAAAGGATGATCCAAAACCAACTTTTCATTCTCAACCAGAAGAAGAATCAGGCCCTCATGTAGGGGCAGCTCAGCTTTCTCATTTTGGAAAGCCATCAGTGAATTCAAAAGAGAGGTGGCTATGAAAAAGGGAATACTAACCATAAAATTGTGATGAAACATGTTGAGGAAGGTCATGTGATGGGTATAGATTTTTCTATACTTACCCTCCAGAGTGATATACTTCATAACCTGTAGGCAGACATCCTTCTAGATTCCAGGAATGCACGAGCATGCAATGCCATCAGTGAAGAAAAAACAAGTCTCCTTGCCAACAAAAAAATGCTCAATCTCAAGGTCTCTATGGGTTCTTTCCTTGTAGATTTTTAAACCATCCATCTTCATTTCTGTCACCCTAGCAATATTGGCCTTCGAGACCTCGACCTCCACACCACAGACAGTAAAAACCCCTTCTTTCCAAGCTTGGCCAAAATCCTTGGAAAGAGCAGGGTCGTGACCATATAATTTAGCAATAAAATTACTAAATCCCCCAACTTTAAGCTTGTTCCATAGATCCCTGTTGCTCTCTTCCATATTCTGACTGGCGAGTTCCACACGAATCTGGTCGCCACCCATCCGCACTTTGTCAAGGTTGCCTTTCCAGCTAAAACTTATCACAATCCACAAACTAATCTTCCTATCTAGGTTCAAATTGAAACAGTGATTTTTGTATAAAATATCTTGGTGCCTGAAATACTTGCCCCCACTCGTGCCGACATCATGAAACTTAGCGCCTTTTTCCTTAATGATTTCATCATTAATATTAGAGGGTAATCTCTCCCCTTTTCACCAAATTTTGTATTCATTACAAAGGACTCCCACGTTATCCATCTTGTCTGCACATTTATTTCCCTGCCTCAAAATATGATTGATAAATATCTTGTCAAAGAACTTTAGCAATTCCTTGATATCTTGAATAATATTTTTTATCGGCCAGTTGATCTTACTTTTATTGAGAAGAGCATTTATAACAATTAAGGAATCTCCTTCAATCTGAATGTCCTTAAGGCCTTTTTCCTTGGCAACCAAAATACCCCAAAGGAGGGCTCTAGCTTCTGTCATGTTATTAGTTTGCTTACCCAGGGGTCCAGCATAGACAAATAAGCAATCACCCTCACTATTCCTTAAGATGCCACCTCCCCCAGCTTGGCCAGGGTTTCCTTTTGAGGCCCCATCAAAATTCATTAAGTTTATAATTAAAAGTAAAATTGAGTTTCTAATTTAAGGCATTTTAATTTTTTAATTTAAAAATGAGAAAAGTTATAAACTTTTTTAGGTTCTTTTTAAGATATTAAACTTAACTGGAATATATATATATATTATAATATATATATAATCATAGTTTTTAATTAATCTAGTTTTTTTATTTTCCTTTTTTAAAAGTTACCTAGGCCATATAATAGGTTAGTATTATTTATTAAAATCATATAGGTTTATTTAGGTGCCATAAGAGCACATAAGACAACTTTAATTAATAGTTTAATTGGTTTATAAAGTGGCCATATGGGGACATGGTGATATATTATAAAAGTATGAACTATAATTTTTTGTTTATTATAAATATAAACATCCTTCCAAATTTTATACATGGTCTTTAGAAAAGAAAATAAGGAATATTTAAGAAATTAATATGCAATGATTTAAAATTATAGGGTTTAAACTTAGGTCAAGCTGGTAATGTTTATTATAATTAACCACTTAGAATATAGCATAGACATAGGTTTGGAATAAAGTATCCCAACATATAACAATGTCTCCGGGAAGTAGCATTTCCCCAATCTAAGTTAACCTTTTGTCATAAGCTTTTCACAAGGTCAATGAGATAAATGCAAAAACCTACATTCATGAGAAGCATGTCTTTAATATGGGAGGACCATTGTTTTTACACTTGGCATTTTACCTAAGGGTTTTTTAGGATAAGTTTTATTTATGTCACAGTAAAACAAAACAATTAAATATAAATGTAAGTCTAATGTGAAAAGTATTAAAATACAAATTATAATTTTTCTACGATAGATTTAATTGTATTGGGGAAATATTTTATGGGCCAAGGGGATTATAATTTATATTTTAAATATATAATTGTTTAATATTGAACTCTCTATAGTTACTTTAGAATTTTTTTGTAAATTTGATATTTATTTGTCTTACACTATTTATACAATTACTACGCCGAAAGACGTATTCACTAGGGGAAAGCCCCTCTCCCTCTAACAAGTGATAGAAATCTTACGGTTCAAAAACTCTGCATCGTCAATAATCTTGATGGTGAGAAATAGCTACGTACAGACATTGTGCAGTGTATTAATATGCAGTGGCAGCTGACAGGTCTATAACATGTGCAACACGTGTCATGTACACTCCGAAATTGGTCGTCTGGTATATTTCTCACTTTTAGTGGTCTTTGATTCATACACCACTATTTTGATTTCTTCCAGCAATGGCAGTAATGGTGACTAAGATAGATCTATTCATCTATGTACCTACACCACGGAACGGGAACTAGAATGGCACAAGCCTCAAGATCCTCGCACCCAAAACCATAGTTTGCTGCATGGAGTTCATTTATTTTATGATAGGGGTAAAAATTATGGCATCTTAGTTCATGCATCTGGGATCTCCTGATTCTTTTCAAAAAAAAGCATATCAGTGGTAAATAGCAGGTACAAAGGTCGTGAAGGATATTTCAGGTAACTACGGGCCACCCTTGTTGGCTAGTCATCTGAGATTGGCAAGACTTCTTTAATGAAAAAAAGAAATCTTCAAGATCTGGATGAAAAAATACCAGAGCACCGTGTACAGGGTGAACATGCCACCATGAGCAGACCCTTTTTTTCCAGACCCGCGGTTCATCATGCTACTGGACGCCAAGAGTTTCCTCATGCTCTTCGAAACTAGTAAGCTTTAAAAAATAGATATTTTCACCGTGCACCTACATGCCAAGTCCTGATTACACCACCGACTTCTACACACTCTGTGTAAAGGTTGTGAAGGAGATTTGGGTAGCTACTGGCCACCCATGTTAGGTGTCATCTGAGATCAACAGGACTTCTTTAATGGAAGAGAATAATTCTTCAAGATCTGAATGGGAAAAGGATATTTCTAGAGCACCGTGATGGTACCATGAGTTTAAGGTGAACATGTCGTAGGGCGGGCCCTTTTTACTAGACCCGTGGGTCATCATGCTACTGGATGCCAAGAATTTCCCCGTGCTCTTTGACACCATTAAGGTTGAAAATATATATCTTTTCATTAGAACCTACATGCCCAGTCCTGATTACACTAGCGACTTCCGCATGCTCTCCTACCTCAATCCCTCCGAAGAGAATCATGGCAAGCTCAAGAATTTATGCTTTGAGGTGCTCATGATGAACCATGACTGGTGCATCTCGTAGTTCCAACGGGTCACGTAAGAGTCTGTGGGACACTCTGGAGAAGGAGCTTATGGCACATGGGAGGGCGGGATATAATGACACCTCCGAACACATGACGTTCAATTTTTTGTGCAGTTGTTTTTTTTAAGAAACCACCCTGATGTTCTTCAATATTTTAGAGGTCCCATCGCTCCCATTGTAATTGATTTTCACCCAGTCCATATCCTGTTTCATGTAAGTGGTTCCAATAACATGGGAGACATTAGTTATATCAATATAGTTGAAGAAAAAAATGGTGGGCCTCTTGCAAGTGTTTCTAGGAACGGTGTGGGTGTTGAAGAGGAAGGAAAATTTCTAGGTGGCATCAGGAATATTTGCAGAGGGGACTCAAGAACACGGGGGACATCATTTCGTTCAAAGATTTACATGTAGTATCCCCACGAAACATACACCGTCCAATTAAGCCACATGTCATAGCAAATGCTTTGTTGTATAATGTTGTCTGGATCCACCATGGCAGGCTTCATGAAATGGCGTAGTGATGCCACTAGGTGCACTGCTAGCAGCCCGAAAAAGTTTCCATGAATGTCGAACTGCACACGAAAACACAATAGAAAATTTGGGGAAAAAATCATTTCAAATTTATAACTTTTTCTTCGAAAGATGACTCGCAATTTTTTTTAGGATTAATTGTAGTTATGATTTGAAATTTGTTCAAAAGATCATATTTGTAATTGTCACTTTTCAGGGTATTAAAACCCCAATTGTCACTTTTCAGTTTAAAATAAATTTTGGGAAACCATAGATATTTAATATTTTTAATATGGGATAGCGATAGAGATATTAACTGTGTATGTTTTAATATTTTTAGTTACGTTGAAAGGCATATTCACTAGGGGAACACCTCCTCCCATCTGAAACGGAAAGAGACACCCAGGGTTGAGATGATTTGGTTGATGATGTGTCGTCATGCGTAAGCCTTACACTTGGCGGTGAAATGGAAGGAATGGCAGGTGGTTTTTTGTGATGGCTCCGTTTAGTGTAGTTCCTCTCACGTACTGTTAAATTTTGTTTTACCTTGGTTAACATGGATTTCAACATAGTTAATGCCATTTTTTATACCTATGGCAATTAACGCCTTTGGATTTGAAATAAAGTGCTTCTATTATTATGCAAGGAAAATGACATGTCTGACAAGGCTACTTAGAATGCGTCGCTCTCTATGTTCTGCTTTCAGTTTTGAAGCATCCATGGTGGTTGGTTTGATTATCCAGGGTGGTTGGTTTGTTTGACATGGGTCTATTTTTCCCGTTCAACTTTTATTTTTTTGTTAAATACATGGAGAAAAAAAATAGATACGATACTTTTGAAGCCATACGATTCATATAATATCTTTTCAACCGCAATGTTATCAGTCTAAGGAATATCTATATCAAATGCCCTCAAAAACAAATCTAAAATGTGTACTAACTCTGCAAACCCATAATTTTCCTGCATTAAACTTGTCATGTTAAGAAAATATTGATAATGGTGTACAACATTAGGATAAATCTAAAATATCTATATAACTTGGAAATCATAAAATTTCATTATGTCGAAATACTTTTACACATGAGGAATGGTCCACCCCTTCTAACAACTGATGAGACATGAATGCAAAAAATGAATTGATCGACAAATCACAGACTTTCATATGCCCTTCACGTGGCAGTTAATGGTTCGACAATTAAATTTTTTCTAAAATAAGAAATAAATCATTTTTTCGCATGTACCTGCTAGAGAATTTTGGAGCAAGATAATGGTTCAACAGTTAAATATTTTTTGAAATAAGAAATAAATCATTTTTTCTCATGTACCTACTAGAGAATATCTTTTCTCAATTCATCGATTGGGGGTTTTGAAGCAGAAATGGAGGCAACCATGGGCTCTATGTCTTACTACTCCTTAACTAACTCTGGCAACAATGACAGTAACTGTTGTGGCGGTATGAAGTCCACAAACACATTCCTCTGAGTGGATCTATTCATTTGAATAGGTCCTAGCGATTGCACTATGGGAATGAACTTTGTATTCCCCTCCAACCACATGCTCAAAAATCTCATGCTTTTCCAGACGATGAAAGGGGCGATGAACCTGCAAAAAAATATTAATTTAAGGAAAGAGAATACCATTCCCTTGCTAGGATCATGGTTGAGAGTGAAGGTACCACATGCCAGAGAAGAGCGTGATAGGTAGGTATTGCACATGTAAACCTTCCCCCTCACAGCCTTGTACTATGAAAAAGAGATCACATTAAATGCAGTTATAGATGGATAGATCCTTAGTAATATCCTCATTGACACTGACATGGAGGTTAATGTTCTAACTTTGGATGCATATGGGGCATCAGATGGGAAGACCTGCATTATAGCCATCTTCGAATGTGTTATATATGGAAAAAAATACTAATGTGATGCCCATCGGTGTATTAAAGGATGTAGCTATCACTATCTAGGGAGCTAAGTTTACTGGAGACTTCGAAGTCTTGGTGCTCACCAAGGTAGACAATTTCCTAGCACTACTTGGGCATCCATGGTGTTACAAGAACAATGCAGACCTTTAATTGAACAAAGGGTACATCAAATTTGAAAGTAAGGAGGAATGTGTCATTATACCCATGGATGATGGGAAGTCAAGACCCTATATTGAACCTTTGGGGGAAGATGTTCTCGACAGGATATATGTGTGCTCAATCAGGGACCCAGAGATAATGCATCCTACTGATGGAGTTATCTAGTTTGAGGATGCTCAGTCAATAAGTGATACCACTAGTCTAGCATGTGATAATTGGGTGCATGGAACTTATGAATTGATGGGATGATAGTTGAGAGGGTCCGTGACCAAGGTGACAAAGGCATGCATAGTTTGACGCCTAGGAGGAAAGGAGCTACCTAAGTATTTAGGAGGAGCCTTCCCTAAGATCTTTTTATAGGAAATGGAAGCTCAATGGAAGAATTAGAAGGAACAAAGGGGGATGTTAAGTTATGTCCTACTTGACATAGCTACATGGTGGTGGGTTACACATCAAGAGAACCTTTTGGAATGACACGAGGTAAGAATTTCTCTCTTTGTCAAATTCTCTAGGAGCAATGTGCCAACAACCATCAAGGAATTCCATGGGAAGGAGCCCACCTATTTCCATATCTAGGAGTGTGAAAGGATCTAGAGAGAAGGCCCAGAATATTTTTCACCATCCCTCTTGGTGCACAAGTTGTACTCTACATTGTAGGGTTACACACATGCATGGAACATTCATTTGGAGACACCCCGCTAGATAGGGAATTGGCAAGAGCTCACGGATGTCCTCATTCAAACCTTTGAGTATCGGAGTACTAAGCCATCAGTTGATAATGCCTTGCAAGGTATTAAGCACCTTACCATGTGGGATAGTGCTATGGTGCAAGATAGGCTATTGGAGTTACTAGGTGGAACAGGTTTGGAGGCGCACTTTGAAGAAGTAGAGGAAATATAAGAGTTACAGCTTGAGCACGTGTGTTTTGAAAAGGAGAAAGGGAAGTTGGTGTATGTAATTGATGGGGAGGAAGTAGAAAATTTTGATTTTAACCATTCTGTAGGGATGCGCAAGGTAGTGGATAGTGTTAATACTCACGCATGCACCTACCATGATCCCTTAAAGAAAAAGAAGGTTTACATCAGTTCAGGAGAAGAACCTAAGGAAGCTATTATTAAATATTACTAGTTAGAGAAGGAAGTCTATAAGATAATTGATATGTTGTGTAAATTTGAGGATTTATTCCCACGCAGGTACTATGAGCTTAAAGGCATTCACCATTGCTTGGGGGAGATGAAGATAAAGCTAAAGGATGGTGCATGCCCAGTCAGGAAGAGGCCCTACCGGATGAATCCCAATTTTTGTGTGAAGGTTAAGGAGGAGATAGAAAAAATGATAGCTTATGCAATCATTGAAGTAGTGGAAGAATTAGAATGGATAAGTTTGATGGTAATCAACATCAAGAAGGATGGGAAGATTAGGATCTATGTGGATTATAGGGAGATGAATGTAGTTTGTGTCATTGATCCTTTTCCAAACCCCTTCACTGAAGAAATTCTGGAAGGAGTCACTGGGTGCGAAATCTATTCCTTTACGGATGGATTTTTGAGGTACCACCAAGTCCAGTATTTCAAAGGAGGACCAGGAGAAGGATAACTTTTACCACTAGAGTGGGGAATTTTTGCATATACTGGTCATACCCTTTGGGTTGAAGAATGTGCCTTCTATTTTTTTTGTGCATCATGGTGCAAGCATTCCAAGACTTCGTCCATAAGTTTCTTCTAGGTCTATTTTGATGATTAGACAGTGTATGGTCTAGTCAAAGACCATTGTGACAATTTGAGGTTGATTTTTGAGAGGGGTAGGTTGTTGAGGATATCCATCAATATTAAGAAATGTGTATTTTCTACACCCTTTGGCACATTATTAGGGCATATCATATGTAAAGAGGGTTTACTGGTAGATCCCGCTAAAGTTGTAGTTATTGTGGGGTTAGGGGATCCTACTAGCCAAAGCACAATGCACGGATTCCTTGGGCACATGAGTTATAACATGAAATTCATCAAGGGGTATGCCAAGATCACCCACACTTTTAGAGGAAATACTCAGACATAAAATTTCCTTCCATTGGGGAGAGGCGCATACTAAAGGGCAGTTTGATACATTAAAGGATAGGCTTATCACCGTGCCTATATTACATTTTCCCTCTTGGGACAAGCCCTTCCATGTCCATGTAGATGCCTCATGAACCACTATTGGAGCAGTGCTTGCACAACCAGGTGAAGTAATTGTTGATCATCCCTCTGTGTTTTGTCAAGTAGGAAGCTGACACCAGTACAGAGTAGAATTACACCACAAGTGAGTGTGAGGAATTGTCAATAAACTACCCACTTTTCAAGTTTAGAAAGTATTTGTTGGCAACACCCTTCGTGTTTTACATTGACCACATGGCATTAAATTATTTGGTGAACAAGCCCATTCTACAAGGGTGCATATATTGGTGGGTATTGTTATTTCAAGAGTTTGAGTTCACCATAGTAGTGAAGCCTGGAAAAAGTAATTGTGGACCTGATCATCTGTCAAGAATTGATTCAAGGGAGGACGCACTGAGTATTGAGGAGACAATGTCAGATGCACAACTGTTTAGGTTGTGGTGCACACCCTTGGATTTGGAGGAGATTTTGGTATTTTTTAAAGGAAGGTGTGGCACCAAAAGGAATGAAGGCATTAGAGAAGAAACAACTAGCCATATGCACTCCACGCCCTACATGTTGGTTAGTGGAGAATTATACAAGTTAGGATAGTGATGAAGTTTTGTGCATGTATGTGTATTAGAACATGAGCACCTAAAGCCATCATGGAGGAAGCACACAAAGGAAGTGTAGGTGGACATTATGCAGGTGATGCCACGGTGCGTTAGATATTAATGGCAGGTTTGTGGTGGGAAACCCTGTACAAGGATTGTAAAGACTATTATAAAGTGTGTGACCATTATCAATGCATTCAGCAAACCTTGGAAGGAGAGATGAAATGCCTTTTGCACCATATCCCTAGCATGGAGCCTTTTGAAAATTGGGAAATAGACTTTATAGACCCTATTGCACCAGTGACGTGTAGGACTAGGTCATGCTATGTCATCACTTGCACGGATTATCTTACAAGGTGGGCAGAGGAAGCCCCAACCAAAGATTACACAGCAGCCACATCAACAATATTCTTGTGGGAGAACATTATCATAAGGTATGGATGTCCTTTGAGTTTAACCAGTGATAGGGGTATGTATTTCTTGAATGAGAGCATGAGGATCCTGTTAGTAGAGTTCATGGTGGCTCATCATAAGACTACACCCTATAACCCATAAGAAAATGGAACCTTGCTGAAGCATTTCAACAAAATACTGAGTCATACCATTGACCAATATTTGTGATGTTGGAAGACAATATTGGGATGATAAAGTATTAGTTAGTACTTATGGGCTTATAGGACAACTTATAAAAGGTTGAACAAAGCCACACCCTTTCAGTTGGTGTTTGGCATGGAAGCTGTTCTATCATGTTGAATTCATGTTACCTTCTCTATGCAATATCATGTGCACACAAGAGGTTTGGTTGATGAGAAAGCACTGAAGAAATAATTGATGAGTTAATGAAGCTGGATGAGAGATGATCACTCACCATGATTGGAGTTAGAAACAACAGAGAAATCGCAATGTAGAAGACTTGGCATGATTTCCACATAAGAAATAAGAAGTTTGAGGTTGGGTAGATGGTCTTACTTTATGATTCTAAATTTTTGCACCATCCTAGAAATTTAAAAGTCCATTGGTTGGGTCCTTAAACAATCTCGTACATCCTTGATTCGGGTTCTTGCTAGTTACAAGCCCTGGATGGGACAAACTTTCCTGGACACTTCAATGGGAGTAGGTTGAAGCCCTACTATAAATAATTCTTCTTGGTGTTTGTAAATAAGGTAGTTTTTCTAGTTAGTTTAGAATTTTCCTTTACATGCATTTCTTTTCTTGTGTTTACCTTTCGTACATTTTTGTTTTGTTTTGTGCCTTGGGCACCAGTAACCTTATTACTACTTTTTGAGAATCTATGAGTGTGCAGAGGACCGCACATCATTTTAGTGTGGGGTGGATTAATGTGAAGGAGCGTACATCGTTAAAGTGCCAAGGAATTTTGTGTTAAAAATCCTAGTTGAATGGCCTTGGTGAAAGAGGTGTATGGAAAGAAAATATGGAAAAAGGATGGTTGGTTTCAAGATAAAGCTACTTGTAGATCCCATGTACAAAGGAGAGTAAAGCATATCAAGCAACATGAGGTAGGCAACAGAGAAAAAATTGAGGAGAGTAAAGGTCAATGCCTTCGGTGTTGGTTACGCATGTGTGCAAGAGTCTCCTGTCATGTTAGATTGGTTACGTGCTAGAAGGTTGATAGAGTTGTCCACAGTGCAGGTTGGGCACATGAGTGAAAGCACTGAAGACTGACTTTGTTTGAAAAAGCTACATTAAAGTGAAAAAGGTATGGTGGTAGGTGAAGTAGCACTTAATGCTCAAAAAAGGAAAAACTATAAATAAAGGGGTCAAGGTAATTCATTTTTCACTTTGCGTATAAGGAGAATGAAGCGCTTTTTACACCTTTGCAAACTAGGGCTTCCAAAAAACTGATCCGTGTGAAGAAAAAATTTGAACTAGATGTTGAAGCGTGGGTAACTAGTTTGAGATTTGTGAACAAGGAGGAAAGGATTTCACAGTGCGTAGGAGAAGTGGAGTGAGAAGGAAACATCTTTTGAAAGGAGTATCCCAGTTAGGGTTTGAAGAACTAGGGCACAAGTTTAAGAATTTTTCTTCACAAGTTAGAGATCTAAGGTTGAGGGAGAGTAAAAAGAACAGAGTAAGACAGTATAGTGATTGAAGTGGGAAGAAGACCTAGAAAATGGCACCCAAGAAACAAGCTAGTACACACCAATCAAGGGAAAGGGAGAGGGCCAAGGGAAAGTAACAAGAAATTAAAGCATGGCACAAATGAAGAGTGGTATGCAAAAATGCAGTACCTACATGGAGTGTTGTTGGGGAAGGAGTAGGATTCCCATCTTATGGACATGTCCATAAATGATTATAATCATTATACAAGCACAATTGAAAATGAGCTAGCATTGGAATTAGTGTTCCCAAGAAACAAGAGGATGCCATAGGGTTTACCCATTTATAATGATGACATGAAGGTGAAGTTGGAGAAGACAGGGTTATTATAACTCTTTGAGTTTCCATTACTTCGGGAAACCTGAGTGACTGTATCAAGTGGACTGATGTCGCATGTGCATGAAAGGACTATTTCCACTTCACTAGGGCAAGAGCAAGATGCACATAACTCCTTAGATAATTTAACATTTCACAGGCCTCATCTGTGAAGGAGATGGGTTAGAGAATGACTTGACTGAAAAATAAGTGATTAAGGAAACTATCGCTGCTTTCACATGCAAAAATGGGTCAAGGTATTATGATGTCACAGACATCAAGGATCTAGTGATGAAGATGGCTGCACACCTGATGTCAAAGCTAAATGGCCAAAAATCAGATGGACCCAAGTTAATAAGCCATGGTTGAACATTTACAGAAAGATTTTAGAGGGCACCATCTATAATTTTTCTGCATTCATCGTGGATGAAATTATTAATTGCCCGAAGGAAGGTGATAGTATCCTTTTTGGAAATTTTCTACTAACCATCATGTTTTTGAAGATAGGGGTACCAGATGCATCAGATAAGTTTGTATGGGAGTACCTTGTGAAGACCCCTTGTCTTCCAAAAGGTTTGAGAAATACACTTGTGAGACTATGACAACAGCGCACAAGTGCATCGCTAAGTGAAAAGTGGTACACAGTACACTCTAAGGACTACATTTGAGGGAAAAATTGAGAATCTCCCTGAACAACTACCAATAGCCACCAGGGGAGAAGCAGAATTTGTTGTGTACCACATTTCTATTTGGTAGATTGAAACTATCAATGGGACATGGAGCCCATGGTGCAAGCTCCCCTTTTCCTTCACAGCTTAATACTTCCAAGAGGGAGTAAACATGTTCAAGGAGTCCAAAAATTTTAAGTTGGGCCTTATATAATCTAGACCAGGACCATAGATGGAAATGTGCTAAAGGGTTGGTGTACCCTGGAAAAACGTGCATTATCAATGGAGTGGGTACATATCACATGAGGTACAACTTTTGATTTAAGGCCCATGACTCTGATGGCCATTATAGAAGGATCTGCGGTGCGCATATACATTCGCATAAGACCCAAGTCAAAGAAGGTCACATATCTGGAGAATGAGGTATCTATACCTCAAGATCCAACTAGGAGGAAAACACCCATGCCTAAACAAGAGGAAAAATAACTAGAAAAGAAAATCCCAAGTGTGGTGGAGACACAGGAAATAGGTTCTCTCGGGAGAAGCGCCAGAACTAGCATGTACGCGTGTAAGAAAAATCCCATAGTAAAATAGAATACTCCAGAGCCAAATTATCCATCAGATAAGGAGTCATTAGAAGAAGAAGAAATAGAGTCACCTACACTGGAATATCTAGTTAGGAAGAAGTAGAGGGTAGAAGAGGAGACCATCTCGGAAGAAGCTGGAACCTTTGGACCAAGTGAATAAGAGAGAAGGATGGTAGTGGAGAAGAAGTAAGTGGGGAAGATGACCCCATAGAAAGATCAAGGGCCACCTATTTTCAATATACATGATTCATAGGAGGAAGGTGGAGAAGAAGAACAAGGGTTCCTTTTTGTGTGGCGCAAGGATAGCCAGGTAGGAGGAAGTGCCCATGACATGGGAAAAGATGAAGAGGCTAGCACACAGAAGAAAGAGGTTCCAAGCTTGACATAAGAAGAAGATAGGACCAAGGTGGACCTAGAAGAAGAGGAGACAAGGGACATTAAGACCCTAGGACAAAGGACAAAGTGGAACATGGTGCTAAGCCAGTGTTGAGAAATAGATGTAGGAGAGCACAAGAAGAGGAATGTGGTGAAGCACTAAGGCCCCAGTTTTAACTGTAATTATACCCAAAGGTATGTGCACAGCTTAGGAAGCATGAATAAGAAAAAGGGTGGGAGGATTCTAGAGATGGGTTATAATGATGACCCCAAGAAGTACACTTTCACGTGTATGTTTCTAGTGAGTACACCTTCGATTAGAGGAGCTTGATGCATGTCATCTTTTGACAAGAAGAGGTCTTCCTACCCATGGACAAGGAAGATGATCTTCTTGGGCAATTGAGTCCCACCTTGATGAGCCTAGAGTTTAAGGTAAGCCATGTGGGTAATAGTAAAATTTCTAGTATTATACAAGAGAAGATAACCCAGTGGTGATACCTAGTAGCTCTCGGATGAAGAACTGTATGCAACACGCTTAACAAAGTCTAGAAGTTGAGTTAGAGGCTAGACTCTTCAGGACAAAATGATAGGATCAGGGATCTGGAAGGTGTGCTACATGGAGAAATAGCAAGTGCTACGCTACATTGACTTTAAGGACCTAAGCTATGGAAAATATGATGTAGCATCCCATTGGTAGCAGGAATTGAAGGATGAAAGTGCTAATGTTAGCGCAGAGTACAATATCAGTAGAATCCATCAATTTTCTATTGGTCATACTTTTGATAAGGATCCAGACCTAGCATTTCCACACATGCAGAAAGATAGATCTGTCCTAGGCATTCCTGGAGTCCCATGTTAATGAAGGGTCCTCACCATTTCAAAGATTAGTACAAGGGCATTGTTAGTCTACAGAGGAACTGGCACTGATGCTCCAAGGAGATAGGAATCCAGTCGTGGATATCATCAACAATTGTCATAGAGTACAACAAATGTGTAATGCATTGATGTAAGGTATCACATCCCAGAGTAGACTCCAGCCATTGTTTGGGAGGAATTAAGAAAATAAAATCATTGAGAAAAGGAGTTAGAAGAGCAAGAACTCAAGGAGATTATAGGAGAAGAGATATGGAGATAAAGGGCAGAAAGAGACATAATATCTGTGCCAAGGTTGAGAAGGTTGAACCACAAGTTATGAAAACCTGGAAGGTTGAGTGAGGCTTATCAAAAAGGAAGAGTTGATAACAGATATCTATCCATACTAGCACACATGGAGTTAACCCCCCCTACAAAGGCATATGGGATGGTTGTCCATTGTTCAGAGGAATTATAATAGATGCATAGATCACATATGAGCGCAAAAACAGACCCTTGGCACTAGAGTTTTCGGAAGAAGTTAGCGCCCTAGTTGAAAAAATCTGTCACAAGAAGTGAACAAGATCAAGGCGATGCCATAGAATTAGTATATTGGAGCTTCTCATGTTAGTTGAAAACCATGGATTTTCCTAGTATGAAAGCAGTGATTGTATATGATAACTGCAAAGACCAGGATCGTGTGGAAATTTGTCTAGTAGCCACACATTCAAGGTGATCCCCTGATTAGGATTTCCTATGACCAAGAACAAGGGAAATTGGGATTTTTCTCACTAAGAGGAGGATTCCTAGCAGAGGTGGAGAAGAAGACTATAGGAAATGTTAAATGATTGAGGGCCTCTATTAAGAATAAGTTGAAATAATTATATCCCCAGGTTACACACAAAATGGACGTGCTGACAGACTTTTGCAAGGTCCCAACTAAGGAAAGGCTATGGTCAAGGACAATCAAGTGCGCAAGGGAGAAGAGTTTACATTTGATGAAGGGTTCAATGCCATGATTGTGGTGCATTTGACATTTACAGACAGATATTAGAGTGAAGTTGGAGGACTTAGTCAAATTGGCCATTGGAGGTAGAACACGTTAAATGAGGATTTCCCTATCCTCCTTACACAGTAGAAAAATTCTTTCTGTAACATTCCCATTTTAAGAATTTAGAAATAAGGGAATTTTTTTTATATATATATAATGTCCTCAATATTCTAAATAAAGCATTATTTAGAACAACATTCCATGCCAATAAAATTCAAATAGATAACCATATACAAGTTGTAATGACTTGGTAATCCACTCGATCTATTCATTCCATAACTCGGTAAGCTACCAATCTATTTATGTTATCTTATGTATTGAATACATATCGTATACTTGGTTTTCCTACCCTACACCGGGTACTGAGTGATCTGTTTAAAGAACATATCTGAATATCTGTTACCAATATTCATCTGATATCACGTTGTTTTAAACTTGGTGACATAGGACAATGTAACCAGCAGCTTGCGATACTTTGGTCAAAATATTTACAACATACTATGTATGTCACTATTCCTAGATGACATACTCGTCATATTGGAATACATCCTTCACCTCACTCCTCTATTTTCATGATTGGTCTTAACTGACTACCATCAATCCACTTGTCCCAAGTTTAACCCTATCCCTAGATAGAAACATAACTTATTATAGGAAGATGCTCACAATGGCTTAGGGTAAATGGGCATACTCAGTTGACCTAAGTCAACCGTATGTGCCAAGGTACCCTGAGCCATTGGGAGCTAATTCCTATCCTAAATATGCTCCTATCCTGACCTAGAGAGAAACTAAGTTCAAGTCCAAGTTCTTATTGTGTGTAGATCTAGATGATCAATGTGGAAGGGTGATGCCACATGTCAACTACAATGTTGTATTCTCAAGAAGACCCAAGTCTTCTCAAAATTACAAGCCCTATAGTTGGCATGTGCCAACATCCTACAAAAACTACCTCATCGAGATGTACATACCCCAAGGAGATTGTTAATACGTTGTTAATTTGGATTATGTCATGACTACGGAAACCCTGCTAAACCCTAATCCAACACTCCATAAGTTCTTATTGTATACTTGTATCAATTGAGTATTAAAGAACTTTGTTAAACTTATGGTTGTTTTTAATGTTTGTTTTCTCAGTTTAACCAGTAATTAACCAAAATAGGACAGTGATATCATAAGTTTCTTTTAAAATGTACTTTAACTTTTAGGAAGGTTTAACAACCACATATATCCAACTAAAGTAGACTTCATACAAAATGAAGTCTAATAATTAGTAATCATATCTCCAAACCTTTTAGGTTTATATTCAATTGAGAGAGAGAAAGATTCTTTCTCTAAATGATTAAGTATTAGGCTATACTCATTCCCAATATCCATAGTTCATACTCCATGTTCATCATGCAACACATTATTATGTTAAACTGTTTAGATAAAACACATCATATTATGCAACTCAACAAGTTGCTTCATTATAGGGGAAATTGAACTAATTCCCACTAACCATTTATCAAAGATAACGAGATAAACATAACATAATATAAAGAATATCAACAAGATGGAACTTTCATCTTCTTTATAAAAGTACGAGATAATATTCACAACCAATGCAAATAAATCACAACTCACAATTCATCATTACAACTTATAAAATTTACAAGACTATGCTCTTTAGGCAAATTGCATTACAACATCCTTCATTCTATAAAGTATACAACTTTCTTTTACAATTCAACAAAAGAATGAATCAGAATTATTTACTAAGAATTAGACATATATCAGCCAATGCATCATATAATTTTTTTCCTTCCTTTACCACTTAAGTCATCCATCTGCAAAAATAGCTAGCACAGGATCAGTTCAATGAACTGAGCATGATAAACACTAATCATTAAAATGAAGTGCATTTCACTAATTTTTTCATTAAAGCAACACTACTTTAATGAGATAATTAAATCATCATATAATCAAGATAAGTGACAACCAAAAGAAAGGAAGTACTTAATAATTCAAGATCATATTTAAAGAGAAAAGTAGAATATAATAAACAATATCTGCTTAAGATCTTAAAGTTCTATTAATCCTATCAATGGATTGAAAACAAACAATCAAACCTGCCATCCCATTATTTCATAATTATATCCTAATAGAATGCCACATTTATCTTTTCTAAGAGACAAAATAAATGTATACAACATGGTTCCTTCAAGGATGATCCAACTAAATCAGAAGTAAAGAATAAAAAGAACCAATGTGTACCATACTTGAACTTATTACATTCAGAAGGAAATGGACCAAGATTCATTACATAAGCTGCCTATTCCTTTTTCGGATGAACATTATTACACATTCAATCACTAGAATATACTTCAAAACAGGATTCCATAACCAATACAAGAAGGTATAGGAAATCAAGAATAGTCCAAATACAATTCCAATTCCAACTCTTGCATGATTAGAATTTATCAATCAAAAGATTACCAAACCACAGAGTTCATAACCCTAGTAGCCCTGAAGAGGAGTTAATATCTACTCATGATCATCCCAAAAGATAAAGAGTACAAGAGAAAAACCTACCCTTGTCCAATTAAAACTAGGCAAGACCACTCAACAACAACCGATCAACCCCATAAGAATGAAGTTCTACTTAACAGTAGAACCGACTTGGCTACTATCATTCTCAACATTATTTTATCAATGGTTTGAACTAAGGTAGACCAAACAGTATCATATGAAATCACTATATTGAAATGAAAATCGAGTATAGTACAGTTCAAACTAATGAGCTTATCCAAAGGACAGAGAGGATGGTAACTCAATTAAGGAAGAGATGCAAAGATAAATCCTTTCAGTCCTTCAGAACACAATAAGTTCTAATTTAAAACCAAATCAGGATGAAAACATACTGCATACCCGAACCATATACTAATCTCAAAATAATACACACACACACACATACACACACACACACACACACACACACACACACACACAGATATATATATATGTGTGTGTGTGTGTATGTATATATATATATATATCAAATTTCTTTCTCAAAGAGCAGTCAAAGTATCAATCACTATATCATTTGAGAATAGCATCCCAAAACAGTAACATTATCAAGGTTTATAAGATACCCACAAACCCAAGACTGAAGACTCATGAAGGTTTCACCAATTAATACAAAGAGTAAACTAGTTAGTGATTCAAAAGAACTCAAGCACAATGCAACTAGAACAAAGAAAGTATCCTTTCCCATATAAAACCTGTGTCCAAGGTAATAACCCAAATCTCCCATTAAGACCCAAATTTATTTAATGACATAGAAGAGAGAGAGATCAAGAACACAAAACGTCCTTATACAGAAGATATCTTAGTCTTAAACTCTAAAGTAACAGGAACAAAATATTAAAACAATAACATCACAACCATGAATTTGTGATAATGGTGACTTGTTACAACTACAATACAGTCAACTCAAAATGCGGGATTCCCTCCAAACAGTAGTGGAAAGAACACTTCCTCCAATTCCCATGCTCATACTATCTCCAAAAAGTGGATATACAGTCATAGAACATAACAAAATTTCTACATTTCTTAAGCATGATATTACCAGTTCCAAATCTCAAAAGAGAGATTTCAAATAACTCAAACAAGCTTTCACCCAGTCTCCTAGTGAGTAGGTTCGCTCTAAATAAAGGTGTTATAAGCTTAGCCATTTAATAAAAGGATAAGCTAATACAAAATACCACAACATAGGTTCAAATTAATCGACCCAAATATGAAGCTCATAACACTCAAGTGTCAAATAGGAGTACAAAGACAAACTCTAAGCTTCTCACACAAACGTTCAGAACTATACTAACAGAGTACATGCGTGATATAGTGCTAAAAATGAACTCCACAGCAACAGTTTAGCAATGCATGAGTTTCCTAAACATTGGTTCCAATAAAAATCAAATCTCCAACCCAAAAGCTTAAACAAAACACAAAGTTTCTAACTTGAGTCTACATCCAAAGATCACAACCTAAAAGCAAAATACAATAGAACCAAAGTTTCCCTAAGCTCATATCCTTATATTTTCAGGAAAGTCAGTTAAAAGCACATTAATCTTCAAATACAAGATCTAGAGAGTAGAACAGAGATATAGAAAAAGTTTCTAATACCATTTTCAATTGCATGCAAGTCATAAAACTTAGCACAGAAAGGCAGTTTCCAAATAATCACCATTTTTTTGCCATGGATACAAATCCAAACAACAAAAAGATTCAGCAAACCCAGAAAACAAAAATAACAAGATAGGAACATGAAAACATGAATTTCATGAGAGTAGATTTGTTCTAATGAATCATTTAGAAGAGACATGCAAATAATTTCAATAGTTAGAGCCTATCATGTGTAATAGTATTTCCACCAAATCGAAGGAGACTTCTAACCAAGCTTCCAACTCTTTTTCTCCTCCATGACAAATCAACAATAAAACTTCTTTTCCTCCTATCACCTCATATAATTTCCTTCAATCAAAATTTGGGCCAAAGAAACCAAAATTAACTTTCAAGTGAAAGTCAAACTGTTGGTTCGAAGAACCAGTTAACTCCATACAGAGCAAAATCAGTCATGCATGAAAAACCAAATGATCTCCTACAAACCTGCCTTCTAAGTTTCCAAGACGCTTTGCACATGTGAAGATCGAGGATCATAAATTCCATAGATGCCATTCATTATAAAATTCCCACTTATCTTTCCCTACCACCACCTCCTAAATCTAGCGAATTCCAATTCAATACAAAAAAACAATTCCATCCTGTTAGTGAAGCTTCCACATAAGCCTCTGCCAAGTCTACTTGCCCTCTGCTAAATCTGGTAGTACTTCCTTCATTCAAACCCCTTTCACCTCATTTAATATTCCATTAGAACCATCTCCCATGATGACATGCGACCCCTTTATGTTCCCTTAATAGTTTAGGATAAATTCAAATAGAACTTGGGTTAGTTTAACAATTGCCAACATAGGTCTTGAGAACATTTGCCATTAACATTCCCACCTTAGGTTAGGTTCAATTCATAACCCTTTAGAATTAGGTAATATATAAAAGTAACCTAGTATCCCCTTAGTAATCCCATTCTCTTATTCATCTTAGCGCAATGCTTAGGTTAGGATGCTAATCCCACAAATTAGAATAAGAGGCTTAGGTTAGAAAAGAATTCCAGTAAATAAACATTGCTAGAACATAGGTGTTCTTACCTATCTTAGGCTACCATTAGGGTAATCCGTAGAGTTCTTAGGACTCTGAAATTCTCCTTAGAGAATTAAATTTTTCTTAAGTCCTTAATGTCCTGCACTAATATCAATCACCAAATACCTCGAGCACAAACATATAGCTGAACGAAAACACATTGCAAATAAGACCAAGAATTAGTATCATACAAAGTTCAGTCTTCTATGTCCCTTAAACTACTAAACGTCAATTTTATCATTAAATCTATGAGGAATATTTGAAAAATTCCTTTGATCACTGAAATTGATCTAAGGATGAGTCAGAAGAAGAAATAAGTCTACAACTCTTAAAGCCAGATTACAGCTCATCTTTCCAAAGTGAAAATGAATTCTTGATACCCATATAATTTTAGTCTAATGATTTTTAAGAACAAAAAATATTTATCCTTATCAAGCATGATCTTCAACAGTCAAAAGAACACATATTTATCTAGAAAATCACATGTCAACACTTGAATGCAAAAGAGGAATATATCAGTTGTTGAGGGTGTTACATGCTTCCCTCCTAAAAAGAATCATCGTCCTAATGATTATTTCATTTTTTTAATAGATTGCATCAAGGAAAAATCATCCTATTTACTTTTCTTACCAGTATGTCAAAAACATATCAACACTAATTTAGTTCCAGAAATCAGCATTAAATAGTTGTTTATTCAAAATAAATAAATATCTGCCGAAAACTGGCATACTTATTGTATTACAAAGATAAAATGAAACGTTTTTATCAGTCAATAGAGTCAATCCTATTCTAAGTAGATATAGAAATGCATTTTTCATATCTTTCTAGGTTTTCCCAAGTTTCACTTTCTTCATTAAAATAGTCCTATTGGACCTTGGATTGACTTATCTCATGATTTTTCAAATGCAACTGGCAAGTTTCAAGAACTCGTATGGGTTTAACTACGATTATTCCTGGGTTCTTGGACCTACAAGGAATTCCAATTTAACATGTGTGATAAATTTGAAACGTATTTTTTAAGCAAAGAAATATGGAAAACATCATGCATTCATGACAAAATCAGGAGGGTAATGCTAAATGATAAGCTACAGGGTTGATTACTTCAACTATCTCAAAAGGTCCCACATAACAAGATGATAACTTGGCAGCCTTGTCAAAAGTTATAGAACTCTTTTTTGGTTTAATACTGAAGAAAGAATTTCTCACTAAGTTCAAATTTCCTATCAACCCTCTTTAAGTTAGCATAACTCTTTTTCCTATCTGCTGCTTCTTTCAAGCGTTCACGAATCAATTTAACTTGTTGTTCTATTTTAGTAAGAATTTCAGGTCTAATTACCTCTCTATCCTCTATGCTATTCCAACTGACAAGGGTTCTGCATTTTCTTCCATATAATGCCTCGAAAGGTGCCATCTTTAAGAGAAGCATGATATGTATTATTGTATGTGAATTCAACTAATGGAAGGTACTCTTCCCACTTATATTGTTGATCCATGCAATACATCTGTAACATATCTTCTAAAACTTGATTTACTCTTTCAGTCTCTCCATCCATTTCTGGATGATATGCAGAACTAAAATTCAGCTTAGTCCCTAAAGCTACATTAAGCGTTTGCCAAAATATTGATGTCATTCTAGGATCTCTATCTGAAATGATTAACTTCAGGTACTCTATGTAATCTAAAAATTTCGTGTACAAATCTTCTTGCCAAAATAGGAGAATCATCCTTCAGATTCCCAGCGATAAAATGTGCTACTTTTGTTAGTTTATCCACAACTACTAAAATAACATCATGCTTATTTCTCGACATAGGTAACCCTTGTACAAAATCCATGCTTATTACTTGCCATTTGTATTGTGGTATGCTATGAGGATACAACAAACTGGTTGGGTGCATATGTTCCACCTTAACACGTTGACATTCAAGACAACGTGTCACAAAGTCTAGAACATCCTTTTTCATTCCTTTCCAGAAATATTGTTGTTTTATATCAGCAAGCATTTTTGTAATGCCAGGGTGTCCAAAAAAAGGTGAATTATGAAATTCTGCTAACAATTTCTTTCTTAAATCATTTAGCGAAGGTACATAGACTCTGTTTTCAAATCATAATGATTCCTTCTTTATCAAAGTGAAAACCTTTATACCTCAAATCATTCGAATCTGCAGCAAGTGCTATGCTTTTACTTGCTAAAAGTAAGAGTCAAATTCCAGTAACACTTTTTTACTTCATCCTTAAACTGAGTTCTTAATGTTATAAGAGCATAAATGTGCTTCCTACAACTTAGAGCATCCACCACTCTATTTTCTTTACCCTTAATATAACTGATGTCAAAATCCTATTAGAGACAAAAACTCTAACCACCTTCATTGTCTTGCATTAAGATTTGGCTGAGTGAAGATATACTTCAGTCCAAGGTGATCAATTTTCAATTCAAAAGGTTTAACAAGTAGGTAATGTCTCCAAAATTGTAGTGCAATGAACAATGGAAGCAAGCTCTAGATCATGTGGAGCATAATTCAACTCATGTAGCTTCAGTTTTCTACTTTCATAAGCTAGGACATGACCCTTTTGTAACAAAAATACCTCCTAGACCTTCACCTGATGCATCAATTACCACCATAAAATCTCCATTAGGATCTGGTACTGCAAGAATAGGTGTTGAAGTTAATTGTTCCTTCAAGGTTTTAAATGTAATTTGACATTTCTCACTCCAAAAAATCTTTTTATCTTTCTTCTGTAAGGAAGTTATTGGTGCAACTATCTTAGAAAAATCTTTTACAAATTTCCTATAGTAGCTAGCAAGTCCCATGAAGCTTCTAACTTCATGTACATTCTTAGGTGCAAGCCACTCTGTTATAGCTATAATTTTTTAAGGATCTACAACAATTCCATCTCTACTTATTACATGACCCAAATAGTGTACTTTTGTGTCATAAAAAGAACATTTAGATAGCTTACCAAATAACCGTCTCTTTCTTAATATTCCCAAAACTATCTTCAAATGCTCATGATGTTCCTCAATACTTTATGAATATATGAGAATGTCTTCCAAGAATATGCACACAAATTTGTCCAAGTATTCTTGAAAGATATTATTCATTAAATTCATAAATGTTGTAGGTGAATTAGTTATTCCAAAAGGTAAAACCGTGAACTCATAATGTCCATACCTTGTTCTGAAAGTTGTTTTATGAATATCCACATCCTCAATTCGTAATTGATGATATCTAGATTGAAGATCTATCTTAGAATATACTGATGCTCCACACATCTGATCAAATAAATCATCAATCCTAGGGAGTGGGTATCTATTCCTGATTATTGCCTTGTTTAACATTTTGTAATCAATACATGATCTAAGTGTTCCATCTTTCTTTTTCACAAAAATTATAGGTGCTCCCCAAGGTGAAACACTTGATCTAATCAAACCTTGAGACAAAATTTCATGCAACTGAACCTTAAGCTCTACTAATTCTGTAGTAGCCATTCAATATGGTGCTTTAGAAATAGGTTCAATTTCAGGCTCGATCTCAATAGTGATATCAAATTCCCTTTTGGGTGGAAGACCTGGCAATTCTTACGAAAACACCTCATTAAATTCTCATAACAATGGATATCATTCAATTATATCATTGCTCTCTTCTATTGATTTAGTAATTTTTACTGCATACAAGGTATATCCTTTATTTTTTACCTTTTTAAGCTGCATAGCTGATAGTTTTCTAACAGAAATCTCACGTTTCACACCCTGAATCTCTGTTGTTTTCTATAGGCCATCTAAATAACTAATGTGTTTTTCAAAATAGTCCACTTTAGCCCTATGTTCTGCTAACCAATTAACACCTATGATTACATCATAAAACCCCAAAGGTGCAACATAAAGATCAACTTCAGTTGAAAAGTTAAGTAGATCAAGGACTGCTCCAAAAAGACACATACTAACCATATGGAGAACATTATTCCCAAACTATACAGTCCATGTTTTATCCATGTTTCCAGCTTTTATTTTTAATTTTGATGTTAATTTACTAGAAATAAAACATTCAGTAGCTCCGGTATAAAAAAGAATAGTTATAGGTAAGCCAAATAACTTACCCAGAACTTCTATGGGTGTGGCATGTTTCTCAGCCTGCTTGTCAGCTACTGTAGTGTGTCTCTTGTGTTGCTGATTATGATCATCCTTCTTCAAAAGACATTGATTTGCATAATTATGTTTTCCACAATTATAATAGACTCCTACAAGTTCCTTCCTAGGCTCAGGTTTATTTCTAGCCTTAGAGTTATCATTCTAATCCCCATAGGACTTCTGTCTATTATTATTATTCTTAGAAATGTTATTATGTGGATTACTAGAAAGCTTGTTTATTGTTGCTTTCTTGTTTGTATCAGATGAAAACTTACTTTTCATTCTGAATTTCTTTCATGGTCCTTTCTTGGGTGTAAGAGACGATGAAGAGGAGTTAGGATTTTTCTTCCTTACTTCCTCCTTATGAGCAGAAATTGCCTTTAATTTTTGTTCCTACCTTATGCCTTTTTCAACAACCCCTTCCATCATGGTAGGGATGTGAACATCCACCTCTCCCCCTATAATGAGATTCAATCCCATGATGAATTTCTGTATCTTGAACTTCTTATCAGTTTGGTATTGAGGCACATACTTAAGGATTTTTTTAAATCTCTCCCAGTACTCAGTTATAGTTATCTTTCCTTGAGCTAAGTTCTAGAATTCAATCATTTTCTGATCATAGTAGAGTTATGGCAGCCATCGTTTCCTAAAGTAACCTTTAAATTGGTCACATGTGATATTAGATTCATTAATGTTTAACTCAACCTTGAGGCTATCCCACCACAAAGATGCTTCGTGAGAAAGCTGATATGCTCCCCATATCACCTTTGTTTCTTCTAAGAAATTCCTTATTGCAAATTATTTCTCCATTTTACTAAGCCAATTCTCATCTCCATATCCTAATGTGGTGCAATCAAAATTAGGTGGTCTTATCCTTTTTATATCATTTGTGAGTTCAGCTACTAGCCTAGCCTTTTTTTTCTTAGGCTGAACAAGTATGTTAGCATTGTTATTATCAACACCCACATTGGAATTGTCCCCTGGAGGTGGCTGATTATTGTTATCAGCTTATTGTTCCTCCTCATTACCCATTACTTTTTGTTTAAGCATATCCAAATGATCTCTTATATCCAATAGGACAAAAAGGATCTCATCGAGTTTCTAGGAAGTTGTTACTCCTTCCTCAGGAAGAGGGTTATTTGTAACATTTCCTCTTGTCCTCACAATTTTTTGTTACAAGAAAATTTAAGTTTCATCAGATTATGGACACAATATGTTCAAGAGCTGCAACCTTCAGCTCTGATACCAAGATGTAACATTCCCATTTTTAGACTTTAGAAACAAGGGAACAATTTTTTTATTTTATTTATAAATATAATGTTAACTGTTCTAAATAAAGCGTTATTTAGAACAAACATTCCATTTCAATCGAATTCAAATAGATAACCATATGTAGATGTAATGACTCGGTGATCCATTGATCTATTCATTCCATAACTCAGTAAGCTACCGATCTATTTATGTTGTCTTATGTATTGATTACATAACATATACTTGGTTTTCCTACCCTACACCAGGTACTGAGTGATCTGTTTAAAGAACATATCTGAATATATGTACCAATATTCATCTAATATCACGTTGTTTTAAACTTGGTGACATAGGAAAATGCAACCAACAACTTGTGATACTTTGGCCAAAGATTTACAACATACTCTGTATGTCACTATTCATAGATGACATACTCATCATATTGGAATATGTCCTTCACGTCACACCTCTATTGTCATGATTGATATTTACTAACTACCGCCAGTCCACTTATACCAGGTTTAACCGTAGCCCTAGATAGAAACATAGCTTATTATAGGAAGAAACTCACAATGGCCTAGGGTAGATGGGCATACTCGGTTGACCTAAGTAAATCGTATGTGCCAAGGTACCCTAAGCCATTGGGAGCTAATTCCTATCCTAAATATGCTCCTATCCTAACCTAGAGAAAAACTAAGTTCAAGTCTGAGTTCTTATTGTGTGTAGATCTGGATGATCAATGCGGAAGGGTGATGCCACATGTAAACTACAATGATGTATTCTCGAGAAGACCCAAGTCTTCTTGAAATTACAACTATGTAGTTGGCGTGTGCCAACATCCTACCGAAACTACCTCATCGAGATGTACATACCCCAAGGAGATTGTTAATATGTTGCTAATTTAGATTATGTCATGACTATAACAACCTTGAAAAACCCTAGTCCAATACTTTATAAGTTATTATTATATACTTGTATCAATCGAGTATTAAAGAACTTTGTTAAACTTATGGTTATTTTTAATGTTCATTTTCTCAGTTAAACAAGCAATTAACCAAAATAGGACAACGATATCATAAGTTTCACTTAAAATGTACTTAAAATTTTAGGAAGGTTTAACACCCATATATATCCAATTAAAGTAGACTTAATACAAAATGAAGTCTAATAAGTAGTAATAATATCTCCAAAGATTTTAGGTTTATATTCAATTGAGAGAGAGAAAGAGTCTTTCTCGATATGATTAATTATTATGCTATATCATTCCCAATATCCATAGTTTAGACTCCATGTTCATCATGTAACACATTATTATGTTAAAATGTTTAGATAAAACACATCATATTATGCAACTCAACAAGTTGCTTCATTATAGGGGAAATTGAACTAACTCTCAATAACCATTTATCAAAGATAACTAGATAAACATAACATAATATAAAGAATATCAACAAGATGGAACTTTCATCTTCTTTATAAAAGTACAAGATAATATTCACAACCAATGCAGATAAATCACAACTTGCAATTCATCATTACAAATTATAAAATTTACAAGACTATGCTCTTTAGGCATACTGCATAACAACAACCTTCATTCTATAAAGTATATAAATTTCTTTTACAATTCAACAAAATAATGAATCAGAATTATTTACTAAGAATTAGACATATATCAGCCAATGCATCATATAATTTTTTGCCTTCTTTTACCACTTAAGTCATCTATCTACAAATATAGCTATCACAGGTCAGTTCAATGAACTAAGCATGATAAACACTAATCATTAAAACAAAGTGCATTCCACTAATTGTATAATTAAAGCAACACTGGTTTAATGAGATAATTAAATCATCATATAATCAGCATACGTGACAACAAAAAGAAAGGAAGTACTTAATAATTCAAGATCGTCTTTAAAGAAAAAAACTAAATATAATAAACAATATCTGCCTAAGATCTTAAAGTTCTATTAATCCTATCAATGGCTTGAAAACAAAAAATCAAACCTACCATCCTATTATTTCATAATTCTATCCTAATAGAATACCACATTTATCTTTTCTAAGAGACAAAATAAATGTATACAACATGGTTCCTTCGGGGATGATTCATCTATATCCTAAGCAAGAACCATTATAAACTCAGCCCAAACCTATAACATTAGAGAAAATAGACCAGATTATAACATGAGTTACCTATTCCTTTCTAGGATAACAATATTGCACATTCAATCATTAGAATATACATCAAACAAAATTCCATAACTAAGCAAGAAGGTAAGGAAAACCAGAACAGTCCAATTACAACTCCAATTCCAACTTTTCATGTTAGAAGTTACCAATCAAAATTAGAAAACAGTGATCACAAACAAAGCATCCTCGAAGAGGAGTTAATCTCTACTCAAGTTCTTCACAAAGGTTAAAGAGTACAAGCGACAAACCTACTATTTTCCATAAAATCTAGGAAAGACTAGTTAAAAATAGTCAAACCCATAAGTATAAGTTTACTTAAAAACATAATCCTCTTGACTACTAATTCTCAACATTATTGTATCAATGGTTCGACAAGGTAGACAAACAGATTAATAGAAATCTCCATCTCAAAAGAGATTCGAGCACAAAAAGCTCAAACTACGAGCATATCTAGAGACAGAAGGATAGTAACTCAAATAAAAGAGAACCAATGATAAATCATATCATTTCAACTAAACAAGAAGTTCTAGTTTCAAACTAATTCAGGATGAAAGCACACTACAAACCCAAATCAATATACCATTCACAAAAGAATACACACACACACACACACACACACACACATTCTCAAAGAGAAGCCAAGGTTTATTCACTATTTCTATCGAGAATAGCATCTCAAAATAATAACGATAAGGTTCAAAGTTAGCAACGAACCCAAGATTGAATTCTCACAAATTCTTCACCAAAAAAATATAAAAAATTAGACAATCCATTATTCAAATTCCAAAGCAACAAGAATGGAATATCAAAACAGGAATTTCACAACCATGAAATTACAACAGTGGTTCCTTATTAAAAATTTATATAGTCAATCCCAAAATGCGGGTTTTTTATAAACAACAGGAAGATAACACCTCCTCCAATTCCCATGCACATACAATCTCAACAAGTCGATACACTCAAAAACATAACAGAAGTTCAACATTCCTTAAGACGTTCAGAGTTCCAAAGCTCAAAAGAGAGATATAAACAACTTTAAAACATTCCCAAATAGTTCCTTGGTGAGTATTCGCTCTAGTAAAGAGCTATACCTCAATCATTACTAAAGAATAACCCAATAAAAATTACTAGAATAGGTTCAAATGAATCGACCCAAATACGAGTACATAACACTCAAGTGTTAAACAGAAGTACAGAGACAAACCCAAGCTTTAAACACAAATATTCATAACTACACTAATAAGATAATGCATGTATAGTGCTAAAAATGAACTCCAAGCAATATTTCAACAAGCACGAGTTTTCTAAACACTGGTTCTAAGCAAAGCAAAGCTCCAACACGGGTCTACGTCTAAAAAGAAAATGCAACACATAAGCAATAAAAACAAAACCCAAGTTTCCCTAGGCTCATATGCTTTTATAGTCACAAAAGTAAATTTAAAGGACATAACCATCAAATACAAGATCTAGAGAGTAAAAAGGAGATACAGAACAAGTTCTAATACCATTTATACTTGTATACAAGTCGTAAAACTAGCACAGAAAGGAAATTTTCAAAATAAAACTATTTTTCCTTGAATTCAAATCAAACAGACAAGGATCCATAAAACTCAACAAGAAAAATAACCAAACAGGAAAGAAAACAAGAATCTCAAGAAATCAGATTTGTTCTAATGATTAATTTAGAACAACACAAAGAATTTTAATAGTTAGAGCCTATCATTCCTGATAGTGCTTCCACCAAATCGAAGGAGACTTCCAGCTAAGCTTCCAACTCTTTTTCTCCTCTGAGAAAGATAAAAAATAAAGCATCTCTTCCTCCTTCACCTAAAATACTTTCCTTCGATGAAAAACAGGTTTAAGAAACAAAAAATAGATTTGAAGTGAAGTTTGAACTACTGGTTCAAAGAACCAGTTAGCTCCATGCAGAGAAAAATCTGCCATGCAAGAAAAACCAAATGACCTCCTACAAACCCTTGTCATATGTTTCCAAGTAGGTTTACGCATGGAGACCGAGGCTCATAAATGTCATAAATTCCATTCAATCTAAAATTCCCACTTATCTTTCCTTACCACCACCTCGTAAATTTGGTGAATGCCGAATCAACACAAAAATACAATTCCATTAGTTAGTGGAGTTTCCACGTAGGCCTCTACTAAGTCCACTAGCCCTCTACCAAATCTAGTAGTACTTATTCATTTAAACCCCTTCCAAATCATTTAAATGCCATTAGAACCATCACCCTTATGTCATGCAACCCCTTTAGGTTCCCTTTAGTTTAGGTTATATTCAAATAGAACATACGTTAATTTAACAATTACAAACATAGGCCTTAAAACATTAGCCATTAGAATTCCAACCTTAGGTTAGGTTCAAATCACAACCCTTTAGTATTAGGTAGTAGCTAAAATAGCTTAGTATCCCCTTAGTAAATCTTCCCTTATTTTCATAGCATAATGCTTAGGTTAGGATGCCAACCCCACAATAGAATAAGAGGCTTAGGTTAGAACATAATTCCAATAAATAAGCATAGCTAGAACATAATTGTTCTTACCTAGCTTAGGTTACCGTTAGGATAGTCCTTAGATTTTTATGACTCCAAACTTATCCTCAAAGAATTGAATTTTTATTAAGTCCTTAATGTCCTCCCAAGATCAATCACCAAAAACCCGGGAAAAAACATACAACTAAACAAAAACACATTACAACAAGACCAAGAATTAGTATCATGCAAAATTTAGTCTTCTATGTTCCTTAAGCTACTGAATGTCAATTTTACCATTCAGTTTATGAAGAAGACTTGAAACATTCCTTGGATCACTGAAATTGATCCAAGGGTGAGTCAGAAGAAGAAATAAGTCTGTAACTCTTAAAACTAGATCGCAACTCATCTTTTTGAAGTGAAAATGGATTCTTGACAACCATATAATTTCAATCTAATGATTTTTTTAGGAATAGAAAAAAATTATCCCAATCAAGCATGATATTCAATAGTCAGAAGAACACATATTTATCCAAAAAATCACACGTCAACACTTGAATTAAAAGAGGAATATATCAGTTGTCGATGGTGTTACATGGATAAGGTACCATCCTAGCGATAGGTTAGCCCAAGAAGGAGCATGCCTATAGTAGAAGCCTCTAGAAGTGCATCATGGTATAAAGTGGAAGGATCAGGCCTAGAGGAGTATGCTCACATGGAGGACCACATTCAGACACTTGGCATTAGATCTGAGGGCACTGGATGATGAGTTGGTAGCACATAAAAGATTTAAATACAATCACCTGCAGAGTAAACACACATACTTAGAGAGTGGGTAGAGCTCTGCATAAATACTACAAGAAATATACTAGTGGGTAATTATATTGGGGAAAGGATATATGGGGCAAGGGGATTGTAATTTATATTTTTGGTAGCATAGTTATATTATTCTATTTGTAATGCATGACTATGGTCTACTTCTCTATGAAAATCTGTAATCGATCCATGAATGTAATGAGGTTATGGGTTATATATATATGAATATCAATGGTTTTGATGAGTACATCTTGCTCATAGGTCTTCTTTCATTTATGTTTATGTTAAGTATGGATGTTTGTATTCTTCTTTCTGTTATGATACAAGTTATATAATATGTTAATTACTCTATCTGGAATGACTACAAGGATTTAGAGGTTATTATGAGCTCTATGGTTCTTGTATGTCTTAAATCCTTTTGAAATCTCTTACACACAAATCATAGATGATGTTTCCTACTAAACTTACATAAAAGAGAGAATCGGTACCCACACATGTATCGGATGAGTGCCCAACTTTTGTTAGGTGATAGGATGACGTGCATGGTGTTCCTTTATTTTGTGATAGGGGTAAAAATGACTACAATATGTTACGAAGATATTTTATGGATCATTAGTGAAAGTGGGAAGAGTACCTTCCACTAGTTGAGTTTGCTTATAATAACACATATCATGCATCTCTTAAGATGGCTCCTTTTGAAGCACTTTACGAAAGAAAATTCAGAACCCCCATTAGTTGGGACAACATTGAGGATAGAGCAAAAATTGGACCTGAAATCCTTATGGAAATGGAACAAGTTAAAATGATTTGTGAATGCTTGAAAGAAGCAACAGATAGGAAAAAGAGTTATGCTGATTTAAAGCGGGTTGACAAGAAATTTAAACTAGATGAGAATGTCTTTCTTTAGGTTAAATTGAAAAAGAGCTCTATAACTTTTGGCAAGGCTACCAAGCTATCACCTCGTTATGTGGGACCCTTTGAGACAGTTGAAGTAATCAACCATGTAGCTTACCATTTAGCATTACCTCCTAATTTATCACGAATGCATGATGCTTTCCATATTTCTTTGCTTAAGAAATATGTTTCAGAGTTATCACATGTGTTGAATTGGAATTCCTTGCAGGTCCAAGACCTAGGAATAATTGCGGTTAAACCCATCTAAGTGTTGGAAACTCACCAGTTACATTTAAGAAATCCTGAAATAAGTCAATGTAAGCTCCAGTGGGACCAGTTCAACGAAGAAAGTGCAACCTGGGAAAACCTGGAGGATATGAAAACTACTTTTCCATATTTATTTGATTAGACTTGACTATGATGATTGATAAAAAATTTTGATTTTATTTTTATATGTCAATAAGTATGCTAGTTTTGGGTAGATGACTATTTATTTTTTTAAATAAACAACTATGTGAATGCTGATTTCTAGAACATTAAATTCTAATACTGTGCAAACATATGTTAAGTAAGTGAATAAATTGATTATCCTTAATGTAATGGTCAAACATAAGATAATCATGAGGACAATGACTCTTTTTAGGAGGGAAGTATGTAACACCTTTGACAAAAAATTATATTCCTCCTTTGCATTACAAGCTCGGTGTTGGAAGAAAAGATGTTTAGTTGTTGATATTTTGTGGAGGAGAAAAAGAGTTGGAAGCTCGGCAGGAAGTCTCATTCGAATTGGAAGAAGAAATATCAAGCATGATAGGCTCTACCCATTAAGATTTCTTGCTTTCTTCTAAATGATTCATTAGAACAATTCTTCTCTCATGAGATAAATGTTTTCATGATTTGTGTGGTTATTTACTTTCTTGGTTTTATGAATCTCTATGGTTTTTGGATACAAATACTTTGCAAAATAATGGTAGCCTTTGTAAACTCTCTCTCTGTGCAATTTCAATGGTGACATGCATGTGAAACTCGTATTTGAAGCTTTGTAATTTGTTCTGAATTTGTGTTCAAGACTGGTGTTGTTCTCAACTGGAATTCGATGCCTTGTGTTTCATTCTGAACGTATATTGGAGCCTTTTGTTTTTTTCTGAGCTTGTATTGAAGCTTTGTGTTTTTCTGAACTTGTGTTTGAAGCTTCGTGTTTTTCATTGAACTCGTATTCAATACTTGTCTGTCCTAAACTTGTATTTGAGGCATTATGTTTGGTTTTGTAATTATATTTTGAGCTTTGAGTTTTACTCTTATTCAAGGTTTGAGATGCTTATAACTCGTTTATGGGAATGTCTACCAAAAAATATGGAGAGAATAGTTTTGGTTTGAGTTGATTTGGTTATCTCTTTTGAGATCTTCCCCTTGTAACTTCTTGAGTTGGAATGGTTGTGGTACTTCTATTTTTGAGACTGTACCACCTTCTTTGAACTTATAAGGGCGTGTAAATTTGGAGGATATTATTTTCTCCTCTACTCTGAGAAAACCCACATCTTATTGAAGGCTTGACTATTTTGTTTGAAGGTTAATTGACTGGAGTTGTAACTTGTTGAGGGATTAAGTAACCTCTGGATAGATACTATATTGTTATTTACTCTTGGGTTGATATAGAGCTCGTTTGAAATAGACGTTATCAGTTTTTGAATTTTTTGGAATGTTGTATGCATACTCCTTTGTGTGATCAATGTTTGAAATGAATACCTTCTTTGTCACAATATTTATAGATGGATCTTTGAGAGTCTTTGTTGTGATTTCTTGTTCAGTCACGTTGCAAGAAAATTTGAGACGTTGCTTAACTTAAATGTAATTTTGGGTTTTCTTAATCTCTTCAGATCCTTTTAATTAATTTATGGGTTTTAAAAGAAAAAGGAGTTGAATACCCTAGTGTAATGAATCTTGTTGGTAGGATTTATTACCTCTGGTTCAGGATTGATTCTTTAATTAGTTCTTATTTTTGGATCATGAACTACTTGCTCGTTTGTATTGAGCTGTTGAAGCCCTTATAATTGGGATATCAGTTTCTATTGAGTTCATGAGTAATTTTGAAATTTTTTAGGTTATACTGATTTGGATTTTTTATCCTTTTTTAGATTCATTGAAGGAATCTTAGAGTCTTTAAAAAGAGAATGGAATATATTTATCTTGTGGAAAGTAATCTATTTTTGGGACTATACTGTGTACTCCTTTTTGAGAAATGAATTCAAACTTGTGTTTAATGAATTGGAATAGATAAACCAGGTTGTATTGATTTGAAAGGGAAACTAGAATTGTTGATTTCTTTAAACTGTGTATTTGGTTTTGTGTTCTCTCTAGGGAAATAGTAAAAGAACTTCTAAGATTGAAATAGAAATGGGAATTCATTTAATAGTATAAATGAAATGAATTCTTGATTAGAACTTTAAAGTTCATTTGATCAAACTTCTCTATATCACAACTCTCTTCTTGGCTGTAGAATGATTGTTCTCTTAGGCCTGCTCGACTTCTTGGGTTCAGATTTCTGTCCTTTTGTCTTGTAGGAAATAGTGGGAAATCACTCTTCTAAGATGGAAATTTCCTTGTGGATTGTTTAGGTTCTTTGTACTTAGTCATTTGTTGTAATGATGTGGGAAGAGAACAACTAAGTTGGTTCTGTAGAAGAGAAAATGTAAACATGTTTAGACCAACTGCTTTGTTTGACTGAGTCATACTTCATTTGGATTTGATATTGGAAGGTTTTCTCCTTTTGCACTCTATCGTATTATGAATCCTCCTTGGAAGGACATGAGAAGATATTAACCTTGTGTGGGTCTTGCTTTGATTTTTGGAACGTCTAGTTTCAGATATTTGAATGATATCTTCTAACATATAGAAGTTAGTTAAGAATTACAGGTAGAATATTTGATTCTCTATCCCTTCTTAGATAGATTATGGATTCTTGTTTAGATGTTGTCTCTTTAATGTTGAATCCTTATATTGTTATCCTTGAACTGAAGCAGTTATGTTTGTTCTGAACCTATTTTTATATTTCGGATGATTAGTGTATGGGGAATAGTATGTATTGATTCTTATTCTTTTTTGATTAAGTTATAGGATGAATCATCCTAGTATGAGCTATGTTGTAAATAACTTCTTTTGCTACATAGTAAAGATAAATATTGTATTTCTATTATGATGGAATTATGAAACAATTGGGTGACAAGATATTTTGTTTGTTTAAAAGTAATTGAAAGGATCAATTAAACTATATCTTATAATGTAGATGTTGCGGATTATATTATGCTCTTTTCTTAAAAGTGAATTTAGAATCATTATTGTACTTCTTTTCTAGTTGTTATTACTTATGCTAATTTGTATATTAATTGGTTCATTAAATTACATTTGTTTTAATGGAACAATTAGTGGAATGCACTTTTTTTTAATGCTTAGTGCTTATCATGCTCAGTTCATTGAACTGATCTGTGCTAGCAATTTTTGTAGATGGACATCATAGGTGATAAAAGAAGGCAAATTTTTTTATGATGCATTGGCTTATTTAATGCTAGAATCTTATGAAATAAATTTTGATTCATTCTTGAGTTGTATTGGAAAAGAAAAGTGATGTTATTTTATTATATTAATGATGATTGACATGCAATATGTATGAAATGCATAGCCTTGTAAATTAATTTTTTAACATGATGAATTAAAAGGTTTGGAGACTGACTCCAATTTGTTGTGTAAATTCTCTTGTACTTTATATGATGGAAATAATAGTGATATCTTGTCGATATTATTTATATTTGTTTTTATAATATTGTTGTTATTAATTGATAAGTTGGATTAAAGTGGATAGTACAATCTCCCTTACTATACTGAAACTTGTTAAATTACAAAAAGATGTCATTCTCTAACTACATAACTATAGTTTAATAATGAAATATGCATTGGTCATACAATTAAACTATATGAGTAAAGAATGATAAAAAGGTTATGTTAACCCTATCATCTAACCATGTAGAGGAAGACTCTTCCTCTCTCAAAAGAATGAAAAATAAATGGAATGGTGGTTATGATCTTTAATCCTTGTACTTCGTTTATAAAAAAGTAAACACTAGCTGAATCTAGGTGAATGATACACCCTCTTAGACAACCAAGTTATATTAAAAATTAACCGTTTGATGTTTGTTTCCATGTTTTTCGGGGATAACTACTTGTTAGGCCACGTTAATGAACGTTAATGCAAGCATGAGTTAATGAAGTTCTTAATATCAAATCAAATTAATTATGGATAAAGAACTTAAGGAATGTTGGAATTAGGGTTAGGAATGGTTTCTATAATTTGAATCTTAATCCAATTAAATTATGAATTTAATGACCACTAAGGGGTATGTACATCATGATGAATCAGTTCTAATGGATGTTGGCACATGCCAACTATAGGACTGTACCTTCAAGAAGACCAAGGGCTTCTCGAGGATACAATGTTGCAGTTGACATGTGGCAACACCCTTTCATATTTGTCCATCTAGATCTACACACATTTGGATTTGAACTTATTTTCTCTCTAAGTCGAGTTAGTAGCATGTTTAGGATAGGGAATATATCTCTATGACTCAGGATACCTTGGGACATTCGGTTGACTTAGGTCGACTGAGTATGCCCATATACCCTAAGTCATCATGAGCGTCTTCCTATAACAAATTATGTTGCTAACCAAGGCCAGGGTCAAACCTTGGGCAAGTGGACTAATGGTAGTTAGTAAAGACCATTCTAGATAACAGAAGAGTGAGGTGAAGGGCATATTCTGAAATGACGAGTATGTCATCTAGGAATAGTAACATGAAAAGTATATTGAAAATATTTGGCCAAAGTATCATAAGTTGCTGGTTGCATTGTCCTAAGTCACCTAGTTTAAATCAACGTGACATTAGATGAATATTGGTGACAAATATTCATATAGGTTCTTTAAATAGATCACTCAGTACCCAAAATAGGGCAGGAAAACCAAGTATACATAAATTATTCTATACTTTAAGTCAAACATGAGAGATTGGTTGGTAACCAAGTCATGGAATGAGATATTGGTAACATACCGAGTCATTACAGCTGCATATGGTTATATGTTATGAGATTGATTGGCATGGAATGTGTGTTCTAAATGATGTCTTATTTAGAACAAAGAACATTGTGTAAAAAAATCCCTTGTTTCTAAAGTCTTCAAATGGGAATGTTACATGGAGGTAGATCAAGATGATCCGTGAGTCACACACATAAATAGGTGAGAACCAAAGAGTGACATTTTATAGGATGATTTATATTATTTTTGATGTTTCTTGAAACATATTTGAAAGTTTTTGTGATTTTGAAATTTTTCTGAAACTATGTATAGGAAGACAAAGAAACATGGATGCCCTCAACAATATATGGGATGTATAAGGGAAGAATGCCATGCGCATGCACAAGAAATTAAAGATGTGAAAATGGCCCAAAATTAGGTGGGAGTATTCAAAGGAAAAATATTCATGCACTGATGATGAATGGGGGATCAAGAAAAATATGAATAAGTTCAACATGATGATGAACGTAAACCAATGAAGTGCTAGGAAGGAGAAAGGATGGCCCCAGCATAAGCTGACCAAGAAACACATAATAGAAAGGAAGTGAAGGTTTTTTTTGTGAAAGGCAAAAAGGTGTCTGCAAACATGTCCAAAAAGGAAATATTATACACATGGATATTTTGAATGAATTATAAGAACATGCAAATGTTACGAATGTAGCTTAGAATCCTCATAATGAATAATTAATTAGCCAAAGGTGAAAATAATGAGAAAATACATGCACTAAAGAAAGAGTTTGAACAAGGTCAAAAAAAACACTTGGTAACATACTAATCCTATTTTGTTCAAAGAAATCCAATGTGTGCACATGGAAATTAATTACCTTTTGAAGGTAATATGTATGAGGAAAAAAATAAAGACAAACTAGCTAATGTTGTAGGAATGAACACAATACTTGATAGGTGATTTAAATATGACCTTAAGGGTGGAGGGATAGCTGTACATTTCTCCACTACCAGCCAGACATCCATAGCCCTGATGAAGATGCATCTAATTTTAATCACAACATTACTCTACTACCAGTCAGGTGTCAACATTCCTGATAAAGATTATTGGAAATACCCCAAGCAAGAGTAATATATCAATTTGATTTTACTTTTAGATTTTCTTTTGATTTGATTGATTTTGATTCTTTTGCTTTCTGAAAACCTATTTCATCTCTCTTATTTGACAAAGGGTTAAGAACCACTGATGGCTTGATGGAAGGAGGTGGAATTGATTGCGAGGATGACATTGGCTAGTGTCCACAAATATTTTCAAATGTTCTTCGTAACAAGTTTATTAGATGTTGAATGTGATACCATCTCTAAGAGGAGTCAGTCTGTTCTTTAATATACCAAGGTGATAAAAGACCAAGGTCAAACAATTACCATAGAGATAAATGTTTCAAAATACGTGTGAAAAGGCTAACCAAAATATCACCAAAGGGATGAAAATAATAGAAAGACTTACAGAGGAAGAGCAAAAAGGGAAGAAAGAACATCCATGTGTACACAATACCTGATTGTAATGTTTGATCTTTGTACCTTTGATACTTTTATGTTTTGGACTCATTTTTTTGTATTTTTGAATTGTATTTTATTTTTAGGTTTTTGATAGTTTTTGCAAAGATGGGACAAACAAAGTGAATCTACATGATAAGATCCAAAAAAAATGTTAGCAACTTCCTTTTTTTTAATAATGGCAAATAGTTTTTTGAAAGGGACTATACCCTTGAATACAAAAAAAGGCCTTTAAGCCGGAATAAGAGTGAGAAACATAGCAGGACTAACCAAGTCCAGGTAATACAATGAAATTCCACGTAGCCCAGAAACAGCTACACAAGCGAGACTTAACAGCAAAAGAACAGTGAAAAAACAGTAACCCGATAGCCAAGAAACAGTAAGAATAATAAAAGAGAGCAGTAGAAGCATGCAGGACTACTTCTTGGCTGCTTGATCAACACTGATCTTGACTTTTTTCCAAGCATGAAACATACCCAAAGCGGTCATGTGGGCAGCATCCGTCTTATCGAGCTCCTCGATGGTTCTTTTGCTCTCTTTTTCATTTCCCCAAAGTGCAGCCGGGACACTGCTGAGGTTGGAAACACTTTTGGCATGCCCCACGATGAATTCCTCAATGGCCCTAAAGGCGGAAATGTTGTAATCATGCCTAGTCTTAGCCTTCCCAAGGCGGGAGTCCAAGGAGGTCAGCTTTTTATATATGTCTTCAATTTGACTATTGTCAATGCTCCCTTCCCCCTCCATGCTTTTCTTACCTTTTTGCTTAGCTAGGTTTTTGACCTCATTCTTCAGCATATTTATCTCAGCCTCTAAGGCCTCCAGTCTCTTGGAAGGGTTATCCATCTGTGCTTCCCAGGGACTGGCACTACTTATGTTTAGCAGGTCACGTGCAATGCCAAGATCAAGAGGCTCTTTCCCTGCTGCAAGAGTCTCAAGGTTGAGTCTCCTAGAAGCCCTAGTGAGTGGACGCTTAGAGGTAGAGGCCAGGTGGGTGGCAAGAGGAGCAGTAGGAGGAATAGAAGGAGAAACATGTGTAGCTGGCAAGGGGGTAGTAGCACCGGTGGCAGGGGCAGCAGCAAGGGCATCAAGGGCAGCAGGAGAAGAAGGACTGGCAGCAGCAGAGCCCATCGGAGCCGGGCTAGGAGAGGAAGGAAGACCGGGGTACTTGAGAAGGCAGTATTTGTGAATTAGCAAAATAAGCCCTTGATGCAAGGGAATCACCCGGGAATGCTTCTGGAACTCCAAAATGGAGTGCTCAAGAGAGTTTAAAAGATAATGAGGGAAGCAAACCAATCTATTCCTACGGAAGTGGTTTAAAAAGATGAGATGCTTAGCTGGGATAGTAACAAACCTACCTTCCAAGGAGATGAAACGAATCATCATGCGAGTGACTTCATCAAACGGTGATGGGATTGAGCTTACAAGCAGATCCGCTGTGCTAAAAATAAGCTTCTCATCTTCCTCCACAAATCTTCTTTCTTTAGTTTCTTTGATAACCCTTTTGTTGAAGAAGCGGTATCCATCCAGGCTGAGACCGGTCGCTTCAGCAATGAGCTCTTCATTGACAAGAATTTTCTGTCCCCCATAGTCGACAGTCCTCTCTTTCCACTCCTTTGCAAAGCGTACTGAAATACTTTGATCATGTCCTTGCATCCATTCAACAAAGCTGGTGAAGCCGCCTATGCTGAGAATGTTCCAAAGCTCGGTGTTTTCCTTCCAATCAGGGTCCGCGCACGGCTCGATTTGACAGGGAGGTCCTCCCATCTTCTCAATGGTGTGCAGGTTACAACAAATTCCAGAATTCCACTGAGCTTGAAGAACAGTTCATTTCTTACTGTTGAAGATCACATAAGACTAGGAACTGTAGCCGTTGGTCTTCTCACGAATGGCTGTGTAATTTCTGAACTGAGCCTGCGGGAAGTCACGTGTGAAAACCCTTTTCCTGTCAACAATCTCTTTGTAATTATCATCGGTTTTCGTGGAGTTTGGCATCCGGATATCAACAGCCATTGTACCTCCCGCGTGCGTGATTTTCAAATCTGGATGACTCCACTTGAAGTTTCTTAAATAGATCTTGCTATTATTTGAAAAAGATATTATTTGCCTCGCCATATAGAATAAAGCAGCACGTGTGAAAGAATTGATGATTTTGAATTTCCTCCAAAGATTAAGGCTTATCTCTAGAGATTGCTTGCTTGTGAAGATCCGCATGGATGCTGTTGTGAAGCTGATTAGGGATACTATCATTATCCCAGACAGTAAAATTTATATTAATGCCATAATTGGCCAGTGCATCCGCCAGATTGTTGCCTTCCTTGTAAGTATGTATGATTCTAATACTATTGAAGGTGTGGCAAATGCTTATGGATTCAGAGATAAAGTCTTTAATACTCCAACTGGGAGATGAGGACTGATTAAGAAGCTTAATGATATTAAGGGAGTCCCCTTCAACAATAAGGTTTTGAATATTTTGAGCCCGTGTAACTCTCAAGCCGCAGAGAGCAGATAATGCTTCAGCAAAATGATTGGTTTGAATTCCCATTTTTCCAGCATAAGCAGCAATCAAATTACCTTTGTGGTCTCGTATAGCTCCTCCTCCAGCTGCCGTCCCAGGGTTTCCCTTAGAGGTGCCATCAAAGTTTAGCTTGAACCAATTAGAGTCAGGAGGATGCCATTTAATCAAAGATCTATCTACACTATTCCCAGGGTTGCTCCATTTTCCAATGTGCCAATTAGATAAAATGTACTCTTCATTCTCAGGATAACACTTGTTCTTGGGGGGTTTAAATCTGGCCATGTCCTCTTTGATACCTTGAGAAATTTTGCCAATACTAATTTTATAATTCTGCTTTTTATTTCTGAATATGATATTATTTCTGTCCTTCCAAATCCTCCAGATTAAGTGTGGGATTGCTAATTTCCAGATTCTTTTGATAGCACAATGTCTGAATGGTGGGTTCCATTGATTCCATAGTTGATTAAGGTTCTTCAGCAACACCCAGAGAGCATCAAATTTAGAAAGAACAAAGCTCCAAATTCTATTGACATAAGCACAATGTATGAACAAATGACTAATGTCTTCATAGTCATTCCTACAAAGGTGGCACCAATTAGGAATTATAAATCCTCTTCTCATCAAATTGTCAGTGGTGAGAATTCTACCTCTGATGGCCAGCCAAAGAATTTTTTTTATTTTGGGGGTTAACTCAGGCATCCAGATCTTGTTCCAATTAAAGTCAGATTGATTACTGTGAGAAAGATTGGTATAACCAGATTTGACTGAGTATTTCCCATCTTGTGAATTGCTCCAAACTAGCTCATCTTTGGAATTTAGCTGACTTAAAGGGAAGAGGTCTAAAAGATCCTGAAGGGAGGAAGTAGATTGTTTCAGCTCAATTCGTTCCATAGAAAGTCTTTTCCAAGTCTTGTTGGTGCCATTTCCTTCAATATAGTCCTTGACTTTAGTTCCATACTTGCTTATAAGGCTGTCCTTAGCTGTCCCAAATCTCTCCAAGAGGTTGTCACTGAACCAGTTATCCTCCTAGAAGTTTATCTCACTACCATCCCCCACTTTCCATTTGTTGCCCTGCTTGATGAAGTTTCTACTCTTGACCAGATTATTCCAAAAAATGGAACCATTGGGTAGTTGTTCTTCATGTAGATAGGAGTAGACAGCTTGTTGATTCAAGTATTTTGCTGTAATAACATCAATCCAGGGCTGTTTCTCAGATAGCAATCTCCAGCCCATCTTAGCGATGAGTGCCTCATTCATTTTATCAATATTTTTTATGCCCAGCCCTCCCATGGATTTTGGGGTGTAGACCTTATCCCAGGCCACTAGGTGAAATTTGAACTTCTCTTCCATGCCTTGCCATAAAATTTTTTTCTGAATCCTTTCAATTTTCTCTTTGAAGGAAGAAGGAATTTTGAAAAGTGACATGATATAGATGGGCAGACTTTGTAGTGTACTTTTAATGAGAAGGCACTTACCAGCACTAGAGAGAGTGGCCCCTTTCCAACCTGCCATCTTTTTCTGAAATCTCATCAACAAATCATCCCACACCATGTGAGAGACTTTCTTAGTGCCAAGAGGGAGGCCTAAGTATGTTGCTGGAAGAGCACCTATTCTACAGCCCAGAATTTTAGCAATCTTGAGCTTTCTTTCCTTAGGGGTTTTAAAGAAAAAAATGGTGCTTTTGTCATAATTAATCTCTTGCCCAGAAGCAGATTCATAGAGTTGTAATAAAGCCTTAATAGCTTTAGCTTCCACAACTGAGGCCAGAAGAAGAAGGATTGTGTCGTCCGCAAATTGTTGATGAGAGACAGCTTGGCTGAATGAAGCGGGTTTAGATCCATTTAAAAGGCCGTTCTCAACCGCTCTACCAATAGTTCTACTAAGGCTGTCAGCTAAGAGAATGAAGAGTAAGGGGGAGATGGGGTCTCCTTGTCTTAGACCTCTGCTGCTGGTGAAAAAACCCACAGGTTCCCCATTAACAACCACAGAGAACCTGGCTGTAGATATACAAGACTTGATAATTTTTCTAAATTTTTCCGTGAACCCAAATTTAGATAAAATTCTGTCAAGGAAGACCCAAGAAACCTTGTCAAAAGCTTTATTCATATCAAGCTTGAGGATCATATTAGCCTTTTTATTGTTTTCCATGGAATGTAAAGTTTCATGCACCATAATCACTCTGTCTTGTATTATCCTACCTTTAATAAAGCCACTCTGCTACCTTGAGATGAGGTCATTCATTATGAGCTGCAGTCTAGTAGTGATGATTTTGGTGAAGATTCTAAAGATAGCATTAACAAGACTGATAGGTCTAAAGTCCTTGAAGTCTTTTGCATCCATTTTTTTAGGTGCCAGCACAATGTGTGTGTTATTAAGCTCTTTTAGAAGATTTCCTGTTCTATAGAATTCATTTACCGCTTTGAGTAGATCCTCCAAGCATATTTCCCAGAACTTCTGAAAAAAATTAATAGAGAACCCATCCGGTCCAGGAGCCTTATCCCCCTCAAGAGAAAAAACAGCCTTTTGCAGTTCTTCAAGCGTGATAGCTTTAGTGATGTCTCTGAATTTCTGGTCCTCAATGATACTCTGAGGGATGGCCTCCAGCATGAAGGAAATAGCTTCAGGGTTGTTGATGTTGTTCTCTTTAAGAAGATTCTTGTAAAATTCAAGCGCTTGTTTCTTGATGTTGTTTGGATCTTTAGTGTTATTCCCATTGTTTTTAGAAACCTCAAGGATTTTGTTACTGGCTCTATGTTTTAGAGTAGTCATGTGAAAGAACTTTGTGTTCCTGTCTCCCTCTTTAAGCCAGATAGCTCTAGATTTAAGGTGCCAAAAAGACTCTTCCCTACTGCAGATTGTATGCAACTCAGAAAGAATATTCTTTTCATTTACTTCATCTTCAACCGATCTTCCCAAAGTATCCATTTTTAAATCCAGATCCTGAAGCTTCTGTTTTAACTCTTTCTTTTTTTCGAAAATATTTCCAAAAACTCTTTTGTTCCAGATTTTGACTTGCTTTTTGACATTTTTGAGTTTTTGAACCAATCTGAACTGAGCAGTGCCTTCCCCATTCCATACCCACCATTCTTTTATCCTATCATATATATCATCATGCTCCATCCACATTTTTTCGAATTTGAATGTGCTTTTTGCTGGTTTAGTCCAATTGAGAAGGCTTAAAGTAATCGGATTATGATCTGATCCAATTCTTGGAAGGGAAGATAGGTAAAAAGTCTTGGCTTAGAATCCAGTTTGTTGAGATTAATGCCCTATCCAGTCTCACCTGAATGAACTGCTTTCCCAGCCTTCTATTATTCCAAGTATACTTATTACCATGTAGATCCACATCAATGAGGTTTTGTTCAGCAATAAAGTCAGCAAGGTCCTCCATACCATTAGAGAAGGTGGGGGTTCCACCAAACTTCTCGCCTGGGTTTAGAGGGGAATTGAAATCTCCCATAATGAGCCAGTTGGCAGAGCTATGTTGATTTCTAAAGATTTTAAGATCAGCCCATAGTTTTCTTCTACCACTAGCAGAGTTAGGGGCATAAATATTAGACAAGATCCATTCACACTTTTTCTCAATAGTACGAATTTAATTGCTAGATGATTAATATTAGCACTAAGAATCATACCAGTACAGTGTCTTCTATCCCAAAGAGTAGCCAATCCTCCGGAAGCTCCCTGAGAATCGACAGCCGCCATTTCAGAACTATCCCAAAAAAAAATTTAATATTGACCATGGTCATTGCTTTCATTTTGGTTTCTTGAAGAATCAAAATGCTGGGGTTACTGGAATCCCGTAACTCCTTGATGGTTCTTTGCTTAGAGTTTCCATTTAGGCCTCTGATATTCCAGGATATAACCTTCATTTGGAATGGTTGGTAGTTGGAATTGCTTGCTGGTTCAGTTGTCGCTGAACCCCATCTGCAATATCCCTCTCCGTTTTCTTAGCTCTGAGAGTCTTTTTAGAGGGTCTTCCTCTTTTTGAGCTTCCTCCAAAATCAGTTGTTCGTCTAGCAGAAGACCTGGTTGTTCTAGAAGAAGAGGTGTCCCAATTGTCAATTTCCTTTTTTTTATCACTATACAATGAATCTGGGATCCTTTCAAAACCTCTCATTCTTTTTTTCTTTTTTGAGATGACCAATGTGAATCCAGAGTCTGGATCTTCCATTTCCTTGGCAGGCGTGATTTCTCCTTCTTCATGACCTTTATGCAAACTATCAGGCAAGTGATCAGAAGCTGTTCTGGGGCTGAAGCAGACCGGTGAATCCACTGTTGAGATGCTAGGGCAAGGTAGCGGATCTGCAATACCATTCTCTCCAGAAGAGAGAGTCTCCAAAGGCTCAAAATCTGTCATATCTTCCTTATTACCAGCTTCCTCCCTAATTAATGGCTGAATTTCTTTCTCTTGTTCTAAACTGTCAGGCAAGTGATCAGAAGTTGTTCTGGTGCTGCAGTAGACCGGCGAAGCCACTGTTGTAATGTTGGGACAAGGCAGCGGATCCGCAATACCATTCTCTTCAGAAGAGAGAATCTCCAAAGGCTCGATCTCTGTCATAACTTCCTTGTTACAAGCTTCATTCCTAATTAAATTGTCCATCACTGAACCATCATGCTCGTTTACTTCCATGGATACCTTAACAAAGTCTTCTTTCACAGTTGTTTCAAAAGGTAAATCCGAAGAAGCCTTCACCGACTTGTCTAGTACTTATTTGTTGGGAACTTTAGGAAAAGCTAAAGTTGCAGCTTTGGGGCGCCAGACAAGATGCTTCTTTATATGAGTTCTAAAACCCCCCCCCTTTTTTTCCCTTCTATTTAGATGCAAATCCTTCTGGCTGGGACCTTTGTCATCAATCTTCTTATCCTTGCTTGGGTCCATGCTAACTTTGTTCAGATCTGAGCGTATCCCAGGCTGTTCAAAGTCCAAAGGGAGGGTCATCTTCTTGGAGTAGTTTTTGTCAGAGTGACCAATGAAATGGCATAGCTTACATCTTAAGGTTTCAACTTCAATTTTTTGGGTCCAGGATCCAAATCGAGTTTTCAAGATTATGTGCTCCGGAATCTCCTGATCTATGGCTGAGAAAATGTAGAACCGAGCAAAAGCAAGCCGGGATATGTTTCTTGTGGGTCCATCAAGCCCAATAGGTGCACCTAGGGATTTTGGAATATTTAGCAGTATTTCATCATCCCATAGATGCAATGGCAGCCCTGGAAGCCTACACCAAATTGGAATGGTGTTTATATTTTCAGTATTAGGATCAAAACCCGGATACCATTTTTTCAAAAAAAGACCCATATTTCCCAGCCACCAGGGGCCTCCCAGCAACACCGAATCTAAATCCTCTTGCTGGTTAAACTTAGCCAAGAAAAAACCTTTTGGAATAATAATAATGTTAAGGGCTCCCTTAGGTTTCCATTTTCTCAAAGCCTATTTTCTAATGAAATCAATATTAGGTCTAGAGCCAAGAAACTTACCAACAAGGGAGAGGTTTGTTTTGCTTAAGGCTCTATCAACAAATCCATCTGGGACCTTAAGACAGGTGGCACCCTCTTTGTCCTTTTCCCATGTAAAATGATCAGTGATTTTAGGACCCACCTTGAGGTTAGGGCTCTGAAAAAGCTTATTCCAGGCCAAAGGTGTGGATCCCAGCATAACCTCATTTTCTTTTCCAGCCGTCTGATTGTGGTCTGAGATCTGCTTTTCCTCAGTAAACTTTGACATATTGCGCTGACTGTACCTCCCGCTTTTGCATCGTTCGTCCCCGTGTCCACAAACGTCCGGTTATGGCTACAGAACAGCCTTTCCTCAGCATTTTGAATCGTAGTTCGCAGACATTCTACAGCCAAAATTGCAGAGACCGCGTCAACATAGTTCTCTCCATCGCTAGTTCTCTCCATCGCTAGTTCTCTCCATCGCTAGTTCTCTCCAATGGAGGAGTATTAATGTTGATTTCGATAGTCAATTTATTTAATATGGTTGCGTCTTAGAAGGTAATGACCGGTGAATATAAGAATCTTCCACACCAAGGTAGGTGAGTATAGACTCATTTTCCTAACCTTGAACGATGTTAATAGAAGGTGTGTCATCATCAATCATGTTAGGATACATGAAAGGGAAGAGAAGAGGGAGCTTTTCCATTGACATTGATAAGATCAGAGGTCCCAGGGAAGTCATGTGTTCACGAAAAATTTTTTTTATGATTAATAAATTTAGGGCTCTATGGACTATGTGGGTGAAGGTGGTGACGTTGGTGAATGGGGTGGAGAAGGTTTATCATCCTTCAATGAGCATCAATGCGGGCTTTTCTTTGAATACGGTTGTGCAAAAAATCCAATGCCACTATGAGTCTTTGTGTTTATGAGTTGGTACACAGAAATAACGGTATGACAACCTTATTCTTAAAAAGAAAATCCAAATCCTTTCCATGTGCATATCAATGAATGAAAATGTGGGTGAAGTGACCAGTTAATGAGAGTATTAGAGGTCAGATGAAAATGGTCGTGTTTGGGATGGCGGTTCGGGTGAATAGGTGGTAGTATCAAGTCCCCCATTCATTAGGTTTGTGTACGAAGGTGGGGAGGACCATAAGGGATAAACCTCTTACCTATGCGAGTTTTCATAAGGAGGATGTTGGCATAGGTTCCCATACTCTTACGAAGTGAGGAATGTGTTGATATTGTAGAGGTGGTATTCCCCTAAGGTGAGGTGTTAAAAAACAGCTTCTAAGGGATCGGTATTAGATATTTGGGTATTGGGGATAGATGAATTACTAGGCAATTAGGAAGAAGGGGTATCAGTTGGTTAGGAAGTAGATGGGCCAGCTACAGAGGTTATGGTAGCAATAGGAATAGAAGTGTTAGATTTGGGAGAGGTGGTGGTAGCATTGGTGGATGGGCTCATGGGTGAAGGAGAAGTGGGGGTAGTGGTAGATGCCTTGACTGGTACAAGTACATTGTTGGGTTAGTACAACATGTTACAAGTTTTGAATGGTGACGGGTTGGCGGGGATGGTATAGTTATGTCCTTGATGTTCATATTTTACACAATGCTATAATGTGGACGGAACACAACCCATGATATGAATCCATAGTCTGCCGAGAAATAGGTTATACTGGAAATCTCCCTCTAAGACAGAATAGTTCTAAGATAGTGCAAGGGCCTACACAAATGTGAAGGATAATTCTTCCAAGGGTGGAGGTGATGGCATAGTTGAAGGAGCGCAACATAACTGGGTTATTATGCATGTAGTTAGTAGTGATATGCATTTGATTGTACACGTGGGAGGATATGATGTTAATGCTAGAACCACCATCGATCATGACGTGTTTTATGTGTATGTTATTAATATAGATGGAAATGAAAAGGGTAGGATCATGGTCATTTGACTGGAGAGGTACAATCTCTTCATCAGAGAAGATGAGGGAAATGACTTAAGGATTGGGCATGGGGGTAGAAGAAGGAGATGATTTGGTAAGTGAGGCCACATGGTAATGGGTGATAATGGAGGCCATTGGTGTGGGGTCATTGGGTAAAACTTTAATGGATTGCAAAACCTCAATAAGGGCTTGTCTTTGAGATTTAGAAGTTTGGACGAGATCATACAAATACATATTTAGAGGGGACTGAGGTAATTATTTTATCATTGCACGATGGGTGACTCTATCAGAGATAGGGTATGTAGGTCTGTGGATGGTGATTTTGGGTGCAGGTACAGATGGTATATTAGGCACAGGGTTAGTTGATGGGTTAGTTACTTTTTCTTTTCCTTTGTCTTTCTGGGCATGGGTGATAACCTGAACCATGTTAACCTGAGGAAAGGTGGTAAATGGAGAAGGTATAGGATTAGTAGTCTAATGACATGATGGTAAAAAACCTAATAGTGGGGAAAATCCTTGTGAAGTGAGCTATGCATAGCAGCATTTACGTGGTGATTTGGCTAATTCTTTGATACACACCATATTGATCTTGAATTTTGGAGGTGGAAAAAAGGGTTGTGGGAGTGGAGATGTGGTTCATTGAAGAAGTAAGGGATGATGATGTGTGGTGATAGGTGAAGGTGGAACATGGTCCTCATCAAGGTCATCATCGTTGATATTTTGTTCAGGATGAAAAATTTGGAGAAGAACAGTTTTTAGAGGCTTACAATTTTCTACATCATGTCCTGACACATGATGATAGGCACAAATCTTGGTTTCATAAAACCCTTTTGGTTTGGGTTTGAGAGGATCATAAGGTTAAAGTGGTGGTAATGTGATGATGGAAGTCTCTAAAAGATTGGTTAAAATGTTGACGTAGGACCCTACTAACTGATCACAATGGTAAGTGACTGTGGGTTTGGGTAAAGGTGTGGATGATTGTGAGGGAAGAGGTGTTATAGGAAGGGGAATGGGTTGGATCACTATTTTGGTAGGTGGTACTATCTTAGGTTTTGATGGTATCTGTTTGGGTAAAGGTGTGGTAGAAGAACTAGCAATGGTAGGTGGCGTTGGCCTAACTTCCTTGTTGGAGGTTAGTGGGTTATTGTCTTTGGATTTCACCTTCTTGGGTAAAGGTGAGATGGGAGTACATGTGCAGAAGGGAAAGAAAATGGTTGAAGAGGACATGTTACCCATGGTGACAATAGAGTTGCGGTAAAATTATTTAGTAGAGGCTAGGTGGAAGGTATGGATTGAAGTCGTATAGGAAATTTTTGGGTTATAGTAGTTGGTGGAGATATAGGTTGTAAGAAATGCATGATTGAGGGTGCAAGGGTTCTTTGTTTTTGTGCAGGTTGGATTAGATGTAACAAAATATCTGTGATGTAGTGGGGTAGGTTGCTTAGCATTTGAATTGACTTAGGTACGGATAATGATTAATCAAGGTTCATGGATGAGGTCCTCGGATGGACGGAAGGGGTGGAAGGTGATAAAGGTGTGGTAGGTGATACCTGTGTATATGGTGTCCTAGAAGGGGTGGGTCTTCCTTTTAGGAAGAGGAGATAATATTGGTGCGGGTTTAGGAAGACGTTGACTAAATCTCATTTTATAGGTGGGTGGGTAAGGCTTGACGTTGGAATGACACCCAAGGTAGTGATGAGTCTAGATGTAGACAAAGATGATGCGTGTGGAGTAGGATTTTGGGCATAGGAATGATTTTAGTTGTGGGTAAAGGTTCGGATGAAGGAAAAGGATGGTGAAGAATAATTTGTTTTGATCAGGACATTATTAGTTTTGATTTGGTTGCTAGAAATACCTTTTGATAGATCATGGAGGTATCCTGTAAGAAATACTTTGCATTTGAGTTGAATAGGGGAGTCGAAGATGTCCCCAAAGTGCATGAAATTATTAACGTAATCCAAGTGATCAGAAAACAGTGAAAATAGGATTGTTGTAACAAGGAGATACAGTTTGGTTTAGGTGGAAATCCCTATAAAATATGTCTATAAGATAGGGAATTGGCTAGCCGTAGACTTTGTGGGTTAACAGAGTCTGAGACCATGATAAACAGGGGTCCTAGAATGTTGGGGGGAGAATTGTCCTCAATAGGTAGTGCCATGTCTAAATGAATCTCCTATGGGTAGGATAGATGGTAGGTGGGTTGAGAGGTAGACTTCTCTTTTGGTGGAGGAGAGGTCGATGATGATTCTCATACGGGTGAGAGAGTAAATATTATTCGTTGAATATTTGGTAGGCTTGTGAGGTAGATGGTGAAACAAAATCAACAGAAAGTCATGGACTCCTTCACGTGAGTGAATGGGGAGATGAAGAGGACTCATCTTGTGGTTGAATGAGTGGAAGAGGTATGCTTATCTATGTAGGCAGAGGAACTCATGCTAGAATGTCATCAATAGATAGAAATAGGTTGAAATTAAAGAACAACCGGTACGATTATTGAAAACTAGAGTGAGACTTCATGGAAAAAGAAATTCATTGGATTAAAGGTTCACCACTTTGATTAGATAACCATGTATGGTTAGGGAAATTTTTTCTAAGAGATATGTAAATTTTTATGATTTACTGGCACATTTGGGTTGTCCTATGATGAGATCTCCATTATCTAACATTTCCTGGATAATGTTCTTAAAATTTATGTAATTATCGTCACTATGGCCTCTAACATGCAATGATAATTACAATATTCATGTTCCTTATACCACATGCAGGCATAGGATGAGTGCAAGAAGGAAACCTGTATGAAGTTTAATCAGAGGTAGTGCAATGGATCTAGACTTTAAGAAGCTTTTCTAAGACTGCAGAATATGGTATTTCCAATTAGAAGTTTACTTTCTATTGCTCCTATCGGAGTTAAAAATTCTAGATAAGGAAAAGATTGGAGGAAGGTTTGACTTGATTAGATAGGATGAGATAGACTCAGCTTTGAGAACTACTGCATGTTGGCAGATCCTTTAGAATTTTGAATACTTATTTTGGGGGTTTGAAGATGAAGAAGAGTCTTTTGATTTGAATGGGGTGTTCTTGTTTCATAATTGGATTTTCTTTTCTTCAATGGCACAAATTTATAGCTTTCGTGCCATGGTGAACGCTTCATCGAAGGTTTGGAAGGTTTGTACCTGCAGAGTTGGTGAGATGTGTCTAGCACAAGCTCTAGTGAACAACTCAATAAGTTCATTTTGAGGTAGCTAGAACGTTAATTGGTTGATAAGACTTCGACTAGCAGGTGGGCAATGAAATTTGTAATAGATTCATCTTCATACTATTGAGTCAAGAATAGAGATCAGTCATGGTGACTTTATTGATAATATTGATTGAAAAATGGTCTAAGAAAGCTTGGGCTACTTGATTAAAGGAATAAATGGAATGTATAGGTAGTCTATTATACCAATCCAAGGTCGGGTCCTATCAAGGACATTGGGAAAGTTTGTAGGAGAAAAGCATCATTGTCATGGGATGATTAGGTAGCACCCATGTTTGAATGACCGCAAGTGTTGTGCTGTGGGTATTCTTTAATTGTTGAAGTAATTGAATTTATGGAATTTCCCAATGCATAGGGTATGGGACGAATGAGGAATAGATGGATGGATAGGTTCATTACATATTTCATCATAAGTTAAAGAATTACGATAGGAAAAAAAATGATGCTTCTAAGGTTTGCATATTTTCCATCATCATCTTAATGAGGTCATTGGTAGGTTGTGAAGAATGGGTGCCCCTACAGAAAAAGGGGGTTAATGTTGAATGTATGAGGTGGGTGGTATGCTAGTGTATGGTGGTGCTGAGTATGAAAACTATGAAGGAGGAATAGATGTAGGTGGAAACATACCCCAAAATAAGTGATAGACAAGGTCGGGGGTTGTTGGTAGTATGTGTAAGTGGGTGGGGTAGTCGTAACAACTCTAGTGGTGATTCGGGGTAAGGACTATGGGATAGAAATGGATAGATTTTCTAGAAATGGAGTTGTAAGTTGCCAAAACCAGGGAGGTGGTTTTGATGTAATAGGTATATATGAGGTAGTGAGGTGTAGATGGGGTTATGCTTAAGGTGGATTATAGAAGGAATAACTGGCATCCACATGGGTGTGATAGATGACGTTGTAGATGCTGCAGTTATAGTGGATGTGGGACCTAGGTTGAGAAACCATAGGTGGTAAAGTGGATGAATGGTAGCGTTGAGCTAGTGCTAGCTGAATGTAGAGGTGGGGGTAAAAGTAGGAGGGATAGATACGGGCATGCCGTATATACTAATTGACCTGAGGGATCCCATGGGTAGAAGAATGAGAAAGGTAGTACTAGAGGGCCGCATGGATTCTGGTCAAGAAGTCTTGTGAACTCCTCGTTTCCAGTATTAATGGTGATAGGATGAGTTGGATCCATGGGTGATAAAATAGAAGGGGGTGAAGGGCTAGGTGGAAGTGGCTGAAAGATGACATGAAGAAAAAGAGTGTTGGCTTGACTGTGAGTCAACACCATGCATGAGTTAGCGTAAACTAGATGAATTGTACTCTACAAGTGACACAAAGAACAACATGGATGGAAAATAATTTATTATGAGAGGTGAACTGGTCAGGTTCTTTGATTAAAAATCAAAATAGGGAAGGGACTGACGCCAGGTCAGACCAACCAATTTCGGTTACTGGGATGACTGATGGCAGTTACAGTAACTGATGCTTGATTACTGTGGGAAAGCAAGAATTTGAGACAAGTGAGATAGAAACTAAGGAAATTCAACTGTGGAAGCTATATTTAGTCAATAATATCAGAATGTAAAGGATATGGTGATGTCCAGAGATTTTAAATAGAGAAGAAGATGTGATGAGTGCTCTTTGGGTAAACTAACCAAAAGCAGCAGGGAAACTGACACTGGTCATATAAACTGATGACAGTCAGATGTAAACTGACGATGATGGTCTCATGACCGATGCCAGTTACTGTGAAATCTATAGAAGTGAAGTAAAAATTTTATTTTTGTGAATTAAAGTTGAATGAAGAAACCAATCCAGAAGTTATGAATATGGTAAAAAAATGAGTCCTGACACACTCAGAAATAGTCAGAATACACCAACTATGATTATAGAGTGTGAAAGGAAAGAAAAATGGAGAATACGTAATCCTCACACCTCAAAACACAAGTCAAGAACAAAGCTAAGAAAAACACGTAATCCTAAAAGTGAATTTAGTGTGTTTAGCTTATGCTATTTAAATTACTGACTTGTGAATTTAGAACAGAGTTTTTGGTTTGGGAAGGCTTCCTATGAAGAAGGATAAATTCTAAAGGTGAGGTTTCAGGTTAAGTTTTGGTGGGGTGAAAGCCTTTCTCTGAGATGGGTAACTTGATACATATATAACTAGCTGGGTGCCCACTGTCAATCCTTTGATCATGTGATCATTGACAGTCTCATTCTGGGTAAGATTTTATTTAAGAAGATGTGTATATTCCAATTTGTGTAGTTTGGCAAAGAGAGAGAAGAGAGAATGTGCTTTCTACGATTCAGTTGTGTCAACCATCAGCTGGGCATGACTTCCAACATATAGGTTACCCTCAGTTTTAATGTGATATATAATGCAACAAATCAGAATGCCATGTAAGTGTTTTAAACCCAAATCAAAATGTGATATTCGATGTAGCAAATGATGAACAGGAAGAGGGATGCCCTTTCACTAATGCAATGCTAAGGAAAGAAAGACATATTCTTTTTAAATACACCAAAAAACATGATTGCGTTTAGACAATTAGAAAGAAGGGGAAGATTCCAGAGAATAAAATTAATGTGGAAGCTTTTCAAAAAGGGAAAAAAACACAAAATTTCACCTAGGAATGAATAAAATGCAAAATAATCCCTAATTGGGTCCCACTAGCACGTGTTAAAATGTTTCATACATTTTCTTTATGGATTTGAAAAAATAGATAAGGTGTAGAAGGGCCAAGGAGGAATACCTGTTGCGATGCTTAGTTGGAGGTCGTACATGCACGTTCTGACTTCTTGATCCAATGCTGACTATGAAAGCTTCCTTTTCATCTAGGAGGAACTACCTGAAATACAAAACAAGACCACAAAAGAGAGTTAAACAATATATGTCAGTGGATTTGCCTAGCGTGTGCTAGATCTAGGAAGTGTGGTACTTCCTTGGTGGCAGTCAATCCACTGTTTAATATAACTTAATGTAAGAAATTATATAAAATAAATAATTTCCTACTATAGTTGATATGATTTAGGTATCTCATTCAAATACAATAAGAAAATATAATCTAACAAGCTAGGTTATGATCAGATCTAGAAGTAGGGGTAGGTAGTTAAGGTGACTAGAACAGGTCAGGGTCATATTCTGGGTAACTTGGGTTACTTGGATGTAGGTTATTAGGTTTTGTTATTGGAAGGATTACCAAATATAGAGATCGACGTTACTCAAGTATGACTCGATGAAGGTTGATAGAGAGAACTGACGATGGTCAAGGATAACCGGCATCGAGTATAGGCGGGATGATAGAAACTCAATGAAACTTGGTTTTGGATGGGTTTGTTTGAGATTAAACGAGAGATGGAATAAGGAGAATGGTTAGGTATGAGTAGGGGTTGGGAGTACTCAGAGATATTCAGGATGCTTGGGGTTATGGGGAGATCAAATGATTATGGGTTGTGGTGCAATGGTTGGGTTGGTAGGAAGGGAGGTAAGATAGGTGGGATAAAAATGTAAATAGAGATCTGATAAATAGAAAGTGAAGAAACTTGGTAAACTGGATAAAGATAAATGCAGGTTAGAAGCACACTTACTAGTGTTTCAAGTTTGATGTTGATCATGTTAATGCATGGTTGATCTATGAAATAGCACAATTGATGTCATGGCAGTGCTTCTCAGAATGCTACCATGGAATGGATACCTTCGGAACGGTCTTGGTGTTGATGGTCTGATTTGTGAAAGGGATCTGGTTATTTCTTGTGCAGATCTCCCATGGTCTTAGTGTGCTTCCTGTCTGAATGCTACCGTGAATGCAAATACCTTCGGATCAGTCTTGGTGCTGGCTATGGATGTCTGGAGGTGCGAAAGGGCTCTAGTTCATTTCTTGCATGTACAGATATCCTTCATTTCCAAATTCAAGAATGTGGTCCATCCTTTGAAACAAGGTTACCAAAATGATTATATGGTAACCAACGATGATGGTTTAGGGTGATCAACATCGGTTTAGTGTTGACCAACGTCGGTTAAGGCAGGGAAATCCTAGGTTTACTAAAAATGATAGATCTTGGCCAAAATGTTGGCCAACTCTCTTTATTCTCATTGGATCAAAACAAAATGTTGCGTTTATATAAGCGGGAATGTGGTTAGAGGAAGGATAAACATGTGATTTTAGGGTTGAACTAAGTCTTAGTTAATTAAGCCAGGTGGGACTAAGTCTTAGTTAATTATGGTGAGTGAATGTTGAGTCCTAGTAACGGGGAAATATGCTAAGAATAGATCCATGATGAGGTGTCTAGGTGAGATGGTTTGGGTGAGGTGTGCACTAATTTAATTAGGGTAATTAAATTAATAAATGAAGTGAGGATTAGTATTACTTTAATTATAAATAATTAAATTAATATTAATGTGGGGTAAAAGGGTATGGTTAGGTGAATATGTTTAAGTTAACAGGGCTATAAGGGTGGTACGACCTAATTTTGTTGTCTACACTCTGACTTGGAATATATTGTTGTGTTTTTCAAAACAGGTATAACACCGAAAGGAATGAAGACTTTTAAAGGAAGAAATTAGCTATACGTGTCGCTCCCTACATGTTAGTTAGTGCAGACCTATACAAGCTAGGCCACAACGAGGTTTTATGTTGGTGTGTGCTTGAGCATGAGTTGTGGGACCAAGGGATCGTAACTATATGTATTTTCTTATTGTGGGCCATTGATGGTCATACAAAATAAAATTGAAATGATCCTAATAAAACAAACTAACTATAAAAGGAAATATAATCTATGTTTTTGGCATTTTCACAATATATCAGAGAAAAATAATGAAAGAAAACTAATCTAATAAAAGTAAATGTTTTTGATCTTTTCTAGTTTTTAAGAAATGCATTCTAATCTAATAAAAAAAATTAAGACAAGTAATCAGCCAAATGTAGCTCATTACTTGTGTGAATATGTGAGTTTAAATCTAAAACAAATTACCTAATCTAATCAAAAACCCTTCAAACCCTACCTCATAGGTGAAGAACAAATCATGACCCTGAAAGAGCTATTGCTCCCCAAAACTTCCCCGATAATGTCAAAGATAAAACCTTCTAATGATTTGATCTACTTGTAATTTCCTAATCAATTAAAATGAATGATTTTACTATACTATTTGATATACAATTGAAACTAATTATTCAAAATTGACAATTTGGAAAATGAAGCAAAGAAACAAGTAATTCGAACTTGGATGAACAAGAGCTTTGGTAAAACTAGTTGTATCTATGTTTTTATCCTATGTTTGATAATTTCTTTCTTTGTGTGTTCATATGAATCCAATTAATTGGGAATGCAAGAATAGAGGAGAAGAGAGATAACACAAGAGATCTAAGATTGGATATGTAATTCCTGAAAGGATTATGGCAGAAATACTATGCAAGATACACAAACATTATCAGGCTTTTTGCTTGATCATAAGAATGGAGTATATAAGAATTTGAACTCGGATGTGCCTTAATACACAAGGCAAGAAGAGGCAGTTCCAACTAACTAAAGCACATGTAAAAATAGAAGAGGGAAGCAGAACCAAACAATCAAAACTATTTTTAGAAAATTTGGATGACGGAAACATCCTAAAAGTGAAGTTAAGTGAATCATCACATGTTAAAAACAAACATGAAGAAATCTAGTTTAAGGCTGGGTAGATGGTTCTCTTGTATGATTCCAAGTTTTTGTGCCATACTAGGAAATTCAAAGCCCATTGGTTGGGCTCATACGATTATATCTGATATGCTTGATTCAGGTGCATTGCAAGTTATCAAGCACTAGATGAGATCAAGGTTACCAGGCCATTTCTAAGTAAGGAGTAGGCTGAAGACCTACTATAATATACAATTTTATTTTATTTTTGAAATAATGAACAGATTAGTAGTTAGCTTAGGCTTTTCTTTGATGTAGTCATCCTTAAATACTTTGTGTTTCCATTTTCTGAAAATGTAGCACATGTAATTGTGTGTGTTTGTGCACTATGGTATCCACCTTTTTATTTCAAATGTTTTCTTTGTGCGGAGGACCACATTATACCCATTTTTTTGTGGGGTGGAGCTGTTGTGCCAAAAGTGTATAAAAAGCTATGGTTATTGATGGCCTGGGTTGAATTAATCAAAAACACGTGGATTGGAAAATGTGCACGTAGAAGAGGTGAACATGATGGAAGGATGGTGTCACTAAGGATTTATATGAAGTACCATGTAAAAGAATAGATCTACGAGTTAGAGCTAAAAACATGAGGTAGGCAATGTTAGAGATAACTAGTGTACTATAGGAAACAAAGGAAGAATGATTTCAGCGTTGTAAGCATGCGCATAAGAGATAGCTATGTATGTCAGTAAGCCCTTTTTTTACGTCCTAATATGGTTAGAGTTACTAAATATATCATGTGCACTAGAAGACCTATGAGGAATTCTAGATAGGTGAAAGACATTAGAGATAGTATGTGAAAGAGAATCCACCTTTATTGTGGAAGTACATTAGGTAGGTGGCATGACATTTACTATGGAGGGAAAAGAAGCAATTTATAGGATAGAAGATCCTCAAGGGTGCATTATAATTTTACCTATGATGAATTTTAAGTTATCAAAGAAATCTCATGAACTTATGGCATCCTTAGTGCAAGATAGGTCTAAGAAAAATCCTGTGAAGATTTACATAGCCAGTTAAGACTTATTTGATCCATTCAAACCTAGAGTGAAAAGGAGTACATGGCCACTAGTAAGATGGAGAAGGTTGTACAATGAACAGGATCCCACGAGTGTTATGTCATCTTGTGGAAAAAACATTTTCATAGGTGAGGGTTACATAGATCAGGGCACAAGACTTGGAAGGATTTGTCATAATAAGTGGAGTTACGAAGTTGAGTAGAGCCGGGACTAGGAGTTTATGGAAGAATTTTTAAGGACCCAACAAAAGAATATGACCAAGGAAAGTAGAAAATTTTTGAATTTTGAAGTACCCTGGGGCTAGATCTGAAAGGGAAACAATCCATTTCTACCAGTTCTCGATTGGAAGCAATGGTACATGTAAATGTAGTACTAAGGAAACGTATTACTCGGTAAGCCCCCTCGAGGCTGTCTCACATTAGAATTGATGGCCATAAGGATTACAACCATCAAATGATCTAACTCACAGAAAATGACACCCGATGACGCTAGAAATGCGTCCCTCACTCTTCACAGAGAAGAGGACACCATGAAGGCTATTCCTGCCTCTAGAGATCTATCCGAAGTGAAGGTGAAAATGAAGAAGTCCTTGACCCCACTTGTAAGATCATAAACGAGTGGGCCCTATTGAAATGGCAAGCCTTTTGGTGCGCTATACCAATGGTTGATGTCATGCCAAACATGATTTTTCCACTTCTTATTTCACACGTCGAAAGAATACTTTGCATCAACCCCCTATCTGATTTCTAAGTGGTCACCAGCCTTATCTAGTAGAAAAGGATAATCATATATCATGAAATGATCTCCTGGGATTCAACATTCTTATAGAAGCCATTAATGAAAGACTGTTGAAGATTATGACGTACATCTTTCGGGTTCACACTACATCTGAAATTGTATGCAATCACCAACCCTATGATGAGGATGGTCATTGCGCTTATGTAAAAAATCTCTAATGGGAATAGACTAGACCACTAAGGACACAGATCTAGATTCAAGGTCATGGTCTGAATTTATGTTGTAAGATGCTCAGAGGGGACCATTTATAACCTCTCCCAATATTGATTGATCTACATAGGAGATTATAGAACATTGTCTCAATCCATGGAGATTATAGACCAGGTATTCCACAAGTAATGTTCTATCTGTAAAACCATTGTTTTTCAGAGCCTTGGAGCTGCCCTACTATGCCTTTGCCTAATACCCAGATACCCTAGTTACCCCTCCCAAAAATAAGAGCTTTAAATAGTATACTTGTGATCATTCCATGAATAGACCACGGTCATCCCCACAGGCTAACGCCTGGAAAAGTCCGAGTAGAAGGAGAGATGCACTTTTGACTCCAACTTCGGCCCCCCTCTGAACCCCCAAAATCTCTCGAGTAGTTGCCTCTCTATTCCTGTAGAAGAAAAGGTCTCCCTGAGCCTCCCCTTACCTTATACTCAATATTTTTCCCCCCTATCGAAATATTTACTGATGCCCTCCCCTCTCCACCTTAAGACTCCTTGGTGTAAAGTTTACTCCTCACCTTTCACAGTCATCCCAAGTACTTGGCACAGAGCTTCGCGGTCAATCTATAACACCCTTGATAAGTTGTTATATTCCTCCTTTGCATTTCAAGTGTTGACATGTGATTTTCCTTATAAAAATATGTTCTTGTGATTGTTGGGAGATCATGCTTGATATGGACAAATCATTTTCTGTTCTTAAGATCCCTTGACATGAATTGGAATGGCTTCCTTGAATCCATTTTTTACTTCTTATAGGTGAGTTGCAATCTGGTTTAAGAGTTGTAAACTTATCTATTAATTTGACTCATCCTTGGATCAATTTAGTGATCCAAGGAATGTTTTAAATCTGTTCTATTGAATGAATGGTAAATTGACATTCCATGAATTAAGAGACATACTGACTAAACTTTATTGTTACAAGTTCTTTGATTTTTGTGTGAATGTATTTCCATTCAATTGTATGTTGTGCTTGGGTCCTTGGAGATCAATCATGGTAGGACATCATTGAAGAACATGAAAATACAACCTATTCACAGAATAGGAAGGATTTGGTATCCTAAAAAGGGATATCCTATGGAATCATAAGCTAGGTAAGAATATTTGTTACCTAAGCTATGTCACTTAATAGAATTCTTATTCTAACCTAAAGCTTCATATTCTACTTTGTTGGTTGATTGGCATCCTAACCTAAGCTCTATGTACTAAAGGATATGGAAAGGTTACTAGGCTATTAAAATTAACCTAGAACCTAATACTATAAGGTTTTATGATGATCTAACCTAATGACTAAAACTATTATGTTGTGAATTAATCTAACCTATGTGGAAACTACCTAAGGCTATGTGTTAAGACCTATAGTGGAAATTTGTTGTTAGGGTTATATCCTAAGGTATATATTATAAACTACCTAAGGTCTAACCTAAGCAATTTGATCTATCCTAAAATAATGGGTATGAAAGGGGAATTAGGTGGTCACATGCATTAAGGGCGACGGTTCCTATAACATTTATGTTATTGATAAGGTTTTTAATGCATAGGGTACTGCCAGTTTTTGCAGGGGCTAGTTGACTTGGTGGAGGCTTATGTGGAAGAGTCACTAAAATGGAATTTCATGTTAATTTTGATTTGGTAATCACCAAACTTGGAAGGTGGTGGCAAGGAAGGATAGGTGGGAAAATTGGAATTAATGAAACTTATTGTTTTCAGTTTTCGTGCACAAACTGTCTTGGAAGGCATGTAAGCGGGTTTGTCTAGGGTTGTTTCACTTTGCATGTTCTATGATTTTTGCTTTGCATGCTTTCTAGTTTTTCGAACCAGTAGATTGAACTGCACTTAATGGCTATTTTTGAAGTCTTATACCTATTTTCAATTTGTGGGATGTATAAGAGGAATTGTGGAAAAAGAATATGGTTTTTTGATCTTTCATGGAGAAGAAAAGTTGTGAGCTCGGCTAGAGGTCTCCTTCGATTTGTCAGAAGCACTATTAGGCATGATAGGCTCTAATATTTAAGATCTCTTACTTTCTTCTAAATGTTTCATTAAAATGAGTCTGCTCTTTTGAGATTCTTGGCTTGCATGTTTTATCTGGTTACTTGCTTGCTGGGTTTTATAATCTCTGTTATCTTGGATATGAATCCATGGAAAAAATAATGTTGGTTTGGAAACTTTATTTGTGTTAGTTTGATAATAAAAAATGCATGAAAAGCTTGTTTTACAATATCTACTTTCCATTTCTGAAATTTGTATTCAAGGTTGTTGTGTTGGAACTAACCTTCATTGCAATATGTGAATTATGAACTTTATGGGAGCCTTGATTTCCATTTGAGCTTGGATTTGGGCTTCGTGTTTTGATATGAACTTGTGTTGGAGCTTCTTGTTGTTCTGAATTGGTGATTAGAATCCTCAGTAGCTCTAGGTTGTTGTTCAAAGTTCATATATGGCTTTGTACTCATATTTTACTACTTTTGTTTCTCTGAACTATTATTGGAGGTTTTTGTTTTACACCTGTTACTTATATAGTTATAAACTCTTGTTTGAAGCTCGTGTTTCATTTTGAGCTGGTATTAGGGCTTCTTATTTAAAATATAAACTGGAATGAGAACTTTGTGTTGCCCTAAACCTGTGACTAGAGACCTGTGTGGCTCTGAACTCTTATTGGAAGATTGTATTTTATACTTCCCTCGTATTCAAATACTTGTGTATTTCTGAGCTTTTGTTGAGACTTCGTGTTCGAATCTGTTATGGTATTATGAGTTGGGTTTTACTTGTATTAAAAGTTTAAAAACTTATAACTCTTTTTTTGAACTATTGTTCAAAGAAAACTGGGAGAATAGTTGGTTGAGTTGTTGGGTAAAATCTTCGATAACTTAACTGAAAACGTCTTTGTTTGATGAATGGATTGGGTAATTATTTTCTGAGAACTGTTTCATCTTTTCTGAGATGGCAATGGCATTTTATCGAGGGTATTATTTTCCCCTCTATTTTGTGGAAACCCGCATCTTCAGATCTTTTAAAATAAGCTCTGGGTTTCGTTTAAAAGAAGAGTTTATTACTTTAGTGCTTTGAATTGTTATGGTGGGATTACTTTGTCTCTGTTCAAATTGTTTTTGTATTATAGTCACTTATTGAATCGAGAACTAATTACTCTTTGTAATGCAATATTGAAACCTGACAATGGGATTTCAGTCTTTGAGTTCATTGATACTTCTGAACATGTTTAGCTTACTGATTGGTTTGTTTTTCTATCTCTTGTTGGATATAGTAAATAAACCTTGTGTCTTTGTAAAATAAAGGAATGTGATTCCTTTAGAACAAAATGTTATTTTTAGGACTATTATGCGTATTTCATTCTGAGATTGGAATTGAAACTCATGTTTATTGAAGGTAAAGAATTGTAAGGAAAATGGAAGTGTGCTTTCTTCTTACTATGAGTCGATTTTGTTCTCCCTCTCCTGGGAACTAGCTTATGAATTTCTATGTTTGAATAAAAAGCGGAAATTCATTTGTTAGTATAATAAAATGAATTATTGATTGGATCATTTTATAATTAAGATCCCTTTCTTTCTATTGTTGGGATAAGTTCATTGGTTGAACTTTTCTATTTTGATTCTCTTATGAAATGGAGATTTCTTTATGAGTTGTTTGGTCTTCCTTGTTCAAATCATTTGTTGAAATGATGTAGGAAGAGATTAGATGATTTGGTTTTGTTGAACAGAAAATGTAAGATTGTTTGGACAGACTTTTTCTTTGACAAGGCTTTGCTTTATTTGGTTTCAGATGAGTAAGTTTTGTCTCTCGCACTCTATCTTTTTATGGATCCTCCTTGGATGGACTTGAGTAGAGATTAACTCCTATATGAGTCTACTTTGATTTGTGAACGTTTGTTTCATATCTTTAAATGTTAACTTCTAACATGTGGAAGTAGATTTAGACTTGCAGGTAGATTTTTGGATTCTCTATTCCTTCTTAGATTGAAATGGGATTTTATTCTAATAAATTTCTTAAATGTTGAATTTTAAGGTAGTTGTCCTTTAAATGAAATTGTTAATTTATGTTAAGAATTTGTTTCAGTTTTTCAGATGTTTTGTGTTTGGGCATAGTTTGTAATGGTTCTTCTTCTTCTTTTTCTTAAGAGTTAGAGGAATCATCCTAATGAGAACCATGATGTAAACCCTTATTTTGGCTTAAATCAAAGATAAATGTTGTATTCTATTATGATAGAATTGGGAACAATGAGATGATATGATATGTTGTTTGTTTAAGGATAATTGATAGGATCAATTAAACTTTAATTTTTTAAGGCAGATGTAGTGGATTATATTCCATTCTTCTCTTGGAAGTGAATTCAATTGGTTAAATGTACTTCTTTTCTGTTTGCTATTACTTATATTGATATTTATGATGTAATAATTGTCTCATTAAAGCAGATTTGTTTTAATGGAACAATTATTGGAATGCACTTTGTTTTAAGGCTTAGTGCTTATCATGCTCAGTTCATTGAACTGACCCGTGCTAGCAATTTTTGTAGATGGAGTTCGTAAGTGATAAAAGAAGGAAAAACTTATATGATGCATTGGATGAATTAAATTTGATTCCTTGTGAAGAATTCTGATTCGTTCTTGACATTATAACGAAAAATAAAAGTAGTATTCTTTTATAATGAAGATAGTTGTTATGTTGTATATGTAAATGCATAAGTCTTGTAAATGTATAAGTTATAAAGATAAATTGAAATTTGAGAGTTTACCTGTATTGGTTGTGTAAATTATTTTGTACTTGTATGGAAGAGATGGATTATATCTTGTTGATATTCTTCATATTATTTATATGTTAATTGGTTATCTTTTAATAAGTTGGATATAGGGATTTAATTCAATCTCCCTACTTGTGATGTAGCTTTTTAAGTTATAGAATATGATATTCGTTATCTAAACTATATAACATTGTAATGTATCATGTGATGAACATACATTAATAAATGTGGACATTGGGTAGGATAAACCCTAACACTTAACATGTAGAGAAAGACTCTTTCTTTTTCTTAATTGTTCATAAACCAAAAGGTTTGAAAATATGACTACAATTTATTAGACTTCAAATTATATGAAGTATACTTTAAAGTGGATATATATTCAGATGTTGAATCTTTCCAAAATGTTTTTGTACTTTTTAAATAAGACATATTATAATGTTGTACAGTTATGCTTAATTGACAGTTTAACAATGTCATCAAATATTAAAAACGACCATGAAAATAACAAAGTTCTTAATGGGCTAATTGATGCAAATTTAGGAAATAAATTATTGAGAGTTAGGTTAGGGTTTGGCAAGGTTGCTGTAATAAGGTTTTTAATCCAAACTAATAGTATTAAAAAACTCCTTGGGGTATGTACATCTCGATGAGGTAGTTTTTGTAGGATGTTGGCACACGCCAACTGAAGGGGTGTAATTTTGAGAAGGCTTGGGTCTTATCAAGAATATAGAATTGTAGTTGACATGTGGCATCACCCTTCCACATTGATCATCTAGATCTACACACATCTAGAACTCCAAATTGAACCTAGTTTCTCTGTAGGTCAGAATAGGAGCATATTTAGGATAGGAATTAGCTTCCAAAGGCTCAGGGTATGTTTGCACATTTGGATGAATTAGGTCAAACGAGTATGCCCATCTACCCTAAGCCTTTTTGAGTGTCTTCCTATAATAGGTTATGTTTCTATCTAGGGCTAGGGTAAAACCTAGAACAAGTGGACTGACGGTAGTCAGTAAAGACCAATCATGATAATAGAAGAGTGAGGTGAAGGACGTATTCCAAAATGATGAGTATGTCATCTAGGAATAGTGACATACACAATTTGTTATAAATATTTGGAAAAAGTATAAAAAACTATTGGTTGCGTTGCCCTATGTCACTAAGTTTAAAACAATGTGATATCAGATGAATATTGGTAACATATATTTAGATATGTTCTTTAAACAGATCACTCAGTACCTGGTGTAGGGTAGGATGACAAAGTATACGAATTATAAAATATGAATTCAATACATCAGATAACATAAATAGATCGGTAGCTTACCAAGTTATGGAATGAATAGATCAGTGAATCACCGACTCATTACAACTGCATATTTTTATCCATTGAATTTGATTGGTATGGAATGTTTGTTCTAAATATTACTTTATTTAGAACAGTGAACATTATTAAAAAAAATCTCTTGATTATAAAGTCTTAAAATGGGAATGTTATATCTCGGTATCAAAGTTGAAGGTTACAGTTGTTGGACCTATTGTTTCCACAATCTGATGAAACTTAAATTTTCTTGTAACAGAAAATGGTGAGAATAAGAGGAAACATTACAAATAAGCCTCCACCTAAGGAAGGAGTGGTAGTTTCGCAAAAACTTGATGAGATCCTTACTTCCCTATTGGACATACGAGATCATTTGGATGTGCTAGAAAAACAAGTAATGGGTAATGAGGAGGAAGAAGAATCTAATAACAATAATCAGCCACCTCTAGGGGACAATGCCAATGTGGGTGCTGATAATAACAATGTTAACATACCTGTGGAACCTAAGAACAAAAAGGATAGGCTAGCAGTAGAACTCACTAATGACATAAAAAGGATAAGTCCACCCCAGTTTGATGGCACCACATTAGGAGACAAGGTTGGGAACTGGCTTAGTGAAATGGAGAAATAATTTGCAATAAGAAATTTCTTAGAAGAAACAAAGGTGATATGGGGATCATATCAAATTTCACATGAATCATCTTCGTGGTGGGACAACCACAAGGCTGAGTTGAACATTGATGAATCTAATATCACATGTGACCAATTTAAGGGTTACTTTAGGCAATGATGGCTGACACAACTTTACTATGATCAAAAAAAAATGACTGAATTTCAAAACTTAGCTCAAGGAAAGCTAACTGTAAATGAATATTGGGAGAAATTTACAAAACTCCTTAAGTATGCGCCTCAGTACCAAATTGATGAGAAGTTTAGGATATAAAAATTAATCATGGGATTAAGTCCCGTTATAGGAGGAGAGGTGGATGTACACAACACAACCACAATGGAAGGGGTTATTGAAAAAGCCATAAGGTAGGAATAAAAATTAAAGGAAATTTTTGCTCACAAGGAGGAAGTAACGAAGAAGAATCCCAACTCCTCTTCATCCTCTCTTGTACCCAAGAAAGGACCATAGAATAAATTTAGAATGAAAAGTAAGTTTTCATCTGATAAAAATAGGAAAGAAGCAACAAACAAGTTTGCTAGTAATACAAGGAAAAACTTTGCAAAGAACAATAATAACAGATAGAAGTCCTATGGGGGTTAGAATGATAACTCAAAGGCTACAAATAAACCTGAGCCTAGGAAGGGAACTATAAGAGGCTGTTATAACTGTGGAAAATATCATTATGTAAATCAATTTCCTTTGAAAAAGGATGAACGTAATCAGTAGCACAAGATACATGTTGCAATAGATGACAAGCAGGTTGAGAAATAGGCCACACCCATAGAAGTTTCAGGTAAGTTATTTGATTTACCAATAACGATTCTTTTTGATACCGGAGCTACTGAATTTTTTATTTCTAGTAAATTAACATCAAAATTAAAAAGAAAAGCTGGAAACATGGATAAAACATGGACTGTACAGTATGGTAATAATGTTGTTCATATGGTTAGTATGTGTCTTTTTGGAGAAGTCCTTGATTTACCTAACTTTTCCATAGAGGTTTATCTTTATGTTGCACCTTTAGGGTCTTATGATGTAATCATATGTGTTAATTGGTTAGTAGAACATAAGGCTAAAGTGGACTATCTTGAAAAACACATTAGTTGTTTAGATGACCTGTAGAAAACAACAGAGATTCAGGGGATGAAACGTGAGATTTATGTTAGAAAAATGTCAGCTATGTAACTTAAAAAGGAAAAAAATAAAGGATGTACCTTATATGCATTAAAAATTACTAAATCAACAGAAGAAAACAATGGTATTATGGAACGATATCCACTATTATGAGACTTTAGTGATGTATTTGTAGAAGAATTGTCAGGTCTACCACCCAAAAGGGAGTTTGACTTCACGATTTAAATCAAACTAGGTACTAAAACTATTTCTAAGGCACCTTATCAAATGACTACAATAGAATTAGTATAGCTTAAGGCTCATTTTCAAGAACCGTTTTCTAAGGGTTTGATTAGACCAAGTGTTTCACCTTGGGGAGCACCTTTAATTTTTGTGAAAAAGAAAGATGAAACACTTAGATTGTGCATTGATTACAGAATGTTAAACAAGGCAACAATCAAGAATAGATATCCACTCCTTAGGATTGATGATTTATTTGATCAGATGCGTGGAGCATCATTATATTCTAAGATAGATCTTCAATATGGATATCATCAACTCTAAATTAAGGATGAGGATATTCATAAAACAACTTTTAGAACAAGGTATGGACATTATGAGTTTACGGTTTTACCTTTTGGATTAACTAATGCACCTATGACATTTATGAATCTAATGAATAATATATTTCAAGAATACTTGGACAAATTTGTGCTCGTATTCTTGGATGAAATTCTCATAAATTCTAAAAGCATTGAAGAGCATCATGAGCATTTGAAAATAGTTTTCAAAATTCTAAGAAAGAGACAATTTTTTGGTAAGTGGTCCAAATGTTATTTCTATGACACAGAAGTCCATTATTTGGGTCATGTAATAATTAAGCATGGAATTGTTGTAGATCCTTCAAAAATTATAGCTATAACGGAATGTCCTATACCAAAGAATGTACATGAAGTTAGAAGCTTCATGGGACTTGCTGGCTACTATAGGAAATTTGTAAAATACTTTTCTAAGATAGTTGCACCAATAACTTCCTTACAAAAGAAAGATAAAAAGTTTGTTTGGAGTGAGAAATGTGAAATTGCATTTAAAACCTTGAAGGAACAGTTAACTTTAGCACCTATTCTTGTAGTACCAGATCCTGATGGAGATTTTATGGTGGTAACTGATGCATCTGGTGAAGGTCTAGGAGGTATTTTGTTACAAAGTGGTCATGTTATAGCATACGAAAGTAGAAAAATTAAGTTACATGAGTTGAATTATGCTCCACATGATTTAGAGCTTGTTGCCATTGTTCATGCACTTCAAGTTTGGAGGCATTATCTGCTTGGTAAACCATTTGAGTTGAAAACTGATCATCTTGGGTTGAAGTACATTTTTACTCAGCCAAATTTGAATGCAAGACAACAAAGGTGGTTAGATTTTTTGTCTCAATATGATTTTGACATAAGTTACATTAAAGGAAAAAAAAATAGAGTGGTTGATGCTCTAAGTCGTAGGAAGCACATTTCTGCTCTTATAACACTTAGAACTCAGTTTAAGGATGAAGTAAAAAGTGTTATAGAATTCTGATTCTTACTTTCAACAAGTAAAAGTAGCACTTGCTGCAGATTCTAATGATTCAAGGTATAAAGGTTTTCACTTTGATAAAGAAGGAATCTTACGATTTGAAAACAAAGTCTATGTACCTTTGCTTAATGATTTGAGAAAGAAATTGTTAACTAAATTTCACAATTCACCTTTTTCTGGACACCCTGGCATTACTAAGATGCTTGCTGATATAAAACAACAATATTTCTTGAAAGGAATGAAAAAGGATGTTATTGATTTTGTGACACATTGCCTTGAATGTGAACGTGTTAAAGTGGAACATATGCACCCAGCCGGTTTTTTGTATTCTCATAGCATATCACAGTACAAATGGTAGGTAATAAGCATGGATTTTGCACAAGGGTTACCTATGTTGAGAAATAAGAATGATGTTATCTTAGTAGTTGTTGATAAACTAACAAAGGTAGCACATTTTATTGCTAGAAATCTGAAGGATGATTTTCCTATTTTGGCAAGAAGATTTGTACATGAAAATTTCAGATTACATGGAGTACCTGAGTTAATCATTTCGGATAGAGATCCTAGAATGACATCAAGATTTTGGAAAGCACTTAATGCAGCTCTAGGAACTAAGCTAAATTTCAATTCTACGTATCATCTAGAAACAAATGGGCAGACTGAAAGAGTAAATCAAGTTTTAGAAGATATGTTACGGATGTATTGTATGGATCAGCAGTATAAGTGGGAAGAGTATCTTCCATTAGCTGAATTTGTATACAATAATACATATCATGCTGCACTTAAGATGGCACCTTTCGAGGCATTATACAGAAGAAAATGTAGAACCCCTGTTAGTTGCGATAACATAGAAGATAGAGAGGTAATTGGACCTAAAATTCTTACTGAAATGCAACAATAAGTTAAAATGATTTGTGAACGTTTGAAAGAAGCAGCAGATAGGCAAAAGAGTTATGCTAACTTAAAGCAGGTTGATAGGAAATTTGAACTTGGTGAGAAGGTTTTCTTTGGGTTAAACCAAAAAAGAGTTCTATAACTTTTGGCAAGGCTGCCAAGTTATCACCTCGTTATGTGGGACCTTTTGAAATAGTTGAAGTAATCAACCTTGTAGCTTATCATTTAGCATTACCACCTACTTTGTCATGAATGCATGATGTTTTCCATATTTCTTTTCTTAAGAAATACTTTTCAAATTTATCACATGTGTTAAATTAGAATTCCTTGCAAGTCCAAGACCCAAGAATTTTAGTTGTTAAACCCATACGAGTGCTTGAAACTCATCAGTTGCATTTAAGAAATTGAGAAATAAGTCAATGTAAGGTCGAGTGGGACTATTTTAACAAAGAGAGTGCAACTTGGGAAATCTAGAGATATGAAAAATGATTTTCCATATCTATTTGAATAGAATTGATTTTGTTGATTGATAAAAAATTATGATTTTATCTTTATATGATAATAAGTATGCCAGTTTTGGGAAGATATTTATTTGATTTGAGTAAAAAGCTATTTAATGCTGATTTTTGGAACTATAAGGTTTTGATATATTTGAGTTAGGATAAGAGAAGTGAATGAATTGATTGTCCTTAGTGTATATTAATAAAAGAGGTAATCATCAGGATGATGATTCTTTTAGGAGGGAAGCATGTAACACCCTTGACAATTGTTATTTTCCTCCTTTGCATTTCAAGTGTTGACATGTGATTTTCCTTATAAAGATATGTTCTTTTGATTGTTGGAGATCATGCTTGATATGGAAAAATCATTTATTTTCTTAATATCCTTTGATTGAATTGGAATGGCTTCCTTGAATCCATTTTTCACTTATTGTAGGTGAGTTGCAATCTATTTTAAGAGTTGTAAACTTATCTATTAATCCGACTCATCCTTGGATCAATTTCAGTGATCCAAGGAATGTTTTAAATCTACTTTGATGAACGAATGGTAAATTGACATTCCCTAAATTAAGAGATAGATTGACTGAACTTTTTTGTTAGAAGTTCTTTGATTTTTGTGTGAACGTATTTCCATTCAGTTGTATGTTGTGCTTAGGTCCTTAGAGATCGATCATGGCAGGACATTGCTGACGAACACAAAAATACAACCTATTCACGGCATAGGAAGGATTCAAGATATTAAAAAGGACTATCCTATGGAATCCTAAGCTAGGTAAGAATATTTTCTACCTAAGCTATGTCACTTAATAGAATTCTTATTCTAACCTAAAGCTTCATATTCTACTTTGTTGGTTGATTGGCATCCTAACCTAAGCTCTGTGCTAAAGGATATGGAAAGTTTACTAGGCTATTAAAATTAACCTAGAACCTAATACTATAAGGTTCTTTAATGATCTAACCTAATGCCTAAAACTATTATCTTGTGAATTAATCTAACCTATGTGGAAACTACCTAAGGCTATGTGTTAAGACCTATGGTGGAAATTTGTTGTTAGGGTTATATCCTAAGGTATGTATTATAAACTACCTAAGGTCTAACCTAAGAAATTTGATCTGTCCTAAACTAATGGGTATGAAAGTGGAATTAGGTGGTCGCATGCATTAAGGGTGATGGTTCCTATGGCATTTATGTTATTGATAAGGTTTTGAATGCATAGGGTACTGCCAGTTTTGATAGGGGCTAGTGACTTGGTAGAGGCTTATGTGGAAGTATCACTAAAATGGAATTTCATGTTAATTTTGAATTGGAAATTTCCGGACTTAGAAGGTAGTGGCAAGGAAGGATAGGTGGGAAAATTGGAATTAATGAAACTTATTGTTTTTGGTTTTCATGCAAAACACATCTTGGAAGGCATGTAAGTAAGTTTGTCTAGGGTTGTTTCACTTTGCATGTTCCATGATTTTTTCTCTACATGCCCTTTGGTTTTTTGAACCAGTAGATTGAACTACACTTAATGGCTATTTTTGAAGTCTTAGACCTATTTTCGGTTTTTGGGATGTATAAGAGGCATTGTGGAAAGAGAATATGGTTGTTTGATCTTTCGTAGAGAAGAGGAGAAGTTGTGAGACCGGCTGGAGGTATCCTTTGATTTGGCAGAAGCACTATCAGGCATGATAGGCTCTAATCTTTAAGATCTCTTGCTTTCTTCTAAATGTTTCATTAAAACAAGTCTACTCTTTTGAGATTCTTGGCTTGCATGTTTTATCTGGTTACTTGTTTGCTAGGTTTTATAATCTATATTATCTTAGATATGAATCCATGGGAAAAATAATGTTGGTTTGGAAACTTTCTTTGTGTTATTTTGATAATAAAACATGCATGCAAAGCTTGTTTTAGAAGCTCTAATTTCCATTTCTGAAATTTTTATTCGAGGTTGTTGTGTTGGAACTGACCTTCATTGCAATATGTGAATTATGAACTTTATGGGAGACTTGAGTTCTATTTGAGCTTGTATTTGGGCTTCATGTTTTGTTATGAACTTGTTCTGGAGCTTCTTGTTGTTCTAAACTAGTGTTTGGAATCCTGGGTAGCTCTAGACTATTGTTAGAAGTTCGTATATGGCTCTGTACTCATATTTTATTACTTGTGTTTCTCTGAACTGTTATTGGAGGTTCATGTTGTACACTGCACTCGTATTTTATTACTTATATAGTTTTGAACTCTTGTTTGAAGCTCGTGTTTTGTTTTGAGTTAGTATTAGGGCTTCTTGTTTAAAATATAAACTGGAATGAGAACTTCATGTTGCCCTGAACCTATGATTAGAGACTCATGTAGCTCTGAACTATTATTGGAAGATCATATTTTATACTTCCCTCATATTCAAATACTTGTGTAGTTCTGAAATTTTGTTGAGATTTTGTGTTCAATTTTATCATGGTATTATGAGTTGGGTTTTACTTGTATTAAAAGTTTATAAACTTATAACTCTTTTGTTGAACTTTTGTTCAAACAAAACTGGGAAAATAGTTGGCTGAGTTGTTGGGTAAAATCTTCGATACTTTAACTGAAAACATCTTGGGTTGATGAATGGATTGGATAATTCTTTTCTGAGAACTGTTTCATCGTTTCTAAGATAGCAATGGCGTTTTATCAGGGGTATTATTTCCCCTCTATTTTGTGGAAACTCACATCTTTAGATCTTTTAAAATAAGCTCTGAGTTTCATTTAAAAGAAGATTTTATTATTTTAGTGCTCTGAATTGTTATGGTGGGATTACTTTGTCTCTGTTCAGATTATTTTTGTATTATAGTACTTATCGAATCAGGAACTAATTACTCTTTTGTAATACAATATTGAAACATGACAATGGGATTTCAGTCTTTGAGTTCGTTGATACTTCTGAACATGTTTAGCTTACTGATCAGTTATTTTTCTATCTTTTGTTGGATATAGGAAATAAACCTTGTGTCTTTGTAAAAGAAAGGAATGTGATTCCTTTGGAACAAAATGTTGTTTTTAGGACTATTATATGTATTTCATTCTGAAATTGGAATTGAAACTCGTGTTTATTGAAGGTAAATAATTGTAAGGAAAATGGTAGTGTGCTTTCTTCTTACTGTGAGTTGATTTTTTTCTCTCTCCTTAGAACTAGCTTATGAATTTCTATGTTTGAATTAAAAGTGGAAATTCATTTGTTAGTATAATAAAATGAATTATTGATTGGAACATTTTCTAATTAAGATCCCTTTTCTTTCTATTGTTGGGATAAGTTCATTCGTTGAAATTTTCTATTTTGATTCTCTTATGAAATGGATATTTCTTTATGATTTGTTTGGTCTTCCTTGTTCAAATCATTTTTTGAAATAATGTAGGAAGAGATTAGATGATTCAATTTTTTTGAACAGAAAATGTAAGCTTTTTTGGCATATTATTTGTTTGACAAGGATTTGATTTGTTTGGTTTGAGATGAGTAAGTGTTGTCTCTTGCACTCTATCTTTTTTTTTATCCTCCTTGGATGGACTCGACTAGAGATTAACTCTTGTATGAGTCTACTTTGGTTTTTGAACGTTGGTTTTAGATCTTTAAATGTTAACTTCTAACTTGTGGAAGTAGATTTAGACTTACATGTAGACTGTTTGATTATCTATTCCTTCTTGAATTGAAATGGGATTCTCTTATGATGAATATCTTAAATGTTGAATTTTAAGGAAGTTGTCCTTTAAATGAAACTGTTAATTCATGTTTTGAATTTGTTTCAATTTTTCGGATGTCTTGTGTTTGGGCATAGTTTGTAATGGTTCTTCTTCTTATTTTTCTTAAGAGTTAGAGGAATCATCCTAATGAGAACCATGTTGTAAACCCTTCTTTTGGCTTAAATCAAAGATAAATGTTGTATTCTATTATGATAGAATTGGGAATAATGAGATGATATGATCTATTGTTTGCTTAAGGATAATTGATAGGATCACTTAAAATTTAATTATGTAATGCAGATGTAGTGGATTATATTCCATTCTTCTCTTGGAAGTGAATACAATTGGCTAAATGTACTTCTTTTCCATTTTCTATTGTTTATATTGATATTTATGATGTAATAACTGTCTCATTAAAGCAGAGTTGTTTTAATGGTTTTCCATTTTCTATTGTTTATATTGATATTTATGATGTAATAATTGTCTCATTAAAGCAGAGTTGTTTTAATGGAACAATTATTGGAATGCACCTCATTTTAAGGATTAGTGTTTATCATGCTTAGTTATTGAACTGACCCATGCTAGCAATTTTTGTAGATGGACTTCGTAAGTGATAAAAGAAGGCAAAACTTATATGATGCATTGGCTAAATTAAATCTAATTCCTTGTGAAGAATTTTGATTTGTTCTTGAGATTGTAATGAAAAAGAAAAGTAGTATTCTTTTATAATGAAGACAGTTGCTATGCAGTATATCTAAATGCATAAGTTTTGTAAATGTTTAAGTTATAAAGATAAATTGAAAGTTGAGGTTTTACCTGTATTGGTTGTGTAAATTATTTTCTATTTGTATGGAAGAGATGGATTCTATCTTGTTTATATTCTTCTTATTTATATGTTGTTTGGTTATCTTTTAATAAGTTGGATAGAGGGATTTAGTTCAATCTCCCAACTTGTGATGCAGATTTTTAAGTTGTAGGATATGATATTCATTATCTAAACTATATAACATAGTAATGTAACATGTGAAGAACATACATTAAGAAATGTGGAAATTGGGTAGGATAAACCCTAACACTTAACATGTAGAGAAATACTCTTTCTCTTTCTTAATTTCTCATAAACCAAAAATGTTTGAAACTATGACTACAATTTATTAGACTTCAAATTGTATGAAGTCTACTTTAAATTGGATATATATTCAGATGTTGAATCTTTCAAAAAAATATTGTGCTTTTTAAATAATACATTTTATAAAATTGTACAGTTATGGTTAATTGATAGTTTAACTATGTGATCAAATATTAAAAGTGACCATGAAAATAATGAAGTTCTTAATGGGCTAATTGATGAAAATTTTGGAAAGAACTTATTCAACATTGGATTAGGGTTTGAAAGGGTTTCTGTAATCAAGTTTTTAATCTAAACTAATAATGTATTGAAAAATCCTTGTGGGTATGTACATCTCGATGAGGCAGTTTTTGTAGGATGTTGGCACATGCTAACTACAGGGCTATACTTTTGAGAATGCCTAGGTATTCTTGAGAATATAGCATTGTAGTTGACATGTGGCATCACCCTTTCGCATTGATCATCTAGATCTACACATATCTAGAAATTAGAGTTGAACCTAGTTTCTTTGTAGGTCACGATAGGAGCATATTTAGGATAGGAATTAGCTTCCAAAGGCTTAGGGTATGTTTACACATTCAGATGACTTAGGTCAAATGAGTATGCCCATATACCCTAATCCTTTGTGAGTGCCATCCTATAATAGGTTATGTTTCTATCTATGGCTAGGGTAAAACCTAGGACAAGTGGATTGATGGTAGTCAGTAAAGACCAATCATGATAATAGAAGAGTGAGGTGAAGGACATATTACAAAATGATGAGTATGTCATCTACAAATAGTGACATACACAACATGTTATAAATATTTGGCCAAAGTATCACAAACTTCTAGGTGTGTTGTCCTATGTCACCAAGTTAAAAACAACATGATATCAGCTGAATATTAGTAATAGATATTCATATATGTTCTTTAAATAGATCACTCAATACCTAGTGTAGGGTAGGATGACAAAGTATATGAAGTATACAATATGTATTCAATACATAAGATAACATAAATAGATCGGTAGCTTACCGAGTTATGGAATGAATAGATTGGTGAATCAATGAGTCTTTACAACTTCATATGTTTTTCCATTGAATTTTATTGGCATGGAATGTTTGTTCTAAATATTACTTTATTTAGAACAGTGAACATTATAAAAAAATTCTCTTGATTCTAAATTTTTAAAATGGGAATGTCACACTTGCTAACTCCACTTTCCTCAGTCCTCCTTTCCTTCCCCTCTCTGATTCTTTGATCTCCCCATCCACTCAATCTTCTTTTGATAGGTTGAATCCCCACATGACCTGAAGCAGTAGTAAGAAACCTGATATTGGCTCTAAGAAATTCCTTGGGCATATCCCAAGAAATTTTAAGCTACATCAAGAATCAGCCTTGAATGTGGCCCAAGGAACATAGAGAACCATCCCCATGGTTTTGGGGAGTAAATCCAAATCCAAGAAATGAAGGTGATCTCATGGAATATTAGAGGGATCAATTCTTTGAAAAAATAGAGAGTCCTCAAGGATACGAAATTAACCACTCTCCTGACATTATCATGTTTTATGAAACCAAACTCAAAAAGGATGACAGTATCTTGAAAAAATTTCCACTTTCCTCTTTTGCTTCACAACTTGCTATAGGTAATTTGGGAGGCTTATGCACTCTCTGGGACCCCAAATAATTCAAAGGTGTCTGCCTTCTATAGGACCCCAATTTGTTGTGCACTCTCTTTTAGGAGGTTGATTCTGATGCTACTTGGATTGCAATCAATGTTTATGCCCCGAAATTGGAATCACATCATGAAAGACTCTAGCAGGACATCTCAAATTTCATAAAAAAATATGGAAATATCCCTTTGCTCATTATGAGAGACTTTAATTATACTCTATACCCTTCCAAAAATAAAGGAGGAGCCCCTAATAATCCCAACAACATGGAAGCTTTGACTGAATTTATACGCAAGGAGACTCTCCTTGGTATGGACCTTCATGGTACCTCCTTCACTTGGTCCTATCATAGAGTGGGAATAAATCACATACAAAGAAAATTAGATAGGTCTCTAAGATACTTAGATTGGATCTCACTTTACCCTGATTTCTTTCTCAGTTCCTTTTCCTGAGTGGCATTAGACCATAGCCCTTTAATCCTATGTGCCAACAATAAGATGAACATAAAAAATCCCCCCTTCATATTTGAGCTTGCCTAGATGGAAAATAATCATCTGGACCCTCTTATTAAAAGATGGTGGGATATCAAAATTCAGGGCTCTAATATGTTTAAGTTCTCTAGGAAACTTTAGGAAATAAAACTCATCTTAAGATCTGGAAGACCAATGTGTTCAGCAACATCAAAATTTGTAAGCAAAAGATGACTTAGGAAATAGCTAACATTTCTTCTCTGATGGAGGTGGAAGGAAGAATGAAACAACTCCATAAACAAGAAAGGCATCTTCTCAGTGACTTCCAAAATACCATAAAGGAAGAAGAGACCTATTGGAAGTAGAGATCTTGGGAACTTTGGTTGGAGAACGGTGATTGTAACACCAAGTTCTTCCACATTACAACATCTAAACACAAAATCAGGGACAAAATCAAATAATTGTTGACTCTAGCAGGTAACATCTCAACCTTTGACATTGAGATTTATAATGAATTATTCTATTTTTATTCTAATATCCTTTAGGAGGAGGACCCTCCCAATGAGAAAGTTATGTCCAAGATTCTCCAACACATTCCCAAATTAATCTTTGAGGGCATGAATAGCAATTTAACAAAACCCTTCTCTATGGAGGAAATTAGACATGAAAAAAGTGTTCGAAAGAGTTAGCTATACTTTCCTAATCTGAGTGCTAAAAAGTTACGGGTTTGACAATAAATGGTGTAACTAGATTTTGTCTTGTATTGCAATCCCTTCCTTCTCGATCCTCATAAATTACATCCTGACAAACTTCTTCAAAAATATCAGAGGTATTCAATAGGGGGACCCTCTATCTCCTTTCCTCTTCCTTTTAATGGCTGAATCCCTCAGTAGAGCTCTTAAGGCCATCAAAAGTCAATCGGTCATTTTAGACACCTATAATTATGCCCAAGAAATTTAAATACTTAAATTGTGCTAATTATCCCCTTTCTCGCAAATCAACGACATATCGTCAAAGGCACTCATTTTCCCTCATATCATCATTAATTAATTACACTAAGCTAATTAATTAAGTTGCTTATCCAACAAATACCCTAGTTAACGACCTTCCGTTAATAAATCACCCCTTCTACCTAGTATATTTAATTATTATTAATTAATTAGCTTTCCCTTCCATTTAACCAATAAATCAATATTTAATTGATTTAATCCCCTTTTAATAGCCTAAATCGCACTAATATTCTTCTAATTGGCTTCTATAAGCTTACACCTACCTATTAATTAATCACCTTTGATTAATTAAAATACCCCCCAACTCCCATGACTTGCTAAACATGTATTAAACTCTTCTAAAGTAAGGTTACCTTTAATAAAGCAACCTTATCCATTCCTAATCATGTTTTACCTTTATCCCACATTCATGAGAATGTGTTGAATCCTTTATCCTTTGGGCTATATAAAGAGCCCTCCACCTACCTTTTTACTTACACCTAAACTTTCTAAGAGAGTAAATGCAAAGCATATAGCAAAGAGACTAAGAGCTTGCACCTTGCCCTTTTGAGAGTTCATCATCTTGAAGAGTTAAGCCTCTTTCTTAAAGTGCTTGGGTCATATGGGAGGTGTCAAAAGGGTCTTGTAGCCCAACTTTGATTAGCCCCCATTCCTAGGTTCTTGGAGCATTAAGGAAAACTACTCAGGTCCATTCATTTATTTGTTGTTAGATAATAGAGGAGTTTAGATATTTAGCATTGTTAGTTTCAAAGTTTGTATTGATGAATGCTAGCATCTAACCCTTGTTTAATTCTTATCATGATGGTGTTTATGCTTTGTTTTAGCTAAATTGTAGAACTATTTTAGGTGGTAGTTCTTGCTTCATTTGATTTAGCATTAAGTAAATTATACATGCACACAGTCATTTATGGCATCAAAATCACTTCCATCTCCCCTACTACCACTCATAGCCAAATTTCAGTTGACACTCTACTCTTGAGTGTAGAATTGGTGATTGAAGCTTGTGCCCTCAAAGAAATTTGAGAAAACTATCAACTTGCCTCTCAACAATTGATTAACTTCAACAAAAGCAGTATCTCCTTCTTAAACACCACTGCTCAAACTTAAATAAGGATTGCTAACATATTTGGTTGCAGAATTGTGGACTTACCCTCCTCCTATCTTGGCATTCCCCTTTTCCAAGGTAAACAAACCAAGAATCTTTGGAATCTTGTCATTGAGAGATACCAAAAAAAAAATGGCCACTTGGAAAGGTGCCATTCTTACTCAGGTTGCCAAACTTCAATTGGTCAAGGATACTCTTCAGAGTTTACCTATATATTCCATGTCTCTTCTCAAAATTCCTTCCTCATTGATTTTTGATGTTGAGGGAATCCAAAAGAAATTTCTCTAGTTAGGGGTGGAGGCCAAAAAATTGATACACCTGGTCTCTTGGAATGAAGTTTGTAAGCTGACCAATCTGGGTGGACTTGGTATCAGACAGATTTCTGAAATGAATGTTGCCCTACTAGCTAATATTGGATGGGAAGTCTCTCAAGGTAATTCACACTAGGCTTAGCTGCTGAGATCTAAATATCTGACATAATATGAAGACTTTCTTCTCTCCTCCCCACCCCACGGCTCAGCTATTTGGAACTTGGTTACTAGATCTATTCCTATTTTTTGTTCCATGACCAAGTGGAGGTCAGGTAATGGCATATCAATAAACTTGTAGTTGGACTAAAGGATTGGTGATAAACCTCTGAGCCTCAACCATGTTTGGGACCCTATCAAAAGGAACCTCATCAATCATCATGGAAGGAAAGTTTCTGGCTACTTGAGAGTTCATAATTCAATCCCCTCTTGGCATATTCTAGATTAGTTGGGCATCAATGAACTTATGAGTCAGCTTTTTATTTAGTTGTGATTTTCCCTTTCCTCTCTCTATATTCCTTTCTCCTTTCTTGTCGATGATCGTATCTAGCCCCTCTCCCCCTTTGGTTCCTTCTCCATTAAATTTGCCTATAACACCAAGCCTCAGACCATTTCCGGCCCTCCTCTCTTCAAAATTTGGCCCAAAGAGTCTATTCAAAAAATTGGCTTCTTTTCTTGGCTCTCCTTCAAAAATTATTTCCTCTCTAGAGAGAACTTAAAGAGGAGAGGCTTCTCACTTCCCACTTGTTGTGTTCTTTATTCCAAAGCCTTAGAATCTTCCTCTCATCTCCTTTTCCACTACCCCTTTTCCCAGGCTATCTGGAGTTGGACTTTATCATTTTTTGGAGTTGTCCAGACTTTCCCAAATTCTATTAATGATACCGTCATTCAATGGTGTTCCTCCTTCTCTCACCCGTACCTTTCTCTAGCTTGGAAACTTATCCTTCCCCATGGCCTTTGGGGCATCTGTAAAGAGAGAAATAGGAGAATCTTAAAAGACCAATGTTGGGATCTTGAGAGGGTGGCCATAGCTATTCTCTTCCAACACAATCTCAATGGCTGCTTATGGAAGAAATATCAGCAAAAAATTCAATTATACAATCACAAGGACTAGTGTTAGTAGATGACAATCCTTCCCCCAGCTAAGCCCTCTTCCTAGGCTCATTCTGTTGTTAGGTGGCTCCCTCCTCCCCTGGGATGGATGAAACTCAATACGGATGGTGCTTCTAAGGGTAACCCTGGGAAGTATAGGGAGGTGATCCTTTCAAACTGAGTTAGTTCCCCTCAAGCTGCTATTGTAACTAACTTTAACTTAGGTACCAATCACTATGCTGAAGCCTTAGCTATCCTAAACGGGCTGGAGCTGAGTCTTAAAATTGGAAACGATCCCTTAATTATGGAAATTGAATCTCTCAATATTATAACTCTCCTCCACTCGAACAACCCTAGTCAATGGACTATTCAAAACATTATTGGTGACATCTGTCTCCAAAGGAAATGTTAGTAGATCAAGTTCCAACACATTCTATGAGAAGGAAATAAGGTGGTGGATTGTTTGGCTAACATTGGTGTCCTCCTTGATTCTCAGCAAATATGGTTGGATAATTTCCTGGTCAATATCCTTCAAATTGTCCATAATGATTGCTCATTTTCTAGTTAATGCATGGCGGTGCAAGCCTGATCCTTATGTCAGCAAACCCAACAAAAAGCACTGCATCCTTGCTTCTGATGGTGGTAATGATTTCCAAATTAATTTAAAGCATTGATCTATAGAGCCGACCACGTGGGATGAGAATTACTACACTTATGTGGATCTGGATCTGAGATACACCATTTCTCATCATAATTATTTATGTTTAAGAAAGACGGATGATGTGGAAGGCTCCCATAGATATGGAAAACTTATTAAATCTAATTCACGAATCCTCACCTCGATGCACATTCATAAATTTCTCAAAATGGGAGGGAAACTCAAGATAATTTAACCTTCTTCTTGCACTGGTCTGTAAGAGGACTAGGAAGTTTGGAACATCCTAAGGAATAATGGCATAACTATGTTCCTTGAAAGAATGTCTGGGTACTCAGCTTTGGTTTCGTATGGCACCTTGGTCACCTGGTCTCGGGGTAGGGTCCAGATTGGCAACACCTACTTCACCATCTCCACAAATTCCATCACCTCGGTGACTGGCCTTCCTACCTCAGGGGTTGTATAATTCAAGAATCCTCTATAGGTGGAACTTCAAGATTTTATTGCCAAAGGGTAGAAGCTGATAAAATATCTCTTTGGTTATATTTGGGAATTCCTCATTCCTCCTTGAGACAAAGTCACTGAGGTGATCATGAGATATTTCACCATTCATGGTCCCTACAGACTGGTCTTTGGTCCCCACTTCTTCATTCTCTTGCACTTACATTGGGGAATAAAATAAACCTAGCTTCTTTTCTATTCCATTCACTTGAACACTCCATAAATATGGCTAGGGAGGTAGAAGGGCCCATTCTACATCAAGGCCTTCTCTACCTCTTATTCAAATTCATTGTTTCCCTTGTTGATTTGAACCTTTTTCCTCCAAAAAATGGTCTGCCCTATCATACACCCACCTCCTCTCCCATTCCATCCCCTAATTCCCATACCCCCTCTAGTTGTCACCGCCACTGATAAGTATCCTGTGACTCCAACTCTAATATTTTCATCCTAGGTCCCTCCTTCATGGGCTTTGTTCCCCTTGCTTCCCCTGTTCGGCCTCTACCCTCCCCGAACCAGACCTATATTGCTAACCTTATGGCTTTGGTGGTGCTCACTATTTCTTCTCCTACTTATAGATTGGAGCTCCACCTCTTGGACACTCTACTTGGTATTACTCACCTATATTCTGATTCCCCTGATTTTGATCTGATTGGCTTGGATGTGGAGCTTAAGGAGGAGGGGCTTAATTTCCAGTGGGATTCTGAAAATATCATCATGGAGGCTCGCGATAAAAACCCTCAGAATGTGTAGATAGATGTTGTCCCAAATTGGAAAGACTCTGTGCCTGGCAACACTGAGAAGTTCAACACTAAATCTACTACTGACACTGAGAACTAGCCGTAAGACCACCACATCGAGTTGGTGACTTCCATCCTAGCCAAGCTACAATGTTCCTTCTCAGTTCTCAAATCTTGGCAAATCTTCACTAAGAACACTAGGGTGGACATCACCAAAGACTTCACAAAGTTGTTAACTCTAGCAGACCAACTTGCTAATGAGTCAGCTTCTATCCAAGCCAAGAATTCTATTATCAAGCTGAAAAATATCCTTTTATGTTTTTTGTCCTATTCTGGGCTTTGTTCAGTTGCCTTTTTTTTGGGAATTTCATGGGTTTTTCTATATGTAAGCTTCATATTCTAATCTAGTTGATGGGATTTTTGTATAAGGTTGTGGGACCTTCTAAAATCCTCACTTTACTCTCTTTCCAAAAAATAAGGTTTATGCATGTAATGAGGAAAAACTAAAATACTATGTATAGGTACTTGATTATTATATGCACAAATGTAAAAAATATTTGAGACAATATTTGCATCCATATCAGATCTAGAAAAGGTAATAACTAGTGGAGAAGTTGGTATAACAACAATTGTGACAATCATTGTATCTAATTGGTGATCATAAGAAGGCATAGGTGGTACCACATGATGATAATTTTACACTTCCAAAATATATATTTTAGTGTTATTATTATGAAGTGGATCATTGAATATTTTTTAGTTTTGCATTATCATTAATTGGATTAGAGGATTTGGGGAGATGAAAAATGCATCTATGATATCCGCAATAATCATTAGCATTGAAAACCTTACCATGATGCTTACTCACATCAACTTGAATTGGTGAGGGAGAGACATGAGATTACACTCAAGTAATGTTTTGAGAATTATGTGTGGGGAACAAGGTAGACATGTAAATTTCCCTCATGTATGTTGTAGTTACATCTTAGTAGGTTAAATTATGGTATTAATAGTTTCTTTATTAGTATCATTATTATCAGTTGTATTCCCTTTGAATTTATTTTTTATTAAAATTTTGGTATTAGATGTAGTAGAAGAGATAAAAGCATACTTAAGTGCATTCATATGTAGTAACTTGGTTCCACACTCTTTTAGTGTATGAAATAGATGATCAAATGAGTGGAACTTATCAAAGATAACCAAATTTTATAAAGGAGAAAGCAATTTGTTTTGAAATGATCTTGAAGTTCACTATCATCCATAATATTATTCATTTTAGTAGGCACAACCTTGTAGCATAAAATGTAATCATTCATGTTCTCAATAGACCATTGGTGTATTTTATACATTTGAGCATAAGAAACATTTTCATCAATATAGATAGAAAATTGTGCAAGAAACTTATCTTATAAATTAGTATAAGATACAATGCAATCTATGGGGAGATCGTATAACCATTGTAAGGAAAATTCCTTTAGACTTATAGGGACAATATTTATAAGTAATATATCATTAGATTCACAGTCAAATAAAATGACTTGTAATGATTAACAGTGGTCTGTGAGGTCACTCTTTACATAATAAATAGGAATATTAGGAGCAATGAAACCAAGATGAAAGATATAGGAAGCTACTTCATGTGAAATTTGGTTATGAAGCAATTGTATAGATTCATATAATGATTAGAAGTAGATGAGCCTTATTCTAATTCTAATATTTGAGCTTCTAAGATATAAAAAATGATTTCAATGGTTTGTGTGCTAGGAGAAGAAGCATGTGAACCACTATGATTTCAAGTGAAAATAGAGTTAGCCATATGAATGAACATATAGACATCATTTTTTTGAATATTAGGTTCATTCACTTATGTAGGTAACATAAAGGTCAAAATAATAGATGTATATATATTATATTGTGAAGTATACTTAAGTTGATCATGGGTAGCATATAAAAGGATATCAATATTGGCATGACTATATTAGAAGAAATTTTTAATATTTTTTTCTTCATACTTGAGAAGGCCATGGGATTAATTTTAAGACTTAGTGTTAGAGCCTTCACCTTATAAATGGTCTATGATGGAAGTGAAAACAATATTAGAAAGGATATATGTAGTAAAATAGGATCAAATAGAAGGGACCATAGTGCCACGTAGTGTATAGGCATAAGGGGAAAAGTATCTTATACTAGTGGGAGATATATATCCCTTTAGATTAAGGAAAATATGATAGAAGATTTGAGGATTAATCATGATGATATAGAAAGAAAAAGAAAACATGAATACTGAAGAAGATTAGACAATAAAGGTGAACCCTAGGTCAACTAGGATTTTAGCAAAAAAATTGACTCAAGAGCTGATTTCACCAATTTTTTACACCATTTTAAAATTTCATGTATATATTTTAATGAAAAAACACAACAATAAAAGGAGTGTAATAATTTTTACATGGGTTATTATGATTAATTAATTTCCAACATTAATCATGTAATATCATAACAATGCATTAATACTTGTAACTAGCAATAACAAAATGCTAGAAGATCAAATACATAAGCGGGGATATGTAATTAGCTATAAAGAGTGATAAAAGAGATATATAGGTTCACTTAATAATGAATCTAATAGTATTGAACCGGAATAAGCTTTATTCCTAATAATACCACTAAAATTTACTCTAGTCTACAAGGGTATAACCTTTTCAAGATTGTTTGTACAAACTTAGACCTAATATATAGTCTTGGATTTTCTTGGAGTGGGATTATGTATCTTTATGTTTCCCTTGGTGATATGGAAATGTGTGTCACTTTCAAAACCTAAGTGTTGCACTATCCCAAAAACAACCAAAAATTAATCAAACTAAACTTAAACCCTAGCCATGGGTGAGATACCCTACAAGAATGTTAATGTTTAGGTTGAAGTGTAATTCATGCACTACCTACATTTTTGCTACTCCAAAGAGGCCTCAAACCACATATAGTTCTCCACATAACATGTAACATCTATATGAAAGTGGATAGTTGGAAACTTGATCCTCTTTCACCATACTTGAGATGATTTTTTTCTATTGTTAAAACATTGGTTTGGTATCTTTGGGTGTTGTAAATGAGGGAGGCTAAACTCCTTGACCTAGTTGTGTGTTTTATAAATACAATAGTGCATACTCTAATGGATTTTCATCATATTTGGGAATATTTAGCAATATTTTAGTACATTTGATGTTAGTACCTGAAATTATATCTCATAAGATTGTTAAGAAACTACCAGGTGAGTAAATGAGGTGATATTAAATTTACTTATCTATGGTTTCAAAGGTAAATCATTATGACTAGGTCAACCCGGGAGGGGAAAAGACCTAAAAATATAATCAACTTTAAATTAAAGTTGGAGGATGTGTCGTTCTAAGAAAATACATGTCGTTTAAAACCATAAATTACATCTTGGACCTATTACATGGTTTTGGGCAGGGTGACAGTGAGTGCAATTTGAAATTTGTATAATGATAAGTAGAGGTTAAGTACAAATTTTATGCATATATATATATATATATATATAATGTGGAAACACATTAATGTGTATGAATAAGAAAATCATGTGAGAGACAATAATATGTACTAAGTGAAGATATGATGTGGATATTTGTCTTAGCAAAGGATCATACTCATAACCAGTTGCGTTAAAAGGGAAATTTACCAAAATTTGAATTCTACAATATATAGTTTTAAAGTTATTTTTTATGTAAAGAACATTGATCCAAGAGGATAAAATGACCCAACAAAGATAATCAAAGTTGAAATAAAATTTAGAGTATGTGTAGGTTCAAGACCATATAGGCTAGTAATGAAATTACATCTAAAACCTATTGTACAGTTTTGGATAGGGTGATAGATATTGCAATCTAAAAGTTGTGTCATGGTAAGCTGAGGTTAAGTATTGATTTTATACATTTATATTTATAATTTGACAACACATTAGTGTGTATAAGTTATGAATTTGTTATTGAAATAGTAGTATGTAATTAGTGGGAATAAGATGTGGATATTTGTCTTAGCAAAGGATCATAGTCATGACTAGCAGTTTTAAAAGGGTAAATTGCCAAATTTGACTATCTATGTTTTCCCCCCTTTAAGTATGATATGAAAATTACATGCTTAAAGGAAAAGATATCTGAATGTGTAGACACACTTTTTCTTTTCTCAATGTTTTTTTTCTATATGTGTTGGTGTTGGCATGATCCATGATGAAACCTACAACACATAATGTATTCAATGTCCATATTACAAATTTAACTATAAATCATATATAGATGTAGAATTTGAACTTTCTCAATGTGAAATAAAGCTATGTAAAACATGGAAGGAACACAAATGTTTTCTTTTTGGAGGGAAGAAATCTCATTTATAGCATGTACTTTGATATTTAGATTTTATTATAAAACTTTCAAAATGATTGGGGGTTATCAGTCTCCAATTGTGTTAAAGAATAAATTGAAGTATTGCGTGCATTGATCCAAATAATGAATAGGAGGTAGAGAGATAAGAAAAAATATATATTGAAGCACCCCATGAAGGAGGAAGACTATTTATCAAATTTTTACTAACCCTAATATCTTCTCCTTTTAAAAAATATAGGGCATACTTCCTACGATGAACTTAGCTACTTGGATAATTTTCATAACCCCATGGACCACACCACTATAGACACAGACTATGAAATATAATACGTTCGCCCATTCTCTCCATGTGTATCAAAGAGTTGAGTAGGAATGCATAATATGTTAAGATGATGAAGGAGAAGGAGACCCATGCCCTAAAAACCTTGTATTTGTAATTGAAACTGAGCATTGAACTAGAGAAAGGATAAAACATCCATTCCCCTATAAATTTCTTAGAAATTTTTCAATTAAATCTTTTTTTTTTCAAGACCTTGTATCCATAAGTAGAAATCTAAAAATGTATACAAATATAATGTAACTTTCCCTAGGGTAAAAATGTATGGTAGGTTGGAAAACGTCCATACGGTCCTGACCATTTTATTTGGTTTTTCACTTGTGTAATTTTTTACCCAATTTCTATATCAAGATATTTTTTTGAGTATTTACACCCTATAAAAACCTATGATTGGACCTATAAAATGATATGTATATACACAATATACCCTGATGAATGCCCCCTTGTTTGAGGCATGTGTGATAAATTATTGGAGCATGTGGATCAAAATTATAGATTTGTACGCATGTACCATGTCTGATAATGTATAGGAGAATTTGGAATGCTAAATATGTGGCAACCTTTAAGTGTAAAAAATAAACAATATTAGTAAAAATATAAGCATTAACAACAACACGTGTGTAATAGAACTAGTATAGATACATAGTGGTAGTAAAGTGAGAAAATAAAAGTAATAACATGCATATAATAGTCACATAAAGGCATAGAGCTAGAAATAGAGGACACACACAGTGTCACAAGAAAATAAAGGAACTTAGGATGCATACTAGAAAATTAATGTCACACAAGGAAGGAAAAGATCTACAAACATGGGACGTGCATGGTTTCACAATACAATCAAGTCATGTAGGTTTCATACAATAAAAGAAACAAGTGGTAACAAAAAAAAACAATATTGTATAAAAAATAGTTAAGTTAAATAGTGATTAAAGCATCATAAAAGTATTGAATAATCTCATAAAGTAATATATTTCAGTACTACACAAGAAACATGTGTTAGTCATGTTAGCTTAAAATATTACATGTACATAATATATGTATTTAATTATAATAAGGAAGTAGAAAATAACTATACTTACGAAATATCACATGTATAGTGGATAGGGATGCCCCCAAGAGAGTAATATAATGAATAAAGCTAGATCCTATCATCATGTAACAAAGATTATGTCCTACATCAAGCTCAATGTCTCACAGGATAGATTAGTGGTTTTCACCAATGATCACAAGGTTAGGCCCCTCCTTCTTGGGTATGGGGAAGCTCTGATTTATTGGATGTGAGGACCAAATAAAAATTTGGGTGGTTGTTAGAACAAGGATTAAATAGGATTACTCCACTAAACCTATGGAAAAGTGATTATACAATGTACAAGGGAGGAATTTTCTTGGAAAGAGGTAAAAGGGAGTAGGAAAATATAGGGGAAGGGTTAAGATGATGTTTAGGAACTTGTATATTCTCACCAATATTAACCAGAGTAGGTCCTCATTCAATAGTAATAAATAACAAGAATAATAAATCAAAGACGCAAAGTTCTATGGATTCGTAATGCTTACAAAGTTGAAAAGTAGAGAGAGTAGAACAACATAGGAAAGGAGATAGAATAATATAGCTTATTGCTTGTAGTAGTAGTAAGAAAAAGGATAATAAATAACATTAACCAAAAAATGCTAACCCCTTGGAGTAGATATTCCATCCCCATTAATAGCTTACAAAAATTCTCTACATCTCCCCCCAATGTGACTTTTCACCTCACCACCACTTGTGACCTTTCACATTCACTAGGAATGAAATTAAGTCCTTTTATTTTTAAAAAGGGACTTTTACAATGAAAAATAAGGACACTTAAGTGAATAAGATGAAATATTGAAAAATTACATTCCAAATGAAGGATTTAAATGTTAGAAAGAGAGGGGGAGAGATAATAAGAGAGAGAAGTGATGATCCATACAAGGGTAACCTTTTGTTGAAGAACAACCTATTTCTATTTCTGATAGATCTAGAGAGAATTCTATGAGAATTAAGTTCTTTTCCATTGAACTCTTGTTGATTTGAAACACTATTATTGTCAAATTCTCCTACTTGAGATGAAAACACACTCCAAAGCATTGAATAATTTTTGGACCTAAGATGATTTCCTAAATCACTTAAACATGATGACCCTTTTTCTATGATTGTTAGGATGGATTGAACCATCCAGTATCTTATAAAAGTGACCCTTCCAACTTTGAATGAACCAATTAGAATGTCTTCTTCTCTATATCTTCTTCATGTTCAATAAACATCCTTGTTTCCAAGTTTTCCAATTCGACACTTATTACGTAATTGTCACTCTTATTAGGGTAATCAATGTTTGAAGTTGAAATCAGATCCAAACTTGGATGTTTGAGTTCCATGATGAAAAATTCCATTGAGATGAACGGGAGAGGATGAGTGTGAAATTTTTTACCACAATCTTAACATATGCTATTTTTAGTAAGTCTAATTCTAGGATTTCTATTTTTAGTAAGTCTCTTAATTTAGCACTTTTGAATGTTCTTGATATGGAGTAATGGAAACTCATAGAATGAACTATTACATAACTTACTATTTATAGACCGTGGAGCTTGGTAAGACTTACTATTTTTAGAAGTGGGTCTTATGGGTGTTATAATGAGACGAGAGTGGTCTTGAAAGTTTTATTATTTTACAAGGATGATATTCTCTAAATTTTAGATGATTCTCTCATCCATATTAGTGGGAAAGTGATAAATTTATCAAAAAATAAAAAAATATTGCTCGAGAAAACTTAGTCCTCAATATATCCAAAAATATTCCACGTCATCATGCAAGCAATGGCTCAAACGAAATTTTATTTTATGAAGAATACTTGCCCCAAATTTTAAGTGATTTGGCTATTTAAATCAATGAGAAAATCAAAATTTCATCAAGGAGGGAAGAATAATGAGAGAAAATATAGTCCTCTGTATTCATAAAAATACTCCACTTCATCATACAATAAGTATCTAAAATGAAATCTAATTTTATGAGGATTATCTACTCCAAATTTCAAGAAATTTGGCTTGCCGAGTCACCAGGAAAATACAAATACATTTTTAACTACTTTGGCAAAAAATGGAGTCCATGGGTGGAAAAAGTAGTCTTTAATATCATTTTAATGGTGGAATATCATGTCATGAATCATAAATAATTACGAAGTGTTTTCAAGAGGAATTGATGGTTAAAATTTTAAGTGATTTGTTCCATGGGATCATGAAATATGTGTAAAAATTAGTTTTTTAAGCATGTGAGATCTCAGGAAAATTTAAGCACCATATCAACACAAAATAGAGCTTTATGAGGGGAAAAATGCATTTGAAATTATAAAAATGGTTGAGTGTTTAGAAATGAATCCTTTCCATCTCATTTACACACCTTAACTATTATTTAACCTATTTAAAATCAATCATGGTCAGATAGGGGTTAAAACCATACACCCTAAAAATAATGGTAATAAAGGTAAAGGAACAAGAGGGACACAAGGATGTGATTTTCATCAGATCATGAAAAATTTCTGCATGGGATTTCTTGAGAGAGATGTAAGGGGCTAAAAACTAGCTCTCGAGTATTAACATTGGTTTTGTATGTGTTTGGTGGATAACTGAGAGAGGGTGGAATTTTTTTTCCCTCATCTCCCCTTCCACATTGGGATGAATAAAAAAGGATAGAAATATCTCAAAAATGTGCCATGGGTGCATGCACCATGAGGAAGGAGCCAAATTTGAATAGATCTTAACATTGCACATTTTAAACTCTCTAACATTTCAAGATGCAACTTTTAAGTGATGAAATCAAGCTTGTGGAAGGGTGGGGAAAATTATTTTCCCCATTTCCCATTTCAGGTTTTGAAAAATTTCAAGTGACACCCAACCTTGAAAATATGCCAATGGGATCCACAACACAAGGAGATGGGTAGATCTCATGTTTTTCTCTTGGCTAACACACATAATGTGGTGTTTTAAGTGAAAAAAGTGAAACTTGCACATGGAAGTACAATTATTTGTCCCTTATGTCCCCTTACACCTCAGGAAAAATGGAAATATGGACACACAACCTTGAAAAGTGTGCTTAAGGTTATTTTTTTGTTGATGTCAACATCCTAATGCAAATTAGAACACTGGAAGTGATTTCTATACCCAAAGAGCATGACATAGAGTTTAGGAGAAAAAATATAATATTTTTACTCCAAATCATCCAATTAGTTCATTAAAATCACTTTTAATACTTTATTCATCTTTAAAATTGAATTATGGCACTAGTCACCCTTTTAGAATAAAGGAGCAACAATAGTGATTAGGACTACCATGGAGAGCAGTGAGTTCAAGGATAAAATTTAATGCATCCATCATGTAGGGGGATCCAAGATATTTCCATTGACTATATGATGATCTTATAACTCCTCCTATAACTCCCAAAATATTCAGAACATGGTGACTTTCTCTGTTAAATCCTTTATACCATACGCCTGTAATAACCCAGTTTTGCTTGAATTGTTCCCAACATCATTTTCCTTCATATATTTTCCCTAAAATTCCTTGGATCACTTCATTTCCCTCTAGAATAACTCCCATATGGTTTTATATTTTCCAATTATCTTCTAAGGGATGTCCTCGTGCTGCAACATGGCTAAAAATCACCAATTTAGTGCTATAGAAAACACTATTCTACCTTGGAGCATAGTCTCACCATGAAATCAACTTGGATCAATTCCCCTGCACATGAATCACACTTGAAATCCATGTGAGAACATTCATCTCAACTATGATGAGGGTGAAAAATACCTGGAGGTATTTCATGAACTGATGGACTGGCCGGAGGAAGGGTTTACAATGACTAGGAGAGATATTTTGAAATGGTGGGCTTAGTTGTCATGACCTAAAAATTTATGTTTTTCATGATATAAATTTAGAATGACAACATATGGCTCTAACTTGGGGACATTATACCATAAGGTATAATGAAAAAACTTAAGTATCTCATGCATTAGTAGACCAGTGCCTTGATAATTGGGCCATGGACTCACTATACTGAACAACTAGAAAATCTACTAACATAACCAAGAGAAAAATGAAACAATCACATGACATAAAAGGGAAACACACTAGTGGAAAAAGAAACACACAATAGAAGGGAATATATAATACAAACATACATTACCTATGGTAAATGTAGGGAACAACCAACTTTCATTTTATTACATATTCTTCTTTGAATGTTTACCCGTGTACGGGTCACACCAAATGCCTTTCCTCTGCAAACCCATTGACTGGTTCAATGAAATATGACCCCTTTCTCAATCTATTTAGAAATTTTTCATGATTTTTCTTATAGGTGAGGGTCCATTCATATGGTTCATTTCCTTCATTGCTATGACATTCCATTTTTCTTGCCAATCTATTTTTCTGATTCATCCTTACTTTTTAATTTCTCATTTCTCATTTTTCATTTTCTAGATACTACAGGAATGATTCTTCATTATAAAAAGTGCAACATTTTCACACCAATAATTTTAGTTTTTAATGGAAATTTGACCTTTATTTTTTATCTTCTTCATGACCATGGTCTCTATGAGTTGTTTCTCTACATATATTTTGATATTTTTAACCTCATTACAAGCTTCTTGGAACTCCATGTTTCTCAATTTCTCTAAACAATTATCCTTCACACACATTGGCACATTTTTATCCACTCCTCACAATGGTGATATTTTGACAATACCTTATCCTCTTGAAAGGAAAATGAGCACAAGGTGGGTCATGAATGTGGACATCATCACTTTCCTTCTCACGACCATATTGATCTTCAAAAATCATCTTCATAATGCACATATCATATTTTTGAAAATATTTAATGTTGAGAGACCCAAACACCTTATCATGTATACATTCCTCACTAAAAAGGTCCTCTTTTTTAATGTAATGATCCTTTGGAGAATCAAGCACCATTCCATCTATATGTTCTTCATTGAGGAGATCTTAATATTCTCCTAATGGGAAAAATAAGGTTTCAAATTCACAATCATTTTCATACTCACCAAGAAAGTCATCCTGCTCAACCTCAGGAAGATGATTATCAATTTGGGATTCACATGTAAGGAATTAAATTTATGTCACTTCTTCATTATGATCCACATTTCTCATCAGCTTTGTATTTGTTTTGCTATAAGTCAACATACCCTCATCATCAATAAGAAAAGAGCATGTATCCTTATCCAACAGGAAGTACACACTATTCCAGAGATCTTTTACTTTCCTGTTTTAAGTTAATAAAATGAAATAATAAAAATAATTGACCTCAGAATATGGCGGGGTTTACTGATACCCGCAATTACTAATGTTGATAAATGATAGATGAAGCATTCCTCATCTTTTACTGATGAAGAAACCTGTAGATCAAAGAAAACTAAATAAAATATATTTGATAAAATGGGGTAATGAGCTGCTCAAAAAAGGAAAATTTTAGGAATCGAAATGGACTTCTTTAGAAGATTTCATCTCATTTCTAAACAATTAAGTGAATTTAAAATATGATAAAAAATAAAGATAATGAAAAATATAGATAAGTGATAGACAAGAAGCTAGAACTCAAGATAAAAAATTAAATCCTATTAAGATTCAAATTTGGCCTAGCCTAATGTGGAGGCTATTTGGATAGCCTCGAAGTAGTCATACCAATAATCCTTTATTTCTTATCAGATCTCGTGAAGAAACTCAAATTGATCCTTGATGTCCTCAATTTTGGTCACGAATCTGATAGCACACAGCATGAGCTCATGCAGGATATTGAATTATTCCCAAAATAACGTATGTTGGACAGTTGTAAGGTCAAAGATGCTTGTAATAGAATGTGACTGGCCTGGAACTATCATCTAAAACAAAACCATGCTTGAAAAAGACAAGTTAAATCTAGAATATTGATAAAAACATATAAAAGGATAATAACTTGATGCAAATATGATGACTAATAGAGATCACATGTGATTGGGAAAAATCATTGGAAATTCAAAGGAATCATGTGTGATTCAAGTAATTGATGACGATTACTGTGGAAATGATATATTTTTCCAAAAATGATAATTTGATCAAAACTTAGAGCTAAGCTTTTTTTTCTATTTTTTTTTATGTCTTTTAAAATAAGAACAATGAAATGATGATAAAGGAATACCTTGTGATGCTGAGATAGGATGATTAATATATGTAGATGTTGAATGAAGCTTGTGGTGATGATTATTGACCTCAACCCACAAAATTTATTATGTGAGGACTTATTGAAGATATTTTTGGTGTTGTGGATGTTGTTACTTGTCTTGAGTATCTTTTGAGTGACAGGGATTTGCTACTTGATAGAAAACAAGATGTAAGAATGGGTAAAAGAATTCTGAAGATCCTAAAACAAAAGTGAAAACTACTATTTATAATTAGTGGTGACTTGTTAAAATCATCAGCGATTCGGAAATTAAGGGGAAAAATTTAGAAGTGGTTGAAACCACTTCCTAATGATATTTTCATGTAAATTCCAAAGGTAAAATTGTTGGTAAGAGGTTATACAAGTTGGGGAGGTTAGGAGGTTGTGGTAAAATGGGATAGGGATGATTTGAAAATGGGTAGCTGGTCTTTTGGGATGTTAAGGTAATTATATGGGTAAAAATTAATTTGTGATGACATAAAAAGTTGTTTTATGGGATAAGGGGAGGTGACTTAAGAATGTGTTTTATAATATTATGTGTTGATAAAATATTGTGTGTGTTCAAGTAATTATGTGGGTAATGAACCAGTGTCTACATTTGCCTCTTTTTATCGAGTAGTTTTTAACGATCAAATTGTTGGAAAAAAATGGTTTTAGGTAGCGTTGTTTGTGTTTGGATGGGTGATCCCCCCTCAAACTAGGGGTGATTGCTAAAAAGTGCAATGATCACTAGTTTGATTGAGTTGATTAGATAGTTTTGACATGTGTGTTTCATTTTAAGTTTCCCCAAGATGAGGTATCGAAATAAGATGGAATCAAGTAATAGGGGAACTAAAGGGTTTTTCTCTTATATTATTCATAGGGAGAAAGGATATGTTGCAAAGATTAGGGAGCCAAGTGATAGGGGAACCAAAGGATTCATGTCCTTTAGATGTATGACTTACTGATGCTAAGGTCGTGAAATGAATCTATAAAGGATTTTCTGAATGAAAGGGCTTCAGGGACCCTTAAAATGGGGCACACTATGCATAAATACTCCATACAAGTGTGATAATACTATTGAAGTAGTTTTTGATGTTGAAAAAATGTGTTTTTTCTGATGATTAGGGGGAATTGTGGGTGATTATACAAAATCATAAGTGATTTAACCTGATTGTTAGTGATTAAAGGAATCGTCCGCAATCATAGGAATCACTGGAAATTCCAAGGTGGTTTAATAGATAGTTTGATCATGAAAATTTCATTTATATCATTTAATTTGTAGAATTTAGGATTATAATTGAGTGGTTTTTGAGTGATAATTGAGTGATGGAGGCCGCAGGAGCATCTAAAAGGCAAAGGAGGCCCACCAAGGGGGAGGTAGGTACCTTTTTTTGAGATTTTGTATGTTTTTGATTAGTTTTTAATTTTTTTATTTTTGGGGCCTATCTGGGGGCATGTTTATTTAGTCTCCAGAATCAATTGTGATTTTTTCCAATCATGTGTGATTTGGATGAAATGCTAGAGATTAGGGGAATTGTTGGTGATTGGGGGTTTTGTGTAAATTTGATTGAAAGTTTGTTTTAATGAATGTTTTTATGATTTTTGGATGTATGTGAGGGATAAATTGACTATCAGAGATAGGATTCTTATGAATTTGTAGGATGTGATGGATTGGTTGTCAGATGAGGATTGGTTTCACTTGAAGGATGTAGGGTTGGGGGAATTACATCATTATAGATGTATCCACATGTAATGGGGATTATTACTTACATTATTGGAGAGGTGGGATACCACTACTTTAACTTTTTGGTTTTTGACGAGTAAGATGAAAATCACCGTAAAGGATGTCTACATGATTATGATATTTCCTATACAGGGAGAGGGGATCTATTTGATTAATGAGATGGAGAGGGCTAAGGTGATGGGGATATTTTTCAGTGATGATGGTGATGGTTTACAATTATTGTCAGGTGGATTCCCATATGGATCCTTGTATGCTCCTGAGATACAAGGCTAGGATTTGATGACCTTTATGATGATAGGGATCATATGTTATGCTCTACTTGACTCTGTTAGGGGTCATTTTCCTTGGATGGTGACTGATGTTTTATCTGATATGATGGAGAAGATGGTTTAGTTAGCATGGGCCCCTGCATTGTTATCCCATACCTATAAAGATTTTTTTTCATGGAGTATCAAGAAGAGGTCCAATATCGATGTTGGTTTTTTACTACAGTGTTGGGCATACGATCACATTGTATTGTCTCAGCCCAGAGATTTAACGTGGGGAGACCCTGAGTTTTTTGAGAGGTCAACTAGATTTTTTTGGTGGAGTTCTGATCGGGGAGATGGAGGGACGGTATGGAGCGAGGATTACTATAGATATATCCTATCAAGTTTACACACATGTGATGTCAAGTGGAGACCATAAATTATTTTTCCAATATAGGAGGGAGAGGAGGGTGAGATTAGGTCCACCCAATGGGATATATCGGTGTAGGTCTGACAACCGAGAGAGTGGGAGCTGATCTAATTTAATTGTGTCAGGTGATAGCCTGGATTGGTTCAGGATGTTCTAGATGTAAAAATGGTGTATTAGCCTGATGATGAATATGTAGAGACACTATTTATAGTGGTTATGGTGCCTCATTTTATTCATGATGAGGAGGGAGATATGGGTGTGGATGATGAGGGGGCACCAGTGGTCATAGATGATGTTGGGATCATAGACGCATATGTTTCATGGTGGTGATCTCAACCTACTCGAGGAGATAGACCTATGTGATCTCATGTGGAGTCACACTAGGGAGGTGACAGAGATAGTGGTGGGGTTGATATAGCATCTCTTAATGATACTATTACACATTTGGAGGTTGAGAAGGCTTCATTATAGGATCATAAGACAATTCTAACCATAGAGAGGGATGGCTTGAGGGTGGGGCATGATGGACTGAGAGGTGAGTGGTATGTTTTGAGAGGTGAGAAAGATGATTTGAGTCAAAAAATAGTAGGTGTATAGGTGGAGCTAGTGTAGGATGTAGCTAACTAGGATCAATATAGACCATAACTAGAGACCCTAAAAATAGCTCGTAAGATTACAAGAACATCAGTGTCATGGGATAAGTTTCAGGAAGCTAGAGCTTAGGTTAGAGGAAAAATGGGTCCACCCGGTAGTGTTATCATGGATAACTACTAGTCATTGTGTGAGGATCTTGGTTATAATGAGATGATTGTGCAATGGAGGCTACCTGAGGAGCCTCATTTTTCTATTTATCAAGCTTAGAGATGAGAAAGACCTAGTTTTAGTGTTGTGAGTGTGCGTCAGCCACCTTGGGGTTCAGATGGAGGTAGTTCAAGAAGGTATCCTAATTGTGGTGGTCCTAGTAGAGGACCTAATGGAGGTGATGGTTGTGATGGTGGCACTCAAGGTAGCAAGGTTTGAAGGAGTGCCTAATTTTTGGGTGTTCAGTTTACCCATTAAATATGATATTTTTGATGTATATGACTCTTTATGAAGCCTATTTTTTATGTGTATTTTTGATATATAGAGCTTCTGAGACTCAATATTATGTATAGATACATGTTGAGATGACATATGATTATAGATGATTTATGATTTTTATTTATGAGCTATGTGTTGATTTTTACTTTAATGTGATGTGATATGAGATGTATTTATGATGGATGTTTAATGTTGTATAGATGTTTGATAAATTTTGATATTATATAGATGTTTTGATAGATGTTTGATGTTGATAGATGATGTTGTTGGTTTGACGTGTTATGGATATTTTGACATTACTATGATCAAATTGTATATCAAAATATATTTTAAATCTTGAATAAGAATAAAATTTAAATAATTGCTTCATAATAGATTTGATGTATATGTGATGGGAATTAGTATAGTGAAGGATCTTACACTTTTTGGCCTTACGACAGATGTTAAAATATGACTACCAATGGGTAGTGACATAGAGGATCTTTTGGATAAATATGGAAGTGAAAAGTGTACCTTCCTAGGACATGGGAAGGGTTGACACATGTAAGTTGTGTGGGATAATAGGTTATCCTTTTAATGGTTTCATAGAGAGATTCCCCATCTCTTAATTCTATTTTTGACGTAAACTGATCGATGCAGGAATTTTACTTTTGATGGGAAAGTTGATCGATGCGGGAAGCCTTTTTTACATAGGTATTCATCTTTTGAGGGATTGGTTTACAATATTTTCACTTTTTGAATTTTTATTTTTAAATATTCCTCCTTTGAGGTATCGGTCTATGATTTTGATAGGAAGATGTCCTTTGAGGGATTAGTCTACTTTATTTTCTACAATATGATTTTGATATTTGAATATTTTTCCTTTGAGGGATTAGTCTATTTATTTTTTATAAGATGCATCCATATATATTTTTGAATTTATTTTATGTTGAGGGCAAGACCTAATATACCATTTCAAGTAGGGGGAGAGATGTGTGAACAAAATACACATGTGCCCCATGACATGTATTCGGTATATACACAAAATGGATGGATGTAATGATTTTGGGGTTCTTTTTGAGGAGGAATTTGTATATGTGAAAATCGATGAATAGAGCCGTGATGTTCATCTTTAAGGTTTTGAAAAGAGTCACAGACATAACCACATACTTTCAACTCATTATGATGATAAGATGGATGGTTAGTGGTGAAATAAGATCTTTGATGTGGCTATTGTAATGACATTTGATGTGTTAAAAGTCAAAATGTCGTAAGCACAAGGCATTTAAAGCTTCATTTTTAGGTATACCATTAAGGGAGGAAAGATGATAAACTCTCGACCCATATTTTTGAGTGATGATTTATGGACCAATCTAGTTAGGGGAACACTTTCCATGTTTACTCCTTTATAGAGTAGTGACTTTTTCATTTAATAGTTTTTTTGAGAATGAGATCACTTATGTTAAAAAATCACTCTTGTACATGCTTATTATGCATGTGCTTGATGCACTCTTGATAGACATGATGATGTTTGAGAGATGTTAAGATTTTTTCATATAATAATTCTAATTGTGCTAAACAGTCTTATCGATAGTCCTAATTAGGGATGAAGTATCTAAGTGATACGCATAGTGACGTAATTTTAAATTCAAGGGGTAAAAATTCCTCAGAGCCATATACTATAGAAAATGGGGTATCACTTGTAGGAGTACAGATGCAGGTTTCATAATCCCAGAGAGCGAATGGGATTTGGAGATGCCAATTCTTGCATACTTTTCCAATAGTTTTCATGAGGATTTTATTAAGTGTTTTGTTATAATCCTCATCTTGTCCATTTTCTTGTATGGTGATCAGAATCTTATTTTTATGTTTAATGTGTCACATAATTTCTTAACGTATTTATTTTTAAAGCATTTCACATTATCAGTGACTAGGTTGTGAGGGATCCCAAAGTGACATATGATATGTTGATAGATAAATTCAACAATTTTATTAGCTTTAGTAGATGTAAGGGGAATGTATTATACCTATTTAGTATAGTACTCAATGGATGTGATGATATGATGATGTTTTGGAGATTAACAAGGAATGATAGTGCCAATGAGGTCTAGCCCCCATTATGAGAAAGGTCATAGGGCTTGAGTGGGTTGTAAGGATTTATTGGGGATGTGGGTGAGATTAAAAATTTGTTGATGCTTGATAGACTTCTTAACATACTCATAACAATATTGGATGATAGTAGGCCAATAATATCCCATTAAGATGACACACTTAGTGATAGTTGTACCTTTGAAATGTCAACCAGATATACTGTCGTGGACTTCCTGAATGGCTTTAGTAGATTTATGATATTTAAGGAATCTTAGGAAGAGGACATCAAACTTGTGTTTATATAGGACACTACCTATGATGACATATTGGGTAGTGCACTAAAGAAAATATCATTTAGAATTTCTTGATAGGTCAGGAGAAATTTTGGATTCTAAAACATAGTCAAATGTCTTACTATACCAGAGATCTATTGGATTGTTTTCAATAGTTTTTATGGAAGGGAGTTCATTGTTGTGGGATGGTTGATCAATTATGTGCACAAAAAATAATATTTTAGAGTTGTAATTTGATAAAGAGATGAGGGATGCTAGAGAAGCCATGGTGTCTACAAATTTATTAGAGGATCGCGAAACTATTTGGATGGTGTAACAGTAAAAATATTCTAGCATGAATTCAATAATGGATTTATATTTCTGTATAATTTCATTTTTAAATTGTTAAATTCCTTTGATTTGGTTCATGAAGAGTTGTGAGTCTCCATAGATATCCAAGATTTGAACACTAAGCATGAAATCTGTTTGGAGCGCATGATTAGAGCTTCGTATTTGGCCATGTAATTAGTACATTCAAAATTTATTTTGAATGATAGAGGAATAGGATTCCCCTAGGGAGGTATAATAATGATACCAGAACCTCCCCCTTACTCACACTTAGATCTGTCGAAGAAAAGTGTCATTTTGAGTATTCATGATTGATGATAGTATTTATGGATTCATCGGGAGTTTATTCATGAGGTGGTTGATTTTTGGGAAGAGGGGCCTTGACATGCTAATTAGAAATAACTTGTCCTTTGATATATTTTTTTGGGATAAATTCAAGATCAAACATTGTCATAAGTATAATCCATTGAGTGATGTGGTCACTGTTATATGGTTTGGAGTGCATGGTTTTAATTTGATTGAAATTGGTAGCAACATAAATTTTTAGGTTAAGTAGGTCATGACAGAGTTTGGATGTTGCAAAGTACAAAGCAAAACATAACTTTTCGGCTTTTGTATAAAGGGTTTTGTATTCATGGAGGGTGTGGCTTATATAATAAATGACTTACTCAAGACCTTTTTCATTTGGATGAGAAAGCATAACACCTAAGTCATGATCGGTAGTGGATATGTAGAGGTAGAATGGCTCCCCCTCATGTAGAGGCAAAATAACAACTGGTGATAGGAGGTATTGTTTGAGTTCATCGAAGGATTTTTGACAATTGTGGTCCCATCTAAAATTTACATCCTTTCAAAGGAGATGATGAAAATGATGATAGCGATCTAAAAGTTGTGATATAAAATGATGGATTGATTGAAGTGTACCCCGAAGGCTAAAATTTTTTTATAGGTTATATGGAGGAGGAATCTTGATGATAGATTTGATCTTGGTGAGGTCTACTTCAATTCCCTGAATAGACACAATGAACCCTAAAATTTTACTGGTGAGAACAAAGAACACACACTTAGCGGGCTGGAGGTGAAGAAAGTATTCTATAAGATAGGTGAATATCATGTCAAATATATAAATGTGATCCTTGCATTTATTTTATTTCCCTAAAATGTCATCAACGTAGTCTTCTACAATTTTGTGGATAAGATTATGGAAGATGAAATTCATGGCACGTTGATAAGTGGATCCCACATTTTTAATTCCAAATGGAATTACCTGGTAATAAAAATTCCCCCAAGGAGTGATGAAGAATGTTTTAAGTTGATCATCAGTTGAGATGAGTATTTTTTTTTAGCCTAAGAAGTCATCCATAATGGATATTATTTCATGTCCAGTGGATATGTCAACGAGATGGTCGATGTTTGGAAGATATAAGTTTTCTTTAGGAAAAACAAGATTAGGATCTCATAATTTGATAAAAATTCGTAACTTTCCTAAGGATTTGGTTATAGCTACAGTGTTATAGAACCATTATGGATAGTTAATGGGTATAGTAAAATTAGTGGAGAAAAATTCTTTGAAATCTTCTTTGATGAGGAGATCTACGTGAGGGTGGATTCTATGTATCTTTTGTTTGACTAGTTTAGCATTATGATTAGTGAAGATATTATGGATGATGATGTTGGGATCGATACTTGACATATCACTTTATGACCAAGAAAAGGATTGACTATATTTTTATAGGAAGGTTTTGAATTCTTTTAACTCCTTTGGATCTAAATATTAACTGAATTTAACTATATGAGGCTCCTACAGAATCACTATATTAACGTTGATAGTTGATTCATTGATAAGTGTTAAGGTATCAGGCGGTAATTTTTTATAAAGGAAATTATCCTATGCCCCATGTGAGAAAGGATGGTTTGGTTTTCTTAGCATTGAATAATTTTAATGGTGGGTGAATCCTCTTCTATCATTTTGAGCCAGGTGAGAGGAAGGGTTTTAGTACCATGATTATTTTGATAAACCAGTGGTCTTAATGTAATAGTATTGACTAAAAAATATAGTTGGGATGGAAACAATGTTATTAATATCCATAGGATCGTCATGTGTAGATGAGGAGGATGTTTTAGTTTCTATGATGGATTTAGGTGTGGTACGTGTGGAGGATTCAAAAGATGGTTTCTTGAAACCTAGGGCGTAGTTTTCATGTGGTTTAATGGAATGTTCAATGATCAAATTGTGGACACCCTATTTGTTTCATTTGAATTGAAATCCTTTCTAAGTGTAGTGATAGAGGTACATCTATGTGAATACTTATTTATATAATAATTTTAAGTATAGTATAAACAGTTTGGCATAATTTTGATAGGTAGGTTATCTAAAGGGGCGATCAATCTCTATGTAGAAAATATTTGTTTTGAGGTGTGGTGGAACGCAGGAGATGATATATATGATGTTAGGTTACATGGGTTGTTTTTCATGCCTTCTTTATATCTTTGGCATGGGAATTGAATTAAGCATGAAGAGATAATACTCCCCCAATGAGAGGCATTACATGACATCATCAAAGGAAGTGTCATCTGGTAATTTTGATGATGGAATAGATGAACTGGTGGAGGATTCATTAGAGGAGCTCATAATTGATTTTTGAATGAGCATATCATTTGAACAATATGTCATGTGAAAATATTTAAAAGGATTTGGATCTGTGGGAAATCTAAAGATCTTAGCTTCATGCTCATATTTGATACATCGGTGGAGTGTTGATGGGATACAACACATAGTGTGTATCCAGAGTTGGCCTAGCACCATGTTATACTAGAACTATCCTTCTACCAAATAGATGATTCTAGGGAGAGTTTGAATGCTGAATTTCAATAGTAAGAGGATTTTACCCAATGTGGGGGAGATAGCTTCATTGAAAGATCAGAGTAGAACTGGTGTCTGAGTGACAATGGTGTCAGGTATTTGAATTTTATTAAAGGAATATGATGAGATTATATTAATGTTGTTTTCATTATCAATCATAACCATTTTTACAAGTGTTTCATTAATATGGGTAGTGATAAAGATTGGAAGGTCACAGTCTTCTGGTTATGATGATGGTATTTCATAATTGTCAAAGGAGATGGAAGTGGAAATTTTGAGGGTGTTTACTAAATTTTTGAAAGGCTATGGATCATCTTAGGGAACTGATATGGATTGGAGTGCTCCAATCATGGTTTTCAATGTGAAGGTGAGGTTTGCACTAACTCATAAAGGTACATATTGACTAGAGCTTGGTGAAGTTGTTTGATGATGGTATTATCTACCATGGTGGTGGCTTGTGTATGAGGAGCGGAAAGGATGGAAACCTTACCCTTACTAGGGGGTTTCAGAGTAAATGAGTCAGGGGGAACTTAAAAGAGACTTTGGAATTTGTTTGATTGGCAATGTTTAAGTCTTAGGTATGTGCTCTAGTGGTGATATGTAATGCATCAATATGATGAGGAGGAGATTTCTTAGAAGAGTCCTTACTTTTAGTGGTCATGAGAGTAGATGATGGTTTGTATGTAGTGTTCATAGATATTTTGTGAGGTGTTTTTTATTTTGTTAGTCCTGGAGGGAGAAGGACCTTGTTTGCAAGGATTTTGTTAGTTGTATAGAGGGATTTGCAATCTTCTATAGAATGTCCTAGTGTGTGATTATAATCACACAAGATTTGAAGTTATACCAGGAAGGATTCAAACCTTGAGAGCTAGATGGATTAAGAGGAGTTAATGTTATGATGGATTGTAGGATGATCCTTTCAAAGATTAGATAATAATGCTCTTTTGAGGTAGAAGTTGAAGGAACCAATGATTCTTTTGTTTTTACAAGTGTCAAGGGAATCACTTTTGGTGTGGTTTCTCTATATGTACACTAAGGGATGGTTTATTATCATGTGATAGTAGTAGATTATTTGGATAAGGGATGTGGCCTTAGAATGGAAGGTAGGGGGTTTAGTTTTTGTATTGAAGGGGTGATGTCGTGATGTGTTATAATTGTTTTCTTTTTAGATGGAGTGTGTGGTTGTGTGATAGGTTTTTAAAGGGTATATAGGTAATCTTGAGTTACATGGTCATTATACAAGATTTTCACAATTTGTAAGATGGGTTTTTTGGGGGGGGGTTTTGAGGAATTTGTAGACGAATTTAAAGACGATGGAGCATATGTGGATGGAAGTACTATCTTTTCAATGGTAGGATCTAGAGGTTTGGATGATTTGATTTTTTAAATTTCTATGGTAGGGCTATTAATGGATGGTTTGGATGCATATTCTTTTGATCCTTAACTGTATTGATAGTGTGGTTTGAATGAATAAAATTAGATTGTGGCTGACTTGTGGATGGGGGGTCATTTAGGAAGGGTTATTTGAAAACATCCAAATTTTTATTTTGAGTTGTATTTGGGTTATCTAATTACAATTCACCTTTTTTAATGAGATCTTGAATGATGTTACAGAATGAACGAAAACCTTTTATGTCATGGCCTTTGACCTAAGGGTATTTTCAATAATCATTATCTCTATACCAGAAGGGATTTGAGACAAATGTATCGATGGGATGGATGGGGGAAGAGTGATCATATTAGTAGCAAAGATTTTTTCAAAGACTACACCATAAAATTCACCAATAGGATTGTAGCTTCGGTGAGGATGAGAGCAATCAAAGGTCAATCGTTATCTAGGAGTGGTCTTGATGATGACTACGTTGGCTGATGATTTAAATTTTTTGTGACTAGAGGATGGTTTGGATGAAAACTCATCTTTTGGTATCTTTTATCTAAGCTTTACCCTACTATATTTGAGAGAAAAAATCTCAATTTTTCGAGCCATAGTGAAGGCTTCCTCAAAACATCTAGAAGGGTTATTTTTGTAATGTAGATTAAATGTGTTTGGCATAGGAGTGATAGAATAACTCGATTAACTCAGTCTATGGGAGGGAAATTGAAAGTTGATTGATGATGCCCCTCTAGTGGATGAAAAATTATATGATTGATTCATCTTCTAGCTTTTGAATTGAATACAAATTGGTGATGGTGATTTTACGAGTAATGTTGATCGAGAAGTGTTCTAGAAATAGTTGTGTGAGCTTTGCGAATGAGAAAAGTGAATACTATGGAATGTTGTTATACCAATATAAGGCAAGGTGAGCTAAGGACATGGGGAATGTTCTCAATATGAGGTCATGGTCATGTGCTATGAGGTAACAGGTATGTCAGAAGGCCTAGATTTGTTTTTGAGGATCTTCTTTGTTATAGAATTTGAGGAACTTAGGAAGTTCCTAGTGTAGATGATAGGCTTTATATGGTATAGATGGATGGATGGATTCGTTGAAAATTTATTCATAGGATATTGTTTTCTTAGAACCTATAAAATAATATTCAAGGATAGATATTTTATTCATTAATGCTTGTAAATGTTTAGTTTGTGATGGTTTTTGAATGTTAGATGGTGAAGGACCAGGTTAATTGTATGAAAATTGATTTGGTTACTAATATGATTGATATGGTATAGGGATGTTATTTATGAGAGGATTACTCATGGGAATGTTATAGATGGGTTATGAAACTAAGGGTTGCGAAGGTTGGACGTATTGGTATTGGATGGAAATGGATTTGTTCATAAGATTTTGTTATTGTTGTGGTATGTGTTGAAATGGGATTGATGCGTGAAGGACCGGTTGAGATGGTTTTAGTTAATGTTGGAAAGGATTATAGGAGTGGATGCATGGTTGATATTTCTAAGTTATGTTATGAATGAGAGGCTAGGATGGTTGATCTATGGATTGAGAGGGAGTAGGGATGGTGGATGATTTTTGTGAGGAAGGGTGAATAGTATAAATAGAACTTGTGTTAATGGGTGGTGTTGATGTTGGGATAGACATAAAAACATTATGGATGGTTGATGTAGGTTGTTGAGAGGAGATACTCTGAGATATGTTTAATGGGATGGATGAAAAATTTACAGCAGGATTTTGGATGGTTGAATAGACTAGGGTTTGATGTGGATGAGGATACGTTGGTGTTATTTTGGGCAAAGTGGAACTGGATGAAGGGATTGATGAATATGATGATTAGTGATTAGTAGTATACTAGGAGGATACCACATTGAGGTTGAAAGTGATGACATGACATGAAGACATAATATTAGACATTTCTGATTTATTGGCAATAGGATGAGGATTCACTTGTTGGATGACTAGCTCATAGTTAAGATCCACAATCTGAGAGAAGTCATATAAGGTTTTGGATATAGGGGGTTGTGGTTTAGGTGTGAGTTGTTGAAGATGGAAACCCCAAGTAGTAAGATATGCATTAAGGGAAATAGGGTTTGAATCTAATATTTTATAAAATAATGGATCCCCACTATCAAATAAACGAGGACTAGGTGGATCAAGTATTTTGGGTGAGGTAGATTATATGTCAGGGTAATGTAAGGGTTCCTAATCATGTGGTCAGGTTGATAGAGATTATTTATTTCGATTGATTAAATGTGTAGCATTGTCAATGTGCGTTTGGATATTTTCTATATACTATTGGAATTTTACTGTAATATTTTTAGAGTTTTGGAGATGTGATTGTTGTCTAGTAAGAACCATTAAAGAAAAAAATCACCAAAAAATAAAAAATGAATCTAGATGGTTGAATACAAACAAAAAACAAATCACACAGAAGAATTTTAATTTTCTTGATTAATTAAAAAAAGATGCAATGTGAAAAAAAAATAGGAGGTCCTAAGAAATGGAAATCTATGGATGGTTTCATGTGATGTTAAAGGATGGAGTCCTCAATATACCTGAAGATACGTGATGCTGAAATTTGTGCTAGTGTCAGTATGGGGCTTGGTATTGGGGCCTACCCCCTCACTTCATGGTCCCACAATGATAAAAGAGTTGGGTGCTTAGCCAATATACTGCCCACCAATTATTTATACTTTATCAGAACATTGAGTTGACTTATCCTCTTAGTGACGAAATCCAAGTAGGTCCACCTGGGTGGGAATGTTTTTTATTCAAATTATATTTGATGTGGTTTGGTTGTGTGGGGGGGAATTTAAGTGAATGTAATACATTAACCTTATAATTAGACTATGCGATCAAACACAAATGAGAGGTTTGTTTTAAATCCAAAAATAAATTTTGATTTAAATGAGGACAACAAGCAAAATTTAATGCTTTAAAATAAAAATAAAACAAGAAAACATAACTTGTAAACACTTCCTTTTTTAATTTTTAGAATTTTTATTTTTTTGGATTTTTTAGCGAAAATACAATGTAGAAAATAGACACTCCTAAGATAGAAACCTATAAGGGTTAGATGAAGATAGAAAATAGAGAGAATATATATGTTAAAGGATGACTAATTAAGTAATAAGAAACAATCTATAGATATCGTCAGTGATTTGAAGGAATTGCAGGTGATTCACCAAAATCAATGGTGATTTGACTAGATTGCTAACGACTACAAAGAAGAAAACCTAAAAGTGAATATTAATTAATTTAAAATGGAAAAAATGGGAAAGGGTCCCACTGGGCATGTCAGAATGTACTAGAGATTTTTTTCTTTCCTATTTTTAGTTAATAAAATGAAATAACCTCAGAGGTTGGTGGGGTTTACCAATACCCACGATGAAAAATGATGGATGAAGAACTCCTCTTTTATTGATGAAGAAACCTACAGATCAAAGAAAGCTAAAAAAAATATATTAGATAACATAGGGTAATGAGCTACTTGGAAAAGGTCGACTCATGGAATCCAAAGGAACTTCTTTAGATGATGTCATCTCATTTTAAAATAATTAAGTGAATCGATAATATGATAAAAAAGATAAATAATGATAAAGATAGATATGTGATAGACAGGAAGCTAAAACTCAAGATCGAAAGGTAAATCTTGCTCAAATTTGAATGTGGCCTAGGCTAATGTGGAGTTATCTGGATGGCCTTGAAATAGTCATACCAATAATCATTTGTTTCTTGGTAGATCTTGTGGAGGAACTCAAATTGGTCCTCAATGTCCTCACTGTCGATTTTGAATCAGATAAAACATAGCGTGAGCTCATACAAGATGTCGAATTGTTCCTAATAGAAATTTTGTTAGATAATTGGAAATTCGTAGATGCTTGTAATAGAATGTGATTGGCTAGGAAGTGCCATCTAAAATAGATCCATGCTTGTAGAAGATAAGTTAAATCTAGAATATTGATAAAATTTGATAAAAGGATAATAAATTAATGGAAGAATGATGACATAAAGAGATCATAGACTATTCAAAGGAATTGCAATCGATTGGCAAAAAATTATGGGAAATTCAAAGGAATCTTGGGCGATTCAAGTAATCACTAATGATTATTGTGGAAATGATACATTTATCTAAATAATAATAATTTGATCAAAACAAAGAGCTAAATTGATTGTTTATTGTTGTTTTTGATGTCTTATAGAATAAGAACAATGAAATGATGATAAAGGAATACCTTGTGATGTTGTGTTAGGTTGATTAATATCTCTATATATTGAATGAAGTTGGTGAAGAAGATTATTGACCTCAAGCTACAAAATTTGTTATGTGAGGAATTTTTGAAGATATTTTTGGTTTTGTGGATGTTGTTACTTGTCTTGAGGATATTTAGAGTGATAGGAATTCACTACTTCATAGAAAATAAGATGCAAGAATAGGTAAAATAATTCTAAAGATCCCCAAAACAAGAGTGAAAACTGCTATTTATAATCCTTGGCAATTTGTTAGAATTGCAACGATACGAAATTTAAGGAGAAAAAATTTAGAAGTAGTTGAAACCACTTCCTAAATGATACTTTTGGGGAAATTAGCGAGGGAAATTTTTTGGGAATAGGTTATATGAGTTGGGGAGGTTAGAAGGTTTGGGTAAAATGGGCTAGGGATGATTTTAAAATGAAAAAGTGGTTTTTTTGGAGGTTAAGGTAATTATATGTGTAAAAATTAATTTGTGAGGGTGTAAAATGTTGTTCTTAGGGGATAAGGGGAGGTGAATTTGGAATTTGTTTTATAATGTTATGTGTTGATAAAATAATGTGTATGTTCAAGGAAGTAGGTGGGTGATGAAAACCCAATGTCTACATGCACTATCGAAGATATAACACATCTGATCTTTACAATATATTTCAAGGTGTCTTCATTGAAGGAGAATATTTATCCTACCTTTTTATTAACCAATTATTCAAATGGATTCATGATATCATTCACCGAAGTGTTCTCATTTACCACATGTACTCTAAGTTTCTCCACTTCCATGTTGATGTTTTCCTACATTTTAAAAGTGATCTCATCACAAGAGTCCAAGTCATCATGATATTAATCTAGCATCTCATATGGAGCAACTAGAGTTTGGGACCAAATTAGAGACATGTTTTTAGATACAGAGTTGAACACATTTCTGTATACCAATACAAAAGAATTATTTTTTCCAATCTCAGTCACCAATGGAAATACCTGATTCCAATGCTATTTCTCATTTTCAATATCATCCCTAGTCATCTTTACTTTTATGGTAGTGATAAACATGAATTAAAATAGTAACATAATTTCTAGAAGCAAGGTCCTACCTTTCTCAAGGATTTTTTCACGCACTTGTCATTGGCCCTACTTTTCATTATGAAGCCTTGCATCCACCTTATTGATTATGAATCAAAGCTACTAATTAGAATGAATTATTTAGTTGGGTGAGATGGGGTGACATTAGGCTCTATGAAGGATTAAACATATGAGGTGAGAGTTCTCACATGTTCTTCCAATTGTTTAATCTTTTCCTTATACTCTTCATTTCTAGCAAGAAGGTGGGTGGAATATTATTTTTAAAAATGAGAATTTTCCTTGTATGTTACTAGCCCCAAAGGAATAATGGTAAATTCATAGTCAGATTATTTCATCTCAACAATGGGCTTGGATACATTTGGTTGAGCTAATTCCACATATTAATTTCCTAAGGCACCAATGAAGAAGAAGTAGTTTGATATTTATTACCTCTCTTTGTTTTGACCATTAATGAAATGGATTGAAAATATGGCACCAATTCTTATTAGATGATGTGAGTCCCTCCTTTCATCATCTCTTGTATCCATGGGAAGATTTCATCTATCTTAGGTTTAGCATTGGGCATGATTGCATTTTTAGGATCAGAGTGAAAGGGTACATCTTACATTTGTTGATTTGGCACAACTATAGAGGAGGAGATGTTTGGATACCGATGAGGGATCGGTTGATGAAAGGGATCAATTTATCCCTACTCCAAATATTCTCTGGGATCTTACATTTTTATTTATTTATTTTCTATCCTACTATAGTGAGGGACATCTAATTCCATTGATTTCCATTTCGTTAGCTATCTTGAGTGAGAAGGGCTCGAAGAATTCCCAGTTTCCTTTGAAGATAAAAGATGAGATTCCTAACTTATGAGAGTTTGAAGACCTCATGATTTAATGATTTAAGCCCTCTTTTTCTTGAAACATTCCTTAGATATTTGGATTACCATTTCAGTTTTTTCATTTATGTCTCATGACTCATGAATACTCCATGATACCTATGAGAGAGGTGATAACTTCACCACTTGATATTTAGGATCATACAAATTGGTCCCATCATATTCTAATTCATCCTTAAACCAATCAAATATGAAATTTCTCATCTAGACAATGGTCATTCTCATGTGATCACGTTCTCTTACCTCAAAATAATTTGGCCATTTACCCAATAATATTTGATCTGTGGAATATGATGTAAATTAGGAAGATAGAAGGTGTCAGGGTTACTTAGGATTTCAAAATTGGCACTAGGTGTATATGAATAGAGGTTTAAGAGGGAAATGAAGCTTCCAATTTTGAGGCATCAATGGCATTCTTACTTGAGAAGATTCCAAGAGAGATATGAAATGACACACCTTTCTTTTCTGATTCTCTATTTTTATATTAACATGGGAGAGTTGACTCCATAACTTGAACATCATGATCTTATCACTAAGGTATCTTGGGATCCTACAGGGAGTGAGATAGAATTCTGAAACTTTGATGCATGAGAAAGTTGAAAATAGGGTGTGATAGGATTCATATCTCTTGATCAATTCCACGAATTAAGAAGACAGTCTCATCTCAGGGTTACCTTCTAACAAATGTATGATGAACATAATGAATTCATCATTCACACTTGAAAAATGATGATTGATTGATTTGAGGGTTGGTAGTGGATACCTTTCATAGGTGGGGGTCCTATTAGAAATGTTCTTTGCAAAATTCAAGCCTCTAAAGTTCTTTTACTTGTAAGATCATAAATCATATATGATGTCATTGAGAACTTTTTGGTAGCCTACAATTGAAGCAATTGATGGTGGATGTTTTTACTAATTATTTATCCTCAATCAATCATCTACTTTCCTTGGATGATAATGAAGATGAATTATGTCATCTCCCATTATGGCCTCTTCTCCCATTACCCTACTTAGTAGAATGATTGCATCTGATTATCCTTCATGAAACTCACTTCTGGAAAAATATTTTGGTACACAATAAGGCTTCCTCCCTAGTTTTAGCCATGGTCCTAGTGTAAGACCCTAGAGATAGGATTCAGTTTTTGACCATTCACTAGATGCAAAATCCTTCATTACAATGAAAATGTTTATTGTTACCTATTGGTATTTTGATACATTGTGTGTTAAAAGAAATAATTGGGAATTATAATTAACAAATTATAGATCCACATATATGTTTCCAAAGATTATAGATTATGTTATGTAGTTAAATTACTCACATATTTAGCTTAATATAGATTGCAGATTATAGAATGTAATAAAATGAGATGAAAGAAAATAATAGGAAATACAAGAGACATAGAACACCTGATTTAAAGTGGGGGAATCTATAGGAAAAAAACCCACTAAATAAAGCATTGTCTATATTAAGAATTAACAATAACTTTAACTAAGCACTTCCATTTCACTCCTCAGTCTCACAGAGATAGTTGCATACTAATATTTCTCAATATTACAATTCACATAAAATAGCTTGAGCATATATCTCATAATAGATCATTTGTATGTCAAATACCAATCTTATAAGGGATCATCCTATATATATATATGATGGGTGAATGCTCATATTGTCTCTCACTCTTTTCTATGTTATGAAATACCAAATAAGTTTTTTAAATAAAATTTTAATAAAAAAGGGTCATAAGTGGTGGTCCACCAAATGGTATCCCCACTTGACATTATCAACCCCAACACTTCCCTTTAATTTTAAGTGAGGAAGAACAAGAAAAAATATGTTTAGCATTTGTTCCTTATGTCAGAAATCCACTCATGATTTAGAAAAACAACCAAAAACAACTTGTTCTATGGGTTTGTAGTTGCATGGTACACTAAAGAAGAATCCTGTAGGTTTTTAAACTCCACAGTACACTACCACAGTGTCCTATAAATGTATACAAGCCACAACAATGCATTGCAGATTTTAGTAAGACCATGATACACTATTTTTCTGTGGTTTACAATAGTGTTATAAGGAATCCAAAAAATACACAATACAAAGGAACATATATAATAGAAATTATAAGAAAAGTGCTTTATATATGAAGACTTATATAAGATTACGATGCCTTTTATAAACCAAGGCATACCCATACATAATGCTTTTCTTGGATTTACAAGTAAACTCACATATAAACTGTTAAGAGGTGGCATTGACATGCACACTCCCCTTCAATGGAAAATATGATAGGCCCAACAAGGCATGAAACTTGTAAAAATTCACAACACGCAATGGATTGGTGAAGATATTTGTAAATTGATCTTCTATTGAACAAAATTTGAGATCAATATCACCATTCAAAACTTTCTCTCGAATAAAGTGAATATGAACTTCAATATGATTGGTCCTTTGATTTTGAACTGGATTGTTTGTAAGAGAAATGTAACTATTGATGTCACATAGAAGATTAGTGCTTCCTTTGATGCCCATATGCATTTCATTCAATATTATTTTCAACCATATAGCTTCCTTTTCAGATTCCATAACACTTCTATACTCTACTTTAGTAGAAGAGATAGCCATTGTTAGTTTCTTCTTACTACTCCAGGTGGTGGAACCTTCACCCAAATTGAAAACATATCCAAAAGTATAATTTTTATTTGCAGCATCACCAGCATGGTTAAAATCACAATAGAAAAATAAGTGTGCATCATTACACGAAGACTATAGTAGACCATAATTGATTGTTCCTTTAACATATTTCAATATTATTTTTTCCATTTTCCAATGATCCTCATAAGGCTTCTGTATAAATCTAGAAATAAATCCTACTGCATATGAAATATTAAACCTAGCAATAGTCAAAAAAATTAGACTACCAACTAGTTGTCTATACAAAGTAGGATCGAATTTACCATATGCAGGTTAAGGATTTAATTTCACAACAACTTCAAAGTCAATGGAAATAGGATTAGAGTCAATCATGTTAAATATTATAATAAAATTCACAACATAGTGAGATTGAGATGCAATAATATATTTATGATCTTGAAAAATAACGTTTTCTAGAAAATGATTTAACAAACCTAAATCATTCATTTAGAAATGATGTTTTAACCTTTCTTTGATTCTAACATTTAAATTTCTATCACTGCTAGTAATCAAAATATCATCAATGTACAAAAAAAAAATGATAATATGATTATTATCAAACATAAAAAATAAATCATTATCATAACAACAGTTAGAGAAACCAATGTCCTGAAAGAAACTATTCATTTTAGCATACCAAGCTCTAGGAGCTTGCTTAAGAGCATACAAAGGCTTCTTCAACTTAAGTCCATACTTCATGAGGAGTATATTGATGAAGAGGTTTAGTAGGAACTCTATTAAGATTATATACAAAAATATTTATAGATTTTTCCCATTAAAACTTAGGCACATTAGATGCATGAATCATAGTCCTAGCCATTTCTAAGACAATCCTATTTTTCTTTTCTGCAATGCCATTTTGCTGAGGGGAATAGGGAGTAGTCAACTATCTTTAAATCCCACATGACACACATAACTCATAATTTTTTTTTTGACATATTCAACTCCATTACCAGTCCTAATCCTCTTAATTTTTAGAATAGAATAATTTTCAACTAAATCTTTAAAATTCTTGAAACTTAGACAAGACATCAAATTTTTTCTTAACAAAATAAGACCAAATAATCCTAGAAAAATTTTCAATGTAGAAAACAACATACAAAGCACCACTAAGAGAAGGAAATTCAAGTGGACCTATCACATCACTATGAATAAACTCTAATAGATAAGAGGAATTTGGATCATGGTGATTTTGAAATGGTTCAGCATGTTATTTACCACACAATCAACTTTCACATGTTTCAGGATTATATTTCATATTAGGAAGACCAATAACAAGATTAAGTCTAGAAATTTCATACAAAATTCTGAAATTCACATGACGTAATATTTCATGCCAAAGCTTAATATCATTTCTAAAAGAGGAAGAAAAGCAAGATTCATACACAAATCCATCAAATATATATAAGCCATTTTTTTGAATACCAGAAGTAATAACATTACTAAGTTTATCTTTTACATACCATTTATCTTGCAGCAACATAAATTTATAGTTTTCTTTCATTAACTGAGACCAGGATAAAAGGTTTTTTTTCAACTATGGAAAATACAAGACATTCCTAATTACCCCATTTGAGATTTTAACATTTCCACAACCTTCAAATCTAATGATGGAATTATCACCTAGCTATATGTTTTCCTCACATTTAACAACATTTGAGAGGATGCTAAAAATACAGGTCATTTTTCTAGAGGTACCACTATCAATAATCCATTCATTGTCATTTGAAGCTAGGAGGACAATATACAAGGCAATAGATTGCTTAGCAATATTTTCTTGATTTTTCTTCTGATCTTTCTTTTGACTATTAGATTTGTTATTCTTAGTATTCTTAACATATTTGTTAGTTTTTACTCTACAATTAGACTCTTTATGCCCAAAATTTCCACACTAGTTACATGTTCCATTAAATTTGACTTTAAAGTTCTGACTATTTTTAGCAAAATTAGACTTAGGATTGGATTTTATTCTTGATTTGATATTAGGCTTCTAATTAGAATTGTTATTTTTATTATTATGAATAGAATTATGATTCTGAGAGAACAATGTCTTAGAATAAGTCTCTTTTAAATCAAAATTTTCCATTATACACTCTTCTTGAATTAATAGAGAAGACATAGTGTCTAAATCAAGCATATCATTCTCATTTTGATATTTAGAATTAAGAATAGAGATATAATTCCTAAATTTTTCATGAATATTTATTTGTATAATGAAATACAGAAGCTTATCATGAAATAATTCACAATTATAGCCATTTAATTGAGTTTTAATGTTCTTTATTTTAGATTAATTATCTTTGACAGACGACTGCCTTCATGCATAGTCTCTAATTATTTCCAAGCATCAAAAAAAGAATGCATATGACCTATGTGCATTAAAAATTCATCTCTTATGATTTTCAGTAGGATAGAAAAATATTCCTATGAGCTTTGAGAGAAGGAGATAAATTTTTCAAGAGTTTCTTGTCTTTCGATTGTTCATTTTTCCACACTAGTTACAAGATCCCATAGCTTCCTAGCCATTAAACATACTTTTAGATGAACTCTCCAAATACTATAATTAGTTCCATTTAATAACTGAGACTTATCCATCAAAAAAATATCAAAAGTATCCATTTTTAATTCTCAAATAGTTATGAATACAAATATAGCTAAAAATATGAATCAAGGAAGCCAAACAAGGGCAAAAAACAAGCTATGAATCTTCTTTTTAGTTAATATTAGCAAAAAAAAAAAAATAGGCTGCAAAAGGCCACAGTAAAAAAGATATAAGCTACTCAAATTTTGGAATCCGTGAGACAAATAAATTTATCAAATCCATAGAACAAAGACTTTGAAAACCCATGGAATGAAGAAAAATAAAAAACCCAAAGTAGAAAGGAAATTTGAAACCTGTGGTACAAAGAAGAATAGATAAACCCGTTGAACAAATAAACTTTAAAAAATATGCAGAAAAAGGAAATTTTTGAAAACCATGGCACCTTAGAAATAAATTATGACAACGCCAAAATTTAAATACATGTGTAACCTTTCTATTAGTTTGTACTTTATAGTCAAACAAGTCAGAAGACTAATTAAAAGAGAAAATAGACTGCAAAACCATACACATCTGTCAAAGATCAAAACAAAGCAAAAAGACACGTGTCGGATTTCAAGAAAATTCTAATGTAGATCTCCCTAGAGGATACGAATTCCCCAGAACTAATTATGAAAAATAAAATAGTGGGTCTACAACAGATTTTTTTTAAAATGAGAAACAAAACAAATGTCGCCACTTGTCTAAAAACTAACAACATATAAGAGGAACTTGGTGGAATTTCACCAAAATTTAATAGATGGCTTCAGATGGACTTAAATTCCCCAAAATAAGACAAAATTTAAAATACAATTTGGGTTCGAACAACCCGTGAAATCAACAAACATGTGTCATGATCTTATTGGCTAAGAAAAAATAGAGACTGACACTACGAAGTTTAAGCAAAAAATGAAAATATGAAAAAAAATACATGTGACATATTACTATTGGTTTACACTTCACTGTACTACCTAAATAATTAAAAAAATTTATCACATGTTAATCCTTGTTAATGGCTTACTTTTCAAAAATATGACAAGTATTAACAAATGTGAAAAAGGATGGCTAATTCTTATTATATAATCCACTACCACAATAAAAATAAATGAAAATGTGAAATGCAAAGATACTTGGAGTAATTATAGTGGCTCAACATCTGCATATGACAAAAGTAAGAAAACATAAGACTGATAGAGAAAAATAAAGAGATACTTGGAGCAATCCTATTGGCTCAAATTTTTAAATGACAAAAACAAGCTAACAAAATATCTAATAGTGTGAAATAATGTAGAATGCCCTTATTGCATCACATTTCACAACTGAAAAATAGACCAATAAAAAAACTGTCAATTCAAAGAAATATGGAGCATTCTAATTGGCTCGGGCTTCACAAAAATGAAAATATCTATTAAAATATTGACAGTGTGAAGCTATATGGATAAAAATTATTGGCTCAAGCTTCGTAACAACAAGACTTGAAAAAAAATAAATAATGACACAACGAATCTACTTGGCACTTAATTATTGGATCGAGATTCACAAAAAATAGATCTAGCAAAAAAATAAAGAATTTATTGTTGGAACATACTAACAAAATGGATCTAAAGAATACTTTTAGATCCACAAACAAACAATGTTATAATGGTTATAAGCGGTGCGAAAATAATAAAATAAAATTGTAGATGATGAATTTAAACTGTAAATGATTGAATTAAAATGCAAAAACACATATCTAAGCACAAAAATTTTCAAACACGATCTAAACATTCATTTAACCAATATTTAAAAAAATATTTGGGTGGGAATTGGAATTTTAAACCTGATTATCTTGAAGATGAATATAAAAAAATTAGGTCTTTGTAGATCCATAAATAAACTTCAAGCTTCTTCACCCTACAAAATTAAAAGCTTCTAGATTGATCCTGTAGATGCATATTCATCAGATCTAATACCATGTTAGCGAAACAATTGGGAATTATAATTAACAAATTTATCATCCTCAAATGTGTTACCAAAGATTATATATTATGTTGTGTATTTAAATTAATCATAGATTCATTTTGATATAGATTGGATATTACATAATGTAATAACATGAGGTGAAATAAAATAATAAGAAATAAAAGAGATAGAGAACACCAAATTTAAATTGGGAAAACCCAAACGAAAATACCCCACTGAATAAAGCATTTTCTGTATTAAGAATTCACAATAACTTTAACCCAACACTTTCACTTCACTCCTTGGTCTCACAGAGATAATTTTAAAAAATTATCTCACAATATTATAGTTTTCATAAAATAGCTTGAGCATATATCTCATAATATATCATCCATATGTCAGATACCAATCATGTGAGGGATCATCCTATATGTACATAGGATGGGTGAACGGTCATATCGTTTCACTCTTTTCTAAGTTTTAAAAGAATGACTAAGTTTATTAAATAAAATTTTAATAAAAAATGGTTTTAAGTGGTGTTCCACCAAATGCTATCCCCAATTGACATTATTAACCCCAACATTATGAAATTCCCTTTGGAATGAGGACCACAAGTATGGAATTGTACTTTTCTCTTATGATTATTGAATTATGCACATAGTTTTGACCACATGCTAGAACCAATTTTGTATTTTAAAAATAAATGGGATGAACTCCTGTAACATACAATCCACTCATGAAAATATTGTCTCCACTAGTTCCCTCGAGCCTCTGAGCTTATGATTCTTTAGGTCTTCTAGGTCCATGTGAGGAACATCACTAGCACCCACACTTGGATATTCTGACACTAAAGTTGAAACATGATCCATATTAGAGAATTTGAAATTCATGTTTGTAAAAATAAACAATATGAGATAAAATGAAACAAACAACATCTTTTTATACTTGAATCCAAAACTTTCCATTTCTAGCAGGTAGGGTTTAGGAGCTACTTTTTTGGAAAAATGTGATTTTTTTCTCAAATTTAGTTTTCTGAATCTCCTTACATGTTGAGAGTACCTTTATTGATATTTATTTATTATTATTTAAATTTTATACTTATATTATGTTTATATTTTTATTTGTTTAGAAAAACTTCTTTTTTGCTCAAATTGCATGTTTTTCCTAGTTTTCCATTTTCACTATCTTTTTGAATCTTCTGATTAGAGAAATATTATGATTTATTTAGGGTTATTATTTTTAGTAAGTGTTTTAACTAGATACTTAATGTTTTTAGAATTTTCACTTACTAGTGTTTCTTTGCAATAAAAATTCCCTCATCAGATTTGTCTCATCTCTGGGATCTCGTGCTCCAATTTTCATAGTGATCCATTTTCCAAAAATCTTGCAAAATGAAAAACCAAATTCTAGGGAAATGGTTTAAATTTTTTTTGTTAAAAAACTTGATCATCATCAAACTTTCAATGTCAGTCTTTTTAAAGGAATCTAGAATGAAGATCTGTTAAGAAATTTTCACTAGAATCTGTTTTGAGACTTGGAAGTTATGAATAAATATTCATTTTAGTGTTCATCAAAGCCCTATAAATTTTTTGGAAACATGTATAGTATTTTTATAGGTATTTTGATGTTTTATAACATCAAAATGGAAGAAAGGTTGAACCAGATGAAGAAATGGAGTTGGAAGCAAGTTATTTCATGTTTTTAGCTACCCAACAGTGTTTTTTGTTAATGGATGTGCAAGAAAAACATAATTTGAAATTAGGATTTTAAAATCTTTGGGATGGGGAATTTTTTTGTATCCCATATGTCCCCTTAGGAATGGGGATAAGGGGGATAAAATTTTTTCCCTCAACAAATGAGTACAATTGGCACTTTGTGGTGAGATAATGAATAAATGGGGAAAATGTGCCCTAACACTTAGGAGGCATCATCTGGTCATATGAAGAATCAAAAGAGGGGATATATTGGGAAATTTTTTTGTTTTACCTATGTCACCTTGAGAATGGTGATAAGAGGGAAAATAATATTCACCCTCAGCAGATGGTTCCAAGTGTCATTCACAGGTGTGAGATGAGGGAAATGAGTTAAGCCTAGTAAGCCCTTCGTCAGGCTTAGTTAGGTCATGTGAAGAACTAGATGGAAGTGATTAGGTGGGGTGATTTTTTTCCCCTCTATCTCCTTGGTAATGGGGGAAATGGGGGAAAGAAAATTCACCTTAATTAAAAGGTGACATGTGTCACCCCAAAAAATGATGAAGTATGAGAAACATACCTCACATGAGATAGAACTTGACACAATTCCCAGAGATTCAGGTGGTATTTTTTAATAAAATTTAATATTTTTTTTTATTATTGGCAAATAGTTTTTTGAAAGGGACTATACCCTTGTTTACAAAAGAAGGCCTAAAAGCCAGAATAAGCAAGAGAACCAGAGAGAAAAGGATTAGAATCCAAATGTGACAATGATGAACAAAGTAGCTAAAAAATAGCTACCAAGATGAGACAAAAGAACAAAATTACTGCAAAAAAGCAGTAAAGGAACCACAAGAAAACAGCAAAAAAACAAACAAGGACAGCAGAAGCATCTACAACTACTTCTTAGTAGCTTTTTATATGATGGTTTTGATATTCTTCTAGGATTTAAACATACCCAGAGTAGTCATGTGGGCAGCGTCATTACCATCCAGTTGCTCCAAGGTCTTCTTGCTTTCCTTATCAGTACCCCAGAGTGTTTCTGGAACTCCGCTTAGGATGGAGACACTTCTGACGTGTTGCTCGATGAATTCCTCAATCGCCCTAAAGATGACGATGTTGTAATCATGCCTAGTTTTGGCCTTCCCTAATCGGGAGTCCAAGGAGTGCAATTTCTTGTATATATCATCAATTTGACTTCTGTCCACATCCTCCTCCTCCTCCTTCTTCCTCTTACCTTTCTGTTTTGTCAAGTTTTTAACTTCATCCTTCAACAATTTCATATTTGCCTCTAAGGATTCCAGCCTTTTTGTAGAGCTTTCCAATTGCACTTCCTGGGGGCTGGCACTGCTGATATGAAGGAGGTCATGAGTGATTTAAAATTCATGAGAACCCTTCTCCACGGCAAGGGTCTCAAGGTTAAGCTTCCTACAATCCCTTGTAACCGGTCCCTGTGAGGTAGAGGCCAAGTGGGGGGCGGGAGCATCAAAAGGGGGAACGGGAGAAGAATCCTGAACAGCCGGCATGGGGGTGACAGCAGCGGTGATGGGGGAAGAGAAAGGAGAGACAGGGCTGGCAGTAGCAGAGCTCGGCAAAGGGGGAATCAAGCTAGGGGAGGAAGGGAGACCAGGAAACCTGAGGAGATAGCATTTGTACAACAACAAGATGAGCCCTTGGTGTAAAGGAACCTCCCGGGAATGCTTTTGAAACTCAAGAATGGAGCGTTCAAGAGAGTTTAGCAAGTAATGGGGGAAACAAACCAAAGGATCCCTACGAAAGTGGTTAAGAAAAATAAGGTGTTTCGTAGGAACAGTGACAAACCTTCCTTCCAAGGAGATGAACCGTATCATCATGCGGGTTACTTCATCATATGGTGGAGGGATAGAGCTAACAAGTAGGCCCGCTGTTATGTAGGTCAGTTTCTCCTCTCCCTCAACAAATCTCCTTTCTTCAATATCTCTATCGACCCTTTTGTTAAAGAATCTAAAGCCCTCCAAACCAAGGCTGGTCGCTTCAGCAATAAGTTCTTCATTGATTAAGACCTTCTGCCCCCCATATTCCAATGTCCTCTCCTTCCAATCCTTTGCAAAATGCACCGAGATGCTCTGGTCATGCCCCTGAACTTTTTCCATGAAGTTTGTTATGCCACCCTTGCTAAGAATGCTCCATAGTTCAATATTATCTTTCCAGTCTGGGTACACACTAGGCTCAATTTGACAAGGAGGACCCCCCCATCTTCTCTGTTCTGAACTGATTGTAACTAATTCCTAACTGATCGCTAAAGCCAGTCCACTTTTTGCTATAGTAATCCGCACAATATTGGAAATGAGATCCGTTGCTTTTCCCACGATTGGCTGCGTGTCTACTGATCTGAGCCTACTAAAAAACACATGTGAGAATAGCCTGCTCCCTGCCATCAATAACTTTATCGCCACCTTTGGTTTCCGTGGAGGTTTGAATCCGCCTTTTAATAGTCACAATGCAGCCCGCTTGCGTGATTTTCAAAACCATGAATCTCCACTTGAAATTCCCCATATGATTCACCCTATTTTGATTATTAGACATGATTTGCATCAACCCATACTTTAAATCAACACGTGTGGGAGTATTTTTGAACCACACCCAAAATTCATAACTCATTTCTAGAAATTGCATACGTATGGAGTTCCACCTTAATGTTGTTTTGAAGCTGTTTAGGGATGAAATTTAATATTATCTTAACTCCTAATACCATTTCTATAACCATAGGATAGGTTTTTAACCTCAATTCTGATTTCATCTTCAAACGTTGGCCCCTCTATTTTGGACTGCAGGGTGTGTCTGCCAAGATTGAGCTTCCTCGAGAAGTCATCAGGTCTTGCAAAATATGTGATCATTCCACCATGTATAAAATTATTTAATCTCTATAATTCATAATTTTTTACTTTCCAATTCCTTATGAAGCTCCCTAAATCCTTTGTAAAAGTTCAGGTGCCAATCATGACTGCAGACTCCTTACCCCTGAAAAACCCACTTTCACACCAATTATTCCTAAACCTTAAAAACTTACAAAAATATTCCTAAATAAGTTACATAACTTTCATAAATCTCCAATAACACCTCTAAAATATTATGGGATTTTATATCCTTCCTGAAGGGTGCATATTTTCCTCAAAATGGCCAACAATGGCCTTTTCAGGCCTATCAGAGGACTAGCCTTTGGAAGTGCTTTACTGAATGAGATGAATGATATTTTTACAACATTTTAAACACTAAGGAAGTTTTTTTAAACATATTGGGAGGACTTGAAATTTCTGTATGATAATGATACTGTTAGTGCAAATCAACAGAACCCTCTAGATGTTTTATCAGATTTCTAGTTTGACATCTTAACAACCAGTGTGATTACATAACATTGAATCTTTTCCCCAAGTGTGGGACTTGTAAAAGTGGTAAAATAATCTCCAGGTTAGAGGTTGGTTCCTCAACTCCTCTGATCAGGTGTATACTTAAAAACTAAAGAGGTTTAAACTCAAAATCCTACTATAAATTCCAAGGGGACAGAGATAGAGAGTGTAAAAGAATTAAAACTAATGCTAATAAGGTGATGCACCAAAGGAGTGGTGAGCTTTTTTACTTCTGAAAATTGACACAGATTACAGAAATGCATCAAAACATCATGCACAAACTGATAAAATGTAATGAAAGATCATGGATGAATCAAACAACACAAGAAGAGGACTGAAACTCATTCATAGAGCTTGCATTTTCATTTCCAATATCAAAATACATGCATTACATTAACAGAAAGGTAGAAAATATGTTGCAATCTTGAAAGAGGTCTTGTATTCCATAAAATCACTTTCTAGGGTGAAAGAGGCAGCCTGCAAAACATAAAAATGTCCAACCCTTTCAAAATGAGCCAAATCTGGCTTTTAACAATGCCCATTCAAGCTCAGGAGTGAGAAATACGGGAAAACATGAGATCAGCTTCAACCACCAACCAAAATATAATAAAATAGCATGGGAATCCTTAAAATTCTATTCCCTGATGTTTTTGACCATGCTGGGAGAAAATGCGAGCCATTCTTCATTAAAAATGATGGTTGAAACATCATTTTTGTTTATTTCCACGTGCCATAGGTGTTTTCCAATTTTCTCTATTGAAACTCCACCAAAATACAAAATTGACCTTGGAATCATGTAGATAATTTCACTAGATTTCCATTGATATAAAGAACATAAAAAATAGAGATCTGGATCGAAAGTTATGCCCCTCCGAAAATTTAGGGCAAAACAGGGCTTAAAATGGTTGGCAAGACAAAATTTTAAAATTTTCCCACTTTTTGCATTTGGGAAAATTTCCCCAAAAATCTCCATGCCCCACCACTCTAGTGCCACATGGCACATTTTGAATGGTTGTGGGCCTTTCCTACTTCTTTTTCCATCATTTCAGCGTTTGGAAAATTTTCCAAAAATTCTCCACCGGCTCTGATGCCTGAGGACAAGTGTCATGCTGTGATTTTCCGTGGGATTTTTGCTCTATCTTTTCCATCACTGTTGACCATATTCCCTAATCTAGACACATGGCAGAATCTTATTGGGCATGGTCCTATATTCTTCATATTTCTCTGTGGCATGTCTTGCATTTTTTTCTGCCACTGGACATGTGGCACGATCCTATTGGCTCGGGTTTTGGGGGGCGGGCTTTCCCTTTGAAATTTTCCTTTGTTTTTTCTTTAGGAAAATTTCCCAATCTCCCCCTACACTCCACTGGTCCAAGAACACATGGCATGATCTCATTTGTTTCATGGACTTACGGGGCACAATCTCCCCTCAGCGCCTTTTCCAAACACTTTTGCGATTTTCCAAGTCTCCCCCCATGCTCTGTCATTCCTTTGATGATGTGGCATCATCCCATTGGTTGCATGGATCTACAGTCCAAAACTTAATCTTTGCGCCCCCGCTAAACACTTCACCAAATTTTCATATTTCCTCCCCCTCCCGACATTCCTTTGGTCTAAGGACACGTGGCACAATGTGATTGGTTGCGGGCCTTAGGCCCGAAAATTTTTGTTTACGCCAGCACTTAGGAAATTTTTCAAAAAAAATTTCCCTTAGACATGTGGCATGATCCTATTCACCGGGTGGGCCATCGGGCCAAAAAATTCCTTCTAAAACCTTGCCAAACACTTGGTGAAAATCTTGAGTTTTCATCCACCTTCGCCCTTCTGAGGACATGTGGCCTCCTTCCATTGGCTTAGGCTTTATATGGGAAAATTTCCCATTGCACCAACACTTAGAAAATTTTCCAAAATTTTTCTCCCACCTCCGCTTTGCTCCGATGCCGACATGGTGACTTCTAATTGGTCAGCGGGGTTGTCTTGGGAAAATTTCCCACAAAAACTCTACCGAGCCATAACTTCAAAAATAAATGGAGTCAGGAAGAAAACTTTACCTTTCTAAAAAGCTGAGAAAGAGATCTATCCAATGGTGCCATTTCTAAAAGGTTTTAAGTGCTTGAAGGATAAAAAAATTATGATTGAGGCACAAGAGAGGAAATAATGAAGGGATTTAGCCAAAAATGAGCAAGGGGCTCATTTTGGATAACAATTTTGGCAACTTAGAGGGGTCATTTGCCTACTGGATGAAGTTACTAGTTGCCTGAAGCAATCCATTGGGCATGGAGTCATCAAATCTCTGCTTAGTACCCCAACTGATTAGAACAATGCAAGGAGAAAGATGGGGGGCAAAACACCATCTAATTAGAGCAAGGCCTGCAAAACAAATTTCCTGGAACAACAAGCTTGTGCTAACGCACTTAGGGAAAGAAAAGCTAATCTACAACAAAACAATGTGCATAAGCACTTGGAGGAATGAAAACCTAAGCTAATATGTACAAGGTGGAGAATTTCTTTCAATAGCAATGCTTCAGATGGATTCCATTGACTACAATCTGCAATTCTTCACCATCCAATGTAGACAATTAGAAAGCATTACTATCCTTACACTTTGTGACCATGTATAGGCCACTTCAAATGGCATCAAATTTTGAATGCCTCCCCAGTTTTGCTCTGTCTGCATCCCATTTTAACACTAGATCTCTAACTTAGAAAGATCTATCCTTGGCATTTCTATCAAAGGTCTTCTTGATTAAGGCTTGATCTTTCTCCATTGCTTGGGATGCCTAATTTCTGATTTCTTGGATCTCCATCAATTCAGCATACCTAACCTCCATGGGTCCAAACTCCAACAAATCCAACTGCTTCATGAGTTCTATTGTTGGCAACTCAAGTGTCATGGGAAAAATTACCTCTCTTCCATAAACAAGCTTGAATGGAGAATTACCTGTAGATCTCTTGGGGGTGGTCCTATCATCCCACAAGGATGATTTCAATTTAGTATGCCAAGACCTATGATTTTCAACAAGATTCCTCTTGACGATCCTTAACAAGTTCTTATTTGTAGACTCAGCTTGGCCATTACCCTGAGGATAATAATTTGATGAAGTGCTTAGGTAGATCCCATTCTTAACAACCCATTCAGTTACCATGGACCCAATGAATGCCAATGCATTATCTGATATTATTGTAGCAGGTATGCCAAGTCTAGTTGTTATCCCTTCATAGAAGTCTAGGATGCTAGATTCATTTTCTTCCTTGAGTGCTACTGCTTCAGTCCACTTGGTGAAGTAATATGTTGCTGTTAGAATCCACTTGTGACCTTGGCTTGAATTTTGGTTAGTGACTCCAATGAATTCCAAACCCCATTACATGAATGGCTGGTTAACTAAAATTGGATGTAATGGAAGGGCAGCTAATCTCTCTTTTCCTGTGAAGAATGCACAATTCTTGCACCTCTTGATCCATGTATAACAATCACTAAAAATCTTGGGCCAATAATAGCCATCCCTCATGATCTTGAGAGTTATCACTCTTAGTGCAAAATTACCACCAAATTATCCACCATGGAACTCTTCCAACACTCTGTGAATCTGATTTGTCCCAATTCATCTTAGCAGCACTCCATTCACATCCCTTTTGAATAAAACACCACCAACAAGAGCATAAGGGATAACCTACAATATGATGTGTCTCCTTTTGGTTTTATTAATCTTTGGAGGGCATAGGCCTGTGTGTAGGAAGTGCATTATGTCTTGGGTCCAGCAAGGAATGAGGACACCATCATTTTCTTCTTGAGTTCTTCCTTGTTCATGGTTGTCTTGCAATGCCAAAACAACCTCTTTCTCATCATATGCTTCCATTTTCTTACTCAAGACCGGCTGCTCACACAATCCTTTTCCTCTAACTAACTTGGTGAGTTTGATCTCAATGTCATACTCCATGACATGAGTAATCCACCCTACTCTCCTTTCATTCAAGTCTTTGTTGAGGAGGAAGTCTTTAACTCCCACATGAGAAACCAGCAATTGAACTTTGTTGTTTGAAACTAGATGCTTAAATTTCTTCAAGCTCCTAATTACTACAAGATCATGCTTCTTAATAAAGGAATATATCACCTCATAGTCCTCCAAGATTTGGCTGAAGAAAGCAATTGGCTGCTCATCATTGTCTTTGTTTTGCTGTACCAAAATTGTAGATATAGTATCATCACCTCCAAATGCATAGAGGATGAAATCCATGGAGAAATCTGGGTTAATGACAGTTAGAGCTTGTGAGATGGCCTCTTTGATTGCTTCAAAACTTGCCTTTCCTTCTGTTGTCCATTTAAAAGCTATGTTTTTCTTTAACATCTTGGTGATAGGCTTGACTAGGGCTGCAAAATTTGGGACAAACCTCTGAACAAAATTTATCCTTCCCAAGAAACTTTGAAGGGCTTTCTTGCGGCTTGGAAATGGTAGTGCTCTTATGGCTTCAACTCTTTCTAGATCAATTGCTAATCCTTCTTTGGAGACAATGTGGCCAAGGAGCTTTCCTTCATGAGCTAGAAAAATATACTTTTTTGGGATTCAAGGATACCCCAAATCTTCTACACCTTTAGAACACTTATCTCAAATGAAAGAGATGGTCTGCTACATTTTTTCAGAAAATAGTGATATCATCAAGATATATCAGCACCATGTTGTTCATCAAATCCTTGAGCACCATGTCTATTGCCCTTTGGAATGTAGCCCCAGTGTTGGATAGCCCGAATGGCATTTTCTTGTATGCATAAGTCCCCCATTTGGTTGTGAAGACTGTCTTGAACTGATCTTATTCCTTCACCATAATCTGATTGTACCCTAAATATCCATCAAGCAATGAAAACCTTACAGAGCCAACAACTTGCAAGATCTGATCCATGGAAGGAAGTGGGTAATGATCCTTGAGAGATGCTCTATTCAAATCTCTGAAGTCAACACGCAATCTGATTTCTCCGCTATTCTTTCTAACTGGAACCAAGTTGGCCACCCAACTAGAATACTTGATAGGGAATATAATACTTGACTCTATCAACTTATTCAATTGTTTTCTCATGAGAGGCTCCATATGTGGATTGACTAGCCTTTGTTTTTACTTGATGGGTTTAGCACTTGGGTCCAATTCAATAGTGTGTTGAGCTAACTTAGGATTAAAACCTTTCAAATCTTCATAGCTCCAAGAAAACACATCAGGGAATTCTTGAAAAAGTTGTATGAACTCATACCTTTCCTACTCATTTGTCATTTTACCTATTTGGAGTGATCTGCCTTCTTCCACCAAGATGGGCACTGAATCCTCTCCCTTGACTTGGATGTTTTCTTTCTCCTTCCTAAACTGATCATTAGGATTGAAAATGGACTCCAAAGTGACAAGTCCCTTTGGTAGTTTGTTTTTTCTCAGTTATACCACTTGATCACCATACTGTTTTTCTAACTTTTCTTGATTTTTAGCTGAGAACTCAACCTCTTCTTGCAAGAAATGGATAATTTGTTGATCATTTTCAAACACTTTCCAACTTACATTTTTGTTTGGAACTAAAGGCCTTATAATCACATGAATGCTTGGTTATACTTTGTCTTTCTTGATGCTTTCAACAACATCAAAGGCTGCTCCAACTACTGCAAGCTTGTCAGTAGCTTGGTTCTCTATCCTAGGGATGGATTTGATGCTAAAGCCCTCAAAATATTCAATGAGGTCCCCACACCCTGTTTTTGTAGCACTTGAGCAGATCATTCTTGGTAGCATGCTGCCTCTTAACTTGGTTGAAAATAATCTCACTATCACCAAAGACTTGCAAGTTCTTTATTCCTCTCTTGATTGACCAATGCAATCCTTGTATCAAAGCTTCATATTCAACAGTGTTATTAGAACATGCAAACTGAAATCTAAAAGTTGAATAATACTTAACTCCTTGAGGTGAAACAAGCATAGCTCCCCCTCCTACACCTTGTCTACTCCTTGATCCATCAAATAACAACTGCCATACCTTGTTATCATCCTTGTGGTCTGGCTTGGTGATGCTAAGAATAGGCTGATTTTCTTCATGCATGCAATAGACTCATAGCTCAGATTCTTCTATTTCTTGATAAAGATCAAAATCATGCACCTTGTTTGCCCATTCATCAAGATTTAAATCTGGGATACTTCCAACCTTGGTGCCATCTTTATCAGTGCTTAGATAATCTTCTTGATCAAACGCTGAAAAATTGGTATTGATTTGGCTTGGAGTGTGAGGCTCAATGTGAAATTTTGCAATAGGCTTGGATCTTATTGTGGGTTTAGTTCCATATCTTGTTTTGAACAACATGTGTGACCAATCAGTAGATAAGTAACCTCCAATCTTATCTATGAAATCCCTTAACAAACATAGGGCAAAGAGTGGTGGAAGATCTATCACTGAGACATCTTGCAAAACAACAACGTTGGGGCATGCATGTAAAGTAAAACTCAAGTTTTTAATAACTCCCACTGTTGTTACTATTGTCCCATCCAATTAAACTACCCCTTTGGATATGAATTCATATTGAAGCCCCAACTGATCAGCTATTTTCTTGGGCATTACTGAACTACTTGCTCCGGAATCAATCATGCAGTTGTGTACTAATTGGTTTCCAATGATCAATGAAACATAGAATAGAGGGGGCTTCAACATTTTACCTTGTTATCCTTCATGATTCCCCTCAGGCTGGGCAGAATTTGTGAGTACCTTCTCTTGCATTTGGGCCTGTATGATTTGAAGTTGACCAGTCCTTCATGGCAGCTTGTAGCAAATCTCTTTGGCCTAGGAATGGATAGTGATTCCCACATGGATATGTTTAAATTTTTCTTCTTCATCTAATCAATGATGTTGAATAGGAGATGAGGCATCTCTCTATTGTCCCTTGGCTTGCACATTCATTCCTTACACATGGGAAGTAACAACTAGCATATGAGTTGGTTTAGGAGCTAGTTTGGGTGGCCCTTGCATGTTTGGAGACTACATTTTGTTTGCCAACAGTTTATGGAGTGGTAGAAGGTCATGGATTACTTGGAGACAATGGCTGTTCTTCACCCAATTTTCTCCTTTTTGACCTTGTGTTGGCTGCAACACTTTGATAGATTGTTTGATTCATACCACAAAAATATTCTGCCTGCCAGTTTACAAGTGTGGTATCATTTGGAGCTGATTGTTGCTGGGATGTTTCTTGTTGTTGATTATTTCCTTGACTCCCTTCACCCTCCACACCAGTTTTTGTTACCATCAAGGCTTGATTTAGAGCACCATTAAAGCACATAGACTGGTTGTGAGGTTCATTGCATGGGAAACACCAATCATACTCCTGAGCTATGTTGTTTTGTACTGGCACTAGTGCTTTAGAGGCAGATGTAGCATTGGGATTATAGGGTTGAAATGGTCTGTTGGTAGGAGGTCTTGCTTGATTTTGATTTACAACTGGATTGAGTTGGTCTTTGAGGCTGGTATGGCTGCCTGTTAGGCTGAGCTTGAGGCTGATATGAAGGTCTAAAACTTTGGGCTTGCTTCCTCTTGAGTGTAACCAACTCATTACCTAAATTTTGACAATTGCTTCATGACTTCTTGAAGTTCATTTGGAGGCACTAGAAGATGAAGTAGAAGCTTCATTTGAATTATGATTTTCTAGGAGTGGTAATAGGAGCTAGGTTAGGAACTTGATTAGTGCTTGGAATTTCTAAATTTTGGATACAATGGCATTGGAGGCCTAGGAGCTAGCTTTCCAGCTTAGAATCAAACAATTTTCAGCTCTAATGGCAATGCTATAAGCAGCAGGGATAGTTGTGCCTCCCATGGATTGAATTAACATAGAAATATCATAATTTAAATATTTAAGGTAATATAGAAAAGCACCTTCTGGTGTTGGTCTTACTGCCATTGGAATTCTCTCCCAAGTCCTTTGAAATCTGAAGTTGAAGTTAGTCAGCTGCTCATTGGAGATCTCTCTTGATATTTATCAATTATTCCAAAAGGGACAAGTTATCTCCCTTTTCTCCAAACTGCTCATGGAGGTCTATACATAATTGGTTCCAATTTTGGATAGAGCCTGAAGCAAGGCTCTTGAACCATTGTAAAGCCTTCCCCTTGAAGGAAGATGCCAACAGTTTGACATCAACTTCCATCTCATCAATTTCATGGATTGCACAAATATTAGCAATATCCTTGACATGATCACCAGGAGTAGTCTGATTCTCTCCAGTAAAGTATGGAATGTTCTTCAATGCTGCAACTGGGATTGGATTTTGTGTATTGAGATCAAGTGAGACTACTGCCAGTGAAATTGACATATGGGTTGTGTTGTGCCATTTTGATTGGCCTTAGACCCCTTGTTGATTGGATGAAAGGTCTACCAGGTGGAGGAGTTGATAGAGTTCTATTTGGTGGAGTTGGAGACGTTTGGATTCTCCTCCCTCTTTGTCTTCTTCTTGGAGATAATCATAGATACTCAAACAATACTTCTTCTTCTCCAACTCTTGACCTTGTGGTGATTCTTCTCATGAGTTTTCAGGTCTGGGTACTACTAAAACTAGCTGATTCTTCTTCCTTGGAGTTCACCAGATGTGTAATTCAGGGCTCTTTTAAGCAAGAAACTTGCAACAAATGCACATAAATTTTGTTGTAATGAAGATGAAGACCTATAATGCTCCCACTAGGTGCATGCCAGAACTATTATTGCAAATCAGAAGCACCCTCTGGATGTTCTATCAGATTTATAGTTTGACATCTTAGCATCCAGTGTGATTGTACATAACATTGAATCTTTTCCCCAAGTGTGGGACTTGTAAAAGTGGGAAAATAATCTCTAGGTTAGAGGCTGGTTCCTCAAATCCTCTGATCAGGTGTATTACTTGAAAATTGCAGAGGTTTAAACTCAAAATCCTACTATAAATTCCAAGGGGATAGAGATAGAGAATGCAAAATAATTAAAACTAATGCTAATAAGGTGATGCACCAAAGGAGTGGTGAGAATTTTTACTTCTAAAAATTGACACAGATTATAGAAATGCAACAAAACATCATGCAAAAACTGATAAAATGTAATGAAATATCATGGATGAATCAAACAACACAAGAAGAGGACTGAAACTCATTCACAGAGCTTGCATTGTCATTTCCAATATCAAAATGCATGCATTACATCAACAGAAAGGATAAAAATATGTTTCAGTCTTGAAAGAGGTCTGGTATTCTACAAAATCACTTTGTAGGGTGAAAGAGGGAGCCTACAAAACATAAAAATGTCCAACCAACTTTCAAAATGAGCCAAATCTAGCTTTTAACAATGCCCATTCTAGCTCAGGAGAGAGAAATGTGGGAAAACATGAGAAAAATTTCAACCACCAACCAAAATTCATAATAAAATAGCATGGGCATCCCTTAAAAATCCACTTCCTTGACATTTTTTGACCATGCTGGGAGAGAATGCGAGCCATACTGCATTAAAAATGGTGGTTGAAATGTCAGTTTCTGTTCATTTCCACATGCCAGAGGTGTTTTCCAAATTTCTCTCTCCAAACTCCACCTAAATCACAATATTGATCCTTGGAATCATGTAGAGAATTTTATCAACTTTCTATTAATATAAAGAACACAAAAAACTGGAGCTCTGGATCAAAAGTTATGCCCCGACCCAAAATTTAGGGAAAAACAGGGCCTATAATGGTTAGCAGGACAAAATTTAAAAATTTTCCCACTTTTTGTATTTGGGAAAAATTCCCCAAAAATCTCCATGCCCTATTGATCTAGTGCCACATGGCATGTTCTGACTAGTTGCAGGCCTTTCTTGCTTCTTTTTCCATCGTTTCGGCCTTTGGAAAAAATTTCAAAAATTCTCTGCTTGCTCTGATGCCCGAGGACACGTGTCATGCTGTGATTCACGGCGGGATTTTTGCTCTGTCTTTTCTATAACTGTTGACCATCTTCCCTAAGTTGGACACATGGCAAAATCCTATTGGGCATAGGCCTATCTTCTTCATTTTTCTCTGCAGGCCTGTCTTACATTTTTTTCTGCCATTGTACATGTGGCACGATCCTATTGGCTCGAATTTTGGGGGGTAGGATTTCCCTTTGAAATTTTCCTTTGATTTTTCTTTGGTAAAATTTTGCAATCTCCCCCCATGCTCCATTGGTCTAAGAACACGTGGTGTAATCTCATTTGTTGTGTGGACTTACAGGCCACAATCTCCCCTCAGTGCCTTCACCAAACACTTTGGAAATTTTCCAAGTCTCCCTCCGTGCTCTGCCATTCCTTTGCTGATGTGGCATCATCCCATTGGTTACGTGGATCTACGGGCCAAATCTTAATCTTTGCACCCTCACCAAACACTTCACCAAATTTTCATATTTCCTTCCCCTCCCGAAATTCCTTTGGCCTAAGTACACATGGCGCAATGTGATTAGTTGCGGGTCTTAAGGCCGAAATTTTTTGTTTATGCCAACACTTAGGAAATTTTCCAAAAATTTTCTCCCTTAGACACATGGCACGATCCTATCCATCGGTGGGCCATTGGGCTGAAAAATTCCTTCTGAAACCTTTCCAAACACTTGGTAAAAATCTTGAGTTTTCCTCCGCCTCCGTCCTTCTGAGGACACGTGGCATCCTTCCATTGGCTCGGGCTTTCTATGGGAAAATTTCCCATTGCGCCAACACTTAGAAAATTTTCCAAAAATTTTCTCCCACCTCCACTTTGCTCCGATGCCAACATGGCAACTTCTGATTGGCTCGGCGAGGGTTGTCTTGGGAAAATTTCCCATAAAAACTCCGCTGAGCCATAACTTCAAAAATACATGGAGTTAGGAAGAAAAATTTACCTTTCTAGAAAGCTGAGAAAGAGCTTTATTCAATGGTGCCATTTCCAAAAGGTTTTGAGTGCCTGAAGGATTAAAAATTATGACTGAGGCACAAGAGAGGAAAGAATGAAGGGAGTTAGCCAAAAAATGAGCAAGGCGCTCATTTTGGATAACAAATATAGAGGATAAATTTATCCAGAGAGGGGTTTGGGAGGATTTTCAAGCAAGTTTTTACACTTGGGCTTGGTTTTCATGGTTTAAGTTTAAATTTTTGGACTTGCAAAAATGCATGAAAATAGGCTTAATACAATCATCATAATGATTTTCCACTAGCTCAATAAAACTTATTTAATCCTCCATCAATATGGGAATCTTGACATCCTCCTCTGAAGTTATGAAAAAGTTGTCATACCTTGAATCTTGGTATAGGATATATGGTCTTTAGTCATATAGTTTTTCTATATGTATATTTCATTTTTATTATCGGAATCATCTTAACATTGACTGGTATAGTGGAATATGAACAATCCCTATATATCTCTTTCAACATCCTAATAGAAATTCCAACTCAACAATATCTAATACGAAGCTAGCATGTCTGCAACAAGTATTTTTATCATGATTTTCTTGTAAAGAAACTACGCAAACGCTACTTGATAATATGGTACCTAGCCAACGAGAGGTACTTTTTTTTTCCATGGAGTAAAAATGGCTAGTAACAAGGATAATATATATACCAAGGTCCTTGGAAACTTTCGTAGGCATGACATTTTCAAAGGCACTGGAATCAATAATTCAATTATTCAATTTATACACATTAATCAACAAGGTAAAATAGAATTTTTTTACTTTCCCAGAAGTGGAGGATGTTAAGGAAAAAAGTTCTTAGGAGTGGTACTGATGGTAGGAAGTGGTTATTTGGTAATGGAATTTTTGGAACATGAATTTGAACTACTTCCTTTGATAAATTAGACAAGTTTATCAAATTTTGTGGGATGATTTATCAAGTACTCAAACTTAGAGATTTGAATTTTGGCTTTCTTGACATGGTCAATGATGTAAAATGGTGAAGAAGTGATAGGAACATTAGGAACAATAGAAACCTTGACATGAGTAGGATTTACATTCTTAGAATCATCCAAAGTAGAATGTGATTTAAGAAGTAGACATGAAAAAGACTTACTAAAATAGGTATATGGATTCTTAACTAAGGTAGTCTTGGGATTCTTTGTGGATGATCCCATGGAAGTGGGAAACACTGATACTCCTTGTAATATTTTTTTTCATATATTCAACACTTGATGATTCAATTGTTTTTCTTGGGAAGTGTAAAAAGAGGCCTCTTTCTCTTTTTTTGAGTGGGTGAACACTGCACAAGAGTAACTATTCATATCAGGCATGAATTCTTTAGGATCTTCATTAGATGATTATTCAAAATACCCAATGTTTTCATATCCATATTCTTCTTCTCTTTTAAGTTCTTATTCATTAAATTCATCTCCTTCTTCACAAGTTCCACATATTACATTAATTTTTGGACCTTCCCAAGAAATACTTCAGGGTGCTTCAATGATTTGATTCTTTTGTTTGAAATGAGTCATGTTGAGAAATTTCATTATTCAATGTAGTCAGATCATTGACCAATTTTTACATCAATGGGTCATCACCTTCATCTTTAGAGCTCTAGATTTTATTCTTTTTTGAGTAGTTCTTGGCCATTCCTGACATGATAAGACCATTTTCCACTTCAATGGAAAGTTCTTGAGCATTATCCAATTTTTTCAGTTGTTCTCTCTATAATATAAACCCAACTTAAGAAAACTTAGCATTTATAAAGAACCTCTTCTGATTATTTATAGTAGGCTGAGCACTAATAGGAATTTTATTAATCACCTTGTTAAATTTTTCCATTAATTATCTCATAGAATCTTGTAGTTCTTTCTTCATCTAAGCTAATTGATCAAGGATGACATGATCATTTTCCACAGTATTGAATCTTTCTTCAAACTTGGTTTTCACATCATCCTAGTCAGTAATGGAGTGAGGTGGCAGGTAGTAAAACCTTTCTACAATAACATTTTGCAATGAATCCAAGAATATTCAAATGGAAACATCTTTATGTCCCACTCCAAAAACACCACATGTTATGCTAAAAGTTGTAATATGATCATATGTATGTTTGTTTCCATATCCATAGAATTTGGGAAATTTATTTCTCAATCCTTTTGGTAATTCATGAAGTGGAAGAACCAAATCTAGTGGACCAGTGTTCTTTCTGCGAGGTAAAGTCACAACCATTTCTTCTTCTTCTTCCGAAGGAATGATATTTGATGGTTCTATAAACTTTTCTTGAATAATATCTTCAAGAGGAAAGTTAGGATCAACATCAAGGAATAACTCTTGTCTAACTTGTCTTATTACCTGGACAATAGGATGTTTGAAATTGGCTTTTTATTATTCTTCGAATGTGGGATCAACAATGCCACTTACATGATCAGCTTGAGTATACCTATTTTATGTTATTGTTTCTCAAAATTTTATCTAGGAATACAACCATTAAAAGTGAAAAAAATTATAGAGGATTGCAACAAGAAGCTTAAAAATTCAGAAATAGTAATTTTGGTATTTTCTAGTTTTTTATTTTTAAGATTTTTCTATATATACATATATGATTTATTTTGGATTTAGATATCATTATAGGACGCAAAAGGGAAAAAATCTCCCATTGGAGTTTCCAAAGATTGTATTTTAAATAATTTTTTCATGATATATTAGTTTTTTTCATCAATGATCACAGGGTTGGTTCCCTCCTTAAGTATGGGGAGGATCCCATTTATTGAATACAAGGACTAAATGAAACTATGAGTAGTTATTAGGTCAGGGATCACACAATATTACTTCACTTTATACCTACGGAAAAGTGATTTTACAATATACAAGAGTGGATTTTTATTGTAAAGAGGTAAAGATAAGTAGGAAAATATAGATAAGGGGTTAATATTGTGAGTATGCACTTGCAGATTCTCACCAACATTAACCGGAGTAGGTCCACATTCACTAGGAAGAAATCAACCGTGTAAGCAATAACATGACTAATAAAATAGAGACTTACAAAATAAATGGATTCATTAATCAAATACACAAATTTCATTCTTGGTTGTACAAGATTACAAAGCTTGTAAAGTTGAAATTTAGAGAGAGTATAAAAACATAGAAAAGGAAATAGAAAAATATAACTTATTACTTACGGTTGTAGACACCCATATGTGACCTGACACACATCAATTTAAATTATCATTACCTATCGTTATCATCCCTATCCTAAGTATCATATAATTTACCATCGTAAATCCTATTTACTTGCGTACAACTTATTTACCCTCCCCTAACCACTTAAAACAACCCAAACCTATTTCACCATACTTATCCTAACCTTCTAACCTCTCACAACCCAAGTCCTTAACCTCCCGCCATTCTTCAAAAACCTAACATCTCAAATGGAAAGAGGTTTTAACCATATTACATTATTTCATTTCTTTTTTTTAACCTATGCAGTAAAATCAATGGTGATCTGTGATTGCCAACGATCGATCCGGACATTGTCAATATTATATAGCTAACCTCTTGCTCCCTTGTTGAGTTAGTGAGAATCTATTCATGAGGATGAATTTTTTCTCCTATAAAATGACATCATCATGTTCAAGGATATCAACACATTATTTCTAAAGCTATCAGGACCCCCATGAACTCTATTGGATCACTAGCCAACCTCCTCGGGAGATCTATTATATCCATCCCATTATTAAGGTTAGTATATGTATTTCTTTCACCTTGTTATCTTATTTTATACCAGTTACAATCCATAGTTTGTTAAAAACATCATCTCACATAGCCTTCTCGATCTCTCCTCCTTGTTCAATCATTTAGACCAAATTTACACAATATGCAATATCCAAAAAGATCTTTGTCAGCCCCTGATCATCGTCAATCAGTCCTTATACCTTTGCTTCTTCCATTATCTTCCTAAACACTTCCAAAATATCTTTTTCAGAATCTCACAGGTTCATAGATTCCTTCTATTTTACTTCACCATTGTTAAATTTTTCTGTCGCCAATCAGTGTTTATTTTATAAACCTTTCTGTCTAAGAAAAAATTTTCTACCATATTTTCGTCAATCAACATCCAAAACCCTTTGTTTTATCATTTTCCTTATAAATGTATCTTAATATTTGTTTTCTGAGTTTCTTAGACTTCTAGATTCTCCATATCCTGCCTTAGGAGAATTTATCCCTCTCTAGCATTCATTATTACCTATTTTATCAATATTTCATTAAAACAAGTATTTTGTATCTAATCATTTCTGATCCCTATCATTTCAAAAAAATTTTATCATATATCATATTTTCATCAATTTGATTCTAGTTTAACAGGTTATTTGTAAGATGCATGATTTGTAGATGATTGTTCTAGGTCTGTCACATCCTATCACTAACATATATGATCTTCCAATCATCCAATAACTATTCATTTGAGAATAGTTTTACATTATCCATGAATTTAGACTGTGCACCATCACATTCACACCAAACATTTAAGATATCAAAGATCAAATCAAGATCCTCCAAGAAGAGTGAGAAGCTAATGAAGAGTTCTGGTATGACTAATTCAAGGACTTTGAGTTTGTCACTTCCCTAGCCTAGGCCACTTATGAATTTTAACAAAGTCTCACTTTCCCCTTTGAATTCTATATTTATTATCATTTACCTATATTATCATTTTCAAAATAACTTAATTATATCAAACGAGTTAACACCCTTCAAAAAATTCACTTTGGGTTCTTAGGATCGGCCTTTACCAAACAACTCATTATCATATTTATCTAATATCTCTTTTTTCGTTGTCTTGGCATATATTTCCTCTCACTTGGAGAGAGGAGGAATTTTCATATTTCTTGCATATTCCATTATCTCGACATCACGATTATCATCCCAAGTATTGGTAAACCCTACTTATTTGAGTTTTTGGTATTTTTTGCATTTTTATAGAATCTAACTAAAAACACCATAAACATCCTGGAATGCCTAGTGGGACCCTAATAGCTTTTTCATTTATATTTCCATTTTATCTTTTATTTATTTTGTTTTCTATTTCATCTAACATTTCAGCTTGAAGTGTGTTGCTGTTGTTGATTAAAACTTAAAAATATAAAAAATTCTAGGTAAACTCTTTTCTTTCATCATTTTCTATGTTATCACTACATCTTGTTTATTTCTTCTCATCAAATTAAAACATTTCCTTTCAATCATAAAAAAAAAACTCATATCTACCTAATCATGTAGCTTAATTAGGGGTTTAACAAATTCCATTCCTAAAAATCCCTTCACACACAACAAAACCACATAAAAATATAACTTGCATCTAAATACTCCTTCCCATGTGGACCTACTTAGATTTCATCACCAAGAGGATAAGCGAACTTAGTGTTCTAGCTATGTATTTAAAATTTGGTGGGATGTATATCAGCGAAGCACCTGACACCCTTATCATTGTGGGACCGTGAAGTGAGGGGGTAGGCCCTAATACCACACCCCGTACCGATACCAACATAGATTAAGGCCTCATATACCTTCAGGTATATTGATGAATCCATCCTTTTAAACATTACTTGAAACTATCCTTAGACTGTTATTTCTTAGTACCCTGTTTATCCATTTTCCACATATCACACTTCTTTCTAATTTAATCAAGATAAATCAAAATATCTATTGTGTGACTTGTTTGTGTTATTTTAATAAATCATCTATATTTTACTTTTATTTAGTGATTGTTTGTTAATACATGGTTTTAACCAAAAAATAATCTAACCATCTAAACTATGACAATATGACCAATCACCTTCAAAAAGCTCTGGATATATCCAAACTCATCTTTGAGAAATTCAAGGTGTGATTAATCAATTTTGATCACTATCAGATAATAATCAAGAAGATCCTCATTATCTTAGCATTTAATAATCCACATCATAAATTCCCTATCCACCTAGTCCTTACTTCTTCAATGGGGGTGATCCAATCCTTACAAATATTCTGGATTCAAACTACATGGCTCTTAATGCTTATCTCTCTACCTGAGGTGTATTTCTCCAACCTACACCTTAATAGTGACCTCCTGTCACTATTTTAAATTTTGACATTTTTGATGAGGCCATAATATGTCTCGTTAATGTATAATAAATGATCTTACTTTAATCTCCTTATTATCAAGTTTGACTGTATTTTGTGACTTTTGTTTGATCTAATATAAGTTAGGATGTAATTGTCCATCTTTTCTTAATTGTAGTTCTAACGTTTAAAAAATATGTAATTCCTAAGTGCTTTGGAAATTCAGTTTTGTAATAAAACAGGTCATAATCAGTCGAAATAACAAAGTATGAAATGGTCAGCATGTTTTTGGAAGCATTGGTTTCAATACAGCGCAGTTCCGAAACTTCCACACTTAGTTCCGGAACTCTATTATGCAGTTACGAGATCTATCACTTAGTTTCGAAACTTTCAGACTTATTTATGGAACTCCATCACTTAGTTCTAGAAATTTCAAACTTATTTCTGGAACTCCTTCATGTAGCTCCAAAAACCTCACAGTTAGATCTGGAACGATTTCCTTTAGTTTCGGAACTTCTCTAAACTTCTAGAACCGATGAGAATTTATTTATTCCAATAACATCTGGTGATTTATAAATTAACAATCCTTTCAATTAGGTATAGATTGGAAGATTTCAGATTCTTCATACTCACAAATCTAGGGATAACTATCATACAATAGTACATCCATCCATGATCCAATTTAGCATCTATTTTGGGCACGATTTGGTTCTATCTGAATTGGTAGGACAACTATGGTTGTAAATTCACTTGTGGAAGAAGTATATATATGCAAAATTGTATATAGATAATAATATAGGGAGATATATATGTATATGTAGATAAAGACAGATAGAGATATAAAGAGACAAAACATTTTTGTAATGTAGAACATTTTATCAATAAAATATCCATTTCTATTTTTAGAGTATATTAAGTTATCAAATCCTATTTCAAGGTGGAGCAAGGGCCCACTCTTCCAAGAACTAGGATATTTTTTTATTGGTATTTATATTTCTAGATCAAATAGTATAGACCTATTAATTCTGTAAATGCTTTTGATTACTCAAGTTGAAATCTATCATATACTTGTTCTTGTAGGTTTTCTAGATTATATTATTATTTATTTTCAATCATTTGTCAGAATTCTCAATTGTTTGTTTATTTGCAAAGAAAGTGTGTTTATTTCTATAACGTATGTTTACTTACAACAATATATTCCATTCTACAAATGTGTGTTTATTTCAGCAATCTATTTATGCAAAGAGTGTTTACTTCCAACAAGTTTTCATATTTTTATTTCAATAAGGTTTTAGCCAAGGAATCCTCAAGACATTGAGAAAATCCCCTAGAAAATATAAAAAGAAACAAATACCTATAGTCAATTACTACATCACTAATATTTATTTTTACATATAGCTTTGGACACCACCCCTGGTTTGAATATGACATCAACAAAGAGTTGATTAAATGAAGGGAATAATGATATCCATCATTTTTGGCACCATTTTTGGGGAACCAATAGTTAGAATTATCTAATTATTTGTCAAAAAGAGAAGAAATCATACATCTAGTAATTGCAGGATCTTCCCTATGTCATCATAAAATTTATGAGTAGACCAAGAGACTCCAAGGGTTGATTCCTCCCAAAAATATCTGAACAAGAATCATCACCAAATAAGGAAGCTGATCAAGAATTATAAGCACCACTGTCCCCTGTTAGGCATGAAGCAGAATTGCCACCTTGGAATTCTTAGATCAATCACCAGAAGTAAGTAGAACCTTTAGAAAAAATATCATATCCCAAGACCCGTTTAGGGAAATTTTTGATTCATAATTGAGTAGTCAACCTCCTACTCCTAACTTTTCACCTTTCCCAAAACAAATCACATACCATATTGAATGGGAAAAAAATTCTAGAAGGTACTATGGAAATGACACAATAAGCTGAAAGAGAACCTGATAGGACCTTCACTTATCTAACTCAATTGGATGATGATGATACACCTATGAAAAATATTTCACCTACACATTTACCCATGTTTAGAGGGATGTCATCTGAAGACCCTAACCAATTTCTATTTTAATTTAAAGTATTTTGTCAAACTTATGATTATAAAACAGATAATCAGAAACTCAATTTGTTTCCATCTACCCTGAAGGATGCAATAATGAGGTGGTTTATGGGATTGACATCTAATTCTATTACCACTTAGGCACAAATGGAATTTTCCTTCCTAGACAAGTATCAAGATTACTTTAGAGGGAGGAATAGGAAGGAATAATTTTTCAAAATCAAGCAGGAGGAGGACAAGAATATGGATGATTATTTAGACATATTCCTTTTTGTGAGAAAAAGATGTAAATTTGTATCAAAAGAAGAGTTAAGAAAAACATTTTTTTCTTAAAGGTTTGGATGATGAATCAAGGGAGGCACTTGATCTAATGAGAGGTGGAAATATTGATAAAATAAGAATGAATGGTATTAAAGACATTTGTAGAAGCTATTCACAAATAAGGGGTGGACCTAGAAAAGGAAAAATAATTAAAATTTTAAACCCAGATATGAACAAACTGATGGATGAATTAGAAAATTTCAAAACAGACATTTTAGCTCAGTTAGCTTCCACCATGGATGGATTGCAAGCTAAAGAAAATGCTAAAACTGAACCATTAGCTATGTATTGTCCTAGATATAGGAAGAAGCATGAAATAAGAGATTGTCCCCTAGAAAAGACATAAATGTCTGTTATATGTGAGTCTAGGGACCATGAGAGTGATGTTTGTTCTCTTCTTCCATTTATTAAAAATCAGCTTAAACAAAGTAACATTCCATCCACATCAGAAGAAGTAAATTTTGTCTAGAGACAACCTAGCCAAGGGCAGTTCATGCACAGGTCAACTCGTAACCCTTGGATGATGCCATGGGTAGCTTAGAAAGTGCTAAAAATTTGGGGACAACCACCTTAGGAACCTCAACCAACATGGAATCCTCAGGATTAGACAGGTCAATCTTGGTATTCCCAAGGACACAAACAACCATGGTTTGGTCAAGGAAACTCGAATCATTGGTAACAACCTAGGTGGAGCCCTAATAAATATGTTCAAGGGAGGACATATCCCAATTATAATCAACAAACCATAAAGGGTTCCCCACCACAAAATTCATAAAATTAAAATGTGGTCCAAACCCAAATACCAGCACTTCCAGTAGAAAACCCAAGAAACAAACAAATAACTCTTGTCTATAGAACAAAAATAGAAAAATTAGTTGATTTGAATGTCATGGATTGTAAGGATATTCAAACTAGATCTGGAAAAATAATTAGCAGTTGACCTATTATAATCACTGAGATGACAAAAGAAATTGAAACCCCTAGTATGGTTATTCCCAAGAAGGATGAAAAAGAAAAAGATAAGGAGATAAATAGAAACACTATTGAGACTCCATTTCCAAAGAGATTTAAAGAATCCATAGAGACTAAGGAATTCGAGTTGGTACAGGAACTAAGGAAATTGAATATTTAAATACCATTGTTATAAGAAATTAAGGACATTCCAGAATTGAACAAGTTAATCAAAATGCTATGTTTAAAAAGACATAGAAGGAAGAAACAATACCCTAGGACTATTAAGGTAGATGGGAAACTTGTTGATTTATTAACAGGAAAAATTTTGCTTCCCAAATACATAGAGCTTAGAAGTATTTTTATTTTTGTCTTTATAGGAAATAAAGATATACATAATGTTTTGGTTAATTTCGGAGAGGCTATAAATGTGATGATGGTGGACACTTTGAAAACATTACCATTAACAGGTAAATAACCTACTAACACCATATTATAGATGGTAGATTATTTTATAGAAAAACTGAAAGGATTTATTGAAGATGTGGCAGTTATGGTGGAGTCATGGGAATATCTAGTTAATTTCCTTATATTGTAGCCAAAAGGTAAAACACTTGGTTATCCCATTATTTTAGGAATACCATGGTTAGCTACAGTTTTTTATTTAATTTATTGTAGATCACATGATATGACTATCTAAAATGGTAAGAATTATAAGAAAATCTCCTTATATCCTTCTGTATGACCTTCTATTGATAATCAAGAATAATTATGGGGGAATTCTCTTGATATGAATAAATAAAACCTGTCATCTTTAGCCATTATCATGTACAAAAGGTAGAATATATGATTAATCACCCATTGAATGAACACCAATTATCCTTGGAGCAATCAGGAATAGTTTCGAAACCTATAGACTTTGTCCTAGAATCATCAAATTTAGTTCCGTAACCATCACATTTAGTTTTGGAACCACACCAACAGAAATTCCCTGAGACTATACATAATTTCACTCTAGAGGAATGAGATTTCTCTGGGGGAGAATCAGTAGCTTTAGTTTCTAAGATATCAAGAAATGGTGAAGAATTTTTGGAAAGCAGCAGTGTTAAGGAGTTTGACCTATAACAAGATAAGTACCATAATTCTCCCTACTCTCCTTTTTCCAATATTTTGTCTCAAGGAACTTTTGGAGATGTTGTTACATATCATATTTTATTTCCACATGCATGTCCACTAAATACCTTAATGGAACCCTTTCAAAAAATCAATTCATCACACATTGGAACCAAACATGTTGAGATTGAGTCAAGTAAGATTTTGAACATAAACAATTGGTTGAAGAATGATGAAGAAGCTAAATTGTTTGATGTTCTAAAAAATCATAATAGAGATTTTTCTTGGGACTACAAAGATATGAAAGGAATCCATCCAAGTATTTTCACACATCACATCTATACTAAAAACATCATACCAATTAGGAAACCTCAGAGAAGGATTAATCCTTTCTTATGAGATATAGTCAAGCAAGAAATTGAACAACTATTACAAGTAGGTTTTATCTACCTTATCTCAGATATTCAGTGGGTGCCTCCTCTTATAATTGTTCCTAAAAAGAACAGAAAATGGAGAATTGGATTTTACTATAAGGAACTAAAAAAATCCACACTTAGAGATTATTTTCCCGTACCATTCATAGATCAAGTCCTAGACAACCTTGAAAGTAATAAATACTTTTCCTTCCTGGATGGATTTAGTTGATATAATCAAATCAGAGTTGTTGCTGAGGATCAGGAAAAAACTACCTTTACATGTCCATGTGGTACCTTTTCCTATAGGGTATTACCATTTGGATTATGTAATGCTCTGGAAACTTTCCAAAGAGTTGTATTAGCAATTTTTATAGACCTAAAAAATGAATATGTATTAACAAGATGTGAGCAACACCATCTATCTCTTAGTCATGAGAAGTGTTTGATGATCGTTGATGAGGGGATTGTATTATGACACCACATTTCAAAAAGAGGAATTTAGGTTGAGCAAAACAAAATCAGAATTATTTTAGACTTACCTATTCCTCAAACCCCCATAGATATCAAGTCATTTTTAGGGTATGTTGGATACTATGGGTGCTTTATCAAGGATTTTAGTAAAATTGCTGCCCCCATGTTTAATTTTCTTACCAAGGACTATGAATTTATTTGGGATGAAAGATGTCAACATGATTTTGAGGAAATCAAAGAAAAATTAATCATTACCCCAATATTGAGAGGACCTAATTGGGAAAAACCTTTTCACATTCAAATAGATGCCTCAAATAACTCCATTGGTGCAGTTTTGGGACAGAAAGATGAATAAGGAAAGATGTATGCTATTTATTACCTTAGTAAAAATCTTACTCCCACTGAAATAAATTACACTACTGTTGAAAAATAATTTCTTGATGGGATCTATGCAATTAATAAATTCCGACATTATAGCATAGGGTATTAAATATTTATACATACAGATCACTCAACAATTAGGTACTTAATGAAAAAATTAGTGGTTAGAGGTAGGATAATTAGATGGTTATTAATTTTACAAGAATTTTATATTACCATAGTATATACTCTAGGGAAATCAAATGTGGTAGCTGATTTCTTGTCAATACTGACCACTATAGGGGAGCAAGATCTAGTTAAAGACAAATTTCCAGATGAACAATTGTTTGCTATTTTAGATAATACACCATGGTTTGCTAATATGGAAAATTATCTTGTAACAGGGAAGTTTCCTCCTTCTTTCACTAAGAAACAAATGAAAAAATTGATCAAAACCAATGCACAATTTAAATGGTTAAATGGAATGTTGTTTAAATGTGGTCCTGATTTGGTTTTACACAAATGTGTGAGATAAGATGAAATCTTTGACATACTGAGGGCATGTCATGATGAACCAAGTGGAGGACACTTTTCAGTGAAAATAACAACTCACAAGATACTTGGTACTAGCTATTATTAGCCATCTCTGTATAAGGATGTGAAGAGATATATCAAGCGGTGTGATCCCTGTCAAAGGATGAGATAACCAAATTTTACCAATGAAATGCCTCTACAGCCTCAAGTGGTGATTGAACCATTTGAAAGATGGGGGTTGGATTTTTTTGGTCCCTTTAGTCCTCCTTCACAAGGAAAGGATTCTTGTGTGTATTGATGATGTGAAAAATTGGGTAGAAGTGCAAGCTTTAACAAATGCCACTGAAGAAGCAGTTACTGATTTCCTTTAGCATATAATTGTGGTAAATTTGGGCACACCAAGAAGTATAGTTGCATATTAGGGCCATAATTCATGCCTAATATGATCCAAGCATTCATAATTAATTATCAGATCAATCATAAGAGATCATCTCCCTATCAATCACAATCAAATGGACAAGCTGAAGTAATAAACATATAATTAGAAAACATCCTTACCAAAACATTGAATCAGGCATAAGAGATTGGGCAAGGAGACCACCTGAAGTTTTCTGGACCTATAATACAACTTGGAAAACTACAACAAGATTTTCACCATATGAGTTAGTCTATGGGAAAAATTCCATGTTACCTATTGAATTTTAACAACAAACATTGAGGACAATATCTAAAATAGGTATTGAGTTAGATGTAGCACAAAATGAGATAATTCTTCAACTCAATGAGTTGGATGAGTTAAGGATGGAATCGCTTTAATAGATAGAGATAATCCAAGATCAAAGAAATAAATGACATGACACACATATCAAGAAGAGGCAATTAAAGGTAGGAGATTGGGCATTACTGTTTGACTCTAAGTACTAGCAATTCAAGGGGAAGTTAAGAACCAGATGGTTGGGACCCTATCAGATTGAGCATATATTTGACAATGGTTATATTTATTTACTTCCCCTTTATGGAAGTAGAAGGGAACTTTTGGTCAATGGACATAGGATAAAACTTTATAGGAAGCCTCATACTAAGGATGAATTCTTGAGGCAGATTGAAGTAGACAAAGAATTTGATCATATGGAAGAACTCAGTTCTTCCAAAATGGTCAAATAATTAGATGGATAAATCCAGAATAAAGGGAAGAGAATGAAAACTAGTAAATGGCATTCTCTTCCCTAAAAAAAGAAGAAAATAAAAATTTAAAAAAAAAGGAATGAAAACCAGTAAATGGTATTCTCTTCCCCAAAAAAATTCTTTCAAAGATCAATTGAAAACCAGCAATAACGGTTAATCTCCTCAATAAATGGCTAATCCAAAATAAAAGGAACTTCTTTGAAATTCCAGTTGTCTTTTCTAACCATTTTCCCTTTTGTATCCCTTTTAGGAATGATGAGTCATCATGATGGAGGGATCACATCATCAAAGATGGTAATTATGTCTTTAACTTATTAAAGATTAGATTAAAAGTTTACATGTGTGATTGGATTTGATTTAATAGTGGTATGATGAGTCATTTATTTTACATTATGATTAAAAGAGATTAATCATCAGGATGATTTCGATGGAAAAAAAGTGGAGACATGTTTATAATGATCTATCATTTGTGTGGAATAAACAAAGTGAAGAAGAAGTTGCATAAAAAAACTTCAAGGAAGAAATAGAAGAATTAAAATTGCATTATGCAGCTAAACACAACAAGTTCTGCAGCTAAGCACAATAGTTCCGCAACTAAAGCCATCTGTTCCATAGCTAAGAAAAGATTTATGTAGCCAATACGAGAAGATAAATAATTCTAAGAAGAATGGATTTGAATCTCCCTTCTTACCATGGGGATTAAAAAGAATTTAGAACCTGAAGATGATACCCAACTGCTTACATATGAAGAAGTGGAAGCTCTCTTTGAACAAGTAGGGTGGTTAGAATTCTTGAAAATTTTCTTGAAGTATAATGATGAATTAGTAAGAGAATTCATTATAAATTTAAAACAATCCAAAAAAAAGGTTAGAAATATTATAATTGTTTTTTCTGTGAATGCAATAAGTAATGCATCTAGTGTGCCAATTGTGCATGTCCCAAATCTTGTCAAAGGAACCTTAAAATAATTAGTTTAAATCCTACTACAAGAGGGGGAAACACAACCCCAATATATTTCCAACACTAAGGAAATCATAAAAGGGGTTAGAAGGTCCCACTTTCCCAAACCCTTTGATAGAGTAGCATTTTCGATAATCAAGTATTTAACTTGTGATGATCAATCTGGGTCGGTAGGAAGAGAAGTGTTGAAGATGCTCATACATCTTAGATATGGAGATACAAAACCAGAATATATAGTAAACCTTCTGGGGTTTATTTTTGAATCTACTCATACACTGACCCAGAGGTATTCCTGGGGTGTTAGAACAATTAGACATCATGGGCTAGTTCATTTGGTGTGCCACCACCATTTTCTTGCAAAGAAAAATGTAGAAGAAATATGGGAGAAATTTCTAAACAACTTTAAGCAAAACCTTGATATTATCAGGAGGGTAATATCAACTCCTTTTTCTCCTACAACTAATTTGGAAATTGATGCCCCTATAGAGGAAACGAAGGAAATAGGTGGGGAGGATATACCAAAAAGGAGAAGATATGGAAGAAGAATTAAAACTACATAGCCTACTGTACCTTTAAAATAAACTCCTTCCTCTACAGAAGCTACATGAGAGCTAATATTTGTCTATGACAGTGACAGTTCACCTAGGCAAGAGAAAGAAGTGAAAATTAGAATAATCTCTAGGAGGAAACCTACTTTTGAACATACTGAAGCTCCTTAAAGAAGAATAATTCATAAGAAGTCTATAGAAATTCTAGAGTAGATGAAAGAATAGGACGAGTTGGAAAAAGAGGTTGTTGATATGTTGGGTAGCATGACCATGACTCCTCCTAGACCAAGCCAAACTGAGATGGAAAAAGAAGATGAGAGATTTGAGGAATAGGATTTTCAAGAGTTGGGTGAATCAGCAACACTATCACATTAAGAGGAAGAATTGGCATCTTGGAGACAAAAAGGGAAATTTAGTTTAGTAGAAGAATAATGCTTAACCCCCAAAGAAATTTTAGAGAAATAAGAGAAACAACATGTTAGACAGGCTTTGTTCTTGTCAAGAGCAGAACTTATTTTCAAAGAAAAGGATGAGGAGTTGAAATTCCTCAAACTCAAATTGGAATAGAGAGAAATGCTCATTAGGGAACTAACAACTTAGCTCATAGACAAGACTGAGGAATTGATAAGATTTAAATGACACATGATGGAGAAAGAATTTCCAAAAGAAAGATTACTATGTCAACAGTCTCTGCATAGACTAAATTAAATTATTGGCCACTCAAGCACTTATGGGATGATACTTGCAGGGAACTCAATGAAATCAAAACATTCAATGAGGATTTGCGAAGCAATATGGAAGATGAAAAGAAATAAATAAAGGAATGGGAAGAAAATTTATAAAAAGAAGAGGGAGACAAATTTAAAAGTCTTGTAAAAATACAAATGGTTTACATAATGAGTAAAAACTTGCTTACATGCAGGACACATTCTCCTGCATATAGCGTGTTTCTAGAATAAAAATACATTTGTTGGCAACTATCAAGAATTGTATGTGGCCTTCTACATGAAATAAAAGATGAATCTGAGTTCATGAAAACATATTCTCTGTGAATTATATCTCTGCAATATTATGCTAGAAAAGAACACAAGCTTCATGATCAATTTGTATGTGGGAGAAATCCAACTTAATGCATTTATTTTTGTTCTTCAAAATCAGATTATTTGGAAGGAAAGGGATTTGAGCATATATTGAAAGCTATCTCATCTGGTCTCTACATGAGGACTCATTATGGTAAACCATCTTCTTTCGTTAAACATTTTATAACTCATGCCTTTGATAGACGGTTCAAAACACATTATCTTGCCAGTTTACAGAAAAGTATTGATGCCTCCAATTTTTATGAGGTGGAAAATTTGGAGGATGTTTATGATGGATGTTTGAAAAGATGGGAGCTTCTTACAGTTACCTTGAGGATAAGGGAAGTAATATCTCCCAAAAATTTGATCTGGAGTCTGGAAAGAGCAAAATATTTATGTACACTAATCCCTCAGATCAATGAAAAGCACATGGGAATATGGATAGGAATGAGAACAAGACCTCCTCTTCTTCTCACTCCCATGTCTCCATGGAAAAATAGAGAACCTCAAGATCCCACTCAATTTGAGGAATGGAAGAGGAAAGTAGAAACATGATCAGGGTATAGTGTTTCTGAACTGAAACACTGGGATATTCAGTTTCAACCATTTGACCTGAACAATCAATTGGAATACAAAATACACAACCCAAGGTTTGAAGAATAAAGTTGCTAAAAGGACTTACAAAAAAGTAAGTATGGTGGAGATGATGAGTCTAGAATATGTCTTGTTAATGTACAATAAATGATCTTATTTTACTCTCCTTTTTATCAAGTTTGACTACATTTTGTGACTTTTGTTTGATTTAATTTAAGTTAGGATGTGATTTTTCATATTTTGTTGATTTTAGTTCTAACATTTAAAAAATTTGTAATTCCTAACTAAGTGCTTTAGAATTTTATATTTGTAATAACATAGGTCACAATCATTTGAAATAACAAATTATGAAGCATTCAACATGTTTTTGAAAGCATTGGTTTCAGTACGAGTCAATTCTGGAACTTCTAAACTTAGTTATAGAACTTCCAGACTTAGTTCCGGAATTACATTACGCAATTACAAGATCTATCACTTAGTTCCAAAACTTTTAGACTTAGTTTGTAACTCCATCACTTAGTTCCAGAACTTTTGGACTTAGTTCCAGAACTGTTGCATGTAGCTCCGAAAACCTCACAGTTAGATATGGAATGATTTCCTTTAGTTCTGGAACTTCTCTAAAGTTTTGGAACCGATGAGAATTTATTTATTCCAACAAAATTTGGGGATTTAGCAATCAATGATCCTTTCAATCAGGAGAATATTGGAAGATTTCTGATTCTTCACACTTATAAATCCATGGATAACTATCATACAACAGTACATCTAACCATGATCCAATTCAACATCTATTTTGGGAAAGATTCAGTTCTATCTAAATTGGTAGGATAACGATGGCTGTAAATGCACTTGTGGAAGAATTATATATACGCAGACCCATAGAGAGATAGTAATATAGGGATATATAGATGTATACATAGATAAATACACAGAGAGATAGAAAGAGACAATACATTTTTATATTGTAGAAAATTTTATCAATAAAATAGCCATTTCTATTTTGAGAGTATATTAAGTTGTCAAATCTTGTTTCGAGGTGGAGCAAGGGCCCACTCTTCCAAGAACCAGGATCTTCATTTTATTGGTATTTATATTTCTAGAGAAAATAGTATAGATCTATTAATTTTGTAAATGGTTTTGATTACTCAAGTTAAAATATGTCATATACTTGTTCCTATAAGTGTTCTAGATTATATTCTTATTTCTTTACAATCATCTATCAGCATTCTCAATTGAGTGTTTATTTCTACAAGGTGTGTTTACTTACAACAATCTATTCCATTCTACAAATGTGTTTTTATTTCAGCAATCTATTTCTGCAGAGAGTGTTTACTTCAAGCAAGTTTTCATAGTTTGATTTCTTTAAGGTTTTAGCCAAGGAATCCACAAGACATTGAGAAAATCCCCCAGAAAATATAAAAATAAACAAATACCTACAGTCAATTACTAGATCACTAAGATTTCTTATTGCATATAGCTTCAGACACCACCCCTAGTTTGAATATGACATCAACAAAGAGTTTATTAAATGAAGGGAATAAAGACACCCATCAATTTCCCATCTTATCGACCCTAATCACAAGCCGTTCATATAACATCTTCATCCATGTTCCATTATTGGTTGGTCATGAACATCAGTTCCCAGTTCATCAGTCATAGCCATCACCTTCAACCTTAATGTTTTTTTGTTGAAATACATAACCAATCAACAACCATCCTCATCACTAGACCCCTCATTAGGCTCGTCATCTTCACAAAACAACACTAACATGTCTCCTTCTACCTCTAATCTCATAGACTCCAGTGCTTCCCAAACACCCCCTATACTCTAGATAACAATCCCACTTAGTGTGTCTCAACCCACCCCTTCACAAAAACCCACGTCCCCTATTCAAAACATGGTCACATCCATCCCACCATCAATACCCCTCATCAATAGAGGTTTTATCACTAACAATCATCCTTCTTCACAACAAACATCAATTTCCCTTATCTCAAAAATTTATTCTCACTATATACCTCAACCATTCCAACCACTCATCAACACCTTTATCCTATCTCAATACATCCCATAGCCATCTCAACCTCTCATCCATACTTCTATCCCATCCCAATATATACCTCTGTTTTTGCAACCTCTTAATAACACGTCCATTCCTATCCAATATCAGTATATTCAACCATTAGTTTTTTAGCCTATCTATAATATTCCCACAAGCATTACCCTCTAGCATAACACCCCTTTACCCTATCATCCAAATCAACAACCAAACCCACATGTTCATAATCAACCTATTCCACCATCATTCAATCCCCAACAACAATCCTCACAAATGATCCTTTATAGGCATTGATGAATAGGATCTGTAGTTTGTTATCACCAAATCACAACACCCCTCAAATGGCCTACATGTGAGTGGGGCATTCGGTGTGATTTTGTAACATGGGTACAACCTCTTAAGTTATGGGACTTATGGGCTTGAGGTAGACCTCTAGAGAAGGCTAGATTCCTCTTCCTAAACTAAGCACTACACTACTCCTAATGCAAGGAAAATAGCTAACTAAACCTATACTAACATTTATAGGGAGAAAAGGAGAGAGATTGCATGAAATAAAACCTACACTAGAAGTGGTGATGCACCAAGAAATGGATTTGATAGAAAAATTTCCAACATTCCAATGAAGAAGGATAAGTATGGGAAGGTGTTATGTTTGTCGAGTCTATTTTCATGTTAGATTTTGGTACACCTTCCATGTGTTACATTTGGATTTTTTATGGTGGTCCCACTCGTCGATGAGTGGGTCAAGGGGGTTCGGGGGTGAAGTCTCTGAAGCAAATTTTCATGGTGGTTTATTGACCCATGGGTAATGGGTAACCGTTATGGGCTGTTTTTGGGCCCATGGTTTCTTGGTACCCATTGTTTTGTAAAACTACCACTTTGGCTCCCTATTGATGTAGTTATAAATAGATGGACATACAATAGGATTTTGAATGAGTGTTTTTGTGAAGGTGAATAGTGTGTGTGAATTCAAGTGTGGATTTGGGAGGGTTTGTTGAGTGCAACTCCAAACAAGATCTGGTTATTGTAATTATGAAGACTATTGGCTTGTAATAAAATTTGAGCAAGTGTTCTTGGTGGATATAGCCCACATTGGGTGAACCACGTTAAATATTTTCTTTTTGTTTTTCATATTTCATTTCTGTAATTTCTATTCATACTTCTTATTATTACAATTCTAAGGAATTATTCCGCATTAGATTCTATTAATTCCTAACAATTGGTATCAGAGCCTGGTTTTGGTTTGCTGAAGTGTTGAATCACAGGGAAAGTTTTTAGCTTAAGTGGGAGCTATGGCAAATGATGGAAGATCTAGGTTTGATAAATTCAATGGGTAAAATTTCAGTCTTTGTAAGATGCAGATGGAAGATTACCTTTATCAGAAGGATCTTTATACTCCACTATCTGAGAAGGTGAACAAACCCTCAAGTATGACAGATGCGGAATGGGATTTGTTGGATTGGAAGGCACTTGGAATGATCCAGTTGTGTCTTGAATCTTTGGTATTATTTAATGTTTCAAAGGAAAAGACTACAAAATATCTAATGGATGCATTAGGGAAGTTGTATGAAAAACCCTCTACCTCTAACAAGATATTTTTAATGAAAAAGTTGTTTAATATGAAGATGTCTGAGAATAGTTCAGTAGTAGATCATTTAAATGATTTCAATACGGTTGTGAATATACTAGTTTCGGTTACAATAGAATTTGATGAAGTTAGGGATTTATTAATTCTTTGCTCTTTACGTGAGAGTTAGAATAACGTGGTAATGGTGGTAAGCAACTCGGTTTCAGTGAACTCGAAGTTGAAGTTTAAGGATATTGTAGGGGTGATTATAAGTGAGGAAATGTGAAGAAAAATCTCTGAGGAATCTTCTACTTCAAGGAATGCTTTGACAACATGGAAACTAGAGGGAGACAGAAGAATAGAGGAAACCGTGGAAAATTGAAAGATCAGGCAAGTTCAAAATCCAAGAGCAAGATTGTATGTTGGAATTGTGGAAAGTCTAGGCGTGCAAAGGACTATTGGGAGCTTTGAGATAAGAAGAAACAACAGGAAGAAAACAAGAAGGCAAATGTGGCATCGGGTAATGTATGTTGGGAAGCTTTGATTCTTTCTTTGCAGAATATTACTGAATCTTGGGTTTTAGATTTAGGGGATTCTTTTCATGCTACTCCACATAGGCATTATTTTTTTTTATTATGTTCAAGGGGATTTTGGGAATGTTTTCTTGGTGATAATGAGCCTTGTAGTATAGTTAGAAAAGGTTATGTTCAGGTTAAGATGCAGAATCAGAATACATGGCTATTAAAGGATGTCAGACATGTGCCTACATTAAGGAGAAACTTGATATCAGTGGGGCAATTGGGAAGTGATGGTTGTACTATGATATTTACAGATGACTCTTGGAAGGTTACCAAGATTTCTCTTGTGGTGGCAAGAGGTAAGAAGGTTGGAACCTTGTATTTAACCACTGATAGTACTAATGATTGTAATCTTGTGGCTTCAAATGCAGATACAACATTATGGCACTATAGGCTCAGTCATATGAGACATAATGGCATGGAAATCATAAAAAATAATTTACCTGGATATACAAAAAAAGGTTTTGATTTCTGTGAGAACTGCATATATGGGAAATAGAAGTGAGTAAGGTTTCTCAAGGTTGGACCTACAAAGAAAGAGTGTAAGTTAGAGCTGGTACATTTAGATGTGTGTGGGCCATCTCAGGTATCATCTCTTGGGGGTTCAAGTTATTATGTTACTTTTATTGATGATGCAACAAGGAAAGTTTGGGTTTATTGTATTAGAAACAAATCTGATGTATTTGATACTTTTGTTAAATGGAAATCCTTGGTAGAGAATGAAACAGGTCTTAAGTTAAAATGTCTCAGGTCAGATAATGGAGGAGAGTACTGCAAAAATGAATTTGATTATTATTGTTCTAAGAATGGAATCCATAGGAAAAAGACAGTTCCAAGAACCCCACAGTAGAATGTGGTGTCAGAAAGGATGAACATAACAATAATGGAATGTGCTAGGAGCATGAGGATACATGCAGGACTGCCTCTTTATTTTTGGGCAGAAGCGGTGAGCACAACTGTGTACTTAATAAATAGAGGACCCTTAAGTGCCTTGGATGGAGGCATACATGAGGAGGCTTGGTATGGTAAGAAATTCAATTACTCATTTCATCTTTGGATGTGAGGTGTTTGTTCATATTGACAAGGATGATAGGACCAAGCTAGAGGCTAAATCAGAAAAATGCACTTTTATTGGTTATGGTGGTGATGACTTTGGATTTAAATGCTGGAGTATTAAGGAAAAGAAAATCATTTGGTCTAGGGATGTGTTCTTTAATGAGAAAGTCATGTATAAGCAACAATTGCAGGAAAATAGGGAAGAATCCAAGAAAGAATATGCAGTGGTAGAGGATCTTATGGATGGGACAGTGACCCATGAATCAGTTTAGGAACCTACTCAATAGGAACCCCAAACTCCTACAGTTAGGAGGTCTTCTAGGGTAAGAAAAGAACCTGAATGTTTTTCTCCTTCTCTTTATTATTTATTACTCATTAATAGTGGAGAGCCAGAGAGCTTTGATGAAGCAATGTAGGTAGATGCCCGTAAAAAGTGGGAGCAAGCCATGGATGAGGAGCATAAGTCTCTCATGGAGAACCAAACTTGGGATTTAGTGAAGCTACCAAAAGGAAAAAGAGCATTGCAGAACAAGTGGGTGTACAGAGTTAAAGATGAAGAAGGAGGAAAGAAAAGATATAAGTCCCAGTTAGTGGTCAAGGGGTTTACACAGAAACAAGTTATAGATTTTGATGATATTTTTTCTCTTGTAGTAAAAATGAATTCTATCAAAACTATTCTTGGAATAGTGACAGGAGAAGACTTGCACTTAGAACAGTTAGATGTAAAGACTACATTTATCCATGGTGATTTGGAGGAGGAGCTATATATGCAGCAACCAGAAGGATATGAAGTCAAAGATAAAGAGGAGATGGTTTACAGAAGAAGAGCTTGTATGGCATGAAACAAGCTCCACATCAATGGTATAAGAAGTTAGATAGCTTCATGATGGAGCAAGGTTATATTAGATGTCATTCTGACCATTGCATGTATACAAAGAAATTTAAGGATGGAAATTATATTATCCTATGTTTGTATGTTGATGATATGTTGGTTGTAGGTAAAAACATGCAGGAAATAAAAGTACTCAAGAAACAACTAAGTTAATCCTTTGATATAAAGGATTTGGGGGTAGCTAGACAAATCCTTGGTATGAGGATAACTCAGGATAGGAAGGAACGGAAGTTGACTTTATCTTAGGAAGAGTACATTAAGAAGGTATTGGATAGGTTTAACATGCAGGATGCTAAACTGGTTGGGACTCCTTTGGCAGGCCATTTTAAGTTATCAAAGGAGTAGTTTCCCAAGACAGAGCATGAAAGAAACCAGATGTCCAAGGTACCTTACTCATATGCAGTTGGTAGTTTGATATATGCTATGGTGTGCACTAGGCCTGATATTGCCCATGTAGTGGGAGCTGTGAGTAGATTAATGAGTGATCTAGGTAAAGAGCATTGGAAAGTAGTAAAGTGGATCCTTTGGTATTTGAGAGGGACCATGGGGACAGTTTTGTGCTATAGTGGATCAGACACCACTTTACATGGTTATGTAGATTCAGACATGGCTGGAGATGTTGACAGCATGAGGAGCATGACAGGTTATATTTACACTATAGGTGGGACAATAGTGAGATGTATTTCACAACTATAGAAGTTGGTGGCTTTGTCAACCATGGAGACTGAGTATGTTGCTGCCACAGAGGCAAGCAAAGAGATGATTTGGTTACATCAATTTCTTGAGGAGTTAGGGCATAAGCAGGAGGAATGTAAGTTACATAGTGATAGTTGAGAGTGTTATACACCTAGGTAAGAACACTAATTTGCACTCTAGGATGAAGCATATATAGTTGAGATATCACTTCATCAGGACAGGTTTGGAGGAAGATAAGTTGAAGTTAGAGAAGATTCATACCAGTCAAAATCCTGTAGACATGATGACCAAGGTGGTCATAAGGGATAAACTAAAGCTATGTTTAGCTTTGGTTGGCCTTCACAGATGACAGTGAAGGGTTGAGAAACTTGCTCAATGGAAATCAGTCTCCAAGTGGGAGATTGTTATGTTTGTGGAGTCTATTTTCATGTTAGAGTTTGGTACACCTTCCATGTGTTACAATCAGATATGTGTTAGAGTTTTAATCCCCCTCGATCAATGGGGGTTCAGGGGTGAAGCCTCGGAATAAAATTTTCATGTGTGGTTTATTAACCCATGGGTAATGGGTAACTGTTATGGGCTGTTTTTGGGCCCATGATTTTTCGGTACCCATTGTTTTGTAAAACCACCACTTCAACTACCTATTCATGTACTTATAAATAGATGGACATATAATAGGATTTTGAATGAGTGTTTTTGTGAAGGTGAATAGTGTGTGTAAATTCAAGTGCGAAATCAGGAGGGTTTGTTGAGCGCAGCTCCAAACAAGATCCAGTTATTGTAATTGTGAAGATTGTTGGATTGTAATAAAATCTAGGCAAGTGTTCTTGGTGGTTGTAGCCCACATTGGGTGAACCATGTTAAATATTGTCTTTGTGTTTTGCATATTTCATTTCTGTAATTTCTATTCATACTTCCTATTATTGCGATTCTGAGGAATTATTTCGCATTAGATTCTATTAATTCCTAACAGAAGGATGGGTATATATCACAGACCCAATTTCCATTCTCAGATAATCACAACTTCCAAAACCTACAATGGAAACCAATGGTTGCACAAAATACCTACAAACATGAGAGAGGAAAAATGAAATAATAAAAATAGTGAAAGGATAGAGGATTATTCATAAAACATCATTTCATTACTCCAAGAACATGCACAATGCATGATTATAGCAGGCATAGGAAAGGGTTGTCATTATAATCTTTAGAAGGAAGGCTTGAAACCCTCTCAATTCATAACAAATCATCTTGAAAGAAGAGGGGAAACTTGGAAAAAAAATTCTAACTCCTTTGAAATAATGCATCCCCTTACATTTTATAACTGTGTGAGAGAAAGAAGGAGAATTCCTAAATCCTAGGCTTGAATGTAGAAAAACATGAGAACCATGATATTTCCCATGCTCTGTTGTAGCTCTCCATGCTTGATTACATCATGCTTGTAACCCCGAAGAAAACTCCCCTTCCATGCTTCATAAATTCAAAATTTTTAATTTTTTTTCTAAAAAATTATATTTTAATAAATTTGAAGGCAGCTTGGCCTTTTAGTGGGACCCTGTAAAGTTAAATTTACATTTGAGGGGGTTGTAGTGTTGCTAGATTGAAAAACTCAGAAAACATCTCATCGAGCTAGCTGATGAGCCCCTTCATTTCTACCCTGCGATCTCTTCACTTTTCATTTTGAGTTTTTTTTTTTTCCTTCTTGTCAAGCTCACGTGGCTTATTAGATTAGATTCACATCCTCACCTCCAATTTTAACATTGACCGACTCAGTCATCCTTGAAAGTTCATAATCCTTCCTTTTCACACCTATCACCTATCTTTGATCTCTTCACAACTGCCACATCGATTGCATCCCTTACATTTGGTGTTGGTCTTGCATTGGCAGGTTCCTCATTTAAGCTTTGATAACCACTTAGCACTTTATCGTCCTTTCTATTTTTTAGAGAGTCTCACCTATCAACACCACACATGCCATGTGCATCACTAGCCAAGCCCCATTCACATTGTTTCCTATAAGTGAGTCCCTTATCATCCTAGATTTATGTTAATCAAGTACACATGTTGCCCAACAAACTGGACCCACTTTTTACCTGATCAACTTGAGGTCTGACTCGGGCTTCCCTCTGGGAAATTCAACAACATACCACCTATCTTGAGTGACTTGGATGATAGGTCATGAACCACATTAACTCCATCTAACCTACTCCACATCTCCTTTGAATAATTTACATCTTGACTCACCAACTAGCTCAACTTACACCTTGAAAAATCACCTCGAGGTGACCTTTTCAAATTCCTCCCTGTCGTAGTTTTAGACTCCTCGTAGTTTTGGACTCCTCGTGCCTTAACTCGATAGCACTATTCATGAGTTAGCTATGTTTAAATCTAAAATCCAAAGTCCAAAATTCAGACTTCAGAGCTTCAAAATCTATTTTTTTTCCCAAACTCACCACTCTACATCCGAACTCTGAATGTCTGAAAGTTCGAAAATCATAGTTTGGAGTTTATACATTGCTTCATCCTTAACACTATTGTCACCTTCCTAAGCGATGTAAATTTTCCTCTCGAATTTTAAATTTTTTGAAGTAGGTGACTATAAAAATACCCTTGTGAAGGTCTCCTAAGAAAGAGCTAGTTCTAAACAGTTAGTCATTTTCAAGATTTTGAGTTTTTAGGCTTTTTCAATGTTTTGTGGGTTTTTCATATTTTTCTATCCCTCGTGTCCCAATTTCCTCTAAGCCATCTGTTCTCCTATTTTTCACTTTTACCAATTGGTATTTCTTTTCCTTTTTTGTCAGTCTTTTTGGTTTTTTAGATAAATGGTGTCCCGATGTCCTGAGGGAAGTCTGTGTCAACTCTTTCTAACTTATCCAATTTTCATTATGCTGTGAGTTTTCATCTTTTTATGTCCCATTTGTCCTGAGTGCCGCTTGACCTCCATTTCCCTGCAAGTCCAATTTTTCCGATTCGCACTCAATGTGGCTATTTTGTCTCTGTGCATACCGGATGTCCCGATGTCCCTTTGGATAATTATGTAAGTTTTTTCCACTTTTTCCAGAAATTGGTTATTTCAGCTTTACGCGTCGCAAATTTCCTAATGTCCCATGGGATAGTTGTGCACTTTTTTTGCATCTTATCCAATTTTCATTTTTTTAACATCTACATGGAGTATTAATTACCTCTTTTATTTCACCCCACCAACCTACTTGAGTTTAAATGTATATAAATACTTGGATAATTTATCATTTTCACCACCTCACTTGCATTTTCTATTGACCATTCAAGCTTCCCTCCTCTGTACTATTCATAAGTGTGGTCAATTCTTGTTCCACTTTTTTCAATTTCGTAGGTGCAAAGAAAAGTCATGAAACTTTGAGGTGTTGATTAAGGAACTAATGAAATCTTTCACAAGTAATTTTCTACTCCTTCCATAAAATGAAGATTAGCTTTAAAGGTCACGAGCATTTGTCTTCCTTAGAGATGGTTGGACCAAAAATTGGTGATAGTGAAGCTCAACACCTAGACTTGGAACAATTTTTGGGCTCGAATTGATTGTAAAAATCCTACTCCTATGACTCAGCTAATCAAATATAGTGGGATCATAGAGGCTAGGGGATTTCCCATTTTAGTTCAGTGTGTCGATATAGTATTAGCTTGTGGTTCAAGTTTTGACTTAGAAACAAAGTAAATTTTTGATCCTCAAGGTCAAGTGGTGCCTCAACTTGATGAGGATTGTATTTGTACTTCTTAAAATTCCCATGGTTTAAAATTAAAATACTCTTACCAAGGACTAGGTGCAAGCTCCTTTCGATCAAGAAAAAGAAAAATATAAGAGAAGAGTTGTCAAGTCTTGGTTTGAACATCCTAAGAAAGGAGCCTCTATACTACCCAAGACAATGTTCAAAGTTTATTTCCATGAAGAATTGTCAAACATCATTACTTTGTTATCTAGGATAATGAGATTTCCCTCCACCAATGAGTTTCACTACTGGATGTGCCCCTACATCAATATTAAATGTGAGGGTAAGAAAAACTTGAACTGGGTAGGAATCATTTGTGATAGCCTGTCTGAGCAATTGGAAAATGTTTAGAGAACTTAAACGTTATACATGACCTCTTATCTGATGTACTCCATTGCATATAATAGAGAGTGGTTGGGTTTATTTCTTATGGATGATAAGAAAAATGATCCTATTTATATGTATTGTCCACAGTTAAACTTGAAGGTTAGTAATCATCATTTTAGGAGAGTGAATGATGCATTCACTATGTACATTGTTATATTGTTTGAAGGACATACTACTAAAAGATTTTCTGATGAGGAAAAGTAATTGATTAGTGTCTACAACATATTTTTCACCAAATTTTGGAATTTTTCATATATAAGATTGGATGGATTTGAGGGGAAACCCCTTAATCTTCCCATGTACTGTAGTTATAAGATAGATTTGGTGGAGGTATGTAGATAATTGGATAAACTGCATAGGACCTATAAGGACAATAATATTGAAGGTATTTAGTTCCTAATCACATTGGGTAATTACACTTGCAGGACTGCCCTAGGTGCTCAGAATGTTGACACAAAAATTACTCCTCTCAATATCCATTATTATAAACCCAGATCTTTCTTTGATATCAAGGATTTAATTTTCTCCAATTTCATAACGGGTTATTAACATCTTCTTGATATTGAAGATTACTAAAAAAATTGTTCAGATGATTATGAATCCCAGAGAAGGTACTATGGAAGATTATCTATGTAATAAATCATATATTTTGGTATATTTGATGTTTGTAAAGGATTGAAGGATGATGATGAAGAACTATAGTCTCTTAAGTATGAAAGGTCAATCAAGAACACTCCTATTTAAACCATTGATTGGTTTTTCAAGGAAAGATATTATTTGAAGGCGCTCAATAATCCTTTCCTAGTAATAAGTAGAATTTGGCTTGATAGAAAAATGAATATGTTCAGGGAAAGGAAATACACGTCTGCTTCCCAAGATAATCCTACTCCACATAAATAAATACCTTTGTTAGCTCTTGAGATACTTGAACAATTTGTTCCTTCTCCTCCTGAATCATCAACTCTAGTATACACCAAAAAGAGGAAATCCAAGAAGGATGATAAGGCAATTGATGTTATTCAAGAAAGTGAGCCCTCCCCTAAAAAATCTAAAATAAAGAAAATAATTTTTGAATTGGATGAAGACGATGACAATTAAGGAAAATAACAAGAGAAGCCTGAGAAAAATACACTTGAATAAAGTAGTGTTAAAGAAGATCAGTCTAAGAAAATGATTTCAAAATCTGTAGGAAAATTTACCAAGGAAGATCTCGCCACCACTCAAGTTGATACCTCTATGTTGGAAGTGGTTTTTGTGAAAACCATTAGTGCCATGAGTGTATATGTACTTGGACCTATTGCTCCTTCTACTTCTAGTTCTTCATTTTCCTGGGTGCAACCACTACTGGAAAGTAAGAAAAGAAAGGTTTCTTCAAGTATCATTGCTCCCAACTTTGATGCAGTGGAAACTATTCTAGGTACTACTACTCCTCCATCTAAAAAGGCCAAAGTCACATTAAGATTAGTTTCATACTCCCAAGGCCAACAATTCACGGAAATTGCAAAACCCAAGTTTGACAAAGATGAAAAGGACCTATCAATGGGTGACTTAGAGTTGACAAGAATCTCTCTTGGTGAATCAACACCTGAAATTGAGGTGCATAATCTTAGGGATATTGTATCTAAAGTGATTGAAATATTTGAAAAAGGGAATAAAAAACAAGAGTAGTTAGAAGAGCATAATCAAATTTTATCAAGTTTCATCAAATTCTTATTGGAAAAAGATAAGGTACTTAATTATACTCCCCTATCTTACATTCCACCTCCTGGTTTCCTATCTAGTGATGAAGTCCAAGACATCAAATACATTCACAAACATTCCACCTATGGGAAGGAGTTTAAAGCTATGGATGATGATTTTATAATTATGTGTCTTAATTTTATTGAAGAAGCATTCAAGACATATGAGAAAAATTACAAAAATTCAACTCAAGTTCTCTACAACACTCAGTGGTTTGGATAGAGATTTTAAATTGTGGAGTGAGTGCATTCAAGATCTCAAAGTGATGAGTGGGAAAAATATACAGATCATTTTGGCAAGTAAGTTTTTTGATGATGTAAAATTTAATTTGTCCAAATAGTGGGTTTTTCATTATTGACTGGAAAATAAAGGTTCTGGAATAGGCCATCGGAGAACTCAGGAATATGTTGCAAAAAGGAGAAGCTTTTAAATCTTGTGTCATGTCTGACTTCTTGGATACGCATTTTCAAATCTTCAAAGAGAATTCAAATGATAAATTCACTATTTAAGAGATCAAATCTCAGTTCAAGGCTTTCGTTAAAGAAAATTTGTTCAAACAGGACATCGTATCTAAGGAGAAAATGAAAGAAATTTACACACTACAGGCTACTATCACATATGCCAACAAAGAGTTATTTGAAAATGTAGAGTTTAGGAAATACATGGAGAAGTTTTTGGGTAGTTGGACTCATGCCACTGATAATACAACAATTCATTGAGGAATGGAAATATCTGAATCATTGAAACGATTTAGAAATAAAGTGCTAAAGGTAAAGGGGACTACAAGTGCTTCTACTAGCATCTCAACTTGCTATCTTATTTTTTTCCTTTCTTATTTTATAAATATCTAATTAAGGTGATTTTATCCCTTTAGGCCATGTGTTATGAAAGCAAGGGATAAATTGAGTTGTTAATATTTAGTTAGATATTAGCTTTAAGATTAAAAGAAAAGAAACTGAAAAGGATTTTTGTAACCATTTCTTAGGGTTATTTAAAGAACTCTTCTTATCATTGTAATGGATAGAAATTTTTATATCTGGGTGTAAAATAACGTTGAACTATTCAATACAGAATAATTTTTCACCCTCTCTCATGTTTTGTCTCTTTCTATTCCTTGTCTTATTCATATGAAGCTATGTGTATTTAAACAAGAACTTTGTGTCTTTCAATTGATAAGTGTATTTGGAACTTTTTGTTTGATACATGTGTATCCTATGTTTCTATATGCATAGTTTAAATCTTGTTTTTTAATCAAGAATTAGTAAGGTATATTTCTACTATCTATATGTCTAAAAGTGATCTCCTCTCTTCCAAATATCAATCCTAACTTTTCCTTTTTATTCTTTATTGAAAACTTTTGATGAATGCATCTTAAATATCAAATCCTCACCAAAATATTGAACAAATGTTTATATTGTAAATAAGTAGTTTAGTTTGTTTCTCATTTGTGTTCCATAAGGTAACCTCTCTCATAAAGAGAAGGGACTATTTTCCCCTGACTGTTGCTTGTTTTCAAAAGATAAAATTCTACAACCAACAGTTTTTGGCACCCACCATGGGGCACGTAATATGCATCCCACCAAAAAAACTTCAATCAAATCAGAAGCACTAGCACCATTACATACAAAAGGTATACATGAGGTATAATAGCATGTGGTATTGAAGATCTAGATTTTAAATTACTAGAACAACAAGGATTTGGGCTAACCCAAGAAGGGAGGACAAAAATATCCACCAGCATTCCTCCTGTTAAAAATAGAACTATGAGGAACATAGAATCACAAACACAATCAATCCCTAGCATTCAAGATTTGGTGTTGGATGGAGTCACAGTTCCATTATAAATCATTTTTCTAAGGATGGCTGATTATTTTCCTTGGGGACAATGGGTTGGACCTATAGCCCTTTCTCAACCATTGCATGATATTGTTGGGATCCTATATTATTTACCAAGTCTAAAGGTGCATGGATGTGTGGGATCCCAGTTACTATATGGCAAGAAATGAAAAAGAGTGCAAGAGAAAGGCCTACAGCACATGTGATGCATGAAATGAGGTTCGGGACTTATCCAATTTGAGTGCCCAAGGTAGGACACATGAAAAATGTGATTGGTTACACGTGGATAAGATGCCAGCCTGATAACAAGTTAGCCCAGGAAAGAGCATGCTCAGATGGAATATTTTAGAAGATCATCATGAGATGGAATGGAGAGCTCAAGATTGAAGGAACATGCTCACATGGAGGACCAAAATTGACACTTGGCGATGGATCTGAGAGCATAACAAGGTGAGTTGGCAGCCCGGGAAAGTGATAAATACAAGTTCCTGCCACGGGAAAAAAGGGAAACACAGATAGATATATACACAAAGGGATATATACATAGGGAATAACGGGTTAGAGAGGAAGAGAGGCTCTAAAGAATTACTGTGAGTGGATATTCTAGTTCAGGAAAGGATGTACTAAGTATGGAGTTTTTTTTTTTTCTGTTAGCTTAGCTACATATGTCCAGTGATGCACATGACTGTGGTCTGCACTCTGTGACACTTTGTAATGAATCAATAAATATGTTGAGGTTACCTATTATAAATAGATATGAATATCAATGGTTTTAATGTATATTTCATTCTTATGAGTTCTCTTTCCTTTCATGATATGAATGAATGGTTGTATCTTTCTTTCTGTTATAGTATATGTTCTGGAATCTACTAAAGCACTTAGTCTAAAGTGACTATAAGGATTTGGAGGCCATTTTGAGATCTCTGGTTCTTGTATGTCTCAACTCCTTTCCTAAATACTCTTACAATCATAGATAATGCTTCCCACTAGACACGCAGGTGAGCGCTCAGCTTCTGCTGGGTGATAGGTCAGCGTGCATGGGGTTCTTCCTTTTAAAGTAGGAGTAAAAATGACTACATATTACTTCCATTTCCGGGACCTCTTTTCAAATTTGTAGTGGGATATAGCATGCATCATGATATGTGTAAAGAGTAATGATGGATCAGTTAACATTGGAAAATGTTGAATCATGGTTCAAGAGCATGGAGGATGAATTTTCTTAGAGATTCAACAATAGACCTAAGTTTAATACCCATAGATGGTTAGAAGAGAACCTCTACCATGATCTGTATGAGAAATTATTTTATTGCTTCCCAGTAGAGTTATATGGATGGCTTTCAGCCTATGCATCTAAATCAAGTTGGAATTATTGATCATGGATATGTACTGAAGAAAACTACCAAAGGTTACAGGTTACAGATCTGACTTGCACCTGTGCTGTAGATCATTGGTGGAGGGGATTACTAGCTAGCTACACTCTGGAATATGCCATTTCTACATATTCTTTCCCATAGGTTACTGAGTTTTAATTTCTGTGAGAACCTAGAGGAAATTTTCTACGTGATATTCCTCTAGCTATGAAGATATTGATGGTTACCATGAGTTTAGAGGTGCTCCCAATGGCTGGCTAAACCATTTTAAGCATTGGGTAAGGAAGCTCGGGTGAAGGAAGATGGCAGATGATATGACAGAGAAGGAGAGGGAAGAAATACGGCTCATGTATAGTGAAGCACATGAGAGGGAGATATCTAGATGATGTGAGGTTGCTAGTGTGATGGATTTATGGAGACAAATGTTGCAGGAAGGAGTGGAGGTTCAGGTGGAGGACATGGAACCTGAGCAGTCTGTGCTACCCTATATTCGAAAGTGTGTAAGGGAGACCCCTTCAACTTCTTATGGGAGCTCATCACATGGAGAAAGGAGATTCATTGGCACATATATAAACCCACCCAATGACCGAGCCCTAGCACTTGGTTTTCCCAAACCAAGAAGAAGTATTGATATAGTTGAAACTAGTGGAAGAGACAGATCCGTGCCTAGGAGATATAATTTTTTGTTTCCTTCTTCTATGGCTGCACATATTCTAGTATTTGAAGGAGTTTTTGGACAAGGGGCAAGTGTATAAGCTTTCAGTCTCACATCAGAGAGTGGCATGGGAAAAAGTAGTGGTAGCGGGGCGCTATCATAGACCATCCATGCATAGTTCAGTGGGACCATGAGAGTGCTTGGCACATCTCCTAAAGGCCCTATTGGAACCAGTGGTTCTCATGGATCTGGTGGCTCTGGAGGTACAGGACCCAGTGGACTTGGTGGATTAAATAGTGGAAGAAACACCAGAGGGAACAAAGGCTCTGGTTCAGGACAAGGACCCTAGCCGCCACCTCAAGTATTCTTTGAAATGTCTCTATATTTTCGAGATTATAGGGGCATTGAAGATACTATGGAAAATTTTCATATGTGTGAACTACTATGACATGCAAAGGCTATAACAACCCCAGAATGAAAGGCTAGTAAATTTGTAACCATGTTGGAAGGGCGCATGCATAGCTAGTATAGAAAGTATGACCCTCATCAAACAGTGGTGGACTACACTAATTTAAAGAATTCATTCCTGGTAGAATTCCACATTCCTGAGTTCAAGAAAAAAAGCATTAGTGCTTTGAATGAGATTTAGTAGGGAATGGTAGAGAGTGTGTGGGAGTATGATGCATGCTTTAAAACTCTCTTGTCTAATTTATCATATGATATCCATCCTTCTCAGCATACATAATGGTTTGTTGGAGGATTGATCACCCCTTTTAGAAGGGCCTTGTCTCATAAAACTTTTACGGATCCACGCAAAGCATTGGAAGCTACCTTACATGCCAAGGATATTGGTAGTATTGATACTGGTGTTATCCTATTCTTCGAGGCGCAGATTGCTGCTATGGCCAAACAGTTAGAAAAATTGTTTGCAAACTTAGTCCATGAGACTTGTAGTGGTTTGTGGTGCATGGATTGTGAAATAGAGGGGAAAATTAAGGATAATTTCCCCTAGAGGATGGTACGTGTTGTGATGGTAGATAGTGAGATTTTTCATGGGGACCATGATGCAAGTAGATGTCCCTTACTACAGCATGCGATCAGGAATAATGTAGCTTGTTATTAGAAAATTTACATCTCCACAACCCATGATATGAAGGATTGTAGGCTCATTGATTAGATCCATGAGGCTATTGATCATGGGGTGCACCAAACTAGCATTGTTAGTGGTTATAAAAATGATGATAACCATTATGAGGAGTGCGCAGATGGGGGTGCACGTGGAAGAGGATTTTGAGGAGGATTCCATGGTCAGGGTAACTATGTAGGAAGAAGTGAGTTCCCATGCAGAACATGTTTTAACTGTGGATCTAAAGAACATTATAAGCGTGAGTGCCTGGACCTGTTATAGTGCTTGGGGTGTGGAAAGTATGAGGAGTGCCCAGAGTTATTTAGGCATATGAATCAGTAGCACCAGAAGGACGAGGGTGTTGTGATGGTCAACATCAAGAAGACAGACATACAGTGGATGCCTCAGGTAACATGGGATGAAGGTTTGGATCCTATCTTGGTAACAACAAGGGTAGAAGCCACACATGTAATGGAGGTACCAAGACAGAAGAATCTAGTTTCAAGAGAAGAGGTCATTATGGAAAGTATCCAGATGCTGCACATCAGAAGGAGATATATTAGGACACCATGGATGTTATTTGAAGCTTACAAGGGGAGATATAGTGTTTAAAGGAGTAATCCAGAAAGGAGGAACAAGGGAGGAGAATCAAGGTGCAAAAGGATGACCTGGATGAGGTCAAGGAGGTGTGTAAAATGCTAAGGCATGAGAACATCATTCCTTTACTAGGATCCTGGTTGAGAGAGAAGGTACCACGCACCAGAGAAGAGCAAAAGAGACAGGTCTTGTACATGAACCTTCCCCCTCACAACCTCAACTATGACAAGGAGATTACATTGAATGTAGTTATAGATGGATGGCTCCTCCACAATATACTCATTAACACTGGCACGGAGGTTAATGTCTTAACCTTGGATACATGGCATCAGATGGGAAGACCTGTACTATATCCATATTTAAATGTGTTGTATATGGAAAACAAGACTAAGGCAATGCCCATCGATGTCTTGAAGGATGTAGATATTACTATTCAGGGAGCCAAGTTTACTGCGGACTTCAAAGTCTTGGCACTCAACGAGGTGGACAATTTCCCAGCACTACTTGGGTGCCCTTGGTGTTACAAGAATAATGTGGACCTTCGGTTCAATAAAGGCTACATCAGCTTTGAGAAAAAAGAGGAATGGGTCATTATACCCCTGATTGATGGGAAGTTGACACCCTATATTGAACCGTTGGGAGAAGAAGTTCTGGACAAAATTTATGTGCACTCAATTAGAGACCCTAAGATGGTACACCCTACTAATGGAGTTATCCAGTTTGAAGATGCTTAGTCAGTAAGTAATACCACCAGTCTGGCTTGTGACAATTGGGTGCATGTAACTTATGAATTAATGGGATGGTAGTTGAGTGTTAGTGACCAAGGTAACAAAGGCGTGCACTGTTAGGCACCTTGGAGGAAAAGAACTACCCAAGTATTCAAGAGGAACCTTCCCTGAGATCTTTTTGCAAGAGGTAGAAGCTCAATGGAAGAATGAGAAGGAATGGAGGGAGAAGTTAAGTTATGTCTTTCTTGGCATAGTAGCTCATTAGTGGGCCACACATCAGGAGAGCCTTTTAGAGTGGTGCAAGGTAAGAATTTCTCTCTATCAAATTTTCTAGAAGTAATGTACCCACCATCATCAAGGAGTACCATGTGAAGGAGCCCACCTCTTTCCATATTCAAGAGTGTGAATGGGTCTAGAGAGAAGATGCATAATATTTTCCACCATCCCTCTAGGTACACAAGTTGTATTCTACACTGCAGGGTTATGCACGCACATGGTACATTCATTCAGAGACATGCCGCCAGCCAAGGAATTGGTAAGAGCTCAAGGCTGACCTCATTCAAAACTTTAAGTATCGGAGTACTAAGACATTAGTTGATAAGGCCTTGCAAGGTATCAAGTGCCTTACCATGGGGGATAGTTCCAGAATAGAAGATAAGCTATTAGAATTATTAGATGAACTAGGATTGGAGGCGCGCTTTGAAGAAATTGAGGAAGTAGAATAGTTACAACTTGAGCACGTGTGTTTGGAAAAAGAGAAGGGAAAGTTATTATATGTGATTGATGGAGAGGAATCAGAAATATTAGATGTTAGCCATTCTGTAGGAATGCGCAAGGTAGTGGATAGTGTAGATCCTCACGCGTGTGCCTACCATGAGCCTTTAAAGATGAAAAAAGTTAACATCAGTTCGAAAGAAGAACCTAAGGAAGCTATTATTGGGGATTACTAGATAGAGAAGGAAGTATCAAAGATCATTGATCTACTGCGTGAATTTGAGTATTTATTCTCATGTGGGTACCATGAGCTCAAAGGCATTCACCATTCCTTGGGGGAGATGAAGATAAAAATAAAGGACAGTGAGCACTCGGTTAGAAAAAGGCCCTATTAGATGAATCCCAATTTGCACGTGAAGGTGTTATCCAAAATTCACCCCCCCAAGGTAATTTTGATAACATGCATCAGAATTTTCAGTCCTAGGTAGATAGATTGACTTAAGGCCCAAAATCATGTTTCTGGGGTCCCCTCGGCTTCTTTCTAACTCTCCTGTCTAAGAAGAAAAGAGCAAGTTCTAAAAAAGGGTGAAAAAGTTACAAAAACCAAGATTGAGGCAGGTTAAAATCATGAAAATTGGCTAAGTCCTAGTCCAGGCGGTCCTTGGGACAGTTGGGATGTCGGGGCGCGAACCAGCCGAAAAGCCTCGAGGTGGCCTACGCAATAATTGGGACAATTGGGCCAAAAGTACGTGAAGGATGCGAACCGCCCAGATTGGCCGAAATAGGGAAATTTCGTTTGGGACACCTGGGACAAAAGTACACGTGGGACGTGAAAAGCCGAAAGAGCTGAGAGTGAATGGAAATGTGCCACGTGTCTTTGCCTCAAAGAGGGACAGGGAAGCCCGAATCAGGTGGATTGGAGAAATTTGTCCCAGGTGGTTTGGGACATCTACACCAAAAATACACGAGGGACGCAAAGACCCAGAAAATCCACCAACGAATCAGAATGTGACGCGTGTCACAAGGGGAGGCACGATAAAAATTTTGACTAAGTGTTTTTGGGCCCAAAAGTTCAAAGGTCGAGGTTTGAAGGGTCAGCCTGAGCCAATAAAAAGAGGATGGGTGTCGTAAGGTGGGGGGGAGTGTGGAGCTTGGGGAGGACTTGGAGAGTTTGGGAAAAGTTTTGGCCAAAAAAAGTAAAAGGTAAAAGATGCCCCTGTACCCCTGTCAACCAACCAAAGCACGCCACGTGTCCCAAGTGGCAGGGCACGGGGGAAAAAATGGAAAATTTTCCAAAGAGTTAAAAAGGTCAAAATTTCAAAGGAAAGCCCACGGGAAGGTTGAGGAGAGAGAATTTCTCATCCAATAAGCGCCCGACACGTGTCATCCAGGTGGCAGAGCGTGGGAAAAAATTCAAAATCCATTTTGGCCTGTTTTGTGCCCTAAATCTTCAGACCCCCATATCTTTTGATCCAGAGCTCGGATTTATACGCTCTTTATATCATTGGAAAGCTTATGAAATTCTCTACACAATTCGGGGGTCAATCTTGCATTTTGGTTTAGTTTGGAGAGATAAAATCAAGAAATGTCTCTGGCACGTGGTAATGGCCATAAGTGACGTTCCAACAACTGATTTAATGCAAATGGGTTGCATTCTTCTTCAGCATGGCTAGAAGTGATGTTTCAACCACTGATTTTAATGAAGAATGTGTTTTGGTCAATGGTTGGACTGCTTGCACATTTTCCCGCATATCTCTCTCCTGGGCTCGATCCATGCATTGTAAAAGCCAAATTTGGCTCATTTTGGAGGGATTAATTACAAGTGGTTCATCTTTTCTGATCTGCCCTCCCTTCTTTTCTTCTCTAGGGTTGAAATGGAGTTCGAACCTCCTCCCTTCCTCTATAATGGTGTTTTTTCCTTTTACTATTGAAATGATGTTCTGTGCAAACTTCTGAAGCAACAAAAAATGTGTTTTGTGATGCATCTGTCCATCCTTGCTCGTTTTTTGCTTGTTTCTTTCTTGCCTCTCTTCATTGCAGGTATTTGTGCATGTTTGAATGTTCATGTGCAGGTTTGGAGATGTGTTCATGGAGTTTTGGGATATTTTCTGTGTGAAATCTATCCTTGGGCCTGTGATGCCATCTGTCCATCCTTCCCACCGCTCACCTCTCTTTGTTCCATGGCAGCTTTGATAGATGTTCAACATTCTCCTTCTCTGGTGTATCACCATTTTAGTGTAGAATTTTGTTGTTTTTCCCTTTTCTCTCTCTCTGTCTCCTTGGCATGGTTAGATTAGGATTAGATTAGCTTGCCTGCATTGGAATAGCTTGTGGTAGGTAGTTTAGGAGCAGGAACCAGCCTTCTCTGGAGATTCCTTTCTCATTTATGTAAGTCCCACACTTAGAGAAAGGTTTCAATGTTGTGCAATCACACTGGATGCTAGAGTGATCAACCTAGAAATCTGATCAACATCCAGGGGTGCTGTGATTTTACATCAACAGTTTTGGCATGGGACCTTAGAGGTCTTCCACTTAATCTTTTGCAGGTTGGTGTGTTCCTGTGAAGATTTTAGCCTTTGGAGGCAATTGCAAACACATCTAGCGACTCCATCTGATCAGCAACCCATCTCTGAAGTTGCAAACCTGTCTTTCATCCATTCCCATCCATATTTCTTTCCATCTCTTTCATTATTTTCCATTCCATGAAGTTGTGCAATCATGACTTCATTTCCATCATGGAATTCACATTTTCAACAACAGTAGCAATGTTTCCCACCTCCAACATGTTTTTTAAATCCTCCAAATCAGCATTTTAAACAAATTCAAAATCAGCATGCATACCCATATGAGCAGAAATGTCAAAATCAGTTTGGCTATGGAGCTTTCCAAGAGCAAGAGTATGTATATAATGAAGACAATCAGATGCAAGATGCTGGTCTATTGGAGAAAATCCAAAAGATGGAGGAAAAGATGGTGCAGTCCAGAGCAACAACCCAAATGAGAGCTTTCAGAATTCGTTGCAAGACTCCTTGTCCATGGGGAGGCCCTTTTCCAAGACACTTCAGCCCTCAGGAGAAGCTTGAATTCATGATTGTAATGTTGCCATTGCTTGCAAAGTGGATTGAAGAAATAGAGGTGTATGAGAGGAGTATTCAGCAACCTTGTCAACGGGTAAGCACGCCATCTCATGCCTTTCTTTTTCCTCTTTCCCAATCTGTTTTATCTCAGCAGTGTCAAGTTTTAAACTCTCCATCTGCTGTCCCAAATGTTGATCCCATGTCTCCACCTCTCAGTCTTCCACCACACCTCAATTCTTCTTTCCTTTTTCCTTCCAAACAGTCACCCCCTCCAAAAGAGCTAACAGAAATACCCCCTCCTTCAAAGAAACAAGAGGTTTCACCTCCTCTACCACCACAAAAAATTGCCAAATCAATTAAATTACAACCCATCCCTCCTCTTGCATTCCCAATTCCATGTGGGGAAGAAGAAATTGTAAAAATTAGTCATCAAGGACAGTAAGAAGAGGAGCCCAACAAAAAAGAAATGACAGACAACTTGAATGTTTGGGCTGCCAAATTTGGGATGAAAAAGATCCCCTTGATGGTCAGGCCTACAGAAGAGGCTAAGGTTGAGAAAATGGTGGTTAAGATTGATTTTGTGGCAGCAGAAGAGGAGCACATTCTAGTTGTGGAGGAGAAAATTACAGATCCAAGGGCTTTGAGCACAAAGTAGGCTATAGAAGAACCTTCAGTTCTTCTTTCTACTTCACCTCTCTCAAGTTCTAGTACTAAAGAGGAGTTTGATCTCTCAAACTCAATGTTGGAGGGTGAAAGAAACCATGGTGATCAAGTTATAGATCAAGAAGACACCATAGAGGAAGTGGAGCATTTGCAACAGGACAACCATGAGGTAATTTATCTGTCAGATTTGGAGGACTGTTTTGATGGAGAAGAGCCGGTTGAGTTTCCACCATTCTCTCTTTCATCATCCACATTCCAAACACTTGAGTTTGCTGTCATGAAGGAGAACATTCATTTGTAAGAGCCTGCATCTTATAGCAGCTCTTTGGAATCAAGATTGGAAGATTTCAATCTTTCATGTTCTTCATTGGAGGAAGAGAAAGGACAAAAGAATTTCACCATCGCTTCCACACCATCCATTCAGGAGGGTCTACAAGAAGACTCCATTCTTGGAGTTGAAAATCAGAGCTATGGGCATATCAAACGGATCATACCTTGCCCAATCAGGTATTTGGCTTCATTGGAGCCAAAGGAGAAGCCACAACCAGTCATGCTTGCTTCTAAGCATGAGGATGAGCTGCAAAGTACCAAGGATCAGCTGTCATACCTCTTCAATCCAAATGCAGAGCAACTAAAAGAGGTATTGAATTTGCCTTCAGCTGATACCTTGATGATTTGGGTGGAAGACCAGCTTCTTGTTGATTTTCCACTCATCCTAACAGCCATGATCAGCTCCAAATCAATTGCATGACTGCCACTTTTGAGAAAGGAGAGCTATTTCTCACAACCAATTGCAGGATTTGTTTAGCTTGCCTTTGCTTCCAGTTAGAGTAAAGTAGGTAGGTTTGCTTTCAGTAAAAGAAGTACTTGTGCACACTCTGCATGTTCCATTTAGAGCATGTATGATTTTCAGTTCTGTACATAGTTTTTGTGGTGCTGGTTTTGCTCTTGCACAGTCCATTTCAGTGGCATTTTGGTGAGAACAACTCCATGTCCAGTGGGTTTCAAGTGGCTTAGAGGGAAGTTTTTAAGTTCAGATCAGTTTGCAGGCTACAACTCATGACTCCATGCCTAATGGATTGCTTCAGGCTACTAATCATTCATCTAGCAGGCAGATGACCCACTGAGTCGCCAAAAATGTTATCCAAAATTCACCCCCCAGGGTAATTTTGATAACATGCATCAGAATTTTCAGTCCCAGGTAGATAGATTGACTTAAGGCCCAAAATCATGTTTCTGGTGTCCCCCCGGCTTCTTTCTAACTCTCTTGTCCAAGAAGAAAAGAACAAATTCTAAAAAAGGGTGAAAAAGTTGCAAAAACCAAGCTTGGGGCAGGTAAAAATCATGAAAATCGGCTAAGTCCTAGTCCAGGTGGTCCTTGGGACAGTTGGGACGTCGGGGCACGAACCGGCCGAAAAGCCTCTAGGCGGCCCACGCAGCAATTGGGACAGATGGGCCAAAATTACGCGAAGGATGTGAACCACTCGGATCGGCCGAAACAGGGAACTTTCGTCTGGGACACTTGGGACAAAATTACGCGCGGGACGTGAAAAGCTGAAAGAGCCAAGAGCAAATGGAAATGTGCCACGTGTCTTTGCCTCAAAGAGGGACAGGGAAGCCCAAATCGGGCGGATCGGAGAAATTTCTCCCAAGTAGTTTGGGACATCTAGGCCAAAAATACGTGAGGGACGCAAAGACCCGGAAAAGCCGCCAACGAATCAGAATGTGATGCGTGTCACAAGGGGAGGCGTGATAAAAATTTCGACTAAGTGTTTTTGGGCCCAAAAGTTCAAAGGGCGAGGTTTGAAGGGTCGGCCTGAGCCAATAAAAAGAGGACGCATGTCCTAAGGGGGGGGCAGTGCGGAGCTTGAGGAGGACTTGGAGAGTTTGGAAAAAGTTTTGGCCAAAAAACTAAAAGGTAAAAGATGCCCCCGCACCCCTGTCAACCAACCAAAGCGTGCCACATGTCCCAAGTGGCGGGGCACGGGGGAAAAGATGGAAAATTTTCCAAAGAGTTAAAAAGGTCAAAATTTCAAAGGAAATCCCACGGAAAGGTGGAGGAGAGATAATTTCTCATCCAATCAGTGCCCGACACATGTCATCCAGGTGGCAGAGCATAGGAAAAAATTCAAAATCCGTTTTGGCCTATTTTGTGCCTTAAATCTTCAGACCCCCATATCTTTTGATCCAGAGCTCAGATTTGCACGTTCTTTATATCATTGGAAAGCTTATGAAATTATCTACACGATTCAGGGATCAATCTTGCATTTTGGTTCAGTTTGGAGAGAGAAAATCAAGAAACATCTCTGGCACGTGGTAATGGCCAGAAGCGACGTTCCAACAACTGATTTAATGCACATGGGTCGCATTCTTCTTCAGCATCGCCAGAAGTGATGTTCCAACAACCAATTTAATGCACATGGGTCACATTCTTCTTCAGCATGGCCAGAAGTGATGTTTCAACCACTGATTTTAATGAAGAATGCATTTTGGTCAATGGTTGGACTACTTGCACATTTTCCCACATTTCTCTCTCCTGGGCTCGACCCATGCATTGTAAAAGCCAAATTTGGCTCATTTTGGAGGGATTAATTACAAGTGGTTCATCTTTTCTGATCTGCCCTCCATTCTTTTCTTCTCCAGGGTTGAAATGGAGTTCGAACCTCCTCCCTTGCTCTGTAATGGAGTTTTTACCTTTTACTATTGAAATGATGTTCTGTGCAAACTTCTGAAGCAACAAAAAATGTGTTTTGTGATGCATCTGTCCATCCTTGCTCGTTTTTTGCTTGTTTCTTTCTTGCCTCTCTTCATTGCAGGTATTTGTGCATGTTTGAATGTTCATTGCAGGGTTGGAGATGTGTTCATGGAGTTTTGGGATATTTTCTGTGTGAAATCTATCCTTGGGCCTGTGATGCATCTGTCCATCCTTCCCACCGCTCACCTCTCTTTGTTCCATGGCAGCTTTGATAGATGTTCAACATTCTCCTTCTCTGGTGTATCACTGTTTTAGTGTAGACTTTTGATGTTTTTCCCTTTTCTCTCTCTCTGTGTCTCCTTGGCATGGTTAGATTAGGATTAGATTAGCTTTCCTGCACTGGAATAGCTTGTGCCAGGTAGTTTAGGAGAAGGAACCAGCCTTCTCTGGAGATTCCTTTCTCATTTCTGCAAGTCCCACACTTAGAGAAAGGTTTCAATGTTGTGCAATCACACTGGATGCTAGAGTGATCAACCTAGAAATCTGATCAACATCCAGGGGTGTTGTGATTTTGCATCAATAGAAGGTTAAGGAGGAGATAGAAAAAATGATAGCTTCTTGGATCATTGAGGTAGTGGAAGAATCAGAGTGGATATGTCTGATGGTAATCAACATCAAGAAGGATGGGTAGATTAGGATTTGTGTGGACTATAGGGAATTAAATGTAGTTTGTGTCATTGTTCCATTTCAAACCCCTTCATTGAAGATATTTTGGAAGGAGTCGCTATGTTGGTTGGATAATTTTTCAAGCCAAAATATGATTTTCAACCACAGTACATGGGATTAAATGCCTCCCTAAAGATGGGTGAGGCTACCTATTAATTACTAATCTAAAACACAATAGAAATAATATGTACAGTATTCACACTAATCTAACCATTGGGGTTGGGATAGAATCCCAAAATCTATATCCAAACTAGGTGAAGATGTTACTATTTTTTGAAATGGAAAGGATTAGAAAGGAAATTTTTATTGTGGAAGAAACACAACGGAAAGGAAATGAGAGGAATTTATTTTCTTTCGAGTAAACACAGAGCACGAAATAATCATATGAGCTTTACATAACAAATGTAATGTTTGAAATGATTAGAACAATTAAGATGCTAAACAAAGAATAGCTTAAGATTATGAACATAAGAACAATATCTTAAGAAAGATACATCTCACAACACAAATTTTACAAAATAGCATTAGTTTCTATTCCTCAAATGATTAAAAGAAAACACAAAGTTTTTATTCTTCTCAATAAATCTCAATATTCCAAAAATATCAACCCCTTTGGAATGCATAAGCATCCCTTATTTATAATAAAAGGTGTTGAGAGAAAATAGGATAAATCCTAGAAAATAGTCTTTTTAATGAGAGTCCTAATTTGCTAGACTCTCACATAGGAGACCAAGTCAAAATTTGCTTTCTATGTGACGAAACAAAAATGAAAAAGACATCTCGATTTCAGAATTGAAATGACATGCAACATTTTGATTATTCTGTATCATCATCTTTGTCTTCCTCCAACAAATCCTTCTTGTCCCAAAATTCCTGGAATTTTTGGATTATACCCTGTATCTCATTTTCATCAGGTGTAGTTGAATGATCACTCAGAACTTCACATGTTTCTTGAGTATCACTAGTGTTGTCAAGAAGCTTTTTCAGTCTCTTGTTGAGTTTCTTTAGGGTCTCCAAAGAATGTTCAATTTTCACAAACCTGTCAATGATTTCCAGGCTGAATCCATAAGTTGGTTCATGATGAATTGATTCTTCGATCTATTTGTAAAGATCATCAACATGCAAGATACCATAGCTTTCATTCAACAACTTGGCACAAATTTTGACTAGCTCTTCTTCTAAGTCATTCTTTCCATTGACCAATTGATCTCTTGATTCCCTCAATTTTCTACAAGCTTCATTGAGAATATTTATTCGGAATCTAATGGCTTTGGTTAGCTTAAAATGTTTATCCCCATGTGGAATGATTCCTTCTTCGACCAAGATGTGGGATGGAACCTGTTTCAACATTTGGAGAGCTTCAAAAGTTAACTATAGGTTCTCGATTTCTGCTAAAAAATCATCATCTGTTTTCTCTCCATCCTTATTTATATTCTCTAAGGATTTGTATACTTCCACGGTGTCATCAATGACTTATTTTCCTTGCAAGAGTAGCCTTTGGATCCATTCATCGATCATTCTGCCCTTCTCATTAATCCTCTTGATAATGGGTACCGATGAGAAATCAAACTCGATAGGAATAGAGGATGATGGTGTTGACTCAGGAGGCTTTGAGAGTTTGAGTATCACTTTTGTCAATTGCTGTACTTTTTCTTTTAACTCATCTCTATTTTCCTTAGTTTCCTTTAGCTTCTAGAACAACACATTCATAACATCTTGTGCGTCCTGCTATGTTCCCTCCATTATTACTTTCCCTAGATCCACCCTTATGATTTCATAATCTGTGACCATTATATCATCCTTAGTTTTATCAACTGTAGGAGTAGCAATCTCTAAAAATTTATGCCTTGAGGCATCCACTTAAATCCTTGAGACTGTTTTTGGTTTCTTGGCTGACTTGGTAGGAGTGACATTTAGAGAACTGAAATCAAAGGCTAGTAATGGAACTACCACCTTCCTTTTCCTTAGATTCTAATCTACTAACCATTGAGGCATATTGGAAGAAGTTTCTTCCATTGTAGGTGTCATGATCACATCCTCAGGTGGAGGAAGGTTAGCTTGTTGAGTGGTAACCACTGCATGTGTAGCGTCAGTGGTAATGGATTCAAGGAATGAAGGTGCAGAAGGAGGAGGCATGTCCATGGTTAACTGGGGTCTAGTGGAGAGAGGTGAGAGACCAGAGAAGATACTATCCATGGCTAAGGAACTTGGTGAAGAAATATGAGGCAAGGAAGGCTTAATGGGAGGAGGTAAAGAAAGCTTAATAGGAGGAGGAAAGGATTCCGAAAATTAGTTCTTGAGAGGTAAGAGGAAGACTTCCCTCTGATGAACTATCACCCAAAAGAGAAATGGAAGGTTGAATAATCTCTTCTCTTGAAGGAAGATTCCCTTATTTTGGTTGTGGAGGTGAATCAAGAACCTCAACTATTTGTGGGAGAGTGGCCACTGGTGTAGTTACCTGATCTTCTCCCTTTCTTACAAACTTAACCTTCATTGGCCTTTAGGAAGGGTTCTTATCCTTTTCCTTTTTTCCTTTTAAGGGTCCCACTTCCAAAGAATCTAGATTTGCAAAACTTCCTTCTTTATAACTCATTCCCCAAGAAATGAGCCTTGCCTTAGTACAGGAAATAATTTGAGTAGCTCTTCCCGTGATAGAAGCTTTCTCAGCAATGGAAAAATCAATGTCCGGGAATACATATTGATCTTCATTCAAGCCATCATACGAGGCGTCAAGGACACTCTCGTTATCCTCAGCGCCTTTTGGGATGTCAGATAAATCTAGCATCTATATTTATTCAATTGTCAACCTGCTATTGTCCTTTCTTCAGATGGAAACTTCATCTTGAAGATCAACCCAAATATCTTCTATGTTGGGAGCATGTAAATATAAAGTCCCGTATGATTTAAGGACTCCTCAAAAATCAAATCCATCTCTGTGCTTCTTTAACTTGTCCTGAAGCTCATGTACCATGTTTTTAGCTTTAACCACCATCGAGCATGTGTACCTTCTAATGGAAATAGGGAAGGACATGGCAGCCTTGTGTTTGCTTTGATGGAACTTATGGAAATCCAACAATTTTCTTACCAACTCCATTAGGATTAACTTATCACCTAGGAATCTTGGCAATCATAAAGGATCACCTGGGTACATGACTACCCGAAGGTATGTGAACTTCTTGAACTGCAATAAGATACAACCCCATTTTGATACTTCATCCCATGCTTCATCATAAACTCTTATTTTCCTTAGATCAGGGTTCATCCTACATATATTTTCATAAAATAAAGCATTGTTCACTCTTCTAAATTGATCCTCAGAACCCTTCATTATCATCTAAGGGAAGTACCGATATATGTGTTCTATTACCTATCTCCTTTTGTATCCAACCCTAGATAATTTCTCATGCCATCTGCTACATAGGTGACACATGAAGACATATAGAATTTACCCATAGTCAAGACTGTGTTCATCTGGCAATCAATCTCATCACTTATAAGACTGCTCCAATCGATCCCTTGTTCATTCTACTTCATAATGACAATGAATTGATACATCCATCTTTGGAAGTCTCTTGACTCACGGAGTCCAAATACTTGACTCAACAAGGTGATGATGTCACTAATTTCAAGGATGAAATCACTCCTGGGGACAAACTTGGGAAACCTTGAGACAGTTGGCTTGGCCTTGATCAAGAACTTTTTATTCACATGCCTAATGGAGTCTTCTTGATATTTGTCCCAAAATTTATATGCTGACTTGAGATCTACGTAGAAATATTCCTGAAAGTTGGGTAATCTTAAGAGGTCATAAAAATAACCCCCATCTAACTTCACTATGAATTCTCCTAATTAATTTTTCACTAAGCGAGAGTCTGAGTCATAATTGGAAGCACATGCCAAAATGAACTCGGGGCATTGAGTAGACATTGGGAATCTTGCTGCAAGAGGGAGGCTACTGTTGGTTATTGACTTCATCTAGGGACTCTGCGAAGAATCCTTGGTTCTGTTCCAAAAGTCTTCCATGTCAATGTTACCAAGCTCCATATCTCAGATGTTGTAATTGCAATCTATGTAGGAGGGGGATTCCATTTTCTAGTACTTACATTTCATCTTCCTTGACCTATCTGACTTATCCTTAGATGATCCAGGATATGACATGAGAAATCCTAAAGAAATAATGCCTAGACCACTCCTTTTTGAACAATCAGACTTGGAGGCTTACTAAACAACCCCACGGACCCTCCACAATATCCAGATTTTAGAACTTGAAAAGAACCTAATGAAACCTGACACACTAGAATGTATGTCGGAAATAATGTCTTTTCGAACACATCACAAAACCTGACAGATTGCAGAGAGTATCGGAACTTAGTAGATATCAGACACTTGGTAAAACTTGATGCACTGGTGAAAGTTGGAAGATGTTGATCACTTGACAAGACCCAACACAAGTGGAGATCAGAGGATGTTGAACATTCAAAGAAACCCAATACATTGAAAAGTATATGTCGGAGCTTAATAGATGTCCAGAACTTGGTAAAACCTAATACACTGGCGGAACTTGGAGCTTGTTGAACACCCTGCAAAACTTGAAAAATAAAGGAATCACATTTTTGAGGTGTCAAGACATGAAAAATTCCTGACATTTCACTAGTTAGGAATTTTAATTTTTTCAATAATCAATAGGGTATATTCCATTGGATAAAATAAAGAAACACCCTAGGGGTAAATTCCAAACAAGAAATTTGAATGGAATACAACATAAAATGAAGAAAACAATCTAAAACCCTAAATCTGGAGGAAAAATAGGAAAGGACAGAGAACATCAAAATAATATCTCAAATACAAATCCAAAAGACGTCAAATTGGAAATAAAAGTAAAATACCTTCAATAATCTTGAAGAATAATAAAAAATGGAACATGAAATCGATCAAGAAACTCAATCTTGTTTGGAGGTTGCATGTACAAGTACAAAAAATCCACACAGTAAAAGTATAATAGGTAAAAATGACGTGTAAATTTGGGCTATTTATAAAACCCTAGCATTTATGACACTTCACATGACACGTGTGCCAACTACCCAAAAACTCAGAGTTAATGCCATGTCATCATGCTTGGGGTGCTCGAAAACCTGATACAAAGGATTAGCTATCAATTCAAGTTTTAGGTTTCGGGAAATAGGTGACATGAGGCATGAGATGTTTGTATGTTCCAAGGTTCCAAAAACCTGATACAAAGGATTATATCAAGTTTCGTGTTTTTGAAGTCAAGCGATATGTAGGATGCTTAATTGAAATCATGTTCCGATGTTTGGGAGTTCCGAAAACCTGACAGACTGACTTGTTTTGGGTTTAAGAAAACAATTTGCATGTAGCACATAAAAAATACGTTTTCATGTTGTTGAAACTTGAAAACCTGAAAATCTCCTTAAAAGGGAATTTTAGGAGATTTTTTCAAAAAAAAATTCTATGGTTATCTTAATTTTAGCTGGAATCACTAAACTGAGATAACAACTGGCTCCAATTGGGGAATTTCTTGGTGACATCAAAGGAAGAGAACTTAGAATCTCTGGTTTTGCAGACCAGAGCCTTATCCATTGGCCTACAAATTCTGAAGAAATAAGAAAACCAAAAGCAAAGAAAGAAAGAAAGAAAACAAAAAGTAAAGACACGGTAGAAAATAAATTATGTACAATGTAAGAGAGCATCTTGCATTACTGATGGAACAACTCTAGATGTTGACCACTAAAAGGTAGAGGGAGAAAATCTCCATCAAGGTATGATAGACAGAAGCTATTTTCACCATTCAGTTGGTGTATTTTGAAAGGTCCTTTCCATAAAGAATCAAACTTGCCATGCATCCCTTTCTATTCTCTTCTCTTATCCCAAAGAAGTACTAGATCTCTGACTTGGAAATCACGTTGCTTTGATTTCTTGGCAAATATTCTTTTGACTTTGATCTGATGTTTTGTGATGTAATCCACCACCTTCCTTCATTCTTCTTCTATCCTAGCTATGTACATTATCCTTTTCTCAATAGAACTTTGAAAAGCTTCATCTTCAATTGCTTTAGCCAACTGTAAGATTGGTAATTCTATGGACATAGGTATCTCAGTGTTAATCCCTAACATCACCTATAATGGAGACATCCCAATAGCTCATTTAGGAGTAATCCGATCAGCCCAAAATGCATCATACAATGCTTTGTGCCATGTCCTCTGATTCTCATCAACCAACTTTTTTATTATGGTCACCAGGTTTTTGTTGCTTGATTCAGCTTAACCATTGCCTTGAGGGTAATAATCAGATGAATGAGCCAATGTGATCCCAAATCCATAAAAAAATTATGTCAACTCGTGGGATGAGAAATTAGAGGCATTGTCGGAAACAATCTTATGAGGCACACCAAATCTGACAATTATATTTTCTTTAAGGAAGTTGTAGACAGCTTCAGAGGTTACCTGCTTGATGGGTGTAGATTCCACCCACTTGGTGAAATATTCCATGGCAGTGAGCATGTAGTTGTGTCCCACACTGGAGGTAGGATTTAATACTCCAATGAAATCAATTCACCACTGGTGAAAAGGTTCTTCAATCACCACAGGCTTCAGGGGAAGAGCTGCTAACTTAGGGCGACCAACAATATGTTGACAAGCTTCACATTTAGACACCCATTCTGCTGAGTCTTGAAAGAGAGTAGGCCAATAGTTCCTAGCCCATATGATCTTATAAACTATCAAGAAGGAGGATAAATGTCCTCTGCATGCTAGATTATGGAAGGACTCTAGCAACCTCACCTGCTGAGACTTATCAACACAGCGTAGGAACACACAATCAATACCTTTCTTGTATATTCCATTATCCCATAGAATGTATCTCACAAATCTTAACTTAACTTTCCTCTTCTCCTTTTGGCTTAAATGTAGGGGGTATTCACCATAATTCAGAAAGAAAGCAATATTTGTGTACCATTCATTGGTTGTGCTCACAAAAGTCACCATTGGTACAGGCCACTTCCTCCTACCAACTTGGTAGGTCTGATGTCCAAGTCATACTCCTAGACTTTAGCTATCAAGTTACCCCATTGACTACCCGAATCTTGTTGAGTCAAGATGGATTTAACTACAATATCAGGGACGAGAACGAGGGTATGAGAACTCAACATGTAATACCTGAAATGTTTCACCACTCTTACAACCGCATATGCATGCTTTTCAATTTGTGACATTTTCAATTCATATTATTTCAATGGGAAGCTCATGAAAGTGATGGGATCTTCAATTCCTTCTTCATTTTCCTACATTAAGATGGTTGATACTGTATGAGTAGAAGCATAGTTGTACATGATGAAATCTTTCTTGAATTCTTGACAAACTAGGACAGGGGCATGTGTAATTTCCCTTTTGACTTCTTTGAAATCAATCTTCCCTTCAATGCTCCATTGAAATTGATTTTTCCCTTTCATCATCCTAAGGATATCCTTGGTTTAATTAGCAAAATCAGGAAAAAATCTTCTTAGGAAATTAACCTTCCCGAAAAAGGAGTGCACCCCAATTTTTCTTGTAGGTAGGGTAAGACTTTAAATGGCCTTCACCCTCTCTAGGTCGATCTTGGTTCCTTCTCTAGTCACAATATGACCCAAAAACTTTCCTTCTGTCAATCCAAACATGGAATTTTTAGGATTTAATGAAATCCCATGATGCCTACACCTTAAGAGTACCTGTTCCAGGTGATCATAATGATCACTTCAATTTTTACAGAAGACCGTTAAGTCATCCAAATACAAAACTATGACCTTACCCATTAAATATTTGAAAGCTAAGTCCATAGCCCTTTGAAACATGGCATAGTAGCTCATTGGTGGGCCACACATCAGGAGATTCTTTTAGAGTGGCGCAAGGCAAGAATTTCTCTCTCTGTCAGATTTTCTATAAGTAATGTACCCACCATCATCAAGGAGTACCATCGGAAGGATCCCACCTCTTTCCATATTCAGGAGTGTGAACGGTTCTAGAGAGAATATTTAGAATCTTTTCCACCATACCTCTAGGTTCACAAGTTGTATTCTACACTACAGGGTTGTGCGCGCACATGGTACATTCATTCGGGGACACGCCACCAGCCAAGGAATTGGCAAGAGCTCACAGTTGACGTCATTCAAACCTTTGAGTATCGAAGTACTAAGCCATCAGTTGATAAGGCCTTGCAGGGTATCAAGTGCCTTACCATGGGGGATAGTGCCAGAATGGAAGATAGGCTATTAGAATTATTAGATGAACCAGGATTGGAGGCATGCTTTGAAGAAATTGAGGAAGCAGAATAGTTACAGCTTGAGCATGCATGTTTGGAAAAAGAGAAGGGAAAGTTATTGTATGTGATTGATGGAGAGGAATTGAAAAGCTTAGATGTTATCCATTTTGTAGGAACACGCAAGGTAGTGGACAGTGCAGATGCTCACATGCGTGCCTACCTTGAGCCTTTAAAGATGAAGAAAGTTAACATCGGTTCGAAAGAAGAACCTAAGGAAGCTCTTATTGGGGATTACTAGATAGAGAAGGAAGTATCAAAGATCATTGATCTACTGTGTGAATTTGATTATTTATTCCCGTGAGGGTACCACAAGCTCAAAGGAATTCACCATTCCTTGGGGGAGATGAAGATAAAACTAAAGGACAGTGAGCACTGGGTTAGAAAAAGGCCCTACTAGATGAATCCCAATTTTCACGTGAAGATTAAGGAGGAGATAGACAAGATGATAGCTTCTAGGATCATTGAGGCAGTGGAAGAATCAGAGTGGATAAGTCTGATGGTAATCAACATTAAGAAGTATGGGCAGATTAGGATTTGTGAGGACTATATGGAATTAAATGCAGTTTGTGTCATTGATCCATTTCAAACCCCTTCATTGAATATATTTTGGAAGGAGTCGCTATGTTGGTTGGATATTTTGTCAAGCCAAAATATGAGGTTCAATCATAGTACATGGGATTAAATCCCTCCTCAAAGATAGGTGAGGCTGCCTGTTTATTACTAATCTAAAACACAGTAGAAATAATATGTACAGTATTCACACTAATCTAACCATTGGGGTTGGGATAGAATCCCAAAATCCATATCCACACTAGGTGAAGATGTTACTATTTTTCGAAATGGAAAGGATTAGAAAGGAAATTTTTATTATGGAAGAAACACAATGGAAAGGAAATGAGAGGAACGTATTTTCTTTTGAGAAAACACAAAGCATGAAATAATCATACGAGCTTTAGATAAAAAATGTAATGTTTGAAATTATTAGAAAAATCAAGATGCTAAACAAATAATAGCTTAAGATTATGAACATAAGAACAATATCTTAAGAAAGATACATCTCACAACATAAATTTTGCAAAATAACATCAGTTTCTATTCCTCAAATGATTAAAAGAAAACACAAAGTCTTTCTTCTTCACAATAAATCTCAATATTCCAAAAATCTCAACCCCTTTAGAATGCATAAGCATCCCTTATTTATAATAAAAGGTGTTGGGATAAAATAGGATGAATCCTAGAAAATAGTCTTTTTAATGAGAGTCCTACTTTGCTCGACTCTCATGCAGGAGACCAAGTCAAAATTTGCTTCCTATGTGATGAAACAAAAATGAAAAAGACATGTTGATTTCAGAATTGAAATGACATGCAACATTGTGCTTATTCTGTATCATCATCTTTGTCTTCCTCCAATAAATCCTGCTTGTCTCAAAATTCTTAGAATTTTTAGATATACCCTACATCTCATTTTCATCAAGCACGGTGGAATGATCACTTAGAACTTCACATGTTTCCTGAGTATCACTAGCGTTGCCAAGAATCTTTTGCAGTCACTTGTTGAGTTTCCTCAGGGTCTCCAAACAATGTTCAATTTTCACAAACCTATCAATTATTTCCAGGCTGAATCTATAAGTTGGTTCATGCTGAATTGATTCTTGGATCTATTTGTAAATATCATCAACAGGAAGGGTACCCAATCTTTCATTCAACACCTTAGCACAAATTTTGACTAGCTCTTCTTCTAAGTCATTCTTGCCATTGACCAATTGATCTCTTGATTCCCTCAATTTGCTTTAAGCTTCATTGAGAATATTTATTTTGAATCTAATGGCTTTGATTAGCTTAAAATGTTTATCCCCATGTGGAATGATGCCTTCTTTGACCAAGATGTGGGATAAAACCTGTTTCAGCGTTTGGAGAGCTTCAAAAGTTAACTCTAGGTTCCCATTTTTTGCTGAAAATTCATCATCCATTTTCTCTCCATCCTTCTTTATATCCTCCAAGGATTTGTAGACTTCCATAGTGTCCTCAATGACTTCTTTTCCTTACAGGAGCAGCCTTTGAATCCATTCATCGACCATTATCCCCTTCTCATTAATCCTCTCGATAATGGGTACTGACAAGAAATCGAACCTGATAGGAATAGAGGATGATGGTGTTGACTCAGGAGGCTTTGAGAGTTTGAGTAGCACTTATGTCAATTTTTGTAATTTTTCTTTTAATTTATCTTTGTTTGCCTTAGTTTCCTTTATCTTCTAGCACAACATGTTCATAGCATCTTGTGCATCCTGCTGTGCTCCCTCCGTTGTTACTTTCCCTAGAGCCACCCTTGTTATTTTATAATATGTGACCATTATATTAGCCTTAGCTTTATCAGCTGCTGGAGTAGCAATATCTACAAATTTATGCCCTGCAGCATCCACTGAAATCCTTGAAACTGTTTTGGGTTTCTTGATAAGAGTGACCTTGATGGAACTAAAATCAAAGGTTGGTAATGGAACTACCACCTTCCTTTTCCTCAGAGTTTTATCTACTAACCATTGAGGCGTATTAGAAGAAGTTACTCCCATTTTAGGTGTCACAATCACATCCTTAGGTGTATGAAGGTTAGCTTATGGAGTTGTGACCATTGCATGTGTATCATCCATGGTAATGGATTTAGGGAATAAAGGTGCAGAAGGAGGAGGCATGTCCATGGTTAACTGGGGTCTACTGGGGAGAGGTGAGAGACCAGAGAAGATACTAGGCATGGCTGAGGAACTTGGTGAAGAAATATGAGGCAAGGATTCCAAAATTAGAGCTTGAGAGGTAAGAGGAATACTTCCCTCTGATGAACTATCACCCAAAAGATAAAAGGAAGGTTGAATAATATATTCTCTTGAAGGAAGATTCCCTTGTTCTTGTTGTGGAGGTGAATTAGGAACCTCAGCTATTTTTGGGAGAGTGGCCACTGGTGTAGTTACTTGATCTTCTCCCTTTCTTACAAACATAACCTTCATTGGCCTTTTAGAAGTGTTCTTATCCTTTTCCTTTTCTTCCTTTGAGTGTCCCACTTCCAAAGTCTCTAGCTTTGCAAAACTTCCTTCTTTATAACTCATTCCCCAAGAAATGAGCCTTACCTTAGTACAGGCAAGAATTTGAGTAATTGTTCCCGTGATAGAAGCTTTCTCAATAGTGGACCAATCAATGGCTGGGAATACATATTGATCTTCATTCAAGCCATCATACAAGGCGTCAAGGACACTCTTGTTAACCATAGTGCCTTTTGGGATGTCAGATAAATCTAGCATCTATATTTCTTTAATTTCCAACCTGTTATTTTCCTTTCTTCAGATGGTAAGCTCATCCTGAAGATCAACCCAAATATCTTCTATGTTGGGAACATGTAGATATAAAGTCTCATATGATTTAAGGACTCCTCAAAAATCAAATCCATTTTTGTACTTCATGTGCTTCTTCAACTTGTCCTGAAGCTCATGCACCACGTTCTTAGGTTTAACCACCATCGAGCATGTGTACCTTCTGATGGAAATAGGGAAGGATATGGTAGTTTTGTGTTTGCTTTGTTGGAACTTGTGGAAATCCAACAATTGTCTTACCAACTCCATTAGGATCAACTTATCACCTTAGAATCTCAACAATAAAAAAGGATCACCTGGGTACATGAACTGCAAGAAGATATAAACTCATTTTGATACTTTAGTCCATGCTTTGTCAGAAAGTCTTCTTTTTCCTTAGATTAGGGTTCATCCTACAGATATTTCATAAAATAAAGCATCATTCACTCTTCTAAATTGATCCTCAGAACCCTTCATTATCGGCTAAGGGAATTACCAATATATGTGTTATGTTACCCTATCTCCTTTTGCATCCAACCCTACATAATTTCTCATGCTAGCTGCTGCATAGGTGACATATGATGACATATAGAATTTTCCCGTAGTCAAGAATGTATTCATCTGGGAATCAATCTCATCACTTATAAGACTACTCCAATTGATCCCTTGTTTGTTCATCTTCATAATTACCATGAATTGATACATCCATCCTTGGAAGTCTCTTAGCTCAGGGAGTTTAAATGCGTGACTCAGTAAGGTGATGATGTCACTGATTTCAAGGATGAAATCACTCCTGGGGAAAAACTTAGGAAACATTGAGACAACTAGCTTGGCCTTGATCAAGAACTTTTTATTCACATGCCTAATGTAGTCTTCTAGCTCTTTGTCCCAAAATTTATATGTCGACTTAAGATCTACATTGACATATTCCTGAAAGTTAGGTAATATTAAGAGGTCATCAAATTAAACCCTGTTCAACTTCACTATGACTTCTCCTGCTTGATTTTTGACTAAGAAAGAGTCTGAGTCATAATTGGAAGCACAGGCCAAAATGAACTTGGGGCATTGAACAGACATTGGTAATACTACTGCAAGAGGGAGGCCACTGTTGGTTATTGACTTCATTAAGGGACTTTGTGAAGAATCCTTATTTTTGTTCCAAAATTTTTCCATGTCAATGTTACCAAGCTCCGTATCTCAAATGTCATAATTGCAATATATGTAGGAGGGGGATTCCATTTTCTGGTACTTGTATTTCATCTTCCCTGACCTATCTGACTTATCCTTAGATGATCCAGGATCTAACATGAGAAATCCTAAAGAAAGGATGCCTAGACCACTCCTATTTGAACAATCAAACTTGGAGGCTTACTAAACAACACCACAAACCCTCCACAATATTCAGATTTTAGAACTTGAAAAGCACCAGATGAAACTCGACACACTAGAGTGTATGTTAGAAATAAGGTCTTTTTAGACACTTCACAAAACTTGACAGACTAAAAAGAGTGTCGGAACTTAGTAGATGTCAGACACTTGGTAAAACCCGATGCATTGGTAGAAGTCAGAAGATGTTGATCACTTCGTAAGACCTAACACAAGTGGAAATCAGAGGATGTCAAACATTTGGAGAAACCCGATACACTACAAAGTATATGTCGGAGGTTAATAGATGTCCGAAACTTGGTAAAACCTGATACACTGGCGGAACTTGGATCTTTTTTAACACCTTGCAAAACTTGAAAATAAAGGAATCGGGTTTTTGAGGTGTCAGGACATGCAAAATTCCTGCCATTTCACTAGTTAGGAATTTTAATTTTTTCAATAATCAATAGGGTATATTCCATGGGATAAAATAAAGAAACACCCTAGGGGTGAATTCCAAACAAGAAATTTGAATGGAATACAACATAAAATGAAGAAAACAATCTAAAACCCTAAATCTGGAGGAAAAATAGGAAAGGACAGAGAACATCAAAAGAATATCTCAAATGCAAATCCAAAAGATCAAGAAGCTCGATCGAGTTTGGAGGTCACATGCACAAGTATAAAAAATACACGCAGCAAAAGTATAACAGGTAAAAATGACGTGTAAATTTGGGCTATTTATAAAACCCTAGCATTTATGACACTTCACCTGACATGTGTGCCTAATACCTGAAGACTCAGAGTTAATGCCATGTCATCATGCTTGTAGTTCTCAAAAACCTGATATAAAGGATTAGCTATCAATTCAAGTTTCAGGTTTTGGGAAATATGCGACATGAGGCATGAGATGTTTGGATGTTCCAAGGTCCCGAAAACCCGATACAAAGGATTATATCAGGTTTTGAGTTTCGGAAGTCAAGCGACATGTAGCATGCTTTTTACAAATCATGTTCTGATGTTCGTGAGTTCCGAAAAATCTAACAGACTGACTTGTTTCGGGTTTCAGGAAACAGTTTTCATATAGCACATTAAAAATATGTTTTCATGTTGTTGAAACCTGAAAACATCAAAATCTCCTCAAAAGGGCATTTTATGATATTTTTTCAAAAAAAAATTCTATGGTTATCTTAATTTTAGCTAGAATCACTAAACTGAGATAACATGCTTGGTGCAAAATCTACTCCTTTATGGATGGATTTTCAAGATACCACCAAGTCTTGATTGCAAAGGAGGACAAGAAGAAGATGAATTTTACCACCGAGTGGGGAATTTTTGCATATGTGGTCATGCCCTTTGGGTTGAAGAATGCGTCTACTATTTTTTCGTGCATAGTGATGCAAGCATTCCAGGACTTCATCCAAAAATTTCTTCAAGTCTATTTAGATGATTGGATAGTATATGGTCTGGTTAAGGACCATTGTGACAATTTGAGATTAATTTTTGAAAGGTATAGGCAGTTGAGGATATCCCTCAACATTAAGAAATGTTTCTTTGCTACTCCCTTTGGGACTCTATTGGGTCATATCATATGTAAGGAGGGCTTGCTGGTAGATCTTGCTAAGGTTACAGTTATTATGGGGTTAAGGGAACCTACTATTCAGAGTGCAGTGTGCGTATTCCTTGGACATATGAGCTATTATAGGAAATTCATTAAGGGATATGCCAAGATCACCGCACCTTTAGAGGAGCTACTTAGACACAAAAGTGCCTTCCATTGGGGAGAGGCGCAGTAGAGGGAATTTGATACATTAAAATATAGGCTTATTACCGTGCTTATTTTACATTTTCCCTCTTGGGAAAAGCCCTTCCATGTCCATGTAGATGCCTCAGTAATTGCCATTGGAGCAGTACTTACACAACCAGGTGAGGGGATTATTTATCATCCTCTCTATTTTGCGAGCATGAAGTTAACACCAACAGAGTAGAATTATACCACTACCGAGCATGAGGCATTGTCAATGATCTATATACTCTTCAAGTTTAGATAGTATCTACTGGCAACACCCTTTGTATTATACAATGACCACATGACATTAAATTATTTGGTAAACAATCCCATTCTTTAAAGGTGCATATGTCGATGGGTGTTGTTATTTCAAGAGTTTGAATTCACCGTTGTAGTGAAGCCCAGAAAAAGCAATTGTGGACCTGATCATCTATCAAGAATTGATTTAGGAGAGGATGTGTAAAGTATTGTGGAAGAAAATGTCAGATGCCCAACTATTTAGGTTGCAGTGGGTGCCCTCAGATTTAGAGGATATTGCGGTATTTTTAAAAGAAGTTATGACATCAGAAGGAATGAAGGCATTGGAAAAGAAGTACTTGGCCATATGCGTCGTGCCCTACATGTTGATTAATGTAGACTTATACAAATTGGTACATGATGAATTTTTATGTAGGTGTGTGTTAGAGCATGAGTGCCTGGCCATCATGGAGGAAGCACATAGAGGAAGTGTGGGTGGGCATTACACATGTGATTCCATCGCGTGTAATATATTAATGGTAGGATTATTGTGGGAAACCTTGTATAGGTATTATAGATATTATTTTAAGGCATGTAACCATTGTCAATGCATTGGCAAAACAGGAAAGAGAGATGAAATTCCTTTGCGTCCCATCCCTAACACAGAGCCTTTTGAAAAATGGGTGATAGATTTTGTGGGACCTATTGCACCAGTAGTGCATAGGACTAGTTCACGTTATGTCATCACTTGCACATATTATCTCACAAGGTGGGCAGAGGAAGCCCCAACTAAAGGTTGCACGGCAGCAACAGTGGCAAGGTTCTTAGGGGAGAACATTATCATGAGGTATGGATGTCCATTGAGTTTGACCAGTGATAAGGGTACACATTTTTTGAATGAGACCATACGGATCCTATTATCAGAGTTCATGGTGGCTCATCACAATACTACACCCTATCACCCACAAGCAAATGGAACCACGGAAGCATTCAAAAAAATACTGAGTCATACCTTGACCAAAATATATGATGTTGGAAGACAAGATTGGGATGACAAAGTATTGGCAGTGTTATGGGCTTACATGACTATGTATAACAGACTAAATAAATCCACACCTTCTCAATTGGTGTTTGGCATGGAAGTCATGTTTCCGGTTGAATTTATGTTACCCTCTCTATGAATAGAACGTGCAGGAGGATTATCCCATGAACAAGTGTTGGAAGAAATAATTGATGAACTAATGAAACTGGATGAGAGATGATCACCTACCCGATGGAGCCAAATAGTAGAAAAGGAAAAGTAAAAGGCTTGGCATGATTTCCACATTAAAAACAAGAATTTTGAGGTTGGGAAAATAGTGTTACTATATGATTCCAAGTTTTTTATCCATCCTAGAAAGTTGAAAGTCCAGTGGTTGGGTCCCTACAAAATTTCATACATCCTTGATTCGGGCGCGTTCCAGTTACAAGTGCTAGTTGGGATGAAATTTCCTAGACACTTCAATGGCATTAGGCTGAAGCCCTACTATAAATAAGTATTCTTGGTGTTTGTAAATAAGGTAGTTTTTCCAGTTAGTTTAGAAGTTTCCTTTATGCATTTTCCTTTCTTGTGTTTCCCTTTCACATTGTTGTTTTGGTTTTGCGCCTTGGGTGCTGGTACCATTATTGCTATTTTTGGAGAAATTGTGAGTGTGTAGAGGACCACACAATGTTTAAGTGTGGGGTGGAAAAAATTGAAGAAGCACGTGATTAAAGTACCAAGGAAGTTGTGTTGAAGAGCCTTGTTGTGTAGACTGGTTGAAAGAGGTAGATGAAGAGAAAAGATAGAATAATTGGTGCCAGGATAAAGCTACTAGTAGATCCCACGTATAAAGGAAAATGATGCGTAGTTAAAGCAACATGAGGTAGGTGAAAGAAAGAATCTGGATAGAAGAAGTGCCTTTGGCAAAGGTTAATCACGCACAAGAGTCTCCTATCAGGTTGGTTAGGTTGCACGCCAGAAGGTTGGAGAAGTTTTCACGTAGGAAGGGCACGTGAGTGAAGGCACTGAAGAAATACTTTCTTTTAAAAATCCACATTAAATGAACAAAGTACAGGGGTAGACAAAGTAGCATTTAATGATCAGAAAAATGAAACACTATAAATAAAGGGTCAGGGCACTCTCATTTTTACTTTGCGAACATGAAGAGTTGGAGATATAAGCAAGTGTTATAAACTAGGGTTTTTAGATTTGAACGAGTGGAAGATCTGTGTGATTAAAATGTGAAGAGCCAATTTGAGATTACGAACCAGAAGGAATTACATGGGTGTGAAAGGATTGGAAAATGCGTTGTCTTGTGAAGATTTTATCCAAGTTAGGGTTCGACAAACTAGGGCATGGGTTTAGAAGAGTTATATCGAGGATCTGAGATTAAAGGTTGGAGAAGAAATATAGAGTAATAAAGAGAGGGTAGGAGTGATAAAAATACCTCGACCATGGCACCCAAGAAAGGAAAGGGAAAAGTTAAGGCTAAACAACTAGAACCTGAAGTAGACACAAATGAAGAATGCTATGTAGAGATGCAATACCCAGATGGGGTGATGTTGTGAAAGGAATGGGAATCCCACTTAAGAAGCATACCTGTTAGTGACTATAATCACTACAAAAACACCATAGATAAAGATATGGCATTGGAATTAGTACGCCCCACCAACAACCGAACACCTAAAGGTTTTCCCATATATGATGATGATGTTAAGGTAAAATTGGTGAAGGCAGGGCTGTTACAACTCTATGAGTTGCCTTATTTTGGGAATCTAGATCACTTGTACCAGTGGTTGATGTCTCAAGTGCACGAAGATGATTTCCACTTTTTTGGGTACAAGATGCACATGACTCCCTATTTTATTTCACAATTTACAAGCCTCATATGTGAGGTAGATAGCCTAGAAGATGACCTTGGGGACAAGGAGGCTATTCAAGAGACTGTCACTGAGTATGCATGCAACAAAGGGTCATGGTACTATGATATTTCAGACATCAAGGACCCCATTATGAAGATGGTCATGCATCTGGTGACTAAGCTGAATGGCCAAGAAAGATGGACGTAGGTAAAAAAACCTTAGCTACATGTCTATAGTAAGATTACAGAGGGGACTATATACAACTTGTCCACGTAAATTATAGCGAATATTGTTAAGTGCGTGAAGGAAGGGGATAAGATCCTCTTTGGAAATGTCTTGCTCACCATGTGTTTGCAAAAATTGGAGTGCCAGATGCCTCAGACAAGTTCGTGTAGGAGTACCTAGCCGAAGAACCTTCACCCATGAAGAGGTTCGAGAAGTATTCTTGTGATACAATGACGGATCCCCATAAAGTGCAGCTGGAAAAGTGGTATACATGCTTGAGGAATGCATTCATGGTAGAGTGGAGGATCCCTAAACAACTCCTAATAGCCATTGAGGGAGAAGATGAGTTTACAATGAACCAGTACTACTGCTTGGGCAGATTCAAGCTTATTGACAAATCATGGATCCCTTGGTGCAAGCCTCCTTTCGTGTTCACTGCCTAATACTTCCAAGTGGGAGTAAATACATTTAAGGAATCAAAGAAGCTAAGGCTAGAACTAGGAAGGTTAGACCAGGAATATAGGGAGATGAGGAAGAAGCCGAATTACCTCGGTGGTAAGCGTGTGTACATAGAGAAGTACGTGTCATACGAGATCCAAATGACTAGTCTGATGATGCTTCCCATCACTAAAGGATCCATGGCACACATGTACATGTGCATAAGGAAAAAGTTTGAAAAGGGCACGTATTTTGAGAATGAAATCTCCATACCTGAAGACCCCTTGGGAAAGAAGAAGCCAACATCTAAGAAGAGAGGCAGAGGAGAGGAAGGACCACCAAGTGTTCTAATTGCTTAGATAGTGAGCATGCCATCCAAAAGCACAAAGCCAAGCACCTACATATGGAGAAAGAAGTCTCCAGTAAAGGAGAAGACGCCAGAAGTAGAGGCACTTGAGCAACCCACCACCATGGAAGAATCACCAAAGGAAGAAGAGAAGGCCAAATCTCCTAATCAGAAGCCATCTCTTAGGAAGAAGCAAAGGCTGGATGAAGAAGTTGACTCAGATGTAACCAACAGCCTAGATAAGTACTTGGGAGAAGGAGAAGATGAGAGTGAAGTATGTGGCAATGAGGAAGAAGATCCTGAGAAGGGAAAATATCCACATGTGTTTATTATCTACGACTCGGAGGAAGAGAACGGAGAGGAGAAGCAAGAGTTTGTATTTACATGGTGCAAGGGCACACAAGATGAGAAAGTCACCAAAGACATGAAGGTAGATGAGAAGGACGCCAAGGAGCAGGGAGCCATAAGCCTTATAAAATATTAGATTACTGAGTTAGCAAAGTGAGATGTGAAAAAGATGCTCAAAGTCCTTGTAGACCAAGAGTTAGAGTGCAGCACAGACATAGTGCTTAAGGAAGGGAAAGAGGAGAGCTTTAAAAAGGAACATGACAGCATAGGAGGCCCCACTCTAACAGTTAGCTTCCCCAAAGGTGTGCACTCAGGTAGGAGAACTCTGGATACAGAACATAGACATATAATGGGCTATGTGGATGACATGAAGAAGATGTTATGCGCACGGTTCCAAAGCACCGTACCCATGGAAAGGCTCCTAGCCATGAGGTCTTTTGAAAAGGATGACATGTACCCCAGGACCAAGAAGATGCTCTCTTGGGCATTCGAGTCACACATTGATGAGCTAGACTTTGAAGTCTACTAGAATGTACTCATCTCATTGCCATAATCTAAGGGAGACAACCCCTTAGTAAATGCAGATCTTTTAGATGAGAAAATATGCAATGCTTGGAAAAAAGTTGCAGTCGAGACCGAGACTAGGTTGTTCGCGTGAAATGATAGAATTAGAACATTGGAGGTGAAGTTGGGGAAGAAGGAGGAAGAAATGGTGGAGAAGGCCAAGAGTTTAAAATAGGAGGAATTAATCAACATGCAGTTAAGGCATGAGTTAAAGGAAGAAAAGGTAAAGGTGCAGGAGGTCTACAAGAAGGTGGATTCAATCAAGAGCACCATCATATTAAAGCACCTGGACCTTACGCCAATCCCTCAAAGGTACGCATCAACTTGGAATGCTTAGAAGACCTAACACCCATCCTCACTATTGAGAGGTGACAATTGGCATTGAAATCTGCAAAAGAAGTGGCCACGTGGTTGAAAGAGGAAGACCAATTGAAGGTAGTAGCAACTGTTGCCGAGTACAGCCAAGTACTCATAGAGATTAAGCTCATTGCCCAGTATATAGAAGCTACATATGACACAAGTGTGGATAGAGATAAGGTGGCGAAATCTTTGGTCACCACACTTGAAGAAAAACTAAAAGAGTTCCAAAGAAAAGAATAAAGGGAACAGGGCAGAGAGGGACAAGGTTCTGGCCAAGGTAGAAAATAAATTAGAGGCAATTGAGGCTTTAAGGAGCTCAATTAAGGCCCGACTGAAGGAACTATATCTCAAATTACTAGAATAATTCGTAATCTCACATACTTGGGTAAGGAATTGGAGCAGATTGTGAATATTTTGGGTGCCCAGGGAATTGGCCTAAGCTTTGATGAAGTAAGCACCCTGGTGGGTGACCTATGCTAGAAGGTGAAGGATGATGTCAAAGTGTGGAACAAGCTGGAGGTAGATCTATGAAAGGAATTTCCTAGCCTTTTGAATTGATGCCCTTCCCCCCCCCCCCCCTTTCTTCATTCTTTTCCCTATTCTTTCATTCCTTATTCATTTTTGTAAAGTATAAGTCTACATCTTGGTCAAGTAAAATTTTTTCGAGGATAAAGAATAGGCATAGTGTGGGGTGATGTTGGGCCCCTAGATTATTGACCAAGTCTAAAGGTGCATGGGCGTGCGGGATCCCAGTTACTGGATGGTGTGTAAGGAAAAAGTGTGCAAGAGAAAGGCATATAGCACGTATGACACGCAAAAGGAGGTTTGGGACTTAGCCAATTTGAGCACCCAAGGAAGGACATGTGAAAAGCATGATCGGTTGTGCATGGATAAGATGCCATCCTAGCAATAGGTTGGCCTAGGAAAGAGCATGCCTGGATGGAATCTTCTAGAAGATCATCATGAGATGGAATGGAGAGCCCAGGCTTGAAGGAACATGCTTATATGGAGGACAACATTCAAAACTTGGTGATGGATCTGAGGGCACAACAAGGTGACTTTGCAGCTTGGGAAAGTGATAAATAAAAGTGCCTACCATGGGAAAAAAGGGAGACACATATAGATATATACATAGAGGGAGATATACATAGGGAATAATAGGTTAGAGAGGAAAGGAGGCTCTACAGAATTGTTGTGAGTGAATATTCTAGTTCAGGAAAGGATGTACTAAGCATGGAGTTGTATTTTTATTTTCTGTTAGCTTAGCTACATATGTCCAGTGATGTGCATGACTGTGGTCTACACTCTTTGACAATTTGTAATGAATCAATGAATATGTTGAGGTTACCTATTATAAATAGATATGAATATCAATTGGTTTAATGTATATTTCATTCTTATGAGTTCTCTTTCCTTTCATGATATGAATGAATGGTTGTATATTTCTTTCTGTTATAGTATATGTTCTGGAATATACTGAAGCACTCGGTCTGAAGTGACTATAAGGATCTGGAGGCCGTTCTAAGCCCTCTAGTTCTTGTATGTCTCAAATCCTTTCCTAAATATTCTTACAATCATAGATAATTCTTCCCACTAGACTCACATAAAAGAGAGACTCAGCACCCACACATGCCTCGAGTGAGTGTTTAGCTTCTACTGGGTGATAGGCCAGTGCACATGGGGTTCTTCCTTTTGAAGTAGGAGTAAAAATGACTATAGATATCTTAAATGGAAATATGAATTTTTTTCCCAAATTTAGAGGTGATGAGAAGGTACACCCAGATTAACACATCACTGCATTCATTGTGGCATGCAAGATACTTGGAGTGGAGCATGAAGATGTTTCTGTTAGAGTTTTTATAGAGACCGGAGAAAAAATGTTGTCAACTAGTTCTATCATCTACCTTTTAGAGCTATCACTGACTGGACCACCATGAGAACTTAGTTTGAGGATCGATTCAAACCTGTTGAAGATGTACACACTCTCCTCACTCATATTTTTCAAATAAATAAAGAACCATATGAGCCTATGAGAGAGTTTGTTTCCAAGTTTTAAAAACTGGTCAATAATATTCTAGTAGCTACTTGACCTATGGATCAAATTCAAAAATGCTTTTTCCTAAATGCACAATTACTAGAAGTAAGCTATGTAATGAGAAGGGATAATCTTGATACTCTGGATGTTGATCAATGCTTATTCATAAGTGTTGAGGATGATTTAATAATGTCTAGGAAATTAAAAAGGAACCTACTAAATCTAAGGCGTACTCTTCAGGAAATAAATCAGATTAGTTAGTAAAAAAATTGGAAAATGATCTCATAGCTATCAAAAATTAATTGGCCCAAACTACTCCCTATAAGGATATTTTGAGAAGAAATTTTCAGCCTCAAAATCGATTGCCTCTTGTCCATCCAAAGTAATTAAAGGGCCACCTCTCAAAGTCCATGTCAATACAGCATGTGAAGTTCAGGAACTAGAAGATGAAGAGGAAGTTGAAGGATATGAATAATTTGAGGAGAATGCAGGTGAAACTCTAGAAGAGTTAAGTGATTCTCAGGTTAACTTCCTCAACACTGAGGGAGTTGATGATGCCATAGATGACTATGATGAAGCAGTGGAAAATATGAACAGTGAGTCATATGCTATCATGAACCGAGACTAAATGAGTAATAAAAAGGAAGTGGTCCAACCCACAAGAAGATCCAAGAAGGTCCTAGTTACCATCTCAGTTATTGTGAAAAAGAGGATCTCTTATCCATACCACTTCTACTCAAAAGATGAGTAATGCTAATACTTCGTCTACTTCTTTATATTCACTTGCGAATAAGGAAACCTCAAATGTTAAAGATGATAGGCCTAGGTGTTCTTACCCTTCTAGTTTAGACACCCCATCTATCTCAAGATCCTTTGACATAATTATCCACCTTAAGAAAACTAAAATTCAAAGTTCAAAGGCTGAATTTTATCATACCCATCATGATGCCTTTACTCAGGTTGTCAAATGTTTCAAATCCAAATCCAATCCTATTCCTACCACCTCTAAATTCCTTTTACCTACTCCTACCTATACACCTCAATATAACCTAATGGCGAAAAATCACTTCTATAACTGAGAAAATCAATCCTTTCTATATCAATCTGCTTATAGATGGTTATAGGATCAGTAATTGTGTCATTGATTCTAGAGCATCAGATAATGTGATGCCTACTAAATTTACTCATGCTTTAGAATTCAATTTAACATGTACCTTTGGTTATTGTTATTCCATGGAAAGAAAAGAGGTGGTGTTGGTACGAAATATTAAATATGCACAAGTTGATTTTGTTGCTTTCCCAGAGAAAAGAATTAAAGCTATCATTTTGGTAGCAGATATTCCCCCATCCTATGGTATGTTGTTAAGCATGAACTTATCTAAAGAAATAGGTGGAGAAATTCAAATGGATTGGTCACATGCTCTCATTCCAGTTAAAGGAAAGATGAATAATTTGTTACCTAAGAGGTAGACTAAGTATATTGCACATAAAATCGATGATCCTAAAGCACAAATCCTCTATGTGGTAATTGGTCACGGGAACTATATGATCATATAAAAAGAATATTTTAGGGTTTCTAAAGGAGTGATGGATGACCCTAATGGTTTTTGGATTCTTTAATTTGATGGTAGTTGTTCTTCAGCTGCTTCTGGAGAATAAGTGGTCATGTTTCCTCCTGAAAAGAAATCTTATCCTTTCTCCTACAAGCTTCAATTTGAAAACATGAATAATATAGTAGAATACAAAGCTATTTTTTTGGGACTATTAATGGTTAGGGAGATGGGGATTAATAATATTTTTGCACAAAGAGATGTAGAACTTATCATTAAGAAAGTCAGAGATATTTTCCAAGTTAAGAACAAGAGGCTAAAACACTATAGGATTATGGTATGGGATTCTATTGAATTATTATATGCCTTTTCTGTAGAAGTTGTTCCTAGGGAAAATAATACTACAGAAGATGATTTAGCCATCTCAGGATTCTTGTTGATCCCTCATCCTGACTTTTCCCAAGAAAAGTTCACAATTGAAATGATACATAGATCAAGTGTGCCAGATAATGCCAACAATTGGCAAGTATTCAATTATGATCAACATCTTCTTTATTTTCTTGAAATCCAAGATACTTTCAGTCAAATGTGAAGCTACTACTCATGATTCTATAGTATCTACCATGACTAAAGAAGGAACAAAGGAAGAGTATGATAAGGATGGTTGTATTAATTTTAAAGGTAAAAAGAAACCCAAAGGATTAGTAATTCTAGAAGACTTATTTGACAAACATGACAGGTATATCAAGTCAAAGATATCACATGAGGTTCATCAATCTACAGAGTATGAAAATGTCAATATTGGAAATAAAGAAGAACCCAAGCTTGTCAACATTGGAAAATGTTGCGCAAAAGAAGAGAAATAAAATGATAAGTTTACTAAAAAGATATGTTGATGTTCTGTCCTATTCATATGGTGATTTGAAATATTTCAAACCAAGAGAAGTGCAACATTATATTCGTATAAAGAAAAGAATCAAGCCTTTTCAGTAGAAAAAAAGACAATACAACCCAAATATTTCATATAGAATTTATTAAGAGATTCATTAGCTCTTAAAGGAAAAGATAATCTACCTAATTCATCACTCAACTTGGGTGGCCAATATTGTACCAGTAAGAAAAAATAATGGTGAGATCTAGATTTGTGAACATTTTTGAAATATGAATCAAGTCTCTCTAAAGGAAAATTATCCAGTTCCCATGATGGATCAGATTCTGCAAGCTATTATTAGCTCTGAAATGTTATCTATGCTGGATGGATTTTTAGGGTATAATAAGATCGAGGTTAATATCCCTAATCAACACAAGATGAATTTAAAAACCCCATGGAGAAATTTTTCTTATACGAGGATTCCATTCGATCTGATTAATATCGGTGCCACCTTTCACTAGGCATTGGATTTGTCTTTTGGGTTTTTGAAGGGAAAATGTATTGCTATGTATTTGGATGATTTAATTGTCTTTTCTAAGAGAAGGGAAGATCATTTCCAACATCTTGAAATTGTCCTTCAGAAGTGTAGGGAACATGGGGTGTCTCTAAACCCAAAGAAGTCTATTTTTGGGATTCAATGAAGGTAAGCTACTTGGACATATTGTTTCTAAAGAGGGAACCAAGGTAGATCCAAAGAGGGTACAAGCTATACACCTAATTCCTCTTCCCACAAGTAAAAAAAATGTACATTATTTCTTTATAAAGATTAATTTTTTAAGGAGATTTATTCCTGACTTTACAGAGCTAACTATGAGTGTAGCCAGGATGATGAAAAGGAAACAATATTTTTGTTGGACACCAGAAGGGAAAGAATATTTTAAAAATATAAAAAAAGCCATTTCCTAAAATCACATTCTTCTTTGCCATGATTTTGAGAAGGATTTCTTAATCTATTGCTATGCAACTGATAATACTTTGGATGTTATTCTAACACAGAAGAATCCTGAGGGGTGTGAATTACCCATTGCCTTCATGAGTTATGTCCTTAAATCTCATAAATTTAAATATACTCAAATTGAGAAATATTATTTCACTATGGTTAAAGTAGTTAAGTAATTTCATTTCTATATCCTCAGTTCTCATTCTATTGTCTTTGTCCCCAATACAACGGTTAAGTCTATTCTCACACAACAAGAGTTTGGGACCAAAAGAAGAAATTGGGTAGCAAGGGTGAAATATTATGATTTGGACATTAGGCCAAATAAACTATTCCAGGGAAAAGGGATCTATGAATTAATTGTTACAGGTGTTGAAGATAACCCTCCCCAAGAAGATAGGCATATCCCTAGTGTTATCTTCATCAGTTCAACTGATGAATGGTATGCTGACATTTCCCATTTTATTACCTATGGAGAATTTCCATCACATCTAAATGCTAAAGAAAAGAGATCCATTAAGCTGAGATCTGCATAGTATGTGCTTTGGGACAATTCCTTTTTCAAAAGAGGCATTGATGGAAGGTTTCTTAGATGTGTGGAAAAAGAACAGTAAAAAAGGTTTCTTAGAGTGTTTCATGATCAAGCTTGTGGGGGACATTTTTCATCCACTGTGACTACTCATAAAATCCTTCATGTAGGTTATTACTATCCAACTGTGTTTTGACATGCAACTAATTGGGTGAGTAAATGTGAGGCTCGCCAAAATTTTGTGGGAAGGCCTATGTTAGCCACTTTACCATTCAAACCAGTGGGGATATAAGAACCTTTTCAAAAATGGGGACTAGACTTCATGGGTACTCTTAATTCTCATTATAGTGTTTCACACACCCATGTATTAACTGTCACTGATTATTTTACTAAATGGGTGGAAGCTATTATAGTAAAAATCATAACCTCTGAAGTGGTATGTAACTTCATCAAGGAACACATTCTTCTTAGATTTGGGGTACCAAGTAAAATTGTTACTGATAATGCCTCTAACTTATCTTCTTATGAAATGATGAATTTCTACTATGGGTATGGAATTTCTCTTGCATATTATTTTGAATAATACCCCCAAGGAAATGGACAAGCAAAATCAACAAACAAGAATTTTGTGATCATCATTAAAAATCTTGTCAATGAATCACAGAGAAATTGGTATAAGTTATATGATGCTCTTTGGGTGGATAGAATTACTCCCAAGAGGTCAATTAGAATGTCTCCTTTCCAGGTGGTATATGGAACTGAAGATCAGTTTCTAGTGACTATGGAGTTGCCATCCTTGCAGGTAATGAAGACCATTGAAGATTCAAACTTGACCAATGCTTTGGAGAAGAGAATCATGTACCTACAAAAGTTAGATGAGGACATATTGCAATTGGTGGAAAAAATTGCTACACATCAGCAAAAAATTAAAGCAATTGTTTGATAAAAAGGCTAGACATGGAGACTACGAGGTTAGAGATATTTTTCTACTATGGGATAAGAGGTGGGAGCCTCCGAGAAGTCATGGAAATTTTGATTCTCTCTGGTTGGGTGCTTTCAAGATCAGACACTTCACTGGAGAAAATTATTTCTACTTGGACTATATTGATGGAGCCTCTCTCCTATTTCCATATAGTGGGTAGTACTTCAATTTATTTCAGTCCTAGGTTGCTATGTGGTCCATTGTATAATATTGTATAGTTTTATTTTTTGGTCTTTGTTTGGAGTTGTGTGGGTGTATCTTCTGTATTGTTTCATCCTTGACTCTATTTTTCCCAATGAATAAGGCATTGGTCTATTTTAGAAATCCTAAGATTCTGGAGTTCATATTATTTCTTGTTGTCTCAGTGCTCAATCCCAATCATATCCTTGAAAAGAGCTAGCTATTGTCACAATCCCAAGCTCTGTTAATTTTCCTCTCCAATTTTAAATTTTTTAAAGTAGGTGAATATCAAAATACTCTTGTGAAGGTATCCTAAGAAAGAGATAGTTCTAAACAATTAGTCATTTTTCAAAATTCTAATTTTTGAGGCTTTCTCAGTGTTTTGCGGGTTTTTTCGGCCTTTTCTATCCCTCATGTCCCAAGCTCCTTTGGGTTTTCTGTTCCTCAATTTTATTCTTTTAAAAATTGGTCTTACTTTTGCTTTGTTGTCAGGCTTTTCATATTTTCACAGAAATGGTATCCCAATGTACTGAGGGTGGTCTATGTCTACTCTTTCCGAATTATCTGATTTTCATTATGTTGTGGGTTTTTTGGCTTTTTATGTCTTGCGTGTCTCGAGTTCCGCTTGAATACCATTTCCTCGCAAGTCTGATTTTTCCATTTTCCACTCAATGTAGAACTTTCGAATCTGCATGTCCCGGCTATCCTGATGTCCCTTGGGATAATTGTGTAAGTTTTTTCCACTTTTGCTGCAAATAATCTATTTCAGCTCTACAAGTCCCAAATGTCCCGATATCCCATAGGAAAATTATGCACTTTTGTTCAACCTTACATTGTATTCATTGTTTTAACATTAGCATGGAGTATTAATTACCTCATTTATTTCACCCTGCCAACCTACTTGAGTTTAAATGCATATAAATACTCAGGTAATTGATCATTTTCACCACCTCACTTGTATTTTATATTGATCATTTGAGCTTCCCTCCTCTACATTATTCATATCCATGGTCAAGTCCTATTCCATTATTTTCAATTCTACAGGTGTAAAGACAAGTCATGAAACGTCGAGGTGTTGATCAAAGAACTAAGGAAATCTCTCACAAGTAATCTTTTTCTCCTGCTATAAAATGAAGATCAAATTTAAATGTCATGAGCATCTATCTTCTTAGAGATTTTTTGTACCAAACATGGGTGATAGTGAAGCTCAACACCTAGACTTGGACAATTTTTGAGCTCGAATCAATTGTCAAAACCCTACTCATGACTCAATTGATCAAAGATAGTGGGATCACAGAGGCTGGGGGTTTTTCCATTTCAATTCAATGTACTAACACAATATCAGCTTGTGGTTCAAGTTTTGACTTTGAAACAAAGGAAATTATCAATCCTCAAGGTCAGGTGGTGGCTCGACTTGATGAGGATTGTATTCGTAATGCTTTGAAAAATTCCCATGGTTGAAAATTTAATCACTCTTACCAAGGACTAGGCGTAAGGTATTTTTGATCAAGACAGTGAAACATACAAGAGTAGAGTTTCCAAGTCTTGGTTCAAGAACCCTAAGATAGGAGCCTCTAGGTTACCTAAGAAGAATTTTTCAATGTCATCACTCTACTAGCCAAGATAATGGGAATACCCTCCACCAATGAGTTTCACTATATGATGCGCCCCTGCATCAATATTATATGCAAGGGTAAGAAAAACTTGAACTGGGAAGGAATAATTTGTGATATCCTGACTGAGTAGTTGGAAAATGTTCAGAGAACTCAAACCTTCTACACGACCTCTTATCTGATGTAATCCATTGCATCTTATAGAGAGTGGTATGGTTTCTCTCTTGTGGATGATAAGAAATATGCTCCTATTTATATGTATCATCCATAGTTAATCCCGAAGGTTAGTAATCATAATTTTAGAAAAGTGAATGATGCACTCACGATGTACATTGTTATATTGTTAGAAGGAGATACCACTAAAATATTTTTTGATGAGGAAAAGCAATTGATCAGTGTCTATAATATATTTTTCAGTAAACTTTGGAAGTTTTCATATATAAGATATGCTAGATTTGAGGGGAAACCCCTGAAGCTTCCCACATAATGCAGTGATAAGATGGATTTGGTGGAGGCCTATAGAAAATTGGATAAATTACATAGGACCTATAGGGATAAGAAGATTACAGGTATTCATTTCCCAATCACAATGGGCAATTACACTTGCAGGACTTCCCTACATGCTTATAATGTTGAAAAGACAATTTCTCCTCTCAGTCTCCACTATTACAAACCCAAATCTTGCTTTAATATTAATGAGTTCATTTCCTCCAATTTCAGAATGGGTTATAAACATCTTCCTGGTATTGAAGTCTACTAGGCAGATTTTTTAGATGATTATGAAGCTCAGAGAAGGTACTATAGAAGATTATCTCTACAAAAAATAATGTATTTTGGTATATTTGATGTTTCTGAAGGATTGGAGTATGATGATGAAGAACTATAGTCTCTTAAGTATGAAAGGTAAATCAAGGACACTCCTATTGAAACCATTGATTGGTTTGTCAAAGAAAGAGATGATTTGAAGGGCTCAACAATCCTATCCTAGTAAAAATTAGAATTTGGCTTGATAGAAAAAAATGAATATGTTCATGGAAAGGAAATCTAGGTGTGCTTACTAAGATAATCCTACTCCATAGAAAGAAATACCTGTGTTAACTCTTGATATACTTGAACAATTCGTTCCTTCTCCTCCTTAATCATCAACTTTGGTATACACCAAAAAGGGGAAAGCCAATAAGGATGATAAGGCAGTTGATGTTATTTAAGAAAGTGAGCCCTCCCCTAAGTAAGTAGAAATAAAGGAAACAATTGTGGACCTGGATGACGATTATGATAGTTAAGGAATATAATAAGAGAATCCTAAGGAAAATTCATGGTAACAAAGTAATGTGAAGGAAGATCATTCTAAGAAAATTGTTTCAGAATCTGTAGGGAAATTTTCCAGGGAAGCTTCCGTCACCACTCAAGTTGATACCTCTATGTTGGAAGTGTTTTTTTTTAAAACCCTAAGTTCCATGAGTGCATTGGCCCTATTGCTTCTTCTAATTATGGTTCTTCATTTTCCTAGGTACAACCATTGCTGGAAGGTAAAAAAGGAAAGGTCGCTTCAAGTATCATTGCTCCCAAGGTTGATGTAGTGACATCTCTTCTAGGTAATACTCCTCTGGATAAAAATGCCAAAGTCACACCAAGATTACTTTCAGAATCCCAAAGTGAGAAATTCATGGAAATTTTAAAACGCAAGTTTGACAAAGATGAAAAGGACCTATCAATGGGTGACCTGGAGTTGACAGGAATCCCACTTAGTGAATCAACACCTAAAATTGAGGTGCATATTATGAGGGAGATTATATCTAAAGTGATTAAAAGAGTTGAAAAAGGGAAGTAAACACAAGAGTATTTAGAAGAGCATAATCAGATTTTATAAAGTTTCATCAAATTATTATTGGAAGAAGATAAGGTACTTGATCCTACTTCCTAGCTTACATTCCACCTCCTTGTATCTTATCTAATGATGAAGTCCAACACATCAAATACATTCACAAATATGCCACCTATGGGAAGGAAATGGAAGCTATGGTTGATGATTTTATATATACAGGTCTTAATTTTATTGAAATAGCATTCAAGGCATATGATAAAATTGCTAAAATTCGACTCAAGTTCTCTACAACACTCAGTGGTTTGGATAGAGATTTGAAATTGTGGAGTGAGTGCATTTAGGATCTTAGAGTGATGAGTGAGATAGATATACATATCCTTTTGGAAAGTAAGGTTTTTGATGATGCAAAATTGAATTTGTCCAAATAGTGGGTTTTTCAGTATTGACTGGAAAATAAATGTTTTGGAAGAGGCCATTGAAAAACTCAAGAATATGTTACAAAAAGGAGAAGATTTTAAATCTTGCGTCATGTATGAGTTCTTGGATACACATTTCCAAATCTTAGAAGAGAATTCAAATGATAAATTCACTATTCAAAATATCAAATTTCAATTTAAGGCTTTCGTTAAAGAATTTTTTTTCAAACAAGACACCATATCCAAGGAGAAAATGAAAGAAATTTTCACACTACAGGCTACTATCATAGATGTCAACAAAGATTTATTTGAAAGTTTGGAGTTAGGGAAAGACATGGAGAAGTGTTTGGGTAGTTGGAATCATGTCACTGCTAATACAACAATTCCCCAAGGAATGGAAATATCTAAAGCATTTAAACAATTCATAAATTAAGAGCTAAAGGAAAAAAGGACTACAAGTGCTTCTACTAGCATCTCGACTTCCTATCTTATTTTTTCCTTTCTTATTTTATAAATATCTAATTAAGGTGATTTTATCCCTTTAGGCCATGTGTTATGAAAGAAAGGGATAAATTGAGTTGTGAATATTTAATTAGATATTAGATTTAAGATTAAAAGAGAGGAAAATGAAAAGGCTTTTTATAACCGTTTCTCAGGGTTATTTAAAGAACTCTTCTTATAATTGTAAGGGATCAAGATTTTTATATCTAGATGTAAAATAATGTTGAAATATTCAATACAGAAGAGTTTTCCACCCTCTCTGATGTTTTGTCTCTTTCTTTTCCTTGTCTTATTCATATGAAGCTATGCATATTTAAGCAAGAACTTTGTGTCTTTCAATTGATAAGTGTATTTGGAACCTTTTGTATGATACATGTGTTTCCTATGTTTTTATATGCATAGTTTAAATCCTGTTATTTAATCAAGCATTAGTAAGATATCTTTATACTATCTATATGTCTAAAAGTGATCTCCTCTCTTCTAAATATTAGTCCTGACTTTTCCTTTTTCTTCTGTATTGAAATTTTTTGATGAATGTATCTTAAATATCAAAATCCTCACCAAAATATTGAACAAATATTTATATTTTAAATTAGTAGTTTATCTTGTTTCTCATTTGTGTTCAATAAGGGAACCTCTCCCATAAAGAGGAGGGACTACTGTCCCCTAATTATTGATTATTTTCAAAAGATAAAATTCTACAACCAACAAACACCAAATCGAAACCCAAATGCCCAGCTTAGAAATTATGATGTTAAAACATCTAAAACCCCTTAGCTCACCATTATATCCATGAACTCACCACTGATTTACTTGAATTTTGACCTTTGTGCTGACGTGGACCTATTCAACCTTTGACCCATCTACTACTCACTTGATTCATTAATGGCAATTTCGATTGAGATTCATTGGGATATTTTCCTTGCCATAGTGATTTCTTCCATGGACGACCCAAGATCAATTCCAATATTTCCCATCCAAGCACCGTGGCTCTATCTTCCATTAATACACCTTAATGTCAAGCTTTTCCTTTGTCAAGCTAGCCTTGTTTCTTCCTATAATAACATATCCCCTAGGTGTGTGCTTAACACTTCCATAACTATGGCCTTTTGAAATTATGAGCTATTCATGTCGGATCCTTGCTTCATTACTATTGATCCTCACCCAGAAGCTCAAACCTCTCTCCTTCAATACTTTGACTCTGCATAGTTTCCCTAATGCACCAAGTGACTGTGTTTGCTTCTCCTTGACCGAGTCATTTCAATGGCTATCCCGATATTGCATGCTTTGAGTGAAATCTTTTCTCGCCACTTCCTTTTCTCAACTCGTGCCATCCATCAATGTGTCATTGTCATCCATTATCACGAGCTCAACCTCCATTTAACATACCTCACAAACCTGTGAGCTCATAGGTAATATGTGATAATAATGGTATAGCTCTGATACCAAATGATAGAATATAATTATATTGCAATGACCAAAGAGGGACGGAAGCCTCACAAATATTATTGATCATGAAATCAGATTACATAACAATGCAAGAGCTGTAATATTTATAGATAGTATACAGCCTCATATGGATAGGCATGACATCCTATCAGGCACCAACTATGAAATGATAAGACCCATCTCACATGCACATGTAATTACTACTAATACCAATATTGAATGTTATCCAACATAACAATATTGAATGCAAGTCACTAGACTAGAGTGCACATGTTGCACATTATTAAGTAAAAGACAATGTAATAAAATGCAATAAATATGCCTATGCTAAATTATGGTAACATTCCTCCCCTTAATTTTGCATAGTTTCCAATGAAGTGGAGAGGAACTCTCTAAATAGTGTGAATTTGTCACGTGCAAGTGACTTAGTGAAAACATATGCCTTCTGTTCAGCTATAGGATAGAACTGGAGTTGTATGTTGTGCTTCAAGACATGCTCATGTATGAAATGAACCTGTACTTAAATATCCTTGGTTATCTCATAAAATACTGGATTGTGAACAAGCTTCAGAACTCCTTCATTATCAGCATATACTGGAGTATATTTCTATTTTGGTAGACCAATTCCTTCCAGTATTCGGCATAGCCATAGTGCTTCACAAAAAACTTCACCTGCAGCTTGATACCGTGATTTTGTAGAAGAACGAGAAACAAAGTTTTGTTTTTTTATTCCCCATGATATTAGTCTAAATCCCATAAAGAATACGAAGCTCGATGTTGACTTCCTATCATCCATGTTTCCTACATGATCTGAATCTAAATATCCTGTCAAGAAGAAGTTTTCATTCTTCTTGTACTCTAGACCAAGGTCAACTGTACCCTTTAGATATCTTAGTATTCTCTTTTCTACTTTCCAATGACATATTTTTCAGTTCTTGCATGAAGCATGATAAATAGATGACTGCAAAGCTGATATCTAGTCTAGTATATGTCAGGTAAATGAGACTCCCGATCAACTACCGATAGAGAGTTGCATTCACCGGTGGTGATGGATCAGAATGAGATAACTGAACTCTAACTTCCATAGGTGTAGCAATAGGAGTGTAGTCCATCATCCTAAATTTCTTGAGCATTGTCTTGGTGCATTTAACCTACGACACAAAGATATGATTCTCTTTTTACCATACTTCCAACCCAAGACAATAGTGCATAAGCCCGAGATCTGTCATGTCAAACGATTGATTAAAATCCTTCTTTGTTGCATCAATTGTCTTCACAGAACTACCTATAATGACTAGATCGTCAACATAAACAACCACAATGACAATCTCCCCCCTTTCTTTTTGAGGTAGCAATTGGGGTCATAAGGATTCCTTTTTAATCCATGACTTATGAGATGCTCATCAATTTTTATGTACCATGCCTGGGGTGCCAGTTTTAGGCCATATAGAGATTTTATGAGTCTGCATACCATCATCTCTTTTTCTAGTATTACATAACCATCTGCCTGAGTCATATAGAATTCTTCTTACAAATCTCCATTAAGAAAGAAACTTTTCACATCCATTTGGTGGAATTTCCAACCAAATTGTGCAGCTAGAGAAAAGATCATCCTGATTGTCTTGATCTTGGTTGTGGGAGAAAATGTCTCCTCATAATCAATTCCTTCTTATTGTGCATACCCCTTTGCTACAAGCCTTGATTTATACTTGTCATTAGTCCCATCTGATTTGTACTTAGTCTTGAATATCCATCTATCCAATGGGTTTCTTCCCTGGTGGAAGGTCGACAAGTTGCCATGTGTTGTTCTGCATCACTAACTGATACTCTAAATCCATGGCATCTTTCCAAGGTTTTGATTGTAGGGCTTCCTAAACTCACAGTCAAGCTTGTGAAGAGGTCAATTATGCCCTAATGAGTAGAGTTGTTGAAACAGATCTTTTTTTTTCAAGATATTTTTTTTTAAGATCTCCAAATCTGAAATATTCTACCAATAAGTTGGATCAATTGGCTATGCCAATGACTAATAAAAAAAATTACCTTCCAAATAAGTGGATAGGTCAAATTTTAGTTAAGGGATGCTTGGAAGGAATGGAGGCTGCAGGATGCTTCAATGGCTCTCCTTTGATGGAGATCTTCTTCTCCAATGGATCCTCTCCAATAGTGCTCCTCTTCAACCTTGCTTGGATAGAACCTGCTCTGATACCAAATGATAACAATGGTATAGCTCTGATACCAAATGATAGAATAAAATTAGATTACAATGACCAAAGAGGGATGAAAGCCTCATAAATATTATTGATCATGAAATCAGATTACATAATAATACAAGAGCTATAATATTTATAGCTATTAGATAGCCTCATATGGATAGACATGACACCCTATCAGGCACCAACTACGAGATGATAAGACCCATCTCACATGCACATGTAATTAATACTAATACCAATATTGAATGTTATCCAATATAACAATATTGAATGCAAGTCACTATATGAGAGTGCACATGTTGCACATTATTAAATAAAAGAAAATGCAATAAAATGCAATAAATATGCCTATGCTAAATTATGCTAACAATATTTTTACCTTGAAATCCATCCAAAGATTATACACCGATCCATCTCTGAGTTCCTATTACATTGATGATCCTAGAACAATTCTCTATAAGATCGATCTATGTCCACGACCTCCAAGCTTGAGGTCTCCACATCCCTGTGAGTTCATTATTTCAACCCTTTATGCTCATCTCGATCTGAGATCCCTATTATCATGGCTCATCCAACATTACCCTCAAGCTAGCCTTCAACTCACTGTAGTGAGCTCCTTTTCAATGTTCAATGCTTCACATCATGACCTTGCACTGCCAATTTGGTGAGCTAGCTTTCCCTATCACTTTACCTTGCCATGATGTCTGAGCCACCTACCATGCACTGAGCCCATACTCTCAAGCCAAGTTGAGATGATTCCATGTGTTGGGTTGATCTCATTGACTCAACCTAGATCATCGATCTTCTCACCAGGTTGTTCAATCTCATGCTCACTTTGACCCTTGAAATTAGTTTTTCCCTTGAAATTGATTTTCCTAGGATTTTATTAGAATCAAAGAATCATGAAACCTCAATAATTCCCTCTAGAATTAGTTTATCAATTTTGATCATTTTTCATCCATATGGCTGGAAGTGGGTCTACTAGTGGCCAATTTTCTGTTAGAACATAATGATTAAGTGGGTTGGCCACCCCTTAATAATATGGGTCCATCACTATTAAATAGGTTAATAGTTAATAATATAGAATATTTATATTTCTATTATTAAATATTCTAATATAGGTATATACTTTAGGTTAAATATATAATATCATGAAATTATTATATTTATAATATTAAATATTATAAACCTAGGTGTATGTGTCAACCCTTTTAGGTTGAAAATTTAGGTTGGAAAACATACCCGATCACCTTGTATAAAAAGGACATTAAGTTTCTCATTTGATATATTCGTGAAATATATCAAATGTGAAAATTATTTACCCTTGTGATTAGGGTTTGAAGGAGGAGGTGGAAAATACTAAATGTAACTTTGGTTCTCTGATAGTAAAATGTTATTTCAAGTGGTTTTTACCCTATTAGGGTTTTCCACTATACATATTGTGTCACCTATTTATTTATCTGTGGTATGTGTTTACTTATTTCATTATGTAATGTTTGTTTTATTATATGGCATAATTTATTAATGTTTAGTATGTATGAATTAAACCTGTAATTGGTGTATCCTTAATTTCTAACATGGTACCCGAGCTCGGTTTAAATTAAATAGGTTAGATCCAAGGTAAATTATTTAATGTATTTAATTTTTACAATTTTTTCCAACCAACCTGAAAGGTTATTTAATATGTTTGAGCTCCCTTCCTTTTTTTTGCAACCTAAGTTTTTTGTGTGAAGAATTTATGTGGATGCACAAGTGAAAATTTGGTAAGAATATTACCTCCTGTGAATACTTGCATGAAAAACCTGGTAAGGGTTAAATATTGTATGAAATATTTTCCTATGTTTATTGAAGTTTTAATGTGTGCAGGCCCAGGTTAAAATCTAGGGTAAACATGTAAAAATTCAAAGGGATACATTCTTCATTGAGAATAAGAATTTGATTTTTCCTATTGGCTTTGTTAAAGAATCTTGTAATGGGGAAAAATAATATTGTTACCGAGTACTCTGGTTTGAATTTTATTTTCTTAATTTAGTATCATCTATTTTTCAATGGGCTCCCTTTAATAGGGTTATTTCTAATTGTTTTTAATAAATTTATACTATAGTCTTAAAAATATAGTAATTCTTTATTTTAATAAAGAAAAATTATGGTGATTTTTTTTTAATATAATTTATACTCCGGTCCTTTCAGAATCTGCACAACAATAGTAAAAATTGGAACAAAAGGAAAATAAAAGTCAATTTTTTTAAAAAGAAATGATAGTTTCAGGAATTGGAGGCAATTTTAATCATTTCTTGCAATTTACCAGCTAGAACTCAAATTTGGGAAATACAACCATTTTTTGATTCAGTTAAAATTTTGAAATCAAATCGCCAGCGATTGACCCAATTGCCAGTTATTCACCCTAGAATCATGGGTGATTCATTGAATCACTAACAATTATTGTAGTTTGTTCAAATTTGGCATTTTATATAATTTACTTTTGTATATCTGTTTATGTTATGATTTTTCTTTAAATATATTTGATAAAATAATATAATATGGATATTATCATTTTTTTTAATAAAAATGCATCTAACTCTGTGCAGTACATTTTATATTATAATGGGGTGATTTTAAAGGTTTAGGATGACAATGATGCCAGTTATTTCTACCTCAATAAATCCTAGATCCTGAATGGAGCCAATTACAACATTTGGAAGATCATGGTAAAATTGGAACTTATGGTGAGGAAACTATGGACAATTATTTCAGGAACTGAGATTGTACCCACTAGTCGACAAACAACTGAAGATAATATAAATGCATTCTCTCAGCTTACACAGGAGGCCATTTCCATGATTTTGCACAATGTGAATGATGAATAACTTCTACACATTGGTAATATCGAACATCTGAAAGAGCTATAGATATAATTATAATCCATGCATGAAGTTACATGCCTATCTAAGATCATTAAGCTTGTTAGAATTTCTTACGACTCTTATAAAAGGACATGAAAAAGTAGTTAATTTCTAGGCCAAAATTAAAATTATTAAATAAAAATTAGATGGATTCAATTGTGATTTAATTAGTGAAAAATTAATCTACTTAATTGTTCAGTTAAATATACATGAAATATTTAGGAATTTTAATTATATCTTAAAATTAAAATATCAAACTGAAGATGAATTTCCTTATTTGAATACTCTAATCTCTTTTCTGATCCAGGAAGAGCAAGTGATGATTAAATTTGACTCTAAGGAGAATTCCTCTTAGGAAATTCTTTCTTAGAATTCAAAGTTCAAGCCTCACAAGCCCTTCTCTGATCATAAGTATAAATCTAAATCTTCTGAACAATTGCGTGTAATTTTTAATGGTAAATATCACAAATGTGGTAAATTTGGGTATAAAATGGAAGATTGTAATATAAGAAAACTATCCATAAAAATCATAAATAGATTGTTTTATCTAAATATAATTTAAGGAAAAAGGATAGTTCTAATGATCCTCCTAAAATTGTTTCTTTATACGTTGTTTTATACTCTTCCTCTAATTCTGAATGGATTCTATATTTAGGTGTATCAAACCATATGATTGGTGTTTCATATTCTTTATTTTATGTTGTGAAAATAAATGAACATGTATATCTTGGTGATAAATCAACCTTAGAAGTAATAGAAAAAGGAAAAGTAAAATTTTCAAATGGTGTTTTGAATAATGTTTTATTTGTTCTTAAACTTAAAAAATATCTTATCATGTTCCCAACTAAATCACGATTGTTTATCTAGTAAAATTTTTAAGGGTACTTGGTACATAAAGGATAGTGATGATAATATAATTCTTGAAGGAATTTAAAGAAATGGTCTGTATATTTTTTATGATTTCTCTTTCAGATCGTGTTTTATATCTCAAAGTTTGAATAATTCAAAACTAAGGCATGAAATGTTAGGACATGTTAATTATAGAAGCTTATATGAAATGTCTAGATATAATCTGATAAAAGGTTTTCCTATGTTGTATTCTTCTCATTATGCGCGTGAAGGGTGCTTACGCTCGAAACAAAGTGTTAAACCATTTCACTCACATCCTGAGGAGAGTTCCTCTTCTCCTCTAGATATTATTCATAGTAATGTTAGAGGACCTCTTGAAGTAGATTCATTAAATGGTTCTTTATATGTTGTGACTTTTATTAATGATTTCACTAGGATGATTTAGACATATTTTCTTAAAAATAAATCTGATGTATTTGGAAAATTTAAGGAATTTAAAGTATTTGTTGAAAAATCATCAAATTATAAAATTAAGAGACTTAGAACAGATAATGGGGGTGAATATGTTAGCAAGACATTAGAAAAAAAATGTATTGATTGTGGTATTAAAAGGGAATTAACTTCTCATCATTCTCCCCAATCTAATGGTGTTTTAAAAATTAAAAATAGTACTATTTTAGATATGGCTCACACTATGCTTCATTCTGCTGGTATTCCCAAATTTATATGGGTAGAAGTAATGAACACAACACTCTACATTGTAAATAGGGTTCCTACCAAAGTTATTCACCTTTCAAATCACTTAGAAAAATGGTCAAAACAAAAACCTGATATCTCTCATTTAAAATTTTTTGGTATTCCTTTTTCTTTATAAATTCCTATAAAGAAAAGAAAGAAACTTGATATGACTTATTTTTCTTGTGTTTTCATTGGATATGGTATTAACACTGCAGGTCTACAGATTTACAACCCTGTAAAAAGGGAAGTAATGGAAAACTGTAATGTGGTTGTGTTGGAAAAAAATTATGTTTATATGATAATGGTTATGATGTTCCTAACTCTATCAATATTTCTAATGATGGTTCTGATAATGAAAATATAGATGGTCATGATGATGTTTCTTGTGTTAATTATATGGATTTTTCTAAGTCCCATATTTCCCTAGCTAAGAAACCAAAATGGGATCAATATATGTTAGAAAGTTCTAATCCTATTGACTTTAGGAAAATGAACATAAGCCATCATACTTACCTTGCATTAATGATCTTGTATGAACCTGAGCCATAAAATTTTGAATAATATTCTCAATATGATAAGTGGATCAATGCAATATAGGCTGAATATAATTCCCTAATTCAAAATTAAACTTGGGAGTTGGTTCCTCCTGCTAAAAAAATAAGTTTTATAGGGTCTAGATGGTTATAAAAAGTAAAATATAATGTTGATTCTATTATTGAAAAACATAAATCTAGACTTGTTACTAGAGGTTTCACTCAGAAACCTAGTATTGATTATGTTGAAACATTTACTCTTATAGCTAAGATGAGTACTGTTAGGGCTTTGTTTGCTATTTCTACTCATTTTGGGTGGGAAATACACCAAATTGATGTGAAAAATTCTTATTTGAACGGTAATTTAAAAGAATAACTTTACATGTCTCAACCTAAAGGATTTTAAGAAACTGGTAAAGAAAACTATGTTTGTAAGTTGAAAAAATCCTTATACATTTTAAAGCAATCTCCTAAAGCTTGGTATGCAAAAATTAATTCCTTTTTTAAACAGTTAGGTTTTTTTAACTTTTCTTCGAACAATGATCTTTTCATTAAACAAGAAGGATTTCATATTATCATTATTTGTATATATGTTGATGATTTTCTTATGACTGGTGATAGTCCTGCTTTAATCTGTAGAATTGAAGAAAAATTGAAACAATACTTTGAAATGATTGATGTAGGTATCTTACATCATTTTCTTGTCATGGTTGTATTTCAAGATAAGCATTCTATTGTTGTTTCTCAAGAAGAGTATGCAACAAATGTACTAAAAACATTTAACATGATTGATTGTAAACCAATTTCTACTCCTGTGGAAGTTGGAATAAAACTTTATCCTAAACTTGCATGCAAAAAAGATGATCCTACTTTATACAGGTAGTTAGTTGGTAGTTTGATTTATATAACTATAACTAGACCAAATATTTCCTATGTAGTAGGAATTGATTCAATGTTTATGTAGGAACCGTGGAGAGATCATTGAAATCTTACAAAAACAATTCTTAGATATATTAAGGGAACAATCAATTATGGGTTGCATTATACTAAGAATGAAAATGATAACTTGTATGGATTTTGTGATTCTAATCATTCTAGTGATCTATTGGATAGAAAATATACTTTTGGTTGTCTTTAAATTTGGTGCAAGTGCCATTACTTGGTGCAATGAAAAGCATCCAACTATTTCTATCTCTTCAACTAAAGCTAAGTATAGAAGTGTAATGGAAGCTACAAAAGAGGCTTTATGGATGAAGAGGTTTTTCAATGATATAAAGATGAAGAATCCAGGTAGTGTTCCTCTATTCTACAACAACTAGAGCACCATATCTCTTGCACATAATCCATTACATCATCATAGGATGAAGCACATTGAAATACATATACACATCATCCGTGAGAATGATCTAAGTGGTGAGATAGATCTCAAGTTCGTACCCACTCAGGATTAGGTTGTTAACATCTTGAAAAATCCCCCGAGTGCTACAAAGTTTCTTGAATTTCATGAAAAACTTGGATTTTTGGAGTTACCATTGAAGAGGACTGTGCATGAAAATGTCACCTCCTAATGGAACTTGGTATTTGTAAAATAAAAATGCAAATGTAAAAGACCTTCGAGCACATGTATAAAGACCTGTTGATGCAAAATCACAGCACCCCTGGATGCACATCAGGCTTCTAGGTTGATGTTCAGGCATCCAGTGTGATTACACAACATGGAAACCTCTCTCCAAGCGTGGGACTTGTAAAACCGAGAGAGGAATCTCCAGAGAAGGCTGGTTCCTGCTCCTAAACTACCTGCCACAAGTTATTCCAGTGCAGGCAAGCTAATCTAATCCTAATCTAACCATGCCAAGGAGACAGAGAGAGAGAGAGATGGGAAGAACATCAAAAGCCTACACTAAAACGGTGATACACCAGAGAAGGAAAATGTTGAACATCTATCAAAACTGCCATGGGACAAAGAGAGGTGAGCCATTGGGAAGGATGGACAGAAGCATCACAACCCCAAGGATAGATTTCACACAGAAAATGTCCCAAAACTCCATGAACATAGCTCCAGACCTGCAATGAACATTCAAACATGCACAGACACCTGCAATGAAGAGAGGCAAGAAGAAGACAAGCAAAAACGAGAGAGGATGGACAAATGCATCACATAACACGTTTTGTTGCTCCAGTGGTTTGCACAGAACATCATTCCATTAATGGTAAAAGGCAAGAACGCCATTACAGAGAAAGGGAGGAGGTTCGAACTCCATTTTCAACCCTAGAGAAGAAAAGAAGGGAGGGCCGAGCAGAAAGATGAACAACCTTTTTTATATTTTGCCACTCCTTACAATATATAGGAAGAATGAGAGAAGGAAGAAAGAGTAAAGTCAGATCTCCTCCAACCACCTCCAGGTCATATTTTAAATCATTTCATCATGGTAGAAGCGACGGATCCTGGCAAAACGGCGGGCTGTCTACTGCATTAAAACTGGTCGCTGAAATGTCACTTCTGTCATTACCACGTGTTAGAGCTGTTTCTTGATTTTCTCTCTCTAGACTGCACCAAAACTCAAGATTAGCCCCATAATCATGTAGAGGATTTTACTAGCTTTCCGTTGATATAAGGAACATGCAAATCCGAGCTCTGGATCAAAAGATATGACGATTTGAGGATTTAGGGCACCGAACAGGCGAAAACAGATTTTTAAAATATTTTCCCACGCATTGCCACCTGGATGACACGTGGCAGAATCTGATTGGATGAGAAAGGTCTTTAGCCCATCGGGTTCGGGATTCTCCTCTCCATTTGCATCGGGTTTGGGAGGTGGCTCAACATATCTTTTCGCCCCATGCTTTTCCAACTTGTTTCCCCGACTATGAAACCCGATTTTCTTTGTGCGTCAGGCTTGGAAGACCCGACGACATATCCCTTTGTGTGGGGTTTTCGCTTGGATACGTGGCAGCTTCTCATTGGTTCGGATCAGCGCTCGAAAACTTTCCCTTTGACTTTTTGACCTTTTCCCTTGTGAGGACACGTGGCAACTTCTGATTGGCTCTCGGCTCCTTCGCGTACTTCGCCTCCATTTGTCCCGGATGTCCCATTTGATTTTGGACCCTTTGTGCTCATTTCGGCCGATTCGGCCGGTTCGGGTATTTTTGGCCCACTTGTCCCACTTTGCTTCGGACTGACTTGACCCTTTTTGGCCGGTTCGGCCGGTTCGCGCCCTATTGTCCCGCGCATCCCAATTGCTTTTGGGCTCCTTGTGATGATTTCACGCGATTCAGCCGGTTCGGGCATTTCGCGTCCATTTGTTCCATTTGTCCCGAACTGCCCCTTTGTGCTTATTTCGGCTGATTCTCTCTCTCGGTCAAACCGGCATTTCACGCCAGCCGCGTACTTTAGTCCCACTTGTCCCAAATTCTTAGTGGGCCGACTGGACTCATTTCGGCCGGTTCGGGCGGTTCACGTACTTTTGTCCCATTTGGCCCAACTTGTGCTGGACTGGGACTTAGCCGATTTTCACAAATTTTCCTGGCCCGAACTACTTGCTTTCTGCAACCTTCTCCACACTTTCTCAGAGCTTTCTCCTTCCAACTTCGACCAGGGGAGTTAGAAAAAATCTGAGGGGACCCTGGAAACATGAATTTTGGCCCCGAATCAATCAATTTTTCTGGGACCTGAGAATCTAATGCATGTTATCGAAATTTACCCAGTGGGGGTGAAATTTTGATAACAATTTGGCGACTCAGTGGGGGCATCTGCCTGCTAGATGAATGATCAGTAGCCTGAAGCATCCATTGGGCATGGAGTCATGAGTTGCAACCTGTAACTGATCTGAACTTTGAAAACCTCCCTCTGAGCCACTTGGAAACCCATTGAACTTGGAGTGTCTTCACCAAGATGCCACTGAAATGAACCGTGCAAGAGCAAAACCAGCAACACCAAAACTATGTACAGAACTGAAAATCATACATGCTCCAAATGGAACATGCAGAGTGTGCACAAGCACTTCTTCTGCTGAAAGCAAACCTATCTACTCTACTCTAACTGGAAGCAAAGGCAAGCTAAACAAACCCTGCAACTGGTTGTGAGAAATAGCTTCCTTTCTTCAAAATTGGCAGCCATGGAATTGATTTGGCACTGATCATGGCTATTTGGATGGATGGAAAATCAACAAGAAGCTGGTCTTCTATCCAAATTATCAAGGTATCAACTGAAAAATCCAATACCTCTTTTAGTTGCTCTGCATTTGGATTGAAGAGGTATAGCAGCTGATCCTTGGTACTTTGTAGCTCGTCCTCATGCTCAGAAGCAAGCATGACTGGTTTTGGCTTCTCCCTTAGCTCCAATGAAGCCAAGTACCTGATTGGGCAAGGTCTGATCTGTTTGATATGCCCATTTCTGTGATTTTCAACTCCAAGAATGGAGTCTTCTTGTAGACCCTCTTGAATGGATGACGTGGAAGAAATGGGAGGACCCTTCTGCCCTTTCTCTTCCTCCGATGAATAACATGGAATATTTAAATCTTCCAATTTTGGTTCCAAAGGGCTGCTATAAGATGCAGGCTGCTGCAAATGAATGCTCTCCTTCATGACAGCAGACTCTTGTGTTTGGAATGTGGATGATGAAAGAGAGAATGGTGAAAACTCAACCGGCTCTTCTCCATCAAAACAGTCCTCCAAATCTGACAGGTAAACAACCTCATTGCTGTCCTGCTGCTCGTGTTCAACTTCCTCCATGGTGTCCTGTTGATCTGCAACTTGACCACCATGGTTTCCTTCACTCTCCAATATTGAGTTTGAGAGATTAAACTCCTTTTCAGTGCTAGAACTTGAGAGAGATGAAGTGGAAAGAAGAACTGAAGGTTCTTCTGTAACCTGCTTTGTGCTCAAAGCCCTTGGATCTGAGTTTTTCTCCTCCATAGCTAGATTGTGCTCCTCTTCTTTTGGATTTGGAGCAGCTTCTCCTTCCTCCAATGTTTGAAGGCAATCTTGCTCTTGATTGAACTCCTTCTCCAGCATGAAGTTTGTCAAGTCAAACTCTTCAATCTGCTACTCTAGAGGACAAGTTGGGGCTGCAAGATCTTCTTCTTCTGCTATAACAAAATCAGTCCTGACCACCATTTGTTCTCCAACCCTAGCTTCTTCTGTAGGTTTGACCATCAAGGGGATCCTTGTCATCCCAAATTTGGCAGCCCAAACCTTCAAGCTGTCTGTCATTTCTTTTCTGTTTGGCTCTTCCTCCTGCTGTCCTTGATGACTGATTTTTACAATTTCTTCTTTCCCACATGGAATTGGGAATGCAAAAGGAGGGATAGGTTGAAACTCCATTGATTTGACAATTTTTTGTGGTGGTGGAGGAGGTGAAACCTCTTGTTTCTTTGGAGGAGGGGGTGTTTCTGTTAGCTCTTATGGAGGGGATGACTGTTTGGAAGGAAAAAGGAAAGAAGAATCGAGGTGTGGTGGAAGACTGAGAGGTGGAGAAATGGATTCAACACTTGGGACAGTAGATGGAGGGTTTGAAACTTGACACTGTTGAAATGAAACAGATTGGGAAAGAGGAAAAGAAAAGGCATGAGATGGTGTGTTTACCTATTGACAAGGTTGCTGAATACTTCTCTCATACATTTCTATCTCTTCAATCCACTTTGCAAGCAAAGGCAGCGTTGCAATCATGAAGTCAAGCTTCTCCTGAGGGCTGTAATGCCTTGGAAAAGGTCCCACCCATGGACAGGGTGCTCCACAACTGATTCCAAATGCTCTCATCTGTGCCTGAGCCCTGGACTGCACCATCCCCTCCATATTTTAGATTTTCTCCAACAGACCAGCATCTTGGATCTGATGGTCTTCATTATATGCACACCCTTGCTCTTGGAAAGCTCCATAGCCAAACTGACTTTGGCACTGCTGCTCATATGGGTATGCATACTGATCTTGAATCTGCTCAAAATGCTGATTTGGAGGATTTGCAAAATGTGTTGGAGGTGAAATATACTGCTGTTGTTGATGTGAAATCCATGATGGAAATGAAGTCATGATTGCACAACTTCATGGAATGGAAAAGAATGAAAGGGATGGAGAGAAAGATGGATGAAAATGTATGGAAACGGGTCTGCAAGCTCAGAGAAATGGGTTGCTGATCAGATGGAGTCGCCAGATGTGTTTGCAAGTGCCTCCAAAGGCTGAAATCTTCACAGGAACACATCAACCTGCAAAATATGAAGTGAAAGACCTCTAAGGTCCCACCCGACATGCCAAAACTGTTGATGCAAAATCACAGCACCCCTGGATGCACATCAGGCTTCTAGGTTGATGTTCAGGCATCCAGTGTGATTGCACAACATGGAAACCTCTCTCCAAGCATGGGACTTGTAAAACCGAGAGAGGAATCTCCAGAGAAGGCTGGTTCCTGCTCCTAAACTACCTGCCATAAGCTATTCCAGTGCAGGCAGGCTAATCTAATCCTAATCTAACCATACCAAGGAGACAGAGAGAGAGAGAGAGGGGAAGAACAGCAAAAGCCTACACTAAAACGGTGATACACCAGAGAAGGAGAATGTTGAACATCTATCAAAACTACCATGGGACAAAGAGAGGTGAGCCATTGGGAAGGATGGACAGAAGCATCACAACCCCAAGGATAGATTTCACACAGAAAATGTCCCAAAACTCCATGAACACAGCTCCAGACCTGCAATGAACATTCAAACATGCACAAACACCTGCAATGAAGAGAGGCAAGAAGAAGACAAGAAAAAATGAGAGAGGATGGACAAATGCATCAAAGAACACGTTTTGTTGCTCCAGTGGTTTGCACAGAACATCATTCCATTAATGGTAAAAGGCAGGAACACCATTACAGAGAAAGGGAGGAGGTTCGAACTCCATTTTCAACCCTAGAGAAGAAAAGAAGGGAGGGCCGAGCAGAAAGAATGAACAACCTTTTTTATATTTTGCCACTCCTTACAATATATAGGAAGAATGAGAGAAGGAAGAAAGAGGAAAATAAGATCTCCTCCAACCACCTCCAGGTCGTATTTTAAATCATTTCATCATGGTAGAAGCGACGGATCCTGGCAAAACGGCGGGCTGTCTGCTGCATTAAAACTGGTCGCTGAAATGTCACTTCTGTCATTACCACGTGTCAGAGCCGTTTCTCAATTTTCTTTCTCTAGACTGCACCAAAACTCAAGATTAGCCCCATAATCATGTAGAGGATTTTACTAGCTTTCCGTTGATATAAGGAACATGCAAATCCGAGCTCTGGATCAAAAGATATGACGATTTGAGGATTTAGGGCACGGAACAGGCGAAAACAAATTTTTAAAATATTTTCCCGCGCATTGCCACCTAGATGACATGTGGCAGACTCTGATTGGATGAGAAAGGTCTTCAGCCCGTCGGGTTCGGGATTCTCCTCTCCATTTGCATCAGGTTTGGGAGGTGGCTCAACATATGTTTTCGCCCCATGCTTTTCCGACTTGTTTCCCCGACTATGAAACCCGATTTTCTTTGTGCGTCGGGCTTGGACGACCCGACGACATAGCCCTTTGTGTGGGGTTTTCACTTGGATATGTGGCATCTTCTCATTGGTTCGGATCAGCGCTCGAAAACTTGCCCTTTGACTTTTTGACCTTTTCCCTTGTGAGGACACGTGGCAGCTTCTGATTGGCTCTCGGCTCCTTCGCGTACTTCACCTCCATTTGTCCCGGATGTCCCATTTGATTTTGGACCCTTTGTGCTCATTTCGGCCGATTCGGCTGGTTCGGGTATTTTTGGCCCGCTTGTCCCACTTTGCTTCAGACTGACTTGACCCTTTTCGGCCGGTTCGGCCAGTTCGTGCCCTATTGTCCCACGCGTCCCAATTGCTTTTGGGATCCTTGTGATGATTTTACGCGATTCAGCCGGTTCGGGCATTTCGCGTCCATTTGTTCCATTCGTCCCGAACTGCCCCTTTGTGCTTATTTCGGCCGATTCTCTCTCTCGGTCAAACTGGCATTTCGCGCCCGCTACGTACTTTAGTCCCACTTGTCCCAAATGCTTAGTGGGCCGACTGGACTCATTTCGGCCGGTTCGAGTGGTTCGCATACTTTTGTCCCATTTGTCCCAACTTGTGCTGGACTGGGACTTAGCCGATTTTCACAAATTTTCTTGGCCCGAACTACTTGCTTTCTGTAACCTTCTCCACACTTTCTCAGAGCTTTCTCCTTCCAACTTCGACCAGGGGAGTTAGAAAAAATCTGAGGGGACCCTGGAGACATGAATTTTGGCCCCGAATCAATCAATTTTTCTGGGACCTGAGAATCTGATGCATGTTATCGAAATTTACCCAGGGGGGGTGAAATTTTGATAACAAGACCTTCGGGAAAGTGTATTCCTCCTCATCTTCTTTTTTAGAAAGAAATTTAGAAATAACTTAAAGGAGGTATTCAATAAAATATTTTGTGCTATTGGGTTTACTAGTAAATATCCAGTGCAAGCATATTGTTAAGGAAGTCCTTAGTTATAAAATGCTCTTATATCCTTGGGTTCAATAACCTTTTATGAGAACTAGTGAGAATATGTAAAACTCACAAATCATAATTAACCTCTAATCATGGGATGATCTTTGGGATTCCAAATCCTTTTGTACTAAAAGGTAACTTGAGTATGATGAAGGTGTTAGAATTCCTTCACCATATTTACTAGCCCAAGACCTTTATGGTTTAAGGATTGTAAATCTTGTAGTGTACCATGAGCAGGTAATCTATAGGAAAATGTTACCCCACTTAACATTAAAGGGGAGTGTTGGAACATAATGATTAAGTGGGATGGCCACTCCTTAATAATATGGGTCCATCACTATTATATAAGTTAATATTTAATAATACAGAATATTTATATTTATAATATTAAATATGATAACCTAGGTATATACTTTAGGTTAAATATTTAATATCATGAAATGATTATATTTCTAATATTAAATATTATGAACCTAGGTGTATGTTACTACCCTTTTAGGTTGAAAATTTGCATCGAGAGACATACCCAATCACCTTGTATAAAAAGGACATTAAGGTCCTCATTTGATATATTCGTGAAATACATCAAATGTGAAAATTATCTACCCTTTTGATTAGGGTTTGAAGTAGGAGGTGGAAAATACTACATGCGACTTTGGTTCTTTTATAGTAAAATATTATTTCAAGTGGTTTTTACACTATTGGGGTTTTCTACTATACATATTGTGTCACCTGTGTATTTATATCTGGTATGTATTTACTTGTTTCATTATGTAATGTTTATTTTATTATATGGCATAATGTATTAATGTTTAGTATGTATGAATTAAACATGTGATTGGTGTATCCTCATCTAAAATTTTTATCCTAAGAAAAATTGGATCTCCCTCAAAATCAAGAAGAGAAAAATTCTTTTGAATGGCTTATAACCTCTCCGAAGTAACTACAGAGTCATGAAAACATGTTTTTAACTGTAAATTCATAGAGTTTCTTTGTGAACCCCTTTTCTCACTCCCAAGGTCCAATTCGTCCTCATTTTCCATTTATTTACAAGGGAAAAATGAATAACATAGTCTTGAATATTCTTCCATGGGTCCTAAAAACACCCTATTATATGAACAAATCTGTAAAAAACCTATTCATCCCTATGTACCATACAAAAACTAGCCTCCACACTGGGAAATCTCTAAGTTCATTAAATTTTATATTAATGAGGACCCTCAAAAACACATCTTAGACTTCTATCATGCATGTTATATCATCACACATGATTGATATCTCACTTTAAGTATGTTTCTCAAGTCCTTAGTAGGACCTACATTATATTTTTATAACAATATCCCGAAATACTCACTTTTTTCCTTCACACATCTCATAGAAATATTCTTATAGAATTTCTTGATTCATATTACCCATAAAGTTACTATTACATACCTTTACGCTATCAAACAATTTAAATATGAATCTGATGCAGATTTCATCACCCTCTACAGAGGTATCATCAATTAATTATCCTTCTCCCTCTCATAAACCAAATTAATTGAGTTATTTGCTTATTCCTATGAAAAACACATCATAAAAAATTCAAATACAATATTTCCAAATGTTTGATGAATACTTTACTATGAATCAAAAATTATAGATCCTCAACCTTGAGGATGGTAAAGTCAAGCTCACATCAAATAAACCTAATCTCGAGTCCTCATTTAAACCTTCTTCTAGTCATGATAAGTCAAAAAATTCAATAAACATAGTTGTTGTAAATCCACTTCCAAAGTTCCTTCTAATTTCAAACTCACCCATCCTTAATGTAACTATACACCTATTGGGGAATCCTATAGCGTAGTCTTCAATAAGATCATAGTTGTGTGTATGATCACACTTCCTCCTATCTTCCCCATTAACACGTGTGTATCAAATCCCTCTTGGTATCGATAAAATGACTATTGTAAATACCATTGGGTTCGAGGTCATGACATTCAAAGGTTTCATTAATTTAGAAATATCCTTTAGGACCTTATAAAAAAAGGTGAGTTAAAACTTGATAATCTAAAGGCACCTCCAAATCATAACTTAGACATCTTTAAGAAATCATTTACAAACCATGCCCCATCCACAAGTCAACCCCAATAAAATTTCATCAACTCTCATCACACTACCAATTCCATTAAATATTTTTCATTTACACCCTCATCTTATAATGTTTCTTTGACAAAAACATCAACCGAATCATCCACTCCTTTAACACCTAGTATTTCTGCCACAAAATCACCTACTGAATCCCACAAATCCTCTACTATTGTCTCTAAAAATACAATAGATCCCCCTACATCCACCACATATACTTTAATCTCACATGTGAACTTTTTGAAATATTCAAGAAAAAAACCCATCATAGAAATCACTCAAATTTATTTTGAAGATAATGGTACTCGACACTATATCTAAAATATCAAAAATTCCACTACACAAACTCCAATCCATCCATCTAAAAAAGTAGAAATCACATCACAAAATCATATAGAAACCTCAAAAAAAACTATAAATCCCTTAACGTTTATCGTAGGGCCTCACCCCTCATCTAAATTCACAGTCACTGTCATAAAATCCAAGATCATTCCTCCACTAGAACCTAAAAGTGTCACACCAAAAATGATCCCTTCAGCTCCAGCCTCCATATCATACAAATAAAAAAAATCCTTCAACATCAGATTTGAAAGGGTATTATGTGAGAACCCTTGAAAATATAATCTAACTATCCATCATAGTGTTACCCACTCTCAAATCATTTGGCTCTTAGGGGTGGAATCCCTCCAAGTAAAAATTCAAAGCATTCTATAAATATCATTAAAAACCAAGACATTTCACTGAGGACTGAAAATTACTCCACATTATTATTCAAATCCTTACTAATAAATGGATTCTCCCTGTATATCTAGAACAACCAAATCAAGTTGAAACAACAATAAAAAACCCCTAAAACCAGAAAACCCAAACCATCATTTGATACTACATATAAAAAATGTGAGGCCCTTTCTAGTAAGACCTCACTCCATCAAATTTCTGTTGTTATTATAATTAAAATATCTCATATGCAAGAACCTAAGGTTTTATATCAAAACAAGTCCAATATCTCCATCCCTCTCACTCTTGAACCATCTACTCCATCAACTTATAAAACTAATATATCTATCCTTACCACTCCATACACCCAATCCACCTCCTTTTCTCAAAATACCATCATTAAAGAATTCCATTTAACTCCTATAAAAAATGTCCCTTTATGAGATTGGGAAAACCTTGCTACAACATTGACAAGTGATGATCGAGTACCTTCAATCTATATGAGTACATTCTAACTATCCCCAACCATTCATAAATCTTATTGGCACTCTCAAAATGTTTACCACCATCACTTTCAAAGATTCATAGATCACATCTTTGAAAACCGAATATCGTAATATCCCATTCTTTGTCACAAACCAAATTGACAATACTCTCGTTAAAAGAGTTATGATCAACAACGGCACTAGCATCAATATCATATTATCACATGCTTTTAACCTGCTATGTACCTTAGGATATGATATTATAATGTAAGTGGGTTGATGGAGATGCCGACTTGTGGTACACATCCCTTGAGTTAGTTATATGTTTATAATATATGGGTTCACATAGGAATTATTTATATTAGGTAATGATTCGACCTAAATTGGGATTAGGTGTTTGAAGTTAATACCTTCAAATTTTTTATCCTTTTACCTAGTTCTAGCAATAGAATATTATATTGATATAGATGTATCTCCCATGTTTAAATTTCTATTTATGATATTAAGTGATTCACCTTCTACCTCCAGTCTCTGATAGCTCCTTTGCTTCATAATTGTTAACCCCCAGAAAGCAGAAATAGCCTCAGCATTGTGGTTAGTTTGAATCCCAACGTTGTAATAATACCCAAAAATTAAAGTACCAATTTGTTCTCTAAACCCCCCCCCCCCACACACACACACACAAAACTTTACCCATGTTCCCTTTTGATTCCCCATAGAAGTTCAAATTAATCCACTCCTTACCCGGTTTTTTCCATCCCTTCATCCTAGAATTCTATTTAGGGGGATTGTTTTGAACATTCACCCCACCCCAATTTTTGGAAATTTTATTCTGTCATAAGAAAAGTTTTCTTATTGTTCTAAATAATGGATAAATTAGAATTGATTGAATTACAACATTGAACCATAATTATTTTCTCTAATTCCTTATTACCCTTAAATATTCTTCTATTCCTCTCCTTCCATATTTCCCAACATAGGTGCATTAGTGTAAATCTCTATAAATGCCTAAGATCCTGACTCCTAAAAGGGAATAACCATTGACTCCAAATCATTTTTAAAGGAGGATAGGAAAATCCAACTTATCTAAAAAATTGTTAATAAAGCATTCCTTACCTTTTCACAAAATTTACATTCAAGGAAAATGTGGGTTGATTTTTCAACTTCATTTACACACAACACACACCTATTAACCATATGGAAGTTTCTTTTTTTGATATTGGCACCCATTATTATTTTTTCATATAGGACCAACCACCAAAACATATTAAATTTTGGAGTAACTTCTTTAATCCAAATGCCCTTCCATCTGAATTTTTCATAATCTATCTCATTTTCAAAGTAAGTTTTGTAGGCACTCCTTACAAAAAAAGTAATATTTACCTCCTTTGACCAGTATATATTGTTTGGTTCACTCTTACTATCCATAATCACCCAAAAAATTAGATTGTTAAGAGAGTTTAGTTCACTATTGTTGTGTCCTTGATGTTCAATGATTTTTCAAAATCTAAATGGGTCCTCTAAGTTAAAGTAATCTTTCACCCGAGTACCATACTTTTCACTGGAAGACACTTGAAGATTGGGAAAGGTGTATTTGAGCAGGAAGTCCACTAACCATTTGTTTTCCCATAATTTAACAACATTCCCATCTCCAATTTTCCATTTCTGGCCTTTTGAGATTATTTTCTTGGCCCAATTAACTGAATTCCAGAATGTAGACTCTTCATAATCAGGTATACTGAAACACCATTCAACTACCCTTTGATTCCTCTAGTATTTGTTTCTAACAATAGAGGTCCAAACACTCACCTCCTTGACCATTATCCATGCCATTCTGGATACAAATTATTTGGTTAGGTTAGTATATGTGTTTATTTCACCTTTTTTTATCTTTTTTATACCACTTATATTTTATAATTTTTTAGAAAGATCATCTCACATAGCCTTCTTGAGATCTCCTCCTTATTCAATCATTTAGACCAACTTTACAAAACCTGCAATATCCACATATATAATTATCGATCAGTATTTCTATTTTTTCTTCTTCCATTAGCTTCATAAACACTTCCAAAACCTCATTTTTTAGAATCTCATAGGTTTATATATCCTTCTATTTTACTTCACCATTGTTAAATATGTATGTCATCAATTAATGTCTATTTTATCAACCTATTTGTCAAAGTAAATTTTTTTTACCTGATCATTTTTTATCCCAGTCGTCATTGATTAGCATCCAAAACTTGTTGTTTTATCATTTTCCTTACAAACTTATGTGAATATCTACTTTCTAAGTTTCATAGACTTCTAGATTCTCCATAGCCTCCCTTAATAGCATTTATCCCTCTCTAGCACTCATTATTACTTGTTTTATCAATATTTTATTAAAATAACTATTTTTTTCTCTGATCACCATCAATCCCTATAAATTAAAACTATTTTTATCATATATAATAATTTTATCTGTCTGATTCTTGTCTAACATGTTATTTTCAAGATGTATGTTCTATAGATGATTGTTCCAAGTCTATCACATCCTATCACTAGCATATAAGATCTTCCAATCCTCCAGCAGTTGTTGGTGTGGGAACAGTTTGACATTATCCATGAACTTAACTTATGTTCCATCACATTCACACCAAACATTGAAGACATTGAAGATTAGATCGAGATCCTCCAAGAAGAGAAATAAGATACTAAAGAGTTTTGGTACGACTACTTTGAGGACTTTTAGCTTGTCACCACCCTAGCCTAGGCCACTTACAAAGTTGAACAGGGTCTCACTATCCCCCTTGAACTATAGATTTGTTATCATTTTCAAAATAAATTAATTATATCAAATGGATTGAAACCCTTCAAGGAAGTCCCTTTGGATTCCTTGGATCAGCCCTTTTCGAGTAACTTGTTATCATATTTATCTAATATCTCTTTATTTAGTTGTATTTTCATACAAGTCTACTCACTTGGAAAAAGGAGTTTTCAAATTGTTTGTGCATTCCACCATCTCGACATTATAATTGTTGATGCAAGTATTGGTAAACCCTTCTTATTTGAGTTTTTGGTATTTTCTGCATTTTTATAGCATCTAACAAAAAACATCATAATCAACAGTACTAGTAAAAAGGCCAAAAAATAATAACCAAAAAATTCTAACCCCTTGAAATGGAGAGGCCATCCCAATTTATAGCTTATAAAAAGTCTCTCTATCTCCCCCATGTGACGTTTCACCTCACCACAACTTGTGACCTTTCACATTCACTAAGAATGAAATTCAGCCCTTTTCTTATTTTTGAAAAAGGACTTTTACAATGTAAAATAAGGCCACTTAATTGAATAAGATGAAAGAGTTAAAAATAACATTACTAATGAAGGAATATAATGTTAGAGAGAGAGGGAGGAGAGAGAAGAAGAGATAGAAGTGATGGTCTAGATACAGGGAAGCTTCCGCTGATGAATAGCATACTCTTGATGGATCTTTAGAGAATGATATGAGAATGAAGTTATTTTCCTTTGACCTCCTATTGATTTGAAAATCTTTTATTGCAACCTTCTCCTTCTGTGAGATGTGGACACACTCCAAAGTATTGAATAATTTTTCAAAAAACACTACTATAGGAATTGTATTGTGTGGACCTCAGATGACTACTTGAATCACTTAAACATGATGACCCTTTTCTGTGACTTCTAGAATTGATTGAACCATCTCATCTCTTAAAAAAGTGACCCTTCCAACTCTAAATAAACCACTTAGAATGTATTCCCCTCTACATTTTCTTAATGTTCAATAAACAACATTATTTTCAAGTCTTCCAGTTCCATAATTGTTACATCACTGTCACTCTTACTCTTATTAGGATACTCAATGTTTGAAATTGAAAATGATAGTGAGATGAATGGGAGATGATTGAGTGTGCAAATTTTGACCACAATATTAACACTTTTTATTTTTATTAATTCCAATTTCATGATGTATTTTTAGTAAGTGTCTAAATGTAGCACTTTTGAATGTTCTTTATATATATGTAGTAATGGAAACTCATAGAATGAACTATTGGATAACTTATTATTTATAGAATATGAAGCTTGGTAAGACTTACTATTTTTAGATGTGGTTCTTTCAAGTTTTAGAATAAGACAAGAGTGGTCTAAAATAAAAATAAAAATTAAAGGATGATTTTCTCTAGATTTTAGATGATTCTCTCATCTGGATTAGAGGGAAATTGAGAATGTCATCAAATAGGTAATAATACTAAGATAAAACCTAGTCCTCTATATACCAAAATATATTCTACCTTATTATGTAAGTAATGGATAGAATGAATGAGGGTATGAAGAATATTTTCTCCAAATTTTAGGCAATTTGGCTTGTTGGATCATTGAGAAAATTCAAATTTCATCAAGGAGGGAAGAATACGGGATCATGAAATATGTGTAAAAATCAGTTTTTCAAGCATGTGAGCTGCACATTCTAGTAACATATCAAAATGGGAGAGAGATTTGGGAGGGTTAAAATTCATTTTAAATTAAAAAAATGGTTAAGTGTTTGGAAATGAAGTCATTCCATCTCATTTGCACTCCTTAACTCTTGTTTAACTTGTTTGAGCTTAATCATGGTCAGACATGGGTTATAGTGGAGTTATACCCTAGAAAATAGGGAACAAGATGAGAAAGGGGAAAAGAGAGACACGAGGATGTAATTTTTATTAGACCTTGACAAGTATTAACATGGGGTTTCATGAGATTGAGATACAAGGGGCTGAAAACTAATTCTCGAGGCTCAATAATGTTTTTTCATGTGTCTGGAGGCTAACTGAGAGAGGGTGGAGCATAGAATTTTATCCCTCAAGTCCCTTTTCACCTTGGGACAAAATTTATAAAAAAAATAAAAAATTAATGTCTGGAAGTAACCAAAAAGATTAAAGGGACTACAAAAGGAGCAAAGAGAACAAGACAATGCATGAAGGGAAAAAACAAATACAAAACAAAATACGAGAAGTTTACGAACATTCATCATGAGGAGGGGGCCAAATTTGAATAGATATTGAGTTTACACATTTTCCACTCTCTAACACTTCTCCTTCCAAAGAATAGATATAAAAGAAAAGGGATAAAAATAGATTTAAAAATTTCCATAGGTACATTCATCATTAGGAGGGGGACCAAATTTGAATAGATATTGAGCTTGCACGTTTTCCACTCTCTAACACTTCAAGTTGTAACTTTTAAGTGATGAAACAAATCATGTGGAAGGAGGAGTGCACTTTTTTGTCCCCCATATCCCCTTTCATGTTGAGAAAAATATCAAAGGACACTCATCCTTGATAAATTCCCTAAGGGAGGTCCACAACATGTGGAGGGGGCATATTTCATGTTTTAAACTTTTCTAAGACACATGTTATTGTGTTTTAAGTGACAAAAGTGAAAATTTCATAGGGGAGAAAAATTAATTTTACCTTATGTCCCTTTTACGATTTTACCTTGGTAAAAAATTAGAGAGGGACACACAACCTCCAAAAGTGCACTCAAACTTGTTTTTTTGCAAATGTCATCATCCCAATGTAAAATTAGAACATGGAAAGTGCTTTTTCTACCCCTGGAGAATGACATGGAATTCAGGAGAAAAACACTATATGATTTTGAATCCAAATCATCTAATGATTTCATTAAAACATTTTTTAATACTTTATTCATCTTGAAACTTGAGTTACGACACCATTCACCCTTTCGGCACAAAGAAGAAGCAATAATGACTCAAACTACCATGGAGAGTAGTGATTTAAAGAATCAAAATTAATTTATCCATCATGTATGGGGTTCTAATATATTTCTATTAACTATTTTATTAGATTATAAATCCTCCCAAAACTCCAAAATCTTCATAACAAGGTGACTTTCTCCAATTAAACCTTCATACTTTGTGCATAGAATAACCTAAATTTTCTTTAATTTTTCTCGACAACATTTCCATCATATATTTTCCGTAAAATTCCTTGTATCATTTCATTTCTCTCCATCACAATTCCCATATGGGTTGATCATTTCCATTCATTTTCCAAGAGATGTCCTCATGCTGCAACATGGCTTAAATTTTCAAATTTAGTGCTCTAGAGAACAATATTCTACCTCATAGCTTAGTCTCGCTATGATATAAACTAGGATATATTCCCTTGCACATGAAACACACTTGAAAACCATGTTAGTAATTTCCTCTCAACTAGAATAAGGGTGAGACAAACCTCGAGGGGTTGTGTGAACTGATGGGCTGGTCGAACGAAGGGTTTACAATGACCAAGAAAGAGGTTTTCAAATGGTGGGTTTAGTGTTTATGAACAAAATTTCAAATTTTGCATGCTATAAATTTAACATGACAACACATAGCTAATACTATCCAAAATATTGAGGTGTAGGTTAAGGATCAATAGTACCCACACTTTAGTTGTGACAATACATAAGCAAAAGTAATAAGGATCATAATATAACCTTGGAAATCAATGGAAGGAGTATGTAATAGGTATATACATATGTGAAAGTAAGTACATAAATAAGTGCTAAAAGGAATAGCTCAAATGAAATATACCCACCAATATGTACCTGATAGTGTCACTCATCCTGCCACGTGCAGGTGTAATCCATGTTACATGTAACATCTTTAACAAAACTATTACTATGATTGCATTCCCTCTTAACATTGAAAATGTTCACATGTGATTTGTCTTAGGAAGGTGTACTCTTATGACTTTTCAAAATCATGCTTACAATGGATAAATTATTACTGTGAAGAGATTCACTTTGCTATGATTTCTGCTTACTTGAAAATGAGACCATTCATCTTTTTGTACAACTTTAACTCATTTAAAAAAAGGATTACAAGATTGTACTATTGTTGTCTTAACTATTGAGTGTTGATAGCAAAACCTTGGATCAATTCCATATATCCAAGGTATGCTTCAGTTATCCTTACCTGACTCGTCTGGTTGACTTGGCATTCTGAAATGGAAGGTGAAGTGGGAATGAGTCTTATTTTTTTATAAAATTGAAGGACTTGGCTTCAAGTGTCCTTTCTTTACATCATGCGGGTAATTACTAAGTCTAGGAATTCTTTTTAAATATGTTATAATGTTGAATAGCGTAATAGGACTAAGGACCTATTACTAGGTTATTAAGGTAAACACATTAATATTATTTGTAATGTGATAGGGACGAGAACCTAATACCTATTACTAAACTACTAAGGTGGACACCCTAACCTAAGTTGGTATGTTTTATGGTTGTGGAGTTTAAAACAACCTAAGGCAAATAAAATTAACCTAAGGTAATAAGACCTACCTAAGAACTAAGGTTGATAATCTAACCTAAACTAATACTAACCTAAGGGGTACCTATGGACTACTTGGCAAGTGGTAAGGGTGGTGACGTAGGTTTTCAAGGCATTAATGAGAATTTATTTTGGTTTTAATGACTTTTGAATTTCCAGTTTTGGCAGAGGCATGGGGAGTTAGCAGATGCCTAGTTGGCATCACCACTAAATGGAAATTAGCATACATTTTTGAATTAATAAACTTGAAAAATTTGGATGGCAGGTGGTGAGGAGAGATAAGATGGAAAATATAACAGTCCCTTTGCATCAATTATCTTCAGTAATGGTGAAAAAACCATGCCTAGGAGAGAGGCATGGCGGATTTTGGGAAAGGTTGTTTGATCTTTTGTTCTATTTCTATCTTTGCTCTACATGGAGTTTTTGGTTCCTCAAACAAGTAGTTCTATTTTTTATCCATCAATATTCTCTTGAATTCTTGAGCTATGTTTGGACCCTGTGGAGGTATAAGAGGAAGTAGGAATATTGGATTTTTTTGACGTCACTTTGGAAAAAAAGGAGAGAGATTGTGGAGGCTTGGTTCAGAATCTTTTGTGAATCAATAAGAATCTCTATCAAGCATGATAGGATCTACCCATTAATTTTTTCTTCTTTTTTACTAAGTGTTTTCATTAAGACAAATCTGCTCTTGGAGAACAATAGGTTTTATGTGATGTTTATCTTGCTTTCATGCTAGTATTTTTTTCACTCTATTCTCCTTCTTGAATTCACTGTTTGAAGAAATAAGATATAGGTTTGTTCCTTGTTGGGAAAATGGGTGAATCTTGCTTTAACCATTGTTTGAACTGGAATGTTGAAAAAATTTTGTGAGCTATTGTTGACTGTGCAAAAATGGAATAGAGGGGTTCACTATTTGATGCTGATAAGATTTGGGTTTGTTTCTTTTTTAGGTGAAGGTATGAAATCTATTTCACTTCTATTGAGCTCGAGATGTTTTCAAATCTTGTTATGGTTGTTCAAACTATGATAGATAGATATTCAAGTTTGGGAATCATCCTTGTTGGAAAGTAAATAATAATCATGTTTTGCCTTTGCTGAGATGAGAGGTTTGGATTATGAGAACCCCTGTTGGACTATTCTGAAGTAGTTAGTAGAAGTCACTGCTAATAAAGGATTACGTTCATCCTCCCTTGCTTGATATTTGATAAAACATGCTTAGCTTCTGTCTAAACTTATATGACGTCATTTTTTTTTCTCACACCTGTATGTTATGAGAAGATTTGATATTGACTTACCTAATTTTGGGTCTAAACAAATCCCCCTTGATACAATCTATCTGATAGCAAGGTTGATAGTTATCCTATTTTCGTGTTTGTGGAAAGGCTTATCAAATTTTTATGTATCCTTTCTTAGATAAGGTTTCACTTCAAGAGTTACCTTATTGATTCATCTTGTTGGATTTATTGGATCCTTACATTTAAATTTATATATATATATATATGTATATATATATTGGAAATGGGATATTTAAGTTGAATTATGGACTAGTTCAGTCTTGACTGTCTTACAGAAATGGGTTGGAACATTTTCGGTTTTATTCTTCTCTTTGAACTCAAACTTGAGCACCTAATTTGGAGTCATGTTATTATTTTTATTGTTCCCCTTGTGGAATAATCTAGGTTGGGTTCTTATCCTTCTTGAAACCTATAGCCCATTCCTTTGATTCTTGTGAAGTTGGGGATCTGGGTTAGCTTGACTATAATTGCGGCTATTAAATCTTGTATTCACTTTCTTCTTTTTACCATCAAAGGATGGGTGAGCTTTATGTGCGATGACACTTGAAAGGAAATTGTGGTCACATAAGAATAATGATTTATTGCTACTCTCTCTCTCTTGTCTTGATTGGAAAATTAGAGAAATTTATAGATTGATGTTATTAAAGTTGAGATGAATTAAATGTTCAGTTGTTTATTGCTTTAAGCATTGTTGCTAACTGAAATCATTTGACTAACTCTTTTTAGTAGTTCTTATGCACTACTATAGTAGTTCTTGTTTGTATGTTAAGGGAACATTATCATTGGTTTCTGACCATCATGTTGTAGTCATATATCTCTATTTTGTAACGAATAAGTTATTGTGTGTTTTTAATAATCGCTAGAGTGGAATGATCTCTCGATTGTACTTGTTCTCAGTTCTTTTAATCCCGATATGTATTCCTCTTTTTAGTAAGGAATAATGAGATCTTATCTTATCTTTATTTGAGTCATTCCTTCTCTCTATTATGAGTTAAGGAATTCCATTCTGTTCTCTTTGAACTTTGAAGGAAGATAAAGTTTCACTCTCTCTCTCTCTCTCTCTCTTTGTTTCATTCTTTCATCTATTTTATGTATGGATCTGACCTGTTCAGTTACATTAGATGGAAGGAATTGTAGAGTGGGTAGTAGGAGGTTAAATCTTATCTTCTTCTCCTTGACTAATGCTTGATAAGGATGTAATTATTGTTACGTGTGACCAATTCCAAGTGCATGTAAATTGAATGTATATCCCTTATCAAACCTATTTGTGCTAATCCCATAAATTAGGCTAGAGTTGACCTTACATTTGGATTTAGTTTCCTTAATATGAATCTCTTGCTTGATGTGTTATTGGTTCATCCCAAATTTTATCTTAAATATTGAATGAGCTTTGCCTTAGATATTTTAGGATGGAGTAAGTAATTTTGAGTATTCATGGTTCTTCTTAAAAATAATTCTATTTTTAGGAATTATTAGAGTTAGTATCATACTTGATTTAGATAGAATAAATCAAGAGATGAATTATAAATATCTATAGTATAATTGTAGTAAGTAATTTGGTTGGAATATTACTTATGTGATATAAATCTTTATGAAATCATTGGAAGAACATTGTTTTAATTACATCATGATCTCTACTTAATGATAATATGGTTTAACACTTTGTTTTCCTTTCATGACTGTTATTTCTTTATGATGTATCTTTCTGTAATGCTTTAACCATTTCTTAAAATAAGAGTTCTTTTTATGAAACAGTTAGTTGAAAGCACATTATTTTAATGCTTAGTGCTTATCATCCTCAGTTCAATGAACTGACATGTGCTAGCAATTTTTAAGATTGACTTCATAAGTGATAAAAGGAGACAAGTTATTTTATGATGTTACTATTGTTTGCCTAAAGACGTAAAATTTTATGAGGAAATATGATTCATTATTGAAATGTATTTGTAAGAGGAAAAGTTGTATTTCTTAATTGAGCTTATTGATGTTTTTTAACATTAAATATGCCTGAAATGTTTGGACTTGTAAAGTATGAATTTCACTTAGATGAATGGGAAAAGGTTGTGGGTTATTTGTATTTAATGTGCCATTCTATTTGTACATTATGTGAAGGGAATTGTAAGCTTATATTTATTCTCTAATATTCATATCTATATGGAACCCTTTCAGTTTACTTATAAGGAATTAGGTGGTAAGGGAAATAGATACACTATCCCTTTATTAAAATGCAACTTAACAAGTTGGCATTCATGGCTGATCATTTAACTAAATCAATATGGTTTAATAAAATGGTGTTAGTGCAAATTCATTATGATATCTTGAATAATGTAAGGGGTTGTAATGAACCCTAAGTTCTTAATAAGAAAGAGGACAACTATATGAACTACTATTATTGAATCCTTCAATACCTAATGTCTTTGGGAAAAGGTATAAGACAATTAAAAGTATAAACATGAAGGTATTGAAAAAGTAGACTTCATCTCAATGAAGTCTAACATAAAGGAATCTAATTCGGGACTTAAACAACTAAGAATGAATGAGTAAATTGAGTGAACCATATTATTTGATTGTTGCTTTATGTCTTATTAAATTGTAATCCTAAAGTATGAAGTTAAAAAAAAGGCAATCTTATGGTTTATGCAAAGAAATTACAACTCAATGATAGTTGGAAATATTAGGGGTTAATGAAACTAGGGATTCAATAGGGTTGATGTAATTAGACCTTAATTATAGAAAATAATTAAGTAATTAACTTCTTCGGGGATATGTACATCCAGATGGGATGACTCAGATGGATGTTGGCACATGCCAACTGCAGTACAATACCTTTATAAAGACTTGGGTCTTCTCAAGGATATTGTGCTGCAATTGACATGTTGCAACACCCTTCAGGGTTAAATCACCTGGATTTACATAACTCTGACTTGTCCTTAGTTATACCCTTAGTTAGGTTAGAAGCATGATTTAGTGTCAGGGACATCTCGACGACTTAGGATAACTAGACACACATGATTGACTTAGGTCAATCAAGTATGCCTATGTATCCTTAGTCCTCGTGAGTAGTCCTATACACTAAACAATGTTGCTACCCTTGGTTAGGGAAAAACCTGGAACAAGTGGACTGACAGGAGTCAGTAAAGACCATTCTAGATAATAGATGAAGTGGGGTGAAGGACGTATTCCATTTGACAAGTATGTCATCTAGTTAAAGTAATATGAATAGTATATTGTAAATCTTTGGCCAAAGTATCGCAAGTTACTGGTTGTGTTGTCCTATGTCACCTAGTTTAAGAAGTGAGATTTCAGATGAATATTGGTAATCAATATTCAGATAGGCCTCTTAAACAGAACACTTAATACCCAGAAAAGGGAAAGATAACCAAGTATACCTAGTAGTATACAATTCAATGAGTGAACATGAGAGATTGGTATGTTTACCGAGTCATGAGATGAGATATCGGTGTTTCACCGAGTCATTACAACTGCATATGGTTATATGTTATAAGATTGATTGGCATGGAATGTGTGTTCTCAATTATGATTATTTAGAACAAAGTACATTATTTAAATAAAAATCCTTGTTTCTAAAGTCTTAAAATAGGAATGTTACATCTTGGTATCATAGCTAAAGGTTGCAGCTCTTGGACCTATTGTGTCCATAATTTGATAAAAACTTAAATTTTCTTGTTAACAAAAAATCAAAAAATGGTTAGAACAAGAGGAAACATGGCAAACAACCCACCACCAGGTGGAGAAGCAGCTACTAACCAAAAACTCAATGAGATCCTTGTTGCCTTATTGGACACAAGAGATTGTTTGGATGTACTTGAACAACAAGTGATGGGAAATGTGGAGGAGGAGGAAGATGCTAGTAATAACAATCAACCACCTCTCGTGGACAACACTAATATTGGAAATTTAGGTGTTGATAACAATATTGTAGCCAGTGTTAATGCTAATGCACCTGATCAGCCTGAAAATAAAAAGGCAAGGCTGACAGCTGAACTCACTAATGATATAAAAAAGATAAGTCCACCCAAGTTTGATGGCACTACATTAGGAGATGGAGCTGAGAATTGGCTCAATGAAATGGAGAAGTACTTTGCAATAAGGAACTTCTCAGAGGAAACTAAGGCAATATGGGGAGCTTATCAACTTTCCCATGAAGCATCTTCATGGTGGGACAACCGCAAGGCTGAGCTAAACATTGATGAAACAAATATTACTTGGGATCAATTTAAAAGTTATTTTAGGCAACGATGGCTGCCACAACTTTATTATGATCAGAAAATGACTGAATTTTAGAACTTATCCCAGGGAAAATTAACTATAACAGAGTACTGGGAGTGGTTTACTAAACTCCTTAAGTACGTACCTTAGTATCAAACTGATGAGAAGTTCAGGATACAAAAATTTATCATGGGATTAAATCCCATTATAGGTGGTGAAGTGGATGTTCACAACCCAACCACTATGGAAGGGGTAGTTGAAAAATCCATAAGGTAGGAACAAAAATTGAAAGCAATCTTTGCTCATAAGGAGGAAATTAGAAAGAAAATTCCAAACTCTTCATCATCTCTTGCACCTAAAAAGGGGCCATGGAAGAAGTTTGGTATGAAAAATAAATTTGTAACTGAAAACAACAAGAAGACAACAACAAATAAACCTAATGCTAATGTGCAAAATAACTTTGTCAAGAATAATAATAATGGACAAAAGTCCTATGGGGGTCAGAATGATAACTTTAAGGCTGGAAATAAATTTGAGCCTAAAAAGGAACCTATAGGAGGCTACTACAATTGTCACAAGGTTCATTACACAAATCAATTTCCTTTGAAGAAGGATGACCATAATCAGCAACACAAGATACATACTGGAGTAGCTGACAAATAGGTTGAAAAACAAGTCACACCCATAGAGGTTCTAGGTAAGTTATTTGGCATACCTGTAACTATACTTTTTGATACTAGAGCTACTGAATGTTTTATTTCTACTAAATTAGCATCAAAATTAAAAATAAAAGATAGAAAAATGGATAAATCATGGGTTGTACATTATGGAAATAATGTTGTACACATAGTTAGTATGTGTCTTTTTGGAGCAGTCCTTGACTTGCCTAGTTTTTCCACTGAGGTTGACCTTTATGTTGCTCCTTTGGGGTCTTATGATGTAATCATAGGTGTTAATTGGCTAGTTGAGCATAAGGAAAAGGTTGACTATTTTGAAAAACATATTAGTCATTTGGATGATCTATAGAAAACAACAGACATTCAAGGTGTAAAACATGAGATTTTAGTCAGGAAATTATTAGCTATATAAATTAAAAAGGACAAAAACAAAGGTTACACTTTGTATGTAGTAAAAATTTCTGAAACAATAGAAGAAAGTAGTGACTTCTTGGAAAGGTATCCGCTGTTACGATATTTCAGTGATGTGTTTCCAGAAGAGTTACCTGGTCTTCCACCCAAATGGGAGTTTGACTTCACAATTGAGATCAAACTGGGAACCGAACCTATTTCCAAGGCACCTTATAGAATGACTACCATTGAGTTGATAGAGCTTAAGGCACAGTTACAAGAAATTTTGTCTAAGGGTTTAATAAGACTGAGTGTCTCACCTTGGGGAGCACCGGTAATCTTTGTGAAAAAGAAATATGAAACACTTAGATTGTGCATCGATTATAGGATGTTAAACAAAGTAACAATTAAGAACAGATATCCACTTCCTAGAATTGATGATCTATTTGATCAGATATGTGGTGCATCAGTATACTCTAAAATAGATCTTCAATTTGGATATCGTCAGTTATGAATAAAGGATGAGGATATTCATAAAACAACTTTTAGAACAAGGTATGGACATTATGAATTCACAGTTTTACCATTTAGATTACTAAATGCACTTGCAACTTTTACAAATTTAATGAATAATATTTTTCAAGAATACTTGGACAAGTTTGTGCTTGTATTCTTGGATGATATTCTCATATACTCTAAAATCATAGAATCACATCATGAGAATTTGAAAGTAGTTCTAGAAATATTGAGAAATAGAAGGTTGTATGGTAATTTATCCAAATGTTCTTTCTATGATATGGAAGTGCACTATTTGGGTCATATTATAAGAAAAGATGGAATAGTGGTAGACCCCTCAAAAAAATTTGCAATAACTGAGTGGCTTGCACCAAAGAATGTACATGAAGTTAGAAGCTTCATGGGTCTTGCTGGTTACTATAGGAAGTTTGTTAAAGACTTCTCTAAGGTTGTTGCACCAATAACTTCATTGCAAAAGAAGGATAAGAAATTTGTATGGAATGAAAAATGTGAATCTTCATTTAAGACTCTGAAGGATTAATTAACTTCAGCACCTATTTTGGTTGTACCTAATCCTAATGGAGACTTCACTGTTGTAACGGATGCATTCAGGGAAGGTCTCGGAGGTATTTTGTTGCAAAATGATCATGTTATAGCTTATGAAAGTAGAAAAATCAAGTTACATGAACTGAATTATGCTCCACATGACCTTGAGCTTGTTGCCATTGTTCATGCACTCCAGGTATGGAGGCATTATCTTCTTGGTAGACCTTTTGAACTAAAAATTGATCATCTTGGGTTGAAGTATATTTTTACTCATCCAAATCTGAATGCAAGATAGTGAAGATGGTTAGAATTTCTATCTCAGTATGATTTTGACATAAATTATATTAAAGGAAAAGAAAATAGAGTTACAGATGCTCTAAGTCGTAGGAAGCACATTTCTGCTCTTATAACGTTAAAAAATTGGTTTAAAGATGAAGTAAAAATTGTCATGGAATCTGATTCCTATTTTCAACAAGTAAAGACAACACTTGTTGCAGATCCAAATGATGTGAGATATAAAGGTTTTCACTTTGACAATGAAGGAATCTTGTGGTTTGAAAAAAGGGTATACATACCCTTGTCAAATGAGTTAAGAAAGAAATTGTTAGCTGAATTTCATAATTCACCTTTTTCTGGACACCCTAGCATTATGAAAATGCTTGCTAATATAAAACAAAAATATTTATGGAAAGGGATGAAGAAGGATGTGATTGATTTTGTGACACAATGCTTGGAGTTTCAATGTGTTAAAGTTGAGCATATGTATCCAACTGGGTTACTGTATCCTCACAGCATACCATAGTATAAATGGCAAGTAATAAGCATGGATTTCATTCAAGGGTTTCCTATTTCAAGAAATAAACATAATTTTATTCTAGTGGTTGTTGATAAACTAACAAAGGTAGCTCATTTTATTGTTGGTAATCTTAAGGATGATTCACCTATTTTAGCAAAAAGATTCATCTATGAAATTTTCAGATTACATGGAGTACCTGAGTTGATCATATCTGATAGAGACCCAAGAATGACATCTAGATTTTGGAAAACACTTAATGCAGCCCTAGGAACTAAGTTGAATTTCAGTTCTGCATACCACTCGGAAATGGATGGATAAACTAAAAGAGTTAATCCAGGTTTTAGAAGATATGTTACAAATGTATTACATGGATCAGTAGTATAAATGGGAAGAGTACCTTCCATTAGTTGATTTTTCTTATAATAACATGTATCACGCCTCTTTGAAAATGGCACCTTTCGAAGCATTATACGGAAGGAAATGCATAACTCTGTTAGTTGGGACAACATTGAGGATAGAGAGGTAATTGGACCTGAAATCCTTACGAAAATGGAACAAAAAGTTAAAATGATTTGTGAAATCTTGAAGGAAGTAGCAGATAGGAAAAATATTTATGCAGACTTAAAGTGAGTTGATAAGAAGTTTGAACTTGGTGATAAGGTATTTCTTTGGGTTAAACCAAAAAAGAGCTCTATAACTTTTGGCAAGGCTACCAAGTTATCACCTCATTATGTGGGACCCTTTGAAATTGTTGAAGTAATCAACCCTGTAGCTTATCATTTAGCTTTACCTCCTGCTTTATCATGAATGCATGATGTTTTCCATATTTATCTTCTTAAGAAATACGTTTCAGATTTATCACATGTGTTAAATTGGAATTCCTTGCAGGTCCAAGACCTAGGAATAATCATGGTTAAACCCATTTGAGTGCTGGAAAATTTACCAGTTGCACTTAAGAAATTGTGAAGTAAGCCAATGTAAGGTCTAGTGGGATCATTTTAATGAAGAAAGTGTAACCTGGGAAAATCTTGAAGATATGAAAACTGATTTTCCATACTTGTTTGAACATAATTGATTATGTTGATTGATAAAATTTTAATATTTTATTCATGTTATGTCAATAAATCTACCAATCTTAGACATATACTACTCTATTCAAAAAGTATAGCTATTTTAATGTTGATTATGGAATTTGAAAATCCAGTTATGTTATGAACATATGAATGGAAGTATAATAATTTGATTTGTCCTAAATGCAAATTTTTTGACTAAATTAATCATCGAGATGATGATTCTTTTTAGGAGGGAAGTATGTAACATGTTTGACAAAATTATTACTTTGATTACATTCCCTCATAACATTGCAAACGTTGACATGTGATTTGTCTTAGGAAGGTGTACTCTTATGACTTTTGGAAATCATGTTTGTAATGGATAAATTATTACTGTGAAGAGATTCACTTTTTTTTATTTATGCTTACTTGAAAATGAGTTCATTCATATTTTGTACAGATTTAATTTTTTTTAAAAAAAGGATTAAGAGCTTATACTATTGTTGTATTAACTATTGAGTGTTGACAACAAAACCTTGGATCAATTCCATTGATCCAAGTTATGCTTTAGTTCTCTCTACCTGATTCGTCTGGTTGACTTGGCATTCTAAAATGTATGGTGAAGTGGTACTGAGTTGTGTTTTGTTTATAAAATTAAAGGATCTGGCTTCAAGTGTCCTTGCTTTACATCATACTGTAATTGGTAAGCCTGGGTTTTTCTTGTTAGATATTTTATAACATTGAATAGCATAATAGGACCAAGGACCTATTACTAATTTATTAAGGTAAACACCTTAATCTAAGTTGTAATGTTCTATTCTGTTTGTATTTTAACCTAAGGTAGTTAAGACCTACTTAGGACCTATTTTTAAACTATTAAGGTTATTACCCTAACCTAAGATGGTATGTTTTATGGTTGGGAAGTTTTGAAACAACCTAAGGCAAATACTATTTGCCTAGGACTAAGGTTGATTTCTAACCTAATGTAAATCTAACCTAAACTAATGCTATCTAAAGGGTACCTATGGACTACTTAGCAAGTGGTAAGGGCGGTGGTGTCAGTTTTTAAGGCATTAATGAGATTTGATTTTGGTTTTAAATACCCTTTGAACTGCTAGTTTTTGTGGAGGCATGGGGAGATAGGGGGATGCCTAGTTGGCATCATCACTAAATTTAAATTGCATGAAAATTTTGAAAAGAAAGTTCACCAAACTTGGATGGTGGTGGTGAGCAGAGATAAGAGGGAAACTAACAATCCTTGCCTTAATTAGCTTCAGTAATGGCAAAGAAACCACCTAGGAGATATGCAAGGCATATTTTTGGAAAGTTGTTTGATCTTTGGTTCATTTTGATTTTTTCTCTGCATGGAGTTTTTGGTTCTTCAAACCAAAAATTCTATTTTTGATCCATCGTTATTCTTGGTATTCTTGAGCTATTTTTGGATCTTGTGCAGGTATAAGAGGAAGTAGGAATGTTGGAGTTGAGGACATCACTTGGAAAAATAGAGAGAATGTGGAGGCTGGGCTAGAAATCTTCTACAAATCGATAGGAAGCTCTATCGGGCATGATAGACTCTATCCATTAAGTTGTTATGCTTTTTACTAAGTGTTTTCATTAAAACAACTCTGCTCTTGGAGAACAATGGGTTTTATGTGATGTTTATCTTAATTTTGTTCTTGTATTTTTTTATTGTATAATCCTGATTGAATTCGTTGTTTGAGGAAATTAGATCTGGGTTTGTTTCTTATTGGATAAATGAGTGAATCGTTCTTTCACCATTGTTTAAATTGGAATGATGAAAAAATATGTGAACTTCTGTTGACTGTACAAAAATGGAATAGAGGGATTCACTATTTGATAATGATAAGAGTTGGGTTTGTTTCTTTTATTGGGTGAAGGTATGAAATGTGTTCTCTTCTGTTGAGCTCGAAATGTTTCAAATCTTGTTATGACTGTTTGAACTATGTTAAACTAGATGGACTGATTCAAGTTTGGGAGTCTCGTCCTTGTTGGAAAGAAATAATAATCATGTTTTACCTTTGCTGAGATGAGAGGTTTGGATTATGATAACCCATGTTGGATTGTTCTTAAGTAGTTAGTAGAAGTCACTGCTAATAAAGGATTATGTTCGTCCTCCCTTGCTTGATATTTGATAAAACATGTTTAGCTTCTGTATGAACTTATATGGCATCATTTTTTTTCTCACACTTGTAAGTTATGAGAAGATTTTATATTGACATATATGATTTTGGGTCTGAAAAAATCCCCCTTGATAAAAATTTTCTAATAGCAAGGTTGATAGTTATCCTACTATCGTGTTTATGGAAAGGCTTGTCAATTTTTTATGTATCCTTTCTTAGATAAGGTTTCATGCTTCAAGAGTTACCTTATCGGTTCATCTTATTGGATTTACAAAATCCTTACATTTAAGCTTGATATATACATGATACTATGGAAATGGGATATTTAAGTTGAATTATGGACTAGTTCAGTCTTGATTGTCTTACGGAAATTGGTTGGAACATTTTCAGTTTTATTCTTCTCTTTGAACTCAAACTTGAGTACCTGATTTGGAGTCATGTCATTATTTTTGTTGTTCCCCTTGTGGATGAATCTGGGTTGGTTCCATCCTTCTTAACTTGTATCCCATTCCTTTGATTCTTGTGAAGTTGGGAAACTAGGTTGGCTTGACTATAATTTGTGGTTGTTGAATCTTGTATTCACCTTCTTCTTTTTACCATCAAAGGATGGGTGAGATTTATGTGCGATGACACTTGAAAGGAAATTGTGGTCACATAAGGATAAATATTTAATGCTACTCTATCTCTCTTGTGTGGAAAATTAGAGAAATGTATAGATTGATGTTATTAACATTGAGATGAATTAAATGTTCAGTTGTTGTTTGTTGCTTTAAGCAATGTTACTAACTGAAATCATTTGACTAACTCTTTTTAGTAGTAGCTTATGCACTACTATAGTATTTCTTGTTTGTATGTTTGGGGAACGTTTTCATTAGTTTTTGACCATCATTTTGTAGTCATAGATCTCTATTCTATAACGAACAAGTTACTGTGTGTTTTTAATAATTGTTAGAGTGGAATGATCTCTCGATCGAACTTGTCCCAGTTATTTTAACTCTAATATGTATTTCTCTTTTTAGTAAGGACTAATGAGATATTATCTCATATTTATTTTATTCATTCCTTCTCTCTATTCTGAGTTAAGAAATTCCATTCTTTTCTCTTTAAACTCTGAAGGAAGATAGAAGTTGTCTCCTCTCTTTTTTTGTTCATTCTTTCATCTGTTTTACTCCTGTGTATGGAGCTGACCTATTCGGTTACAGTAGATGGAAGGAATTTGCAAAGTGGGTAGTAGGAGGATAAATCTTACTTTCTTATTCTTGACTATGCTTGATGGGGATGTAATTATTGTAAACTGTAAACCAATTCCTAGTGCATGTAAATTGAATGTATATCCTTTAGCAAATCTGTTGATGCTAATTCCATAACTTAGGCTAGAGTTGGCCTTAAATTTGGATTTAGTTTCCTTAATATGAAACTATTGCATGAGGTGTTTTTGGTTCATCCTAAAGTTTTTCATTGAATTAAATGAGCTTGGCATTAGAAATTATATGACGGGGTAAATTATTGCAGAGTATTGTTGAACTTTGTTTCTTAAAAATAATTTTATTTTATGAAGTGTTAGAGTTAGAATCTTTCTTGATTTGGGTAGAATGAATCAAGAGATGAACTATATATATCTACAGTAGAATTGTGGTCAATAAGTTGGCTGGAATATTACATATCTGATATTAATTTTTTATGAAATCATTGGCTAAACATTGTTTTAATTACACCATGATCTCTATTTAATTATAATATGGTTTAACACTTTGTTTTTCCTTTCATGACTGTTATTTCTGTATGATGTATCTTTCTGTAATGCTTTAACTATTTCTTAAAAGTAGAGTTATTTTTATGAAACATTTAGTTGAAAGTACATCATTTTAATGCTTAGTGCTTATCATGCTCAGTTTAATGAACTGACCCATGCTAGCAATTTTTGTAGATGGACTTCGTAATTGATAAAAGGAGACAAGTTATTTTATGATGTTACTTTTGTTTACCTAAACACTGGAACTTTTATGAGGAAATATGATTCATTATTGAAATGTAGTTATAAGAGGAAAAGTTTTATTTCTTAATTGAGCTTATTGATGTTGTTTGACATTAAAGATGTATGAAATGTTTGGACTTGTAAAGTATGAATTTCACTTAGATGAATGGAAAAAGGTTGTGGGTTATTTGTACTTTATGTGCCATTCTCTTTGTACATTATGTGAAGGGAATTGTAAGCTTATCTTTATTCTCTAATATTCATATCTATATCGATTTTTTTGACTTATAAGGAATTAGGTGGTAAGGGAAATAGATACACTATCCCTTTATTAAAATGCAACTTAACAAGTTGGCATTCATGGCTGATCATTTAACTAAATCAATATGGTTTAATAAAATGGTTTTAGTGCAAATTCATTATGATATCTTGAATAATGTAAGGGATTGCAATGAACCCTAGTTCTTAATAAGAAAGAGGAAGATGAACTACCTCTTGAACAATACCTTTAAAAGGTATAAGACAATTGAAAGATAAACATGAACATTTAAAAAGTAGACTTCATCTCAATAAAGTCTAAAATAAAGGGGTCTTATTCAGGTCTTAATTGAACTAAGGATGAATGAGTAAATTGAGTGAACCATATTATTTGATTGTTGCTTCTATTTTATTAACTTCCTACTTTCTGCAAAGCAATTGCAACTCAATAATAGTTGGCAATCTTAGGGGTTAATGGAACTAGTGATTCAGCAAGGTTGTTATAATTAGACCTTAATTACATAACATAATTAAGTTATTAACTTCTTCGGGGATACATACATCGATATGGGATGACTTAAACGGATTTTGGCACATGTCAATTATAGTATAGTACCTTCGTGAATAATTGGGTCTTCACGAGGATATTGTGCTGCAATTGACGTGTTGCAACACCTCTTCAGGGTTAAATCACCTGGGTTTACATAACTCAAACTTGTTCTTAGATATACCCTAATTTAGGTCAGAAGCATGATTTAGTGTTGGGGACATCTCGACGACTTGGGATAACTATATACACGTGATTGACTTAGGTCGATCGAGTATGCCTATGTATCCTTAGTCCTCGCAAGTAGTCCTATACACTAAACGATGTTGCTACCCTTGGTTAGGGAAAAACCTGGAACAAGTGGACTGATAGGAGTCAGTAAATACCATTCTAGATTACAGATGAAGTGGGGTGAAGGACGCATTTCTTTTGACGAGTATGTAATCTAGGAATAGTACTATGAACAGTATGTTGGAAATATTTGGCCAAAGTATCGCAAGTTATTGGTTGCATTATCCTATGTCATCTAGTTTAAGAAGTGAGATTTCAGATGAATACTAGTAACAAATATTTAGATAGGCCTCTTAAACAAAACACGTAATACCCAGAAAAGGGTAATAGAACCAAGTATACCTAGTATACAATTCAATGAGTGAACATGAGAGATTGGTATGATATCGAGTCATGAAATGAGAGATCGGTGTTTCACTAAGTCATTACAGCTGCATATGGTTTCCAATTATGAGATTGATTGGCATGGAATGTGTGGTCTAGATTATTATTATTTAGAACATAGTACATTCATTTTTTTTAATAAAAAAATTCCTTGTTATAAAGTCTTAAAATGGGAATGTTACATTTCAAGAACCATGGAGAATCAAAAATGAAATAAAACACTAGAGGTTCATCATTAAAATAAGACATAAAGCACCTATCTAGGAGCCCATGGGATAGATGTCATGATATCATGTTGAGATATTTTAATGGTATGGTGTCATAAAAACACCGAAAAATAAAATATCATTGAAAGTATGTATGTAATAAGTCGAAACACATGGCATGATATTATAGTCAAGACACAACAAATGACACATGCTACATATTTTGGAAGAAAAATGAAGGTCAAATAAATATTTAGGTTGATTGCAATGAAATTTGAATAGAAATTTTAGTTTTATATCTAGTGATATTGATTTTTATTTGGTTATTGTTATTTTTGGAATTGAGATAACTAAGGTCAATAATTCCAAATTTGAGGAATATTTCAACATCATTGCATGATTATGAGTTGATGATGGAGGATGAAAATGTGGAGCATGTTGCTTAATGTGACCACGTGTAAGTTGGTGCATTTAATTTTGTTGAATAGATTAGGAATTATTTAGTTATTTTTTCCTTTTTAGAGTCGTTAGAGTGTGAAACATGGTAAAAATTACATCATCGGGTAGGTGAGGATGAAATACAAGTGGGTTTGCGAGGGATTTGAATTTCATTTTTTCATTTTATAAATTTGTAAAGTCAAAATTTGAGAATTCACGATCACAATTTGTCTAGACACCATTAACCCCTTTGTGACAAGAGGGTCGATAGCACCAGGATTGGGAAAGAGGGATCCAAAGTGCCAATGGAATCTTCCAGAGGTTTGATGGAATAGGGAAAGATATTTAGGGCTTGATGATGTCTTCTAGGGGCCTAATCATGAGGGGATCTAGAAAGAATGGGTTGTATGATTTGATTTTGTCAGTCAAAAATTGATTTTTAAGAGTTATGATGTTTTTTTTTGTCATTTTTTGGCTGCAGGTAGAGCATAGGATCCAATTATGTTGGAATGTAGATGTATTATGGCTTAGTGGGATGATTTATAGACTGATTCCGGTAGAGGTTACATAGTTTTGGGGTTGGGGTTTTTGGGGACATCATACAGATGTCGATTATACCATTACAGATGGATTTATTACACATGTTTTTGGGCATATGGGAGACTAGGTGTAACACCTATGAGTGGTGGACATGATGGGGGACCATGGATATGGCATTGACCTTAGAGGATGTACATGGTATTTTGGGTTTACTAATTGTAGACACCTACATGTATTGTGATTTGAGTCCAGATGCCACATAGTGAAGAGTATTAGCCACATGGGCTACTAGGAGCGACACATGTGACAAGAGGATGTTATGTGTCTGACTCAATGTAGTGTAGGCAACATGGAATGTGGTTATGGGGATCATGATGGTACATATGATGTTTCATAAGGAAGCTAGATCCATCTCATTGTTTTTAGTTACATATATGTAGATATATAGTTGATCATAGAGTTTTTTTTAGCTGGGGCACCACCTTATATGTTTAGTTGGTTCCTGATTTATATAAAGTGAGGTATAGAGGCCAGAGTGTCATGGGACTTGTGATATTATTGACAACTTAGATATATGACAAACTCCCCATATACATGTTAGTAGGGTCACCATAGGTAGTAGCAGTAGGTTCCATGAGAGTACTTCAGTGGGAACATGGGCCGATAATGAGATAACTTCAATCATATTGGCCACGAGCATTGGTGGGTCCATATGATGTGGTATGGTAGGGAATGTTCATTAGTGGCCTAGTTGCCCAAATTATATTTTTTGGAGGCCATGACAAAGGTGACGGGACACTATGTTAAGTAGATGGAGATGCATATAGTTAGTCAGGTAACAAGACACTTTGAGTGACCGATGCTAGTGGTGATACGAACATTTCTACCCTTAACCAACATCTTCATGCTAGATAGGTTATAAGAGCAGAGGTTTGGGTACCAACATTATGACCCTGCAGGTTATGGGTAGTGGGTGCATATGGTCAAAGGTAGCACAGGTGCAATAGGGATACTCAGGACCCACCACATATCATATCAGATAGTCTCATAGGAGGGATCTGATAGAGGATCAACAAATATAACTTCATAGGTTGGGGGAATAGGTACTAGTACCCAAGGAGGGGTATCTAGAAAGCTAGCACCATGGCTTAAAAATCATAATATACGATGGTCGGGTGGAGGATATTTGACACCGATCAGGGTATATATGGTTGTACATCTAAGATAGAGGCCCAAACCACAACAGAGAGGATAAATGATATTGGTGCATAGGTATAGGTAGTAATAGTATTTAGGATTCATATCTTGTCATGATGACATGAAGGAGGAGGTATTAGGAAGTCAAGGAGATGGAAATACCATCATGGAGAGACCGGGGAAGGAAGGTTTGTGAGATGTTGTTATTTAGATTATTTTTTAGAATTGATTTTTTGTTATATTATTATTGTGAGTAACATGTGTCTTGTTTTGTTTTACAAAGCGGGCAGTGGAGGAGTGGAACTCCTTGATTGAGAGAACCCACCATGATATCCTAGACCCTGTGTTAGATGTTCAAGACACTACAATGATGGTGGATCTAGGAGCATTGTTGGATGGAGATTCAGAGAGGTAATTTTATCTTGTGGGTGAGAAAATAGTACATTATAGAGATATCAAGATGTGCACGTGTTTTCATCTACTGGTAACATAGATTTGATGTTGTAGAGTCTATTGTAGGTGTAGGAAACCATGGTACAAGAGTAGACATCTCACCCATTATATGTTAAGAGATTTGTGGCGTGGATCATTTCATTAAAGACATAACTAGAGAAAGAAAAAAGAGAGGCCTCCAAAACCCAATATAGGGCATCATCCCTAGCCCACATAGTGACAGTGGCCAACACGGCCCCATCGGACCAACTCATCTAGATAACCCCCACTGGGGGTAAGGGTGCTTGATTTATATTGTAGATGAGAAAAATTCATTTTTTATGATTTTTTCGATGTATTTAACTTGATTCGATATATATATATATATATATATATATATATATATATATGATTTTTATGGTACTTGGATGCTATTTGGATGTTTGGTTTTTGTTGGATATATTTTGATTTTCTTATCATTTTCTTTTTTTCTGCATGTATATATGTTATAATATCATGGTACTTAGGAACAATTATAATTTGATTAGATAGGTAAATCTAGTAAGAGGGGGAATCAATAATATAACCCCACACATGTGATGTAAAAAAACCTAGAGGTGGAACATGGCCAAGACATCTAATGATAGGATGCAAGGGCACGATTAGGTATATAAATGTGAGAAAGGTCATAGGTCTAAACAAGGATGTATAGAATATTGTGGAAATCCAATAGGAAATATCATGGTGAATTAGATCCAAAAATAGGCAAAGTCATGACCAAGGAACTCCAATGGTAGGAGAAACTAAGGCATACATGGTGATAAATCCAAGTGGATCGAACAACCCAAGAAAGGATGTAACAAGGTATTTGACATAGTGTGATAAACCCAAGGGTTAATTAAGATCCCAAAATAGGAAACAATCTATTTGTCTAAAACCCAAGTGGATGAGATCCCAAACGAAAGTGAGGAATCAGGACAAAGAAGGAAAATAAGATGTAATCAAGCTATTATAAATAACTAGCCATGAGAGGAAAATTATTGTAATTTGTTAGTGATAATGTCATTAACTTGGTTCAGAATGTGGCATCTAGTATGGGTCATGAGGTCCTTGATGGTATGTTGTGTAATAATAACTTGTTGATGAACTTCAGACTACATGGAAAACAAAGTGTCATTGATCCGATTCTCTAATAAGGTGATAATATCATGCCTAACATCATCTATGGAGGGAAAAGGATCAAGGTGAAGTGGTCGTCCATAGGTATGTTTTGGTCTAGTTGATTGATTGGAAGGTGGTCATTTCTAGGATAAATCAGCTCCACACTTCCAATTGTGAGAAGAATATTAGGGAATGGGACTCTTATTACACATAACTTGATATTCAGTATCGATGTAGGCATAATACCCGCGATGAGATCTAAAGAAAGGAGATAAAGTGGAAGGATATTTTTCCTTCATGTTTGAATTTAGCTTCAATATTCTTCATGTGGAATCGATAATATCAATAGTCAGAAATATCAAGCTATGGATCCTCATGCCATGTTTAATATGGATCAGTTGTATAATATTGAGGAGCCATAAGGGAAACAGATAAGGGAGAGGTGTCGCAAAATATAGATTAATAGTGAGAATATTCAAGAGGTCACTAATGTAATGGGTGAAGATGGGGTTGATGGATTATTATTTTACTCTTTCATTGAAGAAAAAAAAAGAGGATCATCACTCATGAGATCATCAGATTCATAGTCAAAACTAATGACCCAAACATCTGCTTCTTATTGGTACCTAAATTCATTCTCCTTATGAAGTCAAGCAACATTAATAGGCTGAGCAAGATGCTTAGAGAAACATAGATTATAATTTAAGTCATTTTTTATCTGGGGAAGGATCTGACTCTTTGTCACTCGAGCTTGGAAAAGTTGGATCACACTATGCTAAGGGTTTGACCTACCCTACTACTTTAGGTCCTAACTTCAACCAGGGTGAGAGAACCCATTTTTTAACCTATATTTGTAAGGGAAAAGAATGGATCAATAATATTTGACTCTCCCTTTTAAGACATTGAGAAATAATCCTTGAGAAGACATGGTTAATGCAACATAATATAACTCGTATGAGTTTTCACCCTAGAAAATAAATATGTCTCCTAAACAAGTTTCAGGTTATTAAGACAACAATAAGACCAGCTTGCTCCTACATATTTTTGTTAAATTCTAGCACATGAGTATACACAAAACAAGCATGGGTAGTTCTTGTAGGATTATTTGGTTTTGGATTTAATTTTTTAGGGAATTAATAAGAATAAATTTTATTATACAAAATTTCAGGGAATTTTTAACAAAGGATGGAAGATCTACCAAATAAGATGATGGAAACACTTCAAATAATCAACAAGGAGCCTTCAACCAGAATATGTGCACCCATGGAAGCCCAAAGATACACGGTTTGACACATTCTTTGAGAATTTAAACATAAAATATCATGTCAAAGGCTCAATTAAACATCAATAATTTCTTATCTATCATTCCTAAGATACACTCATAGACTAACAAACAACCTATATTAAAAAAATGGAAGTAAAGTGAAATTAAAATTGTTTATTACACAATCAAATGAAATATCTTCTCACAACACAATTGCAATTACCACAATACTACCATAACGATAAGATATTTTATGATTCAGAGGAATTTCTAACATAATATTACAACAGAAACATGAATAGCTTCTTGAAACATTACAACATGAAAGTAGACACAAAAATGCTCGTGATTAACACAATTAACTTAAGGCTCATCAATTTTATCAGCAAGGGAAAGTTTCATTACAGTCTCAATGTTTTTTAATGGTTGTACACTCACAACCATATTGACACAATTCCATTTGAAGGCTAAGGAAGTTAATTGATTTCTCAAACAAGTTCTTGGAAAAAATGGTTTCTGTTAGTTTATACCTTTCTCTTAAATAATTTCAAAAAAAATTAACCCCCTTTATGTAAGAGTATCCTCATTGCATTTATAAAATCTCAATCGCTCACTCACTTTTCAGTTTTCCCCCCAAAAAGCTTGAATTTTACAAGGAATATTCTCCTTTATGGCTCACAATATAATTCATTCTTGTTCCTTTACAAATATTCCATTCTTATGTTGTCATGTGGAATTATTATTGGTGACTCACGTTCTCTTATTTTCTCAAAATGACTAAGATACTAGGTTGCCTTTTCTATCTTCACATTTGGTAGAACATGTACCCTCCTTTGTGGTATCTCCTCAAACTCCTAAAATGGCTATGATGTGACCATTTCCATCCTCCATTTATCAAACATCAGTTTTGGAATGTGTGCAATGATCACCAGGTCTCCTGCTTTGAGTAGTTCCCTGTGTGCAACTTTTTTTCACTCTTAATTATTTCTTCTTCCAGTTGATATTTAATCACTTCAACATTATTTCCTTCATGCAAGATGAGAAGAAATATCTATCCATTTGATGGAAATTATTTCATTTGATTTAATTCACTTGCACCTTTTTTAATATAAGTTTCACTCTTATTTACTCCCCCATATGCATCCTTTTCCAGTATTGAACGTGAGAAACTATTAGAGAGCTCCTTATTGGTATAATGATGAGAGTAGATGTGGCAAATAGTTTGAAGGAAATATCTTCGGAAGATTTGAATCAAATATTTAACTTAACAGGCCTATATGAAGCATTTATTAGGGATTCATTTGAAATTTCTAACCCGGGGGATAATAAAGGGACCCTGACATATCGAGAAGTTTGGATCTCTCTCCTCTTGAGATTGATCAAAATCAATCATGTTTTCTCTACCTTTCAGTCCATATATTACCATATCTTCCGGTGGGAACACTAGAAAACTCTAGAAGATTTGAAGAATTTTTGGATTGAGAGGAGGCTTGCTATGATAGGCATGGCTGAATACAAGTGTCCATTTATGCAATGAAGAATTTGTGTTGAAAGAGGTTCCCAAGGAGTCTTATGTACTTTACGATAAATTTTCCATTGATATTATGCTCATTATTTCTCATAATGTCGATGAATTAGAGTAGAGAATCACTTCTCTAGAAAAGGGTCAAGCAAGACCTGAACCATCTCAACCATCCACCATACTACCACCATCCCCAAAAAGGAAAAGGGGGAATCAAGCTCTAAAACCCCAATCATTATTTTGGGTGAGGAAAAAGAGGGTCCTTCATCTTCACATCATTCCAAAGCATCATTATCTGCCACCCGGGAGGGTAAGGGAAAGTTGTAGGGCCTTCATCTCCCTATCATTCCAAAGCATCATTATTTTCCACCTAGGAGGGTAAAGGAAAGTCTACTCTCCAACCTTCTATTCCAATGCAACAAGATTCTTTGATGGAGAAAACATTATCAAGACCTCAGCTTGTTCCTCTTCTAAGAGAGAATCCACCATTTACGAGGATGTAAAAGGGTTGGACTAGCTCAAAATACCTTGCTCCATGAGGTCCCATCTTGTATCACTTGCTCTTCCAGCCACTCGAGATGTTTCTTCTCAGCCTACTTCTTCTCAAACCTCTCCAACTATTTATGTTCCCTATAAGGAAAAAAGGAAAACAACATTTCGTGGTGGTGGTTTAGATCTTCTAGACTGGGTGTCTTATTATCAGAAGAAAATTGAGATGATGACTATCTTGGATGGCCCCATGATTACCATTGAATCATTGAGGGATATGGGGAGGTCTCGTAACTTGGTGGGATTAGTTGTGTTTTCTCATACAGCTCAAGGTTCAATTGAATTCATACCCAAGAAGAACAAGTTGTTGAACAAGATCCCCCATTTGGAGGAGATTTTAAGGTTAAATCAGAGGATAACTAAGCGTTGTTTCTCTTATTGTGTCTTTTTGACATAATTTCTAGAATGTATGTAACCTTTTTTGGGTAGATGCCCCTATAGAATCCCCTTCTTTTCTTTTATCCAAAACACATGAAACTCAAATTGGTACATCAGTACACATGCTTGATAATGTATTTTACAATTTTATCAAAGCCATATAAAATTATAATGTGTCACATCAAACTACATACATGTCTGATAACAATAATTTAAAAATGATGTTCAATTTTTTATGAGACAAGAGTAATAATCAAGATAAGATGAAAATAAAGTTTCAAAGAAAAAAAATCCTAAGTTTTCTCATCATTTTTTATATATGCATCTTTTTCTTCCATCATATGAGTTTGTATGGTGTTGAATCATTAAGGTTTTCCTATTCAGAGTACCCCACACTTACTCATCTTTTGTTTGTGTTCATAGGGATTCGACTATAACTTTGCAATACCTATAGTCTCATATCAATGGTGCCCATTATTTTGTTAACCCACCATTTTTCTATCTTCATTTAAGAGCCTCAACTCTGATTTTTAGCCACTTCTTCAATTACATGCCTCGAGAACCAAAATTGCATATAATCCTCCAAGCATCGGGTATTCTACTTGTTTTTCAGGTTCTTCCTATGGTGGCAGCTACTTTGCATGACACATGGAGACCTTGCGCATCTTTATGACTTCCCTTTATCTCTTCTTCTAATTTTTTTCCTGAGTGACACGTGGAGGCCTACGACTCCTTCTTCTTTACTTTTAATTTTCAGCTTTCTTGGGCTACCTTACTGCATTTTTTCCATGCGGTCGACCCTCACTTCTTGAGAGTATCTAATTCTTTACACATTTCCAAATATTTACTAAAGGGACACATGGATACCTTCAATGTCCAACTCCACCCTTAGGAAAAATTAAGCCCTGTAAAACACCAAAGAACTTCAAAAGGAAAAGAGGGGCCCATTTTCACAAGGATTTTGATGGGAAACATAACTATTACGTTGCTCGACCAAAAAAGAGGATTCACACCCTAAACTCAAGAATTTTATTTACATCCATCACGATCCTATCTTTGAGCATACATTTTAAAATATGGGAAAATCAGTCAGAGAAAATTCTTCGAAGGCATACTTTGGATAAAAAGGGTGAGATTTAAATCTAGCACCAATATCGGCTCTAACTTGGGGATGGGAACCCCCTGCAGGTGCCACAAGAACCACTCAAATCAAAAATTAAATAGACCAAGTGCCTGCTTCCATTGGGTTATGGAGTCATTTACAGCACACATAAGGTCAAACACATTAATGCATTTCATTAAAAAAATAAAGAAACTGAGGCAACTGGTCACTATAGACTAAGAGAGCAAAAAGGGAAACAAAAATAAAAAAACAAAAGGTACAAACAAAATGAAAGGACTATACAATGTACATGAATGCATACCTTTTTCATAATCAATCCAAGAAGTGCTTCAGATGCCTTCCATTAATAGGAAATTCAAGAATATCTCCATCATGGTATTTCAGGAAGAAAGTGTGCTCACTAATTCTTATGTCAATGGAATAAGGACCCATCCATAAAGCATCAAATTTTCCATGTTTTCCTTTATCCTTGTTTCTATTATCCCATAGTAAAACAATATCTCCAACATTGAAATTCCTGGGAGTCACCTTCTTATCAAACAATTTCTTAAGTTTATCTCTAAATCTAAGGTGTCTTTGGTGAGACTCCCTTATCTCTTCATCCAAATCAACTATTTGATTAATCCTTTCTTTATAGGAATTCCCTTCTTCAACCTTAAGCTATTGTATGAACTGATAATAGGAAAACTACATATGTAGGGGTAGGATAGCTTGGAATCCATAAACTAATTCAAATGTACTCCTTCCAATAGCCCTTTTGGAAATGATCTTATCTTCCCACAAATAAAATTTCAATCGCTCACCCCATTTTATTTTGTTAATCTCCAATTTCCTCCTAATAATCTTAAGAAAATTCTTATTGCTTGATTCATATTGTCCATTCCTGTGTGGATTATAATTGGATGCATATGTTATATTTATCCCATACTCTTGGCATATAGCTATCAGTGGATTAGCTCTAAAGCTCAAAGTATTGTCAGAAACTATTTTTGTAGGTACCTCAAACCTACAAATTATGTGATTTAGGATGAAATCCATGAAAATTTTATGAGTTTATTTCTTTTTGGGAATTGCTTCAACCCACTTGGTAAAACAATTTATGGCCATAAGTATGCATTTATGCCATACACTTGAGGGATCTGAGAGTTCTCCAATATAATCCATGCCCCATTTTTTAAAAGGAGCTTCTATTGACATTGGTTGTAAAGGAAGGGAACCTAAAGATTTCATTCTTCCTGAAAATCTTTGAAAAGTGTCACATCTCCTAACCAACAAGGCTACATCCTTGAAAAGCATAAGCTACTAGTAACCTACCCTCAATATTCTGTGAGCAGTGACCCTACTAGAAAATTGGCCTCCACACACTCCCCCATGAAGTTATGATATCAATTTTGGAGCTTCTTCCTTTGTAATACATCTTAAAAGAACCCCCTTAGGATTATTCTAAGCCAACCCATAATCATTTATGATATATTTTTGGGAGGCTAGTTTGAGTGTCCTTCTCTAATTTTTTTCTAGATGTCTTAGACACTCCAAATTTATGAGGTAGAATATTATGTCCTTGTACCATATGTAATTGAATAATTTTTCATGGAAATCCATAGTTCTTTATTCAATCTCATTGACTTCCATCACCTATAGGTTACTCTTTTCCATTAATTTTGCAAGGCTCAAACTCTGAACCAGCTTGGTGGTCTGTATATCTATGTCATATTATTGCATCTTCTTCACCCAATGGAATATTGTGCTAGAAACCTCCATTTCTAATAAAATATCATGGACCATAGTGTGGGGAACATAGGCCACAATCTTATAACTCAAGATATAAGGCTTGAAAAATTTATTTTCTCTTACTAAAGAAAAATATTGCTTCTCCATGATGGTATACTTTAACTCACCACCCTGTAATGATTTACTGAAAAAATTAATGGGCCTTTCATTTCCATCTTCATCCTTATGTAGTAAGAAAAATGCAATAGTCTTTTTAGATGCAAAGGAAAATATCTTAAAAGCATTCTTGTAATCCAGGACTGCCAACACTGGATAATTTTTTAATGCTTCCTTAATTCCACTGAAATATTAGACAACTCCTTCCTCCCATTGGATAAGTTGGTACTTTTTTAACACATTCATAATAGGGATAATCATTTCAGAAAAATTAGAAATGAGCTTCCTAATGAAATTTATCTGATGAAATAAGGATTGAATCCCTTTCTTAGTTTTTAGGGTAGGAACTTTTCCAATTGCTTTCACTCTTCCAGGATCAATCATGACCCCTTCTTTTGATACAATGTTCCCCAAATGTTTTTCCTTTTGAACCCAAAAATGGAACTTCTTAGGATTTAATGAGATGTCATATTCTCTACATCTCATCAACATCTTCTCTACATGATTCAAGTGATCACTTATTTTCTTAGAGAATATTATCACATCATCCTGATAAATTGCAATGAAATCATTGATGTATCCTAAGAATGGAACATCCATTTCTCTTTGAAACATATCCCTAGAATTCATCAGTCCAAAATGTATTCTCACATATACATAGGTACCCCATGGGGTATAAAAATCATTTTTGATTCTCTCTGATTGTTTTACAACTACTTGGATATACCCTGAGAATCCATCTAATGTAGACAGTAACTCAGATCCAGTGACCAATTGTAGCATGTTATCCATATTAGGAAATAGATAATTATCTTTAATTAGGGCCTTATTCAAATTTCTAAAATCCACACACAGCCTTATGCCCCCATTTTTCTTTCTCTCAGGAACTAATTTTGCCACCCATGAATAATATCTTATTGGTTGTATTATACCTCCATCCCTTAACTTTTTGAGTTCTTCTTGCATCTTGAGGGATAGAATTGGATTAATGGGCCTTTGTGTAGACACATGTAGTTTAATCAATACACTATTATTTCTAATGGTGCACTAACACCTCTTCCCTTTGCATATTGACAACACACCTCCAGTTAGACCTATCTAACTCCCTTCTTACCACACCCTTTTGGTCATTTTTCCTCTTATAAACCATTTAAACAAGATTTTATAGCCTCATTCTAACTAAATTAGCTTTTTATTCTCTTTTGAATTTCTTTTCTAATCTCCCTGGAAGATCAATCCACTTTGTTGGATTGATTAAGCCCTTCAGAACCCTTCCAGAACAATAATCACTCTATAAGAGAGATTAATCAGTCTAACCTAGGTTAAATACCCTAAACATAGTCAAATCACACTTTGACTTGCTAAAAGTGCTTTTTAGACTTTAGCCTTTGTCCCACATGCACCTAAATCCCCCTTTTCTTCCAAACTAGAAACTATAAATGGGGATATACCCCCTCCCTCATTTCCTAAGAATTCTCTCTTCTTCCTAACATAGATTATAGCAATTTGTTTAGGCTTTAGTTTATATTTCATCTACTCCCATTTGAGCTAAAGACATTCGATTTTGTATTTCATAGCATTAACATGGAGTAAAAGGGAAGATCCTATGGCCTTGAAGCCATTAATGGGGATATCTCTTTCTCTTAAGACATAAACTAAATGCTTAGATACTCTTAGGTTCATTCATTATTTCAAGCTTTCAAAGAATAGAGATCAACTTCATTTTCTTAGTTTGCATGTTTATTTCAAACTAATGTATGCAAAGAAGAAAGCCTTGCTCATTTCTTATCACATGGTCCATTGATCAAATTGTTAAAAGCCTTTGGGGTTTCTATAGAGATTCTTACCCCAAATCCATGGCTTTTACAACTTTTCATTGAATACATTTGGCATGCCTGGTGGGACACTTATGTCCACCCTCCATTAATGGAGGTCTTTTAGGTTTGTCAAAGTTCATTGTTAAGTTTTTTTTGCTCAAATCACTTGTTATTTTCTCATTTTTATTTCTAACCCTAGATAAATGACCTTCATTTATATACATTTTGTGGGTTTGATATAGAAATAGGACACTTTGACTAACAACTAACCTGTTTTCTCTTGAAAATTTTGAAAATCCATGTTTTTGGTAGGTTTTTCACAGGGTGCATGTAGGTGTCAAACAAGGGGCATCTACACATTTAAACCCCAGTGTACCCATTGGATCAGGTGCGTACCTATTAAGAGGTACTCATCATTTGAAATTTTTCTCTCTACAGAGACATGCATGTGTCTCTATCAGATGGGGTGCGTATCTACCTCTCTGGTTGCGCAGGCATAAATGGTCTAACTGTGTAAAAAGTTTACAATTTTTTGTTTCAGGATTGAGCACGTACACATCGGAACCTAAGCGTTCATGTCAATATAGGCATTCCTTTTTCATATTTTGAGCATCTATGTTTACTGCATTAGGTTTATATTAAATTTTGACTACAGGTGTACTCATTAAGTAAGGCACGTATCCATTGGTTGGAGAGTGCTGGTGTCAGTGTAGACGTGCAAGTGTTTGTATTAAAAATTGAAAATTTTTACAGTCTGTAAAATATTTTCTTCTAATCCATTACTGCATGTTTCTAAGACTAACAATAGAAAAATAATGTTTTTTCTTAAACATTTCAGTTTGCATAGTTAAAGTGTTTTGTTCTTGGCTTAGAATTAGCTTTGTAAAATTGTGTATGCTCTCTCCTCATGTCTTCCAAGGTGATCTTGGAGATCAAAAAAAATTATACAAAACTCATATAAATTGTTCAAAAAACACTTCTTTTATAAAGGTTGAAGTAAAACTTTCATGTGAATTCAGTAGAATTTTTCACGTTACATATGCTCTTCCTTCCTTCGCACCTCTTGGTGATCTTAGGAATCAAAATCAAAGTGGGAAACTCTCTTTTTTGAAATCAACCTACAAACTATAAAATTACTAAACACTTGTTTTCTATAGGACCTATCAATTGTCAAATAAAGGCATAAAAAAAACATGAACCTTCCAATACACATGTTCTTACAGGTTGCCAAATGGTGTGCTAATTAAAACCACATAAAAAGTTAAGCAAGATAAAAAACACACCATATTCAGAACATTGTATTGTAGGTTTTGGAAAAGGGTACGTCCATATTCATTCAACTAGAACATAACCCCTTTGGTATAACACCTTAAGCTATAACAGTGGGGGTGGTTCCAGGAACCCTAAAGTAATCTACCGCTGAGTAACCTCGTGGATGAAATAGGAAGTGCCCTGCTTACCCACTTGACTAGTACACCTTATAATTTAGAGTTACTGGTAGTCCGTATCACGATGACCATTAAGGAGAGCACACGATAGACATGCATTTAGTTTCACACTTTGTGCTCGAAGGGGGTAAAGTAAATTTGAGATACTCCCAAGACTAGGCATTGGGAATATTTGGGTAAATCATGCTCGCTCGTAAGAAAACTTTAGTAACACCTAGTTGAGAGAACTTATTAAGGAGGCCATTTTATCTTGGAGCCCACTTTAATAGTCCATTTTTACGTCAAGCCATCATGAAGTGACAACTCATCTGGAGTCTGAACCTTATTTTTCGAACAAGGTGAAGAACCATTATGAGTTTGATCTAAGTGTCTTTCATCATGAGACCAAACTACATCCCACTTTCGCTTGGTTTTGTTCTTGTCTTCAGATGAGGCAAAACTCTACCCAAGTGGCACTTGGATTATTTTCATATTTTTTGGTCTATACCCTTGCATTTTCACCACCCACATTTTCATGGTGAGAAAGGTGCATACCTCATGCAATTTTATCAGAGATAGTGCTTGAAATTTTTTTGTCCATTTATGCCCATCCATGTTTGCGGCTACGTTGTTAAACATCTAAAGTGCACATGTAAACTTTTCATATCTTCGATAAAATTCCTTCCATCTTGATTTCAATATCATCTTCACCACTATGAGTTCAATTCATCCTTCATCTCTTCTTGAGTTGATAGTTTTGTTTGTATCCTAGGCACACAATCTTGATACTTGCATTGTGTTCTCATTTTCATAAGAAGACAATATAAGCCCATTTATTACGTGGTTACACTTCTCGCACGATTTGAAACTCCTTTTTATACTTATCACTTGGTTTTAGTTTCAGCATCATCTAAGTCTTCTTAAAAAGTGTTGATAACGCCTTATATATCATAATAAACTTTTCATGGTACTAACACCTTGCTTGCTTAGTTAATGTATCACGGTGATGTTATTACGCTATATCTATTTGTGAATTCCATTTTTGAAAAGGTTTGGCTTTCATATGCATTCAAAATAGTCTTAAATATACCTTGTCGAGGGATTGCGTCAACATCACATTAGTACTTAGGCCTTGTTAGAATTCTAATTTGGCCTACATATTGGTATGTTCTTATCATTATCTATTTTTAGGGCTTATTCTTGGTAACAACAAAGTTGGGTGATCATTACAATTAGTTGTGGATATGAGTTTTCCTTGAGAAAGATGACGGCATGAACACTACATCTAGGATACACTGTGGTATAGTTCACAACATCACCTTGAATGGCTTGCAGAAAACCTTACACCTAGGGGTCACGCTAGCTAGATACAAATGTCTGTTAGTAATGCCTAAAATCATAAAAAATGGAAACCAAATCAAACGAGACATGATATAGGAGAAAACCCTTTTGAAACCTTCCCATTTACTGGTCAACAATTTAGCACCTCTCTTTTCTCAAGTCAAAGATATGAGAGGCATTAATTGATCATAGTGGAGAAGAGTCAGACTCTTCTGGAGAAAAACAGAGGTTAGACTTAAATAGATTTGATGAACTCCTATATTATAATAAAGATCAAGTATTCGTAAGAGTCTTAGAATTAAGAGCTAAACTTCCACATGAGTGCAAAGAAGAAACAAAGATCATTAACCCTAACTTAGGAGAACGAAGATTCATCGTAGACACAGATAACCCTTTCGATGTGGGATACACTTCCACTTCTGCGGCAATACATAAGGCCACTATCGAAGGAGAACCATCATGAAAACATCACTTATAAAGCTTCACGTAAAGTGAAAGTTGAGCATGGAAATCTTACCCTCCTCTGAAATTTGATGAAGAAGAGGACCCCCTAGCTGAGGAGGAGATCCTCCAAAAATAGATCTTGAAGTTGAGTCCAGAAATTAGCAAACCTAGTCTCTTCAAGAAGAAACATATACAAAGATAAAGAAAAAAAACAAACTTAGCGAGTTTCAATTTGATCCACACACAAATTATACCTTTAAAGTGAAGCTCCAGGCTACAAAGGTACCGATGTCACCATACTAAGGAGCAACTCATTCAAAATGAGTTGATAATCTATGAAAGATACGCCTTACTACATTACAACAAGGAAATGTAGGCCAAAATAGGAAATATTCGTATGAAGAACTATGCCCTTACCCCTTTGATAAGGACATGTTACAAAAGCCTTTCCCAAAACACTTTACCATTGCCAAGTTTGATAATTATAAGTGCAAAAATGATCCTTGTGATCATAATAAATACTTTTTACATGGCTTGCCAAGAGGTCGAAAAATAGTGATAATTTCTTAACATGAATTTTTCCTCGTAGCCTAAGAGCCATGGGATTGGACTGGTTCTATAGCCATACCCTAAAGGCTACATTACCACGTGGCCCACATTAGCAAAGAAATTTGTATGGAATTACTCCTACAATATGGAAAGCGACATCACAATGAACGATCTATGCAATAACAAAACAAAAACCCAATGAGACATTTACAGGATTTTTACAATGATGGCGTGGGTTACCCTAGTCAGTTTTCCTTGTGCATTACCCAGAAAAATAGTTAGTGAGCATATTTGTTCCTAACTTAAACCCTGAAATAGCCTTTCACTTATAAATGCATTGTAGCTCTAACTTTGAAGAAGTCATAGAGAAAGGAGGTCAAATTGAGAAAGTCCCTCATTGCAAAAGCGAATGCTTAAGTCTTGTTAGTTAAGAACAAACATGAAGCCAAATCCATAAAAAAAACCTAAATACTTCAATAAAAATAAACATGTTGTTGGTGATGGCATTATAGACTCCAAGAGAGTCCAACCCGTATAGACAGGCCCACTTTTAAAAGCTTTCACAAGGGCCTCGTCCCAAAACACCTACAAAATGTACATTTACATTCTTAACGGATTCCTTATCTACCATCCTAAAATAATTGGATGATGTAAAAATGGTGGAATATTCAACTACAATGGTACCCATACCCCAGAGGATGCTCCAAAACTGGTTTGTAGTTCAAAGATCGTGAATATTGTGACTTCCACCATGTTAAAGGACATAAAATAGGATAGGTGTTTGAGACTATGCCATTATATACAAAGACCTCATCAGAGGAAGGAAATATCACTGTGGATTCTCCCCCCTGAGTCTGGGAAAGATTCCAAATGAAAAAATGGGTATTTACAAGGAACCTTTTTCCTAACCATGCAAATAAAAAGAAAAGGAAGCATCAGATCAAGGGCCAACCTCCAACAATTATAGAATTGCTTGCCTATGTGTTACCCTATAAATGATAATCCTTATAATTCCCATCGTTGGATGTATTATCTCATCTAATGAATAGATACAACATACCATCTAAGATTTTGGAAAAGAGCTACGCAGTAGGGACAAGACGTGCCCCACTTAGTCATACCAGATCCTGTGGCCTATCCCTCAAGAAGATCAGTATAAATTTAATATAGCAGTTAGAGAAAACACATACTAGGATATCTATTCTTGATCTCCTTAAAATCTCTAATGGCCCATAAGAACATACTTATATCAAGACTTTGCAAAATTTAGGGGTCTCAACAGATGTAGATCCCAAAAAACCTTTAATCCATGATTACACGCTTAGATTCTAATGATCATATTACTTTTGATCATACTAAAATATTGCATAACAACTCCAGAACATAACTTACCCTTGTATCTCAAAGTGGTGGTTACCTGTTGCAAAATCAAGAGAGTAGTTGTAATAATGGATCTGATCTAAATATTTGCACTTTGAAGCTGGTTAAGCAGTTAGGCTAATCAGAAACAGAGCTGGGAGGCTAAGACTGTCATAATCACAACTTATGACAATGAAGGAAGGGAAGATCGCTGTGGAGTATCCCCCTGAGACCGGTAAGATTTCAAATGAAAAAATGGGTATTTACAAGAAACATTTTCCTAACCATGTAGATAAAAAGAAAAATAAAACAGATCAAGGGAAAACTTCCAACGACTATAGGACTGCTTCTTATGTGTACCCTACAAGTGATAGTCCTTATGACTCCCTCATTAGATGTATTAACTAATCTAATGAACAGATCAACACCATTCAGATTTTAGAAAAGAGATACGCAGTTGGGATAAGACGTGCCCACTTAATCATACCAGATCCTGTGCTTACCCCTCAGTAAATTTAGTATAACTTAATAGAGTAGTTAGAGAAAACACCCGCTAAAATATCTATTCTTGATCTCCTCAAGATCTCTAACTCCCATAAGAACATACTGTACAAAAATTTACAAATTTCAGGGGTCTCCATAGAGGTAGACCCCACAAACCTTCAAGCCATGATTGTACACTTAGACACCAACGACCATATTCCTTTTGATCATACTTCCATCCCACATACCAAACCATAGCATAACTTACCATTGTATCTCAAAGTGGTGGTTACCCATCATAAAATCAAAAGAGTACTTGTAGATGGGGGATCTAGTCTGAATATTTGTACCTTAAAGCTAGTAAAGTAGCTAGGTCATTTATAAATAGATCTAGGTGCCAAGACTATCACAATCACAGCATATGACAATGAAGAAAGAGAGTCACCAGAGACTATAGTTATCCCCATAGAGGTAGGACCAACATGTCACGACACAATGTTTCATGTCCTTGACTTGGACCTTCCATACAACATGCTCTTGGGATGCCCATGGATCCATGCCATGTAAGCTATTCCATCAAAATTTCATCAGTGCATCAAGTTATGTCATGAAGGGAAAGTGATTACCATTTTGGGTGACCTAGAACCATTCACACATTGTAGAGCGTTGCACAGTTTTTCTCGTGTCGCTTATGAATGTTCTTCTGTAGATGTTCTTGTCTCTCTATAGACGGAGGCTATAAAAAATTGAATAGATTCAAAGTCCCTCATGCCTTTCAATCAATATTTTCCCTTATCGGTTAATCCATTTTCTTCATGGGAGGAAACATCAATAAAATATGGCCCAAGTATTCCATTCACTCTTGAGTAAGCTCTGTTGATATCATACTTATCAGTATCCCCCAGGACAAGGGGTAAGCCTTATTTTTAGTTCAAGAGCACCCGCAATCAATGTCCTAAACCATTGGAAAAATTTGTCAATAGTGGTTTCCTATCTAAGGAGAAAATGTTAGAAGACCCTACCAGTAGAGTGATAGAAGGCACCATGGCTTCATGCAATCAAGCATCTCAGTACATTAAAGGTCCCTGTATGATGTTTGTCATGGGATATAGCGGGTTTAGATGTGGCATTAATACATAAGGCTAGTTGGAGCCTATCCCTATCCCTCATTTTGAAACTAATAAACATGGCCTTGGAATAATGCCCCATGATGCTCTACCTTCTAAGAATGACGCCACCTCTTTTGAATGTGAGGATGTTTTGTCTCATTCTGATAGTGACGCAGATTCCCAATGTAGCCTTTATGATGATCTTGCCTCCACGAACATATTCCCAGATTCATTGGTCCTTACCTTATCCGAATCCAGCCCCCTAGATAAGTATCCAGTAGCCTTTGTATATCCTAAACTTATAGATTGGGATCAACAACTTCAGGTGTCATTGGATTTATTTGAAAATGATGAGGCATTCATAGAGTTCATGGGACTTAAGGACTTTATTCTGGCTAGATACCATAAGAAAGGATTTAAGATTCAACTAGACACCTGCACCTACTTTAGAGAAGAAGCATAGCTATGTGGATGGTTAAATAAAAAGGTTGTAAATAAAAGTACACCTACTTCTGAGAAACCAAGCAAGAAGGCTCAACGGAGATCCAATAGTGACAGACTCTTTGATAAGCTCATAGATAGACAGAATGAAGAGTCTAAAGATGAATTGATTTATCCATTCAAAGATGATCATGAACTATCATAAGAGGTTGATCTTACTCTTCCCCCTGATCCTACGAGGATGGAGGATGCATCTAAAATGCTTATTGAGGAAACGATCAATGTCAACATTGGCTCAAAGGAGTAACCTAGAATAGTCAAGGTGGGAGCTTCACTCTCAACTAAGGAACAAAAGACTTTCATAGAGATCTTAAAAGAATACATGGACATATTTGCATGGACATATGCAGATATGCCTAGTTTAGACCCGGAGCTAGTTGTGCACAACATCATTGTGTATCCAGATGCCAAACCAATCAAACAAAAGTTGAGAAAGATGCATCCTAAGGTAACACTCTTGGTCAAAGAAGAATTAGAAAAGTTGTTAGTTGTTGATTTCATTAAACCTATTGACTATTTAGAATGGATCTCTAACATAGTCCCGGTATAGAAAAATCTTGTTGGCATAAGGATCTACATGGATTTTTGTGACATCAACAAAGCATGTCCAAAAGATGATTTTCTCCTACCTAACATCGACATGATAGTTGATTCAATAGCTGGTTATGAACTGTTGTCCTTCATGGATGGTTTTTCAAGTTATAACCAGATATGAATTGTGGAAGAAGATCAACATAAGACAAAATTCATCACCCCTTAGGGAAAATTTTTCTACAATGTCATGCCCTTCAAGGTTAAGAATGCTGGTGCTACTTATCAGTGGGCCATGACAATTATTTTCCATGATATGGTAAGTGACATCATGGAGGATTATGTTGATGATATCCTAGCAAAATCCAAAAGTAGGAAAGCACACCCTAAAGCGTTGAGGCATATATTTTAGTGTCTAAGAGACTATAAGGTTCATTTGAACCCTAAGAAATGTGTCTTCGATGTTTTATCAGGAAAAATTCTAGGTTTCATTGTCTCATAAAGAGGGATTGAAGTGGATCCTGCAAAGGTTACGACTATCATTGAAATACCTACACATACCACTCTCAAATAGCTAAGGAGTCTACAAGGAAAGATTCAAGAAATTTGGTGCTTTATTTCACAACTTGTAGATAAGTGCCACCCCTTTACTCATTTTCTCAAAAAGGATGCCACATTCAATTGGGGACCTAACTGTTAAAAATCCTTTGCGCTACTCAAACAATACTTTTCCATCCCACCTGTACTAATGCCACATAGCCCCGGTGAACCTCTCCTCTTATACATTTCTGCCACCCATTTTTCCATTGGTGCATTACTTTCCCAATATGACTTAGCCCATAAAGAGAGAGTAGTATACTATCTTATCCACACCTTGATCACATACGAGTTGAATTATCCCTAAATAGAAAAGTCCTGTTTGGTAGTTGTGTTTGCATTTCAAAAGCTTCGCCATTATCTCCTGAATAATAAAACCAAGCTCATATCCAAAGTTGACCCTCTCAAGTACCTTTTATCCAAACCTTCCCTCACAGGCCAAATGGATAATTGGATCATTCTCCTGAGTGAGTTTGACATTGAGTTTGTGAATAAGAAGTCTTTAAAAAGGTAGGTACCAGTTGATTAGTTGGCAAAAGATCCTCTCCTAGGAATGAAACCCCTATCCTTAGATTTACTAGATGTGTCTATGATGTATATTGAAGAATCCATGAAATGGCAGGTTCATTTTGATGGATCTTTTACCTTCCATGGATCTGGAGCAGGAGTGGTGCTCATCACTCCAATAGGTGATGTCATACCATGAGCATTTCAGTTGGTATTCCTATGTATAAATAACATTACATAATATGAAGCACTCATCACTGGCCTCAAGCTATCTATTACATGGAACATCTAAAAATTGTGAGTCATTGGGGACTCCCAACTTATCATAAAACAGGATAATGATGAGTACAAGGTTAAGGATGAGAAGATTATTCCATATAAGAAAATGGTTGAAACTTTGAAGGAATATTTCAAACAAGTCATATTTGAACAAAAACCAAGGTCACATAATAGATCCACGGATGTTATGGCTACTATTGGGTCTCTCTTATGCATAGAACCTTACAAAAGTAAGATTCCTTTCTTCGTGGAACATTTACAGGTACCTACATATGATATTCTGGAGTCATGTTTGGCATGTGAAGTTGTTGGTCCTTTATCCCCTTGGTATGACCCTATATTCTAATACCTACAAGATGGCACTCTTCCCCCTGACATCACCTATTCTGAAAAGAAAGCCCTTATTTGCTGCATAGCCCGTTATACCCACCTACGAGACAACCTTTATCATCATGGTTATGATGGGAATCTACTTTGTTGTTTGGATGTTGTTGATTCTATCCACACAATTAAGGAAGTACATAGTGGTATTTGTGGGGCACATACTAGTGGCATGGTCTTAGTTAAAAATCTATTGAGAGTAGGCTATTATTGGCCTACCATGGAATCTGATTGGTGCAACTTCATAAAGAAGTATGAACTATGCCAAAAATATGGAAATTTAATACATGCACTAGCACAACCTTACAGCCTATTTCAACTCCTTGGCCATTCTTTAAATGGGGCCTGGATCTCATAGGGAAGCTCCATCCTTCTTCATTAAATAGTCATACTCACGTCATCACTGCCGCCAAATACTTTACCAAATGGGTAGAGGCTATCCCTCTTACCTATGTCATCGATGGGCATATTTCAAATTTCATCATGAACCATCTCATATGTTGTTATAGGATCCCCTCAGCCATTGTCACTGATAATGGTAAATCCTTAAAAAAGATGGTCAAAAAATTGTGTCAATGCTTCCATATCCAACTTAAGTGGTCTACCCCTTATTATTGTCAAGGTAATGGATAGGTAGAAGCCACCAATAAGACCCTTGTATGGATTATGGAGAAAATGGTCAGTAAAACTGGCCATAATTGGCATCTGCAGATACATCCTACCCTCTGGGCCTATCGTACTTCCATCCATACTCCTACTGGTGCAACCCCTTATTCACTTTTCTATACCACTGAGGCCATCATACCTTTGGAAGTGGAGCTTCCCTCTTAGAGAATATATCTCAAAGACTACAGAGTTGCTCACCTAGCAAAGTTAGAACTATTAGATGAAAGGCGTGTCAGAGCACTCAATCACATAAAATTCTATCAGAACAGATTATCCAGAGAATATAACAAATGCATCATTCACCGGGAATTTGATGTAGGAGACCTAGTTCTTAAATAAAATCAGAAGAACACCATCAAAGATAGAGAAAAGAAAGGAAAGTTTGAGGCTAATTGGTTGGGTCCTTATTTTGTAATTGCAAAATATGGATTAGGAGCCTATAAACTTGCATATTCAAATGGTGAAGAGCTTACAAAACCTATGAACGACATGCACTTAAAGTGGTTCTACACTTAGGCATGATGAGAATATCAAATAAGAACTAAAAATTTGAAAACAAATAAAAAACAAGTAAAAAAATAGAAAATGAGAAAATAGTAAAGAAAAAGTAGGTCATCGTTGTGTGAAAACCATGCGATTATGGTGCAATGGGCAGGTCCTTGAGTGAAAACCAGATTTTGGTGCTCAAGGAAGATTTTCCGAACATAAGTTACTCTTATGGAAGGACAGGTAATCATTACCACTTTTTAGATATGACTTTTTCTGCTAGGTCTAAGAACCCTACTAGGACCACCTTGGCCTTGCCATGATCTGGTTTGTTTTCTCTTATATCTGCATGAAGGACATCACCTTTCTATACTCCCATCTAACGTTGAGTATAAAATTATTATTGTCATCTTCTTACACATACATGCATGGCATTCTACCTTTTGTATATTCCCACATCACACTGGGGGCATCCACGCTTCTTTCAATCTTGTATATTGATTTCAAAACATGACCTTGAAAAATACAAAAACAATTGGAAAATGATACACAAAAAATCCTAAACATCTAGAAAATTGCCCTTTTTAGGGATAAAGCTACATTCACCTCACAACGTTATCCTAGGAACACCTAGACAACAATGGAAAAACGTAGCTGTGAAAACTTATCTTTTTTTTAGATAAACCCAAAAACATTAAAAAATATGTCAATGTTGTCCTGTGAAAACAAAATAGTGCTTTATTACTTTTAGTTGTTGGTTTGTATAGTTTTGGTGTACTTAGTCTATTAAATTGTTGGTTCTTTAAATGGATCATTTTCTTATCTAATTTTTAATCTTGTTTGATTTAAATTATGTATTGCATTACATACATTTGAGAACTCTCATGCTTGTAAACAATTGTTGTAGGTTTCTCTATTTTGATATGTGTGTTGTTTAAAGTTCATTTTTACTTGCTTAGATTAGATCTCATTTTAATCTCTTGTTAAGTTTTTGCATGTGTTTGTTTAGTAGGAGTTTGTTGTATGTGTATATTTGTTTAGTTTTGTTAACTTTTGCTTGTGTGTTTTTGCACAATTGTTTTTTATCACATCTATCATCTATCATTTCTAACATCATTCACTACATCATATATATATATACATACAAAAGTGCTAAGTATTACATCATGCGTGTATGCTAAGCTAAATCATCAAATATCATATCATCAATGGGAGCAAAAGGGGTTACGTATAATAAAAAATCTATCCCCCCCACACCAATATCATCCAGTATCATCTCAAGTGCTAGCATAAAAACTCATAAATAACTCATGAATCCAAAAAATGTGGTGTTATCTACAGATACATCATCAAATATGAAAGCAAGAAATATACACATTTTTGAATCTAAGATATGCCACATACATGAAGGAAAGAGAAAATCATACATCATAAATCCATCATAGAATGATACATCAAATGTCCATAGGTACATGTCTAACTGTCCAGGTCAGTACTCAAAATAATACATCATCGATACAATGTACAATAAAAAATGGGAATGCATAAAAAAGAATCAAGTATTCATCACGAGGCATCATAAAAATAAATGTATACACAACAATACATCAAAATCAGCCTTCGTAAGAGGCATGTATACAAAATATCTGTATAATAAAAAAAATGTAGAGCTCAACCACATCTCTCGCCCTCACCAAGGCTCCCAGGTTTGTCACTTGGTTAATGGAATAATGGTTGTTGTGATGGAACTACACTAGGAGCACCACAAAACTATCTAGGTGGCCCTTGTCTAGTCGGCTACTCAGGCATAGGCTTCCTAACTGATCTCCCTGAATGACCAGATCTTCATGACCTAGAACCTGTCATACTAGCCTCTGAATATTAGAATGAGACTACTCGCTGGCCTACCGAAACTACCCTGAAGTAGGTAGTGCTGTAATACAAGGCCTCACCGCCAGATCTCATGACATCTCATATCAATTTTTCATCTCCAGAAGTGAGTGCTACCTATAGGGCGGCATCTCACTAGCCTATAAAACTAATAATATCAACCTAGGCCTGTCTCAAGGTAGCAACCTCTCAATATCTCTCTGTAGTAAAACCCACACCTAGACTCTTGCCTGATCCCTCTATGTAAGATAGCCCTGTGACTGTGCCTATGTATGGTCCCTCTGAGCAACAACAATCCACACTTGAGTCTGGGACTGGTGTAGGAGGCTCAATATTTGAGCACCCTATGTGGCCATCTCTCACATCTGACTCTGCCATGAAACACTATCACTGCTCTGAGTGGCCTGTGCTCTAGCCTGGTCGCACTTTGTTGTCAAAATATGGACCTGGGTGAGTGCCTGATCTTGCTCTGCTGTGAGGGCCTATACCTATACCCTCACTTTGTCTCTCTCACAAGCCATATGTAACTGTACAATAATGGCTACCTATAACTACTGCTAAAGAGTAGCTCACTACCCACTAGCACTACTACTCTCTGGAATATCAGGTGGTGGCCCTTTCTCTTGAAGTCCCTATTGAAGAGGGATATATATCCCCACTAGAATGCCCACTGGGGGAAACTCTATATCTATGGCTCTGTATACCTATCTCAGCCTAGGCCTAGGGCCCTATCCCTATGGCTGTTGTGGTATGGGACATTTTCCCCTACCTCTGACATGGTGGTGCGCATCGGGCCTACCCTCATCATCTTCATCATCACTATTAACTCCACCCTTGCCACCATTAGGAGGCCCAACTAGAGGTCTCATGCCGACATCATACACCACTTTGGGAATTCTTAAATGGTGCAGGAGCACACTGTGGTACCATGGCCCATACTGCAACGTAGTTCCTGGATCTCTAATTTGTCTCAGTGGCACCCAAATAATAGGCACCACCTGTCAAAAATTGGTCAGTGCTCTGTCATGGGCAATCTGTTGTCCCATATCAAAACTCTCTCTAGCTCTATGAGCATACCATCTATTTGGCCCAAGACCATCTTGGGTAAGGCCAAACTGCCTCTGACATCGATCTACTCTATATAGATCCTGCATATAGCTACGGTTGCCCAAGATAAAATGCTCAATGGTAGCAGTGATGAGCTTTAAACCATCCTTTGGCCACTGGAAATGTCTATAAGGCCTCCATACGATGGAGGCCTACCACAGTTCATCCAACTTGTGCTTGTAGTGGTATGTAACTCCCATACATGGTCACACATCATCCCCTACTGGGGCCTAGCCCATCGTAGAAGGCTCGTCGGGAGTCTGAACTCTCAAAACACCTAAGGGGTGACCAATAGCAATGTGATCCCACACCTAAATTTATAGCAAGTGAGCAGGTCCTACCATCTTTTGAAGGTAGTATGTGATCAAATAAAGGTCCCAGTATAAGTGTACTAGAATGAATTGAACCCAATAGTAGGTATGTCCCTCCACTAAACCAAGAATCACTCCTAGGAGCCCAAGCAGAAATGAAGCACCAGTCTTTTCAGGGAGTAGAACTCCACTGACAAGAGCCATCATATAGACCACTGCTTGGTCTAACTCTGGATCATCTATGCATCGGGATAGTCTGATGGACATCCCGCACCGTGGTATAGTAGGAACACCAAAAAAATGTATGATATGATGTTGAATGTCAGTCCAGCAGCTCGTAGTCTCGATAAGTTGTCCCTGAATCAGGACCCGCATGATGCGCCATACATCCTCCAAGGTAATTGTGATCTCCCTGGTCGGGAGGCGAAAGCACTAGCTCTCGTTGTGCCATCACTCTACTATGGATGTCAAAGGGCCATGATCTAAATTGATCTAGGACATCTCGACCACATGAGTCAGTACTATCACATGTAAAAGGCTCACCAGGGTCACTCTATCATCATCATCAAACTTCACCTCTATCACAACTAATCGACCGTAGCACTCGCAAATATGAAGAACGGGTAACATAAACTACAAAATCAATGCAAGTATTAGACATCTAACAATTCTATATATTTTCCTAAGGAAAAATAATTCTTTTAATGCATCTAACTTACTAATTATTCTTTTCTTCTGAACTAATCTATCATATATTCTTCTATACTTGGCTATTCTCTAGCCAAAATTCTTTTCTCACTTCATTCTAGCACATATGTGCCTCCTTTTGGCACTTGCATGCCCTAAAAGACATGTACGCACCCTTACAGACACATATGCACACAAACCCTTCTTTTCCATTTTGGCACTGGCCATATAGGATGCATACACACCTAGTATGACACCTACAAACTTGCTTCAATGTGCACACATGTGCTTGGCTGTTCAAAACCCTAACCGATGCATACACACCCCCTCTAAATTTTTCTATGGGTATGTGTGTGCGTACCCACATTTTCCAATGGACACATGTGTGTGTACCCACTTCTTCCCAATAGGTACGCATACGCGTCCCTGCCTCCCCTAAACAGATGCACGTGTGCATCTATGTCTATTTTGATGCATGCGCATGCACATACCAGTAAAAATGATGCATACTCCCACATGCATGTGTCAAATTTTATCCTCCCTACCCTAGAAAACCCTAAAAATGACATTAAATGTGTAATTAATAGGGGGTTAGGCCACTCATGAATGGTCCATCTGATGGGTCCTGTATGTACTCCTAGATGTGATCCACGCACCTCGTCCTCCTCGGTATCCTCATCATCTCATTCCAGGGCTATCACTCTCACTCACGGTAAAAATTTACAAGAGCTCTGGTAGAAATGAATTGGTCATGATTGTTTTACTGACCTCGGGTTGGTATATTAGCCTATTGCGACGCCCCTAGGGCATTTTTTCTCCACCTTGATCATTCTAACCTTCTTCTATCCATTGTGATAAGTATTTTTGTATTAAAATATTGTTTTTACTAATTTTTACACGCTGGGGCACTTCGTGTCGTCCAACAGTCCCTTCTCCACCACACTGAGATAATTTATGAACCTTTCAGACACCTTTTTCCCTCCTTTTCTTCTATTTTCTCCTATCGTGATGATTATTTACTAATTTATTTTAAATAAATTATTCTCGACACGTCTTTCTTCTTATAGGTGTAGATCCTAGCTCTATGGTAGCCTCACCTTCCCGTTACTGCCTACGTGCATATTTGTAGAAGATATTTGATCTTTTGAAATTCTTCTGACCGATAAAAAACATGAAAAAGAAAAAAAATCACAAAGATATTTAAAAACAACAAAAATATTGAAATACATTAAAAATGGCTCAAAATTGGTTAAAACCGGTCATCTACGATTGAAATCTGTGTCTATTTCATGGCACTCATCCCAGATCTTGCTTACATTTTCAAACATTTTGAAACAACGACTCGTGCATCACCAAAATCTTCAATCACCTACATAAGCTATGTTTCTTACTTCATCTATACTCTAGGGTACTATCGGTTACCTAGCATTATTTTTGTCATGCATATTGCTTTTTCACTAGACCCAAGTGTCCTCCATCTTTCCCCTTGTATAATACACCTTTCTTGGGGCATCATTCTTCACCCTTTTCGTTTATCAGAACATTTGGTACTTCATCTCAATAACAAAATATTTGTGCAACTATCTTGAACGTTGTTATTTTAAGTGTGTGTGATTGTACTTATTTCCCTATCTTGTGATTCTGTTCATTTCTCATATTGCATTGCATTCGTGTATGTTGCATGGAGTTGGTCATTTTTAGCACAAGATAATTGTTTGTATCTTGGCTTTTAATGTCATTTTATGCTTTTGTCATATGCTCACATTTTAATAAGGACCCATGAGGAGGATTCTAAGCATTACGATGATTAATTATTGATAGCAATTGATTTGTGGATAGCTTTCTATCCCTTTTTATTCTAGTTTCTCATCTTCTCTATCCACTTCTCTCTCTGTTGTTTTCTTTTTTTTCAATTGTCGATCAAGTTTCTTCGTCACCCCATCGACACTCAAGGGTGCATTCATCATCCTTCATCCTATTAATTATTCTTCTACCCCTTCAAAATTTTCTACTTGCTTGTATTTGTCTACTTTCTTTGAAGTGATGTAGCTTACGTCACCTCAAAGAGTGGAAAATGTATACACCTGTAGTTTGATCAATACACTATTATTTCTAATGGTGCACTAACACCTCTTCCCTTTGCATATTGACAGCACACTGCCAGTTAGACCTATCTAACTCCCTTCTTACGACACCCTTTTGGTCATTTTTCCTCTTAAAAACCATTTAAAAAGGCTGTTATAGCCTCATTCTAACTACATTAGCTTCGTATTCTCTTCTAGCTTGCTTCTATTAGCTCCCTGGAAGATCAATCCACTTTGTTGGATTGATTAAGCCCTTCAGAACCCTTCAAGAACCCTAATTACTCTCTAAGAGAGATTAATCAGTCTAACCTAGGTTAAATACCCTAACCATAGTCAAATCACACTTTGACTTGCTAAAAGTGATTTTTAGACTTTAGCCTTTGTCCCACAAGCACCCAAATCCCCGTTTTCTTCCAAACCAAAAACTATAAATAGGGCTATACCCACTGTTGGTGCCATTTTTGAGCTTGCACCATGTTGCCCTTATTTTCCAAACCTGTATTTCCTCAAAAAAAAAATTATCCTTTGAATTTATGGTATGAAATTCTTCCCCTCCAATTGAATGCTTTAAAATGCTCATAAATTTTTTGTTTTTCCCTAATTTGAAAGAATAATCCAAGTTTGCCCTTTTCTGTGCCCTAGTTTTTCCAATTTTGTGGGCTATGTCATTTTTCCCTTTTTCCAGATCGTGGAAAAATCAAAATTGATCAAATCATACTTGTTTGTATTTGAAAATCCAAATCCTAGATCGGGAATGTTGTAAAAAACATGGTTTAGTTGATTTAAAATCAAAAATCTACCATCCTTGGTGAAAAAAATGAATTCTAGGGCATCCTTTGAAAAAAAAAATTTGTTTTGATGGTCATACGGGCATAATTTTCCCATCAAATTCATCCTCAAAAGGTATTGGAAACATGGCAGGTTTTCATTGGCTGAGGAAAAGAGGGGAAGTGTTTTAACTTTTCCTTTTTTGCCTTTTTGACAAATGGGGCATTTTCAGGCCCAGGGACCCGTGTTTTCCAAATTTGCCTATGTGGCATGTTCTAATTAGCAGGGGGATGGTTGATGGTCAAATTCCCTTAGAATTTTTAGACTTTATTTTGCAAAAAAAATAAAATTCAAAAATTGGCCCGAAACCTTGCATCCAATTGGGAGTGGACACGTGTCCTAAAAAATCAAAAGGGGAGGAGCAAGCCGATGGGGGACTTATATTTTTTTAGCTCTATTTTTCTAATGTCTCAAAATCAGTTTTCCCCCCACTCCAATCAAAGGAGGGCACATGGAAGTATTCAAAGTCAAAGGGAATGCAGATGGTAGAGGTTTTCGAAGTTTTTACCATTAGAGGTAAAATATTTTAAAGTCAAAAAATGGTCCAAAGCCCCATAGCCAATCCGGGGTGGACACGTGTCTAATAGAGTGAGCGGGTCAGTGGGATGACGGAGGTAAAAGGGGATTTTTTCCCTTTTTCACAAAAGAGTTCAGAATAAAAGAATTTAACATGGCCCCATGGTGAATCAGCGATAGAAACATGGTGAACAAGGCTGGTTGGTGGGCTGGCGGAGGCAAGAGAGATTTTTTTCCCTTTTGCAAAGAAGGCTTAAAATAAAAATTTGAAGTGCTAGCCCACTAGCGAATCATTGAGTGACACATGGTAGAGGTGAGAGTGGGTCAGCGGGATAGCAAAGGGAATATTGAATTTTTCCCTTAGGAAAAAAGGGAGTTAAATTGAGAATTGGGCTCGTGGATTTCAACGATACAGAAAGTGACACGTGGCACGGGAGAAATTAGGTGTGCGAGCCCGTCGGGAAAAATGTGAAAATTTTCCCAATTTCCAAAAAAGGTCAAAATGCGTAGAATTGAAGTGCAATCCCAATGGGACCCACCATGTGTCACACGTCAGCTCTAAATTTCAGGGGCGGAGAAAAAAGTCAAATTTTTCCATTTCTTCAAAAATGTCAAAAAGAAAAAGGATGAACCCAAATTTATTTCTAATCATTTTTTGTGACATTTCCGGCCTTATCCAAAAAATTAAAAAGGTAATTCAAGCTTATTTCTAAGTCTGCATCTTCCACATGGAAGGCTAGGATTAAAAGATGGATAAGATCGATGGTTGTTGTGCATCCATTTGTTTTGACTGCCATGGGAGCTCCAGGAAGTTTCGAATCATGATTTTTACATCAAAATTCATAAAATTTATAGTGATTTTGTGTATTCTTGGCCTTCCAGGATCGTTGGCATCACTTTCATGACTCAATATTTTTATTTGAGATTTTTTTGAGGTAATTTTTGCCCCTTCCCGTGCAAGCACGTGAAATGTCAAATTAAAAATTGCAGAGGTAATTTTAAATGATAAGAAGGTGAAATGATGAAAGGAAAGGCATCTGCATGCCTCAATGATAAAAAACGTGCCTCCAAGATGGATAATGATCCAGATATTTGTAATGATTTAATCTTTTTGGGCTCACCTAGCAACCTGTGAATGTTTTTCTATTTGATGTCATTTTCATTGAATAATGAATAATTATTGTAACATAATTTATCCCTTGGCATATTATTTTCTTGAAAAAGAAGGATCAAATGTGTAAAAAGGTATATAATGCATTTTGGAGAAATTGTAAAGGATTGGGAAGTCGAAAATCATGAGAAAATTCTGAGAGAAAGCTCAGTTTTTGAGAAATCCACCAAAGAACCAGGTTAATTTTTCTGTGTTGGATCTTCATGTATGTGAGTTGGTTACAAGTGTATAGCCATCACACAGCTCTGATATTGTTCATGAAACTCTCCCCTGTTGATGAATCTAACAAGATTTTGAGTTAATATGTGTTTTTCTGGTCAATATGATGTCTGTTATCATTTTTAAATGCCTAGAAATAGTTTTCATTTTTCTTGTTGTAATCTTGCATTGAAATTCTTTAGAAATCACACAGAATCTCCATTTCTTGTTGATAGTTTAGTGGCATTTACAATCTCATGTTCAGAAGAGGCTTCATCTGATAAAGAGATAAAAAAATTTAAAATCACTTTACCTTCCTTGACTGTAGAGATTGCTTGTAAGCCTTTGGGGGTACCTTAGGCATGGTTTGATCAAGGATTTTTGTGTTTAATTGAGTTCTTTACTTCAAGCTTTTGTGGTGAGTTCTCAAATATTGTGTGAAGAGTGCAACTTGGGCTTCCATTTATGTCTCTTATAGTTAAAAGAATATCCTCATTATTTAAATCATTTTATCTGATAGTTGTTCAAGTATTGTAGAGGTTGTCAAAGATCTGATATATCCCAATTTGTCTTGTCAATACCTCACCAACAAATTCATTCAAATAGATGAATCCTACCCATACTACCCCTACATTTCATTGTGTGTCAACAAAAGGATCTAACCCATCTAAAAAAGGATTATACAATGTCTCCAGTAACCCTTGCCTTGGATTGAAAATATCTCCATAATCTAAGAGTGACAACTTGTGAAAGTTAGATTTGGAATGTTGATCATATTTTCCGAAGGCCTTTTCATACTACATGCATAAATTGAGGGGTATCTTCATCTCGTTCACCATTTGGGGTTACAATATAGGTTCTCTTACCTTGGTTGAAAGGCACAACCTAAAATAGTGATGGTCAGATCAGATCCTTTCAAGGTGTTATCCATCTCTCCACAAATATGATTGTCAGTTAGATCACATCCCTAGCTAAAAAATGACACACATTAAGATCTATCTGACTTCAAGCTTCATGTCATATCTCTGATGCTGCTCAGAATGAAAAGGAGAACAAGTCTGGGTACCAATACCTTTATGGCACTATTGCCAAGGATATTCTTTAGTATTTCAGTATTTCAGATCCCTGGTAATACTTTTGGTGTGATTTATGTGCAATTAAAAATTTGATTATCATCTTCTGATCAGATTTATAATATTGGAATAAAAAGTAGAGCTCTGAGTTTGATATTCTCTTAGTTCAATCTGATCCATGTGCATGCATATTTGAGATATTTGAGTACATATCAAACCTTGGTAAAGTCCTTTACAAATTCTACATGCAAATACGTTGTTGAAGCATCATTTTATAATCATATTTGTAAGAATTGAGTAAAGATATAAGTTCTACCTGTAATTTTACCAGTTTTCAATAGTTGTTGCACTTCATTTACATTTGTGATTGATAAATTCAGGAAGAAGGAAGGTCTGATTTGTAAAGTTTGGCAATATTTTTAGTGATGGTAAATATTTGATAGAGTATTTTAGCGCATTAGCACAACTAGGGTGAAAGTACTTAGTGGCAACTCCATGTTGATTTGATATTGATAAATACCAGTGTCTTAAGCTTTCTGTCATTTATTTTTTTGTTGCCGATCTCTGCAAAAATGGAAGGTTTAAGATCTCTCTTTCTTAGAGACTCTACTAATAAATTGTTCTTAGATTCAAGAAACTCAGAGTTGGAAGGGAGAATATTTTGGAAAGTGGTTAAAGGTTAGACATCAAGAAAAGATATAGCCATTGGTGAGAGATATCAGACTTTGGTAGAGGATTATCACTCTTCTTCAAGTGATTCTGATTCAAGCAATCCTCTCATAAACTTGTTTGACTCAGCTAGTGAAGGTCCTTCTGTTGTACCTGGTAAGTTCCTTCTCTAATCTACACCTCTGTGTTTTAATTCAAGTAAAACTTTCCAAGAAAATAGGCATTTAGAGAATACCAATCTTGTGAATCACATTCTTGAGCCCCAATTATCTTGCACTCCTCATCAACTTGTTTCACCTCCACCAAACAATATGGCTCAGCCTAGACCTCCATTTGTTGTTAACACCTTTGGTCCCATCAATTTCAGAGGAATGGTTTGGTATACAAATGTTGTCCCACAAGATGTGAGAAATAGGTTACCAAAGTTTTAAGGTAACAATGCCATGACTAGAGATCAACATCTCAAACTTTTTGTTAACATGATGGAAGAATTTGAGATAGAGTTTGAAGATGTGTATGTAAAATTGTTCATCCACACCTTAGAGGAGGATGCAAGGGATTGGTACAAGGCTCTACCTAATAATTCCATTGAATCATGGGCAGAGATGAACAATGCGTTTAGACTACAATATGGAGACAAGACTGATCCTAGATTTCTTTTGTATGAGTTTGAAAATATCAAGAAGAACCCTAATGAATCATTCCATGACTTCAACACAAGGTTTAACAAAACTTTAAGAAGGATGCCTGTTGGTTTGAGGCCTTGTGATGAATCTTTTTTAATCAAATATGTAGATGCATTTGATAAAAAGGCATCCTATTACCTAAGAGACAAGAACCCTACAAATCTAAGACAAGCTTTCAGCATGGCACTTCAAATTGAAAACAATATCAAATTAGTTGGGAAACATCTCAAGAGATATGGTGTAAAGTTGATAAACCCTAAAAAACCTCAAGATAGAAAAGGTGTTGATTTAGAAGAGGTTGTCAAAACATTGGTAGGGGCTGTCAAAGAAATCTCATATAAGTTGGCAAGAGTTGAGAAAGGAATTGGGCAGACTTCACAAAGTCATCCTAGGCAGCAAGCACAAGATAGATTTGGCAATCACCATAGGAATGAGTAGAGGTTTGATGAAAAAGGTAAAAGGCCTGTTGGGTCTACAAATAGACATCCCCAAGCACGTGAAGGAAGAATGTTACCTAATCCCTTAACTGCTAGGGTTGCTACTGTTGAAGAATTTACTGATATTGATTGGTGTGATAGGTGTTTTCTGCCCCATCCTCCATGTGAAGTAGACCAGCAAGAAGGTGAAGTTAATAATGATGATGGTACTGATGATGATATTTGCATGGTGGGCTATTCTTCAAGCTCACAAGGAGGACCAACATCTACTGAAGTAATAAGTGTTAGGACTACTGCTACCTTTTGGGATTGCATCAAATGGTTACAAGTTTTTCTTACCCTCCGTACTCTTGAAGTTGATGTAGTGCAAGATTTTGAAATTCCTAACAATGACTTTGAATACCTAAGAGCATTGATGACTAAGAAATATGATGGTGGTATCCCTTTAGAGGAAGATAGACAGTTTTTAATGAATGTTGTTATTGCTCAAGAGAAAGAGTATAATACTAGTAGTAAAGTTATTAAAGGATCTGGTCCTCAAGCCAAGCATAAGACACCCTTGCTCACAAGCATTCCTAAAGAATCTCCTAGAAGAAAAACACTTGCTAAAAGCTCTGCTGTCCCAAGCAAAAATTAATTCCTCATCATGCCCAAGCTGCCAAGAATCCTTTACCATCTGGTGAATCTTCTTGTCTCCCTTCTAATGTTGTTTTTCCAAAGAGTGTTCCCTATGACATAGCTCAAGTATTGCGCCAAATCAAAGTAAGTGTTCCAATCATTGAGTTTCTTAGAATTCCTGAGCATAAGAAGAGAGTATTTGAGTACTTCGGGTTGAAAGAAGAGAAGAATATTCTAGGAAGAAATGTAAATGTTGTTGAAAATCCTCCTCAAATCATTACATACCTTGGAACACCACCAACAATAGAGGATTTTGGGGAGACACATGAGGTATATTTGGGGACATCTTTGGTTGATTCCCAATTGAATGTTGATCCATTTTTCACAACTTTTATTATAAATGATAGGCTACTTCACAATTGTATGTTTGATTCTAGTGCATCATGTAATTTCATGCCTCTAGAAGTCATGAATGAGTTGGATATCAAAGTGACAGCAACCTATGGAAAGTGCACTACCATGGACTCAAGAGAAGTGTCAGTAGTTGGTTGTGTAAAATGTTTAGTTGTGCAGCTTGCATCTTATCCTGGGAGGAATTTAAAATTGGATGTTGTGATTGTTGATTGCCCTGCCAAATGGGGTATGCTTTTGTCAAGAAATTGGGATGTAAGTGTTGGAGGGAGTGTACAAATGGATATGTATTTTTCCACCATTCCCATTGAGGGCTTCCTAGTGAAGATCTATGGAGAAAAGAAAATGTTGCATCTAATTGAGGACTCAAACTATGCTACTTATGAAGTATTATTTGTTGATGTTGATGCTGATAATTTTATTGGTTTTGTTGATGGAAAAGAACACAAAATGGATTAGTCAAAGTGCTTTGAATAGGTATGTTCTCCTTGGACCTTGCTATTTGATGGAGCTTGCTCCAAATTTGGAAATGGTTCTGGTGTAATTTTGATTTCTCCTAGCTTGGAAGAATTTTTTTTTCCTTCAAGCTTAATTTTGAATGTACTAACAACATTGTTAAGCATGAAGCCTTGTTGTTGGGTCTGAGAATTACATGGAAGTATGGTGTTAAGGAAATCATTGCAAAGGGAGATTCAGAGCTAGTTGTCAAAAAAATAAGAAAATTATATGCTACAAAAAATCAGTGGATGAAGTAGTATAAGCATGCAGTTTGGGATCTAGTTGAGATATTTGATTCCTTCAATATTATGAACCATGATAGAAGTTTGAATTTTGCTGCTGACAGGTTGGTAGTGCTAGGTTCTAGATTTGGATTTTTCACCATTTCACCTTATTGTGAGTACAATGTTGAAGTGTTAACTAGGCCAACTGTCCCTGATAATGTGAAACATTGGCAAGTATTTGATGATGATTCTAAAGTGCAAAGGTTCTTGAAAAATCAAGGTGATTTTGTAGATCATCATATTGATTGGTAACTAATGGTGTGTGTGACTGAAGGAAGAGAGACTTTGTTTCAAAAAGACATCATCCAATTGAAAATAAACACCATTCCTATAGGCCTTGTTGCTCTTTAGTCTAATTTTAACAATGTTGATTGCATCATAAATAGAAACATGTCTACCTCAAGGGATGTGGAAGAGCATAACTTGGGAACTAATTGTAAACCAAGGAAGATTTGGTTGGGTAGAAATTTAAGTAAAGAGGAAAAACAGTCCTATGCCCAACTCTTGAAAAAATATCAAGACTGCCTTGTTTGGTCCTATTCCGAGCTAAAATCATATAGAGAAGACTTGTTTCAACATGAGATCCCTCATGAGGACAATAATAATCCATTCAGATAGATTCAAAGGCCAATTAATCCACTTCTCTCCATGAAAATGCAAGAGGAGTTAAAGAAGTTGAGATGTGGAGGTATTATTTAGCCCACTAGATATTCATCTTGGGTTGCAAACCTTGTGCTAGTCAGAAATAGGAACGGAGACATAAGACTTTGTGTGGATTTTAGAAATCTAAAAAAAGCATCTGTGAAGGATAACTATCCCTTGCCAAATATAAAAAATATGTTGCAGCTTGTGACAGGGTCTGAGTTTGTTTCTACATTAGATGGTTTTTCTAGATACAATCAAGTGGTTGTCAAATAATCAGAAAGACTTAAGACAACATTCACTACTCCTTGGGGAACATATGTTTTTGTTAGGATGCCCTTTGGTTTGATGAATTTTTGTGCCACTTTCCAAAGAGTAATGGATGTTTCTTTTACTGGTTACGTTAATGAGGTCATTGCAGTTTACCAAGATGATGTGACTGTGTTTTCAAGGCAGAGAGGTGATCATTTGTAGCACTTGGAGAAGATGTTGATCAGATGTAGGGAGTATGTCATTTCTCTTAATCCAAATAAGTGTCATTTTGGCATGTAAAAGGCCAAGTTGCTTGGTCACATTGTGTCAAAAGATGGTGTTATGATAGACCCTAAGAGAGTGGAAGAAATCAGTAAAGTACCTATCCCAAGAATCAAGGAAGGCATCCAATATTTCTTTGGTCAAATTAATTTTACTAGAAGGTTTGTTTCCAATTTTGTTGAGTTTACTCTTCCAATCACAAGCATGCTAAAGAAGGACCAAGTTATCAAGTGGTAGGAGGTTGTCACTTAAGCTTTTGAAGGAATTAAGGATGCACTTAAACATGCACCTATTTTAGCAACCCCAAACTATAAAATGCCTTTCCAAATCTTTTCCTTTACCTCTGATTATACCATTGCTTCTATTTTGCTGCAAAAGGATGAGAATGGGGCTGAAAGGCCTATTGCCTTCTTTAGTAAGGCTTTATAAGTAGCTGAGCGAAAGTATACAATCATGGAGAAACAAGTATTTTCCTTGGTGAAAGAAACAAAAGTTTTCAGGCCCTATATATTGAGTTCAAAAGTTGTTTCTTATGTTCTCCAAACCATGGTAAAAGACATCTTATCAGAGATGGAGATATCAAGTAAAATATGTGGATGGGTGAAAAAACTATAGGAGTATGATATGGACATCCAAACCACAAAGCTAGTAAGAGGTTTGGGCCTTCCTAAGCTCATGGCTGAGAGCAACTTGTAGAATGTGGAAGTGAATCAGCTAGAGGAAGAAAGGGTAGATGTGTTTGCAAAGTTGGTAAGTTCTTAGTGGTAAAAATATGTGATCTTCTACCTTAGACACCTATGCTTCCCTAGTCACTTAAATAAAAATAAGAAAAGAGCCCTCAAGTTGGCTTCTAAAAAATATATCATCACAGACCTTGGGCTGGCTTGGAATAACCGTGAAGGTGTCCTCTTGAAATTCATAACTGAAGATGAATCTCCTAAGATAGTTGTTGATTTCCATGGGGGATTTTTCAGAGGACACTTTTATGGAAGAGTAACAACACATAATATTTTGAGAGCTAGTTATTAGTGGCCTACTCTCTTCAAAGATGCAACCCAGCTGGTTAGAAAATGTGATAGTTGCCAATGTTTCTTTGGAAGACTGAAAGCTTTAGGCTCCCTTCCTTTGCAACCTATATCAATTGAATCTCCTTTCAAGTAATGGGGGATGAAATTCATTGGTGAGATTTCAGATCCTTCTAGTGCTGTCCATAAGTGGATCCTTCTAGCCACTGATTATTTTACAAAATGGGTAGATGCAATCCCCACCAAGAAAGCAACACACCAAATAGTTATGGACTTCTTGTTTAATCAAATCATATGCAGATCTGGAGTCCCAGTCAAGATTGTAGCCGATAATGCCATGTGCTTTAGAGCCAAACCTTTCATGGAAATGTGCAATGAATATGGAATCAATATGACTTATTCTTCAAACTATAACCCCCAAGGGAATGGACAAGTTGAGTCTAGAAATAAGAATTTGTTGAAGATCACAAGAAGAACCTTGGAGAAAAATAAGAAGAAATGGGGTGAATAACTAAAATTTGCAGTTTGGGTTGATAGGATAACTCCTAAAAGAGCTACTGGTAAAATCCCATTTGAATTGGTGTATGGAACTCAAGATTTGCTGCCCTTGCACCTGAAATTGTCTTCATTTCAGTTTTCCCAATAGTTGGAAGGTCAAGAGCTTGGCCCACATGGATCAAGGATCAATCAAATTATTGAGCTTGATGAGGAGAGAAGAGAATCCCACCAAAGGCATATCATATTTAGGGAAAAAATTAAGATATTGTTTGACAAGAAGGTCACTCCTAGAGCCTTTAATGTTGGAGATTTGGTTTTTTTGTGGGATAGTAGGCACGAAGACAAGGGAAAGCATGGAAAATTTGATGCATTATGGATGGGCCCTTATTCCATTGATATCAGAATTGGTGAACATACCTTCTTTCTCAAGGAATTAGATGGGGAATTGTTGGAGATTCCTGTTAGTGGTAGACATTTGAAGCATTTTTTGGATTAATCCCTAAATCTAAGGTATGCACCAATTGTATAGTTGTATAGTCTTTATTTTTTCCTTTGTTTTTGTTGTTTTTTTGGTATGTGGTTTTCCCTTGTTTTTGGCAACCATTCTAGTCGGTTTCTCAGCTCATTTTTGAAGGATGGTTCTAGTTTTTTGACTACCTTGTGTATTGACTCCTTTTCCCAATGGATATTTTGGCACTTGGTCTATGTTTTGTCCTTGTGGCACTCACTAGGAGTGCCCATCCCCAAGTGAGAGCCAATGTTGGTGCCATTTTTGAGCTTACACCATGTTGCCCTAATTTTCCAAATCTGTATTTTCTCAAAAAATGTTTTACCCTTTGAATTGATGGTTTGAAATTCTTCCCCTCAAGTTGAATGCTTGAAAATGCTCACAAATTTGTTATTTTTCCCTAATTTGAAAGAATAATCTAATTTTACCCTTTTTTGTGCCCTAGTTTCTCCAATTTTGTGGGCTATGTCATTTTTCCCTTTACCAGATCATGGAAAAATTGAAATTGATCAAATTATACTTGTTTGTATTTGAAAATCCAAATCCTAGATTGGGAATGTTGTACAAAACATGGTTCATTTGATTTATTATCGAAAATCTGCCATCCTCGGTGAAAACATTGAATTCTAGGGCATCCTTTGATTTTTTTTGCATTTTGACAGTCATACGAGCATCATTTTCCCATCAAATTCATCCTCAAAAGGTATTGGCAACATGGTGGGTTTTCATTGGCTAAGGAAAAGTGGGGAAATGTTGTAACTTTTCATTTTTCACCTTTTTGACAAATGGGGCATTTTCGGGCCCAGGGACCCATTTTTTTCAAAATTTGCCTACGTGGCATGTTTTGATTGGCAAGGGGATGGTGGGTGGTCGGATTCCCTTAGAATTTTTATAATTTATTTTGTAAAAATTTTAAAATTCAAAATTTGTCCTGAAGCCCCGTAGCCAATCGGGAGTGGACATGTGTCCTAAAAAACCAAAAGGGGAGGAGCAGGCCGATGGGGGACTTAGAGTTTTTTAGCTCTATTTTTCTAAAGTTTCAAATTCAATTTTTCCCCCACTCCAATCAGAGGAGGACACATGGTAGAATTCAAGGTCAAAGGGAATGTGGATAGTGGAGGTTTTTGAAGTTTTTTACCATTGGAGGTAAAATATTTTAAAGTCAAAAAATGGTCCGAAGCCCCACAGCCAATCCAGGGTGGACACGTGTCCAACAGAGTGAGCAGGTCGGCAGGCCGATAGAGATAAAAGGGGACTTTTTTCCTTTTTCAAAAAAGAGTTCAGAATAAAAAAATTTAGTGTGGCCCCACGTCGAATCAGCGATAGAAATGTGGTGGACAAGGTGGGTCAGCGGATCGGTGGAGGCAGGAGAATTTTTTTCCCTTTTGCAAAGAAGGCTTAAAATCAAAATTTGAAGTGCTGGCTTGCTAGCAAATCATTGAGCGACACATGGCAGAGGACAAAGTGGGTCAGTGAGCCAGCAGAGGGAAAATTGAATTTTTTCCCTTAGCAAAAAAGGGAGTTAAAATGAGAATTGGTCCCGCAGATTTTAGCAATGTAGAAAGCGACACGTGGCACGGGAGAAATCGGGTGTCCGGGCCAGTGCGGCAAAACATGAAAATTTTCCCAATTTCCAAAAAAGGTCAAAATGCACAAAATTAAAGCATGACCCCAATGAGACCCACCATATGCCACATGTCAGCTCCAAATTTTAGAGGCAGAGAAAAAGGTCAAATTTTTCCATTTTTCCAAAAATGTCAAAAAGACAAAGGATGAACCTGAATTGATTTCCAATAATTTTTTGCCACGTGTCTGGCCTTATCCAAAAAATTAAAAAGGTAACTCAAGCTTATTTCTAAGTCCACATCTTCCACATGGAAGGTTGGGATTAAAAGATGGATAAGATCGACGGTTATTATGCATCCATTTGTTTTAACTGCCATGTGAGCTCGAGGAAGCTTGGAATCAAGATTTTTGCATCAAAATTCATAAAATTTATAGTGATTTTGTGTCATCCTAGCCTTCTAGGATCATTGGCATCATTTTCATGACTCAATATTTTTATTTGAGATGTTTTTGAGGTAATTTTTTCCCCTTCCCGAGAAAGCACATGAAATGTCAAATTAAAATTTGCAGAGATAATTTTAAAGGGTAAGAAGGTGAAGTGATGAGAGGAAAGGCATCTGCATGCCTCAATGATGAAAAACGTGCCTCCAAGATGGATAATGACCTAGATATTTGTAATGATTTAATCTTTTTGGGCACACCTGGCAACTTGCGAATGTTTTTTTGTTTGATGTCATTTTCATTGAATCATGAAGAATTTTTGTAATAGAATTGATCCCTTGGCATATTCTTTACTTGACAAAGAAGGATCAAATGTGGAAAAAGGTATATAATGCATTTTGGAGAAATTTTAAAGGGTTGGGAAGTTGAAAATCACAAGAAAATTCTGAGAGAAAGCACATTTTTTGAGAAACCCACCAAAGAACCAGGTTAATTTTTATGTGTTGGATCTTCATGTATGTGAGTTAGTTACAAGTGTATAGTCATCACACAGCTCTAAGATTTTTCATGAAACTCTCCCCTGTTGATGAATCTAATAATATTTTGAGTTAATATGTGTTTTTATGGGTAATATGATGTCTCTTATCATCTTTAAATGCCTACAAATAGTTTTCATTGTTCTTGTTGCAATCTTTCATTGAAAGTTTTTAGGAATCACATAGAATCTCCATTTCTTGTTGATAGTTTAGTGGAATTTTCAATCTCATGTTCAGAAGAGGCTTCATCTGATAAAGAGATAAACAAATTTAAAATCACTTTACCTTCCTTGATTGTAGAGATTGCTTGTAAGCCTTTGGGGGTACCTTAGGCATGGTTTGATCAAGGATTTTTGTGTTTAATTGAGTTCTTTACTTCAAGATTTTGTGGTGAGATCTCAAATATTGTGTGAAGAGTGCAAGTTGGGCTTCCATTTATGTCTCTTCTAGTTAAAATAATATCCTCATTATTTAAATAATTTTATCTGATAGTTGTTCAAGTATTGTATAGGTTGTCAAAGATCTGATATATCCCAGTTTGTCTTGTCAACACCCCACCAAAAAAATCATTCAAACAAACTAATCCTACCCATACTACCCCTGCATTTCATTGTGTGTCAACAAAAGGATCTAACCCATCTATAATAATACACAATGAAAATCATAGTATACAATGTCTCCAATAACCCTTTCCTTGCATTGAAAATATCTCTATAATCTGGGAGTGACAACTTTTGAAAGTTAGATTTGGAGTGTTGATCATATTTTCCCAAGACATTTTCATACTACATGCATAAAAGGGATATCTTCATCTCCTTCACCATTTGGGGGTTACAATATAGGTTCTCTTACCTTGTTTAAAAGGCACAACCTAAAATAGTGAGGGTCAGATAAGATCCTTTCAAGGTGTTATCCATCTCTCCACAAATATGAGTGTCAGTTAGATCACATCCCCAGCTACAAAATGACTCACATCAATATCTATCTAACTTCAAGCTTCATGCCATATCTCTGATGCCACTCAGATTGAAAAGGAGAAAACAATTGGGCACCAACACCCCCTCCCTCATTTGCTAAGAATTCTCTTCTTCCTAGCATAGATTATAGCAATTTGTTTAGGCTTTAGTTTATATTTCATCTTCTCCCATTTGAGCTAAAGGCATTTGATTTTGTATTTCATAGCATTAACATGGAGTAAAAGGGAAGATCCATTTCCCTTGAAGCCATTAATGGGGAGATCTCTTTCTCTTAACACATAAAATGAAAGCTTAGATCCTCTTAGGTTCATTATTCAAGATTTCAAAGAATAGAGATTAATATCATTTACTTAGTTTGCATGTTTATTTCAAACTAATGTATGCAAAGAAGAAATCCTTGCTCATTTCTTATCACATGGTCCATTGATCAGATAGTTAAATTTTTTTGGGGTTTCTGTAGAGATTCTTACCCCGAATCCATGGCTTTTACAACTTTTCATTAAACACACTTTGTTTCTACACAAATGGTTTAGCATTAGGTTTTAAAGGTATCTCATGTTGAAATAGATCCTCCCTATATGATTTCAGTTTTGAGTAGGACCATACTAAGCATTCTTGGTACTTCTTTAACAAATCAAAATAGGATTTCCTTTCCTCTTTACTCAAATTACTTCCTAGCCACATATTTCTAGGATTTTATTTGGTTCCTAAATTATGCTCCTCCACATCCCTTGAAGCTGAGATCTATCAATGGAATACCCTATTAGCATTATAAAAAATTGACTCTAAAGCAATGAACCCCCTGGGAATGGTGTTGGTTTTTAACTGAATAATTTATTTGTAAAAAAAGGTTTCCTTTCCATTACAAATAGAAACCATAGGTTCCCATTCCATACATTGGTTAGTAAATTCTCCTTCATTCTACAAAAACCTCTTGACCTGGGCATCATCTTAAAAAATGTACCAATGTTTTACATTATCAGGGATAGATGGTCTTGACAATACTTCAATATCATAGTCACAATAAGGAGAAATAGTGTAGTTTTCAAAACTTGGATCCAAGCACTGCCAACCTATCTATTGCAGTATTCTAAGTTCTCTCATGATACAATATATTAAAGGAATCAAACATTTCAATAAAATCACAAACTACATGCTTATGTTGTTTCATCCTTTGATTTTTAGTAACATGCAATTTTCTAACTTATTTTACCACCAAATTTGAGTCTCCTTTAACAGTTATGTCTATAATACCGTATTTCCAAGCAATCCTCAAACCCAAAAGCAATTCCTCATACTTAGAAATATTATTTTTGGACTCAAACTTTAGTTTGAAAGAAAAAATAAAATTCTCTTGAATTGGATATACAAGGACAACTCCAGCACCATTCCCCATATTGGAGAAAGCTCCATCAAACATCAAAGTCTAGGGGGCACTAATCCTATCCAGGCATCTACTGTTATTAGTACAATGTTTCTTAAATTTCGCATAACCAAAAAATTTATTGACATCTACATATGTATATAATACTTAATAAGAAAAATTGTTGGGATCTTCAATCAGATGTAACATCTTCTTCTCCCCATACAACTTAACCAAATTTTCCTCTACCGGTATGGTGTCATGTGAGATATCCATTTGGAAACTTCCACCAACACTGGTAGTCAACTTTCTTGATAGTAACATACCCCATTTAGCAAGGAAATCCATAATAACTACATTCATGCTCAAGTATTTACCAGGTTAGGCTCATAATTTCACAACTAAGTCCTTTACATACCCTATCACTGGTACCTCTCCTGAATCCATAGGACTGCACTTTCCAAAGGTTGTTATTACTTTGATGTTCAGCTCATTCATCACTTCAAGTGACATCACATTACATGAATCCTATGAATAAAACATGTAATTGTGAACAAGTCTGTCTTTAATAATCAAAGTATTATAAAAGGTATCAACATCAAGTTGAGATTCAAAAAGGGAAGTGTCTAGGTAAACTTCAGAGGATTCCCCCAAATTTTCCAATGTTTGCATAACTTCATATTATTAAATAATAGGAAGAAGATCAACACTGTTAACATCTTTACCTAGGACTACCACCTCTTCCTTAAATCCCAAGTACTCAAACTCTCTTCTCCTATACTCATGGATTCTAAGCAACTCAACAATAGGTACAATGACCTTGATCTGACTCAAAATTTGAGCCATGTCATAGGGGCTATACTTGGGTAAATTTTTACTTAGGGGTAGGGTAATTGTTTTCTCTTGAGGCATAATGTTCTTCAGGGCTTGGGCAGGGTTGTTGGGTTTGTTGATATTAACTAGGATATTAGTTGGCACATCCTTCTTCGTGGGATCCTTTGGGATATTAGTGAGAAGTGGAGTTTTGGTTTGGGCATTGGGCCTCCTCCTTTGACAACTCTACTTCTGAGATTGTACTTATTTTCCTGAGCAACTAATGCATTCATTAAAAATTTCCTATCCTCCTCAAAAGGAATCCCACCATCATATTTATTAGTTATCAATGATCTTAAATATTCAAAATCATGATTAGGAAGATCAAAATCATGGACCATATCAATATCAATGTTAGTAGTATGAGGGACAAATTTTATTCGTTGTATATGATCCCAAAAAGTTTTCACCATTCTTGCACTTAACAATTCAGTAGAAGTAGCTCCTAGTTGTAAACCATTTGTGCATTCCATCATGCAAAGATCACCATAAGTAGTACTGTCATCAATATATTTATCTTCCTCAAAAATTTCACATGGGGGATGTGGGAGGAAACATTTATCACACCATTCAATGACATGAGCTTCTTCTAACAAGGAAACCCTAGTAGTTAATGGATCAGGGAATAACTTATTTTCTCGTGGTGGTTGTTGTTTATTTCCTGATCCCATGGGCCCCTTTCCTCTTTCATCAGATTTGTGATCACCTCTAGGATTATTTGATATTTTTTTGGCCCTGAGATTGGTGTTGGCCCTGAGAGCTTTGTCCTATTCATTTATCTACTCTAGCAATTTTAAAGGAAATTTTCTTGACTACTCCTACCAGTTTCTTAACTACTTCTTCCAAATCAACTCCCTTTCTCATTTGAAGATTTTTTAGGATTGATTAATTTGACACCTCCCTTTAGGGAGGTTTTCCTGTTTCCTTGATACTATTTTCTATCTAGACTTCCATGGAGAAATCTTGCCTCAAAGTATCAGGGTTTTGTCTCTTAAATAGTATGATGATTTCTTATCGAAATCATAAAATACTTTATTAGGAAAGATTGATCACTTGGTCTTAATATTATAGGTATTCTGTTCAAAGTTTTGTTGAATATAGCATTAAAATATAGGACACATTCATTGGGATTATTTTTAATGTGCTCAAACTCAGGGAGAAGGAACCTTGGATTAGTTTTATCCCCATATTATAATTTGAAGGTATTTTTCATTTCAACCCATGAATCAATAGAATTTTTTATCAAAGATTTATACCAATCATGGGCATCCTCCTCTAGAGTATGAATAAAAAAATTCACATATACATCCTCATGCTTAATATCAAATTCTTCCATAATATTAGTAAAGATTATAAGGTGTTGGTCACCATTTATGGCATTATTCCCTTGAAATTCTTGTAATCTATTCCTTGAATCATTAGGTAATGCATTAGGATAACCCACCATACCTGTGAAATCTATAGTTCTATATACATTAACAACAAATAGGGGTCTAGGAGGTGGGAGTGCCATATTATTTTAAGGAGGTGTCTAAATAGGAGGATTAAAATGGTATGAGATATGAGGTATTTGAGAAAATGGGGTATGACCCTTAAATTATTTATCCTACACTGGTTTGTTTTCTTAATGATAAAAGAGGAAGATGAGGAATACATATATAAGTTACAAATGAAGGCCCCTCACCAGTTAGAGTATACATATTTATATAGGGACTTCTTGATCCATAACTGTCTAAGGAACTAGAATAATCCTCTATCAAAGGATAATCACTCTCAACTACAGGCACTACTTTCTCTTCTGATCTTTGATCTCCCAAAGCTATCCAAACTTATTTATTAATTATATTCATCCTTCCTAGCTCTGGAAACAATTTTCTAGCAGGATATTTCTTGAAGAATGATATTATTCCATCCATATTTACAAATATTAATGACATATTTCAATGAATTGAAAATTGAGGCACTGATATTTACTAAAAATTCTGAACAATGTGGATTCGTCACTAAGGTCTTGCACCTTAGATATGTAAATGTTTGCAAATGAATTCTCAACTAAAACTTAATGATCAATTTCAACAAATCTCAGTATAATTTGTCAGTATTTAGCCCTAGCCAAGCTTATTTAATGGAAATCCTATTTAAACTAGAAAAATATTGAGTAAATAACTTATGATTAAGCTCATTTTCATAAATATCAACAAAGGATGATGTCTAGACCATGTATTTTCATCTAAACATGTCTAATATGTTACCAAAGGTCAGGTATTTATCTATATTGTAAAAATAGTCCCTGAAAATGGTACTAAGCAGTGTTGGTACCCAAATCGGTTCTCCTTGTGAAGTCAAGAAGCATTAACAGGATGAGCAAGATGCTTAAAGAAAGATAGATTAGAATTTAAGTCATTTTTTAGTCAGGGAAGGATCTAACTAACTCTTTGTCACTTGAGCCTGGAAAAGTCTGATAATACCATGCTAAGACTTTAATCTACCCTACTACTTTAGGTCTTACCTTCGACAAGGGTGAGAGAACCCGTTTTGTAACATGTATTTGTAGGGGAAAAGAATGGATCAAAAATATTTGACTCTCCCTTTTAAGACATTGAGAAATAATCCTTGAGAAGACATGGTCAATGCAACATAATCTAACTCTCATGAGTTGTCACCCTATAAAATGAAGATGTCTCCTAAACAAGGTTCAAGTTAATAAAGACAACAATAAGACCAACTTGCTCCTACATATTTTTGTTAAATTCTAGCACATGAATATACACATAACAAGAATGGGTAGTTCTTGTAGGATTTATCAGTTTTGGATGTAATTTTTTGGGGAATTAAGTAGGATAAATTTTATTATACCCAATTTTTGGGAACTTTTAACAAAGGATGGAAGATATAGCAAACAAGATGATGAAAACACTTCAAATAATCAACAATGAACCTTCAACCATAAGATGTGAACCCATGGAATCCCAAAGATACATGGTTTCACACATTATTTAAGAATTTAAACATAAAATATCATGTCAAAGACTCAATTAAACATAAAACATTCGTTATCTATCATGCCTAATATACACTCGTAGACTAAAAAACAAACTGTATCAAAAAATGAAAGTAAATTGAATTTAAAACTATTTATTACACAACAAAATGAAATCTCTTCTCATAACACAATTGCAATTACCACAATACTACCATAAGGATAAGATATTATGTCATTCAAAGGAATTACTAACATAAGATTACAATGGGAACATGAATAGATACTTAAAACATTCCAACTCAGAAGTAGACAAGACAATTCTCATGATTAACACAATTAGCTCAGGGCTCATCAAATTTATCAGCAAGGGAAAGTTTCATTTACATTCTCAATGTTTGTCAATGGTTGTACACTCATAACCATATTAACATGACTCAATTTGAAGGTTAAATAAATTAACTGGTTTCTAAGATAAGTTCTTAGAAAAAATAGTTTCTCTTAGTTTACGCCTTTCTGTAAAACAATTTCAGAAAATTTTAACCCCCCTTATGCAATAGTATCCTCATTGCATTTATACAATCTCAATCGCTCACACACTTTTCAATTTTCTCCCCAAAACACTTGATTTTTCTAAGGAATATTCCACTTTATGGATTGTAATCTAATCCACTCTTATTGCTTTACAAATATTCCATTCTCATGTTGTTACGTGGAAGTATTACAATGATTCACATTATCTTATTTTCTCATAATGACTAGGATGCCAAGTTTCCTTTTCTATCTTCCTATTTGGAAAAACATGTACATTATTTTATGGAAGCTTCTTGAACTCATAAAATGGATATTATGTGACCATTATTAGCCTCTAGTTTCAAACATCAGTTCTGGAATGTGTACAATGATCACCAGATCTCTTGATTTGAGTAGTTCCCCATGTGTAATTTTTTTTCATTCTTAATCATCTCTTCTCCTAGTCAATATTCAATCACTTCATCATTATTTTCTTCATGCAATATGGGAAAAAATATCCATCCATTTGATGGCAATGATTTCATTTCATTCAATTCACCTATACCATTTTTAATTATAAATTCCATTCTTAATTTCCTCCTCCATATGCATCCTTTTATCATTCTTGAACATGAGAGACTATTGTAGAGCTCCTTATTGGTATAATGACAAGAGTAGTTGTGGAAAAAAATCTTGAAGGAAATATATTCAAAATATTTGAATCAAACCTTCAACTTGACAGGCCCAGATGAAGCATTTGTTAGGGATCTATTTGAAATTACTTAACCTAGGGGATAACAAAGAGCCCTTGACATATCAATAAGTCAGGATTTCCCTTATTTTGAGATTTATCAAAATAAATCTTATTTTCTACTACCTTCTAACTGAGTGTATTACCATCTCTTTCGATGGTGAGAGCAATAGAAATCTCCAAAAGAGTTGAAGAAGTTTTGGATTAAGAGGAGGCCTACTATGATAGGAATAGTTGAATACAAGTGTCCCTTTCTATGCAAATAAATAATTTGTATCTGAAAGAGGTTCCCAAGGAGTCTTATATTCTTTACAAAAAATCTTAAATTGATATACCGTGCCCACCATTTCTCATAAGGTCAATAAATTAGAGTAGAAAATCACTTCTCTGGAAAAGTTTCAGGAAAGACCTGTACCACCCCCACCATCCACCATACTAGAACAATCCCCAAGAAGTGAAGATGGGGGAATCCAAGCTCTCAAACCCCAATCATTATCTTATGGATGAGGAAGAAGTAAGGCCTTCATCTCCCCACTCATTCCAAAGTATCACTATTTTCCACCTGGGAGGGTAAATGACAAGTCTACTCTCCAACCTTCTATTCCAATACATCAGGCATTCTTTGATGAAGAAAACATTATAACGGGATCTCATCCTGTTCCTCTTCTAAAAGAGTCATCCACCTTTTACGAGGAGGAACCGGGGTGAGTATCAAGTTCAAAATACCTTGTTCCACTAGGTCCCTAAGGCCTGTAATACTTTTTATTCCAGCCACTCCAAACATTCCTTCTCAACCCGCTTCTTCTCAATTTTCTCCAACTAGTTCTAGTTCCCTATAAGTAAAAATGGTAAAACATGATTTCCTGTGTGTTGGTTTAGATCTTCTAGACTGGGTATCATGTGACCAAAATAAGATATGAGGTGAATGAATATCTTGGATGGCCCTAGGATGACTATTGAATCATTGACAGACATGGGGATGTCTCAGAACTTTGTGGGGTCAGTTTTGTTTTCTTAGATAGATCTCAATGGTTCAAATGAATTCATACCCAGGAAGAACAAGCTTGTTGAACAACATCCCCCCATTTAGAGGATATTTTAAGGTTAAAGTCAGAGGATAACTGAGCATGTTGTTTCTCTTCTTGTGTCCTTTAGACATAATTTCCAAAATGTATGTTACAATTTAATTGTGTTGAGGCCCTATATATAATCCCCTTCTCGTCCTTTATCCACAACATAGGACAACTATTAATGGTATTACATCAATACACATGCTTGATAATGGACTTTACAATTCTATCAAAGCCATGTAAAATTATAATATGTCACATCAAAGTTACATCCATGTCTGAGAGTACAATAATTTCAAAATGATATTCTATTGTTTCATGAGACAAGAGTAATAACCAAGATAAGATGAAAAGATAGTTTTCAGAGTAAAAAATCCTAAGGCCTAATCCTACACATTAGTCTCTACATTTGCATCTTTATCTTCCTATGATATGAGCCTGTATGGTGTTGAAAAGTTTGACGTTTTATATGTTCAGAGCACCCAGCATTGGCCCATTTTTTATTAGAATTCCCAAGGATTTGTATTGTAACTATTTGATTCATCTAGTATTCTCAGCAATGGTTCCCATGATTTTTTTAACCCACCACTTTTATATTTTCATTTAATAGCCTCAACTCTGATTTTTAGCCGCATCTTCAACTGCATGCCTCGAGACCCAAAACCGCATACAATCCTCCAAACATCGGGTCTTCTACTTCTTTGTCTAGTTTTTCCAACAATGGTAGCTTATTTACACAACATTTGGAGACCTTGCACATCTTTGATACTTCCCACTCTCTCTCTTCTTTTGAATTTTCACCTAGGCAACACGAGGAGTCCTGTGAGTCCTTCTTTACTTTGAATTTTCAGCCCACCTGGGCTACCTTTCTGCAGTTTTTCCACGTGGTTGATCCTCACTTCTTGAGAGTCTCCAATTATTTGTGTCTTTCCAAAGATGCATGGAAGGAACACGTGGATACCTTCCATGTCCAGCTCCACCCTTAGGAAAAATCAAGCCCTAAAAAACAAAAAAGAACACTAGAAGGAAAAGAGGGGCCCATTTTCATAGGGATTTTTCAGGGGAAACATAACTATTATGTTCCTCAACCAAAAAAGAGGATTCACACCCTAAACTCAAGAATCACATTTGCATCCATCATGGTCCTATCTTTGAGCATACATTTTAAAATATGGGCAAATGAGTCAAAAAAAATTCTTTGAAGGAAGACTTTGGATAAAAAGGGTGATATTTAAATCGAGCACCAACACTTCTATTAGGGAAAATGGGTTGGTTGATTCAATAGTAGTATGTGGATGTATGGTTGATGAAGTATTATTAGGCTCAGTCATAGGTGTGGATGGAGTGTCAATTGTGTTCAGGTCTTGTACTAGGATGACATTTACGTCTTGATTAAATGTTGTACGAACAGTGTCTTGGTAATGCAAGACTTCTCGATCATGAATATGGGTGTAGCTAGCTAGATAAGGGTCATATAAAGTGTAATTGTCATTTTAATCTGATCTGGAAGCATCTTCCACACAAGAATAAACTATGGTATCTAGTTGGAACACATGCTCCCATGAGGGATGTGGAATATTAAGATAATTGTGGGAATAAAAGGATCCTTCTTACGAGGTTGCAAAGAAGGAGGAAATCGGGACATGATAAGTTCATGAAGATCATAGCTGTTGATTCTAAATTTGAATTCATTAGTCTAATCATTATCTGACTCCAAGAGATTGGGAGGTATGCGCTTGACCAACTCAAGCTGACTAACATTTCTGTGAAGAGTATCTATAAGGTAGTTGAAACATTGATATTCACGAAAGGGAATAAGAGATAGTTCATCAAGTGTGGGGAGCTTATAATATCCTTTTTTATGAAGTGTATCATATTTCCAAGGGTTAGTGTCCCCTTAAATATTATAAATAGCTCCTTGGTGAGTGAAATTCACACACTGGCATGAGGAAGAAGTGATGACATGCATATGATGAGTCAAAGGCCTCCCTAGGAGAATATTATAAGATAGGGGAAATTTTAATATGATGAATTTGATCAAAACATTCCTAGGGGAATGATGATATGTAACCAAATACACCCCATAGGAGACGTGTTGGTGATCATATTCTTGACAAGTAGATCGTGTGGATTTCAAGTTAGTAATAGAATAGCCAAGAGCTTTAATGAAGTCTAGTGAGGCCACACACATTCCTACTCCCTCATCAATGAGAACACGCTTGACTATAGTGTGACCGATCTAAAATAAGATGAAGAGATGCATATCATCTATGTGAAGCAAGAGCTCATGTAGTATCATATAAGTGATAGGAAAATAAATGCAAGAATGAGCATTCGTAGTAAGATTAATATGAATGGAGAGCTCGTCACATTTCTGAAATATGTTTTCCTCTAAGATATGCAATGTAGGAATCTTTCCCAAAGAGGGAGGAAAGGGAATGCTCATATGAAATAGTGTATTCATGATACTTTCACAATGGTGAGCTAATGTATACATGAGTTCTAAGAAGGGAGTTTAACTAGGAATTCAGGAAAGTTCTTCGAGAGGATCCCACTTATCATGATTGGATTGTGCAGTAGGATTAGAGTGTTTGAAATCCTTAGAAACATATCTAGGAGTAGGGGTGATTTTTTTTAATTATTGATAAATAGTTTTTTGAAAGGGACTATACCCTTATATACAAAAAGGGGCCTAGAAGCCAGAATAGGAGTGAAAAACAATATAAGAAGGATCAAGATCCAGATAATACATAAGAATCTAGTGCATCCAAAGAGCAGTTACCCCAAAACAACTAACTAGTTTGAACACTGCAGAAGAACAACCAAAAAACAACAAAACAGCAAAAACCATGACAGAAGTCAGCAAGAACATCATAGATCCACAATTACTTCTTGGCGGCTATGGCAATTCTGGAATTGATAGTCTGCCAGGAGGTGAATATAGTCAATGCCATCATGTGCGAAGGGTAAGTAGTGTCTAGATGTTGAATGGTTTGTTTTCTTTCTTTTTTTGTGCCCCAAAGAGTAGCTGGTATGCCACTGAGATTAGAGATGCAACAGACATGCTGCTCAATAAACTCCTCAATTGCACTAAAAATAGCCATATTATGATCATGGTGAGTCTTGGTTTTTCCAAGTCGGTTGTCCACGGAGAATTTTTTTTTGTAAATATCCTCAATTTGATTGTTGTCAATATCAGCCTCCTCCTCCTTCATTCTCTTACCTTTTTGCTTAGACAAGTTTTTTACTTCTTCTTTCAGTAGCAACATGTCAGTTTCTAAAGCTTCCAACCTTTTAGTGGAGCTCTTAGCGTGTATCTCCTAAGAACCTGTGCTAGTAATGTGTAGGAGATTATGAGAAACCTCCAAATCCTAAGGCGTGTTCCCTGAAGTAGGGGTATCAAGGTTCATCCTTTTAGAAGATCTAGTGATAGGTATTTTCGAGGTGGAGGCGAAAGGGATGGGAGTAGAGGTGGGGGGGATGATAGGGGGAGCCGAGAAGGAAGTCAAAGGGGTAGCAGCCATAGTGAAGGAAGTCAAAGGAGTAGGGGTGATTAAGAAGACTTATAAAACTATTTTTTTATTAGTTCCTACACCATAGTCCTTGTAAGTTTTATTTTCATAGGAGTCAATGGTTTCTATAGATAGATATGTAGATTTAGACAAAATCAGCCTTGTAGGAGAATTTTCACAAATGTCGATGACGTCTGGAGGAGGCAGATTCTTACTTTGAGGAGACTTAATTTTTGGTACATAAGGGTATATGACCCTATGAATTTTAATTCTAAATGCTAAAGGGTATTTTGATTCTACATAAGATATGACATGTTTTACTTCGTTAATTACAAATTTATTTTTAGGAGGATAATACATGTCAACTACATTATTTGCAGCATTTTCTTGCTTCTTATAAAATTCAGGAACATCATGATTAGGCATAAGATTAGAGAAGATTTTTTTATCTTTTCATTATCCTAGTCGATTACTTTATGATGATCCTTTTCTTGAGTCACATCACGAGTCTTAACTAAATCGGTAAAACACTCAAGAGTAATGGAATCATAGTAAAATTTGGTTCCTAAGAAGAAGCTAATGGAATCCATTTGGAGTGCATGAAAATTCTCATGTGAATTCTCCCAATCAGCGTGTCATGTAACACCCTTGACAATTGTTATTTTCCTCCTTTACATTTCAAGTGTTGACGTGTGATTTGCCTTATAAGGATATGTTCTTCTAATTATTAGCAATCATACTTGATATGGATAAGTCTTTTCTGCTCTTAAGATCCTTTGACTGAATCGGAATGGCTTTCCTGAATCCATTTTTTTTTCACTTCTTGTAGGTTATTTGCAATCTAGTTTAAAAGTTGTAAACTTACCTATTTATCTGACTCATCCTTGGATCAATTTTAGTGATCCAAGGAATGTTGTAAATCTACTTTGTTGAACGAATGGTAATATTGACATTCCATGAATTAAGATACACGTTGGACTGAAATTTATAGTTACAAGTTCTTTTTTTTGTTGTGAACGTGTTTCCATTCAATGGTTTTTTTTCTTGGGTCTTTGAAGATCGACCATGGCAGGTCATTGCTGATGAAAATGGAAATGCATCCTGTTCACAGCATAGGAGAGATCCAGGATCCTATATATGACTAACCTACAAGATCCTAAGCTAGGTAATATATATATATATATATATATATATATATATATATATATATATACCTAAGATATGTCACTTTATAGAATTCTGATTCTAACCTTAAGCTTTTTATTCTGTTAGGATTGGTTGATTTGTAACCTAACCTAAGCTTGGTGCAAATGGAATTAGAAAGGTTACTAGGTATTTAAATTAACCTAGATCTTAATACTACAAGGTAATATTGTAATCTAACCCAATACCTAAAACTATTATGTTTTGAATTAATTTTCCTATGTGGAAATTATCTAAACCTATTTGCTAAGGCCTATGGTGGGGGTTAGTTATTAGTATTATATCCTAAAGTATAAATTTTAGTCTACCTAAGATCTAACCTAAGCAATCTAATCTATCCTAAACTAATGGATATGAATGGGGACTTAAGCGGTCGCATGCATTTGGGTGACGGTTCCTAAGGCATTTATGTTATTGATAAGGTTGGTAAATGCATACGAACTACCAGTTTTGGCAGGGACTAGATGACTTGGTGGAGGCTTAGGTGGAAGTGTTACTTAAATGGAAATGCATGTTATTTTTGACTTGGTACTCGCGAGACTTGGAAGGTGGTGGCAAGGAAGATTAGGTGGGATATTTGGAATTAATGGAATTTATTACTTTTGGTTTTTGTGCTCAAACTGTCTTGGTAGGCATGTAAATGGATTTTTCATGGGTTGTTTCACTTTTCATGTTTCTTAATTTTTACTCTACATGCTCTCTGGATTTTCGAACCAGTAGATTGAACTACACTTCGTGGCTATTTTTTAAGTTTTGAATCTATTTTTGTTTTGTGGAATGTATAAGAGGAATTCTGGAAAAGGAATTTGGTTGTTTGATCTTTCGTGGAAAATATGAGAGGTAGTGAGCTTGGCAGGAGGTCTTCTTCGATTTGACAAAGACACTATCAGGCATGATAGGCTCTAACTGTTAAAATCTCTTGCTTTCTTCTAATTATTTTCATTAAAACAACTCTTCTTTGTTGAGTTTTGTGCATTACATGCTCTATCTGGTTAATTGGTTGCTGGGTTTAGTAAATCTTACATTCTTGGTTTCGAATCCATGGTATATGTGATTATGTAGGAAACTTATGTTGTATTGTTTTAGCATAAGAACTTTGCATGTAAAAACAAAGTTGGTAACTCTTCTTGGCATTTTTGGTAATTGTTTTTTTGGTTCTGATGACTTTCATTACAAATAAGTTACTAGCTGAGTTTTTATGGAAACTCTGAGTTCATTCTATGTTTGTTAAGATTAGTGTTTTGTGAACTTGATATGTTTTGTGATCTTGAGCAGGTAATGAGCTCATGTTTTTATGGAAGCTTGTATGCAAGTTCGAGTTCTGTCTGAAACTTGAGGAGTATTTGGGAAATATTGTTAGGTTTCTTGGTGATACGATGCTTGTGTTTCGTTTCATAAATATAAGGAACCATGATAGAGTAGTAGATAGCTTGGCTCTTGTTTTATAACTTGCAAAAATGTGATTGTTGCTGAAATCCTTGCACTGCTTGATACATGTGTTGTATTATTATGAATAATATGGATTATTGATAGTCTGCATAGGGTTTGGTGCTTGTGTTTTATTGTGACCATATGAAATGTTACATGGAAAGTTCATTAAGAAGAATTCTTTTCGTATTTTATTTTGTCTGGTTTGAGCTCTGTTAAGGATCTTACATTCCATTTGAGTTGGGAAACAGGGTTTGATAAGATGTTAACTAAAAATGGAAGCTATATTCTTATTTTGAACTATTTATAAGTAATTTCATTATATTCAGTCTATCATTACGATGTTGGTGTATATATGAACTCGTGATTAAGATATTGTGATGCATCACGATACAATCAATTTGTTACTTAGTGTTTTTAAAATTGTAACTTGAACGATGTAATGGTTCAGATCTAATAGTCTTTTTGGTTTCTTTGATTAAAATATAAACTAAAAAAGGAACATGTTGTTGTCTGAACTTGTTTATAATCACTTGAATGATCTTTATCCTTTGAGGGAGCTTAATTTGTACATTGTGCTCAGATATGTAATTCAAGTCTTGGGCAGAACACATTTTTAATATGTTTGTTTAGATCTTGTCATTTAAATTGAGTTTATTACTGGATTTAATGGTTCTAAATTTAGAATTATTTTTGAAACAAACCACATGCATAAGGAGAAAACTGGAAGCATAGTTTAGTGGGTTGTTTGGTAAAATCTTTGAGATCTTGATCGGAATTAGCTTGTTGGTTTATCATTTTATTGGAATCCCAATCTATTAGTCCTTATATTGATGTGTTGAAATATTGACAAGATAGTTATGTCTTGACTAAACTATTGGGAAATTTTGAGTGTTAGCATCTACTCAGATTTCACACTTCTTGTGGGGTCCAATGAAAGAATGTTGAGTCTTTAAAAGATAAACTGTGATTCTTTAGTGTCTGTGGGTTATGTATGAACTTCATTGTTATAATGTTTTGAATGGAAAGTGGAACTCATGCATTATAATGGGAAAATTTTGAAAGGAAGGTAGCATTAAGTTTTCTTCTTTCCTTGAAGTTGTTCTTGTTCTCTTCCTTGGGAACTCTTGTATGAACTTAAACTGTATGTATAGAAAAGGTAAATTGTTAATTAAGTTGAAAGAAATGATTATAGGTTAGGATCATATTCTATTAGGACTCTTTTTCTATTACAGTTGGGTTAAGTTCATTTGTTTGAAACCTTCTATTAATTATTCTTTTAGGAAAAAGAGAATCATTACTTGATTAATCTTCTCATACTTGTCATATAACTGAATCGAAGTAGAAAGTGATTGATGACTGGTTTGTTGAAAAGAAAATGTAAACTTATTGGTTGGCTATTGCTCCATCTTTCCTTCCTAGTTTTTTATATTATTATGTTCTAATGAATATCATAAATGTTTGATTTTAAGGTAGTTAATCTTAAGTTGAAATAGATTAGGTCATGATGTGGACCTATTTCTACTTTGTGGATATTGTATGTTTTAGTATGGTGAATGGTTTTTCTTCTTCTTTACTTTAAAGTTAGATGAAAACATCTCAACAAGATTATGCTGTAAACACTTCTTTTATCTTATAGTAAAAATAAGTGTTGTATTCTATAGTCGTAGAATTGGAAACAATGAGATGCTATGTTTTGTTTTTGGTAAAGATAATTGATAGGATGAAGTATACTTTAATTTGTAAGATAGATATTATAGATTATATTCTATTCTTCTTTTAGAAGTGAATTCAAATTCATTAATGCTCTACTTTTCTTATTGTTTTTACTTACGCTTGTTGTATGAAATACTAATTGTTCATTAAAGAAGGGTTGTTTTAATTAGAAAAATTAGTGGAATGCACTTCATTTTAAGGCTTAGTGTTTATCATGCTCAGTCCATTGAACTAACCCATGTTGGAAATTTTCACAGATGGACTTCTTAAGTGATAAAAGAAGGCAAAAACTTATATGATGCATTGGCTGATTTAAGTCAGATTCTTGTGAATAATTCTGATTCATTCTTGAGTTGTATAAAAAAAGGAAAAGTTATATTCTTCTAAATGAAGGCTATTGTTATGCAGTATGCCTTAATGCATAAATTTATAAATGTATAAGTTTTGAAAATGAATTAAAGGATAAGAATTTACTTGCATTGGTTGTGTAAATTATCTTGTACTTATGTAAAAGAAATGGAATCTTATCCTGATGATAATTTTCATATTATTTATATGTTTAAATGAGTATTCTTGGATAAGTAGGATAAAGGGAATTAGAGTAATTTCCCTAAATGTGATGCAGCTAGATAAGTTGTACAATTTTATGTTCTTATCTAAACAATTCATTAAAGTAAGGTGATGTGTAATGAACATTTAATGAAAACTTCAGAATTTGTAACGGACATAAAGGGTGTGTTAAACCCTAGAACTTTACCCATGAAGAGGAAGACTCTTCCTCTCTCATGAAAACGTAAACAAAAAGGGATATATGATTTATAATCATTAGACTTCATTTTATAAAGTCTATTAAGTTACAACATAGGTGGTTGTTACACTTCCTTGAATGGTTAAGTCACATTAAATGGAACTTACGAGGTTGTTGTCCTAATTTTTGGGTAACTACTTGTTAAGTCAAAATTATCTAACATCGAAAGAAATATTAAGTTAAGTAAGTTCTTCTAGGATTAATGGAACTTGATTTGGAAAATAAATTTTGGAGAGTTGGATTAGGGTTTGGGAAAGGTTGTTGAAATCTACTTTTAATTATCCAAATTAATTATATATTAAAAATATCCTAGGGGTATGTACATCTCAACGAGGTTTTTTTGTAGGATGCTGGTTGTTGCCAAGTGTAGGGTTGTACCTTTGAGAAGATTAGGATCTTCTCGAGGATAAAGCGATGCAATTAACATGTGGCAACACCCTTCTGCATTCATCATCAAGATCTACATGCTTTTGGAATTGAAATTAGTTTTCCTCTAGGAATGGATAGTAGCATAGTTATGATATGAAGTAACCCTCTAGGACTTAGGGTACCTTCACACACAAGGTTGACCTAGGTTGACCCAGTATGCCAATATACCCTAAGTCTTTGTAAACCTCTTCCTATCATAACCTATGTTGTTAACCTAAACTAGGGTTAAACCTTGGGAAAGTGGACTGAAAGTAGTCAGTAAAATACATTCTAGATAAAAATAGAGTGGGGGTGAAGGATGTATTCCTAATTGATGAGTATGACATCAAGGAATAAGTAATATGAATAGTATGTTAGAAATATTTGGCCAAAGTATTAGAAGCTATTGATTGTGTTGTCCTATGTCACCTAGTCTAAGGATCGTGATGCAGATAGATATTGGTAATAAATATTTAGTTAGGCTCCTTAGACAGATCACTCAATACCTAGAACAGGGTAAGAGAACCAAATATATGTAGTATATAGAAAAGTATTCAATAATTAATGTTAAAACATGAATAGATCGGTAGTTTACCGAGTCATGAAATGAATAGATCGGTAACTCACCGAGTCATTACAACTGTATATGGTTATCTGTTATAAGAATGATTGTTATGGAATGTGTGTTCTCAATTACGTATTTGGAACAGAGAACATTAATCTAAAAAAAAAATCCCTTGTTTCTAAAGTCTTAAAATGAGAATTTTACATCTTGGTATCAGAGCTGGAGGTTGTAGCTCTTAGACCTATTGTGTCCATAATCTGATAAAAACTTGAATTTTATTGTAACAGAAAATGGTTAGGACAAGAGGAAACGTTACGAATAACAATCCACCTGATGAAGGAGTAGTGATAGCCCAAAAACTTGATGAGATCCTTGCTGACTTGTTGGACACAAGAGATGGTTTGGTTGTACTTGAACAACAAGTGATGAGTAATGAGGAGGAAGAAGAGGCTGGTAATAATAATCAGCCATCTACTGAGGACAACCCCAATTTAGGTGTTGATAATAACAATATTAATGTGCCTATCTAGCCAGAAAACAAAAAGGTAAGGTTGGCAGTTGAATTCACCAATGATATAAAAAGGATAAGTCCACCAAAGTTTGACGGCACCACGTTAGGAGATGGAGCTGAGAATTGGATCAGCAAAATGGAGAAGTACTTTGCAATAAGGAACTTCTCAAAGGAAACCAAAGCTATTTGGGGAGCATATCAACTTTCCCATGAAGTATCTTCATGGTGGGACAACCATAAGGTTGAGTTAAATATTGATGAAACTAACATCATTTGGGATCAATTTAAAATTTATTTTAAGCGAAGTTGGTTGCCACAACTTTATTATGATCAGAAAATGATGAAATTTTAGAACTTAGCTCAAGGCAAGTTAACTGTAACTAAGTATTGGGAAAGGTTTACGAAACTCCTCGAGTATGTACCTCAGTATCAAACTAATGAGAAGTTCAGGATACGGAAATTAATCATGGGATTGAATCCCATTATTGGGGGAGAGGTTGATGTTCATAGGCCAACCACTATGGAAGGGGTTGTTGAAAAATCCATAAGGAAAGAAAAAAATTAAAGGCTATTTCTTCTCATAAGGAAGAAGTATAGAAGAAAGTTCCAAACTCTTCTTTATCTTCTCTTACACCTAAGAAAGGACCATGGAAAATTTTTGGTAATAAAAGTAAGTTTTCAGCTGATAATAATAAGAAAACATCTATGAATAAGTTTGCTGGAAATACACGGAACAATTTTGCTAAGAATAATAACAATGGACAGAAATCTTATGGAGGTCAAAATGATAAATTTAAGGCTGGAAATAATACTGAGTCTAAAAAGGGACTGGTAGGAGGCTATTATAATTGTGGTAAAGATCATTACACGAATTAATGTCTTTTGAAGAAGGATGATCATAATCAGCAGCACAAGATACATGCCGCAGTAGCTGACAAGCAAGATGAAAACCAAGTTACACCTATAGAAGTTCCTGGTAAGTTATTCGGCATACCTGTTACTATACTTTTTGATACAGGAGTTACTGAATGTTTTATTTCTAGTAAACTTGCTTTGAAAATTAAAAGAAAAGCTGGAAAAATGGATAAATCATGGACTATACATTATAGTAATAATTCTGTTCATACAATTAGTATGTGTCTTTTTGGGGTAGTCCTTGACTTACCTAGCATTCCATTGAAGTTGATCTCTATGTAGAACCTTTGGGATCTTATGATATAGTCATAGGCGTAAACTGGTTAGTAGAGCATAAACCAAAGGTAGACTATTTTGAAAAACATATTAGTTGTCTAGATGATCTACAGAAAATAACAGAGATTCAAGGTGTAAAACAAGAAATTTCTGTTAGGAAATTGTCAGCTATTCAACTTAAAAAGGCCTAAAATAAGGGTTGTACCTTATATGTAGTAAAATTTTTAGAATCTACAGAAGAAAACAGTGATTTCATGAAACATTATCCACTATTACAGAACTACAGTGATGTGCTTCTGGAAGAATTATTGGGATTACCACCCAAAAGGGAGTTTGACTTCATGATTGAAATCAAACTAGGTACTGAACCTATTTCTAAAGCACCTTATCGAATTACTACCATAGAGTTAGTAGAGCTTAAGGCTCGGTTGCAAGAACTTTTCTCTAATATTTTGATTATACCAAGTGTTTCACCTTGGGGAGCACCAGTGATCTTTGTGAAAAAGAAAGATGGAACACTTAGATTGTACATTGATTACAGGACGTTAAACAAAGCAACAATCAAAAATAGATACCCACTTCCTAGAATTGATGATCTATTTGATCATATGTGTGGAGCATCGATATATTCTAAGATAGATATTTGATCTAGATATCATCAATTACGAATTAAGGATGAGGAAATTCATAAAATGGCTTTTAGGACAAGGTATTGGCATTATGAATTCACGGTTTTATCCTTTGGATTAACTAATGCACCTACAAATTTTATGAAATTAATGAATAATATCTTTCAAGAATACTTGGACAAGTTTCTGGTTGTATTCTTGGACAACATTCTCATATATTCTAAAAGTGTTGAGGATCATCATGAACACTTAAAATAGTTTTGTAAATTCTAAGAAAGAGATAGTTTTATGGTAAACTATCCAAATGTTCTTTCTATGACACCGAAGTTCACTATTTGGGTCATGTTATAAGTAAATATGGGATTGTTGTAGATCCTTCTAAAATTATAGCTATAACTGAGTGGTCTGCACCAAAGAATGTACATGAAGTTAGAAGCTTCATGGGCCTTGCAAGTCATTATAGAAAATTTGTTAAGGATTTTTCTAAGGTGACTGCACCAATAACTTCATTGCAGAAAAAGGATAAGAAATTTATTTGGAATGTTAAACATGAATCTACTTTTAAAATTTTGAATATTCAGTTGACTTCAGCACCTATTTTAGCTATAACTGATCCTAATGGAGACTTTATTGTTGTAACGGATGCATCCAAGGAAGGTCTTGGAGGTATTTTGTTACAAAATGATCAGGTCATAGCTTATGAAAGTAGAAAACTTAAGTTACATGAGTTGAATTATGCTCCACATGATTTAGAGATTGCTGCCATAGTTCATGCACTTCAAGTTTGGAGGCATTATCTACTTGGTAAACCATTTGAGTTGAAAACTAATCATCTTGGGCTAAATTACATTTTCACTCAGCCAAATCTGAATGCAAGACAATGAAGGTGGCTAGAGTTTTTGTCTCAATATGATTTTGACATAAGTTACTTTAAAGGAAAAGAGAATAGAGTGGTTGATGCTCTAGGTCGTAGAAAGCACATTTCTGCTCTTATAACACTAAGAACTCAATTTAAGGATGAAGTAAAAATTTTTATGGAATCTGATTCTTAATTTCAGCAATTAAAAATAGCGCTTGCTACAGATCCAAAAGATGAAAGGTATAAAGGTTTTCACTTTGATAATGAAGGAATCTTACGATATGAAAACAGAGTATACATACCTTTTCTTGATGATTTGAGAAAGACATTGTTGGTAGAGTTTCACAATTCACCTTTTTCTGGACACCATGGCATTACAAAAATGCTTGCTGATATAAAACAACAATATTTCTAGAAATGAATTAAAAAGGATGTTATTGATTTTGTGACTCATTATTTTGAATGTCAACGTGTAAAAGTGGAACATATGCACCCAGCCAGTTTATTGTATCCTCATAGCATACCACAGTATAAATGGTAGGTAATAAGCATGGATTTTATACAAGGATTGCCTATGTCAAGAAATAAACTAGATGTTATTTTGGTAGTAGTTGATAAACTAACGATAGTAGCTCATTTTATTGCTGGAAATCTAAAGGATGATTCTCCTATTTTGGCTAAAAAATTTATACATGAAATTTTCATATCACATGGAGTACCTGAATTAATCATAACTGATAGAGACCCTATAATGACATCAAGGTTTTGGCAAATGTTCAATGTAACTCTTGGAACTAAACTGAATTTCAGTTTTGTGTATCATCCAGAAATAGATGGACAGACTGAAAGAGTAAATCAAGTTTTGGAATATATGTTACAAATGTATTGTATGGATCAGTAGTATAAGTGGGAGGAGTACCTTCTATTAGTTTAATTTGCATACAATAATACATATCATGCTTCTCTTAAGATGACACCTTTTGAGGCACTTTACGGAAGGAAATGCAGAACCCCTATTAGTTGGGATAACATTGAGGATAGAGAGGTAATTGGACCTGAAATCCTTATGGAAATGGAACAAGGAGTTAAAATGATTCATGAATGCTTGAAAGAAGTAGCAGATAGACAAAAGAGCTATGCTGACTTAAAGTGGGTTGACAGGATATTTGAACTTGGTAAGAAGGTTTTTCTTCAGGTTAAACTGAAAAAGAGTTCTATAACTTTTCACAAGGCTGCCAAGTTATCACCTCATTATGTGGGAACTTTTCAAATAGTCAAAGTAATCAACCCTATAGCTTATCGTTTAGCACTACCACCTACTCTGTCATGAATGCATGATGTTTTCCATATTTCTTTGCTTAAGAAATACATTTTAGATTTATCACATGTGTTGAATTGGAATTCCTTGTAGGTCCAAGACCCATGAATAATCATGGTTAAACCCATTCAAGTGTTGGAAACTTGCCAGTTGCATTTAAGAAATCGAGAAATAAGTCAATGTAAGGTCTAGTGGGACCATTTTATCGAAGAGAGTGCAACTTGGGAAAATATAGAGGATATAAAAACTACTTTTCCATATCTATTTGAGTAGAATTGAATCTGTTGACTGATAAAAAAAAATTATTATGAATTTATCTTTATATGACATTAAGTAAGCTAGTTTTGGGCAAATATTTATTTGATTTGAATAAAAAGTTATTTAATGCTGATTTCTGGAACTATAAGGTATTGAAATATTTGACTTAGGATTAGAGAAGTGAATGAATTGACTGTCCTTGATGTAAATTGTTAAAAGCGATAATCATCGGGGTGATGATTCTTTTAGGAGGGAAGCATGTAACACCCTTGATAGTTTTTATTTTACTCCATTGCATTTCAAGTGTTGACATGTGATTTACCTTATAAGGATATGTTCTTCTAATTATTGGAAATCATGCTTGATATGGATAAGTCTTTTATGCTCTTAAGATTCTTTGATTGAATTGAAATGGCTTTCCTGAATCCATTTTTTTTCACTTCTTGTAGGTGATTTATAATCTGGTTTAAAAGTTGTAAACTTACCTATTTATCTGACTCATCCTTGGATCAATTTTAGTGATCCAAGGAATGTTGTAAATCTACTTTGTTGAACGAATGGTAAAATTTACATTCCATGAATTAAGATACACATTGGATTAAAATTTGTAGTTACAAGTTCTTTTATTTTTGTTGTGTGCACGTGTTTCCATTCAGTGGTTTGTTTTGCTTGGGTCTTTGGAGATCGACCATGGCAGGTCATTAGTGATGAAAATGGAAATGCAGCCTATTCATGGCATAGGAGAGATCTAGGATCCTATATAGGACTAACATGCGGGATCCTAAACTAGGTGTCTATATATATATATTTCTACCTAAGCTATGTCACTTGATAGAATTCTGATTCTAAGCTTAAGCTTTTTATTCTATTAGGATTGGTTGATTTGCAACCTAACCTGAGCTTGGTGCAAATGGAATTGGAAAGGTTACCAGGTATTAAAATTAACCTAGATCCTAATACTACAAGGTAATATTATAATCTAACCTAATGCCTAATATTATTTTGTTTTGAATTAATATGCCTATGTGGAAATTATCTAAACCTATTTGCTAAGGCCTATGGTGGGGGTTAGTTGTTAGTGTTATATCCTAAGGTATAAATTTTAATCTACCTATGATCTAACCTAAGAAATCTAATCTATCCTAAACTAATGGATATGAATGGGGACTTAAGTGGTCATATGGATTTGGGCAACGGTTCCTAAGGCATTTATGTTATTGATAAGGTTGGTAAATGCATATGAACTGCCAGTTTTGGTAGGGACTAGATGACTTGGCAGAGGCTTAGGTGGAAGTGTTACTAAAATGGAAATGTATGTTATTTTTGACTTGGCACTCACCAGACTTGGAAGGTGGTGGCAAGGAAGATTAGGTGGGAGATTTGGAATTAATGGAATTTATTACTTTTGGTTTTTGTGCTCAAACCATATTGGTAGGAATGCAAGAGGATTTATCTTGGGTTGTTTCACTTTACATGTTTCATGATTTTTACTCTGCATGCTCTCTGGTTTTTCAAACCAACAGATTGAACTGCACTTCATGGCTATTTTTGAAGTTTCAAATCTATTTTCATTTCATGGAATGTATAAAAGGAATTCTGGAAAAGGAATTTGGTTGTTTGATCTTTCATGGAAAAGAGGTGAGGTAGTGAGCTCGGCTGGAGGTCTTCTTCAATTTGATAGGGACACTATCAGGCATGATAGGTTCTAACTGTTAAAATATCTTACTTTCTACTAAGTGTTTTCATTAAAACAACTCTACTCTATCTGGTTAATTGGTTGTTGGGTTTATTACATCTTACATTCTTGGTTTCGAATCCATGGTATATGTGATTCTGTAGGAAAATTTTGTTGTATTTTTTAGCATAAAAACTTTGTATGCAAGAACAAAGTTGGTAACTCTGCTTGGCATTTTCAGTTTTTGGTAATTGTTTGTTTTGGTTCTGATGACTTTCATTGCCAATAAGTTACTAGCTGAGTTTTTATGGAAACTCTGAGTTCCACCTGTGTTTGTTGAGATTACTATTTTGTGAACTTGATATGTTTTGTGATCTTGAGTTGGTAAAGAGCTTGTGTTTTTATGGAAGCTTGTATGAAAAGTTTGAGTTTTGTCTAAAAGTTGAGGAGTATTTGGGAACTGCTGTTAGGTTTCTTGGTGATATTATGCTTGTGTTTCATTTCATAAATATAAGGAACCATGATAGAGTAGTAGATGGCTTGGTTCTTGTTTTCTAACTTGCAAAAATTTGATTATTGTTGAAACCCTCACACTTCTTGATACTTGTCTTATATTATTATGGATAATGTGGACTGTTGATAGTCCACATAGGGTTTGGTGCCTATGTTTAATTGTGACCATATGAAATGTTACATGGAAAGTTCATTAAGAACATGGCTTTCGTATTTTGTTGTTGTCAAGTTTGAGCTTTGTTAAGTATCTTACATTCCGTTTGAGTTGTGGAACATGGTTTGATAAGATGTTAGCTGAAAATGGAAGCTCTATTCTTATTTTGAACTGTTTATAAGTAATTTATTATATTTGGTCTAGCATTACGATGTTGGTGTATATATGAACTCATGATTGAGATATTGTGATGTAACACTATACAATAAATTTGTTACTAAGTGTTTTTAAAATTGTAAATTGAACGATGTATTAGTTCAAATTTAATAGTCTTTTTGGTTTCTTTGATAAAAAAATTAACTAAAAAGGGAACATGTTGTTGTCTGAACTTGTTTATAATCACTTGAATGATCTTGATCCTTTGACGGAGCTTACATTTTACATTGTTCTTGGATTTGTAATTCGAGTCTTGGGAAGAACATATTTTTAATATGTTTGTTTAGATCTTTTTATTTAAATTGAGTTTATTACTGGATTGAATGGTTCTAAATTTAGAATTCTTTTAGAAATAAACCACATGCGTAAGAAGAAAACTGGAAGCATGGTTTAGTGGGTTGTTTGGTAAAATCTTTGAGATCTTGATCAAAATTAGCTTGTTGGTTTATCATTTTATTGGAATCCCAATCTGTTAGTTCTTATAGTGATGTGTTGAAATATTGACAAGATACTTCTGTCTTGACTGAACTATTGGGAAATTTTGAGTGTTAGCATCTACTCGGATTTCACACTTCTTCTTGGGTCCAATGAAAGAATGTTGAGTCTTTAAAAGATAAACTGTGATTCTTTAGTATTTGTGGGATGTGTATGAACTTCATTGTTATAATGTTTTGAATGGAAAGTGGAACTCATGCATTATAATGGGAAGATTTTAAAAGGAAGGTAGCATTAAGTTTTCTTCTTTCCTTGAAGTTGTTCTTGTTCTCTTCCTTGGTAACTCTTTGTTATCCCCGTTTTGAGTTCACGACAAAACGATTGGATAACCCCTACGAAATTTTTGAAGTGATTTTGCATTATGGCCTCTTTTAAAGAGAATCGGGTTTTCGGGTGTTACCAACAGTTTGACATAAGTTTTAACATGCTTTATGTCTTGTATCTTCTGAAACCAGAAACACACCTCATATTGTGAAAATTGGGTTTTCGGACATCCAACGCATCGGAACATACCTAAGTTAAAACCTACTTTGTGTCGTCTGACTTCCGAAACCCGAAACCCGCCTTGTATTGAGACAATCCTTTGTATTCAGGTTTTCGGAACCCCAAAGCATCGGAACATCCATGATCCAAAACATGTTTTATGCTCCATGCTTTCCGATTCCTGAAGTCCACTCAATCCTTTGTATTCGGGTTTTCGGGGCTATGTAGCATCTAAGCACCTCATGCTTTATGCATCATGTTTTCCGAAACACGAAACCTGAATTGCACTAAATATCCTCGTGTCGGGTTTTCAGACCACTCCAACATGCTGACATGGCATTCATGCCGAGTGGTCGGTGAGTTGGCACGAGCCGAGCTGAAGTGTATTAATTGCCATTTTCTTATAAATACGTGGATTTCCACGTCATTCTTACCATTCATATTTTTTATTCGTGGATTATTCACGCATGCTCTTCCGTTTTCAAAACCCGAAAACTCATCTTGCTCGATTGGATCGTCTGTTTTTGATCTTACATTTCTCGAATTGAAGGTATTGTTCTTTCCCTTCTTTATTCTTGGTTTTTATCGATCGATTGCGCGTATTTTCCTCCCAATTTCTTGCTGGGTGTTGAAGGTTTTCTTTCCTTCTTCTTTCTGAGTTTCTTTGGAAAGGGTTTTAGGTTTTTAGGGTTTTTCTCTTTTGAACTATCAATTGGTTCTGTTTCTTCCAAATTCTAATTATATGCATGATGCATGGGTAACAAAAAAGAAAAAGGAAGTTGTATGTTTGGAATTCAAGAAAGACTCTGTTTTTGCTTCTCGGTTTTTAAAGACTGTTTTGCAGATTCAAAGGTCTGAAGTATATTGGAAGCTTGAAGTGTCGGGGTTTCTCAACGTTCTGACCTCAAAAGCAAGTGTCGGGTTTCCTCCCGTTTCCGCCATTGACAGTGAGTGCCGGGTATCTCCAAGTTTCTGTCATCAAAATCAAGTGTCGGGCTTTGCCAAAGTTCCGACATATCAAACTCGTCGGGTTCTCAGGGTTTTCCGATATCCTCCTAAGCGTGTCGGACTTTCCTATTCTTCCAGCGTATTCAGTCAATCAGGATTTTCAGTGTGGACAGCATCTCCTGAGTTTCAAGCCTTTCTCCCTCCAACATTCTTCATGTCGGACCCTGGTCCATCTCACGAGAAGGCTGAGAAGTCTAGCAGAATGAAGTACAAATTTAAGAAGCCAGAATCCCCATCATATATTGATTGCAATTATGATATCAGGGATACTGAACTTGGCAATATAGATATGGATGACTTCTGGAATAGGGTGAAGAGTTCTTCTCAGACCCCATGGATGACAGCTTTAGCTAACAGTGGCTCGCCCCTTGAAACAGGATTTCCCATATCCGCCCAATATCCAGAATTGGTTTTGGCTTGTGCATCTAGTTACGACTCGGCTTCTCGTTCCGTGAGGAGCCAGGCTGGTGAGGTAGTGATCAGGCTAGATGGAGCATATTTTGATGATCTTCTAAAACTACATAATTTCGAAGAGTATGGGGACCTGAACATCAAGTCGGCTCAGAAGGCCTGGGATAGTAATCAAGAAGACTACATTAAGGATGTCAATAAGAAGTTCCTAGTCAAGGCTAAACCAGCAGTATCTAGATTTCCAAGGACTATCCCCAGATGTGATTTCATATAAGAAATCAATGATATTATCACCGTGCTGAGCCGGGTTTTTGGCTTGCCGGAATCAAATGTATTTCATGGATGGATGTATCAGTTTATGGTCACCATCAAGAAGAATCAACAAGGGATTGACTGGGGTACCCTTATCAGCAATGAAATTGATTCTCATATGACGATGGTCTTATCGACTGGAAAGTTTTATATGTTTTCATATGTGGCTTACGTAGCAGCCGGGATGAGGAACTATCCCGGGTTGGATACTAAGGGAAGCAGAACGAAAAACCCAGTTTATAAATATTTCCCTCAAATAACAAAGAAGGGGTCCAAAGAACATTTTAGAAGGGTAAATGATGCCTTCTTCTATGAGAATATCTGCCGACTGAACCCAGGAACTAAGAAAGACAAGAGTCTCAGACGAGGCTTAGACTGAAGTATCCAAATGGGGGTGTATCTTCTTGCAATTCAAGAAGTTTACATATCTTCGAACAGTCACGTACTCGAGAGAGCCTTTCTATCTGCCTCGCTATCCAGGGGATAGATTGATATTGATAGAATTGGTTAGACAGCTGTTGGATTTTCACAAATTCCAACAAAGCAAGCATAAGGCAGCTGTATCCTTCCCAATTTCTATCGAGAGATATACTTTCTCGACAGTAGCAAAGGCCAAAAATGTTGAATGCGAACTTCAGGAAAAATTGAAAGAAGCATATGAAGTCTCAGGATGGTTTTGACATCCGAGGAGTGCTTAGAGCCTATGGAGCCCAACATCTGCACAGGCCTGACATTGAGGATATATGGGTTGATCTGTGTAACGAAGTTGCGGTTCGCAGAAAAGATAATAGTAGGTTGACTATTAATGAGATTCAGACGCTGGAGCTTTCTGATTTGCCAGATGTCACAACTAACAATGAAAGTGTGTTGGATATGTCCTATGATGGGCTTAATGAAGGATCAATACGTTTTCCCACCTATTGATTGGTCAACCAGTGAAAAAGCCTCTATTACAGATAGGTCGGCTCTCATTCTTGGTCGCACCAAAAAAAATGGCTCTCCTATTGGGGAATGAATTTTAAAGATGACAAGTTTCTAAAGTTGGCTAAAACGGAGGTGGGGCCCTCCAAAAAGAAAAAGGATAAAGAATCTTCTGGGGGGCCTATAAAAATCAGGATTCCCAAGAAGAGGAAAGAAAGACAAATATCTTCAATTATTTCTCCAGCTGAAATGGTGGTTGTGCCAGAATCACCAACACCAACAGAAATAGGAGAAATTAATTTGGAAGAAGGAGGAAGCCAGCTTCTGTCTTCACCATTTGCTGATTGCTCAACTGGAGAGACCTTATCTCTTGCATTCAAGGCTTTGGAGTCTGAATCTGTACCTTCTCCCTCACAGCCACTTCTACCTCCTCATTCTCCATCCACTTCTTCAGGTCCATGGCCGGTATTTTCTCTGGACTCTCACCCCTCTCTGCTGGAACCCAAGTGATCACCAGTACACACCTCAACATGTACCTCTCTTTGTTGTATCTACTACCATGTTGGCTACTGTTCCCCCTCCAATAGTAGAATCTTCCTCCCCTTAAGAGTAAAATACCAGTTACTACAACATTGGCAATTTCCTCTTATATGCAACAATGGCTACTCGAGCAAACACCAAGGAAAAGGAAAGTGATTGTACCCCTACCAGCCTTTGATTTCAGCTCACTCAAGGCTTCTACTGCGAAATCAGCCAAGAAACCCAAAATAGTTTCAAGGGTTTTGGTAGATGCTTCAGGAGATAAGTTCGTTGAGATTGCCACTCCCTCGGATGACAAAACTAGAGATGATATAACCGCTGCTGATTATCAGATATCCAAGGTGGCTCTAGGGAAAGTGACAGCAGAAGGAGCGCAACAAGATGTATGGGCTTCCATAGACGTGTTGTGCCAAAAGTTGAAAGAAACAAAGGACAGCAGAAATGAGCTTAAGGAAAAAGTGGAGCAGTTGACAAAGATTTTGATTAAACTCTCAAAACCCCTTGAATCCATACCACCTTCTTCTGTTTCTACCGGATTCAATTTCTCATCGGTGCCTATGATTGAGAAGATTGCTAAAAAAGGAAGGGTGGTTGATGAATGGATCCAAAATTTGCTCCAACAAGGGAAGGAAGTAATTCAAGACGTGGTGAAGGTTCATGAGTCTTTGGGGGAGATTCAGAAGGAAGGAGAGAAGATGGATGAGGAATTCACTAAAGAAATTGGACAGCTTGATTTGACTTGTGAAGCTCTCCAAGTGCTAAAGCAATTACCAGCACATCATCTTGGTGGAAGAAGGTGTTCTCCCACATACAGATAAACACTTCCAGCTCACCAAGGCCATCAGGTTCAGAGTAAAGATTCTCAACGAATCCTGCAACAAGTTGAGAGAATCAAGGGATAAATTGATCGATGGGAAAAGTGATCTGGAGGAAGAATTGCTGAAGATTTGTCCAAAGGTGTCAGTTGGGAACTCAGGTATCCTATCAACAGATGATCTCTTCAAACAAATCCAAGAGTCTCTTCAGCATGAACCTCTACATGGATTTTACCTTGAAGTCATTGGTCAGTTTGTGAGGATTGAACATACGCTGGAGGCATTAAGAAAGCTCAGCAAAAAATTGAAGAAAGCTTCCCGGCAGTGCCAGTGATATTCATGAGACCTGTGAAATGTGGAATGATCATTCCACTACACCTGATGAGAATGAAATGCAAGGCATAATTCAGAAAGTTCCAGGAATTTCAGAGCAAACAGTCTCAGCAGGAGGAAGAAGAAAGAGGAAAGAAGCAAAAGATGATGATTTAGACTAAGTCGCAATGTGTCATGTCATTTCAATCTTGAAATTGACATGTCTTTTTTCATTTCTGTTTCGTTATATTTTTAATTCATGTTTTGACTTGATCTCCTGCGTGAGAGTCATGCAAAACTGAACTCCAGTTAAAATGCTACTTTTTAGGATCTGCCCTAGTTTTATCTCTAGTTCCTTTTGTTATAAATAAAGGATGCCTGTGGATTCAAAAGGGTCGAGATTTTTTTGGAATATTTAGGGGCTATTGGAAAGAAGAAAAACTTTGTGTTTTCATTCAATCATTTTGAAGAATAGGAATTGATATCGTTTTACAGACTTTGTGTTGTGGAATATATCTTTCTTAAGACAGTGTTCTTATGTTCATGATCTTAAGCTATTCTTTGCATAGAATCTCAGTGTTTCTAATTATCTCAGACATTACATCTGTGATCTAAAACTCGTATGATTATTTTGTGCTCTTTGTTTACTCGAAAGAAAATACGTTTCTCCCATTTCCTTTCTACCGTGCTTCTTTCACTGTAACAGTTTCTAACCTATTTCATTTACGAAAGCAATATTCTTGAATCGTGTGAATGTGGATTTCAGGATTTCATCCCAACCCCCAATGGTTAGATTAGTGTGAATATTGTATATATTATTTACCGTGTTTTAGATTAGCAATAAACAGGCAGCCTCACCTGTCTTTGAGGAGGGATTTAATCCCATGTACTGTGGTTGAACCTCATATTTTGGTTTGACAAAATATCCAACCAACAGTTTTTGGTGACTCCGCTGGGGATTACGGATCAATAGTATAAAGCTTATCCTCTCGGTGTCTGGCGACTCCATATCTGCCTTATTTTTAATAAGATCTCCTTTCAGTTCAAGTTGGCCAGGAAGATCTTCACTCGGTCTCGCCGAACTCAAGGTGAAATTGATCCACTCTTCGAGTTACTACAACAACACAATTTCAGCCTTTCTCCCAACAGTGTTTTTTCTAACCGAACCAGAAGTTCTTTGCCTGTTCGGAGAAACCGGATCCCTGAAGAACAGGAAGCATCTTTAACTTGTCATGCACTACTCTTGTCTGATACTCGGATCCCTATACGCACTCTTTTCAGAAGGATGGCGGTTCAACCTGTGCCTTGGGGTGCAGTTATTGGTCCTCTTTCCTTGACTCCTCCATTGAATGAGTTACCACGTGGATCTCGTAAAAATATTCCCAACTTCAATGGAGATGGGAAGCAGCATCCTGATGAGCATATTGCATCTTTCTTTGTTGCATGCGGTGTCCTCGGAGTGGCCCACGAAGATGTCTCCGTCTGACTCTTCGTTGAAACATTGTAGGGTGTAGCAGCCGAATGGTTTTATCACCTTCCAATGCATGCATCCCAAACTGGGCTACCATGACAGCCGAATGGATCTTTAAGGAAAAAGTGGAGCAGTTGACATAGGTTTTGATTAAAACCTCTCAGCACCCCTGGAATCCATACCTCTTCTTTCTGTATCCTGCCGGATTCGATTTCTCATCGTGGCCTACATTGAGAAGATTGCTAAAAAAAGAGGGGAAAGGGTGGTTGATCCAAAGTTTCTCCAACAGGGGGATGAAGTAAGTCAAGATGTGGTGAAGGTTCATAGTCTTTGGGAGAGATTCAGAGGAAGGAGAGAAGATGGATGAGGAATTCACTGAAGAAATTGGACAGCTTGGAATTTGACTTGTGAAGCTCTCCAAGTGCCTAAAGCAAATACCACAGCACATCTCTTGTTAGAAGAAGGCATTCTTTCCACATACAAAAACCACTTCCACTGACCAAGCCTCAGGTTCAGAGTAAATTTCTCAACGAAGCCTGCAGCAAGTTGAGAGAATCACGGGATAAACTTGATCGATGGGAAAGTGATCCTGTAAGAAGAATGCTGAAGATTTGTCCAAAGGTGTCAGTTGGGAACTCCAGGTATCCATCAGCAGATGATCTTCAACAAGTCCAGAATCTGTTCAGCATGACCTGTACACTATTTGGACCTTGAAGTCATTAGTTCATGTTTGTAAGGATAAGAGCTACTTTGGGGGCCTTAAGAACGCTCAGCAAAGGATTGAAGAAACTTCCCGGCACTGCCACGATGTTCATGAAACCTGCGAAATGTGGAATGATCATTCCACTGCACCTGATGAAAATGAAAATGCAAGGCATTATCAGAAATTCCAGGGAGTTTCGGAACAACAGTCTCAGCTGGAGGAAGAGAAAGAAGAAGAAGCAAAGGATGATGATTCGGATTAAGTCCCAACGTCCCATGTCACTTCTATTTTTAGATTGACATGTCTTTTTTATTTCCGTTTGTCAGATTTTTAATTCATACTTTGACTTGATCTCCTGCGTGAGAGTCATGCAAAATTGAACTCCAGTTAAAGTGCTACTTTTTAGGATCTGTCCTGTTTTAATCTCTAGTTCCTTTTGTTATAAATAAGGGATGCCTGTGCATTCTAAAGGGTCGAGAATTTTTGGAGCATTAAGAGGCTATTGAAAGGAGAAAAACTTTGTGTTTTCTTTCAATCATTTGAAGAATAGGAGTTGATATTGTTTTACAAACTTTGTGTTGTGAAATATATCTTATTTAAGACAGTGTTCTTATGTTCATGATCCTTAAAGGCTATCTTTCATAGAATCTCAGTGTTTTCTAATTATCTCAGACTTACATCTGTGATCTAAAACTCGTATGATTTATTTTGTGCCTCTTTGTTTACTCGAAAGAAAAACGTTTTCTCCCATTTCTTTCTACCGTGGCTTTCTTTCACTGTAACATTTTTCTAACCTATTTCATTTACGAAAGCAATATGCTTGAATCGTGTGAATGTGATTATGGGATTTTCATCCACCACAAATAAAAAACGACCAAAACAACTCCACTCACACCATCCCCCCCCCGCCCACCAAAGTCCACTAGTAAATATCTGACCCACATGGAACAACGCCGGCAAACCACCCCCACCCCCAAATTCGAAAAGAAAATTTGATAAGGAGCGCACAACCCCAGAAAAGTGCTCACACCGCCACTCCCGATATCACGACACCCGCCATTTTTCTGACTTCTTTTTTCCTATTGCATATTATTATTTACCAACCGTGTTTTAATTAGCAATAACAGGCAGCCTCACCTGTCTTTGAGGAGGGATTTAATCCCATGTACTGTGGTTGAACCTCATATTTTGGTTGACAAAATATCCAACCAACAGTTTTTGGTGACCCGCTGGGGATTACGGATCAATAGTATAAAGCTTATCCTCCGGTGTCTGGCGACTCCATATCTGCCTATTTTTAATAAGATCTCCTTTCAGTTCAAGTTGGCCAGGAAGATCTTCACTCGGTCTCGCCGAACTCAAGGTGAAATTGATCCACTCTTCGAGTTACTACAACAACACAATTTCAGCCTTTCTCCCAACAGTGTTTTTTCTAACCGAACCAGAAGTTCTTTGCCTGTTCGGAGAAACCGGATCCCTGAAGAACGGGAAGCATCTGTAACTTGTCATGCACTACTCTTGTCTGATACTCGGATCCCTATACGCACTCTTTTCAGAAGGATGGCGGTTCAACCTGTGCCTTGGGGTGCAGTTATTGGTCCTCTTTCCTTGACTCCTCCATTGAATGAGTTACCACGTGGATCTCGTAAAAATATTCCCAACTTCAATGGAGATGGGAAGCAGCATCCTGATGAGCATATTGCATCTTTCTTTGTTGCATGCGGTGTCCTCGGAGTGGCCCACGAAGATGTCTCCGTCCGACTCTTCGTTGAAACATTACAGGGTGTAGCAGCCGAATGGTTTTATCACCTTCCAAATGCATGCATCCCAAACTGGGCTACCATGCAGACTAAGTTCGAAGCACGTTTCAAACCAGCTGAAGATTCCCATGCTTTATTAGCTCAGCTCACGCATATGAAGAAGGAATCACATGAACCTATGCGGGAATTCGTAGCAAAGTTCAACAAGCTGATCCGGAAGATTCCAGAAATAGCTGTACCCTACTCTGGAGAATCAAAAATGCTTCTTCATCAATGCCCAACCTCCTGATATAAGCTTTTTATTAAGAAGGTTGGTTATCCTAGATTTGGCTACTACTCAGTCAACAGCTACTGAAATAGAGGATGATCTCATCTTGGCCAGAAGGATCAAGAAAGACATACCCAAACTCAAAAATCAAGGTTCTTCTCAGGTAAACACAGATCCTATGTTTCAAAAAATGGATAATGATTTGATTGCTTTAAAGAAGCAATGTCCCAGTAGGTGAACAATGTTCCATATCGGGATTACCTAGGCAGAATTTCAATAATAACAATGGTGCACCTGTCAGAGATAGGCCATGGTTAACTCCAGCTCAACCGAGACTAGCAATTGAAGCTCCTCCCGTCAATGCAGCAGTGGAAATACTTGATGAAGAAGATGAACCAGAAGAACAAGAATCTCACGAGGCTTTCGAAGCTTCAGGATATGCTGATGAGTCTTATGATGAGTCAGCTGGCGACTCCAACATTGGGTATTTGGAATATGATGAAGATGAATGTGCGCCAGATGGTCAATCATTTGCTGTCTTCACTTGGTCCCAATCTCAGAATCCCAGAAAACCTCTTGAAAGCACAAAGGAGAAGAATAAGGATCCTCCCATATCTATAGTTAAGAGGGGTACCCCCTATTTCGGCACAAACTGAAAGAGAGTTTACCAGAAAGGCAGCTGCTCCTTATTCTCCTTCTCCTATGATCAGTGCCCTGGCACAAGCTCATATAAATAGAACGGAACCTACCATCATTCCTTCTTATACTGCTTTTGATATTGTTGATCATGCAAAGAGAACCAAAATTCAAATGTCAGAAGTAGAATACCTTCAGTCAAATCCTGAATAGTTTGAAAAGCTGGCCAAGTTTATCAGAAGTAAAGCGGCTATTCCATCACCTTCAAAAGGTCTCCTTCCAAATCCTACTCAACTCACACCTCAGAATAATCTAACCTCTGCTTCTTCCTCAGGAAAGATTGAACCATTTTATTTGTCTCTACTTATAAACGGGTTTAAAACTCAGTAATTGCATCATTGACTCAGGAGCCTCTGATAATGTTATGCCCGCAAAAGTGGCCCATGCCCTTGGACTTACTTTGACTAAGTCATATGGACGGTGCTATTCCATGGAAACTAAACAAGTCCCTTCTGATTGGTCAAATCAAGGACGCACAGTTTGCATTTGTTGCCTTCCCTGAGAAGAGAGTGAAAATCACTATTCTGGTTGCCGATATCCCTGCGGCTTATGGTATCCCTCTTGGGTAGAGGATTTTGTAAAAGATGTCAGAGGAGAGATTAGTATGGATTGGACCAAAGCCAAGATCCCAGTCAAAGGGGTTCAACAGGTTCTTCATCCCTGAACCGCAGGTAAAGTATTTGGTGACCAAAATCAAATTGATCCTAAGGCTCAGATTCTTTTCGAAGATACTAGCTTCGGGAATTATTTCATGAATTCCGAGATACCAATTGTGGATGTTGAAGAAGAAGATCCCAATGCTATTTGGATGCTCAAATTTGATGGTAGCTGCTCAACCTCTGGATCAGGGCACTGGTGTTGTTCTCATATCTCCTAGCTCCGAGATTTTCCCATCAGCTTATAAGTTGCAATTTGATAATACTAACAACACGGCCAAATATGAAGCCCTATTATTGGGATTAGAATTAGCCAGATAGAAGGGAATCAAGAAGTATCAAGGTTCAGGGGGATGTGGAGCTGATTGTTAATCAGGTCAGGGGTATATATCAGGTGAAAAACTGATCGGTTGAGACATTACCCGAAATAAAGTTTGGGATAGTATAGAATGCTTTGATGCATTTTCTATTAAGGCAGTTATGAGAGATTATAATAACAAGGCTGATTCTTTGGCCGTGTCTACATCTCTTCTTCTTCCTCATCCTCATTTCAAGCAAGATACATACTCTATTGAGATTTTATATCGTCCCAGTATCCCAGATAATTCAACTCATTGGCAAGTGTTTAATGATGATCAACAGGTGTTGGCATTCCTAGAAAAGGCTGACAATTTCAGTGAGCTATAATTTTGAAGGTTCGGAATCAGCCTTTCGTGAAACTATTTCAGATCCATATCACGAGGTTGATGGAGAATTTATCCAGCTGAAAAGGAAATAAGATACCAAAAGGTCTGGTTTCCCTAGAGGGTCTTGTTTGACAAGCATTGATCGCTTTATCCAAAACAAAAGGCAAGTTGAAGGAGTTTCTTCCTCTGAAGTAGATCAAATCAATCTAGGTTCATCTGATCAACCTCGGATGGTGAATATCGGTTAAATTTTGTTCTCCTGAAGAGAAGGTAAAGATTCACTTCACTCTTGAAGAAATACATCGATGTGATGGCCTGGTCTTATGCGGATTTGAAATCTTTCAAGCCCAAAGACGTACAGTACAGTATCCCCTTTGAAACCTGATGTGAAGCCATATAGACAGAAGCAAAGACATTACAATCCGAAGATTTCAGGGACTATCCTGGCAGAAATTCAGAAGATGTTAGATGCTAGAATTATTTTCCCAATCCATCACTCCCACCTGGATTGCTAACATTGTTCCTGTCAGGAAGAAGAATGGCGAGATCTGGATTTGTGTTGACTTCCAAAACTTAAAGCAGTCCCTCACTGAAGAATAACTATCCCTTGACTATCATGGATCAGGTATTGCAAACTGTTACTGGATCGGAAATGTTATCCCATGCTCGACAGATTTTCAAGATATAATCAATGTCGAGGTAACCATAGAAGATCAACACAAGATAGCTTTCACGACCCCATGGGGTACCTTTGCTTACAAGAGGATGCCATTCAGCTTGATCAATGCCGGAGCTACTTTTCAGAGAGCTATGGACCTGGCATTTAGAGATATGATGGGCAAGGTCATAGTTGTGTATTTAGATGACCTTGACCATGTCTTTTCTAAAAAATGGAGTGATCATTATGATCATTTAGAACAAGTACTTCTAAGATGCAGACGTCACGGGATTTTGTTGAATCCTAAGAAGTCCATGTTCAGGGTGACCGAAGGAAAATTGCTGGGTCATATTGTGACTAAGGAAGGAACTAAAATTGACTCGGAAAGGGTAAAGGCTATTTAGAGCCTTACCTTGCCCACAAGTAAAACAGGAGTTCATTCTTTCTTCGGAAAGGTTAATTTTTTGAGAAGATTTGTACCTGATTTTCGCTGACAAGACCAAGGATATCCTTGGAATGATGAAAGGCAAAGTTCCATTTCGATGGAATATAGAAGGGAAGCTGGCATTCGAATAAATCAAAAAGGTAGTTGCTTCCGCTCCTATCTTAGTATGTCCGGACTTTAAGAAAGATTTCATCATGTACAGCTATGCCTCTTCCCACAACAGTGTCGGCCATCCTGATGCAAGAAAATGAAGAAGGCATCAAAGCTCCTATCACGTTCATGAGTTTCCCGTTGAAGGAACACGAGTTGAAGATGTCACAGATTGAAAAAACATGCTTACGCAGTGGTATGAGCGGTAAAGCATTTCAGGTACTATGTGCTGAATTCCCAACTACTCTCGTTCTCATTCCTGATACTGCTGTTAAATCCATTCTGACTCAACAAGAGCTGGGAAGCCAATGAGGTACTTGGATAGCTAAGGTTCAGGAGTACGACTTGGACATCAAACCTACCAAGTTGGTACGAGGAAGGGGCCTGTGTCAATTGATTGCAGAAAATCATGCCGAAGCAGAGTATGAAAAGACTCAAGACTCCTCTTCAGAGCTGCCCATGGTGCTTTTTGTAAGTACGACCGATGAATGGTATACGGACATTGCTTTCTTCCTAACTTATGGTGAATGCCCTCCGCATTTAAATTAGAAGGAGAAGAGGACCGTCAAGCTGAGATCTGCGAGATACCTTTTGTGGAACAATGCAATATACAAGAAAGGTATAGATGGTGTTTTCTTGCGTTGTGTTGATAAATCACAACAGGAAAAGTTATTAGAATCCTTTCATAGCCTAGCATGCGGAGGACATTTGTCATCCTCTGTAACAGCGTATAAGATCTTACGGGCTAGGTATTATTGGCCTACTCTTTTCTGGGACTCAGCAGAATGGGTGTCTAAATGTGAAGCTTGTCAACATTTCGTTGGTCGTCCCAAGCTAGCAGCTCTTCCTCTGAAACCTGTAGTGATTGAAGAACCTTTTCGCCAATGGGGGATTGATTTTATCAGAACATTGAATCCTGCTTCCAGTTCCGGACATAACTATGTGCTTACCGCTACAGATTATTTTACCAAGTGGGTAGAAGCTGAACCAATCAAGCAAGCGACTTCTGAAGCTGTTTGCAAGTTCCTGAAAGAAAATATAATCGTCAGATTCGGTGTGCCTCATAAGATTGTAGCGAATAATGCCTCTAACTTCTCATCACATGAGTTGACAGAATTTTGCTATGGATTCGGCATTACTCTGGCTCACTCATCTGACTATTATCCCCAGGGCAATGGGCAAGCTGAGTCCAGCAATAAGAATCTGGTTACTATAATCAGGAAACTAGTAGAAGAAAATCAGAGGACATGGCACAAAGCATTGTATGATGCGTTGTGGGCTGATCAGATCAATCCAAAGCGAGCCATAGGGATGTCTCCTTTCCAATTGCTATACGGGATTGATGCTGAAATTCCTATCTCAGTAGAATTGCCGGCCTTGCAGTTGGCGAAAGCGGTTGAAGATGTAGCTTTTTAGAATTCTATCGAAAATAGGGTTATGTACCTAACCAGGCTAGAAGAAGAGCGAATCAAGGTGGTTGATCGTATATCAGATCATCAGAGCAGGGTGAAGAATATTTTTGATAAAAAGTCAAAGCAGCGCAACTTCCAGATTGGAGACCTGGTGTTGCTTTGGGATAAAAGGAGAGAACAGAAAGGAATGCATGGAAAGTTTGATTCTTTATGGAAAGGACCTTTCAAGATCCATGAGTTGAATGGTGAAAATAGTTTCCTTCTATCATATCTGGATGGAGGGTTACTCCCTTTTCCTTTCAGTGGACAACATCTAAAGTTGTTCCACCATTAATGCAAGATGCTCTCTTGCATTGTACATATTTTGCTTTTTGTTGTGTGTTTGCTTTTAGTTTTCTTTCTTTCTTTCTTCGTTTTGTGTTGTTTTGGTTTTCTTCTTGACCCCGTAGCCTAATGAATAAGACCACAGATTCTGAGTTCTCCTCCTTTGGTATTACAAAGAAAGTTCCCAACTGGAGCCAGCTGTTATCCCCGTTTTGAGTTCACGACAAAACGATCGGATAACCCCTACGAAATTTTCGAAGTGATTTTGCATTATGGCCTCTTTTAAAGAGAATCGGGTTTTTGGGTGTTACCAACAGTTTTGACATAAGTTTTAACATGCTTTATGTCTTGTATCTTCCGAAACCTGAAACCTACCTCATATTGTGATAATCGGGTTTTCGGACATCCAACGCATCGGAACATACCTAAGTTAAAACCTGCTTTGTGTCGTCTGACTTCCGAAACCCGAGACCCGCCTTGTATTGAGAAAATCCGTTGTATTCGGGTTTTCGGAACCCCAAAGCATCGGAACATCCATGATCCAAAACATGTTTTATGCTCCATGCTTTCCGATTCCCGAAGTCCGCTCAATCCTTTGTATTCAGGTTTTTGGGGCTATGTAGCATCTAAGCACCTCATGCTTTATGCATCATGTTTTCCGAAACCCGAAACCCGAATTGCACTAAATATCCTCATGTCGGGTTTTCAGACCCCTCCAACATGCTGACATGGCATTCATGCCGAGTGGTCGGTGAGTTGGCACGTGCCGAGCTGAAGTGTATTAATTGCCATTTTCTTATAAATACGCGGATTTCCACGTCATTCTTACCATTCATATTTTTTATTCGTGGATTATTCGCGCATGCTCTTCCGTTTTCAAAACCTGAAAACTCATCTTACTCAATTGGATCGCTTGTTTTTGATCTTACATTTCTCGAATTGAAGGTATTGTTCTTTCCCTTCTTTATTCTGGGTTTTTATCGATCGATTGCGCGTATTTTCCTCCCAATTTCTTGCCGGGTGTTGAAGGTTTTCTTTCCTTCTTCTTTCTGAGTTACTTTGGAAAGGGTTTTAGGTTTTTAGGGTTTTTCTCTTCTGAACTATCAATTGGTGCTGTTTCTTCCAAATTCTAATTATATGCATGATGCATGGGTAACAAAAAAGAAAAAGGAAGTTGTATGTTTGGAATTCAAGAAAGACTCTGTTTTTGCTTCTTGGTTTTTGAAGACTGTTTTGCAGATTCAAAGGTCCGAAGTATATTGGAAGCTTGAAGTGTCGGGGTTTCTCAACGTTCTGGCCTCAAAAGCAAGTGTCGGGTTTCCTCCCGTTTCTGCCATTGACATTGAGTGCCGGGTATCTCCGAGTTTCCGTCATCAAAAGCAAGTTTCGGGCTTTGCCAAAGTTCCGACATATCAAACTCGTCGGGTTCTCAGGGTTTTCCGATATCCTCCTAAGCGTGTCGGACTTTCCTATTCTTCCGGCGTATTCAGTCAATCGGGATTTTCAGTGTGGACAGCATCTCCTGAGTTTCAAGCCTTTCTCCCTCCAACATTCTTCATGTCGGACCCTGGTCCATCTCACGAGAAGGCTGAGAAGTCTAGCAGAATGAAGTACAAATTTAAGAAGCCAGAATCCCCATCATATATTGATTGCACTTATGATATCAGGGATACTGAACTTGGTAATATAGATATGGATGACTTCTGGAATAGGGTGAAGAGTTCTTCTGAGACTCCACGGATGACAGCTTTAGCTAACAGTGGCTTGCCCCTTGCAGCAGGCTTTCCCATATCCGCCCAATGTCCAGAATTGGTTTTGGCTGGTACATCTAGTTACGACTCGGCTTCTCGTTCCGTGAGGAATCAGGCTGGTGAGGTAGTCATCAAACTAGATGGAGCTTATTTTGATGATCTCCTGAAACTACCTAATTTCGAAGAGTATGGGGACCTAAACATCAAGTCGGCTCAGAAGGCCTGGGATAGTAACCAGGAAAATTGCATTAAGGATGTCAACAAGAAGTTCCTGGTCAAGGCTAAACCAGTAGTATCTAGATTTCCAAGGACTATCCCTAGATGTGATTTCATACAAGAAATCAATGATATTATCACCCTGCTGAGCCAGGTTTTTGGCTTGCCGGAATCAAATTTATTTCATGGATGGATGTATCAGTTTATGGTCACCATCAAGAAGAACCAACAAGGGATTGACTGGGGAACCCTTATCAGCAATGAAATTGATTCTCAGATGACGACGGTCTTGTCGACTGGAAGGTTTTATATGTTTTCATATGTGGCTTATGCAGCAGCCGAGATGAGGAACTATCCCGGGCTGGATACTAAGGGAAGCAGAACGACAAACCCAGTTTATAAATATTTCCCTCAATTGACCAAGAAGGGGTCCAAAGAGAATTTTAGAAGGGTAAATGATGCCTTCTTCTACGAGAATATCTGCCGGCTGAACCCGGAACTGAGAAAGACAAGAGTCTCAGATGAGGCTTGGACTGAAGTATCTAAATGGGGGCGTATCTTCTTGCGATTCAAGAAGTTTACATATCTTCGAACAGTCATGTACTTGGGAGAGCCTTTCCATCTGCCTCGCTATCCAGGGGATAGATTGATATTAATAGAATTGGTCAGATAGCTATTGGATTTTCACAAATTCCAACAAAGCAAGCATAAGGCAGCTGTATCCTTCCCAATTTCTATTGGGAGATATACTTGCTCGACAGTGGAAAAGGCCAAAAATGTTGAATGTGAACTTCAGGAAAAATTAAAGAAGCATATGAAGTCCCGGGATGGTTTTGACATCCGAGGAGTGCTTAGAGCCTATGGAGCCCAACATCTGCACAGGCCCGATATTGAGGATATATGGGTTGATCTGTGTAACGAAGTTGCAGTTCGTAGAAAAGATAATAGTAGGTTGACTATTAATGAGATTTAGACGCTGGAGCTTTCTGATTTGCCAGATGGCATGACTGACAATGAAAGTGTGTTGGATATGTCCTATGATGGGCTTAATGAAGATCGATATGTTTTTCCACCTATTGATTGGTCGGCCAGCGAAAAAGCCTCTATCACAGATAGGTCGGCTCTCATTCTTGCTCGTACCAAAAAATGGCTCTCCTCTTGGGGCATGAATTTTAAAGATGACAAGTTTCCCAAGTTGGCTACTTCGGAGGTGGGGCCCTCCCAAAAGAAAAAGGACAAAGAATCTTCTGAGGGGCCTATAAAAATCAGGATTCCCAAGAAGAGGAAAGAAAGACAAATCTCTTTAATTATTTCTTCAGCTGAAATGGTGGTTGTGCCAGAATCACCAACACCACCAGAAATAGGAGAAATTAATTTGGAAGAAGGAGGAAGCCAGCTTCTATCTTCACCATTTGCTGATTGCTCAACTGGAGAGACCTTATCTCTTGCATTCAAGGCTTTGGAGTCTGAATCTGCACCTTCTCCCTCACAGCCACTTCTACTCCTCATTCTCCATCCATTTCTGCATCCATGGCAAGTATTTTCTCTGGACTCTCACCCCTCTCTGCTGGAACCCAAGTGATCACCAGTACACCCCAACCTGTACCTCTTTTTGTTGCATCTACTACCACGTTGGCTACTGTTCCCCCTCCAATAGTAGGATCTTCTCCTCTTGAGAGTAGAATACCAGTTACTACAACATTGGCAATTTCCTCTGATACGCCACAATGGCTACTTGAGCAAACTTCGAGGAAGAGGAAAGTGATTGTACCCCTACCAGCCTTTGATTTCAGCTCACTCAAGGCTTCTACTGCGAAATCAACCAAGAAACCCAAAACAGTTTCAAGGGTTTTGGTAGATGCTTCAGGAGATAAGTTCGCAGAGATTGCCACTCCCTCGGCTGAAAAAACTAGAGAGGATATAACCGCTTCTGATTATCAGATAACCAAGGTGGCTCTAGGGAAAGTGACAACAGAAGGAGCACAACAAGATGCACGGGCTTCCATAGATGTGTTGTGCCAAAATTTGAAAGAAACAAAGGACAGTAGAAATGAGCTTAAGGAAAAAGTGGAGTAGTTGACAGAGGTTTTGATTAAACTCTCAACACCCCTGGAATCCATACCATCTTCTTCTGTATCTGCCGGATTCGATTTCTCATCGGTGCCTACGATTGAGAAGATTGCTAAAAAAGGAAGGGTGGTTGATCCAAAAGTTGCTCCAACAGGGGGAGGAAGTAATTCAAGACGTGGTGAAGGTTCATAAGTCTTTGGGAGAGATTCAGAAGGAAGGAGAGAAGATGGATGAGGAATTCACTGAAGAAATTGGACAGCTTGATTTGACTTGTGAAGCTCTCCAAGTGCTAAAGCAAATACCAGCACATCTCTTGGTAGAAGAAGGTGTTCTTCCACATACAGATAAACACTTCCAACTGACCAAGGCCATCAGGTTCAGAGTAAATATTCTCAACGAAGCCTGCAGCAAGTTGAGAGAATCAAGGGATAAATTGATCGATGGGAAAAGTGATCTGGAAGAAGAATTGCTGAAGATTTGTCCAAAGGTGTCAGTTGGGAACTCAGGTATCCTATCAGCAGATGATCTCTTCAAACAAGTCCAAGAATCTGTTCAGCATGAACCTGTACACGGATTTGACCTTGAAGTCATTAGTCAGTTTGTAAGGATAGAGCATACTTTGGAGGCCTTAAGAAAGCTCAGCAAAGGATTGAAGAAACTTCCCGGCACTGCCAGCGATGTTCATGAAACCTGCGAAATGTGGAATGATCATTCCACTGCACCTGATGAAAATGAAATGCAAGGCATTATTCAGAAATTCCAGGAGTTTCAGAACAAACAGTCTCAGCTGGAGGAAGAGAAAGAAGAAGAAGCAAAGGATGATGATTCGGATTAAGTCCCAACGTCCCATGTCACTTCTATTTTTAGATTGACATGTCTTTTTTATTTCCGTTTTGTCATATTTTTAATTCATACTTTGACTTGATCTCCTGCGTGAGAGTCATGCAAAATTGAACTCCAGTTAAAGTGCTACTTTTTAGGATCTGTCCTGTTTTATCTCTAGTTCCTTTTGTTATAAATAAGGGATGCCTATGCATTCTAAAGGGTCGAGAATTTTTGGAGCATTAAGAGGCTATTGGAAAGGAGAAAAACTTTGTGTTTTCTTTCAATCATTTTGAAGAATAGGAGTTGATATTGTTTTACAAACTTTGTGTTGTGAAATATATCTTATTTAAGACAGTGTTCTTATGTTCATGATCTTAAGCTATTCTTTGCATAGAATCTCAGTGTTTCTAATTATCTCAGACATTACATCTGTGATCTAAAACTCGTATGATTATTTTGTGCTCTGTGTTTACTCGAAAGAAAATACGTTTCTCCCATTTCCTTTCTACCGTGCTTCTTTCACTGTAACAGTTTCTAACCTATTTCATTTACGAAAGCAATATTCTTGAATCGTGTGAATGTGGATTTCAGGATTTCATCCCAACCCCCAATGGTTAGATTAGTGTGAATATTGTATATATTATTTACTGTGTTTTAGATTAGCAATAAACAGGCAGCCTCACCTGTCCTTGAGGAGGGATTTAATCCCATGTACTGTGGTTGAACCTCATATTTTGGTTTGACAAAATATCCAACCAACACTCTTGTATGAACTTAAACTTTATGTATAGAAAAGGTAAATTGTTAATTAAGTTGAAAGAAATGATTACATGTCAGGATCATATTCTGTTAGGAATCGTTTTCTAGTGTAGTTGGGTTAACTTCATTTGTTTGGAACATTTTGTTAATTATTATTTTAGGCAAAAGAGAATCATTACTTGATTAATCTTCTCATACTTGTCATTTGACTGAAACAATGTAGAAATAGATTGATGACTAGTTTGTTGAAAAGAAAATGCGAACTTATTGGTTGGCTATTGATCCATCTTTCCTTCCTGGATTTTTATATTATTTTGTTTTGATGAATATCATAATTGTTTGATTTTAAGGTAGTTAATCTTAAGTTGAAACATATCAGGTCATGATGTGAACCTGTTTCTACTTTACAGATATTATATGTTTTAGTATGGTGAAATGGCTTTTCTTCTTCTTTACTTGAAAGTTAGATGAAAACATCTCAACGAGATTATGCCATAAACACTTATGTTATCTTATAGTAAAAATAAGTGTTGTATTCTATAGTGGTAGAATTGGAAACAATGAGATGTTATGTTCTGTTGTTGGTAAAGATAATTGATAGGATGAAGTATACTTTAATTTGTAAGACATATATTATAGATTATATTATGCTTTTCTTTTAGAAGTGAATTCAGATTCATTAATGCTCTGCTTTTTTTATTGTTTTTACTTATGCTTGGTGTATGAAATACTAATTGTTCATTAAAGTAGGGTTGTTTTAATTATAACAATTAGTGGAATGCACTTCATTTTAATGCTTAGTGCTTATCATGCTCAGTTCATTGAACTGGCCCATGCTAGCAATTTTTGCAGATGGACTTCGTAAGTGATAACGAAGGAAAATAATTATATGATGTATTGGCTGATTTAAGTCAAATTCTTGTGAAGAATTTTGATTCGTTCTTGATTTGTATATAAAAAAGGAAAATTTATATTCTTATGAATGAAGGTTGTTGTTATGCAATATGCCTAAATGCATAAATTTGTAAATTTATAATTTTTGAAAATGAATTGACAGATGAGAATTTACTTGCATTGGTTGTGTAAATTATCTTGTACTTATGTAAAATAAATGGAATCTTATCCTGATGATATTTTTCATATTATTTATATGTTTAAATGAGTATTCTTGGATAAGTAGGATAAAGGGAATTAGAGTAATTTCCCTAAATGTGATGGAGCTAGATAAGTTACAGAATTTTATGTTCTTATCTAAACAATTCATTATAGTAAGGTGATGTGTAATGAACATATAATGAAAACTTCAGAATTTGTAAAGGACATAAAGGGTGTGTTAAACCCTAGAACATGACCATGAAGAGGAAGACTCTTCCTCTCTCATGAAAATGTAAAAAAAAGGGAGATCTGATTTATAATCATTAAACTTCATTTAATAAAGTCTATTAAGTTACAACCTAGGTGGTTGTTACACTTCCTTGAATGGTTAAGTCACATTAAATGGATCTTATGAGATTGTTGTCCTAATTTTTGGGTAATTGCTTATTAAGTCAAAATTATTGAAAATCAAAAGAAATCTTAAGTTAAGGAACTTCTTCAAGGATTAATGGAACCTGATTTGGAAAAGAACTTAGGGAGAGTTGGATTAGGGTTTGGGAAAGGTTGTTGAAATCTACTTTTAATTATCTAAATTAATTATATATTAATAATATCCTAGGGGTATGTACATCTCGATGAGGTTGTTTTATAGGATGCTAGCACATGCCATTTACAGGGATGTACCTTTGAGAATATTAGGATCTTATCAAGGATATAATGATGTAGTTCTGCACTTATCGTCAAGATCTACACACTTTTGGAATTGAACTTAGTTTTCCTCTAGGAATGGATATTAGCATAGTTAGGATATGAAGTATCCCTCTAGGACTTAGGGTACCTTGGCACATGGGGTTGACCTAGGTTGACCCCGTATGCCAATATACCGTACATCTTTATGAGCCTCTTCTTATCATAACCTATGTTGTTAACCTGAACTAGGGTTAAACCTTGGGAAAGTGGACTGACAGAAGTTAGTAAAAGAAATTCTAGATAAAAATAGAGTGGGGGTAAAGGACTTATTCCTGATTGATGAATATGTCATCAAGGAATAAGTAATATGAACAATATGTTAGAAATATTTGGCCAAAGTATTTCAATTTGTTGATTGCGTTGTCCTGTATCACCTAGTCTAAGGATCATGATGCAGATGGATATTTGTAGTAAATATTCAGTTATGTTACTCAGAAAAATCACTCAATACCAAAAACAAGGTAAGATAACCAAATATACATAGTATACAGAAAAGTATTCAATACTTAATGTTAAAACATGAATAGATCGGTAGTTTACCAAGTCATGAAATGAATAGATTGTTAGCTCACCTAGTCATTACAGCTGCATATGGTTATTTGTTATAAGAATGGTTTTTATAGAATGTGTGTTCTAAATTACCTATTTAGAACAGATAACATTACTCATAAAAAACAAATGTTCCCTTGTTTCTAAAGTCTTAAATTGGGAATGTTACATGCCACCAGCGAAACTTACTCTCATCATGCTGATAAGGAATAGGTCAAGAAGGATCCAAGATCATAGTAATTGTCTTATGAAAATGACTCTTCAACTCTTCCTTAGTGGTTGGTGATAGTTAGATTGATTTTTTTTATTAGGTTGTTGGTCAATGTTAAAAAATAGTCCTATTTGAAGAAGCAAAAAGAGGAATATTATCTAGGAATCCATAATCCGTCACATTATTCTTCTTAGAAAGTTGAAGGATTTTTAATTTCTTGTTAGCTTTTTCCTTAGGAGGATATTTCTCAAATCCCCTCGTGATATAGTCTTTCCTTTTGGATTTTTAAAAGGATTCTTCGAGGGTAGTAGGAGAAAATGACCTTACCTTGTATTTAAGGTGAGGTTCAAGGGCTCGTAATAAAATTTAGAAGAGGCTATCATTGGGCATGTTATGTTCACTCAAATGGATAGGGTATTCCAACATTTAATGAAATATTATGTTGATTCCTTCTTAGATTTTTTGACAATTGAGTAAATCATTGATGTTATTTTCAAGTAGATTGTGATATTGGAATTAGTTTACTTTTTTGTCACTGGGACTCTAGCTCAATTATAGGATTAGAAGAAAAAGTATGGTACCAATCCAAATCATATCAAGTGAGTTTTTTATAAGATTTTGGTAGTAGTTTATGAATTTGTTTTGATCCACTCCTTGTAAATATTACTAAAGGCCTTAATATGAAGGGTGGGATCAGTAGACCCGTAGTAAGAGATAGAATGAGCAATACCACCAATATCCATTTTAGCAATATAAGTTGATAAAGACTCTTGTTAGACTTCCCATAAGACTCTATTTTGGATACGGGGTTGTGTGATGAGAACCCCATTAATCCTATTTGATAAATGAGGGGGCGTGGTGCCCCAATATCCCATGGGATGGAGGTTGACTAATTGATCCATGTTGGATTGCATTCGTAGAAATTAAGTCATAGTAGAAAAACATTTTTGGATCATTTTGTCAATGTGTTGGAGAATGATGTTCGTAGGGTTAAAATTGGAGGCATTTTCAGATGAACTTATTTCAACATCTTTCCCCTTTTATTCCCTATGGCCAAGTTGTTCAAAAATGAAATCAAGAAGACATTTACTAAGCATTTCTTCTTATTCATTTTTGTATTGAGGAAAATGAGATAGAAAATTTTGAATCTCAGGAGGATGATGAAAGGTATCATCATTTTGGTTGTCTTCTTCTCCATCCTCAGGTGGGACATTGTGGGTAGAAGGATTATTTCTAGGTACAACTTCCATGTAAAAGGGGAACTCAAATTTAGGATGATACGATTCAAGAAATGTTTACACAATAGATTCAAAGGACCCCATACCTAGAGACTCCATGGTGAAGTGATAATATAGCTTAGAGAAGGTCTGAAACTTAAGGCTATAGAAAAAATCGGCCTCACAAGAGAGTTTACATAGGGGCCAAAGTTGTCTGAAAATAGATATGGGAAAATAGACAGGATCATTCATACAAACAAGTGTGCACATGGGCCGATGGTGTTCAAATGTGAGAAAATAGAAACAAAAAAGATCACCCATGGGTGATGGTGTCTGTGTAGATAGGTTTTTGGGTATTTAGATGATATCAAATTTGGGGATGGGTGCTTTTAATGATTTTTTATCAATCATAAGGTCTATAGGATTCATATCAGTTTCACTAAAGAATATATGTGGGCCAAATATGTGTCTCAATAACTTGCACTCCTAAATCATCCAGTGTATAAGGGTATTAAGGAAATGATTAGGAAACACACATGTACCAATATATAATGGGGTGGACTTAAAGGGATATAACGAGTGTTAAGGTCACATATCTAGATGTCATTAATCCCTACACTAGCTTAACCTAGGGTTTCTAAGGCTTGCAGTCAAGATAGATGAAGGAACCCTAGTAATATATCAATAGTTAGGTTTGGAAAGGTATAGATAAACAATGAACAAAAAAAGCATGCAAAATAAGAAGTAAATGAAAGTTATGATATCTAAGGAGCTAGTAATTAATAAGAGTACCATGTTAACTAGCATCCAAACATATGTAATACTAAGCTAACATAACACAATGAGGAAATGAAATAAACTTATCTATGTAAAATGAAAAAATATGGTTAGAGCACTCACTGTGTACATATAGGGTGCTCATTAATGCATCTATCTCTCTAGAGAAGTATCACACCAAGAGAGAATCATTATTAGGTGAAGAAGGGGAACAAATATCCTATCCTAGACTCACTATAGGTGACCTACTAGTGCAAGCAACTATCCAAGAAGAAGAGTATCTAATATAATCCAAGAATGATGCAAGATGAACCAAAAGCTAGGTGAGAAGATGTGAGGATGGTGAAAAATAGTAGATAAAATAGTAGTTCGTATGATTTTTTCTTCCTTCCTCTAAATTTCAATGAGTGGTATATATGTAAATACCTGAAACAATCACATGTGGGAGATTGTGTCACCCAGGAACAACTTAAATGCCAAATCAATCACTTGTGGGATATTGTGTCGGCCATGGATGATAAAATTCAATATGAGGTAAAATAGGTGTTGTGGATCAAATAGGTGCATAAACAAGGTGTCAAGATGATCGGATGTAAGAAAAGTGTCATGAATTCAATTTGTATGATACCTAAGGGAACAAGGAAAACTAATGTCAAGACCAAATAGTGGAACTCTCTATGTGTACTATCTCTAACTAATAATGGTTATGTGAATTATCATTCCCCATTTCTGGCAGGCCCCTTAAGGTAGCTGTTCTAGAAATAGATACATTGGTGACCCTTATCTACACAAGGAAATTATTAGTAACATGTATAAAATATGAAAAGTGGAAAATTAGGTGTATAGAGAGTAAGGAGGGGAATAATAGCATATGGGCTAAGACACAATGTATACAAAACCACATAAGTATATATGTTTTATTTGTATTTGTATTAAATGGAATATGTTTCCAATATTGGATGTTATTGTAGAAAGTGCTAGTGAAATTACTAAAGTGTGGCCACATAGTTTATGTCATCATACCCAAAAATGGGATTGTGTGAGATGCAATTATTCCTTAAGAAGGATAGTGGTATATCCATTCACTTTTAGTTTATTTATTATGGTTCTTAAATCCTAAAATTTATCTATGTCATGCCAAACAATGTGATGGTAGACATAAACGGGGCTACCAAGCTACCAAGAAAGTGAATTATTAGATTGATGACATAAACGGGGCTACTAAGCTACCAAGAAAGTGATTTATCTAGACACCTACAGGAATGACTATACAATAGAGTCTAACTAGAAGAATTAAAAATGATACAAAATTGATAGATCTAAACTATTTTCTTAGGAAATATAAATACCAAATAGATGAATATCCTAGTCCTTAGGGGAGTGGGCCCTTGCTCCTCCTTGAATTAGGATTTAACAAGTTAGAATTCTCTCAAATAAGAATGGCTATTTATTGATAAAGCATTCAGTATTACAAAATGTACTAGATCTGTGTACTTATTCTCTATCTCTATATATTTATCTACTATAGGTCTACTTATATGTACATTTACAATAATAGTTGTCTCTACGATTCTGATGAAATTGAATCATGCCCACGATAGATGCTGACTCAGATTGTGGGTGATCAGACAACTGTAAGATAACTATCCCTGGATCTGTGATTGGAAATCTTCTCATCCTTTCATGATTGAAAGCGTTGTTGATGTTAAATCACTGGATGTGGTTAGAATAGATAAACTTCCATCAGTTCTAGAACTTTAGAGAAGTTCCAAAACCATAGGAAATCGTTAAGGATCAAAACCGTGAGATTCTGGAGCTATACCTAGGAGTTCCGGAACTAAGTCAAAAAATTCCAGAACTAAATATTGGAGTTCTAAAACTAATTCTAAAATTTCTGGAACTAGATGATGACTGTGTAATGAAGTTCCAGAACTAGCTTGGAAGTTCCATAACTAAGCTGTATTGGAATAGATGCTACCGAAATCATGTTGAATGCTACAGAACTAAGTTGTATTGGAACAGATGCTACCGAAATCATGTTGAATGCTACATACTTCATTTCTTCTATTGATTAGACCTTCTTTTATTACAAAACCAAATTTTAAATACACACTTCGTCAGGAATTTTATAGATTGTAAACGTTAGAATCACAATCAATCAAAATATGGAAAATTACATCATAACTCGTATTAGATCAAATAAAATTCACAAAATGTAATCAAACTTAATAAAAAGGAGAGTAAGATGAGATCATTTATTATACATTTAATGGGCATATTTTGGCCTCATCATTTCCCCCAAACTTACTTGTTTGTAAGTCCCTTTACAAACCTCATTGTTCAAAAGTGGGGTTATATGTTATGCATTCCATTTGATTGCTTAGATCAAATGGCTGAAATTGGATCTTCTAATGCTTAAAATTAGAGGTACTATACCTTGCTCCTGTTTTTATTTTCCTCTGCCACTCTTTGAATTGAGTAGGATCTTGAGGTTCTCTATTTTTCCAAGGATACATGGGGGTGAGAAGTAGAGGGGGATTTTTCACATTCCCATCCATATTTTCTCGTAGGTCTCATTGATCTGAGGAATTATTATGCATAACACTTTTGATCTTTCTAAACTCCAGATCATATTTGTAGGGGATATTACTTCCCTTCTTCTCAAGGAAACTGTAAGAAGTTCCCACCTTTTTGAGAATCCCTCATAAATATCTTCAAACTTCTCCTCCTCATAGGAGTTAAAGCTATCAATACTTTTTTGTAAGCTGGAAAAATAATGTGTCTTGAATCGTTCATCAAAGGCATGAGTTCTAAAATGTATGAAGAAGGCATAAGGTTTACCATAGTGAGCTCTCATGCTGAGACTAGTTGAGTTAGCTTTCAATAAAAAATAAAAATCCCTTTCCTTCCATGTAATATGGTTTTGTAGGATAGAGAAAAATTCATTGAGCTAAATTTCCCCCACATACAAATTGACCATAAATCCCGTGTTTTTCTCTAGCATCAGATTACAAAGATAGAACTCACATAGAAGATTTTTCTGCTCAGGACTGGCGAAAGAATAAGTTGTCATGAATTCAGATTCATCTTTTAGTTCATGTGGAAGTCCACATGCAATCCTTGAAAGTTGACAGTGAATGAATTGTTCTTATAAAAACATACTATATACAGGAGAGGGCCTCCTGCAGGTAAGCAATTTTTCACTCATAATGTAGACCATATGTATTTTTACAATTTTTTCCACTCTTTTCTTCCCTTATTTTCTTCTTCCATCTTGGTCTTCAAATATTCATTTGATGTTTTAGCTTCTCTGAGTTCCCTGAAGTGTGATTCCATAGTTTTTTGAGTGGAAAATAAGTTAACTCAGTCTGTGTAGAGACTATGGACATAACATTCTATTTTCTGAAAGTTTGACAATCTTTTTCTTTCTCTATCAGTTGTTTTTTCATTACTAATAATTCCTTGGTCCTAACTGCAAGCTGAGTTGTTATCTCTCCAATGATATTTTGCCTTTGTTCTAATTTGAGTTTGATTAAATCCAATTCCTCATCCTTTTCCCTAATAATGAGCTCTTCTCTAGATAAGAACAAATCCTATTTAACATGATGTATTTCTTCCTCCTCTAAAATTACTTGAGGAGTTGAGCATTCTTCTTCTATCAAAGGAAATTTACCTTTTCATCTCTAGAATGCCAACTCTTCCTCTTTATGTGATAATGCTGATGGTTCAGCCAATTATTGAAAATCCTACTCCTCAAGTCTCTCATCTCAATTTTCCATCTCAGCTTGGCTTGGTTTAGGAGAATTCATGGCCATGTTGCCCAAAATATTAGTAGCTTCTTTTTCCATATTTTCCTATTGACTCCTTCCCTCTAGGGTTTCCCTTGACCTCTTATGAATTTTCCTTCTTTGGGGAATTTCAACATGCCCAATAACGGATTTCCTTCTAAATCTTCTTCTTACTTTATTTTCTTTATCTTGCACAGGTGAGCTATCACCGTTAGAGACAGATATTAGCTCCCCTATAGCTATTGTAGAAGAAGTAATTTCTTTCAAAGGCACAGAAGGCTCTGCTGTTTTGATCTTCCTCACAAATCTTCTTCTTTTTGGTATATTCTCTATTCCCACTTTCTTTTGTTCTTCTGTAGGGGAATCAATTTCCAAATTAGTTGAAGGAGAAAATGGAGTTGGTATTGTCCTTCTAATAATATCAAGGTTTTTCTTAAACTTCCCAAGGAACTTTTCCCAAATTTCTTCTCCATTTTTATTTGACAAAAAATGGTGATGGCATACTAAATGAACTAATATGTGACACCTGATTGTCCCAACACCCCAGGAATACCTCTAGACCATGGTATAGATAGAATAAAAAAAAACCTTGGAAGGTTTATTATGTATTCTGGTTTTGTGGCTCCATATTTCAGATATATGAGCATCTTTAGGACTTCTTTTCCTACGGACCCAAATTGACCATCACAGGTTAAATACTTCACTATCCAAAATGCTACCCTATCAAAGGGTTTGGAAAAACTAGCCCTTATTACCCCTTTTATGATTTTATTTGTATTTTAAATGTATTGGGGCTCAGTTTTCCCTTCTTGCCATAGGGTTTCAACTAGTTCTTTCAAGGTCCCTTTGGCAGGATGTGGGACATGCACAATTATCACTCTAGAGACATTAATTTTTGTATTCACAGAAAAAGGAATAAAAATATTTCCCACATTTGTCTTGGATTGCTCTAGGTTTATGACAAATTCTCTTACTAATTCGTTGTTATATTTTGAAAAAAAAATCAGGAACTCTAGTCATCCTGCATTCTCAAAGATATATGTCACTTCTTCATCCGGGAGTAGATGGTAATCATCCTTTGGTTCTGATTTATTTTTAATCCCCATATCAACTCAAATTTTGTTTCCTTTGATTCTATGAAAATCGGCTGTAAGGATTCTTGATTAGCAGTGGAACTAACAATTTTATCTATGAAACCTATGTTCTTAGCTATGAAACCTCTATTCTTTGCTATGGAAAACAAGCTTAATTCACTGCTTCTCCCTCAAAATATATCTACAACTTATTTCACTTGATTTTTCACTAATTATTACTCATGATAACTATTCCACCACTTATTCCATCTAAATCATCTTTATGGTTACTCTCTTGTAATCATAATGTATAAATAGATGACTCATCATACCAAATTTTAAATCAAGTCTAATCACACATTCAAAACTTTTAATCTAACCCTAAATAAGTTAAAATATATAATTATTGTCCTTGATGATGTAATCCTTTTGTTATGATGACTCATCATTCCTATAAGTGGAACAAAACACGGTTAGATAAGACAACTAGAATTCCAAAGAATTCCCTTTTATTTGAATTAGCCATAAGAGGAGGTCAACTGCCATTGCTGGTTTTTAATTAACCTCTGAGAGAATTTTTTCTTTTTTAAAATTTTTGGTGGAAGAAAATTTCATTTACTGGTTTTCATTTTCTTCCCTTTATTCTAGATCTATCATCTAGTTATTTGATCATTTTGGAAGAACCGGGTTCTTCCATATGATCAAATTCTTTGTCTTCTTCAATCTTCCTCAAGAATTCATCCTTAGTGGGAGGCTTCCTATAGAGTTTTAGCATATGTCCATTGACCAAGAGTGTTCTTCTATCACCATCAATGGGAAGTAACTGAATACAACCATTGTCAAATATTTTCTCAATCTGATAGGGTCCTAACCATCTGGTTCTCAATTTTCCCTTGAATTGTTGGTACTTAGAATCAAATAGCAATGCCCAGTCTCCTACTTTGAATTGAATTTTCTTGATATGTGTGTCATGTCATTACTTCCTTTGATCTTGGATTATCTCTATCTGCTAAAGTGCTTCCATCCTTAATTCATCCAATTCATTGAGTTGAAGGATTCTTTCCTTTTGAGCAGCATCCAACTCAATACCCACCTTAAATTTTGTCCTCAATGTCTGTAGTTCAAACTCAATGGGAAACAAGGGATTTTTCTCATAGACTAACTCATATGGTGAAAACCCTGTTGTAGTTTTCCAAGTTGTATTATAAGCCCAGACAACTTCAGGTGGTCTCTTTACCCAATCTTTTCTCTTAGCTTCAACTGTTTTGATAAGGATGTTTTCCAATTCTCTGTTTGTTACTTCAGCTTTTCCATTTGACTATGGGTGATAAGGATATGACTTCGCATGATTGATTTGGTATTACATTGTGAAAGCTTGGATCATATTAGACATAAATTGTGGTCCTTGATCTGAAACTATGCTCCTTGGTGGTCTAAACTTTACCATAATTCTAATCCAAAGGAAATCAGCAACTGCTTCTTCAGTGGCATTTATCAATGCCTACACTTTTGCCAACTTTGTCACATAGTCAATACACACAAGAATATATTCCTTTCCTTAAGAAGGAGGATTAAAGGGACCAAAAAAATATAATCCGCATATCTCAAATGGTTCAATCACTACTTGAGGTTGAAGAGGCATTTCATTGGTGAAAGTTGGTTGTCCCATCCTTTGACAAGGATCACACTGCTTGATATATATCTTCACATCCTTGTACAAATATGGCCAATAATAACTAGTTCCAAGTATCTTATGAGCTATTCTTTTCACTAAATAGGGACCTCCACTAGGTTCATAATGACATGCTCTAAGGATGTCAAAGATTTCATCTTGTCTTACACACCTACGTAAAACAAAATCAGGACCACATTTAAATAGAATTCCATTTAACCATTTGAATTGTGCACTAGTTTTGATTAACTTCTTTATTTGTTTCATAGTGAAAGAAGGAGGAAACCTCCATGTTGCAATATAATTTTCCATATCAGCAAACCAAGGTGTACTTGCTGAAATAGCAAACAGTTGTTCATTTGAAAATTTATCCTTGACTGGATCTTGCTCCCTTGTAGTGGTTAGTCTTGAAAAAAATCAGCTACCACATTAGATTTACCTTGATTGGCCACAATGGTAATATCAAATTATTGTAAAAGTAATAACCATCTAATTATTCTTCCTCCAACCATTGGTTTGTTCATTAAATATTTAATTGTTGAATGATATGTGTGTACAAATATTTTGTACCCTGTAATGTAATGTCTGAATTTATTGATTGCATAAATCACAGCAAGAAATTCTTTTTTAGTGGTGGTGTAATTCTTTTCAGTAGGAGTAAGATTTTTACTAAGATAATAAATAGCATACATTTTTCCTTATTCATCTTTTTATCCCAAAATTACACCAATGAAATTATTTGAGGCATCTTTTTCGATATGAAATGGCATTTCCTAATTAGGTCCTCTCAATATTGAGGTAGAGATTAATTTTTTCTTAAATTTCTTCAAAATCATGTTGACACTTTTCATCCGAAATAAATTCATAGTCCTTGGTTAGAAAATTAAACATGGGGGAAAATTTTTTACGAAAATCTTCAATAAAGCACCTACAGTACCTATCATGTCCTAAAAATGACTTGATATCTATGGAGGTTTGAGGAATAGGTAAATCTAAAATGATCCTAATTTATTTTTGATCAACCTAAATTCATCTTTTTGAAATATGGTGTCCTAATACAATCCCCTCATCAACCATCCTTAAATACTTTTCATGACTAAGAGATAGATTGTGTTGTTCACATCTTGTTAACACTCTGTCCATATATACCTCAACACAATCATTTGTTAGATTAGTAAAGATTACAAGTATAGCTCTCTGGAAAGTTGTAGGAGCATTGCATAAGACAAATGGTAACACCCTATAGGAAAAGGTACCCCATGGACATGTAAATGTAGTTTTGTCCTGATCTTCAGTAGTAACTCTGATTTAATTGTATCCACTAAAGCCATCTAAGAAGGAAAAGTATTGTTTACCTGAAAGGTTGTCTAGGAATTGATCTATGAATGGTAAGGTAAAATAATCACTTAGTGTGGCTTTGTTCAGTTCCCTAAAGTCAACAAATATTCTCCATCTTCCATTATTTTTAGGAAAAATTATAAGAGGAGATACCCACTGACTATCTAAGATAGGGTAGATAAAACCTACTTGTAATAGGTTTTCAATTTCTTGTTTGACTATATCCCTTAAGGCTGGGTTAATCCTTCTCTGAGGCTGCCTAACTAGTTTAATGTTTTTAGTATATATGTGATGAGTGAAGATTCTTGGGTGAATTCCCTTCATGTCTTTTTAATACCAAGAAAAATATTTAGTATGATTTTTTAGAACATCAAACAATTTATCTTCTTCATCATCCTTCAACCAGTTGTTAATGTTCAAAATTTTACCTGGTTGAATCTCAACATGCTTGGTTTCAATGTGTGATGAACTGGTTTGTTGAAAGGGTTCCATTAAAGTATTTAGTGGACATGTATGTGGTAACAACATATGATATGTAGAAATAACTCCAAAAGTTCCTTGAGACTAAATACTGGAAAAAGGATAGTAATGAGAATTATGATACTTATCTCTTTGTAGGTCAAACTCTTTGTCACTTATTCTTTCAAGAAATTCTTCACCACTTCCTGATGTATTTGAAACTAAAGCTACTGATTCTTCCTCTCCCCATGAGAAATCTTGTTTCTCTGAAGTGAAATTATTTCCAATCACAGAGAATCGCTACTATCGTGATTCTGGAACTAAATATGGTGGTTCTAGAACTTCATGTGATGGTTCTGGAACTAAATGTGGTGGTTTGAGAACTAAGTTTGTAGGTTCTAGAACTATGGTCACAGGTTCTAGAACTATAGTTGTAGGTTTCAGAACTATAGTTGTAGGTTCCAAAATTTCTGATTACTTTGAGGAAAAATGGTGCTCATTCAATGGTGGATTAATCATCTCATCTAATTCTCTTACATGATCCTGCAATGTGATCATAACCAAAGAAGACAAATTTTTCTTATTAGTATCAGGAGAATCAAACCACAATTGTTCTTGATTGTCAATAAAAGGTCATACAGAAGGATATAGGGAAAGTTTCTTAGAGTTCTTACCATTTGAGATTATCATATCACCTAACCTGCAATCAATTAAAGCAGCAACTGTAGCTAACCATGGTCTACCCAAAATAATGGGATAACCCAATGTTTTACCTTTTGGCTGCAGTATAAGGAATTCAACTAGATATTCCCATGACTCTACCATAACCGCCATGTCTTCAATAATCCCTTCTAGTTTTGTTACAGAATGGTATTCCATATGCAATAGGGTATTAGTAGGTTGTATACCTATTAATGGTAATGTTTTCAAAGTGTCCATTATCATTACATTTATATCCGCACCCAAATATACCAAAAAGTTATGTATATCCTTATTCCCTATAAAATATAGAAATAAAAAGACTTTTAGGATCTCTGTATTTGGGAAGTAAAAGTTTTCCTGCTAATAAATTAGCAAGTTTCCCAACTACTTTGATAGTCTTGGGGTACTGTTTCTTCCTTCCAGGATTTTTAAAACATAATATTTTGATTAATTTGTTTAATTCTGGAATGTCCTTAATTTCTTGTAACAATGGTATTTCAATATTCAATTTCCTTACTTCCTATACCAATTCAGACTCCTTGGTTTCTATAACTTCTTTAAATCTCTCTAGAAATGGAGTGTCACTAGTTTCACTATCTCGCTCATTTTCTTTTCTTTTTATATCCTCTTTTGGAATAATAGTACTAGGGGTTTCATTTTCTTCTTTCATTTAAGTGATTATAACAGGTGGACTAATAATTGTTTTTCCATATCTAGTTTTAATATCCTTATAATCCATGGCATGTAGATCAACTGATTTTTCTGGTTGTGTTCCATAAACAGGAGTTGTTTGTTTGTTTCTTGGGTTTACTACTTCTTGTGTTAGTATTTGCATTTTTACTATATTCTCAATTTGTGAATTCTTTGTAGGGGATCCCATGATGGCTTGTTCATTCTGATTTGGATATGTTTTCCTTGAGCATAAATACTAGGGTTCCATCTAGGTTGTGACCAAGCATAAGGATTTCCTTGACCATCCCATGGTTTTTGATGCCACTAAGCATACCAAGATTGATTTTCCTAATCTTGAGGGTTCCATGTTGGTTGAGGTAACCAAGGTGGTTGTCCCCAATTTTGTGGTACTATCTGAGTAGCCCATGACATCGTACAGGGATTAGGAACTGATCTTGGCATAAAATACCCTTGGTGAGGTTGTCTCTAAACAAAATTCAATTCTTCTATTGTGAATGATGTACTGGTTTATTTAAGATGATTATTTATGATTGGGAGTAGAGAATAAACATCAGTATCATGTTCTTTAGATTCATATATAAGACACATTTCTATTTTATCGAAAGGACAGTCCCTTATTGCATGCTTCTTCTTACATCTAGGACAATACATAGCCAATGGTTCAGTTTTAGTGTTTTCTTTAGCTTTTAATCCATCCATAGTAGAGGTTAATTGAACTAAAATGTTTTTTCTAAAGTTTAATAACTCATCCATTAGTTTTTTCATATCTAGATTCATACTTTTCTCTGATTTTCCTTTTCTAGGTCCACCCCTTGTTCTGGAATAGCTTCTACAAATCTCCTTAATTTCATTCATCTTTAATTGATAAATGTCTCCACATCCTATCAAGTTAAGGGCTTCCCTAGATTTTTCATCCAAACCCTTAAGAAAAATGGTTTTACTTAACTCCTCTTGAAGTACAAATCCACACCTTTTGCTCACAAAGAGGAATCTGTCTAAATAGTCTTCTATATTTTCATCTTCCTCCTACTTGATTTTGAAGAATTCTTCCTTCCTATTTCTCCCTCTATAATAATCCTAGTATTTGTATAGGAAGGTAGTTTCCATTTGTGCCCAAGTGGTAATAGAGTTGGATGGTAATCCCATAACCACATCATTGTTATATCCTTCAGATTGGATGGAAACAACTTGAATTTTTTATTATCTACTTTACAGTCATAGGTCTGACATAGCACCTTCAACTCAAACAAAAATTGTTCAAGGTCTTCAGATGGCATCCCTCTAAATGTGGTTAAATGTGTAGGTGAGATATTTTTCATTTGTGTATCATCATCACCCAATTGGATTGGATAAGTAAAGGTCCTATCAGGTTCTCTTTCAGCTTCTCATGCCATTTTAAAAATATTTTATGAATTTTCCTCCCAATCAATGTGGTATGTGGTATGCCTTGGGGAAGGTGAAAAATCAGGAGTAGGAGGTTGACTACTCAATTGAGAATCAGAACTCTCCCTAAATGGATCTTGAGAAATAATCCTTCTCCTAAAAGTTCTACTTCCTTCAAGTGACTGATCTAAGAATTCCAAAGGTGGAAATTTTGTTTCTTGTATAACAAGAGATGCTGGTGCATCCAATTCTTGATCAATTTCCTTATTTGGACTAGAGTATGTTATGAATTCTTAAGAATATGTTCTTGGGAGGAATTTACCCTTTGAGTCTCTTGGTCTAATCATAAATTTTATGATATAGTAGGGAAGATCCTTCAACTACTAGATGTATGATTTTTGCTCTTGCTAACCCCTAATTTAGAAAATTACAACTAGTGTGTCCCTGAAAATGGTGCCAAAAATGATGGGTGCCGTTATTCCCTTCATTTAATCAACTTCTTGTTGATGTCATATTCAAACCAGGGGTGTGTCTAAAGATATAGGTAACAAGAGTAATCCTATTGATCTAGTATTTGACTATAGTTATTTTTGTATTTTCTAGGGGATCATTTCAATGTCCTAAGGACTTCTTGGTAAAAACCTTATTTAAATCATACTATAAAAATATTGCTGAAAGGAAACACACTTAAATATTTGCTGAAAGGAAACACACTTGCTTTTGGAAATAAAGACATACAACTTAGAGTGCTTAAAAATTATTTCAAGAAAAATAAGAATCTATCTAGACATATGTAGGAGCGAGTATACAATAGAGTCTAACTAGAAGAATTAAAAGTGATATAGAATTGAGAGATCTAAACTATTTTCTTAGGAAATATAAATACCAAATAGATGCATATCTTGGTCCTTAGGGGAGTGGTCCCTTGCTCCTCGAATTAGGATTTAACAACTTAGAATTCTCTCAAACAAGAATGACTATTTATTTATAAAACATTTGGTATTACAAAATGTACTAGATCTATGTACTTATTCTCTATCTATATCTATCTTCTCTGTTCTATCTCTATATATTTATCTAATGCGGGTCTGCTTATATATACATTTACAACCATAGTTGTCTCTACGATTCTGATGAAATCAAATCATGCCTAGAATAGATGTTGACTCAGATTGTGGATGATCAGACATCTGTAAGATAACTATCCCTAGATCTGTGATTAGAAATCTTCTCATCCTTTCCTCATTGAAAGGGTCGTTGATGCTAAATCACTAGATGTGGTTAGAATAGATAAAATTCCATTGGTTCTGGAACTTCAGAGAAGTTCCAGAAGCATAGGAAATCGTTAAGGATCAAAACTGTGAGAGTTCTGGAGCTATACCCAGGAGTTCCAGAACTAAGTCTGAAAATTACGGAACTAAATACTGGAGTTCTGGAACTAAGTCCAAAATTTACGGAACTAGATGATGAATTTGTAATGGAGTTCTAGAACTAGCTTGGAAGTTCTGGAACTAAGTTGTATTGGAATAGATGCTACCAAAATCATGTTGAATGCTACATACTTCATTTATTTTACTATTTAGACCTACTTTATTACAAAAATGAATTTCAAACACACACTTTATCAAGAATTTTAGAGCTTTTAAAATTTAGAATCACAATCAAATTAAAGATGTAAAATTACATCGTAACTCATATCAGATCAAATAAAAGTCACAAAATGCAATCAAACTTAATAAAAAGGAGAGTAAGATGAGATCATTTATTATACATTTAATGGGAATATTTTGGCCTCATCAGTTATTGTAGTGTGTTGAGATAGGAAGGGATGGTTATTGTACTAATAGATGGTATAGTCTCCAATGTGTTGACTATATTTTGTAGTGGATCATGATTAGTTGTGATAGAGGTAGTGTGATCGATAACAATTTTATCAATAGTTTAGGTGTAATAGATTTAAGTTGTTAATGCCTATGTCTAGTGGAAACAAAAAGAGAATCAAACATCAATCTCATATTCATCGATAGGATTAAAATTAAGCTTATGTACATGATCATCAGTGAGCTCAATAGAATCAACATCATTATGAGAGGAATAATAATTAACATTATTTTGTTAAATAGAGTCATCCAAAATGTTAAGAGGCATGGGTGAAGTGAAAGTAATAGTAGAAGATAGAGGAGGCCTAGGATTAAGTGTGTGGATTGTAGGCTCAACCAATGGTGGTATAGGGATCATAGGAGTAAACTTATGGCTAGTTTAACCAACAAGATATGTAATAAAAATTTCCGTAGGAATTTGTTGTGCAGGAGGATTTATAGTAGACATTTTTGGATTAGATATATTGAATTAGAAGTATTTAAAATGGTGTGGGTCAACAAGTACAATTCCTAAATTAGGTCATGTAATATTATCAAATCATTGCATAGTAGTAATGTTTGTATCAATTGTAGTAGAAGAAAGAACCATTTTTGTAAGTAGTGAAAAAGAAAATATATTTAATCTAGAACAATTATCGATCATGACTTTCTTAATGAAAAACCCTTGATTATGTGAAATAATTAGAAGAGGTCATGTGTCATCATTAAATATAGGAGGAATAACAGATACATGAAAATTGGTGTCCTTATCAATGGTTTGTAATGTATCCATGAGAGAAGAAAAGGAAATTGGATGAATGTCATTAGCCAAAGTGATAAAGTGCAAATAATATTGTAATATCTTTATAAATAAGCACTTTCTGAATTATCTCTAAGAGAGAAATATTAATAGGGGCAGTACTAATTTATTCCAATCTATCAACCCTTTTAAGGGAGAAATATTCTTAGCTAAAGGAATTGCAAGTGGTGGAGTAAAATATGGGTTACCCCTAATTGGGTTCTTAGTATGTCTCTTTTCAATTACATTATGTGTGGGAATAAGAGGAATAGTATAAAAGTGTGATAGGTAGTCTTTGGTGATGATAATGATCTCTTATTGTATATACATATAGGTAAGAGTTATATCAGTCATGTGACATGCAATGTCATCTTAAGGTACCTCATCCATATGTGTGACATGATCATGGACCTAGTTAGAGGGATAGTATCTCATATGATAATATGGGAATGAACCCATATACACACTGCACACGCACACGCACATGGACATACACACACATGCACACATACACATTCACACACACATGCACCCACACACACACACACACACACACACACACACACACACACACACACACACACACACACACACACACACACACACAACATGCTTTATTAGTCGAGAAAATTTATTGATATTCCCCATCCATATGATTTGATCATTAGATAGACAAATTTCATATATTCTTAATAGTAACAATAATACAAATAACGTCAAATTATTAAAAAATACAAAAATATTTAAAATATTTCAAAAATGCAATATTATGACCTTAGTATGACATGATTTACTAGATTTTGCATTCTCTATAAGTTATTTATCATATTGTTTGATAGATAGGATACTTTATTTTCTATACATACATGTATTTCATGAGGTATTTGAGCATGATGTAGTATATAAAAGACTTTACATTTTTTTTTATGTTATACTTTCCCTTCACCCAATGGCCTTGTCGATTTGAGGGCATATTCTACTATTAGGTTTTATTGTTCCATTTATTACACTTTTTTTTCATTTTATACTACACATCTTGGTTATGATATTATTAGTATTTCTAGGGACACGCACATGTGGATTACATAGGAATAGTATATCTTATTTAGTGCTCATATTGGCTGTTGTATACTTTATCTCTTATACATTAGATTTTTTATTACTTGTCTAATATGTGTAAACATTGTCCTATTTTATGAGTGTGTGACATGTTGGTGTCTCTTTTTTACATCCTCAATAGTCTTTTCTTTTGTGGCCCTTATCCTATTATGCGTGTGTGATACTTTTATGTTCCTTTTAAATAGCCACATGGTCATTTATATGCAAATTTTTGTAGGATATTGTGCATGAATTTATGTGTGATAATCTGTTTGTATGTTGTTTTTGCTTTTTATCTTCTTGTGTTATGATCCATATCATACAATCTTTATTCAAGGCCAATTTTGCAAACTGGCTATTTATAGTCACATTATATATGTTGAAACATGTATTATCATATATATCTAACATGGAAGAACATCACTTATATTAATCCAAGTGATCTCTAGTATATCTCCATCTCTTAAAAATAGGGGGAAGTTAGTGGGGTTATTATGGAAATACTAATGCAAATTTGGAAAATAGATAGAATTAAAGGATACAAAGATATACAAGTATGTTACAAGAATAAATGTATAGAATTATACACAAGAAATTGGTTTCCTTTCTATATAATGAAAATACTAGACACATAGATATAACTAGAATATGGTAGTGTCCTAACATTTATATTACTTTACTACTCATTTTTATATTCAAAGTATCAAATTCTCATAAAAATATAGATTTTACAATGGTTAAACTTGGAAATCACATATAAGAACATAGATTCAAATATAGGTTTATTATATTTTGTTTAAATATAGGTGGAAAGATTACTATTTTGGTTATTTTTCTAATGCAATCATATATTTTTCTATTATGCAAACATTACTTGTATTTTCAATATTTAAGATATTCAAAAATTTATAATCATGTATATTTATATAGTGGTATGGTTCATTAGAGTAGGCATGTTTAGTGATACCCAACAACCTGAGAACCCATCTTTCAATAGTTATACTTATTATGCCCCATAATTTCTAGTTAATTTGGTTATGTATATTATATCCTTAAGTGTTGGACATATTGTAAAATAACCTACTAGTGTAAATTATTATTTTTCTTATAGTTTTATGCATTGTGGTCTTTGTGTCCACCAAATCTCTTGTTATTATAGGGTTGTACATTAAATGCTCCCAACCTTAATATATATCATCAAATTAAGTACTTGGTCACCCCTAATTCTCAATGGTTTTTACTACAATAGCCACATGCCTTGAAAAGGGAGAATATCTTCTACATCTATAGGTCATAGCTAGTCCTACACAAACATAAAAACTCCTTTCTTTCCCTTATCTACTTTGTAAATTTCAAATTGAGTTTCATTTTAATTTCAATGTATTAAAAGTTAATTCTTCAATTTTCATTATATGGACATTGAACAAAAAATTGTTACAAGTTATGCTCTTTGGGACATCTTATATCCAATAAATCATTCAAATAATCAAGTAAATTGAGAAAAGGAAACATGTATTTGCACTTTATGGTACATTTCTACTTTAATCTATTAAATTTCATTTACTACCTTAAAGAATGGGAAATTTAGAATCCTATATTTTGGTATTAAGTACTTGATAGTATTTATTCTTCTTATCCGTTAGTCATGGTATGCATGCAACAACAGAGCTTAAATTTATTATCCTACTCTCTCTTAAGGCTTATAAATACTTCTTGTTCTCTTACTTTAGTTCTCATAAACCAATAAGACTATTCTTAATAATCATAAACATTTTATACCTCTTATCAAACTTCTCCATATTTTCATTTAAAATTTTATACCCAAGGGACACTACCGTATAGATTAGACATAACCCTTTCTCCATATGTTATATTTGTATCCTTTGTGGAAAAAGAGATGAATTTTATTATTCTTATCTTTATTCCAACTTGTGTTCATATTTAATTCCAAATTAAATCCTATGGAAGGTATAAAATAAAGTTATAGACTCTCATTTACTCACTTGGTCACTATCGAGTTCTTACTTAACAATTTTTAGGAACTTCTTTGTCATTATCTCTAAATATTGAGAAAAGGTTCCCTAATCTTCCCTAAATCCATGGGAGAAATTGAAATCAATCGCTAAGTATGTCTAAATAACTCTATATTCATATAAGGGCATTCGAAGCCAATTAAAAAATATCTCAAATGTACATCAATCACTATTAATCATCTATACACCAAATCACTTCAAGGTGGTCTAATTTAATGAATAATTATCTTCAAGCACTCAGTGTTAATAGTATATTCAAAATTCACAAAGGGTACATATTAATTATTCCTATATGTCTTGATCTTCATTTGGATACACAAGGTAAAACATAGGAGAGTGTAATCTACGCTTTCATTCACTCTAACATGTGCATTAAAAGAACTACACGGAGTTTGAGCCCCTCAATTAGGAAGTGTAGTACAACTCTTGGGTAAAACCAATAAGGGGGTTGGCCACTAAGAGAATTCTAACTCAACCCCACAAACCATTTTTTTTATTGTGTACTTGAGGGTTAGTATAGAGTGTTTTTATAATTACATGAGCATGCACACATATTATAGAATAATAAAAAGTATAGTAAGGAATCAGAGACAAAAATGAAGCAACCTGAACTGACATAGAAGTGTAGATGGTAATTTTCAAACATTGTACCAAGGTTTGAAATATTGGGGATAAAAACTAAAATAACAAGGGGATTCATTCAACGAATCCAATTGGGAATAATTGGTTTGTTGGTATGCACCCACTATAGGTTATAGGTAAGTAAATAAATAGGAAAACATATCAAAAATTTTATACTCAATGTTAAAATATAACTAATCACAACTTTGTAAATCAGCTAAGAAAATAAAAATACTAAGACAGAGAGAGATATGGGAGATATGCTACGCCCTTAACCTATTACTTGTAATAGGATATGAGTAGCCAACTTTTGGCTTACCATATCATTTTATTATATCATTTATACTTTCTCATGGTTAGTAGGTCAGCCTTGGTGATGGTCATAGCATATGAATAGTATATATAGGGGATTTTAGGTAGTAGTTCATTATCATTTGAGCATTTGAGTCTTATTTTAAGGTTTGGAAGTTTCCCCCACGAAGTGACGAAGCTATTATAATTTCATATTGAGATCATTATTCTGAAATATTGTGTTATTTGGTGTTCTATTGCTTCTCATAATCTGAATTATAGAAGTAATTTCATTACAAGTGGTATCAGAGCTGCGATCTAGGCCAAAATTAGGGCAAAAACCCTAATGTTTTGTTTCCACTCTATCTTACAAACCACATTGAATTTTTCGGATATTTTTTTACCAAAGTTGCAAATCATTTTATGTAAAAGTCTCTAAAAATTTCAGACCTTTTTGATATCGTTTTCAAAATTTATTGAAAATGTAGGTTTTTTAATAAAAATACTTCCTAGACCGAATTTTGTGGAATTTTTCAAAGTTATTTACATTTTCATAAATCTCTCAAAAAAATAGTATTAGTCTTTTCTGTGGTTTTTCCTGTTTGGCTGAATTTTTATCGAAACTCTAAACCCTAAGGTTTAACATCATGGTAGGGCCTTCCACAAGAGCAAAAAAGAATCTAGTCATTTCGGGTAAAACCCTAGATAAATATGGGGTAATGATTGAAGAGTTGGAGTTAGAATGGGTAAATACATATTCCTTAGCACTAGGGTTTGGCTCAGTTGATCATAAGGTGAGCCAACTTGAGTATGAGTTGTGAAATGTACAATTTGAAATGGCTTCTAAAGGAGACATAGACCAAATCAATTAGCGGTTGGATGATATCATGCAACATGTAAAGGGTAAACAGTTTGGACCAAATCTACCCCATATCAACCAAGGAGGATCTTCAGTTTAAAATAATGGACAAAATAACCATGTTGGATCACTTTTCCAACCCAATTAGAATCCAACTTATTCACAACCATGGAACATGATGCCAAAAGTGGATATGCACAAATTTGATGGTAAGGATCCCCTGAATTAGATAAATCAAATGGAGAAATTATTTGAGTTACATCAAACACCATCAGGAGAAAAGGTGACATTGGCATCCCTATATCTTGAACCAGACCAATTCATTTAGTATTGATGGTTATGTGCTCAGAGGAAAAAGAATGGTCTCAGTGTCACTTGGACATTTTTTACCAAGAAGTTGCAATTGCACTATAGTTCTAGTGTTTCAGAGAACTACTTTAGTCAATTAGAAAAGTTATGAGAAATAGTATCAGTCAAATATTATGTGCATCAATTCAAGAACCTATCTTTAAGGGTGGAGAATATTCCAAAAGAGAATCTATATGATCTATTTCTTCGGGATCTTAAGGACCACATCAAGCATGAGGTATGTATGTTTAATCCACTCAAGCTTTCTGATTCTATTATCATGGCACGTCGAGTAGAGGAAACATTTCTTTGCAATAGGAGGCCACCTTTCATTAACACCAGAGACCGTAGTAGCTCTTCCCCTTCATTTGCTAGGCCAATTAGACTGACTCCTCGATAAATGGAAGAAAAGAGAGAAAATGGATTATGTTTTAACTGTGCCAATAAATATGGACCGGGACACAAATGTACTGAGAAGAATTTATTCTATATTGATAAAGGTAATGAGGATAATGAGGAAGATGAAATTATAGGAGAGGCTGAGGAACCAATAGAAGATGAAGTAGAGGATCACCAAACTATAATTTATTTCCATGCATTGTCAGGTATTAGTACTCCTCAAATACTCAAGGTTATTGGCTATCTCAAAAAATAGAAGGTGACGGTGTTGATTGACTCAGGGAGTACTCATAGCTTCATAAATAGTAATTTAGCTTCCCACCTCAATTGTTTTATTTACCCAAATCTAGAAATGCAAGTCATGATTTCAGATGGTGGGACATTCAAGTGCATAAGAAAGTTCCATAGTATCAATCTTTCCATGGGATACTACATGTTAGACTCACCTATGTTTTCTATTTCTATGGGAGGGGCAAATATTTTTTTTGTGTTCAATGGCTCACAACCTTAGATACTATAGAGATCAATTTCCAATAATTTTTCATGCAATTTCATTCAAATGGAAGGACAATACAATCGAATGGGATGGTAGCTAAGTCTCCACAGATTATTAGCTCTCATTAGATGTAAAAGGTTCTTAGAAAAGGAGAAGATTGATTTATAGAGAAGTTATTTTCCATAGAAGTACAAAATACATAGTCTTCAATGCCACCCGATCTTCAGAAGATTTTTTATGCTCACTCATCTATTTTTGATGCAATTCCAAAGGGAATACCACTAGTTAGGGATCATGATCATGCCATTCAGTTGATTCCAGGGGGCCAAACACCTAACATCAGAACATACAAATACCCATATTCCCAGAAAAGTGAGATCGATAAAATGGTATATTAAATGTTGAAGGAAGGTATCATCAGGCATAGCCAGATTACATATTCTTCACCAGTGGTCATGGTATGTAAGAAGGATGAAACATGGAGGATGTTTCTAGATTACCAAGAAATCAATAAGTACACCATCAAAGATAAGTTTCCTATTCTAGTAATTGATGATTTACTTGATGAATTACATGGTGCTATTTATTTCACAAAATTAGATCTTCGTTCGAGGTACCATCAAATTAGAATAAGACAGGAATATGTTCATAAAACAAATTTTGAGACTCATGAGGGCCATCATGAGTTTTTGGTAATTCCTTTTAGACATAAAAATTCTCCCTCAACCTTTCAAATATTGATGAACACTATTTTTAGGCTATTTTAAAGGAAATTTGTATTATTTTTCTTTGATGACATATGCATTTATAATAAGACATGGGAAGAAAACTTACAACATGTAAATAAAGTATTAGAAGTTTTGGAGAAACATACTCTCTATGTAAATCCATCCAAATTTTCTTTTGGTGTACAAGAGGTAGAGTACTTGGGTCACATTGTATGCCATGAAGGTGTCAAAGTCGATCCTCAGAAGATCAAATCTGTGGTGGAATGGCCAAGGCCCAAAACTCTCAAAGACTTTATGGGTTCCTAGGAATAACAAGGTACTACAAAATATTTGTGAGGGGATATGGTAGAATAACAACCCCACTCACTGCATTACTAAATAAGGATGCCTTCCATTGGACAAACGTAGCCACTAAATCCTTTGAGTAGCTGAAGGAAGCCATGTGTAGCACCCCAGTTTTGGCTACTCCTAAGTTTTCAAAAACCTTCATTGTTGAATGTGAAACTTCAGGATTAGGATTGGGAGTAGTTCTAATGGATGAAGGAAGACTAATTTCAATTGAGAGTCATAAATTAAAAGGAAAATATCTGCTCAAACCTATTTATGAGAAATAAATGATGGTTATTCTTCATGCAGTCAAGCAATAGAGGCCCTATCTCATGGGTAGACACTTCAAGGTAAAAAATGATCATGATAGTCTCAAATAATTTTTGGAGAAAAGGTTATCATCTGAGGAACAAAAAAAGTGGGTAACAAAAATGTTGGGTTATGATTTTGAAATCATATATAAAAAGGGTAAAGAAAATGTAGTAGCTGATGCATTTTCCAGAAGGGATACATCCGCAGATTCCTTACTATGTGGAATGTCCATGTTGAAGGTCGATTGGGTGGATGAATAAAGATTGGAATGGAATTAGGACAAGGATACACAATCTATAATACAAAATATCAAGCAAGGCTCTATAACATCTAAAAAATTTGAGTGTAAAGGTAATTTGTTATGGTACAAGGACAGGTTATACTTGAGTAAGGATTATGAGTTTAAGCATAAGATTCTTGCAAAGCTAAATGCCTCACCTATTTGAGGAAACTCTAGTTTTTTGAAGACATATCATAGAATAAAAATAAAATTATTTTGGGAAGGACTTAAGGGGGATGTAAAAAAATTTATATGTGAGTGTTTAGTTTGTCAACAGAACAAAGGGGAAACAATTAAGACACCAGGTTTGTTACAACCCTTACCAATTCTTAGCTAAAGATGGGAGGAGGTCTCCATGGATTTCATCACCGGATTGCCTTGTTCATAGGGTAAGAATGTTATTTTGGTGATTGTGGATAGGCTCACAAAATATGCCTATTTTTGTGCCCTATCACATCCATTTATAGCCAGTACAGTCACAACTATTTTTTTGGAGACAATTCAAAGGCTACATGGAACCCCAAAGGTAATTGTAAGTGATCGTGATCCTATTTTCACAAGTAATTTTTAGACAGAAATATTTTCATGTTTGGGTACTCAGCTAGCCCACAATTCATCTTATCATCCTTAGATTGATGAGCAAATGTAAATGGTCAAAATATTCTTAGAGGGGTATCTACGTTGTTTTGTATTAGATAAGTAGGAAAGGTGGATTAAATGGCTACCAAGTGTAGAATGGTGGTATAACACATCTTTTCATACCTCTTCTCAAATGACCCCATTTTTAGCATTATATGGTTACCATCCACCTTCCATCACTTCTTCCTTGAGGGTTCAAACTAAGGTTAGAGATGTTGAGGAACACATTCAACATCAACAACAGGTTTTGCCTAGTTTGAAGGAGAATTTGGCATTGGCCCAAAATAGGATGAAACAACAAGCATATCAACACCGTAGTGACAGAAATTTTGAAATTGGTGACTGGGTTTTTGTATATCTCCAACCTTACAAAAAGATGTCCCTAAAGTAATAGAAAAAGGACAAAAAACTTGCTCCTAAATATTATGGCCCTTATTAGGTTCTATATAAAATTGGCAGAGTTGCTTATAAACTAGAGTTTCCTCCATCTTCCCGCATACACCTATTATTCCATGTTTCCTTCTTGAATAAGGTTAGTGGACAAAAATTTGAAGCCTAGAAAGAGTTACCAAAAATTTATGAGGAAGGAAGAATCATTTTGGATCTAGATAAGATTCTGCAAACATGTACTATGAGTTTGAGAACTACAGACATTAAGGAATATTTGATCAAGTGGAAGAATCTGAGTATAGAAGATGCAACCTGGGAGGATGAAGGTTTTCTGCAGCAACATATAGTATTATCAAACATTGAGGAAAACATTAGTTTGAAGGGGAAGGGTATGCTCCACCATTAACCTATTGCTTGTATTAGGCTATGAGTAGCTGAATTGTGGCTTACCATATCATTTTATTATATCATTTATACTTTCTCATGCTTAGTAGGTTGGCCATGGTGATAGCCATAGCATACAAATATTATATGTAGGGGATTGTAGGTAGTAGTTCATCATCATTGAAGCATTTGAGTCTTATTTTACGATATGGAGGTTTCCCCCTCAAAGTGGTGAAGCTATTCTAATTGCATATTGAGATCATTATTCTGAAATATTGTGTTATTTGGTGTTCTATTGCTACTCATAATCTGAATTATACAAGTAATTTCAGTACAAGATATAGCCTGAGAAATAATTCCACATGCTAAAATATTTAGAAACTATATTAATAATTCACACAAAGGTTCAAAACTTACCCTAGTACTTATTTTAGATGTTGAAATATTAAGAAAATAAACCTAAATAACATTATTAATTAAAATAGGCATGAGTATAATATTGTAGACTAGGCATGAGTATAATATTGCAGCCTTCAGGGCCATTCAGGAGTTCATCGAAGGTCATGCAAGAAGTGTTTCACATCTTAGCAGTGTCCCGGCTACACTTTGGGGCAATGAGAAAGAGAGCAAAAGAACCAGAGAGGAGCTCGATAAGACGGATGCTGCTCATATGACCACGTTGGGCATGTATCATGCTTGGAAAAGAGTAAAGATGAGTATTGATCAAGCGGCCAAGAAGTAGTCCCGACTACTTTTGCTGGTCCTTATTGTTTTTATTACTGCTTCTTGGCTGTAGGCTTGCTGTTTTTTACCGTTGTTTTGCTGTTAAGTCTCGTTTGTGTAGCTGTTTCTGGGCTTCGATGTTCTTTGCTGTAACTTTTGTGCTTTGCTACAGCTTCTCTGCTCCTCTCTCTTATTCCAGATTTTAGGCCTTCTTTTGTACACAAGGGTATAGTCCCTTTCAAAAAACTATTTACCAATATTAAAAAAACATTATTAATTAAAATATAAACCTACATAGCATAAAATAAAACAATAAATTTTCACATTGATATAAAGTTACATTTATATCAAACCATAAGCATAAATACATCATATAAAAACATGTATTCCAAGTGTCATAGATTAAAAAGGAAAAGAGGTATTTATTTTCACTCAATATTGAATATGGTAGGATGTTAAGACAACTCATTTTTATCAGTTTTCCAAAACAAGCCAAAAGAAGAAGGAATGATAGATGTAGGTGTTTCGCACGGAATGTATCGGCTCTGCGGAATAGACTTGTTTCTATTCTTTCATTCCTTCGAGAAACAGATAAGGGTTAGGGCTAGGAGGAATACCTGTTGAATGTTGAGATGGTGTGTGTGTACCGTAGAGAAAGATCAAATTGACTGTGAAGAACTCCTTTTTGTCTTGAAAGGACTACCTGCAAGTAAGAACACAAGACCACCAGATTTTATTAGACAATAAATGAGGGAGCTACCTTAGGCCCAAGAAATATAAAACTTCCTTTCGAAGGTGGTCAGTTCCCCTTTTAATACGAATTAACACAAATGATAACAAATAAAGCTATTGTAAAATCATGATTTAGGTATCTCGTTACAAAGCAATAGAAGCTAAACTATCAATAATAAAGCGTCACGTTGTTTGTTCGGTTACTGGTCGTTGATACATTGAGGTTGAGTTATAGGGATAAACCAAACTAGATCTGAGGTTGTTAGGTGAAAAATAGGTGAGAAAAGGGGTTTTGGGGTATAATTCATAGTGACCGACGCCAGTCACTGATAACCAACCGCGGTTAGAGAACCGCCACCGGTGGGGGATAAACGACACCGGTAGGGTCAGCAATCTAAGTGTTTCTAGATAGAGGTTGATTGCAAGGTGATCGTGGGGTTATTAAGATTGGTGGATGGCTGAGGGGAATAATGGGAGGACAGGGAAGGCTCAGAGTGTGATAAAATGGTCTTCTAGGAAATAAAAAGATGTATGGATGAAGGTTAAGTGCAGGGTGCTGGAAGGTGGTAGATCTAGGAATGAGCTTATAATTACAATCAATCCATAGGCTGAAGAAATGGTGTTTAGAATCATACAAGACACTACTTACTCGTTCTTGATGAAGATGTAGGTTACAAGACTGTGATGACGAAGACAGGGCTCAAATAGGATGATCTGAAAATCCAAGATGAGCAATCTCCTCTTCTGATGCTCGGATGAGTGTCACTGGGGACCTGGTTATTCCGCTGCAGTCTTGGGCTTGATGTCATTTTCTGCAAACTCTTCTCATTTCTTCACTTGTCTCTACTCGGCCAAGAAAATCCGGATCCTTTCAATGATTTCTCCTCTTCCCAATCAAATGAAAATCCGATCCTCTGTTTTTGGTTGGAAGTGGTCATTTACAGGGAACCGATGGTGGTCATGAAACCGACGACGGTCGAGTAGGAACCGGTATCGGTCAGGTCAAAGTGCGCTATTTTTGGTAAAATAGCCAACTTTCCCTCCTTTTCTCCCGAGGGATTAGTTGTAGGCTTGGTCAAGTCATTATGAGGTCAGTTTTGGGTGCGGGTGAGGAGTAATTAATCATAGGTGTGGATGTGGACCAAGTTATAGGTCTTAATTAGGTTATTTTAGGGTTAAGACTAGGTCATGATGATGTGGCGAAATGAGGTGGCAGGTATGGCGATGTGGATTTATTAATTATAAGGTAATTAATAAATGATTGTGTAAGGTTTAGGTGATGAGGTTAGGTTACGAAATGAGATGTGGGGCACAGGGTGTCGTAATGACACAAATTTGGTGTCTACATTAGCCCCTTGTTGTCGTGTGGCTTGTGTTGTTAAAGCTACGTGGACAATAATAAGAAGTGGTTACCCCTGTTAAGGGTATAGGTAATCCCCCTCAAATCTATCACAGATTGAGGTAGTGTGAAATTAGGGATAGGGTTGATAAATGGTAAATGGTGTTTAGATGATGGTAAGATGGTGGGGTAGGTCCAAGGAAGCAGACGCACGTTGAAATGTAATAGTGCGACCAGGGTACATGATTTGAAGAGCAAACAAGCAATTCATAGGCAAAGGTCGATAGTTTATCCAAACAAGGGTGATATAATCCTAGTATCCAAGGCATAGGAAGTAGCTCCAGGGGATATAACGGGTAAGGTACAGGAACGTTTAGGCATGTTCGGCAGTACCAAATGGTTGGTTTGGTTGAGATAAATGTCACGGTCTCAGTCTAGGCAAAGTTGGTCGACTGATCAAGTCAAGGACCCTAATCATGCTAAAACACGAACAGGTGAGCTCGATTGAACAAAAAGGTACATGATGGATGGATAAAATAAAATGTTGATTATGGGCAAGGTATTTAATTGGTGCGGCCTTAGGTCGGGCCAAATGGTTGGGTGCGGCCTTGGGTCGGTTCAAATGGGTTGGTTGCGGCCTTGGGTTGGGCCAAATGAGTTGGTTACGGCCTTGGGTCGGGCCAAATGGTATGTTACGGCCTTGGGTCGGGCCAAATTGGTTGGTTATGGCCTTGGATCGGGCCAAATGGTAGGTTACATCCTTGGGTCGGGCCAAATTGGTTAGTTACGACCTTGGGTTGGGCCAAATGTTATGGCCTTGGGTCGGGCCAAATTGGTTGGTTACGGCCTTGGGTCGGGCCAAATGGTTGGTTACAGCCTTCCAGGTCGGGCCACATGGTTGGTTACAGCCTTGGGTCGGGCCAGATGGTTGGTGGCGGCCTTGGGTCGGGCCAATGAAGTTAACAAATGGTTTTCAGCCAAGGTGGATATAGGCGATGTTGGTAGAAAGGGTGATTAGTAAATAAGGGCAGAAATTGGGGTAGAGGTGGGATAAAACCGATATCGATTATGTATGACCGATATCAGTTAGGTGACCGATACTGGTTCCTAAGGGCACAATAAAACCGATATCGGTTATAGGTCAAAAACTTATAAAAAGAAAAATACAGCCTGTCATTGTCACATTGTCAATTTGAAAACCAATTTGAGTTGTCTGAGGTGGAGTGTTGAGATTGGAGCATTTGTCAGTTGAGGTGGTGTTATTTGAGTGGAGGAGTGAGTGGTGAGTGCGCCCGAGTGAGGAGGAGGTAGCAGTTGATTGGCGGAGGACCCAGCAGAGGAGAGTTAGAGCCATGGCACAGCCAGGAGGAGCAGGAGGTGCTGGACCAGCTGGACCACCACCACCCATCCCACCACAACGACATGTCGTCGTACCGGTAGGTTCGAAACCCTTCACTGTGTGAATTTGATTGTATTATGTTGTATTTGGATTTTGGGTAGGAATGTAAGGTTTTTAGAAAATAATTAATAAATGGAAATTGTTTGAAAAAAGGAGAGGGTAGATAGGTGAAATAGGCCAAAGCGGCAGGGTGGGTAGGTTTTTAGGGTGTTTGGGTGGGTATATAGGGAGAAATAGGGAAAAAATGCTTTGGGGGGCTGCGTCGGGTTCGGCTCGGCTATTTTTCAGTGACCGATGCTGGTCACTAATCGACCGGCATCGGTCAAGAAATTTTCAGGGCAGGGTGAGTTTGTAGGTGACCGGTGTCAGTCGTACATCGACTGGCATCGGTGGAGAGGGGACCGGTGGCGGTCATGGGTGACCGGTACCGGTCCCTACTTAGGAATATTTATTTTGTTGGTTGGTTTTGCTGTGGTTTGGGGTGTTTGGTGGTTGTTGGGGCTGTGGTTTGGGTGTTTAGGTATTAGTGGTTTGGGTGTTGTGTTTGTGGGGGTGAAGAGGGAAGGGGTAGAGGTTAATAGGAAGGGTGATTGGTGAGGGGGGGGAAAAATGGGGCGATTGTGTGGTTGGTGCGGTTCAGATAGATTAGGTGTTGGGAATGAATGGGGAGGTGTTAAATTGGTAGGGGCATAGGTAAATGGCGAGAATAGAGTTGAGTGATTAGTATGGTGCGAGATAAGGCAAGGGGATATCGTAAAGTTTTTACGGTAAAATAGGTGAGTGTAGGTGTGTGTTATAGAGTCGGGTTGTGGTCGGGTGGGTAAAGGGGGGATATAGAAGGTTAAAGTAGTTGTTGTTTGAAAGGGTAGGTCTAATGAAATGGGTGATTTGTGCAGGCACGTCAGCAGCTGACTATGCGGGACAGGATGCCCCCGCTGTTGGGACAGATCCGACCACATGTGTCCGCACCGCAGTGGGGCATTATGCGCGAGGTGGGACTCGGCGGAGTCCAGCGGTACAGGGCAATCGATAGGGATCACAGTTTGATGGTCGCCCTCATCGAGAGATGGGATCCGGTGACCAATGTGTTCCATCTCTCGACTGGAGAGATGACCATTACATTGGAGGATGTGTATCGCATCCTTAGATTACCGATTGATGGAGAGGCAGTCTTCCAGGTGGACGCAGAGACAGCCATGGATAGCATCTTACAAGTATTCGGGGATGCAGCCGCGCTATTGACTTATCACAGCGCTAGCATCTCCTATGGATATATGTACCGTGCCCACCGACATGAGACACGGCTTGCCGTGTTGATGATGATCAACATCACATGCTTCGCCCTCCTGGACTCAGAGGGAGGCCGCTTTCCACGGGTGCTGATGGGGGTTTTACACGAGATGGTTGAGGAGCATACATGATGAGCCACGATAGGGTACGACGAAAACTGGGGCTACGACAGGATGAACCACCTCCCTTCCCTCAGTACCGAAGGGATGATGTAGAGGCTCCACTTCCTGCACCACAGCCTATGGACCCAGATTGGGTAGCCGAGCGGCAGGCAGACGATACAGTGGATGATGCCGGGTGTACAGGATCATTTTTGGTATGGTGGGCAGGGGAGAGAGCCGTGAGGAGAGCACAACCCGCACAGCCAGACTTAGCAGCTGTTAGAGCAGAGAGGGATCAGCTCATAGGGCAGGTACAGTTGTTACAGGGGCAGCTTGTTGCCACATAAGCACAGATAGGTGTCTTACAGGGGTAGTTAGCCCAGGCACAGGTACAGGTACCACCACAGGTACAGGTACCGCCACAAGCACCCACCAGCGGCACCAACACAGGCACAGGTACCAGCACCACCACCGGAATAACCACAGGCACCACCAGTGGCACCAGCACAGGGGGCACTATTATTAGGAGTCGGGGGACCAGCCCCAGCAGCAATGGTGGCACGGGCCTACTATATGGAGGCGAGAGCGGAGGCTCGGTATTATCAGGATGTTCTTGATGGTACCGGGGCTGACTATCAGCCATACGTGGTGCATAGAGTGGAGACCTCACATAGCCAACGATCCCAGGGTGGTGCAGCCACATCCGGTGGGTTTGTTACAGGGAGGAGACGAGAGGCAGCACAGGGACCCGCAGGGAGACAGGCAGAGGGCAGTGGGGAGATTTGAGGGATCCCTGGGTCAGAGAGAGATGTTTTGTTTGTAGATGGATATTAGATAGAGGCACCGGTCTGTGAACCGGCTATTTATAGAGAGGCCTGCGTGCCCATATATGATTCTTTCATTTATTTATTCATTTATTGTATATACCGGCCTGCGAGCCGAGTATGGGTTGTATAGTTGATACTGGCCTATGAGCCGAGTATATTTTTTATATGAGAGACCGGCCTGCGAGTCGAGTCGATATTTGGATAGTTGTTGCAGCCTGTGTGCTAGCTTTGTATGATGCTGAGATCACAGAGGCCCCTATGCAGGGCACATTGTATATTTGAAACTTTTGATATATAGATATGATGATTTTAACCTACATGTTGTGTTTAAAATGTGTTAAGTGTTTTGTCGATGGTTTGTGATATTTAATGTATGATGAGTTTGATCCACATGGTTAATATATTGATGGTGTTGATGGGATGTATGTATATATAGATGATGAGTTTAATTGACATGTTGTGTTTATGAAATGTTGGATGTGTTTTGTTGCTAGTTTGTGAAATTGAACGTATGTAGCTACTGAATTGGATCCAAATGGTGTATAGATTGATGGTTTTTGATATCATTTGTTGATGGCTTGGTTGTTTTTGTAATATGGATAGATGATGTTGATGAAATTGTGATGAGATATGGGGTAAGTGCACGAAGTTGGTGGAAAATTCCGTGGACATAAAAACCCGAAATAAAGGTACCGCGATCGCGGTCCTAAAACTGCGATCGCGGTTATTGAATTCTAGGTTTGGTAATTACCAAACCTAGTTCCGCGATCGCAGTTATAAACCGTGATCGTGGAACTCTGAGACAAAATTTAACAGTCCCGTGACTCGTTATTTTCCTAATTTTCATTTCGAACCGTGACTTTTCCTAAACGTTTTTCACTCACACTTTCAATACTATCTCAAAATTGCTCATCGGACTTCTGGATAGTGATAGATTCAACCATGCTGCCAAGACGAGGAGGTAAGTCCTCGATTGTAATCATTTTTTTGCATTTTAGGTTGTTTTTTTTGCATTTTAGGTTTTTTTTTGGCATTTTCATGGGTTTTGTGAATTGTTTGTTTATGTATATAATTTTATTGTTTTATCAGTTGGTCGGCAAGCTCGGGCTCGTGCAAACCGTCAAAATATTCTTCAAAACCCACCGAACATTCCTCAAAACCCTCCGAACATTCCTCAAAACCCTCCTCCAAACATAGATCCGCCCCCTGTGGCTCCTTCTGTCCCCACTGAGCCAACAGGAACGCAAGATAATATCATTGGAAGAATCCAAGAAAATAAAATTGTCATTGAGAACCTAATTCAAACTATAAGACAAAATCATGGTACAAATCCATCCCGCATGACTTTAGCCAATACATTGCAAACATTGATTGGTGAAGTCGAGTCTACAACCAACCAAATACATAGATGGAACACCTTTAGAAGTGACTGTAGGCGGTGGTATGCGGATAAAATATCTCATGCGGCCATCAAAGACAAAAAAATTGGAAAATACCTCATTTGTGCATTATTTACCGACCCTAGAACCAATGCCCCCCCTGCAGTTACTTGCAAACGGTTCCCAATCCATTGGTGCCATGATGATAGAATCAAAAACAATTTTTGGGACCGATGGTGGATGGTTTTTGATTATCCACCATGCAACAAAAATGAGGTTCCTCTTTTTTTTTGAAGAAATTATATTGTGAGTTCGTGCTCAATGAGGTCCCGAATTATTTTGACTTTTCAAACTTTTTTGGTCGAGGAGGTGGCTCTGCACAGAGCAGACCTGGTGCATACGTAGGTCAGCCTAGGATCCCCCATGCCCCAAAACCCCCACTGCCTTCAGTTATCCCTCCTACAGTGAAGGAGGTTATGGAGATTGATACATTACATGCATTGAGGGAGCTCACTGACACTCTCACCCAGCATAGCACCCAGATTGCATCCGGTGATGTTGGTGGAGGCACCAGTTCTAGTGCACCACACCACTGTGGATCATGTGGTGCCGTATGCACTGCAGGCGAGACATCATTTGCTGGTTCACAGGATTTTTTTTCTATAGATGAGATGCTGGGGAATGTTTTTGGAACTGGAGCCACTGATATTGGTCTTTCACAGGTAAATTTTAAATAAATTTAAATAATATATATATGTACAATAGTTTAATTCACATGTTTGAGATATTAATATATATATGATTGTACGTCATGTACATACAAGTAAAAAACTATTTTTTTATTTTATTTTAAATAGCAAGAGCCGGTGAAGGAAACATCTGGTGTCAACATGCTAGCTACTACAGTTGGGCGTGTTTCAAACGTAAGTTTCAAGTTGTACAAACTTACATTTTTAATAAATCATTTAATTGCACTAGATTATTATTATAATTTGTTTCATGTGTATGTTGTACATGTATTAATATTTTTCTCTTTTATACACAGGAGCCTAGCGGGTCATCATCTACTCAGGGAACTGAAGCTATTGGCATGCCTCACATGAGTTTTACGCAGGTTAGTTACAAATCTCTTTACACTTTGTTTCTAATTCTTGGACCTCTGTGTACATGAGTTTCACTTTCTTATACTCAACGTATATAAAATACATACAACAGCTACCATATATAAAGTTGTAATTTGCTTAGAATACCATAGTATCTCACACTTGTACACATGCTCTGTTGCATTTTCAATACCTCTAAATATTTTGTAATTGGAGATACATGTCATAATAGACTTGAGGTGCTTACTTTAGGTGAAGAGGATTATTAAGTGATTATTATGGATGTGGACCCTATCCTCTAGATCCAGAAATAGAAATCTCATAAGTATTTTTTCTAGGTGGTTACTGACCCAATCCTCTTGATCTTCTTGATCCTCTTGGGCCAGTTGATAAATTCTCTTATGTCTCGTTTGTAGTACTAAACTGGATACACATGGTCTACATGTTCCCAACATCCAAAATAATGACACGTAATGCACTGTCATAGGTATATTATTTGTATGATGAACTTCTCAATCCAATGTAAAATGATATCTTCCCATATCTACTTATTTACCTAGACTATATCTTGATTCTCAATAACTACCTCTAGATATGTAACACCATGAGTCACGAAGGAAAAGATACTTGACAAGGTGGAAGCGATCAACTCGTAATCAAAATGAATGATAAGAGTGATGAAGAAATGTTAAAAAGGTTAAATCCTAACGCGATAAGTGTTAAGAGAAATGATGAAGGGGGGAAAAGTGAAATGTGCTTGACACTTAACAAAATTAATGTCAAGGGAGACAAGACTTAAGAAAGATGAATGCGATCAACTCTTAACAAAATGTGTGATAAGAGTGACGAGAAAAGGGACTTAATAATGCTTAACAAAATGAATGATGTCAAGGTGGAAGATGGACTGAAGTGTTGGTTTAGAAGAATCTTAGCAAAATGAGCGCTAAGAAATATGAAGGAGCTTGAAATATGTCATGACCGTTAATGAAATTGAAGGTAAAGAGGGAAGAGACGAAAGAAGTAAGTTTTCTCAACTTGCGTCAAAGTAAGTGTGACAAGAGGATACTTAAAACATGATGGATGATGCTCAAATCTCAACAAAAATGTGTTAAAGGAAGAGACTTAGGAAAAATGATGATTTTGTTTGACTTTTAACAAAATGTATGTTAAAAATGGAGACTTAAGAAGATGATGAATGATTTCAACTCTTAAAAAAAGTGTGTTAAAAGATAAGACATGACAAGGAAGTGAAAGCACTAAAAGAACGAAAAGGTAAAGGTCATCATGAGAAATGAATAAACAATGAGAAAAAGGTTTGAATCTCACAAAAAATGGAGATAAGAGACAAGGGGGAAGTGATGGATTAGTGATCTCAAATTAAAACAAAGTGAATGCTTTAACGAGAGAAGTGATGAAATAATGAGAATGTTGACAATGCAAAAAAATGATTGTGAAGTACGACAATGTAAGATGATAGGATAAAAAATGGAAGACATCACAACTCAACAAAGTGGATGTGAAAATGCGACAACGTAAGAGTGAGTAGAGAATGATAGTGAATAATTTCAATAAGTTGAGAAAGTAAATGCAAAATGCGATGATGTAAGAATGGGGAATGCTTAGAGTTTAAAAAAATAACGTTAAACTTAAGACTTGTAATTTTTAAAGGTCAAGGTGACCAAAAGAGTGCTTGACTATGATAAAGTGAGTATCGCAATGTCAAGACTTAGATGAAAATGAAAGTGATTAAGTGTTAATATGGATGTCCACAAACCAAGACTTGGACAGGTGTATAAAGTTACAAGATGGATGAGAGAGAAAATGTGAATGATGAAAGTGAAACACAAGTGTGTACCATGCGAGAAAAATGAAAAATGGTAAAATGAAAGTTGTGGCCTCTATCTTAGATTGGCTTGGACAATGTGTGGCTTCTTAGGTGGCTCTCTCAACTAGGTGTCAGAAAAATATCTGAGTGAGCGCGATGTTATTGCTAGCTAAAGACTTTACGAGCTACCCCCTTTAAAACCCTAAGTAAAGACCTTTCTCATAATGAATCGCACTAGGGTCGCCACTAAGGATATTTGTGACTCTAACTCACAAAGGATTTACTACTCAGGTAGGATAAAAAGGTTCTTGTTTCATCCACCAGTTACCTCAAGGTGTGGACTACTTTAAGGTTCCTAGAACCACCCCCTTTTTTGTAGCTTAAGGCTTATGCAAAGGAGGTTATGTTTGGTCTGGTGATGTTAGATTTAAAAGTTCTTCAAATTTGAATGATGCTCTAATTTTCATAGAATATGACCATGGGTTACCTAGATTAAATACAAAAGTTTGTCAAAATCTTATGAAGATAGATGGCCTTCGTGCTAACATTTATAGATCCTATGTATTTAGCCTAAATAGAAGATAAAATTTAATAACATTTTTATTCTTTCTTGAGTAACTAAATATTGATTTGTACATGTTTTTTGTATAGCTCTTAAGTAGATTTTAATAAATTGATTTATACATATTTTTTGTATAGCTTATGACTGCTAGAGAGACTCCTCCACATATGCAGACTGTGGAGGCTGCTGTAGATACTGCCATAGCATCTGCAAATCCACTAACCGAGGTACACAATTTTTTAAATTTGTTAAATTTTGGAGGTTCATTATTTCTTATTAAACTTAAATCTATAATATCAAATTTTGTAGGTATATATATGTGTGAAATATTTAATTTGAAAATTAATTATTTGTATGTAGCTTACCCCTCATGAGTCTATTGTTGTCCCTGTGACGCGTCAACAACAAATCGATAGGGATCATGACATTGCGGTAAGATTGCACATGCATTTTAACTAAATTGTACAAGTTTCTAAATTTTGAAGGTATTTTAAAATTTTGGGTGTTAAAAACTTGTTGTTTATGAATGTGCGGGTTAGGTTGCAGGCATGCTTGGAGACACCTAGGACCACACGGATGAAATCCGTAGTGGCATCTCCCTCCACTACATCCCCAGGTCGTGGACGTGCTACTTCTAGCAGGGCGAAGAGAGGGAAGATGTTTCATGAGTACATTTATAGTCCACTTGGATGCCACATATATGTGGTCATGAGTATCTATTCACAGTCCATTGTATATATATATATAATATATATATATATATATATATATATATATATATATCTAGCCTTTTGCGACCACATGTGGTCCCATATGTACATTATGACACGTGCTTAGTTCGAGATGTATACATACATTATGAACTTATACATGTACATATATATTTTCAGAGACGTGCGCATCTGGAGCACACTTTATTTGATTCTTATATATATATATATATATATATATCCATGTGTGTTGGTTAAATAAGGCTATAAATTTGGTTATTTTGGTATTATTGCTAACTTTGAGAAAGTGGGTTTTGATCTCTGTTCGGTGGATTTAGTGTATTACTTCTAGTTATATATTTTCTAGTATCTTTCTGATTATTATTTGTGGTATATTTCGTGCCATGGGAATTTTGAATTTTTATTTTTCAAATTAAAACAATATTGTTAGCTCTATATCAAGCCAACTTAAGTATTAGTAACTAAAGCTTATTTGAGTACCTTCAAAAAGTTCATTGGCCTTTGGAAAAATTATTCACTTGATACTAGCTTAGGCCCATGAACCCATCCAAGCTTAGGATGGAATCTAATATGAGAGAAGAGATGGATTGCTGAGAGTCTAGAGATGTGTTATGTATAACATGCATTGATTCTTGAGGTACCAATACATGAAGAAAAAGCAATGAAATGGCGGACTTAGAATTTGGGAGTGAGAAAGATGCTTTAAGCATAGTCAATAAATGTGTAGTTTTACATGTTAGATATTTTTTAAATGTGAGAAATATTGCTTCTCTCCCTCTCTTCAATAATTTGTAGTTTTACATGTTGGATATTTTTTGTAGGTTGATTACTTTTTATTTTTCTCATTATTTTTCTCTAGTTTTTTATTTTGTTTACATGTCACTTCTAAAAATATGAATTATTATATTGATTCCATAACTTCCACACCTTATTTATAATATTGGATGCTCAATGAACCAATTATATTACTATGTTAACAAAAAAGTGGTGTTGATGTAAGGCTATAAATTTGATCTGATAAACAAATATGAGAGAAACAATTTACTTAGGATATAACACCATGCCATGCCATATAGAACACCATGCTGGATATAATGTGTATTTGTGTCAATTTTTAGGATATCTTTAATATATAAAATTCACTAAAATATTCTGATCAAAAGGGTTGTAATTTAATTGGTGCATGTGCAATAGTAAAAGTGTCATGTAGTGTTGAATTCATTAAGATATAAATGTTTAGTACCCAAAATTTGGTTTGGGAACTTGGAAATATAGAATTTTGTACTTATTTTGATATACACTTCATTTATGCATTGTTTTAACAACCATAGGCACCTTCTTGATCTATCTCACACCGTATATCCACTAGATAAAAACCAATCTCTAGCTCAACCCTCTAAAATCACTGCACATGTTATTGAACATCAATCTAGACCTCTAAAATACTCTTACCTAATTTTTGTCATACTCTAGACACATTAATTTAGGTCCTAGAAATGTATGGATATGAAGGTCTATCTACATCATATTAACCAATGCCATTGCATTTTAATGGCCAATTTTTCAAAAGTTTCATTTGGATTAGTTGAGAGAGAAAACTCACAAAGGTCTCCTACAAATATAAACACACACTAACCTATTAGGGGCATCTAGGAATCTTGTAAACAATACTTCACTTTACTTGTCTAGCACATCATATACACATCTGAATACAACTAACCACATCCTAGATCACACTCATAGCCCTGGATGTATATCATCCTACCAAGGACAAGATGACAACAAGAGATAACATAACAACCAAGTCATTGTAATTTAATTTAAATAAATAAGGAAACGTTGTATTTTGCAAACGGTGGGTCGTGGCACCAAACCACCTACGCCGGCACATCTGAGTGGCCAGATGAACGCTAGAGGAGGTGGTGTTTTGGTGCACGAAAGGGTTGTTGCTTCCGGGTTACTTCATTCGGGCGTATTCCCTTAAGAGCCCTGAGACCAAAATATCATTCAAATTCGACGAGTGACTACTCAGACTCTGTGGCACCTAGAGAGTCCTTGTCTGATCCAAATCCTCGGCATACGAACCCTCTACAATAGCCTCTCTCATTTTTTTCCTTCTCATTTCAGTGCTCTCGTTGTCCTAATGTTTCCAAACGCGTGAAATAGTGCAGTTGAAGCTAGTGTAAGGTTGTCAAACGCTGTATTTTGCAAACGGTGGGCCGTGGCACTGAACTGCCTGCACCGACACATTCGGGTGGCCAGGTGAACGCTAGAGGAGGTGGTTTTTTGGTGCACAAAAGGGTCATTGCTTCCGGGCTACTTCGTTCGGGCTTAGTCCCTTAAGAGCCCTGAGACCAAAATATCGTTCAAATTCGACGGGTGACTACTCGGACTCCGTGGCACCTATAGAGGCCTCGTCTAATCCAGAACCTCAGCATATGGACCCTCTACAATAGCCTCTCTCATTTTTTTCCTTCTCATTTTGGTGCTATCGCTGTCCTAATGTTTGTAAACGCGTGAAATAGTGCAGTTGGAGCCAGTGTAAGGTTGTCAAACGCTGTATTTTGCAAACGGTGGGCCGTGGCACTGAACCGCCTACGCTGACACATCTGGATGGCTAGGTGAACACTAGAGGAGGTGGTGTTTTGGTGCACAAAAGGGTCGTTGCTTCCGGGATACTTTGTTCAGGCTTAGTCCCTTAAGAGCCCTGAGACCAAAATATCGTTCAAATTCGACGGGTGACTACTCGGACTCCATGGCACCTAGAGAGGCCTCGTCTGATCCAGTACCTTGGCATACAGACCATATAAAATAGCCTCTCTCATTTTTTTCCTTCTCATTTCGGTGCTCTCGCTGTCCTAATGTTTGCAAACGCGCGAAATAGTGCAGTTGGAGCCAATGTAAGGTTGTCAAACGCTGTATTTTGCAAACGGTGGGCCCTGGCACCAAACTGCCTACGCCGGAATGTCTGGGTGGCTAGGTGAATGCTAAAGGAGGTGGTGTTTCGGTGCGTGAAAGGGTCGTTGCTTCCGGGCTACTTCGTTCGGGCTTAGTCCCTTAAGAGCCCTGAGACCAAAATATCGTTCAAATTCGACAGGTGACTACTCAGACTCTGTGGCACCTAGAGAGGCCTCGTCTGATCCAACACCTTGGCATATGGACCCTCTACAATAGCCTCTCTCATTTTTTTCCTTCTCATTTTGGTGTTGTCGCTGTCCTAATGTTTATAAACGCGTGAAATAGTGCAGTTGGAGCCAGTGTAAGGTTGTCAAACACTGTATTTTGCAAACGGTGGGCCGTGGCACCGAACCGCCTGGGCTGGCACATCCGGGTGGCTAGGTGAATGCTAGAGGAGGTGGTGTTTTGGTGCACGAAAGGGTCGTTGCTTCCGGGCTACTTCGATCGGGCTTAGTCCCTTAAGAGCCCTGAGACAAAAATATCGTTCAAATTCGACGGGTGACTACTCAGACTCCGTGGCACCTATAGAGGCCTCGTCTAATCCAGTACCTCAGCATATGGACCCTCTACAATAGCCTCTCTCATTTTTTTCCTTCTCATTTCGGTGCTGTCGCTGTCCTAATGTTTGCAAACGCGTGAAATAGTGCAGTTGGAGCCAGTGTAAGGTTGTCAAACGCTGTATTTTGCAAACGGTGGGCCGTGGCACTGAACCGCCTACGCCGACACATTCGGGTGGCCAGGTGAACACTAGAGGAGGTTGTGTTTCGGTGCACGAAAGGGTCGTTGCTTCCGGGCTACTTCATTCGGGCTTAGTCCCTTAAGAGCCCTGAGACCAAAATATCGTTCAAATTCGACGGGTGACTACTCAGACTCCGTGGCACCTATAGAGGCCTCGTCTGATCCAAAACCTCAGCATACGGACCCTCTACAATAGCCTCTCTCATTGTTTTCCTTCTCATTTCGGTGATCTCATTTTCTTAATGTTTGCAAACGCGTGAAATAGTGCAGTTAGAGCCAGTGTAAGGTTGTCAAATGCTGTATTTTGCAAACGATGGGCCGTGGCACCAAACTGCCTACACCAACACATCCGGGTGGCCAGGTGAACGCTAGAGGATGTGGTGTTTCGGTGCGCGAAAGGGTCGTTGCTTCCGAGCTACTTCGTTCGGGCTTAGTCCCTTAAGAGCCCTGAGACCAAAATATCGTTCAAATTCGACGGGTGACTACTTGGACTCTGTGGCACCTAGAGAGGCCTCGTCTGATCCGGCACCTTGACATACGGACCCTCTATAATAGCCTCTCTCATTTTTTTCCTTCTCATTTCGGTGTTGTCGCTGTCCTAATGTTTGCAAACACGTGAAATAGTGCAGTTGGAGCCAGTGTAAGGTTGTCAAATGCTATATTTTGCAAATGGTGGGCCATGGCACCAAACCGCCTGCGTCGGCACATCCGGGTGGCTAGGTGAACGCTATAGGAGGCGGTGTTTTGGTGCACGAAATGGTTGTTGCTTCCGGGCTACTTCATTCGGGCTTAGTCCCTTAAGTGCCCTGAGACCAAAATATCGTTCAAATTCGACGAGTGACTACTCGGACTCCGTGGCACCTAGAGGATTCGTTTTCAAAATTTACAACTTTTTCAAAATTTACAATATTTTAAAAATTTACAAACTTGACTTTTCAAAATTTACAAATTTTTCAAACAATGTTCAAGCTTCTCTTAGCTTCGAGAATTTAAAATTCTCTACTAATGATACCAACCACGTGAAGGTGGAAGATTTTCTGGCACCACTAACCTAAACATAAAATTGTTAGTCAAAGAAATTTAAGTTTCAAATCAAAACCATATACTAGATCTATATACATGACACACAAAATACACAAATTTAAAATAAAATATATTCAAACTTAAATCTAGATCTTTAAACTAAAATATATATATATATATATATATATATATATATATACGCTATATAAATTGAAACTTGAAATTAAATATATACCAGACATGAGCATTGTAAATTCATTCCAATGAACCATCAGGATCGGATCTACTCTGAATAGCAATCTTGTCTGCTATTCAGAGTAGATCCGATCCTGATGGTTCATTGGAATGAATTTACAATGCTCATGTCTGGTATATATTTAATTTCAAGTTTCAATTTATATAGCGTATATATATATATATATATATACGCTATATATATTGAAACTTGAAATTAAATATATACCAGACATGAGCATTGTAAATTCATTCCAATGAACCATCAGGATCGGATCTACTCTGAATAGTAGACAAGATTGCTTCATGATCTGACTCTCGAACCTTCCAAAGAATCTTGTTATTAGGTCTTCCTCGATATCTATACAACTGAATATTTGTCGCTAGAACTAGATTTGAATATAAGAGTATTTTCCTATGTGTCTCAAAGTCTTCAAACACCCAAACAAAGGAGTTTTTTAATGGATACCATTAAAGCCAAGTTCCAGTAACTACCACTAACCCTGTAGGATACTCAATCTCTTCGCCATCTATAATAGGAGAAGTCAACTTCTTTCTTTCCTCGATGCAACGACATAAGAAATAGTTTGTTCCTTCTTCATTGTATTCTGTCGCAATTACTGCAAACACATGTCCTACAAAAAAAAACCAAGGTTGAAAAACTCAAATTTAAATTACATATTAAAATTTCAATGGACATGTAACTCAATACAAAAATTAAATAAATAACTGGATAAATACCTTGTCGCACCAAAATCAAAATTTCGTCAAAGTCCTTGGATGTTGTAACTTCATCTGCAGAAACAAGTTGTAATGCTTGTGGAGGTTGATAACTAGGAAGCGGAGTTAGAGGCCTACAAATCCATCCTTCCACCCATTCTTGTGAATCACACTCAGCAGTGACAAATTCGATACAAGATGCACAAAAACATGTCAACTTTCTTGTCCATACGGCCCATGAAGTAGCGTCTGAGCTACAAAATGAGTGCATATCACTGGACCCAGTGAGTGTCATACAATCCTCGTAGTTAGCAATATGTTTTTCCTCTATCAACCAAAAAAATATGCAAACTGTGGAATTTTATTGAGAACCTCGAGCCATGTTATCAGTACACCATTCCACTATGCTCTTTGCATCTTTTAATTTAGCACCATCTTTGTACTTCAACTTTTCTCTTACAAGAGCTCTTTTCACACATGCCCCTGCACCGTCATGCTCTCCTTTTCCATGTCCAGCCTCAGTGAAACTCCAAATATGTTACACACCCATCTTGACATGCATTCTCCTCATCCAATAAAACATTAGTGCATTCTTAAACTGAGACGTGTAATTATCTGACCATATATAATGTTGTTTGAAGTGGATGTCCCTATCAGACAAGTTTCCATAAAATAACTCGAAACACCCTTGCACAAATTCAGTAGAATGAGTACGATCATCACTGATATAAAAGTGGTACTCTCTTAAAAAAATTTTATCATTCTCTGTACTATCAGGAGAATGTAGAAATGTTATATGCACAAAAATAGCAACTTGTACTGAGTTGTAATATTGCAATTGAACCTCCATTTGTGGTTGTAATGTGTAATTCTCTGCAAAATCGACCACTGAAACAATAGTACCAATAGGAAATGTGTCTTTGCATAGCTTGAATTGTTCATCCAACCATCGAGCTCTATGTGTATGCCTCACATACTCATAAACAATTTCATCCTTAAATTTTGTCATAAATTAAAAAATGGGCATTTGTTTTGTAACTAGCTCACACCGTTTCGACTCTTTTCCATCTTTCAACTAGTATGCAACTGATTTATATTTATCAAATTCAACTAAATTATGTCCTATTGTACCTTTAATTTGCTCATGGATGCAACTTTCCAATTTAGGTAATCCGCCGCATGTACTACAACTTCCATTTAAACAATCCTGACTATAAAAAATTGTCCAACTTCTTTTTCACAAAATATAGTAGGAATGAAATCCCTAGAAGATATTGGTGGAACTTGAACACCACATTCAGATAACATAGTTTCAGAATGAAAAATAGAACGAATATGTAAAAATTTAGCATAATGCATCGCAAATTCAACATGTTGCCTACAACAACAAGTGGTGCGAGCATGGTTGATTTTCACATAGAATGGTTTCAACATTTCAAAAAAACGTTGACTAATTTTAATTTCTAGATTCTCTTGTTCAAACTTACGAAAAAATTGAGTTTGAGTCATATCTAAGAAATGCTTTGGATTTGGTTCACGATTAGTAGAACCAACTCTCCGTTTTATAACATCTTTTGTATTAGGTGAAACTCTAGTGTTATCATGCCAAAATTTAATAACAACTTCTCTTATAGCATCAGAATTATTTTTGTCCTTACGCGGTGCTCTAGCAGAAAATGCCCAAAAATTGACATTATTGAGTGATTGAAGGATATTACATCTTTCAATTGCTTTCATTAGAGTTTTTCGATTAACTTGCAACATTCGACTTGTTTGCGTAATCAAACGTTGTTTTTTTATTGATTCACTTACAACACTAGTAACAAGTACACGACGCACAATATTACTATCCCTAGTGCGTCTCTTGACACCAGCAGTGTGATATGCATCATGAAGGTTTTCAACAATTGTAGAGGTTTGACCACATATGTTAGATGTTGTCAATCCTAAGGTGTTTAATGTAGGTCTCATTTTAATCAATTTCATCAAACTAACCAACAACTAACATCTTTGGGAATCATTTAAAATTTCAAAATGATTATCCCAAATTTCAGTGGCTTTTCTTCTGATTTGTCATTCAGAAAGTTTGTCAGACATTGGTTTCAAAATGTTTTCATCAATTTCAATCAAAAAATTATGTTTCTTATGTAAAATCCTAGGAGGTTTTTTTATCAAAATTTGTTTGTCTATAGTTTCAACATGAATTTCCTTATTCACATTTTCATTGTCTCCTTCAATTTCAACATTTGCTACATCATGAGTATTTAATTCTTCTTCAACATTGACAGTAAAAACTTCTTCATCACGGGTATTTAATTCAACTTCAACATTGACAGTAGAAACATTACCTAGTTCTTCATTGCTTACAATAGTTGGGATTGAAGATGAACCTCTTCTAGATTCACGAAGTTTCCGCATTCGCTCAGCATTTTCAATTTTGTTGGCCTCTAATTCGTCTGGTGTTTTTTTACTTAATGACTTCCTTTTTTGACTTTGTTTTTTGTCTCCCATGATGTTTTGCTTTCGGTGATAAAAAAACGTGCCTGGAAAAAGATAGAATTTCACAGTAATTCGTACGGTAAGGTCAGAGAGTAAAAATCACATGGTAATTCAGACATTGGGATGTGTGTAAATATGATTTATAAAGCATGAACGCGCTTTATAAACCGCGAGCGCGCTTTATAAACCGCGTTCGCGGTATTTTTACAAAAACCGCGATCGCGGAGCTATTTACTGAACCTAAGCCTCAGAAAATCTTTGTTTTTCCCCAACCAAAGCTATGGAAGGTCATTATGAAGTGCAAAAGGTCAAAAAACCTCAAATCTTCTCTTCCAAAGACTTGAACCATGCTAAAAACCTGAAAACATTTCACAAAAATGGTGCCATCACGTAGGGTAGACTCTTAGCTTTGTAAAAATATTGTTTTTAAAGTGAATAGAATAAGATAAATATCCTTTTATAATTTATTACTAACAATAGGTCCTTAAGACATTTTTTCCCGTGAATGTTCATGTCTACGTTTAAGACTGTAACTTTTGTTTCGCTTATCAAAATATGATAAAAATTATACCATCCCAAGCGTGGACAAATTCTATACACCTTAAAAAAAAATTTGATTTCAATATTTTTTGATATAGTTATGGTGGGCAAACGGAAAGCGCTCCATTTTCTAAATATTTTCAGACCACTTTCACGGAAAAAATCATAAAAAAAAAATATTGCTAAAAAAAATACAAAATAAAATCCATCCCAAGATAGACAACTACATCTAACATTTCACCAAAGGAAAAAAAAAATAACAAGATTTGGTCATCCAAAATGCGGGCAAACGGACTACAATCTTATAAGTTTTTTCGAAAAAAAAAGTAAGTCATATAATTTTAAGTGTTTAATATAGCTAAACTTGTCCGTTTTTTATAAAAATTAATATTTTAGAAACTAGATTCCGAATGCTATGATTCATATTTATATAAATTTTTCTAATTTAGAGTGCATGTATAGCTAATAATCCCTACAAGTTGAGATTTCACTATTTTTTGCAATATGACGTCCACGGATGACCCTATATTTGTCCATCAACTTGGTGCACTTACCCTATGGATTTGGTGAAAAATTATAGATAATGGTGTCGTTTATGCAGGAAAAAGGGATGGGTGCCACAAAAATTTACAAAAACGAAGAAACGGCTTAGGTTTAAGCAATAAGGGGTACATGACCGACATTGGTTGTGTAACCGATGTCGGTAGCTATATGACCGATATCGGTTACGTAACCGATATCGGTTATGCAAGAATTATTTACCTAAAAATAGAACTGCTGGGTTGGCAACTTAAGTTCTTATTTTTAGCATTCTTATTTTTAGAGTCATGCAACAAGTTAAATATGCGAATGCGACGCTGTTTGACGACTGCTACAGGTGATTACATGAAAGAATTTTGAGTGAAAAGGAGGAAAGAGACAGGTGAAGTGAGTGTGGGCTGAGATTCAGAAGGCAGAAAGACAAGTTATATTTGAAAAGGGTGGTGAACATGGTTGAACAAGGAGAAGCATCTAGCAGGCAGGGATGAGGGGGAAGACATGTTCCGCCCCAAGCTGCTACATCCCGAGAGGTAAACTGTTTGGTTATAATTTGATTCTTGCATATTTTGTGAATAGGATGAAAGAAGTGTAAGTGGGGAAAGATGAGAAAGAAAAGGTGATAGGCAAGGGTTGGGGATGGGGTGAGTGCTATTGGGGTAGCTAAACAGGGTGGTCACGTATGTTTTTAGGTATAAATAGGAGTAAACGGGCAAAATAATTATCGTAGGTGTATGTTTTTAAGCAGGGTAGGTATATTTTTTACAGTGACCGGTATCGTTTAGAAGGAACCGGTATCGGTTAGCATACCGATATCGGTTATTCATAACCAATATTGGTCACTGTAAGAGTTTCCAGAACTTGAGAAAAAACCCGTAGAGATTTGTTCTTTCGAATAATTATGTGTCGTTTTGATGTATACAGGCAGAAGCAGGGTTAAGGATGAATGATACTGTGCCAGCGTTACTATCATGAATCCGAGTGGATGTAACATCAGCTGAATGGGCATTGATAAATCATTTGGGGTTAAGTGGAATCCGCTATTATTCAAAAATCGTGCGTAACCATGCTATGTTGCAGGTGTTGATTGAGAGATGGAATCTAGAAAAGAATACCTTCTATCTGCCAACAGGGGAGATGACAGTGACTTTGGAAGATGTGTTCTGTATTTTGAGACTCCCAATGATAGGAAAAATAGTGTATCAGGCGTTGCCTAGCGTGGGTGGGCAGCGATAACAGCAGTATTTGGGTTAGCTGCATGAGATTTGACATAGTGAGGTTTATCATTTACGTATGGTACAATGTATGCAACACACCCTGAGGAAACAAGGTTGGCCGTGCTATTAATGATAGCGGTGGGGTATTATGCATTACCGAGAGCGGAGGGTGGAAGATTTCCCAAAGCATTGATGAGTGTTATTTGGGAAATGATAGAAATGAGCGTGACTTTCGCATGGGCACCCACATATCTGGCAGAGTTATATAGGGGTTTATGGGCCTGCAAGTGAAAACACAGGACGACACTAGATTGTTCGTACTTATTACATTGTTGGGCCTATGAGCATATTGTTTATGTGCATCCAATAGGCCGACCCATTCAGTCGGGAGAGGCAGGAGTGCAAAGGTTGAGATTCAGACGATGGGTCCAGAGAGAACAAGAAGCGAGATCCCAGGTTGTGATAGATGACATCGAGTATTATAGACAGGTATGGGAGATGGTGACAATTGCGGATATTTGTTGGAGGCCTTACGGGAACTATATAGTGATGGAGCACATAGCTGAGGAGTTGAGGGGTGTAGAGTGATTGAGATGGATCGTAGGGCACAGGCCGGGTGAGTACGAGAGAATTCCTCTAGATCGCGTGCGGTAACAATTTGGGTTCGTTCAGGATATACCGATGACATATAGACCATACATGAGGATCGATGCTGAGGCAGCATTCTCACCTCCCCGGCCTACACCTCCAGAAGGGCCAGAAGAGATAGCAGCCGATCGTAGGATAATGGATGTGGGAACGACAGAGGCCTATAGAGTATGGTGGGTAGCAGAGCTGCGAGGTGCATGTGAGTGCCCAGACATAGCTGTGATTACAGCGGAGAGAGATCATCTGTAGGAGTTGGCTCACCAGCTTCAAACACAGGTGAATGAAACAATGGGATTGTTAGAAGTTTCATAGTTACGAGTGGAGAGACTGGAGGCAAGATTTCTCCACGCGAGAGGACGTATTCGTATGTTATAGGAGATATTGGCGGATCAATGGGAGGAACCAATGGCAGTGGCACCTTTGAGGATGGAGAGGCCAACTGAGGGGCATCGACGATCACGATCACCACCTGATTCGGGAGGAGGTGTAAGGGTCTAAGTGAATATCCTAGGAATATAAGAATAAATAAGGATGCCGACCTACGAGTCGATGATAGAGAAGATGTATTTGTTTAACATCTAAAATAAAACTAAATATGTATGTTGTTTTGAGTGATGATAAGAATAAGAATGGTTGTGTTTTAAATGTTGGTTTTGTTTGTTTTGAGAAAGGATAAAGATGCATGTTGTCAAATAGAAATACACAAAAAAATATTTATATTTATAACACATGATAGGGTATGGTAGGGGATGGTCGAGCTAACCTTGGGAGACTCCATGTCTCGTAAGTGCTGCCTACATAGCCCATTGCACAAAGCAAGGAGGGGCCTCAGACCGATGTAGTTCTCCCTTAGAACCAGGGAGAGGTGAATTCAAGCAATTTTAGGTATGGTTAGGTAATTTGTTGGTTGGTAAAAATATTGATATTGGTAGGGTAATGTTATTGGTGTTGGTAAGGAATTGGCAAAGTTGGTATAGGTATAGGTGAAGTGAAAGTTAGCCTACCCAAGTGGTAGGGAACCATATCCTGATTAAGGTCAACACATAATCCTAGAGTCAAGTAAAAGAGGCAAAAGTGTCCCGTAGTTGAGAAGAGCCAAACAAACCACATAATAACGTAGAATGAAGTTGAACCCCTAGGTACCTTGCATAGACGAGAAGTCGATAGGTGAAAAGAGTGGTATAATCACAATATATCGGATATACGTCACGTCCCTTGATTTTTTTTACTTTGACAAATGGTGAGGTGAGGTGGTTGATGTGGGCGAGGGTGCAGAGAACTTATTATAAGATGATTATTCTGACAAAAGAGAACCAAACCTAAATAGACAAGTCCATGACTCAAAAGTGTTCTGAAATACTACTTTTTTTTTTTTCTAGATATAGACTGATCGATGCCGGAAGTCTACATGGGATATGTATTTTGTTGTTATTGAGGTCTTCACGAAGCTGATCAATACGAGAAGCTTCTAATAAAGGCTGACTGTGTATAGCTGTCCTTCAAGGGAGCAGTCTATTTATAGTAGCAGATGCGGTATTTATGTATAGCTGTCCTTCAGGGGAGCAGTCTATATATAATAGTAGCAATAGTTTGGCATATAGCTGTCCTTCAAGGGAGCAATCTATTGTATAATTTAGAGGTCTAGATGTCCGTTGAGCATAAAGCATCTAGTTTTTGTAGGAAGTTTGACTTAAGAAAATCCCATAAGTGTTTAATTAAGAATGTGTTATTTTGATACTTTGAAGTCATGGACTAGACTAAATAGGGGAGGTGATAATCAAACCATGTGAGCTTGATTTGATTTTGTGATGTAAGAAACAAAGTGTATGCGGTGGTAAATGAGCTCAAGGGACGAGCGTAAGGTAGATAAGAAGTGATATAACACTAATTTCAATAGTAGAATGGTCGAAGATGCAAGGCATTAAGGGGCTCAGGCTCAGATTTACCATTAAGCGAAGCTAAATGATAAGTGCCTGATCCATAAGTGTGAGTGATAATGTAAGGCCCAATCCAATTAGGAGCAAATTTTCCATGTTTGCTCTTTTCTAGTTTGGTTACATGTTGATTCTCTTTGAGGACAAGATCACCAACCTTAAAGGTACGCTCATGAAGTCATTTGTCATAAGCACGCTTGATGCATTTTTGGTAGATTTGAAGGTGATCAAGAGCCGTAAGATGACGCTCGTCAAGAAGCTCTAATTGGGCTAACCGCTCTTGGCGGAAATCATCATTGGTGAGAATATCCTGAAGAGATATTCTGAGGGAGGGTATTTGTATTTCGAGAGGCAAGACCGCCTCGGTACCATATACCAAAGAAAATGGTGTGGCATTAGTGGAGGTATGAATGCTAGTACGATAAGCCCAAAGGGAAAAGGGAATGTGATCATGCCAATTTCTTCCAGACTCATTGACAACTTTCATGAGGATTTTGGTTAGGGTTTTATTAGAAGATTCAACTTGGCCATTGGCCTGTGGATAGTAAGGTGATGAGAAAATAAGTTTGATACCAAATTTTTCACAAAGGTCTTGTAACAACTTATTTTAAAAAGATTTACCATTATCTGTTATTAGGCGATGAGGAATACCAAAACGACAGATAATGTGATGGTTAACGAATTCGACAATTTTTTCTTTTTTGATTGAAATGAGTGGAATGGCCTCCACCCATTTTGTGTAATATTCGGTTGCTGTGATTATCCAATGGTGACGTTGCGAAGAGGGTGGGTGGATCTCACCAATAAGGTCTAAACCCCATTGTGAGAAAGGCCAAAGATCTCGTGCGACCTGTAGCGGATGGCTAGGAGTATGTTGAAGGTTGGCATGTTGTTGACACATAACACAACACTTAACATATTCGTAGCAGTCATTATTAAGAGTAGGCCAATAATAACCTAGGTGAAGGATTCGTTTAGCCATGGCAAGGCCACTAAAATGTCTGCCACAAATACTGTCATGGACCTGTTGGATGGTATAGGTGACCTCTGTGCCGGTTAGACATCGAAGGAGGATACCATCAAAGCCATGTTTATAAAGGAGTCCCCCCATGATGACATAACGAGAAACATGTTTAAGAAAAGCCCATTTTCCGGTACTAGTTAGGTCAGGTGGGAGAACAGAGGTTGTAAGGTAGTCATGAAATTGGTGGTACCAGGTATCCTGCAAAATAGTAGACACATTATTTATCATACAAACAACCGGTGCTGAGTAAGATGGAGCAAAGAGTTGTTGGACCAAGACGAATATGTCAGAGTCAGTTGGTGAGGTAGGAATTTGCGAGGCTAAGCAAGCCATAGTATCCGCAAATTTGTTAGTGGAGCAGGGAATGGTCTGGATAGAATAACGAGTAAATGAGGTCAAAAGTGAATCCACGTAATGTTTGTACTTTTGAAGTTCCTCATTTTTACATTGGTAGATGCCCATAACTTGATTGACTACCAATTGAGAGTCGCCAAAAATATTAATAGATTTGACACCTAAGTGTAACGCAACCTGGAGACCCAAAACAAGGGCCTCGTATTCCGCTGTATTATTAGTGCAGGGGAAATCAAGCCGGAATGAAAGAGGCATAGGCTCAGCATCAAGAGGAATGAGAACAACGCCGGCCCCTCTGCCACGCTGGCATTTGGATCCATCGAAGAAGAGGGTCATTGGATATGACTCTTCCCTGAGTGAAAGAGTGGCGATGAGTTCGTCGGGGAAATTAAAATTGGTAAATTGTTCCCCAGGTAAAGGGGCCTCCGCAAGTTGGTCAGCAATAGTTTGTCCTTTGATTGACTTCTGTTGTATAAACTCAAGGTTGAGGTCAGCGAGGAGCATAAGCCATCGGGTGATGCGTTGGTTTAGATGTGGTTTGGCATACATATAATGAATGGGGTCCATGTTGGTGATGACAAAAGTTTTGTGATTTAGGAGGTAATGTCGGAGTTTGGTGGCTACGAATGATAGGGCTAGCCACAATTTTTATACATATGTATACCTAGTCTCGTAATCCATGAGAGTACGAATTATATAATAAATGGCTTATTCTCTACGTGCCGAGTCTCGATGTGCGAGCATGGCTCCTATAGCATGGTCAGTGGCAGAAAGGTAAAGGTAGAAAGGGTGATCATCCTGAGGTGGAATAAGCACGGGTGGCTGTAAGAGATAGGCTTTGAGAGCTTCAAAGGCTTGGTGACACTCTTCACTCCATTGAAAGGCAATGTCCTTTTTAAGAAGGTGATGGAAAGGTTGACATCGATCCAAGAGTTGGGAGATGAAACGCCGGATGGATTGAAGTTTACCCTGTAAACTACGCAATTGTTTGAGGTTTTTGGGTGGGGGAATTTCTAGGATAGCTTTGACTTTAGATGGATCGACCTCAATGCCACGCAAAGAGACGATAAAGCCAAGAAGTTTTCCCGAAAGAACACCAAAGACACATTTCTTTGGTTGAAGCCAGACTGAATATTGCAACAGGCGATCGAAAATAATGGTTAAAACATCGAGATGTTCACTGCGATGTTTAGATTTGCCAAGAAGATCATCGACATAATCCTCAAGGATAGTGTGCATAATGTCATGAAAAATGTAAGTCATAGCCCGCTGATAGGTGGCACCAGCATTCTTAAGGCCAAATGGCATGACACGATAACAGAAGGTTCCCCAAGGAGTTATGAAGGTAGTTTTATGTTGATCGGCCGGGGCTACCAAAATTTGATTGTATCCCGAAAAGCCATCCATGAGGGAAAGCATTTCATGGCCCGCAGTGAGATCAACAAGTTGATCAATACTTGGGAGGGGGAAGTCATCCTTGGGGCAAGTGAGGTTAAGGTCTCAGAAATCCGTGCATATCCAAAGTCCCCCCGTCACTTTAGTGACAGGTACGATGTTAGAAATCCATTGAGGATAGTCAATAGGCAAGATGAAGGAAACAGAAAGAAGTCGTTGAAGCTCTTCTTTGACCAAGAGGGCAATGCGTGGATGCATTTTTCTCAGTTTTTGTTTGACTGGTTTGGAATCGGGGTTTAGGGTGATGTTATGGACAGCAATGGTAGGATCAATTCCTGGCATGTCAGCGTAGGACCAAGCGAAAGCTTGGTTGTGGGTACGGAGAAAGGTAGTAAAGGCGGCTTGTTCTGATGTGCTAAGGGATTGTCCGATCTTCACAACGTGAGGATCCTCCTCTGTGTGGATGTTGATTTCTATAGTCGACTCATTCAACATGGTTTGAGTTTCAGACGGTAAGGCGCGTTGAATATAGGAGTCGTCCACCCCAAGGTAAGTGAGGATGGAGTCGTCATCCTGGCACTCAACAACATTAATCGAAGGTGAATCCTCTTCGATCATGTCTGGATACAGAAGGGGAAGAGAAGATGGGTCCTCATTATCACGTTGATAAGTGAGAGGACCTATGAAGATAGCATTTATGAAAAAGAAAGGTTAGGAGGGATAGATTCAGGGTCTATCGACTCTGTGGGTGATGATGGCAAAATGGGTGATGATGGTTTGGTAGGGGTGATGTCGTCATCCTCCAGGATACAATTGACATGAGGTTTCTCTGGTGTAAGTGTTTCAGGAAAACCAAGACCACTACGATCATTTTGTTTACGTGTAGTCACGGGAATGAGTGTATGTCGGCCTTGTTCATAAAGACCAAAACCAAAGCCTTTCCAAGCACAGCGAGTCAAGAAGGTGAGGGCGAAACGACGCTTTGTCAAGTATTGAAAATCAGATTGAAAGGGAACCACACCAAGAGGAGGTTCAGGGGTAACGGAGGATGCGTCAACACCCCCATACGTTAGGTTGGTGCGGCAATGGGGTGGTCCGTAAGAGATTACCTCCCCCACGTGACGGTCGTAGGCGGGATGTGCATGTAACTGTCTGTACTCCTGCGGGGTATGGAAAGAGCTAACGTTATATAGGCGGTATTCCCCCAGTGTAAGGCATTGAAAAACATCTACTAAGGGGTTGGAGGTTGGGATGTTATCTGCGGGAAAGGAAGTGATATTTGTAACGGCGGTTTCATTGGTTGAAGGTGTAGGTGCGTTGGAAGTGGATGGCTGGGTTGGATGAATGGGTGTCTTGATTGGTACAAGCACATCATTAGGGCGATACAACATATTGGAAGTTTTGAAGGGGGGAGGATCAGCTTTTACGGTGTAGGACTTCCCCTCGTACTTAAATTTTATGCATCTATGTAAGGTGGAGGGAACGCATCCCATAGCCCGGATCCAAGGGCATCCTAACAACATATTGTATTGGAACTCTCCCTCAAGGACATAGAAGAGTTCAGGTAAAGTACGTGGTCCTACACGAATGTTAAGGATCACGGTGCCTAAGGTAGAAGTAATAGCATCATTGAATGACCGCAACATGATGGGGTTGGCACACATGCAACTAGAAGGGATATTCATTTGTTGGAAGGCTTTTGAAGAGATGATGTTTAGGCTAGCACCCCTGTCAATCATAACACGACGTACCTGAATATCCCAAACGTAAGCTGAGATGAAAAGAGCAGGGTCAGGATCTTCGGCACCAAAGTCGATAATTTCGTCTTCGGAGAAACTGACAGCAGCGGCTTGCTGTACAGAGACAGAAGTGGTTGGGGAGATAGATTGTTTGGTGAGTGAAGCAACGTGATTGGGTGTTAGAATAGAGGTAACAGGAAAGGTTTCATTAGGTAAGACCTCTATCCCTTGAAGGATTTCAACGAGAGCTTGTCGATGAGATTCAGAAGTCTGAATGAGATCATACATTGTCATTTTTACAGGTGATTGGTGAAGCTGTTTGATCATGGTTCGGTGGGCAATTCCATTAGAGATGGGGTAGGCAGGTCCACGAATAAACACTTTAGGTGGTGGTGCAATCAGGATGGTGGACGGAGAAAGAGATGCCGTAGGTGTGTTTCCTTTCACTTTCCCATTGTTTTTTTGCCCTCGAGTAGCAACACTAATCATATTGATCTCATGAATACGAGAGGAGGAAGACGGTAGGGATAGGTCATGGTCTTCGAGAGGTGGGGCTGTAATAATGATAGATCTTGGTGAGGTGGGGACAGGTGGTATAGGAGAGGGAATTGAAGCTAAAGGTCTCTCTCTTCGTAAATTGTCTTTCTTAACTTTTCTATCTGAGAGAGGTGACTGATGAAGTATGGCTTTCAATGCTTTGCATCCCTCTACATCATGTCCTGGTGTGCGGTGGTAAGCGCAGATTTTAGACTCATCATAACCTATAGGTCGAGGTTTAGATGGATCATAAAGTCTAAGTGGGGGTAGGGAAATGGTCACATTCTCTACCAACATAGCAAGGATTTTGGCGTAAGACCCTTTGAGTGGGTCAAAGTCAGAGGAAGAGGAGGCTATTGACTGGGTCGATCCTGGTGATGACGTGGTATGGTTGGTTTGTATGGGTGGTGGTTTAGCCAAGGGGTTTTGATAATGGGTTTTAACTAAACGTGGCTTCTTTGGCACAGAAGCTATGTTTAGCTGGTTAGATGATGAGGCCACAGATGATGTGGTATCAGAAAACAACCACGGAGAAATAGGAGTGACAGAAAACAACTCTTTTGATGATGGAATTTGTTTAGGGTTGATAGGTGGACATGATCCATGGGGTGACGGTGTTGCTATACCCTTGGATTTCTGTATGGGTGTAGAAGGCGTAGGTCGCTTTAAAGAAAACGTAGGAGGTAAGATATATTGATGCAAGGTAGAGGGATGGGGTCCCAATATGGAAGGTAAGTGTGATGACGAGGTGTTTAGTTGTGATAGAGGCATAGGTTGAGGGGATTGAGTCTGTCTCCTAATGGGATGGACGGCTTTATTTTTAGATAAATCAAGCCGCTTAGGTGGGTGTGTTAGACTGGGTATTGGTGAGGTCCCAAGCATAGGGGAAGATTTGGTTAGGTTAATAGAAGTGGATGAGGTATTTGGTAGAGATGAGGGGGGTGAAGATGAGGACATAGGCATTTTAAGCTTCTGTAAACACTTCGGGTATATGGTAGAGGCATCTGAATCGGTCATCTGCATTTGAGTAGAATATGGCATACTCAAATGTTCCCATAGGACCTGTCTATCTTCTGGGGAATGACAGTCTTCACGTGTGAATAGGAAATTTTGTATGGAAGAAAGGTGGGTTGTGATTCCGGTCCACTATGGGTGCAATACAGAGGGTAGATGAGGCACTGTATCAATGGGCGTTAAGAGGTCAACCGGTCGCTGAAAAAATTTAGGTGATGAAGAACTAATAGGTAGGAGGGCATGTTTGAGAGGATCCGTCATGTTTAAAGAATGTGGTGATGTCGGTTCAAGAGGTTTCTCGTCTAAGGATGACAAAAGAAGTGGCGAGCCTTCCTCTTGTATAACAAGAATGGTAGAAGGAGACGTTTGGGAAATAGATAAATTAGATAACATCCGCTCACAGTCTTGCAAGGATGTGGTGTAAGAAGGCTCATTTGTGAGAAGGGAACTCTGGGCGGTTAATTCCTTGATGGGTAAAGGAATGACAAGGATTTCAGTTTGTCTTGATGGTGAGGAAGGGGGTTCGGATTCCTGCGTTAGTGAAGAGGCTTGATTCAGAATTTGTTCTATAGAGGTTTTTGGTTGGGAATCGAAGACTGTATGGATCTCGTGAACGCTCTCCTCAGCTAAGATATCTTGGTTTAGATTACTGTTAGAAGAATGATTCGGGAATGGTTTGTTGAATATTTTCAAATTTCGGTTAGCAGGGGCGTTAGGATTATCGAGGGCTATATCCCCTGCATCAACCATTTCCTGCACTATGTTTTTCAACATCTTGCAGTTTTCATGATTATGTCCCTTCACGCGGTGGAAGTTACAGAAGTCATTTTCTTTGTACCAAGAAGGTATGGCGCGAGTGGAATCAAACCCGGAGTGAGGTTTAACAGGAGGTAAGGTAATGGCTCCTGCTTTAAGCAATTTTTCCAATATCACACCATATGTTTCTCCCAAGGGAGTGTAGTTGATGGGCTCTGCTTTATACTTATAGGTGGTTTTTGGCGGGGTATTAGACAGTGGTTGGGATTTGACCATCACCGCGTGCACGGCCCCTTTTGATTTCGAAGTAGTCGATGGGTGAGGATTGGTGGTGTTAGGTTTTTTGGTGGAATCTTGGGTTCGGAAAGTGGGGTTTTTGTTGCGCAACCGCAATTTCTCTTCCTCTAAGGCTCGAATCTCTAGTTTTCGAGCCATAGTAAAGGCTTCGTCAAATGTATGGAAATTTTGAATTTGGAGGGTAGGAGATATGTGCTTAGCGTAGGCCCACGTAAACAGTTTGATAAGTTCAGTCTGAGGCAAGGCATACGTAAGTTGGTTGATAAGGCCTCGCCATCATCCAATGAAATCTGCGATAGATTCGTCTTCAAATTGTCGGATGGCATAGAGGTCGGTGATAGATACTTTCTTGGCAATGTTAATGGAGAAATGATCCAAGAAATATTGGGCTAGCTGGTTAAAAGAGAAGATTGAGTGCTGGGTTAAAGCACTGTACCACTCTAAGGCGGGTCCTGATAAGGACATGGGAAAGGTGCGGAGTAGTAAAGCGTCATCGTGAGCAATCAGATAGCAGGCATGTCTAAATGATCGCAAGTGTTGTTGAGGGTCCTCCTTACTATTAAAACGGGTAAATTTTGGTAATTCCCATTGAGGAGGATATGAATGAAGGGGGACTGAAGGGTGGATAGGCTCCTAACAAACTTGCTCGTATGTCAAGGCGCTACGACTTCCTGAAACAGAAGCCTCCAGATTTTGCATTTTGTCCATCATTTGTTTAATTAAATCAGTAGTTGGATGAGATGATGGTGTGGTTGTGGTAAACGGAGGAAAATTGGGCCAAGGGCCACCGCTAGACAATGGTGGGGTTAAATGTTGATAAGGTATGGAGGACGAATGTGTTGAGGCAACCGAATAGGGATGTCCTATATAAGACGTTGAGGTTACCGGATATGTGTGTGGAAATGAAAAGGTGGGCGGAGCTTGTGAAGGAAAGCTCATGTGGATAGGTGGTAGAGAGCAAGTTATGAACGGAACAGTCTGCAAGAGAGACGAGGTAGGAGCAGTCGGCGGTAATGACATGTTGGGCCCAAGATTAACCAAAGGAAAGCCAATCTATGTCGTATGAACCCCTGAAGCTGCTGAGGGAGGAGACGGGACTAAGGATGCGGAAGGTAAAGTGGAGTTATCAGGCGGAGAAGGAGATAAATGAGTAGCTATACTGATAGGCATGCCAACAAGGAGTTGACCGTCGGGTGTACGGTCAGGGGCATGAGACAAATAGTATTGTACAGCGCTAGGATTAGCATCCAGAAATTTGGCAAACTCTTTATCTCCTACAGGAATTTTAGGAACCTCGCTGGTGTCTGTAGGATTCCCCACAGAATGTGAAGGGGGTGATTCAGGAAAAGGCACAAAGCAAGCATGTGAAACCATGGCAACGGCTTGCTTTCAAGTGATAACAACCATGGACAGGAGTACACAGTAGGGTTTTAATCTATCAGGTATAGAAACAGGCAACAAGATGTTTGAAATTGGTAGGTTGCTGGTTTGTCAAGAACTGTAAAAGACAGTAACCGATATCGGTCCGATAACCGATGTCAGTCAGGATGTAGCCACCATCGGTAAGCTAACCGATGTCGGTATAATAAAACTGGTGTAAGAAACATTAAGAAGTTGTTGATTTGGTGTTAATAGTAATTAATATGCCTACCAAATTGTTCTGTAGTGATCACAGAAAATAGTGTATGACAGAGAAACAAAACTGGAAACAAGCAAGAATGCACAAACAAATTAACAGACTAACCCTAGGGTTAATTTTCATCAATTTGGGCTTATGCCTTTAGACGCAGAATGATGTCAATCCTAAACAAAAGACTTAGGGGAAATGTCAAGTTTGTTTTGGCTTATAAGGTTACCTCAATCGGGCGGAGGAATACCGCGGAAAAAAGGGGGATGTTTTGAGCTGTTGTGTTAATTATGATGTGATTCGGTATGTGTTGTGCAGTGAAAGTAAGATTAATTTCCTGACAATACCATGGAAATCACCTCCACATGTACGACCTGTTACTTAGTCTATGTTCACTAGAATTGAAAACAGCAAGCAAGAATGTAATGCACATGTTTTAAACCCAAATCGAAAATGATATTCAATGAAGCAAATAAGATGACTTTCACTAATGCAAAACTAGGAAAGTAAGACAAATTCTTTTACTAAATATAACAAAAACAGCAACAGAAAGTATGCTCCCTAAATGAAAGCAAGCAAGAGAAACAGAAACCCGAAATGGGTCCCACCGGGCATGCCAAAATGTTTCACACGGAATGTCTCGGCTCTGTGGAATAGACTTGTTTCTATCCTTTCATTCCTTTGAGAAACAGATAAGGGTTAGGGCTAGGAGGAATACCTATTGAATGTTGAGATGGTGTGCGCGTACCATAGAGAAAGATCAGATCGACTGCGAAGAACTCCTTTTTGTCTTGGAAGGACTACCTGCAAGTAAGAACACAAGACCACCAATTTTATTAGACAATAAATGAGGGAGCTGCCTTAGGCCTAGGAAATATAAAACTTCCTTTCGAAGGTGGTCAGTTCCCCTTTTAATACGAATTAACACAAATGATAACAAAGAAAGCTATTGCAAAATCACGATTTAGGTATCTCGTTACAAAGCAATAGAAGCTAAACTATCAATAATAAAGCGTCACGTTGTTTGTTTGGTTACTGGTCGTTGATACATTGAGGTTGAGTTATAGGGATAAACCAGACTGGATCTGAGGTTGTTAGGTGACAAATAGGCGAGAAAATGGGTTTTGGGGTATAAGTCACAGTGACCGACGCCGGTCACTGATAACCGGCCGCGGTTAGAGAACCGCCGCCGGTGGGGGATAAACAACACCGGTAGGGTCAGCAATCTAAGTGTTTCTAGATAGAGGTTGGTTGTAAGGTGATCATGGGGTTATTAAGATTAGTGGATGGCTGAGGGGAATAATGGGAGGACAGGGAAGGCTCAAAGTGTGATAAAATGGTCTTCTGGGCAATACAAAGATGTATAGATGAAGGTTAAGTGCAGGGTGCTGGTAGGTGGTAGATCTAGGAATGATCTTATAATTACAATCAATCCACAGGCTCAAGAAATGGTGCTTAGAATCATACAAGACACTACTTACTCATTCCTGATGAAGATGCAGGTTCTAGGACTGTGATGACAAAGACAGGGCTCAAATAGGATGATCTGACAATCCAAGATGAGAAATCTCCTCTTCTGATGCTCGGATGAGTGTCACTGGGGGCTTGGTTATTCCATTGCATTCTTGGGCTTGATGTCCTTTTTTGCAAACTCTTCTCATTCATTCACTTATCTCTACTCGGCCAAGCAAATCCGGATCCTTTCAACGATTTCTCCTCTTCCAGATCAAATGAAAATCCGATCCTCTATTTTTGGTTAGAAGTGGTCATTTACAGGGAACCGATGGCGGTCATGAAACCGACGGCAGTTGAGTAGGAACTAGTATCGGTCAGGTCAAAGTGGGCTATTTTTGGTAAAATAGCCAACTTTCCCTTCCTTTCTCCTGAGGGATTAGTTGTGGGCTTGGTCAATTCATTATGAGGTCAGTTTTGGGTGCGGGTGAGGAGTAATTAATCATAGGTGTGGATGTGGACCAAGTTATAGGTCTTAATTAGGTTAGTTTAAGGTTAAGACTAGGTCATGATGAGGTGGCGAAATGAGGTGGTAGGTATGGTGATGTGGATTTATTAATTATAAGGTAATTAATAAATAATTGTGTAAGGTTTAGGTGATGAGGTTAGGTTGCGAAATGAGATGCGGGGCACAGGGTGTCGTAATGACACAAATTTGGTGTCTATAGTAGGGATTAAAGTTATGGAATGATAGTATGAGAATGTATAACACCGTTGAATAATAGGATAGAAATTATATCACCTATATAAATGCACAGATAGAGGAGAGGTCTATGACCAAGAAGCTATAAATAGGAGGGAGTCACAGTTGGTCATTAAAATTGCACCTGCATCTTAGATCTGGAATAACTAAGTTGTTTGTGACAATAGTGGAACCATCCCCAAGTTGTGGGACCTTGTGCACTTGGGATGGATCTCCAGAGAAGGCCGATTCCTCTATCTAGTTCTAATGTTATTGTTACTCCTAGTGTTGAAAGGGAAACTAAGATAATAATTCCAAGGGACCGGGGATATAAGGATAACATGAAAGGAAACTACACTAAAAAGTGATAGCACCAGAAAAGAGGGATGAACACTATTTGTTCTGAGTAAAAATGAAGGGAAATGCGTGAAATAAGGATAGCCACATGTAGCATAACTTAAAATGTATTTACTAGATCAGTTTCATGGAACACAACTAAATAAGGAGTTGCAAGGGACGTGAAATGGCACACCATGAACACAATGAAAAAGAAAATGAAAGAAGAAATAAAAACACATTAGGAAAAATAATATTCATAAAACTATGCTTCTATTACTTCCAGAAATGTACAAAGTTGTTATAATGGTGAAAGAGGCTGATATACAAATGCAAGAGCAAGATCTATAGGTCTGCAACTCAAAATACAGAAAATATGAAGTCCTTAGCAAAGTGTATAACTATCCAAAATGTCCAACATTAATAATGAGCCCAGATCTTACATTTATAGATGAATCCATAGAAGACTAAGATAAGGAAGAGGGAAATTTTTAATTTCAAATGTAACCACCAATAATGTAACACCTTGGACAAACTGTTATATTTCTCTTTGCATTACAAGCGTTGGCATATGATTTTCTTAAATGAGGTGTGTTCCCTTGATTGTTGAAAATCATGCTTGTTATGGATAAATCATTTCTACTCTTGGATGGAAATGATATGGCTTATAAGAATCCATTTTCACTTCTTATTGATAACCTGCAATCTGATTTTGAGAGTTGCAAACTTATCTCTTTAACTGACTCATCCTTGGATCAATTTCAATGATCCAAGGAATGTTTTAAAATCTCCTTACCAGATTGAATGATAAATTGACATTCATTAGTTTGAGAGACATAGTGGACTGAACTTTTGTATTTTACTAATTCTACATCCTTGTGTGAACGTACCTTCATTCGGTTATATGTGTAGTGCCCACTTCCCTTTAACACCTATTTATATTGATCATGACACTATCAACTATATTATGGACATTATTATAGTTTTAATTTAGTATGATGTTAGATATTTGATCATAGATTATTCTTGACTTTGATTCTTATATGATGCATGATGATTATTTGAGACACTTTATATGGTGATGATGTTATACTATTGGACATAGTTAAATTATAGCTGTTGTTAAAACTTGTGATATTTGGATATTGTGAGTAGCCCTAGAAATGGAAAAATATTGGATGATGATATAGTTGTTGATAAAACTAGAATGATATTGTTAGATTGCTTTGATGTTGTTTTGATTCATATATCTTGATGATTTTAGAAATTTAATTATATTTATATTATTTTGGATGTTCTGATATGGCCATGAGGCCGAAGGAGGTATTTGTGTTTTATAGGTTAAAATATCACAACAAACATCGGGGGATTAGAGACCAACCACATTGGAATTCTAGATGAATTCAACAAGGTCACCATGACAACTAGTTTTGTTTGTGTGTGTGTTTGTTAGTGTTAGGAATTCCCGTGGGGGGGTCACCTTTAAATGTGACCAAGGGATTTTATGTATTTATTTTATTTTTGTCCCTTTTGTTTAATGTTTGCATGTGTTTATTTTGTGGTGCACTAACCCCTTTCATTATTTAATTAATGTAGTAGTAATATTTTGAGTAATCATATTGTTTAGTTATTTAATTAAAAGATATCATAAGAATGTAATTAATAGAGTTGTTGGCCTTGAATTAAAGTGTTGTAAGAATATGTAAGTGATGTGTAAGTTAACTTTTGAGTGTGAAACACTCCACCTTCTTGGAAATTCGAATTTTTCCTTAGAGGATGATTTTGGAGGCTTGTGGGACAAGTTAAATTTGTCCCATGCCTCTTAAATTTACATACCAACCTTGCCTATGGTTGGAGGGTTAAATTTAGAATTTTATAATGCATTTCGGGAAGACAAATTATAGGTTTTAATTGCACTTTTCTTACATGATTTAATTTCAGTCCTTTGCGGTGTCGGTTGGATTTGAGTGTATAAGTAAACTATCATATTATTCACCCACCTATTTATTATGCATTGGAAAGTGAATTGATTTTGGTGTTGGAGTTGAGGATGTGTGAAGTGGCACCCTTTATGGATCCACCTCATCCTCTTCTCTTCCCTCTTCTATAAAATTTGAATTCCTTACCTTGTTTGGGTTGCTTCATTTTTTGGGAGACTTCATTTTGGGTGAATTTTCTTACTGTTTTGGGAGCTCTTGCTTGGAGAAATTATTGGAAAATTGATTCATACTTATGTTGGGTTGATTTTTGGATTGCTTGCATTGGAAGGAGCTTGTTGTTTTGAAAATGGAACAAACTCCATCATGGAGAGGTAAGAGCTTGTCTCTTGAAATACTCTTCTTTTGTTTATGTGAATGTTCTTGTGTGAATGTTTTGGTATATATTGTGGGTTGTTGGGTAGATGGCCTAGGAATGGTGTAGGAGAAGACTATGGAGTTATTTTTTGGGAGGCACAAGTTGTTTTAGGGAGGTATAAGGGTGGAGGGAGTTGGGAATTTTGGTTCCACCTTATAAAGAAATAGCTTCAATTTCTTTACTCGTTATGGAATGCCATAAGAGGTTGGGGAGACATAAGATAATGTGAGGAATAAGGGGTACTTGGGGGAGACATAAGGGCATGACAAGGTTTGCAATTATATTCATATATATACATATATTTTGGTGGGTTGTACTTAGGTGGTGATACCCATTTCCCCATTTGGGAGGAATAAGAAGCATCCCCCATAGTTCTTTCTCCTTTGGCTTGCTTGATGAAGCCTTAGTATTGTTTTTTTGTGTGTTAATGTAGCTGCAAAACTACATTCTTTTTTAGACTGTGTTTTTATTTTGAAATGTGCATGTTGAAATATTACATTGTGATGTGAATCTTGTTGTTGCCATGGGTTGAAATACATTTCTAATTGCTTTGTGGTTGGGGCTCAGGGGCCAATTAAGAAGGATGGATTCTCCTTTCATTGGATTTCTTGGTTAGGTGGAGAGTGTTTCCTTTCCCCTTCCTTTGTTGTGATCAAAATTGGAAGAATGAGAAGAATGCATGTTGTTGTTATGGAGCTGAGAAAAGACAGTGTGATAGTCCCTTATGAAATGAAATCTCCTTGTAACCTTTCCCACCTTGAAGTGGATGATCTATATATTATTTGTAATGGAAAGATACTTTGTATTAAGCTATGAACTTTATGTATTCGAAGTTGTGAAAGAGATATACTTTGTTCTGCTCATCTGAAAGAAAGAAATTGGAAATTTGTTATTTACATTCAAGGAATTGAAAGATGTAAAGTTGTATTGTTTTTTTTAAATCAATAAAGGATTGCAATACTTTTCTTCAATTTGCATTGTTGCATTGAAATTGATCATCAATTTGTGATTTGAAACCTCTATTTGGAATTTTGAAAGAAGAATACGTATGAAGGAAATATATGGAGCTATGTTCCTTTGAAATATGTAAAAACTAGAAATCAGACCTTGCATTTTATCTATTAAATGGTTTGTTTGTATCAAATAAATGATTTAGGCTGGAATGGAAATGAATCTCCATATTTGGAAGATGAAAAATGTTAAATAACCCTTTTAAATTTGATCTCTGTTTTAAATTTCAAAATTGGAAAATACTTCTCTAAAATGCATAGTTTGAACCTAAAAACAATAATCAACATTGAAACATTAAAATCTAGCATGCTATGTTATGAATGTACTCAATTGGGCTAAAACACTTAGGGAAAAATCCTTCAAACATTGCAAAATTGGGTCAAAACCTCTTACAGTCGTTTTGTTTTCAAGAGATGTAAAACTTTAATTTACAACTCAATTAAACACATTAACCATTGAAATATATAATAAATTCATCTAAGAATATTCCTCCATGTATATTTGACATGTTGAGAGAGGAAGAAGATCAAATTGAATAAAATTCACAAGTTAAAATTTTCCAACTCGCACTGTAAAATTCTGCAGGACATTTCCTTAAAATTTACCCCTTAAAATTTTTAAAAAACTAAAATTAATTATTTTTATGCAAAGGGGACATCGAGAGATTTCCAAAAAGTCCTTGTTTGTCCCAAAATGAGCTCTCTATCAAAAGTTATGGCCTTTTGAAGTTTTCTTCACTTGGCGTTAAAATTTTTGGGAAAAATTTCCTTCGTGGGCCCGCGGCCCGAATTTTTCCGTTAAGAACTTAGGAAATTTTTTTGAGAAAATTTTCTAAATTTTCCCTATCACCCTACTAGCCCATAGCTAATCAGAGGCTGTGACGTGGCACCATGAGGTTCCAGCGGTGGGACGGATCCCCCTTTTTACTTAGCGCTTTCAGAAGATTTTCGAAATTTTTTCCAAATTTTCCCCGCCGACCTGCAATCAATCAGGTGATGCCATGTGGCATCACAAGGCTTTGGTGGAGAAATGGGTACCTTTTTTTCCTTTGCATCTTGGAAATTTTTTGGAAAATTTTCCAAGTTTTCTCCATTGTCCCACCAACCCGTAGCTAATCACGGGGTGCCACGTGGCACCGCGAGGTGCCGGCGGAGGCACGGGTCTCTGTTCCCTCTTAGCCCTTCAAGGCATTAAGTATATTTTCTCCCCACAACCTCTCCTTCCCTGTATTAGTCTAGGAGATGACACATGTCCTTTGTGGTCTCATGGGAATTTGGGCACATTGCCAACTTTTCACCCCGCGTGGGAGAATTTGAAAATGTCTCCCGCCGCCTCGCCTTTCCCTGCTCTTCCGCGCACTACCTTAGGGAACACCACGTGTCCCTTGTGGACTTGCAGACCCATGGGAGCATGGGAACAAATGTTATTTTTTTCCCGTGTGGTAAAATTTTTCCAAGGTCTCCCTGCGGCCCGCCAACCTGCCCTTTGGGCAAATTTTCACCCCAAGGCCTGTCAGCCCATCTCTTGAAAAATATGAGGAGTTAGGAGGACTTATTTATATCAATCGAAAGGTGAGGAAATTTTCTATCCAATGAAAGTGATTTAGGAAAATTTTGAATTCATTAATTATGAGAAAAATCAAGTTGAAACTTTAAGCCTGGTACACAGTGGGTATGGTGAGGAATTTTCCCTCTGAACCTAATTGAAACTTCTAACCCTAAATTTTGGACCTTGTGACCTCTAATAATTATAAGTAAAATAAAATTATACTCTAGTAGATTAGAATTATTCTAGAACCTATTAGTGACATTTTTTGTCTTGTAACATGGTTGTAGATTCTTTAACCAAAAAAATTATTCCATAATTTTTCCTAACTAATCCTAGGTTGTTCTTAGATCTCAAGTGGGTTGTTTTAACGAGCGTTACACTTGGTATCAAAGAATTGGTTCAAAATCTTGAATGATTGGGCACACTAGAAAATTAGAGACATGAAACTTAAACCTAGCACACTTTTAAATCTAGAAAACAACTTAGTTTAGAAATTGCATATTTTTGTAAACATGGAAATTGAATAAAACTTAGAAAAAATAACTAACTCTCGCCTTGGTCTGTGCAGGAGGCATAGATGGGACAAGGAGACTTTTCACATAGACCTAGACTTACCACCACTAGATCATGCTATAGAAACCATCCTACCCTAAATTTTGTAGAATCTTGAGGATGTTAATACCGCTCTACGCGGAGGATTAGTAGGAGGATATGCAGCCAGAAATGATAGAGTCCCTTCCATTGAGGGTTAGGTATCTCCTCGACCTAGTGAAGAGCATGGAGGAGAGAACTCCCATGTAGAGTTAGCTAGGGTAGAGTCACCACAGAGGGGACATGGTGACCGAGTTTTAGAGCATAGAGAGAGTTCTCAGAGCCTTAGGCTTAAAGATGAGCATGTAGGTAGACCTAGAGGCCGTCAGACCACAATTGCATACCACATCAGGGAGATCCTGCAGCTTCGACCATCACATTATTCTAGTGATATAGGTGGATTTTAGGAAGAGGCCTAGTTGGTGAGCTTGAGTGGATGCTTCAAGCTCTGTCCTTATTATAGCAAAAAAAAAGCTCATGTTGTGATCCATCTATTAAGGGATAGAGTTGGTGTCTACTAGAGGACAGAGGAGAAGAAGCTCCATGTTGATTCTAAGATAGTTACCTAGGAGCTCTTTGAGGAGAATTTTAAGAACATATATTTGTCATGGAGGTTCATACAGTAGTAGATAAATGAGTTTCGTGACCTCTGACAGGCATCTCTTACAGTGGCTGAGTATGAGAGTAGATTTATAGATCTACTCTAGTATGTCGGTTATATGCAGGATGACCAAGTATGGCTTCATAGGTTCATCTGGGGTGTGAATCTAGACATTGGAGGTGCAGTGTGGATCCATTGTCCACAAACATTAGCTGAGGTTGTTGACAAGGCATATATAGCAGAGGAGACTTGGGGAAAGACCTAGCAGGCTAGAGACTGAGTATAGAGCCGCATACAACAGATGCATGACAACAGATCAAGGGGATCAATATCTCTTCCTCATGGTGGATAGGGTTTAGCACAATCATCTTTTAAACCCTAGCAGCAGCAAAAGTAGTAGCAGCAATCCCACCCACCTTATAGACCTCCTTAGAGGTTTGATGTATAGAGAGGTCGAAGTATGGGGCCTCCTCCTAGGGGTCCCATCAGAACACAGGGTTCCCTGAGAGCTCACTCAACAAGAGCTCACCAATAGAGACCTCAGTAGACCACATCTAGATCATAAGGATCCACACCATAGACCTCCAGAGTACCGACTGGACCTACTACACAGGGGAGGGGATTAGGCAGTTGTTTTGGTTGTTGTGTTCCTGGACATTTTTAGAGAGATTTCCCACATAACCCTAACAACAAGGGTAAGACACATATCTTAGATCCTACTGTTGGTGATATAGGGCGTAGTCATAGGATGTGTGGAGTGGTTGAGAACCACTAGGTAGAGCATCAGAGTATAGTTATTGAGACTACAGGTATCATTGGTGGTATTCCTACCTATATCTTGTTTGGTTCTGGTTCTTATGATTCTTTCATTGCACCATCTTTAGTAGAGCAATGTAAGCTGGTGGCAGTCAGGTAGGGTCATAGTTGGGATGTTGAGATGGATTCTAGAGCAAATATCTTTGTAGACTCCTTAGTTAAGTAGTGTGTGGTGGATTTGGGACCTTTCACCACTACCTCGGATCTTCGTATCCTTCCTTTGGGCTCTTATGGAGTCATCTTGGGTATGGATTGGTTTTATGCACACAAGGCCATAGTGGATTATTACCACAAGACTATATCTTGTGCAGATGATCTAGGAGTGGATTCGATGATTTTAGGGGTTAGTAGACTCATTTATATTTACACCATCTTTACTATGTAGCTTATGCGGTGTGTGTGACGGGGTCATCCGATGTATACTGTTACAGTTAGTGAAAGCATAGGATGGGTCTAGTGGACCATCGCTAGATGATCACCCCATTTTGAGAGATTTTTTTGATGTCTTTCTAGGTAATCTACCGATGTTACCACACCCATGTGAGATTGATTTTCATATAGACTTGGTTCCTAGAGTAGAGCCTATCTCATGAGCACCTTATCGGATGACCACCCCATAGCCCTGTGAGCTCAAATTGCAGCTTGAGGGCCTTTTGGAGAAATGCCTTATCCCTCCTAGTGTATCCCCTTGGGGTGCACCAGTGATCTTTGTGAAGAAGAAGGATGGATCCTTATGGCTGTGTATTGATTACCGTCAACTGAACAAAGTAACAATCAAGAATCGTTATCCCCTTCCTTGCATTGATGATTTGTTTCATCAGATGAAGGGAGCCACAATTTTCTCTAAGATTGATCTTAATTCAATATATCATTAGTTGAGGATTACAGAGGTGAATATTCATAAGACCGCCTTCCGTATGAGATATGGCCACTATGAGTTCACAGTGATACCTTTTGGTTTGAATAATTTCCCCATGGTATCTATGAGTTTGATGAATGGGGTATTCAAGACCTTCTTAGATTGCTTCATGCTTATATTCCTTGATGAAATTTTGATTTACTCATGTACACGTGAGGGGCACGAGGGGCACCTTCACCAAGTTCTTCAGTGTCTTGGCGAACAACTTCTTTTTGGGAACTTACAGAAGTGTGCATTTTTTAGACAGAGGTGCAATATTTGGGCCACATCATTTCTAGGGAAGGTATCACCTTCAATCCTTCCAATATTAGAGATATTATGGATTGGCTAGCACCCAATATGGTGACCGAGGTGCGTAGCTTCATGGGATTAGCAAGATACTACCATATATTTGTTCAGGACTTGTCTCGGATGGCACACCCTGTCACTTCCCTTTAGAGGAAAGGGAAGAAGTTTGTTTGGTCAGAAAGATGTGAGCAGGCCTTCAGTACATTGAAGGAATGTCTCACTACAACACCTATTCTTGTAGTGTCAGATCCACTGGGTGAGTTTTTCATTTACACGGATGCTTCGTTAGCAGGGCTTAGAGGTGTGTTGATACAGGAGGGAAGAGTAGTGGCTTTTGAGTCTCACAAACTCAAGGATTACAAGCTCAATTATCCGACTCATGATATTGAGCTTACAGAAATTATACACACCTTAGTTTAATGGAGACACTTTCTTCTTGGTTGAATATTCACAATTAGGATAGATCACCTGAGTCTTTGCCATCTCTTCACGTAGCCCAATCTCAATGCTCATTAGTGGCATTGGATGGAGTTGCTTTGTGAGTATGATATGGAGATAGAGCATGTGAAAGGGAAGGAGAATGTGGTGGTATAATCTCTTAGCAGATGGAGACATGTGGCTATGTCCACCTCAATGAGCATGGATTTGTGGAGCAAGATTCTTTAGTAACTTCCTCTTGATAGCTTATACATTGCAGTTCGAGAAGGGATTGAGTCTCAGAGACCCCTCGAGGGGAAGTATGATGGTTTTTCTTTAGAGGCAGATGGTATTCTTAGGGATAGAGGCTAGATTTATGTTCCTAGAGATGGATACTTGAGGTAGGAAATCTTGGTAGAGGCACATTATGCACCCTATTCATCTTATCCTGGGGTGAAGAAGATGCACATCACCTTGATACAGTTATATCATTGGAGAGGAATTCAGAGACATGTGGCCCAATTTGTGTCACAATGTTTAGAGTGCCATAGAGTTAAGGCCAAGAATCAGCATCTAGTTGGCCTCCTCTTTCATCATGTTATATCAGAATGGAAGTGGGAAACCATTTCTAAGGATTTCCTTGCTGGGATACCAGTGTCAAAATATCACCATGACGCCATCATGGTCATGGTTGATAAATTGACAAAAGTGGCTCACTTTTCTCTAGTGAAGACAACTTATACAGCTAGAGCAGTGGCATGGGTATATTTGGATGAGATCGTCAGGTTGCATGGGATTCCGTGGAAGATCACTAGTGACCGCAATCATTTGTACACTTCCCATTTTTGGACTACCATATAACATGGCCTTAGGATGAAGATCAATTTCAGCACATCATATCACCCTTATATAGATGGATAGACTAAGTAGGTGAATTAGATTTTAGAGGACATGATCAGAATGTATGTGATGGATCAACAATCTAGATGGGAGGAGTACTTGTACTTAGTGGAGTTTTCCTACAATAATAGTTTCCATAGTTCTATAGGCATGGCTCCTTTTCAGGATTTTTATGGTAGAGAGTATAGGACACCTCTTAGCTGGGACATGCTAGAAGATAGGGTTCCTCTTGGACCAGCTTTGTTCTAAGACATGGAGCAGCAGGTGGTTTTGATTAGATATAGACTGCAAGAGGCTCATGACAGGCAGAAGAAGTATGTAGATCAGCATAGGACGATCGTAGTTTTAATGTGGGCATGAAGGTGTTCCTTTGTGTTAGGCCACATAAGAGACCTATCCGTTACTGAAAAGGTTCTAAGTTAGATCCTAGATTCGTGGGTCCTTTTGAGATCTTGGATCATATCGGCACTTTGGCCTACCATCTGGAATTATCACCCATCTTGTCTCACATACATAATGTGTTTCATGTTTCAGTTCTTAAGAGATATGTTGCAGATCCTTCTCATGTGTTATATTGGACATCATTATAGGCACAATATCAGGGGCAAATAATGGTGGAGCCCATTCACATCCTAGATCGCAGGACCCTGGGCCTTCGAGGTAGATAGGTTGATTAGGTTTGGGTGTAGTGGGACGAATGTGATGAGACTGCAACAACATGGGAGGACGCTACTTTGTTACGAGTTCAGTTTCCACATTTGTTCCAGTGACTTCCAGGAGAAAGTCAAGTCTAAGGGGAGGGGGATGTAGTGCCCACTTCCCTTTAACACCTTTTTATATTGATCATGACACTATCGGCTATATTCTAGACATTATTATAGTTTTGATTTAGTATGATGTTAGATATTTGATCATAGATTATTCTTGACTTTGATTCTTATATAATGCATGATGATTATTTGAGACACTTTATATGGTGATGATGTTATACTATTGGACATAGTTAAATTATAGATGTTGTTCAAACTTGTGATATTTGGATATTGTGATTAGCCCTAGAAATGGAAAATTATTGGATGATGATATAGTTGTTGATAAAACTATAATGATATTGTTAGATTGCTTTGATGTTGTTTTGATTCATATATCTTGATGATTTTGGAAATTTAATTATATTTATATTATTTTTGGATGTTCTGATATGGCCATGAGGCCGAAGAAGGTATTTGTGTTTTATAGGTTAAAATATCACAACAAACATTGGGGGATTGGAGACCAACCACATTGGAATTCTTGATGAGTTCAACAAGGTCACCATGACAACTAGTTTTGTTTGTGTGTGTGTTTGTTAGTGTTAGGGATTCCCATGGGGGGGTCACCTTTAAATGTGACCAAGGTATTTTATGTATTTATTTTATTTTTTTTCCCTTTTGTTTACTGTTTGCATGTGTTTATTTTGTGGTGCACTAACCCCTTTCATTATTTAATTAATGTGGTAGTAATATTTTGAGTAATCATATTGTTTAGTTATTTAATTAAAAGATATCATAAGATTGTAATTAATAGAGTTGTTGGCCTTGAATTAAAGTGTTGTAAGAATATGTAAGTGATGTGTAAGTTAACTTTTGAGTAGTAAACACTCCACCTTCTTGGAAATTCGAGTTTGTCCTTGGAGGCTGATTTTGGAGGCTTGTGGGACAAGTTAAATTTGTCCCATGCCTCTTAAATTTACATACCAACCTTTCCTATGGTGGGAGGGTTAAATATATACTTTTATAATTCATTTTGGGGAAAAAAATTGTAGGTTTTGATTACACTTTTATTACATGATTTAATTTTAGTCCTTTGGGGTGTGGGTTGGATTTGAGTATATAAGTAAAGTCATATTATTCATCCATCTATTTATTATGCATTGGAGAATGAATTGAATTTGGTGTTGGAGTTGAGGATGTGTGTAGTGGCATCCTACATGTATCCACCTCATCCTCTTCTCTTCCCTCTTCTATAAAATTTGAATTTCTTGCCTTGTTTTGGGTTGCTTCATTTTTTGGGAGACTTCATTTTGGGTGAATTTTCTTGTTGTTTTGGGATCTCTTGCTTGGATAAGTTCTTGGAAGATTGGTGCATGCTTATGTTGGGTTGATTTTTAGATTTCTTACATTGGAAGGAGCTTGTTCTTTTGAACTTGGAATAGACTCCATCATGGAAAAGTAATAGCTTGGCTCTTGAAATACTCTTATTTTGTTTATGTGAATGTTTTGATGTATATTGTGGGTTGTGAGGTAGACAACCTAGGAATTGTGTAGGAAAAGACTATGGGGTTATTCTGTGGGAGGCACAAGTGGTTTTAGGGAGGTATAAGGGTGGAGGGAGTTGGGAATTTGGGTTCCACCTTACAAAGAAATAGCTTCAATTTCTTTACTCATTATAGGGTTCCATGAGAGGTTGGGGAGACATAAAATAATGTGAGGAATAAGGGGTACATGGGGGAGGCATAAGGGCATGATAGGGTTTGAAATGATATTCATATATATACACATATTTTGGTGGGTTGTACTCAGGTGGTGATACCCAATTCCCCATTTGGGAGGCATAAGAAGCATCCCCCATAGTTCTTTCTCCTTTGGCTTGCTTTATGAAGCCTTAGTATTGTTTTTCATACGTTAATGTAGTTACAAAACTACATTCTATTTTGGACTGTGTTTTTATTTTGAAATGTGCATGTTGAAAGATTGCATTATGATGTGAAGCCTATTGTTGCCATGGGTTGAAATACATTTCTTATTGTTTTGTGGCTGGGGCTCGGGGACCAATGAAGAAGGATGGATTCTCCTTTCATTGGATGTCTTGGTTGGGTGGAGAGAATTTCCTTTCCCCTTACTTTGTTGTTATCAAAATTAGAAGAATGAGAAGAATGCATGTTATTGTTCTGGAGCTAAGAAAAGACAGTGTGATAGTCCCTTGTGAAATTAAATCTCCTTGTAACCTTTCCCACCTTGAAGTGGATGATCTATATATTATTTGTAATGGAAAGATACTTTGTATTAAGCTATGAAAGTTATGTATTCCAAGATGTGAAATAAATATACTCTATTCTGATCATCTAAAAGAAAGAAATTGGAAATTTGTTATTTGCATTCAAGGAATTGAAAGATGTAAAGTTGTATTATTTTTTTAATAAATAAAGGATTGCAATAATTTTCTTGAATTTGCATTTTTGCATTGAAATTGATCATCAATTTGTGAATTGAAACCTCTGTTTGGAAAATTGAAAGAGGAATACGTATGAAGGAAATATATGGAACTATGTTCCTTTGAAATATGTAAAAACTAGAAATCAGACCTTGCATTTTATTTGTTAAATGGTTTGTTTGTATCAACTAAATGTCTTAGGCTGGAATGGAAATGAATCTCCATATTTGGAAGATGAAAAATAATAAATAGCCATTTTAAATTTGATCTCTTTTTTAAATTTTAAAACTGGAAAATACTTCTCTAAAATGCACAGTTTGAACCTAAAAACAATAATCAACATTGAAACATTAAAATCCAACATGCTATGTTATCAATGTACTCAATTAGGCTAAAACACTTAGGGAAAAATCCTTCAGACATTGTAAAATTGGTTCAAAACCTCTTACAGTTGTTTTGCTATCAAGAGATGTAAAACTTTAATTTGCAACTCAATTAAACCAATTAACCCTTGAAATATATCCTAAATTCATCTAAGAATAATCCTCCAGGTCTATTTGACATGTTGAGAGAGGAAGAAGATCAAATTGAATAAAATTCACAAATTAAAATTTTCCAGCTCACACTGTAAAAGCCTGCACGACGTTTCCTTAACATTGACGCCTTAAACTTTATCAAAATCTAAAATTAATGATCTCTATACAAATAGGACGTCGAGATATTTCCAGAAAGTCATCATTTTTCCCAAATGAGCTCTCTATCAAAAGTTATGGCCTTTTGAAGTTTTCTTCACTTGGCGTTAAAATTTTGGAAAACTTTTCCTTGGTGGGCTCTTGGCCCAAATTTTTCCCTTAAGAACTTAGGAAAAAATTTTGGGAAAATTTTCTAAATTTTCCCCGCTACCTCTCCGGCCCATTTCCAATCATAGGCCAACATGTGGCACTATGAGGTGCCATCAGTGGGATGGATCCCCATTTTTACTTAGCGCTTCTGGAAATTTTTTGGAAAATTTTCCAAATTTTCCCCACCGGCCCGCAACCAATCAGGTGATGTCACGTGGCATCACGAGGCATCGGTGAAGAAATGGGTTCCTTTTTTTTCTTCACATCTCAAAAAAAAATTAGAAAATTTTCCAAGTTTTCTCTGTTATCCCACCAGCCCACAACTGATTAGGGGATGCCACGTGGCATCGTGAGGTGTTGTTAGAGGCGCGGGTCTTTATACCCTCTTAGCCATTCGAGGCGTCAAGTCAATTTTCTCCCCACCGCCCCACCTTCCCCATGTTAACCTAGGATATACAACATGTCCTTTTTGGTCTTGTAGGAGTGTGGGAATATTGTCGACTTTTCACCCTGTGTGGGAGAATTTGAAAATGTCTCCCACCGCCCTACCTTTCCCCACTCTTCCCCACATTGCCTTAGGGAGCACCATGTGTCCCTTGTGTACTTGTGGACCTGTCGGAGCATGGGGGAAAATGTTATTTTCTCCCCATGCAGTAAAATTTTTCCCAAGGTCTCGCCGTGGCCTGCTAACCCACCCTTTAGGCAAATTTTAACCCCTGGGCCCGATGGCCCACCCTTGGGGAAATTTTTCACCCCAAGGCCCACCAACCCATATCTTGAAAAATATGAAGAGTTAGGAGGACTTATTTATATCAATGGAAAGGTGAGGAAATTTCCTATCCAATTGGAGTGATTTAGAAAAATTTGGAATGCATTAAATATGAGAAAAATCAAGTTAAAAATTTAAACCTATTAGAGAGTGGGTATGGTGAGAAATTTTCCCTCTAAACCTAATTGAAAATTCTAACCCTAAATTTGGACCTTGTGACCTCTAATAATTATTAATAAAAGAAAAATATACTCTAGTAGATTAGAATTGTTCTAAAACTTGTTAGTGATAGTTGTTGTCTTGTAACATGGTTGTAGATTCTGTAACCAAAAAAAATTATTCCATAATTTTTCATAACTAATCCTAGGTTGTTCTTGGATCTCAAGTGGGTTGTTTTAATGGGCGTTACAATATGTTTGTGCTTAGATCTTAGGGATTTATCTCTTTATGACATTAATGGTTTAAATAAAATATAGTCTGCTTCATGACTATGAAGGGGATCAGAATCCTAAAACTAAAGGATTATCCTAACGGTATTTTAAACTAGGTAAGTGAACCTACTTCCTAGCTATGTCTACTTATTTGGGTTTCATTATAACCTAAGATTTTTATTCTATTTTTTTGGGATGGCGTCCTAACCTAAGGTCTTGTGCCAAATGAATAAGGGAGAGATTACTAAAGTAATACCAGGCTACTTAACCTAATGCCTAATACTAATGGTTGTGAATTTTATCTAACCTAAGGTGGAAATTACCTATGGCAATGTTTTAAGACCTAAGGTAATTTATTGTTAGACTAACCTAATTTTTGGGAAATCTATCCTAAAATTTTTAAAAGGGGAACCTAAGGGTCACATGGCACTATGGCGAAAGTTCTAATGGAATTTAATTGATTTGATTGGGCTAAATGTATGGAGGTACAACTAGTTTTGGAAAAGGCTAGTTAACTTTAGTCGATACATACATGGAGGCTTCACTAAAGATGGAAATGAATGTTAAATTAGAAATGGCATTCGCCAGTTTTGGGAGGTGGTGGCAAGTAGAGATAAGTGCGAGATTTGGGAGTAATGGCATTAATGGACCTCAATTTTTGTGTGTAAACCGTATTGGAAACAAGGGAGGTAGATTTGTGGGAGGTTGTTTGGTCTTGCATGTCCCATGAATTTTGATTTGCGTGGAGCTATATGGTTCTTTGAACCAATAGTTTGACTTCTAATTTGCAGCTATTTTTGGTTTCTATGGTCTATTTTCGATCAAAGGAATGTATATGGGGCATTGGAAGAAAATTTGTTTGGTTGTTGATCTTTTGTGGAGAAGAAAAAGAGTGGGAATCTCGGCTGGAAGTCTTCTTCGAATTGGCAGAGGCACTATCAGGCATGATAGGCTCTATCCATTAAGATTTCTTGATTTCTTCTAAGTGATTCATTAAAACAATTCTACTCTCATGAGATATATGTTTGCATGATTTGTCTGGTTAATTACTTTCATACTTTTATGAATCTCTGGGGTTTTTGGGATGTAAATCCATTGCAAAGTACTATTAGCTTTTGGAAATTTTCTCTATGCAAGTTTAGTGGTGAAATGCATGTGAAACTTTTATTTGAAGATTTGTATTTCATTCTGAAACTTGTATTCGAGGATGGTGTTGTTCTGAACTAGCATTCATTTCTTTGTGTGGTTCTGAACCTTTATTGGAACCTTGTGTTTCATTTGAACTTGTATTGGGGCTTTGTGTTTTGTTATGAGGTTGTATTGGAGCTTTGTGTTTGTTTTGAGCTTGTATTGGAGCCTTGTGTAGTTCTAAAATTTTTTTTGAAGATTCATGTTCGACACTATACTCGTATTCAATACTTGCGTGTTCTAAACTGGTAGTCGAGTCGAGGTGTTTGGTTCTGTACTTATAGTCTAAGCTTGGGTTTTACTCAGATTCTAGGATTTGAAGTGCTTTAAACTCATTTATGGACTATCTACTTGAAAGAGACTTGAGAGATTAATTTTGGTTTGAAGTTGATTTAGTAATCTTATTTCAGATCTTCTCCTTGTAGCTTCTTATTGGAATGGTTGTGGTACTTATATTTTTGGAGATTGTACCACCTTCTTTAAACTTGTAAAGGCATGCGAATATCCAGGATAATATTATCTCCTTTTCTCTTAACAAACCTGCATCTTGTGGAAAGATTGACTATTTTTTTTTAAGGTTATTATATTGGAACTGTATATTGTTGTGGGTTTAGTTGTTATAGAGTTCGGTCGGAATAGTCGTTAACAGTTTTGATGTTTATGGAAATGCAGTATGTATTCTCCTTCTTGTGATCAATGTTTGAAACAAATACCTTTCTTGTCACAATATTTTTAAATGTAACTTGGGATTCTTTGTTGTGATTTTGTTTCAGTCACGTTGGTGGTAAGATTGGGTCATTACTTGACTTAAACATTTATTGGGTTTTCTTACTCTCTTCAGATCTTCTTAATTGATTTCTGGGTTTTATTAGAAAGATGAGTTGAATACCCTAGTGTACTGAATTTTGTATGGAAGGATACATTATCTCTAGTTCAAATTGTTTTATATAATTGTTCTTATTTGGATCGCGAACTACTTGCTCTTTTGTGTTGAGTTATTGAAGCCTTACAATGGGATTTCAGTATTTTGAGTTCGTGAGTACTTTTGAACTTGTTTAGCTTATAATGTTTTGGTTTTTCTATTCCTTGTTGGATTCAGTGTGTGTGCAAGTGTTTATACAAATTTAACCAAACTTAAAGTAAGAAAGCTACCACCTAAAAATAGCTTCCTAACCTAGTTAAAAATGGGAAATGTGCACCATCATGATGAAGAAGTGAGAAATTCCTACCCTTTAAACATTAATAAATTTGAATCTAATCAAAACACAATGTAAATGCATGAAATCTATTCCCCTTAATTGCCTAATTTAACATTAAAATGGACCTAAGTAGTCCAATGGCAATCAAATTATAATTGCTTGCTTTGATCCTTCAATGGATGCTTGGGTATGAGGCTTAGCTCTTCAAGAATGGAGGATGGAGGGCTCAAGAATGACAAAAGGCTATTAGTATGAAACTATGTTCTTACTTTTGTCTCTTGAGAGATTTAGGTGTAGGTATAAAGGTAGGAGGAGGGATCTTTATATAGCCTAATGGATAGAGGAAGCACTTCGTCCCTTTGCATGTGAGATAAAGGTAAAACATGATTAGGAATGGATGAGGTTGATTTATTAAAGGTAACCTCACTTTAGAAGGGTTTAATACATGTTTAGCAAGTCATGGGAGTTGGGGGTGTCTTAATTAATCAAAGGTGATTAACTAATAGGTAGGTGTAAGATTATAGAAGCCAATTAGAGGAATATTAGTACGATTTAGGCTATTAGAAATGGGTTAAATCAATTAAATATTTATTTACTAGTTAAATGAAGCAGAAGAATAATTAATTAATAATAATTAATTAATCTAGATAGAAGAGGTGATTAATTAATAAAAGGTCATTAATTAGGTTGTTAGCTGGATAGGTGACTTAATCAATTAGCGTATTGTAATTAATTAATGACAATAAGAGGGAATATGAGTGCTTTTGATGATATGTTGTCTATTTGTGAGAAAGGGGATAATTAGCACAATTTAAGTATTTAAATTACTTAGGCATAATTATAGGTGTCTACACATTGAATGAATATATGGGTCTCTTAAAGAGAAAGGAATATGTCCTCTTGGGGAATATATACTATTTTTGAGAGTGTACTGTGTACTTCATTTTGAGAATTGAATTTCAACTTGTGTTTGCTGAATGGGAATAGATAAACTAGTTGGTAAAGATTTGTAAGGGAAACTAGAAGTGTGATTTCTTCTAACAATGTGTTTGGTTTTGTGTTCTCTCTTGGGAACTAGTTAAAGAAATTCTAAGTTTGAAATAGGAATGGGAATTCATTTCATAGTATAAATGAAAAGGAATTATTGATTAGACCCTTTCTAATTCAAATTATTTTTTTTTAATTTTTTTTGGATAATTTCATTTGATTGAACTTCTCTATATTTTGATTCTCTTCTGAGATGGAAAATTCTTCGTGAATTGTTTGGTCTAATTTGTACAAGTCATTTGTTGTAATGGTGTAGAAAGAGAATAGTTGTATCAGTTTTGTTGAATAGAGAATGTAAACTTGTTTTGACCGATTGTCATGCCTGACTGAGTCATACTTCTTTTGGATTTGGTATTGGGAGGTTTACTCTTTTGTACCCTATCTTTTATGAATCCTCTTTTTGGATGGATTCAAGAAGATTGTAACCCTCCGTGATTCTAGCTTTGATTTTTGGAATGTCTAGTTCAGATATTTGAATGACATCTTCTAACATGTAGTATTTAGTTAAGACTTGTAGGTAGACTGTTTGGATATTCTATTCCTTCATGGATTGATTTGGGATTCTTGTTAGGTGTTGTCTCTTTAATGGTGAATCCTTATATTTTTATCCTTGAATTGAAGTAGTTGGGTGAGTTCTAAACCTATTTTTATCTTTCAGATGATTAGTGTATGGGGAACAATATGTTTTGATTCTTCTTCTTTGCTAAGTTATAGGATGATCATCCTAATATGAGCTATGCCGTATATAACTCTTTTGCTACTTAGTAAATATAATTGCGTATTTATATTCTTATAGAATTATGAAAGAATTGGATGACAAGACATGTTGTTTGTTTTAAAGTAATTGATAGGATCAATTAAACCTTATGATATAATGCAGATGTTGTAGATTATATTATGCTCCTTTCTTAAAAGTAAATTCTAACCCATTATTGTACTTCTTATTTGGTTGTTATTACTTATGTTTATTTGTATTATATATTAATTATTTCATTAAAGCAGAGTTGTTTTAATGCAAAAATTAGTGTAGTGCACCTCACTTTATTGCTTAGTGCTTATCATGCTCAGTTCATTGAATTGACCTGTGCTAGCAATTTTTGCAAATGGACATCGTAAGAGATAAAATAAGGAAAAAAAATTATGATGCATTGGCTTATTTAATTCTTGATCTTATGTAAAGAATTTTGATTCATTCTTGAGTTGTATTGGAAAAGAAAAGTTATGTTCTTTTAAGATGTTAATTTTGATTGACATGCAAAATTTCTGAAATGCATAGTCTTTTAAATGTATATTTATCATCATGAATTGAAAGGTTTTGAGTTGGACTCCAATTTGTGGTGTAGGTTATTTAGTACTTATATGACTAAATTAGTAGTGATATCTTGGTGGTATTCTTTATATTAGTTTGTATAGTACTGCTATTATCAATTAAAAAGTTAGATAAAGGGGAGAGTACAATTCCCCCTTATTATAAGGAAACTTTTTAAATTGCAAAAGATGTCGTTCTCTAACTACACAAATATAGTTTAATAATAAAATATACTTGGCACATATAATTAAACTATATGAGTAAAGAATGATAAAAGGTTATGTTAATCATAACATCTAACCATGTAGAGGAAGAATCTTCCTCTCTCAAGGAATGAAAGATAAAATGAATAGTGTTTATGATCTTTAATCTTTGTACTTCGTTCATAAGAAATAAACACTAGTTGAATCTAGGTGGATGACACACTTGATTTGGATAGCTAGGCTACATTAAGAATTAAACATTTGATGTTTGTTGTCCTATTTTTAGGATAACTGATTGTTATGCCACGTTAATGAACAATGCAAACATGAACTAATGAAGTCCTCCATATCTAATCCGGCTAGTCATGGATAATGAACTTAATGAATGTTGTAATTAGGGCTAGGCATGGTTGCTGTAATTTGAATCTTAATCCAATAATAATTATGAATTAATGACCACTAAGTGGGTATGTACATTCTTGATGAATCATTTCTAACGGATGTTGGCACATTTCAACTGCATGACTATACACTCGAGAAGTCCTGGAACTTCTCGAGGATATAGTGTTACAGTTGACATGTGGTAACACCCTTCCATATTTGTTCATCTCGATCTATACACGTTTGGACTTGAACTTAGTTTCTCTTTAGGTCAAGTTAGTAGCATTTTTAAGATAGGTAGTAGCTCTCTATGACTCAGGGTTCCTTGGCACATTTGGTTGACTTAGGTCAGATGAGTATGCCCATATACCCTAAGTCATCATGAGAATCTGTTGTTGTAGGCTCACAACACCCCTGGATGCAGATCAAGTTTCTAGGTTGATGTTCAGGCATCCAGTGTGATTGCACAACATGGAATCCTTTCTCCAAGTGTGGGACTTGTAAAGATGAGAAAGGATTCTCTAGATAAGGCTGGTTCCTATTCCTCTGTTCAGATGCACATGAAAAAATGCATAGGTTTTACTCAAAACCTAATCTAACTTGCCAAGGAGACAAAGAGAGAGGGATGCATAAAAATAAACCTAAGCTAATAGAGGTGATGCACCGAGGAATGAAGAACATCCTATCTTGCTAATAAACATAGATCATTCAAATGTGATACAAGATCATGCACAGATAACAAAACTTGCAGTGAAAGACCAGGAGGATGCAAAATGAACATAGAGAGGGTTGAGAGTCATCCATAGACATGTGTTGCTCCAAAGATTTATATAATGCACTACAGAATGCCAAGAGGCAGAGTTGTATTACAATTTCAAATGAGAGGTTTGAACTCCACAGATTCACCTGATAGGAGGAGAAGGGAGGAGCAAAACAGAAAAATGTTCGACCTTTTGAAATAAGCTCCTCTTTACAATATATAGGAAGAATGAGAGAGGGAAAAGAGAGGAAATTCAGCATCTGCCCCAACCACTTCTAGGTCATATTTTAAATCATCTCATTATGGTAGAAGTGGCGGATCCTGGCAAAACGGCGAGCTGTCTAACAGAAGCAGCGAACTGTCTGCTACACTAAAGCCGGTTGTTGGAGCGTCACTTCTGGCATTACCACGTGTCGGGGACGTTTTCTCAATTTTCTCCCTACAAACTACACCAAAATGTAAGATTGATCCCAAAATCATGTAGAGAACTTCAATAGATTTCCGTTGATATAAAGAACGTGCAAATCCGAGTTCTGAGTCAAAAGATATGACGATCTGAAGATTTAGGGCACGAAACAGGCAAAACAGGTTGGTGGGAAAAATATTTGAACTTTCCCCGTGCTCTGCCACTTAGATGACACGTGGTAGGCTCTGATTCACTGAGCAATTCTCTCCCCTCCATCTTTCTGTGGGCTTACTTTTTGAAATTTCCTTGTGGGCCCTTAAACTTGGACACGTGGCACTATTTCATTGGCTCGGGTCAGTGCTTGAAACCTCGCCCTTTGACCTTTGGACTTTCTCCCTTGTGACATGTGTCGTGATTTGATTGGTCCGCGGGTCTACCGGCTTTTCACGCCCTTCACGTACATTTGTCCCGGATGTCCCAAAATGTTTGGGACAAAAAATCCCGATCCGCCCGAAATGGGCTTCCTTGTCCCTCATTCGGCCGATGACACATAGCGTTGCTTGATTGGCTTTCGGCTCCTTTGGCTATCCGTGTCTTCCGTGTCCCTTTGTCCCAGTTATCCCAGTACTGAAGTTCTCCATTTCGGCTGAACTGGCTGGTTCATGTCCTTCATGTCCATTTGTTCCAACTGTCCCAGACTATCTAGGACAAATTCTTCTGAACCTCCCGAAATGGGCTTCCTTTGCTCTCGGTCGCTTCGCCTTTTCGCATCCTTTGCATCCTCGCGGCCTAGATGTCCCAAATGCTTAGTTGATTTTCTTCTCCTTTGGCTGAACCGGCTTTCCATGTCCCACGCGTCCCGACGGCCCGATTGTTCCTTTGCGAAAGTTCCCCTTTTCGGCCGAACCGGGTGGTTCGTGCCCTTCGCGTCCATTTGTTCCAACTTCTACGAGGACTAGGACTTAGCCAATTTTCACAATTTTTCCTGTTCCAAGCTTGTTTTTTTGCAGCCTTTTCATCTTTTCTCAGAACTTTCTCTTTTCAACCTGGACAGGAGAGTTAGAAAAAATCTGAGGGGACCTTAGAAGCATGATTTTTTCCCTAAATCGATCCATTTGCCTGGGACTTGAGAATTCTGATGCATGTTATCAAATTAACCCTGGGGAGTGAATTTGGATAACAATTTGGTGACTCAGTGGGGGAACCTACCTGCTAGGTGAAAAGACCAGTAGCCAGAAGCAGTCCATTGGGCATGGAGTTATCAAACATTTAGTTTAGAACCTCAACTGACTCAGAATGTGCAAGGAGGAAGGTGGAATGTCATCTGATGAAAGCAAGGACTGCTAAACATCTCCATAGACAGCAAGCTGTGCTAAAGCACTTAGGGAAAACAAGACTAACCTACAGCAAACAGTGTGCACAAGCACTTGGAGGAAAGAAAATCTAATCTAATATTTACAGAGGTAGTGAACTTCCCTCTAGAAGCAACGCTTGAGATAGATTCCATTGACTGGAATCTGCAGTTCTTCACCATCCAATGAGGCCAATTGAAAAGCATTGCTATTCTTGCACTTTGTGACCATGTATGGGCCACTCCAAATGGCATCAAATTTTGAATGCCTTCCCGGTTTTGCTCTGTCCACATCTCATTTCAACACTAGATCTCCAACTTGAAAAGATCTATCCTTGGCATTTCTATCAAAGGTCTTCTTGATCAAAGCTTGATCCTTTTCCATTGCTTGAGATGCCTGATTTCTGATCTCTTACAGCTCCATCAACTCTACATACCTCACCTCTATGGGCTCAAATTCAAGCAACTCCAACTGCTTCATGAGTTCCAATGTTGGGAACTCAAGTGACATGGGCAAGATTACCTCTCTTCCATAGACAAGCCTAAATGGAGAGTTACCTGTGGATCTTTTAGGAGTTATCCTATCAGCCCATAAGGCTGATTTCAGTTTGGTGTGCCAAGACCTCTAATTCTCATCAAGAGTCCTCCTGATGATCCTCAACAAGTTCTTGTTTGTAGACTCGTCCTGGCCATTACCTTGAGGGTAATAGTTTGATGAAGTGCTTAGGTAGATCCCATTCTTGACAGCCCACTTAGTCACCTTAGATCCAATGAATGCCAATGCATTATCAAAGATTATTGTAGTAGGTATGCCAAATATGGTAGTTATCCCCTCATAAAAGTCTAAGATGCTAGACTCATTTGCCTTTTTGAGTTCTACTGCTTCTGTCCATTTGGTGAAGTAGTCTGTGGCTGTCAAAATCCATTTATGCCCTTGGCTTGAATTGGGATTAATGACTCCAATGAAGTCCAAACCCCATTGCATGAATGGCTGGTCAACTAAGATTGGATGCAATGGGAGGGCAGCAAGTCTCTCTTTTCCTGTGAAGAATGCACAATTCTTACACCTCTTGATCCATGCATAGCAATCACTGAAGATTTTAGGCCAATAATAACCAGCCTTCATGATTTTTAGAGCTGTCACTCTTGGTGCAAAATGGCCACCAGCTGGTCCACCATGAAACTCTTCCAACACCCTTTGAATCTGATTTGTGCTAATGCATCTCAGCAGTACTCCATTTACATCTTTTTTGAACAAAACTCCATCAACAATGGCATACGGAACAGCCTGCACCCTGAAGTGTCTCCTTTGGGTCTTGTTCATCTCTGGAGGGCATAGGCCTGTGCCTAGGAAGTGCATAATACCTTGAGTCCAGCAAGGAGTCGGGGCAGCATTGTCTTCTTCTTGCCTGCCACTCAGCTCATGGCTGTCTTGGACTGTCAAAAGAGTTTCTTCTTTGTTGCATACTTCTTTTTGCTTCCCCAAAAAAAGTTGCTCACACAATCCTTTCCCTCTTACCAGCTTGGTGATCTTGATCTCAATGTCATACTCCATGACACGGGTGATCTAACCTACCCTTTTCTCATTCAAATCCTTGTTGAGGAGGAAGTCCTTAACCCCAGCATGTGAGACCAGCAACTGGACCTTGTTTTTTGAAACTAAATGCTTGAATTTCTTCAAGCTTCTGATTACTGCAAGTACATGCTTTTCAATAAAAGAGTACCTCACCTCGCAGTTATCTAGGCTCTGGCTGAAAAAAGCAATCGGCTGCTCATCATTATCTTTGTTCTGCTATACTAGAATGGTAGAAATAGTGTCATCACCTCCAAATGCATAGAGGATGAAATCCTTGGAGAAGTCTGGGTTGATGAGAGTTGGTGCTTGAGAGATAGCTTCTTTAATTGCCTCAAAATTTTCCTTGCCTTCTACTGTCCACTTAAAAGACATGCTCTTCTTTAACATTTTGGTGATGGGCTTGACAAGGGCTGCAAAATCTGGGACAAACCTGCGGACAAAATTGATCCTTCCCAAGAATCTCTGAAGGGCTTTCTTGTGGCTTGGCAATGGTAGTGCTCTTATGGCTTCAACCCTCTCTAGATCAATTGCTAATCGCTATTTCGAGACAATATGGCCTAGAAGTTTCCCCTCATGAGCCAAGAATATGCATTTTTTGGGATTCAATGATACCCCAAATCTTCTACACCTCTGAAATACCTGCCTCAGATGAAAAAGGTGATCCACTACATTTTTGGAGAATACAGTGATGTCATCAAGATATATCAAAACTATTTCATTGATCAACCCCTTGAATGCCATATACATTGCCCTTTGGAAAGTGGCTCCAGCATTTGATAGGCCAAATGGCATCTTCTTGTAGGCATATGTGCCCCATTTAGTTGTGAAGGCTATCTTGAACTGATCTTCCTCCCTCACCATAATCTGATTATAGCCTAAGTATCCATCAAGTAGTGAAAACCTTTCTGAACTAGCTACAACCTGCAATATTTGCTCCATGGAAGGGAGTGGATAATGATCCTTGAGAGAGGCTCTATTCAAATCTCTGAAGTCGACACACAACCTGATTTCTCCATTCTTCTTTCTGACTGGGACTAAGTTGGTGACCCAAATTGAGTGTTTGATGGGAAAGATGATACTGGCCTCAATAAGCTTGCTTAACTCTTTTCTCATGAGAGGTTCAATATGGGAATTCACTGGCCTTTGCTTTTACCTGACAGGCTTGGATTCCGGATCCAGCTCAATAGTATGTTGTGCCAACTTTGGGTTGAAACCTCTTAGATCTTTGTAAGTCCAAGCAAAAATGTCTGGGAATTCTTGACAAAGCTGAACAAAATCAGATTTCTCTTGTGAGGTACTTACTTTGCCAATCTGCAATGTTTTTCCTTCTTCCACTAAAATAGGCTCTGAATCTTCATGACCTCTTGAAGCTCATTTGGGGCACTTGGAGATGAAGTGGAAGCTTCATTTGAACTCTGATTTCTAGGAGTGGGAGAGGGAGCCAAATTAGGTGCTTGACTAGTGTTCGGGCTCTCTAAACTTGGAAACAATGGCATGGGAGGTCTAGGGGCAAGTTTGCCAGCTTGGATTAAATAATTTTCAGCCCTAATGGCAATGCTATAAGCCATAGGGATAGTTATGCCTCCCATGGACTGAATCAACATAGAAATATCAGAATTTAAAGCTTTGAGATAGTAGAGAAAAGCACCTTCTGTTGTTGGCCTAACTGCTACTGGAATCCTTTCCCAAGTTTTTTGAAATATGAAGTTGAAATCGGTCCGCTGCTCATTGGGAGCCCTCATGATAGTTGTCAGCTGCTCCAAAAGAGACAAGTTGTCTCCCTTCTCTCCAAATTGCTCATGAAGTGCAATACACAGCTGATTCCAGTTTGTGATAGAACCAGCTCCAAGGCTCCTAAACCATTGTAATGCTTTACCCTTGAATGAAGATGCCAGTAACTTGATAGCCACTTGCATGTCATGGATTTCATGGATTGCACAAAGGTTAGCAATATCTTTAACATGATCACCTGGAGTAGTTTGATTTTCTCCAGTGAAGTAGGGAATGTTTTTTAAGGCTGTAATAGGGACTGGATGTTGTGCATTGAGAGAAAGTGGGCTACTACCTGTGAAGTTGACGTAGGGATTTTTCTGAGCCATTCTAATTGGTCTTAAAACCCTTGTTGACTGAATGAAAGGCCTATCCGGTGGAGGAGTTGAGAGAGTTCTGTTTGGTGGAGATGGAGACCTCTGAATCCTTCTTCCTCTTTTCCTCCTTCTTGGAGATAATTGCAGGTATTCAAACAGCACTTCTTCTTCTCCAACTCTTGACCTTGTGGTGATTCTTCTCATGAGTTTTTAGGCCTGCACTTGGAACCAGCTGGTTCTTCCCCTTGGAGTTGCCAGATATGCAAATAATAGCTCTTTTTAAGCAAAAAAAAATGTAGCAGATGCACATCAACCCTACTACAATAAAAATGAGACCTCTAGCTCCCCCCGGGCGTGCCAAAGCTATTAGTGTAGGTGCACGGTGGCTTAAATTTTGCTGTTGATAATGAGACACCACTGAAAGATGTAGATCATCTAACCTCAGTGTCTCACCGGGCGTGCCAAAACTGTTGTTGCAGGCTCACAACACCCCTGGATGCAGATCAAGTTTCTAGGTTGATGTCCAGGCATCCAGTGTGATTGCACAACATTGAATCCTTTCTCCAAGTGTGGGACTTGTAAAGATGAGAAAGGATTCTCCAGAGAAGGCTGGTTCCTATTCCTCTATTCAGATGCACATGAAAAAATGCAGAGGTTTTACTCAAAACCTAATCTAACTTGCCAAGGAGACAGAGAGAGAGGGATGCATAAAAATAAACCTAAGCTAATAGAGGTGATGCACCGAGGAATGAAGAACAACCTATCTTGCCAGTAAACACAGATCATTCAAATGTGATACAAGATCATGCACAGATAACAAAACTTGCAGTGAAAGACCAGGAGGATGTAAAATGAACACAGAGAGGGTTAAGAATCATCCACAGACATGTGTTACTTGCTCCAAAGATTGATACAATGCACTACAGAATTCCAAGAGGCAGAGTTGTATTACAGTTTCAAATGAGAGGTTCAAACTCCACAGATTCACCTGATAGAAGGAGAAGGGAGGATCAAAACAGAAAAATGTTCGAACTTTTGAAAGAAGCTCCTCTTTACAATATATAGGAAGAATGAGAGAGGGAAAAGAGAGGAAATTCAGCATCTGCCCCAACCACTTCTAGGTTGTATTTTATATCATCTCATTATGGTAGAAGCGGCGGATCCTGGCAAAATGGTGGGCTGTCTAACAGAAGCGGCAAACTATCTGCTGCACCAAAGTTGGTTGTTGGATCGTCACTTCTGGCATTACCACGTGTTGGGGACATTTTCTCAATTTTCTCCCTCCAAACTGAACCAAAATGTAAGATTGATCCTAGAATCATGTAGAGAACTTCAACAGCTTTCCGTTGATATAAAGAACGTGCAAATCCGAGTTCTAGGTCGAAAGATATGACGATCTGAAGATTTAGGGCACGAAACAGGCAAAACAGGTCGGCGGGAAAAATATTTGAACTTTCCCCGCACTCTGCCACTTGGATGACACGTGGCAGGCTCTAATTCACTGAGTAATTCTCTCCCCTCCATCTTTCTGCGGGCTTGCTTTTTGAAATTTCCTTGTGGGCCCTTAATCTTGGACACGTGGCACTATTTCATTGGCTCGGGTCAGTGCTTGAAACCTCGCCCTTTGACCTTTGGACTTTCTCCCTTGTGACACGTGTCGTGATTTGATTGGTCTATGGGTCTGCCAGATTTTTGCACCCTTCGCGTACATTTGTCCCGGATGTCCCAAGCTGTTTGGGACAAAAACTCCTGATCCACCCAAAATGGGATTCCTTGTCCCTCATTCAACTGATGACACTTGGTGTTGCTTGATTGGCTTTTGGATCCTTCGGCTATCTGCGTCTTCCATGTCCCTTTGTCCCAGTGCTGAAGTTCTCCATTTTGGCCAAACCGGCTGGTTTGCGTCCTTCTTGTCCATTTGTTCCAACTGTCCCAGACTGTCTGGGACAAATTCTTCCGAACCACCCGAAATGGGCTTCCTTTTCTCTCGGTCGCTTCACCTTTTCACATCCTTCGTGTCCTCACGGCCCAGATGTCCCAAATTCTTAGTCGATTTTCTTCTCCTTCAACCGAACCGGCTTTCCATGTCCCACACGTCCCGATGGCCCGATTGTTCCTTTGCAAAAGTTCTCCTTTTCGGCTGAACCAGGCAGTTTGTGCCCTTCGCGTCCATTTGTTCCAACTTCTGCGAGGATTAGGACTTAGCCAATTTTCATGATTTTTCCTGTTCCAAGCTTTTTTTTTTGCAGCCTTTTCACCTTTTCTCAGAACTTTCTCTTTTCAACCTGGACAGGAGAGTTAGAAAAAATATGAGGGGACCTTAGAAGCATGATTTTTGCCCTGAATCGATCCATTTGCCTGGGACTTGAGAATTTTGATGCATGTTATCAAATTAACCCTGGGGGGTGAATTTGGATAACAGAATCTTCCTATATCAAATTATGTTGCTAACTTGGGCTAGGGAAAAACCTTGGGCAAGTGGACTAACGGTAGTCAATAAAGACCATTGTAGATAATAGCAGAGTGAGCTGAAGGACCTATTCTGAAATGATGAGTATGCCATCTAGGAATACTAACATGAATAGTATGTTTAAAATATTTGGCCAAATTATCGCAAGTTTCTTGTTGCATTGTCCTATGTGACCTAGTTTAAAGCAACATGATGTCAGATGAATATTGGTAACAAATATTTAGATAGGTTCTTTAAACAGATCACTCAATACCTAGAATAGGGTAGGTTACCAAGTATATGTAGTATACATAAAGTATTCTATACTTTAGTTCAACATGAGAGATCGGTTGGTAACTAAGTCATGCAATGAGAGATTGGTAGCATACCGAGTCATTACATCTACATATGGTTACCTGTTATGAGATTTATTGGCATGGAATGCATGTTATAAATGATGTTTTATTTAGAATAGAGAACATTACGTTTGAAAAAAAAAATCCTTGTTTCTAAAGTCTTAAAATGGGAATGTTAGATCTTTGTATCAAAGCTTAAGGTTATAGCTCTTAGACCTATTGTGTCCATAATCTGATGAAACTTAAATTTTCTTGTTAATAGAAAATGGTTAGAACAAGAGGAAATGTTGCAAATAATCCCCCACCGGAGGAAGGAGCAACAACTTCCCAGAAACTCGATGAGATCCTTGCTGCCCTATTAAACATAAGAGATCATTTGGGTGTACTTGAACAATAAGTAATGGGAAATGAGGAGGAAGAAGATGCTGGTAATAATAATCAACCACCTCCTGAGGAAAATGCCAATTTAGGTGTTGATAATAACAATGTGAACATACCTGATCATCATGAGAACAAAAAGGCTAGGCTAGCAATTGAACTCACTAATGATATAAAAAGGATAAGTCCACCCAAGTTTGATGGCACCACATTATGATATGTGGCTAATAATTGGCTCAGCGAAATAGAGAAATACTTTGCAATAAGGAATTTCTCAAAAGAAACAAAGGTGATATGTGGAGCATATGAGCTTTCCCATGAGGCATCTTCATGGTGGGAAAACCGTAAGGCTGAGTTAAACATTGATGAAACTAATATCACATGGGATCAATTTAAAGGTTAATTAAAGAAACGTTGTCTACCGAAACTTTACTATGATCAAAAAATGACTGAATTCCATAACTTAGCACAAGGAAAGATAACTGTAACTGAGTATTGGGAGCATTTTACTACACTCCTTTAGTATGTAACTCAGTATTAAACTGACGAGAAGTTCAAGATATGGAATTTCGTCATGGGATTGAATTCTGTTATAGGAGGAGAGGTGGATGTTCACATCCCAACCACGATGGAAGGGGTTATTAAAAAGGACATAAGGAAGGAACATAAATTGAAGGAAATTTCTGCCCACAAAGAGGAAGTAAGGAATAAAATCCCCAACTCCTCTTCATCATCTCTTGTACCTAAGAAAGGACCATGGAATAAATTCAGAATGAAAAGTAATTTTTCATCTGATACTAGTAAGAAAGCAGCAACAAACAAGTCTACTGGTAATGCACAGAACAACTTTGTCAAGAACAACAATAATGGATAGAAGTCCTACGGAGGTTAGATTGATAACTCTAAGGATGGAAATAAATCTGATCCTAGAAGGGGACTTGTATGAGGTTGTTAAAACTGTGACAAATATCATTACACAAATCAATGCACTTTAAAGAAAGATGATTGTAATCAGTAACACAAGATACACGCTGCAGTAGCTGACAAGCAAGCTAAAAAATAGGCCATGCCCATAGAGGTTTAGGGTAATTTATTTGGCATACCTATAACTATTATTTTTGATACCGGAGCTACTAAATGTTTTATTTCTAGTAAATTAGCATCAAAACTAAAAAGAAAAGCCGGAAACATGGATAAAACATGGACTATACATTATGGAGACAATTATGTTCATATAGTTAGTATGTGTCTTTTTGGATTAGTCCTTGACTTACCAAGTTTTTCCACTAAATTTGATCTTTGAGTTGCACCTTTAGCGTCGTATGATGTAATCATAGGTGTTAATTGGTTAGCAGAACATAAGGCTAAAGTGGACTATTTTAAAAAACATATTAGTTATTTAGATGACTTGTAGAAAACAACAAAGATTCAGGGTGTAAGACATGAGATTTCTATTAGGAAACTATCAGCTATGAAACTTTAAAAGGCCAAAAATAAAGGTTGTACCTTATATGCAATAAAGATTGGAGAAATAGCTGAAGAGAATAGCGATGTCTTGCAATGATATCCGTTATTACAAAACTTTAGTGACATATTTCTGGAAGAATTACCAGGTCTTCCACCCAAAAGGGATTTTGACTTCACAATTGAAATCAAGCCTAGAATGGGAGTGGGATTTTTCAAATTTTGAAAGTGAGAGGGAATGTCTGAAGCTGAATCTACAGGGAGAACAATAGAAGAACCTGGAGAAGGAACACATGATTGTGGAGCCCATTGGAAATAGGGAAAAGGATGGGAGACCAAGCATGTGATTAAAAATTTGGTGGGGGGGGGGGGAATAGGGATCTAGGTGTCTCAAAGAATCTGGAACCGGTTAAATAAAAAGGTAATCTTTTCCTCAAAATTTTTATCTCTTTGTTGGCTAGAACAAAAGTTTTGATGGAAGGGGCACTCTTTGCAAAATGTATGGGCTCTAGACCAAATATAGATTATTTTATAGGTTAGGCAAAGAGACGTTGGGTGGCTAATAGCACCATTGAGATCTCAGCTTATGCTAATGGGTACTTCTTAGCTATTCTACCTAGTAAGGATCACGTGGTTAAAATTTTGGCAGAAGGACCATGGTTCATTGGAAAATATCATATAACTGTTTAGAAATGAGATCTGGATTTCAATCCTTATGGGAATCCTGTTACAGAGCTCTCGATATGGGTCAACCTACCGGGCTTACCATCGGAATTCTAGGAACCAGAGGTCCTTATTAGTATAGCGAAAAAGTCTGGGCAAACCTATTTCCTTGGATCTGCTAACTAAAGAAAAAATTAGACTCACTCATGTCATATTATATGTGAATATGCATCAAGAGACATGTTTGAAAAGTAATAATAAACTTATGACCCCTGAGGGTAATTGGGTGCAACATTTTGATTATGATCGTACCCCCTTTGCTTGTAAAAATTTCATATTGGTGGGTCATGAACAACGCTCTTGTCTAGATCTCAAAAAGAAGAAGCCTAGAGTAAAATTCATGCCTCAAAAGATGGTGATTGAAAAAGAGGTGAAAGAATGGAAAAGCATTGGGAAGAATGGAAGGTTTGTTGAAATCAAGGAACAGGAGGTTCTCCAGTTAGATCCTGAAGTAGAGCCATTGAATGTACTTATCAAAACTAGAGAGGAAGGTGTGGGGACTAGTACTCAACAACAAATAAGTACCAATAAAGAAATTTAAGAAAAGGATGATGAGCCTGTTCGTCAGGTGTTGGAAGAGGAAATCCAAGATTGTAAGGACAGGGAAAGCAAAGACATAGAAGGAAAAAAACTTTCTCTGCTAGTTGTTGAAGGACTATCACTGGATGAAGTTTCATCTATAGGGAATAGCTCTTTTGCATAAAGAAAAGAAGAAGATTTAACAATGTCAAATGGGTTTGGGATCCTATTATATTTTGTAGTTGACACCTATGAGGTGATAGGATCACAAAATAAACTTGTGAGTAAATCCAAACCTATCAACCATAGTAGCTCAAGAGCTAACTTTGGTAAAGATTCCATCCAAAAGGGCATGAAAATTAATAAGGAAGTAAGGGAGACAAATTCAAGAAAGGAATTAGATGTAAGTATTCAGAAAACTCTAGGAAATCTATTCCTCGTAATAAGAATGTTAAATGATTATTCTCTCCTGGAACATTAGGGGGTTGAATAACCCCAAAAAACATAGAATAGTGAAGGATCTTAGATTGAAAAATAAACTAGACATTTTCATGATTCAAGAAACTGTATGGAAAGATTTAAAGAAGTGAGAAGGTCTATTTGGAAAGATAGTTGTTAAGAAGGGTGCAATTCATTGGGATCCTCTAGAGGTGTAGTCACGCTCTGGGATCCCAAAATTGTGCATGGTATTCCTATAATCACTATTTTGGGGCATGTGGAAATGTGTTTTACGAATCTGAACTCAAAGAAATCCTGGTATGTCTCTAACATTTATGCTTCTAACCTAGTAAGTGAGAGAAGAAAATTTTGGCAAGATCTCTCTAATTTCAAGAATTTATTCAAAGCTAAAGATTGGATTATTGGAGGAGATTTCAACTCCCCCCTTTCTCTAGGGGAAAAAAAGGGGGCATCACTTCCTTTAATGAGAGTATGGAGGACCTTGCTGATTTCCTTAACAATAATGGTTTGGTGGATTTGGATTTGAAAGGTTCAAAGTACACCTAGGCTAATAGGAGAGTTGGGATAGAGCTTATCCAAATCAAACTTGATAGGTTTGTTGTAATTCATCTCTATATGATCAATCAACTCTACTCTCTGAAGACTCTCCCCAGAATTGGCTTTGATCATAACCCTATCCTCCTTAATCTTGGTTTAAATATGATCAAGAAAGCTAGACCATTTAGATTTGAAAATATTTTGTTAGACCACCCTGAATTTTTCAATAAAATACAAGAGTGGTGGAATATCAGGGTCTTTGGGGTGGCCAGTTAACGAATAAGTTACAAATTAAAGCATCTCAAAGGTTTCCTCAAAAAGTGGAACAAAGAGGTCTTTGGTAACATCTTTTAGGAAAAAGGTAGAGTGGCTGAATATTTGAGGAATATTGAGGTACTTTTTGATCTTGATGGTCTTAATCTAGTGCTTAAGGAGCAGGAACAAAATCTTTTGCTTGAGTATCATGATATCCTGGAAAAGGAAGAAGTCTATTGGAAGCAGCAGTCGAGGGTGAAATGGCTTAGGGAGGGGGACAGGAATACCAAATTCTTCCACTTATCAGCCACCTCCTAGAAAAACCTCCTCAAGATAAATGAAATTAAGAATGAAAATGGTGAGATCCTCTTGGAGAGCAAGGAAATAAATCAAGTCATCATAAACTATTTCAAGGATCTTTTTTAGCAAGGTCAAGGGATTGAGGAGCAGAAGAAAAACAATATCCTAAACTTGTTCCAGAAATTCATCTCCCCTGAAGAAAATTGTGAGCTCTTAAGGATCCCTTCTGAGGAGGAAATCATATTTTTGGTCTTTGATATGGAACCTGACAAGTCACCTAGGCCTGATGGTTTTTAGGATTTATTTTACCAGAAATGTTGGGAGCTGATTAAGAAAGAATTCATTGAAATGGTCCAATATTTCTTCAATAATGGGAAGCTCCTTAACTAGCTTAATAATACTTTCTTGGTCCTTATTCCAAAAATTTCAAGGGCCAATGAAATCAAATATTTTAGACCGATTAGTCTTTCTAACATGAGTTGTAAAATCTTGACTAAAATCTTAGCTAGTAGAATTAGATTGGTTCTCTCCCATTTTATCTCTAAAAATCAGGTGCTTTTATCTTGAGTAGGTAGATTACTGAAAGTATTGTGGTGATTTAGGAAGCCATCCATTCCATTGTTAATTCTAATAGATCAGCTATGTTCCTTAAGTTAGATATGCACAAGGCCTATGATAGGATTACTTGGTCTTTTCTTGGTGCCATCTTGAATAAAGTAGGCTTTGATAATACTTTGGTTAGAATGATTATGTCCTGCATATCTACTGCTAGTTATTTAGTCTTGTTCAATGGCAGCCCTGAGGACTTCTTCAAAACTAGTAGAGGCTTGAGACAAGGTGACAGCCTATCTCCTTTCCTCTATGTTATAATGGTTGAATCTTTGAGTAGAATTTGTAAGAAGGTTTTTCTTTCTAGGAGTATTCAGGGAATCAATATTTCTAATGGTCTCCCTTTGATCTGCCTCAACCAATTTGTTGATGATAACTTCCTGATGGGAAAGGCCTCTGTCCAAGAAGCCACCAACTTCAAATATTCTCTCAAGGACTATGATTTGGTCTCAGGGAAGATGGTTAATTTTCTCAAAAGCATTGTTTACTTTATTAATGTGGATAAACAATTCCAATTAAGGCTAGCTTTCATTCTAGGTTGCAAAATCAAGTGTTTTCTGGACTCTTACTTATGAATGCCTCTTATCTACAGAAGGCCTGACATATCTTTTTGGAATGGCCAGTTGGAAAGACTAAACAAGAAACTTTCCTCCTGGAAAGGTCTCCTTCTCTCTCAGGTGGGAAAGATAAAACTCCTTATGAGCTCTCTTCAAGGATTCCCCATTTACATTATGTCTCTCTTTAAGCTCCCGCCAAAATAATTGATGCTCTAGAAAAAAATCAAAAGAGATCTCTCTAGGCTGGGGCCTCGGAAAATTTTTAATTCCCTCTGGTGGCCTGGGAGAAGGTCACTAGGCCAAAGATGTGTGGTAGTCTGGGTTTGAAAAGTATACCTATTATGAACAAATCTTTGGTTGCTAAAGTTGGCTCGAGAATTTCTAGAGAGGAAGGAGTATGGATTGATATAATAAAAAATAAATATCTACGGAATTTAGGTAGAATTGACTAATTCTTCTTTCATGAAAATATCCCAAGAGGATCTTTCCTCTGGAATTATCTGCAAGATTCAAAATATATCCTCTCAAAGGGATCCCTATGGGAGACTGGAAAGGAGAACATGATCAGATTTTGGTGGGATAGTTGGATAGAAGATTCCCCTTTAGTAGATCAAGATATATGGAAGGAGGTTGCTCAATTCTATGAGGATAATGGTAAAATATGGATAAGATACATCTAGATTCATGATGATGAGGTCCAATGGGAAACCATAGTTTCTCCCCCTGATTATGATGGAAACATAAAATATTTTCAAGATCTCAATAAGAAAATCAGGGAATTTCATATCCCCATCTTCCAAACTAAGGAGGATTCCATCATTTGGAAAGAGGAAGACTCTGGAAACTATTCTATTAAATCTTCCTATAGCTTACACTTCAAGAAAGATTTTCCAAAAGAGTATTGGGGTAAGTTATGGATAAAGGACTTGATCCCTAAGATCAATATTTTTTATTAGCTGGTTGATCAAAATAAAATCTTGACAGTTGAAAATCATATAAAAAGAGGAATGTAGCTCCCTAATAGGTGCACTCTTTGTCAGAGAGGGGAAGATAATGTGAATCATATTTTTTTACATTTCCCTTTCTCTAAAGGTGTCTTCTCGCTAATTTTGGAACTTTTCAACATGTAATGGATTATGCCTTTGAATATGGAGGATTTTTGTACTCAATGGGAGAGCCCTTTTAGGTTTCCTTATCTGGCCTAGGCCTGGAAGATTACTCTACCTCATCTCTTATGGGGTTTTTGTAAAATAAGGAATGATAGTGTAGAGATCAGAAACCTCTAATTGTGGTGGCTAAAAGGAAAATCCTAGCTGCCATTAAGTAAAATCTCAAACTGTTTAAAGGTAAAACAAAAAATCCTTGTCCAAAATGGGAGCAGGAAGTGCTGGATAAGTTTGCCTATAGTCCGGTCAAGAACAAAAGTCCTGATAAGAATGTTATCTGGATTATACCTTTGGGAAATACAATCAAGATCAATTTTGATGGGGATTCAAAGGGGAATCCTGGTCTAGCTGGGGGTAGGGGAATCTTAAGGAATAATGAGGGTGATTGGTTATTCATCTATGCGGGTCCCCTGGGAAAGTAGACTAATAACATGGTTGAAGCTAGAGCCCTCCTTTTGGGTATTTTGGTCGCTAAGGAAAAAGGCCTTAAGGACATTTAGATTGTAGGTGATTCCTTAATTGTTATAAATGCTCTCCTCAATAGGAGTAATATCAATTGGTCATTAAAAAACATCATTCAAGATATCAAGGAATTGCTAAAGTTTTTTGACAAGATATATATTAATCATACCTTGAGGCAGGGAAATAAATGCGTGGATAAGATGGCCAATGTGGGAGTCCTTACTAATGAGTACAAAATTTGGTGCAAAGGGGAGAGATTACCCTTTAATATTAACGATGAAATCATTAAGGATAGAAGGCATTAAGATTAATGATAACGACATGAGTGGGGGAAGGTATTTCAGGTACTAAGATAGCTTATACAAAAATCATTGTTCTAGTTCAAACTTTGATAGGGAGAAAATCTTGTGGGTTGTGAAAATATTTTTCTGGAATGAAAACTTTAACAAAGTTTAGATGGGTGGAGATAGGATTCGAGTGGAACCCGCCAGTCAGAACATGGAGGAGAGAAACAAGGATCTTTAGAACAAGCTTAAAGTTAGAGGATTTAGCAATTATATTGCTAAATTACATGGTCACGACTCAGATCTGTCTAAGGACTTTGAAAAATCTTGGAAAGAGGGGGTTTTTACTATATGTGGTGTGGAGGTTGAGGTCTTGGAGTCCAATATTGCTAGGGTGATTGATATGAAGATGGATGGGTTAAAAATCTATAAGGAAAGAACCCGTAGAGACCTCGAGATTGAGTGATTTTTTGTTGGCAAGGAGACTTGTTTCTTCTTCACATATGGTATTGCACGTTTGTGCATTCCTAGAGTCTAGAAGGATGTTTTCCTTCAAGTTATGAAATATATTACACTGGAGGGTAAGTATAGAAAAATATATACCCATCACATGACCTTCCTCAACATGTTTTGTCATAAGGTTATGGTTATTATTCCCTTTTTTCTAGCCACCTCTCTTTTAAATTCACTGACGGCTTTCCAGAATGAGAAAGTTGAGCTACCCCTACATGAGGGCTTGAATCTTCTTCTAGTTGAGAATGGCAAGCTAGTTCTCGATCATCCTTTGACAACATCCCTAGAGGAGCAAGACGAGAAAGATGACATTACTCTTGCGGAGTGTCATAATAAAATGAAAGAGGGTAAGGGTACCCTTTGGGGGAATGAGAAAGATAAATAAAAAATGAGGGAGGTGGTGGGGAAGCTAGTGCTTCCAGGAAGAATGAATGTGTGGGATACCCCATTATTTTTTGAATAATGAAGCAAGAAGATGTTTTATTTAGAAGGGGTCCTAAAATCCATGGAGGACACAAATGAGGGGCAAAGGGAGTCCATTATGAACATCATCAACATTTCAAAGAAGATGGTCGTGGATTAGGTCAAGATAAAACATAGAATGAATGAACTAGAGATTCAGGTTAAAGTTCTACTTGACAGGGTGGAGGATATTGAAGGGGAAAAGAAAAGGAGGAGATTCAACCTTCAGATAAGTAGCTCAAAGGAGGAGTAGGTGTTGGATGGTACTGGAATCTAGGACGGTTGCTGCTGGCCTGGGGCCTCTGGTGGTTTTTTTACTTGTCGCAGAGTTTTTTTTCATCTCTGAATTGTGTGTAGACTACTGGCGAACTGTGGTGCCCTATTGCTTCTTGGTCTTTTTTGTCCTCTCTAGGGTCTAGATCGTGTAATGTAAGAGTTAAGCCTGTTTAACTCATCTTTCTAGGACCCCTTTCTAGGTTTTCATTTTGTTTTATTTCTGGTTGTATTCATCTTTTAATTCTTGCCCCTAGGAGCCGATCCCTATTTTTTGCCTAATCTAATAAAAAAATCAAGCCTGGAACCGAGCCTATTTCTAAGGCACCATATTGAATGACTACTATAGAATTAGTAGAGCTTAAGACTCAATTGTAACATCCTCATTTTTATATATTAGAACAAGTAAATTTTTATTTTTATTTTATAAATGCTTCCTGGTTCTAAATACATAATTTAGATCTCGCCAATCAAAACAACCATTCTTATAACAGATAACCATATGCAACTGTAATGACTTGGAGTGCCTCCGATCTATTCATTCCATGACTTGGTAATCTACCGATCTATTCATGTGTATTAAGAGTTGGCGTTTTCACTTTAACACAATACTCTTGCGGTTCTCTTCCCTAATCTAGGATTTAGAATGCTCTGTCCAAGGAACCTATCTAAATAATTGTTACCATTATTCATCGGCATCTCATCCCTTAGACTAGGTGACTTAGGACAACATAATCAGCAACTTGTGATACTTTGGCCAAAGATTTGAAACATACTTCTTATGTCTCGTATTCCTTAACGACATACTCGTCAATCTGGAATACGTCCTTCACCCCATTCATATGTTATGTAGAATGTCTTATACTGACTTCTGTTAGTCCCTCCTATCCCAAGTTATTCACTCGGAAACGGATTAGTAAGGTGACAACGTTATATGGATGCTCCTGAGGACTAGGGATACGATGAATACTGGGTCAACCCTAGTTAAACCAATGTGTCAAGATACCCCGAGTCTCCTAGGCAACCTTATAACGTGACCACATTCCTAATCGGTCCCAGAGTAAATTGTTCGAGTTTAAGGTGTAAATCTTAACGATCAATGCAAAGGGTGTCGTCATAAGTAACCTGCATTGTTGTATGTTCGATAAGATCCTAATCTTCTCGAAGGTACAACCTTGCAGTTGACTTGTGCCGTCAACCTTTAAATCCACCTCGAAAAGATCTACATAGAATATACATAATTCTAAATCAACGAAATTGGACAATTACTCCCATCCTTCACATGAGATTGCTAACCAAACCCTTTTTAGGTTTATATCAGTTCCCATAACTGAATTTATATCTTACTTAATAGTATCAAGATATAATGATTAAGATTCCAATTAAATGTTGACCTGGCTTAATCAAGACTAGGAATTAATAATTTAATTCAGCTTGTTTAACATCCTGCTTAGGTTTATTTTTACCCTAGCTTCCAGAATACAGTGATCTAAATTTCAATTTAGCTTTAGATAGAACATACTAGAACTGCTAAACAATCATAAGTATTCAATCACATATTCTTGCAAGCTTACATTGATAATCACAAAAGTCTCCAAATTATACAATAATAACAATGCTCTTAAGATCATTTGAACCGAAGAAGGTCAAACTATCAAGATACGAATACAAACATATAAGTATCAAATATCTATTTCCATTCCTTTCAGAACTAATCAAATACATTTTATGCATTCAGCATACTTGATACAATACTCAACGAAAAAAAAACATCTTTCCTCATATAGTACATTTAGAGAATCAAGCTGTAATTCATCATAAAACCAAATTAAACAATCTAAACATCCTATCAGATCTACATGCTTTTACCACTTACGGCAACCATCTGCAAAAATTGTCAACATGGGTCAGTTCGATGAACTGAGCATGATAAGCACTAACTCTTAAAACAATTGCAATCCACCAACTATTTTCATTAAACACCCTGTTTAAATGAAATCACTTCACCAAACAAGTAAACATATTTCAGACTATGCTCTTGAAATACAACAAACTATACACGCGTAACTCCCATTATAGTCACTAAATAGTCCTAGATACCTTTCAAATATTTCATCAAAACGTTAGTGACCAAGAAGACAAATGCATCTAAACAACTATCCATCTGAATCCCAAGGACAGAAACATCAGGCGGAGTAATATATTCAACATATAAATGAATATCATAACCTTTCATGATTCCATCAGCATGTTAGAACAATTCCAAAAGTTAGATAAAAATTATATCAACATATACTTTACAACAGAAGAGAAATAAAACGAATCATACATATTTCCCTCAAAACTAGCTCATGACTGTACCGTCTCTCCAAGAGCAAAGCATTCACCTTAAACACAAGCAAATAAATCAGACGAGACCACCAGAAGCATCACAGTTTGGTTAAAATTTAAATTAAACAATATCCTGTAGCTTACTAGCAGTACAACAGCTCTCGCGCCAAGGCAGTGATGAGTATTCTATCCTAAATAGACTCCACATAACCTTCCATATTATTATAGGAACGAGAAAATAGCTAGCGTAATCACTTGTCAAGGCACAACTGTTAACTCTTTATCTCAGTCAAGCACAAGACAAGAAAACCTCAACAACAAAGACGTAATCACGCACAAACATGACAACAATCCCTCTTAACAACATATAGCTCATTCTAATCCCTACTAACACTGTAAGGCTTTAGATCCAAGGTCAAAATCAAAAGAGCTTCTCTTTTATCGCAGTCAACAAGAGACTCATTAACATTAAAGCAAATGATGTTTCCCTATGACTATGCACAGATATTCATACGAAATCTACGCAACATGCACAGCCTCATTTAACTGGAATTATTTAGAAAGGAAACATAACATACCGTATTCACATCTGAACTCATTCAGAGGTTGAAAAGTATGGTATTCACGGCCCACTTCTACAGAGGCCAAGATACATGATATCTATATATAAATTAAGGAATCCAACAGATCCAAAAATAATAAGTGTTCATAATCAAGCTTATATAGAAGCAGAAACACTGGTTACCTATCAAGGATTTCAACTGAATCCAAACAACAGTATTCACGATAAAGCTTCTACAGAAACTGATGTACAAGATAAATATAAGTTAAGGATTCCAACCGTGCCAACAATGGTAAATATTCACAATCATGCTTATACAGAAGCTAATTACTGATTTCGTAACAAGGAATCCAACTGAGCCTCTACAACAATATTCGCTCAAGCTTACATAGATAGGAAACGTAAAAAGTACACCAACTGAGTCTGTACCAAAGTTTCATTGCTAAACGAAGGTATTCATTACAAGATAATAGAAGTCATAATACCAGTTACCCCTCCAGGACTCTGACAGAATCAAACTACCAGTATTCACATACATGGCTTCTACAGTAGTCCTTAATATATGTACCATTCCATGGACTCCACAGAGTCATTTTGTATATAAATAAATATATTGCAAACTATCAATGGGTTGAATCCCATAATCGCAACACAAGGGGGGGGGGGGGGGGAACAACTTCTACAAGGTCGCATTGAAATACTGTAAACACAGCAAGTTATCCGCTCACAAATAACTTTAAGTATCATAGCGAAACCCAACAAGATTTAGTAACCACCACCTATAATAACCATGACAGAACTTACAAAGAAGTCGAATTATACTGAACATTCAAACAAAAATCCAACAGTATCCTTTCCGACAAGTATCAACAACAAGTATCAACTGTAGCCTGAACCCAACAAGGAAACAATTCATGGGATCTCAAAGAGTAGGTTTAGTATACCTTCTTGCATGCATTTCACAAACTTTATCCGGAATGCAAAAAACAACAAGATAGAGCAATAGTTCAAAACACAATACACACCCATCAAGGGTTAAATTGAAAAAATTGAACCAGCAAGAAGATACAGTAATAAAATCACACAAAGCTACCATAAAAACCATCTGAACCCAAATATCATCTGAACAGAGTTGTTCTAATGAAATCATTTGAAAGAGAACAAGATTTTTAAAGGTTAGGGCCTAACATGCCTGGTTATTTTCTTAAAAATATGAAGAAGACCACTGAAAGAGCTCGAGCCTTCTCCTCTTTTTCCAAGTTAGATTCACCAACAAAAATTTGTTATTTCCATGACTTATAAATTTTCCTTGCCAGAGAAAAGAGAGAGTTACACTCATATTTTCCATGCAACTCCAAGAAGACTGGTGTGAAGAACTAGTGATCAAACAGAGGGAAAACCGGAGCGCATGAAAAACCAAACAAACTACTAGTTTTCCATTTTGCATGCCTTCCCGTGAAACCCAAGCTCGAAGACCAAGCTCATTAAGTGCATTTACTCCTAATTTCCCACTCAATCTCCATTGCCACCGACCACCATAGTTGGTGATGGACAAATGAAATTCAAAGACCATATCTAACTTTGGTGACTTGCCACGTCGGCTCTTGCTAGCCGTTAAAACTTCTACCATCTCATCTGTCCTTCATGCTTATCTACTTATTTGATGCCACATAAACTGCCGCCCATGGCTTGCACCCTTCCATAGGTCCCCTTTCTTCCTTTTCCATTAGTTAGGTTAGTAACATAGGTTAGGATTTAAGATGCGACTTAGTCTAACCTCCATAGCACAAAGTTACTAACTTAGAACATTTAGCTTATAGCTTAGGCCTAGGTTAGATTAACACTAATCTAACCCTTAGATCATAGTTTAGTTTTAGGTTACTAACCTTAATAAATCTAGTTTAGGTCTAACATTTCAAATGCTCAGAAAAAGAACCTACAACATACATTCACGAACAGGATTCACTCCTGAACTGCCAATAGGCTAGTGAATTAAATGTATCTGAATTATTACCTGGTCCACGATCAAGACCTTCCTAATATTACAATATCGGGAACCAATTCATTTAACATGATCAGCCTGAGTTAGACTCCGGAACAGTTTATTCAACGCAGTCAGACCTTGCAACCTGTGAACGGTCTATAATTTTAGTTCATCCCGAATAAACTTAAAGCATTACTTGGATCAATGCCACTGATCCAAGGTTGGGTCTTATAGATGGATAAATCCACAATTCATTTCGAGATTAGATTAAACTCAGGTGTAAAATGAAAGAAATAAAAGAGTCCAATTATATTCCAACTCAGTCAAAGATATGCAATTTCAAAGAAGATACAGTCCATATCAAGCAGTTCAGGGTGTTACACAATTGCAAGAAATTTTATCTAAAGGTTTGATTAGACCAAGTGTTTCACCTTGGGGAGCACCAATAATTTTTGTGAAGAAGAAAGATGGAACACTTAGATTGTGCATTGATTACAGAATGTTAAACAAAGCAACAATCAAGAATAGATACCCACTGCCTAGAATTGATGATCTATTTGACCAGATGCTTGGAGGATCAGTATATTCTAAGATAGATCTTTGATCTGGATATCATCAATTATGGATTAAGGATGAGGAAATTCATAAAACAACTTTCAGAACAAGGTATGGACATTATGAGTTCACGGTTTTACCATTTGGATTAACAAATGCACTTGCAACATTTATAAATTCAATGAATAATATATTTCAAGAATACTTAGACAAATTTGTGCTCGTATTCCTAGATGACATTCTCATATATTATAAAATCATAGAGGAACACCATGAGCATTTGAAGATAGTTTTGGAAATTTTGAGAAAGAGATGGTTATATGGTAACCTATCTAAATGATCTTTCTATGACACAAAAGTGCACTATTTGGGACATGTAATAAGTAAGAATGGAATTTTTATAGATCCTTCAAAAATTGTAGCTATAATTGAATGGCCTACACCAAAGAATGTACATGAAGTTAGAAGCTTCATGGGGCTTACTGGTTACTATAGAAAATTTTTTAAAGATTTTTCTAAGGTGGCTGCACCAATAACTTCTTTATATAAAAAGGATAAGAAGTTTGTTTGGAGTGAGAAATATGAATCTACATTAAGAAATTTGAAGGAATAGTTAACTTTAGCACCTATTCTAGTGGTATCAGGCCCTAATGAAGACTTTATGGTAGTAACAGATACATCTGGTGAAGGTCTAAGAGGTATTTTGTTACAAAATGATCATGTCATAGCTTACAAAAGTAGAAAACTAAATTTATATGATTTGAATTATGCTCCACATGATTTAGAGCTTGCTACCATTGTACATGCACTACAAGTTTGGAGGCATTACCTACTTCGTAAAACCTTTTGAATTAAAAACTGATCATCTTGGGCTAAAGTATATTTTCACTCATCTAAATCTTAATGCAAGACAACGAAGATGGTTAGAGTTTTTGTCTCAGTATGATTTTGATATCAATTACATCAAAGGCAAGGAAAATAGAGTGGCTGACGCTCTAAGTCGTAGGAAGCACATTTCTTATCTTATAACATTGAGTACTCAGTTTAAGGATGAAGTAAAAATTGTTATGGAATTTGATTCTTACTTTCAATAAGTAAAAATAGTGCTTGCTACAGATCCAAATGATGTGAGGTATAAAGGTTTTCACTTTGACAATGAAGGAATCTTAAGATTTGAAAATACAGTATACATACCTTTGCTAAATGATTTAAGAAATAAATTATTAGCAGAATTTCACAATTCACCTTCTTCTGGACACCCTGGTGTTACAAAGATGTTTGCTGATATAAAATAGCAATACTTCTAGAAAGGGATGAAAAATGATGTTATTGATTTTGTGACACACTGCCTTGAATTTCAACATGTTAAAGTTGAACATATGCACCTAGCTGGTTTATTGTATCCTCATAGCATACCGCAGTACAAGTGGCAAGTAATAAGCATGAAATTTATACAAGGGTTACCTATGTCAAGAAATAAAGATGATGTTATTTTAGTAGTTTTTGATAAAATAATAAGGAAGCACATTTTATTGCTAGTAATCTGAAGGAAGATTCTCCTATATTGGATAAAATATTTGTACACAAAAAATTTAGATTACATGGAGTACCTGAATTAATCATATCTAATAGAGATCCTAGAATGACGTCAAGGTTTTGGAAAACACTTAATGTAGCTCTAAGAACTAAGCCAAATTTTAGTTCTGCGTATCATCCAGAAATAGATGGACAAACTGAAAGAGTTAATCAAGTTTTAGAGTATATGTTACAAATGTATTGTATGGATCAGTAGTATAAGTGGGAAGAGTACCTTGCACTAGTTGAGTTTACATATAATAACGCATATCATGCCTCACTTAAGATAACACCTTTCGAAGAATTATACGAAAGAAAATGTAGAATCCCTGTTAGTTGGGACAACATTGAGGGTAGAGAGATAATTGGACCTAAAATCCTTATAGAAATGGAGCAAGTTAAAATTATTTGTGAGTGCTTGAAAGAAGTAGCTGACAGGCAAAAGAGTTATGCTGATTTAAAGTGGGTTGACAGGAAATTTTAACTTGATGAGAAGGTCTTTCTTTGGGTTAAATTGAAAAAGAGCTCAATAACTTTTGGCAAGGCTGCCAAGTTATCACCTCATTATGTGGGACCCTTTGAGATAGTTGAAGTAATCAACCTTGTAGCTTACCGTTTAGCATTACCTCCTTCTTTGTCATGAATGCATGATGTTTTCCATATTTCTTTGCTTAAGAAATACATTTCATATTTATCACATGTGTTAAATTGGAACTCCTTACAAGTCCAAGACCTAGGAATAATCATGATTAAACCCATACAAGTGTTGGAAACTCACCAATTACATTTAGGAAATCATGAGATAAGTCAATGTAAGGTCTAGTGGGACCAGTTTAATGAAGAAAGTGAAACCTAGGAAAACCTGGAAGATATGAAACCTACTTTTCTATATTTATTTGATCAGAATTGACTATTATGACTGATAAAAATTTGTGATTTTATCTTTATATGTCAATAAGTATGCCAGTTTGGGGCAGATAACTATTTATTTTTAATAAACAACTATGTGAATGTTGATTTCTAGAATTTTAAATTCTGATATTATTGTAAACATATGTTAAGAAAGTGAATAAATTGATTATCATTAATGCAATTATCAAAGTGAGATAATCATCAGGACTATGTTCTTTTTAGGAGGGAAGTATGTAACACCTTGGAAAAACTATTATATTTCTCTTTGTATTACAAGCGTCGGCGTGTGATTTTCTTGAATGAGGTGTTTTCCCTTGATTGTTGAAAATCAAGCTTGTTATGGATAAATCATTTCTACTCTTGGATGGAAATGATATGGCTTACAAGAATCAATTTTCACTTCTTATTGATAAGCTGTAATCTGGTTTTGAGAGTTGCAAACTTGTCTCTTTAACGGACTCATCCTTGGATCAATTTCATTGATCCAAGAAATGTTTTAAAATCTCCTTACTAGATTAAATGATAAATTGAAATTCATTAGTTTGAGAGACATAGCAGACTAAACTTTTGTATTTTACAAATTCTATGGCCTTGTGTGAACGTACCTTCATTCTGTTATATGTTTGTGTTTGGGTCTTTTGGATTGAGCTCTGCAGGACATTAATGAGGTAAACAAAATATAGTCTACTTCATGACTATGAAGGGGATCAGAATCCTAAAAATAGATGATTATCCTGACAGTATCCTAAACTAGGAGCACCTACTTCCTAGCTATGTCTACTTATTTGGGTTTATTCTAACCTAAGATTCTTATTCTATTTTTTTGGGATGGCATCCTAACCTAAGCTCTTGTGGTAAATGAATAAGGGAGAGATTACTAAATTAATACTAGGCTACTTAACCTAATTCCTAATACTAATGGTTGTGAATTTTATCTAACCTATGGTGGAAATTATCTATGGCATTGTTTTAAGACCTAAGGTAATTTATTGTTAGACTAACCTAAGTTTTGGGAAATCTATCCTAAACTATTAAAAAAGGGAACCTAAGGGCCGGATGGCACTATGACGACGATTCCAATGGCATTTAATTGATTTGATTGGGTTAAATGTATGGAGTTACAACCAATTTTAGCAAAGCCTAGCTAAAATTTAGTGGAGACATATGTGGAGGATACACTAAAGATGGAAATGCATGTTAAATTAGAAATGGCATTTGCCAGTTTTGGGAGGCAGTGGTAAGGAGAGATAAGTGGGAGATTTGGGAGTAATGACATTAATAGACCTCAGTTTTTGTGTGTAATCCATCTTGGAAAAAAGGGAGACAGATTTTTGGGAGGTTGTTTGGTCTTGCATGTCCCACAAATTTTACTCTACATGGAGCTATCTGGTTCTTTGAACCAATAGTTCGACTTCTACTTTTGTGGCTATTTTTTAGTTTTCTGATCTATTTTGCGATCAAAGGAATGTATATGAGGCATTGGAAGAAAATTTGTTTGGTTGTTGATCTTTTGTGGAGAAGAAAAAGAGTGGGAATCTTGACTGGAAGTTTCCTTCAAATTGGTAGAGGCACTATCAAGCATGATAGGCTCTATCCATTAAGATTTCTTTCTTTCTTCTAAGTGATTTATTAAAACAATTCTACTCTCATGAGATATATGTTTGCATGATTTTTCTTGTTAATTACTTTCATGCTTTTATGAATCTATGGGGTTTTCGGATGTAAATCCATTGCAAGGTAATGTTACCTTTTAGAAACTTTCTATGTGCAAGTTTAGTGGTGACATTCATGTGAAACTTGTATTCAAAGATTTGTATTTCATTCTAAAACTTGTATTTGAGGATGGTGTTGTTCTGAACTAGAATTCGTTGTTTTGTGTGCTTTTGAACCATTATTGGAACCTTGTGTTTTGTTTTAAATTGTATTGGGGCTTTGTGTTTTGTTATGAGCTTGTACTGGAGATTCATGTTTGTTTTGAGCCTGTATTGGAGCCTTGTGTAGTTCTAAACTTTTTTTCGAATCTTCATGTTTGACACTCTACTTGTATTTAATACTTGCGTGTTCTGAATTGGTAGTCAAGTTGAGGTGTTTGGTTCTATACTTATAGTCTGAGCTTGGGTTTTACTCAGATTCTAGGATTTGAAAATCTTTGAACTCATTTATGGATTGTTTGCTCGAAAGAGACTCGAGAGATTAATTTTGGTTTGAATTTGATTTGGTAATCTCTTTTGAGATATTCTCCTTGTAGCTTCTTCTTGGAATGGTTGTGGTAATTTTTTTTAGAGACTGTACCGCCTTCTTTAAACTTGTAAAGGCATGCGAATATGGAGAATAATCTTCTCTCTTTTTCTCTAAACAAACCCGCATCTCTTGGAAATCTTGACTATTTTTTATGAAGGTTATTAGACTGGAACTGCATCTTGTTGTGGGTTTAGTTGATATAGAGTTCATTTGGAATATTCATTAACAGTTTTGAGGTTTATGGAAATTTAGTATGCATTCTCCTTCTTATGATCAATGTTTGAAATAAATACCTTCCTTGTCGCAATCTTTTTCAATAGAACTTGGGAGTCTTTGTTGTGGTTTTGTTTCAGTCACATTGGTGGTAAGATTGGGTCATTACTTGACTTAAATGTTTATTGGGTTTTCTTACCTCTTAAGATCTTCTTAATTGACTTCTAGATTTTATTAGAAAGATGAGTTGAATACCCTAGTGTACTTATTTTTGTATGGAAGGATGCATTATCTTTGGTTTAGATTGTTTTGTATAATTGTTATTATTTGGATCATGAACTAATTGCTCTTTTGTATTGAGCTATTGAAGCCTCGTAATGGGATTTTAGTCTTTTGAGTTCATGAGTGCTTCTAAACTTGTTTAGATTATACTGTTTTGGGTTTTCTATTCATTGTTGCATTTAGTGAATGAATATTTGTGTCCTTTAAAGAGAAAGGAATATGTTCTCTTGGGGATAGTATACTATTTTTGGGACTTTATTGTGTACTTCATTCTGAGAATTGAATTCAAACTTGTGTTTAATGAATGGGAATAGATAAACTAGTTGGTAAATATTTGTAAGGGAAACTAGAAGTGTGCTTTCTTCTAACTGTGTGTTTGGTTTTGTTTTCTCTCTCGGTAACTAGTTAAAGAACTTCTAAGTTTGAAATAGAAATGTGAATTCATTTGATAGTATAAATTAAATGAATTATTGATTGGACCTTTACTAATTGAAATTTTTTTTTTACTATTGTTTAGATAAGTTCATTTGATTGAACTTATCTGTATTTCAATTCTCTTCTGAGATGGAAATTTCTTCATGGATTGTTTGGTCTACTTTATACAAGTAATTTGTTGTAATGATGTAGAAAGAGAATAGCTGAGTTAGTTCTATTGAATAGAGAATGTAAACTTGTTTTGACTGACTTCCATGCCTGAATGAGTCATACTTCTTTTGGATTTGGTATTGGGAGGTTTACACATTTGCACCCTATCTTTTATGAATCCTCTTTTTGGATGGATTCGAGAAGAGTGTAACCCTGTGTGAGTCTAGCTTTGATTTTTGGAACATTTGGTTCAGATCTTTGAATGATATCTTCTAACATGTAGTAGTTAGTTAAGACTTGTAGGTAGACTATTTGGATATTATATTCCTTCATGGATTGATTTGGGATTCTTTTTAGGTGTTGTCTCATTAATGTTGAATCCTTATATTGTTATTCTTGAACTGAAGTAGTTGGGTGAGTTCTAAACATGTTTGTCTTTCAGATGATTAGTGTATGGGGAACAATATGTATTGATTCTTCTTCTTTGCTTAAGTTGTAGGATGAATCATCCTAATATCAGCTATTTTGTATATAAATCTTTTGCTACTTAGTAAAGATAATTGTGTATTTATATTCTTATAGAATTATGAAAAAATTGGATGACAAGACCTGTTGTTTGTTTTAAAGTAATTGATAGGATCAATTAAACCTTATGATATAATGCAGATGTTGCGGATCATATTATGCTCCTTTCTTAAAAGTAAATTCTAACTCATTATTGTACTTCTTATTTGGTTGTTATTACTTATGTTTATTTGTATGATATAATAATTCTTTCATTAAAGAAGAGTTGTTTTAATGGAAAAATTAGTGGAATGCACTTCACTTTAATGCTTAGTGCTTATCATGCGTAGTTCTTTGAACTGACCCGTGCTAGCAATTTTTACAGATGGACAACATAAGTGATAAAAGAAGGCAAAAAATTTTATGATGCATTGGCTTATTTAATTTTGGATCTTATGTAAATAATTTTGATTCATTACTAAGTTGTATTGGAAAAAAAAGTGATGTTCTTTTAAGATCTTAATTCTGATTGACATGCAAAATTTCTTAAATGTATAGTATTGTAAATGTATATTTATCATCATGAATTGAAAGGTTTTGAGTTGGAATCCAATTTGTGGTGTGAGTTCTTTTGTACTTGTATGATGGAATTAGTAGTGATATCTTGACGATATTATTTATATTTGTTTGTATACTACTGTTGTTATCAATTAATAAGTTAGATAAAGGGGAGAGTACAATTCCCCCTTATTATAAGGAAAATTGTTAAATTGTAAAAGATGTCATTCTCTAACTACACAACTATAGTTTAATAATAAAATATTCTTACGACATATAATTAAACTATATGAGTAAAGAATGATAAAATTTTATGTTAATCCTAACATCTAACCATGTAGAGGAAGACTCTTCCTCTCTCAAGGAATAAAAGATAAAAGGAATAGTGTTTATGAACTTTAATCTTTGTACTTTGTTCATAAGAAATAAACACTAGCTGAATCTAGGTGGATGACACACTTGATTTGGATAGCTAAGCTGCATTAAGAATTAAACGTTTGATGTTTGTTGTCCTATTTTTGAAATAACTACTTTTTATGCAACGTTAATGAACAATAATGTAAACATGAATTAATAAAGTCCTCCATATCTAATCTGGCTAGTCATGGATAATGAAATTAATGAATGTTTGAATTAGGGTTAGGCATGGTTTCTATAATCTGAATCTTAATCCACTAATAATTATGAATTAATGACCACTAAGGGGGCATGCACATCTTGATGAATCAGTTCTAATGGATGTCGGTACATGCCAACTACAGGACTGTACCCTCGAGAAGTCCTTGGAATTCTCATAGATACAGTGTCGTAGTTGACATGTGGAAACACCCTTTTGTATTTGTTCATCTAGATCTACACACGTTTGGACTTGAACTTAGTTTCTCTCTAGGTCAAGTTAGTAGCATGTTTAAGATAGGTAGTAGATCTCTATGACTTAGGGTACCTTAGATCATTCGGTTTACTTAGATCAGCCGAGTATGCCCATATACCCTAAGTCATCATGAGTGTCTTCTTATGACAAATTATGTTGCTAACCTGGGATAGGGCCAAACCTTGGGCAAGTGGACTGACGGTAGTTAGTAAAGACCATTCTAGATAATAGTAAAGTGGGGTGAAGAATCTATTCTGCAATGATGAGTATGTCGTCTAGGAATAGTAACATGAATAGTATGTTGAAAATATTTTTCCAAAGTATCGCAAGATGTTGGTTACATTGTCCTATGTCACCTAGTTTAAAGTAATGTGATGTCAAATGAATATTGGTAAAAAATATTCAAATAGGTTCTTTAAACAGATCACTCAAAATCCAAAATAGGGTAGGAAACTAAGTATATGTAGTATACATAAAGTATTCTATACTTTAAGTCAACATGAGAGATCAGTTGGTAACCGAGTTATCGAATGAGAGATCAGTAGCATACTGATTCATTACAGCTACATATGGTTACCTATTATGAGATTGATTAGCATGGAATGTGTGTTCTAAATGATGTTTTATTTAGAACATAGAAAATTACTTATTAACAAAAAATTCCCTTGTTTCTAAAGTCCTAAAATGGGAATGTTACAAATAAGAAGCATTCAATGACTATAAATTTTCCTAAGAATCTGTCAAATACACTTCCCTAAGTATATTTGGCATTTTGAAGCATGAAGGAGAGTGAATGAGATCAGATCAAGTGGTTGGAGAAATCTTAGAAAGACTTTTTCCCATTTCTCACCTACTAGGTCCACCAAGAATTTGAATTTGAATGTCTAGCACTATAGCATATGTCAGCAGCTATTGTACAAATCTAGGCATGCACCGATTGGAGCTCTGTAGTAAAAGATACAGATGTTAGGAGTTTTTTAGAGATGTCTGTGCATGTAAAACATTTGGTGCATGTGGATTGGCTGAAGGAAAGCCAATTATGTAAATGTTCCTGTCATTTCTACCACGTATTACTCATTGATTTGTTGCAAGGATCTAGTGCCTTGTTGGCACACTTTGACTGGTCATATGTGGTATACTCAAGCATGTCAGATGATGAGTTGGCATATAAAAGTGAAAGGGAGGGAAAAAAGATATGTGTGCAGAAGAAAAGGGCATGGGAATAAGGAAGAAGGAAGGTACACATGACACGTGTGGGGAAATGAGGAAAACTAGTGAGCAGAGAACACATGGTCAAGGTGTAACTATTACAAAGTAATATGTAGGGTGTGCGAGATGGCTAGAGAATTATGCTATTGAATCAAGTGCAAAGCATGTGCATAGGACGAAACAACTTCTAGGAAGAAGGTAGATGCATAGAACATGCACGCAATACAAGAGTGGAACAAAGAGGAAAATGAAATTGGAAAGGAAGAAGGGGAAGTGGGCAAGGGTGCGTGAGGAAATGAAACCAAGGGAATGTGCTAAGTTAACTTGAGTATGCACAACCTTGCAATGAATATCTCAGAGCTAGAAGATGTATACAAGTTATCCAAATAACTAGGAGAGATATTTGAATAATAGTTTTGGTGACTTTTAGGGCCATATTCCTGCTAGATAAAGGAGATCAGTAGCCTAGAGCATCCATTGGGCATGGATTCTACTATGTAATTATTTGAATAATTTCCTCTAAAGTCACTTGAAGGATCATTCTTGACTCTATTCTAAATCCTGCAAGCTACTGAAAGAAGGCCTACATCCTAGAAGCAACATGGGAACACGTGTGGGAAGCAGATGATAAGAAAGAACTATGTACAAAAAAAAATATGTGTGTAGCACACTTAGAGGAATTGAAACTACTCTAGTATATACAAAATGATGCAGTAAACTTAATGGAAGGGTTTGAGATAGATCCCATTTACTGGGATTTGTAGTGTGCCTCCATTAATATGAGATAACTTGAAAGATTTATACTTTTTGCATGAACTGATGATATATGGGCAATCCAAAGTGCATAAAACTTTCAATGGTGCCCTAGTTTAGCTCTGTCAGCATCCCATTTTAAGACTAAGTCCCAAAATTTTAGAGATTAAAGCCTAGCCTTTTTGTCAAACCATTTCTTTTTTGCTTGTTGATGCTGTTATAGATTAATCATGGTAGAGTTTCTTGATTCTTCAAGATTGACCAGCTCCATCATTCTAATTTCTCTTTGGTCTATGCCTTCAAAATTGTGTTGTTGGGAAAGTTCCAATGACTTCAAATCTAGCATCAAAGAAAGGATAGCCTCCTTTCCATAGACAATATTGTAAGGAAAATTTCTTATTTCCTTTTTTTATTATGATTCAATAATCCTAACCTTTGTATACCACTACTTTTGGCTAATGTTCATTGTGCACTTCATGATCCTGATCAAGTTTTTTTTTTTGTTGACTCTACCAGACCATTTCCCTGACAGTAATATTTGGAAGAATTCTTAAGGTAGATTCCTAGATTTAGCACTAAATCAGTGATTCTAGTCCCAAGGAAGGATTTTGCATTATCTTAGATAATGGTTTGAGGAATGCCAAATCTTATGATAATGCCTTCAAGAAATTCAAGGATGACTGCCTCAGGTGATGCACGACAGCTTCATGCCATCTGGTGAAATAGCCCATAGTTGTTAGCACCCACTTGTGTCCAGCACTTGAAGGTGGATTGATCATGCCTATGAAGTCAAGACACCATTACACAAAAGGCTTATCTACTTGGATTGGTTGGAAGGGAAGTACTACAAATCTCTTCTTACCTGAAAAGAAAGTGCATTCCTTGCATTTTGTGACCCACTTGTGTGCATCTGCAAATAGAGTAGGCCAAAATATTCTCACCATTATGATCTTCATTGTTGTAGTTTTGGAAGAAAATTCTCCACCAAAGAATCCATCATAAAATTCTGCTAACACTTTTTCAGTCTGCGTGTCATTGATGCATCTTAACAGCATGCCATAAAGATTCTTCTTGAAGATAATTCCATCAATCAAAACATAAAGGATAGATTGCAACCTCAAATGTCTCATCTTTTCTTTTTTTAAACCAAGAGGGTATGCACCCTTGGAAAGGAATGTGATCATGTCGTTCATCTAGTCACACACACCAGGATCAATATTCTACTCAAGTTCTACGCGCAAGAGACCTTCATCTAGAAATAATGAAGCCTCAAATTTGTTCTGTGCATCCTCAGCAATCTATTTGCAGAGCATGCTTCCTCTTACCATTTTTGTGGATTTACTAGTCACATCATATTCCATGATTTTAGTCATCCATCGTGCTCTCTTTTCATTGATCTCTTCTCCCATGATGAAATCTCTGATAGAAAAGTAGGAGACTAAGACCTTAATATTATTTGTGGCGAGCATACTCTTGAATTTTTTTAGTGCACACATGATGGAGAAGACCTTTTTCTCCATGTTACTGTATTTTAATTCATAATCCTTCAATTTCTAGCTAAAGAAAGCCACTGGTTGTTCCATCCCTTGTTCATTTTCATGTTTTAGGATAGTAGTAACACTTGTATCAGTGCCATAAGCATAAAGGATGAAATCCTTGGAATAATCTAGGTTGATGAGTGTTGGCATGCAATCAATTTCTTGCTTGATTTTTTTGAAGCTTTATCTTCCTTCTGTTGTCCACCTAAAGGCTATGTCCTTCTTGAGCATTAGGGTGATGAGTTGAACTAGACATACAAAGTTAGTAATGAAGCTCCTAATGAAATTGATCTTACTGAGGAAGGATTGCAAGGCCTTTTTGTGTGCCGGTAGGGAAAGATCTAGGATGGCTGAAATGTGATCAGGATCAATTATGAGGCCATCCTTTAAAACCACATGGCCCAAAATATTTCCCTGTGCCACTGTAAAATTACACTTCTTAGGATTAAGATACACCCCATACTTTTTGCATCTCTCAAAGACTTTCTCCAGTTATGCCATATGATCCACACTCTTCTTTGAGAAGATTGTTATATCATTAAGGTAAACCAATATGAACTCATTGATGTAACCTTTGAAGGCATTGTACATGGCACACTGAAATGTTGCACCTGCGTTTGACTGATCGAAGGGCATATTTTGATATGCATATGTTCCCCACTTGGTTGTAAATGCCATTTTTAATTGATCTTCTTCCTTGACCAGAATATGATTGAAACCTAAATACCCATCTAACATTGAAAATATTTTCACATCATCTATAGTTTTTAGAATCTTCTCCATTGAAGGAAAAGGATAATGATCCTTTAGAGATTCCTTGTTCAAATCTTTGAAATCAACACAAAGTCTGATTTCACCGTTCTTCTTGCACTCTGGAACTAGATTTGTGACCCAAGTAAAGTACTTAATGGGAAAGATAATTTTTTCCTCAATGAGTTTGGATAATTCCTTTCTCCTAAGGGGCTCTATCTTTGGATTGACTGGTCGGTAATTTTTTCTGATGGGCTTGATACTAAAATCAAGATCAATGGACTGTTGAGCAACACTTGGATCAAAACCTTTGAGGTATTCATATTCCCATGAGAAGATATCACTATATTTTTTTATAGAGAGAGATGAAGGCCTAATTTTCATTGTGTGTTCAAGGTTTACTGAGCAACAACTATTTTCTGTGCACAATAGTGACTAGAGAATAGTATTCTTACGTGGTGCACATATACTTTTCTTCACCCTTGAACTCATCATCAGGTCTAAAAATTTTCTCTAAGGTGACCAACCCTTTAGGCAGCTTACTTGACTTCAGTTGAATCACTTGGTCACCATAGTTGTCATAAAAGTCAACTTGCATGCTTAATGAGAACTAAGCTTCATTTTGGATGAATTGGATGATTTATGCATCAATGTCAAATACTTTCTAGCTTGTATTGTTTTCTAGAATGGATGGTCTAATCACCATTTTAATGTGCTGAGTGTTTATTTTGACAAATTCCTTAGTAAGAGAGAACTACAAACCAAGCACAGAAATTTTATCATATTCCTTGTTCATTTTTTGTGGTACCACCTCTATATTTAAAGCATCAAATCTCTCAAAGATATCCCAAACTCTTTCTTATAAGCTTTGAGGAGCTTATTCTTTTCTTGGAATTTATTGGTAACCTGATGGATAACCAATTTTGTGTCCCCAAATATCTGCAACACCTTAATCCCTTTCATTTCAGTAATAAGAAGTCCAAGAACTAATGTTTCATATTCTGCCACATTGTTAGAACAGGTAAACTATGATTTTTGCATGAATACGAATTTATAATCCTTGGAAGAAATGAGAACAACTCCCAATCCTGCATTGTTTCTGCTTCTAGAACCATAAAAGTATAACTTTCATAGGCCAAGTTCAACTTGGTCTTTCTTGAGCGTGCATGACAGCACAACTTCTTCTTTAAGAATGCAGTAAGTACCAAGCCCAGTTTCATAGGCTTCTAGTTCTTCAACATATGGGTCAAATTTATGGTGCCTCTCCACCCATTCATCAAGTACTAGATCAGGAATAGAAGGCGAAATAGGATGCTCTTTAGGAACTGAGGCTTGTTCTTGGATTAAACATTTGGCTTAGAGAGGGGATGGGACATATGACTCTACATGATAGGAAAATATTGGATCAGCTTGTATAGTAAACCGGGTACCATACCTTATCTTGAGTAACACATGAGACCAATCAGAAAACAACTAACCACCCACTTTTGTAGTAAATTCTTTTGAGAGACATAACACAAACAAAGGAGGTAATTCAATGATTGACACTTTTTAAGTAATTGTTAAATGTGGACATGCATGAAGGGTCAACTAAAGATCCTTGATGATTCCTAAGGTAGTAATAGTTAAACCATCAAGTTGTAGGAATAATTTTTTTAGGGGGCTATACTTGAGACCTAAGACATCAGTTATCTTCTTAGGCATGACATAAGTACTAATGCCTGAGTCTATCATGCAATTATGCACTAGGTGTTTTCCTATGGTCAAAGACATATAGAAGGGTAGGGTTTTAAAAACTTTACTCATTTACTTCTCCTCTTCTTGGTAGATGTTGATAGTAGCGCATGAATTCTTAATAGTTGAATCAGCATGCGGGAGTTGTGCCAGAGCTTCATGCAATAGGTCACATTGAGATGGAATGGTCAGGGCATCCCACATTTTGACATTTATATTTTTTTCCTTCATCTGGTCCACAATATTGAATGGAATACCCCATGACTTGTGCATTTAGGGCACAACGACATCCTTTCTTGAATGTCCAAGCACATAGGCAATGGATTTAGCCAAAGCTAAGGCTTGACCTACCAAAGGAGGGGTGCACACCACTTCTGAAGGAGCTTTACACGGAGCCTTTTGTGGAAGGAATTGAGTGCTTTTACTACTGTATTCCTTTCCTGCATCCTTCTACTTTTTCTAGTCTGCTTGTGTTTTTGGGATTGTGACCTTCGCGCCAGACTTGAGAATTCACTTCTTGTATCTTGTGTTATCCACAACTTGGGTACATGGGTTACTTGTTTCCTTTGCATCTTGGTTGATTGTACAAAATTCCTTAGTGCCAAAGAACATCATATTGGAATTAGGAATAACTTTTGGCATTTCATAGTTTTTTCCTTTAAGGGAACTTATTAAAAGCTCATAGGTTAAAGAATTCTGGATCATGTAGGATTGGGTGCACGCAACATCAGCACAATGATATTGACTATGAGGTATATTACAAGGAAAGCACCATTTCAACTCCTATGGAAAATTTTCTTGAACTGGAACAAGCACCTAACTTGCATGGGTGTTGGAAGAGAGGGCGCTGGAGGAACTACTTTCAAGGGCAGATATGTGTTAGCATGCCAACTATCATTATGTTGGTTGGGAACGTATCTTTGGTTTCTATATTAACTCCGCAAAGGCTGAATTTTCTAGGTATGCACCTAATTAGAAATGCCTCTATAGGCCTACGCCTATTGTTTCTCTAATGATATGACCTTGTTTGATAAATTTTTAATCAGGGTCTTCAATTCTTCATCTTCTTTTTGTTGTGCTGGAGATTAGGATGTTAATGCAATAGGTTCTGCAATTTTCTCAGGAATAGGAATAGGGGCTACAAAAGGCTAGGGAGCTTGTGACATTTCTAGGAATAAGGTTATAGGAACTCTAGGTGCTATCTTTCTTTCCTGAATAATTCTATTTTATGCCCTTACTGAAATATTGTAAGCAACTAGTAAATTCCTAACTCCTAGAGATTGAATCATGATTGAGATATCATTGTTCAACACCTTTAGATAATATAGAAAATGATGTTGGGTTGTAGGTCTTATCAAAAGAGGGATTCTATCCTAAGTATTCTAAAATCTGATGTTGAAATCAGTCATCTACTTGTTGGGCGCCCTCCTTATTGTTTTCAGTTTCTCCATGAAAGATAGGTGATATGACTTATCTTCGAAATAATTACAAATATTTATCCACAACTCATCCTAGGTGGCAATAGATCCAAGTCTCAAGCCTCGGTACCATTGAAGTGACTTACCTTTGAAAGAAGCTGCAAGTAACCTGATTGTTACATTGCCATGTGTTATCAAATAAAGTGAACATACGTTCACTATATCCAGGATATTCTCATGAGGGGTGACCTGATTCTCATAAGTAAAGTATGGAATACTTTTGAGTGTGCCATTTAGCATATCATGTTCCATGGAAATAACCAAGGGACTTCCTCCGGTGAAGTTAGAAAAGTTCCTTAGTGGAGGAGGTGGCTAATGCACCATTATAGGGCACTGTGGTTGTCATTTGTGAGGAGGAGTTGAATGGGCACAATGAGCTAGAGATAGAGATGCATGTGTGGGATTTCTAGAATAAACTCTTCTCAGGGATAGCTTGAGGTACTCAAAAGATTCTTTAGTTTCTGCACTTCTCCTTGTGTGTACTTCAGATGTGTTGAAACAAGCCTCCAAAGGCTAGAAATACTAAGTCCTCACACCAGAACTTAGCATTATGAAATTTAAGCTTTCATTGATGGTCCCACCAGACATGCCAGAAATTGTTGGTCATCAAAGTTGTACCTGTGTCTCGGATATGGAATAACCGAGTTGTTTTTGGCAAAAATGGAACCGTCCCCAAGGTCTGGGACCTTATACGCTTGGGAAGGATCTCCAAAGAAGGCCATTTCCTCTATCTATTTCTACTACTACTGCTACTCCTAGTGTTGAAAAGGAAACTAAGATAGTAATGCCAAGGGACAAGGGATAAAAGGATAACATGAAAGGAAACTAAACTAAAAGGTGATAGCATTGGAAAAGAGGTATGAACAGTATCTATTATGATAAAAAATGAATGAAAATGCATGAAAGAAGGATAGGCATGTGTAGCATAACTTAAAACTTATTTACCAGATCAATTTCATAGAGCTCAACTAAATAAGGAGATGTAAGGGACATGAAATGGCACAACAGGCATGCAATGCAAAATAAATGGCAAGAATAAGGGATGCAAACATGTTATGATAGAGAATATTCATAAAATGATGCTTCTATAACTTGTAGAAATGCATAGAGTTTTCATAATGGTGAAAGAGGTTGATATCCACATGCAAGAGCTAGATCTAGAGGTATGAAACTTAAAATATAGAAAATATGAAGTCCTTAGCAAAGTGTATGGGTCCAAAATGTCCAACATTAATAATGATCCCAACTCTTACATTTATAGATGAATCCATGGAAGAAAAAGAGGAGGGAAAATCTGAATTTGAAATGTAACCACCAATAAGAAGCATTCAATGCTTGCAAATCCACCTAAGAATCTATTAAATGCACATCCCCAGGTCTATTTGGCATGTTGCAGAAGGAAGGAGGGAGAATCAGATCATATTGAGTGGTTGGAGAAATTAGATTTGTTCATTAATGCTCATAAATATGTTTTCCCATTTCTCACCTACCAGGTCCACTAAGAATTTGAATTTGAATGTCTAGCACTATGTCCTATGTCAACAGCTATCGTATGAGTCTAGGCACATGCTGATTAGAGCTATGTAGAAAAAGATACATCTGTAAAAAAAATTATAGATGCTAATTCACACAAAACACATGGTGCACGTGGATTAGCTAAAGGATGGCCAATTGTGTTAATGTTCCTGTTATTTTTACCACATGTTGCTCATTGATTTGTTGCAAGGATTTGGCACCCTGTTGGCACACTTTGACTAGTCGTTTATGGCACACTCAAGCATGTAAAAGGATGACTTGACACATAAAATTTTAAGGGAGGGTGTAAAGATATGTGCATATAAGAAAAGTCCACAAGAAGAACGTAGAAGGAAGGCGTGTGCGACATGCATGGGGAAATGAGGCCAATTGGTAAGTAGAGAATGCATGGTCAAGGTGAAACTCTTACAAAGTAATATGTGGGGCACACAAGAGGGACAAAGACTTAGCTTGTTTAATCAAGTGCAAAGTGTGCACACAGGATGAAACAACTACTAGGAAGAAGGTGGATGCACAAAAGATGCACGTAAGACAAGTGTGGAAAAAAGAGAAAAATGAGAGTGGAAAGGAAGAAGGGGAAGCATGTGAGGGAACACATGGAAAATAATGGGGCACGTGAGGAAATTCAACCAAGGGAATGTGTCAAGTGAACTTGAGTACATGTAACCTTGCAATGAAGATCTTACAGCTAGAAGATGTATACAAGTTATCAAAATAACTAGAAGAGTTATTTGAATAATAGTCACCAAAGCCAATGGACTACAATGGAATATAATAATGTCTAAATCATTGTAGTGGTGATATATAAGCACTAAGAGAGATCAATTATAACTAAGAGTGATAAATAATAGTGAGTATGAAGTAATGAAGACTGAATTTGTATGAAGTAATAGTGAGAGGATTCAAGGCTTCGATCAAGACGTCTCCATCAAATTCGCCAAGGGTTGGAAGAACAGAATTGTCAAGTACAGTAACATGAAAATGGAAATTACAGAAGAGCTCATAGCTCAGGTCACTGGTCTCAGCTTGGAAGGTGCAAAATTTTTCAACAAGAAAGTCGACAGGGAGGTTGAAACCAAGAAATTTCTGGAAGAGGGAGAGAACCTTGAGTTTGTAACTGCTGGCCTCAAGGTGGAGTCGATCCCTGCACCTTTTGATGAACTTGCCAAAGTGGTGGTAAGGTATGTTACCTTAGAATGAAGATATGTGACTATCCCACACAAACATCTAATTTTTCTGAATCATTTTTGTAGAAATAACATTATTAGTTTTCCTCATTATCTAATCAACTCCCTGGAGAAGTCTATAAGGGAGGTGAAAAATCACTCTAGGGCTGTCCCACTGCACCAGGGCCTTATACTCCTCATTCACCACCACTTTTCCAGTTTCCCTCCCATGAACCCCATCCCACATCCCTCCTCCACACCCCCACCTCCCCATACTGCTCCCACTCCACCCCTGCCAAAAAGAAAGCATGATGATGTGGGCTCCAGCAAGAAAATCAAGAGCCTAAAAACTAGAATCCCTACCTCCCAACGTTTCCTTAGGAGCCACAAGGACTTAGAACTTGTTGAAAGCCTCCTGCATATCAGCATGCCTATGGAGAAGCCCAAGGAGGAGGATTTTCTGGAGAAGGTTGACAGATTGGAGAAGGAGATTCAAGAGCTCAAAGGGGCTCTTAAGAACATGGAGAAAGCCAGAGGTAAAAGGATCCTGCAAGGTGAGAAGGAAGAGGGGGTCATTGATGAAGTCTTCAAGAAGATACAATCCCTTGATGGTAGATTGGGTAATGCCAAAAGCTTCAATGACTGTATTTTGTCTACCCTAAAAAGCATCTATAACTTCATTGAACAGCATGTCCACAGTGTTTGCAGCTTAAGTGGAATCAATGAAGATATATGGGGCCCTAAAGAAAATAGGGACATTGCAATCTCCCAAGCAGACATGAAGGACCCCTCTCAGGCCATAGCCATTGCCTTCTTCATGTCTCTGTAGGCCATCAAGGCCAAGATTGACAGAGCCCTCAAGTAACGGGCTAATGTGTTTGTATTTTTTGGCTGTTATCTGGCTATCATTGGGTAGTTCTAGAGCTATTTTTTAATGGAGCTTTGTATTCTGTTTCTCTTTTGGTTTCTTTTTGAACTTATCTCCTTTGCTCTAGATCTTTGTACGTTTAGATCCACTCTTCACCTTTATTGTAATATCTGGCTGCTGAGCCTTTCTTAGTTGACTGTTTTGCCCTTCTCTGGGCTACTTTTGTCATGTTTATTATCTGGCTTTTGAGCCCTTTTATACATAGGGTATAGTCCCTTCAAAACTATTTTCCCTTAATAAAAAAAAAGACTGAATTCGTAGACATATAGGTCAAAAAGAGAGGTGTATGTTAGTAAAGATCCATTCATATTTGCTGTGTTCCTTTATAATCCGCTCAATGGAAAATAAATGGGACAGTATGGAAAATTTATTTTTTTGTATAATGGGTAGCCAAGTGATGGATTTTTCCATAAACTTTACAGCCTATTATCAATGGGGTTAAAACATAATATCGATGAGGGAGAATGCCTCTCAAGGGGGTTTTCTTGTTACACTTGTTGTAGATGTTCTATGGTCCTGATGTATGAGTAATAAGTATCATTGGGGATTGTGTGGATGGTAAGATGTGAGAAAGGATCATTACAAAAAGAAAGAAACAATAGAAAACACTATCCTACAAATAGACACTACCATTTTACTTTATTTTTTGAACTTGATGCTAGTGTACCTAAAGGTTTTAACACTCAATTTTGGAGATGAAGAATCTACAACCCTATCATAGGCTATATGAACTATTTATAGATCCATATTACTTAATGTAATGTCAAAAAATCTACTTGGATGTCTCCTCTTATGTTTTACTATATTTTGTATGTTCTTAATTGTTTGGAAATTTCTTTCTAATTTATTGTATGCTTATATTCATATGTGAAGGATTAAATAAGTTCAATAAATTTAAATATACATAGTATAATTCTATATTCTAATCCTAAATATGTCAAGAATTAATCCACCCTTTCAATTTTAGGGGTAAATAAACTACTCCAAGTCTCCCTCAACTATAGTAAATTTAATGTTTCATTGATAATATCTATAATGTCAATAATTATCATATTATTGATTCAAAATATTTTCAAGTATAGGAACTAGGAATGATTTTGATAGATCCCCAATAGGTTCATAATATTCCAAGCTTTAATTTTGAACTAAGGAAGTATCAGAGTGTAAGGTCCAGTGATGGCCAATATCCTAGGATTCCACTACTTGAGAAGTATAAAAATTCATGCTTTAGTGAGGATAATTAATTGAAAAGTACGCTACTTTGGAGGGATTTGATAACGTTTGTAACATGTTTACTCATCATTTTCCTAATTTTATTTGAGGTAGCAATCAGGATGGTGACTATTGCATAAGGGTAAGGATGTCACATCCTATCTTTTCTTACTAAAAATTTAAATTATTTCAATTGTGACATATGGATTTAATTATTTTATATTATTATTATTTTACATTTTTGTACTAATTTTACCCTAAAACAAATAAGAGGATTGTTTATATTTTTTATGCTTTCACAATCCCTAAAATAATAAATGAGATTTTGGAAAAAATTATGTCAAATTAAATTTTTCCTCAACATTTTGGATCAACACCCATGATCCATCATCAAGAAAAACATAATAATTTTCTTTCCTCCTAATGATGGATCATGGGTGTTGATTTGAAACATTTAGGACAAATACATTTTGACATAATTAACAAGGTTTTTTATTCTTATTATTTATTTATCTTAGGATTAAATGTTAACAAATTGTAATATATTTAGATTAGTAATTATAAAATTAATGTGAAGATAACAATTTACTATTATTAACAATTTGTAAGAAAGAATATTAGAAACAATTGATAAGAAGGTAAACACCTAAGAAAGAGGGTGCTGGTTGGTTACATACTTAGGAAGTTGATATGGCAATGTTGTATGACTGTGTAGGATAGGAATGATCTATAAGTGATTCATTTTTAAATATTGTTGAGCCCAAAAAAATGGCTAAGTCCCTGAACAAAGGATCAGCGCGCTTGGAAGGTAGTACAAGAAGAATGTGCTTGAAGAAAAGTGTGCAGGGTAATAAGACGTGTGCAAATAGTTTGAGAAGTTACCAATTTTCAAATGAAGAATTTGAGTTGGAACTGGAGTGCACGAAAGAAGAAAAGGGTTTGAGACTTGGCCGCATTTTGGGATATGGTATTATGTGGAAAACACATGGAGATGTGAGTAGGTGTGATGTGTGGATAAGGTTAGAACTTGGAGTCTTGCATCTCAAGGAAATAATATTCAAGGAAAGGAATATTCTAGGATGTAATCATTATGGTTAGTGGAGGCCAATCAGGGTTTTGGCAAGCTGGCATAAGAACTCAATTATGGAGGAGCATGATTCCATCTGGCATGTGACCTTCTCATGAGTGAAGCTAAGGTGGTGGAGGAGAGATCCCAATTATATTTAAGCATGTGCTTAGATCTAAAATGGGTGGTGTGTGTGGAGAGTGCTAGAAGATGTGAATAAAAAAGAATAGAGGATGGAGAGATAGACATGGAGGATGCATAGGGGAGGGAATAGCTAGAACTCTTTGAGAAGAGTCATTTTGAAGAACTAAGATGTTATTGTCTAATGTATTTGGTTTGTTATGACCCTTTTGATGTAATCTGGCTACTGTAAACATTTGTTAATAAATATATGATGGGTTATTCTATATATATGTGTGTCTATGCATTCAAACCCTTGTGTTCTTTATATGGCTCATGGTTTAGATCTGATTCCTTTGTGTTTTTATAATTCTTATATTATTTTCATGGTGTATTTTATGCTTAGATCTAGTCTCTTTAATTTTTTGCTAGAATGAATGCATGTATTTCTATTTCTACATGTATTCCTCCATTAATGGAGAACATTATTAAAAGAGTCACATAAAATAAGGGCTCAACACCTACGCACACCTCGTGTGAGTTCCTAACTAATGTTGGGTGATAGGCCGACGTGCTTAGGGTTTAGAAAGGGAGTAGGTAAAGGTGTCTACATTTTCATTTTTTTGTCAAGACCTCTTTTAAATCTGTTGTAAGAATGGTGTGTGATGACATAATGCTTGACCTTGCAAAAATTTGAGACTTGGCTTAAGAACATGGAGGATAATTTTTCACAATGATTCAAAACTTGACCAGAGTTTAATGCATGTAAATTGGTAGAGGAACATCTATATCATGAGCTTTATGAGATGTTCTTTTGTTTCTTTCAAGTATAACTATATGAATAGTTGTCGGTGTATGCATCGAGGAAGATTTTGTATTATCAACCTTGTGTTTGGACCCAAGAAGATTATCAGCAGCTTCATGATGCTGATCTGACCTAGACTTGTGTTGTGTATCATTGGTGGAGTGGTGTGTTGTCTAGCTATACATTGGAGTACACGATTTCTACATACTCTTTCTAGGAGGTTGTTGAGTTTGAGTTCTTGTGAGAACCAAGAGGATCTTTCTTGTGTTCTATACTGTTAGCCATCAAGATCCTGATCATCACTCTGAGTTTGGAATCATTTCCTATGGTTAGCTGAATTCCCACTAGGCATAAGGTACGTAAGCTGGTGTGGTGAGAGATGGTGGATCCTATGACAGAAGTAGAGAGGAAGGAGAGATGACTCAAGTATAATGAAGTGCGAGAGAGGGAATTGGCAAGACAACGTGAAGTTGTAGGATTGATGGAATTATGGAGGAAGATGTTGTGGGAAGGATTTGAGGTTCACGCAGAGGATGTGGAACCTAAGTAGCATGCACTACCCCATCTTGGTAAGCATGGGAGAATAACCCCTTCAGATTTTGATGAGATCTCATTATATGAAGAAAGGAGAAAATCGTAAGCACGCATCTAAACCCACTATGCAATCAAACCCTTGCGCTTAGTTTCCTAATCAATGAGACAAGTATTTCTAATGCAGTTTGTATTGGTAAGTAAGAAGAATCAGGTAAATATGATTTTACGTTACATCCATCTATGGACGTGCAGACATTACTTGTGTTTTCCAGAATCCTATCAGGTATGTCATTTGGACAAGGTGTGGATACATAGAGTTTGGGTATCATGTCTGGAAGTGGTTCAATGTCAAAGACTGTTGGCATGTAGTTTAACACAATGGTGGGGACATATATTGGAACTACTTTGGGCCCTTTACCTGCTATAAGAAGAGGGCCTGGTGGGACTGGAGGGATAGGAGCTAGTGGATCTAGTAGCACTGGTGGTGGAGGAAACACAGGAGGGAACCAAGGTTCTAGACCCGCTGGACAAGGACCTTAACCACCTCAACAGGTGTTTTATGAGATGTCTTTGCATTTACCTGATTAAAAAGGTGTTGAGGATGTTGCAGAGTATGTATAAAAGTTTGAGTTACTGTGGTGCACTAAGGGTATCACTGCCCTAGAGTGGAAGGCAAATCATTTTGAAACCACATTACAATGGTGCATGCATAGCTGGTACTAGAATTATGACCTGCATCAAATGGTGGTGGATTATACCATGCTATGTGATGCCTTTTTGGCAGAATTCCACATTCCTAAATTTTAATAGAAGAGCATCAACGTTCTTAAGGAGATTCAACAAGGTATAGTACAGATTGTTTAGGATTATAATGTGTACTTCAAGACTCTTTTTTCAAAATTCTCTTAACATATCCATCCCTCACAACTTGCTTAGTTGTTTGTTGGAGGATTGATAATGCCTTCTAGATGAGCACTCTACCATAATAATTTCATGGATCTTTGTGAGGCCTTAGAGGTTGCTCTTTTCTTTGAGGCCATTGGAAGCATTGACATTGGGGTAAGCCCATATTTAGAAGCATAGATTTCTACCATGACAAAACAACTTGAAAAATTTACTATGAATTCAGATCATAAAACACTCAGTGGAATTTGGTGTAGAGATTGTGAAGTGGAAGGACACACAAGTGATATTTTCCCTCAAAGTTCAGTATGTGCCATGTTATTCCATTGTGAAATATGTCACGAGGATCATGATCCAATTATATTCCATTTGCTACAGTGCATGCTCTATAAGAATGTGTCTTTTTATTTTTATATTTACACATCCACTACTCATGATAGAAAGGAATGTTGATTGATAGACAAAATTTATGATTTCATTGATATTGGTGTACACCAGACTGGTATTGGGAGTAGTTATCAGGGAAAAGGTCGTCTAGTATGAAGGGCATGTAGTTGATAGGGATCAAGCAAGAAGTTTTCTCAGATTTTTCAGAGGTTGTAGTGGTCGTGAAGGAAGGGGTGACTTTGCCTACTAGACTTGTTACAATTGTAGATCTACTGAACACTACAAGTGCAAATGTCAAGATTTACTACAATTCTCATTGTGTGGAAAGAAATACAAGTATGATGAGTGCCTTGAATTATATGACCACATGATCTAGAACCAGGAGAAGGAAAAATGCATGAGGATGGTTAGTGTGAAGAAAACTAACCCACTATAGATTCCTAGGGTAGAGCTTAACCCTAAATTAGAACTTGTTTTAGTAACTACACATGTTGAGCCTGCATGCACTAGAGAAGTACCAAAGTAGAGGCCTCTCATTATAAGAGAAGAATTGATACATGGGAAATATCCTGATCTGACCCATCAGAAAGAGGTTTACCAAGAAACCATGGAAGTTATTAGGATCATGCAAGGAGATATTCAATGTTTGAAAGAGCAATCATAGAAATTAGAATAGGTGAATAATGTTGAGGTCCCTCATAAATAAATATATGAGGTCAGATATGTGTGTAAGATGTTTGTGTCAGGAGAACATTATTCCTCTATTAGGGGAGTGGTTAATAAAAAAGGTACCGTGCATAGGAGATGAGCATAAGAGGTAGGTCTTACATGTTAATCTTCCCCCTCACAGTCTTTGTTATGATAAGGAAATTACACTGAATGTGGTTTTTTATAGATGGCTCCTGAGAAATATACAAATTAACATGGGTGCATAGGTCAATTTTCTTACTTTAGAAGCATGGAATTATATGGGGAGGCCTTCATTGCAGCCCTATTGAAATGTGTTGTATATGGAAAATAGGAAAAATTCTATTCCCATCAGAGTCTTGAAGGATGCTTCCATAACCATTCAAGGGGATAAGTGTACTATATATTTTGAAGTCTTAGCACTTACCAAGGAAAATAAATTCCCATCATTACTTGGACGCCCCTGGTGTTATGAAAATAATTCTAACCTACACTATAACAAGGGATGTGTCATTTTTTAGAAAAAAGATGAGAGATTCATTATTCCACTAACATATGGGAGGTCTATTCCTTATGTAGAGCCTTTAGGAGAAGAGTACCTAGATAAAATCTATGTTTTCACCATTAGAGACCTCAAGGCTATTCACCCATAAAGAGAATGATTCATTCAATGGGAAGATGACCTATGAGTTGGTTGGAAGATAATTAAAGGGAATTGTAACTCGAGTGGCCAGAGTGCACTCAGTTAGATGCTTGGGAGAAAGAAAGTTACCAAGTTATACTGGGGAAGGTAACCCTAATTTATTTCTACGTGTGATGGAGATCCAATGGAAATGTCAAGTAGAAAGGAGGAATATGATAACTTATACCTTGTGCACAAAAACAACATGTTGATGGGTGACTCATCGATACAATCTTCTAGAATGAAGCGAAGTGATAATCTCATTATTTGTTAGGTTTCTTCGGAGCAATGTACCCTATAAGATATGTGACTATGATGGGAAGGAATCTACCTCATTTCACGTCCAAGAATGTGAGAAAACCTAGATGGTAGGCCCATAATCATTACCTCCCTCACTATCTTGCATAAGTTCTATTTCACCTTTCAAGGTTGTGTGTGTGCATTGTATATCTATTCGTAGTTATGTCATCAAATCGAAAATTGGAAAGATTTGATGGTGAATATTATTTAAAATTTTGAATATCTAAGTCCTAATCCATTGGTTAATGAGTCATTGCAGGTAATCAAGTGCCTTACTCTGGGAGATTGTGTTATCGCTGAAGACCAAATCTTAGATTTTCTAGGGGAACCTTGCTCAGAGGCATGCTTTGAGGAAGAAGTATAAATGAAAGAGATACAGTTTGAGAACACCTTCCTAGAGAAGGAAACTATAAATTTTTTGTACCTGATAGATGACAAGGAAGTAGAAAACTTGGATGTCAATCATATATAAGGTACACATGAAGTTTTGGAAAGTGTGGATGAGAAGGTACACGCTTACCATGAGCCCTTAAAAATGAAGGTAAACATTGGTACAAAATCATAGCCAAAAGAAGCTATCATTAGAGATTACTAGATGGACTAGGAGGTTTTTAAGATAGTTGAGCTGTTACCCGAATTTTAAGATTTGTTCCCACATGGGTACCATGAGTTAAAAGGGGTTCATCACTCATTGGGAGAAATACAGATTAATCTAAAGGAAGGTGAGTGACCAACTAGGAAGAGGTATTATATGATGAATTTGAATGGGTGAACCAAATGATGATTAGTATCAAGAAGGATTAGAGGATAAGGATATGTGTAGACTACAGAGATTTGAATGCGGCATGTGTCATAGATCCTTTTCCAACCCCATTTACTGAAGATATATTGGAAGGAGTAATAGTGCGGGTGATCTATTCTTTTACAGATGCATTCTCGAGTTATCACTAGGTAAGGATCATAAAGGAAGACCAGGAGAAGACTACTTTCACCACTAAATGGGAAGTTTTTCTTATATAGTTATGCTCTTTGGGCTTAGAATGCACTTTTTGTATTTTCACGCATTATGGGAGAATTCATCCATAATTTTTTACAAGTTTACCTTGATGATTGGATGGTGTATGGGTTAGTAAGATATCATTGTGAAAAATTAAAATTGATGTTTGAGAGGTGCAGGTAGTTAAGTATCTCTCTAAACATTAAGAAATGTGTCTTTACTACTCTTTTTGGCACATTGCTAGGTTAAATTATTTGTAAAGATTATTAGTAGATCTTGCCAAATTTGTTATTATCTTGGGATTAAAGCATCATACCAATAAAATCTCAGTGTGTGGATTATTAGGGTATACAGGTTACTATAGAAAATTCATCAAAGGCTATGCCAAGATCTTTGTGCCATTAGAAGAGTTGTTGAAACATAAGAGTAAATCCTATTGGGGTGAGGTGCAATAAGTGGATTCTAAAACCTTGAAGGAGAAACTTACTATTGTTCCCATTTTGTAATTTCCCTCAAGGGACAAGCCCTTTCATGTGCATGTCAATGCATCAAGGATGATAATAGGAGCAGTGTTAGCATAACCTAGATAAGGGATTGTTGATCACCCAGTGTGTTTTGAAAGCACAAAGTTAACCCCAGTTGACTAGAATTATAAAAAAATGAAGCGTGAAACATTATCTATGATTTATGCACTGCATAAATTTAGGCAGTACTTGTTGGCTACTCCATTTATATTTTACACAGATCACATAACACTTAATTATTTTATGAACAAGCTTGTTTTGCAAGGGTGCATATGCCGGTGGATCTTGCTATTTGAGGAATTTGACTTTTCGATGGTATTCAAACCAGGGAAGTGCAATTCAAGACTTGACCATCTTTTTATAATTAATTTAGGTGAGGACACATAGAGCATTGAGGACACAATGTTAGATGCATAGTTTTTCATATTACAACATGACCCTCCAATTTGGAAGATATTTTTGTTTTCCTATAAACAGGTGTGGCTCTCAGAGGAATGAAGGCTCTAGAGAAGAATTAGTTGGTTGTACACATCACTCCCTATATGTTGCTCAGTAGTAACCTATACAAACTAGGCTGAGATGAGGTTTAGTGCTAGTGTGTGTTGGAACATGAATGAACTGCAATCATGGAAGAAGCTCATGGTGGCATTGCAGGTGGTCACTATGTAGGAAATGCAATTGCGTGCAAGCTCTTATAGGCAAGACTTAGGTGGGAGACAGTTTATAAGGATTGTTTAGAATAATATAAGGTCTATGACAATTTGTAGTGCCTTGGAAATATGGGGAAAAGAAATTAAATTCCATTAAGATCTATTGCTAGTGTAGAGCCTTTTGAAAAATGGGAAATTCAGTAGGCCCTATTTCCCCAGTCACGTGGATAGGTTTATGCTATATTATCACTTTTACAGACTATCTTACGAGGTGGGAAGAAGTGGCACCTATGAAGGATTGCACAATAGCTATAGCAGATAGGTTCTTATGGGAGAATATAATCAATAAGTATGGATGCCCATTGAGTTCAAAAAGTGATAGGGGTACTCATTTCTTGAATGAAATTGTTAGAATCTTATTGACAGAGTTTATGGTGGAAAATCAAAAAACTATTCCCTATCACCCTTAGGCTAATGGGACTTCTGAGGCCTTTAATAAGATATTTAGCCACACATTGACTAAGATTTGTGATGTCAAAAGGAGAGACTGAGATAAAAAATATGTGCAATATTATGGGCATATCTAATGACTTATAAAATATTTAACAAGGAAACACCTTTTCTATTGGTGTTCGATGCGGAATTTATTCTTCTCATTGAATTTATGTTACCATCCTTGTGTATTGCACATGTAGGAGGATGGGATAGTTAGCAAGCACTTCAAGAGTGCATACACAAACTTATGAAGGTGGATAAAAGATGATCCATTTTTAGGTGGAGTAAAAAGATGGAGAAATATAGGTTGAATGCATGGCATGATCGACATATTAAAAACAAGAAGTTCAAGGTTGGGTAGATGGTTCTTCTGTATGATTCAAAATTTATGTGCCATCCTAAGAAACTCAAAGTGCATTGGTTGGGGCTGTATGTTATAACATGTATACTTGATTCAGGCACTTGCCAGTTACAAGCATTGGATGGAACATGATTTCCTGACTTCTTTAATGCGAGTAGGCTAAATCCCTACTATAAATAAGCCTTTGTGGTGTTTGTAAATAAGGAATTATTGCCATGTAGCTTAGGTTTCCCTTAATTCATTTTCCTTTATATGTGTTTCCCTTCATCATTGTTATGTTTTGTCTTTTAGTTTGGTGTGTTGTGTAATAAGTGTGTTTGTGTGCCTATAGCCAGTTACTATCTAAATGGGTTTTCGTGCTCAGAGGACCATGCATAATTTTAGTGTGGGGAAGGAGAGTGTAGAGAATGTAGAAGAGGCACATAGTTAGAGAAATGTTGGTTGTTGGCCCAGGAGAGAAAAACATAAGCATGGGATATCTGAGAAGGAACATGCATAACAAGGGTGATAAGGGTTAGAGATGAAATGATGTAAATAAATCTTTATAAAAACCACATATAGTGACAAATGCACAAAACAAACTAAGGTGGGAAGTAGCAGGGAAAAATATGTTTAAGACATAGCGGAAGATGGAATTTAGCACTACAAACACACGTAAGGATCTATGGTCGATATATTTTGGTGCGCCATAAGGTTGAGGAGGTTATGTGCAAGTGTACGCATGAAAGAAAAAACACTAAATTGAATGTGAGGGATGAAAGCGTTGGAAAAAACCAAAATTAATGCATAAGTATGGTGGTAAGTGGCATGGGAATCAATGTAGGAAAAAGAAAAAGAAATATAAATAGGGAGTCAGGCATATGTTATTTTTCACCTTGCATTTATTTTTTGAAAATCTCTTGTGAACTAGGGAATCCTTGCAAGAAATCTGCAAAAGTTACATGTGAAGTGAATAATTTGACAGATTTGGCAACTAGATTGGAATAAAGTACATGGGCATGCACGGGAGTGGTTTTTTGAAAGATTTCTATGAGTTTTAAAGTTTTATTTTGGAAGAAGGGGTTTTCAAGTTAGGGTTTTTGAAACTAGGGCACAGATTTGAAGAAATCGTGCATAAGGATTAAATTCAAAGGTTTGAGTAGTAATAAAGAAAAATACAAGAAAGGATTTACATGGACCTAAAAGAGAAGATTTCAAAAAGGAAGGGATCAAATGTTTCACTAAAGAAGAAATGTGTTGGGCCCTTAGAATATTGACTAAGTATAGAAGGTGCGTATGCACACAAGTCCTAGTTGAAGAGAGGTGGGCAAGGAAAAAGAGCGCAAGGTAGGGTTTAAGAAACGACAAGGTACGGACAGAACCAAGGGTTTGAGACTTAGTCAAATTGGGAATTCAGGGAAGAACACATGAAAATCATGACTTGAATGTACATGGATAAGGTGTCAGGCTGGCGACAAGTTGGCCAAGGAAGGAGCATGCCTACGGTAGAATTTTCTAGAAACACATCATGGTATAAAGTGGAAAGCTTAGGTCTAGAGGAGCATGCTCGCATGGAGGACCATATTCAAACACTTTGCATCAGATCTAAGGGTGTTGAAGGATGATTTGGCAGTCCATAAAGGCTATAAATACAAGTGCCTATAGAGTAAAAAGAGGAGAGGACGAGAAGAGACTTAGAGAGTGGGTAGAGCTCTGCAGAAATACTGCAAGAACTCTATTAGTGGGTAATTACGTTTGGGAAAGGATGTATTGGGCAAGGGGATTATAATTTTTCTTTTTGGTAGCATAGTTACATTAGTCTAGTTGTAATGCATGACTACGGTCTACTTCTCTATGACATTTTGTAAATACGATCCATGGATGTAATGAGGTTACTATTTTTATATATATATGAATATCAATGATTATGATGCATACATATTTTTCATAAGTTCTCTTTCATTTTATGCTAAGTATGGATGCTTGTATACAATTTTCTGTTATGGTACAAGTTATATAATCTATTAAGTACACAATTTGGAATGATTGCAAGGATCTAGAGGCCATTATGAGCTCTATGGTTCTTGTATGTCTTAAATCCTTTTGAAATATCTTAAACACAAATCATAGATGATGTTTCCCACTAAAATCACATAAAAGAGAGACTCGACACCTGTGCATGCCTCGGGTGAGCACCCAGGATCCGTTGGGTGATAGGCCAATGCGCATAGGGTTCCTTTCTTTTGTGATAGGGGTAAAAATGACTACATCTTGGTTCCATTTCTGGAACCTCTTTTCGAAGTTGTAGTGGGAAATAACATACATCATGATCTGTGTAGTGAGTAATGACAGAGTCATTAATATTGGAAAGTGTTGAATCATGGTTCAAGATTATGGAGAACAAATTTTCTCAGAGATTCATCACTGGACCTAAGTTTAATGCACGTAGATAGTTAGAAGAGAACCTCTACCATGATTTGTATGAAACATTTTTCTGCTACTTCCCAATGGAACTGTATGAATATCTCTCAGCCTATGCGTCTAGATCAAGTTGGTGTTATGGATCATGTGTTTAGACCTAAGAAGAATACCAGAGGCCACAGGATGTAGATCTGACATGGACCCATTCTGTGGATCATTGGTGGAAAGGATTATTGGCTAGCTACACTCTAGAGTATGCCATTTCCACATATTCTTATATAGAGGTTGCTGAGTTTGAGTTTCTAAGGGATCCCATAGGATCATTTCTACGTGTTCTCCCTCTGTCTATGAAAATATTGATGGTTACCGTGAGTTTAGAGGCATTCCCAATGGCTAGCTAAACCATTCTGAGCGCTGGGTAAGGAATCTAGAGTGGAGGAGGATGGCAGATGTTGCGACAAAGAAAGAAAGAGAGGAGAGACAACTCAATTATGGTGAAGCACATGAAAGGGAGATTTCTAGATAACATGAGGTTGTAGGTGTAATGGATGTATGGCAGCAGATGTTGCGGGAAGGATTTTAGGTTCACGTAGAGGACATGGAAACTGAGCAGTCTGTGTGAACCCAAATTGGCAAGCGCATAAGAGAGACCCCTTCAGCTTCTGATGAGAGTTCATTACACATAGAGAGAAGAATTGTTAGCGTGCATCTGAGCCCACCTAGTGACTGGACCCTGGTGCTTGGTTTTCTAGATCAGGGGTAAAATATTGCTAGTCTAGTTGGTTACATTGGAGGTGATCAGTCTACACCCAAGAGGTATAATTTCTCGTTTGGGCCTTCTATGGCTACAAACACCAACCCAGTGTTAGGAATTTTTGGGAAAGGTATAAACACACAAGCTTTTAGTCTCACATCTAGGAGTGGATCATGGTATACTATTAGTAGTGGGGCATTATCGCAGACCATAGGTGCGTAGCTTAGTTGAACTATGGGGACCCTTGGCATGACCGCTATAGGACCAAGTGGGTCTGTAGATCTGGTGGTTCAGGAAGAATAGGAGCTGGTGGTTCTAGTGGCTCTAGTGGTTCAAGGCCTGGTGGACCTAGTGGATCTTTTGGTTCAGGACCTAGTGGATCAAGCGGTGAAGGAAACACATGTGGAAACCAAGGTTCTGGCTCAAGAGGATTTGGGCCCAATTCACCCCCATAAGTTTTCTTTGAAATGTCTTTACATTTTCCCAATTATAGAGGTATTGATGATTTTTTGGAACATGTTCACAAGTGTGTACTACTATGGTGTGCAAAGGGTATCACAACCCTAGAGCATAAGGCTAGTCATTTTGCAACCACGTTGTAAGGGCACACGCATAGCTAGTATAGGAAATATGACAATCATTAAATAATGGTGGACTCTACTACTTTAAAGAATGCATTCTTGGAAGAATTCCACATTCCTAAATTTGAATAGAAGAGCATCGGGGCTTTGAAGGAGATTCAACAAGGAATGGAAGAGAGTGTGTGAGAGTATGATGCATGCTTTAAAACTCTATTGTCTAAGTTGTCTTATGATATTCACCCTTCACAGTATGCTCATTGGTTTGTTGGAGGATTGATCACACCTTTAGAAGAGCCTTATCTCATAAAAATTTTACAGACCCACGTGAGGCATTGGATGCTACTCTGTGCACCGAGGTTGTTGGTAGTGTTAATATTGGTGTTATCCCATTCTCAAAGACTCAAATTTTTGCTATGGCCAAGAAGCTAGAAAATATTTCTACAAACTCAGCCCATGAGACTCGCAGTAGTTTATGGTGCACAGATTATGAGGTAGAGGGGTACGTTAAGGATAATTTCCCCCAGAGGACAGTACGCGCCGTGGGTATACACTTTAAAATTTTTCATGGGGATCATGATGGAAGTAGATGCCCCTTGCTACAATGCACAATCCGTAAGAATGTGTCTTGTTAACTGTAAGATTTACACCTCTACAACCCATGATACTAAGGATTATAGGCTCTTTGATCAGATCCATGAGGCCATTGATCATGGGATATGCCAAACTAGCATTACCAATAGTTCTAAGGGTGATGAATTCTGTTATGAGGAGTGCGTAGATGGAGGCATGCATGGAAGGAGTTTTTACATAGGATTCCATGGTCATGGTAACCACGGAGGAGGAAGGAGTGACTTCCTGCGTGGAACCTATTTCAATTGTGGGTCTATAAATCATTACAAATGAGAATGCATGGACCTGTTACAGTGCTCATGGTGCAAAAAGAAGTATAAGTATGAAGAGTGCTTGGAGTTTTTTGAGCACATGAATCAGCAGCACTTGAAAGACAAGGATGTTGTAATGGTCAATATTAAGAAGTCTAACACACAGTGCATGCCTCGGGTAACATGGGATGTAGGTTTGGAGCATGTCTTGGTAACAACAAGAGCAGAAGCCACATGCACATAAGAGATACCAAGGTAGAAGAACCTGGTTTCAAGGGAGGAAGTAGTTCATGGAAAGTACCTAGGCCCTACGCATCATAAGGAGGTGTATCAGGACACTATGGATGTCATTTAGAGTTTACAAGGGGAAATCTAGTGTCTAAAGGAGCAGTTTAGGAGGGAGAAACAAGGGAGGAGAGTCAAGGCACCAAAGGATGACCTAGATGAGGTCAAGGAAGTGTGTAAAATGCTAAAGCAAGAGAATATCATTCCCCTACTAGGATCATGGTTGAGAGAGAAGGTACCACGGGCCAAAGGAGAGCACGAGAGGTAGGTATTACACACAAACCTTCCCCCTCATAGCCTTAACTATGAAAAGGAGATCACATTGAATGCAGTTGTGGATGGATGGCTCCTTAGTAATATCCTCATTGACATTGGCACAAAGAGTAATGTTATAACTTTGGATGCATGGCATCAGATAGGAAGACCTACATTACAACCATCATTGAATGTGTTGTATATAGAAAATAGGAATAAGGTGATTCCCATTGGTGTCTTAAAGGATGCAGCTATCACTATCTAGGGAGGTAAGTTTACTGGGGACTTTGAAATCTTGGCGCTCGTCGAGGCAGCTAATTTCCTAGCACTACTTAGGTGCCCATGGTGTTACAAGAATAATGTAGACCTTCGATTCAACAAAGGGTACCTCAGCTTTGAAAATAAGGAGGAGCGGATCATTATACCCCTGGCTAATGGGAATTCGATGCCCTATATTGAACCCCTGGGAGAAGAAGTTATGGATAGGATATATGTGCACTCAATCAGGGACCCAGAGATAATACATCCTACCAACGGAGTTATCCAGTTTAAAGATGCCCAATCAAAAAGTGATACCACCAGTCTAGCATGTGACAATTGGGTGCATGGAACTTATTAATTGATGGGATGATATTTGAGAGGATTTATGACCAAGGTGAAAAAGGTGCGCACAGTCTAGCACCTAGTAGGAAAGGAGCTGCCTAATTATTCAGGAGGATCCTTCCTTGAGATATTTTTGTAGGAAATGGAAGCTCACTGGAAGAATGAGAAGGAACAGAGGGGGATGTTAAGTTATGTCCTATTCAGCACAACTATACGGTGGTGGGCTACACATCAGGAGAGCCTTTTGGAATGGCGTGAGGTAATAATTTCTCTCTCTGTCAGATTCTCTAAGAGAAACATGCCCATTACCATCAAGGACTACAATGGGAATGAGCCCACCTCTTTCCATATCCAAGAGTGTGAGAGGATCTAGAGAGGAGGCATAGAAGCTTTACCAGCATCCCTCTAGGTGTAAAAGTCATATTTTACACTACCGGGTTGTGCGTGCACATGGTACATTTATTTAGAGACATGCCGCCAGACAAGGAATTAGCAAGAGACCTTACCATGGGGGATAGTGCCATAACGGAGGATAGGTTGTTGGAGTTACTAGGTGGAACATGTTTGGAGGCGCACTTTGAAGAAGTATATGAAACAAAAGAGTTATAGCTTGAGTGCATGTGTTTAGAAAAGGAGAAAGGGAAGTTGGAGTATTTGATTGATGGAGAGGAATCAGAAATCTTGGATGTTAGCCATTCTGTAAGGACACACAAAGTAGTGGACAATGCTGATACTCATGCACGTGCCTACCATGAGCCCTTAAAGACAAATAAGGCTAACATCAGTTTAGGAGAAGAACCTAAGGAAGCTATTATTAGATATTACTGGTCGGAGAAGGAAGTCTTTAAGATCATTGATCTATTACGTGAATTTGAGTATTTATTCCTGCATGGGTACCATGAGCTCAAAGGCATTCACCATTCCTTAGGGGAGATGAAGATAAAGCTGAAGGATAGTGTACACCTGGTTAGGAAGAGGCCCTACCAGATGAATCCCAATTTGCATGTAAAGGTTAAGGAAGAGATAGAAAAAATGATAGCTTCTAGGATCATTGAAGTAGTGGAGGAATCGAAATGGATAAGCCTGATGGTAATCAGCATCAAGAAGGATGGGTAGATTAGGATCTGCATGGATTATAGGGAGCTAAATGTAGTTTGCATCATTGATCCTTTTCCAACCCCCTTCACTGAAGAAATTTTGGAAGGAGTAGCTGGGTAGGAAATCTATTCCTTTACGGATGGGTTTTCGGGGTACCACCAAACCGGATTTCAAAGGAAGACCAGGAGAAGACAACCTTCACCATTGAGTGGGGAAGTTTCATATATATAGTCATGCCCTTTGGGTTGAATAATGCACCTACCATTTTTTCATACATAGTGGTGCAAGCATTCCAGGGCTTCATCCATAAGTTTCTTTAGGTCTATTTGGATGATTGGACAGTGTATGGTCTAGTAAAAGACCATTGTGACAATTTGAGGTTAATGTTTGAGAGCTGTAGATAGTTTAGGATATCCCTCAACATTAAGAAATGTGTATTTGCTACACCCTTTGGGAATTTATTAGGGCATATCATATGTAAGGAGGGCTTACTTGTAGATCTCACTAAATTTGTAGTTATTGTGGGGTTAGGGGAGCCTACTAGATAAAGCGCAGTGTGTAGATTCCTTAGGCATATGTGTTATTACAAAAAATTGATCAAGGGGTATGCCAAGATCGTCATGCCTTTAGAGGATCTACTAGGACATAAAAGTGCCTTCCATTGGGGAGGGGCGCAGCAGAGGGCGTTTGATACATTAAAGGATAGGATTTTCACCACACCTATATTACGTTTTCCCTCTTGGGATAAGCCCTTCCATGTCCATGTAGATGCCTCAGGAACCACCATTGGAGTAGTACTTGTACAGCTAAGCAAAGGAATTTTTGATCATCCTCTTTGTTTTGCAAGTAGGAAGTTGACACCAACAGAGTAGAATTACACCACAACTGAGCGTGAGGAATTTTCAATTATCTATGCAATTTTCAAGTTCAGAAAATATTTACTAGAAACACTCTTTGTATTTTACACCGAACACATGGCATTAAAGTATTTGGTGAAAAATCCCGTTCTAAAATGGCGCATATGTCGGTGGGTATTCTTATTTCAAGAGTTTGATTTCACCGTAGTAGTGAAGACTGGGAAGAGAAATTGTGGACCTGATCATCTGTCAAGAATTGATTTAGGGGAGGACACACAGAGTATTGAGGAAACAATTCCAAATGCATAACTATTTAGGTTATGGCACGCACCCTTGGATTTGGAGGAAATTGTGGTATTTTTAAAGGAAGATGTGGCACCAGATGAAATGAAGGAAATAGAGAAGAAATGACTAGCCGTACGAGCCGCGCCCTACATGTTGATCAATGGACACTTGTACAAGTTGGGATGTGATGAGGTTTTGTGTATGTGTGTTTTAGAGCATGAGCTCATTGCCATCATGAAGGAAGCACATGGAGGAAGTGCGGGTGGACATTATGCAGGAGATGCCACCGCGCGTAAGATATTAATGGTAGGTTTGTGGTGGGAAACCCTGTACAAGGATTGTAAAGACTATTGTAAAGCATGTGACTATTGTCAGTGCATTAGGAAGATTGGAAAGAGAGAATAAATGCCTTGTTTCCCTATCCCTAGTGCAGAGCCTTTTGAAAAGTGGGCATGTAACATTCCCATTTTAAGACTTTATAAACAAGGGAATTTTAATTTTTTTATAAACAATGTTCTCTGTTCTAAATTAAGCATTATTTAGAACAAACATTCCATGCCAATTGAATTCAAATAGATAACCATATGCATCTATAACGACTCGGTGATAAACCAATCTATTCATTCCATAACTCAGTAATCATCTGATCTAGTTATGTTATCTTATGTATTGAATACATACTGTATACTTCGTATACCTAGTTTTCCTACCCTACACTGGGTATTGAGTGATCTGTTTAAAGAGCATATCTAAATATCTATTACCAATATTCATCTGATAACATGTTGTTTTAAACTTGGTGACATAGGATGATGCAACTAGTAGCTTGTGATACTTTGGCCAAAGTTTTACAACATATGGTGTATGTCACTACTCCTAGAATACATACTCATCATATTGGAATACGTCCTTCACCTCACTCCTCTATTATCATGATTGGTCTTTACTGACTACCATTAGTTCACTTGCCCCAGGTTTAAACCCTAGCCCTAGCTAGAAACATAACTTATTATAGGAAGATGCTCATAATGGATTAGTGTAAATGGGCATACTCAGTTGACCTAAGTCAACCATATGTGCCAAGGTACCCTGAGCCATTGGAAGCTACTTCCTATCCTAAATATGCCACTAACCTGACCTAGAGAGAAACTAATTCAAGTCCAAGTTCTTATTGTGTGTAGATCTAGATGATCAATGTGGAAGGGTGATGCCCCATGTCAACTAAAATGTTGTATTCTCAAGAAGACCCAGGTCTTCTCGAAAGTACAGCCTTGTAGTTGGCATGTGCCAACATCCTTTACAAAACTACCTCATCGAGATGTACATACTCCAAGGAGATCATTAATGAATTATTAATTTGGATTAAGTCTTGATTACAGCAACCCTGCTAAACCCTAATCCAACACTCCATAAGATCTTTCCTAAATTTGTTTCATTTAGTCCATGAAGAAATTCCTTATCTTATGATTGCTTTTAAAGTTTGTTTTCTCATTTTAACGAGTAGTTAACCAAAACAGGACAGTGATATCATAAGTTTCATTTAAATGTACTTTAAATTACACAAAGATTTAATAACCACATATATCCAATTAAAGTAGACTTCATATAAAACTAAGTCTAATAATTAGTAATCATATATCCAAACCTTTTAGGTTTATATTCAATTGAGAGAGAGAGAGAATGGGTCTTCCTATAAATGATTAGGTATTAGGGTATATTATTCCCAATATCCATAATTCTTAATACATGTTCATTATGCATCACATTATTATGTTAAATTGTTTAGATAAAACACATCATATTATGCAACTCAACAAGTTGCTTCATTATAGGGTAAATTGAAATAATTCCCATTATCCATTTTATCAAAGATAATAAGATAAGGATAACATAATATAAGGAATATCTACAAGATGGAACTTTCATCTTCTTTATAAAAGTATGAGATAATTTACACAACCAATGCAAATAAAACACAACTTGTAATTCCTCATTACAACTTATATAATTTAGAATACTATGCACTTTAGGCAATTGCATAACAACTACCCTCATTCTATAAAGTATACAACTTTGCTTCTTACAATACAACAAAATAATGAATGAGAATTATTTACTAAGAATTATACATATATCAGTCAATGCATCATATAAGTTTTTCCCTTCTTTTTCCACTTAAGTCATCCATCTGTAAAAATAGCTAGCACGGGTCATTTCAATGAACTGAGCATGATAAGCACTAATCATTAAAATGAAGTGCATTCCACTAATTGTTTCATTAAAGCAACATTTCTTTAATGAGATAATTAAAACATCATACAATAAACATAAGTGATCCCAAATAGAAAGGAATTACATTAATAAATCTAGATCAGCCTGGTGGAGGGATTCTCTACCTGAACATCTTACAATCGACTCAAATCTGGCAAAGGATTCGAGTGCCCCCCTGCAAGCTAACTCACCCATCATGGTTGATTCACAGACCAATACAGAGAAGCCTCCAGATTATTCTTTACAGGGTGCTGATTCAGTGATTAAAGATATTCTGATCTCCCATTTGGGTCACTCCCCCATCAAACCTATTGCAGTTTTTTCGACTGTAGTGGATGTGGGAAATCAGGAATGGACAGTGGTGGATCGGAAAAAGAAGGGTAATGCCAAATCTAAATCCCCCACCATATCAGACAAGATTTGATTCTTGTCTTTTTGGGCGCTATCATTGCTACATTTTGGCTTATGGCCTGCTACGCAGTTGCTAGGCAGCTATGTTGTTGTTTTGTTGCTGTTTTGTTGCAGCTGGTTTGCTTTTGTTGGTTCCTTCCTTGTCAGTTTTTGTTGGGCTCTTTTGTGATGATCGTCTGGTTGTTTTCTCCGTTAGTGGTCGGCCGGAGTACATTGTTATCATTTTTGTGGCCGGACCACTGCGTGTTTGCTGTTTGATCACTGTCCAGCAGGTGTTTATTTGTTGTTGTGTTGCTGTTGTTTGTTTCTTTGCAGACTGCGTTCTGCACTTGGTCCTTATTGTTATATCAGGATGTTGATCCTTTTTTTCGAGCTTTATTTTCCTATTCTGGCTTCTGAGCCTTGCTGTACAAGGGTATAGTCCCTTTCAAAAAACTATTTGCCAATAATAAAAAAAAAAAAAAAAATCTAGATCAGCTTTTAAGAAAGAAGTAAAATATAATTAACAATATCTACCTAAGAACTTAAAGTTCTATTGATCCTATCTATAACTTGTAAACAAATAATAGATCCATCCATCCCATTATTTCATAATTCTATCCTAATAGAATACCACATTTATCTTCTCTATGAGACAAAAGAAGTGTTAACAGCACGGTTCATTCTAGGATTATTCATCTATATCCCAAGAAAGAATAAGAAGAACCATTATATACCATGCCCAAACCTATAACATCTAAAAAATAGACCAGATTAATAACATGAGTTACCTGTTCCTTTCTGGTAACAAACTTACACATTCAACATTAGAATATACATCAAAACATAATTCCATAACAATACAAGAAGGTATAGAAAATCATAATAGTCCAACTACAATTCCAACTCTTCATGTTAGAAGTTATCAAACAAATATCAGAAAACAATGATCACAAACAAAGCAACCCCAAAGAGGAGTTAATATGTACTCAAGTTCTTCACAAAAGATAAAGAGTACAAGAGACAAACCTACTCCTATCTATATAAAATAGGCAAGACTAGTCAACAACAGTTGAACCCATAAGTATCAATTTACTTAACAGTAGAAGCTTCTTGGATACTAGCTCTCTATATTATTTCAATAGTGATTCAAACAAGGTAGACCAACAAGTCAGGAGAAATCACCATTTCGAAAGGGAATTGAGTACATAGAAGTTCAAACAATGATCTTATCAAAGACAAAGAAAAGTAACTCGAATAAGTAAAGAACCTATGATAAATCGTTTCGTTCTACTGAACAAAGAAGTTCCATTTTCAAACCAATTCAGGATGAAAGCATACTGTAGACCCGAACAATAAATTGATCTCAAAAGAATACGAATTTATATAAATTTTCTTTCTCAAAGGAATTCAAAGACTCAATCACTACATTAGTTGAGAGTAACATCCCAAAATAGTAACATATCAAGTTAAAAATTACCCATGAACCCAAAACTGAAGACTTACAATTGCCTCTCCACCAAATACAAAAAGGTAAACAGTTCATAATTCAAAAGAATCAAACTCAATAAAACTGAACGGAGGAGGTTTCCTTCCTAATTATTTCAATGTCCAAGGTAATAATCCAAATCTTCCGCAAGACCTATATTTATTCAAGGAGATAGAATATAGAGGAAGAACCAAAAATGTTTCAGTCAGAATATGTCTCGTTCATAGTTCCCAAGCAATAGGAACAAAATTCAAAACAAAACCCTCATGTCCACAAAATCGTGATAGAGGTGACTTTGCTTCAACAAAAAATTCAACCCAGAATGCGGGTTTCCTCAAGATAGAGGGGAAAGAACATACCATTCTACTCTCACACAAACACCATCTCAAGGGAGTAGTTATAATCATAGAACTAAAGTTCTACATTTCTTAAGCCAGACGTTTAAAGTTCCAAATCTCAAAGATATTTTTAAACGGCTCAAAAAAGTTTCCACACAATTCTCTGGTGAGTAGTCACTCAAGTAAAGATTTATAAGCTTAGTCACTTAATGAAATAATAACCCAATACAAAATACCAGAACATATTCGAATGAATCAGCCCAAAAACAAGTTCATAACACTCAAGTGTTAAATATAAGTATAGAGACAAACCCGAGCTTCAAACACAAACATTCAGAACTACACTAACAAAATAATGTGAGTAGAGTGCTAAATATGAACTCCAAGCAACAATTCAGCAATGCACGAGTTTTCTAAACACTGGTTCTAAATAAAAAGAAGCTCCAACACGGGTCTATGTCCAAAAAGAAAACGCAAACCAGAATCAAATAAAAATAGAACTCAAGTTTCCTTAAGCTCAAATCCATATATTTTCATGAAATTCATTTCAAATCTCACTAACTTCAAATACAAGATCAAGGGTGAAAACCAAAGATACATAACAAGTTTCTAATACCATTTTCACTTGCATGCAGATCATAAAACTTGCACCGAAAGGCAGTTTCCAAACATCTCTATTTTTTTTCCATGGATACAAATCCAAACCACACAAATATTCACCAAACCCAGCAAGCAAAAATAACCAGATAGGCATGAAAACATGAATCTCATGAGAGAATAGTTATTTTAATGATTCATTTAGAAGAACACAAAGAATTTGAATAGTTAGAGCCTATCATGCTTGATATTGCTTCCACCAAATTGAAGGAGACTTCCAGCCGAGATTCTAACTCTTTGTCTCCTCCATGAAAGATCAACAATCAAAACTTATTTTCTTCCTACACCTCATATATTTTCCTTTGATCAAAAATAGGCCAAAGAAACCAAAAATTTCTTTGAAGTGAAGGTCAAACTGTTGGTTTAAAGAACTAGTTAGCTCCATGCAGAGAAAAATCTGCCATGTATGAAAACCAAATTACCTCCTACAAAACCTCCTTCTAAGTTCCCAAGATGGTTTGCACGTGAAGACCGAGGCTCATAAATGCCATAAATTCCATTTAATCCAAAATTCCTGCTTACATTTCCTTGCCACCACCTCCTAAATCTGGCAAATGCCAATTCAACGCTAAAATACAATTCCATCTATTAGTGGAGCTTCCACATAGGCCTCCACCAAGTCTATTGGCCCCTACCAAATATGGCACTACCTCATCATTTAAACCCTTTCAAATCATTTAAATTCCATTGGAACCATCGCCCTTGTTTCATGCGAACCCTTTAGGTTCCCTTTAATAGTTTAGGTTAGATTCAAATAAAACTTAGGTTAATTTAACAATTACCAACATAAGTCTTAGAACATTATCCATTAGAATTCTCACCTTAGGTTAGGTTCAATTCATAACACTTTATTTATTAGGTAATAGCTAAAATAGCCTAATATCACTTTAGTAACCCTTCCCTAATCCATTTAGCACAATGTTTAGGTTAGGTCGCCAACCCAACAATAGAAAAAGAGGCTTATGTTAGAACATAATTCAAATAAGTAAACGTAGCTTAGAACATAGTTGTTATTACCTAGCTTAGGTTACTGTTAGGGTAATCCTTAGATTCTTAGGACTCCAAATTCCTCCTCAGAGAATTAAATTTTTCTTAAGTCCCTAATGTCTTGCCAAGATCAATCACCAAAGACCTGAGCACAAACATACAGCTGAAGGAAAACATGTTCAAATAAGACCAATAATTAGCATCATACAAATTTATGTATTCTATGTCCCTTAAACTACTGAATGCCAATTTTATCATTCAATCTATGAAGAGGATTTAAAACATTCCTTGGATCACTAAAATTGATCCAAGGATGAGTTAGAAGTCTGAAACTCTTATACTCAGGTTGCAATTCATCTTTCCAAAGTGAAAATGAATTCTTGATAACCATATAATTTTAATCTAATGATTTTTAAGAACAAAAAATATTTATCTTTATCAAGCATATCTTCAATAGTCAAAAGAATACATCTTTATTGAGAAAATCACATGTCAACACTTGAATGTAAAAGATGAATATATCATTTGTCAAGGGTAATACATGGCAATAGACTTTGTAGGCCCTATTGCACTAGTGGTGCATAGAACTGGGTCACGCTATGTCATCACTTGCACTGATTTTCTGACAAGTTGGGTGGAGGCATCCCTAACTAAATACTTCACAGCAACCATAGTAGTAAGATTCTTGTTGGAAAACATTATCATGAGGTATGGATGTCCTTTAAGTTTAACCAGAGATAGGGGTATGAATTTCTTGAATGATACTATGAGGATCTTGTTAACAGAGTTCATGGTGGCTCATCACAAGACTACACCCTATCACCCACAAGCAAATGGAACCACGAAAGCATTCAAATAAATAATGAGTCATACCCTGACCAAAATTTGTGATGTTGGAAGACAAGATTGGGATGACAAAGTATCAGCAGTGTTATGGGCTTACAAGACAACTTATACAAGATTAAACAAAGCCACACCATTTTAGTTTTTGTTTGGCATAGAATATATTCTTTCGGTTGAATTCATGTTACCTTCTCTATGAATAGCGCATGCAGGAGGGTTAGCTGATGAGCAAGCACTAGAAGAAAGAATTGATGAGTTAATGAAGATGGATGAGAGACAATCACTCGACAGGTGGAGCCAAACAATAGAGAAAGAAAAGCAGAAGGCTTGGCATGATCGCCACATAAGAAACAATAAGTTTGAGGTTGGGCAGATGTTCTTACTTTATGATTCTAAATTTTTGCGCCATCCTGGGAAGCTGAAAGTCCATTGGCTGGGTCCTTACAAAATATGGTACATCCTTGATTTAGGCGCGTGCCAGTTACAAGTGCTGGATGGGACGAAGGTTCCTAGACACTTCAATGGGAGTAGGTTGAAGCCCTACTATAAATAAGTCTTTTTAGTGTTTGTAAATAAGGCATTTTTTCCAATTAGTTTAGAATTTTCCTTTGTGTTTTTTTTCCTATGTTTCCCTTTCATGTTGTTGTTTTGTTTTGTTCCTTACGTGCCAGTAACCTTATTGCTACTTGTTGAGAATTAGTGAGTGCACAGAGGAACGCACATCATTTTAGTGTGGGGTGGAGTAATGTGAAGGAGTGCATGGTTAAAGTGTCAAGGTGGTTTGTGTTAAAAATTCTGGTTGAATGGCCCTGTTAAAATAGGTGTATGGAAAGAAAAGATGGAAAAAGGATGGTTAGTTCCAAGATAAATCTACTTTTAGATCCCACGTACAAAGGAGGAGAAAGCACATTAAGAAACATGAGGTATGCGAGAGAAAAAATCATGAAAAAAGAAGTTCCTTTAGCACTGGGTACACGTGTACAAGAGTCTCCTGTCATGTTGGATTAGTTGTGCACCAGAAGGTTGGAGGATTGTCTGCATAGGCTGATCACAAGAGGGAAATTACTTAAGTCAGGTTTTTTTTGAAAAATCCACATTAAAATAAAAAATTATAGTGGTAGGTGAAGTACCACTTAAAGCTCAAAAATTGAAAAACTATAAATAAAGGAGTTGAGGAACTTCATTTTTCACTTTACGTATAAAGAGAACGAAGCACGTTTTAAACCTATGCAAACTAGGGCTTCCAAAAAATTGATTCGTGTGAAGAAAAACTTGGAGAGATTGAAACATGGGTAACTAGTTTAGATTTATGAACTAGGAGAAAGGTATTTCACAGGCATAGGAGAAGTTGTGAGAAGATGTATTCTTGTGAAAGGAGTAACCCAGTTAGGGTTTTAAGAACTAGGGCATGGCTTTAAGTAATTTTCTTCACAATTTCGAGATCTAAGGTTAGAGAGAGCAGAAGAATAGAGTAACACAGAGTGATTAAAGTGGGAAGAAGACCTAGATAATGGTACCCAAGAATCCAATTAGTACACCTAAGAAGGGAAAGGGAAAGGGAAATGGCAAGCTACAAGAAATTGAAGCAAGCACAAATGAAGAGTGGTATGCAGAAATGTAGTACCTAGATGGAGTGTTGTTGGGGAAGGAGTGGGAATCCCATCTTAGGGACATGTCTGTAAATGATTATAATCATCAGACAAGAATAATCGAAAAGGATTTGGCACTAGAGTTAGTGCACCCAAAAAACAAGAGGACACCAGAGGTTTTTCCCATATATAATGATGACATGAAGGTCAAATTAGAGAAGGAAAGTTTATTACAACTCTTTAAGTTTCCCTAATTTGGGAAACTTGAGTGCTTATATCAGTGTTTGATGTTACACGTACATGAGTACTATTTCCACTTCACAGGGCACAAGATGTGCATAACTCCTCAGCTAATTTCACATTTCATAGGCCTAATTTGTGAAGGAGACGGTTTGGAGGATGATTTTACTGATAAAGAAGTGATTAAGGAAACTATCACCACTTTTGCATGCAAGAAGGGGTCAAGGTATTATGATGTCACAGACATTAAGGATCTGGTGATGAAGATGGTTGTGCACCTGGTGTCAAAGCTAAATGGCTAGGACATATGGACCCAAGTCAATAAGCCATGGTTGAATGTGTGTAAAAATATTTTAGAGGGCACCGTCTATAATTTGTCTACATTCATCATAGATGAAATTATCAACTATGCAAAGGAAGGTGACAGGATATTTTCTGGAAATGTGATGCTAACCATTGTGTTCTCAGAGATCAGGGTACAAGGCACACTTGAAAAAGTGGTATGCGTGCCTAAGGAACACGTTCGGGGTAGAATAGAGAATTCCCAAACAACTGCCAGTAGCCATTAGGGGAGAAGCAGAATTTTCTATGTACCAGCATTTCTATTTGGATAGATTCAAACTATCATATGGGATATGGAGCCCATGGTGTAAGCTCCCCTTTGCCTTCATGGCTCAATACTTCCAAGTGGGAGTAAATAGGTTCAAGGAGTCCAAAAATTTTAAGTTGGACCTTGGTAATCTAGACCAGGACCATAGGGAAATTCCTAAAGGGTTGGTGTAACCCAAAAAGCGTGCGTACGTGGAGCGGTATGTATCGTATGAGTTAAAAATGACAAGTCCCGTGACTCTTCCCATTACAGAAGGATCTATGGTGAGTGTGTACATTCAATAAGACCCAAGTCAGAGAAGGGACATATCTGGAGAATGAGGTATTTATACCTCAAGATCCAATAGGTAGGAAAAGACTCGCACCCAAATGTGAGGAAAAAGAACTAGAAAATAAATATTCAAGTGTGGTGGAGACACAGGCAATAGGTTCCCCTGGGACAAGTGCCATAACTAGTATATATGTGTGCAAGAAAAATCCTATAGTAAAAGAGAAGACTCTAGAGCCAGAAAAGCCATTAGATAAGGATTCATCGGAAGAGGAAGAAATGGAATCACCTACACTGGAATCTCTAGTTACAAAGAAGTAAAGGGTAAAAGAAGAGACCACCTAAGAAGAAGTTGGAAGTTTGGACAAATGCATAGGAGAAAATAATGGTAGTGAAAAAGAATTAAGTGGGGAAGAGGACCCCAGGAAAGATCAAGGGTTGCATATTTTCAATGTACATGATTCAGAGGAGGAAGGCAGAGAAGAAGAACAAGGGTTCCTTTTTGTAAGGTGCAACGATAGCTAGGTAAGAGGAAGCACCCATGACATGGGAAAATATGAGGAGGCTAGCGCGGAGAAGCAAGAGGCTCCAAGATCTGCACAAGAGAACACAACCAAAGTGGAAGAAGAAGAGGAGACAATGGACATTGAGACCCTGATAGAGGAAAAATTGAAACGCAGCATTGAGCTAGTATTAAACAAGGAGAAGGAAGTGAAGAAGAGGAACATAGAAGCACTAGAGGCATGGATTTAACTATAAGTATACCCAAGGGTATGCACACAGGAGGAAGGCATGCAGAGGGGGAGAGGTCAGAGATGGTTTATATTGATGACCCCAAGAAATTTTTTGACATGCAGTTCCAGAGTACACTTCCAGTGGAGGAGCTTGTAGCAATGTCATATTTTGACAAGGAGGCTACCTTTCCATGGACAAGGAAGATGCTCTCATGGGCTATAGAGTCCCACCTTGATGAGCCATAGTTTGAGGTAAGCCACAGGGAAATAATGACATTACCAGGACCAGGAGAAGATAACCGAGCAGCTCTCTGATGAACAACTATGCAATACACTTAACAAGGTCTCTGTTGAGATAGAAGCTAGGCCCTTCGAGTGAAATGATAGGATCAAGGATTTGGAAGGGGAGATGAAGAAGAAAGAGAAAGAGCTAGCTACATTAACCAATAAGTTGAGCCAGGAAAATTTAATCAACACCTAGTGGCAGCGGGAATTAAAGGATGAAAATTCCAAGGTGAGTGTTGTGTATAAGAAAGTATAAGCCATCAACGAGGCCATACTATTAAAGCATCCAGACCTAGCATCACCTGCATAGAAGTATGGATCTACCTTGGGATTCCTAGAGGATTTAACAAGGGTCCTCACCATGGAAAGGCAGACACTAGCCTTGGAAATTATAGAAGAAGTTTCCATGCACCTGGAGAAGGAAGATAAGTTGAAAATCATAGCACTCATCATGGAATACAACAAGGTTTTTACTGATGTAAGGGCCACTTCCCAAACTTTTGAGTTGCGTGGATAGAGACAAAGTGGCAGGTGTCTTGGTCACCACTCATGAAGCAGAAATCAAGGAGTTCCAGGAGAAAAAAAAAGGGAATAGGGAAGAAAGAGACAAAATCCTTGCTAGGGTTGAGAAGAAATTAGAGACCATTGAAACCTTAAGGGTTTCAATCAAAAAACAGTTGAAGGAGCTATACCCATGTATCACATGAAGAATGGACACACTATAGGATATATGCAAGGAATTGGAGAAGATCATGGATACTATGAGTACGCAAGGAGATGGATTAGAATTTGAGGGGGTGAGCACCCTAGTCGGCGACCTCTGTCAAATAGCACAGGACGAAGTTGATGCCTAGAATAAATTGGAGGCTGACTTGTAAAAAGATTTTCCCAGTCTGTTGTAGTGATTCTTTCACTCTCCCATTCTTTCTTCTTTCCCCATTCTTTCATCCCCTTATTCTTTTTCCTAGGTGTAATCCTATTGTATTCTTTCTCTCACTAAGGGAAGTGTTCCCGCAGATAGAGAACATGCATAGTGTGGGGTGATGTTGGGCCCCTAGAATATTGACTAAGTATAGAAGGTGTGTATGCATGCATGTCCTAGTTAAAGATAGGTGCGTAAGGACAAAGCTCGCAAGGTGGGGTTTAAGAAAAAGGGTTTAAAGAAGCCTGTGGTGTGCGTGACCCGTGCAGAGAGAACCAAGGGTTCGAGACTTATTCAAATTGGGTGTTTAGGGGAGAACACGTGAAAAGAATGAACATGTTGGCCCAGGTTGGCCCAGGAAGGATCATGCCTACAGTAGAAGCTTCTAGAAGAACATCATGTTATAAAGTGGAAATCTTAGGTCTAGAGGAGCATGCTCGCATGGAGGACCACATTCAGAAAATTGGCATCAGATCTGAGGGCACTGGAGGATGAGTTGGTAGTCCAGAAAGGCTATAAATATAAGCACCTATAGAGTAAAAAGAGGAGAGGAGGATAAGAGACTTAGAGATTGGGTGGAGCTCTATAGAAATACTGCAAGAACTCTATTAGTGGGTAATTACAGTTTGGAAAGGATGTATTGGGCAAGGGGATTGTAATTTTTCTTTTTGGTAGCATAGTTACATTAGTCCAGTTGTAATGCATGACTACAGTCTGCTTCTCTATGATATTCTATAAATAGGCTCCATGGATGTAATGAGGTTACCAGTTTATATATATATATATATATATATGAATATCAATTATTCTAATGTATACATCTTTTTCAGAAGTTCTCTTTCATTTTATGCTAAGTATGGATGATTGTATACTTCTTTTTGCTATGGTACAAGTTATATAATCTGTTAAGTACACAGTACGGAATGATTGTAAGGATCTAAAGGCTGTTCTAAGCTCTATGGTTCTTGTATGTCTTAAATCATTTTGAAATATCTTAAACACAAATCATAGATGATGTTTCCCACTAAACTCACATAAAAGAGAGACTCGGCACCCGCTCGTGCCTCAGGTGAGCACCCATCATCTACTAGATGACAGGCTGACATGCATGGGGTTCCTTTCTTTTGTGATAGGAGTAAAAATGACTACAAAAGGAAAGGGAAAAGGAAAACCAATTGTGTCGACAAGATTTTACGAAGAATTGTTTGTGGAGATGCAATACCCAGATGGGGTAGTATTGGGGATAGATTGGGTATCTCATGTGCAAAATATGGTTATAAGTTATTATAACCATATTACAGATACCACTAAGATGGAGATGGCATTAGAGCTCATTCACCCTACAGGAGAAAGAACACAGGATGACAAACTAGTGTATGATGATGTTGTGAAGATGAAATTAGATAAGGTTGGGCTTTTGCAACTTTTTTAGTTCTCATTTTTCAGAAAAAAACTAAGAGATTATACCAATGGATTATGTCGTGAGTGCATGAATATTATTTACACTTTGAAGGGAAGAGGATGCACATAAGGATGCAGTTGATCTCCAGATACACTGGACTTATCTACACAGGAGATTTATTAGACGATGACTTTGGCGATAAAGAGGCCATCAAGGAAACATATAAGGAGTATGAATACAAGAAGGGTGGGTGCTACTTCGATATTTCCAATATCACTAATCCAGTTATGAAAATGGTTGCATGCATGCTTATCAATTTGAATGTATAATAACAGTGGACGTAAGTGAACAAGATATGGTTGAATGTTTACAAGAAGGTTTCAGAAGGGACAATATACAACCTCTCATCCTTCATTGTGGAGGATATCATTAATGTCACACATGATGGAGATAAATTATGTATGGTAATATTTTCCTTACCATTTTTTTTTCTGAGATTGGGGTTCCAGATGGGCTGAATAACAACATTTGGGAGTACTTGGAGGAAAACACCTCCCTAGCCAAGATTTTTGAGGTATATACTTGTGAGACAATAACATTTGCATAAAATGCGCACTTGGATAAGTGGTACAAGTAGATGCATGATGGATTTGGATAAAAATGGTTAATTCATGAATAACTACCATCCTTGGTAGGGGATGAGGTTAAATTTGTAGTATACAAGAACTTCTTCATTGGTAGGTTCATGTGAACTGATGGCACCAAAAAACCATGGTATAAACTAAATTTTTCCCTCATAACACAATATTTTCAAATCACGGTTAACAAATTCAAGGAGGATAAGAATTTGAGGTTTTATCTAAGTGAAGTAGATTAGGAGCACAGTGCACTACACTAAACATTTTTGTATTCTAAAAAGAACACATATGTTAAGAAGTATTTCTCTCATGACATACATATCTTAAGGCCCATAACATTACCTCTTGTAAGAAGCATGGTGAAAAGGGTGTACATACACCTAAGGCCTAAGTTTGAAAATGGCATGTATGTCGAGGATGATGTATCCATCCCTAAAGACCCAGCTGGAAGGAAGAAGGTGGTGCCAAAGAGAGAGAGAGAGAGAGAGAGAGAGAGGAAACTCCAGCAAGTATGACACCAAGCATGTGGGTAGTTCATACCATGGGGGCATAAGATTCAGGTACATGAACAAGTTCTTATGCTCATAGGAAGAAGTCCACAGTAGTAGAGTCTCTACTGAAGAAGAAGTGAAAGGTAGCATAGAGTTTAGACTCTGAGAAAATGGAGAATGAAGAAGGTGATGAGATTAGAGGAGAGGGTCAGGAGCATGAGTAATAAAATGACCCCCCTATGTTCAATATACATTAATATGATGAACAACGAGATGATTTTTCAAAGGGTGCTCTAGAGAAAGAAGAAAGTGAAGAGGAAGTGGGGATAAATTTACATGGGACCATGCACTTATCTAGTGAATAGTTGAATGACGTGGTGGAGAAGGAGGTGGAAGGTATCATCAAGGACTTGGTAGGGCATGAGGTGGAGTACAACATAGAATAAGTAGGGAAATAGTATGGAACCATGGGTGGAGATCCCATTTTATAAGATAGTTTCCTACTGGGAGCACGTATAGGTGGTAAGGGCATGAAAAAAACATAAGGACCCTCAATTACTTATGTGAATGATCTAAACAAGGTCCTATGTGTGTGTTTCTAGGGCATGGTGCCTACAGATTAACTCTTCTATTGGTCATCATTTGATAAATATATTGTGAACATGTGTACAAGGAAGATGTTGTCGTGGAATTTTGAGTCCCATATTGATGAACCATAATTCGAGGTCGATGCAAGAGCATTGGTAAATGCATAGAACCCTAATGAGATAAATCCTATTATGGATTTGTAGTAACTAATTGATGAGAAGGCATGTAAAACTCTAAATAATGTGTAGTGGAGGTCAAAGAAAGGTTATTCAGGAGGAATAACAGGATTAGGGCATTAGAAAAATAATTAGATGAAAAAATAGGGAGATTATAGAGAGAGAGACAAGTAGATCAAGGAGAAGGGTTCTATGTTTGCATAGCTAAGGATTGAGTTGAGGGACGAGAAGGGGAAGGTGCGCAAATCTTATAAGAAAGTGGAGGTTATTTTAAATTCCATTATTTTGAAGCACTTAGATTTAGCCCCCCTGAACATAAATATGAGTCATGATTCCACTTCCTGGAGGACTTAAAGTTCTTAATCATAATGGAGAAGCAATCACTTGCACTGGAGTCAGTGGAGGAAGTTATGGTGTAATAGAAGGAACATGAGGAATCAAATATTGAGGAAACCATAACTTGTTACTCTGAACTCCTTGCTTCAATAAATACCACAACGCACATGGAAAAAAATTTCCATGATAACTATGAGGACAAAGATAGGGTGGCAAGTGTGTTGGTTGCTACACATGAGTCAAACTTTAAGGAGTTCTAAGCCAAGAATAGAGGCAATCAGGTGGAATGTGAAAAGATCCTATAAGAGGTTGAAAAGAAATATGAGGAAATTGAAGGTTTAAGGGCCTTGATTAAATTTAAGGTAAAATAATTATATCCCTAGGTTATAGGAAGGATGGATGCACTGAGTGACCTTAGCAAAAAAATGGAAGATATTGTGGATACATCAAAAGCTAAGTGTGAAGATTTGACATTTGATGAGGATAACGTGTTTATAGGGGATTTATTTCAACAGGGACAGAGTGAGGTGGATGCTTGGAAATAATATTGAAGCATCGTTGAATAAAGACTTCCCAATCCTCATACAGTAGTAATGAGATTATTTTTTTCATTCTTCTATTCTTTATTCTTTATTGAAAGAGCAGAGTGTTTCTAAGGATGAACAAAACATTTAGTGTGGGGTAATGTTTATCCTATAAAATGGCTAAGTCCTAGAGCAGAGGATTAGAGCATGTGGAAGGTATTACATGAATAAGGAGCTTGAAGAAAATCACGCATGGTAACAAGGAACATGCAAACAATTTGAGTAGTTACCGATTTTGGAATGAAGGTTTTGAGTTTGAACTAGAGAACGTAGAGATTTGTGTGTGGAAGTAGAAAAAGTGTTTGAAACTTGGCCACATTTTTGGATATGGTATTACTCAGACAACACGTGGAGATGTGAATAGGCATGATGAGTGGATAAGGTTAGAACTTGGAGTCTTGCAGCTCAAGGAAAGAATATTCTAGGAAAGGAATATTCCAGGATGTAATCATTATGGTTAGTGGAGGATAATTATGGTTTTAGAAAGTTGGCATAGGCACTTGATTATGGAGGAGCATGATTCTATCTGGCATGTGGCTTGCTCATGAGTGAAGGTGATGCGGTGGAGGAGAGATCCTAATTATTTTTAAGAATGTGATTAGATCTAAAATGGGTGGTGTGTGTGGAGAGACCTAGAAGATGTGAATAGAGGAGAATAGATTATGGAGAGATACATGGAGGATACATAGGAGATGGAATAGCTATAACTCTTTGTTCAGAGTCATTTTAAAGAATTATGATATTATTGTCTATTTTATTTAGTATGTTATGACCATTTTGATGTAATTTGGCTACTGTAAATGTTTTTTAATCAATATATGATGGATTGTTCTTTATATTTGTGTCTATGGGTCCAAACCCTTGTGTTCTTCATATGGCTCATGGTTGGATCTAATTTTTTTGTGTTGTTATAATTCTTATGTTCTTTTCATGGTTCATCTATGCTTATATCTAGTGACTATAGTTCTATGCTAGAATGGATGCATGTATTTCTATGTCTGCGCGTATTCCTCCATTAATGGAAAACATTATTACAAGGCTCAAATAAAAGAGGGGATTAGCACCTATGCTCACCTCGGGTGAGTTCCTAGCTAATGTTTGGTGATAGGCCGATGCACTTGGGGTTTAGAAAGGGAGTAGGTAAAGGTGGATACAAATATGGGACTGAAAAAATGAGTAGTTATGAAACTGTGAGATGTGTATGGAACTATTTTTTGTTCCTTTCCTATTTATTATATTCATATGGTGAGGTGATGGCTTCCTACAAATCCATGTGTGTGTGTGTGCACTTCATATTTACACCTTATGTGTTGCACATGTATGAAACCCTCTATATGATGTGAAATAGATTCAAAACTCTAGCCACATTTAGGAGATCTTGCAATAATGGTAGTGGTTAGGTTTAAATGCAATCCATACACAATATACATTTCCAATACTTTGAAGAGACTCAAAACACACGTAGTTATGTACCTATCATGTGATATCTATATGCATGTAATTGGATATTACAATTTTATCACTTGATAATGTAACGATGGCTTGGCATGCTTAGCTTGACTTGGATTAGATGGTCTCTATCTTGGGAAGCATGACTTTATAACTGAGTTCAATATGTTTCACCTAATTTTAGATGCATTTCTTTGAATGTTGATGAAACATATAAGGGTAATAGGCTAGGAGGAATACTTGTTGAGATGCTAGTTGTAGGTTGTTACACGCGTATGAATTTTGGATCCACAGTTGATCGTGAGAGCTTCCTTTTTGCTTGAAGGAGCTACCTAAAATGGAAAACAATACCACCAAATAAAAGTTAAAAAATATATGCAGTGGACTGCCTAGCGTGTGCTAGATCCGGGAAGCGTGATACTTCTTAGACAATTGTCAATACACTGTTTAAAACAACTTAATGTTAACAAGAAAGGAAATCCTATTGTAGTTAAAATGATTTAGGTATCTCATTCATATACAATAAGTAAATTCATTCACAATAGGCTAAGCTATGACTAAATATGAAGGTCAAGGTCTCTGTCAGGGTACTAGTACTGGTCAGGGTAAAGTTTTGGGCTATTTTAGGTATTTTGTGGAGGTTTTAGGCTCTGATCTGGGTTTTGGTCAAAACACAGAGATCGGTGTCATTTTGGTATGACCAATGTCAGTTTAGGCTAACCATTGGCAACTGTGGGTAACTGGCATTGGTATGGTTGGGGTACAAGAAATTCAATAAAACTTGGCAAGGTGATAGATTTGGTGTTAGATGAGAATGAAAGGGAAATGACAAGGTTCGTGTAGGTCCTAGATATGCATAGGAATGGTGAAATTTTGTATATGGGTAGTTTAAGGGTGTGGATAAAGAGATGGTCAAGTTTGCATGGAGATAAAATGGTAGGGAATGGGAATGGGAGAAAAAACTAACAATAGAAGTAAAAGTATCTACTCAAATGATAATGAACCAGTGCTGGTTAACAAAACTTACTGCTTGTACGAGCTTGATGTCTAGTTGGAAATGGTAGGTGATCTAACAAAAGGAACTTAGTGTGGTGCAGGTGCTTCCTCGGATGCTCCTGTGAAGTCAAATGGTTGTGTGATTACTTCTGGTGATGGCTATGGATGCTTTGATGTGTGTACTAACACTGGTTTTGCTTGCATGCATCTCTAGTTTCATCACTTTTTCTAAAAAGATGTTATTAATTTCTTTTAAAATGTGTGAACCTTGAAATAAGGTTGTTTTAGGGGTTAAATGGTAACTAACGGTGGTTCTAGCTTAACTGGCGGTGATTTAGGGTAACCAACGTCGATTAGGGTGGGATTTCCTAGGTTTACTAAACTAGGCAGATCCCTTTAATTTTCTAAGATCTCATTTCACTTACTCTACATATTAGCATGGAAGCTTCCTTCTAATAGATGGGAATGTGGCTAGAGGGAATGTAGGAATTGATTTTTAGGGTTTGGGTAGTTCTTAGTTAGTTATGAAAAGTTACTAAGAATAGGTCTTAGGGTGAGGTGGCTAGATGAGGTGGATATATGGGCATTATCCCAATTAGAATATTTAAATAATAAATATTGTGAGGATAATGAATTAATTTAATTTAATTAATTAAATTAATATTGGAGTGGAATGAAAGGGGGCATGGTTAGGTGAATGTGTTTAAGGTGTTTATTTGACAGGGGACTAAGGGGAGTATGACCTAATTTTAGTGTCTACATTTTTTCCCTTTTTGTTATGTAGCTTGTATTGGTAAGAAACACTGACAAAAATAAGATGTGGTTCACCCATGAGTGGGTGAAGGTGATCCCCCTCAAACCAAGAACTGATGAGGTAGCAGGTGGAATCGGTAAGTGGTTTGATAAAAGGTGAATGTGATGAAGAAGAAATGGGGTAATGGGTAAAAAAGGGAAAAAATTCTACTCGGGTAATCTAGGTAATGCGTCAAGGTAAAAGGTAGTAATAGTCAAGTGCACACACATGTATAAACTGCAGTATGGTACCAGGTTGAAGAGCAGGAAAACCCTACATTGTCTAAGGTCGATAGGTTTATCCAAACAAGGTTGAAGTGAGTCCGGTATCCAAGGTACAGGATATGGTCAGGGAACACAACATAGGTCAAGTGAAGGAACATTTAGGTATGCTCCGGTACACCAAGGGTTATATCAGGATAAACGGTCATGGTAAGAGGCAAGGTAAGGTCAGGATGGCAATCAACACAGGTACAAGTGATGTAAGGTATAGCGAACACATGGGGTCAAAGGTCACTAGTGATGTTCCAGGTCCAAATATCTAGGTCACAGCATAGGTAGGGCCAAGGTATGGGTAAAATAACGAGTCCTTGAAAGAGGACAAGGGGAGGTAGTAAATGATAAGGTAAATGATAAGGTTTTTTGGGGTAAAGGTCATGGCTGAAGGAAAGGTAAGGTTGTAAGGATAATCATTTTGGTAACATCATCGCAAAGTAGAGCAAGTGCGTAAGGTTGATTGTCACCTCAAGGGGGCTGGTGTGGGTAGATGGGTATGATGTACGTAAAGCTGCGGGAGAGGTGGAAATATGCCCCACCTAGTGGTAAGAGTGAGTGATGAATGATGAGGTGAGGAGGGTGAGGTGAATGGTCAGGGTAAGTGTTGGGTGAGGGAAAAAATACTGACGGATAGGGTAATAGGGTGATATCGTGGGCAATGTGGAAGATAGGGTGACCGATGCAAGATAAGGATAATTGATGCCGGTATAGGGTAACTGACCACGGTAAGGTAGGGCATGTGACAAATGTCGGTGAAAGTAAAAACGGTGTTGGTTAGGTCGGGGATGTTATAAAAAATAAAAATTCCATGCTTTTCATAATGATTTGTCCCATGTGAAATAGAGGAAAATAACACAAGAGAGAGGGAAAGTTAGAAAGTGTCTAGATGGAAAAGAAAGCTAAGTTGGCGAGCCGAACGGTGGGTTATTGGTAATTGAGAGGTGGGTCCATGAGATTAGATTATTCGATTTATATGGTTAGAGGTGAGGTGACTGATTGGTGATGGTAGAGGCCAAAGAGGGATCGGGTGGGCCACCGGTGTAGCGGCCAGACGTGCCACCATGGTGACGATAGTGTGATGAGGTAAGCATCAAACCCTTTCCTTGTTTTATGAGATATATTAGGTGATAGGTCGGGTTTCAAAATATTGGGTGTGTGGGGGGGAAATGAAATTTGAAATGTGGGAGGGTAAATTGAATAGAATAGGAATGGGGAGAGAGGGAAGTGGGTGAATGAGGGTTGGGATGGGGTTGAGGGGAATTGTAGGGGAAAATGGGTGGGTAGAATGGTTAGGAGAGGGATTTTTTTGAGAGGGGAGGGTTTGGGGGTCGCGGGTTTCACCCCGACAGTGACCGACGTTGATCGGGGTTAGCCGACGTCGATAGGATAAAATCGATATCAGTCATAAAATAAGTGACCTATGCCAATTTAAGGTTAATTGGGGTTAGTTTAGTGATAACCGACACCAGTCAGGTTTTTGATAAAAATGGGCCGAAAGGGCCCCAGGTCAAGTGGGTAAGAGAGGTAGAGGGAAAAGAATGTGTTTTGGTGCAAAATATGGCATAGGCGAGGGGTGAAATGGGCATGGGTAGATGATAGTGGGTGAGAGTGGCGATGGGTAGATAGAAATGTGATACAAAGGTAGGTTGGGGAAGGAAAAAAAAAGATGGGGCAGTAGGTATAGGTGAGGTGTTGAGTGTGGGTATGATAAAGGTAGGTTAATTTGATGTTTGTGTTGGATGCAAGGGAGAGATCAGCTATAGATGAGAGACAGGGTGTCACCCTTGATCTTGAGAGTGTGAGGTGTAGTGACAGTTGAGGAGTGGTGACACATGGAGGAGGTAGGCCTTATTGGGGTTTGACGCTATTGGTATGCATTCTAGCAGCCTAGTCTGATGGTCACCCTCATCGATAGATGGGATTCAGTGACTAACATGTTCCACCTACAGACAAGTGAGATGACACTCACCCTAGAGGACATGTTTAGGATCTTGTAGTTACCAATACTGGGGATGCAGGTGTACTCAATCTCCTCCAAGGCCTTGGAGGAGATGATGATGAGAGTGTTTGCAGAGGGACTAATAGACATGTTGTTCCTTAGTGCCAGCTTGAGTTACAGGGGGACGTACCTAACCCATCCAGAGGAGACGAGGCTAGTTGTTTTATTGATGGAGGTAGTTTGTTATTTCAAACTGTCATATGTAGAGGGTGGGAGATTTCCCCTTTCCTTGATGGGGTTTTTACATGACATGGTGATGGATCAGACCTACTTTTCCTGGGTGCCAACATTCCTGGTGAAGTTATATAGAGAGTTTTGGGCATATGGGTGGCTCCTCAAGTTTAGCCTATGTTTCACCTTTTTAATACACTGTTGGGCCTATGAGAACATAGTTTGTGTGTGGCTAGTGGGTATGCCCCAAGTAGATGTATGTCCACCAAGATTGGTTTAGGTGAGGTCTAGGTGATGGGTGCCCGTGATTACAAAACGTCGATCAGATAAGGCTACACATGTTGTAGTGTATTATTGGAGGGGTTGTGTAGGGTGGAAATCATATGGAGACCGTATGTGGGTTATCCCTCATACATATGGATGCATGAAGAGCTAGATGGCCTTCAGCTGTTGAGATGGATAAAGGGGCACCATGCCGGGGATCACAAGATGATCCCAGTTGATAAGGTTAGGTAGTAGTTTGGTATGCTACATGACATACCTCCACCCTTCCCATAGTATAGGAGAGATGACATGGAGAGGCCATTGCCTCTACCATAGCTGACAGTTCCCACAGGGCATGAGGAGTAGGTGGTAGACCAACGGATCGATGATGTCGGAGTAACAAATAGATATAGATAGTGTTATGCAGCTCATTTATGAGTAGTACCACCTAGATTTGAGAATATGGATTTAGCCACTATCACAGTGTAGAGAAACACCCTACAAGGGTAGGTGGCAACCGTGATTACCTAGTTAGGGATGGTTATGGGACATTTAGCTAGTTCAGAGGTGGAGGTTACCCAGCTGTATGCACAGGTGGCTAGTCTTCAAGCCCAGATGGCCTAGGGTGGAGTTGGGGATGGTGATGATGGTTAGGTGACCACCCTATGGGCATAGGTTATAGGGCTATAGGGCCAATTGGCCATGTTATAGGTGTAGATTCAAGAATTAAAGGCATAGGTACAGGCACAGGGTGTGAGGCCGATGGCACCTCCATAGGCACCGGGACATGGGCCCAGTTCACAGGAAATGGTAGGACAGAGTCCCGTAGGACAAGGATAGGGGTCAAAGCCCTTGGGGCCACCACATACCATTCCCATATCTAGGTTACAGGATGCCCTAGGTGAGGCCAGATACTACTAGGATCAGTTGATGATAGCCAGGATAGATTTTCTATCCTATGGAGAGTACATGGCACAACAGGCCTCGAGTGAGAGGACTAGATCCCAGAATCACAATGTAGAGAGCACAAGGGACCATCGAGCTCTGAGATAGGATTAGGGAGAGGCCACCAACTCATGGAGACTAGCTCCAGGTGATGTGCCAATAGGGGGTGGTGAGATGATACGAGGTTGGCAGACAGGAACCGAGGAGGAGATTGAAGAGACTAACATGGAGGATGTCTGACAAGATGAGGGTTGATGCCCATTCCTTTATTTTGATGTGTTATAGTCATTTTTTTTTATATACTGGCCTACGTGCCAAAGATGGTGAGGATGTACTAGATTTTTGTATATTTTGATCATATACTAGCCTATGCACCAAAGATGGCAAGGCTTTATATGAGAGGTTTGAGAGACTGGATTATATACACTGGCCTACATGTTGAAGACATTTGACAGTTATGTATATGGATACACATGTATGGATATTGTATTTATATAGATGCTAATTATTATGGGCATTATGTGTTTGTGTTGATAACATTTTATTACTATGCATAGATGGACTTATGGTAGGTGTGTTAGGCATGGATTAAGTCAAGTCATGAATTTAGGCATGATGGATTCAGGTCATGGTTTTAGGAATAGATTGAGTTAGGTTTTGGTTTAGGCATGGATTGAGTCAGGTTTTGGTTGAGTTTGTAACTCATTAATGTATGCAATTAATGATGATATAGTCATTTTTGAGATGTTTTATAGTACATGCATGATGGTGGTACAGAAATGGTAGTCAAAATAAATGTATGTTTTGATGATGATAAAAATGTGAAGCAATTTGTCATTTTTTTGATTTAATTTCCAATTTTTGATATAAAAAGGAAACAAAGTAGGGTAGAATGTGATTTTAGGAAAATGAAAGATGAATTGGTTAGGGTAGAGAGTGGCTAAGATAATCTCAAAGGGCCCCATGCCCACGGAGTGCTACGTACATAGTCCTAGCAAAAAGGGACCTCAAGTCGATGTAGTTCTCCCATAAGCTAGGGAAGAATATGAGGAGGTATGAGAATGAGTTGGTAGGTTTTAGGCATAGTTTGGGTTTAGGTCTGTTAGGTGTGGGTGAGTTGTGGGAAATTTGGTATACGTGATTTCAATTGCGGTAGAAGAAGAATATTACCCAAAGGTAAGCATCAAGGACATGGTCATGTATAAGGTAATCAATACGTAATAAAGAAGGTTAAAAGATAAGAGGGGGTAAGAAAGCTGCCTGATTGGTGAGGATCATAACTAGTGGACCATACCGTAGGTAGGCTAGGGGAACATAATACCCTAAAGACTTTGCATGAGTGATTATGCTAAAGGTGAATAATAGTCACATGATCACCAAATTTCATAGTTCCAAGAGGTCCCTTGAGGTAGTTGGAAATGGGAGTACGAATGGCGAGAGGGATGAAAGGTGGTTAATTTTTATATGGTACGAGGTAGCATGCCTTTGTAGCAAGAGATCCAAGGTCACAATGGGAAAGTCCATGACTAAAAGGTTGTTCATTTTAACTGATGTTTGAGATAGACTAATCAATGTGGGAAGTCCATATGGGATAAATAAATTAACTCCTTGAGGTCTTCGTGAGGCTGATCGATGCGGGAAGCTTCAGATTCTCTCTTCTTCTTTTTTCTTTTTTCTTTTTTTTTTTGGGTTATTTTTTTAAAGAGCTTTATATAGTTGTCCTTCAAGGGAGTAGTCTATTATAGCAGTAATTGTAGAGAGAAATATGTCCTTTTGAGGGAGTCATCTTTTTATTTTAAGTGTGACTCAAGGAGTTGGATCCCATGTGAGGGCCTTTAACTCGTTAACAATACTAAGGTGAAGAATAAGATTCTTGTTCAAAAAGTAGGGTAAAACAACCATGGGATCTCATCTAAAATAGATGAAAAGTATCCATGAGAATCATGCTATGTGCAGTGCCGTGGTACACATATTTAAGAAAGATAAAAAGTGATGGGTACGCGCATGATTCTTATTTAATCGTTAGTGATGGCGTATGAAGTGGATAGCACTCAAGGGATGAGCATGAAAAGAGGAAAAAAGTGAGGTAGGACTAAAATTCAATAGTAGAATGGTCAAAGATGCAAGGCATTAAGGGGCTTAGGTTTGGGTTTACCATCGATTGAAGATAAATGATAAGCACATGATCTGTAAGTATGGGTCACGATGTATGGTCCAATCCAATTAGGAGTAAATTTTCCTTGTTTACTTTTTTCCACTTTAGTTACATGTTTATTTTCTTTCAGGACAAGATCACCGACTCGGAAGGTTCGTTCATGGAAATGTTTGTTGTAGGCACGTTTGATACATTTTTGGTAAACTTGAAGGTGGTCAAGAGTGTTAAATCAACTTCTACTAAATGGTCCTAATGAAATTCTTCATCATTGAGCATGTCATGGAGAGAAATGCAAAGTGAGGGAATCTAGAATTCGAGAGGAAAAACATCCTTTTTACCATAGACTAGAGAAAAGGGTGTGGCAGTAGTGAAAGTACGGATACTAGTGTGGTATTCCCATAGGGCGAAAGGAATGTGCGTATGCCAGTCCTTCCCAGTAGCTTTAACCACTTTCATGAGAATTTGGTTTAGGGTTTTATTGGTGGATTTGGCTTGGCCATTGGTTTGTGGGTAATAAGGTGACGAGAAACTTAGCTGAATGCCGAAGGCATCGCAAAGTTTTTGCAATGTTTAATTTTTGAACTTTTTTCCATTAACAATGATGAAGGGATGAGGAACACCAAAGTGACAAATGATGTGATGATTGATGAACTCACATATTTTCTCAGCTTTTGTGGAGATGAGTGGTATGGATTCAACTTATTTTTTGTAGTATTTGGTAGCGGTGATGATCCATTGATGGTGTTGGGAAGAATGGCGATTGATCTCTCCGATAAAATCCAAACCCCATTGAGATAAGGTCCAAAGGTCACGGTCAACTTGTAAGGAATGACTAGGTTTATGATGAAGGTTGGCATGTTTTTGGAATTTTACACAAAAAATTTTGTAGTTGCAACAATCATGGTTGAGTTTCGGCCAATAATAGCCTAGGTGAAGAATACGCTTTGCAACAGCAAGGCCACTGAAGTGACCTCCACATATGCCATCATCAACTTCCTTGATAGTATAAAGAATTTCAGAACTTGTGAGGCATTGTAAGAGAATACCATCAAACACAAGCTTATAGAGGAGGCCTCCCATTATGACATAATGAGAGACCTTTTTAAGAAAAGCACATTGTCCATTACGAGTGAGGTCGGGAGGTAAGATAGAGAGAGAAATATAGTCAGAGTATTGTTTATACCAAAGGTCACTTGGGTCGAGGGAAGTGGTTCCAATAAAGTAAACATAGTGAGGTAAATAAGATGGTGATTAGAGTCATTTTATAGTGACAAATATTTTAGAATCGATGGGTGAAGAAGGTATTTGAGAAGCCAAGTAGGCCATGGTATTTGTAAATTTTTTGACTGAACGGGGGACAGTTTAAAGGGCGTAGAGGTCGACGGTGGTCAAAAGTATGTCTACATGATGTTTGTAATTTTTAATCATCTCATTACGACATTGGTATATACCATTGACTTGGTTTATGACCAATTGGGATTCACCAAAGATGTTGATGGATTTGAAATCCATGGCATAGGCAGCTTGGAGACCTAATACGAGTGCTTCATATTTGGTAATATTGTTTGTACAATCAAAATCTAGTTTGAAAGACAAAGGCATGGGTTCACCATCAAGTGAAATGAGGATAACACCAGCCCCACCCACACGCTAATACTTGGAACCATCGAAGAAGAGTGTCATATGGTAAGCAGGTTCATCCAGGGAAAGGGTAAGAATTGACTCATCTGAAAAGTAAAAATTAGAGGGTTGATCACTGGAAATAGGTGTGTCCGCAAATTGTTTGGCGATAGCCTGGCCCTTGATGGACTTTTGATGAATAAATTTAAGGTCAAGGTTGGTCAGCAGCATAATCCATCATGTGGAATGTTGGTTTTGGTAAGTTTTGGCATACATGAAGTGTAAGGGGTTGGTGTTGGTCACAACATAGGTTTTTTGGTTAAGTAGGTAATGGCAGAGTTTTTTAGCAATGAAAACTAAGGCTAAAAAAAGTTTCTTATGATGGGTGTATCAGGTTTTGTAGTCCAAAAGAGTATGGATTATGTAATAAACTACCTGCTCTCTTTTTTTTTCATCACAATGAGCAAGCATGGCCCCCAAGGAGTGGTCGATAGCTGAGATGTATACGTAGAACGCTTGATCGTCTTTAGGTGGAATAAGCACAGGTGGTTAAAGAAGGTATTATTTTAAGGCCTCAAAATCTTTGTGGCAGTCATCATCCCATTTAAAGGAGACATATTTCTTGAGCAGATGATGAAATGGTTGACATCGATCAGACAATTATGAAATGAAATGTTGAATAGACTGCAACTTACCTTGTAGGCTACGGAGTTTCCTAAGGTTGGTGGGTAGACACATTTCAAGAATGGCCTTGACTTTATCAGGGTCAACTTCTATACCACGTAAGGAAATGGTAAATCCTAGGAGCTTTCCTAAGAGAACTACAAAGACACACTTCTTAGGTTGAAGGTAGATGCAATATTTAATAATCCGGTCAAAGATGGTTTTTTAGGATGGCAAGATGCTCGGAGTGGCGTTTAAATTTTGCCAAGAGATCATCCATGTAATCTTATAATATACAATGCATGATGTCATGGAAGATATAAGTCATAGCCCGATGATATGTGGCACTAGCATTTTTAAGGCCAAAAGGAATGACTCGATAGTAGAAGGTGCCCCAAGGGGTGATGAATGTGGTTTTGTGTTGACCCTCTGGGGCAAGCAAGATTTGGTTATAACCCAAGAATCCATCCATCAGTGATAGCATCTCATGACCAACGATAAGGTCAACCAACTAGTTAATACCAGGTAGGGGAAAGTCATCTTTTGGGCAAGATAGATTGAGGTCGTGGAAATCCATGTAAATGTGGAGTCCCCTTGTCACCTTACTGATAGGGAAAATGTTAAAAATACAATGAGGATAATCAATGGATAAGATGAAGGAAACAGAAAGAAGGTGTTGAATTTATTATTTGATAAGAAGGGAAATGCGAGGGTGCATTTTCCTCATCTTTTGTTTTATGGGTTTAGAATCAGGAATGGTTATGATATTGTGGACCACTTTAGTGGGGTCAATAACGGGCATGTCTATGTAAGACCAAGTAAAAACATGGTTATGATCTTTGAGAAAAGAAGTGATGGATTCCTGTTTAACAACATCTAAATATTGACCGATCTTTAGGATGTGTGGGTCATCCTGAGTATGAATGTTGATTTCAATAGTTGATTCATTTAACATGGTTTACATCTCAGATGGTAGCGACCGATGAATATATGAGTCTTCTACACCAAGATAGGTGAGTATAGATTCATCATCCTGACATTGAACATGGTTAATTGAAGGTGTATCTTTGTCGATCATTTTAGGGTACATGAAGGGAAGAGAGAAGAGAGCTTCATCCTCACATTGATAAGTCAGAGGCCCTAAGGAGATAGTTTTTATGAAAAAAAAATTTAGGAGGGATGGATTCAGGATCCATCGACTCCATCGGTGAAGATGGTGATGGTGGTGACGAAGGTGAAAAAGGGTTGATGTCTTCAATGAGCTCAACACGGTCCTTCTTGGTAAGTGGTTCAAAAAATCTGATACCACTATGGTTGTTATGCTTACGAGTAGTACATGGAATAATAGTATGGCATCCTTGCTAGTAAAAGCCGAAGCCAAAACCCTTCCATGTACATCTATGCAGGAAGCTGTGGGTGAAACGGTGAGTTTGTGATGGTAGTTCAGGTGTGTAAGTTGTAGTATCGAGTCCCCCATAGGTGATATTGGTATGAAGGTGGGGAGGACCATAAAGGAGGCACTCTCCTATACAGTGATCATAGCAAGGGTGTTGATGAAGGCTTTCGTACTCTTGTGGAGTAAGGAATGTGTTGACACTATATTGGCAATACTCCTTCAGAGTGAGGCATTGAAAAATACCTTCCAAGGGATTGGTGGCTGGTATGTTAGTATCTGGAATGGATAATGTGTCAGAGTTCAGAGCGAAGGTGAAGATAATGGATGGGGAGGCTGACGGTTCAACCATGGAGGTTGTGGCAGTGGTAGGAATGGAGGAGGTGTGTGTGGTTGAGGTAGCGGTTGCACTGGTGAGTGGAGGTGGAGGTGAGGAGGTATTGGTTATGGAGGTTGATTCTTTAATGGGTATAAGCATGTCATTGGGTCGGTAAAGCATGTTGCAAGTTTCGAAAGGTGATGGGTTAGTACGAATGGTATAGGTGTGTCCTTCATGGTCAAACTTTACACAACGATGAAAAGTGGAAGGAATACAACCCATGACACGAATCCAAGGTCTTCCAAGAAATAATTTATATTGAAATTACCCCTCCAAGATGTAAAATAACTCTAGAAGAGTGTGGGGGCCCACACAAATGTGGAGGATGACAGTGCCTAGTGTAGAGGTGATAGCATCATTGAATTAATGCAACATGATAGGATGTTTATGCATGCAATTGTCAGGTATGCACATTTGAGTGAATGCATGGGATGAAATGATATTAATGCTAGCACCCCCATCAATCATGAAACATTGTACACGTATATCATCAATGTGAATAGAGATGAAGAGAGCTAGGTCTGGGTCATCTATATGGTGTAGTGAAATATCTTCATCTTAGAAGTTAAGGGAGGCTATTTGGTGAGTAGATTGAGTTGTGGTTAAAGGTAGAAATTTTGTGAGAGAGGCTACATGATGGGGTGTGATAATGGAGGCTATGGGTGTAGGGTCATTGGGTAAAACCTCAATATATTGTAAGACCTCCATGAGAGCTTGATGATGGGATTCTGAGGTTTAGATGAGGTCATATAAGGAAATTTTGAGGGGGGATTGGTGTAGTTGTTTGAGCATCTTGTGGTGTGTGACCCCATTAGAAATAGGATATGTGGGGCTGAGGATAGTGATTTTAGGTGTGGGTGTAGATGGTATGTTGGGTACAGGATTGGTTGGTGAGTCAGTTGAATTTTCCTTTCCTTTGTCCTTCTGAGCACAGGTAGCAAGGTGGATCATGTTGATTTGAGGTGGGGAGGTAGGTGAGGTAGGTGAGCCATGAAAGGTATAGCGAAATGAAGGGAAAAGGCCTAGTGGTGGGAAGGAACTTTGTGAGATGAGCTAGGCACATCGACATTTAGGTGGAGGTTTAGCAAGGTTGTTGATGCAAGCCATGTTAATTTAAAACCTCGGGGGTTTCTCTAAGAGTTTTGAAGGTCTCGATCACTAAGTGGTAAATGAGGGAAAAACTATGGGAATAGGTGTTGGTGAAATGGGGTCTTCATTGAGAAGGTCATCATTGTCAAAGTTTTCGATGGGAGGACACAACTGGATAAGAACAATTTTTAAAGCTTTATACTTCTGTATATCGTGTACTGACACATGATGGTAGGCACAAATTTTGGTGTCGTCAAACCCCTATGGTTTGGGTTTGAGAGGGTCATATGGTCTGAGAGGCAGTAATGTGATGACAGAATTTTCAAGGAGGTTGGTTAAAATTTTGACGTAGGACCCTACTAGTGGATCGCAATGGGAAGTGAAGGTGGGTTTGGGTGTGGGCATGAAGGACTGTAGAGGAATGGAATTTTCATGAGGGGGAGTAGTTCAAGCTATGGTTTTAGGTATTGGTTGTGTTTGTTTGGGTAGGTGTATGATAGATAAATTGGAAGGAGAGTATATAGTTGTTTCAACTACCTTATTGGAGGGAAGGGGATTTTTGTCCTTAGGTTGTACCTTCTTGGGTAAAGGTGATATGGGCACACGAGATCTAGAGGGAAAGGTGGATGATGGAAGAGGGTGTGTTACCCATGGGGATAATGGAGGTGTTGTGAAGGTAGATTGTGTAGGTCGTGTTGGAGGTGTAAGGGAAATAGACTGAAGCATCGTGGGTAGTGAAGGGGTGATCAATGGTATTAGAGGTATGGGTGGTAAAGATGTTGCAGATGTGGGTGGAAGTTGTGGTGGGTGCTTGGGTATTTTTGAGGTTTGAAATGGTGGAATGGGTTGATATGTTTTTAGTTTACCAGTGGGTGGAGGTTTCTTAACCGTGTTAGAAGGGTGAGGTCCTAAGACAGATGAATAGGGTGAAGGTGATGAAGGTGTGAATGGTGAGGTTGGAGTATGAGATTTGTGGGGTTGGATCTTCTATATGGGTCTTAGAGTATGTTTGGTATTGGCCTTGGAGCATGTAGCTAAATCTAATTTTATGGGTGGATGAGTAAGGCTAGCAGTTAGGATGACCCCTAAGGTAGTGCTAGGTTTAGGAAAAGAAGATGTTATAAGTGTAGGCTTGGGTGTAGATGCATGTTGGGTTATGGGTAGGGGTGTGGTTTGAGCCATGAGAGGTATCATGGAAGAATTTGTGATTAAGGTGGTTGTTCTTGGTTCAATCCAATGAAATATTTTTGGGTAGATAGTGGAAGTGTCAGTTAGTGACATCTACATTTTCATTGAGACAAGAAGCAGAAGGCACCCCCAAAGTAAGGCTCTATCCAGATAATATAAGTGATTAGCTAAGTGTAAGAATGACATGTCTATAGGTGAGGTTGATGAGGACCTAATGACAATTCCTGTAAAAATTTTCTCAAAGATGGGGAATTTGGTAGCTTCAGCTTCAATGGGTAAGAGAGTTGAAAGTAAGTCTGCAGGACCTTGGGTAGCTGATGGAGAATGATCACCTAGAGGTAAAGATATCTCTACTAGATCCTTGATAAGTTGAGGAGAAAATGGGTGCTCCTCTGTAGGTGGAGGAGATGATGGGTGCTTCTTTGTGGGTGGAGGAGATAAAAAAGTATCCTTTATGTCCTGAAGAAGTATTGTGGGTGATGGTTCCCTAGATGGAGAAGTTAAAGGTGAAATAGTTTTGATATTAAAAGAATGCTCCTCCACGGGTGAGAAAAGAGGTGAAAGGTGTTCCTCTATGGGTGGAGGAATAGGTGAGGTGGATTCAAGTACAGGCGGAGGACTTCGGGCTATGATTTCCTCGATGGAAGGAATATGAGGTAATTGGGCCGTAGTGGGTGTATCGCTGAAAATAACATGGACCTCGTGGGTATGACTATCATGAGTTGAGGTCTCCCCCATTTGATCAGAAGAAGGGACATGATTAGGAAAAGATATATTGAAGATATGTAGGTTTTGATCGGCAGGTGTGTTAGGATTATCTAAGGTTAGCTCACCTTTCTCAAGCATTTCTTGGACAATATTTTTGAAAGTGATGAAATTTCCACAACTATGACCCTTTACTCGATGATAATTACAGAAATCATGCTCTTTATACCATGCAGGTGTGGGGCGAGTAGGGTCAAAACTGGTGTGTGGTTTCACGGGAGGAAGGGTGAAGGCCCTAGCTTTGATGAGCTTCTATAAGACAAAAGAATAAGGTTCCTCAATTGGGGTATACTTTTGTTGTTTCCATCTGAATTGAAAAGTCTAAATGGGTGAGAGATTAGATGAGGGGCTAGCTTGATTTGAAAAATGAGTTGGGCTAGCTTTGAGTACCACTGTGTTAGTAGTCCCCTTGGCCTTTGAGTAATTGTTCTATAGTTCTGAAGAAGAAGAGGTATCATTTGATTTGAATGCTGAGTTCTTATTACATGATTAGATTTTCTTCTCTTCAATGGACCAAATCTCAAGCTTTCATGCCATGGTGAATGCTTCATCAAAGGTTTAGAAAGTTTGGACCTACAGAGTTGGTAAGATATTCCTAGCACAAGCCTATATGAAGAGTTCGATGAGTTAGGTTTGCAGTAGTTGGAATGTGAGTTGATTGATCAGGCTACGCTAACGAGCAACAAAATCTTTGATGGATTCATTGTCATAATGATTCATAGAGTATAGGTCATTCATGGTAACCTTCTTAATGATATTAATGGAGAAGTGATTTAAGAAGGCTTGGGCTACCTGATTAAATGAGAATATAGAGTGTCTTGGTAACCCACTATACCAATCTAACATGGGTCTAGTCAAAGACATGGGAAAGGTCCTCAGGAGTAAAGAATCATCATGGGCGATCAGATATCACCCATGTTTGAAAGACCACAAATGTTGTTGTGGGTCTTCTTTGCTATTGAAATGGTTGAATTTAGGCATTTCGTAATGCAATGGATATGGACAGATAGGAATGGATGGGTGTATAGGCTCATTACAAAAAAAACATCATATGTGAGAGTGTTGTGGTAGCCAAAAACTGATGCCTCAAATGTCTTCATCTTGTCCATCATTAACTTGATTAGATTTTTGGTAGGTTGTGATGGATGGGTGACTCCTGTAGCATAAGAGGGTTGGTGTTGGGCATATAATGAGGGTGGAATTCCAATATATGGTGTTGCCATATAGGTAGATTGAAAAGAAGGTAGTGAAATAGGGGGTACATACTCAGAGTGAATAATAGATGAAACAGGAGGCTACTAATAGTACGTATATGGAGGCGGAAGGGTCATGGTGACCCTAGTGGAAATGGGGGCTAAAGATTGCAGAATAGAAAGGATGATGTTTTGAAAAGGTGTAGGGGTCACCAACACTGGGGGTGATAATGTAGATATGGGTATATGTGAGAAAATAGGTGCAGGTGAGGTTGTGTTCTGGGTGGTTGGCGAAGGTATAGTGGATGTGGTAGGTACAATGGATGTAGAAGATGCGGCAGTCATACTGGGTATAGGGCCTAGCTGCGAAATGAATAGGGGTAAGGTAGATGTGGGAAGCGTGGAGCCAGATGGGGCTAACACATGCGTGGGAATGAGAGTTAGGGGGGATAGATATGGGCATGTTGTATATCAACTGACCCGAGGCATCTCAAGTGGATGAGTGGGAAAGGTAAAACTACAAGGCGACAAGATTTTGGTTAAGGAGTCATGTTAACTACTCATCTCCAGTAGTGATAGAGATAAGTTGGATAGGTTCCATGGTTGGTGATAAAATGGAAGGTGGTGAAGGTCTAGGTGGGAGTGGTTGATGACTAGCATGGAATACGAGGGCACTTGCTTGTCGACACGTTAGTACCATGTGAATAGGTTCTAACGTGGTAAGACTACTTTTTATAAATGACACATAAATACAACACAAGTAGGATAAATAGGTGGTGGTAGGTGAATTGGGGTTAAAATGTTAGCTGGAAAATGACATAGGCTAACTGATACTGATTAGGTTAAACCGACGCTAGTCACAGGTAACCACTATCGGTCATTATGGAAAATGGACAGTTGATCAAAAACAAAGTATAAGGCCAAATTTTCCAGGTATGTAAAATGTTGATGGGACTTATCAGGTCAATGGATATGATATGAGTGATAGAGAATCTAAACAATTAAAGAAGTGGAATAGGTGTCCTTTTGGGTAGGTTAACCAAAATAACATTGAACCAATGCTGGTTGGGTAAAACCAATGATGGTCAGATGGTAACCGATGATGGTCACTAGACCAAAAACGGTTACTATGAAATCGAAACAACGATGAAGAAAATCTGGTTGTGAGTTAAAATTAAATGTGGAATCAAACCCAAAATTTTGAGAATGATGAGAATAAGGTCCAGGAACACTCAGATGAAGCTAGAATACACCAACTATGATGAGAAGCATGTAAGGGGAAAATAAGAAAAATAAAGAATGTGACCTCTCACCTCAAAACGCAAGCCAAGTAGAAACACTAAGAAAAATACGATCCTAAGAGTTCTTTTTTCTATTATGTTTGTTTAGCTTATGCTATTTAAGGACTGACTCATGAACTATAAAATAGAGTTTTTTTATGAGGATGGCTTCCTACAAAGAAGGAGATCTAAAAGGAGAGGTTTCAGGTATGTTATGGTGGGGGCAGGCCATCCTTTAATGGGGTACTAGACAGAGATAACCAACGAGGTGCCCACTGTGTTGTGATCATGTGATCACCTACAACTTCTTCTGGGTGAGATGTTGTTTAATAATGTGTATATATTTAAAATTTGTGATGTTTGGGTAAGAATCAAAGAGATAAAAAGAAAGGAAGTGTTTTTCTATGATTCATTTGTCAACCATCAGCTGGGAATGACTTCCAGCGTATAGGTTGCCCTCAATTAATGTGAGCTAATATAGAAAATTAGAATGAAATCAAATGAATTTTAAACCCAAATCAAAATGTAGAATTCTATGCCATAAATAGATGAACAGGAAAAAGGGTGCTCTTTCACTAATGTTGCTACCCAATCTTGCACATGCATGCTTTACTAAGGAGAAATGTGTTATTGCCCTATTTCTGAGAAAAATGGCTTTGGATCCACCCATCCTTCGAATTTGATGAAAAACAACTTGTATTTGTGTTTAAATGCTTTGATTTGTTCATTTTTTCTCCATTCTTGCACCATTTTGAGGAATCTCTAAGTTTTCCCTGTATTTTGCCCTAATTTTTCCCTTTCAAATGCCTTTGCCGTTTTTTCCATTTTTTCCTTCCTTTGGAGCTCGAAATTGTTAGATTTATACTTATTTTCCCTCAAAAATCGCCTTCCATGGTCGTAAATTTATTTGAATCACTTTCCATTTGTCCTTTGATCGAAAATCTCTTCACCCATGAAGGAAAAATCAATTTTGGGCATTGCTGGCAGTTTCTGTGTTTTTTGATGGTCATACGAGCATCCTTTTCCCGTCAAATTTTAGCTCAAAAGTATTCTCCTATGTGGCCATTTCTGATTGGACAAGGTTTGGCAAGTCTGCTCGAGAAACTTAGCATTTTTTGTGTTTTTGGAAAAAGGTCTAAATTTTCCCCGCAGGTCTACAGGCCCTTAGCTAATCACAGGGTGAAATGTGGTAGTTAGAAAAGTCAAAACAGTGGAGGGGCAGAGTTACGGAGGCATGGTGGAAAAATTTACTTTGGTGAAAAGGAGTTAAAGTATGATATGAGTCTGCAGACCCTCATCCAATCAGAAGGTGACATGTGGTAGGGAAAGGCGAAGGTGCAAGAGTGCGGAGGAAATGGTGAAAATTTTGCTTTCTAGAAAATGTTGTTAAAATATAAATAAGAGCACTGCCCTGCAACTAATCAGGTGAAGACATGTGTCCTATGGGAGGGCAGGGCCGTGGAGGAAAAAGGAAAATGTTCCTTTTTCCAAAAAGAGGAAAAATGTTTAAAATTGAGCCGCGACTCCGTATCCAGTCATATTGTGCCACGTGTCAGGCCCAAATCTCAACGACAGAGCGGTAAAGGAAATCGAGAAATTTTGTAAATTTTTAAAAAGGTTGGAAAAAGGTAGAAAGGCACCCCCGGGCCTGTTTTGGCTTATTTGTGCCATGTGGAGGGCTCATATTTAAGGGAGAAAGGAAAATCAATGGAAATTGTATATTTTGTCTTTTTTACCACCATTTTGGCTCCAGGAAGTGTGGAAATGTGTTTTTTACATCGATTTTGATCGGTTTTTTTGCCAATTCGTGTCATTTTGGCTTGCATGTTTTGAATCGATCATTTCGGAGGGTCAATTTTCAGATCCAAGGCACATTTCAAAAATATTTTTTGCTCTTGTTCATGCAAAATGTGAAATATCAAATCCAAATTGTAGAGAAAAGTTACAGAATGGAAATTTGAAGGGGAAAAGAATGAAATGATGGAAGAGGAAGATGTTGTGGGTTCCAAAGGAAGAATACATGCTCCCATGACAAGGAGTAATGAATATTTCTAATAATTTGATTTTTTGAATGCCTGGCATCTCCTCCTCACAAAATTGGTTAAGTGTCACTTTTAGAAAGTCATGAGTGAATTTCTAACAAACTAAGATTCCATGGGATATTCTTTTCTTGGGAAATAAGGATAAATTGTAATGGAATGTTATATATTGCATATATTTTACATGTAAAAGGTCGAATAAACTTATAATTTCATGGGAAATATGGGAAGAAGCCCATTCTCTGAGAAACCACCTGAGAACATTTATAATTCTGATGTATCATGTTGAGTTGGTTTCAGTTGTAAAGCCATCAACAAGCTCTGAGATTGTTCTTGAAACATTCCCCTACTGATAAATTTGATCAATTTTGGATTATTTTGTGTTTTCTCTTTGAAAAATTTGCATACACTTATGTTTTACAATGTTTTCAATTTGTGTTTCTTGCTCCTATTGCAATCTGGTGTTTGGAGTTTCTTTTGATCATGCAGATCTAATTCTTGAGATAGCTTAGTGGTATTTGCAATTCCAAGATCAGAAGAGATTTCATCTGATGAACAGATTAAAAAATTTAAACTCACTTTTCCTTCCTTGATACTCACTTTGCCTTCCTTGATACAGATATTGTTTGTAAACCTATGGGTGCACCTTAGGTATGATAAAACAGAAATCTCTAGATACTTTGTTGGTTCATCTGCTTCAAGATTTTTTGGCAGGTTGTCAAATATTGTGTGGAAGAGTGTAAATATGGTCCTCCATTTGGTGCACACATCCTGGTTGAAGGAATACCTTAACCTCTTTGAAGCATTCTTTTGTTTAGGTCTTACAAGTTTTTGCAGAGATCCTCAAAGAATTTCACAAATTATTGTTAGTCTTGTCTAAAATATCCTACCAAAAATGCATTCAAACAAACAAATCCTACCCATAATAGCCTTGCTTTTCCCTATGTATCAATAAAAGAATCTAATCCTTTTACAAAAATGCATAATGCAATCAGGATCACACCATGTCTCTAGTAGCCTCAGCCTTGTCTTGAAAGCATTTCCATCATTTAGTAGTGACAACTTTGTTGAGTTTGAATAATGGAAAATTGGTCATGTTTTCTCAAGGATCTCTCCATATAATATGCATAGTATAAGGATATCTCCACCTCCTTCACAAAAACATAGGCTACAATATAGGTTCTCTTACCTTGGTTGAAAGGTACAACCTAAAATAGTGAGGATTAGATCAAATCCTTTCAAGGTGCTACCCACTTCTTTAAAACCTGAATGCTAAAAAGTCAGATAGATTGCTTTCCCAAGCTATAAAATGACATACAAAATCATATATCTACCTCTTAGTATCTTGTAGAATCCATGATTCTACTCAATTTGTGAAGGATATTAAATTTGGGTACCAACACATCAATTTCGTCATTTTCGGGGACATTATTCAGTATTTCAGCGTTTTAGATCCCAGGTAATATTTCTTATGTGATTTATGTGCAATTACAAATCTGAGCATCATCTTCTAATTAGATTTATAAGGATGGAATGAAGAGTAGAGTTCTGAGTTTGATATTTTCAAGTGTCTCCAATTTTTTGCCTCAAACTTTGCACCATAGTTGAAAATTTTAGTAAATAAGATCAGAGCTATTAAAATTTTGCATAGTTCTGATATTTGCAGTCATTTAATAAATCTTCATAGTGCATTTACACAAACTAGGGTGAAAGTCCTTAGCAGTGACTCCTTGCTATTATAATGTTGATAAATACTAGTACCTTATCAGACATTAAGTGAATTTTGTCACATAAAATCTGCAAACCTAGAAGGAAGAAGATCTCTCTTCAGGAGGGACCCAAGTAGAAAGTTATTTCAAGAATTGGGAAAGACAGTTTTAGAGGAAAGAAAAGTTTGGAAGGTTGTTGAAGGTCAGATATTAGTAAAAGGTATATCCATTGGTGTGAGAGATCAGCCTTTAGTATAGGATTATCACTCTTCTTCTAGTGATTTTGATTCAAGAAATCTTCTCACAAATTTGTTTACTTCAACTAGTGAAGGTCCTTCTGCTATACCTATTAAGTTCTCTTCTCAATCTGCACTTGTGTGTTTCAATTCAAATAAAACTTTCCAAGAAAATTAGCACCTAGAGAGTACCAATTTTTTGAATCACATTCTTGTGCCCCAAAGACCTTACACTCCTCATTACCTTGTGTCACCCCCAAGATCACGTCCACTAAAAAAATGGCTCAGCCTCCACCTAGGCCTCCATTTATGGTCAACACCTTTGGCCCAATAAATTTTAGGGGAATGGTTGGTTATCCTAATGTTGTGCCTTAAGATGTTAGAAGTAGATTTCCAAAGTTCCAAGGGAAAAATGCCATAACAGGTGATCAACATTTGAAATTATTCACTAATATGATGGAGGACTTTGAAATTGAATTTGAGGATGTGTACATTAAATTGTTTGTGCACACTTTAGAGGAGGATGATAGGGATCGGTACAAGGTCCTTCTAGATAATTATATTGATTTGTGGACTGAAATGCAAAATGAAATAGGCTGCAATATGGTGACAAGACTGATCCTAGATTCCTTTTATCAGAGTTTGAAAATATCAAGAAGAACCCAAATGAATCGGTTCATGACTTCAACACAAGATTCAATAAGACCTTAATAATATTTCCAGTGAATTTAAGACCATGTGATGAATCTTGTCTGATAAAATATTTTGATGCATTTAACAAGAAGGTTACTTACTACTTAAGGGACAAGAACCTTGACAATCTAAGGTAGGATTTCACCATGATACTTCACATTGAAAAAAATATCAAGGTTGTTGGGAAACCTCCTAAGAGAGATGGAGTTAAATTGGTAAACCCTGATAAGCCTCAAGCAAGAAAGAGTTTTGACTTAGAGGAAGTGGTGAAAACTTTGGCAGGGGATGTCAAGGAGATTTCCTACAAGTTGGCAAGAGCTTAGAAAGGAATTGGGCAGTCCTCATAAGGACAACCTAGGCAACAAGCACAAGATAGATTCGGCAATCACCATAGGAATGAGCAGAGATTTGATGACAAAGGTAAAGGGCCTATTGGATTTGGAAATAGGAAATCTCAGGCCAAGGAAAATAAGGTAGTGCCTGATCTGTTAAATGCTTGAGTGGTTGCTATTGATAATGTAAATCAGATTGACTGGTGTGATAGATGTTTTTTACCCCATCCTCCATGTGGAACAGATCAGAAAATTAAAGAGGACGTTGATGATGAAATTGATGATGATGCATGTATGATGGAGATCCCTGTAAGTTCACCAGGGGAGAAAATTCAATGGTTGTTATAAGTGCTAATACTACTGCTATTTTTTGGGATTGTATCCAATGGGTACATCTTCTTCCTCCTTCTCATGTTTTAGAAATTGATAATGTAAAAGCCTTTGAGCTACCCAATAATGATTTTGAATACTTGATGGCATTGATGATTGAGAAGTTTGATGGAGGGGTTCCTTCAGAGGAGGATAGGCAACTACTTATGAATGTTTTAGTTTCCCAAGAGAAGGAATAAAATACCAGAAGTAAAGCTTCTAAGGGGCAACAAGCCAAGACAAAATTTCCATTGTTTACTAAAGAAACTCCAAAGAAAAATACATCTGGTAAAGGCCGTATTCCCCCAAGAAAAACTTGTGATCCTCCCCATGCCCAAACTGAAAATACTTCCATACCATCTGATGAATTTTGCAATCTTTCCCCTAGTGTTGCTTTATCCAAAAATGCTCCATATGATATTGCCCAAGTTTGAGTCAGATCAAGATTCCTTTCGTAATTGTTGAGTTTATTACGATTCCTGAGAATGAGAAGATGGATTTTGAATATTTAGGATTCAGAGAGGAAGAGAGTACCCAAGGTAGAGTTGGAAATAAGGTTGGGATTCCTATTGCCATTGTAGAATTAGAACAGCCACAAGTGTTGGAAGAGTTGGGGGAACCACCTGAGGTTTACTTAGGAACTTCTTCAGTTAAATCTCAGCTGAACGTGGATCCATTTTTCACTACCTTATTTATCAAAGACAAGTTATTACATAATTTTATGTTTGACTCTAGGGCATCATGCAATGTCAAGCCTTTGGAGGTCATGAATGAATTGGGAATCAAATTGACAGCAGCGTATGGCAAGTGTACTACTATGGATTCCATGGAAGTGCTAGTTGTTGGGTGTGTCAAAGATCTAGTGGTGCAACTTACATCTTAGCCTAGGAGGAATTTAAAATTGGATGTTGTGATTGTTGATTTCCCTGCCAAATGGGGTATGTTATTATCAAGTAAATGGGCTGCAAGTGTTGGTGGGAGTGTCCAAATGGACATGTCTTATGCCACTATCCCCACTGAAGGAAACTTAGTAAAGTTATATGGAGATAAAAATATGTACCTTATTGAATACCTAAACAATGCATCTTATGACGTTTTACAGGCAGATGCTAGTACTGAACACTTTGTGAGTTTTTGTGGATTTTAGGGAGTATGAATTTGTTGAAAACATATCTCCTAAGTATGTTGTTTTTTCTGGAAATTTGGTCCTTGATTCAGCCTTAAAACATGTTAAAAGGTTTGACCTAAACACAATGGAGGAGCTTTAAATAAACTGGATGGATTACAAATTAAACAAAGAAGAAAAATAGGTATATTTCTAGTTGCTAAAAACATATCACAACCTCTTAGCATGGTCATATCTAACATGGAGGACATTTGGGGTTTCCCCTTGATTTTTTTTCTTTAAATAAAGGTTTTCTTACCAACTTGTACAGTGTATAGTGTTTGGCTTTTTCTCTGTTTTTGGTGTTTTGTCAGTTCGTGGTTTGCCTTGGTTTTTGGAAGCTATTTTTGTTGGTTTCTCAACTAGTTTTTTTGGTGGATTTTTCTCATGACACCATTTTCCCAATTGATTATTTTGGCACTTGGTCTACTTTTTTTCTTATGGCACTCACTGGGAGTGCCCATCCCCAAGTTGGAGCCAATGTTGGTGCCCAATGTTGCGCATGCCATGCCTTACTAAGGAGAAATGTGTTATTGCCCTATTTCTAAGAAAAAATGGCTATGTATCTTCCCATCCTTCGAATTTGATGAAAAACAACTCGTATTTGTGTTTAAATGCTTTGAGTTGTTCGTTTTTTCTCCATTCTTGCACCATTTTGAGGAATCTCTAAGTTTTCCCTACATTTTTCCCTAATTTTTCCCTTTCAAATGCCTTTGTCATTTTTTCCATTTTTCCCTTCCTTTGGAGCTCAAAAATGTTAGATTTATACTTATTTTCCCTCAAAAATCCCTTGACATGGTCCTAAATTTCTTTGAATCACTTTCCATTTGTCCTTTGATCGAAAATTTATTCACCCACGAAGGAAAAATTGATTTTGGGCGTCACTGGCAATTTCTACATTTTTTTACAGTCATACAGGCATCCTTTTCCCATCAAATTTTAGCTCAAAAATCTTCTCCTATGTGGCCATATGTTATTGGACAAGGTTCGGTGAGTTTGCTCAAGAAACTTAACATTTTTTACATTTTTGACAAAAGGTCTAAATTGTCCCCACAAGTCTGCAGGACCTCAACCAATCAGAGGGTGACACGTGGCAGTTAGAAAAGTCAAAACAGTGGAGGGGCGGAGCTATGAAGGCATCGTGGAAAATTTTCCTTTGGTGAAAAGTAGTTAAAGTATAAAATGAGTCCGCAGGCCCTCATCCAATCAGAAGGTGACATGTGGCAGGGAAAGACGAAGGTGTGGGAGTGCGGAGGAAATGGTGAAAATTTTCCTTTGTGGAAAATGTTGTTAAAATATAAATAAGAGCACTACCTTGCAGCCAATCAAGTGAGGACACATGTCCTGTGAGACGGCGGAGCCGCGGAGGAAAAATAGAAAATGTTCCTTTTTCCAAAAAGAGGAAAATTTTTTAAAATTGAGCCATATCCAGTCATATTTCGCAATGTGTCAGACCAAAATCTCAATGGCGAAGCAGCGGAGGAAATCTAGAAATTTCACAAATTTTCAAAAAGGTTGGAAAAAGGTAGAAAGGGACCCCGGGCCTGTTTTGGCTTATTTGTGCCCAGATTAACGGGAGAAAGGAAAATCAACAACTGTATATTTTGTCATTTTTACCACCATTTTGGCTCCAGGAAGTGTGGAAATGTGTTTTCTACATTGATTTTGGTTGATTTTTTAACCAATTCATGTCATTTTGGATTGCAGGGTCTGAATCGATCATTTTGGAGGGTCAATTTGCAAAACCAAGGCACATTTCAAAACAAAAAATTGTTGTAGCTCGTGTAAAATGTGAAATATCAAATCCAAATTGTAGAGAAAAGTTGTAGAATGGAAATTTGAAGGGGAAAAGGATTAAATGAAGGAAGAGGAAGATGTTGTGGGTGCCAAAGGAAGAATACATGCTCCCATGATAAGGAATGATGAAGATTTGTAATAATTTGTTTTTTTGAATGTCTGTTATCTCCTCCTCAAAAAATTGGTTAAGTGTCACTTTCAGAAAGGTCATGAGTGAATTTGTAACAAACTACGATGCCATAGGATATTTTTTTCTTGGGAAAGAAGGATCAATTGTAATGGAATGTTATATATTGAATAAATTTTACATGTAAAATGTCAGAGAAACTTAGAATTTCATAGGAAAATCTGGGAAGAATCCCATTCTCTGATAAACCACCTGAGAACCACTTCTAATTCCTTTTTTGCATCAGATTTGTATCATGTTGAGTTGGTTTTAGTTTTAAAACCATCAACAAGCTCTGAGATTATTCTTGACACATTCCCCTGCTGATAAATTTGATCATTTCTGGATTATTTTGTGTTATCTCTTGGCAAAATTTGTATACACTTATGTTTTAGAATGTTTTCAGTTTGTGTTTCTTGCTCCTATTGCAATCGGGTGTTTGGAGTTTCTTTTAATCATGCATATCTCATTCTTGTGACAGCTTAGTGGTATTTTCAATTCCAAGATCAGAAGATCTTTCATCTGATGAAGGGATAAACAAATTTAAACTCACTTTGCCTTCCTTAATACAAATATTATTTGTAAACCTATGGGTGCACCTTAGGTTTGATAAAATAGAAATTTCTAGATACTTTGTTAGTTCATCTGCTCCAAGATTTTGTGGGAGTTTGTCAAAGATTGTGTGGAAAAATGTAAATATGGGCCTTCATTTGGTGCACATATCCTGGTTGAAGGAATACCTTAACCTCTTTGAAGCCTTCTGTTGTTTAGGTCTTACAATTTTTGCAAAGTTCCTCAAAGAATTTGGCACATTATGGTTAGTCTTGTCTAAAATTCCCACCCAAACTTCATTCAAACAAACTAATCCTACCCATACTACCCCTACTTTTCCCTGTGTATCAATAAAAAAATCTAATCCATTTACAAAAATACACAATGCAATCAGGATCACACCATATGTCTAGTAGCCTTAGCCTTGTCTTAAAAGCATTTCCATCATGTAGTAGTGACAGCTCTGTTGGGTTTGAATAATGGAAAATTGATCATGTTTACTCAAGGCTCTCTCCATACAATATGCATAGTATAAGGATATATCTACCTCCTTCACAAAAACAGAGGATGCAATATAGGTTCTCTTACCTTGGTTGAAAGGCACAACCTAAAATAGTGAGGATTAGATCAAATCCTTTCAAGGTCCTACCCACTTCTTCAAAACCTGAATGCTAAAAGTCAGATAGATTGCTTTCCCCTACTATAAAACGACATACAAAATCATCTATCTACCTTTCAGTATCTTGTATAATCCATGATGCTGCTCAAGTTGTGAAGGAGATTAAATCTAGGTACTAACAACTAATGTGATACTAATGAAAGGAAATAAATTTTTGTTTTAAGCACCAAAATAAGATTTCTTTTAGAAAATAGAAGAGAAGAAGGTTCTAGGGGAGAAATTTTTAATGTAAGAACTTTTTAGAAAAGAAACAAACATACAATGTTTTCACCTAGAAATGAAAGAATGTAAAGAACCCCGAATGGGTCCCACCGAGCATGCCAAAATGTTTCACCTAATTCTATATGTGTTTCCTTGAATGTTAATGAAACAGATAAGGGTAATGGGCTAGGAGGAATACCTGTTGAGATGTTGGTTTTAGGTTGTTGCATGCTTATGACTTCTAGATCCACAGTTGATCGTGAGAGCTTCCTTTTTGCTTGGAGGAAGTACCTAAAATGGAAAACAATACCACCAAATAAAAGTTAAACAATATATGCAGTGGACTGCCTAGTGTGTGCTAGATCTAGGAAGCACGATACTTCCTAGACACTTGTCAATCCACTATTTAAAACAACTTAATGCTAATAATAAAGGAAATCCTACTCTGGTTAAAATGATTTAGGTATCTCATTCATCTACAATAAGAAAATTTGTTCACAACAGGCTAAGCTATGACTGACTTTGAAGGTCAAGGTCTCTGTCGGGGTACTGGTACTAGCCACGGTAAAGTTCTAGGCTATTTTGGGTATTTGGTTGAGGTTTTAGGCTCTGATCTAGGTTTTGGTCAAAACAAAGAGACTGGCATCGGTTTGGTATTACCAATGTCAGTTTAGGCTAACCGGCGGTGGTTGTGGGTAACCGGCATCAGTATGGTCAAGGTACAAGAAATTCAATAAAACTTGGTAAGGTGATAGATTTGGTGCTAGATGAAAATGAAAGGGCAATGGCAAGGTTCGTGTAGGTCCTAGATATGCACAGGAATGGTGAAAGTCTAGATATGGGAAATTCAAGGATGTGGATAAAGAGATGGTTAAGTTTGCATGGAGATAAAATTGTGGGGAATGGGAATGGGAGCAAAAACTAACAATAGAAGTAAAAATATCTACTCAAATGATAATGAACTAGTTCTAGTTAACAAAACTTACTGCTTGTACGAGCTTAATGTCTGGTTGGTAATGGTAGGTGAGTAAATGGAAGGAACTTGGTGTGGTGCAGGCACTTCCCTGGATGCTCCCATGAAGGAAAATGGTTGTGTGATGTCTTCTGGTGCTGGCTATGGATGCTCTAATGCGTGTACCAATGCTAGTTCTACTTGCATGTAGCTCTAGTTTTGTAACTTGTTCTCAAAAGATGTGATTAATATATTTGAAAATGTGCCAACCTTGAAATAAGGTTGTTTTGTGGGTTAAATGGTAACCTACGGTGGTTCTGGATTAACCGGTGGTGGTTTAGGGTAACTGGCATCAGTTAGGGTGGGATTTCCTAGGTTTACTAAACTAGGAAAATTCCCTTGATTTTCTAGGATCTCGTTTTGTTTACTCTGCGGATTAGCATGGAAGCTTCCTTCTAACGGATGGGAATGTGGTTAGATGGAATTTAGGCATTGTTTTTTAGGGTTTGGGTAGGTCTTAATTAGTTATGGAAGATTACTGAGAATAGGTCTTAGGGTGAGGTGGCTAGATGAGGTGGATATGTGGGCATTGTCCCAATTAGGATATTTAAATAATAAATATTGTGAGGATAATGAATTAATTTAATTTAATTAATTAAATTAATATTTGAGTGGGATGAAAGGGGCCATGGTTTGGTGAATGTGTTCAAGGTATTTATTTGATGGGGGACCAAGGGGATTACGACCTAATTCTAGTGTCTACACAATGTGCTTCAAGCCTATGTAGGGGCTTCTCATAGAGTGTGTTGCTTATTGTTAAGAATTTAGGAGATCTTAGAGTGATTTAGGAATGATTTTATAATAGGTGCTCTTGAAATTTTTTAGTGATTAAACAAGTTCATTTGGCCTGCTTATATGGGGTTTTATAGGTGTAATCTTGCATTAAGGATAACCTATGAGGAAACTACCAACCAATATAAAGATATCAAAATAGGAAAGTGACCATTAGTTTTTTGGGGATGAAATTTCCAATTTTTTTCCAAACTTATTGGTAGGTGATGGGTTTTGAAAATTTATAGGAATGTTTCTAGTGTAGAATTTAGTTTTTGAACCTATGAAATTAGTTTTTTGAGTTAATGAGCATTATTATTGATAAGGTAAAGTCATGCATGGGACAAAATATATGCCAATAAGCTCATAATGTGTGCATAGGTCATGATTTAGGGGTAAATCTGTTGTTGTCAATGTCGAGTGATAAATTACAAAATTTTGGTGTCTATATTTATTGACGTATTTATATAACATTAAGGATAAGTTTTCATTGAATGCATGTGCTTATTTATCATTTATACTATTTAGATTTAATAGCATGATATGTATAATCATTTTATGTTTTCTCGTACTACTATCTTATTAATAAAGACTCGATTCACTCTTAAAACCATACATGAGGGATAATATGTATGATGTTATTCTATATCTTCATGTGCAAAGGATTAAGAGATTAATTTTAGGATGATCGTGGATGAAATTTAGTGGGAAAAAAATAATATATCTTAAATAATATAAAATTTTATAAATAATTAGGAGGAATATTTAGAAGGGTTAAGAAGGGAGGATTTCATCCTCTAACATTGGGGTAATTTTTCTCATATCCCCACTATCACACCTAAAATTTTTTAGCACGATACTCTCATTCACCAATGAGCATCTCAATCAAATATGGATAGTAACTTTCAAATGTCCCTAATAAATTCTAAAAACCAAATTCTCCTAAAACCACATATATTTTGACATGATCTACATTTTGACTAGTTTTGGGACAAATTTCACAAACAAAATTTAACCTAGTACTTACTTCTACACTTTCATACTAGCTATCTTTTCCCAATTAAAAAAAAAACTACCCAAGGAGTTACCGTACCACACCCTCCTTGGTCATAACCTCATCCACTGACATCACCTCCTCGAAATCTTTCCTTAGACTAGCTAAGATATCTAAAACCATACACTCTCAAAGTTTAAAATTCTAAAACCAATCAACACAAAGTGACAAATCAGCCAATTGACTTTTTATTTATAGCTTTTAATTGATTTTAAAAATTTAAAAAAAAACTTCTCTTGCAATATCTAGATTTCTTCAAACTATGAAATCTTTATAACCATAAATCCTATTTCAATTTTGGAAGAAGTGTCATAGTCATATTATCAAAACAAATCCAATAATATATTACATGTAATTTTTTGATATTTGTAAAAAACATCACCTATTTTTCAATCCCATGATCGTTATTTACTTGATTTACAAATACACCTTCTTTCATCACTTGCATACATCTGACCTAATTACAACCTACTTACGATATACTTATAACCTACTTACTATCTTATCATTCTTCCATGAGCTCCCCCTTAGATTAGGGATTGTTACTTATTTATTTAATTTATATTCTAATGTTTTTTTCACTTGTGTACCACTTGGTTTCTCATAACATCTCTTTATACACTATAGAGATTCATTGTGTATCTGCGCTCATAAGAAGGTGGTGTGATTTATTTGATTTCATGTTTTTTCATGTGTGTAATTCTCTTTCATCTTAATCATTTCCATTTCGATGTTACATTTTTTATTTTCCCATAGACCATCTCAAGTACATTTTTGATGACATGAGATTATCTTTGTTAAGGGAATATGTATATGCCTATTTTTCACTTTTTCTGATTTTGGATCTTTGTAGGCACCATTGGCACATGGACTTCCCCAAAGAAGTTCCCTCAGGGACACTACTAGTAGTGGGGAGTAACCAAAAATGTTTACATGGAACTAGAAATGGTTGCATCTGTGTGCAAGTATTAGTTATCTATGCAAATAAAATCAATTCTAACACCTAATAGTCTCAATACAATGCTAAACTAAAATCTATGCACCATCATGCTAAGAGCTAAACAAGTAATAAACATCAACACTATGCATTAAAACCTTGAAAATAAAACCTCGAACTAACATGCTAATAGTTATTTCTCTACTCTTTAGAAAGCTAAATCAAAGAAATTGACCTAGGTAGATCCTTTAGCTATCAAAGGGTTGGCATTTGATTTTTAATCCAAGAGGATTAAGGATGGAGTTTCATCAAGTCATGGAAACAAGGCCTTTCTTTATTAACTCCATTGATCTTCACAAAATAGCTTGGATGATTAAATGCAAATGGATGATGCTTAGCTCCACTCTAATGAAGAATTCCCTAGGATGATGAAATGGCTATAGTATAGGCTCTATGCTAATTTAGGTGTGTAAAGTTGTAAATAGAAAGGTAGGAGAAGGGCTCCTTATATATCCTAATGGATAAAAGAATCTCTACATCCCTTTACATGTGGGATAATATCTAGGTTGAGTTAGTTATGGATAAAGATGGTTGAAAGGGGGTTGCGTCAACCTTAGGAGAGTTTATTTTGTCCTTTGGTGATGCATAGGGTTTGAGGGGATTTATTAATTAACCCAAATGATTAATTAATAGGTGATCAAGCTTATATAATCTTTTAAGAAGAATAATTAGTCTGATTTAGGGGATAAGAAGGGTTTGATCAATTAAATGATGATTTATTGATCTAATAGATGATGAAACTTAATTAATTAATTTTGGTAGAAAGGGGTTTAATTAATGGAAGGTCGTTAATGTTTTTCTTTGCTGGATAGAAGGGCCAATTAACTAGCATAATGTAGTTAACGAACGACGATAGAAGAGAAAATGTGCTATATTGATTATATGTCATCAATTTGAAGGAAAGGGGATAATTAGCATAATTTAAGTATTTAAATTGTTGGAGTTAAATTATAGGTGTCTATATTTTCCCATCTTTGGGGTAGTGTAAGTGACATCACTTCAAAGATAGTAGACATGTAAAATTTTGAAGGGGTAGAAGAAAAATTAGTAGAAGTGAAAGATGCCCCCTCGAGTGTCGATGGGGTGATGAAAGAAGGCGATCGACAATCAAAAAGATGAGAGAAATGGATAGAAGAATGGAGAGGGGTAGGATGCCCTAGGTGAAGTAGAAGACTAGATTGATAGGATAATGATCTAGAAGAAATAGAGGAAGAGGGCCAGGGAATAACTAGTATTGCATCGAGTGTAGAACTCTCTTTTAGACAACTTTCTTATCATCATTTTGCCAAGGATATACATCATCGGTCCTTACTAAAAATGTAAGCATACAACAAAAGTAGAATGGCATGTAAATACATACTACAAACAATTGTCCATTTCTAAAAACACTAACTCAATTCAACATAAAAAATGCAATGCAATATGAGAAATTAAAAGATTCTTAACTCCCTACAACATACATAATGCAATGCAATACAAGAAAGTAAACAAGCCAACCTAACATAGAAACATAATGAATTGTTTTTGTTCTCAAGCTTTGATTAGGACCTTTGTGAATTAACGACAAGGGTTAACATATGGTTCCCTAAGCAAGGATACATGTAAGGGGAATAGAGGATGACACTTGGGTCCTATGAAAAGCAATGCACTATGAAACAGTACCAAGCAACTCATTATTCCCTAGAGCACAGACATAGTAAGAAAAACAACTTTGTTAATAGAGGTAGATCAAGATGATCCAAAATTCATACACAAGAACATGCGAGAACCAAAGAGTGATCTTTTGTAGGATAATTTTTTTATTATTTTTGATGTTTTAGAAACATATTTGAATTGTTTTTGTGATTTTTGGACATATTTGAATTTTTTTGAAATTTTGAAAGTTTATACGAATTTTTTTTTGTTTTTGAAAGTTTTCCAAAACTATGTACATGAATAAAAATAAACGTTGATGTACCTAATGATAGATGGGATGTATAAAGGAATAATACCATGCATATGTGCAAGAAAGTGAAGATGTGAAAATTCCCCAGTGATTAGGTGGGAATATTCAAAGGAAAACTTTTCACACACTGAAGGGGGATCAAGGCCGATATAAAATAGGTTAAATCATGAGGGATAAAGGATGCCCCAAATGTAAGCTAGCCAAGAAACATGTGATAGAAAGGAAGTGGGTGATTGATTTATTAAAGGGGGACAAAAGTGTCCACAAACATAGCAAAAAGTCCATCCTATACACGTGGATGCTCTACAAAATTTCTGAAGAACAGAGGATGTTATGAAAGATAAAGATAGTGGTCAATGAAAAAGTGATTAGCCCAAGGCACATATTTTGAGACAAGACATGTGCTAAAGCAAGAGTTTAAAAAAGGTCCAAAAAGAAACACTGGTAACATACTAATCCTTTTTACTTGTTGAGATCCCATATGTGCACATGGAAATGAATTACCTCTTGAAGGAAAGAGTTGATAGATAGAAAGTGTAGATACTATCCAATGTGTAGGAATGATTTAGTTTGAAAGGTGATTTATGAATGGAGGGTGGAAGGAGAGCCGTACATTTCTCCACTATCATCCAGGAATCCATAGCCCCAATGGAGATGCATTTGATTCTAATCAAAAAAATTATCTACTACTAGTCAAGCATCAATAGCCCTAGTAGAGATTATTGTAAATACCCCAAGAGAGAGTTATATATCAATTTACTTTTGCTTTGTGATTGATTTTGATTCTTGTTTTTTTTAGTAAAAAATAATTTCAGCTCTCTTGTTTATTCAGGGGTTAAGAATCATCAATGGCTTGATGGAAGGATATGAAAGTGATTGCAATGACAACGTTGGCTAGTGTCAACAAATATATCCAAAATTTATTTGCAATAAGTTTATTAAATGTGAATTGTGATAGGATCTCTAAGAGGTCAATCGTTCTTTAATTTACAAAGGTGATAAAAGACCAAGGTCAAATAGATACCATAGAAATAAATGTCACAAAATACATGTGTATAAGCTAACCACAATAACATCAAGGGGATGAAAATGTTGGATGAATTTACAGAAGAATATGAAAGAAAGTGAAGAAAGAACATCAATCTGTATGCAATACCTAATTGCAATGTTTGATGTTTGTACATTTGATTTTGTTTTTGAAATGTTTTAATGTTTTCTCTTTTTTTTTGTATTTTTGAACTGTTTTATGATTTTTTTTATTTTTGGGAAGTTAAGACCAAAGATGTCACTCTACATGATAAGATCCAAAAATGATGTTCACGATTTCTTTGATAAGAGAGACTAAGTTCATTTTCTTATCAATTCTGATATTATCTCTGATCTCGATGATCATGGTGAGCTCAAACTCAAAAAATGATTTTGATTTGTTTTAAAACATGGATTTTGTATGCAGGAGCTAGATTTCCCTATCCATATGTTCCTGCATTTTGTGCCATACTTGATGGGTACATTGGTGGGAATTCTTCAATTGCATTTTATTTTAAATTTTATAATCATTTGATTTGTTGTAAGTTTTGTATCTCTTCGACATTTTGATCTTGGATTGATAAAGAACATGTCTGGGTTTTTTATAAGCTAATGACTGACTTTTCTAATCTTGAGAAGTGGGATAATAATGTGGATGTTTAGAATTGATGTGAGAAATTATGGTGCACTTGCCACAAGATTTGGTAGAAGAATAATTTGATGGATGAAAAGGACATGGTCTAATAATTGAAGAAGAGGGGATACCAGAAGGTGAGCCATAAATAGAAGATGAAGGGCTACTAGGATGTGGCCTAAGAATATAAGAAGAACGGATACTAGGATGCGACCCATAGATGTAAGATGATGGGACAATAGGATGTGGTCCGAGAATAGAAGATGATGGACTACCTAGGGGTGATCCATACATAAAATACAAGGGGCTAGTTGGATGTTCCCCAAGAATAGAAGATAGTGGACTACTCAAAAATGTCCCATAAATAGTAGAGGGATGGCATCTTGAATGTTACCCACACCTAAACAAATATGAAGGGATACTTGGCATTGACCCCATAAGAGATTGTGATTGAGGAATTGTGATAGAAAAATAGTGATTGGGTGATGAGAAGATAGGCCATGGATCAATGCAAGACCCATGAGTTTCCTCACATAATGAATAATGTGACAATGGAAGAATAAGAGGAGAATCAAGCTACATGATCTGATTCTCTTCCTCTATTTAGTGATAAAAGGAATACAAATTTTCCCCACAATATGTTATTACATTAAGTTCTAAAGAGGATCCTTGTTTGTAATCTGTTAGAATAATATCTTCATGTGCCCGTATAAATTCTCATATTGTTACTTTATTATGAAATAGATCAATTGGTATGAATTTTTGATTAACCACCAGGTGTTGATTGGAAGAAATAGGTTCGATTGGCATGGAAGACTTAGAAGATGTTTAATGATGATTGATAAAAAAATATGACTCAAAAGACGAAGTAGACTTAGGGATAGATGTTTTGTGAGAAGAATAAGATATGGAATTGGTTGGTATAGGTTTCCCTATAAGATGACATCATTGAGGAAGAATAGGAGGAGTTCGTACTCAAAGTTCTATAGATTGTGACATAGGAGTCAAATTAGATGATCGACTAAAAGGAATTTGAGTCACACCAATATTCAAAGGTGGAAGGGTTTGTTGAGGTGACTAATAAAAGAGGTCTTGTGAAGAAGGGGAGGACCATGATTGAACAATCACATTAGATGTTTTATAAAGAAGGTCCTGTAAAAAAGGGGCGGACTATGACTTAGGAGTCGAATTGGATGAAAGATAAAGGAGGTCTCATGAATAAATGGGGGACTTGAGAATCACATTACAAGTATGATGAAGGAGGTCTTATGAATAAGGGGAGGACCATGACTTAGGATTCAAATTAGATGAATCTAAATAGTAGTTTGGATCTGAATCATCAAAAGAATATGAGGAAGTATTTAGATTGGAGACCTTAGAAGAAGAGGAAAATTTTTGATTAGAATCAGAATAATATTGGGGGGAACCCGAATAATAATTTGGATTAGAAGTGTCCAAACCATACCACTGAGTATGAGATGAAGGTGGAGAACAGGTTATCTGAATGAGTTCTTTAGCGTGAATAAAAAAACATGGTTTAGTTATGATGAGTGTCTTTTGAAGTGAACACCTAAATCTTGATTCTTTATGGTTGTACCTATAAGGAACCCTGTGATCATTAGTCATGGTTTATGTTTAATATGTCTAAATTCCTAGACCTAGATAGTTTGATTGAATTCCTTCAAATAGAAGGAAGTTCCATGTCAATTCGGGTAGCATAATGACAACCAACTACACATTTTTCAAACACATATGGGATGCTTGTGATTTTCCAAAGGGAAGATAAGGAAAAAATACATCATGTTAACATAATATTGATAATCCAACAAGGTTTGGACAATAAGTTTAGAGGCGTAAATGTCAAAGGATTGATAAAAAATTTAGCAACATAAAGGAAAAAGGAAATATTTCCAGTGTTCGATTGATGCAAAAGTTTCTTGATAGAATTTCTTTTTCCAATGTTTGAAATATATGTTTAAAAATGGTCATGAACTTAGGAAAAAACAAGAATATCAAGAGGATCAAAGACCCAAATGATTTTCCTAGAAACAATTTTATAAGGCATATAAACACAAGGAAAAATCATGCAAGTTCAAAACACAAATCCAAATTAATGACCAAAGAATAATGAATGATAAAGAATCAATGGATCAAAGTGATTGTCCTAAATGGATAAGTCAAAAGTAAAAAAAAAAAAACAATCACATAGTGTTTTTTCCAAACCAATTAATAAAATAGGGTGCTTTTTATGTTTGTTTTCAAATGGTAGTTGACGTTTAACATGATCAACGAAATGTTACCACTTATGTCAAGCTCAAAGAAATGAACAAGGTGTAAGTAATAACAAGAGGTTGATATTATTCCCAAATAAAGTATATGTAAAAGCAAGCTTGAATCCAATCAAGACCTATATCTCAAAAAGTGGAGGTTACAAGTGTGAACAACACAATAATACCACTAAGATATGTTAACCAAAATTTATGGAAAATTAAGGTATTAATATTGAAATAATATTGATATGGTGCACACAAAGGTAACAACAACACCTCTTGAAATCAAGGTAATTTTTGAAATCAAACTAATGCTAGAGTATACCAAGGAATTGTTAGAATGTGTGTAGCATAATGTTACAATCTAGACACCTAGGACAAGTTTGTAAGAAACAAGACATAAGTATCAAAATTGTTGTGATACGATACAAGAAAGATAATAGTTAAAAGGAGAATCAAGGTGATGAATCAATCCTAACTACGATTTACAATCTTGACCTGGTTATCAAGATCAAAAAGGCTACTAATGATATGAAAATGTCTTCACACACTCTAGATGTTTAATAACTCAGCCGCAAACATGGATGAGCATAAACAGACATAAAAATGATGAATACAATAAATTAGCAACATAAGGTTAGTCACACTTCCTCTAATCAACAAAGTGTGAAAATAATGTGAAGGAAGTAGATCAATTGGTGTTGAAGAGAGTTTGGTCTCACTTTGGAAGAGTTTTACCTCACCTTAGGGTGAGTAACAAAAAATAAAAAGTAAAACTTTACAATCCTCATGATGAATGATGGGTCATTCAAAATTTGATGGACTCTCCCCTTGTTCGACAAACAAGTTTATGACTTTGAAAAAAAATTCCCTTTAAGATGGCTCTCAAATAAAATTGGTTTTGATATGGTCAAATTTGGCTCCTAGTCAATGATAGCTTCCTAGGTGGTTCACTAAACTAAGTGTTACAAGTTATCTAAAATTGAGCTCAATTTCCCAAGGTTTCCCAAGGTTTATCCCAGCTTTACTTTACTCCCTTCAAAGACAGTGGGAAATAAATACATCCATCGTGTACTCTCACTGGGGTCACAATACGTATAAATTTGATGCTAAATAACATAAATGGTAACACTAGTCAAGTAGGCTGTGCGGAGCACTTTCTATTTCATCCACAAGGTTCCCTCTTATGTGGACTATTTTAGGGTTCCTATAACCACCCCCATTGTTTTATCTTAAGGAGTTATGAAAAAGGAGTTATGTTCTAGTTGAGCAGATAGGGACGTACCCTTTTCTAAAACCTGCAAATTTAGTGTGATGTTTGTGGTGTGTTTTTTATCTTGTTTAACTTAATGTGGTTTTCTTGAACACCTTTTGGCAACCTGCACAGAAACTATATTATTAGTTTTTTAGTCTCAATTTGTTCATTCTTTTATAAGCATTTTTTTTCTTGCACAATGGATTAATAATTTTCCATGCATACAAAGAGGACAAGCATCGTTTCTGATTCTCAAGATCATCTTAAGACATAAGAGAAGAGCATATGTGATGTAATATCCAACTAAGAAATCAAAAAATGGAAAATACTTACGATACATGTTTAATTCAACCAAATTTTACATTCCCAACATTTTTCAAAGCAAAAGAAAGAGATAAGAATCATTTTTGATTCCAAAGATCACCCAAAAAGGCATGAGGGAAGAGCATACGTGACTTTACTCTTATGATTAAGCATGTAATGCTTATCTAAATTTAATATAATTTAAATAAAATCACGTAAATACATCCTACAAAACATAAATTAATCAGAATAAACTTAGAAGATGTTAGTATTTTAATGAAACAATATTTTGTAAATGTTAAACTGATATTCAAAACCATATTGTGGTACATAAGCCCATATTAGGGTATATGTGTGTGGGTTATGGTGCCTACACGCCTCTGTGTGGACTAGCAGAGCTACAAAGTTCCTATGCTTCCAGAGAGATGTATGTGCCTACCTCAGCATGCCTGTGATAGTGAATAGATGTGTGCATGTGGGAAGAAAAAGAAATATTCAAATAAATATGATAGTGTGTGTGCACTGGTTGAATGATGTCTATGCTAGGAAATGTTTATATTTGCAGTTATGCAGAACATAGAGTGTGTGCACCATGATAAGGATGCATGCACTATGGTTCAGGTGCATGTCCTAATCTGACAGTTTTGACAAAAAATAGGGTACAATACTATAGCAGTGCATGTGCACTATCATATTGATGTCTATCCTTGGGAATGAGTGCCTGCACTTTGTTTTATGTGTTTTCATTGGTCTGACGGTTTTGACAGAAAACAGGGTACAATACTACAGTAGTGTGTGTGCACTGGTAGAATGATGTTTGTAGTATGGAATGAGTTCTTGTGCTCTAGTTTATGTTCGTGCATGCCCCCTATAAAAATGTACCTAGTGATGACATTGAAATACGGCACAATGATGTTAGAAAGCTCAAAAAGGTCAACATTTTAACATGTTAGCTCAAAATTGACAATAACCCATCAAAATTAAACCCCTAAACAACACTCAACACATGCAAAGTTAGAAAAATCATAAGAAATTTAACATTATTTCACACATTTACATATCAAGGGTTAACCAAATATTGAAATAACAACAAAAATTTAACTACAATGCTAAGGGACTAAGGACCCATCCCACCGGCATGACAAATATGTGCAAGAATTAGTTAGCTATGTAAATAAAATCAAGACTAACACCTAATAGTCTCAATAAAATGCTAAACTAAAATATATGCACCACCATGCTAAGGGATAAACAAGTAATAAACATCACACTATGCATTAAAACCTTGAAAATAAAACCTTGAGCTAACATGCTAACGTTTATTTCTCTACTCTTTAGAAATCTAAATCAATGAAATTGACCTAGGTAGATCCTTTATCTATCAAAGGATTGATATTTTCTACTTGATCCAAGAGGATTAATGATGGAGGTTCATCAAGTCATCTAAACAAGGGCCTTTCTTTATTAACCTCATTGATCTTCACAAAATGGCTTGGATGATTAAATGTAAATGGATGATGCTTAGCTCCACTCTAATAAAGAATTCCCTAGGATGATGAAATGGATATAGTATAGGATTTATTCTCATTTAGGTGTGTAAATGTGTAAATATAAAGGTATTAGGAGGGTTCTTTATATATCCCAATAGATTAAAGAATCTCTACATACATTTACATGTGGGATAATAGCTACATTGAGTTAGTTGTGGATAAGGATGGTTGAAAGGGGGTTGAGTCAACCTTAGGAGAGTTTATTTTGTCTTTTACTGACTCTGGGGTTTGAGTGTATTTATTAATTAATCCAATTGATTAATTAATAGGTGAGCAAGCTTATATAATCTTTTAAGAAGAATAATTAGTATGATTTAGGGGATAAGAAGGGTTTAATCAATTAAATGAAAATTTATTGATCTAATAGAAGATGAAACTTAATTAATTATGAATACTTAATTAATTCAAGTAAAAAGGGGTTTAATTAATGGAAGATCAGTAATTTTCAACTTTGCTAGATAGAAGGGCACATTAACTAGCGTATTGTAGTTAATTAATGACGATAGAAGAGAAAATGTGATATATTGACGATATCTTGTCAATTTGTGAGAAAGGGAATAATTAGCACAATATAAATATTTACATTGTTGGAGCTAAATTATAGGTTTCTATAGGATCGAGCAAGTTATCATAGTTTTTTATGAGATTTCTATGATGTGTATTCCAATTATATCACATTTCATATGTCTTCATACATTTATAATCATCTTGTTACAACTTCCCTACAACGTCGGCTTTCTATCATCTTATAGTTTCCTACATACCTACTTTTAGTACACACATATACCTTCATCATGACACTTTTTACTATCTATAGAGTCTTCTTCCATCAAATCAAGCTTCCTATTGACACCCGATGATATTTCATAGTCCATAGCTGATATTATCGACCTTGTATTTTTTAATAACAATATCATGGTCAAAAACATTAGATAACCTAAACTAAAATCTCAAAACATGATTTCTATATATATTCAAAATTTTAGTCTTCATTCCATCACATCATCATCACTCCTTTAATATATTGGTGCTCATCAATCTTCCCTTGAATACTTATATGTCTTAAAGTTGGTCTTACTTATCTTTTTGTAGTCTACACTTTGAGCATTGAGTATTTAGGATTCTCAAACATAGGATTTTAACTTGTTATAGTTTTCCCAACCTTTGAAGGATTTGGAGTCTATAGCATGTGGCTTGTTTAGGTCTTTTCTTATTTATTTATATTCCCTACATCAACTCTCTCACTAGGTTGCGCTAACCCTTGGGGAAGTTAATGTGTCAATGGTATCTACAATCAGATAAGTATCTCTAACCTATCTTTTCCTTTATGTCATTTAAATTTAGATGTTTGTTTGATGTGATATTTCATAAGTTATAATAGAGAAACGTATTCTTGATATATTGCATTATTGATCTATCGACCCTTGCCTTATAAATCACCTTTTATGTTTTATTATCCTTTACAACCTGTCGATCCTTACAACCCTAACATAAGAATCCATATCTTGTCATAATCGGATCCACAACCTTATTATTATCAACTTACTATTGTGATCTACTTAAAATTCACTACCCTATCCTAGATCTAAGCTTTGGAACCCTAGATCTCCTAAAGGGTGTGGACTATCACCTTCCCAATTCCATGTCTTTAGCATCCTATAACTGTAGGGTTTACATATTTAGCATGGACCCTCTTATTATCCTAGCATATATTACCCATTATTGAGAAACAAATAGGATATACTATTAGGTAATCCTAAATTTACATAAAAAACCTCTCAATGATCCAACACCAACCTAAATTTAACCAAAACTATAATATAAACCATGTTTCAATAGTTTATGATTATTAAAACCTAGTAATTTTTTAGTTAATTAAACTCAACATGTATATCGTATGATGCAATAACTAAAATCCTAACATTTGGTGCACATGTACACAAAAAGGTAAAGCAAGCAATACTCATAGAACATTGAGTTACCCTACAAATTTTTCAGAAACGACTTAATTCCTTAGTAGTTAGACCTTTGGCATTCCTAGTGGAACAAAATGAAGAACAATAACAAAACTATTTAAACATTTTCAGTTAATCCTTACCTGTAATGACTTAAAACTATTACTTGTGTATTTTGAATTAATTTTCTCATTATTAGATGACTGAATTAGTATGAGGACTATTTCAAGTGTGGTTTAGCCTCATTTCTACTTCTTATTTGTGTCTTACATATTTAATAGCTCAATCCACCTTGCCTACTCAATGGTATCACCATATATCCTTCTAAAAGAGTGCATTGTCTATGTAGAGCATTGCAAGCATGGTTTCAAGGAGTTCAACTTATTATACACCTTGTTACTTCATTTTCATTGTTTATACATCTATCTTTCCTATTTATCTCCTCAATTCATTGTCTTGTCAATGGAATCCTTATATAGCTTGCACAAGAGGTCATCTATACAAGTTGCTACAAGAATGGTTTTGGAGTTAAAATTTTGTTGTAACTAGCTAAAATTTGTATCTAGGATGTTCAGTAAATGATTGTTGTTATGAAATGATTCATATATTAGATGCAAATGAATCAAATTTCGTACAGGTATCTGAAATAGTTTAATAATTCCAACTTAATGTGTTTATAGTATAAATTTTTATTATTAATCCCAACAAGTGACATGTAATATAATGGTGAATAAAGGATTCTGTGACATAGGAAAATACTAACCAAAAGGATTTAAAGAAGCATTCATATTAATGTCCAAAAATTTTAGGAAAAAGATAACTCCATATTATACAATGAATACTATAATTTTCCCACCAAAAATCCCAAATGTATTATAGGTACTTGATACATTTTGTCATGCAAAATATGTAGAATGAAAAACTCAAAAAAAATCCCATGAAAACCTAAGACACATTTGAAAACCCTTCTCCCGGTCAATGTGAACATGTCCTCTAGCCAACCAAGTCACTGTGTTACCCTCATTATGTCTAGGAGGAATTTACTAATTTTATTTTCAAGTGTGTTTCATCTGTAGGTGATGTTATTAAATTTTATTCATGAAGGTACTTGGATCCATGACAAGACAAGTGCTCCTAGAGGCCCAAAATGACCTATTTTCAATATTTGTGTACCTGGTAAACACCCCTTGGGAAAATTTAGAGAAAAATTCTAGCATCTGATAAGTTTTTGGTAGCGTTATGCAATCATCTAAGGTATTTTAGGAAATTTTTGAAATAAAATCAGGTTTAGGAAAAAGATATGTAGCATCATCCTACTTGTGGCATGGTGTAAGGAAATAAAAGTGGTGAAAAATCTAGTTGGGTTATTCCGAATGTTTAAGGAGCCTCAGCAAGAGTTGGAAATAAATCAGATACTATTTATAAATATAATAATTCCTAATTTACAATGAAAACATTTTTATGAGATTTTGAGGAGCGGATTTTCATATATTGGCCTGGTGGTAAAGGTAAAGATCCCTAATCTTGGTAGATATTCAAAGGAATATTTTGGGAGTTCTAGGAAGATTTGAGACATGATTAGAATTCTAAATTTACATATGTGAGGCCATCTTCACACCCAATGTATTGGTTTTCCTTTTGGTCATCATTAATTTCAGTGGCAGTATCTTCCACTGGTGCACATGCTTGAGCAGAGAAGAAAAATGGGGTAAATTTAGAATTTCATGAATAATTGGCTGCTGAAAATGGTGGGAATGTTCTCATAATCCATTTTTGAATCAATATAATAAAACGTTTTCCATGGAATGTCCACTCCTGGCTCCGATGGTGAGAAAATGTTCCCTAGTGTCTATTTCGAGTAGTGTTCGCTGAAGGAAAGCATCTATTTTTTTATTTTTCACACTTGGAGACACCTGATGTTACTTTTTCCCTTTCATAAAATTCAAAATGGACATGGGTTACATAATAATGCACCACCACATTAGAATATATATATTTTTAATGAGACTTCTCACTTCATGTTTTAGGTTAGTGAAAAGTATATGAGAAATCAAGAAACCTCAAATTATGGGAGCGATTAAGTGACCTCTTGATGTAGATGATGATGAAGATGGTATGATAACAAAAGAATATATCCTCTTTGCTTCAATATTGTGAGTTACACAATAAAGAGAACTAAACATAAAAATAATAATAATAAAGATGGTGGGTTGTCTGACAAAGTCAGTCCCGAGAAAGCGACAACTTCCTAGGATGGATATCAACCCAAGTTTTTGTAAAATGATGTAAAATAGATAATAGACATAGGATTTAGACAACAACCTAAGATAAAAATATTATATGCTAAGGATACTGAAGAGATGATCTGATAATGAAAGATGCTAAAAATAAACCAAACATGTGCAAGTCAAGGGTGACACAAGTCTGACTGGTACGAATGACAGTAACTAATGTAGATTTAATAGAAAGAAGAACCAAGGATGAGTTAGATCTCAGATAGAGATGTTGGATCTGATGCAAGAATAGTAGTGATTAAAGATGATGCAGACTAAGGAAAAATTGATATGGAAAATGGTAGGGTCGACGGTGACTAGGCTAGGTTAACGACGATCAGGGTAGAAATGATCAGATCAGGGATGATAAGGAAATGGGTGGCTGAAAAATGGTGTCCTGGATGGAGGATAAGTTTGAGAACTAAGGCAGAAGCTAGTGTAAATAGGGAACAATATCAAAATGGGTTGGATCAATGGAAATTAGAAAGGGTCAATGGAAACATGATCAGGATTTAAGATTCAACAAGATGGATGGATGGGAAAGGATACCTGTGAATGATCCAAGATGGTTAAGTGGATGAATAGAGCTCCATAGGAACTTATAAATCCTATAAAATAAAGATAAGGAATCTAAAATATTGGGCCTTAAAATTTGGCTAGGTACCAAAGGGCGTGTGTGCGTAGGACCGGTAAGAAGGGTGCACATGGATAAGCGTGTAGGATAAAGATTTTTAAGAAGTGTTTAGGAGAAACCAGGGCACATGCAGAAGGCATAAAATAGGTTTAAAGGACTTAGCCATATTTGGTATTCTAGAGGCACTTGCAGAAAAATGTGACTCGAATAGGTGTACTAAGTGGATAAGCTACCAACCTGGAACCTTGGAGGTCAAAAAAGGATATTCAACTCAGGAATATTCTGAGAAGACATCGTTATAGAGAGTGGAGGGTTTACAAAGGGATAACCATTCACCATTGGAGGACCAAATTTACATTTGGTATGTGATCATCTCAAGAGGGAAGGCATGGCAGTGGGTGTTGATCCTATAAAAAGTGATGTTCGGAAGCAAGGAAGAGGGGCAGAAACAGAGAAGAGAATAGATAGAGAGTAAAATGTTGAGTAATAGAATGTTGCAGTAATGCTAGGGTTTAGAGAACTTAGTGTTAAGAGCTATGAAGGATGTAACAAGCCTCTATATGGCATTAGGGTTTGTAAAAAAGATTCATATGGGAGGGTATAACTAGGATATTTTATTAGGGAAGATCTATAGGAATTAAGTCCTTTTCATTCAACATGTATGGTCTAAGATGACTTCTTTTGATTGTAATGTGGCTACTAGAACTATTCAAACTGAATATATATATTAGGGTTTGTTCTTTATATCATGTTTAAGGGTATAAACCCTCATGTTAAATGGCTATCATGGTTCATATTTGATTTAGTATGTTTATTAATTTGTTTCTATAAAACATTAAGATGTGGATCTGTTATAAGATCCTTCTACCTTATTAACTAAATGATTATATTTATCATTCTATAAATCATCCTCCATTAAATGCAAAACCTTCTCACAATGCTCGCATAAAGGAGGGGCTCAACACCCATGCATACATTAGGTGAGCACCTAGTGCCCCCTAGGTGATAGGCTGCTACGCTTGGGGTTAGAAAGTATTATAGAGGGTGGATAAAAATGAATACATCTTAGTTTTGTTGTCGGGACCTCTTTTCGAAGTTGTGAGAATGATGCATGATGATAGAGTGCTTGACCTTGGATAGTGTTGAAGCATTTTTTAAATTAATAGAGGATGATTTTTCTCATAGATTTAGTACTGGACCTAAGTTTGATGCATGTAAATAGGTAAAAGAGCACCTGCATCATGAGTTATATGAGACCTACTTTTGTTGCTTTCTAGTGGATTTATATGAATGGATTTTAGCGTATGTGTCTATATCAATTTGGTACTATAGATCTCATGTGTGGATGTAAGATGAGAATCAAAGGCTACAAGATGTTGATCTAACTTGGACACGTGTTGTTGATCATTGGTGGAGAATAGTGTTGACTAGTTATTCCCTGGAAAACATTATATCTACATATTCTTGTCCAGAGAATTTTGAGTTTGAGTTCTTAAGTGATCCTAGAGGATTGTTTTTTTGTACTATCCCTTTAGCTATAAATATCTTGTTCATCACACTAAGTTTGGAATAATTTCCTAGGGCTGGCTAAGATTCGTCTGAGCGCTAGGTGAGGAAGCTAGTGTGGATAAAGATGGTAGACCTTGCGGCTTAAAAGAAGAGGGAAGAGAGATGAATCAAGTATAATGAAGCTCATGAAAGGGAGTTAGTTAGATAGTGAAAAGTTACATGAGCAGTGTATTTATGGAGGTAGACATCATGGGAAGGAATTGAGGTTCACACAGAGGACGTGGAGTCTGAGAAATCTGTTCTACCCCATCTAAGCAAGCACGGGAGAGAGACCCCTTCAGCTTATTATGAGAGCTCATCACTTGGAGAAATGAGATTCATTGGTGTGCATCTGAATCCACCTAGTGACCAACCCCTAGCGCTTAGTTATCCATATCCAAAGATAAGTATTGTTCACTCAGTTGGTATTGGTGGAAGTGACTGATCAGCACCAAGGAGGTATAACTTTTCATTTGGAACATCTATGGTTGTAAAATCATTCCCTGTGTTTAGAGGTATATTTTTTGGAATGAAATTTGGGAAAATTACGGGTACACAAATCTTGAGTATCACATCTAGAAGTGTCACAAGACACATATCTGGTAGTGGTGCAATATCATAGACTGATGGCACATAGTTTAGCATGAAATTAGGAACACTGGACATAACCACTTTAGGGCCTTTACCAGATATGGGAGGTGGATCTAGTGGAATAGGAGCTATTTGACCTGGTGGATTTGGAGGATCTAGTTGATCAGGAAGAGTAGGATATAGTAGATCTAGTGGATCTGGTGGTGGAGGAAGCACTGGAGGGAATCAAGGTTCTGGATTAGGAGGGCAAGGGCCTTAACCAACTTAGCAAGTATTATTTGAAATGTCTTTACATCTACCACACTAAAAAGGTGTTGAGGATGTTGCAGATCATGTACACAAATGTTATTTTCTATGGTGTTTGAATGGGATCACTACTTTGGAATGGAAGGAAAGTTAGTTTTTAATGACGTTGCAAAGACACGCACATAGTTGGTACCGAAAGTATGACCCCCACTAGACAGTGGAAGGTTACACTACGATGTGGAATTTTTTTTAGTTGAATTTCATATCCCTAAGTTTGAACAGAAGAACATTAGCTCACTAAAGTAGATTCAATAAGGTATGGCAGAGAGTGTATGGGAATATGACATGTGTTTTAATAATCTCTTGTCAAATTTGTCTTATGATATTCACCCTTCTCAGCATGCTCAATGGTTTTTTGGAGGGTTGATAACACCTTTTAGGAGAGCACTTTCACACAAGACTTTTACATACCCACACGAGGCCTTGAAAACTACCCTACGTGCTGAGGCTATTGGAAGCGTGGATACCAGTGTTAGCCCTTTTCTTGAAGCTCATATTTCTATAATTCAAAAATAACTAGAGAAGCTATCTGAGAACTCAGTGCATGAAATTCACAATGGCCTATGGTGCATAGATTGTGAGGTAGAGGGGCATACAAAGGATAATTTCCCTCGAAGATCGGTACGTGTCATAGTGGTGGACTGTGAGATTTTCCACAGAGATCATGATGCTATAAGGTGTCCACTACATCACAGGATCCATAATAATGTGTCTTTCTATTGTAATATTTTCACCTCTACTACTCATGACACCAAGGATTGTAGATTGATTGGCTAGATACATGATGCCATTGATATTTGTGTGTGGAAAACTAGCCTTACAAATAATTACAAGGATAATGGTCATCACTATGAAGGGCATGTAGATGGATGGGTACATGGAAGAGGTTTCAGAGGAGGATTTTGTGGTCGTGGAAACTACGGAGGAGGAGGAAGTGAATTCCTACATGGAACTTGTTACAACTGTGGATCTACATAGCACTATAATCACGAATGCCCTGATCTATTGCAATGCTCTTGGTGTTGAAAGAAGCACAAGTATGAGTATATCTAGGAGATATTTTAACATATGAGCCAACAACACTGAAAGGAAAAAATTTCTAGAATGGAAAGCATAAAGAATTTTGACTCGTAAAGGATCCTAAGGGTGGCGCACAAGTTAGAACTAGATATTTTACTGGTGACTAGGTGATCTGAAGCTACACACACTAGGGAGACACCAAGGAAAAACCCATTGGTTACAAGAGAAGAGGTGGTGTATGGTAAGTATCTATATCCTACTAATCAGAAACTGTAACACTTCTAACATGGTTGATATCTATGATGACTTCTATTTTTGAAGTTGCAAACGTTGACATGTGATTCTTTTTGAAGATGGTGTACTCTTGTGAATCAAGAAATATTTTTTTACCGTAGATAATATGTTATCTTCTAAAATAGGTATAATTCTACCATGTTTATATTGAATAGAAAATGAATTACTTAATCTCTTCTTATAATTCATTGCTTGCGAAATAAGAAATTGATTCAGATAAACTAATCCATGAGTCTTTGTTGTACTTGAATTTGTGCTTTAGTTTTCATAATTTTTAGATGTAGAACAAAAAAACCTTGGATCAATTACATTGATCCAAATTATTCTTCTAATTCATGAGCTTGTGGTCATATTGACCAAGCTGGATTGATAACATGATTTCTTAATTCTGGTTGTCTCGAAGTTGGATTATCTTTGTTGCTTCCTGCTTCGTATGAGATCTCGGATGGTAATCTAATTATTCTTTGGTAATTTTGGGATGAAATTATTTCTATAGATTAAGGAACCTAATTAAATTAATGTTCCTAAATTGGTAACCCAATCCTAAAGTGGTAACCTATCCTAAGTTACTATGTTATTTTTATTAAGATGGGATGTTAATAATTAAAGGACCTATAGTAAACTTTAAACATTACCTAAGGACCTATGTTAGTTACTAAAATAATGTTGAATCTAACCTAAATAGGGGCTAACCTAAAGGGGCCTAAGGGACGACATGTAAAGGGAAAGTCAGTGGCACCATCTTCAAGGTATTTGTGGGGCATTTGTGGACATTAAAAACTTTTGTTTGGCCAAAATTGGCAAATGCATGAAATTTTATAGGAAGGTTAATTTCGCACCTCTTCCAAAGTTATTGTTGCATGGAAATTTAAATTTAGACCTAACCAAATGCAATTTGGTTATGGTGGGAGAAGGGGAAGGACTGTCAGTCCTGTTTGGAAATTAATATTTTTGGAAATGGTGAAAAACTTCCTAGGAAGAAGGAATATGGAAAAAAAGGTTGCTTTCAGTTTTGTTTGATCATTTGGTCTTTTGTGAGCTTTGGCTTTACATCTGGTTTTTCTCTTCGAACCATAGTTTGAATCCTTGCATGAATGCTTTTACCTTACATGGCATTAGAAGATGAAAATAGCACTATGAAACTATAATAAGAAGGAGAAGAAGGTTTTGAGGAGTTTTTTTGCGTTTCGTGGAAAGGAATAAGATCTTGAATTTATGCTTGGGGTTTTACAATGAGAAAGTGAAGGTCGGAGCTCTATCATGCATGATAGACCCTATCCATTAATTCTTTTTCTTTTACTTAAATGCTTCATAAAAATAACAATTCTCTATATGAAACCTTTTGGTTTTATTTTTTTATTCTTCCTCTAATGGTGTTTGACTTATTTTCTTTTAGATGCAAACTGGTTATTTGTTGTTGAGTGGAAAAATAATGAAATTTGAAAGTGTTGATTTGTTATTGTTATGCTATCTTGATTTCAACCCTTCTTGTTAGGGAAACACATATGTATTGGTTCTGTGAATGAATGGTTTCTTATGCAGAAGGATTATACACCATAACATTAGTTTGGTTTACTTAATTCTATATATATAGCTTACATGCCTTCAATATTGTTTTCACAGGAAACTAGCTTGAAGGGTTTTTAGTTTGGCATTATGTTGTGATCGTCATCTTGCAGGTCGCTCGATAAAAATAGTGGTAACTCATTATTTGATTCAATATTTTGGGGATTGTATTTTATTATGGGTATATTATTGTTTGTTTTATGGATTCATTTATGATTTAGTCATTTTCCCCAAATGGGAACTGGTGGTATACTCTATGTTATTTCTTAAATATTTTGTTATTACCAATCGATTTGGGTATAAGAAAACTTACCTTGAGCATGAATCATATCATCTTCACTTTTTTGTTGAACCTTGAGAGAATATAAGTATGCTCAGATGAATTTGATTAAGGTAGAAGATCAGTTGAATGTTTTAGTTCTGTTTTGTTTCGTTTTTAATTTTATTTCCTTATAAACCCATTTTGGGATTTTGCGTTCCTTAATAGATCTTAGATCTAGGGAACATTCCCTTAATTTTTTATGGAAATTTAACTCTTATTTTTAGAGGTTTCTTGAATGATTTAATTACCTTCTTATTGGATGTTTGTGAGTTATGTGGAAAATTGGATGTGAACTCCTTTGGGGTTGCTCTCCCTTCTTGTCATCATTGAGTTATTTGGTACTGAAACAAGCCATTCGTTAATTGGTTTTAATTCATATATCAGGATAATATCCTTCGTAGGAGAAAGAACTATATATTAGGATAGTTGAATGTCTTTTTTCTGTTCCTTTCTGAGTGATTCGTTAATTTTCACCCAATTTTGGGTTATTTTTTACCTCAAGTAAGATATTTGATCTTAATAAAACTTTCCATGATTGATTAAGAACTTATAATTAGTTACTCTTAGGAAGTCAGTTCTGTATCTTTTTTCTGTCTTGGCGTAGAATGGATCCTTAGCCTATGAAAGGAGGCTTCCTCCTTAAAGTGTTAGTAGATTTGTTTAGAGAGAAGTTTGATTATTAATCTTCATGATTTGTTCCAACATTGAGGTTTGGGAAACCGGAATTCTTTGATGTATAATTGCTTTCCTTTCTCTGTAACTAATATACTAGCTAGAATCTTAAATATACTTTGATATCTTTGGGACTATTGGGTTGAAGAGTCTCTTAAGGACATGATATAAGTCTCTTTCTTTAATTCTGGAATGTTATTTATTCATTACCTTTATAACCATTCCTTTAGGATGAACTCTAACATAAGTTAAAGGGAATGATATTGTTTAGTTTGGTTATGAACTTAAACCATTCCGCCCCTTCTGGATTTGTTAGTGGTTGGTTGAAATTTATGTGTGATCCTAAACAATAGCTTGTTTTCTTGGACTGGTCAAAGCAATCAAAATACTATTGATAAGGTATGTATGATGTTATCTTTGACTGCTACCTTGAATTGAATACTAAACTGAACTCATGACTTTTAGGATGCTTCAACCGAAATTGCTTTGATTGTTTTAATGATTAAGTTATCCTTACCTATTTATATGGACTTAATATGATTAATGTACTTCTTAGGATATAGGATAAGACTGAGATAGTATGATATTTGGCTGGAATTTAATTCTTAATTATTGTCTAAATAGTTTTCTTAATCTGAAAGATAGTTTTATATATATCTTGTATTACTTCTTGAAAAGTTAGAACTGGTTGTTGGAGAAACTTTATTTAGATACATGAATGAGAAGGTGAAGTTAGGAAGAAATAAGAAGTTCCTTTCTTTAATCCTGTTGTTTATTTCCAAGATGTTGAAAAGAGTTTTAAGATGAAAATTTAGGGTTGATATGTTGATTAATTTAAACCTTACACACTAGAAACTTTAATCTTTTCTCTCCTTCTGGTTGTAATCCTTTAGGGAAAGTCTTATGTTTTATCTTGTTGTGTTTTCAGAACTGTTTCATAAACAACAGGGTTATTTTTATGAAACAGTTAGATAAAAGCACAACGTTTTAATGATATAGTGCTTATCATGCTCAGTTCAAATGAACTGACCCATGCTAACAATTTTGTAGATGGATTTTGTAAAAGATGAAAGGAGAAAGACATATAGAAAGTTACATTTGTTTTACTAAGAAAAATGTACCTTTATTATGATGATTATGTGGCATCATTACTTATGTACTTTGTTGGTAAATAAAGTTGTAATGAAACTATTTTTAAATTGTTGTTATGACACTTTGTAATCTCTAAGATATTTCTAGATTCAGTGAATGTATCACTCCTTCTTGATGAATAAATGATGTGTTGATTGTTAAATAATACTTTATTGTAATACTTTCTTGTCATGAATTGGGATGTATTATTAAGTATTATCCTAATGAAGGAGGGAAGTTTGTATACTTAAATGTTATGGAATGGTTGGGGGGAATCTGAAATGTTAGTTGGTTTATTTTCTCAATTAGAGATGTAACTTATAAGTTGACACTCATAAGTAGATCCTTAAACAATATAAAAGGACTATGTTTGAATTATATAGATGTATGTGTTTGAATTCTTGATGTATTTAAACATATGTAAACTTTTTCATGAATGTACATTAGTCCATAATATAGGGAAAATGGATACTTCCCATGAAATCAATCATAGAGACATAACTTAAGATCTTGTTAAAGTTTTATGAGTGTTGTAAGTAAATGATTGAATGTGTACTTCCTTAGGAAGTTTTCATTAATCAAAATTTGGAATGCTTAGAAAGGAATTAAATGGAATTTAGACTTCATCTCCATGAAGTCTAAAATAAAGGTTTATAAGGAACTTATTTAATCTAGAGATGAAATAAGTAAGGAATCAATTAACACACTTTCATAACTTCAAGATCAATCATGTCGTGATATAATGCAAGTTGTTTCATTCAAGGACAAACTTAAGCATGAAATTAAATGGTTAGGAAGAATATTTTACTAGCATACCTACCTCACATGTAATTTCAACTTGTAACCTTATAGGTTAAATGATCTAGTTGAATCTTTAAGCGTTTTTGTAATTAATCTTAAAGACAATGTTTAATGGGTTAATAAACTTATAATCTAAGGTATGTTAGTCTAGTTGAGGAAACTCAGTTGGATGTTGGCACACATCAACTAAAGTGTAGTACCTTCGTAATGACAGGGTCATTATAGGATACTATGATGTAGTTGATATGTCTCAACACCCCACTCAGTTTGTTTAACTTGATTGACATAAAAGTAAGAATGGATCACAATTCTATCCTATACAGGGATAGGAACATGATATAGTGTTGAGGTCAAATCCTGTTGACTTAGGATAACTAGACACACCCAATCAACTTACATCTATTGAGTATGTTTATGTACCCTTAGTCACCATGAGTAGTCTTCCACATTAGTGCATGTTGTTGCCATTGTCTAGTATGAAACCTTGAATCAGATTGGACTGATAGGAGTTAATAAAGACCACTCTAGATAACATAACAAGTGTGGTGAGGGACTTATTCCATTTGATGAGTATGTCATCAAGGAATGTAAAATTGATAAACATGTTTAAAAACTTTGGAAAAATGATCACAAGTTGTTGGTTACATTGTCCTATGTCACCTGGTTTAAGAAGCATAATTTCAAATGAATATCAATAACAAATATTCAAATAGGCCTCTTAGAAAGAATACTTAGGTACCCCTAAAAGGGTAAAAGAACCAAGTATACGTTGTATACACATTATTGAGTTAACATGAGAGATTGGTTTAATACCGAGTCATGAAATGAGAGATAGTTGTTTCACTGAGTCATTTATAGTTGCATATGGTTTTCTGTTATGAGATGGATTGGCATTGAAATGTGTATTCTAAATTATGTTAATTTAGAATAGAGAACATTATGTATGATAAATTTTTTCCCTTGTTCTAAAGTTTTAAAATGGGAATGTTACATCTTGGTATCAGAGCTGAAGGTTGCAGCTCTTGGACCTATTGAGTCCATAATATGATGAAAAATTAATTTTCTTGTTAACAGAAAATGGTTAGAATAAGGGGGAATGCTACAAACAACCCACCTCCAGGTGGAGAGGTAACTACCACACAAAAACTTGATGAGATCCTTGCTACCCTGTTGGACACAAGAGATCATTTGGTTGTACTTGAACAACAAGTTATGGGTAATGAGGAGGAGGAAGAAGATGTTGGTAATAACAATCAGCCACCTCATGTGGAAAATGCCAATGTTGGAAATTTGGGCATTGATAATAATAATGTTGCAAATGCTAATGCAAATGTACCTAATCAACCTAAAAATAAAAGCAAGATTGGCAGTTGAACTCACAAATGACATAAAAAGGATAAGTCCACCCAAGTTTGATGGCACTACACTAGGGGATGGAGCTGAGAATTGGCTCATCAAAATGGAGAAGTACTTTGCAATAAGGAACTTCTCAGAGGAAACTAAAGTAGTATGGGGAGCTTATCATCTTTCCCATGAGGCATCTTCCTGGTGGGACAACCATAAGGATGAACTAAACATTGATGAAACAAACATCACTTGGGATCAATTTAAGAATTATTTTAGGCAATGTTGGCTGCCACAACTTTATTATGATCAGAAGATGACTGAATTTCAGAACTTAACTTAGGGAAAGTTAACTGTAACAGAGTATTGGGAGAGGTTCACTAAGCTTCTTAAGTATGTACCTCAGTATCAAACTGACGAGAAGTTCAAGATACAAAAATTCATTATGGGATTAAACCCTATCATAGGGGTGAGGTAGATGTTCACATCCCAACCACCATGGAAGGGGTTGTGGAAAAGGCCATTCGGTAGGAACAAAAATTGAAAGCAATTTCTGCCCATAAGGAAGAAAACAAAAAGAAAATTCCTACTTCTTCTTCATCTCTTGCACCCAAAAAGGGGGCATGGAAGAAGTTTGGTACTAAAAATAAATTTTTTGCTGATAACAGTAAGAAAAAACAACAAATAAACCTACTGCAAATGTACGAAACAATTTTGTAAAGAACAATAATAATGGACAGAAGTCCTGTGGAGGAAAAAACAACAATTTCAAGGCTGGAAATAAATTTGAACCTAAAAGAGGACCTGTAGGGGCTGCTACAACTATGGAAAGGATCATTATGCAAATCAGTTCCCTCTAAGGAAGGATGACAATAATCAGCAGCATAAGATACATGTTGCAGTAGCTGATAAACAAGTTGAAAAGTAAGTTATGCCTATAGAAGTGCCAGGTAAATTATTTGGTATACCTGTTACTATAATTTTTGATACTGGAGCTACTGAATGCTTTATTTCTAGTAAATTAGCTACAAAACTAAAAAGAAAATTTGGAAAAATGGAAAAATCTTGGACTGTACATTATGGAAACAATGTTGTACACCTAGTTACTAAGTGTTTTTTTGGAGCAGTCCTATACTTGCCTAGTTTTTCCACTGAAGTTAATCTTTATGTTGCTCCTTTGGGGTCTTATGATGTAATAATAGGTGTTAACTAGCTTGCTAAACATAAAGAAAAAGTAGACTCTTTTGAAAAACACATTAGTTGTCTTGATGATCTACAGAAAACAACAGACATTAAAGGGATAAAATGAGAAAATTTCAGTTAGGAAACTGTTAGCTATGTAACTTAAAAAGGCCAAAAACAAAGGTTGCACTTTGTATGCAGTAAAAATTTCTGAAACAACTGAAGGGGATAGTGATTTCTTGGAAAAATATCCATTGTTAAGAGATTTTAGTGATGTGTTTCTGGAAGAACTACTTGGTCTTCCACCCAAATGGGAGTTTGATTTCACAATTGAGATCAAACCAGGAACTGAGCCTATTTCCAAGGCACCGTATCGAATGACTACCATTGAACTGGTAGAGCTTAAGGCACAATTACAAGAACTGTTGTCTAAAGGTTTGATAAGACCGAGTGTCTCACCTTGGGGAGCACCGGTAATTTTTGTGAAAAAGAAAGATGGAACACTTAGACTGTGTATTGATTATAGGATGTTAAACAAAGAAACAATCAAAAACAGATATCCACTTCCTAGAATTGATGATCTATTTGATCATATACATGGTGCATCCGTATATTCTAAGATAGATCTACATTTTGGGTATCATCAGTTAAGAATCAAAGATGAGGATATTCATAAAACAACCTTTAGGACAAGATATGGAGACTATGAATTCACAGTTATACCTTTCGGTTTGACAAATGCACCTACAAATTCTATGAATTTAATGAATACTCTATTTCAAGAATACTTGTACAAGTTTGTACTTGTATTCTTGGATGATATTCTTATCTATTCTAAAAGCATTGATGAGCATCATGAGCATTTGAAAATAGTACTTGAAATCTTAAGAAAAAGAAGATTGTATGGTAAGTTGTCCAAATGTTCTTTCTATGAGACATAAGTGCACTATCTAGGACATGTCATAAGTAAGGATGGAATAATAGTTGATCCATCAAATATTGTTGCAATAACTGAGTGGCCTACACCTAAGAATGTACATGAAGTCAGAAGCTTCATGGGTCTTGTTGGTTACTATAGAAAATTTGTTAAGGAATTTTCAAAATTGTTGCACCGATAACTTCATTACAAAAGAAAGATAAGAAATTTGTGTGGAGTGAAAAATGTGAATCAACATTTAAAACTCTTAAGGATCAATTAACATCTGCACCTATTTTGGTTGTACCTGATCCAAATGGAAACTTTACGGTAGTTACAGATGCTTCCGGAGAAGGACTCAGAGGTATTTTGTTACAAAATGAACATGTTATAGCATATGAGAGTAGAAAAATCAAGTTACATGAGTTGAATTATGCTCCCCATGACCTAGAGCTTGTTGCCATAGTTCATGCACTTCAAGTATGGAGACATTATCTTTTAGGAAGACCTTTTGAATTAAAGATTGATCATCTTGGGCTGAAGTATATTTTCACTCAGCCAAATCTAAATGCAAGACAATGAAGATGGTTAGAGTTTTTGTCACAATATGATTTTGACATAAGTTATATAAAAGGAAAATAAAATAGAGTGGTAGATGCACTAAGTCGTAGGAAACATATTTCTGCACTTATAACTTTGAGAACTCAGTTTAAGGATGAGGTAAAAAGTATCATGGAATCTGATTCTTACTTTCAGCAGGTAAAAACAACACTTGCTACAGATCCAAATGACAAAAGGTATAAAGGTTTTCACTTCGATAATGAAGGAATTTTGAGGTATGATAAGCGAGTGTATGTACCTTCAAGAAATGATTTGAGGAAAAATTTGATGATGGAATTTCATAATTCACCTTACTCAGGACATCTCGGTATTACAAAAATGCTTGCTGATGTAAAACAACAATATTTTTGGAAAGGGATGAAGAAAGACATAACTGATTTTGTGACACACTGCTTGGAATGTCAATGTGTTAAGGCTGAGCATATGCACCTAGCTAGTTTACTATATTCTCATAGCATACCACAATATAAGTGGTATGTAATTAGCATGGATTTTGTTCAGGGGCTGCCTATGTCAAGAAATAAACATGATGTTATTTTAGTTGTTGTTGATAAACTGACAAAAGTAACACATTTTATTGTTGGTAATCTTAAGGATGATTCACCTATTTTAGAAAAAATATTTGTGCATGAAATTTTTAGATTACATGGAGTACCTGAATTGATTATATCTGATAGAGACCCTAGAATGACATCTCGATTTTGGAAAATGCTTAATGCAGCCTTAGGAAATAAACTGAATTTTAGTTCCGCATACCATCAGAAACAGATGGTCAAACTAAGAGAGTTAATCAGGTTTTGGAAGATATGTTATGAATGTACTACATGGATCAGTAGTAAAAATGGGAAGAATACCTTCCTTTAGTTGAATTTTCATACAATAATACATATCATGCCTCTTTAAAGATGACATCTTTTGAAGAATTATACGGAAGGAAATGTAGAACCCTTGTTAGTTGGGATAACATTGAAGACAGAGAGTAATTGGACCTGAAATCCTTACTAAAATGGAACAACAAGTTAAAATGATTTGTGAATGTTTAAAAGAAGCAACAGATAGGTAAAAAAATTATGCAGATCTGAAAAGGGTTGATAAGAAATTTGAACTTGGTGAAAAGGTCTTTTTACGGGTTAAGCCGAAAAAGAGTTCTATAACCTTTGGCAAGGTAGCCAAATTATCACCTCATTATGTGGGACCTTTTGAGATTGTTGAAGTAATCAATCCTGTAGCTTATCGTTTAGCATTACCCCCTACTTTTTCACAAATGCATGATGTTTTCCATATTTCTTTGCTTAAGAAATACATTTCAGATTTATCACATGTGTTAAATTGGGATTCCTTGCAGGTCCAAGACCCAGGAATAATCATGGTTGAACCCATAAGAGTACTGGAAACTCACCAGTTGCACTTACGAAATCATGAAATTAGTCAATGCAAGGTTCAGTGGGACCAATTTAATGAAGAAAGTGCAACATGGGAAAATCTTGAGGACATGAAAATTACTTTTCCTCATTTATTTGAACAGAATTAATTTTGTTGATTGATAACAATTAAAGACTTTGTTTTTAACTTATCAATAATTCTTCCAGTTTTGGGCAGGTACTATATTCATTAGTACTGAAACAACTATTTAATGTTGTAATAAATTATGAAAATTTGAAATTCTCAAATCTGGTTTCTGTTTGTGAACTTATGGATGAAAGAACTATAATTATGATTATTTTTCTTATTGAGAATGTGGACTAAGTTAATCATCGGGATGATGATGCTTTTTAGGAGGGAGGTATGTAACACCTCTAACATGGTTGATATCTATGATGACTTCTATTTTTGAAGTTGCAAACGTTGACATGTGATTCTTGTTGAAGACGGTGTACTCTTGTGAATCAAGAAATCATGTTTGTTGTAGATAATATGTTATCTGCTGAAATAGGTATAATTTTTCCATGTTTATGCTGAATAGAAAATGAAGTAATTCATCTCTTCTTATAATTCATTGCTTGGGAAATAAGAAATTGATTCAGTTAAACTAATCCATGAGTCTTTGTTGCACTCAAATTTGTGCTTCAGTTTTCATAATTTTTGGATGCAGAACAACAACACCTTAGATCAATTTCATTGATCCAAGGTATGCTTCTAATTCATGACCTTGTGGTCATATTGACCAAGCTGGACAGATCATGTGATCTCTGAATTCTGGTTATCTCAAAGTCGGATGATCTTTGTTGCTTCATGCTTTGTATGAGATCTTGGATGGTAATCTAATTCTTTGTTGGTAAGTTTGAGATGTAATTCTTGCTATAGACTAAGGAACCTAATTAAATTAATGTTCCTAAATTGGTAACCCTATCCTAAAGTGGTAACCTATCCTAAGTTACTATGTTCTTTTTATTAAGATGGGATGTTAATAATTAAAGGACCTAGACTAAACTTTAAACATTACCTAAGGACCTATGTTAGTTCCTAAAATAATGTTGAACCTAACCTAACATGGGATAACCTAAAGGGGCCTGAGGGATGACATACAAAGGGGAAGGTCGGTGGCACCATCTTCTAAAATTTATGAGGAATTAATGGAGATTATCTCTTGATGTTTGGCCAAATTTGGTGAATGCATGAAATTTGATAGGGAGGTTGAGTTGGCACCTCCACCAAAGTGTTAGTTGCATGAAATTTAAATTTAGACCTAGCCAAATGCAATTTGGTGGGGGTAGGAGAAGGGGAAGGATTGTCAATCCTGTTTGGAAATTAATATTTTTAGAAATGGTAAAAGACCGCCTAGGAAGAAGGAATGGAAAAAAAGGTTGGTTTTGGTTTTTTTATCATTTGGTCTTTTGTGAACTTGGGCTCTACGTGTAATTTTTATCTTCGAACCATAGTTCGAATCCTTGCATGAATGTTTTTACCTTGCATGGATTTAGAAGATGAAAATAGAACTGTGAAACTATAATAAGGAGAAGAAGGTTTTGAGAATTTTTTTGGCATTTTGTGGAAAGGAATAAGTTATTGAAGTTCTACTTGGAGTTTTAATGTGAGAAAGTGAATGTCAGAGCTCTATCAGGCATGTTAGACCCTATCCATTAAGTCTTTGGATTTTACTTAAATGCTTCATAAATATAACTCCGATCTATGGTGAAATTAAGTCTTTTGATTTTACTTAAATGCTTCAATGAAATAATTATGGTTTTTATGTTTTTTATTCTTTAGAAACTCTAATGGTGTTTTTGACTTATGTTTATTTTGGATGAAAAATGGTTATTTGTTATTGAGTGAAAAAATAATGAAATCTGGAAGTATCGATTTGTTATTGTTAAGTAATCTTGATTTTCAAACCTTCTTGTTAGGGAAACAAGTATGTATTGGTTTCTCTGAATGAATGGATTCTTATGATGAAGGAGTATACTACCATAACAGTGTTTGGTTTACTAAAAAGAATTCCATATATATAGCTTGCATGCCTTCAATATTATCTTGGTTTGATAGAAACTAGCTTGAAGGGTTTTTAGTTTGAGCATTATCTTCTGATCATTGTCTTGTCTGATCGCTTGATAAAAATAGTGGTAACCCATTATTTGATACACTATTTTGGGGACTGTATTTTATTGTGGGTATACAGTCATTTATTTTATGGAGTCATTTATGATCTGGTCCTTTTCCCCAAATGGGAAATGGTGGTATACTTTGTGTTCTTTCTTGAATATTTTGTTGTTACCAATCGAGTTGGGTATAAGAAAACTTACCTTGAGCTTGAAGCATATCATATTCACTCCTTTTTTGAACCTTAAGAGAATATAAGTATGTTCGAATGAATTTGATCAAGGTAAAATATCAGTTGAATGTTTTAGTTTTGTTTTGTTTCTTTTTTAATTTTATTTCCTTATAAACCCAATTTGTGATTTTGAGTTCCTTAATAGATCTTGGATCTAGGGAAGATTTCCTAAATTTTTGATGGAAGTTTAACTCTTATTTTTGGAGGTTTCTCAAATGAATTAAATACCTTCTTATTGGATGTTTGTAAGTTATGTGGAAAACTGGTTGTGAACTCATTTTGGGTTTCTCTCCCTTCTTGTCGTCATTGAGTTTTTTGGTACTGAAACAGGTCAGTCATTAATTGGTTTTAATTCATGTATTGGGATAATATCTTTTGTAGGAGAAAGAACTATCTGGTAGGACGATTGAATGTCTTGTTTCTTTTCTTTTCTGAGTGATTCATTAATTTTCACTCAATTTTGGGTTGTTTTGTACCTCAGGTAATATATATGATCTTAAACAAACTTCCCATAATTGATTAAGAACATATCATTTGTTAGTCTTAAGAATTCGATTCTGTATATTTTTTTCTATCTTGACTTAGAATGGATCCTTAGCCTGTGAAAGGAGATATGGTTGCGGCTTCCTCCTTAACATGTTAGTAGATTTTTTTAAAGAGAAGTTTCATTACTTTGTTTATTGCTCTTCATGATTTGTTCCAACATTGAGGTTTGGGAAACTAGAATTGTTTGATGCATAATTGTTTTCCTTTCTCTGTAACTAACATACTAACTAGAATCTTAAATATACTTTGATATCTTTGAGACTATTGGGTTGAAGAGTCTCTTAAGGATGTGATATAAGTCTATTTCTTTAATTCTATAATGTTATTTATTCATTACCTTTATAACCATTCCTTTAGGATGAACTCTAACATAAGTTAAAGGGAATGATATGTTTTAGTTTGGTTATGAACTTAAACCATTCCGCCCCTTCTGGATTTTTTAGTGGTCGGTTGAAATTTATGTGTGATCCTAAACGATAGCTTGTTTTCTTGGACTGGTTGAAGCAATCAAAATACTATTGATAAGGTATGTATGATGTTATCTTTGACTGATACCTTGAATTTAATACTAAACTGAACTCATGACTTTTAGGATGCTTCAACCGAAATTACTTTGATTATTTTAATGATTAAGTTATGCTTACCTATTTATATGGACTTATTATGATCAATTTACTTCTTAGGCTATAGGATGAGCCTGAGATAGTATGATATTTAGCTACAATGTAATGCTTAATTGTTGTCTAAATTTTTTTCTTAATCTGAAAGATAGTTTTATATATATCTTGTATTACTTCTTGAAAATTTAGAACTGGTTGTTGGAGAAACTTTATTTAGATACATGAATAAGAAGGTGAAGTTAGGAAGAAATAATAAGTTCCTTTCTTTAATCCTGTTGTTTAATTCTAGATTGTTAAAAAGAGTTTTAAGATGTTAATTTAAGGTCGATATGTTGGTTAATTTAAAACTTACTTTTTCATTAGAAACTTTAATCTTTTCTCTCCTTCTAGTTGTAATCTTATAGGGAAAGTATTTTATTTTATCTTGTTATGTTTTGTAATTGTTTCATAAATAGCAAGGTTCTTTTTATGAAACAATTAGAGAAAAGCACAACTTTTTAATGATATAATGTTTATCATGCTAAGTTCAATGAACTAACCCATGCTAATAATTTTACAGATGGATTTTGTAAAAGATGAAAGGAGAAAGACATATAGAAAGTTACATTTGTTTTACTAAGAAAAATGTACCTTTATTATGATTATTATGGGGCATCATTACTTATGTGCTTTTTTGGTAAAGAAATTTGTAATGAAACTATTTTTAAATTGTGGTTATGATACTTTGTAATCTTTGAGATACTTCTGCATTCATTGAATGTGTCACTCCTTCTTGATGAATAAATGATGAGTTGATTGTTAAATAATACTTTATTGTAATAGTTTCTTTTCATGAATTGGGATGTATTATTAGGTATTATCCTAATGAAGGAGGGTAGTTTATATACTTAAATGTTATGGAATGGTTGGGGGGAATCTGAAATGCTAGTTGGTCTATTTTCTCAATTATAGATGTAACTTATAAGTTAACACTCATAAGTAAATCCTTAAACAATATAAAAGGACTATGTTTGAATTATATAAATGTATGTGTTTAAATTATTGATGTATTTAAACATATTTAAATGTTTTAGAAATGTACTTTAGTCCATAATATAGGGAAAAAGGTTACTTCCCATGAAATCAATCATAGAGACATAACTTAAGATCTTGTTAAAGTGTTATGAATGTTGTAAGTAAATTATTGAATGTGTACTTCCTTAGGCATATTTCCTTAATCAAAATTTGGAATGCTTAGAAAGGAATTAAATGGAATTTAGACTTCATCTCCATGAAGTCTAAAATAAAGGTTTATAAGGAACTTATTTAAGCTAGGGCTGAAATAAGTAAGGAATCAATTAACACACTTTCATAACTTAAAGATCAATCATGTCGTGATATAATGCAAGATGTTTCATTTAAAGACAAACTTAAGCATGTAATCAAATGGTTAGGAAGTAGATTTTATTGGCATACCTACCTCACATGTAATTTCAACTTGTAACCTTATAGGTTAAATGATCTAGTTGAATCTTTAAGCATTGTTGTAATTAATCTTAAAGACAATGTTTAATGGGTTAATAAACTTATAATATAAGGTATGTTAGTCCAGTTGAGGAAACTCAGTTGGATGTTGGCACACATCAATCACAGTGTAGTACCTTCGTAATGACAGTTGTCATTATAGGATACTATGATGCAGTTGATATGTCTCAACACCCCACTCAATTTTTTTAACTTGATTGACATAAAAGTAAGACTGGATCATGGTTATATCCTATATAGGGATAGGAACATGATCTAGTGTCGAGGTTAACTCCTGTTGAATTAGGATAATAGACACACCTAATTGAATTATTCGATTGAGTATGTCTATATACCCTTAGTCACCATGAGTATTCATCCACACTAGTGCATGTTATTTTCCATGTCTAGTATGAAACCTTGAATCAGATTGGACTAACAGGATTCAATAAAGACCACTCTAGATAAAAAAACAAGTGTAGTGAGGGACTTATTCCATTTGATGAGTATTTAATATAGGAATGTAACCATGATAAACATGTTTAAAAACTTTGTCCAAAGTATTGCAAGCTGTTGGTTGCATTGTCCTATGTCACCTGGTTTAAGAAGTGGGATTTCAGATGAATATCGGTAACATATATTCAGATAGGCCTCTTAGATAGAAAAATTGGGTACCCATAAAAGGGTAAAAGAACCAAGTATATGTTGTATACACATTATTGAGTTAACATGAGAGATCAGTTTAATACTGAGTCATGAAATGAGATATCTGTGTTTCTCCGAGTCATTTATAGTTGCATATGGTTTTCTATTATGAGATAAATTGGCATTGGAATGTGTGTTCTAAATTATATTCATTTAGAATAGAGAACATTATGTATGATTAAAAATTAAATTCTAGTTATAAAGTATTAAAATGGGAATGGTACTGAAAGAGGTGTATCAAGAGACCATGGATGTAATTTGAAGCCTATAATGAGAAATTCAGTTGTGTAAAGGTACAGTCCAGGTAGTTAAAACAAAGAAAGATAATTGAGTCTCCATGGAAAGATCTTGATGAGGTGAGGGAAGTATGTAAAATTTTGAGGCAAGAGAATATCATTCCTTTTCTAAGAGAATGGTTATGGGAAAAAGTATTACACGCCATAGTAGAGTGCATGAGTCGGGTTCTACATGTTAAGCTTCCTCCCCACAACCTTGACTATGATAAGGAGATTACCTTGAATGTAGTTGTGGATGGGTGGCTCCTAAGAAATATTTTGATTGACATGAGCACGGAAGTCAATGTTCTCACCCTATATTCCTAGAACCAAATGGGAAGGCCCCCATTACAGCCATCTTCAAATGTGTTGCATATGGCCAACAAGAAAAATGCAATATCCATTGGTGCCTTGAAGGACATTTTTATCACTATCTAAGGGGTGAAGTTCACTTGGGATTTTGATGTCTTGGCGCTATCTGAGGTGAATAAATTTCCAAAATTACTTGGGCACCCCTGGTGTTATAAGAACAATGTTAACCTATGCTTTAACAAGTGGTACATAAGTTTTGAAAACAAGGAATAACAGGTCATCATCCCCTTGACCGATATAAATTCAGCACCCTATACTGAGCCCTTGGGAGAAGAAGTTCTTGATTGGATCTGTGTGCGCTCTATCAGGGACCCTAAGGTGATTCACCCCATGGAAGGAGTTATTTGGTTTGAAGACACTCAACCTATCAGTGATAGAAATAGTTTGGCATGTGACAATTAGGTACACAGATCATATGAGTTGATCAAGAGGTAGTTAAGAGGATCTGTGACAAGAGTGAAAAAGACGTTCTCATTCAAGCACCTGGGAGGAAATAAGTTATAAGTTATTCTAGAGGAGTCAACCATAATGTTTTTTACAAGAAGTGGAGACCCACTAGAAAAATCAATTCAGAAGAAGAAGGATGCTTAGCTATAACTTGCTTTGGAACACAACGCATTGGTGGGTGACCCATCGTGATATCCTTCTAGAGTGGCATGAAGTGAGAATCACATTCTCTGTTAGGGTTTCCCTGAGTAATGCACCCACAATCATACAAGACTATCATGGGAAGGAGCCCACCTCGTTTCACATCCAAGCATGTGAGAATGCCTAGGTGGAGGGTGTGGAATAATTTCCACCTTCTTTATGCATACATAAGTTATACTCCACTTTACAAAGTTGTGCACACACATGGTACATTCACTTAGAGATGTGTCGTCAGATAGGAAATTGGAAAGAGTTAATGGCTGACCTCCTCTAAGATTTTGAATATCGGAGCACCAAGCCATTAGTGGATAATGCATTGTAGGTTGTTAAGCACCTAAGAATGGGAGATAGTTCCATGGTAGAGGATAGAATACTGGAATTATTGGGTGAACCTAGTTTGGAAGCATGCTTTGATGAGGAAGAATTAGAAGAGACATAGGTTGAGTGCACATGCATAGAGAAAGAGAAGGGAAATATGGTCTATGTGATAGATGGAAAGGATATGGAGAATTTGGATGCTAACCATTCTGAAGGTATATGCAAAGTTGTGGAAAGTGCTGATGAGAAAGCACGTGCCTACCATGAACCCCTCAAGATAAAGAAGGTTAACATTGGATCAAAAAAAAAACCTAAGGAGGATACCATTGGGGACTATTGGTCAGAGAAGGAGGTTTCAAAGATCATTGATTTATTGCATGAGTTTCAGGACTTAATTCCATGTAGGTACCATGATCTTAAAGGCATCCACCACTCCTTGGGGGAAATGAAAATCAAGTTAAAGGAGGGTGCGCACCCAATTCAGAAGAGACCTTACCGAATGAATCCAAATTTACACATTTGGGTCAAGGAGGAGACAGACAAGATGATCACATCATGCATCATTAAAGCTATGGAAGAATCAGAATGGATAAACCCCATGGTCATAAGCATTAAAAAGGATGAAAGCATAAGGATCTGTGTTGACTATAGGGACTTAAATGTGGTATGTTTAATTGATCATTTTTAACCCCCTTCACTGAGGAAATCCTGGAAGAAGTTTATGGGTGTGAAATCTATTACTTCATGGATGGATTCCCAGGATATCATCAAGTTATAATTACCAAGGAGGACCAAGAAAAGACAACTTTCACCATTGAATGGGGATGTTTTTCCTACACGGTCATGCCTTTTGGAATGAAGAATGCTCCTACCATGTTTTCACACATTGTGGTCTAGGTATTTCAAGATTTTATCCATAAGTTCCTTCAAGACTACCTTGATGATTGGATGGTATATGGACTAGTGAAATACCATTGTGAAAATTTGAGGTTAATGCTTGAAATATGTCAACATTTGCGTATATCCCTCAACATAAATAAATGTCTCTTCACTACTCTCTTTAGAACCCTGTTGGGGCACATAATATGTAAGGAAGGCTTTCTAGTGGATCCTACCAAAGTTGTCATTATTTTGGGATTAGGGGAACCTACCAGCTAGATCCCATTGTATGGATTCCTTGGGCATACAGGGTACTACCATAAAAAATTTTAAGGGGTATGCCAAGATCATCACACCATTGGAAGATTTACTAAAACACAAAAGTACATTTCACTAGTGATAGCAGTAACAGACAACATTTGATACCCTGAAGAATAGGCTTATCATTTTTCCCATATTACACTTTCCCTCTTGGGATGTACCATTTTATATACATGTTAATGCTTTGGGGATTTTGATTGGGGAAATCCTAACACATCCTGGAGAAGGAATTGTTGAGCACCCCTTGTGTTCTGCTAGCATGAAATTAACACTAGAAGAATATAACTACACTACTACTAAGTGTGAAGCACTATCAATGATCTACGAACTTCAAAAATTCAATTAATATCTATTGGCAACACCCTTCATATTCTACATGGACCACATGAAACTGAATTACTTGGTGAACAAGCCCATTTTACAAGGATGCATATGTCGGTGGGTCTTTTTGTTTCAAGAGTTTAAGTTTATAGTTGTTTTGAAACCAGGAAAGAGTAAATCAGGGCCTAACCATTTGTCAAGGATTGACTCCGGGGAGGATGAGTAGAGTATTGAGGATACAATGTCAAATCTGTAATTGTTTAGGTTATGGTGCATGTACTCTAATTTATAAGATATTGTTGTGTTTCTCGAAACAGGTGTGGTGCGGGAGGGAATGAAGACTCTGAAAATAATATAGTTAGTCATACACGTCATGCCCTATATCATAATCAGTGGAGACTTATACAAGATAGGCCATGATGAGGTTTTGTGCTGGTGTATGTTGGAACATGAGTGCATTATAATCATGGAGGGAGCACACTATGGGATTGTAGGAGGGAACTATGTAGGGAATGCCACTGCGTGAAAGATTTTACTAGCAAGGATTTGGTGGCAAAGCATCTACCAAGATTATATTGAGTTTTGTAAGGCATGTGACCATTATCAATGCCTTGGAAAAATAGGAAGAAGGGATGAGATGCCCTTGAGGCTGATAGATAGTGCAGAACCATTTTAGAAGTGGGCCATTGATTTTTTAGGACCAATTTCACCTATCGTGTGAAGGATTGGTCTACACTATATCATCACTTGCATTAAATACTTAAAAATATGGGTAGAGGAAATACCTACAAAGGACTACATAGAAAAAACAATAGCTAGGTTCTTATGGGAAAATATAATTAGTATATATGGATTTTCACTTAATTTAACAAGTGATAGGGCTACCCATTTCTTGAATGAGATAGTCATAATATTTTCGGAAGAATTCATGATAGCCCACTACAAGACTACCCCATATCACCCACATGCTAATGGAACTACTAAGGCATTTAGTAAAATTTTGAGTCGCACACTGACAAAAATTTATGATGTGCAAAGATAGGATTGGGATGACAAAGTCTCATTTGTACTATGGGCGTATAGGACTACCTACAAGAAATTAAACAAGGCCACACCATTCCAATTGGTTTTTGGTGTGGAAGCTATGTTACCAGTAGAATTCATGCTACTTTCCCTATGTATTACACATGCAGGAGGATTAGCTAATGAATAAGCACTATAGGAGCTCATGGATAAGTTAATGCAGTTGGATGAAAGGAAATCACCTGCTAGGTGAAGTCAAAAGACTAAAAATGAGTGAGAAAAATCATGGCATGATTTTCATATTAAAAAAATGATTCGAGGTTGGGTAGATAGTCTTGCTTTATGACTCCAAATTTTTGCGCCATCCTGGGAAACTAAAATTTCATTAGTTAGGGCCATATATCATCTTGTACATCCTTGATTTAGGTGCATGTTAGTTACAAGAAATAGAAAGGATGAGGTGCATGTTAGTTAGACTCGTTAATGCCATTAATTCTTAAATTCCCACCTATCTCTCTTTTCCACCGCCATCCAAAATTGGCAAATCCTAATTCAAGTTTTGCATGCATTACTAAACTTTAGTGATGACTCCATGTAGACTTCCTCCAATTTACATGCATCTGCATAAACTAGTAGTACACTATCCCATTAATTCAAAAAAATCAAATTAAATTAATAGCTTAGGAACCGTTTCTAGCTTATCACTTTCCATACAACCCTTAGGTCCCATTTCCATATTTCATTAGTTTAGGATAGATTCCCTTAGTTTAGGATATGACCATAGGATAGTTTATAAGTATTTACCTTAGGTTTAAAAACATTTCTATAGGTAAATTTCCACCTTAGGTTAGGTCATAGTTCATAGCTATTTAGTATTAGGTATAGGTTAGAAATAAACCTAGCATCACCTTAGGTTATTTCCCCCATACCCCAATTTAGAACATGCAACCTAGGTTAGGATGTTATCCTAAATGAAATAGGCATAGGTAAAATATAGGTACATTTAACTTAGTTTAGAATCCCATTAGGTTAGATCTCACAAGCCCAGGACTTAGTTTCTATTTTTCCTCCAAAGCCCTGAAGCATGTCTCCTACCACTTGATGATGTTATCATCCTGAAGAGATAAATCAAGAAGATCTGAGCACTTAACATACAACAGAATGCAGGCATGATCTTACAATAAAAATAAAAGAATTTGTAAACATACAAAATTTCAGTCCATTATGTCCTTCAACCTTTGAATGTCAGTTTACCATTCAAATCAGATAAGAAGATTTAAAACATACCTTGGATCAATGGAATTGATCCAAGGATGTGTTAATTAAATCAAGATAAGTTTGCAACATCATTACTAGATTACCACTCATCTATCAAAAGTGAAAAGGGATTCTTTACAAGCTACTACATTTCGGCTTAGTGAAATCAAGAGCAGAAATGACTTATCCAAGGCAAGCATGATTTATGATAATCAAGGGAGCACATCTTATCAAGAAAATCACATGTCCACGCTTGCAATGCAAAATAGGTAAGATAAAAAAATTTCAAATTTGTTACATAGTTCCCTCCTAAAAGAATCATCATCCCGATGATTATCTTATTTTAACAATTCACATCAAGGACAATAAACTTATCCACTTTCTTTTCATGTGTTCATAACACATTAAAATTTTAAAGTTCCAGAATTTAGCATTTACATAGCTGTTTGTTTAAAATAAATAAATATCTATCCAAAAACTAGTAGATTTATTGTCATAAAAGAATTAAATCACAATTTATATCATTCAACATAATCAATTTTGTTCAAATAAGTATGCAAAAGTATTTTTCATATCTTCTAAATTTTCCTAGGTTACACTTTCTTCATTAAATTGGTCCCACTGTACCTTACATTGACTTGTTTCATGATTTATTAAACACAACTGGTGAGTTTCTAGCACTCACAAGGGTTTAACCACAATTATTCTTGGGTCTTAGACCTACAAGGAATTCCAATTTGACACATGTGATAAATCTGAAACGTATTTATTAATTAAAGAAATATGGAAAACATCATGCATTCATGACAAAGTAGAAGGTAATGCTAAATGATAAGCTACAGGGTTGATTACTTCAACTATTTCAAAAGGTCCCACAAAGCGAGGTGATAACTTGGAAGCCTTTCCAAAAGTTATAGAACTCTTTTTCGGTTTAACCTGAAGAAAGACCTTCTCACCAAGTTCAAATTTCCAATCAACCCGCTTCAAGTCAGCATAACTCTTGTTCTTATCTACTTCCTCTTTTAAGGGTTCAAAAATAATTTTAACTTGTTGTTCCTTTTCAGTAAGGATTTCAGGTCCAATTACCTCTCTCTCCTTAATGTTGTCCCAACTAATGGGGGTTCTACATTTTCTTCCATATAATGCTTCAAAAGGTGCTATCTTTAGAGAAGCATGATATGTATTATTTTATGAAAATTAAACTAATGGAAGGTACCCTTCCCACTTATACTGTTGATCCATACAATACATTCGTAACATATCCTCTAAAACTTGATTAACTCTTTCAGTCTATCCATCCATTTCCGGATGATATGTAGAACTGAAATTCAGCTTAGTTCCTAGAGCTGCATTACGGGTTTGCCAAAACCTTTAATTCATTCTAGGATCTCTATCAGATATGATTAGTTCAAGTACTCCATGTAATCTGAAAAATCTCATGTACAAACCTCTTTTCCAAAATAGGAGATTCATCCTTAAGATTACTAGCAATAAAATGAGATACTTTTGTTAGTTTATCCACAACAACAAAAATAACATCATGTTTATTTTTTGACATAGGAAACCCTTGTATAAAATCCATGCTTATTACTTGTCATTTGTACTCTAGTATGCTATGAGGATATAATAAACCGGCTAGATGCATATGTTCATCTTTAACACGTTGACATTCCAAATAATGTGTCACAAAATCAATAACATCCTTTTTCATTCCTTTCTATAAATATTATTATTTATATCAGCAAGCATCTTTGTAATATCAAGGTGTCTAGAGAAAGGTGAATTGCGAAATTATACTAAAAATTTCTTTCTTAAATCGTTTAGTGAAGGTATGTATACTCTGTTTTGAAATCTTAAGATTCCTTCATTATCAAAGTGAAAACCTTTATATCTCACATCATTAGGATCTGAAGCAAGCACTATTTTTTACTTGTTGAAAATAAGAATTAGATTCCATAACACTATTTACTTCATCCTTAAACTAAGTTCTTAATGTTATAAGAGCATAAATGTGCTTCTTACGACTAAGATCATCAACTACTCTATTTTCCTTGCCTTTAATGTATTTTATGTTAAAATCATATTGAGACAAAAAATCTAACCATCTTTGTTGTCTTGCATTTAGATTTGGCTGAGTGAAAATATACTTCATCCCAAGATGATCATATTTTAATTCAAAAGGTTTGCCAAGAAGATAATGCCTCCAAACTTGTAGTGCATGAACAATGGCAGCAAGCTCTAAATCATGTGGAGCATAATTCAACTCATGTAACTTTATTTTTCTACTTTCATAAACTATGACATGATCATTTTGTAACAAAATACCTCCATGACCTTCCCCAGATGCATCCATTACAACAGTAAAGTCTCCATTAGGGTCTAGTACAGCTAAAATAGGTGTTGAAGTTAACTAATCCTTCAAATTTCTGAATGCAGATTCACATTTCTCATTCCAAACAAACCTCTTATCCTTTTTCTACAATGAAGTTATTGGTGCAGCAACTTTAGAAAAATATTATACAGATTTCCTATAATAACCAACAAGACCCATGAAGCTTCTAACTTCATGTACATTCTTTGGTGCAGGCCACTCAGTTATAGCTACAATTTTAGAAGGATCTACAAAAATTCCATTTTTACTTATAACATGACCCAAATAGTTCACTTCTATGTCATAGAAAGAACATTTAGGTAGCTTACCATATAACTGTCTCTTTCTCAAAATTTCCAAAAATATCTTCAAATGCTCATGGTGTTCCTCAATACTTTTAAAATATATGAGAATTTCGTCTAAGAATACAAGCACAAATTTGTCCAAGTATTCTTGAAAAATATTTTTCATCGAATTCATAAAAGTTGCCGGTGCATTTGTTAATCCAAAGGATAAAAATGTGAACTCATAATGTCCATACCTTATTCTAAAAGTTGTTTTATGAATGTTCTCATCCTTAATCTGTGAGTGATGATATCTATATCAAAGATATATCTTAGAATATACTGACGCTCCATGCATCTGATCAAATAGATCATCAATTCTAGGGAGTGGATATCTATTCTTGATTTTTACTTTTTTTAATATTCTTTAATCAATGCACAATCTAAGTGTTCCATCCTTCTTTTTCACAAAGATTACCAGTTCTCCCCAAGGTGAAACACTCGATCTAATCAAACCCTTGGACAAAATTTCTTGCAACTATTCCTTAAGCTCTACTAATTCAATAGTAGTCATTCGATAAGGTGCCTTAGAAATAGGATTGGTTCCAGGCTGGATTTCAATTGTGAAGTCAAAGTCTCTTTTAAGTGGAAGACCTGGTAACTCTTTGAGAAACACATCACTGTAGTTTTGTAACAACGTATATCGTTCCATGAATTCATTGTTTTCCTTAGCGGATTTAGAAATTTTTACTGCATATAAGGTACAACCCTTATTTTTTGCCTTTTTAAGTTGCATAGCTAAAAGTTTCCTAACTGAAATCTTACATTTCACACCCTGAATCTCTTTTGTTTTTTTACAGATCATCCAAACAAATAATATTTTGTTCAAAACAATCCACTTTTTCTTTATGCTCAGCTAATCAATTAACACCTATGATTACATCATAAGACCCCAAAGGAGCAACATAAATATCAACTTTAGTGGAAAATCTAGGTAAGTCAAGGACTGCCCCAAAAAGACACATACTAACTATATGAATAACATTGTTTCCATAATGTACAGTCCATGTTTTATCTATTTTTCTAGCTTTTCTTTTTATTTTAGATGTTGATTTACTAGAAATAAAAAAAATTTAGCTCCTATATCAAAAATAATAGTTATGGGTATGCCAAATAACTTACCCAGAAATTCTCTGGGTGTGACTTGTTTTTCATCCTATTTGTCAACTACTGTAGCATGTATCTTGTGTTGTTGATTACAATCATCCTTTTTCAAAGGACATTGATTTGCACAATTATCCTTGCCACAGTTATAACAACCTCCTACAAGCCCCTTTTTAGGCTCAGATTTATTTCCAACCTTAAAGTTATCATTCTGACCTCCATAGGACATCTATCTGTTATTAGTATTCTTGACAAAGTTGTTTCGTGGATTTCTAGCAAACTCATTTGTTGTTGTTCTCTTATTATTATCAGCTGAAAACTTACTTTTCATACCAAACTTCTTCCATGGTCCTTTCTTAGGTGCAAGAGATGATGAAGAGGAGTTGGGAACTTTCTTCCTCACTTCCTCCTTATGAGCAAAAATTGTCTTTAATTTTTATTCCTACCTTATGGCTTTTTCAACAACCCCTTCCATAGTGGTTGGGATGTGAAAATCCACCTATCCTCCTATAATGGGATTCAATCCCATGATGAATTTCTCTATCATGAACTTATCACAATTTTGATACTAAGTTACATACTTAAGGATTTTAGTAAACCACTCCCAATACTCAGTTACAGTTAGCTTTCCTTGCACTAAGTTTTGAAATTCAGTCATTTTCTTATCATAATAAAGTTTTGGTGGCCAACGTTGCCTAAAGTAACCTTTAAATTGATCCCAAGTGATATTAGTTTCATCAATATTCAACTCAGCCTTACGATTGTCCCACCATGAAGATGCCTTATGGGAAAGCTAATATGCTCCCCAAATTGCCTTTGTTTCTTATGAGAAATTCTTTATTACAAAGTACTTCTCCATTTCACTTAGACAATTCTCATCTCCATCTCCTAAAGTGGTGCCATCAAATTTAGGTGGACTTATCCTTTTTATATCATCATTGATTTTAGCTACCAGCTTAGCCTTCTTATTTTTCGACTAATCAGGTGTGTTCACATTGTTATTATCAACACCTGAATTGGCATTGTCCTCAGGAGGTGGCTGATTATTATTACCAGTGTCTTCTTCCTCCTCATTTCCCATTACTTGTTGTTCAAGTACAGCCAAATGATCCCTTGTGTCCAACAGATTAGCAAGGATCTCATCAAGTTTCTGAGAATTTTTTGCACCTTCCTCAGGTGGAGGATTATTTGTAACATTTCCTATTTTTCTAACCATTTTCTGCTAACAAGAAAATTTAAGTTTTATCAGATTATGCACACAATAGGTGTAAGAGCTACAACCTTCAGCTCTGATACCAAGATGTAACATTCCCATTTTAAGACTTTAGAAACAAGGGGAAAAAATTTAACACAATGTTATTTGTTCTAAATAAAACATAATTTAGAACACACATACCCTTCCAATCAATCTCATAACAGATAACCATATGCAGCTATAAATGACTCGGTGAATTATCGATCTCTCATTGCATGACTCAATCTCTACCGATCTCTCATGCTTATCTCTAAGTATTGAATATTTTTACGTATACTTGGTTTTCTTACCCTAATTTAGGTACTGAGTGACCTATTTAAAGAACCTATCTAAATATTTGCTACAAATATTCATCTGAAATCACGTTTCTTAGACTAGGTGACATCGAACAACATAACTAGTAGTTTATGATAATTTGGCCAAATATATCCAACATACTATTCATGTTACTATTCCTAGATGGCATATTCGTCATATTGGAATACATCCTTCACCTCACTCTTCTATTATCTAGAATGGTCTTCACTAACTTATGTCAGTCCACTTGCCCAAGGTTTGACCCTAACCTAGGTTAGTGACGTAATTTGTTATAGGGAGACACTCACGATGAATTAGGTTATATGGGCATTCTCATCCAACCTAAGTTGACCAAATGTGCCAAGGTACCTTGAGTTATAGAAAGCTACTTCTTATTCTAATTCAAGTTACTACCTTGGCCTAGAGAAAAACTAAGTTCGAGTCTGGATGTGTGTAGATCTAGATGACCTAATGTGGAAGGGTATTGCAACATGTCAACTTTAACATTGTATCCTCGTGAATACCTTAGTCTTCATGTAGGTACAATTCTGCAATTGGTGTGTGTCAACATCCAATAGAACTACTTCATCACGATGTACATACCCCTAGTAGGTCATTAACACTTAATTAATTTTGGATAGGATTCGAATTATGAAAACCTTACCCAACCCTAAATCCAACACCCCTGAAGTTCTTCATCCATATGTGATTTAAATTTATATTAAAGAACTTCATTAACTCATGATTACTTTTATGCTTGGTAACTAAGACATGTCGAGAAATTATCCAAAAATAGAACAACATACATTGCAAAGTTAAATTAATGTAACTCAATTGTTCAAATAACGTTCAACAACCACTCTGATTCAACTAGAGTAGACTTCATAGAAAATGAAGTATGAGTGATTAACGATAATAAAAACCATTATTTCACTTTACCTTTTTTTAGAGAGGAAGAGTCTTCCTCTATACATGGTTATGTGTTAGGGTTTATCATGCCTTTTATATCTTTTGCACTTTCTATAGTTTAATTGTATATTCCATACACATCTCATTATCATTATATATTATTTAGATAAAGAATGTAATCTTATGTAAATTAACAAGTTTCTTTCAATTAAGAGAGAGATTGAACTATTTCTCTTCGTCCTGCTAATCAAATGACAACAGAAATAAGAATACAACCAGATATGCCAAATATCAACAAGATATTATTCCAACTACCTTCATAAATGTACAAGATAAATTACACAACAATTTGAAGTGAACCTCCAATCATTTCAATTCATCATGATAAAATACAAAATTTACAAGACTATGAATCTCAGACAAATTGCATGTCAAACAGTACTAAGATCATTTAAGAATACAAATTTTCCTTTTCAATACATCTCAAGAATGAATCGGATTTCTCTTTAAAAGAGAAACTTTAAATCAACCAATACATCATAAAATTTATTGTCTTCTTTTATCAGTTACCATGTCCATCTGCAAAATTGTTAGCATGAGTTAGTTCATTGAACTAAGCATGATGAGTACTAAGCATTAAAACAAGTGCATTCCACTAATTGTTCCATTAAAAAAACTCTACTTTAATGAAATAATTAATGCAATCATCAAAATAAATTATATGTAATAACGACCATAAAATTAACATAAATAATAATATGAATTTATTTTAAAAAAAGATCAGAATATATTCAACAACTATTGCCTTATAACAGATAAGTATTGTCCTAAACAATTACTCATTTATATCAATTAATAGCTCCTATCATTGAGTTATTTCATAATTCTTTCTGAATTTGAAATATAAATTTTTAACTTTAATAGATAAATGAAAAGAGCTACTTTAAAAATCAAGGACCTTCTTGTCATCTTTACCAAGTTTCCAGAAAACATGTGAAGACAAGTTCATTTCAGCGTCGTTATGTTTCTAAGAGGAATCAACTATCAACTTAAAGAAATAAGAGATTCACAATTCAAGTGTGATAACCTAATTCTCGGTCAAATAAATATAACCTAAGTTCTTAGATTAGGCCTCTTATCAACAATAGAAAAGTATTTCCCAATAACAATGTTTCATTTCAATTAACTGAAACATTTATTATTTCCTTAAATATAATTTAAGTATAGAAGTAATTAGTAACAAATACTAATCAATTACTTAATAAAGTAATACATTTGATTCAATTATAACATTTAGTTATACCAAAATCTCATATGCATCTTCAAAAAAGGAGAGTCAACTTCCTATCCTAAAGTTTCCAGAAATGACAAAGGAGAAACTTACCTCTGAAATTGGAAGAGGAAGGAGGTATGCATAGAAAGGGATTTCTATTACTCATTCAAAAGAAATAAGGTAAGAAGAATAATCATTACAAACCCTTCACAAACCACTAATATTTTAATAGAAAATAGACTTAGAAGATACAAAACCGAATACTTAAATAATTGATTCAATCAATAAACCTAAAAAAGAGTTTCATCTTTTGAGCACAACAACCGCTATCCAAATTTTTAATCCATTCAATAAGGATACATTAAACGAGTATAAATTAACAGTTATCAATTCACTTCAATCTAACTATTTTTTTGTTCATCCCCAAAGATTTCAGTCAGATGAATAATCAAATGTAAATAATTTCATAGTGGTACAGGGAAAGATTAACATGACTCAACCATTGAAAGCAATCAGTCAAAGAAATGGATAAGTTTTCCTTTCTACAAATCAAGCTTAATGGTCCACTGCCATGAATCAGCTAGACAATCAATTCCACTGAAATAACAGAAATCAATAAAGCTCATAAACCAAATTAGTTTGGATGGTTCCAAATACAAAAGAAATAGTCTAGAAGTTGTTTATACATTAACGATTCCCATGAACATACCACAATAAGCTCATATCATGTGATTTAACAACTACAAGGAAGTTTCCAACTCTCGCAAGTAAGTTTTCATCACCTCACCCAAGCCTAAAAAGGACATAAAATGAACTTAAGAATTTCAAATGGACCTAAGAGATAATCACCATAATGGATTGGAGAAGGCCGACTACTAGAGTATCACAATATCAAAAGGAACTTTAACCAAGACAACCATCTCATCTTCCATATTTCAATAAACCAATAATCGCTTAACAGAGTTTCAGAGAAGAGAATTCCAGTAAGAAAAAACCCAAGTAAGACAACTCTCATTCTTATCTCCCTATGAATTCAATTGAATAATAATTCCAAATAACAAAACTTACCCAACTCCCATCAAATTATGATTCGAAGAAGAGGAAATTTAGACAAAATATAATAAGAACAAGATATTTCTTCTAATACCTTATTCAAGTTGAAGTATAGAGCACCAAAAATTCCATAAACCTCAAACACACATTACCCTTTCTTTTTAAGAAATTTTAAATTCATACAGAAAAACCAATTATACAAATATAGTCCCGAACAGGGAGTATAAAACTTCACATAACAAGATACAATTTAAAAGGGATATTATTCTACCTTTCAAAACAAGAAAAATCATTTAGTATAAGAATGCAAGTTTTAACAGTATAAATACAAACAAGATGTTCATTCCTCACTTTCATGCAATTTTGTGTTCACACAATGAAACAAACATATATCCATACATATTGCAAAAGGAGTAATACATATTTAAAAATCAGAGATGCATGAGAGAAAAGTACCCATTTAGATACTACTTTCAAAAGAAACTTCCATCTCAAAGCTTAATTCAAACACTAGCTACTCAAACTCTTTTACGAGCAGACAGTCTAGAATATATATCCAATCAAAACACTAAATTCTCGACATTCATAAAACATTTCACCATTTTAACTCCCTCAGAGAAAACACCCAAAAACTGCATTATCATGCAAGGGTTCCAAAACCAAAAACACAGAGATTCTTTCAACAAGAAAGCAAATAACCATAACCAAAAATAGAAAACATTTAACTCATGAGAGTATAATTGTTTTAATGAAACATTTAGAGAAAATAAATAAATCTTAATTGATAGATCCTATCATGCCTGATAGTGCTTCTACTGATTCGAAGAATACTTCCAGTCGAGCTTCCAACTCTTCTTCTTCTCCAAGAAAGATCAACAACCAAAACTTTCTTTCCCCAATGTCTCATATACTTTCCTTGAATCAAAAATAGACCAAGGAAATCAAAAATATCCATAAAATAAAAATAGAACTATTGATTCGAAGAACCAAATAGCTCCATATAGAGCAAAAATTAGAGAGCATGAATAACCAAACAACCTCCAACAAATCCGCCCGCATAGTTTCCTAGGCTGTTTTCTCCAAAAAATGAGACTCATTAATGCCATTAATTCTCAAATTCCCATCTATCTCTCTTCACCACCACCATCCAAAATTGGCAAATCCTAATTCAACTTCTACATCCATTACTAAACTTTAGTGATGACTCCACGTAGACTTCCTCTAATTTACATGCCTCTTCCTGAACTAGCAGTAAGTTGTCCCATTAATTCAAAAAATAAAATCAAATTAATAGCTTAGGAATTGTTTCCAGCTTATCACTTTCCATATGACCCTTAGGTCCCATTTCCATATTTCATTAGTTTAGGATAGATTCCATTACTTTAAGATATGACCATAGGATAGTTTAGAAGTATTTACCTTAGGTTTAAAAACATTTCTATAAGTAAATTTCCACCTTAGGTTAGGTCATAGCTCATAGTTATTTAGTATTAGGTATAGGTTAGAAATAAACCTAGCATCACCTCAGGTTATTTCCCCCATACCCTAATTTAGAACATACAACCTAGGTTAGGATGCTATCCTGAATTAAATAGGCATAGGTAAAAGATAGGTACATTTTCCATAGTTTAGAATCTCGTTAGGTTAGATCTCACAAGCCTAGGAATTAATTTATATTTTCCTCCAAAGTATTGAAGCAGGTCTCCAACCACTTAATGACGTTAGCATCCAGAAGAGATCAATCAAGAAGATTTGAGAACTTAACATACAATGGAATGCAAGCACGATCTTACAATAAAAATAAAAGAATTTGTAAACATACAAAAGTTCAGTCCATTATGTCCTTCAACCTCTAAATGTCAACTTACCATTCAAATCAAACAAGAAGATTTAAAACATATCTTGGATCAATGGAATTGATCCAAGGATGTGTTAATTAAATCAAGATAAGTTTTCAACATCATTACAAAATTACCACTCATCTATCAGAAGTGAAAAGGGATTCTTTGCAAGCTACTGCATTTCAGCTTAATGAAATCAAGAGAAGAAATGACTTATCTAAGGTAAGCATGATTTATGAAAATCAAGGCAACATGTCTTATCAATAAAATTACATGTCAACGTTTGTAATGTAAAAGAAGTAAGATAACAATTTGTCAAAGGTGTTACATACTTTCTTTAGTTTTAATCCTTCTTCCAGATCTTCTTCTTTTTGGTATATTCTCCCCACCTATTTCCTTCTTTTCCACTGTAGGGGAATCAATTTCCTAATTATTTTTAGGATAAAAAGGATTTGGTATTTCCCTCCTAATAATATTAGGGTTTTTCTTATACTTGTTAAGAAATTTCTCCCATTTTTCTTTGAAAGAAAATGGTTTTGGCACACCAAATGAACTAACCCATGATGTCTGATTGTTCCAAAACCCTAGGAATACCTTTGGGCCATTATCTTGATGGAGTCAAAAAGAAACCCTAGAAGGTTTACTGTATGTTCTGGTTTTTTAGTTCCATATCTAAGATATATGAGCATCTTCGGGACTTCTCTTCCCACCAACCCAAATTGACCATCACAAGTTAAATACTTGACTATCCAAAATGCCACTATATCAAAGGGTTTGGGAAAGTTGACCCTTCTGACCCCTTTTATGATTTTCTTAGTGTTGTAAATATATTGAGGTTTAGTTTCCCCCTCTTATAGCAAGGTTTCAACCATTTCCTTTAAGTTCCCTTTGATAGGATTTGGGACATGCACAATTGGCACACCGGATACATTGCTTATTACATTCATAGAAAAAGGAATTACAATATTTATAACCTTTGTTTTGGATTGTTCTAAATTTATAACAAATTATCTTACCAATTCATGGTTATACTTTGAGAATGTTTTCAGGAATTCCAACCACCCTTCCTGTTTAAAGATAGTTACCACTTCTTCATATATAAGAAGCTGGATATCATCCTCAGGTTATGACTTCTTTTTAATCCCCATGGTAAGGAGGGAGATTCAAATTAATTCTCCTTCAAATTAGTACTTTTCCTAGCTTGGCTACATAACGCTTTGCTTAGTAGTGGAACGGATGGGTTTAGCTACAGAACTATTGTGCTTAGCTGTGGAACTTCTGCTTCTTCCTTGAAGTTTTTCTGAAACTGCTTCTTCACTTTGTTTATTCCACAAAAATTATAGCTCATTATAAATATGCCACCACTTTTGTTCCACCAACATCATCCTCATGATTTCTCACTTTTAATTATAATGTACAGTAGATGACTCATCCTACCAAATTTTAAATCAAATTCAATCACACATGCAAACTTTTAATCTAATCTTTAATAAGTTAAAGACATAATTACCATCCTTGATGATGTAATCCCTTCATCATGATGACTCGTCATTCCTAAAAGTGAAACAAAAGGAAAAAAGGTTAGAAAAGATAGATGGAATTCTAAAGAAGTTCCTTTTATTTTGAATTAGCCATTTATTGAGGAGATCAACCTCCATTCCTAGTTTTCAATTGATCTCTGAGAGAAAAAAATTGGGGAAGAGAATTCCATTTAGTGGTTTTCATTCCTTCCCTTTTTGTTTTTTTATTTTTTTATTTTTTTGGGGAAGAGAACATCATTTACTATTTTTCATTCTTTTCCCTTTATTCTGGATCTATCCATCTGATTATTTGATCATTTTGGAAGAATTGGGTTCTTCCATATGATCAAATTCTTTGTCTTCTTCAATATGCCTCAAGAATTCATCCTTAGTAGGAGGCTTCTTATAAAGTTTTAGCCTATGTCCATTGACCAAAAGTGTCCTATTGTTTCCATCAATGGGAAGTAACTGAATAGAACCATTTTCAAATATCTTCACAATATGATAGGGTCCCAACCATCTGGTTCTCAATTTTCCTTTGAATTAGTGGTATTTGGAATCAAACAGTAATGCCTAGTCTCCTACCTTGAATTGCCTTCTCTTGATATGTGTGTCATCCATTTTTTTCTTTGATCTTGGATTATATTTTTCTATTGAAGTGCTTCCATTCTCAACTCATCCAATTCATTAAGTTGAATAATTCTCTCCTTTTGAGATGCATCCAGCTCAATACCCACTTTAACTACTATCCTCAATTTCTGAAGTTTAAACTCAATATGCAACAAGTGATTTTTCTCATAGACTAACTCATATGGTGAAAACCCTTTTCTAGTCTTCCAAGCTGTATTATATGCCCAAACAGCCTTAGGTAGTCTCTTTACCCAATCTCTTATGTCTGATTCAACTGTTTTGGTAAGGATGTTTTCCAATTCTCTATTTGTTACTTTTGCTTATCCATTTTATTGTGGGTGATAGGGAGATGACTTCCTATGATTGATCTGATAGTACATTTTGAAGGCTTGGATCATATTAGACATGAATTGTGTCCCCTGATCTCAAACTATACTCCTTGGCACCCAAAACTTCATCATAATTTTATGCCAAAGGAAATTAGCAACTCTTTCTTCAGTGGTATTTGTTAAATCATGCACCTCTACCCACTTTGTCACATAATCAGTACACACAAGAATGTGATCCTTTCATTATGAAGGAGGATTAAATGGACCATAAAAATATAGCCCCCACCTTTCAAATGGTTCAATAACTAATTGAGGTTATAGAGGAATTTTACTAGTAAAGGTTGGTTGTCCCATCCTTTGACAGGGATCACACTGTTTGATATATCTCTTCACATATTTATATAGAGATGGCTAATAATAGTCAGTACCAAGTATCTTGTGAGTTTTTATTTTAACTGAAAAGTGTCCCCCACTTGGTTCATCATGACATGCCCTCAATATGTCAAAGATTTCATCTTATCTCACACACCAACGTAAAACCAAATTAGGACCAAATTTAAACAACATTCCACTTAACCATTTAAATTGTGCACTGGTTTTGATCAACTTCTTCATTTGTTTCCTAGTGAAAGAAGGAGGAAACTTCCTTGTTGCAAGATAATTTTCCATATTAGAAAACCATGGTGTATCAGTAGAAATAGAAAACAATTTTTCATCTATAAATTTGTCCTTAACTGGATCTTGCTCCCCTATAGTGGTCAATCTTGACAAGAAATTAGGTACCATATTAGATTTTCCTGGATTATCTACTATGGTAATATCAAATTCTTGTAAAATCAATAACCATATAATTATCCTACCTCTAACCATTGGTTTATCCATTAAGTACCTAATTTTTGAGTGATATGTATGTACAAATAGTTTTTACCCTATGATATAATGTCTAAATTTATTAATTGCATACATCACAGCAAGAAATTCTTTTTTAGTGGTAGTGTAATTTCTCTCAGTGGGAGTAATATTTTTACTAAGGTAATAAATAGCATACATTTTCCCTTATTCATCTTTTTGTCCCAAAACTACACCTATTGAATTATTTTAGGCATATTTTTGGATGTGAAAAGGTTTCTCCCAACTAGGTCCTCTCAAAATTGGGGCAGTGATTAATTTTTCTTTAATTTCCTCAAAAGCATGTTGACACTTTTCATCCCAAAAGAATTCACAATCCTTGGTGAGTAAAATAAACATGGGGGCAGAAATTTTACTAAAATCCTTAATAAAACACCTATAGTATCCAACATGCCCTAAAAATGACTTGATATCTATGGGGGTTTGAGGAATAGGTAAGTACGAAATAATTTTGATTTTGTTTTGTTCAACCTGAATTCCTCTTTTTGAAATGTGGTGTCCTAATACAATACCCTCATCAACCATCACTAAACATTTCTCATGGCTAAGAGACAAATGGTGTTCCTCACATATTGTTAGTAATTTGTCCAAATTCTTCAAAGCATCATCAAATGTGTCTCCATGCACAGTGAATTCATCCATGTATACCTTTACATAGTCATTTGTTAGGTCTACAAAAATTATTAATACAACTCTTTAGAAGGTTGTTGGAGCATTACATAATCCAAATGGTAATACCCTGTAGGCAAAGGTGGCCCATGGACATGTAAAGGTAGTTTTTTCCTGATCCTCAATGGCAACTCTGATTTGATTATATCCACTAAAGCCATCCAGGAAGGAAAAGTATTGCTTACCTGCAAGGTTGTCCAAAACATTATCTATGAATGATAAGTGAAAATAATCTCTTAGTGTGGATTTGTTTAGTTCCATTTAATCAAAACAAATTCTCCATTTTCCATTCTTTTTAGGCACAATTGAAGAGGAGACACCCACTGACTATCTAAGATAGGGTAGATAAAACATACTTGTAATAGTTTTTCAATTTCTTGCTTGACGATGTCCCTTAAGGCTGGATTAATCCTCCTCTGACGTTGCCTAACTGGCTTAATTTTTTCATTACATATGTGACGGGTGTAAATACTTGGATGGATTCCTTTCATGTCTTTATATTCCCAAGAAAAATATCTAGTATGATCCTTTAGAACATCAAACAATTTAGCTTCTTCATCATTCTTCAGCCTATTAATGTTTAAAATTTTGCGTGGTTGAATTTCAACATGTTTAGTTCCAATGTGTGATGAACTGATTTGTTGAAAGGGTTCCATTAAGGTATTTAGTGTACATGCATGTGGCAACAAAATATGATATGTAGCAACATCTCCAAAAGTTCCTTGACACAGAATATTGGAAAAAGGATAGTAGGAAGAGTTATGATACTTATCTTGTTGTAGGTCAAACTCTTCGTCACTGCTGCTTTCCAAAAATTCTTCACCATTTCCTGATATATTTGAAACTGAAGATACTGATTCTTCCTCTCCCTAAGAGAAATCTCGTTCCTCCATAGAAAAATTATTTACAGTCACAAATAATTACTTTTGGTGTGGTTTCACAACTAAATGTGATGGTTCCAGAACTAAATCTGATGATCCTGAAACAGAGTCTGCAGGTTTTGGAACTAAGTTCATAGGTTCTAGAACTATTCTTGATTTCTCCAAGGACAATTGGTGTTCATTCAATGGTTGATTAATCATATCTTCTACCTCACGTACGTGATCCTGCAATGTGATCATGGCCAATGAAGGCAGGTTTTTCTTATTAGTATCAGGAGCATCAACCCATAATTGTTCTTGATTATCAATAGAAACTTGTGTAGAATGATATAAGGAAAATTTCTTAGAATTATTACCATTTGAGATAGTCATATCACCTGATCTGCAATCAATTAAGGCAACAACTGTAGCTAACCATGGTCTGCCCAAAATAATGGAATAACCAAGTGTTTTACCTTTTGGCTACAATATAAGGAAATCAACTAGATATTCCCATGACTCCATCATAACCACCACATATTCAATAACTCCTTCTAGTTTCGCTACAGACTAATCTGCCTTCTATAATATGGTGTTATTAGGTTGTATAACTGTTAATGGTAATGTTTTCAAAGTGTCCATTGTCATCACATTTATAGCCACTCCCAAATCAACCAAAACATTATGTATATCTTTATTCCCTATAGAGACAGAAATAACAGGACTTCCAAGATCTCCATATTTGGGGGAAAAAAAAGTTTTCCTGCTAATAAATTAGTAAGTTTCCCATCTATCTTAATAGTCCAGGGTACTACTTCTTCCTTCCAGGTCTTTTTAAACATATCATTTTGATTAATTTGTTCAACTCCAGAATGTCCTTAATTGCTTGTAACAATGGTATTTCAATATTCAATTTCCTTAATCCCTGTACCAACTTAGATTCCTTGGTCTCTATAGCTTCTTTAAATCTCTCTGGAAATTGAGTCTCAATAGAGTTGCTATCTGGCTCCTTATCATTTTTCTTTTACATCCTTCTTGGGAACAACCATACTAGGGGTTTTAATTTCTTCTGTCATTTCAGTAATTATAACAGGTGGTCTACCAATTAATTTTCCAACTCTGGTTTGAATATCTTAACAATCCATGGCATTTATATCCACTAGTTTTTCTTTTTTTATCCCATAGATAGGAGTTATCTGTTTGTTTCTAGGATTATCAACTAGTTGTGTTGGCATTTTTGTTTGTACCACATTTTCATTTTATGAAGTTTATGTTGGGGCACCCATTATGGCTTGTTGATTTTGATTGGGATATGTCCTCCCTTGAGCATAATTATTAGGGCTCCACCTAGGTTATGACTGAGCATTCAGGTTACCTTGACCAAACCATGGTTTTTGGTGTCCTTGGGCATACCAAGATGTTTCTGACCAATCCTAAGGATTCCGTGTTGGTTGAGGGACCCAAGGTGGTTGCCCCCAACTTTTTGGTATTGTCTAAGCTGCCTATGGCATCATCCAATGGTTAGGAACTGACCTAGGCATGAACTCCACTTGGCTAGGTTGTCTCTGAAAAAAATTTACTTCTTCTCATGTGGATGGAATGCTGGTTAGTTTAAGATTATTTTTAATAAATGGAAGAAGAGAATAGGCATTACTCTCATGGTCCCTAGATTCACAAATAAGACACATTTCTGTTTTATCTAGGGGACAATATCTTATTGCATGCTTCTTCCTACATCTAGGATAATACATAGCTAATGGTTCAATTTTAGCATTTTCTTTAGCTTGTAATCCATCCATGGTGGAGGTTAATTGAAGTAAAATATTTTTTTTTAAGTTTTCCAATTCATCCATCAGTTTGTTCATATCTGGGTTCAAATTTTTAATTGTTTTTCCTTTTCTATGTCCACCCCTTGTTCATGAATAGCTTCTACAAATGTCTTTAATACCATTCATTATTTATTGATAAATGTTTCTACCTCCCATAAAATCAAGTGACTCCCTTGATTCATCATCCAAACCTTTAAGAAAAATGGTTTTTCTTAACTTTTTTTATAGTACAAATCCGCATCTTTTACTCACAAAGAGGAATTTGTCTAAATAATCTTCCATATTCTCATCCTCCTCCTTCTTGATATTGAAAAATTATTCCTTCCTATTCCTCCCTCTACAGTAATCTTGATGCTTTTATAGGAAGGAAACTTCCATTTGTGCCCAAGTGGTAATAGAATTAGATGTTAATCCCATAAACCACCTCATTGTTGCATCCCTCATGGTAGATGGAAAAAACTTCAGTTTCTGATTATCTATTTTGTAATCATAAGTTTGACGTAGTACTTTAAATTCAAACAAAAATTAGTTAGGATCTTAAGATGAAATTCCTCTAAATGTGGGTAAATGTGTAGGTGAAATATTCTTCATGGGTGTATCATCATTGTCCAAATGTATTGGATAAGTAAAGGTCCTATCAGGTTCTCTTTCATCTTCTCGTTCCATTTTTGTAGTACCTTATAGACTTTTCTCCCAATCAATATGGTATGTGATCTATTTTGGGGAAGGTGAAAAGTCGGGAGTAAGATGTTGACTACTCAATTGTGAATCAAAACTTTCTCTAAACAGGTCTTGGGATATGATCTTCTTTCTAGAGGTTCTAATTCCTTCTAGTGATTGATCTAAGAATTCCAAAGGTGGAAATTCTTCTTATTGTCTAACAAGGGACAATGGTGCTTCTAATTCTTAGTCAACTTCCTTATTTGATTGAGAATATGATGGTGATTCTTATTCACATATTTTTGGGAGGAATCGACACGTGGAGTCTCTTGGTCTACTCATAAATTTTATGATGACGTAGGGAAGATTCTTCAATTACTAGATATATGATTGTTGCTCTTGTTGACACCTAATTAGATAATTATAACTATTAGATCCCTGGAAATGGCACCAAAAATGATGGGTCTTGTTATTCCCTTCATTTAATCAACTCTTTGTTGATGTCATATTCAAACCAGGGGTGGTGTTCGAAGCTATATGCAACAAGAAATCTTAGTGATCTAGTAATTGACTATAGGTATTTGTTATTTTATTTTTTGGGGGTTTTTTGCAGTGTCTTTAGGATTTCATGGCCAAATCCTTATTATCTCTATGCTGTAAGAAATGTGCTGAGATAAACACTTACTGCTGGAATGAATTGCTGGAAATAAACACACGTACAAGAATAAATAGATTGTTGGAAATAAGCATGCAATGCAGAAGAAAACAAACTTTTCTTGGAAATAAGCACATGGTTGAAAATGTTGTGAAACACTTGTAAGGAAATGAAAATCCAGTCTATAACACCTATAGGGATAAGTATGAAACAAAGTGTAATTTAAATAATCAAAGACGTTTACAAAATTAACAGATCTACACTATTTGATTGAGAAATATAAATACCAATAAAATGAAGATCCTGGTTCTTGGAGGAGTGGCCCTTGCTCCACCTTGAAATAGGATTTTACAACTTAATATTCTCTAAAAACATAAATGTCTATTTTATTGATAAAATGTTCTGCATTACAAATACGTATTGTCTATTTCTATATCTATGTATATTGATCTATCTCTATATTTGATCAGGGGATTGTTTTAAATGTCAAAATTTCCCTAAAATTCCCTATACCATACCAATATAGTAGAGCCTTCAAAGATCTTTCTGATGACTATAAGAACGTGAAAAACGGACACTCTGAGCTCAATGACAAGATGACACGTGGCAATTGGTGACAAGGAAAAATTGATGGTCTTGTAATTTTTTAAAAATTAGTACCATGGTATAGAGCTCATCGTAAGATTTATGGCGCATTTTGAACAGACCAAATCTGAGTTTTTATGTGAAAGATATGCATAGTCAAAGTTGCGGTCAAATGATGACGTGGCACACTCTGACATGGACAAATGGCATATTATGGGCATGACACTTGGCAGGCTTTTAGTGGCTTTAGATTTAAAATAATAATAATAATAATATTTTATTTAATCCATTCCACATGAATAAGCCTAATCCCATGGGATAAGTAGGATTTTGTGGGAAAAAAGCTATTTAAAGGTTTATCCTATCCATTTTCCACCAAATGGGGGGTCAATGGCTAAATTGGCTGCCTAAACCTCTGGAAAGGGGATTTGAACCCAACACCTCATCTAAAAATATAAGATTCCTTACCAACCCACCACCCTCTTGTAAGTGGTATAAATATAGGTCACTTGTATTTGTAATAAACAAGTGTTAGGTCTGTGTATAAGCATAATAGGGGTACATGCAGAAAAATGCAATTTTGAGGTACTTCCACTCAAAACTAGATCTCGAGTTATATATGAAAGTTTCTTATAATTTTGAGATGATCACGATAATGTGATTATTTATCTAATTCATAGCTTTTTTGATAGAGTTATTTACTGTTAAATTCACACAAAGGAATAGAACCAAAGGGAGACACTGCTACAAGTGGAACAAGAAGGTGAAGGACATAGGCTAAGCTCCATTAACATCCTTCAAAGGTATGAAACATAGTTTTGTAGGTTTTTTATTTATTATTTGTTAATTTAAATGTTAATGTATTTACATTTTTAAACATTATTAATGGATCGGTTCACCACGAACTCGGGGACGTAGGAATTCCAAACCCCGTAAACAATCTAGTGTTGTGTTCTTATTTTATTTTCAGTTTCTGATTATTTGCAATAATTGAAGTTCATAAAAATAATGTGGATGCAATGGTAATAGTACTTGACAACTTTGAAAAATCAATTAAAATCAAGAAATAGTGAATTTGGGTTTTGATCAAACATTGAATGTTGAATAAAAAGGAATTTAAATTTCAGTTTGGAAAACATTACTAAATCAGAATTTGATCAATTTTTGGAGTATAAAAGACTTCAAGTTGATTAAAAATTAACAATCCTTGAAAACGTTTAAAATTGGAGAAAAAATTAACACCTATTTCCGGATCAAGTTTGGTATCAGAGCAATTAGATTGCCAGATTAACTTCTAATTATGTTTGAAATTTTGATTTCAGTTTTTAGTGTGCAAACATTTAAGGCTTGTTAATCTTCTTTTGCAAGTGTGTAGTTTTGGAAGTACAGGTTGTGTTTGCAGGAACAGGGAATCATGGGCATGTCATCCAAACAGGAGCAATTAGATGAGCTTGAAGCCATAAACCGCCAACTCCATGAAGAAAACTCTTTCCTAAGAGTAAATTATATTCCTTAGAAGAGGAAATAGTGTGGTTAAAATATGAGCCTCAATCCTTTATAACCAGAAAGAGGAGTATGTCAATGAGATGCTTGCACAAAGCAAGAAGTTGATGGGCTTTGTTAAAGAGTTACAGGAAGAAATACAGACCAAGGATACCCTCTTCGCAAAGCTGCAACAAGGTGAACACAAGAAGGAAATGCCTTCCAAATCATATGTAGGTACAATGATAGAATGCACTATAAGTTTTTCACATTTTAATTCTTCCTCTCATTTAGTTCTAGATATTCCTTTGGGTCAGTTTGAAAAACACACCAAGGGAATTGGGTCTAAATTAATGGTTAAGATGGGATATAATGGAAAAGGCCTTAGTAAAAATGAACAAGGTGATGTTAACCCAATACAGGTAGAGGATCAACCTCAGTTTACAGGTTTGGGATATTCTTGTGGGAAAATGGAAATTAGAGAAATTTCTAAAGCAGCTGAAGGAAGACAAGCTTCCAACAGCCAAGGTTCTACACCTCTAGATTTTTAGGATTCCACCATCAGGGGGAACAATGAAAGGTGTAAGAAAGTAGGTAAACGAGGTAATGAAATTCCACCTCCTCCCACTTACACTAAAAATAGCACTAAGGGGAAATTAAATCCTAAGAATTCTAAAACACTCTTTCAGTTTGAACAATATAGCTTTGGTAGACAAAAGTATGGTTTTCCTTGCACATTTTATGAAGGTACTAATCATTTTACAGCATATTGTTGGAAGACAAAAAATATGATAACGAAGTTAATGCATTTTGTGAATGAGAAGGCAGGGAAAAAATACCAATCTCACTCTGGTAAGGTGAGAAATGGAAAAAAGGTTACCTCTCCTAAACAGGGGAATCATTTTCCTAGATAGAGTTCAAGGAATGGAAAAATGGGTAAGAATCCTAAAAATAAGGAAGTTAAATTTTGTTCCCATTGTAAAAGGAATGGTCATGATGTTAAGATGTGTTGGTATGTTCCTTCAGTGCAACATTGGAAAGTTGTTAAAAAGGAAAATAATGTCAAACCAAAATTTGTTGATCTAACTCATGTAAATGCTCATTCTAGTACTGGGGAAGTAAAACCACCGAAATGGAGAAATCCAAGTAATTAGATGGGAAAAACATTCCTCAACTTTATGTTTGCATTATAGTAACTGGTGATAGTATGTAAACATTTTCAAAGCTATATTTTAGGGATTTTGATCCTATGTTAATATTCAGCTTTGAAATAATCTGGAAGCAGTCGTAAAGAAGATTTGAGTGATAGGTTCATCATACTCATATTCATCTTCTCACATTTTGGTTGGTTATTCCATTTCTAATAAGAGTATGCATGGATATGGGCATTGTCAGAATTTCTATTTTGAAACTTACAGTTTTATAGTGTTGTCATTTGTCTAAATATTATGGATGCTTATAAGAAGCATTCGGGCACCTGTGTGATATTGTAATAAATAGACAAACGTGTTGTATCCAAATATGTTATTTGCACTAATTTATAAGACCCTTATTTTGGGAAAATTTGATTTTTGTAACTATCAGATGTGGTTGAAATTAGGGTGTAAATTTATTACACTAACAAACTGGTTTGCAAAGGTACGAGGTGATCATTTTGTAGATTATGGCAGTTCACCAATTTGGGTAAGCATACTATTTATAATCTATCCCTTTACAGTTCAGTGTATGGATAGAATATTTGCATATTCACGTTGATTCAAATTTTGACTATAGCCATTTTGGGTGTTGATGGTTTAACTATTCTATATAGTAAATATTTGCAGTTGTAATTAGGATAATCACAAAGTGTCAATTGAACACTAGCTTCGGTATAGATGGGTGTTATTATTTGACTCATTATTTGTGATGGTGATACAATGTTTTTAGCATATTCATATGGATTCAAATGTTGACTATAGCTATTTTTGGGCGTTGATAGTCTATTTTATTCTAAATAGTGAATACTTGTAGTTGTTACAATTTCATATGGATAGTGGGCACTAGCCTAATTGTTTTTAGTTTAGATGTCTACTATATTGATCTGTGTTATGAAATTATAATTTAAGTAATCAGTCGTATCACAAAGTGACAGTTGAACACTAACTTTCCATAATAGAATGGGTGTTTTTATCTGGTCAATTATTTGTGATGGAATTACAGTGGGGTATGAAAGTTCACAATTATCTGTGGAGTTGACAGGGTTGCAGCATTTCAATTGAACACTAGCTTAATTGGGTGGTATTATCTGATTGGTTATGTAATTAGCTAATCAACTATTTACATTTTATTAACCTATAATGTTATTTTGGGTTCTTGTATGTGTTTTTGCAATGCAGGAAGAGATCGCATGTTTTTTGGGTTGATACATAGCTTTTGTGGACAAAAAGCTCCACAAAAAGCCTTCTTAGTAGGGAGGAGTGATCAGGGGATATTTTTCAGTGTCAAAAGTTTCCTAAAATTCCCTAGAACATACCAATGTAGTAAATCATTAAGATATATTTTTGATGACTATAAGAACGTGAAAAATGGACACTCTGAGCTCAAGTTATGTCCGGTCAAAGTTTAGTCAACATGGAGGTCAACTTTGGTCAACAGGTCAACAAGTAGACCAATGGCAATGTGACACATGGCAATTGGCGACAAGGAAAAATTGATGGTCTTTTAATTTTTATAAAAATTATTTTCATGGTATATATCTCTTCACAAGATTTCTGACGCATTTTGAACGAACCAAATCTGATTTCGTATGCGAAAGATATGCATAGTCAAAGTTGTGGTCAAATGATGGCGTGGCACACTCTAACGTGGACAAATGACATATTATGGGCGTGACACTTGGCAATTTTTTAGTGCCTTTGGATTTAAAATAATAATAATAATAATAATAATTTATTTAATCCATTCCACGATAATAATCCTAATCCCATGGGATAAGGAGGATTTTGTGGAGAAAAAATTATTTAAAGGCTTATCTTATCCCTTTCCCACCAAATGTGGGGTCAATGGCTAAATTGGCCGCCTAAACCTATGGAAATGGGATTTGAACCCAAAACCTCATCTAAAAAGATAAGAGGCCTTACCAACCTACCACCATCTTGTAAGTGGTATAAATATAGCTCACTTGTATTTGTAATAAACAAGTGTCAGGTCTGCGTATAAGCAAAATAGGGGTACTTGAAGAAAAATGCAATTTTGAGGCACTTCCACTCAAAACCAGATCTTGAGTTATATATAAAAGTTTCTCAAAAAAATTATAGGATCACGATGGTATGATCATTTATCTGATTTGGATCTTTTTGAACATGGTTATTTTCTGTTAAAGTCACATGAAGGCATAGAACCAAAGGGAGACACTGCTGCAAGTGGATCAAGAAGGTGAAGGACATAGGTTGAGCTCCATTAACATCCTTTGAGGTAGGAATCTGAAGCATTTCTTTGATTAATCCTCAAATTTGAGGTATGCACCACTTGTACATTGTATAGTGTTTGGTTTTTCACTTTGTTTTTGATGTTTTGTCAATTTGTGGTTTGCCTTGGTGTGTAGTAGCCATTTTTTCGAGTTCTCAGCTAGTTTTTAGTGATTTTGGCTCATGACTCCTTTTCCCAATGGATTATTTTGGCACTTGGTCTATGCTATTCTTTTGAAACTCACTAAGAGTGCCCATCCCCGAGTAAGAGCCGATGTTGGTGTCCATTTTGATCCTCTATTATTTTGCCCAAATTTTCCTTTCACTCTGCATTTCCTGAAACATTTTCTACAGTTTTAATGGGTGAAATGAAGTTTTTTCCTCTATTCCCATGCCTTAGTCCATTTAAAAATCATTTGACATGCCCCATTTTGTAAGAATACTCAAGTTTGCCCTAATTTGTGCCCTAAAATTCCAAATCCACGAGCCTCTATCATTTTTTCCATTTCCCTAGCCTTTGGAGCTTGTGTTTGTTCATTTTTTACATTTTTACACTCAAAAATACTTTTCCATGGTCGAAAATTGCTTTAAAATGCATTCCCTTTTTTTTTACTAAAAAATCCTTCACCCACGAAGAAAAAATCAAATTCGGGCATCTTTGGTAAATTCTGTGTTTTTTTACGATTATACTGGTGTCATTTGCCCATAAAAATTAAGATCAAGCCATCCATCACACGTGGCCGCTTCTGGTTAGATGAGATTCGATGGGTCTTTTCTAAAAAACTTAGTGTTTTTTATTTTTGGAAAAAAATTCAAATATTCCCCACAGCTCCGCAGGTCCCAGAGGAGGACATGTGTCTCATTTTTATGCAAAGGCAGAATGGGAGGCCGACAGAAGACTTAGGAAAAATTTTAATTTTTGGCAAAGGAAAAAAGATGTGGAAACGGTCGCAGGTCCGTAATGGCACAAAAGGAGACATGTGGCAGGCACGGAGGAGAGTGCAGGCCGTTAAAGGCAAAGGGGAAATTTCTCCCTATCACAAAAGGACTTAGAAGAAAAGTTTGAAGCCGTGGGTCTGCAATAGAGCAAGGGGTGGACATGTGGAAAGTGTAGGAGGAAGTGCGGGCTGGTGGGGGCAAAGGGGATTTTTTTCCCTTTTGGTAAAAAAAGACTTAGAGAAAAAATTTAAGCCATGGGTCTGAATGAAGCAAAGGAAGACACGTGGCGGGTAAAGCGGGTCGTTGGGCTGGCAGAGGAAAAATGGAATTTTTTCCCTTTTTCCAAAAAGACTTGGAATGAAAATTTAAGGCGTGGCTCCACAACAAATCAAAAGAACACACGTGGCATGGAGAAATTGGAGGCACAGGCCCATGGAAGAAAAATAGAAAAATTTCCCCTGGCAAAAAAAGGGGTCAAAACATGAAATAAGCCCATGGTTTTTTAGCGATAGAGAGGATGACATGTGTCAAGGGCAAAGGTAGAGGTGTAGGCCCACGGGGTAAAAAGTGAAATTTTTCCAAACTCCAAAAAAGGGTCAAAATGCACAGAATTAAGCCACGGTCCCAATGGGACCCACTATATGCCACATGTCATCACCAAATTTCAAGGGCGGAGGGGCAGAGGAAAAATTCAAATTTTTCCATTTTTCCAAAAATGTTAAAAACTCAAAAAGTGAGCCTGAATTCATTCCCAATCATGTTTTAACACATGGAGGGCCTAGATTGAAGGAGAAAGAGCAGATCAAGGGTAATTATACATTTTCATTTTTGGCTGCCATTTATGCTCTAAGAAGCTTGGAGATACGAATTTTGCATCATTTTTCATCAAAATTTTGGTGAATTCATGTCCTTTATGCCTGCAAAGATCAATGCAAGTGGTTTTATGGATTAATTTATAGATTTGAGGTGTTTTTGAAATAAATTTTTACTCGGTCCTATGTAAAATGTGAAATATCAAATTATAAAGTTGTAGAATCAAATTTTGAAATGATAAAGATGAGATGATGAAGTGAAAGGGGTTTGCATTCTTGGAGAATGAAAAACGTGCCTCCATAATGGATAATGATGAAGGATTTGTAATGATTCACCATTTTAGAAACACCTGGCAACTTTTGTTACAAATTTGTTAAATGTCCCTATCTATGAATCATGTTGGAATTTTGTAACAAACTTGATGTTGGGCATATTATTTTCTTGAGAAAGAAGGATCAAATGTAATTGAAATTTATATAATGCATGTTTTGAGACATGCAAAAGGTCGAAGAAACTTAGAATTTCACCGGAAAATCTAGGAGGAAGCCCATTCTTTGAGAAACCACCTAAGAACCATTTATAATTCCTTTTTACATCATATTTGTATCATCTTGAGTTGGTTTCAATTATAAATCCATCAACAAGCTCTGAGATTTTTTTTCATAACATTCCCCTGTTGAATAGATTTGGTCATTCTGGATTATTTTGTGTTGTCTCTTAGCAAAGTTTGCATGTACTTATGTTTCAGAATGTTTTCAATTTGTGTTTCTTGCTCCTATTTTAGTCTTGTATTTAAAATCTCTCTTGATCATACATGGTCTCATTTCTTGTTGATAGTTTAGTGGCATCTGTAATCTCACATTCAGAAGAGCTTTCATCTGATAAAGAGATAAACAGATTTAAATTCACTTTACCTTCCTTGAATTTAGAGATTTTTTGTAAACCTTTGGGTGCACCTTAGGTCATGATATAATAGAGATTTCTAGATACTTTTTTGGTTCATATGCTTCAAAATTTTGTGGTAGTTTTTCAAAGATTGTGTGGAAGAGCGCAGATCTGGGCCTCCATTTGGTGTACATATCCTGGTTGAAGGAGTACCTTAACCCCTTTGAAGCATTCTGTTATTTAGGTGTTACAAATTTATTTGCAAAGGTCCTCAAAGAATTTGGCAAATTCTTGTTAGTATTGTCTAAAATCTCTCATCAAAAATTTTATTCATAATAACTAATCCTACCCCATAATACCCCTACATTGCATTGTGTGTCAACAAAAGAATATAATCCATTTACAAAAATGCACAAAGCAAATTAGGATCATACCATGTCTCTAGCAGCCTCAGCCTTGTCTTGAAATCATTTCCATCATTTAGTAATGACAGCTCTATTGAGTTTAAATAATGGAAAATTGATCATGTTTTCCCAAGGCCATCTCCATATAATATTCATAGTATAAGGATATCTCCACCTCCTTCACAAAATAGAGGCTGTAATATAGGTTCTCTTACCTTGGTTGAAAGGCACAACCTAAAATAGTGAGGATTAGATCAAAATCCTTTCAAAGTGCTATCCATCTCTCCACAAATCTGAGTGCCAGTTAGATCACATCCCCGACTACAAAACAACATACATCAAAATCTATCTGCCTTCAAGCTTCATACCATATTTCTAATGTTTCTCAAATTGAAAAGGAGAACAAATTTGGGTAACAACACTTAATGGCACCGTTGTCAGTGATATTATTAAGTATTTCAGTATTTTAGATCCCTGGTAATACTTCTTGTGTGATTTATGTGCAATTACAAAATTTGAGTATGATCTTCTGATTAGATTTATAAGATTTGAATGAAGAGTAGAATTTTGAGTTTTATATTCTCTTATTTCAATCTAATCCATGTGCATACATATTTGAGATATTTGAATGCATATCAAACTCTGGTAAAGTTCCTTGCAAATTCTGCATGCAAATACATTTTTGAAGCATCATTTTGTAATCAGAAGGATTAAGTGAAGATATAAGTTCTACCTGTAATTTTATCAGTTTCTAGTAGTGGTTGCACTTCATTTGCATTTATGATTGATAAATTCAAAAAAAGAAGGTCTGATCTATAAATTTTGGCAAGATTTTCAGTGCTAATAGATATTTGACAGAGTATTCTAGTGCATTTGGATAACTAGGGTGAAATTCCTTAGTGACAACTCCATGTTGTTTTGATCTTGATAAGTACCAGTGTCTTAACCTTTCTATCATTTACTTTGGTGTTTCTAATCTCTGTAAAACTAGAAGGAAGAAGATATTTCTTCCTTAGAGACTCTTCTAAGAATTTTTTTACAAATTCAAGAAACTCGGAGTTGGAAGGGAGAAGAGTTTGGAAAGTTGTTAAAGATCAGACATCAGGAAAAGATATATCCATTGGTGAGAGAGATCAGCCTTTGGTAGAGGATTATCACACTTCTTCAAGTGATTCTGATTCAAGAAATCCTCTCATAAATTTTTTTGCTTCAGCTAGTGAAGGTCCTTCTGTTGTACCAGGTAATTTCCTTCTCCAATTTATACGTCTGTGTTTCAATTCAAATAGAACTTTCCAAGAAAATCAGCACTTAGAGAATACTAGTCTTGTGAATCACATTCTTGAGCCCTAAAGACCGTGCACTCTTCATTAGCTTGTGTCACCCCCAATATCACCTCCACCAAAAAATATGGCTCAGCCTATACCTCCATTTGTTGTTAATACCTTTTGTCGTATAGACTTTGGAGGAATGGATGGTTACCCAAATTTTGTCCCACAAGATGTCAGAAATAGATTGCCAAAATTCCAAGGTAGCAATGCAATAAATGGTGATCAGTATCTCAAACTTTTTGTTAACATGGTGGAATATTTTTAGATAGAGTTTGAAGATGTGTATATTTAATTTTTCATTCATACACTAGAATAGGATGCTAAGGATTGGTACAAGGCTTTGCCTGATAATTCAATCGATTATTGGACTGAGATGAAGAATGCATTTAGGTTACAATATGGTGACAAGATTCATCCTATATTTCTCTTGTTTGAGTTTGAGAATATCAAGAAGAACCCCAATGAATCAGTCCATGACTATAACACAAGGTTTAGCAAAACTTTGAGAAGGCTACCTGTTAGTCTGAGGCATTGTGATGAGTCTTGTTTAATCAAATATGCAAATGCATTTAATAAGAAGGTAGCCTATTACCTAGGAGACAAGAACCCTACCAATCTAAGATAATATTTCACCATGGCACTTCAAATTGAAAATAATATCAAAGCAATTGGAAAACCTCTCAAGAGATATGGTGTAAAGTTGATAAACCCTGAAAAAACTCAAGCTAGCAAGGGTGCTGATTTAGAGGAGGTTGTGAAAAATTTGGTAGGGGATGTCAAAGAAATATCATATAAGCTTGAAAGAGCTGAGAAAGGAATTGGGAAAACTTCATAAGGTCAGCCAAGAGCACAAAACCATGACAGATTTTCCAATCATCGTAAAGGTGATCAAAGGGAAGATGATAGAGGGAAAGGACCCATGGGGTCTGCAAATAGACATCCTCAAACATGTAAAGGAAGAGCGTTACCTGATCCCCTAACTTCCAAGGTGGCTGTTTTTGAAGAAGTTGTTGATATTTATTGGTGTGATAGGTGTTTTTTGCCCCATTCTCCATGTGAATTGTACCAGCAAGAAGGTGAAGATAATAATGATGATGGTACTGATGATGATATCTGCATGATGCGTTGTTCTTCAAGCTCACAAGGAGGAGAAAAATCTACTGAAGTGATAAGTGCAAGGAAATCTACAACCTTTTGGGATTGCATCAAATGGGTACAGGTTTTCCTTCCCCCTCATACTCTTGAAGTTGATGTAGTGTAAGCTTTTGAAATTCCTAACAATGACTTTGAATACTTAAGAGCTTTGATGATTAAGAAGTATGATGGCAGTATTCCTTTGGAGGAAGATAGACAGTTGTTGATGAATGTTGTTGTATCTCAAGAGAAAGATTATAACACTAGAAGAAAAGTTGTTAAAGGAGTTGGGCCTCAATTCAAACCTAAAACACCCTTGCTCACAAGCATTCCCAAAGAAGCTCCTAAAAGAGAAGCACCTACCAAAAGCTCTGTTGTCCCAAGCAAATATTGCAGTCCCCCTCATGCCCAAGCTTCCAATAATCCCTTACCATCAAATGAATCTTCTTGTCTCCCTTCTAATGTTACTTTTCCAAAGAGTGTTACCTATGACATAGCCCAAGTATTGAGCCAAATCAAAGTGAGTGTTCCAATCATCGAGTTGCTTAGAATTCTTGAGCATAAGAAGAGGGCATTTGAGTACTTGGGGTTGAAAGAAGAGAAGACTACTCCAGATAGAAATGTAAATATTGTTGAGATTCCTCCTCAAATCATTTTTGACCTTGAAACACCACCAGTAGTAGAGGATCTTTGAGAGACACTTGAAGTATATTTGGGGACATCCTTGGTTGATTCCCAATTACATGTTGATTCATTCTTCACAACTTTGATCATAAAGGATAGGCTATTTCACAATTGCATGTTTAATTCTAGTGCATCATGTAATGTCATGCCTCTAGAAGTCATGAATGAGTTAGATATCAAAGTGACAGTAGCCTATGGAAAATGTACTTCCATGGACTCAAGAGAAGTGTCAGTTGTTGGTTTATGAAGGGTTTGGTAGTGCAGCTTGCATCTTATCCCGGGAGGAATTTAAAATTGTATGTTGTGATTGTTGATTACCCTACTAAATGGGGTATGTTATTGTTAATAAAGTGGGCTGCAAGTGTTGGAGGAGTTTCCAAATGGATATGTACTTTTCCACCATTCCCATTGAAGGAAGCCTTGTCAAGCTTTATGGGGAAAATAAAATGTTGCATCTGATTGAGAATCCAAACAATGCTTCTTATGAAGTATTATTTGTTGATGTTGATGTTGATAATTTTATTGGTTTTCTAATGGTAAAGAAAACAAAATGGATCAAACAAAGTGCCTTGAATAGGTATGTTCTCCTTGGACATTTCTATTTGATGGATCTTGCTCCAAATTTGGAAATGGTGCTGGTGTAATTCTAATTTCTCCTAGCATGTAAGAATTTGTTTTTTCCTTCAAGCTTAATTTTGAATGTGATAACAACATTGTTAAGTATGAAGCCTTGTTGTTGGTTCTAATAATTGCATGGAAGTATGGTGTCAAGGACATCATTGCAAAGGGAGATTCAGAGCTAGTTGTCAAACAAATATGAAAATTGTATGCTACAAAAAATTAGCGGGTGAAACAGTATAAGCATGCAGTTTGGGATCTAATTGAGATGTTTGATTCCTTCAATATTGTGTACCATGATAGAATTTTGAATGTTATTGCTGACAATTTGGCAGTGATGGGGTCAAGATTTGGAGATTTCACCGTCTCACCTTATTGTGAGTACAATTTTGAAGTGTTAACTAGGCCATCTGTCCCTGACAACATCAAGCATTGGCAAGTGTTTGATGATGATACTCAAGTGTAAAGGTTCTTACAAAATCAAGGTGAGTTTATAGATTAGAATATTGATTGGAAACCAATGGTGTGTGTGACTAAAGGGAGAGAGACTTTGTTTGGAAAATATATTATCCAATTGAAAACTAACACCATTCCTAGAGGTCTTGTTACTCTTGAGTCAAATTTTAGCAATGTTGATTGCATCATGAATAGAAACATATATGCCTTAAGGGATGTGGAAGAGCATGACTTGGGAACAAAGGACAAACCAAGAAAATTTTGGTTGGACAGCAGTTCAAGCAAAGAAGAAAAACAGTCCTACCTCCAATTGTTGAAACAATATCAAGACTGCCTTGCCTGGTCATATTCGGACCTAAAGGCATATAGAAAAGACTTGTTTCAGCATGAGATCCCTCTTGATAAAAATTCCAAACCATTCAGACAGAAGAAAAGGCCAATTAATCCACTCCTCTCCATGAAAATGCAAGATGAATTGAAAAAACTAAAGGAGGGAGGGATTATTCAGCCCACAAGGTATTCATCTTGGGTTGCAAACCTTGTGCCAGTCATAAAGAAGAATGGAGATATCAGAATTTGTGTAGACTTTAGAAATTTGAATAGAGCTTCATTGAAATAAAATTATCCTTTTCCAAACATAGAGAACATGTTGCAGTTAGTGACTAGATCTGAATTGTTGTCCACATTGGATGGTTTCTCTGGCTACAATCAAGTTGTTGTCAAGGAGTCAAAAAGATTTAAAACTACCTTTACCACTCCTTGGGAAACATATGTTTATCTGAGAATTCCATTTGGTCTCATGAATGTTGGAGCTACCTTTTAAAGAGTAATGGATGTTGCTTTTGCTAGTTATATTAATGACTTCATTGCAGTTTATCAAGATGATGTGACCAGATGTAGAGAATTTGTAATCCTCTCAATCCAAACAAGTGTCACTTTGGGGTGTAAAAGGCCAAGCTACTTGGTCATATTATTTCAAAAATTGGTGTCATGATTGATTCAGAGAGAGTAGAAGCAATCAGCAGGGTGCCATTTTCCAAGAATGAAGAAGGGAATCCAATCTTTCTTTGGGAAAATCAACTTCATTAGAAGGTTTGTGTCCAATTTTTCTGAGTTGACTCTTCCTATCACATGCATGTTAAATAAATGTCAAGTTATCAAGTGGGAGGAGGCTACTATTCAGTATTTTGAAGGAATCAAAGAGGTACTTAAACATGCACCTATCTTGGCAGCTCTGAATTATAAGAAGCCTTTCCAAATCTTCTCCTTTACTTCTAAAAATACTATTGCATCGGTTTTGCTCCAAAAGGATGAAGATGGGGTTGAGAGGCCTATTCCCTTCTTTAGCAAGGCTTTACAAGCTGTTGAGTTAAAATATACAATCATGGAAAAATAAGCATTTTCCTTGGTGAAAGCAACAAAGGTTTTTAGGCCTTATATTTTAAGTTCAAAAGTTGTTTCTTATGTTCCCCACACCATGGTAAAATACATCTTATCAGAGATGGAGATCTCAAGTAAAAGATGTAGATGGGTGAAAAAACTATAGGAGTGTGATATGGACATCCAAACCAAAAATTTGGTAAGAGGTTTGGGTCTTGCTAAGCTCATGGCTGAGAGCAACTTACAGACTGTGGAAGTGAATGAAGTAGAAGAAGAAAGGGTAAATGATATTGGTAAATTGATAAGTTCCAAGTGGTACAAGGATATAATCTTTTACCTCAGACACCTATATTGTCTTGATCATTTAAATAAAAATTAGAAAAGATCCCTCAAGATGGCTTCTCAAAAATACATCATCACTGACTTTGGGTTGGCTTGGAAGAACCCTGAAGGTGTCCTCTTGAAATGTATAACTAAAGATGAAGCTCCCAAAGTGATTTTTGATTTCCATGGGGGAGTTTGTGGAGGAAACTTTTCTGGAAGGGTTACAGTGCACAAGTTTTTGAGAGATATTTATTGGTGGACTACTCTCTTCAAAGATGCAACCATGCTGATCAGAAAATGTGAAAGCTGCCAGTATTTCTCTGGAAGAATAAAATCTTCAGGCTCCCTTCCTTTGCATCCTGTATCAATTGAAGCTCCTTTTAAACAATGGGGGATGGACTTCATTGGTGATATTTCAGAACCTTCTAGTGCTGGACATAAATGGATCCTTCTATCCACATATTACTTCACCAAGTGGGTAGAGGCAATCCCCACCAAGAAAGCAACATACCAAGTTGTTATGGACTTCTTGTTGAATAATATCATATATAGATTTGGTCTACCAGTCAAGATTATGGCTGATAATGCCATGTGTTATAGAGCTAAACCTTTGATGGAAATGTGCAAGGAATATGGAACCAATTTGACTTATTCTTCAAACTATAACCCCCAAGGGAATGGACAAGCTGATTCTAGCAATAAGAACTTATTGAAGATCATTAGGAGGACCTTGGAGTTGAACAAGAGAAAATGGGGTGAACAAATGAAATTTGTAGTTTGGGCTGATAGAATCACTGCTAAGATATCTACTGGTAAGAGCCCATTTGAGTTGGTGTATGGAACTCAAGATCTGTTTCCCTTACATGTACAATTATCTTCATTTCAATTTGTTCAACAACTTGAGGTTCAAGAGGTTAGTCCATATGAAGCAAGGATCAATCAGATTGTGGAGCTAGATGAAGAGAGAAGAGCATCCCACCAGAGGTATGTCAGATTTAGAGAGAAGTTGAAAATATTGTTTAACAATATGATCACTCCTAGGGCCTTCAATATTGGAGATCTGGTTTTGTTATGGGACAACATAAATGAAGATAAGGGTAAACATGGAAAATTTGATGCATTATGGATGGGCCCTTACTCCATTGATATCATAATTGGTGAGAATACATTTTTTCTCAAAGATTTAGATGGGGAATTGCTTAAAATTCCTGTTAATGGTAAGCATCTGAAGCATTTCTTGAATTAATCACCAATTTTGAGGTATGCACCACTTGTATAGTGTATAGTGTTTGGTTTTTTGCTCTGTTTTTGGTGTTTTGTCGGTTTGTGGTTTTCCTTGGTGTGTGGCAGCCATTTTTGTTAGGTTCTCTACTAATTTTTGGTGATTTTGGCTCATGAATCCTTTTCCCAATGGATTATTTTGGCACTTGGTCTACATTGTTCTTATGGCACTCACTGGGAGTGCCCATCCCTGAGCAGGAGCCGATGTTGGTTTCCATTTTGATCCTCTATTATTTTTCCCTAATTTTCCTTTCACTCTGCATTTCCTGAAATGTTTTCTATAGTTTTAATGGGTGAAATGAAGTTTCTACCTCTGTTCCCATGCCTTATTCCATTTAAAAATCATTTGACATGCCCCATTTTGTAAGAATACTCAAGTTCGCCCTAATTTGTGCCCTAAAATTCCAAATCCACGGGTCTCTGTCATTTTTTCCTTTTCCTTAGCCTATGGAGCTCGTGTTTGTTTGTTTTTTGTATTTTTCCCTTAAATATTCTTTTCCATGGTCGAAAATTGTTTTAAAATTCATTCCCTTTGTTTTTTGACCAAAAAATCCTTCACCCGCAAAGAAAAAATCAAATTCAGGCATCTTTGGTAAATTCTGTGTTTTTTGATGATTATACGGTTGTCATTTTCCTATCAAAATTAAGATCAAGCCATCCCTCACATATGGCCACTTCTGGCTGGATGAGATTCAGTGGGTCTTTTCTAAAAAACTTAGTATTTTTTATTTTTGGAAAAATTTACAAATATTCCCCATAGCTCCGTAGGTCCCAAAGGAGGACATGTGTCTCATTTTTATGCAAAGGCAAAATGGGAGACCGACGGAAGACTTATGTAAATTTTAACTTTTTTGGCGATGGAAAAAAGGTGTGGAAAGGGCCATAGGTCCGCAATGGCACAAAAGGATACATGTGGCAGACGTGGAGGAGAGTGTGGGCCACCAGAGGCAAAGGGGAAATTTCTCCCTTTTACAAAAGGATGTAGAAGAAAATTTTGAAGCCGCGGGTCTGCAATGGAGCAAGGGGTGGACACGTGGCGAGCATAGGAGGAACTGAGGGCCAGTAGGGGCAAAGGGGAATTTTTTCCCTTATGGTCAAAAAATACTTAGAGAAAAAATTTAAGTTCTGGGTCTGAATGAAGCAGAGGAAGACATGTGGCGGACAAAGCAGGTTGGTGGATCAGAGGAGGTAAAATGGAATTTTTTCTCTTTTTGCAAAATGACTTAGAATGAAAATTTAAGGCATGGCTCCAAGAAAAATCAAAAGGAGACACGTGGCAAGGAGAAATTAGAGGCGTGGGCCCACGGAAGAAAAATGGAAAATTTTCCCTTGGCGAAAAAAGGTGTCAAAACATGAAATAAGCCCACGGTTTTTTAGCGATAGAGCAGATGACACATGTCAAGGGAAAAGGCGGAGGTGTGGGCCCGCGGGGAAAAAGGTAAAATTTTTTCAAACTCCAAAAAGGGGTCAAAATGCACAGAATTGAGCCGTGATCCCAATGGGACCCACTATATGCCACGTGTCATCACCAAATTTCAAGGGCGGAGGAAAAATTCAAATTTTTCCATTTTTCCAAAAATGTTAAAAACTCAAAAAGTGAGCCTGAATTCATTCCCAATCATGTTTTGACACATGGAGGGCCCATATTGAAGGAGAAAGAGTAGATCAAGGGTAACTATACATTTTATTTTTTGGCTACCATTTTTTCTCTAGAAAGCTTGGAGATGTGAATTTAGCATCATTTTTTATCAAAATTTTGGTGAATTCATGTCCTTTATGCCTGCAAAGATCAATGCAAGTGGTTTTATGGATTAATTTATAGATTTGAGGTGTTTTTGAAATAAATTTTTACTCATTCCTGTGTAAAATGTGAAATATAAAATTATAAAGTTGTAGAATCAAATTTTGAAATGATAAAGATGAGATGATGAAGTGAAAGGGGTTTGCATTCTTGGAGAATGAAAAACGTGCCTCCATAATGGATAATGATGAAGGATTTGTAATGATTCACCATTTTAGAAACACCTGGCAACTTTTGTTACAAATTTGTTAAATGTCCCTATCTGTGAATCATGTTGGAATTTTGTAACAAACTTGATGTTGGGCATATTTTTTTATTGGGAAAGAAGGAGAAAATGTAATTAAAAGTTATATAATGCATGTTTTGAGACATGCAAAATGTTGAAGAAACTTAGAATTTCATGAAAAAATATGGGAAGAAGCCCATTCTCTGAGAAACCACCTGAGAACCATTTATAATTCCTTTTTACATCATATTTGTATCATGTTGAGTTGGTTTCAGTTGTAAAGCCATCAACAAGCTCTGAGATTGTTTTTCATAACATTCCCCTGTTGAATAGATTTGGTCATTCTAGATTATTTTGTGTTGTCTCTTGGCAAAGTTTGCATGCACTTATGTTTCAGAATGTTTTCAATTTGTGTTTCTTGCTCCTATTGCAGTCTTGTGTTTGAAATCTCTCTTGATCATACATGGTCTCATTTCTTGTTGATAGTTTAGTGGCATCTGTAATCTCACATTTAAAAGAGCTTTCATCTGATAAAGAGATAAATAGATTTAAATTCACTTTACCTTCCTTGAATTTAGAGATTTTTTGTAAACCTTTGGGTACACCTTAGGTCATGATATAATAGAGATTTCTAGATACTTTGTTGGTTCATATGCTTCAAAAAATTATGGTATTTTGTCAAATATTTTGTGGAAGAGTGTAGATTTGGGCCTCCATTTGGTGCACATATCCTGGTTGAAGGAGTACCTTAACCCCTTTGAAGCATTCTGTTGTTTAGGTGTTAAAATTTTCTTTGCAAAGGTCCTCAAAGAATTTGGAAAATTCTTGTTAGTCTTATCTAAAATCTCTCACCAAAAAATTCATTCAGAATAACTAATCCTACCCCATAATACCCCTGCATTGCATTGTGTGTCAACAAAAGAATACAATCCATTTATAAAAATGCACAAAGCAAATCAGGATCATACCATGTCTCTAGCAGCCTCGGCCTTGTCTTGAAAGCATTTCCATCATTTAGTAGTGACATCTCTATTGAGTTTAAATAATGGAAAATTGATCATGTTTTCCCAAGGCCATCTCCATACAATATTCATAGTATAAGGATATCTCCACCTCCTTCACAAAACAAAGGCTGCAATATAGGTTCTCTTACCTTGGTTGAAAGGAACAACCTAAAATAGTGAGGATTAGATCAAAATCCTTTCAGAGTGTTATCCATCTCTCTATAAATCTGAGTGCTAGTTAGATCACATCCCCATTTATAAAATTATGTACATCAAGATCTATCTACCTTCAAGCTTCATGCCATATTTCTGATGCTACTCAGACTGAAAAGGAGAACAAATTTGGGTACCAATAGGGTCAATGGCTAAATTGGGTGCCTAAACCTATGGAAAGGGGAGTTGAAGACAACACATATCTAAAAAGGTAAGAGGCCTTACCAACCCACCACCCTCTTGTAAGTGGTATAAATATAGCTTACTTGTATTTGTAATAAACAAGTGTCGGGTTTGTGTATAAGCAGAATAGGGGTACTTGCAGAAAAATGCAATTTTAAGGCACTTCCACTCAAAACCAGATCTTGAGTTATATATGAAAGTTGCTCAGAATTTTGAGAGTATTGCAATGGTGGAATTATTTATCTAATTTGAATCTTTTTTGATAGATTTATTTTCTATTGAAGTCACACAAAGGTATAGAACCAAAGGGAGACACTATTGTAAGTGGATCAAGAAGGCGAAGGACATAGGTTGAGCTCTGTTAACATCCTTTGAAGGTATAAAACACATTTTTACAAGTTTTTGATGAATTATTGGTTAATTTAAATGTTATTGTATTTACATTTTTAAACATTATTAATGGATTAGTTCACCACGAACCCGGGGAAGTAGGAATTCTTAACCCCGTAAACAATCTGGTGTTGTGTTTTGATTTTATTTTCAATTTCTGATTATTTGAAATAATTGAAGTTCATAAAATTAATGTGGATGCAATGGTAATCATTATTTGACAACTTTAAAAAATTGATTAAAATCAAGAAACGGTGAATTTGGGTTTTGATCAAACATTGAATGTTGAATAAAAGGAATTTATATTTCAGTTTGGAAAACATTCCTAAATCCGAATTTGATCAGTTTTTGGAGTATAAAAGACTTCAAGTTGATTAAAAATTAACAATCCTTGAAAACATTCAAAAGTGGAAATAAAATAAACACCCGTTTTTGGATCAATATTATATCCTAAATCTATATGTAGGTCTGCATATATATACTCCTTCCAAAGGTGCATTTATAGCCATAGTTGTCCTACCGATTCAGATGGAACTGAATCATACCCAAAATAGATGTTGAATTGTCACCTGGCTGGATGTATAGTTTTACGATAGTTATCCTTGGATTTGTGAGTATGAAGAATCAAAATTCTTCTAATCTACTCCTGATTGAAAGGATAATTGATTGTTAAATCACTGGACTTTGTTTGGAATAAACAGATTATTATCAGTTCCGGAACTTTAGAGAAGTTTTGGAACTAAAGCAAATCATCCCAGATCTAACTATGAGGGTTCTAGAGCTACATGCAGGAGTTCTAGAACTAAGTCTAAAAATTATGGAACTAAGTATTGCAGTTCTAGAACTAATTCTGAAAGTTCCAAAACTAATTGATAGAGCTTGAAACTACATAATGGATTTCTAGAACTAGGTCTGGAAGTTTCAGAACTAAGTCGTACTAAAACCAATGCTTCCAAAAACATGTTGACCGCTTCATACTTTATTCTTCTGAATAATTATGACCTATTTTATTACAAAACTAAATTTTCAAAGCACTTTTTTAGGAATTACAGAGCTTTTAAAAGTTAGAACTATAATGAACAAAAGATGGAAAATTACATCCTAACTTATATTAGATCAAACAAAAGTCATATAATGCAGTCAAACTTGATAAAAAGGAGAGTAAAATAAGATCATTTATTGTACTTTAACAAGACATATTTTGGCCTTATCAATATGTGATGGATAGATATATGTCTATATATAAGAGATTATATAGATTTTGTTTTGATTTGATGCATGGGGATTTGATTTAGTGATATATGTTAGATTTGGATTACACAATATAATAGATGGGTTGAGTGTGGGTGTATAAGTTAGGATAATGTGGTGGGAAGGGGTGTGACCTTGATAGGGTGACCCAAATGTATGAAAGTACACCTCATAATAGAGGGGAGCGTATGTAGAAAGATGTTTTGAAACTATATTGAAGGAAAAATGCAAATCAATGCACTTGTGATCAATGACAGGTGTTAACACATAACTCACGATAGTTAGTCACATTTAATATCATGAGGGAAATATGGAAAGTATGCCTATAAACCTGCTATAGACATAACAAAGGGGTTAAGATGGATCTTGTATGGAGAAAATAGGTTCTCCTTAGGTGGTATTCCCATGTCTATGCCCTAGTTCTGAGTAATATGGCACAAAATTATCAATGTGGGAATTTTACGGAGGATGGGAAATTCGATCGATGCGTGAAGTTTTCAATGGATGCTTGTTTTGATTTTGATATTTTTATTTTTCTATTGATATTTTAAGAAGGTTGATCAATGCGGGAAACCTTCGTTATCATTGTATAAAATAGTAGTCATCCTTTGAGGAAATGGTCTACAATTGGGATTTTTGTTTTTTATTTTAAACTTGACTTTATAGATGGTAGGATGATATATGCATGATAGATTTCCTTCAAGGGAACATTCTAGATTTTTTGACAATTTTTTTGTTTTATATGAATAGTTGTCCTTAGAGGGAGAAGTCTACTTTTGGATTAGATTACTTTTGATATGAGCATCCAGGGTTTTGACTTATGATATATCTGGGGATAGCCACATAGACCACTTCGGGAGGGGATGATGAGATGTACAAACAAAAATTGTTGTAACCTAGATTTTACCCACAAAATCCCAAGGCGTGCTGGCACATCACTCAGCCTGAAATGAGCACTCACCTGAAGCACGCAAGGGTAACAGGTCCCTCTTTTATATCATTTTTTCAAGGAGTTAGCATGATTAAACAAATATTCTAGATTCATAAAATATAATTAAGTATAACAAAGTGCATAAACCAAATCTAGATCTTAACCATTAGTATGAAAAATTAAACAACCAAAAGCAGATTTATCATGCAAGATCCATTCTTAGTTGTGTCAAACACCAATATCCATCCAAAAATATGCATTATAATAATTTTGTAACATACAAAAGCTTTATACATAGCATAGCATAATCACCATAGTCATGTGTGCCTATAATCTCATAGGATAGCTCTACCAAAACTTAGAACTATCTAAACTATGTAAATCAATACATATTTATAGAGGTGGTGATACACCTTTCATAAATAGGCTACATGATAATAATATCCATGCGCCTTTACATGACAAATACAAAAGCATGTAAGTGCATTATTAACAGATTAACCAATAATACAACAACAATATAGTATTATTAATAGCTTAAAACCCTACATGGCACTTGATCTTCTTCTCATCCAAAATAGACTTTGTGTGCTCCTTAAGTCTCCTATAAAATGTTATCTGCACTCCATATCTATTATTAGCCTCAATCTATAAAATGGATAAGTCCTTATTCAAACCTTCTTGGGTGTACCCTTATTTACTATACCCTGACGTGTATTCTCGTGCCCTATACACATGCGCCCAATCCTTTTGTGCCTTCATACTTAAGTTATATTCCATCAGCCCAACATTACCCCACACTAATTTCATTTCCTCCCCTGGTAATGGGTAATCACAACTTATCTCTCCATGAAAAAAGAAAAAAGAATAATGAATGAAATAATAAAGGAATTACTGCATAATAAGAATGAGAGACTACTTAGTGCTCTGCTCTTCTACAATCTCTGCCTCTAATGCATTCTAATTAGTTAGTTATTTATTTGTTTTATCTGGAATGTCTATAACTATGGCTTCCATCTCATCAAGAGTCATCTTTTCACCCTCATTCTGTAAGACCTTGAGAACATTAGCTATGCTCGAGAGCATTCCCTCCATTATATTCATCCTCCCTGGGATGAGTTTCCCAATTTATTTTATTCTTTCCTTGTGCAGTACTTGAGAAGCTTCAAGTGCATCATGCTTTGCTTCTACTAGTGTAAGTCTCTCTACGCTCCCAGGTGTTTCATTCTTCATTTCCTGAGGGACTTCATCTTCTTCTTTCTTAGTCCTTTTCTTTATTATCACATATGTTACTGCACACATAGTCAATGCCAAATCTGCTTTCTTTATCTCATCCTTAAAAGTATGTAATATGAATTCATAACTTTTAATTTTTCATACAATTGTGGCCTTGGCCTTTGCTGGATATTCTACAACATCCTTAGGTTCTAGCATACGTATCGGGCCTTCATCCATCACCAAATTTACAAGTGTTTATATGTAATACATTACTGAAGAAAATTTTTCTAGTACTTACTTTTCCAAGTGTGCCCTTACCTTTAAAATCTCATGTAACATTCCAATTTTAAGAATTTAGAAACAAGGGGAATTTTTTTTTTGAATAATGTTCTCTGCTCTAAATAATCATAATTTAGAACACACCTTCTAAGCCAATCAATCTCATAACAGATAACCATATGTAGTTGTAAATGACTCAGTGAAACATTGATCTCTCATTCCATGACTCGGTATCATATTGATCTCTCATGTTAACTTATTGATTTGTATACCATGTATACTTAGTTCCCATACCCTTTTCGGGGTATTAAGTGTTTTATTTAAGAGGCTTATCTGAATATATATTACCAACATTTATCTGAAATCCTTCTTCTTAAACTAGGTGACATAGGACAACGTAACCAGTAGCTTATGATACTTTGGCCAAATATTTTTAAAACATATTGCTTATGTTTATATTCTTAGATGACATACTCGTCAAACAGAATGTGCCCTTCACCCCACTTCATCTATTATCTAGAATGGTCTTCATTTACTTTTTTCAGTCCACTTGTTCAAGGTTTAGCCCTATCTAAGGTTAGCAACATAGTCTAGTGTGGAGGACTACTCATAGTGACTAGCGGTACATAGACATACCCAATTGACCTGATTCGATTATGGATATCTAGTTACCCTTAGTCATCATGAGTTGACCTTGGCACTAGGTCATGCCCCTAACTCTACCTAGGGTAGAATTGTGACCAAGTCATATTTATGTAAATCTGGATGACTAAACTCTAAAGGGAGTTACAACATGTCATCTGCAACACAGTATCCTCATGAAGACCCCATTCTTCATGAAGATACTACACTGTAGTTGGCATTTTCCAATATTCAATGGATTTCACCTCATCTGGATGAACATATCATGGAAATAAGTTAAAGACTTATCAAATTTTCCTTATAAAGGGTTAATTACAGCAGCCCTACTGAACACTAAGTTCATTAAACATAGGGTTTCAAGTAAAATATGTAATTAGAGTTGGTATGCAAATACATCTACCTCCTAATCATTTCATAAGTTTTGATTTTTAATCCATTAACATTCAAATTCATGTTTCACAAACAAATTGAGCATACTTAACAGTGATGTTAACTTAACTTACATATCCAATTCTTAGCTTATTTAAGTTTAGAATCAGTTATTTCCATATTATACTTTATTGGGACGAAGTCTAATCCTTAATATTTTCTTTTCATTGCTCCTATTCTGATTTCAAAATTAATCAAGAGTAAGCAAATCTTCCTCTATCTAAAGATAACATTTAGATTTGATTACAAGAGGCCTTAAAACAATCTATTAATCATTACAAGGAAGTTACCTTCCCTTTTTCTTATAAAGGATTTAGGTTCAATTATCACCCCATAGTATTTTACAAGTTGTCATCATGGTTTCATTCACCCATAAACATTTGTTTTAGTAAATCCATAATGACCCAATTGATGTCCAATCACTAATGTCAACTTTAATAAGTTTTATTTAATTGAGAGGGTAGCACATCTAGTACCCTTAACCTCTAATTCATTTTAAACCAACCCAAGAGGGTATATTACATATATAAATAAAGGAAATAGAAATAAGCTTATCATTTCCATTCACAGAATACCCACAAGGATTACACATTATGTTCAAACAAACCCATAACTCTTTCATTCATCAAATGGGATTCATACATTATAATTCCACACACTTTAGACATTTCTAGTGTCAAACAGCAATATCAAGGTTAATTACAAAGACAACTTTCATTTCCAAAAAATACATTTTAATAATGAGCCATATTTCATCATAAAATATTCATCCTCTTGGTAAACAAACATAATTTCTTAAAGTTCTTTTCTCCTTTCATCACTTAAGAATTCCATCTACAAAAATTTCTAGCACGGTTCATTTCATCAAAGTGAGCATGATAAGCATTAAGAATTAAAATGGTGTGCTTTTAGCTAACTGTTTCATAAAGAGAACTCTAATTTTAAGAAATAGTTAAAGCATTACAGAAAGTCATACCAAAACAATTATTAACCACAAGAGAGAAAGTGAGGTAAGGTAATAAACCATATCGTAATTTAGAATATGTCATGATGTAAACAACTACAACTTTCAACTATTGTTTTATATTAAAAGCATTTAAGCATTAATCCATATAAGTACTTATTTCATCAAATTCCACTTTTCCTTGAAAATGTCATTTAACATAAGTCACTTCTCATTTAATCCTATCTATCATGAGAAGATAACTATCCTTACTAACTCTAAGGAATAAGTCAACATTTGATATCACAGTAATACTTCTATCTTAGCATTTATTTCTCCTAATTCCATCCTAGAATATGAGATGCCAAGCTCAATCAAACATTGGAATAAGTTAGGATGAATCAACAACATATTTATTAAAGAGTTTCTTATTTAAGAATTATATATCCTAAACTCGGGATTAGAAACCAATCTGAGGTTAGGTCCAACTTTAAAAAAAATTGACGAAGGATGAAATCAATTTAGCATGCAATTGGAACTAATCACACAATCTCAAAAAAGATACAATATAACCAAGGAAAAATTCAAATAGGTGAATGAAGGGATTTTAACAATCAGATACAGTTCCTACAACCATTCAAATATGTTTTCACCCAATGAGAGACTTCTCAAAATTTTCCAACCAATCATAACGATTCATTATGCAATCCTTTGCTTCAACTAACCTATCCTATCACAATTGGGCTTAATTCTTCAAGCAAGTCCCAGTGAAGGTATTAAGAAACAAACAAAACTTGTCAGTTCCCTTTTTAGGATTGATACAAAATGAGAATCAAAGGAGAGAGAGAGAGAGAGATTTTATATTCAACGTTCAAGGTATGATTAGAAAAAGAGCACACTATAATCAGGAATAAAACAGGTAATTCCATTCTTTATTGTCCCTTACCAAAAATTCCTCAAGCATAAAATAACTAGAGATTCAATTGAATGATTACAATCCTGAAGAAGGAAAGAAACGATAACCCACAAAAATCATTACCTTTCATTTCTTAGGAGAACAATAAGGAGAGCATTAAAAACCTATAAGACAATGGGTAACTATTTTCCATAGACATAGTGGAGAAAGGATGAGACATAATCAAGAGGTGATTCAACACATTCTTTCCAACTCTAATTTGACAAAGAAGATATAACATTAAACAATTAAACCTTACAAGAGTCTCCACTCTTTTTTTGATGCCTTAATGCCCAGAAACTTAAAGGGGTGGAATCCAAGTTTGATAACATAGATCCAAAAACATGCAACTAATCCCATCAAGCCATGTCCAAAGAACAATTCAGACTCACAATTGATAATAGCAATGGTAACATAGTGAGATAAAAACCCAAGATAATTTCCCCTTCTGAACATCAATTCATCAATTTTAGGATTTACACAAGTTCCCAAAAGAATAGAAGATAGAAAAACACTTCTTTAAATTACCCTTTTTCAAGCAACAATTTCTTTTCAAGGAGCTAAAAAAGTAAAATTTCCAATCCTTTATTGGTGAACAATAAAGCTAAAACAAGTCTTTAATAGATGAAAGTTCCTTATAAAGTCAAACTCATATCATTGCATCTTCCACAATAACCACTGGAATAGACAACTAAAATAGGAAAGTTAGCACAAACCCAGAGTCACAACCACAGAGTGATAAAAGGAAGGTCAAAAATTATCACAAGTAATGAACATTCCTTCAAACTTGGAAGAATATGATTAAGCCCAGAGTCACAGAAGTTTATTTCAAAAAGATTCATTCAAGCTCAACACATTAGACAAGATACTTAACAGTTTATACCCTAAGGTGTTGTCATAGAGGTGATACAAGTTATCATCCAACCAGTTCTATGAATTTGAGAAATCGAGTTACACACAAGTTTAACACAGCTCAACAAGAGTACAATTGTTACAACTTCATCACTGACACAAACAGAAGTTAAGAAAATTTAATAATTTCCAAACAAGGGATCCAAAACCCAGAACAAATCTTCCATCACAACAATGGAATCAAATAGTAACCTCAGTAACAATACAAGTGACAAAAATAAAGATCATAATATCATACAAATCCTATTTATCCCCAAGAGCATAGTTATTTTAATGAAACATTTAAGTAAAAGCAAAACAACTTATTGGGTAGAGCCTATCATGCCTGATAGCGCTTCTCCTTCACCATTCCATAGAAGATATCTGAGCAACTTCAATACCTTCTTCTTTTCCTAAAAATTCAACAGAACCTTCAATATTTCCCATTCCTTCTTCTTATATTTTCCACAAAGTCTAAAAATATCTCCAAGTAATGCAAAATAACTAGTTAAGAAAGATTCAATGAACAAAAAGAACATCATGCAGATCTCGAGCTCGAAAAATAAATTGAAGAACAAAAATCCATGTAAAACCCCTAATGCATTCTCCTAGGCATTTTTTCACAAATTTCAAAAACATTAAATGCAAAGGATAAATAGTTCCCTCCATTTTCCTCACTGCCACCATCTCCATTTTCAGCAAATATTAACTTCAAATTTTACATGCAACTAAATTCAGTGGAGATGCAAACTCATCTCTCCCCAAATTTCCCAATGCCCTTGCTAAGGTTAGCGGTAGAAAAATGTAAGTATGCATTAAACCTCATTTACTTACCTTGAAATTGATGTCACCGACCACCCAAGGTCCATGTGTTCCATAGGTCCCCTCTAGGTTAGCCACCTTTAAGTTAGATTAACATTAGTTTAGGAAATCCACATAGGTCCTTAGGTAGGTCTTTAGTCAGGGTATTAACATTTTAATTTCAAGAGACTAAAAAGACATAGGTTAGACTTAGCTCTAGGTTTAAGTTGCTAACATTTTAGTCATAGATACAATAGGTTCCCGGTTAAAGCCAACATTACATACTAGCAAAATAAGAACTAGTCATGACATCAGCATACAGATACAGCAGGGTCTGAAGACCTCATAAATTTTTTAACATGGTCTAAATCTAATGATCATATTATCTAACAGACTTGGTCATTTTGACCTCAATAATTAAGAATTAAAAGCATACCTTGGATAAATGGAATTGATCCAAGGTAATGTTTTTCTGAAATAGGGAAAGTTCATAAAAATTAAACCCATATTTCTCAATCCTAGCAATGAATTATTTGTGCATAAAGGAGGTGAATTTCCCATTTAAATTAAGCAAGAGTGTGATATAATGTATCTATTCAGTACATGAATTATTCCCTACTACAAACATGATTTCCCAAGTCATACGAGCACACCATCTTAAGACCAAATCACCTGTCAATGTATGTACCTTCTAAAGTAGAAGTCATCTTAGGTACTTGTCATGCTAGGGGCATTACATCTTATCCCCAATTTCCTCAGCCATACTCGTTAGTTCTTTCACCATTTCCTTAGATTTTTCCTTCTCTTCTGTCAAGTGTTTTATTTATTTTTATTTTTCCTCATTATCATTGATTAGGGATCTAATAGTTGTCAATTTATATATGTTTCTACATGCAAATTTTGCAAATACCTTCACCAAATCATTTCTTATCGGTTCATCAGATATGATAGGGGGCTTGATAGTCACATGGTGCAAATTTTATCACCTTCTTCAATCTACACGAGATACACGACTCTTCACACGCATAAAAATTAGGCTCATCCATGTGATTCTACATGCTCCACGATAATTTCTTGCATGTGCATGTGGTCGTCAACTCTGTGTCCATGATATGCCATCCATACAAATCGTTAGGCTTGAAAATGATTTGGAACCACATGCATATGAATTTGCTTAGGTCATCAACATACTCAATGGATGAAGTCTCATATGTATCTTCCTACTTTTCCTTTATGGAATGCTTACCTTTAGGGGTGTCTACTCTCGACTCCAAAACTTATCTTTTACCTATTTGTGTAGTATGGGGTGCACCTGAATGCTCTCCCTTATTTGTTTCTAAATATATTTCCTTTAACTCTTCTCCATCAATTTTCATCTCAATTTCCTGAGGCTCCTCTATATCCTAAGTCTGTACTGCAGTATTCAATACACTATCCTCTGAATTCTCATCTTCATCATCTTTCCAGGGGATGTACCTATGCATTTTCTTCTTTTCTAGATCTACCTTCATAGGTGAAGACATAGGTGACCTCTGAAGCAGCTATGAAGTTCTCGCACTCTGATCCCTTGTTTTTTATTAGCACTCTTTTAAATTATGGCTGCTTAGTAGTCTTCTCTACATTTATCTCCATAACGTCTGTCTCCAACACTTCATCTTCTTAATACAATGTAGTGGTTACCTCACGCTCCCTTTTCTCTCTAATAGTAGGTTATTTTTTGCCCCTGTGATCCAAGCCACCACTATCTCCCTATAGCTCTTCTTCCTCTCCTTCTTTAATTAGGGGCAAGACTAGATCCTCATCTTCTAAAGTGCCAACTGTATGTTTCCCCTTAGGTTATATAGGGAGCTTGAACTCAGTCTCCACATATATCCCATTTTCCAATCTAGGCTTGAGTTAGATATATATAAGGGCTGCTCCACTTTTCCCAGTGGCCAAACTCATTTCCTTCATTTTAATATAATATAAAATTAATCTCTCAATATAGGCACACTTACTTTGATAAATGTAATTCTTCCTGAGAGTGTGGTAGTCAGAGTCGACCTTGTCTGCATTAAATATCAGTCAACACACATCTAAAAAACCTATGTACAAATGCCTACAAGTAACGTGTGGTGAAGGCATAAGGGAGCTTACACCAAAGGCTCCACTTCTTTTCCATCCCGAACTGCGTAATAAAAAAGTGTTGGTATAATGCAAACTATACTTTTTTATCTAATATCAAAGGAAGCTACATGGTTATTCTCCATTCTTCCTCAAACATAGTGTGGAGGTGCTCATACCACAATTCTTCCCTCTATTTAAAGGGGCCACTCATAGTCCCATCACAAGTATACTTCTCAAATATCTTTGCAAGATATTTATTCTCCTCAGGATATTCCCATTTGTCCTTAGGCCCATCTAGCACTCTAATTTCTACAAAAACAAGGGATAACAAGATTTTTCCAAAACTTATCATATTACCTTTGTGTGCTTCCTCAATGATGGTTTCAGCAATGAAACCCACCAAGTTGTAAACTACACCTTCAGTCATTTTCGTCGCTATGTGTAGTAACAATGTATTTACTTATGACCACCACTCCTAGTTATTTAAGTTTGTGAGGAGGTTTGTTGCTTCCTAGACCATTGTGTACTTCTACAATTTTTAAATATTCATTTCATGCCCTCCATTAACGTAACCCAACACCTTCCTTATCACAATTATACCTTATTTATTTGATAATTCGCTACTCACTTCAGTGCCTGAACTCCTAATTCTTGTCAAACTCCCAATCAAGGGCACGGTGAGCCTAATATCTCACTTGGAAAAATAGAATAAGTCCTCATGGACTCTACTCATCAACCACTAGTATAATTTTTCTAGGTTTCCAAAATAAGGGAGTTCATACAACTGTAAATCTCCCACCTATGTCAATAGCTTCTTGTCTACATCATCATACATGGACATATCATCCATTGTTCTCTTGTTTGTCTTCACAACCAGCAACTTATCCAGTTCATCCTTATTATCCTTCATTCTATGATTGTAATCACTCACTTTGAACTGGAGAACGTGTGTGTCCCAATCGTGGCCCATGTAAACCCCTTCAAGGTATTACATCTCTGAGAAAGTTCATTAAGGGGTTTCCTCTACTTCGATCTCGACTTCCTTCTACTTATTCCCCCTTATGGCCACCCCAGGTGCTCTCTTTGGTGCCATGTTAACTATAAAGGTGTGTTCTTTTAACTAATTCAATCTCTGCAACTCAACTCTATGTGCCCTATCTCAAAACCACATGCCCTATCTCAAATTCAAACCCTAACTATCAATTTTATTCCTTGTATGCCTCTGCTTCATTTAAAGACTTCTCTAAAGGGAGCAAAAATCACCCTAGTGCATAAATCTAGAAAATTCAACTAGTTCGTAGCTCTCCACACTTCATAACTTGTTTGTTAGCTCACTCATCAACAACTTTCTCGAATGCTCTTAATCGCAAAGGTGAAAATTATTTCACAACACCACCTTATATAGATTTTAAAAAAAAATCCACATTTATTGCTCTCCACCTACCATCATACTTTGCATTAACTTGACATTTCTTTCTTTTTTCCACACTAATATTTCTGCACCACAGTAATAACCTTCTGGCACACCTACTACTTCTTGGCCACAAAACTCCTTTATTGCACCTTCATGTGCTAGAGTATTTATCCACTACACCTTTCACTAAGAAGTTTCCACTATTGCATCCTACCTCATATTACACCTTGCGTCCATGTATCCATACGTGGTCTTCATTCATGAGCAATTTTTCTCTATCTACACCCTTACTTCAAGCCCCTACATAAAATATATTTATGCATATCCATCTTTAAATAACATTCAAACTTGGTCCATGTACCCTATATATACTCCACCCCACACTAAGGGTATGTGTGGTCCTTTGCACATGAAAACACTTAGAGAGTAATTAACTTTTGGCACACAAGCACACTTATTGCATAAAACACTGAACTAAATTGAAAAAGCATAGAAACGAATAAAACAAACACATGTAAATAAAATGCATTAAACAAAACCTAATCTAAGTGGAAATGTTACCCTATTACAAACACCAAGAAGACTTATGTATAGTAGGGCTTCAGCCTACTCCCGTTAAAGTAACAAGGAAAATGTGTTCCATCCAGTGCCTCTAATTGGCAAGCATCTGAATCAAGTATATAATTTATAACATATGGCCCCAACCAATGCACCTTAATCTATCCAAGGTGGCACAAAAACTTGGATTCATAAAGAAAAACCATTTGTCTAACTTCAAATTTCTTATCCTTAATATATCTATCATGTCATGCCTTCTGCCTAGCATTTTCAATATTCTGACTCCATCGTTTCATAGCATGCCTTTCATCTAATTGCATCAATTTTTCAATACACTCTTTAAGTGCTTTCTCATCATCCAAACCTTCTGCATGTGCAATACGTAGGGATGGTAACATGAATTCCATTGGTAGAGTAGCCTTTATGCTAAACACCAATTGAAAGGGTGTGGCCTTATTCAACCTCTTGTAGGTTGTCTTGTATGCCCAAAGTACAACATAAAATTTATCATCCTATTCCTTTCTTCCAACATCATAAATTGTAGTCAAGGTATGGCTCAATATCTTATTAAAGGCCTCAAAAGTTCCATTTTCTTGAGGGTGATAGGGTGTTGTTTTATGGTGTGCAACCATAAATTCTATGATCAATATTCTGATAGTCTCATTAAGAAAATGAGTACCCCTATCACTTGTCAAAATCAAAGGACATAAATACCTACTAATGATGTTTTCCCATAGAAAATTTGTTGTTGTAGATACCATACAATACTTTTTAGGTGCCATGTTTTCCCACCTTGTAAGATAATTTGTACAAGTTGTGATATATTGTGATCTAGTCCTGCACGTGGGTGGGGAAATAGGACCCACAAAGTCAATTGTAAACTTTTCAAAAGGTTTTGCACTAACAATCGGCCTTAAAGGCATCTTGTCTCTATGCTCAATATTTTCAAGGTGTTGATAATGGTCACATGCCTTACAATATTCTTTGCAATCCTTATACAATGTTTCCCACCAAAGGATTTTTAATAAAATCTTACTTGCATTGGCATCTCCTATATAATTTTCACCCAAAATACGTCCATAATACCTTCATGCTCATGCTCAAGTACACACTGGTGTAAAACTTCATCCCATCCTAGTTTGTATAAGTCTCCACTGATCAGCATATAAGGCATGACATGCATGGAAAGTTGTTTCTTTTCCAAATCCTTCATCCCAAAAAGACAATAATATTCTCTAATTCAGAGGGTGCATGATTCAATATGAATAGTTTTACATCTGGAATTGTGTCCTCAATTATTTTTTCCTCCTCACTTGTATTAAGCCTTGATAAATGATCTGGTCTTGAATTACTCTTACCTGGCTTCACCACAATTATAAATTCAAATTCCTAAAATAACACTATCCAATGGCATATGTGCCCCTGTAAAATGGGTTTGTTCACCAAGTACTTCAATTCCATGTGATATGTATAAAAAATGAAAGGTGTTTCCAGTAAATACTGTCAAAATTTATGTAGCGCGTAGATCATGGAAAAGGCCTCGTGCTCTGTAGTAGTGTAATTTTTTTCTGCAGGAGTTAACTTCCTACTTGTAAATCAAATAAGATGATCAATAATCCCTTCTCTAGTATGGTATAATGCCATGCCAATGCCTATGCCAGAGTCATCCACATTTAAATGAAAAGTTTTGGTCCATGAAGGAAAGCATAGAATAGGTGTTGTTGTAATCCTTTCCTTCATTGTCTCAAAGGCACGTTGTTGTGCCTCATCCCAATGGAACTTTCCCTTACCCTTCAACAATTACTCTAAGGTCACAACAATCTTTGCATAACCTTTGATGAACTTCCTATAATATCCTGTGTGAGCCAATAATATGTGCACCTCATTCTAGTTAGCAGGTTCCTCTAGGCCCAAAATAACAGCAACCTTAGTAGGATCTACTAATAAGACTTCCTTACAAATGATGTGTCCCAGCAAAGTCCCAAAAGGTGTGGAAAAAATGCACTTCTTAAAGTTTAACGAGATGCTCAACTACTAGAACCTCTCAAAAAAAATCCTTAAATTATCACATTTATCCTTTATGATCTCATAAATTGTCCAATTATCCAGATAAACCTCTAAAAACTTATGTATAAAGTCCTAGAATGTCTGTACAACAATGTGTGAAAATATTGCAGGTGCTTCCTTTAATCCAAAGGTCATAACCACATATGAAAAACTTCCCCACTCAGTGGTGAAATTTTTCTTATCTTGATCATCTTTAGTTATCCTTACCTGATGATATCCAAAAAATCCATCAATGAAGGAGTAGATCTTACGCCCTACAACGTCTTCCAATATTTCTTCAGTAAAAGGTGTGGGAAAGGGATTGATTATATATGTAGCATTCAACTCCCTGTAATCAACACAAATTATTATTCTTCCATCTTTCTTTATATTGTTCACCATATGGCTAACCCATTCTGGCTCCTCAATGGGCTCAATGATTCCAAAATTCAGCATCTTGTCAATTTCCTATTTCACCTTGACACATAGGTTAGGGTTCATCTTATAATCCATCTTCCTAACTGTGTGCACACCTTCCTTTATCTTGATTATCATCTCTCCTAAAGATTCATGTACCCCCTTTAACTCATGATAGCCCCTAGGAAATAGGTCCTAAAAGTTGCATAGAAGCTCAATTATCTTAGCAACCTTAGAGTTAGACCAATAATCCCCAATTATGGCCTCCTTAGGTTCAACATCCATCCCAATGTTGACTTTCTTAGTTCTCATACACTCATGGTAGGCATGTGCCTTCTCATCTGCACTATCTAAGACCTCACGTGTACCCTCTGTATGCTTGACATCCAAATTCTCCACTTCTTCATAATCAACGACATAGACCATCTTTACCTTTTATTTTTTTAGGTAGGTGTTCCCAAGCTATTTTGCATCTGTTTCTTCCTCTTATTGAAAGTGTGCCTCCAGGTCTGACTCATCTAGTAACTCCTGAAAACATTTCTCAACCTTTGCACTATCTCCCATATTCAAGTGCTTCATAACCTGTAACGCCTCATTCACCAGAGGTTCATTGGAAAAATATTCAAAGGTCTAAATCATATATGTAGTCAATTATTACCAATTTCCAGTCTCTCTATTCAACTCCAGATAGACATACCATGCACGTGTAGCCTTGCAAGGTGAAGTAGATCTTGTGTACCTATAGCGAACGTGGTAAAGCTTCCTACCCCTCATTCTAGAGTCTCTTGCACTATTGAATGTGGTTATGAATGGGATCCTTACCATGAAATTCACATATTTTAGTAGGTGCATTGCTCCAAAATAATCTAGTAGAGAAAGCAATTCTAACTTCTCACCACTCCAAAATATTTTCCCTATGAACCATCCACCAGTGCATTACTATCCCACATAGAGTAAAAACTAGCATATTCCTTCTTTCCACCTGATCTATCCACTGGAATTCCATACGGTGTAGGAATACCTCAGGATTTTTTTCATCAATGTACCTTAGTACATGGTTAATACCCAAGTGCCTAACACAACATGGTCTACTTACGCATGTAACTGCACTTCTTACTTCATGCCCAACCATTTCATAAGTGTCATGTGCCAAGTTTTCACATGCAACAATTGTAGTATCGATCATGGATTGTGCATCATCCTACATGAGAAATCCTTCCTTTGATGGCTTAATCAAAATTGGATCTCTAATGGTGTGCACATAAATTTTGTTTAAATCCTATTTACTTAAGGGGTCTACATAAGGTGTAGCTTTTCCATTTGCCAAAGGAATCATGACACACTCTATATTGTTCTCAAAAGTTATATATCCTTTATTACAGCACAAATCACCGTTGTTTACATAACACAAGGGAACTCAGGTAGTGTTGGAAAATTATCTTCTTCTACAAGTGCTAAGACCTCAAAGTCCCCAATAAACTTGGCCCCTTGTATAGTAATCATAACATCTTTTAAAACCCCAATAGGCATGGCTTTAGTCATTTTTTCCATAAACAACACATTTGAAGATGGTTGTAAAGGTGGTGTGCCCATCTAGATCCACACATCCAAAGTGAGTACATTTACTTTTGCACATATGTCAATCAAAATGTTACTTAAGATCCATCCATCAATAACAACATTTAGAGTGATCTCCTTGTCATAATCCAAAGTATGAGGAGGCAAGTTAGCATGAAAAATTTGTATTTCACGCTCAATTCTAGCGTGCAATGTGTTTCCCTTCAACCATTTCCCAAAAAAAGGAATTATGTTCTCACGTTGCAACATCTTGCAAACTTCCTTTAAATCATCAACATTTTTCTGATGGAGCTTAGTTGTTTTCTTCTGCTCTAACTTCTGGGAATGTTCTTTCAAACATTGTATCTCACCCTAAAAATTCTAAATAACTTCCATAGTTTCTTGATAAACCTCCTTCTAATGCAGAGGGTGTGGATACTTGGAATTTAGTACCTCCCCCTTGGTAAAGGTAGGATTTTACTTTGGAACTTCCTTGGCACACGTAGCCTCAGTGTGTGTATTGATCTTCATATGTACTAACTCAGGATCAAATGTTAACTTCGGCATCCACTAATATTCCATAGGGAATTATACTCTAACAATTCATGTGCCCTTGTCTTGCTTATGCGTCTTACTCAAGTGTTCATTAAATTTTGGTCATTCTTCATAGTTGTGGCTCTTCCCACAAAAATAACATATAATATTCAAGGGAATTTGCACCTATAATGATCAGGATATCCACATGTATAACATGTTCCTCAAGGTAAATCACTTCTTCCACCGACGTGACCTCGGCCTTTGAATCCTCAACGGTATCCTTGACCTCTACCATAGCCTCCATTATAACACCCTTCATTATGGCCATGATCATGATGCTCTCCTTTTTCCTTTGAATTATTAGCAACAATGGTCTGACATACACCAGTATCAATGGCATCATGAATATGATCAATCAACCTGTAATTTTTAGTATCATGAGTGGTATACCTGCAAATATTGCAATAACAAGACATGTTCTTCCCTATCGTGCATTGCAGCAATGGGCACCTACTTGAATCATGATCTAAGTTACAAATATCACAGTCCAGTAATATGGTGCACATTGATTTATAAGGACAACTATCTTTAGTATGCCCTTCTACTTTACATTTTGTGTACCAAATTCAACTGTGTGTCTCATGTGCTGAGTTATCTGACAATTTCTTTAATTACTTCACCATCGATGTAATATAAGCTTTCAAAATGGGCTCACTCTTGTGTTTACACTCCCGACCACCTTGGCATATAGAGGTGCTTCAAGTACCTCATGCAAATCTGTATAATTTTTGTGTGAGAGTTCCCTTCTAAAAGGCATGATTAGTACCCCATCAAACCATTGAGCATGTTGGCTTGGGTGAATGTCATAAGATAACTTAGAAAAAAGGGTTTTAAAACATGCATCATATTCTTGGACACTCTCAGTTGTAACCTACCTAATGTCCTTCAACACGTTGATGTTCTTCTGCTCAAATTTGGGGATATAAAACTCTTTTAAGAAATCATCCTGTAGCATGGTATAATCCACACATGTTTTGTCTAGATAAAATTTCTTGTACTAACTATGCATGTGCCCTTGCAATGGAGTTACAAATTTACTTGCCTTAATATTTGGAGATGTAATCCCCTTAGCGTGTCATACTATTTCATAGATATGTGAATGCTCAGTTGCATATTTTATCCCTCTATATTGTGGGAGACAAAGATACATATCCATATAAATATATTGGGGCTAGTGCAGATTGTGTCCACCAGATCCAGAACTTATATTTCCTCCTATGTTTACTCCACTCCTAGAATCACCAGATACACTAACACCCAAACCACCTGACCCTCCTGAAATGGGAAATGGACCAGAGGATGTAGTGCCTTATGTTCCAACAGTTGTGTTAAACTGAACTCCCACAATCTATGAAGTTGTACCACTTCTAAACGTTATGCCAATGTTTTGTGTGTCCAAGTTTTGTATTGATGACATACCATAAAATATACCTCCAACTAGACCTTTGAATAAAATAGATGATGATTATGCTACCATATATGAATAAACTACCTAGTTAACTCCTGAACTTGAACTCAAATTACCTCTATCTACCACTACTCCACTACCCACACTAGCTTGCTTACTTATAATTGTCATAGAAACTAGAAAACCAAGTGCAATGGCTAGGTCACCAGGAGGGATCAAATGCATAGCTACAGTCCATCTAACTTCAACTGTTGCACTCTCATCTGAGGTCGAAGAGGGTTCTCTACCATGCTTTCCCAAATGGGGGAGTTCTAGATGCTCTGGCTCCATGTCCTCTATGTGAACTCTAAATCCTTCACGATCCATCTCCCTCCACAACATCATTCATTCCAAAAATTCACATTACTTCTCCAAATCACTCTCTTAAGTCTCATTAAACTTAATCCACCTTTCTTATCTCTATATTTTTGCCACTAGGTCTTCCATATTTCACCACACATAATCCTACCCCCGAGTGTGGTGGGGTTTATCTATCCATAGGTTTATCTTCCAATGTTTCACCAAATAGTGTGCGTATGTAAGAGAAAAATACATAAGGTAAGGGTGAGGAGGAAACATTGTGAGTGAGGGTGGAAGGAAAAGTGTGCGCGTTCTGATTTCCCAATCCATTTTTTATTATGAGAACTTCCTTTTTCTAGGAGGAACTACCTATGAATATAAAAAAGACCAAAAAATGAATATTAAACAATAAATGTCATTGGAATCCCTAGCATATGTTAGATCTGGGAAGTGTGACACTTCCTAGATGGATTTCAATCCAATGTTTAAAACAACTTAATGCAAGAAATAAGATGAACCAATAATTTCCTATTATAGTTGATATGATTTGCGTGTCTCATTCAAATAAAATAAACAAATCTAATCTAACATGCTAGCTTATGATAAGATTTGGTGGTCATATAGGTGAATAAAGTGATTGGGATAGATCAGGGTCGAGCTTTAGATTACTTAGGTTGTTCAGTTGAAAGGTCTGAGGTTGCTGTTATAGGCAGGTTTTCCACACATGAATACTAATGTCAGTAGGGTATGACTAATTCCAAGTGAGAGGAAATCGAAGATGGTTTGGATTAACTAGTGTCGGTAGGTTCAGGCTAGTAGAAACTTAGTGAAGGTGTGTTTTGGTGATTCTCTAGGATTTCCTAGAGAATGGACAGATAATGGGTAGGTAGATGAAAATTTTGGGGGTAGTAAAAGGTGTCTGGAGTCAGGTATGGGAGCTTGGGAGGATGTAGGTGGTTGGGTAAAGGGATTGACAAGGAGGTGAGAGATGATGGGATGTAAATGAGGTTATAACTCTGAAACGGAGATGAAGAAGATAATCAAAATAAATATGGGAAGGTGCAAATACAAATGTACTTATAGGTGTTTTTAGACCTAGTGGTTGGATGAAGGTGATGGTTGATCTATGGAACTGGTGATCAGTTTCATGGATTTTCTTCCTGTAATGTTACCGTGAATGTTTTCCTTTCAGATCAATGTTTGGTTGTTGGTTTAGGGTGTCTGGATGTACAGGAGTGCTCTGGTGTGTGTTTGCATGCAGATCTCTCTTCTCCAAGACTTGAATAATTCTTAAAACCTCTCAAACAAGGTTACAAAAGTGAATATATGGTAACCAATGACGGTTTAGGGTTGATCGGTGTCAGTTAAGGTGGGAAATCCTAGGATTACTAAAAATGACAGATCTTGGTAATCCTTTTGGCTAGCTTTTTCTATTCTCAAGAATCAAAACGGAATGTTTTGCTTAGATAAGAGGGAATATGGTTAGAGGAAGAATAGGCATGTGATTTTAGGTTTGAACTAAGTCTTAGTTAATTAAGCTAAGTAGGACTAAGTATTAGTTAGTTTTGGTGAGTGGATATTGAGTCCTAGTAAAAGGGAAATGCTAAGAATAAGTTTGTAATGAGGTGTCTAGGTGAGGTGGAAATTAGTTTAATTAAGGTAATTAAATAATGAATATTGTGAGCATGTGTGTTAATTTAATTGTGCATGATTAAATTAATATACATGTGAGGTAAAGGGGGAGTGTGACCTAAATTTGGTGTCTACATTTTTCTCCCTTTTGTCACGTAGTTTGTATTGGTAAGCGATGCTGAAAAAAACAAGAAGTGATTGCCCCATATGTGGGTGAAGGTGATCCCCCTCAAACCAGGAACTGATGAGGTATAAGATAGAATCGGTGAATGTGTTGATAAATTTGTATTTGGTAGAAGTGAAGGTAGGTGGGGAAGGGTAGTGATCAACTCAAGTAATAGGTAATAGGCCATGGTTTGAAATTGGGGAATGGGTAATGACAATTAAATGTACACACACGTATAGATTGCAACGCGGTAACAGGTTGAAGAGCTTGCAAACTCTACATCGTCCAAGGTCGATAGGTTTATCCAAACAAGGGTGAAGTGATTCAAGTATCCAAGGTATAGGATATATTCTGGAAACACAACTTAGGTCAAGTGTAGGAATTTTTAGGTATGTTCTGGTACACCAAAGGTTTGGTTCAGGATAAATGGAATGGAAATAGGAAAGGTATGGTTATTAGGCTAAAACAAGGTAGGTAACAGCATTGCAAGGTATAGTGAGTACACAAGGTCAATGGTTACACCCAGTAGGTCAGGTTCAGGAAAATAGGTCATGGCACGGGTAAGGCCAAGGTATAGGTAAAATAACAAATCCCAAGATGCAAGTAAGAAAATTTAGGGGTAGTGTGGGATTGCAGGTATGGTTCAATGGGTGTCTGTAATGATAAAAGGTGTTTGGGCACTAATTTTTGTAGGTAAAAAAAATCTTAGCAAGAAAAAATAGCTATATGGGTGGACCAATGCCGGTTAGAGGGTGACCGATGCTGGTTGGATAGGGCACAAAAATGACCAACGTCAATCAAGTCGATTTGGGTTAAAAAATAGAATTTCCATATTTTATGGAATCATTGTTGTGTTGTGAATTTTGGGATAATGACAGATTCGTTTGACCTTATAGCACTTTTCCTAGAGAGAAGGACAAGGCATTGTACTGAGCTGAGGTGGAGCTTACGAGTTGGTGAGAGGAGCTAGTAAACAGGTCCACAAGAGCGATGTGATCAATTTGATTGGTAGGAGGTGAGGAGTAAATTTTGGTATGGCTGAGGCAAGAGAGGGTTTGGGTGGGCCACCGGTGTAGCAGTCAGATGTACCACCACACCGAAGAAACTAAGATGAGGTAATATTTGATTTAATTCTATGTTTGTTAGTTGAAATAGTTTGTAGAAATTGGTTTGGGTAAAAATGGTTTTGGGTAGGAATTAAATTTGAATTTGGAAGTAAAATTGATGAAATAGGAAGGGTAGGAAGTCCAATGTGGGTTAAATATGAGTAGCAAGAAAGGTAGTGAAGGGGTAGGATAAGGTAGGTATTTAGGTCAAATGGGAAAAAATATTGAAATGGAGGGAGGGTTTTGTGAGTTTGGTTAGTGTGACAGTTACCAACGCCAGTCAAGGTTTGGCCGACATCAAATGGCATTGGTTGGCATCGATCAAGTAGGAGGTGACCAATACCAGTCATGATGGACTGATGTTGGTCATCAGTGACCAATGTCGGTCATATTTTGAGGATAAATAGATCAAGAAATGGTTATGGTGGGAGGGAAAGATAGCCAGTGGGATATAACAACAGGTGTAGTGAGGATTGGTAGGGTAATATGCTCACATAGGGTAATAAGTAGTAAGGGTCTTGGGAGTAGAGTGGTTAGTTACGAGTGATGTTGGGTATGGTCAAGGTTTAACAATGTTGTGATTTGTTGGGTGCAGGCTAGGGACCAGTTACAGATGAGAGATAGATTACTGCCTTTGTTACTAGTGGTACACGAGAGCATGATGGTAGAGGAATAGCATCACATGATAGACGTAGGCCTGATTAGGGTTAGACACTATAGGCACATAGTTTAGGAGCTGAGATTGATGGTCATACTCATAGAAAGATGGGATTCAGGAACCAACACATTTCATCTTCCTACAAGTGAGATCATATTCACCCTAGAGGACATGTATAGGATCTTACAATTACTGATAGTGGGGATGCATGTGTATTCCATTTCTTCAGAGGCATCAGAGGAGTTGATATTGACAATGTTTGGAGAGGGGATGGTAGAGATGAGGTTCTATAGCATGATCTTGAGTTATGGAGATATGTACGCATCCCATCCTAAGGAGATGAGGTTAGTCATCCTGATTAAGGAGGCAATGTGTTGTTTTACATTGCCAGATGTAGAGGGTGGGATATTCCCATGAGTGTTGATGGGGGTTCTCCATGACATGATGGAGGATAGGAATTATTTTTCTTAGACACCAGCGTACTTGGTGTAATTATATAGGGAGCTATGGGCCTATGGGAGGCTACAGAGATTTAGTTTGTGTTGTACTTGTCTTCTCCAATACTGGGAATACAAGCACATCATATGTGTGCATCCAGTTGGTATACCCCAGATGGATGCATTCGTTGAGGGTTTAGTTTGATTTGCATACAAGATTGGGTTTCTATTGTTGGAGAGAAAAGGGCTACCAGGGCTAAACATAATGTAACGTACTATAGGTATATACTAGAGGGGTTATCTAGATTGCCAATTATTTGGAGGCCGTATGTTGGCTTCCCTTCCTATAGCAAGATGGTAGTAGATTTAGACGATATGTAGCTACTCATATGGATAGAGGGGCATCATGCCAGAGAGCATGAGGTGATACCTGTAGATACGTCAAATGGTAGTTTGGGCTGCCTCAGGATGTGCCTCCACCATTCCCTTAGTACAAGAAAGATGATGTGGAGAGGCATATCCCTCTACCACAGCCGATAGGGCTGACTGGATAGGAGGAGCAGGCAGTGAACTGGAGAATTGATGACGCTAAATTGATAGACAGATTATATATAGTGGTCATCAGCGCAGCTACGAGCAGCACCACCAAGGCTAGGGAAGTCAGAATTGGTGACCCTTATAGTTAAGAGGGATACTTTGCAGGGGAATTTTTCCACTTTACAGGCATAGATCATAGTATTATAGGGGTCGCTAATGGGTTCTGAGGCATAGGTTTCCACATTACAGGCACGAGTGATAGCTTTACAAGCCTATATTACATAGGGACAAGTACCCACACAGGATGGGGATGGATACATGGGACATGTATCCACCCTACAGGCACATGTAATAGGGTTACAAGGCCAATTGGCCACTACACAGGTGCAGATTATGACCTTGCATGCCTAGGTCATAGCACGGGAAGCACCTCAAGCTTAAGGACGTGGTCCCATGGTATAGGAATCAGTGGAATAGGGTCCCATAATATAGAGAGGATGGAAGGGTTCACATGTATAGGGGACAAGGCCACCAATAGCATGGAAGAGCTCAAAATTTTCTACGAGACCTATGGAACACCTATAGACAGTACCAATGGCCAAATTCAGGGATGCCCTAAATGAGGCTAGATACTACTAGGATCATTTGACCGCTACTGGGATAGACATCCCTTCCTATGCGGAGTATAGGGTACAGTAGGACACAAGTGAGAGGATGATATCTCACACACATAATACTGAGAGTATAAGTGTCTGACGAGCCCAAAGATAGGGTCAGGGAGATGTCACTAGCTCATGGAGGTCAGGCCCAGCTACGGGTCAGGAAAATACTAGACCTAGACCTGGGTAGATCAGAGAGATGTCGGTAGGGCACAGCATTATAGAAGAGGAGGAGGAGATCAATGAGATTGGTCTAGATATCAAGTGGGGTGACTTTTACTCACCAGATATGTTTAGGGTATAGATTTCTTTTGTATATTTTTTATATATACTATCCTACGTGCCGAAGATGGTGAGGTTGTACATGAGAGGTTTTTGATATTTTTTATCATATACCGGCATGCGTTCTAAAGATCATGAGGTTGTATATGAGAGAGTTGAGATACTTTTATGTATTTTTATCAATGTACATTTGTATTGATGTGCAAACTTTCATTGGTATAGATTATTGGATTGATGGTATGGATGATGTAGTTGCTTTAATTTCCATTGTTATATGTATATGGGTGGTAACTAGGTCGATTAGGCATGATGGAATTAGGTAAATTTAGGCATGATGGAGTCAGTTCAGTTTAGGCATGATGGAGTCTGGTCGGTTTAGGCATGATGGAGTTAGGTTAGTTTAGGCATGATGGAGTTAGGTCATCTTAGGCATGATGGAGTCAGTTCGGTTTAGGTATGATGGAGTATTTTTTGTAATTTTGATTTAGTGTCAAAGTTATTGGTAACATGGGAAATAAATAATGAGTTAATGTATGTTATGGTGTATATTTCTAAAATCTTTGATATTATAGAAATGTGAAATGATTGATTAGATGTTTTTATGATGTGGTAACATGGTAGATGTGTATGTTTGTATTAATTTCCAAGTGTTGTAGAAAATGGAAACTAAGATATAATATGAATATAAAAATGGGGGGAATTAGGTTAGGGTAAAGAGTGGCCAAGCTAACCTTCAAGAGCCCCATGTCCTCGAAGTACTGCCTACATAGCCCTGGTGAAAAGGGACCTCAGGAAAATGTATTTCTCCCATAATATAGGGAATAATATGATTAATTAGAGGAATGGGTTGGTAGGTGATAGGCATGGTGGAGTCTTAGGTGATAGGCATGATGGAGTCTTAAAAAGTTGAATAGTAAGAGGTGGTAAAAGAGCCGCTTAATTGATAGTAACTGTATCACATGAGATTCAAATGATAAGTTCGATAACGTTACCCATCGCTGGAGGATCAATGACATGCATGTACTTACACATAAGGCCAAAGTTTGAGAAGGGAACATACCTAGAGAAGGAGGTCTCCATACCTAAATATCTCATGGGTAGAAGAGGCCCACGCCCAAGAAGAGGGGAAGAGAAGGAGAAGCACCAAGTGTGCAGACTGCTCAGATAGTGATCATGTCATTGACAAGTGCCAAGCCCAGTACTTACACACACAAAAAGAAGTCCCTAGAAAAAGAGAAGACACCAGAGGAAGATGCACCAAAGAAACCCCTCACCAAGGAGAAGTCTCTGAAGGAAGAAGAATAATTTTAATCCCCTATCAAGAAGCCACCTCTCAAGAAAAAGCAGAGGATAGAAGAAGAAGCTCACTCAGAGGAGACGACCCTGATGAATATCCTTTATATTACTCTCTATGTGTCTCCTCTTTTTCCGTGGTAGGAACTTGTATTTATAACTTTCCCAGGCTCCCAACTTTCCTTTTAGTGCCCTCAGATCGAATTCCAAGTATCGATTGTGGTCCTTCATGTGAGCATGATCCTCCAGGCCTGAGCTTTCCACTTGGTCTCATGATGATCTTCTAGAAGATTCCATCCAAGGCATGCTCTTTCCTGGGCCAACCTATCGCTAGGCTAGTATCTTATCCGTGCATAATTGATCATTCTTTTCACATGTTCTACCCTAGGTGCTCAAATTGGCTAAGTCCTGAACCTCCTTTCACGTGTAGCACGCACTATGTGCTTTCTTAAACCTTTCTCCTGTGCACTTTTTCTTTGCGCACCATTCTATAACTGGGATCCTGCGTGCCTATGCACCTTCATACATGGTCAATATTCTAGGGGCCCAACAATAACCCTAATGAGTCTACCATACCTAAGATGGGCTTATGAATGTAATACCCTAAAGGTGTTGCATAATTCACTATTCTAAGGGTGAAGAAAGTCACATGACCATGAAATGTCATAGTTACGGCGAGTCACTTGAGAAAATAGGAAATTAGGGTGAAGATGCAATGAGGTGAAAATGGGTGGTTTAGCGTAACTTAATGTACAACAAGATGTTTACCTAGTAGGAAACCCATGATCAAATATAGGCAAGTCCATGACAAAAGGTTATCATTTCCTTTATTTCATCATTTTTTTTGTGATAGACTGGTCAATGCGGGAAGTCTATATGGGATGATTATATTATCTCCTTTAGGTCTTCATGAAGTTGATCAATGCAGGAAGCTTCTGAACATTTTATTATATTTTTATAACGACTGCATATAGTTGTCCTTCAAGGGAGGAATCTATTTATAGCAGCGAGGTAGAGAGAAGATATTTCCTTTTTGAAAGAGTCATATTTTTGTTGGAAGTTTGACTCAAGGAGTTGAATCCCATTTTTATTTTGGACATTTAAGTCATGGACAAGACTATAGAGGAAGATTAGGTTCTTTTTTAGAAGAAAAAACCATAACACACAGAGGTTAACTATGAAAGAGATGGTTTCAAGTGATGAATTACCATGGGATTTCATCTTTAAAAAAGATGAAAAGTATCCATGAGAATCATGCCATGATTAGATCCATGGTACTCATATTGAAAATAAGGCTAAAAGGTGATGGGTAACTACATGATTCTTGTTTAGTTGTTGATCCTCAAAATGGGTAACATGGAAGGTAGACGGTGCTCAAGGGATTAGTGGTCAATAGACATAAGTTCATATTAGACTTCATTTCAACATTAAAATGGTCTAAGATGCAAGGCATTGAGGGTCTCAGGTTCAGGTTTACCTTCAAGTGAAGAAAAATGATAAGCACCTAATCTATAGGCATGAGTAATGATATAGGGTCCAAGCCAATTAGGATAAAATTTTCCCCATTTAGTTTTCTCTTCTTTAATTACATGTTGATTTTCCATCAGGATGAGGTTACCAACTAGAAAGGTTTTCTCATGGATGTGCTTATCATAGGCACGTTTGATACTCTTTTCGTATATTTGGAAATGATTAAGAGCATTAAGACAACGTTCATCTAACAACTCAAGTTACGTTAAATGGTCTTGGTGAAAGTCATCATCATTGAGAATGTCTTATAGTGAGATGTGGAGAGATGGAATATAGACTTCGAGAGGTAAGACAACCTTTATACCGTAGACTAGAGAGAAATATGTGGCAATAGTCAAAGTGTGAATTCTAGTGCAGTAAACCCACAAGGAAAAAGGAATGTGTGTATGTGAATCCTTCCCAGTATTGTCAACTACTTTCATAAGAATTTTATTCAAGATTTTATTGGTTGATTCTGCTTGGCCATTTATTTGTGGGTAGTAAGGGAAAAAAAAACTGAGTTAAATGCCAAAATCATCACAAATATTTTGTAGGTTTTTATTTTTGAATTTCTTTCCATTATCATTGATGAGGCAGTGAGGGACACCAAAGATACAAATGATGCGATGGTTGATGAATTCACATATTTTCTCAGATTTTGTAGAAATTAGGGGAATGGATTCTACCCATTTACTGTAGTATTCAGTAGTGGTTATAATCCATTGATGGCATTGTGAATAATGAGGATTAATCTCTCTAACAAGATCCAAACCCTATTGAGAGAAAGGCCAAAGGTCTCGTGTGACCTGTAAGGCATGACTAGGTGTGTGATCAAGATTAGCATGTTGTTGGCATTTCACATAACGTTTGACATAGTCACAACAGTCACGGTTTAGGGTTGGCCAATAATATCCTAGGTGAATAATACATTTAGCAATAGCTAAACCACTAAAGTTACCTCCACAAATTCCATCGTGAACTTCCTTGATGGTGTAAGGGATTTCAGAACTTGTAAGGCATCATAAAAGAATACCATCAAAGTTGTTCTTATAAAAGAGACCACCCATAATGACATAGTGAGAGACACTTTTAAGAAAGGCACATTGTCTATTACAAGTGAGATCGGGAGGCAGAATGGAAAGGGAAAGGTAGTCTGTAAAATTATTATGCCAAAGATCATGTGGGTCAGGTATAACGGTTCCGACGGAGTTGACCTCAGGAGATAAATAAGAGGGTGAGTGAAACCTTTGTATTGTGACAAATATTTTGGAGTCAGAAAGAGAAGTGGGTATCTGAGAAGCTAGGTAGGCTATGGTATCTACAAATTTATTAGAGTATGGGGTGGTTTGAAGTTAGTAATGGTCAAAGGTAGTCAAAATTATGTCGATGTGACATTTTTAATTTTTTAGTATCTCATTACGACATTGGTGTATACCATTGAGTTGGTTTACAACCAGTTGAGAGTCACCAAAGATATTAATGAATTTAACATCTAGGGAGATGGTGGTTTAAAGGCCTCATACGAGTGCTTCATATTTGGCAATGTTGTTAGTGTAGTCAAAATCTAGTTTGAAAGATAAAGGCATAGGTTCACCAGAAAGAGGAATGAGGGTAACACCTACATCACCTCCACATTGACATTTGGAACCATCAAAAAATAAGGTCATCTAGTAAGTGGTATCGTCCAAAGAGAGGGTAGCAATGGATTCATATAGGAAATAAAAGTTATAGGGTTGATCTCTAGAAAGAGGTGCATTTTCTAGTTGGTCAGCGATGGTTTGGCCTTTGATAGACTTTTGAAGGATGAATTTGAGGTCAAGGTCTGCAAGAAGCATGAGCCAACATGCAGCACGTTGATGCTAGTATGTTTTGGCATACATGTAATGTAGGATATCAGTGTTAGTGATGACAAATGTTTTGTGGTTGAGTAGGTAATGAAAAAGTTTAGTGGCGATAAAAACTAAGGCTAAGAAGATTTTTTCATCAGGGGTGTACCTAGTTTCATAGTCCAAAAGGGTATGACTTATGTAATAAACTACTTGCTCTATGTGTTTCTTGTCACAATGATCAAGCATGGCACCCAAGGAATGGTCAGTAGCAGAAATTTATAGGTAAAATGGTTGGTCATTCTTAGGAGGAATGAGCACCAATGGTTGAATAAGGTATTTTTTTAAGGCATAAAAGGCTTTATGGCATTCATCATCCCATTTGAATGAGACATCCTTTTTAGGAGATGATGAAATGGTTGACAGTGGTCAGAAAGTTGTGAAATGAAATGACAAATAGATTGCAACTTACCTTGTAAACTTTGAAATTGATGGAGAGTGGTAGGCAGAGGTATTTATAGAATATCCTTTACTTTATTAGGATCAACTTCTATACAACACAAAGAAATGATAAAACCAAGGAGTTTTCCTTAAAGCACCGTGAAGACACACTTCTTAGGTTGAAGGCAAAAATAATACTTGATGAGGTGATAAAAGATGACCTTAAGGATTTTCAGGTGTTTGGCCCAATGTTTGGATTTGGAAAGAATGTCATCTACGTAATCTTCCAATATGTGATGCATGATGTCTTGGAAGATATAATTCATGGCTCGCTAATATGTTGCACCAGCGTTTTTAAGGCCAAAAGGCATGACTCAATAGCAGAAGTTCCCCCAACAAGTGATGAAGGTAGTTTTGCATTGATCTTCTAGAGTGAGTAATATTTTATTATAAACCACGAAACTATCCATGAGTGATCGCATCTCATGGCTAGTGGTGAGATCAACTAGTTGGTCAATGACTGGTAGAGGAAAGTTGTCTTTGGGGTAAGTGAGGTTTAGGTCATAGAAATCCATGCAAATGTGGAGTCCCCCTATCAATTTTGTGATAAGAATGATGTTAGAAATACATTGGGGATAGTCAATGGGTAGGATGAAGGAAACCGAGAGAAGGTGCTAAAGTTATTCTTTGAAAAGAAGAGAAATACAAGGATGTATTTTCCGCAGCTTCTATTTTATGGGTTTGGCATCAGGAATGGTAATGATATTGTGGACCACAATATTTGGGTCAATACCTGACATATTAGCATAGTACCAAGCAAAATCATTGTTATGGTCCCAAAGGAAAGAAGTAAAAGCTTCCTATTTAGCAATATCTAAATATTAGCCTATCTTTAGAATGTGCGGGTCATCCTAAGTGTTAATTGTGATTTCAATGGTTAGTTTGTTCAACATGGTTTACATCTCAGAACGTAACGAATGGTGAATATAATAATCTTCTACACCAAGGTAGGTGATGATAGACTCATTTTCCTGACATTGAACGATGTTAATAGAAGGTGTATCATCATCGATCATGTCAAGATACAGGAAGGGAAGAGAAGAGGGAACCTCGTCATTGTGTTAATAGGTCAAAGGTCCTAGGGTAATCATGTTAATGAAAAAAAAAGTTAGGAGGAATATATTCAGGATCTATGGACTCCATGGGTGAAGGTGGTGACGTTGGTGAATGGGGTGGAGAAGTTTTGTCTTCCTCAATGAGGTCTATGTGGGCCTTCTTAGAAGGTGGTGTGGAAAATCCAATGCCACTATGATCATTGTGTTTACAAGTGGTACATGAAATGATGGTATGGTGGCCTTGTTCATAAAAACAAAATCCAAAGCCTTTTCATGCGCAGCGATGAAGGAAAGTGTGGGTGAAGCATTGGTTAGTAAGATATTAGAGGTCAAACAAATAGGGTAGTGTTTGGGATAGAGGTTCAGGTGAAAAAGTGGTTATATCAAGTCCCCCATATGTTAGGTTAGTGTGAAGGTGGGGAGGAATATAAGGGAAAAACTCACCTATGTGGTAGTCATAACAAGTATTTTGGCATAGGTTTCCATACTCTTGTGGAGTGAGGAATGTGTTGATATTGTATAAGTGGTACTCCCTTAGAGTGAGGTGTTGAAAAACTCCTTTTAAGGGATCGGTAGTAGATATGTGGGTAACAGAGATAGATGATTGGACATGAGGGGTATCGATTGGTTGGGAAGTAGATGGGTCAGCTACAGAGGCTATGATAGCAGTAGGAATAGAAGAGTTAGGTATGGGAGAGGTGGCATCGGAATTGGTGGATGAGATCATGGGTGAAGGAGAAGTTAGGGTAGTGGCAGATGCCTTGACTGGTACAAGTACATTGTTAGGTCGGTACAACATTTTACAAGTTTTGAATGGTGAAGGGTTGGCAGGGATGGTATAGTTATTCCCTTCATGTATGAATTTGACACAGTGGGGTAAAGTTAAAGGGACATAACCCATGATGCAAATCCAAGGTCTATTGAGAAATAGGTTATACTGGAACTCTCCTGCTAAGACATAGAATAGTTCTAGGACAATACGAGGGCCCACACGAATTTGGAGAATAATGGTTCCAAGGATAGAGGTGATGGCATCATTAAAGAAGTGCAGCAAAACTAGGTTATTATGCATGTAATTAGAAGGAATGTGCATTTTATTGTACACATGGGAGGAGATGATGTTAATGTTAGCACCACCATCTATCATGGTGCATCATATGCATATGTTATCGATATGGATGGAAATGAAAAGGGTGGGATCAGGTTCATCTAACTGGAGAGGTAGAATCTCCTCATCAAAGAAGCTGAGGGTGGTGACTTGAGGAGTGGGCATGGGGGTAGAAGAAGGAGATGATTTGGTAAGCGAGGACATGTTATGAGGGGTGATAATGGAGGCCACAAGTGTGGGGTCTTTGGGTAAAACTTCAATGGATTGCAAAACCTCAATAAGGGCTTATTTATGAGATTTATAAGTTTAGATGAGGTCATACAAATACATCGTTAGAGGAGACTGATGTAATTATTTTATCATTTTGTGATGGGTGACCTAGTCAGAGATAGGGTATGTAGGTCCTTGAATGGTGATTTTGGAAGTGGCTACAGATGGTATATTGGGCACAAGGTTGGTTGATGGGATAGTTGCTCTTTATTTTCCTTTTTCCTTTTGGGCACGAGTAACAATGCTAACCATATTGATATGGTGTTAAGGAGAATCTGAGATGTGATAAGTGTAGTGGCATGATGAGTAATAGAATGAAGGACAATCATTTTGTGAAATAATTTGGTCACACTGACATTTGGGCTAGGGTTTGGCCAACTCTCTAATACGGACCATGTTGATCTCGAATTTTAGAGGTCAAAAAAGGGGTTATGGGGGTGGAGATATAGGTCATTGAAGAGAAAAAGGATGATGATATGTGATGACAGGTGAAAGTGGAATGCGGTCCTCATCAAGAAGGTCATCATTGTCGAAGTTTTGTTTAGGAGGAAAAAGTTGGAGAAGAACGGTCTTTAGAGCCTTACAATTTTCTACATCATGTCCTAACACATGATGATAGGCACAAATCTTCATTTCATCAAACCCTTTTGGTTTGGATTTGAGAGGATCGTAAGGTCGAAGTGGTGGTACTGTGATAATAGAAGTCTCTAAGAGATTGTTTAAATGTTGGCGTAGGACCCTGCTAACGGATCACAATGGGAAGTGATTATGGGTTTAGGTGAAAGCGTAGATGACCGTGAGGGAAGAGGCTTTATAGGAGGGGGAATGGGTTGGTCCACTTGTTTTCTAAGTGGCATTGTCTTAGGTTTTGATGGAATCTGCTTGGGTAAAGGTGGGGTAGAAGAGTTAGCGATGGAAGGTTTTGTTGGTTTGACTATCTTATTGGAGGGTAGTGGGTTCTTATCTTTAGGTTGCACCTTATTAGGTAAAGGTGACACCAGATTACAAGATGTAGAAGGGAAATTAGATGGTGGAAGAGGATGGGTTACCCACAGGGAAAATTTAGTTACGGTGGAAGTGGTTGGTAGAGGTTAGGTAGATGGTATGGGTTGAAGTCGTATAGGAAATGTTAAGGGGATAGTAACTGTTGGAGGTATAGGTGGTAAGAAGAGTATGGGTGAGGGTGAGGGTGTTTGTTTTTTTGGTGAATGAGGTGTAATGAATGCTTGTGATACAGCAATAGGTTGTTTAGATTTTGACTGGCCTTGGGTAAGAGGATTTTTGATTAGGAATGATGGATGGGGACCTAGGATGGATGGAAAGGGGTAAGGTGACAAAGGTGTGGTAGGTGAGACCGTTGTATGTGGCCTATAAGTTTGGGTCTTCCTTTTAGGCAAAGGGATAATGTTGGGGTGGGTTTGGGAAGATGTAGCTAAGTCCAATTTGATAGGTGGGTGAATAAGGCTTAATGTCGGCATGACACCCAAGGTAGTGATGGGCCTAGATATGGGTGAGGAGATAGGTGTGGGTAGGTTTTGAGATCTTGGAATGGTTTTAGTTCTTAATAGAGGTTTGGATGTAGGTAGAGATGATGAAGAATAATTTGTTCCAATTGGCATGGTCAATGTCGATCTATTTGCTAAAAAGGGGAGTCGGAGACATCCCCAGAGCATGGAATTATTAGTGTAATCCAAGTGATCAGAAAGCCATGAAAATGGGACTACTGAAGAATAATATGGATTTGGTTTTGTCATAATCCTTGTAAAATATTTCTGTGAGACAGGGCATTGGCTAGCCTTGATCTCTGTAGGTAAAAGAGTTGAGATCATGTCAATGGGGTCTTGGGATGCTAAGGGATAACTACCCCAAACAGGTAGTGGCATGTCTGACAAGTCTCCCATGGGTAGGAGAGATGGTAGGTGGGATGAGGTAGACTTCTCCCTTGGTGGAGGATAAGGTGGTGATGATTCTCTTGTGGATGGGAGAATTAAAAGTGTTAACTGTTTGGCAGACTGTTCGGTAGATGGTGAAATGGCATTGGTAGAAAACATGGGTTCCTCTGTGGTTGAAGGAAGAGATGAAGGGGACCCCTCTATGGGTAGAGGTGCTCGTGCTAAAATTTCCTCAATAGATGAAATAGGTGGGATTTTAGGAACGACCAGTATGATATCAAAAACCACATGGACTTCATGAATTTTTTTTTGCTAGATGAAGGTTCACTATTTTGATTAGATGACGGTTTATGGTTAGAGAAAAACTTTTAAAATATGTGCAAATTTTGATTTTCCAGATTTTTAAGGTTTTCCATGACAAGGTATTCATTATCTATCATCTCTTGGACAATGTTCTTAAAAGTGATGTAGTTACCGTCACAATGGCCTTTGATGCAATGGTGATTATAGTAGTCATGTTCCTTATACCATGCAGGCATAGGAAAGGAAGGATTGAAACTTGTATGAGGTTTTATGGGAGGAAGTGTAATTGCTCTAGCTTTAAGAATATTTTCCAAGACTGAAGAATAGGGCTCTCTAATTGAAGTGTACTTCCACTGCTCCCACCATAGCTAAAATTCTTGGACAAGGGAAAGATTGGAAGAAATTTGGGCTTGATTAGAAGAATGAGGTGAACCTACCTTTAGGACTACCACGTTGGTAGATCCTTTGGCCTTTGAATAGTTATTTTGAGGTTTTGAAGATGAAGAAGAATCATTTGATTTAAACGGGGTGTTCTTGTTTTGTAATTGGATTTTCTTTTCTTCAATGGTTTAAATTTCCATCTTTTGTGCCATGGTGAATGCTTCATCAAAGGTTCAAAAATTTTGTACCTGTAGAGTTCGTGAGATGTGTCTGGCACAAACTCTAGTGAACAACTCAATAATTTTAGTCTGAGGTAGCTGGAATGTTAATTGGTTGATAAGACTCCGCTAGTGAGCAAACAAATATTTGATAGATTTGTCTTCATACTATCATGTCAGATACAGGTCGGTCATGGTGACCTTCTTGACTACATTTATTGAGAAGTGGTCTAGAAATTCCTCAATCACTTAGTTGAAGGAGTAGATGGAATGTCTAGGTAAACTGATGTACTAATCTAAGGCAGGTCCTATTAGGGACATGAGAAATGTTCACAAGAGAATAGAATCATCGTGGGAAATTAGGTAGCACCCATTCTTGAATGACTGCAAGTATTGTTGGGGATCCTCTTTACTGTTAAAATGGTTGAATTTAGGCATTTCCCAATGCACAGGATATGGGTGAATAGGAATGGATTGATGAATACGTTCATTACATATTTTTCCATAAGTTAGGGAGTTACGGGAGCTGTAAACCAATGCTTCTAATGTCTGCATATTTTCCATCATCATCTTAATGAGGTCATTGGTGGGTTGTGAGGAATGAGTGCCTCCCACAGTGAAGGGAGGTTGATAATGGGTATATGATGTGGAGGGCATCCTAGTACATGGGGTGTTGAATAGGAAAACTATAAAGGGGGGATAAATATGGGTGGAATTTACCCCGAATAGGTCATAGATGAAATTGGGTGTTGTTGATGATGCGTGTAAATTGGTGGGGTACTCGCGACGATTCTCATGGTAATGGGTGATAGAGACTGAAGGATAGAAAGAACCATATTTTGGAAAGGGGTGTGGGTTTCTGACACTGGAGGTGGTTGTGATGCAACTGGTATATATGAGGAAAAGGGGTTAGATGGGGCTATGCTCAAGGAAGTTAGTGAAGGATTAGTTGACACCATAGGTGAAATAGATGTCATTGGTGTAGTAGTTATGGAAGAGGTGGAACCTAACTAAGAGACCACAGGGGTGATGTAGATGAGGGCAGCACCAAACTAGTGGTAGTTGACGTGGAAGTGAGTGTGAGGGAAAGAGGGATAAATACAAGCATGTCATATATTAACTTTCTTGAGGAGTCCCAGGTAGATGAGTGGGCAAGATAGTAATGTAAGGCCGTGAGATTCTGATCAAGGAGTCTTGAAAAGTACTTGTCACTAGTAGCAATGGGGCTAAGAGTCAGATCCATAGGTGAAAATATGGATGGCGGTGATGGACTAGGTTAGAGTGGTTGATGAATGGCATGAAATACAAGGGAGTTAGTTTGGTTGTGAGTAAACACCATGTGAATTAGTGTTGACCTGGTAAGACAGTATTCTGTAAATGATACATAAAATAGTGGAAGTAGAGAAGGACAAAGTGCAGGGGGAAATATGGTCCGTGTTTTGATTAAAAATCAAACATAGAAATTAATGACAGTCAGTATGACTAATGACGGTTACAAGGGAACCAACGAAAATTATGATAATCGATACTAGTCACTATAGTAAGTGCCAGTTTCAGAAAATAAAATAAAATTGATGAGTATGACCTAGGGAAACTGTACCTGACAGAGATATCAGAAATTTGGAGGATATGATGGTGTCCTGAGGACCAAAAACAAAAAAGAATAGTTGATGAAGGTTTTTTAGGTAAAATAACCAAAAGATCCAAAAGCTGACACTAGCTAGGTAAACTGACGATGGTCAGAGGAAAACTGACAACGGTCGCTAGACCGACACCGATTACTGTGAATAAGAAGAAATGAAAAAAATGGATGTTTGTGAATTAAAAACAGATAAAGGATCACCCCAGAAATATAAGGATGAACAGATAAGGTTTTGAAACACTTAAAAATAACCAGGATACTCCAGCTATGATGGGGAGTTCGAAAGGAAGAAGAAAATGGAGAATCGTAACTCATGCCTCAAAATGCAGGTCAAGAACAAAGCTAAGAGAACATGTAATCCTAGAAGTGAATTTATGTTTGTTTTATATTATGATTTTAAGACTAACTTATGAATCTAGAATAGAATTTTTGGTTGCGAAGGTGTCCTATGAAGAAGGAAATCTAAAGGTGAGGTTTTGGGTTATGTTATAGTGGGGGTGGTCCTTTTTATGAGGTGATAGCTGGACAGAGATAACTAGTTATGCACCCACTATCAATCCTCTAATCGTGTAATCATTGACATCTTATTCTAGGTGGGATGGTTAAGAATGCCTCATACATATCATGATAGAGATTATGTTCAACCCATGTGTGTGCATTAAATTTAGGACCAGATCTAAATCAGCGAACATACTCTTCTTCCAAATCATCTAACCACTCTTCAATATTGGCCAAGGTCAATCAGTACATCTTCATCATGCAACATCCTGCCAAACAAATAAAAAAGATGTCCTGAAAAAGGAACCAAAATGTAGCCTTAATTTTACCCACAAAATCCCAAGTCGCATAGGCACATCACTCAGCCTAAACTGAGCACTTGCCCAAAGTGCACAAGGGTACCAGGTCCCTCTTTTATGTCATCCTTTATTAAAAATATATTCCATATCCATCAAATATAATTAAGTATAATGAAGTGCATAAACCAAATCTAGATCTTAACCGTTAGTATCAACAATTAAACAAGAACCACAATTAGATTTATTATGCAAGATCCATACTTAGTTGTGTCAAACACCAATATCTAGCCTCAAGGATCCACTATATTGATTTTTGTAACATATAGAAGTTTCATACATGCATAGCATAATCACCATAGTCATGCACACCCATAACCTCTCATAATAACTCTATCAAAACATATAACTATATAAACCTTGCAAAACAATATAGATTTATAGGGGTGGGGACTTTCCTTTCACCGCCCATACACCTTTCATAAATAGGCTACGTGTCAATAATAGGCATGCGCCTTTACAAGATAAATACAAAAGCATGCAATAGTGCTATTAATAGACTATATAATAATACAACAGTAGTATAATCTTATTAATAACTCAAAACCATGCATGGTGCTTGATCTTCTACTCATCCATAATAGTATTTGCATGCTCCTTAAGTCTCTCTTATCTATTTTTACCCCTGGTAAAATAGACAACTTGGGAGGATGGGTTTGAGAACTAGATAGTGATTCATAGAGCAATCTCAAATGATACAGCTGTGTTTTCAAGTTTGGGAAGCATTGCAAGTGATTCAGGGAAGTTTCGGAGGTCTTGAGGCCATCCATCAGAAGTAGGCTTTCAGACCTTAAGGAGTTTGCAGTGTGAAAGAGGACCTGAGCCTCAATGGAATATTATGGTAGTTGTGTTAGGAACTATAAGTCCAAAAAATTTCCTATGGAATTAATTTTACATGCCCTACATGGTGGAAAATATGGGGCATCTTGAAGCATCGTACACTTCCCAAGGCAGTTCATTCTTCTGGCGCACAACTGGAAATCCTGAGAAATAAGGAACCATTTAGAAATAATAAATTCAAACATGGATATTTATCCCACCACCATTGGATTCAATGGGTTTTTTTCCATGTGAAATATTCTAAACTTTCACCCCAAAACTTATCCGGGAGCTCGAGATACTACCTTTAGATGTTGGTCTCCCGAGGTTGGTCGGCTGGGTTGGATGCCTAGTGGTTGGATGGGTCACCTAGGTTGGTCAGCTCTGTTGGTGGCCACTTTGACCCTCCATCATTTTGTAATGTTTTTCCTTTTGCTCTCCATGCCTTGAAACATTTTTCCCTTTTGAGATGGATGATATAATAGTTTTCCTTGTTCTTGTTGCAATCTTGCATTGAAATTTTTAGGAATCACACAAATCTTATCCTTATTTATTGTTTAGTGGCACTTGCAATTTCATTTTTCAGAAGAGATTTCATCTGGCATTGAAAATAAGTAGTTTAAAATCACTTCACCTTCATTTTGTTGATAGAGAATACTTATAATCCTTTGGGGGTACCTTAGGTGTCATTTGATCAGATATTTTGATGTTTAATTGGGTCCTTTAATTCAAGCTTTTATGTTGAGGTCTTAAAGATTGTGTGAAGAGTGCAAATATGGGCCTCCATTTGTGTATTTCTTCTGGTTGAAATAACATCCTTACTGTTTTGAAGCATTTTATTTGATATTTGTTCAAATGTTGTAGAGGTTGTCAAAGATCTCGTATAGTTAAGTTTGTCTTATCAATATTCTACCAAAAACCATTCTAAAACAAAAAATCCTACCCCATACTACCCCTTTTTTGGCCTATATACCCACAAAATATCAAAATACATTTATTGAAGTATGCATAACATATCATTATTTCAAATGTCTTTAGTAACCCTTACCTTGCATTGAAATTATCTCCATAATCTGGGAGTGACAACTTGTGAAAGTCATATTTGGAGTGTTGATCATATTTTCCCAAGGCCCTTTCCATACTATCTACACAAATTGAGGGATATCTTCATCTCCTTTACCATTTGAGGGTTACAAAATAGGTTATCTTACCTTGGTTGAAAGTCACAACCTAGAACAGTTGGGAAAAGATCAATTCCTATTTAAGAGCTATCCATCTCTCCACAAATATGAGTGCCAGTTAGATCACATCCCCGGCTATAAAACAACATACATCATGATCTATCTACCTTCAAGCTTCATACCATATCTAGGATGCTATTCAGACTAAAAAGGAGAACAAATTTGGGTACCAACTCCAGTGGCGCCACTTCCAGGGAAATTCTTGGTTCAATCTAATCCATGTGCATACATATTTGGGCTATTAGAATGCATATAAAACCTTGGTAATGTCTCTTGCAAGTTCTACATGCAAGTACATTATTGAAGCATCATTTTATAATCAGATTTGTAAGGATTAACTGAAGATATAAGTTCTACCTATAATTTTATCAGTTTCCAGTAGTACTTGCACTTCATTTGCATTTGTGGTTGAGAGATTCAAGAAGAGGGAGGACTGATCTATAAAGTTTGGCAAGATTTTTAGTTCTGACAGGTATTTGATAGAGTATTTTATTGCATTTGCACAACTAGGGGGAAAATCCTTAGTGGCGAATCCATGCTGATTTGATCTTGATAAATACTAGTGTCTTAGCTTTCTGTCATTTATTTTTGTGTTGCTAATCTCTACAAAACTGGAAGGAAGAAGATCTCTCTTTAAGAGGGACCCAAGTAGAAAGTTATTTCAAGAATTAGGAAAGACATTTTTAGAGGAAAGAAAAGTTTGGAAGGTTGTTGAAGGTCATACATTAGGCAAAGAAATATCCATTAGAGAGAGAGAGATCAGCCTTTGGTAGAGGATTATCACTCTTCTTCCAGTGATTTTGATTCAAGCAATATTCTCACAAACTTATTTACTTCAACTAGTGAAGGTCCTTCTGTTGTATCTAGTGAGTTCCTTTTTCAATCTGGACCTGTGTGTTTCAATTCTAGTAAAACTTTCTAAGAAAATTATCACCTAGAGAATACCAATCTTGTGAACCACATTCTTGATCCCCAAAGGCCTCACACTCATCATCTTGTTTCTCCTCCAAAATCACCTCCACCAAATAATATGGCTCAACCTAGGCCTCCATTTGTTGTTAACACCTTTGCTCCTATAGACTTTAGAGGAATGGTTGGTTACCCAAATGTTGTCCCACAAGATGTGAGGAATAGGTTGCCAAAGTTCCAAGGGAATAATGCTATAACAAGTAATCAGCATCTCAAAAATTTTGTTAACGTGATGGAGGATTTTGAAATTGAGCATGAAGATGTGTATTTTAAATTGTTCATTCATACATTAGAAGAGGATGCAAGAGATTTGTACAAGGCTCTGCCTAATAATTCTATAGACTCTTGGACTAAGATGAATAATGCATTTAGGTTGCAATATGGTGATAATAATGATCCTATATTTCTCTTGTCTGAATTTAAAAATATCAAGAAGAACCCTAATGAATCAGTTCATGAATTTAACACAAGGTTTAACAAGACTTTGAGAAGGCGACCAATTAATTTGAGGCAATGTGATCAATCATTCTTGATCAAATATGTAGATGCATTTGATAAGAAGGTAGCCTATTACCTAAGAGACAAGAACCCTACCAATTTGAGGTAGGCCTTTACCATGGCACTGCAGATTGAAAATAACATTAAGGCCATTGGGAAAACTCTCAAGAGGGATGGTGTAAATTTTATAAACCCTAAAACACCTCAAGCTAACAAGAGTGTAGACTTGGAGGAAGTGGTGAAGACTTTGGCAGGGGCTGTCAAATATATTTCCTACAAGTTGGTAAGAGCTAAGAAGGGAATTCGGAAAACTTCACAAGGTCAGAAAAAAGCACAAAACCATGATAGATTTTCCAATCATCCTAGGGGTGATCAAAGGGCAGATGATAGAGGGAAAGGACCCATGGGGTCTGCTAATAGATTGATTGGTGTGATAGGTGTTTTCTACCCCATCCTCCATGTGAAATGGACCAGTAAGATGGTGAAGCTAGTAATGATGATCGTTCTGATGATGATATTTACATGGTGGGTTGTTCTTCAAGCTCATAAGGAGGAGAAACATTAATTGAGGTCATAAGTGCAAGGACAGCTACAACCTTTTGGGATTGTATCAAACAGGTACAAGTCTTTCTCCCCCCTTATACTCTTGAAGTTGATGTAGTGTAAGATTTTGAAATTCGTAACAATGACTTTGAATACTTAAGAGCTTTGATGATCAAGAAGTATGATGGTGGTATAACTTTGGAGGAAGATAGACAATTGTTAATGAATGTTGTTGTGGCTCAAGAGAAATACTATAACACTAGGATCAAAGTTGTTAAGGTAGATGGGCCTCAGGCCAAACCTAAAACACCCTTGCTCACAAGCATTCCCAAAGAAGCTCCTAGAAGGGAAACACCTGCCAAAATCTCTATTTTCCCAAGCAAAAATTACAGTCCTCCTCATGCCCAAGCTACCAAGAATCCCATGCCATCTAATGAATTTTTTTGTTTCCCTTCCAATGCTACCCTGCCTAAAAATTTTCCATATGACATAGCCCAGGTATTGAGCCAAATCAAATTGAGTGTTCCAATCATTTAGTTGCTTAGGATTCCTAAGCATAAGAAGAGATCATTTGAGTACCTAGGCTTGAAAGAGGAGAAGAGTACCCCAAGTATAAATGTAAATGTTATTAAAACTCCTCCTCAGATCATTACAGACCCTGAGACACCACCAGTAATAGAGGATCTTAGAGAAACACCTAAGGTATACTTGATGACATCCTTGGTTGATTCCTAATTGAATGTTGATCCCTTCTTCACAAATTTGATCATAAAGGATAGAGTAGTTTACAATTTTATGTTTGATTTTGGTGCATCATGTAATGTCATGCCTCTAGAATTCAAGAATGAGTTGGATATCAAAGTGACAACATGGCCTATGGAAAATGTATTGCCATGGAATCAAGAGAAGTGTCTGGTTGTTGGTTATGTGAAGGGTTTGGTAGTGCAACTTACATCTTATCCTGGGAGGAATTTAAAATTGGATGTTGTAATTTTTGATTACCCTACCAAATGGGATATGTTATTGTCAAGAAATTGGGTTGCAAGTGTTGGAGGGAGTGTCCAAATGGATATGTCTTTCACCACCATTCCCATTAAGGGCAGCCTTGTCAAGCTCTATGGAGAAAATAAAATGTTGCATCTAATTGAGGACCCAAACAATGATTCTTATGAAGTATTATTTTCTAATGTTGATGTTGATAATTTTATTGGCTTTGCTGATGGAAAAGAAGCACAAAATGGATCAGTCAAAGTTCCTTGAGTAGGTGAGGTTATCCTTGGACCTTGCTATTTGATGGAACTTACTCCAAATTTGGAAACGGTGCTGGTATAATTCTAATTTCTCCTAGCTTGGAAGAATTATTTTTTTCCTTCAAGCTTAATTTTGAATGTACTAACAACATTGATGAGTATGAAGCCTTGTTGTTGGGTTTGAGAATTACATGGAAGTATGGTGTTAAGGACATAATTGCAAAGGGAGATTCAGAGCTAGTTGTCAAACAAATAAGAAAATTGTATGCTACAAAAAATCAGTGGATGAAGCAGTGCATAAGCATGCGGTTTGGGATATAATTGAGATGTTTGATTCTTTCAATATTGTGCACTCATGATAGAAGTTTGAATGCTGCTACTGACAAGTTGGTAGTGTTGGGGTCAAGATTTGGAGTTTGCACCATTTCACCTTATTCTGAGTACAATGTTGAAATGTTAACTAGGACAGATGTCCCTGACAACATCAAGCATTGGCAAGTGTTTTATGATGATGCTCAAGTGAAAAGGTTCTTGTAAAATCAAGGTGAGTTTGTACAGATCGGCATATAGATTGGGAACCAATGGTGTGTGTGACTGAGAGAGGAGAGACTTTGTTTGGAAAAGATATTATCTAATTTAAAACTAACACCATTCTTAGAGGCCTTGTTGCTCGTGAGTCTAATTTTAACAATGTTGATTACATCTTCAATAGAAACATGTTTTCCTCAAGGGATGTGGAAGAGCACGACTTGGGAAAAAAAGGACAAACCAAGGAAAGTTTTGTTGGGAAACAATTTAAACAAGGAAGAAAAACAGTCCTACCTCCAAGTATTTGAAAGAAATATCAAGACTGCCTTGCCTGGTCATATTCAGAACTGAAAGCATATAGAGAAGACTTGTTTTAGCATGAGATCCCTCTTGAAACAAAAGAAAAACAATTCAGACATAGAAGCAAAGGCCAATTAATCCACTCCTCTCCATGAAAATGCAAGATGAATTGAAGAAATTGAAGGAGGGAGGGATCATTCAGCCCACAAGGTATTCATCTTGGGTTGCAAACCTTGTGCCAGTCAGAAAGAAAAATGGAGATATCAAACTTTGTGTAGACTTTAGAAATTTGAATAGAGCTTCATTGAAAGACAATTATCCTTTACCAAACATGGAGAACATGTTGCTGTTAGTGACTAGATATGAATTGTTGTCTACCTTGGATGGTTTCTCTGGCTACAATCAGGTTGCTGTCTCAAGGAGTCAGAAAGATTTAAAATTGTGTTTACCACTCCTTTGGGACCATATGTTTATGTGAGGATGCCTTTTGGTCTCATGAATATTGAGGCTACTTTAAAAAGAGCAATGGATGTTGCTTTTACTGGTTATATAAATGAATTCATTGCAGTTTATCAGGATGATGTGACTGTGTTTTCAAAGAGTAGAAAAGATCACTTGTAGCATTTGGAAAGAATGTTGGTCAGATGTAGAGAATTTAAAATTTCTCTCAATCCAAAGAAATGTCACTTTGGGGTGTAAAATGCCAAGTTGCTAGGTCATATTGTATCAAAGGCTGGTGTCATGATTGATCCAGAGAGAATAGAAGCAATCAACAAGGTGCCAATCCCAAGAACAAAGAAGGGCATCCAATCTTTCTTTGGGAAAATCAATTTCATTAGAAGGTTTGTGTCCAATTTTGCTGAGTTGACTCTTCCTATCACACGCATGTTAAAGAAAGATCAAGTTATCAAGTGGGAGGAGGCTGCTATTCAGGATTTTGAAGGAATCAAAGAGAGCACTTAAACATGCACCTGTCTTAGCAGCTCTGAATTATAAGAAGCCTTTCCAGATCTTCTCCTTTGCTTCTGAAAATACTATTTCATCTATTTTTCTCCAAAAGGATGAAGATGGGGCTCGAGAGGCCTATTTCCTTCTTTAGCAAGGCTTTACAAGTTGCTGAGTTGAAAGTATACAATCATGGAAAAACAAGCATTTACCTTGGTGAAAGCAACAAAGGTTTTCAGGCCTTATATCCTAAGTTAAAAAGTTGTTGCTTATGTTCCCCACACCATGGTAAAAGACATATTATCAGAGATGGAGATCTCAAGTAAAATATGTAGATGGTTGAACAAACTGCAGGAGTATGATATGGACATACAAACCACAAAGTTGGTAAGAGGTTTGGGTCTTGATAAGCTCATGGCTAAGAGAAACCTATAGACAATTGAAGTGAATGAAGTAGAGGAAGAAAGGGAAGATGTTTTTGAGAAGTTAACAAGTTCTGAGTGGTACAAGGACGTAATATTTTACCTCAGGCACCTATGTTTCCCTGATCATTTAAATAAAAATCAGAAAAGAGCACTCATTTTGGATTCTCAAAAATACATCATTATTGACTTTCTGCTGGCTTGGAAGAACCCTAAAGGTGTCCTCTTGAAATGTATAAATGAAGATAAAGTTCCCAAGATAGTTGCTGATTTCCATGGATGAGTTTGTGGAGGGCACTTTTATGAAAGGGTTACAACATAAAAAAAATTGAGAGCTCATTATTGGTGGCCTACTCTTTTTAAATATGCAACCCTTATGATTAGAAGATGTGAAAGCTGTCAACATTTCTCTAGAAGAATGAAATCTTTAGGCTCCCTTCCTTTACAGCCTGTATCAATTGAAGCTCCTTTCAAACAATGGGGAATGGACTTCATTGGTGAAATTTTAGACCCTTCTAGTGATGGACATAAGTGGATTATTGTAGCAACAAATTACTTCACCAAGTGGGTAGAGGCAACCCCACCAAGAAAGCAACACACCAAGTATTTATGGACTTCTTGTTGAATCATATCATATATAGATTTGATGTGCCAGTAAAAATTATTGTTGATAATGCCATGTGCTTCAGAGATAAACCCTTGATGACAATGTGCAAGGATTATGGAACCAATCTGACTTATGCTTCAAACTATAACCCTCAAGGAAATGGACAAGCTGATTCTAGCAATAAGAACTTATTGAAGATCATTAGGAGAACCTTGGAGTTGAACAAGATAAAATGGGGTGAACAACTGAAATTTGTAGTTTGGGCTGATATAATTACTGCCAAAAGAGCTACTGGTAAGAGCCCATTTGAGTTGGTGTATGGAAATCAAGATATTTTTCCCTTACATATGTAATTATCTTCATTTCAGTTTGTTCAACAACTTGAAGATCAAGAGGTCAGTCCATATGAAGCAAGGATTAATCAAATTGTTAAGCTGGATGAAGAAAGAAGAGCCTCCCATAAAAGGCATGTTAGATTTAGGGAGAAGTTGAAGAGGTCTTTTCATAAGAAGGTCACTCCTAGGGATTTCAATATCGAAGATATGGTTTTGTTCTAGGACAACATAAATGAAGATAAGGGAAAACATGGTAAATTTTATGCATTATAGATGGACCCTTACTCCATTGATATCATAATTGGTGAAAATACTTTTTTTATCAAGGACTTAGATGGGGAATTGTTTGAACTACCAGTTAATGGCAAGCATCTAAAGCATTTCTTGTATTATCCCCAAATTTGAGGTATGCACCAACTTGTACAGTGTATAGTGTTTGGCTTTTTCTCTATTTTTTGTATTTTGTCAGTTCGTGGTTTGCCTTAGTGTGTGGCAGCCATTTTTGTCAATTTCTCAGCTAATTTTTGGTGGCTTTGGCTCATGAATCCTTTTCCCAATGGATTCTTTTGGTATTTTGTCTACATTGTTCTTGTGGCACTCACTAGGAATGCCCATCCCCAAGTAGGAGCCGATGTTGGTGCCCACTTTGACCCTCCATCATTTTACAATGTTTTTCCCTTTGCTCAGCATGCTCTGAAAAGTTTTTCCCTTTTAAGATGGATTATATAATGTTTTGTCTCCATTTTTATGCCTTGAATTGTTTGCTAACTCATTTGCCTTACCCCTTTCTAAGAGAAATCCAGAGTTTTCTTGTTTTTATCCTAAATGTTTCAAGTTTGCGAGCTCTATCATTTTTTCCAACCATGGAGGCTCGAAATTAATTAATTTTTACTTGTATGCAATCGACAATCCTTTTCCATGGTCATAAAATGTTAGAAAACATGTTTCATCTATCCTTTGTTCCAAAAATTCTTCATCCGTAAAGAAAAAATTGAATTCGAGCATCCCTGGCATTTTTTTGTGTTTTGACAGCCAGACGGGTGTCATTTACCCATCAAATTCATCTTCAGCGTCCTAGGGCATCGCTGGAACCTTTTACGTCCTTTGACAGTCATACGGGTGCCCTTTGCCCATCAAATTATAGCTCACATACTTTTGCATATGTGGATTTTTCTAATTGGCAGTGGGGATGCGGATTGGTAGACGACTTAGAAGAATCTTACTTTTGGCAAAAGGGGACGAAGGTTGTGAAAAGGGCTGCGGGTCCGCCAAGTGAATCACAGAGAGACATGTGGCTAGGACAGAGGGGAGTGTGAGCCAGTAGAGGAAAGTTGTGTTTTTAGCCTCTATTTGTCAAAGGGGTAAAAACATTAAATGGACCCATGAGCTCGAAAGTAAAGGGTTGAAATTCATTTGAGAAGTCAAAGGCGGAGGTGCGGGAATACACAAGGAAATGTTACAAAATTTTCTCTGGAAAAATAAGATTAAAATATGAAAGGAGGAACACAATTCTGCGGTGAATCAGTGATAAACACGTGGCAAGGACAGAGGCAGAGGCACGGGTCCACAAGAAAAATTGAGAAATTTTGCAAATTTCCAAAAAGAGGCAAAATGCGTAAAATCAAACCGTGATTCCTACGGGGCCCACCTTGGGACACGTGTCAAGCTCAAAGAGGCATAGAAAAATGTCAATTTTTAACATTTTTCCTCAAGTGTTGAAAAGTCAAAAAATGATCCCAAACCCATTTCCAATCACATTTTGACACGTGGAGGGCTCAGATTGAAGTGAGAAAGGAAAATCGATGGCAACTATACATTTTTCAATTTGGCCGCCATTTTTTCTCCAGGAAGTGTGGAAATGTGATTTTTGCATCAATTTTCACCAAATTTTTGGTGAATTCATGTCATTTTTGCCTTCAAGGATTAATGGAATCCATTTGAAAATTCAATTTGTAGATTTTAGGTACTTTTGAAATGAATTTTAGAGGGATAAGGATGAAATAATGAAAGGAAGGGGGTCTGCATGCTTTAAGCATGAAAAACGTGCCTCCACAATGGATAATGATGTGAATTTCTCAATGATTCACCTTTTTTTGAGGCACCTGGAAACTTTTTGAAGGTTTTTCTTTTGGATGTCCTTTTTTGTGAGTCATGAGTGAATTTGTAACAAACTAAGATGCCATAGGATATTATTTTCTTGGGAAAGAATTATCAAATGTAACAAATGATATATAATGCATGTTTTTTGACATGCAAAATGTCAGGAAATTGAAAATCATGAGAAATTTTTTTAGAGAAGCTCATCTTCTGATAAACCCTCCAAAAATGCTAATTAATGTCTTCTGTGTTTGATATTCATTCATGTTGAGTTGGTTACAAGTGTATAGCCATCACACAACTCTGAGATTGTTCCTGAAGCTCTCCCCTTCTGATGAATCTAATAATCTTTTGAATTAATCTATGTTATTTTGGGAAATATGATATCTTTTATCATGTTTAAATGTCTACAAATATTTTTCCTTGTTCTTGTTGCAATCTTGCATTGAAATTTTTAGGAATCACACAAATCTTATCCTTATTGATTGTTTAGTGGCACTTGTAATTTCATTTTTCAGAAGAGCTTTCATCTGGCATTGAAAATAAGCATTTTAAAATCACTTCACCTTCATTTTGTTGACAAATATTTCTTGTAATCCTTTGGGGGTACCTTAGGCATGATTTGATGAGAGATTTTGATGTTTAATTAGGTCCTTTAACTAAAGATTTTGTGTTGAGGTCTCAAATATTGTGTGAAGAGTGTAAACCTGGGCCTCCATTTGTGTATTTTTTCTGGTTGAAAGAACATCATGATTTTTTTGAAGAATTTTATCTAATAGTTATTCAAATGTTGTAGAGGTTGTCAAAGATCTAGCATATTCAAGTTTGTTTTGTTAATATTCCACCAAAAAATTATTCTAAAACAACAAATCCTACCCCATACTAACCCTTTTTTGGCCTGTATACCCACAAAAGATCAAAATCCATTTGCTAAAGTATGCAGAACAGATCAGGATTTCAAATTTCTTTAGTAACCCTTGTCTTGCATTGAAATTATCTCCATAATTTGGGAGTGACAACTTGTGAAAGTTATATTTGGAGTGTTGATCATATTTTCCCAAGGCCCTTTCCATACTATTTAAACAAATTGAGGGATATCTTCATCTCCTTCATGATTTGAGGGTTACAAAATAGGCTATCTTACCTTGGTTGAAGGGAACAACCTAAAATAGTTGGGACAAGATCAAGTCCTATTTTAGTGATATCCATCTCTCCACAAATCTGAGATCCTATTAGATCACATCCCCAGCTACAAAATGACATACATCATGATCTATCTACCTTCAAGCTTCATGTCATATCTGTGATGTTTCTCAGACTGAAAAGGAGAAAAAAATTAGGTACCAACAAGCTCACTCAAGTTAGATGGTATGGCCAATTTGGTCGGGTCACCCAGGTTAGATGGTACAGCAAGGCTGGTCAATTCACCCAGGTTAGACGGTACAACAAGGTTGGTTAGGTCATATTTTTCAACACGTATGGAAAATTTTAGATGCCCTTTGCACCCCTCTCATTTGCATGACACACAAGTTGTTCGGGTCACTCAAGTTGGATGGTATGGTGATGTTGGTTGGGTCAGCTAGGTTGGATGGTATAACAAGGTTGGTCAGGTCACCAGGTTAGATGGGTACCAGGGTTGGTCGGTGACCACTAAAATTTATGACCCACATAATTGGATGACGTCCAAAACCCTAGGGTTCGACGATCAAAGTCAGGTTACGCATGGTTAGACAGGTCATGAAGTTGGACACCTGTGTGGTGGTATGGTGCATTTGGATAGGTTACATGGTTGGGCAGCCCACGAGTCCCAAACAGGCATAGGTAGGTGGTTAAAAGACAGATCAACAACTATATTTAATGTAATATAGCACCCATGTCTTTTTCTCATAGAAGTACCCTCAGGAAGAAAAATTTTATGGATGCCCATACCTCTTTAATGATAGTTAGTGAGACATTTCTTACGTATTATAAAATCCACCTCATTTTTAAGAGAGACATTCTAGGAGCTAGGAAAACTCTTGCAAAATTTTCCCTTGACTCCATTTGAGTTGTAAACTTTCTCCTACGTCTAGCAAGTGCATTTATTCCTATGATCATTAATGTAATGGTATGTGCACCTTATAGAGCAAAAAATTGTGTTTTGTGGTTTTTCTCCACCCTTTCTCATATTTTTTGTTTCTTTCTGCCTCTCCATTTTGTGTTTGTTTTGTGTGCATGTATTTCGCATTTATAGGTGTAAGATGATGTGTTTCATGGAGTGAAAATGGAAGATGGAGTTTGGGTTTGTGTCACTATTGTTTTGACCTCACCCAACTCTATTTTTCACTCTTCTTTTTCCCTCAGTAGAGTATCTCACCCCTTTTTCTGGTGTTATCATCCCATTAGCCTAGGATTTCCCTCTTCATGCACTTTCTCTCTCTCTCTCTATCCCCTTAGCATTGTTAGGATAGGTGTAGCTAGGCATATTTTCTGCATTAGGATTAGTTTAGCATTAGTAATAGGTAGAGGAATCCATTCTTCTCCAGAGTTCCATCTCAAGTTTACAAGTCCCATAACTTGAGATATGGACCCATGTTAGCAGCATTACATCGATTTCCCCATTCACACTCAGGCCATTTGGGGGGTGTTGTAGTTTTTCACTAATAAATTTAGCATGGCTGGTGGGACAAGTTTGAAGCACATTACCACTTCATTTCATCAATTTGATGTTTTTTTGGTGAGATTCAGCGTTTGGAGGTACATGTAAAGCACATCTGACAACTCCATCTATTCAACAACCCATTCTTTGAGTTGTAGACTTTCCTTCCATCCATTTCCACCCATTTTTCTTTCCACCTCTCTCAATATTCTTCCATTCCATGAAGTTGTGCAATCATGACCTCAACCCCTCTTGGAATTCATGCATGCAGCAGCAATTCCATTCAAAAATACCTCCACATTTACAACATATATTCTTAGGGTAATTTAAACCACCTCCAAATACATATTGCAATGAAGATCAGCAGTTTGCATACCCATATGAGTTGGATGAAGATCAGTTTGGTTATCCACCAAACTATGGAGTTGTTAAAGAGCTGGGGTATACATATTTTGGAGGCTATCCTTCACTTGGAGACTTTGAGTTGCAGCTAAAAATTGAAAAATTGGAGACAGGTATGATGCAGGCCTGGGCTACACATCTAGAGATAGAATTCAAGATTGGATTTAGGGTCCTTTGTCCATGGTAAGTTCCTAGTCCAAGCCATTTTAGCCCACAAGAGAAAATTGGCTACGCAATTGACATGTTGCCCCAACTTGAAGAATAGATTAAGGATGTTGAATATTTTGCAGGTTAATGGGAAAATTCATCATTTCCATCTTATTGTTCTTTCCCCATTCCCCAATAAGTTCCATCTCAACTGGAACCTCAAATCCCAAGTTTACCACCTATTTCTCACATTGTGGAACCCATTTCTCCATCCCCTAGTCTTCCATCCCATCTTTGCAGCTCTACCCTTTTTCTTTCCAATTCCAATTCCCCTCCACAAGTGATAAAATCAATAACTTCCCCACCCACCACTCCTCCCACTTTCCTGAGTCCATGTCAGGAAGAGACTCAAAAATCTAGTCAAGGGGAGCAGCAAGAAGAAGAGCTAAAAAAATAAGAAATGATTAGAATCTTAGTGAGATTGGCTCTTAGATTCAAGATTGATAAAATCCCCTTGATGGAGAAACCCCCAGAGGAGGTTGAGGTCAAGCAATAGGTGGTGGAGGCTACAATTTTAATAGAAGAAAAGTGAGAGCAAGAAGAAAATGATAAACAATCGATATGTTCCGAGTGAAATTTCAATGACAGTGCCCTATTTTCAAAGGTTGTTGACCCATCACCAGTTGTAGGACAAGCGAGGAAAGAAGTAGCTACTCCAAATCCAAAAGAGGAGGAGTGCATTCTGGCTATGGAGGAGAGTATCATAGTTTCAAAGGCTTCAAATATAGAACAGGTCGTAGAATAACCTTCATTTATTCCTCCCACTTCATCCCCTTTGATATTTAATGTCAAAGAAAAGTTTGAGCCTTCAAACTAAATGTTCAATGATGAGGGGAACCATGATGAGAAAGTTACAGATTAGGAGGACACCATGTAGACACCATGTATGAGGTTGAGCCAATGTCACAGGACAATTAAGAGGAAGATTATCTATCTGACTTGGAAGATTACTTCTACGAAGAGGATCCCATGGAGATCACATCATTTTCTCCTCCATCATCCACCTTCCAATCACATGAATCTTATTCCATGAAGGAGAGCATTTAAGGAAAATAGCCTGCATTTCATGATGGCCCTATGGAACCATGGTTGGAGGATCCAAATCTTCCATGTACTTCACACGTGGAGGAAGGAAATAGTGATGACACCATTTCCACACTGGTCATCAAGGAAGAGGATCAGTTTCTTACATAAGAAATGCAAATCAAAAAACAACATGCATACATCCTCTTTTTTCAGGAAGGTCCAAAGGAAGACTCCATTTTTGGAGTTGAATTTCATAGAAATGGGCACATCCATCGGATCAGATCGTGCCCAATTAGATACTTGGATTCATTAAAGTTGAGGGAGAAGCCAAAACCCTTCATTTCCACTTCAAGGCATGAGGATGAGTATCAAAGCACCAAGGGTCACCATCAAAACCTCCAAGATTCCAATGCCAATCAGCTTGAGGAGGTATTTTTTATTGATGTTGGTACTTTAATGATCTGGATGGAGGATCAGCCTCTTGTCTATTTTTCACTCATAATAACAACCATGTTCAATTCCAAATCATATACATGGCTACCTATTTTGAGAGAGGGAAGTTACTTCTCCCTGCCAACTACAGGATTTGTTTGATCTCCCTTTGCCTTTGGTTAGAGTAGAGTAGGTAGGTTTTCTTTCTGTAAAAGAAATGCTTGTCCACACTCTACATGCTCCACTTGGGGTATGTATGATTTTCAGTTTTGTACATAGCATGTGTTATGGCATGTTGTTTCTCTTTCATGATCCATTATTTAGAGGGGGCATGTTTTCATGAGAAAAATCAGGCTCCAACAACAGTCCCAGCCTCTCTGAATCAGATTGTGTTCCCATGACTTCTGCAGTGTTTATGCTTGTCACGGAATCATCAATTGGTTTCATTTCATACTTGACAAGAAATTAGATTAAGGATAATTTAAAATTGGATTCAACCTTTTTCCTATAGATCATATTTACTGAAGAACAAAATTAAAAGTTCAAGACAATTTTCCACTCTCACAAAACCTTAATTCAGGTAATTTTGTAATTAAGAGGGAAAATCTGAGTAGTGGCAGGCAATTCCAAGTTCAAGCATCAGTGTTTTAATGGCTCAGGGGTATAATTCACATTTTAGGATCAGTTTTCATGTGTACCAATATTGAATCAATGCCAAATGGATGTTTCAAGGCCACTAGTCACACATCTAGCAGGTAGATGTTCCCAAGAGGTCACAAATTGTTATCTATTTTTACCCCTGGTAAAATAGATAGATTGGGAGAATGGGTTTGATAATTGGATAGTGATTCATGGAGCAATCAGGAATGATACATCTGATTTTTCAAGTTGGGGAAGCATATCAAGTGATTCAGGGAAGTTTCGGAGGTCTTAAGGACATCCATCAGAAGTAGGCTTTCGGGCCTTAAGGAGTGTGCAACGTGAAAGAGGACATGAGCCTCAACAGAAGATTCTAGTAGCTGTGTTAGGAATTATAAGTCCAAAAAAGTTCCTATGGAATTTATTTTCCATTCCCTACATGGTGGAAAATACTAGACATCTTGAAGCATCGTACACTTCCCAAGGTAGTTCATTCTACTGGCGCACAACCAAAAATATCAAGAAATAAGGAACCATTTAGAGGTGATAAATTAAAATATTGATCTTAATACCACTACCATTGGATTCAATGGGTTTTTTTTATGAAAAATCATATAAAATTTCACCCCAAAACTCATCCGGGAGCTCAAGACATCACCTTCCAAAGTTGGCCTCCTGGGGTTGGTTGGTTGGGTTAAACATCTGGGGGTTGGTCAAGTAGGTTGGAAGCCCAAGTTGGATGGCTCACCCAGGTTGGTTAGGTCAGCCAGGTTGGACAGTACAGCTAGGTTTTTTGGGTCACCCAGGTTGGACGGTATGGCAAGGTTGTTCGAGTCACCAAGGTTAGACGATATGGTGAGGTTGGTCTAGTCACATTTTTTGATGCGTATGAATAGTTTTAGAATCCCATCAAACCCCTCTCATTTTTATGACACAAAGGTTGGTCGGGTCACCCAAGTTGGATGGTACAGTGAGATTGGTTGGTTCACTAGGTTAGATAAGTACCGGGGTTGGTCAGAGACCACAGAAATGTACGGCCCGCATATGTGGATGATATACAACCCCCAGGGTTAGATGGTAGAAGTTAGGAAAGGCATGGTTAGATGTTTCATGAATTTGGATGCCTAGGTAGTGGTATGGCATGGTTGGATGGGTTACATAGTTGGGCATCCCATGAGTCCCAAATAGATGCAGGTAGGTGGGTGCAAGACTTATCAATAACCATATTTAATGCAGTATGGCACCCATGTATTTTTCTGATAAAAATACCCTTAGGAAGTGAATTTGTATGGGTGCCCATTCCTATTTAATGAGGTTTGGTGAGACATTACTTATATATTGTAAAATTTGTCTCATTTTTAAGAGAAACATTATGGGAGCTAAGGAAACTCTTGCAAAATTTTCCCTTGACTCCATTTGATTTATAAGCCTTCTCTTGCACCTGAAAAGCATATTTATGCCTCTAAGCATTAATGTAATGGTTTTTGCACCTTATAGAGCAATAAAATCATTTTTTTGTGGTATTTCTCAACCCTTTCTCATGTTTTATTGTTTCTCTATGCCTCTCCATTTCATGTTTGTTTTTTTGCATGTATTTCATATTTACAGGTGTAAGATGTTATGTTTCATGGAGTGCATATGGAAGATGGATTTTGGGTCTATGTTACTATTGTTCTAACCTCACCCAGCTCTATTTTTCCCTCTTCTTCCCTCGGTAGATTATCTCTCCCCTTTTTCTAGTTTTATCACCCTATTAGCGTAGGATTTCCTTCTTCACACACTTTCTCTCTCACTTTGTCCCCTTGGCATTCTTAGGATAGGTGTAGTTAGGCATATTTTTTGCATTAGGATTATTTTAACATTAGGATTAGATAGAGGAATCTGGCCTTCTCTAAAGGTCCATTTCAAGTTCTCAAGTTTCACAACTTGAGATATGGACCCATGTTAGCATAATTACACTGATTTCCCCATTCACACTTGGGCCATTCGGGGGGTGCTATAATTTTACACTAACATTCTCCTACAAGACATGCTCTGTAATTCATGTCTATAATTACCCTCAATTTGTAAAATGGCTAAGTTCTGATTCAAACCTTCATGGGCATGCCCTAATTTGCTATACTCCCACATACATTCTATCACCCTATACCCACGTGCATAATCCTTCTTCACTTTAACACCTAGGTTATACTCCATCATCCCAACACCTATGTACCCTCAGCATAATTAGATAAGAAGGGTTATGGATGTAATGATTGTGGCATTCCCATCGAGAATGAGGAACTTTTCCATGAGGAATATGCTATAAGTAGAGTTGTGATACCCATATTTAAGGTTATAGATATACTAATGGAAATGGACCACATAAATCCAAATCATCCCAATGAGATATGGAAGGTCTAGTGATGGTAATGATATCATTAAGGTGACTAAGATCATGTAGGTAGGTATGTTAATAGTATAAATGTCGCAAGTGAAAGGAATTAAGAGGTTCTGTTTCTGGTTTACTATCAAGGGAGGCTAAGTGATAGGATCCAGACCCATACTTATGCATGATAATGTATGGTCCAATCCAGTTGGGAGAAAATTTTCCACGTTAGATCCTTTCCATAGTATTGACATTCTAAGTTTCTTTTAAGACAAGTTCATCGATGTTAAAGTCACGTTCCTTGAGGTATTTTTTATAAGTACATTTAATGCACTCTTGAAAGACATGATTGTGTTAAAGGGTGATCAAGTGATGCTCATATAGAAATTCAAGTTGGGCTAGATGTTCCTAATGATATACCATGTTAGATGTGAATTCATAGAGAGAGAGACATAAGGATGGGATTTGGACTTGAAGAGGAAGAAAGGATTCAAAGTCATAGATGAGAGAAAAAAGAGTACCACCTATAGAGGTGCATATGTTAGTATGATAGGCCCAAAGGGTGAGGGAATGTGAATATACTAATTACATCTTAATGTGTTGATGGTTTTAGAAATAATGTTGCAAATATTTTATTAGTGGCTTCAGCTTGGCTGATATCTTGAGACTAGTAAGGAGAGGAGAAGCTAATATTATTGTTAAAATAATCACAAAGCGTGTTGAGGTATTTATTTTCAAAGGAATTTTTTTTGTCTGTGATGATTTTATGGGGAACTCAAAAGTGGAATATTGATGTGCTGATAGACAAAGACAACGATTTTTCTAGCTATGGTGGATTCTAGTGGAATGGATTCCACCCATTTTATGAATTATTTGGTAACGGTGATGATGGAATGATGACGTTGAGAAGAGTTTGGATTGATGAGATCGATGAGGTTGAGGCCCCATTGTAAGAAAAGCCAAAGGTCTTGAGTGAGATATAATTCCTAGCTAGGGATGCAGATAAGATTGAAATGTTGTTGATATTTAGTACACTTATTAATATATTCACAACAGTATTTATTGAGAGTGGGTCAGTAATAGCCTAGGAGAAGAACGTATTTGGTGATAGCCAAACCACTTAAATGTAGACCATAAATACCATCATGGAGTTCTTAGATAGCTTGGGTATATTCATGTGATTTAAGGAAACATAATAGGATACCATGTAAGCCACGTTTGTAGAGAATGCCTCCAAGGATGACATAGTAGTTAGACCATTAAAGGAATGACCTCCTACCATTTTTAGATAGGTTGGGGGGAATTTTGGATATGGATAGATAGTCAAATATCTGGGTGTACTAGATATCAGATGGAATGGTGTCAATGTGATTGACGCAAGGGATCTTATGGACATGAGATGGCTGATTGAGGCAATGGACAACAACAAAGATTTTGGATTCTTCAGTTTTTCATGGGATGAGAGATGTAAGGGATTCCTTAGTTTCTACAAAGAAATTATATTATTGAGGGATGGATTGGATAGTGTATTTTTCAAAGGATTCAAGAAAAAATTCAATGATGTCCTTGTATTTCTAAAGGACTTCATTTTTTCATTGATATTTCCCTTTGACTTGATTAATGATAAGCTAATAATCACCATAGATGTCAAGGATTTGGACACCGAGTATAACAATAGTTTCAAGGCCCAAGATGAGGGCTTCAAACTTAGCCATGTTTTTAATACATTTGAATTTAATCTTATAAGTGATGGGGATAGGGGTATTCTAGGCAGGAATGATGATAACACTAGTACCTCCCCCCTTTCCGACACTTGGATCCATCAAAGAAATGTGATCTAGGGTATGGATGGATTCATCTGGAATTTATTTGGGATGAAGATGACTATCTAAAATAGGTGCTTTGGCTAGTTGATCAGTGATAGCCTAACCTTTGATATATTTCTGAGAGATAAACTCTAGGTCAAACTCATTTATGAGCTTGATCCATTGAGTCGTGTGGTTGTTATGATAAGGCTTAGAGTGCATGGTTTTTATAATACTGAAGTTAGTGATGACAAAGGTTTTATGATTAAGGATTTAATTTCAAATTTTATAAGTGGCAAAGAAGAGTGCGTAACATAACTTTTCAACTTCAGTGTAGCGAGTTTCATAATCAAGAAGAGTGTGGATAATGTAATAGACAACTTGCTCCTTTCCTTTCTCATTTTGGTGCGCCAACATGGCACCTAGAGCGTGATAGGATGTTAATATGTAGAGGTAAAAAGCATCCCCTTCGAGTGGAGGTGTGAGCACTGGTGTAGATTAAAGATATTGCTTGAGATCGTCAAAGGCCTTTTGAAAATTGGCATCCTAATTAAATTTGGTGTCTTTGCAAAGGAGATGATGGAAAGGTTGGTTACTGTCAAAAATATATCAGATGAAATGGTGGATTTTATTGAAGTTTTCCCTGAAGACTGCAAATTTGCTTAAGATTGGAAGGAGGAGGCATCTCAATGATGTATTTTATTTTAGTGGGATCAACTTCAATGCCCTAGATAGAGACGATGAAGCCAAGGTGCTTTCTAGTTAGTACTCCAAACACACACTTAGCAAGATTGAGACGAAGGAATAATTAGATAAGACATGTGAAGAGCATTTCAAGGACAAAAAGATGGTCCTGTTGATGCTTGGATTTACCCAAGATGTCATCGACGTAATCCTCTACGGTTTTATGGATAAGGTCATGGAATATGTAGGTCATGGTACATTAATAAGTAGCCCCTACATTTTGTAAACCAAATGGCATGACACAATAATAGAAGTTTCCCCAAGTGGTGATCAAATAATTCTTATGTTGGTCTTTTAGTATGATGAGAATCTGATTATAACCAAAAAAACCATCCATAAGAGAAAGAACCTCATGGCTGGTTTTCACATTGACTAACTGATCTATGTTGGGAAGGGTAAAGTTATCCTTAGGGAAAGCAAGATTTAAATCTCAAAATTCGGTACAGATGTGGAGCTTTCCAGAGGCTTTACCAACAGGCACAATATTGGAAACCCATTCGGATAATCGATGGGCTGGATGAAGTTAGCATAAATAAGGCATTGTAACTCTTCTTTGACAAGGAGGGAAATGTGAGGATGCATGTGGTGAAGCTTCTACTTAATCAACTTAGCATTGGGGATGGTGAGAATTTTATAGATGATAATGGATGGATCAAGGCCTGGCATGTTAGAGTACAGCCATGTGAATGCCTAGATATGTTTGGAAATAAATGTGGTAAAGGCATCAATATCTTGTGGGTTAAGAGATTAGATTAATTTAAGGACATGAGGCTCATGTAGAGTCCTGAAATTGATCTTGATAGTGGATTCATTGAGGAGGGTGGATGGGTCAGAAGGTAAGGTCTTATGAAGATAGGAATCCTATGCCATAATGTATGAAAGGATGGATTTATCATCAGTGCATTGGAGAATATTAATGGTAGGGTAATCCTCCTCTACCATTTCATGGAAAATGAGAGGAAGGGACCTAGTTTCACCCCCAGTCTAATAAGTGATTGGTCCCATGGTGATGGTGGAGACTAAAAAAAAGTTTGGAGGAAGGGACACAGTGACATCCATGTCCATGGTGTCTTTGGATGGGGGGATGATGGATGATGAAGGAGATGTAAAAGAATGTTATGTGAGGGTGTCAGTGGGTTGTTGCTTAAAACCCATTCCAAATTTCTCATGAGGTTCATTGGATTGGTTGATGATTAGATCATGCATTCTTTGTTTCTAATTTTTTAAACCAAATCCCTTCTATGCACAACAGTAGAGGTATGTATAGGTGAAGGATTTATCATAGACGAAATCAAATCCATTGGTGTAAGGTTTGGTATGCAGTTGATTATCAATATGGGATGAAGGAAAATCAATACCTCTATAGATGAGCTTGGTTTTGAGGTTTGGTAAACTAAAGGAAATGATATCCCCAACATTTGACTAATACATGGGTTATTTATTTGGTTTACCAAGTCTATTGAGGGAGGGAAAATAATTAAGATTGAGGATTTGATACTCCCTCAAAGATAGGTGTTGCATCACATTGTCAAGGGATTCGTCATTAGGTTGGTTAGATACAAACATAGAATAACTGGTGGATGTTTCAGAAGATGAATCTTGTTTTGGGATGAGCACATCATTGGGTCGATAAGTCATGACATGATTTGAAGGGAGGAAGTTTGGTTAGAAGGGTGTGGATATTCCCCTCATGTTCATATTTGATGCAATAGTGGAGGGTTGAGGGTACAAAATGCATGGCACCAATCCATAGACACTCAAGTAAGACATTTTATTAAAACTCCTCTTCAACAATATATAATACTTCATGGAGGATTTTTTCACCAACACGAATGGGAAGGATAATTGTGCCCAAAGAAGGGGCTACGTCATCACTAAAGGTGTGTAGAACTGCAAGTGATTGGGTGATGATATATTTGGAAATTTTAATTTGATCAAAGGTGTGAGATGAGATAATGTTAATGTTGGCATCATTATCTATCATAGAGTAGTAGATGAATGTGTCGTTGATACGGAAAGTGATGAAGAGGGGAAGGTTATGATGTTTGGGTAAAATGTCTAGAATTTTTTAATCATCAAAATAAATGGTGGCAGAAACGATGAGAGCCCTGAAAAGCACCACAAAGTGATTATATTCTTTAGATGAGATAGGGATGTGTTATAGGGCCTTAAAGAGGGATCGTCGGTGATTGGGTGAGCTTTAAAAAGCATCTTAAAGATACATCTTAAAGAGGATCTTGGTGGAGTTGTTTGAAAATTCTCTACTCAATGGTGGATGATTTATAGGTTAGTGGCATGGCTAATATGGATACCTTATCCTTAGATGAATAAGGGGATAGAGTGATATCTTCCTAAGGAAAAGTGATGATAACATTTGACTTGGATTGTGTAAATGGTTGAGGCTTGTGAGGATGAGAATGGGTGGTAATTCAGAAAACATGAATGTAGAGGGGAGGACCATCTTTAAAATATGTGGATGTGGGAGGAGGGACAGTGACGAAATTCATAGATGAGGAAGAGGCCTTGGATGTTATAGACTTGGTTAAAATAAGGGGCTTGGATGTGGATTGGCTAATAGAAAGTGTTGGTGCCCATTTTGATCTTACACCACCTTTGGCCTAATTTTCTTTTCACTCTGCATTTCTTGAAACATTTTCTACATTTTTAATGGGAAAAATTAATTTTTTGCCTCTGTTTCCATGCCTTAATCCATTTGAAAATCATTTGACATGCCCCATTTTGCAAGAATACTCAAGTTTTCCCTAATTTTTGCCCTAAATTCTTCAAATCTTTGGGCTATGTCATTTTTTTCCATTTTCCCGATCGTGGAAGCTAAAAAATGATCATTTTATACCTATATGCCTTTGAAAATCTATCCCCATGGTCAATAAATACTTGGAATCATGTTTTATCTGATTCTATTTCAAAAAATTCCATCCTTGGTGAAAAAATTGGATTCTAGGCACAACTGGAAAAATTCTATGTTTTTGACAATCAGACGGACGTATTTTAGCCTTTAAATTATTACTAAGAATTTAGAGTGTACATGGTGGCATCTAATTAGCTGAGGAGAAGTGGGGAAGCATTATAACTTATAATTTTTTGCCTTTTTTACAAATGGGGCATTTTCAGGCCTAGGGCTTCTCTTTTTCGAAATTGCCTATGTGGCATGTTTTGATTGGCCAAGGAGAAGCAGGGGATCAGATTTCCTTGGATATTTTTTACTTTTATTTTGTAAAATTTTTGAAAGTCAAAACTAGTCTGAAACCTCATAGCCAATCATAGGTGGACACGTGTCCTAAAAATCAAAAAGGGAAAAGTGGGCCAATGGGGGACTTAAAAGATTTTTTGCCTTTTTGGAAAAAAGGGAAAAAGATGTGGAAAGGTCCGTAGGGCCGCAATGGAAGAGAGATGGACATGTGGCAGAGCGTGTCGATGGGCCGGTGGAGGTAAAAGGGAATTTTCTCCCTTTTGACATAAAGAATTAGTATGGAAATTTGAAGCGTTGGGCCACAAACGAACCACAGGGGACACGTGTTAAGGACAAAATCAAAGGCATGGACCCACGGAGGTAGAGTTGAAAATTTTCCCTTGGTGAAAAAAGGGGTTAAAACATGAAATAAGCCAGCGGATTTTTAGCGATAAAGCGGATGACATGTGTTAAGGACAGAGGCGAAGGTGCAGGCCCGCAGGGAAAAAAGTGAAACTTTTCCAAACTCCAAAAAAGGGTCAAAATGCACAGAATTGAGCCACAATTCCAATGGGACCCACCATATGCCACATGTCATCACCAAAATTCAAGGGCGGGGGGATGGAGAAAAGATTCAATTTTTTCCATTTTTCCAAAAATGTTAAAAAGTTAAAAAGTGAGCCCGAATTCATTCCCAATCATATTTTGACACGTGGAGGGCCCAGATTGAAGGAGAAAGAGCAGATCAAGGGTAACTGTACATTTTCATTTTTGGCCACCATTTTTTTCTCCAAGAAGTTTGGCGATGTGAATTTTGCATCATTTTTCATTGAATTTTTAGTGAATTCGTGTCCTTTGTGCCTGCAAAGATCAATGCAAGTGGTTTTAGGGATTAATTTGTATATTTGAGGTGTTTTTGAAATAAATTTTTAGTCAGGCCCATGCAAAATGTAAAATATCAAATTATAAATTTGTTGAATCAAATTTTTCAATGATAAGGATGAAATGATGAAGTGAAAGGGGTCTACATGCTTGGAGAATGAAAAACGTGCCTCCACAATAAATAATGATGAAGGATTTGTAATGGTTCACCATTTTAGAAACACCTAGCAACTCTTGTTGCAAAGTTGTTAAATGTCCCTATCTACGAATCGTGTTAGAATTTTGTAACAAACTTGATGCTAGGCATATTCTTTTCTTGGAAAATAAGGATCAAATGTAATTGAAAGTTATATAATGCATGTTTTGAGACATGCAAAAGGTCAGAGAAACTTAGAAATTCACAGGAAAATCTAGGAAGAATCCCATTCTCTGAGAAACCACCTGAGAACCATTTCTAATTCCTTTTTGCATCAAATTTGTATCATGTTGAGTTGGTTTCAATTGTAAATCCATCAAAAAGTTCTCAGATTGTTCTTATAACATTCCCCTACTGATAGATTTGATCATTTCTGGATTATTCTGTGTTGTCTCTTGGAAAAAATTTCATGCACTTATGTTTCAGAATGTTTTCAATTTGTGTTTCTTATTCTTGTTGTCTTGTGTCTAAAATATCTCTTGATCATACATGGTGTCATTTATTTTTTATAGTTTAGTGGCATTCGCAGTGTCACATTCAGAAGATCGTTCATCGAATAAATAGATAAACAGATTTAAAAACACTTTACCTTCCTTGAATTCTGAGATTGATTGTAAACCTTTGGGTGCACCTTAGGTCATGATAAAATAGAGGTTTCTGGATACTTTTTTGGTTCATCTGCTTTAATACTTTGTAGCAGGTTGTCAAAGATTGTGTGGAAGAGTGCAGATCTAGGCCTCCATTTGGTGCACATATCCTAGTTGAAGGATTACCTTAACCCCTTTGAAGCATTCTGTTGTTTAGGTATTACAAATTTCTTACAAAGGTCCTCAAAGAATCTAGAAAATTCTTGTTAGTCTTGTCTAAAATCTCCCACCAAAAATTCATTCAGAATAACTAATCCTACCCCATACTACCCCTACATTGCATTATGTGCCAACAACAGAATATAATCCATCTACAAAAATGCACAAAGAAAATCATGATCATACCATGTCTCTAGCAGCCTCATCCTTGTCTTGAAAGCATTTCCACCATTTAGTAGTGATAGATCTATTGAGTTTGAATAATGGAAAATTGATCATGTTTTCCTAAGGCCATCTCTATACAATATGCACAATATAAGGATATCTCCACCTTGTTCACAAAATAGAGGCTGCAATATAGGTTCTCTTACCTTGGTTGAAAGGCGCAACCTAAAATAGTGAGGATTAGATCAAAATCCTTTCAAGGTGTTACCCGCTTCTTCAAATCCTGAGTGCTATCAAGTCAGATAAATTACTTCCCCGACTACAAAATGACATATAAATCATTTATCTACCTATGAGTGTCTTGTAAAATCCATGATGTTACTCAAGTTGTGAAGGAGATTAAATCTGGGTACCAACACCAAAATGGCGTCGTTGTGTGGAACTTGTTTTGAATTCCTGGGAAATAATTTACACTACTGAGATTGATTTGCTAATTCATTTTCTATTCCATGTCTATTTAGCTCATCAACAACACCAAAATGGTGATGTTGCCGGGGACATTATTTAGTATTTCAGCATTTCAGATCCCTGGTAATACTTCTTTTGTGATTTATGTGTAATTACAAATCTGAGTATCATTTTCTAATCAGATTTGTAAGGATTGAGTGAAGATATGAGTTCTGCCTAAAAAATTTATCATTTTCAAGTAGTAGTTGCACTTCATTTGCATTTGTGATTGATAAATTCAAAGAAAGCAAGCTCTGATCTATAAATTTTGGCAAGATTTTTAGTGTTGATAGGTATTTGACAAAGTATTTTAGTGCATTTGCACAACTAGGGTGAAATTCCTTAGTGGCAACTCCATGCTGATTTGATCTTGATAAATACCAGTGTCTTAACCTTTCTGTCATTTAATTCGGTGTTGCTAATCTCTTCAAAACTAGAAGGAAGAAGATCTCTCTTCATTAGAGACACTGCTAAGAAGTTGTTTACATATTCAAGAAACTCAGAGTTGGAAGGGAGAAGAGTTTGGAATGTTGTTAAAGGTTATACATCAGGAAAAGGAATATCCATTGGTGAGAGAGATCAGCCTTTGGTAGAGGATTATCACTCTTGTTCAAGTGACTATGATTTAAGAAATCCACTCATAAACTTGTTTGCCTCAGCTAGTGAAGGTCCTTGTGATGTACCAGGTAAGTTCCTTCTCTAATCTACACCTCTGTGTTTTAATTCAAATAAAACTTTCCAAGAAAATTAGCACTTAGAGAATACCAATTTTGTGAACCATATTCTTGAGCCCCAAAGACCTTGCACTCCTCATCAGCTTGTGTTACCCCCAAGATCACCTTCACCAAACAATACGGATCAGCCTAGACCTCCATTTGTTGTTAACACCTTTGGTCCTATAGAGTTTAGAGGAATGGATGGTTACCCAAATGTTGTCCCACAAGATGTCAGAAATAGATTACCAAAATTCCAAGGTAACAATGCAATAACTAGTGATCAGCATCTCAAACTTTTTTTTAACATGATGGAAGATTTTGAGATAGAGTTTGAAGATGTGTATATTAAATTGTTCATTAATACACTAGAAGAGGATGCTAGGGATTGGTACAAGGCTCTGCCTAATAATTCAATTGATTCTTGGACTGAGATGAAGAACGCATTTAGGTTACAATATGGTGACAAGTCTAATCCTGGATTTCTCTTGTCTTAGTTTGAAAATATCAAGAAGAACCCCAATGAATCATTCTATGACTTTAACACAAGGTTTAATAAAACTTTGAGAAGGTCTCTTGTTAGTCTGAGGCCTTATGATGAGTCTTGTTTAATCAAATATGTAGATGCATTTGATAAAAAGGTAGCCTATTACATAAGAGACAAGAATCCTACTAATCTACGACAAGCTTTCACCATGGCACTTCAAATTGAAAACAATATCAAATTAATTGGGAAACCTCTTAAGAGAGATGGTGTAAAGATGATAAACCCTAAAAAAACCTCAAGCTAGAAAGGGTGCTAATTTAGAGGAGGTTGTGAAAACTTTGGCACAGGATATCAAAGAAATCTCATATAAGTTGGCAAGAGCTGAGAAAGAAATTGGGAAAACTTCACAAGGTCAACAAATAGCACAAAATCATGACAGATTTGCCAATCATCCTAGAGGTGATCAAAGGGAAAATTATAGAGGAAAAGGACCCATGGGGTCTGCAAATAGACATTCTCAAGCACGTGAAGGAAGAGTGTTACTTGAACCCCTAAATTTTAGGGTTTATACTGTTAAAGAAGTTGTTGATATTGATTGGTGTGATAGGTGTTTTCTACTTCATCCTCCATGTGAAGTGGACCAGCAAGAAGGTGAAGCTAATAATGATGATGGTACTGATGATGATATTTGCATGGTGGGTTGTTCTTTAAGCTCACAAGGAGGAGAAACATCTACTGAAGTGATAAGTGCAAGGACAGTTGCAACCTTTTGGGATTGCATCAAACAGGTACAAGTTTTCCTTCCCCCTCAAACTCTTGAATTTGATATAATGCAAGATTTTGAAATTCCTAACAATGAATTTGAATACTTAAGAGCTTTGATGATTAAGAATTATGATGGCGGTATTCCTTTGGAGGAAGATAGACAATTGTTGATGAATGTTGTTGTAGCTCAAGAGAAAGATTATAACACTAGAAGAAAATTTGTTAAAGGAGTTGGGCCTCAAGCCAAACCTAAAACACCCTTACTCATAAGAAATCCAAAAGAAGATCCTTGGAGAGAAACACTTGTCAGAAGCTCTTTTGTCCCAAGCACAAATTATAGTCCTCCTCATGCCCAAGCTGCCAAGAATCCCTTGCCATCTGATGAATCTTCTTGTCTTCCTTCTAATGTTTTTTTTCCAAATAGTGTTCCTTATGACATAGCCCAAGTATTGAGCCAAATCAATGTGAGTGTTCCAATCATTGAGTTGCTTAGGATCCCTGAGCATAAGAAGAGAGCATTTGAGTACTTGGGATTAAAGGAGGGGAAGACTACTCCGAGAAAAAATATAAATATTATTGAAACTCCTCCTCAAATCATTGTAGACCTTGAAACACCACCAGCAGTAGAGGATCTTGGAGAGACACCTGAGGTATATTTGGGGACATCCTTGGTTGACTCGCAATTGAATGTTGATCCATTATTCATAAATTTGATCATAAATAATAGGCTACTTCACAATTGTATGTTTGATTCCAGTGCATCATGTAATGTCTTGCGTCTAGAAGTCATGAATGAGTTGGATATCAAAGTGACAGTAGCCTATGGAAATTGTACTACCATGGACTCAAGAGAAGTGATGGTTGTTGGTTATGTAGCTTCATCTTATCCCAGGAGGAATTTTAAATTAGAAGTTGTGATTGATGATTACACTGCCAAATGGGGTATATTATTGTCAAGAAAGTGGGCTACAAGTGTTGGAGGGAGTTTCCAAATGGATATGTATTTTTCCAACATTCTCATTGAGTGCAACCTTGTCAAGCTCTATGGAGAAAAGAAGATGTTACATCTAATGGAGGATCCAAACAATGCTTCCTATGAGGTGTTGTTTTCTGATGTTGATGCTGATAATTTTATTGGTTTTTGCTAAGGGAAAAGACCACAAAATTGATCAATCAAAGTGCCTTGAGCAGGTATGTTCTCCTTGGACCTTGTTATTTGATGGAGCTTGCTCCAAATTTGGAAATGGTGCTGGTGTAATTCTGATTTCTCCTAGATTGGAAGAATTTGTTTTTTCCTTCAAGCTTAATTTTGAATGTACTAACAACATTACTGAGTATGAAGCCTTGTTGTTGGGTCTGAGAATTTCATGGAAGTATGGTGTTAAGGACATCATTACAAAGGTATATTTAGAGCTAGTTGTCAAACAAATAAGAAAATTGTATACTATAAAAAATCAGTGAATGAAACAGTATAAGCATGCAATTTGGGATCTAATTGAGATGTTTGACTCCTTCAATATTGTGCACCGTGACAGAAGTTTCAATGTTGTTACTGACAAGTTGGCAGTGTTGGGGTCAAGATTTGGAGATTGCACCATTTCACCTTATTGTGAGTACAATGTTGAAGTGTTAACTAGGCTAGTTGTCCCTAACAACATCAAGCATTGGCAAGTGTTTGATAGTGATGCTCAAGTGCAAAGGTTCCTAAAAAATCAAGCTGAGTTTTTTGATCAGCATATTGATTGGGAACCAATGGTGTGTGTGACTGAAGGAAGAGATACTTTGTTTGGAAATGATATCATCCAATTGAAAACTCACACCATTACTAGAGGTCTTGTTGCTCTTGAGTCAAATTTTACCAATGTTGATTGCATCATCAATAGAAACATATCTGCCTCAAGGGATGTGGAAGAGAATGACTTGGGAATAAAGGAAAATCCAAGAAAGTTTTGGTCAGGCAGAAGTTTAAACAAGGAAGAAAAATAGTCCTACCTCTAATTGTTGAAAAAATACCAAGACTGCCTTACCTAGTCATATTCAGAGCTTAAAGCATATAGAGAAGACTTATAACAACATGAGATCCCTCTTGATAAAAATTCCAAACCATTCAAATAGAAGCAAAGGCTAATTAATCCACTCCTCTCCATGAAAATGTAAGATGAATTGAAGAAACTGAAGGAGGGAAGGATCATTTAGCCTACAAGGTATTCATCTTGGGTTACAAACCTTGTGCCAGTCTGAAAGAAGAATAGAGATATCAAACTTTGTGTAGGCTTCAGAAATTTGAATAGAGCTTCATTGAAAGACAATTATTATTTCCCAAACATGGAGAACATGTTGTAGTTAGTGACTAAATCTGAATTATTGTCCACCTTGGATGGTTTCTCTGGCTACAATTAGGTTGTTGTCAAGGAGTCAGAAAGATTTAAAACTACCTTTACCACTCCTTGGGGAACATACGTTTATGTGAGAATTCCTTTGGGTCTCATGAATGCTGGAGCTACTTTCCAAAGAGAAATTGTTTCTTTTGCTGGTTATATAAATGACTCCATTGCAGTTTATCAAGATGATGTGACTGTATTTTCAAGTAGTAGAAAAGATCACTTGTAGCATTTGGAAAGAATGTTGATCAGATGTAGAGAATTTGGAATCTCTCTTAATCCAAAGAAGTGTCACTTTGGGGTGAAAAAGGCCAATCTGCTTGGTCATATTGTTTCAAAGGTTGGTGTCATGATTGATCTAAAGAGAGTAGAAGTAATCAGCAAGGTGCCAATTCCGAGAAGGAAGAAGGGCATCCAATATTTCTTCGAGTAAATAAAGTTCATTAGAAGGTTTGTGTCTAATTTTTCTGAGTTAACTCTTCCTATCACATGCATGTTAAAGAAAGATCAAGTTATCAAATGGGAGGAGGTTACTATTTAATATTTTGAAGGAATCAAGGAAGCACTTAAACATGCACTTGACTTGGCAGCTCCGAATTACAAGAAGCCTTTCCAAATCTTCTCCTTTGCCTCTGAAAATACTATTGTATCTTTTCTGCTCCAAAAGGATGAAGATGGGGCTGAAAGGCCTATTTCCTTCTTTAGCAAGGCTTTACAAGATTTTGAGTTAAAATATAAAATCATGGAAAAATAAGCATTTTCCTTGGTGAAAGAAACAAAGGTTTTCAGGCCTTATATCTTAAGTTCAAAAAAAATTTCTTATGTTCCCCACAACATGGTAAAAGACATCTTATCAGAGATGGAGATCTCAAGTAAAATATGTAGATGGGTGAAAAAACTACAGGAGTATGATATGGACATCCAAACCACAAATTTGGTAAGAGGTTTGGGTCTTGCTAAGCTCATGGCTGAGAGAAACTTGTAGACTATGGAAGTGAATGAGGTAGAGGAAGAAAGGTCAGATGTTCTTAGGAAATTGGTAAGTTCTGAGTGCTACAAGGATATAATCTTTTACCTCAAACACCTACATTTTCCTGATCATTTAAATAAAAATCAGAAAATATCCCTCAAGCTGGCCTCTCAAAATTACATCATCACTGACTTTGGGTTGGCTTGGAAGAACCCTAAAGGTGTCGTCTTTAAATGTGTAACTGAAGATGAATCTCCAAAAGTAATTTCTTATTTCCATGGGGGAGTTTGTGGAGGAAACTTTGTTAGAAGGGTTACAGCACACAAATTTTTGAGAGATGGTTATTGGTGGCCTACTCTCTTCAAACATACAACCATGTTGACTAGAAAATGTGAAAGTTGTCAGTGTTTCTCTGGAAGAATGAAAGCTTCAGGCTCCCTTCCTTTGCATCCTATATCAATTGAAGATCCTTTCAAATAATGGGGGATGGACTTCATTGGTGAGATCTTAGACCCTTCCAGTGTTGGACATAAGTGGACCCTTCTAGCCACATATTACTTCAACAAGTGGGTAGAGGCAATCCCCACCAAGAAAGCAACACACCAAGTTGTTATGGATTTCTTGTTGAATAATATCATATGTAGATTTGGTGTGCTAGTCAAGATTGTGGCTGATAATGCCATGTGTCTCAGAGCCAAACCATTAATGGCAATATGCAAGGAGTATGGAACTAATCTGACTTATTCTTCAAACTATAACCCCCAAGGGAATGGACAAGATGAGTCCAACAATAAGAACTTATTGAAGATCATTAGGAGAACCTTGGATTTGAACAAGAGAAAATGGGGTGAACAACTAAAATTTGTAGTTTGGGCTGATAGAATCACTGCCAAGAGAGCTACCAGTAAGAGCCCATTTGATTTGGTGTATGGAACTTGAGCTCTACTACCCTTACATCTACAATTATCTTCATTTCAGTTTGTTAAACAACTTGAGTATCAAGAGGTCAGTCCATATGAAGCAAGGATTAATCAGATTATGGAGCTAGATGAAGAGAGAAGAGCATCCCACCATAGGCATGTCAAATTTAGAGAGAAGTTGAAAATATTGTTTGACAAGAAGGTCACTCCTAGGGCCTTTAATATTGGAGATTTGGTTTTGTTATGGGACAGTAGAAAAGAAGATAAGGGAAAACATGGAAAATTTGACACATTATGGATGGGCCCTTACTCCATTGATATCAAAATTGGTGAGAATACTTTTTTTCTCAAAGATTTAGATGGGGAATTCCTTGAACTTCTTGTTAATGGTAGACATCTGAAAAATTATTGCATTATCCCCCAAATTTTAGGTATACACCACTTGTATAGTGTATAGTGTTTGGTTTTTCACTTTGTTTTTGGTGTTTTGTCAGTTTGTGGTTTGCCTTGCTGTGTGGCAGCCATTTTTGTTAGGTTCTCAGCTAGTTTTTTGGTGATTTTGGCTCATGACTCCTTTTTCCAATGGATTATTTTGGCACATGGTCTACGTTGTTCTTGTGGCACTCACTAGGAGTTCCCATCCCCGAGTTGGACCCGATGTTGGTGCCCATTTTGATCTTACACCACCTTTGCCCTAATTTTCTTTTCACTCTTCATTTCCTGAAAAGTTTTTTATAGTTTTAATGGGTAAAATGAAGTTGTTGCCTCTGTTCCCATGCCTTAATCCATTTGAAAATCATTTGACATGCCCCATTTTGCAAGAATACTCAATTTTGCCCTAATTTTTGCCCTAAATTCTTCAAATCTGTGGGTTATGTCATTTTTTCCATTTTCCCAATTGTGGAAGCTTTAAAATGATCATTTTATACCTATATACCTTTGAAAATCTATCCCTGTGGTCGAGAAATGCTTGGAATCATTTTTCATCTGATTCTATTTCAAAAAAATACCATCCTTGGTGAAAAAATCAGATTATGGACACAACTGGAAAAAAAAAAAAAAATTATGGTAGACAGGCGTATTTTAGCCGTCAAATTATTACTGAGAAATCAGAGGGTATATGGCAGCATCTAATTAGCTGAGGAGAAGCGGGGAAGTGTTATAACTTATCATTTTTTGCCTTTTTGGCAAATGAGGCATTTTCGGTCCCAGGGCTCTGCTTTTTCCAAATTGCCTACATGGCATGTTTTGATTGGCCGAGGAGAAGCGGTGGAGTTAGATTTCCTTGGATATTTTTTACTTTTATTTTGAAAATTTTTAAAAAGTCAAAACTGGCCCGAAACCCCGCAGCCAATCATAGGTGGACACATGTCCTAAAAATCAAAAAGGGAAAAGTGGGCCAATGGGGGACTTAAAAGAATTTTTGCCTTTTTGGTGAAAAGGGGAAAAGATGTGGAAAGGTCCACGGGGCCGTAATGGAAGAGAGATGTACATGTGGAAAAACAGGTCGGTGAGCCGGTGGAGGTAAAAGGGAATTTTCTCCCTTTTTACAAAAAGAATTAGTATGGAAATTTGAAGTGCTAGCCTGTGAACGAACCACAAGGGGACATGTATCAAGGACAAAATTGAAGGTGTGGGCCCACAGAGGTAAAGTTGAAAATTTTCCCTTGGATAAAAAAGGGGTTAAAACATTAAATAAGCCAGCGGATTTTTAGCGATAGAGAGGATGACATGTGTCAAGGACAGAGGCGGAGGTGCGGGCTCACGGGGAAAAAAGTGAAATTTTTCCAAACTCTAAAAAAGGTTCAAAATGTGTAGAATTGAACCACGATCCCAATAAGACCCACCATATGCCACGTGTCATTAGCAAAATTCAAGGGCGAAGGGGCAGAAAAAAAAGTCAATTTTTTCCATTTTCCAAAAATGTTAAAAATTCAAAAAGTGAGCCCAAATTCATTCCCAATCGTATTTTGACATGTGGAGGGCCCAGATTGAAGGAGAAAGAGCAGATCAAGGGTAACTATACATTTTCATTTTTAGCCGCCATTTTTTTCTCCAGGAAGTTTGGAGATGTGAATTTTGCATCATTTTTCATCGAATTTTTGGTGAATTCATGTCCTTTGTGCTTGTAAAGATCAATGCAAGTGGTTTTAGGGATTAATTTGCAGATTTGAGGTGCTTTTGAAATAAATTTTTACTCAGGCCCATGCAAAATGTGAAATATCAAATTATAAAGTTACAGAATCAAATTTTGGAATGATAAGGATGAAATGATGAAGTGAAAGGGGTCTACATGCTTGGAGAATGAAAAACGTGCCTCCACAATGGATAATGATGAAGGATTTGTAATGGTTCACCAATTTAGAAACACCTGGCAACTCTTGTTGCAAATTTGTTAAATGTCCCTATCTGCAAATCGTGTTGGAATTTTGTAACAAACTTGATGCTGGGCATATTCTTTTCTTAGGAAATAAGGATCAAATGTAATTAAATGTTATATACTGCATGTTTTAAGACATGCAAAAGGTCGAAGAAACTTAGAAATTCACGGGAAAATCTAGGAAGAATCCCATTCTCTGAGAAACCTCCTAAGAACCATTTCTAATTCATTTTTGCATCAGATTTGTATCATGTTGAGTTGGTTTCAATTGTAAAGCCATTAACAAGCTCTGATATTGTTCTTATAACATTCCCTTGTTGATAGATTTAATCATTTATGGATTATTCTATTTTGTCTCTTAGCAAAATTTGCATGCACTTATGTTTCAGAATGTTTTCAATTTGTGTTTCTTGTTCATGTTGTAGTCTTGTGTCTAAAATCTCTCTTGATCATACATGGTCTCATTTCTTGTTGATAGTTTAGTGGAATTTACAGTCTCACATTCAGAAGAGCTTTCATCTAATAAAGAGATAAACAGATTTAAAATCACTTTACCTTCCTTGAATTATGAGATTAATTGTAAACCTTTGGGTGCACCTTAGGTCATGATAAAATAGAGATTTCTGGATACTTTGTTGGTTCATCTGCTTCATGATTTTTTGGCAGGTTGACAAATATTGTGTGGAAGAGTGTAGATCTAGGCCTCCATTTGGTGCACATATCCTGGTTGAAGGAGTACCCTTACCCCTTTGAAGCATTTTGTTGTTTAGGTGTTACAAATTTCTTACAAAGGTCCTCAAAGAATCTGGAAAATTCTGGTTAGTCTTTTCTAAAATCTCCCACCAAAAATTCATTCAGAATAACTAATCCTACCCCATACTACCCCCTACATTGCATTGTGTGTCAACAACAGAATATAATCCATCTACAAAAATGCACAAAGAAAATCAGGATCATACCATGTCTCCAGCAACCTCAACCTTGTCTTGAAAGCATTTCCACCATTTAGTAGTGACAGCTCTATTGAGTTTGAATAATGGAAAATTGATCATGTACATTGTAGTAGTGAAGGTGAAAAACATTGTAGTAGTGGTAAATTTTCAAGTTTGACTAAGTGAGAGGTTGAATAAGTGTGCATGATTTTTCAACAACTATATAAGGTCATTAAGACCATAAAAAGAGATATGTAATGGTTTGTGATGTGTTTTAGATGTAGATCATCCATAATTTCTATGTTTAGAAGCATGGTTGAGTATTTTTAGGGTAGACTCATTCAAATAAGGAGCAAGTTGAGCTTCTTAAGGAGTCAGAATAGGTAAGAAAAACACAATGGATTGAAGGATTCAAAGGGAGAATCTTGTAACATGTCATAGAATGATTAAGGATGTATGTATTAAGTTAAAATAAGGAGTTTTCTTTTGTTTGAGTTATTTTTTCATGTTTACAATGGCATGTGCTAAAAAATGTGCCAAGACAGTGGATCTAAAACTGTCAATAGCATTTATGTGATGAATTCCTCTTAACTGTTAATGTGGGAAGGTTCTACAAGAGATAAGGACCATATTCATAATTTCTATAAGCCTTGAAAATGCTTGGTAAGAATTTTATTGCAATTTTTTCCTCCATAGGATCAAGCTAGGGCTTCCAATATATTGTTAATGAACTAATGAAATTGGCCAAAAATATCAGATTATCTTTGTCTTTATTCAAATTAGACATGCCCAAAATTTTGTGGTGATTAGACTAGTGCAGTGGGAGATCTCGATAATATTAGTTTTAAGTTGTCATGGAGAAGACACAGTGTGTTGGATTGCAAACAAAAATATAGAATTATCATTAAGTTTTTATTTTCATGACCCTATAATGGGTATTAAGGGTATATGAAACCCAATTGATATGTTTGAATGATTTTTGGGGTAATTCTATGAATAAAATTCCTTCATTCTAAGCAAAATTTGACTGTATAGGATATATGATTGTGTTAAGTCTCTTGAAAGGCTGCAATAGAAGACTAAGTTAGAAGAAATGCATTTGAAGCTAGTTCATGCAAGCTTGGAACACTTCAAACATGGTGAGGGAAGTCTTTAGATCCTATATTTAGGTCATGAGAACCTACTACTTGCATTCTAAACATTGGATTGGGAAACTCATTACCCTAAGAAGCTTGAGGACAGGGTATTATAGTCTAGTAGGAAGGTCATTGCTAGAGAAAAAGGGTAAGGGATTTTAATCTCTAATAGGATGCATTCAACATGTCTGATCAGGTATGAATGAACCTATGCATTCAATTGTAACATGACTTCACATGGAGATTAAGCATTGTCAAGATAACTTAAAAGGTATAAGTGCTAGTAACCAGCATGAATGGAATTTGAAGTATGAGATAGTCTTTGTAGAGGCTTGAACATTCACAATAGGAATTGATTCATGATTATATTTTTTCGTATATGATAACCTAGGTATTAGCAACCTATATATGCCAAGTGACCATCATGGAATGAGACTTTGAGAACTAAATTTGGGTTTAGTATAAACATGGCAGTGTTGTCATAAGTTGATAAATTATTCTTTTTTACAGCAAGATCCATATAGGTATGTTGAATGTCTTCTCTCCATTGAATAGGGTCATATCATACACAATTCATGCAATATATAACAAGACTCTTGACCTTCATGATAGTGAAATATTTTGGACTTAACCTAACATGCAAGGATGGACTAAAAACCTTGAACAATGCCTATGGAGGTCTTGTTAATGAAGGAAGGATGAAGTTATGCTAAGACAGTTGGTACACTAGTGAAGGCTAATATTGTGAGTACAAGAATAAGGAGGAAGAGTTTGGAGGACTTAAGGAGACAATTGTTGAGGTTGGAAAATGGGCTACTTAGGAAAAGGGTAAATGTGAACAGTGATGGAAGCTAAGAAAATTACTTAAGTACTTGTCATTGCATATAGGCTTAGAAATTAGTCTTAAATGCTGATAGAGACAAAGTTAGGTGCATGCATAATATGAATGTTTATGATTTGAGAACGTCAAGGATTAAGGTATAGGCATATAATAGGACTATGGGTATAAGTTTGAATGTTCCTAGGCTAAAGAATAATGTTGAATTATTCTAGGAAAGAGTATGTTGAGCTAATAAGGTTCATTAAGGTGTTGATGGTAAGAGATGGCATTACTCTTATGAGGCTTCATATGAGTCTTAGGTTCATATTTTTCTATAGGTATTTGAGAAACAGATTGAGGAGGAGGAATGGCTGATTTAGATGTGGATTTAGAGGAGGTTGTGGATTATTTGTATGTAGATGTTGGTTTGGGAGGAGAGATAGGTGCTTTAGATTGAGTAGATGTTTTGGATAAGGGTGTGATCCCATAATAGAAGGTTGGGGTCCTAATACATATTTATGGATGGTGGGAGATTTGGTTTGGTAGGATTTTAAAGGAGAAATTTCTAACTTCTTATGTGAATGGGTGAGTGATTTATAAGTAAGAACACCAAGGTTCTTAGATTTCAGATGTGAGGTTTTACCCTTGGCGGGGATGACAATGATTTCAATTAGGATATTTTCAAAGACAGAGCTAGGTTATGTGGGTTCATGTTTTTTTGAAGATGAGGAAATAGAATTTGAGAGTGGTTTTTGGATAATGTGTTTGATGAGATCGTAAGGGTTTATAGATGGATTTGAAGATTTAGGTACAGAAGGAGTAGTAGAAGATGAGGATGAGGGTGAGGGATGTTTTAGGGTTTTATTGGGTGATGCTTTAAAGGGGTAGAGTAGATACGGGAGTAGATGTAGATGTGGACACAATCAAATTTGTAGATTTTGATTTGATCAAAGGTATGGGTATGGGTATAGAAGAGATTCTATATGTGGATGTAGATGTGTAGACACAAAATCACGCACTTACTACTATTATCATATTGCCAAGTATGTTATTTTTTAAACAAAACTTATGTAAGAAAAGTATTCACTAATGACTCATTCCATATTCCATCCATTTTGATTGTGTGTATTTATTCTACACTTTTCACTCATACACATAGTTTTAGTCAGGTCACAGGGATACTTGTCTGTCAGTTCTTACACATCTGTCATCACTTGTCTCTGGACATTAGCGCCCAAGACTAGACACTAGCGTCAAGTTCTCTTGTCCATCCTGGGTGCCCATGTCCTCTTTATGTTTGATATTATTTTTAAAATTTGAGGTCGGTTTATTCATTTTTCTCTCTCATCTCCTGAGGAACTAGTCGACATGTCAGGTCATTAGTGTTGAAATTTGAACAAGAGATCCCTATATAAACACAACATACATACAATTATATGGGAGGACAATTCTTATCAAGGGCTATCTATCTACATAGATAATGGAACTATATTTGGGCACATTACTCTGTATACACACTACATATGAAGGGGAGATCATTCTATTCCACCCACACATTTGCATTTTTATCTAGTTATTTCTCGTTATCTTGGAGTCATTGGTGCAAGGGAGACCAAGGATAACTATTACAAACAAAAGCATATAGAACCATATTTGTTCAAAGATGTAGTGTAGTTCTCAATTGTAAGTCCAACATTGTGGCGGCTGAGGATAGTTTGAACCCTCATTTTACATTTTTACTTTCTAGGATTTGATGTCTATTTGAGGGTTTCACAAGACTGTACTTTATTTTAGGTTTACAAGTACCTCGGAGATCTAAGAGCAACATACAGATGACCAAAGGTGAGTAATTTTAAATCCCAAACAATCCTATTGGAACTAGGTTTCGACCTTTTCTTCAGACCCAAGTACCCAGAAACAAGCCTAGAATTCTCACGGGGGGGCCTGTCCCTCTCCAGGTGCCCCATTCCAACCCTTTCCTCCTCTGCTACATTTTCATGTGGTTCATTACAAAAAAAAATCTTCTATTTCATCACATTATTCAGTCCAAACTCATTGCGAGATAAGCAAAATTCAGATAAACACCTTACCCCTCTCATTTCATTTCATAATTAGAATTAAATAAATTTTGTAGCATTTATAGTCCATTATACATCATTCAGAGGAGATCTCTACATTTAGATTAAAATAAAATAATTATATTTTATTGGATCAAGATGTGGGTGTTTATATAGGGGTAATTACGGGTGTGACCAACATGGGTATAGAAGATGTAGATGTGGTGGGTTTGGATGTAGATTCAAGGGATGTGGACATAATAGATGTGGATAGGGTAGATGTGGATTCAATAGATGAAGGCATGGGTGTGGGTTTCAATGTGATTATAGATGTCAAAGGAATGGATGTGGGTAAGGTAGAAATAGGGATAATGGGAATGGATGACGATGTTAATTTTGGGTTCAAGGTGTTGATGGTGTGAGCATTGGGTGCTTGGGATGTGGAATTCTCTATTTGTTTATTCAACAAGTGATTAGGGAATGGTTGTTTAGGAGGGGAATTATTATGCAAGTGGAGATACCCTCAGTATATGAGGCATTAAACGAGGTATTTTAATGTGTGACACTTTTCAATTTCATGATCGTGGACCTGATTGTGTTTAGTGAACTGGTCCTCATGGTACCACATGGGCTTAGGGTTTGTATCATCAATAGAGTGGATAAGAGGAAGCTGGATGATATGGATAGTTGTGATATTATCAAATATTGAACTCTATGAGTCCCTGAGAGGGGTATAGTTGGGATTTGGTCGAGGAGACCTTTGTAGGGGATCGATATGGGAAGTGGATGAGGCAAAATATTTAACAATGATAGAATTGGCAACATTTTTAGATTTATCATTATGATTGGATGTCTTGGTAAATTCTAGTTTCAATTTTTTTAATATGAGTTTGATGTGGCCTTACTCAAGGGCGTGGAGTTATATTTTACAATCCATAGTGAATGCCTCAAACATTTTAAAGGATTATATTTTGAGGGGTGACAAGATGTGTTTGGCAAAAGATGGGGAGAAAAGCTCAATGAGCTTAGTTTAAAGAAGGGAAAAAGATAACATATTAATGAGACCATGCCACCTAGTGACAAATTCCATAATTGATTCATCATCATATTGTTTAATGGTGTATATATCATTGATAGTTATCTTACACATAATGTTAATTGAGAAGTGTTTTAGAAAAAATTACATGAGTTGGGTGAAAGAAAAGAGGGAGTTTTTTGGGATGCCATTATACTATTCCAGAACATGATCAGGAAAAGACATAGGGAAGGTACAAAGCATTAGATCCTAGTCATGTGTGATGAGGTAGTAGGCATCCCTAAAAGCATGAAGATGTTGTTGGGGATCCTCCTTACTGGATAATTTTGAAAACTTTGAGAGTTCCTAGTGCATATGATATGGTATGACAGGAACTAATGATTGGATGGGATCATTGTAATTTTTTTCATAAGTAAACGAGCTCTTCAGACCCAAGGTGGAAGCTTTGAGGTTTGCTAACCTATTTAACAAATCCTAAATAGGGTTGTGAGATGGATGGGAAATTGATTGATGAGGTTGTGAGTCATAAGATGTGGAAGGTTTGGTTTAAGGATGATTTTGATAATATTGAATATAGATTAAATGGTTGTGATTGAACAAGATGGGACATAGGGTTCTATTAAGAGATGGGGATATACTAAGGTGGATTTGATTGTCTTTGTTGAGAAGTGAAGATGTTAGACTAGTCCTAAGTGGGATGAATGGGAATGTGAGTAAGATGTGGTTGAGAGTTTTGGGTTGCTTGATGATGAAAGATATGGCAGAAGACATTCTAGAGAGGTGGTTGATGAGCTTGGGTTGATTCAAAAGGATGGATTTACGAGGTAATGACATCAGCATGGATTTTGGATTTGGATATTAGGATGGAATTTTGATTATGTTGTTCATATGGTGGAAGGAGAATGTGGGATTTGTTTAAATCTTTATTAGGGGTACTAATAACAACGGTGGATGAAGAGGTGATAGGGATGGAAGAAGAGGGATTCATATTGATTCAAGGAAGATTAGATGGAATAAGAGCCATCATATGATAAAATTGGTAATTTTTGGGGATTGAAGTAGAATATTGATGGGATCTAAGCTCACATTGCGCCATGGAAAGCTCATTCATGGCTAGAGGGAATAAAAGGTCGAGTTAAGTGGTGAGGACCTGTGAGGTTTCAGAATCAGAGTGATAGACATATAGTTTCTAAAGAGGGGGTCTGTCAATAGGAAGGTTAGTAGATCTGTGGAGGATGTAATCATAAATATCAATGGGGTTAGCGTCCAGGAGCTCTTGGAACTTTGAGCATCCATGAAGGATAATGGGTGGCCTAAAGGTCTCTAGGGAAGAGGCAGATGGAGGTGTAGCTGGTCTATAAGGGACTGAATGGTGATATATGGAAGGATTGAATTTAATGTGGGAATGAGTTTGGATAGAAAATGGCTCACTATAAGGAGCTGTAGCAATGAGACTTTGAGAAACCGAAGAGCATGTGATCAGAGGAATGGAAGAACTAGTTGCAAGGGAGGATGTTTGTTGGATGATGTTGTTAGAGATGGGGATGTTAGATGAGGTATTTTTTTCCATTTTAATGATTTGAGATCTAGTAAAAATGGGCATGAAACAAACAATAACCTATACAAATGTCAAAAATACAAACAAGACAAGCATCAGTGTTTTAATTATCTTGTTTTATTAGGAGATGTGAAAAATAATAAGAAAAAGGCTCATAGGGAACCTAAGAAATGGCCTTTCTAATGATGGTTTAGGGATGTTTTGGATGGAATCCTCAATATACCAAAATATAAATGAGGAATAAATATATTATGACTATGGTTTAGGACATTATATTAGGGCCTACCCCCACATTTCATGCACCACGATGATAAGGGTGTCGGGATCTTAGCCAATATACTGATAGCCAAAAAAATTATAGCACGGCCAAAACACCACTATGGATTTCCAATTGGATGATGAAATCCCAATAGTTCCACCTAGTAGATTATTTTTTATATGTGTAAGTTTTATGCATGAGTTTGGATGTGTTTGGAAGTGTTTTCGTGTAAATGTGCAACAGGGAAATTGACAATTTCTAAGAATGACAATGATACCCCTGTACTAAAATTTTCATGTTTTATCATTTTGAGGCACCCCAGATCTACCCATTCAGTCTATTAACCTCAAAATTTGTGTTAATTCATTCCCCTAGGTGATTTAGGAAATTCAAATCAACCCCCCTACGTGATTTTAGGTGTTCTTGAAAACTAATATTTTTGGGCAGTATTAGGAAGGGCTACCATTGGCCTTCCAAGGACTGGAGCAACCCCCTAGAGGGGAATGGAGGATCAAAATCCACTATTAATTTTAATTGAAGGCCTAAAAACATCATGGAAGTTGTTTTGGAATATTTAGGGAATATTTGGAGAGTTTGGAGCAGTTTGATCAAAATCAGGGTTCACAGGCCTAGGTAGCGCACAGGTCAAAACAGTTATTGAGCTTCCAAAGGTGATTCCGAGAGCTCCAAATGGAATTAGGAAAAAATAAAAACATCATTAGAAATGTAATTTCAATCCCTCTAATATGGTTAAATTATTTTTTTCATAACACTTTGGTGTAATGGGTCTGCGATAATTCTTTCTCATGCACAAGTAGATTACCAAATCAAAAATCCACTTTTTAAGGGGATAAATGGTAAAATAAATACCTCGTATCCACACCATTGTATTTATAGGGACATTTATATTCACAATCATATAACATTTCATCAAAAACTTCCATTGGGAGCTCAATTTATTGTCGTTTCAAGTTGCCCTCTTGGAGCGAGTTCAGGAGTTCGTCAAATTTTAAAAGGATGCGTGTCAACTCTAGGATCCTAGTGGGATTTTGTGTCCCTAAAATCCCTCAAGGTAAAGGACATAGAACATTGAAAAATTCACCCATTCCCAAATAAGCCCTTTGGACCCACATACAACCTCTAGGATCGCCAGTTCATCCCCTAGGTGCTTTAAAGAGCTCAAAGCTTTCACTGTCGGATCTTTGCCACATGTCATAACATAAAACACTATGTAATTTGATTTCCCTCATTTCCATTTGAGGTGAGGGACATAAGACATTTAAAAATGTTCCCAATCCCTAAGGATACTCCTGGTCACTCGTGTGACCTCTTAAAAAGTGAATTTCTAGCCCCCATGTGTCTGTCAAGCCTTCATTCTTTACCATTGGATCTTCGCCACATGTCATCACCTTTCTCACCATAGAATATAATGTCTCTCACATCCCTTTGAGGTTAGCAACATAAAACATAAAAAAAAATCCCCACCCTTGCTATACATTTTTTGAATAATTTAAATCCGGCACGTAGCCATTTTTCCCCCCATTTCTTCTACACAGCTTCACACCTTGTCATAGCTCTGTTCATGCTTGTCCAGACACTTAGTCCACCATTTTTTCTCCAAACCAGCTCTACCATTTCCAAAAAATCCTCCACTTCATGAAAAATTATAGGTCTTAGAGAAAAAATGGGTCAAAAAAATGAAGAACGGCAGAGAAATGAAGATTTTTTCACTAGATAACCACGAAGTCACCTAATTAAAAAATATTCATATCTATAAAAATACAAGTTAGATTAAGGTGCCATATTTTTCAGAATTCCCCCTTTTTCAAGACAATCAAGATGCAATAAACTGGAGGTCAAATGATTCCCTGAAACACTTGTTCCAAAAAAATTTCCATTGTGTGCACCGGCTCACATTTATCAGATTTCCCATCAATCCAACAATGGAAACGAGCTAAAAAATTGCACACTGACTTTGAATGAAAAACCTATTGCAATGGAGTTATTTTTTTTTTGAATGGAGACAAAAACCATACCTAAAAATTTTGAGTTCCATTAATGGTAGTTATGGAAGCTCCGTGCTCAGATCCACTGCCACGTGAAAATTTTAAATTTTATTTCCAGGCATTCTAGTGGGAAAAATTATGTGAAATTTGGAGGACATGATTGCAACAATGAGTTGAGTCCAAAAAAAAAAATATTCCCTCGCAAACTGAGCACCGGAAAGCCACTTTCCAAAAATAGTAAGCTTTCCTACACATGCTTGCTATCTTTGGTAATTCTTCATCAAAAGTGACTACAGCAACTATGGTGAAGGAAATGTGCACCAAAGGTCACCAAGAAATTAGAATGAGTGTTCAGAGTATAAAATAGTGAAAATGACCACCTACTAAAAATAATAAGCTCTTTAAATGGGTACTTACTAAAAATAGTAAGTCCCTAAGAAACGGCCGAGGTGAAGGTAGTGTGCATAGGACTGAATGAAGAATTTGATCACATCAAGATGGTCAAGAAGAATCAAGAATCACCTCTTACTATAAATACTAATGCTATCATGTGGGTACTCATTATTAATGGTAATTCATACTCAAGGGGCAGTTTTGGAATAATGGGACATAGAGGCATGATCTTTCAGGTCAACACCATCATTCGAGATCATCTATGGGCATTTCACATAGGGAATTCGAGACTCATCTTAGATAATTCTACAGTGTCTCTTGACACTCACTTCATGGTTGATTTTTAGGAGTATCTTGTGTGGGGTGGAAGTTACGGTCATGGGCAAAACCATTCAACAATGTTTTTAAACACTCATTCCAAAGCATCCATGAGCCCATTTGAAGGAGTTTCACATGATTTTGAAGATTCAGAGTTTCATCACATTGGAGCTTTCCATCAACAAGGATCATCAGAATTCATCAAGGACAACATATTCTCTTCTTCTTCTCTCTCTTCTCTTCATACCCCCAACTTTCTCTCTCTTATCAATGTTCTAATTTTTTGTTGGGGTTGCACTTTTTCATATGTCTTCATGTTCTTAATGTAATAAGTCACCTTTATGTTCTAAAAAGGGACTCAAAATTTTCCTTGGAAGTTGAAAAGTTTTAAGTTATGTGAGGACATATGAAAAGGTATCGGCGGTAGATGATGAGTCACCTCTCATTCTATAAATTGTAAAGCCATTCCCATTTCAAAGGATCAGTGATTGATTTTGTAAACTCAAGAGTGCATTGAGAGAACAAAGGATATAGCCAAATTCTTCCATTCCCTCATTCTCAAATTTCTTCCATTTCCATGTTATGTATAATCTATGCTCAAGCATCAATACAAGGAGTTTCATGCCTTTTTTGATGAGGAGATTTTAGAAACTTTGAGTTCTCAATATTTACTCATCTTGTTTCCATTTGTAAAGTTGTTTCTTCTTAACTTTAATGCATGTGTGAAATTTCTAGTTAATGGGTTTGGGACTTTGATTTTCTACCCACGACATTAATCCCCTCTTCTCTTTTCTCACTCCCTTTCCCACTCTCTTGACAAAATCCTCTCTAGCAAGAAATTACTAGCTTTTCCACAAGGTTAGTGGAGTGCCCCTATTGGATCCCCAGCCACAAATCCACCATGAAAATCAACCTTTACTCTCACATGCATATATGACAACTTTACTGCTTAAGTAGAGGGACTTAGATTCCCAGAGAGTTGGCAAGAAATCCACAAGTTTATCCACCTGACAAATTTTCTCACCAACAGGAAGGAAAGCTAATGTAGTAGATTAACCTCCTGCTTAATCTAGATGATCAACCAAGAATGAAAGTTTTCTTTTTAATCCTGAAAATGAAATATGAATTTTGATGAAAACACACAAAATAATATGCAAAAAGGATAAAATATGAAACAAAAAGAAGAATACATGGGTACGCTATTTCCTTTTTATTATAGTTTAGCAAGTGCATTCTCAATCCATGAAAGCAAACCACCATGCATGCAAGAAAATGAAGCTCCCACCTACGTTCTTAGTGGAAATAAAAAAATGAAATATGAACAGAATGGAAAAAAGGACCCATTGAGGAAGAACGGTTTATCCCACCAAGCGTGCCAGAATTTTTGACAAGACCTCCCACTTCATGTTTCAGGTTAGTGAAAAGTATACAAGAAATCAAGAAACCTCAAAGTATGTGATGGTTTCAATGGCATCTTGATGTAGATGATGATGAAGGTGGTATGGGTACAAAAAAATAGATCCTCTCAACTACAAGTTTGATGACCTTCACTACAAAGAGAACTAAATAGAAAAAGATTATTAATAAAGATGGTGGGTTTCCTAATGAATTCGGCCCCAAGAAAGCGACAGCTTCCTAGGATGGATGTTAACCCATGTTTTGGTAAAATAATGTAAAAACGATAATAGATAAAGGATGTAGACAAAAAACTAAGATAAAGATATGATCTGCTAAGGATATTGAAGAGATGATCTGATAATGAAAGATACTAAAAATAAACCAAACCTGTGTAGATCGACAGCGACCTAGGTCTGACTGTTACAATTGATAATGACCGATGCAGAGATGATTGAAGGATGAACTAGGACTAAGTTGGATCTGGTATAAATATGTTGGATCTGATGTAAGAACATATGTGAATGGAGATAATGTAGCCTGAGGAAAAACTGATATGGGAACTGGTAGTGTCAACAGCAACTAGGCCGAGTCAATAGCGATCGGAGTAGAAATGATCAGATCAAGGATGATAAGGATGTGGGTGTCTTGGATGGAGCAAAGGTTTGGGAAATGAGGGAAAATATGGTGTGGATAAGGAACAAGATGGACATGAGGTGGATCAAAAGTGATCAAGGTGGGTCGACAATGACTATGAGGGGTCGACAGTGACCGAATCAGGATTTAAGATTTGACAAGATATATGGATGGGCAAAGATGCATGCAAATGATCCAAGATGGCTGAGTGGATGAATAGAGCTCCAGAGGCACCTAAAAAATCCTGAAAAATAGATATGGGGAAGGAAAAACAAGATCTTCAATAAAACTTCAAGAAATAATTTAAAATGACAATATGCAAGAGAATTCCCAAGATTGTTTCAGCTGATGACAGTAGCTCCATGAATGAAGATGAAGGTAGAAAGCATGCAGTCGAAGATAATAAGTTTTTAGAGGGGTTGTAAATGAGGGATGGATGTGTTTAAATAGGGTCAACAATGACCGGATGAGTCGTCGGTGACTGGGACAGACTACAAATTGATTTCAAAAATTGGGGTATTATGACAGCTAAATTGGGGATGGTGGATTATTTTAGGGCTGTAGGACTACGTGGGTAGAAATCAAGGGGAAGTAGGTGAGAATATTAAGGTTGTTTAGATGGGGTGGTAGATTAGATTTTTAAGGGATTACAATGGGGTAGGTAAATAAATAATAATAAGGTGTGGGGTGATTAAAATAAATAGGTACTCAAGGAGGATGTGGAGGGGGTTAAAAAAATTATGTTTAGGATGATAAGTAAATAAGAGTTAGGAGGGATAATGGGGGATATAAGAGTTTAGGAATAACATCAGAGGGAGGATTATGTGAATTTATGGTAAAATAGCATGGAATGTGGGGTGAGGGGACAATGTGCCAAAAAGTGGTGTATACAAATTTTGTGTCACTTCAAAGACAACATGGTGGTTAGAAAATGTGTTACACTCACCTAACCCACCTACCCCCCCTTCTCATGATGACCTGACCCTTGGCACATTTTTGAGGGGGTGATGTCACTTTTTTTTCCACGTATAAGGGGACATGGGGGACACTAAAATGTGCCAACACATGATGAGAGAAATTTTCGTCACTTAAGTACACATCTTGAATAGTTAGGCTTATGTTTTCAACTCGCTAACTTATGTGTTTTGGCCCCATTTTCATGTTCCTTCACCCCTTGGAAAATGTTCACACTCCTAATTTCCCTTTGTCCCTTACTAAATTTGGTAAGAGACATGGGGACACTCAAAACCCATTTATAAATTTTTATTCCACCCATGAGTCTCCAGTTAACCCGGGTTAAGCAGGGTGAGTTAAGTGTTGAGTTAACTAGGTTTATGAGTGAGGGAAGGTGTAAAGCCAAAAATTAGTCATTGATAACTCATTTTACATCATTTTAACTCCTCCATTTCATGCTCCCTTGTTTTCATTCTGCCAAAAATTCTCCAAAATCCCTCATGTTCAAAAATACACCTTTGCTCATATCTCCTCAACCCTTGCTCCGATTTCCATAAGATTTGAACTATAGATTCCTTGAAAAAAATCCTTTAAGGGGAGTGTTTACATGCCTCCATTAATTAATAATGCTATTTTCTACATCCCATTTAAATGTATAATAAAAATAATCATTTTTTTGATCTACACAAATCTGGCAATTGAAATCCTCTAAAAATTGGAGCAAATGCCTAAAATGAAAAATAAAAACTTCTGCAAGTGGTTTCATTTGAATTTGACACCAGGAAGAAAAATTTATATTTTTATTAAGCCTTAATTTTATCACTTACTAATAATATTAATTCCAAGAAAAATTAAAATTTAGACACCTCATTTCATTCCCCCACGTTCGAGACACTCAAAATTGCCAAAATTGGCAAGACTAGTAAAAAATGGCTAAAATGGGACAATAATGATGAATATGCTAAAAATAGTAAATGGATGAAATGAGATAAAAATTATCACATGTTATTCCTTCACTCATTCTATAATGGTCTTGGTACTCACAAGAAATTCTACCTCAATTTTCAAGTAAACTTCCGCATCCCCCGATGTGGTGAGCATAAAGTGCCTCAATGGGGAAAATGTCAAGTTTGTCCCGAAAGATATTTCCCTTCATCCCACATAAGGTGCATAATCAAAAGGTGTACAGTATTGATTTTTTAATTCTTCTTCCCTTACTCTTAAATTTGAAGGATTTTTTGTCACATTTCATTCATCATCAGTGCTCTTGCAATGGAAAATTCATGATCATGCTTGTGTGAGAAAAATGAACCAATTTCTCCCATGTGAATGATTGATCATAAAAATGTGACAGTGTCTCAAGAATCAAAAGGATTTTCTTAATGAATTAATTTTCCTTTCTATGTTCTCATTGGTCTACTTTCCAAGTGCTCATCACTCCTCTTCTCGATGTTTTCAAGAAGTGTTGCAGAGGTTCACAATTTCAAGAGTTTTCAAAGGGGGGAAAAGTGTTCAAAAGTTCTTCATCATAGATATTCATCAATGCATCACAGTGGAATGTCACCATGGGTCAATTTTTCATCTTCGACATCATTGGAGCTGATCTTCATTGAAGGCAGAGGCATATTCATCCATGCTTTGGAGCATTTTCGCTCTCCTTTTTTCATTCTTTCTCCTCTTCTCTCCCCCTTTCTAATTCTTAATTTTACATAATGATTATATTTTGTCTTATTCACTTAAGTTACTTTATATTATTTCATTGTAAATTTCCCTTTTGATTTATAAAAAATGGGACTTATGTGCTCACTTCCTAAGAAAGTGAAAAGTCACAAGTGGAATAAGGACATGAAGAGGCGTGTGGGGAGTAGATGAAGAGTTGTATTTTAAAGCTATAAATTGGGAGATCCTCCTCACTTCAAAGAATGGTTATTATTGTTTACTAGTTCCCATATTCTCTCTATGAACAAGTGATCAAATTTACTTTATTTCCTTTTCCTATGTTTCCTCTCTATCTCAACTACATTCCATAAGTATGTACTTGTTGAATATTATGCATTGAGACTTTGTGCTTTGTGTGTTTTGTTCCTTGTTGATTCTCATGGTATCTTCTCATTGAACTCATAGATATATTCTATTTTTGGAACAATAAACTCTAATGTACTATCTATTGTGCAAATATCCCCTTGTTATTCTCTCCACACCTCTCTCTCTCAAGCTTTTTCCTCACTTGTAGTTTCTACAAGAACTTTGCCACAAGTGTAGGAAAGTACTTTTGTGTGATCCTCGGTTGAAAAACCACCCCCATTGATAGAGTAGTGTAAATATTCCATGTTTTCAATAAATGTAGCTTCCCTGTTCAAGAAGAGGGCCTTATTTCTGTACATTAGTGATGAGATTTCACTGATTTTCCCACCCAACAAATTATTTCTCCAACAAGACATTACTAGCTTATGTTATGTTATGGAAAACAATTTAATACAAATAGATGTTTCAATTTAAGTATGTTATGCATATTATCATTGTTTATTTCTAATACAATTACATAACTCCTCAACATTAAGGTTGAAAAAATTTCCTCATTTTGATCAAGGACCTCAAGGGACTAAATCCATTAATACTTTATGCTACATTATATCCAACAAATAATCACAAAGTGATGTTTTAATTTAGACTTGTTATGAATAATACTAACCTAGTTAGTTTTTTAAGATAATTATACAACTCCTCAACCACAAGGTTGAAAAAATTTCTTCAAATTGATCAAGGCCTAAAGGTCTTCCTCATTTTTCAAGGGATTACTACATATCCTCCTCTTTTTCCAGTGTACTTCAATATTGCATGAGCTTATTCTAAATTTTTTGGTGTTACATTTAATTTGTATGTCTAAATGTTTTGTAACGCATCATGTGCTTCTACATAGGTAATGGGTGAAGTCCAATAAAGGCCCAAACTAATACTTCATAATAGACACATGCATCATTTATAAATAGGCTCAAAAAGAAATATCGAAGACAATACTCCGACAAAATCCTTAATCTTGGGATTCTTTGTTAATTGAAGGATGTCCTAAACAATGGGGACACATGGTGGTATGAGCAAGATCATTCACTAATTAACCACTAAGTGTATGGTATCGATTTTTATAATACCAAGCCTTACTTTATGCTCTTGTAGATATTTTATAAATTTATGTTTGTCATCCCTTGTAATGTACCATTGAGTATACAATATCCCCTTTTATATACCCAAGAATAACTTAATTTATGTTTTTCATCACTTGCAAACCTTTTAAGTATATAATATCCATTTTTTTAGACCCAAGACATTATGTGTCTTTGTATAAATTTTCTAATTATGTTTACATCATTCTTTTCAATGTATGTGTCACTATGTGCTACATTTGTGGCAATTTGTTTGTGTTAAATCCATGAGAATCATCACAAATTTTTTATTTTTATAGCCGATACAATAGATTTTTCTAGTTAAGGTACTTACTCCAGGCATTGCTTGCAATTTTATGATTAATGCAAATTTAAAAATTATCCAATTCCTAATACACTAGTGGTTGTTCCTGGAGGAGCAAGTGTATGCCAACGTGGTTTGGGTAGTGTGGGGAGCATTAGGACTATAGATTTTTTAAAATGAAAGTTGATGTCTGCTTAGGAATTTTGGTGTTGAATGGTTTGAATGTAATAATTTTTTATGTCATTTTGAAATTTACTATGCAGATTTAGAGTGAAGATGAAGAAAGTAAAATTGAGAAAACTCTACTATCTGACTGTAACCCATCTCTGACAGGCCTTCTAATTCCCTTGTCAAATTATTGTTATTGAATGTATACTAATAGAGTGTGCATAATCCTTTTTTTCATAAATCAGTTTCATTTATTTATTTGTAGTATTTTAGGAGGTTATGGTTTACAACTTCATAGTTGTCTTCTTCATTACTAGATTGTGGAAAGTGCAGAAAGAAAATTTTCTTATGTTTCATAATACAAATTGTTTGGTTGATCTCTATTTGTAAAGATCCTTGCTCTATAAAAAAATCTAATTTCAAGCTTTCATCTAAGTAAAATGGAAATATAGAATGAGATAAATTTGGTTGTACCTTAATCATTTAAAGAAGTTATTTTGAGCTCAGATATTCTTATGTAATTTGGATTAAAATGCAATGATACAGTCAACTAATTGAGTTAATTCCCAAAGGATTCAGTGCCTACAATTATCCTGATCAAAGAAGTAGTTTTTTAGGTAAGTAACTAACCCTCTGCTTGTTTGTAGTGGGATCGAAAATATCTACATTAAATTCTTTATGTATTTGAACTTATAATAAAAATAACACTCTTGGAATGCAAAAAAGTTACGGATGCCTTTTACCGAGGTTCTAAAATTTCCTATTTTTATCCTACTAACAAACCTATCTTGAAATTACAAAAGCAAAAAATTAATAAGGAAAACTAAGTAATTCCAAATAGATTAATAATAAAATTATAGTTAGTGGTCGAACTTAAAAATATAAGTACGTGGCACAAATGTATCATTAAAAATCAAACTAATCAGTATATTTCTCTTCATTAAGAGTTACAACATCATAGTAATAATTTGTGGAGTAAGACTACATGGTATTTTTTACATAGTCTAATCAAAAAATAATTAGTGCTTTGAAGAAATATATTTTCCTAGTGAATCGTGGGCACTCATTTCTTTTTCTAGTGTTGTAATAGAAAAAGGTGTGAGTGTTAATGATAAATATCTAAGAGAAACCTTACAAAGATGCACCTTTGCAATGGGAGGCTTATAGATACATAATTAACAGTTGTCAAAAATATTTTCAAAAAACAATGTACCAGATGGATTGAGTAGAAATAAATTACACAAAATGGAAGATAATTGGCATGAAGAATGGCTTGATGTTTAAGTAGGCCCAGAGTTCTATAGGGAGTATGGAAAAATAGAATGAAAGTATACGAAGAAAGGAAGTGTGTGGGATGATCATTAAGTGTGTGGTGAAAATATTGTAGTAATAAGTTCAAATATATGTACATATAACTAAATTGTACACCTGGTTAGGCCTGTGAATGTGTACATTGTATATGTATGGTAGGCTACTCCTAGTTTTTGTAGAAATGAGAATTGGATTTCACTCTGAGGAGATTTTAGTTGTCCACAATTGCAGTTGGTTTTTGTTTTAACATTCATTTTTCCTACTTGATCCTTGTTTGAACTAGTGACATTGTGGCAAGGACATCTTCCTCTATAGTTGAGACAGTTTTTGAGTGGTCTTCTACATAATAAAATAACAACTGGTGTAAGGATCTCGTGTCATGGTCTATGCAAGTAGCTATGTTGTAGAAGTTTTCATCCATTGTAGTGTACATGTACATAATGTAATACAAGCATGCATGTTAATTATAGGTGGTGTGTCACTTTAAAAAGTACATGTGATCATAAAGTAAAGTTTTAAGTTTGTATTTTTTGATGTGTAATGTGTATGGAAGTTATTAATAAGAGTGTAAGATGTAATGGAGTTGTTTACCCTAGCTATGTCAAAGGAGGCTCGTTGTTGGAGGAGTTTTTTTGCTTTTATTTGACATTGAGATTTTATATCTTTTCGTAGATGCCTGTATCGGTCGTAGGAAAATGATGGGAAAATATGTAGCTCTTCAAGAGTGCAGACATGAAAGAGGGCTATAAATGTCACTTCTTTTCACTCTATGTGGCCTATGTCAGTGTTTTTCTTGTCAAGGGTGAGTCCCTGTGATTTGTAAATTGTTAGTGACCAAGCCATTTTGAGGGAACCTGGTGATGTGTGCCTCTTATTACTAGTGGAACCAGAACATATGTTGGGTGTGTGGTGTCCCATGGTGGTCCTATGTAATTCTTGAAATTGATAACTTCCTATGATGGCAAAGTTAGAGGTGTACAGCATGTGGAATACAATATAGAAATGACTTGACCTTAAGCACCGTTAACAAGGTTGGCCTAAACCCATAGAGTTACAATCAACATTGTTGTCTTGCCTTCACAAATGAGTTGTGTATTTATTGTTTGATCTCTATTTTTATGTTGATTATGCTCAGTGTTATTGGCAGGTTTAGGGGCCACTTTTGGTGCTTGTTATGTAAGTTGGCCCAGGAATTCATAGCGTATAGATGTGTTGCATATTAGAACGGTTGGTTGTCTATAGTGGGTATGGATACAAAAGTGTTAGACATCAAAAGGTTCCAGTATTTTTAGTGGTAATTGTGTTTGTAATATTGGATAGTATGTTTCACGAAGATGAGTTGTTTGTTATGAATACCCTGTTGTCAAAAGTTGGTGGTTAAAGTTACTACTGTTGTGAATTATAACCATAATATGTGTCCATAACTGCCAGCAATATATAAGGGTGTATATTTGATTGGGGGTAGTTGTGTTGGGTCACAAACAAGTATGACTAAGTCTCCTTCAAACAAGTTGCATTTACAATTGGGGAATTCCTCTTGTAGTTGAGTATTTATGTGGTTTAGGAGCTTTGGCCCAAAAAATCTCATTTCATCGATTAAAATGTATTCCACATATTGCATATCCTCTTAGAAATTTTCCAATGTCTATCTGTGAAGTGATGTAACTTCTAATATATGGATATGGAGAGTGAAATGAATGGTGATACTACTAATGTTGAATGTTCCTATACCTATGGGAGCTAGAAGGAGTAATCAGTTGGTGTGTTAATTTGGTATTCAATGGAGCTTCGTTGTAATTTATTGTATTAAGTAAAATTTTCATGTGCATGTTGTGCCTTGGATTATCATGTGTAGGGTTGTTAATCTTTGCCTTGTAGATGAATTTTTTGTGATTATTCGTAGTACTGTAGTCTACTCTACTAGTAAGGTGAACGAATCTTTAGAAAATAATTTTGTGGTGGGAGTGATTATAGTTGTGATATGCGTAGTTTCTTTGGATTTTGGTCCTAATTATTGTGTCTAGATGTCAATTGTATTTTGTTCCCAATGGTGGCTCCAGTCAAAGTCATGTCTACCAAGTACTTATAAATCATTGATGTTGAGGCCTCCTATCAAGTGTAGTTGTGAAAGAAGTTCCCATCCCTCCATTTTTATTAATCTTGTTTCAAGCATGTATTTTTTAAGGTTATTATATTAGAACTGTAGGTGGTTTCAGTAGCTAAATGTTCTACATGCCAATGTTGATATGTGGGTAGTAATGTAGCCTAGTTATAGGATATTGTTTTTTTGCATATGCCAACGTCAACTTGAATATTACATATTGGTTTGTATAGCAAAAGATTGTTGGCATGATGTCCTAGTAGGTGTTTTCGTTGATGAAAAACCACATTAATGAAAAATTTAATGTTTTAGGATGAATTCATGATGATGTTTGAAGTGATATCACATTGGTTTAGATGTTTATCGGTTGTAACAGTGGGATTCAATTATGCATGTTTGCTCTAGCAAGCCCATACAGGTACCTAAGAGGTGTAACTTGAAAATGTGAGCTTTTTGTTTGCTTTAGATGCATGTTTCATGTTGGATAGCATGATTTGAGGTTTCTTGAGTGCTAAGAACATTGGAATAGTGCAGGTACATTTGGTTTACTTGATTACAGGTGCTCATTGGGAGCAGGTATGCTAGCTATGAGGTGTGACAAAGTGGATTAGAGCCATTTGAGCTCATGGATGCATGATATCAGGTATATCATGGTTTATGAGGTATTTTTGGGTCATTTTGAGTCATTTCATGATGAGCATATATTGCATTTTTTCCAGTTGACCCTTGCTTTTACAGTGTGAGGACCCTAAGCATGGTAGCTATAGAAAAGTCTTAGTTTCTAGCAGATTTTGAGGTACACGTGATTGATAATCTAATGATTTGAGATGTTATTATGGATTTTTCATGGTGCTTTGAGAAAAAAAATTAGGATGTTCCAGGATGATGAATTTTGTAAGATATGATAGTTTTGGTGAGATATGGTCAAGAATTAGTGCAATTTTTAGCTCAAACTGGATCTTTTGAGTGCTCACCCTGAATGGGTGTGCTTTACACTGGGACATTTTTAATTTCAAGGATGATTATAAGGTTGAGTATATAAGGTTTCACAACAAATAATGAAGTCATTTCATCATCACATTTTTATGAACGGATGTTAAGAAGGTAAAGTAACTATTTATGCGTAGTTGAAACCCTAGCTTGGATAAGTGGTGATGAAAGATGAAGTATATTGAACCAATTCCTAAGTGGCTAATGAAATATTGATTCCAATAGTGCATTGGTAACGAAAAATTGATGATTGTCAAAATGTATAGGTACTCATTAATATTTCCTTAAAGTGTATGGTAGAGGTCATGGTGATGAGTGGGTCCACACTCTAAACATGGTCAGTTTCTAAATGAAAGAAGTGTTTTGGGAGCAAGGTTGTCCAAAGGAGTAGCATGTTAAATTGACATTATGGAATGATGATTGTGAGTTTATATTGATGTCCAAAAATAGGTTTCAAGACATGTTTATGATAGGTACATATTGTTTTGAATGATCTCCATTTTGGTTGACTGGTCAAAGGGTAGTTTTGAGGCCATCAAAAAGTAATGTTCAATGTAAAGTGGGCTATAGCTTGGAGATATATGGTGGAGTTTGATAGGTGATTCAAGTTGTGTAGGAAATATATATTCAAATATATTTCCAGTTATATATGAAATTTTTCTCATAATTAGGTTATAATTTTTGTGGTTTCTAGGTCATTTTTTGGACAAGAATATTTTTTCTAGTACAGGACGGGATCAAGATCTTATGTGAAATGTTTGAGGTTAATTTAAGACATGAGATGGATTACGCATGATGCTTTCTATCACCTATGAAGTTTTAATAAGGAATGAATTATTCATATAAGTGAATTCATTTAGAGGTACTTGGTTGTTCCTATAAATATTGGTAATCAACTAATCTTCAAAAATAAATTTTTGGGTAGGTTATATTTGGTGAAGGACAAAAGTTATTGTAGGTTTCAAGTAGGTGAATGGTTTCAAGGCTTCTAAATTTTGTTATAAGTGTATTCTACAGGTTCTGTCCATTTCCATTTATTTGTTACATATGACATATTTTGGTTATGTTTTTGAAGTGATATAGAATGGCCTAGATCAGGTTTCCCAGGGTCCTGAAGGGTGTAAGGAAACAACTAGTTGTTGTACAGATTGTACAAAGAACACTAGGCCCATTAAATGAAATAATTTTATTGGCTGAGTTAAATGTGTGACCATATTATAAATTTTTTAGGATGTTGATTTTTAATATGTAAATTGTTTCTTTATGGGTCATGACTAAGTTTACTGGTCTTGATGTTAGGCCATTTTTTATCTTTGTGCTCATAGGGATTTGAGCCTTTTTGGCAGTATGAAATGGGTGTTTTTGGATAGGCCGACCTATTTGGGTCAACTGTGACTGTTATAATTTTGAATTTTATGGATGTTTTTATGATGTCATGGGTTGATCCAAAGGAGGTAAAAGGTCTTGATTTTTTAATTTGAAATTAAGAGGATGCTTATAAAAGTGATTGTTTTAGTGTGTTTTTTGAGAGCTAGTCTTGCATGGAGTGAAAAAGTGCGACCCATAGGTGAGTGAATTGACAGGTATGAGGGAAAAATTTTGAGAGGATGATAATATTTTTTTCAGGTTGAGGATAGTCATTAACATCATGATCTACAAGATATTAGAAGGAAGACAAGTGAATAAAGAAGGAAGAAGATTGAGCAATTTTTATGCCCTAGGGAATGACCTAGGGTTTGTGAGCTAAATAAGTGGTATCTTTGTCAATTGTGGCAGTAGCAATATACAAAGATAAAACATATTCAGGTGGCTAAGTTAGTTCTTGGTCATCCTATAGGTGTTGTATCCTCATTTTTGAGTGGTTGTCTTCACTAAATTAGGGGTTGGTGCTCTTTGTAGGGTTGGTAATCTACTAAACTAGAGGTTTGGTGCTCCTTGTAGGGTTGGTGTTCTACTAAACTAGGGGTTGGTGATCCTTCTGGGGTTTGTACCTCACTAAAATTGAAACATGACAATATAATATATATTTTTTTAGGTGGATTTTTCTTCCCCTTGAGGGTTTCCTACTTAAATAGTTGGTGTCTTGTGCACTCTCTTGCTCTTGCTCTTGCTTATGGTTTTTTATATGCTTAAGTAAACACATATATGGTTCATGGTTGAATAATTTTTTGTATGAATGATAATAGATGATGTATGGTAAATGAATTGAAATTTTTATAGGACTGGTTCACCCCCCCTCTCAGTCCATTGTGCTTCCAACAATCGGTATTAAAGTAGGTCCTTGAAAATCAAGTCTAACAGTTTGGAGGAGATCCTAGAAGCACAATATGGCAAAGCAAATCAGGAAAGAGAATCATGAATTTAAATCCATGGCCAATAAGGATGAAGAAACCATAAAATATCTCAAGATTTAGTTGGAAAATTCCATTTCATATCTGAGCACAAAAGAAGAATAATGCTATAAAGGAGAAATAAGATGTCTGTTCCAAGTATGAAGACAAGTTGAAGGCCCTTGAATCTGATTTGAAGTATGCAACTAGTGAGTTGCATATGCATGAAATATTTTATAAGAGCTCTAAGGATCTTAATGACATGTTTGAGATTCAAAGAGGAACAAATGACAAAACTTTCCTAGGGTTTGAAGGAGAATAAAAGAAAGATGAACATGAAGTTGGTCCTAGCACTAAACCAGTTGAGAAGATGACTAAGAAAGTTGATCCTAGAAGGTATAACTCAGTTAGACAACCTAATTCCATGAGGTATGGTCCTTCATTCAATGGTTATTTCTTTGTTTGCCATAATTTTGGTCATGAAACTAGATATTTCAAAAGGAGGCTTTCTAGGAGTGATAGAGCTCTCTTAAAATGTGAATGTTACTCATGTTGTGAGTATGGGTATAGAGCTAAGGATTTTGGTTGGAAAATAAGAGTGTTTGAACCTAGGAGGAACAAGAATGTTGTTATTTTTTTTAATTTCCATCAATCAGGTCATATTGCAAGATTTTTTCAAAACAAGAAGAATTTTATTCCAAGATCTGATCCAAAGGACAAAAAGGAGGTTTCACAAGTGAAGGAGATTGAGAGAGGTGATTCTCGACCCATCATGAAGAGTTTGAATGCTATCAAGGATGTTAGAGCTACCAAGATAGAAAACAAGGTTCTTATGTCTATGACAACTCAAAGAAGCATGTTTCCCCAAGTTCAAGAAGAGCACATGTTTTTGAATGTCTTCCAATATCCTATGCAAGATAAGTTGAAAAACATTGGTCTTTGGGACACTACTAAAGTTGTAAGGTATATAAACTAAATTTCCCCTTTTTTTCATGAATTTTTGATGTTGATAGGTGTCTGAGTTCTAATTTCTTAAGTCCTTGAGTGATCTATATCATGATGTAAAGGTTATTATGTTTTTTATAAGGTCTAGACACTATAAAATGAGTTTGAGTCCTGTCATGAGCATTTTGAGTTTGCAATCTATCATATTTTCTAGTTTTTGTACAAGGTGCATCTTAAATTCTACAAGAGATGTCCTCAGAATGTCTTAGTATATCTCATGATGTTATAATGTGAGCATTGTATCCTTATGTTCCTGCAAAGTTATTAAAAATCAAAATATGTATGTTCATATCATGCAATGATTTGTCATGTTATTCATTCCTTCAAAAATGTGTCATGGTAGAAGAATATGTTGTGTCTTCATGAGTCAAGTTTCTATAATTTGTGGGTCTGAATCTGAAGTTTTACGTTCATGAAAATATTATCTATCAAGGGGGGTTACAATGTTTGAACTTCTTGTTGCGTCTATAAGGTTTTTTAGCTGGTTATGATGTCTTTGCATCCAAATGTTTTAGACGTTTGGTAATATATGTCTAAAAGTGCAAGTGTTAAGACTTAAAGGTTGTGAAGAAGTCCTTATTGCTAGTAGTCAAGATTGTTATGTTGAGGTCTAAGGATTTTGATCAGTATGTGTCACCAAAGGTTTCAGTCCTTGAAGGGATCTCATGAAAGACAGAGATGATATCAGGTGGCACTTAGCTCTATGTCAATTTGTCATATTATATCTTGAGTAAGTTACATATGTCGTGAATGAAGCTTCTTATCCCAAGGATTTCATCTTGTCAACTCAGTCATGAATAATATTGTATACCAACTTAAAATATTGGCCTCAATTCTCTGATGTATCAAATTTGATGTCCCCAAGTCAATAAATTATTGTAAAATCCTTGTTAAGGGTCATCAAGGTTGTGCCAAAGGTTTGAAAAATTCTAGAATCACCTACATGAAAGGATAACAGAGTAACTCTTATTTCTCAATGATGATAAAGTGGACAAGAGTGTGCTCATCTATGCTAGAGGGTTTGTTGATTCAAAAACCTAGGAAGCTAAAAACTTTTAGGGATAGACACACCAATGTTGTACATATATATATTCAATTTAAGCATATAAGTAATAAACATGGAAATTATACGAGAAGAAAAATACACAATATATACCATGGTTTACCCAATGTGGGCTATTTTCACCAAGAAACATCCAATCTTTTATTTTTTTCTTTATAGAGGAAATGCAATGAAGATTTTCCATCTTCCACACCTCTCCGGAATGTATAGTATGTTTCCTTCACAAGCTTCACTCAACTCTCTCCAAGAATATCTTCTTACAATTATCTTAGGGATAATTTTAAGAGGGCTCTGGTAAATTAGAGGTTAAAACTCCTTGGTGAATATCCCTTGAACCAATTTCTTGACTGGAGAATTTTCTGTGACATAGGATAATTTCACTATATAGTTGTGCAATAGGAAAAGCTTCTTATCACACAACAGAAAGCTTATTATCACCAAAAAATAAGCTTATTTTCACAAAATAGTAAGCTTCTTGTTGCACAATAGAAATATTTTTGTCACATGTTAATAAGTTTCCTATCACATTACAATAAGCTTCATGTCGTGTGACAATAAGTTTCCTATTGTAGGACAATAGTTTTCCTGTTACACGACAATAAGTTTTGTTTCACATGTCTAACTTCCTATTGCACTCTTAATTTCTTGTTACGCATCTTGAAATCCTTACTCGATTATATTTTGGGTACCTAAAAAACTACACCATTTTATATAGGAGGATTTTACAACGGTAAGCAAATTTGACCCCTAAAAAATTACATCAAAAAATTTAGGCAATACTCTAAAATATTAGCATTTTCAGATTTCCCAAATATGGAATATTCATCACTATAATTTTCCCTAAATTATTTGTAATCTCACCTTCTAACCTATATTTCTAGCTTATAACCATATACAAACATTAGGGAAACTTAGCTATGCATTTACAACCATCTGATCACCTTTATAACCAAGGGTCATATTAAAACCCGCATCTAAAATAAAAACATTCACACACAGTTAACTGATGTTGGTTTCTCCCATGTGACCAACGTTGGTTACTATGTAAACCTACAATTTTTTAAATCATATGCTATTTGTGTAGTCATTGAGCTCCACAACTCAACAATCTCCCGCTTGGAGATAAATTGTTACATTGTACCATACAGCTCCATCCTTGGATCCTTTCCTTGGCTTGTTTCTTCCTCTTCAAGTCTCAAACTCGAAGACCAATATAAGTGGAGTGAAGCTCCAAATTCTCCTTTTCCAATGGCTTTGTTGGCATATCCGCAGGGTTATCATTTGTATGAATTTTCTCTATTTTCAATTTCCCATCCTCCAACACCTATCATATGAAGTGATATCTCAACTGAATGTGTTTTTTTCTTCAATGAAACGTTGAGTTCTTTGTTAGATGGATTGCACTTTGACTATCATTTTACAATTTTAAATCCTCTTACTCATTTCCCAAATCTTCCTTGAACCTACGCATCCATATCATCTCTTTTCTAGCATATGTAGCTACAACATATTCGGCCTCTGTATTAGACAAGGTGACAACCTTCTAAAATCTCGAAAACCATCTAACTTGTGTGCCACCTACTGTTAATACATATCCAATGGTACTTCTTCTACCATCAAAATCTCTTGTCATATATGAATCAACATATCCACATAAAGAAGTATCTGACCCTCCATAACATAAATGCATGCAATATGTCCCTCTCAAATATCTGAGTATCCATTGGATTTGTTTCCAATGATATTTACATAGATTTTCCATAAATATGCTCACAACTCCCACTTCTTGTGGAATGTTTGTTCTAGTACAAGCAATTGCAAAGATAAGGCTTCCAGCTATTGAAGCATATGGAAGCCATGCCGTGTACTCAACCTCCTCATGTGATGTAGGACACTGATCTTTTCTTAATTTAAAGTTTCCAGCCATAGGTGTACTTACATGTTTTGAATTTTGCATTTTAAACCTTTTCAACACCTTATTGATATAATCTTCCTGAGATAAAAACAATTTCTTGTTCTTCCTGTCTCTGTGAATTTTCATGCTAAGGATTTTCTTTACAGCTCATAAATCCTTCATTGCAAATGTATGAGCTAACTTTTCTTTAAGCTCAACAATGTCCTGCATACTAGATCCTGTAATAAGCATATCATCTCCATACAGTAATAAAATAATATAGCTTCCATTTTCAAGCTTCTTAAAATAAACACAATGGTCAGATTCACATCTCATACAACCATGTTCATGTAAAAAATTGTAAAACCTCATATATCATTGCCTTGGGGCTTGTTTGATCCTATAAAATATCTTTTTCAACCTGCACATAAGTTTTTGCTAACCCTTGACTTCATATCCAAGTGGTTGTTGTATATATATTTCTTCCTCCAAATCACCGTGAAGGAAATCCATCTTAACATCAAATTTCTCAAAGTGCAAATATTCTACTACAACTAAACTCAAAATAGTACGTATGGAATTCATTTTTACTACAGGAGAAAAAATATCACCAAAATCAATACCTAATTTTTGTATAAACCCTTTTACCACAAGCCTTGCCTTGTATCTTTTTTGTCCACCCTCTTCTTCATTGATCCTGTAAACCCATTTGTTCTACAATGTTCTCTTACTTGCTGGAAACTTAACAAAATCCCATGTCTATATTTGTTTCAAGGATTCCATCTCCTCATCTATGCCATGTTCCCACTTCTTTTGGGTTTCTTCATGCATTACTTCTTCAAAAAAATTGGGCTCACCACTATCAATCAATAATAGATAAAATAACGAAGGTGTAAATCTTTCTAGAGGTATACTTACCTATTGTGACCTTCTCACAAAAATAGGAGGTGTTAGAGGCTCATTTTGTACATCTTGTACATTCGTATCAACCTCTGATAGTGACTGATGCTAGTCATCTATAGTTTACATTAGTCCAGGTGACCAACATTGGTCTCGCTCTTCTACTGACATCAGTGCTAGCTGTAGACATCATTCATGTGTCTACTAACAATGGTTACTGTAACTGACACCGGTACCTGTATGTGTTAATTTTAAATCTGAGAATGCATTTTCTTCCACAAACTCTTCCACTAATTCATATTTGGGTATCAAAATTTGATCCATGTACATTCTATTTTCATTCCATTCAATATCACGACTTGTTGGGCCTCAGAATATTGATTAAGTCTAAAAGGATGTGTGTGTGCACGGGAACAATGAAGAAGATGGGTGTGCGGGGTAAATCCTAAAAGCCAAGGGTTTTAGAAGGGTTTAATAGAAATCAAGACAAGTGCACAAGGCAGAGAAAAGGATTTCAGGAGTTAGTCATATTTGGCTTTCCAAAAGGCACTTGAGGAAAAACATGACCTGACTAGGTGTGCTAAATGGATAAGGTGACAACTTGGCGATTTGGTGGTCAAGGAAAGAATATTCCATGCATGGAAGATTCCCAAAGACATCATTATAGAAAGTGGGGAGCTCGGATTAGGGTAAACATGCTCCATTGGAGGACTACCTTGACACTTGGCAACCAATCTACTACTTCAAGAAGGCATGATGGTGGGCGATAAACCTATATATAGAGATTCTCAGGTAGAAGAAGAACAACAACTTTAGAGGGACACTATCATATGTATATGTTGGACATCATAGAAAGCATGTAAGGTCGAAGCTCTATAAAAATAATAGAAGGTTTTAGGGGTTGGGGTTCTCATTAGAGGACTATAGGAATGTTAGCATATCTAGGAGCATGGGTCTGTGACAATTTTTATGATAGGGAATAATAGCTAGAGAATTTAATCCTTGAGTCATGATATATCAGTCTGATATGACCCTTTTGGATGTAATATGGTTACTAAACTATGGTCAACATAAATATATGGTTTGTTCTAAATATATTGTTCATGGGTGTAAACCCTAGTGCCTTTTTTCTATGTTATGGATCAAATCTACTATCTGTGTGATGTTTCTTTTGTTATCTAAATAGGTATGTTAGTGTAATGACTCATCCTATGCTTTCAGAATATATGTAGGATCATTTACTTTTCTACACTTAATCTATCATCAAGTTGACATCTTCTCACAATGCTCACATAAAGGAGGGGCTTGGTGCCCATGTGCGCCTTGGGTGAGTGCTCAGCACAGCTGAGTGATAGGCTGGTGCGCATGGGGTTATAAGGTTATTCTATGGGCATAAAAAATCACTACATCTTAATTCCATTGCCGGGACCTCTTTTCGAAGTTATTATGAGAGATGAATACATATTGATTCCCTTTACGCGTGATGATAAAGTGCTTGACCCTAGAAAGTGTCGAATCGTGGTTTAAGAGCACGAAGGATGAATTTTCTCAAAGATTTAGTACTAGACCTGATTTTGATGCACGTAGATGGGTAGAAGAAAACCTATATCATGAGTTGTATGAGACCTTATTTTGTTGTTTTCTAGTAGAATTGTATGAATGGATTTTATCATATGCATCCAGATCAAGCTAGTACTAAAGATTGCACGTATGGACCCAAGATGATTACCAGAGGCTGCAGGATGTGGATCTGACTTGGACATGTGTTGTTGATCATTGGTGGAAAAGAGTGCTAACCAGTTATACCCTAGAATACATCATTTCTATGTATTCCTATCCAGAGTTTTCCGAGTTTGATTTCCTAAGGGAACCTAAAGGATTACTTTTGCAATCTATCCCATTGGCTATGAAGATCTTGATCATTATGCTAAATTTGGAGGAATTCCCCATGGCCAGCTAAGCTTCCCTGAGCACTAGGTGAGGAAGCTAGGGTGGAGGAAGATGGTAGACATTTCGGAAAAAAAGGAAAAGGAAGAGAGGTGACTCAAGAATAGTGAAGTGTGTGAAAGGGATATGGATAGAAAACATGTGGTTGTGAGAGTCTTGGATCTATGGATGCAAATGTTGTGGGAAGGAATTGAGGCTCACACAGAGGACATGGAACCTGAGCGGTCTATGTTACCCGATCTTGGAAAGCACATGAGAGAAACCCCTTTAGCTTCTGAAGAGATTTCATCACATGGAGAAAGGAGAGTTGTCAGTGTGCATCTAAACCCACTTGGTGACCAACCCCTGGCTCTTATTTTTCGAAATCAAGAGACAAGTATTGCTAACCTAATTGGTATTTCTGGAATTGATTGATCTACACCTAGGATGTATAACTTCTCGTTTGGGACATCTATGGTCGTACAAACAATTCCTATGCTTGGAGGAACTATTAGGAAAGTGTAAGAACACAGAGTTTGGATATGAAATCTAGGAGTGGCATGGGATACACATCTGGTAGCATAGCAGTATCACAAATCATCAATGCACAGTTTAGTGGGACATTGGGAACACTAGGCATGACTTCTTGAGGCCCGTTACCAGCTACAAAAGGAGGAGTTAGTGGATTTGGTGGATCTAGAGGTAGGTCTAGTGGATCAGGAGGCATAGGACCTATTGGATCTAGTGGATCTGGTGGTGGAGGAAAAACCATAGGGAATTAAGGTTTTGGATCATTTAGACAAGTTACCTAACCACCTCCACAGGTATTTTTGAGATTTCTTTACATCTACCATATTACAAGGGTATTGAGGATGTTCCAAAGCATGTGCACAAGTGTGAATTATTATGGTACACAAAGGGTATCACTACCCCAGAATGAAAGGCAAGTTAGTTTGCAACAATGTTGCAGGGGCACGTGCATATTTGGTACCAAAATTATGACTCCCATCAAACAGTGGTAGATTACACCGCATTGTGGAATGTCTTTTTGGTTGAATTCCATATCCCTGAATTTGAGAAAAAGAGCATTAGCACTTTGAAGGAGATCCAACAAGGAATGGTAGATAGTGTGGGAGAATATGACGTATGGTTCAAAACTCTCTTTTTAAAGCTATCTTACGACATTCATCCTTCTTAGCATGCTCAGTGGTTTTTTGGAGGATGGATAACACCATTAAGAAGAGTGCTTTTACACAAGACATTAACGGACCCACATGATGCCTTGGAGGTTACTCTATATGTTTAGGCTATTGGAAGTGTGGATACCAATGTTACCCCTTTCCTTGAGGATAAAATTACTGTAATGGCGAAGCAGCTAGAGAAAATATCTGGGAACTCGGCACATGAGACTAGTAGTGTTCTATGGTGCATGGAGTGTGAGGTAGAGGGCCATGTAAAGGAGAATTTTCTTCAAGGTTGGTACATGTCATGACGACGGACTATGAAATTTTCCATGGGGATCATGATGCAAGTAGATGCCCACTACTGTAGCATGCGATCCGTAAGAATGTGTCATGTTGTTGCAAGATTTGTACCTCTATGACCCACGACACCAAATATTGTAGGCTAATTGACCAGATACATGATGTCATTGATCTTGGTGTATGCTAGACCATCCTTCCAGGCATCCCCAAGGATGATGACTACCACTATGAAGGGTTTGAAGATAGAGGAGTGTGTGAAAGAGGTTTTTATGGAGTATTTTGTGGTTGTAGCAACCGTGGAGGAAGAGGTGAGTTCCCGCGAGGAACCTGTTATAACTGTGGGTCTATAGAGCATTATAAGTGTGAGTGTCTTGATCTATTACAATGCTCATGGTGTGGAAAGAAACATAAGTATGAATATTTCCCTAAAAATTTTAAGCATATAAATCAGTAGCATTGGAAAGATAAGGGTGCTATGATGGTAAGCATAAAGAAGGCCAACTCACAATGGATGTCGAGAGTGGCACATGAGTCGGGACTAGAACATGTACTAGTGATGACATCAGTAGAGGCTACGTGCTCCAGGGAGATACCAAGACAAAGAAAACTGGTTACATGAGAAGAAGGGATACATGGGAAGTATCTAGACCCTACTCATCAAAAAGAGGTGTATCAAGAGACTATGGATGTGATTTAGAGTCTGCAAGGAGAGATCTAGTTTCTAAAGGATAAATCAAGGTAGTCAAAGAAAAGGAAGAATGATGAGGCCCCATAGAAGGATCTAAATGAGGTTAGGGAAGTATACAAGATGTTAAGGCAAGAAAATATCATTCCCTTGTTAGGAGAATGGTTATGGGAGAAGGTACCACATGCTGGAAGAGAGCACGAGAGGTAGGTTCTACATAGTAACCTTCCTCCTCACAACCTTGATTATGACACAAAGAGATCACTTTAAATGTTGTTGTAGATGGATGACTTCTGAGCAATATTCTGGTTTATACAAGCACGGAAGTCAATGTTCTCACCTTGGATACATGAAATCAAATGGGAAGGCCCACATTACAACCATCTTCGACTATGTTGTATATTATGAACAAGACAAAGGTAATGCCCATTGGTGTCTTAAAGGATGTGGTTATCACTATTCAAGGGGCCAAGTTCACTAGAGACTTCAAAGTATTGGCACTAGCCAAGGTAGATAACTTTCTAACATTTCTTGGACTGCCCCTAGTGTTATAAAAATAATGATGAGCTACGGTTTAACAAGGGGTATATCATTTTTAAGAACAAAGAGGAATGGGTCATCACCCCCTTGATAGATGGGAAGCCAGCACCCTATACTAAACCCTTGGGAGAAGAATTCCTTGATAAAATATTTATGTGCGCTCTATTAGAGATCCTTAAGGTAATTAATCCTACAGAAGGAATTATCTTAGTTTGAATATGCTCAGATCTATGAGTGATACAACTAGCATAGCATGTGAAAATTGGGTGCATGGGACTTATGAATTAATTGGATGATAGTTGAGAGGATTGGTGATAAGGGTAACAAAATTGCGCTCGGTCAAGCACCTAGGAAGGAAGAGGATACCAAGTTACTCTGGGGGAGATAATCATGATGATTTCTTATGAGAAATGGAGGCTCAGTGGAAATATTATAATGAAAGAAGAGGTATGCTAAGCTATAACCTGCTCGAGGACCATAGCATGCCTTAGTGGGCAATGCATTCTGAGAGCCTTATAGAAAGGCACGAGGTGAGAACCATGTTATTTGTTAGGTTTTCTTGAATTAATTCCCCCACTGTCATACAATACTACCATGGAAAAGAACCCACCCCGTGTCATAACCAACCATGTGAGAAGGCCTAGTTGGAAGGCACAGTAAGCTTTACCACCTTTGTCTGTGGGTACATAAGTTGTATTCCACCTTATAAGGTTATGTGCACCGCACGTGGTACATTCACTCAGAGATGTGCCATCAAACAGGTAATTGGCAGGATTTGATGGCTGATCTCATTCAAGCATTTTGAGTATCAGAGTACAAATCCATTAATGGATAAGGCGTTGCAGGTGCTCAAGCACCTTATAATGGGAGATAGTGCTATGAGCAGAAGATAGGATACTTGAGTTATTAGGTGAACCTATGTTTAGAGATGTGTTTTGATGAGGAATAATCAAAAGAGACACAACTTAAGTGCACGTGCATGGAAAAGGAAAAAGGAAAAATCATCTATGTGATAGATGGTGAAGAAATGGAGAGTCTGGATGTTAACCATTCTAAAGGTACGCGTGAAGTTAGGGATATCTTGGATGAGTGAGCACACACCTACCATGAGCCCTTGATGAAAAATAAGGTTAACATTGGTTCAGAGGTAGAACCTAAGGAAGTTATCATTAGGGATATGCATGGTCAGAGAAGGAATTTTCCAAGATCATTGAAATTTTATGGGAGTTTCAGGATTTGTTCCCATACATGGGTACCATGAGCTCAAATGTTATTCACCACTCCTTGGGGGAAATGAGGATCAAGTTGAAGGAAGGTGCATGCCTGATTCAAAAGAGATACCGTATTAGATGAATCCATGAACTTACGCGTACAGGTTCAAGGAGTAGATAGACAAGATGATAACATAAAGCATCATTGAGGCTATGGAGGAATCAGAATGGGTGATTCCAATGGTCATAAATGCATTAAGAAGGATGGAAGGATAAGGATCTATGTGTTGATTGCAGGGACTTGAATCTAGTGTGTGTCATTGACCCTTTTCTAACCCCCTTCATTGAATAAATTCTGGAAGGAGTATCCAGGCGTGAGGCCTATTCTTTTACGGATGGGTTCTCAGGGTACCACCAAGTTATAATTGCAAAGGAATAGTAGGAGAAGACAACTTTCACCACTAAATGTGGAAGTTTTTCCTACACAGTCGTGCCTTTTGGGCTAAATAATGCACGCATGTTGTGTTCTCGCGCATCGTGGTACAAACCTTCTAGGACTTCATCCATAAATTTCTTCAGGTCTACCTGGATGACTAGACAGTGTATGGGCTAGTTAAATACCATTGTGACAATTTGAGGCTGATGTTTGAGAGATGTTGACAGTTGAGGATATCCCTCAACATTAAGAAATGTGTCTTTGCTACTCCATTTGAACCCCTATTCGGGCATATTATATGTAAGGAAGGCTTGCTGGTGGATCCCGCCAAGGTTGCAATTATTGTGAGATTGAGGGGGCCTACCATTCGTAGCATTTTGTTTAGATTCCTTGGGCATATGGGGTACTACAAGAAATTTATCAAGGGATATGCCAAGATTTTCACACCCTTAGAGGAATTACTCAAACACGAGAGTTCATTTCACTGGGGAGTGGTGTAGTAGAAGGAATATAACACATTAAAATATAGGCTTTTCATTACATACATATTACACTTTACTTCTTTGGATAAGCCCTTCCACGTGTATGTTGATGCCTCACAAACAGCCATTGGAGTAGTACTAGCACAACTTGGCAAGGGGATTATTTATCACCCCTTGTGTTTTTCCAGTAGGAAGTTGACACCAACAGAACATAATTACACAACTACTGATCACGAGGCACTGTCAATGATCTACGCATTACATAAATTCAGGAAGTATCTGCTGGCAACAACATTCATATTCTACACATACCACATGGCACTGAAGTACTTGGTGAACAAGCCCTTTATGCAAGGGCACATATGTTGTTGGGTCCTATTATTTAAATAATTTGAGTTTTATTTGTGGTAAAACTAGATAAGAGTAAATCAAGACCTGATCTTCTATCAAGAATTGACTCAAGGGATGACGTGTAGAGCATTGAGGATACCATGTCATATGTGAAACTTTTTAGGTTATAACGCCCACCCTCTGACTTAGAGGATATTGCAGTGTTTCCTAGAATGGGTGTGGAACTGGAAGGAATGAAGGATTTGGAGAGAAATCAGTTGGCTATATGCATCATGCCTTACATGTTGATTATTGGATATTTGTACAAGTTAGGTCGTGATGAGGTTCTGCGTCGATGTGTATTAGAACATGAGCACGTTACAATCATGTAGGAAGTGCATGGTGGGATTGCAGGAGGACACTATGTAGGAAATGCAACCGCGTGGAAGATTCTCCTTGTAGGGATTTGGCATGAAAGTATCTACCATGATTGTATTGAGTTTTGCAAGACTTGTGACCATTGCTAACACCTTGCCAAACCTATAAGGAGGGATGAAATTCCCTTGCGACTGATAGTCAATGTTGAACCATTTGAAAAATGGGCAATTGACTTTATAGGACCACTTTCACCTACCGCGTGAAATATTGGCTCGGGTTACATCATCACTTACACTAATTACTTGAAAATATGGGTAGAGGGAGTTCCTACAAAGGATTGTATGGAAACCACAGTAGAAAGATTCTTATGGGAAAACATAATCAGCAAATATGGATGGCTATTGAGGTTAACAAGTGATACAGGAATACATTTTCTGAATGAAATGCTCAGGATTCTATTAACAGAGTTCATGGTGGCCCATCAAAAAACCACCCCTTATCACCCATAAATGAATGGGACTACTGAAGCATTTAACAAGATACTAAGTCACAAGTTGACCAAAATTTGTGATGTTGGAAGACTGGATTGGGATGACAAGGTGTCATCCATTCTATGGGCATACAGGATAACCTACAAGAGGTTAAACAAGGCCACACTAATTCAATTGGTGTTTGGCACGGAAGCTATTTTTCCATTTGAATTCATGTTACCATCATTGTGTACAGTGCACACAGAAGGATTATCTTATGAATAAGCACTCGAAGAGAGAATTGATAATTTAATGTAGTTAGATGAGAGGAGATCACTTGCTAGATGGATTCAGAAGACTAAAAAGGCCAAAAAAAGGCATGGCATGATTTTTATATCAAGAAAAAATAGTTTTCATTTGGGTAGATGGTTTTTTTGTATGATTCTAAGTTTCTGCGCCATCCTGAGAAGTTGAAAGTTCATTGGTTGGGACCATACATCATCTCGTACATCCTTGATTTAGGCACTTTCCAGTTACACATGCTGGATGGGATGAGACTACCAAATCATTTGAATGGGAGTAGGCTAAAGCCCTACTATAAATAAGTATTCCTTGTGTTTGTAAATAAGGTAGTTTTTCCAATTAGCCTAGGATTTCCTTTAATGTTTTTTGTTAGTTTTCTTGTGTTTCCCCTTCTTGTTACTTGTTCCTTTCTGTTGTGTTGTTTTGTGCAACTTTTACGCTGGTAACCAAATTACTTTCTAAGGTTGTGTATGTTCAGAGGACCACGCATATGTTTTAGTGTGGGGTGGAGTAGAACGAATAGAGAAAGAAGCTTGTAGTAGTTGTGATGGCCCAGATTGAAAGATCAAAAGTGCCTAATATAGAAGAGCACATGGGGAAATGATGGAAAAAAATTCTTGGTATCAAGAAGGCTTTAACAAAGACCATGTACAAATGATAAGAAGTGCAAGAACAACATGAGGTAGGTGAGGGAAAAAATTAGGTCGATAGAAGAAGTGCCTTCGGTGCTATAGACGCACGCGTAAGAGTCTTTGATCAATAAGGATTTTTGCATGCCATAAGGTTGTAGAGGGTTTTGCGCACAAGATTGGGCATGTGGGTAAAGGTGCTTAATATCAGATTTAGTGTAAAAATCCATATTTAATGTTGAATACATTAGTAGGTGTCATAGCATTTATTGTGGGAGATAGGAAAAAATCTATAAGTAATGGGTCAGGAATGTTAGTATTTACCTTGCTATTACGAGATTGAAGAGCTCTTACAAACTAGGGCATCCATGAAGAAATATTTGTGTGAATAAATAAGAGTGAAGATATGAAGTGCATGACTAAGGTGATCTGGGAACCAAAGTGGAAGGAGTACACGGGCGTAGGGAGGTTTTATTAGAAGTACGTCATCTTGTGGAAGATTTTTCCAAGTTAGGGTTTTACAACTAGGGCACGGGAATAGAAGGATTCTTTCATGGATTTGAGCCATAGATTTGAGAAGAGTGAGGGAGGAGATAAAGGATTTTATTCTTTTAACCCGACAAGAAGATGGCACCAAATAAGGTGACTATTTCACCTAGGAAGGTAAAGGGAAAAGGAAAATAGACTGCCACCACCAGTTTCAATGAAGAATGGTATACGGAGATGCAGTACCCAGATGGGTTGTTGCTTGCGAAATAATGGGTATCCCATGTTAGGAATATGGTTGTGAGCAACTATAATCAGTTCACAAGTACCACAAAGAAGGAAATGGTGCTAGAGCTAGTGCCTCCAATGGATACAAGGACACCATAAGGGATGTCAATTTACAGTAATGAAGTGAAAGTAAAATTGGAGAAGTCTAGGCTACTGCAACTATTCGAGTTGCCCTATTTTTGTAAGCCCAAGTGGTTATACCAATGGTTGATGTCGAGAGTGCATGAGGACCACTTCTACTTATTGGGACACAAAATGCACATAACTCCCCAACTCATCTCCAACTTTACCAGCCTTATCTATAAAGGGTATTTGTTGGATGATGACCTAGAGGATAAAGAGTCCATTAAGAAGACCATTAAGGAGTATGACTACAAAAATGATTCATGTTACTTAGATATCTTAGATATCCCTAACCCTGTGATGAAAATGGTTTTGTGCCTAGTAACCAAGATGAATGGTCAAGAGAGGTGAACACAAATAAACAAGGCATGGTTGAATGTATGCCAAAAAATTTCAGAAGGGACCATCTGTAACTTGTCTTCCTACATTGTAGAATATATCATCAGTGTCACGCAAGAAGGAGAGAAGATAATATTTCATAATGTTCTTCTCATCATCGTATTCTCAGAAATTGGAGTGCCCGATGGGCTAGAGAATTTTGTATGGGAGTATCCAGATGAATATCCCTCCCCTGCAAAGAGGTTTGAGAAATACACATACCATACCATAATGACTGCTGAAAAAGTGTGCCTAGAGAAATGGCACAAGAGAATGTGTGACTTATTCAAGTCTGAGTGCAGGATACTAGAATAATTTCCATCATTATTAAATGGAGAAATTGAGTTCGTTGTTTATCAGCATTTCTGCATTGGAAATTTCACTCTATCAAATGGGACCTGTTGGTGCCATTTTTGATCATGCACCATGTTGCCCAAAATTTTCAAATCTGTATCTAATCAAAAAACATTTTATCCTTTGATTTTATGGTCTATAATTCTTCCCCTCTAGCTGAATGCTTTAAAAATGCTCACAAACTTGTTGTTTTGCCCTAATTTGAAAGAATAATCTAAGTTTTCCCTTTTTTGTAGCCTATTTTTTCAAATTTTGTGGGCTATGTCATTTTTCCCTTTGGCAGATCATGGAAAAATTGAAATTGATCAAATCATACTTGTTTGTATTTGAAAATCCAAATCCTAGATCGGGAATGTTGTAAAAAACTGATTTAAAATCAAAAAATTTGCCACCCTTGGTGAAAAAAATTGAATTCAAGGGCATCCTTTGAATTTTTTATGTTTTGATGGTCATACGGGTGTCATTTTCTTGTCAAATTCATCCTCAAAAGGTATTGCCAACATGGTAGGTTTTCATTGGCCGAGGTGCGGCGGGGAAGTGTTGTCACTTTTCATTTTTCACCTTTTTGATAATGGGGCATTTTCAGGCCTAGGAACAATGGGGCAATGGGGGATGGACTTAATTGGTGAGATTTCAGATCATTCTAATGTTGGCCATAAGTGGATCCTTGTAGCCACTGATTATTTTACAAAGTGGGTAGAGGCAATCCCCACCAAGAAAGTAACACACCAAATAGTTATGGACTTCTTGTTGAATCAAATCATATGTAGATTTGGATTCCTAGTCAAGATTGTAGTTGATAATGCCATGTGCTTTAGATCCAAACCTTTAATGGCAATGTGCAATGAATATGGAATCAATCTGACTTATTCTTCAAACTATAACCCCCAAGGGAATGGACAAGCTGAGTCTAGTAATAAGAATTTTTTGAAGATCATTAGAAGAACCTTGGAGCAAAACAAGAAGAAATGGGGTGAACAATTGAAATTTGTAGTTTGGGCTGATAGGATAGCTCCTAAAAGACCTACTGGTAAAAGCCCATTTGAATTGGTGTATGGAACTCAGGCTTTGCTTCCCTTGCACCTGCAATTATCTTCATTTCAGTTTTCCCAACAGTTAGAAGATCAAGATCTTGGCCCATATGAATCAAGGATCAATCAGATTATTGAGCTTGATGAGGAAAGAAGAGCATCCCAACAAAGGCATGTCAAATTTAGGGAAAAATTGAAGAGATTGTTTGATAAGAAGGTCACTCCTAGAGCCTTCAATGTTAGAGATCTAGTTTTGTTGTGGGATAGTAAGCATGAAGACAAGGGCAAGAATGGAAAATTTGATGCATTATGGACAGGCCCTTATGCAATTGATATCAGAATTGGTGAACATACCTTCTTTCTCAAGGATTTAGATGGGGAATTGTTGGAGCTACCTATTAATGGCAGACATTTGAATAATTTCTTGGATTAATCCCCAAATTTGAGGTATGCACCAATTGTACAGTTGTATAGTCTTCGTTTTATGTTTTTTTTTTGTTGTTTTGTTGCAGTGTGGTTTGCCCTTGTTCTTGGCAGCCATTCTAGTCAGTTTCTCAATTCATTTTTGAAGGATGGTTCTGGTTTTTGACTTCCTTTCATATTGACTCCTTTTCCCAATTGATATTTTGGCACTTGGTCTACGTTTTGTACTTGTGGCACTTACTGGGAGTGCCCATCCCCAAGAAAGATTCGATGTTGGTGCCATTTTTGAGCTTGCACCATGTTGCCCTAAATTTTCAAATTTGTATCTGCTCAAAAAATGTTTTATCCTTTGATTTGATGGTCTGTAATTCTTCTCCTCCAACTGAATGCTTTAAAAATGCTCACAAACTTGTTGTTTTTCCCTAATTTGAAAGAATAATCCAAGTTTTCCCTTTTATGTGCCCTATTTTTTCCAATTTTGCGGGCTATGTCGTTTTTCCCTTTGCCAGATCATGGAAAAATCGAAATTGATCAAATCATACTTTTTTGTATTTGAAAATCCAAATCCTAGATCGGGAATGTTGTAAAAAACATGGTTCAATTGATGTAAAATCAAAAAATCTGCCATCCTTGGTGAAAAAAATTGAATTCTAGGGCATCCTTTGAATTTTTTACATTTTTTATTGTCATACGGGTGTCATTTTCCCGTCAATTTTATCCTCAAAAGGTATTGGCAACGTGGCGGGTTTTCATTGGCTGAGGTGTGGCGGGGATGTGTTGTAACTTTTCATTTTTTACCTTTTTGACAATGGGGCATTTTCAGGCCCAAGGACCCATTTTTTCCAAATTTGCCTATGTGGCATGTTCTGATTGGTAGGGTGGTCAGATCTCTTTAGAGATTTTGAATTTACTTTGCGAAAATTTTAAAAGTCAAAAAGTAGCCCAAAATCCCGTAGCCAATCGGGAGTGGACACATGTCCATAAAAGGTTAGAGGGAGGAGCGGACCGAGGGGGGATTTAGAGTTTTTTACTCTAATTCTATAAAGCTTCAAAATATGTTTAAGCCCCGCTCCAATCAGAGGAGGACATGTGGCAGCACGGCAGGCGCAGAGGGGATGCGGATGGTGTAGGTAGTTTAAAATGTTTTCCTTTCGAGGCATAAAATTTAAAGTGAAAGTTTGGAGCATGGCCCTGTGGTGAATCATAGGTGGACACGTGTCCATGAAAGGTCAGAGAGAAGTGCGGGTCGATGGAGGTAGAAGAGAATTTTTTCCCTTTTACAAAGAAGGCTTAAAATCAAAATTGGAAGCGCTGGCCCACTAGCGAATCATCGAGCAACACGTGGCAAAGGACAAAGTAGGTCGGTGGGCCAGTGGAGGCAGGAGGGAATTTTTTCCCTTTTGCAAAAAAGACTCAGAATCAAAATTTGGAGTGCCAGCCCGCGACGAATCACAAGGAGACAAGTGGTGAGGGAGAAATTAGAGGTACGGGCCCGTGGGAAAAAAAAGTGAAAATATTCCCAATTTCCAAAAAAGGTCAAAATGCACATAATTGAAGCATGATCTCAATAAGACCCACCATGTGGCATGTGTCATCACCAAAACTCAAGGGTGGAGGGGTGGAGAAAAGGGTCAAATTTTTCCATTTTTCCAAAAATGTCAAAAAGACAAAAGGTGAATCCGAATTGATATCCAATCATTTTTGCCACGTGTCAGGCCTTATCCAAAAAATTAAAAAGGTAACTCAAGCTTATTTATAAGTCCACATCTTCCATGTGGAGGGCCAAGATTAAAATATGGATAAGATCAATGGTTGTTGTGCATTCATTTATTTTAACCACCATGGGAGCTCCAGGAAGCTTGGAATCACGATCTTTGCATCAAAATTCATAAAATTTATAGTGATTTTGTGTCATCTTGGCCTTCCAGAATCATTGGCATCACTTTCATGGTTTAATTCTTTGATCTAAGGTGGTTTTGAAATGATTTTTTCCCTAATCCGTCTAAAAACGTGAAATGAAAAAATCAAAAGTTACAGAGGTAATTTGAAAAGGTAAAAAGGTTAAAATGATGAGTAAAAGGTGTTTGCATGCCTCAATGATGAAAAACGTGCCTCCAGGATGGATAATGATCCAGATATTTGTAATGATTCAATATTTTTGGGCACACCTGGTAACCTACGAATGTTTTTCTGTTTGATGTCATTTTCATTGAATCATGAGGATTGTTTTGTAACAAACTTGATCCCATGACATATTCTTTGCTTGGGAAAGAAGGCTCCAATGTGGCATGAGGTATATAATGCATTTTTGGAGAAATTTTAAGGTCGGGAAAAAATTGAAAATCACAAGAAAAATCTGAGAAAAATCTCAATCTTCTGAAAAACCCTCCAAAGAACCGGGATAATTTCTTCTGTGTTGGATCTTCATGTATGTGAGTTGGTTACAAGTGTATAGCCATCACACAGCTCTGAGATTGTTCATGAAACTCTCCCCTGCTAATGAATCTAACAAGATTTTGAGTTAATCTATGTTTTTCTAGGCAATATGGTGTATGTTATCATTTTTAAATGCCTGCAAATAGTTTTCATTATTCTTGTTGTAATCTTGCATTGAAATTCTTTAGAAATCACACAAGATCTCCATTTCTGGTTGATAGTTTAGTGGCATTTGCAATCTCATATTCAAAAGAGCCTTCATCTGATAAGGAGATAAACAAATTTAAAATCACTTTACCTTTATTGACTGCAGAGATTGCTTGTAAGCCTTTGGGGGCACCTTAGGCGTGGCTTGATCAAGGATTTTTGTGTTTAATTGAGTTCTTTACTTCAATATTTTGTGGTGATTTCTCAAATATTGTGTGAAGAATGTTGCCTAGGCTTCCATTTATGCCTCTTCTGGTTGAAATAATGTCTTGATTATTTGAAGCATTTTATCTGATAGATGTTTCAAGTATTGTAGAGGTTGTCAAAGATCTGATATATCCCATTTTGTCTTATCAATACCCCACCAAAAACTCATTCTAAACAACCCAAACTACCCATAATACCACTGCATTTGCATTTTTTGTCAACAAAATAATACAATCCATTTACAAAAATGCACAAGGCAAATCAGGATTATACAATGTCTTCAGTAACTCTTGCCTTGCATTGAAAATATCTCCATAATCTGAGAGTGACAACTTGTGAAAGTCAGATTTGGAGTGTTGATCATATTTTCCCAAGGCCTTTTCATACTACTTGCATAAATTGAGGGATATCTTCATCTCCTTCACCATTTGGGGTTTACAATATAGGTTCTCTTACCTTGGTTGAAAGGCACAACCTAGAATAGTGAGGGTCAGATCAGATCCTTTCAAGGTGCTATCCATCTCTCCAAAAATTTGAGTGTTAGTTAGATCACATCCCCAGCTACAAAATGACACACATCAAGATCTATCTGACTTCAAGATTCATGCCATATCTTTGATTCTTCTTAGACTGAAAAGAAGAAAAAAATTGGGTACCAACACTTTCTAGTACCATTTCCAGGGACTTCTTGGAATTTCTTGGTGTTTGTGGAGTGTTTGAAGATTTTGAGCATTGGTTTATTCAAGTATTTGAGCTGCTACATTGTTAAAATATCATTTTATGCTTCAGATCTGTAAGTTTTAAACAAGGGTTTCAAGTTTTGTCTGCCCTTTTTCCATTTCCTAGTAGTTCATACACTTTGGGTGCATTGTGATTGATTGATTTAAGAAGAATAAGGTCTGATTTATAAAGACTTGCAAAGGTTTCAGTACTAGCAAATATTTGATAGATTATTTTAGTGCATTCTTACACAACTAAGGTGAAATTCCTTATTGGCAACTCCATGTTGATTTGATCTTGAAAATACCAGTTGTCTTATCTTTCTGTCATTTATAATTTGTTGCTCAAATCTACAAAACTGGAAGGAAGAATATCTCTCTTCATCAAGGACTCTTCTAAGAAGTGTTTTATAGATTCAAGAAACTCAAAGCTAGAGGGGAGAAAGGTGTGGAAGGTTTTTGGAGACTTTATTACAAGAAAGGAGATCCCTATTGTTGAGTTTAAAGTGAGCAGCCTATTATTGAGGACTGTAATTCTTCTTCAAGTGGATTTGATTCAAACAATCCTATTGCTGATTTGAATTCCCCATCAGGTGAGGGAACTTCTTGTGCATTTGAAAGGATTTCTCCTAAATATGCTCCTATATTTTCTAAATTTTCTAGAGATCATCAAGAAGGAGAGCCCTTAAGAGAGATCTATTTTGAATATTTAATTCCCATTCCCCAAATACCTCTCACTCATCATTTTGTTTCTCCTCCAAGATCACCACCACAAGATAACATGGCTCATCCTCCACCTAGACCCCCATTTGTTGTTAACACCTTTGGTCCCATCAATTTCAGAGGAATGGTTGGGTATCCAAATGTTGTCCCACAAGATGTGAGAAATAGGTTACCAAAGTTTCAAGGTAACAATGCTATGAATGGAGATCGGCATCTCAGAATTTTTGTTAACATGATGGAAGACTTTGAGATAGATTTTGAAGATGTGTATGTAAAATTGTTTGTCCACACCTTAGAGGATGGTGCAAGGGATTGGTACAAGGATCTGCCTGATAATTCCATTGACTCATGGGCAGAGATGAACAATGCATTTAGGTTGCAATATGGTGACAAGACTGATCCTAGATTTCTTTTGTCTGAGTTTGATAATATCAAGAAGAACCCTAATGAATCATTCCATGACTTCAACACAAGGTTTAACAAAACTTTGAGAAGGTTGACTGTTGGTTTGAAGCCTTGTGATGAATCTTGTTTAATCAAATATGCAGATGCATTTGATAAAATGGCAACCTATTACTTGAGAGAAAAAAACCCTACAAATTTGAGGCGGGCTTCTACCATGGCACTGCAGATTGAAAACAATATTAAATCCATTAGTAAACCTCTCAAGAGGGATGGTATGAATTTAGTAAACCCTGAAAAACCTCAAGTTAGCAAGGGTTCTGATTTGGAGGATGTTGTCAAAACTTTGGCAAGGGCTATCAAAGAAATTTCATACAGATTAGCCCATGCTGAGAAAGGAATTAGCCAAATTTCACAAGGTCAGCAAAGAGAAAAAAACCATGATAGATTTGGCAATCATCCTAGGGGTGATCATAGACAAGATGATAGAGGTAAAGGACCTAAGGGAGGGGGAAATAGACAACCCCAAGCACATGAAAGTAGATTGGTTCCTAACCCTCTATCTGTCAGGGTTAATGTTGTTGATGAAGTTGCTAATATAGATTAGTGTGATAGATGTTTTCTTCCTCATCCTCCATGTGAAGTGGACCAGCAAGTTGGTGAGGATGATAATGAGGATGGAACTGATGATGACATTTACATGTTGGGTAGATCTTCAAATTCACAACAAGCAGCAACATCAATAGAGGTAATAAGTGCAAGGACTACTGTAACCTTTTGGGATTACATAAAAAGGGTACAACTTCTTTCTCTTTCTCATACTCATGATGTAGATGTAGTTCAGGCAATTGAAATTCCTAACAATGACTTTAAATACCTAAGAGCATTGATGATTAAGAAATATGATGGTGGTATCCCTTCAGAGGAAGATAGACAGTTGTTAATGAATGTTGTTGTTGGTCAAGAGAAAGAGCATAATACTAGAAGCAAAGTTGTTAAAGGTGTTGGTCCTTAAGCCAATCCTAAGACACCCTTGCTCACAAGCATTCCTAAAGAAACTCCTATAAGGGAAACACTTGCCAAGAATTCTATTATCCCATGTAAAAATTACAGTCCTCCTCATGCCCAAGCTGCCAAGAGTCCCATGCCATCTAGTGAATCTACTTGTCTCCCTTCAAATGTTGTCCTACTAAAGAATGTTCCCTATGACATAGCCCAAGTATTGAGCCAAATCAAAGTGAGTGTTCCAATCATTGAGTTACTTAGAATACCTGAGCACAAGAAGAGACCATTTGAATACTTGGGATTGAAAGAAGAGAAGAATGTTCCAGGTAGAAATGTAAATTTTGCTGAAATCCTCCTCAGATCATTGCAGACCTTAGAACACCAGCAGCAATAGATGATTTTGGAGATACATCTGAGGTATATTTGGGGACATCTTTGGTTGATTCCCAATTGTATGTTGATCCATTTTTCACAACTTTGATTATAAAGGATAGGCTACTTCACAATTGTATGTTTGATTTCGGTGCATCATGTAATGTCATGCCTCTAGAATTCATGAATGAGTTTGATATCAAATTAATAGCAACCTATGGAAATTTTATTGCCATGGACTCAAGAGAAGTTCCGGTGGTTGGCTGTGTGAAGGGTTTGGTAGTGCAACTTGCAACCTATCCAGGTAAGAATTTGAAACTTGATGTTGTAATTGTTGACTGCCCTGCCAAATGGGGTATGATTTTATCAAGAAAATGGGCTGCAAGTGTTGGTGGCAGTGTTCAGATGGACGTTTATTTTTCCACCATTCCAATTCAGGGCAGCCTTGTTAAACTTTATGGTGAGAAAAAGATGTTGAACCTAATTGAAGATCCCAACAATGCTTCCTATGAAGTGTTATTTGTTGATGTAGATGCTGAGAATTTCATTGGTTTTACTGATGGAAAAGAAAATAAGATGGACAAATCAAAGTTCCTTGATATGGTAGGTTCTCCATGGACATTGCTATTTGATGGAGCTTGCTCCAAATTTGGGAATGGTGCTGGTATAGTTCTACTTTCTCCTAGTTTGGAAGAGTTTGCTTTTTCCTTCAAACTTAATTTTGAATGCACTAACAATGTTGCTGAGTATGAGGCATTGTTGTTGGGGTTAAGAATTTCATGGAAGTATGGAGTAAAATATATTGTTTAAAAAAGGAGACTCGGAGTTGGTTGTCAAACAAATAAGAAAATTGTATGCTACAAAAAATCAGCATATGAAACAGTATAAGCATGCAGTTTGGGATCTAATTGAAATTTTTGATTCCTTTAACATTGTGTATCATGACAGAGGTCTCAATGCTACTGCTGACAAGTTGGCAGTGTTGGGTTCTAGATTTGGAAATTGCACCATTTCACCTTATTGTGAATACAACATTGAAGTGCTAACTAGGAAAGTTGTCCCTAATAATGTGAAACATTGGCAAGTTTTTAATGATGATGCTCAAGTGCTAAGGTTCTTGAAAAACCAAGGTGATTTTACAAATCAAAATATTGATTGGGAGCCAATGGTATGCATGACTAAAGGAAGAGAAACTTTGTTTGAGAAATACATCATCCAATTGAAAACAAACACCATTCCTAGAGGTCTTGTTGCACTTGAGTCAAATTTTAACAATGTTGATTGCATCATAAATAGAAACATGTCTACCTCAAGGGATGTGGAAGAGCATAACTTGGGCACTAATGGTAAACCAAGGAATATTTGGTTGGGCATCAATTTAAGTAAAGAGGAAAAATAGTCCTATGCCTAACTCTTGAAAAAAATATCAAGACTGCCTTGCTTGGTCCTATTCCGAGCTAAAAGCATATAGAGAAGACTTGTTTCAACATGAGATCCCTCTTGAGGCCAAGACTAAGCCATTCAGATAGAGGAAAAGGCCAATTAATCCACTTCTCTCCATGAAAATGCAAGAGGAGTTAAAGAAGTTGAGAGATGGAGGTATTATTCAGCCCACTAGATATTCATCTTGGGTTGCAAACCTTGTGCCAGTCAGAAAGAAGAATGGAGACATCAGAATTTGTGTGGATTTTAGAAATATAAACAAAGCATCCATGAAGGACAACTATCCCTTGCCAAATATGGAAAATATGTTGCAGCTTGTGACAGGGTCTGAGTTGCTTTCTACATTGGATGGTTTCTCTGGATACAATCAAGTGGTTGTCAAAGAATCAGAAAGACTTAAGACAACATTCACTACTCCTTGGGGAACATATGTTTTTGTTAGGATGCCCTTTGGTTTTATGAATGTTGGTGCCACTTTTCAAAGAGAAATGGATGTTACTTTTTTTGGTTACATCAATGAGTTCATTACAGTTTACCAAGATGATGTGACTGTGTTTTCAAGGCAGAGAGGTGATCATTTGCAGCACTTGGAGAAGATGCTGATCAGATGTAGGGAGTATGGAATTTCTCTTAATCCAAAGAAGTGTCATTTTGGTGTGCAAAAGGCCAAGCTGCTTGGTCACATTGTGTCAAAAGATGGTGTTATGATAGACCCTGAGAGAGTGGAAGCAATAAGCAAAGTACCTATCCCAAGAACCAAGAAAGGCATCCAATCTTTCTTTGGCCAAATTAATTTTATTAGAAGGTTTGTTTCCAACTTTGCTGAGTTGACTCTTCCAATCACAAGCATGCTAAAGAAGGACCAAGTTATCAGGTGGGAGGAGGCTGCCATTCAAGATTTTGAAGGAATTAAGGATGCACTTAAACATGCACCTTTTTTAGCAGCCCCAAACTATAAAAGGCCTTTCCAAATATTTTCCTTTGCCTCTAAGTATACCATTGCTTCTGTTTTGCTGCAAAAGGATGAGAATGGGGCTGAGAATGCCTATTTCCTTCTTTAGTAAGGCTTTACAAGTAGCTGAGATGAAGTATACAATCATGGAGAAACAAGTATTTGCCTTGGTGAAAGCAACAAAGGTTTTCAGGCCTTATATATTGAGTTCAAAAGTTTTTGCTTATGTTCCCCACACCATGGTGAAAGACATCTTATCAGAGATGGATATCTCAAGCAAAATATGTAGGTGGGTGAAAAAGCTGCAAGAGTATGATATGGACATCCAAACCACAAAGTTAGTAAGAGGTTTGGGTCTTTCTAAGCTCATGGCTGAGAGCAACTTGCAGAATGTGGAAGTGAATCAACTAGAGGAAGAAAGGGTAGATGTGCTTGCAAAGTTGGTAAGTTCTGAGTGGTACAAAGATGTGATCTTCTACCTCAGACACCTATGCTGCCCTAGTCACTTAAATAAAAATCAGAAAAGAGCCCTCAAGCTAGCTTCTCAAAAATATATCATCACAGACCTTGGGCTGGCTTGGAAGAACCCTGAAGGTGTCCTCTTGAAATGCATAACTGAAGATGAAGCTCCCAAGATAGTTGTTGATTTCCATGGGGGAGTTTGTGGAGGACACTTTGCTAGAAGAGTAACAGCACATAAGATTTTGAGAGCTGGTTATTGGTGGCCTACTCTCTTCAAAGATGCAACCCAGCTAGTTAGAAAATGTGATAGTTGCCAACGTTTCTCTGGAAGACTGAAAGCTTCAGGCTCCCTTCCTTTGCAGCCTTGTATCAATTGAAGCTCCTTTCAAGCAATGGGGGATGGACTTCATTGGTGAGATTTCAGATCCTTCTAGTGCTGGCCATAAGTGGATCCTTGTAGCCACTAATTATTTTACAAAGTGGGTAGAGGCAATCCCCACCAAGAAAGTAACACACCAAATAGTTATGGACTTCTTGTTGAATCAAATCATATGTAGATTTGGAGTCCCAGTCAAGATTGTAGCTGATAATTCCATGTGCTTTAGATCCAAACCTTTAATGGCAATGTGCAATGAATATGGAATCAATCTGACTTATTCTTCAAACTATAACCCCAAGGGAATGGACAAGCTGAGTCCAGTAATAAGAATTTGTTGAAGATCATTAGAAGAACCTTGGAGAAAAACAAGAAGAAATGGGGTGAACAATTGAAATTTGTAGTTTGGGCCGATAGGATAGCTCCTAAAAAAACTACTGGTAAAAGCCCATTTGAATTGGTGTATGGAATTCAGGCTTTGTTGCCCTTACACCTGCAATTATCTTCATTTCAGTTTTCCCAATAGTTAGAAGATCAAGAGCTTGGCCCATATGAATCAAGGATCAATCAGATTATTAAGCTTGATGAGGAGAGAAGAGCATCCCATCAAAGGCATGTCAGATTTAGGGAAATATTGAAGAGATTGTTTAACAAGAAGGTCACTCCTAGAGCCTTCAATGTTGGAGATCTGGTTTTGTTGTGGGATAGTAGGCATGAAGACAAGGGCAAACATGGAAAATTTGATGCATTATGGATGGGCCCTTATGCCATTGATATCAGAATTGGTGAACATACCTTCTTTCTCAAGGACTTAGATGGGGAATTGTTGGAGCTACCTATTAATGGAAGACATTTGAAGCATTTCTTGGATTAATCCCCAAATTTGAGGTATGCACCAATTGTACAGTTGTATAGTCTTTCGTTTTTGCTTTTTTTTTGTTGTTTTGTTGGTGTGTGGTTTGCCCTTGTTCTTGGCAGCCATTCTGGTCAGTTTCTCAATTCATTTTTGAAGGATGGTTCTAGTTTTTTATTGCCATTCATATTGACTCCTTTTCCCAATTGATATTTTGGCACTTGGTCTACGTTTTGTACTCGTGGCACTCACTAGGAGTGCCCATCCCCAAGCAAGATCCGATGTTGGTGCCATTTTTGAGCTTGCACCATGTTGCCCTAAATTTTCAAATTTGTATCTTCTCAAAAAATGTTTTATCCTTTGAATTTGATGGTCTGTAATTCTTCCCCTCTAGTTGAAATGCTTTAAAAATGCTCACAAACTTGTTGTTTTTCCCTAATTTGAAAGAATAATCCAAGTTTGCCCTTTTCTGTGCCCTAGTTTTTCCAATTTTACGGGCTATGTCATTGTTCCCTTTTCCAGATCATGGAAAAATTGAAATTGATCAAATCATACTTGTTTATATTTGAAAATCCAAATCCTAGATCGGGAATGTTGTAAAAAACATGATTCAGTTGATTTAAAATCAAAAAATCTACCATCCTTGGTGAAAAAAATTGAATTCGAGGGCATCCTTTGAATTTTTTGCGTTTTGATGATCATACAGGTGTCATTTTCCCGTCAAATTCATCCTCAAAATTTATTGGCATCGTGGTGGGTTTTCATTGGCCGAGGTGCAGCAGGGAAGTGTTGTAACTTTTCATTTTTCACCTTTTTGACAATGGGGCATTTTCGGGCCCATGGACCCATTTTTTCCAAATTTTCCTACGTGATATGTTCTGATTGGCAGGGGGTTTATGGGTGGTCAGATATCCTTATAGATTTTGACTTTACTTTGCAAAAATTTTAAAAGTCAAAAATTGGTCCGAAACCCCACAGCCAATCGGGAGTGGACACGTGTCCATAAAAGGTCATAGGGAGGACCGGGCCGAGGGGGGACTTAGATTTTTTTTCTCTAATTCTATAAAGCTTAAAAATATGTTTCCGCCCTGCTCCAATCAAAGGAGGACAAGTGGCAGTACGGCAAGCGCAGAGGAGATGCGGATGGCGGAGGTTGTTTAAAATTTTTCCCTTTAGAGGCATAAAAGTTAAAGTGAAAGTTTGGAGCGCAGCCCCATGGTGAATCACAGGTGGACACATGTCCATGAAAGGTCAGAGAGAAGTGCGGGTTGGTGAAGCTAGGAGAGAATTTTTTCCCTTTTACAAAGAAGGTTTAAAATCAAAATTTGAAGCATTGGCCCACTAGCAAATCATCGAGTGACATGTGGTAGAGGACAGAGTGGGTCAACGGGACAGTGGGAGGCAAGAGGGAATTTTTTCCCTTTTGCAAAAAAGACTCAGAATCAAAATTTGGAGCACTCGCCTGCAACGAATCATAAGGAGACACGTGGCGAGGGAGAAATCAGAGGTGCGGGCAAGCGGGGAAAAAAGTGAAAATTTTCCCAATTTCCAAAAAAGGTCAAAATGCACATAATTAAAGTGCGATCCCAATGGGACCCACCATGTACCACGTGTCAACACTAAAACTCAAGGGCGGAGGGGCAGAGAAAAGGGTCAAATTTTTCCATTTTTTCAAAAATGTCAAAAGGACAAAAGGCGAACCTGAATTGATATCCAATCATTTTTTGCCACGTGTCCAACCTTATCCAAAAAATTAAAAAGGTAACTCAAGCTTATTTCTAAGTCTGCATCTTCCACATGGAGGGCCAGGATTAAAAGATGGATAAGATCGACGGTTGTTGTGCATTCATTTGTTTTGACTGCCATGGGAGCTCTAGGAAGCTTGGAATCACAATCTTTGCATCAAAGTTCATCAAATTTATAGTGATTTTGTGTTGTATTGGCCTTCCAGGATCATTGACATCACTTTCATGGCTTAATTCTTTGATCTAAGGTGGTTTTGAAATAAATTTTGACCTAATCCGTCCAAAAATGTGAAATGACAAAATCAAAAGTTGTAGAGGTAATTTGAAAAGGTAAAAAGGTTTAAATGATGAGTAAAAGGTGTTTACATTCCTTAATGATGAAAAACGGGCCTCCATGATGGATAATGATATAGATATTTGTAATGATTCAATCTTTTTGGGCACACCTAGTAACCTGTGAATGTTTTTCTATTTGATGTCATTTTCATTGAATCATGAGGATTGTTTTGTAACAAACTTGATCCCATGGCATATTATTTGCTTGGGAAAGAAGGCTCCAATGTGGCATGAGGTATATAATGCAATTTTTGAGAAATTGTGGTCGGCAAAAAATTAAAAATCACGCGAAAATTCTAAGAAAAATCTCATCTTCTAAGAAACCCACCAAAGAACCAGGATAATTTTTTCTGTGTTGGATCTTCATGTATGTGAGTTGGTTACAAGGGTTTAGCCATCACACAACTCAGAGATTATTCATGAAACTCTCCCCTGCTGATGAATCTAACAATCTTTTGAGTTAATCTGTGTTTTTATAAGCAATATGGTGTATGTTATCATTTTTAAATGCCTACAAATAGTTTTCATTATTCTTGTTGCAATCTTGCATTGAAATTCTTTAGAAATCACACAAGATCTCATTTCTGGTTGATATTTTAGTGGCATTTGTAATCTCATATTCAAAAGAGCCTTCATCTGATAAGGATATAAACAAATTTAAAATCACTTTACCTTCGTTGACTGCAGAGATTTCTTGTAAGCCTTTGGGGCACCTTAGGCGTGGCTTAATCAAGGATTTTTGTGTTTAATTGAGTTCTTTAATTCAATATTTTGTGGTGAGTTCTCAAATATTGTGTGAAGAGTGCTACATGGGCTTCCATTTATGCCTCTTCTGGTTGAATGAATGTCTTGATTATTTGAAGCATTTTATCTTATAGTTGTTTCAAGTATTGTAGAGGTTGTCAAAGATCTGATACATCCCAGTTTGTCTCATCAATACACCACCAAAAAATCATTCTAAACAACCCATCCTACCCATACTACCCCTGCATCTGCATTGTGTGTCAACAAAAGAATACAATCCATTTACAAAAATGCACAAGGAAAATCAGGATTATACAATGTCTTTAGTAACCCTTGCCTTACATTGAAAATATCTCCATAATCTGGGAGTGACAACTTGTGAAAGTCAGATTTGGAGTTTTGATCATATTTTCCCAAGGCCTTTTCATACTACTTGTATAAATTGAGGGATATCTTCATCTCCTTCACCATTTGGGGGTTACAATATAGGTTCTCTTACCTTGGTTGAAAGGCACAACCTAGAATAGTGAGGGCCAGATTAGATCCTTTCAAGGTGTTATTCATCTCTCCACAAATGTAAGTGTCAGTTAGATCACATCCCCAGCTACAAAATGACGCACATCAAGATCTATCTAACTTCAAGCTTCATGTCATATCTTTGATGCTGCTCAGAATGAAAAGGAGAACAAATTTGGGTACCAACAGGACCAAGAGCCTCTGGTGTAAAGTACCCTTCTCCTTCACCATATAATAGTTCGAAGTAGGGGTAAATCACTTCAAAGAAGCTAAAATACTAAGGTTAGAGCTTAGTGAGGTGGACCATGACCACCGTGATTTTTGAAGGAAGCTAGTATATCTAAAGAAGCATGCTTATGTGGAGAAATATGTCTCTCATGAAGTGTGCATGACAAAACCCTTGACGCTACCAATTACTAGAAGGGCCACACCAAGAATATACTTTCATATTAGGCCCAATTATGAAAAGGGAGCTTAATTGGAGAATGATGTCTCCATCCCTGAGGATCCCACTGGTAGGAATAAGGCAACACCAAAGAAGAGAGAAAGGGAAGATACCCTAGAAAAATAAGCACCAGAAAAGAAAGTACCAAGTGTGTAAACAATAAAATATTGTGGGCACACCAGAGTCAGGCACCAAACCAAGCACATACGCATGCAGGAAGAAGTCTCCCATCAAGGAGAAGGAAATGACACCTGAGGAAGAGGTTCTAGAAAAAGAAGAGTTTTCTAGAAGGGAATCACCTACTGAGGAATAGGAAGAATCCCCAACTAGGAAGAAACATAAGGTAGCGAGGAAGTCAGACTCAGAGGAGATGGAGAGCTTGGAAGCCTACATGGGCGAGAGAGACAATGATGAGGATGAAGTTTAGATTCATCTCATTTATAATGTACATGACTCAGAAGAAGAAGGAAATGAAGATACGAATGGAGATGAGGAGGACACCCAAGGTAAAGAGGTTAGTAAGGAGGTGAACACTAAGGATTAGAGGACCCCCAGCCTCACCAAGGAGAAGATAAAAGAGGCTACAGAAAGAGAAGTTGCGGGCATAGTTGAGAAGTTAGTAGAGAAAGAGGTGGAGTAGAGTGCAGATGAGATACTCAAGGAGATAGAAGAAGAGGGCATAGGGAAGGAGTATGGGAGCATGGGTGGAGATCCTAGCTTGGCGGTGAGCTTTTCGAAGGTTGTGTGCATATGAGGGAAGAATGTGGTAGTATCACAAAGGTAGGGAATGGGTTATATCAATGATCTAAACAAAGTGTTGTTGCACGTGTGCTTCTAGAACACCATGCCTATAGACCAACTCCTAGAAATGTCTTCATTTGAGGAAGAAGGCGCGTACCCACGAACCTGGAAAATGATATCTTGGGTGTTTGAGTCCCATGTCGATGAACTTGAGTTTGAAGTTATCCAAAGAGTGATGATGAAAGTGTTGGAGACTAAAGGTATAAACCCGCTAGTGAACGCTCATCAGTTTTCTAATGAGCAAGTTTGTAATTTTAGTTGAAGTTGAGGCAAGACTTTTTGGGAGGAATGATAGGGTAAGATTCCTAGAAGGTTAATTAGAGAATAAAAAGGAGGAGCTCGTTTAAAAGAGAAAAGATCTGAAGCAAGAGGAACTAATCATCACAGATTTAAGGTGAAATCTAAAGGAGGAAAAGGATAGGGTGCGTGAGGTATTTAAAAAGGTAGAAATGATTACAAATGCTATTATCTTAAGGCATCCATACCTAGCACTGCCCGAGAAGAAGTATGAGTCAACCTTGCAATGCTTGGAAGACCTAACTCGCATCCTCATAATGCAGAGGCACCCTCTCACTTTAGAATCAACAAAATATTTTTTAGTGTGCCAGGAGAAAGAGGAGAAGCTGAAGGTTGTGAAGATAGTCACTTGATACACTAAGCTCCTTGTCGATGTGAAAGCCACCGCACTGATAGCCAAATATTCTTGTGACAATTACGTGGATAGAGATAGAGTGGAAAGCATTTTAGTTTCCACCCATGAAGAATATCTCAAGGAGTTTCATGAGAAGAATAAGGGAAACAGGGTAGAGAGGGATAAGATTCTAGCTGAGATGGAGAAGTTAGAAGCTATTAAGACCTTCTAGGGCTTAATAAAAAACCAACTAAAATATTTATATCCCCAAATCACCCGCAGGATGGATGCGTTGCATGACCTTGGCAAACAATTGGAAGGTATTTTTGATACGATGAGTGCTAAGGGGGATGGGCTAAATTTTGAAGAGGTGAGTTCCATAGTAGGTGACCTCTGTCAACATGTGCAGGATGAAGTAGATTCCTTGGAGAATATTGAGGTAGATATAAGGAAGTATTTCCCCCTCCTTCAGCAATAAACATATTCTTCTTCTTTCCTCCATTCTTTAATTATTCCATTCTTCATTCCTTCATTCTTTGGTCTAACTATTTAGGGTCCCTCCATTCTTTATTCTTTAATGGTAGGATGTTTCCAAGGATGAAGAACAAGCTTAGTGTGGGGTGATGTTAGGCCTCAGAATATTGACTAACTCTTAAAGGGTGCGTGTGCACACAGGACCAGTGAAGAATTTGGGCGTGTAGGGAAAAGCATGCATGATAGGGGTTTTAGAAGGGTTTTTAAGAGAAACCATGGTGTGCATGCAAGGTAAAGCAAAGGATTTCATAACTTAGTCATATTCAATATTCCAAGAAGCACTTGAGTAAGAATGTGACCCGACTAGGCATGTTGAATGGATAAGGTGACATCTTGGTGACTTGGTGGTCAAGGAAATAATATTCCACGCATGGAACATTCCTGAAGACATCATTGCAAAAAGTGGGGAGCTTGAATCAAAAGAAGCATGCTCCACTGGAGGACCACCTTGACACTTGGCAACTGATCTACTACTTTAGGAGAGTGTGATGGTGGGTCATAAACCTATATATAGAGGTGCTCGGGTAAAAGAAGAAGAACAACTTTAGAGGGACACCATCAAATGTATATGTTGGACATAATAGAAAGGATGGAAGGGTGAAGATATACAAAAATAATAGAAGGTTTTAGGGTTTGGGCTTCTCATTAGAGGACTATAGGAATGTTATCATATCTAGGGGGATGGGTCTGTGACAATTTTTGTAATAGGGAATAATAGCTAGAGATTCTAATGCTTGAGTCATGATATATCAATCTGATATGACCCTTTTGGATGTAATATGGTTACTAAACTATGGTCAACATAAATATATGGTTTTGTTCTAAATATATCGTTCATGGGTGTAAACCCTAGTGCCTTTTTCTTTATGTTATGGATCAGATCTACTATCTGTGTGATGTTTCTTTTGTTATCTAAATGGGTATGTTGGTGTAATGACTCATCCTATGCTTCCAGAATATATGCAGGGTCATTTAATTTTTTTCACTTAATTTTTCATCAATGTCAACATCTTCTCACAATGCTCACATAAAGGAGGGGCTCGAGACCCGCACGTGCCTCAGGTGAGTGCTCAACTCCGTTGAGTGATAGGTCAGCACGTATGGGGTTAGAAGGTTATTCTATGGGCATAAAAAATTACTACATGACTCCTAATAATCTTATAATCATCTAAATCCCAAAAATGGAATCCTAAATCACCATAACCATAACCAATAAAAGTGCATCTCTTATATTTAGCATCCAACATCTTCCTATTTTCTTTATCAACATGCACAAAAGCTTCTGAACCAAATACTCTAAGAAAATAAATATCTACCTCTTTTTCAGTCCAAGATTCTTCTAGTATTCCACTATCCAGTGCACTTGAAAGCCCACGGTTGATTAAATGCATTGTCGTGTCTACTGCTTCTACCCAAATTTGTAAGTAATCCAACATGTATCCTCATGTTTCTTGCACATTCCATGATAGTCATGTTCATTATTTTAGCCACACCATTCTCCTGTGGTGTTCTAGGAACCATTCTTTCTTTGTGTATTTCATTCACTAAACAGAAATTATTGAAATCCTTGTTACAGTACTCACCACTATTGTCATATCTAAGGCATTTTAACTTTAAATTAGTTTCATTTTCCACAAGGGATTTCCATCTTTTAAAAGTATAAAAAACATAAGATTTACACTTTATACAATAAACCCATACCTTTCTTGTGGAATCATCAATGAAAGTCACATAGTATTAGGATCCTCCATGAGAAGCTACCTGGGCTAGTCCCCACACATCTGAGTGCATAAACTCCAATTTTTGCTCCTTCTTTGTTGCCTGAACTTTAAGAAATCTCACTTTCTTTTGCTTTTGAAATATACGATGCCTAGAGAAATCAATATCTACCTGTTTCAAATCTGATAAATTACCCTTTGCCTTTAACATTTGCATTCCCTTTTTACTCATATGGCCTAGCCAATTATGCCACATGCTTGCATCTGAATCAGAAGTAGATAGAATAGAAAAGGAATCAGTAATACATGTAGAAAAATACAATGTTCCTACCTTCTTTCCTCTTGCTACAACAAGATCTCCCTTGGTAACTTTCCAAGATTTGGCTACGAATATAACCATGGAACCAAATTCACCTAGTTATCCTGCAGAAATTAGATTTCTCCTGAGGCTTGGCACATGCCTCACATATTTTAGTATCCATGTATTTTCATTCTACAATTTTAGATGAACTTCCCATTTACCAGTAATATTTCATGCTTCATCATCTCCTAAATAAACATGCCCAAAATTACATGTTATCTAATTTTGCTACCCCAGTGAAATTAGATTACAAACAAGCTTATTGTGACAATCATTTAAAAGGCCTACTTGGGAAGAAATGGTAAAATCCAACATTATGGTATCAAAAGACACTCTCAAATTATTGCTTAGCTCCTTGACTCTAAAAGGTGCAGAATCTCCAAGAGGTTAGAAGATTTCTTTAAAATTGCTTCAAGTGACGGAAGAGCTAACTGAGCTTATCTCATATCAAATCAAGATATGAGCTTGAGGGACCGAGGTGAGATAACTTCCATACACACTGAGTTCAATGGCTGATCTGTTTTAAGGAAGAAGAAAAAACTACCATGTTATGCATTGATTCATTCCTTGAGGAAGCCCATCAAGCCCCATTCTACACTCAACCAAGCTATGTAAATAGCCATCAAGTTGATTTTACACTAGTTGATCCCCCCTCCCTGTAGCGCCGAGTTCTATATGACAAAGATTGAGTTTTTTAAGGGAATGATTTGTTGCAAGAATGAATGTTGCATTACAAAAGGCAAGTCAATATGTTACATGAAAAAATGGTGAGAGAATTGGTTTAATGATGGCAGGTTGTTCAAATTCATCAAGATAATCTCCATACACTTCAAACTGATCGAGTTATCTCTATGAGTCATGGTGATCTAATCTATTTATGACAGGATCGGGCTATGAGTTGAGACATTCACAAGGCATAACGGGATAATTTTATCATTGGTGAGTTGTTGTGAAGGACTCAGGTATAGTTCGCAAGACTGCAAGACTAGGGTACTGAGCAACAATTTCCCTAAGAGGACTAGGCTCGTAAACGGATACTTTATAAATAGAATAGCCAATTCAATTCAGTTTTAAAGGCACCAGGTTTATTTCTACAAAAGGATTGAATTCAAAAATCATATTCGTAGTATGTGACGTGAGTTGGCCATTGTAACCACATTGGAACATAGAGACCTGGATGGCCCAAATAAACCAGGACCCAGTGTGTGCCTAAAATCTGACAATGCCATAAGAAATGGAGTGTAGTAAATTCAGAGAATCAGGTCCCAGGTGTCCCAAAATGAAATCATACCTTACATGACATGAAAGAAAAAATCCCACAACTACCATTGCGTGTGGGTAAGGCAGGAAAAAATTACCTGGACAGCCCATAAAACATGAGTGCGACTAAAGCCTGACATCGCCGCAGAGCATGCAGTACGGATATGTCAGCGGTTAGCGGCCCTCATGGTCCAATCATCATGAACCAAGTAAGAGGATTCAATCAAAGAAGATTCAAGTGGCCCCAATGGCTCAGGACATGGAGAGTTGGGTTCACCACATGAGGGTTAGACCCACAGTACATGGCAAGGAGCTCAATGTAGTCCACATAGCACCCAATGCCAAGTGGCCCGACATGCAAATAAAAAAATAGGTTTCGTGAATATCTCGTCAGATTAATGAGGTGGCCACCAAGTCACTTGATTATAGGCCTAGCCTGATGTAAAAAGGAATAGCCAGCTCGGCCGAGCTGGCTAAGCTGGCAATGTAATGCTCTAAAACATTAAAGGTATTCACCCCCCTTTCAATTAAAAGTAAAAGACAAAAATAGAAGGGAACGCCAATTTAAATTAGGAGGCATTTCAAATTATTTGAATAAAACATTAGTAAAGGAGGAGAAAATATTTTAATTATCTTTCGAACCAATAAATTAATTGCCCATCCCGTGGAACAAGCAAGCCTGGCAAATTCCCAAATTAGATGTAGGTGTTAAAATGACCATAACTTTTACGTCCCTTAACAGATTTTCACAAAATTGGTCTCATTGGAACCATGGTTCCAAGATCCTCACACAAAAATCAAGAAACCAATATATACATGAATATTTAATGGTTATTTTTAAATAAAATGATCCCATTTTAGTTTGGTTGTTGGATAGTGGTTGGAGGGGCATTTAATGGGTATGGGCAATCATTCTTTCATTGTTGCAAGTTATGATACACCTTGAGATTACATTTTTGGGTCAATATTCACCAACTAAAATCATTTATCATGACTTACAATTGGTTGAATAGTGAATTTTGGGAATTGCATCCCCTCTCTCTCTCTCTTCTCAAAATTCTATAAATTGAAGTGTTGGGCTCATTGTAAAGGAGGATAGTTTGAGTAGAAAAACTCTGTCATTTTGGTTTTGTGAATCCAATTTGCTATTGGCCTTTGTACTGGACTCCTTGCATGGTGATCCTGGCCTTTATTTTGTAATAGCTTTAATTGTGCATATCAATGAAGCAATATATGCAAGTTTGTGGATGTATCTTCCCTTGTGTTTGTTTGCATTATTCTTTCCTCTTCAATATTTTTACAAATATATTGTGTCTACCTTGTGTTCTTATAGGAATATATTGCTATTATGCATGCATGGAAATTTTTTGATTGTTTGTATTAGACTTTGGAGAACTGTTATCACCCTTTTTAATCTGCATTTTTCTTCCAATTTCACATATTGGGGGATTATTCTCTTACCCTTCTTTTGGTGCATCACCTCTGTAGTGTAGATTTTGTTGTGTTCATGTTCTTTCTCTCTCCTTGGTCCCTTAGAAGTGATAGGATAGAGATACTCAGTAGCTTTCTTTCAGTAGAGTTAGTTTGCACTAGGATTAGGAGAAGAACCAACTTTCTCTAGAGGTCTATTCAAGTAACAAGTCCCACAACTTGGAGATAGTACCCATGTTACCCAATCACATCAAGATCTCAAGCACACACACTTGTGCAAATCGTAGGGTGTTGTGATTTAGTGATAACAGTTCTGGTATGTCTGGTGGGACAACAAAGAGAGGTCTTCATTTTAATTACAACAAGTTTGGTGTGCACTTGTTAATTCCATGTTGTGAGAGGTTTTTAAATTACACATATGGTAACTCCAAAAGGGAAGAATTCATTTGTTTTAGTAGCCCAAGCTTAGAAAATTTATGAGAAGAATTCAAACAAGGTCAAGAACTAGAGAGGAAGGAATATTTGAATACTTGCAGCTATCTCTAGGTAGAGGAAGAAGGGGAAGAAGAGCTCAAAGGTCTCCATCTCCTCTGAATAGAACACTATCAACACCATATTTCTTAGACCATTTATAATGGCACATATACAACAACCACCACCGCAAGGGCCACCAAATCCCTATGTCAACTTCACAGGAAGCATCCCACTTACTCTCAATATACAAAATCCAATTCTAGTTGTAGCATTGAAGAACATTCCATATTTCACTAGAGAGAACCATACAACTTTGATTGATCACATTCAAGACATTACAAATGTTTGTGCTATACATGAAGTTAATGAAATGGATGTGGCTATCAAATTATTGGATTCTTCTTTTAAAGGCAAAGCTTTACAATGGTTCAGAAGATTGACAGCGGGATCAATTCAAAATTGGGATTATTTGTGCATAGCTCTTTGTGGTCAATTTGGGGAGAAGGTAGACAACTTGTCTCTGTTAGAACAGTTAACCAAAATCAAGAGAGCACCAAATGAGTAGATGGTTGATTTCAACTTCAGGTTTCAAAGGACATGGGATAGGATTCCACTTGTTGTGAGGCCAGCAGCTGAAGGTGGTTTTCTATACTTCCTAAAAGCTCTAAATTTTGATATTGCAATGATGATACAATCCATGGGAGGTACAACTTTACCTTCATCTTATAGTATTGCTATTAGATGCCAAATTTTTTCTAATTCAAGCTGGTAAACTTGCACCTAGGCCACCATGCCTCTTTATCCAGAATTAGGAAGTCCAAGCACTAGTCCAAACACCTACATTAGCTCCCATTCCTACCCCAAAAAATCAAGAGCTCCACTGAATCTTCTACCTCATCTTCTAGTACCTCAAATGAGCTCCAAGAAGTCATGAAGCAGTTGCAAAACTTAGGTAATGAGTTGGTGACAATTAAGAGGTAGAAATGCTCAAAATTTTAGGTCATATCAGCCTCAAACCCAACCCAATAGGCCTTCTTATCATCCTAATAAGCCACCTTGCTCAAGTTGAAAATCAGAACCAAGTGAAACCTCCTACTAATAAGACACTTCAACCTTACAATCTCAGTGTTATATCCACGTTTAGAGCCATGGTACGAGTACAAAATAACATAGCTCAAGAGTATGACTAGTGTTTCCCATGTAATAAACCTCATAACCAGTCAATGTGTTTTAATGGTGCCTTGAATCAATCTCTTATGGTGACAACAATAAGTGTAGAACAAGAGACAAGCCAAGAAGAAAATCAGCAACATGTAGGAAGCTACCCAAGAGGCACCTCTGAATGATACCACACTTGTCAATTGGTAAGTTGAAGATTTCTTTGGAATAAATCAAGCCCTTCTCAAAGTGTGGCAGCCAATACATGATCTAAGAGGATTAATATCAGAGAGGGAAAAACATCTAATTAAAATGATTCAAAGCCCTTTGTCACTCCACATAGCATTAGCAGTCAAAATGCAGTCCCAAATGTGCAAATTCAGCCCAAACCACCTTCTAGACCAGCTCAAGCACCAGTTGAACAGCCCATGTGCAAGAGAATAATATGTAAGGTAAAGGGAAACAGAAAGATAGCTCATCCCTGTTCAATATTCTTGAGCAAATGAAGAAAATGAACATGGAACATTTCAATGTGGGAGTCATTAGCTATCCTGGGCCAAAGATATCTATTGCAAGCTACCATGGTAAATTGTTCCAAAACAAATCATTCATCCAAAGAACAAGAAAAGGTGTTTACCAATGCAGCTCAGCAGGGAGGTAATCAAGGAGATCAACAAGATAAAACCCCCATTCTACATATCATTGATTATTGGAAACAATCTTGTCCATAATTGCATGATTGATTTGGGAGCAAACAACTCTATCATGCCCAAAAAAATATTTGATCAGTTGGGTCTTCAATATGAAGTCATTTCTAGAGGTGTGGTGCAATTGGACATGACATCAGTAACAATAGTTGGAGTAATCAAATGATTTGAGCCTCACATTGTATGCATGTCCCAATGTGACCGTCTTACAAGATGTATCAGTCATAGACTTGCCACCACTCTTTGCATTATGTTTGTCAAGAGACTTCACCGCTAAAATTGGAGGTTATTTGTCTACTGATTGGTCACACATGTTATTTAGAATGAGGTATGGAGCTAAGGCTACAATCATGTCTGAGCCAATTGCAAATTTCCACATTGAGCCTCATACACCAAATCTAGTCAATGAAAATTGTTCATCCTTTGATCAAGAATATTTCCCAAGCACTTATGAATCAAATACTAAGGCCATAAGCATTCTGAACTTGACTCTTGATGAATGGTCAAATAAGAGGCATGCATTTGACCCTTATAAGGAAGTAGAGGAAGCTTAATTAGGCATGTATTGCTTGCATGAAGAGAATCCACCTCTTCCATGTATCACCAAGTTATATGCTAAAGATGATAATGAGGTATGACAGCTATTATTTGATGGGTCAAGGAGTAGAAAAGGTGTCAAAGGAGGAGCTATGCTTGTTTCACCACAAGGTAAAAAATATTACTCATCTCTCCATTTTCAGTTTGCTTACTCAAATAACACATCTGAGTATGAAGCCTTGATTCACAGATTGCATTGGGCAAGAAAGAGAGGTATCAAGAACTTGCAAGTATTTGGAGATAGCGAGCTAATTGTGAACCAAGTAAAAGGCCAAAATGCTTCCAAGAATGATCTATTGAAGAACTACAAAAATCGGGTATGGGATCTCATTGAATATTTTGAAGTTTTTTACATCAATTCCATCCCAAGAAAGAAGAATGAAGTATCAGATAGACTTGTAGCAATTAGGGAAGCATTTGACATTGTAGAAAGTATCAAAAGTGAGAAAACTCATCCCCATATCAAGGTTTTTGTAAGACCATTTTTCCAAGACAATAATACAAGTTGGAAAGTCTTCGAGAATGATCAACAAATTGTCAATTTTCTACAAGAAGAAGTTGAGTTCTCTGCTAGAAACTAGGACAAGTTAGAGCAACAGTATGGTGACCAAGTGGTGTAGCTAAGAACTAACAAATTACCAAAGGTCTTGTGACTTTGGAATCAATCTTCAACCCCAATGACCAATTCCGGAAAGAGAAGGAAAATATTTAGGTAAAGGGTGAAGATTCAGGTGAAGATTGACTTTGGAATCAATCTTCAACCCAAATGGCCAATTCCGGAAAGAGAAGGAAAATATTTAGGTAAAGGGTGAAGATTCAGAGCCTATTTTAGTAGGTGTAGGCAAAACATTGTAAATTGGAAAAGTAAGTACTCAACAAGAGAAATATGAATTTGTTCAACTTTTTCAAGAATTCCCAAATGTCTTTCCATGTACTTATAAGGATTTAAGAGGTTTCAATCCAAATTTAGCACACATACTATTGAGCTAGATCTAGAATCCAAGCCTATCAGATAGAAGTAAAGGCCAGTGAATCCTCACATTGAACCTCTCATGAGAAAAGAGTTGAACAAGATAATTGAAGCTAACATCATCTTTCCTATCAAACATTCAAGTTGGGTTGCAAATTTGGTGCCAGTAAGGAAGAGAAATGGAGAGATTAGACTGTGTGTAGACTTCCATGATCTAAATAGAGCTTCACTCAAAGATCATTATCCACTTCCTTCAATGGAGACAAATCTTACAAGTAGTAGCTAGTTCGGAAAGGTTTTCATTGCTATGAATACTAAGGCTACTCAATCTATAACCAAATAATGGTGAAGGAAGAAGATCAGTTCAAGAAATCCTTCACTACAAAATGGGGCACATATGCTTATAAGAAGATGCCATTTGGATTGTCAAATGTCAGAGCAACATTTCAGTGAGCAATGGATATGGCATTCAAGGGACTAATCAATAAGATAGTTCTTGTATATCTAGATGATATCACCATGTTCTCAAAGAATGCAATAGACCACCTCTTTCACCTCAGGAAAGTGTTTCAAAGGTGTAGAAGATTCATAGTGTCTTTGAATATGAAAAAGTGTGTATTCTTGGCACACAAAGGAAAATTTTTGGGCCATATTGTTTCAAAATAAGGATTGACAATAGATCCTAAAAGAGTGGAATCCATCATAACTCTTCCATTACCAAGTCACAAGAAAGCTCTCCAAATCTTCTTAGGAAGGATAAAATTTGTCTGCAGATTTGTGCCTGATTTTGCCACTCTTGTGAAGCCATTAATAATGATGTTGAAGAAGAGTCTTACATTCAAGTGGAAAACAGAAGGTAAAGTGAGTTTTGAGGCTATCAAGCATGCAATATCACAAGCTCCAACTCTTATCAACCCAGATTTCTCCAAGGACTTCATGCTATATGCTTTTGGAGGATTGGATACAATCTTAGCTATCTTGGTACAACTGAATAAGGAAGGTTTAGAACAACCCATAGCATTCTTCATTCAAATCCTGGAAGATTACGAAGTAAGGTATTCTTTCATTGAAAAGCATGTTCTTGTTGTTATTAGGAGCTTAAAGAAGTTTAGACACTTGGTCTCAAACAACAAGATCCAATTGTTGGTGTCTCATGTCGAGGTCAAGGATTTTCTCCTAAACAAGGATTTGAATGAGAAGATGGCAGGTTGGATCACTCGGATAATGGAATATGATATTTAAATCAAAGTGACCACGCTGGTTCATGGTAAATGTTTGTGTGAGCAGCTCAATTCCAAACAATAAGCTGAGTCAAAAAGTGAAGAAGAAGCTTGTTTCAGTGCTGCAAAATGATCAAGAACAGCCAACTAACAATGCACCCATTCCATGTTGGACTCAAGACATGGTGCATTATCTCCAAATAGGTTTGTGCCCTCCAGAATGGAACAAATCTAAGAGAAGATATTTCAGATTGCAATCCATTCTGTATGTGCTCATTGATGGCATCTTGTTCAAGAAGGATGTGAATGGAGTATTATTGAGGTGTGTCCCAACAAATCATTACTGAGAAGATATTACATGAGTTCTATAATGGGGAAGTGGGAGGCTACTTCACTCCATGAGTAACAACTCTCAAAAGCATGAATGTTGGTTACTATTTTCCTACGATGTTTAGTGATTACTACTCATGGATCAAGAAATGCAAAAAATGTGCATTCTTCACAGGGAAGGAAAGGTTAGCATGCTACTCCTTTGTCTAATTTCAGTACATCAACCATTCATGCAATGGGGATTGGAATTCATTGGAGTTATCAATCCAAATTCAAGTCAAGGCCACAAGTGGATACTTATGACAACAAACTATTTCACCAAATGGATGGAAGTGGTAGCACTCAAAGAGGAAAATGAGTCCAGCATCTTGGATTTATATGAAGGGATAGTCACAAGGTTTGGATTCCATGTCACCATCTTATTAGATAATGCATTGGCATTTCTTGGCAAAAAATCACTGAATGGGCTGTTCAAGAATGGAATTTATCTCAACACTTTTTCAAACTATTACCCTCAGGGTAATGGCCAAGTAGAGTCCACAAACAAGAACTTGTTGAGAATCATTAGAAGAACTCTTGATGAAAATCAAAGAACCTAGCAAATGAAGCTCAAATCAGCCTTGTGGGCTGATAGAATAACACCCAAAAGGTCAACAAGTAGCTCTCCATATAAGCTTGTATATGGAAAGGAAGTAGTGCTACCTATATCACTTGATTTGTCAGCATTGGAACTTATGAAGTAGCTGGAACTAGATGAGTTTGAACCCATGGAAATCAGGTATGTAGAACTAATGGAACTAGAGAGAACAAGGGAGCATGCAATGCAAACCATGGATAAATATCAAACATTGATCAAGAGGAGCTTTGAAAAGAAATATAAATCCAGGACGTTCCAAGAAGGAGAGTTAGTGCTGAAGTGGGATGTTGATCATGTAAAACCAGGAAAGCATTCCAAGTTTGATGCCATATGGAGTGGTCCTTACATGATCACTGAATGCAAGAGTAGCAATGCCTTCCGACTGGCTAAGTTAGATGGTGAAGAGTTGCAGATTCCAGTCAATGGAATCTATCTCAAACATTGCTACTAGAAGGAAGAATTTATCACCCTTGTACATATTAGTCTAGGATTTTTAATTCCTCCAAGTGCTTGTGCACATTGTTGTTGTGGTTAGAATAGGTTTTAATTTCCCTAAGTTCCTTGTGCACATGTTCTATTGCTTCTAGTGTATGTTTTGTATACAATTCATCATGCTTCAGGAAAGACTGCTACAGTAGGGAAGCTCATAGTTTCTTGCAACAGTTGTAAATTTCAAATTCAAAAAAATGCAGAGCAACTAAAATCAGGTCAAAAGACAGATTTCAAATCTTCAATTCTTTTTCTTCCTCAAATCAGCAGCTGAGTTTCTCAAATCAGGAATCAACATTAGGGGAATATTTGGTATTGCAGTAGATGGCAGTCCTTAGTGTTCACTCAACCTTCAATCAGTGTTAAGTAGCAAGTATGAGCCACTATGCATATCTCCAAGATTTAACAATAGCCTTTGTAGCCTACAGAAGTATCTCGGGATCAGCTCCAGACAAAGCAGCATGTCGAAAGGAATGAACATTCAGAAGAAGAAAGAAAAAGAAAATTAATAGAGTTCCATGATGACTAAGCTAATAGATGTTCGTCATTCAGCCTCATGGATTGCAATTACGGTAATGTGTGAATCCCAAGTTTTAAGACAAATTTCTACTCTCACAAATCTTGATTCCATGATTTTCTTATTAAAATTGAGAGTGCGAGTAGAAAAGGATAGCTCCAGAATCAGGAAGTGACATCCCATATGTTTCAGAGTCAGGTTTTCAGGGTTCAAATCAATATATAGTAATCATGCAGACTTCATGCCCAATGGATAGTCACGGGTAGTTGGTCAAGCTCCATTTAGCAGGTAAATGACCCCGCGAGTCACCAAATTTTTATCTAATTTTGCTACCCCGGTGAAATTAGATAACAAGAAAGCTTATTGCGACAATCATTTAAAATGCCTACTTAGGAAGAAATGGTAAAATCCCAACATTGATGTAGTCTCAAAAACAAGGACTCCAAGAAATGTTGTTTAGCTCCTTGAAAAGTTGAGAACCTGCCAGAAGTCTGGTGAACAAGAGGTTAGAACTGAGTTTCTTTAAAACTACTTCAAGTGGGTGAAGGCTAACTGAGCTCATCTCATGTCAACATAGGAGCTCTGAGCTTGAGTTACCAAGGTGAGCTAACTCCCATACACACTGATATTTAAGGAATTGAGATATTTTACAAGAATAAGACCAAAGCCATGTTATGCATTGAAAAGGTCATTCCTTGAGGATTATCCCACTGAGCTCCCATTCTACACTCTTCTGAGCTATGTTTTAGCCATCAAGTTGATTTTACTGACTAAGGGCCGAGATCCCCCCTTCCTAGAACATTGAGTTTATATGAGCAATGATTCAAAAATTTGATGGCAAATACGAGTTGTTGCAAAATTGAAATGTTGCATTCAAAGGAAAGTCAATATGTTATGAAAGAAAGCCATGCAGTGCATCGAGAGCCATTGATTCAACGATGGAAACTTTGCTTGGGAAATTCAGGGGAGCTAATCTCCATACTCATCGAACTATTGATGTTATCCCTGGCTCATGAATGATTAAGGCATGATCTCAGTGAATTTATTACACAATCAGGCTATGTGTTGAGAGATTCACAAGGTGGAATGAGCTACTTGCATTCACTAGTGAGTTATTGTGAAGGACTCGGGAAAAGTTCGCAAGACTGCAAGACTAGGGGACTGAACAACAATTTCCCCAAGAGGACTCGACTCCTACACGGATACTTTGCAAAGAGAATAACCAATTTAAGTCAGTTTGAAAGGTACCAGGTTTAGTTTTGCAGAAGGATCAAACTCAAAAAACGATGCTCATAGAATAGGATGTGAGTTGGCCATTGCAACCACATCGGAACATAGAGGCCCAGATGGCCCAAACAAACCCAGACCTCGCGTGCACCTAAAATCCAACAATTCCGCAAGCAATGGAGTGCGGGAAATTTAGGGAATTAGGTCTCGAGTGTCACAAATGAGCCTAGAACTTGTGGGATGTAGAAGACCAAAACACCTAACTACCATTGCATGTGGGTAAGGCGGGAAAAATTGACCCAAATGGCCCATGGAACACAAGTGCAGCTAAAGCCCGACATCACCGCAGAGCATGCAATGTGGATATGTCAGCGGTCAGCAAGGACCCTCATGAGTTGGAGTCATGGAGGCGCAAAATAACCCAAGTGGAAGTTTTGTGGTCGGCAAGAGAAATGGCTCGGTCGGGGGTCAACTAAGTGGCCCCAATGGCTTGAGGTGTTGAGATTTGGGTTCACCGCGGGAGAGTTAGACCTACAGTACATGGCGAGGAGCTCGACGTAGTCCACAAAGCACCCTTGACGCTGAGTGGGAGAGCACATTCAAAACCAAAAATGGTCATGGAGGCATGAATAAATAGAAATTAGCATTCAATGAGGTGGTCCCACCAAGTTGGATCCACTTATTATAGGCATGGCACCGATGTAAAGAAGGAATAGTGTATGAGAGGGCTTCATAGTTGAAGGATGGCTCGAGATAGCAAAGTAACGCTCCAATGCATTGAAAGGCATAAAACATAAACCCTTTCAATTCAAACCTCTTAAAGGTAATGAAACTACATGATGGGGCCCATAAAATTTAAAAAAAAGGAATTTTAAAATGATGATGTGAAACATTAGTAAAGGAGGAGAGAAATATTTTAAATATCTTTCCAACTAATAAATTAATTTCTCATCCCATGGAAGTAAAGCAAGCCTGTACAATTTCCAAATTAACTGCAGGTGCTCAAAGACCATAACGTTGGAGCAATTCTCAATGGATTTTCACAAAATTGGTCTTGTTGGAATCTGTGGTTCCAAGCCCGACACACAAAAACCAAGAAACCTAGAAATTAATGAAGATTTTATGGTGATTTTTTAATAAAAACAAGCCTAGTTTAGTTTGGTTGTTGGATAGTGGTTGGAGGGACATTTAATTGGTATGGGAAATAATTTTTTCATTTCTACAGGTTATGGGACACCTTGAGGTTGATTTTGTAGGTCAATATTCACCAACTACACTCATTTATCATGACTTGTAATTGGTTAAATAGTGAATTTTAGGAATTGCATCCCCTCTCTCTCTTCTCAAAATTCTATAAATTGAAGTGTTGGGCTCATTGTAAAGGAGGATAGTTTGAGTAGAAAAACTCTATCATTTTGGTTTTGTGAAGCCAATGTGTTGTTGGCCTTTGTAGTGGAATCCTTGCATGGTGATCCTAGCCTTTATTTTGTAATAGCTTGAACTGTGCATATCGATGAAGTAATAGATGCAAGTTTGTGGATGTATCTTCCCTTGTGTTTGTTTGCATTCTTCTTGCCTCTTCAATCTTGTTGTAAATGTATTGTGTCTACTTTATGCTATTGCAGGAATCTATTTCTATTGTGCATGCATGGAAATGCTGTTGTGAGTGCTTGTATTAGACTGTGGAGAATTGTTATCACCCTTTCTAATCTACATTTTCCTTCCATTTTCACACATTGGGGGATTATTTTACTACCCTTATTTTGGTGCATCACCTCTATAGTGTAGATTTTGTTATTTTCATGATCTTTCTCTCTCCCTGGTCCCTTGGAAGTGATAGATTAAAAGTAATTAATCACTTGCTTTCAGTAGAGTTAGTTTGCACTAGGATTAGGAAGAAGAACAGCTTTCTCTAGAGATCTATCTCAAGTAGCAAGTCCCACAACTTGGAGATAGTACCCATGTTACCCAGTCACACTAAGAGCTCAAGAGCACACACTTGTGAAAATCATAGGATTTTGTGATTCGTTGATAACATTACCTTGGACATTATTTTTGAAATAACCCTTATTAGGGGTAGCATGGAAAGAAGCTCCTGAATCTAAAACCCATGATTCTATTTTATTATCCAAGGAGAGGATAAGGGCATCTTGCATTACCTTGGCTGTAACATTTGCCTCTTTACCTTTGTCTGGTATATTCTCTATGTTTTCCTTGAACCAATAATCCTTCTTTATATGTCCTTTCTTTCCAAAATTCCAGCAGGTTATTCCTCTACCTCTGGATTTATATCTACCCATCTTTGACTTTGATTTCCCATTATTCTTGCTCTTAAATCTCTCCTTCTGCCTTCCCCCACTTTCTACATTCAAGTCATTTTCATAGGATTAATCTCATGTACTTTTCTTGCGTACTTCTTCATTCAGGATTATACTAACCACATCATCAAACTTCAAAATATTAGTAGCAGATGTTGTATTACTAACAGTCATTACCAATTTATCCCAACTATTTGGAAAAGAGCATAATAATAAAAGTTCTTTCACTTCATCATCAAATAGAATATTAACCGATTTTAATTGATTTATAATAGAATGGAAATCATTCAAATGGCTTGATACATATCCACCTTCTTGCATTTTAGAATTAAATAATTTCTTCATCAAATAAACTTTATTTGAAGCACATGGTTTTTCATATAAATTAGCTAAATATTTCATCAAATCTACCATAGTTTCTAATTCAGTAATATTTGAAGCTACAGATGTTGTCAAGCTCAATCTTATAGATCACAGAGCTTTTCTGTTAAAAAACTTCCATTCTTCATCAGTCATCTTTGTAGGCTTTACACTCGCATCCAATGGTAAATATAAATATTTGTGATACAAATAATCTTCCACCTACATCTTCCATAATATATAATTACGGCCGCCAAATTTCTTCACTTTGTATTTTTTATCTTTTTCCATTGTTGTGCTCTCACTCAATCAGAAATCCCTCTGTGAGTAAATTTGTCGACACACAAAACCCTCAAGAAAAAAAACTATGATATCAGTTGTTGGGGATAGACACACTAGTGTTGTATAGATCTATATTCAATTTAAGCATACAAGTAATAAACATGGAAATTATTCCAAAAGAAAAATACACAAGATATAACGTGGTTCATCCAGTGTGGGTTACATCCACTAAGAAACAACCAATCTATTATTCTTTGATTTACAGAGGAAATACAATGAAGATTTGAAATCTTCCACACCTCTCCCAGATGTATAGTACTTTTTCTTCACAAGCTTCTCTCAACTCTCTCCAAGAATATCTTCTTACAATTATCTCTAATATCACCTTCTAACCCTAGCTTTCTAGCTTATAAGCATATACAAACATTAGGGCAACTTAGCTATGCATTTACAACCATCCGATCACCTTTATAACCAAGGGTCGGATTAAAACCCGCATATAAAATATAAACATCCACGCATAGGTAACCAATGTCGGTTGCTCCCAGGTGACCGACGTCATTTACTGTGTAAACTTGCAAGTTTGTAGAGCATGTTATTTATGAAGCCATTTAGCTCCACAACTTAACAAAATTGATTTCTTACAAGCTCTAGAAGGTCACCTTAATATGTGAATGAGTGTTAGGTATGTTTTTTAAATATGTATAAGGGTTTTCAAGGGTTTAAAGAATGTGTTCCATCTTGAACATGGGTTTCATGTATAAAACATCCTATGTTTTAATCTTAACAGTATTCTACATGAAGTATGAGTGTAGATTAAGAAGTGTCAATGTATAAAAGATGTATGCCTCAATATTCTTGAATAAAGTGATCTGACAAAGAAGGTGTTGAGGTCAATGCAATGATAAATAGGTCTCTTGCAGTCATATCAGTTGAAGAAGCTTGTTGTGTAATTTTTAGGACTAAGGTCTAAAAGGATGAGGTATCTCTAAGGAGGTGATGATAGTGAACAAGTAATAGCTTGATAAGTCCTTGAAGTAAATGGCATTATTGTAGTTCAAGTAAGCTCGTTTGAAGAGCTACAGTACAGATGCAGGTTTGATGGCATATCAGGACTGTGAAGGTGTCAAGAAAGCTTGTCTGAACTCTTCATGACTACAATCAAACATGAATATGTTTATCTACAATCACAGGAAAGTGAAGGTTTCTCAGGTATAAATGATGATCTCTTGAAGTATCTCGGGTCAGTGAGTATAAGGTTTCAGTATGTTCTACAAGTGTATGAGAGGTTAAGTTTCCATCTTAGGTAACCAGGATCAAAATGCAATGCTCAAGGCGATACCTACATGTCATAATCCATAAGTAAAGGAAGTGTGCAATTTTACAAATCTCCAAGCTTTTCTGTAACTTGTAAAAGAACATGAAATTTGGGTTGTGTCTTTTCATGTGATCTTCAAATGTTAAGATATGTGTATAGCTTCAAATAAAATATTGGTGATTGTCTAAGAATGCTTCAAGTGAACTTGTCATACTTTAAGAATCTCAAGGTAGTTGAGACAATGAAGACTTGGACTTCTATAATGAAGGTCATGAGACCATTCCTGAAAGCATATAAGAATTTTGTGGTGAATAGAGGTAAGAAACAAAGTATGGAGAAGTGTATTTCATGATCAAATTTTATCCTAGTAAGGGGGTTCCTTATCCTCAAGTGAAGACTGAGACACATCTACAATGGTCATAGACAGTGGTATGAATGATATGAAATGTTTTAGCTAAGGTAACATGAATTTTGTAGGTATGTTCTCTTTGAGACCATGAGATGCTTGAAGTGCACAGTGATGAGGGTTTAATAGTCAAAACCATCCCTCGTTTTTCGCTCATTATTTTTCAAGGTATTTAAGATGTTCTATCAGTATAAGGAGTCCTCAAAAGTTATATGATGAGTCTCTTATGTTTTTGTAGAGTGGTGAAGAAGGTCTAATTGTGTTCTCCATGGATAATGCAAAAATGGTGACCTTACTATATAGTGGCAGGGGTTACCCCTTCTTAGGTATGAATGATGTTTGTTCTCACTTTGTATGATGATTCATTACTCCATGATGCTCTTATATTGTCTCAAGATTGTTAAGAGTGCATATTTTATCGTCATTCAGTTGATAAGGGCTTGTGAAGGCTTGTTGTTGGTCATATGAGGTGTATGAAGACCTAGAGGTCTCAAGGAAAAAATTGTGTGAGTACAGTATTTTGATAGGTTTTTTCAAATCTCAATACTCTTATGAGAGGTATGTTCATCATATATTCATGATTTACAATGCAATAATGAATGAATGTGGTCTTTGTTTTTTGTCAAGGCTTGAGAATGTATTGTTTCTCCATAAATGCACTTTACAGGCCTGGAGAGGCTTATTTTTGGATAATGTTAGTTGAAATGGAATGGAAAGGTGCTTTCTCAGTCTTTGTTGGTGTTCTTCATGGCATACATGTATTAAGAAATATGTTTACAAGTTAAAATGATCAAGTTTTTGGGTCCAAAAGATGGTTCTTATTCTTCATGTGATGATTGTGACAAAGCTACAGTGGTGTGGGATAGGGGATGGACAGTAAGAAGGTGTATTTTTGGTATTTTAATGTCAAGGGGAGATAGGTTGACTTTTCATTCTCCATGGTGCAAATGTTCAAAAGTTACAAGCCCCCTATTGATTTCTAAATGAATGTTGTAGCATTCAAGTGTTGATAATTGCTTTCTAATTGGGATGAAGTGTTGACTGAAGCAAGAAAATTGTTGATTCAAAGTGTTCTTGGACTCCAAATGATGGGGGGAGCATGTATGTTGCTCTCTTGAAGGTAATGTGAAGCTTCAAGGCCATTCAAGGTGTGAATTTGAGGTTTGTACCTTTATTCATGGTCATGATGATATGTGTTGGAGCTCAAATGTGCACCCGTGCCCGAGTCATAGGAAACTCAGGATTTTAGTCAACATGGGAATGTCTCTCACTTTTGGAACCTCCGAACCAAGAAAGACCTCCGGAGAATGTCATCTTCCTCTACCTATCCTAATGCTAACGCTACTCCTAATGCAAAAAGAAAATCCTAACCTAAATGTGCCAAGGGACCAAGGGTAGAAGGAGATGCCGAAAAGAGGAAATCATAAGCTAAGGGCGGTGATAGCACCAAAAAAGGGGGTGGTTGAGCTCTCTCCTTGAGAAATTAAGAAATCAAGAGAGAGAGGGCAGATAGAATGTGCCACAGATCAAGGATCTTTTGTCCTCCACTTGCCCACGCATTGACAACACTGCAAAAAGGAACCTGCAGGTAGGAAATGCACAAACATTCCAAAAACAAATGGAAAGGCAAGGTTGTAAAATTAAATTAGCTAGGGCAGATAAAAGTGCCACAAAACACACTTTAAATTCTTTAAAATATGCATAATTTCATTATATTCATGGCAGAAGGCCCGAAATTACATTGCAAAGGCCAGATTTGAGGTTTGGAACTCATGGGAAATCAGTGACCAATTGGGCATGGTGTTGCTACAAAGAAAACTCAACCATTCAAATGAGGTGGGTCTCCATATATATATAGGAGTTTGCCTCACCTACCCTCAATAAATTTCTGACATGTGGTTGAACAATTTCCATTAATATGGTAGTTTAGCTATCTTTTCTCACCTAATTTCACCTTTTTCTATGACTAGTGAGTCGTCCAACCATATGACCTATCCAACCTCATGACTTGTCCACCATGTAGGCCATACAGTTTTGTGGCGGACATCTAACTTGATGGTTGCCATTTTTACACTATGGTTCGTCCAACCTGGGGGGTTGGATGGTCGATGTGTACGGATAGGGTTGGACGGGTAGTGAGGTTGGACGGCTCACTGGTCATAGAAAAGGTGAAAGTAGGTGAGAAAAGACAGCTCGACTACCACATTAATGGCAGTTATTCAACCACCTATTAGGAATTTATTAAGGGTAGGTGAGGAAAACTCTTTTATGTATGTGAAGACCCCCCTCATTTGAACAATTGAATTTTCTTTGTAATGGCACCATGCCCAAATGGTGACCGATTTCCCACGAGTTCCAGACCTCAAATCTAGCCTCTGCAATGTAATTTTGGGCCTTCTGCCATGAATATAATGGAATTATGCATATTTTAAGCAATTTAGAGTGTGTTTTGTGGCACTTTTGTCTTCCCTATCTAATTTTATTTTTCATCCTTGCCTTTCCATTCGCTTTTAACATATTTGTACATTTTTCTACTTGCATGTTCCTTTTTTGTAGTGTTGTCAATGTGTGGGCTTGTGGAGGAAGCAGGGTCCTTGATCTATGGAACATTCTTCCTGCCCTCTCTCCCTTGCTTTCTTCTCCCCTCATGGAGATACCTCAGCCACCCCCTTTTTTGGTGCTATCATCGCCCTTAGCTTAGGCTTTTCCCATTTTTTGCATCTCCTTCAACCCTTGGTCCCTTGGCATGTTTAGGTTAGGATTTTCTTTCTGCATTAGGAGTAGTGTTAGAATTACGATAGGTAGAGGAAGTCAAAATTCTTCGGAGGTTTGTCTTGTTTCGCAGGTCCCACAACTGAGAGATAGTCCCATGTTGACTCAAATCCCAAGTTGCCTATGACTCGGGCACAGGTGCACATTTGATCTCCAACAATTTTGGCATGCCCAGTGGGATGAAGCATTCAAAGCTATAAATTTGGCAAGTGTGTACTTTGGTTTATCTTTTCAGTTCATCAAGTTTAGTGTACTCTTTTTGGAATTTCAGCCTTTGGAGGCATGTGCAAGTACAACTGGTGACTCCACAGATCCAACCAACCCATTATCTTAGTTATAGACCTTTCCCTTTTCCTTCCATCCATTTCAATCTTTCTTCCATATCTTTCCATTTTCATTCATTCATGAGGTTTTGCAATCATGGCTTCATTCGCTTCTTGGGATTCTCATTTGCAATAAAAAAACCATTCCCCTCTATCCCCACAGTTTCAAACTACTCCTTTGAATCAGTTTTATGAGCCCCATCATGAAGAATATGTGCATAACTCGCCCTCCAATGACCCATATGGTTTTTCATCTAACCAAGATGTTTGTCAAGAACAAAGTTATGCAAGTGATGGCGGCATTCCCATGGAAGATGATTTTCAGAGGCAGATCCAGGAGATGGAGATGAGAATGGTGTAGGCTAGAGTTACGTGCACAGTGAAGGCAACCACAATTGGTTTCAGAAAGCCCTACCCATGAACAAGCTTCGCACTAAGCTGATTTAGCCTTCAATAGAAGTTGCATAGTTTGGTTAAAATGATGTCACGGATTACAGAGTGGGGTGAACAAATGCAAGCTCACCAATCTAATGCTGGGAAACCTTGTCAATGGGATGACCCTACACCTTCATCCTACAACCCTCCCATTTCTCCTCCCCAACCTACACCATCTCAACATGAGTTTCATGCTTCTAGTTTTTTTTGCTTGCCCCCATTGAGGATTCCCCTTCTCCATATTTTTTCTTTCCATCACACCTTCAGTTTTTTGCCCCCCTTCCTTCCAATACTCCCTCTCCTCCACAAGAAAAAACTATACCTTCCCTTCCGCCACCTCAACTAAGGAAAAAATTTGTTGAATCCCAACCCACCCCTCCTCTCACATTCCCAAACCCATTTTGGGAGTAAAATCAGAAACTCAGTTGAAGAGGGAAGCAAGTTGAGGAGCTTACTAGAGAAGAAATCATACAAAATTTGAAGGATTGGGATTTAAATTTTGAGTCCGATCAAATGCCACAACTAGTTAATCCCCCAACAGAGGTTGGAATTCAAGAACATATGGTGCAGCCTGATTTTGCAACAGAGGCAGAGCAAGAGGAAGTAGAAGACAATCATCAGTCTATTTGCTCTGAGTGCAGTGTCCATATTAGAACCATATTTGCAGAAACTGTTTATTTTTCATTAGATGCAGGCTCAGCAAGGGAAGAAGAAGAATTAGCTCCAAATCTTCAGGAGGAGGAGCATGTGCACCCAAAAAAAGAAAAGCTCCCAAGTGGGAAAGATTTTTCAATGGAATGCAGTGACCTTCATTGTCCTGCAGGTTTAAAGCTTGCTGCGCTCTTGGAAGGTTGCATTGATCCACCACGAATGTCTTCAAATGCTAAAACCATTCACAAGGAGCTTCATGCCATAAAGGTGAAAAAATTAGATTTTGAAGCCTTGGATGAAGAAGAGATCAAAGGAAGCTTCTTGCTTTCTTTTGATGGTGAAATTTCATATCCTTCTTCCACTTCATCCTTGCAGGAATCTGATTTTGTGGAGGAGTTTGATTCTTCAAGCTTCATGCTTGAGGAGGAAGAGGAAGATGATGACAACAGGGCCAAATCAGAAGTCATCATGGAGGAGGCAAATTCCTTCATAGGGTTGTTTGTAGAAGTAGAAGAAAGTACACATCAGCTTGCAAGAAGCCATGTTCTGAAAAGTTTGTAGGATGTCCCCACCTGTGGGGATGAACTTCAAAAGAGTGGGTAAATCAAGAGGATCACCCCATTGGTTCCCAAATCCCCTTTGTCAATCAAGTATTTGGCTAGCTTGGAGCCAAAATCAGAGTTACCATCAGTCATGCTCACCTCCAACCAAATGCAAAACAATCAGAGGAGGTATTCATCAATTTTGTAGCTAATACTTTGAGGAACTTGGGAGTGCAAGGCATGTTTGCACTTCCACCATGTGCTTTTGTTGCCAAAAAGATCACATGGTCGCATTTTGTGAGGAAGGGATGCTACTTCTCACAACCTGTTGTAGGTTTTGTTTAGCGTCGTTTTCCTCTGGTTAGTGTAGGGTAGGTAGGTTTGTTTTCAACATAACAAGTGCTTATGCACACTCTGCATACTCCACTTGGGGTATGTATGATTTTCTCCATTTTTATTTAAGTTTTGCGGATCATGGTAGAATCAGATTTCGGGGCAGATTTTACACCACATATTTTCAGCCCCAATAGATTAGTTGCAGGTTCAGATTCTCCTCGCCCTTGGTAAAAAATTTAGTTTTGGGAGCAGCTACAGGTTTAATCACAAAATCCCAAAAAATCAGCTTTAAGAGCAGTCAAGGCAATTTCCATCCAAGTCCTAAGTTCACGCGAGTCTTGGGGACAAGTTTTCAAAAAGATCAGTTTTTTCAAGGGTAGGCTTGACTCCATGTCCAACGAATGCTTCAAGGCTACTGGTCTCCACATCTAGCAAGTAGATGTCCCCTAGAGGTCGCCAAAACTGTTATCCCAAATTTGTACCCCTGCAAATTTGGATAACTTGTTACGATTTGAGGTACAAGCTTGTGACGTTTTGACGACAATCAAATTCTGGCCCTGGGTATAAGAGGAAAAGGGTCGTGTATGATGGCTCGTCCAAGTTGATCTTCATGCACGATGAGCTAGTGAGCCGCGGTGAACCAAGCTAGTTGGGTTGTCCGGCAAGTCAGAATCAAGCCAGATGATGGTCGGCTTGCAGAGTAAGATGGACGAGTTAGTGTCGAGTCCAGAAGTTTTCGCAAGGCCAGGTTGGTCGATAGTTAGACGGCATTCCAACCCCACCTAGATGGATGGTTGTCCAACCTCTCAAGTTGGATGGGTGATGGACGGACATCTAACCCCCATAGGTTGGATAGCTCAATGGTTGGACGGTGGAGCAATCAGTGCGGCGACTTGGCGATGTCAGACTCGGGTGCTCCAAGAGACACAGGACAAGGATGGTGACATGAGAGATAGACGTTCGTCCAACCAGGTTAGACAATAGATATGTACAGACAAGGCTGGATGGGTCACATGGTTGGACGGCTCACTGGTCACAGAAAAGGCAAAAGTAGGTGAGAAAAGAGAGCTCAATTACCACATTAATGGTAGTTGTTCAACCACCTATCAGGAATTTATTGAGGGTAGGTGAAGAAAACTCCTATATATATGTGAAGACCCCCCTCATTTGAACAGTCGAGTTTTCTTTGTAGCGGCACCATGCCCAAATGATGACCGATTTCCCACGAGTTCAAGACCTCAAATCTGGCCTCTGCAATGTAATTTCGGGCCTTCTACCATGAATATAATGGAATTGTGCATATTTCAAGCAATTTAAAGTGTATTTTGTGGCACTTTTGTCTGCCCTAGCTAATTTTATTTTGCATCCTTTCCTTTCCATTCGTTTTTGGCATGTTTGTGCATTTCCTACTTGTAGGTTCCTTTTTGTCGTGTTGTCAATGCGTGGGCGAGTGGAGGATGCAGGGTCCTTGATCTATGGCACGTTTTGTCTACCCTATATCCCTTGCTTTCTTCTCCCCTCGTGGAGAGAGCTCAACCATCCCCTTTTCTAGTGTTATCACCGCCCTTAGCTTAGGATTTCCCCTTTTCTGCATCTCCTTCTACCCGTGGGCCCTTGGCACGTTTAGGTTAGGATTTGCTTTATGCATTAGGAGTAGTGTTAGGATTAGGATAGGTAGAGGAAGTCGGCCTTCTCCGGAGGTTTGTCTCGGTTCACAGGTCCCACAATTGAGAGATAGTCCCATGTTGACTCAAACCCCGAATTGCCTAGGACTCGGGCATGGGTGCACATTTGATCTCCAACAATATGTAATAGCTTATATCAATCCAAAATGATTGTAGAGGACTGAGAAAATTGTTTAGGGACAGTAAGATGTTGTAAAGTTGATTCCAAGGCACTATTGCATGGCTAGTGGGTCAAATTTGTGCTTAGGAGCTAGGCATATGTGCCTTGAACCCAGGGGGAGTGGTCTTTAGTGAAATCTATGCATGACTAATCTGTAGAAGGATGTCAATGTTGGTCTAATTTGCACTAAAGGGTCTACTTTGGTCTGACTCCATTGGCATGGTATGTAGAAGAATGTATATGCTTTGATATGCATGAAATGGTGATTTCTTGTCTAGAATGGTTGAGTAATGATGGAGTAATGGTAAAGCATGGTTAGTTTGACATTGTTTGCATGATGATGATGAAGATGGTTCAGATCCAAGACTGCTAAAACACGGGTATAGAAGAAATTTGATATGTTTTCTTGTCTAGAGGATGAAAAATGAATGTTTTTCCCCTTTGCAAGATGGTTTTTAAGCTCTTTCATGGTGTACTAATGTGTTTCAGTTGATGAAAGTGCTCTTTCCAAGGGGAGCATGGTTGTTTGCATGCTTGAATGAGAGAAAATTCTGATTTTTGTACAAAAATCAAGAGAAAGAGTCAATTTGAGACATTTGGTTGATGTTTCCAACCAAAGCATGGAGGTATGACGCTGATGAAGGAGAAAGAGGTAAGGTACAGATAAGCCTTTGTCATTAATGTAAAAAAGGGGAGAAGTTCAGGGTGTTTTTAGGTGTTTTCATTAATGTAAAACCACATTAATGACAAAGTAAATGTTGTAGGATGAATTCATGATGATGTTTGAAGTGGTAACACACTGGTTGATATGTTTATTGGTTGTTACAGGGGGATTCAGTGATGCATGCTTGCTCTAGCAAGCCCATACAAGTACCTAAGAAGTGTAACTTGACAGTGTGAGATTCTTGGTTGCTTAGGATACATGTTGGTATGTGAATGGTGTGCTTTGCATGGGACCTTTTGGATTTCAGGGATAATTCTAAGGTGAGTTTGGAAGGTTTTAAAAAAATAATCATGTTTTTTAATCATCAGGTTTTTATGAACGAATGTTAACAAGGTAAAGTGGTTTAAAACCCTAGTTAAAGCCTAGTTGGGAGCAGTTTGAAAAAGATGAAGAATACTAACCCATTTTTCATTGGTAATGCAAAAATGATGATTGGATGTTGTAGAGGACTCATCAGGATTTCCAGAAATATATGGTTGAGGTCATGGTGATGAGTAGGCCCCACCTAAAAATAGCAGTTTCTAAGAAAGAAGGATATAGAGAAAGATGGTCCAAAGGAGTAGCATGCCAAATTGATGTTGTATGATGATTGCGAGATAATCTTGATTTCCATGAAGTTTTAGGACATGATCATACATGTACATGGTGTTTTGAGGCTCAAACAGGTTGACTGGTCAAAGGGTAGTTTTGGAGTCTCAAATAGCAGGGTTCAATGTTTTGTTTATAACTTGAGCTATAAGTTGAATTTTGAAATGAATCAAGTCGTGTTGGAAAGTATAGTCAAAGATATTTCCATTAATATATGGATTGCCTCATGATTAGGTCATATGACAAGGTTTCCAGGCAAATTATTTCAGCATAAAGGTTTTGGCAGTTCAGGACGAGATCTGTTTTTGTGAAAGTTTGAGGTTGTTTGAGACATGAGATGGATTAGGTGATGCTTCTTATCACCTGGAAAGTGAAGAATGATTAATTTGGCATATAATGAATCCATTTGGAGGTACTAAATGCATGTATAAATATTTTTATGAGCTAACCTTTGGAAAGAGATTTTTTGGCAGGTTGATCTGGTGAAGGCAAAAGTTGTTGTAGTTTGAAGAGATGGATGTTTCAAGGATTCTAACTTGTTTAGAAGTGTTATATAGGTTCTGGAATTTCCATCAAGTTGTTACATGACATGTTTTGGTCATGTTGAAGTGATTTGGAAGCCTTATAAAGTTTCCAGGGTGTTGAAGGGTGAAGGAAACAGTTGTTTTGAATATTATAAAGGGAACTGGGCCCAGTAAATGAAATAATCTGATTGTTTGATTAAATGTGCGACCATATTTAAATGTTTTATGATGTATTACTCATATGTAAAGGGTTTTGGGTCATGACAAAGTGTACTTTTGATGTAAGACCATTTTTAAGAATGTGCCCATGGGGTTTTGAGTCATTTTTGGCATTTGTAATGGGGGTTTTAGCTAGGCCAACCCATATGGGTCAAATGTAACTACTTTAATTCAAATTTATGAATGTTCCAGAGTTGTATGGGTCAAATTAATCAAGGAGGGCCAACCTCTTGAGGTTAGAAAGGAAGAAATGCCTATAAAAATGAAGTCTTAGCTCATTTTGAGAGCTAGTCTTGCATGAGGGGTTAAAGCGACCTAGAGGAGAGTTCATTGCAGATATGAAGGCATGTGTTGAAGGCAGATAAAGTGTGTTTTAGATCAAGGAATTCATGGCAGCATGAGAGCAAGAGATTGGAAGCAAGACAAGTGAAGGAAGAAGAGAGAGCAAGTTGATGCCCTAGGGTTTGTGAGCTGAATTAGTGATCTCCATCAATTGTAGCAGCAGCATTTGCACAGATCAAACATCTTCAGGTCGCTGAGTTGGTGCTTGGTCATCCTTAGGGGGTTGTAGCATTTTTACAAAGTGGGTGCTTCACTAAATTAGGGGTTGGTGCTCCTTGTAGGGTTGGTGCTCTACTAAACTAGGGGTTGGTGATCCTTATGGGGTTGGTGTCTCACTAATTTTGAAGCATGACAATATAATGTTTATGTTTCAGTGGGTTTTTTTTCCCATGAGGATTTCCCACTTAAATCTTGTGTCTATGAGTTTTCTTGCATATGTTGTGGTTCATTGTTAATATTGTGCACATTTATTATGCTATGGTTGAATGTATGTGAATGGATAAATGATGTTACTTGTTGATTCTAATGGTAAATGAAGTAAGAAATTTGTAGGACTGATTCACCCCCCCTCTCAATCTCTTTTGCTTCTAACACTGTGAAGTAGAAATCTTCATACGTTGTTGACCCAATAGCATGGGTGAGTATATTATGAGGGAAAACCCTATAAATTGTATTATTTGATTGTTCTTTACATTGTTGTTATTTTTGGCACTTATCATATGACTAGGACCTTGCTGATGCGATTAAGTTGTTGGAATCTATGCAAACAGGTCTTTTCATGTATGCATCAATAAATGATGATAATGTTCATGTTAGTGGTTGATTGTGTGAGAGCTTCTTGTATATTTTTTTCCCTCCAAAAAGGGGGGCAAAGTTTGGCTACATATCGATATAGGTAGCTTCAACATGTGGCATGTTTCATATACACCTATATCTCGATCAGCAATGGTCTCGGAAAGTAGTTTGTTGTATACAGTGTTGACAATGCTTGCAGACGTTGTGTCCTCTACTATCATTATTAACATGTGATGGCATGTTTCCGATTGTTGCTTTACCTTAGATGTATATTTTGCTATCTATTTCAGAACGACATGGCATGAAACTACCGGTTGGCAATCAATATTTGCTCTCCAAGTTGTTAGCATGGTTTTGTTGTGAATATTTAGCTTGTCATCATTGCGGAATGGAGTGTATATTGGTTCCCCACATGCGTTTAGACACAGTGTGGAGATGTTTTGAATAGGCCAGGGGCTTTTGTATTTGCATTGTAGATTTGTTCTTTTTGGGCGTATGCATCTAGATGTATTGCATTCAGTATGTCGTTGTACACGGTTAACCAGGGTTGTATAATTTGTTTCAAGGTTGGTGACTATTATAGCTAGAATTGCAAGTATGGGTCATCAATCCCTGAGCTTGGTGTGTGGCAAGTAGTTGTAAAGTTTGGTGTAGGGTTCCGGGTTGTGACAAACCTATCAAAGTAATATTTGGCAGTGTTGATGTCATGAGGGATGTTCCAGTCTAATGTTTACATATCGGGGTTGTTCTCTAGCCGAATGAAGTCATGAATATGGGTCAAGCCTCTATGTTGTCATTCAAATTTGTACAACTGTATTGTGTTAATACCACAGAGATAGAATTTGTTGGATTCTTGTAAAGAGGTTTGTAAATTTGTAATGTACATAAAATTACTTGTACCAAAAGTCCTTGCTATGTAAGTTTTTCTCTAAGATTTCCCCTTGGAATAGTGAGAATCTAGCGGCCATATAAGTGGCTTCCAAATGTGGGTACGTGCACATGTGTGCGGTCTTCGCTAGTGAAGGACTCTGACCAGGCATCATTTTATGTAGATCAAGCCATTTAGTATCAACAACACTTAGTGTAAAGAATAGCATTGGGCGGCTTCGCTGAGTGATCATATCTGAAAGTTCATTTTTGCATTGTGACCAATAAGATATGGTCCCTCTAAGATTGGAGTCCAAGCGCATGAGCTGATTTGCTATATGCTCATCTAGGAGGTTTTGTAATATAGCGCGTAGATCCTTAATAGTTGTGGGGGCATTGTCTTCAATGTTTTGTTTAGCAAATACATATGACATGGCCTAGCCTCGGTGGCACATCATGAGGTTTCGCACGAAATATCAAAATTGCGAATGGCTGTCAAATCGATTGTCATGATACCACATTAAATGGAGAGCATATTCATGCATTTGTACTTCATTATTGAGAGGTTGTTGAAGCATAGCAACATCTAATGGGAACATGGTTGGAAAGGCCATGGAAAATAAACCCTATATTGAATATTCATTAATGGGGTCAAAACTTATTTGGGACCAATCAGCTAATGTTGTCGTCGCTTGAGTTCTGTTGTGCATGCGTCTTTTAATCTCCTCAATCTCTGTGTGGGCCGATGAAACAGATGCAACAAATGATGACGAAGAAAATGTTGTGTTGCATAACGATGTTAATTCAATTGCATGTTTTTCACATGAAGCTTGTTCTAGGCCAGTTGCTTTTTTAGACATGGATGGTAGCCTATTAGAGACATCCTCAGCGATAGTGGGTAAACTTATAAGGGCCTCCTCATCTATGAGCTCATTGTTGTAATATGGATCGTTGTGTATTTTGTATGTAAGTGCATCACTAACATGTGATTTATTTACAAAGCATTCATAGGATTTGCCTTTTGCTCCTACCCTTTTCAGTATGAGGATATCTAAATCTTGTGGGCGACAGGGCAAGTAACATACAATGGAGAAAATGTCTTGGGGGAAGCTTATGGTGTGCCCGCTATACATGTATTGGCCCCCACGAGCATGTGTGACCTATAGAAGGGGTGCAACTCTTGCAATAAGCATTTCTTCACCCTGTGTCAAAATGCCTAATTCTTTAGGTTGGGGCCCTAGATCCATATTGTTCCTTTCAGAGAATCGATGGCATTTTTCTCTTTAAAACACCTACAACATATAGGGCATGTAGGTGTAGGCTTGATCTGCATCCCTAGGTATGATTCATTGCATATTAAACAAATGTTTTTGCAAAATAGGGTGTCTAGGCAATTGTGGAAAATGCTCTAAATGCTTTGGTAATCATTAGTGGTAGCATCTTCTAGTAGATGGCCTATTTGTGGGGGGATAAAACATGGGTTTCTTTCCGGTTTCGGCGGGTCGTGTTGAGGTCATCATTCTGTTGCGCATATTTGTGTCGACGTTTTTTATTGAGCGCATATTTCTTCTGAATGTAGGCCAAGCACAGTTGTGCATTCATCATGTTGGTCATGCAAATTCATCAACTGCAATATGGATTCAAAGCTATTGAGTAATTAGAAAGTACGTATTTGCTGAAAATATGAAATGAGCATATATTTTATACATCTAATCCACTGAAACACCTGAGCACATGAATAATGCAAGTTGTTTTTTTCCAGATTTAAAAACCAGAGGGCAGGATGAAAGTACGTAATGGTTATTTAAAAAAAGAAACATGACAAAATATAGGCATAGGCATGTGTTAGCATACAAGTATGGACTTCCAGGAAAGAGGAATTACTAAAAGGGGTGTAATTGCTGCTTGCTGGTATTTAGTTGATTTAGTTGTAAATTGAAGATTACGTAGTGGTGAGCCTGCCAGGTTTTCTGCACTATAATAGAGGCGAGACTGGTTCTTTCATTACAATTTGCAGGAAATTGGAAAATCTATACATGGCATTGATGCAAACAAGATTTGGAGTTGGGCATGCGGCATTTGTTTTGGCTGACAGATTTTGGCCTCGCAAAAGGTGCAAAGGTGGCCAACGCTGAACCAGCGCGACTGAGGATGAACGTCTAAAACAAAGCAACAAGGTAATGAAACAATGGAGCCAATTAAGCTGACAAATAAGATATTTAAAATACAGTAAAAAAAAAAAAACTGCAATACAAATTCGTAATAAAGATATGAGAGACATGAATGAATTTAGCATGGTCCTCCGTGTTATGGGAGCAAAAGCGTCAGAGGCAATTACCAATATATAATTTCAACCCATAATCTGCCTATAGCCATAGCTGGCACAGTGGAGAATTTACAAACTCAAATATGGAAATCAAGAAACAAATCTACGTGTAAACCTAAATTCCAAGAGAAAAGCACGAGCCTTAAAAGGAAAACAGCTAAATGAGTCGAACCTGTGTTACGCAGGAATCTTCCCGCGAGGGGTGGCAGCAGAATGTCGAAAGCAAACAAGGAACAGGAAAACTAGCACTTGGCAGTATACGCACGGAGAAATGAAGAGCTGGGCAAAGACAAACCGAACAAGAAAACAAGGAAAGCTAAAATTGTAAATAAACAGCCATGGGCAAGCTGTGGCGATGGCTGGCAGAGGCACACACAAGTGGCAAGGACACAGCGGGACAGATGGCAAGCAAACAACCTGACAGACGTCCATCCGGTGACAGGCCAGAGAAATAGGAGAAGATAGTCGTCGGGGGTCTCCCACATTGTATACACGCAGGTGAAGCAACTGGGTGAAGCAGAACAGTGTCATCGCCGAGCATGTCCACATAGTAACACGCCTCAGCATAATTACTTCAGAGTCGCCATGTTCATGTTTTGTAATGTCATACAATTTCAGTTTGTTAAGATTGAAAACTTAAAAATGTAATTTCACATGTTCCATTAAGCTGATTACAATTCTCCCAACTAGAAAACGGTTGATCAGCCTTCGAGGTTGCTGTTATGGCCTACTTTATAATCTTCATCTTGTTTGCTGGCTGAACAATAACAAACCACAGAAAATTATTCCCGAAATTGGAAAACAGTGTCGTGCACTTTGAGTTGGTTGCATTGATAAAGAAATAGTTTAATAGCATAGTGTATAATGATGTAAGGCAAAAAAGATATCAGCATCAACTCTGAAACTGTACATGATACTATTAAAGGAAAGGAAATACATGACTACTGAACATAATAATGGATGTGTCGACAAAATCTTCAAATAACTACTAACATTGTCTCTTTGTAAAGAAATATATACCCCTGCAAATTCTTGATGTTTTAGACATTGCTCGGGATCTTTCACATATATACACTTTCATGAAATTTGATGCATTCAACCTCTGTGTACCTCCACGCCCAAAAAGCATGATGCTTCTGGAGCAGAACCATAGTGAGCTTGGAATCTGAACTGGGCAATTGCTATTTTGCACTAGTTCCTTAAATGGCACCATGGCTAATGCCCTTGTTGATTTTAAATGCCCTAATGAAAATGCCCTTGTTGATTTAAACTCTTTCTTGCAGATTCAAGCTCAAATGGATATTGAAATTGGCCTTTGTTAGAAATTGTTTTTATGGCTAGTCAGCAATTGCTTACAGCTTATTCAAGCTTGCTCAAGAATCACACAGCAAAACAGATCCTGCAGAGAGGCATCCAAAGTCATGTTAAACACATTTATAGGGAGCAATCATGGCACAACATTTCACCTAAATATCAAACCCTAGCTCCTTTATCCCCCCACATTCTTCAGCTGTCAAAATCCATAATATTTTAAATCCAATTAAGCATGTAATTATGCAGATGTTTTGACCATTGAGAGCCCAGATACAATGGATGGAACTTATTCATGTTATCAAATCTTTGAGACAAACAAGTAACTACCAAAAAACCTGTAGTTATATAACAATGAAATTATGTATTTTCGTCTACCACTGCACAAGACCCAAAAATGATTGCCCGATTCTTCAATTAAGCTCGTAACCATAAAATCGTCCTTCTTTGATAACCAAGATAACAAAACTCTAAAAGGTTGTGCCCTTTTCCAAATCCAATACACGACTAACTTCAGCAAAAATAGCTCTTAATACCAAGAATGCAGCATATACAAGGGGCAGGTCCATCCCCAAAACATAATGATACAAATAAGAGGTAGATATAATAGATGCCTTCTAAGAAAAATGCTAAAAACAAATTTATGCATATTTCAAGAAATGGATTTCACAAAAGACTGCAAGATATGTGCATCGTAAATCTTAAAGCACATGCCAATCTCCGCCTTAAATACCTTCACAGAATATACCCAGGTGGCACTGCCAATGAACATCTGCTCGCAATATATGGCATGTCTGAAGTTTTTAAAACCAAAAAATTATATTATTGAACTTGAAGAAAGAGAGGAATAAGGTGAAAAGGAAGTAAGAGACTGAACATCCATGTCTCAGTTGAGGCCGCAAACAATCCATCATTAATTAGAGAATCTGCATCACCACCATACTTTCTATGGAGAATCTGGAGTAACAGTCACACAGAAAATTGCATCCTGGTCATGTCCTTCTCTGAACCCTAAGTGCTCTAACCCACACATTTAGCCTTTTTGGGAAAATTCAAAAGATAACAGCATCCTCTCCCATCCCTTCCCCTTAAATCTTTTCTATAAAAAACTTAACTCTGTCACTCACACAAACTCCTAAACTCATTCACTTCAGCATAATAGCAAACGACAGATGAGTTAAATCTGACTACTGTCAAGGTCCACACCCACCCACTCTTCCAGCACTCTATTTTTGACACCTAGCTGCGGCAATTCTACTTTAGCTTTGAAGAAATTAAGGCAGCCTTGCAAGTCATCTCTCCATTTGTAATAGTGTTACATCTGCTAGGGCTCTATTTCTAGTAGATTATGTTACAGAGGAACCTATAACGACATTTAATGCTTCCAGCAGTCCACATAATTTTAAACATATCTCGATCTACTTTTTCCAGCCGTTTAGCTTCCCATCTACCTTTAATTCATTCTGTTATACTCTTTACAGCCGTTCCAGCTGTCCACCTACTTTTAATTTATATCTACCCAATCGCATATGAATTTGATTGATAAATAGCTATAATCAAATTGATGAGGTCATAAAATACCCCACATATATATATATATATCATCTTACTTCTCTTCTGTGAATTAATTTAGAATGGATTTAGATGTGGTTTTAAAAACTATTGTAGATAAATGTGCCCAATTTCAACAAATAAATCTGAAATATAATGTATGCAGAGTCCAGACCACAAACAATGGCAATCGATTCCCCAAATGGATATGATTCGAAGTTCAATGAACAGAGTTGGAAAGCTGGGAAAATAGAGGGTATTATAGCAGATCAGAAACCTCAAATTATGGAAGATATGCAACTTTGTTTGTAAACCACAGTAATGAAAGATTTGCAAAGCATCACAGATAACAACCACACAAAAGAGAATGTTCACAAAGCATAATTGCAAAACCACTATCGACATAAGTAGGGGGAGTTACGATGATTGTACCCACCACTTTGGGCTTTAAAGCCTCTAGCCTCTTACTATCGGAGAAGCGCCACGGACCTGCTGGCTCGAATAATGCACAAGTGAACGATGCGGGACATGAATTGTTCCAAGAAAAAACAAAGCATGCATACAAGAGTGCAAATTACAAAAATACAGGAGAGATAATTGCAATAACGCATAAATAGTTCCAACTCAATACACTGCTCCATATAATAAAATGATGCAAGTAATGTACATATACAAGGTGAACGTGTAACCTCCTCCTAGAATAATGGCAACCTCCACCTAGAATAGTGGTAACCTCCATACACGAAATAGCAGTCAACAAAGAACCGGTCAAGGGTAGTAATTACCACTTTTAAAATAGTGTGGTCAAGTGTACACCTAAGCAAGCATATCCCGTGAGTGTAGGAAAGCTCCCAGTAAATAAACAAATACAAGGAAAATGAATATCCTACACTAACACCCCCCCATAAGCGCAGCTTAGGTTGGGTAAATACTCATCCCAATGGGGTTGCTCAATGAGAGCAATGTCTAACAAGAATGTATTAGCATCACAACATGAAGTAGGAAGAGAAGACTGTTGCGAAGAGTTGTTGGAAGTCCAAGATGAAGCAATGCCGCACTCAAAGGTAGCAGCCGGTGTATGTGGAGTGTCATCAACTGAGCAATCAAGATGCAATGGAGCATGAGAGGCAATGGTCACATCTGTCTCAGAGGAAGGTTCTCCAATAGAACATTGTTGCGGAGAGTGAATGGAAGCATGAACATGGACGACAATGAGCTTTGTGGAGGCAACAGTAGGGAGAGTGTGCTCAATAGCAAGATCCTATGGCAAATGGTCAACATGGGACTCATAAGTAGCAACAGGTGCAAAAGAACATCCAAAAATAAAAGGGATGTGAGAAGGGGGAGAATCTATGGTGGCACTAAAGTGGTCCAGGGAAGCGTTGCTCTCAGATGGTGAAACAAAGTCGTCATGCAATTGTCGGATAATGGTTCAAGCCTATGTCACAAGGTTCGAGTTTGAGTTCGAGTTCGATGATCATAAAATTCGGTTGAAATTCGTCAGTAGATAAAGTTCAAAAAAAAAATTGCCATTAAGTTCGACCAATTAAAAAATTATCATTGAAATATATAAAAAATACATTAAACATAAAAATAAATCAATAATATAAAATATAAATTAATAATAAAAACATACATTAAGCATAAAAGTGAATGTAAAAAGTATTAGATATAAATTATGAAGTTCATTAAAATAAAAATATTAACATAACTAAAGTTCATCATTATAAAAAAAATAAAATTCATAGAAATATTAATATATATAACTAAAGTTAAAGTTCATCAACTTTAAGTTCATTTTAAAGTTTAAAGTTAAAGTGTTAACCGCTAATGTTCAAATATTAAAACCAATGTGAAACTAAAACTTAAAATAAATTAAAATAAACAAATGGATAACAAAACATAAAATCAAAATATAGTTTATGACCTAAACTTTATAGCAAATAAAATAAACAAATGAATAACACTCCAGTCTCCACCAGGTTGCAAACTTCCACCAGGTCACGGGTCGCAGGTCGAATGGAGTACTATCAATCGCAGGTCGATGGAGTATTATCAAGCGCAGGTCGAATAGTTGTATTCCCGCGGTCCACTTGCACTGCAACTCACGAACTCACAACCGAAATGACACAGAAATGACACTCGACTCCTCAAAACAAGAATGATAAAACTCAAGGATATGTTTCAGAGTTTTTTAAGGGATTTTTTTAGGATTTTTTTAAAAGCGTTTTTAAAGTTTTTATTAATGACGAATATCAACGAATATTCGGTGTTTTTTTTTGGTCGAATGAGGTTCGGCGATTTTCGAACTTCATGTCCAAAAATCGCCGAACCCTGCGACTTAGGTTCAGGCAGTGAAAGGGCACTCAGTGTGCTCGAACAAATGCAATGTATCCTTAAAAACAGTAAAACCGAGAAGGCCATAGACCTCATCATTGTGGTTAAATCTCTCATCCTTCTATAGAGGTTTATCACGCTCAAGAACAAGACCATGGAAGTAGGGTAGCAAACCGTGCACAGTGCAATGATTGATAATGCTTGCCTTCCAAGACAAAACGTTCCCCGAGTCAAGCATAACAACAATTTTGGTGAAACTCTATAATGCAGATAAACCCCCAAAATTATCCCAGATGGTACTTTATAACTTAGTGGAAAAAATACAAGTCCCCATAGAGTTTTGCAAGAACCCCCCCACAATGCGGCACTTTATAAAGTAGTGCGTTTACCAACATAAATGGAACCATCATAAAGAGTGAGAAAACATGCACTTTTGACCAAGATGGCACTCAAATCCGAGCTACTTGTCAAAAGTTATAACAAAAAACGCTTCCCGTAACTAATGGCTTATTTAATTAAAATTTTGCAAACTGATTAAAAAAGCACCTAAAATGAGAGGAAAGGGTGTCATGCGTATACTTGTTGGAACCGGCAAAGAATGAAGAACACAATGGTTTAGCTTGTGAGGGGGAATCGGCCTCCTACCAACCCGGGCCTCACCCTTCGTCTTCGTCGCATGAGGATACAAGTTTTTAAAAACCACTTAATTCCTTTTAAATGCAACTTCTTCTCAAATTGACTAATTTTCAAAAGCATGAAATGATAATATTATGAAATAATACAGTCAAATTTTGCGATTTAAAATAAGCATTCCACCTTTACCTTGAGTGGTGGGGGCCACAAAGAGAAACCGTTGGATTTGAGGAGCAAATTTAGGTTTAAGAAAACGTAAAAAACATTATCTTTTGTTGTTTTTTATTGTTTGTTGTTGTTGCTTGGCGTCGCCATGCAGAGAAACCTGTTGTTTTTGGAGTGTACAGGTTTGAAGGTACAAAACCACACTTGTAGAGGACGTCTCAACTGCAAAAACACCAATCTGGGCACCCAATATGATCAAAAAACACCCAAGGCAAGCAGAAAAAAGTCTAATGCAAGCAAAAAACACTCAATATAGGTTTGTAAATGCATTTACAGCCATCCTATAGGTCTGAAACGCCCCTCACAGAGTTGAAAACACCCCTCAGAGGTGAAAAACGCCCCTCACAACTTTGTATCTACATGCAAGGCACTGCCACAGATCTGAAACGCCCTTGTATGGGTTGTATATGCATGCACAAGTTTGTGGTCTGTTCAATCTTTTTGCAGGTCTGAAACCAATTGTAGGCAACCACAAGCCACGAAAACAAACCAAAAATACCACAAGCCAGCAAATACTAGATCTAAACCAACAACAAACACTATCGCAGATAATAAAATCATGTAAAACTAGCAAAATAGAACCAGACAAACTCAATACCAGTGTAGCTCTGATACCATATCAGAGAAGCGCCACGGATCTGTTGATTCGAAGAATGCACATGTGAATGATGCGAGACGTGAATTGTTCCAAGACAAAACGAAACATGCATACTAGACTACAAATTATGAAAATACAAGAGAGATAATTGCAATAACACATAAATAACTCTAACTCAATACACTACTCCATATAATAGAATGATGCAAGTGATGTACATATAGGAGGTGAATATGTAACCTCCTAGAATAACGACAACCTCCACCTAGAATAGTGGTAACCTACATGCCCGAGATAGCAATCAACAGAGAACTAGTCAAGGGAAGCAATTATTGTTATGCATTTTCCCCCCCTGGCAAAATGGACAACTTGAAAATTTGGACTTGGGGCAATTTCTTGAGACTACAATGAAGAATCTGAGATTTCAGGTATTTTCCATGTTCGGGAAACTTAGAATTATTTGGATGCATTTCCCTCCTTTCTTCCAAGCTCAAAAGTCCAAACAGTTAGAAAAATTTGGAGAAATTTGAGAAAATGGAGTTTTTCTAGTGTATTGCGGACTACCAGTGGTTTTCGGGCACTAAGGCTGCAGATGAAACTAGTTCCCCAAGAACTAAGGTTCCCTGCATTTGTTTTGGAGCCGCAATGCTAAGGGATCTAATTCAATGCGGATATGCGAATGGATGACGGAACTCAAGAACAAGTTCCCGCAGGTCAAAAGTTCCCTGCATCCCTAAAAAGGCTGCAAGTTGAAGGAAGTGGTCAGGACAGTAAAATGCGGGCTATGAGGGGCCGCAGAGAATTGAGGTCGGGACGATACAAGTCCCGCAGGGACGTGAGTTCCTCATGGGGGCAAAATACCCACAGCACAAGGGAAGCAAGCGCCGAGAGGATGAGATTGCGGACGAACTGGGAGATGCGGGCACCAACGTCCTGGATGGAACTTAGGACGAGGTTGCGGACGAACCTGGAGATGCGGGCACCAACGTACTGGGTGGAACACTTCCTAAGTTCCACCCAGGACCCACATATCCGACCAACACAAACGCAGAGTTCAATGCGGATAATGCAGAGAAACATGGAACTCAAGGCCCTTGTTCCCCAATTCAACCAATACTCCAAAAACCCGATTTATCCGCACCAAAGGAAAAAGGTAAAGGGGGAAATAACATATAACTGCGGACTGTAATGGAGTATTAGGAACCCTGTTCCCCATGGCACCCTTGGACCCGAATGGGCATAACTTTCACCTAGGTGCTCCAATTTTCAAAAAAATCAACTTTTTGGAAAGGTCTCGACATCCTCTACGCCACAAGAACTGGATTTCTTAATTTAGATGAGGGTATGTGGGTGAAAAAGAAGGAAACGTCCCCAACATTAAAGATGCACCGTTTCAAGTAGCTGAGAAATCAAATTTGATGAGATTTGGTGCTCTTTCTTCTCCAATAAGCAAAAGATCAGGGGGGATGGATTTGTCAAACTGCCCATGCCCTCTTTCAAACATTTAATGTATGTTGTTGGTGGGTAAAGGGGAATTTCGGGTTCTATCCTTCTCTTTTCTCATCTTCTTCTATATATTATAAACACCTTTCATTTGAGGGGGGGTGGATATTCTGGGATGTGGGGAAACTCTGTCAAAATTTATTTCTCAACATCGGTGAGTTGTAAGCCTTCACATGGGCCTGGCAAGAGTTCTTGTGCCTGTATTCTTCACATATAATGGACTGTGCATATTCTGAAAGCAATAAAATGTGTTTTGTAGTGTTTCTTTTAACCCTAGCATTTGTTTTATTGTATTTCCTTGCCTCTCCATTCTTGTTTTTTGTGCATGTATTTCTCATTTGCAGGATCATATGATTGTGTTTCATGGAGAATAGATGGTGAATGGAGCCTTGGGTCTGTGTCACAGTTGTCTGGCCTCTCCCTACTGCATTTTCCTTCTCCCTTCTCCCTCAGCAAGATATTTCCACACCCTTTTCTTAGTGCTATCACCTCTATTAGTGTAGGATTTCTCTTTTTTCATGCATTTCTCTCTCTCCTTGGTCCCTTGGAAGTTTAGAATAGAGTTAGTTGCATTTCCTTCATTAGGAGTAGTTTAGCATTAGGATTAGGTAGAGAAAGCCGGCCTTCTCCAGAGGTTGATCTCACTTTGCAAGTCCCACACTTTTGAGATCATCCCATGTTACCCAAAAACATTGATTGCTCATCCACGCATTCATGTAAATTAGAGGGTGTTTTTTGGTGACAACAATTACCACTAGCTAAAATAGTGTGGTCAAATGTACACCTAAGCAAGCATATCCCATGAGTGTAGGAAAGCTCCAAGTAAATAAACAAATACATGGAAAATGAATATCCTACACTAACACTTACCCCATTGGCAAAGCTTTTGGTACCAATAGCACCTTATAAACCACCACTTGCTCAAAATAGTGAACATGTGGGATTACTATTAATATAACAATTTTAGATAGAGCATATTATAGTTGCCCTCAACGTATGCGGGATATGCCACTTTATTTATAAACAGCAGTAATAAAAGACATACAAAGCATCACAAGATAGCAACCACAAATGAGAGAAGGTCCAAAAGGCATGACCGCAAAATTATTGGCAATGTTAGTAGGGGGAGTCGCAGTGAATATACCCACCACTTCAGGGTTTTCCCCCTCTAGCTTCTTACCCTGTTGGAAAAGCTTTAGGTACCAATAGTTTCATGTAAACCACCTCTTGCTCACAAATGTTATACATATAGGATTATAATTAAAATAGACACAATTTTTGATAGAGAGTTATAGTGGAACGAAATCCTCAATTTATGCATGATATTCCACTTTGGTTGTAAACAACATTAATGGAAGACTTGCAAAGCATCAAAAGATAACAACCACATGCAAGATAAGGTCCACAAGGCACGACTACGAAACCACAAACAATGTTAATAGGAGGGTCACAGTGATTATACCCACCACTCGATCTTTTCACCCTTTATCCTCTTACCCCATTTGCAAAAGCTTTTGGTACCGGTAGAGGTTTATGAACCAAATCTTACTCACAATTGTTATGTGTGGGATTATTTTGACATACATAAACAATTTTAGATACCAAATATTAAAGTGGAACAAAATCCTCAACTTATGCCAAATATGTGCTTTCCTTGTAAAAAACAATAATGAAAGACTTGCAAAGCATCCCAAGATAGCAACACAGGCAAGAGAAGGTCCACAAGGCATGGCGTTGAAACAATTGGCAATATTGGTAGGGAGAAGACACAATGAGTATACACACCCCTTCAGAGTTTTCATCCTCTAGCCTCTTCCCAATTGGCAAACCCTTTGGTACCAATAGCGTCTTATAAACCACTTCTTGCTCAAAATTGTTATACACATGTGGGGTACTATTAACAGACACAATCATAGATAAATAGCATTCTAGTGAAACAAAATCCTCAACTTACACGGAATATGCCACTTTGTAAACAACAGTAATGAAAGACTTGCAAAGCATCGCAAGATAACAACCAAAGGCAAGAGAAGGTCCACAAGGCATGACCATAAAACACTAACAATGTTAGCAGAGGAAGTCATGGTGAGTAGCTTCTCATCCTCTTGCCTCTTACCCGATTGGAAAAGCTTTTGGTATGAGCAATGCCTCATAAAGAATCTCTCGCTCACAATTGTTTTAGATAATGAATTATGATTAACGCGTGCGCACACCATTTATACAATATTATAGTGGAATGGAATCCTCAGCTTATGCAAGGTTTGAGACTTGTTTTGTACATAGCAAAAATGAAAGACTTGTAAAGCACCATAAGATAACAATTGCATGCAAGAGAAGGTCCACAAGGCATGACTCTCAAACCATTGGGGATGTTTGTAGGGGGGAGTTACGGTGAGTATACCACCACTTCAAACTTTTCATCCTCTAGCTTCTTACCCCTCTGAAAATCAAAAGGTTTGATTGGCAATCAGAGGCTCGGGGTAATCTGAAATTTATAAACATACCAAAAAATTCAGATGTGTGAAAGCCTGATTGTTAGAATTTGAAACCAACTAATATAGCCTTATTTCTAAGTGAATATTAACATAAAAGGAGCCTATATTTATAAGCTAAAAATCTTTCAATGACATTAAGTATTTCTCACTCTCCAACTGTTTTCTTAATTTTTCTATCTACCCTTTCTAGCTGTCCCATTTTCCCGCCTGTTTTAAATTATTTCTAGCTACCCTTAAAATCTGTTTCACCAGTCCACCTACTATTAATTTATTTTTAACTGCGAACATGCATATGAATTTGATTGATAAACTACAGTTAAATTATTGACTATAATAAATGTCCTTATCAATCTTGAAAACCATGTAGCTTCATCTCTGCCATCTTTCCTTAGTTCTCTAAGACTGTCCACTCCACTACACAGTATAGGCTTTGTGAACAAGTTCTGTTAGACATCTGCTCTCTTTCGTCTTATACTTGGAAATTGGACTCCAAGAAATTTAAGTAGATGGCCTAAAATCCCTTGGGACTTCGGAAGTTCATTTTCAGTTGGAGGGAGGTATTCTTAAGTTGTTTAGCAGAGTTTCATTTGATTGATTGGCACTTGGATTTCAGATTTATCCATCGAGTGTTGTTTCATATATTTTGGATCTTAGGGTTTCTGCAAAGCTGAAAACTGCTTTCGTTGTGTGATCATTTGGATCTGGGTATTGTTAAAGGTGTATTCTTTTGGTAACGTTGGGTTAAATCAGTTTGACTTAAGGTCCGTCCTTCATGCAGAATTGCTTTGCTGCATAAGTGAAGGTCTCTCTCAGTCTCTTACTTTCTTTTCACCCCATTCTTTCTAGCATTAGACCTTGTTCATGAGAAACAAAGGAAGAGTGTTCTTACAAGTCCCAGACAACCTCAGTGGAATGGATACACCAAAGATCTTGGCTCTCGGTAAAAATAAAGTGCAACATGCCATTTGTTACTTAAAGAAAAAAGTTTCCACTTTGACAGCCTGCTTTCTGGGCCTCTGTTGTGTTTCTTGCTCAATAAATGTGTTTCCCAAAACCATGTCCTGTTAAAGACAAATTTTTATGAAGTGCCAAATTTTAGGCCTGTATGTGGAAATGGTGGATTGTATGAAAACAGTTGTGAATTTATAATGAATGTTAGCTGAAAAAGAGAGTAATGTTAAGGACATCAAATCTGAAAAGATTTGGGAAACCATTTGGATGCAATTGAGCTGGATTTCATATGGTAGAATATCCTGGCAACAAAATACAAAAGTGAATAAATGTTACATATTTTACTAGTTTCATAAATACATCAAGTTAGCAAGTTAAACAATTCATTTACAATACACAGGCATATCACAATTCGAAATCAAATCGTCCATATGAAACCAATGCATCTATAAAATCCCAGAATTTTCCAAACAACCAGACAAACCCAATCTGCTCACGATGATACAAAAAAATACAAAATTATAAGCTGGATTTTAAAATGGAAAGGGAAGTGGAGTATAACCTTGGTTCCACCAAAACATGTTACTATACAACTAATCTACTTAGAGTCATCTTCTGATTGCAATGGACGGCCTGGGTCGCCAATTGTGGAGTATGCTGTAGCCTCCAATTTTAACAAGCGACTCAAATTCTTGTCTTCCACGTTTTTCTGCAACATCAACAATAGCACATTAATTATAAAACAGAGTTACAGTTTTAAAATCTTGGACATTTTCCTGAAAAAAAGATGGGTTGGGAAACTTAGGTGGAGGTGCCATGGATAGGGGCTACCACATTTTTCTTGGAATGTGTTTCTGACAGGTTTTCAAAGTTTTAAGATGTTCCAACACAGTTAACCGATTTGCATTGGACCAGATTTGTGTGAAAGACTTGGAAATCCTTGCTGCAACACCTCCTGAAGCAATTCCTGTAGTCCACTTGCTGGATCATTATGTTAATGGTCCGCAACAATAAAGGCTTCTACATTTTATAAATATTAACAGAGGCAAAATTTATATAGAAAAAAAGGGGATGAGCTCTAAGTGGTAAAAACCCAATGGGCTTTCAAAGTGGATTCCCATGTTGAAACTCCAGAATCCCTTATAAGGTGTTGAAATTGAAAAAACAAATTAGGGAAGAATTCCCCTCAGCCCAATGTTGCCCAAAAAAACACGGAATTTACGAAATCAAAAAAGAAAAGTACGAGAACCGAAGAAAAACAAAAATTTGGGTGTTTTCGCAGTAACTAAACCCTAATCAAAAAGACGGTTTTAATAATTAAACACAGAGAAACCCTTGAGAAGTTACCATGATGCATGCCCTGTATGATTCCCACTCGGCCACACACTCTTCTTTATCCCATTGCCCTTTCAAAAACTTGTCCGAATACCACCTGCACACCAAAAACTATAGCTAAAACGTCCCTCGTAAAATAATAACACACTTCGAGCACGAACGATAAAATAAAAGAAAGAGAGAGAGAGAGATAGACAGAGAGATACCTGTTGAAGCAGTCATTATACGCATTTCTGAGCTTTGAGCAAGCCGAAGTGCCAGTTATTTTAGCAGTCATTCTGCAACCCGTAATCCTTGAGGGTTGTTTGTGTTTTGGAAGGGCCCTAGTTCGATCCTCGTTCTACTTAGTGATGTCATAAGTAGGCCTCATTTTATGTTTTTCTAGTTCTAGTTTTGTCTTGGATTGTATTTGCTCAGACATGACGTGTGACGTGTATTGCGAGGAGATGCGACGATTCCCCGCAGATACCTTGCCATTGGATAGCCTACTCCTAGAGATATAAATATATATTCTAACTAGTTTTAACGAAAAGATGAGATCGTATGGAATTATTTGGATGAACATCGAGTTACGCTCATTCAATTGTCTTTCTGAGATTAACATTTCACCCGTCTTGTCATGCAAATGTGTAGCATGTAAAACTAAATTTTTAAACACAACAACTAAGTTAAGTTTGAAAAATTTATACCTGAGTCTTTTCGAAACTCTCTTATGGTCATTTTCTCTGTTGTGTCATGGTCACCCTAACCTTGCGGGTACCCTAATTGTGTTGAATAGACTTGTGCAGGCGTTTGAAACAGGTTATCAAGGTTATTCACCTCATTCAGTGAAATACTTCTAACGCCTAGTTTCTCAGTAGGGCTAATTCTGGCCATTCCAAGACTGGTGTACATCATCTAGGACGGAACGAAAGGCCACAATCATCCGAAGGTGGTATTGAAGAGAGATAAGGGTGTTGAAAATGATTTAGGAAAGTTTTGGGAAGATTTGGAGGTTTAGGGACAGACAGGGCAACATCAGGTTTCTAAGGTGCAAGGAGTGTACAGTCAAAATCGGTACCTAATCTTTCGTGGATGATTTCGAGAGCTTCGTAAGGATTTGGGAGCCAATCAAATACACATTGGAAAGCTTCAATAACCTTATACATGATGGAAGTTTCAAATCTTTCATAAGACTCAAGTTTATCTCAAGGCATCTCAATATGTGCAAACATACCCTAATGTCCCAAGAAAAAAGGAGCCATTTCAAGGATTTTAAGGCATAATTGAATGTTAAGACACATTCCATTGTTCTTATAATGCTCTTAGGAGTCAAAATCATATAAGGGTTCATCAAAAAATACCACTTGGAGCTCTGGCAACCTCTTTGTCAAGTTCTCTCTCTCGTAATTAGTCAATTTTACAAGAGGACACTTGTCACCTCCACGTTGAGGCGCATTTCTATGTCCCTCTTGTCCCCATTTCCAAGGGGAGATAGGGTACATAAAAAATTTCCCCATGCTAACTTTGCATCCAATTTCTTCACATGACCGAGATAAGCACCCCTCAGGGCCTATCTACCTATTTATAGCCCCTCCCATAGTGCAGTAAGAATGTGCCACTTGTCATCACCACATAGGGGCCCATTTCTCTGTCTCTCTTATCCATATTCCCAAGGGGATAGAGGGGACAAGAAAATGTTCCCCTCTTTATCCCCTTCCCTGGTTTCTCATGCGACTGTTTTCAATCTCCTAGGTGTCTTAAGATAGTCTTTCCCCATCTCCTCCTCACCGAATCACATTGTGCCACTTGTCATCACCACATGAGGGCACATATTTTGTCCCTCATATCCCCATTCCCAAGGGGATAAAGAGGACAAGAAAATGCGCTCCACTATAACCTGTTATCCAAATTCACCCCCAGGGTTGAATTGATAACATACATCAGGATTCTCAGGTCTCAGGCAAATTGATTGATCCAGGGAAAAAAATCATGTTTCCAGGGTCCCCTCATATTTATCCTAACTCTCCTATCCAGGTTGAAAAGAGCAAGTTCTGAGGAAAGGTGAAAAAAGCGGCAAAAACAAGCTTGGAGCAGAAAAAATTGTGAAAATTGGCTAAGTCCTAGTCCTCGCAACAGTAGGGACGTGAGGGACATCGAGACGTGGATCGGCCGAAAAGCCTCCAGGCGGCCCGCGAAGCAAAGGGACATCTGGGACAGAAGGACGTGAAGGGTGCGAGAAGCCGATCCAGCCGAAGGAGGGAGCAAAATTGACTAACTGTTGAGCAAAAAAGTTTGGGACATTTGGGCCGTGAGGACACGAACCGCCCGGATCGGCCGAAACAGAGAACTTTAGCACCGGGACAGTCGGGCCAGAAGTACGCGGCAGACGCGAACCGGGTGAATCGGAAGAATTTGTCCCAAACAGTCCGGGAGCAAGTGGGACGAAGGTACGTGAAGGACGCGAACCGGCTGGTTCGGCCGGAACGGGGAACTTTCGCACTGGGACATCTGGGCCGTGAGTGCACGGAGGACGCGAACCAGTCAGTTCACCTGAAACAGAGAAATTTCGTATTGGGACAGTTGGGACAAAGGGACGCGTGGGACGCGGATAGTCAAAAAAAGCCGAGAGCCAATCATACTGCGCCACGTGTCATCGGCAGATAAGGGACAAGGAAGCCCATTTCGGGTGGATCGGAGGATTCTGTCCCAAACAACACTGGGACATCCGGGACAAAAAGACGTGAAGGGTGCAAAAAGCTGGTAGACCCGCGGACCAATCAAATCGCGACACGTGTCACAAGGGAGAAAGTCCAAAAGTCAAAGGGCAAGGTTTCAAACACTGACCCGAGCCAATCAAAAGAGGACACGTGTCCAATGAAGCAGGAAAACCCGCGGGACAGAGAGGAGAGAGAATTACATATCCAATCAGCGCGTGCCACATGTCATCTAGGTGGCAGAGCGCGGGAAAATTTTCAAAACGCATTTTCACCTGTTTTGTGCCCTAAATCTTCAGATCGACATATCTTTCGATCCAGAGCTCAGATTTGCATGTTCTTTATATCAACGGAAAGCTTGTGAAATTCTCTACATGATTTTAGGGTTAATCTTGAGTTTTGGTGTATTATGGAGAGAGAAAATTGAGAAACGGTTCTGACACGTGTTCATGGCCAGAAGTGACATTCTAGCGACCAGATTTAATGCAGAATGGGTCGCATTCTCCTGTAATTCGGTCAAAATGACAGGGTATGGGTTTGTAAGGTTCCCCATGCCGATTTAATGCACCTGCAGTCAAGAAGGGATGGGCTCTCATGTTTTTGTACGTTTGTTGTCCCCTGGGCTCGACCCATGCAATGTAAAAGCCAGATTTGGCTCATTTCCAAAAAAAGGGGAAACAATTTTTGACATAGCAACTTCTTCTTTCAGCTCCAGCAAGTGACTGAAGCAAGGATCAGACCTCTCCAAAGATTGTAACAGTTTTCTTTTACCTCTCTGAGGGTGTAATGTGTGTTTTTGACACTGAAAAGATAATGCAAGCTCTGTGAATGGGTTTCAGTCATCTGTTTGTATTATTTTCTTCATTTCAGATCCTAAATTATACCTTATCAGTCTGTGTATGTTTTATGTTGTGAACTTTGGTCTGTGTTTATTTGCATGACAAATATGTTTCACCACTCCTTTTGGTGCATCACCATCTTTAGTTAGTTTCAATTTTTGCACTTCTACCCCTGCCTCCTTGCAAGTTAGAGTAGGATTAGGATCTAAACCTTTGTAGTTGTGCAAGCATTAGATCTAAATCATAGGAGTTTGAGGAACCATCCTCTAATTTGGAGATTCCTCTCTCAATTTCACAAGTCCCACGCTTGGAGAGAGGTTTCCATGTTGTGCAATCACACTGGATGCTAAAGTGATCAACCTAGAAGCCTGATCTGCATCCAGGGGTGCTGTGATTTTGCAACAACATAACCCATGTCATGATTCTCCATGTGACCCAGACTCAACCCCTCAGTGATAAATGGTGATTTTTGTTGTTTCCCTATCATCCTATCACGCAATGACACTTGTCGATCCCAGAATGAGGTGCATTTTATTACACCTCTTGTCCCCATTCCCAAGGAGATAATGGGGACAGAAAAAATTTCCTCATGCCAAGATTTTAAAATCCTAACTTTTTAGCTAAATGCTTATACCTCATCTATACACTCAAAAACATTATCAGGAAGCTAAAAACACAAAATAACTTTTGTCTACCTTTATTTCTTCACTAGTATGACCCTTTCTACCATGAATGAAGATATTAAACCTCTAAAAACCTACAAATTCACTAGACACTCTATCAAAATTCATCCATGGCAGCCATGAATGCAAAAACGAGAAAAAATCATAACTCTCAAACCTGTAAGCAAACTTTGGTGAAATTTTCTCAGTTGTTCCTCATTCCAAGAGCCTTTAAGAATATTTTAAGAACAAAGTGAATGATGCCCTAGATTTTTAATGGTAGTAAACCTTAGTTTTGTGCCCTAGACGTTGCTTTTTCAATTTCCAATCATTTTGGCAAACAGGTTGAGGTGAACTTTAGAGCAGGATATCGTAACAAAGAGTCAAGTTCAAAAATAATGTTTCTGATGCAAAACAAGGCTAGAATGACTACTTACTAAAAATAGAATATGTCACGCCCATCCACATGCCAAAAATAGTAAGTCTTTCAAATTTCAAGTTCTGATAATTCAGCTCATTTGGAAATAGTGTAAAATAGCAGGCAAGATAAAATTGACAATTTCCCCGAAAAAGCAAAAAATAAGTGAAAACCAAAAAAGCAACTACTAAAAATAGAAAAATTATGAAAAGGGAAAAACAAGATCAACATATTTTAATTAAGTATTCCAGAGGATTGAGAAGTTCAAATTTGAGAAAAATAGATGAAATAACCCAAAATAGCAAGTCCTAGTCCCACCTGCTAAAAATATAAACTCTCCATTTTGGATGCAGAAAGTTGTAGTTGGCTTCAATCTCACTTATCCCACTACTTTTTGACATCTTCATAGGGTTGTAAGGTAGTTTCATGGCTCAAACAAGTAAATTCACTCTTCACATAGGTCTTGAAGCATCATTATGATCGTTGTTATGTCTAGGAGCAAGGCAGAGTTATATCAAGGCACAGCAGGTGAAAACCTGAAACATTTTGCAACCTAAAAATATTTTAAAAGATTCAAGATCTCTACTGATCATAGTAACTCATTTAGTCAAGTTGGATCAACCATCATCTTTCCTCGGTGAGCTGGTTAAAGTAGACTTAAAGAGCTGGGTGAGCTAGGTGAGTTGGTTGAGTTGGAGAGCTGGTTGAGTTGAGCTCAGTGAGCTTGTTGAGTGAGCTCGGTGAGATGTTCAAGGTGAGTTGGTTGAGGAAAAGCACTGCAAGTAAGATCTATCAAGCATGAAGGGAGGATAATGAACAAAGAGCACAAAGTGATTTCATATGCTAGGAGAGATTGTAAGTAGAAAAATCTCATTGTATATCCTATAGAACTTCTCGAGGCAAGAAAGAGTGATCCATTGTAGCATCCTTCTCTTGAGAAACATCCAAGTACATCTTCACCAAAGGTAGAGCTTTCTCATGATGAACAAGAAGTGATCTTGCATCAAGTTCCTGAAAGTGCTCCGATAAGTAACATCATGTCAACTCCTGAAGAGTCAGTCCCATGAATTCAGGAAATGCTCAAAAGTGAACCAAGAACAACGTGGTAAGCTATCATGTCCAACCTCAAAGTAATCTCAAGAACCTTGAAATCCAAGTAAAGGAAGAAGGCTCAGAAAAATTCCCGCTTCTTTAGTGACACTTCAGGTAGCAGTATGTAGAAGTTGTTAATCCTATGAAGGAGATGACCCCATCAAACTATGAGTTGATCCACATCTCATTAGGTCAAGCCAAGGTTCATTTTAAGAAGGTCCCTCTGAAAAATTAGTTTAGAAGCGAATCTCAAAAATCAACTTTCAAATCGTTGGTGAATTTATGAAAATATGTTTCGTGGTAAAGGTGATTTCACAAAGAGCAATTTTCCTTGGTTTTGAAAAGTACATCGGGAAGTTCAGCAATTAGCATACAGGTTGGGTGGAAAGGTTAGTCAGGTGGGTAGGGCAGGAGGTTGGGAGGCTGGAAATTGAGGGGTTGGGCAATCAAGGGTTGGATGGCTAAGGGTTGGGCGGGTGAGTTAGACGGAACGGGGTTAGATGGGAAGGTTGGATGGCTAATGTTTGGCGGATGGGTAGGATGGGGGTTAGACAAGTTGGTTGGATGGTTAAGGGTCAGACGGATGGATTGGTTGGACGGTTAAGGGTCAGATGGCTGGGTTGGATGGGTTGATTGTATGACAAAGGGTTAGACGAGTGGGTTGGACAGGTAAGGGGTTGGACGTGGATGAGTAAGGGGTTGGACAAGTTGGTTGGACTGGAAGGTTGGATGGCCAAGAGTTAGATGGGTAAGGGGTTGGACGAGTGGGTTAGACGGGCACAGTGGATGACAAAGGGTTGGATGGGTATGGGTTAGACACGTGGGTTGGACGGCAAAGGGTTGGTTGGCAAAGGGTTAGATAGGTATGGGTTGGACGGGTGGGATGGATGAGTAAGCATTGGATGGGTGGCTTTGACAGGAATGGGGTTGGACGGGATGGTTGGTCGGTTAGGGGTTGGACGACTAAGAGTTACACGGATCAGGGTTGGATGCGTGGGATGGATGGTTAATGGCATTGGATGGCTGGTGGGTTGGGTGGTTGATGGGTTGGATGGTTGATGGGTTAGATGGTTAAGGAGTTTGACGGCAAAGGGTTGGACGGTAGGTTGGTCGGTTGAATGGTAAAACAACTAATGGTTGAACGACTAAGTATTAGACAGGTTCATTAATTATGGGTTAGGTGACCGCATTCGCTAGCCAATAATTTTTAGCCATGTGTCCTTTGACCCATCTAGAACCCTATAAATACCCCTACAAGGTTCATTTTTGCACTTTTCTATGAAAATTTCCAATGCTCTGAGCTCTCCAATTTTGAAAGTTCTTCCAAATTTCAACAATGGCAAGCACCACCTCTACTCCTACACCAAAATTATAATACAAAAACCTCATGTGCCCACAGATTATAGCCCTTCTGAAAGTAAAAGATGCACAAAAGGATTAGGTAGAAAAATCAGAATTTATCGGGCTTGTGGAGATGCCCCAATTCGATACTGATACTTTAGTGCTTGATTACCTTCTCGCCTCTTACAATGAGAATGATGGAAATTTTTCCATTCTCTTGGTGCATCCGAAACGTCATCAAATTTCATTCACAATTGAACCCGCAGACATACATCGGTTAACGGGTTTACCATTTGAAAATAAGTTGCATGTTACTACAAAGGTTGTCCTCACAGACGAAGATAAAAAGTTTTTGAAGTCTCATTATAGTGTGCATGTTGATGGTAAGTTCATTATTTTCAAATTCTTTTTCTCTTAACATTTGTCCACCACTCAATCCTCTAACATTTTTTCTACTATTGTAGCTCCTCTTAATCGTTCATCACGAGGCCTACTTCTTCAAGGTATTACAAACTTATTCTTTCTTGCAGTTGCATCACTTTTCCAGGCTAGGATTGTATTACAGGGAAGATCTCCAGACATTATGTATTGGGTAGTTCAATATTTATTACAGACACTAGCAGGTCAATAATTCGATTGGTGCACATCATTGTCCAATCAAATAAAAACAAATGTCTCCTGGGCTCGCAATGCCAATCAATATGATAAATCCAAGACTGTTTCTCTTATTGCAATTTTATTATTACTTTCTATCAGGAAGTGTTCTACAAATTTCAGAAAGCTAAAATTCCAACTGCAATCAATGATAAAATGATTGGTCTAACTCTTGAAGAACAATAGGTAATTGTTCCTTTTACAATTTTCTTGTTATAACGATTTCATATTCAATTTTTTTCAATAAAACAATAATTATAAGATTTTCTTTTGCAGAGAAAAATTATTACAACAACTCATAAGGAGGCAATTGCTCGAGGAAAAGCCCTTGCAAAGGTCTCTGCCGATTCTAACATGGATTCAACAGAATCAACACTAGTAAGACCACCTTGTCAAAAGTGACCGAGGGGGTCATTATGTCCATCATGTCTACCATCACATTTAACTACATGTATGAAGTTTTCTATTGATCTAGTTAACTAATTCAAACAACTAATATAGATTATGTAATTAGTACTATATTTCAATATTTCTACTGTTCTTTTTTTGCATTTATTGTATTCAGAAACTATTGAAACGTTTGATGATGATCAAATTCATTCTGACACAGAAGATCAAAATGTTACGCTTGCATCTCCAAACGTGCAAGGTAAATTGTAATATTTAATTTTACGTGTTTTATTACGTTATTATTTTTTAGAATTTACAAGGCCTAACCGTATAATGGCTTCTAACAAATTGTTATTTGCATCTTGTAGGTAATATATCTTCTGAGAACATTCCACTTGCAAAGAGGCCACCAACACCGCCAACACGTTCAATGTAAACAAAAAGAAGAACTACATGCAAGAATATAAGGTTTCCTACGGAATAAGCTGGAACAGTTCATCTTGCAACAACAGAATTTCTTGGACTCTCGCTAGGAGATGTTTTGAGTGTAACGACCTCACAACTTTTCAATAACATCACCCTTGATGAGGAGTATTTAGGGTTCAATACAAGTGATGTTGATAAGGGAAACTATTTTGACACTCATGATATGATTCAATCTACTCTGCCTCAACCACACCAACAACAAAATGTGCATGATGTACTGGAAAATGACTCTCCTCCTCCTCCATCAAATGCTCCACAAACAGATGATGAAAATACACATTTTATACTAGAAAATCTGATTTCAAATAGTATAGGGGCAACAAATCAAGAGGTTTTCATGTCTGATGTGGATTTGGTGCGGTCTTGGGAGAGGAGAGCAAAAAAATTTGATAAAAGAAATAAATACAAGATACCATAATCACACTCAAAGGCATTCATTGTTCACTGTCGTAGAGAGCCAACCAGCAAGGCAAGACGTTTTGTTAAATAAAGCTCAGTCAGGGACAATTTCCTATGCTAATAATTACAACGATGAAATTATAGACATAATGTTAAACAGGTTGGAGAATCTGAATGCTGAAGCACATGCTTACTACAACAAATGGGAAAAAGACAAGACAAATGTTTTAATAGCAAATGCTGAAAAAGAAAAAGCTGTGGTGAGTGGGTTTTATGTTTTACATGCAAAATCCTAATATTATAAGCATTGTAATATATTTGTTTAACATATTAAATAAACTAAAATTTGTTATTTCTGTTTTGTAGGAAAAATATGAAAATTTAAAGAAAGAAGTAGTTGTTTTTGAAGCACATTTAAACAATGCCCGCAAAACCTTGAATTCGTTTGTACAATTAAAGGAAAAAATGATATAAATAAATAAACAAAATAATACATTCAGAATAATAATCAAGGAGCATAAGATGGATCCATAAATCTTACTGAAGGAAAAGACAGATGTAGATGTAACACTTTTGACAACAAGAGACGTAGCGAGGGAGGAATTGAATATTCTTGAAAATATCAATACCGCTGCATGAGATTTGCATGCATTAGGAGTTATAGCAGATATCTCTTTACATACACAACAGATTCCTCCACCTCTACCTCAAGAAAAAGATCAAGCTTCTCCTGTTACATAAGAAATTCAATATGTTAGTGAAGTTCACCATGTGACAGGTGTGTTGTCACAATTCCAACACTAGCGTAGGAATTAAAAGATAGTGACCAACCAATTTTTTTTATTCTGTGAGGAAGATGTAAGGAAAAGTATGATTCAGAATCATGAAAAAAAAGAGGATGACCTCGTAATATGTCCTTATATGACAGAAATTGTCCAGAAGCTTTGAAAATGTATTGACAACACCCTTTTTATAATTTTATTGGCCGAAAATGCTTTATGAATTTGTACTTTTCTTCATAAAGTAATCCGCCACCTAAATCTTGAGAGAACCATTTCAACAGTACCTTGGGAATTGGAATTGTAACTATGATGCTTCAACAATACATAATACAAATGATGTTTTTGTCCCTTTGTTTATGTAAATGTTGCATAAATTTACTTGATTTTGTTTGTTTAAATGATTTATGTTTTTGATTTCTTGCAAATGTAAAATAGATCAATTAACAAATATAAAAGACAAATATTTTCTTATTTCAGTTTAAAAACCAAATATAAAAAACAAATATTTAATATTGCATTTATTCAAAGTTGTAAACTCTGTATGAAATACATCGATAGTTATAATTCATTACATTAAATAATTGTAATGAAATCTATGTGAATTGAAACAGTCTAGGATCAACACTTTCATTCATGTCTTGGAAATCAACTGTAGCATGATCTTTGGATGTGTCACCATCACCTAGGTCAGGCATAATGTTACTAACTCCTCTTCTTTATGCTAGTGAATTCCATAACGCGAGTGCTCTATCATAAGGGAAAGACTCCACTGAGTAACGTGATACATACAACCTCAGACAACTTTCGAGATTCCTGTCCAATTTGTTTCAAAATTTCAATTTTAAAAAGGATAGTGCATTGAAAACCCTCTCATCTTCCACATAAACCAGAATCATAGTTTGATAGAGTACATACAACTTAATATACTCACTCAAATCTTCACTTAGAATACTACTGGAACAAATATCCTTCCAAATCCTTTTGATGACACCATAATCATGTGGGTTTTTTAGAAGTTGAACTTGTCTTATCATAGTATTAGCAAAATCCATTGACTAGGAACTAAGTATTTTTCTTTGTAAAATACCTTCAACAAAAACTCCATTTATCTCTTTAGTCTTAGAGAAATGGTCAGTTAGAACACCCATGTTTTTGACAAATAAAGGACTGATTGATATATAAGGTTTGCCACCAAACAAATTCCAAAACTGTGGGTTTACAACTCCCATTGCTTCAAAAATTTTATCATTTTTTAATCTTTCCCAGATCTCTTTAGCTAACGATTCAGATATCTTTCTCAACTTATTCCTGGTTTCCATTAATACTGCATCATATAAATTCCATGTCACTTTTACTTCTTCTATTTCTGAGACAGCCATATCAACTCTTATTTGGAACATATGAAGTGGAATCTCCTTTCCATGTGCTGTAATACACAGATGATCATGTATATTGTATTTTAAAAAGCACTTGGGATTTTTCAAATATGTCAATGCATTCCAGTTTTCAAAAGCAACAACCTGAAAAATCCCATATAAAATATATAAACTTTCGAGACTCCAACACACACGTCTTCTAAGTCTTATGAAGTCTGTTATGTAGAAAGAACGATCTTGTGCATGCTTCGTTAAGATATTAAGTTCCCTCAACATGGGAAAAATACCGTAGAGTGTGATTAAAGTTTCTATGTCTGTTAGACAACATAATAAATCTTTAACTTTATCTACATCCCTGCAGTATTTATACATAAACCCTGTCAATGAAGGATATTCATCAAATATTCTACAAGCAGGTCCATACATAGATATCCATTTGGTATCTACATCTTTGAGAAGCTTTTTTCCCTCTACTAGTCCAATTGTAAATTTTTGAAATTCTAAAAATCTCTTTGGACTGTTAGAATAATAAGCATGCAACTCACGTATCAATTCCTCCAGTCTAGCTACATTTTCAAATGTGCTCCCAATTTTGTAATCTAGATTCATTCTATGGGCCATACAATGGACATCAACCATATATGGGGTAATAGTTGTTTGAAGTCTAACACAGAACATTTTTGGCTCCCTACATTACAGTTGCACCATCGGTTCTGACACAAACTAACTTTTTTGCAATGGCGAAGTCATCCATTCCAGCAACATCCTTCAGATTTGAGACCACCAATTTATAAATATTTTCAGAATTGCAATTCTTAGTCATTTTATGAATTTTTAAGAGGTGTGGAGTTCTTATTTCATTAGCAAATGTATAAACATGAATACAAATCCATGAAGTATTTATCAACTCGAGTAACCTCATCTATTGAAAGGGAAATAACCTTTTGAACACACAAATTTAGATCCTCCTTTTCTACTAGAGATAGACATTTTACAATTTCCTAGCCACTTGTATCTGACTAATGAGATTGAGGAACGTTCTGTAGACCAATAACCTGATACAGAATTTTATTTTCTCTGAAATCTAACATCGGTCTTCCCCTTTTCAATATATGGAATACAGTAGCAAACAAAATACTTTTTGCATGCATTTTTGCCTCCATAGCTTTGCTCAATCTTGCTACTATGGTCCCAACTTTTTAATTCACACATTTCATATGTTTTTGTTTCTTTTCATATTCTTTTGTGTATTTGACATGTAAACAATCTTTTGCATCTTTCCATTTATATGTTCTAACTATATTGCCATCCTTTTGCTTTTGGTAAATGCATATTTTCCCACAATGCTTTTCAATTGTGTCCAGTTTTAGCTACATCGTGTGATCCTTCCCATGTTTCTAACCACATATTTTACATCGACATTGTGTTGGAACATCATTACAATTTTCAGTGTACATAGGTTCAATAAATAGATATTTTTCAGCCCATTTGAACTGGAATTTCCTTCCTATTGTCTAGTTTTCCCTCTTTCTTTTGACATTTTTTTTTGGGTTCAAATTCTGCATATGGGCTCTCAGTAGGAATATCTTGATTCTCATGTCTCCTTTTTCTCAAAATAGACCTTGGAGTAGAAGCTTCCTCTGTTGGTGTATCATGAGAATTCGATGATGTTCTTCTATGTCATCAAGGGACATAATATCTTTAAATTGATTATTTTGTGAAGGAATTTCTGAAATGTCTGCATATAATTCTATAAAATTGTTACAAATATAGTATTAATTTTATCTATAGTTAAATTTTTACACAGTACAAAGAGTTCCAAGAGCAGTATGAAAAACATAATTATTAAATACTATAAGATTAAATAACCTGTAAATAGCACATGCCACATACTGATATTTTCAGCTGATGCAGAAACCCCCTTCATTTTTTGTGATTTTCCAAAATAACCAAGAAAAGTATTTCTTGTATCCATGGCTGAATTAGTTACCTTCTTACCCTAATTTCTAGTATCCATGACTGCTTAGGGACGGCTTTGAGATTGGACAGTTTAGGGTTAGAAGGTAGTGGTTGGACGGTCAAGGGTTGGACAGAAAAGGCTTGGATGGCTCTATGGTTGGACGACAAAGGTTTGGATGAATGAGTGATTGGAATGCTCTTGACTGAGGAGTTGGATGGATGGGTAGTTAGATGGATGAGGGGTTAGATAGATGAGAAGTTGGACGGATGAGATGTTGGATGGATGAGGTGTTAGAAAGAAGAGGAGTTGGATGGACGAGGGGTTGGATAGATGAGAGGTTAGATGGATAAGGGGTTGGACAGATGAGAGGTTGGACAGATAAGGGGTTGGACGAATGAGAGATTGGATAGTTCAGGTTTGGATAGCTCAAGGTTGGACGGCTTAGGGTTGGATGGCTAAGGGTTAGATGGCTTAGGGTTCGATGGCTTAAGGTTGGACTACTTAGGGTTCAACAGCTAAGGGTTAGATGGATCAGGGTTAGATGGCTCAAGGTTTGGACGAGTTATGCCCTTGGGGTTGGACGATCAAGTGTTGGATGGCTCAGGGTTAGACGAATCAGGTGTTGAACGACTTAGGGTTGGACGACTCTGAGTTGGACGACTGAGAGGTTGCTTATGTTTACTTCAGTGTATATGTGCACAAAATGATTCGAAATGGTGGTGAATTACATTCATAAGATCTTATATATGTGTAAAATCTAGGTGAAATGAAGAGTATAAGGGACATGTTAGTCGATTTTTTTTGTGAATAAGTCGGCTATGAATCACATAATATTCGCCAATTTGAATTTCCATAATCATAAATTTTCACGAGATTACAAAAATTCGCCAATAAAATTTTCCCTAGGTCAAGCTTCACACAGGGGTGATTCTCATCTACTAAAAAAATCCTCTTCCCACCTCCTTTCTTGGAATGAAGAGTAAAAACAAACAATTGAGCAATTGGAGGAACAAGTAAAAACTCTCAGTGCTCACTTTCAACCTTTTTTGGAGCTCAATTCAACATCTTCTCTTCCTATAGAAGACATTCCTCTGATCAATAGTGTTTATCCTGAGATGATCAAGAAAAAAAGGGTTACATGATGCAGGGGAAGGCTAATGAGAATTGGATTGAGAAGATCATCAAGAAAGGTAATACAATTTTGTTAAAGGCCATCTCTCTAATCAAGTACATTATTGCCATCTTGTTAGAAGTGAAAAAAAAGGAGGATATTGTAAAAGAGAAGATCCATTGGGATGAGGTGTTCCCACTAGTGTCCGAGATTAGATCCTTTGACTCTAACACCCTTGTGAGTAAGAATGTGTTTACATCAGTTGGTGAGAACTTGTCTCCAGTTTGGGTCTGCATCATTGATGAAAAATACAGTATGATAGTAGATTTCATCTCTGAACTTGACTATAGTGAATAAAATGCTTTCAAGATTTTGAATGAATCCTCCAATTGTGTTAAAAAACTTGAGTTCCCTCCACTCACCAAGAATTAATCTTCGAAAGAACTCATCGTTTCCTTCCAGGAGCTGGTCAAGAAATAGGCAAGCGAGAAAGAGGCAAGCGACTCACTTCCCTTCAATGAAGATAGGTTAGAGTCCCTAACCAACATTAGAAACTCCATCTTGGAAATTGTAAAATATCATGAGAGATGGATTAGTTAATGCAAGAAGATCAATGAGGTTCCCATGGCATGGATGAAGGTGTTGTTAGTGCAAAATCACAACACCCCCAAAATGACCTTCAGATCTGCAGTCTAGAGTTGGGTCATTTTGGTGTGAATGCACAACATGGAGTTTTCCCTAAGTATGGGACCTTACAAATTGGGAAAAATCTCCAGATTGAGGTTGCTTCCTACTCCTCTATTTAGGTGTATGCATGTAATTTTTATAGAGGTTCTGACTCAAAATTCCTACTCTAAAACTACCAAGGAGACAGGGTTAAGGAGAAGCATGGAAAAGGGAAACAAAACTAAGCAAAAAACAGAATGGTGATACACCAAAGGAGTGCTGAACTTCTTGATTTGCAAATTTGACACAGGATCATGGAGATTTAACACCAAAACATGCATAGATTACCATAATGCAATGAAATATCAGAAGACAATAATAAATGCATGAGAGGATTGAAAATTGATCACATAACATACATTATCATTTCCAAGTTTGATACAATACGTTCCATTGGAAAAGAGGCAAAAAATGAGTTACAATCTCCATGGGAGGTCTGAAATTCTACAAATCTACCTACTAAGAAAAGAGAGCTTGCAGAAGCAAGGGGGTCCAACTCTTACAAAATGAGCCAAAATTGGCTTTTAACGATGAAGCAGAACAAAGAAAGGTGAAAAAACATGGGCAAATTGATTTGATATCTCCAACCACTAACAAGATTCATTAAAACAACAAGGGCACCCTCACAAATCCATTTTTCGATGCATTTGGCCATGCTGGAGGAGAAACAGACACCATACTTCATCAATTTTGGTGGTTGGGGGTCGGTTCTGCATTTTTTTCTCGTGCCAGGGAAATTTATTCAATTTTCTCCCGCATATCTCCATCAAAATTTAAAATTTAAGGGTCCATCATGTAGAGAATTTCAAAATCTTTCTAATGATATAAAGATCACGAAAAATTGAGCTTTGGTTCGAAAGATATGGCCTTTTGAAGATTTAGGGAAAAACTGGTGAAAAACAGAGTCAAAATTGGGGTCAGCAGGGTCAAACTTTAAATTTTTCCCTTTTGGAAAAATTTCCCAAAAATATCCATGGCCCTTCAGGTTTGCATGACATGTGGCATCTTCTAGATGATCCATGGCTTCAAAAAAATCATTTTTCCCCTTATCGCAAAATTGGAAATTTTTCCAAAAATCCTCTATGGCCCCGCCGCTCTGAGACACGTGGCGCTTCTGAATTCGCTGATGGAATCACGGGCTCATTTCTTGCCTTGAACCTTTTTGACCAAAAATGAAAAAAACTTAACTTCTTCTCGACCCCCACCGTGGCAATGCTGTCATGGACTGGACACGTGGCGCCTTTCTACTGGATGCGGAACCTTGGCCATTTTCCTTTGCGGGCTTGCGGGCTAGATTTTGACGTTAACCCTTTTGCCCCAAAAGGCTAAGTGGTGAATTTCTCTCCATGCCTTTGCCAATTTGCCAAATTCCTTGGAAAAATTTCCTTCTCCACTCCGCCGGCTTGAGACTCCCTGGAAAATTTTCCTCCTTACCTCCGCGGACCCACCCAGGGAAAATTTTCCCTCCAAACTCCGCCGAGCCATAACTCAAAAAATACAAGGATTTAGGAGGACTTCTTTACCTTTCTGGAAAGGTGAGGAAATCCTCTATCTGATGAAAACATACCCAGAAAATTTTGAGTCCCTAAAGCATGTAAAAATCCATTTTAAGTACCAACAAAGGAAAAGGAGGAGGAGTTAGCCAAAAAAAAGCATGGGCTTATTTTGGATAACATGTGTTGAGTTACGTTTCCATTCCAGAGGAAGCCAAGTTGACATCTTTAAAAGCTCAAATCAAAAAATAATTCAGTGGATAAGAGCATGTTCTGGAAACTTCTCATTAGGGATCATGAATCAATAATATCTTTGTCATTAAGAGCTTCTTCATTAGATATACCAACTCCTTCCTTCCCCTCTCTTTCTCCCTCTTTCTTCTCTCCCCCTTTCTAATTCACCATTGTACACAATTACAGTATTTTGTCTCACTCACTTAAGTGAATTTCTAAAGTTGAATTGTAAATGTCCCTTTGATTTATAAAAAAAGGAACTTATTTCTCACTTCCTATGAAAATGTAAAGTCATAAGTGTAATGAGATCATGAAGAGTCATGTGGGGGGTAGGTGAAGAGTTAATCTACAATGTTATAAATTGAAATGACTTCTCCATTTCAAAGGATCTAGAAATTCTTACTCTTCTATAGCAATTGTGGATTTTGGTTTGGATGTTGAACTTTGTATCACCAACACAAGAAATTAAAGCTACATTTCTTCCATTTCCCTTTTTCATGTTTTCCCTCTATTCTCTCTATTTTCTGCACTTTGTAAGCATAGTGATCAAGAAGGAACTTTGCATCTTTGATAAACGAATTTAAGGAATTGTGTGTCTTTAATTTTTTATTCTCACTAATGTTTTACATTGTTGCTTTCCTCTAATTGAATGTTAAACTACTCTGGTTATTGGGTGTGAACTCTGCAAGTGCCTATTCACAACAATAACCTTCCCTTTCCTAATTCTTCTTGTTTATCCCTCATTGCTGAAATTTCCTCCCTTGGACCCCATACAAGCACTTTTCCATAGGTTCAAGAAAGTGTTCATGTGTGATCCCCAACCTATTTTGCCACCCTACAACATTTAGATATAATTGATTAAGAAAATATAGAATTTATAAATGCCTAAATCTGATTGCAATGTAGCAGTAAATGAAATACAAAATTTGACCCAAGCAATTTAAGTTAGAAAGTATGAAACCCTAATTGCAAAGAGGAGGTAAGGAGACTTAGTTGATTCTCAATTAATCTTGGAATGTTCTGAAGTGATGACTTGATGAACATCGAGGGAGAAGTTTCACATAGAGCTTCAGAAAAATGTGCAACTATAGTATTTGCTTGGACTGGGGCATCTGGAATGGTTCAGGGGCACCTGTGGGTGCCACATACCTGCTCTTGGCACCTGTGAATGCTCAAACCCTTAGGAAACCTCATTCGCGGGGTTTCAATATGTTCATTTTCCTCCACTTCTTGTCATTAGTATGTCACACAATGATTGGCAATGTCGTTGATAACCTGCAATAAAGGAATGACTTGCAAAACCCTCAAGAGTGCAACAAATCCATTAAAAAAAAATGTAAATGAGGGGTCAGATTGTCCTCAGTTGTCAAATTCATGAACTTACAATTGAGCGTTGCACTAAATTTTAGACCCGATGTAGTTATAGGTGTGTGTGTGTGTGTGGAATTGTGCCCTAGGTGGCTCTTATGAGTGTCTTACTTGATAGCGAGCAATAGCTAGATGTAGCAGATATAAGTAGATGTGTGCATGAAATAGAATGAAATTCCCCTCCAATGAAGTGTATGGAGAAAAATCATGTCCCTTACCCTCGAATGAATGCTAGAATGGATTCTTGAATGCTCTTGAATAACCTATGGATGCAACCTTAGGTGGTGATAGCTAATGCTTAGTGTTTGGTCCTTTATTATGATCACATAACTTTATATTTATATGATTCCATTTCTTGAATTTCATAATTAACCTCAAAAATTCTGACTACCAAAAAGATAAGATGCTCAAACGGCAAAAAAGAACCCAAAAAATGTGAATAAAGTACAAAGATGTCAGGGGCGCCCAGAGGGGATGTGGGTGCCTAACGCTGGCATCCTGGCTGGGTGCTGGTGTCTAGGATAAGAAATTCCGAGGTATGAAAAGACAGACTGAGCTAGAAAGAGTGTAAGACAAAAAGTGTCAATAGAAAGCAAACAATGATGGCCAAAGACATGGGTTAATTAATACCTTTCTTACTTAGGAATCATACGAATAGTTGTATGCAATTAGGACTAGATAATTACGCAAAGTGTGTGATGTTGTGTCTACATTTTCCCCCACTTTATGCATTTGAGAGAATGCTCAATAACATAAAGTAGATAAGATATGCATACCTGATAACCAAGTAGATCAATGGCAAAAGTGTGTCGAGAGATAAGGAAAAGCGTGGAGTGACAAAAATATGGAGCGTGGAAACTAGAGAGGAGAAAGTGCAAAAAGTGATGATGATGACTATAGGGAGGAAACACATGTATACATGTCATCATTGTACCTATTGTTGAGGTCGATGCTGATGTGACTGGTGTTGTTGATGTATGATGTGATGTAAGATGATGTTGACTACTGCTTCCCATAAGGACAAACATGCAAAATAGAAGAACTAACAAGTAGTCAAATACGCATGTATATGGGTAAAAAGTATGTAAAATGCAAAAAAATGTAAAAAAGGAACATGTGCACCTGATTCGTGATGAGGAAAAAGTGTAGAAAGGATCATGTAGATGAATAACTTTTTTGGACGATCCCACATTAGTTACACTGTATGCGAGTTTTTTGGGCAATCTCACGCTAAGAAATGTAAGAAGTGTAGGGAGAAAAATCTAGTTTCATCCTCCAACCTTTAATCACTTCCCACAATATGAACACCATTCAGATGGTGTGCAAAAATTCGATCCAATTTGACCAATTCCAATCTAATGTGAAAGTAGAAATGTATGATAATGACTGTGTGCCATGTAAAATACGGTGTGTGAAGTGTTGTAGACTGTGTTGCACTGAAGGATGTTATGTAATTGCCCCATGATCACAGGCGTCCAGGAAGGGTTAGGAGCACCCAAGCACTATTGTCTGGGTCTGGGTGCTGGTGTCTATGTTGTGATAAAGACCCAAGTTAGGATCTTAGCCCTGTCTAAAACTAATGATTGTGTTATACTGGTACTTAACTGTGTTGAATTGTGGTTGTAAGATGTTTTATGGGGTGAATGATTCCCTTAAATTATGCCCCCCTCATTTAGGGTGCATGTGACATTGCTGAGGAGAATACAACCGAAAGGAGGACTGACCGTTGTGCTGAAAATGTGCCCTACAGGGGGAAGTGTGCTTGGTAGAGACAAAGGCACACATAAACCAAGTGGCTAGGAGACTAGTGTTAGTATAATCTAGAAAACAATGCATGTAAGATGTAAGCTAGTAAATAAGAAGACCATGTGTAAGCTAAGACACAAGAAAACAATGTAGATCATGAAAAGTGGGTTTCAAACATGGTACATCACTCACAATGTCGCAAGATAATTAAGGCAGACTAGGCCAAAAGCAAACAAGTGTGCACACAAGACAAATGGAAAAGCCTGCAAACAATGACGAATAATGACAATCAATAATAAGAAATGTAACATATAACCATGGAAGAAAATAGACCTGTAAGACAAATACTGCACATGAAACACACGATAGCATGTTAGAGAGATAAAAAGTATGTTAAGAGTTAAAGTATGGCACTTAGCGCGGGACACTCAGGAAAGGATCATGCGTGAAGAACAAAGACAGATTTAGGACTTAGCTGTTTTCACGATGATGATCTATTTTTGGAGATAGCATGTGGAGCACACAAACTAGTCAAAGACTTACATGACACACATTGGCTATTTTTGGAGGATCGGCTACGAAGCGCTTTGCATGGATACAGGCTGAGAATAGATCTACTACTGGCAGTTAACTAAAAGCAGTCTATTGTTAGCGCACTTGCATGTGTGGCTATTTTTGTAACGGCGCATGGCTAATAATAGCATGTGACCTATTTTGGTATTAGATAAGTGGTGAAGGGAAAGTCCCCACCCTTATAAATATGTAATGAATTGTGTAGCATGAGAGGAGGTGTGAGCTAAGTTATTGCGAGGCTATGCTGCCAAATTTGATGTGTGCATGAGCATATATTACTGTTATTGTAAGGAAGCTCTTGTGTATTACTGTATTTAATATAATGGGGGTTATTGGCTGAATCAAGGTGTTAATCATGGTTATAGTTTATTACTGCATAAAGGGTTTCGTTATGATTATTGTTTGATTCATGATACTTTAAGATCTAGATCTAGGAAATGCTCTGTAGAATGTTAGATTAATTATGGATCTGAATGCTTTAAGTCTTCATCATGCTAACATCCTGTAACAACAACCCTAAAGAGGGGCCTGGTACCTTTGTGCGCTTCGGGTGAGCACTCAGTCTAGGCTGAGTGATGTGCCAGCACGTGCCTGGCTTTTACTGGTGAATTCTAGGTTACATAATTGGTTCATTGTCGGGACCTCTTTTTCAGTTGTTTTCAGGATGGTTCATGATGAAGACATACCGGTTGACCCTAGCAAGTGTTGAGGAGTGGATACATGATCTAGAAGAAGAATACACATGGAGGTTCAACACTGGATCTGAGTTTAACGCACGTGCATGGGTGGAACAGAATCTATATGACAGTTTGTATGAGAGCTTCTTTGTTATTTTTCCAGTAGAATTGTATGAGTGGCTAGTTGCTTATGTGTCTAAATGGAATTGGAGGTATCACACACTTGTCTGGATGCAGGAATAATTTCAGACCCTTTATGATGCTGATCTGATTTGGACTCACATTGTGGATACGTGGTTCTGTGGTGTTTTGAACAGTTATATCTTGGAGTACTCAATTTCCACTTATTCATGCCCAGAGGTAGCTGAATTCTAGTTTTTGTGGTATCCTAGGGGAACTCACCTGCAAGGCATTCCACTGGCGATCAAGATCCTGATGGTAAATTTGAATTTGGAGAGCAAACTGATGGCTAACTAAAACCTACCATGCACGGGGGCAGGAGCAGGTTTGGTGAAAGATGATAGACCTAGTGGCAGAAAGGAAGAGAGAGGAAAGGTGGCTTAAGTATAATGAGGTGCGTGAGAGGGAGGTAGAGAAGTAGTGGGAGGTTGCAGAGCAAATGGCATTGTGGAGAAAGATAGTTTGGGAAGGAGTTGAAGTTCATGCAGAAGACGTGGAACCCAAGCTTGAGGAACTCCCCCATTTGGGAAAACATGATAGAGGACCCTCCTCAGCCTCACATAGAAGCGCGCCAGTAGAGATGACCTGGGCCGTGGGCGCGCATCTGAATCCACCTGGCAACCTTGCCCTTGCGCTTGGTTTTCTAGCATCCAGTACAACGAACAATCAGCAAGCTAATTCAAGCAGTGGGAGAGTAGGAGCGAGTCTTATAAGAGGCACAACGATGGTAGTGCAAATGGCTTCATTGTTATATGGGAGTACCTTTTTGGGTGTATCATCTGCGTAGAATTCAAGCACACATGTTTTTGGACTCTCTTCTGGGAGTAGTAACGCTTTGCAGACTGTCAGGGTATAATTCAGTACTACTATTGGAACACAAGGAAGTACATCTTCTGGTTTGACCCCAGCTACAGGTTTGGGATCAAGAGGTATAGGTGGCTCTAGCTCTGGTGGATCTGGTGGTTCTGGAGGCCGAGGAAACACAGGAGGTTCTAGATTAGGTGGGTAAGGTCCGCACCAACCCTAGAATATTTACATGGAGATGTCTCTTCATCTTCTAGAGTATAGGGGCATAGAAGATGCTGCTGAACATGTGCATATGTGTGAAATATTTTGGCGTGCAAAAGGAATCATGACTTCTGAGCGTAGGGCAAGCCAATTTGCTACTATGTTACAAGGGCACGCACATAGCTGGTACAGAAATTTTGACCCTGATTAGACTTGCGTAGACTATACAACTTTAAAAGATGCATTCCTTAAAGAGTTTCACATCCCTGAGTTTGAGTAGAAGAGTATAAGTGCACTCAAGGATATTAAGCAAGGCACTACTGAAAGTGTCAGAGAGTATGATGCCCATTTCAAAACATTGTTATCTAAGTTGTCTTATGATATTCATGCAAGCCAACATGCACAATGGTTCATTGGAGGCCTGATTACACCTTTTAGGAGGGCACTATCACATAAAACATACACTGATCCACGTGAAGCACTTGAATAAACCTTACGCGCTGAAATAGTTGGAAGCATAGACACTGGGGTAAGCCCATTTTTAGAAGCACAGATCAAAGCTATGGCAAAGTAGTTGGAGAAACTATTGGCAAATTCAGCACATACAAGACATGCACAGGGATTTGGTGCAAAGATTGTGAAGTGGAAGGTCACACAAAGGATAGTTGTCCCCACAGATTTGTGTGCTCACTGTTGTTAGACTATGAAATATGCCATCTAAACCATGATGCTAGCCAATTCCCATTACTACAATGCACGATAAGGAAGAACATTTCATGCTACTATAAAATTTGTAGGTCCACGACTCATGACACAGAATATTGCCAGCTGATTGGTCAGATCCAGGATGCTATAGATATTGGTGTATGACAGACATGAGTTTCAGATAACTCTAAAGGAAAGAATGAGCATCAAGATCAGGATCACAATCAGGCGTGCTATGATTGGAATGAAGGGCATTTTGAAGGTAGTCGTGGCAGAGGTTGAGGATACCATGGTGGATTCAGAGGATGAGGCCATGGTGGTGGAAGAAGTGAGTTCCCTCATGGAACATGTTATACATGTGGATCTCCTGACCACTACAGGTGTGAATGTCCTCAGAATGTTACATGTTCTTTCTGTGGAAAGAATCATAGTTATGAGGAATGCCTGGACTTGTATGAGCATCTTAACAAGCAACATAAACAAGAAAACAAAGGCACGGGGATGGTTAGGATACAACACGTTGTGGAAAATCAGTGGATACCTAAGTTGGAAGTAGAGTCCAAGGCATTACAAGTAAAGATCACAACCCATGCTAAGGTGGCACGTGTCAGAGACGCATTGCAACAAAAGCCTACCATCACTAAAGAGGAGGTACTACATGCACGGTACCTAGACCCTTGCCCATCAGAAGGAGGTTTATCAGGAAACCATGGAGGTACTCAGGAATCTTCAGGGTGAAATACAATATTTAAAGGAGAAATCATGGAAGATGGAGCAAAAGAAAGCATCAGAGATGGTCCAAACTGATATGGATGACTTAAGAGAAGTGTGTAAGTTATTGCGCCAGGAGAATATCATTCCACTGTTGGGGAATTGGTTAAAGGGAAACACTCTTTGCACAAGTATTGAGACTAGACAGTAGATCCTGCATGTGAATCTTCCCCCTCATAGCCTAGATTATGACAAGGAAATCACTCTGAATGTTGTTGTGGATGGGTGGCTATTGAGTAATATATTGATTGATACAGGTGCGGAAGTCAATGTTCTTACTTTAGATGCATGGGTACAAATGGGGAGGCCCCATTACAGCCATCCTCTAATGTATTGTTCATGGCTAATCGAACTAAGGCCACTCCCATCGAAGTTTTGAAAGATGCATATATTACCATACAAGGAGCCAAGTTCACATGAGATTTTGAGGTTTTAGCGCTGGAAGAGTCAGATAGCTTCCCATCTCTATTGGGGTGTCCTTGGTGCTATGCAAATAATGTTGATCTTTGGTTCAACAAGGGTTATATCAGCTTTGAAAACAAGGAGGAAAGAGTTATTATCCCTTTAACAGATGGAAAATTTGTGCCCTATGTTGAGCCCTTGAGTGAAGAAGACCTGAATAGGATTTATGTACGTGCCATCTGGGATCCAGAGATGCTTGAGCCATCTAAAGAAGGAATAATTCAGTGGGAGGATGCACAGTCTATTAGTGATACTACAAGTGTTGCTTGTGATAATTGGGCTCATAACACTTATGAGTTGGTAGGGCGTGAAGTAAAGAGCATATTTCCTAAGGGCAATAAACCACGTTATGTCAGGAGAATAGGTAATAACTCGGTACCTTGTTACACCGGAGACAAAGATCCTATGGTGTTCCTGTGTGCCATGGAGGAACAGTGGATAGACCCACTGGAAAGAAGAAATATGCTAACATATACACTACGTGGGACAACAGTGCACTGGTGGGTGGTCCACAAGGATAATCTTGTAGGATGGAATGAAATTAGGATTGCTCTTGCTACTAGGTTCTTCAGGAGCAATGCACCTACTCAAATCTGCACTTATCATGGTAATCAACCTGTTCAGCATCACGTTCAGAAGTGTGAGAGACTCTGGACAGAGGGGCAGGAAGCTTTACCACCTTCACTCTGGGTGCACAAGTTTTATTCCACTTTACAAGGTTGCACGTGTGCTTGGTATGTCTATGCCAGAACTCCATAGAGAGACTGGAAATTGGCAGGGTTTAATTGTAGGAATGACTCAGACGTTTGACTTCTTCTCTACCAAGCCTCTGGTAGAAGAAGCATTAAAGGTCATAAAGCGCTTAACTATGGGAGATAGTGCCAAGGCTGAAGAACTCATTCAAGAGTTATTTGATGAAGGAGACTCAGGAGTGCATTTTGTTGAAGACACAGAGGCCGATGCCACACTACTTCAGCATGTGCACTTACCTTGAGAAAGAAAAAGGAAAAATGGTCTACTTAGTGGATGATGAAGAAGTAGAAAATCTGGATGTAAACCATTCAACAGGTAGGTGTGAGGTGTTGGACAGTGCAGATAAGACCATGCACACCTATCATGAACCTATGAAGACAAAGAAGGTGAATATTGGATCAGATGTTGAGCCTAAGGAAGCCATAATTGGAGACTATTGGTCAGACTTTGAAGTGGAAAAAATCATAGAGCTACTATGGGATTATCAGGACTTATTCCCTCGAGGGTACCATGAACTTAAAGGCATGCATGAATCATTAGGAGAGATGGGGATAAAGCTTAAAGAGGGTGCATGCCCAGTTAGAAAGAGACCCTACAGGATGAACCCCAACTTGTGTGAAAAGGTCAAGGAAGAGATTGACAAAATGTTGAAGTCTGGGATTATCAAGCCCCTCGACGAGTCAGAATGGGTTAGTCCAATGGTGATCAATATCAAGAAGGATGGTAGGATTAGGATCTGTGTGGACTACAGGGAGTTGAATGTTGCATGTGTGACTGATCCCTTTCCTACGCCATTCACTAAGGAAATACTAGAAGGTGTTGCAGGGCGTGAAATCTATTTGTTTACAGATGGGTTCTCTGGGTATCATCAGGTTAGGATTTCCCAGGAGGATCAGGAAAAGACTACTTTTACTACTGAATGGGGTAGTTTTGCCTATACTGTGATGCCTTTTGGTCTGAAAAATGCACCTGCTGTATTTTCACGCATAGTTGTTCAAGCATTCAAGGAGTTTATTCACAACTTCTTACAGGTTTATTTGGATGATTGGACGGTGTATGGATTAGTTAAGGATCATTGTGACAATCTACGCTTAATGTTTGAAAGATGTAGACAGTTGAGTATCTCTTTGAACATCAAGAAGTGCATATTTGCTACACCATTTGGGATACTGTTAGGACACATAATCTGCAAGGAAGGTTTGTTGGTTGATCCAGCTAAGGTTGCAGTCATTATAGGCCTAAAAGAGCCTACCAGTCAAAGTGAGGTGCGTGGATTTTTGGGTCATACAGGATATTACAGAAATTTTATTAAAGGATATGCCAAAGTTATCATACCATTGGAGGAGTTACTGAAAGGGAAAGGTACGTTCTACTGGGGAGAACCACATCAATGTGCATTCGAGACATTAAAAGAGAAAATTACTACCATGCCTATTCTTGTGTTTTCCTTCGTGGAACCAACCATTTCATGTACATGTAGATGCCTCTGGCACGACCATTAGCGCAGTATTGGCTCAGCCTGGAGAAGGTATTATAGATCATCCTATCTATTTTGCTAGTAGAAAGCTGACTCCTGCAGAACAAAATTACACCACTACAGAGTGTGAAGCTTTGTCAATGATCTATGTGCTACATAAATTCAGACAGTACCTACTAGCTACACCATTTGTCTTCTATACAGATCACATGGCATTGAAGTATTTGGTAAACAAACCCATTTTACAAGGGCACATATGCAGATGGGTACTCTTATTTCAAGAATTTGACTTCACAGTTGTGGTAAAACTAGGGAAAAGTAATTCTGGACCAGACCATTTATCCAGAATACAGTCAGGAGAAGAAGCATAAGCAATTGAAGATACCATGCCCAATGCACAGTTATATATGTTACAATGAGCACCATCAGAATTAGAGGACATTGTTGTCTTTCTACGAAATAGGCATGGCACCAGAAGGAATGAAATCCTTAGAGAAGAAACAACTTGCTATACGCGCGGCACCCTATATGTTGATTAGCGGTGACCTGTACAAATTAGGCAGGGATGAAGTATTGTGTCGTTGTGTACTGGAACATGAACACATAGATATCATGGAGGAAGCTCATGGTGGTATTGCAGGTGGCCACTATGTAGGTGATGCCACTACGTGCAAGATTCTACTTGTTGGATTATGGTGGGAGACCCTGTATAAAGATTGTAAGGATTATTGTAAGGCTTGTGATCATTGTCAATGTCTTGGGAAACCAGGTCAATGAGATGAAATGCCTCTAAGACCTATTGCTAGTGCAGAACCGTTTGAGAAATGGGCTATCAATTTAGTGGGTCCTATTTCACCAGCCATGCGCGTAGGACTGGATCGTGCTATATCATCACTTGCACAGACTATCTGACAAGGTGGGTAGAAGCAAGCACCTACAAAGGATTGTACAACAGCTACAACAGCTAGGTTTCTATGGGAGAATATTATTACAAGGTATGGATGTCCTTTAAGTTTGACCAGTGATAGGGGCACACATTTTCTTAATGAGACAATCAGAATTTTATTGGATGAATTCATGATTGCACACCATAAGACTACACCCTATCATCCTTAGGAAAATGGAACTGTTGAGGCATTCAACAAAATTTTGAGCCAGACATTGACAAAAATCTGTGATGTTGGAGGAAAGGATTGGGATGATAAAGTATCTACAGTACTTTGGGCATATAGAACAACATATAAAAGGTTGAACAAAGCCACACCATTTCAGTTAGTGTTTGGTGCAGAAGCAGTTCTTCCTATGGAATTTATGTTACCATCTTTGTGTATTGTGTGCGCTGGAGGTCTAGCTGATGAGTAAGCATTAGAAGAATGGATTGAAAATTTAATCAAGTTGGATGAGCACCATGAGCAATAGCACGTTGGAGTCAAAAACAAGAAAAGGCCAGGCAGAAAGCATGGCATGACAGGCACATCAGGGATAAAAGGCTTGAGATAGGACAGATGGTGCTCCTTTATGATTCTAAGTTTTTACACCATCCAGGTAAACTCAAAGTACATTGGTTGGGGCCGTATGTTATCACTCACATACTTGAAATAGGTTCCTGTCAGTTAGAGGTGCTTGATGGAATATGGTTACCTGGTTACTTCAACGGGAGTAGGCTGAAGCCCTACTATAAATAAGTCTTCTTGGTGTTTGTAATAAGGCAGTGTTGCCATTTAGATTAGGTTTTCAATTCTAAATTTCCTTAATGTATTTCCTTCTTTGTCGCTATGCTTTGTCAATTTAGTTGGTGTGTTTGTGTAATAAAGTGTGTTTACACGCCAGGAGCTAATTCCTATTTTGAAGAATTTTTATGTGTAGAGGATTTCACACACCTTTAGTGTGGGGTAGGTTATTGATATCCAGGTACATGACTGATGAAAATAAGTACACATGAAAGGAACTAACTGCTATGGGTGTTATTCAAATGGAGAATTAAAAAATTTGCTTCTGGAAATGAGGACCATAGGTGGAGATGAATGAAGAAACAAGTATAATGCGAGGTAAGCAGAGGCCATGGGAACTACCAAGGGAAAGCACAGTGGCAAGGTACTTGGGTGCATGGAGGTGCACTGAAGAGAAGTATGTGGCTAGAAGGTAGGAAGGCATGCTAGAAGGTTATAGCTTGGGCATGAAGATGTACCACGCGGAAGAAATGAAAAATGGTTTATTAATGAGAGGATTGTTGGTAGGTGAAGGAGCAATAAATGCACTAACTTTTTGAAATTCTATATAAGGACGGGATGTGAGTTCATTTTTACCATTGCAATTAAGAGAATTTGAAAAGAGCTAAGTGTGAAAGAGCTGAGCAATCATGTTGAGGTGTGAAGAGTGTGAAACCAGACGTGGAGAGGAGGTTTGTGCAAAGGAGAAGCTTGTGTTCCCATAGGTGAAGGGTTTGAGCAAGGAAGACATGTTATAAATGAGCTAGGGCACGTGATTTCCACTAGGGCATGGAGATTTGAACTAGGGTTTCAACTTGCTCGATTACAGAGGGAAGAAAAGAGATATTTTTCAGATGGCACCGAAGAAAGCACCCACAACAGGAGTAAAAGGGAAGAAGAAGGTTGAAGTGGAAGAAGAAATTACTCTCGAGAGTAATTTCTCAGAAATGTAGTATCCAGAGGGTGTGATTGTGGGACAAGAATGGGATTCCCACATCTGTCAATGTAAAATCAGTGATTACAACCATTGTACATCAGATAATAAGAAGGATCTTGATGTGTTATTGAGCACAAAAATGAACAAACACACAACAGAAGATATGTCGGTGTATGATGATGCTGGTGAAAAGTTATTAAAGCAAATTGGAGTCTACCAGTTGTATGAGCTGCCATACTTTGGAAAGTATGAACCATTGTATCGATGGTTGATGAGAAGATTCCATGAGGACTTCTTCTACTTTGCCAGATGGAGGGTAAGAATCACAACTGCCTTGATTTCAACAGTAACAGGACTAAGGGCTTCAGGAGCAGATCTAGAGAGTGATTTAACTGATAAGGCCGCAATCCTAGAGACAAGGAAGGAGATGGGGTATACCAAAGGTCCACGCGGCATGGACATTGACAAATTGAAGAAGTACCCAATAGTTCAGGTAGCTGCACACTTGGTGACAAAGTTGAATGACCAAGAAAGGTGGTTGCAGGTAAACACAATGTGGCTACACGTTGCAAAGAAGATGTCTGAAGGAGTGGTCTATAATATCACAGATCACATAATGAAGACAATAACTGAAGAAGTGTAGATAGTTGAAAGAATAAGTTTTGGTGCTATTTTATTGCCTTTGGTGTTCATGGAGATTGGAGTGCCTGATGGGCCAAAGGAGAAAATTTAGGAGTACCTAATGGAACACAAGTCACCTGTGGAAAGATTTGGTAAATACTTGTGCGATGGATCAATGAGTGGACCATTTAAGCAGAGGGCAGAGATGTGGTATGACAGGATTTGCATGGCATTTGAAGAAGAATGGCACATACCCAAGGTGTTGACTTTGGTGGTGGGTAAGGTAGTAAAGTTTGTAGTTTACCAACATTTTTGCATCGCGTGATTTGCGATGAAGGATGGGGCTTGGATCCCATGGTGAAAATTACCATATGCCTTCACAACAAGATATTTTCAGGCATCAGTTCATAGGTTTTTAGATGCATGTCGCCTAACCTTCAATGCAGACAAGGTAGATTGTGACTACCACACTCTAAGAAAGAAGTATGTATATCCAGGGTGGAATGCCTACATTGAGAGGCTCATCTCAGATATTATAAGCATGAAGCCTGTAAGCTTGGAAGTTGGGGACACCGGAGCAGCGCTTGTGTACCTTCAACTCAAGCCCAAGCTGGAGAACACTAAGTATGTGGAGAATGAGTTCACACTCCCAGGGCCGCCAAAAGGTAAGCATACAATGGAAAATGTTCCAGCGCCTAAGCCCACAGAGACAATACAAGTAGATGATGAAGAAGAGGAGCATGAAGATAGTGGTGGTTTGGAGCACAGAGGCAAAAGACAACCTCCAAATAGGGAAGAAGTTGAGTGCATGACTACTCCCCCCAGCCACAAGAGGGAGATGATGAGGACTTGGATGCAGTCCAAGGAGAGCACACTTCAAAAGAGTATTCAGGAGAACAAGGACCCAAGGTGCTACTCCACAATCAGTGCGCAGATCACCTTGACTCTCTCCACAAAAGGAGACAACTGAGAAGAGAAGAAGGAAGTTGAAGCTGAATGAGGAGGTGGAAGAGTCTGAGGAAAGTGCACCCAATTCCCCTACACCTCTAGAGAACGTGGAAGAACCAAAGGATGAAGAAATGAAGGATGGAGAAGAGGGAGAAAAGGAAGTAGATGAGACAACAACTGAGACTGCTCAGGACACAGTAGAACAAGCTCCAAATCTTGAATCCCAAGTTCCTAAGGGGCCAAGAATAAAGAGAACAAGTGGGGAATATGTTCCACTAGTCATGGGATATGCTGAGGACATAGGTAAAATTGTCTGTGCCCATTTTTAGAGCACAATGACACAAAAGGAGTTGTGTGGCTAGGAGTTGATGGATGAGGATATGAAAATTGTGTACACAAGGAAACAACAATCATGGTCGATGCACACACACATGGATGAACTAGATTTTGATGTGTGTGAGGAGTCATACGTATCAAGGAGGTTGAAGAAGACACCTCAGGATAGACACATAACAGTCAAGCCTACTGTTATGTCAGATGAACAAGTGAGCAATGCTTTGGTGAAAGTCTCGACAGAGGTGGAAAGGTGGAATATGGATAAGGCTGCAACAATTAGGGTGCTACGAGAGGAGATCAAGACTAAGGATGCAGAAATAGCATGCCTAAAGCAAGAGAAAGACTTGGCACAAAAGAAGAACGTTGTTTTCATCAGCATGGCAGAGGAAGTTAGGGACAATATCATGAAAGCAAAGCCACATTTAGAGCCAAAGGTACCCAAAACATTTCCTTCAACAATGCATTATGTAAGTACCTTGGTGGACTTAGTGCTTGAAGATGAACCTCTGTGCATGCCAACACCAAAGGATCCAGCACAGGAAGTAGAGTGGGAAAAGGCTTCAGTGATGCAGAAGATTGCATCATATGAGGGGTTACTTTAGAGCTTGCAGGAGGAATTAAAGAAGGTAGATCAAGCGCTGAATATTTGTACAGCGCCAGAAGCCGTTATAAGAACTAGGACCATTTTGGAAGACAATGAAGTCCTGAAGGCCATGAAAGATGAAACATTGGAATGTGCAGAATGATTAGCACTTATCAAGCAGAAGCACGAGGCCCTTACAACAACACAAGAACCACACAAGGAAAGGCTGGATGAGCTTGGGAAACTCATCGCGTAAAATATGGACTTGTTAGAAGGAAGAATGACTGCCATGTCCAGCATTGTGTTGGTCTTACAGAATGAGAAAGGAGAGATTGCAAAAGATGAGTTAGAGTCAATTGCAGTGGATATCCTAGAAAAGGTAGAAGCCATGCTCAATGATTGGCAGAATTTAGAGGTGGAAATAAAAGAAGAATATCCAGAATTGATTCTTCAGGTTGAAGCAGAAGATACTGCAAGGTAAAGACATTCTTTTATTCATCAAAATTCTTTCTATTCTTCTATTCATATTCTTTGATTCATTTTGGAGACAAACCATTGCCAGGGTGACAATGCAATTAGTGTGGGGTAATGTTGATCAGTTAAAGTATGGCACTTAGCAAAGAACATACAGGAGAAGCTCATTCAAAAGCACGGGAGGCTCAGGAAAGGAACGTGAAGAACAGATTCGGGACTTAACCATTTTCACGATGAGGATCTATTTTTGGAGATAGCGTGTGGAGCACACAAACCGGTCAAAGACTTGCACGACATGCATTGGATATTTTTGGAGGATTGGCTATGAAGCGCTTTGCATGGATACATGTTGAGAATAGATCTACTACTGATAGTTAACTAAAAACAGTCTATTGTTAGTGCACTAGAATGTGTGGCTATTTTTGTAACGGTGCGTGGCTAATAATAGCATGTGACCTATTTTGGGATTAGATAAGTGGTGAAGGGCAAGTCCCCACCCTTATAAATATGTAGTGAACTGTGTAGCATGAGAGGAGGTGTGAGCTAAGTTACTACGAGATTATGCTGCCAAATTTGATGCTCACATAAACATATATTACTGTTATTGTAAGGAAGCTTCTGCGTATTACTGTATTTAATATAATGGGGGTTATTGGCTGAATCAAGGTGTTAATCATGGTTATAGGTTATTACTACATAAAGGGTTTTGCTATGATTATTTTTTGATTCATGATACTTTAAGATCTAGATCTAGGAAATGCTCTGTAGAATGTTAGATTAATTATGGATATGAATGCTTTAAGTCTTCATCATGCTAACATCCTACAAAAAAACCCTAAAGAGGGGCCTGGTACCTTTACACACTTCGAGTGAGCACTCAGTCTAGGCTGAGTGATGTGCCAGCACACCTAAGAGATTTTACTAGTGAATTCTAGTGTTACAAAGTGAAGATGGAATGGAACGCAAAGAGAGATGTGATAGGGGTTTAGAAAGCCCCCTGAGTGAATAAGAATGTGTACAAAAGAAAGTGGAATTGTGAAATATCAAAGTTCCACATGAAAAAATCAAATAAAATATATAATGTATAATACAGAGTGTGTCAATTAGGAGATGGTTTGAACTGTCGTTTATGAAAGATATGTGATCATAGGATTTCAAAGCATTTTGAGTGTTAACATGTGAGTGAGTTCGTAAATCCTTGAACAGATGTTTTGTGGATAGTATCACCTCTATTTGAGATGTAGGGCTCTCACCTAGTTGAGTATGGTACCATGGAACTAGAGTGCCTCCCAGGGAATTCTAGTTCGGCTATTGATGTGTTTGATTGGAATATGGTAGGATGCTGCAAACAATGGGTGTTGTTGTAGAAGTGTTTCTGAAAGATATTGATCTATGAACAGTGTTTCAGTGAGGTAATGACTCTCTCTTTGAGGATATGTACGATGAGTTTAAATTTCTAAATTTTCAACGTTAGGTCAGTGTGTTGTAGCAGTTTTTTCTTATAAGTTATTTTTTGGTGTTGATATGCCTGCTCTGAAAGTTATGTCCTAAAATGTGAGGTAAACTCGACTTTGTTGTGTCCACGGTATTTAATTGGAGAAACATTGTGAAAAGCATGATAAAAAGGTGTATTGTTTGTTTCATTTTTCTGACCCTTCGCATGCACCTATTATCTTTAACCAATCAACAACCCAGTGAGTGTTTGCAACTGTGTAGTGTGATGCGTGTGAGGTTCCCCATGTGTACCTAAGATTCCCTTATGGTGTCTAAGTGTGACACTGAATCTCAAAGTATTGTGTCATCAGGAAATGATGATCCCTAGTTTGTATCAAGCTTTTCCATTTGTGCAACTTCTGAGAGAGTCAAGGTGGATGCTGATCTTCCATCGGGAGATTCGTATGATGCCCCCAAGTGTGTGATGATGAGTGTGTTATTCAATGAAAGTAAAAGATGAGGGTCCTCCACTCGATGCTTACAGAGATAAAGGTGTGTGAATGTTCTCTAAGAGTTGTGGTATATGGGATAGACGAAGTGTAGGTGAGTGAAGCCTATATACATGAGACCGATGATTATACTGCAGAGGCTATTTAGTACACCTTTCTCTGCTAATAGGAATGTGGAGGTGATCAGCAAAATGTGAAGATTGAACTAGTGTATGTTTTGTGAAACAAACCAAACCTTAAGGTGTTGTCTAACTGGAGGACCTAGACCAAATACCATGCATTGACAGAATGTTGGAAAACAATGTGTAGGATCGTTTATGAACAGGTGAGCTAGGAAATCAAATAGCGGCCTCTACGATTTCTCAAACTAAACCATCCCTAAATGGACCTAAATCCTCTAGGAACTAGTGCAATGAGAACATCAAGCAAGAAAATGCAGCCATGCTTGTAAATGGTAGAACACAATTGATAGAAGTCTACTAGATATGTTAATCTAATGATTTTCCAGACACACCCATGGGTCATGGAGATGATATCTTGAGTTGCATGGAGCCAAGAGAAACCTAAGAGCATGTCACACCCTTCAGATGATGGTGCCACAACAAAAGCAAAAAGCTTGGTGAGAGGACCAACAGTGACTAGACGTTTGACAACACCATATGATTTTGGAATTGTATATGAAATTTGTGATAGCTAATAGCCGATAACAATATGGAGTGCAATAGAACATGTGTTGATGTACCATGATGGATCAACTCTAGTGTTATTGATAGAAGTGGATCCAATAGAAGCACTAATGTGTAAGTGATCGGAAGAGAATGTAGCATGATAATCATAATGCAGTGATAGTAATGAACTTGGTTCAGATGTCTCATTATGAGCAACTAGAAAATCAAGAGCCCCCGAGTGTAGGAGGAGGACTCTTGAATGTGATATGTCATGGATTTACTGAGGAGTCAATCCAATTGTTTTTATGTTTTGGTAGATGATTTTTGAATGAATTTTGAGCTTATGATTTTCTCTTGACGGGTGCTAACAATCTGTAGGTTCTGAATCTCAATTGCATTATTATCAATTAGATCTTGAATGACTATTGTGACAACTTTGAAATAATGATTTTTAGAATGTCCAACACATTGATGATAGTCACATATGATATTTTCATCATAATTGCAACCTTTAGGACATGATGGGTCTAAATTTAGCAGAGGAGGAAGCATAATAAGATTAATTTTGACAAGCTGTGGTAGTACAATATGTGGAGCAATTGTAAATTTTGTGTATGTTCACTTAGGTGGATTCCATTGAATCTCTTTAGTGTTAAAGACAACATTGATAGTGACTTTAAATTTAGTAAGTTTGGTTAATGGCTTAAAAATGTTGATTTGCCTTTGCACTAAGCACACTAGCAAGATGAAGCTTGGTTCAACTGCATACGTAAGCTTTCTTATAGATACCCGGACGCTTAGTTTCGATCATAGCTTAAGAGTATGGTTCATAGTTGATCAAATGATGGATATGTATTCAAAGAGCTACAGCTCTCTTGAGAGGATGTTAATAACCATTTGGATCTTTGAATAATATCTTGATTTGTTTCTGGAGTCCACAAGCACATTAGCCATCTTAGCTAAGGTCCTTTCTTGTATCCTAAGACATAATGCACTAGATTTTGCATTAGATCATTGTTTAAGTTTTGTGCCAGTTGAGCATAATGAGATCTTAGAGTTGATATTAATAGAGAAATGAGTTAAGAAAGCATCACATCTAGCATGCGTAGAACTAGATGTTACCCAGTGAACATGTAGGTCATAGATCAACAACTCATCAACATAATTGTGAATACTACAGGTGGAAAGATATTAGCTAAGAAGAATATGATTCATCTATAAAATGGGCGTTAGACATGCCACATGAAATGCTCACTAGATGCTCATGTGGGTCACCTATACCCATTAAAAATGGGAAGCTTAGGGGTGAAAAAATTATCCAGGAAGTTGGTAAATTTAAATGGTGGGCGCTAAATTCAGAGTATGAAGCAATAAAGTTGAATCCAAAGATGGAGAATGCATGAGAAGTAGCTTAAATTGCAATTGATCAGATTTGAACTTGGATATCTTGATAAAGCTAGAAGGCTAAGTATCCTCCGAGTAAATCAAAGCTATCTAGAATATGGTCCTTGGCACGTCTGAAAAACTAAGATGTGGTGTAAAATGGTTAGTGGGAGTAGGAATGTCTTTAAATAAGAATGATAGAAACCATGCATAAGATTAGAAGCATGTGGTTGAGTAGTCCCATGGAACTGTGGATAGTGACGTAGAAGCATTAAATATCTGTGAGATTGGTGTCTATTCCTCATAAGGCAATAAAATAAAAGCCAAGTCTAAATCACTGTGGATGGGTTCAGTGATATAATTATTAAGGTATTTAAGACTTGGGATTCCAGTGAATTCTCCATAATATTGAGCCATAGTGATAATCTTAGGAATAAGAGCCTAATCAAGAAGGTGGATTCAAGTGATGGATTCACCGCAAATGATTAAGAAAAATATATAATGTTATAAATGCCTAATCTAATTGTCAATGTATAACAGTAAATGAATAAGCAATTAAGTATATCAAATTTGACCCAAGGAAAACTAAGCTAGAAAAGTATGAAACCCTAGTTGTAAAGAGGGATAGAATGACTTATCTTTTCACAATTAGATCCTTAAATGTGCATAGAACTGGATGAACTAACTGGAAAATCCAAAGCACAGACTGTCGCAACATTGAGCTTCAGAAAAATGCATATAATGGAGGATATACCTAGACATGGAGGACCCTGGAATGGGTCAGGGGCATGTGCCTACGTGGGCACCATAGACCTGTTATGGGTTCCTGTGACTGCTGAAAAATGCTCAAGAAACCTATTTTAATTGGGTCGCAAGGTGTTCATTATCCTTTTCATCTTTGGTCGCTAGTATGTTACACAATGTTGGCCAAGGTCGCTGATAACCTACAATGAAATAATGACCTGCAAAACCCTTCAAGAGACATCAAATCCTAAAAAAAATAATGCAAATGAGGGGTCAGACTGTCCTCAACTTTTAAACAAGTGATCTTATGACTGAGTGCTGCAATACATTTCGAAGCCAATGTAATTTTATGTGAGTGTGTGTGGAATCGCTCCCTAGGTGGCTCTTGTGTGTGTTCGCACTTGATAGCGACAAAAGTAGCTAGATGTAGAAAAATATGTTAATAAATGTGTGTATGGAATAGAATAGAATTCCTCTCCTATGAAGTGTATGCAGAAAATGCAGTCCCTTTCCCTTGAATGGATGCTAGATGGATATTTGAATGCTCTTGAATATCCTTTGGATGCAACCTTAGGTGGTGATAGCTAATGCTTAGTGCTTGGTCCATTATTATGATCACATAACTTTATATTTATATGATTCCCTTGCTTGAATTTCATAATTAACCCCGAAAAAATCATGGCTACCAAAAAGATAAGATGCTCAAACAACTAGAAAGGACCCAAAATATGTGAACAAATAGAAACAGGTTAGGGGTACCTGACGTTCAAGTCCTGACTGGATACTGGTGTCTAGGATGAGAAATGTCGATGTATAAAAATACATACTGAGCTAGAAAGGGTGTAAGACCAAAAGTGAAAATAGAAAGAATGAAAAAATGACCATGGACATGGGTTAATTAATACCTTTCTTACTTAGGAATCATATGAATAGTAGTATGCATGCTAGACTAGATAATTACCCAAAGTGTGTGATTTTATATCTACAAGAATTAGGATAGTTACATTTAATAATGGGAGACTCCCCATACACAAGAAGGATGGGTGTAGCCCCATGAGCATTAATGGAAACACATAATTTGTTATACGATAAATTATTTCACCAATACCCTTCAAGATCAATATGAAATCCTTAACATTTGCTACATTGGAAGAGGATATTTTGATTATTTTAGAATATGAATTTGTGCACCATCTAAACTAGGAGGTGATTATTAAACTCTAGGTGGATCAAAGGTGTTGAAATGGCTTAATTTGCCTCTTCCATTTTCTTTATTACCAACATTATGTTTTTCCACATTCATTTACATTAGGTTTTTTTTGAATTCGTGAAGTGTTGAATCATTTTAACAAGGTGAATTACCTTTTTAATCATTTTACCATTTATATGGGGGATTTTATAGGTAAGCTTTGATTTCTTGAGATAGAGGGATTTTTAGTGTATGGCTTAGAACTCAAAAATCTCTTTCTTTTTAGTGAAATTTAACGGTAATTCAATAAAATCAAATGGAATAACTCTTGTAATTTATTTGGTTGTAACTTTTGGCATGAAAATTACATTGATCTATTATCAGGATGTTTGTATACTTGTGGAGTCACCAATTGTTAGATAAATGTGTCTAAACATTGAAACTTGCCAAGAACAACAATAAATCTTCAACAAATTGTCTTGTGGTCCCACTGACCATGCAAAAATCTATTGTCATAAGGAATGCACCCTTTGAGGAGTGGTGTGATGAATCTTCTTTCAATTGACAAAAGTGAAACAGCCCTAGGCTGTGGGTGACCTAAATTTGGAGTGAGTCTCTAGAGAGGGTTGATTCCCCTAGTGTAACACCTAAAAACTAACTCTACTCTATTGTTGCAATAAGTAAAAGGGGTAGGAACTAAGTAGAAGGCTAAAACAGATAGTTTAAAAAATAAGGTGATACACCAAAATGTTCGAGGACCTCTACTTGCTTGAGTATACATGAGAGGATTAAGGGGACCAAAACACCATACACAACTCCTAATTTGACATATTTTTTCAAAAGTGTTTCATAAAGAGGCGTAAAGTTTATGAAAACACACAGAAGGGGCATCAAATGGCTTAATAAGGGCTCAAATGGTGAAGCTCCACAGATGAATCATGCATATACTTGATGAAAACACACACTATGACTTGAAAATGAATGTATCCCTACATAAAGGTAAGGAAATAGGATTGAAAATCAAGGATAAACACTTCTATCATGAGATAAAATCAACTATTTCACAATTCTACATAATACACAAGTAGTGAGAAGGTAAAATATGGTTCCTTTATTAATCCAAAAGGTACAACAAGTACAACAACTAGCAAGGATCAACCACAACCAACTAGAGGTCCCTTCTTTAATGAATAATCTCCTATATATATAAGATAAACGAACTATAGAGAAGAAAAAACATGCAAGAATTCACAAATGCCAACACTATGACATTAGATAGTTCACAAACTAAAACTAACTATGGAGTCAATGTTATTTAATAAGACTTGTCGCATGTTTTTTTAACACAAGATTTAACTCTCCTTCATCTTTCCCTTATATGCTTGACTTCCTCTTCACTCTAACTTGATCTGTACTCTGGACTTGACCAAAATGATAAAACTAGGCTTTTAATCTATGTATGGACTTGTAAGGATAAGTCTCATAGCTTCTCAACATGATATTTCAAGCCTTTTTCTATTTGCAACCTCACCATCACTTCAAAGTGGAGAATTGGGGAACTAGAGGAACCTAGGAATAGTTTCCCATGTTTGTCTAAAGGTCAGCTTAACTAATTATACATTTATATTTCCCTTCAATCGACTGAATCAATTATGAGGAGAATAGAGGGAATTGAGGAACTATTCCGCTAGTGTCATCACAAGATGACTTAACCACCCAATTTTCAAATCAGTTACGTGGAGAACAAAGGGAACTAAGGAACTGTTCCAATTGTGTCATCAAAAGATGGATTAACTACCCAATTAGCCAAATTAGTTATGTGGAGAACAGAGGGAACTGAGGAACTGTTTCTCTTATGTCATAAAAAAATGATTTTCCCTTATTTTTTCCTTCACTCGGTGAAAGTGGTAAAGCAGGGAACTAAGGGAACAAAGGAATAGTTTGGTATATTCCTTCAAAAGTCGATTTGGTACAAAAAGAAGTGTTTAACTCCTGCAATTCTAATTTTGACTATGTTTTGACCTCATGAACATGGGATTTCACTTGATGAGTGATCTATCATACTTGAAAAGGAAACATGTGGTATGCATGTGATCATGATCAAAGACTCTATGGCCACAGGGGAGTGTATGTGGAGAAAGAGAACGTGAAATGGTCATATATGTACTATGAGTAGCTTATGTCCTATGAGGAGACATGTATGTATGAGGTGGACTATGAGACCGATGTATCCGTCATGAGTGAGAAGTAGAAGACACATGTGGAGGAGATATAGGTGTATTTAAAATAATAGTAATAGGAATTGTAAGGGATCTATATTTGTGAGGAGTATATTCCAAAGTCTTGGGCCTTCATAAGAATATGTAGAAGTAGGTGCATTAGTGATAGAAGTAACTAAAAGTGTGGATGTAGAAGGAGGCAAAGAAAAAAGAGTCTAGGGTGGGATGCCTCATATAGTGATAAGGTGACTCTCATGTACAAAATTGAGGGATAGGTGAACTGTGGATGGTATGAATTTGGTATCCCTAAGACAAATGAGTCCTAAGACCATGTCATAATGTGTAACTATAGATCCAATAGTGAGTAGTGAAATCCACATGTGAATTTTGTGTAGCTTTTAATTTAAAGGTTTTGTTTCATATTTGAGCACAAGGTTGTGTACAATGGTGTCAAAATATATTCCCAACATGTTGACATAGGACCAAGTGAAAAAATTGAAGAATTCATGTAAAAGTGTCATGTATTCATCGTATTATAGGAATTTACCAAGTAACATAATGTCTGGTTAATATTTACTTTGACGATTTCCTAAATAAGAATGTGTGATACATTTTCAAGGTGATCAGATGATGGGATTTCATTAGTTTCATATAGGGGTGCATCTTAAGTATACCCCAAAAATGTTTTCTATTAAGTTTAATATCGAGAATGGTAGATTTGTGAGGCACTTTTTCCATGGCCCCTAAATGTCATGGTGTTATCTTCTAAATAGAATAGATCTAGAGGCATATACTTATCATTGATGATACTCGATGGGGAAGGTATCAACCCAATTTACAGTGACATGGTTATGCATGATAAAACTATCATAAGGTAGAGGACCAATGCATTTTTATATGTCATTAGTGTCCATGGTTGATGCATATGATGTGGGATCATATATAGACCAATAAAATGTAGTCATAAACTCATGAAATAAATCACAAAAGTATAATTGTGTGGCTTTATTGAGAAAAATGTGGGAGCTTTCTGAAATAAGTGAGTGACTAAGAAAACATGGATGTGGAAGAACATTACCGGTCCCTATTGCTTGGGACGATGTAATTATATTGAGTGAATGTGCCCAGTCAAAATTTCAATATCATCTTCATAATTTAGTATAACCTAATCCTATATTTATCACTAGATATATTATAATGAGGTTGTAATAGGGTTGGAAATACCTTTACTTCAAATTTACCTAAGCTATAACCCTTCACAAACTTGGTGAAATAAGAAATGTAATTGCATATAGTTGGGTTTAGAATAGGTAGGATATGTTAAAATCAGTTGAAGGTGGATTTAGAAATGGATACATTATGTTAATAGGAGGAGAGGCATACAATGATCATGTCCCTCATACAAAAATAAATTTTTATTAGGAGGGATTCCAAATCGAGATTATAGATACCCTTGTCTCAGTTTACTAGAATACGTTGATCAACCCATTTCCTTAACAGTTAGATTTTCTTTGACAATGACACACATGGCATAAGGGGGAACTGTACTAGCCCCTAACTATAGAAGATTGTGAATATTTAGTCATGAGATAGCCTTATCAAATGGTCTTGTAATGGCTCAAGAAGTTACATGGGTTTTTTACCAGAAGGGGTGAACACTAGATTTTGAATGGTGGTGAAGATGATAAAGGCGACGAAGTAAAGGGGAAGAATCATATCACTGTAGGTAAGTGTTGATGATGATTACTCATAAGATGATGAAGATTAAGATGATGGATCTTGTGGTCTTGATGAATTGGAATATAGAGGAAGACGAGTGATTGTGTTGAACAGGATGGATTTGTTGAATTAGGATTATTTGGAGAGTGAGAAGATGAATAAGTGTGAATGGATGTGTTGGAGATATCCCTAGGAGTCATAAAAAATGGTGTAACTCGAGTAGAGGGGACAACCCTATCTAAATAAGAATATAATATTGTTTCAATACTTGAATGAATGTGAGTCATCGAGGATACAATGACTAACACCATCTTATTGATATTTGAGGAATGGATGGAGAGTGAATAGTATACACTTGTATCTCGTGGATCATAAGGAGGTCCCAATACTATTATAATGTTATATTGAATTTGGCCTTCAATGACTATAGAGAACATTAAGGAGCATGTTAAATACCAATATTTAGAGTTAAAACAATGGTGTAAAATGTGATGCACAAGGATCATCATTTAATGCTCTTTAATTGTGACATGGGAATTTTGAAATATGAGATAATGGAATATTAAGATGAAAAAGGGATGTAGATGATATGATGTTTATACCAAATCCATTGTAAACTATAAAATGTTTGAACTATTTGGTTTCAACATTAGTGATGATGAACAAAGGTGGATAAAATATTTCAATTTCCGCTTGTGTTATAATTAAGAACTTAGATTTAATTTTGTAGTCATATGATGTAATGGATGATAGGGCCAAAGTTTTAAGATTAACCAAAAAAGTTAAAAATGCGTTAGGGTTTTGAGTGGATAACTCAATTAATTTAAATGCCTTAGTAAGGGCCTCAAAATTATTAGAACATTGGAATATGAGATAATATAGTGAAATTTTAGCTGATGTGATATTAATTTGATTAATGAGGCTATTTTAAGTGTAATAACTAGTTTTAAGTTTAAAGATACATTAGACAATGATGTTTTCGTGGGTGTAGATTCATATGTCAATTTTGATTCAATGTTATCCTTTTTTTTCTCATGACAATGTGAATCATGCCAAAAAATACTTAGTGGGATGAAGATGATTTATGATGGTTCACTTTGTTGGAAAAATCCATATATGGTGATAATTGATTCTTAAAGACATCAAGAATTTTATTTTGAGGAGTTATATTGTTATCAACATGAATAACAAGTGTATTAATGAGATCTTAGTAGTATTGTGAAATTGGTGACTTTTTTTGGTTGTGTGGCATATGATTATATGATAAACACATTTTTCCATCTAGATTATTGTTCCCATAACAATTTAGGTGCATTGGTATCCTCATGTAAAATGGGGGGAAGTGTGATTAGTAAAGAATCTAAACATTTTTGTAATAGGCTAGGAAGAAATTCAGTTAATGGAGTGGATTATTGATGCATTTGAAATTGGTATTGGAAGTTATTTTGTGTGACATCTCGTAATGTAGGATTTTACGGATATGTGTATGAGTTTTTGGTGGTATTTTATGAGGTTCATTAGTTTTTTAAAAATTAGAGGACCACCTAACTGAGTTGAGGATTATTCTAGAGTTTTACTTCACTACTACTCACATGAATGTCCTATATCTATTTCGACATCAATATGTTTTCCTTAAAATATTGGAACTAATGTATTTCAAAAGTATGTGATATGTGTTTAGCACAAATAATTGAAAATAATTGTGTAGATTCTATCTAGGGAATGAGAAATTTGAGTTTGTGGATATCTGATCTCTAACATAACATGTAATTGGTGAGACGTTCACCGTAAAATTGTTTCAAGTTGTAAAAATTTTACGGGGGTCGTACACTTTGAAATATTAACTAGAATATGGTCAATAAACAAGCTAATAAGTTTCTCAAAAGATAGGACACTATGTTATCTTAAACTAGTTTACCACTCCAAAGCTTGGAAACTTGGGGATAATGGGAAGGCATACAACATGAGAGCATCATTGTTACTGATTAGATAAAAAGTATACTTGAACATACATAGATGATTTTGATGGTCCTTCTTTCCTTTAATTTTTTCAAATTTGGGTATGAAAAAAGGTGGAGGATATTTCTTAATGGAACCATTGGGTGGATAATTTCATTACACAATTAAATAAATGCGAGTTTTGGTATTTCTATTCCCTAATTTTATAGCTCAAGGTTAATAACATGATTTAACAGTTATTGGTTAAAATTAGTCATTTTTGTTATGTTAAATGTCTAGCATAAAAAATTAAATAAAATTGCTATGACAACTAAGCACCCACTTGAAAATTTCCTCTCCCGGTCACTGTAAACTCTTCCTCTAGCCAACATGTCCAAATTTTCATCCTCATTATGGATTAAAGGAATGTGACAGTAATATTTTCAAGTGTGTTTCATATTCGGGGATGTATAACTAAGACGACGTAAAATATCATTGAGATTCAAGGAAGAACACTTATCCTTGGAGGCTTAGAATGGACCATTTTTGGTCATTTTGTAACTGGTGTATACTCTCCGGAAGTTGATTGGGAAGACTCAATACTTATGGGAGTTTTAAAATATATAAATTAAGTTATGCAAGGTAGTTTATTGAAAATATGTGGAAGAAATTAATGTCGGAAATCAAGAAAGCGAGACATAGTAATTTTGGGTGCAGGAAATGCCATACTCAAATAGAGAAAGATGACTTGTCTGGATGATTATGGGAATTACAAGAAGATTTGGGAAGTAAATTATCAGTCAATAAAAACATCTTGGAACCATACACATGATGGACAAATCACTTTTGTTCCAAGACTTCAAAATCTTCTGTTATAATCCATGACACTGTAGCTACCCCTTCGAGTCAAAAGTGGAGCAGGCCCTAAATATACATTTTTAGGTAGAATTGGATCATGATAATGGTTGGTATGATCTAAAAATGTTATTTTAAATTTAAAATTATATAAGGTTTGACCCCAAAACACCCTTCCCTACTCCCGGAGACAAAAAAACACTCCCCGTGTTCTAAAATGGAATTGACGGATGATATCAACAATTCAAAACAACCTTGACATACTTTTGAGAATGTTATGTCCCCTTGGATTTTATATTTTGTGAAAAAGGGACATGGTGGACACTAAATTTATCTCCCCCATCCATTCAAGTGGTTGCATCACTTAAAACACAACTTGGTTTGGGAGGCAGAGCATCTGAAGAGTTAAGTGCTCACGACTCCTTCCCATGATGAGTAGACCCCATGGAATACTTGGAAGCATTTTATGTACCCTTAGATTTTACATAAGGTGAAATATGGAAAATGGGACACAAAAGTGGACTCCCTCATGAGGTTTTATTTTTCGTAACTTGCCCATCACATCTTTACACATAGGGAACATCACACTTGCAAGTAACTTAATGAATTGTCCCCTTGTCATGATCAGTCCCACCACGACACATTTTTGAGCCAATGGTTCCCCCTTAGATTGAAAAATTATAAAAAGGGACATGGGAAACATAAAAGTGTGCTCCCTATCCTTCCACTCAGCCCTTGGTCACGTGAAAAACCAATCTTTAGCCCCTGGAATCAGTTTTTCGCTCCTTGCATCTCATTCACACTACACCAAAAGTTGTCACTTATCATTGTCTACTAAAAATCACACTTATTATCCCCTTGTTTCCCCCTTTTACCTCTTTCACCATATTTTTAGGGTGTAACTCCACATCAACCCTTTTCTAACCATGGTGTTACTGTCGTATTAAGTGACGAGTTAAAAATTTTCATTGAATATGACTAAGTCCTCTTCATAAACACTTAGTAATTTTAAAAGATCCAAGGTTATGTGCTTTTCCCTCTAAAACTCCACTATTTCATAGTGATTCTTTTGGAATTCTTTATAACCATCAAGCTTGGAAAAGGAAATTTTCTCATATCTCTAAAATGATGCACCCACTTCCTACGAAAATTTATTAGTGCACTCCTCCCAAAAATGCCTTCAAGTTGACTATAAAATAACTTTGATTAATGCTCTATATAATTTATAGCATCCAGAATAATTTTTTAGCCCATAGTGTTTCCTTTCCGGTGAATAAAAATATCAAAAAATGGAGTAGAAGGTCCTAAGACAAAACTTAATATTTTGAGACCAATTTCATCCAAATAATACATCCATAAGACCTCCATCTAAAAATAATAAATTTTTAAAGGTATCGTATGTCTAAATATATTAAATTTTCAAAACAATGAAACTCTTAACATCCATGTACTCCAAACAAGAAAAACCACCAAAAAGTGAAAAATGTGAAAACTTACTAGTAATAGCTATCATAGACAGGACTTGTAAATAATGGAATGTCTTAAAATTGGGATCAAATCACTTGTATCAACCAAAATTCTTCCTATCTCACTAATTGTTTCCATAATTGCAAAGCTAGGAAATTGTCTTATGGTTCAAATAAGAAAGAAAGCCCTCACAAAATCTCAAAAACTTAGTCTTGAGGTGAATTCCAAGATTGTGTGTTTTAATCCATCCCATTAGTCACAAAGTGGGTTCATCATGTTAAATGATGTAAACCATGAAAGGAAATAGATATCAAATAATTCTGTAAAGGTAATCCTTAATTCACAATCATCTTCTCAGGATATGGCATGGGAATGTGTTTTATGAGTATGATGGTGAATGAAAAGTTTTCTCTTTCCTTAATTTTAGAATAAGTCTTCTTCAATAAGGAACAAAATAACAATAAGGTAATTGGGTCTCCCGATGTTGATTCAATCCAAGAAGGAGATATATTTTTTACTAAGGTGAATTGTGAATGTCGAGGACGTCTTGAGGAGGAAGGTGATGATTTCCACATTCCAAATTTGACCTTGTGTTAAAATACCTTTCCAAGAGGATGGACATCATGTAAATCACACCATGGAAAGGAACAAGTCAAAATGAACTAATGTGTAAAATATTATCACTTGAACTACAGGATACCGAGGTATGCAAGACCATCATGTTTGTAGGATTAAGAAGTCACCACAGGTCCACTCAGTGAAAGTCTCACAACAATGTTTTTGAACACTTATTCAATGCTTTGAAATGTGCACACATCTCATAGAAGAAGGAAATCATAACCACAATGTTTCAGTCCAACAAGAGGTCAAAAGAAAAGAATTTAATTTGGGTATAAATACTTTTATCTTGAGGAGAATAACTTTTTCAATGAGGAGCATATGAGTAAGGTGTCCAAACATCCTAAAGTTAATTCCATTTAAAAAAGAGACATCTTTTTCATGGAGGTGAATTTTAAAGCCAAGGGGAGTAAAATGATGATCTCTATGTTTTTGAATCTGAAGTTGTGCTCAAAAGGATCATCATGTTTCCATGATTAGAAAACCATCTTAAGTTCACGTGGTACAATTCTATTAGTAGTGTTTTTGAACACTCATTTGATGCATTAGAATGTGTCTACATCTCATGGAGGAAGCATTTGCATTCACAATGTTTCAACTCAATAGGAGGTTAGAGGAAAAGAATATCCTTCATGAAGTATTTCCTCAAAGAAAAATTAGAAGCAAGCTTTTCATCAATGAAAGCTTTCCCGTCTCCAAATTTTCACTTCTCTCTCTTCTTCCCCCCCTCTCTAACATTATATTTCATCATTAGGAATGTACATTTTCACTATTTAATCTTATTCACTTAAGTGAATTAATGTTGCATTGTAAAAGTCCCTTTTAAAAAAATAAGAAAAGGAATTAGTTTCATTGCTAGGGGAATTTGAAAAGTCACATGGTGGTGAGATGAAAAGTCACATGGGGGGAGAGGAAGAGACATTTGTAATCTATAAATTGGAACGGATTATCCATTCTAAGGGGTTGGAAATTTTTAATTGTTGTTTGTTGTTGGAATTTGTATCACTACTAATGCAAGCAATAAAAATACATTTATTCTATCTCCTTTTCTACGTTCCTCCATTATCTCTACTTTCAAACTTTACTAGCATTGTAATCTTGTACAAATATGAAAGAAATTTATGTCTTTGATTGATGAATTCATAGAACTTTGTGTCTCTGATTTATTAGTCTTTCTATTTATTACATAGCTAATTTATTGCTATTTAATGTGGACCTACTCTGGATAATGTATGTGAAACATGTAAGTATACTCACAAAATTAACCACCTCTCCCTATTTCCCCATATATTTTTACCTCTTTCCAAGAAAATTCCTCCCTTGTACAATTTATAAGCACTTTTCCACATGTTTAGTTGAGTATTCCTATGTGATCCTCGACCTACCAGCCACCCCACACTTCTAATTAGTTCACATTCAAGAAATTGGAGCCTCATCATACCAAAGAAGGAGGGACTTAGCCTTATGACCATTTTTGAAAACCAATAATCTACACTACAAGAAATTATTTCAACAATAGTTTTTGGTGACTTCACTGGGAAATATTTACACTTGTGAACCCTATAAAGATCTCTAAAATCTATAATATATATATATATATATATATATATATATATATATATATATATATATATATATATATATAAATTATAGATTTTAGAGATCTTTATATATATTCCAAAATAAAAAGAGATATAAAAAATCTAAAGGCAACTCTAATAAGGAACAAATCCATGTCCATGTTCATTTCCTACATCATGAGGATGAAGTCCCTATGATTGGTATTTCAACATCAATAAATGAAAACAATAATGAAGAAGATGACCATCAAAACATCCATATTTTAGATCACTCACCATTCTGAACTAGCTCTTATAAAAGTATGGATTTTGACACAGTAAAGAGGTATCTTGTTTCAACTAGAAATATGAAATGATAAAAAGGAAATGAAGTCATTGACGCTCCTCCAAAAGTTTTAAAAAGGATATCTAGAATGGATGAAATTGTTGCATCATATAATCCTACTATCAAATCCTTGCAGCTTTAGTTCAAAAGGAGTGCTACTAGAGGAAAGAAAATGGGGATTGGACTTGATGATGATTGAGATTACAAGTGTTTTATGAGGAAGATGCAAAAGAGATATGAAATGCTACAGGCACATGAGGATGAACAACATGAGAATGAATCTTCATATGAGGTAAACAATGAGAAAATTATTTCAGAAGAAGAACCTCCTTAATGTAATGTTTTGGAATCTACATTTCTATTTGAAAAAATAAAAAAATTTACCTTTTCCCTTCCTAAGATGATTTTCTTACTTATGGTGAAGATGAAATGAACTCCTTGAAAAAAATATTATGTGAAAATAATTTTGAGAGTTATAGAAGGAAGATATGAACCTCAAATCAATCTTGAAATCCTAGCATGTGCTATGACCATGTAAGAAAAGTATGAACAACTTGAGGCACTCCATAGTTAGGAGGAGAAGAACTACCTTCTAGAGGTAGATTCTGATGAGTCTCCACACTATTAATTGTTTATCCCAAGGATATACTTTGGTGCCACTCATAGCTATACTATTTCAGAACATCTTGATGAAATTCAACTTAGCATCTTGGTAGACAATGAAAGAAGCATAAAAGTTGTGTCTCCATCCATAGATACAATTTGGCCTATAACACAATCCTTTGAATAAGCAATGTGCACTAGAGATGAGAATTATTGTCTTAGAATAGATGATCTAATGCTTGCTAAGTCTTCAATTGACCATGAAGACATTTAAGAGATGAATCCTACTTCTGCATAGTTAGTTCTATTAGATAAAGATTTTGAGGAAATTATTGATGATTTCCTTTCTAATTTTGGCTCCTCATTTGATGCAAAATTTTCTAATAGTGAAATGAATAAAATATAAGAATTCAATTTTCCTCACAAAATATTTTTTGATGAGAGAAGAACACATGAAATCTTTGATGAGTTGGTTTCCCTTTCATCACCAAGAGAGTTTGATAGCAATCATAACTGTGAGTATGTATTCTTCTCATTTCCCTACGAAGGAGAGGAATCTCTAGAAGATGTTAAAGATGGATAAATGAATATTCCCATCTTACAAATCCAATATTTTTTCTTTTCTCTTTCTATAAGGAGGATGTATCATATAAGTCTTACCATATCAAATATGAACTAGTATGTATAGAAAGGAATTATTTTGAACAAACGAATGAGAAGCTAGAGAAAGCCGGTGAATGGGGAGAGAGTCAACTTGTTCTCATCACTTCTAGATCTCATGGCAATTCTAGAAATGAATACATGCTACAAGTTTTACCCAAGGATGGTGACTACCTTCATGTTGAAAGTAGATATTCTGTTGTTGAAAACATAGAATAATGGCTTCTTATGGTCACAAGATATCAGACAGAGTCTACAAAGAGAGAAAATTTTAAACAATTAACAAAGTGGTCATTGAAAAAACTTATTTTTCTGTAAAATACCAATATGATAATGGAAAATTGGTTTCCCTTCTTATTCTCAAACCATGTAGAGCCATCATGAGAGCATGTCATGGCAAGCTGGTTATTTTTGAGCTTCATAAGAGGTATGAATTCAACCAACTATTCCACGGTGGTACCTATTTTACTCATACCATTACCAGGTGTGTGAAAATATTGTATATTATTCCCCCACCTTTGTAACTTACCCTCCCATATAGCATAGTTTTCCCTTCTATTGTGTCTTTCCCTTTCCATTTAGTGTGTTTATTTTATTTTTCCTTGTTCATGTCATTGCTTGTATTAGATGGTGAAGGAATGACTTTATTACCCAATTTTCAAGGCAATGGTATACTTACCCATGATATACTTGAGGTTATTCATCTCCCCTTATGGTCTAATGTCCCTGAGCTATAACCAACTATTATCATGCTAAATGTCATTTTTTTTTTGCTATGACAACTAAGCCCCCACTTGAAAATTTCCTCTCTCAATCATTGTAAACCCTTCCTCTAGCTAGTGTTTCCATAGTTTCATCCTCATTCTGGCTTATAGGAAAATGCTAAAAATAATTTCAAGTGTGTTTCATGTGCATGGATGTATGCCTAAGATGATGGAAAATATCACTGAGATTAAAGGAAGAACAAATATCCTTGAAGGCCTAGAGAGGACAATTTTTGGCCATTTTTCAACTTGTGTATACCCTCCAAAAGTTGATAGGGAAGACTCAAGCCATATGGGAGTTGTAAAAGAGAGAAATGAAGTTATACAAGCTAGTTTAGGGAAAGTTTGTTGAAGAAATTTATGTCAGGAATCAAACAAGTAAGATAGGATAATTTTGGGTATAGAGAATGCCATACTACAATGGAGAAAGATGACTTGTATGGATTATTATAGGAGTTTTGGGGGGATTTGGGAAGAAAAAAAGTAGTAAATGGAAATATATTAGAACCATCCATATGATGGACACATAATTTTTATTCCAAGACTTCAAAATATTTTTTGATAATCCATGACATTGTAGCTACCCCTTCGAGTCAAAAGTGGAGCAGGCCTTGAAAATCAATTTACATGACAAATTGGCTTCTAATAATGGAAAGGATGATCTAAAAAGGTGATTTTCCAAAACACCCTTCCATGCTAATGGGTCTGAAAAAGCACTCTCCATGTTCTAAAATGGAGTTGACAGATGACATTAAGAGTTAAAAATAGACTTAGAGGACTGGGTAAGTGCACCAAGTTGGGGGACAATTAAGTGGACATCAAATCCTGAATTTTACATTAAAAACAGAAAAACATCAAATTTAGTCTTCCATGGACTTGAACCATGCCGAAAAGTAAAAAATATTTCATAAAAATGATACCATTGTGTAGGGGAGAGTATTAGCTTTGTAGAAATACTGATTTTAAAGTGAATAGAAGAGGATAAATATCATTTTATAATTTTTTACTAATAGTAGGTCTTTAAGACACTTTTTCTTGTGAATGTTTATGTCTACGTTTAAGAATGCCAACATTTGTTTCACTTATCAGAATGTGATAAAACTTATACCATCCCAACCGTGGTGAAATTATATACATGTTCAAAAAAACAATAATTTGATTTCAATATTTTTTGATGAAGTTATGGCGGGCAAACGGAAAGTGCTCTATTTTCTTTATGTTTTCATACCACTTTCACGGAAAAAATCATAAAAAATAAAATATTACTCAAAAAAATACAAAATTAAAATCCATCCCAAGATAGATAGTGGCATATAACTTCTCACCAAAGGAAAAAAATATATATCAATTTTTAGTCATCGAAATTGTGGGCAAACGGACTATAATCTTATCGGCGTTTTAAAAAAAAAAACCAAGTCATTGAATATTGAGTGTTTAATATAGCTAATCTTGTCCATTTTTTACAAAAATTAGTATTTTAGAAACTAGATTCTGGATGCTATGATTCATATTGATATAATTTTGTCTAATTTTGAGTGTATGTATTGCTAATAATCCCTACAAGTTGATATTATGTTGTTATTTGCAATATGATGTCCACGGATGACCCTATATTTGTCCATCAACTTCCTGCACTTACCCAACTTTTGAGCATGTCATGTGCCATTAGATTGTCACTTTGGTGCAAAAAGGACATGGGTGACACAAAAGTGCACTCCTCCATCCATTGCGGTGGTTTTGTCATTTAAAACATAACTTGGTGTGTTAGGTAGAGAATGTAAAGAGTTAAGTGCCTAGGTTCCCTTCCCATGATGGAAAGACCCCATGGAACACTTAAAAGAATTACATGTCCCTAAGGTGAAAATAGGATAACGTTTACACCAAATTTTTCTCCCCCATGCTGGCTCACTCCTCACAATTTGAGACTTGAAAATTTTACACCTAGGGAGGCTCTAACTCACATTTCACTTGTCCACTTCTCATGAGCTAAGACCCATGACACATTTTCTCACTCATGTTATCCCCTCACATTTTCCCTAAGGTTAAAAGGGACATCAGGGACACAAAAGTGTGATCCCCCATGAGATTTCATTTTTTGCAACTTTCCCATCACATCTTTTACACCTAGGGAATATCATAAATTACAAGTAACTTACCCCCTTATCTCCTCCTCATGATCATATCCCCCATGGCAAATTTTTGAGTTGGTTATATAACCTTAGATTACATTAGAAGAAAAAATTACATGGGGGACATGAAAGTGTGTTCCATATCCTTTTACTCAGCCCCTGGTCACATGAAGAACTAATCTTTAGCCCCCAAAAGCTATTTTCAGCTCTATGAATTTCATTCATACTAGACTAGAAGATGCAAATGGTCAAAATATAGTGAAAAGTGCACTTGTATTCCCATTGTTACTCCTTGTACCTCTGACACCCTATTTTTTAGGGTGTAACTCCATGTCAACCCTCTTCTAATCATGGTTTAGCTTCTGAATTAAGTGATGAGTAAAAAATTATAATTGAATATGACCAAATCCTCTTCAAAAACCCTTAGTAATTTTCAAACATCCAAGGTGATGTGTTTTTACCTAAAAAATAAAGTGTTGCATAGTGATGATGTTGGAATTCTTCAAAACCATCAATCTTGGAAAAGTAATTTTGTTCATATCTCCAAAATGGTGCACCTAATTTCTACCAAAAATTTTCAGTGTAATCCTCCCAAAAATGCCTTCAAGTTGACTGTAAGAACACTACCATTGATGATCTATACAATTTACAATAGTCACAATAATTTTTATCCCTTGGAGCTTCTTTTTTGGATTTATGGAGTTTTCGCAAATAAAAAACCTTTAAAATTGGAGCAGAAGGTCCTGAGACAAAACCTAATATTTTGAGACCAGTTTCATCCCAATATGACATCCAAAAGACCTATATATATAAATAGTAAGTTTTACAAAGTATCATATGTTTAAATATAGTAAGTTTCCAAATAATGAAACTCTCAGCATCAATATACTCCAAACAAGCAAAAACCACAAAAAAGTGAAAATTGTGAAAAATTACTAAAAATAGCTATCATAGAAAGAACCTGCTAAAATTATAAATTCTTGCACTCATTCTTAAATCACTTGTATCAACCAAAATTATAAGTATCTCACTACTTTTTTCCACAATTGTGAGTCTAGGAAATTATCTTATCGCTTAAACAAGAAAGAAATCCCTTACAGACTCTCAAAAACTTATTCTCGAGGTGAATTCCAAAATCGTGTGTTTCAATCCATCCCATTAGTCACAGAATGGGGTCATCATGTTTAAATGATGTGTAACATGAACGGAAAGTGATATCAAATAGAGTCTACAAAGGTAAGCCCTAATTCTCAATCATCTTCTCAATATTTGGCATGGGAATGTGTTTGATGAGTTTGATGGTGAATACAAAGTTTCCTCTTTCCTCATTTATAGAAGAAAGCATTTTCAATAAGGAATGGGTGAGTAAGAAGGTACTTGAGTCTCTCGAGGATGATTCCATCCAAGAAGGAGATATTTTTATCACTAAGGTGAATTGTGAAACTCGAGGAAGTCACGAGGAGGAAGGTGATGATATCCACATTCTAACTCCAACCTTATGTTCAAATATCTTTCCAAGAGGAGGGACATCATGTGAATCACACCATGGAAAGGAAAACGTTAGAATCAACTAGTGTGTGTGAAATATTGTCACTTCAACCATAGGATATCAAGGTACCAAATATCATCATATTTATAGGATAAATAAGTCATCACATGTCCACTCATTTCAAGTCTTACAACAATATTTTGGATGTGATCAATTGACCTTATCAATATGTCAAATTTTCCTATTTAGGAATTTATTTTGAGATTTAGGGTAACACAAACCAATGGAAATTTGAATACTTTAAGAAACTTGATGTCTACAAAATCCTAACTTTCAAGGAACTACCTTTTGTCCCATTCTAAGAGTATCAATTATTTAATTACCTCATTGAATCCCTTAGAGAATATAGTTAAAACCCCTAGCTTATGAGGAACATACCACTTAATCACTCTGACTTGGATGATGGTGGTCCTAAAGAGATTGACCTCAAGATCAAAAATTCTAACTTTCTCAATTATATCATTTCTTTATTGCCCTTGTTAGTACTCATTCTGAACCAGTATCTATAATTGGAGTGTACCAGTATTTTGAGACTTTGCTTCACATGGACTTAGTAACACCATAAAGTTATGTTGTCCAAAAATATCCCGTTCCCATAATTTTGAAATAACTTGTAATATGGGCTTGGACATTATGCTCTAAGAAGGCCATGATACACAAAGCTAGTCATCCACGAAGTGCATAACTTAGTGTTCCATGAGTTTTTCCCAATCTATGGAACAACAAGAATCAACTTGGGACTTAAGCATGATTTTGGAATGATTAGCTATCACGAAATCAAATAAGTCTCATAGGATAAATAAATTCAAGGTACTGTAAGTTTCAATTTTGCAGAAGATTTGAAACTCAGCTAAGGACAAAATATGTGAAAGAAAGAAAGCAAGTGGAAGATTATTTAATAAAAATTGGTCAATTAGTGAAGGATATGATACTGTGAGATGACATTTTGTGAAGGCTTAAGATTACGACTCTATAAAAAATCTGCGGTACATTGATTCAATGTTCTGTGGGTGTTTCAAAGGTTAGTATTATGTGAAATTAAAAAGTTGTGGGGTACTCAAGAATCTGCTAAATAAGCCAAAAATCCATGGGATGTTCAAGACATTTGAAAGACCTGCGAGGAAAAGAAAAATGCAAGGGAAAGTTACGTAACGAGTGATGGAGCATTTTCTCCTACAACTCTCATTTTGGATAACCAAATCATGCAAGATCAAACTTTTTGGAAAGGTAATTACTCTACCATGTAGAAGTATGTTCATTTGGGAGAAATAAAAATTAAATTGACAAAGAAAGTGAAAAATAATATATGTATAAACTAGGTACAAAATGGGAATTCTATAGGGGACCCTGCCATTGAATTTCATATAAATTTTTGAGTATACATATACAAAAGGGTGTTTTGTAACTAAAAACACTGTCAATTTATTATTAAAAAATCCTCCACAAAGGTATGTATACAATCTAACATATTTTTCATCCTAAACTCAAATTCCTTACAGTTCTGAGTGCCATAAACATATTGAACATCTCTTGTTAAACCGTGAGACATACCCTTTTCCATAAGCTCATTGATACTTGTCCTTGGGCCTTCCAAAACCTTAATCAATTCCAACTTTTTCTCATAAGAAGAAACCCATTAAAGAAATGAAGCCCTCCTGTGAGATATGCCTTGGTACCCCACCTATTAGAACATAATATTAAGTGCTTATAATGTTTATTTTATAATTAAATAATTTAGAATATATTTAATATTCTTAATTAGTTAATATAAAATTTATATTATGTTTTATTAGTTATTTAATATCTAATTATTTTAAACCGGGGTTCACACCCCATCACTTAATTGTTCATGACCCTTGAGGTCATTTAAATATGGTTATGAGCCATATTTGGTTGAATTCACGTGAGGTGAATTATACAAGGAGAGAATTGAGGAGGGAGATAATTCTGGACTATAAATGTTTCTCAGTAAATGAAAATTCTTATTCTCCATTAGTTTTTACCCCTTGTGTTTTTTCCACGTTAAATTATGTGTTCACGTGTTTTTACTTTGTGATGTATTTATTTGAGTTTACATTAATATTTTGGTAAATTTTATAAATACTATTTAATGTGGTTAATTAATATTCACACCTCAGATTTGACATGGCATCAGAGCATGTGTATTTAATTATGTTTTTAATTAACCAATGGTTGTGTCTGTTCAGGTGGTTAGTGGTTAGTTCGGTAGAAAATTTAATTTAACCCCCTCCTTCGGGACATAGGTTGGTGAATATCATATGTGCACAGGTGAAAGGGCTCTAGAATAAGCATTTAATTGTGCATGAAATCACATACGAGAACATGGGTAAGGGTTAATTACTATATGAAATATTTTCTATTTTTTCTACAGTTTTAAATGTGTGCAGGATAAATGTTTTCAAATGTAAATTCAAGTAAAAATCAAGTTTACAAACATGCAGGAGACACAAAGCTATGAGAATAGGAATTCAAAATTTCCTATTCATCAAGTTTTTTTTCATGTCCCCCGGTGCGGTAAAAAGTTTCTTACTTTTATTCACATGTGATTTGAAAACTTATAGCCCTCTGGTAAAAATTTATTTATTTATTTTAACCTACATGTGTCCTTTGGACCCCCTTTAATAAGGGTTACATTTTAGTTTTTAAAAATCCTATAAGTTTACAAGGTTTATCCTATAGTATAAAAAAAACTATACATTAAAATTTTATAATAGTTTATATACTATCCAAACTATATCCTATAGTTTAAATTAAAATACTATAGTTTAAATAATATATAGTTTGAAAACAATATATTTGGTTTAAACTAAATGCAATCACTAAATGTGGCCTTAATTACACTAAAATAGAAAATTACAAGTTTAAACATTTAAAACTATAGTAATGCGGCCTATGTTTTGTAGTCTTAAAAAGATTAAACTATAGTTTTTAAAACCTTAGACATATGTAGAGGGGGCGGCCCCATTCTCCAGCCCCCATCTCAGTGACCGCCACATGACAGGTCATGCAGTGCCCTAACCTTGCCAAATCACATGACACCATGTGTCTCTGTTGTCTCCTCCTAGCTGACCTTCTGCCTACCTACCTTAGTCATGATTTGTTTGTTTGTTTTAATTATTTTATAATTATTAGTTCCACATCGAGTAAGAATGGGATTGAGTAGTTGTTTTTAAACAAGGTTTTGGATTTGTTATAATGTGAATTTAGTCACGCGAATCATTATTTTGTTTAGCTGCTTAATGGCTTGGATGTGTAATTTCGGTGTGGCTCGAATTGGTTAGAGAAGCTCACCTGCGGGAGTTGGTTGTCTTGATTTCTTAAGTTATAATGTGAAAGGGCTCCGATTGTTAGTGGAAATAATTTTGATCTTGTGGATTCAACTCCCCGAGTTAGTAAACCCAACTCAGCTGAGTCAAATCAAAATTGATTATAACATCTCTATAGGAGCAATGCTCCACCAATTATTTTATATGCTATTTAAAAAAAAATCTCTCGTTTTAAATTTAATTTAAGTTGATTCTTTTATTATTTTAAATTGATAAAATTATTCAAATACTAGATGAATTATTTTTAATCAAAACAAGTATTTTATGACACGACGACTAAAGTCGTCGCCGTCTTTTGCATAAAAAACTAAAAAAAATTCACTCACATTTCAATTAAATATTGTTATTGTCAAACTAATATATTGTATGTATAGATTATCTATTTGAAAAGACTTATTTCTTCGTGAATTCATCGAATTTCGATTGCGAGACTTGAAAAAAGATAGAGGGATTTTTTACACCTTGATTGCTATTAATTTTTGTTCTTAAATTATTTAAATTTTATTTACGTGAAAATGGGATCTAACCACTTTACTATTGACAAATCTGAGATGTTGAATGGAAATAATTACAACATTTGAAAAGTTCGATTAAAGGTGGAATTCATGGCTCACAAGCTCTAGATGATTGTGAACAAAATAGAGAAAGCTCTGATTGGAAGACAAGAAACTACAAACAACGTCACTGTATATCAACAAAAGGTGTAGGAAGTAATGCCCATCATTGTGCAGAGCGTGAAAGATTACTTTCTCCTTTATATTAGGCATCAAGAAAATCCAAGTGAGGCTTAGAATCAACTGGAATCAATGCATGAAGGTACACATTTATCTAGAATCATTAAATTAATTCTAAAACTAATGACAAATCCCATGAAAGGAGATGAAAAAGTAAATAATTATTTGGAAAAAATAAAAAATATTAAGTCTCAGTTAGATGGATGTAACTATAATGTAATTCAGGAAAAATTAATTTACTTGATTATTCAATTGAACATTCATGAAAAGTTTAGAAATTTCATTTTAATTCTAAATTCTAAGTATCAAACTAAACAAGACATCATTGATTTTTAAACCCTTAGTGCACTCTTGATTTAGGGAGAAAAAGTAATAACAAAATTCTATTCAAAATAGAATGTCACTCAGAAACTTCTCGCTCAAAAATAAAAAAATTAAACCTTCTAGGTTCAACAAAAATAAAAAAATCAACTTTTAAACCTCCGAGTAAAGACAATAATCCATGAAACTTAAGAGTTAGTTTTGATGGTAAATGTCATTATTGTGGAAATTTTGGCCATAAGAAAAAAGAGTGTAAATCAAGAAACAAATAAAATTTCAAAAACCAAAAAGGAAATAAATCAGATCAAAATAAAAATCAAAACAAGACTAAGAAAAATAGTAAAAAATCTAACGTAATTGCTTTGTGTGCTGCCTTTGTCACTGCAAATGAAAATGAGTGGATATTGGAAAGTGGTGCCTCTAGGCACATGACCTTAAATTATGATATTCTATCTAACCTTAGAGATTGTAATAATAAGATCTATTTGGGTGATCATTCCATTCTCAATGTTTAGGGATAAGGGAAAGAAAAGGTAAAAAATGGATTTATTAACAATGTTTTGTTACTTCCTAAACTTAAAATAAATTTGATTTCTTATTCTCAATTGACTCAAACTAGCTATAATGTAACTTTGTTAAAAGATAAACGGTTTATTAAAAATGAACATGATGTGACTATAGTTAAAGGCATACAAATAGATGGTATTTATGTGTTTAGTGGCTTTCCCTCCGATTCTTGTTTGACATCTCAAAGAAGTGACATACAATTTTGGCATGAGTGACTAGGTCATGTCAAATTCATGAGCATGTACGACATGTCTCGCATGAAGCTAGTAATTGGTCTGCCACCTATTTCCCAAAATCATGAAACATGCGAAGGGAGCTTATGTGGTAAGCAATCTACTAACCCTTCCATAGTCATCATGATGCAAACTCTTATGAACCTTTGAAACTTGTCCATAGTAATGTCTAAGGACCCCTAGAATTTCTATACCTTAATAATTCTATATATGTTGTCATGTTCTTTGATGATTTCTCTTGTATGATTTGGTCTTATTTTATAATTTTTTTTTGATTTCTTGTCAAAATTTAAATAGTGTTAAAGCTTTAATTGAAAATAATTCTAGTTATAAAATTAAGAGGCTTAGGAATGATAATGGGGGGGGAATACGTCAGCAAGGCATTTGACTCTTTTTGTGTCAAATGTGGTATTCAAAGAGAACTGACTACTCCCTAATCCCCTCAATAGAATGGGATTGCGGAAAGGAAAAACCACACCATTTTGGAAATGGCTAGAATTATGTTGCATTAAGCACAAGTCCCTAAATTTCTCTGGATTGAAGTAATGAACACTGATGTTCACATTTTGAATAGAGTACCTACTAAATCCTTAATTAATTACACTCCTATAGAAAAGTGGTTAAGTCAAAAACTAAGTGTGTCTCATTTGAAAATCTTTGGTAGCCCTGCTTCTCTCTTCATTCTGAAATCAAAAGGGAAGAATATTGATCAAACCTCCTACCCCTGTATCTTTATAGGTTATGGAGTTAAAACTAAAGGTCTTAGGATCTACGATCTTTTAAAAAGAGAAGTTATAGAAAATAGGAATGTTAAATTCTAGAAAAACCTTTTTGTTCTTCATCATCATCTTCTATTTATATTATTCATGGTGATTCCGATGAAATTGAAAATAAGGAAAATAACAATGAAAATTATGTATGTGATGATGAAATTAGTAATAAACCTGTAGTTGAAAAGGATTTAGTTCATTTACCTTCTATAACTAAAAGACCTAGATGGGATGAGTATATTATTCAAGACGCTAATCCTGAAAACCTTTAAAAAATGACTAGAATTCAACATACATATCATGCTTTGATGATGTTGTATGAACTTGAATCCCAATCTTTCAAAAAATATTCTTTTGAAGAAATATGGATAAATGCGATGAAATATGAATTTTCTGCCTTGATTAAAAAGCAGACTTGGGATTTAGTCCCTCCTCCTGAAAAATAAAGTATAGTAAAATCTAGAAGGCTATATAAGATTAAATATAAAGCTGATGGTAGTGTTGATAAATTTAAATCCAGGTTAGTAGCTTGAGTATTTACTCAAAAACCTGGTATCAACTACGTTGAAACCTTTGTAGTAGTTGCAAAAATGAGCGCAATAAGGATTCTGATTTCCTTAGCTACTCAATATGGTTGGGAAATTCATCAAATGGATGTCAAGAATGCATTTCTAAATGGTGAATTAAAAGAGGAAATCTATATGACCTAACCTAAAGGATTTGAAGAACTAGGTAAAGAAATGTATGTTTGTAAATTGAAAAAATCTTTATATGGTTTAAAACAAGATCCTAGAGCTTGGTATGTAAAGATTAATAATTTTTTCAATGAAGTTGGATTTTATAACTATTCTTTTGATAATGATTTATTTATTAAAGTTTAAGAAAATTAGATCATTCTCATTGTATTGTATGTTGATGATTTACTTATTACTAGTAAATATAGTACTTTATTTATGAAAATTAAAGCTAAATTAAAACAATACTAGGAAATTATTGATTTAGTATTATTGCATCATTTCTTAGGTATGGCTATATATCAGGATAAAAATTCTATTGTTGTATATCAATATAAATATTCCAATAATCTACTTAAAAGGTTTAGTATGATTGATTGTAAACCTGTTGTTATTCCTATAGAAGTTGGATGTAAACTAGATCCTAAACCTGCATGTGAAAAATCTAATCCTAATTTGTAAAGGCAACTTTTAGGTAGTTTGATTTATCTAACTATTACTAGAACTAACATTGCTTATGTAGTAGAGATTTCTTCGAGATTTATGTAGGAGCCATATTAGGATCACTGAAAGTTATCCAAAAGAATATTACATTATATTAAAGGCACAATTAATTTTGGTTTACATTATACTTCTTATAATAATACATATTTATATGGATATTGTGATTCTGACCACGCTGGTGATCTGATAGATTACAATTATACAACTGGATATATGTGTTCAATTTTGGTGTAGGTTCCATTACTTGGAGTAGTAAAAAACAACCAACAATATCCATTTATTCTACTGAGGCAGAGTATAGAAGTGTAATGGAAGCAAAAAAAGTAGCCATGTGGTTGAAGTAGATGTTGGAAGAGATACACATGGAAGCTAAAGGAAGTAATCCTCTTTTAAGTGAGATCCAGAGTTGCATTTCTCTTTCTAAGAATCTAGTTTAACATCAAAGGACAAAACACAGAGATACATATGCACTTTATCTGAGAGAAGGTTTGCTGCTGTGATATAGATCTCTAGTACTACCTGATTGAAGATCAAGTTGCAAACATGTTTACAAAACCATTGTGTGCTATAAAATTCTGCAAGTTTCCTACATCTTTGGCCTTTCAGATTTTACATTGAGGGGGAGTGCGCACAGCATGTCACCTCCTAATGGCCAGCCGGTTGATATCTCTTTATTCTCTATAATTTTACTCCATTGTAAAACATTGTAAAAATATATTTATGATATGTTTAAACTTATAACTCCAAGTTTATGGTGTACAATCTAGTGTGTTGCATCTATTTGTAAAGGAGGTCCTTGTGTTATAAAATTTTCCTAAAGATGTCATTTTAAGAATTTTCCACGAGAAATTGTGAGATGTAGTCTCAAAATTCATGCTTAGCCTAAATCATAACTACTAATTTATGGATTCCAAATCCTTTTGTACCAAAAGGTAAGTTGAGCATGATGGTGTTATAAATCCTTCAAAAGTGACAAGCTATCCTAAACCTTCATTAATGGTTTATATATTTGTAAATCCTATTGTAAAATAGGTAATATTGGCATATGGTTCCCCACTTAATATTGAGGAGGAGTTTTAAAACATAATTTTAAGTCCTTATAATGTTTAGTCTATAATTAAATAATTAATAATAAATTTAATATTCTTAATTATTTAATATAAAATTTATATTATGTTTTATTAGTTATTTAATAAATAATTATTTTAAATCGGGGTTCACACCTCGTCACTTAATTGTTCATGACCCTTGGGGTCATTTAAATATGGCCGTGGGCCATATTTGGTTAAATTCATGTGAGGTGAATTGTACAAAAAGAGAAGTGATGAGGTAGACAATATTGGATTGTAAATGTTTCTCAGTAAATGTAAATTCTTCTTCTCTACAGTTTTTTCCTCAACATATTCCACATTAAATTCCGTGTTGACATATTTTTATTGTGTGATGTATTTATTTGAGTTTACATTAATGTTTTGGTAAATGTTATAAATATAATTTAATGTGGTTAATTAATATCCACACCTCATATTTGACACTACCGAGTAGTAGTTTTAGAGGTTTAGGAGGGCCCAGGTACATCAATTGGCCTGATAGGAACTGGCTCAGGTACATCAATCAAATCAACAAAGACTGGCTTACATGCACCTATTGGATTAATGCACCTATTGGATTAACCAGACCACTTTTGCATCTCTTTAATTGAGGTAGATGCACTTCAGGAGCATTCTCAGAGGTAGATTTATCCAAAGATCTTTCAAGATTGGCGAGCCTTTTCTCTATTACGGCTATTATGCAGGAAATTAAGGATACTTCCTCTTGAGGATCGTCATCAGATAGTACATGACCATCGACTAGGATTTATTTATTTTGAAATTTATTGGTGAGTAATGCGGGGGATATACATATGGTGTTATTATTAATAGATGGCCTACAATGGATATAAAACTTATTTAACTGCTCAGGAACTACCTAGTCTTCTAGGTGAAACAAATGGTGAAATAAAATATGGAACATGGAGAAGAAGGGAGTCATTTTGGTGAGATTCTCATCAAATCCAGTAAAATTATGTGGGAGTTAGTGGTCATGTGAGCTCCTCTTGGTCTTCAATTGTGAACAACATCCTAATGAAAGCTTCACTTGGGCTAGAAATATTGAAGCTCATGTGCAAAGCTTATGAAGAAAGATCTTGTAAATTGTTTCATAGGTCCATCTCCGCCGTTGTAAGAAAAGGGACAACACTATTTTTTTCACAAGAAAATTCATTTGTAATACCAAAGGGAAGTTGAAAATTCATAAGAAATTCGTGATAATTTAGAGGAGGATGAATCCTGGAGAGGTTTACGTGAATTATCATGTCAGGATCGAATGCGAGATCAATTTTGGATGCTCACACGGATTTGAAAAAGGAGAAGGTGGAATGATGTCTGTTAAAAAGATTTCTTTTGGCTTGATAAAAGGTTTTAAACAAGGGAAACATAAAATTTAAATGAATATACATGGTTCTTCATTTCCCAAAACATATTCTCAAAAAATACAAGTATCAAATCAATTAGAACAATGGCATCAATAAACAAACATTTTGTGACAAGGCACATGAGTGATCATGACATGATGAACAAGAAAAAAAAGGATTGGACAAAATAAATGAAATAACTTACACATGTCCATATATGCAAATGAAAAAAGAATCCAATTTATAGATAATAGAAGAACCTTTACATTTTAAAGGTATTTTTCAAATATGGTGTTTATTTCCATACTTTTTGGGATTTCTTGCATATGATTTTTAGGGGGAAAATCAGAGGAAGTTCATAGCACATTTTTTTTTATAAATATGAGGGTTTATCCTCATCTGAATAGGGGGGCTAGTTTCTATTTGAGAAGTTGGAAGAAATTAGTGTAACTCTGCATGTTTCCATTTCCTTATATGGAATACGTAAAATATTTGAGTTTTCAAGTTTTTGTGTCAAGGTGGTCACACTGTACAACCATTGGCAAACATTGATGGCATCTAATTCACATCCCCTTGTCATGAAATTGAAAGTTCGAATGAAATACGCCTACTTATTATTCTAGTTTTTTATTGTGGATCTTGTATGTTGAAATTTGATTAATGAGTTACAATTTTTACTGTAATTTTGTGTTTATTGCTTCTGTATGTAGCATACTATATCATATTTCTGGTAAATTTCCTCTTCCTGGTCACTAAATAAATATTTCCTTGTAGTGTTTAATTTACAATATCTAAGGTGGTTATAAAACCCTATTACAACCTCCTAGTTAAATGATTTTTTATCATCCTTTGAGTGTATCTTTGGTGTATGAGAATAAGAGCAATAAACACTTCATTAGAACTCTTGCATAATATTTTATGTTAAGTGTTTTAAATATTATCTTGAAAATATTTGTAGCAATTGAGTATCAATGAATGTAAATCTTTTGTGTTAAAATTGTTACTAATTAATCACATGTTATTTACTTTCTATGATAACATGTTGTCATGGTAGTTGTTGATGCTTTGTTATAGGAAATCAACCACCATTTAATCCCCCTAATTTATAAAACAAAATCTATTTTACTTTCCCACACTATCACACTTCTATCTAAAAATCCATTTACCACCCCGTTGTTATATTTCCCACCATCATGGAAGACACTTATTCCCATTCGGATTCCCATAAAAATTGATGCAAAAAAAAAGTGAAACTCAAGTTTGACTCATCATTTGAAAAATCAAGAGAAAAAAAGTGAAAATTATCCTCTTTCCATTCAGGTTACTCAATGGGATCTCTCACCATGGTTTAACGCATGACAAAAAATAGCAGGATCATGCTATCCACTCTGTACATACCTCCTAATCATCAAAAGAGTTTGGTTCTAAAGAGAATGACAGATACTTCCCTGGTGGTATATGACATGTATTACAGATTCTATCATCCTTTAAGCCTTCCTACCCTCTGAAAGTGCTGTCAGGCCCCAAGGGATGTAAAATTGGGAGCTAACATGATTTTCGCATCGTTGCTAGGGACCCTTTACCCCAGAAAAGGTGAAGGATACTTACCTTTAAAAAAATTGCTAAGATTCTACAAATAAAGACCGGTATGCTATGAATCATTGTTATTCAAATTATAAACAAGTATTTGCATAAAACTTATGTTTCTAGGAGTATAATGGAAGTTTTTTTATCAAGACTATTGAGGATTCCATAAACAATTTGCTGAGGTTTTTTCCTACCAGGTTGTGAATTTTATTTTATAGAATATTTTGACTTAATCTATATCTCTAGAGTGCAAGGTTCTAGTGGTGGCTCCACCTTTCAAAGATATCTGGGTTAGACCAATGGATTTTTTCATCCCATCCACCTTGCTGATTAAATCTGCCCTTTGCAAAAATGGAAGGACAAAGATTCCTTTTCACAGCTAACCCTAATAGAAGGTTACTCCCATAATTGGAAAGTGTAGATTTAAGAAGGAAACAAATTTGCCTATGGGTGGTCAAAGTTCAGAAGGAAAGGTTGTTCAACCCTCTGAATTTGACCCTCATTTGATAGAAGATTATTCTAGTACATTTGATACTTTTAATACAGATAGCCCTCAAGCCTATTTACATTCTTTGTTTCAAAAGGGTATAGTTCATATAGATAACAAGGGTATTCCTTAGCTTCCACAATTGTTTACCCGAGATAATATAGTCTTTTGCTAGTCTGAGTACCCAAAAATATTTCATTTTGTAGACCATACCCCTCTACATTGAAGGCCTTCGGTTCCCCACCATTTTAGCCCTCAATTTGAAAATACACCACCAAATAATACGGATCACCCTCCACCAAGAGCTCCTTTTGTAGTCACTAAATATAGACCAATCAATTTCAATTTTATAATAGGTTTTCCTAATGAAGTGACAAATGAGATCAGGAATAGGTTGCCTCAGTTTTAAGGGAATAATGCTATTAGTGGAGACCAACATCTCATATTCTTCCAAAATATCATGGATGACTATTGTTGAGTGGGAAAAATGGATAAGAACTAGCCATGCACAGAGGATTGGAACCATTCACAAGGGGTGTGTGAAGGAGAAAAAAAGTACAGGAGGGATAAACATGTGGAGGTCAGGGCACAAATACACAAAGTCCAAGACTTGACTGATTTTCCAAAGACATGGATAAAAATAGAAAAGAAGAGAAGAAGTGGTGTCTAATAAAGGTTTATAATTAGAAAAAAGAAGGATAGCTTGGGATGCACATGAAGGAAGTTATATTTGGAAAAATCATATGTAGAGAAAGAAAAAGATCACACACAGATCGAGCTAATGATAGAATCAAAACAAGTCATATATTTAGGTTGATCTATTATTAGCAGGAATTATAAAAGCATGCATGCTATTTTTTTACCACGCCTATTATTAGGAAAGTGTATGAGTGGTGAAGGGAAAGTCCCCACCCTATAAATATAGGTGTTTCATCATTGTTTTAGTTATAGTGCAAATCAAGTCTTTAGAGTTCTAGGTTTTTGGAGTTTGATGCAATGAGTATGTGAGCTCTATGGATCTTATATCAGGTTTTTGGAGCATCTATGATAGCACACAACTCTTGTACAATTATGTATTTAATCGGTTATGATGTAATCAATTTCTTGTTATGTAATATAATTATGCTCATGATGGTGATCAAGAATATCAGTATTGTTGTTCCTCTTGAATTATTTATTTTCGTATTATATTTGTTTCTAAATTATCATGGTTATGTTTATAATTTGTGTATAATGGTTATTTTGAAAATAACTATGGGAAAGTATGCATGTTAATATCCTGATAATCATAATAAAGGAGGGACATGCTGGTTACACGTGCTTTGGGTGAGCATCCAAACTTGTCTGGATGAGGTGCTAGCATATATAGAAATTAAGTGGGTAAACAAAAGACTACATTTTGTTTTTTTTTTCCAGGACCTCATTTTAAATTGTCTACTAGGATGTTGCATGTAGATGACGTATCGACTATCTTTAGAGAGAGATTTGTGTAGAATACATCCAAGACATGTTTGCAAAAAGATATAACACTTGACCTAATTTTGATGCGCAAAAGTGGGTGGAAGATAACCTATATAACTAATTGTATGAGACATTCTTCAACTTATTTCCAATAGAGATGTACCAATGGTTAGAGTCTTACACATTAAACAATTTTTCTACCCAAGGAAGAGATATTGAATACATGAAGACTATCAGACTCTCTTTGATTCAATTGAGATGTGGATTAGAGATCTATATCGTTGGTGGGAAGGTGTACTATGCAATTATACTTTGGAGTATGAAATTTCAACGTATTCTTGTCCAGAGGAGGTAGAATTCTATTTATTATGTGATCCAAAAGGATCCTATTTGAGTGCAATACCCCTAGCTATCAAGATCTTGATGATAGAAATGTGATTGGAGAGACTACCTATGGATAGCTAAATCCCCACTGCATGTAGGGGAATGATTAGGAATGGAGAGGATGATGGTGGCCCTGGTGGAAGAAAGACAAAGAGAAGAGACATGAATCAAGTATAATAAAGCGTGATAAAGGGCAATTGATGCAACATTGTTTTCAAGAAGAATGATGACTGATAGAAGTGATGAGAGCCCCATAGAAGATGAGGATCCATAATATCATGTCTTCCCAAAATTGGGAAAGTGCATTAAAGATACCTAATCAACTTCTAATGAGAGGGTGCTTGAGGAAAGAATGAGGACCATGGGTACACATCTGACATAGCATGTCTACCTAGCCCTTATGTAAGGTTTTCCATATCTAGAAGTAGTTGTTGAAGAGAACCATAGTGAAGAAAAGAAAACATTATTTCCACATTAGGAAGGAGATACAGGTAGACATATTCTAGTTTCAACTCAGTAAGTGTAGCGGATAAGGGATGTGCACATGGAAATGCAACTAGCACTAGTGTTTGGAAGTGATTTTGGAGGATTTTTTACAGGAGTGTCATCAAGACAGAGTGTTGGCATGCGTACCATTGGGAGAAATCCTATAGGTGTTTCCACAATGTAGATAGTAGGTGTATAGTTCAACAAAATAACTAGGACATAAGGGAGTTCATCTTCAAGCCTGTAGATCATGACAAGTGGTGCATGAGGCTTTGGAGGTTCAAGACAACCACCGTATGGAGGAAACCCTAGTGGAGGTTTTAGATCTGGACCTAGTCCTAACCTAGGGCAGGTTCTACAACCCTCCAAACAACCACCACCAAGTCAATCTCAATAGAAACCACCTCAATAACCACAAAAACATGCACCTAACGTCTTATTTGATATGTCTCTACACTTGCAAAAGTACATGGGTGTGGAGGATGATCTTGAGCATGTGCATAAGTGTGAGATGCTATGGAAAGAAAAGGGGATAACATATCCTGATATAAAGGAAAGCCAATTTTCCACCACACTTCAAGGGTGTGGACATAGTTGGTATATAAAATATCACATTAGACTGTGGTGGATTATGATGCATTGCACACTACATCTTTAGCTGAGTTTCACATTCTAGAGTTTGAACAATAGAGTATCAGCATGCTCAAGGACATCAAGTAGGGTTTATTTGAAGGTATACAAGATTATGACATGTGGTTCAAAAATCTACTATACAAACTATCTTATTAAATTCATCTGAGTAATCATACACAATGGTTTGTTGGAGGATTTTCGACTTCATTTTGAAGAGCCTTATCACTTAAAAATTACACTGATTTACGTGAATCCTTGGATGCATATATATGTGCTGAAGTTGTTAGGAGTGTTGATAATGGAGTAATTCTTTTTTTAGAAGTGAAAATAGAAACAATGGATAAACAATCATATAGTCTTTTTGCCAATTCATTGCATGAGGCACGAAGTGGATAATGATGCAATGATTATGAAGTAGAGGGGCATACAAAGGATAGCTTCCTCCACAAGATGGTGCACACACTGTTAGAGTCCTTTGAGATTTTCCATAAGAATCAAGATGTTTAAAATTACCCACTCTTGCAGTGTGCAATGATGAAGAATGTATCTATGTACTATAAATTTAATGATGTGCACACCCATGATATGAAATATTGTTAGTTGATAGAACAAATTCATGAGGCATGCGAGATTAGATTTTGGTAGACCATAGTGATAAGTAGATTGTAGAGATATGAATCCTAGCCTACTAAAGGACATAATGGTGGGTTATGAGGTTGATACAGGAGAAGAGGCCGAGGTGGTAAAGGATGGTTCATGTGAGGGACTTGCTATACTTTTGGATCCCCATATTAGTACCAGCGTGAATGTCCCTAGAATCAGGTATGTGCATATTATAGAAAACTGCATAAGGTTGAGGAATACCCATATCTTTAAGAGCATGTGTGTAAAAATAAGAAGTAAAAAGGTGCAGGGATGATGTAACATCCACTTTTAATGACTTAGAAACAAGGGATTTTTTTAACATAATGTTCTCTATTCTAAATTAAACAATTCAAAGCACACATTCCATTTCAAGTCCATCTCATAACAGAAAACCATATACATTTGTAATGACTTGGTGTAACATCAATTTCTCATTTCATGACTCTGTATTAAACTTATCTCTCATGTTTAACTTGTGCTTGTGCATACAATATATACTTTGGTTCTTAAACACATTACGATTCACTCAAGTGTTATGTCTAAGAATCCTATCTGAGTATCTATTATTGATACTCATATGAAATCCCACAATCTTAGACTAGGTGACATAAGACAATGCAACCAACAGTTTGCGATACTTTGGCCAACGTTTTAAACATGTTTACCATGTTTAGATTCTAAGATGACATACTCATCGAAAGGAATATGTCTTTCACCCCACTCGATCTATTATCTAGATTGGTCTTCCTTGACTTCTGTCAACCAAATATGAGTCGGAGTTTCACACTAAATAGGGATAACTCACATACACTAGTGTTGTAGTCCACTAATGGTGACTAAGGATAAATAGACATACTCAAATTGAATCTCATCAAGTTGAGTGTGTTTATTTACCCTAGGTCAACATGAGTTGACATCCACACTTGTCCATATGACTATCTCTGTTTAGAGTAGAACCATGAATTGGAGTTCTACTTATGAGAGTTGAGTTAGACAAGTTGAGTGGGTTGTTGAAGCCTAGTGACTATTTCACAATATACTCCTAATGACTTCCATCATTAAGAGGGTACTTTATAACAGTAACTATGCTGCAATAACCTACTAAGTTCCTTTAACGGAACTGACATACTTAAGAATCATTAAATTTTATTAACCTTCAGCTTATTAATTTGTTTAATTAATTATTGCACATCGTACCTAGGGGTCCACTAAGTACATACGATTGATCCAATAAAAAAGGATCTTAAATGCACTTTTACACCATTTGAAGGTATGAAGATAAAATCTACGTTCATACTTATGAACTCTTTAATCCTTAACCATTATTTCATTAAGCATTAAATATCATTCTAAATCAAGTAAATAAGATCATTAAATCTCTTTACTTTAGTTTAACTATGTAAAAACTCTTGATTGAAAGCTTGTTAATTAGACTTAGTGTTATCATCATTTTTGAAACCATCTTACTAAATCTTATAAGCTTCCTACTTACCATTTCCATTTATCATTACCATAAAGTAGAGCATACAACCAATCAACAATATTGATCTATGCTTTATCATATACATAAGGTTAACACACTTGGTTTTTAACTAATGGTGATAAGGAAGTATTATCTTCTTCCTAACTAAGGACTAAAGTCCTATTCATGAATTCGGAAAACATAAGGAGATTAAATTTAATAAGAATGCCACATCCTTCTTTATAGTATACCATTCTAATTCCCATTTCCGAATAAGATTTTATATATCATAATCATCATAGTCAAACCATTACCCTTAATTAATTGGTTCAGATTATTAGTTTATTATCCAAACAACACTCTGTCGCAAAGATAATTATTAACTCATCTATGTAAATATTTTAAGAATATTAATCAATTATAAATCATATCTGTATCATATATAATCCAGTTATCACAAACCAATCATACAACAATTCATTTATCAAAAAGGGAATTCACTCATTCCATACTAATAAGTATTTCATAAACTTAAAGAAAACATTTTTTTACAGTACAAAATACTAATGTGATATGCCCACATAGTTTTTCCAACAAGTTCCTTTCAAGAGAAATTTTAATATATTAGGCATCCAAATAAAATAAATGATTTCGTTAATAAAAGAAATGCAACTTTCTATAAGTCTTTCTCCTTTCACTTTTCATGAAGTCCATCTGCAAAATTGTTAGCATGAGTCAGCTCACAAGAATTGAGCATGATAAGCACTATATCAATAAAAAAATATGATTTTATCTAACATATTCTAAAAAGGAACACTAATGTTTATGAAAATGTTCCAAGTACCCCAGAATAAGATTAATTAAAAAGTCTGCCCAAAAAGCCACAATGCCAGAAATATAAAAGAATTCACTTAAATCTCTTTAGGAATCAATTTCCAGTAAAAGAAGTTAAGTAATCCAACAAAATTATTTCCATCTATGTTACAATCATGATGATCATTTCAAACATGATAACATTTAAAATTGCAACCAACTATTAAGAAGGGAATTAATAAAAGCTCATTATCTCATTCATTCCTCATATGTATCGAATTAATTCCTCAAATCATAATTTCCTTTTTATTACAAACCAATTCCCTATCACCAATCAAAATGGGATTGATATATAAACAAGAATGTCATGACATAGATAAAATAATATCATAATAAATCCCAATGGGAGAATGATTCCATTTTTATATCAAGATGACTCGGAATGCAAAGATAAGAACCCCAAGAAAAGTCTGTTTTAACATAATTGAAATAGAGATCAAAGTCACAATTGATCAACACATATCATTTCAAATTAGTCAATAAAAAGGGTTCTAACCAGAACATGAACACCAAGGATTCAACTGATGGTTTGAAACCATAAAACAAATCCCACAACAAAATTTGAAGGATAATAAAAACTGATCAACATAAATGAACAAATGCACAGACTATAAACTTCACATGTTAAAGATCAGGGTCCCAAACTTAGGGATTTATAACTCCCTAAAAATATTGATCTCCAAAAAATTCACCACTCCGCAGCTCATTGTAAACCGACACAAAATATGAGCTCAGTCTCTAATGAGACATTTTGTAAGAGGATACACATTTAATAAAGAACACGTTTTAGTCATCTAAGAATACGACCCCTATGAACAACAGTTACCCAATATCAAAAAATTCCCCAAATGTTAAATAAGAATAAGATACCAAACATCGACATCCAACCCACATAAGTCATACACAAAGAAATCTTCGAGGGAACCTTTAACAAAAGAAATACGAAACCCAGTTTTGAAGTATAACACAAAGACCTGAGATGGTCAATAAAAAATGGATCTCAAGACTTAAGCCGACCCAAAAAGGGTGATTTAGCAAAGTAAAACACAAAGATCAAGAGAGAGGGATAGGAAACTTACCAGTTCCTCTTTCCAAAACAAGCTGACTTGAGAAGGGTGATTTAGCATGGTAAACCACAATGATCAAGAGAGAGAGACAAGAAACTTACCATTCCCTCTTTCCAAAACAAGCTAACCCAAGAAGGGTGAACAACTAACAAAACATAACTAAGAAGGACAAAGATAGAAAAATTTATCTGTCTCCCTTTCCATTATGCAAAAGAAGAGCTCGAAATATCCCCATTGAGAGTACCTAGAATGGGTCAAACTTGATTCAACGATTAATTAAAAAAAGATAAGTCACGAATAAAATCCATAAATGAATGACCAATAAACCATAACAAGAGCCTAGTTCAGACATTAAAAATTTGAGACAACATCTATCTTGTTAACACCCAGTTTATCAAAATCCAAGAAGACTTTGACCTGAACCCTGTGATATCATTTAACGCTAAAAGTTTGCAAATACAAGAAGATACATATAATAGAAGTAAAGATAACACAATATCCACTTGAGTAATCATTTAGAGTTTATTATTTTGCAATCATATCCATTTTTCCAACCTTTCAAAATCCAGTATTAAGTATAACAAACTTCATACCATATAGTCATTTCTATCTACAAGAAACCATAACTTTCATGAAACCAACAGAAGAAAGAAAAAGTGAACAACACACGAAACGCGAAACCAAATCTCAAAGAAATTTTCACAAAGAGTTCTTTTTATGAAAATGTTAAGTAAAGAAAGAAATGTTAAAGAGATAGAGCGTATCATTCTTGGTAGTGCTCCTAGTTTATTTTCCACACTTCAAACCTTTCTATGAAGCTTTTACTGAAAGATCTTCATCGAAAACTCAAACCAAATCCTCTGAAAATTCCTCCATCTTTCCTTTATAGTTTCCACAACATTTTTTTGCCATTATTTCCGCCATGCAATGGTAATATTTAATTTACAACAAAATCAAACTGATAGTTCGAAAAATGAAAATACTACATGCAGAGCCAAAAAGCTCAAAAAATACGAATGCACAGTAAAACCAAACCATTCCTTTTCCCCCAAACCAATATTGCCAATTCCTAGGTGGTTTTTGCTTAAGGATCGAGGTTCATTAATTCCCGTAGGACTACTAATGGCCCCCAAAATTCCCACCAATGCCAACCTATATTAGTTACAACTTCCTACTAATAATTCATTCACTAAAACTTAGCAGAGTTATATTTTTAGCAAAATCCATCATAACCATGTCTCAGCCAAAATTAATAGTACAAAATATTTATTGATCCATTTAAATCTCCCATACACCTTTGGAATGGTTCCACCTCCCATTCCTTAACTTTCCATCCAAGTCAGCCACGATTTCCCCCGTTACGTTAGTTCGATGCCAACTAGGTTAGGTTCTTTAGCATTAGTTTTAACCATAGCTTAGGACCTTAGAAAAATTACCATTATATAAATTAGTATCAATGACTTAGGATAGTGCTTTTTAGGAAATTTAATACCCTTAAAAATATATATACACCATAACTTACGTTAGGGTAATGTAAATAATCAAAGGCATTTAGATTATTTAGGTTCCAAACAAGAATCGAAAATATTTCCTTTAGTACTTTTATCAAAACAAGGTAATTAGATCACATAAAAGGATGCATCCTTAAGATGCTACATGACGCCCATGTGATCCCAAAAATGCAAGCCTGGGTATGAAGACATCTCAGCAAAAATATGCTGACCAACTTAACAAAATGATCGAAAAATCATGGAAACATAGACATGCCTTAGATCACTGCAATTGATCCAAGGTATGGTTATTCCTGAATTAGAAATCAAATAGATTGAATAACAAGTTCAATATTGCAAATTAGGAAATGAACATGCATATTCTTATAGGATTGTATTTATTTCCTTCACCAGTATACAAAATGTATTTCAAAGTTCAACAATAAGAGTATATGAATTACTTCAATATCAATTCATAACTGCCATAGTATGATTGTATCCAATTTTAGAAGATAAAACATATCATCTACAACAAACATGATCACTTAGTTCTAAAGAGTACACCTTTTTCAAAACAAGAATCATTTATCAATGTTTGTAACTTCAGTTACAGAAGCAAGCATTGATACCAACAATGGAGAAGGCATTTCATACCTCCCCTCTAAAAAGCATCATCATCCAGATGATTAACTTAATCGACATTCACATTCAAGAAATATAATCATAATTATAATTCTTCCATTCACAAAATTTTCAAACAGAAAACATATTTGCAGAAATTCAAGTCTTTCCTAATTTATTACAACATCAAAATTTGCTATCCCAATACTAGCAAAATATAGTACGTGTCCAAAAATGGCAGAAATTAAGATAGTTTTCAATATAAGTATTTAATTATAGAAATAAGAATTAATTCTATTCAAACAGATGCGGAAAAGTAGTTTTCATGTCCTCAAAGTTTTCCCACGTTGCAGTTTCTTCATTACAATGGTCCCACTGGACCTTGCATTGACTAGTTTCATGATTTTGCAAGTGAAAATGGTGAGTTTCTAGCACTCTTATGGGTTCAATCAAGATTATTCCTGGGTCTTGGACATGTAAGGAATCCCAATTTAATACATGTGATAAATTTGAAACGTATTTCTTAATCAAAGAAATATGGAAAACATCATGCATTCATGTCAAGGTGGGAGGTAATGCTAAGAAATAAGCTATAGGGATAATCACTTCTACAATCTCAAAAGGTCCCACAAAATGAGGTGATAATTTAGCTGCCTTGCTAGAGGTAATAGAGCTCTTTTTAGGCTTGACACATAAAAATACCTTTTCACCAAGTTCAAATTTCTTATCAACCCTTTTTAGATTTGCATAAATTTTCTACTTATCAACAACTTCTTTTAATTGTTCACGAATTAATTTTACTTGTTGTTCCATTTTAGTAAGCATTTCAGGTCCAATTACCTCTCTATCTTCAATGCTATCACAACTAACTGGAGTTCTGCATTTCCTTCCATATAATGCTTCGAAAGGTGCCATTTTTAGAGAGGAATGATTAGTATTATTGTAAGAAAATTCAACTAAAGGAAGGTATTCTTCCCATTTGTACTGCTAGTCCATACAGTACTTTCTTAACATATCCTCCAAAACTTGATTTACTCTCTCTATTTGACCATCTGTTTCTGGATGGTATGTGGAACTAAAATTTAGTTTTGTTCCTAAGGATGCATTTAGTGTTTTCCATAAACGGGATGTCATTCTAGGGTATCTATCATATATAATCAATTCAGGTACACCATGTAATCTGAAAATTTCATGCACAAATCTTTTTGCTAAAACAGGTGAATCATCTTTAAGATTACCAACAATAAAATGTGCTACCTTTGTTAATTTTTCAACCACAACTAAAATAACATCATGCTTGTTCTTAGACATAGGCATCCCCTGAACAAAATCCATACTTATTACTTGCCACTTATATTGCAGTATGCTATGGGTAAGTGCATGAAGTTGGGGGCCCAAAAAGTGGAAAAAAACCCCAAAAAAGCAAAACGCGTACGCGTTCTATTATAACGAGATCACATTTTAATTTCTTAGGTTTGGAATTTACCAAACCATAATGCGTACATGTTATAACATGTACGCATTATGTCTGCTATAAATAAAAAAAGAGGCTCAAGCCTCTATAATTTTATCTCCCTCAAACGTGAGTTTCAGAGCTTACCCATGCCCTCACATTTTTTCATTCAATTAGATCTCAAGATCAAACAATTGTCTCTAAATCGTTGGGAAGATCTGAATCGACGATGGTGCCATGGAGAAGAGGTAGGAAAAATTATTTTCTCAAAATTGCATTGAAATATTATAATTATAAAGTAGAATTTGAATTGAATACTGTAGACACCAAAATTGGGTCACACTCCCCTTGGTCCCTCGTCAAATAACCAACTCAAACATACTCACCTAGCCAGAGCCCCTTCCACCCCACATCACTATTATTTTAATTAATATATATCCTCATAATATTTATTATCTAATTATCTTAATTTCTACCCCACCACCTCACCTAGACACCTCATCCCGCCACCTCACCCTAGACCTATTTTTGGAATGTTTCCATAACTAACAATAACTAAGTCTTACTTGGCTTAATGAGATAAGATTTGGTCCAACCCTAAAATCAATACCTAAGATTTCCCTAACCACATTCCAGATCATTAGAAGGGAAGCTTCCATTCTAATCCATGACAACAAACCAACTTGGCCGAATAAATTAGAAAGATCTACCCATTTTAGTAAACCTAGGGAATCTCACCTTAACTGATGCTGGTCAGGCCTAAACCGATGCCAGTCAAGATGGAACCATCGTCGGTTACCATTTATTAACATAAGTAACCTTGTCATTGGGTTGGAATATTATGAGAGCAAGAAGATGAGAAGAGAGCTACATGTAAGCAGAACCAGAGTCTTTTCACACACCCAGATATCCATAGCCACCACCATGACAGATCCAGAAGTATTGGCACTCACGGTAACATTCCGGGAAGTGTCACTATTATACCAAGCTCCATTCCATCAACCGATCATCACCACCACCCAACCATTAGACTTGCAACATTGGTAAATGTTTTATCATTAATCATTTCAATTCATATTATATTCATAGAGTTGTTATAATTTCGGTCATCATTCTTCCATTAACATTCCCATTCCTCCATAGCCTTCCTTCTGAAAAACCCAAAAATATCACCCAACCATTTATCAGATCACCTATCCTAGCCCTTTTACCTCTCTGAGTGTTCTCAGTATTCCCACAGACCTCGCCATCTCCTTCTTTAGCCCCATCCAACCTCACCTAGCCTCTATAATAAGGTTTTCATTGAATTACTATCACCCTAATGTACCGATGCCGATTACCCATAACCATCATCATTTATACCCAACCAACATTGGTCTCTATGTTTTATACCTTGCCCTTGAATAGAGCCAAACAACTTCCTACTATTTGACCTAAACAACCTAGAATCAGACCCTGACCAGTCCCAGTACCTTGACAGACACCTCATCCTTTAGATCAAACTATATCCTAGCCTGTTGTGATTGGATTTACTTATTGTAATTGAATGAGATACCTGAATCATATCAACTATAGTATGACTTTACTTATTTCTCACATTAATTTGTTTTAAACAGTGGATTGATAGCCATCTAGGAAATATCACACTTCTCAGAGCTAGCATACATAGGTAGTCCACTGTCATATATCATTTAACTCCTTTTTTGTGCTCTTGTTTTCTATTACAAGTAGTTCCTCATATCCAAAAGGAATCTCTCACAATCAACATTGGGTCAAGAAGTTAGAATGCATGCAACAACCACAAACTGACCAACAATAACAAGTATTCCTCCTAGCCCATAACCTTATCTATTTTGTCATTCAAAAACGTAAAGAAAATGGTGAAACATTTTGGCACACTTGGTGGGACCCATCAGGGGTTCTATTGCGTTTTCTTCATTCCTAGGTAAAATTTGTGTGTTTGTTTCCCTTTAAAATGCTTATACATTAATCTTCTTCTCTGGTAATCCTCTCTTCTTTCTTATTACTCTAAAATAAACATTTCTCTTGGTGCATTTAAAAGGAATCATTCTTCTTTCTTATTTTCTGTATTTAGTGAAAGAGCATACCCTCTCATATTCATTACTTGCTTCATCATACATAATCTTTTCAATTTGGGTTTAAAATTAGTTACATTACATTCTAGTTTACTACATTTAGCTCACATTAAAATGAGGGCAACCTATATGCTAGAAGTCATACCAAGCTGATGGTTGACACAAAAAATCATAGAAAGCACATTCTCTCTTTCTCTATGTCTTACCAAATTTGAAAAAAATTAAAATATACAAATTTTCTTAAACAACATCCTACCTGGGAACACCTGTCTGCGATCACACTATTAGATAGGTAGGTACTCACTAGCTCATTGCCTCTGTCAAGTCATCATCTCAGAGGACGGCCCGCCCCCACCATAACATACCTAAAACAACTATTCAAAACCCAAAGGATTTTCCAATGCCATAGTTCTTAAGGTTGGCCCCCCTCATCAATCAAATCCAACCAAACCTTCTTCTAATCTCTCCCTTGTTCAAGCTTTCCAGTTTAGATGAGAATAGTAGAAGTACACTTTGATAGGAGAATCTTACTCTGCTTTTTTGGAAAAGCTTGTTAAGGCTGGTGCCATTACCCTTCCACCTATAAAACCACATACTGGTATTAACCCCGAGTGACCCATTCCGACATGGTATAAGGAACATGAATTTTTCAACTATCATCGTGTCAAAGGTCATAATGACAATAACTGTATTGCCTTTAAGAATATTGTCTAAGAAATGTTTGACAACAGAGATCTAATCTTGGATATCCTAAATGCACTTGCTAACAAAACCTACACATCTTCAAGAATCCATTCCCTAATCATGCCCCATCTTCCAACCAAGTTGGTGATACCTCAAATGACGATAGCAATGTTTGCGAGGTCCACACTATTTTTGATGACATATCAGTTGCTTCCCAATTGCCTCATGTTCCTTCCATAGATAAAATCTTAGCATGAGCTACCATACCTACACAAGAGACTATTTCATCTATTCCTTCATTTTGTTCCTCACCCGTGGAAGAGCCTATAATTAGCACGCTACCTTTGACCCCTCAAATTTATGAACAATTGTCAGTGGCACCTCTCCTACTCATAGAAGATGTAGGTCCTTTGCCTACACCAATGCAAGGAGAGTCCACCTCATCTAGCCCGTCTTCTCCTCTACCCATGGAGGATTCTATAGAAATTCTAGTGTCTTCTGATGACCATTCACCATCACACCTTTAAGATCCTGTTGATCTACTTTCGGATCTCTTACCCATAGAATCCGAGGCTAGCCATTTTTCGGTATCTCAAAAACATTTTACAGGGATTGCCACTCAATCCACATTGACCCAGCTTATAACAAAACCATTTAAACTCTTGGCCAATCGCCTAGATTATGTCAATAGAGCCTTACTTTGGGGACGCCTTCTACTTCCTGTTTCAACACAAATGCAGCTGTCACTCGCTGACACCTCCTCTATTTATCCAAAAGTATTTCGAGTGACCAAACAAAACATAACCATGACTATTGTAACACCTTCCACGTCACCTCCCATGGCCCAACTCACATCTCTACCCATAGCCCAACATACATCTAAACCCAAACACCTACCCACTCCTATATAATCTCCCTTACCTAAACCTATCACTACCTTAGGGGTCATACCGATAGCTAGCATTACTCACCCACCCATCAAATTAGATTTAGCCACATCTTCTAAAATTGACACTAAACTTAACATGACCCTTGAAAAGAAGATCCAACCTCCTAGACCTCATACACCAACCTCGCCTACCATGCCCTTATCATCGTCACCCCTTCCATCCATCCTAGGACCTCACTCCTCAACCCTGGCCAAGAAACCCCCATCCACTAGTAAACCAAAGACGTAACAACCCATTTCCCCATCATAGATATATAATATACCCAAGAGACCCACACAGCCTCTGTTTTCACTCGTAACCTTCCTACCACCCATACTACCACTACCGTCCATAACTGCTTCACTACCCATGACATTTTATTCTCTTTCACTCACACCTCCTGCCTAACCTACACCACCCATCTCCACAGCACCTTGGTTACCCCCGTGGATAACCCATCCTCTTCCACCATCGAATTTTACCTCAACATCTCATACACCCATGTCATCATTGCCCAAAAATATTTAACCTAAATCTAAAAATCCGCTACCTCCAATGAGGTAGTTAAACCAACCAAACCTTCCATCGCTAGCTCTTCTACTATGCCCATACCCAAGTAGATGTGACCAACACCTAAGACCACACCACACACTAAACTAATAGACCAACCTACCCCCCCTCTTGTACAACCTCTTCCCCCACAATCAACCACACCTATACCGAAACCCACATTCACCTCCCATTGTGATCCATTGGTAGGATTCTACACCAAAATCTTAACCAATCTCCTCGAAACTTCCGTTATCACATTATCCCCCCTTAGACCTTATGACCCACTCAAACCCAAACTAAAAGGGTTTGATGAAACTAAAATTTGTGCTTACCATCGTGTGCCTGGACACGATGTAGAAAACTGTAAGGCTTTAAAAACCACTCTTGTCCAATTGTGTCCTCCCGAAGTAAATTTTGATGACGATGATCTTCTTGATGAGGACCCCATTTCACCTTCACCAATTTCCATAGATCTTCTCCCATTACCTACTCAATGACCAAAATCTCCACCCCCACAACTATTTGATCCACCCTTAAGATTCAAGATCAACATGGTTCATATAAGAGAGTTGGCCAAACCATCACCAAAATGCCAATGTGCCCTACTCATTTCACAAGGATTATATCCTCCACTAGGGTTTTGTCCCTCATGCCATTATACCTTCCATGACACATCCTCTTCATCTGCCTCCCCTCAGATTAACATGATCAACATTTCCACTCGTGCTTAGAAAGACAAGGGTAAGGAAAAAGTGACTGGTCCATCAACCAACCCTGTACCCAACATATTAGCTACACCCATACCCAAACTCACCATTCGAGGTCCTGCATATCTTATTTCTGATGGGGTCACACGTCACACAATGCTAAAACAACTACACCAATCCTCCCTAGAAATGTCTTTATATGATCTCACCTAAACCTCAGAGTCACATCATCAAGCCCTCATGGAGGTCATTCATTCTATTGAAGTCTTACCAAATGACCCCACACCTATAGCTTCCATCATTACCCCTCAACACGTATCCTCTCTCACTAGATATTTGCCTTCCTCTACACCTCCACCTACTCACCAAGTGGCTGCCCTCAACTTTTCAGATGAAGAGATCGCTCCCTTCCAGTCCAATGACCATGACCCCTCTCTTTTTATTTCCGTATTTATCGATAATATATGCATACGACGTGTTATGATTGATGGTGGTGCTAACATTAACATAATCTCCTCCCATGCATATGACCAAATACAGATACCTACCAATTACATACATGGTAACCCGGTTATGCTGTACTCCTTCAATGACGCCATGACCTCTACCCTAGGTACCATTGTTCTCCATGTCCACATGGGTCTCGGAACTTTTCTATGTCCTAGAAGGGGAGTTCCAGTATAACTTGCTGCTCGGCCGACCTTGGATCCATGCCATGAGTTGTGTCCCTTCAAATTTACATGGCTACCTTAAAATTGAACACAAAGGACATAATTACACCATCCCTACAAACCCATCACTTTTCAAGATCTATAACATGCTATATTGGCCCAATGATGTGCTTATACTGGTCAAGGCATATGCCACTATCACTACTTCACCTTCACCTACAAGCCCATCCACCAAAACTGCCACTACCTTTTCTGCATCTAAACTTGCTATCCCCACTATAGTTGTAGCCTCTACCATGGACACACCTATTTCCTCATCATCTAGCAAGCCATCTATCCCCGCTACCCACATAACAACTACTGATCCCTTAGAAGGTGTTTTTTAATGCCTCAATATGGGGGGATACCACATATACAATATCAACACCTTCCTCACCCCATAAGAGTTTGGGAATCTATGTCAACACCCCAGCAATGACATCCACATCGGTGATGTTTTTCCTTATGGCCCTCCCCACCTTCATGCCAATCTCATGTATGGGGGACTTGATATTGCCACCTATAAACCTGAACCTCCATCCCAAGCCCAACCATTTTCATTTGGCCTACACTCCCTCACTAACCTCCACTTCGCTCACACTTTCCTCCACCAGTGTGCGTGGAAAGGATTTAGCTTCAGATTTTATGCAAAAGGCCTCCATACTGTCATTTCCTGTACCTCTCGTAAACATAATGACCGTAGCGGCATTGGTTTTAATGCTCCACCCTCCAAGAAGGTTCATGTCAACCTTATCCAGGATGATAAATATTCCCCATCTCATTCACCCACATTACCATCTTCACCCATAGAGTCCATAGATCCCTAATCTATTCCTCCGAACTTTTTTTTTTTTTTCGTAAACACCATTTCCTTGGGACCGTTGACCTATCAATGCAATGGTGAGGCTCCCTCTTCTCTCCCATTCCTATATCCTGACATGATCGATGATGATATGCCTTCTATTAACGTCATTCAATGTTAGGATGATGAATCCATCTACACTTACCTTGGTGCGGAAGATTCTTATATTCATCAGTCGTTACCTTCTGAAATGCAAACCATGTTGAATGATTTGACCATCAAAATCAACATTAACACTCAGGACAACCCCCACATTCTAAAGATTGGCTAATCTTTAGATGCTATTGAACAAGAAGCCTTCACCTCTTTCCTTCGGAACCATAGCAATGTGTTTTCCTAGTCCTATGCCGATATGCCCTGTATCGACCCAAAAGTCATGGTTCACAATATCGTAACCATTCTTGATGCCAAACCCATAAAAAAAAAGCTACAGAAAATGCACCCTCACATTGCTCTTTTGGTCAAAGAAGAGCTTCAATGCCTTCTCTCGCTTTCCTTTATCTTACCCATTGAATATCCCCAATGGATTTCTAACGTCATTCCTATCACAAAGGAGATAAGGGGACTTCACATTTTTACAGACTTCCGTGACCTCAACCTCACTTGTCCCAAAGACAATTTCCCCCTAATAGGAATTGACCAACTAGTTGATCTCACCTCTGGCCATGAAATGTTATAGCTCATGGATAGTTTCTTAGGCTATAATCAAATATTACTAGCTCTAGAGGATCAAAACAAGACTACCTTCATCACCCCTTGGGGGACCTTTTGTTATCAAGTCATGCCTTTTGCCCTAAAAAATGCTAGTGCTACATATCAATGAGGTATGAATTACATCTTCCATGACATCATGCATTACATATTGGAAGATTATGTAGAGGATCTGCTTGTCAAATCTAAACATCGAATCAAACACTTATCTATCCTTAATGTCATCTTTGACCAAATCATCAAGTATTGTGTTCATCTTCAACCAAAGAAGTGTGTCTTTGCGGTACTTTCCAGAAAACTCTTGGGTTTCATCGTTTCTTTGCATGGCATAGAATTTGATCCTGCTAAAGTCAAGGCTATTCTAGAAATGCCTCCGTCCACTAATCTTTGTCAAATTTGAATCCTACAAGGTAATCTGCAATCCATTCATCATTTTATCTCGTAAATTTCTGACCATTGTCAACCATTTCATCATCTTCTCAAGAAAGAAGTTTCATTCAAATGGGATTATGAATGCCATAAAGCCTTTGAGGCCTTAAAAAAATACCTTCTTCAACAACCTGTACTTATTCCTCCTAAGGATGACCAGCCCTTTTACCTATATATTTTCACCACTGACCATTCCTTAGGCGTCATGCTTACTCATCGTGATGACCAACACCGAGAGCAAGTGGTTTATTACATAAGCCATACCCTTCTAGACTACGAAACTAGATATACCCATGCCGAAAATCTCTACTTGGTCTTAGTTCTCGTCGCCACCAAACTCCACCATTACCTACTCAATCATGAAACCTTCACCATTACTAATACTGGCCCATTACACTATATGTCTGCCAAACCTTTTCAACATCAATGTGCCGCATGTTGGCTTATTCTTTTGGCCGACCTTAGCCTTGAATTCATTCATGAAAATTCCATTAAGGGCTAGGCTATTGCTGACCAATTGGCTGATGTACTTATTTCTGGAAATCAACCATCTAACTTTGATTTCCCAGATGAGTCTATAACTACCCTTTCCTTGGACGAACCTGCCTACAAAATGACACTCTTCTTTGATGGCACCAAGTTTCAGCATGGGGGTGGGGTTGGTTTTATCCTCATTCCCTTTGAGGGTGAACCTATGCCTTTGTCTTTCAAGCTTGATTTTGATTGTACAAACAACATTGCGGAATATGAAGAAATCATATTGGGTCTTCAGGCTACATATGCCTTAGATGTTAAGATAATCAATATCTTTGGTGATTATCAGTTGGTCATAAACCAAGTAAATAGTCTATACCAGTGTCATAATGAGATTCTTCAAAAATATAAGTAGCACATAGACATAATTTTGACCACCTTTGACCATTATACACTTCAAACCACCCCATTTTCTACCAATAAATCTGTAGATACTATGGCCTGTTTGGCTTCTCAGATACCTGCTTCACCCGATGTCTCTAAAATATTTGTCACCATACAAAGGATATAATCACCCCCTTATTTACCTTGTGAGGTCTACTCCATTGGAACCATTTCCCCTGAACCACGTGACCTATGGTATAAGCAATATGCACACTATCGTTCCCTTTCCATTTTACCTGCTGATCTCACTCGTAATGGACAATGAGCTTTTCTTAAAAGTGTTTCCCATTATGTCATCATGGGTGGTCTTATTTACAAGAATGGCTTTGACGACATTATCTTACGATGCCTTATGAGTTCTGAAATTCCCTACACCATTAAGGAAGTACAGAATGGAATTTGTGGAGGTCACTTTAGTGGTTTAGCCATCAAAAAATGCATCCTTCGCTTAGGCTATTATTGGCCAAACCTAAACCGCGATTGTTGTGATTACGTAAAACATTGTGTGAAATGCCAGCAACATGCTAATCTCCATCACACGCCTGGTCATGACTTGTAGGTCACATGAGAACTTTGGCATTTCTCTCAATGGGGTTTGGATCTTGTCGATGAGATCAACCCCCATTCTTCCCAATGCCACCAATGAATTATAACTGCTACTGGATATTACACTAAATGGGTAGAGGCCATTCTCCTCATTTCTACAAAAGCCAAGAAAATATGTGAACTCATCAACCGTGATATCATTTATTGCTTTGGTGTTCCTCACTACCTCATCATTGATAATGGAAAATAATTCAAAAACAAAACCCTACGCAAACTAAGTGATGCTTTTGGCATCCAACTTAGTTTCTCATTTCCTTATTACCTACAAACCAATGGTCAGGCTGAATCAACCAATAAAACCTTGAACAAAATTCTTATGAAGGTAGTCAATGATACTGGGAAAGATTGACATACACACATTCCTTTCACCTTGTGGGCTTATCATACTAGTATTCTCACTTTAAATGCTGCCACACCCTTTTCTTTTTTCTAGGGTATCAAGGCTGTCCTACCTCTCGAAGTCCAGATTCCATCTCTCTACATCTTAGTACAAGATATGCTCAACGATGATGACTTTCGCTAAGATCATTTGGTGCAACTTGAGTTATTAGATGAATTTCGTCTCAATGATCTTGAAAATCTCCAAATCTACTAAAAACGTATCAAACATGCCTATGAAAAACGTGTTTATGAACAAACCTTTCGGGTGGGTGACCATGTCTTAAAGGAAAATCAACATGTAACCAAAGAAGAGAAAAGTACATGAGGAAAATTTTCTCCTAATTGGCTCAAACCCTATATCGTTACCCATGCCTATGGATCAGGTACTTATCATTTATCTTCACTCGAAGGTAAACCCAAACCTGATCCCTTAAATGCCTTATATCTTCAACCATTTTATTGTTGACGTTAAGTTCTATACCACTTTTTGTCAGTTGATCACTCATCCCTTGAGCACTACTTACCTTCCATATTACCCATTTTTAGGATACCTAACTCACAAAGAATCATGTGATTCCCGTCACCTTTTAGCCTTATCTTCAATATGAGTACCACAACTCTACTCATAGCATGATTCTCATGGATAGTTTTCATCTTCTTCAAGATGAAATCCCATGATAATTTATCACTCAAAACCACCTCTTCCATAGTTAATCTTTGTGTGTTACAGTCTTTTATTCTAAAAAAGAAACTAACCTTCCTCTATAGTCTTGTCCATGACTTAAACATCTAAAAAACAAAAAGGGATACAACTCCTTGAGTCAAACTTCCAGAAAAAGATGACTCCCTCAAAAGGGACATCTCATATTTATTTGTTACCGCTATAAATAGACTTCTCCCTTGAAGTAAAACCATATCAAGTTATTTCTTAAATCCAATACAAATATCCAAAAGCTTCCTGCATTGATCAGGGATAATTTTAGTGGCGAATATTCGTAATATGGCGAATATTCCATTTTTGAAAATTTTGAAAAGGTGAATTTTTTGGCACGGGTCAGTGACCTGTTCGCCTAAAAATTACACTTTAATTTTTTTTAGGGGTCGGCTTCGCCTACCCTTGAAAAATATCCCCTATATAAACCTAGATTATTCGCCAGGTAGAACACTTCTACTTCACATTTTTCAATAATATGATATATCCCGTATTATAGACGCACGACAAGGGGGTAAGTTATTGACGCGCGACAAGGAGGGTTTATAGACAAGGAGATACTACAGATATTGATGCATAGTAGATGCATGAAAAAGAGTTTGTTGACGAGCGACATGGAGATTTTTTCGATGAGCAAGAAAAGGGCAGAGGTTACAGACGTGTGACAGCATCCTCAGTGCACACGAAAGCACCTTCAGTGACACGCAACAGCGCCCTCAGTGACGCGCGACAGTGCCCTCAGCGATGCGCGACATCACCCTCAGTGACCCGCAACAATGCCCTTAGTGACGCACGACAGCGCCCTCAGTGACGTGCGACATCGCCCTCAGTGACGCGTGACATCCCCCTCAGTGACGCACGACATCCCCTTCAGTGACGCACGACATCCCCCTCATTGACACGCGACATCCCCCTCAGTGACGCGCGACATCCCCCTCAGTGATGCACGACATCGCCCTCAGTGACGCGCGATATCCCCCTCAGTGACACGCGACATCCCCCTCAGTGACACGCGACATCGCCCTCAGTGACGCGCGACATCGCCCTCAGTGACGCGCGACATCCCCCTCAGTGACGCGCAACATCCCCCTCAGTGACGCGCGACATCCCCCTCAGTGACGCGTGACATCGCCCTCAGTGACGTGTGACATCCCCCTCAGTGACGCATGACATCCCCCTCAATGACGCGCGACATCCCCCTTAGTGACGCGCGACATCCCCCTCAGTGACGCGTGACATCTTCCTTAGTGACGCGCGACATCGCCCTCAGTGACGCACGACATCACCCTCTATGACACGCGTCAGCATCCTCAGTGACAAAGAGTTTGTTGATGAGCGACACCGAGATTTTTCAATGAGAAAGCAGAGGTCGGAGGCTGCAGACGCGCGACGGGAGATTTTGCTGTCGCACGTCAAAAAAATGCATTGACGCACGTCAACAGACCTTAGTGACGCACGTCAACAACTGTAATGACGCGCGTCACTGAGGTCTATTGACGCGCGTCAATAGACCTCAGTGACGCGCGTCATTACAGTTGTTGACGTGCGTCACTAAGGTCTGTTGACGTGCGTCAATGCATTTTTTTGACGTGTGACAGCAAAATCTCCCGTCGCGCGTCTGCAGCCTTCTGTCGCAGCACTTGATAATCAGGTGAAATTTTTTCATACAACCCCCAAAAAATTCACCTTCCCGCGAAACCAGTTCCGAGGATATTCGCCAGGTATTCTCCACCTTCGATTTCCAAGAGGTCTCTTAAAATGAACCCTGGCATTGATAAGCTTCATGAATACCTCAAGGAGATAATATACTCATCCCATATAGAATTCTCGCATCGATCAGTCTATTAAAAATAAAAAAATGAAGAAAAAAGTTGAAATTTTCGTCATGGACTTGCCTATTCTTGATCCCAGGTTTCTTGTTCCGACAGACACGTTGTCATACACTAAGCTATGCTACATTGTCCATTCTCACCTCCTTGCCTTTTAGCCTAATTTCCTCATTACTCAAGGAACTTTCTACAAATGCAAAATTTTGTGATTCTACAACTTTCTTCACCCTTAGAATGGTCCATTATGCAATGCATTTAGGGTCTTTCGTTCAAAATCCCCTCTTACGCATGGTTGACTCATTTAGGTTCTTATCAATTAAGTGGCTCTTTTACCACATCTTACCATCTGCCTTCCCCATTACTTATTGATTATCCTATACATGACCAGATCATCGACACTTATATTTAAAAACCACTCAATCATGCCTATGACCTACATTTAACCATGCCTAAAACATCTTAATCCGTTCTTCTACTTCATCATAATCTTCCCTAGCTTATGGGATAACTACATTGGCTTGAGGTCCCTTTTCACTGGGACTATGTAGGTGGCACTTCAAGGGCATGGGGCCCTTGGAGGTTAGCTCAACCACTCTCTACCCTAACCAATTCCCCTTGTCCCTTTCCTATTCACATTATACCCTAGTTAGTTTCCTTTCTATATCAATAACTAGACATTAAACCAAACAAGCAAAAAATGCTACACATCTTTACCGTCATAACTCATACATTTTTTTCATCATGTCTACAATTTCTTTACCATAATCATACATTTTCCTACAAATCATCTTAACATGATCTATACCATCATTAATTACACAAATGAATGAATTAGAAACTCAACCATACCAAACCAACCTGACTCCATCATTCCTAAATCAACCTGACTTGATCATACCTACACCAAAATGACTCGATCCATGCCTATGACCTGAATCCATCCATGCCTAAATAGACCTAACTCCACCATGCCTACATGAACTTGACTCCATCAGGTCTAATCCACTTGATTTCCACCTATCTATAAATAGCAATGCAAATTAAAACATGTACACCATCCATCCTATAAATACCATCATCTATAAATCAAACAATCTGTGTAAAAATACATGTGAACATAGATATAAATAGTAATCACAATCTATCCAAATCTCTCATATACAGCCTCACCATCTTTAGCACACAGACCGATATATGATAAAAAATAACCAAAAATCTCATATACAACCTCACCATCTTCGACACGCAGGCCGGTATATATATCAAAAATATGTCAAAAAGATGGACATACTGATCATCAATGATGAATAATCATCACCCCACCTGATATCCATCCCTGTCTCATCAGTCTCCTCTGTCTCCCCTCTAGTGGGGTGCCCAGCCAATTTCTCTACACCTCGTCCCGATCTATCATTTGATGGTCCCACCTAGAGCTAGCCTCTGTGCACTAGTAATATCACCCTGACCCTTTCCTGGGGCTCAATGGCCCCATGTACTCTCTACACTATGGGTACGCGACCTGGTCCTCTCACTCGTGGCCTGTTGTGCTCTATACTCCCCATAGGATAGAAAATCTATCCCCATGACCATCAAAATGTCTTGATAATACCTAACCTTTCCTAAGGCATCCCTCAACCTGCATATAGGTACTTTTTGTGGTGGTGCCATCAGCCTTGTCCCCTATACCTATCTCTCGGGACCTTGTTTTTTTGGTACCTATAAAGAGGGACCCTGTCCTTATGCCTGTAACTTTCCTGAGGGACCCTATCCTACTCTTACCTATATCTAGGCCCGAAGGCCGCAACCTATGCATGTGCAGTAGCCAACTAGCCTTGTAAACCTATAATCTGTACCTATAGGGTGGCCTCCTGTACCCCATCCCCATCTCCACCATGTATAGGTACCTATCCCTGCACTACCTAGGCCTATAGAGTGGCCACTTGTGCCTGCAACATAGCAACTTGTGTCTCCAAACCTGTCAGCTACCCCTGTACAATCCCCAAATGTGTAATCAAGGTAGCCACCTGCCCTTGTAGGGCACCCCTCTAAACAATGATGGTGGCTAAATCTAGCTACCTTGGCCTTGGCGGTACTATCCATAAATGTGCGGCCTACTACTGCCTGTATCTATCAGTCACCCTGAAATCATAAATCCACCAGTATCTCACCTACTCCTCCCACCCAGTTGACACAGTCGGCTGTAGTAGAGAAAGAGGCCTCTTTATGTCATCCTCCCTATACTATGGGAAGGGTGGATGTATATCCTAAAGCAACCCAAACTTCCGTCTCACCCTGTCAACTAGTACCATCTCATGCTATCTTAAACTTCACCCCTCTATCCATCGAAGCATATGTAGCTTCTATAGCTCCTCTGCCATCCGCCCATATGATGGAAAACCCACATAGGGCCTCCAAATAATGTGCACACCGGATAATCCCTCTAGCAATCACTTGTAATAGGTTACATCGTGTGTATCTCTAGCAGCTCGGTACTCCCCAATTGTAGGCACCCATCACCTGAAGCCCACCCACAAAAAACCTAGCTTTAATGCATCAGCCCGGGGCATACGAACAGGATGCACACACACAATGTGCTCATATGCCTAACAATAGAGTAGGAAAGTACAACACAGGATAAATCTCCATAACCGCCCATAAGTTCATAAATATTTGTATAACTAAACTAGGAATGTGGGTGCCCATAAAAAATGAGTCTTGTCCTCCACCATGTCATGCAGAACCCCCATCAATGATCGTAGGAATATCCCACCCTCTACATCTGGTAGTGTAAAGCAGCAGATTGCCTCCATAAAAAACACTACCAGCCTCATCTCCTTCAGATGGTCTTGGTACATATCTCTATAGCTCATACTGGCACTATGGAACCTCATCTCTGCCAGCCCCTCGCCAAACATGGTCAACATCAACTCCTCAGAGGCCTCTAAGGAGATAGAATAACCCTATGTCCCCACTATCGGTAGCTGCAAGATCCTGTACACATCCTCCAAAGTGACCGTGATCTCACCCATCGATAGATGGAAGGTATTGGTAATTGAGTCCCATCTATCGATGAGAGCAACCATAAAACTTGGCTCCTAGACTATGTGCCAGTAGTGTATGGACCCAATCACGCCAAACTCTACAACATGGTGCCATTCATCAGCTGTCACACCCCCTCGTACCTCCATGAGCAAGGGAGGTACCCTATCTCTCATTCGTAGCCTATCCTTGGCCTGCATTCAACCAATCACATACATTATTAAAACTTGATTTTACCCAACATTGACCTTCAACCCCTCCCTTCTTCCCTTCCCCCTACCTACTATCTATTTGACCTAATTTACCTAACCTTTCCCCTTACCCTTCCTAGACCTCTAGCCCTTTTACCCTAAACATCACCGGTTACTCCTGAGTGTCACTGGTATATTATAACTGGCACTGGTTCCCCTAATCCTTGACTGATGTCATTGTAACAAGACCGATGTTAGCCATATCTTGACCGGCATCAGTCACTGTTACTATGCCCAAATCCTAACCCCTAATTTTCTTCCCCCCATATCTCTCCCATTTCTCCTAGCCAATTACCCAAACTCCCCCTAACTCTCTCCCCAACCCTATTCAACTAACTTATGCCTTTTTCCACCCCTCCTCTCACCCATTTTACCCACCCAATTTAAAATTCTCTACCCTACCCACACCCCCCTGACCTATATTCCCCTATACATTTAACAAACAATACATAGAAAAGCTTAGCTCTTACCTCGTCTCGGTGTTGCCTCCACGGTGGTACGTTTGGCCGCTATGCTGGTGGTCCACCTGACCCCTCTCCTACCTCCGCCATGTGACACCTCTACCTCTAATCTCTCCACCAATCCACTCACTTTGCCTTCTCTCGTGGGCCTGTCTACCTGGATCTCCTATCCAATCGGATCTCTCCACCTCACCTCGGTATTGTCCCGCGTACTTATCGCATGAAAAATCATAGTTTTTTCAGCGCTATTTCATTTTCCAAAAGTCAAAAGCATACAAATGAATATATATAGGTCAACTTTTTCCTTTTATATATACCCACATCAACCTGATCGTCATCGGTCATATGCAGAACAACATCGATCCTATGCCCTAGCACACCATGGTTGGTTGTACCTAAGCTGACATTGGTCGTGTGCCCTATAAAACCATGGTCAGTTTATATAGACCATCATCGGTTCAGTATGATCGACATCGGTTACCTGTCATACTCCTGTCAAATACCCTTTCCCTTTTTTGCTCCAACTTAACCAACCCAGCCACCGTTTGACCTTACCCATCTTTATCACAACCTACCTCAAAGCCTACATTACCTATACTTGTCCTTAATTGCATTTAGGGAATTTTTCTTCTACTCATACCTCAGCCCTAGCCATTCTATAACCTCACTACCTGGATTCAGAACATTATTAATGACCTATGAACCCATGTGCTCACTATCTCTTGCGGCAATGTTACCCGTGTTGTTTGACCTAATAACCTTACCTTGCCTATTTCCATGCCATTTATCCTAACCCAACCTTTGGTGTACTAGAACATACCTACACGTTCCTACACTTGACCTGCGATGTGCTTCCACACCATATCCTATACCTTGGATACCAGAATCACATCAACCTTGTTTGGATAAAACTATCGACCTTAGACGATGTAGAGTTTGCATGCTCTTCAACCTGGTACCTTGCCATAGTTTATATGTGTGCATGCATTCAAATGTCATTACCTCTGACCCTGGCCCATTACCTTGATTACCTGATTATACCTTTACCCCATTACCCTCATTTTCCATCTTCCTCTTCATCACACCCACCTTTTATCAAACCACTCATTGATTCTATCTTCTACCCCATCACTTCCTAGTTTGAGGGGGATCACCTTCACCCACACATGGGGAAACCAAATCTTATTTTTGTCAGCATCACTTACCAATACAAGCTACACAAAAAAAAGGAGAAAAATATAGACACTATAATTGGGTCACACTTCCCTTAGTCCCTCGTCAAATAACCAGCTCAAACATACTCACCTAACTAGGGCCCCTTCCACCCCACATCACTATTAATTTAATTAAATTAATATATATCCTCATAATATTTATTATCTAATTATCTTAATTTCTACCCCACCACCTCACCTAGACACCTAACTTAGACACCTCATCCTACCACCTCACCCTAGACCTATTTTTGGCATGTTTCCATAACTAACAATAACTAAGTCTTACTTGCCTTAATGAGCTAAGATTTGGTCTAAACCTAAAATCAATGTCTAAGATTTCTCTAACCACATTACCACTCATTAGAAGGGAAGATTTCATTCTAATCCATGATAACAAACCAACTTGGCCCAAGAAATTAGAAAGATATGCCCATTTTAGTAAACCTAGGGAATCCTACCTTAACCGATGCTGGTCAGACCTAAACCGATGATGGTCAAAATGGAACCATCGTCGGTTACCATTTATTCACCTAAGCAACCTTGTGGTTGGGTTGTTATATTTTAAGAGAAATAATACAAGAAGAGAGATTCATATAAGCAAAACCAGAGTCTTTTCACATACCCAGACATCCATAGCCAACACTACGACAAACCCAGAAGCATTAACACTCACAATAACATTTTGAGAAGTCTCACTATTGTACTAAGCTCCATTCTATCAACTGATCATCACCACCACCCAACCATTGGACCTACAACATTGGTAAGTGTTTTATCATTAATCATTTCCATTCTTATTCTATTCATAGAGTTGTTATCATTTCGGTCATCATTCTTCCATTAACATTCCCATTCCTCCATAGCCTTCCTTCTGACAAACCCAAAAATATCATCCACCCATTTATTATATCACCTATCCTGGCCCTTCCACCTCTTTAAGTGTTCTCAATATTTCCACAGACCTCACCATCTCCTTCTTTATCCCCATCCAACCTCACCTAGCCTCTATAATAAGGTTTTTATTGAATTACTATCACCCTACTATACCGACGCTGGTTACCCATAACCATCATCAGTCTACCTTAATCATTGTTATTTATGCCCAATTGACATTAGTCTTTGTGTTATGTACCCTTCCCTAGAATAGAGCCCAACAACCTCCTACCAGTTGACCTAAACAACCCAGAATTAGACCCTGACCATTTCGAGTACCTTGACAGACACCTCATCCTTTAGATCCAACTATAGCCTAGCCTGTTGTGATTGGATTTTCTTATTTTACTTGAATGAGATACCTAAATCATATCAAATACAATAGGAATTTAATGATTTCTTGCATTAATTTATTTTAAATAGTCGATTGACAACCATCTAGGAAGTATCACGCTTCTCGGAGCTAGCATACGCTAGGCAGTCCATTGTCATATATCATTTAACTCCTCTTTTGTGGTCTTATTTTCTATTACAGGTAGTTCCTCCTAGCCAAAAGGAAGCTCTCATAATCAGCATTGGTTCAAGAATGTAGAATGCACATAATAACCACCAACTGACCAATAATAACAGGTATTCCTCCTAGCCCATAACATTATTTGTTTCGTTATTTAAAAATGTAAGGAAAATGGTGAAATAAATAATTTTTTTATTATTACAGTTCGAGGTCAAGGGAATCAACCACAACCAAACCCTGTTATTTCTTTCATCCCTCCCAACCCTCCCATAGTTTCTCAACATCCCCTGGGTAGTCAAGAATATTTATCAACCCACATAGTTGAAAACAAAATTGAAATTGAGGATTTAATCAAAAGAATGAGTGATTGAAAATCTACAAACCCCCACTGCACCTCTCTTACAAACACATTGGAGGAATTACTTGCTCACATTGATGTGGCAATGGGGAAAATGGATTATTGGACAACTTACAAAGAGGGTTGTAGGGTTTATTATTCCAATAAATTTTCATATGTGGATGTAAAGAAAAAAGAAATTACAAAAGACCTCATATGTGCCTTATTCATAGACCCCACATTAATTTTCCTGTTCCCTTGTCATGCAAATGGTTTCTCATATATTAGTGCAATAATAATTTGATTAAAAATGAGTTTTGGGACTGATGGTGGATGGTGTTTGATTTTACACCTTTCCATAACAATGAGGTGCCACTATAATTTATGAGGAAACTCTATTGCGAGTTTATCCTCAACGAGATCCCAAATTATTTTGATTTCTGAGATTTCTAGGGCTGAGGAAATGATGTCCATAGGATTGACCAAGTGCACAATGTACACCTATTCAATAGGGTATATTTCTCACACAGAAGCCCCCTCATTCTGAGACTATCCCTCAAGGAGTGAAGGATACAATAGAGATTGATACACTCCACATGCTTTAGGGGCTATCTACGACCCTTGTTTGACATACGAGGGATATTTCTGAGCCATATGCTTACGGAGGTACACAGAGTATTCCCTCAGGGAGTACTATCATGAGGCCACATCTTTGCTTGTTATGTGGTAGCATATGTTTGGGGCCCAAGGAGGACAATACTTTCATGCGTACTGATTTTGCTAGAGTTGGTGCTAGGGGTGCACACGATAATGTCACTATGTTAGATGCATTTTTGAGTGACACATTTGGATTACAATTATTGGTGTCACCTTCGCAGGTATTTTTTATGTTTTATTATGTGTGCTACAAAATTTTTGGAGTACTTGATTTACTTATATATTTTAAGTTTTTGAAATAATTGGATTTGTACATGCAAATGCATTAATATTACAGTGCGCTGGAGATGTATCTTCATCCTAGCCATAGGTGGAAATTACCATGTGTACACATACATTCACAGAGCTAATTTAGAATGTTAATTGTGTAAAATATTCACATACATGTGTTGTCGTGCAAATGTGCAACAGGGAAATTGACAATTTCTGAGCACGAAAACTATACCTCTGTGTCAAAATTTTCATGTTTTATCATTCCTAGGCACCCCAAGTACAATCCGTCAGCCTGGTCACCCCATATTTTATGTAAAATTTATCCCCTAGGTGATTTAGGAAAGTCTATCCATTCCCCCTAGGTGATTTTAGGAATTTTGAAAAGATGCTATCTTTTAGTAGTATTAGGAAGGGCTATCACTGGCCTTCCTAGGACTGGACCAACCACCTTGGAGCATAAAAAAAGGGTAATATTCAACATGGAGGTGAATTGAGTACCTTAAAACATCATGGAAATTGTTTTGGAAGGTTTGGGGAAGTTTGTAAATACTTGGAGCAGTTTGAGTAAAAGCAGGGTTCACAAGCCTAGGTAATTCACAGACCTAAAATAGTTGCTAGGCTTTTGAAGAAGATTTTGGGAGCTATGGATGGAGTTATAAGTAAAAAAAATAAAATTCAAAAATAGGATTCCAATACCTACATGATGGTGAAATAATATTTTTCACAACACCTTGGTGCATAGGATTGGCAGGCAGTTTTTTATTAGGTACAAGTGGAGTCTCAAATCACAAACCCAAATTTTTAGGGATCATATGAATGAATAAAGAAATGAAACTCCAACTATTGGATTTAAAATTCCATTTCCAGTCAGGATCATATACAATTTCACCAAGAAATTCCATCAGGAGCTCAATTTATCTTCATTCTAAGTTACCCTCTCATAGGCAGTTCAAGACTTAATCATTTTTCGAGAGGACACGTGTCAGCACTAGGATCCTGGTAGAATTTCATGTCCCCATCCCTAAGGTAAATTAAATCAGCCCTTGAAAAATTCAACCAGCCCCATGTGACCTTTGGGACACTCATATGACCTCCCGACTTGATAGTTCAGCCCCTAGGTGCTTATTTGGAGCATTCATTCCTTGCCATTGGATCGGGCTCCACACGCTAGCTCTAGGACCACCGTGGATATTTATGTCCCTTATGAACCTAAGGTGGGGGACATAAGACCTTGAAAAATGCACCCATCCCCCAGTGGGAGTCTTCTGAACACTCACGTGACCACAGTTCAGCCCTCAGGTGCTTATTTGGAGCATTCATTCCCTGTCATTGGATTGGGTGCCGCGTTTCAACTCCATGACCACCATGGAAAATGATGTCCCTTATGTACCTGATGTGGGAGATATCATACATGGAAAAATTCACCCAGACCCTATGGGGAGTCATTTGGACACCCACGTGACCGATTTTTAGCCCTCGGGTGCATTTTTCAAGAAAATCCCCTACCGTCGAATCAAGGACACATGACATCACCTTGACCACCATGGAAATTGATGTCCCTCAAATCCCTGAGGTTAGGGACATTAGGGACATAAAAATGTTCCCAACCCCTCCATCTGCAAGTTTTGAGTATTCAAATCCGACACTTAGCCATTTCTTTCCCCTAATTTCTCCTTCACAGCTTCATACCTTGTCATGACTCCGTGTATGTTTGTTCAGACACTCGGTCCACCATTGTTGCTCTGAACCAGCTCCACCATGGCCACATAAAGTATCCAAACATTAATACATATAAATATGCAGGCCTCAGAGAAAAATGGAGTGAAATAATGAAGAATGGGAAGAAAATGAAGGTTTTTTGCCAGATAACCATGAAGTCACCCGATCGAAAAATCTTCATATCTCACAAGATACAAGTCAGATGGAGATGCCTTCCTTTTTAGAATTCCTCATTTTTTAATGTGATCAAGATGCAATAAAGAAGAGGTGAAATGATGGCCAAAATAATTTTCTCCAACAAAATCCTCTCTTCGTGCACTGACTCACATTTGTCAGATTTCCCGTCATTCTAGCAATGGAAACAAGCTAAAAACTTACACACAAGCTCAAAATAAAAAAACTTTCACAATGGATTTTTTTTCATTACAAACAGAGACAAAAACTAGACCTGCAAATTTCAAGCTCCATTAATGGCCGCCATGGCAGCTCCGTGCCTGAAGCCACTGCCAGGTCAAAATTTCAAAATTTATTTCCAGGCATTCTAGTGGGCAAAACTATGTGAAATTCGAAAGGTGTGATCGTAATGAAAAGAAGAGTCCAAAAAATTATGTTCCATCACAAATATAGTACTGGAAACACCGTTTCTAAAAATAGTAAGTTTTCCTACACATGCTTGCTATTTTTGGTAAGTCTTCATCAAAAGCGGCTATGGAAAGAGAAGTGTGCACTGAAGATCTCCAAAAGTCCAAAATGATTATTCGGAGAAGAAAAAAATTAAAATGACCACTTACTAAAAATAGTAAGTCCCCCATCTATGCATTTACTAAAAATAGTAAGCCACACTCAAAGAGCCGTATTGGCATAATAGGACATTCAAAACTGAGCCTCAACATCTAGTTGAAGATTGAGGACTTGATTTCTCACACTTACTAAAAATAGTAAGTTGATTTTAGCTAAGGGAGATATGAAGCCAAAGTGGATGGGATAGAAGCCTTCTCAGGATCACGAAGTGAAGAACAATCAAAGAATGGAGCCAAGTCCACTATAGCAACTCATCCTTTGACATAATTCTTCTTCTTCTTCCTTTTCTTTCTCTCTCTCTTTGCTCCTCATACGACTCTCTCTCTCTTGAATGTTATATTTTTGTGTTGGGGTTGCACTTTTTCACATGTCCTAATGTTCCTAATGCAATAAGTCACCTTTATGTTATAAAAAAATGACTTAAAAGTTTCCTAGGAAGTTGAAAAGTTTTAAGTTGTGCGAGGACATATGAAAAGGCATTGGGGGGGGGGGTAGATGAAGAGTCATATTCTATTCTATAAATTGTAAAGCCACTCCCATTTTAAAGGGTTGGTGATTGATCTTGTAAACTCAAGAGTGCATTGTACCTAGAGAAAGCAAAGGAGATAGCCAATTTTCTTCTACTTTCCTCCACTTCTCAATTTCTTCCATTCTCACATTATGTACAACTTTGATTTGAGAAATCAATACAAGAAGAAATATTTTCTAGCTTTCTTTGACTAAGGAGTTTCTTCATAGTTGGTGATCACTGAATTCTATTTGGTCTTGTTGATATTCACAGAGTTGTGTCTTCCCATAAATGCATGTGTTAAAGTTTCTAACTAGTGTGTGTGCAGGAATCTAATTTTCTACCTACAACATTAGTTCTCCTACCTCTTCTCTCACTCCCCTTCCCCACACTTCAGACAAAGCCCTCCCTAGCAAGAGATTTCTAGCTTTACCACAGGGTCAGTGGAGTGCCCCTATTGGATCCATGGTTGAAAGACCACCACAAAAATACACCTTTTCACGTGCATGCATATATGGTAGTTCCACCGGTTAAGTAGAGGGACTTAGATTCCTAGAGCGTTGGCAAGAAATCCACAAGTTTTTCCACCCGACAAATTTTCTCACCAACAACATGTAAATATATATATATATATATATATATATATAATATGTTATTGTATGTTCATCTAACTCACGTGATACATGTTTGATAAAGATGCTGAATTCACTAGAAACCCCACCATGTCTGCGACAAGTAGAGACATGTGTTGTTGTTGTGATTTCATCTACGCAACAACTCATTAAGGTATTTAAACAACATGTAAATTTTGTTAAATTTCTCGTGTAATTCATATTATGTTAAATAACATGTTAGTAATGTCTTTTATTATAGAATTATTAATTTACATTAATAATGTCCTTCATTATGTATATGAAGGAGATACCTGCTACAGGTAGCAGCCCTATTCATTTGATTCACAAGTGTGGCATGGTAAAAAAAATAGTTCTATATTGATAAAATTAGTTAAAATATTGTCATTACACATACATGTACTTAGTTCTATTTTTACTAATTATGATGTTATACTTTGTAATCTTATGTGTATGTAGGGAACTTCAACCCCCTCCATTTTTACTTCGAGGGCATGAAATCCTCCATCTCATCATATTCGTACCCCCATTCATACTCCAGGAGCTCCTGATGACTCATCTGAGTGTGAGATGTAGATTCGACGTGATTTAAAACTTACGGTAAGTTTGTGTATGTATGTAAATACTTTCATTCTAGCATGGTATTAAATACATGTTGAAAACATATATAAATTAAGTTTTGACAAAAGAAACATTGTTTGCATTCACAGGTTCATCTACAAGTGAGTATTCAGTGGAAGAGGACTCGTAGCATGGGCTCAGATGATCCAAATTCATCTCATAGATCTCCATCTTCGTCTAAGGGAGGGCCTTCTTTGAGTAAGGCCAAGAGAGGTATAGATTTTGATGATTAGGAAATATAAAGGATATTTTTTTTGTATGCCTATGTGCATGGCATTATATGTACGCCTATATGGCATTTAAACTTGATGGTATATGACCTATTTGGGAATTTTTTATATTAATTATGCACATTAAAATACTGTTTGAAACTTGATATTTTTGTATGAGGCCTTACATTTTTGATATTATTTTTGCATGAAACTAATATGATGTGCACTTGACAATATTTAAGACATTATGGATTATTTTTTCATTTATTAGTGATGTACATCTACTAGCATTTTCAATGTATAATATGCATCAAAATTTGGAAATCAATATTTATATAATGTACGTATATAAAGAGTTACCTAATCTAAGTAATTATTCATTCAATTTATCAATGTGTATATGTGTATTTACCTTACTTGTGCTTCTTATTTCTCATGGTCTCTTTGTAATGGTTCCTATCTTATCATGCACCTATTACATTCTTCAATGCTTCTTAGTCTTCTCCCCTGTTAAAACACCTGAGAGTCGTCACAATTTTATGCCTTTCATCTTTTGATATTTTGAGAATGTCTCTCCATATGCATTACTCCAATGCTCTATAATCTCTCCAGATGCAATGACATTCTAATTCAGACACTCAATGATTCTTGATTGTCTAATCCTATCCAATTTGTGTTATTACCTTTAAATATGTAGGCATTTCAAGTTATTTGGAAATCACATCACACCCTTCAATAGGCTTAATGAATACACCTATATTTTTGAAGGTGCTTTTGAAAGCATCCATGCATTTATCATAGCATAAATTATCAATGAATGGAAGGTCAGTAAGCCATAGGCCAACTGACTCCCATTCAGAACTAAAAAAGAAAGATTTATGAGGTGATTAATAACTCTTGTGTGTTATTAGACATTCCCCTATCAAATCAATTATTACGCCAATATAGTCATTGAAAAATAAATCTCAGATGAGGTTTCAGATTAGACGATACATTTCTAGGTGCCACAAAGTCCAAGAAATCACCTGTTGAAGATATAACGTGTTTTGGTCTCAGGGATCTTAAGCGACTAAGCCAAGATGAGGTAGCCTGAAAACATGGGGAGTGTAGGGAACCAAAAAAATCCTCCACTAGTGTTCACTAGGAAATACAAACATTTTGGAGTAGACGGTTTGGTCCCATGAGCTACCATTTGCAAAATATAGCATCTGACAACCTTACATTGACTCAAACTACACTATTGCATGTGTTTGCAAAAAATAGGACAAAGAGAGAACCAAATGGAGATGGATAAAACCATGAGAGTATTTTGTATATCATCCTAACATAAACGTGTCAGATCAAACGAGACATCTCTAGGTGCCACGGAGTTCGAGAAATCACATGTCAAAGATATATCATGTTTTGGTCTCAGGGCTCTTAAGGGACTACACTTACACGAGGGAGCCCAAAAACATGGGGAGCATAGGGAACCAAAAAAAGCCTTCAATAGCATTCACTAGGCCATTTAGACGTGTTGGTGTAGATGGTTCGGTCCCACAAGCTACCGTTTGTAAAATATAGCATCTGATAGCCTTACACTGATTCATATTGCACTATTTCACGTGTTTGTAAACAATAGGACAACGAGAGAACTAGATGGATATGGATAAAACCACGAGAGGATTTCATAGAGGGATTCAACATGGGGGTTTTGGATCTAACAAGACATCTCTAGGTGCCACGGAGTCTGAGAAATCACCCATCAAAGATATAGCTTGTTTTGGCCTCAGGGCTCTTAAGGGACTACGCTCGGACGAGGTAGCCCGAAAGCACAGGGAGCATAGGGAACCAAAACTAAGATTCTCCATCTAGCATTCACCTGGCTACCCCGACATGTTGGCAACAGTTTGTTTGGTCCCACGAGATTCCATTTGCAAAATACAACATCTATGGCAACCTTACACCGTAACTCAGACTACACTATTTTGCGCACGTTTGCAAACAATAAGACATCGAGAGAATTGAATGGAGATGGACAAAACCATGTGATCGGATTTTGTAGAGGGCCATGAGATGGAGGTTTCAGATATGATGAGACGTCTCTATGTGCCATGAATTTTGATAAATCACCCGTCGAAGATATGACATGTTTTGGCCTCAGGGCTCTTAAGGGACTATGCCCGGACGAGGTAGCTTGAAAGCACGGGGAGCATAGGGATACCAAAAATAAGATCCTCCACTAGCATTCACTAGGCTACCCCGATGTGTTCGCATAGATTTTTTTGTCCCACGAGCTTCTATTTGCAACCTATAGCGTCTGACAACCTTACAGTGACTCAAACTACACTATTTCATGCGTTTGCAAACAATAGGACAACAAGAGAATGGAATAGAGATGGAGAAAACCATGAGAGTATTTTGTAGAGGGCCCCAACATGGAGGTGTCATGGATATGAATAGACGTATCTAGATGCCACAGAGTCTAAGAAATCACCCGTCAAAGATATGGTGTATTTTGGCCTCAGGTCTCTTAAGGGACTACACCCAGACGAGGTAGCCCAAAAGCACAAGGAGCATGGAGGAAACCAAACCAATCCTTCAATAGCATTTTGCCATAGCCATGCAGACTATGTTAGTACTATGAACTTAGTTCGGTTTGGGGAGACCACCAATGTTCTAAATTGTAACATTTTGAAAGCCTTACACTGAATCATCCTAAATTTTTTTGGACATTACAAAAGGTTGTTTGTGCCCAAACAAAAAGACATCGAGACGCCATACCAAATTTTCATTCTTCAACTTTAGATGACAATGAACATCATAGAGGGTCTTGACAATGGAGGTGTTGGATGTCACTATGATTCCTTTAAGATGCCCTGGAGGCCAAGAACATCGCTATATCAAAGATATAGCGTGTTTTAGTCTCAGTCCTCTTAAGGGACTACGCCCGGACGAGGTAGCCTGAAAGCATGGGGAGCATAGGGAACCAAAAAATTCTTTCAGTAGTGTTCACCATGCCATCAAGATGTGTTGGCATAGACGATTCAGTCCCACGAGCTAGCGTTTACAAAATATAGCATCTAGCAGCCTTACACTGACTCAGACTACACTATTTCGTGTGTTTTCAAACAATAGGACATCAAGAGAACCGAATGGAGATGGATAAAACTATGAAAGGATTTTGTATAGGGTCATGACATGGAGGTTTTGGATTTGACGAGACGTCTCTAGGTGCCACAGAGTCCAAGAAATCACTTGTCAAAAATATATCGTGTTTTGGTCTCCGGGATCTTAAGGGATTATACCCGGATGAGGTAGCCCAAAAGCAAGGGAGCATATGGAACCAAAAAAATTCCTCCACTAGTGTTCACCAGGCCATCCAGATGTGTTGGCATAGATGGTGCAGTCCCATGAGATATCGTTTGCATAATATAACATATGGTAACCTTACACTGACTTAGAGTACACTATTTCACACATTTACAAAAAATAGGACAACGAGAACACCGAAAGGAGATGGAATTACCAGAATAGGATTTTATAGAGGGCCCCGACATGGAGGTTTTGAATCTAATGAGATGTCTCTAGGTTCCATGGAGTCTGAGAAATCACCTGTCAAAGATATAATATCTTTTGGTCAGATAACCTTGAACAAAAGTATATTTTACAAAAACTCATATAACTTGAACAAATGACCTAAATTTGACCTAAAATTTTGCAAGAAGTATCATGAAACCTTCCTATATCATCTCCCACAATTTCTAGAAAATAATAGTTATACATTTTTCTATCCCATCTCATTTGCATGCTAGAATAGTGTAAGACTATTCGATGCAGTATTTTGAAAATGGAAGCTTTTGGCACTGAACCGACTTTGCCAAAACATCGGGGTGGTGAGGTAAACACTAGGGGAGGTTCCTTTTTGAAGGCCAAAGCTCTAGGTTCTTCCAGACTACCTCATATGGGTGTAGTCCCTTAAGATCCCTAAGACCAAAAAATGTTATATCTTCGACGGGTGATTTCTCGGACTCCATGACAACTAGAGATAGCTCATTAGATCCAAAACCTCCATATTGGGGCCCTCTACAAAATCCTATTCTAGTTTTTTCCATCTCCTTTTGGTGTTCTTACTGTCCTATTGTTTGCAAACGTGTAAAATAATGTAGTCTTGAGTCAGTGTAAGGTTGCCAGATGCTATATTTTACAAACGATAGCTCATGGGACTGAACCACCTGTGCCAACATGCTCGAATAGCCTGGTGAACACTAGTGGAGGATATTTTTTTGTTTCCTACATTCCCTATGCTTTCAGGATACCTCGTCTAGGTGTAATCCCTTAAGATCCTTGAGACAAAAATTCACTATATCTTCGACAAGAAATTTCTCAGACTCCGTGGCACCTAGAGACATCTCGTTAGATCCGACACCTCTATGTCAGGGCCCTCTACGAAATCCTCTTATGGTTTTATCCATCTCCATTTGGTTCTCTTTCTATCCTATTGTTTGTAAACACGTAAAATAGTGTACTCTGAGTCAGTGTAAGGTTGTACATTTCCAATCATTTGAATAACGTAGGTGGTTCATACAATATAGGTGGTTAAATGAGAATTTATTAAGATATTTTTACAATATAGGTGGTGAAATGAGAATTTCTATTTGTTGTTCCTTTCTAATATTTAATTTCTCTTAGCTTCACTTGGCTTTGAGAATAATAAATTCTCTATTGACAGTGCCAACCATGTGAAGGTGGAAATTTTTTTGGCACCACTAACCTACATAAACATGTTAGTAAGCAATTAAATAGAACTTTAAATCATACAAAATTTAAACAAAATCATTTAAGTAAATATTCAGATTAAATTCGCGAAAAACATACCTTTGCAAATTCAATCCAATGAACTAAAAGGATCAACTTTATTCTTGACAGTAGCAAGAATTTTTTTATGATCTGATTCATGAACCTTTCACAGATTCTTGTTTGATGGCCGACCTCGATATTTAATCAATTTAATATTTGTTGCAAGGACCAAATGTGAATAGTGAAGTATCTTCCGATGTACTTCATAGTCATTCAAACAACCAAATGTTTGATTTTTTGATAGGATATCATTGAAGCCAAGTTCCAGTGACTACCACTGACCTAGTGGGATACTCAAGGTCTTCACCATCAATGACTGTGGAAGTCAATTTTTTCCCCTCTACACAACGAGACAAGAAGTAGTCTGTTCCCTCTTCGTTAAATTTCGTCGCAATAACTATAAAAATGTGCCCTATGTATCACAAAGTAAAAATATTCAATCAATTTAAAAATACATTAAGAGTTGACCATTTAATAATTTATAAATCTAAAACATGGCATGTACATATATGTATGTACCTTGTTGCACTAAATCAAAGACTTGGTCAAAGTCAGGTGATGTTTTCATTTGATCTGAAGACCCTGCAAGTTGTAATGCTCATGGAACTTGATGTGTGTCGAGTGGAATTAGAGGTCTATAAGTCCATTCATCCACCCACTGACTATGACTCACATTCATTCCACGTAAAATCAATGCATGATATGCAAAAACATGTCATGCAACTAGTATAAATAGTCCAAGCATTTGCATCTGAACTACGAGAATGAGTGCATATCACTTGATCTTGAAAATGTCATACAATCTTCAAAGTTTTCCAGATGTTATTTCTCTATCAACCAAAAATATCTACGAACTGTTGATATCTCTTGAGATTCATGGCCCATTTTTTTGACACACCAATCAATAACACTTTTTGTATCTGTAAATTTAGCACCATCCTTGAACTTTAACTCTTCTCTTGCAAGTGCTCTTTTCACACATGCTCCTGCACCATCATGATCTTATTTTCCATGCCTTGCCTCAGTAAAACTATACATATGTTGTACATTTGTTTCTTTGTGCATCCTACTTAGCCAATAAAACATCCATGCATTCTTGAATTGTGATGTGAAGTTGTCTGACCAAATATAATGTTGATCAAAACTAATATTCCTCTCATTCAAGTTCACATAAAACACCTAGAAACACCCTTGTACATATTATTTAGAATGTGTCCTATTCATCAACTGATGTAGAAATGATACTCTCTTAATATTTTTCGATCTTTTCTCAGTGCTTTCAGGAGAGTCCATGAATGTTATATGCACGAAAATAGACAACTTGCACTGAGTTATAATATTGAGACTGAACCTCCATTTGTGGTTGCAATGTGTAATTCTTTGTGAAGTCAACTACTGAAACAATAGTATCAAGTGGGAATGTGTCCTATGCTTAACTTAAAATGGTCATCCAACTATCGAGCTCTATGTGTGTGCCTTGCATACTTATAAAAAATTTCCTGTCTATGAATTTGATCATATATCCTGATATAGGTAATTGTTTTCTAACAAGCTCACACCTCTTATATTCTTTTCCATCTTTTAATTGATATGCCACCGATTTATATTTGGTCTGAAATCAACCAATTATTTTCCTATTGAATATGTACTCTCCTCATGGATACAACTTTTCAGATTTGGCAAGCCATCGCATACATTACACGTTCCATCCAAACATGCTTTGTTATAAAAAAATTGTCTTGTTGATTTTTCACAAAATATTGTCGGAATAAACTCCCTTGAAGTTTTTTGTGGTATATTTATTCCACACTCATGCAACATGATGTCAATATGCAAAACATGACATATTCGACAAAAAACATCATAATGCATTGAAAATTCAACATGATGCTTGCAACAACAAGTGGTACGCGAGTGATTGATTTTCACATAAAAGGGTTTTCTCATTTCAAATAATCTTTGGCTAATGTTAATTTGTGGATTTTCATTCTTAAACTTAGAGAACAATTCTATTCGAGTCATATCTAAGAAATTTTTTGCACATGATTCACGATTACGAGAACCTATTCTTCTTTTTACTATATCTCTTCTATTCAATGACACCCTTGTGTTCTCATTCCAAAATTTTACAATTAATTCTTTTAGAATATCAGATGTATTCTTTTCTTTTCTTGGAAGTCTACTAGAGAAAGCATAATAGTCAATGTTATTGACTAACTCAAGACGTTTATGTCTCTCTATTGCTTTCATTAGTGTTTTTCTATTTAGCTTCAAGTTCAAAGCACTGCTTATTTTTCTAATCAAGAATTTATTAACTGTTTTATCACTTACTATACAATTAGTGAAGTGCACGCCATGTAACATTACTATCTTTGGTGCGTCTTTTGCCACCTACAGTTTGGTATGCTTTATGTATGTTTTCAAAAATTGACACATTTTGATCAACAACATTAGATGTTCTTAACCCTAGGGTCTTCATTATAGGTCTCATCTTAATTAATTTCATCAATGTAATACAATTAATTAACATCTTTGTGTGTCATTTAAATTCTCAAAGTAATTATCCCAAATTCCAGCTAGCTTTTCTTCTCACATTTCTTTCAGACATTTTGTTAGGCATTGGTTTTATAATGTTTTCATCAATTTAAATTAAGTGAATTGGTTTTCTTCGCAAAATGGAAGGAGGTGTTCTTAGAGGTGAAGATTTGTTTACAAGGTTACTTTCTTCATTCAATGTTTTCATACAAATTTCGGGGTTAACATTTGGATTCTTAGGTAAAGGTTCAATAATTGGATCAATATCAATTTCTTCATCCATACCCATTATCATTCAATTCAATATCATTATTCATTCCAAAATCATTATTCATTCCAAAATAATTATTCATTGAAAAATCATTATTCATTGCAAAATCATTATTCTCTACATTTTCATTATGTATTTTATCCCCATTTTCTAATACATTAGCTACATTTGATATAGCATATATACCTTGCCCTGCATGAAGTTTTTACATTCTCTTCAATTTCTTTATTCTCTTCTCTTCCAATTTCTCAGGTGTCTTGTTCTTGACTATCCTCTTGTCCTTAGTTTGACATTTATCACCCATGATTAGAAAAAATCAACTAGTGGGGTAGGGGAAAAAATGAACTACTAAAAAATTGTGCAAGAATGTAGAGAAAATTGTAGACAAAACAAAATGTTTGCAGAAATTCCCGTGAAAGAGATGAAAGGGACGTTTGGGGGCCGCAATATATAAAACAAAGAAAAATGAGTACGTGTTATAACGCATTTGTGTTTTGTATTTTTCTCTTTTTCCAAGCCATGCCTCAAGGTCTTGGGATCCGGTTTGGATCCCCACGCCCGAGGCATGGACTTAAATAAACACAACAAACCACGTGTTTTTTTCAAGAAAATTGTAAAATATGCTACTTCCTCTCATGATAAATTAAAATAAAAAAATCGATCCATTTTAAAAATATTATACCACGACGTAGATCAGAGTTTATTCTTTCTAAAAATATAATTTTTCTAAATTTTCTGACTAATATAAGGTTTCCATATTATTTATTTTCTAACTATGCCTTTTTATAGCTATTTTTTGAAGTGTAAATATGTCTATCTTTCATGTCGTGTATCTTATTGTTTGGGTGATTGAAATTGAATACATTTTTTTATACTAGCACAAACTAGACATAATTTTATACATATTTAAAAAAACTAATTTTCGATTTTTTTTGAGGTAGTTAGGGGGGGGGGGGCACTGTTGGAGCTTCGTTATTAGTTTTCAATACATAAAATTTCTGTACTAGAAAAATTTTAAATAAAAAATACTTCACTAAAAAAATATAAAAAAAATTGGAGCCCAAACTAGATGCTCATAGCTATCTTTCTACGAAAGGGTTTTAAAAAATACTAAATGGTGCTCAAAAAATGGTGGGGGGCACGAAAAGTCACTCTATTATGTTTTTTAAACAAAAATAGGAGCATCTGTTGGTATTTTAGTTGTTTGACCCACTTAAACTTATCCATTTGCAATAAAAATTAAGTAGCTTAGAAACTAGACTCAAAATGCTACGATTCATATTTCTACAACATCTTCCAATTTTGAGTGTAACTATTTCGATAAACTTGTACAAGTTGAAGTGTTTTATTTTTTAGAAAAATGTGTCCACTTAAGACCCCCTTTCTGCCCCCCAACTTGGTGCTCTTACCCCTATGAGGATATAGTAAACCAGCTGGGTGCATATGCTCAACCTTAACTCACTGACATTCAAGGAAATGTAAATACCACTTGTAGTTATATATTTCTTAATCCCTATCCATATTTATCATTGGGTTGGCTTACATCAGTAAGCATTTTTGTAATTTCGAGATGTCTAAACTAAAGTGAATCATGATATTACATCATTAAATTTTTCCTAGTAAATCATTTTCCGAAGGGGCATGGACTCGATATCTCATATCTTAACATCTACTACATTGGGCAGAAGTTAACAGCCTTAATGATCTTGCAATATTAGGATCTGTATCAAGTTCACTGTTTTTACAAGAAGGGAAAATTCTGAATTCCAGAACACACATTATCTTGGGGACAAACTAGTTACTTCATCCTTACTATCAAGTTGGTGCAAACTTGCACAATGCAGAAACCTATGTTTCCTAAGGGACACGATTACTACATCTACACACACTATTTTCTACACACTTACACATGTACACACATGTCACACACACATCACATTGTGACACAAACTCTAATGAACTACATTGAGTCTGAATGAAATTTTTAATTTCCCCCTTACCTGGTCAGTTTTTAACTGAACTTGTGACTGCTACCTCTAGATTTAATGTATCCATACTTGAAGTGCATGAACTATGAAAGTTAACCCTAGGTCATAGGGTGCATTATTCAACTCATGTAACTGTAGCTTTGGACTCTCATAAGCTGTAACATGATCATTTTATAATTCAATATACCACAATAGTCCTTATCTGGATAGCATCTGTAACTATTATAAAGCTTCCATTTGGATCCAGAATAGTAAAAATAGGTACAAAAGTTAGCTTTTCCTTTAGAGTTTTAAATGCTGATTTACATTTAACACTCTAAATAAACTTGTCTTTCTTGCGTGCACAAATAAATTCGGGATAATGAATTTATTACTAAAATCCTTAGACACATTTTCTATAATATTCATTAAGCCCCATGTAGCTTCATGACCTCATGTCTACATCACCTATGTGCAGGTCATTCAATTATGACAACCATATTCACATGGATCAAATGGTAATTCCATATTACAATTATTAGATGTCCTAAATAATGCAAATTTGTTGCAATAATTTGATAAATTATACACAACTTACCATACAATTTTCATGGGCCTCAAAGTGGGACAAGTACTTGGTCAAATGATCCTTATGCATAAATACATACATAGTTTGTAAAATATATAAGAATATCTTGACGATTAAAGAAAAGAAGTGCAAACTTTTCCAAGTATTCTTGAAAGATATTATTCATCAGATTCATAAAAGCTGCAGGTGCTATTATCAAACCAAAAGGTAAAAGAATGAATTCGTAATGTCCATACCTAGTTCTAAAAGCTATTTTATGAATATCCTCATCCAGAAAACTCAATTGAAATGATTTTTAAAAAATAGGGGATGTCCCCTCTGAATAGCCCTCAAGTGCACCTAAAACATTTGGTCAAACAGATCATCAATCCTAGGAAGTGGATATATGTTTTTGATTGCATCCTTGTGTTGAACATTCTGTAGTAACATACCTAATAGTATAAGTGATCCATCCTTCACTTATCCACAAATACTACCTATAATACATTATAGGTAATATACTCGATCTTATCAACACTATTATATAATATTTTACATGTAACTATATACATAAGTTATACTAGTTTAAATTGTAAAAAAAACAGTAAGGATGACTCAAATGTGGCACAATATGTGTCAGTTCACAGGTTTGATGTCACATGTGTGCCACAGTCAAATTCTTGTTTAGGTAGAAGACCAGGTAGTTCTTCCAGAAACACATCATTGAAATCTCTTAACGATGGATACTTTTCCAAGAAATTACTACCTTCTTCTGCTGTTTCAGAAATGAGAAGAGCATATAACAGTGCAGACCTCTATTTTCTGGCCTAATCTTGAGAGCTAGCATAACTGATAATTTCCTAACTGAAATTGGTCATTATACCCCTTGAATGTATGGAGGGGAAGAAAAAACCCATGTCAGGCATCCCATGTATTTGACCAAAACAATCAACTTGGCATCTTCTATAGGCCATCCAATAGGCTGCAACATATAGGTCTAGTGAAGGTAAAAAATAGCATTACACCAATATCTAAAATTGGCGTCCAAATAGACATTTGCGTTAATAATTTGGTTAATCACTAGGAGTATTCACTCATACTGAACAACCCACTATATTTGAATAATGACAGCTTTTCTGTTTACTATTGACTTGGCCCTATCTAGATGCTTAACTAGAAATGTTACATGTTGTAGCACCAGTATCAAATAGTATAGTAGCAGGTGTACCAAATAGTTTACCTGGTTGTTCTATGGGAGTAATTTTATTATCAGCTAAGGGAATATGTATCTATATGCTGCTTGGTTAACTATCATCATTTCTTGTATGAGGGCACTAATTTACATAGTGATTGTTACCATAGTTAAAAAAAACCCCTACAAGTTCATTATTTGGGTGAACACTTATTGTTTAGTCATAGTAATCATTACATGGTTATTGACCTCCATAAGATTTCTGAAACATTATTGTTATTCTTCATAAAAGGGCATTATCTATTATTCGTAGTAGGTTTATTAGTGTTTGACTTGGTATAAGAAAGGAATTATGAGACATGTTTATAACTAAAAAGATTTTCCCATGTCAGCTATGTTAGACCTAAGTTCTAAACAATAAGTTGGTACTTATGATGGGGGATTCATCTACTTTATGTGTAGCATTTGCCTTCAATTTAAAGTGATTCTTGTTTTAGGGGATTTAAATGACATCCAATAGCAATGCAAGTGGTCATGGACCCGTGTACATAGAACTCTCTTCCAATGTTAAATAGTTTGAAATCTATTTTAAAATTACGTGATCTTGAACTTTTGGATCAGTCATTTAGTTACTATGGAAGGTACTTAAGAAGGGAAAGTCAAATATCTCATAACTGAATAAGTTATAAGATTATTTTTCCTTGAACTTTGCATTATGAAGCTCTGATCAGTGGGTGCTTGTATGATGGAAGGGGTTTTAGAGAAGCTCAACAGTGCCTAAATAAGACATCAAATTGATGACATGTAATGCTTGATTGAACCATGTTTTGTTCAGCCTTATGGATGTCTCACCAAGAGCGATACTTCATGGGAATGCTGGTATAGCTCCCCATGATTGCATGTGTTTCTTAACTAAGAAGTTCCTATAAATTGTATAATTAATTCTCCATTTCAGTTGGGGCAAGTTGAAAATAACGATTTAGCCCCAGTATAATTCCATCAAACTTTGGTGGACTTATCATTTTTGTTGGCATGAAAAAGTTCTACTAACAATGTAGCCTTTCTATTTTCATGGAAGGATTAGGAGGACATGAGAAGGAACTCACAACTTGCCTATGGGATTTATTGTGGTACATTTGCAGGCATGTTTTCATTTGCTACTTTATCCTTGAGCAATAGCTAACAATAAATGTTGCAGTATTGATGTTAGTTGTATTGGTAAGTGGCATGCATATGCAAATGTGTTTGCATTATCTTCATCCTTTTGGTTTGCCATGACTTGTATGAATACATGTTTATATATATAGATGATATCTTTATATACAACATGTAGCATACAATGTCATCAAGTATATATGCGGTAAACACCTCATCCACTTGGAGGTTTTTTATGTTGCAGCAACTCCCTTGGTTATAATACCATTATTGTGTTATGTAAGGGGTTAAGTCTTGCGGTTATCCCTAGATATGGCCACTCAATAGGATCCATTATGTGCAACCTTCAACTTTGATACCAAATATGTTGGGTCTCTCTTTTTATGATTTAGAAACCAGGGATTTTTTTTACATAATGGTGGGTCCTTAGAATATTTGTCTAAGTGCCAGAAGGCGCATGTTGGCTCGTAGAGACCAATTTATGAAGAAAGGCGTGCAGTGTGTTAAAGGTGTGTAGGGACATGGTTTTAGCAGGGTTTAGTAGAACCCATGGTGTGCGTGCAAGGTAGAGAAAATGGGTTTTGGACTTAGCCATATTTGACATCCCAAGAAACACACGAGAAAAGTGTGACCTGACTAGCATTCAGAGTGGATAAGGTGCCAACCTGGTAGACTGTAGGATCAAAAAGGGAATATTCCATGTACGATGGAAGGTTCTAAGAAGAACATCATTGCAGAGAGTGGAGAGCTTAGATAAAAGGAGGCATGCTCCATTGGAGGACCACTTGGACACTTGGACAGCCGATCTGTTACCTCAGAAGGCACGGATGGTGAAGGTAGCTAAAGCTATATATAGAGATGCCCGGGTTGAATAAAAGGAGGGAGAGTAGAAGAGAAAGATTGAAAGATAGACATGGGAGACATGAGAGACATCTGCTGAGAGAGAGTAGTGCACTGGAAAAGAGGTGAAGCTATGCAGAAACACCATGGAGGATTCTATGGGTTTAGATCAGGAAAATTTAGGAGTGATGGCACACTTAGAGGGATGGGTCTGTATTCATTTTTGTAATATGATGAACATAGTACTAGGGCTTCTAATGCATGACTTGGCTCTACATGGATATGAGGGTCTGTTATGACCTTGATGGAATGTAATGTGGTTATTGAACATATTAATATGAATATAAGGCTTTGTTTTGAATCATATATGTGTTCATGAGTATAAACCTTATGCATTATCTTTATGTATGAATCAGTTATATGTTATCTGCTTGATATTTCCCTTTTTCTGAATGGATGCATTGATGTATGTAATTGTCCTAGATCTTAGAATGATGCATGGTTCTTTTCTATTCACTTTGCATATAATAATCTGTCATAAGCATTATAAATTCTCACAAAATCACATAAAGGAGAGACTCAACACCCACGCGTGCCTCGGGTGAGCATCCCAGTGTCCGCTGGGTGATAGGCCACACACATGGGATTAAACTATTCTCTAAGGGTATAAAATTGACTACATCTTGGTTCCATTGCGGGGGCCTCTTTTTGAAGTTGTTGTGAGAAATGACATGCATCTTTGTTCCTTTAATGTGTGATGACAGAGCACTTGACCTTGGAAAGTGTTGAAGCATGGTTCAAGAGCATGGAGGATGAGTTTTCTGAGATAGTTAACACTATACCTAAGTTTGATGCATGTAGATGGGTAGAAGAGAATCTATACCATGAGTTTTATGAGTCATTCTTCTACTTTTGTCTAGTATAACTATATGAATGGCTTTCAACATATGCATCCTAATCAAGATGGTACTACAGACCATGTGTGTGGACCCAAGATGACTATTAAAGGCTGCAGGATACGGATCTGACTTGGACATGTGTTGTTGATAACTAGTGGAAAGGAGTGCCGACCATTTATACTCTAGAATATGCCATTTCTACGTATTATTTCCCAAAATTTGATGAGTTCGAGTTTATGAGGGAGCCCAGAGGATAATTTTTGCATGTTATTCCATTGGCTATGAAGATCTTGGTCATTACCTAGAGTTTAGAGGCATTCCCATGGCCGGACTAAACTTCTCCGAGCATTGGTAGAGGAAGCTAGGGTGGAGGAAGATGGCAGACATTGCGGCTGAAAAGGAAAGGAGGAGAGATGACTCAAGTATGGTGAAGCTCATGAAAGGGAAGATGACTAGATAACATGAGGTTTTAAGAGTGATGGATCTATGGAGGAAAACATTGTGGGAAGGAGTTGAGGTTCATACAGAGGACATGGAACTCGAGAAGTCTGTGCTACCCCATCTTGGAAAGTGTGGGAGAGAAGCCCCTTTAGCTTCTAATGAGAGTTCTTTGTGTGGAGAAAAGATAGCCTTTGGTGTGCATCTGAACCCACCTAGTGACCAACCCCTGGCGCTTAGTTTTCCAGATCAAGGGAGAAGTATTGTTAACCCAGTTGGTATTGGGGAGTAACCGATCTGCACCAAGGAGATATAATTTCTCATTTGGAACATCCATGGCTGTGTAAACAATTCTTGTATTTGGAGGAATTTTTGGAAAATTACAAGTACCAAGGTTTGGGTATCACATCTGGGAGTGGCATGAGATACACATAACTGGAAGTGGGAAAATATCACAAACCATCACACATAGTTCAGTGGGATGTTGGGAACTCTAGGCGTGACCACTTCAGGCCCATTTCCAACTGCAGAAGGTGGATCTGGTGGGTTAGGACCTGGTGGATCCAGTCGATCTGGTGGAGGAGGAAACACCAGAGGGAACCAAGGCTCTAGATCAGGAGGAAAAGGGCCTTAACCACCACCAAAAGTATTTTTTGAGATGTATTTACACTTACCAGACTATAGGGGTATTGAAGATGCTGTAGAGTATGTGCACAAGTGTGAGTTACTATGGCATATGAAAGGGATCACTACCCCAGAGCGGAAGGCAATTCAGTTTGTAACAATGTTGCAAGGATGCACACAAAGTTTGTATACAAAGTATGACCCCCATCAGATGGTGGTAGACTACACCACATTGAAGAATGCCTTCCTAATAAAGTTCCATATCCTTGAGTTTAAGTAGAAGAGCATCAATGCTCTGAAGGAGATCCAACAGGGAATGGAAGAAAGTGTGTGGGAGTATGTTGTGCATTTCAAGGCTCTCTTGTCTAAACTATCCTATGACATTCATCCTTCTCATTATGATCAATGGTTCATTTGAGGATTGATAAAACCATTTAGAAGGGCTCTGTCATATAAAAATTTTACAGACTTGTGTGAGGCATTGAAAGCTTCCCTACGCACTGAAGCTATTGGGAGCATTGATACTAGTTTTAGTCCTTTTATGGAGGCTCAAATTGATATAATGGCCAAGTAGTTGGAGAAGCTATCTGCAAACTCAGCGCATGAGGTTCATAGTGGGATTTGGTGTATATAATGTGAAGTGGAGGGACATGAAAACGATAGTTACCCTCAAAATTTGGTACGTACCCTATTGGTAAAATGTAAAATTTTCCATGGGGATCATGATGCAAATAGATGTCCTATACTACAACGCATGATCCATAAAAATGTTTCTTGCTATTGTAAGATATGTACCTCTACAATCCATGATACCAAGGATTGTAGACTAATTAATTAGATCCATGATGCTATTAATCTGGGTGTGTGCCAAACTATTCTTGTAAGTAGTTCTAAGGATGATCGTCATCATTATGAAGGGCATGCTGATGGAGGAGCATGTGGAAGAGGTTTTCACGGAGGATTTGTTGGTCGCAGTAACCGCGGCAGAGGACGAAGTGAGTTCCCATGAGGAACATGTTATAACTGTGGATCTATAGAGCATTACAAACGTGAGTTTCCTAATCTGTTACAATGCTCATGGTGTGGAAAAAAACATAAGTACGAAGGAGTGTCATAGAAATTTATGAGCATATGAACCAGTAGCACCATAAGGAAAAAGGCACTAGGATGGTGAGCATCAAGAAGTTTGATTCACAAAGGATGCCAAGAGTGGTGCATGAGTTAGGGCTAGAAGTTGTACTGGGGATAACGTGAGTAGAGGCCACACATGCTAGGGAGATGCCAAGACAAAGGACACTAGTTTCAAGAGAGGAAGTGATACATGGAAAGTATCTGGACCCTGCTCATCAGAAAGAGGTGTATCAAGAGACTATGGATGTGATTCAAAGTTTGTAAGAGGAGATTCAATGTCTAAAGGAAAAATAAAAGTAGATGGAGCAAAGGACGAATGCCGAGGCTCTAAAGGATGACCTAGATGAGGTCAATGACGTATGTAGGATGTTAAGGAAAGAGAATATTATTCCCTTGCTAGGAGAATGGCTGAGAGAGAAGGTACCTCACACCGGAGTAGAGTGTGAAAGGAAGTTTTTTCATATAAACCTTCCTCCTCACAACCTTGACTATGATAAGGAGATTACTTTGAATGTGGTTTTTGATGGATGGCTTATGAGTAATATCATAATTTACATAGGAGCAGAGGTCAATGTTCTTACCTTAGATGCCTGACATCAAATGGGAAGGCCCACATTACAACCATCTTCGAATGTGTTGTATATGGAAAACAAGACTAAGGAAATTCCCATTAGAGTTCTGAAGGATGCAGTTATCACCATTCAAGGGGCCAAGTTCACTAGAGAATTCAAAGTCTTGGTGCTTGCTGAGGCATATAACTTTCCAACGTTTCTTGGGTGCCCATGGTGTTACAAGATCAATGTCAACCTATTGTTTAACAATGGGTATATCAGATTTGAGAACAAGGAAGAAAGGGTGATCATTCCTTTGACAGATGGGAAGTTAATGCCCTATACTGAGACCTTAGGAGAATAATTCCTTGAGAAAATCTATATGCACTCCATCAAAGATCTTGAGGTAATTCATCCCATGGAGGGAGTCATTCAATTTGAAGATGCTCAATCCTTGAGTGATACCACTAGTATGACATGCGGAAATTGGGTGCATTGGACTTATGAGTTGATTGGGTGAAAATTGAGAGGATCTATAACAAGGGTAACAAAGGCACACTAAGTCAAGCACCTAGGAGGGAAAAAGTTACCAAGTTACTCTGGGGGAGCATACCCTGAAAATTTCTTGCGGGAAATGAAGGCTCAGTGGAAAAATGAGGATGAGAGAAGAGGGATGCTCAATTATAACCTACTCGGGGAATAGAGCATGCACTGGTGGGATACACATTTGAGAAGAGCCTCCTAGAATGGCATGAGGTAAGAATAGCATTCATCTGTAAGGTTCTCCAGGAAGTAACGCCCACTGTCATACAAGACTACCATGGTAAAGAGACCACCTCAATTCATATCCAAGTGTGTGAGAAGGCCTGTATAGGAAGCATCAAAGTGTTACTACCTTAATTATGGGTGCATAATTTTTATTCCACCTTACAAGGCTATGTGCGTACCTGGTATATTCATTAAAAGATGTGTCGTCAAACAGGTAATTGGCAAGAGTTGGCGGTTGACCTCATTCAAGCTTTCGAGTATAGGAGTACAAATCCATAAGTGGATAAAGAGCTACAAGTAATAAAATGCCTTACGATGGGAGATAGTGCTATGGTAGAGGATAGGATACTAGAGTTGTTGGGTGAGCCTGATTTGGAGACGCGTCTCAATGAAGAAGAATTAGAGGAAGCACGTGTGCATGGAAAAATAAAAAGGAAAGATGGTAGTAGATGGAAAAGAGGCGGAGACTTTGGATGTTAACTATTCTGAAAGTACACGCAAATTCATAGATAGCGCTGATGAGTGAGAATGCATCAACCATGAGCCCTTGAAAACAAATAAGGTTAACATTGGAATGGAGATAGAACCTAAGGAAGCTATCATTGGGGACTATTAGTCAGAAAAATAAGTTTCAAAGGTCATTGATCTGTTGCATGAGTTCTAGGATTTATTCCCTCATGGGTACCATGAACTCAAAGGTGTCCACCATTCCTTAAGGGAGATGAAGATCAAGTTGAAGGAAGGTGTGTGCCTGATTTAGAAAAGGCCCTATCAGATGAACCCATGTTTACGCATACGGGTCAAGGAAGAAATAGAAAAGATGATAACATCTGGTATCATTGAGGTAGTGGAAGAATCAGAATGGTCAATCCCAATGGTTATCAATATCAAGAAGGATGGGAGGATAAGAATATGTGTTGACTACAGAGATCTGAATGTAGTATGTGTCATCGATCATTTCCCAACCCTCTTTATTGAAGAAATTTTGGAGGTAGTAGTCTAGCGCGAAGTCTAATCTTTCACAGATGTGTTCTCAGGGTATCACCAAGTAAGGATTGCAAAGGAAGACTAGATAAATATAAATTTTTCCACTAAATGGGGAAGTTTTTCCTACATGGTTATTCCTTTTGGATTAAAGAATGTGCCTACTATGTTCTCACGCAACATGGTACAAGCATTTCAAGACTTAATCCATAAAATTTCTTCAAGTTTACCTAGATGAATAGAATGTGTATGGATTGGTGAAATGCCATTGTTACAATTTGAGGCCAATGTTTGAGAGATGTCAATAATTGAGGATATCCCTCAACATTAATAAATGTGTCTTTGCTACTCCATTTAGAACCCTGTTAGGACACATTATATGCAAAGAAGGTTTACTAGTGGATCCCACTAAAGTTGTAATTATTGTGGGATTAGGGGAGCCTACTAGTCAAAGTGTAGTGCGTGAATTCCTTGGGGATATGAGGTATTACATGAAATTCATCAAGGGATATGTGAAGATTGCCACACCCTTGGAGGAATTTCTAAAACACAAGAGTGCCTTTCATTGAGGAGAGGTGCAATAGAAGGAATTTGAAACTTTGAAGGATAGGCTTGTCACGATGCCCATACTACGTTTTCCTTCTTGGGATAAGCCTTTCCATGTGCATGTTAATGCCTTAGGAACAACTATGGGAGTAGTACTAGCACAACCTAGTGAGGGAATTGTCGATCATCCCTTGTGTTTTGAAAGTAGAAAGTTGACACTAGTATAATAGAATTACACAACTACTGAGCGTGAAGCATTGTCTATGATCTATGTGCTACACAAATTTAGGTAGTATCTATTGGAAAAACTATTTATATTCTACACGAACCACATGGTATTGAAGTATTTAGTCAATAATCCCATTTTGCAAGGGCACATATGTCGTTGGGTCCTATTATTTCAAGAGTTTGAGTTCATAGTGGTTGTAAAACAAGGGAAGAGAAATTCAGAACTTGACCACTTATCACAGATTAAATTAAGGGAGGATGTGCAAAGAATTCATGATACCATGCCGGAAGCGCAACTATTTAGGTTGCGGCACACGCCCTCATAATTGAAAGATATTACAGCGTTCTTAAAAAATAGGTGTGGCACCATAAGGAATGAAGGCTCTGGAGAGGAAACAATTAGTAGTACGTGTTGCACCCTACATGTTGATTAGTGGAGACATGTATAAGTTAGGTCATGATGAGGTTCTATACTGATGTGTATTAGAGCATGAGCGTGTGGAAATTATGGAGGAAGTGTATGGTGGGATTATAGGAGGACATTATGTAGGAAATGCTACCATGTAGAAGCTTTTACTAGTAGGGATTTTGTGGGAAACCACTTGCCATGATTGTATTGAGTTTTGCAAGGCCTATGATAATTACCAGTGCCTCTGAAAACCTGGGAAGAGGGATGAAATTCCCTTGCGACCAATAGCCAGTGCTGAAATTTTTGAAAAATGGGAAATTGACTTTGTAGGGCCAATTTAGACAACCGCATGAAAGACTGGTGCACGGTATATTATTACTTGCACTGATTACTTGACATTTTGGGAAGAGGCAACACCTATAAAGGATTACACTAGAGAAACAACTACTAGATTTTTATGGGAGAACATAATCAATAGGTATGGTTGTTATTTAAGTTTAACAAGTGATAGAGGTACACACTTTCTCAATGAAATGGTTAGGATTATGTTGGCAGAATTTATGGTGGCCCATCACAAGACTACCCCTTATCACCCTCAAGAAAATGGAACTACTAAGGCATTTAACAAAATACTAAGTCACACATTGACTAAGATTTGTGACATTGGAAGACAAGATTGGGATGACAAGGTATCAACCATTCTATGGGCATATAGGACAACCTACAAGAGGTTGAACAAGGCCACACCATTTGAATTTGTGTTTGGTGTGAAGGCTATTTTACAAGTTAAATTCATGTTACCATCGTTGCATATAGCGTGTATAGGAGGGTTGGCTAATAAACAACTACTAGAAGAAAGGATTGATAAGTTGATGTAGTTAAATGAAAGGCGATCACTTGCTAGATGGAGTCAGAAGATATAAAAATCAAGGAAAAAGGCATGGCATGATCATCATATCAAGAACAAGAAGTTTGAGGTTGGGCAGATGGTGTTGTTGTATGATTCCAAGTATCTACACCATCCTAGGAAATTTAAAGTCCATTGGTTAGGACCCTACATCATCTCATACATTCTTAATTCAGGATCTTTCCAATTATAAGCACTAGATGGGACGAGATTACTAGTTCATTTCAATGGGAGTAGTTTGAAGCCCTAATATAAATAAGTCTTCTTGGTGTTTGTAATAATGTAGTATTGCTAATTAGTTTAAAATTTCCCTTATACTTTTATTTTCTTGTGTTTCCCTTTCTCGTTGTTTGTTCCTTTCTTTTTGTTTTGTTGTGTGCCTTGTGCACTGGTAACCAAATTATTTTTCCAAAGTTGTTATGTGCAGAGGACCACACATATGTTTTAGTGTGGTGTGGAGTAATGCAAAGTTATAAGCCTACAATACAAGTTAAGTGGCCCAGTATAAGGAAGCGCGTAAGGTTGAGAAAGCACGTAGGGAAAAGATAGATGATAAATTATGGTGCCAAGGAGGCTATATAAAAGACCACGTATAAAGGATGAAGAGCACAAAAAAAAAATGAGGTAGGCAAGGGAAAAAATCAAGAAAAGGAAAGAAGAAGTGCCTTCTATGCTGTAGACGTGTGCGTAAGAGTCTGTGGTCGAATTGGAATTTTTGTGAGCCAGAAGGTTGTAAAGGATTTTTCACGTAGGATGTGGCATGTGGGTAAGGGAGCTTAAAGTTGTCTTAGTGGAAAAATCCACATTTAATGTTAGAGTACATAGGTAAGTGGCATAACATTTATTTTCATAGAAGCAAAAAATATAAATACAAGGTCAGGAAAGTCATTATTCTATCTTGTTAATACAAAGTTAAAGTGCTCTTGTGAACTAGGGCATCCATAGAGAAATTTGAGTGAAGGAAGAAGAATCCTAATAACTTGAGTGTGTTATTAGAGGAGATCTGCAAACTAGAAGGAAGGAGTACACGAGTGTGAGGAAAGGTTGTGTAAAGGGTATTGTCTTGTGCAAGGTTTTCCTAGTTAGGGTTTGAAAGCTAGGGCACGGGGATAGAAGGATTTATTCTAGGAGTTGAGCTTTGGAGTTGAGTTTGGAGAGTAGCAAAGTAACATAGCAGAGTAAGGAGTTCATTTTTTAATCTTGATAGAAAGCATGACACCCAAAAAAGTAACCATTTTACCAAAAAAAAACAAAGGTCAAGGGCAAACGAAAGCAAACCACTGCTGTCACGAGCTCTAATGAAGAATGGTACGTAAAAATGTAATACCCAGATGGAGTATTACTAGAAAAGGAATTGGTGTCACATCTAAGACAAATGACTGTAAGCAATTATAACCATCACACAAGCACAACTAAGAAGGAGATGACATTATAGTTGGCCCGCGTAGCTAACAAAAGGACACCAGTTGGGATGCCCATATACAATGACGAGATGAAGGTTAAATTGGAGAAGAAAAGATTATTGTAATTGTATGAGTTGCCTTACTTTGGCAAGCTTGAGCGCCTTTATCAATGGTTGATGTTTCACGTGCATGAGGATCACCACAACTGATATCCAAGTTCACGGGTCTTATTTGTGAAGGAGAAAGTATAGATGATGATTTTAGTGACAAAGAGGATATCAATGAAACTATAGCATCATATGACTATAAAAAGGGTTCATGATACTTTGACATTGCAGAGATTCTAGACCTTGTTATGAGGAGAGCTGTGCACTTGGTGACCAAGCTCAATGATTAGGAACGATGGACATAAGTGAACAAGGAATGGCTGAATGTATGTCAGAAGATATCAGAGGGAACCATCTATAACTTATCTGATTTCATCGTGGATGAGATCATAAGCAACGCACAAGAGGGATAGATCATATTGTTTGGTGACATCCTCCTCACCATCATCTTTTCAGAAATTAAAGTTCTAGATGGGACAGAAAAGTTTGTTTGGGAGTATCCATAAGAGGATCCCTCACTCGTAAAGAGGTTTGAAAAATACACTTGTGAAACCATGATGACTGCTCAAAAGGCACGCCTAGAGAAGTGGTATAAATGGATGCGTGATGTATTCGAGGTAGAGTGGAGAATCCTGAAGTAGTTTCCTACACTCGTGAATGGAGAGGCATAATTTATAGTATACCAACACTCATGCATTGGTAGATTTACTTTAACAGATGGGACTAAGGGTCCATGGTGCAAGATTTCCTTCTCCTTCACCATGCAATAGTTCCATGCAGGGGTCAATAGGTTCAAAGAGTCCAAGAGACTAGGTTTTAACCTTAGTGAGGCAGACTAAGACCACCGTGAGCTACGCAAAAAGATTGTGTACCCTAAAAATCATGTGTATGTGGAGAAGTATGTATCCCAAAAGGTTCAAATAATGAAACCAATAACACTGCCAATCACTGGAAGAGCTGCAGAAAGAATATATCTTTGCATAAGGCCAAAGTTCAAAAAAGGAGCCTATCTAGAGAATGATGTCTCCCTTCTAGAATACCCCATAGGAAGAAAGAAGGCCACACCAAAGAAGAGAGAAAGAGAAGAGGGGAAGGAGAAGAAGGAAACTAGTGTGTAGGATACACAATCAGTGGGCATGCCTGAAACAGTCGCAAATCCTAGCACTTACGCACAGAGAAAGAAGTCTCCTATCAAGGAAAAGACCCAAAAAGAAGAGACACCAGAGCATGAAGAACACCCCACCCATGAGGAATCACCAATGAAGGGATCACCTATCAAGGAGAAGGAAGAATCCCTTACACTGGAATACCCAGTAAGGAAGAAGCAAAAGGTGACAGATGAGGTAAAATCAGAAGAGACGGAGAATCTAGATGCTTACATTGGTGATAAATATGATGGTGATGAGCCTGAAGGAGGTGAAGACCATCCGGTCTATGATGTACATGATTCTAAGGAAGAAGGAGATGAAGAGGAGTATAACAAGGAAGATGAGGAGAATAATGACGAGGAAGAAGTTGAGGCTCAAGGCAAGGGGGCAAGCAAAGAAGTAATCACCAAGAACCAAAGAACCCAAAGCCTCACCAAGGAGGAAGTAAATAAAGCCATGGAGAGAGAAGTGGATGACATCATGAAGAATTTGGTGGAAAAGGAGTTGGAAAGGAGCACGGATGAGATTAGAAAAGAGATGGAAGAAGAGAGCATTGGGAAGGAGTATGGAAGTATGGGTGGAGATCCCAAGTTAGCAGTTAGCTTCCCAAAAGCTACGCGAACAAGTGGGAAATGAATAGTAGTGGCACAAGGGAAGGGAATGGGATACATTAATGATCCTAGCAAGGTGCTACACATGCACTTCCAGAGCACCGTACCAACAGAGAAAATCCTAGCAATGTCATCATTTGATGAAGAAGGCGCGTACCCATAGACAAGAAAGATGATATCTTACGTGTTTGAGTCCCATGTGGATGAATTTTTTTTGAAGTAAGTAAGAGAGTGCTAATGAAGGTGCCACAAACCAAAGGTATAAATTTGTTGGTGAACGCTCAACAGATATTAGATGAACAGGTATGTAACATGCTTAACAAGGTTTTATTCAAAATTGAGGACAAACTATTTGTGAGAAATGATAGAGTGAAATTCCTGGAGGAGGAATTGGAGAAGAAAAACAAGGAGCTTATGGAGAGGAGAAAATACCTAAAGCAAGAGGATTTGATTAGCGCTTAGTTGAGGTGTGAGATGAAGGAAGGAAAATCTAAGGTGCATGAAGTCTCCAAGAAGGTGGAGATGATTACAGATGAAATTATCTTGAAGCACCCTGATTTAATGATGCCTGATCAGAAGTATGAGTCAGCTTTGCAATGTGTGGAGGATTTGACTTGCATTCTCACAATGGAGGGGAAAAAACTTCCTTTCTAATCTTCAAAAGAGGCACATGCACACTAAGAAAAATAAAACAAGATGAATGTTGTTGAGATTGTGGTTTGATACAAGAAACTTCTGGTAGAAGTGAAGGCCACTGCGTAAGTCACTGAAGCTACCTATGAAAACTACACATATAGGGATAGAGTGGAAAGTATCTTGGTTGCCACCCAAGAGACAGAACTCAAGGAGTTCCAAGATAAAAATAAAGGGAATAAAGCAGAGAGAGATAAGGTCCTAACTGAGGTGGAGAAAAAATCAGAAGCAATCAAGACACTGTGAGGCTCAATCAAAATCTGGTTGAAGGAACCCTACCCCCAGATAAACCACAAGATAGATGCCCTTGAAGACTTATGGAAGGAATTGGAGGGTGTTGTTAACACCATGAGAAAAAAAGGAGAGGAGATGAGTTTTGAGGAGGTGAGCGCCTTTGTGGGCAACCTCTGTCTGAAAGCTCAGAATGAGGTCGATACTTGGGGGAATTTAGAGGCAAAATTAGGGAAGGATTTCCCTCTCATCCTCTATCAATAAACAAGTTCCCCTTTATTTCATTCTTTCTCCCAATTCTTCATCCCCTTATTCTTTCTTTTAAACCATTGTAAGATCCCACCATTCTTTATTCTTTGAAGAGTGTTTTAGAGGATGGAGAACATGTGTAATGTGGGGATGTTGGCCCCCAGATTATTAGTTAAGTACAAGAAGACACATGGGCGCATGAGACCTGTTTGAAGAAGGGCACATGGGTTGAAGGCACGTAGGGAAAGGTTCTATCAAGGTTTTTTAGAACATGCGGCACACACATGCAAGGAAAGACATGTTTTTGAATTTAGCCATATTCAACTTCCTAAGTAGCACATGATAAAAACGTGACCCTTCTAACATGCTGAGTGGATAATGTGCCGAATTGGCAACTGTAAGATAAAAAAGGAATATTCCATGCATGCAATGGAAGGTTCCAGAAGAACATCATTACATAGAGTGAATAACTTAGATCAAAGGAGGCATGCTCCATTGGAGGACCATTTGGACACTTGGTAGCTGATCTGTAACCTCAGAAGGTATGGCGGTGAAGGCATGAAAGTTATATATTGAGGTGAGCGGGTAACAAAAAGATATACATGGATTCATTCTGAGAGAGAGTAGTGTGCTGGAAAAGAGGAGAAGCTCTGCAGAAACACCATAGAGGATTCTATGGGTTGGGATTAGGAAAATTTAGGAGTAATGACACACTTAGAGGGATAGGTTTGCATTCATTTTTGTAATATGATGAACATAGTATAGTCCTGGTGCATGACTTGGATCTACATTATTATATGAGGGTATGTAATGGTTTCATGGAATGTAATGTGGGTTATTAAACATGTTAATATGAATATAAGGCTTTTTTCTGAATCACATATGTGTTCATGAGTACAACCCTTATGCATTTCCTTTATGTATGAATCAGTTATATGTACTACTTGCTATTTATCTTTTCTAGATGCAATGAGATGACAACTTGTCCTAGGTCATCAGAATGATGCATGGTTCTTTTCTATTCATTTCCATTTGAGTATATGTCATAAGATTATGGATTATCACAAGACTCAAATAAAGGAGAGACTCATCACCCACCTATGTGCCTCAGGTGAGCGCCTAGCGCCCGTTGGGTGAGAGGTCGACGCGCATGGGATTAGACTATTGATCTAAGGGTATAAAAATTGACTACACGTAATGTTATCTATTCTAAAATAAAAAATTTAGAACACACATTCCATTGCTAGTCCATCTCATAATATAGAACCATATGTAGCTATAATGACTCAGTGTAACACCAATCTCTCATTTCATGACTCGGTATTAAACTAATCTCTCATGTTTAACTTGTTCTTGTGTATACAATGTATAACTTGGTTATTATATCCATTACAGGTCACTCAAGTGTTCTGTCTAAGAAGTCTATATGAGTATCTATTACTGATACTCATATGAAATCCTGCAATCTTAGACTAGGTGACATAAGAAAGTGGAACTAGTAGTTTACGATACTTTGGCCAAAGTTTTAAACATGTTTAAATTCCAAGATGACATACTTGTCGAAAGGAATATGTCTTTAACCCCACTTGATCTGTTATCTAGATTGGTATTCCTTGACTTGTGTCAACCAAATCCAAGTCAGAGTTTCACACTAAATAGGGATAGCTCACATACACTAGTGTTGCAATGCACTCATAGTGACTAAGGATAAATATACATACTCAAATAAAATCTCATCGATTCAAGAAATTTTATTTACCCTAGGTCAACATGAGTTGACGTCCACGCTTGTCCATATGACTATCTTTGTTTAGAGTAGAACCATGAACTAGAGTTCCACTTATGACAGTTGAGTTAGATGAGCTGAGTGGGTTGTTAAAGCATAGTGACTACTTCAGAATATACTCCCAATGACTTCCATCATTAAGAGGGTAATCTGCAGTAGTAACTATGCTGCAATAACCTACTAAGTTCCTCTAATGGAACTGACATAATTAAAAATCATAAAATTTTATTAACCTTCAACTTATTAATTGGTTTAATTAATTATTGCGGATTGTACCTAGGGTTCCACTAAGTATGTATGATTGATCCAATAAGAAAGGATCTTAAATGCAATTTTACACCATTTGAAGGCATGCAGATAAATCTGCGTTCATACTTATGAACTCTTTAATCCTTAACCATTATTTCATTAACAATTAAATCTAATTCTAAAGCAAGTAAGATAGATCATTAAATCTCTTTACTTTAGTTTAACAAAGTAAATAATCTTGATTGAAAGCTTGTTAATTAGACTTAGTGTTATCATCATTTTTGAAACCATCTTACTAAATCTTATAAGCTTACCAATTACCATTTCCATTTATCATTCCCATAAAGTAGAGCATACATCCAATCAACAATATTGATCTATGCTTTATCATATATATATAAGGTTAACACACTTGGTTTTTAACTAATGATGATAAGGAAGTATTCTCTTCTTCCTAACTAAGGACTAAAGTCCTATTCATGAATTCAAAAAACATAAGGAGATTAAATTTAATAAGAATGCCACATCTTTATTTATAGTATACCATTCTAATTCACATTTCCAAATAAGATTTTATATATTATAATCATCATAGTCAAACCATTACCCTTAATTAATTGGTTCAGATTATTAGTTTATTATCCAAACAACACTCCATCTCAAAGATAATTATTAACTCATGTATGTAAATATTTTAAGAATATTAATCAATTCTAAATCATATATGTATCATATATAATCTAGTTATCACAAAACAATCATACAACCATTCATTTATTGGAAAAGGAATTCACTCATTCTGTACTAATAAGTATTTCATAAACTTTAAGAAAACAATTTTCTGTAGTATAAAATACTAATGTGATATGCCCACATAGTTTTTCCAAAAATTTCCTTTCAAGAGCATTTTTAATACATCAAGCATCTGAATAAAATAAACGACTTCGTTAATAAAACAAATGTAACTTTCTATAAGTCTTTCTCCTTTCACTTTTCATGAAGTCCATCTACAAAATTGTTAGTATGAGTCAGTTCACAAGAACTAAGCATGATAAGCACTATATCAATAAAACAATATGCTTTTATCGAACAGATTCAAAAAAGGAACACTGTTGTTTATGAAAATGTTCCAAGTACCCCAAAATAAGATCAATTAAAAAGTCTTCCCAAAATGCTACAATGTAAGAAATATAAAATAAGCCACTTAAATCTCTTTAGGAGACAATTGCATGTAAAAGAAGTTAAGTAATCCAAAAAAATTAAATCCATGTTATTGTCATGAGAATCATTTCGAACATGATAACATTTAAAATGCAACAAAATATTAAGAAGGGAATAAATAAAAGTTCATTATCTCATTAATTCCTCATATGTATCGAATTAATTCCTCAAACCATAATTTTCTTTTTATTACAAACCAATTACCTATCACCAATCAAAATGGGATTGATATATCAAAATAATGTCATGACATGGAAAAAATACTGTCACAATAAATCCCAACAGGAGAATGACTCCGTTCTTATATCAAGATGACTCAGAATGTAAAGATAAGAACCCCATGAAAAGTTTGTATTAACATAATCGAAACAGAGATCAAAGTCAAAATTGATCAACACATATCATTTCAACCCATTCAATAAAAATGGTTCTAACTAGACTGCGGGCACCAAGGATTCAACTGTCGGTTTGAAACCACAAAAAAACTCCCACAACAAAACTTACAGGATAATAAAATCCGATTAAAATCAATGGAAAAATGCATAGAGTGTGATCTTCACCTGTTAAATATCAGGGTCCCAGACTTATGGATTTATAACTCCCTAAAATTATTGATCTCTAAAAAATTCACCACTCCCCAACTTGTTTTAAACTAACCCAAAATACGAGCTCAATCTTTAATGAGATGTTTTGCAAGAGGATAAACACTCAATAAAGAACACATTTTAGTCATCAAAAATATGACCCCTATAAAGAAAGGTTAACCCAATATCCAAAAATTCCCCAAATGTTAAATAAGAATCAAATACCAAACATCAAAATCCAATTCATGTAACTCATCAACAAACAGAGCTTCGAGGAAACCTTTAACAAAAGAAATGTGAAACCCAATTTCGAAGTATAACACAAAGACTTGAGATGGTCAATAACCAATGGATATCAAGACTTAAGCCAACCTGAGAAGGGTGATTTAGCAAAGTAAAAAAAAATGATCAAGAGAGAGAGACATGAAACTTACCAGTTCGTCTTTCCAAAACAAGCCGACCCGAGAAGGGTGATTTAACAAAGCAAAACAAAACGATCAAGAGAGAGAGAGATAAGAAACTTACCAGTCCCTCTTTCCAAAACAAGCCAACTCGAGAAGGGTGAACAACCAACAAAATATAAATAAGAAGGAAAAAGATAGAAAACTTTATTGATCTCCCTTTCCATTATGCAAAAGTAGAGCTCGAAATATCGCCATTGAGAGTACCTAGAATGGGTCAAACTTGATTCACCGATTAATAACAAAAAGAGAAGTCACAAATAAAATCCATAAATGAATGACCAATAAACCATAACAAGATCCTAGTTCAGGAATTAAAAATTCAAAACAACATCTATCTTGTTAACACTAATTTTATCAAAATCCAAGAAGACTTCGACATGAACCCTGTGATATCATTTAATGCTAAAAGTTTACAAATACAAGAAGATACATCTAATAGAAGCAAAGATAGCACATTATCCACTTGAATAATCATTTTTAGTTTACTATTTTGTAATCAAAACTAGTTTTCCAACCTTTTGAAACCTAGTATCAAGTATAAAACACTTCATACCATAGAGTCATTTCTCTCCAAAGGAAACCATAACTTTCATGAAACCCACAAAAGCAAGAAAAAGAGAACAACACATGAAACATGAAACCAAATATCGAAGACGTTTTGATGAAGAGCAAAATTCTTTTTAAAAAAATGTTAAATAAAGCATGAAATAGTAAAGATAGATCCTATCATGCCTGGTAGTGCTCCTGGTTTCTTTTCCACACTTCAAACCTTTTTGCGAAGCTTCTACTGAAATATATTCACTGAAAAACTCCAACCAAATCCTTTAAAAATTCCTCCATCTTTCCTTTATATTTTCCACAATTTTTTTTTCCATTATTTCCACCATGCAATGGAAATCTTTAATTTGCAACAAAATCAAACTAATAGTTTGATAAATGAAAATAATACATACAGAGCCAAGGAGCTCAAAAAATTTGAATGCACAATAAAACCAAACCATTCCTTTTTCCCCAAACCCATATTACCAATTCCTAGGTGGTTTTAGATTAAGGGTGGAGGTTCATTAATTCCAGCAAGACTACCAGTGGCCCCCAAAATTCCCACTAATTCCAACCCATATTAGTTACAACTTATTGCTAACAATTCATTCACTAAAACTTAGCGGAGTTGTATTTTTAGAAAAATCCATCATGACCATGTCTCGACCAAAATTGGTGGTACAAAACATTTCTTGATCCATTCAAATCTTCCATACACATTTGGAATGGTGCTACCACCCATTCATTACGTTACCATCCAATCCATCCACAGTTTCCCCCTTTAGGTTAGTTCGATTCCACCTAGGTTAGGTTCCTTAGCATTAGTTTTAACCATAGATTAGGACCTTAGAAAAATTCCCATTATAGCTTAGGATAAATTAGTATCAATGACTTAGGATAGTATTTTTTAGGAAATTTAATACCCTTCAAAATATATATACAACATAACTTAGGTTAGGGTAATGTAAATAATCAAAGGCATTTAGATTATTTAGGTCCTAAAATATAATTAAAAAACAATTCCTTTAGTAATTTTATCTAAACAAGGTAATTCGATCACATAGAAGGATGCATCCTTAAGGTGGTAAAGGACACCCCTGTGATCCCCAAAATGTAAGCCTGGTTATGAAGACATCTCAGCAAAAATATGCAAACCGACTTAACAAAATGATAAAAAATTTATAGAATCATAGACATGCCTTGGATCACTTCAATTGATCCAAGGTATGGTTATTATTGAAGTAGAAATCAAATAGATTGAAGAGAAAGTTCAATATTGAAAATTAGGCAATGAACATGCATATTCTTATAAGATTGTATTTATTTCCTTCGCCAGTATACATAATGTGTTTTGAAGTTAAACTATAAGAGTATATGAATTACTTCAATATCAATTCAAAATTGCCATAGTATGATTGTATCCAATTTTAGAAGATAAAACATATCACCTACATCAACCATGATCATTCAGTTCTAAAGAGTACACCATCTTCAAAAAAATAATCATTTATCAACGTTTGCAACTTCAGTTATAGATGTAAGCAAAGATATCAACCATGGAGAAGGCATTACAATCGATCAAGGTATAATGTGTGAAGAATGAACAATGGGCACCTAAGAATATGCATACTCCATAATTACATCATATGTTAGCTACTACTCATTCAGAAATAGTGCATGCGTGTGAACCTATTAAATCTACACTACTTATCAGGAGAGAAGACATTATACTTGTCAAGTATCCAGATGCTTCTCATCAGAAGGAGGTTTGTCAAGAGACCATGAGAGTAATTATAGATAATTGTAGGGTGAGATATCAGTACCAGAAGAAGAAAGCACATGAGAGAGAACGTGCTGAGGAATATTGAGCTTCCACTTAGAAATATGTAGATGATCTGAGAGAGGTATGCAGGATGTTGAGATAAGAGAATATCATCCCAATGTTAGGGTAATGGCTTCCTGAGAAGGTACCAAACATAAAGGTTGAGGGAAAGCGTGAGTGACATATCCTCCATGCAAACTATGCCACCACATAGAACCATGAGTATGAAAAATAAATCACACTAGATACAGTGATTGATGGTTGGTTGGTGAGAAATATTTTTATTGACACATGTGTTTATGTGAATGTGCCTAACATTGGATGTATGAAACTAGATGGGGATACTACCATTGTAACCATCTTCCAATGTGTTGTATATGGTGAACAAGATAAGGGTCATTCCTATTGGGGTATTGAAGAATGCGTTCCATTACCAATCAAGGAGCCAAGTTTACATGGATATTTTGAATTTTTTGGAAGCTTATCGAGGCAAATAAATTTCTAGCACTACTTGGGAATCCTTTGTGCAATGTAAAAAATGTTGACTTGCGCTTCAACAATAGATATGTTAGTTTTGAGAACAAGGATGAGTGTGTGGTCATACCTCTAGATGAGGTGAAGGCTTCAACCTATACGTTGAGTCAGTGAGTGAAGAAGAGTTGAATAGAATTTATGTGCATGTATGTGTGGCACCCTAAGAATGTGGAACCGTTGAAGGAAGGCGTACTTCAGTGGGAAGTCACGCAGTCTATCAGTCACACTACTAGTGTTTCTTGTGACAATTGAGCCCATGACATGTATGAAATGGTTGAGCAAGAGGTCAAGGGGAGAGTCACTTGGATGATCAAGCCACACATGATTAAGCGCTTGGGCATAACTTAGTTACCTAGGTATACGGGTGAGGAAAATTGTGAAATCTTTCTTGTGCACCATGGAGAACTAGTGGCCGAATGAAGGTGATAAAAGGAATATGTTGGTCTACACTTTACTAGGAACAACAACGTGTTGGTGGGAAACACATAGAGACAACTTGTTGGGCTGGTTAGAGGTGAGAATTTCCTTTTCCACAAGGTTTACCTAGAATAATGTGCCTACACTTATACATTATTATGATGGGAAGACTCCATCTTTGGTACACATTCATAATTGTGAGAGACAATGGGACGTAAGATTAGGAGGGTTTACCACCATATTTTCAGGTACATAAATTCTACTCTACTTTATACAAATGCACGCGAGCATGGTATCTACATGCTGAGCTCAAGAAAGAGACTATAAGTTGGTGAGATATGAATGAAGGTATGGATCACACTTTGATTATTTTTCTAATAAAACTCTAGTACACGTGGCTTTGTAGATCATGAAGAACATCACATTGGAGGATAGTGCAAAATTAGAGGATCTCATCCTTTAATTACTTGGAAGAATCTAATCTCGAGGCACATGAAGATACATTCGACACGGATGAGACAGGCTATTGGGGTGCACCTAGAAAAGAAAAAGAAAAAGGGAAAATGGTATACCTCATTGACGATGAAGAAGTGGAGAACTTGGATATTAGCCATACAAAAGGTGTGTGAGAGGTAATGGACACTATAGATGAAAAGGAACATGCATACCATGCTCCCATGAAGACCAAGAAGGTTAACATTGGAACTGAGGATGTGCCTAAGGAGGCCATCATTAGAGATTATTGGTCAGAAAAGAGGTAAAAAAGATCATTAAATGATTGGACGACTTCAAGGATCTATTTCCATGAGGTTACCATGAATTGAAAGTGTGCATCCCTCATTGGGAGAGATGAAGATTAAGATGAAAGAAGGCACGCACCTAGTTCGGAAGAGGCCTTACAGGATGAACCCGAACCTGTACGTGTGAAGGTGAAGGAAGAAATTGACTAAATATGCTTAAGTTTGGAATCATTAAACCAATTGAGGAATCTGAGTGGGTTAGCCCCATGGTTATCAGCATCAAGAAGGATGGTCAGGATCATGATCTGTGTAGATTACAGGGAAACTTAATGCCTCATGTATCCAGATCCTTTTCCTATGCCATTTTACAAAGAAATCCTTGAGGGAGTCGCAGGGTGTGAAATCTATTCATTTCACTGATGGGTGCACAAGCTATCATCAAGTGTGCATTATGCATGAGGGTCAAGAGAAGAATACCTTTGCCACTAAATGGTAAAGTTTTTCATATACCGTTATGCCCATTAGATTAAAGAATGTGCCAATAGTGTTCTTACACATAGTTGTGTATGAATTTCATGAATTCATCCATAAGTTTTTACAAGTTTATCTGGATGACCGAACTGTTTATGGGTTAGTAAAATGATCACTGTGATAACTTGAGACTCATCTTTGAGATGTGCAGGTAGCTGAGCATCTTTCTTAACATTAATAAGTGTATATTTGTTACACCCTTTGAAACTTTCCTTGGGCACATTATTTGTAAGGATGGATTATTGGTAGATCTAGCTAAGATAGCAATAATTTTGGGACTAGAAGAACTTACTAACGAAAGTGAAGTGCACATATTTTTAGGACATATAAAGGTTATTACAGAAATTTTATCAAAGGATATAAAAAATTGTTGTGCCCCTAGAATAATTGCTCAAGGCCAAAGGAAATTTTTTATTGTGGAGATGCACAACAAAAGGCATTTGAAACATTGAAGGAGAATATTTACTAGTGACACCAATCTTGTGTTTCCCTTCATAGAACAAACCTTTCCATGTACATGTAGATGCCTCTGGCATGGTGATTGGATGCAGTCTTGTGCACAACCATGAGAGGGTAATGTGGATCATCCCATATGATTTGGAAGTAGAAATTTAACACCAGATAAAGTAGAATTATACTATAACAGAGTGTGAGGCATTGTCTATGATCTACGCTTCACAAATTTTGACATACTTGTTGGCCACATCATTTACTTTTTATACAAATCATATGGCATCGAAGTACTTGGTCAACAAACCTATTTTGCAAGGGCGCATCTTCCTGTGGATACTCCTTTTTTAGGAATTCAGATTTTTTTTTTTAGTAAATCTAGGAAAGAGAAATCTTGGACCTGATCACTTATCAAGGTACAACTCTATGGAGAGGACACAAAGTATTGAAGACATTATGCCTGATGCACAACTGTTTAGATTGAACTACACACCAACTGATTTGGAGGACATAGAAGTATTTTTGTGCACTAGACTTGTGCCAGAATAGATGAAGACATTGGAGAATAAGTATCTTGTTATACGAGCATCTTTATACCAGCTTAATGGGGGTGACCTGTACAAAATGGGTAGAGACAAGGTCTTGTGTAAATGGGTTTTAGAGCATAAGCACGAAGTTATTATGGAGGAAGCCTATGGAGGTATTATAGAAGGACATTATGTAGGAGACGTGCTTGCACGCAAGATGCTTCTAGTTGGCTTATGGTGGGAAACATTGTATAAGGATACCAAGGCTTATGTCAAGGCATGTGATCATTTTCAGTAACTCAACAATCCTAGAAGTAGATATGAAATTTCTTTGTGACCTATAGCGAGAATGGAACCTTTTGAGAAATGGGTTATTGATTTTGTAGTACCTATTACACCACCCACACGTAGGACTAGAACATGCTATATCATCACATATACTGATTACTTGACAAGGTGGGTAGAGGTTGCGCCTACAAAATATTGCACAGTACCTACAATAGTAAGGTTCCTTTAGGATAATATTATCAATAGGTATGTATTCCCTTTGATTTTGACAAGTGATAGAGGAACTCATTTCTTGAATGAGACAATCAAAATTTTACTAGCAGAGTTTAAGGTAGCACACTATAAGACTACTCCTTATCACCCTCAAGAAAATGGCAATGTTGAAGCTTTCAACAAGATCTTGGGCCAAACACTGAGAAAAATATGTGATGTTGGAAGAAAGGATTGGGATGACAAGGGATCATTTGTTCTTTGGGCATATAGAATGACCAATAAATGGTTGAACAAGGCCATACCCTTTCAGTTGGTGTTTGGCTTGGAAGCTATACTACCTATGGAAATTTTGTTACCATCTCTGTGTATTACGTGTGTAGGTGGATTGTCTAATGAAAAGGATGTGGAAGATCTCATTGAGAAACTGATGCAATTAGATGAGTGGCATCCATTGCATGTTGGATCTAGACGAAAGATAAGGCAACATAGAAGGCTTGGCATGATAGGACATAAGATCAAGTAGTAGTTAGAAATATGGTCCTTTTGTATGAATCCAAGTTTATACACCACCTAGGGAAGTTGAATTCCACTGGTTGGGACCCTTTGTAGTAACCAAGATACTTGAATCAAGCACATGTCAATTACAAGCACTGGATGACAATATGTTTCCTGGTTACTTCAATGGGAGTCGGTTGAATCCTTACTACAAATAAGCTTCTTTGTGTTTGTAATAAGGTAGTATTGCCACTTAAATTAGATTTCCTTTCATGTTTTTTCTTTGATTTTCTTATTTTTTGTAATAAGCACGTTCATACACAGGAGATGATTAATATCTCTTGATTTGATGCATAAAGTACCATGTATACTTTTAGTTTGGGGTGGACAGGTGTGACTATTAAATAGGAAATCTTATATGATGGTACTTTCTCTAAAGTCAGTATGGAAATGTGCACGACATTTGTAAAATAACATGTGCTAAGTGAATGATAATGCCTAAAGGAAAAGGAATGTGTTTTATTGGGTTAGGTATGATGGTTTTTAAATCAGGTGGAGATTGTGAATCCATGTGAGTAAGAGGCCACACAATGTAACGTGAGGGAGGCAGTAATAGGATGTACTACTTGGAATTTGGAATGCACAGGAAGATAGTTTACGGCACAAAAAAGTGCGCACATGGATGTCAGTAGGTATGAAAATTTGTAAGCACGCCAAAATGTTACGACTGTCATGCACGAAAGAAATGCATGGAAGAAAGAAAAAATTTCCTTATGAGGAAAAAGGTCTGGAAAAGGTGTTTTAAAATGACAAAAGTACTTTAAAACATAAAAGTGGGAAAAATCATGTTAAAGCCAAAAAGTAAGTAGATGGATTTTAAAGTATGTGAAAGCTATAAAAAGGGGTAGATCAAGTTATTTGTAACTTTGCATTTAAGATATTTGAGCAACCAAGGAGCCAAGAAATCGAGTGCGACGAAGCAAAACAAACAGTGAGAAAATTTGAGCAACATGTAGAGGATTTTAGTGTGGAGCTCCTTCTTTGGGAAAAGTAGAAGTTTTAGGGAAAGGTGAGGGCACAAAAAAGGTAGGGTTTGTAAAAGTTGGAGATTGAATGGTTAGGGTTCGCAAGGCTCAAATACTATGAATAAATGGCACGCAATATAGGCCAAGGATTTGATGCACAAGGGTTTGAGGAGCAAGAATACCTAGGGCATAAGTTGCACTGAAAACATGAGAACAATCAATGGCACCCAAGAAGGTTACCTCAACATCACCTAAGGGAAAAATTAAAGGCAAGGGTAAGGGTAGGAAACTAGAGGAAGAGGAGAAACCTCAGGAATTGTTCTCAAAAATGCAATACCCACCATAGATGATTATAGCACAAAAGTGTACTTCACGGCTTACAAATTATAAAATCAATGAGTATAATCATAGAGCGCCAGGGAACAATTCCACTCTTCACAAGGATATGTTACGAGAACTGCCCACAAGGACCGCAAAAGGTTAAATACTGATGGATGACTCAATAAGAAAGATTCTCGAGAAGTTAGTGTGTTCGCGATTGTTTGAGTTGTCATACTTTGGGAGGCCTGCACAACTCTTCCAATGGTTGATGTCAAGGGTGCATGAGGATTTCTACTTCATAGGTAGAAGAATGAGGATTACAGCCCATCGGATTGGGTAAGTGACAGGGATGCGGGATACAAGAGAAGACTTGGACTTAGATCTACAATATGAGGCAACTATTGATGAGTTGGAAACCAAACTGCAGCATGACATAAGGGGTTGAGCCACGAATGTGGACAAAATTGTAATCCCCGCAACTAGGGTAGCGGCCAGATTGGTGAGTTGCAAGCTTGGCACTTTGGAGAGATGGGGGGAATTCAATCAGAAATTCCTCTACATTATGCATAAGAAGGTGCACAAAACACAGTATAATATTGTGCATTTCATCGCTGATAGAATTATTGAGGAAACAAAGGCACATACTGAGGAAGGACCTAAGACCATGTGGGGCTCAATTCTCTTATTGATTGTATTCTAGGAAGTTGGTGTCCCAAACAGAACAGAAGAAGATATGTGATTCTACCCCGTAAAAGATAAGTCCCCCATGGTGTGATTTGCATATTTTACTTGTGAGGGTGCATTCAATAATCAGTATAAGGCATGACTGGATAATTTGTACAAAAAGATGCACACACCATTTGAAAATGAATGGTGCATACCACAAGAGTTGCCTAGAGAGGTTAGAGATCACAAAAAGTTTGCAATGATGCAACAGTTTAGCCTTGTGTAATGGAGATATGGGGTTGTGGTGTAAAATTTCATTTGTATTCACAAAAAAATATTTCAAATGCACAGTGAATAAAATCAAGGATGCACAAAATTTGACATTTGATGCAGAAAAGGTGGACTCGGACTGGCATACTTTAAGCACCACATTAGAATATGTTACCAAGCCACCGTACTTGGAGACATTAGAGCCAGATACCTTGGATTTGAACCCCATGATGAATGTTACAATCAGAGTAAGGGTATGCAAGGTTTTTGTTATTTTGCAACTAAAGACAAAGGATGGGGAAGAGATTGAGGTATGTGAATCCCATATGCCTCAACCAAAGAAGAATTTAGTGAATATTCTAAAGAGGAGTCGAGAGGAGTCCCCGACTGAAGAAGAGGAAGAAGAAGGAGTGACATTGGATCAAGGGTGCATGAAAGAGATGTCATATAAGAGAAGGAAGCATAATGAAGGCGCAAACTCCTCTTAGCCAACCAAGGTAATTCCATTAAGGACTAAGAAGGGACGTACATGGGCCCGAGTGATTTCTGAGGATAAAGAATACTAGGAGAAAAAGGTGGTAGAAGAATTGAAATGTGAGAAGTCCACACATGAAGCAGAGAGAGAGCCATCAATAAACATGGAGCCTAGTTCAGAGAAAGGAGAAAAGGGTGAACAACATAAAATCCCATGCAAGGAGAAAGAACCAATGTGTGAAGAGGAGATGTGTAACACCTAGGAGGATCCTAAGGAAGACAAGGATGGTGATAGCATATATGTCATCAGGGAGGATAAGAGTGACGGAGGTGAGACCATTACATGGCCATCACACCAAGGAAGTCATGGACCAAGGCTAAAATGGTAAGGAAATGAAGACCTCCCCAATCACCACATATGATTTTTATTGATGATCCTACAAATTTGTTGAGGGCAAGATTTCAAAGCACATTCTATACGAAAAAACTATTTGGTTGGGACCTATTGAATGAAAGAGGAGGGATCTCGCACACAAAGAAGATGTTGTCATGGAATATGCATACACATGTGGAAGAGCTAGAATTTTATATTAGTAACAGGTCCTACTCTACCCTGGAGTTGAAGAAGCAACCAGGAAAAGAGTATAACATTTTTGAATGCACAAGGCTAACTGATGAATAGGCATGCAACACCTTGAATAAGCTGACAATAGAGGTTACACGCAAGAATCTTGACAAGGGGGCTACATGAGGCTCATGGTAGAAGATAAAAAGAATAAGAAGCACAAAATTGAGATCTTGAAGGATGATATAAAGGGGGAGTAAAAGCTCATGAAGAAATACTATTATAGAGCAGGAGCACTGGTGAAACAAATAATATGTACATACCCCACCCTGGTAAGCCAAGATCAAACTGATTACAATGATGAGATGGAATATGTGGAGGACTTGGTCGGGATGCTTCTTCTGAATATCAAGAGTAGTGTGGGGCCATCTCCAAAATAATTGGCTAAGGAAAAGGAAAAGAATAAATTAGTCGTGGAAGCTAAAATAACTAAGCTTGAGGATTTATTCACACAGGTTAGGGAGGCCAATAACAAGGCTGAATTGGATTTTGATAGGTTCCATAAGAGTGACCATATCCTTAATAAACAATTTTCCAAAGAAGAAGTAGAGCTTAAGAAAATACAGGTGAAGATACCAACTAATAAGCTTGAGAGTATGAGGTCATGGGAGAGACATCATTATATAAGGAACTGATAAAGGCCTTGAAAGATACATTGGAATTCCGAATCAAGAAAATCCAACTCTTGGTCTTAAAACATATGAATATGTTGGAGGGGGTGACTACAAAGTTGAGTGTGGTCATCAAGGAACTCAAGGGGAGAGTGGGTGAAGTGGTGTCTAACCAAATTCCATGTATTGTAGAGGCGGTGCCCGGGAAGCCCACAGAGGATCTCACAGAGTGGAATTTTTTTGAAGATATATTAAGTGTAGAGTTCTCAGAGCTCTTCCAGCAACCTAAAGCTTAAGGCAGCTTGCACATAACCTTGGAAGTCATTCTTTGGTTCATGGTATTTTTGGCCTTATTCGTTATTCTTTGAACATTCTTTGATTGATTCATTCATTAGAGAGATAAGTTGGGTGACACATTGCCGAGGACAGGAAATGACTTTAGTGTGGGGTAATGTTGAGTGAAAATAATGGCTAAGTACTAGCCATGCGCGGATAGTTGGAACTGCGCACAAGGGGTACCTAAAGGGGCATGCATGTACATGAAAGATCAACGTGCCTAGGTTCACACATGAGCAGAGAGAGTTCAAGACTTAGCCAATTTTCTGGGACATGGCTAAAAATAGAAAAACACAGTTAGAGTGGCCTCAAAGCAAGGTGTAAAAATAGACAAAATCAAGATGGCGTGGGATGCACAAAAAGGAAGTTCTATTTGGAAAAAGTAAATACATAGAAAGAAAATGATCATGCATAAGTCAAGATAATAATACGATTAAAGTACATCATATATTTATGTTAATCTATTATTAACATGGATTGTAAAAAAAACATGCAAGTTATTTTTATATGCATGCCTATTATTAAGAAAGTGCGTGAAGTGGTGAAGGGAAAGTCCCTACCCTTATATATAGGTAGTGCTTCTAATTTTTGAGTGTGTGTGAAAATTAGAGCTTTTTGAGGGTTTTGGTTTTATGTAGTCATAAGTTTTGGAATTTATATGAGAGTACATAGGTCCTATGTACATGAATGTACTAAGGTTATTGTAGTCAACTATTTGTTATGTAATATAATTATGATCGTGATGGTGTTTGGGAATATCAGTGTTATTGTTCTTCCTTAATGATTTGTTTCCTTATTATATGTGTTTCTGAATTGACATGGTTATGTTACTTCTCTATGCAAAATTGAATATCTTGATTATAAATATGGTAAACATATATGCTAACCTTCTGATAGGAATAAAAAAGGAGGGACTTTGTGGCTGTATGTGCTTCGAGTGAGCATTCAAACTCTTTTAGATGATATTCCAGTGCGCCTAGATCTAGTTTGGGTAAATAAAAGGATACACTTTTATCAAAATTTGAAAACATTAAAAAATAATCCTAATGAGTGTGTACATGATTTCAATACTAGGGTTAATAATAATTTGACTAGATTAATAAATAACATAAGTCCTAGTGATGAGTCTTGTTTAATTAAATAATTTGATGCTTTTGAAAAAAGGAAGCTTATTTTTTGAGAGACAAGGTCCCTAAGACTTTGAGGTAAGATTTATCTATTGAAATTTAGATAGAGAATAGTATAACAGAAACTGGGAAGCCTCCCAAGAGAGTAGGTGTCAAGTTGGTGAATCCAAAAAAGCCTCAAGAAAGTAAATATATATATTTAGAAGAGGTGGTAAAAACCTTAGTTGGGGTAGTCAAGGAGATTTAATACAAACTTGCTAGAGAAGAAAAAGGGTTCACACTAAATCCTCAAGCTCAACATCAATCCCTTGGACATAATAGATTTTGGAATCATCCCAAAGGATATGACTGAGATGAGGACAAAGGAAAGGGACCTATGGATTCAATAAATAAACAACATGCTTTTTGAGACAACAAATAAGTCCCTGATACTTTTATGGAAAGAGTTTCTAAAATAGAAGAATAACACATTATTGGTTGGTGTGACAAATTTTTGTTGCCTCACCCTCCTTGTGAGTAGTCTAATGAAAATGTTGATGATGATGAAGCTAATTTTGGTGATGTATGTATGATGGATTTTCCCAAATATTTAATGAAAAGGGCTTCTTCTATTAACCTCCTTTGTGTAATAATGGTGGAATATTTTTAAGCTTACACTAATTATGTATTCTCCCCCCTTATGTAGTTAATGATAATATTGATATGGCTCAATCTTTTGAGATCCAAAATAATAAATTTGAATATATAAGAGCAATAATGATTAAAATTTTTTATGGTGAAATTCCACCAGGGGAGGATGGGAATATATTAATAAATATTTTTGTTCCCAAGAAAAAGAATATAATCCATGTAACAGACAAAGTAGGGGACCTATCCCAGCTACCAAGGAAAAAATTCCTATCTTGACTAATGTCCTAAAGGATACTCCCAAGAGAAATATACTAGACAAAGGCCCTATTATTACTCCAAATTCCAGTAATTCTTCTCTAACCCAAACAATAAAGAATAATATTCCAACAGAAAAAGTAGTCACCCTTGTCCCCAATACATCCCTACCCAAGTATATAACATGTGATATGGCCGATATTTTAAGCCAAATAAAAACTATTGTCCCTATTGTAGAATTGCTAATAATTCTAGGACATAGAAGAAGAGAATTTGAATATTTGGGACTGAAGGAGGTTGTAGTTGTGAAAATGAGAACTGCTAGTAACATGGATACTTCTCCTACTATTGCAGAGGCTAAAATCAAAGAAGATCATGAAGACACTGAGTTGCCTCATGAAATATACTTGGAAACCTCCCTTATTGAACCATAATTGGATGTGAATCCTTTCTATACCGCCTTAATTTTCAATATAAGTCTTCTCCACAATTATATGTTTGACTCAGGAGCTTATTTTAACATTATTCCATTTTTAGTCATGAATGATTTAGATATCAAAATAAAAACTGCTCTTGGGAAATGTTTTACCATGGATTTAAGAGAGGTATCTGTTATTGAATATGTAAAAGGTTTGATAGTACAAATTATTTCTTATCCTAGAAAATATTTAACTATGAATATGGTTATAGTTGACTACCTTGCCAAATGGGGCATGTTGTTATCCAAAAATGGGCAACCAATGTACAAGGTAGTGTTCAAATGGACATGTATTTTGCTTACATACCCTTGGAAGGAAAGATAATCAAGATGCATAAAGAGGAAAAAATGTTACACCTCATTGAAGACCCTCTGAATGTTTCTTATGAAGTATTATTTGTTGATACAAAACTGGGTAACTTTATAGGTTGTTCTAATTTTGAAGATCAATGTATGGATACAAATGCACACCTTGAAGATACTAATGTCCCATGGAATATGAATTTTTATGGAGAATGTTGTGGTATTGGAAATGGGGTTGGAGTGGTTTTGAATTCTCTAAACCATGGTTCTTTCAATTTCTCCTTCAAATTAAAATTTGAATGTACCAATAATATAAATGAGTATGAAACATTGCTCCTTGGTTTAAGATTTATATGGAAACATGGGATTAAAGATCTTATTATGTTGAGCATGGAAAATTGAATAAGTCTCTGAGAACATAGGTTAGCATCTGTAAGATGCATTACCTAAGAAATGTGCATGAGGACATGCATGAAAGGAGGATAGGGTTTGTGCACTGGATTTGGACAAGAATGCGTGCAAGAGAAAGATTGGACATGTAGGACACTTCACCAGTTTTGGGATGGGAAGCTAAATATAGATTTGGAGTGGTGGTCAAGTAAAGTATAAAGATAAGATTAAAACATGAATACTTGCAATTTAAGCAAAGTCTATTTTGGGAAAATATCTCATGCGAAGGAACATAAAGTAACATGCAAAGTTTTGAGCTATTACTATGATTAGATCTGTAGTTGATAGTATTAGATAGTCTATTATTAGCAAGCTTGCATGCTTTTTATTTATCATGTAAGGGCACATGTCTTTTCTTAACATGTAGCCTATTTTTAGGATGCATGAGTAGTGAAGGGAAACTCCCCACTACCTATAAATATGTATTGATTTGCACAGTATGAGGGCTATAGAGACATATTGTAGAAGAGTTATGCTATTGGTTTATGTGCACGCATGACTTATGGTGACATTATTTTATATGTATTCAGCTACTATGTTTTACAATAATTAATATAATGGATCTACATGGTTGGATGTTGGTTGTTGACATATCTATGACTGGTTCTTGTATGGTAAACCTAATCTTGATTCTTGTATAAGTTATTCTTGCATATGGTTATGATCTAGATTTGGTTATGGTTTATCACTGAATTATTATTATGGATCTGGAATATATATATATATATATATATATATATATATATATATATATATATATATATATATATATATATATACATGTTTGTGTTTATCATGCTAACTCCCTGAAAAATCTTCCATACAAGAAGGACTTGGTACCCACACTTTGGGTGAGTGCTCAGTTTTGGCTAAGTGATGTGTCAGCGTACCTTGGTCTGGTTGGTGAAATAAAAGGCTACATTTTGGTTCCATTTCTGGGACCTCTTTTGAATTTGTTTGAAGGATGTTGCATGATGAAGATGTACCGGTTGACTTTGTACAACATTAAGGATTTGTTAGAGAATTTAGATCAATATTTTTCTCACCGATTTAAAATTGGACCTGAATTTGATTCATGCACATGGTTCAAACAAAATTTGTTACATGAGCTCTATGAGGAATTCTTTTCCTATTTCCCTATAAAGTGTACGAGTGGATGATAGTATACACATCAAATAGAAATTGGAGGCATAGAGCACTTGTTTGGACATAAGAACATTTCCAAACTTTGCATGATGCTGATATGAGTTGGACATGCACTATACATCACTGGTGGAGTGGTGTTTTGAATAGCTACATTTTGGAGTACGTAGTTTCTAGATATTCCTATCTATACGCTATTGAGTTTCAGTTCTTGTGCAAACCTAGAGGATCTTATTTGCAAGCTATCACTTTAGCAATTAAGATCTTGATTGTGATCATGGATTTGGAATACCGTATTATGGCTAGCTAAACCCCACCACACATGGGGGTAAGAGCAGGTGTGGTGAAAGATGGAGGACCTGACAGTAGAGAGAAGAAAGGTGGCTTAAGTTTAATTCAACGCATGAGAGGGACTTGATAAAAAAACATGAAATTGTGGAACAAATGGTGTTGTAGAGAGAGATGGATTGCAAAGGATTTGGATCTCACATCGAAGACATGGAGCCAAAGCATCTAGAACTCCCCAATTTGGGTAAGCATGACAGAGAACCCTCTTTGGTTTTAAATGAAAGAGCATCTGAGGAAAGACTATGAACTGTGGGTATGCATCTGATGCTACATGGAGACCCAACCCTTGCACTTGGTGTTCTAGTTCTTGAGATATTTTTTAAGAATATGGATGGTATAAATGATTTGGTAACGATAAATAAATTTCATTCTCACTTAAATTTAGGTGTGAATTAGATAGCACATTTATCTATGGTGACACAAATGTTGTCTTTGTTATTTAGAGGTCTGGTTGGAGGTATATTTTATGTCACATCATCAACACAGAATGTGGGTGCATAGAATGTTGGTATTACATCTGGAAGTAGTACAACTTCATAGATCATGGGAGTTCAGTTTACCACAACTGTTGGGACATAAGGAAGTACATCCTCTGGTCCATTTCCCACCATAAGAGGGGGATCAAGAGGATCAGGTGGTTAAATTTAGGTGTGAATTAGATAGCACATTTATCTATGGTGATGAAAATGTTGTCTTTATTATTTAGAGGTCTGGTTGGAGGTATATTTTATGTCACATCATCAACAAAGAACATGGGTGCGTAGAACGTTGGTATTACATCTAGAAGTAATAAAACTTTGCAGATCATGGGAGTTCAGTTTAGCACAACTGTTGGGACATAAGGAAGTACATCCTCTGGTCCATTTCCCACCATAGGAGGGGGATCAAGAGGATCAGGTGGTTTAATATCTAGTGTATCTGGTGGTTTTGGAGGAGGAGGGAACACATGAGGTAACACCGATTTTGGATTTGGTGGGCATGGTCAGCACCAACCCCAAAAAGTATATTTTGAGATGTCCCTTCACTACTAGAGTATATGGGAATTGAATATGTAGCTGAGCACATGCATATGTGTGAGATACTATGGCACGTTAATGGGATTATAGCTCCAGAGCGTAAGGTAAGTCAGTTCACTACTACTTTACAAGGGCACACACATAGTTAGTATAGGAAATATGATCCAAACTAGAATTCTGTAGACTGCACTACATTTTGTGATGCTTTCCTAGCAGAGTTCCATATACTTGATTTTGAGTAGAAGGGCATCAATGCATTGAAGGATACTAAGCATGGCATGGCTGAGAGCATGAGGGAATATGATGGGTGTTTTAAAACTTTGTTATCTAAGGTGTCTTATGATATTCACCCTAGCTAGCATGCTCAGTGGTTTGTTGGGGGTTCGATCACACATTTTAAAAGGGCGCTCTCACATAAGACTTATACAAACCCACACAAGGTGATTGAGGTAGCTATGCATGATGAGGTAGTTGGGAATGTAGACACTAGAGTTAGCCCATTTTTGGAAGCTCAAATTACATATATGGAAAAACAATTAGAAAAATTATCAGCTAATTTAGTTCATGAGACACACAGTGGTATTTGGTGTATAAATTACGAGGTGGAAGGGCATACCAAGGACATTTTCCCTCATAAATGGGTGTGTGCCATGTTTCTAAATTATGAAATCTGTCATTTAAATCATAATTCAAGTAGGTTCCCCTTGTTGTAATGCTTGATCAAAAATAATGTGTAATGCTATTGTAAAATTTATAATTCTACCACTCATGATACAAAGAATTTCAGATTGATTGAACAAATTTATGATGCTATTGAAACTAGTGTACGCCAAAACATTGTTACAAACAATTATAAGGAACAAGGTGAGAATCATCATCATAATAACAATGAAGTGCACTCTGATGGAGGTGGTAGAGGTAGAGGTTACCATGGAGGATTCAGAGTCTGAGGTCATGGCAGTGAAAGAAGTGAGTTCCTCATAGAACATGTGACACATGTGGATCCCTTGACCATTATAAACATGAATTCCTTGAGAACATTATTTTCTCGTGGTGTGGAAATGGTCACAAGTTTGAGGAATGCCCATATTTGTATGAGCATATGAGAAAAAAACATAAACAAGATAACGGTGCAAGAATGGTTAAAATACAATGCACTGTGGAAGACCAATGGATGCCAAAGGTAGTGTCTGACCCTGAGATATGGCCTATGTTGGTTACTAAACACACTGAGGTGGCGTACACCAAGGAACTTCCAAAGAAGAAGCCTATTATTACAGAACAAGAGGTATTGCATGTAAAGTATCTAGACCCTACCCATCAGAATGAAGTTTATCAAGAAACTATGGAGGTTATTAGAAACTTACAGGGTGAGATATAATGCTTGAAGGAAAAGTCATACAAGATGGAGAAGGAAAAATTAGTTGAGCTTCCCTAGGAATATGTTGATGAATTGAAGGATGTTTGTAAGCTATTACACTAAGAGAACATCATTCCTTTATTAGGGGAATGGTTAAGGGAGAAGATACCATGCCCTAGAGTTGAGCGCAAGAGACAGATATTGCATGTGAACTTACCTCCTCATAGTCTTGATAATGAAAAAGAAATCACTTTGAATTTTGTTGTTGATGGGTGGATGCTGAGTAATATACTGATTGACACATGTATGAAAGTGAATGTACTCACTCTAGATGCATGGAATTAGATGGGGAGACCACCATTACATCCATCTTCAAATGTGTTGTTTATGGAAAATAGGAATAGAACTACACCCATTGGAGTCTTGAAGGATGCTACTATTACTATACGAGGGGCCAAGTTTACTAGGGACTTTGAGGTTTTGGAGCTTCAAGAGGTAGACAATTTTCCAGCATTACTTTGGTACCCTTGGTGTTATGCGAATAATTTTGATCTGCACTTTAATAAAGGATATATTAATTTCGAGAATAAGGAAGAGTGCATGATTATACCTTTGGTAGATAGAAAATTTGTACCCTATGTAGAATCTTTGAGTGAAGATTATTTGAATAGAATTTATGTGCACATTATTAGAGATCCTGAAGTTCTTGAGTCATCAAAGGAAGGAGTTATTTAATGGGATGATGCACAATCTATGAGTGATATAACCAGTTTTCATGTGACAAATGAGCTCATGGGACTTATTAAATGGTTGGATGTGAGATAAAAATTATAGTGACATGCATAGTCATGCAGTACTATATTAGGTGCTTAGGCAGTACCCAGGTACCCAGGTACACTTGTGAAGGGAATCCTGATGTGTTTTTACATGAAATGAAAGCCTAGTGGTTAAATCAAGTGGAAAGAAGGAATATGTTGATATATAAAGTGACACTCTTGGTCAAAGAAGAATTAGAAAAGTTATTAGTTGTGGATTTCATAAAACCTATTGACTATTCAGAATGGATCTCTAACATAGTCCTAGTACAGAAAAAAACTGTTGGGGTAAGGATCTGCATGGATTTCCATGACATCAACAAAGCATGTCCTAAAGATGATTTTCCCCTACTTAACATTGACATGATAGTCGATTCAACAAATGGCTATGAAATGTTGTCCTTGATGGATGGTTTTTCAGGTTATAACCAGATACAAATTATCGAGGAAGATCAACATACAACAACATTCATCACCCCTTGGGGAACATTCTACTACAAATTCATGCCCTTTGGGCTTAAAAATGCTGGGGCTACTTATCATTGGGCCATGATGGTTATCTTCCATGACATGATAAGTGACATCATGGAGGATTATGTTGATGATATCCTAGAAAAATCTAAGAGTAGAAAAGAACACCCTGAAGTGTTGAGGCATATCTTTTAGTGTCTAAGAGACTATAAGGTTCACTTGAACCCTAAGAAATGTGTCTTTAGTGTATTATCAGAAAATATCATAGGGTTTGTTGTCTCACAAAGAGGGATTGAAGTGGTTCCTGCCAAGGTTACGACTATCACAGAAATGCCACAACCTACCACTCTCAAGTAGCTAAGGATTCTACAAGGAAATATTCAGGAAATCCGTCACTTTATCTCGCAACTTGCGGATAAGTGCCACCCCTTTACTCATTTTCTCAAGAAATATGTCACATTCAATTGGGTACCTGATTGTCAAAAAGCCTTTGCGTTACTCAAACAGTACTTGTCCAACCCACCTGTGCTAATGCCACCTCCCCCTAGTGAACCTCTTCTCTTATACATTTCCGCTACCCAGTTTTCCATTGGTGCATTACTTGCTCAATATGACTTATCCCATAAAGAGAGAGTAGTTTACTATCTTAGCTGCACCTTGATCACATACGAACTGAATTATCCCCAAATAGAAAAGGCCTGCTTGGTGGTTGTATTCACATTTCAAAATCTTCGCCATTATCTCTTGAATAATAAGACCAAGCTCATATCAAAATTCGAACCTCTCAATTACCTTTTACCCAAACCCACCCTCACAGGCCGAATGGCTAATTGGATCATCCTCTTAAGTGAGTTAGACATTGATTTTGTAAATAAGAAGTCTTTAAAAGGATAGGTACTGGACAATCAGTTGGCAGAAGCTCCTCTCATAGGAATGGAACTGTTGAGGATGAATCGCAACACCCCTGAATGTCTGAAACACGATGGGTTGAGACTCTCAGTGCGATTGCATAACATGGAGCTTTTCCTAAGTGTGGGACCTTACGAAATCGGAAAAGCTCTCCGGATGAAGGCCGGTTCCTATTCCTCTGTTCAGATGCACATGTAGAAGATGCAGAGGGTTTACTAAAAACCTAATCTAACTTGCCAAGGAGATAGGGGTAAGAAAATTCATAAAATAAAACCTAAACTACAAAGGTGATGCACCGAGGAATGAAGAACACCTGTCTTGCCAAATAAACACAGACCATTAAAATGCAATGCAAGATCATGCACAGATAGCCAGATCCACAATGGAAGATCAAGGGGATGCAAATGAATACATAGAGGTTTGAGAATCATCCACATACATGCATTATTTTTCTCCAAAGATTGATACAACACACTGCAAAATGCCAAATAAACAAGGTTGCATTACAGTTTCAAATGGGAGGTTTTAACTCCACAAGTTCACCTGCCAAAGAGAAGAAGGGAGGGGAGAAACAGAAATGTCCAACCTTTAGAAAGAAGCCCCTCCTTACAATTTATAGGAAGAATGAGAGAGAAAAGAGAGAGGAATTTGAAATCTACCCCAACCACCTCTAGAATGCACTTAACTCATCTCATAATGATGGCAGGTGAGAACCCAATGAACCCAAAAGTGGCGAACTATATTTTGCATTTTTAAGAATTTTTTCTCACCTAATTAAAGATATCCAATCGTAGTTAGACAAAGGACCTTGTAAGATTTCCGAAAAGTCCAATCTTGCATGAATCCGAGCTCCCAGTCAAAAGTTATGGCCATCTGAATATCTGCGCTAGGGTCTGCTTCCTATCAGCGCTCAAAATGTTGCGCCTCTTGAAGGTGCACCAAGGGCGCATTCATGTGTGTGTCGTCATCCTCTTCCATGCACCAAGGGTGCATACATTTCATTGTCGACACTCATTTCTGTGTGCCACTTCTGTGCGCCAAGGGCGCATATATTTCATTGTCGACACTCATTTCTATGCGCCACTTCTGTGTGCCAAGGGCGCATACATTTCATTTTCGACACTCATTTCTGTGTGCCACTTCTATGCCCCAAGGGTGCATACATTTCATTGTCGACACTCATTTCTGTGCACCACTTTTGTGTGCCAAGGGTGCATACATTTCATTGTCGACACTCATTTCTATGTGCCACTTCTGTGCGCCAAGGGCGCATACATTTCATTGTCGACACTCATTTCTATGTGCCACTTCTGTGCACCAGGGATTTGAGCTTCTTTGATCTCTAGAATCTTCTTCTTGTCTATATCTACCTGGGGAAGATATATAAAACAATTTGGCAACTCAATGGGATCACCTGCCTGCTAGGTAGAAGATTAGTGGCGTTTTAGCAATCCATTGGGCATGGAGTCATAAGCAATAACCTGAAACCAACCTGATATCTGATCCCGAACTTGATACCGAAACTTCTTCCTTACCAGCATTTTGAATGCTAGAAAACATCCTGAGAGCAACAAAACCTATGCCGGAGCACTTAGGGAAACAGAAACCTAACTACCACAAGACAATGTGCATACACACTTAGAGGAATTGAAATCTAGGCTAATATTTACAAGGGTAAACCCTTTTCTTTTAGTAGCAATGTTTAATATGGATTTCGTTAACCAGAATCGGGAATTCTCCTCCATCTAAAGTAGACAATTGGAAGGCATTACTACTTTTACATCCCGTGACCATGTAGGGGCCACTCCAAATGGCATCAAACTTGGAATGCCTCCCTGGTTTTGCCCGATCTGCATCCCATTTCAGAACTAGGTCTCCTTCCTGGAAGGTCCTTGCTCTTGCTTTCTTATCAAACCATCTTTTTACTAAGGCCTAATCTTTCTCAATTGTTTGAACTGCATGTTCTCTAATTTCTTCCAATTCCATCAACTCTGCATACCTAGCCTCCATTGGTTCGAACTTAGCCAACTCCAACTACTTCATGAACTCCAATGTAGGTAGTTCTAATGATATAGGCAATACTGCCTCTTTTCCATAGACCAAATTGTAAGGGGAATTACCTGTAGACCTCTTTGGTGTTATTTTGTCAGCACATAATGCTGATTTTAGCTTGGTATGCCATGTTCTTTGATTTTCGTCAATAGTCCTCCTGATGATTCTTAGCAAATTTTTGTTCGTAGACTCTGCCTGTCCATTACCCTGCGGGTAATAATTTGAAGAGGTGCTCAAATAGATTCCATTCTTGACAGCCCATTCTATAATCTTGGAACCTATAAATGCCAATGCATTGTCTGATATGATAGTGGCCGGCACACCGAACCTGGTCACTATTCCTTCATAAAAGTCTAGTATGTTAGACTCATTTGCTTCCTTGAGCGCTACTGCTTCGGTCCACTTGGTGAAATAGTCCGTTGCCGTGAGAATCCACTTGTGGCCTTGGCTTGAGTTTGGATTGATGACCCCGATGAAGTCCAATCCCCATTGCATAAATGGTTGGTCAACCAGAATTGGGTGCAATGGAAGCGTTGCTAGTCTTTCTTTACCTGTGAAGAGTGCACATTTCCTACACTTTCTTATCCATATATAGCAGTCGCTGAAGACTATTGGCCAATAATACCCTGCCTTCATTATCTTGAGAGCTGTTACTTGTGGGGAAAAATTTCCTCCAGAATCTCCATCGTGAAAATATCGTAACACCCTCTCAATTTGGCCTGTCCCAATGCACCTCAATAGAACTCCATTGATGTCTTTCTTAAACAAAACACCACCAACAAGCACATATGGAATGGCTTGTAATCTGAAGTATCTCCTCTTTGCTTTTCTCATTTCTGGAGGGCATAGGCCTGTCTGTAGGAAGTGTATCACATTCTGAGTCCAACAGGGAGTGGGCACATCATCATTTTCTTGTTCTTGGTTATCCTGTAGTACCAAGACAACCTCTTTTTCATCACCTGCTTCAACTTGTTGACTTAAGGCTAGCTGCTCACATAGTCCCTTCCCATGTACTAGTTTGGTGACCTTGATCTCGATGTCATATTCCATGACATGAGTTATCCATCCTGCATGTTTCTCATTCAGATCCTTGTTTAGAAGGAAGTCCCTGACTCCCGCATGAGAGACCAATAATTGGATCTTGTTGTTTGAGACTAGGTGCTTGAATTTCTTTAAGCTTTTGATTACTGCAAGGACATGCTTTTCAATGAAAGAGTACCTAGTTTCATATTCCTCCAAGCCTTGACTGAAGAAAGTAACTGGTTGTTCTAATCCTCCTTTGTTTTGTTGTACCAGGATTGCAGAAATCGTGTCCCCACCACCAAAGGCATATAGCACGATGTCCTTGGAGAAGTCTGGATTGACGAGAGTCGGAGCTTGGGATATAGCCTTTTTTATTGCCTCAAAACTTGCCTTGCCTTCAGATGTCCACTTAAATGCCATGCTCTTCTTTAACATTAGCGTTATTGGTTTTACGAGAGATGCAAAGTTTGGAACAAATCTGTGGACAAAATTGATCCTTCCCAAGAAGCTTTGAAGAGCCTTCTTGTGACTTGGAAAAGGTAATGCTTGAATTGCTTCAACTCTTTCTGGGTCAATCGTCAACCCCTCCCTTGAAACAATATGGCCTAGAAGTTTTCCCTTTTGAGCCAAAAATATGCATTTTTTGGGATTCAAAGATACCCCAAATCTTCTACACCTCTGAAATACTTGCCTCAAATAACAGAGGTGATCCACTACATTTTTTGAGAGTACAGTGATGTCGTCAAGATATATCAAAACTATTTTATTGATCAACCCCTTAAATGCCATATCCATTGCCCTTTCGAAAGTGGCTCCAGCATTTGATAGCCCAAATGGCATTTTTTTTTAGGCATAGGTTCCCCATTTGGTGGTGAAAGTCATCTTGAATTGGTCATCTTCTTTCACCATCACCTGATTGTACCTTGAGTAGCCATCTAGGAGAGAGAATCTATCTGAACCGGATACTACTTGCAATATTTGTTCCATTGAAGGAAGTGGGTAATGATCTTTGAGAGATGCCCTGTTTAGGTCTCGGAAATCCACACACAACCTGATTTCTCCACTCTTCTTCCTGACCGGAACCAAGTTTGCAACCTAGCTTGAGTGCTTGATCGGGAATATAATGCTTGCCTCTATTAGCTTATTTAGCTCTCTCTTCATTAGAGGCTCAATGTGAGGGTTGACTGGTCTCTGTTTCTGCCTGATGGGCTTAGCATCTGGATCCAATTCTATGGTATGTTGTGCCAAATTTAGATCGAATCCTCTTAAGTCTTCATAGCTCCAGGCGAAGACATCTGGAAATTATTGGCAAAGGTGCATGAAATCTGATTTCTCTTACTCAGCGGCCACTTTACCAATTTGAAGTATTTTGCCTTCCCCAACCAAAATTGGCTCTGAATCTTCTCTCTTGACCTGTATGTTAGCCTTTTCCTTACGGAACTGGTCGTTAGGGTTGAAGATAGACTCCAACGTTACTAAACCATTAGGAAGCTTGTTTTTCCGCAGCTGCACTACTTGATCCCCATACTGCTGCTCTAGCCTATCCTGATTTCTAGCTGAGAATTCAGCTTCTTCTTGTAAGAAATTGACGATCTGTTGATCATTCTCAAATACCTGCCAACTTGTGTTATTCTCTAGAACCACTGGCCTTAAAATCACATGGATATGTGGCTGTGTTTTTTCTCCTTCTGATGTTGTCAACCACATCAAATGTTGTTCTAACTGCTGCAAGTCTATCTGTGGCTTCATTTTTCTTCCTAGGTATGGACACAATGTTAAAAGCTTCAAAATCCTCAATGAGGTCCCATACCCTATTCTTGTAGCTCTTTAGTAGGTCATTCTTTGTAGTATGTTGTCCCCTGATTTGGTTGACGATTAGCTCGCTATCTCCAAACACCTGTAAGTTCTTTATACCCCTTTTCTTGGCCCAATGAAGTCCATGAATCAAGGCCTCATATTCAGACTGTGTTGTTTGAACAAGAAAACTGGAAACGAAAAGATGAATAATACTTTGATGTCTTGTGGTGAAATCAACACTGCACCACCTCTAGCACCTTGTCTGCTTCTCGAACCATCGAAGAATAATTTCCAAAATTTGCTTTCATCCTTTTGTTCAGGCTAAAAGATGTCAGGAATGGGTGGATTTTCTTCGTGTACAAAATACACACCCAATTTAGATTCTTCAATTTCCTTGTATGGGTCAAATTCATGACTTTTGCTTGCCCATTCATCCAAAGTTAAATCAGGAATTCCCTCGACCTTAGTACCTGTTTCTAGATCATTTGAACACTCCTCCTGATCAAAATCTGAGCAATTTTCATTGATAAGATATGGTACATGAGGCTCAATATGGAAATTGGTAATTGGTTCTGACCTGATTGTTGCTTTGGCTCCATACCTTGTCCTAAAAATCATGTGTGACCAATCTGCAGATAAATATCCACCGATTTTTGCAGTGAAGTCCCTTAATAGACACAATGCAAAGAGTGGCGGAAGGTCAATCACAGACACATCTTACAGAACTGTAACATTAGGACATGAATGTAGTGTTAGGCTTAACCCCTTGATGACCCCAAATGTTCCCACTACCGTTCCATCTAGCTGCACTACTCCTTTCAACATTGGTTCATACTTCAAACCTAGTTGATTCCACTATTTGCTTCGGCATCACTAAACTACTCGCCCCAGAATCTATCATGTAGTTGTGTACCAAGTGGTTTCCAACAATCAATGAAACATAGAATGGTGGAGGCTTCAAATTTTTTCTTGTCTGGCCCCCATCATGTTGCACTGCATTAGTGAGAACTTTCTCATGCCCCTGGTTTGATACATTTGTGGCAGACCAATTAGCCATTACAACTTGCAATAAATCTCATTGCCTTGGGATCGCCAGTGATTCCCACATGGAAATGTTCACATGTGTCTTCTTCATTTGATCGATGATGTTGAAGGGGGATGAATTGTCCTTTTACTGTCCCTTACTTGGTGCAAACTTTTCTGGAGCTTGAACAGGTGCGTGTGTTGCTACAACAGGTACCTTAGGCTGATTTTGCACATTTGGAGTTGTGTTTAGTCTACTGACCCCTTGTTGTGTAAGAGTGGGTTGAGAAACAATTGGATTAGATGGTTGTCCCTCTTCTATGCTTCTCTTCTTTGACCGCGTGTGTTGGCAGCCATGCCTTGAAAAGGCTATTGGTTAACTCCATAGAAGTCTTCCGTTTGCCAATTGGCCAATGTGGTTTCTGTTGGAGGTCCTTCTTGTTGCGTTTCTTGCTACTGGTTCCCTTCTTGGCTTACTTCTTGAGGCACACCAATGGTTTGCACCATCAAGGCCTGATTCAGTGCACCATTGAAACATGCTGACTGATTGTGGGGTAAATTGTAAGGGTAACACCATTCATACTCTTGTGCCATGTTGTTTTGCATTGGAACCAAGGCTCTTGAGGATGTTGTTGCATTTGGATCATACGGTCAAAATGGACTGACAACTTGAGGTTGTCCTTGGTTTTGGTTTTTATTTGTAGCTTGAGGTGGTGGTCTATTTTATTGGTATGAGGGCCTAGCTTGGTACTGTGCTTGAGGTTAATATGGTCTAGCACTTTGAGCTTGTTGTCTCTTTTGATAGTCACTAGCTCATTTACAAGGTTCTGCAGCTGTTTCATAACCTCCTATAATTCCTTTGAAGTATTTGAAGAAGTTGACGCCTCATTACTGATTTGATTTCTAGGAGTTGGAATGGGATTCAACTCTGGTGCTTGACTGGTTGTAGGATTTCCCATATCTGGATAGAGAGGCATTGGTGGCCTTGGTGCAAGCTTGCCAGCTTGGATCAAACAGTTCTCTGCTCTGATAGCTGTGTCGTAGGCCCCTGACAGCATTGTCCCTCCCATTGATTGGATCATCATGGCTATGTCTGAATTTATAGCCTTTAAGAAATAAAGGAATGCTCCTTCGGCGGTTGGTCTAACGGCTATTGGAATCCTATCCCATGTCCGTTGGAACCTGAAGTTGAAATCTATCATTTGTTCTTTAGGAGCCCTTTTGATTGTTGTCAGCTGTTCCAATAAAGATAAATTGTCCGCCCTCTCCCCGAATTGGTTGCAAAGAGCTGAACAAAGTTGGTTCCAATTCGTAATAGACCCTGCTGTTAGGCTCCTAAACCATTGTAAGGCCTTACCTTTGAAAGATGAAGCCAACAGCTTGACTGCAACATCCATTTCATTTATTTCGTGGATTGCACATGCATTAGCAATATCTTGGATGTGATCAATAGGAGTAGTATGATTTTCTCCTGTGAAATAGGGTATATTCTTTAGCGCTGCAACTGGAATTTGATTCTGAGCATTTAGGGCAAGTGGACTACTGCCCGTGAAATTGACAAAGGGATTCGGTGGTAGATGCGCCATTATGATTGGCCTAAGAACCCTGGTTGATGTGAGAAAAGGCCTACCAGGTGGAGGTGTAGACAAAGTCCTGTTAGGTGGAGATGGTGATCTTTTTGGTCTTCTTCCTCTCCTTCCTCTACCTAGTGAAAGTTGCAAGTGGTAAAATAGCCCCTCTTCTCTAGTATTAGACCTGGTTTGAATTCTTCTCATATGCCTGGGCAACTTGTGCTACTACTCCACTGAAATCTATCCCTTCGGAGTCGCTAGATGTGTTAGATAACAAGCTTCTAAAAGGCTGGATTTTGCCAAGTTACACACCAAACTTGAAAATATTGAAAATATAATGTAAAAATTGAAGGACCAAGAGGAAACAATCTTCAATCCTGGAATTTGGGCCTTGTTGTGCAGTTTGGATCCCCGAAAGGTACAGGAATGGAACTCAGTCATGCGATGCAACTCACAAAACCTGAATTGCCATGTGTCAGAACTTGGAACATGCCCGACACACCTGGAAAACCTGAAATGACTATTGGGTCTGCTTTGATGTTCTCGGACCTCAAAAACCCGAAACACTAAAAAGCATGAAATTTTGAAAGTCAAAATATCAAAAATCTAAAGATACCCTTTTGAAGATTATCCCCTAGATCTACCAACTGGTGAAATTTTGACTTGTTTTGAGCAAGATAAGCCCTTGAAAACTGATTTCGGAGTTCAGCCTGGAAGGTTGCAAAATCTGAAATTTTAAAACTTGTAATTTCTTAGTCCGAATTTCATGAAAACTCCTTCAAATTTTATCGAATGACCTCTTGGTCCCACCGGGCATGCAAAAACTATTGGTGATGAATCACAACACCCCTGGGACTCTACAACTGCGATGGGTTGAGAATCTCAGTGCGATTGCACAACATGGAGCTTTTCCCAAGTGTGGGACCTTGCGAAATCAGAAAAGCTCTCCGAATGAAGGCCGGCTCCTATTCCTCTATTCAGATGCACAAATAAAATGCAGAGGGTTTACAAAAAAAACCTAATCTAACTTGCCAAGGAGACAGGGTAAGAAAATGCATAAAAATAAAACCTAAACTACAAAGGTGATGCACCGAGGAATGTTAGAACACTCTGTTTTGCAAATTTAACACAGACCACATAGATGCAATACAAACATCATGCACAGGTAACCAAACCACAATAAGAGATCAAAATGCAGCAATGAATACATGAGAGGGTTGAGAATCAATCACAAACATATATATATATATTGCTCAAGAGTTGATACAGTACATTGCAATGGCCAAGAGGCAAAAAGACTGGCATTACAACCCATATGGGAGGTTTGAAAGCTCCACAAATTCTCTTGCAAGCAAGGGAAGAAGGGAGGATGCAAAACAAAAATGTCCAACCCTTTACAAAGAGCCTCTCCTTACCATTTATATGAGGAAAAAAAGAGGGAGAGAGAGGATGATTCGAATTCTGCCCCAACCACCTCCAAGACTGCACCTAACTCATTTCATAATATGGCGGTAGGTGAGAATCTCAACAACCCAACAAGTGGCGAAGTGTATTTTACATTTTTGAAGAACTTGTTCCCACCCAATTAAAGATATCTAGTCGTAGTTGGGTAGAGGACACCGTAGAGCTTTCCGAAAAGTCTTGCACCTTGCGTGAATCCGAGCTCCCTGCCAAAAAGTTATGGCGATCTGAATATTTCCCTACGTCAGGGTCTTCTGCCTGTCGGGTTCGGGGTTCTCCTCTGCATTTGCATCGGGTTTGGAGGATGCCTCGACATGTGTTTGATGTTTGTGTTTTCCCGAAACCTACTTCTGCCAGTATTTCCAAGTTTTCCTTTGTTTCGGGGTCGGAAAATGGACCTGCATGCGCATCAGGTTTGGAAAGTGGCTCGACATGTGTTTGATGTTTGGCGTTTTCCCACCCGCTACTGTGCGCCCGCAACTTGTCCTTTTCCAACTCCGTGTCATGCGCCATTTCGGGGTCAGAAAATGGACCTGCATGCACTTTTCGGGTTTGTGGAAACTGGCTCGAGCATCAGGGCACCCTTGTGATTTGCCTTCATGTCTCATGTTTCCCGACTCCCGAGACCTGATTTGCCTAGGAAGTGTTTCGGGTTTTCGGAACTCTCAAGCATCCGACATCCCTTGCGATTTGCATGTCATGTCGCCATGTTTCGAAACCCGAAACTCCGAATTATCTTCTTTGTTGTCGGGTTTTCTAACCCCTCTGACATATCTTCTTTGTGTTGATCTATATTTACCCGGGAGTAAATATATACAACAGTGTCCACAAAAGAATTCAATCCTTTCATTAAAATGCACGAAGTTGATCAGGGTTTTATCATGTCTTTAGCAGATCTAGCTTTGTTTTGAGAACATTTCCATGGATCTGGAGTAGTGACAACTGCTCATTGAGTTCCAACTGGATAATGTCATACCTTGATCATATTTGGTCACAAAGCCTCGTGTACAAATATCATATATAAAGTATGAGGATATCTCCATCACTAGCCTTAGGCTAGCTATTAGGGGCATGCAATATAGAGTTCAATTGCGAGTCCTTAGTTGACAGGCACAACTTATCATAAAAGTAGGTTGATGATGAGTACAAGGATCAAAGACCCTCTTGACGAAACTTATTCCACTCCCTCAGTTCCTAAATGGCAAACAAGCTTTGATAGGTGTGTTTCATAAAAGGCATATTTTAACGACATACCAAGGTCGCATAATATCCATCCTTGAGATGTCTATGTGCTACTAATGGGTCATGATCTGTATGCATAGCACCTGAAGAAAGATTAAATCTGGATTACTTTATGGTTCATCTACTAGTTTACCTATATACTGATCATAACTTATTTATGTTTGGCATGTGAATTTGTTAATTCCTTTATCCCCTTAGTACGGCCCTATCTGGAAATGCTCTACAAAACAGTACCCTTCCCCAAGAGATCACCCATACTGAATAGAAGGCAACTATTCACCGAATAGAAGACCAAGAAGGACCCAGAGGTTAAACATACTTAACACTCATGGACCAATAGGAATATGATCCACTGTTTGGATGTTGCCACATAACTAAAAAGACAATTAAGGACAATACCAACAATGGTACAATATTGGAGCACCTACTAGTGGCATTGTCTTACACAAAACCAAAACATACAAATTATGATATTCTATCATAACGTTGCATATATTGATATATTGAATATTTTATGATATTACAATAGTTTTAACTATGCCATTTAAGTATGGAATATTTAATACATGCACTTGCGATAAGCCTTACAACCCTGATTGCAATGCCTAAAGCCATTGTCTAAATGGGGCCTGGAGCTCATAGGGATAGCTCAAATCATATCTGTCATAGAGAGATGGATACTGATATCATCCTAGAAGAAATTCGCCAAATGACTAGATTGATTGTAACTCTTACATGATGTCACCGGAGTGTCCAGATATCAAAATAATCATTAATGAAAAATCTAGCAAAATGCCGTTTACAGAGATCCCCTAAGAGGCATATGTCAGGGATATTTTATTGTGTAAATAACACATTTTTAACAAGAATATTTTATACACTTTTATAAAAATTTTGTACGCATATTATGCAGCTACAATATGAAGAAAACACTGATTTATTGACTACCCAATGTACTCAAGAAGTTTTGAATGGCCTCTGCAACAAATGGCTTGTGTAGATTATGGATAATAATCAGGCTACAGGTTAGTTGAATAAGCCGTAATTGATATCTACAGATACATTTAATTTTTTATTAATTAAATATTTAACAAATATCCATATTTAACACCTGGACTGGAAAAGTGACCAGCTATTCACTTGTCTACGAAGACACTAATAAGCCATCATACGAGGTATGGAAGTAGAGCTTCCATCGAATGGGACATACACAACTTAGTGGAGTTAGTAAACAAATTTGATAAAGATTAAGACTATAAGGTTATCTCGCCTAGCAGATTTTATTTCTATTATATGAAAAGCGTTCATACATAAATTGTTAATCTCCTCATATTCTTTCATTTCACTTTTTTACCGAGGAAACCCAACATAATAGATCATTGCAACAGGAATTTGATGTAAGACATCTATTTCTTAAATTAAAATCAAATGAACACCATTGAAGTCAGACTAAATCATCAATTGAGCCAAGTTCGAGGCTAACTGGATTTGTTCCATTAAGACGTGTAATTTTTAAAAATGGATTTTGAGCCTACATAAATTTTAAATAAAACAGATGATGAAGAACTTCGGAAATCTATTATATATTTGCAGGTTGATAAATGATAGGAGTTGGAAGAGGAAGAAGGGAATCAAAGTTATTCATACAAGAACAATGAAGAGGATCACACATATGAAGAGGAAAAGGAAGAGTAAGACGAGGATGAGGACAAATAAGAGGGAGAGGACTAGATCCTGTGGCACATCATGTGATTTGTTTAGTAATTGTGGCATAGTGGGAATTTGTCCCTTTGAGTGAATTTCTAGTGTAATATATGGAGCACAATTATTATAGAATCACTATCGACACAAGTTACTCTTACGGAAGGACTTGGGAACATCGCTACTAATGTCCTAAAAGCATACTAGAACTTTATATTATTCCTAAGTCTAAGAACCCTAATAGGTTGAAAACTATGCTTTGGCCTATTTTCTTTGTCTCTGTTCTGTTCTATTTGGTCTTACACACCCTACAAGCTAGTCATTAACTTGTGTATCTTTCATGGCCATCTGGACACCAGCACTTAGCTAGGACATGAAACATACCAGTTTCCACTCTTTTTCCTACACATAAGTGCATGGCCCCTGATGCCCTTTCTATATTCCTTACATCACGATTTTGGAATCCACTCTTCTTATCTTCTTGGTACATCTGCTTTCAAAACTTATGACCTTAGAAAATTCAAAAACAGTTCGGAAAACAATTACGACAAAAAATCTAAACATTTGGAAGATTTCCCTTTATAGGGATACAGCTACATTCGTTCTCACAACATCATCTTTGGGATTACCTAGAACTAAGCAGTTACTATCATCAGCCACAAAGACTTGCATCCTCTTAGATAAGGACTCTAAAACACTCCAAAGCATGTCAATGCTAGCATCCATTCAAGGGACAAGGGTAGTGCTTTACACAACTTTTAGTTGAAGGTTTGGATAGTTCATTGGTATTCCTAGTCCAGTTGAATTGTTAGTTCTTTACATTGCTACATTCTAGCTTATCAGCCCACTATCAAGTGCTTATCTTGCATTTAAATTGGGTATTGCATTAGGGCACACATATCTAGGCTCTCATGCTCATAAGAACTAAATGTTGTAGATTTCTTTGATTAGATATAGTACATAACCCTTTAGGGTTCATAAGTACAGTCTCGGGGTAGATCTCATTTTGGCGTCTTGTCTAAATCCTCATTCTGCATGTGTTTCTTTAGTAGTAGTATGTTGATATTGGTTTATGGGCTTGTGCGGGTGAACTTATGCTTTTGTGTATTGTACAGTTGTACCGTCGGCACATCTATCAGTGTGAACATCAAGGTGATCAACAGGGAATATGTACGATCATCCACTTGCGACATCACCAGATATACAAAGATGCCAGACCTTTTACGCAATCATGGGCACCCGGATGCCAATCTTTAGCACCCATGCACCCCTGTCCTGTCATGCAATGGTGCCCCTATCTAGCCTTGTTGCGCATGAGCTCACAGAATTTATAGAGGTCAATTACGAAGTTTTTTACATCTTGTATCATCACCAAATGCTAGAATACCCATATCCGTTCTATACTGCGTGGATATCTAGCTAAGTATGTTTTTTTATCTATAGATACATCATGCAAATAGGGTTGAAGGATATACATACATTGTCTAAATCTAAGATATGCCACACACATAATAATGAGAAAAGTTAACAAAACATACATAAAAATCAAGGAAACTAAGTTAGGTGTTAAAAGGGCCTAAAACATCACATTACCACTCTTTTAGAGGGCGACCATTTTCCTGGATAAAAAAATGGTAGCATCATGCAAAATTGATAGACATGAGCATAATAGTGGAAAATAGTGTTTTGAATTTTCAAGAATATAAGGGTTCATATCAAAGGAAAGTAAATAGTCATTTTTAAGGTTTTTTGGTGGTTTGAATTTTTTGATGATATTTTCAAAATCTTAAGATCAATTTGATAAAGAGGTTTCAAAAAACACCACTCAGGAAAAGAAAACAATGGTAAAATAGAAGTAGTCATAATCAAACAGAGTGTCAATAAGTAAAATGAGAATTATCATCATGTCTTACACAATCATAAATAGATCTTGTTATAAGTCAAACAACACATAAAGTAGTTATACAATAATAATATCAGCCTTGAAACAATAATCAATAAACACAAATTAATTAACTAATCCCAAAACAAAAGTAGGTCTTTAAGAAATAAGTGTAATATTTGTAGAGCTTAACCAAAACTCTTGCCCTCGTTGGGGCTCCTAGATCTATCACCTAGTTGACAAAATAAGGGTGGCTGGGGTGGACCTGCATTGGGTGTACCACAAAACTATCTAGATGGCCCCTATCTAGTCAGCTACTTTGGCATAGGCTACCTAACTGATCTCGACGAATGGCTCGATCTCCATGATCTAGAACCTATCGTGCTCATCTTTGATTGTAGAGACAGTACCACTCACTTCTCTAGGGGAATTTCCCTGAAGTAGGCATTCCTATAAAATAAAGCCTCGCCATCGATCCTCATAGCATCATGGATCAAGTCAAAATCTCCAGAGGTAAGGGTTACCTGAAGGGAAATATCACGTTCACTTGTTACTTTACCTAAGTTGGCCTCATTCTATCTCAAGGAGGCAACGTCTTGATCTCTCTCTATGGTAACAGTCTGCACCTAGGCACATGCCTCATCCCTTTGTGCAAGGAGAGCATGTGACCATCCATATACATGGTCCCTTTGGGCCATAACCATCCATACCTAAGTTTGGGACTAGTGTAGGAGGCTCAATATATGAGCCCCCTGTGCTACCATCTCTCACACCTGATTTTGCCATGTAACATTATCACTACCCTGAGTGGCCTGTGCTCGGGCCTGATCTCTCTCTGTTGTCAAAATATGTATCTATGCCTGAGCCTGGTCTCACTTTAATGTGAGGTCCTGTACCTAGGTCCTCACTATATCTCTCTCACCAACCACCTCTAACTAGACAACAATGGCTACCTGTAACTGCTACTGAAGAGCAGTTCATTGCCCACCTACTCTGCTACTCTTTGGGGTATGAAAAGGTGGCCCCTGTGCTAGTAGTACCTACTGAAGAGGGGTATATATCCCCATTGGAATTCCCACTGGGGGAAACTCTATGTCCACGACCTTGTTTATCTATCTTGGCTTGGGCTGGGGGCACTGTCCCTGTGGTTTTTGTGGAAGGGGACCCTATCCCCTATCTCTGACATGCTGGGGCGCATCGTGCCCACCGTCACATCATCATCATCACTATCATCTTTGCCCTCATCACTGCTAGGAGGCCCCACTAGAGGAGGCCTCAAGCCAACATTGTATGCCACTCTGGGAATGCTCAAACGGTGTGGGAGCCACCATGGTACCATGGCCCGTACTCTAATGTAGTGCCTAGATTTCTGATCTATCTAAGCGGCACCCAAATAGTAGGTGCCACATGTCGAAAGATATCGAGTGCTCTGTCATGAGTAATCTTTGGACCCATATTAAAGTGCTCTCTGGCTCTGTGAGTGTACCATCTATCTGGCCCAGGAACATCCTAGGTAAGGCCAAACTACCGCTGACATTTATCCAATCTATACAACTCCCGCATATAGCTATGGCTACCCAAAATAAAATGCTCAATAGTGGTGGTGCTAAGCTCTAGACCATCCTCTGGCCACTGAAAATGTCTGTAAGGTCTCCAGGAAATGGAAGCATGGAGCAACTCATCTAACTCACACTTATAATGGTATTTAACCCCCATGAAGGGTCACACATCATCCCCTACCGGGACCCAACCCATAGTAGAAGGCTCATCGAGAGCTCGACCTCTCAGCACACATAGGGGGTGACCAATAGCAATGTGGTCCCATGCCCAAATCTATAATAAATGAGTAGTTCTTACTATCTTCTGATGGTTATAGGTGATCATATGAAGATCCCAGTGTAAATGTGCTAAAATGTACTGACCCCAGTAGTAAGTCTGTCCCTCCAGCAAGCCCATAATCACTCCTAGGAGTCCCAGTGGAAATGAAGCACCAATCTTGTCAGGGAGTAGAAATATGTTGACAAGATCCATCATGTAAACCACTACATGGTCTAGCTTTGGATCCTCTATGCATCTAAATATTCTGATAGACATCTGGCACTGTAGTATAGTGGGAACACCCAACAAATGTGTGATGTGACACTGAATGTCACTCCAGTGGCTTGTCGTATCGATAAGCTATCCCTAGATCAGGACCCACAGGATAAGCCATACATCCTCTAATGTAATAGTCATCTCCCCAATTGGGAGGCCAAAGCATTGGCTCTCGCTATGCCACCGCTCTGCTATGGCCATCAAGAGGCCATGATCTAAAGTGATATGGGGCATCATGGCCATGTAAGATAGTCCTGTCACGTGTAAAAGGCTCGCCAAGGTTACTCTATCCTCATCATTGAACTGTGCCTCTATCATATCCAAGTGGCCATAGTGCTTGCGAGTCTGGAGAACAGGTAACATACACTGTAAAATCAATGCAAGTGTTAGATGTCTAACATTTCTATAATATTTTTCTAAGGAAAAATAAAGCTTTTAACACATCTAATTTACTAACTACTCTTTTCTTCTAAGTAATCTCACCTTTTCCTTCTATAACTTGGCTATTTTATAGCCAGTTGTCTTTTTCTCAAATGCTTCGAGCGCATACGCCTGTGTGCCCTACACACCCTAACCAATGCATATGCACCCTTTTGGATGCATACATGCACAACCCCTTCTTCTTCTTTTTTGGCATTGGCCATACAGGACGCATACGCACCCATTATGATGCCTACATGCCATCTTTGACACTCACATGTGTGTGTGTTCGTTCAAACTCTAATTGACACTTATGTACACCCTCTATTTTTTTCTATGGGTATGCGTGCATGAACCTACCTTTCCCAATGGATACATGTGTGTGTACCCACTTCTACTAAATAGGTACGCGTATGTGTCCTTGTCACCCATGAATGGATGTGCGTGTGCATGTCCGTATCTAGTTTTGATGCATGTGCGTGTGTGTACCTGTCAATCCGATGTATACGCCTCTGCGCATGCTTCAAAATTTCTCCTACCTACCCTAGAGGAACCCTAAAAAATGGCATTAAATGCATAATTAATAGGGGGGTTAGGGTACTCACGAATGATCCATCCGCTGTGTCCCACATGCACTCCCAGATGTGATCTACATGCCTCATCCTCCTCGGTATCCTCACCATGTCACTCTAGTGCTATCACTCTCACTCACGGTAAAAATTTAGAGAGGTTCTAGTTGAAATGAATTGGTTTTGATTGTTTTACCAACCCCAGGTGAGTATATTAACTCGTCACAATGCCCCTAGGGCATGCTATTCTCTGTCATGATCATTCTAACCTTATTCTATCTGTCATGATAATTTTTTTTGTATTAAAATGATTATTTTTACTAATTTTCACACGCTGGGGCACTTCGTGCTGTCCAACAGTCCCTTCTTCGTCACATTGAGATAATTTATAAATGTTTTAGGTGCCTTTTCCCACCTTTTCCCTCTATTTTTCATCTATTCTTCCCCCGTTGTGATGATTATTTACTAATTTATTTTAAATAATTTATTTTCGACTCATCTTTATTCTTGTGGGCACATATTCTAAGATTTTTGACAGCTTGGCCTACCCACTACTGCCTATGCCTGTGTTTTTGGAAGATCTTTGATCTTTTAAAATTCTTCTGACCGATCAAAAACCTAGAAAAAAATCCAAAAAGATATTTAAAAAAACCACAAAAATAGCAAAAGGGCTTAAAATTGATTAAACCGATCATCTACGGCTGAAATCTGTGTCTATTGCATGGCACTCATCCCAGATCTTGCTGAAATTCTCCAAATCATTTGAAACAATGACTCGCGCATCACCAAAATCTTCAATCCCCTAAACAAGCTATGTTTCTTACTCCATCTATACATTGGGGCACTATCAATTTCCTGGAACTGTTTTCATCATGCACATTGCTTTTTCATAGGACAGAAGTGTCCTCCATCTTCCCCCTTGCATAATACACCTTTCTCGGGGCATCATTCTTCACCCTAGTCATTTATCAAAACATTTGGGACTTCATCTCGATAACAAAATATTTTTGCAACTATCTTGAACGTTGTTGGTTTAAGTGTGTGTGATTGTACTTATTTCCCTGTCAGGTGATTCAGTTTATTTCTCATATTGTATTACATTCATGTATGTTGCATGGAGTTGGTTGTTTTGGCAAAGGATGGTTGTTTGTATCTTTGCTTTTAATGACATTTTACGCTTCTGTCGCATGCTCACATTTTAATAAGGACCCATGAGGAGGATTCTAAGCATTATGATGATTAAAATATTGTTAGCAATTGATTTGCGGATAGCTCACAATCCATTTTCTTCTAGTATCTCATCTTCTCTGAATGCTTTCCTCTCTATTTGTTATTTTTTGCTCATCGACCGAGTTTCTTCGACACCCCATCGACACTCGAGGGGGCATTCATCATCCTTCACCATATTAATTTTTCTTCTACCCCTTCAAATTTTTTCTACTTGCTTGTGTTTGTCTACTTTCTTTGAAGTGACGTCACTTACGTCACCTCAAAGAGGGGAAAATGTAGACACATGTAGTTTGCTCAATACAGTAATATTTCTAATGGTACACTAACACTTCTTCCTTTTGCAAACTGAAGACACATCGCCAGTTAGACCTATCTATCTCCCTTCCTACAACACCCTTTTAGTCATTTTTTCCTCTTATAAACCATTTAAACAGGTAGTTATAGCCTCGTTCTAACTAAATTAGCTTCTTATTATCTTCTAGCTCACCTCTATTAGCTCCCCAAAAGATCAATCCACTTCGTTGGATTTATTAAGCCTTTCAAAACCCTTCCAGAACCCTAATTACTCTCTAAGAGAGATTAATTAGTCTAACCTAGGTTAATTACCCTCTAACATAGTCAAATCACACTTTGACTTGCTAAAGTGCTTTTTGGACTTTAGCCTTTGTCCCACATGCACCCAAATCTCCCTTTTCTTCCAAACCAAAAACTATAAATAGGGCTATACCCCCTCCCTCATTTCCTAAGAATCCTCTCTTCTTCCTAGCACAAATTATAACAATTTGATTAGGCTTTAGTTTGTATTTCATCTTCTTTCATTTGGGCTAAAAGCATTTAATCTTATATTTCATAACATTAACATAGAGTAAAAGGGAAGATCCATTGGTCTTGAAGCCATTAATGGGGAGATCTCTTTCTCTTAAGACATAAACTGAATGCTTAGATCCTCTTAGGTTCATTATTTCAAGCTTTAAAAGAATAGAGATTAACTTCTTATTCTTAGTTTGCATGTTTATTTCAAATTAATGTATGTAAAGAAGGAAACCTTGCTCATTTCTTATCACATAGTCTATTGATCAGATTGTTAAAAGCCTTTGGGGTTTCTTTAGATATTCTTACCCCAAATCCATGGCTTTTACAACTTTTCATTAAACACAACCGCAACTGAAAAAAATAATTAGTGTGGGGTAATATTGAGCATGGAAAATTGACTAAGTCCTTGAGAACAAAGGTTAGTGCATGTAAGAGGCATTACAGAATAAACATGCATGAGGATGCATGCATGAGGAGGACATGGTTTGTGTGTTAGAGTTGGACAAGAATGTGTGTAGGAGAAAGAATGGACATGCATGACACTTCGCTAGTTTTGGGATGGGAAGCTAAATATAGACTTAGAGTAGCAATCAAGCAATGTATAAAGATAAGATTAAAACATGAAGACTTGCAGTTCAAAAAAAGTCTATTTTGGGAATTATATCATGCGAAGGAACATAAAGAGACATGCATAGTTTTGAGATATTAATAGGATTAGATATGTAATTGATGTATTAGATAGTTTATTATTAATGAGCTTGTATGTTTTTGTATTTATCATGTAAGGACGCATAACTATTCTTAGCATGTAGCCTATTTTGAGGATGTATGAGTAGTGAAGGGTAAGTCCCCACTACCTATAAATATGTATTGATTTTCATGGTATGAGGGCTATATGGACATATTGTAGAATATTTATGGTGCTGGTTTATGTGTGTACATGACTTATGGTGACATTATTTTGTATGTATTTAGCTACTATGTTTTACAATAATTAATATAATGGATCTATGTGGTTGGATATTGGTATTTGATATATCTGTGACTGGTTCTTGTATGGTAAACCTAATATTGATTCTTGTATAAGTTATTCTTGCATATGGTTATGATCTAGATCTAGTTATGGTTTATCATTGTATTGTTCTTATGGATCTGGAATATATCTATATTTGTGTTTATCATCCTAACTCCTTGACAAAGCTTCCATAAAAGAGGAATCTAGTACCATTGCATAGTTCAAGTGAGTGCTCAGTTATGGTTAAGTGATGTGCCAACATGCCTTGGTCTATTTGGTGAAATAAAATAATACACATTGTCAGAGGAGATTCTGAGTTAATTGTGAAACAAGTTAGAAAAATGTATGCAATTAAAAACCTGAGGTTAAGATAGTATAAACATGTAGTCTAGGATCTCATTGAATTATTTGATTCTTTACATCTCTTCTTCCATGAAAGAAGTTAGGAATGCAACAACTGATAAATTGATTGTATTTTATTCTCATTATGACAATGAAACAATGTCTACATATTGTAATTATGAGGTAGAAGTGTTAGTTAGGCCCTCAGTCACTGATAACATTCAACATCAACATGTTTTTGAAGATGATGCTTAGATCCAAAGGTTCTTAAATTATAAATATAAGTTTACCAATCAACTCATCAACCTTGAACCTATGGCGGTGTTTTGTGAAGGAAACGAAACACTCTTTGGGAAGGATGTAGTCTAGCTGAAAACAAACACTATCCCTGGTGAAATAAAATAATACACATTGTCAGAGGAGATTCTGAGTTAATTGTGAAACATGTTAGAAAAATGTATGCAATTAAAAACATGAGGTTAAGATAGTATAAACATGCAATCTAGGATCTCATTGAATTATTTGATTCTTTACATCTCTTCTTCCATGAAAGAAGTCAAGAATGCAACAAATGATAAATTGATTGTATTTTCTTCTCAGTATGACAATGAAACAATGTCTACATATTGTAATTATGAGGTAGAAGTGTTGGTTAGGCCCTTATTCACTGATAACATTCAACATCAACATGTTTTTGAAGATGATGCTTAGATCCAAAGGTTCTTAAATTATAAATATAAGTTTACCAATCAACTCATTAACCTTGAACCTATGGTGGTGTTTTGTGAAGGAAACAAAACACTCTTTGGGAAGGATGTAGTCTAGCTGAAAACAAACACTATCCCTGGTAAAATAAAATAATACACATTGTCAGAGGAGATTTTGAGTTAATTGTGAAACAGGTTAGAAAAATGTATGCAATTAAAAACCTGAGGTTAAGATAGTATAAACATGCAGTCTAGGATTTCATTGAATTATTTGATTCTTTACATCTCTTCTTCCATGAAAGAAGTCAGGAATGCAAAAAATGATAAATTGATTGTATTTTCTTCTCAGTATGACAATGAAACAATGTCTACATATTGTAATTATGAGGTAGAAGTGTTGGTTAGGCCCTTAGTCATTGATAACATTCAACATCAACATGTTTTTAAAGATGATGCTTAGATCCAAAGGTTCTTAAATTATAAATATAAGTTTACCAATCAACTCATTATAAGTTTACCAATCAACTCATTAACCTTGAACCTATGGTGGTGTTTTGTGAAGGAAACAAAACACTCTTTGGGAAGGATGTAGTCTAGCTGAAAACAAACACTATCCTTGGTAAAATAAAATAATACACATTGTCAGAGGAGATTCTGAGTTAATTGTGAAACAAGTTAGAAAAATGTATGCAATTAAAAACATGAGGTTAAGATAGTATAAACATGTAGTCTAGGATCTCATTGAATTATTTGATTCTTTACATCTCTTCTTCCATGAAAGAAGTCAGGAATGCAACAATTGTAAATTGATTGTATTTTCTTCTCACTATGACAATGAAACAATGTCTACATATTGTAATGATGAGGTAGAAGTGTTGGTTAGGCCCTTAGTCACTGATAACATTCAACATCAACATGTTTTTTAAGATGATTCTTAGATCCAAAGGTTCTTAAATTATAAATATAAGTTTACTAATCAACTCATCAACCTTGAAACTATGGTGGTGTTTTGTGAAGGAAACGAAACACTCTTTGGGAAGGATGTAGTCTAGCTGAGAACAAACACTATCCCTAGTGAAATAAAATAATACACATTGTTAGAGGAGATTCTGAGTTAATTGTGAAACAGGTTAGAAAAATGTATGCAATTAAAAACATGAGGTTAAGATAGTATAAACATGCAGTCTAGGATCTCATTGAATTATTTGATTCTTTACATCTCTTCTTCCATGAAAGAAGTCAGGAATGCAACAACTGATAAATTGATTGTATTTTATCCTCAGTATGATAATGAAACAATGTCTACATATTGTAATTATGAGGTAGAAGTGTTGGTTAGGCCCTCAGTCACTGATAACATTCAACATCAACATGTTTTTGAAGATGATGCTTAGATCCAAAGGTTATTAAATTATAAATATAAGTTTACCAATCAACTCATCAACCTTGAACCTATGGTGGTGTTTTGTGAAGGAAACGAAACACTCTTTGGGAAGGATGCAGTCTAGTTGAAAAAAAACACTATCCCTAGCATACTTGTTAGCCTTGAATCAAATTTTGATAGCATAGACATAGTTATGAGAAAACCTATCCATGTACCTAGATATGTCATGGAATGAAATTTGGGAACTTCTCATAATCCAAGAAATGTATAGTTAGGAAGCAACATGAATGAAGAATAAAGACAAGCTTATACTAAACTATTGAGAAAATATCAGGATTGTCTTGCACAGTCTTATTTTGAGATAAAGGCTTATAGGGAAGATTTTTTTCAACACGAGATACCTTTGGAGTCTCATACCAAACCATTTAGGTAGAAGAAAATTTATATCAGCCCCATTCTTGCAACTAAGATGCAAAAGGAGTTAACAAAGATGAGAGATGGTGGGATAAACTAACCCACTAGGTACTCCTCATGTGTGACAAACTTGGTGCTAGTTAGAAAAAAGAAGGGGGACATTAGGCTTTGCATGGATTTTAGGAATTTAAACAAAAAATCACTCAAAGATAATCACCCATTACCCAAAATGGATAATATGCTACAAAAGGTGACATGATTTGAGTTACTATCCACATTATATGATTTCTCAGGTTATAACCAAGAAGTGGTGAAACAATCAAAATAATTCAATACTTATTTCACTTCCCCTTAGGGAACATATATCTATGTTATAATTCCTTTTGGGTTAATGAATGTAGGAGAAAATTTTCAAAGATCCATGGATGTGGCCTTCTATGGTTTTATTAATGATTTCATTGCACTTTATCAAGATGATATAACTGTCTTCTATAGAAAAGGGGTGACCATTTGGACCACCTTGAAAATATCTTGATTAGATGTAGGTTATGCAAGATCTCATTAAATCAAAATAAGTATCATTTTGTGGTAAAAAAGGTAAGTATAATGGGACATATAGTGTCACACGGGGGAGTTATGATAAACCTGAAAGGATGTAAGCAATTGATAAAGTCCCCATCCTCATGTCTAATAAAGGAATCCAATCCTTCTTTGGAAAAATAAATTTTGCAAGAAGGTTTATCTCTAACTTTGTTGAGATCACTCTCCCCATCATAAACATGTTAAATAAATATCAAGTCATCAAGTGGGAAGAAAGGGTTGTCTAAACATGAAGTAATAAAGGAGGCACTCAAGACTTCCCCCATATTAACTAGCCCTAATTATAAAAAATATTTTCAGATGTTTTATTTTTCCTCAGAAAATACAATTACTTCTATATTATTTGATAAGGATAAATATGGGCATGATAAACCAATGGCCTTTTTCAGTAAAGGCTTGTAGGAGATTGATTTGAAATACTCTATTATGGAGAAATAAGCTTTTACCTTGGTAAAAGCTACAAAAAATTTCAAAACCTATGTTCTGAGCTCCAAAATCATAGCCTATGTGCCTCATACAATGGTATATGATATCCTATCCCAAATGGAGATGTCAAGCAAGAGGTGTAGGTGGGTGAAAAAAATTCAAGAATATGATATGGAAATTTAGCCTACAAAGCTAGTTAGAGACTTGAGCTTAGCTAGGATGATGAAAGAAATTAATTTATAGATAGTTGAGATATAAAATGTTGATGAGGATGAACAAAACCCTCATGAAAAGGTAAGTACCTAAACTTGGTACAAAGATATAGTGTACTATCCAAGAATCCTAAATTGTCCTGCTTAACTAGACAAAAATCAAAGGAGGTTGATTAAGTTGGTATCCCAAAAATATTTTCTGAATGATCATGGACTAGCTTGGAAGAGTTGGGAAGGAGTCTTGTTGAGATGTGTTATAGAGGATGAGGCCCCCAAGATAATTATTGACTTTCATGGAGGGTTGTATGGTGGCCATTTTGCTGGAGGAGTTACTAAATATAAAATCTTAAGAGAAATCTATTGGTAGCCTTCCATTTTCAAATATGTAGCCTTATTGGTTTAAAAATGTGAAAGTTGCCAATTTTTTTAGGAAGGATGAAATATTTTGGATCCCTTCCCCTATAACCTCTCTCAGTGGAAGCTCCATTCAAATAATGGGGATTAGATTTTATAGATAAAATATCATATTCTTCAAGTGTAAGTCATAAATGGATATTGACAGCTACTGATTATTTCACTAAATGGGTTGAAGCTATCTGTACCAAGAAGGAAATTCATCAAGTTGTTATGGAATTTATCCTTAATCACATAATTTATAGATTTGGGGTCCCCACCAAGTTGGTTGCTGATAATTCCATGAGTTTTAGAGAAAAATCATTTGCAACAATGTGCAATGAGTATGGCATAACCCTGGCCTATGCATCAAATTACAATCCCCAAGGAAATGGGAAGGCATAATCAACAAACAATTTTTTTTTTTTCAAAATCCTCATGAGAACATTAGAAATGAATAAAATAAAGTAAGGTGAATAGATCAAGTTTGTACTATGAGCGAATATAGTTACCACCAAAATATCTACTAGTAAGATCCCTTTTGAATTAGTTTATGGTGTTCAAGATATTTTTTCCCTTCACTTACAACTATTCGCTTATTAGTTCATGTAGAAATTAGAGGATGTGGAAGGAGTAAATCCTTATCAAGCCATAATGAACCAGATTATGGAGTTAGATGAAGTAAGAAGGGAATCCCATCAAAGGCATGCTAAGTTTAGGGAGAAGCTCAAGAAAATATTTGATTAAAAGGTTACTCCAGGAACTTTTCATGTTAGAGACATGGTTCTATTATGGAGTATAAAACATGAAGACAAGGGAAAACATGGAAAATTTGATGCCATGTGGATGGGACCTTATTAGATCAAAATTAGGATTGGAGAGCACACTTTATTCCTAAGAGACTTGGAGGGACACTTACTAGAATTATCTATCAATTGTAGGCATCTCAAGTACTTCTTGGACTAAATTATACATTCATGTATGTTTTTTCTACAATGTACATTTTTTTTGTTTTTCTTTGATATTTCCTTTTTGTGCTTTGGTATAAAGTGATCATGTTTTCATTCAATTGTCATTATACCCATGACATGTTATGCATCTATAAAAAATTCCATGTGTATTTTTCCCCATCAATCTTTACCTAATGGACTAGGCATCTAGGCTATGTTTTGTGAAATTTTGTATTTGGTTCTTGTGGCATCCACATCGGGTGCCCATCCTTGTGCAGGAGCCTATTTTGGTACTCATTTTAAACCATTATCTAAAATTGGATTGAAATATTATTTTTAGACTTCGATTCACATGGATTTAGTAACACCAGAAAGTTTTGTTGTCCAAAAATTTTCCCCTCTCATTATTTTGAAAAAAATTGTAAAATGGGCTTGGAAATTATGCTCTAAGAAGCACATGGCACACAAAGCTAGTCATCTGCAGAGTGCATAACTTATTGTTCCATGGGTTTTTCCAAATCCGTGACACAACATGAATCAACTTGGGACTTAAGAGGGATTTTGGTACCATTGGATATCATGACATCAACTCAATATAATAGGATAAAACAAGTCAAGGTACAGTGGATTTCAAATCCGTGGGAGATTTGAAACTCGGCTAAGGAAAAAATCTATGAAATAAGGGAAGTGAACAGATGGTGCTTTAAGATAAATTGGTTTATTGGTGAAGGATCCAATACCACAAGCTGATATTTTGTGAAGGATTGAGAGTGTGGCTATACAAAAAAGCCGTGATACATTGATTCAATGTTTTGTGGGTGTTTTAGAGGTTAGTATTTGATGAAATTCAAAATACATGGGGTACTTAAGAATATTCCAAACAAACCAAAAAGCTACGGGATGTTCAAGACATTTAAAAGACCCACAAGGAAAATAAAAATGTAAGGGAAAATTGTGAAATGAGTGATGGATAATTTTCACTTGTAACTCTCGTTGTAGATAACTAAATCATGAAAGATTGATCTTAACTAAATCATGAAAGATTGATCTTGTTGGAAAGGTAATTACACTACCATCTACAAGTATGTTAATTTAGGAGAAATAATAGCTAAATTGACAAATAAAGTGAAAAATAATATATGTAAATATTAGGTACAAAATGGGGATTCTATAGGGGCCCTTGCCCTTGAAATTCATATAACGTTTTGCGTATACATATACAAAAAGGGTGTTTTGTAACTAAACACACTGTCAATTTATGATTACAAAATCCCCCACAAAGGCGTAGATAAAATCTAACATATTTTTCATCCTAAACTAAAATTCCTTTCAATCTTGAGCGCTATAAACATATTTAACATCTCCCGCTAAACTGTGATACATACCATTGTCTATAAGCTCCTTGATACTTGTCCTTGGGCCTTCCAAAATATTAATCAATAACAAATTTTTCCCATAAGAAGAGACCAATTTAAGAAGATTAGCCCTCTTGTGAGATATACCCTTGGTACCCCACCAAGTAGTAGTGTTGGAGGTTAAGGATGGCCCAGGTACATAAATTGACATCGCAAGAATTGTCTTAGGTACATCAAATGGATCAGCATAGACTATCTTAGATGAATCTACTAGTTCAACCAGACCCCTTTTACATCTCTTTAATGGAGGAAGAGGTGCTTCAGGATCATTCTCAAAGGTAGATTTCACCAAATATCTTTAATGATGAGTGATCCTTTTCTCTATTGTGGCTATTCTGCAAGAAATTGAGGATATGTCCTCTTCAGGCTCGTCATCAGACACTACATGAACATCGACTAGGATTTATTTCCTTTCCAATTCCTTGGTGAAGAATGCATGGGATATAAAAATGGTGTTCTTGTTAATAATTGGCCTACAATGGATCAAAAACTTTTGTAACTTCTCAGGAAAGACTTATTCTTCTAGGAAAAATAAATGGTGAAATAAAATATGGAATAAGGAGAATAAGGGAGCCATTTTGATGAGCTTCCTCATCAAATCCAATTAAATTATGTGAGGATTTAGCGGTCATATAGGCTCCACTTGGTCTTCAATCGTGAACAATATTCTAACAAAAGCTTCACTCGAGCAAGAAAGATTGAATATCACAAGCAAAGCTTATCAAGAAAGCTCTTTAAAATTGTTTCCCAATTTCATCTTTGCCATTGCTATAAAAAGGAAAAAAACTTATTTTTTCACAAGAAAATTCACTTGTAATATCCAAGGGAAGTTGAAAATTCATAATAAATTAGTGAAAATATATAAGACGATGAATCTGTAAGAGGTTTGTGTGAATTATCATGTCAGGATCACATGTGAGATCAACTTTGGATGCTTGCACAAATTTTAAAAAGGGGAAGGTAGCATGATATTTGTCAAAAAGTGTTATTTTGGCTTGATTTAAGGTTTTGTGCAAGGTAAACATCAAATTCAAATGAATATCCATGGTTTCCCAAAAGATAATCTAAAAAAAAGAGTCAAATCAATTAGAATAATGACATCAAGGAATAAACATTTTGTGACTAGGCACATGAGTGATCATGATAAGATGAATAAGAAAAAAGAGGATTTGACAACACAAATGAAATCTCTTACAAAAATCCATATCTACAACCAAAAAAATAATCAAATTGATGGATAACAGAAGAATATTTACATTTAAACTATATTTTCCAAATATGGAGTTTATTTTCATGCCTTATGGGATTTCTCGCATATGCTTTTGGTGGTAAAATTAGAGGAAGTTCATAACAAATTTTGTATAAATATGAGTTTTTTTCCTCATATGAAAAGGGGGTTAGTTTCTATTTGAGAAGTTGGAAGAAATTATTGTAACTCTACATGTTTCCATTTCCTTATATGGAATACACATAAAATTTGAGTTTTCAATTTTTTTGTGTCAAGGTGGTTAGACTATACAACCATTGGAAAACATTGATGATATCTAAATCATGTCCTCTTATCAAGAAATCAAAATTTTGAATGAAATACACCTTCTTAAGATTAGAGTTTTGTTTCTGGATCTAGTATGTTGAAATTTGATTAATGAGTTACAATGTTTACTGCACTTTTATGTTTATTGCTTCTGTATGTAGTACACTAGATCATATTTATAGTAAGTTACATCTTCCTGATCACTAAATTGGTATTGCCTTATAGCATTTACTCTACAATATCTGAGGTGGTTATAAATCCTGGTTGGGACCTCCTGGTTAAATGATTATTTTTAGCCTTTGAGTGTATCTTTGGCCTATTAGAATAGGAGAAATAAGCACTTCATTAGAACTATTGCATAATATTTTATGTTAAGTTTTTTAAATATTGTATTGAAAATATTTGCAACAATTGAGTATCAATGAATTTAAATATTTTGTTTAAAAATTGTTACTACTTAATCACATGTTCTTTACTTTCTAGGATAACATGCTTTCATGGTAGTTGTTGATGCTTTGTTACAGGAAATTAACTATCATTTAATCACCATAATTTATAAAAAAATCCATTTTACTTTCCCAAACCATCACACTTCTATCTAAACATCCATTTACTACCCTGTTGTTCTATTTCCTAGCATCAATGAAGATAGTTCTTCCCATTCATATTATAATCAAAAGTGATACAAGAAAAACTAAAATTTGATGTTTATAATAACTTGTGTATGATGCAATAAGTATATATGAAATTATTATGACAAATATTATGAGTGAGTGTTATGTTCATGGCCATAATTAGAAAATATTAACCCACCATTTGACAAATCAAGAGAAATTAAGTACAAATTATCCTCTTTCCATTTAGGTTACCTAATGGGTTCTATCACCCTAGTTTAAGGTAGGACCAAAATTAGTAGGATCAAGCCATCCCCTCTGTACGTGCCTCTTAATCATCCCAAGATCTTGGTTTTAAATAGAGTTCCAGAAATGTATGCAACTATAAATGACATGTATCACACAGTCTGTCATCCTATAAGCCTTCCTACCCTCTGAAAGTGCTATCAGGCCCTACGGGGTTGTAAAATTGGGAGCCAACAACCCCTTCATTTAGATGACATTATTTAAAGAATGAAATTAATGCAATTAACATCACTATCTCTTCTGCTTCACCTCCTACAAATGTGTTTCCTACTTCACCACCTAGTGAATTTTTCATTGAAACCCTTAAATAGATATAACTACCACTATACCTTATTGATGAAAATTTCTTATTTGGTTATACCCAAGCTAAGAAATTATAAGGTCCTTTCATATTAGTAGTTATTGCGATATTATTTTAACATTTTCAATTCTACATTTTCCCTATAATCATTAACATTATCCAATAACCATAATATTGATACCTTTAATATCACTTCTTTAGATCTAGAGGATGAATAATTTGAGTCTGATTGTGATCATTTGATGTCGGATGATCATATTACTTTATCTCCTCACCTGTAGGCACCATCTAAATCTTAAATTATTACTTTTTTCCATCAATAAAATTATATCTTAAGCCAAAATAAATTATGGTTCCTATAAGTATCTCAATATCATTACTCCTTGTGACCTAGTTCTTGATTTAGCTTTAATAAACCATACTTTACCTCACATTCATCTACACATATACTTATGTAACTTGTCACTGAAACTAAAAAATCCTCATATGATTCTATATTGTATTGTACATGGCATGAGGAATAAGGAAATGATATAAAATATTGTAGATATTATTGGTGACACAAGAAGAAACTAGAAGGTAATATGTATGAGCAACAAAAGTAATGACTATCTTGTTTTTCCTCCTAACCTCAAAGTTTTGTTCCCATCATGGTTTTTAATATTATTCATCTATTAACTATTGATTAATTTAATAGAAGTACAAGAAATAATGGAATTCTTATGCTCAACATCAAGCTAAGAGTTTATTTCCCCCCATATTACCTACCTCAGTGATTCATCATGTAGACTATACATCTAAAAAAATAACCTTTAGGCCACCTGAGGTATCATATCCTTCATTTTATCCTCCTCATTTATAGATTCCTCTTCCATCCCCACCTCTCTACCCTATATAAATGGACATATGTAGGATATGTTATCTTAAATATCCATGAGTAGAGGAGTCCATGATTGCTATGCATTATAAGATATGTTGAAATGTATCTCATGTGCTTTAAGAGATTGAGGAAACCATGACTTGCACATGTTATGACATCCAAAAATAGTCTCGTCAAGATATTAAAAATTACTAAAATTACCTTACAAAACCTTTATAATCATTTTTTCATGTCCCTATACTACCTTTTATTTTCATGCATGTACTTTTCCTATTTTAAAAATTACAATCACTAGTTTAGAACATCTCAGTTAGTCCAATGTTTTGATTTCCCCTTACATAAAAAGTTTAAAATTGGATGGTTAAAAAAATATTTTAGCCACCCCTTTAAATCCATAGTTTAGAATAGTATAACTAGTTTAATGTTTTGGATACCATTTAAAATACATAATTTAGAATAGGTTAGTTATTTTAGTTTTTAATCATCCTTTAAAATATTAATTTTTAGCAAATGGAAATTAGTATGATGTTATTTTTTACCTTTTAAAATCCTATATAATTATTGGACAGATGAAATGACTAAATACATGCCACACACAAGGATCTAGGGTGCATTCGAGGTAGTCACAAAGGGGCACATTTACGTAGATTGGTATACCCCGTGGAGGTTCGTGCTTAAGAAGAAAAACTTTCGGAATTATCTAATTTTGTGTACCATGAGCTAAAAATAGAATGATAGAGTTAGAGTGCCAACTAAGAAATGATTTAGATCCAGAGAAAATCAAGGAGACTTGGTGGTCAAGGAAGGTCTAATTTTGGATAAAGTACATGCAAAACGAAGATGAAAGGTCATGCATGAATCAAGATATTAATAGGATTAAATCAAGTATTATTCATGAGATTATTTATTATTAGTTGTCTTGCAAAACATACTTGTAATGTACGCATGGATATTTTGAGTATGTAGTCTATTTGGAGGGTGCATAGGCAGTGACAGGAAAGTACCCACCCCTATATATACTTGTTGCTATCCATTTTTTTGAGACAACTATAGAATCTCTGTATAGTCATGGAGTCTAGTATGTTGTTCAACTAGGGTTTAATGCTTACACATGTTTTGATGTTGGTTCACATATGTATTAAGATTATGTTATGTAATACTAGTTGTGATGAATCATGGATGATAGATTAAGGTTATTGATGTGTTTGAACATGGTGAAATCATGGTATAATTGGTCTTATTATAATATGAGTTGTTATGTTCGTTATTACATGTGTTTCCAATTGAATTTATGAAATGATTTAGTATAATTAAATGAGTACTTGGATATATGTCATCATATATCTGCATGCTAACATCTTAAAAAACAACACAAAGGATGGACCTGGTAACTACGCGTGCTTCGGGTGAGTATTCAACCCTACTAAATGAGGTGCCATCACACCTAGAGTTATGTGAGTAAACAAATATACTACATTTTGGTTCCGTTGCCAGGACCTCTTTTTGAATTATCTGTTAGGATGTTTCATACAAATGGTGTATAAGTTAACACTGGAGAGCATTGAAAGTTGGGAAGAAACAAGAAAAGATCAGTGTGCATAGAGATATAATAATGGACTTGATTTCACTGCATGTTGATGGGTGGAAGATAATATTCATCACGAGCTCTATGAGATGTTCTTTTGCTTCTTTCCAATAGAATTGTAGGAATGGTTGGAAGCATACACATTAGGGAGTGTTGGGGTCCTAGACCAAGGATTTGGATGCAAGAAGATTACCAGACCCTTTTTTATACTTATATGGAGTGAACTAGAGCTGTATATCATTGGTGGGATGGTGTGTTTCATAATTATAAATTGGAGTAAACTATCTCTACATATTTGTGTCTAGAGGAAGATAAATTTAGATTTTTGCGTAAGCCCAGAGGACCTTACTTGTGCACTATACCATTATCAATTAAGATTTTGATTATAGAAATGGATTTAGAGATCCTCCTCATAGCTAGCTAAACCCCCACTATGGTTAGGGGAAGGAGAAGGTGTGGAGAAAGATGTCGGGCTTTGCAGAATAAATAGAAAGAGAGGAAATATGGCTAAATTTTAATGAAGCATGAGAGAGGGACATGGTATGCACATGAGAGATTGAGGAGGAACTAGAGTTGAGGAGGATGATGGATCATGAAGGTTTTGAAACTATCGTAGAAGAAAAGGAGTTGTGACATCAGACTCTCCCCACTCTGGGAAAACACAGTAGAGAATCCCCTTTACCTTTGGATGAGAGGGTGTTAGGGGAGAGAATGGGGATGATATGTGTGCATATCATCCCACCTAGCCACCTAGCCCTGCACATGGTCTTCCAGATGTAGAGGTAGTTATTACGTAGTAAGATAGTGTAGGAAAGAAAGGAGAGATGGGTAGATATAACTTTGCATTGAATTCAGGAGATCAAGTTTGTAGCACACCCATGACATCACAGTCAGTGCCATTGTTTGGGAGTACCTATGTAGGATTGTTCTCAAGTATATAGTTGAGACAAAGTGTTGGCACATAGACCATTGTAAGTAATTTAGTAAAACCAGATACCATATAAACCATTGGTGTCAAGTCTAGTACTATAGCTGGGACATAAGGAAGTTTGTCGACGTGACCACAACCCACAGTAGGGGGTATGGGAGGATCAGGTGGATCAGATCAACCACCACACAGAGGAGGAGATTCGGATTTGGTGGGAAGGGACCATAACCACCACCAAATAAACCACCACCTTAGTAACTAGTACAACTAAAACCTAAAGTTTACAATGAGATGTCACTCCATTTACCAAAGTATAGAGGGATTGAAGATGCAACAGAGGATGTGCATAAGTGTGAACTATGATGAAACACTAAGGGAATTAAAAATTTACATATGAAGGAAAGTCAATTTTCCATTGCACTACAAGGGCTCACATATAGCTGGTATAGGAAGTATTTCCCACATAATAATGTAGTGGACTATAATGCTTTGTGAACTATGGTTTTGGATGAGTTTCACATCCCAGAATTTGAGTATCAAAGCATCAGTGCGATCAAGGATATTAAGAAAGGTCTATCTATAAGCATGAGGGAGTATCATGCATATTTTAAGACTATGTTATTCAAGTTATCTTATGATATTCATAAAATATAACATGCATAGTGGTTCATTGGAGGATTTATGACTCTGCTCTAAAGAGATTTATCTCATAAGATGTATATTGATCCATGAAAATATTTTGAAGAAGCTTTACGTATTGAGGTAGTTGGAAGCAATGATACTAGAGTGAGTCCATTCTTATAGGTGCAGATCATGTCCATGACAAAGTAGTTGGAGAATATTTCTACTAACTCAGCACATGAGATGCGCAGTGATATATGGTGCACAAATGATGCAATGTATAATCTACTGTGAATAACCTAGTCATGTTGGCACATCACTCATCCTGAGCTAAGCGCTCACCCAAAGAACCAAAAGGTGTCAGGCCCCTCTTTAGAGTTTCTTGTGTAGGATGTTAGTGTGATGATGACAATACATATTCAGATCTATAATTAAGCATAAATATTTCACAATGCATAATGCAGCTCTAGATATTAGATAATCATGAATTAAACAATAAATATAATAAGATTAACCATACATGAACCAAATTTAGTTATGTTTAACACCATTAACCATCCAATATTATCCATTACAATAAAAAATGTAAAACACATAATATTCTTACATTATAAGGTATATCCATAAGTCATGCGTGCATCAAATCCAATAGCATAACTCTAAAATAATTCAATTCCATAAACTACACAATTTAATACATATTTATAGAGGTGGGGACTTTCCCTTCATTGCCTATGCACTTCTCAAAATAGGGGCTACATACTGATAATAGCCATGTGCCTTTACAATAGTAGGCATACATGTAATTTTTCTAATAATAGATGTCTTATAGTCAAATCTAAGAATAAATCCTATTATTAACTCAAACCATGCATGACACTTATCATCCACTCATTCCAAAAATATCATTGCATGTCATGCAAGTCTCCATCTCCATGTGTGCTCTGCACGCTATCTTTCAAAATAATCCCTTATCCATAAAAATGGCTAAGTTCGGAGCCAAACTGTTCAGGTGCACGTTTCCTTCCCTATCTTTCCATGTCTTCAAATGTGCCTTGTTCCTATGTGCACATCTTTTGTGTGCCTTCTCTTTAGAATAATATTTTGTCTGCTCAACATTACCCCACACTAAAGTACATTGTCATTCCAAAAATGGGAATTATTTCTGATGTTCCCAAATAATAAACAATAAGTGATGAAAGAATTAAATAATCACTATAAAAAATAAAGAACATTCACTCTATAGCACCCTCTTCTTACTCTGAGAGGATCAACTTTGGATACTCAGTTTTGATTTCATCTTCAAATGTCTACCAATCACTCAACGTGGTCCTTGTTTTCTCTGGAATGTCTATGGCTATGACATATAGTTTTTCCTAAGTGATATTTTCTTTTTCATTCTATAGCACTTGGACAAACATTGACCATAACTGATATAATTCCTTCCATGAGGTTCATATTATGTGTTATGAGGTTCCTAATATCATCTATCCTCTCCTTATGCAGATCCTTGGATGCTGCGAGGGCTTCACACTTTCTTTTCACCAGTGCTAATCTATTTGCGTGCCCTAATGTCTCATCTTTGATTGATTTTAGAACTTCATCATCTTCTACAAGAGTTCTGGTCCTTATTACTACTTCTGGTGCTGCACACAAATTGAGAGCTTGGTCTACTTTCTTCAGCTTATCCTTCAAGGTCTAGAGAAACACCTCTTAACTTGAAATTTTTCTAATCATAGAGGACCTTGCTCTCTCTGCTTCTTGTTCAACATCTTTTGGTGTAGGAATTTGAATTATTCTGTCTTCTAACACCAAATCAACCAAAGTGCACACATAATGCATAACAAAAGGAAATTTTTTTAGGTACCTTAGGTTCTAGATGAGGCCTTGCTTTCAGAATGTGATCACCAATCTCCTCAGCCATGCTAATGAAAGCCTCATTCTTTTCCCATTCTCATTCCTTCTCTTCCTTTAGGCACGCTATCTCTACAGTTTTATCTTTGTTATCCTCCATCAACATTCGAATGGTGGTGGCCTTATCAACATTTATCTATGCCACCTTAGCAGATACCTTGACCAAGGCATTATTGACATGCTCATCATACATTAGAGTAGGTTTTATTGTTATGTTCCTACTTTGGGGTGCCTTATTTACTCTTTGTGAGACACAATATTCTTCACATACATCAAATTCTAGTTTATTCATATGGGTCTGCATGGACCAAGATAATTGTTTCCTTGTGTGCATAGTGGCCATATCTAGATCCATTAGATCCCACCCATATAAATCCTTAAGGCCCATAGTGCTCTGAAACCAGGCATTGATAATTTTTCTTATGTCTTTAGCATAACCCATACTAGGGACAACATATTCTTCACTTCTCTTTGTCCTTGGCCCCTTATGAACCTAGGCGCTAAGGTTTGGAGTTGACCCTTCTCCTACTTGAGTCACAATGGGTACACTGGGTTGCTCTTGCACAATTACTTATAACTCTTTCACCCCTTCCTCTTCATCTCTCATTTCTTCATCCTAGGGTTCCTCCACATCTTCAAGCTTAACCGGGGTTCCTAGCGCACTCTCTTCGGACTCCTCCACCTCCTCATTAAGCTTCAATTTTTTTCTTCTCTTTTTATTTGGTGCTTCTTTTTGAGGGGAGACTCGAGGTGAAATTTCTAAAGGTTATGATGTTCCTGTGCGTTGGGTCCTAGTTATTTTGAACACCTTCTTAAACTGGTGCTCCTTATGGACTATATCTACGTCCAAGTATTCCTCTCCTCCTTGCGCATGTGGGGAAATATCTGTATGCGGACTTTACACTATTTATGTGGGCTGCATCTAGCCTCTATGGTCTAAGCCTCCACTATCCTCATGTTATTCTTCTTCCTCTATCTCTATGGTCAAGGTAGAATTTGGTTTTGCCACATTTTTAACTATGTGTTTGACCTTAGGTGGCCCTGGGATCATGAACTCATTCTCCACGTACTTATTTTTTTCCAACCTAGGCTTAAGCTTGAGATAGAAAAGCATGGCTCCACTATCCCCAATAGCCAAACTGACCGACTTCATGTTTATAACATAAAAAATAAGCCTCTTAATGTAGGCATACTGGCCTAGATAAACATAAGTTTTTATGAGATTATGGTAGTAACAATCTACCTTGTATGCATTAAAGCTCAACCGTGCACATTAGTAAACCTGTGTACTGAGGCTTGAAAATAGTGTGCTGTACAAGCATAGGGTAGTTTACACCAGGGATTCCATGTCCCATCCTCCATTTCAAAATGTGTAATGCAAAAATGCTAGTACACTATAAATTGTGCTGCCTTACCTAATACTAATGGAAATTCCTTAGGAATATGCCATTCCTCCTCAAATGCCATGTGTAGTTGAACATACCATAGTTCTTCCCTTTGTTTGATGGGCCACTCATTATTCCTTCACACATCTACTTTTCAAACCTCTTTGTGAGGGACTTATTCTCCGTGGTGTATTCTCAAATTGTGTTCTTTGGCCCACTGGGAACTCTAATTTCTAAAAACAAAAGAGATAAGAAGATAGCGCCAAAAAATGTCTTTTCACCTATGCACGCTTCCTCAGTAATTGTTTATAATATGTAGCCTACTAGATTTTAGAATGCTCCTTGTGACATCTTCTTGGTAACATGTATCCACATGGTGTTTACCTGCGACCATCTCTCTTGATCATTCAAATTAGTAAGCAGATGCACAACTTCCTGCACCACAAGGTACTTCGTAGATGTCCATTCCATGCGTACCCTTGGATTATCATAATTCCTTGCTTGTGGCTATAACAACTTCCTTATCAGTTAGATCACTACTTATTTCTGTCCATGTTCCCTTCAGTCTTGTCAATGTGGCAATCAAAGGCACAATGATCCTTACTTTCCATCCATAAAAATAGAATAATTCCTCGTGGACTCTGCTCATAAGCCATTGATATAAATTTATGGTTTTAAAAAATATGGGATTTCATACAGTCGATATAACCCAAACTTCTTGAGTAACTTCTCCCTAACATCATCATATACTATCCTATCTTCCACCGTGTGCTTATTGGTTTTTTTATTCAAAAATGCATTTAACTCTCCCTTTTTTTTAGTGGTGCGGTGGTTGTAACATCTTACTTTATATCTACGGATATGGGAATCCGAATCCTACCCGACTATCACTCCTTTTGGATATTGTATCTCTAAATTTTTTCTCTCGAGAGCATCTTTGACCTCAACCTCCACCTTTTTCTTCCCCTTCATACCTGTTGTAGGTGCTTTCTTCAGTGCCATGATAAAAATCTCACCTTTTCTTCTCTATCGAGTAAGTTCTTGTGCCCTAGCTCAAAAGCATAATCCCTAACTCCTCAATGATTCTACTTCACTCAAAACCTTCTCCAATGGGGACACAAGCCACTTCTATGCACAAATCCACTCTCCACGTCTAGTTTCATAGATATCCACACCTCAACACATTCTGCTTGTCTCAGTTGTAACTAGCTCACTCGAATACTTGAGATCAAAAAGGTAAAAATGAGCCCACATCATGTCATTATATATATATTTGAAAATTTATTGCATTTATTACTCCTCCACCTACCACTAATCCTCTCATTAATTGACCATTTTCCCAAATTCTGTGTGGTACACCTTTTTGCCCCAGTTATAACCTTCTAGCATGCTTTCATACCTTCTAGTTGTAGACCTCATTCTGTAAGCTTCCATGCACTAAAGTAACTTGCCAATGCGGCTTCCCTTGGTAGTTTCCACAACCGCATCTTACCTCGCGTTATATTGTTCATTCATTTATTTCCAAATATGGTCTTCTCTAGGATCAATCTTCTTTCTAGCAGCTCCTTTCCATTCTTGAATAACCCTTGTAACCATATGTTCTTATGTGTTCCCTTTGTTGAGTAATAAACACCCCACACCAATGGTATGTTTATTCCTCTATGCATAAAAATACTTAAGATTATAATTAGATCCCAGCGTGCAAACATGCTTATTATAAAAACACCAAACTAAATTGACAAAGCATAGTGATGAATAAGGAAATACATTAAAAGAAATACAGAAAGGTAAATCTATACTCAATGGAAATATTGCCTTATTCAAAACACCAAGAAGACTTATTTATAGTAGGGCTTCAGTCTACTCCCATTGAAGTAACCGGGTAACCGTGTTCCATCAAGCTCCTCTAACTGATAAGTGGCTGATTCAAGGATGTGAGTGATAACATATGGCCCCAACCAATGCAAATTAAGTTTTCCTAGATGGCACAGAAACTTGGAATCATAAAGAAATACCATCTATCCAACCTAAAGCTTCTTGTCCCATATATGTCTATTGTGCTATGCCTTCTACATGGAATTTTCTTGCTTCTAACTCCAACGTGTTATGATGCGCCTCTCATACAAATTTATTAACTTGTCAATTCTCTCTTCTAATGATTTCTCATAAGCTAGACCTCCTGCACATGCAATACATAAAGAAGGTAACATGAATTCCATGGGAAGAAATACTTCTGTGCCAAACACCAAATGAAATGGCGTTGCCTTATTTAACCTTTTGTAGGTTGTTCTATATGCCCAAAGTACAACAAATTTTTTATCATCCCAATCCTTCCTTCCAACATCACAAAGTTTTATTAACATTTGGTGCAATATTTTGTTGAAAGCCTCAATAGTCCCATTTTCTTTATGGTGATAAGGTGTAGTCTTGTGGCATGCAACCATAAATTCATCCAACAATATCCTGATTGTATAATTCAAGAAGTGTGTACCCCTATCACTTATCAAGCTCAACGAACATCCATACCTAGTAATAATATTTTCCTATAAGAACCTTGTTGTTATAGCCATTGTACAATCCTTTGTAGGTGTTTCTTCTACTCATTGTGTAAGATAATCTATACAAGTGATGATGTAACACAATCCATTTCTACGTGTGGCTGGGGAAATAGGACCCAAAAATTCTATTTCCCATTTTCCAAATGGATCTGCACTAGAAATAGGCCTAAAAGGAATTTTATCTCTTTTCCCAGGTTTTACAAGGTGTTGAAAGTGATCAAATGCCTTATAATACTCTTTACAATCCTTGTACAGGGACTCCCACCATAATCTAACTAGTAGAATATTACGCATGGTGGCATCACCTATATAGTTCCCACCTGCAATGTTGCCATGAGCCTCTTCCATGATATCCATGCGCTCATGTTCTAATACACACCGGTGTAATAATTCATCTCATCCTAGTTTGTATAGGTCACCACTGATCAACATGAAGGGTGTGGTGTGAATTACAAGTTTTTTCTTCTCTAAGGATTTCATTCCTTCTAGCACCATACCTGTACATAAAATTACAACAATATACTACAATTTTGAAGGCGCGTGATGTAATTTGTACAACTGTGCATCCAACATTGTATCTTCAATTATCTGTGCATGCTCCCCTAATTGAATCCTTGATAATTGGTCTGGGTCAGAATTACTTTTACCTTATTTTAGCATGACTGTAAAGTCAAATTCTTGGAATAAGAGAACCCATCGACATATGTACCCTTATAAAATGGGCTTATTTACCAATTATTTTAATGTCATGTGATCTTTATAAAATATAAAAGGTGTTGCTAGCAAGTACTTATCTAAAGTTATGTAGTGCATCTAGATCATTGAAAAGGCCTTGTGCTCTGTAGTTGTATAATTATGTTATGCAGGAGCCAAATTTCTACTAGAAAAGTGAATAGGATGATCTATAATACCTTCTCTAGGTTGAGATAAACACTCCACAATAGCTGAAATTCTAGAGGTTTCCATCATATATATCAAACAATTGGTTCCATGAAGGAAAATGCATAATAGGCATTGTAGTAAGTCTCTCCTTCAACGCCTCAAATGTGTGTTGTTTTGGTTCTCCCAAATAGAATGTCCCTTTTCCTTTGAGTAACTCTTCCAAGGGTGTAGAAATCTTCACATAATATTTGATAAATTTTCTATAATACCCTGTGTGGCCCAAAAATCCATGTGCACCTCACTCTTATTGGTAGGCTCCTCCAAGCCTAGGATGACTACAACCTTAGCTAAATCTACTAACAGAACCTTCCTTGCAAATGATATGCCCTAAAAAAAGTTCCAAAAGGTGTAGAAAATATGCAAAATTCTTGATGTTTCAAGAGATGTCTTAACTTTCTACATATTTCAAACATCAAGTGCAAGTTATTACAATGATCCTTAACAAGTCCATATACCATCCAATCATCCAAGTAAAACTTGTAAAAATTTATGAATAAAATCCTAAAATGCTTGAATAACTATGCATGAAAATATAGTAGGTAAAGTTCTTCAAACCAAATGCCATCACCTGTCTATGCATAAGCTTCCCCATTTAGTGGTGAAAGTAATTGTCTTCTCTTGATCCTCCTTTGCAATTCTTACCTAATGATACCCCAGAGAATCCATCTGTAAAAGAGTACACTTCGCGCCTTACAACAACTTCAAATATTTCCTCAGGTGAAAGGCATAGGAAAAGGATCAATCACACATGCAACATTTAGCTCCTTGTAATCCACACAAATTCTAATATGACCATATTTATTTATAATGATTACCACGGGGTTAACCCACTCTGATTATTCCAGGGGATTAATGATGCCAAATTTCAACATTTTGTCAATTTCTTCTTTAAATTTTACATACAGGTTAGGGTTCATCCTGTAAGGTCTTTTCCTGATTAGGTGCACACCTTCCTTTAGCTTAATCATCAACTCACCTAATGACTCATGCACCCCATTTAACTCATGATATCCCCTAGGGAATAATTCCTGGAAATCACGTAGTAGCTCAATTATCTTCGCCATTTCAGAATCAGACTAATAATCCCCAATTATGGCCTCCTTAGGATTCAACATTCGTGTCCAATATTCACTTTCTTGGTCTTCATAGGTTCATGATAGACATGCACATTTTTATCCACACTATCTAACACCTCATGCATAGCTGATGAATGATTTATGTCCAAATCTTATACTTATCCATCATCCACTATGTAGACCATCTTTCCTTTCTCCTTCTCAAAGGAAGCATTTTGCTTAAGTAGTTAGACATTTGTCTTTTCTATTTCATCAAAACGTGGCATTCCTAGTTCTTCCTCACTAAATAACTCCTAAATGAGTTATTCAGCCTTTACACTGTCTCCCATAGTCAAGTTTTCCATAACCCGTAATGCATCTCTCACCAGAGGTTTGATAGAGAAGTAATCAAAAGTATGGATCATTCCTGCAATCAAGTCCTACCAATTTCTAGTCTCCCTATGGAGTTCCACATAATTATACCAAGTGCGTGTGTAGCCTTGCAAAGTGGAATAATTTTTGTGCACCCAAAGTGAATGTGGTAAAGCTCCCTGACCTCACTATCCCAGTGTCTCTCACACTACTGAACATGGTTCTTAACAAGTTGACTTACCATTATATAAGTATATATGAGTAGTCACATTACTCCTAAGAAACTAGAGTTGTTAGAGAAATTCTTACTTCATTCCATTCTATGAGATTATCTCGGTGAACCATCCACCAACACATTTCCGTCCCATGGACGTAGGATATAAACTAACATATTTCTTCTCTCCAATTTATCCATCCACTACTCCTCTATGGCATGCAGGAATACCGATAGGATCTCCTTCTCTAGTGTACTAAGGTACAAATTTGTTACCTATCCTCCTAATACAACAAGGTTTGTCCCTCCATGTAAATTCTCTTCTTACATCACATCCAACCATCTCATAGGTGGCATGTTCCCAATTGTCACAAGTAACACTTTTAGTGTCACAAATAACACTTTTAGTATCACTAATAGAATGTGGATCTTCCCACTAGAGGATTCCTTCATTATATGGCTCAAGTATTTCTAGATCTCGAATGACGCACACATAATTATTCTGTTAAGGTCTTCCTCACTAAAAGGTTCAACATAAAGTGTCAAATTTTCATATGTGTCAATGGTATAATAAGTCTTTCATTCCTTGTTCTCAAAACTTATATACCTCTTATTGAACTGTATATAAGACATTATTTGCATAACACCAAGGGCACCCAAGTAGAGATGGGAAGTTGTTTGACCTTCTGCAAGTGCCAAAACCTAAAAGTCTCTAGTGAACTTGGCCCCTTGTATAGTAATGGATGCATCCTTTAAAAATCTGATTGGAGTGGCCTTAGTACAATTAACCATAAGCAGTACATTAGAGGATGGCTGTAATGAAGGTCTGTCCATCTGCACCCATGCATATAAAGTAAGAACATTCACATTCCACACCTATATCAATCAATATATTACTCAAAATCCACCCATCCAAAACAACATTCAAAGTGATTTCCTATTCATAACCCAAGCTATGAGGGGGAAGATTAGCATACAGGATCTACCATCCATTCTTAATACCAAAGCATACAAAGTTTTTTCCCTTTAACCAATTTCCATAGTAATGGAATAATATTATCTTGGTACGCAAAATATTGAATAACTCTTTCAAATCATCATCATCTTCTTGGACCATCTCTACTACCTTCTTTTTTTCCAACTTCTGTGATTGTTACTTTAAACACTATATTTTAGCCCTGAAAAATTCTAAGTACCTCCATAGTTTCTAGATAAACCTCCTTATGATTTGTAGGATTTGGATATATTGCATGTAAAACCTCCTCCTCAGTAATGGTAGGATTCTATTGTAACATATCTCTAGCATGCACAACTTCAGTGCACGTGTATTAATCTTCACATGTACTACCTTAGGTTCCAGTGCCAACTTTGGAATCCATTGACTTTTCTATGGTGCATTATATCCTAACCATCCATGCGCCCTTGTTTTCCTTTTTATGTTGGTTTCTAAGATGATCATATAAGTCTGGGAATTCGTCATTGTTATGATTCTTCCCACAAAAACTAAAAAGTAATATTATGAGGTTAATTCACAGCTTGTAGTGGTCAGGGGATCTACATGTATAACATGTTCCATAAGGAAACTCACCTCATCCACCAGCACGGCCTCGACCCCTGAATCCACCACTAGTATCCTCGACCTATGCCATGAACTTCCTTCAAAGCATCACTCATTCTCTGATCATAGCACCCTTGAGTGTGATCATGATCATGGTGCTCACTTTTACTTTTAGATTTATCCGATACTCCTGTCTATCATACACTAATACCGACTGGTATCATGGATCTAACCAATCAACTTGACATTTTTTTCTATTGTTAGTCGTGGCCCATGGAAAGATTTTACAATAGCAAGATAATTTCTTATTGTGCATTGTAATAATGGGAAGTGGATTATGCATCATGGTCTAAATGGCATAGCTCACAGTCTAGTAGTAATGAATGAATTGACCTACAAGGATAACTATCCTTAGTGTTCCCTTCCACTTCAAAATTTGTACACCAAATCCTAGTGCGTGCAACTCATGAGCTGAATTATCCAATTGTTTCTCCAACTACTTTGCCATAACTATAATCTACACTTCTAAGGAATGGGCTCACTCCAGTGTCTATACTTACAAACTACCTTAGTGGGCAATGCTTCTTCAAGTTCTTTGTGCGGGTCTGTATATGTCTTATATGATAACATGCCCTCCTAAACGGTGTTGATCAAAGCCCCAAAAAATCCACTGTGCATGCTGACTTGCATGGATATCATGTGATATCTTAGACAAAAGTGTTTTTGAAATGGGCATCATATTCCTAAAAACTCTCAATAGTGACCTGACTTAATATCTTTGAGCACACTTATACTCTTTTTCTCCAAGTCAAGGATATATGAAACTCTCTTAAGGAAAACATCTCGTAACATTGCATAATCTATGCAAGTCTGATCAGGGTCAAACTTTCTATACTAACTGTGTGTGCATGTCTATGTAATGCAGTTACAAAATGACTTGCCTTACACTCAGAATCCATGATTCCTTTTACATGCTACAATATCTCACACATGTGCATGTGCTCATCAACATCTTCTACTCCCCTATACTCTAGTAAGACGAAGTGACATCTCCATGTAAATATTCAGAGGATGGTGAGGACCATGCCCACTTGATATCAAAACCTCCTATGTTACCTTTGGACCTCTAGACCCACCAAATCCACCAAAACTAGAGCCACCTATGCCCCCTAATCCTCCACCTATAACTGGAATTAAACCAGTAGGATGTACTTCCCTGTGTCCCTAGCATTGATACTAAACTAAATTGCTACAGTATGCAAGGTGGTACTACTCCCAGAAGTGAGTCCAAAATTCTATGCATGCTTGAGTTCTGTGCCAAAAATGCACCTGAAATGGTACCTCTAAATAACAATGAAGATATTTTACCTGGAAATATATGCACTTTCTAATTGATTTACTCCTTTTCTACTACTCCCCAAACTATCTTGTTGACTACTAGTTATACTAGGTATTGGAAAACCAAACACAAGGGATAGGTTATCCAGGTAGATTCAGATGTGCATTCATGTGGCCCATGTCATCTCTACTTGCATGGGATATAATATGAGGCTGAGGAGGTTTCCCTATCATGATTTCCTAAATGCAGGAGTTCCAGATGCTTTGGATCCATGCCATCTGTGTGAGCTCTAAATCCTTCATGATCCATCTCTCTCCTCAATGCCATATATTCTACAATATCATGTTACTTCTCTATCTCCCTCTAACATGTGCCTCATTTTACATAAGTTCCACATTTATTCTCTTTTCCTCTCTACCACTAGGTCCATGCCATCCTTCACCAAACTTTCTCCTACACCCGTGTGTGGTAGGGTTTAGCTAGCCATTCATATTTTCTTCCAAGTTTAGGGTTATCAATCAAAATTTGATTATCTCTAATGGAATGCCTTGCCAGATAAGTTCCCCTAGAGATACCGTAAAAACTAGAACTCAGCTACCTCTGGGACAAGAGTAAGTGGAAATTGAGTACTCCAAAATATATCTATTCAAAACACCATAGGGAACTAAGTGTCTACAATGCGCGTCCAAATCAGATCAACATCATAGAGGGCCTAAAATTATTCATGCATCTAAAAAAGTGTGTGATGCATCTAATTCCTTTTATACATATAAGCAACTAGCCACTCATAAAAAATTATTAGAAAGATAGCAAATAATCTCTCACATAGATAGTCATACAAATTCTTCTCTACCCACGTGCGTGCGTCAAACTCTGATCGAGTGCTGAACCTCCAAGCGTACTCTTCTTCCAGATCTATTATCCACTCCTCAATACTTACTAGGGTCAATAAATACATCTTCATCACAAAACATCCTAAAAACAACTGAAAATGAGGTCCCGACAATGAAACCAATGATGCATCCTAGACTTTGCTGTGAATAACCTAGTTGCATTGGCACATCACTCAGCCTGAGCTGAGCGCTCACCTAAAGCACACAAAGATACAAATTCTACTCTACCCACATGTGTGCATCAAACTCTGATCTAGTGTTGAAACTCCAAGTGACTCCTCAACACTTGCTAAGGTCAACTGGTACATCTTCATCATGAAACATCTTGAAAACAACTGACCTGAAAATGGAACCAATGATGAAACCTATAATCTATTGTGAATAACCCAGATGTGCTAACACATCACTCAGCTTGTGTTGAGAACTCACCCAAAGAGAGTAAAGGTACTAGGACCCTCTGTAGAGTTTCATGTGTAGGATGTTAATGTGATGATGAAAAAACATATTCAGATCCATAATTAAACGTAAACATTCCATAGTGCATAAACCGGATCTAGATCTTAGAGAATCATGAATTAAATAATAACTATAATAATATTAACCATACATGAACCAAATTTAGTTATGTTTAACACCATTATCTAGCTAATATACTCCATTACATTAAACACTATAAAACACAAAAGATTCTTACATTATAAGGTATATCTATGAGTCATGCGCACATTAGATCAACAACATAACTCTAAAATAATTTAGTCCCCCTAAACTACATAGTTTAATACATATTTATAGAGGTGGGGAATTTCCCTTCACCACCTATGCACTTCTCAAAATAGGTCACATGATGATAATAACCATGCACCTTTATAGTAGCATGTATACATTCAAGTGTTCTAATAATAGATGTCCTATAGTTAACTAGAAGAAGCAATCATATTATTAGCTCAAACCAAGCATGATGCTTATCAACCACTTGTTCTCAAAATATCATTGCATGTAGCGCAAGTCTTCATCCTTATGTGTGCTCCGCACGCTATATCCAAAAATATCCCTTATCCATAAAAATGGCTAAGTCCTAAGCCAAACTATTCTAGTGTGTGTTTCCTTCCCTATCTTTCCATGCCTTCAAATGCACCTTGTTCCCATGCACACATATTTTGTGTGCCTTATCTCTAGAATAATATTCTATCTACTCAAAAAATGCATATTTTAAGACTCTATTATCTAAGTTATCTTATGAGATTCATCTAATTCAGCATGCAAAGTGGTTCGTTGGAGGATTTTTGACTCTGTTCTAAAGAGATTTATCTCATAAAATGTATATTGATCCATGTAAAGATTTTGAAGCATCTTTACACATTGAGGTAGTTAGAAGAGTTGATACTAGGGTGATCCCATTCTTAGAGGAACATATCACATCCAGGGTGAAGTAGTTGGAGAATATTTCTACTAACTCAACACATGAGATGCACAGTGGTATATGGTGCACAAATTGTGAAGTTGAAGGACATACTAAGGATAGTTTTCCATACAAGTCATTATACGCATTGTTACTAGATTGTGAAGTTTATCACCTGAACCATGATGTTTGGAATTTTCCTATTTTGTAGCATGTGATTTAGAAGAAGGTGTCCATGTACTATAAGATTTGTAAATCCCATACTCACAATACCACTAACTGAATACTAATTGATCACATCCACGAAGCCATTGAAATAAGAGTGTGCCAAACTAGTGTGACAAGTTGGTCCAAGGAACATGAAGGAAAACATAATAAAGGGTGTAAAAATGGACATAATTGAAATGGAGGTTTCTGAGGAGGATATTATGTCTGAAGTCTCGAAGGTGGTAGAGGAAGGTTTTCCCAAAGAAATTTTTACATTTATGGATCCCATGATCATTACCAACAAGCTTGCCCCCATAATACAACTTTCTTATGGTATGGGAAGTAACATAAATTAGAGGATTACCCAGATCTATATGAGAAGATGAGTAAGAATAAAAATAAGGACAAGGGCAGGGAAATGATCAAGTTACAGTACATGAATTCTAATAAATGGTTTCTTAAGAAGATGTCTAATCTAGAATTGTAACCCATGCTAATTACAATGTGCGCTAAGGAAGCACACACGTGCGAACCTCTAAACGATAAGCCTCTCATTAATCAGGAGGAAGTGATACATGCTAAGTACCCAGATCCAGTGCACCAAAAGGGAATTTATCAAGAGACTATGGGAGTCATTAGAGACTTGTCAGGAAAAATAAAATGCTTAAAAGAACAGGTGTGCGAGAGAGAACATGCTAAGAATTTCTAACTACTGCAGAAGGATGTGTCTGATCTAAAAGATGTGTGTAAGATGTTGCATTAGGAGAATATCATCCCATTAGTAGGAGAATGTATTTTAGAAAAGGTACTGTGCACCAGAGTTGAGTGTGAGAAGTATATACTTCATGCAAATCTACCACCTCAAGACTATGAATTTTACAAGGAGATAACACTTGACGTGCTTATTGATTGTTGGTTAGTAAGCAATATCTTGATAGATATAGGTGCTGAGGTAAATGTGATGACTCTTGAAGCATGGAATCAAATGGGGAGACCTAAGTTATAACCATCTTTAGATGTGTTGTATATGGAAATCAAAACTAAGGCTATACATATTGGTGTACTCAAGGATTCATCCATCACTATTCAGGGAGCTAAGTTTACTAAGGGCTTTGAGGTGTTGGAGCTTACCGAAGTAGAAGAATATCCAACATTACTTGGGTGACCCTTGTGCTATGTAAATAATGTTAATTAGTGCTTCAACAAGAGATACATCAATTTTGAGAACAAATATGAGTACATAATTATACCTCTATTTGAAAATAAGATATATCCTTATGTCGATCACAGAATGAAGAAGATTTTAATCGAATCTATGCAAAAACAATGCTTAATACAAATAATATAGAACCTTCAAAATAAGGAGTACTTAAGTGGGAATATGTGTAGTTGGTAAGTCACACTACTAGTGTTTCTTGTGATAATTGGGATCATGGGGCATATGAGTTGGTTAGGCATGAAGTTAAAGGGTGAGTCATAAGTATGATCAAGATGCACATGGTGAGGTGCTTAGGGTCAGCTTAGGTACCAAGATATATTGGTGAATGTAATCTTGGTAAATTATTGTGTGTTATGGATGCTCAGTTGCCAAATGAAGGAGATAGACAAAACATGTTGGTGTATACCTTGCATAGGACAAAAATGCACTATTGGGAAACACATATAGATAACCTATTGGAATGAAAATAATTGAGAATCACCTTTTCCACTAGGTTTACTTAGAGAAATGTACCTACACACATATATGAATTTCATGGTAAGAATATGGCTTCACATCACACACATACTTGTGAGAGGCTATGGGCATAAGGCCAAGAGGCTTTATTGCCATACCGATGGGTACATAAGTTCCATTCCACACTACACGGATATGCACGCACCTACTATGTCCATGCTGAGATAAAAAGGGAGACTACAAATTGGCAAGAGATGATTGCATGTATGATTCAAAATTTTGATTACCTTTCTACTAAGCCTCCACTCCATGAAGCATTGTAGCTAATGAAGTGCATCATATTGGGGGATAGTACGGAGGCATAAGATCTTGTCCTAGAGATTCTAGGAGACCTGATTCTGAGGTACACCTTGATCTTGAGGAAACTGTACGTACCCAAAATTTTAAGGTACTGTGCTGCCAGAATAGTGTAACAAGTGCCCCGATGATGATACAGGTCTCCTCGTAAGGTGTTCGGGATCAGGAAAAGCCCTCGGAGTATGCGTTAACATCCCGCATGCCCCGCTTAGCCCCCGTGCCCTTTATTTTCCCCTTTTTCCCTCTTTCCTTGGCCTCTTAACCTTCAGTGATGAAACCGCCACCCTGAAGGGAGGCGGTCTCGTGACCGCCGCCCTGAACAGGGCGGTGGTCCTGTAACCGCCGCCCTGCTCAGAGCGGTGGTCCTATGCACATTTTTCCAGAACGCTCTTTTGATGTGACTCATGTGAAATATCATGTTTCACCAACTTTTCTTTGCCGACTTGAGCATGCATTAATGTTTTTGGTCCCCTGGAACAGTGTTTTTCCTTTGTTTATTGTTTAGGAGTTCAATTTGGTTTTGGTTTTTGAGAGTTGGAATTCCTATAAATGCATGGTTTGTGTACATGAAAATGGTCTGATTTTGGTGAAGAATTTGGTGAAGAATTTGAGCTGGAGCTTTTGGTCACCATTTTTTCCTTGTTAGAGTCTTTTGATTTTTAGTGTTTTGGTTAGCTTGCTTAGGATTGATAGCATAGTTTATTTCATACTTGGTTAGTATTGCTCAGCTGTTGGTAAGCCATAGACCCATCTTGTGCAGGCAGTGCTGTTGTTCCATCCAATCCAGTTAGAAGCTTGCCTCTGATTCCTCTTCACTGTAGATTTATCTTCATTGTGTCTTAGAGTTCTTAGTTCAATTCATTATACACCTGGTTAGCTTTATTCAGCTGTTGGTAAGCCATATATCCAACTTGTGTAAGCAGTGTCTTTATTTTGAAATAGAATAGCTTGGGAAGCCATTAAAGTTGTAGGTTTTGCTCTTCGTATAGGATAGTTGCAGGTTCTGGTCGCTTCATGTTGCATGACTCGCAGTAAAATCCCGCTAGGAATCGCATAAGCCAAGCTCTATACTCTTGCGCTATCCCTCTCCTACTCACATTCTCGGTCTGTATTCTGAGCTGTCCTTGTCCCAAAATCTTCTCCTATCGGTGCTAGCATTACATGATTTTCTGGATCCAAGTGAACATGAAAGAATGAGAAGATCATACTGAGGGGACGAGATCATACACACACCATCAGATTCGCCACTGTTCTGTGGAATCCAAGTTTTAAATTTCAAAGTTCTAGTCAGACTCATATCAAATAGAGTAGTTAATCGCTTTATTTCATTTCATTCTATTCTCGATATTTCCAGGGAAGCTATGGGGATTGATAGTTTCTAAGAAACTATGATTCACTCCTCACTTCTGAGGTAGGATCTAGAATCTTGCAGGTAGATTAGACAGGTTATTTTATTCATTTAGAATAATTCTACAAATCGCACAGGCAAATAACCACACTCGGTTATCTTGTCTGTTTTTAATTATTGTTTAGTTATTATTTCTAGATATGCTTAAAATAGTTTGCTTTCCTTAAAATTGTTAAATATTTCAGAGAAGAATAAAAGTTATATGCAGTTAGATTTATTTCACGTAATTAGAATTTTCTTCTTTACAGTTAGTTTTTCCTTTTATGACAATTACGGGACCTCAAGAGCCCAGGGAATATATATTTGAACCAATCGTGCCTCAACCAAACCTCGTCACAGTGATAGTTGACATAGACCAAAATCTCAGGATACAAGTATTCCGAACAACCACAGATTTACAACTGATCAGTTCTCAGTTAAGAGGATTAAACATAGAAGATGACCAAGCACATGCATTTTGGTCAAGTCAGCCAAACTACAGATTAATCTAGAAAACATCCACATGACTGTAGAAGGGCTCGAAAGAGAACAAACATTCGGGTGCGATCCTCTAGTTCCACAGCCAGACGCTGGAGACACCCTCATAGATATAGATACCAGCTTAAGAATCCAGGTTGCGAGAACGTCTGTAAGGTATTCTGAGAAGATCGCACAACTATTGGTTCTAAACATAGAAGCTGAGAAAGCATACGATTACTGGATACTAGGGATTAGAACTTGATCTCACGTATGACCATAACAGGACCGCAACAACCAAGAGTCTACGATTGTGACCCACAGATCCCACAGCCCAACGAATCCACAAGTCAGTTAGATATAAACACTGGCCTACGCACACTAGTATTTCAGTCCACTCCACTTCCACCTATCATCATCGAACAACTGTCCTTACTAGATATAATAGCTAACAAAGCTAGGGAATTTTGGACTAGGCTAGAAAATCATCCGTAGAGCCAATTACATTCATCATCCACTATATGACCTTATCAGGAGATATACACGAAACAATCCCAGGTCATTTTCCACGTATTCCGTAACCCATAGATCGAATCACGCCAGAGCTCGATATTGATTGGAGCCTTCGAGCAGTCATCCTCGCTGATTGATCTATCACACCAGTCCAAGTTAGAAGGGCCTTCTTTGCCTCAGATTCGCAAATTCCACTAGTGCGTGTCGAAGACATTAGACTGCCTAACTAGTTTGTCTGCATATTCCATCCCCACCGGCTGTCTCGGCACGACCTCGGGAGGTCGGGTACGCGGAAGAGTTACTTGTTGATTCTCACGCTCGCCTGTCGCTTTTCCGACGTACAGAAACATAAGAGGTATAGATGGGTTACACCTAGAAATAAAAATATAAAGGAAAGTTAGTGTAATTGATTGATGATGAGGAAGTAAAACAACTGGATGTTAGCCACACTGAAGGTGCACGTGAGGTAATGGATTACATAGATGAGAAGGAACACACATATCAAGCTCCTATGAAAACAAATAAGTTGAATATTGGCATGGAAGATGATCCTAAAGAATAAATCATTGGGGATTACTAGTCAAAATAGGAAGTAGCCAAGATCATTGAGCTCTTGCATGAATTTTAGGATCTCTTTCCAAGGAGTACCATAAATTAAAAGGTGTGCATCCTTATTTGGGTGAGATGAAGATAAAGTTGAAAGACTGCTTGTACATGGTTAGGAACATTCCTTACAAGATGAATCCTAACTTACACGTGAAGATCAAAGAAGAAATTAATAAGATGCTCAATTCTGGGATAATTGAGCCAATTAAAGAGTCTGAATGGACCATCCCATGGTTATAATAATTAAGAAGGATGGAAGGATTAGGATCTATGTGGACTAGAGATTTTAATGCCTCATGTGTCATAGAAACCTTTCCCACCCCTTTCACAATGGAAATTATGGAGGGCATAGCTAGGCGTGAGATATATTCCTTCACTGATGGGTTTTCAGGCTATCATCAGGTGCACATCGTGAAATAGAATCAAGAGAAGATAACTTTAAAAAATGAATGGGGAAGTTTTTCCTATACAGTTATGCCTTTTGGATTGATAAATATGTCATTTGTATTCTCGTGCATCATTGTACAAGCATTTTAGGATTTTATTCACAAGTTCTTGCAAGTATATCTAGATGATTGGACGGTGTATGACTTAGTCAAATATCACTGTGATAATCTAAGGCTTATGTTTGAAAGGTGCAGATAGTTGAGCATATCTCACAACATTAAAAAGTGCATCTTTTCTACACCTTTTGGAACAATTATCAGGAATGTTATTTGCAAGGAAGTATTATTGGTAGATCTCACTCAGATAGTTGTGATTTTGGGTTTGGAAGATCCTACCAATCAGAGTGAAGTGCACAAATTTTTGGGACACACTGGTTATTAGAGGAAATTTATAAAAGGATATGCAAAGGTTGTCTCACACCCAGAAGAGTTACTCAAAGCTAAGTGAAAATTTTATTGGGGTGATGTGTAACAACAACCATTCAATAATTTTAAGGAAAGGCTAACTACTGCACCAATCTTGTGTTTTACTTCATGGGACAAACCATTTCATGTACATGTTGATGCCTCTGACATGGTGATTAGAACAATTTTTGGTGTAACTAGGAGAAGGGATTATAGATCATCCTATTTTATATGGAAGAATAATGTTAACACCCATAGAGTACAATTAAACACCACAGAGTGCAAGGATTTGTCTATAATCAACACATTACACAAATTCAAATAATACTTGCTGGAAACCCTATTTATTTTCTATACAAACCATATTGAACTGAAGTAATTAGTCAACAAACCTATTTTGCAAGGTCACATCTATAGATGGACACTTCTATTTTAGGAATTTGATTTCACATTTGTTGTGAAACCAAGAAAGAGCAATGGCGTAACCATCTATCAAAGATAAATTATGGTTAGGATGCATAGAGCATTGAGGACATGATGTCAGATGAAAAATTGTTTAGGTTCAACTATATGCCCATAGATTTGGAAGATATATCTATATTTTTATGCAGTGGAATAAAAGAATGAATATGTTGGAGAAAAATGAACTTGCTATACGCAATGCACTTTATTAGTTGATTGGAGGTGACTTGTAAAAAATGGGTAGAGATGAGGTTTTGCGCTGGTGTGTTATAGAGCATAAGCATGAGGATAATATGGAAGAGGCTCATGGTGGGATAGCAGGAGGACATTATGTAGGAGATGCTATAGTGTGTAATGTCCTTATGGATGGACTTTGGTGGGAGACATTTTACAAGGATACCAAGGAAAATATGAAGGCATGTAATCATTGTCAGTGCCTTAAGAAGCATGGACATAGAGATGAGATGCCACTAAGACCTATAACAAGTGTGGAACCTTTTAAAAAGTGGGCTATTGAATTTGAAGGTCATATTTCATGTCCCATTTGCTCTACATCACTACTTACATAGACTATCTAAAAAGGTGGGTAGAGGTGACATCTACAAAGGATTTTATAGTAGCCACTACAACATAATTTTTGTGGGAAAACATTATTAATAGGTATGGCTACCCATTAAGCTTGAAAAGTGATAGGGTAATTCATTTCTTTATTAAGACAATTAGAATTCTATTGTTTGAGTTTATGGTGGTACACCATATAACCACTCCTTATCACCCACACACTAATGGCACTATAGATGCTTTCAAATTTTTTTTGGGATATATTGATTAAAAAAATAAGGAATATTCCTAGATGGCATAAAGGGATATCTAGGGTACTAATGTTAATCTAGTTATGAGGACTAAACCACTATAAATGGAATAATGCAGTATGAAATAAATGTAAATAAATTATTCTAGATGAAATGAAACCCTAATGTGAAAGAGAAGAGAGAGGAACAAACTTAGTTGATAATAGAAGACTGTCGCACAATGTCATGGATCTAGAAATAAAATCTAGAAGTGTAGATGATCCCTCAGGGACTCTGCGAAGGATAGATCTGGACTGTTTGAGATGACACATGCGCTGGGGAGTGTACTGGGGTGCCCTAAGGTACCCTGGTCTGCAATCTGGGCACTCAGAAGATTGCAAATCCTTAGAATATGAATATGGTATGATCAATAAATGTCTCTGAGTACTTTCTGTCTGTCGTGATGGATTTGTTGGATGAAATGGAGAATGAACCATAATGCAATGAGAACTATCAAAGCCTATAAAAATGAAAGATGCATATGAATGGGTCAGACTGACCTCAGCCGCTAAGATAGTGGAATTATTACTGAGCATTGCACTACATTTCAGACCAGTATGTAGTTCTAGTGTGTGTGTGCATGTCGTGCCCTAGGTGCTCTTGTTCCACTTGAACTTTGTGAAGTAGAGAGAAATAATATCTATAGAAATGTAAGTAGAAAGTGTACATGGAATAGAATGGATTCCCTCCCCCTATGAAGTGTGTGATGTAGATCACCTAGCTTGAATGCTTGGAACTATATGGATGCAAGTGATGTAATGGATGTAACCCTAGATTGGGTTATAGTAGTGATAAGATGCAATGACCTAGGATCCTTATTATGGTCTTATAACTTTATATTTATAGGGGTTTGAAGCTTAATTTCATAATTAATCCTGAAAAGGACAACTAAGAAGAAGATAAGGATGACCAACAACTAGAAGTGACCCAAAAATAAGCGGAGGAGGTTGTGCATAGACCAAGGCACTGAGAATGGGATTAGGATGCCTCGGGGTGCCCCAGTATAGGCTAGGGCGCCCTCATTTCAGGCTAGAATGTTGGAAATGTCATGAAATGGGCTGGTAGGTATCGGGAAGTACATGGAAAATACAAAATAAAAGCTGAAAAAAAGGGGGTCAAAAGGTGGGATTAATTAGTACTTTGTACACTCGATAACCTTCTAAATAGCAGTATAAGACCAGGCTAAATATTGTCTAATGTTCAATATTTTTGTCTACATTTACCTCTAATTTATGTTGGTGAGAAGAAATCTTGGTAACATAAAGTAGATAGAGATGCGTACTTGATAACCATGTAGAGTGTAGAAGAAGACGTGCCGATGAACTAGACTCAAGCGTGGAATGAAAAAAGGAAACAAAATGTGGGGGAGCATGGATTATAAAGATGAAAAATGTGTATGAAAAGTGATGAGAGTGAACCTAGGGTGGAACATGTGTGTAGCTGTTGCTATGTATAGTATACCTACATGGTTAACATGGAAAATACCATCATGGTGTGTTTTCATTGTTGTCCTTGTGATTGTTGTTGCCCCATATTTGACTACTTGTTTCTCATATGATGGATTTGCAAGGAGAAAATGATCAAGTAGTCAAATATGTATGTTTCTAAAAATGTTGTGTAAAGTATGCAAATGTAAAATACGCTAGAATAGAAAGTGTAAATGGAAAAATGGAACATGTGCACCTGATCCATGTCAGGATAAATGGTGTAGAAGGATATCCTATAGTGTCACAAGTTTTTCGGGTGATATTAGACCACCCTAGTTGAAGAAGTATAGGGAGGAATTGTTGTCACCAAATCACTGCACCCCTTGAATGGCCTAAAAGTGAACATGACATTCGGTGTGATTGGGAACCATTGGATCACCTCTCAAGCTATGGGACTTGGGATTGAGGTGAACCTCTGTAGAAGGCCAACTTCCTCTTCCTAAACTAATAACTACACTACTCCTAATGTAAATGTTGTTGCAAATCAGCAGCACCCCTGGATGTAAATCAGGTTTCTAAGTTGATGTTTCAGGCATCTAGTGTGATTGCACAACATGGAAACCTCTCTCCAAGTGTGGGACTTGGAAACTATCACTTGCTGGAGGTGAAAGAAGAAGTTTTCAATGCCAAAAAGTGTTCAACCATGAAGAAATGAGCTAAATATGGCTTTTACAGTGTATGGGTCGAGCCCAGGAGAGAGAAAACATAAAAAACATGGGAGCCCATTCCTCATTGATAGAAAATGCATTAAAACAGCATGGAGGACCTTACAAACCCATACCCTATCATTTTTGACCATATTGGAGAAGAATGCGACCCATTATGTATTAAATTTGGTTGTTGAAATGTCATTTCTGGCCATGGACACGTACCAGAACCGTTTTTGAATTTTCTCTCTCCAAACTGAACCAAAATTAGAAATTGATCATGGAATCATGTAGAGAATTTTAACAAATTTCTAATGATATAAAGAACATGAAAATCCAAGCTCTGGATAAAAAGATATGATCATTTGAAGATTTAAGGCAAAAACAGCCCAAAAACGGATCGGCGGGAAAATTTTTCAAATTTTACCTCTTTTTTGTCTTTGGAAATTTTTCAAAAATTCCCCATGCTCCACTGGTCAGATGCCACGTGGCAAGCTCTGATTCATCATGCAATTCTCTCTCTTTTCTTCTCCGTGGGTTTTTCTTTGAAAATTTGACCTTTTAATACTTTGGGAAAATTTCCCATTTTCTCCCTGCGCCCCGCCACTTGGGACACGTGGCATCATTTGGTTCGTTGACAGGGGAGCGAGGAGAAAATTTACCTTTTAGTTTTTCGGCCAAAACTTTTGCTAAATTTTCTAAGTCCTCCCCGAGCTCGACACTCCCCTTCTCCTCAGGACACGTGTCCTCCTCCGGTTGGCTCGGGCCAACCCTCCAACTCGCCCCTTTAAAAAACTCGGTCAAAAAACACTTAGTCGAAATTTCCACCCTCTCCTCCGCAGCTTTGATCCACGAAGACACGTGGCTCACTGCCATTGGACGTGGGCTATGTGGGCTGGTTTTGGACTTTGAAACTTTTACAAAAACTTAGCAAAAATTTCCATTTCGCCCCCAATGCCCACGAGCCTCCCTCGACACGTGTCGAGTTCCTATTGGCCGCGGGCCAAAATTTGATAATTCACCCATGGAAAACACTTAGCCAAATTTTTTATTGCACCTCCCCTTGTGACACGTGTCACATTGTGATTGGTCCGCGAGCCCCGCGGGAAAAATTTTCCACTTGAACCTTCGACCAAAACTTGGAAAAATTTCCAATTTTCCTCCGACCCCCGAACTCCTCTGCCATGTGGCAGCTTCCTATTGGCTGCGGGCCTTAAATGGGAAAATTTTCCACAAAAACTCCGCCGAGCCATAACTTGAAAAATATAAGGAATTAGGAGGCAAACTTTACCTTTCTAGAAAGCTGAGAGAGAGCTCTATCCGATGGTGCCATTTCCAGAAAGCCTTGAGTGCCTTAAAATCAAAAAATGTGGACTGAGGCACAAGAGAGGTAAGAACACAAGGAGTTAGCCACAAAAAATGAGCTGGGGCACATTTTGGATAACAGTAAGAAAATGGCTAACTAGACCTATGATAACATTTCAAGGGATTAGGGAGAGAGAGTTGCAAGGAAATACAACCTATACTAGAAGTGGTGATGCACCAAGAAAGGGTTTTTCTAGACAAAATTCCAGCTTGCCAATGAAGAGAGATGATCATGAGGAATAATGAACATGCATTACAAACCCAATTTACATACAGTACTTCACTCCTTGATAAGCACAAAGGCCTCAAAAACTTGCAAAAGAAACCATGGTTTCACAGTTCACCTGTAAACATGAGAGACGTAAATAGAAGTAGAAAAATCATGAAAGGACATATAATTGATCACAAAACATAACTTCTATTACTTTAAGCACTTGTATAGTGCATCATTACATCAGGGAAAAGGCATAGGCTTCCATTACAACTTGAGAAGAAAGGATTGAGATAAATCCACCACCATTTTTATGTTTCCCTAGTCATTGGAAATCATTTGGTTCATAATTGCATGATCGATTTTAGAGCCAACAGTTCCGTTATGCCTAAATGGATCATAGATGTGTTAGGTATACAATATGTTCCAGTTCTAAAAGGAGTGGTTTAGTTAGATGGAAAAACCATTAAGACTGTTGGAGTCATTAAAGGGGTCCAGATTACCCTCCATGCATGTCCTAGCTTATAATTTACACAAGAAATCCGTTATTGATCTTCCTCATCTCTTCACCATTTACCTATAACGAGATTTCACCACCAAGATGGGTGGTTACTTGTCATCATATTGGTCACAAATTATTCTTAGAACTTGCTATGGAACAAAGGTGACTATAAGAGAAGAACTAATTTTCCATAATCATGTGGGACCATACATTACTGATCCCATAAATGGGAATTATGTTATTTGTGATTCAGAGGAAGAAGATGTTGATCATGAGCCAACCACTCTTGTAGAAGAGGTTCCCGATACATTACTTGATGAGGTAAGTACAGATATTGAATATGATCCCTACGGTGATTTATTGGCGGATAAAGAGTCTGGATGACTATTGTGGGAAGAAACTGGACTGGGTACATACTGCATCCATGAAGAAGGAACAATCGTACCTCAATTGGTTAAAACAAAAAGAAATTATGAGGGACTGGAAATTGTTCTTCGATGGTTTGAGGAATAAAAATGGGTCCAGTGTAGGAGTTTATTTCTCCAGAAGGAAACAAATACTTCTTATCTTTTTTATTACAATTTAGTTGCACTAATAACATGGCTGAATATGAGGCTCTCATATAAGGGATTCAACTATATCAGAAGAAAGGAATTAAGGATCTGAATATTTTTGGAGATAGTGAGTTGGTTTTACATCAATTAATGACCCACAATGCATCAAAAAAATATCTATTGAGATCATATAAGAATCAGGTTTGGGACTTGATAGAATATTTTGAAGCTTTTGGAATTCATGCAATTCTTAGAAAGCAAAATCAAGATGCTAACAAGATTTCTACCATTGGCTCGTAGTATGATATAACCATAGACATTATGAAAGAAGGGCAAAAAATTGTTAAAATGGTGGCCCGTTCCGCAGTACCAGTTAATGTAAGTAGCTGGAAAGTGTTCGATAGCTATCAATTTTTTTTCCTTTTCCTACAACAAGAAACATAGTTTTCTTCCAAACACTAAGATAAACTGTAAAAATCCTACGATGATAAAATTATACAATTGAAAGGAAATAAACTACCAAAAGACCTAGTTACTGTTGAATCCATCTTCAATATAGATGAACATGCCAAATAGAAAATTACCAACATGGCAATCAAAGAAGAATATTTTGAAGAAGTCGAGGTGGCAAGTGAAAAGATTCTAAAGATTGGAAAAATATGTACCGCTCAAGAGAAGGAAGATTTCGTTGAAATATGTCAAGAATATCATGATATTTTTTCATGGAGCTATAAATACTTACGCGGTTTTAATCCTGGTCTAGCTCAACATACCATTGACCTGGATCTAAATGCTAAACTAGTTCATCAGAAACATAGGCCAATTAATCCTAAAATTGAGCCACTAATGAGGAAGGAGATAACCAAGCTTTTTGAGGCCTGTATATTTTTTCCCATCAAGAATTCCTCATGAGTAGTGTATCTAGTGCATATAAGGAAGAAGAAAAGAGAGATCCGGGTGTGTGTAGACTTCAGGGATTTGAACCGTGCCTCATTAAAAGACCACCACCCTCTTCCATCAATGGAATAAATCATTCAAATAGTGGTAGGGGATCAAAGCTTTTCCTTGCTTGATGGATATTTAGGATATAATAAGATTCTAGTCCAAGAATCTAACCAATTTAAAATGAATTTCACTACTAAGTGGGGCACATATGCGTACAATAAAATGCCATTTGGATTGTCTAATGCAGGGTCGAAACCCCAAAGATCCATGGGCATGGAATTTAAAGGACTAATCAATGATATCATAATGGTTTACCTTGATAATATAACTGTATATTCCAAGCATGGCAAAGATCATATCACACATCTAAGAATTTTTTTTGAAGATGCAGAGAATTAGGGGTCTCACTGAATCCTAAGAAGTGCATTTTTGTAGTTCAAGAAGGAAAAGTTTTGGGAAATGTTGTTTCATTGGAAGGATTGTATATTTATCCCACTAGGATTCATTATATTATGTACTTATCTCTTCCAAGCCACAATAAAGGTATCTAGATTTTCCTGGGAACCATGAATTTCATGCAGAGATTCATTCCTCAATTTGCAACATTTGCTAAACCACTCACATCCATGCTGAAAAAGAAGATTCCATTCTCTTGGATGAAGGAAGGGAGGACAAGCTTTATGGCTATCAAAATAGCCATTTCTCAAGATCCCATGCTAGTAAACCCAAGGTTTGACAAAGATTTCATCCTCTATGCTTTCGCAGGTCAGGAAAGTATTTTAGGGATTATAACTCAACAAAATGACAATCTGATGGAACAACCAATTACCTTCTTCAGTTAGTCTCTTAAAGAATAATAGCTCAAATATTCCTTCATTGAGAAACATGTCTTTGTAGTCATTCAAGCTCTAAAGAAGTTTTGCCACATGTTGTCCAACAACAAAATTCACCTAATGGTCTCTCATCCTAGTGTCAAGGAATTTTTTTTGAACAAAGAGATGAATGAGAAATGTGTGAGGTGGATCATGAAAGTAATGGAGTATGACATACACATTAAATTCATTAAACTTGTCTACAGTTGACCGCAGACATAGAGATCAAGGATGTGGAAGATGCTACACTCTTAAATGCTGAAAAAGGTGATGATTAGGTCGATTGGCTAAAAAAGATGAAAAATTTCCTCCTCGTAGGGGCATATCCTTCAAATATGGATAAATTCCAAAGATGTAATTTCCGTATCCAATCTATTCAATACGTTCTGGTCAATAATGTTCTTTTCTGAAAGGACTTGAACAATTTTCTTCTACGATGCATCAAACCAGAGCAAGTGAATAAGATATTAGAAGAATTCCACAACATCCTATCTGGGGGGCATTACTCTGCTCATATGGCTACCACCAAAATAATGTGAGCTGGTTATTATTGGCCAAATTTATTCAAATATTCTCATCTCTGGGTGAGGAAATGTAAAGAATGCACCCTTTTTGCTGGAAAACAGAAGTTGGTAGCCCTTCCTTTGCATTCTATTCAGATAGATCAACCTTTCATCCAATGGGGGTTAGATTTCATTGGGATGATCAACCCGCCATCCAGTGATGGACATAAATGGGTTATTACTGCAACATATTATTTCACTAAATGGATAGAGGCAGTGGCACTAAAATAAATTAATGAAAAGGTAGTCCTTGATTTTCTGGAAAATATAATGACAAGATTTGGTGTTCCATTTACTGTTATCTATGACAACACAATGGATTTTATCAGTTTGAAGTTGAGTGAATGGGTGGTTAAGAATGAGGTCTACCTCAATACTTCATCCAATTATTACCCACAGGGGAATGGGTTGGTCTCATCTAGTAACAAGAATCCCATAAGGATAATCAAACACATGATGGAGGCTAACAAAAGGACATGTCATACACAACTTAAGACCGCTTTATGGGTAGATCAAATTACACCTAAAATATTAATTGGGCATTTAAATTTTGTACTTGTCAATGGAAGGGAGGAAAAGCTTCTACTTTCCTTGGAATTACCTTCCTAGGAGTTGGCTCATCATCTTGAAGTCAAGGAAAATGACTCCTTAGCAGTGAGGTTTGCTGAACTCATGGAGCTAGACAAATTTCACAACATGGCTATGAAAAATTTAGGACAACATCAGGATCAAGTTAAGAAATCCTTCAATAGGAAAGCTTCTGATAGGAATTTCCAAGAGGGATATTTGGTTCTTAAGTTGGATGAAGACAGAGCCAAACCAGGTAGGCATGCCAAATTTGACACTCTCTGGAGTGGACTGTATATCATCACAAGTTGTAAAGAGGTGAATTCATTTCATCTATCTAGAATCAATGGAGAATAATTTCCCATTCACGTGAATGGGATATATCTCAAAGCTTACTTTTGATATTGTCTCACCCTTGTACAACATTCATTTGTCTTTTCCTCCAAATTCTTTACACATTTTTAGTTCTTATTTTCTTTTATTTTTGTTTTAGGTGTCCCCTGAATGTAGTTTTTCTTCCAAGACTCCTTTTCCCAAATGATTTGTATAAGGCTACTGATCCAAAAGCTTAGTAGGTAAGCATTCCCTGGAGGTCACAAAAAATGTTACCATTTTAATCTACTTTAGGAAACAGATGTTGAAATTGATCAGATAATGTTTTTGAAATCCTTCACACAGAAGTTTTCTACAAATTGGGAATTCTCAAAGTCCTAAAAATCCAAAAAAATTGGACAGTGTGACTTCAAGGATTTTCACTTTTGGATTTTAATTAGCACGAAATTGTAATTTTATTTTTAAATTTCTAAAATATGCAACCTCAAAACTCTAAAATTTTGGACTTTTGGGTTTTCAAATTTTAGAGTTTTCTTTTGGAAATTGTCAATTTTCCAAGCCAGTGTTTCAAAGTTCAAAAGACCAAAAGTCTGAAATTTCAAACTTTCAAGCTTTCAAGTTTCAGAACTCTAGGTCACATTTTGGTAAAATCACTTTTAGACTTCCAAAGTACGAAATCTTGAAAGTTAAAAATTTTGGACTTTCAAGCTTTCGGGTTTCAGAACTCTCCTAGCCGTTTTGGGTTTTTTTGCTTTCAAACTTCCAAAGTCTGAAAGACCAAAAGTCTGAAATTTTAGACTTTCAGGCTTTCGAGTTTTGGAGTTCTTCCATCACATTTTATGATTTTCACCTCTTGATCTTTGAAGTTTGAAACCCTGAAATTCCAAAAATTTGGAATTTTAGATTTTCAGGTTTCAGACTTTCAAAGTTATTTACACATTCAATTCTTACCTACTTCTATATGTATCAAATTTTTGGCATCAATGATGGGTTTTTTCTATTTAAACTCACATTTTCACCTGACAATTTTCTCTAACGATATGGTTTTTACTATATCTTATACTTTTAATGTCATTTTTGAGGTATTTTATTTAGGTTACTGTTGTTGCAAATCAGCAGCACCCCCTAGATGTTGATCAAATTTCTAGTTTGATCATTCTAAGCATCCAATGTGATTGTACAACATTGAATCCTCTTCCCAAGTGTGGGACTTGCAAAAATGGAAAAGGAATCTCCAGATTAGAGGCTGGTTCCTCAACTCCTCTGATCAACTATTTTACTTGCACAATTGCAGAGGTTTAAACTCCTAAATCTACTCTAAATTCCAAAGGGACAAGGATAGAAAATACAAAAAGAAAGAACTAATGCTAATAGGTGATGCACCAAAGGAGTTGTAGACACCTGATGCTGTATGAAATACACAATCCACAAGGAAACACAACACAAAACATGCACAAATGCTCAAAATGTAATGAAAGATCAAGAAATAAATGATAGATATATGAAAGGATTGAGGGATTTTAATCACAGAACATATATCAACATCTCAGATCCAATACAATACATTACAGTGATCCAGAGGAAAGAAAAGGTGCTGCATTACATGGAAAGGTAAAATTTCTTCACAAATTCTGCTAAGGAGGAAGAAAAAGGAAGTTGCAGAGCTGAAAAAGTGTCTCTCACATCCCGACGTCTCAACTGTCCCGCAGACCGCCTGGGACAAAAATGTCCGACTTAGCTGATTTTCTTTGTTTTTTCGGCCCCAAGCTTGGTATGACGAACCTCAGTACGACCCAAACCCTTTATACCTGAAATGCTTTAAAACAGTCCTGTAACCTTATTTTTTGCATTTTTTCCATTTTCTCAACTTATTGGGATTTCTTCTTGGATGGGAGTGTTAGAGAGAAGACGAGGGGGCCCGAAAAACATGATTTCAGGCCTTGAATCAATCTACTTGCTCGGGACTGAATAATTTTATGCATGTTATCAAAATTACCTTGAGGGGTGAATTTCTGATAACAAGAGCTCTATCCAATGGTGTCATTTCTAGAAGGTTTTGAGTGCCTGAAAAGCAAAATATTATGACTGAGGCACAAGAGAGGAAAAAATGAGAGGAGTTAGCCATAAAAAGTGAGCAGGGGCACATTTTGGATAACAATTTTGGCGACTCAGAGGGGTCATCTGCATGTTGGATGAAGTTACTAGTTGCTTGAAGCATCCATTAGGCATGGAGTCATGAGTTGTAGCCTGCAAACTAATCTGAACTTTGAAAACCTCCTCTCTGAGCCACTTGGAAACCCACTGAAATGGACTGTGCAAGAGCAAAACCAGCACCACAAAAACTATGTACAAAACTAAAGGTCATACATGCTCCAAAATGGAACATGCAGAGTGTACACAAGCACTTCTTCTACTGAAAGCAAAACTACCTATCCTACTCTAACTGGAAGCAAAAGTGGGCTAAACAAACCCTGCAATTGGTTGGGAGAAATAGTTTCCCTTTCTCAAAAGTTGCAACCATGTAATTGATTTGGCACTAAACATGGCTGATTGAATGAGTGGAAAATCAACAAGAAGCTGGTCTTCTACCCAAATCATCAAGGTGTCAACTGAAAACAAATCCAATACCTCTTTTAGTTGATTTACATTTGGATTGAAGAGGTATGACAACTGATCCTTGGTACTTTGTAGCTCACCCTCATGCTTAGAAGTAAGCATGACTAGTTGTGACTTCTCCTTTGACTCTAATGAAGTCAAATACCTTATTGGGAAAGGTATGATCCTTTTGATATGCCCATAGCTCTGATTTTCAATTCCAAAAATGGAGTCTTCTTGTAGACCTTCTTGGGTGGCTGATGTGGAAGCAATGGTAGGACTTTTCTGCCCTTTCTCTTCCTTCATGGAAACATGGAACTCTTCTATAGTGTGTAACTCCTCGTTATTGATTGCAACATCCAATGAAGTTGTTTTTGCATTGTTGTTACCTGCTGCAATACATTGTTGGCTTTGGAGATCCTCCATTGTAGCTTTTGGAAGATCAAATTCTTCCAGCTTTGATTCAAGAGGCATGTTGCAAAATGTAGGCTATTGTCCTTGAACTCCTTTGTCCATGGCAGCAAGTTCTTGTTGTTGGAGAACGAATGGTGAAGAAGGAAACATGGTAATTTCAGCTAGCTCTGCATCTAAACATTCTTCAAAGTTTGATGGAAAATCAAATTCTTGAATGTCTTGCTGCAGCAAAGTCTCTCCCTCTTGTATGGTGGCCTCCAAATCTGCATTTTCTTCACCCTGTATAACTTCATTTTCAAACATGAAACTTGTCAATCCAAACTCATCCCAAAAATCAAATTGTTGGAGAGATGAAGTGGGAGAGAAGCATGAAATTTCTTGTGCCTTTTGCTCACAATTTGGACTTGTTTTGTTCACCTCCATAATGGCTTCATCAATCAAATCAGCCCCTTCAAATGAAAGCAAAAACGTATCAATAATGCTTCCTTCTTCTACTGTTGTAAAAACTGACTTGACCTCGTCCATTTGCTCCTCAAAGATGGGGTTTTGAGATGGTTTTCCTTCCTTCTTGATGGCTGATTTTGCAGTGCAAACTGGATCAACATTTTCTTTGGGAAAAGTGCCAATATGGACACCCAACTCATCACCAACAAACTGCTGTTTTTCTCGCTTCACTTCTGTTATAAAATCAGCCTTGTTTTCCACTTGTTCTCCAACTTCAACATCCTCTATTGGTTTCACCATCAAGGGGATTTTTGTAATCCCGAATTTAAGATCCCAACTCTTCAGAGTTTGAATTTCTTCATCCTTGTTTGGCTCTTCTTTCTGCTGCTGTTTTCCTTGATTGGCATTCTGATTTTTATCCTCCCAACATGGATTTGGGAATGCAAGAGGAGAAGTGGATTGTAACTCAAGTGATTTTGTAATTTTTTGTGGTGGTGGAGGTAGGAAATCTTGTTTCTTTGGAGGGAATGGCTGTTTGGAGGGGAAAAGGATAGAAGAATTGAGATGGGGTGGAAGACTAGGGAATGGAGAAATGGATTCAACACTTGGGACAACAGATGGAGAGTTTAAAACTTGACACTACTGAGATAAAACAGATTGGGAAAGAAGGAGAGAAGAGGCATGAGATGGTGTGCTTACCCGTTGACAAGGTTGTTGAATACTCCTCTCATACACCTTTATTCCTTCAGTCCATTTTGCAAGCAATGGTAGTGTTGTAATCATGAAGTCTAACTTCTCTTGAGGGCTGTAATGCCTTGGAAAAGGTCCCACCCATGGACAAGGTGCTCTACAACCAATTCTAAATGCTTTTATTTGTGCTTGAGCCCTAGATTGCACCATGTTTACCTCCATCTTTTGGATTTGTTCCAACAGATCTGCATTTTCTTTTTGACTACTCTCACAACCAGCATACCCTTGTGCTTGGCATGCTTCATATCCAAACTGACTTTAGCACTGCTGCTCATATGGGTAGACATGTTGATTTTGAATTTGATCAAAATGCTGATTTGGAGGATTTGTAAAACATGTTGGAGGTGTGATATACTGTTGTTGTAAATGTGAATTCCATGATGGAAATGAAGTCATGATTGCACAACTTCATGGAATGGAAAAGAATGAAAATGATGGAAAGAAGAATGGATGGAAATGAATGGAAAATAGGTCTGCAACTTAGAGAATGAGTTGTTTACCAGATGGAGTCGCCAGATGTGCTTTTGAAAGTACCTCCAAAAGCTTGAATCTTTAACAGGAACACACCAACCTGTCAAAGATAAAGTGTAAGACCTCTAAGGTCCCACCGGGCGTGCCAAAACTATTGTTGCAAATTAGCAGCACCCCCTAGATGTTGATCAAATTTCTAGTTTGATCATTCTAAGCATCCAGTGTGATTGCACAACATTGAATCCTCTTCCCAAGTGTGGGACTTGCAAAAATGGAAAAGGAATCTCTAGATTAGAGGCTGGTTCCTCAATTCCTCTGATCAGCTATTTTACTTGCACAATTGCATAGGTTTAAACTCCTAAATCTACTCTGAATTCCAAAGGGACAAGGATAGAAAATGCAAAAAGAAAGAACTAATGCTAATAGGTGATGCACCAAAGGAGTTGTAGACACCTGATGCTGCATGAAATACACAATCCACAAGGAAACACAACACAAAACATGCACAAATGCTCAAAATGTAATGAAAGATCAAGAAAGAAATGATAGATATATGAAAGGTTGAGGGATTTTAATCACAATACATATATCAACATCTCAAATCCAATACAATACATTACAGTGATCCAGAGGCAAGAAAAGGTGCTGCATTACATGGAAAGGTAAAATTTCTTCACAAATTCTGCCAAGGAGGAAGAAAAAGGAAGTTGCAGAGCTGAAAAAGTGTCTCTCACATTCCGACATCCCAACTGTCCCGCGGACTGCCTGGGACAAAAATGTCCAACTTAGTCGATTTTCTTTGTTTTTTCGGCCCCAAGCTTGGTACGACGAACCTCAGTACGACCCTAACCCTTCAGACTTGCAACCTTATTTTTTGCATTTTTTCCATTTTCTCAACTTGTTGGGATTTCTTCTTGGATGGGAGAGTTAGAGAGAAGCCGAGGGGTCCCCAAAAACATGATTTCAGGCCTTGAATCAATCTACTTGCTCGGGACTGAATAATTTGATGCATGTTATCAAAATTACCTTGAGGGGTGAATTTTGGATAACAAGAGCTCTATCCAATGGTGTTATTTCCAGAAGGTTTTGAGTGCCTGAAAAGCAAAATATTATGACCGAGGCACAAGAGAGGGAAAAATGAGAGGAGTTAGCCACAAAAAATGAGCAGGGGCACATTTTGGATAACAGTTACTTCTTTTGGTTTAAGATCTTTGTGGTTTTTTTTCTCCGTTTTCATTTTCTTTTGTTCTTCCTTTGTATGTCTTAAATAATGAAGAACTCATTACCCACCATGTTTCCTTTGATGGTGTTTTTGATCCTAATGATTATGTGATATAATTTTCTACATACAACCAGGGAAGATCTCATCACAATCCTCAAGATCTTCCTAAGAATTCAAATCTGCTCTCTCAGCACTTCTCATTTTTTTAGAGTTCAAAGGATTTTCCTTTCAGGTTTTGGGGTTTTGACTGTTAGGAGTTTCTCATTTTTTGGGAACCATGCCTTTCTCCATCTCAGAACTCTGATTTTTTGTTTTTCAGAACTTCGGAGCTCTACTTTTTGGGTTTTCAAAAGTCTTCATTTCAGAAGTTTGAGTTTTGGGTTTTCAAAGGTTGGAGCTCTTCAGGTTTTCAGACTTCTCCATTTCAGAGGTTTTCTTTTCAGGTTTTCAAAGGTTGAAGTTCTTCGGGTTTTTAGACTTCTCTTTTTCAAAAATTTCAACTTCGTCATTTTAGAATTCAGAAGGCAATAAAATTCCTAAATTCAAAACATGATGTTTACTTCTACAGCCAAGGGAAAGGAAAAGATGAAATATACATTTCTTGGAGTTGCTCCTCACTCTTGTTTATCTTTCGACTTGGGAAGTATAAGAGACACTGATCTTGGGCATATTAATTTTCTAGAATTCTAGGCAAGGGTGAATGCCCCAAACAAGAAACCCTGGATGCAAGCCATATATAACAGTGGGCTTTTTCTTGATGCCAATTTTCCCACGTCCATGCATTGCCCAGAGTTTGTCTTAGCCATAACAGCCCAATTCAATGAGGAATCTAGGATAGTTAAGGATGTTGATGGAAATTTTTTAATCCGCTTGGATCCATATTTCTTTGAATATTTTCTCAAATTCCTTGACATTGAAGACTACACAACAATTTCACCAAAATTAGTGGTGGAACATTGGGACAAGGAAACTGAGTTCTGCACAAAGGTCATATTACAAATTTTTCTGACCAAGAATGTTGCCAAATTTTCCAATACCATGTATAGGTTAGACTTCATTCAGGAAGTCAGTGATATTATTGTGTTACTGAGTAGAGTTTCATGCCTTCCCTCTGCAATTGAATTCTAGGAGTGGATTTTCCTATATATGGCCATCATCAAGAAAAATAAGGAATTTATTAGATGGGGGGAGCATATAAACAACTCCATTTGCTTTCAATTAAGCAAGGTGTTGTCCTCAAAATTTTTTTATATGACATATTTTTTGGTCTATGTTGTAGATGCCATGGGATACTTCACCAGATTGAATACTAAGGGTATTTGAAGTACTTCTCAAATCTATGATTTCCATCCTCAGCTAACACTGGATGAAGGAAGCAGGAACTTTTGTAGGATTAATGATACTTTATTTGCTATTATTCTCTACCATTTTGATAAAGAGTTATATAATAGAAGGATTTACGATGAAAACTTCAAGGAATTACGTGAGTGGGGAACTATCTACCTACAATTCCCTATGTTTACTTACATTTGGATTACTAGTTTCATAGGTGCTCCCAAAAAGCTGCAAGGATGTCCCACCGATAAATCGGTCTTGCTAGAATTGGTTTGAAAATTTCTAGACTACCATAAGATCAAGAAAAAATGACACCAAGTGGGAGTTTAATTCCCTATTTTAATTGGCAAATACACATTTCCAAATATTTATAAGGCTAAGAATGTGGATCCATAAATGACAGAAGTAACTTTGCAGACCTTTCATCCTCAGACCAATTTCGATTACTGGGGTAAATTTAGTGAAATATGTTGGTCTATTTCCCATGTGTGTTAGTTACAAGACATTTGGATTCATTTTCAGGATGAATTCACCATCTGATAAAAGAGATTATGAGAGGATAACTTTGGATGAGGTTCGACAGTTTTGTATAGCCCAAGTTCCAAAATAAATGGAAGATGATGATGATGTTTTAGATGTAACATATAAAAATAATAATGTTTCTAATCAAACATTGCCATAGATCAATTGGTATGTGGAAGAATTTTGTAATACAAAGGAGAGGATGGGGCCCATTCTGCAGAGAACCTACAGTTGGTTGGTTACCTTGGGAATTTCACCCAAGGTGTTAAAATAATTTAAAAATATAGAAAACCCATCAACCATGAGCCAATCAATACCCACAAGGGAAAAATATCCATCCAAAGGGCCCATACAGTCCCTAAAAATATTTCATTTGCAGTAGGCATCTCATCTCTCTCTAAGGCTCCTGCTTCCAAAGCCATGTCTCCTATAACACCCGTATCAGAAATAGTTGAAGTTAGTAATTCTCCAAGTATCTCACAAGACCTGTCATCTCTTATTCCTCTTCCATTATCACTTCCTACATCATTTCCTTCCACTTCTACAATAATTTATTCTTTTCCATCTCCTTCTATGGCCCAAGGGTTCTCATCCCTTCTAGTTCTCTCAGCTGGGGAAACCATTGGGTCACCCATTTCTACTTCACTTCCCCTAAAAATTCCAGTTCCTTCCATCTCATCTCCTAATATCATTGTATCCACTCTTATGGCCATCCTCACATCCACCCCCTCCATTATTTCCACTTCCATTCAAATTCCAACCAATGTTACTAGTGATCTTGTTTTGACTAATGTCTCGAGTACTAAATCTACTGTTCCATCCCCATCAGCATTAGCCATTCCAGAATGATTGTTTCTACATACTCCAAAACAAAAGAAGAAGGTTCCTTTGGGAGATGTCATAGATATGAGCATATTAGAGCCTACGATAAAAAGGAAGGCCAAGAGGCTGAGGATTATTTCTAGCTTAACAGTGAATCAATATGGAGAATGAGTTGTAGAGGTTGCTACTCCTATTGAGGGAAAAACCAAGGAGACAATTACAGTTGTGGATTATTGAATTTCTAGATTTTCAATGCGAAAAGCCACTCATGAAGGAGCTAAATAGGATGTGTAGACTGATCTTAGAAATATGATAGGGATAAAGCTCTTAAGGATGAGATTAAAGAAAAGGTCAAGCAACTCACTACATTGTTAAGAAAAGTAACAGAACCAACTCCATCTACTAAAGTTTCAACTACCATGGCTCAGAAAGTTTCTTCTACCATCAATGATATTTCCTATCATGAAATCAAGAAGATAGGCCAGAAAGGGAGATCGGTAAATGGATGGATGGAGTGTATAATGCAAGAAGCCAATCCTTTAATTAAAGAGGCTCTATAAATATATAATGATTTACAGGTTGGAAGAGATGCTATTTGTAAAATGGATGAATCATTTTTTGAGGATAATAATAATCTGAACTTGAATTTAGCCATATGGAGTGAAATTAGAGAATAAGATTCAGATCTACTCTTTCAGGAGGATGTAGTTGATGATGCTTCAAAATTGTTTGAATATCAAAAGCAAATGGAATCCTGGTCTCAAGTTGTGCAATATTTAATAAAGAAGTTGGATGTTAAATGAATAGAAATCATGGATGCTCTGAACAACATATCAGAAGAGTTTGATATTATTAGTTGTAAGTTTTTCAATGAAAACATTGATGATCTTACAAAGGACCAAATATGGGAAAATTTCAAAGATTTAGTGAAGCACGATGACGAGGTTACCCAGAATTTCAGTAGTGACTCTGTTAATAGGTTGGTGTCATGTCAAAATTTCACAAGAAGACTAAAGAAGGTCATGGGTAAACTGAGAAGAATTCCACTGAAAATAACAAGGGAAATTAAGACAACAAATGTAGTGAACCACTACACATGTGGGCCATAAGACGAAGAGATTCAGGGAATTATTAAGTGTTTCATCAAGTACAAACATCAGATGGATTCCTAGGAGAAAGATAAAGGGAAAATTGAAGCAAGAGAAAGCATTATAGAGCCAAGATAAAGTTGAGTGGCCATGGAAGGACAAATCCAAGCTCTGGATCGGTCAGAGTTACAGGGTTGACTGAGTCAAACCCTTGTAACAAACTTACTATTTTTATGGGAGCCTGTTCCCTTGGATTTAATGAAATTTCTATTTTTAGTAAATTGTTAGGTGAAGGCCCAGCTGTAATGGCTAAGCCTAAATAACTTATAAATAGTTAAGTACATGGAGTCTTAAGGGGGATAAATAGAGATCAATTTATGAAAGAAGTTACTCTTCAAGCTTGGAAGAGTGCTTTGAATATTCAAGAACCTTTCAATTACATTTAGAGTGATATTTTTCTATGGAAAACTGATTTATTGTGTTAATGGTTGATGTGATATGCTTTATGAATGCTTAATTCCTTAGTATAAGTGGTTGGATTGTTTTTATCTCAGAGTATATTATTTCATTCGATTAGAAAGTGATATAATTGTGTGAATATCAGTTGTGAAAAGTTATCTTCCTTCTATTATGCAATCCATATTGCCATCGAACCTCCTGAATGAAATAGATGTTTGACATGTGTCTATTTTACATTATCATGGTGATTGATTGTGTTTCTAACTGAAATTAATCTATCTATGCATAATCTAAGTTTGACAGCAGGAGCATATGCTTCTTAATTTGTGATATCTTGTATCCTCTCCAAGTTACAATAAGTGAAGTTGGTTTGTGGTGCATGCACCCTCTTTGAATTAACCCTTCTTGATTTTCACAATGTCCTTTATTTGGTGCATCACCATCCCTAGTATAGTTTAAATTGCTATGAATCCCTTTCCCTGAAACCCATGAAAATGTTAGAATAGGGCTATATAACCATTTTATTACACTAAGAGTAGTACAACATTTAGTTTAGGAAGAGGAAACCGGACTTCTCTGGAGGTTCAACTCGAGCCCAAGTCCCATAGCTTGAGAGATGATCCCATGTGATTCAATCACACTAAACATCCTGCTCACAAATTGGCCATTCAGAGGGTATAGTGATTTTCCAATAACAGGAACTATGTTGTATCCTCCAACTAACCACTTCTTTTGAAATATTGGAAGAGATCTTTGTACTATCCTATTTTTTTGGACAATCTAATGCCACTAGACAGATAAGTGTAGAGAGTCACACGCACTGTAACCCTTGAGCCTATAACCACTTTGTAGAATTTTCAAAGGACACCATGTCCTGTTAAGGACACTGTGTATGGAGTTCACATATTGGTCTGATATCATTCGCTATGTGTGAACTGGTGTAGATACACTATGTTAGTAGAAACCCTTAATGATGCCCCCCTCTTTGGGGGTGCATGTAATGACCCTAGAAGGAGAATGTGGCCCCAAGAGAGGATAAACTACACTCTAACCTATAGAACTCTTCCTTATAGGGGGAAAGGGATAATTCTTGGTAGATACCAAGGCACACAAAAATGGGATTGCTAACCAATACAAGTATTAGTCTGAATAAATGCATACAAATAATACAAGTGTAAAATACATAGACAATCTAAAAACTACCAAGAAAAGTAGTGTAAACACACAAGTAAAAAGTAGAGCACACAAAGTAGGTTTAAAACATGGGACATAACTCACGATGTCACAAGAAATGTAAGGCCATCATGGCTGCAAACAATAGTCAAGTGTGCACACAATAAAATGGAAAATCCCGTATACACTGGAAAACAATGCAAATAAGTAAAAAAAAAGATATATTCCTAGAAACATGTAGTCCTACAAAATATGTGATGGACATGGAACACCCGTTAGCATGTTATAATGATAACACATATGTCAAATCATGTAAGAAAATGTAGTATAAGATCCTAGGTACAAAATGAAACAATAACACCTGGATAGGATGAATGTGGATGCCCTCAGTGACTAGTATAGAAAGGGTAGAAGGAAAGCATCCATGCCACATGTAGAGTCTTGTATCTATGATCACACTAGACAAAGACATGAATGTGCATGTGTGTATGATAATGCCATATAAGAAATTAATCTAACATGTGTAGTAGAATGAGCATACAAAACACTATTAAGCAAGAGTAAATGCTACCAAGACAATGAAGTATACCGTGGATGGATGGAATGGAATACAATATGGAATAATAGGAGCAATGTGTCCCCTGATTGGATGGAATGTGTATGTAGTGAAGTTCATTTATTTCCCCCTCAACAGTCAAGAATGAACCTTAAATGAGAGTGCGTCATTGAGAAATGGTTAATTAGTGCTGGTTGTATCTAGCACGTTGTGATGAGTATGTGTACGAAATGGTGATCAAATGCGACATGGGGAGAAGATGTGTGTGAACCCTATAGCTGAAGTGTATATCATGTATTTATTGATTAGAGGAGTGATGATTTATCCCTAACCATATATCAATATAGAAGGAGTGCATGTGAATGTGATATATATGGAAATATGTGTGTGAACCCTATAGCCTAAGCGTATACATGACTTGTTGAATGGAAGAGTGATGATTTAGACCTAAGCGTATATAAATATAGAAGGAGTATATGGGAATGAGATAGATGGGAAGATGTGCATGGACCCTATAGACTAAGTGTATACCACAACTTGTTGAATGGAAGAGTGATGACTTAGCCCTAAATGTATATCACTATAAGATCAAATAATTGAAGGTGGTGATTTAGCCTAAAGCATATACCACTACATGAGGATAAGATGAGTGGTGATGTATGGCTAGGAGGATAACACAAGGATTGAAAATAGTGAAGGGAGTGGTGATTTAACCTAAGGTGTATACCACTACAAGATGGTAAGGGGGTTGGTGATTTAGCCTAAAGCATATACCACTACAAGATGATAGAATGAGATGACAATTTAACCTAAGGTGTATGTCATGAACACGAGGAATGTTTGATGGGAAAAATGTCACATTGGTGAATGTAAGGTCCATTTTATTGGTAAACCCTTGACATTAGATTATGGAAATTGGAACTAAAGTGCATTGTAGGGTGGTGAGTGCAACACGTAGAAGAAAATGTAGTGTAAGCGACCAAGGTATGTGAATGTGTAGCATAGGAAATGTAATGTAGAGTGTGTAATGGGTATGGAATGTAATGGAATATGTCAGTAGGGAGAAATCAAATGTGTAATGATGATAGGTAAAACTATACCAAAGTATAAGGAAATCTAGTGTAGGATGTAGAATAGGTAAGATGTATGAATGCAATGATAGTAATGTATAGAAATGACAAATGAAATGATAATAGGTAGAAATAGACCCATGTGTAATGTAATCTAGTGTAGTGTGTAGAATAGGTAAGGTGTATGAATGCAATGTGGGATGTAGTATGTATATGTAGTTTGGAAGATATGATGATAGGTGTATGTAGAATATGTGATGGTAAAAGCTAGACTCATAGACAAAGTGACCTAGCATAAATGTAGAATGAGAGGATGGAATGTAAAAATAGGATTATATACATGATGACTAGTGTAGTGCATGCCATGAAGATATAATGTAGGATGATATAATGTAAATGTATAGGTCCTGTAGTGTAGTGTGTGGGGTTTAGTGTAATGGTAATCCCTCAATAGTCCTATGTGAACCGAAGCACTAGGGTGCGTCACCAGGTAATAAGGGTGCTAGAATGTGAAATAAGTTTATATATATGCAAAGAAGAATGTAAAGAGAATATGTACACCTATGATACTATGAAGAAGGAAGGGGGGATTGTATAATGGCTATACCCCTAAAGTGATGGTGTCTAAAAATAACTTGAAGTATTCAAGAATATTGTCATCCTCAGGGTCGAAGTCATATAGACAAGCATCAGTAACCTGGTAAACAATAGTATTGGGTTGATCATTCATAGATCTAGTGAGGTGTAGGTTGTACATGCCCATGGCATACTCTTTTTTAGTGAATGGAGGTTGGGAGAAACCATGGGCATACCATCGTGTGTAATTATGGGAGTAGCCAAAAAAGAAACTATTGCAGATGAGAACACGATCGAATGGTATAGGGAACAAAATGTCAATGTGACTAGGGTCGAAGGTGGTGCCAATGTAGGTAAGCCAAGAATATCCTAATGTAAGTGGGGAGGAAAATGGGGTGCATGGTAAATAGACTAGAAGATAAAAAAAACATGTAAACCGTAAGTTGTCATGATAGTGACAAAGCCGTAGTATAAGTGAGAAACATGAGTAGAAGGCTGAAGGTCCTAAAAATTAAAGACAAGATGAGCTAGACTAGCGGGAGAATAGATGGTTTCATTGCATGTGGGGTCGAATGGGACATGGTCCCAAAATGAGTCACAGATAAAGAGTGCACATGTGAAGGGTGGGTGTATGGGTGATAATGGAGGATATGAGATGATAGTGTTCATGGAGGGAGGGGGTGGTTGATATGGATCTACATTAGTAGGAATGGGTGATGGAGGGGAAATTGCATCTAGTAAACAAATAGCTTCCTCAAGTGGCGGTAAATGTGGCTAATCATCTGAAGGACGAGGTTCATTGGTAGTATCAATTCAAGGAATATGGATGCTAGTATGAGGGTTATAGACAAGATATTGGAATGGATCATGATCTTGGAAGATGGTATACTCAACATGCTCATGTAAGAATTTGATGTAACAGTGGACGGTAAAAGTAATAACTTGCATAATGTGGAGCCATGGCCTACCTAACAAGCAATTATATGAGACAAGGAAATCAATGATGAAGACAAGAGTAGGGAAGGTCTTAAGACTGACAGTTAAAGGAAAGGTAACGTGGCCTAGACATGGATAAAAAAACCATCATAAGTATGAAGTGAAATGGAAGAAGGGCTAATGTCATGAGAAAAAAAACCTATGGCTTGGAGAAAGGACATAGGTCACAGATTAAGCTTAGAGCCATTATCGATAAGAGTACATTTGACAACAACATTGTAGATGTGAGAAATGATGCAAAGTGCTGGGTCATTATCAAAAGGGGTGAATGTCTATGGGAGGATTGCCCCATAATTCTATATGTTGAGAAAAGGCCTAAAAAAATGTATCATACAGGGAATCCGAATGCATGTCGGTAAAAATATTGGTAGTAGCAAAAATGATTTAGAATCGATGAAGAAAATTAGGGTGGGTAAAAGAAATCCCTACAAGGTGGTAGAAAGAGATGTCGGGTTCACCAAAATGATTAAAAAAATAAGGAATATTAGTAGATGGCCTAAAGGGATATCTAGGGTATTAATGTTAATCTAGTTAGGAGGACTAAAACATTGTAAATGAAATGAAGCAATATGAAATAAATGTAAATAAATTATTCTAGATGAAATGAAACCCTAATGTGCAAGAGAAGAGTGAGAAAAAGACTTAGGTGATAATATAAGACTATTACACAATGTCACAGATCTGGAAATAAAATATGGAAGTGCATATGAACCCTCAGGGACCCTACGAAGAGCAGATCTGGACTGTTGGAGATGACATAAATTCCTAGGAGTGTACTAGGGCATCTTGGGGCAGTTTGTTCAAAAATTTGGGCACTCATAATAATGTAAATCCTCAGAATATAAATCTGGTATGATTACTAAATGTATTTTAGTACTTTCCATCTATCATGCTGGATTCATCAGATGAACTGGAGAATGACCCATAATGCAAGGAGAAGTATCAAACCCTAGAAAAATGAAAGATGCATATGAATGGGTCAGATTAACCTCATCTGCCAAGCTAGTGGAATTATTACCAAGAGTTGCACTACATTTCAGACCCAGATGTAGTTCTAGTGTGTGTGCATGTCGTGCCGTAGGTACTCTCATTCCAGTCACACTTTGTGAATTAGCAAGAATTAATAGCCATAAAAATGTAAGTAGCAAGTGTACATGGAATAGAATGGAATCCCTCCCCCTATAAAGTGTGTGATGTGGACCTCCTAGCTTGAATGCATGACACTATGTGGATGCAAGTGATGCAATGTATGTAACCCTAGATGAGGTGATAGTAGTGATAAGATGCGATGACCTAGGACCCTTATTATGGTCGTATACCTTTATATTTATAGGGATCTCAAGCTTAATTGCATAAGTAATCTCGATAAGGCCAACTGAGAAGAAGATAAGGATGACCAACAACTATAAGTGACCCAAAATGAAGTAGAAGAGGTTGTGCATAGACTGAGGCACCCAGAATTGGACCAGGACACCTCGGGGTGCCCCAATATAGGATGGGGTGCCTTGATTTTAGGATATGATATCAGAAACTTCATGAAATGGGATGATAGGAATCAGGAAGTACACAAGAAATATGAAATAAAAGATAAGAAAAAGGGGGTCAAAAGATGGGATTAATTAGTACTTTGTACACTTGAAAACCTTCTAAATAATAGTAAAAGACTGGGCTAAATATTGTCTAGTGTGCAATATTTGTGTCTACATAGACATGTAAAAACATTATTAATGTTGGAAGGAAAGATTGGGATGATAAAGTCTTGGATATATTTTGGGCATATAGGACTACTTATAAGATGTTGAACAAGGCCACACCTTTTTCGTTGGTGTTTAGCATGGAAACAACACTACCAATTGAATTTATGTTACTATCCCTATGTATTGCATGTGCAGTTGGATTAGATGATGAACATGGTGTTACAGAGCACATTGAAAAAATAATGCAGTTAGATGAGAGGCAAACTATTACACATTGGAGCTAGAATATTGAGAAGGTAAGAGAGAATGCATGACATGATAGGCACATTAAGAAGAAGACATTTGTAGTTGGAAAGATGGTCCTTCTCTATGACTCTAATTTTACGCACTACCCAGGGAAGTTAAAAGTTCATTAGTTGGGACATTTTGTAATAACCAAGATACTTGAATAAGGCACATGTTAGTTATAAGCACTGGATGACACCATGTTTCCTAGTTACTTAAATTAGAGTAGGCTAAAGCCCTACTATAAATAAAGCTTCTTAGTGTTTGTAATAAGTATTACCATTTAGATTAGGTTTTCTTTTCATATGTTTCTTTCCAGTTGTTGATATGTTTTTTTAGTTTTATTTTCATTTTTGTTGTAATAAGTGCGCTTGCACTTAGGAAGATGATTATTATGTATCCAGTTCATGTGCAAAGGACCACACATCAATTTAGTGTGGGGTGAACCTGGTACAAGTGCACAAAAAATAAATCCATTAGTGTTGAGAGGTATATAAAGGTTAGCGTGATTCGAAAGGATAACACAATTACAAGTGTGAAGTAAGGGTGCTCCATGGCAGAGAAAGGTGCTATATTTACTAAGGATGATGGTGCTTATAAGGAAATTTATCAGACTGAAGACCACATGAGAAGAAGGATCATGTAGTGTAATGGAAGATAGGTGGTGGAATGATGAGCTTATTGGAATATGGCACATAGGATTATGTACTACGACACAAGGAGGTGTGCATAATGAGGTATGTATCTTAGAAAGTATTAAGGCATGCCATAAGGTTACGACTACATCACACGAAAGGAAGTTGAGTGATAAAGCAAAAAGTAGAAAAGATGCTTTATTGAGAAAATAACTTAAAATATTTAAACAAGAACAAGTGAGTTAAAAGTGTAAAAATAAGTCATTGGAGTAAGAAAAAGTTATAAAAGGGGGAAAATCAAGTTATTCTCTACCTTGCATTTGAGATGACTTTACCAATTGAGCTACCAAGTGATTTGGTGTGACTAAGTGAGAAGAGAGATAATAAAAACAAAGCAATGTGCGTGAGGCGTTTATGTGGTGCTCTTTTTTGGAAGGAAGTTTGAGCCAAAGGTTGAAGTACAAGAAGAGGGCATGCACAGAAAGGGGTTTACAGGGTTAAAGTTAATAAATCTAGGGTTCACAATGCTTGGGTGAAGTATACTATCTAGGGAAAAAATTTACAAGAGTTATGGCACCACAAAGGGAAACCACGACGTCCCAAGTAGGAAGTGGAAAACCTTGCACGACGAGGGTTGAGGTTGAAGTCAAGGAATATTTAGAAGATATCTACTTAAAAATGCAGTACCCTTCTGAAGTGTTTAGGGTAAAAACATGGAAGTAATAGCTCAAAAAGTGTAAAATCAGAGAGTAAAACCATAGAGATCCAGGCCATGAATTGGTGTTGAAAGATGACATGTTACGAGAGCTACAAGGTACAAATGAAATAGAAAAAGTTCTGGTAGATGATTTAGTAAGGAGAAATCTGGAGAAGGTAAGGATCCTCTAGTTATTTGAGCTACCAATCTTCATAAAGCCTATACATTTATTATACTGGCTCATGTATAGGGTACTTGAGGAATAGTTCTATTTTATGGGCCAAAGGATGAGAATCACATTCTAACTCAATGAATAACATATGGGTTTTAGATACACATGGGATGACATAGAACCAAACTTATGTTTTGATGTAAAGATTGATGAATTCAACATCAAAATACAATATGAAAAGGGAGGAAGGGCCATGAGTAGAAAAAACCTCACTGATATCACGAATAGGGTTGTAGCCAAGCTTGTAAGCTGAAAATTAAGTGTCTTAGAGAGATGGACAAATGTGAATAAGAAACTTCTATACATTACGCACATAATGACACAAAAAAATCTATATAAAATAGATAAATACATTGCTAATGGGATCATAGGGGAAGCCAAGGCACAAAATGAAGAGGCAACAAAGATCACTTGGGGCTCGATCCTCATACTTATTATATTCTAGGAAATTAGAGTTCAATATGGTTCAAATAAGGACATATGGATTTACCCACTAGTGAACAAGTCCCCTTCAGTTCAGTTGATTGGTTACACTTGTAATGCCATGATCTCCAATGTATATAAGGCAAGAATGGATAAGTGGTACAACAGGTTGCGCATGTCATTTGAAAATTAATGGTGCAACCCTTGAAAATTATTAGAAGAGGTTAGAGAACTAGATAAGTTTGCAGTAATGTAACACTATAATCTTATGTGCTTCAGAATGGAGGATGGGGATATGGGCCTATGGTGCAAGCTACTTTTTGAATTCACTTCTCGATATTTTAAGTTAACAGTGAATAGAATTAAGGACGAATAGAAGTTGACCCTCGATGATAATAAGGTGGATTTTTTCTTACATATCTTGCATGCTACCTACAAGTATAACTATAGACCTGTATATTTGGAGACCTTGGAGCTAGTTACTGTGGACCTACACCCCCAGATGAACATCAAAATAAGGAGAATAATATGCAGATTTTTTGTCGTCTTAAGACCAAAAAAACAAGATGGAATAGAAATGGAGACTACAAATACTTGTCTTCCACATCCTGGGAGAAATATTGTACTACCTCTTAAGAGAGGGCATAAATAATCTCTAGAAGAATATAAAGAAGAAGGAGAAGGTGGGATTGACCACTCATGTAGGAATAAAATTTACTATAAAATAAGGAAGAGTGCCGATGATGCAGAGACATCTTAGCTATATAAGGATATTATAGAGGAGAAAAAGGTCAAGTGTGGTGGGATGTATGTGGTTTCCTGTAATGAGGAAGATCCTAGTGAGAAGGAGAAGAAAAAAAACTTGTTATAATATTTGGAGCGTGAATGGGCCAAGAAAGAGGAAAGGATGGTTACACAGACATAGGAAGGTACTGACCTAGTAAAATAAATTTCTAGATCAAAAGATAAGGAGTGGTGCAAGAGTCCAAAAAAGGAGAAATCACCCGTGCATGAGGAGGCACGAGAGGGGGTAAAAGTGGTAGATTCTGCCTATGTTATTAAGGAATATAAGGGTGTTGAAGGTGGGACTAGCACATTTCCCTTCACTCCATAAAATTAGAGGATAAAGGAAAATCCTGTGAGGAATTATTGGACTCCCAGATTACCACACATGGACTTTGTAGATGACCCTACAAATATCACGAGGGAACGATTCCAGATCAAGGTGACCACAAAAAATTATATAGTCAGGATCTAATGGATAAATATGGAGGTGTCTTGTGCACTAGGAATATGTTGTGATAGAATTTGTATACACACAAAGAAGATCCTAAGTTTGAAGTAATAATTACGTCAACGTTATAGAACTAAAGAATGAGTCTGAGAAGAAATACAAGTAGGAAGATCCTATGTTTTTAACAGATGAGAAAGTATGTAATTACTTAAACAAGATGACCACAGATGTTACACACAAGAATTTATATGCAAGAGCTACAATGAGTGTGATGGTAATAGATAAGAAGGATAAGGAGTGTAAAATTGAGAGTAGTAAGAAGGATATACAGGGAGAGTAGAAGTGCACCAAGGAGGCATATGATGGATCAAGTACGTTGGTAAAGTAGATCTTAGGTAAATGCCCAACCTTGGTGATCTAGGAAATATGTGACTATAATGATGAGATCGAGTACCTTGAAGAATTGATAGGGATGCTTCTGATGAATATCAAAAGTAGTGCGGGGCCGAAAACTAATGAATTGGGTAAGGAAAAGGAAGAAAATAAGATATTTGTTGAAGCCATAATATCTGAACTTAAGGAACTATTCATGTAACTCAAGGAGGAAAGTAATAAAGATGATTTATCTTTCAACAAGTGTTATTAGTATGAACCTATCCTTGGTGTGAGTGTAAGTAATGAAGAGGCAGAGATCATGGTCATACAGGAAAAGATGTAGACTAATAAGATAGGGTGCAATAAGGTAATAACTAAGATTATAGAATAGAAAGAGTTAATCAAGGCCAAAAAGGATAAACTAGAACTCAAAATAAGCCAATTTCAGAATATGGTGCTGGAATGGATGGATATGAGAGGAGTGTCTACAAAGTTATTAGTGGTTATCCAAGAACTTAAGAGTAGAATTGAAGATTTGACACCTACCCAAGTACTAGGGAATGTAGAGGAAATGCTTGAGAAAGCATTAGAGGAACTCAATGAGTGGAAGAAATTGGAGGGTGAGATAAATGATGAGTTCCCAAAACTCATTCAAAATATTGAGGCCTGATATGATTTATGTATAGGTAAATAATTTGTTTTGGGAATTGAATTCTTTATTCTTTATTATGTCATATATACATTCTTTGGAAGAACAAGTTGGACAAACCATTACCAAGGATGAAAATTCATATTAGTGTGGGGTTATGTTCCACATCTAAATTGACAAAGTACATGCCACACATAAGGATCTATGGCACACGTGAGGTATGTGTAAAGGACAATGCACAGGTATAATGGGATAGTGCGTGGAGGTTCACACCTAAGCAAAAAGACTTTGGGACTTAGGAGATTTTGTGTACCATGAGCCAAAACTAGAAAGGTAGAGTTAGAGTGTCGACTAAACAATGATTCAAATCTAGAGAAACTCAAGGAGACTTTGTGGTCAAGGAAGGTCTATTTTGGATAAAGCACATGCAGAAGGAAGATAACATGTCATGCATGGATATGACTATTAATAGGATTAAATAAAGTCTTATTTATAGGATTGTCTATTATTATCTATCTTGTAAAGCACACATGTAATGTAAGCATGGTTATTTTATGCATGTAGTATATTTTGAGGGTGCATAGGCAGTGAAGGGAAAGTACCCACCCCTATATATAATTTTTTTATCCATTATTTTGAGACGACTGTAGAATCTGGGTATAGTCATGGATTCTAGTATATTGTTAAGATAGGGTTTAATGCTTACACGTGTTCTAGTTTCAGTTTACATATGTATTCAAATTGTGTTATGTAATACTTGTTATGATGAATAATGGAGGATGGATTATGGTTATTGATGTGTCTAAACATGGTGAACTCATGGTGCAATCTTTACTAATTGTTATCTGAGCTATTATGTTCCTTATTAAATGTGTTTCCAATTGAATGTATGCAATGTTTTAGTATAATTAAATGAGTACTTGGCTATATATCATCATGTATCTACATGCTAACATCTTGAAAAGCAACACAAAGGAGGGACCTGGTAACTACACACGCTTCAGGTGAGCATTCATCCCTACTGAATGAGGTTCTAATGCACCTAGTGTGTTATGAGCAAATAAAAAGACTGAAATAATATGCTTATTTCATATTCATGTTAGTTAAAATATGTTGGCTTCCCCTTTATATCATAGTTATATAATTTATAGAATCCTTATGAAATCCTTTTGTTTTACTTCTTAACATTTTTATATTATTTTATATTTTGGTATGTGTAGACATCTAAATTTGGAAATTTATCACTAGGCACATAAAAATCACATGCGAGGAAAATTTTAGCAATGATATTCATAATTAAGAGAATAGTAGAGATTTCTCAAATCCTAATTACCTATTTGGTAATCATATACCTACCCCCCCAATTCACAAAAAAATATCATAATTATTACTATTTCATTCTCACATAGCCAAAGGATTTGTAGTATCAATGAGGTTTGTATAATGGATCACCTTTGCATTGACAATATAGGATAGTAAAGAATGTTATATTGCCACAAATTATATGGGTATTTGTAATGAAATTACTTGTATAATTTAGATTATGAGAAGCAATAAAACACCAAATAACACAATACTTCAGATTAATGATGTCAATATGCAATTAGAATAGCTTCGCCACTTCAAGGGGGCAACCTCCAAACTATAAAATAGACTCAAATGATCAATTGATGAATGATATACTACCTACAATCCCCCCCCCACACACACACAGATATATATATATACTATTCCTATTCTATGGCCATCACCAAGGCCAACCTACTAAGAATGAGAAAGTATAAATGATATAATAAAATGATATGGTAAGCCACAAGTCAGCTACTCATATCCTAATACAAGGAATAGGTTAAGGGCATAACAGGACCTTCCCCTTTAAACCAACGTTGTCCTAAATGTTGAATAATCTTGGATGTTTTTGCAGAAACCATTCATCCTCCCAGGTTGCATCTTCTATGCTCAGATTCTTCCACTTGATCAAATATTCCTTAATGTCTCTGGTTCTCAGACTCTAAGTACATATTTGTAGAATCTTCTCTGGATTCAAAATGATTCTTCCTTCCTCATTAAGTTCTGGTAACTCTGTATGGGATTAAAATTTCTATCCAATAACCTTCTTCATGAAGGAAACATGGAATACTGGGTGTATGTGTGAAGATGAAGGCAACTCTAGTTTATAAGAAACACTACCAATTTTCTGTAGAACCTGATAAGGATATTTAGGAGCAAGTTTTTTTGTCCTTTTTCTGTTTCTTTAGGGACATCTACTTGTAAGGCTAGAGATGTACAAAAACCCAGTCACCAATTTCAAAATGTCTTTCACTATGGTGTTGATCTGCTTGTTGTTTCATCATGTTTCATGCTAATGCTAAATTATCCTTCAAACTAGCCAAAAAAAGTTGTTAATGTTGAATGTGTTCCTCAACATCTCTAACCTTAGTTTGCACCCTCAAGGAAGAAGTGATAGAAGGTGGATGGTAACCATATAATGCTAAAAACGGGGTCATTTGAGAAGAGGTATGAAAATATGTGTTATACCACCATTCTACAAGTGGTATCCATTTAATCCACCTTTCCTACTTATCTGATACAAAACAACATAGATACCCCTCTGAGAATTTGTTAACCACTTTCGTTTTCCTATCAGTTTGAGGATGATAAGATGAACTGTGAGCTATTTGAGTACCCAAAAATAAAAATAAATATGTCCAAAAATTACTTGTGAAAATAGGATCACGGTCACTTACAATTATCTTTAGGGTTCCATGTAGCCTTTGAACTATCTCCAAAAAAATAGCTATGACTATACTGGCCGAAAATGGATGTGATAGGGCACAAAAATTGGCATATTTTGTGAGCCTATCAACAATCACCAAAATAGTATTCTTACCCTCTAATTAAGGTAATCTGGGGATGAAATCCATGGATACCTCCTCTCATCTCTGGCTAGGAATTGGTAAGGGTTGCAACAGACCTGATGTCTTAATTGTTTCCCCTTTGTTCTGTTGGCACACTAAACAATCTGATACAAAATTTTGTACATCCCCCTTGATTCCTTCTCGAAAGAATTCTCTTTTTATTATATGACATGTCTTCTAAAACCTAGAGTTTCCTCCAACAGGTGAGGCATGTAGCTCTGTAAGAATCTTATATTTCAGCTCAAAATATTTACTCAAGTATAACCTATCCTTGTACCATAATGCATTACCTTTCCAATAAAATTTGTTATATGTTATAGAGCCTTTCTTGATATTCTATATTAGATATGATGTGTCCTTGTCTTGATCCCATTCCAGTCTGGCTTCATCCACCCAATCAACCATCAACATGGACATTCCACATAGTAAATCATTTGTGGATGTATCCCTTCTAGACAACGCATCAGCTACTATATTTTTTTTACCTTTTTTTTATATGATTTAAAAATCATAACCCAACATTTTTGTTACCCATTTTTGTTGTTCCTCACTTGATAACCTTTACTCCAAAAAGTATTTGAGACTATCATGATCAGTTTTTACCTTGAAGTGTCTACCCATGAGATAGGGCCTTCATTTCTTGACCGCATGAGGAATAAACATCATTTCTTTCTCATAGATAGGTTTGAACAAATATTTTCCTTTGAATTGGAGACTCTCAAATGTAATTGGTCTTACTTCCTACATTAGAAATGCTCCCAATCCTAATCCTGAAGTGTCACATTCAACAATGAAGGTTTTTGAGAAGTTGGGAGTAGCCAAAACTGGGGTGCTGCACATGGCTTCCTTTAGCTGATTAAAGGATTTGGTGGCTACATCTATCTAATGGAAGGCATCCTTATTTAACAATGTAGTGAGTGGGGTTGTTATTCTACCATATCCCCGCATAAATATTCTGTAGTAGCCTGTTAGTCCTAGGAAACCACGAAGATTTTTGAAAGTTCTGGGCCTTGGCCATTCCACCATAGCTATGATCTTATGAGGATCAACTTTGAAACCTTCATGGGATACAATGTGACCCAAGTACTCTACCTCTTACACACTGAAATAACATTTGAATGGATTTGCATAGAGAGTATGTTTCTCCAAAAATTCCAACAATTTATTTACATGTTGTAAGTGTTCTTCCCATGTCTTACTGTAAATCAATATGTCATCAAAGAAAACTAATACAAATTTCCTTTAAAATGGCCTAAAAATAGTGTTCATCAAGCTTTGATAGGTTAAGGGAGCATTTGTAAGACCAAAAGGCATTAATAAAAAATCATAATGGCCCTCATGAGTTCTGAAATCTATTTTATGAACATATTACTCTCTTATTCTAATTTGATGGTACCCCAAACGAAGATCTAATTTTGTGAAATAAATAGCACCATGCAATTCATCAAGTAAATCATCAATTACTGGAATAGGAAACTTATCTTTGATGGTGTACTTGTTGAGTTCTCAATAATCTGGAAACATCCTCCATGTTTCATCCTTCTTACATACCATGACCACTGGAAAAGAATATGCACTCTGGCTATGCCTGATGATACCTACCTTCAACATTTCCGGTACCATTTTCTCGATCTCACTTTTCTGGGAATATGGGTATCCGTATGGTCTGATGTTAGGTGTTTGGATCCTAGGAATAAATTGAATGACATGAATCATGATCCCTAACTGGTGGTAGTCCCTTTGGAATTTCATCAAAAATAGATGATTGAGCATCAACAATATTTTGAAGATTAGGCAGCATTGAAGACTCTCTATTTTGTACTTCTATGGAAAATAAATTTGTTATAAATTCATCTACTCCTTTTTTGAGAACCTTATGCTTCTGATGAGAGTTAATAATCTATGGAGACTTAGCTACCATCCCATTCAATTGTATTGTCCTTCCGTCTGAATGAAATCGCATGAAAAATTCTTGGAAATTCATCTCTATAGTACCTAAGGTTGTGAGCCATTGGATACCCAAAACAATATTTTCCCCTCCCATAGAAATAGAAAACATAGGTGAGTCTAACAGGTAGTCTCCCATGGAAAGCTTGATACTATGGCACTTTCTTGTGCACTTGACTATCCCACCATCCACAATCATAACTTGCATTTCTGCAGCTGGGTAAATAAAACAATTGAGGCGGGCAACTAACATACTATTTATGAAGTTATGAGTACTCTCGGAGTCAATCAACACCGTCACCTTCTATTTTTTGAGGTATCCAATAACCTTGAGTGTTCAAGGAGTACTAATGCTTGACAATGCATGGCAATAATTTATAGGTTGGTGATCCTCTACTTCTTCTTCTATTGGTTCCTCAGCCTCTCCTATAATTATAGCTTCCTCATTATCCTCATTACCAAAATCAATAAAAAAAACTTCTTCTCATCACATTTGTGTCCCAATCCATATTTGGTGTCACAGTTTAAACATAATCCTTTTTCTCTCTTTTCTTCCATTTACTGAGGAGTCAGTCTAATTGGCCTAGTGAATGGAGGGGAAGAGATATTATGGTCTCTGGTGTTAATGAAAGGCATCCTCCTACTAAAAAGAAATTTTTCCTTTGCTCGTTGTTCCATGATAATGGAATCAGAAAGCTTGAGTGGATTAAACATATGTACCTCATGATTGATGTGGTCCTTAAGACCCCCAAGAAATAGGTCATTCAGATTCTCTTCTGGAATATTCTCCACTCTTAAGGGTAGGTTCTGGAATTGATGCACATAATATTTGACTGATCCTATTTTCTGTAACTTTTCTAATTGACTAAATTAGTTCTCTGAAACACTGAAACTATAGTGCAATTGCAATCCTTGGTAAAAACCGTCCAAGTGACACCGAGACCGTTCTTCTGCCTCTGAGCACATAACCATCAATACCAAATGAATTGGTCTAGTTAAAGATACAAGGATGCCAATGTCACATTTTTTCCTGATGGTGTTTGATGTGACTCAAATAATTTCTCCGTTTGATTTATCTAATTTAGGGGATCCTTACCATCAAATGTGCACATATATACTTTTGGCATCATGTTCCATGGTTGGGAATAAGTTGGATTCTGATTGGGATGGAAAAGTGATCCAACATGGTTATTTTGTCCATTATTTTGAACTAAAGATCCTCCTTGGTTGATATGGGGAAGATTTGGGCCATACTGTTTAACCTTTACATGTTGGATGATATCATCTAACCCCTAATTGAGTTGGTCTATTTCTTCTTTAGAATCCATCTCAGATTGTACATTTCACAACTCATACTCAAGTTAGATCACCTTACGATAAATTAAGGTAAACCCTAGTGCTAAAGAATCTATATCTACCCATTCTAACTCCAACTCTTCAATCACTACCCCATCTTTATCTAGGGTTTTACCTGAAGTGACAAGATTATTTTTTTGCTCTTATGGAAGGCCCTACCATGATGTCAAACCTTAGGGTTTAGTGTTTTGATACAAATTCACCCAAACATGAAAAAACATAGAGAATATACTAGTTTTATTTTTTTGAGAAATTTCCAAAAATGTAAAGATCTTGAAAACATTCCACAATTTGCACCCTAGGGAGTGATTTTATGAAAAAACATAAATGTGTAATAAAATTTTCAAAATAAATCAAAAAAGTCTGAAATTTTTAGGGAACCTTAATTCACATGTTTCTCAACTCTCATAAAAATATATCCTACCAATTCACTTTGGTTCAAAATATATGGTTAAAACAAAAAACTAGGGTTTTTACCCTAATTTTGGCCTAGATCATAGCTTTGATACCACTTGTAATGAAACTACTTGTATAATTCAGATTATGAGAAGTAATAGAACACTAAATAACACAATATTTCAGAATAATGATCTCAATATGCAATTAGAATAGCTTCGCCACTTTGAGGGGGTAACCTCCAAGCCATAAAATAGTCTCAAATGCTCTAATGATGAATGATCTACAACCTACAATCTCCTATATATATTATTCCTATGCTATGGCCATCACCAAGGAGGACCTACTAAGCATGAGAAAGTATAAATGATATAATGAAATGATATGGTAAGCCATAAGTTGGCTACTGATATCCTAATACAAGCAATAGGTTAAGGGCGTAGCAGTCTTTGGATCACAATCACTAACATTGGAGCGATAAATTTTCAAATTTATTTGAATTCACCATGTATATATTATACATTTACTTGAAATTTCAAAGTAAAAAATTTTATTTATCTTTTTTGAATTACAAACTTGTGAGTTCAACATTTATATGAATATAAAAGGAATCAATAATAACATATTACTTATTGCCAACAAAATTTAGATAAACAAATATATTATAGGATATCACGTTCATGTTTAAATTGTAGTAGCCTATAGGTATTTGGTAAGTCAATTGATCAATGGTACATTTTAAATTCCATAACATGTTTGTGATCATGTGATGTGTGTTGGACCCTAAATATTGGCTAATTACTAAGAGGTATGTGCACATGACTAGTAAATAGAAGGGAACTCAGGGAAAAACACATAGGAAAAGGGTTTAAGTGAAACCAGTGCAGGTGCGGGAGGTAGAAAAAGGGTTTAAAGTACTTAGCCATATTTGGCATCATGGATTCACTTGAGGAAAAATGTGAGGACCTGACTAGGCATGATAAGTGGATAAGGTGCTAGCCTGGAACCTTGGGGGCCAAGAAAAGGATATTCCACATAGGAAATATTCCCAGAGGCATCATTACAGTTAGTGGAAGGTTTTGCAAAGGGGATAAGAATTCACCTATGGAGGACCATATTAACACTTGGCACATGATATGCTCATGAGAGAAGTCATGGTGTTGGATGCTGATCCTATTTAAATGAGTGCTTGGGATAGAAACAGGATAGGGAGAAGGTAGTGTGAAGGTGCTAGAAGGTACAAGAGTGCTAGAAGAAGGAGGGTAATGAGGTGCTGCAGAAATGTTAGGTAATGCTAAGTGTTTAGAGCTCATGATGCTAGGGTTTAGAGTTCTTAATGATAGAGGGTTGTAAAATATATCATTAAGCATATGTACGGGTGTTGGGTTCTGTAACAAGGGTTATAATGGGGAAAGCATAGTTAGGATCTTTGATCAAATTAGTTTGGAGGGGTTGGATCTATGTCATTTGATGTATATGGTCTGAGATGACCCTTTTGAATGTAGTGTGGCTACTAGAAACTCTTTTAAATCAATATATATGGATCTATTATGTATATCTTGTTTATGGGTGTAAAACCTCATGTTATTTGGCTTGTCATGACTCAGATCTGGTTCCTTGTGCTTCATATAATTTTTATTTACCTTTTGTGATGTATTGATGTGTATATCTGTTAGTTATATCTTCTTCCTTTTAAATAGATGCATGTACTTCTGTTTCTACAAATAATCCTCCATTAATGGCGGAACTCTCTTGCAAATATCACCTAAAAGAGGGTCTTGACACCCGTGTGTGCTTTGGGTGAGAGCCCAACATATGTTGGGTGATAGGCGATGCGCTTGGGGTTAAAAAGATTTATTGAGGGTAAAATAATGACTACATATTGGTTCCATTTCTGGTACCTCTTTTGAAGCTATTGTGAGGGAAATGTGTAATGACGAAGCACTTGACCTTGGATAGTGTCGAAGCATGGCTCAAAAACATGGAGGATGAGTTTTCTCAAATATTTAACACTGGACCTAAGTTTGATGTACGTAAATGGGTAGAGGATCACATGTATCATGAGTTATATGAGACCTTTTTCTGCTATTTCCCAGTAGAGTTGTATGGATTGCTATCGACATATGCATGAAGGTCAAGTTGGTACTATAGACCTCATGTTTGGACCCAGGAGGAATATAAATGGTTGCATGATGCCATTATGACATGGACCCATGCTATTGATCACTGGTGGAGTAGAGTGCTAACTAGTTATACCTTGGAATACACTATTTCTACATATTATTTCTTGAAGATTACCGAGTTTGAGTTCTTGAGGGAGAATAGAGGATCATTCTTACATGATATTCTACTAGATATCAAGATCCTGGTCATTTATTTTAGTTTAGAAGACTTTCCCTTGGTTGACTAAATTCCTACTAGGCATGGGGCACTGAAGTTGGCATGGTAGAGGATGACGGACCTTGCGGTGGAAATGGAGAGAGAGGAAAGGTGGATCAAGTATAATAAAGCTTGAGAGATGGAGTTTTGAAGACACCGTGAAGTTGTAGGAGTGATGAATTTATGGAGGCAGACGTTGTGGGAAGGATTTAAGGTTCACATGGAGGATGTGGAACCTGAGTAGTCTGAGCTACTCCATCTTGAAAAAAATGGAAGAGAAACCTCCTTGGCTTCTAGAGAGAGCTCATCATATGAAGAAAGGAGGAGAGCCATAAGCACACATATTAACCCATCGGGAAACCAGATCCTTGTGCTTAGTTTTCCAGTTCCAGAGATAAGTTTTGATAATCTAGTTGGTATTGATATTGGTAGTCAAGCGATACCTAGGAGGTATAATTTTCCATTGGGTACATCTATGGCTACATAGCTATTTCCTATGTTTGGGGGTATTTTTTCTAGAAAAACATTTGGGAAAGGTGCGGGATCACAAGGTTTGAGTATCGCATCTGGAAGTGGCACGGGAAACACATCTGGGAGTGGTTTAGTATCACACACTATTGGTGCATAATTTAGAATAACAGTGGGTTCACAAGTCGCAACTACGTTATGCCCCCTACCTATGATAGGAGCAGGATTTGGTGGATCTGGAGGAATTGACACTAGTGAATCTAGTGGGTCTAGTGGAGGAGGAAACACTAGAGGGAATCAAGGTGCTGGATCTAGCAGATAAGGTCCACAACAAAATCAACATGTGTTTTATGAGATGTGATTCCACTTACTTGATTAAAAGGGTGTTGAGGATGTCACAAAGTATGTACACAAGTGGGAGTTACTATGGCACATGAAGGGAATCACTACCCTGAAGTGGAAGGCAAGTCAGTTTGTAACCATGTTACAAGGACACATGCATACCTGGTATAGGAAGTATGACCCACACCAGAAAGTGATGGATTACATTGAGCTGCATAATGAATTTTTGGTGGAGTTCCACATACCTGAGTTTTTACAGAAAAACATCACTGCATTAAAGGAAATTAAACAAGGAATGATAGAGAGTGTGCAATATTATGATGTACATTTCAAGACTCTCCTATCTAATTTATCTTATGACATTCACCCTTTGCAACATGCTCAGTGGTTTGTTAGAGGACTGATCACACCATTCAGGAGGGCACTGTCACATAAGACTTTCATAGATCCATAGCCTTGGAGGCTACCTTGTGTGTTGAGGCAGCAGGAAGCATTGATACAAGAGTTAGTCCGTTCCTAGAATCCCAAATTGTTGTAAAGGAAATGTAGTTGGAGAAATTGTTTGTAAACTCGGCCCATGAGACTCGTATTGGGTTATGGTGTATGGATTGTGAGGTAGAAGAGAATACAAAGGAGATTTGTCCTTGGATGTCAGTACGCTCGATGATGGTAGACTATGAGATTTTCCATGAAGATCATGATACAAGTAGGTGTCTGCTATTTCATCGTGCGATCCGTCAAAAGGTCTCTTGTTATTACAAAATTTACACCTATACTACTCAAGACACTAAGGATTATAGATTGATTGAGTAGATACATGATTCCATTGATACTGATGTGTACCAAACCAAAATTTCTAGTAGCTCTAAGGATAATGGTCATCATTATGAAGGGAACACAGATGGAGGAGGTCAAGGTGATACTTTCGAGGAGGATTTAGAGGTTGTGGTAATCACGTGGGTGGAAGGAGTGAATTACCTCATGGAACCTGGTATAACTATGGATCTAAAGAACATTACAAGTGCAAGTGTCCTGATTTGTTGTAGTGATCTTAGTGTGGGAAAAATCACAAGTATGAGGAATGCCTAGAATTGTTTGAACACATGAACCAAAAGAAGCATAAGGATAAGGGCACTAAGATGGTGAGAATAAAGCATATTGATCAACAATGGATGCAAAGGGTGGTATGTGATTCAGAGTTAGAACCTATACTTGTGATGACATGAGCTAAGGATGCACATACTAGGGAGATACCAAAGAAAATACCATTGATTATAAGAGAGGAAGTGGTACATGGGAAGTATCTAGACCCTACGCATCAGGAGGAAGTTAATCAGGAAACCATGGATGTTACTCAAAGCCTACAAGTAGAGATCTAGTGCCTAAAGGAGAAATCACGGTAGTTAGAACAGAAGAAGAGCACTGAAGCTCCACAGAAGGATATAGATGAAGTCAGGGAAGTATGTAAGATGCTGAGATAGGAGGATATCATCCCTCTATTAGGAGACTGGATGAGGGAAAAAGTACCAAGTGGAAAAGGAGAGTGCGAGAGGAAAGTTTTACATACTATTCTACCTCCTCACAGACTTGACTATGATAAGGAGATTACCTTGAATGTAATTGTTGATGGATGGATCCTAAGTAATATTCTGATTGACACAGGCACGGAAGTTAATGTTCTCACCCTAGATGCATAGAATAAAATGGGAAGACCTCCATTAAAACCATCTTCAAATGTGTTGTATATGGATAATAAGACAAATTTAATGCCCATTGGTGTTTTAAAGAATGGTGCTATCACTATCCAAGGGAAACATATCACTAGAGAATTTGAATTATTGGTGCTTACTAAGGTGGGCAACTTTCCAGCATTACTTGGGTGCCCCCAGTGTTATAAGAACAATGTTGACTTATATTTAAATAAGGGGTAGATAATTTTTGAGAAAAAGGACAAACGTGTTATCATTCCTTACACTGATGGAAAGTCAGTTCCCTATACTGAGCCCTTGGGAGAAGAAGACCTAGACATAATCTATGTGCACACTATCAGGGACCCTGAGGTTGTGTAACCAACAAAATAATGCATTATTTAGTGGGAAGATGCTCAATCTATAAGTGATACAACTAGTGTGGCATATGAAAATTGGGAACACAGGACATATGAGTTATTTGGAAGGTAATTAAGATGCTATATAATGATAGCAATAAATGCATGCTCAGATAGGCATCTGGGAGGAAAATAGTTGTCAAGTTACGTTGGAAGAGCCAACCTTGTTTTCCTACTAACAATGGAGACCTAGTGGGTATTTGAGATTGAAAGGAGAAGTATGCTTAGCTATAATTTTCTTCAGATCGTAGCACGTTGGCGGGATACCCATTACAATAACATTATAGAGTGGCACAAGGTGAGAATCACATTCTCTATTAGGTTTCTCTCAAGTAATGCACTTATTGCTATACAATATTATCATGAGAAGGAACCTACGTCATTTCATGTACAGGCATGTGAGAAGGCCTAGATGGATGATGCGTAAAACTTACCTCCATATTTATGGGTGTATAATATTTACTCCACCTTAAAAATCTATTCACGTGCATGCTACATTCATTCAGAGCTGTGCCATCAGATAGGAAACTGGCAGGAATTGACAACTGATCTCCTTCAAGCTTTCGAGTATTAGATTGCTAAGCCATCAGTGGATAAGGTGCTATAGGTTATTAAGCACCTAACTATGGGAGATAGCAACATAGCGGAGGATAGAGTACTGGATTTTTTGGGTGAACATGTCTTGGAAGATTCTTTGATGAGGAAGAATCAAAGGAGGTACAACTTGAGTGCCCATGCATGGAAAAGGAGAAACAAAAATTGGTCTATGTGATAGATGATGAAGAGGTGGAAAACTTAGATGTTAACCATACTATTGGTACATGCAAGGTTATGGATAGTGTTGATGAGCAAGCATGTGTCTACCATGAACCCTTGAAAACCAAGAAGGTTAACATTAATTCATAGGTGGAACCTAAGGAAGATACTATTAGAGATTATTGGATAGAAAGAGAGGTTTTAAGGATTATTAATCTATTGCATGAATTTCAGGATTTGTTTGAGCATGGGTACCATGAGCTTAAAGGAGTTAACCACTCCTTGGGAGAAATGAAGATCAAGTTAAAATAAGGTACACACCCAATTTAGAAGAAACCTTATCAAATGAATCTGAATATACTCTTCAAAGTTAGAGAGGATATTGACAAGATGATTGCATCAGACATCATTGAAGCTATTGAACAATTAGAGTGGATAAGTCTAATGGTTATCAACATTAAGAAGGATGAGAGGATAAGGATTTGTGTTGATTACAAGGATTTGAATGTGGTGTGTGTCATTGGTCCTTTTCCAAACCCCTTCACTGAAGAGATCCTGGAAGGAGTAGCTGGGTGCGAGATCTATTCTTTCACAGATGAATTCTCAGGATATCATCATATTAGAATTTCAAAGGAGGACCAAGAAAAGATAACCTTCACCACTGAATGGGGATTTTTTTCCTATACAATCATGCCTTTTGGACTGAAGAACATGCTTGTGTTTTTTGTGCATTGTGGTTCAGGCATTTTAGGACTTCATCCATAAATTTATAAAAGCCTACATGGATGACTGGATAATATATGGATTGGTGTGAAACCATTGTGATAATATGAGGCTGATGTTTGAGAGATGTTGGCAGTTGAGTATATCTCTTAACATTAAAAAATGTGTTTTCGCTACTCCATTTGGCACCTTATTGGGACATATAATATGTAAAGAAGGATTGTTGGTGGATCCTGCCAAAGTTTCCGTTATTGTGGGATTGGGGGAGCCTACCATCCAGAGCATGGTATGTGGATTCCTTGGGCATACGAGGTATTACTAGAAATTTATTAAGGGGTATGCCAAGATCACCATGTCGTTAGAGGATTTGTTGAAGCACATAAGTACATTTCACTGGGGAGATGCAAAACACATGATGTTTGACACATTGAATAATAGGCTTATGACCACACCCATATTATGCTTTCCCTCTTGGGATAAACCATTCCATGTACATGTTGATGCTTTAGTGATAGCTATTGGAGTAATATTAGAAAAACCTGAAGAGGGAATTGTTGACCATCCCTTGTGCTTTGCTAGTAGGAAGCTAACCCCAGAAGAACATAATTATACTACCATGGAGCACAAGGAATTATCGATGACCTACACACTGTAAAATTTTTGGAAGTATTTGCTAGCGACACCTTTCATATTTTACACGGACCACATGACATTAAATTACTTGGTGAACAAGCCTATCTTGCAATGGCACATATGTAGGTGGGTCCTATTATTCCAAGATTTTGAGTTTATGATTTTTGTAAAGCTGGGTACAAGTAATTTGGGGCCTGACTATTTATCAAGGATTGAATTAAGAGAGTATGCCCAACACATTGAGGATATAATGCCAGATGCACAACTGTTCATATTACAACATGCACCCTTTGACTTAGAAGATATTTTTGTAGTCCTCAAAATAGGTGCGACGCTAGAGGGAATGAAGACTTTGGAAAATAAGCAATTAGCCATAAGTTCTATGACCTACATGTTAATTAGTGGAGAATTATACAAGCTAGGTTGCGATGAGGTTTTTCACCAGTGCATGCTTGAGCATGAGCACACTGTAATCATGGAAGAGGCTCATGGTGGAATTTTAGGGGGACACTATGCAGGGAATGTAACCACACACAAGTTCATTTTAGCAAGATTTTGGTGGGAAATGGTTTATAAAGATTGTATTGAGTATTTCAAGGCCTGTGACCACTGCCAACACCTTGGTAAACTAGGGAAAAGAGATGAAATTCCATTAAGACCAATTGCCACTGTATAGCCATTTGAGAAATGGGAAATTGACTTCCTAGGCCCTATTTCTCTAGCCTCATGAAGGAAAAGTTCATGCTATATCATTACATGTACATATTACCTTACAAGGTGGGAATAAGTGACATGTACAAGGGATTACACAAAAAAAAAACAACTAGCTTCTTGTGGGAAAATATAATTAGTATGTATGGATGCCTGATGAGCTTAATAAGTGATAGGGGTACTAATTTCTTAAATGAGATAGTTGGAATTTTATTGGTAGAATTCATGGTGGACCATCACATGACTACTCCTTATCACCCACAAGCTAACGGGACTATTGAGACATTTAACAAAATTTTGAATCACACCTTGACCAATATTTGTGATGTGTGAAGAAAGGATTGGGATGACAAAGTTTATGTTGTGTTATGGTCATATCAGACTACTTATAAGTGATTAAAAAAGGCCACACCTTTTCAATTGGTGTTTAGCACAGAAGTTGTGTTACATATTGAATTCATGTTAACATTAGTGGGTATAGCACATGCAGGAGGGTTATTTGATGAACAAGAGCTTGAAGAGAGGATTGACAAGTTGATGTAGTTGGATGAGAGATGGGTTATTTCTCGCTGGAGTTAGAAAATAGAAAAAGTTAGGTAAAAGGAAAGACATGATAGACACATCAAGAAAAATTAGTTTGAGGTTGGGCAGATGGTTCTCTTGTATGATTCCAAGTTTCTGTGCCATCTTGGGAAATTCAAAGTCCATTGGTTGGGCCTATACATTGTATCCTATATAATTGATTTAGGAACTTTCCAGTTACAAGCACTAGATAGAACATGGTTTCCAGGCCATTTTAATAAAGCCATATTATAAATAAGTCTTCTTTATGTTTGTAAATAAGGTATTTTTACCAGTTAGCCTAGGATTTTATTTAATGCAATTTCCTTTCTTTGTTTTTCCCTTTCTCTTTTTTTTACTAGTTGATGTTTTTTCATTGTGTGCGCATTTGTGCACTAGTAGCCACTTATTATTTCAAACAAATTATATTTGTAAAGGACCGCACATTCATTTTTGTGTGGAGTGGAGTGATGTGACAAGTGCTGGAAGCTATGGTTATTGATGGCTTGAGTTGAAAAATAATAAAAAAAATAGGAATTGAAGATCACGCATAGAAGAGGTGAACATGAGGGAAGGATGGTGTCAAAAGGCTCTATAGAAACCATGTACAATAATGAAAAGAGTAGGAACAACATGAGGTAGATGATGTCAAGAAATAGAATTAGGACACAGAGGAAGAATGCCTTCAATGTTGTAAGTATGCACGTGTCAGGATCTATGGTTAGTAAGGGTTTTTTCATGCCTGAAGGTTGCTAAAGTTTTTCACTTAGGATTGAGCATGGAAGAAAAATGCTGAAGTTTGGCGTTGGAAAAATACAACTTTATTATGAAAGTACGTTGGTAGTTGGCATGGAATTTATTGTGGAGAAAAGAAAAAGTTCTAAATAGAAGATTGGGGGTGTGTCATTCTTTACCTTCCGTTTTAAGCTATCAAAGGGCTCTCATGAACTAGGGCATCCTTACAAAGAAGGTTTGATAATATTTGTGAATATTTACATACATAGCTAGTTTGATCAGAAAAATAGAGTGTAAAGGAGTACATGGGTGTAAGCGAAGAAGGTTGTGTGGAAGGATCTCACGGGTGTTACGTCATCTTGTGGAAAAAGGGTTTTCCAGGTTAGGGTTGTATAGTTAGGGAACATGATTTGGAGGGATTTTTGTAAAGAAATGGAGCCGCGAAGTTGAGTAGAGCCAGGAATAGGAGAGAGGAAGAAGTTTTAAGGACTTGACAAAGGAATGAAGCCAAGGAAAGTAGCAAATGTTTCACCGAAGAAGGGAAAGTGCAAAGGAAAACAATCTGTTTCTACCAGTTTCAATTAAGAATGGTATGTAGGAATGCAGTATCCAGACGATGTATTAATTGGTAAGGAATGGGTGTCTCAGATCAGAAAGATGGCCATAAGTGATTACAACCATGAAACAACCACCATAAAAATTGAGATGATACTAGAGCTAGTTCGCCCTACAGATAAGAGGACACCATATGGAATGCCTATCAATGATGACGAAGTGAAGGTGAAAATGAAGAAGAATGGGTTGTTGCAACTCTATGAGTTTCCCTATTTTAGCAAGCCTGAGTGACTATACCAATGGTTGATGTCGTGTGTATATGAAGACCAATTTTATTTAGTAGGTCAGAGGATGCACATAACCCCTAGCTGATTTCTAAGTTCACCGGCCTTATCTGTGAAGGAGAATAATTGGGTGGTGATTTAGAAGACAAAGAAGCCATTATGAAGACCGTTGAATCTTATGACTACAAGAAGGTTTCATGCTACTTCGAAAGTTCTACAATCACTGACCATGTGATGAGGACAGATGCGTGCTTGGTCACAAAGCTGAATGGGCAAGAGAGATGGACACGAATCAATAAGGCCTGGTTGAATGTATGTCACAAGATCTCATAGGGGACCATCTATAACCTCTCAAAGTTTTTTGCATAGGAGATTATAAACACCGTGTGTGATAAAGAGAAGATCATTTTTTATAATGTCCTCCTCACCATTTTCTTTTTAGAGATTAGAGTGCCCAATGGGCTGGATAAGTTTGTTTGGGAATACCAAGAGGATAACCCCTCCCCCACTAAGAGGTTTGAAAAGTATACTTGTGACACCATGATGTCTTCTCATAAGGTGCACCTAGAAAAGTGGTATAAGAAGATGTGCAATGAATTCAGGGATAAGTGGAGAATACTCGAGTAGTTTCCTTCATTAGTAAAAGGAGAGGTTGAGTTTTCTGTATACTAACATTTTTGTATCAAAATATTTACTTTGATAGATGACACCAAGAATCCTTGGTGTAAGTTGCCTTTCTCCTTCACGACGCACTACTTCTAGGTCAGGGTTAATCGATTCAAAGAGGTGAGGAAACTTAGGTTTGATCTAAGTGTAGTAAATCAAGATTACGATGAGTTACACAAGAATTTAATCCACCCCAAGAAGTGTGCCTATGTGGGGAATTATGTCTCCCATGACGTGAACATGTTGAAACTAGTAACATTACTTGTTGTAAGGAGGAAAACAATGAGGGTGTATTTGTGCCTAAGGCCTAAGTATGAAATATGATCTTACATTGAAGATGATATCTCCATTCTTGAGGACCCCACCTTGAGGAAAAATGTTGTGCCAAGGAAAAGAGAAAGAGAGGAGACTCTTGAGAAAAAGGCATCAAGCACACATATAATACAAACAGGAGGGGCATAGGAGTCATGCGCGAGCACACATAGTTATGTCTGCTAGAAGAAGTATCCTATTAGAAAAGAGTTTCCAAATAAGGAAGAGTCATCAGTAAGAGAAGAGTCACCCGCGAGAGAAGAAAAAGAGAATTCCCTTGTATTAAAGTCACCAGTAAGGAAGAAGCAAAGGGTGACAAAAGGGTAGGACTCAGGAGAAACTAAAATCATGGAGGATGAAAAGGGAAATGAATATGATGAAAAGCACAACGAGGCTCAGAATCATCATGTGTATGATGTACTTGAGTTAGATGAAGAAGGAAATTAAGAGAGGGATAAGAAATAGGAAGGAGCTCATGACAAGGGGGGGAGTGAGGAAGTAAACATGAAGGATCAGAAGATCCTAACCCCGATTAAGGAGCATATAGATAACACTATAGAGAGGGATGTGATAGGTATTATCCCAAAGTTGGTGGAGCATGAAGTAGAGTGAAGAAAAAAAGAAGTGATGAAGGAAACTGAGGAGAGAACAAGTGTAGGAAAGGAGTATGGGAGCATGGGTCGAGACCCCAACTTAGCAGTATGCTTCTAAATGGAATTGTACATACGTGGGAAGGGCACATTAGCAATGCATGAACAAGATATGACTTATGTAAATAATCCAAGAAAGGTAATATGAGCACACTTCCAAATTACCATGCCCACCAACCAACTTCTTGCTTGGTATTCTTTTGATGAAGAGGGTGCATACCCACGCACGAGGAAAATGTTATCCTAGGATTTTGAGTCCCATGTTGATGAACCCAAGTTTAAGGTAACTTGTGATGCATTGATGATGATACTAGATTCCAAAGGAGAAAAACCTCTTATAAATGCCCAACAATTGTCAGATGATAAATATTGCAATGCACTTAAAAAAATATTGGTGGAGGTGGAAGAAATATTCATTGACAGAAATGATAGAATAAGGGTCTTGGAGGAGGAACTTGAGAAAAAAATGAGGAGATCATTGAGAGGGAAAAGGAGACAAAACATAAGGAATTGATCAGTGCACAATTAAGGAATTAATTGAGGGATGAGAGGGTGAAGGTGCAAGAAGTCCACAAGAAGATAAAGACCATTTTAGATACCAATATCGTGAAACACCCAGACTTTCCCTCACCTAACTAGAAATATAAGTCAACCTTGCATTTCTTGGAAGACTTGACCCGCATCCTCACCATGGAAAGGTAACCACTCGCATTAGAGTCGACAGAAGAGGTGATGGAATTCCAAAAGGAGGAAGAAAATCTGAATATTGGGGAGACAGTGACTCAGTACTCTGAGCTCCTTACCGCAGTAAAGACCACCGTGTAGATGGCCGAATTTTTGTATGACAACTATGCTGATAGAGACATGGTAGCAAGCATAAAGGTTGCTATACATGAGGTGGATCTAAAGAATTTTAGGAAAAGAAAAAAGGCAATAGGGTGGAGCACGATAAGATCCTGACTGAATTTGAAAGTAATCGAAACCTTGTGGGGTTCAATTAAGAATAGGATAAAGGAACTATACCCCTAAGTCACTCACATGATTGATGTGTTAGGTAATCTTAGTAAGCAGATGGGAAGTATTGTAGATTCACTAAAAGATAAGAGTGATGAACTAAGTTTTGATGAAGTAAGCACATTGGTGGGTGACCTACGTTAAAAGGGGCAAGGAGAAGTATATGCTTGGGATAAGATTGAGGCATCCGTGAAGAAGGAATTCCCACTCCTCATGCAACAACAAAATATTATTCCATTCTTTATTTAGATTATTTCAATTCCACTATTTTTTATTCTTTGAAAGAGAAAAATGTTTTTGAGGAAGGAGAACACACATAGTGTGGGGTGATGTTGGACCTTAAATATTATCTAAGTACTAAGATGCATACACACAAGACTAGTAAATAGAAGGGAACTTAGTAAAAAGAACGTAGGAAAAGGGTTTAAGAAGGGGTTAAGTGAAACCAGGGCATGCGCAGGAGGAAGAAAAAGGGTTTAAAGGACTTAGCCATATTTAGAATCATGGAGTCACTTGAGGAAAAATGTGAGGACCTGACTAGGCATGATAAGTGGATAAGGTGCCAGTCTGGAACCTCGGGGACCAAGAAAAGGATATTCCACATAGGGAATATTCCCAGAGGAATCATTATAGTTAGTGGAAGGTTTTGCAAAGAGGATAAAAATTCACCTAAGGAGGACCACATTAACACTTGACACACGATCTGTTCATGTGATAATTCATGGCGGTGGATGATGATCCTATTTAAAGGAGTGCTTGGGACAAAAACAAGATAGGAATAAGGTAGTGTGAAGGTGTTAGAGGGTATGAGAGTGCTAGGAGAAAAAGGAGGGTAACGAGGTGTTGTAAAAATGTTAGTTAATTCTAAGGGTTTGGAGCTCATGATCATAGGGTTTAGATTTCTTGATGCTAAAGGGTTGTAAAGGATATCATTAAGCATATGTATGGGTCTTGGGGTTTGTAAAAAGGGTTATAATGGGGAAAACATTGTTAGGATCTCTAATCATATTAGGTTGGATGGGTTAGATATTTGTCATTTGATGTATATGCTTTGAGATGAACCTTTTGAATGTAGTGTGGCTACTAGAAACTCTTTTAAATCAATATAAATGGATCTATTATGTATATCTTGTTTATGGGTGTAAACCCTCATGTTATTTGGCATGTCATGACTCAGATCTGGTTCTTTGTGCTTCATACAATGTTTATTTACCTTTTGTAATGTATTGATGTGTAGATCTGTTAGTTATATCTTATGCCTTTTAAGTAGATGCATGTACTTCTATTTCTACAAATAATCCTCCATTAGTGGCGGAAATCTCTTGCAAAGCTCACCTAAAGGAGGGGCTTGGTGCCCACACATGCCTCGGGTGAGTGCTCAATGTATGTTGGGTGATAGGCCGATGTGCTTGGGGTTAGAAAGAGATATTGAGGGTAAAACAATGACTGCATTGTCACAGTAATTTATTTTATTTTATGATTTATTGATGCTATTAAAATTTGTGATTCTTTTAAAATTATCTTTTCTAAATTTGTGGCATCTCTAGTATAGGTGTGGCTTTTCCATTTTTATTTTTATCTACTACTCTTTATGAACCCCTCCATATTTTTTAGTTTACCACAACCATTTCCTATGTTCTTCATGCCGTTACATATGAGTTCCTTCTTCTGCAGTTTGCCATATTTTATTCTTTCCATGCCAGGAGACACCACAATGACTTAGTCATATTTTAGGTTACCGTAACCATTTCTTATGTTTTGTGTGCCTTAATATATGAGCACCTTCTTACATGGTCCACCATACTTTATTATTTCCATGTTGCATGAAATTATAATTCCTTAGTTGATTTTCAAGTTACCATAATCATTTCCTATGTTCCATGTGCCACAATATATGATTTCCTACACATTGTAGCCTACCATGATTTATTATTTCTATATTGTGTGACACCGTAATTCCTTAGTTGATTTCCAATTTAATGTATCCATTTACTATGATCTACATGCCATTATATGTGAATTCCTTTACACTGTTTCACTTAACCATGTCACAAAAGTCTATTGTAAGACAAGAAAAACTATTTTCACATGCCCCTAAATGAAAATGTTCATTTTATAATCTCTATATGTTGAAATGACCCATTTTTCACCATTATTATTAATATTGTTATCTATTTACTATTCCCCATGTGATGTTATCCCCGTTTCTAAGTTTTTCTAATAATAATAAAAAATGTCCATTCAAGAAAATGACAGGTAACAAGGAAACCTTAGGAAAGAAAGCTAGTGGAACACATTCTAGGTTTAATAGGTGAAGGATCGTGTCTTATTTTTAAAAACCATATATAAAAGATCATCCATGTCTACCATTGTTAAGGGATCATGATAACATCAAAAATTAACTTAGAATGAGTTCAATGATAATTTCATGATTGACATTGTCAATAAAAATGCAGTCAAAATTCTTCCCCTTGAAGACATCCCATTGCAAAAACTTGAATCTATATCACTAGAAGCATTACATTCGACTTCTATTTATGGGATGCCAATTTCCACTCAATGGAATGATGAAAGTGGAAATTCTAGTAGTTAAGGAAATTACACCACACCAAATACTTCAGGGACACCTATTTCTTGAAAAAAGAGGAAGAAAAGAAAATGGGACTTGGGAAGGAGTTTTAGGTTAGAGCATGTTGGTCCTTAATTCTACACCCCTTGGTGAAAAGACAACAATTCTTTAGGAAAGGGGAATTCTTGGAATGTTGGTAGACTGGATAATATATCATTTTATATACAGGGAGGGGTTTAACACTATTCTTGGGATCAAGCCTGGGGATGATTGAGGGTCACATACAAAGGAGATGACCTTTTCCTACTACTTTTGGTCCTGTCTTAAACCATGGTGAGAGAAACCGTAGTGTAACCTGAATGTAGAGGGGGAATATTAATTCTTTGTTCCTCTCGACTTATCAAATGATAGATCAAATTGGGATAAACATGGCCATAAATACAACACTCACTCTCACGAGTTGTCATAAAAGATGTTGTATATTCTTACTATACCAGACACATGTTACTATAGAGATTAAAGTTTTGTTGCTATTGTATTTGAATGAAGAATTAAGGCTAGAAGGCACCTTCAGTGATACTTAGAAGTATAGAAATGGAGTAGTAAATGGAAAAATGAAATTAGTAATATGAGGGGGTGGGATCAATTATGGTATTGGTAAGTTCACAAAGGGGGGATTTATAGGTTGAGAGATTCCTTATAACAGAGCATTTAACACTTAGAGCATCCTATAATTCTAGAAAGCACAAAAAACTGAATTTAGTAGTGACACTTACTACAAAGAAAGATTTGCATTCATTGATACTCAACAAATGTAAAGTTTCAACACAATCTCTAAAGTACTTGACACTAGAGCTCATGTAAGTATTCTAATAAATTTTTTATTGTTTCTTCCCTCGTACGCTCAAGATACACTCAAAGGATAAAAAAAACCAATTCAAAAAAATGGTTGGAGCAAGGATTTTACAATTAATTCCAGTATTGAAAAGTAAATGCTTACAATACAATAGTAAACTAATGACCAAAGCACAACCATTGAGGACTAATCTAGTGTATGACAAAGAGAAGAAATAAATATAAGATTGAAACACAAAATATAACTCGTCAAGAAAAAAATCAGCATACAAAACTCAAAACACAAATTTAAATCAAAAGTGGACATATTTCATTCATATCTTGAATTTCTTAATAAGGGAACATCGAGAGAATGCTCTCAAATTTTTTTAATGGCTATACATTACAACCACCTTGACACAGAAGTATGGGAAACATAAATCTATATGCATTTCACAAAGAATACATGAACTATTCACAATTATATCTCTTCAACCTTTTCAGAAATAGAAAGAATAATACCCTTTGATCAGAATATTGAAGCTCAAACTTACACCCATCCTAGATCAAGATGAACTAGAGTTTTGAGCAAACACGATACTCTCTCCAAGTTGTGGGACCTTGCATGCTTGATACAGACCTCCAAAGAAGGTCAGTTTCTTTACCGATTTCTACTGCTAAAACTTCTCCTAATAAGGGAAATGCAACTGCCTACCACTACTCTATGATTCTAAGGGACTAGGGTGAGAAGGAGATGCATGAAAAGGAAAATATAAACTAAATAGAGGTGATAACACAATGAAAAGGGGGAGAACATGATCAACTTTGAGATAAAATGGAGAGAAATGTGCATAATGAGGGAAGACAAATGTGCCATAGTCTGAAATACACTCATACATCCATTTTCATGGAACACAATGGAGAAATGGCCTGAAAGGGACTTGAGAATGCACAAAAAAACACCAACATAAAGGAAACGCAAGAAGATGCAATAAAATGAGCTAGGGTAGAGTATAGCCACAAAATAAACTTTTATTACTTCCGAAAGATGCATAGTCGATTACAATACTGGAAGAGGTGAGAATCCACATGCAAATAACCAAATGTAAAGTCCTGAAACTCAAAAAATAAGGCAATACCTAAATAATGATCTTGCAAACTAAAGGAGTCTAACATTTTATAAAGAGCAATGCTATGTAATTTATAAAATAAGGAGATAAGAGGAAGAGAAAGAAGAAGGAAATTCAGATTCAAAAGTTCAACCACCAATAACAAGAAATAATTGCCTCCAAATCCACCTATAAGGATGTTAGATCTACCTCCCTATGTCTATTTTTCTTGCGGAATAAAGGAGGGAAAATTGGATCAAATCTGGGTGGTTGAGCTAACTCAATTTGTGTATTAATTTCTTGAGACATGTTTCCCTATTTCTAACCTACTAAATACCACAAAAATCTGATTTTGAATGGTAGAGTATAACCCATGTTAGAAAATCTTTGACAAGACCAAAAGCACACAAAAATGAGCTCTATAGAAAAATTTATGAAATTTTGAAGTCATTAGTGCAAGAGGAATACACAAGACACATGGCATGCTCTAATTGATCCATACAATTGGATGACCATCCTAGTATTCTGTCATTTCTACCACATGTCATGCAATGGTTCACTGCAAGGATCTAGTGCCCAGTTGGCATACTTTTATAGGTTGTGTGTGAAACACTCAATCTGACAGGATGCAACATGGTACATTTGATTGGTATAGAAGAATGTGTGAGGTGCATGCATGAAATAAATAAGTGTGAAAGAGGAAAGAAGAAGACAAGTGTGAAAAAGGGTTGTGTGCAAAGATAGGAAGAAAATTTGCATAATTATAAAAGGATACAAGTATGCATGTGGGTGTGGGCATCATAATTAATGAGTGCACGAGGATTAGAGGAAAGGGTGCACTAAGCAAGCTAGATGGAAGAGAAGTGTGTTGTGAACATATGTGATGGAAATATGTGCAAGGGAATAATGCAGAAAAGGAAAGTGAGTGTGAGAAAATGTGCGGAGCTGAAGAGGAAGGGCATACACATAGAAGGCATGCTAAGGACTTCACTGATTTGGAGGGAAAGTCAGAAGGTGTGCATAAGGAGTGTGTGAGACTGCTAGAATGAATTAAGGTACACAAAAGGAAACCATGGAGGGAAAATGGAAGGTGATAGAAGAATAAAATGGAAGGAAGTGTAGGGAAGAAATAAGAAGTGTGCACGAGGGTGCGTGGAAGAACTGCAACAAAGCAAACAACACCAAGGGGATAACCAGAGAGCGTGTAACTTGAAATGTTTGAACTTTAAAGCCAAAAAGGGGATGCTAGTTTTCAAAATAACTAGGTGATTTATTTTGGAGAATAATTTTACAACTTTCAAGGCAATCTGCTTTCTAGATGAAGAGACCAGTAGCCTTAGAAGCATCCATTGGGCATTGAGTCAGTCTAAAATCATGAAATTTTGATCTGTAACTTAAAGAACTACCCCTGAAGTCACTGTATACGATTTTTATTGGGTTTCTTCCAAAATTTTTTTGAAGACCCTTGAATGGAATTGACATCTTGGAATAACCAAAAGAGCACACGCAAGGAGCATGTAAAAGGAAAGAATTACATACAAACAAAATTATGTGCATACAGTGCACTTGGAGGAACTTAAACTATTCTAATATATAAAATGATGTAGAAGACTTAATAGAAGTGCTTGAGATAGATCCTGTTAACTGGGATTGGTAGCACACTTCCATTAAGGTGAGATAACTCAAAAGATTTGGCCTCCTTACAAGAACTGATAGTGTATGGGCCACTCCAAATTACATCAGACTCTAAATGGCACCCATGTTTTGCTCTGTCAGCATCCCATTTTAATACTAGATCATCATATTTGAAAGCTTGAGGTCTATCCTTTCTATCAAAACACTTCTTTGTTGATTGTTGATGCTGTTCTAACTTGATCATGGCATAATTTCTCAATTATTCAAGATCAACCAGCTTTTCCATTCTTATTTATCTCTAATTTGTTCCCACAAACTATAGCTACTGGGAAAGATATAATGAAGACAACTCAAGAGACAAAAGAAGTATAAATTCCCTTTCATAAACCAGATTTTAAGGTGAAGTACCTATTTCCTTATTCACCATGATTCATCCACCCAGAGCATACATGAGACCTTAGTGTGCCACTGTCTCTGGTTAATAATATTGTATGTTCCATGATTCTAATCAAGTTCTTGTTGGTAGACTTAACCAATCCATTACCCTGGGGTAATAGTTAGAAGAATTTTTCAAATATATTCCAAGGCTAAGAACCCAATAAAAAGTTTTAGTACTAAGGAAGTCTCTTGCATTATCATAGATATTAGTATGAGAAATTTCAAACCTAGTTACAATTCCCTTGAGAAATTCAAGGATGACTGACTCAGTTGACTCCTTAAGCACAAAAAATTCTATCCATTTGTTGAAGTAATCTGTGGTTGTTAGGACCCATTTTTGGCTAGTACTCGAAGGATGGGAAGCACTACCAATTTCTTATTTCCTATAAATAAAGCATATTCTTTGCATTTTATGACCCACTTATGTGCATCCACGAATATGGTAGGACAAAAGTGTCTTGTCTTGATGATCTTCATCATTGTTGCTTTGGATGAGAAGTTTCCACAAGAAAGTCCATCATGAAATTAGGACAACACTTTGTCAACCTACGCACCATCATGACATCTAAAAAGTATGTCATCAATGTTTCATTTTAAAAGAAGGCCATGAAACAACATATATGGAATAGGCTCCAACCTCAGATGCCTTCTTTTTGATTTGGTAAAACCAGGAGGGTATGCACCAGAGGAGAGAAATGTGATCATGTCCTTCATTTAGAAACATGCAATAATATATTTATTCTTCTTAAGTTTGGTGCATAGTAGTTCCTCATCTAGGAATAATGAGATATCTTAATCATTATGTACATCCTCAGTAACCTAATTACAAAGCGCGTTGCCTCTTATAAATTTAGTGGATTTGATAGTCACATCATACTCCATGATTTTGGTCACCCATATTTCCCTTTCTGGCTGAATTCTGCTCCCATGATGAATTCTCTCACACCTGAGTGTGAAACTAACACCTTAATATGGTTTGTGGTGAGCATACTTTTGAACTTATTTAGCATGTGCATGATGGCGATGAATTTTTTTTCCATGTGACTGTATTTTAACTCATAATAATTTAGTGTTTGACTGCTGAAAGCCACTAGATGCTCCAGTCCTTGTTCATTTTATTTTTTCAGGACAACAACAACAATCACATTAGCCCCATCAGCATAAATGATGAAATCCTTGGAATAATACAGATTAATAGTGTTGGTGCGCAAGTAATTTATTTTTTGATTTTTTTGAAGCTCTCTTTTCCTTCTAATTTCCACTTGAAGACTATGTCTTTCTTGAGAATGAGGTTGATGGGCCTAACCAGTCTTAAAAATTTAGGAATAAGTCTCCTAATAAAATTGATTTTACTTAGAAAAGTCTACATGGCTTTCTTGTGCATTGAGAGGGAAAGAAAAAGGATAAAATAAATGAGCTCAGGATCAATGGAGATGCTATCCTTGGAAACCACATGGCCCAAAATATTTCCTTGTGTAACAGAAATTTGCAATTTTTTGGATTGAGAGACACCCAAAAATCTATAAATCTTGCAAATACTTTTTCTAGACGCGTCATATGATCCATGCCCTAATTTGAGAAAATAGTTATGACATCTAGGTAAACAAGGATGAACTCATTTATACATCCTTTGAAGGTAATTCCCATGGCTTGTTGGAACGTTTTTCCCGCATTTAGAATATCAAAAGGAATATTTTAATAAGTATAGCTACCCCATTTGGTTGTAAATGATGTTTTGAATTGATCTTCTTCCTTAACCATAATCTAATTGAAACCAAAATACCCATCTAGTATGGAAAAATTTGCGTACCAACCACAATCTACAAATTATGCTCCATAGAAGGCAAAGGATAATGATTCTTCAAGGATGCATTATTCAAATCTCTAAAATCAATGCAGAGTCAAATTTCACCATTCTTTTTATGCACTAGAACAATATTTGTGACCCAAGTAGAGTACTTGATGGGGAATATTATCTTTTCCTTAATGATTTTAGACAACTCTTTTCTCATGAGGTAATATAACTTTAGATTTACGGGCCTTTGATTTTTTCTGACGGGCTTGATATTAGGATCAAGGTCAATGGAGTGTTGAGAAACAATTGGATCAAATCCTTCCAAGTCTTCATACTCACATGAGAAGATATCACTATAATTTTGATAGAGAGAAATGAAGGGATGATTCTCATCTTGCACACAATATTTGTAGAAAAATAACTCTTTACCATGCACAATAGTGATTGGAGTATAGTATTATTGCACTACATGCATATATTTTTATTCACCCTTGAACCCACCGTCAGGGCTGAAAAATATTCTCTAAGGTGACCAACCCTTTAGGCAATTTATTTATCTTTAGCTGGATCACTTGGTCACCATAGTTGTTATGCAAGTCAACTCACATTCTTGAAGTGAACTCAACTTTATTTTAAATGAACTAGAAAATTTGTGTGTCATTTTCAAATACTTTCAAGATGATAGAATTTTCCGAAATGGATGGCTTGATCACCATTTCAACATGCTACACATTTTCTTTGATAAAATCCTCAACATGTGAGAATTGTGAACCAAGCATAGTCATATGATTTTCTTCTTTTTTCATCTTTCTTAGCACCACCTATAGATTTAGAGAATCAAAACTCTATAGGAGGTCCCAAATTCTATGTTTGTAAGCTTTGAGAATATTTTTTTTGGTGAACTTGTTTGTGACCTAGTCGATGACCAATTTGGTGTCCTCAAAGATTTCCAGTGCCTTAATCTGTCTCTTTTTCAACAATTAGAAGACCCTGCACCAACGCTTCATATTTTTCTACATTTTTAGAGCATGCAAACTATAGCATATACGTGAAGAATAAATTATCATCCTTGGGAGAAATGAGAACAAAACCTATGCCTATGTTGTTTTTTCTTTAGGAGCCATGAAAGTATAACTTCCATAGTCCATAATTTTCTTCATCTTGTTTGAGTGCGCATGTAAATGTAGACACTAAAATTAGGTCACACTCCCCTTTGGTCCCTAGACAAATAAGCACCCTTCATCACATTCACCTAGCCATGCCCCCCTTCACCTCACTAATATTAATTTAATTAAGTTAATTCATTATCCTCACCATATTTATTATTTAAATATCTTAATTTAAATAATATCCACACATACACTTCACCTAGACACCTCATCAAGCCAACTAACCATAAGACCTATTCTTAGTAAGTTGCCATAACTAACTAAGACTTACCCAAACCCTAAAAATCAATGCCTACATTCTCTCTAACCATATTCCTGCATGCTTACAAGAAACTTCAAGTTTAATCCATGGGTTAACAACACAAGATCTGAGAAAATCAAGAGGATCTCCCTAGTTTAGTAAACCTAGGAAATCTCACCTTAATCAATGCCAGTTAGCCATAACCATCACCGGTTAAGCCAGAACCACCGTCGATTACCCTTTTAACCCCCAAAACAACCTTATTTTGAAGGTTGCCAAATATTGAAAAAAATTTGGTGAAACATTGAGATCTTCTCAAGAGATATCACATCTTCTGAGAGTGAATTTTAATGAGAACACACATGCAAGGAAGGAGATCAAGCATCTTTTACTACATAACCATCCCAATAATGATCTGATCTAACCAAGAAAAGAGGAATGCACATGCAGACCATGTAGAAGCTATCTTACAATTTTTGATCACCTACAACCTTCATCCTCTCATCAACACTTCCATACCTCACTCACAGGCATCCAGGACTAGGATCCAAGTAAGTATAACATTATACTTCTATGGTTTATTTCATTCCGTCCTTATATTGTCACCTATTGTTCACCTAGCAACCCATTGAATTTATCCAATACTCACCCCTCCATATACCCATTAAAAACTCATTAGATCCTACCCAAACCACCCAATAACTCATTCTGACCAACCAAATTCCTTTGTGCAATCACAAAGGAGACCCGAATCTCATTCTATGAAATTCCTAGATTTCCACAGTAACCGGCACCGATTACACCCAATCACCGTCGATCACCCTTAATAGGCATCGGTCTCTCTATTTTCCCATACAACCTAGAATAGTGACCTACCCACCTAATTCCATCTCACCCTCATTCACTTGTGATCTTCCTGAGACCTTTGTTAGGCCTGTAGTAACCCAGAACCAGTCACTTGACCTTTGGATCCTAATGTAACCTAGCCTGTTAGATTAGATCTTTCTTATTGTGTTTTAAGTGAGACACGTAAATTGTTTTGAACTACAATAGGATTTAATTTATTTACCACATTAAATTGTTTAAAATAGTGGACTGACAGCCATCTAGGAAGTATCACACTTCCCAGATCTAGCATACACTAGGTAGTTCACTACACATTGTTTAATTCCTTCTGGTGGTCTTGATTTTATTACAGGTAGTTCCTCCTAGCCAAAAGGAAGCTCTCACAACCAACTGTGGATTCAAAATTCATACGCGTGTAACAACCCATCAACCATCATTTGAACAGGTATTCCTCCTATGCCCATTACCCTATTTGTTTCGTCAATACTTCAAAGAAACGTCTAAGAATCAGGTGAACCATTTTGGCACACCCGGTGGGAACCATATGAGGTTCCTTGCATTTAATTCATTCTTGGAAAAATTTATGTGTTTGTTTCCTTTATGAAAAGCATACACACTAATTTTTCTTCCTTGGTAACCCACCTTTTCTTTCTATTTCCTCTAAAGGAAACCTTTATTTTGGTGTAATTAAAAAGAACCATTTCTTCATATTTTTTGCATTGTAGTAAAAAGAGCATCCCTCTTCCTCTTCATATTATTGTGTCATCCAACTTCACACTTTGATTTGGGCTTAAAAATAAGTGCATTGCATTCTGATTTATTGCATTAGCTCACATTAATTGTGGGCAACCTATACGCTGGAAGTCATGACCAGCTGATGGATGACAAACAAACCATAGAAAGCACTTTATTTCTATCTCTCTCTCTGAGTCTTACCAAACCTCACAAAAATTGAAAATACACACATTCTTAAAAAACATCTTACCTGAAAGAAGTTGTAGGTGATCACACAATCACGACACAGTGGGCACCCAGATTGTTGCTCTGTCGAGTCATACTTCAGAGTGAGGCCCGACCCCACCATAACATACCTAAAACCTCACCTTTTATATCTCCTTCTTCATAGGAAGCCATCCTCACCAAAAAATATATTTCAAAATTCATGTGTCAGTCCTTAAATAGCATTAGCTAAACAAACATAATAGAAAAGGAACTCCTAGGATTGCATTTTTCTTAGTGTTTATTTTTGGCTTGCGTTTTGAGGTGAGATATCACGTTATTCATTTTTCTTGTTCATCCTTGCATGCTCCTCATCACAGCTAGTGTATTCTAGCTTCACCTGAGTGCGCCTGGGCCACATCATCATCATCCGCAAAATTCTGGGTCTGATTCTACATCAAATTTTAATTCAAAACCACTATTCTTTCATCACTATTTATATTTCATAGTGACTAGCGTCAGTCCAATGACTGTCGTCGGTTACCCTCAGACCATCGTTATTTATACCCAACCGACGTCGGTTCTAGGTCCTTTTGTTAACCTACCCAAAAGGACATTTTATTCATCTTTTTCCACTTTTCACATTCCCTATCACTGCCATCATTCCCATTGACATTGTAAAACTTATCAGATTTAGCATACCTATCAGATTTGACCTCCTACCTTGTTTTTCACTCACTATCCATTTTCTACAGTGACCAGCAGTGGTTACCCCTGACGAGTGTCAGTTTTCCCTAACCAGCATCAGTTAGCTTGTTTCATTTCCCAACCCACATTTGGTACCTAATACACTTTTTACCGTCATATTCACCTATTCTTGCTATTTTTATGTGTCATTTACAGAGAAGTAACTCTACCTGATCAATACTGGTTCACATGGTGTTGACCCAAAAATAAGAAAATGCACTCGTATTTCACACCAGTTGTCAACCACTCCCACTTAGTCCTTCACCACCTTCCATTTTATCACCAGCCATGGATCCCATCCAACCTATCACTATCACTACTGGAGATGAGGAGTTCGCATGAATCCTTGACCAAAACCCTGCCGCTTTGTAGTTTTAACTTTCCCATTCATCCACTCGAGATGCCTTGGGTCAATTGATAAATGGAATGTCTGTATCTATCCCCCCGACTCTCACTCCCACTCCTGCATCAGCCCCATCTAGATCTGTTTTGCCTGCATCTACTTTACCCCTAATCATCTCACAGCTAAGTCCTATACACGCTATCACTGTTACATCTGCCACCTCCTTGGCACCTGCCACATCCACAATACACTCGAAAACTACCCAAAACACAACCTCATATGACCCGAATGTCTCACACATACCCATAGCTACATTACCACATTCAGTTTCGGTGACCCCTACCCCATTGTAGAACTTGGTCCTTTTGATTCCACAATCGTTAGCCCACATTGCCACTAGGGTTACCACGAACCTTCCACCTCCAAATACATACTATCAGTAGCCTCACTTTTCATCCTTTATTCACTCTAGGTACGTACCTCCCATTTCACTGCCTTCTTCCCAATCAACCTACATGGCAGCACCATACACTAGAGTGCCACCCCAATTTATGCCCAAAACCAACCCTCTCACGCTACAGGAGGCACTCAATCATTGCTACCTACCAATGACCTAATCAAATTAATGTTTGAAAAGTTACAGACATTGGAGGCATCAATTTCTAGCTCTGAGAACACTCTCACCTATGATGAGATTTGCAACGTGCCCATCCACCCATCTATTCCTATTTTCTCATACCCCGTGCATTGGGAAATGCCTAAATTCAATCATTTTAATAGCAAAGAAGACCCGCAACAACATTTGCGGTCATTCAAACATGGGTGTTATATGATCACTCATGATGATGCCTTGCTCTTGAGAACCTTTCCCATGTCCCTCACTGGACCTACATTAGATTGATATAGTGGGTTACCTAGAAACTCTATATTCTCATTCAATCAAGTAGCCCAACCCTTCTTGGATCATTTCTCTATCAATATCATCAAGAAGGTTACTATGACTGACCTATACTCCACGCATCAGTATGAGGATGAATCTATCACAGATTTTGTCACTTGCTGGTGTAGCTTGACCAACCAACTCACCTTCCAGTTGCCACAAATAGAACTCATTGAGCTCTTCACACGGGCTTGTGCTAGACATATCTTGCTGACATTGCAGGTCCAAACCTTTTGAACATTCGGTGAAGCATTCACTATGGCACGAAAGTTAGAGATTCAGGCCATCGAAGATAAGAAAATCCAATTACGTAATAAGAATTTGGCATTTAAGTCAAATGATACCTCTTCTTCTTCCAAACCATAAAAAAATTATTTAAAGAATAAGGGCACCGCTAACGCTATGGTACTCAAGGCCAACCCAGCTCATCCATCAAATCAAGCTACCCCTTCATCTAATCTCTCACACATCTAGACTTTTCAATTCAGACGAGAGTAGTAGAAATACACCCCAATTAGGGAACCTTAATCTTCTTTCTTAGAAAATCTTATCAAAGCTAGAGCCATCACTCTTCCACCCATAAAACCACACATTGGTTTTGACCCTGCTTGCCCCATGCCTGCATGGTATAAGGAACATGAATTCTGTAACTATCATTGAGTAAAGGGTCATAGAGATGGAAAATACATCACTTTCAAAAATATTGTCCAAGAAATGCTTGAGAAAGGAGAGTTAACCGTGGATAATCCTAATACACTTGCTAACCAAAACCTACACATCTTCAAGAAACCATTTCCCAACCATGCTCCTTCTTCTGATCAAACCGGTGAGACCTCAACTCATGATACCCATACCCGTGAGGTTCACACTATTTTTAATGATGCACTTGTTGCCTCCCAAATACCCCATATTCCTTCCACATACAAGATTCTATCCCAAAATCCTCCTTCTGCATCGAAACCAATCTCCCCTATTCTTTCACCAATAGAGGAAAACCTTTCATCTACTTCATTACCTACAGAGGAGTCTTCCACTAAAATTGAAACCATTTCACCTTTGGCTTCTCCACTTAGAGAACTGATACCCATAGTACCTCCTCCACCCATAGAGGAGCACCCATTAGCTCCTCCACCCATAGAAGATCACCTATCCATTCCTCCACCTACAAAGGAGCACCCATCATCTCTTCCACCCATCAAAGACCCAGTTCAGATACCTTTACCTCTTGGTGAGCATTCTCCATCAGCTACCTAGAATGCTGCAGACCTACTTTTGGCTCTTTTACCCACAGAAGATGAAGCTAGCCAATTCCTCATCTCTAAGAGACATTTTACGAGAATTTCCATTAGGTCCTCATCAACTCCACCTACAGACTATCCATTCTCATGTTTGGCTGATCACTTAGATTATGTGGATAGAGCCTTATTATGGGGGCATCTTCTACTTCCAGTCTCAACACTGATGCAGATGTCCCTTACTGATACCTCCACTATCTACCCAAAAATATTTTGACCAATCAAACTGAACACAACCACCTCTATCAAAACTCCTTCCATGACACTTGTGTTATCTCCGAATCACAACACCCTTGTGTTTATACAAGTGCATATACTTGAACTCACGGTGTGATTGGATAACATGGGTACTATATCCAAGTTGTGGGACTCGCTACTTGAGATAGACCTCCAGAGAAAGTTGGTTCTTGCTCCTAAACTACCTGCCAAAATCTACTCTAATGTAGGGGAAACTAACTATTCTAATCTAAATTTCCAAGGGACCAGAGAGAGAGAATGCATAAAATGAAAGCATACACTAAAGCGGTGATACACCAGAAAAGGAGGGTGTGAGAGTAGTCTCCAAATGTGTGAAATACAGAGGCAAAGTGCACACTAGAAGAGGTGATGATAGTTCTCCATAATCTAGCAAAATGCATTCACAACAATATTCCAAGCATACATAATGATAATGAATCCCTGCAAGAACATAATAATAGACACAATATTCTTGCAAATAAGGTTAAAGGGGCAAGAAGAATGCAAGAAAACACAGCAGGGGAAGATACATCCACAAACTTGTATTTTATTGCTTCCTGGTATGCACAGTTCAATCTATTACAAGATAAGGGCCTGGATCACCATGCAAGGAGTCCACAACAAGGGCCTACAACACATTGGCTTCACAAAGAAATTTTGGTAGAGCTTTGCTACAAAACTACCTCCTTTTTTTACAATGAGCCCAACACTCCAATTTATAGAAAAATGAGAAGGAAAAGAGAAGGGAAAATGGAAATCCTGAAATCTATCCTTCAACCACCTGTAAGAGGAATTAAATGGAGTAAAATGATTATATATTACTTGTAAAAGGCTCCCTATATTGTCCCAGGTGCTGCAGTAGAGAAAGAATGATGACCATGCCTCTTAATTGCACTCCCAACCACCAAATGAAACACTATTATGAACTCAGCCACATTTTATAAAAAATATCCATCGATATCTCACCAAATATGGAATTTATTTACTTCTGTGCATTTCTCTCGGAGCCACAATTCCAATGGTACCAATTTTGTGTGATTTTGTTGAGAAATGCAAAAGTTATGGCCTTCTGAGTGCGGGCAGCTATTTTGGGTCTAGCAGGCGTTTTCTGTCATTTGACGGGAATGAGCATTAACTGACTGGAGCCGAATATGTTTATTTTATTTAAATATATCTACCCTCATTAAAAATAATATTGTGGCGTAGAGGACGTCGTGCTCATTCCAGAAAGTCCAATTTTTTGAAAATCGGAGCTCGGAGTCAAAAGTTATGGCCGTTTGAAGTTTCATGGGTCAAACGTTGACTTTTCCTTTTTGCCTTCGACCGCTTCGGCTTTTCACGTCCCTCGCATCCTACGCATACTTTTGTGCCAGCTTTCCTGGATGAAAATCTCCTGCCTTGGCTGATTCAGGCTTCCTTGTCCCTCTTTACGGTGAAGACACGTGGCGAGATTCCATTCGCTCTCGGCTCTTTCGGCTTTTCACGCCCTCCGCGTACTTTTGGCCCGGATGTCCCAGTATGAAAGTCCTCTGTTTCGGCTGAACCAGCCAGTTCACATCCTCTACGCACTTTTGTCCCAACTGTCCCGGACTTCCTAGGACAAATTTCTCTGAACCGCCTGAAATGGATTGACTTGCGCCAAACCGGCCGATCCGCGTCTTTTGCGTACCTTTGTCCCAACTGTCCCAACTGCACGAAAACAACACTTAGTCGATTTTTTCCACTTTTCAGCCGGTTCACCTTTTCACGTCCCACACGTCCTGGCATCTTAGATGCCCCTTTGCTCTGCAGACTGCCTGGCGGCCTTTCGGCCGATTCACGCCCAGATGTCCCTCATGTCTCGACTATTGCGAGGACTAGGAATTAGCCATTTTTCATGATTTTTCTTGGCCCAAGCTTGTTTTCTACAACTTTTTCACATTTTTAAAACTTTCTGGGTTTTCCTCTTAGACAAGAGAGTTAGAAAGAAGCCGAGGGGACCCCAGAAACATGATTTTTTGCCTTGAATCAATATAATTTCTTGGGACTAAAGAATTTGATGCATGTTATCAAAATTACCTTGAGGGGTGAATTTTGGATAACAATTTTGGCGACTCAGTGGGTTCATCTGCCTACTAGATGAAGAACGGCCAGCTGCTTGTAGCAATCCATTGGGCATGGAGTCTGTTTGATAACCTCTCAGCTGATATGAAATTTGAAAACTTGTGTCCTCGAGCCATTGAAATATTCATTGAGCTGGTTTTCCTGTGGCTGCAATTCTTTTCCAGGAGCTTGATGAACTGCAAACTTACACATACTAGAAGCAATAGGACATGTGCACAATCACTTAGGGAAATAAAAGCTACTCTAACAACAGTAAAATGTGCATAAGCACTTAAAGGAATGGAAATTCTAAATTAATATTTACAAGGGTGAAAATCTATCTTTCTAGTAGCAACATTTGAGATAGATCCCATTGACCGGAATCTTCAATTCTTCACCATCCAACTTAGCCAGTCGGAAAGCATTGTTACCTTTGTATTCAATGATCATGTATGGGCCATTCTAGATGGCATCAAACTTGGAGTGGTTTCCTTGTTTTACACGATCAGCATCCCACTTCAGTACCAAATCTCTAGTTTGCAATATCCTGGCCTTAGTTTTCTTGTCAAAACTCTTTTTCACTAATGCTTTATCCTTTTCTATGGTCTGCATTGCGTGCTCTCTTGTCTCTTCTAATTCCATCAGCTCTGCATACCTGATTTCGATAGGTTCAAACTCAGCTAGTTCCAACTGTTTCATGAGTTCCAATGTTGGAAACTTGAGTGATATAGGTAGAACAGCCTCTTTCCCGTACACAAGCTTGTATGGAGAGCTTCCTATAGACCTCTTGGGTGTGATCCTATCAGCCCATAGGGCAGATTTGAGATTTTCCTGCCAAGTCCTTTGATTCTTATCAAGAGTCCTTCTGATGATTCTTAGTAGATTCTTGTTCATAGACTCAACTTGGCCATTACCCTGAGGGTAATAATTTAATGAAGTGCTGAGATACACACAATTCTTGACAGCCCATTCAGTGATCTTTGTGCCAAGGAATGCCAATGCATTGTCTGATATGATAGTGGTAGGGGCACCAAACCTCGTGACTATCCCTTCATAGAAATCTAAGATATTAGATTCATTTGCCTCCTTGAGTGCCACTGCTTCAGTCCACTTGGTGAAATAATCCATTGCTGTTAGTATCCACTTGTGGCCCTGACTTGAATTGGGATTGATAACTCCAATGAAGTCCAATCCCCATTGCATGAATGGCTGATTTACTAAAATTAGACGAAGGGGCAGTGCTGCTAACCTTTCTTTCCCTGTGAAGAATGCACATCTCTTGCATTTTTTGACCCATGAGTAGCAATCATTAAACATAGTAGGCCAATAGTAACCAGCTTTCATGATTTTGAGAGCTATCACTCGTGGAGCAAAGTGGCCTCCTACTTCCCCGTCATGGAACTCGTGTAAAATTTTTTCAACTTGACCTGTTCCAATGCATCTTAATAGAACACCATTGATGTCCTTCTTGAACAAGATACCATTAATGAGTACATACGGGATAGCTTGTAGTCTAAAGTATCTCCTCTTTGCCTTGCTCACTTCTGGGGGGCACAAGCCTGTTTGGAGGTAATGCACCAAGTCTTGAGTCCAACATGGGATGAGTGCATCATCAGCTGGTTGTTCTTGATCATTCTGTAGTAGTAGGACAACATCTTCTTCACATTTTGAGCCATCTGGTTGTTTGGAGACGAGCTACTCACAGAAGCCTTTGACACAAACTAGCTTGGTCACTTTGATTTCAATATCATATTCCATCACCCGAGTGATCCAACCTGCTCTCTTCTTGTTTAAATCCTTGTTTAGGAGGAAGTCCTTGACACCAGCATGAGACACCAGCAGTTGAATCTTATTGTTTGAGACCAAATGTCTGAACTTCTTCAAGCTCCTGATGACAGCAAGGACATGCTTTTCGATGAAAGAATGCTTTATTTCATAATCTTCCAAGGTTTGGCTGAAGAATGCTATGGGCTGTTCTGAACCTTCTCTATTCAGATGTGTCAAGATAGCTAAGATTATATCTGATCCTCCAAATGCATACAACATGAAGTCCTTTGAAAAGTTTGGGTTGATAAGAGTTGGAGCTTGTGATATTACATGCTTGATGTTTTCAAAACTCTCTTTGCCTTCTGCTATCCATTTGAATGCCAGACTCTTCTTCAACATCATTGTTAAAGGTTTCACAAGAGTGGCAAAATTAGGCACAAATCTGCGGACAAAGTTTATCCTTCCCAAGAAGCTTTGGAGAGATTTCTTGTGGTGTGACAATGGAAGTGTTTGGATGGCTTTAACCCTTTCAGGATTAATTGTTAGCCCTTCCCTAGAGACAATGTGACCCAACAATTTGCCTTCGTGTGCCAGGAATATACATTTCTTTGGATTCAATGACACTCCAAACCTTCTACACCTCTGAAACACTTGTTTGAGGTGAAAGAGATGGTCTGCTACATTCTTTGAGAAGACAGTGATATCATCTAGTTATACCAGCACTATCTTGTTGATCAAGCCTTTGAACGCCATATCCATAGCTCGCTAGAATGTTGCTCCGGCATTTGACAGTCCAAATGGCATCTTCTTGTAAGCATATGTGCCCCATTTTATAGTGAAGTCCGTCTTGAATTGATCTTCTTCTTTCAGCATTATCTGATTATAGCCTGAATATCCATCTAGCAATGAAAACCTTTCTGAACCAGCTACAACCTGTAATATTTGTTCCATTGATGGAAGCGGATAATGATCTTTGAGTGATGCTCTATTTAGATCACGAAAGTCCACACACAATCTTATTTCTCCATTTCTCTTTCTTACTGGTACCAAGTTTGCAACCCAACTTGAGTGTTTGATGGGGAAGATAATATTGGCCTCAATAAGCTTGCTTAACTCTTTTCTCATGAGAGGTTCAATATGGGGATTCACTGGCCTTTGCTTTTTCCTGACAGGCTTGGATTCCGGATCCATCTCAATAGTATGTTGCGCCAACTTTGGGTTGAAACCTCTTAAATCTTTGTAAGTCCAAGAAAAAACATCTGGGAACTCTTGACAAAGCTGAACAAAATCAGATTTCTCTTGTGGAGTACTTACTTTACCAATTTGTAATGTCTTGCCTTCATCTTCTAAAATAGGTTCCAAATCTTCACCCTTTACTTGGATGTTAGATTTTTCCTTCCGGAACTGATCATTTGGGTTGAAGGTTGACTCCAAGGTTATGAGGCCTTTTGGTAATTTGTTAGTTCTCAGCTGCACCACTTGGTCACCATACTGCTGCTCCAGCTTGTCTTGATTTCTGGTAGAGAACTCAGCTTCTTCTTGTAGGAAATTAACAATTTGCTGATCATTCTCGAAGACTTGCCAACTTGTATTGTTATCCGGAACAACTGGTCTCACAACCACTTTGATATGAGGCTGAGATTTCTCACTTTTGATACTTTCTACAACATCAAACGCAGCCCCAATTGCTGCCAGTCTGTCCGTTGCTTCATTCTTTTTTCTTGGGATGGAATTGATGCTAAAAGCTTCAAAATCTTCAATAAGATCCCATACCCGATTTTTGTAGTTCTTCAACAGATCATTTTTGGCAGCATTTTTTCCTTTGACTTGGTTTATGATCAGCTCACTATCACCAAATACTTGTAAATTCCTGATGCCTTTCTTCTTTGCCCAGTGCAGTCCATGAATTAAGGCTTCATACTCAGCTGTGTTGTTTGAACAAGAAAACTGGAAATGGAAGGCTGAGTAATACCTTATACCTTGCAGTGAAATGAGCATAGCTCCTCCTCCTGCACCTTGTCTACTCCTTGACCCATCAAAGAACAATTGCCATACTTCATTCTTGTCCTTTATGATCTGGCTTGGTGATGCTGGGGAGAGGCTGATTCTCTTCATGTAAACAATAAACTCCTAGCTCAGATTCTTCTATTTCTTGATAGGGATCAAAAGCATGCACCTTGCTTGCCCATTCATCAAGAGTCAAATCTGGGATGTTTCCTACCTTGGTGTCAGCTTCATCAGTGCTTGGATAATCTTCTTGATCAAACACTGAAAAATTGGCATTGATCTGACTTGGAGTGTAAGGCTCAATGTGAAAGTTTGTAATAGGTTCAGACCTGATTGTGGCCTTGGTTCCATACCTTGTTCTGAACAACATGTGTGACCAATCTGCTGAAAGATAGCCTCCAATTTTAGCAGTGAAGTCTCTTGACAAGCACAATGCAAAGAGTGGTGGCAGGTCTATGACTGACACATCTTGTAACACTGTTACGTTGGGACATGCGTGCAGTGTGAGGCTCAAACCTTTGATTACTCCAACCGTTGTCACTGCTGTCCCGTCTAATTGCACTACACCCTTGGAGATGACTTCATATTGAAGCCCTAGCTGATCAGCTATTTGTTTTGGCATGACTGAGCTGCTTGCTCCCGAATCAATCATGCAATTATGCACCAACTTATCTCCTATGATCAATGAAACATAAAATGGAGGGGGCTTCAACATTTTACCTTGCTATCCTCCATGATTTCCTTCAGGCTGGGCAGCATTTGTGAGTACCTTTTCTTGCATTTGGACCTGTTGATTTGAAGTTGACCAGTCCTTCATGGCAGCTTGTAGCAAATCTCTTTGTCCTGGGATAGATAGTGATTCCCACATTGATATGTTTACATTTTTCTTCTTCATCTAATCAATGATACTGAATGGAGATGAAGTATCCCTCTGTTGTCCTCTAGCTTGCACATTCATTCCTTGCACATAGGCAGCAACAATTGGCATCTGAGTTGGTTTAGGAGCTGGTTTAGGCATGCTCCTTGCGTGTTTGGGATTACATTTTGTTTGCCAATAGTTTAGGGAGTGACAGAAGGTTGTGAATTACTTAGGGCCAATGGCTGTTCTTCACCCAAATTTCTCCTCTTTGACCTTGTGTTGGCTGCAACACTTTGAGAGGGTATTTGATTCATACCACAGAAATCTTCAGCCTGCCAATTGACAAGAGTAGTTTCATTCGGAGATGTTCCTTGCTGAGGTGCTTCTTACTGCTGATCCTCTTCATGGCTGAACTCTTGCGACCCACTAACAGTTTGCACCATTAGAGCCTAATTTAATGCACCATTAAAGCACATTGATTGGTTATGCAGCTGACTACACGGGAAACACCAATCATATTCTTGGGCCATGTTATTTTAGACTGGCACTAATGCTTTAGAAGCAGATACAACATTGGGGTTATAGGGCTGAAATGGTCTATTAGTGGGAGGCCTTACTTGGCTTTGATTTTGATTTGCAGCCTGAGTTGGTGACCTATTTTGTTGGTATGGGGGCCTAGCCTAGTACTGCGCTTGAGGATGATAAGAAGGTCTAGCACTTTGAGCTTGCTGTCTTTTGATAGTAACCATCTCATTTCCCAAATTTTGCAATTGTTTCATGACCTCTTGGAGTTCATTTGAAGCAGTAGAGGATGAAGTAGAAGTTTCATTTGAACTTTGATTTCTAGGGGTGGGAATAGGAGCCAAAGTGGGTGCTTGACTAGTGCTTGGATTTTCTAAGTTCGGATACAAGGGCATGGGAGGCCTAGGAGCCAGCTTACCAGCTTGAATAAGATAGTTTTCGTCCCTAATGGCAATGCTATAAGCAGCAGGTAAGGTTGTGCCTCCCATAGATTGAATTAACATAGAAATATCAGAATTCAAAGCTTTAAGGTAATATAGAAAAGAACCTTCTTCTGTTGGCCTGACTGCCACTGGAATCCTATCCCAAGACCTTTGAAATCTGAAGTTGAAGTCAGTCAGCTGCTCGTTGGGGGCTCTCTTGATAGTTGTCAATTGTTCTAGTAGAGACAAGTTGTCTCCCTTCTCTCCAAACTGCTCATGGAGAACTATGCATAACTGATTCCAATTTGTGATAGAACCAGCTCCAAGGCTCCTAAACCATTGCAATGCCTTCCCTTTGAATGAAGATGCCAGCAATTTGACAGCCACATCCATTTCATTTATCTCATGGATTGCACAGATGTTAGCAATGTCTTTGACATGATCACCAGGAGTGGTATGATTTTCTCCAGTGAAAAATGGAATGTTCTTCAATGCTGCAATTGGAACTGGATTCTGTGCATTGAGGGCAAGTGGGCTACTGCCAGTGAAATTGACAAAGGGATTTAGTGGTTGCGCCATTCTGATTGGCCTGAGAACCCTTGTTGATGTGAGAAAAGGTCTACTAGGTGGAGGTGTAGAAAAAGTTCTATTAGGTGGAGACGCAGATCTTTGAGCTCTTCTTCCCCTTCTTTCTCTACCTGGAGATAGGTGAAGATGAACAAACAATCCTTCCTCCCTAGTTCTTGACCTGGTCTGTATTCTTCTCATAAATTTTCCAAGCTTGGACTGCTGAAACCAGCGGATTATGCCTCTTTTGGAGTCGCCAGATGTGCAATTTTAAAGCTCCTTCAAAGCTGGAACTTACAACAAGTGCACATCAATCTCGTTGCAATGAAAGTAAAGACCTCTAAGGTCCCACCCGGCGTGCCAGAACTGTTATCACCGAATCACAACACCCTTGTGTTTATAAAGTGCTTATACTTGGACTCACAGTGTGATTGGATAACATGGGTACTATCTCCAAGTTATGGGACTCGCTACTTGAGATAGACCTCCAGAGAAAGTTGGTTCTTGCTCCTAAACTACCTGCCACAATCTACTCTAATGTAGGGGAAACTAACTATTCTAATCTAAATTTCTAAACAAGGGACCAGAGAGAGAGAATGTGTAAAATTAAAGCACTACACTAAAGAGGTGATACACCAGAAAAGGAGGGTGTGAGAGTAGTCTCCAAATGTGTGAAATACAGAGGCAAAGTGCACACTAGAAGAGGTGATGTCAGTTCTCCATAACTCTAGCAAAATGCATTCACAATTTGAATATTCCAAGCATACATAATACATAATGAATCCCTGCAAGAACATAATAATAGACACAATATTCTTGCAAATAAGGTTAAAGGGGCAAGAAGAATGCATTAGAAAACACAGCAGGGGAAGATACTATCCACAAACTTGTATTTTATTGCTTCCTGGTATGCACAGTTCAACTCTATTACAAGATCAGGGCCTGGATCACCATGCAAGGAGTCCACAACAAGGGCCTACAACACATTGGCTTCACAAAGCAATTTTAGCAGAGATTAGCTACAAAACTACCTCCTTTTTTTACAATGAGCCCAACACTCCAATTTATAGAAAAATGAGAAGGAAAAGAGAAGGGAAAATTGAAATCCCAAAATCTGTCCTTCAACCACCTATAAGAGGCATTAAATGGAGTAAATTGATTATATATTACTTGAAAAAGGCTCCCCATACTATCCCAGGTGCTGCAGTAGAGAAAGAATGATGACCATGCCTCTTAATTACACTCCCAACCACCAAATGAAACACTGTTATGAACTTGGCCACGTTTTATAAAAAATGTCCATTGATATCTCACCAAATCTAGAATTTATTTATTTTTGTGCATCGGGCTTAGAGCCACGATTCCAACGGTACCAATTTTGTGTGATTTCGTTGAGAAATGCAAAATTTATGGCCTTCTGAGTGCTGGTAGCTATTTTGGGTCTGGCGTAGAGGACGTCGTGCTCATTCCAGAAAGTCCAATTTTGTGAAAATCGGAGCTCGGAGTCAAAAGTTATGGCTTTTTGAAGTTTCACGGGTCAAACGTTGACTTTTCCTCTTTGCCTTCAGCTACTTTGGCTTTTCGCGTCCCCCACGTCCTGCATGTACTTTTGTCCCGGCTATCCCAGACAAAAATCTCCTGCCTCGGCTGATTCAGGCTTCCTTGTCCCTCTTTGTGGTGAAGACACGTGGCAAGATTCCATTCGCTCTCGGCTCTTTCGGCTTTTCACATCCTCCGCATACTTTTGGCCTGGATGTCCCAGTATGAAAGTCCTCTGTTTCGGCCGACCCGGTCGGTTCGCATTCTCCGCAGCACACTTTTGTCCCAACTGTCCCGGACTGCCTAGGACAATTTCTCCGAACCACCCGAAATGGACTGACTTGCGCCAAACCGGCCGATCCGCGTCTTTCACGTACCTTTGTCCCAACTGTCCCAACTACATGACAACAACACTTAGTCGATTTTTTCCACTTTTTGGCCGGTTCGCCTTTTCGCATCCCACGCATCTCGGTGTCCCAGATGCCCCTTTGCTCTGCAGACTACCTGGCGGCCTTTTGGCTGATTCGCGCCCAGATGTCCCTCATGTCCCGACTGTTGCGATAAATTCTAGGACTTAGCCCATTTTTCATGATTTTTCCTGGCCCAAAGCTTGTTTTCTACGAACTTTTTCACATTTTTAAAACTTGTTGCGTTTTCCTCTTAGATAGGAGAGTTAGAAAGAAGCCGAGGCGGACCCCAGAAACATGATTTTTTGCCTTGAATCAATAGCAATTGCTTAGGACTAAAGAATTTGATGCATGTTATCAAAATTACCTTGAAGGGGTGAATTTTGGATAACAATTTTGGCGACTCAGTGGGGTCATCTGCCTGCTAGATGAAGAACAGCCAGCTGCTTGTAGCAATCCATTGGGCATGGAGTTATAGCTCAAACCACACCCTTACCCATAACTCAACCTACATCTAAACCCAAACCCACACCTACAACATTTGCCTCGACTAAACCTATTACCATATTAGGGGTCACCCCAACCACCAGCCTTACCCATCCACCTATCAAATTGGATATAGCTACATCCTCCAAAGACAACACCACACCTACTCCGACAACCAAATAGAAGCACCAAACCCATGTAACTCATACCCCGGCTGCACCAATCACACTTGCACCTGTCCTGTCCGTCTTAGGATCTCAACTTCCCAACATGGTCAATCAACCTCCACCCATCAATAAACCAAAATCACAATAACCCATTCCTCCCTCATAAACCTCTAATCTCCCCAGACGCCTAACACAACTTACATCAGCAGCTATAGAATCCTTACAACCCATACCTATAATACCCTCAGCTATTGGTTCACTACCCATAACACTTCAGTCATTATCTCTCACACCCCAAGCATAACCTGCATCATCTACCTTCACAACACCTCCATTATCCCCATGGTTAACTCACCCTCTTCCCCCATCTTCTTTTCCTTCTAGAACTCATACACCCATATCAACTTTACCCAAGAAGGTGTAACCCAAAAACAAAATTCCACTACCCCACAATAGGGTAGTCAAAACAACCACACACCCTCCTACCCATCCATCTACTATACCCCTACCTAAACAAGCAAAACTGACACCCAAAACCATAGCTTGACCCGCTCCCACTCTTCCAAAGTCCATTTCTCAACAATCAACCACACTTACACCCAAAACCACGTTCACTTCCTATTACAATCCACTAGCAGGGTCTTATGCAAAAATTTTAACCAACCTCCCTGAGACTTCTGTCATCACACCACCACCACTCAGACCTTATGAACCCCTCAAACCCAAGCCAAAAGGGTTTGATGATACTAAAATTTTTGCTTACCATCATGTGCCAGGGCACGATGTGGAAAACTGTAAGGCCTTAAAAACCATCCTTATCCAGTTATGTCCACCAGAAGCAAAATTTGATGACGATGACCTTCTTGACAAGGATCTTTCTTCACTGACACCCATTCCTAAAATACCCACTCAAAAACCACAATCTCCACCCTCACATCTCCTAGAGCCACCCCAAAGATTTGAAATTAACATGGTTCTCATTAAAGAACTTGCCACGCCATCACCCCAATGTCGTTGCACCCAAGTCACCTCACAAGGCTTTTCTCCTCTAGTAGGTTTTTGCCCGTCATGTCGTTACACCACTCATCCTACACCTCCATTTCATGACTCCCCTTAAATCAACATGATACATGTCACTATAAGTGCTTAGAAGGATAAAGTTAAAGAAAATGCAATTAACCCACCAACCAATCCTATACCCAACATATCATCTGCACCCATACCTAAAATCACTATCCACGGCGCCACGTACCCCATTTCTAATGACATCACACATCACACCATGTCAAACAACTACACAAATATCCCCTCAAGATGTCCTTATATGACCTCATTCAAACCTCAAAATCCCATTGTCAAGCTCTATTAGAGGTTCTTCAATCTATTGAGGTTTTACCCAATGACCCTACACCCGTAGCCTCCATTATCACACCCCATCATGTAACCTCTCTCACTAAATTACCACCTTCATCTTTGCCTCCATCTACTCACCAAATGGTCACCCTCATCTTCTCAGAGGAAGAGATCACGCCACACCAAAACGATGACCTAGACCCAACCCTCTTCATCTCCGTCCACATTGATGATTATATGAGTACGACCATGTGATGATTGATGGGGGTGCTAGCATTAACATCATTTCATCCCATGACATTTGGCTCAAATGTGCATACCTGAAAATTACATGCATAAACATCCTGGTCATGTTGCATTCATTCAATGATGCTATCACTCTCCACACTAAGCACCATCATCCTCCATGTTCACGTGCATTGGCCCCGCACTATTCTATAATTATTTTACATCTTGGAGGGGGAATTTCAATATAACTTGTTACTTGGCAGACCCTAGATTCATGTCATGGGTTGCATTCCTTCCACTTTGCATCGTTGTGTAAATTTTGAACACAAAGGACACACCTATACCATTATAGCTGACCCATCACCTTTCAAAACATATCAACATGCTTTACCGACCCAATGATGTGCTCATACCTATTAAGCCGCCTACCTCCACAACCAATTCCTCTTCACCTACACCTCCACCTACCAGTACATCCATTGCTACCTCAACCACACATACCTCCTCCATTCCTACCACTGCCACAACCTCCACGAGCTAACCCATCAGACTTCCCAATCATTAACTCCACCTCTGATCCATCAACCTCTGACACATCATCCATTCCAGCTACCTACATACAAACCACCGATCCCTTGGAAGGTTTTTTTCAACACCTCGCTTTGGGGGAGTATTGCCTATATAGTGTCAACACATTCCTTACTCCACAAGAGTACGAAAGCCTTCACTAACACCCTCAGCTATGATCACCATATAGGAGAGTATGCTCTTGTATATGGTCCCCCTCACCTTCGTACTAGTCTCACCTATGGGGGACTTGATACTACCACTTACACACCCAAAACCACCGTCATAAACTGGCCCATTTTCCACCGACTTCCAATCACTTACCAATCACCATTTCAACCACACCTTCCTGCACCGATGTGCATGGAAGGGTTTTTGTTTTGGATTTTATGAGAAAGGCTGCCATTATTTCATTCCACGTACCACTCAAAAATATAACGACCGTAGTGGTATCGACTTTCCCGAACCGCCTACCACATAGGCCCGCATTGATCTCATTAAGGACACTAGCTCTTCTCCACCTTCTCCACCCACTCTACCTTCATCACCACCCTCACTGATGGAGTTGATGGATCCATAATCTATGCCTCATAACTTATTTTTTCATAAACACAATTTTCTTGGGGCCTCTGACTTATCAACGTGAGGGGATGGCCCCTTCAGCTCTTCCCTTCCTGTATCCTAAAATGATCAATGACGATACACCTTCAATTAATGTCATTCAATGTCAGGATGATGAATCCATACTCACCTACCTTGGTGTAGAAGACTCATATATTCATCAGTCATTACCCTCTGAGACATAAACCATGTTGAATGAATCAACTATCGAGATCAACATTCATACTCAGGATGACCTCGCACATCCTAAAGATCATACAATCTTTAGATGCTGCTGAACAGGAAGCCATCACTTCTTTTCTCAAGAGATCATAACCATGATTTCACTTGGTCTTATGCAGACATGCCTAGTATTGACCCCCACCATAGTGGTCCACAATATCGTAACCATTCTTCGATGCCAAACCCATCAAACAAAAACTGAAGGAAAATGCACCCTCGCATTTCTCTTCTCGTCAAAGAAGAACTTCAGTGCCTTCTTTCCAGTTTCCTTCATCTTACCCATTGATTATCCTCGTTGGATTTCTAACATGTCCCTATCACTAAAGCAATAGGGGACTCTACATTTACACATGGACTTTCCCTATACCTCAACCTAGCCTACCTGAAAAGACAACTTTCCCTTACCCGGTATTGACCAATTGGTTGACCTTACCGCTAGTCACATGAGATGCTATCACTCATGGATGGCTTCTCGGGTTATAACCAAATCTTTCCTGCCCTAGAGGATCAACACAAGAACTCGCATTCATCACCCCTTGGGGGACCTTCTACTATCGAGTCATGCCTTTTGGCCTTAAAACATGTTGGTGCCACATATCGGAAGTCTATGAATTACATCTTCCATGACATCATGCATTGCATAATGGAAGATTACGTGGAAGATCTCTTGGCCAAATCTAAATGTCACTCCAAGCACCTTACCATCCTTAAAACCATCTTGGACCACCTCATTAAATATTGCATCTGCCTTCAGCCTAAAAATTGTGTCTACACGGTTCTCTCAGGAAAGCTCCTGGGATTTATTGTTTCCCTATGTGGTATAGAAGTTTACCCTACTAAATTCAAGGCCATTCTAGAAATTCCTCAACCCACTAACCTTAAAATACTTCATATCCTGCAAGGTAAATTACAGTCTATTCTCCATTTCATTTCACAAATTATCTGATCAATGTCAACCATTTCATCATCTACTCAAGGCAGATGTCTCCTTTAAATGGGATGATGACTACCACAAATATTTTGAGGCCCTAAAACAATACCTTCTCCAACCACCCATAATCATTCCACCTAAAGATGATTAACCTTTTACCTATACATCTCAACTACCGATCATTCCTTGGGAACCATGCTCACTCTTCGCAATGAACAACACAGGGAGTAGGTGGTTTTTTACATAAGTCATACTCTTTTGGATGATAAAACTAGATACACCCACCCCGAAAATCTTTGCTTAGCCTTAGTGTTCATTGCCACCAAACTCCTTCATTACCTACTCAACCATAAAACCTATATTGTGCCAACACTGACCCCTTACACTTCATGTATGCCAAACCTTATCAAAATCAGCATACCACATGATGGATTATGCTTTTAGCTGATCTTGACCTCGAATTCATTCATCAAAAGTCCATCAAGGGCCAAGAAATCACCGAAAAATTGGCTGATGCACCTATTTCTAGGGATCAACCCTCTAATTTTAACTTTCCAGATGAGTCAATTGCTACGCTTTCCCTAGATGAACCCCCTTACCAAATGACACTCTTCTTTGATGGTTCCAAGTGTCAGCGTGGGGTGGGGCTGGTATTATCCTCATTTCCCTTGATGGTGAATCCATGCCTTTGTCATTCAAACTAGATTTTAAATGCAACAAAAATATTTCCAAATATGAAGCACTTGTACTAGGTCTCCAAGTCGCCTATGCCCTAGATGTCAAATCAATCAACATCTTTGGTGATTCTCAATTGGTCATAAACCAAGTCAATGGTATATACCAATTTCATAACAAGATACTTCAAAAGTATAAACATCATGTAGACATACTTTTGACCACATTTGATCATTACACCCTTAAAACCATCCCACGTTTAACCAACAAATTTACAGATACCATGTCCTGCTTAGCTTCCCAAATACCCGCTTCGCCTGCTAATTCTAAAATATTTTTCACCGTAAAATGACTCCAATCAAATTCTTATTTACCTCATGATGTTTACTTGATCAGAACCATTACCCCTGACCCAAGTGACCTTTGGTACAAACAATACTCTGACTACCTTTCTCTCTCCATTTTACCTCCTGATCTCACCCGTAAGGAATAATGTGCCTTCCTTAAAAAGGTCTCTCGTTATGTAATTTTGAGGGGAATCCTCTATAAGCACGGATTTGACAGGATTCTCTTACGATGCCTCACAAGTTTTGAAATTCCTTATACCATCAAGGAAGTTCACGATGATATATGTGGAGGTCACTTTAGTGGCCTTACTATTACTAAGCATATTCTTTTCCTGGGCTATTACTTACAGACCCTTAATCATGATTGTTGTGATTATGTCAAACATTGTGTAAAATGCCAACAACATTCCAATCTTCATCATACACCCAGTCATGCCTTACAGGTCACCCGCGACCTTTAGCCCTTCTCTCAATGGGGTTTGGATCTTGTTGGAGAAATCAATCCCCATTCTTCCTAATGCCATTAATGGATCATCACTACTACTGAATACTATACAAAATGGGTGGAAGCCATACCACTCATCTCCACAAAAGCTGAAAAAATATGTGAGTTCATTAACTGCCACATCATTTGTCACTTTTGTGTTCCTCATTTCCTCATTACTGACAATGGAAAACAATTCAAAAAGTTTACGACGCCTTCAACATTCAGCTTAGTTTGTCATCACCTTATTACCCAAAAACCAACGGCCAAGCCAAATCCACTAACAAAACCTTAAAAAAAATTCTTATGAAAGTGGTTGATGATACTGAGAAGGATTGGCATACACACATTCCTTTTTCCCTGTGGGCATACCACACTAGTATTCGCACTTCCACTACAGCCACACCATTTTCTCTGGTCTATGGTACAGAGGCAATCCTACCTCTCGAAGTCCAGATCCCCTCACTCCACATTTCTCTCCATGACATGCTCAATGATGATGAATTTCGTCAGTACCATTTAGCACAACTAGAGTTACTATATGAACATCGTCTTAACGCTCTGGATCACCTTCAAGTTTACCAGAAACATATCAAACGTGTATCAAATGAAAAGTCAGTGACCTCGTCCTAAAAGAAAATCAACTGTAACCAAAGTAGAAAAAAGTAAACGGGGAAAATTTTCTCCTAATTGGCTTGGACCATACATCGTGACTCATACCTATGGATAAGGTGTTTATCATTCATCTTCACTTAATGGTAAACCTAAACCTAAGCCCCTTAATGCCTTACATATTTGACCATTCTATTGTTTACTTGTCATCCTTCCTCACCTTTTGTCTCTTTCCATGCTCATCCCTTGAGCGCTATTCACTTTATACACCTCACCAATGATTAAACAAGAATCATGTGAGTACCTGTCACTTATTATCTTCTCTTGAATATGCATACCATGGCATTGCACATAGTATGATTCTCATGGATAATTTTTGTCTACCTTTAGATGAGATCCCATGGGTGTTCCACCTTTCCTTTTGAAAACAAGAGTCTTATTCTCCACCTTGGTCTTGTCCATGAATTCAAATACCTCACATGGGACCAAACTCCTTAAGTCAAACTTCTAATAAAAAGATGACTCCCTCAAAAGAACATCTTCCTCTCAACAATTTATACTATAAATAGCCTACTCCCTCGAAGGAAAGCTATGTACAACTCTTCTAAAAAAAAACAAGAGCAACCGAAGCTTCCCACATTGATCAGCTTCACGAAGACCTCAAGGAGTTAAATTTTATTCATCCCATATAGACTTCCTGCATCAATTAGTTTATCTCAACTACAAGTTAAAACTGAAAACCTTTTAGTCATGGACTTGCCCATTGCATCCTAGGTTCTCTTTCCTGAAGCGTATGCTACCTATACCATATAAAAATGAACTACCTTTCACCCTTCATACCATTCCCACTCTCATTTCCTAATTTCCTTAAGGGACTTCTTGGAACTTAGACATTTGGTGATTATGTGACTACTTTTCATCGTAGAATAATCAATCATGCAATGTCTTTAGGGTCTTATGTTCATCACCTCCTCCAAGGTATGATCTACTCGATATGATGCTATCTAATCAGGTGGCTTTATCACCCCCACTTGTCTTTTAGCCATCTTTGCTTATGCTTTGATTACCTTATACAGGACTTGGTCCTCGACGCTTACTTTTGGGGTAATCTTCTTCTTTTGCCACAATCGACCTCACCTACATCACTTTACCTATAATCCACCCACACCAAATAGACCTAAACCCACACCATTCTTAAGAACCTAGCAACTCATTTTTATACCTCCTCATATTCTTCTCTAGCTCATGGGAGAACTACATCGGCCTAAGGTCCCTTTTCACCAGGACTATGTAGGTAGCACTCTGAGGGCATGGGGCCCTTGGAGGTTATCTCGGTCACTTTCTACCCTAAACAATTCATCTTCCATGTGCCTCACATTACATCACACCTAACTTATTTTCCCTTTTATACCCAAAATTGGAAATTCAACCACATACATAACAAGTTGTTTCATATTTTAAACATTATCACAACATACATTTATTACGCCTACCATTTCTCTACCATCATCATGCATGTATTATAACACATCTCACATATGACCCATATTATCATTCATTGCATGAAATAATGAATCAAAACTTCACCTACTTTTAACTCCATCATGCCTAACCGACCTGACTCAACCATGCCTAACAAACCTGACTCGATCCATGCCTAAACAAACCTAACTCAAGCATTCCTATGACCTGACTTGATCCATGCCTAAACAAACCTAACTCAACCATGCCTAAATAAACCTAACTCAACCATGCCTAACAAACCTGACTCGATCCATGCCTAAACTGACTTGACTCGATCCATGCCTAAACTAGCCTGACTCGATCCAGGCCTAAATCAACCTGACTCCATCATGCCTAACTCACCTACTTTCCAGCCATATCATAATAACAAATCAAAATCTCATCAACACATCAAAAAATCAAAAATTACCATATATCTCATCATATAAATAAATCAATGTGTATCTAAAAAATACATGACTATCTCATCGTGTTCATCATCTCAAAATCGTAGACATGTAGGCTGATACACAATACAAAATGTCATCGGCATGTATGTTGGTCTCATATATACAACAAAATAATGAAATAATACAAAATATCTTAGGCACGCAGGCTGGTATATGCTTAAAATATACAAAACCACTCATACATCCTAACTATCTCATGGCACGCAGGCCAGTATATATCATAAAAATAACTATCATACATCAAAAACTAGGTGACTGCATATCAGGCATCTCAGTGGATGTCCTCCATCTATGTATCACTAGTACCCTTAGCCTCCTGGGTCCCTACTGGAGCCTCAACTAGGGCTGGTCTCTATATGTTGGTAGCCTCTGCCTGATTAGGCCTCAGAGCTCGCTGACCCCCTGTGCTCTCCACACTGTGAGTGTAGAATCTCATCCTCTCACTGAACACCTGTTGTTCCCTGTACTCGGTATAGGATATAAAATATATTCCAGCCACCATCAGCTAGTTTTGATAGTATCTATCCTCACCTGGGGCATCCCATAACCTAGATACAAGAACAGTCTATGGTGGTCCCATAGGTCTCATCCCTTGTACCTATCCTATGGGACCCTATCCTGCTCCATCATGTGCACTGGGACCCAGTCTTGGTGCCTATGATGGTGGTGCTTGTGGTGGTGCCCCCTACCCCTATGCCTGTATCTAGGCCTGTAAGGCCCCAATCTGTGTCTGGGCTATGGCCAACTGGCCCTGTAAACTTGTCACCTGAGCCTGTAAGGCTGCCACCTGACCATCCCCCTCCTCTCCATCTCCATCTCCTCCACTGGCCATCTGGGCCTGCAGAGTAGCCACATGTACATGTAGCTCTGCTACCTCCACCTCCGAGCCCTCCAGCTATGTCTGTAGTATACCCAACTGGGTAATGAGAGTAGCCACCTACCCCTGTAGGGCATCTCTCTGCACCATGATGGTGGCTAGATCAGGCTTCCTTGGTTTGGGTGGTATGGCTCGTACGTGAGCCACCCACCACTATTTGTACCTGTCTGTGACCCTGACATCATCTATCCACCGGTCCACTGGCTGCTCCTCCTACCCCGTGGGAACTATAGGATGTGGTAGAGGTAAGGGCCTCTCCACGTCATCCCTTCGGTACTGTGGGAAGGGAAGAGGTATGTCCTGTACTAGCCTGAACTACCGTCAGACTCTGTCTACTGGGATCATCTCATACTCCCCGGCACAACGACCCTGTATCCATCTCTCTAGCTGGAGCTCAGCTAGCTCCTCATGCATATGCCTATATGAGGGGAATCCCACATATGGCCTTTATATAATGTCCACTCCAGATAACCCCTCAAGTAATTACTAGAAATGGGCCACATCATGTGTGGGCCTCTCAGATATCTGCTCTCCAATTACTGGCACCCATCTCTTATACCCCACCCATACATATCTAGGTGGGAATGCATCTGCTCGGGGCATCCCTATAGGCCACACACAAACTATGTGCTTGTACACCCAGTAGTGCAGTAAAAATGTACAACACAAGCTGAACCTGCGTAGCTGCCCATATGCCCACAACTCCTTGTATAGCTGCACCAAGAATGCTAGCTCCTAGGAAAATTTGGTCTCATCTACCATCATGTCATGGGGTGCCCCCATTAGTGATCAGGGAAAGCATCCACCCTCTGAATCTGGTAGTGTGAAGCAACACACTGCCTCTATTAGCAGAACCACTAGCCTCGTCTCCTCCAGATGGGCTAGGTACATCTCTCCATAGCTCAAGTTGGTGTTAAGGAATCTCAGATCAGTCATTCCCTCTCCAAAAATAGACACAATCAACTCCTCTGAGGCCTCTAAGGAGATAGAACAAACCTGTGCACCCAATATGGGTAGCTGAAGAATCCAGAACATGTCCTCTAGGGTGATAGTAATTTCACCCATCGGCAGTTGGAACATGTTTGTCGTGGAATCCCATCTATCGATGTGTGTGACTAGAAAACATGTCTATAACCACAAAATCCACTCAATCCAACTACCTCCACATGCTGCAGCTCCTCCAGGGTCATTGTGTTATGCACTATCACCAGTAGAGGTGGAACATTGTCCCACATATGTAGCTACGCTCTCCCCTACATCCAATACAAGCACGACATTAAATTACATGTATCAATCCATATTCAACAATTATCATTTTCCTACACCCTATTTTCACCCTACATATTTCAACCACCTAGCCCACATCACTTTTTGACCCTTGTGCCTAATAATCCAACTGGTACCGGTTCATCCTAACCGACCCTGGTCATCATTTAATCGACATTGGTTACCTATTTGGTGACCGATACTAGTTCACCCTTACCGACCTCGGTCACCCCTTAATAGGAATCAGTCACCTGTTTGGTGACCGATACTGGTTCCACCTAACTGATGTGTTCCAAAATTGACCAAAGCTGGTCATTGTCGTGGAAAAACCCACAATTTCTGAAAATCCCCCTTTCTAAAAAACCTCCCCCTGCCCCTTTTACCCACCCACAATGACCTCAACTACCCTTGGACCTCCACCCACCCCCCTATCCCATTTATTACCCTCCTATTCCTCTTTTTACCCGCTATTTCCCCCAGTCCCAAATTAAATTTTTAACCACCCACAAAAATGAAAAACCAACATAACCTACAAACAATAATAAACTAATCCTATAATCTATCAAATCAACTACATGTAGAGTAGAGTACCTACCTCATCAAGCTGCCACCATCTCAGTGGCATGTCTAGCTGCTATACCGGTGGCCCACTTGATCCCTCTCCGGCCTCCACCATCTCCAAATAGCTACTCATAACCTCCATCCAATCGAATCCCTCACAATGAACCTATGGACCCGCTACTCACTGACCAATCACTCATCGATCACCCCGCTAGCTCACTGTTCTGTTCCATCTAGACACTTTTCTCTCTTATTTGTCATTTTCTCACTTCGTAAAATAATAAATGAATAACAAAAAATGTGGATTTTTTGGTTTTATAAAAAACTCAACCTAACCAATGTTGGTTACCCCTGACTGGCATCACTCACATGCCCTACCTCACCATCGTCAGTTGACCTATACTAATGTCAATTATCCATGACCAGCATCGGTCACCCTCACCTACACATTTCCCTAAATTTTACCCTTTTACCTACCCCTACCTCCTTTTTTTTACCTCACCCAACCTTCACCCTGATCATTTACCCCACCCCACCTTTACCCTACCCATTTACCTCACCTTCTTGACCTCATCATTTACTACCTCCCTTTGTGCTCCTTTGGGGACTCATTATTTTACCCCTACCTTGGCCTTACTCGTGCCATGACCTAGATATTTGGACCTGGCCCATCACCAGTGACCTTTGACCTCATGTTTTTGCTATACCTTGCAAAACTGGTACCTATGTTGTTGACCTAATGACCTTACCTAGACTATTACCATGACTGTTTATCTTGAAGCTACCTTTGGTGTACCGGAACATACCTAAATGTTCCTGCACCTAACCTACATTGTGTTTCCTAACCATATCCTATACCTTGGATACCAGAATCACTTCAACCTTGTTTGGATAAACCTATCGACCTTAGACAATGTAGAGTTTGAATGCTCTTCAACCTGGTAGAGTGCTACGGTTTATACATGTGCGTGCATTTGAATGTTACTACTTTTGACCCTGATCCATTACCTAGATTGTCCGGGTAGACCTTTAACCCCCTTTTCCCCCTTGCCCACCTACCTTTTCCCTCACATTTACCTTTTATCAAACCACTCACCGCTAGTACCTTTTACCTCGTTAGTTCCTGGTTTGAGGGGGATCAACTTCATCCACACATAGAGCAACCACATCTTATTTTTGTTAGCATCACTAACCGATACAATCTACGCAACAAAAATAGGAAAAACGTAGACACTAAAATTAGGTCACACTCCCCTTTGGTCCCTCGACAAATAAGCACCCTTCATCACATTCACCTAGCCATGGCCCCCTTCACCTCATTAATATTAATTTAATTAAGTTAATTCATTATCCTCACCATATTTATTATTAAAATATCTTAATTTAAATAATATCCACACATACAATTCACCTAGACACCTCATCAAGCCAACTCACCCTAAGACCTATTCTTAGTAAGTTTCCATAACTAACTAAGACTTACCCAAACCCTAAAAATCAATGCCTACATTCTCTCTAACCACATTCCCACATGCTTACAAGAAACTTCTAGTTTAATCCATGGGTTAATGACATGAGATCTAAGAAAATCAAGAGGATCTCCTAAGTTTAGTAAACCTAGGAAATCTTTCCTTGACAGACGCCAGTTAGCCCTAACCGTCACTGGTTAAGCCAAAACCATTGTTGATTACCCTTTTAACCCCCAAAACAACCTTATTTTGAAGGTTGGAAAAGATTGAATTTTTTTTTGTGAAACATTGAGATCTTCCTGAGAGATATCACATCTTATCAGAGTGAATTTCAGTGAGAACACACATACAAGGAAGGAGATAAAGCATCTTTTCCTACACAACCATCCCAACAATGATATGATCTAACCAAGCAAAGAGGAATACACATACAACCCATGTAGAAGCTCTCCTACAATTTTTGATCACCTGCAGCATTCAACCTCTCATCAGCACCTCCATCCCTCACTCACAGGCATCCAGGACCAGGATCCAAGTAAGTATAATGTTATACTTCTCTGGTTTATTTCATTCCATCCTTATATTGTCACCTATTGTTCACCTAGCCACCCATTGAATTCCTCCAACACTCACCCCTCCATATACCCATTAAAACCTCACCAGATCCTACCCAAACCACCCAATACCTCATTCTGACCAACCAAAGTCCTTTGTGCAATCACAAAGGAGACCCAAAGCTTATTCTATGGCATTCCCATATTTCCACAGTAACCGGAACTGGTTACACCCAACTACCGTCAGTCACCCTTAACTAGCATCGGTCTCTGTATTTACCCATACAACTGAGAACAGTGACCTACCCATCTAATTCTGCCTCACCCTCATTCACTTGTGATCTACCTAAGACCTCTGTCAGACCTGTAGTGACCCAGAACTAGTCACTTGACCTTTGGATCCTACTCTAACCTAGCCTGTTAGATTAGATCTTTCTTATTGTGTTTTAAGTGAGATACCTAAATAATTTCAAATTACAATAGGATTTACTTTATTTACCACATTAAATTGTTTAAAATAGTGGACTGACAGCCATCTAGGAAGTATCACACTTCCCAAATCTAGCATACACTAGGCAATTCACTGCACATATTGTTTAATTCCTTCTGGTGGTCTTGATTTTATTACAGGTAGTTCCTCCTAGCCAAAAGGAAGCTCTCACAACTAGCTGTCGATTCGAAAGTCATACACATGCAACAACCCATCAACCAACATTTGAATAGGTATTCCTCCTATGCCCGTTACCCTATCTGTTTCGTCAATACTTCAAAGAAATGTATAAGAATCAGGTGAAACAGTAAGTACAAATTATTCTTCAAGGATACAGTAAGTTCCAAGGCCAGTTTCAAAGGATTCAAGATATTTATGATAAAGATCAAATTCATAGTGCTTCATGTCACATTAATCTAGCAATAGATCAGGTATGGGGGGAGGAACATGTTTCTCTTCTTAAACTGGAACTTGTTTTTGGCCTTCATGGACTAGGAAATTGGATTAGAGAGGTGATGGTTCATAAGACTCAACATGATATGAAAATATGGGTTCAACTTATATGGTAAATTGAGTACCATACCTTTTTCTAAGTAATAAATAACACCAATTAGAAGACAAGTAACCACCCACTTTGGTAGTGAAATCCCTTGATAAGAAAAGGGAAAACATAGGATCTAGGTCAATAATTGATACATCTTGAGTTATAGTTAGGATTGGACATGCATGGATGGTTAACTCAAGATCCTTTATGACTCCTAGAGTAATAACAGTTGAGCCATCAAGTTGTAATACTCCTTTGGACATAGGGTTGTACTTAAGACCTAAGACATCAAAAATTTTCTTAGGCATAACAGAAGTAATAATGCCTAATTCAATCATACAATTGTGAGCAAGATGCTTTCCTATAATCAAGTGCATATAAAAGAGTGGGGTATTAACAAACTTTCTTACTTTCTTATCATCTTCTTAACAAATATTTATAGTAACATGAGGTCTTTGGATAATTGTATCAACACGCGAGAGTTGCATCAGAGCTTAATACAAAGGGTCATGCTGAGATGGAATGGACAGGGCATCCCAAATTGTGACATTTACATTTGTCCTTTTCATTTGGTTCACAATACTGAATAGAAGGTCCATCAACTTATGCATTTGAGACACATCCACATCTTTTCTTGATTTATCAAGTGTAGAGGTGGGGGCCTTAGCTTGCGCAGAGTCTTGGCCTACTAAAAGAGGGGAACTCAACACTTTTGTTGAAATGTTAAGCAGAAACTTTTTGGATGGAACTTGTGTACCATGACTACATATATTTACTTTTAAGGACAAGTCTGTATGGTAGGAGTGAAAGTTTGCATTCTAGACTCAAACATTCTATTCTTGTATCTTGTGTTATCAACAACTTGGGTGTAGTCTATTTAGACTATCTTCATATTGATTGATTGCATAGAAGTATTAACACCAAAGAACATAAGGTTGGCCTTAAGAACAAATTCTGGCACTTCCTGATTTACTGATTTGTGATCGCTAGTGGAAGGTTCACGTTTTGAAGTAACTTTAATCATGTAGGCTTGCATGCACAAAGAATTGGTGCAACTATACTCACTATGAGACATGTTATAAGGGAAAAACCACTCTGAATCTTGATCCATTTTGTTCTGAACTGAAACAAGTGCTTGACTCAAACTGGGCACTAGAAGTGGATGTGTAGAAGGAATTATTTGCAATGGGAGGTGTCCATTATCATTTCATCTATTATTTTATTAGTTCTAACCATATTTCTGATTTGAATATTAATTCCTAAAGGGGTGATGGATCTGTTTATACCCTTGATTATAATTATCTTTTAAGGCTTGCACCTACTATTTTTCTAAAGATATGACTTTAGTGGAAACCTTTCTAATCAAGGCCTTCATTTCTTCATCCTCCTTTTACTATGTGGGGAATAGGATGTGGATGTAGTGGGTTGAGTGCTATACTCAGGAATAAGACCAATGGAATACTGCGATGCTTAAGGAATTTATGAGAACAAGGGAATTGGTGCTCTAGGAGCTAATTTCCCTTCCTCAATAAAACCATTTCTCACCCTGATTGTAATGTTGTAAGATTCCGGTAAATTTCTACCCACCATAGACTGAATCATGACTGAAATTTCACTATTCAAGGCCTTAAGATAACATAGGAAAGAATGTTGAGGGGTGGGCCTTACCACTTGAGGGATCCTGACCTGAAATTTTATGAAACCTGGTAATGAAATAGGTCATTTTCTCATTGGGAGTTCTCCTTATTGTTGTTAGTTGTTCTACCATAGATAAGTGATCTTACTTATCTTCAAAATAGTTGTAGAGATAAATACCAAGATCATCCCAACTAGTAATGGATGTATCAAACTCCTATACCATTGAATTGTTTTTCCTTTGATAGAAGATAAAAGCATCCTAACTATGACATCATCATGTGTAACCAGATAAACAGAGCATGCATTGGAAATATCCTGGTTATAATCAGTAATGGTGACTTGTTTCTCAGCAGTGAAGTATGGAATCCTCTTGAGTACGAATGTTGGCATGTCATGTTGTGCATTTAGGGAAAGAGGAATTTTGTCAGTAAAATTGACAAATGGAAACTTTATCTGAGGTGACAGTGATGCCATGATGAAGTGCTTGGAAGCTCTACTAAGAGGGGGAGTGGAAAGTGCATGATGTGCTAAAAATAGAGATGTGAATGTGGTTGTTTTGTTACCTCTTCTTCTTGTAGAAATCTGAAGGTACTCAAAGGATTCTTCAACTACTGTGATTTTACTTGTATGTATTATTCTAATGAAAAAGGTGTCTAGACTACTGAAAAGATTAGATTTGGAATTTGGGAGTTGCCACATGTGTTGAAAAAATCCTCCAAAGGCTAGAAATCAGTAATTCACACACCAAAACTTAGCAATGACGAAATTTAAGATTTTAATACTGGTCCTACTAGGTATTCTAAAAATTTTTGAAGCTCAAACTTACACCCATCTCAGATTAAGATGAACCAGGGTTTTGAGGAAACACGAGACTAGATACAAGTTGTGGGACCTTGCTTGCTTGAGATATACCTATGGAGAAGGTTGGTTTCTATACCTATGTCTATTTCTAAAACTACTCCTAAGAAGGGAAATGCAACTACCTACCACTACTCTATAATTCCAAGGGACCATGGTGAGAAGAAGACACATGGAAAGGAAAATATAAACTAAAGGGAGGTGATAGTACCAGAAAGGGGGTGACCATGACCATATTTGAGTGAAAATGAAGATAAATGTGTACAAGGAGGGCAGACATGGACACCATAGTTTGAAACATGCTTATACATCCATTTTCATGGAACATAATAGAAAAGGGACCTGTAAAGGACTTGAGAATGCATGACAAAACACCAAAGAAAAGGAAATGTAAGAAAATGCATTAAAACGAGTCAGGGAAGAGTATATCCACATAAAAAAACTTCTATTTCTTATGAAATATTAATAATCACTTAAAATGGTGGAAGTGTTGAGTATCCACATTTAGAGAGCTAGATCTAAAGGCTTGGAACTCAAAACAAAAGGAAATACCTAAACAATGATCTTGCAAACTAAAGGAGTGCAACCTTTTATAGTGAGCAATACTATAAAATTTATAGAAGAAGAATAAAAGAGGAAGAGAAAGAAGAGGGAATTTTGGATTCAAAATTTCAACCACTAACATGTAATAAATACCTATAAATATGCTTATAAGGATGTCAGATCTTTCTCTCTATGTCTTTTTTTGTTTTGGAATAACAAAGGAGTGAAAATTGGATCAAATATGGGTGGTTGAGCTAATTGAATCTATGTATTAATGGCCTGAGATGCATTTCCTTATTTATCACCTAAAAAATCCCTCCAAAATCTAATTTTGAAGGTCAAAAGTGTAACCCACATCAGTAACTCTTTGAAAATACCAGGAGCACATAGATATAAGATATGTAACAAAAGTTATGACATTTTGAAGTCTATAGTATAAGAGGAATACACAAGACACATGGTGTAATTTGATTAATCCATGCAATCGATTGATTATCTTGATATTTTTTTAGTTTCTACCATGTGTCATGTAATTTTTTGTTGCAAGGATCTAACACCTAGTTGGTACGCTTTGATAGGTTACGCATGACACACTCAATTTGACACGTTGTCATGTTATACTTTTTACTGGCACAGAAGAATGTGTGAGGTGCGTGTGTGAAAGAGGAAAGCAGAAGACAAGAACATAAAATGGATGCATGTATAGATAGGAAGAAAAGATGCATACTTGTAAAAGTATACAAGTATGCATGCAGGTGTGGGAATCAAAATGTATAAGGGCATGAGGATTAGAGAAAAGGGCACGTGAAGAAAGCCAAACATAAGGGAAGTTTGTAGTGCATAGATGCAAAGGAAAGATGCACAAGGGAATAATGTAGACAAGTAAAGTGAGTGTGAGAAAATGTGTGGAGCTTAAGAGGATGGGAATGCATGTATAAAGCATACTAGGGAATTTTCTGATTTGGAGGGAAAATTAGAAGGTACGCACAAGGATTACACAAAACTACTAGAATCAAATAGGGCACGCAAAAAGAAATCATGAAGGGGAAATAGAAGGAGATAGAAGAATAAAGGGGAAGGAAGGGTAGGGAAGAAATAATAAGGGTGCACGAGGGTGAACAAAAGATCTGCAGCCAAGTAAGATACACCAAGGGGGTAACTAGAGTATTCAGAACTTGAAATGTTTGAACTTTAGATCCAAAATGGGGATGTAAGTTGTCAAAATAACTAGGGGAGTTATTTTGGACAACATAGACTACCAAAACTAACTCCTAAATAAAAAACCAACACTTTGATATGAGTATAAGCTCCCATATTTATATAATTTTGATCTGTTCTTACAATTCAATTTTCCCCTTAAAAGAGCAAGTGAATCTTCTCTTTTTTCACAAAGAAAGATATTTTTAATTAGAGTGGTAATGTAACTTGTCTAACTGAAAATATCTCATTTTCTATTATCATTTTGGGATTGTTTCCATGCCTTCAATGCCACATATGTAAAAATAGTTAGCTGATATTTCCAAATACATCTGTGTCTCTTTATTTTCTCATTTTATCCCACCAAATGCTATAAATTTATAAATAAGATGATTCTAACTTGAATATCTCAAGGAGACCTTTCCAACGAGACCAATTTTGATAAATTTTAAGCACTAGATCCAAATTTATGACCATTTAAAGTTACTTCACAAGTCAGACTATTCAATAAGCTTGATTGATTGTTGTGAAACATAAGCCAATGAGAAATCTCCATGTTTCTTGTAATTCAGTTGTATTTGAAAGGAATTTTAAAGTGTGAAGCATAAATCAATAAAATAGCTCCATGTACTTTTAGATTTTCATCCTTATCAGAGTGCGAAGCATGAACCAATCAGAAAGTTCCATGATACTTCGTAATTTACTTTTATTTATAAGGACCTTGTCAAAGTGTGAAATGTGAACCATTGATAAATCTCCATGCTACTGGAAATTTCAAAATTTTTAGAGTACGAAGCATAAACTAATGAGAAACCTCCACAAACCTTTGGATTTTATAGACTTGAAGTCCAAAAAACTTGAATGGCTTAGAGAGGATCATAATCTCGCCATGTGTCCTCTCCTTCGTGAGAATTTGAATTTTTTGGTGATGTAGATATTAGACGGATATTTTAAATGTAACAAGATTTTTAAAATGGTTAAGTCCATTTTAAAATGAGTCTTTTAAATATTCTTGTATCTTTATACTTTATGGTGTTGTTGCATGCTTTTGTTCCTTTGCAACTTTGAATACTTGGAATTTAAATAGTTTGGTGCTGATTGCAGGTTATTTACAAAAACTGTAATCAATCACCTGTAAGTCTGAAGATTTTATAATTTTACTAACCAGTCCATTAAACAAGTCCTCTAACATTTCTACTAAATCCTTTCTTATATTTTTCCAAGGCAAAAATATTCTTACAAAGTAATAGTTCTCCCTTACTCATAATTAATTTTGAAGCATGAGGAGAAATATGAAGCACACATAATAGTTAGATTTACAGAAATTCTATGAAAAAGACAAAATCGATCCAAAGAAATGGATTGAGCACCAATAGAGTGGATTTCTAAGTTTCCACTTATAGAACCTACTGATTTTTTTTTAAAAATTAAACCTCTTAAGGAATGAAAATGTACAATTTGTAGGTAGAAATTGTGAAAGGAAAATGCAATGCAACTTAAGTTGGATACTATTGAGAAGCATACAAAAAAATATATGAAAAGTAAACTATCTATGGAGTTGTGAAGAATTTCCTGAGATGGAAAACTAAAAATTATTATTTACATACGAAATATGAAAATTAGTATGAGGATAATGTGGGAAATAAAATAATAATTTCTAAAAATTAAGGGACAATTACATCTCTATTTAACAAGTTCATTCAAAAAAATCTTCTAGCTAAAATATTTTATCTAGTTGTTTCTTATCACACTCTAAAAAGAGGTTTTCCCATAACAAAATTTCCTTAAAATAAGAATATTCTATCTTCTCTTGGTGTCCCATACTTTCCTCATTATCATTGGTCTAAAAGTAGTGGTTGGGATTGGGTGAAATGCCTAGCTATGGTTGAGAAATAAGATTTGAAGGATAAACTTTATTGTACATGGTCTACATCTTTGTCTATTGGCGAGGTTACAATAGTAGATAATAATTCTTGGGTATGTATGTAGGTTTATATAATTTAAAATCATGTGAGATAACCTCACTTACTTATCATTAAAAATACAAAAGAATACTCTAAAGCTGAAAACCTTTTTGAAATAATAATAATTTTTTAAAGGATATTGGTGGCATGTATGATTCTTAAGTTGTAAAAGAGTTGGTATGGGTTGGGGAAGATGGGGAATCTATAATGTAGACACCACAATTTGGTATCACTATCCTTGATTTCCCTTGTGCATGTAACACCCTTGCTAATTGCTATATTCCTCCTTTGCATTTCAATTGTTGACAGGTGATTTTCTTTTAAAAGATGTGTTCTTTTGATTGATGGAGATCATGCTTGATATGGATAAATATTTTTTTGCTCTTAAGATCATTAGAATGAAATAGAATGGCTTCCTTGAATCCATTTTTCACTTCTTTTAGATGAGTTGCAATCTGGTTTAAGAGTTGCAAACTTATCTCCTTATCTAACTCATTCTTGGATCAATTTTAGTGATCCAAGGAATGTTTTAAATCTACTCAGTTGAATGAAGGGTAAATTGGCATTCCATAAAATTGAGGGGCATATCAGACTGAACTTTGTTGTAACAATTTCTTAGATTTTGCGTGAACATGTTTCAATTTAGTTGTATGTTGTGCTTGGGTCTTTGGAGATCGATCATGGCAGGACATTGTTGACATAAATGAAATGCAACCTATTCATGACATTGGAAGGATTCAGAATCCTAAAACTACAGGATTATCCTATGGAATCCTAAGCTGGGTAAGAATATATATATATATATATATATACACACTACCCAGCTATGTTACATAATTTATTTTATTTCTAACCTAAGCCTTGTGCTAAGGGAGTATGTAAGGGTTACTAGGCTATTTAATGTAACCTAAAACCTAATGCTATAAGATTATGTGATGATCTAACCTAATGCCTTAAACTATTATGTTGTGAATTAATCTAACCTATGTGGAAACTACCTAAGGTAATGTGTAAGTCCTAAGGTGATTAATTCTAAACTAAACTAAGTTCTAAAGGAACTATCCTAAGCTATTTCCATGAGAACCTAATGGGTTACATGCATCAAAGGCAATGGTTCCAATGACATTTAAGTTGTTGATAAGGTTTTTAAAGCATAAAGTACTTTCAGTTTTGGTAGGGTTTAGTTGAATTGGCAGAGGCTTATGTGGAAGTTTCACTAAAGATGGAATTACATGTTAAATGTGAATTGACATTCGCCAGACTTGAGAGGTGGTGGCAAGGAGAGTTGAGTGAGAAAATCAGAATTAATGGAATGTATTGGTCTCGGTTCTTGTTCAAAAACTGTATAGGAAGCTTGGAAGGCAGGTTTGTGGTAGGTTGTTGGTTTTTTCATGCTTTCTGGATTTTTCTCTACAAAGAGTGAACTCATTCTTTGAACCAGCAGTTCAACTTGCACTTCTTTGATATTTTTAACTCACCTGGTCTATTTTCAATCATGGGAAGGTATATGAGGCATTCTGAGGAAAGTTATTTGTTTGTTGATATTTCGTGGAGAAGGAAAGGAGCTGAAATCTTGGTTAGAAGTATCCTTCAATTTGGAAAAAGCACTATCAGGCATGATATGCACTAATCTTTAAGATCTCTTGCTTTCTTCTAAATGTTTGATTAAAATAAGTTTGCTCTTTTGAGATTCTTGGCTTGCATGTTTTATTTGGTTATTTACTTGCTGGGTTTAATAAATCTTGTGATCTTGGTTATGAATCCATGGTAAATGACGTTCTAATTGAAAACTTACCTTGTGTTAGTTATTTTAAAAAAATGCATGCAAAACGTATTTCTGTAACTCTACTTGTCATTCTGGAACTGGTAGTTGAAGTGTTCTATTTTAAATGACCTTTGTTGCTATTTAAAAATGGTTCTGAGTTTGTTGTTACCTTGAGTTCCATTTGATCTCGTTGGATTTTTTGTTTTTCTTGAGCTTGTATTTGGTTTGGAACTTATTTTTGGTTTCATGTTTGATGAAAATTGGTGATGGAGGTTCTTGATGCTCTACCTATGTTTAAAATCTTGGGTAACTCGGGACTGTTGTTGAAACCCATATGTGGCTCTGTACCCATGTTTTATTCTTGTGAAATTTTTGACTGTTAATGGAGGTTCGTGTTTTACACCACACTCATATTTTGTTACTTGTGTAGTTCTGAACTCTTGTTTGAAGCTCGTGTTTCATTTTGAGTTGGTATTAGGGATTCTTGTTTAAAATATAAACTAGAATGGGGACTTCATGTTACCCTGAACCTGTGATTAGAGACTTGTGTAGCTTTGAATTGTTATTGGAAGTTCATATTTTATACTTCCCTCGTATTTAAATACTTATGTACTTCTGAAATTTTGTTGAGACTTCGTGTTCGACTCTGTTATGGTATTTTGAGTTGGGTTTTACTTGTATTAAAAGTTTAAAAATTATAACTCTTTTGTTGAACTATTGCTCAAAGAAAAATTGGGAGAATAGTTGGTTGAGTTGTTGGGTAGACTCTTTGAGATCTTAACTGAAAACATCTTTGTTTGATGGATGGATTTAGTAATTCTTTTATGATAATTGTTTCTTCTTTTCTGAGATGGTAATGGCATTTTATCAAGGGTATTATTTTCCCCTCTGTTTTGTGGAAACCCGCGTCTTCAGATCTTTTAAAATAAGTTCTGGGTTTTGTTTAAAAGAAGAGTTTATTACTTTAGTGCTCTGAATTGTTATGGAGGGATTACTTGTCTTTGTTCAGATTGTTTTTGTATTATAGTACTTATTGAATCGAGAACTAACTACTCTTTTGTAATGCAATATTGAAACCTGACAAGGGGATTTCAGTCGTTGAGTTCGTTGATACTTCTGAACATGTTTAGCTTACTGATCAGTTTTTTTTTCTATCTCTTGTTAGATATAGTAAATAAACCATGTGTCTTTGTAAAAGAAAGGAAAGTGATTACTTTGGAACAGAATGTTGTTTTTAGGACTGTTATGTGTATTTCATTCCAAGATTGGAATTGAAACTCGTGTTTATTGAAGGTAAATAATTGTAAGGAAAATGGCAGTGTGCTTTCTTCTTACTATGAGTTGATTTTGTTCTCTCTTCTGGGAATTAGCTTATGAATTTCTAAGTATGAATTAAAAGCAGGAATTCATTTGTTAGTACAATAAAATGAATTATTGATTAGATCATTTTCTAATTAAGATCCCTTTCTTTCTAATGTTGGGATAAGTTCATTGGTTGAACTTTTCTTTTTTGATTCTCTTATGAAATGGAGATTTATTTATGAGTTGTTTGGTGTTCCTTATTCAAATCATTTGTTGAAATTATGTAGGAAGAGATTAGATGATTTTCTTTTTTTGAACAGAAAATGTAAGCTTTTTTGGCAAACTATTTTTTTAACAAGGATTTACTTTGTTTGGTTTGAGATGATTAAGTTTTGTCTCTTGCACTCTTATCATTTTATGGATCCTCCTTGGATGGACTCGAGTAGAGATTAACTCCTGTATGATTCTTATTTGATTTGTGAACGTTAGTTTTAGATCTTTAAATGTTAAGTTCTAACATGGGGAAGTAGATTTAGACTTACAGGTAGAGAGTTTGATTCTCTATACCTTCTTGGATTGAAATGGGATTCTGTTCTGATGAATATCTTAAATGTTGAATTTTAAGGTAGTTGTCCTTTAAATGAAATTGTTAATTCATGTTATGAGACTGTTTCTATTATTTTGGATGTTTTGTGTTTGGGCATGGTTTGTAATGGTGCCTAAGAGTTAGATGAATCATCTTAATTACTACCATGCTATAAACCCTTCTTTTGGCTTAAAGAAAAGATAAATGTTGTATTCTATTATGATAGAATTGGGAATAATGAGATGATATGATCTGTTGTTTGCTTAAGGATGATTTATAGGATCAATTAAACTTTAATTTTTGTAAGGCAGATATAGTGGATTATATTCCATTCTTCTCTTAGAAGTGAATTCAATTGGTTAAATGTACCTGTTTTCCATTTTCTTTTGCTTATATTGATATTTATGATTTAATAATTGTCTCATTAAAGTATAGTTGTTTTAATGGAACAATTATTGTAATGTACTTCATTTAAAGGATTAGTGCTTAACATGCTCAGTTCATTGAACTGACCCATGCTAGCAATTTTTACAGATGGACTTCGTAAGTGATAAAAGAAGGAAAAACTTATGAGATGCATTGAATGATTTAAATCAGATTCCTTGTGAAGAATTCTGATTCATTCTTAAGATTGTATTGAAAAATAAAAGTAGTATTCTTTTTGAATGAAGGCAGTTGTTATACAGTATGCCTAAAATGCATAAGGCTTGTAAATGTATAAGTTATAAAGATGAATTGAAAGTTGAGAAATTACCTATATTTGTTGTGTAAATTATCTTGTACTTGTATGAAAAATATGGATTTCTATCTTGTTGATATTTTTTATATTATTTTTATGCTTAATTAGTTATCCTTTAATAAGTTGGATAGAGGGATTTAGTTCAATTTACCTACTTGTGATGCAAATTGTTAAGTTGCAGAATATGATATTTGTTATCTAAACTATATAACATAGTAATGTAACATGTGATGAACATACATTAATAGATGTGGATATTGGGTAGGATAAACCCTAATACTTAACATGTAGAGAAAGAATCTTTCTATTTCTTAATTGAATATAAACCAAAAAGGTTTGAAAATATGACTACAATTTATTATATTTCATTTGTATGAAGTTTACTTTATATTGGATATATTCTGGCATTGAAATTTTCTAAAAAGTTAATATTATAACACAATACAATTAAGGTTAATTGGCAGTTTATCTATGTGATCAAACATGAAAAGCAACCATGAATATAACGATGTTATTAATGGACCAAATGAAGCAAATTTAGGAAAGAACTTGTTGAGCATTGGATTAGGGATTGACAATGTTACTATAATAAAGAATTAATTCAGACTAACAATGTGTTAACAATCCCCTAAGGGATATGTAAATCTCGATGAGAAAGTTTCTATAGGATGTTGGCACACGCCAACTGCAGGGCTGTACTTTTGAGAAGGCTTGGGTCTTCTCGAGAATACAACATTGTAGTTGACATGAGGCATCACCCTTCCGCATTCATCATCTAGATCTACACTCAATAGGAACTCAGACTCAAACTTAGTTTCCCTCTATGTTTGAATAGGAGCATATCTAGGATATGAATTAGCTTCCAATGGCTCAGGGTACATTGGCACATCTGGGTGACTTAGGTCAACTGGGTATGCCCATTTACCCTAAGCCATTGTGAGCATCTTCCTATAATAGGTTATGTTCCTATCTAGGGCTAGGGTTAAACTGAAAACAAGAGGACTGATGGTAGTAAGTAAAGACCAATCATTGAGGAGTGAGGTGAAGGACGTATTCCAACATGACAAGTATGTCGTATAGGAATAGTGACATACACAGTATGTTATAAATCTTTGGCCAAAGTATCACAAACTACTGGTTACGTTTTCTTATGTCACCAAGTTTAAAACAACGTGATATCATATGAATATTGGTAACAGATATTCATATATGTTCTTTAAACAGATCACTTAGTACCCGGTGTAGGGTAGGATGATAAAGTATACAAAGTATATAATATGTATTTAATACATAAGATAACATAAATAGATCAGTAGCTTACCGAGTTATGAAATGAATAGATCAGTGAATCACCGAGTCATTACAGTTGGATATGTTTATCCATTGAATTTAATTAGCATGGAATGTTGTTTTAAATATTGCTTTATTTAGAATGGTGAACATTATTATAAATTTTTTTTCTCTTGATTCTAAAGTCTTAAAATGAGAATGTTACATCTTGGTATCAGAGTTGAAGGTTGCAGCTCTTAGACCTATTGTGTCCATAATGTGATGAAACTTAATTTTTCTTATAATAGAAAATGTTTAGACCAAGAGGAAATGTTGCAAATAACCTTCCACCCTAGGAAGGAGTAGTAACGGCCCAAAAACTTGATGAGATCCTTACTGCCCTGTTGAACACAAGAGATCATTTGGTTGTGCTTGAACATCAAGTAATGGGTAATGAGGAGGAAAAAGAAGCTGATAACAATACTCAACCACCTCCAGGGGACAAAACCAATGTGGGTGTTGATAATAACAATGTTAACATACCTGTGGAGCCTGAGAACAAAAAGGCTAGGCTAGTAGCAAAACTCACTAATGACATAAAAAGGATAAGTCCACCCAAGTTTGATGGCACAAAATTAGGAGATGGGACTGAGAAATGGCTCAGTGAAATGGAGAAATACTTTGCAATAAGAAATTTCTCAGAAGAAACAAAGGTGATATGGGGAGCATATCAACTTTCACATAAAACATCTTCGTGGTGGGACAGCTACAAGGCTAAGTTGAACATTGATGAATCTAATATCACATGGGACCAATTTAAAGGTTATTTTAGGAAATGATGGCTACAACAAATCTACTATGATCAAAAAATGATTGAATTTAAGAACTTAACTCAAGGAAAACCAACTGTAACTGAGTATTGGGAGTGATTTACAAAACTCCTTAAGTATGTGCCCCATTACCAAACTGATGAGAAGTTCAAGATAAGGAAATTCACCATGGGATTGAATCTTGTTATAGGAGGAGAGGTGGATGTTCACAACCCAACCACGATGGAAGGGGTTGTTGAAAAAGACATAAGGCATGAATAGAAATTAAAGACAATTTCTGCTCATAAGGAGGAAGTAAGGAAGAATAATCCCAACTCCTCCTCATCCTCTCTTTCACCCAAGAAAGGAACACAAAATAAATTTAGAATGAAAAGTAAGTTTTCATCTGATACAAATAATAAAGAAGAAATAAACAAGTTTGCTGGTAATGTATGGAACAACTTTTTCAAGAATAATAATAACAGATAAAAGTCCTATGGGGGTCTGAATGATAACTCTAAGGATGGAATTAAACCTAAGACTACGAAGGGACCTATAGGAGGTTGTTATAACTATGGAAAGGATCATTACACAAATCAATGTCCTTTGAAGAATGATGAATGTAATCAGTAGCACAAGATAAATGCTACAGTAGCTGACAAACAGGCTGAGAAATAGGCCACGCCCATAAAAGTTTTAGGTAAGTTATTTGGTTTACCAATAACTTTTTTTTTTGATACCAGAGCTATTGAATGTTTTATTTCTAGTAAATTAGCATCAAAATTAAAAAGAAAAGCTGGAAACATGGATAAAACATAGACTGTATAGTATGGTAATAGTGTTGTTCATACGGTTAGTATGTGTCTTTTTGGAGCAGTCCTAGATTTACCTAAATTTTCCACATAAGTTGATCTTTATATTGCACCTTTAGGGTCTTATGATTTAATCATAAGTGTTAATTGGTTAGCAGAAAATAATGCTAAAGTGGACTATTTTGAAAAACACATTAGTTGTTTAGACGACCTGCAGGAAACAACAGATATTTAGGGTGTGAAACGTGAAATTTCTGTTACAAAACTATCAGCTATACAACTTTAAAAGGCCAAAAATAAAGGATGTACCTTATATGTAGTAAAAATTACTAAATCAACAGAAGATAGCAACGATATTATGGAATGATATCTATTGTTATGAGACTTCAGTGATGTATTTTCAGAAGAATTTCTAGGTCCTCCACCCAAAAGGGAATTTTATTTCATGATTGAGATCAAGTTTGGAACTGAACCTATTTCTAAAGCACCATATCAAATGAATACTATAGAATTAGTAGAGATTAAGGCTCAATTGCAAGAAATTTTTTCTAAGAGTTTGATTAGACCAAGTGTTTCACCTTGGGGAGCACTAGTGATCTTTGTGAAAAAGAAATATGGAACACTTAGATTGTGCATTGATTACAGAATGTTAAACAAGGAAACAATCAAGAAAATATATCCACTCCCTAGGATTGATGATTTATTTGACCAGATGCGTGGAGCATCGGTATATTCCAAGATAGATCTTCAATCTGGATATCATCAACTGTGAATTAAGGATGAGGATATTCATAAAACAACTTTCAGAACAAGGTATGGACATTATGAGTTTACGGTTTTACCTTATGGATTAACTAATGCACTTACGAAATTTATGAATTTAATGAATAGTATCTTTCAAGAATACTTAGACAAATTTGTGCTCGTATTCTTGGACGACATTCTCATATATTCTAAAAGCATTGAGGAGCATCATGAGCATTTGAAAATAGTTTTATAAATTCTGAGAAAGAGATGGTTGTTTGGTAAGTTGTCCAAATGTTCATTATATGACACAAAAGTCCACTATTTTGGTCATGTAATAAGTAAAAATGGAATTGTTGTAGATCCTTCAAAAATTACAACTATAACGGAATGGCCTGCACCAAAGAATGTACATGAACTTAGAAGCTTCACGGGACTTATTGGCTACCATAGGAAACTTGTAAAAAACTTTTCTAAGATAGCTGCACAATAACTTCCTTACAGAAGAAAGATAAAAAGTTTGTTTGGAGTGAGAAATATGAAATTACATTTAAAACCTTGAAGGAATAGTTAACAACACCTATTCTTGTAGTACCAGATCCTAATGGAGATTTTATGGTGGTAACTGATGCATCCAGTGAAGGTCTAGGAGGTATTTTGTTACAAAGTGGTCATGTTATAGCATACAAAAGTAGAAAACTTAAGTTACATGAGTTGAATTATGCTCCACATGATTTAGAGCTTGTTGCCATTGTTCATGTACTTCAAGTTTGGAGGCATTATTTGCTTGGTAAACCATTTGAGTTGAAAACTGATCATCTTGGGTTGAAGTACATTTTCACTCAGCCAAATCTGAATGCAAGACAACGAAGGTGGTTAGAGTTTTTGTCTCAATATGATTTTGACATAAGTTACATTAAAGGAAAAGAAAATAGAGTGGTTGATGCTCTAAGTCATAGGAAGCACATTTATGCTCTTATAACACTTAGAACTCAGTTTAATGATGAAGTAAAAAGTGTTATGGAATCTGATTCTTACTTTCAACAAGTAAAAACAACACTGACTTTAGATTCTAATGATTCGAGGTAAAAAGGTTTTTTCTTTGATAAAGAAGGAATCTTACGATTTGAAAACATAGTCTATGTACCTTTACTTAATGATTTGAGAAAGAAATTGTTATCTAAATTTCACGATTCACCTTTTTCTGGACACCCTGGCATCACAAAGATGCTTGCTGATATAAAACAACAATATTTCTGCAAAGGAATGAAAAATGATGTTATTGATTTTGTGACACATTACCTTGAATGTCAATGTGTTAAGGTGGAACATATGCACCCAGCTAGTTTGTTGTATCCTCGTAGCATACCATAGTACAAATGGCAAGTAATAAGCATGGATTTTGTTCAAGAGTTACCTATGTCAAGAAATAAGCATGATGTTATCTTAGTAGTTGTGGATAAACTAATGAAGGTAACACATTTTATTGCTGGAAATATGAAGGATGATTCTCCTATTTTGGTAGGAAGATTTGTACACAAAATTTTTAGATTACATGGAGTACCTGAGTTAATCATTTCGGATAGGGATCCTAGAATGGCGTAAATATTTTGGCAAACACTTAATGCAGCTCTAGGAACTAGGCTAAATTTTAGTTATGTGTATCATCTAGAAATAGATGGGCAAACTGAAAGAGTAAATCAAGTTTTAGAAGATATGTTATGAATGTATTGCATGGATCAATAGTATAAGTGGGAAGAGTATCTTCTATTAGTTGAATTCACATACAATAATACATATCATTCTTCTCTTAAGATGGCACCTTTCGAGGCATTATACGGAAGAAAATGTAGAACCCTTGTTAGTTGGGATAGCATAGAAGATAGAGAGGTAATTGGAACTGAAATTATTATGGAAATCGAACAACAAGTTAAATTGATTTGTGAACGCTTGAAAGAAGTAGCAGATAGGTAAAAGAGTTATGCTGACTTAAATAGGGTTGATAAGAAATTTGAACTTGGTGAGAAAGTCTTTCTTCGAGTTAAACCAAAAAAGAGTTCTATAACTTTTGGCAAGGTTGCCAAGTTATCATCTCGTTATGTGATACCTTTTGAGATAGTTGAAGTAATCAACCTTTTAGCTTATCATTTAACATTACCTCCTGCTTTGTCACGAATGGATGATTTTTTCCATATTTCTTTGCTTAAGAAATATGTTTCAAATTTATCACATGTGTTAAATTGGAATTCCTTGTAGGTCCAAGACCCAAGAATAATCATGGTTAAACCCATACGAGTGCTTGAAACTCATCAGTTGCATTTGAGAAATCAATAAATAAGACAATGCAAGGTCCAGTGGGACTAGTTTAATGAAGAGAATGCAACTTGGGAACACCAAGAGGATATGAAAACTGCTTTTCCATATCTATTATAATAGAATTGATTTTTTTGACTGATAAAAATTTATGATTTTATCTTTATATGACAAGAAGTATGCCAGTTTTGGGTAGATATTTATTTGATTTGAATAAACTATTTAATGCTGACTTCTTGAACTATAAGGTTCTAATATATTTGGACTTATGGTAAGAAAAGTGAATGAATTGATTGTCCTGATGTAAATTGTTAAAAAAAAGAGGTAATCATCGGGACGATGATTCTTTTTAGCAGGGAAGCATGTAACACCCTAGAAAATTGCTATATTCCTCCTTTTCATTTCAAGTGTTGACAGGTGATTTTATTTTAAAAGATGTGTTCTTTTGATTGATGGAGATCATGCTTGATATGGATAAATATTTTCTTCTCTTAAGATCATTAGACTGAAATGGAATGGCTTCCTTGAATCCATTTTTCACTTATTTTAGATGAGTTTCAATCTGGTTTAAGAGTTTCAAACTTATATCCTTATCTGACTCATCCTTGGATCAATTTCAGTGATCCAAGGAATGTTTTAAATCTGCTCAGTTGAATGAAGGGTAAATTGACATTCCATAAAATTGAGGGACATATCAGACTGAACTTTGTTGTAACAAGTTCTTAGATTTTGTGTGAATGTGTTTCCATTCAGTTGTATGTTGTGCTTGAGTATTTGGAGATCGATCATGGCAAGACATTGCTGAAATAAATGAAATGCAGCCTATGCATGACATTGAAAGGATTTAGAATCCTAAAACTATAGGATTATCCTAGGGAATCATAAGCTGGGTAAGAATATATATATATACTACCTAGCTATGTTACATAATTGATTTTATTTCTAACCTAAGCCTTGTGCTAAGGGAGTATGCAAAGGTTACTAGGATATTTAATTTAACCTAAAACCTAATGCTATAAGATTATGTGACGATCTAACCTAATGCCTAAAACTATTATGTTGTGAATTAATCTAACCTATATGGAAACCACCTAAGGTAATGTGTAAGTCCTAAGGTGATTAATTATAAACTAACCTAAGTTCTAAAGGATCTATCCTTAAGCTATTTCAATGGGAACCTAATGGGTCACATGCATCAAAGGCAATGGTTTCAATGGCATTTAAGTTGTTGATAAGGTTTTTAAGGCATAAAGTACTGACAATTTTAGCAGGGGCTAGTTGACTTGGTAGAGGCTTATGTGGAAGTTTCACTAAAGATGGAATTGCATGTTAAATGTAAATTGGCATTTGACAAACTTGGGAGGTGGTGGCAAGGAGAGTTAAGTGGGAAAATTAGAATTAATGGAAGTTATTGGTCTCGGTTTTTGTTCACAAACCATCTAGGAAACTTGGAAGGAAGGTTTGTGGGAGGTTGTTGCTTTTTGCATGCTTTCTAGATTTTTATCTACATAGAGCGAACTGGTTCTTTGAACCAATAGTTCGACTTGCACTTCTTTGCTATTTTTAAATCACCTGGTCTTTTTTCGATCATGAGAAGGTATATCAGGCATTCTGAGGAAATTTATTTATTTGTTGATCTTTCGTGGAGAAGGAAAGGAGTTGAAAGCTCAGATGGAAGTCTCATTCGATTTGGCAGAAGCAATATCGGGCATGATAGGCTCTAATCTTTAAGATCTCTTACTTTCTTCTCAATGTTTCATTAAAACAAGTCTGCTCTTTTGAGATTCTTGGCTTGCATGTTTTATTTGGTTATTTGATTGCTAGGTTTAATGAATCTTGTGATCTTGGTTATGAATCGATGGTAAATGATGTTCTAGTTGGAAACTTACCTTCTGTTAGTTCTTTTAAAAAAAATTCATGCAAAACATATTTCTGTAACCCTACTTGTCATTCTGGATCTAGTAATCAGGTCACACTCCCCTTTTTTCCCTCGACATATAAGCACCCTTTATTACATTTACCTATCCATGACCCCCTTCACCCCACTAATATTAATTTAATTAATTTAATTAAATTAATGCATTATCCTCACTATATTTATTATTTAAATATCTTATTTAAATAATATCCTCACATACAGTTCACTTAGACACCTCGCCAAGCTAAGAAAACCTAAGACCTATTCTTAGCAAGTTCCCATAACTAACTAGAACTTACCTATACCCTAAAAATCAATGCCTACATTCCCTCTAACCAAATTCTTGCATGCTCACAAGAAGCTCCCAGTCTAATCCACGGGATAACAACATGAGATCCAAGGAAATCAATAGGATTTCCCTAGTTTAGTAAACCTAGGAAATCCTGCCTTGACTGACATTAGTTACCCCTAACTGTCGCCGATTAAGCCGGACCGCCTTTGGTTACCCCTTTTAACCCAAAAAAACCTTATTCTCAAGGTTGGGAAGTTGGAAAAACATTTGGGAGAAATTTGACAAGCAAGAACACATCTCAAAGAGATAATGCATCTTTAGAGAGCCAATTCCATCGAAAACACACACCCAAAGAAGGAGATTGAGCATCTTCTCCTACACAACCATTCTAGCCATGATCTGATCTATCCAAGCAAAGAGGAGTGTACACGCAGCCTATGCAGAAGTTTTTATTTAGTTGGTGATCATTTATAACCTTCAAACTCATCATAAACACCTCCATCCCTCACACGCAAGCCTTTAGATATTGAATCCAAGTAAGTACAACATCATACTTTCTTGGTTATTTCATTTCTTCATCATTTTATACTCCATTGTTTAACTTGGCCCCTATTGACCTTCTCCACATTTTCACCTCAATATACCCATTAAAACCTCACAAAACCCTACTCTCGTCACCCAATACACTATCTTGACCAACCAAATTCCTTTGTGTAATCACAAAGGAGACCAAAATCCCATTCTATGACATTTCCAAATCTCAAAGTAACCGACACCAGTTATACCTAACCGCCGTCTATCACCCCTGACCGATACTAGTCTCTGTGTTTGCCCACACAGCCCTAAACAGAGACTTACCCACCTAATTTTATCTCACCCTCATTGACCTGTGACCTACCTGAGACCTTTATCAGACCTGCAGAGAGCCAGAACTAATCATTTGACCTTTGGATTCTATTCCAGCTTAGCCTGTTAGATTAGATCTATTTCTTATTGTGTTTTTAAGTGAGATACCTAAATCATTTCAAAATAAAAATATAATTTACTTTGTTTACAACATTGAATTGTTTAAAACAGGGGACTGACAACCATCTAGGAAGTATCGTACTTCCTGAATCTAGCTCACACTGGGTAGTTCACTTCCCATATTGTTTAATTCCTTTTGGTGGTCTTGTTTTCATTATAGGTAGTTCCTCCTAGCCAAAAGGAATCTCTCACAATCAGCTGTAGATTTGGAAGTCATACGCACACAACCCATCAACTGACATTTGAACAAGTATTCCTCCTACGCCCATTACCCTATCTATTTCTTCAACACTTCAAAGAAACAATCTAAGAAAAAGGTGAAACATTTTGGCACGCCCGGTGGGACCCATCTAGGTTTCCTTGCATTTTATTCATTTATAGGAAAAATTTGTGTGTTTGTTTCCCTTATAAAAAGTGTACACACTAATTTTCTTCCCTGATAATCCACCTCTTCTTTCTACTTGCTCTAAAGGAAACTTTTCTTTTGGTGTAATTAAAAAGAATCGTTTCTTCATGTTTTCTGCATTGTCGTGAAAGAGCATCCCTCTTCCTCTTCATCTTATTGTGTCATCAAATTTCACATTTTTGATTTAGGTTTAAAAATAAGTGCATTCCATTCTAATTTATTGCATTAGCTCACATTAATTGAGGGAAACTTATACGCTGGAAGTCATGACCAGCTGATGGTTGAAAAATGAATCGTAGAAAAGCACTTCTATCCTTTTCTCTTTCTCTGATTCTTACCAAACCACACAAAAATTCAAAATACATACATTCTTAAACAACATCCTACCTGAAAGAATTTTTAGGTGATCAAATGATCACGGCACAGTGGGCACCCATCTCACTACACTGTTGAGTCATACTTCAGAGCGAAGCCCGCCCCCACCATAACATACCTGAAACCTCACCTTTTAGATCTCCTTCTTTGTAGGAATCCCTCCTCACCAAAAACTCTATTTCACAATTCATGTGTCAGTCCTTAAATAACATAAGCTACACAAAAATAATAGAAAAAGCACTCCTAGGATCATATTTTATTAGTGTTTTTGCTTAGCTTGCATTTGGAGGTGAGAGATCACATTCGTCACTTTCTTGTTCATCCTTACACGCTCCTCATCATATCTAGTGTATTCCAGCTTCACTTGAGTGTGCCTGAGCCATATCATCATCATTTATAGAATTATGGGTTTGATTCTACATTAGATTTTAATTCACAACCACTTTCTTTCATCACTATTTCAATTTCACAGTAACCATCTTCAGTTACCTCTGACCACCATCGGTTATACCCAACCAATATCGGTTCCAGGTCCTTTTACTAATCTACTCAAAAGGACATATTACTTCACTTTCTTCCACTTTTCATAGTCTATGTCACTGTCATTATTCCTGTTGACATTTTAAACATCTTTAGATTTGGCATACCTATCAGATTTTACCTTTTTCCTTACTATTTACTTACTGTCCATTTTCTACAGTGACCAACAATGGTTACCCCTAACCGACATCAGTTTTCCCTAATTAGAATTGGTTATCCTATTTCACATTTCATCCACCATTCATTAGTTCATCCATTTTTTATCACCAGATTCACCTGTTCCTACTATTCTCTGTATCATTTATAGAGAAGTAGCCCTACCTAATCAATACTAGTTCACATGGTGCTAGCCCGAAGACAAGCAAGTGCCGTCGTATTTCACGCCAGTTTCCAACCACTCCCACCTATTCCTTCACCACCTTCTATTTTATCACCAGCCATGGATCCCATCAAGCCTACTACCATCACTACTAGAGATGAGGAGTTTGCACGACTCCTTGACCAAAACCCTGCTGCCTTGCAATTTTACCTTTCCCACTCGTCCACCCGAGACGCCTCAGGTCAGTTGATAAATGACATGCCTGTATCTATCCCCCTGACTCTTACACCCACTTCCGCATCGGCCCCATCTAGCTCCGTGATACCCTCATCCACTTTACCCCCACTCGTTTTGTAGTTAGGTTCTATACCCGCTATGAATGCCGCATCTGTTACTTCTGTGGAACCCATCACATCCAACATACCTTCGATGACTACCGCAAACACAACCTCATCCGCCACTACTATCTCATACATACCTATAGCTACATTCCCACCTTTGGTGTTAGTGACCTCTACCCCATTTCAAAATGTGGTTCTTTCCATTCCACAATCATTAGCCCTTATTTCCACTAGGGTTACCACGACCCTTCCACCCCCATATACATACTACCAACAACCTCTTGTTTCATCAACTATTCATTCCAGGTACGTACCACCTATTTCACTTCCTTCTTCTCCACCAATTTACATGGAAGCCCCATACACTAGCATGCAACCCTTGTCATATGCCCCAAACCAACCTCCTCACACTACAGGAGGCATCCAATCATCACAACCCACTAATGACCTAATTAAATTGATGTTGGACAAGATGCAGACATTGGAGGCATTAGTTTCTGGCTCCCATAACACTCTCACCTACGATGAGATTTACAACGAGCCTATTCGCCAATCCATTCCTATCTGTTCATACCTTGTGCATTGGGAAATGCCTAAATTCAATCATTTCAATAGCAAAGAAGACCCACAACAACATTTGTGGTCATTCAAACATGGGTGTTATCTGATCACTCATGATGATGCTTTGCTTTTGAGAACTTTTCCCATGTCCCTCACTGGACCTACATTAAACTGGTATAGTGGGTTACCTAAACACTCTATATTCTCATTCAATAAGGTAGCCCAAGCCTTCTTGGATCATTTCTCTATCAATATCATCAAGAAGGTTACCACGACTGATCTATATTCCACATGTCACTATGAAGATGAATCTATCACAGATTTTGTCACTTGCTTACACAGCCTGATCAGTCAACTTACCTTCCAACTACCACAAACTGAACTCATCGATATATTCACATGAGCTTGCACTAGACATATCTCCCCAACCTTGCAAGTCCAGACCTTCTGAACATTTGATGAGGCATTCACTATGGCACAAAAGTTAGAGATTTGGGCCATCGAAGAGAAGAAAATCCAATTACACAATAAGAATTCGGAATTCAAGTCGAATGATACCTCTTCCTCTTCCAAACCACAAACCAATTATTCAAAAGCTAAGGGCAACGCTAACACAGTGGTACTAAAGGCTATCCCATCTCATCTGTCGAATCAAGCTACACCCTTATCTAATCTCTCACTTCTCTAGACTTTTCGATTCAGAAAAGAGCAGTGAAAATATACCCTAATTGGGGAACCTTACTCTTCTATTTTAGAAAAGCTTATCAAATCTGGAGCCATCACCCTTCCAACCATAATACCACACACTAGTTTTGACCCTACTTGCCACATGCCCACATGGTATAAAGAACATGATTTCTATAACTATCATTGAGTAAAGGGTCATAGTGACGGAAATTGCATCACTTTCAAGAATATTGTCCAAGAAATGCTCGAGAAAGGTGAGTTAACTGTGGATAATCCTAACGCCACCCCCAAAAAAAATCTACAAATCTTCAAAAAACCATTTCCCAACCATCCCCCTTCATCACATCAGACTAATGAGACATCCAATCACGATTCCCATACTCGTGAGGTTCACGCTATCTTTAAAGATGTACCTATCACCTCTCAATTACCTCACATCCCTTCCATAGAGGAAATCCTAGTCCAAAATCCTCCTTCCACATTGGAACCAACCTCCACTATTCCTTCACCAACAGAGGAAAACCTTTCATCTCCTTCATCACCAATGGAGGGGTTTTCCCCTAACATCGAGCCCCTCTCACCGCTGGCTTCTCCACTAAGAGAACCTTTACCTACAGTACCTCCTCCACCCATAGAGGAGCTCCCATTACCTACTCCACCCACATAGTAGTAGCCATTACCTCCTCCACCCACAAAGGATAACCTATTCGTCCCTCCACTTATAGAGGGGCTCCCATCATCTCTTCCACCCATCATAGACCGAGTTAAGATACCTTTGCCTCTTGGCAAGCATTCTCCATTAGCTACCCAAAATCAAACAGACCTACTTTCGGCTCTCTTACCCACAAACATTGAAACTAGCCAATTCCCCGTCTCTAAGATGCATTTCACGAGAATTCCCATTAGGTCCTCACCAACTCCACCCACAGATGTGCCGTTCTCAAATTTGGCCGATCACTTAGATTATGTGGATAGGGCTTTATTATGGGGGCGCCTCTTACTCCCTGTCTCAACGCAGATGTAAAGATCCCTCGTTGATACCTCCACTATCTACCCAAACACATTTCGACCCATCAAACCAAATATAATCACTGCTGTCACAACCCCTTCCACGATACCCATTAGCACTCACACCACACCCTTACCCATAACCCAACCTACATCTAAACCCAAACCCATACCCACAAAATTTTCCTCCACTAAACCTATTACCACTTTAGGGGTCACCCCAACCACCAGCCTTACTCACCCACCTATTAAACTAGATTTAGCTACATCCTCCAACGTCAATACCACACCTACTTTGACACCCAAACCAAACAAAAAAACTCATCGACCTCATACCCTGACCGCACCAATCATGTCCGCACTTGTCCCGTCTGCCTTAAGACCTCAGCTACCCAACATGGTCAAGTACCCTTCACCCATCCTTAAACCAATAAAAAAACAACCCATTCCTTCCTCAAAAACCCCTAACCTACCCAGGCACATAAAATGACTTATACCCGCACCTGCAGTCTCTTTACCACCAATACCTCCAATACCTTCAGCTATTGCTTCACTACCCACTACACTTCAGTCATTTTCCCTCACACCCCAAGTACCACCCACATCATCTACCTTCACAGCACCCCTGTTATCCCCATGGGTAACTTGTCCTCTTCCTCCATCTGATTTTCCTTCTAGACCTCGTACACCCATATCACCTATACCCAAGAAGGTGCAATCCAAAAACAAAACCCCACTACCCCACACCCTCCTACCCGTCCATCTATTGTACCCCTATCAAAATGAACATGATCGATACCTCAAACCACACTAGAACCTAAACCCATAGCTCGACCCATTCCTACTCTTCTAAAAATAATTCCTTGACAACTAACCACACCTACACCCAAACCCACATTCACTTCCCATTGTGATCCACTAGAAGGGTCCTATGCCAATATTTTAACCAACCTCCTTGAGACTTCTGTTATCACATTACCGCCACTCCGACCTTACGACCCCCTCAAACCCAAGCCAAAAGGGTTTGATGATACTAAAATTTGCACATACCATTGTGTGCCAGGGAATGATACAGAGAATTTTAAGGCCTTAAAAACCATCCTTATCTAATTGTGTACACTAGAAACCAAATTTCATGATGACGACCTTCACGACGAGGGTCTTGCTTCACCAACACCCATTCCCACACTACCCACTCAACAACCACAACCTCCACCATCACATCTCCTAGAGCCACACCCAAAATTTGAAATTAACATGGTTCACATCAGAGAACTTTCCACGCCACCACCCAAATTTTGTTTCCCCAGCTGACCTCACAGGTATTTTCTCCACCAATAGATTTTTTCCTTTCATGTTATTATACCACTCACCCTACACCTTCTCCATTTTCCAACTTCCCTCAAATAAACATGATACACGTCACTACACGTGTGTAAAAGGGAAAAGAAAAGGCAATTGACCCACCAACCAATCATATACCCAACATACCATCTACACCCATACCTAAAATAACTATCCATGGCCCCACATACCCCATTTCTAATGACATCACACATCACACCATGCTCAAACAATTACACCAACCTACCCTCAAAATTTACTTGTATGACCTCATCCAAATCTTGGAATCCCATCTTCAAGCCCTCATGGAGGTTCTTCAATCTATTGAGGTTTTACATAATGAACCTACAGTTGTAGCCTCCATTATCACACCCCATCATGTAGCCTCTCTCACCAAATTACCACCTTCATCCTCACCTCACCTTGTACACCAAGTGGCCTCCCTTAGCTTCTCAGAGGAGGAGATTGTGCCACACAAAAATGATGACCCGGACCCAGCCCTCTTCATCTTTGTCCACATTAATGACATATGGGTACGCCGTGTGATGATTGATGGAGGCGCTAGCATTAACATCATTTCATGCCATGCATTTTCTCAAATGCACATACCTGACAATTACATGCATAAACATCCAGTCATGTTTCATTCATTCAATGACGCTATCACCTCCACACTAGGCACTATCATCCTTCATGTTTGTGTGGGCCCCCGAATTGTTCCAGAATTGTTTTATGTTTTGGAGGGGGAGTTTCAATATAACTTGTTGCTTGGTAGACCCTGGATCCATGTCATGGGTTGCGTTCCTTCCACTTTCCATCATTGTGTAAAGTTTGAACACGAAGGACACACTTATACCATTCCAGCTGACCCATCACCTTTCAAAACATGCAACATGCTTTACCGACCCAATGATGTGCTCATACTTGTCATGCTGTCTACCTCTATAACCACTACCACTTCACCTATACCTCCACCTATCAGTACAGCCGCTACTTTCACCGCACATACCTCCTCCATTCCTACCACTACCATAACCTCCACGACTGACCCATTAGCTTCCCAATCTGTTAACTCCACCTCTGCATCGATCTCTAATACATCATCGATTCCAGCTACCTACATACCAACCAATGATCCCTTGGAAGGTTTTTTTCAATGCCTCACTCTGGGGGAGTTCCTGCTTATATAGTGTCAACACATTCCTTACTCCACATGAGTATGGAAGAATTCACCAACACCCTCACTATGATCACCACATAGGAGAATGCCTCCTTTATGGTCCTCCTCATCTTCGTACTAGTCTCACCTATGGGGGACTTGATACTACCACTTACACACCTAAACCACCATCATAAACCCACCCATTTTCCACTGACTTCCAATCACTTACCAATCACCATTTCACCCACACCTTCCTTCATTGTTGTGCATGGAAGGGTTTTGGTTTTGGATTTTACGAGTAAGGACGCCATACTGTTATTCCATGTACCACCTGTAAACATAATGACCGTAGTGGTATCGGCTTGCTTGAACCTCCTACCAAACAAGCCCGCATTGAACTTATTGAAGACCCTAGCCCTCCTCCACCTTCATCTTCATCACTACTCTCACCCACTCCACCTTCATCTCCACCCTCACCGACAGAGTCGATGGATCCTGAATCTATCCCCCTAAACTTTTTTTTTTCATAAACACCATTTCCTTGGGGCCTTTGACTTATCAACGTGAAGGCGAAGCCCCTTCCACTCTTCTATTCTTGTATCCTGAAATGATCGATGATGACACACCTACAATTAACATCGTTCGATGTTAGGATGATGAATCTATACTCACCTACCTTGGTACAGAAGACTCATATATTCATCAGTTGTTACCCTCTGAGACACAAACAATGTTGAATTAATTGAATATCGAGATCAACATTCATACTCAGGATGACCCGCACATCCTAAAGATTAGACAATCTTTAGATGCTACTGAACAGGAAGCCATCACTTCTTTTCTCTGAGATCATAACCACACTTTCAGTTGGTCTTACGCAAACATGCCCGGTATTGACCCCACCATAGTGGTCCACACTATCGTAACCGTTCCCGATGCCAAACCTATCAAACAAAAGCTGAGGAAAATGCACCCTTACATTCCTCTTCTCATAAAAGAAGAACTTTAGCACCTTCTTTCAGTTTCCTTCATCTTACGAATTGATTATCCTCGTTGGATTTCTAACATTATCCCTGTTACTAAAGCAAAAGAGGGACTCCACATTTGCACGGACTTCCATGACCTCAACCTAGCCTACTCGAAAGATGACTTTTCCTTGCCCGGTATTGATCAATTGGTTGACCTTATCACTAGTCACGAGATGCTCTCACTCATGGATGGCTTCTTGGGTTATAACCAAATATTGCTTTCCCTAGAAGATCAGCACAAGACTACATTCATTACCCCTTGGGGAACCTTTTGCTATCGAGTCATGTATTTTCGCCTTAAAAATGTTGGTGCTACATATCAACGTGCTATGACTTACATCTTCCATGATATCATGCATTGCATATTGGAAGATTACGTGGATGATCTCTTGGCCAAATCTAAATGTCGCGTTGAGCACCTCGCCGTCCTCGAAACCATCTTTGACCGCCTCATTAAATATTGTGCCTGCCTTCAACCTAAAAATTGTGTCTTCATGGTTCTCTCAAGAAAACTCCTGGGATTTATTGTTTCCCTCTGTGGTATAGAAATTGACCCTACTAAAGTCAAGGCCATTCTGGAAATGCCTCCACCCACTAACCTTAAAAAAATCCATAGCCTGCAAGGTAAATTGTAGTCCATTCACCATTTCATTTCAAAATTATCTGATCGGTGTCAACCATTTCATCATCTGCTAGGAAGGGTGTCTCCTTTAAATGGGATGCTGACTATCACAAAGATTTTGAGGCCCTAAAACAATACCTTCTCCAACCACCTGTACTTATTCTACCTAAAGACAATCAACCTTTTTACCTATACATATCAGCTATCGATCATTCCTTGGGAGCCATGCTTGCTCATTGTGATGAAAAACATAGGGAGCAAGCAGTTTATTACATAAGCCATACTCTTTTGGACTATGAAATCTGATACAACCATCCAGAAAAGCTTTTCTTACCCTTAGTTTTTGTTTCCACCAAACTCTGCCATTACCTACTCAACCAAAAAACCTTCATTGTTACCAATAATGACCCCCTACATTACATGTACACTAAACCCTATCAAAATCAATGTGTTACACATTGGCTCATGCTTCTCGCAGACCTCAACCTATAATTCATTCATCAAAAATCCATCAAAAGCCAAACAATTCCTGACCAACTAGCAGACGCACCTCTTTTCGAAAATCAACCCTCTAACTTTGATTTCCCAAATGAATCCATAGCTACACTCTCCTTGGACGATACTACTTACCAAATTACAATCTTCTTCGATGGCTCCAAGTGTCAATGTGTGGGTGGGGCTGGTGTTATCCTCATTCCCCTTAATGGTGAACCTATGCCTTTATCTTTCAAACTAGATTTTGATTGTACAAACAATATCACAAAATATGAAGCACTCGTATTGAGTCTCCAAGTTGTTTATGCCTTAGATGTTAATTCAAACAATATTTTTGGTGATTCCCAATTGGTCATAAACCAAGTCAATGGTATATAATACTGTCGTAATGAAATACTTCAATAATATAAACATCACGTAGACATAGTTTTGACCACCTTTGACTGTTACGAACTTCAAACCACCCCCCGTTATACCAATAAGTTTGTGGATACCATGGCCTACTTGCCTTCTCAGATACCCACTTTTCCCACCAACTCTAAAATCTTTATCACAATACAAAGGTTACAATCACCCTCTTATTTACCTTGTGAGGTCAACTCCGTCGGAACCATTGCACCTGACCCACGTGACCTTTGGTATAAGTAGTTTGCAAACTATCTTTCCCTTTCCATTCTACCTTCTGATCTCACTCATAATGGAAAACATGTCTTTCTTAACAGTTTCTCTCTCTATATCATCCTGGGTGGTCTCCTTTATAAGCACAACTTCGATGTTATTCTCTTACGATGCCTTACAAGTTCTAAAATTACCTACACCATCAAGGAAGTTCATGATGGAATTTTTGGAGGCCACTTCAGTGTTTTAGCTATTTCTAAAAGCATTCTTCACCTTGGCTATTATTGTCCAACCCTAGAAAATGAATGTTGTGACTATGTCAAACATTGTGTGAAATTCTAGCAACATGTTAATCTTCATCACACACCTAGTCATGCCTTACAGGTCACACAAGACCTTAGAATTTCTCTTAATGGGGCTTGGATCTTGTCGGAGAGATCAATCCCCATTCTTCACAACACCATCAATGGATTATAACCATTACTAAATATTACACTAAATGGGTAGAATCTATTCCCCTCATTTATAAAAAAGATGAGAAAATATGTGAATTCATCAACCATCACATCATTTGTCACTTTGGCATCCCTCATCGTCTCATCACCGATAATGAAAAGCAATTCAAAAACAAAACCCTATGTAAAATATGTGACACTTTTGGCATTCAACTCAGTTTCTCATTGCCATACTACCCACAGACCAATGGCCAAGAAGAGTCAACCAATAAAACCTTTAACAAAATTCTTATGAAAGTAGTTGATGGTACTTGAAAGGATGGGCATATGCACATCCCCTTCACCTTATGATCCTACTGCACTATTAATCACACTTCAACTACCGCCACACCTTTTTCTCAAATTCCAGATTCCATCTCTTCACATCTCACTGCTACAAGACATGCTCAACGATGATGACTTTCGCCAGAATTGTTTAGTGTAACTTGAGTTGTTAGATGAATGTCGTCTCAATGCTCTTGACCATATCCAAATCTAAAAAACCATATCAAACATGCCTATGACAAATGTGTCCATGAATGAACCTTTCAATTCTACAACCTCCTCTTGAAGGAAAATAAAAACGTAACCAAAGAAGAGAAAAGTAAATGGGGAAAATTTTCTCCTAATTGGCTTGGACCCTATATCGTTACCCGTGCCTGTGGATTAGGTGCTTATCATTTGTCTTCACTTGAAGGTAAACCAGAACCTGAGCCCCTCAATTCTTTACATATTTCACCATATTATTGTTGACATCAAGTCCTGTATCACTTTCTGTCAATTGACCACTCATCCCTTGAGTGTTTTTCACCTTCCATATTACCCATTTTTTAGGATCAATGACTAAACAAGAATCATGTGATTACCCATAACCTTTCAGTCTTATCTTCATTATGAGTACAAAAAAATCTACTCACAATATGATTCTCATGGATACTTTTCATCTTTTAAATATGTAATCCCATGGTTTTTCATACTTGAAACCACCTCTTTTATAGTTAACCTTTATGTACTATGGTTTTTTCTTCTAAACAAGAACCTAATATTGCTCTATAGTCTTGTCCATGACTTAAAAAGATAAAAAAAAAATGGGATTCAACTCCTTGAGTCAAACTTCCAGTAAATAGATGACTCCCTCAAAAGGGACATCTCATCTCTCTACCTCACCACTATAAATAGACTACTCCCTTAAAGGACAACTATATAAAGTCATTGCAAAAATGCAATAAAATGTTTTGAAGATTCCCACATCAATCAACTTCAGGAAGACCTCAAGGAGATAATATACCCATCCCATATAGAATTCCGACATCGATTAGTCTATTAAAAATAAACAATTACAAAAAATGATAAATTTTTCGTCATGGACGTGCCTATTTTTGATCCTGGGTTTCTTTCTTGGTAAACATATTGTCGTACACTAAGTTATTCTAAACCACCAACTTTCATCTCATTTCCTTTTTACCCTAGCTTTTTATCCGCTCATGGGACTTTCCACAACTGTGACATTTTGTGATCATGTGACTTTCTTCACCCTTGGAATAGTCCATTATGCAACACCTTTAGGGTCTCATGTTCATAAGTCCATCTTAGGTATGATAGAATCATTAGAGATCTTCTTAATTAAGTGGCTCTTTTACCACCTCTTACCATTCACCTTCTTCATTACTTATTAATTATCCTATACAGGACAAGGCCATCGACACCTACATTTAAATGACTCAACCATGCATATGACCTACACTCAACCATGCATATGAACTAGAATCAATCATGCCTATGACCTACATTCAATCATACCTAAAATCTACCAACCAATTCCTCTAATTCATCATATTCTTCCCTAGATTATGGGATAACTACATTGACCTGAGGTACCTTTTCGTCAAGGCTATGTAGGAAAAAATCCTAGGGAATGGGGCCCTTGGAGGTTAGCTCAACCACTCTTTACCCTAACCAATTTCCTCTTCATTTCCTATTCACATTCTACCTTAGTTAGTTTCCATTTTATATCAATAAATTAGAAGTTAAACCAAATAAGCACCAATTAACAAACATCTTTATCACATCATCAAATAATTCATTTATCATTTTTATAATTCCATCACAACATATATTTGGAAATTAATACAAACATACATATCTACCATGAATCACATCATAAAAATAGCCAATCAATCATTTCACATTTCCATAATATCAAATATTTTTGAAATCTACACCATAACATACATAAGAATCATCATTTATTTCCCATGTTACCAATAACTTAGATAATAAATCAAAATTAAAAACAAGACTCCGTCATGCCTATACCTAACTCCACCATGCCTAACTGACCTAAATCCATCATGCCTAAGTGACCTGACTCCATCATGCCTAAACAACCCTAACTCAACCATGCCTATGACCTAACACAACCATGCCTATGACATGACTCCAACCATGCCTAAAATACCTAGTTTCCATCCATATACAACTAACAATCAAAATTTTAAACATAAGTACATCATCCACTATCATTGATCTCATCATTAAAGTCTGTGTATCCATCCAATATACACTAATATAAAATAATATCAATCTCTCAACACTCTCATATACAACCTTGCCATCTTCGGCACACAGGTTGGTATATGATAAAAAATATCAGAACTCTCATATACAACCTCACTATATTTGGCACATAGGCCAATATCTATCAAAAATCATAATCAAAATGCTGACATCAATCATCATTCCCTCTGATATCTAGGTCCATCTTGCCTCTCTCCTCTGCTCAAATCTATCACCCTGCCAATATATTTCCACCTAGCATAGGTATAGGTCTCACCCCCACTGAACCTTTAGTTGCTGGTCAAGCTTATGTGAACTAGTGGCCTCACCCTGCCCTTGTCAATGGGATTGTTGGCCCCCTATACTCTCTACACCATGTGTGCGGGACCTCATCCTCTCACTCAAGGTCTTTTATACCTTGTGCTCTGCATAAGAAGGGACATCTATCCCAACCACAATTAAATGATCCTAATAATAGTGTGCCTCATTTAGGGCATCCTTGAACTGCACCATCGATATTGTTTATGGAGGCTTCATGGGCCTCAGTGACACCTATGTAATAAGACCTACTACTATTGGCCTTGGTCCTTGTACATGTAAATCCTATTTATGACCCTGTGTGGGTACATATACCACCACTGTGTCCCTAGGCATGTAGCCAACTAACCCTATGTAATGTAGTCACCTTATCACTATAAGGCTGGCTACCTGTGCCATGTCTATGTCGCTAGCTGGCTCCATCACCCTCCACCCCCTCCATCCACCATCTGGGCCTACAAACTAGCCACCTGTACTCGTAGCTCTACTACCTCTGCCTTTAACCCCTCCAACTGTGTCTACAATATACCTATTTGTGTGACCGGCATCGCTAACTACCTCTATATGGTGTCTCTTTACACTATAATGGTAGCTAAGTCAGGTTTCTCTAGTCTAGGTGGTATGGCTCATAACTGAGCCACCCACCACTGCCTATAGCTATTTGTGCATACAAAATCATCAATCCACCAATCCACTGACTGCTCCTCTCCTGTGGGCACTGTAGGATGTGGTAGAGGTAGAGGCCTCTCTACGTCATCTCTCTAATACTATGGAGAAAGCCACTTGAATATCCTCTACAATCCCAAACCACCGTCTATACCCTATCTACCAGGATCATCCCATGCATCATCGGCACAGAGACCCTGTATCCACCTCTCTAGTTGGAGCTCATCTAGCTCCTGATGCTATGTGGATTTATGAGGGGAATCCCACATATGAGTGTCCAGATAAGGTCCTCTCCACATAACCTCTCCAATGATACCGTACAACAAATGGGCCACATCATATGTCGGCCTATCTGACCTCCACTCTCCTACAACCGGCACCCATCTTTTATATCCCAACCACACAAATCTTGCTAGGAATGCATCTTCTTAGGGCATCCCTATCGGCCAAACACAGACTATGTGCTTGTAGGCTTAGCAGTGTAGTATAAATGTACAACATAGGCTAAACCTACATAACCGCCTAAATGCCTAGGTAGCCCACTGTATAGCCATGCACTATGATATGCCAGTGCACTATGAAAGCCGTGTCTCTTGCACAATCTCTATCATGTAGTTCACCCCTAACAGTCATTGGGGTCAGCCTCCTCCCTCTGCATCTGGTGAGTCCCCATACTAGACCATTGCCACCATCAATGTAACCTTCTTTATGTCCACCTCTCATGTCAATGGGCTTGTTACATCTCGAAATAGCTCATGGTGGCACTATAGAATCTCAACTTTGCCGCTCCCTCACCAAATATTGTCCCGATCAGCTCCTATGTAGGCAACAGAAGAGTTATAGTACACCTGTGCCCATCATATTGGTAACCTCAAAATCTAGAACATGTCCTCTAGGGTGATAGTCAACTGCACCAAATAGGAAGGTGCCTAAGAACATGTTGGTCACGAAGTCCCATCTATCGATGAGTGCGACCATCAAACTGGGCTACCGAATAAAATGTCAGTAGCGTTGAATACCACTCAATCCCACTTCCTCCATGTGCTACAGCTCCAAGGGGGTCACTAAGTCACGTAATGTCACCAGCAGCGGTAGAACCCTATCCCGTATATGCAACTACGATCTCCCCTGCATCCAATCCAAACACAACATTAATCTACCTGTATCCCAAGTGTAACACCCTGAATTGTTGTTACTTCGTCCTGAGCATTCAAGTGTTGATATGTGATTTCTTCTGTAAAAGGATGTGTTCCTTTGATTGTGAAGTCATGCTTGATATGTACTGTATCTTCCTTGCTATTGAAGATCTTTGAATGAGTCGGAATATGATTGGACTCTTTTATTTCTTTCATTTTTGCACCTGAGTTTAATCTGATCTCAGAATGAATTATGGAGTTATCCATCTATAAGACCCAGCCTTGGATCAGTGGCATTGATCCAAGTGATGCTTTAAGTTTATTCGGGATGAACTAAAATTATAGACCTTACGCAGGTTGCAAGGTCTGAATGCGTTGAATAAGCTATTCCAGAGTCTAACTCAGGCTGATCGTGTTAAATGAATTGGTTCCCGATATCGTAATATCAGGAAGGTCTTGATCGTGGGCTAGGTAATAAATTCAGATACATTTATTCAACTAGCCTATTGGCAGTGCAGGAGTGAATCCTTTTCATGAATGTATGTTTGTAGGTTCTTATTCTGAACATTTTAAATGTTAGACCTAAACTAGATTTATTAAGGTTAGTAACCTAAAACTAAACTATAATCTATGGGTTAGATTAGTGTTAATCTAACCTAGGCCTAAGCTATAAGCTAAATGTTCTAAGTTAGTAACCTATGTGCTATGGAGGTTAGACTAAGTATGCATCTTAAATCCTAACCTATGTTACTAACCTAACTAATGAACAAGGAAGAAAGGGGACCTATGAAGGGGTGCGAGCCATGGGCGGTAATTTCTATGGCATTAAATGGGATGGATAAGCATGAAGGACAGGTAATTTGGTAGAAGTTTAAATGGCTAGCAAGAGCCGACATGGCAGAGTCGCCAAAGTTAGATATGGTCTTTGAATTTTTTTTATCCATCACCAACTATGGCGGTCGGTGGCAATGGAGATTGAGTGGGAAATTTGGAGTAAATGCAATTAATGAACTCGGTCTTTGAGCTCGGGTTTCTCGGGAAGGCATGCAAAATGGAAAACTGGTAGTTTGTTTGGTTTTTCATGCGCTTCGGTTTTCCCTCTGTCTGATCACTAGTTCTTCGCACCAGTCTACTTGGTGTTGCATGGAAAAAATGAGTGTAACTCACTCTTTTCTCTATCAAGGAAAGTTTATAAGGCATGGAAATAACAAGTTATTGTTGTTGAATCTAACGTGGAAAAAGAGGAGAAGGCACGAGCTCTCTTTCAGTGGTCTTCTTCAGATTTTTAAGCAAATAACCAGGCATGTTAGGCCCTAACCTTTAAAGATCTTACTTTCTTTCAAATGATTTCATTAGAACAACTCTGTTCAAATGATTTTTGGGTTCAGTTGGTCTCTATGGTAACTGTGAATGGATTAGTTGCTGTATCTTCTTACTAGATGGTTTTTTTTTTAGAGTAAACCCTTGATGGGTGTATATTTGTTTCGAACGATTATACTATCTCGTTGTGTTTTGCATTCCGGATAAAGTTTGTGAAATGCATGCAAGAAAGTATATGAAACCTGGCTCTGTGGGAGCCCATGAATTGTTTCCTTGTTGGGTTCAGGCTACAGTCGATACTTGCTGTAGATACTTGTCGAAAAGGATACTGTTGGATTTTTGTTTGAATGTTCAGTATAATTCGACTTATTTGTAAGTTCTGTCATGGTAATATAAGTGGTGGTTACTGAATCTTATTGGGTTTCGCTATAATACTTAGGTTATTTTGAATGGATAACTTGCTGTGTTTACAGTATTTTAATGCGACCTTGTAGAAGTTGTTTTCCCTCCCTTGTGTTGCAATTACGGGATTTAACCCGTTGATAGTTTGCAATATATTTATTTATATACAAAATGACTCTATGGAGTCCTTGGAATGGTTCGTATATTATGGACTACTGTAGAAGTCATGTATGTGAATACTGGTAGTTTGATTCAGTCGGAGTCCTGGAGGGGTAACTGGTAATACGACTTCTGTTGTCTTGTTATGAATACCTTCGTTTAGCAAGAAATTTCTTGGTACAGACTCAGTTGGTGTACTTTTTATGTTTTCCTCTCTGTGTAAGCTTAGAGTGAATATTGTTGTAGGGGTTCAGTTGGAATCCTTGTTATGAAACCAGTATTTTGCTTCTGTATAAAGCCTGATTGTGAATATTTATCATTATTGGCACGGTTGGAATCCTTAATATATATTTATCTTGTATATCGGCTTCTGTAGAAGCTATATCGTGAATACTGTATGATTTTGGATATGGTGGGAGTCCTTGAAAGGTGTCTAGTATTTTTAATTTCATTCAAAGCTGGGTTGTGAATGCTGTTGTTTTTATGAATACTAAATGTTATCAACTTTGGGGGAGACACTGAAAAGTAATTTATGTTGTAACATCTGTAGGAGTTCCTGCTGTGAGTACTTTTAGTATTCTTGACTTGTTATCATACGAATTCAACTTGATTTGAAAACTTTAACATAAGTATTGGTTGAACTTGGCACTGTTGGAGCCCATGTTATGTTGTATGTTGGCTCGATTCTTGATCTTTGTCCTTGCTGTGTTTTAGTAGGGACTAAATTGAACTGAATGTTGATGTGAGTTTTGACTCAATAGAATTGTTCTTGTGTTTGAACATGATTACGTCTTCTATTAGCATGAATATCCAGTCGTGAGCTTGACTGAACTATAGAGCTGTTAACTGTACCTCGAAAGTGATGGCATTGAATATTTTCTTGTTTTTCGCTTTGTATGGAAGGTTATGTGGGGTCTATTTAATAGATTATTCATCACTGTTTTGGCGCGAGAGCTACTGTACTGCTAGTAAGCTACAGGAAATTTTTATATTTTAATTTTAACAAAACTATGGTTCTTCTTGTGGCTCGTCTGATTTATTCGCATGCGTATAAGGTGAATGCTTTACTCTTGAGAAGACGGTACAGTCATGAGCTTGTTTTGAAGGGAAATATGAATGACTCGTTCTCTTTCTCTTCTGTTGTAAAGCATATGTTGATATATTTTTATCTAACCGTGGGAACTGTTTTAACATATTGATGGAATCATGATTTGTTATGATATTCATTTTACTAAGTTGAATGTAATGGTCTGTCTGATGGTTGCTGTCCTTGGGATTTAGATGGATAGTTGTTTTGGATACTTTCGTTCTTCTTGATCCCTAATATTTTGATGAAATATTTGAAAAGTATCTAGGACTATTCAGTAACGATAATATGAGTTACGCGTTTATAGTCATGTTTGTATTTAAAAAGCATAGTCTGAAATATGTTTATTTGTTTGGTGAAATGATCTCATTTAAACAAGTTGTTTAATGAAAACAGTTGGTGGATTGCAATTGTTTTAAGAGTTAGTGCTTATCATGCTCAGTTCATCGAACTGACCCATGTTGACAATTTTTATAGATGGTTGCCGTAAGTGGTAAAAGCACGCAGATCTGATAGGATGTTCAGATTGTTTAATTTGGTTTTATGATGAATTACAACTTGATTCTCTAAATGTACTATATGAGGAAAGATGTTCTTTTTCTGTTGAAGTATTGTATCAAGTATGCTGAATGCATAAAATGTATTTGATTAGCCTGAAGGGAATGAAAAGAGATATTTGTTACTTATGTGTTTGTATTCGTATCTTGAAAGTTTGACCTTCTTCGGTTCAAATGATCTTGAGAGCATTGTTATTATTGTATAATTTGGAGACTTTTGTGATTATCAATGTAAGCTTGCAAGAATATGTGACTGAATACTTATGATTGTTTAGTAGTTCTAGTATGTTCTATCTAAAGCTAAATTGGAATTTAGAACACTGTCTTTCGGGAAGCTAGGGTTAAAATATACCTGAGCAGGAAGCTAAACAAGCTGAATAAATTATTACTTCCTAGTCTTGATCTAAGTCAAGACAACGTTTAATTGGATTCTTAATCACTATATCTCGATACTAATAAGTAAGATATAAATTCAGTTACGAGAACTGATATAAACCTAAAAAGGGTTTGGTTAGCAATCTCATGTGAAGGATGAGAGTAATTGTCCAATTTCGTTGATATAAGAATTATGTATATTCTATGAACTCCTTGATGGGACCTCTAGTCTTAATAAATTCTCTTGTGTAATGGGTTTTACTAAGGAAGGTAATTCTAAGGTGAGGAACCCAGGGATTGGGAAAGACTACCTTAAGGGAGTGTCTTATAGTATAATTTAACTCAACGTATGTAACACTTATTAATAAGTAGATCTTTTTGAGGTGGATTTAAAGGTTGACGGCACAAGTCAACTGCAGGGTTGTACCTTTGAGAAGATTAGGATCTTCTCGAAGATACAACAATGCAGGTGACTTATGATGACACCCTTTGCATTGATCATTAATATTTACACCTTAAACTCGAACAAGTTACTCTGGGACTGATTAGGAATGTGGTCTCGTTATAAGGCTTCCCTAGGAGACTCAGGGTATCTTGACACACTGGTTTAACTAGGGTTGACCCAGTATGTCAGCGTATCCCTAGTCCTCGGGAGCATCCATATAACGTTGTCATCTTACTAATCCGTTCCCGAGTGAATAACTTGGGATAGGAGAGACTGACAGGAGTCAGTATAAGACATTCTATATAACATAGGAATGGGGTGAAGGACGTATTCCAGATTGATGAGTATGTCGTCAAGGAATATGAGACATAAGCATTATGTTTCAAATCTTTGGCCAAAGTATCGCAAGCTGCTGATTGCGTTGTCCTAAGTCACCTAGTCTAAGGGATGAGATGCCGATGAATAATGGTAACAATTATTCAGATAGGTTCCTTAGACAGAGCATTTTGAATCCCAGATTAGGGAAGAGAACCGCAAGAGTGATGTGTTAAATAAAAACGCCAACTCTTAATACACATGAATAGATCGGTAGATTACCGAGTCATGGAATGAATAGATTGGAGGTACTCTGAGTCATTGTAGCTGCATATGGTTATTTGTTATAAGAATGGTTGTTTTGATTTGTGAGTTCTAAATTATGTATTTAGAACCAGGAAGCATTTATCAAAAAAAAAAAAAAAAAATTTACTTGTTCTAATGTATAAAATGTGGATGTTACATCTTGGTATCAGAGCTGAAGGTTGCAGTTCTTAGGCCTATTGTGTCCATAATCTGATAAGAACCTGAATTTTCTTGTAACAGAAAATGGTTAGAACAAGGGGGAACGTTGTGAATAATGCTCCACCTGAAGGAGGGGCGGAAACAACCCAAAAACTTGATGAGATCCTTACTGCCGTGTTGGACACAAGAGATCATTTAGCTGTACTTGAACAGCAGGTGATGGGAAATGAGGAGGATGATGAAGCTGGTAATAGAAATCAGCAACCTCCTGAGGACAACCCCGATATGGGTGTTGATGTTAATGCTGGAAATGCACCTGTCCAACCAGAAAACAAAAAGGCCAGGTTGGCAGTAGAACTCACTAATGATATAAAAAGGATAAGCCCACCTAAGTATGATGGCACCACATTAGGAGATGGAGCTGAGAACTAGCTCAGCGAAATGGAGAAGTACTTTGCAATAAGAAACTTCTCAGAGGAAACCAAAGCTATTTGGGGAGCCTATCAGCTTTCCCACGAAGCATCTTCGTGGTGGGATAGCTGTAAAGCTGAACTAAATATTGATGAGACCAATATTACTTGGGATCAATTTAAAGGCTATTTTAGGCAACGTTGGCTGCCACAACTTTTCTATGATCAGAAAATGACATAATTCTAGAACTTAGCTCAAGGGAAGCTAATGGTAACTGAATACTAGGAGTGGTTCACAAAACTCCTCAAGTATGTACCGTAGTATCAAACTGACGAGAAGTTTAGAATATGAAAATTCATCATGGGATTTGATCCAGGCAGCAATTCTAGTGGTGCAACTTCCAGAGACCATAACTTTTGCACCGTACCTGCGATTGAATCCGTTCAAAAGGCAACGGAAAGCTTGGAATGTGTAGAATGTGATGAGAAGGTGCGAACTACGTTCGACAATGTTTGACCCCTGAAATCCACGTTTAAGGGGCCCAAATTGTGATTTTTGTAGTGCTGTCTAAAAATAGTAAATTCTAAAAATAGTATATTTCACAAAATTAGTGCACATGTAAGTCTTGGAAGATGAAACACCTCGTCTCCCTCGAGACTGGTGACCTTCCAGATCTTTCTAGGTGTCCTTTCGTATTTATAAAATTATTATAAATACATATGTAACCGGATCAGTGAGATAGACATCTCTTGGCAGAGATAATTGATGTAATTTGAAGTCTTTGAGTAATTTACATCTCTTTTCAGAGATAGTTGTTTTGCAATTCATTTGGCACATTTGTTAATCTGTTCCTTAAGTCTGAAACCCCTCAGTTTTGGATCAGGATTGAATCCTGTGATAGGGGGAGAGGTCGATGTTCACAGTCCAACCACTATGGAAGGAGTTGTTGAAAAGGCCATAAGACAAGAACAGAAATTAAAGGCTATTTCTGCTCATAAAGAGGAAGTGCGGAAGAAGACTGCAAACCCTTCTTCAACCTCTCTTGCACCCAAAAAGGGACCATGGAAAAAGTTTGGAAACAAAATTAAGTTTCCAGGGGATAATAGTAAGAAAGCAGTAGCAAATAAGCCTACTGGAAATGTAAGGGATAATTTTGCCAAGAATTATAACAATGGGCAGAAGCCCTATGGAGGCCAACGTGATAATTACAAGGTTGGAGGCAATTTTGAACCTAAAAAGGGACCTGTAGGAGGCTGCTACAATTGTGGCAAAGACCACTACGCAAATCAGTTCCCTTTGAAGAAGGATGATCGTAATTAGCAGCATAAGATACATGCTGTAGTATCAGAAAAGCAAGCGGAAAAGTAAGTGACACCTATAGAAGTTCCGGGTAAGTTATTTGGCATACCCGTCACTATTCTTTTTGATACAGGAGCTACTGAATGTTTTATTTCTAATAAACTTGCTTCTAAACTTAAAAGAAAAGATGGAAAAATGGATAAATCTTGGACTATACAGTATGGTAATAACTCTGTTCATACAGTGAGTATGTGTCTTTTTGGGGCAGTCCTTGACTTACCTAACTTTTCCACGGAAGTTGACCTCTATGTTGTACCTTTGGGATCATATGACATTGTCATTGGTGTCAATGGGTTAGTTAACCATAAAGCAAAAGTAGACTGCTATGAAAAGAACATAAAATGTTTAGATGATCAGCTGGAAATAGTAGAGATTCAAGGGGTTAAACGGGAAATTTCAGTTAGAAAACTGTCAGCTATGCAGCTTAAAAAGGCTAAAAATAAAGGATGTACCCTTTATGCAGTAAAGATATCTGAATTTTTAAAAGAAGATGGTGATTCCATGAAACGATTTCCTCTGTTACAAAGTTTCAGGGATGTTTTTCCTGAAGAATTACGAGGTTTACCACCCAAGAGGGAATTTGACTTCACCATTGAAATCAAACTAGGAACAGAACCTATTTCCAAATCACCGTATCGGATGACTACTACAGAGTTAGTCGAGCTTAAGGCACAATTGCAAGAACTTTTGTCTAAAGGTTTGATTAGACCAAGTGTTTCACCATGGGGAGCGCCCGTAATTTTTGTGAAAAAGAAGGATGGAACACTTAGGCTGTGTATTTATTATCGGATGTTGAATAAAGCAACAATCAAGAACAGATACCCACTTCCAAGGATCGACGATCTATTTGATCAAATGCGTGGGGCAGCGGTTTATTCTAAGATAGATCTTCGATCTGGTTATCATCAGTTAAGGATTAGAGAAGAAGATATTCATAAAACAGCTTTCTGAATAAGGTACGGACATTATGAATTCATGGTTCTACCCTTTGGATTAACTAATGCACCCGCAACCTTTATGAACTTAATGAACAATATCTTTCAAGAATATTTGGACAAGTTTGTACTTGTATTCTTGGACGATATTCTCATTTATTTTAAAAGCGTTGAGGAGCACAATGAGCATTTGAAGATAGTTTTGGGAATTTTGAGAAAAAGAAATTTGTATGGTAAGTTATCCAAATGTTCTTTCTTTGATTCATAAGTTCACTATTTGGGTCATGTCATAAGTAAAGAAGGAATTGCTGTAGATCCTTCAAAAATAGTGGTAATAACTGAGTGGCCTGCACCAAAGAATGTGCACGAAGTAAGAAGCTTCATGGGTCTTGCTGGTTACTATAGAAAATTTGTTAAGGATTTTTTTAAAGTGGTTGCACCAATAACTTCATTGTAGAAGAAGGATAAGAAATTTATATGGAATGATAAGTGCGAAGTGGCTTTCAAAAGTCTGAAAGGCCAGTTGACTTCTGCACCTATATTAGCTATACCAGACCCTAATGGGAGCTTTACTGTTGTAACGGATGCTTCTGGGGAAGGCCTTGGAGGTGTTTTGTTACAAAATGATCAAGTCATAGCATATGAAAGTAGAAAAGTTAAGTTACATGAGCTGAATTATTCTCCTCATGATTTGGAGCTTGATGCCATTGTTCATGCGCTTCAAGTCTGGAGACACTATTTACTTGGGAAACCTTTTGAGTTGAAAACTGATCACTTAGGACTAAAATATATTTTTACTCAGCCTATTCTGAATTCCAAACAGAGAAGGTGGTTAGAATTTTTATCACAATATGATTTTGATATTAGCTACATCAAAGGGAAGGATAATAGAGTAGCTGATGCTCTAAGTCGTAGGAAGCACATTTCTACTCTTATAACATTAAGAACTCAGTTTAAGGATGAGGTAAAAAGTGCCTCAGAATCAGATGCATACTTTCAGCAAGTAAAAGCAACGCTTGTTGCAGAACCTAATGATGAAAGGTATAAAGGTTTTCATTTTGATAATGAAGGAATCTTGCGTTATGAAAACAGGGTATACGTACCTATGCTGAATGATTTGAGAAAGAAGTTGTTAGTTGAATTTCATAATTCACCTTTCTCTGGACACCTGGGTATCACAAAAATTCTTGCGGATCTGAAACAACAATACTTTTGGAAAGGTATGAAAAAGGATGTCATTAATTTTGTGACTCATTGTTTGGAGTGTCAGCAGGTTAAGGTAGAACATATGCACCTTGCTGGACTGTTATATCCTCATAGCATACTGCAGTACAAATGGCAAGTAATAACCATGGACTTTGTACAAGGATTACCCATGTCCAAGAATAAACATGATGTTATCCTGGTAGTTGTAGATAAACTGACTAAGGTAGCTCATTTCATCACTGGAAATCTAAAGGATGATTCATCAGTGCTGGCCAAAAGATTCGTACATGAAAATTTCAGATTGCATGGTGTACCAGAATTGATTGTATCTGACAGGGATCCAAGAATGACATCAAGATTTTGGAAAATGCTTAATACAGCTCTTGGAACGAAACTAAACTTCAGTTTTGCATATCATCTGGAAACGGATGGACAAACTGAGAGGGTAAATCAAGTGTTGGAAGACATGTTGCGAATTTATTGCATGGATCAACAGTATAAATGGGAAGAGTATCTTCTATTAGTTGAATTCGCATACAACAACACTTATCACTCATCTCTTAAAATGGCACCATTTGAAGCACTTTATGGAAGAAAGTGTAGAACTCCTGTTAGTTGGGATAGTGTTGAGGATAGAGTGGTAATTGGACCAGAGATTCTCACTGAAATGGAATAGTAAGTTAAGCTGATTCGTGAATGATTAAAGGAAGCATCGGATAGATAGAAGAGTTATGCTGACCTTAAGCAGATTGATCAAAGGTTTGAGCTTGGTGAGAAGGTTTTTCTTCGTGTTAAACCCAGAAAGAGTTCTATAACTTTTGGCAAGGCTGCCAAGTTGTCACCTCGATTCGTGGGACCTTTCGAAATTGTCGAATTAATCAATCCTATAGCTTATCGATTAGCATTACCACCTGCTTTATCTCACATGCATGATGTTTTCCATATTTCTTTTCTTAAGAAATACGTTTCAGATCTGTCACATGTTTTAAATTAGAATTCCTTGCAGGTCCAAGACCCAGGAATAATCATGGTTAAACCCACACGAGTGCTGGAAACTCACCAATTGCATTTGAGAAATCGTGAAATACAGCAATGTAAGGTCCAGTGGGACCAGTTTAATGAAGAAAGTGCAACTTGGGAAAATATGGAAGAGATGAAAATTGCTTTTCCTTTCTTTTTCAACAGAATGAAATCTGTTGACAAAACATTTCTTTTATGAACTTATCTTTTTCAAGTTTATATGAAAGCCAGATGGAGGGAAACGTTATTCAGGTTGAATAAAATGTGTTGTGACATTAATTTCTGCAACTATTCAAGTTGGAAATAGTCGCATTGTTTTGTGAACTAATAAATTGGTTGACCTGAAGGTTAATCGAATATGTAATCATCAAGACGATGAATCTTTTAGGAGGGAAGCATGTAACACTCTGAACTGTTGTTACTTCCTCCTGAGCATTCAAGTGTTGATATATGATTTCTTCTGTAAAAGGATGTGTTCCTTTGATTGTGAAGTCATGCTTGATATGTACTGTATCTTCTTTGCTATTGAAGATCTTTGACTGAGTCGGAATATGATTGGACTCTTTTATTTCTTTCATTTTTGCACCTGAGTTTAATCTGATCTCGGAATGAATTATGGATTTATCCATCTATAAGACCCAGCCTGGGATCAGTGGCATTGATCCAAGAGATGCTTTAAGTTTATTCGGGATGAACAAAAATTATAGACCTTACACAGGTTGCAAGGTCTGAATGCGTTGAACAAGCTATTTCGGAGTCTAACTCAGATGGAACATGTTAAATGAATTAGTTCCTGATATCGTAATATCAGGAAGGTCTCGATTGTGGGCCAAGTAATAAATTCAGATACATTTATTCAACTAGCCTATTGGCAGTGCGGGAGTGAATCCTTTTCGTGAATGTATGTTTGTAGGTTCTTATTATGAACATTCTAAATGTTAGCCCTAAACTGGATTTATTAAGATTAGTAACCTAAACATAAACTATAATCTATGGGTTAGATTAGTGTTAATCTAACCTAGGCCTAAGCTATAGGCTAAATGTTCTAAGTTAGTAACCTATTGCTATGAAGGTTAGACTAAGTATTATCTTAAATCCTAACCTATGTTTCTAACCTAACTAATGAACAAGGAAGAAAGGGGACCTATGAAGGGGTGCGAGCCATGGGCGGTAATTTCTATGGCATTAAATGGGATGGATAAGCATGAAGGACAGGTAAATGGTAGAAGTTTAAACGGCTAGCAAGAGCCGACGTGGCAAAGTCGCCAAAGTTAGATATGGTCTTTGAATTTTTTTTATCCATCGCCAACTACGGCAGTCGGTGGCAATGGAGATTGAGTGGGAAATTTGGAGTAAATGTAATTAATGAACTCGGTCTTCGAGCTTGGGTTTCTCGGGAAGGCATGCAAAATGGAAAACTGGTAGTTTGTTTGGTTTTTCATGCGTTATGGTTTTCCCTCTGTCTGATCACTGGTTCTTCGCACTAGTCTACTTGGTGTTGCATGACAAAAATGAGTGTAACTCGGTCTTTTCTCTGTCAAGGAAAGTTTATAAGGCATGGAAATAACGAGTTATTGTTGTTGAATCTAATGTGGAAAAAGAGGAGAAGGCACGAGCTCTTTTAGTGGTCTTCTTCGGATTTTTAAGCAAATAACCAGGCATGTTAGGCCCTAACCTTTAAAGATCTTACTTTCTTTCAAATGATTTCATTAGAACAACTCCGTTCAAATGATTTTTGGGTTCAGTTGGTTTCTATGGTAACTATGAATGGATTAGTTGCTATATCTTCTTACTGGATGGTTTTTTTTTAGAGAACCCTTGATGGGTGTATATTTATTTCGAACGATTATACTATCTTGTTGTGTTTTGCATTCTGGATAAAGTTTGTGAAATGCATGCAAGAAAGTATACGAAATCTACTCTGTGGGAGCCCATGAATTGTTTCCTTGTTGGGTTCAGGCTACAGTCGATACTTGTAGATACTTGTCGAAAAGGATACTGTTGGATTTTTGTTTGAATGTTCAGTATAATTCGACTTCTTTGTAAGTTCTGTCGTGGTAATATAAGTGGTGGTTACTGAATCTTATTGGGTTTTGCTATAATACTTAGGTTATTTTGAATGGATAACTTGCTGTGTTTACAGTATTTTAATGCGACCTTGTAGAAGTTGTTTTCCCTCCCTTGTGTTGCAATTATGGGATTTAACCCATTGATAGTTTGCAATATATTTATTTATATACAAAATGACTCTGTGGAGTCCTTGGAATGGTTCGTATATTATGGACTACTATAGAAGTCATGTATGTGAATACTGGTAGTTTGATTCAGTCGGAGTCCTGGAGGGGTAACTGGTAATACAACTTCTGTTGTCTTGTTATGAATACCTTCGTTTAGCAAGAAATATCTTGGTACAGACTCAGTTGGTGTACTTTTTATGTTTTCCTCTCTTTGTAAGCTTTGAGTGAATATTGTTGTAGGGGTTCAGTTGGAATCCTTGTTACGAGACTAGTATTTTGCTTTTGTATAAAGCCTGATTATGATTATTTATCATTATTGGCACGGTTGGTATCCTTAATATATATTTATCTTGTATATTGGCTTCTGTAGAAGCTATATCGTGAATACTGTATGATTTTGGATATGGTGGGAGTCCTTGAAAGGTTTCTAGTATTTTTAATTTCATTCAAAGCTGGGTTGTGAATGCTGTTGTTATTATGAATACTAAATGTTATCAACTTCGGGGAAGACACTGAAAAGTAATTTATGTTGTAACATCTGTAGGAGTTCATGCTGTGAGTACTTTTAGTATTCTTGGCTTGTTATCATATGAATTCAACTTGATTTGAAAACTTTAACATAAGTATTGGTTGAACTTGGCACTATTGGAGTCCATGTTATGTTGTATGTTGGCTCGATTCTCGATCTTTGTCCTTGCTGTGTTTTAGTAGGGACTAAATTGAACTGAATGTTGATGTGAGTTTTGACTCAATAGAATTGTTCTTGTGTTTGAACATGATTACATCTTCTATTAGCATGAATATCCAGTCGTGAGCTTGACTGAACTATAGAGCTGTTAACTATACCTCAAAAGTGATGGCATTGAATATTTTCTTGTTTTTCACTTTGTATGGAAGGTTATGTGGGGTCTATCTAATAGATTATTCATCACTGTTTTGGCGCGAGAGCTACTGTACTGCTAGTAAGCTTCAGGAAATTGTTATATTTTAATTTTAACAAAACTGTGGTTGTTCTTGTGGCTCGTCTGATTTATTCGCATGCGTATAAGGTGAATGCTTTACTCTTGAGAAGAAGGTACAGTCATGAGCTTGTTTTGAAGGGAAATATGAATGACTCGTTCTCTTTCTCTTCTGTTGTAAATTATATGTTGATATATTTTTATCTAACCGTGGGAACTGTTTTAACATATTGATGGAACCATGATTTGTTATGATATTCATTTTACTAAGTTGAATGTAATGGTCTGTCTGATGGTTGCTGTCCTTGGGATTCAGATGGATAGTTGTTTTGGATACTTACGTTCTTCTTGATCCCTAATATTTTGATGAAATATTTGAAAAGCATCTAGGACTATTCAGTAATGATAATATGAGTTACGCGTTTATAGTCATGTTTGTATTACAAAAGCATAGTCTGAAATATGTTTATTTGTTTGGTGAAATTATCTCATTTAAATAGGTTGTTTAATGAAAATAGTTGGTGGATTGTAATTGTTTTAAGAGTTAGTGCTTATCATGCTCAGTTCATCGAACTGACCCATGTTGACAATTTTTACAGATGGTTTCCGTAAGTGGTAAAAGCACGCAGATCTGATAGGATGTTCAGATTGTTTAATTTGATTTTATGATGAATTACAGCTTGATTCTCTAAATGTACTATATGAGGAAAAATGTTCTTTTTCTGTTGAAGTATTGTATCAAGTATGATGAATGCATAAAATGTATTTGATTAGCTTGAAGGGAATGAAAAGATATATTTGTTACCTATGTATTTGTATTCGTATCTTGAAAGTTTGACCTTCTTCGGTTCAAATGATCTTGAGAGCATTGTTATTATTGTATAATTTGGAGACTTTTGTGATTATCAATGTAAGCTTGCAAGAATATGTGACTGAATACTTATGATTGTTTAGTAGTTCTAGTATGTTCTATCTAAAGCTAAATTGGAATTTAGTTCACTGTCTTTCTGGAAGCTAGGGTTAAAATATACCTGAGCAGGAAGCTAAACAAGCTGAATAAATTATTACTTCCTGGTCTTAATCTAAGTCAAGATGACGTTTAATTGGATTCTTAATCACTATATCTCGATACTAATAAGTAAGATATAAATTCAGTTACGAGAACTGATGTAAACCTAAAAAGGATTTGGTTAACAATCTCATGTGAAGATCAAGGGTTATTGTCTAATTTCGTCGATTTAAGAATTATGTATATTCTATGAACTTCTTGAGGGGACCTCTAGTCTTAATAACTTCTCTTGTGTAATGCGTTTTACTAAGGAAGGTAATTCTAAGGTGAGGAACCCAGGGATTGGAAAGACTACCTTAAGGGAGAGTCTTATGGTATAATTTAACTCAACGTATGTAACACTTATTAATAAGTAGATCTTTTCGAGGCAGATTTAAAGGTTGAAGGCACAAGTCAACTGCAGGGTTATACCTTGGAGAAGATTAGGATCTTCTCGAAGATACAATAATGCAGGTGACTTATGATGACACCCTTTGCATTGATCGTTAATATTTACACCTTAAACTCGAACAAGTTACTCTGGGACTGATTAGGAATGTGGTCTCGTTATAAGGCTGCCCTAGGAGACTCGGGGTATCTTGACACACTGGTTTAACTATGGTTGACCCAGTATGTCAGCGTATCCCTAGTCCTTGGGAGCATCCATATAACATTTTCATCTTACTAATCCATTCCTAAGTGAATAACTTGGGATAGGAGAGACTGACAGGAGTCAGTATAAGACATTCTATATAACATAGGAATGGGGTGAAGGACATATTCCAGATTGATGAGTATGTCTTCAAGGAATACGAGACATAAGCATTATGTTTCAAATCTTTGTCCAAAGTATCGCAAGTTGTTGATTGCATTGTCCTAAGTCACCTAGTCTAAGGGAAGAGATGCCGATGAATAATGGTAACAATTATTTAGATAGGTTCCTTAGACAGAGCATTATGAATCCCAGATTAGGGAAGAGAACCGCAAGAGTGATGTGTTAAATAAAAACGCCAACTCTTAATACACATGAATAGATCGGTAGATTACCGAGTCATGGAATGAATAGATCGGAGGTACTCTGAGTCATTGCAGCTGTATATGGTTATTTGTTATAAGAATGGTTGTTTTGATTTGTGAGTTCTAAATTATGTATTTAGAACCAGGAAGCATTTATCAAAAAAAAAAAAAATTTACTCATTCTAATGTATAAAATGTGGATGTTACACCATGCCCATATTCACCAATTATCATTACCCTCCACCCTATATTTAGTTTACCTATCTTAACTACCTAGCCCACATCCCTTTTTGGACCCTTATACCTGATTCCCAACTGGTGTCAATTTAGCCTAACTAACTCCGGCCACCCTTAAACTGGCATCGGTCACCTATTTGGTGATCGATACCAGTTCCCCCATTACCGACCATGGTTACCACGTGATTGACATTGGTCACTTTTTTAGTGACCTATCCCAATTCTTACCAACCAATGCCGGCAGAGATTGACTGACATCTGTCACTGTCACAGAAAAATATGTGACTTCCCAAACCCCCTTTTTCTAAAACCCTCCCACCTGTCCCTTTTACCCCACCTACAATGACCTGTACTACCCCAAAACCCCTACCCACCCCACCTATCCAATTTACTACCCTGCCCCCCTATTTTTTTCCCATTCCCCCCCATACCTATATTTTACTTATACCCACCCACAAAAAACAAAAAACCCACAAAGCCCTACAAATAACAACTATCACAACCTCTACTCCATTTAATTAACATATAGAGTTAGGAGCTTACCTTGTCGCACTACCGCCGTCTTGGTGGCACATCTGGCCACTATGCTGGTGGTCCCCCTGATCCCTTTCCAACCTTTGCCATCCCTGAATATCTACCTACAACCACTGACCAATCAACTCTCTCACCCTGATCCCATGGACTTACTACTCACCAACCCAACCACCGTCAAATCACACTACCAGCTCACTGTCCCATTTCCTTTAGACACTTTTCACATTTTTCTCTCCTTTTTGTCATTTCTTCACTTCGCAAATCACAAATGAATAATAAAAACATGGCATTTTTGTTTTTATACAAAACCCAACCTAACCGACGTCAGTTCCCCTTGACCGACATCGGTCTCATGCCCTACCTCTCCGTCATCAGTTTTCCCATACCAACGTTAGTTACCCATGACCACCATCGGTCACCCTAACCTACACATTTCCCTTACTTTGCCATTTTACCGAACACTTTACCTTGCTCCTTTACCCCATCCAGCCTTTACCTAACCCATTACCTTACCTTTCCTGACCTCATCATTTACTACCTTTATTTTTCCTCCTTTGGGGACTCATTATTTTACCCCTACCTTGGCCTTACCCGTGCCATGACCTATAAATTTTGACCTAGACCATCGCTATAGTTATTTGACCTCATGTGTTTGATATACCTTATGACATTGTTACCTATGTTGATTGACCTAATGACCTTACCTATCCTATTTCCGTGACTGTTTATCCTGACCCTACCTTTGGTGTACTAGAACATACCTAAAATTTCCTACACCTAAACTACGTTGTGTTTCCTAACCATATCCTATACCTTGGATACCGGATTCACTTCAACCTTTTTTGGATAAACCTATCAGCCTTAGATGATGTAGATTTTTCTTGCTCTTCAACCCGGTAGTGTGCTATAGTTTATACGTGTTCGTGCATTTGATTGTTGCTACGTGTGACCCTGACCCATTACCTATATTACCTGAGTAGACATTTCACCCTTTTTCCCCTATACCCACTTGCCTTTTCCTCACATTTACTTTTTTATCAAACCACTTATTGATTCAGCATGTTGCCTCATTAGTTCCTGGTTTGAGGGGGATCACCTTCACCCTCACATGAGGCAGCCACATCTTATTTTTGTTAGCATCACTTACCAATACAAGCTACGTAACAAAAAGGGGGAAAATGTAGAAACTAAAATCAGGTCACACTCCCCTTTTGTCCCTCAACATATAAGCACCGTTTATTACATTTACCTAGCCATGACCCCCTTCACCCCACTAATATTAATTTAATTAAATTAATGCATTATCCTCACTATATTTATTATTTAAATATCTTATTTAAATAATATCCTCACATACAGTTCACTTAGACACCTCACCAAGCTAACTTAACCTAATACCTATTCTTAGCAAGTTCCTATAACTAACTAAGACTTACCCAAACCCTAAAAATCAATGCCTACATTCCCTCTAAGCACATTCCTGCATGCTCACAAGAAGCTCCCAGTCTAATCTGATGGATAACAACATGAGATCCAAGGAAATTAGGAGGATCTCCCTAGTTTAGTAAACCTAGGAAATCCCGCCTTGATTAATGTTGGTTACCCCTAACCATTGCCAGCTAATCCGGACCACCATCGTTTACCCCTTTTAACCCAAAATAACCTTATTCTCAAGGTTGGGAAGTTAGAAGTTGGAAAAAAAATTGGGAGAAAGTTGATGAGAAAGAACACATCTCAAAGAGATAACGCATCTTCAAAGAGCCAATTCCAGCAAAAACTCACACCCAAGGAAGGAGATTGAGCATCTTCTCCTGCACAACCATCCCAGCCATGATCTGATCTATCCAAGCAAAGGGGAGTGTACATGTAGCCCATGTAGAAGCTTTTCTTCAGTTGGTGATCACTTACAACCTTTAAAATTGTAATCAGCACCTCCATCCCTCACACACAGGCCTTCAGAAATGGAATCCAAGTAAGTACAACATCATACTTTCCTGGTTATTTCATTTCTTCATCATTTTATCATCCACTATTTACCTTTCCTCCTTATTGACCTTCTCCACATTTTCACCTCAATATACCCATTAAAATCTCACAAAACCCTACTCCTGTCACCCAATACACCATCCCTACCAACCAAATTCCTTTATGCAATCACAAAGGAGACCAAAATCCCATTTTGTGACATTTCCAGATCTCACAGTAACCGGCATCAGTTATACCTAACCACCGTCGGTCACCCCTAACCAACACCGGTCTCTATGTTTGCCTACACATCCCTAAACAGAGACTTACCCACCTAATTTTATCTCACCCTCATTCACCTATGATGACCTTTATCAGACCTGCAGAGACCCAGAACCAATCATTTGACCTTTGGATTCTATTCTAGCTTAGCCTGTTAGATTAGATATATTTCTTATTGTGTTTTTAAGTGAGATACCTAAATCATTTCAAAATAACAATAGGATTTACTTTGTTTACAACATTGAATTGTTTAAAACAGTGGACTGATAGCCATCTAAGAAGTATCATACTTCCCAGATCTATCTCACACTAGGTAGTTCACTGCCCATATTGTTTAATTCCTTCTGGTGGTCTTGTTTTCATTATAGGTAGTTCCTCCTAGCCAAAAGTAAGCTCTCACAATCAGCTATGGATTTAGAAGTCATACGTGTAAAACAATGCATCAACCATCATTTGAATAAGTATTCCTCCTACACCTGTTACCCTATCTATTTCATCAACACTTTAAAGAAAAAATATAAGAAAAAGGTGAAACAAATGTGTTTAATGAATCTTGTGATCTTGGTTATGAATCCATGGTAAATGACGTTCTAATTGGAAACTTACCTTGTGTTAGTCCTTTTTAAAAAAATGCATGCAAAATATATTTCTGTAACTCTACTTGTCATTCTAGAACTGCTATTTGAAGTGTTCTATTTTAAATGACCTTCGTTGCTATTTAAAAATGGTTCTGAGTTTGTGGGAACCTTGAGTTCTGTCTGATCTCGTTGGAGTTTGTGTTTTGCTTGAGCTTGTAATCGATCTTGTATTTGGTTTCGTGTTTGATGAAAGCTAGTGATGGAGGTTTTTGATGCTCTAACCTGTGTTGGGAATCTTGGGTAACTCGAGAAAGTTGTTAAAAACCGTATGTGGCTCTGTACCCATGTTTTATTCTTGTGAAATTTTGGACTGTTAATGGAGGTTCGTGTTTTACACTACACTCGTATTTTGTTACTTGTGTAGTTTTGAACTCTTGTTTGAAGCTCGTGTTTTGTTTTGAGCTGGTATTAAGGCTTATTTTTTAAAATATAAACTAGAATGGGAAATTTGTGTTTCCCTGAACCTATGATTAGAGACTTGTGTAGCTCTGAACTGTTATTGGAAGTTCATATTTTATACTTCCCTCATATTTAAATACTTGTGTAGTTCTAAATTTTTTTTGAGACTTCGTGTTCGCCTCTGTTCTGGTATTTTGAGTTGGGTTTTACTTGTATTAAAAGTTTGAAACTTATAACTCTTTTTTTGAACTATTTCTCAAAGAAAAACTGGGAGAATAGTTGGCTGAGTTCTTGGGTAGACTCTTTGAGATCTTAGCTGAAAATGTCTTTATTTGATGGATGGATTTGGTAATTCTTTTCTGAGAAATTTTTCATCTTTTCTGAGATGGAAATGGAATTTTATCGGGGGTATTCTTTTCCCCTCTGTTTTATGGAAACCCACATATTCAGATCTTTTAAAATAACTTCTGGGTTTCATTTAAAAGAATATGTTATTACTTTAGTGCTCTGAATTGTTATGGAGCGATTACTTGTCTCTGTTCAGATTGTTTTTGTATTATAGTACTTATTGAATCGAGAACTAACTACTCTTTTGTAATGTAATATTGAAACCTGACAAGGGGATTTCAGTCTTTGAGTTCATTGATAATTCTGAACATGTTTAGCTTACTGATCAGTTTTTTTTCTATCTCTTGTTGGATATAGTAAATAAACCATGTGTCTTTGTAAAAGAAAGGAAAGTGATTACTTTGGAACAAAATGTTGTTTTTAGGACTGTTATGTGTATTTCATTCCAAGATTGGAATTGAAACTCATGTTTATTGAAGGTAAAGAATTGTAAGGAAAATGGTAGTGTGATTTCTTCTTACTGTGAGTTGATTTTGTTCTCTTTTCTGGGAACTGGCTTATGAATTTCTAAGTATGAATTAAAAGCAGGAATTCATTTGTTAGTACAATAAAATGAATTATTGATTGGATCATTTTCTAATTAAGATCCCTTTCTTTCTAATGTTGGGATAAGTTCATTGGTTGAAATTTTTTGTTTTGATTCTCTTATGAAATGGAGATTTATTTATGAGTTGTTTGGTCTTCCTTGTTCAAATCATTTGTTGAAATGATGTAGGAAGGGATTAGATGATTCGGTTTTGTTGAATAGAAAACGTAAGCCTGTTTGGCAGACTATTTTTTTGACAAGGATTTGATTTATTTGGTTTGAGATGAGTAAGTTGTGTCTCTTGCACTCTTATCTTTTTATGGATCCTCCTTGGATGGACTTGAGTAGAGATTAACTCCTGTATGATTCTACATTGATTTGCGAACATTGGTTTCAGATCTTTAAATGTTAACTTCTAACATGTGGAAGTAGATTTAGACTTGCAGGTAGACTGTTTGATTCTATATACCTTCTTGGATTGAAATGGGATTCTATTCTAATGAATATCTTAAATTTTGAATTTTAAGGTAGTTGTCCTGTAAATGAAACCGTTAATTCATGTTATGAAACTGTTTTTTTTTTGGGATGTTTTGTGTTTGGGCATGGTTTGTAATGGTTCTTATTCTTCTTTTCCCTAAGACTTATATGAATCATCCTAATGAGAACCATGATATAAACCCTTCTTTTGGCTTAAAGAAAAGATAAATGTTGTATTCTATTATGATAGAATTGGGAACAATGAGATGATATGATCTATTGCTTGCTTAAGGATAATTGATAGGATCAATTAATCTTTAATTTTAGTAAGGTAGATATAGTGGATTATATTCCGTTCTTCTCTTGGAAGTGAATTCAATTGGTTAAATGTACTTCTTTTCCATTTGCTTTTGCTTATATTGATATTTATTCTATAATAATTGTCTCATTAAAGAAGATTTGTTTTAATGGAAAAATTATTGGAATGCACTTCATTTTAAGGCTTAGTGCTTATCATGCTCAATTCATTGAACTGACCCGTGCTAGCAATTTTTGCAGATGGAATTTGTAAGTGATAAAAGAAGGTAAAAATTATGAGATGCATTGGCTGATTTAAATCTGATTCCTTGTGAAGAATTTTGATTCATTCTTAAGATTGTATTGAAAAAGAAATGTAGTATTATTTTTGAATGAAGGTGGTTGTTATGTAGTATGCTTAAAATGCATAAGGCTTGTAAATGTATAAGTTATAAAGATGAATTGAAAGATGAGAATTTACTTGTATTTGTTGTGTAAATTATCTTGTACTTGTATGAAAAAGATGGATTTCTATCTTGTTGATATTCTTCATATTATTTGTATGCTTAATTGGTTATCATTTAATAAGTTGGATAGAGGGATTTAGTTTAATTTACCTACTTGTGATGCAGCTTGTTAAGTTGCAGACTATGATATTCATTATCTAAACTATATAACATAGTAATGTAACATGTGATGAACATACATTAAGAGATGTGGATATTGGGTAGGATAAACCCTAATACTTAACATGTAGAGAAAGACTCTTTCTCTTTCTTAATTTAATATAAACCAAAAAGGTTTGAAAATATGACTACAATTTATTAGACTTCATTTTGTATGAAGTCTACTTTATATTGGATATATTCTAGCTTTGAAATTTTCTAAAAAGTTATTGTACTTTTTAAATAAGACATATTATAATGTGGTATAGTTAAGGTTAATTGGTAGTTTATCTATGTGATCAAACGTAAAAAGTGACCATGAATATAACGAATTTCTTAATGGACCAAATGAAGAAAATTTAGGAAAGAACTTGTTGAGCGTTGGATTATGGATTGGCAGTGTTGTTGTAATCAAGAATTAATTCAGATTAACAATGTGTTAACAATCCCCTTAGGGATATGTACATCTCGATGCGGCTGTTTCTATAGGATGTTAGCACACGCCAACTGCAGGGCTGTACTTTTGAGAAGGCTTGGGTCTTCTCAAGAATACAACATTTTAGTTGACATGTGGCATCACCCTTACACATTGATCATCCAGATCTACACCCAATAGGAATTTGGAATTGAACTTAGTTTCCCTCTAGGTTTGAATAGGAGCATATCTAGGATATGAATTAGCTTCCAATGGCTCAGGGTACGTTGGCACATCCAGGTGACTTAGGTCAACCGGTTATGCCCATTTACCCTAATCCATTGTGAGTGTCTTCCTATAATAGGTTATGTTCCTATCTAGGGCTAGGGTTAAACGTAAAACAAGAGGATTGACGGTAGTCAGTAAAGACCAATCATTGAGGAGTGAGGTGAAGGACGTATTCCAACATGACGAGTATGTCGTCTAGGAATAGTGACATACACAATATGTTATAAATCTTTGGCCAACGTATCACAAACTATTGGTTGCATTGTCCTATGTCACCATATTTAAAACCACATGATATTAGATGAATATTGGTAACAAATATTTAGATATGTTCTTTAAACAGATCACTCAGTACCTAGTGTAGGGTAGGATGACAAAGTATACGAAGTACACAATATGTATTTAATACATAAGGTAACATAAATAGATCGGTAGTTTACTGAGTTATGGAATGAATAGATAAGTGAATCATCGAGTCATTACAGCTGCATATGTTTATCCATTGAATTTTATTGCCATGGAATGTTGTTCTAAATATTGCTTTATTTAGAACGGTGAACATTTTTATAAAAAAAAATTCTCTTGATTCTAAAGTCTTAAAATGATAATGTTATAGTGCACATTTTTTCCCACCATGGTTCTAGCTAGACTCCTTTAATTTAATTCACTTCATTTATTTAAATGGCCATCTACTATCCCATCACCTTAAATTATTAATTAATTCTTGTTAGTTAACCTAAATTATCTAATTACCCCTAATTAGGTTTCATCTCCCCTAATTAGCTAATTACCTCTTATTAGCTTTATTTGTGATGCTTTTATCCCTAACCACATAAATCCACATCCCTACGCTTCTTGTAGCTTTTATCCTACCTATATTTATCTCCTATTTACCAATGACACTTCCCTAAACAACCCTTACCTGAAAACATGCTTTAAATAACTTATCTCAATCCCTAAAATCCATGTATCTTGAGTAAATAAGTGATTTTACTACTCTTAGGAACTGTTTCCCGTAGTTGGTGGTGACCCAACTGGGTCACCATCGACCCTATTAAATTACATTCACCCCCTCTTCCTGAGGTATGAATGCAAATATCCAAGATTTCTTGTGACTTGTGAACCTTTTCTCGTGCTTGGGCATCCTTGCAATAGCTACACACCTCTTGGATCTCCTTTCAACTTGCTTACATCACTCATGGAAATAATTCATAAGATTACCATAATTTTATGTTGTTTTAATCAGTTAGTATAATATTATCATTTTCTTTCTTGTGTCTAACAATTTTCAGGACCAGATTGTCTCCACAGGCCATGTTCTCATCTTGTACTTTCATCCATTATGTATGTAGGTCCCTCATCTAACTTATCCATCCTTGGATTTATTTTACACTACCCTAATTGTCGTTGCTCCACCCAGGTCATTGATGACCCAGCCATGTGTCCTCATCCTTTTCTATTTCCCAACCTTCTTTAGTTTATGTTTCTTCCCTATTACTTATTTTAATTCTCATCTCTATTATTTGGCTTCTTTGTCACTCCGAATCTATTCTTCCTATCATTGGTCGTTGCCAACTTAGTATAGGATTCATTGAACTGAGCCCTATTTCCATCCAATCTCTCCAAAACTATGCCTTTTTGTATCCTTTCTACTTCCCTACCTCATATTTGATTCTACAGGTTTCTGTTAGTATTTACAGGTCTCTGTCATCATCAAACCTACGTTCAAATCATTCTAGATATGTATTTCATCCATTGCTCTATTCCTCTACTTACTTCACCATCAATTTTCCCCTCTATATCCTTGGTCGCTATCGACCCTGATAGGTGAATTTATTTTATGTCAATTTACATCAGATTTTTATGTGCCTTACATTTCTGCATTTTCAGATTCTATGTGCCTCAGCTGTTGCATATTATCCTGTTTGTTATCATTTACTTTACTTTCTCTTATCAAATGGGGGTTGACATCTATGAAAGGAAGGTGACACTTATTGGATCCAAATTCATTAGGAAACCCCTGAATATATCATCTAATACATTTTCCTCTTAGTTCTTATTGTCTTCCAGGTTTATCAAGCTTGCAATGAGGACATTCACTTTGTGCATGTTCCTCCATCCATCACACATTTGAGGTACCTTAAACCCTCAATTTTACGATTTATTTAGTTTTATTTAGTACTAAATCATCAAATTGAAAATGAACAAATAAATTAGATCAACATTCTAGCACACCCAGTGGGACCACCATTTTAGGTGATTCCTTGTTTCTTGTTATTTTCTGTGTTTTCTACTAACATCGCAGGTAAAAGCTTTTCTTTCACTCTTAGCTTGTTTGTGTTGTGATGTATTGCTTGGATTACTCTTTGCTTGTGTCTTCTTGAAGATAAAATAAAAATTAAAAGCATTTTATAGGTATTCTCCTTTTTGTCCTATTTTATCTTTGTCCATCGCATTTTCCCTTTCTTTTGTGTGTTCTCATCGAAATATCACATTTGGATTTGGATTAAAAATAACCCTTTGCATCCTTGCTTGAAAACATATTTTAAGTAAGGGTTAATCAGTTGCATTTCACATTCAATCACACAAAACAAAATTCACACATCAATCTACACATTTAGAAATCTTCCTACTAGGTGGATTGATTGGGATTTCATCACCCAAAAAGAATCCACCATGGTGTTCTATCTGTGTTAGAAATATTGCATAGAATTGGGCCTCACATACCTTTGGGTATATCAAGGAATCCCCTGCTATAACTACCTAAGATCAGCCTTAGATGACCATTTCCTAGTTACCTTCATTATCCATTTTCCCTTTTTTTTCTCACATCTTCCAATTAATCATGTTAATCAAAACATCACTTCTTGATTTATTTGTTAATAAATTTCATAAACATATATTTTCCCATTTTATGCCTATTAATACCTCTTCTCAAGAGCAAACAATGCAACACTGTAATATAACCAATGATATTTACTCCTCCAATGATCTTGAGATTCCGCATTGGATCTCTCAACCTTGTAAAGACCATGTCATCAAAATTTATCCACCTTTTGAAATCAACTCTTCTATATCACCTCAATCTATTTCCCCTTGACTAGCCACACCTCAATCTCTTACTCCTTTAGAAACTCTTGTACCTCCTTCTAGCCCTGTTTATGACTTCCTATTTCATAGATCTCCCATGATCTCTCAATCCTACCTATCCATTCAATCAATGAATCCTATTCCACCCCACCACCTCATACTAACATTATCTCTACTTCATTCAATATTATCACTATAATGCCTATCCAATCATCTCAATCTCCCAATACTCAATAATAGGATATCCATATCTCATAACAATCTATTCAATCTCAACAATCACATCACATTCCTATCTCTCAGTAGTAGTCATCACTACCTATCCCATACCTTCACATTCCGTTTCAATATCCACCCTTTAATTATATCCCCTCTTATTAAACATTACATCCTTATCCATCCACTTCTCATGTTGTGTCACCACAACCATCTACCTCATACACGCCAATTGCACACAAAATTTTTAGACCATATTCTAATTATACTCATTTGAGGGAAGCTTATAATTCAAGCTTCAAAAATTTGGTCGTGGCCCACCTCCTCATACTTCCTCCCATCTAGCCTATTAAAAAATCACACCCCAAACCCAATTGGTATCATGAGGGTCATTATTGTAAATATCATCGAGTCATATCTCATGACATTGAAAATTTTCGTTATTTTAAAGATCGTGTTCAACAACTTGTAAATAAGGGGGATCTCCAGATAGAAAATCCTTCCTCATCTCATAGCCAACCCCTTGACATCTTCAGACAACCCTTTCCTAATCTGCCACCGAAAAATCAGTCTCCACCTTCCACATCTTACATATACAATACTTATGCAACAAACACTATATGTCAAATACCTCCATCCTTACCTATATCATCTACCTCATCATTTATTCATACCTTAGACATTGTGCCTACAACTTCTACTACACCTATCATATTAAATTCTACTACTTGTCCTACATCTACACTCATTCCTACCTTTATCACATTCACATCAAATTAGAATATATGTACCACTTCATCCACATATATCATGCCCCAACCTATCATATCTAACCCCTTATACACATCTATATCAAACAAAATTATCACTACATTTCTTACATCCCTAAATGTTCCAATTATACCTATCTCCCCATCAATTCCAACCACCCCAATATTTAATACAACATAAAATTCACTTACTTCTACCTTGAAATCTTCAACACATATACCTACATATTTTCCCATGGCCACATCACCTATTTTATCTCAATAGTCTACACTTAATCTTCCAACATCTACCATTTCTACATCTATATCTGCTACCACACCAGTCACATCTCCTCAATTTGAAAACATATCAATGGTACCTCTTGAAACATTTTAAAAGCAAGCATACCCACCTAATACAAACAAAAAGGGAATTCATGCTTCCTCTACCAAACCAATTGTGTCCACATTAACCAATCCAAAACCTACATAATCCACATCTCACATAGACCTCATCAATCACATCATACAAACACCCCTTTCCCTATTAATATCCACATCTTCACCCATCATTGATCTTGAACATTCATCTACTTCATTCCTTATCAAATCCACTTTATCAGGTTTGATCATACTTATTACTTCATCTACATCTATTCCACCATTACCTATTATTCCATCCATAGAATCAATCCCAATTCCTCTTTCCTCACTTTTACTAAAACCAATCACATCGACTATCGTAAGTATATCAACTTCATCTTATCCTCCTGTTGGTAACAAGTTTTTTTGGGTGGACAAACATGTGGATTTATTTCCAACACTATGGGAATCTAAGTCACTCTACTTAATCATTGCAGCTATTGTATATGCATGTGTGAGTAAAGGTGGATTTTCCTGGTGACCTTGTGGCTGGGGATCTAACAAGGGCACTCCACTAACCCTAACAAAAAGCTAGTAATATCTTGCTAGGGGAGACTTTGTCTGAAGATCAAGAAAGGGGAGTGAGAAAAGAGGTAGGGGAACTAATGTTTCAAGTAGAAAATTGGATTCCTGCACACACTAATTAAAAAATTTAACACATGCATTCATGAGAGGAAAAAACTCTGCAAATAACAACAAGACCAAATATAATTTATTAATCACAAAGTATCAAGAAACCCCTCAGTCAAATGAAGCTAGAAAATCCTTCTTGTATTGATTGCTTAAACCAAAGTTGTACATAGTGTTGGAATGGAATAAATTTGAGAGTGGAGGAAAGTATAAGAAAATGACTATCTCCTTTTCTTTCCCTAATTACAATGAACTCTTGATTTTACAAGATCAATTACCAACCCTTTGAAATGGGAATGGCTTTACAATTTATAGAGTGAGATATGACTCTTCATCTACCCCCCAATTCATTTTCATATGTTCTCACACAACTTAAAAGTTTTCAACTTCCTAGGAAACTTTAAAGTCCTTTTTTATAACATAAAGGTGACTTATTACATTATGAACATTAAGACATATGAAAAAGTGCAACCCTAACACAAAATTAAAACATTTGAGAAGATAGAGAAAGTTGGGGGGAAGAGGAGAGAGAAAGAGAGAGGGAAGAAGAAGAGGAGATGTCATTTCTGATGAAGTCTGATGGTCCTCGTTGATGGAAATCTCTAATGTGATGAAATTCTGAATCTTCGAACTCCTTGCAAATAGAGAAAATCTTTCAAAGTAGCTCATGAATTCTCACCAAGTTGAGTGAACTATTACATTGATGATTGCAACTCCTAGCCTATGTATGATATACATGTGAACCAAACTATGTAGTGAGTGTCAAAAAACATTGTCTTGTTCCCTAAGATGATCACCCATGTATGTCTCATTGTGCCAAACTTACCCTTTGAGAAAAACCTTCTATTAATGGTAAGTGTCTAGATAGAAGGCTTACTATTTTTAGTGATAGGTGATTTTTTCATTTTCTCGATGATCATGATGTGATGAAAATATTCATTCAATCCTACACACACTGCCTTTTCTTTGACAACTTCTTGGGGTGAATGTTATCCAAAATGAGCTCCTTGCACATTTTTTGGCTAACTCCCTTCATTCTTCCCTCTCTTGTGCCTCAGCCATAATTTTTTTCTTTTCAAGCACTCAAGACCTTCTAGAAATGGCACCATTAGATAGAAATTCATCTCAGCTTTCTAGAAAGGTAAAGTTTTCCTCCTAACTCCATGTATTTTTGAAGTTATGGCTCAACAGAGATTTTGTGGGAAATTTTCCCCTGAAAGGCCCGCAGCCAATAAGATGAGGCCATGTGTCAAGAAGTGGCAGAGGGTGGAGGAAAACTTGGAAATTTGGAAAAGTGTTCGGCAAAATTTCAAAAGGATTTTTCGTCCCGAAGGCCTGCCGACAATTTGGATGCTGCCACGTGTCCAGGCGAGGAGAAATTAGGAAAATTTCCTAAGGGTTGATACAAGTAAAATTTTTGACGCCAGGCCCATGCCCAATCATGTTATGCCACATGTCTCTAGAGGAAAGGGGTGGAGGAGGGTGGAGTAAAAATAAAAAATTTGACTAAGTGTTGGCACCATAGAAAAAATCTTCAGGAAAGACCCGCGCCCAATCACATTATGCCACGTGTCCTTAGGCCAAGAAGTGGCGGAGGGCGGAGGAAAGATTGGAAATTTGGCAAAGTGATCAGTGAAGGTGCAAAGTTACTTTTTTTCCCCCATGACCCACAGCCAATAAGGTCAGGCCACGTGTCCCCGGGGCGTCGGAGCTTCGGAACGCAGGGAGATATTGGGAATTTTTCTCAAAGGTTAGCGTAAAGAGAAAGGTTAGCCCCTAAGGCCCACGTCTAATGGGAGCTCGCCACGTGTCCCAGGATCAGAAAAATGTGGGGAAGATTTGGGAATTTTTCCCAAAGAAAAATCAAATAAAATTTCAAAGGAAAAGCTCGCTCCCAAAATGTGAGCCAATGGGATTGTGCCACGTGTCCAGTGGTGGCAAAAAAATGCAAGATTGGCCCGCGGAAAAAAAATGGCAGGGGAAGCCCACATCCAATAGGGTTTTGCCACATGTCCAAGTCAGAAAATATGGTCAACAGTGATAGAAAATTTAAGAGAAGATGCCCGTGGTGAATCACATCATGCCACGTGTCCTCGGGTCATCCAGCCGGCGGAGATTTTTTTTGCAAAATTTCCAAAGGCCAAAACGATGGAAAATGAAGTAGGAAGAGCCCACAACCAATGGAATCATGCCACGTGGCACCATAAGTGGTGGAGCATGGAGATTTTTGTGAAAATTTTCCCAAATGCAAAAAGTGGGAAAATTTCAAATGTTTGGCCCGCCAACCCATTTTGGTCCTGTTTTGCCCTAAATTTTCAAACAACCATAACTTTCGATCCAGAGCTCAGTTTTTTGCGTTCTTTATATCAACAGAAAGCTGGTGAAATTATCTACAAGATTCCAGGCTCAAATTTGTATTTTGATGGATTTTGGAAAGAGAAAATTTAGAAATTCCTCTGGCACGTGGTAATGAACAAAAATGACATTTCAACCACCATTTTTAATGTAACATGGCTCGCATTCTCTCCCAGCATGGAGAAAAATGTCAGGGAATGGACCTATAAGGATACCCATGCTGTTTATTATGAATTTGGTTGGTGGTTGGAAGTTTTCTCACATTTTCTCGTGTTTCTCTCTCCTGGGCTCGTTTTTACATTGTAAAGGCCAAATTTGGCTCATTTTTTTAGGGTTGGACATTTTTTATGTATTACAGGCTCCCTTTTCACCTTGAAAAGTGATTTGGTGGAATATCAGACCTCTTCAAATACTGTAACCTATTTTCTACCTCTCAGATGTTGTAATGCATGTGTTTTGATATTGGAAATGACAATGCAAGCTCTGTGAATGAGTTTCAATCCTCTGTTTGTGTTGTTTACTTCATTTATGACATTTCATTAGATTTTATCAGTTTATGCATGATGTTTGTTGCATTTCTATGATTTGTGTCAATTTTTAGAAGTAAAAAATACTCACCACTCTTTTGGTGCATCACCTTATTAGCATTAGTTTCAGTTTTTTTGCATTTTCTATCTCTGTCCCCTTGGAATTTAGAGTAGGATCTTGAATTCAAACTTCTACAACTTGTAAGTAATATACCTGATCAGAGGAGTTGAGGAACCAGCCTCTAACCTGGAGATTCTTTTCCATTTTTATAAGTCCCACACTTGGGGAAAAGACTCAATGTTGTGTAATCACACTGGATGTCCAAAGTGTCAAACTAGAAATCTGATCAACATCTAGGGGTGTTGCTGATTTACACCAATAGTTTTGGCACACCCGGTGGGACCTTAGAGGTCTTCATCTTCATTGCAACAAATTAATGTGCATTATTTACAATTTTCTTGCTTAAAAGAGCCCTAATTTGCACATCTGGTGACTCCAAGGAAGAAGAATCAGCTGGTTTTAGCAGTGCAGACCTGAAAACTCATGAGAAGAATCACCAAAAGGTCAAGATTTGGAGAAGAAGAGGTGCTATTTGAGTATCTGTAGTTATCTCCAAGAAGAAGGAAAGAGGGAGGATAATTCAAAGGTCTCCATCTCCACCAAACAAAACTCTATCAACTCCTCCACCTGGTAGGACTTTCATTCAATCAACAAGGGTTCTAAGGCCAATCAGAATGGCACAACACAACCCCTATGTCAATTTCACTTGTAGCAGTCCACTTTCTCTCAATGCACAAAATCCAATCCCAGTTGCAGCATTGAAGAACATTCCATACTTTATTGGAGAGAATCAGACCACTCCTGGTGATCATGTCAAGGATATTGCTAATATTTGTGCAATCCATGAGATTAATGAGATGCAAGTTGATGTCAAACTACTGGCATCTTCATTCAAGGGGAAAGATTTGCAATGGTTTAGGATTCTTGCCTCAAGTTCTATTCAAAATTAGAACCAGCTATGTATATCCCTCCATGAGCAGTTTGGAAAAAAGGGAGATAACTTGTCCCTTTTGGAACCATTGATAACCATCAAGAGAGATCCCAATGAGCAGCTGATTGACCTCAACTTCAGGTTTCAAATGACTTGGGAGAGAATTCCAGTGGTAGTAAGGCCAACAGCAGAAGGTGCTTTTCTATATTACCTTAAATCTTTAAATTTTGATATTTCTATGTTAATTCAGTTCATGGGAGGCACAACTATCCCTATTTCTTATAGCATTTCCATTAGGGCTGAAAATTGTTTGTTTCAAGCTGACAAGCTAGCTCCTAGGCCTCCAATGCCATTGTATCCAAGTTTAGAGAGCCCAAGTACTAGTCAAGTGCCTAATTTAGCTCCTATTCCCACTCCTAGAAATTAGAATTCAAGTGAATCTTCTACTTCATCTTCTAGTGCCTCAAATGAACTTCAAGAAGTCATGAAGTAATTGCAAAATCTAGGCAATGAGCTGGTTACACTCGAGAGGAAGAAATACCAAGGTTTTAGACCTTCTTTCTATCCTTAATCTCAACCTAACAGGCAGCCATACCAGCCTCAAAGACCACCTAATCCAGTTGTAAATCAAAATCAAACAAGACCTCCTGCCAACAGACCATTTCAGCCCTATAATCCCAATGCTACATCTGCCTCTAAAGCAATAGTGCCAGTGTAAAACAACATAGCTCAAGAGTATGATTGGTGTTTCCCATGTAATGAACCTCACAACTAATCTATGTGCTTCAACGGTGCCTTAAATCAAGTATTAATGGTGACAACTACTGGTGTGGAGGGTGAAGGGAGTCAAGGAAATAACCAACAACAAGAAACATTCCAGCAGTAATCAGCTCCAAATGATACCACACTTGTAAACTGGCAGGAAAAATATTTTTGTGGCATGAATCAAACAACTTCCCAAAGTGTTGCAGCCAACACAAGGTCAAAAAGGAGAAATTTGGGTGAGGAACGGCCATTGGCTCCAAGTAATTCACAATCTTCTATCACTCCAAAAATTATTGGCAAACAAAATGTAGTTCCAAACACGCAAGGGCTGCCTAAAATAGCTCCTAGGCCAACTCAAATGCCAGTTTTTGCTTCCCATATGCAAGGAATGAATGTGTAGGCCAAGGGAAAGCAGAGAGATGCTTCATCTCCATTCAACATCATTGATCAAATGAAGAAGACAAATGTAAAAATATCAATGTGGGAATCACTATCCATCCCAGGCCAAAGAGATTTGCTACGAGCTGCCATGAAGGACTGGTCAACTTCAAACCAGCAAGTCCAAATGTAAGAGAAGGTTCTCACAAATTTTTCCCAGCCTAAGGGGAATCATGGAGGATAACAAGGTAAGATGTTGAATCCCCCTCCATTCTATGTTTCATTGATCATTGGAAACCATTTAGTACATAACTGCATGATTGATTCCGGAGCAAGTAGTTTACTAATTCCCAAGAAAATAGCTGATCAGTTTGGGCTTCTGTATGAAGTCATATCCAAAGGGGTAGTGCAATTGGATGGGACAATAGTAACAATAATTGGAGTGATAAAAAACTTGAGTCTTACTTTGTTTGCATGCCCCAATGTTGTTGTTTTACAAGATGTCTCGGTAATAGACCTTCCACCACTCTTTGCCCTATGCCTATCAAGGGATTTCACAACCAAGATTGAAGGGTACTTATCTGCTGATTGGACACACATGTTGTTTAGAACAAGATATGGAACTAAAGCCACAATCAGATCTGAGCCTATTGCAAACTTTCACATTGAGCCTTACACTCTAAGCCAAATCAATACTAATTGTTCAGCGTTTGATCAAGAGGATTATCCAAGCACTGATGAAGCTGACACCCATGTTAGAAGTACCCTAGAACTAAATCTTGATGAATAGGCAAACAAGGTGCATGCTTTTGATCTTTATCAAGAAATAGAAGAATCTGAGCTAGGATTCTATTGCATGCACAAAGAAAAACAGCCTAATCCTAACATCACCAAGCCAAACCACAAGGATGACAATGAGGTATGACAGTTGTTTTATTGATGGATCAAGGAGTAGACAAGGTGCAGGAGGGGGAGCTATGCCTATTTCACCTCAAGAAGTATTATTCAGCTTTTAGATTTCATTTTGCATTCTCTAATAACACTACTGAATATGAAGCCTTGATACAAGGATTGCATTGGTCAATCAAGAGAGGAATAAAGAACTTGCGAGTCTTTAGTGACAGTGAGTTGGTTGTCAACCAAGTTAAGGGGCAGCATGCTACCAAGAATGATTTGCTCAAGTGCTATAAAAACAGGGTGTGGGACCTCATGGAAGTTTTTGAGGGTTTTGGCATCAAATCCATTCCTAGAAAAGAGAACCAAGCTGCTAACAGGCTTGCAGCAGTTGGAGCAGCCTTTGATGTTGTTGAAAGCATCCAAAAAGACAAGGTACAGCCAAAAATCCATGTGATTGTAAGGCCTTTAGTGCCAGACAACAATGTAAGTTGGCAAGTGTTTGAATATGATCAAGAAATCATCCATTTCTTGAAAGAAGAGGCTGAGTTCTCAGCTAAAAATTAGGAAAATTTGGAATACCAGTATGGTGACCAAGTGGTACAGCTGAGAACCAAAAAACTACCAAAGGGACTTATTACTTTGGAGTCCATTTTCAATCCTAATGTTCAGTTTAAGAAGGAGAAAGAAAACATCCAAGTCAAGGGAGAAGATTCAGTGTCCTTCTTGGTGGAAGAAAGCAAATCACTCCAATTTGGTAAAGTGACAATTGAGCAAGAAAGGTATGAGTTCATACAACTTTGTCAAGAATTCCCTGATGTGTTTGCTTAGGGCTATGAAGATTTGAAAGGTTTCAATCCCGAGTTAGCTCAACACACCATTGAATTGGATCCAAGTACTAAACCCATCAGGAAAAAACAAAGGCCATTCAATCCACACATGGAGCCTCTCATGAGAAAAGAATTGAATAAGTTGATAGAGTCAAGAATCATATTCCCTATCAAGCATTCTAGTTGGATGGCCAACTTGGTTCTAGTTAAAAAGAAGAGTCAGGAAATCAGATTGTGTGTTGACTTCAGAGATTTGAATAGAGCATCTCTCAAGGATCATTATCCACTTCCTTCTATGGAGCATATTTTACAAGTTGTTGCCGGCTCTGAGAGGTTTTCATTACTTGATGGCTATTCAGGGTACAATCAGATTGTGGTGAAAGAAGAGGATTAGTTCAATACAGCCTTTACAACCAAATGTGGAACTTATGCATACAGGAAAATGCCATTTGGGATGTCCAACACTGCAGCTACTTTCCAAAGAGCAATGGACATGGCTTTCAAAGACGTGATTAACAACATGGTGCTGATATATCTTGATGATATCACTATTTTTTCAAAAAATTCAGCAAACCATCTCTTTCATTTGAGACAAGTGTTCCAAAGGTGCATAAGATTTGGACTATCCTTGAATCCTAAAAAGTGTATTTTTCTAGCCCATGAAGGAAAGCTCCTCGGCCACATTTTCTCCAAAGAAGGATTAGCAATTGATCCAGAAAGAGTTGAAGCCATAAGAGCACTACCATTGCCAATCCATAAGAAGGCCCTTCAAAGTTTCTTGGGGAGGATAAACTTTGTTCGGAGGTTTGTGCCAAATTTTTTAGCCCTAGTCAAGCCTATCACCAAGATGTTAAAAAAGAGCATAGCTTTAAAATGGACAGCAGAAGGCAAAGAAAGATTTGGAGAAATCAAATAAGCCATCTCATAAGCTCCAACTCTCATTAACCAAGATTTCTCCAAGGATTTCATCCTCTATGCATTCGGGGGTGATGATACTATTTCTGTAATTTTGGTACAGAAGAACAAAGACAATGATGAGCAGCCAATTTCTTTCTTTAGCCAAATCCTAGAGGACTATGAGGTGAAGTATTCTTTCATTTAGAAGCATGTTCTTGTAGTAATTAGGAGCTTGAAGAAATTCAAGCATTGAGTTTCAAATAACAAGGTTCAATTGCTGGTTTCTCATGTGGGAGTTAAGGACTTCCTCCTCAACAAAGACCTAAATGAAAAGAGAGCAGGTTGGATTACTCATGTTATGGAGTATGAAATTGATATCAAAGTCACCAAGTTGGTTAGAGGAAAAGGATTGTGTGATCAGTTGGTCTTGAACAAACACAAGGAAGCATGCAATGAGAAGGAGGTTGTTTTGGCGTTGCAAGACAACCATGAGCAAGGAAGCACTCAAGAGGAAACAATGGTGTCCTCACTCCTTGCTGGACCCAAGACATAATGCACTTCCTAAGCACAGGTCTATGCCCTCTAGAGATGAACAAGACCAAAAGAAGACACTTTAGATTGCAGGCTGTCCCATATTCCCTTGTTGATGGTGTTTTGTTTAAAAGGGATGTGAATGGAGTGCTGTTGAGATGCATTGGTGCAAATCAGATTCACAAGGTGTTGGAAGAGTTCCATGGTGGATCAGCTAGTGGTCATTTTGTACTGAGAGTGCCAGCTCTAAAGATCATGAGGGCTGGCTATTATTGGCGCAAGATTTTTAGTGATTGTTATGCATGGATCAAGAGATGTAAGAATTGTGCATTCTTCACGGGTAAGGAGAGGCTGGCTTCCCTTCCATTGCATCCAATTTCAGTTGACCAGCCATTCATGCAATGGGGTTTGGACTTCATTGGAGTCATTAATCCAAAGTTAAGCCAAGGGCACAAATGGATTCTAACAGCAATAGATTACTTCACCAAGTGGACTGAAGCAGTAGCACTCAAGGAAGCAAATGAATCTAGCATCCTGGACTTCTATGAGGGAATAGTAACTAGATTTGGCATACCTGCTACAATAATATCAGATAATGGATTGGCATTCATTGGGTCCAAGGTAACTGAATGGGCTGTCAAGAATGGGATCTAACTAAGCACTTCATCAAATTATTACCCTTAGGGTAATGGCCAAGCTGAATCTACAAACAAGAACTTGTTAAGGATCATTAGGACTCTTGATGAGAATCAGAGGTCTTGGCATACTAAGTTGAAATCAACCTTATGGGCTGATAGGATAACTCCCAAGAGATCTACAGGTAACTCTCCATTCAAGCTTGTTTATGGAAGAGAGGTAATTTTTCCCATGTCACTTGAGTTTCCAACATTAGAACTCATGAAACAGTTGGAGTTGTTGGAGTTTGAGCCCATGGAGGTTAGGTATGCAGAATTGATGGAGCTCCAAGAAATCAGAAATCAGGCATCCCAAGAAATGGAGAGGGATCAAGCTTTGATAAAGAAGACCTTTGATAGAAAGGCCAAGGATAGATTTTTCCAAGTTAGAGATCTAGTGTTAAAATGGGATGCAGATAGAGAACAACCGACAAGGCATTCAAAATTTGATGCCATTTGGAGTGGCCCATACATAATCACAAAGTGTAAGGACAGCAATGCCTTCTAATTTTCTACATTGGATGGTGAAGAATTGTAGATTCTAGTCAATGGAATCCATTTGAAGCATTTCTACTGAAGGAAACTTTCCACCTTGTACATATTATCTTAGTTTTTCATTCCTCGTAGTGCTTATGCACATTGTTTTTTTATAGATTAGCTTTGCTTTCCCTAAGTGCTTTAGCACAAGCTTACTATTCCAGAATGTGTTTTGTAGGCCTTGCTCCAATCAGATGGTGTTCTACCTTCCATCTTCCTCCTTGCAGTGTTCTAATTAGTTTGGGTACCAAACAAAGAATTTAATGACCCCATGCCCGATGGATTGCTTCAGACAACTAGTAACCTCAACAAGTAGGCAGATGACCCCTCCGAGTCACCAAAATTGTTATCCAAAATGAGCTCCTTGCACATTTTGTGGCTAACTCCCTTCATTCTTCCCTTTCTTGTGCCTCAACCGTAATTTTTTGCTTTTCAGGCACTTAAGACCTTCTGGAAATGACACCATTGGATAGAGATTCTTCTTAGCTTTCCAGAAAGGTAAAGTCTTCCTCCTAAATCCATGTATTTTTTAAGTTATGGCTCAGCGGAGATTTTGTGGGAAATTTTCCCTTGAAAGGCCCGTGTCCTTAGGCCAAGAAGTGGTGGAGGGCGGAGGAAAGATTGGAAATTTGGCAAAGTGATCAGTGAAGGCGCAAAGTTACTTTTTTTCCCCCATGACCCACAGCCAATAAGGTCAGGCCACATGTCCCCAGGGCGTCGGAGCTTCGGAACGCGGGGAGAGATTGGGAATTTTTCTCAAAGGTTAGCGTAAAGAGAAAGGTTAGCCCCTAAGGCCCACGTCTAATGGGAGCTCACCACGTGTCCCAGGATCAGAAAAATGTGGGGAAGAGTTGGGAATTTTTCCCAAAGAAAAATCAAATAAAATTTCAAAGGAAAAGCTCGCCCCCAAAATGTGAGCCAATGGGATTGTGCCACGTGTTTAGTGGTGGCAAAAAAATGCAAGATTGGCCCGCGGAAAAAAAATGGCAGGGGAAGCCCACATCCAATAGGGTTTTACCACATGTCCAAGTCAGAAAATATGGTCAACAGTGATAGAAAATTTAAGAGAAGATGCCCGTGGTGAATCACATCATGCCACGTGTCCTCGGGTCATCCAGCCGGCGGAGATTTTTTTTGCAAAATTTCCAAAGGCCAAAACAATAGAAAATGAAGTAGGAAGATCCCACAACCAATGGAATCATGCCATGTGGCACCATAAGTGGTGGAGCATGAAGATTTTTGTGAAAATTTTCCCAAATGCAAAAAGTGGGAAAATTTCAAATGTTTGGCCCGCCAACCCGTTTTGGTCCTGTTTTGCCCTAAATTTTCAAACGACCATAACTTTCGATCCAGAGCTCAGTTTTTTGCGTTCTTTATATCAACAGAAAGCTGGTGAAATTATCTACAAGATTTCAGGCTCAAATTTGTATTTTTATGGAGTTTGGAAAGAGAAAATTTAGAAATTCCTCTGGCACGTGGTAATGAACAAAAATGACATTTCAACCACCATTTTTAATGTAACATGGCTTGCATTCTCTCCCAGCATGGAGAAAAATGTCAGGGAATGGACCTATAAGGATACCCATGCTGTTTATTATGAATTTGGTCGGTGGTTGGAAGTTTTCTCACATTTTCCTGTGTTTCTCTCTCCTGGGCTCGTTTTTACATTGTAAAGGCCAAATTTGGCTCATTTTTTTAGGGTTGGACATTTTTATGTATTACAGGCTCCCTTTTCACCTTGAAAAGTGATTTGGTGGAATATCAGACCTCTTCAAATACTGTAACCTATTTTCTACCTCTCAGATGTTTTAATGCATGTGTTTTGATATTGGAAATGACAATGGAAGCTCTGTAAATGAGTTTCAATCCTCTGTTTGTGTTGTTTACTTCATTTATGACATTTCATTACATTTTATCAGTTTATGCATGATGTTTGTTGCATTTCTATGATCTGTGTCAATTTTTAGAAGTAAAAAATACTCACCACTCTTTTGGTGCATCACCTTATTAGCATTAGTTTCAGTTTTTTTGCATTTTCTATCTCTGTCCCCTTGGAATTTAGAGTAGGATCTTGAATTCAAACTTCTACAACTTGTACGTAATATACCTGATCAGAGGAGTTGAGGAACCAACCTCTAACCTGGAGATTCTTTTCCATTTTTATAAGTCCCACACTTGGGGAAAAGACTCAATGTTGTGCAATGACACTGGATGTCCAAAGTGTCAAACTTGAAATCTAATCAACATCTAGGGGTGTTGCTGATTTGCACCAACAGTGACTTAGTGTTTTTAGTAAGCACCCATATAAGGGACTTACTATTTTTAATAAGTGGTAATTTCCAATGTTTTCTGCTCTACAAACTCATTCAATCTCCCTCGTGATCTGTAATTCCCATTTCCTTTATATCAACTTCTTTTGATGATGACTTTCCAAACATAGCAAGCATGTAGAGGAAAACTTACTATATTTACAAAGTGTGTTTCCAATGCTCTATTTCTGATGGAACATAATTTTTTGGAAATTTCTTGTCATTACAATCACACCCTCCAAATTTCAAATAGTTTTTCCCACTAGAATGCTCATAAATAAATTTTAAATTTTTTTCCTGGTAGTGGCTTCGAGCACGAAGCTGCCATGGCAGAAATTAATGGAGTTTGAAATTTGTAGGTCTATTTTTGTCTCCATTTGTGATGAAAAAAAATCCATTGTGATATTTTTTTTATTTGGAGCTTTTGTATAAGTTTTTTGATTGATTGGACCATCAGATTGTTGGAAAATCCAACAAACGTGAGCTAATGCATGAAATGAGGATTTTGTTAGAAAAAATGTTTCAGGGCACCATTCAACCTCTTATTTGTTGCATCTTGATCATCTTAAAAAATGTGGAAGTTTTCAAAATATGGAACCTCAATCCCACTTGTATCTTACAAGATATGAAGATGTTTTGATTGGGTGACTTCATGGTTATCTGGAAAAATATCTTTGTTTTCTCCGTGTTCTTCATTTCTTCAACACTTTCGATCAATATTTCCCTGAGACATGTGTATTTTCATGGAGTTGATGGTTTTTATGGCCATGGAAGATCTATTTCAGAGCAATTATGGTGGACTGGGTGTCTAGATAATCATAAACAAAGCCATGGCAAGGTATGAAGCTATGTAGAAGGAATGGGGGGAAATAACGACTAAGTGCTAGATTTAAAATTTTAAAAAAATGAACATGGAGGTGCTGGGAGAATTTTTATGTCCTTGAAATCCCTCACCTTAAAGGGACATGAGGGACATCAATTTTCATTTTGCGCCAAGTGACGACACATGGAACTTAATTTGACGGTAAGGGATTTGAGCAAAAAGGCTTGGCAAACACCTGGGGACTAGAAACTGGTCATATGGGTGACTAGAGGTCTCTCATAGGGTATGGGAACCTTTTTAAAGGTTTTATGTCCCTCACCTCAAAGTGATATGAGGGACATAAGTTTACATAGCATGCCTCAACCTGACATGTGGCACTTGATCCAACGATAGGGGATTGAAGCTCCGCAAGCAGCTAACGGCTGAACTATCAAATTTGAAGGTCACATGAGGGTCCCAGAGGTCACATGGGGGTTGGACACATTTTTACAAGGTTTTTTTAACTGACTTGATGGATGTTAGGGATATGAAATCCCACTAGGATCTTGGTGTTGACACGTGTCCTCTCGAAATTTGACTAACTGAACTGCCTTTGAGAGGGCAACTTAGAACGATGATAACTTCAACTCCCGGTGGAATTTCTTAGTGAAATGTTATATGATCCTGAATGTAAATGGAATTTTGAATCCAATTTTTGGGGTACCATGTCTTGATTCAACTATCTAATCCCTAAAAAGAGGATTTTATATTTTAGACTCCACTCGTGCTTGAGAAAAATTGCTTGCAATTCCTATGTGCCAAGGTGTTGTGAAAAATATGATTTCACCATCATGTAGGTCTTGGAATCCTATTTCTGGAAAAAAAAATTACTTCTAACTCCATCCGGAGCTCCCAGAAACTTCTTCTAAAGCCCAACAACTATTTTAGGCCTATGTACTACCTAGGCTTATAAACCCTGCTTTTTACTCAGAATGCTCTAAGTATTTCAAAACTTCCCCAAACATTCTGAAATAATTTCCCTAATGTTCTAAGGTCTTCCATTCACTTCCATGTTGAATTTATCCCTTCTATTCTACTCCAGGGTGGTTGACCTAGTCCTAGGAAGGCCAGTGATAGCCCTTCCCAATACAGCTAGAAGATAACATCTTTTCATAACTCCCTAAAATCACCTAGGGGGAATTAATAGACTTTCCTAAATCACATACGAGACCAATTTGACATCAAATAGGAGGTGACCAGACTGATGAATTTTACTTGGGGTACCTAAGAATGATAAAACATGAAACTTTTGGCATAAGGGTATAACTGTCATGTTTGGAAACTTCCAATCTACCTATTACACATTTGCACAAAAAAATATAGCTCTATCTTGGGGACATGGTATGGAATGAGTGTATCAAAGACGTGACATGGGAATCCAAAATCTCAACTTACAACATATTGAACCATTCCTTATCCATTTGGCCCTGTGGAGTCACGTACAACCTATAACAAGAGAGAAAGAGAGAAAATAAGGAAACATGTAGACACACAAAAAGGAAAAGACACACACAACAGGAAGGGAAGCACACCTAGTAATCACCTATGGTATAAGGTGAGGAACAATCCTCGTTTAGTGAAGCTCTTTTCATTCCTCAAAATTTACCATTGAGTGATGTTATTCTATGAAGCTATTGAATGGTTCTAGAAAGTAGCCTCCTCTCCTTAGTTGTTTATGAAATCTAGGGGCTTTAACAATTGTCTGTGTTCTTGGTATGAGTGAGTCTACATGAGCTTCTTGATGCTCAGGCCTTCGCTTAGAAATTCCATTACCTTCATCCTTTTTGAAATTGGTTTCATAGTACTAGTTACATTCCATGTTTATCCATATAGCTGATTCTCCATCGAGCATATCATCACTGCCCCAGGGATGCTTTTCATTCAAGTTACTTGAACATTCTATATTCATTTATTTCCTAGGTCTATGCTCATTGACCTATTTTCTACGAGAAATATCAGACTTATCCTTTTCCTTTACTCCACTATGAGGTTCTTGAGTACTGATGGAAGGATTGGACACAACCTCATACTTGTCTTATATGTTCATGGCACGAGTGAAGAGATCAACAATCAACTCAAGGTCTTCCAAAACTTCTACTGCATCTAATATTTCTTGCACAAAGTTATGCTTCGTCATTTCCTGTAGCTTCTCTTTGTATGCTTTTGAAGAATCTTTATTTTACATCTCAAGGAAAATATCTAGAGGGATTACTTCATCATGTTGGGAATCACTGCATTTTATCACTCCTTTTTCCAAAGGAGCTTTAGCTTCAAAGGCCTCAAAATTCTTGATTTAATTTGTTCATCATGGAAATAATCTTCCTCTTCAAATGGGAAAAAAAAAACCTCAATTTCATCATTGTATCCACCAACCATTGGATTTAGAGGGACATCATATATCTCATCTAGATTTATTTCAACATATCCCATCTTCACATCAGTTGAGGTTTCCAAATCAGCTTCAAACTTGTCTTCTAGATTCATGGATTGCATTAAAATTTCAAGACTGATCTCAGGGTCTTCTGTTTCTTCTGTGGATCTTAATAGTTCCTGCACAGATGGTTCTTTCCCACTGTTTAGGGGCTCATAAAAAGATGATTTTTTCTTTCAATAGATGGCCTAGCCAAGGTCATCTTCATCCCCAAATGAGAATGAGAATACCTCCTCATCATGGATAATCATATAAGCTGATTTTTTGCTTGAAAATGATGAAGAACCATTTCCTCTTCTTCGTGGTTTACATCATCTTGTAATTTGGGGCTGCGTTCTTGTAACTCAAATCTCCTCAATGCTTCTTCAAAATCCAAATCTCTCTAATAAGGCATGTCTATACCTATCAAGATGGGGATATCCTCTTCCTCCTCGGTTTCCACAAAGTGATTCCTCCACCTACTACCCTGGTACAAAATGTTAGCTTCTGGAATTCCATACTTTTGTATCGTGTACCTCATCTTATTCTTGGGAAGAAATTTCTCCATACCTTCCTTCATTGGTATGGTTTTGGATGACCAATTCATATGAATTTTACCTCCCAAGTCTCGGTAGAAACTTCTACTCAGAAACATTCCGAATGAGGCTGGGACGTCTACTACCAAAATCATTGCTAAAACTTTCTTGTCTTGAAATATGAAGAGATCCTCCTACACATCTTTGACCTTCCCTACAAGTGAAACCTCTTTTGACTCCAAAGAGTAACAAGAGCAACTAAGTGGTATTGTTGGTGCAATTTATGGGTTTGCACACTTTGATATGATTTTCCATGCTTCACTTTTGCTTAAAAACGTTTTATTGGCTTGAGCTGGTGATTTGCAACTTGTTTTCTCAGTTAGATGCTTTCAAATGCCCTCATTGTTGTTAATCTACCCTAGATTGAAGTAAAATCAAAGTTCTCCCCCCATTTGTGCCCTGATTTATTCATTTTCATGGGTTGTACCATTTTCTCCTTTGCCAAATCGTGAAAGAGTTTGAAATTGATCAAATCCTGAGTTTGTGCAAGTGTTTCCCAATCCCGAGGTCACAAATGATGTCAAGAGATGATTTAGTTGGTTTAAAATGAAGAATTCTTCCTTCCCTATCAAAATATTTAGTTTCTAAGGCATTCCCTGAATTTTTCACATTTTTTTACGTGCTCTCGGGCCTTGAAATTTATCATTTTAAACTCTATGCTGACATGGCAGGCTCTCATTGGCCAGGTACGGTCGGAAGAAATGTTATAACTTGTCAAATTTTCAATTTTTGGCGAAGGGAGAATTTTCTCTGCGGCCCCGCATTTTCCTACTGTGCCTACGTGGCATGATTTGATTGGACAGATGAAGCATCGAGTGGTGGAGGTCACTTAAACTTTTTTTCCTTCATTTTTGCAAATTTCTCAAAGTCAAGTGTTTTTCTCGAAGGCCCACGCCCAATGGGAGGGGGAAACATGGCACAGGGAGATCAAACAGATAGCGTGGGAGTTGGGAAAATTTTATTGTTTTTTACTCAAGGACGTCAGAAGAAAATTTTCCTCCGCAGCCCCGCAGTGCCACATAGATGTGCTTACATGGCCTGATGTGATTGGTCGAGGATTGGCGGGTGGCGGAAGTAACTTAGGAAATTTTTCTTCCATTTTGGAAAAATTTCTCAAACTTAAATTGTTTCCTGAAGGCCCACAACGAATGGCATGATGACATGTGTCCAGGAGGGCTAGGCGGATGGTCAAGGACTTGGAAAATTTTTGTGTTTTTTGGCTCGGGGTGTCAGGGGAAAAATTTGGCCCGCACGCCCGCGCCCAATGAGAAGATGACATGTGTCACAAGAAGGTCAGGTAGGTGGCAAGGGTCACTTAACATTTTCTTCAATTTTTGAAAAATTCTCAAATTTCGAAGTTTTCCCATAAATCCATGCCCAATGAGAAGTAGACACGTGGCAAGAATGGTCAGGCCGGTGGCGCGGGGGTAACTTAAAACTTTTTCTTCATTTTGGAAAAAGTTCTCAATGTTAAATTTCACCCGAAGGCCCGTGCCCAATGGAAGCATGACACATGTCCATGGGAGCAAAGGAAAAGTGGGGTGATGCATATTTTTTGGATTTTTACCTTTTGAGGCAAAATTTTAAAGTAACATTTTGAGCCAGATCTCTATGCGAATCATAGTGTGACATGTATGCATAGGGATGAAATGGAGAGGCAGAGGCTTGAAAGTAGTTGAAGTTTTTTAACTTCAAAAGGTAACAAGGAAAATTTTGGTTCAAGGTCCTACCACCAATGAACAGTGGACACGCGTCAAAATTTTGATGGAAATTCAGAGTGTGGAGGAAAGATGGAAACTTTTCCAAATTTTCTCAAAAAATCTCAAAGAGAAAAACAAACCCGCAGAAAAATTTGGAGTTTCGGCTCCGCATCCAATAGGACAACGACACATGGCATTTTTCAAATGTCAAAAGAGAGAGGTCAGGCCCACATAGAGTTTTGATGCTTGCGGAGGTTTGAAGGAAAATTTGATGAGTCAGCTCCGCCTCTAATGGGAGATCGACACATGGTAGAGAAACAACGGGTATTCGGGGGCGTAGAGCATTTTGAGAAAATTTTCCTTTTCTAAAAAAAGTGGAAAAATTCATCAAACTAACTCACGGTTTTGGTGGGGACCTATAGGAGGACACATGGCACGTCCGAGGGCTCATGGGGAAAATTTTCAGAGTTTTCCCAAATCAAAAACGGTTCAAAATTCATTTTTAGGATTGGGGGCCCGCCCCAATCATGTTTGGACATGTGTCCCACCTTGTGTAAAGGAAAAAAGGTAATTTTGGCACTTTTGAGAGAGGATTTGGATCTGCCATGTGGAAGGCTGGCATTTAAAGTTGATTTTAATCAATGGCAGCTGTGCATTTTCATTTTTTGGGCGCCATTGGAGCTCTAAGAAGTGTGGAGTCGCCATTTTTACACCAAAACACATGAAATTTTATATGAATCTGCATCCCTTCGGCCTTCTGAACACAATGGCATAATTTATTTGAGCTGATTCGGTGCCCTATAGTGTTTTTCAGGAGATATTTTTCTCAGCCCATGAAAAACACGTGAAAGGTAAAAATGAAAAGTTGCAGAGTTAAAAATGGTGAGGGGAAAAGGTGAAAAATATTGCAAATGCATGCTGGCATGGTGGAATGCCAAAAACATGACCCTGGGATGGATAAGGATCTGATTTCATGTAATATTTTAAAATATTTGTGCATCTCTAGCATTTGGCGAGCTGTTTCAGAGTTTTATATCATTTTTCATCAAATGGATAAGGTTTTGTAACAAATTTGATCCCTTTGGCATATTCCTTGCTTGGGATGCAAGGATCCAAGATGGCATAGGGTATATCATATAGTTTGGAAGCATTTTGTAGGGTGTGGAGAATTTTGGAGAAGGAGAGAAGGATTTTCACAGGGAAAACTGGAAAAAGTCCATTTCCTTTTTGGAGAAACTGCCTGAGAGCCATTTTAATTCCAGTTTGCATCAAATGTTCATCATGTTGAGTTGGTTTCAGATGTAAAGCCATCAAAAAGCTTTGATATTGTCTAAGTAACATTCCCTTGCTGATATATTTGATCAAATTCTTTGATTAACTGGTTTTACCTCTTGGCAAAGCTTGCATGCACTTGTATTTCAGTATGTTTTCAATTTGTGTTTCATGCTCATGTTGCAATCTTGTGTTTGGGATATTTGTTGGTCATGCATGGTCTTATTTCTTATAGAGGGTTTTAAGGCATCTGCCATCTTCCATTCAGGAGAGCATTCATTTGAGTGGAGATAAACAAATTTAAATTCATCTTACCTTCCTTGTAAATTGAGGGTGTTTGTAAACCTTTGGGTGTACCTTAGGAAAATATCTAATAAGGGGTTCTGAATTCTTTATTGATATTTTGCTTCAAGCCTTTATGGCAGGCTATCAAATTTTTTATGGAATAGTGCAGATTTGGGCATCCATATGTGCACACATCCTGGTTGAAAGAGCACTTCACATTCATTGAAATATATATGTTGTTTAGGTGTTGTAATTCTTTTGCAAGGTTTCCCAAAGAAGGTGATGACTCATAACTACTCTTGTCCCAATATCTCTCATCATAATTTAACTTTAAACTAACTCATCCTACCTACAATACCCCTACATCTACATTGTGTGTCCACAAAAGAATTAAATCCTTTCACAAAAATGCACAAAGTTGATCAGGCTTTTATCACGTCTTTAGCAGCTCTAGCTTTGTTTTGAGAACATTTCCATCATTTAGTAGTGACAGATCCTTTGAGTTTGGATTATGGATATTTGATCATGTTTTCACAAAGCCTCCTCCACATCATATACAAAACACAAGGATATCTTCATCTCCTTACCATATAGGGGCTGCATTATAGGTTCTCTTACCTTGGTTGATAGGCACAACCTAAAATAGTGAGGGTTAGATCAAAACCCTTATGAAGGTGCTATCCACTCCCTCAATTCTTGAATGCAAACAAGTAGATAGGTGTGATCCCCAACTACAAACGACATACAAAACATCTATCTATCCTTGAGTGTCTTGTGTAGATTCATGATGCTATTCAAGTTGTGAAGGAGATTACATCTGGGTACCAACACTCGAGTGACGCCATTGTCGGTGAGTTCTTGCAATTTATTGGTGGTTTTGAAGTAATTGAAAGGTTTGAGCATTTGTGTGATCAAGTATTTGAGCTGTTATATTATTGAGATATCATTTCATACTTCAGATTTGGATGTTTTGGGTAAGAAAGACTTCAAACTCAGCCTTCTCTCCTCATCTACCAGAAATTTATGTGATTTGGATGCACTGTTTTTTTTAAATTAAGAAGAAGAAAATCGTATTTGTAAATCCCTGCAAGTTTTCAATATAGCATGCATTTGACATAATATTTTTAGTGCTTTCTTGCACAACTAAGGTGAAAATCCTTGGTGGTGACTCCATGCTGTTGGGATTTTGAAATACCAGTTGTCTAACACATTTTTATCATTTGAAACTTGTTGTTTAAATTTGTCAAACTGGAGGGAAGGAGATCCCTATTGATCAAGGACTCTTCTAAGAAGTTGCTCACTGAATCGAGAAGCTCAGAACTAGAAGGAAGAAGAGTGTGGAAAGTGATTGGTGATTTGGTTACAAGGAAAGGAATCCCCATAGTTGAATTTGAAGGAGAGCAACCTGTCATTGAAGATTATAATTCCTCTTCAAGTAGATATGATTCAGGAAATATTCTTGCTGATTTTCATTCTCCATAAGGTGAGGGACCTTCTTGTGTATTTAAAAAACTTACTCCTAAATTTGCTCCTATGGTTTCTAAGTTTGCTAAAGTCTATCAAGAGAGAGAGCCTTTGGGGGGTTTCATTTTAGAAATCAGTCATCCATTTCAATCAGACCCATTACTACTCCTCATCAGCTTGTTTCACCTCCAAGATCACCCCCACCAAACAATATGGCTCAACCTAGACCTCCATTCGTTGTAAACACATTTGGTCCTATAAATTTTGGAGGAATGTATGGTTATCCAAATGCTGTCCCACAGGATGTGAGAAACAGATTACCAAAATTCCAAGGTAACAATGTCATAACTGGAGATCAACACCTCAAACTCTTTGTTAACATGATGGAAGAATTTGAAATAGAATTTTAGGATGTGTATATCAAGTTGTTTATCCATACACTTGAGGAAGATGCAAGAGATTGGTATAATGCTCTGCCTGATAACTCTATTGATTCATGGACTGAGATGAGTAATGCATTTAGATTACAATATGGAGACAAAACAGATCCAAGGTTCCTTCTATCCGAGTTTGAGAACATCAAGAAGAACCCTAATGATACCATTCATGATTTAAATACAAAATTTAATAAGACATTGAGAAGGCTACCTATAATTTTGAGGCCTTGTGACGAATCTTGCTTGATCAAATATGTAGATGCATTTGATAAAAAGGTAGCTTATTACTTGAGAGACAAAAATCCTATAAACTTGAGGCAAGCTTTCACCATGGCACTTCAAATTGAAAATAATATTAAATTTGTTGGTAAACCACTTAAGAAGGATGGTGTGAAGCTGATAAACCCTGAGAAGCCTCAAACTAGCAAGGGTGCTGATTTGGAGGATGTTGTCAAGACTTTGGCAGGGTTTGTTACAGAAATTTGCTACAAATTAGCCTAGGCTGAGAAAGGAATTGGGAAAAGTTCGCAAGGACAACAAAGAACTCAAAACCATGATAGATTTGGAAATCATCCTAGGGGTGATCAAAGACAAGATGATAGAGGTAAAGGGCTTATTGGATCTGCAAATAGACAACCCCAAGCACGTGAAAATAAAGTGGTGCATGACCCTCTAACTACAAGAATTGCTACTATTCAAGAAGTTACTGATATGGATTAGTGTGATAGATGTTTTCTTCCTCATCCGCCATGTGAAATGGACCAGTAAGATATAGATGATGATAATGAGAATGAAATGGATGATGACATTTGTATGATGAGCAGCTCTTCAGGCACACAACAAGTAGTAACATCAACAGATGTGATAAGTGTAAGGACTGCTCCAACCTTTTGGGATTGCATAAAGAGGGTACCATTTCTTTCTCTTCCTCAAACTCATGATGTAGATGTAGTTTAGGCCTTTGAAATTCCTAATAATGACTTTGAATACCTAATGGATTTAATGATCAAGAAGTATGATGGTGGTATTCCTTCAGAGGAAGATAGACAATTGTTACTGAATGTTGTGGTTGGTCAAGAAAAGGAGTAAAATACTAGAAGTAAAGTTGTTTGAGGAGCTGGTCCTCAAGCCAAGCCAAAGACACCCTTACTCACAGGCATTACCAAAGATAATCCTAGAAGAGAAATAGTTGCAAAGAACCCTGCTATCCCATGCAAAAATATTAGTCCTCTTCATGCCCAGGCTGCCAAGAATACTTCTCCATCTGATGAACCTTCTTGTTTCCCTTCCAATGTTGTTTTTCCAAAGAATGTTCCATATGATATAGCCCAAGTATTGATCCAAATTAAAGTGAGTGTTCCCATTATTGAATTACTTAGAATTCCTAAACACAAGAAAAGAGCTTTTGAATACTTGGGATTGAAAGAAGAAAAGAGTATACCAAGCAGAAATTTAAATGTTGTTGAGAGTCCTCTTAAAAGCATTGCTGGCCCTGAAACACCACCACCAATGGAAGATCTTGGAGAGGCACCTGAAGTATATTTGGGGACATTCTTGGTTGATTCCCAATTGAATGCTGATCCATTCTTCACAAATTTACTCATTAAAGTTAGCTTGCTTCACAATTGCATGTTTGATTCTAGTGCATCATGTAATGTTATGCCTCTAGAAGTTATGAATGAGTTGGATATCAAGGTGACAGTAGAATATGGAAATTATACAACCATTGATTCAAGGGAAGTTTTGGTTTTTTGATGTGTGAAGGGTTTAGTAGTGCAACTTGCAGCCTATCCGGGTAAGAATTTAAAACTTGATGTTGTAATTGTTGACTTCCTTGCCAAATGGGGTATGATTTTGTCAAGAAAGTGGGCTGTAAGTGTTGGTGGTAGCGTTAAAATGGACATTTCCTATGCCACCATTCCCATTGAGGGCAGCCTTGTCAAAATCTATGGTGAAAAGAAGATGCTACACTTGATTGAAGATCCCGTCAATGCTTCTTATGAAGTGTTGTTTGTTGATGTAGATGTTGAAAATTTCATTGGTTTTGCTGATGGAAAAGAGAATAAGATGGAAAAATCAGAGTTCCTTGGTATGGTAGGTTCTCCATGGACATTACTATTTGATGGAGCTTTCTCCAAAGTTGGAAATGGTGCTGGTATAGTGTTGGTTTCCCCTAGTTTACAAGAGTTTCCTTTTTCCTTTAAGCTCAATTTTGAATGTACTAAAAACATTGCTGAGTATGAGGCATTATTATTGGGATTAAGGATTGCATGGAAGTATGGAGTAAAGGATATTTTTGCTAAAGGAGATTCAAAGCTGGTTGTCAAGAAAGTAAGAAAGTTATATGCCACAAAAAATCAGCGTATAAAACAATATAAGCATGTTGTTTGGGACTTGATTGAAATGTTTGATTCCTTTAACATTGTTTACCATGATAGAAGTATTAATGCTGCTGCTGATCAGCTGGCTATTCTTGGTTCTAAATTTGATAATTGCACCATTTCACCTTTTTGTGAATATGATGTTGAAGTGCATACAAGGCCAGCTATCCCGGATAATGTAAAACATTGGCAGATTTTTGATGATGATACACAAGTGTTGAGATTCTTACAATGCCAAGGAGAGTTTGTTGGTCAGAATATTGATTGGGAACAAATGGTGTGCATGAATGAAGGTAGAGAAACTTTGTTTGACAAGGATATTATACAATTGAAAACAAATACCATTCCTAAAGGTCTTGTTGCACTTGAATCCAATTTTAGCAATGCTGATTGCATAATTAATAGAAAGATGTCTACTTCAAGGGATGTGGAAGAACAAAATTTGGGAACCAAAGACAAACCAAGGAAGATTTGGTTGGGCAGTCATCTCAGCAAAGAAGAAAAACAGTCCTATGCCCAACTTTTAAAGAAATATCAAGACTACCTTGCTTGGTCTTATTCAGAGCTGAAGGCATATAGAGAAGATTTATTTCGGCATGAGATTCCCCTTGAGGCCAAGACTAAGCCATTTAGAAAAAAAAAAGGCCTATTAACCCACTACTTTCCATGAAAATGCAAGAAGAGTTGAAGAAATTGAGAGATGGTGGCATCATTCAGCCTACTAGATACTCTTCTTGGGTTGCCAACCTTGTGCCAGTTAGAAAGAAGAATGGAGATATCAGACTTTGTGTGGATTTTAGGAATCTAAACACAACATCTATGAAGGACAACTATCCTTTGCCAAACATGGAGAATATGTTGCAGCTTGTCACAGGGTTAGAAATGCTTTCTACTTTGGATGGTTTCTCCGGATACAATCAAGTAGTTGTTAAAGAATCAGAAAGACTTAAGATAGCTTTCACTACTCCTTGGGGGACTTATGTTTCTGTAAGGATGCCTTTTGGATTGATGAATGCTAGTGCTACTTTTCAGAGGGCAATGGATGTTGCCTTTTTTGGTTATATCAATGAGTTTATTACAGTTTACCAAGATGATGTGACTATTTTTTCAAGACAGTGAGCAGACCATTTGCAACACCTAGAGAAGATGCTGATCATATGTAGGGAGTATGTCATTTCACTTAATCCAAAGAAGTGTCATTTTGGTGTGCCAAAATCTAAGCTGTTGGGGCATATTGTGTCGAAAGAAGGTGTTATGATAGACCCTGAGAGAGTGGAAGCAATCAACAAGGTGCCTGTTCCAAGAACCAAGAAAGGTATCCAATATTTCTTTGGCCAAATCAATTTCATTAGAAGGTTTGTCTCCAATTTTGCTGAGTTGACTCTTCCAATCACAAGCATGCTAAGGAAGGATCAAGTTATTAAGTGGGAGGAGGCTACCATCCAAGATTTTGAGGGAATAAAGGATGCACTCAAGCATGCACCTATTTTGGCAGCTCCAAACTATAAGATGCCTTTTAAAATCTTCTCTTTTGCATCTAAATTTAATATTGCTTTAGTTTTGTTACAAAAGGATGAAAATGGAGTTGAGCGGCCTATTGCTTTCTTTAGCAAGGCTTTACAAGCAGCTGAATTGAAGTACAAAATTATGGAGAAACAAGCATTTTCATTAGTAAAAGTGGCAAATATTTTCAAGCCCTACATTTTGAGTTGAAAGGTTGTTACTTATGTTCCCCACACCATGGTTAAAGACATCTTATCTGACATGGAGATATAAAGTAAGAGATGTAGATGGGTTAACAAATTACAAGAATATGATATGGATATCCAAACAACAAAGCTGGTAAGAGGTTTATGTCTTGCCAAACTCGTGGCTGAGAGTAATTTGTAGAATGTAGAAGTGAATCAACTAGGGGAAGAAAGGGTAGATCTCCTTGAAAAATTGATGAATTGTGAGTGGTACAAGGATGTGGTATATTACCTCAAGCACTTATGTTGTCCCAGTCACTTTAATAAAAATAAAAAAAGAGCCCTCTAGTTGGCTTCTCAGAAATATGTCATAACAGACCTTGGGTTGGCTTGGAAAAACCCTGAAGGTGTCCTCTTGAAATGCATAACTGAAGATGAAGCTCCCAAGTTGATTGCTGATTTCCATGGGGGAGTTTGTGGAGGAAATTTTACTAGGAGAGTGACAACACATAAGATTTTAAGAGCTGGTTATTGGTGGCCAACTCTTTTCAAAGATGTAAACCGGCCAGTTAGAAGATGTGATAAGTGCCTACGTTTTTCAGGAAGATTGAAGGCTTCAGGCTCCCTTCCTTTGTAGCCTATATTAGTTGAAGCTCCTTTCAAACAATGGGGAATGGATTTTATTGGTGAGATTTCAGATCCTTCTAGTGCTGGTTACAAGTGGATCCTTGTAGCAACTGATTATTTTACAAAATGGGTTGAAGCAATTATATCTAGAAAGGAAACACAACAAGTGGTAATGGATTTCTTGCTGAATCATATCATATGCAGATTTGGTGTTCCAGTTAAGATTGTGTCTGATAATGCTGTGTTTTAGAGCCAATCCTTTGATGGCAATGTGCAATGAATATGAGATAAATCTGACCTATTCTTCAAACTACAACCCACAAGGGAATGGAAAAGCTGAATCAAGTAACAAAAACTTGCTAAAGATCATTAGAAGAACCTTGGAAATCAACAATAAGAAGTGGGGAGAACAATTGAATTTTACAGTTTGGGCTGATAGGATAACTCCAAAAAGAGAAATTGGTAAAAGCCCATTTGAACTGGTGTATGGAACTCAGGATTTTCTGCCATTACACTTGCAATTATCCACTTTTCAGTTTTCCCAGCAATTGGAAGATCAAGAACATGGCCCATATGAATCAAGAATCAAGCAGATCATTGAGTTGGATGAAGAAAGGAGAGCTTCTCATCAAAGGCATGTCAGGTTTAGGGAGAAATTAAAGAAGTTGTTTGATAAGAAGGTCACCCCTAGAGCTTTCAGTGTTGGAGATCTAGTTTTGCTATGGGATAGTAGGAATGAAGACAAGGGCAAGCATGGAAAATTTGATGCTCTATGGATGGGCCCTTATGCCATTGATATCAAGATTGGAGAAAATACATTTTTTCTTAAGGATTTGGATGGGGATTTGTTGGAGCTGCCTGTTAATGGTAGACATTTAAAATAATTTTTGGATTAAATCCCCAAAGGAGGTATGCCCAATTTGTACATTTTGTATAGCCATTGTTGTTGTTTTGTCTTTCCCTTGTTTTTGCTATTATTGGCTTGTGGTTTTCTCGGCCTATTTTTGGTGGAAGTTCTGGTTTTTGGGCTGCTCTGTATGTTTTCTCCTTGCCTAATGGATTTTTGGCACTTGTTCTACGTCTTGTTCTTGTGGCACTCACTAGGAGTGCCCATCCCTAGGAAAGAGCTAATGTTGGTGCAATTTATGGGTTTGCACACTTTGCTCTGATTTTCCATGCTTCACTTTTTCTCAAAAACATTTTATTGGCTCAAGTTGGTGATTTACAACTCATTTTTTTAGTTAGATGCTTTCAAATGCCCTCATTGTCATTATTCTGCCCTAGATTGAAGTAAAATCCAAGTTCTCCCCCCATTTGTGCCCTGATTTACTCATTTTCACGGGCTATACCATTTTCTCCTTTGCCAAATCATGGAAGAGCTCAAAATTGATCAAATCCTGAGTTCTTGTAAGTGTTTCCCCAATCCCAAGGTCACAAATGATGTCAAGAGATGATTCAGTTGGTTTAAAATGAAGAATTTTGCCTTCCCTATCAAAAAAATTGGTTTCTAGGGCATTCGCTGAATCTTTCACTTTTTTTTATGTGCTCTCAGGCCATCAAATTTACCATTTTAAACTCTATGCTGACATGGCAGGCTCTCATTGGCCGGGTGTGGTCGAAATAAATGTTATAACTTGTCAAATTTTCAATTTTTGGCGAAGGGAGAATTTGCTCCGTGGCCCTGCATTTGACTACTGTGCCTACGTGGCATGATTTGATTAGACAGATGGAGCATCGAGTGGCGGAGGTCACTTAAAAATTTTTTCCTTCATTTTTGCAAATTTCTCAAAATCAAGTTTTTTCCCGAAGGCCCGCGCCCAATGGGAGGGTGACACGTGGCATAGGGAGATCAAACAGACAGCATGGGAGTTGGGAAAATTTTATTGTTTTTTACTCAAGGATGTCGGAAGAAATTTTTTCCCCGCGGCCTTGCAGTGCCATAGGGATGTGCTTACGTGGCTTGATGTGATTGGTCGAGGATTGGCGGGTGGTAGAAGTAACTTAGGAATTTTTTCTTCCATTTTGGAAAAATTTCTCAAACTTAAAATTTTTCCCAAAGGCCCATAGCGAATGGCATGATGACACGTATCCAGGAGGGCTAGGCGGATGGTTAAGGACTTGGAAATTTTTTGTGTTTTTTGGCTCAAGGTGTCAAGGAAAAAATTTGGCCCACACGCCCACGCTGAATGGAAAGATGACACATGTCATAGGAAGGTCAGGCAGGTGGCGGGGGTCACTTAACATCTTCTTCAATTTTTGAAAAATTCTCAAATGTTGAAGTTTTCCCGCAAATTTGCGCCCAATGAGAAGTAGACACGTGGCAAGAATGGTTAGGTCGGTGGCGGGGGGTAATTTAAAATTTTTTCTTCATTTTGGAAAAAGTTCTCAATGTTAAATTTCGACCCAAAGGCCCATGCCCAATGGAAGGGTGACATGTGTCCATGGGAGCAAAGGAAAAGTGGGGTGATGCATGTTTTTTGGATTTTTGCCTTTTGAGGAAAAATTTTAAAGTAACATTTTGAGCCAGATCTCCGCGCGAATCACAGTGTGACACGTATACACAGGGATGAAATGGACAGGTAGAGGCTTGGAAGCAGTTGAAGTTTTTTAACTTCAAAAGGTAAGAAGGAAAATTTTGGTTCAAGGTCCTTCCACCAATGAACAGTGGACACGTGTCTGACTTTTGATGGAAATTCGGAGCATGGAGGAAAGATGGAAAATTTTCCAAATTTTAACGAAAAATCTCAAAGAGAAAAATAAGCCTACGGAAAAATTTGGAGTTTCAGCTCCACATCTAATAGGAAAATGACACGTGGCATTTTTCAAATGTCAAAAGAGAGAGGTCGGGCACTCATGGAGTTTTGATGCTTGCGGAGGTTTTAAGGAAAATTTGATGAGTCGGCTCCGCCTCCAATGGGAGATTGACACGTGGCAAAGAAATAATGGGTATTCGGGGGCACGGAGCATTTTGAGAAAATTTTCCTTTTCTCAAAAAAGTGGTAAAATTCATCAAACTGACATGCGGTTTTGGTGGGGACCTATAGGAGGACATGTGGCACATCTGGGGGCTCGCGGGGAAAATTTTCAGAATTTTCCCAAATCAAAAAAAGGTTCAAAATGCATTTTTAGGATTGGGGCCCCGCCCCAATCATGTTTGGACATGTGTCCCACCTTGTGTAAAGGTAAAAAGGTAATTTTGGAACTTTTTAGAGAGGATTTGGATCTGCCACGTGGAAGGCTGGCATTTAAAGTTGATTTTAATCAACGGCGGCTGTGCATTTTCATTTTTTGGGCACCATTGGAGCTCCAAGAAGTGTGGAGTCATCATTTTTACACCAAAACACATGAAATTTTATATGAATCTGCATCCCTTCGGCCTTCTGAACACAATGGCATCATTTATTTGAGCTGATTCAGTGCCCTATAGTGTTTTTGATGTGATATTTTTCTCAGCCTATGAAAAACACGTGAAAGGTAAAAATGAAAAGTTGTAGAGTTAAAAATGGTGAGGGAAAAAGGTGAAAAATATTGCAAATGCATGCTGGCATGGTGGAATGCCAAAAACGTGACCCTGGGATGGATAAGGATCTGAGTTCATGTAATATTTTAAAATATTTGTGCATCTCTGGTATTTGGCGAGCTGTTTCACAGTTTTATATCATTTTTCATCAAATGGATAAGGTTTTGTAACAAATTTGATCCCTTTGGCATATTCCTTGCTTGGGATGCAAGGATCCAAGATGGCATATGGTATATCATATAGTTTGGAAGCATTTTTTAGGGTGTGGATAATTTTGGAGAAGGAGAGAAGGATTTTCATAGGGAAAACTAGAAGAAGTGCATTTCCTTTTTGGAGAAACTGCTTGAGAGCCATTTTTATTCCAGTTTCCATCAAATGTTCATCATGTTGAGCTGGTTTTAGCTATAAAGCCATCAAAAAGCTTCAATATTGTCTAAGTAACATTCTCTTGCTGATATATTTGATCAAATTATTGGATTAACTGGTTTTACCTCTTGGCAAAGCTTGCATGAACTTGTATTTCAGTGTGTTTTCAATTTGTGTTTCATGATCATGTTGCAATCTTATGTTTGGGATATTTATTGGTCATGCATGGTCTCATTTCTTGTAGAGGGTTTGAAGGCATCTGCCATATTCCATTCATAAGAGCATTCATTTGAGTGGAGATAAACAAATTTAAATTCATCTTACCTTCCTTGTAAATTGAGGGTGTTTGTAAACCTTTGGGTGTACCTTAGGACAAGATATAACAAGGGGTTCTGAATGCTTTATTGATATTTTACTTCAAGCCTTTGTGGTAGGCTATCAAATTTTGTATGGAATAGTGTAGATTTGGGCATCCATATGTGCACACATCTTGGTTGAAAGAGAACTTCACATTCATTAAAATATCTCTGTTGTTTAGGTGTTGTAATTCTTTTGCAAGGTTTCCCAAAGAAGGTGATGAATTCTAACTACTCTTGTCCCAATATCTCTCATCAGAATTTAAATTTAAACTAACTCATCCTACCTACAATACCCCTGCATCTACATTGTGTGTCCACAAAAGAATTAAATCCTTTCACAAAAATGCACAAAGCTGATTAGGGTTTTATCATGTCTTTAGCAGCTCTAGCTTTACTTTGAGAACATTTCCATAATAGTAGTGACAGTTCCTTTGAGTTTGTATTATGGATATTTGATCATGTTTTCACAAAGCCTCCTCCACATCATATAAAAAACACAAGGATATCTTCATCTCCTTACCATATAGGGGCTGCAATATAGGTTCTCTTACCTTGGTTGATAGGCACAACCTAAAATAGTGAGGGTTAGATCAAAACCCTTATGAAGGTGCCATCCACTCCCTCAATTCTTGAATGCAAACAAGAAGATAGGTGTGATCCCCGGCTACAAACGACATACAAAACATCTATCTATCCTTGAGTGTCTTGTGCAGATTCATGATGTTGTTCAAGTTGTGAAGGAGATTAAATCTAGGTACCAACAGGTATCATGGTAAGTTTGAGAGCCTTGGTGACCTTCAAAGGAATCACATTATATGAGGCACCAAAATCTATTATGTAATTGTTCAGTACATATTCTCCAACAAGAAGGTAGACATAGAAAGGTTTAACTTTATTATTCTTTGATGCACTCAGAGAAAACAAGTTCTATGAGAGAGGTGTAGGTGAATTTTGTAGCATGCCTTTGGAACTGTAAGTTATAGGATTGGGTGTTAGACTACCACTCCTAATATATTAGACAAACCTCTCAAAGTGTTCAGGATGAGTCTACAAATATTTATTTTCAGTAATCTACACTTTGGCTTTGTTTTCATATTCTATGAAGTCAAAGGGAGAAGATGTGGAAAAAGGGGTGAAGGGACTTATTTTCGATTTAGGACAGGTTTGGAAATAGGAGTAGATTTTAGGGGAATATAGGGTATTTTGAAAGGTACACTAGGATCTTTTAAAGTACTAGATATTATAGGAGTAGATTTATATTTAGACTTGGAAGAGGCATCAGAAAACTTACTTGGGGTTGTGGGAGTCTTTTTACTTGCTACAAGGTCATGCTTTAACAATACAAACTTCATGGAAGATGGAAGTAGGGATCCTTAACTGATTTTTTTGGGCAGAGTTGCCACATGAGGATCATCAAACTTCTTTTCTTTTGCAGCAGTTGAGGGAGATGTTCTTTTCTGTAAATGAGAATGGGTGAATATTGCACATGAGAAACCAAGCGTATCCTCTTCGTCTTCTTCATCACATCTAGAATACTCACAGAATCTGATTTTTGTATCATTCTCAAACTCATCACTTTCTAGGAAATTTCCACCTACACTTTCTTGTTCAAGATCCTCTTCATATTCCTTACTCCTATAATTTTCATTGAGAGGTGGGGCCTCTAAGGCAAGCCTTCAGGGTGCTCCTGTAATCTTATTTTCATTTCTTCTTTGGGAAGAAACTCGATCAAATATTTCCCTCTTCAAAAATTCCATTTAATTTACCAATTTTTTCAGCGATGGATTGGTTCTCTCATCTCAAGGATGTTGGGTCTTTCCCTTTGATGGATTCTTGATCTTTCTAGAGAGGATGAGATTGTCATCAAGTTTAATGGCCATCATTTTTTATTCTACAATATTCCTTGATTGGGCTCTTCACAGAAAAAATCTTACTTCTGATGGTTGACTATTGATGAAGAATCTCTTGACATTGTTTTGAGATGGTGAATCCTCTTCAGGTATCCTGTGAAGCAACCATTCGAAATGAGACATGAATTCTCTCATGGTTTCATTTTCTATTTTCTCTATTTGATTCAACTACACCAAGTCTTGACATTCTTCAGCTGATTTAAATCTCTCTTAAAAATCATCCTTGATGTCATTCAAACCTATGATGGACCAGGAAGGTAAGAGGTAGAACCATTCTACTGATTTTTCTTGGAGGGACTCTATGAAGAATCTTACAACAACATCTTTATTTTGGACACCAAGAATTCCATATAATGTCATGAAGGTAGCGATGTGTTCTTTAGGATGATGTGTTTTGTCACCTTTGAACTTTGGCAAGTTCTTGTGGGAACTTTTTGGTAGATCATGAAGAAGATTTTCAAGAGAAAGTAGACCTATATTTCTTCCCCATGGAACAGTGGGTTAAGGTCTTTCTACTTCATCTTTCATTATCATTTCTTCTTCTTCTTCAGCTCTTGCTTCTACAAATTCTTCTTCAAAATCTTATTATTTCAAGAAGTCAATGCTCAAGGGTGATTGAAAAATGAGATAATTTGAAGGGGTATTATCAACAAGAATTTGGATAGGATTTCCAGGTGAATTTTTTGAAGAGCTAGATGAAGAGGAGGATTGAGATAAGAAGTAAGGATTATCTCTAATTTGTTCTTGCTGATTTTACAAAGCCTCAAAATTGGAATCAACGATCTCTCTTCCTATTCAACCTGGTGTATCTTCCTTCAACCAGCTTTTGGAAAATTTTGCAGTGGCAACACCAAAGGACACTATGGAAGGTGAAAAGTCACATGCATAAATCAACAGTGTGTCTTTTAGCAATGGATTTTCATGAACTCTCTTTTTTATTTTTTCAATATTTCATTTTTTTTTTAACTTTTGGAACTTACGTTTGTATTTTGTGTGAAGATGTTGCTAAATCGTGCCCCACAGTGGGTGCCAAAAACTATTGGTGAGAAAAATTTTCAAGTGGACAAACTTGTGGATTTCTTGCCAATGCTTTAGGAATTTAAGTCCCTCTACTTAACCGGTGCATTTTCCATATATGCATGCAGAGTAAAGGTGGATTTTTATGGTGGCCTTGTGGTCAGGGATCCAAAAGGGGCACTCCACTAATCCTATGAAAAATATATAAATATCTTGCTAGGGGAGACTTTGTCTAAAGAGTGGGAAAAGGGAGTGAGAAAAGGGGTAGGGGAACTAATTTTTTAGGTAGAAAATTAGATTCCTATACACACTAGTTAGAAACTTCAACACATGCATTCATGAGAAGAAAAACCTTTGCAAATAACAACAAGACCAAATAGAATTTATTGATTGTAAAGTATCAAGAAACCCCTTAGTCAAAGAAAGCTAGAAAATCCTTCTTATTGTATTGATTTATTAAACAAAAGTTGTACATAGTGTGGGAATGGAAGAAATTTGAGAGTGGAGGAAAGTAGAAGAAAATGGCTATCTCCTTTGCTTTCTCTAAGTAAAATGCACTCTTGAGTTTACAAGATCAGTTTTCAACCCTTTGAAATGGGAATGGATTTACAATTTATAGAGTGAGATGTGACTCTTCATCTACCCCAAATGCCTTTTCATATGTCCTTGCACAACTTAAAACTTTTCAACTTCCTAGGAAACTTTAAAGTCCCTTTTTATAACATAAATGTGACTTATTACATTATAAACATTAAGACATAGGAAAAAGTGCAACCCCAACACAAAATTAAAACATTTGAGAAGAGAGAGAATTTGAGAAGAAGAGGAGAGTGAAAGAGATAGGGAAGAAGAAGAGGAGATGTCATTCACGATGAAGTCTGATGATCCTCGTTGATGGAAAGCTCTAATGCAATGAAACTCTAAATCTTTGAACTCCTTGCACATAGAGAAACTCTTTCAAATTAGCTCACGAACACTCTCCAAGTTGAGTGAACTGTTCTTTTGATGAATGCAACTCCTAGCCTATGTATGATATACCTGTGACCCAAACTATGTAGTGAGTGTTGAAAAACATTGTCAAGTTCCTTGAGATGATCACCCCTCTATGTCTCACTGTGCCAAACTTGCCATTTGAGAACAAATTACTATTAATAGTAAGTGTCTAGATGGAAGGCTTACTAGTTTTAGTGAGAGGTGATTTTTCCTCTTCTCAATCATTGTGAAGTTATGAAAATATTCATTCAATCCTATGCACACTGCCTTTGCTTTGACCACTTCTTGGGGTGACTTAGTGTTTTTAGTAAGCACCCATATAAGGGACTTACTTTTTTTAGTAAATTGTCATTTCCACTATTTTTTTCTTTGAAAAATCATTTTGGCTCCCTTGTAATCTTCAATGCCCACTGCCTTTGTCTTAGCTGCTTTTGATGATGACTTTCCAAACATAACAAGTCTGCATAAGAAAACTTACTAGTTTTAGAAAGTGTGTTTCCAGTGCTCGATTTGTGATGGAACATAATATTTTTGACTCATCTTGTCATTACAATCAAACCCTCTGAATTTCACATAGTTTTTCCATATAGAATGCCCAGAAATAAATTTTGAAATTTCTACCTGGTAGTGGCTTTGAGCACGGAGCTGCCATGGCGTCCATTAATAGAGCTAAAATTTTGAAGGTCTAGTTTTTGTCTCCATTTGTGATGAAAATAACTCCATTGTGATAGGTTTTTTATTTGGAGGTCATGTGCAAGTTTTTAGCTTGATCAGACCATCATATTTTTGGAAAATCCAACAAACGTGAGCTAGTGCACGAAATGAGAATTTTGTTAGAAAAAATGTTTCAGGGAACCATTTAACCTCCATTTTGTTGCATCTTAATCATATTGAAAAATTTGGAATTTTGTAAAAGATGGAACCTCAATCTGACTTGTATGTTGTAAGATATAAAGACTTTGACTGGGTGACTTCATTGTTATATGGCAAAAAATCTTCATTTTCTCCTCATTCTTCATTTCTTCAACACTTTCGATCAATCTTTCCCTAAGACTTGTGTATTTTCATGGAGTTGATGGTTTTTTGTGGCCATGGTGGAGGTGATTAAGAGAAATGATGGTGGAATGGATTTCTGTACAATCATGAATAGAGCCATGGGAAGGTAAAAAGTTGTGCATAAGGAGTGGGGGGAAAGAACGACTAAGTGTTGCATTTAAAATTTTCAAAAAATGCACATGGAAGGGATGAGTGAATTTTTATGTCCCTAACATCCCTAACCTCAAATTTACCTGAGAGACATCAATTTTCATGGTGTGCTAAGTGACGACACATGACACTTAATCTGACAGTAGGGGATTTGAGCACAAGGGCTTGACAAACACCTAGGGGCTAGAAACTAGTCATATGGGTGACCATAGGTCTCCCATAGGATCTGGGAACTTTTTTCAAGTTTTTACATCCCTCACCTCAAAGGGACATGAGGGACATCAGTTTTCATAGTGCACCTTAGCCTGACACTTGGTACTTGATCCAACGGTAGGGGATTAAAGCTCCACAAGCTCATGAGGGCTGACATGTCAAGTATGAAGGTCACATGAGGGTCCTAAAGGTCACATGGGGGCTGGGAAAAATTTTCCAAGGTTGGTTTACTTGACCTCAGGGACATCAGGGACATGAAATCCCACCAGGCTCCTAGTGTTGACACGTGTCCTGTCGAAATTTGACTAGCTCCTGAACTGCCTTTGAGAGGGAAAATTAGAATGATGATAACTTGAGATCTCAGTGGAGTTTCTTGGTGAAATGTTATATGATCCTAAATTTAAATGGAATTTTTAATCCAATGGTGGGAATCTCATGTCTTTATTCAACCATATGTTCCATGAAAAATCATATTTGTGATTTGAGACTCCACTTGTGCTTGAGAAAAACTACCTGTAAATCATATGCTTCAAGGTGTTGTGAAAAATATAATTTCACAAACATGTAGGTCTTTTAATCCTCTTTCTAGATATTTTTTGGTTTACTTTTAACTCCATCTGGAGCTCCCTGAATATTCTTCTAAAGCCCGACAACTATTTTAGGCCTGTGTACTACCTAGGCTTATGAACCCTGTTTTTTACTGAGACTACTCCAATTCTTTCAAAACTTCCCCAAAAATTCCAAAATCATTTAATTGACGCTCTAATTTCTTCCATTCACCTCCATGTTTAATGTTTACCTTCCATTTTTTTCCAGGGGGGTTGATCTAGTCCTGGGAAGGCCATTGATAACCCTCCCCAATACTGCCAGAAAATAGCATCTGTTTAGAACTCCTTAAAATCACCTAGGGGAAAAATTTGACATCAAATAGGGGGTGACTAGACTGACTAATTTGACCTGGGTGCCTAAGAATGATAAAACATGAAAATTTTGGCACAAGGGTATAGTTGTCGTGTTGGGAAACATCCAATTTCCCTGTTGCACATTTACACGATAATACATCCTATATCATTTTCATCAAATGAAGAGTTGTGAGATCATTCCAACTGGCCTCGACTTCAAATGATTCTCCCATCTCATCCTCATAATCAGACACTTCCACATCCTCTTTAGACATTACCAAACAAGAATTACTTCCCCCACTAATAGCAACCACACAACCTTCCAATCCTCTAGTTGAGATTATTGTCATCCCTACCAAGATTAAATATTCTTGATCAAAATATAATACTCTTGGTAAACATCCCCAAATGTATCTCATGCATCCTAGTAAGAATTTAGGTCTTCCCTCTTATCAACTATCCAATGTTACAACATCCATCCCAGGAGCACCCCTATCTATTTTAAGGCCAAACCCTTCATGTAATACATCTCCCAATGATCAATCCAAATCCAAAAAATCTAATACCCCTCCCAAATTTGATTCATCTTCTAAGACATCTAACTCACCCATCGAATCTACTCCTTCCCCTAAATCCAAGTCAAAATCTCCTACCAAACCTCATAAGAAAAAAATATCCACTACTTCTATCAAATCTTACACAGAGACTCTTAGAAATTTAATTCAAACATCTTCCATCACGCTTCCACGTATCAATGACTTTAACCTAAATAGTAGGAAGCCATCATGGTTTGATCCTAATTGCATTTGCACTTATCACCACACCCCAAGTCATGAAACTGAGCATTATAAGGCCCTTTAAACCATCATACATGATCTTATTAAGGAATATGATTCCCTCATATATGGGGATCCTCCTTCTCCATCCACCACAACCAATCTAATTCATATTCCTACATCTTCATTCAACAAATATCCTCCTTCATCCAAATCATCCCTTATCATCTCTCCTCCACATATCAGGCCTCATAAAGAGGTCCCTCCCTTGTTCATTGATATGGTTTTCCTTTCTAATCACCCTTATGATTCCCAACCATCTATCCAATCCAAATCCCAAAATTATCATCGACATTCCCTCCAACAACCCCATCTAATCTTCGTCGACATCCACTAGCTCATCTACATCTTAGTTGACCAACACAATCTCTTTCGCTAGGGTAGAATCCTCCCCTTTTTATTGATCCTTTCACATCTTATCCACATAAATTCATCCCCATATCCATCAAATATATCCCTTAACATTGGGGGAATTAAGTCTAGGAACGGTCCACTTCCAAATTAATTCCTTTCCATCCTTGACATTAGTCTTGTTTACCTCATCCAATCTTATCTAATTTATCTACCTGCCATCATATCTTCATCCTAAGCCCACTTTTATGGCCATTTTATCATATCTCAAGATGCATATCTCTCACTTCCTCATTTTCTAGGTATTGTGCATATTTTTATCTAACTTATATAATCTTATTTAATCCAAATCTTCTTATCTATTCTCCTCGTTCAAATTCCACCTTTATGGCCATGTTTGTGCCTCTTTTGGGGCACCATATTTCCATATTTTTTATTCTAAGTCCACTTTGTGGCCAAATTTTTGCCTCTCTCAGGGCACCACATTTCATTGAAGTCCACCCTTGTGGCCATATTTGTACCTCTTTTAGGGCACCATATTTTTCATCCTAATTCCACCTTTGTGGCCATATTTGTGCTTCTCTCGAGGCACCATATTTTTTCATCTTAAGCCCACCTTTTGTGGAAATATCATCTCATTAGGGACGCATGTTTTTCTTTCTTCCTTTCTTTTGAAAGGTAGTGCATAGTTTCCATCTCATATCATCTTATATATACCATCTCTATCTCATTAGGGATGTATATTTTATTCTCTTCCTCAAGGGTAACACATAACTTTTACCTTCACTCATCTATCTTGTCGAATCCCATATTTTTAAATCTTTCATCCTTAAATTCGGTGACCTTGTCCTCACTCTAGAAAGGATCCAATGTGGAAAGTTTTCCCCCAACTAGATTGGACCATTCATTATCACACATAAATATGGGTTGGGAGCCTATCATTTGGCCTCCCTTGATGGAAATCCAGAAGTGGAACAATTTAATTCATAGCACTTGTGACTGTTCTATTGTTATCATGTCTACCAATTAGCACTTAGTCATATCCTTAGATCATCCCTCCATAATTAACCTCTTACATCTATCATTATAATGATTTAGAACTATGTGGTCTACCGCTACTTTCCTCAGCATGACCTTAAATATGGGCACCATGGATTTGTCCATATAAGTTTTCCTTATGGATAATTTCCCCCTTTTTGGTGAGGACTATGTGATCATTACATCCATCACCCTCTTTTTTACCTCTTAGAACCATGAAAAGGGGTCATGGGTGTCTCTTGTATATTCATTATCCCCTGTTAAGTGGTCTACCTAACTAGTCCCAACTCTTCCCCATGTTAAAATAAAAATTCATGAATACTCTTATGAAAATTCAAAGATATAAAAAAAAAATCTCCCTCGAAGGATAATTATTCAAAAAAATTTTTTATTAAGTTAAATCAAGTAAAGAGACTGATCCCTTAAAGGATGGCTATCATGTGTATCACTCTTGCCATCTATATCATATATGTATGAAGTATACCATACCCTCAAATGATGGCTACTCTTTTTTATTATGGAATCGAAGGATTCTCGTATTGATCAATCTTCTATTTTATCAGCATCCTGATAAATATTCCCACATTAATGAGCTTTCTTCTAGAAAACTTCCCACATTGATCAGTTTACTCTTTCCCCTTCCCAGAGTTGGGGTATATATTTAGGGAACACCACTTATGGATAACCCTCTTCCTATGTACAAGTTACATCACAAACCCCTTTTTTGTGTCAACTTTAGGTTTATGAGTTCATTTTATCCATGCCTCTTTATGATCTTTTATATAACTAACTATCATTGGTTATGTGTTAACTCCTATTTTGGTTGTATGTGCCTTGAATTACCTAGATCCCCTTCTTGTTTACTTCCAATGAAATTGGAAGAATATTTTCATCTCACGCTCCTTCATATGATGTAGCCTCATTCATACCCTTTTTTCATATCTATTGTCTCATCTATCATCTGATTACTGCACCTTAAGTCTACTGTTGTGGCCATCTTTGTGTTCCCTCTCAAGGCATCGTATCACACATTTCTTATCTCACCTTTTTTTCCATATTTATGCTCTTCTGCTAGGGCACCATTTCATCCATATCTCATCTCAAGTACACATTTGTGGCCATATTTGTGTTCCCTATTGGGACACTATACCTCATCTTTTTATATTTCACCTCCTTGGCCTTTACTGTGCCCTTTATTGGGGTACCATTATTTCTTTCCTCATTTGTTTTGTGTCCTTATCTAAGGAATCATCTATGTTTCTCTCAAATTCCACCTTTGTATCCATATTTACTCCCCCTTGGGGCATTTTATATCACTTTTTTGTATTTTTTATTTTTGGCCATTTTCGTGCCCTTTGCTGGGGCACCATTATCTCCATCCTTATCCTTTGTGGATGCATACCCATTTTTGATTGATTCCTCATGTACAAAGTATTTTGAATTATTTTTTCATTTGGTTGTGTATAGTTTGATGTTTTGCTATGACCCATTGGTACTCACATCTCACATCCATTCGATAGGTTTCCCATTGTATTTTCTAACTCACTAGTCTATAGAACATTGCCACCATATCCATTGAGACTGTCCTTTGTTCCCTACTGATGTGATATCATAATATCCACCATAGGTTCTATTTTTGTGTAAATATTTATTTCTTAGGTCATCTTTCCTTTCTTTATCATTTTACCCATATTTCTTCTCCCACCCACCCTTCAACGTATACCTTTTTTAAACTTGTCATTGATTTCCCTTTACATTATCAATCCATATTTTTAGGGGGAACTCATCAATAATATTCCATTAGTCTTCATCCTACTCTTTATCTCTCATCATTTTTGTCACATGTCTTGCTAAGTGCAAACCACTCGACAAAAAGGGGCAAATGTAGACACCAAAATTTCATATTGCTACACTTGATTGCCCATGTGTACATTTTTTTCCACCTTGGTCCTAGCTAGACCCCTTTAATTTAATTCACTTTATTTATTTAAATGGCCATCTACTATCCCATCACCTTTAATTATTAGCTAATTCTTGTTAATTAACCTAAATTAGCTAATTACCGCTAATTATCTTTCTTTGGGATGATTGTATCCATAACCACCTAAATCCACATCACTACACTTTTTATAGTTTTTTTCCTACCCATATTTATCTCTTATCTACCCATGAAACTTCCCTAAACAACCCTTACCTACCAACATGCTTTAAAGCACTTATCCCAATCCTTAAAATCCCCATATCTTGAGTAAATAAGTGAATTTATTACTCTTAGAAAGGGTTTTCAGAATTCGGTGGTGACTCATCTAGGTCACCATCGATGCTATTAAATTACATTCACCCCCTCTTCTCAAGGCATGTATGCTAATATTTAAGATTTATTGTGAATTGCAAACCTTTTCTTGTGCCTGAGCATCCCTGCAACAACTACATACCTCTTGGATCTCCTTTCAAATTGCTTACATCACTCGTGAACATCCTTGTTGAGATAACCTTCATTTTATTTTTTTTATTTAGTTAGTATCATATTATCGTTGTCTTCTTTTCATCTAACTTTTTGCAAGACCAAATCATCTCCAAAGGCCTCATTCAAATCTTGTCCTTTCAGCCATTCTTTTTGTAGGTTCCTCATCCGACTTATCCATCCTCGTATTTATTTTGCACTGCCTTGGTTGGTACCAATCAACCTAGGTTTCTGATGACCTAGCCCTGTGTCTTCATCCTTTTCTATTTCCTGACCTTCTTCAATGTTTATTTATACCCTATTACTATTTTTAGTTCTCATCTCTTTTATTTAGATTCTCTATCACTCCAAATCTCCTCTACCTATCATTGGTCACCACCAAATAAACATAGTCACCATCGACCTGAGCCCTATTTCCATTCAATTCCTCTAAACCTATTCCTTTTTGTGTATTTTCTTCTTCCATATCTTAGATTTGATTATGTAATTTTTTGTTAGCATTTACAGGTCTCTGTCATCATCAAACCCACATTCAGATCATTCCAGATCTACATTTCATCTATTGTCCTATTCCTCTACTCAGGTAATCGTCAAACTACTCCTCTATAGCTTTCGTTTTTGTTGACCCTACCAGGTGACTTTATTTTATGTCAATTTAGATCATATTTGTATGTTCCTTACATTTCTACATTTTCAATTTATGTGTGCCTCAGATACTACATATTATCTTATTTATTATCATTGTTTTTATCCTATCTTATCAAGCATGTGGGTTGACATCTACCAATGAATTTTATGCTTCTTAGAATAGACTTCATACGGTAACCCCCACATATATCATCTAATCCATTTTCCTCTTAGTTATTCTTGTCTTGTAGGTTCATCAAGCTAGTAGCAAGGACATTCACTTTACACCCGTTCCTCCATCCATCACACATTTGAGGTACCTTAAACCCTCCATTTTCTAATTTATTTAGTTTTATTTAGTACTAGATCATCAAATTTAAAAGGAACAAAAAAATTAGATCAACATATAATGCAAGGTCATAATAATGGTCTATGTGTAAGAATCCAAACATCCCATTTCCCGTGTATAATTTTCATTCACTGTATGGCTCATAGAATGAATCTAGCATGCAAAATAATTAACAAATTTAAACACATAATAAAATTGGAATAACTTATTCGAGAGGTGCACAATTATTTCTACCAAAATCCTAAAAATTCATGGAATTCTAAATATTTGAAAATATTGGGTCTCATTGTATCAATCGGTTTGCAAGGTGTACGATGAGTATCCATCCTTGTTGGGAGAAATGTGGTAGAATCACGTGAAACTAGAAAAAAATCAATATTTGATAAATCATTTAACTGATATAGATGTATTTATGATGTTATATGGAATCTTTCCCATGTTAGATGAAATACATCCTTTAATTTAAATAATCCAAAGAAAGAAGTTTAAATATTGTTGATTTTACAAGTTTGAGGAAACATGTTTTTCCGGCTATAGGAAATATAAGACTACTTTATTGGGTGCAAAGTTTGAGAGTTGGAATAGTTTGATAATAATTAAAAGTAAAATTAACTTTATGGATCTCAATTTTTCTGGATAATTATGTGCTTATATATACAAATATGAGATACTCATGTGCTCCTTTCAAAGAGTAGATAATGGTAACATTGAGAAGTTAAATTTCACACAGATGTTCTTTGACCAGATTGTATCATTGACAAGGATAAAGTTAAGAGAAATTACAAATTCCCTTGTAGGATAAATAAGGGGGTGTTTCAGTAATGATGATTTTATTGAAGCAATGGCTATAGTAAATCCTTCATATTGGAATAATGCTCAAAATCAAAATTATTTATAGGATGACTACCACAAAATACTGGATACATTGATTAAACATATTTATAATCCTGTTCATATCAATGGAATGAATGTTCCATGTATTTTTAATAAGAATATGTGGGTTTATCAATCCCAAAAATTTACCTATACAATGTTTGATCAATTAAAATATTTATATAATCCCCTTTAGTGTGGAGCAATAGCTCAACTAGTGAAAAAAATTAGGTTTAACAATATTTTGTAGGAAACCATGAATGATTTTTTTCACTAGTTGATTTATGTCAAACAATGATTTTTGGTTCAATTAAAGATGAGATATTTTTCAATAGTTTTTCCTTAGTAAGTTCACAATTATGAAAGAATATTGAAAAAAATTGGAAAACTATTTGATAATTTACACATCGAGGTACAAAGTGAATAACTCTAAATATGACAGGGATTTGACAGTATGAAAGTTGATTAATGAAAGAAGAGGGGAAAATAACAATGCCACCAATGAAATAGATGAACCTATTGGAAAAAAGGATGGATCTCTTGCACCATTTAAATGTCGACAAAGTTAGATAAATGGATAAGTAAATCATATAGATGTTATAACATAAACAAATTGGAAAATTTCATTCATTAATATGTGATATAAATGTTCAAATAATATATTCAAATAGTCATTATATTGTTCAGATAATATCTTTTTCTTCAATATTTATTTACATTTTATTCAAAAAACATAATAAAAGTCTTATTAAAACCTTGATAATAATATTTTATTCTTAATAGATTTCATACAAGCATAAATCCCAATTAATGGAAAATCATTAAACTCAAAGTTACTATACTAATTATATTAGTCAAATATCCATGCAAGATATGTGTGGTTGTTAGGTTAAATATAATTCATTATTTGGTAAGGGATGTGTGTAGGGTTTAATTACTAACATAAGTTCAATAGATCATAATATAAGATGGAAACAAATAAATACCACTAGATATTCATTGAACAAAAATAGATGATTATATTAATAGTTGTGATACATACAATTCATGAATTAGTCTCATACACATCTACTGACTGTTCTTCTCTATTCTATCCTTTCTTCTCTTATCGATATTCTAATATCTTACATTTGTAAATTAATTTCATACACTACTATCATATGTTAATCTCTTATTACAATCATTTTAGGAAATAGTTGTAACATGCAAAAATTTATTAGTGGAAAGGTCTATTCATTAAATAGGTGAGTTTATTAATATAAGTGATTTGTTACAACAAATCACATATTAATTTTAGGATTATATTATTTGTTAGTTGTTAGTGGTTAGTTGTTGGAACAAATAACCAATTTAGAGTGAATGGTTATACTACCATTCTTATATATTTGTAACGTTTATGATTATGAGTTAAATGAATTTTTGATTGAGCTTATGCTCTTGTTAAATATGGGGTAAAACCCACATTTGGTATCAAAGATAGTTTTGAAAGGGCCCTCTCTAGTTTTTTCACTCCACCCATGCATTTTTTCATCATGTAGATTTAGAGAATGGGTGAGTGAATACCACAGACATCACAACAAACCCATTGCTTGTTTCCATGTTCATCCATTTGTTGTAGATCCAAAACTTTCAAGCACTCGATATGTAGAGTGGACCTCGTGTAAAAACCATTACTGGTTCGTTCACCCTTCTTGAAATTTGTTGGTGATGTAACAAAGAGAACCTCATGTGAAACAATTTTTCAGGAATCATTCACTTTCATCATCTTATTCTTTCCATTAATTTCACTCTTTCCACAGTTTTTCTTTCCATTTTGTTCACTCTTTCCACAGTTTTTCATTCCATTTTGTTCACTGTGCTCATTCCAAAAATCAAAAAAATAAAAATTAAAAAATATCAAAGTGAGCAGTAAAAGGAAAAAAAAATCAAATGCTAACTATGTAGAATATTCCCTTCCTAGAGCTCTCCTGAAATGATCTGACTCCCAACTCATTCAGTGTTATTAATTCCACACAATTCATTGAAATTTATTCTCTATCTCATATGCATCATACATTGGATTATTTTATTGATTAACATGTTGGATATCTACATTGGAAAACTCATCAGGGACATGTCATTCATCGGGTTACAATCTTTACATTTCCTGGAAAATCAAATCCATGAGCTCATTTTATTTGTCAAGATCCATCAAGAATACCACTTGGTGTTTCATTTGGAATTGATTATTAGACATGTTGATAAATAAAAATAGAATATGTAAAATAAGGAGGTAATTGAATGGATATGAAAGGAGATCATTGGTCGGTCAGTCCCTAGAACAAGATGTCGAAGAAAGGAGAAAGAAATAAGAAGTTGTATGTATTTTTGGAAATAAAAAATGGTAGGTCTGTTTTCTGTGCATGTTTTTGGATTATCCTTCACATAGTTACGAACTTGAACTAATCTCTTCTTGACCTCAATAATAATGAAGGTGTACCATTTCAAATGGTGTTTCAATCTCCATTTTTTTACATTCCTCTAATATTGTTTTCCTAAATCTCCAGTGATTTCCCTCAATGAAACTTCAACGACAACATCGTTTTGACATTCCATAGTTTAAAGATCACTTTGATCCACAAATGGAAAATACAATCTATAGTTGTGCCAAATAGATCATCTTCCTCTGCGTTTTCCACAACATGGGCCTATCATATCCTTATTTATGCTCCAAGATTCCTCAACTTCCATCTATAGACACCTAAATTCCACTTTTGCAATCTTATTTCCAAAAGAACATAAATCACTCTCATTCTTACCATTTCCATTATAATTAGTGATTTCCACTAATTAACTAACATTTCTTACCATTTTGGTTAATTAACAATACTTTTTTGATTACCTATCCTCTTTCACATTCAGGATGCCACTTTACGACACATCATAAGTCAAAATCCTCTTCCAAATAGACAATTAGCTTTTATTAGATAATTAAGCTTATTTTACCCTTGTTTTGGTCAATATACCCTATTATTGGCTCAAACCCCTCTTCCAACCATTCAAAATCACCCCATTTCCCTCCACAATATATTAGAAGGCTTCAAAATCTTATCCTAGCCTCCTAATTGACCATAAGTGGTTAATTAAGGCTCCTCACACCCTAATCACTTGTTAATTCACTAATCATCATTAGCAATCCTTAATCAAGATTACCAATTATTAATCTACTTTCTACTTTTATTCCCACATGCACCAAGATGCAAGTTTTCCACAAATAGAAAACTACAAAAAGGACTAAGTATCTACCCTTAAACTTTACACCATGCTTTGATTTGCATATCATATAAGAAATATGATTAATAGCCAAGCTCAATATTTACCTCAAGTCTTCAATGGGTTTAATAGATGGGTATCCAATATGACCTTGTAGTCATTGTTGGAGAGACCATTTCACCTCTCTTGAAGTAGAAAAAATCCAATTTGATTTCCCTCCTAGATCTAATTAGGTATTTTGTATGTAGAAATTCATCCTAAGTAGGCATGCTTTAGCTAGGATTGATTTATATCATGTCAATTGTTTCAAGCATTCCATTAAGATTTTATCATTGGTGTATCTATTGTTATATTCAATAAAGCATTTGTTAATTATACTATGTGGTGTTAGTATTGTTAGTTTAGCTTTGCTTTGGAAATTTTATTAGTCTTCATTTGACACGCCTGGTGGGAGCTTACCCCATCGCATTCATTTTTTAAAAAAATTAACTCATTTTCAAAGTATTTAATTTCAAGATTTCTAGATTAATTTCATATTCTAGATTAGTTTCAAAATTTCTAGATTAATTTCAAGTTTTATAGATTAGTTTCAAGATTAGTTTAAAGCTTTTTAGAATACATTTCAAAGTTTTGTAGATCAATTTTCAAATTTCATAGTTGTTTCAACTAGATTAGTAGTAGATGTTGCATTTTCATGTTCTTTTTAGGATCTAAATAGGTGAAGTTCTATCAAAATTCCAAAAGTAAGTCAAAGATTTGAGCTTTTTCAAGTTTTTCTTGTCAAAACATGTGTTTTTACCACCTACAAGAAGGTGTGTGCCCACACTCAAAGGGTAGCACTCACTCCCTCAAGGTCACATTTACACTTCACTGGACATGCATGCACTTCATTAATTTTTTTTCCTTTGTGTATAAGACACGTTGGTGCTTCAAAGTATGTGCTGACGCCTCTCTGGATGCGCATGCACAATTTAACTATGTGATTTTGGAAGAGGTGTGCTTATGCTCTTAAATATGCATTGATGCTACAAAGTGAGCGTTGATGCTTACAAGGACACATCACTGCACTAATAGGTACATTGGTGCTCGTAGGTAAACTTGACTCAAATTTGAAAATTTTGATTTTTGTTTCTTTATATTTCTGTCATTTTTCCAGGGTTTTTAGTTGTTATTATAGGATTTCAGATTTATAGTAGGTTTTCTAATGTTTTTACTTAGGGTGTGTTGAATAATTTTATTTCCATGCTTTGTATGAGTTTTGGATAAAGTTTTGTATGTTCTTCTCTTGCACCTTGTGTGATCTTGAGAATCAAAAGCATCTTTAAACCTTATTTTGCTTATTTTAGAGTAAGTAGGGAACTTTCTTGATTCATTTTTATACTTAAGGGAATAAACTTTCATTTTGGGCATGTATATGACCTTTTAGTTTAAGAGATTTCATTGGATAAATAATTAAGGCTAAGGCTTGTGTATGCTCTTCTCTTGCACCTAGTGTGATCTTGAGAACCAAAAACAACCTTAGTTATTCACTAAAAAAGGACTTGGATTAATTGGGAATAAAACTTGATTTATAAATTATTATGGTAGTTCTTTGATTTACAAGATTTTCATTGCTATATAGTTGGGTCACTTATTTTGTATACTCTCTTGTCACATAGTTAGATGATCTTGAGAACCAAAAATAACATTTAATTCTCTTTATATGATATTGTATATCTTTTTGGATAACTACTAACTATTTGTGTGTAGGACATAACACTTGTCAAAGAAAGGAGAACTCTCTTTAAACCAAACTTTAACATTCACGTGTGTTGTAGGTTACCAACGGTGGTCTAAACCAAATTGCTTAATCCAAAAGATAAGAATACACACCAACACATCATTCATCACACTATATTATAGGTTTCGGTTAAGAGCTACGACTCATTTTCTTAACTAGGAGAAACTTAATTTGACATAAGCCTTAAGACAACAAGAGGCATGCTCCTAAGAACCCCAAAGTAGTTCACACAAGAGTGAACCTTGTGAACAAAATGGGAGAGTGCACCAATACCCAATTTATTAGTAAGCCTTGGTGAGATTAAAGTCAAAGTTATTTCCATTATGACCCCAGTGAAAATAAAATAGAACACATTTATTGCTCACCGTATTGAAAGGGGTAAACTAAAGCTAGGATACTCCAAGGGTAACTCCTTGGAAAACTGATCTCATAGAAATAACTTGTGACACCTAGAGAGAGAATCCCTAGGAAATCTTGTGGCTTGGAGCCAATTTGTTTTTGACATTGTGTTCTATAGAGATCTCACAAAGTGACAACTTGTTTGGAGTCAAAACCTTGTTATTCAAACAAGGAGAGAGTCCATTTAAGTTGAAACTATGTGTTATTCATCATGAAAGCTACGATGTGTTACTTTGTCCTAGTTTTTCAGTTGTCCTAAGACAAGGTGAAACTCTGCGAAAGTTACACTTAGTTTGTTTCATCACCACTTGGTTTACACCCTTGTTTTCTTGTTTCCCATTGGGGAAAAAAGAATAAAAATATATGTGGATACCAATAGAAATAATGATTTTTGCCAATTTTGTAGTCTACTTGCATGAATATGTTACAATATCAGAATGCAATCGTTGAATGTGTGAATGGTACATCTTCATCTTCTAGTAGGCCCTTTGTCTGAAACCCATATTGAGACTCATTATCATTTTATTTAGATGATATCATCAATTTCTTCCTTTTGAGTTGTTACGTTGTCCCCATTATAGCCATACAATTTTGATATTTACGTCTTGTTTCCATTATGAAACTTGACCTAAATCTTTAAATTGTATTGTTACGTTGCTCGTACGCATAATAAGTCCTTGATATACTTAGACTTAGTTTTTGAATCATAGAATTTCCTTGAGTTTTTGTGAGTGTTGAGGTTACGTTGTTTGCATCAGGATAACATCATTTTGGTACTAAAAATATTGATTTCATTGCAAAGCATGATTCACATGCCCAAATAGTGTTGTTACGTTGCTCGCATTGCTAACTTACATTTTCAAAGACTTATGCTTTGTTAGTATTTAAAAATTGGTTATAGTATACCTAGTTAGAGGATTACATCAACACTTTCTTAGCATTTAGGTCTTGTTCAGTTTGAATTTGACTTAAGTGGTGATATTATGTTGTCACTATTTACTTTGAACCTATCTTGGAGTAAACTAGTGTTGTGATTAGATTTGAGTTTTATACATCATTGTATTGTCCTAGACATTTCTCATCGTGTATTACTTTGTTAGGGTAGATCATTATTTATTATTTGGTATCCTTGGATTCATATTAACTTATTGGATACATGACTATTTGATAGTTACCATTCTTTATAGCGAATTAGTGTCGTTACACTGCAAAACTTTACCTAGGGTCACTTTTAGTAAAAATTAGTAAAATATTTCATGTTATGCCCCCTATTACAAGAATGGGGTATCACAAGTTAGGAAACGATCCCTTTGGAAGTGAAACCCCTTTTTTGGAGGATAATATTATGATTAATTATAGTGGTGGTGAGGACAATTATCCTCATGCGGACATGGAATGACATCCCCCCCCCCACTTTGATGATTACTTGTTTTAAAATAAGCACGAGGTCCTTTTATGTGTCATAGAAATAGGAGCCGAGTTACCTTCTACATTAGAACCTTCTCTTATTTATCTCATGGTTAATGGAGAAGAATAAATAAACCATCCTCATCACCGTATTAATGAAATATTAAATCTAGGTCATGCCTCTACTTCTCGATGAAAGAATGATGAGGAGATACCATTTAAAAATGATAGAGACTACCACATACTGTTACAACACATTATGAAGACCATGTGGAACATGCTCATCATGAGAAACCCCCTCCACATGAAGATCATAATGAAGTACCCACTTTAGAAGTAACCTTAAAGAAACAGGTGAAATATCTTAATCGCCAATCAAGAAGTTTAGCCTCGCACGTAAACAAGGAATAACCAAAACCTTTGAAAAAAATCCATACCAAAGGCTAAACCTGAGGCTTCATACCATGAGTTCCAAACAAATATTCCTCATCAAGAGACATAATAGGACCCCTTTGAGGAATTATTTGAAAATAATATAGGTGGTAATACACCTAGATTTAACCCTTCATATAGGCCAACGCCACCCACACAAGACCAAATCTTCAATCAAGAGTGGTCCACTATGAAGAATGCCCTTTTAGAATTGTAAGAAGGAAAAAATGGTAACAACGAGAAATACTAGTTCAATGAATTTTGCTCTTATCCATTTGATAGAGCCATGTTACAAGTACCTTTCCCATGACATTTTTATTGTCTAAAGTTTGATAAATATAAGGAAAAGGGTGACCCCCGAGATCATATCAAAGAATTCTATATGGCATGTCAAGAGGTCATGTATAATGATAACTATCGTATTTGCCTCTTCCCACGGAGTTTAGGAGGACATGCGCTAGAGTGGTTTTTACACATCCCCAAGGGATCTATCTCTACATGGCCAGAACTAGAGGAACATTTTTTACATCACTTTTCTTTTAATATAGAGAGTGATGTCACCATGCTAGATATATGTAATACAAAACAAAAAAATAATGAGAACTTCGTTGTTTTCCTACAATGATGGAGAGGGTTAGCTAGTTGCTTCCCTTGTTCCATACCTAAAAAATAGCTAATAAATATATTTTTTCCCAACCTTCACCCTAACATTAAATTCCAATTACAAATTCATTATAGTAACACATTCAAAGAAGTGATTGAAAAGGGGAGTCAAATCAAAAAATTGTTATTAGTTAGAGGGACCCTACAACCCTTTTCACGCAATCATAATAATTCCAAAATCAATGAATTTATTTTTTTGCTCCTAATAAGAAAAAAAACATTGTTGGTGATGGAATAATAGATTGTAAATGAGTACAAGCCATTCAAAACCATGCTCCTTTGAAGATTGCAAAGGGAACTCTTCCTACGGAGTGTAAAACTCATGCTTTTACCCCTTTATCCGACTCAATATCATCAATACGAAAGAAGTTAGAGGTTTTCAACATGGTTCAATATCTTGAAATAAAACCTTATGGGGATGATGCACCTAAGCCATCATGGTTGAGGGAAAATGATTTTTATAGATTTCATCACATTAAAGGTCACAAAATTGACAAGTGCTTGAAATTAAAAAATTATATTAAGGAATTAATCGAAAGTGGTGATGTAGAAATATATTCTACTACCCCTACCAAATCCCCAAAAACAAACATGGGGATATTCAAAGAACCTTTTCCCAAGCATAAAGGAAAGGAATAACAAGATCAGGGACAATCGTCTTAAAATAAAAGTAGCAATTTTATATCAAATACAAACCCTTTTGATGCCTTAATAAGTTGTGTTGATTTTATTATTGAAGATGTGAACATGATCAATATTAAATCAAGGGATTGAACCATAACAACGAGATGAGCTTTCTTGGCTATATCGGAACCCTCTCCCCTACTCCTCAAAGCAGTCATTATACGTGTTAGAAAAATTAGAGAAGAACATGGATAAAATATCAATCTTATACCTTCTTAAAATTTTTAGCATCCATAAAGACATTCTTTATAAGACGGTATAGGGATTAGGAATATCTGTTGATGTTGACCCAACACACTCATAAGAAATGGTTTCCTAGACTGCTCCTATGGAACATATAGCCTTCAGTCCAACAAAAATCCTAGATGAAAATACCTCCCATAACTTACCCTTACACATTAAATTCATAATCAAACATAAGAAGGTCAAAAGAGTGCTTGTGGATGTTATACTAGGTCTCAATATTTGTACTCTTAAGCTAGTGTGACAATTAGGGTGCACAAAAGCTGATTTGGAGAAAAAGGTCATCACCATAAAGGTGTATGAAAATGAAGAGTGATAATAAGTTAGTATGATCACTTTCTCACTGGAACTGGGGCCTCTAAACCATGATACAAAGTTCCACATTTTAGATTTGGAGTTCCTTTATAACATAATGCTTGGTCGCCCATCGATTCATGCCATGCAAGCCTTATATTCAACATATCATCAGTGTTTAAAGATACACCATGAATGACATAAAATTACTATACAAGGGGATCCCCAACCATTTTCTCATTGTAGAGCATTGTTGGGCTATTTTCCCACCATTTATGAGTGTCCTTCTATGGAGATAATTATTCATGTTCAATCGAAGGTCCTCACTTCATGAGTGGATCCATATACCTTGTCTCCCAATGAAAATAGTTCTCGCATCAGAAAATCCTTTCCCTGCATGGGAGATGAAGGTTAGGCCAAGTGGTTGTGGAGAATATGATCTGCAGTAATCCCTTCTAGTTTGCATAACATTACCCTATGTCTAACAAAACACATGAGTAGGCCATGTTACAAGATTTCAAAATATCAGAGGGAGCCGATTACCTTTTAATGCTTTCACTCATGGGGGATTCCTAGCAGATGAAAGGATACTCAAAGATTATTGTATTTTTTCTTGAAGATGATGAATTGGCTCTGTGTTACCAATCACCCTAGGTATATTATCCCCAATCAGAATGATGCTTACTATGGGGTATAAAAAACATGGTTATGACAAGCTATGCAATGAACAAGGTATGACTGAAATCCCTACTCAATACCTCATCATGCATAATAGGTAAGTATAGATGTTGGCATCCATCAATATAAATATCACTCCTCAGAAGATCGAGGACACCTCTTCTAAATGCAAGAGGATAGTATTGTATGAAGGTGAAAGAAAAATAGAATTCTTGGTGTAGTCTTTACAAAGACGTTGCCTCCATGAACCTATTTTCTAATATGGTTGTCCTAACCATAACCCCCACCGTATCCTCTTATAAATCAGACACTAAACCTCATTTACCCATCACTTGTGAATTGGAACCAATAATAACATGTGTCGATTGATGTATTTCAGAATGATGAGGCTATTAGTAAGTTCCTTTGTATTTGTGACAATATTCCCTAAACATTACCACAAGAAAGGATTCTCCATTTATCTCAACGCATTTACATGACTTCTAGAGAGGAGGAAGATTTGTGTGGTCACTTCAAGTAATAAAAGTAAGCAAGGGAAAAATTCCTATAAAAAAGCCTTGCGGAAAGAAAATTTTGAAGTCCTATAGTAAAAACCTCTTTGAGGTGCACTTGTAGACAAATAAAGTAGAAAACCCACATGGATAATATAGTTGACCCACTTCACAGATGATGATATCTTTGAGACCACCTTTGGTATAAAAGGATCTTAATCTCCCCCCTAATGCTACGTGTATGGAAGATGAGTCCAAGTTACTAGTGGAGGAGACAATAGATGTCAGTATTGGCACATGGAGGAGCTTTCTCGAAGTGGTTAAGTTGTGAGATTCACTCTTAGCTCAAGAACAAAAAACTTTTACAAGGACTTTTGAGATAATTTTTAGATATCTTCACTTTTTTTTACACAGACATGCCAAGACTTGATCCTACATTAGTGGTGCACAATAATCTTGTTGTACACACAAATGCCAAGCCAATAAAGACAAAATCTCCAAAAGATGTATCCTCGGGCATCACCTTGACTTGTTAAAGTAGAGATAGAAAGATTATTAAAAGTAAGATTCATCAGGCCTATTGAGTATTCAGAGTGGACCTTCTAATGTGCTACCAGTTCAGAAAAAGATTCCTATCGGTATCAGAGTGTGTACCAATTTTTTAGATATTAATAAAGCTTGTCCTAAGGATGACTTTCCTCTTCCCAACATCGACATGATTGTCGATTCGACAACTAGTTATGAGATGTTATCACTCATGGATGGATTCTTAGGATATAACCAAATAAATATTACTGAGTAAGACTAACATAAGACAAATTTTACTACCCCATGGGGGACATTCTATTATCAAGGCATGCCCTTCAGCATCAAGAATGCAGGTGCTACCATATCAATGGGAAATGACTATCTTATCTTTCATGATATGATTAGTGACATCATGGAATATTATCATAGGATTCCATATTGGAAAAATCCAGGACTCAGAGAAGAGCACCCAAAAATTGTGTGACACATCTTTCAACATTTAAGGGATTACAAGGTTTGACTAAACCTTAAAAAGTGTGTCTTCGGCATGTTATCTGGAAAAATACTATGAGTCATTGTTTCATGGATAGGAATTTAATTAGATCTTGACCAAGGTTGTCTACTATAAAAAAAATTCCTCCTCCTACCAATATCAAAAAACTACAAAGCTTACAAGGAAATATCCAAACTATTAGAAGGTTTATATCTCAGCTTGTAGATAAAGTTTCACACCTTTACGCATCTACTCAAGAAATATGTTAGTTTTCACTGGGGACCAGAGAAGCAACAAGTATTTTCTTTTCTCAAAGACTATCTAGCTAAACCTCCTATTCTAATGCCACCCATGGTAGGTGAATCCTTGTTACTTTACATGTCTACCATGAACTTTGTAATTGGGGCACTATTGGCCCAGTATGACAAGGAACATAGAGAAATTTTTTTATACTACTTAAGCTGAACGTTGGTAGCTTACAAGCTCAACTATCCACATATAGAAAAGGATTTCTTGGCTGTAGTTTTTTCCTTCCAGAAAATACATCATTATCTACTTAACAAAAAAATCAAGCCTATTTCAAATGTTGATCCACTAAAATACTTGTTGTAAAATCCCACACTCACAGGAAAGATGGCTAATTGGATCATCTTACTCAACAAGTTTGACATTGAGTATGTACATCAAAAGTAAGTGAAATGACATTTTTTAACATATCAACTAGTAGAATATCCACTACAAGGTACTGAATATTTTAGTCTAGAACTCCCAGATACATCTATGATGTACCTCAAGGAATCTATCATATGAAAACTATACTTTCATGGCTTATTTACCTTTTATAGTTTAGGTGTCAGAGTTTTGTTGATCACTCCTATGGGAGACTTGATCCCTTAGGCGTTCTAACTTAGGTTCCCACACACAAATAATATAGTGGAGTATAAGGCCCTTATTATAGGGATGAATCTATCTATTAAGTGGGATATTAGATGAGTAAATTGCATTGGTGATTTCATGCTTATTATAAAACATGTCATGGATGAATACATAGTTAAAGATGAGACACTTCTTCCATAAAAGAGAATGGTTGATTATTTGAAGGAGTTATTAGAGAAGATTACATTTCAAAAATTTCCATGAGAACAAAATAAAGAAATAGATTTTATGGACACAATAGCTTCCATGTTGAGCATCCCACCTGGGAACAACGATATGTCATTCTTTTTTTATCAGCTAGGAATGCTAGCATATGACATACCAAAATCTTGTTTGGTATGCAAAGTTGTTGGTCCCTTTTCCCCGTGGTACTATGAAATCTTTAATAAATTTCATAATTGAACCTTTCCTGCAAATATTTCTCATACCAATAAACGAAACCTCATTGAGCGTATATCCCACTATACCTTACTTGGGGGAACCCTATTTCGCTGAGGCTATGATAGGAATCTGTTACGCTATTTAAATTTGGAAATCCCTCCTATCAATCAAAGAGGTGCATGAAGGAATTTGTGGGACTCATACTAATGGTATTGACTTGGAAAATAAAAAATTCAGAATAGACTAATATTGGCCTACCATGAGGAATGATTACTGCAAACACGTGAAGAAATTATTGGATTGTCAGAAGTACGAAAATTTGATACATGTGCAAGTGCAATCCTTACAGCCTATCATGACTCCTTGGTCATTCTAAAAGTGGGGTCTCAATCTTATAAGTAAGCTTAACCATGTATCTTAAGATGGCCATATATTCAATATCACTGCAACTGAATACTTTAAAAATGGGTAAAGGTTGTTCAACTTACCTATGTTGAAGGTGACTAGATATATAAATTTATAATGAACCATATCATTTGTCGATACGGTATCTCCTCTGCCATTGTAGATGACAATGGTAAGTCATTTAAAAATAAAACTTTGGAAGTGTTATATAATAGTTTTCAAATATCTCTCAAGTTTTCAACCCTTTATTACCCTCAAGGTAATGGGAAAGCTGATGCTTCCAATAAAACCCTCATCTATATTATGGAGAATATGGTGAATAAAACATGTCGTAACTAGAATTTATAGATTCACCACGCCCTCTAGGAATTCTAAACATCTATCCACACTCCTAAAGGTGCCACTCCACACTCTTTAGTATTTGGAACAGAAGCAATGCTACCTCTAGAGATTGAGATCCACTCTTTGCATATCAAGCTCAGAGATTTCCTGAATGAGGAGGACTAAAGAGTAGCTTGACTGGAAGAGTTGGAGCTATTATATGAGAAAATAATGCATGCCCTCAACCACATTAAAGTGTATCAGGCTCAAGTGCAAAAAAGCTAGAATAACAGAGTGACACCTCATCAATTTTAGGTAGGATACCTAGTGTTAAAAGAAAATCAATTTAACACCACAAAGGACCGAAAATAGAAGGTAAATTTTGAGCCTAATTGGATAGGGCCATATGTTGTGGTTTCTAAGTTCGGTTTAGGAGCTTATAATATTTCTTACTCAGATGGGCAGGAGCTTCAGGGACCCATGAATGCAAAGAATCTTAAGCATTTCTATGCTTAGGCATGGGGTCCCTAAAATGTCAAAAAATAGTAAAAAAGTATAAAACTAGAAAAAGAAAAGGAGTAATAAAATGGTGCATCCAATAGTGAAAACCACGTAATGGTGACACTTTGTACAAGTTACTTAATTGAAACTAGTTTCTACTACCATTGGAGGGTCCGTTGTTCACAATCATTTTAGGTCTAGGAGTATGATATCTTTGTTCTAAGTTGGTCTTTCCCTTCGTGTGATTCCCTTCTGAGCCTTTTCTTGTTTTCCCTGATCTTTTTGATCCTAAATTTTTGTGTGAAGAGTTTGAATTTGAATATTCCCATCTCACACTGGGGAAAACTTCACATCATCACTTCTTGCACATAACACATGGAATTTTTCCCTTGTACATCACATATAACGTTGGGGCATCCACATTTTTTGTTTCTTTGCACATTTTCTTTGGAACGTTTTGTAGAAAAGAACCAAAAACATTCATATAACCTTTTTAAAAAAAATATTCAAATATGCTTCATAGGAAACCCCTAAACAATACAAAAATTTCCAATGATAATGCCAAAAAAACAACAAAAAATGTGTCAAAACTATCCTACAAAAACAAGGTAGTAGTTTGCTTACTTTTAGTTGTTGGTTTGTATGATTTTTGATTGCATTGTGTTTTCGTATAGTGTGTTTTAAATTGGATTAATTTTCTTACTTAAATTTATTGTTACTTTAATCTATTAAACATTACATGGGGTTCATTTTATCTTGCATACTTATAGATAGTTGTGTTTCTTTGATTAGATTTGATTAATTTGTACTTGTTGTTTTCTTGTACATTTTGTTGTCATTTCATCATCATATCATCTAACATCACATCTATACATCACATATCAATAAAGGCTAAGCTACATAATCATGAGAATGAAAATTAAACATGTATGCTAAGATAACATCATATAATATCATAAATAGGGGCAAGAGGGACCACCTTTTTTTCCCCCCACGAACATAAATCACAATAAAAATGTGGATTAAACATGCTAACTCATGCATAAAATGTCATAGATAAAACACAAAGTATCTCTTCAACATACAAAGTGATATCATCATATGCTATATCATGATTTAACAAAATATGATACAAAAATAAACATACAGAGAAAACATGATATCTCATAAAAGAAATGTGATACATTGGTAATCCATCAATCATCATGCATCATCATAAATATCAAATGTTCATAATCAATGCATCTCGATACGAGTCAGATACAAAATTCCATCATGGGCATGGGTTAAAACTATGTCTTCACCAAGAGGCATAATAAAAAACAATATATAACACACATCTATACAAAAATGATCCTTCATCACGAGGTATGATAAAAAATAGTATATATAAATCCGTAAAAAAGTATGCCTTCATATCGAGGTGATACACCAAAAATATACAAAATTGTACATCAATAAGAGAGTCAACCACATATACCACCCTCTATGGGAATTCCTGGTCTAGTTCAGCTATTAGGTGGGGGAATTTGAGGTGATGGACATGTAGAAGGCACTACACCACATTGTGCTGACCCATGCTGCTCTGAAACCTATTGTCCTGAAGGACCCTGTACGGATCGTGTTGATTGCGAGGGCCTCTCTGATCTACAATGAGACAAGCTCCCAATTATTTTACTATAATCAGGAGCTCTCTACTCATCCATGATGGCTGCATGAAAATGTATCCTATAATATGTAGCCTCAGATGCTAGGGAGGCACTCTGACTAATCAAAATTTATACTCCTGAAGTAGTACCTACCTACTGAAGCGTACCACACTCCACTCTCACACTAGATAGATCTATCTGTAACTGGTCTCTATCTAATAAATCCTAATCCCTCTCTACGGTAACCCTATCCCACTCTATCCTGATATGATCTCTCTCTACACTAACCTGGTCTATCTTTGTAATGGCCTGATCCCTCTCAGTTATAATCTGAAGCTATAGGGCTATCACCTGTTGTAACTGTTGCTACAAGGTAGCCACTTTCCCACCAACCAGTACATCCTCCTCCATATCTTCTCCACCCCCACCATCTCATCTGTCTCCTACTAGACTATGTGGTGGTATCATGTGAGGGGGTGATGGAGGTTCCTACAATGGTGCCCATAATGGAACTTGAAGGGGAATTCGTGGTGCAAACACGTGTGACTGCATCACTACTTGATGCTACACTAACACCTACTATTGAACCAACACTTGATGTACTGGTACCCCTATTTGTGGCCCTCCCTATGGTCCTACCTATGTACCTACCTGTGCCTGTACCCTAGGATTTGGGCCTTATAACCCTTGTGATGTTGTATTTAGTACCTCATATGGTAGTACTCTAGCATACCACCCTGCATAATCTAGGGTCATCCCTGGATCCGCTATCTATGCTTGCTACACCCAAGGTTATGGAATCACTTGTAAGAAGCTGGTACGATCTCATCCTAACCTGATTAGGGGCCTTATATGAAAGGTCTCTCTGTATCTGTACCCATACCACACCTCATCATCAAGAATCCCCTAGATGAGACCAAAATACTACTCGACCCTATCCACTCTATACCAATCAATGATATAACTCATAACCCCAATAATAAAGTGATCAACAGCTATAGTACTCAACTCTTCCGCATCCTGAGGCCACTAATATAACCTATATGGCCTCCATGTAATCATATGAGGCTAAACATCATAAAAGCCTTACCTATAATAATATGTGTCTCCTATGTGGCTACAAATATCATCTCCATCTAGAACCTAACCCATGATAGATGTCTCATTGACAACTCGAGCTCACAATGCTCCTACGATGCATCCAATGGCAATATGATCCCAAACCCATATCTATAGCAAAGTGGTAGGTCCCACAGTCTTTTGACCATGGTAAGCTATCAAATAAAAATATGCATACAAGTGAGCTACTATACAATGTCTCTGGTAGTAAACCTCTTCCTGAATGAGGTTGTGAATCACTCTAATAAGGCCCAAAGGAAACTAAGTATTGGTCTTGTTAGACAACAAGATGTTGCTTACAAGATTTAATAGAAATACGGGAACCTATCTGAGCTGCTAATTTGACATACACCTGGTAATGTTAATGGACATAACCCAATGTGTTATGTCTATCACTCTAAACATCTTGAATACGCTCTATCAAATATGGTCCTGGCATTCATCATAAGTAATCAACCAACCCTGGATAGGAACTCATAAAATACTTCATACATACTTCAAAGTGACTTCTTTGAGCCAGTGCATCCATAGTAGTGCCAAAATGCCCCCTAAAGCATTAATGCCCTCATATTTCTAGCATCCCCTTTTGCATGTCAACACCCAAATTCATGTGCTAGTGTGCTTTAATTTATCCCAACCCTCTAACATGCATGAGCACGCCTCTCATAACACCAGCATGCCCTTCCACCTATGCTTAGGCTTATATGTATTTTTAAAAACTTTGCATGAGTGTGCCCTCTATGACACTAGAGAGGATGCATATTTACAGGATAAGAACCAATGCACCCCTGTGAATTCATACGCACTCCAAGGGATGCACTGACACTTTTAGGCAGGGTTTCTACCCTAATTAATGCCTAATATATGTAATTTAAATGCTACAAAAGGAAAAAGGTAAAAATTTCAACTTTGTGTACCTATAGGCCATCCCTAGGAATTCTCACGTAGTCTTGAACATGATCTACATGGTGTTTACAGTTTTGTACCCTTTCCATTTCCTCTTGTAGGTCATAGTTCAATCAACAGTAAAGAGGTAAGTGTATGTGGTAAATAAACTCACCACGATGGTTTATATACCCATTTTAACCCCCCGTAATTTGTTTCTCACCCTCAAGGCTCCATGAAGCCATCATGGTTCTTCTCAATTCTTCTAACACTCAACGTGATGATTATTTTTAATAAATAATTATTTTGTACCTATTTTTGCTACGTTGTGGCCTATTTTTGCTTCCCAATAGCCTTTTTTACTACTTGGGGCATATTTTTACCTTACGGTGACTTTTGGTGATGTCCCATAAATTCATTATTTATTCTACAATATTTTATTCCTAAAAATTCAAAAATGCAAAATAGTATAATTTTTTTTGGTAAAATCATTAAAAATCTAAAAAATTGCAAAAATTCAAAATTTGGTAAATGACATGCACATAGGTGAAGCCTGTATCAAATGCATTATTATCAAACATACAAATTTTTCCTAAATAAGCATCTTTCTTAGGTTTTTTCTTGTTCTTTTCTCAAAAAACTTGCAGATCATTGTGATCTACCTCCATTAACAAAGTTGGCTTGCTTACTATGTCGGTACTCCCATGCAATAATGAGTTGTTAGAGACTATGTCATAGTGCACAAAAGATTTCCATGGGACTAATTTTGTCCTCTGTTATTCCCCTTGCATGTATCATAGCTTTGAGAACCAATTTTAACCCTTGTCATTAAAACATGAACTTTCAGAAACTGAATATTGATAACAAAAACATTGGTGAAATTGTCCTGAACGTTGTTTGTTTGAGTACATGTGATTGTACTTATTTCTATGTGAGGTTATTTTGTTTAATTTCTCGTATTGAATTGCATTATGTATGGTGCATGGACTTACACATTTTTAGCAATGAACAAATGTTAGTAATTTAGCATTTCATGTTATTTTACACTTTTGTTTATTTCAATAAAGGTCGATGATTTAGATCATAGGGGCAACATGATGAAACAAAGTTTCTTATTGAACATTAGGTGCAAAGATCTATTTTTATTCTCCACTGTCATATCTTATCACTATTAATTTTTTTTTCCCAAACACCTAGGGCAATAAAAAATCATGTTTATTCCTATCATATTTTTGCTATCCATTTTGATCATATTTTCTATCGTTGATATTGACTTCTTCTATCACCCGATCGAAACTCGAGGGGGAATCCTTCATTCTACTAATTTTTCTTCAAAATTTTACTTGTTTATGCTTGTCTACTATATTTGAAGTGAATTCACTTACTTCACCTCAAACAGGGGCAAATGTAGACACCTAAATTCTGCTTTTGCAATCTTATTGCCAAAAGCACATAAATCACTCTCATTCTTACCATTTTTGTTATAAGTAGTATTTTCATTAATTAACTAATGTTTCTTACCATTTTAGTTAATTAACAGTACTTTTTTGATTACCTATCCTCTTTCGCATTCAGGATGCCACTTTACGACACATCATAAGTCAAAATCCTCTTTCAAATAGACAACTAGTGATTATTAGCTAATTAAGCCTATTTTATTCTTGTTCTGGTCAATATACCATATTATTGGCTCAAACCCCTCTTCAAGCCATTCAAAATCATCCCATTTCCCTCCACAACATCTCAGAAGGCTTCAAAATCTTATCCTAGCCTCCTAATTGACCCTAAGTGGTTAATTAAGGCTCCTCACAACCTAATCACTTGTTAATTAACTAATCATGATTAGAAAGCCTTAGTAAAGATTACCAATTCTTAATCTACTTTCTACTTTTAGTCCCACATGCACCAAGATGCAAGTTTTCTCCAAATAGAAAACTACATAAAGGACTAAGTATCTACACTTAAACTTTACACCATGATTTGATTTGCATATCATATAAGAAATATGATTAATAGCCAAGCTCAATATTTACCTCAAGTCTTCAATGGGGTTAGTAGATGGGTATCTAATATAACCTTGTATTCACTTTTGGAGAGACCATTTAACCTCTCTTGAAGTAGCAAGAAACCCAATTTGATTTCCCTCCTAGATCTAATTAAGTCTTTTGTAGGTAGAAATTCATACTAAGTAGGCATGCTTTAGCTAGGATTGATTTATATCATGTCAGTTGTTTCAAGCATTCCATTAATATTTTATCATTGATGTAGCTATTGTTAGATTCAATAAAGCATTTGATAATTAGACTATGTGGTGTTAGTCTTGTTAGTTTATTCCCGTCATCATCATAGCTATAACAAGAGTCTCAGACGTGACCTTTTACCATCTGGGGGATCCCAGAGGGATTGATAGGTCACTGGTCCTTTTATTACTTTATTGTGATTTTGTCGATCATTACATAATTTTTTTTGTATATTTTGGGCTCATTGAGAGTTTTTTTACATTCCTATCATGTGATGGCATTGTATACAAACTTGACTCACCATGATATATAAAAACTCTTCTTTTTGGTTCAGTAATCCATTGTATCTGAGTTGACTTCCTTTTGGATTATCTTACTTGTGTACACTATATGTCTAGAATTTCCACTTTTCTATTATTTTCAGAATGTATGTAGTGGATGTCAATGATAACATTATTTTTTATTTTATTTTATAACAGTGATTTATGATAATGCTAACACATTGTAATGTTGAACTTTAGTTTCTTTAAATAATCTTTGGCACTTCATATTATTTTGGCAAAACTTGGTTATACAGTGATAAGATAAGTGAATGAAATTTCCCCACTCCTAACCCCACCTAACCAGTAAGATGTGAGGAATCAACACTAAGATCCATAAAGGACACAAGTTATGAAATTTGTTAAATGGTAATGATGAGAGAAAGACAAGGTTTTGACAAAACCAAATTGGGACACTACAATCTCACTCTAATCAAGTTTGATTCATAGTTTAGAATGTGAATTGCTTTCCATTTTATCTGGACTTAGATCCATAGATGGCCACTTGGTTGACAAAATCTGGTTTTGAGGTTTTAAGCTCTTCTTGGAATTTTGGACATCTAACTATATTTGTTTTGACTTATGATTACACAATATTTGGATGAACTACTTCTAACTTTTAAGTTTGTCAAAGAGACCCCCTACACCTTGATCCATGCTACCAATAGGAAGTATGGGCTTATCACCATGGGCAAGGCATAGGTGAGTAAGGTAATTTCTCACCTTTCCTAACCCTACATCACTACTAAAAGACACAGGATCAACACCGAAGGTTGGTAGGGTAAGGAAATGTGTAAAAAAAATTGTTTTGTGGATTTGCATTTGACTTATTTATCTAGGAAAAATGGATATAATGTTCTTATTTCCAAAGATTTTTTATGGGATAGATGCGACGCCATGAAGCTTATAAGATAGACTATAGGCAAAAACACCTAATCTAGAAAGAGACTATAAGTAGAACCATGTGTGCAGGCCTTGGTATGGTTACTATCGAAGATTTAGAAATAATTGATGACGCTATGGAGATTTGAAGAGATATGATTTGAATGTTTTGCCATTATTTTCATAAGTTTTTAGGAGTTGTTATAAGAATAAGTCCCCTGATCACAAATTTTACAGAATGAATTGGAAGATGAAAATGCAATACAGATGTGTTGGTTGGATATATTGTCAAACCAAAATATGAGGTTCAACCACAGTATATGGGATAAAATCCCTCCTCAAAGATAGGTGAGGCTGCCTGCTTATTGCTAATCTAAAACACAGTAAACAATATATACAGTATTCACACTAATCTAACCATTGGGGGTTGGAATGAAATCTCGAAATCCACATTCACAGATTCAAGGGTATTTCTTTCGTAAATGAACTGGGTAAGAAATTGTTACAATGAAAGAAGCATGATAGAAAGGAAATGAGAGAAACATATTTTCTTTCGAGGAAACACAGAGCATGAAATAATCATACGAGTTTTAGATCACAAATATAATGTCCGAAATAATCAGAAACACTAAGATGCTATGCAAAGAATAGCTTAAGATCATGAACATAAGAACACTGTCTTAAGTAAGATATATTCCACAACACAAAGTCTGTAAAATGATATCGATTCCTATTCTTCAAAATGATTGAATGAAAACACAAAGTTTTTCTTCTTTCCAATAGCCCCTAAATATTCCAAAAAATCTCGACCCTTTGGAATGCAAAAGCATACCTTATTTATAACAAAAAGAAGTAGAGATAAAATAGGGCAGATCCTAAAAAGTAGCAATTTAACTAGAGTTCAGGTTTGCATGATTCTCACGCAGGAGATCAAGTCAAAACATTGATTCAAAAATGTGACGAAACAGAAATGAAAAAGACATGCCAATTTCAAGATTGAAATGACATGAAACGTTGGGACTTAGTCTGAATCGTCATCCTTTGCTACTTCCTCTTTTTCTTCCTCCAGCTGAGACTATTTTCTCTGAAATTCCTGGAACTTCTGAATTATGCCTTGCATTTCATTCTCATCAGGCGCAGTGGAATGATCATTCCAAATTTCGCAGGTCTCATGAATGTCGCTGGCATTACTGGGAAGGTTTTTCAATCCTTTGCTGAGTTTCCTTAAGGCCTCCAAAGTATGCTCAACCCTTACAAAACGATCGATGATTTCAAGACCAAATCCTTGTATTGATCCCTACTGAATAGACTCTCAAATTTGGTTGAAGAGATCATCTACTGATAGGATACCTGAGTTCCCAACTAACACCTTTGGACAAATCTTCAACAACTCTTCTTCCAGATCACTTTTCCCATCGATCAATTTATCCCTTGATTCCCTCAACTTGCTACAGGCTTCATTGAGAATCTTTATTCTGAATCTGATGGCCTTGGTCAGCTGGAAATGCTTATCTGTATGTGGAAGAACACCTTCTTCTACCAAAAGATGTGCTGGGATTTGCTTTAATACATGGAGAGCTTCAAAAGTCAAATCAAGCTGTCCAATCTCCTGAGAGAATTCATCATCCATCTTCTCTCCCTCCTTCTGAATGTCCCCTAAAGACTGATGAACTTTCACCACATCTTGAATCACTTCCTTCCCCTGTTGGAGCAACCTTTGGATCCATTCATCAACCGCCCTTCCTTGTTTGGCAATATTTTCAATTGTGGGCATTGATGAGAAATTGAATCCAACAGAAATAGAAGAAGGTGGTATGGATTCGAGGGGTTGTGAGAGTTTAATCAAAACCTCTGTTAATTGCTCCACTTTTCTCTTAAGCTCATCTCTGATGTCCTTTGTTTCTTTCAACTTTTGGCACAACACGTTTATGGAATCCCATGCATCTTGTTGCGCCCCTTCTGCTGTCACTTTCCCTAGAGTCACCCTGGTTATCTAATAATCAGAGGCTGTTACATCCTCTCTAGTTTTGTCAACCGAGGGAGTGGCAATCTTTGCGAATTTATCTCCTGAAGCATCCACCAAAACCCTTGAAACTGTTTTGGGTTTCTTGGCTGATTTCGCAGTAGAAGCCTTGAGTGAGCTGAAATCAAAGGCTGGTAGGGGTACAATCACCTTCCTCTTCCTCAGAGTTTTCTCGAGTAGCCATTGTGGCGTATCAAAGGAAATTTCCCATGTTGTAGTAACTGGTATTCTACTCTCACGAGGAGAAGATTCTACTATTGAAGGGGGAACAATTGTTAATGTGGTAGTAGATTCAATAAAGAGAGGCACAGGTTATGGGGGAGTGTTGGTGATCACTTGGGTTCCAGCAGAGAGGGGTGAGATTCCAGAGAAAATACCGGCCATGCTTGAAGAAGTGGATGGAGAATGAGGAGGTAGGAGTGGTTGTTGAGGGGGAGGCACAGATTCAGATTCCAAAGCCTGAGATGTAAGAGACAAGGTCTCTTCAGTTTGATAATCAACAAATGATGAAACCAGAAGTTGGCTTCCTCCTTCTTCCAAATTAATTTCTCCTATTTCTGGTGGTGTTGGTGATTCTGGCACATCCACCATTTCAGCTGGAGAAATAATTGAAGAGATTTGTCTTTCTTTCCTCTTCTTGACAATCTTGACTTTTATAGGCGCCCTAAAAGATCTCTTGTCCTTTTCCTTTTTAAAGGGCCTCGCCTCTGAAGTAGCCAAATTTGAAAACTCATCATCTTTAAAATTCATTCCCCAAGAGGAAAGCCATGCTTTGGTACGAGCAAGGATTAGAGCTGACCTATCTGTAATAGAGGCCTTCTCGCTGGCTGACCAATCAATAGATGGGAAGACATATTGGTCTTCATTTAGTCCATCATAGGAAGGATCCAAAACACTTTCATTGTCACTCGTTCCTTCTGGCAAATCAGAAAGCTCCAGTGTTTGAATCTCAGCAATAGTTAATCTGCTATTATCTTTCCTGCGAATAGCAACCTCGTTACGCAGATCAACCCAAATATCCTGTATGTTTGGCCTATGCAGATGCTGGGTTCCATATGCTCTGAGCACTCCTCGGACGTCAAAACCATCTCGAGGCTTCATATGCTTTTTCAATTTGTCTTGAAGTTTGCATTCAACATTTTTGGCCTTTATTACTATTGAGCAAGTATATCTCCCAATAGAAATTGGGAAGGACACAGCGGCCTTATGTTTTCTTTGTTGGAATTTATGAAAATCCAATAGTTTCCTAACCAATTCTATTAATATCATTCTATCCCCTGGATAGCGGGGCAGGCGAAAAGGTTCCCCCGAGTACATGACTGTCTGAAGATATGTAAACTTCTTGAATTGTAAGAAGATACATCCCCATTTAGAAACTTCGTCCCAAGCCTCGTCTGAGACTCTTGTCTTCCTCAGCTCTGGGTTGATCCTACAGATATTTTCATAGAAGAAGGCATCATTTACCCTTCTGAAATGTTCTTTAGACCCCTTTTTGGTCAATTGAGGGAAATATTTATAAACCGGGTTCACCGTTCTGCTTCCCTTCGTATCCAGCCCGGGATAGTTCCTCATCCCGGGTGCTGCGTATGCGACATATGAAAGCATATAAAACTTCCCAGTTGACAAGACCGTTGTCATTTGGGAATCAATCTCATTGCTGATGAGAGTGCCCCAGTCAATCCCTTGCTGATTTTTCTTGATGGTGACCATAAATTGATACATCCATCCATGAAATACATTCGATTCGGGCAAGCCAAAAACCTGACTCAGTAGGGTGATAATATCATTGATTTCTTGGATGAAATCACTCCTGGGGATAGTCCTTGGAAATCTAGAGACCGCCGGTTTGGCCTTGATCAGGAAATTTTTGTTTACATCCTTGATGCAGTCTTCCTGATTGTTGTCCCAGGCCTTCTGAGCTGACTTGATGTTCAACTCCCCATATTCTTCAAAATTAGGCAATTTTAGGAGATCATCAAAGTAAACTCCATCCAGTCTGATTACTACCTCACCAGACTGACTCTTCACAGAACGAGAAGCTGAGTCATAACTGGATACACAAGCTAAAATGAATTCCGGACATTGGGCGGACATGGGAAAACCCGCTGCGAGAGGCAAGCCACTGTCAGCTATAGCTTTCATCCATGGAGTTTGGGAGGAACTCCTCACCCTACTCCAAAAATCTTCCATGTCTACATTTCCGAGTTCAGTGTCTCTGATGTCATAGTTGCAATCAATGTATGATGGAGATTCCGGCTTCTTGAACTTGTATTTCATTCTGCCAGACTTCTCAGCCTTTTCCTGAGATGGACCAGGGTCCGACATGAAGGACGTTGAACGAAGAAAGGTTTGAAGCTCAGGAGATGTTGGCCACACTGAAAATCCCGATCTGTTGAATATTCCGGAAGAACAAAAGAGTCCGACACGCTGAGGAGGATGTCGGAATATCCTGAAAGTCTGATGTGTTGGAACTTCTGAAAAACCTGACACACTTGGTAATGCCAGAACTTTGGGAAAGCCCGGCACGTCTGATACTGTCAGAACTCAGGGAAAACCCGACACTTGTGTTGATGACGGGAACTCTGGGAAACCCAGCACTCACTGTGGAGATTGAAACTTTGAGAAACCTCGACGCCTCAAACTTTTGATACACTTCAGGTCTTTGACTCTGCAAAACAATCTTCAAAACCTGAGAAGAAAAATAGGGTTTTTCATTGAATTCCAAAACATGCAATCTCCTTTTTTGTCATTCATGTTCCATGCATATAATAAAACTTGGAAGAAATAGCACCAAGTGATAGTCTCAGAAGAGATAAACCCTAGAACCTAAAACCCTTTTCAAAATAACTCCAGAAAGAAGAAGGGAAGGAAAACCCTCAAAACCCAGTGAGAAATTGAGAAGAAACCGCGTGCAATCAATCCGTAAAAACCAAGAACAAAGAAGGGAGAAAGAAATACCTTCAATCAGAGAAATGGAAAATCGAAAACAGGTGATTCAATCGGGCAAGGTGAGCTGTCGGGTTTCGAAATCGGAAGAGCATGCGTGAAAAATCCACGAATTAAAAATAAGTCCGGTAACAATGACGTGGAAATCCACGTATTTATAAGAAAATTGGCAATTAATACACTTGGGCTCGGCACGTGCCAATTCACCGACAACTTGGCATGAATGCCATGTCAGCATGTTTGAGAGGTCGGAAAACACGACACGAGGGGACTTAGTGCAATTCAGGTTTCGGGTATTGGAAAGCATGAGGCACAAAACATGAGGTGTTTAGATGTTACATAGCTCCGAAAACCTGATACAAAGGACTAAGAGGACTTCAGGTATCGGAAAGCATGAGGCGTAAAACATGTTTTAGGTAAGGCATGTTCCGATGCACCGGAGGTCCGAAAACCTGATTTTCACAATAGGAAGCGGGTTTCAGGTTTCGGAAGACACAAGACATAAATCATGTTAAAACTCATGTCGAACTGTTAGTAAAACCCGAAATTCGCTAAAAGAGGCCATAATGCAAAATCAACTTCAAAAATTTCGTATGGGTTATCTAATCATTTTGTCATAAAATCAAAACGGAGATAACAGCTGGCTCTAGCTGGGGACTTTCTTTGTAATACCAAAGGAAGAGAACTCAGAATCTCTGGTCTTATTCATTAGGCTATGGAGAAAAGAAGAAACCAAAACAAAAAAAAAGAAAGAAAGAAAGAAGGAAAACCAAAAGCAAACACACAACAAAAGCAAAATATGTACAATGCAAGAGAGCATCTTGCATCAATGGTGGAACAGCTTTAGATGTTGTCCACTGAAAGGTAAAGGGAGTAATCCTCCATCCAGATATGATAGAAGGAAACTATTTTCACCATTCAGCTCGTGGATCTTGAAAGGTCCTTTCCATAAAGAATCAAACTTTCCATGCATTCCTTTCTGTTCTCTCCTCTTATCCCAAAGCAACACCAGGTCTCCAATCTGGAAGTCATGCTGCTTTGATTTCTTGTCAAAAATTTTCTTCACTCTTCTCTGATGATCTGTGATGCAATCAACTACCTTGATTCGTTCTTCTTCTAGCCTGGTTAGGTACATAACCCTCTTTTCGATAGAATTCTGAAAAGATACATCTTCAACCGCTTTCGCCAACTGCAAGGCCGGTAATTCTACTGAGATAGGAATTTCAGCATCAATCCCGTATAGAAATTGAAAAGGAGACATCCCTATGGCTCACTTTGGAGTGATCCGATCAGCCCACAATGCATCATACAATGCTTTGTGCCATGTCCTCTGATTTTCATCCACCAGTTTCTTGATTATAGTAACCAGATTCTTATTGCTGGACTCAGCTTGCCCATTACCCTGAGGATAATAATCAAATGAGTGAGCAAGAGTGATGCCGAATCCATAGAAAAATTATGTCAACTCATGTGATGAGAAGTTAGAGGCATTATCAGCTACGATCTTATGAGGCACACCGAATCTGACGATTATATTTTCTTTCAGGAACTTGCAAACAGCTTCAGAAGTTGCTTGCTTGATTGGTGCGGCTTCTACCCACTTGGTAAAATAATCTGTGGTAGTCAGCACATAGTTATGTCTGGCACTGGAAGCAGGATTCAATGTTCCGATAAAATCAATCCCCCATTAGCGAAAAGTTTCTTCAATCACTACAGGCTTTAGAGGAAGAGCTGCTAGCTTGGGACGACCAACGAAATGTTGACAAGCTTCACATTTAGACACCCATTCCGCTGAATCTCGGAAAAGAGTAGGCAAATAGTACCTAGCCCGTAGGATCTTATATGCTGTTACAGAGGATGAAAAATGTCCTCCGCATGCTAGGCTATGAAAGGACTCCAATAACTTTTCCTGTTGTGATTTATCAACACAACGCAAGAAAACACCATCAATACCTTTCTTGTATATTGCATTATTCCACAAAAGGTATTTTGCAGATCTCAACTTGACTATTCGCTTCTCCTTTCGATTTAAATGCGGGGGGCATTCACCATAAGTTAGGAAGAAAGTGATGTCCGTGTACCATTCATCGGTCGTACTCACGAATAGCACCATAGGTAGCTCTAAAGAAGTATCTTGAGTCTTTTCACACTCTGCTTCGACATGATTTTCTGCAATTAATTGGCACAGGCCCCTTCCTCATACCAACTTGGTAGGCTTGATGTCCAAATCATACTCCTGAACCTTAGCTATCCAAGTACCTCGTTGACTTCCCAGCTCTTGTTGAGTTAGAATGGATTTAACAGCAGTATCAGGAACAAGAACAAGAGTATGGGAATTCAGCACATAGTACCTGAAATGTTTTACTACTCGTACCACTGCGTAAGCATGTTTTTCAATCTGTGACATCTTCAACTCGTGTTCCTTCAGTGGGCAACTCATGAACGTGATAGGAGCTTCGATGCCTTCTCCATTTTCCTGCATCAGGATGGATGACATTGTGTGGGCAGAGGCGTAACTGTACATGATAAAATCTTTCTTAAAGTCCGGACATACTAAGACAGGAGCGCAAGCAATTTCCCTTTTGATTTCTTTGAATGCAAGCTTCCCTTCTACACTCCAACGAAATGGAACTTTTCCTTTCATCATTCCAAGGATATCCTTGGTTTTGTCAGAAAAATCAGGTACAAATCTTCTCAAGAAATTGACCTTTCCGAAGAAAGAATGAACTCCTGTTTTACTTGTGGGCAAGGTAAGGCTCTGAATAGCCTTTACCCTTTCCAGGTCAATTTTGGTTCCTTCCTTAGTCACAATATGACCCAGCAATTTTCCCTCGGTCACCCCAAACATGGACTTCTTGGGATTCAATGAAATCCTGTGACGTCTGCATCTCAAAAGTACCTGTTCTAAATGATCATAATAATCACTCCGTTTTTTAGAGAAAACAGTCAAATCATCCAAATAAACAACTATAACTTTGCCCATCAGATCTCTGAATGCAAAGTCCATAGCTCTCTGAAAAGTGGCTCCGGCGTTGATCAAGCCGAAAGGCATCCTGCTGTAAGCAAAGGTACCCCAAGGTGTCGTGAAGGCCGTTTTGTGTTGATCCTCTGTGGTTACCTTGACTTGATTATATCCCAAAAATTCGTCAAGCATGGATAGCATTTCTGATCCGGTAACAGTTTGTAATACCTGATCCATGATAGGCAAGGGATAGTTATCCTTCAACGAGGACTGATTCAAGTTTCGGAAGTCAACACAGATCCGGATCTCACCATTCTTCTTCCTGACAGGAACAATGTTAGCAATCCAAGTGGAGTGATGGATTGGGAAAATAATTCTAGCATCTAACATCTTCTGAATTTCTGCCCGTATAGTTCCTGAGATCTTTGGATTGTAATGTCTTTGCTTTTGTCTGTACGTCTTCACATCAGGCTTCAAAGGGATACTGTGCTTTACATCTTTGGGTTTGAAGGATTTCAAATCTGCATAAGACTAGGCCAACACATCGATATATTTCTTCAAAAGCGAAGTGAATCTTACCTTCTCTTCAGGAGAACAACATTTCCCAATATTCACCATCCGAGGTTGATCAGATGAACCTAGATTGATTTGATCTACTTCAGAGGAAGAAGCTCCTTTGACTTGCCTTTTATTTTGAATAAAACGATCATGCTTATTGAACAAACCTTCCAGGGAAACTATACCTTTCGGTATCTTGTTGCCTTTCAGTTGGATGAATTCACCATCAACCTCTTGATACGGATCTGAAATAGTTTCACGAAAGGCTGATTCCGAACCTTCAAAATATAATTCGCTGAAATTATCAGCCTTTTCTAGAAAAGCCAACACCTGTCGATCATCGTTGAACACTTGCCAGTGAGTTGCATTATCTGGGACGCTAGGGCGGTACACAATCTCGATAGAGTATGTATCTTGCTTAAACTGAGGATGAGGAAGAAGAAGAGACGCAGACACGGAAAAAGAATCAGCCTTGACATTATAATCTCTTAAAACTGCCTTGATAGAAAATGCATCAAAGCATTCTATACTATCCCAAACTTTTTTCCGGTAATGTTTCAACCGATCATTTTTCGCCTGATATATACCCCTGACCTGATTAACAATCAGTTCTGTATCTCCCTGAACCTTGAGATTTCTGATTCCCTTGTGTCTGGCTAATTCTAATCCTAATAACAGGGCTTCATATTCGGCCGTGTTGTTAGTATTATCAAATTACAACTTGTAAGCTGATGGGAAAATCTCGGAGCTAGGAGATATAAGGACAACACCAGCACCTGATCCAGAGGTTGAGCAGCTACCATCAAATTCGAGCATCCAAATAGCATTGGGATCTTCTTCTTCAACATCTACAATGGGTATCTCTAAAGTCATGAAATAATTCCCAAAGCTAGCATCTTCGAAAAGGATCTGAGCCTTTGGATCATCTGATTTGGTCACCAAATACTTCGCCTGTGGTTCAGGATGAAGAACCTGATGAACCCCATTGACCGGGATCTTAGCTTTGGTCCAATCCATATTAATTTCTCCTCAGACGTCTTTACAAAATCCTCTACCCAAGAGGATACCGTAGGCTGCAGGAATGTCAGCAACCAAAATAGTCATTTTCACTCTCTTCTCAGGGAAAGCAACAAATGCAAACTGTGCGTCCTTGATTTGACCAATCAGAGGGACTTGTTTAGTTTCCATGGAATAGCACCATCCATATGACTTAGTCAAAGTAAGCCCAAGGGCATGAGCCACTTTTGTGGGCATAACATTATCAGAGGCCCTTGAGTCAATGATGTAATTGCTGAGTTTGAACCCATTTATAAGTAGAGACAAATAAAATGGTTCAATCTTTCCTGAGGAAGAAGCAGAGGTCAGATTATTCTGAGGTGGGAGTTGAGTAGGATTTGGAAGGAGACCTTTAGAAGGTGACGGAACAACCGCTTTACTTATGATGAACTTAGCCAGCTTTTCAAATTGTTTAGGATTCGACTGAAGGTATTCTGCTTCTGACATTTGAATCTTGGTTCTCTTTGCATGATCAATAATGTCAAAAGCAGTATAAGAAGGAATGATGGTAGGCTCAGTTCTAATTACATGAGCTTGTGCTGAGGCACTGATCTTAGGAGAAGTAGAATAAGGAGCAGCTGCCTTTTTAGTAACCTCTCTTTCAGTCTGCGCCGAAATAGGAGTACCCCTCTTAACTATTGATATGGGAGGTTCCTTATTTTTCTCCTTAGTGTTTTCAAGAGTTTTCCTGGGATTTTGAGATTGGGACCGATGAACACAGCAAATGACTGACCATCTGGCTCACATTCATCTTCATCATATTCCAAATACCCAATGCTGGAGTCGCCAGCTGACTCGTCATAAGACTCATCAGCATATCCTGAAGCTTCGAAAGCCTCATGGGAATCTTGTTCTTCTGGTTCTTCGTCTTCTTCAATTAGTTCTAATGCTGCATTGACGGGAGGAGCTTCAATTGCTAGTCTTGGTTGAGCAGGAGTTAACCGTGGCCTATCTCTGGTAGGAGCACCATTGTTGTTATTAAAATTCCATCTAGGGATATCCCGATACGGAACGTTGTTCACCTGCTGGGACATTTGCTTCTTCAAAGCAATCAAATCATTAGCCATTTTTTGAAACATAGGATCAGTGTTACCTTGAGAAGAACCTTGATTTTTGAGTTTAGGCACGTCTTTCTTGATCCTTCCAGCCAAGATGAGATCATCCTCTATTTTAGTAGCCATTGACTGAGCAGTAGCCAAATCTGGGATAACCGACCTTCTTAATAAAAAGCTTATATCAGGAGGTTGAGCATTGATAAAGAAGCATTTTTGGTTTTCCAGAGTAGGAACAGCTATTTCTAGAATCTTCCGGATCAGCTTGTTGAACTTTGCCACAAATTCCCGCATAGGTTCATGCGACTCCTTCTTCATATGCATGAGCTGAGCTAACAAAGCATGAGAATCTTCAGCTGGTTTGAAACGTGCTTCGAACTTAGTCCGCATGGTAGCCCACTTTGGGATGCATGCATTCGAGAGGTGATAAAACCATTCAGCTGCTACTCCCTGCAACGTTTCGACGAAGAGTCGAACGGAGACATCCTCGTGGGCTACTCCGAGGACACCGCATGCAACAAAGAAAGATGTAATGTGCTCATTAGGATGTTGTTTCCCATCCCCATTGAACTTGGGAATGTTTTTACGAGATCCACGTGGTAACTCATTCAATGGAGGAGTCAAGGAAAGAGGACCAATAACTACACCCCAAGGCACAGGTTGAACCGCCATCCTTCTGAAAAGAGTGCGTACAGGGATCTGAGTATCAGACAAGAGTAGTGCACGACAAGTTGCAAATGCTTCCCATTCCTCAGGGATCTAGTTTCTCCGAACAGGTGAAGAACTTCTGGTTTGGTTAGAGACAATGCTGTTGGGAGAAAGACTGAAATTATGTTGTTGCAGTAACTCAAAGAGTGGATCAATTTCACCTTGAACTCGGTGAGACCGAGTGAAGATCTTCCTGGCCAGCTTGAACTGAAAGGGGATCTTATTGAAAATAAGGCAAATATGGAGTCGCCAGACACCGAGAGGATAAGCTTTATACTATTGATCAGTATTCCCCAGTGGAGTCGCTAAAAACTATTGGTTGGATATTTTGTCAAACCAAAATATGAGGTTCAACCACAGTATATGGGATAAAATCCCTCCTCAAAGACAGGTGAGGCTGCCTGCTTATTGCTAATCTAAAACATAGTAAACAATATATACAGTATTCACACTAATCTAACCATTGGGGGTTGGAATGAAATCCCGAAATCCACATTCACAAATTCAAGGGTATTTCTTTCATAAATGAACTAGGCAAGAAACTGTTACAATGAAAGAAGCACGATAGAAAGGAAATGAGAGAAACGTATTTTCTTTCGAGTAAACACAGAGCATGAAATAATCATACGAGTTTTAGATCACAAATATAATGTCTGAAATAATCAGAAACACTAAGATGCTATGTAAAGAATAGCTTAAGATCATGAACATAAGAACACTGTCTTAAGTAAGATATATTCCACAACACAAAGTCTGTAAAACGATATCGATTCCTATTCTTCAAAATGATTGAATGAAAACACAAAGTTTTTCTTCTTTCCAATAGCCCCTAAATATTCCAAAAAATCTCGACCCTTTGGAATGCAAAAGCATACCTTATTTATAACAAAAAGAAGTAGAGATAAAATAGGGCAGATCCCAAAAAGTAGCAATTTAACTAGAGTTCAGTTTTGCATGATTCTCACGCAGGAGATCAAGTCAAAACATTGATTCAAAAATGTGACAAAACAGAAATGAAAAAGACATGCCAATTTCAAGATTGAAATGACATGAAACGTTGGGACTTAGTCTGAATCGTCATCCTTTGCTACTTCCTCTTTTTCTTCCTCCAGCTGAGACTGTTTGCTCTGAAATTCTTGGAACTTCCAAATTATGCCTTGCATTTCATTCTCATCAGGCGTAGTGGAATGATCATTCCAAATTTCACGGGTCTCATGAATGTCGCTGGCATTACCGGGAAGCTTTTTCAATCCTTTGCTGAGTTTCCTTAAGGCCTCCAAAGTATGCTCAACCCTTACTAAACGATCGATGATTTCAAGACCAAATCCTTGTATTGATCCCTGCTGAACAGACTCTCGAATTTGGTTGAAGAGATCATCTACTGATAGGATACCTGAGTTCCCAACCAACACCTTTGGACAAATCTTCAACAACTCTTCTTCCAGATCACTTTTCCCATCGATCAATTTATCCCTTGATTCCCTCAACTTGCTACAGGCTTCATTGAGAATCTTTATTCTGAATCTGATGGCCTTGGTCAGCTGGAAATGCTTATCTGTATGTGGAAGAACACCTTCTTCTACCAAAAGATGTGCTGGGATTTGCTTTAATACATGGAGAGCTTCAAAAGTCAAATCAAGCTGTCCAATCTCCTGAGAGAATTCATCATCCATCTTCTCTCCCTCCTTCTGAATGTCCCCTAAAGACTGATGAACTTTCACCACATCTTGAATCACTTCCTTCCCCTGTTGGAGCAACCTTTGGATCCATTCATCAACCGCCCTTCCTTGTTTGGAAATCTTTTCAATTGTGGGCACTGATGAGAAATCGAATCCAACAGAAACAGAAGAAGGTGGTATGGATTCAAGGGGTTGTGAGAGTTTAATTAAAACCTCTGTTAATTACTCCACTTTTATCTTAAGCTCATCTCTGTTGTCCTTTGTTTCTTTCAACTTTTGGCACAGCACGTTTATGGAATCCCGTGCATCTTGTTGCGCCCCTTCTGCTGTCACTTTCCCTAGAGTCACCCTGGTTATCTGATAATCAGAGGCTGTTACATCCTCTCTAGTTTTGTCAGCCGAGGGAGTGGTAATCTTTGCGAATTTATCTCCTGAAGCATCCACCAAAACCCTTGAAACTGTTTTGGGTTTCTTGGCTGATTTCACAGTAGAAGCCTTGAGTGAGCTGAAATCAAAGGCTGGTAGGGGTACAATCACCTTCCTCTTCCTCGGAGTTTGCTCAAGTAGCCATTGCGGCGTATCAGAGGAAATTTCCCATGTTGTAGTAACTGGTATTCTACTCTCAAGAGGAGAAGATTCTACTATTGAAGGGGGAACAATTGTTAATGTGGTAGTAGATTCAATAAAGAGAGGCACAGGTTGTGGGGGAGTGTAGGTGATCACTTGGGTTCCAGCAGAGAGGGGTGAGAGTCCAGAGAAAATACCGGCCATGCTTGAAGAAGTGGATGGAGAATGAGGAGGTAGGAGTGGTTGTTGAGGGGGAGGCACAGATTCAGATTCCAAAGCCTGAGATGTAAGAGACAAGGTTTATTCAGTTTGATAATCAACAAATGATGAAACCAGAAGTTGGCTTCCTCCTTCCAAATTAATTTCTCCTATTTCTGGTGGTGTTGGTGATTCTGGCACATCCACTATTTTAGCTTGAGAAATAATTGAAGAGATTTGTCTTTCTTTCCTCTTCTTGATAATCCTTACTTTTATAGGCGCCCTGAAAGATCTCTTGTCCTTTTCCTTTTTGGAGGGCCCCGCCTCTGAAGTAGCCAACTTTGAAAACTCATCATCTTCAAAATTCATTCCCCAAGAGGAAAGCCATGCTTTGGTACGAGCAAGGATTAGAGCTGACCTATCTATAATAGAGGCCTTCTCGCTGGCTAACCAATCAATAGATGGGAAAACATATTGGTCTTCATTTAGTCCATCATAGGAAGGATCCAAAACACTTTCATTGTCACTCGTTCCTTCTGGAAAATCAGAAAGCTCCAATGTTTGAATCTTAACAATAGTTAATCTGCTATTATCTTTCCTGCGAACAGCAACCTTGTTACGCAGATCAACCCAAATATCCTCTATGTTTGGCCTATGTAGATGCTGGGTTCCATATGCTCTGAGCACTCCTCGGACATCAAAACCATCTCGAGGCTTCATATGCTTTTTCAATTTGTCCTGAAGTTCGCATTCAACGTTTTTGGCCTTTATTACTGTTGAGAAAGTATATCTCCCAATAGAAATTGGGAAGGACACAACGGCCTTATGTTTGCTTTGTTGGAATTTATGAAAATCCAACAGCTGCCTAACCAATTCTATTAATATCAGTCTATCCCCTGGATAGCGGGGTAGGCGAAAAGGTTCCCCCGAGTACATGACTGTCCGAAGATATGTAAACTTCTTGAATTGTAAGAAGATACATCCCCATTTAGAAACTTCGGCCCAAGCCTCGTCTGAGACTCTTGTCTTCCTCAGCTCTGGGTTGATCCTGCAGATATTTTCATTGAAGAAGGCATCATTTACCCTTCTGAAATGTTCTTTAGACCCCTTTTTGGTCAATTGAGGGAAATATTTATAAACCGGGTTCACTGTTCTGCTTCCCTTCGTATCCAGCCCGAGATAGTTCCTCATCCGGGGTGCTGCGTATGCGACATATGAAAGCATATAAAACTTCCCAGTTGACAAGACCGTTGTCATTTGGGAATCAATCTCATTGCTGATGAGAGTGCCCCAGTCAATCCCTTGCTGATTTTTCTTGATGGTGACCATAAATTGATACATCCATCCATGAAATACATTCGATTCGGGCAAGCCAAAAACCCGACTCAGTAGGGTGATAATATCATTGATTTTTTGGATGAAATCACTCCTGGGGATAGTCCTTGGAAATCTAGAGACCGCCGGTTTGGCCTTGATCAGGAACTTTTTGTTTACATCCTTGATGCAGTCTTCCTGATTGTTGTCCCAGGCCTTCTAAGCTGACTTGATGTTCAACTCCCCATATTCTTCAAAATGAGGCAATTTTAGGAGATCATCAAAGTAAACTCCATCCAGTCTGATTACTACCTCACCAGACTGACTCTTCACAGAACGAGAAGCCGAGTCATAACTGGATGCACAAGCTAAAATGAATTCCAGACATTGGGCGGACATGGGAAAACCCGCTGCAAGAGGCAAGCCACTGTCAGCTATAGCTTTCATCCATGGAGTTTGGGAGGAACTCCTCACCCTACTCCAAAAATCTTCCATGTCTACATTTTTGAGTTCAGTGTCTCTGATGTCATAGTTGCAATCAATGTATGATGGAGATTCCGGCTTCTTGAACTTGTATTTCATTCTGCCAGACTTCTCAGCCTTTTCCTGAGATGGACCAGGGTCTGACATGAAGGACGTTGAACGAAGAAAGGTTCGAAGCTCAAGAGATGTTGGCCACACTGAAAATCCTGATCTGCTGAATATGCCAAAAGAACAAAAGAGTCCGACACGCTGAGGAGGATGTCAGAATATCCTAAAAGTCTGATGTGTCGAAACTTCTAAAAAACCTGACACACTTGGTAATACCGGAACTTTGGGAAAGCCCGACATGTCTGATACTGTCGGAACTCAAGGAAAACCCGACGCTTGCGTTGATGACGGGAACTCTGGGAAACGCGGCACTCACTGTGGAGATCGGAACTTTGAGAAACCTCGATGCCTCAAACTTTTGATACACTTCAGGTCTTCGACTCTGCAAAACAATCTTCAAATCCCGAGAAGAAACATAGGGTTTTTCATTGAATTCCAAAACATGTAATCTCATTTTTTGTCATTCATGTTCCATGCATATAATAAAACTTGGAAGAAATAGCACCAAGTGATAGTCTCAGAAGAGATAAACCCTAGAACCTAAAACCCTCTTCAAAATAAATCCAAAAAGAAGAAGGAAGGAAAACCCTCAAAACCCGGCGAGAAATTGAGAAGAAACCGCGTGCAATCGATCCGTAAAAACCAAGAACAAAGAAGGGAGAAAGAAATACCTTCAATCAGAGAAATGGAAAATCGAAAACAGGTGATTCAATCGAGCAAGGCGAGCTGTCAGGTTTCGAAATCGGAAGAGCATGCATGAAAAATCCATGAATTAAAAATAAGTCCAATAACAATGACGTGGAAATCCACGTATATATAAGAAAATTGGCAATTAATACACTTGGGCTCGGCACGTGCCAATTCACCGACAACTCGGCATGAATGCCATGTCAGCATGTTTGAGAGGTCCGAAAACCTGACACGAGGGGACTTAGTGCAATTCAGGTTTCGGGTATCGGAAAGCATGAGGCACAAAACATGAGGTGTTTAGATGTTACATAGCTCCGAAAACCCGATACAAAGGACTAAGCGGACTTCGGGTATCGGAAAGCATGAGGCATAAAACATGTTTTAGGTAAGGCATGTTCCGATGCACCGGAGGTCCGAAAACCTGATTTTCACAATAGGATGCAGGTTTCAGGTTTCAGAAGACACAAGACATAAAGCATGTTAAAACTCATGTCGAACTGTTAGTAAAACCCGAAAACCCAAAATTCACTAAAAGAGGCCATAATGCAAAATCAACTTCAAAAATTTCGTATGGGTTATCTAATCGTTTTGTCGTAAACTCAAAACAGAGATAACAAGATGTAGTAGTGTACATATAAACATGTTGATGGATCATGCGTAATACCTCTTCAGGTGAAGAGAGTTCACAGATTCATTAAAATATTCACCCTCTAGTGTACACATGCAAAATGCCCCATTTTTGTAGTCTTTTATTACTCGATATGGACCCAACCACCTGGTTGGCTGTCAAGTCATTAAACCAAATCTCCCTCATATATTTCACACTCGTATAATTTCTTGTTGTATTTTTGAGCCATCCAACCAGTGTAAATGCTATGTCATTATTTAACGTTGAGTATAGCCTCATCAATACTTTCTAGCTGAGAGATTCACACTTCTCGATAGCCTTCTCCCAAAATTAATTGCAACGATATACAGAGACTAGGTATCTCGACTTTGGGTGGTAAAACCGCTTTTGCACCAAATACCAAAGAAAAGGGGATTTCCCTTGTTGGCATTCTTACCAATGTCTGATAGACCCACAAGACCGAAAAATCTTTAAATGCTAATCTCACTTATTCTCCTTGATGGTCTTAAGGAGAATAGAATTCAATGTCTTGTTTGTAGCCTCAGCATATCTGTTAGTCTGAGGATAATAAAGAGAGGTCGTGTGCTGACTTATTTTTAATTTCTCACACAGCTCACATACCTCATCATTTTTAAAGGATGTGCCATTATTTGAGATAATGACTTGTGGAACCCCATACCTATAAATAATTTGGTTCAGAATAAAATTTTTGATTACTGATCCAGGCACAGTGGTAAGAGGCATGGATTCTACCCACTTGGTAAAGTACTCTGTGGTCGTGATTATGAAGTTATGATGATCTTTTAATGAGGGAGATAATTTCCCTATCAAATCTAGTCCCCATGTGGAAAAGGGCCATTGTGTTACAATTGGTTGTAGAGCATGTGCCGGTATGTGGATGTCATGGGAAAAATCTTGACATTTATGGATTTTGCACACAAAATCTACCACATAATGCTCTAGTGTGGGCTTGAAATAGCCCATTTGATGTATTTTATGAGTAGTGGCATGGATTCCAAAGTGACCTCCACATACTCCACTATGTGATTCATAAAGAATTAATTTGGATTCTTTTGCGTCAACACATCTTAACAACATTCTGTCGAAGGCTCTACGATAGAACACTTGTTCCAAAATAACGTACTTCGCAGCTTCTTTGTTGTGATTTTTCCCATTCTGGGTATGTATGGTCCACTATGAAATTAATGATATTATTGTACCATGGACACACAGAAATGAGTGGCTTAGTTTCAACGAAATACACACACTTTTCGAGAAATTCTAAATTTACTAGATCACCTCCATCCAATGGGTTATCAGTCAACCATTCCACAATGATTAGTCCTTTCACCAATTTTTGATTGAAAAATCTTAAATCAAACTCACCCATTAGAGTTATAAAGCATCCAACCTTCTTAAATAAGGATCCTTGCATGAGAAACGTCCACAGGTGATCTAATTTAACAATAACCCTTGTTTCTTGGTTTATCATGTAATGTATTAAGTATTTTGTCGTAAATACTATAACAAGAAATTCCTTCTCCACTTGTGTATAACATGTCTCATAATCAAGTAGTGTCCCACTAATGAAATAGACTACACACTCTCTTTTAGCATCATCTTATTGAGCCAATATGCAGGCTAATGAGACATCTATAGCTCGTGAGTACAAGATCAAAGGGATATCTGACCTAGGTGGCATGAGTGTGGGAGGAGAAAGAAAAAAACATTTAACCAACTCAAATGCCTCATTGCATTCTTCTATCCAATCAATGTTGTAGTCCTTTTTCAGCAAATTGTTGATTGGGTGAGCAACAAAGGTCAAATTAGGGATAAACCTTCATATTGCATCAAGTTTTCCAAGAAAGGATTTGATGCTAGACTTGTCTGATGGTGGAGTCATTTCCAGTACAAATCAGATTTTGGTTGGGTCCACATTGATCGCTTGTGAAGATATGATGTATCCAAAAATCTTACCTCCCATTACACTGAACATGCATTTTTCTGTATTTAATGTGATGTCGTATTTGATTAAGTGAGAAAGGATGATGCAAAGCACCTCTAGGTGATCACAACATTTTATGGCCTTAGTCAAAAGTTCATCTATGTAGGATTCCATAATATTTTGTACAAGATCATGAAATATATAAGTCATCACCCATTGGTACATGGCAGTAGCATTCTTAATCCCAAACGACATAACATCATAACAGTAAGTTCCCCAAGGAGTTATGAAAGTAGTTTTGGCCTGATCTTCCTCAAATATTTTGATTTGATTGTACCCAGAAAACCCATCCATGAGAGACAACAACTCAAAACCATTTGTTGCATTGATAATAACATATATGGATGGTAACGGGAAATCATCATTGGGAAAAGACTTGTTTATATCGTAAAAGTCTATACAAATATGGATCTTTCCATTATTCTTGAGAACTTGGATGCTATTAGACACCCATTGTTAGTAGTCAAATGGTTTAATGAAGCCTACCTGGAGGAGTTTCATCACTTCTTCGTTTACCATGAGGGCGACCTTTGGCTTCATGGGCCTTGAATTTTGCTTAATTGACTTAGCATCTGGCTTGGTGACAATATTGTGCACTGCAATGTGTGATGCAATTCCTGTCATTTCCTTTTAGCTAAATCTGAAATATATTTGATGCTCTTTGAGGATACAGGTGTGTACTTCAACTTCCTAAGGAGTTAAAGAAGATCCTAGTTTCAAGATTTTTGGTTCTTCCTTGGTCTCGATGTTTATATCGATCGTTCCCTTGATTAAGGAGGAATTTCCTTCCTCAAACTTAGGAGGGGATGGAGGCAACTGTAAATCTCCCTCTTCTCCTACCTTATAAATTTTGAGTTCCTTCCCAGAGGAAGATTCTATCATGATATTTCCAAAATAGGAAGAAGAGTGTGGAATTAGGGAAAGATCAACCTTGCAATGAGTAAGATGCAATTCTAAAAGATCTTTTAGATATCCCAGAGTTTCTTTGTCAATGTCAACATGATCTGTAATTAAAAAATCTCTCTCAATTTCTATGTATGTCAACATTGGAGTTATCGGTGTCTTACGAACCAAAGGCTCAACATGAACTGAGATTATAAAGTTTGTATCTTCCAATGCACTACTTGGAGTAAAGAGAGAAGAAGACGTTTCTATTGAGTCTATGCGAGGAGGTTCTTCTCTCACAAAATTTTCTCAATCGATATGAAGTCAAAACTCTTTGTTAGATTTAACACTGTTGTTTTGTAGAGTTGTAAATACTCATCTCTAGTCTCGTATACCTCATATATTTGATTTGCAAGAAGTTGTGAATCACCCAACACCCTAATATTAAGAGTACCCATTCTTTTGGCTATAATGAGACCAAGTAGAGGGGCTTCATATTCAGCCCTATTATTCATACATTCAAAGTTTAACTTGAAGGAAAAAGGAAAAATCCTTCCCTTAGGAAGAGGTAAGAATCATACACATGCCCCAACACCAAAATGAAACTTGGATCCATAAAAATGGATAGTCCAACAGTTACTTGGAAAAATGGATGTTGGATCATCCTTTGCGTCCTCTTATTTTTCCTTAGTTACTTCAACCATACAAAACTTCCATATATCTAGAAGAGAACTGAGTCCTAAAGTATGTCCCATACCCATAGAAGTTGAAAGGAAGGAGGATGGGTAAATTCTTCTTCAATAACTTGAATAATATTCAGTGTGGTTCCCAAAGATAATGTCTCTACGATGATGGTTTCATATTTGAATACTAGAATGCCTTCAATCAAACCCCATGACTTCTGATTCCGTTTGTAGGAACTAGATTTTCCTCTGGATACTGGGCTTGTAGGTTTATTTATACTAATTTATAGGAATATCAAACTCAAATTGGATCCTTGGTCCTCTTTTTCAAGTTATCTAGGTTTATGTCGAAGGGTTTTGGATCACCCTATGCCACAAAGACCTTCCCTGAATATAGGAACATTGACGTCCCAAAACAAAGTGGAGGGAATCACCTTCATGCGAGGAATCTAAGGATGGCCAAGGATCATATTATAGTTGGTTTCCTGATCTATAATATAAAACTTGAGTTAAAACCGTCTTAGGCCCGAGGGTGAATATCAAATACTATAATTATGATCAATGTTTCTTTGAGGCTATCATAGTCTCTCAACGTATTTCACGTTGAAGAGAAATTGGTCTCTCAATAACCTAGATTTTGAAGGAAAGAGAATGGGACTATGTTAGCGAATTCCCTGTCATCAATCATCGCACGTTTTACATAGTTGTTGTAAATCCAGACTTGTAAAAACAATGATGGATCACCTCTATGAGCTATTTCAGTGTTCGTGGGAATCTTACTAATGTCAAATATGAATCCAACATATCTTTCAGGATGCCCTAGAGGATAGACATCAAATTCCACGTGGTTTATCTATGCCTCTAGAGGAGGGGTGACGTTAATCAAATGGCCAAGACCTAGTGCTTCTAATAGAGTGGCTCTATGAGCAAGGGAATTCTTCAATAGATCCAAGAAATAAATGTGAGAGAAGGTCTTGGTTAGATCACTAATCAAGTCATAAGCTCCTACTGGCTTTCCTAACATATCACGAATGTCATCTGATATAGTTGAGTAGATAAGGATTGGGTGTGAAAGAATAATATTTGATTCTAGTGGCAACGTTAATCTGAGGTTCAGTGTCCAACTCCACCAACCCTATAATTTTTGTTTGTTGACAACCATCTAAAGGAGGTGCCACTTGTGGGTTTGACTAAGTTGAGGATTCGTGGTCATGGGTCCCTATTACAATACCTTTGTTTGAACCATTGGATATATTCCTACCATCCTTTGGATATGTGGGGAGAGGATCATTAAATATTATGAGTGGTGTGTTATGTGGAGATACTAGTCCCATGTAGGTGTTCTAAGTTGGCATTGCTGGGTTTCCAAAAACATGTCAACAAATAATTGTCTTTGATCCTCTGTAAAATGATTGTAGAAACTTGTTACAATCATGACATGTTCTTGTGTCATGCCCACAAACCCTATGGAAACCATAATATAAATCAGGATCATAATCTCAAGGCCTTTGGTTTGTGCCTTGTTGTGGTCCAAAATTATGGTTATTGTTCAGTTGTTGATTGTTATAGTTAAAATTTGGGAACCCTTGCCCTTGGTTTTGGAATTGGTTCGGATACCCACCTAGGTATTGGTTAGGGCCTTGGGTCTACATTTGTCTTGATTGTTGAGGTTTTTGTTGTTGTTGTTGTTGACAGTTAAAATATACAGTGTTGACTTAGAAGTTATTGTTTCTCTCATTGTTGCCATTGTTTTTATTATTGGTAGTATTTTTATTGGGAGGGCTAAAAAAATTAGGATTCTTAGGCTGGTCAATGACACCATCCATTCGTGACCCCACGGTTCTTATTAAGGACCTTCAGCCCTTGATTATTACTTTTGAATTATTGGAATAACCAGGGTTATTTTGGATAGGGGTGACTAACCTTCCATTTTCTCCATAAGTCTTATGACCACTGTCAATGGTTCTTTGGTCAATTTGAAGAGCACCCCTCTAGCACCTCTTCATAGCTCCTTAGCGAGAACTTTTGAACTTCTTCCTTTGTCTCCCTATTGAGGGAGTGGAGGAAAAAATCACAAAGCTCCTTCTGATCCATATTTGGAGCGAAATTGCAGAGGAGTAGAGAACCTGTCACCACCTTTGAATGAAGTGGGTCTGTGGATATCATTGTGCTCTTGTTTGATATGAAGGAATTCTCTAATTCCCTGTTCTCAAAAGTTTTTTCATATCAAAAGCATTAATAAATTATGACACAAGTTACTTGAAGGAGATTATTGAAGCCTCTTATATCCTATAGTCCCAATCAAGAGCAATACCTTCTAGTGTCTTAGGGAAAATCTTCACAACAACTACATCCCATGGGAGCAGCTCTTGAATGGCCATTACATAAGCTTTGATGTGGGCGTTAGGATCACCCTCCCCTTTGAATTTCAGAAGATCTAAAAAGGGTCTTAGGAGCATGATTTTCTAGATGGAGAAGTATAGAGGCTCCTTAATATATTTAGAATATGTCCCCATTGTGTACATTTCCACCATTTAATATCCTTATTGGGGAGGTGTAGGTTGCATCAGATTGTTGAAATGGTACAGCATAAACATTTTTTGGGGTAATATGGCATCCCTTACAGCTGTCCATACGGACCTAGGTAAGTGTACATATCCCCCTGAGGATATTTAGAATACATGTGTATGTAGGGGGGTTGATTACTTTGATATGGAATCGAAGGCACGAAGCTAAGGAATGTTGCATTTCTAGCTGGTATGGAATTTGAGAATGCACTTCTAGCTATGGTGCCTATTGTAGATATCCATATGTGGCATGAGGGGGCATACCCAAGGTGCCCATCCCAGTTAGGAAATCTCCAGGGTTTTGAGTACCCGTATAAACTGGAGGATTCTACGTAGTAGGTATTTATCCATAATTATGTGGATAGGGAGAATTTCTTGCTTGCCCTGCATATGAACTTTGAGTATTTTAGGCAAGATCTAGCTCCTTGACTTTGTCTACCAATGCCAAGATGATGTCACCCATTGATGGGGTGGTGATTTTATTAGGTGCTTTTTGTTGAACTCTTGGAGGTTGTTGAGGGGTCCGGTATCTTGCTATGAATTTTTCACTATGTTGCCACCCCTTGTTAGCAATATTTTTAGTTGGTGGAGGGGTATTGTTATTATTTTGGAGCATAACATCACCTTTTCCTTTCAACCTATCAAAATCTTGGTTCATAGTCTAAAATTTTTATTCACTCCTAGCATATTGTTCTAAGTTTTCCTCATCTAGATGTGGGAGTTGGTCCGATTTCATGCTAATGGGTTGTCTAAACAATACCTGAGGAGATGAACTTGCTTCCCAGTGAAATTCATGTTATTTGAACTTGATTATTCATGAGGATATGTCTACATGATCTGGTGAATTTCTTCAATGCGTACAAAGGAACCAACATTGGTTCCCTGAAGAAGAGGGTTTTTAGAAGTTGAGTGGTTATCTGTCCTTGTTGAGAGTGAAGGTGATTATTGTGGTATACATGTTTGGTAGTTGTACATGTCAAGACTAGGGATGGGTTGACTGTACTCATCGTATCCCGACATAATCAGGGGTATAATAATACCCACAAAATAAAGGATGGACAAAGAAAGTGGAAACATTTAGAGACTAACTCTTCTAGTTGGGTTCACCAATTTATACAAAAGAAAATCAACACATGACCTTCTTCGCACTTTAATTCCTGAGGTTATGCCAAGACATTTGGTGTAGAATGGAATTGGATGTGAGTGAGAATAGGATGAACAAGCTAATTGGGAAATCTTATATCTTCAATGTGAAATATCAGGATCTGTGAGTCTATAATGAAGAATGATCTCCTAACCTGAAGTGGTGTGATGGCTCGGATTGATATAATAGATTCTCAGAGACTCCAATCAATATGAAGCTCTACCGAGATTTTGTTTATTGGTTGTTGAACATGTGAAAAGTGACCTGCAGGCACCTCATATGGATTTCCAGACAAATTCATGGAAGTGAGAACGAGATACTTAGTGGAGACAAAGGGACTATGAATGATTCTCTAGTATGATCTATAAGATCTTAGGTTGATCGGATGATATGTTCAATAATGAAATTTTTGCAATGATATCAAGTGGAAGTGGTGATGATCTAAATACTGATGCACACAAGCTAGTGTTGATATATAATTGGTTAGCAGGCTCGTTGGGTTATGGGACATGAGGATCATAACTAAAAAACTTGTGGAGGTTGTGGTCCTTTTATGGTCATGCACATAATTAAATCTTGTTGCTAGGAGTAGTCTAATAATCGTAGGCTTGATTAACAATGATGTTTAGTTGTTCTATTTTCTCAGAGAATGTAGCAAGTGTCTGTAATACTGTCAAACGTAAACTTGTATCGATATCTGTTATCAACTCTGGCCCATTGGGTTTTGGTACAAAAGGATCACAATTGTACATATTTTCTTATTGTGGACCATAGATGGTCATACATAATGAAATTAAAATGATCTTGATAAAAAAACTAACTATAAAAGGAAATATAATCTATGTTTTTGGCATTTTCACAATATATTAGAGCAAAACAATGAAAGAAAACTAATCTAATAAAATTAAATGTTTTTTTTTATCTTTTCTAGTTTTTAAGAAATGTGTTCTAATCTAATAAACAAACTAAATACAAGTAATCAGCCAAATGTAGCTGGTTACTTGTGCAAATATGTGAATCTAATCTAAAACAAATAACCTAATCTAATCAAAACCCTTCAAACCCTACCTCAGAGGTGAAGAAAAAATCATGACCCTAAAAGAGCTATTGTTCCCCAAAACTTCCCCGGTAATGTCAAAGAGAAAACTTTCTAGTTATTTGATCTACTTGTAATTGCCTAATCAATTGAAATGAACAATTTTTCTACTCTATTTGACATGCAATTGAAACCAATGATTCAAAATTGAAAATTTGGCAAATGAAGAAAACAAACAACTAATTCCAACCTGGATAAATAAGAGCTTTTGAAAATCTAGTTATATCTGTGTTTTTCCCCTCAGTTTGATCCTTTATTTCTTTGTGTGTTCATATGAGTCCAAGGAATTGGGAATTCCAGAATAACACCAGAAGAAGATTCTTGAGCAATGGTAGCTTGAAGGAAGTCTGGTTGTAAAGCAAGTAGAAGCGAGATAACATAAGAGATCTGAGCTTAGCTATGTAATTCCTAGCAGGATTGTGGCAACAAAACTATGCAAGATACATAAAAATTCTCAGGCCTTTTTCTTGAACACAAGCATGGAATATATAAGAATTGGGGCTAGGGTGTGTCTTCATGCACAAGGCAAGAAGAGGTAGTTCCAACTAACTAAAGCACATGAAAAAATAGAAGAGGGAAGGAGAACCAAGCAATCAAAACTATTTTTAGACAATTTATCTCATGGACGCATCCTAAAAGTGAAGTTAAGTGAATCATCACATGTTAAAAACATGCATGACGAAATCAAGAAAAATCATTCAAGACCACTGCCCTACTTGGGCGGTGGTCGTAGGACTATTTCCCAGGTAGGGAGGTGGTCCTAGCATAAAAGGAAAAAACATGTATAGAAAGAAATAGGAAGATGGGAAAAGGCACAAGAAGGCTAAGTAAGTATGTCTAGGCTACAAATATACACTGCAAATGGGTTTTGGAGCTCGAACACCTTCTTGAAAGGACTTGAATCATCATTGGGGAATTTTGTAACTATTTTCTGACAATGTAGCACATGCAATTTTGGGTGTGTAAAGTTCCTTTTCAAGTTTACCATAAAGGGAAGCTAAGAGATATGCTCTTGACCCATATTTGTGAGTAATGAAATATGGACCGATCCAATTAGGGAAAACTTTCCATGTTTACTCCTTTTAAAAGTAGTGACATTTTTATTCTCTCTGAGGAAAGAATCACCAATATGTAAGTCATGTTCTTTAAAAAAATTATGCTATTTTTATGCTCTCTTGATAGACATGATGATGTTCAAGGGATATTAGGTGGTGTTTTTCTAATAATTCAAGTTGTGCTAAACATTCTTGATGACAATCCTTGCTAGAGATAAAATCTCTGAGGGACATGCAAAGATATGGAATTTAAACTTTAAGGGGTAGAACCTCCTTGGAGTCATGGACTAAAGAAAAGGGCATAACACCTATAAGAGTACGGATGTTAGTCTAATAAGTCTAGAGAGCAAACAAAATTTGGAGATGCCAATTTCTGACAGCTTGATCGATGGTTTTCATGAGGATTTTTTTGAGTGTTTTATTACAAGATTTTTCTTGACAAATTTCTTATGAATATTAAGGAGATTAAAAAATAAGTTTGATGTTGTAGGTTTCCAAATATTTTCAATCTTTTCATTTTTGAAATATTTTCCATTATATGTGATAATTTTTCGAGGAATGCTAAAGTGACAGATAATGTGATGGTGGATGAATTTAACAATCTTATCAAATTTAGTGGAGATGAGGGGATTATTTGGTGGTATTATTAATGATGGATTGATGTCATTGTGAGGAATGTGGGTTGATGAGGTCTACTCCCCATTACAAAAAAGGACATGTTTTGATTGGGTTATAGGGCGTGACTAGGAATGTGAGTGAGATTAGATTGTTGTTGAAACTTGAAACATTTCTTGACATATGCACAATAATATTGATTAAGGTTAGGCAAATAATATACCATTTGTAGGACACATTTAGGAACATCCAAACTACTAAAGTGTCCACCAAATATGTCATCATCAACTTCTTGGATAAATTTACTTCATTCATGTGATTTGAGGCGTACAAGTAGGAGGCTATCAAATCCAAGTTTGTAAAGGACACCTCTCATGATGACATGTCATTTAGCACGTTATATAAAGGATATTTTAGAATTCTTAGATAGAATGGAAAGAATTTTGGATTGTTAAAGATATTCATAGAACTGAGTGTACCAAAGATCCACTTGATTTTTTTGAATAAGGTTAATAGAGGGGAGTTCGTTGGTATGAGATGGTTGATTGATTCAATGCACAACAATGAAAAAAATGGAATATTTAGTTGATAAGGGAATGATTGATGCAAGAGAAGTTAGGGTTTCTATGAATTTTTTGGATGAATGGAGAATGTTTGGAGTGTATAGTGATTGAAGGATTCTAGTAGGAATTCAATTTTTTTATTATTATTATAAAATTTCATTTTTTTACATTGATAATTTCCTTATATTTGATTGATGGTCAGCTAAACTCCCCAAAAATGTCAAGGATTTGAACACAAAGCATGAAATTGGTTTGGAGATTCATAATGAGGGCTTCGTACTTGGCCATGTTGTTAGTTCTTTAAAAATTTTGGTTGAAGGATAGAGGAATAGGAGTCCCCCAAGGAGGTATGATGATAATACCCACATCTTCCCCTACCAACACTTAGAACCATAGAAGAAAAGTGTCATTTTGAGGGGAGTGTATTCTTGATTGATGGTGTTGATGGATTCATTTTGAAATTTCTTATGATGTAGTTGATTATTAGAAAGGGGATATTTTGCTAGTTTTTCAGCGATGCCTTTCACCTTGAGATAATTATGTGACATAAATTCTAGGTAAATTTCAGTCATAAACATGAGACATCGAGTGATATGATCACTATGGTATGGTTTAGAATGCATGGAATTTAAAGGGTTGAAATGGGTGATGACATAAGTCTTATTATTAAGGAGATAGTGACGAAGCTTGGAAGTTGCAAAGTACAAGGAACAACATAAGTTTTTCTACTTTGGTGTAAAGAGTTTAATATTCATGAAGAGTGTGTCATACGTAATAGACATCCTACTCTCTACCCTTCTCATCTCGATGTCATAGCATAACACCCAGTACATGGTTAGTGACATATATAGATAAACTGGCTCCCCCTCGTGTGGAGGTGTGATAATGGGTGGTGATAGGAGGTATTATTTGAGGTATTCAAAGGCATTTTGACCATTTTTATCCCATATAAAATTGACATCCTTTTAGAGGAGATGATGAAAACGCTGACAGTGATATGAAAGCTGAGAAATGAAGTAGTTGATTGATTAAAGCCTACCTTGGATACTACAAAGTGTTTGATATTGGATAGAGGGGGAATCTTGATGATGGCTTTTATTTGGTTAAGGTCTACTTCAATAACCCTGATAGATACAATAAACCCTAAAAGCTTCTTAGTGAGAACACAAAATACACACTTGGTCATGTTAAGATGGAGGAAGTACTCAATAAGGCAAGAACAGATGAATTCAAGGATGACAAGATGGTCTCTTCAGTTCTTAGATTTACCTAAGATATCATAAACATAGTATTCTATGGTTTTAAGAATGAGGTCATGGAATATATAAGTCATAACTCATTGATAAGTGGCCCCTACATTCTTGAGTCCAAAGGGCATAACATGATAGCAAAAGATCCCCCAAGGGATAATAAAAGATGTATTATGTTGGTCATCATTCGTGATAAGGATTTGATTGTAGCTAGAAAACCATCCATGAGGGATAATATTTCATGTCTTGTCATGAGGTCGACAAGATGATCAATGTTAGGAATAGGAAATCATCTTTAGGACAAGCGAGATTGAGATATCAAAATTCCATGTAGATACATAACTTTCCAAAGGCTTTGGTTATAGGAACAAAATTGGAAATCCATTGCAGATAGTCAATGGGTAAGATGAAGTTATCATAGAGAAGATGTTGTAAATCTTATTTTATGAATAGGGCTACACAAGGGTTTTTCCTAGGTAGTTTTTGTTTAACGGGCTTAGTGTTAGGGATTGTGAAGATGTTCTAGAAAATGATGTTGGGCTCAATACTTGGCATGCCACTATATAACCATGCAAAGGCTTGACTATGCTTGGAAAGGAAGGTTATGAAATCCTTTAATTATTTTGAATCTAAATATTAACCAACTTTGGCTATGTGAGGGTATTACGAATTCTCTATGTTGACTTCGAAGGTGGATTCATTAAGGAGAGTAGTGCATTATGTGATAGAGTATTTTTAAGATAATGGTCCTCCACCCCCATATAGGATAGGATGGATTCATCATCATGAAAATAAATAATGGAAATGATAATGGAGTCTTCCTTTAGCATTTTGGGTAATACTAGTGGAAGAGTCTTAGTGCAGTTGTTAGTTTGATAAGTGAGTGGTCCTATAGTGATTGTGTTAATTAGAAATAAAGTTAAGAGGGATAGAAATGGTGTCATTTGTGTCCTTAGAGTTGTCATTGTAAAAATTAACAGGATGGGTCTATTTATATTATGGTTTTAGATGTGGTCATTGCGGAGGTGTCCGAGGAAGGTTTTTGGAAACCTAGTTTGAATTTATCATAAGGATTATGAGACCAGTAAAAGACCAAGTCATGTATACTTGTTCTTAACGTCCTAAGACAAAATACTTCCAGGTACAACAATGAAGATAGAATTTTGTGAAGGATTTATCGTATAAAAATGAAAATTTGGATGTGAATGGTTTACCATGGTATTTTTTTTCATAGTGTGAGGAAGGAAAATCAATCATATTGAAATCACAGTGGACTAAGAGGGGGGTGAATTAGTCCTTACAAACTTAATTAAAATTTCATATTTCTTTCTTAAACCATTAACCAATTATCCATCCATTAATGTGTGGAAAACATCATATAACATACACGTAATAAACCATGAACAAGAGAAGAAAAACCATAACACAATATATAAGTGCGAAACCCTCAAGAGGAAGAAAATCCACTAAATTTTTTTTTGATATTTCTCACAAAAAATACTCAAGTGAGTATTACACATCACAAGATATTTATTTAGTGAGACACTAACCCCACAAGGAGCACCAACCCATAAAACATTGTTGATATGACTCATCACAAAATATTTTTATGAGAAGATCATTGATAAATTTCTGTAGCAACTTAGCTGATGGTGATCAAAAAATTCATCTCCAAACACCCTCAAACCCTTGTTCAAACCCTAGCTTCTCCAACTAACTCTATCTCTCACTTTATTCACTTCTCTTTTATTAAAACAATTGAACACGCTCTTCAAAAAATTATTCAACATTCCATTGACTCTATCAGCTCTGAAGCTGAGTGTTTATACTTGTAAAACACTCTTACCTACCTATTGCACTTTTCATACACAAGTAACTAGCTCAAAATAACACCCAAAACATCATTTTTATATGTTATTCAATTCAAAAATGAAGGAGGTAATTCCTACACATTTATTTATACCAATTAATAATAATAACATCCAAATAAATTCATTATAATGGTCACATATGACCCATATAGGTTGGCATGGCCAAAAACCATCCAACTTGCACACAAAAGCTCAAAAGCCTATGACTAGGATGAGCTAAAACAAAAAATCACAAAACCATACTTATTCAAGCTCCCAAAATCACCATACATGTGTAATATAAAATATAAGCATCATATATGGTCGCACATTTACTTGAAACAATCAAATAAATCATAAAATGGGCCCACATGCTCATATCCTTCATCAAACAGTTGTTTCCAGCACCCTGATTTTACATTTGGGCCTCAAGACCCCTCAAGATGAAATCAACTATGGAATGTAGCCACTCAATAGAATACTTAAGACCTTTAGAAAACATACATGCATGTTATAGATCTTGAAACATCCACTGATTTAATCCACAACTACTTTCCTCTTTGCCAAATCATGCTGCCCAAAAACTAGTTTTGCAAACTCAACTAGTTTGCACCATTTCTGTCACTTTCAATACCTCAAAAGGCCTTAAATAGGAAAAAAAATCATCCCTATTCACTTTCCAGGTGGTAACAAGCATCAAATCAATATTCTCGTGCTTCAACCAACTCTTTCTTTTAGCCTAAGTAGTCTTGTCCTGAAATAAAGAAACCTACATCTCCAAAAACTGACATCGATGACCCATAAAATCTAATCACCATGAGACAAAAATTATGCCAATGGAAATATATCTGAATCTTATTTTCATAACATATTTTAACTCCTTCCAACTCTAAGTGGAAGGCCTTTAACCAAGCCCATCTCTGCAAACTTCCTGAAACTGCCGCAAAATTGCCCTTTCACTAGTATTCACAAATAGGGCACACTTTGCCATTTTTATGCATCACTGTCACATGAAACTACCTTTTACATCAAGAAAAACTCACATAATAAAAACAATGTGCATTTATTTTAGCAAATCCTTTAGAAAACCTTGTCCCAAACTGAACTTCTTCATAAACAGGCTTATTTGAGTGGGGTCCACTCATCACCACAAGCACTACCATACATTTATAGAAACCTGGAGGAGTCCTCTACATCATAAAATAATCATCCATCAACTAGAATACAATTATGGGCACTTAGAATCATTTTATCTCCTACCTCTTTTGAGTTAGGGTTTCAAGCACACAAAACGTTATTTACCTTCTTAACATTTGTTCATAAAAACTTGATGATGAAATGACCTCATTATTTTTTTGAAACCTTCTAGAATCAATTTAGAAACATACTTGAAATATAAAAGGTCACATGCAAATCACACAATTAAGGGTGAGCATCAGAAGGTGTAATTCAAGCTAGAAAACACCCTTTCTTGGACCTTGTTTCACTAAAATTGACATATTTTGCAATTCCCATTTCAGAATGAATCAATTTTTTCTCACACCTCAAAAACAACCCTTTTCATCATAACTAATAATCATCATATCACAAATATTTCTCCATATTTTCAGCCCATCTCATTTACATGGCTAGCCCTTAGGGTTTTGTAATGTCTAGGATAGGGTCAATTGAAATAACTTGATAACTCATCATAAGAACTCTCCAAAAGGTCCTAAAATAGATTTTATGACATCCCTACATGCATACATGAGCTCACATAGCTCTACATCTCAACCTCATGCCTCCTAGTAGCTAGACCTGGTCTAGATGGGCACCTGAAAACTTGGTCTTCAACCTGTATCTACATCATGAAACTCATGTGACTGCCTAGAAACTCCCCAAATATTCTCTCCATGTTGCCAACATTCTCCTCAAGCTATCAAAAATCTCATACCACCATGCACCATTACTTAGGCTAGCTAGGTCACAAGAATGATCTTGTTAGAACAAGCCATTCTCATTAAATTTCCTCAAACAATCATGAACACACTTGAATCACTATATTATCCACCTACTGATCCTAATCTAACTCCACTCCATTATCCTCTTTGTCATTAATGGGCTTCTACATCAATGACAACACCTAAATCACAACATGCCAACAATCTCCCCCTTTGTCATTGATGGAAAACCTCCTGTAATTCTCCCCCTTTTTACATTAATGAAAAAGGCATACTTGTACCAACCGATATGCACCTTTTTCAACTTCATAATATCACCTCTTGAATGGAATCATCAACCAAAATATTCATTTTAGCTCACAATTTAGTCATTTCTCACAAAGCTATTATTTTGCCTCCTTTCTAAGCATAAAAGCATTATATTCCCCCTAGGCAAATCATATATAACACCCAAACATGCCAAAAATGAAGAATATATAGCCAAGAGCATCTTCCTTACCTCTTTCATAGGTGTTTCTACCACACAACCTCCTTGTTTAGGCTCAAGAACATGATTACATGACCTCACACCATATTTTGACTTCTTGCAACTTCTAAAACTATTGTACCAGACCTTGGAATAGATGCATACACCATATAATCATGCCAACAATGAGCAAGAACATCAACTTACCACATTACTTGTCTTTTCTTGACTTTTCAAGGCTCAAACTAAGTTTGTCTTCACCAATTGTTACCTCAAAGCTTCTCAAGGATTGAGATAAATGTTTTATCTCTTTAGTGCAATTGCAACCAACTTTAATAGGCTTTAGAACACTATGTACACCTTGATGCATAACATCTCACAGCTCTGCCTAGACTTAGGCCATCCAACACTATTATAAAGACTCAAAAAATTGATGCTCACCCTGCTTACTTGACTTGGAGGATTAGAAAAAACTTTAGCACATCCCTAAATCACTTTTTTAGTCTTTTACAATCTCATTTGAATGAGATTTAGCAAATGAAGTCAAGCACTGACATCCCTTCGAAATGGAATTGAGTGAGCTCAAAAACCATGCTTCACATATCTTGAAGACATCTAGAGCACCTTCTAGAAGTGCAAATCATGCTCCCCCTGACTTGAATATATTGTATTGACTTGTAACATACCATCTTTTAACTACCATGAACATGCAACATCTTATCAAGCAACAATCCAACACACTAGAAGCAAAGATTCAACCAAGTAGATCTTGTATTACTCTTAACTCTGCCCAAGCACTTTTGATGTCACCTTGCTCATTATCTTGAGCAAAAAAACTTGATCCCCTTGCCTTAGACACCACCTATAGACCTATAGGTTACCTTTTTCACTTATTTCTCAGTCATTGTACCCTAGTAAGCAGTAACCTTTGCATGAAATAATCATTACAAGACATGTTAAGAAGTATTCTTTACATCTTAAGAGAAAAATGTCTTCAATTACCCTTATGGCCTGATGGAAGAGTGACACTGACTCCTCCTCAAGTTATGTCATAATACTAAGACCTCTAACACTCATTTGCAAGCTTGATAGATTGCATAACAACTTAGAAACCCAGCCCTATAACCTATTAGAAAAGTAGCAGATTCACAACAAAAACGCAACAGAATGTTAGCAAAAATGCAACAAAAGAGCAAGAGCTCCTAGAGGACTCAAACAATTTCCTTCTAGACTTGATATTTACACCATTTGGATTTGTCTCACTATCAACAAGCTGATACAATAATTTCATTAACCAAAGCATATATTTTTGACCCATTGTGCCTCTCTATAAGTTTTGTAATCCTTCCACAATATGCAACATTACCTCTTAACAATTAGGTCTCTATCATTCTACCCTGTCAAATCTGAAGACTGTTGTGAATTCCAAGAAGCTCTTACTTTTTCAAGGTGTGAAACATCTTGAATCTCAAAGTGCTCACTGTTAGGATGATTGGTCCAATTTTTGGCCTCCAATTCAATCATTTGCTCCTTCAACCGTTGATATTCCTTCATACCACTTCTTAAGATCTCCTAGGACCTAATCAAGGTGGGAACCACTAAAGATGCACAAATGCTTGTTTCCGACTCTCAACTTTTGACACTAACATTGTAGATACATCTTCCAATGTCCCGAGCACACTTATTTTGGCTTTGAAGCGGGGAAACCACATTACTTACTTGAAATATGTTTTTCTTATTTTCAATTATTCATCGTAAACTTTGCAACAATCCTTCAAGTCATCATGTTTGATGACTCATCTCATCTTCAAACCACCTATGTGAATCATACACATCCTTTGAAATATTTTACACATGGCATAGTGACATCTAATCTAATTAATGCTAGTGAAGCAACTCTTTTGACTCATACCCAAGCTTGGAATTATTAAACATTTGATAATATCCCATGACATGACTCAACAACCTTGATACTTTAGGTTGCATTTATTGACTCACATAGACTTAACTTCCATTATACATAATGAAGAAGTATACAGTGCACCAATTAATATAATATGACTCTTTTGACTTGACCAACATGGACTGAGAACTAACTTTATGGGGTAACACAAATTATGTACTTGTCATTAACACTAATCACTAACTCAAACCAAACAATGACTCAACACTTGGTCACCATGACATGACAAAAATCCTAAGATGATAACATGACATTTACTGACAACACACTTATCACAGAGCATATACACTTCTAAGAGACAATGCAGATAAAATACCTCATCATTTACACAACATAATCAACTAGATAGAACCTCAAAACATGCTTAAAGACATGAAATAACATACCTTGACACCATGGAGGAGACAAACATGAACTCAAACAACCCCCCCTCACTCTAATGCTTCATACGAGCTAATATACCTCTAAGAAGCCTAGTAGAGGCATATGAAAACATGGAGGATCTAGAAGAATGACTTGAATAGGTTCTAAGCCTTCTTGGACACTGGAAAATCACCTCCATATCCTTGTTTCTGGTCTAAGTTGTGAATCATGCCTTGTTTTCCATCAACACGTGCTCTTGTATTCAAAATTTTCTCTTGGTGAACCATAATTGGTCCTTCTAGGTTCCCATGACCTGACTTCCTTTTTAGCCTGCACATTAGGAATTTGATCGCTTCTTGTTTGTCTTGTAGGCTCATAACAGTCCCTAGAAACATGTCCATACCTATTGTAACTGAAGCATTCTACCATACCTCTTCCCTTGTAATCACCATTACTCCAATTCTGACTTGAAGGCTCATATAAGCAAAAATTAGCTAGATGGCCTCTTTCATGACACTTATAACACACCACACTCTTTGTTTGCATACATCTATCATCTTTCCAAAGGTGATCATTTGTAGCATACCTTCTACACTCTATTTTCCCTATGACCAAATCCATTACATGTAAAACAATAGTTGTTGAAAGATCTTTCATACCTTGAGGCATTAGGCTTCCTAATTTACTTTGGTTTCATCTTGTCTTTGGTGAAGCTCTCCTTATTTTCAGCATCCTTGCTTAGAACAATGTCATCTTGTAGCTTCTCATTTCCCTTGAGGTCATCACTAAAACCCAAACCCGCTCTATCACCTACTGATCTCTATTTACAAAGAATATCATCAAGATCTTTGGCACTTTTTCTCAAATTTATGAAAGGACTTTATTTTCTTACCAACCTCTAAGAGTTCTGCCCTTATAAAAGCTACACCTTCCAATTTGGAGCACATGCTCTCTTTATCTTACATATTTAAGACTAAAAAAATTACATTTTCTTCTAGCATTATGATTGAATCCTTTAGCTAGTTTGTTTCAGGCCTATGCTCCTTTTCTAGATCATGAAACTTACTTTCATAGCCCTGATATAAAATGATCAAGATTAAACAAAAAACACCGGAGTAATATATTGTTTATTCAAATCATTCGGGATACAATTACAATGGAAGCACTCCATATATATAGGAGTCTTATCATAACAAACTCTTCAACAATGTTTGTATGCATATACAACCATACATTCGTATGGTTTTAACCACTCACCAATATAATAATAAATCAAACTATTTGTTTTATTATTTAACTTACTAACCTACCACATACTAACCACCACTAACAATTACATTTTACATTTACCCATTTACCAACAGTAAACATAAATACCTATGTTATGCACTAAACTAAGGATATTCCTAACATTCGCCCATTAGTGTGAACATGGGGAAAACCCCCATACTACACTACATCTGATTTCACGATCATGTTATTTTATTTTGGATTATAACAAACCACAAGTTGATTTTCCATCGGTTAACCAAAAATTGAGAGTGAGGTGAATTTCCATTGGCTGACCAAAAACCACAAAGGGGTGAAGGTTTTCAAATGGTTTACCTACAACCATATCGTGATGTGTCAGTGCATCCTTCGGCCCTCATCATATCTTTACCTTCAAGAGATTACTTCAGAATCCACAATAGTGTAAACATAACAATCCACACATACAAGATGAAGCATTGTGTCATTTCACCCCTCCACAATGTGAAGTTTCCATAACACATTTATTCTAAAAACACCACATTGAAATAAACACGCACTCACACATGTAACCATAGTAGAAGCATCCTCATCATTGGAAAATGACAAGAAGACACTGATTTTCCTCCATCCTCATGTATCCTCCAACCTCTAGTAAAAGACTTCTTAATACAAGAAGTCTTTAGACACGTATCCACATTCATCTGGTTCAGGTTCCTCTTCTCATGATGATTCTTCATCTACTACTATATTGGTTTCATTGCCAATTTTTCCACTTAGCACATATTGAGCATGAGCTTTACAGAATGAAGAAGTATGCCCCTTATGTTTGTAGTAGTAGCATTCAACTTCTCCTTCATTTTTGGAAAATTTCTTATACTTTTTTATACTTTATAGATATTTTTCTTTATATGTGTCTTCTTTGGATCTCTTTTCTTCAGCTAAGAGATCTGAAATAATGTCCTCTAGAGTTTTAGAAGACATTTGACCAAGTGTAAACACTACATTACTGTACTTAGGAGGTAAACTATTTAGTAATATGGCTTTTTCATTTTCATCATCAACAAGAGCACTAATTTATGCTAATTTTGTAGTGAGAGATTTGAAATCATTAATATGACTAGACATGGTGACTCCATCATTCATTTTGAATCTAAACAACTGAAGTTTTAAAGAAAAATTTGCATTGACCGCTTTTGAACCAAACAATTTATTTAGATTACCCCACATTTCCTTTGATGATTTCTCAAGATCAACATAGTGTAATTCAGTATCTGAAATAGCTAAGCCTATAATGGCTTTGGCTTTATCATCTCTTGTTTTCCATTCTAATGCTTTTGTTGCATCTAATGGTAATTTTTCTTGCCCATTTACAATCCTCCACAAATTTTTATTCATGAGTTGCATTTGAATTTTCACTTTCCATGTATGAAATTTAATTCCATTGAATTTATCTACCGAAACTGTTGGTGTATCCATTGATCAGAAAAACTAACAAAGAAATTACCAATATTCAAATCGTGTAGATCAATACCTTAACAGATAGAATACATGAAACCATAGATCTGTAAGTCATCGTTAATGATTTACATTTTTCTACATAACCAAAAATTGGGTTTTTCCATTTTTTGACAGAATGTGCCCATAATTTAAATAAAAAAACCCAAAAAATTTCTACGATTTAGTATCTGGGTTTTTTCGGAATATGCAATTTAATAGTCATATTTTTAAAGAAAAAAAATAGAAACCTTTTATTGCAATTTGAGCGTTGATTTTAACATCCACGCTTCCACTGAGCTGTAGGCTAGGAAGATACAAATTTTACAGAGGCAGAGAATTTGTAATGATCAGAAATAATTGTTGTACCTCACAAATTCTTATTGATCCATACTTTCTCTGATACCACTGATATAAAATGAGCAAGATTAAATAAAAAACACCAAAGTAATATATTATTTATTCAAATCATGAGGGATACAATTACAATGGAAGCACTCCATATATATAGGAGTCTTATCATAACAAACTCTGCAACAACATTTTTATGCATATACAACCATACACCTATATGGTTTTAACCACTCACCAATATAATAATAAAACAAACTATTTGTTTATTATTTAACTTACTAACTTACCACATACTAACAACCACTAACAATTACATTTTACATTTACCCATTTACCAATAGTAAACATGAATACCTATGTTATGCACTAAACTAAGGATGTTACTAACAAGTCCTTGACCTAATAACTCAGCTTCTTATTCTTCTTATTAGCATGCCTAAACTCCTTTTGAGCACTCTCTAAATCATCTTCAACATCCTCTTTATCTTCCTCATAGTAACTATAATAACCATAAATGATATCAAATAACAATGAAGAACCATCACTAGTGGATCTCATGCCATCTTTAGTCATAAAAAATACCTCATTTCCAACATTTTCATGATCAAATTCGGAATCAGAATCTTAAACACCACTACTATCATCAGATAAGAAATCCTCTTCCTTTTCATAGAAACTATTTTTCTTGTCAAAATTTCTCAAAAATCTTTTTTCCTTTACCATACTTATGATACATCTTATCATGATCTTCATCATTCTCATATTCATCATGTTCTTCCCTCTCATGCTTATGGGGAAAATTGATATAAAAATGTCCTACTTTTCCACATTTGAAGAATTTATAAGGAAGTTTACCTTTGTATTTTCCAAATCCAACCTTTAATACTCTAGCAAGCATTGTGAAAATTTCTTCATCTTCAAAATTAGTAGGCATCATTAACATCCTTAGTTTTCATTCCATTGGTATTCATCTCATATCTAAAAGTAATATCTTTCTTAGCTAGTTTAAAATAAAAAATGCTCATCTCATAGGCAGTCAAAGTCCCATGTAACTCATCCATCTTCATCTAAGTCAAAACATTGGCTTCTTCCTTCACATCTTCTCCTAACCATTTCATGGATTTGACAACCTTGTTAACCCTAAGAAATTATGCAGAAATAGACTCATCATTATTCTTCTTAAGACTCTCAAACTAATTTCTAAAAGTCTGAAGCTTATAAATTCTTACCTTGGAGTCTCCTTCATATAGAACTTGAATTTTCTCTCATAAATATTTTACTGAATTATAATACATTACCTTTCTCATCTTAGATTCTCATAGACCACTTACAATAGCATTAAATTCCTTTGAATTTCCATTACATTCCTTCTTATCTGTAACACTAGTTGTTGGAGTGAAAGGTGGAGTTTAGCTATTATTGATAGATTCCCAAATATCAAACCCTAGGCACATGAAATGAGTCTTCATTCTAAAACTCAAAAAATCATAGTTCAAACCATCAAACAAATGTTCCTTGTTAGTAGAGAAACCAATCTACAGACTCACCATTTTTCTTCTTCAAAGGATCTCCTTTCAAGTGATAAAACTTCTCCAAAAATACCTTATGTGATACCAATTTTTGGAAGCACAGTGGACTGAGAGAGAGGGTGAATCATTCTTTACAAACTTAATTACAAATTTAGATTTATTTCTTAAACCTTTAACCAATTAACCATCCATTAATGTGTGCATACCATCATATAAAATACATGAAATAAACCATGAACAAGATAAGAAACATAATAACACATGATATAAGTGGGAAAACATCAAGGGAAGAAAACACACTGAATTTTTTTTATATTAGTCACAACAAATATTCAAGTGAATATTACACATCACAAGAGATTTATTTAGTGAGGCACTAACCCTAGAAGGAGTACCAACCCATAAAACCTTGTTGATATGATTCACAAAAAGAGACTTGCATGAATATGACTCATCACACAATATTTTTAGTATAATATCACTAATAAATTTCTGCAACAACTCAACTGATGGTGATCACAAAACTCAACTCCAAACACTTTGAAACCCTGGCTTCTCTAACTCACTTTATCTCTCACTTTCTTAATTTATTTTTCCTTCAAACCATTAAACACAATCTTCTAAAAAATATTCAACCTTCCATTTAATATTTAAGCTCTAAAACTCAACCTTCATACCTATAAACCACTCTTACCTAGTTAACACTTTTTATATACAAACAACTAGCTCAAGATAACACTCAAAACATCACTTTTATATGCTCTTCAACTCACAAACATGAAGGAGGTAGGTAATAAAAATTTATTTGAACCAATTCATCATAATAAAATCCAAATAAATTTATTACAATGGTCACATATTACCCATATAGGTCGTCCATGCCAAAAACCATCCAACTTGCACAAAAAAGCTCAAAACCCTATCACTAGGATGAGCTAAAACCAAAAATTAAAAAACCATACATAGTAAAGATCCAAAATTCATCATACATGAGTAATATAACATATAATAACCATACATGGTCACACATTTACTTAGACCAATCAAATAAATCATTAAATGGGCACACTGGCTCATATCCTTCGCCAAACATCTGTTTCAAGTACCCTTATTTCACCTTTGGGCCTCAAGACCACCCAAGATCAAATAAAAAATGGAATTTGAAAACTCTATGGAAACCTTAGGATATTTATAACACATCGATGCAAGTTATACCTCATAAATCATCCATTTTCTCAAACCATAACAAATTTCCTCTTTACCAAAACATGGTGCCCAGAAACCCATTTTGCAAAATCAACTAGTTTGAACCATTTTTTTTCACTTTCAAGACCTAAAAATCCTTCAATAGAGAAAAAAAATACCTCTTCACTTTCCATGTAGTATAATCATCAACTCATCCATCACATGCTTCAATGAACTCAATCTTTCAGTCTGAGTATTTAAGTTCTGAAAACCAAGAAACCTTCTTCCTCAAAAATTGACTTGGATGACCCATCAAATCTCATCATCATGAGACAAAAATTATACCATTATAAATATATTTGAATAATATTTTTATAACATATTGTAACTCCTTCCAAATCTAAATAGAATGCCTTCAACCAAGCTCATCTCTGTAACCTGCTTGAAACTGCCCTTTAACTTGTCTTTAGAAATAAGGTATACTTTGACTTTTTATGCATTCTCATGACCTGAAACCAATATGGAAATCATGAAAAACTCACATAATAAAAAAATTTCCATTTTTTTCAACTCCTTTGGACAATCTTGTCCCAAACTGAACTTCTTTAGAAACATGCCTATTTAAGTGGGGCCCACTCATCACCACAAGTAATACCATACCTTTCTAGAAACTTGGAGGATTAATATACATCATCCAATACTAACACATTCACTATAAATAAATTATGTATAATTATGATCATTTTTTATCCTACCACTTTTGAGCTAGGGTTTCAAGTACATAAAAATTTGTTTACCTTCTTAACATTCACTCATAAAAACATGACAATGAAATGACCTCATTATTTATTTGAAACACTTAAGAATAGATTTAGAAAATCATATGAAATCCACAAGGTCCCATGAATATCAAAAAAATTATGGTGAGCATCAGAAAGTGCAATTCAGGCTAGAAAACACCCTTTCTTGGACCATGTTACACACAAACTAAATTGTCTTACAAAATACACATCATGAAAACCTAGAATATTTCCCATATCATCATAAAACACTCTCATAACATCTCAAATTATCACCATGTCTCAAATATATCTCCATCTTCTTATCCCATCTCATTTTCATAGTTAGCCTTAAGGTTTTGTACTTTCTAGGTTAGGGTCAACTGAAATAACATCATAAATCACCATAGAAAATATAAAAAAATGCCCTAACATACCTAAAATACCATGTATGACATCATTACACACTTCCATGAGATCACTTTTCTTTGCATCTCATCCTCGTGTCTGTTAGCACCTAGACCTGGTCTAGGTGAGCACCTGAAACTTTGTCTTCAACCTGTAACTACACTCTAAACCTCATTTGAGTGAATAAAAAATCCTCAAACATGCTCTACATATTTCTAACATGTTTCTCAAGCTATCAAAAATATCCAACCACCATGCACTATGACCTGGGCTGGCTAGGCCAACTAATCAGGATTGCTAGAACAAACAATTCTCACTTAAATACCTCATGACATCATGAACATACCTAAAACATTATATCATCCACCTACTAAGCCTCATTTGACACTTCACCATCATACATTATAACCTAGGCTAGCTAGGCCAACTAACTAGGCTTGCTAGGCCAATTGATTAGGCTTTCTTGAAAAAATAATTCTCACTTAAACACCTCATAACATCATAAACATACCTAAAACACTATATCATCCACCTATTGATCCTCCTATAAAACTTCACCATTATCATCTTTTTCATTAATGGGATTTTACATCAATGAAAACACCTAAATCACAACATGTCAACAAATCCCTTTGTAAATGAGGTTGGTTTTAAGATGGGGATGACCAAAGGAGATAATATCTTTGGCATTTGGCTCGTACATAGGTTATTTATCAGGTCTCCCATACATTTTTTAGGTGGAGGGAGTGAGTTGATAGGGACTAGAAGGAAATACTCACCTTAACGAGAGACAATGCATAACATCTTACAAGGAGTTGTTGTCTAGTAGCTTAGATGAGGGGGATGGTAGAATTTGGTAGAATCCTTGTCAGAAGATCCTGACTTCATCTTAGGGATGATCCAACTTAATTAGGTTAATAGGTCATGTGACATGCTTTTAAAAGGATTCAGGTTTGTGGGGAACAATAAATGTTTTACGTTCATGTTCATACATTAGACAACAATGCAATGTCGATGTGATACAACACATAACATGTATCCAAGGGTCATCCTAATAACATGTTATACTAAAATTATCTCTTCTACGAGATATAAGAGATCATGAAGGGATTTTAATGCCTACTTTGATGGGTAAAATGACCATGTCTAATGTAGGGGTGACGGTGTCGTTAAAGGCACACAACATGATAGGAGATTGGGAAACGTTGGTATTGGGTAACTGAAGCTATTTTAAGGTAATGAGAAGATATGATGTTGATACTAGTGTCATTGTCATCAATCATAACTCTCTTAATAAGAGTATCATCAATTTGGGTGATTACGAAGAGTAGAAGGTCATGATCTTCAAGTTGCAAGGATGGCATTTCCGAATCATTGAAATGTAATAGTGGCAAACATTTTAAGAGTGTTGATAAGGTTGGACAAATGGTTGAGGGTCATCTGATGGTATTGAGATGGATTGGAGAGTCTTAATCATTACTTTATCGGTGTTGTGGAGATTTTTTAACAAGCTCATAGAGGGGACATCTTCACAGAATCCCCTGATGGAGTTGTTTGATGATGGTGTTTTTTTATAAAATTTGTAGATTAGGTGTGCAAAGTGGTGAGGATGGACACCTTGGACTTAGAAGTTGGCGGATTAGGTGATTCAAGAGAAAAGGAGATAGATACTTTGGGCTTGTTTTGGATATGATCCCTTTGAGTCGTGTGCACATGGGATCTTGTAATGGTTATTTAAACCACTGTCTATTTAGATAGAGTGAGAGTATTACTAGAGGAAGCCCTTAATCTTTGTTAGATTTGAAATGGGGTGTTGGATGGTAGGTCAGAAAGGGGTGGCTTTAAGGTTCTGACATGTTGATTTGAATTGGTTAATATTTTTTGGATTTGCAGAGAAGAATCTCATTCACTAGCAAAAGGATTCGAATCAGTAGCATGGAGTGATTTAATGGTCCTTAGTGGAGTGTCCTGGTGTTTGATGATAATGCACAAAATGATTCATAATTATACCAAAAGGGATTCCACCCTCGATGAAGTCAAATAGATTAATAGGAGGTAATTCTATGGTAGATGATTGAATGAGATTTTCAAGTGTTCTAGTATAGTACCCCATTATAGATTTCTAGGATGATGATGAAGGATGAAGGGATATTTACATTGTTTGATGATTTAGTGAGTTTTGAGTTGATTAGGTTGTATTCCATGTGCGACATGCTTAGGTGTCGATCAAGGAACGATCCTAGATTTTGTAATCAGTGATTTTCAATTTAGATGAGGGATGAAGATCATGAGATGGAAGGTGAAGGGATGTATATTTTGTGATAAGGTTGTCTAGACAATTTTTTAGTACAGTTTTTATGTTTCCTTTGATGAATGATTTGTTGATTTTGTAGTGGGATTATTGAGATTCTGGATGTGGGTGTTGAGTAATGTGGTCTTCAAAAGAGTATTTTTTGATACTTTTTATGACTATATTTCTTTCCTGGGAATTTTGAAGAGGTCACAGAGTGGGTCTGAAGAGGATGCAACAGATGTAGGATGCTTCATAGATATCATAAGTGGTAAGACTGGAAGAGGCATACATGCTTGAGATGACGTATTTCTCTGACATAGAAGCACTGGATGTTGAAGGTGTAAGTGAGAGATATTTGATGGTTTTTATAGTATAATGAGAGTTAAAATATTTCAATTTGGGTTGACTAGTGGACGGGGAATGATTCAGGAAAGGTTGTTTAAACACATCTAAGTTTTGATTTGGAGGCGCATTTAGGTTATTGAGTTACAAGCCACCTCAATCGATAAGATCCTGAAAGGCATTCCTAAATGAACAACAATTTTCAATGTCGTGACCTCAAACTTGATGGTATTTACAATAATCATTGTCTCGATACTATGAGGGTTTAGAAAAAATTGTGTCAATAGGATGGATAGGGAGGATTTTGATCATGTACATAGCTAGGCATTTTTTGAAGACCACACTATAAGAATCCCCAATGGGTGTATATTTATGTTGAGGCTGGGTTCATTCAGAGTTTGAATGGCATTCAGACGTAGCTTTTACAACAATCGCATTCAATGAAGATTTGTATTTATCATTGTTGGAAGAGGGTTTAAATGTAGAATATGATTTTGATTTCGTAGATCCAAGTTTAACTTTACCATCTTCAAGAGTGGTAACCTCTAGTTTCTGGACCATGGTAAAGGCTTCGTCAAATGTCTATAAGGACTAGATTTTAAGTGTTGACAATATATGATTAGCACATGATCAAGTAGATAAATATCTCAAATTCTATGGGAGTGAAAAGGATAGTTGATTAATAATCCCTTGTCATCTGGAAATGAAATATGTAACAAACCTATCTTCAAAATTTTTAATGGCATAGATATTAGTGATGGAGATTTTATAGGATATGTTAATGGAGAAGTTCTATAAGAAAAATTGTGCCAATTGTGTGAAAGAGAAGAGAGAATATTGTGGGATGCTATTATACTAGTCAAGGGTAGGTATTTCTAAGAACATGGGAAATGTCCTTGACATGAGGTCCTAGTCATGGGTGATGAGATAACATGCATGGGAAAAATATATGATGTGTTGTTGAGGGTCCTCCTTACTATAAAATTTGACAAAAAATAGGAGTTCCCAATTTGGGAGATAAGCTCTCAAAGGTACTGATGGGTGGATAGGTTCATTGCAAATTTTTCCATAGGAAAGGGTGCTTTTAGGACCCATATTGGTGGCTTTAGGACTTGAAATCTTATTCTTGAATTTTTGCAAGGGATCATTTTGAGGTTGTTGTTGAATCTTTAAATATGAGGAGCTAGTTTGGTTCTAGATATATGGGTTTGATTGACGGTACAAATGATACAGTGAAAAGACATTATGATGAAGAGGGGTACTTGTAGGAATGTTTTGGGGATATTGGGATACTCAGGGTTGTGATGGTTAAATTTATTCATAAGGGATATGAATGAAAGTGTTAATAAGAGGTTGGGATGGTTGTGTTATATACTAATATGGAGTCAAAGTGTTGATAAAAGGTTGTGATGGTTGTGGCATGTACTCAGAAGGGATGGTGTTGTATTATGATACATGAGCATTGGATGCCTAATAAGAAAAGGGGTGAGTGCTAACAATGGAACTCATATTGATAAAGGGTATAGATGTGAGGATCTTCATGACTAGATTCTTATATTGAGGATGTAGGTTGTTGTGATGGGAGGTTTTGAGATGAAATAGAAGGGGTTATAGTAAGGGGAATAACAATCGAGCTTACATGAGGTGGAGGAGAAGCATTGGAGGTTATGACACTAGATATGGAAGGAGATGTGGTAGTGTTGGTTTGTGAGGTTTTTAAGCTTGAAAAAGGATATGACGACGTAGATGGTTTTTGGTTGGACATAACTTATGATGAGATGACGTTAAGGTTAAAAATAATGACAAGGACCGATGTGTCTATGTTACTAGCATAGGGGTAAGGGAAGATTTGTTAGATAACAGGATTATGATTGGGGTTGATTATTTGGGAATGATTGAAGGTAACAATAGTAATGGGAGGTTCTATTTTTGGCTTTGGTTATAAGAGAAAGGCACCCCGAGAGGAAAGGTAAGCATTAAGGGACACCAGGTTAGAATCTACACTTTTTGTAAAGACTAGATCACCACTGTTGAAGAACTGTGGGCTAGATGGATCATGAATATCAGATGTGGTTGACTGAGTAATAGGAGAATGTGGAGGTTCTTGATCAGGCTTTAGAGGTGGCCAAAATTAATCAATTATGTTGGGAATATCTTGAAGGTGAGACTCGAGGGATGTTTTAGGATATGGGATTGAAGATGAGTCTTCCATATGGTTGAAATATTCTAAAAGTGATATTGTAGCCTAGTTAGGACCATGAACTATGAATACAATCAGTCAATATAAAAATGAACAATAGTTGTTTTTAGAGAAGCAAAAACCACACAAGTCAGAATAACAATTTTTAATTATATTGATTAATCTTAAGAAAGTGTATGACGTTATAAAAATGGATGAAGGGGATACTGAAGATAAAGGCTCATCTAAGGTTGGTTTCAGGTGAGCTCAAGGATCAGAGTTACTCAATATACTTAAAGGTAAGTGAGGCCTAGAAATATGTGATGGTGTCGGTACAGGGCAAAAAATTAGGGCCTACCCCCTCACTTCATGGTCCCGCAATGATAAAGGTGTTAGGTGCTTAGCTGATATACCACCCACCAAATTGTTTACACTCAACCTAGAACACCAAGTCGGATTACCCTCTTGGTAATGAAATCTAAGTATGTCCACCTAGGAAGGATTGTTTAGATGTAAGTTTAATGTGATATGTGGTTTGGTTGTGTGTGATGCGAGTTTTTTTAATGCAATTCTTTCAACTCTTAATTAGACTATATGAGAAAATAGATATGAAGGTTTATTTTAAGATCCAAAAGGAAATGTTAACTTTGATGAAAGATCAAATCACGCAAGATGTAATGCTGAAAGGAAAAATGCATAAGAACAAGGGACGTACATGTGATCATGCTATTCCTTGTTTATTTTTATTTTTAATTTGTGACATGTTTTTCATAAGAGTGATAATGAGGTGCTCCAAACTGAAAAGTTCAGATGGTATTCACAATATAAAGAAATAAAAAGATATGAAATCTAAATAAAAAACGGTACTCAAGGTCACACTAAGCGAATGCCAGGGATGTTTATGGTGATTTTTGGTTAGTTATCTATTATGATTGAAATATAAAAAAATCTAAATAAAGCATAGGGGTTGACTGATACCTACGCCCAAAAACATTCAATTTCGGGATAATTGGATACACAGAAAATGCAAGAGGTAATCCTTTATATTCACCCAGCAAAAAGACTTTTATACAACAGACAATTGGACAAGATCAAATATTAGATAATGATGTAATGAGTTTCTCAGAAAAGCCCAATCCTAAGTATCCAAAGGGGCTTCCTTGAAGGGTTTCAACTAACATGTTATACAATTAAGTGATTTTATAATGATAGATAAGATAACTATACAATGTAATTTAGAATTCAAGAGGGATGGAGAGATCCTATTCTATGTTATAAGATGGTCAAGGCTAGGGTATGTGGTCAAGCTTGAAGTCCAAGAAATAGTCAAAACCAAGCTTATTCTATTACATCTTGTATTTCACGTATCACTTTGATACTATCTTTGATGTATTTGATTTCCAGTGTGAGTGTAATGGCACACTAGTCTGATCTTATGCGAGATATCAAATTATTCCCACACGAAAGGTTGTTGGATAATTAGAAATGTCATACATGCTTGTGATGAGGTGTGAGGGGACCTGGAACAATCATCTACAATAGAATACATCTTGCAAGATAACATAAATTAGGCCCAAAAATAGATTGACAAAGATACGATAATTGATAAAAATGACTAAAAAGACACAGGATCGACGACGATCAGGAATCAACAACGATTGGAGGACAAAAAGGCTTATTTTGACAAAAGCTAGATAAAATTGATTGTATTTGTTGTAAAATGAATTTTAACAATGCTAAGATGGACTAGGTGGATTCTAGAAATAGATAAGATTCATAAAAATAGATATTGCAATGTGTTTTAAGGATAATTATAGGTAAAGGTGATCAGGACACCGATCAATGGAAATCACTATTAAAATTGTAGATATTTTAAAACTTGATCAAATGATTAAATGAGGGACTAAACGTAAAGTGGATATGGAGTATGATGTACATGATGGTTTATATAATATTAATGATGCTAGATATAAATTTAATGGTACAAAGAAATATGTTATCCTTTTTGAAGGATTCGTAGGATGACAAAGCTCCAAGTGGCTGACCAATTATTTGACCAAATTTCTGTAAGAAATATCAACATAGTGTTGATGTCTAGTAACATAGTGATGTCGTAAGGAGGCTCAGAAATCTAGAAAAAATACACTGTCTATGTAACCTATCTAATTGTAAATATGGGCAGGAGGGTGGTTTAAATATGATTGATGACATCTACAATGATCACTGAAGATCACGGATATCCATCAATTTATCCGGAGATGTTAAAAAACTATGGAAAAGATGGAAAATGGTTAAAACCACTTTCCATCCGAGGATTAAGGTTTTTTTATGAACAATGGGTGGTTAGGAGTCCTATTAGGAAGAGGTTAGGGGGTTAGGATGGGTAGAATAAATTAGGATAGGTTGGTTTCAGGTGGTAAAGGAAGGGAAAATAAGATTCTATGCAGGATAAATGAGTATTTATGATAGTAACTTATAATGAAATTAGGATAGGAATAATATTGTGAATAAGGACATTGTGATTAACATGTTTCGGGTCACCTAGGGTTGAAAAAATGGTGTATACACCTCCATAGGCTCCTCATTCCAAAAACCTGCAATAAAACAATGGAGGAAATGAGGAAAGAAATGAGAGAAAGGGGAGAGTGTAGAACAATGGAATGGTAAAGTGATTATTATGGTTGTTAATCAACACTGAAGATAAATGGTGGAGATCCCATTGATCCTAGGGATATCAATCCACCTAGAATCTCTAACTTTCTTTTATAGGGAAAATTTGTTGACTTGATTAATCAAGTGATTTTTTTTAGGTACTTGGGCAAATGAGTTATTTTTAAATTAAATTTAATTTATATTTGGTGTAAATGAGAATGAGACCATTTGTATGGGACTCATCCCCAATTCAACCAACCTAATCCATGGGTAGATCTATATAACTTCCCTACCATGTGATATTAGACCCCATTGTGGCAAATTTTGGTTTAAACCTAGTAACCCTAATTGTGAAAATGATAATAGGGTTGTTAGCATGCTCCAAATCTAAGTTTTTTGATTTGGAACAAACTTAGCTTAACTGGGGACTCCTTATTCACGTAAATATTTTTCAAATTGAACTTATTTAATCTCATTTGTGTAAATATAACATGGTTTTTATCTCCTAACCTCTTGGTTTAATTAACAACATGGGATTTATAACCTAGTTAAATCGCCAACTTCAAACAATTAATTACTAACCTTATAACACTTAAGAGAACCATTATAAATAACAACTATCCTTTTAAACCTTCATCCTCTTTACCATTAATTGAAAAAAACCATCATAAGGATTATTCTGGTTGTTATCCAAGTCTCCATCATTAAATTGCTTCCTGAGCATATGTCAAACATTTATGTGTAGTGCTACGTAAAACTATCCTTGGTGGTAGAGATCATTTTAAATCTAACTATCCTTATTATAGAAATAATGGTAAAGAGGATGAAATATTACTTTATTTTTTATTACATCCTTACAAATATAATTTATTTGGAATAACAATGGTTGAATCATGTTTGATTCTTAACTAACATTTAAAAAAATTATCCCAATTTTTACTGGTCATTAAGATGGTTATTTTGTGTTGTGAAACCATGTCAAGGTTTGACCATGTTCCCTGGTGACATGGAGTGACAAATCAACCCTTAAACTAAATATATATGATCATTTGATCATTTAATGACATGCATTTCTAAGCATTGTTGGTTGTTTCATGGTGTTGGAAAATTTCAAAAAGTTAGAAATTCATTTTGGTATTGACCTGTAGGTAATCTATGGTGAGAAATTGAAATCTACCACCACAAACCTCTAATTTTTTTCCATGATAATTTCTATTAACCATTATTTTTGAGAAAATAGATTTGGGATCTAGTTTTTCAAGTGTTTTTTTAGGCCACTAGATGTTCTGTAGCAAGAATGAGCTGAAAAAATCAAGATAATCAACTCTAGAAATTAAGTCATGTTTGAACTCTGGTTATCAAAAATGTGTTCTGTTAATTTCATTAGATTACCTACATATAGGGGATTAAACAGTAAATGATGAAATTTTCTATTAAGGTTTGGATGTGTGTTTTCAAATCCCATTTGTAGCCATCTTTCTTAGGACTAATGAAGGGAAACAAAAAACTATTAAGAAATGGCTCCGGAGACATACTTTGAGTTTGAGGTTAAGTTACTAGTTTCAAATTTTGAAAGTATATTTGGATTATCTATATAATAAATGATATATTATGTGTTTTTTTTTCATTTGGGTTATTGGCTATTGTTTTTCTAGGTCTTTTCGTATCCTTTTGGGATAGATTATGTAATACGGGGATTGGGTCTTGTTGAACCATTTGACATTTTGAGAAACCCTTTGTGGGTGTAAATTAATTATGCATGTTCTTGGTTGAACTCTATGATCCATGTGAATTTATTACTAAGAAACATTTTTTGGTTGTTTATTATTTTGGTTTGAATTTTAATTTTAGACATCATAAGGAGCCTTGGTTTTGATATTGGAAACATATGTAATCTTGTTAAGAGAGTGTAAAATCATTCCCCTTGATTTTAATTTGTGTGATTTTATTCTAATAGTTCCCATATTCATCTCTAAGTTGTATCATTATATCTGAAACACTTGCATGTAGTACTAGAAACATCTCCTTTGGACCTTGCGAAACTTATTTCAAACAGGCATGAAATAAATAGTTGTGCTCTATTTTAGTGAAACCTTATGTCTTGAATGTTTCTCCCATAGGTTTACATTGTTAAATTATGAGTTAGAAGGATTTTAACCCTTGAGAATATGTTACTTGAGCCCATTTTTTAAACCCTCTTTATAATAAAATTTGGTAAAAGCAACCTCTAACCCTTGCAAATCCCTTTCATAATAGTATGGTTGAAACAAGTGCACTTTAGTGAAAATATTTTCTATCTAATTATGAAATTATACGAAAGTAATGGGTTTGGCATCCAATTATATGATGAAATTATACATGGATTATTCCATAGATATTTTATATTTCTTGTAACTGAGAATCCCCTGAATTGCTAAAAAAAATTTTGACTCCACAACTTAAATTTTCATTACGACACTCCTTGTGACTTATGTGGTTTGTTGTGGGTACATTTGTAATGCATGTAGTTATATAGAAACCTTATTAATCTTGGCATGTTTGGATATTTATAATGGTAATGTTCCAGATAGTGTCACTTGGGATGTGGCCATACAACATGGTTGGAAATTTTTAGCCACGTGAAGATAAACTTGTGTTAGTAATCAAATTTGAATTGGTAAAAATACATTAGATAGTCATGTTTCTTAGTACTTAAAGCTTAAATTTGAAAATTATGGGATTTTTACTAACTCATATGGCAGTACAACATGGTTGGAATTTTTTACCCATGTGAAGATAAACTTGTGTTAGTAATCAAATTTTAATTGGTAAAAACACATTAGATAGTCATGTTTCTTGGTACTTAAAGCTTAAATTTGAAAATTATGGGATTTTTTATTAACTCTAAGCCTATATTGTAGAAGGAAAAATAATGATTAGTTGAAAATAATTTATTTTTTTATCTTTCCATTCTTCTCACTTCTCCCTTTAGAAGTCAAATGATTATCCAGCCACTCACATGGTGGGGAAAGATTTCATGCTAACATTGGTGTTTGTCCATGATGTCACAATTCTATGGGATGTTAAGAACAATGACTGCAATAACTAAAAACTCAAAATAATTATATATAGGTGTATTTATATCTTGTTTCACCTAATTGTGAATATAATTTGTATGATTATTTGTATTTGAGAATGTGTAGAATGTATAAATAAAAAGTTTTGTTATAAGCCACTATTACCTTTGTACAATCCTTAAGTATATTACCTCTGTACATGATCCCTAAGTATACTCCCTCCTCCTTCTATCCCTAGGTTACCCTTTGAGGACCCATCAAATTTCATATTAAAGCTATTCTCATCCAGTTTGAATCATTTAATAGTAGGCTTAGGATCTTTGAAACTAGGCGGGCTAAATAGGAAATTTTTAAGGACTTCATATTCATCCTTAAAGAAGGGATCCTTAATCTTTCCCTTGAATAGACATACATTCTCGTTAATGGCTGAGAAAAAATGAGCACTAACCTTTTTGGCAGAAGAATATTCATCTCTAAAACTTCTATTATTTTGTTCCTTCCAAAAACTCCATAAGAAATGGGGAAGATCCATCCTCCAGGATTTCACCAAGACTGGGTATTTAAAGGGACAACACCATTGTAAATAAACTTCTTCCATAGAATTGGGAAGAATCCATTGAAGATTAAAAATTTCTAAAAAAGAATTAAAAAACCAAGGAGAAAGATAAGTGAATGAATAGATGGTGAACATGCTCCTCTTGCTTTCCACACAGAATACACCTATTGGGAATTATCATTCCATTATTTCTAATATTCTCTAAGGAGAGGACCTCATTTTGAGACACAAGGTAATAAAAAATGATGACTTTAGGAATGAGATCCTTAAATCACAAGGTATTCTAGTAATATTTCTATTCAAGGGCTTTAAAATTTAAAAGATAAGCTGATTTAACTGAAAAATGTCAAGACTCCTCCTCCATCCAAATGAAAAAATATTCTTTCCATTGAAACCTTGGGATATGAAATTTTATTATTTTTGAATTGAACTCCAAAAAAGGTTGTATGGATCCTCTGAAGTTAGGAGGACAGTCAATATGAATCCATTTGAAGCCTTTACTAGTTCTATTCCAAAATTCATGTATCATCTTTTCACCACTATCCTCATAATATTAGTAAACAGAATTCCAAGGATCTTCCAAAGCCAATGGTTTATCCTCAAGCCAAAAATCCTGCCAAAAATTATTTCTGGTGCCTTTCCTAATAATCCATTTAATGCCTTGCCCAAAGATAGCTTTAGAATATAGAAGGGATTTCCAATAGAAAGATCCCATAGGAAGGTCCTTATATGTAAATAAATTTTCCAGTCTTTCTATATTTTGTAGATATTTCCTTTTTCGAATATAAATCCACAGGAATTCTTCTTTCACAATCCTCCACCCGATTTTGGCCATAAGAGCCTCATTCATTAATTTTATATCTTTAAGACCTAGACCCCCAAATTTTTTTGGTCTGATTACTTTGTGCCATGAAACCAAAGGATATTTAAAATTATCCTCCACCTCTTCCCAAAGAATCCATTTTTGAATCCTTTCTAAGGAAGTAATGATTTTGGCTGGGAGCTTGAAAAGGGACATGACATAAATTGAGATTCCTTGCAAAGATCTTTGGAGCAGATGAATATTACCTTCCTGAGATAACAAAGAACCCTTCCATGTAGCCAGTTTCCTATTCACTCTTTCAATGAATGAATTTCAAATGGATATGTCTAGTATTTTAAGGAAGAGGGGCATCCTAAGATAAGAATCCAAAAAGGTTTTGATTTTGTACCCTAGAATGTGAGCGAGTATAATCTAGAACTATTCCTCCACATTTATAAAAAAATAATGCTCTTGTGAAATTTTACTAGCTATCCGGAGACCATTTCATAATCTTGCAACACTTTTTTAAAATTGATGGATTCTTGAATGGTTGTTTTTCCCAATAAGAAATTATCATCAAAAAATTTATTAAGGCTCACAGGAGGAAGACCATTTGAAATTTGGATCCCTTGAATATGGGTTTGAGAGATGGCTTGATTACATAACCTGTTGAGAGTTTCCACCATGATAATATAAGAAAATGGGAGAGGGAGTCTCCCAGTCTCAAGCCTCTCACTTCTTGGAAAAAACCTTCAGGTTTTCCATTGATAATAATAGAAAAACTGGTAGTGGAGATAAATTTCATGATCAAATTAACAAAGTGAGCACTGAATCCCAAATTAACCATGATATCCTGAAGGAAGGACCAAGAGACTCTATCATACAATTTATACATATCTAATTTAACCAACATGTCCAATCTACCTAAAGAATCAACCAAATGAATATCCTCTTGGATCACAATGATACTGTCAAGAATCTATCTTCCTAGAATGAAAACCCCTTTATTGGGAGAGATAAACTTTGATATAAATTTCTAAATCCTTATAGAAATAATTTTATTGATCAACTTATAGCTATTGTTTAGAAAAATTATGGGCCTAAAGTACTTGAGGTACCTAACCCCATTCAATTTAGGAATAAGGAAAAGAAAAGTGTTATTAACCTACTTGAGAAGATGACCAAATATGAAGTAATCTTGCACCACTTCCACAACATCTTGTTTGATAATTTCCCATAAACTTTGAAAGAAGAAAGTGGGAAAGCAATCCATACTCGGGGATTTTTCTGGATCCATATCAAAAGAAAAAAATTTTATCTCTTCCTCTCCAGGAACAAGTGAGAGGGTTGTATTATCCTAATATGAAATGACCCTTTGAAAACGAGCTAGAGCTTTATCCCAAATGTCCAATTCTGGAGCCAAAACTTGACAAAACAAATCCTTGAAATAGTTGATCATTGTTTCATTGTTTTCCTCTTCATTTGAGGTAAGTTCCTCATTTTATATTTTGAATTCATTTATTGTAAGATGATTTTTTCTGGTAGTGGCTGAGAAGTGAAAAAACCTAGTGTTATTGTCCCCCTCCTTTAACCATTTAATGTTGGATTGTTACTTCTAGTTAAATTCTTCCTTAGCTAAAATATAATGATATTAAATAAGAATAAAATTCTCTTGGTCTTTAAGAGCCATATTCATGCCATCTTCCTCCATCATTTCTTTGATTTTTCTTAGATATTCTTCTATTTTTCTTTTCTGCTGAAAAATGTTACCAAATGTCTCCTTATTTCAAAACTTTTAACTTATTTTTAAAATGATTCATTTTTTAAGTTAATTTGTACATAATAACACCATGCACCTGTACATTCCACCAATTTCAAATCCTATTGTAAATGTTTTGGTGAATCAGCCACATATTTTCAAACCAAAATGATTTTTATTTTCTAGGTATTCCTTCTCCCAGTTTCAGAAAAATTGGATGTGAGAAAATAGAGCTCACTAATCATGCACTGATGGATGATCACAAATTGGTCTAATATTATACGGATAATATCTTTACTAATTCTTCATTTAGCCCATGTTTATTTTGAACCTCTAAGCTATAAACAAAAAATCTCATTCCTCATTAGAAAATCATCTAGATCCTCCATACTATAATAATACATTTTACTTCCACCTTTATTATCATCAGGAGAGAGAGAGTTGTGTTTAAATCTCATCCAATAAATAAATATATATCCTCAAATTAAATTTTTAAATTTGAGAGTTCATCCCATAAACTCCTTCTACCTCCCATTGAGTTTGGTGCATATATATTCGACACAATCAGTTTCTTTTTAGAGTATATCTCTATGAAACAGATCGCCACATGATGAGGAAAGGAAAAAAAAGTTCCACCTTCACCATTTCAAGATTCCATCAACAAGAAATTCCTCTTGAGGATCCAATAGAATTAGAACCATCCCAATAAAATTCTTTCTACATAACCCTACTCACTTCCTTTAATTTGTCAATACTCATATTAGTTTCTTAAATAAGTAAAATATTCAACTTATGTTTACTCCTTAATTCCTTCACTATCCTGTGCTTACGAGGGTTATTTAACCCTCTAAAATTCCATGATAAAATGATAATTCACGCTTATAAAGGTTGGTCATGTCCTCCCTCAGATATTTTTACATACCTTTTTCCATTTCCTTTGTTGTAGATCTTTCCCTCTTTTCCTTATTTGGAAGTTTTCCTTTAGGTAATGATTCCTTACCCACATCTTCCCTAGTGTTGCTCCTTGTTTTTGGTTTAAATTTTTTTATTGGAGTTATAGGTGATACCATTGTTTCCTGAGTTTCAAGAACCACCTCTTACAACATCACTTCAAAAGCATTAGATGTTACCACCACATCTTCTTGTCTTTTCCCAAAATATATTTTCCCAATGGAAGAAACCTCAAGTGAATGATCTTGCACACAATTCTCACCATAGTCCCCAAACAGTCCATAGGTGACCTCTGTTTCTTACTTTTCCACAATAGGAGATGAAATGTCCTCCTTTTACAAATTTCCTTCTATTCCACTCTTAATTTATGAATCTAAAGTTGAGCCCTCTTTAGTTTCTAAGACCTTTGGGGAGTGGGGAACCTCATTAATGGTTTCCTCATTGGTTTTTACATGACTAGTTACTTTTCCATTCTTCCCAACTTGTCACCACTCTTGATTATCTTTGTTTTGAGTCTAGGATTGAGGTTTATAAACCATTTCCTATTTCTTCTTTGAGAGGGGAAATCCCTTGAAGTTATGCCCCACCATTTTCCATTTGTTACAAATAAACTGTGATGGTTCATATTCAAACCATTGTGTCCAATTTCCAAACATGGATAATAGATTTATATTTCCTTCTAGGGTTTCCCTTTGTTTCATATTGACATAGAATATCACATTTAATCACAAAATTTATCACAATCAATGAGCCTGTGATTTTGGCTAACCCCACAATGACATTAGGTTCCCAGAATTCCAGTGGCAACCCAGGAAACCTAACCTAGATGGGAAAATCAGAGACAAGTTTTTTAAAATGGTTGAACATGAGCTACCATTTCTGAATTAGCACATGTGATTTTCCTATGAACCATGGGCCTTCAAAAATGAATTTCATCAACATTTATTTGCTAGGTAGAGTGACCAAAAAATACTCATTAGCATAGGCACTTGCCTCCATAGATCCATTGGCCACCCAGATTCTCTTGGCCTAACTATGGAACATATCAATGTTGGGCTCCATCCCCATACATTTTTCAAACAAAGCACTCTCCAACAAATTCTTTTCTCTATCAAGCAGTTTTTTCAAAACTTAGAGTAAAATATTTCCTTTATCCTACACCAAATCTAGGACTTCCAAATATTCCTTATCTAAATCTTTCCAACAAGCCTCTCATCCCATGTGAGGCCTCCAAAGGACCCAATTATAGCATTCTATCCTGATGGTATCACATGTTGGAACGTTGAGTTGTGTATCCCATCCCCATTTGTAGAATCCACAGAGTCCGTAGAAAGTTCCCATCCATCCCCCAACTTCAAAAAATTATCTCCTGATCCCACTTCCATCACTCAATAATAATATGGATATAACAATATTTTGTTAATATAAAATAATAATATGGATGTAATTAAAAAATCATATTTTTACACATGGGATATCCCTTTGATCTCTTGGTTCTTAAGAGATAATTGTATAAGGTTTCTATTACCTTGATAAAACCTATAACCATCTATTAAGAGACTTTATGATCTACCTAGTAAAGTGTTAGGAGTTAAAATTTCAATATAATGATGTTATCATTTTCAATATGTGGTTTTGTGGACTATGAATTAACATGGTAGAAACTTCAATAAAATTGTAACTTGTAAAAAATCAAAAAACAATGTACCAATTTTTCTTGGTATTCTGAATTAAATGAAATTGTAGGGTACATTATATGATATCTATGCAAGGTTTGATCTATGGAAACCATAAGATAAAACAAGAAATTAATTGGTATGTGTTTGTATTTTGGTATTTACACATGGTATTATATTCTATTGATGTGTATTATATACAATCTTGTAAACATTGTGGTCAAATTCAGTCATCACACTTTTCATGGTATTTTACATTATGTGACTCTTCATCATCGATCCCCATATGGATAGTGTAAATGAACATAATGATTTAAGTTTATTGAGAATATTTATACACTTGTTAAAGATAAGTATGGGATAATAAGTGAATCCTCACATAAATTTGAAAATGTACCCCCTTTTCTCATTTGGTATATATAGGATGCCCATGAGTGGCTTCATACACCTTATATACACACAAATTTTAATTTTTTTTTAAATTTAAATAATTTTTTTCCCGTTTACTCTCCCCTTACTAGATTTTGTAGGTTAACCCTTATGTTGAGCATCCACTTATGTTGAACATTTTAGAGAATTTGGAGGATGGGGCTGATGAACCTTTTAATAGCTGTAACAATTTTCTTAATTAACATTATCTTTTTCCAAATTACACTCGATGTTGAACCAAGTAGAGTTCATTAGGACATGATTGATGATATAACAACCTCATAGGATAATTTCACACCTTTGAGGGCTTGTAATCCTTACCTCTTATAGTGACTACTAGGAGGAAGTCTATTTCTAGGAGAGGGGGATGTAATGCACACCAGTTTCTCTCCCTTTGTTGATGATGTGGACTTAGTGTTTAATTGAACATTGAAACATTAGAATTAATATTATCATGAATATTTGATTTTAATAATTGTGATTTTTTATTCATATTAGCACTTAGTTGTTAACTTAATCTTGGCAAGATGATGTATGAGGCATCTGATTCCAATTCACTACTTTTATTATTATTGATTCATTTGTGTACTGTAGTGCCCACTAGTTTTATCCCTTCCTTATGTTTTGTTGACTCGTTATGATCGGTTTATTATTTCATATGGAGACATGGGACACTCAATACTTATATATTTTATCATCATGTTGCTTATGATATGATTACACTTGACATGACACTATCTGTGGCACTCATTACTTATACATGTTATAGACATTTTATGTGGTTTACTTATTATTATATTGATGATTATGCGATAAAATGGATATGATTTCTATATTGGATGTATTATGGATTTTGATCATAATATTTATATTATTTGGATAGTTAGATGTGGCATATTTTAATCAGATAATGCATATTTTTAGATTATAATGATTATTCATAGTATTATTTTATTTTAGATCGAGAAGGTATGAGATTTTGTATTGATTTTATAGGACTACATGTTATGCCACAAGGAGAACATGGGACTCAAAGATAGAACCTCCAAGATGCACAAGCCACCTAGTCCAAACCCATCCTCACATGGTTATTATACCTTGGTATTATTCATGTAATTTGGGTTTGGTATGGTCATATTGATTTTGTGTGTTGGTCCTATTTATTATTATTTAACCTCCTCTCACCTTACAAAATTATTCTTGTAGTTAACCCTCTTTCTTGAGGATTTTATTGCTTGATATTCATTTCTTGGTGCTTTTGGTAATTGGGTAGTTTATTATTGTTAGGTGTGTTTAATTAAGTCTTGATATCACCTAACCTTTCTTTGGGGGGACCACCAAACACATTTAAAACTCCACTTTCTCCCAAATATCAGATTTGGGAAAAAATGGAATTTTGGAGGCTTATATGGAAAGCTTAGCATCTCTCTTACCTTAAAAAGACCCTTGGACCTAACCTTTGGGTAGAGGGAAATTTTTTTAAGCCCCCAAAAAAAATTCCCTCTTAAGTCATCATACTTCCTCTCTTTTTTATTTTGTGGGTGACTTTGGGATTAGGTAGCATGCTTTTAAGGATTTTTTTTTTAAATTTGATCCTTTTACATTTATTATTGTGTGGGTACTTGGATGGGGACCTTGATGAGTAGAATGTGCCTAGATGGAAGGGTGACACATGTCACCGTCCCATGGGCTTGGTGGTTAAGATAAATTATTCTATTTCTATCCCTATTTTAGATCTTTGGGAATCATTCTTTTACTTTATAGGAGCTTTGGGAGCTTTTGGAACTTTTGGAATTTGGCTTGGTTGTGAGGTAGGCCTTACCCCTTTTATTTTTCTTATTGTTAAGAAATACATAGAAATATTTTTGAATTGATATTATTTGGAATGTTTGTCTGGTTATGGGAGTGAACTTTTGTTATTTTATCCTTTATCTTGTTGGTATTTTTTATTTTTTCCATCCACCCCTAATGGGGAATGGATTTGGGAATGGTTTTGGGAAGGGGGAAGGGATATTCTCTTAATTTTTCATGGAATCTTAGTGAAGCCACGAATTATATTTTATTTTACTCCCTTCCTTGGGGAAAGTAGGAAGAATTTGCATTTGGCTTGGAAATATCCTCATATCCTTGCCAAGGAAACATATAAGGCTTGAAAAATATGAGAATATGTGGCAATAAGGATATTGGTGGGTTATTTGGAGTTACGGAGTTATCATATGTTTGTAGGATGATCTTGGCATTATATTCTATACTATTTTTTTTGGATCCCTCTTTCCCCTCTTCCCATTTCCTTTTGTTTTGGACTTTTTGTGTTTGATTATTCTTTGTAGAAATAAACATGCCTGTAATGAGGGGGGTGAATCAATATATAAAAACTTTTACTTATTTAAAACATTAACATTCATAACAGTAGCAATCACATAACATATAGAAATTGTAAGGCACATAATTTATGTGGAAACCCTTTAAGGAAAAAACCATAGAGAAAAGATTTCTTGGAGAAATTGTCTAAGTCCAACCACAAAATTGATCAATATACATTCATAGGAACTAACCTACTAAAGACACCAATCCTCAATGTTGAGCACCAAATCAAGTAGTTTGTGAGCACCAAATCACTGGTGACACCAATCCACAATTCTAAGCACCAAATTATCTTAATTGTAGGCACCAACCTACTAGAGAGACCAATCCCTAATTGTATGAAGTGTCAACCTCAACAATGCAAAGATCCACCTTTTGTAGTTGTTTATTGAACCTAATTAGGGACATAGATTACACTTCACTCTTATTATTGTCTTCACACATTCTATACTTCACACTCAAATTACTTCATATAATACTCTCTCATTGTTCTTCTTCAACAATACAACATTCTAATTTTCTTGAGTTTGTTCTTTATCTATCTTCATAAATCTTCTTTAAATATCTTCATTAATCACTCCTCTCTTCTTACTCTCTTCCTTTATTTTCAAATTGAAATCATAATACCTTTGAGCATACACACTTAAATTCACAATTGAATTCATTTATATATCGTGTTTATTTCATGAATAGATATGACTTTTCAATGAGTCAGAATGATTTTGAATATTTTTCTTAGGATGGATTTAGTATACTTCGAAATTGGAGTACTTGAAGTTTTTCAAGACTCCCGTCGACTTCCCCTATTTTCTATTGGTTCGATGAAATTTCATGACCATCACAGAAAATTCTATACACTATGAATTTTTCTCTTTGTTACATAGAAATCCTCCTTTGTATCACAAAACTCCCTAAATTCTACGTACCTTTCTTCATTATACAGTATTATTTAAAACCCACAACATACTTAAGTCTAATCCTTTAATATACAAGGCACTACGACAACCCATGATACATACAGATACCCGCGGAACCTTACCAAACCTACAGAACACTACAGACACCCGTGGAATATTTTAAAACCTACAGAACACCAAAGACACCTAAATAACATTACAAAACCCACGGAGCATTAAAAAACTATGAAAAACTATAAAATAGTTTTCTTTGGCGATTCTCATGTAGACTTTAAACTTAATCATATTTTCAATAAGAGACATACATTTGTAAACATTAATGAAAATATATCTAGCATATGATATATTTATCAATATTATTTTGAAATCAATGAAAATATTTCCAAGAATATCCCCCTTTTAATTGATGCCAACCAACAATTTTATAGAACCATCCATCTTAATCTATGTCTCCCCCTAATTTTAATTCTCCTCCTTAATGTATTACTTCTCATGAATTTCACTTTCCCCTTTGACATGAATGGAAAAGGAAAGTTTTTTAGCACACTCTCAATCAATATTTTTTTGGCCTCTTCTTCACATCTTCTGAGCTAAAAACAACTTAATAACTACTTACTATACTTGACGACAACCTGTCACTGCTACCACAATCCATAATTATACTTACATAACTTGAACCTTGTAGCTTATCTTAAAGATGTTATTTCTTTTCATATGATTATTATCCTTCTCTTCCCACTTCCTAGCTAATATATTAACTTAGTTCAACAATACCTTCCTTTGATTTCATTATCTATTTCTTGCATATATTTTCTAGCCACCATGTCATCTAAAGTCTCTTGTATATTTGAATTACAACCTTTATTTCATCAACTGTTGTTCTCGATTTCCTTATTTCACTAAGGTCTCTGTTTTAAACTCACTTTCTTATACAATGCATCATGTACAATAATATATATATATACACACACACACACATACCTACTCCTCTATTGACTATACAATTCAATATTTTTCATTCCCTTTCCTTTCATTCTTGGCGTTGCAGGAAAATACATCACGTGCTTATTACGTATGCATAATTTATTATTTCTAGAAAAACATGAAACCATCATGATAACATGTGTAATATGATTCAAATTCATATAAATCCAAATCTTGTTTATGATTATCTTACTTAACTTTCTCCTATTCATTCTCGTGAGAAATCTCCATTCGTAAATCTTACATTTGAGAGTGTAAAAACTCCTCTTGTTGCATTTCATTTTGTTCCGCCTTAACATCATTAACACCTACTTCCATCCCTTGGCTAATCCACTCCCCGATTTTGATTTCCTCATTGTAACTCTCCTTATTTTTCCTCATCTTCCAAAATTTTATGAATTCACCTTTATGTTTAGCATATGCATCGATTTTCTTATTTTTCTGTATAGGATTAGTTTGAAAATGTCTTATTATATGTCCATACTTGTTGAAATTATAAAATTTAAAATCATCTTATGTGAGAGAAAATGAACTAAATATTTTACCTAAAAAATCATGTGTAGCTTTGTTTCTTTTCCATCCACACTCATTCTTATTCATTCAAGGAAATTCCACATTTATAAAAAAACATGTTATATGCCTATAGTTGTGACATTTATAGCATATAATACCATTCTCTTTGTATTTTGATAATAGATAAAATGAATTGTAGTTTCTATTTGAAACCCCATAATAAATTACATTTGGATTCATATTCTTATCAAAACTTATTGCATGAGATCTACAGTTTGTCGATCCATGCCAAAACTGATTGCATGAAATACAATAACCATAAAAGATTTCTAAAACCTAGTTAAGTTACGTTGCCTTAGGGAAAAGGATCTTCTGTGTTTACTTGAGATATCTTTGTGGGGGATTCTCTTACTTTTAGAAACATGAGTCTCATTCAAATTTCTACTTTCATCTCTAATAGAACCTTTAAGAGCACTTCCATAGGTCTTTGACTCGTCTAAGTTTTCCTTCTTTGGTGGCATGTTGCAATCTTCTTTAGTGGTCTCGTGATCTTATTTGTACTTAAGAAAAGTTTTAATAATTGGTGATATCTTATTTCTGATTATATCATCTAGTGTTTTAGTACTCTTCTCAAACTTGAGGCATTTATTCAACATAGAATTTTTCTTTTCCAATTCCTCCATTAGGATCAATACTTTTGAATCAATCTTATCACAAATGTCTTATTTTGCCTTCAGATAGATACTCACATCCACATTTATATTATTCATCTCTTCAAGTTAATTTTGTAGGTTGTTGATGATATATTGGGATTCTTCAAGTTTTTGAGACAACTTTGTCTTTGGGGCACCGTACTCTTCTTTGAATTTATGAAACAATTATTTTTTCTTCCGATTCTTCTTATTTAATAGCTTTATCTCGTCTAGGGAACTAATGAGATCTTATTCAAGATCCACATCAATTTCAATATCTTCTTCATATTCTCAAAATATCTCTTCTTTTATTTTTTTCATGAGAAAATATTCTTCTTTATCATTGTTATAGTTTATTTTATCACCCTTCATTTTTGAATCCTCAAATTAACTTCTATGCATTTGGAGTTTTTATTTCTTCACATTATAATATCCTTCATAAAATTTCTTGAGTTTATTCCATATTTACTTGGCTGAAACTCAATGTCTCACCTTAATAAATTCTAACTCAGATAATCCACTCAATATTACATTCATAGCCTTTGTATTTCTCTAGCTTTCCTTCTTACTAGCTTGATCTGTAGGAGGATTTTTTAGAGTTTCATAACCATTTACGACTAATTGGAAAATTTCAAACCCAAGATCCATTAGATAGGTATCCATAATTATACTCCAAAAATTATAATTAGTTCCATCAAACAATGGATCCATGTTTGAGGGGAATCCTTCTTTTCTAGTCATGTATGCTACATATATCTACCTTTTAGTGGTAAAATTGTTATGAAGGAACCCACTCTGATACTAATTGTAGAACACACACTTATATTGAGATGGAGGTGAATAAATATATTAAAACTTTTACCTATTTAAAACAATAACATCTATAAAACCGATAATCACATAACATATAACAATTGAAAGACCCATATTTTATATGGAAACCTTTTCAGGAGAAAAACACATAGAAAATACTACTTGGAGCTACTATTCAAATCTAGCCATAGAATTAATCAACATACATTCGTAGGCACCAACCTACTAGAGAAACCAATCCCCAATGTTGACCACTAACTCATCTAGTTTGTGAGCACCAAATTAGCTAGTTCATGATCACTAACTAACTAAAGACACCAATCCCCAATGCCAAGAACCAAATCACTTAATTCCTAGGCACCAACCTACTGGAGACACCAATCTAAAATTATATGAGGCACTAAACTCAACAATGAAAATATCCACTTATTGTAGTTATTTCTTCAACTTAGTGATGACACTTAGATTACACTTCACTCTTCTTGTTGTCTTCATACATTCCACACTTCACTTTCAACTTACTTCATGTGATGTTATCTCTATGTTCTTCTTCAACAATAAAACATTCTAATCTATTTGAATTTTCTCTTCCTCTATCTTCATACATCTTGATATATCTTCATTAATCATTCCTCTCCTCTTGCTCTCTTCCTTTATTTTCAAATCACCATCTTAATAAATTTGATTGTGCACACCTTAATTCACAATTAAATTCATTTATATATTGTGTTCATTTCATGAATAGCTATGAATTTTCTATGATTCAGAATCCTTTTGAATATTTTTCTTGAGTTGGCTTTAGTAGACTTTGAAATTTTAATACTTAAATATTTCCAAGACTCCCACGGACTTCCTCTATTTTCTATTGGTCCCGTATTATTTCATGACCATTACAGACAATTATGTACATTCTGGAGTTTACTCTTAATCATGTAGAAATACTCATTTGTATCACAACAATCCCTAAATTTTGCAGCCATTTCTTCATTACGTAACATTATTTCAAACCCACAACATGCTTTAGTATAATACTTCAATATGTGAGGAACTAAAATAACCTATGATAAGAAGAGATGCCCTTGGAACCTTACCAAACCCATTGAACACCATAGACACCTGCGGAACATTACAAAACTCGTAGATCACTAAAAAACATGTGGAACACTATAAAATAGTATTATTTATTGTGTGGCATGTATAATTTAAATTGAATCATCTTTTTCATAAGATACATACATCTATAAACATTAATGACAACATTTCTGACATATGAGATACTTACCAATATTCTTTTGACATCAATGGCAATATTTCCAACAGGTATCTATTGGCCATTACGTCTATGGTGTTTTCATTGATGTCAAAGGTAATTTATGGAAAATGGATTCTAAGTGTCATATGAGTCTCCATGAGTTGTTAATCAAGGTCAAACATGAAGGTTAATTAGTAGTGTCTTATCATGTTGTCTTGTCATGATGTCTTTGGATGGTCTTGGGCATGGTGCAAGAATGTATGGTCATTGTATGAGTTACTAAGGTTGGTATGAGGTCTATCATGGTTGGAGTGGCGTGTAAGTGGTGTTAATTATTCTGTAAGAGTTCATCATGGTCTATTCATGAGAGGTTTTTATTAATTCAACTCATTCTAAGCCTATTCCTATACCTAGTGCATGTGATTTGGTATGGCAGCGTCAGATAAAAAGTAGGTAAGTCAGGTAAAATCATGATTGGTGCATATTTTGACAATGCATATGATGTGTTAAATGAGTTTCATGTCACAATTTTTAGGATTCATGATGTTTCAAGGTCCTTATGGATCAAGAAAGTGAAGACTTGTCATGTAAATATAGGTACAAGTATTAGTGTCTAGAGAGTTCTAGGATCATTTGAGCATGGATGAGATTTGATATAGTTATAAGAGGTTTTTACAATGCTTCATACCAAGTTTCATGTAAAATTTGTGAAGGAATTGCAAGAAAATCCATTTTTTGAAAAATTGAGTTTTAAAGAAGGCAAAATCCATCCCAATAGGTAACTTCAAATGCTCACCCACTCACACACACTTTACATGGGACCTTGTGTATTTCAAGGATGATTTTCATTGAGATAAGACCATTTTAAAAAAATAATTGATTTATTTTATCACCATTATTTTATGAACAATCGTTAAGAAGTCAAGTTTCTCTTAAACCCTAGTCAAACCCTCATAATTGAGTGATATGGAAGATATGCATGGTATAGTATCTAAATGAAGTTATAAAGTAAAATTGATGAATAATTGTTGTAAATTATTCTCCAGAGCTCATTTTTGTGGTGGTTTCATGTTCTAGTTGGTTCATTAAGTGAGAGAAAAACCCTTATTTTATGGAAATTTGTAGCTTCGGAATAAACAATCAACTATTCCAAAATATTTGGGAGATTATATAGATTTCCATGAAAACTTTAAGGTAGGTAAAATGAGTAAATTTGAAGTTACAGATCTCTAAATTTTCCCCAACGATTTTGGCCTAAAGGGCTAAAAGCTAGTCATTGAGGTTTGAGTTAACATAAGTCATTTTACATATTGTAGAAGCATTTTATAAGAATTGTTAGATTTTAGACACCTGATATGGTGTTTTGGATCATTTGGTTTGATCATATGAAGTGATTTCATGTTGAAACCCTAGTGGCCTAATTAGCTTTATTAGGTCTCTCTAGAAGGTAAGAAGGGATAGGTATGAATGCATGGTTTTATCCACATAACATATGCATGTTAGTTCTTGAAGGAGTTTTCCAATAATCCCTTTAAGTTTTAAAAGTGGTTTAAGTGATTATAAGTTATGTTGAATACATTTGAGCATGTTTCTCTCAATATTGGTTCTTGGGTCATGTTTGGCAGATTTGAGCAGTTTCAGAGATTAAGTTGGTTGAAGGCCTTGTGCTATGATTTTAAGGATAAAGTGATTTGTTATGGAAAGTAGACTTACATAATTTTTTGATGGTATAATACTTGATCCTTGATTATGATTTTTTTTATGTAAACATGTTTGTTTTTGGGACTAAATTATGGGTGCTTGAAGACCTAGTTTGGGATGCCTGTTTATTGGATATTTTCATGGTGGAGATAACATCTATATAGATTATTGTGATTTTTAGTGATTTTGAGGATATTTTAAAAATTTTTATGGAGATTATGGATCCATGAAAAATATTCCTTTTTCCTTTGAATATCATTATTCATTCGTTGGAGATGTAGGCTCATGTTTTAAGCCTACTTGAGATTCCTAGTACTTGTTCTTGATGGTGTAACCATTTATGACCTATATGGGAATCTTGAGGTTATTTATACAATTTTATTTATGTATTTTCTTGTTTTTATGACCTAAATTAATGTCCATGGATGACCTATGGGTGTTTAGAAGTTGAATTGTGTATATAATCATGTTATATTTGCTTATTGTGACTAGGTATGACTATGGGGATGTGAGAGAGCTAGAGAAGGTTGAAGGAGGGAATAGAGGGGTAAATGGAAGAGATGAGAAGATATGTGAAGCGTTGAGAAGAGTTTATAAATAGGTATACAAGTTCATTATACCTACTTAGCAAAAGGAGATGCAAATTTGGGTGAGTAGGAGAATAGAGAAGTGTGAGAGGGTTTGGTGTGCATGGAGCTGAATATTTGATCATAATCAGTTGTGGAAGCAAAAATTCCTAAGTGATATTTATCTTTAGGTGGTTGAGTTTGTTCTTGATCACCTTAGGGGGTAGTAGTCTCCTTGTATAGTGGGGTTTTATACTAAATAGGGGTGGGTGCTCCTTGTGAAGTGGGTGCTTAACCAACTAAATATTGTTTGATATGTAATATTATTCGAATTCCTTTGTTATGAGTAATATTAGTAGAGGTTTTGATGGGTTTTCTTCCCCTTGAGGGTTTTCTAATTCATATTTTGTGTTATTTTTTCTCTCATGTCTCTTGAACTTATGAATGGTTGTAACACACTTAATAAGATCCCCCTTAATTATGTGTGATGAATGGTTGATTTGAATGATGAATGTATGCAATAGTAAATGAATTTGAAATTATTGTATGAATTATTCACCCATCCCTCTTAGTTACCATGTTTCTAATAATTGGTATCAGAGTAAGGTCCTTTTGAATCAAGTTTGACCACTTGAAGGGTAATCTCTAAAGCACAAGATGGGTAAAGGTCATGAGAAGCCATATGGAGCTAGCAACAATTTTGTGTATGATGATAATAATAATGGTGAGGTTGTAATTGACCTATAAAGTGAGTTAATAATTCAAATAAGGAATAATATTAAATTAGAGTCAATCATCAAGGAGATTGAATATGAAATGAAGTCCTTAAAGGATGAGTTAAAGTAGGTATCTAGCAAGTTAGAAGGAATTATATAAGGTGATGATCCAAATAAGGAATTTTCTGGATCAAGTTACAAAGAAGATCATATGAACAACATGCAAGTAAATTCCATGAGACAAGCTAATGCCTCAAGGTATTAGAAACTTATGGCTATTTTTATACATGTAATGTGTTTTGTCACATTGAAAAGGAATGTGAAAAAATATCCTCAAATAATGAACATTCATGGGGTTATGGAAGATATTTAAATGGATATTGTTGTGATTGCATTAAATATGGTCATAAGGCCATGGAATGTAGCTGGAATCTCATCTCCTGCCAGCCAATAGGTAAGAAGAGTGTTATGTGTTATACTTTTTTCAGAATTTTGGTCACATAGTAAGGTTTTTTCCTAAAAGGTCATCTAAAAAGAATAAGGATATTAAAAATGATATAAAATCCAAATATATGTATACTAAAATATTTTATCCTAGAAGTGAAGTTAAGAATAATCTAGAGCATGAAATGAGGCATGAATTTGTTAAGATAACTAAGACATATTATCATGAAGGACTAGTAAAGGACCATGAACTACAGGTAATTAAGAAGTATGATTATGTAGAAATAGTCAAATTAATCAATAAGATTGACCATTCAAATGAAGCAAAATTAAATCCTGAAATAGTCAAGATACTCGAGAAATATAATAATGAAGATAAAAGCCAAGGAGGATGATTGAAAGAAAGTGGTGCAAAACATGATATCTGAACCTTTAAATTTTTTCAAAGAAGTATCACGTTCAAAAAAGTTGTGGGATGGTGTGGACAAGAATAAGGAAGTCAAAACATTCAAGCCTAATATTAATACAAATAAAAGTGGTTTCTTATCTCTAGTTGAGAATGAGATTGTGTTTGAAGAGAATCATATGTTTTTATCAAGTTTTCAATAAAAAGAGACAAGTAAAAGGAACTCAAAGATAAGTCATAAAATCAGAGCAAAGAAGGAGGAAGTCAACACAATCAAATATGATCATTCATCAAGCCAAGAAGGTGTACAGTCAAAGAAGTAGAAAAGAGACATTGTGGATCTCAAGCCTAATAGTCTAATGAAAAGTAAAATATTTCTAAAAATTGATAGTAATGTGGCTAGGAAGAATATGGAGATTTGGGAATCTCCATAGTTCTAGGTGTTTTAGTGTCCCAATATTATTTGAGTGTCTTCATCATGCTTCTTAAATAAATTCATATTTAATGACAAGAAATGTAGGTGCTTTATCAGGATGGAGGTATGTGTTGTTGTGTGAAGGTCTAAAATGTTTCCAATTCTAGTATGTTTATGCCTATGAAGTTCCCTAAGATGTTGATCCATAAAAAGGTATGTCTATGTTCTGCATTATAATTTTTTGTTGCTATGATTTGTGAATTATTTCTTGTAGAGTCTCATGTTAGTGTTGGTATATATGGTTAAATTTTTCTGGATGCCATAAATTTGTTTTGGTGATCATGAAGTGCTCAATAAATTTCCACGTGTCATGTATCTCAGTTTTCTATGTATAGGTTCTATAAGTATCAAGGTTCATGATTATCCATAAAGGGTAATAAGGTCATGTTATCATTCATGGTTTTATCCATCCTATTTTTGGCATGAGAAAAATTTAGATGAAATTTAAGGTTGAATGTCTCTTAGAAGTCTATGGTTATAGTAAGGTCTGAAGTTGTCTCATGCACTATGTATGGTACGATATGTTGAAGATATACTACAAGGTTGAAATCAAGTTTTGAGCATGATAGTGTTCTAGGTGTTGTATGTTATTGAAGATGTTTTTATAGACCTAGGTCTATCAACATGGGAAAGATAGCTTGAATATATATGGTACAATTATGAAAGTTCTTAAAAATGGTCTATATAGACTCATAGAATGAGTGTCTTAGATGGAAAATTTGAGATGTCCTAATTGAATCCTAGAAGATTCTCAAAACATTTCACAAAGTTAATAATCAAGGTAGTATGTCTAAAGAGTAGGGTTATGAAACTAAAATGGTTATCCCCATTCTGTATTCTAGGTGGAGTATATATAGGTATGGAAGGATGAATAAATATTTCATGTCATCAAGAAGTTCCTATGTCAAGGAATATGATTGTGCAAGTTGATCCAAGAAGAGATAAGGGGTTTACACATCAAGAGATTAAGCTAAAAGGTTTCAAATTCATATCATCATAGGGGGAGTTTGGCATGTTAAATCTTGTGTATGAAGAAGGCTAGTTGAAGATAGTATAGATGTCCACAAGGATGAATGAGGTGAATAAGTAAGAAAAGTGAGCCATAGGATGGTGAAAAAGGTATGCTCTCGACGCTATAAAGTTATGTGGTTCCATGCATGATACATTTTCTTAGGAAATACAATTCACTCTGTCTAGCATCTTATTGTTTTGATTTCTCTCAAGAAGTTTGAAATAACTGATTCCTAGTTATGTAGAGTGAGGCAAAGTATCCTCTTATGTTTTTGGAAGCATGATAAGAGTCTCATATATGTTAAATATGGGTTGTGGAGTTGTGATTGTGCATTAAAGACAATTTTGTGATATATGATGGTCTTAAACATGTATGTAAGATGTAAAGAAATATTTATTGAAATGAATGAATTATCAGAACATGTATGACAAAGCCACAAGTGTGTAAAGGTTGGAAATTTTCTTCATCAAGGTTCATATTAGAATATTCAAGGAATGTAAATGGTATCTAAATATATGAATGCAGGATTCGTATGGTCTATAATGTTGCAAGTTTTGAAAATGTATACTAGAAGTTGGACTAAAATTCTAGGAGACAGAGCATACTGAAAATGTGTGTTAGGACTGTTTTGTTGGTTGTGATCTTTCATCAAGGAATTCTATCAAGGTATGAGCTCCCATATTTTATTTATCTCTTAGATAATGATAATATGATGACAAGAGATTACTTAGAAATTATTTCACATGCATGATATGATCCTATTACAAAGATAAATTGGGAAATTTCGGTTTGAATGAGAGGTTCAGGGATCTTGGTCCTAAAAATTACAACACTAGTGATTGAAGGTAGATTTAGTATACTTTGGTATGATTCTCAATGTAATTTATTTTCAAGGTGAGCTTAAGTTCATGAAGAGGTTTATTTGATATTTTAAAGATGGTTCTTAAAATTTTAGGGCTACAAGCTACTATTATAGGTTCTAAACTATCATGTTACAGAGGTACATTTTCATGAACTTGAAAATTTTGATGTATTTTGGTTTGAAAAAGAGATTGAATTAATCATATAAGGAAAATTTATGCATGATTCTATCATCTAAGGGTAATATTAGTTTTAGGATCTATATTGAAGGGTTATATCAGGTCCATTGATCCTTTAGTGTTGTTCTTAAAGTCAATAAGAGCAAGTACAGTCCAAGGGGGAGCATGTAAGCATGTAATTCATTATACATTATTGTCATTATGTGTTGTCATTTTCTTTTCATGTTAATTTTTCATGAGCCTTTGTCATATATGTCAAAGGGGGAAAGTAGGATTAGAAACATGAAAGAGGGATTCTTTTAGGTGTTTGGTCTTTTGGTTACCATCAATGTTTCTAAATATGGTTGCCATCAATGAAAAAGGGGGTGATTTTTTGTCCATTGGGTCTATGGTGTTTTCATTGATGTAAAATCTCATTTATGGAAAAGGGCTTCTAGGTGTCATATGAGTCTCAATGAGGTTGTAATCAAGGTCAAACATGAAGGTTGATTAGTAGTTTCCAATCATGTTGTCTTGACATGGTCTTGAGCATGGTGCAAGCATGTATGGTGATTTCATTAGTTACAAAGTTTTTTATGAGGTCTATCATGGTCATAGTGGTGTGTAATAGGTCATCATGGTATTTTCATAAGAATTTTGTATTGAGTCATCTCATTCTAGGATTATTCTTAGACCTAATGCATGTGGTTTGGTATGGTGGCATAAGATATGGAGTAGGGAAGTCATGTAAAATCATGGTAGGTTTATTTTGACACTTCATATGATGTGTTAAAGGAGTTTTAGGTTAGAATTCAGAGATTTGATGATGTTTCAAGGTCCTTATGGAGCAAGAAAGTGAAGACTTATCATGTAGAAATAGGTAATTCTTAGTTTCTGTAGAGTTACAGGTGCATTTGAGCATGGAAGATATTTGGGAAAGTTATAGTAGGTTGTTATGATTCTTCATGCCAAGTTTCAGGTCAAATTTATGAAGGAATTGCAAGAAAAGTGATGTTTTGCAAAACCAAGTTCTAAAGAAGGAAAAATCTAGCTCGATAGGTAACTTTAGATTCTTACCCACTCACACAAAATTTACATGGGACCATGTGGATTTTATGTATGAAATTTCATTGAGCGAACACCATTTTTAAAAAATAATGGATTGATTTGATTGTCACGATTTTCAAAACAATCGTTAAGAAGTCAAGTTGCTCTTAAACCCTAGTCAAACCCTCATAGTAGAGTGATATGGAAGATATGCATGGTATTGTCTCCAAATGACATCGGAAAGAAAAATAAATATATAAATGTTGTAGAGTATTCTCCAAGGATCATTTTGGTGATGTTTTCATGTTCTAGATGGTTTAGGAAGTCAAAGAAAAACCCATTTTTTTATATTTGAAGTTTTAGGGCTGAGATGGAAGCTTCAGGATGAAAAGTGAACTGTTATAGAATCCTTGGGATATGTGATAAATTGAAATGAAAATATTTTCAGGAAGGTACAATGAGGAAATTTAAAGTTACATTTCACCAAATTTTCCCTACCGATTTTGGCCTTAAGGGTTTAAAGCTAGTCATGGAGTTTTGAGTTGAGCTGAGTTATTTTGCATGGTATAGAAGAATTTATGAGCATGGATAGATTTTAGACACATGGAATTATGTGTTAGATCATTTTTTTATCAGATGAAGTGGTTTCATGTTGAAACCCTAGTGGCCTAATTAAATCTATTAGGTCTCTCAAGAAGGTGTGAAGGAACATGTATGAAGGCATGGGTTTCTCCACATAACATATACATGTTAGCACTTGAAGGTGTTTTAAAGGTCTCCCTTGAAGTTTTCCATGTGGTTTAGTGTTTTAAAGTGATTTTGAAGACATTTGAGCATATTTCTCTCAAGACTTTTTCTTGAGTCATGTTTGGTAGTTTTGAGAAGGTTTAGACATTAAGCTGGTTGGAGACCTTGTGTTATGATTTCAAGGATAAAGTGAGTTTTTCCAAAAATTATACTCAGATAACGTTCCAATGGTATACTACTTGAGCCTTGATGATTATTGTTTCTATACTACTTGAGCCTTGATGATTATTATTTCTATGTGAACTCATTTGTTTTCTGGGACTGAATTTTGGGTGCTTGAAGACGTAGTTTGGGATGCTTTCTTCTTGGAGATTTTCATGGTAGAGATATCATCTATAGAGACTATTGTTATTTTTAGTGATGATGAGGGGGTGTTATTAAGTTTTATAGAGCTTATGGATCCATTAAAAACCTTCCTTGTGCCTTTAAATATCATTATTCATTCGTTAGAGGCGTAGGCTTGTGTTTTAAGCCTACTTGAGATGCCTAGTGCTTGTTCTTGATGGTGTGACCCTTTTCGACCTATATGGGCCTCTTGAGGTTATTTATATGATTTTATTGATGGTATGACCTAACTTAATGGCCATGGAATACCTATGGGAGTTTAGAAGTTGAGATGTGTATGTAATCATATTATATTTTCTTATTGTGACTAGTTATGACTATTAGGATGTGAGCGAGCTAAAGAAGGTTGAAGGAGGGCATAAAGGGGTCAAGTGAATAGTTTATAAGATCCATGAATTGTTGAGAAGAGTTGAGAAATATTTATTCAAGGTAATTAGACATAATAAACTAAAGGAGATACATATTTGAGTGAGTAGGAGAAGAGAGAGGTGTGAGAGGTTTTGGTGTGTATGGAGTTGAATATTTGATCACAATATGTTGTGGAAGCAACAATACCTAAGATATATTTATCTTAATGTGGTTTATTTGGTTCTTGATCACCTTAGGGGGTAGTTTCCTCCTTTTATTGTGGGTCCTATACTAAATAGGGGTGGGTGCTTCACTAAATGAATCTTTCTTGATGTGTAATATTCTTGCAAGTCATTTGTTATGAGTAATATTATCAAAGGTTTTAGTGGGATTTATTCCCCTTGAGAGTTTCCCACTTCATATATATTTTTATTGTGTTCTCTCTTGTCTATTTCACTTATTAATGGTTTTAACACACTTAATAATATCACACTTGATTAGGTATGATGAATGGTTGATTTGGATGATGAATGTATGAAACGGTAAATGAAGCTGAAATTGTTGTATGACTGATTTACCACCTCTCAGTCACTGTGCTTCTAATAGTATCATATGTTTTGAGAATGATCTTGTAATTACATGCTATACTCTTTTTTTTATCCCTCTTTCTCCTCTACCTATTTCCTTTTGTTTTTGTATTTTGGTGCTTATGTCTTCTTTTGATTTGGTGGATTTTGGCTTCTTCTTTATTTTCGTTTTCTTCTTTGGATAAGTTTGATAATTGTTTTTATACTTTAGAATCTTGGTGGTATGTTATCCCTCTTTCCCATGGACTTGGGGTAAGTTATCATTCCTAATCTTGGGAGATAGAAATGTGATGATGCCTATGGTTGGGAGGTTTTTAAGCCTTTTCTTTGTGGTGTTTGGAGCACTTGGAAAATTTGGATCTTGGTGCTAAAATTAGAGACATTCTTGGATTTTATTGGATGGAGGAGAGTTGATTAAGAATTCATTTTGGGCATGTTGTTCCCATATAGTGGGGGGCTTGTAATATTGTATTTTATAGTGTTATTTATTACTCTTGTTAACAAGTAAATATGCATTTTGTTGCTCTCTTGGAAAATTGATGTAAGATGTTGTGAAACCTACTGTTGGGAGCAAAATCTAAAGGGATTTTTGAGTGTTTTTGTTTTAATTAAATATTTTTAATTATTATCATTGAATTATTATTTTGAAAATAAAGTAAATGTGGGCTTATGGGTAGGTCTTTTATTTTATAAACGATCTCATATCTATGGCTATTATGGGGGGTATTCTCTTTGTGATTATATGAAGAGTTTGTTGTTTGTGTTTGTATTATCACTTGTAAAGTTAAATGAAAAGGTTAAAGAAATTAATAGGCTTGTAATTTAATTAAAAATTGTGTAAATCATATTTTAACATATTTAATTCTTATTGTTATAAAAACAAAAATAATAAGTCATTTTTAGATTATTGGACTTTCTGGAATAATTTTGTATAAAATAAAATATTGTTGTTAGCCAAATAATCTTCCATTGTGCTTTGTTGATGTATTGCTACTTATAATTTTTTTTCTATACTTTCCAAATATTTTCTCTTTCCAAGTGGAAAAACAAATAGATTTGAAACATATTGATAAATTGGAAGTGAGATAGTAATGAAAACATTGTTCTTGTACTTAATTTCAATATTGCAATATAGTGTGTCACAACCTAAAAACTTCCCATCTAAAACCCATGTAATTTTTTTTTTTTATGTGTGTGTGTCGCAAGGTTAACGACTTATTTCTAACCTGATGGATCTAGTCGACTCATGACTTGACCAGTGAGTTCACAAAGGGAACAAAATCCTAAACAAAAAAGAAATGGGAATGTGATCAAAAACACATTTAACACATCATAATGTCATTCACCATTTTTTTGTTTATACGTTTCATCCTTGCATAAAAGGCCATGTTAATCTTCTCTGTATTGTTCCAATTTAATCGATGGCCCAACTGAGTTACACGTTATAATAGATTTATTACATTATAAAAATATTTATCAAATATAAGGTTATATAGCACCATATAGGTTACTTACTATTTGATACATTTAATACATATTATAATACACGCATTGGGATTTCTTTTTAAACATTATAATAATATTATATTATATATAATAATATTTTATATAATATAATATTCTAAACATTATCAAATAATAATAATAATAATATATTATAATAACATTAAAACAATTTTAATAATATTATATAATACATAATATAATATTCTAACATTATAACACATTATAATATTATCCAACGAGTAGTGGTGTAATGGTTCTTTGGTCTCCTAGTAATTGGGAGGTCCAAGGTTCAAATATATGCTTTGTATTAAGGTGGCCTACTACTAAAGGTTTGGATACCCTTGTGATAGGACACCATGCTAATGTGGTTTAATCCATGGGCTAGCCGAGAGCTTAAAACTTTTATCCTTAGATGGTTCCACGATCGGTATGGGCTAGTGATGCCACAATGGGTTAGGGATCTCTCCTTAGGTAACCTAAAAAATAACACATTATAATATTATTGTATTAAAATCATTGTACCCATTACGATAATATTAAATTATATATACTAATGATATTATATATAATAAAACATTATAATAAGATTATATTATATATTGTACTATATTATATTATATATATATATATATATATCTTACATTATAATTTATTATATATTATATTTTATTAAATATTATATTATATCTATTATAACTGAAATCAGAACACTAACCTATTCGGATTGTATTATACTTGTTTGTTTTTACATTTTATTTTGTTTTTTATAGGGGTGGGGGCAGCACATGCAGGAAAGGAGGGAGAATAAGGGCATTGAAGGAGATACAAACCATGTGGAGAAGGAGGAGGGGGACAACACAGTGAAGGGAGAGGGGGCGCAGGGGTGGATACAGGGTCATGGGGACTATGGTGGCTAGTGAGGGGAGGAGGAGTGGTGGCCGCAGCAGTGGAGAAATAGTGAGGTGGCAGGGTGGGCATAGGATGCAACCAGGTGTGGGGGGCAAAGACCCCATTACAATGCTTCATATATATATATATATATATAACTAGATTCCGCCATATTGAATGATATGGTTGTAATATATACACAAAATGGGTTTGAAAGAGAGGTCCTTGAAAAATTTAAGAAAATTCAATTGGTATGCTTTTTTTTAAGTTTATGAGATTTGATGGCCTCCCTACCCATCAAATGAAAAAAGTATGGGATGGTAAAACACTTATAGTGTCCATCCTTGAATAAATCATTGTAAAAATATTAAATATTTTAGCTAATCAAATTTATGTATACTGTGCAAATTTATAATGATTTCAACCTCATTCCTAATTCAGTATAATTGTTCAAATATATAATATTGAAAAAGTTAGATGAATCCACCCTTTACTCAAAAACTTCCATAATATGATAGAAGACTGTTTTGAAAAAAAATGGCATTTTAAAGAAACATGTTATAAGGTCTAATTAAATTATTTGAGGTGTTCTTCAAGCATGTTAATTATAATAGGTACATGGCATTAACAATGATAGACAAAGTAGGATGAGATTTTTTAAACACTTCAAAGTTTCATATCCTAAGTAAGGAATGAAATATCCTCCATTTTGACAACATGCAAAATTTTCAATCTATAAATTTATTTACTTTCCTTAAAGATAACTTTTTTTCTCTGTTTCCAATATGTCAAATGAATACAAAAATAATGACAAAAGTTTACTAGAATATAAAACAAGGAAAGAAGATCTAAAATGGTGTATCATGGATATGATCACCATTTTATGCATGAAAGGATTGATATACCCATGTGTATCCCACCTAGTATGAGTCCTCTTCACCATTAAAGTGCACACATACTATTTGGGATGCACCAACTACCAGATTGGATCCATAGACTAATTTATCAACACCATAATATTCCAATTTTCCAAATAACTATGATCAAATACACATTTTTTCCAAAATCATTTTACAACAATAACTCATTACATTTCTTATTTAAATGGTATTGCATTGCTAAAAATGCATTAATATCCACTTCACAAAAATTACAACAATATTTCCACTACAACCATCCTTTTACAAACTATGTAAGACTCCTTCAAAATAAAAAATAGTGTTTACACATCATTTTCCTCAAAATACATTTCTATATGAAGATTAAGAAAATTAGAACAAGTATCCACTAACAATAAGGATAAAGATATCTACAACAAGGATTATTCCACTAGCTACTCAAAACACACAAAAGGGGAGTCAAGAAACGCTCACCACCCAACCATCAAATGACCCAACACATGAACCATAAAATCACAAAAACCCCTTGAGAAACATACAAATGACCTTTCCCCAATAGTCACAAGAATCAAAATCGAACAAGAATGCAAAAAAACACAAACAAAAAACACAAGGACTTTAATCTAGGCAAGTGGGAGAGGGAGGGTTAAAAGTTAGTCTCCTTTTCTCTCCACATGGGAAATGGAATTAGACATTGAAACATTCACAAAACCATCTCTCTTTATTCCTCTACTATAACTTATACCTCCAACAACCACTCCTTTTCACTCTACCAATGGTCTAATTCCAACTACCCCATCTCCCTCTATACAAAATCAACATAATACAACCATATTCATAAGAAAGATTCCTAATTTCCTTTTCCCTTCACAAAAAAAATATTTTAATCTCCCCTTTGACACCCATCCTATGGTCTTCTATCATTCCTAATCACAAACAAAAATAAAACAAGAAAAATAGCTGAAGAGAGGAGTAAAACAAAAAGACACAAATACACATAATAATCCAAAACACCATTTCATTTCACCAAAATACAATATAATAAATTACAATACACAAGGTTCGAGACCATACCTTGGAGCCATTGCTAATTCTTCACTTTCTCCTTCTCCAAAATCCCAAAATTTTCCAAGATCTTTCCTCCTAGTCGAAAGATCTTCCAATAATGAAATAATGTGTATAGACATCAATTATACTCATGCAAACTTCTATATTTTTAGATTTTACAAAAGGTATTGTGAGTTGGTTCCTCATGGATGTCTAACTAGATGTCCTCCCTCCACCTCAAATAAGGAGTACACACCAATATCCAAGGAAATAAATTATCCAAAAATATTAGTCCAACACCCATTACTCCATGTAACCCATGATTACAAAACAATATCAAAGGTAATAAATTTTCTAAAATGATTATTGAAGCAAGAAAACTCAAGTTCCATCCATCACTCTGCTAAACCAAAGAGGTCATATCAATATTTAAGGAAATAAATTATCCAAATAATTTATTCAAGTAGGAAAACTCAAGTGAAATAAATATCAAGAAAAAGAGACAATAAAAGGTCAAAATCAAGATAAATAATTAAAAAACACACTAGGGAATCTTGGGGAAGCGATGGAAGAGGGAGCAGGAGTGGGAAGAATATTTTTGAATGCAGCAGAGGCAGGAAATCCTAGTTTTAATGGTGGAAGTGGGAGTGAAGAAATCCATGCTATAATTTTAGCAGAATCTGTGAAGCCTCACAGGCCATTACAGGAGCACATGCCTGACCCAGGTAAGGATAATAGAGTGGAGCTAGTGGTGGAATCCACATGGGCGGAGAGATAGGTTAGGAAAAAGATGGATAAAAATTCCTTGGAAGGATTGGAGCCTTCTAAAGATAAGGGCTTTTTGGCTCTTAAAATACCAAACTCTCTCTTGGAGCGAGCTAAGGAAAATATTAAAGGAGCTTTATTCGCAAAATGCTTGGGATCTCGTCCCAACATTGATTTCTTCCATAGTTGGGATAAGAGAAGATGGGTGCAAAACAAATCTATTGAGGTAACTACATATGTGAATGTTTTTTTCTTAATTTCTCTTCCTAGTAAAGACCATGTCTTAAGAATTCTATCTGGAGGTCCTTAGTTCATTAGTAAATCCCATGTGGTGGTGCAACAATGGGAACTAGCCTTCAACCCCTTTACAAAAACCATCTCTAAATATCCTATCTGGGTGAATATCCCTAGCTTACCTCTTGATTTCTAGGAACATGAGGTCCTAATCGATATAGCCAAAATTTCAGGAACCTTGATAGTGATTGATCCTATTAGTAAATATAGAACCAGGCTTACACATGCGAGGTTTTGAGTTAATATGAAAGAAGAAGCTGTGTTGGAAGAAACTATCACTTTGATCTCAAAGTTTGGGGATTTTGTGCAAATATTTGAGTATGCTCTGTCCCTTTTTGTTTATTATAAATGCAAATATGTAGGCCATGATCCTCAAAAGTGACCAACACAAAAGAAGAAACATGAATTAGGTCCAAGATCTCATCCTACGGGTCCTAATAAAGATAACACATAATGGAGAAAAGTTGGGAAAAATGGAATAACTTTCAAGCAAGACCCTAGAAGGGACCAAAAGGGTCCAAAGGAGACTATAGTTGTTGAAACACAAATTGTGGCTGAGGCTGAAACTGAAGATGATCCAAAGAACAAGGTTGAATGGGGTAAAGTAGAAAATGAGAAGATGTGTGAAGAGGATTTTTCCCCAAATCTAAAACAGAAGGAAGATGAGTATCTATCTGATTCAGAAGGGAACTATGTGCCAAAAGTGGCTCAAGGTATTTCTCTAGAAGATATATCCACAATTGAACAAATATCTTTCAACCAAAGACATGAGGAAGGCATCTCGACTTCTAATGTTTTTTACCTCTTAATGGTATGTATTGTTCTATATTCTGTTGATGTAGTATCCTCCCCTATTACTCCTACAGCAAGGTCCAAGCCTATTACTAGAAGTAATTTCAGAGCTGATGTGGGTAGAGATTTAACTCCTAAAGGGATAAAATATAACAAGGAGAAGAGGGAGACCTTGGTTAAGAAAGAAATGGATAAAGGGATACAAAAACAACTTAAGTTTCCTCAATCAAAGAATAAATGATCTTACTCTCTTGGAATATTAGAGGGTTGAATAACCCTAGTAAGTAAAGAAACCTGAAAGATTTTAGGAACAAGTACAAACATGATATCCTGATGATATAAGAAATAAAGATGAGTACGGAAAGATTAAAAGAAGTGGGAAAGATGGTATGGAAAGATGGCCTTTGGGCTAGGGTAAGCTTGAAAGGGGATTAAGGAGGTATTATCACCCTCTAGAATCCCCTCCTGGTTAAAGGCATGGTGTTCATGTCTTTGTCCAACCACCTAACCATGGGTTTTACTGATTTAACTTCAAACAAGTCCTGTATTGTTTCTAATATCTATGCCCCCAACTCTGTGATTGGTAGAAGGAATCTTTGGAGAGAAATTTTTAACCAGAGGTCCCTTTTTAAATATGGTGATTGGATTTTTGGAGGAGACTTCAATACCCCTCTTTCCGTGGGGGAAAAAATGTGCATCCATTTCCTATACAGATATCATGGATGAGTTAGCTAATCTTTAAGTTAATAATGATCTTGTGGACCTCGAGCTTGGAGGGTCCAAATTTACTTGGGCTAATAGAATAACTGGATATGACCTTATATAGATTAGACTAGAAATTTTTTTGGTAAGCCATTATTGCCTAATTAATCAACTCTACTCTCTTTCCACCTCGCCTAAAATTAGATCTAACCACAACCTGATCATTCTCAAAATGTGGCTCCAACTTCCTGACATCCTCTTAAGAATTCAGGAGTAGTGGGGGATCATGGCCCATGGGGTACCGATGTACAAATTAATTTTAAAGTTTAAGCATGTTAAACAAAATCTGAAAACTTGGAATAAGAAAATTTTTGGGAACATTTTTCAGTCTAAGATTAGGATAGAGGAAGACTTAAGGACTATTAAGGAACTGATGGAGGAAGATGGGCTAAACCAAGCACTTAAAATTCAAGAGCAATCTTTCCTCATTGAATACCATGATATCTTGGCCAAGGAGTAGGTCTACTGGAAGAAACAATCTAGAGTTAAATGGCTAAAGAAGGGTGATAAAAACAATGAATTATTCCATTTCTCTACCACCTCCAAGAAAAATCATCTCAAGATCAAGAAGATCAGGAAAAATGATGGTACTCTCACAGAATAGGAAAAAGAAATCAATGAAGTTATTGTCAATTATTTTAAGGACATCTTCCTCCCTAGGGCTGATCCAAATAGAACATCTTGGGAGAAGGTCCTCAGACTCTTCTAGAATGTCATTTTGGATCAAGAAAATAAAGATCTCATGCTCATTCACAGGGAGGAAGAAATAAGATATGTTGTTTTTGACATGGAACCAGATAAATCCCCTAGACCATATGGGTTCTTGGCCTTCTTTTTCTAATAGTTATGGGAAGTGGTCAAGAATGAGGTAATTGAGATGATCTAGACTTTCTTCAGTAATTGCTATATTCTCAAACAGATCAACAACACTTTCCTAGTCCTTATTCCGACGATGATAGGGGCCAAGGATGTGAAATATTTTAGACCCATCAGACTATTCAATACCAGCTACAAATTAATTACCAAAATTATCACTTTCAGGATCAGGGAAGTGTTATCAAATTTTATCTCTCCTAGTCAAGGAGATTTTGTTCCTGGGAGACAAATTATTGACAACATTATGGTCATCCAAGAATCCATTCACTCTATAAAAATTTTAGGAAGATCTACCATGTTTTTCAAGCTGGATATGCACAAAGCATATGACATAGTTTCATGGGCCCTCCTCCATGCCATTCTATCTAAGTTGGGGTTTGATACCTTCTTCATCAATATGGTTATGGTATGTATTTTTTCTGCCAGTTTCTTTGTTATGATCAATGGTAAACTAGAAGGATTATTTCAAGCTGGTAGAGGTCTCAGATAGGGAGACATCCTCTCTCCCTTCCTCTATACAATTGTGGTGGAAACTTTAAGTAAACTCTGTAATTAAGCGTTTTCCCTTAACCTCTTACAAGGTCTCAAAATTTCTAATAGCCTTCAGCCTACCTGCCTCAACCAATTTGTGGATGACAATTTCTTGATGGGGAAGGCATCTATACATGAAGCCTATATCTTCAAAGTGGTTTTGAATGAGTATGAAGAGGTATCTGGCCATTTGATCAACTTCCTCAAAAGTGTTATATTCTTCATAAATGTGGAAGAGAATTTCCAAAAGAGAATGGCCCACTTTTTTGGTTTTTAAGATAAAGAATTTTCTTGATTCCTATTTGGGAATGCCTCTCATTCACAAAAAACCAAATCATTTCATCTAGAAAACTCTACTCAAGATATTTTCCAAAAGATGTTTTCCTAGAAAGGGATTCTCCTATCTCAAGATGGAAAAATTCAGCTCCTCCAAAGCTCTCTTCAAGGTGTTCTAATCTATGTAATGTCCCTTTTTCAGCTTCTGGGTAATATTTTGGAAGCTTTGAAAAAAATTCAAAAAATGTTCCTGTGGGCTGAGGAGAAGTTCAAATTTCCTCTTGTCACCTGGGAAAAAGTGACCAAGCCTAAGGATTATGGGGGACTGGGATTAAATAATATGAGACTTGTGAATGAATCTCTTGTGGCTAAAGCTTTTTGAATAGTGATAAAGGAAGAGGGCCTATGGATTGATATAATCAAAAGGAAATATTTAAGTAATACTGGTAGAATAGAGACTTTCTTTTTGTAAGACAATATCCCTAAGGGATCCTTCTTTTGGAATTCTTTTCTCTCTTCTAGGGAGATCCTGAGCAGGGGTATTAAATGGAACATTGGGAAAGGTGATAGAATTCACTTTTGAAGGGATTTTTGGATCTTTGATAAACCTCTTGTGGAGGATGAATATGGGAGAATCGTGGCGCAATTCTTTGAAGACAGTGGTAAAGTTTGGGTTAAGGACTATTGGAGCTTCTCCAACAATGTTGTTGTTTGGGATAAGGTTCTTCCCCCTCCCAACTTCATTGGGGACACTCAATTTTTTTATGATCTTGACTCAAAGTTAAGGAACATGTATATTCCTCTTTTCCAAAAAAATGAGGACTCTATTATTTGAAAGGAGTATTATGGAAATTTCTCTGTTAAATATGCTTACCTCCTTAACTTCAATAATTCTAGCCAAAAAGATTACTAGAGTAAACTTTAGGTAAAATACCTTCTACCTAAAGTTAACATTTTCCTATGGTTGGCTACTCAGAATAAAATCCTCGCTATGGAAAATTTGAGGAAATGTGGCATGTTCCTCCCCAACAGGTGTGTCCTTTGCAAAAAAAGAGGAGGAAAGTGTCAACCACCTCCTCATCTCATGCCCCTTTTCTCGAGTGGTGTTTTCCAAGGTGTTGTATCTTTTCAAGGTCTAATGGGTCTGTCCTAAGTCCATTTAAGAATGTTGGTTATAATGGGATTTCCCTTTCAGGTATCCCTTTCTTATGGATACTTATAAAATTTCCTTACCACACTTCTTCTAGAGCTTATGGAAGGAAATAAATGCTCTCATCTTCATAAATCAGAGGGAAAATTTTAGAAAGGTCAGTGTTGGGCTGATTTTCTCAATTAAAAAGAACTCCAAACTTGTTAAGGTGAATTCTAAAAAGGTCGCTTGTAGTAGAGAAGAGGAAATGATCAAACAGTGCACCTTCATTTTACATCAAGTTACTTTCCTATCCACTTAAATTTGATGGGGCTTCTAAAGGTAACCCTGGTCTGGTTGGTAGAGGAGGCATAATTAGGGATCATAATGGGGATTGGATCTTAGCTATGTTAGTCCTTTGGGGACTCAGAGAAATAATGTGGCCAAATATTGTGCTCTTATCTAGGGTGTTATTCTTGCAAAGGAGAAATGAATTAAAGATGTTCTTATTGAAGGGGACTCTCTTCTCATTTTAAATGTAATTAGTAAGAATAACCATAATAATTAGATCTTGGGAAATATTATTAATGATACTAAATAACATCTTAGGTACTTTGACTCCCATATCATTACTAATATCCCTCACATAGGCAATTCTTTTACAGAAAAATTAACGAATGCGAGAGTTTAAAATAATGATTACAAGGTCTGGAAAAAAGGTGAGGTCATACAAGCACATATTAATGATATTATCAATCATGAAAATTTGTAAGAACTTCACATTAAACAATGCGATGGATAATAACGGGTTCATTTTCCAATATTGTAAAAGTGTGTCTGGCTTAAGCTATTCTTGGAAAGATAAGTCTAATTTCAAAAATTGTACACCTCAAAGTGATGTGCATTATCTAGCTGCCATGGGTGCTGATAGAACTAGAGTCGATTCGTCTAGCCATGGGCGTATTATGGAGGATAAGTCTATGTGGCACATTTTTTGAATTAGGGGTTTTAGGAACTTTATCACCAGACTCCAAGGGCATGATCCCTCACTTACTATGGAGTTCAGACTAGCATGGAAGGAAGGGAAAGCATTGATTCATGGCATGGAAATAAAAATGTCAAAGGAAGTCATAGCCCGTGCTACTGGAATGGACATGAAAGGTCTGAAAATCTTCAAGGATAGAAATCAAATACATATGAAATCAATACTTTCTTTGTCAGAAAGGAAAATATCCATTACTTCACCAATGGTATCATTCATACCTACATTCTTGGGGTGTGGAGAGAGGTCTTCATGTACATCATGAAATATATGACTCTTGAGGGTAAGTATCACAACATATATACCCACCACTTGTTGTTTCTGAACATGTTTAAACATAAGAAGTTTCTCAGTATCCCCTTCTATATTTTTATGTCTCTGACCACCTCGGTCAGGGATTTCCAATGGAGTAAGGTGGATTCTCCCATCCACAAGGGCCTCATTCTTCTCTTGTTTCATAACGAGAATTTGACCTAGGATAGAAAAAAAATCCTTTAATTGAAGAGGAGGAGGATATTACCCTAGCTGAGTGTCTATCAAAAATGAGGGAAGGAAATATGGGTTATAAGTAGATGGGTGGTGGGAATAATGGGGAAGGGATGGAAAATCAGGAATCCAGTCTATCAAAGGGGGAGGATAAATTTACCTTAAAAGGTGAGCATGATATTGATATGTGGAAGACCAAAGTTTAGTACTTGGAGACAATTGTCTAGGTCCTGGAAGAGACTAACTCAGTGGTGAGAAAGGGCATGATTGATAGTATCGAAGCCACTAAGAAAATATGCTTGGATGAGAAGAACATCCATGGGGATATCAATTAGTTGGATTCTCTAGTTTGATATTTGGGCATTCGTCTAGATGTTGTGGAAAAAGAGACGCAAAAAAGGTGGTGGATTAGTTCTGATGAAGAGGGAGAGGAGGAGTCTTAGGATGAGGAGGTGTCTGAGGAGGAAACTAAGTTGGACATCAAGGAAACCCCCCAAATCAAGCTAAATTTGGATTCTAGAATGAAAGAGGATACTAGGGAGGTTAATTCCTCCAAAAAAAGTAAATCTAACTAGCGGAACTTCTTCCGAACTGTCTGTAGACTTTCAGGGAAATTTCTTTGGTTTTCTTGTTTAATGGGTTAGTTCTCTTCTTCTTCTTGTTTCTTAGAACCCCCTTTTTTTTGGAGTTAATTTTATTCAACTCTGGGTGTCCTTTTCCTTTTTTTTTCCATCTTTTCTTCTATCATGATATAATCTTTTGTACTCAGCCTCTGGGAGCCTATCCCTGCTTTTTACCCTATCTGATAAAAAATGATGGGTTTGGGTCTTGGACTCATTTTAAATGATAAGGGAAAGGTTAACTAGTCCTTTGGTTACCCAAAATATTTCCCAAAGTCCAAATCCGACCTCTTAGTAATGTCTTGAGTTTGGAGAATAATACATATGATGTCCATCTACTAAAACTATACATAACCAAGTACCAAAACAAGACAAGTGAAGAGAGAGAATTAAATAAATTACACTTTACAAAAATAAAGGGTTAATTTCTAAATGGGGATCACAACATAGGAAAAAAGAAATAATTCAAACAACCCACAAAATCAAAATTCTTAGCCACTTTCTAACCCCAAACAATGGTTTTCAAGGTGGCCACGGGTTTAGGCCCATGCATCCTTCATGTGTTGGTCCCTTGGTCCCCATGTGTGTGTTAATTTTATTTAGTCGAACCTATTCTTCATTGCACACTCCACACACACATTACATTCATCCAAGAAAATATTAAAAAACCATGCATTCACATATTTAATTAACATTGTAACTCAATGTATCGATTCTATAATAACCATCATCAAAACTAACATCCATGTCCATAATTAAGCACAATTTCGTTAGTATAAAAATAATTAACTAATAATTTCACAAAAGAGTTTAAATATTAGAAATATCATAATCATCATATAAACACATCCAAAACTAATTATAATGATGAAAAATATAAAATACTTATATAAAGAAAGTCAGCACGATCAACATATAGATACATACATACATACATGTGTGTGTGTGTGTGTGTGTGTAGAAATCCAAAATGATCCTTTCAAAAAGTTCCAAATCAATACTATCCAAATGTTGAGTACCGAATTGTCCTAGGAGATGGATAAAATGTCTAATGCAGCTAGTCTTGTGAAATGAAAATGGTCTCAGGGAAGTGGGCATTACACAATGTATAAGTTTATATATATATAGTTGTGTAAGCACATGATTTGTTTTATATATTTATTAAATAATTGGTGATTCCTTGTGAATTAATTGTACTAGGGAAAGTAAATTATTTGATAATAATCCTCTATGTGAAATCCATTGTGTGTGTGTGTGTGTGTGTGTGTGTGTGTGTGTGTGTGTGTGTGTGTGTGTGTGTGTGTGTGTGTGTGTGTGTGTGTGTGTGTAGATATATAAGTAAATTGTATAAAATAAAATGTGTTTAATATGTTATATTTAATAATAATAATCAAATAGGATTTTGGAGGGGCCATGGCCTAGCCACAACCCCTGTGGAAATCCTTCCCCTCCTCAACATGGCATCCAACCATACACATAATGTTGGTTGCATAATAGTCAACCTCTCCTTATTTGAATGTTAATAGTTTTTCTTTGATACATACATACATACATACATACATACATACATACATACATACATACATACATATCTGTGCACACACCTACATATTTAGTGTATTTATATTCATAGATAAAAATATATTTTACCCATTAAAAAAGGACATTTAAGAATAAATTTCATAATATCCTCAAATTTAGAGTTATAGAATAAATACACAAAAAAGATATATACACAATAGGATAGATTAGAGCAATAGAATCCTTAACTACCCATGAGAGCTCCACATAGAAACCTAAAATAAACCAGATAATAGAAGAGAAGGAGAAATGAGAAAATAAGACAATACAATGAGAATAAGGAAGAGATATTTTTCATATGGAAAATATATGGTTTCCTAGACCAACCCTAAGATATAGGGTGGCAAGCCTTTCAATCCAAAGGATCTCCTTAAACCTAGGATGTACAATTGCAAGTGGCTCACATGGTGAGCCTTCCTATTGGCCATTGTGTCTTAGTGTTGTCATTAATGTCAAGTATATTGATGAGAAAATGTGTGTAGGTGTCATATCAATCTCCATGAGGTGTATTTTAGTGTCTATTATGATGTTTGATTGGTAGTGAATAAGTTTGGTGATGTTCTATGAGGTCTTGGAGCATGGTTTATCTTGCATGATCATTATATGAGTCCTCCCGAGTTGAAGAAAGATTTTCATGAGGTCACACATGGTCCTAGAGGTGAGTTACAAGTGTTAATGAGTCTATAATATGTCATCAAGGTCAGTTCATGGTTTTTCATGGTGTGAAGCTGTCATTTTAGGCCTATTCTTAGTCCTACAACATGTAGAATGGTACAAAGGTATGAGTTTTGGAGATGATTTGTATTTTTAAATCATATTAGAATCATGGTGATGGTACAAATGACATGTATGATGAGTTTTAGATCAATTCTTAGAGGTTTGGTGGTATTTCACGGTCCTTGGGAAGTAAGAAGGTGAAGACAAGGCATGATTACATAGGTAAGTCACTATGGCTAGAGATTTTCAAACCTATTTGAGCCATATGGTGAGTATTTATAGTTAGAGGATGTTTTCATGATGCTTAATGACAATTTTTAGGTCAAAGTGAAGAATATTTTGTAAGATACATCAGATTTGGAAAAAATGGGTTTTCTAGACTGAAGAATTGAGGCAAAAGTTGACCTTTTGATGCTTGTTGTGAATTGTATGCTTTACATGGGGCTCAAAAAAAATTTGGGATGTTTTTCCATAGAGATAAGAAGGTTTAGAAAAAATAATGATGTTGTTTTATCATCATGGTTTTGTGAACGATTATTAAGAAGATAAGTTTCTTTGAAACCCTAGCTAAACCATAGATAAAATCGAATTGGAGAAAAAAGAGTGTATTGAGTATATTTTTATTCATTTAAAAAAATTTATAACTCGATGTTGTAGAGGAATCCTCCAGATTTCCAGAAAGGTATGGTAGTTCTTGTGATTGCATTTGGGCCCCACTCAAAAAGGTAAGTTTTTGAGGATGTTCAATTTGAGGAAAATTTTCCAAAAGAAGGTATGAAATACATTCTCATTGTATATATCCTATGAGTTTTTCTATGTCCAGGATAGTTTTAGATCATGGTTGAATTCCTAAATAAAAAAGTGTGACCTATCTATGAAGACTGAGTTTGGAGTTGTCTATGGAAAAAGTAGATTTACATGAGCTACACGTGGAGTTAAGACTTGGTTTATGTTTTTTTTAATCATATTTCAGAGATATTTCCAATGATGGATAAAAATTTTGTTTTTATAAGGGGTGATAAAATTATGATCTGTTCTTTAAAGGTCAAATCTAAAGGATGCTTAGTTAAACATGGTCTTAGAAGCTTCATCAGGTATGGTGATTGTTCTAAGTTCTTAATTATTTTTTAAGGTTTATAAGTTCTTATAAAACATTTCTAAGGGTGTTTCATGCTTTGGATAATCTTTGAAGTGTTTTTTTGGTGATAGAGCAAGTTGACCTCAAGACTAGTTCTTGAGTCCTATACACTTAAATGAGAAGTTGCAGAGATAGACTTGGTTGAAGGCCTTCCACTTAGATTTGGGAGGAAATGTAATGTGTTCCAGAAATAAGATTTATAGGGATTTCAAATGGTGTATAATTTTTCTCATGTTGAGTATATTTTATATGTCATCAAACTCAGTATGTGAAGAACAAGGTTGTTTGTTTTTCAGGATCAGATTTCTCTAGCTAAAAGATGGAGGTAGAAGTCACTTGTTTTGGATTATTTGGTTCTTGATATAAATTGGAAAGTGAAGAGGGATTAAGGTTTTCCCTAGTGAAGTAATTTATAGGTCTTGAAATTTGTATAAGGGGTGTAAACCAGTTGAGTTTCCAAAACTACTTTATGGGAAGATCAGTTTGGTGAAGAGGAAAGTGAGTGTAGTTTACATGTATGGATGTTTCATGATATATACCAATAATGGATGTGATATGAATGTAAGTGGATTTCCAATGGATTGTTACATTCCATATTTTATTTTTTTGGTGTGTTCTTGACGCCCATAGGTGAAGACTAGTTCGTGGAAACAACTCTTTTGAGAAGGATATAAGCCTTCGAAATAGAGTTATGAAAATTTTTATTTCTTAAAGTTAATTTCCAACCATGTATGATTTTTTTATGTTATATTTGACATATTTTAGGAATTTAGTGGCTTGAATAATCATTATGATGAGTTTGGAGGTCTTTGGTGATCCAAGAGATCGGGTTTTGAGCCATTTTCGGCTTGTTTGGATGTCTTGGAACATGGACAACCTATATGGGTCCATTTTATGAATTTAAATGAGTTTTTTGTTATATTTTTTTTATTTTTTTAGTTTATATATTTATTAGAATTGACCTATGATATTTTTATGAGTTGAGAAGCATATAAAAGTGCTTGTTTGGTTCATTTTTGAACTAGTTGAGCAAGGAGGGAAAATGCGACCTAGGTAAGGAAGAAAAAATGGATTAAGGACATTAAAAGGGAACTGAAGATGTGTGAAAAAATATGAAAAATGTTAGATAACATGTATGCAAGTATTTGAAGCTAAATCAAGTCATGAAATATCAAGATAGAGTGAATTGAAGGAGAGAGCATTTGATGAGGGGTTGAAAGAATTTAGAGCTGAATTTTGGAATCAAAATCAGCTATGGTATCAACATATTTATAGTTATCATACTCATTTGAAATATATTATTATAATTCATATTCATAGGAGTGTCTTATTGTGAGTAATATCAACAATGGTTTATGGGTTGGTGCTCCTTGTGGGGTTGGTACCTCACTAAAGAAATATCTTGTGATGCATAATATTAAATTAGTTCCTTGATTTTTGTAATATAAGTAATGATTTTTAGTGGGTTTTATTCCTGATGAGGGTTTCCCACTTACATCTTGTGTCTATGTCTTCCCTCTCATGTTTTATGGTTATTTGAATGTAATGTGCACACCTGATAAGATCTTATTGAATGCATATGAATGAATGGATGTTACAAATAATGGTAAATAAAGTAGTAAATTTTTAGGACTAATTTTCCCCCATCTTAGTCTATTGTTCTTCTAACAATTGGTATCAGAGAATGTCCTTGGGAATCAAGTTTTAGTACTTGAAGGAGATCTTTTAGAGAAAAAGCAATGGGTAAGTCTTTAGATGTTGAGGCAACATTAAGAATGAAGAATGAAGTTTCAGAGCCATTGATTCATAGCTTATAAGATCAGATCATATGTATGGAGATAGAGCATATTCAATCCATCAAGGGTTTGGAATCACAGGTTGAAAGAGTTTCTAAATCCATAAAGGTAAAAGAAGAAGCTTGTTGCAGGTGTTTTACCTGATTCTAGATCATTTCTTTGAAGTATTGACAAAACAAATAAGGTAACAAACATAGGAGGAATACATGTTTTAATGTTGGTTTATGGGTTGTTGCACGCGTATGACGTTTGAATCCATAGATGATTGTGAGAGATTCCTTTTGGCTAGGAGGAACTACCTGTAATATAAATCAAGACCACTAGAAAAAGTTAAATAATATATGCAGTGAACTACCCAGCATATGCTAGATCTGGGAAGTGTGATACTTCCTAGATGGTTGTCAGTCCACTGTTTTAAAAAATTTAATGTGGTAAATAAAGTAAATCCTATGGTAATTCGAAATGATTTAGGTATCTCACTTAAAACATAATATGAAATAGATCTACTCTAACAGGCTAGGCTAGAATAGGATCTGAAGGTCAAATAACTGGTTCTGGGTCTCTACAAGTTTGACAGAGGTCTCAGGTAGATCACAAGTGAATCAAGGTGAGGTGGAATTAGGTGGATAAGTCACTGTTCTGGGTTGTATGGGTAAATACAGAGACCGATGTCGGTTACAAGTGACCAATGGCGGTTTGGTATAACTGGTGCCGGTTATTGTGGAAAACAGGAAATGCCACAAAATGGTTTTTGGGTATCCTTTGCAATTGCACAAAGGATTTTGGTTAGTTGGGATAAAGTATTGGGTGATTTGGGAGATATTTGGTGAGGTTTTGATGGGTATTTAGAGGTGTGAGTGTTGGTGGAGGTCAATGGGTGGCTAGGTAAACACAATATGATAATATAATGATGAAATGGAATGAACCAGAGAAGTATAACATCTACTTACTTGGATTCTATTCCTGGATGCCTGTGAGTGAGGGCTCGAGGTGCTGATGAGAGGTTTTGAAAGCTGCAGGTGATCACCAACTGAAGGGAAGCTTCTGCATGGGCTGTATGGACATTCCTCTTTGCTTGGTTAGATCAGATAATTACTGGGATGGCTATGTAGGAAAAGATGCTTGATCTCCTTCCTTACATGCATGTTCTCGTTGGAATTTACTCTCATAAGATGTGATATCTCTCTGGAATTTGCTAATGTTCGCCAACTTTTTCAATATTTTCCAACCTTCTTCTAGCCTTCAGAATAAGGTTGTTTTGGGGTTAAAATGGTAACCAATGGTGGTTCCATCTTAATCGGTGATAGTTATGGGTAACAGGTGTCGGTCACGGTGGTATTTCCTAGGTTTACTGAACTAGGGAGATCCTCTTGATTTCCTCAGATCTCGTGCCATTAACCCACATATTATACTAGGAGCTTCTTGTAAGCATGTTGGAATGTGGTTAGAGGGAATGTAGGCATTGATTTTTAGGGTTTAGGTAGTCTTAGTTAGTTATGACAACTTACTAAGAATAGGTCTTATTTTGAGTTGGCTTGATGAGGTGTCTAAGTGAGGTGTATGTGTGGATATTATTTAAATTAAGATATTTAAATAATAAATATGGTGAGGATAATGAATTAATTTAATTAAATTAATATTAGTGGGGTGAAGGGGGCCATGGTAAGGTGAATGTGATGAAGGGTGCTTAATTGTCGAGGGACTAAAGGGGACTGTGACCTCATTTTAGTGTCTACATTTTTCCCCCTTTATGTTGCGTAGCTTGTATTGGTAAGTGGCACTAATAAAAATAAGATGTGGTTGCCCCATGTGTGGATGAAGGTGATCCCCCTCAAACCAAGAACCAAGGAGGTAGAAGGTAGAATCGGTGAGTGGTTTGATAAAAGGTAAATGTGAGAAAGGGGAAGGTTGGGAACAAGGGAAAAATGTTTTAAGGTCTACTCTATTAATCTAGGTAATTAGTCAGGGTCAAAGGTAGAAACACTCAAATACACGCACACGTATAAACTGCAACACACTACCGGGTTGAAGAACAAGAAAACTCAACATCATCTAAGGTTGATAGGTTTATCCAAACAAGGTTAAAGTGATTCTGGTATCCAAGGTATAGGATATGGTCAGGAAACACAACGTAGGTTAGGTGCAGGAACGTTTATGTATGTTTCGATACACCAAAGGTAGGGTTAGGATAAACGATCATGGTAATAGGCTAGGTAAGGTCATTAGGTCAACAACACAGGTAACAGTGCTGCAAGGTATAGCAAACTCATGAGGTCAAAGTTCACTAGCAATGGTCCAGGTCCAAATATCTATATCATGGCATGGGTAAGGCCAAGGTAGGAGTAAAATAACAAGTCCCTAGAGGAGGACGAAGGGAGGTAGTAAATGATTTGGTCAGGAAAGGTGAGGTAAATGGGTAGGGTAAAGGTGGGGTGGGGTAAATGATCAGGGTGAAGGCTTGTTGGGGCAATAAAGGAAGTAGGGGTAGGGTAAAGGCTAAAATGTAGGGCAATGTGTAGTTGAGGGTGATTGATGTTGGTCATGGTTAACTGATGTTGGTAGAGGGAAATTGATGACGGTTAGGTAGGGAACGCAACCGATGCTGGTCAAGGGTAACTGACATCAGTTAGGTTGGGTTTGTTATAAAAACAAAAAATTCACATTTTTTGTTATTCATTTGTTATTGTTCGAAGTGAGAAAATGAAAAAAGAGAGCAGTGGCTCCACCAGTACATCGTCCATACATGCCACTGAGACGGTGGCAACGAGATGAGGTAATTTCCCTACTCTACGTTGTGGGTTTGATAGATTAGAAGATTTTTTTAGTTTTGTTTGTAGTTTGTGTTGATTTTTTATTTTTGTGGGTGGGCACAAATTTAATTTGGGAATGGGGGGTATATTGGGTAAAAGGAGGGATAGGGAGGGTAATAAATGCAATAGGGGTGGTGGGTGGAGGTCCAAGGGTAGTTTAGGTCATTGTAGGTGGATAAAAGGGGCAGTGGGAGGATTTTTTTAGAAAGGGGGGTTTTGGAAAATTACAGGTTTTTCAACGACAGTGACCAGCGTCAGTCAAGGGTGGCTGGCATCAGTTGGATGGAACTGGTATCAGTCACCAAACAGGTGACCAATGTCACTTAAGGGGTGACTGGGGTTTATAAGGGTGAATTAGTATCAGTCACCAAACATGTGACCAATGCCGATTAAAGGGTGACCAGGGTCAGTTAGGATGAACTGGTACCAGTCATATTAGGGAGTAAAAAGGTCCAAAAGTGGTGTGGGCTAGCTAGGTGAGATGGGTAGGGTGTAAATAAGGTATAGGGAAATGATAATGGTTAAATATGGACTGATATATGTAAATTAATTGTGTTCTTGTATTGGATGTAAGGGAGAGCACAACTACATATGCGGGACAAGATTCTGCCTCTACTAGTGATAGTGAGTGGTGCATCGACCCCGGAGGAGCTGTAGCATGTGGAGGTAGTGGGCTTGAGTGGGGTTCATCGCTATAGACATGTAGTCTGGCAGCCCAGTTTGATGGTTGCACTCATCGATAGATGGGACTCCGTGACCAACACGTTCCACTTACCGATGGGTGAGATGACTATCACCCTGAAGGACGTGTTTTGGATTCTTCGGTTACCCATATTGGGTGCCCAGGTGTATTCTTTCTCCTCCAAGGCCTCCAAGGAGCTGATTATGACTATTTTTGGAGAGGGGGTGGCTGATCTAAGATTCTATAGTGCCATCTTGAGCCATGGAGACATGTACATAGCCCGTCCAAAGGAGATGAGGCTAATGGTTATATTGATGGAGGTAGTGTGTTGCTACGCACTTCCAGATGTAAAGGGTGGATGATTTCCCCAATCATTGATGGGGGTACTCCATGAAATTATGGTGCATGAGACCCACTTTTCCTGGGCACCAACATACTTGGTACAGTTGTACAGAGAGTTGTGGGCATATGGGTGGTTGTGCAGATTCAGCCTATGTTGTATGTTTTTACTACACTTATGGGCATACGAACACATAGTTTGTGTGTGTCCTATAGGTATGCCCTGAGCAGATGCATTCCCAACATAATTTGTGTGAGTGGGATACAGGAGATGGGTGCCAGTGATAGGAGAGTGGAGATCTAATATCCCGACACATGATGTAGCCCATTTTCGGCAGTTAGTGGAGTGGTTGTTCAGAGTGGACATTATATGGAGGCCATATGTGGGATTACCCTCATATAGGGATATGCATGAGGAGCTAGCTGAGCTCTAGCTAGAGAGGTGGATATAGGGTCGTTGTGCTAGGGAGGAAAAGATGATCCTAGTAGATAGAGTCTGATGGCGGTTTGGGCTAGTACATGACATACCTCTGCCCTTCCCACAGTACCGGAGAGATGACGTGGAGAGGCCCTTACCTCTACCATAGCCTATAGTGCCCACAAGGTAGGAGGAGCAGCTAGTGGATTAGTGGATAGATGACACCAGGTGTACAGATAGGTATAGACAGTGGTGGGTGGCTCAGTTACGAGCCATACCACCTAGATTGGGCCAGCTGGATCTAGTAACCATTACTATGCAGAGAGATGCCCTACAGAGGCAAGTAGCTACGCTCATTACCCAGTTGGGTATACTGTAGACATAGTTGGAGGGATCAAAGGTGAAGGTATTAGAGCTATGCATACATGTGGCCAGTCTACAGGCCCAGATGGTTGGTAGAGGAGATGGAGATGGAGAGGAGGGAGATGGTCAGGTGGTAGCCTTGCAGGCTCAGGTGGCAGGTTTACAGGGCTAGTTAGCCATAGCCCAGGCAAAAATTGGGGTCTTACAGGCCTAGATATAGGAAAAGGGGTAGGGGCACCACCACAAACACCATCATCATAGGAACCGGGACAAGGTCTGAGTTCACAGGAAAGAGCGGGATAGGGTCTCGCAGGATAGGTACAGGGGCCAAGACCTATGGGACCACCACAGACCGTGCCTGTATCTAGGTTATGGGATGCCCTAGGTGAGGTGAGGTACTATTAGGACCAGCTAATGGTGGCTAGAATAGAATTCATATACTATGCTGAGTACCGGGCACAACAGGTGTCAAGTGAGAGGACGAGATCCCGCACTCACAGTGTGGAGAGCACAGGGGGTCAAAGAGCTCCAAGGCCTAATCAAGCAGAGGCCACTAGTGCACATAGACCAGCTCCAGGTTAGGAACTAGCATGGATTTAGAAGGCCAAGGGTACAGGTGATATAGAGATGGAGGACATCCTTCGAGGTACCTGATTTGCGGGAACCTATTTTTTTATGTATGATAGTTATTTTGTGATTATATACCGACCTGCGTGCCGAGAGATATTTATATTTTTGATCACATACCGGCCTGTGTACCATTGACAATGAGGATGTATGAATGATTTTGTATATTTTGAGCATATACCAGCCTGCACGCCGAAGATATTTTGTATTATTTCATTACTTTATTGTATATATGAGACCAACTTGTGCATTGATGACATTTTGTACTGTATATTGGCTTACGTGCCAATGATTTTGAGATGATGGACATGATTATATAGCCATGTATATTTGTGATACACATTGATTTATTTATATGATGAGATATATGGTATTATTTTTTATTTTTATTTTTTGATGTGTTGATGAGATACATGGTATTTGTTGATTTGTTGATGTGTTGATGAGATACATGGTATTTGTTGATTTGTTGATATTGATGGAAATTAGGTGAGTTAGGCATGATGGAGTCAGGTTGGTATAGGCATGAATTGAGTCAGGTTATAGGAATGGATTGAGTTAGGTTATAGGCATGGATGGAGTTAGGTTGGTGTAGGCATGGATCGAGCCAGGTTGGTTTAGGCATGGTTGATTTAGGTCAGTTTAGGCATGGTTGAGTTAGGTTATAGGCATGGTTGAGTTGAAATTAAGTGAATTTGTGATTCATTATTTTATGCAATGAATAATACTATGGGTCATATGTGAAATGTGGTATAATCTATGCATAGGGTGATAGAGAAATAATAAGCTTAATAAATGTATGTTGTGATAATGTTTTAAAAATGAAACAATTCATTATATATGTGGTTTAATTTCCAATTTTGGGTATAAAAGGGAAACTAAGTTAGGTGTAATGTAATGTGAGGCACATGGAAGATGAATTATTTAGGGTAGAGGATGGCCAAGCTAACCTCCAAGGGCCCCATGCCCTCAGAGTGCTGCCTACATAGTCTCGGGAAAAGGGACCTTAGGTTGATGTTGTTCTCCCATAAGCTAGGGAAGAATATGAGGAGGTATGTAAATAAATTGGTAGGTTTTTAGGCAGGGTGTGGGTTTAGGTTTGTTACATGTGGGTAGATTATAGGTAAAATGATGTAGGTGAGGGTGATTGTGGCGAAAGAAGAATACTACCCCAAAACTAAGCGTCAAGGACCAAGTCATGTATAAGGTAATCAAAACATAAACAAAGATGGTTAAAAGACAAGAGGGGGAAATAAATCCACCTAGTTAGTTAGAATCATACCAAGTAGATCATTCCTTAGCAAAGGTGGTGAATGTAAGACCCTAAAGACATTACATGATGGACTGTCCTATGGTAAAAAGTAGTCACATGATCACCAAATGTCTAATTTCCAAGAAGTCCCTTGAGGCAGTAGGAAATGAGAGTGGGCATGGTTTGTAGGGTGAAAAGTGGAAAAAATTTATATGGTATAGGTGGCATGCATTTCAAGCAATAAACCCTAGATCACAATGGGCAAGTCCATGAAAAAAAGGTTGAGTTTTTTGACTTATAGTTGAAATAGACTGATCGATGTGGGAAGTCTATATGGGATGAAGAAAATTGAACTCCTTGAGGTATTCGTGAATCTGATCAATGCAGGAAGCTTCGGTTTCTCTCATTTTTTTAAGAGCTTTACATACCTATCCTTCGAGGGAGCAGTCTATTTATAGTAGCAGCTGTCAAGAGGAAGATGTTCTTTTGAGGGGGTCATCTTTTTATTAGAAGTTTGACTCAAGGAGTTTGGTCCCATGTGAGGTATTTGAAGTCATGTACAAGACCAAGGTGGAGAATAAGACTCTTGTTCAAAAGGAAAGTTGTAACAACCATGGGATCTCATCTGAAGGTAAACAAAAAGTATCCATGAGAATCATGCTATGTGCAGTGCTGTGGTACACATATTCAAAAGAAGATAACAAGTGACGGGTACTCACATGATTCTTGTTTACTTGTTAATGAGGTGTATGGAGTGAATAGCACTCAAGGGATGAGCATGCAGAGAGAAAAAAATGAGGTAGGACTACAAGTCAACAATAGAATGGTTGAAGATGCAAGGCATTAAGGGGCTCAGGCTCAGGTTTACCATCGAGTGAGGATAAATGATAAGCACCTGATCTATATGTATGAGTCACGATGTATGGTCCAAGCCAATTAGGAGCAAATTTGCCCCATTTACTTTTTTCTGCTTTAGTTACATGTTGATTTTATTTCAGGACAAGGTCACTGACTTAGAAGGTTCATGCATGGACACGTTGTCATAGGCACATTTGATACATTTTTGGTAAACTTGAACCATAGTGGAAGTGTGAATACTAGTGCGGTATTCCCACAGGGCAAAAGGAATGTGTGTATGTCAATCCTTCCCAGTATCATCAAAAAATTTCATAAGAATTTTGTTGAGGGTTTTGTTAGTGGATTCAGCTTGGCCATTTGTTTGTGGTTAATAAGGTGATGAGAAACTAAGCTGAATGTTGAAGGTGTCACAAATTTTTTGCAATGTTTTGTTTTTGAATTGTTTTCCATTGTTAGTGATGTAGCGATGAGGAACACCAAAACGACAAATGATGTGGCGATTAATGAACTCGCATATTTTCTCAGCTTTTGTGGAGATGAGTGGTATGGCTTCCACCCATTTTGTATTGTATTCGGTTGCAGTGATGATCCATTGATGGCATTGGGAAGAATAGGGATTGATTTCTCTAACAAGGTCCAAACCCCATTGAGAGAAGGACCAAAGGTCACGGGTGACCTGTAAGGCATGATTGGTTGTATGATGAAGATTGGCATGTTGTTGGAATTTTACACAATGTTTGATGTAATCACAACAATCATGATTAAGGGTCAACCAGTAATATGCTTAGCAATAGTAAGGCCACTGAAGTGACCTCTACATATGTTGTCATGAACTTCCTTAATGGTATAAGGAATTTTAGAACTTGTGAGGCATCGTAAGAGAATACTGTCAAAGCCGCACTTATAGAGGAGTCCCCCCAGAATGATGTAATGAGAGACCTTTTTAAGGAAGGCATGTTATTCATTATGGGTGAGATCAGGAGGTAAGATGGAGAGAGAAAGGTAGTCAGAGTATTGTTTGTGTAGACACCTATAATTATGCCAAGCAGTTTAAATACTTAAATTGTGCTAATTATCCCCTTTCTCACAAATCAACGACATATCATCAAAAGCGCTCATTTTCCCTCATATCATCATTAATTAATTACACTAAGCTAATTAATTAAGTTGCCTATCCAAAAAAATCCTAATTAACGACCTTCCATTAATAAATCACCCCTTCTACCTAGACTAATTAATTATTATTAATTAATTAGCTTTCCCTTCCATTTAACTAATAAATCAATATTTAATTGATTTAATCCCCTTATAATAGCCTAAATTGCACTAATACTCTTCTAATTGGCTTCTATAAGCTTACACCTACCTATTAATTAATCACCTTTGATTAATTAAAATACCCCCCAACTCCCATGACTTGATAAACATGTATTAAACTCTTCTAAAGTAAGGTTACCTTTAATAAAAAACCTTATCCATTCCTAATCATGTTTTACCTTTATCCCACATTTATGAGAATGTGTTGAATCCTGTATCCTTTGGGCTATATAAAGAGCCCTCCACCTACCTTTTTAGTTACACCTAAACTTTCTAAGAGAGAAAATGCAAAGCATATAGCAAAGAGACTAAGAGCTTGCACCTTGCCCTTTTGAGAGTTCATCATCTTGAAGAGTTAAGCCTCTTTCTTAAAGTGCTTGGGTCATATGGGAGGTGTCAAAAGGGTCTTGTAGCCCAACTTTGATTAGCCCCCATTCCTACGTTCTTGGAACATTAAGGATAACTATTTTGATAGCCATGGAGCTTACTTAGGTCCATTCATTTATTTGTTGTTGGAGAATAGAGGAGTTTAGATATTTAGCATTGTTAGTTTCAAATTTTGTATTTATGAATGCTAGCATCTAACCCTTGTTTAATTCTTATCATGATGGTGTTTATGCTTTGTTTTAGATAAATTGTAGAACTATTTTAGGTGGTATTTCTTGTTTCATTTAATTTAGCACTAAGCAAAGTATACATGCACACATTTGGCACGCCCGGTGAGACTTACTCTATTGTCCTTTGCACTTAATTTCAAGTTTTTATAGTTAAGTTTTATTTTTGGTTACTAACCCTCTTTTACACATGTTGATCTAACTTGTTTCTTTTAACTTGTTTTGTTGAGTTTGCATGTGTTGGGTATTCCTTTTAGGTATGAAGGAGGTGAAGTGTTATCAAAATTGGAATTGATGGGAAATTTTCAAGATTTCATCATGTTTTCATTTTTAGAGCTTACTTTTTCAACATTTTACATCTAGTTTTTCAATTTCTTGAAAATTTTCAATTCTTGAGCATGTAGGTTAGTGTTTGATAGTGTTGAGTCTTCTATTTATATATTAATGTGGTGGGTTTCTGTCAAAATTTAATCTTGGTGAGAAAATTTCAAGATTTCATCATGTTTTCATTTTTAGAGCTTACTTTTTTCAACATTTTACATGCTAGTTTTGTCAATTTCTTGAAAATTTTCAATTCTTGAGCATGTAGGTTAGTGTTTGATAGTGCTGAGTCTTCTATTTACATATTAATGTGGTGGGTTGCTGTAAAAATTTAATCTTGGAAAGAAAATTTTAAGATTTCATCATGTTTTCATTTTTAGAGCTTACTTTTTCATCATTCTACATGCTAGTTTTGTCAATTTCTTGAAAATCTTAAATTCTTGAGCATGTATGTTAATGTTTGATAGCATTGAGTCTTCTATTCATATATTAATGTGATGGGTTGTCAAAATTGAATCTTGGTTAGAAAAATTTACCCATTTTGTAGATTAAGGGACGTTTTTTTGACATTTTTTGAGTGCATGTCAAGTGCATACCCATGAGCATAAGAGCATATGTGTAACCCATCTTCCGAAGGCCATAAATTTTGTTCCCAAACTCAAAATGACTCCATTTTTTTTGCGTTGGAAATATATTGAAGTTAAATATGCAATGAAAATATAAATTTGGGATTTATACTTATAGAAGTTATAGGTTTTTCTATTATTTTAAAACTGGTCATTTTCTAACATGTCTAATGTTTTGATGAATGTTGTATTTCCATGCTTACTCGATTTAGATCAAAGCATGTGTATGCTCTTCTATTGTACCTTTTGGTGATCTTGAGAATCAAAAACACTTTGATCTCTACCTTTTTAACATTGGGATTAAACTTGGAAACTTGATTATTCATTTTGCTTAAGGGAATGAACCTTTTACAAAGCATTTTTCAATGGTCCTTTGATTTGAAGTTTTCCATTTCTATATAGTTGGGATAAAGTTTGTGTATGATCTTCTCTTGTACCTTAGGGTGATCTTGATAATCAAAAGTAACTTTAGTCTTCATTTTATAACATTTGGTAAATTGGAAACTTCATCTTTCACTTTTGGTTTAAGGGAATGAACCTCTTACAAAGTTTTTTTCAATGGTCTTTTGATTTGAAGTTTTCCATTTCTATATAGTTGGGATAAAGTTTGTGTATTCTCTTCTCTTGCACCTTAGGGTGATCTTGAGAATCAAAAGTAACTTTAGTCTTCATTTTATAACATTTGGTAAATTGGAAACTTCATCTTTCACTTTTGGTTTAAGGGAATGAACATTTATCAAGAATTTTGTATGGATCATTGATTGAATTTTTTTTTTTTTACTTTTTAGTTGGATTATTTGTTGTGTATGCTCTTCTCTTGCATCCTTGGATGATCTTGAGAATCAAAAACAACTTTTAATCCTCTTTTAAATAATGTGATTTTCTTGGAGAACTACTAACACTTGAGTGTAGGACATAAAAACGTTTTTCAAAGAAAAGAGGAACCAAAACAAAATCAAAAACTACTAATACAGTTGTTATACAGGTTGCCAAAAGCTGTTCAAGAAAACCACACCTAATTAAACAAGATAAAAAGAACAACATATTCAAAACACTGTATTACAGGTTTTAGAAAAGGGGTACGTCCCTCTCCGCTCAACTAGAACATAACCCCTTTGGCATAACACCTTAAGCTACAACAATAGGGGGTGGTTCCACAAACCCCCAAAGTAGTCCATGCAAGAGGGAACCTTGTGGATGAAACGAGAAGTGCTCCGCACTACCTACTTGACTAGTGATTCCTTTGTGAGATAGAGTTACAGGTTGTCCGTTGTGGCAACCCCAGTGATACTACACATAGACGTACTAGTTGCCTACTATTCTTGAAGGGGGTAAAGTAAAACCGAGATACTCCCAAACTAGTCAGTGTGACTTTTTGGGTAAATCACACTCGTTCGTGGTAACTTTGTAACACCTAGGGTGAGAGAACCACCTAGGAGAATATCCTTTGGCTAGGAGCCCACTTTCACCATTTGCAAACAGTGTTGAGTTGTGAACCTTCTTTTTGAGAAACGTGTGACGTATTACTACTTTCACCTAGTTTTTACTTGCCTTAGGCGAGGCAAAACTCTACTGAAGTGAGGCTAGCATTTTTCATCATTTTTCTTGATTTATTTCCTTCACATTCTTTTGACACTTTGTTGAGAAAAAGAAGGGTGACTACCTTTGTGTTACCAATCGACTGTTTCTCTCACTTTTATGTCTGTTTACGCCCATCCATGTTTACGGTTGGGGTTAGTTAAATGTCTAAAGTGTGCGGAGGCATTTTCACGTCATTGGTGGCCATTATGATCTTGATACCCATGTCAAGGTCGTCATTGTAGTTAGGCGTGGTTCATCACCGCATACTTCCTTAGAAGAGTTAGCTTGTTTGTATCGTATCACTAAAATTTCGATATTTACGTCTTGTTTCTTATAAACTTGACATAAATACATATATTGAAAGGTTATGTTGCACACACTTTTAACTATTCCTAGCTATACTTTGATCTTTTTAGTTCGATTTTATTATTACCTCAATTTCAAAAGGTGTTAGGAACTACCATTTGTGCATGTTATATCAATAACACCTCGATATCAATACTTCACTTTCTTACAAAGTGGGTTAACATATCTTGGTGATATTGTTGTGTCATTCACAAATTGTAATTGGCACTTTTTGAGATATAGGTCTCAATCAGACTTGAGCTTGCTCATCATATATCTTGATTGGGAGATCGCATTTAACTTCATATATTTACTTACATCTTGTTCATTCCTTTGAACTTAGCATAAGTGGAGACATCTTGTTAATCATCTGGCGTCGCAAATTACTTTGAAACATAGTCTAGGAGGTACTTCATTTGATTAATTTTTGGTACCAAACAATTGTTTCATTGGTGACTTTATCACTCTATCACATTAGTATTCTCACACTGTTAATTTACTCTTAACACGTACATCTTGTGTTTTACTTAGGGGTAGTCATTGAATTTTGAACAAATATTCAACTTACCTTAGTGAAATTTATCACAAAAACATGGCTCCCAAGACGCATATAGGGTTAAAGAAACAAACATATGAGGAACAATAGGCACAAGCTTGGGAAACCTCTAACAGACAAGGGTCAAACCCATTTATTGGACACGATCTAGGACCACTATTTTCTGTAGAAAAGGAAATAGAAGAAATGGTTGATCATAGTGGAAATGAATTAGAATCACCACACGCAGACTTTGATTTTGACCCCACTCTACTAGATGAGTTTCTCCTTGAAAACAAAGATAGAGTGTTGGCATGGGTCATGGAATTAGGGGCCAAATTTCCCACTGAGAATGAACCAATATTACCTATAAATGACACTACTAAGGAAGAACGTCCCCTTATCAATATGGAAGATATTTTAACAGGCGGGCATGCTTCCACTTCTTACGTAGAAAATGATAAAGTGGTAGGGCATAGAATACCCCTCATCAAAGTTCCACGAAGAAACAAGATAGAACATGAGAAAAGGGAAGAACCTCCACAATATGAAGAGGAAGAACCTTTAGACGAAGAATACACAAACCAAGTCACAATCCAACAACAACTAAGTAACCTAAGCCGACAACTAGCTTTACTTACTTTCTAGGTATAGAAAGAAACAAACAAGAATGTTCAAAAGTCAAGGCCTAAGTTTAGGATCCACGAACTCCATCGAGAAAACCAAGGAGAAGAAGACACGGGGTATCATCGTGTACACGTACCCGTTTCTCCCACTAGAGAAAAATTCCTCACACAAGAAGTGCAATCTATGAAAGCAACGCTTGCAAGCATACAAGAGAGCAATATAGGGAGTATTAGGAAATACCAATATGAATAAATATGCCCCTATCCTTTTGATAAGACAATGACCCTTCAACCCTTTCCAAAGAAATTTGATATGCCAAAGTTCGACAAATACAAAGGAAAGGGAGACCCAAGGGGTCATGTTAAATATTTCTACATGGCATGTCAAGAGGTGTCTTATAGTGATAATTACCTCATCAGAATTTTTCCTAAGAGTCTCGGAGGTCAAGCATTAGAATGGTTTACACGCTTACCACGAGGATCAATTTTCACCTGGCCAGAATTGGCGGAAAGATTCATGCGTCATTTCTCGTATAACATAGAGAGTGACATCATCATGGCAGACTTGTGTGACACAAAACAACGCCCAAATGAGACCTTTTCCAGCTTCCTCTAATAATGGAGAGGGATAGCTAGTCGCTTCCCTTGCGCTTTCCCTGAGAAGTAGCTAGTCAATATTTTCATCCCTAATCTCAACCCAGATATAGCTTTCCACCTCCAAATGCATTGTTTTCGCACCTTTGAGGAAGTTATCGAGAAAGGAATTCAAATAGAAAAGGATCTCATTGCCAAAGGCACCCTCAAAACCCAATCTAAAGACAACCAAAGTGTCAAACCCACTGAAAAGCCAAAGATCTTTAACAAAAACAAAAACGTGGTGGGAGACGGAATCACTGATTCCAAACGTGTTCAAACGGTCCAAACCAGTCAACCTTTTAAACTAACCAAGGGCCCAATTCAACCACCACCAAAGCAACGAACATTCACCTCCCTTAATGAACCGTTGTCCCTCATACTAAAACAGTTGGATGTGGCCAACATGATGACCTATCCTACAATGCAACCATTTTATGAAAATGCTCCTAAACCTTCATGGTATAAGGAGCATGAATATTACGAAATGCATCACGTTAAAGGTCATAAAATAGAAAAAAAATTGTGACTTCGCCACTATATTCAAGACCTCATTGATAATGGGGAGATAGAGGTGGATAACCCTAGCCACATGTAAACACCTAATGAGAAAATGGGGATTTATAAGGAACCATTCCCCAAGCATGATAAGTCGGAAAAGACAAAGTCGGATTGGGGAGATTCATCCCAAACCTATAAAGCCACGAATTACTTATATACCAAAAGAGATAACAATCATTACAATTCGCTTATCAGATGTATTTACTCCCCTACTAACTGTGTCAATACCATCTAGATCAAGGGAAAGGACTGTGCTATGGTAACAAGGTGTGCCCACCTTGTGATTCCGGAACCCTCTCTGTTGACCCTGCAAACTGATAAATATAACCTTTTAGAACAACTTGAGAGGACACTTGCTAAGATCTCAATCTTAGATCTTCTCAAGATATCCAATGTTCATAAGGACATTTTGTATCAAACTCTTCAGGGGTCGGGAGTGCCTTTAGAAGTCGATCCTACGTACCTTCAAGCCGCGGTGGCAAATATTGCATCAAGTGAGCATCTTACTTTCAACCATAGGGAGATCCCTGCCACGAATCCTACACATAATCTTCCCTTGTACATCGAGGTAGTTATCACTCGCAGGAAAAACAAACGGGTGCTTGTGGACAATGGATCGGGATTGAACATCTGCATGCTTAAGCTGGTCAAACAATTGGGACATACGGAGGAATATCTTGAGTCCCATATTATTACTATCACCGCATACGACAACGCGAAAAGAGAGTCAGTAGGCACCATTACGCTACCCATGGAGGTGGGCCCCACTTACCATCAGACAAAGTTTCACGTCCTAGACTTGGAACTTCCATATAATATGCTTCTAGGCCAACCATGGATTCATGCCATGCAGGCCGTGCCATCAACATTTCATCAATGCATCAAGCTGAAGCATGAGGGACATACGGTTACAATACCAGGAGATTCAGAGCCCTTTGCTCATTGTAGAGCTCTTAATAGCTTTGCACAAAAGGGTACATATGCATGTCCCTCCACAGATATAGCTGTCCCTCTTCATTCTGAGGCCATGGAATCTCGAGTAGATTCAAATTCTCTTAGTTCTTACACTCATGGGGCGTCCACTTCCACATCTCCATTTGATTCATGGGAGATGAAAATTATAGAATATGGTTGTGGGGAGTATAATGTACAACAAGCACTCTTGGTTTCTGACCTCTCCTTGTCGCCCAAGACTAGAGGTCGACCCAACTACTGCTTCAGGAGACCTAGAGAGGAACACACTATTGGGTCATTCCTACCTGGAGGCTTGTTAGCTGAGGAAAAATTACTTGATCCACCTACTACTTGGGTCCCTGAGGACACTCAACCATCTTGTTATCAAACCCCAGAATATGAAAAATCTAGCTGAATGATGTACTCCATGGGCTACAAATGCCTAGGAAATGGGAGGAATGAACAAGGACAAAGAGAACCAGTCCCTCTTCCACATTTCAAAATAGAAAGATATGGCATTGGGATTAGCCCTTATGGAGCACACCCCAACGATCAAGGTGCGACTTGTTTTGAGCATGAGGATAGCTTTGAGTACCTAGACAGCTATACGGATTCCCATTGTAGCCTATATGAGGATCTGGCCTCCACGAACCTTTTCGTGAACAATGTTGTCCTAACCATAACCCCCACCAAACCGACCCTTGACCTTGTGTACCCTTCCCTTGTTGAATGGGACCAACAATGTCACGTGCCACTAGATTTATTCGAGAATGAAAAGGCTATTGCAAAGTTCATGGGCATAAGGGATACAATTCCCATTAGCAGATCGAGACAAGAAAGGGAAGTTCTTTATCACACTGGTTAGGACACCTGTGTCCTACTTTGGCAAGTATGGCATAGGTTGCATACTTCGTTGGCTCAACAAAATGGTAAAGAAAAGTGAGGAGCCCAAGAGTTCTAAAAACTTAAGCCTCGGAAAAAATCCTAAAGTCCAAGTCACACAGTGAAAACCTCTTTGAGGCATTGGCTGACAAACAATAAACAAAAAATACAAAAACATCAAAAAATAAATTAAAACAATCAGAAAAAGAAAAAGAGAAAACAGGTCATCCACTAGTGAAAACCACGCAATTGTGGCACTTTGGACAAGTCCTTGGGTGAAAACCGGTTTCCGGCACCTCGGGAGGATTCGTTGTTCACAAGAATTCTGTATTAGAAGGGTAGTTATCTTTGGCCTAGACCTGGTTTTGCCTTCGATTTTCCTTGTGCACACCATTCTGTCTAGCCTTGATCCAACTTTGCCATCTTATATTCATCTGTGAGGGATGTGGTCTTTCGTTATTTCCCATCTTACACTATGGGCAACTCAACGAGTTCACCTTCTTGTTCATAAGCGCATGGCTTCTGCCCTTATATATTCCACACCTAACGCTGGGGGCATCCATGCTTTCTTAGTTACCTGCACATAGCTTTGGAAAACTATTAAAACCACAAAAACAATATAAAATTGTTTCGAGAAAAACACAAAAATAATATAAAATTGTTTCAAGAAAAACACAAAAATAATATAAAATTGTTTCGAGAAAAACACAAAAACAATAGAAAATTGTTTCGAGAACAACACAAAAACAATAGAACATTGTTTCGAGAAAACACAAAAATAATAGAACATTGTTTCGCGAAAACACAAAAACAATAGAAAATTGTTTCACAAAACACCAAAACAATATAAAATTGTTTCACAAAAACCTAAACAATAGAAAATCAGTTTATGAAAACATATCTTACAAAAACATTTACTTGCATTGTCTTGTTTTCTTGTTTTACTTGTTGCTTATATAGTGTTTTACGTGCTCGCTTTTGAGTTGTTTGTTGCTTGGGTGTACTTTGTCATAGTTTATCTTTTCTTCCTTAGAATAGATTTCTTCTTGCTTGTGCATATTGTAGTGGATTTCGACATGCTAGTGTGTTAATTCTTTCTTTCTTTCTTAATGCATTTGGTTGTGTTTTGTTACTTGTTAATAAGACATGGTGATTCATGGTGTTCTTTATAGCATTTGGCTGTGTTTCTTGCATGTGCTCTATTTTGTTATCATTCACATCACATTACCATTACTATCATCACATCTAGCATCATCTATACATCATATATAAACAAAAATGCTAAGTTTACGTCATGCATGTCTACTAAGCTAATCATCACATATCATATCATCAATGGGGGCAAGAGGGGTTGCGCATAATCAAAAATCTATCCCCCCCCCCGCACCAATATCATCATATCATCTCGTCCATAGACATCAAAATAACACTTGAAAACAACATTTGATATTGTCTATATATCTATCATCTACAATCTACAGCACGCCTCAAACGATCACGTACGATCACCATCTCTCTTGAGTGTCAGAGCCTCATGGTAATTTTTCTAAACTAAGCGGTTAAAATGAACTGATTGTGATGTTTTTACCCCCCCTGGGGGGTATATTAGCCTGTTTTTCACTGATCGGATGGCCAGGACACCTGTTTCGCTCACCGTTTTCTCCTCTGTTCACTGTGGAATAATTATTTTTATTTAAATAATTATTTTTATCTTATTTTTCACTGTATTGGGGCATTTTTTGTCAAATACCCCTTTCTTCTCCCCCGGACAATTTTATTGCTCCCTGGTGATTTTTATTCTTCTTCACACCCTCGTAAATAATTATTTTTCAAATAATTATTTTTTCTTCATTTTTCCACTAAACAAGGACATTATTTGTCATTTGTTTCTCTTTTCTTCCACCTAGGGCACTTTCTGTTGCCCCTAGGCCCTTCACTTTCTTCTTCTACTTTCTTCTATTGTTCACCATAGTTTGAACAACAAAAACAATATATATATCAAAAAAATCTAAAAACAAGGCAAAATTTTTCAAAAAATTCCTAAAAAGTAAAACACCCTACAAAAGGGTAACTTGCTTCTTACGGCTGAAACTTGTGTCTTGCGCATGGTATTTTCTCCATATCCTGTTGGTTTGTCTCACATCTTCCCCAATTAATACGACTCACAGATCACCGGATTCACAACAATTCACAAAAGCTAGTTGCTTGCTTCGTCTGTACTCTGGGGCACTTTTGGTTGCCTAGTGTTGTTTCGTTGTGCACAAACACTTTTCATGGACCCCGTGTCCATTTTCCTTTCCCCTTGCATGTATCCTTGCTTGGGGCATCATTTTTAACCCTTGTCGTCAATCACGAACTTTTGGATCTCTTTAGCATTGATAACAAAATATTTGTACAACTGTCTTGACCGTTGTTGGGTTGGATATATGCGTTAGTACTTGTTTTCCCTTTTATATGAGCTTGTTTCCTTTTCGTATTGCATTGCATTATTGTATGTTGCGTGGATTTTATACTTTTATCAATGGATAATTTTTCGTAGTATGGCTATTCATGTCATTCTACCTTTGTCGTATGCTTATATTTTTCATAAGGACCGATGATGTAGTTCCTATGGCAATATGATGACATCAAATTTGTTCCAAAGAAATAAGCAGCTACAGGTTAAGCTCTTCTCTCCCCTCATCCATATTTCTTCTACACCACTTCCCTTTCACCCCTAATTCTCCCTCTCCTTGGGGCATCCTACATCGTCCCCATTCTTCTACCTACTTCTCTTTTTTCGATCGTCGATCGACTTCCTTCATCACCCCATCGACACTCGAGGGGGCATCTCTCCCTCCTACTAATTTTTCTTCTATCTCTTCAAAATCTCTTCTGTCTACTATCTTTGAAGTGGTATCACTTACGCCACCCCAAAGAGGGGCAAATGTAGACACCTATAATTATGCCCAAGCAATTTAAATACTTAAATTGCGCTAATTATCCCCTTTCTCGCAAATCAATGATGTATTGTCAAAAGAACTCATTTTCCCTCATATCATCATTAATTAATTACACTAAGCTAATTAATTAAGTTTCCTATCCAACAAATACCCTAATTAATGACCTTCCATTAATAAATCACCCCTTCTACCTAGACTAATTAATTATTATTAATTAATTAGCTTTCCCTTCCATTTAACTAATAAATCAATATTTAATTGATTTAATCCCCTTATAATAGCCTAAATCACACTAATATTCTTCTAATTGGCTTCTATAAGCTTACACCTATCTATTAATTAATCACCTTTGATTAATTAAAATACCCCCAACTCCCATGACTTGCTAAACATGTATTAAACTCTTCTAAAGTAAGGTTACCTTTAATAAAGCAACCTTATCCATTCCTAATCATGTTTTACCTTTATCCCACATTCATGAGAATGTGTTGAATCCTTTATCCTTTGGGCTATATAAAGAGCCCTCCACCTACCTTTTTAGTTACACCTAAACTTTCTAAGAGAGCAAATGCAAAGCATATAGCAAAGAGACTAAGAGCTTGCACCTTGCCCTTTTGAGAGTTCATCATCTTGAAGAGTTAAGCCTCTTTCTTAAAGTGCTTGGGTCATATGGGAGGTGTCAAAAGGGTCTTTTAGCCCAACTTTGATTAGCCCCCATTCCTACATTCTTGGAACATTAAGGACAACTATTTTGATAGCCATGGAGCTTACTTAGGTCCATTCATTTATTTGTTGTTGGAGAATAGAGGAGATTAGATATTTAGCATTGTTAGTTTCAAAGTTTGTATTTATGAATGCTATCATCTACCCCTTGTTTAATTCTTATCATGATGGTGTTTATACTTTGTTTTAGCTAAATTGTAGAACTATTTTAGGTGGTAGTTCTTGCTTCATTTGATTTAGCATTAAGTAAAGTATACATGCACACAGTTTGTACCAAAGGTCACTCGGGTCAGGGGTAACAGTTCTGATCGAGTAAACATCGTGAGGTAAATAAGAAGGTGATTGGAGTCATTGTATGGTGACAAAGATTGTAGAATCAGCAGGTGAAGTGGGTATTTGGGAAACTAAGAATGCCATGGTATCTATAAACTTGTTGGTTGAACGTGGGATGGTTTGAAGGGTGTAACTATCAAAAGTTGTCAAAAGTATGTCTACATGATGTTTATACTTTTGAAGTATCTTGTTATGACATTGGTACATACCATTGAATTGGTTTACGACCAATTGAGAATCACGAAAGATGTTGATTGATTTGACATCTAGGGCATATGTCGCTCAGAGACCTAGTATGAGTGCTTCGTATTCGGAAATATTGTTGGTACATTCAAAATATAGTTTGAAAGACAAAGGCATGGGTTCACCCTCAAGAGGAATGATGATAATACCAGCCCCATCCCACTTTGACACTTGGAACCATCGAAGAAGAGTGTCATTTGGTAAGGGGGTTCGTCTAGGGAGAGGGTAGCAATTGACTCATCTAGAAAGTAAAAATTAGAGTGTTGATCCCCAGAAATAGATGTATCAGCCAATTGGTTGTTGATAGCTTGGCCCTTGATGGACTTTTGATGAATGAATTCGAGGTCAAGATCAGATAAAAGCATAATCCATCATGTGACACACTGATTTTGATAAGGTTTGGCATACATGAAGTGTAAGGGGTCGGTGTTGGTCACAGCATAGGTTTTATGGTTGAGTAGGTAATGACAGAGTTTGGTGGCAAAGAAAACTAAGGATAAGCAGAGTTTTTAGGGATGGGTGTATCAAGTTTCTTAGTCCAAAAGAGTACAGCTTATGTAATAAATCACCTGCTCCCTGTGTTGTTCATCGTGATGAGCGATCATGGCCCCTAAGGAGTGATCGGTAGCAGATATGTATAGGTAAAAAGGTTGATCGTCTTTGGGTGTAATGAGTACGGGTGGTTGGAGAAGGTATTTTTCTAGGGCCTCAAAAGCTTTGTGATATTCCTCATCCCATTTAAAGGAGACATCCTTCTTGAGTAGATGATGAAATGGTTGACACCAATCAGATAATTGTGAAATGAAACAACAAATAGACTAAAACTTACCTTGCAGGATACGGAGTTGTTTAAGGTTAGTGGGTGGAGGCATTTCCATAATGGCATTGACTTTAGCAGGTTCAACTTCTCTAATATGGAGGGAAATGATAAATCCCAGGATATTTCCTGAGAGAACCGCAAAGATGCACTTCTTTGGTTGAAGGCGGATGCAATATTTAATGAAACGGTCAAAGATGGTTTTGAGGATGGTTAGGTGTTCGGAGTGGCATTTATATTTGGCCAAGAGATCATCTACATAATCTTCCAATATACCATGCATGATGTCATGAAAGATGTAAGTCATAGCTCGTTGATATGTGGCACCAGTGTTTTTAAGGCCAAAAGGCATGAATCGAATAGTAGAAGGTACCCCAAGGGGTGATGAATGAGGTTTTGTGTTGATCCTCCAGGGCAAGCAGGATTTGGTTATAACCTAAGAATCCATCCATGAGTGATAGCATCTCATGGCAAGCAGTAAGGTCAACCAGCTGGTCAATACCAAGTAAAGGAAAGTCATTTTTTGGACATGCTAGGTCAATGTCATGAAAGTCCGTGTAAATACGGAGTCCCCCTATCACCTTAGTGATAGGGATAATGTTAGAAATCCAATGAGGATAATCAATGGGTAAGATGAAGGAAATGGAAAGAAGGCATTCAAGTTTTTCTTTGACAAGAAGGGAAATGTGAGGGTGCATTTTCCTCAGCTTTTGTTTAATGGGTTTGGCATTGGGAACAGTTACGATATTGTGGACCACTATGGTGGGGTCAATACCAAGCATGTCTGCATAAGACCGAGTGAAAGTTTGGTTATGATCTCTGAAAAAAGAAGTGATGGCTTCATGTTTAGCAGTATCCAAATATTGTCTAATCTTTAGGATGTGTGGGTGGTCCTGAGCATGAATGTTGATCTTGATAGTCAATTCATTCAACATGGTTTATGTCTCAGAAGGTAACAACCGATGAATATATGAGTCTTCTACACAAGGTTAGGTGAGTATGGATTCATCATCCTGACATTAAATGACCTTAATTGAAGGTGTATCATCATCAATCATCACATGATATAGGAAGGGAAGAGTGGAAGGGGCCTCACCCTTATGTTGATAAGGCAGAGGCCCTAAGGAAATGGTGTTTATGAAAGAAAAAAATTAGGAGGGATAGATTCAGGATCAATCAACTTCATCGGTGAGGGTGGTGATGAAGGCTGAGCAGGTGAAGAAGGTGGAGAAGGGTTAGTGTCCTTAATGAGTTCAATGTGGGCCTGTTTACTAGGTGGTTCAGGAAAATTGATACCACTACGGTCATTATGTTTGTGGGTGGTACATGGAATAATGGTATGGTGGCCTTGCTCGTAAAATCCAAAACCAAAACCCTTCCATGCACATCGGTGCAGGAAGGTGTGGGTGAAATAGCAATTGGTAAGTGATTGAAAGTCAGTGGAAAAGGGGCAAGTTTGTGATGGTGGTTTGGGTTTGTAAGTGGTAGTATCAAGTCCCCCATAGGTGAGACTAGTATGAAGGTGAGGGGGACCATACAAGAGACATTCTCCTATATGGTGATCATAATGAGGGTTTTGGTGAAGACTTCAATACTCTTTTGGAGTAAGGAATGTGTTGACACTATATAGGTGGTACTCCACTAGAGTGAGGCATTGAAAAACACCTTCCAAGGGATCAGTGGTTGGTATGTAGGTAGTTGGAATGGATGATGTGTCAGAGCTCAATGCGGAGGTGGAGTTAATGGATTAGGAAGCTGATGGGGTAGCCGTGGAGGTTATGGTAGTGGTAGGAATGGAGGAGGTATGTGTGGTAGAAGAAGCGGCTACACTGGTAAGTGGAAGTGTAGGTGAAGAAGTAAAGGTTGCGGAGGTAGTCAGTTTAATAGGTATGAGCACATCGTTGGGTCGGTAAAGCATGTTGCATGTTTTAAAAGGTGATGAGTCAGCTATAATGGTATAGGTGTGTCCTTTGTGTTCAAAATTTACACAACGATGCAAAGTGGAAGGAACATAACCCATGACACAAATCCAGGGTCTGCTAAGCAACAAGTTATATTGGAATTACCCTTCCAAAATGTAAAAAATTCTAGAACAATGCAAGGGCCCACGTGAATGTGGAAGATGACGGTACCTATTATAGAGGTGATAGCATCATTGAATGAACGCAACATGACTGGATGTTTATGCATGTAATTGTCAGGTATGCACATTTGAGAGAATGCATGGCATGAAATGATATTAATACTAGTGCCCCCATCAATCATCACACGACATACCCGTATGTCATTGATGTGGACAAAGATGAAGAGGACTAGGTATGGGTCATCATTTTGGTGTGGCGTGATCTCTTCCTCTGAGAAGCTAAGGGAGGCCACTTGGTGAATAGGGTGGGGTGAAGATGAAGGTGGTAATTTGGTGAGAGAGACTACATTATGGGGTGTAAAAATGGAGGCTACAGGTGTAGGGTCATTGGGAAAAACCTCAATAGATTGAAGAACCTCTATGAGAGCATGATGATGGGATTTCGAGGTTTGGATGATGTCATATAGGGAAATTTTGACAGGAGACTAGTGTAATTGTTTGAGCATGGTGTGATGTGTGACAACGTTAGAAATGGGGTACATAGGGCCGTAGATAGTGATTTTAGGTATGGGTGCAGATGGTATTTTGGGTATAGGATTGGTTGGTGGGTCAGTTGCCTTTTCTTTACCCTTATCCTTCTGAGCATGTGTAGTGACATGTATCATGTTGATATGAGGGGAGTTGGCATAAATGGAGAAGGTGTAGGGTGAGTGGTATAATGACACGATCGGCAAAAACCTACCGGAGGAGAAAAACCCTGTGAGTTGAGTTGGGCGAATGACATTTGGGTGGCAGCATGGCAAGTTCTCTTATATAAACCATATTAATTTCAAATCGTGGGGGTGGCTCTCAAAGCTGTGAGGATGGAGTTTGTGGTTGTTGAGTGGGTAGTGTGGGAATGAGTGTTGGTGAAGCAGGATCCTCATTGAGAAGGTCATCATCGTCAAAGTTGGTTTCTGAGGGACACAATTGGTTAAGGGTGATTTTCAAGGCCTTGCATTTTTCCACATCATGCCCTAACACACGATGGTAAGCACAAATTTTAGTGTCATAAAACCCTTTTGTCTTGGGTTTGATGGGGTCGTAAGGTATGAGAGGAGGTAATGTGATGACAAAAGTCTTAAGGAGGTTTGTTAAAATTTTGGCATAGGACCCTGTTAGTGGATCGCAATGGGAAGTGAGCATGGGTTTGGGTGTAGGTGTGGTTGATTGTTGAGGAATAGCCTTTGGAAGAGGAGGAGTGGGTTGAGCTATGGGTTTGGGTGCTAGCGTGATTTTGGGTGTCAGTCGTGTTGGTTTAGGTATGGGTATAGTAGGTGAACGAGTAGGAGGGTGTGTGGTTGTTTTGACTACCTTATTATGGGGTAGTGGAATTTTGTTTTTGGATTGCACCTTCTTGGGCAAATGTGGTATGGGTGTACAAGGTCTAGAAAGAAAAGTAGATGGGGGAGGAGGACGAGTTACCCATGGAGATAACAGAGGTGCTATGAAGCTAGAGGATGCGGGTTGTGTAGGAGGTGTAAGGGACAAAGATTGCAATGTAATGGGTAGTGAAGTAATAGCTGAGGGTATTAGAGGTATGGGTGATAAAGAAGTTGCAGGTGCTGGTGGAAGTCATGTTGGGCATGTGGGGATATTAGAGGCTTGTGAGGAAGGAATAGGTTGTTATGATTTTGGTTTATAGGTGGGTAGAGGTTTCTTGACCATGTGGGGAAGATGGGATCCTATGACATATGGGATAGGTGCAGGTGTGATTGGTACAACCGAGGTATGAGTTCTATGGGTGTGGTGCTTCGATTTGGGTTTTGGAGTAGGTGTGGTGTTGTCTTTGGAGGATGTAGCTAAATACAGTTTGATAGGTGGATGAGTAGGGCTAGTAATCGGGGTGACCCCTAAAGTGGTAATAGGTTTAGTCGAGGATGATGTCATAGGTGTGGGTTTGGGTTTAGATATATATTGGGCTATGGGTAAGGATGTGGTTTGAGCTATGACAGGTATCATTGAAGGAGTTGTGATAGAGGTGGTTGTGTTTGGTTTGATTGGTCAAAATATTTTTGGGTAGATAGTGGGGGTATTAGTAAGTGACCTCTACATCTGCATTGAGACAGGAAGCAAAAGGCATCCCCAAAGTAAGGATCTATCCACATAAATTAAGTGTTCAAAAAAATGCAAGAACGGCATGTCTATAGGTTGACTTGATGAGGACCTAATCGTAATTCCTGTAAAATGTGTCTTAGAGACAGGAAATTGGCTAGCTTTAGCTTCTATGGGTAAGAGAGCTGAAAGTAGGTATGCAGGATTTTGGGTAGCGGATGGAGAGTGCTCACCAAGAGGCAAAGGTATCTAAACTGGGTTTATGATAGGTGGAGGAGATGATGGGAGATCCTCTATAGGTGGAGGAGATGATGGGTGCTCCTCTGTGGGTGGAGGAGGTAATGGATGCTCCTCTATGGGTGGAGGAGGTATTGTGGGTAAAGGTTCTCTAAGTGGAGAATCCAGGGGTGAGATGGTCTCGATGTTATCAGGGGACTCCTCCTTAGGTGATGAAGGAGATGAAAGATGTTCCTCTATGGGTGAAGGAACAGGGGAGGTTGGTTCTGATGTGGAAGGAGGATTTTGGGCTAGGATTTCCTCTATAGAAGGAATGTGAGGTAATTGGGAGGTGATAGGTATGTCATTAAAGATAGCGTGGACCTAGCGGGTATGGGTATCTTGAGTTGAGGTCTCACCGGTTTGATTAGATGAAGGGGCATGGTTGGGAAATGTTTTCTTGAAGATGTGTAGGTTTGGGTTGGTAGGTGCATTAGGATTATTCGTGGTTAACTCACATTTCATGAGCATTTCTTGGACAATATTTTTAAAAGTGATGTAATTTCCGTCACTATGACCCTTTACTCGATGATAGTTATAGAAGTCATGTTCTTTATACCATATGAGCATGGGGTAGGTAGGGACAAAACTAGTGTGTGGTTTTATGGGTGGAAGGGTAATGGCCCTAATTTTGATAAGATTTTCTAAGATAGAAGAGTAAGGTTCCCCAATTGGGGTATATTTTCGTTGCTCTCGTCTGAATTGAAAAGTTTGGATGGGCGAGAGATTAGATGAGGGGGTATCCTAATTTGATGGATGAGCTGGGCCAGCCTTAATTACCACTACATTAGTGGTGCCCTTAGCTTTTGAATAATTGGTTTGTGGTTTGGAAGAAGAAGAGGTATCATTCGACTTGAATTCTGAATTCTTATTGCGTAATTGGATTTTCTTCTCTTTGATGGCCCGAATCTCTAACTTTCATGCCATAGTTAATGCTTCATCGAATGTGTGGAAGGTTTGTACCTGTAAGGTTGGTGAGATATGTGTAACACAAGCCCATGTGAAGAGCTCAATGAGTTCTATTTGTGGTAGTTGGAAGGTGAGTTGGTTGAACAAGCTCCGCTAGCGAGTGACAAAATCTACGATAGATTCATCCTCATATTGACACATGGAGTATAGGTCGGTCATGGTAATCTTCTTGATGATATTGATAGAGAAATGATCCAATAAGGCTTGGGCTACCTAATTGAATGAGAATATGGAGTGTCTAGGTAGCCCACTATACCAATTTAATGCAGGTCTAGCCAGAGACATGGGAAAGGCTCTCAAGAGCAAGGCATCATCATGAGCGATCAGATAACGCCCATGTTTGAATGACTGCAAATACTATTTTGGGTCTTCTTTAATATTAAAATGATTAAATTTAGGTATTTCCTAATGCACGGGGTATGGGCGGATAGGAATGGATGGGTGGATGGGCTCATTACAAATCTCATCGTAGGTGAGAGTGTTACGGGAGCTAGAAACTGATTCCTCTAATGTTTGCATCCTTTCCAACATCAATTTGATTAGGTCATTGGTAGGTTGCAATTATTGGGTGCCTCCTGTAGCATGAGAGGGTTGGTTTTGGGCATATAATAGGGGTGACACTCTAGTGTATGGTTCTGCCATGTAGGTTGATTGGAAAGAAGACAGTGGAACATGGGGTACGTACCCTAAGTGAATAATGGATGCAACAGGAGGTGGATGATACTATGTATATGGAGGTGGAAGGGTTGTGGTAACCCTAGTGGCAATGGGGGCTAATGATTATGGAATGGAAAGGACCATGTTTTGAAAAGGGGTAGGGGTCACCGACCCGAGAGGTGGTAGTGTAGCTATAGGTATGTGTGAGACATTAGGGGTGGATGAGGTTGAGTTTTGGGTAGTGGTTGAGGGTATGCTAGATGTGGCAGGGGTAACAGAGGTGGCAGACACGACAGTCATAGCATGTCTAGGACCTAGCTATGAAACGACTGGGGGTAAGGTAGATCTAGGTAGTATAGAGCTAGATGGAGCCGATGCATGAGTGGGAGCGAGAGTCAGGGGGATATATATGTGCATGCAGTATATCATATGACCTAAGGCATCTCGAGTGGATGGGTGGGAAAGGTAAAAATGCAAGGAAGTAGGGTTTTGATCAAGGAGTCATGTAAACTCCTCATCTCTGATAGTGATAGTGATAGGTTAGATGGAATCCATGGCTAGTGATAAAATGGAAGGTGGTGAAGGACTAGGTGGGAGTGGTTTACAACTGGTTTGAAACACAAGTGCACTTGCTTGTCTTTGGGTCAGCACCATGTGAACCAATACTAATCAGGTAGGGCTTCTTCCTTATAAATGACATAGAAACTAGCAGGAACAGGTGAATCTAATGGTAAAAAGTGTATTAGGTACCAAATGGTGGTTGGAAAGTGAAATAGGATAACCGATGTCAGTTAAGGAAAACTGACGCCAGTCAGGGGTAACCGTTGTCGGTCACTGTAGAAATAGGTCAGTGAGTGAAAAACTAGGGAGAAGGTCAAATCTGGTAGGTATGCCAAATTTGATGGTGTTTTACAATGTCAATGGGAATGATGGCAGTGACAGGGACTGTGAAAAGTGGAAGAGAATGAATAAAATGTCCTTTTGGGTAGGTTAAAAAAAGGACGTGGAACCGACATCTATTGGGTATAACTGATGATGGTCAGAGGGTAACTGATGATGGTTACTTTGAAATTGAAACAATGATGAAAGAAAAGTGGTTGTGAATTAAAATCTTATGTAGAATCAGACCCAAAATTTTGGGAATGATGATGATACAGCCTAGTCACACTCAGGTGAAGCTGGAATACACCAGCTGTGATGAGGAGTGTGTAAGGATGAACAAGAAAAATGAAGAATGTGATCTCTCACCTCAAAATGTAAGCCAAGTAGAAACACTAAGAAAAATATGATCCTAGGAGTGCCTTTTCTATTATGTTTGTTTAGCTTATGCTATTTAAGGACTGACACATGAATTGTGAAATAGAACATTTTAGTGAGGATGGATTCCTACAAAGAAGGAGATCTAAAAGGTGAGGTTTAAGGTATGTTATGGTGGGGGAAAGCCTCACTTTTGAGTATGACTCGACAGAGAAGTGAGATGTGCGCCCACTATGCCATGATCTTGTGATCACCTATAGCTTCTTCTAGGTAATATGTTGTTTAAGAATGTGTGTATTTTAAATTTTTGTGAGGTTTTGTAAGACTCAAAGAGAGATAAATAGAAAGAAAGTGCTTTTTATGGTTCATTTTTCAACCATCATCTGGTCATGACCTCTAGCGTATAGGTTGACCTCAATTAATGTGAGCTAATGTGATAAATCAAAATGGAATGCACTTATTTTTAAGCCCAAATCGAAGTGTGAAGTTGGATAACACAATAAGATGAAGAGGAAGAGGGATGATCTTTCACTACAATGAAGAAAACACAAAGAAATGGTTCTTTTTAATTACACCAAAAGAAAGGTTTTCTTTACAACAAATAGAAAGAAAAGGTGGGTTACCAAGGAAGAAAATTAATGTGTATGCTTTTTAGAAGGGAAAAAAAGCACAACTTTTCCTAGGAATGAATGAAATGCAAGGAACCCTGGGTGGGTCCCATCGGGTGTGCCAAAATGTTTCACCTGATTCTAGATTGTTTCTTTGAAGTATTGACAAAATAAATAGGGTAACGGGCATAGGAGGAATACTTGTTTTAATGTTGGTTGATGGGTTATTGTATGCGTATGACTTCTGAATCCACAGCTGATTTTGAGAGATTCCTTTTGGCTAGGAGGAACTACCTGTAATACAAAGCAAGACCACCAGAAAAAGGTAAATAGTATATGCAGTGAACTACCTAGCATATGCTAGATTCGTGAAGTATGATACTTCCTAGATGGCTATCAGTCCACTATTTTAAACAATTTAATGTGGTAAAGAAAGTAAATCCTATTGTAATTTGAAATTATTTAGGTATCTCACTTAAAACACAATAAGAAATAAATATAATCTAACATGCTCAGCTAGAATAGGATTCGAAGGTCAAATAACTAGTTCTGGGTCTCTGCAGGTCTGACAGAGGTCTAAGGTAGATCATAGGTGAATGAGGGTGAGGTAGAATTAGGTGGATATGTCATTATTTTGGGTTGTATGGGAAAATATAGAGACCGATGTTGGTTACGGGTGACCGATGGAGGTTGGGTGTAATCGGTGTTGGTTACTGTGGAAAACTAGGAATGCCACAAAATGGGTTTGGGTCTCCTTTCCGATTGTACAAAGAATTTTGGTTGGTTGGGATAAGGTATTGGGTGATTTGGGAGATATTTGGTGAGGTTTTGATGGGTATCTGGAGGGGTGAGTGTTGGGTGAGGTCAATGGGTGGCTAGGTAAACAAAATATGATAATATAATGATCAAATGGAATGAACCAGAGAAGTATAATGTCTACTTACTTGGATTCTAGTCCTAGATGCCTATGAGTGAGGGCTCGAGGTGCTGATGAGAGGTTTTGAAGGCTACAGGTGATCACCAACTGAAGGAAAGCTTTTGCATGGGCTGCATGTACATTCCTCTTTACTTGGTTAGATCAGATCATTTTAGGGATGGCTTTACAGGAAAAGATGCTTGATCTCCTTCCTTGCATGTGTGTTCTCGCTAGAATTCACTCTCAAAAGATGTGATATCTCTCTGGAATGTGCTAATGTTCACCAAATTTTTCAATCTTTTCCAACCTTCTTCCAACCTTCATAATAAGGTTGTTTTGAGGTTAAAAGGGTAACCAACGGCAGTTTCAGCTTAATCGGTGACAGTTACGGGTAACTGGTGTCGATCAAGGTAGGATTTCCTAGGTTTACTAAACTAGGGAAATCCTCTTGATTTCCTCAGATCTCATGCCATTAACCCATTGATTAGACTGGGAGCTTCTTGTAAGCATGTAGGAATGTGGTTAGAGGGAATTTAGGCATTGATTTTTAGGGTTTAGGTAAGTCTTAGTTAGTTATGGCAACTTATTAAGAATAGGTCTTAGGTTGAGTTGGCTTGATGAGGTGTCTAAGTGAGTTGTATGTGTGGATAATATTTAAATTAATATATTTAAATAATAAATATGGTGAGGATAATGAATTAATTTAATTAAATTAATATTAGTGGGGTGAAGGGGGCCATGGCTAGGTGAATGTGATGAAGGGTGCTTATTTGTTGAGGGACCAAAGGGGATTGTGACCTAATTTTAGTGTCTACAACAGGTATGAAGAAAGGTTGAGATCTTTGGAATATGATTTAGAGGGATCATCTAATAGATTTAATATGTATGAAAGGTTAGATAAGAGATCTGATTATCTTGATGAGATCTTGGAAAGACAAAGGGAAGCTAGTGACAATAAAAGACTAGGTTTTAAGGGAAAGAAAAATGAGAATGATGAAGGAGCTGGACCAAGTTCTCAATGTGATATGAATATGACCAAGAAGGATGGTTTAATAAGGTCTAACTCTATTAGTTAACCTAATTCTATGAGTTATTGTGTTTATTTCAATGGATATTTCTATTCTTGTAATGAGTTTGGTTATAGGGATAAATATTGAAAAATGACTCCTATAAAAAAAAAAGCCTCTTCAAAGGTGAATGTCATTCATGTTGTGAGTATAGCCATAGAGATAAGGACTATGGTTGGAAATTAAGTATATTTGAGCCTATAAGTTAGAAATATGTTGTGTGTTTCAAGTGTCACAAACAAGGACACATTGCTATATTTTGTGACCAAGGTGAATCTCCAAGAGTCAATAGCAGGTTTCAAGCATTCAAAGGGCAAGAGAAGAAAGAATTAAATATAAAAATCAGTACCAAAAGTGAATATGTTATTTTCAATACTATTCCTATGGTCAATAAGGATGTTGATAAAGATAATGAGGTAAAGAGAGTTGTGTATCAGTCTGAAATGCAAAGCATGAAGTCTAAACTAATAAGATTTTACAAAGAAGATCTCAAATCAGATTAAGGAGGCATGTTTACCTTAGTTGAAGAGATCATAACTGAAGAAATTTATATGTGTCTCACTACTATTCATCCTCTTATACATGAGAAGTTGAAGAAGCTAGGAGTTTGGGATACTTCAAGAGACATAAGGTATGGGATTTGATTTCTTTCATGTGGCTTAAGTCCTTGTGTTTAGTAGGTGTATAGGTTTGTAAATGTATGCATGAGTATAATCCTTTTAGGTGCATTTGTCATGGTCAAAAGTCTTGGAGTTATGTATTAATTTTTCACCGATCAAAATTAATCAAATGAGGCATGTCTTTGAGTAAATAAATGTTTGCATACAATCATAAATTCATGTCAAAGATTCCAATATTCGAAGTTTGGTACAATGTGTTATTTGTTAGTATCACTCTATGAGGCATGAAAGGATTAAAATATGTGAGTGACTCAAGGCTGTTTAACAGTGTTTTAGGTTTATCATGTCCAATATTAGGCTTGAAATTAAGTTTTTCTATGTCTCTTAAGGATTGTTCCTAGGGCTTGTGAATCAATTCATTATAGTGGTCAACTTAATGAGTGTGGTGTTCCTAACTAATGTGATTCTTTCTTATTGAATATTTCTATTGTAGGCTATGTCATAAAGATTCGTGTTAGGAAAATGTGTCTAGAGTTATGTCCTTGAGTGAGTTTTTTGGGTCTAAAAGGTTAAAAAAAATTTAAATAAGTGTAAGCCCATATTTTACTATTGAGAATGAAATAGGTCCATGTTCATCATGAGAAATTTTTTCTTAGCCAAGACCTTGATATGTTTCCCTAGTATTATGAAGGTTTCCAAGGTAGAGAAAGATTGATTTGTTGCCTTAAAATTGTCCCTTGATCAATTGCATGATTTAAAGGTCTAGAAATATCATGTATGAATTATGATGAACTGAAAATTCTCTAGCATGATTACCTTAAAATATCCATATGACAACATCTTGAAGGTGTGTGAAGGACTTGAGATAAATAGAGAAGTGTGCATATACATCAAGTTCTAACGTATGAAAATGGTTTGAATAAGTTTATAATGGTACATGATTCTTATTATGCTCACAAAATCCCATAATGATGGAGAATTATTTAAATACAAATCATGAAAATGTGAAGGTTTGAGTTTCCTTTAAATAGTTAGTATGTAGTTTTACTCACGTCTGAGGTGAAGAACTAAGATTGTAAAGTTCATGAATGCATGGAAGTTGGTGATAAGGAAAGAAAGGTACAGATCTGATTATGGAATTGAATTTATTCAAAGAGCTCTCTCTTGATTTGAGTTTATTAGGTTTAAAAGTTCTTCCCATGTATGTAAGCTAGTTTGTATGACTCATGATGAGTCATTAACCTTTAGCATATGCTTGAGATGTCTACAGAATAATGATGCATCATAAATACAATAGGAAGGAGGAAAAAAACAATGTCATAACTGTGAAAAAAAGATGAGTTTATTTTATATACTCATAGATGTAGACCTATGTATGGTGGATTGAAAGGTACAAGGTGGTCTTAGAAAGGGACTTGAAGATAAAATATCATTGGTGAATAGTTAATCCTAGATGGATGAGTCAAGTGTGTCTCATGGATAAATAAACATAGCAAGGTGACAAGGGTTCACAAAGTTGGAGCATAAAAACATGATCATAGATGTCTAATAAAACAGGGGAAGTTTTTATCTCTCAAGGGAAAAGAAGACAAGTTGCATAATTGTATGAAGATCAAGGTGAAAGACAAAGGGTAAAATATTTCATTCTAAGTGTGTGTGATCATATATGTTGTATCTTAGATCTTGAATCATGTTTGTGAAATATCCAAGTATGATTATGTACCCTTAAGATTGTATCAATGTGTTGAGTTTTTGAAGTGACAAGGAATCTCTGTGATGTATTTGAAAGTGTCAAAAGACCTATATTGTCTACAAAAGGAAAAAAAATGTAAACATTTTTTTAAAGGTCTCTAAAATGAAATGAAGTTGACTCTAATGTAATTAGTTTTGAGAATGTAAGTTTAAAGTTTTGTAGTCTAGAACAATACTTTAAATGAATGAATCATCTCAAGAAATTATAGATCTGTGCATTCATTCTTAAATCTGAGAAGTATTTTAAAACCTTCATAAGGTGTAAATGTTCTCTTAACACTCAAGTATGAAGATGGTGTGTGAGGTCTCTTGAGTTGGTATGAAGTCTAAAGTTTGATGTTGAATTTTGTGTGTGAATGTGATTATCATCCAAGTAGCAGGACACATACAAAATTGAGAATAACCAAGAATGGAAGAACAAGAACATATTATGAAGAGTTTTATACATTTTCTATGAAGACTGAACAAGATGAGAACAATCATCAGTATTGTGAAATTGTGCAAAAATAAAATCTACGGGTCTGAAAATGATTTTAGAAGCAGGAGGAGCTAGTGAGATAGTATGATCACCAAATTAGGTATCTAAGACTAAGAGGACTAAGGCATATGTGGATCTATTAAGTACTATGAATTGAAACCAAAATTTGGTGGCATTGTGTCCTATAGGTCACATAAGAACATAGTCTCAATTGAATTTTTGTTACTCATGCATATGTGACAGAGGTAAGTGTGTCCTAAAGACTATTTTAATGGTGTAAGAGTTTCTTTCAAGACAGGTTGAATGTCATTTTATATTATGTAATTTCATCTTCAGGTCTATATGGGTCTAAATGTTTAAATACCAAGGATTTTCTCAATTATATTACTAGATGAATGTTTATATGGGAAACTATAGTTGTATAGGTCAGTATAGGTCTCTTAATGTAGAGAGACTTTTCATTTATCCTCCAACAAGCTTGTGATTTATTTAGAGGAACTAGTCAGGTATAATTGAGGGGTATTTACATGTATAATTGTAGGGGAAGCAAGCATATGATCAAATAAGTATCAATATCATGTAAAGGAGGATGAGAATACTAAAGAATTTCTTTAGAAATGTGGTATTGCATCTAGTCCATTTCCAATACACTTGATCAAGGTATGAGCACTGAATTTTACATTTTTAGTTATAATTTGATGGAATGGTGAAAAGGGGAGATTCTTGGTGGCTTGTAATGTGTTTGGAATACTCTTAGAGGCATGAGAAGTTTGATCAATTTGGTATAAAGGTAGTTTTTAGGGATAATGGTCCTGAAGAGGTGATAAAGATAGAGGCAAACTTTTTTGATTTATTGCATGGTACAATCCTAGATGGTGAATGGATAAAGACAAATATGATAATATATATTTAGGGGGAGTTATTTGAAATCCCACTACAGGTCCATGGATCATCATTTTTTGTGGTAGAAAACAATAAAAGATAAAGTACATTCCAAGGGGGAGTCATTGAGTCATGTAAATATGTCATTTATGCATTATTTCCATTGATTTCAGTTTTTGTTGTCATTTTCCATGTCTTACCATCATTATATCCATTGCAATAGATTTCAAAGGGGGGGAGAAGCATCAGAAGCATAGAAATGAGGTCTTGTAGGTGTGTTTTGTTTTATGCTTTCCATCAATGACAAAGGGGGATATTGTTTGCCATTATGTCTTAGTGTTGTCATTGATGTCACGTCCATTAATGGAAAATGTGTGTAGGTGTCATATCATTCGCCATGAGGTGTATTTCAATGTATATCATGAAGATTGAGTGGTATTGACTAAGTTTTGTGAAGTTCTATGAGGTCCTAGAGCATGGTTTAGCTTGCATGATCATTATATGAGTCCTCCAAACTTGAATTAAGGTTTCCATGAGGTAAAAAATTGTCCTTGATGTGATTTACATGTGTTAATGAGTCTGTAAGAGGTCATCAAGGTCAATTCATGGTTTTTCATGGTGTGAAGCAATCATTTTAGGCTTATTCCTAGTCCTAGAACATACAAAATAGTATGTAGGTATGAATGTTGGAGATGATCAGTCTTGTTGAAGCATATTAGAATCATGGTAATGGTATAAATGGAATTTATGATGAGTTCAGATCAGTTCTCAGAGGTTTGGTGGTGTTTCATGGTCCTTGAGAAGTAAGAAGGTAAAGACAAAGCATGATTACATATGTTAGTCAGTATGGCTAGAGAGGTTTAGACATATTTGAGATATATAGTGAGTATGGATAGTTAGAGGATGTTGTATGATGCTTAATGACAAGTTTTAGGTCAAAGTGAAGAATATTTTACAAGATACATTAGATTTGGAAAAACCAGGTTTTCTAGAGTGAAGAATCAAGGCAAAATTTGACCTTTTGATGCTCACTATGGATTATATGCTTTACATGGGACCTAGAGAATTTTTGGGATGTTTTTCCATGGAACTAAGAAGGTTTAGAAAAAAAATAATGAGGTGGTTTTATCATCATGGTTTCATGAACAATCGTTAAGAAGATAAGTTACTTTGAAATCCTGACTAAACCCTAGCTAAAAGTGACTTGGAGAAAAAGGAGTGTACTGATTCTATTTTATTCCTTATACAAAATTGATGATTAGAGGTTAGATACGACTCCTCCATATTTCCATAAAGGTATTGTAGTTCTTGTGACTATATGTGGGCCCCACTTAAAAATGAAAGTTTCTAAAGATGTTCAGTTTTAAGAAAAGTTTCCCAAAGAAGGTATGAAATAAATTGATTTTTTTTTTATCCTGGAAGATTTTCTAGATTCCCATGATAGTTTGAGATCATGATTGAGGTCCTAAAAGGAAAATCCTTCCCTATTTATGAAGAATAGTTTTTAGGGTAGTTTGGAGCAGTCTATGGTAAAAGTGGATTTGTAAGATCAATAGGTGGATTTAAGACTTGGTTCAAGTTTTTTTGTAATCCTGGTTCAGAGATATTTCCAATAATATATCAAAAAAAATTAATGAGGTATGAGAAAGTTATGGCCTATTCTTTTAAGGTCAAATATGATCGATGTTTAGTTAAACATGGTCATGAGAAGCTTCATGTGGTATGGTGATTCTTATGATTTATTCATTCTTGTTGAAGGTTTTTGAGTTCTTATACAACATTTATAAGGATTTTTCATGCTTTGGATAATATTGGAAGTTTTTTTAAAGGTGATAGAGAAAGTTGAGACTAGTTTTTGAGTCTTGGAAGCTTAAATGAGAAGTTCTAGTGATGGATTTGATTAAAGGACTTCCACTTGGAGTTGGGAGGAAATTTAAAGTTTTATGGAAATTATATTTATATGAATTTCTGATTGTGTATGGTTTTTCTCATGATGAGGATATTTGATAGGTCATCCATCTCAATTTGTGAGGAAAATGGTTTCTTTTTTTTAGGATAGGATTTCTCTTGCTAGAAGATGGAGGAAGAAGTAAATTTAATTGGATTATTTGATGTTTTATATCAATTTGAGAGTGAAGAAGTATAAAAAATTTCCCTAGTGAAGGAAATTTTAGGTCTTAAAAGTTGCAGAAAGGGTGCAAACTAGTTGAGTTTCCAAAACTACTTTTTGGGAAGCTTAGTTTCGTGAAGAGGAAAGTGAGCATAATTTTCATGTATAGATGTTTCATGAGATATAGAAAGAATGTATGTGATATAAATTTAATTTTATTTAAAATGAGTGGTTAAATTCCATGTTTGAGGTGTTTTGGTGTGGTCTTGAGGCCCATAGGTAAAGACTTGTTCCTCGAAACTCGTGTTTTGAGATGGATATGAGCCTTCTTGATAAAATTTTAAAGAATTTGATTTATAAAATTTAATGTATAACCATGGATGGTTTTTTATGTCATATTTTACATATGTGAGGAATTTGGTTTCTTGAATAATCATGGTGATGAGTTTAGAGGTCTTTGGTGATCTAGGTGATGTGGTTTTGAGCCATTTTTGGATTGTTTGGATGTCTATGAGCATGACCAACCTATATGGGTCCATTTTATGAATTTTAATTATTGTGTTGTTATATTTTTTAATTTTTTTTGGCAAATATATTTGGTTAGGACTGACTTATAATGTGTTTATGAGTTGAGAAGCATATAAAAGTGCATGTTTGGTTCATTTTAGAACTAGTTAAGCAAGGAGGGAAAATGTGATCTAGGCGAGGAAGAAAAATTGGATTAAGGGAATAAAAAAGGGACCTGAATATGTGTTAACAAATATAAAGAATTTTAGAGATAATGTATGTAAGGATTTTAAGTCAAATCAAGTCATGAAAGATCAAGATAGAGCGTGTTGAAGGAGAGAGCATTTGATGAGGATTTGAAATAATTTGGAGCTGAATTTTGGGATCAAAATAAGTTGTGGTATCAAAATATTTTAGTGATTATACTTTTAAAAAATATATTATGATGAGTCATATCTATTGGAGTCTCTTGTTGTGAGTAATACCAACAAGGTTTTAGGGATTAGTGCTCCTTATGGGGTTGGTGCCTCACTAAAGAAATATCTCGTGATGTGTAATATTTACTTGAGTCCCTTATTTGTGTAATATAAGCAATGGTTTTTAGAGGTTTTTATTCCCCATGTGGGTTTTCCACTTACATCTTGTGCCTATGTGTTATCTCTCATGTGTTATGGTTATTTGAATGTATTGTACACACCTAATAAGATCTTATTAAATGTATATGAATGAATGGATGTTAACGAATGCTACAAATAATGGTAAATGAAGTAATAAATTTGTAGGATTGATTCACTGCCTCCCCCTCTCAGTCGATTATGCTTCCAACACTTCCCACTTACAATTGGAATTTTTAATTTGGCCTTGGGTTAATATCCATTTACGTTGAAATAAAAAATTAACTTAATTATTTTAATGTACATGCGTCTTAAAGACCCCTTTAAATAAACCATAGGAATAAAATATCAAACATTTAATTATTTTAAGGGACCTAGTTTTTTTAAAATAATTGGTTTTAGTGATATTATAATACCTCAAAACATAAAACTTGTTCCCTTTGATCTAGGGGTTACCAGTGTGAGAATTAAAATATAAAGGTTATTGTAAACCAATATTTTGGTTTTGTTTTCACAATAGTAATGTTTATTAATACATGATCACATTAAAATGTAATAATTTCTTATTATAATAATTTTAATGACTTGTTATTAATTATAAAATTATTAAAATATTATTTTCGGTACACAACAATAAACAAAAAAATATCACCTCGTATCACGATATTTTATTGGGTTTTCTATGGTATAATTTGGGGTTAAAATATAAGCATGAAACTTAGTATCAAAGCTCGGTTTTAACACTAGACACTCTATGGATTATGAAAATGAAATTAATTATGTTGGATTAGTTAATCATGACCTTTAAATCATCATTTCCGCTATACCACTTTAAATTAAACATTATTATTCCCCTACACTTGCAAGATTTCTGGACGTGGTACTAGGAGTTGATCCACTAGGACAAAAGGAAGTAGGTCACCTACTCTAGATCTGCATGACGCAAATTTGGACCAAAAATATTATAGGCATTACATCATATGATGGGAGTTTCTTAGGACCCCTTCATATGCAACGAGATCTAGAAGAAAGGGCCATTCAGCTAGAAGAGGTTACTCCACCAAGTAAGGGTGCACACTCATTGACACATCAGTACGATACACAAATATGGGAGAGGTATCCTATCCCTACCGTACACTTTGAAAGGTTTTCCACACTTCACTGAGGCCATTCTCATAGCATTATGGGGCCACCAAGATCAGATCAACCTTATTCACCTATTGGAAAGATAGTTGAGCCTCTTCAGCAGGGTCATGACATTGCTATTGTTATCAAGGATATTCTTCATTAATAGGTACCTAATTACATAAGGACGATCAATGGATTTGGATCTGAATCATGGATATTGAGTCTTGACAGTCACTTTTGGATCCACCCCTATGAGAGAAACATCAAGGCTTGACTTGATATTCACCTCCTATGAGACACAACATGCATTTGGTGGATGAATGAGGAGAGGAATATCTATATGACTTGTGATACATTTACTTGGCAAAAGTTTGAGTAGTTCTTTTAGGCTAGTTATATATCTGAGAACTTTTTTCAAAATAGGATTGATGAGTTCCATAACCTCCATCAATGATCAAACACCATGGCACACTATGAGTCTCATTTTATAGACCTCCTGTAGTATGTGGATTATTTACAGGATGATAATTTGCAAGTGAACAAGATCATCAGGGGCCTAAATTCAGATTTGGCTAGGGAAGCTAGGATATTATCTCCTTCTACCTTGGAAAATGTGGTGGAAAAGGCTTATTTAGCAAAGGAGAACAAGGGAAAGGCCCAGGATTATTTTGATAAGAAAAATATTAGGTTACATGAGAATATTCATTTGTTTTAAGATCATAGATCACAAGGTGCAACTCCACCACCAAAAAAATGTTTTATACCTCTATAAACATATCCAAGACTTCCACCTCATCTACAACATCATTCATAGAACCATACACACTAGTAGTAGGGGAATAGAGCTTTGTAGGACATGAAGAGAGGAAGAGGTTAGTGAGGCTTTATTTTTGGCAGGTGTTGACTAAAATGAGCTCACACTTTATTTTCAACAACTAGTATAATTTTCCCCTTGAGTACTTCAAATTTTGATTTTTAACATATTTTAAGTACTTGAGAATCCTCAAAAGCATCTTCACTTGATTGAAATTTTCCCCCTTTTCCAAAAAAAATGAAATAATCCTTCAAAATTTGCATATTTCGGGCCTTAGGAATGTTTTTGTAGTTCTTCATATTTTGGTCCTTGGGAACTTTTTCACAATTCTACATATTTTGGGCCTTCGAACCTTTTTCACAGTTTTACATATTTCATGCCTTAGGGGATGCCTCACACATTTGAAGTTTTCATATATACAGTTTTACATTTTAGAGTTTTGTAATTTTGGGCCTTAGAGGCTTCTTCACATGTTCACACTTCATAGTTTTATAATTTTTCATTTTATAACTTTACATTTTTGCCATCTCCTATGCAGATAAGTGAAACATCTTCAAATGCTCATAAATTTTGATCCAAGTCACCAAATGAGATAAAATTTATACCGTTAGAAATTTCTTGAAGATTAATACATGATGGAAGTAGTTTTGGGTCATGAAAATGTATTTTATTAGGATAAAATTGTAAAAAATGAGCTCATGATCGTTTTTAGGTGTGGGCTATGCAAAATTTAATGATACACATGTTGGGTCTACAAATTTTAATATTCATTGGTCCTTGGTGGTTGAGGAATTTGGTGGTCTTATTAATTTCCAATTTCATCTCTCTCACTTTTCATTTTCTATATATGTAACTCATTTTTTATCGTAATGTATCCTTCTCTATTTTTTCAAATGCACCATGAAAAAATGGTGTGCCAAATAAATTGCAGTTTCAGACCCATGTTTTGGAAATTGTAATGCCCTCAATACCTGTTGAATGGATGTAATGGAATGTGTATACTATGGAGTAATTAAATATGGAAATTTTGGCTCTTATCTACCCTTTTCTTTCATTTGGTTGTCTCTTACCTCTATACTCTCTCATTTTATGTTGTGTATGAGTTATATTTATAGGCTTTCTTTTTTTTGTGTTTTGTAATGTGTAGAATGAGTAGATTTGCTTGTTTTAGGTCTATGGAACACTATTATACCCTTTAATTCCTTCATTTCCTTCCCATTTCTACCTCACAGAGATTAATCCCCCTTTTCTTGGTGTTATCACCTTTTTCATAGCTGAGGATTTCATTTCTATGCATGTTTTCCCTAGTCCCTATGAATGCTTAGATTAGGCTTAAATAGTTTTTATTTAAACTATAAGAGTAGTTTTAGCATTAGGATATGAAGAGGAACCAACCTTCTCTAGAGGTCTATCTTGGTTTATAATTCCCACACTTAGAGACAATCCTGTTGGCCCAAAAAAAATATCTATCACGATCATACCTAAGGTGCAATTTTGAGCGAAAAAAGTTATAGCACACTTGGTGGAACCAGTATGAAGATATTTATAACTTCATACTAGAAATATTGATGTATTCTTGATGGTATTTATCCTTTAGAGGTAGTTATCAACACATGTAGTGAATCCAGTGTTTAAATAAACCCATTCTCTGAGTCTTCAAACAACCTCCTTCTCTTTTCCACACATTTTCATGTTTCCATTTCTACCATGGCTCTCCAAAGAACTCTTCCACTCTCATATTTTAATTTTATCCCCCTTCCTTTGTAGTAGTGGGATAATATCCCTGAAATAGACCTTAGAAACCTACCTCTTTTCTATCAAAATGGAGATAAATCTCCTATTAACCACATTCAAGATATAAAAAAGCATTGTGTCATTCAAAATATCATGGAAGAGAACATTTTTCTTAGACTTCTTGTTCCATTATTTAGATGTAAAGCAAGATATTGGTACAAAATTTTGGCTTTAAAATAAATTTTCATAAGATATTAGCTAGGAGAACAACTACACAACCATTTCAAGGAGAAAAGAAATTTCATTTCTCTCATGGAACATCTCAGCAAAAGAAAGTGAGCCTCAATAGATTTCATCTCATATTTAAACATCATATTCTCAAGGAACTAGCTCATAATTCATCAATAATTTAAAGCCTCAAAAGGTATGGAATTATTGTATTATTTAAGGTCATTGGATGTTAATTTAGTTGTATTGACTTGAGATTTAGGAAGGAGTAATATTCCTCAAGCTTTTAAAAATGCATTTCAAGTTGAGAATATTATCATTCAGGCTCGACAAAGGAAACACATCCCCACTACTTCCATTCTTCCCTCACCATCTCTTATCTGTAAACTATCTAATTTTGAATTCATTCATAAAACCACAATTATACTGTTGTTTTTATTTCAAATAGAAAATGATAGTTGAGCTAGTGGTTGAATTATTTATAACTAAAATTTACAAAGAGAAATGAATTAACACACACACATACGCCAAGTATTTTTATCCTAGAAACCTCTAGAGGAGGGAAACTAGTTCTGAAGGGGAACCAACTCTTTCTTCCCTTTTTACTTTATTGGCCAATTAAAATTATCATAGATACATACTTTACAAAAAGTGAGAAAGGAAATTGAAAATGTCTCACACTTCCTCCCAACTACTTGACTGCTCTGTTCTCAAACTCTTTCTTCTAGAAAATTAATTCCAGCACTTTAGAACTCTTTCAATTACACCCATGAATTCTCTTGCTTCTGATAATCAAATCTCTCCTTCCTAAATGTATTTATAGCCTTTATAATGTCCTCCTATACACTAGAGGATGGGAAAGTTCATGTAGGAGAAGAAACATAGACAACCTTTCCAATTATGGGACTATTCATTTCAAATTTTATTTTCTATTCAAAAGTGACAAGACCTCCACCTAATGCAGACCCACGATCACAAGACCACCACCCCGGTTGGGCTGCAATTATTGGACTGCCTCCCTAGTTGGGTGGTGGTTCTGTAACCTCCGCTCTGCACAGAGCGACATTTTTATCAACATATAGATAGAAACTTTGTTTCTTCATTTTTCTTCTTCTTTGTTGCTTGTTGATTTGATGAAGTAGATTCATTTTGGAACCCTATGGATAATACCTCCCCTACTTAGGAGGATTTTGGTCCCACAAAATCTTAGTGGGGGAGTAGATGAGGAAATAATTCCCTCACTTGCTCCTTCGAGTACCACCAGGCTTGCCTTGCTGCCTTCCCTTTCAGTCCAACCTACCAAGACTCCTGTAGACCTCTTCTAGTCTTTCTAACCTTTTTCTATAGAACTAAATCCTCCTCTAATTTTCCTCATGATTCCAAGATGCAATCCTCAATGGAAGGTAACAACTGTAGTCCTTCATCTTCACCTAGCATGGATGGCTCATATAGGTGCCAGTTCTCACAGTTTACTACTGAGTACATCCTCATAAATGGCAACAAATCAAGTTGAAAGGAATTTTCTCCAACCTGATCCAATATGGTGAAGGCTCAATAACATAGTGACTTTATCTTATGTGCTTGATCTTTTAGTCTCTCCTTGCTCAAGTAAATCCAAACTATATCTCTAACCTGAAGCTTATGCTCTCTCTTGTGCTGATCTTGCCTAGACTTGTACTTGGCTTGAGATTTCTCTAACTTTTCTTTGACTATGAGATGGATTTGTTAGATCCTCTCAATGAATTTGTTTTCTCTAGTCACCTCTGCATCTTTTGTCTCCTCCTCGTCCTTCTAGCCAACTTCTATGTCCAGTGGATTTGTAGGTAGATATCCCAAGAATTCTTTAAATGGTGACTTTATAGTGGATGTGTGTACTACCTAGTTATAGGAATGTTGAATGCAAGATAAGGACTCATCCCAAGTCCTTAGGTATTTGATATTATACCTTCTAATCAACATTACCAAAGTTTTATTCACCACCTCTATTTATCCATCTATCTGTGGATGGAAAGTCTTTCTCCTCTCTAACCTGGTATCCATCTTGTCCCAAAAAGTAGTCCAAAACTTCCCCAAGAACATGGAATCCCTATCTGAAATAATAGACTTTGGCAAGCCAAAATGCACCCATATATTAGCAAAGAAAGTATCTTCTGCCTCATGTGCTTTTACTATCTTTTTACATGCCATAAGAATACACATCTTACTAAATCTATCAATAAAAACATAGATATAGTCATGGTCATGTTTAGACATAGGTTTATCCTCCTAAAAAGTCCATAGAAATGTCCTCCCATAGATGAGTAGGTACTGGCAAAGGCATAGAAAAACCCTCCTTCATAGTATTAGGCTTACAGGTATACAAAATTTTACATCCATGTATAAATTTTGATACTTCTCCTTTCATATTGGGCCAATACATGTACCTTTGTAATTGGGCTAGGGTCTTACCAACACCAAAATATCCCACTACTTTCAAGGTATGATCTTCCCTAATAAATAAAATTATTTCTTCCTTAGGCACACAAAGCTTCCCCCATCAATAGAGCATCCCATCCTTGAGATAAAAATATTTAATCCCCATCCTCTCAGCCCCTTGGGACTAGAACTGCTGAAATCTCACCCCAAATTCTTTGTCCTGGGCATATTCCTCTCCGTAAGCTTCCTTCATGAAGGGCTCAATCTGAGAGATAATGGCCAAGAAAGAGAACTTCTCCTATGTATGTGGCCTAGACAACATGACTGCCACTAAATTTGTACTACCCTTCTTGTATTTTATCACCATATGAAATTACTGAAGGAACCCCATCCATTTGTAGTGCCTTGCCTACTACAATTTAGACTATGCTTGCAAATATGGGAGAGGTTTGCAGTCAGTGTGCACAATAGTTTCTTTACCCAACAAATAATTCTACCTTTTTTAATTACCTGAACTAGTGCATACATTTCCTTATCTTATATTAAATATCCTTTAACTGCTGACGTAAAATTTTTAGAATGATAGCATACGGGTTTACCTCCCTAAAGTAACATTGTTCCCATAGCATAATCACTGGCATATGTCTCTACTTCAAAGGGCTACTGAAAATTAGGAAGAGCAAGCATTGGTGCATAAATAATCTTGTATTTTAATAACTCAAAGGATTTGTCTTTTTCCTTATCCTAGTCAAAACCCTTACTCTTTGTGGCCACTTTGTGTAGAGGTGTTGAAATCATGGAGAGTCCTGAAATGAACTTCTGCATGTACTGTACTACTCCCACAAAACTCCTGTTCTTTATGGTTCATGTTGGTGTTGGCCAATTGGTGATGGTTTCTATCTTCTTTGGATCCACTTGTAGCTCTCCTCCTCCAACCATGTGCCACAGATAGACAAGTGACTATTTGGAAAATTCACATTTCTTCATATTACAAAATAACTATTTCTCCTCAAGATTTTGCAAGACTTGCTACAAATGAGTTAGATTTTCCTCCCATGTGGCATTAAAAATCAATATATCATCCAAATAAACAATGACACATGAATCTATGAAATCCAGCAATACATCATTCATCAATCTCATAAATGTAGCGGGTGCATTACATAAACCAAATGGAAGTACTAACCACTCATACAAACCCTATTTTTTCTTGAAGGAATTATTCCATATATCATCCTCCTTCATTCTAACTTGGTGATAACTTGACTTGATATCTAACTTCATGAATAACTTGGCATGGTGAAGCTGGTCCAAGAGATCATCTATGTGGGGAAGTGGATATTTGTTCTTTATGGTGATCTTGTGCAAAGCGTGGTAGTCAATGCACATTCTCTAAGAACCATCCTTCTTCGGAACCATCACAATAGGAGAACCACATGGTGAGGTGCTTGGATGTATCACACCCTAGTCTAGTAGTTCATGGAGTTGTTTCTTTACTTTAGTACTCTCCACCAAGGATTTCCTATACAACCCAATGTTCGGTAGAGGGGACTCTAGCAACAACTGAATCTCATTCTCTATTTCCCATTTTGGTGGTAACCCACTGGGAGCCTGAAAAAATTCCTAAAAATACTATCCAAATCCTTTTTTCCCTGGTTACAAATCTCTAAAACTCCTACCCCATCTTATTTATTCTTAAACAAAAGTAAACTGTTTCGCACGGAATGTTTCGGCTCTGCAGAATAGACTTGCTTCTATCCTATCATTCCTTTGAGAAACAGATAAGGGTTAGGGCTAGGAGGAATACCTGTTGAATGTTGAGATGGTGTGCGCGTACCGTAGAGAAAGATCAGATCGACTGCAAAGAACTCCTTTTTGTCTTGGAAGGACTACCTGCAAGTAAGAATACAAGACCACCAGATTTTAATTAGACAACAAATGAGGGATCTGCCTTAGGCCCAGGAAATATAAAAACTTCCTTTCGAAGGTGGTCAGTTCCCCTTTTAATACGATTTAACACAAATGATAATATAGAAAGCTATTGCAAAATCATGATTTAGGTATCTCGTTACAAAGCAATAGAAACTAAACTATCAATAATAAAGCGTCACGTTGTTTGTTCGGTTACTGGTCGTTGATATGTTCAGGTTGAGTTATAGGGATAAACCGGGCTGGATTTGGGGTTGTTAGGTGGCAAATAGGCAAGCAAAAGGTTTTGGGGTATAAGTCACAGTGACCGACGCCGGTCACTAGTAACCGACCGCGGTTAGATAACCGCTGCCAGTAGAGGATAAACGATACCGGTAGGGTCAGCAATCTAAGTGCTTCTGGATAGAAGTTGGTTGCAAGGTGATTGTGGGGTTATTAAGATTGGGGGATGGCTGAGGGGAATGATGGGAGGATAGGGAAGACTCAGAGTGTGGTAAAATGGCCTTCTGGGCAATATCAGGGTGTATGGATGAAGGTTAAGTGCAGTATGTCACTGGTAGTAGATCTAGGAATAAACTTATGACGGCTGTGATTCAAAAAGTCTAAGAAATGTTAACAAAGAGACATACAAGGTTCTACTTACTGTTTATTGACGAGAATGCAGGTCCAAGAACTGTGGTGATGAAGGTAGAACTCAGATAGGACGTCCTGACGATCAGAAGATGAGATGTCTTCCCTCACGATGATCAGCTGAGTGTCACAGGGCTCTGGTTGTGCAGTTGCAATCTTGGGCTTGATGTCCTTCTATGCAAACTCTTCCTGTTTCTTCACTTGTCTCTGCTTCGGCCCAGCAAAATCTGGATTCTCTCGATGATTTCTCCTTCTCCTGATCAAATGAAAATCTGATCCTTGTTTTTGGTTGGAAGTGGTCATTTACGGGGAACCGATGGCGGTTACGCAACCGATGGCGGTCGAGTAGGAACCGGTATCGGTCCGGTCAAAGCGGGCTATTTTTGGTAAAATAGCCAGCTTTCCCTCCTTTTCTTCCGAGGGATTGGTAGCGGGCTTGGTCAAGTCATTATGAAGTTGGTTTTAGGTGCGGATGAGGAGTAATTAGTCATAGGTGTGGAATTGGACCAAGTTATAGGTCTTAATTAGGTTAGTTTAGGGTTAAGACTAGGTCATGATGAGGTGGCGACATGAGGTGGCAGGTATGGTGATGTGGATTTATTAATTATAAGGTAATTAATAAATAATTGTGTAAGGTTTAGGTGGTGAGGTTAGGTTGCGAAATGCGATGCGGGTCACAAGGGGTCGTAAGACACAAATTTGGTGTCTACATTAGCCCCTTATTGTCGTGTAGTTTGTTTTGTAAAGCTGCACGGACAATAATAAGAAGTGGTTACTCCTGTTAAGGGTATAGGTAATCCCCCTCAAATCTATCACAGATTGAGGTAGCGTGAAATCAGGGATAGGGTTGATAAAGGGTAAATGGTGTTGAGATGAGGGTGAGATGGTGGGGTAGGTCCAAAGAAGCAGACGCACGTTGAAATGCAGTAGTGCGACCAGGGTACATGATTTGACTAGCAAACCAGCAATGCATAGGCAAAGGTCGATAGTTTATCCAAACAAGGGTGATATAATCCTGGTATCCAAGGCATAGGAAGTAACTCCAGGGTATATAACGGGTAAGGTACAGGAACGTTTTAGGCTTGTTCGGCAGTACCAACTGGTTGGTTTGGTTGAGATAAACGTCACGGTCTAGGTCTAGGCAAAGTTGGTCGACAGATCAAGTCAAGGACCCTAATCATGCTAAAACACGAACAGGTGAGCTCGATTGAACAAAAAAATTACATGATGGGTGGATAAAAGTGTATGTTGTTGATGTTGGGTAAGGTATTGAAGTGGTACGGCCTTGGGTCGGGCCAAGTTGTTGGGTTGCGGCCTTGGGTCGGGCCAAATGGTTGGGGTGAGGCCTTGGGTCGGGCCGGATGGGTAGGGTGAGGCCTTGGGTCGGGCCGGATGGGTAGGTTACGGCCTTGGGTCAGGCCGGTTGGGTAGGTTACGGCCTTGGGTCGGGCCGGATGGGTTAGGGTGAGGCCTTGGGTTGGGCCAAATGGTTAGGGTGAGGCCTTGGGTTGGGCCAGATGGTTAGGGTGAGGCCTTGGGTCGGGCCAGATGGTTAGGGTGAGGCCTTGGGGGCCGGATGGTTAGGGTGCGGCCTTGGGTCGGGCCAAATGGTTAGGGTGCGGCCTTGGGTCGGGCCAGATGGTTAGGGTGCGGCCTTGGGTCGGGCCAAATGGTTAGGGTGAGGCCTTGGGTCGGGCCAAATGGTTAGAAGGCCTTGGGTCGGGCCAAATGGTTGTTGGGTTGCGGCCAAATGGTTAGGGTGAGGCCTTGGGTCGGGCCAAATGGTTAGAATGTTTGCAGCAAAGGTTGATATAGGCGATGTGGGTGAAAAAGGGAAAATAGTAAATAAGGGCAGAAATTGGGGGAAATTTGGAATAAAACCTGATGTCAATTGTATATGACCGATATCGGTGAGGGGACCGATACCGGTTCCTTAGGGCATAATAAAACCGATATCGGTTATGGGCGAAAAACCTATAAAAAGAAAAATACGGCCTGTCATTGTCACTTTTGCAATTTGGAAACCAATTTGAGTTGTCTGACGTGGAGAGTTAAGATTGGAGCATTGGTTGCGTGAGGTGGCGCTATTTGACTGGAGGAGTTAGTTGTTAGTGGGCCCGAGTGAGGAGGAGGCAGCAGTTGATTGGTGGAGGACCCAGAAGAGGACATTTGGAGCCATGGCACAACCAGGAGGAGCAGGAGGGGCTGGACCAGCTGGACCACCACCACCCATCCCTCCACGATGACGTGTCGTCGTACGGGTAGGTTCGAAACCCCTCATTGTGTGTATTTTATTGCATTATGCTATATTTGGGGTTTGGGTAGGAATGTACATTTTTTAGGAAATAATTAGAAAATGGAAATGATTTGAAAAAGAGAGAGGGTAGATAGGTGAAATAAGCCAAGGCGGCTGGGTGGGTAGGTTTTTAGGGTATTTGGGTGGGTAAATTGGTAGAAAAATGAAAAAAGGTAGGGGGGGGGGGCCGCGGGGGTTCGGCTCCGGGAAGTTACAGCGACCGATGTCGGTTGCTAAGCGACCGGCATCGGTCGACAAAATTTTTGGGGCGGGGTTGTGGGTGGCCGGTGTCGGTGTTGGACCGGGCGGTGGGAAGGGGACCGCGGTCGTTATGGGTGACCGGTACCGGTCCTTAGTGATTTTTAGGTTGGTTTAGGTTATGTTGTTGTTTTTGAGTTTTTGGTGGTGATTTGGGTATGGTTGGGTTGGGGTGGGGGTGTTGTGGTATTGTTTGGGTGTTTCAGTATAGGTGCGGTCCTGACTTAGGTTTATTTCAATTTGTTGGTGTGGGTTGTGATTTTGTTTTTGAGTTTGTGGATTTGGTTTGGGTATTTGGGCATGGTGTAGGTTGTTTGAGTATGGTTTGGGTTGTGTTGTTGTTTTAAGTTTTTAGATGTGGTTAGGTATTTGGGCATGGTTTGGGTCATTTGAGTATGGTGTGGGTTGTTTGTTTGGGTGTGAAGAGGGAGGGGGATAGTAGAAGTTTTTAGGGGAAGATAGATGGGGTAGACGTGTGGTATGGAGTCGGGTTGTGGTTAGGTGGATAAGAAAGGGGATATAGAGAGGTAAAGTAGATGTTGTGATAAAGAGTAGGGCTAATGTAGTGGGTTGGTTTTGCAGGCACGTCAGCAGCTGACGATGCGGGACAGGATGCCCCCACTGTTGAGCCAGATGCGGTCACACGTGTCCGCAGCACACTGGGGTATCATGCGCGAGGTGGGACTCGGCGGAGTCCAGCGGTACAGAGCGATCGATAGGGATCATAGTTTGATGGTCGCCCTCATCGAGAGATGGGATCCGGCGACCAATGTGTTCCATCTCCCGACTGGGGAGATGACTATCACATTGGAGGATGTGTATCGCATCCTTCGACTGCCGATTGAGGGAGAGGCAGTCTTTCAGGTGGACGCAGAGACTGCCATGGACAGCATCCTACAGGTTTTTGGGGATGCAGCCGCGCTACTGACCTATCACAGTGCGAGCATCGCGTACGGGGATATGTACCGTGCCCACCGCCATGAGACACGGCTTGCGTGCTGATGATGATCGGGATCACCTGCTTCGCCCTCCCGGACTCAGAGGGAGGCCGCTTTCCACGGGCCTTGATGGGGGTGCTACATGAGATGGTGGAGGAGCATACATGTTATGCTTGGGCACCTGTATACCTGGTGCAGTTATACAGGGAGCTGTGGGGCTATCGCCGGATGAGGCGATTCGGGATCTGCTCGACGTTTTTGCTACATTGTTGGGCATATGAGCATATCATATGCATTAGACCAGTAGGGCTACCTCAGCAGCCAGGGCCACAGGTCATCTATAGATACGGCTTTCAGAGGTGGTTGGGGGTCGTGGGTCAGCCACGAGCAGTGCTTGCAGGGCGAGACGTTACTTATTACCGGCATTTATTAGAGGGCCTGACAGCGGCAGATATTGTATGGAGACCGTATAGAGGTCATCACCCTCACGGAGGAGCCCGAGGACAGTTGCAGTGGATCCAGTACACATTCTGGATAGCGGGACGGAGGCCGGGAGAGTATGAGAGGATACCCCTGGAGAGGGTACGCAGGCAGATGGGGCTACGACAGGATGAGCCCCCTCGCTTCCCTCAGTACCGGAGGGATGATGTAGAGGCCCCACTGCCTGCACCACAGCCCGTGGATCCAGATTGGGTTGCTGAGAGGCCTGCCGATGACACTGTAGATGATGCTGGGTGCACAGGCACATTTTTGGTTTGGTGGGCCGGAGAGAGAGCTGCGAGGATAGCACAGCCCGCACAGCCAGACTTAGCGGCTGTTAGAGCAGAGAGGGACCAGCTCAGAGGGCAGGTACAGTTATTACAGGGGCAGCTTGCTACTGCACAGGCACAGATAGGTGTCTTACAGGGGCAGCTAGCCCAGGCTCAGGTACAGGTACAGGCACAGGCTCAGGTACAGGCACCAGCCGTAGCACCACCAGCGGCACCGGCACAGCCGCAGGTACAGGTACCACCACAGCCACAGGCACCACCAGCGGCACCAGCACAGGCACCGGCACAGCCACAGGGGGCACTGGTAGTAGGAGTCAGGGGACCAGCCCCAGCACCTACGGTGGCTCGAGATCGTTATATGGAGGCTAGAGCGGAGGCCCGGTACTATCAGGATATTCTTGATGGTACCGGGGCTGATTATCAGCCATATGCGGCACATAGAGCAGAGACCTCTCGGAGCCAGAGATCTCAGGGAGGTGCAGCCACAGCCGGTGGGTCTGTCACAGGCAGGAGGCGAGAGGCAGCACAGGGACCAGCAGGCAGACAGGCAGAGGGTGGTGGAGAGAGCTGAGGGGTCCCTGCATATTTTTGTATTGGTTCATTGGATATGGGCACCGGTCTGCGAACCGGCTATGTTTATAGAGGCCTGCGTGCCTAGTTATGATGTATTTATTTATTCATTCATTCATTTATTGTATATACCGGCCTGCGAGCCGAGTACAGGTTGTACAGTTGATACCGGCCTGCGAGCCGAGTATGTTTTTGACATGAGAGACCGGCCTGCGAGCCGAGTCGAGATTATTGACAGTTATTGCGGCCTGCGTGCCGGCTTTGTTATATTATGAGATTACGGAGGCCCCGATGCAGGGCACATTGTATATTTGAAACTTTGTATATATATAGATATGATGATTTGACCCACATGTTGTGTTTAAAAATGTGTTAAGTGTGTTGAAAGTGGTTTGTGATATTGAATGTATGATGAGTTTGATTTACATGGTGTTATATATTAATGATGTTGATGTCTTTTGTGGATGGGATGTATGTATGTATATATAAATGATGAGTTTAGTTGACATGTTGTATTATGAAATGTGGTATGTTTTGTCGCTGGTTTTGTGAAATTGAATGTATGTAGCTGTTGATTTGGATTCAAATGGTGTTAGATTGATGGTTTTTGATATCGTTTATTGATGGCTTGTGTGTTTTTGTAATGTAGATAGATGATGGTGATGAAATTGTAATGAGATGTGGATTTAATGAAAAATATGGATAATGGTGTTGTGCATGCAGGAAAAAGGGACGGGCGCCACAAAAATTTGCAAAAAAATGAAGAAAAGGCTTAGGTTTAAACAACAGGTTGGGCGTGACCGATATCGGTTATGTAACCGATGCCGGTAGAGATATGGCCGGTATCGGTCATGTAACCGATATCGGTTATTCAAGAATGATTTTCCTAAAAATAGAACTGCTGGGTTAGCAACTTAAGTTCTTATTTTTAGCATTCTTATTTTTAGAGTCATGAAACACGTTAAATATGTGAATGCGACGCTGTTTGACAACTGCTACAGGTAATTGCATGAAAGAATTTGAGTGATAAGGAGGAAAGAGACAGGTGAAGTGAGCGTGGGCTGAGATTCAGAAGGCAGAAAGACAAGTTATATTTGAAGAGGGTGGTGAACATGGCTGAACGAGGAGAAGCATCCAGCAGGCAGGGACGAGGGGGAAGACATGTTCCGCCCCAAGCTGCTGCATCCGGAGAGGTAAATTGTTTGGTTGTAATTTGATTCTTGCATGTGTTTGTAAATAGCATGAAAGAAGTGTAAGTGGGTAAAGATCAGAAAAAAAGGTGATAGGCAAGGGTTGGGGATGGTATGAGTGCTATGGGGCAGGTAAACAGGGTGGGCCTGTATGTTTTTAGGTAGAAATAGGAGTAAACGGGCTTCATAAGTATTGAAGGTGTATGTTTGAAGCAGGGTGGGTATATTTTGACAGTGACCGGTATCGTTTATAAGTAACCGGTATCGGTTAGTAAACCGGTATCGGTTATGCATAACCGCTATCGGTTACTGTAAGGGTTTCCAGATTTTGAGAAAAAAAAACTGTAGAGATTTGTTCTTTTGAAAATTATGTGTCGTTTTGATGTATGCAGGCAGAAGCAAGGTTAAGGATGAATGATACTGTGCCAGCGTTGTTGTCACGAATCTGAGTGGATGTAACACCAGCTGAATGGGCATTGATAAATCGGTTGGGGTTAAGTGGAATTCGCTATTATTCAAGAATTGCACGTAACCATGCCATGTTGCAGGCGTTGATTGAGAGATGGAATCCAGAAAAGAATACCTTCTATCTACCAACAGGGGAGATGACAGTGACGTTGGAAGATGTGTTCCGTATTTTGAGACTCCCAATGATAGGAAAAATAGTATATCAGGCGTTTGCCCAGCGCGGGGCGGGCAGCGATAACAGCAGTATTTGGGGACGCTGCACGAGATTTGACACAGCGAGGTTTATCATTTACGTATGGTACAATGTATGCAACACATCCTGAGGAAACAAGGTTGGCCGTGCTATTAATGATAGCAGTGGGGTATTATGCATTGCCGAGGGCGGAAGGTGGAAGATTTCCCAAAGCATTGATGAGTGTTATTTGGGAAATGATAGAAATGAGCGTGACATTCGCATGGGCACCCGCCTATCTGGCAGAGTTATATAGGGGTTTATGGGCATGCAAGTGAAAACACAGGACGACACTGGATTGTTCGTACTTATTACATTGTTGGGCCTATGAGCATATTGTTTGTGTACGTCCAATAGGCCGACCCATTGAGTCGGGAGAGACAGGAGTGCAAAGGTTGGGATTCAGACGATGGGTCCAGACAGAACAAGAAGCGAGATCCCAGGCCGTGATAGATGACATCGAGTATTATAGATAGGTATGGGAAATGGTGACTGTTGCGGATATTTGTTGGAGGCCGTACGGGAACTATATGGTGATAGAGCACATAGCTGAGGAGTTGAGGGGTGTAGAGTGATTGAGGTGGATCGTAGGGCATAGGCCGGGCAAGTACGAGAGGATTCCTCTAGATCACATGCGGCGACAATTTGGGTTCGTTCAGGATATTCCTATGACATATAGACCATACATGAGGATCGACGCCGAGGCAGCATTCTCACCTCCCCGGCCGACACCTCCAGAAGGGCCAGAAGAGATAGCAGCCGATCGTAGGGTTATGGATGCGGGAACGACGGAGGCCTATAGAGTATGGTGGGTAGCAGAGCTGCGAGGTGCACGTGAGTGCCCTGACATAGCTGTGATTACAGCGGAGAGAGATCATCTGCAGGATTTGGCTCGCCAGCTTCAAACACAGGTGAATGAGACAATGGGAATGTTAGAGGCTTCACAGCTACGAGTGGAGAGACTGGAGGCGGGATTCCTCCATGCGAGAGGACGTATTCGTATGTTACAGGAGATGTTGGCGGATCAATGGGAGGAACCAATGGCAGTGGCACCTTTGAGGATGGAGAGGCCAGCTGAGAGGCATCGACGATCACGATCACCACCTGATTCGGGAGGAGGTGCAAGGGTCTAAGTGAATTTTATAGGAATATAAGAATAAATAAGGATGCCGACCTGCGAGTCGATGATAGAGAAGATGTATTTGTTTAACATCTAAAATAAAACTAAATATGTATGTGGTTTTGAGTGATGATAATAATAAGAATGGTTGTGTGTTGAATGTTGTTTTTGTTTGTTTTGAAAAAGGATAAAGATGAATGTTGGCAAATAGAAATACACAAAAAATATTTATATTGACAACACATGAGAGGGTATGGTAGGGGATGGTCGAGCTAACCTTGGGAGACCCCATGTCTCCTAAGTGCTGCCTACATAGCCCATTGCACAAAGCAAGGAGGGGCCTCAGACCGATGTAGTTCTCCCTTAGGAGCAGGGAGAGGTGAATTCAGGCAATTTGGTTGTGGTTAGGCAATTTTGTTGGTTAGTAAAAATTTGATGTTGGTAGGGTAATGTTGTTGGTGTTGGTAGGGTAATGTTGTTGGTGTAGGTATGGGTGAAGCGAAAGTTAGCATACCCAAGTAGTAGGGAATCGTGTCCTGATTAAGGTCAACACACAATCCTAGAGCCGAGCAAAAGAGGCAAGAGTGTCCTGTAATTGAGAAGAGCTAAACAAACCACATATTAATGTAGGATGAGCTTGAATCCCTAGGTACCTTGCATAGGCGAGAAGTCGATAGGTGAAAAGAGTGGTATAATCACAATATATCGGATATACGTCACGTCCCTTGAGTTTTGTTGTTTTGACAAATGGTGAGGTGAGGTGGTTGATGTGGGCGAGGGTGTAGGTGAGTTTATTATAAGATGATTAATCTGACAAAAGAAAACCAAACCAAAATAGACAAGTCCATGACTCAGAAGTGTTTTGAAGTACTGCTTGTATTTTTATTTTTCTGGATATAGACTGATCGATGCGGGAAGTCGACATGGGATATGTATTTTGTTGTTCTTGAGGTCTTCACGAAGCTGATCAATGCGAGAAGCTTCTGATAAAGGCTGACTGTGTATAGCTGTCCTTCAAGGGAGCAGTCTATTTATAGTAGCAGATGCGGTGCTTATGTATAGCTGTCCTTCGGGGGAGCAGTCTATCTATAATAAGAGCAATAGTTTGGCATATAGCTGTCCTTCAAGGGAGCAGTCTATTGTATAAGTTAGAGGTCTAGATGTCCGTTGGGCATGAAGCATCTAGTTTTTTGTAAGAAGTTTGACTCAAGAAAATCCCATAAGTGTGTAATTAAGAATGTGTCATTTTGATACTTTGAAGTCATGGACTAGACTAAAAAGGGGAAGGCATCTTTTAAGGGGAGGTGATAATCAAACCATGTGAGCTTGATTGGATTTTGAGATGTAAGAAACAAAGTGTATGCGGTGGTAAATGAGCTCAAGGGACGAGCGTAAGGTAGATAAGCAGTGATATAACACTAATTTCAACAGTAGAATGGTCGAAGATGCAAGGCATTAAGGGGCTCAGGCTCAGGTTTACCATTAAGCGAAGCTAAACGATAAGTGCCTGATCCATAAGTGTGAGTGATAATGTAAGGCCCAATCCAATTAGGAGCAAATTTTCCACGTTTACTCTTTTCTAGTTTGGTTACATGTTGATTCTCTTTGAGGACAAGATCGCCAACCTTAAAAGTACGCTCATGAAGCCATTTATCATAAGCACGCTTGATGCGTTTTTGGTAGATTTGAAGGTGATCAAGAGCCGTAAGATGACGCTCGTCAAGAAGCTCTAATTGGGCTAACCGCTCTTGGCGGAAATCATCGTTGGTGAGAATATCCTGAAGAGATATTCTGAGGGAGGGTATTTGTACTTCGAGAGGCAAGACAGCCTCGGTACCATATACCAAAGAAAATGGTGTGGCATTAGTGGAGGTACGAATGCTAGTACGATAAGCCCAAAGGGCAAAGGGAATGTGATCATGCCAGTTTCTTCCGGACTCATTGACAACTTTCATGAGGATTTTGGTTAGGGTTTTATTAGAAGATTCAGCCTGACCATTGGCCTGCGGATAGTAAGGCGATGAGAAACTAAGTTTGATACCAAAGTTGTCACAAAGGTCTTGTAACAACTTATTTTTAAAAGATTTACCATTATCTGTTATTAGGCGATGAGGAATACCAAAACGACAGATAATGTGATGGTTAACGAATTCGACAATTTTTTCTTTTTTGATTGAAATGAGTGGAATGGCCTCCACCCATTTTGTGTAATATTCGGTTGCTGTGATTATCCAACGGTGACGTTGCGAAGAAGGCGGGTGAATCTCACCAATAAGGTCTAAACCCCATTGTGAGAAAGGCCAAAGATCTCATGCGACCTGTAGCGGATGGCTAGGAGTATGTTGAAGGTTGGCATGTTGTTGACACATAACACAACGCTTAACATATTCGTAGCAGTCGTTATTAAGAGTAGGCCAATAATAACCTAGGCGAAGGATTCGTTTGGCCATGGCAAGGCCACTAAAATGTCCACCACAAATGTCGTCATGGACTTGTTGGATGGTATAGGTGACCTCCGCGCCGGTTAGACAGCGAAGGAGGATGCCATCAAAGCCACGTTTATAGAGGAGTCCCCCCATGACAACATAACGAGAAACACTTTTAAGAAAAGCACGTTTGCCGTTACTAGAAAGGTCAGGTGGGAGAACAGAGGTTGTAAGGTAGTCGTGAAATTGGTGGTACCAGGTATCCTGAATTAGTAGACACAGTATTTATCATACAAACTACCGGGGCTGAGTAGGATGGGGCAAAAAGTTGTTGGACCAAGACGAATATGTCAGAGTCAGTTGGTGTGGCAGGAATTTGTGAGGCTAAGCAAGCCATAGTATCCGCAAATTTGTTAGTGGAGCGGGGAATGGTCTGGATAGAATAACGAGTAAATGAGGTCAAAAGTGAATCCACGTAATGTTTGTACTTTTGAAGTTCCTCATTCTTACATTGGTAGATGCCCATAACTTGATTGACTACCAATTGAGAGTCGCCAAAAATATTAATAGATTTGACACCTAAGTGTAACGCAACCTGGAGACCCAAAACAAGGGCCTCGTATTCCGCTGTATTATTAGTGCAGGGGAAATCAAGCCGGAATGAAAGAGGCATAGGTTCAGCGTCAAGAGGGATGAGAACAACGCCGGCTCCTCCGCCGCGCTGGCATTTAGATCCATCGAAGAAGAGGGTCATTTGATACGACTCTTCCCTGAGTGAAAGAGTGGCGATGAGTTCGTCAGGGAAATTAAAATTGGTGAATTGTTCCCCAGGTAAAGGGGCCTCCGCAAGTTGGTCTGCAATAGTTTGTCCTTTGATTGACTTCTGTTGTACAAACTCAAGGTCGAGGTCGGCGAGGAGCATAAGCCATCGGGCGATGCGTTGGTTTAGATGTGGTTTGGCATACATATAATGAATGGGGTCCGTGTTGGTGATGACAAAAGTTTTGTGATTCAGGAGGTAATGTCGGAGTTTGGTGGCTACGAATGATAGGGCTAGGCACAATTTTTCTACATGTGTATACCTAGTCTCGTAATCCACGAGAGTACGACTTATATAATAAACGGCTTGTTCTCGACGTGCCGAGTCCCGATGTGCGAGCATAGCTCCTATAGCATGGTCAGTGGCAGAAAGGTAAAGGTAGAAAGGACGATCATCCTGAGGTGGAATAAGCACGGGTGGCTGCAAGAGATAGGATTTGAGAGCTTCAAAGGCTTGGTGACACTCTTCACTCCATTGAAAGGCAATGTTCTTTTTAAGAAGGTGATGGAAAGGGTGACATCGATCCAAGAGTTGGGAGATGAAACGCCGGATGGATTGAAGTTTACCCTGCAAACTACGTAATTGTTTGAGGTTTTTGGGTGGGGGCATTTCTAGGATAGCTTTGACTTTAGATGGATCGACCTCAATGCCATGCAAAGAGACGATAAAGCCAAGAAGTTTTCCCGAAAGAACACCAAAGACACATTTCTTTGGTTGAAGCCAGACTGAATATTGCAACAGGCGATCGAAAATAATGGTTAAAACATCGAGATGTTCACTGCGATGTTTAGATTTTCCAAGAAGATCATCGACATAATCCTCAAGGATAGTGTGCATAATGTCATGAAAAATGTAAGTCATAGCCCGCTGATAGGTAGCACCAGCATTCTTAAGGCCAAATGGCATGACACGATAACAGAAGGTTCCCCAAGGAGTTATGAAAGTAGTTTTATGTTGATCGGCCGGGGCTACCAAAATTTGATTGTATCCCGAAAAACCATCCATGAGAGAAAGCATTTCATGGCCCGCAGTGAGATCAACAAGTTGATCAATACTTGGGAGGGGGAAGTCATCCTTGGGGCAAGCGAGGTTAAGGTCTCGGAAATCCATGCATATCCGAAGTCCCCCCGTCGCTTTAGTGACAGGTACGATGTTAGAAATCCATTGAGGATAGTCAATAGGCAAGATGAAGGAAACAGAAAGAAGTCGTTGAAGCTCTTCTTTGACCAAGAGGGAGATGCGTGGATGCATCTTTCTCAGTTTTTGTTTGACTGGTTTGGAATCGGGGTTTAGGGTGATGTTATGGACAGCAATGGTAGGATCAATTCCTGGCATGTCAGCGTAGGACCAAGCGAAAGCTTGGTTGCGGGTACGGAGAAAGGTAGTAAAGGCGGCTTGTTCTGATGTGTTAAGGGATTGTTCCGATCTTCACAATGTGAGGATCCTCCTCTGTGTGGATGTTGATTTCTATAGTCGACTCATTCAACATGGTTTGAGTTTCAGATGGTAAGGCGCGTTGAATATAGGAGTCGTCCGCCCCAAGGTAAGTGAGGATGGAGTCGTCATCCTGGCACTCAACAACATTAATCGAAGGTGAATCCTCTTCGATCATGTCTGGATACAGAAGGGGAAGAGAAGATGGATCCTCATTATCGCGTTGATAAGTGAGAGGACCTATGAAGATAGCATTTATGAAAAAAAAAAGTTAGGAGGGATAGATTCAGGGTCTATCGACTCTGTGGGTGATGATGGCAAAGTGGGTGATGATGGTTTGGTAGGGGTGATGTCGTCTTCTTCCAGGATACAGCTGACACGAGGTGTCTCCTGTGTAGGTGTTTCAGGAAAACCGAGACCACTGCGATCATTGTGTTTGCATGTAGTCACGGGAATGAGTGTATGTCGGCCTTGTTCGTAAAGACCAAAACCAAAGCCTTTCCAAGCACATCGAGTCAAGAAGGTGAGGGCAAAACGACGATTTGTCAAGTATTGGAAATCGGATTGGAAGGGAACCACACCAAGAGGAGGTTCAGGGGTAATGGAGGATGCGTCAACACCCCCATACGTTAGGTTGGTGCGGCAATGGGGTGGTCCGTAAGAGATTACCTCCCCCACGCGACGGTCGTAGGTGGGATGTGCATGTAACTGTCCGTACTCCTGCGGGGTATGGAAAGAACTAACGTTATATAGGCGGTACTCCCCCAGCGTAAGGCGTTGAAAAACATCTACTAAGGGGTCAGAGGTTGGGATGTTATCTGCGGGAAAGGAAGTAATATTTGTAACGGCGGTTTCATTAGTTGAAGGTGTAGGTGCATCGGAAGTGGATGGCTGGGTTGGATGAATGGGTGTCTTGACTGGTACAAGCACATCATTAGGGCGATATAACATATTGCAAGTTTTGAAGGGGGGAGGATCAGCTTTTACGGTGTAGGACTTCCCCTCGTACTCAAATTTTATGCATCTATGTAAGGTGGAGGGAACGCATCCCATAGCCCGGATCCAAGGGCGGCCTAACAACATGTTGTATTGGAACTCTCCCTCAAGGACATAGAAGAGTTCGGGTAAAGTACGTGGTCCTACACGAATGTTAAGGATCACGGTGCCTAAAGTAGAAGTAATAGCATCATTGAATGATCGCAACATGATGGGGTTGGCACACATGCAACTAGAAGGGATATTCATTTGTTGGAAGGATTTTGAAGAGATGATGTTTAGGCTAGCGCCCCCGTCAATCATAACATGACGTACCCGAATATCCCGAACGTACGCTGAGATGAAAAGAGCAGGGTCAGGATCTTCGGCACCAAAGTCGATAATTTCATCTTTGGAGAAACTGACAGCAGCGGCTTGCTGTACAGAGACAGAAGTGGTTGGGGAGATAGATTGTTTGGTGAGCGAAGCAACATGATTGGGTGTTAGAATAGAGGTAACAGGCAAGGTTTCATTAGGTAAAACCTCTATCCCTTGAAGGATCTCAACGAGAGCTTGTCGATGAGATTCAGAAGTCTGAATGAGATCATACAATGTCATTTTTATAGGCGATTGGTGAAGCTGTTTGATCATAGTTCGATGGGCAATGCCATTAGAGACGGGATAGGCGGGTCCGCGAATAACCACTTTAGGTGGTGGTGCAATCGGGATGGTGGACGGAGAAAGAGATGCCGCAGGCATGTTTTCTTTCGCTTTCCCATTGTTTTTCTGCCCTCGAGTAGCAACACTAATCATATTGATCTCGTGAATACGAGAGGAGGAAGATGGTAGGGATAGGTCATGGTTTTCGAGAGGTGGGGCTGTAATAATGATAGATCTTGGTGAGGCGGGGACAGGTGGTATAGGAGAGGGAATTGAAGCTAAAGGTCTCTCTCTTCGTAAGTTGTCTTTCTTAACTTTTCTATCTGAGAGAGGTGACTGACGAAGTATGGCTTTCAACGCTTTGCATCCCTCTACGTCATGTCCTGGTGTGCGGTGGTAAGCACAGATTTTAGACTCATCGTAACCTATAGGTCGAGGTTTAGATGGATCATAAGGTCTAAGTGGGGGTAGGGAAATGGTCGCATTCTCCACCAACATAGCAAGGATTTTGGCGTAAGACCCTTTGAGTGGGTCAAAGTTAGAGGAAAATGAGGCTATTGACTGGGTCGATTCTGGTGATGACGTGGTGTGGTTGGTTTGTATGGGGGGTGGTTTAGCCAAGGAGTTTTGGTAATGGGTTTTAACTAACCGTGGTTTCTTTGACGTAGAGGCTATGTTTAGCTGGTTGGATGATGAGGCCACAGATGATGTGGTATCAGAAAACAACCACGGAGAAATAGGAGTGACAGAAAACAAATCTTTTGATGGTGGAATTTGTTTATGGTTGATAGGTGGATAGGATACGCGGGGTGACGGTGTTGCTATACCCTTGGATTTCTGTATGGGTGCAGAAGGCGTAGGTTGCTTTAAAGAAAACGCAGGAGGTATGATATATTGATGTAAGGTAGAGGGATGGGGTCCCAATATGGAAGGTAGGTGTGACGACGAGGGTTTTAGTTGTGTTAACGGCATAGATTGAGGAGATTGAGTCTGTCTCCTAATGGGATGGACGGCTTTATTTTTAGATAAATCAAGCCGCTTAGGTGGGTGTGTTAGACTAGGTATGGGTGAGGTCCCAAGCGTAGGGGAAGATTTGGCTAAGTTAATAGAAGTGGACAAGGTATTTGGTAGAGATGAGGGGGGTGAAGATGAGGACATGGGCATTTTAAGCTTCTGTAAACACTTCGGGTATATGGTGGAGGCATCAGGATCGGTCATTTGCATTTGAGTAGAATATGGCGTACTCAAACATTCCCATAGGACCTGTCTATCTTCTGTGGAATGACAGTCCTCATGTGTGAATAGGAAATTTTGTATGGAAGAAAGGTGGGTTGTGATTCCGGTCCACTGTGGGTGTGATACAAGGGGTATATGAGGCACTGTATCAATGGGCGTTAAGAGATCAACCGGTTGCTGAAAATATTTTGGTGATGAAGGACTAATAGGTAGGAGAGTGTGTTTGAGAGGATCTATCATGTTTAAAGAATGTGGTGATGTCGGTTCAAGAGGTTGCTCGTCTAAGGATGAGAAAAGAAGTGGCGAGCCTTCCTCTTGTACAGCAAGAATGGTAGAAGGAGACGTTTGGGAAATAGATAAATTAGATAACATCCGCTCACAGTCTTGCAAGGATGTGGTATAAGAAGGCTCATTTGTGAGAAGGGAACGCTGGGCAGCTAATTCCTTGATGGGTAAAGGAACGGCAAGGATTTCAGTTTGTCTTGATGGCGAGGAAGGGGGTTCGGTTTCCTGCGTTAGTGAAGAGGCTTGATTGAGAATTTGTTCGATAGAGGTCTTTGGCTGGGAATCAAAGACTGCATGGATCTCATGAACACTCTCCTCGGCTAAGATATCTTGGTTTAGATTACTGTTAGAAGAATGATTCGGGAATGGTTTGTTGAATATTTTCAAATTTCAGTTAGCAGGGGCGTTAGGATTATCAAGGGCTATATCCCCTGCATCAACCATTTCCTGCACTACGTTTTTCAACATCTTGCAATTCTCATGACTGTGTCCCTTCACGCGGTGGAAGTTACAGAAGTCATTTTATTTGTACCAAGAAGGTATGGCACGAGTGGAATCGAACCCGGAATGAGGTTTAACAGGAGGTAAGGTAATGGCTCCTGCTTTGAGTAATTTTTCCAATATCACACCATATGTTTCTCCCAAGGGAGTGTAGTTGATGGGTTCTGCTTTATACTTATAGGTGGTTTTTGGCGGGGTATTAGACGGTGGTTGGGATTTGACCATCACCGCGTGCACGGCCCCTTTTGATTTCGAAGCAGTCGATGGGTGAGGATTGGTGGTGTTAGGTTTGTTGGTGGAATCTTGGGTTTGGAAAGTGGGGTTTTTGTTACGCAACCGCAATTTCTCTTCCTCTAAGGCTCGAATCTCTAGTTTTCGAGCCATAGTAAAGGCCTCGTCAAATGTACGGAAAGTTTGAATTTGGAGGGTAGGAGAGATGTGCTTAGCGCAGGCCCACGTAAACAGTTCGATAAGTTCAGTTTGAGGTAAGGCATACGTAAGTTGGTTGATAAGGCCCCGCCATCGTCCAACGAAATCTGCGATAGATTCATCTTCAAATTGTCGGATGGCATAGAGGTCGGTGATAGATACTTTCTTTGCAATGTTAATGGAGAAATGATCCAAGAAAGATTGGGCTAGCTGGTTAAAAGAGAAGATTGAGTGCTAGGTTAAAACACTATACCACTCCAAGGCGGGTCCTGATAAGGACATGGGAAAGGTGCGGAGTAGTAAAGCATCATCGTGAGCAATCAAATAGCAGGCATGTCTAAATGATCGCAAGTGTTGTTGAGGGTCCTCCTTACTGTTAAAATGGGTAAATTTTGGTAATTCCCATTGAGGAGGATATGAATGAAGGGGGACTGAAGGGTGGATAGGCTCCCGACAAACTTGCTTGTATGTCAAGGCGCTACGACTTCCTGAAACAGAAGCCTCCAGGTTTTGCATTTTGTCCATCATTTGTTTAATTAAATCAGTAGTTGGATGAGATGATGGTGTGGTTGTGGTAAATAGAGGAAAATTGGGCCAAGGGCCACCGCTAGACAATGGTGGGGTAAAATGTTGATAAGGTATGGAGGACGACTGTGTTGAGGCAACCGAATAGGGATGTCCTATATAAGCTGTTGAGGTTACCGGATATGTGTGTGGAAATGAAAAGGTGGGCGGAGCTTGAGAAGGAAAGCTCGTGTGGATAGGTGGCAGAGAGAAATTCATGAATGGAATAGTCTGCAAGAGAGACGAGGTAGGAGCAGTCAGCGGTAATGACATGTTGGGCCCAAGATTAACCAAAGGAAAGCCAATCTGTGTCGTATGGGTAGATGACGGGACTAAGGATGCGGAAGGCAAAGCAGAGTTATCAGGTGGAGAAGGGGCTAAATGAGCAGCTATACTGATAGGCATGCCAACAAGGAGTTGACCGTCGGGTGTATGGTCAAGGGCATGAGACAAATAGTATTGTACAGCGCTAGGATTAGCATCCATAAATTTGGTAAATTCTTTATCTCCCACAGGAATTTTAGGAACCTCGCTGGTGTCTGTAGGATTCCCCACAGAATGTGAAGGGGGTGATTCAGGTAAAGGAACAGAGAAAGCATGTGAAACCATGGTGGAGGCTTGCTTTTGAGTGATAACAACCATGGACAGGAGTTCACAGTAGGGTTTCAATCTGTCAGGAACAGAAATAGACTCAGACTGGTGAAATTGGTAGGTTGCTGGTTTGTCAGGAACTAGAAAAGATAGTAACCGGTATCAGTCTGATAACTGATGTCGGTTAGACTATAGCCGATGTCGGTCAGTTAACCAATGTCGGTGTAATAAGACTGGTATAAGAAAATATAAGAAGCTGCTGATTTGATTGTTAACAATGCTCAGTACATTTATCAAATTGTTCTAAGGTAATCACAAAAGATAGTGTATAACAGAGAAAACAGAACTGAAAACAAACAAGATGCACACGCAAATCCAGAGACTAACCCTAGGGTTAATTTTAATTATTGTGGGCTTATGCCTTTAGATGCGGAATGATGTCAATCCTAAAAAAAAGACTTAGGGGAAATGTCAAGTTTGTTTTGGCTTATAAGGTTACCTCAATCGGACGGAGGAATACCACGGAAAAGGGGGGATGTTTTGAGCTATTGTGTTAATTGTGAAGTGATTCGGTATGTGTTGTGTAGTGAAAGTAAGATTAATTTCCTGTCAATACTGTGGAAATCACCCCCACGTGTACGACCTGTTACTTAGTCTATGTTCACTAGAATCGAAAACAGCAAGCAAGAATGTAATGCACGTGTTTTAAACCCAAATCGAAAATGATATTCGATGAAGCAAATGAGATGAATTTCACTAATGCGAAACTAGGAAAGCAAGACAAATTCTTTACTAAATATATAACAAAAACAGCAACAGCAAGTATGCTTCCTAAAATGAAAATAAGCAAGAGAAACAGAAACCCGAAATGGGTCCCACCGGGCGTGCCAAAATGTTTCGCACGGAATGTTTCGGCTCTGCAGAATAGACTTGCTTCTATCCTATCATTCCTTCAAGAAACAGATAAGGGTTAGGGCTAGGAGGAATACCTGTTGAATGTTGAGATGGTGTGTGCGTACCGTAGAGAAAGATCAGATCGACTGCGAAGAACTCCTTTTTGTCTTGGAAGGACTACCTGCAAGTAAGAATACAAGACCACCAGATTTTTAATTAGACAACAAATGAGGGATCTGTCTTAGGCCCAGGAAATATAAAAACTTCCTTTCGAAGGTGGTCAGTTCCCCTTTTAATACGATTTAACACAAATGATAATATAGAAAGCTATTGCAAAATCACGATTTAGGTATCTTGTTACAAAGCAATAGAAACTAAACTATCAATAATAAAGCGTCACGTTGTTTGTTTGGTTACTGGTCATTGATATGTTCAGGTTGAGTTATATGGATAAACTGGGCTGGATTTGGGGTTGTTAGGTGGCAAATAGGCAAGCAAAAGGTTTTGGGGTATAAGTCACAGTGACCGACGGCGGTCACTAGATAACCGACCGCAGTTAGCGAACCGCTACTGGTATGGGATAAACGATACCAGTAGGGTCAGCAATCTAAGTGCTTCTGGATAGAGGTTGATTGCAATGTGATTGTGGGGTTATTATGATTGGGGGATGGCTGAGGGGAATGATGGGAGGATAGGGAAGACTTAGAGTGTGGTAAAATGGCCTTCTGGGCAATATCAGGGTGTATGGATGAATGTTAAGTGCAGTATGTCGCTGGTAGTAGATCTAGGAATAAACTTATGATGGCTGTGATTCAAAAAGTCTAAGAAATGTTATCAAAGAGACATACAAGGTTCTACTTACTGTTTATTGATGAGAATGTAGGTCCAAGAACTGTGGTGATGAAGGTAGAACTCAGATAGGACATCCTGACGATCAGAAGATGAGATGTCTTCCTTCACGATGATCAGTTGAGTGTCACAGGGCTCTGGTTGTGCAGTTGCAATCTTGGGCTTGATGTCCTTCTCTGCAAACTCTTCCTGTTTCTTCACTTGTCTCTGCTTCGGCCCAGCAAAATCTGGATTCTCTCTCTGATTTTCTCTTTCTCTCCCGATCAAATGAAAATATGATCCTTGTTTTTGGTTGGAAGTGGTCATTTACGGGGAACCGATGGCGGTTACGCAACCGACGGTGGTCGAGTAGGAACCGGTATCGGTCCGGTCAAAGCGGGCTATTTTTGGTAAAATAGCCAGCTTTCCCTCCTTTTCTTCTGAGGGATTGGTAGCGGGCTTGGTCAAGTCATTATGAAGTTGGTTTTAGGTGCGGATGAGGAGTAATTAGTCATAGGTGTGGAATTGGACCAAGTTATAGGTCTTAATTAGGTTAGTTTAGGGTTAAGACTAGGTCATGATGAGGTGGTGACATGAGGTGGCAGGTATGGCGATGTGGATTTATTAATTATAAGGTAATTAATAAATAATTGTGTAAGGTTTAGGTGGTGAGGTTAGGTTGCAAAATGCGATGCGGGTCATAAGGGGTCGTAAGACACAAATTTGGTGTCTACACCCTTCTTTGACCAACCCAAAGGGTAAGGGTGTGGATGCTCGTAAGTCTCAGATCAAGCTTCTTTACAACTATTATAGAAATCAAGTGAGACTGAGAACCAGTATCAACCAAATCATTTACCTTAGTTTTCTTGATCTCAAATAGTCTACACATCTCCTCTTCATGTCTATCCATGTTGGTGGCTGTCCATCCAAGCCTCTCATCTACATCAAAGTCATATTTGATTTCCACCTCCCCTTCTATCTTTACAGTTGTCATGGACTTCTTTGAGTCCTTGGTTCATTTCTTCGGATGTAACTCCAGATGTAACTTCCAACATGTAGTGCCAGTATGACCATTGATATCATAGTTCTTGAAAAAATTGTTGGGATCTTTATAAATATTTAATAAAATGAATGATAACCAAATCGTACCAAACCAAGAACATAGATGCTAATCAAACACCACGATCAATAAGATGAAAGTAATTTGCCAAAATAAATTTACATAAACCATTGCAAAAAAATAAGTAGCAATATCATATATTATTATGCAACTCAATGAAATACAATGAGAATGGTCCTTACTTATATAGGCAAGGAATAACAATCTAAGAACTAGTCAAGGTCATAGATCAAGCCATAAATCAAGGAAAGAACTAGTCAAGTCCATAGATTTAAGAGAGAACTAGACATCAAGTATCTAGTCAATACCATAGATCAAGGAAAGAACTATACCTAAAAACTAGATAATATCCCCCTAATATCTAAATAAATAAAAATAAATATCCAAACACATAAGTGGGTGAGGATAAATATAATAAAGGTAAATAAACCACCTAGGTGAACATGAGTTAAGGTAAATACCTACTCTAACACCCCTCTCAAGTGAAGCTATGGGCCAAAATAGAAGTGGCATGTCCATAGGTTGAGTCTTGACAACTAGGCCTGATGAGGTACTCATGTAAAATATATCCGTGAAGAAATATAGAACCAAAAGAAGGAAATAATCCTGCTATAAGGAAAGAGAAAGAAGAAGAAGAAGGAATATGTTCTAGCGAATACCCCCCAAGAACAACTTAAAAAACCCCAAACATTCCATGGAACTCAAGGTAGTGAGGTGATGTAAAAGTCTTCGTAAAGATGTTTGTAACCACCTGTTGAGTCAAAATGTACTCCAAGCAAATAACTCCATCCTGAATGTGCTGACGAATGAAGTGGATGTATATCTCAATATGCTTGGTTTATTGGTGCTCAACTGGGTTATGAGAAATGTGAATTACACTTTGGTTGTCACACCAAAGTACAATCAGTGAATCCTATGGGAATTCAAACTCTGTCAATAACTATTGAAGCCAAAGAATCTGCTAACTCGTTATAATTATTGTCATGTACTCTTCCTCTAAAAATGAAAGTGCAATATCTTGTTTCTTTTTACATGCCCAAGCAACTGGAGAATAACCAAGACAAAAAATATATCCAAAAGTGGAACACCTGTCATCAATAGAACCTGCCCAGTCTTAAACTGTATACCCAACCAACTAATTAGAACCCCTAATGTAGTGTAGGCCAAAGTGGGAAGTTCCCTGCAAATAGCACAAAATTATTTTAGTAGCCTACTAGTGACTACTATGAGGAGAATGTGTAAACCGAGATACCAGTGAATAGTCTGAAAGTGGGATGAAGAGCTGCCAATAAGTAACAAATCATCAACATACAAGAAAATTATCACAATATCCTCACCAACATGTTGGAGATACACTGTATGATCGGAGTGGCAATGAACAAAACTAGTAGATAGAAGAAAATAATCCATCTTCTCATACTAAGCTCGAGGGGATTGTTTGAGACTGTAGAGAGACCTTCAGAGCCTACAAACAGGAGAAGAATCATTAACAAATCTAGCCGGTTACTCCATGTATATTTCCTCTTGTAAATCTCCATGTAAAAAGTCACTCTTCATGTCCATCTGGTAGACATGCCACCCCTATGATGCAACAATAACAAGTACAAGGTGTACATAATCCATCTTGGAAATGGGTGTAAAATTCTCAGAGTAATCAATACCTTCAACTTGTGAAAAATATTTTGCAACAAAATGGACCTTATACTTGTCAATGCACCCATCAACTACGTATTTGGTTTGGTATACCCACTTACACCTAACCATATTTCTTACTTTAGGAAGAGAGACCAAATACCAAGTATGATTCTTCAGCAAAGATGAATAATCAACTTCGATCACATCATCCCACTTTTGTATCACATGAGCCTTTGGAAAAGATTATGGATCCTCATAAACTACTTGACACAAAAGTCCAGAACTTGTAGAATGTGTGTGATGATGCTTAGTGGATGGAAGATCATGTATCAAATGTGTTTCCTTAGAAACTATAATATGAGCCCATTTAGGCATGGTTACAACATCATTGGGAATACGATCCTCAATGGCATCTATAGCATCCTCATCAACCTCCTCAAAGAAAGGATCCTCAAGATGAGATGAAGAAGAATAAGGAGGCATGGAAGAATATGATGAATCATGAGGAGTGAAGAGCTCATCAAATGGATCATATTTTTGAAGAAAAATTTCATGATTATCAGGATCTAAAAGTTGATAAGCACTCATGTCTTCATAATACCCTACAAAGATCAAGGGTTTTCTCTTCTAATCCATATCTTTCCTTTTCTTCTTTGGCACAAAGGCCCAAGAATGGCTCCTAAAGAAAATAAAAATTAGACATCTATCTTAGTGTTGGACCAAGCTTCCTCTAGAGTCAAATGCTCAAGTGCTCTTTCTGGTGTGCGATTCTGAATGTAGTTAGCATAATTAACTGCTTCTACCCACTAGAATGTATCATACAGTTAGTCATTTCCTTCAAAGTTCTATGCTTCCACTGTGCTAAGACATTTTGTTGTGGAGTATGAGGAACATAATTCTAGTTAAAAATGCCTTGAGTTGCCAAAAAATTAGAAAACACATTTCTGACGTACACCCCCCATTATCAGTGTGAAGGTTCTTAATGCAACTCAAAGATTGTTTCTCGACTAAAGCCTTGAAGAATTTGAAGTGTGAAAAAACATCACTTTTGTAATTGAGAAAATAAACCCAAACTCACCTCGATAAATTATTAATAAAGGTAAGTTCATACTTAGCTCCATTGAAATAAGGGGTAGGAAAAACCATAAAGTCATTATGCACAAGCTCAAGTGGTGAAGAAGCTCTCTTAGACAAATTCTTAGAAAATGGATCTTGGTGTTGTTTCCCTAATGCACAGTTAGAGAAAACTCCCTGAAGAAAATAAACTCTAGGAAGATCATCTACCATACCATGAGTGCTCAACTCCTTCAAATATCTGTAATTAAGATGTCCAAATATTTCATGCCAAAGCTTACTCTCTGAATCTGCATGAGAAACCAATCTTGTCTATATATAAGAAGTGTCATCAAAACCCTCAAAGTGATATAGTCTAAAACTATGATCAACAATACCCTGCGAAACATGTGAATAAAGCTCCAAAAAAGTTCTTACTTCTACCCCATGTGGTGTAAAATTTTCTATTTTCCCTTGACCAGAATGACAAATTTGATATACATAAAGAAAATTTGTAGTGATGTTAGGAACAGATAGTGCATCTTGGATACTTCCACCATCAAGTTTTATATCACCTTTTCCCTCGATAGAAAGAAAGGAAGAATCTCCAACCTCAATTTTGGAAGTAGAACTCAAACCTAGAGAAACAAAAGACTCCTTGGAAGAAGTGATGTGATAAGAAGCACTAGAATCTATAACCCAACTGTCTCCAAGTGGTGACTGAGATTTACCAACAACACTAAGTGCTTTTCACTACTGATTAGAAGGATGTGGAGTGGAGATAGAAATTTTGTGTTTCTTGACGGAATCGTCTAAGGCTTGCATTCGCTTATAACACATATGTTCTTCATGACCACTACCCCCACAGAAAGAGCATGAAAGGATAGACTTATTCTTGGATTTAGAAGACTCCTTGTGTTTAGAGTTGTTTTCTGTAGGTTTAGGAGAATTTTATGATGGAGAAGGGGTGTATTTGGTTTTAATTTTTGGTTTTCCCTTGCTCTTAGGATTATATACAACTAATTCCTTTTGAGAGGTGTAAAACTCAAGGTGAGACAATTTGAATTCTTTCCTAATAAGTCTTTCAAAAAAAATTCTAAGTCAGGAATTTTGAATTTGTCACCTAAGGCATCCATGCTAGAGAAAAAGGTTTAAGAAAATATTTGAAATGGTCCTCTCAACTTTAATAGAATCAAGTAAAAAAACTCTTCATCTTTCTTATCTCTTCCACTCCCCTTCAACTATGTAAAAAATTTCTTGAACTTGGTAATATAGTCTATAATTGTTGGAAAATCTTTAGGATTAAGAGAGGTGATCTCAATGTCAAGTTGCATGGATCTCATATGATCCACCTTACCAAATAAATCCTCCAATTTCTTCTCAAATTCTTCTTTGCTCTTGTGTAAATAAAGAAACAATTCTTATTCCATTCCAAAAATATGAAGACCCTTTCCTTCGTATTCATTATTTTGGTGCTTAAAAGATTTATCATGCCCAAAAAATACACCATGTTTTTAAAACTTCCCTCTCATATACACCCTAAGCATTACCCAAACCTCTAAAGTCTTATCATAGATCTTTGAGGAACTCTAGTATTTCACATGTTGTCTAAACCCTATACCTAACACTCACTAAAACAAGTTACCATACAATGTTGGTAGAATGGGATGTTTGCTTTCTTGATCGAGAGGAGGAAATAAAAAGACTAGGTTATGTTTTTGAGGATCATCTAGCTTCTACAAATGATCAAATCATAACTCTTGATCCCAAATCCTATATGCCTAATAATTCAACTAATCAGCAATCCTTTTCTTATATCTCATCTCAAACTAGTTTGACCAAGGAGGACAATTTCATAATAGTTTAAAATCAGTCTGATTATGATTGGGAGGATGTGTATGTTCAAAATGTGTAAAGATATGAGATAAGTATAAATATAAATCAAACATTTGTGAGTTAAAATTAGATTGGAATTGGAGGGGAATACAATTTTTTTTTAAAAACTAATGGCGTCTAAGGCTTTGAGGAATAATTTATACAAAGTGAGAAAGAAGTTTTCATTGAGTGTAATGATCCTGATTACCTAACATGTTTAGAGCTTACTTCACTTTTAGAGGATTGCAATGATGTGGCAATAACATCTTTAGATGTTGTAATTGATCAGCTAAAGCTCTTGTGTCCTCACAATACCCTACAAAGATCAAGGGTTTTCTCTTCTAATCAAAATCTTTCCTTTTCTTCTTTGGCACAAAGGCCCAAAAATGGCTCCTAAAGCCTCTAAAATATGAGGCATCTGGCTTAGTGTTGGACCAAGCTTCCTCTGGAGTCAAATGCTCAAGTGCTCTTTGTGGTGTGTGATTCTGAATGTAGTTAGCACAATTAACTACTTCCACCCAATAGATAAGAGGAAAATATTTGGAATGCATCATACAGTTAGTCATTTCCTTCAAATTTCTATGCTTCCACTCTGCTAAGCCATTCTGTTGTGGAGTATGAGGAACATAATTCTAGTTAATAATGCCTTGAGTTTCCAAAAAATTAGAAAACACATTTATGACATACTCCCCCCATTATCACTGTGAAGGTTCTTTATGCAACTCGAAGATTATTTCTCGATGAAAGCCTTGAAGAATTTAAAGTGTGAAAAAATATCACTTTTATACATGAGAAAATAAACCCAAGCATGCCTCGATAAATTATCAATAAAGGTAGGTGCATACTTAGCTCTATTGAAATAGGGGGTAGGAAAAATCATCAAGTCACTATGCAAGAGCTCAAGTGGTGAAGATGTTCTCTTAGACAAATTCTTAGGGAATGGATCTTAGTGTTGTTTCCCTAACGCAGAGCCAGAGAAAACTCCCTAAAGAAAATAAACTCTAGGAAGACCATTTAACATACCATGAGTGCTTAACTCCTTCAAATATTTGTAATTAAGATGTCCAAATAATTAACTTCTTCTACCCACTAGAATGCATCATATAGTTAGTCATTTCCTTCAAAGTTCTATGCTTCCATTGTGCTAAGACATTTTGTTGTGGAGCATGAGGAACATAATTCTAGTTTAAAATGCCTTGAGTTGCCAAAAAATTAGAAAACACATTTCTAACGTACACCGCAAGAGCTCAAGTGGTAAAGATGTTCTCTTAGACAAATTCTTAGGGAATGGATCTTAGTGTTGTTTCCCTAACACAGAGCCAGAGAAAACTCCCTAAAGAAAATAAACTCTAGGAAGACCATTTAACATAGCATGAGTACTTACTCCTCAATATTTGTAATTACTATCCAAATAATTAACTAAACTGCTTCTACCCACTAGAAGCATCATACAGTTAGTCATTTCCTTCAAAGTTCTATCTTCCATTAGGCTAAGCCTTTTGTTTGTGGGAGTAATGAGAACATATTCTAGTTAAAAATGCCTTGAAGTTGCCAAAAAAATTAGAAAACACATTTCTGACGTACACCCCCCATTATCCAGTGTGAGGTTCTTTATGCAACTCAAAGATTGTTTCTCGACTAAAGCCTGAAGAATTTGAAGTGTGAAAAAACATCACTTTTGTAATTGAGAAATAAACCCAAACTCACCTCGATAAATTATTAATAAAGGTAATTTCATACTTAGCTCCATTGAAATAGGGGGTAGGAAAACCATAATTCATTATGACAATCTCAAGTGGTTGAATAGCGCTCTTAGACAAATTCCTTATTGGAATGGATCTTAGTGTTGTTCCCTAACACAGAGCCAGAGAAAACTCCCTAAAGAAAATAAACTCTAGGAAGACCATTTAACATAGCATGAGTACTTAACTCCTTCAAATATTTGTAATTAAGATATCCAAATAATTAACTGCTTCTACCCACTAGAATGCATCATACAGTTAGTCATTTCCTTCAAAGTTCTATGCTTCCATTATGCTAAGACATTTTGTTGTGGAGTATGAGGAACATAATTCTAGTTAAAAATGCCTTGAGTTGCCAAAAAAATTAGAAAACACATTTCTGACGTACACCCCCCATTATCAGTGTGAAGGTCTTTATGGGCAACTCAAAGATTGTTTTCTCGACTAAAGCCTTGAAGAATTGAAGTGTGAAAAAAACATTTCTTTTTTACTTGAGAAATAAACCCAAGCACACCTCGATAAATTATTAATAAAGGTAAGTCATACTTAGCTCCATTGAAATAGGGGGTAGGAAAAACCATAAAGTCATTATGCACAAGCTCAAGTGGTGAAGAAGCTCTCTTAGACAAATTCTTAGAAAATGGATCTTGGTGTTGTTTCCCTAATGCATAGTTAGAGAAAACTCCCTGAAGAAAATAAACTCTAGGAAGATCATCTACCATACCATGAGTGCTCAACTCCTTCAAATATCTGTAATTAAGATGTCCAAATATTTCATGCCAAAGCTTACTCTCTGAATCTGCATGAGAAACCAATATTGTCTATATATAAGAAGTGCCATCAAAACCCTCAAAGTGATATAGTTGAGAACTATGATCAACAATACCCTGAGAAACAAGTGAATAAGGATCCAAAAAAATTATTACTTTTTCCCCATGTGGTGTAAAGGTCACTATTTTCCCTTGACCAGAATGAAAAATTTGATATACATAAAGAAAATTTGTAGTGATGTTAGGAACAGATAATGCATCTTGGATACTTCCACCATCAAGTTGTATATCACCTTTTCCCTCAATAGAAAGAAAGGAAGAATCTCCAACCTCAATTTTGGAAGTAGAATTCAGACCTAGAGAAACAAAAGACTCCTTGGAAGAAGTGATGTGATGAGAAGCACTAAAATCTATAACCCAACTATCTGCAAGTGGTGACTGAGATCTCCCAACAACATTAAGTGTTTTTCCATGCTGATTAGAAGGAGTAGGAGTAGAGATAGAAATTTTGTGTTTCTTGACTGCATCCTCTAAGGCTTTGTTATCCAAAATTCACCCCCCAGGGTAAATTTTCATAACATGCATCTGAGGTTCGTTGTACCAAGCTTGGGGCCAAAAATTGCATGAAAATCGGCTAAGTCCTAGTCCTCAAGCAGATAGCTTGGAAGAGTTGGGACATCGGGGCGCGAATCGGCCGAAAAGCTGCCAGGCAGTCTAGGAGTAATTGGGACGTTGGGACGCGTGGGACGCGAAAGGGCGAAGTGGCCGAAAGAAGGAAAAAATCACCAAGTTTCATTTGGGACATCTGGGCCAAAAGTACGCGGAGGACGCAAACCAGCCGAAAAGCCGAAAGACAGTCCATTTCGGGCGGGCTGGAGAAATTTGTCGCAGACAATCTGGGACAGTTGGGCTAAAAGTACGTGGAGGACGCGAACCGGCTGAAAAGCCGAAAGACAGTCCATTTTAGGCGGGCTGGAGAAATTTGTCCCAGACAGTCCGGGACATTTGGGCCAAAAGTACGCGGAGGACACGAACAGGCCAGTTCGGCTGAAACAGAGGACTTTCAGTTTGGGACATCCGGGCCAAAAGTACGCATGGGACACAGGGAGTTGAAAGAGCCGCCAGCAAATTAGAATGTGACACATGTCACAAGGGGAGGCGCAGTAAAAATTTTTGACTAAGTGTTTTTGGTCGAGTTTTTAAAGGGAGCGAGTTGGAGCGTTAGCCCGAGCCAATAAAAAGAGGACGCGTGTCCTAAGGAGAAGGGGAGTACGGAGCTCGGGGAGGACTTGGAGAATTTGGCAAAAGTTTTGGCCAAAAAACTAAAAGGTAAAAGATGCCCCCACACCCCTGTCAACCAACCAAAGCATGCCACGTGTCCCAAGTGGCGGGGCACGGGGGAAAAAATGGAAAATTTTCCAAAGGGTTAAAAAGGTTGAAATTTCAAAGGAAAGCCCGCGGAAAGGTGGAGGAGAGAGAATTGCTCAGCGAACTAGCACCTGACACGTGGCATCTGACTGGCGGAGCGCGGAAAATTTTTAAAAAATTTCCAAAGTGCAAAAAGGTCAAAATTTAAAATTTTTTGCTCGACATCCATTTTTTGGGTTGTTTTGCCCTAAAACTTCAGACTTTCATATCTTTTGATCCAGAGCTCAGATTTGCACATTATTTACATCATTGGAAAGCTTATGAAATTATCTACATGGTTACATGGTAAATTTTGAATTTTATTTTAGTTTTAAGAGAGAAAATTCAAAGAAAAGCTCTGGTACATGTCCATGGGCAGAAATGACATTTCAGCGACCAAATTTAATGCAGGATGGGTCGCATTCTCCTCCAATTTGGTCAAAAATGATAGGGTATGGGTTTGTAAGGTCCCCCATGCCGATTTAATGCATTTGCTAGTCAATGAGGAATGGGCTCCCACATTTTTTACGTGTTCCTCTCTCCTGGGCTCGACCCATGCAATGTAAAAGCCAGATTTGGCTCATTTTCAAAAGGGTGGAACACTTTTTTGGCATAAGAAAACTTCTTCTTTCACCTCCAGCAAGTGATTGTTGCAAGAATCAGACCTCTTCAAAGATTGTAACAGGTTTTCTACCTCTCTGAGGTTGTAATGCATTTGTTTTTTGACATTGGAGATGCTAATGCAAGCTTTGTGAATGGGTTTCAGTCCTTTGTTTGTATTATTTGCTTCATTTCAGATCCTAAATTATATCTTATCATCCTGTGTATGTTTTATGTTGCAATCTTTGGTTTGTGTCTATTTGCATGACAAAAATATTCACCACTCCTTTTGGTGCATCACCATCTTTAGTTAGTTTCAATTTTTGCATTTCTATCCCTGTCTGCTTGCAATTTAGAGTAGGATTAGGATCTGAACCTCTGTAGTTGTGTAAATGTAGATCTAAATCAGAGGATTTTGAGGAACCAGCCTCTAATATAGAGATTACTCTCTTAGTTTCACAAGTACCACACTTGGAGAGAGGTTTCCATGTTGTGCAATCACACTGGATGCCTAAGACATCATTTAGAACCTTGATTTGCATCCAGGGGTGCTGTGATTTTTCACTAACAGTTTTGGCATGCCCGGTGGGACACTAGAGGTTTCATTTTTATTGCAGCAAAGCTGATGTGCATCTGCTGCAATTTTCTTGCTTAAAAAGAGCTATTATTTGCATATCTGGTGACTCGAAGGGGAAGAATCAACCGGTTTAAGTAGTGCAGATTTGAAAACTCATGAGAAGAGTCACCACAAGGTCAAGAGTTGGAGAAGAAGAAGTGTTGTTTGAATATCTACAATTATCCCCAAGAATAAGGCAAAGAGGAAGAAGGATTCAAAGGTCTCCATCTCCACCAAAAAGAACCCTCTCAACTCCTCCACCTGGTAGGCCTTTCATTCAGTCAACAAGGGTTTTAAGACCAATTAGAATGGCACAAAACAACCCCTATGTCAACTTCACAGGCAGCAGCCCACTTGCCCTCAATGTGCAACATCCAATTCCTATTACAGCCTTGAAGAACATTCCCTACTTCACTGGAGAAAATCAGACTACCCCAGGTGATCATGTTAAAGACATTGCCAACCTTTGTGCAATCCATGAAATCAATGAGATGCAAGTGGCTGTCAAGTTACTGGCATCTTCATTCAAGGGTAAAGCATTGCAATGGTTTAGGAGCCTTGGAGCTGGTTCTATCAAAAATTGGAATCAGCTGTGTATAGCACTTCATGAGCAATTTGGAGAAAAGGGAGACAACTTATCTCTTTTAGAGCAGCTAAAAACTATCAACAGAGCTCCCAATGAGCAGCTGACCAATTTCAACTTTAGATTTCAAAAGACTTGGGAGAGAATTCCATTGGCAGTCAGGCCAACAGCAGAAGGTGCTTTTCTCTACTATCTCAAAGCTCTAAATTCTGATATTTCTATGTTAATTCAGTCCATGGGAGGCATAACTATCCCTATGGCTTATAGCATTGCCATTAGGGCTGAAAATTGTTTGATCCAAGCTGGCAAACTTGCCCCTAGACCTCCCATGCCATTGTTTCCAAGTTTAGAGAGTCCAAACACCAATCAAGCACCTAATTTGGCTCCTTCTCCCACTCTTAGAAATTAGAGTTCAAATGAAGCTTCCACTTCATCTCCAAGTTCCCCGAATGAGCTTCAAGAAGTCATGAAACAATTGCAAAACCTAGGCAATGAGCTGGTTACTCTCAAAAGGCAGTAGGCCCAAGGTTTTAGACCTTTTTATCAACCCCAAGCTTAGCCTAATAGGCAGCCATACCAACCAAAAAGGCCACCTAATATAGTTGCAAATATTAATCACACAAGGCCTCCTGCCAATAGACCATTTCAGCCCTATAATCCAAATGCCATATCTGCCTCTAAGGCATTGGTGCCAACAAAAAACAACATTGCCCAGGAGTATGATTGGTGTTTTCCATGCAACAAGCCTCATAACCAATCCATGTGCTTCAATGGTCTTTGAATCAAGCACTAATGGTGACAACTACTGGTGTGGAGGGTGAGGGTAGTCAAGGAAACTGCCAACAACAAGAAACATTCCAACAGCAATCAGCCCCAAATGAAACCACATTGGTAAACTGGCAAGCAGAAGATTTATGTGGCATGAAACAAGCAGTTTCTCAAGGTGTTGCAGCCAACACAAGGTCAAAAAGAAGGAATTTGTGTGAAGAAAAACCATTAGCCCCAACCAATCCACGACCTTCTATGGTTCCAAAAGTGGTTGGCAAACAAAATCCGGTTGTAAATGCACAAGGGCAGCCAAGAACAGCCCCTAGGCCAACTCAAATACCAGTTGTTGCTGCCCACAGTGCAAGGAGTGAATGTGAAAACCAAGGGACAGCAAAGAGATCCTTCATCACCATTCAGTATCATTGATCAAGATGAAGAAGACAAATGTTAATATATCAATGTGGGGAATCCCTATCTATCCCAGGCCAAAGAGATCTGCTACAAGCTTCCATGAAGGACTGGCCAACTTCGAATCAGCAAGTTCAAATACAAGACAATGAAGTGCTTACAAATGTTGCCCAGCCTAAGGGAAATCATGGAGGACAGCAAGGTAAAATGTTGAAACCCCCTCCTTTCTATGTTTCATTGATCATTGGGAATCAGCTAGTGCACAATTGCATGATAGACTCCGGGGCAAGTAGCTCAGTAATGCCTAAACAAATAGCTGATCAGCTAGGGCTCCAGTATGAAACTATATCCAAAGGGGTAGTACAGCTGGATGGGACAGTAGTAACAACAGTTGGGATGATTAGAAACTTGAGTCTTACCTTGCATGCATGTCCAAATGTTGTTGTTTTACAAGATGTATCAGTCATAGACCTTCCACCACTCTTTGCCCTATGCTTGTCAAGGGACTTCACAGCAAAGATTGGGGGATATTTGTCTACTGATTGGTCACACATGCTGTTCAGAACGAGGTATGGAACTAAGGCTACAATCAGGTCAGAACCTATTACAAACTTCCATATTGATTCCTTACACTCCAAGTCAGATTAATTCCAATTTCTCAGCATTTGATCAAGAAGATCACCCAAGCACTAATGAAGCTGACACTTAGGTTGGAAGCATCCCGGATCTAACTCTTGATGAATGGGAAAACAAGATACATACATTTCATCCTTATCAAGAAGTGGAAGAATCTAAGCTAGGGGTCTATTGCATACACGAAGAAAATCAGCCTATTCCTAGCATCACCAAGCCAAACCACAAAGATGACAATGAGGTATGGCAGTTGTTTTTTGATGGATTAAGGAGTAGACAAGGTGCAGCAGGTGGAGCTATGCGTGTTTCACCTCAAGGAATAATTACTATTCTAATTTTAGATTTTAGTTTGCATGCTCCAATAACACTATTGAATATGAAGCCTTGGTGCAAGGGATGCATTGGGCAATCAAGAAGAAAATAAGGAACCTGCAAGTCTTTGGGGATAGTGAATTGATTGTGAATCAGGTCAAGGGATAGCATGCTGCCAAGAATGATCTACTCAAGTGCTACAAGAACAGGGTGTGGGACCTCATGGAAGATTTTGAGGGTTTTGGCATCGAATCCATTCCTAGGAAGGAGAATCAAGCTGCTGACAGGCTTGTAGCAGTAGGAGCAAGCTTTGACATTGTGAAAAGCATTCAACAAGACAAGGTACAGCCAAACATCCACGTGATTGTGAGGCCTTCGGTGCCAGCTAACAATGTCATTTGGTAAGTGTTTGAAAATGACCAGCAAATCATCCATTTCTTGCAAGAAGAAGTTGAGTTCTCAGCCAAGAATCAAGAAAGATTGGAACAGCAGTATGGTGACCAAGTGGTACAACTGAGAACTAACAAGCTGCCCAAGGGACTTATCCACTTTGGAGTCCATTTTTAACCCCAATGATCAGTTTAGAAAGGAGAAAGCAAACATTCAGGTCAAGAGAGAGGATTCAGTATCCATCTTGGTAGAAGAGAACAAACCATTGCAAATTTGAAGGATGACAACTGAAAAAGAAAGGTATGAGTTCATACAGCTGTGTCAAGAGCTCCCTGACATGTTTGCTTGGAGCTATGAAGACTTGAAAGGTTTCAATCCCAACTTAGCTTAGCATACCATCGAATTGGATCTAAATACTAAGCCTGTCAGGTAGAAACAAAGACCAGTCAATCCACACATAGAGCCTCTCATGAGGAAGGAATTGGACAAGCTGATTGAGTCAAGGATCATATTCCTAATCAAGCATTCTAGTTGGGTTGCCAACTTAGTTCCAGTCAGAAAGAAGAGTGGAGAGATCAGATTGTGTGTTGACTTCAGAGACTTGAATAGAGCCTCTCTCAAGGACCATTACCCACTCCCTTCCATGGAGAAAATCTTGCAAGTTGTGGCTGGCTTCGAGAGGTTTTCACTACTTGATGGCTACTCAGGCTACAATCAGATTATGGTGAAGGAAGAGGACCAGTTCAAGACAACCTTCACAACCAAATGGGGAACTTTTACATATAGTAAAATGCTATTTGGGTTGTCCAACACTGGTGCTACCTTCCAAAGGGCAATGGACATGGCATTCAAAGGTTTGATTAACAATGTGGTGCTCATTTACCTTGATGATATCACTGTTTTTTCCAAAAATGCAGCAGACCACCTCTCTCATTTGAGACAATTCTTCACGAGGTACAGGAGATTTGGAGTGTCTTTGAATCCTAAGAAGTGTATCTTTCTTGCACATGAAGGAAACCTCCTTGGCCATATTGTCTCCAAAGAAGGATTAGTAATTGATCCAGAGAGGGTTGAAGCCATAAGAGCACTACCATTACTAAGCCACAAGAAAGCCCTTCAGAGTTTCTTGGCAAGGATAAATTTTTTTTGGAGGTTTGTCCCAGATTTTGCAGCCCTTGTCAAGCCCATCACCAAAATGTTAAAGAAGAGCATGGATTTCAAGTGGACAGTAGAAGGCAAGGGGAGTTTTGAAGCAATCAAAGAAGCTATCTCTCAAGCACCAACTCTCATCAACCCAGACTTCTCCAAGGATTTCATCCTCTATGCATTTGAAGGTAATGACACTATTTCTGCCATTTTGGTATAGCAGAACAAGGATAATGATGAGCAGCCAATTGCCTTCTTCAACCGGAGCCTAGATGACTATGAGGTGAGGTACTCTTTTATTGAGAAGCATTTGTTGGTAGTAATCAGAAGCTTGAAGAAATTCAAGCATTTAATCTCAAACAACAAGGTCCAGTTGCTAGTCTCACACGCTGGGGTTAAGGACTTCCTCCTCAACAAGGATTTGAATGAGAAAAGGGCAGGTTGGATCACCTGTGTCATGGAGTATGACATTGAGATCAAGATTACCAAGCTAGTAAGAGGGAAAGGATTGTGTGAGCAGCTGGTTTTGGGGAAGCAAAGAGAAGTATGCAATGAAGAAGAGGCTGTTTTGACAGTCTAGGACAGCCATGAGCCAAGTGGCAATCAAGAAGAAGACAATGCTGCCCCCAATCCTTGTTGGACCCAAGGCATAATACACTTCCTAGGCACAAGCCTATGCCCTCTGGAGATGAACAAGACCCAAAGGAGACACTTCAAATTGCAGGTTGTCCCGTATGCCATTGTTGATGGAGTTTTGTTCAAGAAAGATGTGAATGGAGTGCTGCTGAGATGCATTAGTACAAATCAGATTCAAAGGGTATTGGAAGAGTTCCATGGTGGACCAGTTGGTGGTCATTTTGCACCAAGAGTGACAACTCTAAAAATCATGAAGGCTGGTTATTATTGGCCTAAAATCTTTAGTGATTGCTAGTCATGGATCAAGAGGTGTAAGAATTGTGCATTCTTCACAGGAAAAGAGAGACTTGCTGCCCTTCCATTACATCCAATCTCAGTTGACCAGCCATTCATGCAATGGGGTTTGGACTTCATTGGAGTCATTAATCCCAATTCAAGCCAAGGGCACAAATAGATTTTGACAGGTACGGACTACTTCACCAGATGGACAGAAGCAGTAGCACTCAAAGAGGCAAATGAGTCTAGCATCTTAGACTTTTATGAGGGGATAACAACCAGATTTGGTATACCTGCTACAATAATCTCTGATAATGCATTAGCATTCATTAGATCTAAGGTGACTGAGTGGGCTGTCAAGAATGGCATCTACCTAAGCACTTCATGAAACTATTACGCTCAAGGTAATGGCCATGATGAGTCTACAAAAAAGAACTTGTTGAGGATCATTAGGAGGACTCTTGATGAGAATCAAAGGTCTTGGCATACCAAACTGAAATCAGCCTTATGGGCTAATAGGATAACTCCCAAAAGATCCACAGGTAACTCTCCATTCAAACTTGTCTATAGAAGAGAGGCAATCTTGCTCATGTCACTTGAGTTGCCAATATTAGAACTCATGAAGCAGCTGGAGTTGCAAGAGTTTGAGCCCATGGAGGTGAGGTATGCAGAGTTGATGGAGCTGCAAGAGATCAGAAATCAGGCATCCCAAGCAATGGAAAAGGATCAAGCTTTGATCAAGAAGACCTTCGATAGAAAGGCCAAGGATAGATCTTTTTAGGTTGGAGATCTAGTGTTGAAATGGGATGTGGATAGAGAAAAACTGGGAAGGAATTCAAAATTTGATGCCCTTTGGAGTGGCCCATACATGGTCAAGAAGTGTAAGAATAGCAATGCTTTCCAATTGGCCTCATTGGATGGTGAAGAACTGCAGATTCTAGTCAATGGAATCTATCTCAAGCGTTGCTTCTAGAGTGAAATTTATCACCTTGTAAATATTAGATTAGATTTTCATTCCTCCAAGTTCTTGTGCACATTGTTTTGCTGTAGGTTAGTTTTACTTTCCCTAAGTGCTTTGGCACAGCTTCCTATCCATGGAGATGTTTTACAGTCCTTGCTTCCATCATGTGATATTCCATCTTCCTTCCTGCACATTCTAAGTCAGTTGAGATTCTAAACAGAATATTTGATGACTCCATGCCCAATGGACTACTTCAGGCAACTGGTAACTTCATCCAGTAGGCAGATGACCTCGTCGAGTCACCAAATTGTCATCCAAAATTCACCCCCAGGGTAAATTTTGATAACATGCATCTGAGGTTCGTTGTACCAAGCTTGGGGCAAAAAATCATGAAAACCGGCTAAGTCCTAGTCCAGGCAGTCCTTGGGACAGTTGGGATGTCGGGGCGCGAACCGGCCGAAAGCCGCCAGGCAGTCCATGAAGCAATTGGGACGTTGGGACATGCGAGACGCGAAAGGGCAAAGCATCCGAAAGAAGGAAAAAATCACCAAGTTTTTTTTGGGACATATAGGCCAAAAGTACATGAACCGGCTGAAAATCCGAAAGACAGTCCATTTCGGGCTGGCCGGAGAAATTTATCCCAGACAGTCCGGGACAGTTGGGCTAAAGGTACGCGCGGGACGCAAAAATCTGATAGAGCTGAGAGCAAATGGAATCTTGCCATGTGTCTTTGCCGCAAAGAGGGACAAGGAAGCTTGAATCAGGTGGTTCGGAGAAATTTGTCCCAGGCAGTTTGGGACATCCGGGCCAAAAGTACGCGAGGGACGTGGGGAGCCGAAAGAGCCGCCAACAAATCAGAATGGGATGCATGTCCTAAGGAGAAGGGGAGTGCGGACCTCAGGGAGGACTTGGAGAATTTGGCAAAAGTTTTGGTCAAAAAACTAAAAGGTAAAAGATGCCCCCGCACCCCTGTCAACTAACCAAAGCGTGCCACGTGTCCCAAGTGGCAAGGCACGGGGGAAAAATGGAAAATTTTCCAAAGAGTTAAAAAGGTCAAAATTTCAAAGGAAAGCCCGCGGAAAGGTGGAGGAGAGGGAATTGCTCAGTGAACCAGCACTTGACACGTGGCATCCAACTGGCAGAGCACGGAAATTTTTTAAAAAAATTTCCAAAATGCAAAAAGGTCAAAATTTAAAATTTTTGCCCGACATCCATTTTTTTGGTCATTTTACCCTAAAACTTCAGACCTTCATATCTTTTGATCCAGAGCTTGGATTTGCATGTTCTTCATATCATTGGAAATATTTTGAAATTCTCTACAAGATTCCATGGTCAATATCTAATTTTGGTTCAGTTTGAAGAGAGAAAATTCAAAGACGGCTCTGATATGTGTCCATGGGCAGAAATGACCTTTCAGTGACCAAATTTAATGTAGGATGGGTCGCATTCTCCTCCAATTCAGTAAAAAATAATAGGGTATGGGTTTGTAAGGTCCCCCATGCTGATGTAATGCATTTGTAGTCAATGAGGAATGGGCTCCCACATTTTGTACATTTTCTCTCTCCTGGGCTCGACCTATGCAATGTAAAAGCTAGATTTGGCTCATTTCAAAAGGGTGGAACATTTTTTGGCATAAAAAAACTTCTTCTTTCACCTCTAACAAGTGATTGTTGCAAGAATCAGACCTCTTCAAAGATTATAACAGGTTTTCTACCTCTCGGGGGTTGTAATGCAGTGGTTTTGACATTGGAGATGATAATGCAAGCTTTGTGAATGGGTTTCAGTCCTTTGTTTGTATTATTTGCTTCATTTCAGATCCTAAATTATATCTTATCAGCCTATGTATGTTTTATGTTGCAATCTTTGGTTTGTGTCTATTTGCATGACAAAAATATTCACCACTCCTTTTGGTGCATCACTATCTTTAGTTAGTTTCAATTTTTACATTTCTATCCCTGTCTCCTTGCAATTTAGATTAAGATTAGGATCTGAACCTCTGTAGTTGTGCAAATATAGATATAAATCAGAGGAGTTTGAGGAACCAGCCTCTAATCTAGAGATTCCTCTCTCAGTTTCACAAGTCCCACACTTGGAGAGAGGTTTCCATGTTGTGCAATCACACTGGATTCCTAAGACATCATTTAGAACCTTGATTTACATCCAGGGGTGCTGTGATTTTTCACTAACAGGCTTGCATTCACTTATAACACATATTTTATTCATGACCACTACCCCCACAAAAAAAGCATGAAAGGATAGACTTATTCTCGGATTTAAAAGACTCCTTGTGTTTAGAGTTTTTTCTTTAGGTTTAGGAGAATTTTATGGTGGAGAAGGGGTGTATTTGATTTTAATTTTTGGTTTTCCCTTTCATTTAGGATTATATATAACTAATTCCTTTTGAGAGGTTAAAGACTCAAGGTGAGACAATTTGAATTATTTCCTAGTAAGTCTTACACAAAATGTTTCTAAGTCAGGCATTTTGAATTTGTCACCTAAGGCATCCATGCTAGAGAAAAAGGTCAAAGAAATTTTTTTAAATGGTCCTCTTAACTTGGATAGAATCAAGTAAACACACTCTTCATCTTTCTTATCTCTTCCACTCCCCTTCAACTGTGTCAACAAATGCTTGAACTTGGTAATATAGTCTATAATTATTGGAAAATCTTTAGGATCAAGAGAGGTGATCTCAATGTCAAGTTGCATGGCTATCATATGATCCACCTTACCAAATAAATCCTCTAATTTCTCCCATATTTTGAAAGGAGAGTCACATTTTTCCAAATGGAACAAAATACTGTCACTTTCATAAGTTCCTATCAAACCCATACACTCATCACATTTGCACTGGTACTAAAATTTCTCATATTCTCTAGTGAACACTGATTGTTCTGAAGAAGTTAAATCCCATAACCCTTTCAACGTAATTATTGTTTCCATTATTGGTTTCCATGTATGGTAATTATGTGTGGTTAATGGCTCAACATGATCTAATGCAGAAGTAGACACCATCCTCAAAAAATCACTAAAATAAATACAAGAAGCAAACAATGCAACAAGACCCCCAAACAATGCAACAAGATTCCCCCCTAGATTTTGGAACTTTATAATGAGTGTGTGTTACAATATGACGCTTTATAATTATAGTACAAATCTCAAAATAAATATTTCCAATGGAAAGAGCATAAAAAACAAGCACTTTTGCTAAAAATGAAACTCAAAACCGAGGTACCGATCAAAAGATACAAGATTTTAAATAGTATGATCTACTATTTATTTTAGTTGCCACTAAAACACAATAAAATGCTCTTACCTTCACCATAAAAATAAAATTAAAGGGGACTGGAGTTAATCATCTACTAGTAGGAATGACAAACTTTAAGCCCTCATATGACCATGAGCTAAATACAATAAAGGTAAATAAAATACCTAGGTGAACATGAGCTAAGGTAAATACCTACTCTAACATTTAAAGTAGTGGTAGCTTGTTTACCTTTCCCTTTCCACTTACCTTTGTTACTTGTTTTCCCATGTTCTTTCTTTTGCTGATTTGTTGACTTATTTTCCCTTGGCTCTGCTTTTCCTTGTTTCTTTTCATCATCTATATAGTATGCCTACACATATGCATTTTTGAGATCTTTGGTCTTCATGGAGATGAATTTTCTTTGAATGTGAGTGTGAAGTCCTCCCAAGTACTTAGTCAAAATATCCTTATCCTCCAAGTACATGTTTAGCAACATGGCCTACCTTCAAAACTTTGTAGCATATTCCTACACACTTTGACCACTGCTCTATCTAAAATAATGTCATTTAATCATTTGGACAGTCTTATGGCTAATAGGATAGAAGTTATCTCTAAGTAATTCTTTAAATTCTTGCCAAGATTTCACAATAGGACATTTCTTCTTTTCACAAGTGGCTAGATGGGTTTCCCACCAAACTAGAGCATGTCACTCCATTTTGAGATGTGCAAAGGTGATCCTTTGTGCCTCAGTAACATTATGGATGCTAAAGTAGAATTATAATTGTTTTAACCATTTATCAAGTAATTCTACATCTACTTGTCCTTCAAAGATTTTAATTTTAACTTTTTTTCAACTTTAAAATGAGCATGATCAAATTTTACCTTCTCTCTTTCCATTGAAGTCTCTTCTTTACACTCTTCCCCATATTCTTCCTCATTTTGGATCCTCCCTTTGCCAAATTTTTGGCTAAGCCTCAAACCACTGAGTCCATGGAGTCTTGTTTAACAAAAGTTGTCTTTCGTAAATCTGCAAGTTCTTCTTATCTTCTAAACATCCTATCCATCATGGTCTCCAACATCTCAATTCTACAGACCAAGTTCTCTTCCTGCATTTGTACCCAAATTCTCTATTTCCACTTCCTTGTAGAAATATATAGATTGCAAGGTAAAGCCTCTTCACCTTTAGATCTTGTTACTGTCATATTTTTATACTTTCAAATAGAAAATGACAGTTGAGCTAGTGATTGAATTGTTTATGCCTTAGAACTGAAATTTGCAAAGGGAAATTAATTAACACATATACATACACCAAGGATTTTTATCCTGGAAACCTCCACAAGAGGAAAACAAGTTAGGAAGGGTAACTAACTCTTTCTTCCCTTTTTACTTTATTGGCCAATTCAAAATATCAGAGATACATACTTTACAATAAGTGAGAAAGGAAATTGACAATGTCTCACACTTCCTCCCAACTACTTGACTATTTTGTTCTCAAAATATTTATTCTACAAACTCAATTGCAACACTTTAGAAATTTTGCACTTACTCCCATGAAGTCTCTTGCTTCCTATAATAAAAAATATCCTTCCTACATGTATTTATAGCCTTTCTCATGTCCTCCTATGCACTAGAGGATGGGAAAGGTCATGGAGGAGAAGAGACACATACAACCTTTCTAATTTTGGGACTATTTGTTTCAAATTTTATTTTCTATCCTAAAGTGATAGGATTGATGCCCGATATAGATTGGAGGTTGCAAGACTACCTCACTGGTTGGGCAGTGGTTACAGGACTACCTCCCTAGTTGGGAGGTGGTTCAGTAACTTCCTCTCTTCAGAAAGTGGTGGTTCTGTTAACATATAGCCAAAACCTCTGTTTCTTCATTTTCCTTCTTTGTTACTTGTTGAGATGATGAAGTAGAATCATTTTGGATCCCTATGTATCAATATAAAATTATCCTTTTCTCTTGTGTGAATAAAGAAAAAATTCTTGTTCCATTCCAAAAAAAATGAAGACCCTTTCCTTTGTATTCATAATTTTGGTGCTTCACATATTTATCATGCCCAAAACATACACTATGTTTTGCAAAATTCCCTTTCATATCCACCCTAAGAATTACACATCTCTCTAAAGTATTATCATAGAGCTTTGAGGAACTCTAGTATTTCACATGTTGTCTAAGCCCTATACCTAACACTCACTAAAAGAAGTTACCATACAGTGTTGGTAGAATAGGATGTTTTCTTTCTTGATCGAGAGGAGGAACTAAAAAGACTAGGTTATGTTTTGGAGGATCATATGGCTTCTACAAATGATAAAATCATAACTCTTGATCCCAAATAATATATGCCTAAGAATGAAACTAATCAAAAACCCTTTTCTTATATCTCATATCAAACCAGTTTCACCAAGGAGGACAATTTCATAATAGTTGAAGATCGGTCTGATTATGGTTAGGAGGATCGGTAGGTTCAAAATGTGTAAAGAGATGAGATAAATATAAATATAAAGTAAACATTTGCAAGTGAAAATTAGATTGGAATTGGAGGGGAATACAAATTGTTTTTAAAAAATAATGGCATCTAAGGCCTTGAGGAAGAATTTATGCAAAGGGAGCAAGAAGTTTTAATTAAGTGTAATGATCCCGATTGCCTTACATGTTTGGAGCTTACTTCACTTTTAGAGGATTACAATGATATGGAAAGAACATCTTTAGATGTTTTAATTGATCAGATAAAGCTTCATGGTGAGGATATGGATATTTAGTTTGAGTTATTAAGCTTCTTATTTGAAGAGGAAGATGAAGGGAATAAGAATCCAAAGGTGAAAAATATATTTTCACAAGAAGTAGCAAGAAAAATCTCAAAGAATCTTACAAACATTATCAATGGGGAAAGTGCCTCTACTAGCTCCATCCTTAGAGCTAAGAATGAAGACAATGGGAAAATCAAAAGGATAATTCAATTCATTTCCAAGGCCACATGCCTAATCAGACACTTGGCTAGTTTAGATCCAAAGTTAGAGTTACAACCAATCATGTTTATTTTAGAGCATGAGGGAGAGATACAAGGTTTTTAAGATTAAAAACACATCTCAAAGCCTAGTGAAGATTAGAAAGATGTAATTTTTCTCTTTTAATATATCAATGAGAAGGGAAATCAGTTTGAGGACAGTTTTCCGCTCTCATTAGAGACCATGTTTATTGTCACACTAATCACATGGTCCAATTTTGTAAGGAAAGGAATATATTTTTCCCAACCAATTGCTAATTTTAAAATCTTTCTTTTCATTTGGTTAGAGTAGAGTAGATGAGGTGTGTTTATTGTAGAATACGTTCTTGTGCACACTTTGCATGTCTCCATTTGCAGTATATATGATTTTTCATGTTTTTACATAGTTTTTGGGCCCTTTTTTTTTGCAAATTCTAGTTTAGATATATTTTCATGGTGAAAATTATAATATTTTGTGGTAGTTTTCAAGCTTTATTTAAATCTCCAAAATATTAGCTTCAAATCAGTTCTAATTTTATGTGGGTTCGGGGATAGATTAAAGGCTTAAGATTAATTTTATTCAAAGTTATTCTTGACTCCATTCCTAATGGATTATTCAAGGCTATTATTCTTCATCACCTAATAGGAATATGTCACTTGGAAGTTGCTAAAATGTTGACCAAAATGAGCACACACTTCATTTTGGGAAACTAGTACCGTTTTCCCCTTAAGTGCTTTATTTTTTTATTTTTCACATATTTTATGTACTTGAGAATCCCATAAAGAATGTTAAATTGATTGGAAATCTTCCCTTTTCCCCAAAAAATCCATCAAATTTTTCATATTTTGCATACTTAGGGCGTTGGCAACTTTTTTGTAGTTTTGCATATATTAGGCCATGGGAATTTTTTCGCAATTATGCATATTTTAGGATTTGGGAGATTTTTTGCAATTGTGCATATTTCAAGCCATAGGGGCTGCTACACACATTAAAAATTTTCATTTATACAATTTTACAGTTTTTATTTCTATATTTTTGGGCCTTGGGGACAACTTCACACGTTCACACTTCGTAGTTTTGCATTTTGCATATTTGTATTTTTGCCACCTCATGTGTAAATCAATGTACCATCTTCAAATTATCATAATTTTTGATCTAGATCATAAAATGAGACAAAATTTATACCATTGTAAAGGTATTGAAGAGTATTATTTGATGGAATATGTTTTGGACCACAAAACTATATTTTTGGGAAGGAATTGAAAAACAACTCGTGGTTGTTTTCGGGTATGGGCTCTGTAAAATTTAATGATCCCCATGTTGGTTCTTAAACTTTTAATCTTGATTGGTCCTTAGTGTTTGAAGAAGTTAGTGTTATTCTTAAGTTCAAATTTACTCTCTCCCCTTTTTTTTATATATATTTAACTCATTTTTTATTGTAATGTATCCTTCTCTATTTTTTCAAAGGCATCATGTCAAAAATGGTGTCCCAAATAAATTTGAATTGTAGGCTTGCATTTTAGAGCTTGCATCTGGTTTTGTCTCTTTCCTCTCTACTTTCTCATTTTATTTTGTGTATGAGTTGTATTTACAGGATTTCCTTTTATTTGTGTTTTGTAATGTGTGGATTGAGTAGATTTTCTTGTTTTGGGTTTGTGGAACACTTGTCTACCCTCTCCTTCATTTCCTTCTCATTTATCCCTCATGTATATTAATCCACCCTTTTCTTGGTGTTATCACTTCTTTCATAGCTTAGGATCTCATTTCCATGTATCTCTCTCTTCCAGGTCCCTGTGAATGCTTATATTAGGCTTAGATAGTTTTACTTTCAGTTGTAGGAGTATTTTTAGCATTAATATAGGTAGAGGAAATAACCTTCTCTTGAGGTATGTCTCAATTTTCAAATCCCACACTTGGAGATAGTCCCATGTCAGCCCAAAATTTTGATCTATCATGATCATATCTAGGGTGAAATTTTGATTGACAAAAAAATGCACAAGTTAGTTAGTAGGTTCATCTACCACACACATAGTATTCCACCAAGGATGGATCTATAAGTTCATTTTACTAGAGTACATGTGGGACTCCCACATATAGAGAGTCACCAAGATGTTACATTTATTGGGCCCATGATCATTATTTTTTTCTATCCGCACAAATCCTCTTTTGTTGATAGACAAAAATAACCTATATTTGAGCATAGTATAGTAGATGTGGGATGTGCTCACCATGTTTATGTTGCAGTAGATAAATACTAAAATGAGCACCAAGCCATGATTATTGATACCACATGTATTATCAAGGGTAGTTTTTAATCAATTCTATTTGACTCTAGAGCTTCTGATTTGTTTATTTTACCATATGTAGTGGACCAGTGTGGGCTAGTGAATTCTAAGCATTTAGATAGATGATAGGTTAAGTTGGATACTAAGGCCAAAATCACAGTTGACACTTATGTATAGAGTGTCACACTTTATTTGGGTGTGTTCTCCACTACTTTAGACCTCTATTTTTTATCTTTATGATCCCACAATATATTTTTGGTCATGGGTTGGATTAATTCTCATCATGCCAAGATTGATTGTTAGAATAATATTATTGACTTTGGATGACTTGGGTAGTTTAGTTGTGATTTCTAGTATTCAGAGGCCTATCTCCTTATATATGATCTCTACCATGCAGTTCAAGTGAAACATGTATAAGGGTTGTCATATGTATTTCATCATGATTAGTGATCAGTCTTAGTATGTTCCATCTAGTTAACCTCTCGACAAACACCCTATTTTGAGCAAGTTTGTTGATGTCTTTCCTAGTGAGATTCATGGTTTACCATGACACAGAGATGTGGATTTCACAATTGACGTGGTACTAGGTGTAGCTCTAGTTTCTTAAGCACCATATAAGATGATGAATCCTGAGCTTCATGAGCTCAAGATTCAGTTAGAAGAGTTGCTAGAGAAGGGTCTTGTTTTCCCTAGTGTGTCTTCTTGGGGTGAACCTATGCAATTTTTGAAGAAGAAGGATGGATCCCTTTATTTTTGTGTCGATTTCAGGAAGCTAAACAAGGTAACAGTGAAGAATTGTTATCCCCTTTTGAGGATATATAATTTATTTTAGCAGATGTGGGGATCAAAAATTTTCTTCAAGGTTTATCGTAATTCAGGGTATCATCAGTTATGGATTGTAGAAGAATATATCCACAAGACAACCTTCTATGCTCATTATGGACACTATAGGTTCACCATGGTCCCGTTTGGTTTAACTAATGCACCATGATCCTCATGAATGGGGTTTTAAAGACATATTTAGATCGGCTTGTTTTAATATTTCTTGATGATATTATGATATATTCTTGATCAGAGGAGGAGAACGAGGAGCATTTGAGATAGGTTCTATAGGTTCTGAGGTAGAATAAGTTTTTTGGGAATTTAGAGAAGCGTTCCTTCATCAAGATAGATATACATTATAAGGGAAACATCATCTCTAGTGAGGGTATCTATGTATAACCCTAAAATATTCATGTCATCTTAGATTGGCTAGGACACACTATAATGATAGAGGTTAGGAGCTTCATGGGGTTGGAAGGCTATTATCACATATTTGTACATGAGTTATCTAGGATTTCTCACCATATCACTTCCCTTTAGTGCAAATGGAAGAAGTTCATATGGTCTAAAAATTTCGAACATGCCTTTCAATTTCTCAAGGAGAGGTTGACTAAAACACTTATTCTTGTAGTACCTAATATGTTGAGAGAGTTTTTGGTTTGCATTGATGCTTATTTGGACTGTCTTGGGGAAGTCATCATACAAGAGCAGTGTGTTATTGCTTTTGAGTCATGAAATCTCAAGGATTATGAGATTAACTATCCTACCCATGACCTTGAGCTTATAGTTGTTGTTCACCCCTGTTAGTAAAATAATGTTTTCATGTTGTAAATTATGTGTTTCCAGCAACGATCACAAGGCTAACCTACTTCTTGGCTATGGGGAGGTTGTCATTATTAAATGTAAACTATCTTAATTATTTGGGGTGGAAAATATGTCATGGATCACATTGAAACACTTCACTGAGCCTGTGGAAAATTTCTTATATGGATTAGAAAGGAGGAATTCGTAGTGATGAGGGATAAATGAGATTTGGGGAAATTAAGAAAGAGAGGGTTATTATTGTGAGTACAAACTAGTAGAGTTCACACATAATAACCAGAGTAGTTCGACATTCAATTAGAATAAAGAAAAAATGTAAGTAATTAGTAAGACTAACAAACTAGAAACACATAGTTCTTTAGATTCATCAATCAAGGACACAAAGTTCCTTCTTGGTTATATAAGATCACTATGCTTGAAATTTTATAGAATAGAGAGTAGAGGAAAGCATAACCAAAGGAAATAGAATAAATACATCTCTTATTTCTTGTTTAGTGGTGATACAAAGCTCAAAAACATACAAAAAACCACAATTTCTACAAAAAATATAACTTTAAAACTCACATGGAATGGAGAAGCCATTCCTATTTATAGCATTACAAATTTTCTCTTCATCTACCCCCCACATGATTTTTCAAGTTCTTATTCCACTTGTGACTTTGCATATTCCTAGGAAGTGAGTAAATAAGTCCCCTTTTTATAAATCTAAAGGGACTATTAAAATGCAACATTAGAGAATAACTTAAGTGAAGAAGAAAAAATACCATGATTATACACAATGAAGGACTTAAAAGGGAGATGGAAGCAAGAGGGAGAAGAAGAAGATATTTGATAAAAAAAATTATGAAGAAGCCTCCTTTGATTAAGAATCAACTCTAGTTGTCTTCTGGGAAATATGCCCAATGATGAATTATGTTCTCTTGACCTCCTTACTGAATCAAGACACTGCAAAGGCTACCTTCTCAGAATGTGGTATGTGCACATGTTCCAAATTACTGATCCAAGTCTCTAGAATTATACCAAGCTTTCTACACTGTGTGAACCAATTCTCAAGATATTTTGTATTATTATAAATATAACTTCTAATCCCTATGATATATTCTAGAGTATTTTCATTGAATAAAGAGGGTTCTCCTACAACTATCTGGACCAACTCTTGAAAGGAAATCAAGATTATTTCTGAGGATGTATTCTTGTTGAGAGAAGATCTTCCCATCTTCTAGACACTTTTTGACAATCCAATCTGAGATCTCAAATACATTTTCTTCACATGACTCAAGCTTAGAAATGGCATCATTCAGCACATCACACCTTGTAATCATTGTGTGGGACCAAATGGGGGATAATCTCTGAGAAATAGATGAAAACATATTATGATTCACTAAGAATTAAGAGTCAAGAAAGGACATCTCAGAGAATAATGGGAGAAGAGTTTCCCAAATGGCATTTTCCTTCTTAATCTATCTCTTAATATCTTTTATCTTTGACATAGTAGCTGAGACATATTGACATAGTGTAAACAACTTAGAAAAAAATTTCTTCCCATTTTCAAAAATCATGTCCACCATTTATCATTGGCTCTTCTATGCATGGTGAACACCTGAGATATTTTGATTATCTGGGAATAAAAGCTAAAAAATGGGAGATTTTTCTTCAATCAGAGAAAAGGATGATGATATTAGGTTAAGAAATGATTTTACTTACAAAGACAAGGTCCTAACATGATCCTCCAATTGATCAATGGTTTTCTTGTATTTCTCATTTTGTGCAAGGATCCGAGTTGAAGTCTCCTTTAATAAGTGAGTGATGCACCAGAATTAGCAAGAACTTGACAAGGTCATAACTTGAGCTCCGGGTGTCTATTTGAGTCCGTTTTTTTTTAAACCATGTGTTTTGATGAGATGAATGCAGCAGCAGCCCTCCCTACTAGTTGGGGTAAGTTTTTGACACATTTTCAGGCCCTAAATCCGCCATCTTGAGGCCAAAAATTAGGATTTAAGTTATAGTTTGGTTTTTTCCTATTTTTGAGCATTAGTTAATTATAGTCTATTAGTTGCATTATGAGTTAGAAAGTTGGAAATTCCTCTAATTTAGGGATGTATAAGATGCATGGAAATTTTTGTTCCCGTAGGATTAAGCATGAGAACTTACTAAGAATAACAGGTTCTAGTAAACTGCTAAAAATAGTAGTTTCCGCCACCTAGAGTAGATTTAGTCAGAGTTAGCTAGAGTTTACTTGGCAACTCGAGTTGGGAGTTTTTTTCCTATTTAGGAAACATTATAATTCATTATTCAAGAAAAAAATAAGGAGATCTATTTTCTTTTGGAGTTCATATTATTTGTAGTATATCTGGTTTGTTCATAATTTGGCTACCTTAGTGAGCATCACCCTTGTGTGTAGCTTGACCCAAAGATACCTTCATCATTACATAATCATTAGGTATCATTTATTTCATAGCCTTATTTACCTTTTGATGTGCCACCTCCACATATTGAGCTCTAAAAGCTTTGATGTAGAAATGGGAAGTTTTTTGTGATTTCTTACCCTTCTTGGTCCTTATGTACTTCAAGATGGCCTCAAATTCGGGTGCCACTACCTATTGCAATGTTCTTGAATCCTCTCCTAGAAATTCACTTATCCATAAGAAGGGCTCAAAAGGAGTGGAAAGGAGACTAGGAATCATATGTTCTTGGTGAGGTACCGATACTTCAATTCTCTTTCTCTTGATATAAACCTTCATTCTCATTAAGACCTTGTGAGATGAAGTGAGAGGAGATTTCCTAGGAAATGCAAGTGTTTCACCACCTTCAATGCTTGAAATCTTATTATTTTTGTACCATTATTTTGTCCTATGAATTATGGTTTTTTTAGTATCCATATTTTCAAATCCTCAAGGTCCATGTGTGCCACATCATCATATCTCACATGCGGATACTCAGTGCTAGAATGGATATTGGCTCAAATATAGTGTACTTGATCTTCATGATGGTCAGAGAAAGTGATGGAATGGGGAGATGGATATGTGTGTGAAATTTTTACTTAATCTGGATACTTACTATTTTTAGTAAGTCACACACCACCCTCAGATTCTATTTTTAGATATTTTTTCCAATTTTGTAATTTGCTAAGTTATGGTTTTAGATAATTACATAGAGGTTTCAAAATTATTGTTTTTGGTTTTCAAAACTTACTATTTTTAGTATGACTCTAATGCCAACCTACTAAAAATATAATTGTTCCTTATGAGTGTTGGATTGTTCTAAAAATTGTTTTTTATTAAGTTTTATTATGTGATTTCTTTTTTTGATAATAGATAAAAGAGGGTTGAGGGGGACCTACCCCATACAAATTTTTATAGATTAGAAGAAAATGGTGAAGGGGATGACCATTAAAACCCTCTCAGTACCACAAATCCACATAAAGAAACAACACCAGTAATTAAAATCTGAAAGGCCTAAAACATAATAACTAACAATAGAAGACAAGGAACTAACAAAAAGATCAAAATTACATATATCCTCCAAAAAGGAAACCACCATCATTCATTGTTCATTTCACCAATTATGTGCATGCATCCATTCCATTCCTTAACCAAACTAGCAATAGTTGATTTCCAAAATTTCTAATCCGGTTCAGCTATCTCCACTTTTCTACCAGACCCATCTTTTTCTTTGTTCTGCACTATTTCCATGGAGTGGATCATCTTTACTAACCAAAAGTCCATCAAGGGACAAATCATTTCTAATTATTTGGCAGATAACCTATTAGATGATGGAGAGTTAGTACACTTGAGTTTCCCCAATGAGTGTATATACTATGTAGAAATCAGACCTTGCATTGTTGTGTGTCCATTGTATACAGATATTGTCAATTTTATTATGGACCATAGATACTTTGAGGGAGAAACTTCACAACAGAGAAGACGGCTATGTTTCATAGCCACCAAATATGTAATTATAGAACAAGTGATCTATCACATAGATTTTTAGGGAATGATGCCACGGTGTGTCGATGAGGAAGAGTCTGAAAATATCCCCTATATAACCCACATCAAGGCCTGTGGAGGTAATTTTTGAGGACATGCAGCCACTAGAAAGATACACTTGATGGGTTATTTATATCCCACCCTAGGACATGACGTAGTAGAGTACATACACAAGTGCCACAAGTGTGAGGAATTCTCTCACAAGATTCATATACCTTCCCAAGATTTACATTCGATTACAACACCTTGGCCCTTTTCCACATGGGGCTTAGATTTTATAGGTAAATTCTCTCCCTCATTAATGGACAACCACAATTTTATAATTACAGCCATAGAATATTTCACAAAGTGGGTTGAGCTCATGCCTCTTATGATTGTTTTGGGGTCTGTAATTACAAATTTCATCTTAAACCATATCATTTGTAGGTATGGGGTCCCATAGATAATTATCTCCAATAATGGCACATCATTTAAAAATGAAGAGGTGCATGAGTTGTGTGAGAAATTCAAGATAAATCACCACACAACCTCTCTATACTACCCTCGGGCTAATGGACAACCTCAGGGAACTAATAAGATGTTAAAGTCCATCCTCCTAAAAACTATTAAGGAGAATGAGTGCAGATTAGCATTTAAAGCTATTTTTGGCCGTGTGGGACCTATAGAACATTAGTAAGAATGCTAACGAAAAGGGAAACCCCATATTCCTTAGTATTCAGTTTGGAAGTGGTTTTACCACTTGAAGTTGAGATACCCAGTCTCTAAGATATAATTATAAAGAATCTTAGGAGAATAGAAGGATATCGCGAAACATGACTCATTGAGCTAGAAACCCACAATGAAGCTCAACTCAGAGATGAGGTGCACCATAGAGCTTACACTGACTAGATGTGATCGACAGTACAATAAGAAGGTATATGAATATGAAATATTCATTGGAGATCTGGTATCAAGACTTGACATGCCATATAGACAAGAATACCGGTGAAGGAAGGAAATTCCGTCCCAAGTGGTCGGGCCCATATCGAGTCATGAAGGACTATAAGAATGGGGCATATCACCTGTGTACTTTATAGGCTGAGGAATTAAGTGAATCTATTAATTTACTTCACTTGAAACATTACTTGAAACATTACTACCATTACATTTCATTTCCGAGATCACTTTGTAAAATTATAGTAAAGAAACTTATCTTTTAGGAAAGTTTCAAAAAATTCTAAAAATATTGGCAAAACTTTCAATCACATTTCTTCAAATTACCAAAATATTATCACCTAAATTTCTAATCATTTCATCAGTTTAACAAGATACAATTTTTTTAACACTAATCCTACTAAGGCTTGTATACTTGGTTCTACTCATAGTTTTCTTCTAGTATAGGTGTCCTTTCCCATAGTCTATTATAGAAGCTTCTTGGTGTCATATCTCTCTAAGAAAAACCTCCTTGGTAGAAAAAGCAATCTAAACATTTATACCCAGATTTCTTGTTCACCTATCTTAGCCTTTGGTGTTGATCCCTCGCATCTTACCAAATAGGGGTAAGTTCTCCCTCCCAAAACACAACTCAAAGTTTAAAATTAAAAAAATGATATAAGTCAAACCAAATAAATGTAAAAATATTTCATTTACAAATAAAACTACACTTCTTTGCCTCACCAGTCTTCAGCGATGAGCCCACATTTCTTATTGGTGACTGTGATATTGGGAAAGGAGGGAAGTTTCCTTACTCTCCTACGCCTTGTCTTCGATGATAAGCCCATGATTCTTACTGGTAGCATGGGGCAAGGTATAGAGGGGTCTCTTCAAATAAGTCAGTAAAATTTTGGGAAATTCATTCAATAAAAGGATAATTTGAAATCATAAATCCCAAGAAAGTTAATCATATGTGTATGTTCCACAAGGATTTAAAGCCTTTAAAACTATATTTTCTTAAATCAAGAGGCCATCTATGGGTCTAAGTATATATAAAATTGCAAGAAAATCACATTCTAGACTATGTAGTAAAATGTGTGTGGAGTTAGGTGGTAGTTTTCGTAATTGGATTTCTATCAAAATCTTGTCTTTCTCTCACCACTTCCATTTATCCAAATCATACAACTCACATCCCTTATGGCTCTCGATGTTGAGACCTTGCATCTTACGAGTTGCATGGGGTTAGAAGTGGAGTGAGTAAATTTTATTATCATGCCATATTCATCACAGTTTTGCCAACCAAACAAGAGAGTGTGAAATATTGCTTGAAAAACCAAAGTTTCGACATTACATTGTGCTTGCATTAGCATCATATAAAACAAACAAAAAATCATTTATTTAACATATCATCATCCATATCATGCATCCACATCCAAAAAGAATATAAAAACATCAGAAATTTTGAGCATCTAAGAGTACACATGTGAAGTAAACCATCAATGAATCAACTCTTATGAAATAATGATTGAAAAAAAGAAGTGTGTATATATATATATATATATCCATAATAATTCAAGTATGTATATAATTCCATCATACTCTAGGTGTAGTCAAAATGCTTGCAATGAGCATGAAAATCTGAAAAAAAAAATCAAATACACATCTCACAAAATGACATAAAAGCAATAAAGGCCCATGGCCTATCCCTCCCTATGTGATCCTTGAGAGGGTGTGTAGCTAGGAATCTTGCTACGACTCCTATGACATAAATGGGAGCCTCCATACACTGAGTGATGAGAGTGACCATGTGATCTACCACTAGTTGTGGCTTCACTACAGGAGTGGCTCCGCCTCTCCATCCTCTGTACTAAATAGAATGCAACAAGATCAGTCCTCGTCCTAGAGAGAATATCCACGGATTACCAGAGTGGTGAACAAATGTCAGTGTGGTGGCCAGCCTACATCAGCTTCCCCAAAGCTTTGAGAAGCTCATCCCGTGTCTTCCCCATAGGGATAAGAAGTGTATCAACCATGATATTGTGAATAAAATCACGTCATCCATCAACATTGGTTGCAAGACAAAAAGGAAATAATGGCGAGTTAGAAAATAGTTAAAAACCAAAAAAAAAAATGCATAGCTTACTAACAATTCTAGCTAACAAAGTCGAGAGAATAGTATCTACAAACATAGATCTCCTGGCATCTAGGAAGGGTTGGATCATGTAGTTGGTGGTGTTGGAGATTCTATAGGAACCTTCTGAGCCTCATCCTCTCCTAGTTTGATGTGTTGACCCGTCACAAAATGTTCATCACCACCACCCTCTTGAGAAAGTGGGTCCTCTGAAACAATATTCTCCCTCTCTACCTTTACCTCCACTCTCTTTGCCATAGAGATATCCTATGTGACCCGCCACTCTGTTTCATTATCCTCCTCCTTATCATGCTCCTCCCCTCTTTCCTCCTCACCCATCTCCTCACCAGTCTGGCCCTTAGGCTCTATGTCTGAATCCATATGGGTATCCTCCACCTCCTCCTCCCCATTATTAGTGGGTACAAACTCAATCTAGAGGAGAGCTACTAGTGCTCTGGGGATTGGGATCTTCTCTAGACTGATAGGGACCTCAAGAGTCACAACTTTATAATCAAGTTGGCCCTTAGGGTCAGATCATGCCTCTCTAATCTTGCGATAAAAAATAGGGATGAAAAGGAGTGCATCATCATATGGTAGCCCAAATTGCTAAGGGACTCTATTTGTAGGGTGTATCTCCATCCTATTTTTCATGTCCACTAATTTCCTCAAACCACAAAAACTGAGTAAAATAGTCCCCTCATCACCCCATATCCTAGTATGGTCTCATAATGAAGTCATCTGTGAATAGTGTGGTAGTAGGCTAGTGTGCCCCAATGAGAACTATCAAAACTATCCATCTAAAGGCTCTGATAGCCCTTAGATCTAATATGCAAACTCCCCTTTGATAGGGGGTGATCCTCTCATAAACCCAACACATTAATAAGGTAGGGTGGCTCAAGGTTTCCCCTATAGCCTCACAATGTGGTACAAGTAAAGGTATGTGGTCTGAAGAATGTCCACACCCCAAACAAATATCCTCCCATGATGCAAAATAGCCATAATGATAATATCTCAACAATATAAGAGCTTTTCCCTTCCCTTGTCTCCCACCAAACATGAAGCCAAAATACCAATAATGGCCTTGTGTAGAGTGGGGATAGGTGTAGAGAAAACTAACAATAACCACATACCTTACTTGGCACCCACATTGGAAGCCCCATCATCCCCCATGTATGATGCCCGTTGCCTATATGTAGTTGGAGAACCTTTCTCTAGTGGCAATCGTCTTCCAGTCACAGGAACACCCAAGATCATGTAAACACCCTTGAGAGTGATAGTCCACTCTCCTCTAACCCTAGGAAACCAGAAAGTATTTCGGTCAACATCCCAGTAGCTTAATAAATCACACAGTATGTGGCTAGCTGGTGCTATCAATGGCATCTTAGATATCCTCCATATACTAGCTCTATGTAACACGTCCCTCTCTACATGGGACAACTGATCAATAATGCCTGGTAGCCAATCACTCTCTCTGACTTGGCTCCAAAAAACATAAAATTCCTTATGTATTCAACAAAACAAGAAAAAGAGAAAGTTAGCCACATGATTCAATATATAAGCTCATCAAAAACAATATATTACGACTTAAAATCTAAAAAAGTCACTTAGGTTGCTCAAAATAAGGTTCTGCCTTGACAATTACAAAGCCAACGACTTGTGTAGAGCAACAGTTGAGTGATTTCCATGGCAGTTGCACAACTGCCACCCTACACAGGGTAGCAGTCACATCTAGAATGGACAAGTTATCCTCTTTGACCCAAAAAAGTAAAAAGTGTAAAAATTGACCATTTTGGAAAAAACAAAAGCAAGACCCACCTAGATGACCCCCTAGGGAACATTTTGACTGGAATATTTGCAAAAATTACCCTCCCTAGGTGTATATTTTTCAATTTTTCACATTTTAGGTATAAAATAAATAAATGCAAAATACTAACCTTTCACCTATCCATTAGAACTCTTGATCATGATGTCACACTCTTAATTTTGAATGTATCTGTGATCAAAATGGTTGTAGGAAATCTAGAGCTCCAAAATATCTATAAGGGAAAGTACAAATGAATTTGAAAATGAATTGTTGTAGATATTTATGTTTTGTTTTAATGTCATGTCAAGTGTGTGTGCTTTACAGGCCTAGAGAACTGGCATAGGTATACTTCTATCCCCACGCAAAAGGAAATTCCTCGATTTTTTTTGTTTTAGTGTTTATTTTCTGATATTATGTCTATTTACGGTTGACTTTCATTTGCATTTTACAGGTCACAGGATCTTGGATGGCATCACTTTGACACACGGGCGTGTCAAGTATAACTTATAACTCCCCATTTCAGAAACGTCACACTCAGACTCTACATTTTACGCCTTTTCATGGCTAAACTGATGTTCTAAGGAGGTAATATGTACACACCCAAATTTTCACATGTTACATTGTTGGAAATGGTTTAGAAGTCCCCAATGATGATTCATGTATTTTCCAAAGGTGTTCAAGCCCCTTTACCTCTTTGCAGTGTATATTTGTAGCTTAGATTACCTTACTTAACCATTTCCTACTTTTTTGTGGCTTTCTATAGTGCTTTCCCTTTAGTGTTAGACTTTAGTTACAAAACTACCACCCTGCCTAGGTGGTGGTTGTCTAACTACCACCATGTAGGGTGGTAGTGTTACAACTACCACCCTACCTAGATGGAGGTTTCATAACCGCTGCTCTGCACAGGGAAGCAGTTCCATGAAAATTGTCTGAAACTTTCCCAATGTGAATTAGACATGTGTTTTCTCACTCCAGTTCACCTCTAGCACACGTTTCTTGATCAATTTGGCTGATTTTAAGCTTGACTGATTCATATCAACCTCCTCTTCCACTTCTAATTGTTGATTGAGTGTTAAACCACCTCTCCTTGTTGTGATGTGACATCCTATTACTGCTGAATGGCTTAGAAAATTTCCTAGCTTGTGTTTTATAAAGCCATCACTTCTTCTAAAGAAAATGGCTAGAGATTATTTATGTATCTTGCTTAGTTGAGCTGCCACAGTCTTGCTAAAAACTACACAACCAGGCTCTATTCTCTTGTGTTGTCTTTCTTCTACCTGAATTGCAACTAGACTGCCATCAAGCTACCATTTCTCCATCACTTTCTTCTTGTTGCTTCCTCTTCATTCCCAATTCCATAGACTCGCGTGGACACAAAAAATTGGTAAAGATAACTAAGGGGAAAAAGTGATACCACAACCAGAATTTCCTTTGTACTATAATTTTGGGTTAAGGGTTGTTATTGAGTTTCTTCATTTCTTCATTTATCTCTGAACATACGAACATTTATCAACTAGAGTAGAAGAAATCATTTTATTTATTTCAAATAGTTAGATCATTTCCAAGAAGCTTTCACATCTTATATATAAGTTTCTGGTGATAGATCCTTCCCTTCCTATCCCCGTGGATTTGTGAGGGAATAATATCTAGAGGAAGCTTGCTATATCACCATAGACAATAACAAATCTTTTGTAAATTGTTATTTCTATTAAATCTTCTCACATTCTATCTAGGAAGTTGTAGGGGAAGGAAAGCTTATGAGAATCTTCAAATCTTCCTGTGTCTCTGAGATAGGAAGAGGATATGATAATCCACAATTATTAATTAGAAAAATATTCATTTAAATTAGAACAAGTTTAGTATATTTTTGCATAGCTAAATAGTTACATTTGACTATTTATTTGTAATAGGATTTGTTAATTAAATTAGAGGCAATTTATTTCTTCATTTCTTAGTTTTCCTTTTTTATTCTAAAAAAAATTAAAAGATTAGTTTAAAGTAGATTAGATTGTTGTTTATTACTTTATTTCTTCTATATCAAAATACAAAAACATATTGTAGCTTTCATTTACTTAGATTAGCTTGTTATTTTCTTTTTTATATTAAATTGGTATAAATGAATACATGACCATTCATGGACCACAACAAGAATGAACATACGGTTGTGATCCATGGGTCCCCCAACCAAACAAGCACAAAATTCTCACGGACATAGATACTAGATTTCGTATGCTTTTCCTCAAAACACCATCATGGTACTCAGGTCACATTGCATAACTAAACACTTTAAACATCAAATCGAATAAGGCTTATGAATATTCAACTTCCCCCGATAATATAGTCTAGATTAAACATATATGACCATAAAAGGAACAAAACTAGAGAGATTTTATGGTTGTGATCCAGTGGTACCCCAAACAAATGGTATCAAAAACCAATTAGACTTGGACATCGAATTACGTGCATTAGACTTTAGAACATCCCCATTTCTGCTAGATAATGTAAGACATATGAACATTATAAATGAAGAAGCTCATCGATCCCTCATGTTTTGGACTGAATCAACTAACCACACATAGATCTAGTAGAACCATGCCTCTCTCATTTATTCCATGACCTTGTCTAGACATCATTATGAGGCACCCATTGGTTTTCCATGTATCCCACAACCATTAGAGAGGATTTTAATGGAGCTCGACATTGATTGGAATCTTTGTGTGGCTATTCTTTCTGACCCATCCATTAGACCCATTTAGGTTAGAAGGTCCTTTCTTTCCCTTGACGAGAAGATCCTAATATTGTGCATCGAGGAAATAATTTTTCCTTGATAGCTTGTTCATCCCATTTCCACATATTTTCATCTGCATATCACATATTCTCTATATTTCACTAAATATGCATCAGTTGTCTAGGCACGACCTCGAGAGGTTGAGTGTGAATGAAGGTCACGTGTTGATTTTCAATCATATACACACTAATAATTTTTGAAATGTCTTGGCATGGATCTAAAAGTGTTTTTTTAATAATGCATTTATTTGGTCATCACATCTTTATGAGTAATCATTAAGAAGTAGAGATGGTCTAAAAACCTAGTTAAACCCTAGTTCTAAAGTGATGGAGGAAAGCTGAATTGTTTGGGTGTAATGCCTTGTCCATGATTGATATATAAACCTTCTTCTTTGATTGAAGTTTGTAAATGTTAATATGTGATTTTGTTCTGAGACATTATAATCTTCTAACTGTTGATCATGTTTTTTTTAGATTATATGATTTACCTTCTGAATCTTATATAAATCATACTTTAGCAAAATTGTGCTAACATGGATTAGTGATAATGTAATCACTAAATGCAATTTTGAAGTATAATCTATGAATCTAGGTAATATCAGGTAAATGCATTCTTATGGACTATGTTGGTAAGTTACCTAAGTTACAATGTTAAACTTGTACCTTATTATATTGCATTACTATAAAAAGGAATAGTCATACCTTGGATAAATTTCAATGATCCAAGGAATGCCTTTGATCGATATGTTGTTACAATCATTTTGTTAGTCCAATTGAATTCCTTTTTATTGCTAAAATATTATCTTTCCTAGGATCAAAGAAGCAATTTCGCTAGAGAACCTGGTGTCATCTAGTGAATGCACTCTTTTCATGTGATCTAATTACTCTGATTTGTTAGTATCTGTAACTAATGTTCATGTTAAATATTTAAATGGACCTATCTAAAACTACACTAAGGTGATAGTTAGATTGGTATGAGAACCTAACTATGTTAGATGTATTTAGCCTAAGCTAAGTTGGATGCATTTTTGTAAGGGTGTCATAATACCTAAACTATCCTAAAGGATTCAACATTAAAGTTACCTAAGCAATTATGGTTCATTTAAGGGGTACCTATCAATAGGATCTAACTCATTATGATATTCTGCTTTGTTTAACAATTTCATGAAAAGAACTCTACCCATTTTTGGAATTACATTATGAGTTTAGGTCCTTATGGTTGGCTTACTATTTTGCTTTTTTTATTTTTTTCATATAGAATGATTCTGCTTATATGGAATCTTGCTCAGGAAAATTCACAAAAAAAATTGAATCTTGGAGGAAGAGTTTGAGAGTGCTACCAGGAATGATATGCTCTAACTCAATGACTCTATGAGTGTTTTTGAGAATGGATATTATGAGATTAATTTCCATAGGTTACAAATCTATGAATGCATTCAATCCATTTTTGCTTTTTTTAAAGTATCTGGTTTTGGGTCAAAACCCACAAGTAGATAAGGGTTGAAAACAAAGGAAAATTGTAAAGCTAGGCATTATGCAATGTATTATTGTGTTGTTTTCATAATATCTTCTTGCAGGATTTTGTTTTGGATTTGATGAATTTTATTTATATGAATCATGGTTCAATTCTTTTTAAGTCTCGAAAATTGATGTAAACCCATTTTGGGATGTTAATCATTTCCTATGTTATGAATCTTTCCTTAAGGGGAGGGTGAAGAGTTATTGGTAAGTGTTGTAAATCTCCTCCACAGTTTTCATTAATTGTTCTTGTTTATTTTAAAACTACCCTTTCAGGGTTGGTGTGAATCTTGATCAAATTTGGGTAATGATTTTCTCCTAATCTTCTTTAATATTAAATTTCTGGGTTGTGTTTTTTTTCCACTTGAGGACTATACTTGAATTTTAATTTTAGATTTGTTCTCATTTGTTGGTATCATGTATCTTGATGACTGTTAATTGACTTGATCTCTGAACAAGTTCCATATATGGATATTTTTTGTTGACTATGATCTATTCGTATATTGATTCTATATCAATTCAAGGAGGAAACTAGTTTCAATTATTTTAGTTTTTCTATATTATCCATGAAACCTCTTTCTTGTATCGAACTAGGTTTGATATCTTTCTTGGAATTCATTTTTCTATGAATAACCTATGACTAAACTTGATAATTTGGTCTGTATTGCTTTTTAGCTGGTAGAAGGGATTTTTGCAAACTAGTTAGTGGGAAATTCAATCATTGAGAATACTAGTTCAATATTTTATACTTTTGATGATTGAGTTGTATTTGACTTTACCTTAACTATACTTACCTTATTTCCATCCTCCTAAGGGAGGTGGGTATTACAGTTTATCGATATCAACAACTGGAAATAATACCTTATCTGGTGCATAGAACTTTTTAGTTATCACGGTTTACTCAGTCGATAAATTATGGTTGAATAATTTAGTTGAAGCTCTCTATTTGATTTTGGTGCAATAGTCTTAATTTTCAGTTTTATAATGAATTCTTCTCAATTATTATTCTGTTGAAATTAGTTTTAATATTTTCTATTACACCTGGTCAATATAGAACTAGACCAATTAGATATTAGTAAAACTATAATATCGAAAACCTTGAAAGGAAATTAACGTGACTGTTAAATCAAGTTATCTTTGATTGTTTCTTAGATATTGGTATATTTTTTATTCCTTGTCTTTACTTGACTCTGTTATTAATGTTATCAGTAGGCTAACTACTGAATTTTATACCTGTCATGTATGGTCTTAAATTGATCTTTAACTTGCATATTGATTGAGTATTATGATTTTTGAAATAATTTACTCACATAAGTAAATAATAAAGGAAGGAAATAGTTTTATGTTTCAATCATGTAATCTATAACATTATATGATTGAAACCCTAACACACTTGTTCTCCTGTTTTGAATTTTTAGTGTAAAAAGGTACTTAAAAATGTTTGAGTAGTGATACTTTGTTTATCTATATTAAATTGATTAATAATTTTGACTGATTTTGTCTTCTTTTCTTATGTGGACATTGTGGCCCCTTGTGCATGATTTTATGTGTTGTTTTATTTATTGAACTTAGAACAATTTCAGTAATTAGTAATGTTTCTTTCACAAAATTGTTAGGTAAAATCATGTTGTTTTAATGTTTTAGTTTTTATCATGCTTAGTTCTCATGACATGATAACAATTGCGCAAATGGATTTCATGAAAAGTGAAAGGAGAAAGACTTATAGAAAGTTGCATTTGTTTTATTAATGAAGTTCATTTTATGCCGATTCTTAAATGTAGTGAAAGACTATTGAAAAGAATTTGTTGGAAAATTTATGAGGACATAGTGCCTTAGCATTTTGTAATTGTTTAGAAATGTTGTCATTATTGACTGAATAACTTATGAAATACTTATTATGTATGGAATAAAGTGAGTTTATTTTGTTACGAATTGTTGTATAATTGGTATTTGATAATTGACTTATCTATTTAGTATGATTATTGTAGGTTCAGTTGATATTCCTAAGTCTTAAAAATTCTTGACTTACTAGTTATCTAAGTAATTGAGTGTTTCTTGGATAAGGAACTATATGTATAAGGAAATTAATTTAAGGGATAATAGTAAACTATTATGAGTTATGATCCTAATATGTCAAACCTTATTCGGAAATGGGAAGTAGTATAATAATATGTTTTAAATAAAGATGTTGCATTATTATCAAGTTTATACCCCTTATGTTATCATGAACTTATGGTTAAGATATTAGTCCTTAATTAGGAAAAAGGAAAAACTTCCTTGTCATAATTAATAAGGACATACTTTTATGATCCTTACTTATGTTGATAAATTATGTTAATAATGTTGAATGGTTGTATGTTCTATTATAATGGGAACTAAAACATGGTAATTAGAAAGAAAATATGGTTAAGTAAGATGGGTTGAATGATAAAGAAATCACTAAATATAATTTATCAGATATACAACCTGAATTGTATACATTTGATGAACTTAAACAAAAGAGACTTGATGATGTTGTTACTTATTTAATTCAGATTAGATATTAATGATATCATACTAATGGTTAATGAATAGTAAATTCATTGGAATATATAGCAGACATGAAATGCATACCTTCAATTATGTAAGGTTTCCCTTAATCTATTCTTTAAGGATTATTAGTATCAAACTTAGTTTATCCCTATGTATGATGATTAATGTTAAATTAAAATCATTTAACAAGCTCATGATCAATTAATTAATGAACTTGTAAGTATGACATATTTGTTTATAGAAACTAAGTGGAATGCCACAACATACTCATTATTTCTTAGTACCAACTTAATGACCCTGGTCATTAGGTGGATACTACAGAGAAAACATTATGGCATGACATTTCAATTAGCTCTTATAAACATAGCTTCCATAAAGTGGAATTTATGATCATTGTCACACTCTAAACTATGAAAGGCATATAGTCTAGCATTGACGTCAACTTATGTTGACCTAGGGTGATTAAACACACACGAATCAACATAAGTTGATTCAATTATGTCTCATTATCCTTAGTCACCATAAGTGGACTGTCCACACTAGTTTATGTGAGTTGTCCCTCTTTAGTGTGAAACATTGATCTAGAATTTGGTTAACAAAAGTCAAGGAAGTCTACTCTAGATGATAGTTTTGAGGGGGGTGAATGAAATATTCTATTTTATGAGTATGCCATCTAGGAATAAAGGCATGGGATACATGACCTTAAACTTTTTCCAAATTATCGCAAACTATTGGTTACGTTTTCTTATGTAACCTAGTCTAAGGTTATGAGCTTTCATATGAGTATCAGTAACAAATACTCATATAGGCTTCTCAGAAAGTAACACTTGAATGAACAGTAAAGGGTAAAGAAACAAAAGTATACTTCATATACACAAGAACAAGTTAAACATGAGAGATAGGTATAATACCGAGTCATGAAATGAAAGATTTGTATAATACCAAGTCATTACAACTATATATAGTTTTTTGTCATGTGATGGATTAGCAATGGAATGTGTGTTCTAAATTATGTGAATTTAGAAAAGTGAACATTATGTTAAAAAAATCCCCATGTTTCCTAAAGTTATAAATGAGGATGTTACATTTTGGTATTAGAACTGAAGGTTGTAGCTCTTGGACTTATTTGAGTCCATATCTGATAAAAACTTAATTTCTTGTTAACAAAAAATCGTTAGACCAAGGGGACATGCTGCAAATAACCAACCTCTAGTTGGTGAGGTAGTTATAACACAAAAAATGGTTGAGATCCTTACTTCCTTGTTGGAAACAAGAGATTATCTTGTTGTACTTGAACAACAAGTAGTGGGAAATGAAGAGGAGGAGGATGATACTGATAATAATAATCAACCACCTCCAAAAAATAATGTTAATGATGGAAATCTTGGTGGAGATAAAAATAATAATGCAGTGAATAAAAATGCTGCAAATGTCAATATTCACCCTGCAAATGCAAATGCAAATGCACCTAATCATCTTGAAAATAAGAAGGAAAGATTGGCAGTTGAACTTACTAATGAGATTAAAATAATAATCCCATCAAAGTTTGATGGCACTACACTAGGAGTTGGGGCTAAGAACTGACTCAGATAAATGGAGAAGTACTTTGCAATAAGGAACTTCTCAGAAGAAACCAAAGCAATATGGGGAGCTTTCCAGATTTCCCATGAAGCATCATCATGGTGGGATATCCATAAGGTTTAACTAAATGTTTATGAGGCCAACATTACTTGGGATCAATTTAAGGTCTATTTTAGGCAACGCTGGTTACCACGGCTCTATTACGATCAAAATTTGTTAGAGTTTTAGAATTTAGTTCAAGAAAAATTGACTGTAGCTGAATATTGGGAGAATTTTACCAATTTTTTCAAGTATGTACCGCAATACCAAACTAATGAGAAGTTTAGAATATGCAAGTTCTTTATGGGGTTGAATCTTTTCATTTGTGAAGAAGTAGATGTACACATCCCAACCACCATGTAAGGAGTTGTAGAAAAGGCCATAAGGAAAGAAAATAAGTTGAAGGTAATTTATGTGCATAAGGAGGAGAATCGAAAGAAAATATCCAACTCTTCTTCATCACTTGCACCCAAAAAGGTGGCATGGAAACATTTTGGCACTAAAAATAGGTTTGGGGCTGATAATAGTAAGAAAACAACAGTGAATAATCCTTCTAAAAATAACAGAAATAATTTTGCAAGGAATAATAAAAATAGAATGAAAACTTATGGAGGCCAAAACAATAATTTCAAGGCTGAAAATAAGTTTGAACCAAAAAGGGGGCTGTTATAACTATTGAAAAGATCATTATGCAAATCATTTCCCTCTAAAGAAAAATGACAGCAACCAGCAACACAAGATACATGCTGCAGTAGCTGATAGACAAGCTGAGAAGCAAGCTACGCCAATAGAGGTGCGAGGTAAACTATTCGATATACCTGTAACCATAATTTTTTATACAGAAGCTACAGAATGTTTCATTTCTAAAAAATTAGTTGTAAAATTAAAAATAAAAGATGGAATAATGGAAAAATCATAGACTATTCATTATGGAAATAATGTTGTCCATACTGTTAATAAATGTCTTTTTAGCACAACCTCAGAATTACCAAGTTTTACTACAGGAGTATACCCGTATGTTGGACCTTTATCGTTATATGATGTCACAATTAGTGTAAATTGGCTTTCTAATCATAAATAAAAATTAGACTGTTTTGAAAAACACATTAGGTGCCTTGATGATCTATAGAAAACAACAGTCATCCAAGGAGTAAAAAGATAAATTCCAGTCAGGAAACTATCAACTATGCAACTTAAAAAGGCCAGGAATAAGGGTTGCATGTTATATGCAGTTAAAATATCTGAAACAACAAAATAAAATAGTGTTTTTATGGGAAAATACCCATTGTTACAAGAGTACAATGATGTTTTTCTGGAAGAACTACCAAGTCTTCCACCAAAATGAGAATTTGACTTCACAAAAGAAATCAAACCTAGAACTGAACATATTTCCAAGACACCTTACCACATGACTACAACTAAATTAGTGGAACTTAAGGCACAATTAGAAGAAATTTTATCTAAATCTTTGATAAGATCGAGCACCTTGGGGAGCACTAGTAATCTTTGTTAAAAAGAAAGACAAAACATTTACACTTTGTATTGATTATCAAATGTTAAACAAAGTAACAATAAAAAACAGATATCATATTCCTAGGATTGATGGTCTATTTGATTAGATGCATGGTGCATCATTTTATTCAAATATATATGTGATTTGGATATCATTAATTGAGAATTAAAGATGAGGATATTCATAAAACAACTTTCGAAATAAGATATGGACACTATGAATTCACTATTTTACCTTTAGATTTAACAAATGCACCTTCAAATTTCTTGAATTTGATAAATAATATCTTTCAAGAATACTTGGAAAAGTTTTTTCTTGTATTCTTGGACAATATTATTATCTATTATAAGAGCATAGAGGATCACAATGAGCATTTAAGGATTGTACTTGAGATTTTAAGAAAGATAAAATTGTATGGTAAATTGTCAAAATGTTCCTTTTACGAAACTGAAGTACATTATTTGGGACATGTTATAAGAAAAGATAGAATATCAGTTGATCCATCAAATATTCCAGCCATAATTGATTGGCCAATACCTAATAATGTTCATGAAGTTAGAAGATTCATGGGACTTGCATGATATTACAGAAAATTTGTTAAGGAATTTTCAAAAGTTGCTGCCCCAATTACTTCAGTACAAAAGAAAGACAATTTTTTTTGGAGTGACAAATGTCAAGCAATATTTAAAACATTAAAAGAACAACTAACTACAACACCTATATTGACTATTCTGGATCTAAATGGAATACTTATAGTAGTTAAAGATGCTTCCAGAGAAGGATTAGGGGGTATATTACTTCAAAATGATCATGTTATAGCTTTTGAAAGAAGAAAACTCAAGTTACGTATAACACCTTGGAAAAATTGTTATATTTCTCTTTGCATTACAAGCGTTGGCATGTGATTTTATTGAATGAGGTGTGTCCCCTTGATTGTTGTAAATCATGCTTGTTATGGATAAATCATTTCTGCTCTTGGATTCTTTAGAATGAAATGATATGGATTGTAAGAATCCACTTTCACTTCTTATAAGTAAGTTGCAATCTGGTTTTGAGAGTTGCAAACTTATATTCTTTACTGACTCATCCTTGGATCAATTTCAATGATCCAAGGAATGTTTTAAATATTATTAATAGACTGAATGGTAAATTGACATTCATTAGTTGAGATACATAGCGAACTAAAATTTTGTATTTTGCAAATTCGATGGTCTTGTGTGAAAGTTCCTTCATTTGGTTGTATGTTTGTTCTTGGGTCTTTGGGATTGATATCTATAGGTAATTATTAGTGTAAAAAAAATAGTCTACTTTATGACTATGAAGGGGATCTGAATCCTAAAACTAAAGGATTAACCTAATGGCATCCTAAACTAGGTAAGAGCACCTACTTCCTAGCTACGTCTACTTAATTGGGTTGTAATCTAACCTAAGCTTATTATTATATTGTGTTGGGGGGGTGACCTAACCTAAGCTCTTGTGGTAAATGAATATGGGAAGGGGAGATTACTATAGTAATACTAGACTATATTAACCTAATGCTAAATACTATATGGAAGTAAATTTAATCTAACCTAAATTAGGCATTACCTTTGGCAATGTTATAAGACCTAAGGAAATTATTGTTAGACTAACCTAAGTTTTGGGAACTCTAGCCTAAAATATTTAAAAGGAACCTACGGGTCACATGGAACAAAGGTGATAGTTCCAATGGATTTTAATTGATTTGATTGGGTATTAAGGTAAGGAGGTACTACCAGTTTTGGAAAGGGCTAGTTAACTTTAGTGGGGCTTACATGGAGGCTTCACTAAGTATGGAATCACTTGTTGATTTAGAAATGGTATTCGCCAGTTTTGGGAGGCAATGGCAAGGATATATAAACAGGAAAATTGTAAGTAATGGCATTAATGGATCTCAGTTTTTGTGTGCAAACCATATTGGAAACAATCTATGAATCCAGGTAATATCAGGTAAATGCAGTCTTATAGACTATGGTAGTAAGCTACCTAAGTTACAATGTTGAACTTGTACCTTAGTCTATTGCATTATTATAAAAAGCAATAGCCATACCTTGGATAAATTTCAATGATCCAAGGCATAACTTTAATCGATATGTTGTTACGATCATTTTTTGGTTAGATTGACTTTGTTTTTATTGCTAAAATATTAACTTCCTCAAGCTCAAAGAAGTGATTTCACTAGACCACCTAGTGGCATCCAGTGAATTCACTCATTCCATGTGATATAATTACTTTGATTTGTTTGTTTCTGTAAGTAATGTTCATGTTAAATATTTAAATGGACCTAACTAAAACTACACTAAGATGATAGTTAAATTTGTATGAGAACCTAACTATGTTAGATGCATTTAGCCTAAGCTAAATATGATGCATTTTTGTAAGTGTGTCCTAATCCCTAAATTATCCTAAAGGATTCAACATTAAAGTTACCTAAGAAATGGTGGTTCATTTAAGGGGTACCTATCCTTAAACCTAACCTAAGGACAACTAAGGTTGGCATTGGTGGTTAGGGATGGGTTAAAGAAGGGTGATGGCGCCATTCCAAAGGAGTACTTGGAGAAGTTAATTTGTTAATAAATGTTCTATCTGGCCATCTTTGGCAGCGACATTGTCTACTTTGGCATTTACACTAAAATGTGTCACTAAAAAGTTGGCATTTTTTATTAGAACTTATAGTTATAACTTAGTTCGAATGGGAGGTTGGTGGGATTCTTGGTGTATATTCAAACCATCATGGCATTTAATGTTATCGATCAATGAGCATAAAACTACCTTGGGAAACAACAGATGGATTGGTGGAAAGGAGATAGGTTCAGTTTTATTTTGCATTTTGAATTTTTTGAGCTCAATGACTCTACATGTTGATTATATGGTTTTCAAACTTTTAGTTCAATTTTGTTGTATATTCAATCTTGTCATTGCATGGTAGAAATAGAGGAAAATATTTAATACAAAAGTTATAAAAATGAAAGAAGAGGGGATTATGGGTTCTCTGGGAATTTTGTTGAGGTTTTTGTGGAGATCTTGTTAGGGAAACTTTACAGGAAATTTTGGAATCTTGAAGGAAGTGTTTGAGAGAACTACCTATTTCACCTTATTCTAGATGTGTTCCTTTGAATGTTGACAAAATAGATAAGGGTAAAGGGATAGGAGGAATACTTGTTGAAATTTTGGTTGTATATTGTTGCACGTGTATGACTTATGGATCCACAGCTGATCGTGAGAGATTCCTTTTTCTTGGAGGAACTACCTAAAATGGAAAACAATACCACCAAATAAAATTTAAACAATATATGTAGTGGACTTCCTAGCATGTGCTAGATCTGGGAAGTGTGATACTTCCTAGATGGCTATCAATCCACTGTTTAAAAAAACTAAATGCTAATAATAAAGGAAATCCTACTATAGTTAAAATGATTTAGGTATCTCATTCATCTACAATAAGAAAATTCGTTCAAAAAAGGATAGGATATGATTGAATCTGAAGTTCAAGGTCACTGTTGGGGTACTGGTACTGGTCAGGGTCAGGTTTTGGGCTATTTTGGTTATTTGGGGGAGGTTTTAGGCTCTGATCTGGGTTTTGGTCAAAAGACACAAAGACCGAAGTCGATCTAGTATGATCGGTGTCGATTTAGGTTAACCGATGATGGTTGCAAGTAACCGGTGTTGGTATGGTCAAGGTACAGGAAACTCAATAAAAATTGGCAAGGTGATAGATCTGGTGCTAGATGAGAATGACATGGTAATGGAAAGGTTCGTGTGGATCTTAGGTATGCGCAAGAATGATGAAAGTCTAGATATGGGCAGCTCAATGGTATGGGTAAAGGGATGGTCAAGTTTCCATGGAGGTAAAATGGTGGGGAATGGGAATGGGAGTAGAAACTAACAACAGAAGTAAAATGATCTACTCAAATGATAATGAACTAGCGCTGGTTAACAAAACTTACTACTTGTAAGAGCTTGATGTCTGGTTGGAAATGGTGGGTGATCAAATGGAAGGAACTTGGTGTAGTGTTGGTACTTCCTCAGATTCTTCCATGAAGATAGATGGTTGTGTGATTACTTCCGATGTTGGCTATGGATGCTCTGATGTATGTACTAACAATGGTTGTGCTTGTATGTAGCTTTGTTTTTGTCACTTGTTCTCAAAAGATGTGATTATCTCTAAAAAATGTTCCAACCTCAATATAAGATTTTTTTGGGATTAAAATGGTAACCAATGATAGTTTTGGATTAGCCGGCAGCAGTTTAGGGTAACTGGCATTAGTTAGGGAAGGATTTCCTAGGTTTACTAAACTAGGCAAATCCCCTTGATTTTCTAGGATCTCGTTTTGTTTACTCTGTGAATTATCATGGAAGCTTCCTTCTAACAGACAGGAATGTGGTTAGAGGGAATGTAGGCATTCATTTTTAGGGTTTGGGTAGGTCTTAGTTTGTTATGGGAACTTACTAAGAATATGTCTTAGGGTGAGGTGGCTAGATGAGGTGGATATGTGGGCATTATCCCAATTAGGATATTTAAATAACAAATATTGTTAGGATAATGAATTAAATTAATATTAGAGTGGGATGAAAGGGGCCATGGTTAGGTGAATGTGTTCAAGGTGTTTATTTGACAGGGGACCAAGGTAGGTATGACATAATTTTAGTGTCTACATTTTGCCCCCTTTTGTTACATAGGTTGTATTGGTAAGCAACGCTGACAAAAATAAGATGTGGTTGCCCAATATGTGGGTGAAGGTAATCCCCCTCAAACTAGGAACTGATGAGGCAGAAGGAAGAATTGGTGAGTGGTTTGATAAAAGGTGAATGTGATGAAGAAGAAGGTGGGTAATAGGGGTAAAGAAAGGGAAAAGGTCCACTCAGGTAATCTAGTTAATGGGTTAGGGTCAAAGGTAGTGAAAGTCAAACACATGCACATGTATAAAATGTAGCACAGTACCGGGTTGAAGAGTAGGCAAACTCTACATTGTCTAAGGTCGATAGGTTTATCCAAACAAGGTTGAAGTGATTCCAGTATCCAAGGTATAGGATATGGTTAGGAAACACGATGTAGTTTAGGTGTAGGAATGTTTAGGTGTGTTCCAGTACACCAAAGGTTACATCAGGATAAACGGTCACGGTAAGAGGCAAGGTAAGGTTAGGATGGTAATCAACATAGGTAACATTGCCACAAGGTATAGCAAACACATGGGGTCAAAGGTCACTAGAGATGTTCCAGGTCCAAATATTGAGGTCACGACATGGGTAGGGCTAAGGTATGGGAAAAATAATGAGTCCCCAAATGAGGACGAGGTGAGGGGATAAAGGGTAAGGTAAAGAAGGTCAAGTGGTGTGGCCAAGTGAGGTGAGTGTAGGATAAAAAGGAAATTAGGGAAAAAATTGGGGGTAGGAGGTAGGGTGTAGGGTAAAAGGTTAAGCAGGGAAAAAAGAGTGATGGGTAGGGTAATAGGGTGAAATTGTTGGAAATGTGGAAAAGAGGGTGACCGATGCCGGTCAAGGGTAACTGATACCAGTATAGGGTAACTGACCATGGTAAATTAGGGAACGTGACCGATGCTGGTGAAGGTAAAACTGGTGTCGGTTAGGTCAGGGATGTTATAAAAAAGAAAAATTATGTGTTTTTCAGAATCATTTGCCCCATGTCAAATAGAGGAAAATGACATGAGAGAGAGAAAGTTGGAAAGTGTCCGGTCGGAATGGAAAGATGAGTTGGCAAACTAAATGACGGGTGATTAGAAGTTAAGAGGTGGTTCCATGAGATTAGATTGTTGGGTTTGGGTGGTTGGAGGTGAGGTGAACAATTAGTGATGGAAGAGGCCGGAGAGGGATTGGGTGGGCCACTGGTGCAACGGCCAGACTTGTCACCATGGCGACGATAGCATGATGAGGTAAGCGTAAAACCCTTTCTGTGTTTTTTAAGATAGATCAGGTGATAGGTCAGGTTTTGAACTATTGGGTGTGTGGGGGGGAAATGAAATTTGAAATGTGGGAGGGTAAATTAGGTAGAATAGGAATGGGGAGATAGGTAAGTGGGTGAATGAGGGATGGGACAGGGTTGAGGGGAAGTGTAGAGGAGAATGGGTGGGTAGAAGGATCAGGAGAGGGAGTTTTTTCAAAGGGTAGGGTTTGTGGGTCATGGGTTTCACTGCGACAATGACCAACATCAGTAGGGTCAAACCGGTATTAGTCACAAAACATGTGACCCATGCCAGTTTAGGGGTGATCAGGGTCGGTTAGAGAGAACTGGCACCGGTCGGGTTTTGGAGAAAAAGGGGCTAAAAGGGCCCCAGGTCGAGTGGGTGAGAGAGGTAGGGGGAAAAGAAGGTGCTTTGGTGTAAAATATGGCATAGGCGGGGGGTGAAATGGGCATGGGGCAGTAGGTATAGGTGAGGTGTTGAGTGTGGGTATGATGAAGGTAGATTAATTTGATGTTTGTGTTGGATGCAGGGGAGAGATTAGCTACATACGAGAGATAGGGTACCACCCTTGCTCTTGAGAGTGCGAGGCACAGCAACAGTTGAGGAGTGGCGGCACATGGAGGAGGTGGGCCTGATTAGGATTTGACACTATCAGTATGCAGTCTGGCAGCCGAGTTTGATGGTCTCCCTCATCGATAGATGGGATTCAGTAACCAACACGTTCCACCTATTGATGGGTGAGATGACAGTCACCTTGGAGGATGTGTTTGGGATCTTGTGGTTACCGATACTGGGGATGTAGGTGTACTCGATCTCCTCCAAGCCCGTGGAGGGGTTAATGCTGACAATGTTTGGGGAGGGACTGGAAGACATGACGTTCCATATTTCTAGCTTGCGTTACGGGGGGATGTACCTAGCTCGTCTAGTGGAGACGAGGCTAGTTTTTTTATTGATGGAGGTAGTGTGTTGTTTCACACTACCAGATGCAGAGGGTGGGATATTTCCCCGCTCCCTGATGAGGGTTTTACATGACATGGTGATGAATCAGACTTGCTTTTCCTGGGTGCTAGCATTCCTGATGTAGTTATACAGAGAGTTGTGGGCATATGGGCATCTACACAGGTTCAGCTTATGTTACACATTTGTTCTACACTGTTGGGCCTATGAGCACATAGTTTTTGTGTGGCCATTGGGTATGCCCTGAAGAGATGCATTTCCATTGAGATTGGTTTGGGTGGGGTACAGGTGATGGGTGCCCGTGATTAGAGAGCATCGCTCAAACAAGACTACACATGATGCAGCGTATTATAGGCATCTATTGGAGGGGTTGTTTGGGGTGGACATCATATGGAGACCATATGTGGGTTATCCCTCATACAAATGGATGCGTGATGAGCTAGATGGCCTTCAACTGCTAAGATGGATAGAGGGGTGCAATGTCGGGGAGCATGAGATTATCCCAGTTAGCAGGGTTAAGCGGTAGTTTGGGATGCTACATGACATACCTCCACCCTTCTCACAGTACAGGAGAGATGATGTGGAGAGGCCATTGCCTCTACCACATCCGACAGTGCCCATAGGGCAGGAGGAGCAAGTGGTAGACCAAAAGATTAATGATGTCAGAGTGACAAATAGATATAGACGGTGGTGGGCGGTTCATTTATGAGTAGTACCACCTAGACCTGGGAAACTGGATTTAGCCACTATTACGGTGTAGAGAGACACCCTACAGGGGTAGGTGGTGACCTTGATTACCTAGTTAGGGATGGTGTAGGGACAGTTATCCAGTTCAGAGGTGGAGGTGGCCAAGTTGCATGCACAGGTGGCCAGTCTTCAGGCCTAGATGACTCAGGGTGGAGATCGGGATGGTGATGATGGTTAGGTGGCCACCATATAGGCATAGTTTATAGGGCTATAGGGTCATTTTACCATGACACAGGCACAGATTCAGGCATTATAGGCGTAGGTATAGGCACAAGGTGCGAGGCTAATGGCACCTCCATAGGCACTAGGATAGGGGCCTAGTTCACAGGCAAGGGCGGGATAGGTATAGAGGCTGAGGCCTATGGGGACACCATAGACCACTCCCATATCTAGGTTAAAGTATGCCCTAGGTGAGGCCAGATACTACCAGGATTAGTTGGTGGTGTCCGGGATAGATTTTCTATCCTATGGAGAGTACAGGGCATAGTAGGCCTCAAGTGAGAGGACTAGATCCCAAACTCACAGTGTAGAGAGCACAGGGGGCCATCGAGCTCTGAGATAGGATCAAAGAGAGGCCACTAGCTCATGGAGACTAGCTCCAGGTGAGATGATACTAGGACATCAGAAAGGAGCTGAGGAGGAGACCGAAGAGACTGATATGGAGAATATCTGGCAGGATGACGCTTGATGCCCATTCCTATATTTTGATTTATTAAAGTCATTGTATTTATATATACTGGCCTGCGTGCCAAAGATGGTGAGGATGTATGAGAGTTTTGTATATTTTGATCATATATCAGCCTACGTACTGAAGATGGTGAGGCTGTATATGAGAGTTTTGAGAGACTGGATTATATACACCGGCATGCATGCCGAAGACATTTCACAGTTATGTACATGGATACACATGTTTGGATATTGTATTTATATAGATGATGATGATTATGGGAATTATGTGTTTGTGTTGATAACATTTTATTAGTATGCATAAATGGACTTATGGTAGGTGTGTTAGGCATGGATTGAGTCAGGTCATAGATTTAGGCATGATGGAGTCAGGTCGTGGTTTTAGGCATGTATTGAGTTAGGTTTTGGTTTTAGGCATGGATTGAGTTAGGTTTTGGTTTAGTCATGGATTGAGTCAGGTTGTGGTTTTAGGCATGATGGAGTCAGATCCTTGTTTAAGGGATGGATTGAGTTAGGTTTTGGTTGTAATTCAATAATTTTTGCAGTGAATGATGATATGGGTCATGTTTAAGATGTTTTATAATACATGCATGATGTTGGTAAAAAATGGTAATCAAAATAAATGTATGTTTTGATGATGATAAAAATGTGAAGCAATTTTTCATTTGTTTGGTTTAATGTCCAATTTTTGATATAAAAAGGAAACGAAGTAGGGTAGAATGTGATTTAGGAAAATGAAAGATGAATTAGTTAGGGTAGAGAGTGGCCAAGCTAACCTCCAAGGGCCCCATGCCCACGAATTTCTACCTACATAGTCCTAGAAAAAAGGGACCTTAGGCCAATGTAGTTCTCTCATAAGCTAGGGAAGAATATGATGAGGTATGAGAATGAGTTGGTAGGTTTTAGGCATGATTTAGGTTTAGGTTTGTTAAGTGTGGGTGAGTTGTAGGAAAATTGGTATAGGTGATTTCGATTGTGGTAGAAGAAGAATATTACCCAAGGGTAAGTTTCGAGGACCAAGTCCTATATAAGGTAATCAATATGTAATAAAGAAGGTTAAAAGATAAGAGGGGGCATGAAAGCCACCTGATTAGTGAGGATCATAACTAGTGGACCATACCGTAGGTAGGCTATTGAACATAAGACCCTAAAGAATTTTCATGAGTGATTATCCTAAAGGTGAATAATATTCACATGATCACCAAATATTACAGTTCCAAGAGTTCCTTTGAGGTAGTAGGAAATGGGAGTGAGAATGGTGAGAGGGATGAAAGGTGGTAAATCTTTATAGGGTACAAGGTAGCATGCTCTTTGGGAAAGAGATCCAAGGTCACAATGGGAAAGTCTATGACTAAAAGGATTTTTGTTTTGATTGATATTTGAGATAGAATGATTGATGCGGGAAGTCTATATGGGATGAGGAAATTAACTCCTTGAGGTCTTTGTGAAGCTGATCAATGTAGGAAGTTTCAAATTCTCTCTATTTTTAAAAAAAATATATTTACATAGATGTCCTTTAAGGGAGAAGTCTATTTATAGCAGTGATTGTAGAGAGGAAGATGTCCTTTTGAGGGAGTCATATTTTTATTGGAAGTTTGACTCAATGAGTTGGATCCCCTATGAGGGCTTGGAATTCATGGACAAGACCATGGTGAAGAATAGGATTTCAATTCAGAAAGCAGGGTGAAACGACCATGGAATCTCATCTAAAGGTAGACAAAAAGTATCCATGAGAATCATGGTATGTGCAACATTGTGGTACACATATTCAAGAGAAGATAACAAGTGACGGGTATGCACATGATTCTTGTTTAATCGTTGGTGATGGTGTATGAAGTGGATAGCGCTCAAGGGATGATCATGGAAAGAGGAAAAAATTGAGGTAAGACTAAAATTCAATAGTAGAACTATTTAAGATGCAAGGCATTAAGGGGCTCAGGTTCAGGTTTACCATCAAGTGAAGATAAACGATAAGCACTTGATCCGTAAGTATGGCTCATGATGTATGGTCCAAGCCAATTAGGAGCAAATTTGCCCCATTTACTTTTTTCTGCTTTAGTTACATGTTGATTTTCTTTTAGGACAAGGTCACCAACTCGAAAGGTTTGTTCATGGACACATTTTTTGTAGGCGCGTTTGATACGTTTTTGGTAAACTTGAAGGTGGTCAAGAGCGTTAAGATGACATTCTTCTAATAACTCAAGTTGTGTTAAACTGTCCTAATGAAAATCATCCTCATTAAGCATTTCATGGAGAGAAATGTGGAGTGAGGGAATATGGACTTCGAAAGGCAGAACAACCTCTATACCATAGACCAGAGAAAAGGGTGTGGCATTAGTGGAAGTATGGATACTAGTGTGGTATGCCCACAGTGCAAAAAGAATGTGCGTATGCTAGTCCTTCCCAGTATCGTTAACCACTTTCATGAGAATTTTGTTCAGGGTTTTGTTGGTTGATTTGGCTTGGCCATTTATTTTTGGGTAATAAAGTGATGAGAAACTTAGCTGAATTCTGAAGGCATCGCAAAGTTTTTGCAATGTTTTATTTTTGAATTGTTTTCTGTTTTCAATGATTAGGCGATGAGGAACACCAAAGTGAAAAATGATGTGATGATTGATGAACTCACATATTTTCTCAGCTTTTGTTGAGATGAGTGGTATGGATTCAACCCATTTTGTGTAGAATTCATTAGCAGTGATGATCCATTGATGGTGTTGGAAAGAATGGGGATTGATCTCTCCAAAAAGATCCAAACCCCATTGAGAGAAGGGCCAAAGGTCACGGGTGACCTGTAAGGCATGACTGGGTGTATGATGAAGGTTTTCATGTTGTTGGAATTCCACACAACACTTGACGTAGTCGCAACAATCATGGTTAAGGGTCGGCCAATAATAGCCTAGACGAAGAATACGCTTAGCAACAACGAGGCCACTGAAGTGACCTCCACATATGCCATCATGAACTTCATTGATGGTATAAGGAATTTCATAACTCATGAGGCATCGTACGAGAATACCATCAAATCTGCACTTACAGAGGAGGCCCCCCATGATGACATAATGAGAGCCCTTTTTAAGAAAAACATGTTGTCCATTACAGGTGAGGTCAAGAGGTAAGACAAAGAGAGAAAGATAGTCTGAGTATTGTTTATACCAAAGGTCACTCGGGTCAGAGGTAGCAGTTCTGATAGAGTAAATGTTGCAAGGTAAATAAGAGGGTGATTGGAGTCGTTGTATGGTGATAAAAATTTTAGAATCAGTGAACGAAGAAAGTATTTGAAAAGCCAAGTAGGTCATGGTATCAAAAAATTGTTGGTTGAATGTGGGACAGTTTGAAGGGCGTAGCGGTCGAAGGTGGTCAAAAGTATGTCTACATGATGTTTGTGCTTTTGAAGCATCTCATTATGACATTGGTATATACCATTGACTTGGTTTATGACCAATTAGGAATCACCAAAGATGTCAATGGATTTCACATCCAAGGCATAGGCAACTTGGAGACCTAATACGAGCACTTCGTATTCGGAAATATTATTTTTATAATCAAAATATAGTTTGAAAAACAAATGCATGGGTTCACCATCAAGTGGAATGAGGATAACACTAGCCCCACCCCCACCCTAACACTTGGAACCATCGAAGAAGAGTGTCATTTGGTAAGTGGGTTTGTCTAGGGAAAGGGTAACAATTGACTCATCGGGAAAGTCAAAGTTAGAGGGTTGGTCCCCAGAAATAGGTGTAAAGGCCAATTGGTTAGTGATAGTTTGGCTCTTGATGGACTTTTTATGGATGAATTTGAGGTCGAGGTCATCTAGAAGCATAATCCAGCTTGCAACACATTGATTTTGGTAAGGTTTAGCATACATGAAGTGTAAAGTGTCATTTTTGGTCACAACATAGGTTTTATGGTTGACTAGGTTATGGCGGAGTTTTTTGGCAATGAAAATGAAGGCTAATAAAAAAAATTTGGGATGGGTGTATCGGTTTTTGTAATCTAAAAGAGTACGGCTTATGTAATAAACATCCTACTCTCTGTGTTGTTCATCATGATGAGTGAGCATGGCCCTCAAGGAGTGGTCGGTAGCTGAGATGTATAGGTAGAAGGGTTGATCATCTTTAGGTGGAATGAGCATGGGTGGTTGAAGAAGGTATTGTTTTAAGGCCTTAAAATCTTTGTGGCAATCATCATCCCATTCAAAGGAGACATCCTTCTTGATCAGACGATGAAATGGTTGACACTGATCAGACAATTGTGAAATGAAACATTGAATAGACTATAACTTACCTTGCAGGCTATGGAGTTACCTAAGGTTGGTGGGTGGAGGAATTTCAAAAATGACCTTGAATTTAGCAGGGTCAACTTCTATGCCATGTAAGGAAATGATAAATCCCAATAGATTTCCTGAGAGAACTACGAAGACACACTTCTTGGGTTGAAGGCAGATGTAATATTTAATAAGGTGGTCAAAGATGGTTTTTAGGACGGTGAGGTGCTTGGAGTGGAATTTAGATTTGGCTAGGAGGTCATCCACATAATCTTCCAATATATGATACATGATGTCATGGAAGATATAAGTCATAGCCCGCTGATATGTGGCACCAACGTTTTTAAGGCCAAAAGGCATGACTCGATAATAGAAGGTCCCCCAAGGGGTGATGAATGTGGTTTTGTATTGGTCTACTGGGGAAAGAAATATTTGGTTATAACCCGAGAAACCATCCATGAGTGGCATCTCATGACCAGCGATGAGGTCAACCAGCTAGTCAATACCAGGTAGAGGAAAGTCATATTTTGGGAAAGCTAGATTGAGGTCATGGAAATCTATGTAAATGCAGAGTCTCCTTGTTGCCTTAGTGACAAGGATAATGTTAGAAATATAATGAGGATAATCAATGGGTAAGATGAAGGAAATGGAAATAAGACACTGAATTTATTCTTTGACGAGAAGGGAAATGTGAGGATGCATTTTCCTTAGTTTTTGTTTGATGGGTTTGGCATCGGGAATGGTTACGATATTGTGGACCACTATGGTGGGGTCAATATCAGGCATGTCTACATAAGACCAAGAAAAAACATGGTTATGATCTTTGAGAAAAGAAGTGATGGCTTCTTGTTCCGCAACATCTAAAGATTGACCGATCTTTAGGATGTGCAGGTCATCCTGAGTATGAATGTTGATTTTGATAGCCAATTCATTCAACATGGTTTTCATCTTAGATGGTAGTGACCGATGAATATATGAGTCTTTTGCACCAAGGTAGGTGAGTATAGATTCATCATCCTGGAATTAAATGATGTTAATCGAAGGTATATCGTCATCGATCATTTCAGGGTACAGGAAGGGAAGAGAGAAGGGAGCCTCACCCTCTCATTGATAGGTCAGAGGCCCCAAGGAGATGGTGTTTATGAAAAAAAAATTTAGGAGGGATAGATTCAGGATCCATTGACTCCATCGGTGAAGATGGTGATGGGGGTGATGAAGGTGAAAAAGGGTTGATGTCTTCAATGAGCTCAACGCGGGCATTCTTGGTAGGTGGTTCAGCAAAGCTGATACCACTATATTCATTATGCTTGCGAGTAGTACATGGAATAATAATATGGCAGCCTTGCTTGTAAAATCCAAAACCAAAACCCTTCCATGCACATCGATGTAGGAAGGTGTGGGTGAAACAAAGATTGGTGAGTGATTAGAGGTCGGCAGAAAATGGGTGGGTTTGTGATGGTGGTTCAGGTGTGTAAGTTGTAGTATTAAGTCCCCCATAGGTGAGATTGGTATGAAGGTGAGGAGAACCATAAAGGATGCACTCTCCTATACGGTGATCATAACGAGGGTGTTGGTGAAGACTTCTGTATTTTTGTGGAGTAAGGAATGTGTTGACACTATATATGTGATACTCCCCCAGAGTGAGGAGTTGAAAAATTCCCTCCAAGGGATCGGTGGTTGGTATATGGGTAGCTGGAATAGATGATGTGTTAGAGGTTGGATTGGGGTGGAGCTAACAAATTGGGAGGCCGATGGTTTGGATGTGGAGGTTATGGCAGCGGTAGGAATGGAGGATATAAGTGTGGTTAAGGTAGTGGCTAGATTGGTGAGGGGAGGTGTAGGTGACATGGTAGTGGTTATGGAGGTAGATGCTTTGATGGGTATGAGCACATCATTGGGTTGGTAAAGGATGTTGAAAACTTTTAAAGGTGATGGGTTAACTAGAATGGTATAGGTGTGTCCTTCATGCTTGAACTTCACACAATGATGCAAAGTGGAAGGGACGTAACCCATGACACAAATCTAGGGTCTGTCAAGCAATATGTTATATTGAAATTCCCCCTCCAAGACGTAAAATAACTTTAGAAAAGTGTAGGGGCCCACGTGAATGTGGAGGATGACAGTACCTAGTGTAGAGGTGATAGCATCATTGAATGAACACAACATGACAGGATGTTTATACATGTAATTATCAGGTATGTGCATTTGAGTGAATGCATGGGATGAAATGATATTAATGATAGCATCCCCATCAATCATGACACATTGTACATGTATATGATCAATGTGGACAGAGATGAAGAGAGTAAGGTTTGGGTCATCTGTTTGGTGTGGTGTGATCTCTTCCTCTGAGAAGCTAAGGGAGGCTACCTGGTGAGTAGGTTGAGGTGTGGATAAAGGTGGCAACTTGGTGAGAGAGGCTATGTGATGGGGTGTGAGAATGGAGGCTACGGGTGTAGGGTCAATGGGTAAAACCTCAATAGATTGTAGGCCTTCATGAGAGCTTGATGATGGGATTCCAAGCTTTGGATGAGGTCATATAAGGACATTTTGAGGGGGGATTGGTGTAGTTGTTTGAGCATCATGCGGTGTGTGACCCTATTAGAAATAGGATATGTGGGGCCGTAGATAGTGATTTTAGGTGTGGGTGTAGATGGTATGTTTGGTATAGGATTGGTTGGTGAGTCAATTTCCTTTTCCTTGCCTTTGTCCTTCTGAGCATGGGTAGCAACGTGGATCATGTTTATTTGAGGTGGGGGAGTATGTAAGGTAGGTGAGCCATGAAAGGTATAGCAACATGAAGGGAAAAAGCACAGTGGTAGGAAGGAACTTTGTGGGATGAGATGGGCACATCGACATTTGGGTGGAGGTTTGGTGAGGTCGTTGATGCAAACCATGTTGATTTCAAACCTTGGAGGTAGCTCTAGGAGTTGTGGAGGTCTCGGTTGCTGCGTGGGAAATGAGGGAAAAACTATGGGAATAGGTGTTGGTGAAATGGGGTCTTCATCGAGAAGGTCATCATCATCAAATTTTTCTTTGGGAGGGACCAACTAGATAAGAACGCTTTTCGAATCCTTATAGTTCTCTACATCATGTCCTGGCACACGATGGTAGGCAAAAATTTTGGTGTCATCAAACCCTTGTGGTTTGGGTTTGAGAGGGTCATAAGGTCTGAGAGGTAGTAATGTGATGACAAAAGTTTCAAGGATGTTAGTTAAAATTTTGGTGTAGGATCCTGCTACTGGATCACAATGGGAAGTTAAAGTGGGTTTAGGTGTAGGCACGGATAATTGTACAGGAACGGTCCTTGCATGAGGGGGAATAGGTTGATCTATGGTTTTAGGTGTTGGTGTGATCTTAGGTGTTGATCATGTTTTTTTGGTTATGGTTATGGTAGATGAACTGGAAGGAGAGTGTGTGGTTGTTTTGACTACCTTATTGGAGGGTAGAAGATTTTTGTCCTTAGGTTACACCTTCTTGGGTAAAGGTGATACAAACACATGAGATCTAGAGGGATAATAGAAGTTTTGTGAAGGTAGATGGTGTAGGTCATGCCAGCGGTGTGAGGGAAAGAGATTGAAGTGTCGTGGGTAGTGAAGGAGTGATTGATGGTATTAGAGGTATGGGTGGTAAAGATGCTACAGATGTGGGTGGAAGTCGTGGTAGGAACTTGGATATGATTGAGGTTTGCAATGGTGGAATGGGCTGCTGTGTTTTTAGTTTACTGGTGGGTGGAGATTTCTTAACCATTTAGAAGGACAAGGTACTAAGACAGATGAAGAGGGTGAAGGTGTGATCGGTGAGGTTAGAGTATGAAATTTATGGGGTTGGATATTTAGTTTGGGTGTTGGAGTAGATTTGGTAATGGCCTTGGAGGATGTAGCTAAATTTAATTTGATGGGTGGATGAGTAAATCTGGTGGTTGGGATTACCCCTAAGGTAGTGCTGGGTTTAGGCGAAGAAGATGATGTAAGTGTAGGCTTAGGTGTAGATGCGTGTTGGGTTATGAGTAGGGGTGTGGTTTGAGCCATGAGGGGTATCATGGGAGAATTTTTTATAGAGGTGGTTGTGCTTGGTTCAATTGGCCAAAATATTTTTGGGTAGATAATGGAAGTGTTAGCAAGTGACATCTGCATTTGCATTGAGGCAAGAAGAAAAATACTCGCCCAAAGTAAGGATCTATCCACATAATCTAAGTAAATGGATAAGCGTGAGAACGGAACATCTGTAGGTGAGGTTGATGCAAAACTAATGGAAATTCTCGTAAAATTTGTCTTAGAGAATGGGAATTTTCTAGCTTCAGCTTCCATGGGTAAGAGAGCCAAAAGTAAGTCTGCAAGATCTTGGGTAGCCGATGGAGAATGATCACCTACAGGAAAAGGTATCTCTACTAGATCCTTGATAGGTGGAGGAGAAAATGGGTGCTCCTCTACAGGTGGAGGAGATGATGGGTGCTTCTCTGTAGGTGGGGGAGATGATGGGTGCTCCTCTGTGGGTGGAGGAGATAAACAAGTATCCTTTATAACCTGAAGAAGTACTATGGGTGACGGTTCCCTAGGTGGAGAAGCCAAAGGTGAAATAGTTTTGATATTAATTGAAGGCTCCTCCATGGGTGAGGAAGGAGGTGAAAGGTATTCCTCTATGGGTGGAGGAATAGGTGAGGTGGATTCAAGTGCAGGCGGAGGACTTTGGGCTAGGATTTCCTTGATAGAAGGAATATGAGGTAATTGGGTAGTAGTGGGTATATCGCTGAAAATATCATGCACCTTGCGGGTATGACTATCTTGAGTTTAGGTCTCTCTCATTTGATCACAAGAAGAGGCATGATTAGGAAAAGGTTTCTTGAAAATATGTAGGTTTTGATTGGTAGGTGCATTAGGATTATCCAAGGTTAGCTCGCCTTTCTCAAGCATTTATTGGTAAATGTTGTTGAAAGTGATGCAATTTCCATCACTATGACCTTTTACTTGATGATAATTACAAAAATCATGCTCTTTATACCATGCGGGTGTGGGGCGAGTAGGGTCAAAACCAGTGTTTGGTTTCACAGGAGGAAGTGTGATGGCCCTAGCTTTGATGAGCTTCTCTAAGAAAAAAGAATAAGATTCCCTAATTAGGGTATACTTCCTTTGTTCCCGTCTGAATTGAAAAGTCTAAATGGGTGAGAGATTAGATGAGGAGCTAGCCTGATTTGATGGATGAGGTGGGATGGCTTTGAGTACCACTGCGTTAGTGGTCACCTTGGCCTTTGAATAATTGCTCTTTGGTTTTGAAGAAGAAAAGGTATCATTTGACTTGAATGTTGAGTTCTTATTGTGTAATTATATTTTCTTCTCTTCAATGGCCTGAATCTCAAGATTTTGTGCCATGGTGAATGCTTCATCGAAGGTTCAAAATTTTTGGACTTGCTGAGTCGGTGAGATATGCCTAGCACAATCCCACATGAAGAGTTCGATGAGTTCGGTTTGCGGTAGTTGGAATGTGAGTTGATTGATCAGGCTACACCAATGAGCAACAAAATTTGTGATGGATTCATCATCATACTAATGCGTAGAGTAGAGGTCAGTCATGGTAACCTTCTTAACGATATTAATGGAGAAGTGATCCAAGAAGGCTTGGGCTACTTGAGTAAATGAGAATATTGGGTTTCTAGGTAACCCACTATACCAACCTAACATGGGTTCAGTCAGAGACATGGGAAAGGTCCTCAGGATAAAAGCATCATCATGGGTGATCAGATAACACCCGTGTTTGAAATAATGCAAATGTTGTTGTGGGTTTTATTTGCTATTGAAATGGTTGAATTTAGGCATGTTGGTACCCAAATTTAATCTCCTTCACAACTTGAACAACATCATAAATCTTCACAAGACACTCAAGGATAGATAGTTGTTTTGTATGTCATTTATAGCCAAGGACCACACCTATCTACTTGTTTGCATTCAAGAATTGAGGGAGGGGATAGCACCTTCATAAGGGTTTTGATCTAACCCTCACTATTTTAGGTTTTTCCTATGAACCAAGGTAAGAGAACCCATATTGCAGCCCCTATATGGTAAGGAGATGAAGATATCCTTGTGTTTTGTATATGATGTGGAGGAGGCTTTGTGAAAACATGATCAAATATCCATAATCCAAACTCAAAGGAGCTATCACTACTAAATGATGGAAATGTTCTCAAAACAAATCTAGAGCTGCTAAAGACATGATAAAACCCTGATCAACTTTGTGCATTTTTGTGAAAGGATTTAATTCTTTTGTGGACACATAATGCAGATGCAGGGGTATTATAAGTAGGATGAGTTAGTTTAAAGTTAAATTCTGATAAGAGATATTGGGACAAGAGTAGTTAGGAGTCATCACCTTCTTTGGGAAACCTTACAAAAGAATTACAACACCTAAACAACAAAGATATTTCAATGAATGTGAAGTGCTCTTTAAACTAGGATGTGTGCACATATGGATGCCCAAATCTGCACTATTCCATACAAACTTTGATAGCCTGCCACAAAGGCTTGAAGCAAAATATCAATAAAGCATTCAGAACCCCTTGTTAGATCTTGTCCTAAGGTACACCCAAAGGTTTACAAACACCCTCAATTTACAAGGAAGGTAAGATGAATTTAAATCTGTTTATCTCCACTCAAATGAATGCTCTTCTAAATGGAAGATGGCAGATGCCTTAAAACCCTCTATAAGAAATGAGACCATGCATGATCAATAAATATTCCAAACACAAGATTGCAACATGAGCATGACACACAAATTGAAAACATACTGAAATACAAGTGCATGCAAGCTTTGCCAAGAGGTAAAACCAGTTAATCCAAGGATTTGATCAAATATATCAGCAAGGGAATGTTACTTAGACAATATCAAAGCTTTTTGATGGCTTTACAGCTGAAACCAACTCAACATGATGAACATTCGATGCAAACTAGAATAAAAATGGCTCTCAAGCAGTTTCTCTAAAAAGGAAATGGACTTCTTCCAGTTTTCCATGTGAAAATCCTTCTCTCATTCTCCAAAATTCTCCACACCCTACAAAATTCTTCCAAACTATATGATATACCCTATGCCATCTTGGATCCTTACATCCCAATCAAGGAATATGCCAAAGGGATCAAATTTGTTACAAACCCTATCCATTTGATGAAAAATGATATAAAATTGTGAAACAGCTTGCCAAATGCTTGAGATGCACAAATATTTTAAAATATTACATGAACTTAGATCCTTATCCATCCCAGGGTCATGTTTCTGGCATTCCACCATGCCAGCATGCATTTGGAATCATTTTTCACCTTTTTCCCGCACCATTTTTAACTCTGCAACTTTTCATTTTTACCTTTCACGTGTTTTTCACGGACTGAGAAAAATATCTCAAGAAAAACACTATAGGGCACTGAATCAGTGAAAATAAATGATTCCATTGTGTTTAGAAGGCTGAAGGGATGCAGATTCATATAAAATTTCATGTGTTTTGGTGCAAAAATGATGACTCCACACTTCTTGGAGCTCCAATGACACCCAAAAAATGAAAATGCATAGCTACCATTGACTAAAATCAGCTTTAAATTCCAGCCTTCCATGTGGCAAATCCAAATACTCTCTAAAAAGTGCCAAAATTACCTTTTTGCCTTTACACAAGGTGGGACATGTGTCCAAACATGATTGGGACAGGCCCCCAATCCTAAAAATGCATTTTAAACCTTTTTTGATTTGGGAAAATTCTAAAAAAATTCCCTGCAAGCCCCCAGACGTGCCACGTGTCCTCCTGAAGGTCCCCACCAAAACCATGGTTTAGTTTGATGAATTTTGCCACTTTTTTGAGAAAATGAAAATTTTCTCAAAATGCTCCGTGCCCCTGAATACCCGTTGTTTCTCTGCCACGTGTCAATCTCCCATAGGAGATGGAGCTGACTCATCAAATTTGCCTTCAAACCTCCACAAGCATCAAAACTCCATGCAGTCCTGACCTCTCTCTTTTGATATTTGAAAAATGCCATGTGTTGCTGTCCTATTGGATGCAGAGCCGAAACTCCAAATTTTTCCACGGGTTTATTTTTCTCTTTGAGATTTTTCCCTAAAATTTGGAAAATTTTCCATCTTTCCTCTGCGCTCCGAATTTCCATCAAAAGTCAGACACGTGTCCACTGTTCATTAGTGGTGGGACCTTGAACCAAAATTTTTCTTCTTACCTTTTGAAGTTAAAAAACTTCAACTACTTCCAAGCCTCTGCCTCTCCATTTCATCCCTGTGCATACGTGTCACACTGTGATTCACGCGGAGATCTGGCTCAAAATGCTACTTTAAAATTTTGCCTCAAAAGGCAAAAATCCAAAAAACATGCATCACCCCACTTTTCCTTTGCTCCCATGGACACGTGTCGTCCTTCCATTGGGTGCGGGCCTTCGGGTCAAAATTTAACATTGACAAATTTTTCCAAAATGAAGAAAAAGTTTTAAGTTACCCCCCGCCACTGGCCTGACCATTCTTGCCACGTGTCTACTTCTCATTGGGCGCGGATTTGCGAGAAAACTTCGACATTTGAGAATTTTTCAAAAATTGAAGAAAATGTTAAGTGACCCTCACCACCTGCCTGACCTTCCTCTGACATGTGTCATCTTCCCATTAGGCACGGGCGTGCAGGCCAAATTTTTCCCCTGACACCCCGAGCCAAAAAAAACCAAAATTTTCCAAGTCCTTAACCATCCGCCTGGCCCTCCTGGACACGTGTCATCATGCCATTCGCTACGGGCCTTCGGGCAAAAATTTAATTTTGAGAAATTTTTCCAAAATGGAAGAAAAATTTCCTAAGTTACTTCTGCCACCTGCCAATCCTCAACCAATCACATCAGGCCACGTAAGCACATCCCTATGGCACTGCAGGGCCACGGGGAAAATTTTTCTTCCGACATCTTTGAGTAAGAAACAATAAAATTTTCCCAACTCCCACGTTGTTTGTTTGATCTCCCTGTGTCACATGTCGCCCTCCCATTGGGTGTGGGCCTTTGAGTAAAAACTTGATTTTGAGAAATTTGCAAAAATGAAGGCAAAAAATTTTAAGTGACCTTCGCCACTCGATGCTCCATTTGTCCAATCAAATCATGCCACGTAGGCAAAGTAGGCAAATGCGGGGCCGCAGAGAAAATTATTCCTTCGCCAAAAATTGAAAATTTGACAAGTTATAACATTTCTTCTGACCCCACCCGGTTAATGAGAGCCTGTCATGTCGTCATAGAGTTTAAAATGATAAATTTGACAGCCCGAGAGCACGTAAAAAAATGTGAAAAATTCAGTGAATGCCCTAGAAACTGAATTTTTTGACAGGGAAGGCAAAATTCTTCATTTTAAACCAACTGAATCATTTGTTGACATCATTTGTGACCTTGGGATTGGGGAAACACTTGCACAAACTCAGGATTTGATCAATTTCGAGCTCTTTCACGATTTGGCAAAGGAGAAAATGGTACATCCCATGAAAATGAATAAATTAGGGCACAAATGGGGGGGAGAACTTGGATTTTACTTCAATCTAGGGCATAATAATGACAATGAGGGCATTTGAAAGCATCTAACTGAAAAAATGAGTTGCAAATCACCAACTCAAGCCAATAAAACGTTTTTGAGCAAAAGTGAAGCATGGAAAATCAGAGAAAAGTGTGCAAACCCATAAATTGCACCAACATTGGCTCTTGCCTGGGGATGGGCACTCCCAGTGAGTGCCACAAGAACAAGACGTAGAACAAGTGCCAAAAATCCATTAGGCAAGGAGAAAACATGCAGAGTAGCCCAAAAACCAGAAATTCCACCAAAAACAGGCCGAGAAAACCACACAACCAATGGTTGCCAAGGACAAAAGGGCAAACCACAAGCCAACAACAGAAAAAACAAGGGAAAGACTGTTAGGATAAATTTTATTATCCTATTATTAATTATGCATAGTAGGATTATTTAATTAATTTTATTAATTAAATAATTAATGATTAAATTGTTATATGGTTAAACAACCATATTTGTCTGTTTGCACATTGTTATATTGTTATAAACAATATATTTGTCTTTATGTAATTTTGCTTCCCGGATGTTATTGGAAGCTTGTGAAATCTGGTTTTTGGTTGCACCTATGTAACTCATTTTCCTGGATGTATTTGGCTGTGCAATATCTATAAATATTGCAGCCCATTCTCCGTAATGTTTTACTGATTGAGATCAATAAAATCTACACAGACTTTCGTCCCTGTTTCTCAATCTACATTTGGTACCAGAGTGAAATTTTGGCCCTGTGAAGGTGTGGAAGAGAGAGCAGCAGAGAAAGAGGAGATTGGAGACGTATTTGCAGCATTCAAGAACCTGTGCAGCCTCGTGCAAACTCCCAGCCCCATCCCTGCCTCCCCCACATCCGCCTGTTCCTTCCAGGTGCTTGGAAGGAAAAAAAATTTTTGCACTGGTGCACTCAGCACCAGGCAAAATTTGCTGCAGGATTGCTTGCTATATTTGGAGGCCGTGTGAAGGAGGAACTCCATAATAGGCGCAGACCAGAGAGAGGCAGTAGTTGAAGGAGGCATGGAAACCCCTGCTGGACCTGAAAGGAGTCTTCCACGCACCTGCACAAAGAGACAGTCAATAAAAAAAAAAGAGAAACAAAAGCACAGTGGCATAGCAAAGAGAAGAGGTCATTTGTTTGTTATATTTGTTATATCATAGAAATGGCATAGCATAGAAACAATATATTTGTTATATCAAAGTATATTTGTTTGTTTGCTGTGAAAGAGAAGCGGCCTGCACAGTGGAAGTGTATTCCAAACAAAGAAAAAAGCCTGCAGTCGACTCCACAGGGATCTGCACAACGAAAAAATGTTTTTTTAGCAAAAGAGACCTCATTCTTTCCAAATCCACGTGCTGGGACTCATGCATGCACCTGCACAAAGGAGAAAACAAAAAAAAGGTGGCCAAAGCACCAAAAAAAAACAGCTGGTACGCCTATTTGGTTTGTTGTCCTCACGCAGGCATCTGCACAAAGAAAAACACGGACAGCGAAAACAACGGTGAATGATTTGCTGTTCTGATTATGCATTTGCTCTCCATGTGCAACCTACACAAGAAAACAAACAAACAATGATCAATCAATCATTATTTGGTATCAAGAATCAAAGAAAACAAAAAAAACGCGGCCAGAGCAAGGTAGGAGCGGCCAAAATCAAAGGAAAAGCGGCCAAAGGAAAAGCAAACAAAAACAATAAGGAGGAGCAGCTAATATGAAGTCTCAGATCCGTTTTTCAATGCAAAGCCAAACCTAAAACACCTCTCACCAGCTGCTGCCACGTGGATCCTTCATCTAGGGCGCATTTTCTAAGGTAAGCCATTTTTTCACATACTTTAAATACAATATGTTGCGTTTCATATTCAAACAAGCCTAAGCGGCCAAGGTGGATAGACTAAATGCCTTAGAAGTGGGAGGTGCATGGTTCAAATCCCACCCCAACTTAACATTTTGAAATTTGGCGGATTTTTTGGCGGTTTTACCAAATTTAGTGGCAAAATTTGAATTTAGTTATAACTAACTAAATTTAGCGGAGAAATCCCTAATTTAGGGTAAAAAAAAATTTCTCCCATCTGGTCTGTTTTCTCATTCCAGACATTTTTTGCAAAAGGAGACCCATCTAAAAATTGCATTTTCAGCTACTTTTTTGCAATTTTTAGCATTTTGGGCTCAGGAGGTCACCAGGACCCCGAAACTGAAATTTTTTGCCTGTTATTCAAATTGTACTGTATATTGTACTAATTTGCAGGTTGCCATAGTCAACTGCAAAACTTTGTAACTGCTCAGAAACTGGTAGAATTGTAATAAAAAAAAGTAAAATTGGTTCTGTGACACTCACGAGATCCTAGATCTCATTCGCAGCGTTCGATATATACAGTGCCTCTGGGAAGCGCTTACGGGTAAAGCCGTCGCGACTACTACTGCACTTAACGCCTAATATAGCTGCAACAACGTCGTCTGGGCATCGTCCCTATAAATCGACGGGGAGTAATAAGGTCACAGTGCACACACTATGAACCATCCCATCCGTCTGTGAACGATTGCAAGACATAAATTTCTGGACTGAGAAATTATCCGAGTATATAGTGAAGTTACGCGCGCGTATGAGGATATTTCTTTGAGCCGGTGTCAATAATCACACAGACCCCATCAGTACTGTCTTGGTACCACGTATCGAATTCTTTCACGTACGTTAACGCCTCTTTCACGTACTGTCGGGTATATAGAAAGGGCGAGCTTCTTCCACGTACCGACGAGTATATCGGAAGGGCGCGTATATAGAAAGGTTCGGTATATCGGACTGACGGTATATAGATTGGGAGACCTTATACCTGGAGTGATAAGAGCCAAACCCTGTCAGTGATCTCTGCAAAATGGGCACCAATGCCCCCAAATTTTTTCTTCCGGATTCACAATTGCTCAAAGGAAGCAACTATGCGGCTTGGAAGACAAAAATCAAGACACAGCTTGAGTTTGAAGAAATCTGGCCTATTATGACTGGTACTCTAACCAGATCACCCACGGATGCAACACAACAACGACAATTTGATAGAGTAGATCAGAAAGAAAAACTCATCATCTTGTTTGGAGTATCCGACGATGTGCAAGTCCACATTCGAGATGCTACATCAGCAAAAGAAGCTTGGGATAAACTGAACACAATATATGAGGCCAAGAACAAGAATGTCATACTCAATTTGCAGAGTCAGTTACATACGTTGAAATTCAAACAGAATGAGAAAATTGAAGCCTTCCTAAGAAGAGTTGCAGAGTTGAGGGCTTCACTTCTAGCCCTAGGAGAAGAGGTCAAAGATGAGTCTCTCGTTCCAATTGTTCTGAGAGCTCTCCCTTCTTCTTACCGAATTTTTTTCACAACTCTAAACTTGTCAGATACGACAATTAGTTTTGACAAGTTAGTAAACCTACTGCAACAAGAGGAAGCAATGCACAACAAGGATGATGAAGAAGAGCAGGCACTGTCTTCACATCAAAAATGGAAAGGAAAAGGTAAAGGAAAACCTAAATCCTATCAGAAGTCCCCACATCAGAATCAGTATCATGGGGACAATCAACAGAAGAAGCGATGTCCCATTTGCAAAAGAGGACATGACTTGCAAGAATGTTGGTTTAACACATATAAGAAAGGTTCATCAAGCAATTATGGACCTCAACAACAACAAACTTACAAGGGACATTCAAACAACTATCACGGGTAGAAAAAGGGGAACTAGAAAAGAAGACCCCACCAGCAAGGTAATATTGCTGAGCAACAAGATCAGTCAGACAATGAAGACTTCTTGTTCACTACTCGATCAAGTGAACCATCCACATCATCTAGTGACGTCTGGTATGTTGATTCGGGAGCCACTCGACACATGACCGGCCACAGAGACTGGTTTATTTCAATGAGGGACACGCCATCGAAAAATCATGTTTCGTTGGGAGATGATTCTTCATATACAGTTCAGGGGATTGGAAACATTTCTCTACCCCTTGGTTCACGCAACTGCAGACTATCAGATGTTCTATATGTCCCTGGGTTGATAAAGAACCTTCTTTCGGTCAGTCAACTCCTAGATCACAACCTGAAAATTGACTTTGATAGTCAATCCGGCAAGAAAATGTGTTTGATTCGAGATAAATCCAGAGGCTCGAAAATAATTGCAAAAGCCTCAAATGTGGGACAAATGTTTCAACTTGATTTCATTCACAAAAATGATCAAGCACTCGTGGCTAAAAACTCCACCTCAGCTCAGTTGTGGCATCGGAGATTTGGTCATGTAAGTTTCAAATATCTCGAAACACTTCGCCGGGGTAATATGGTACATGGGCTACCATCTCTTCAGAAGGATACAGACAAGTGTCCTCAATGCTTAGTAGGGAAACAACACAGAGTTTCATTCCAAACAAGTACTTTTCGAGCTCATGGTAAACTTGACTTGGTTCATACCGATCTTTGCGGTCCGATGCAGCCAAGTCATTCAGGGTTCCAGTACTTCATGCTCTGTGTTGACGACTATTCACGAAAAATGTGGATTTTTTGTCTTCGCAAGAAAAGTGAAGCCTTTGAAACATTCAAAAATTTCAAAGTGGCAGTTGAGAAAGAAACTAGTCGTCACATCAGAACTCTCCGCTCAGATCGAGGGGGGGAATTCACCAGTGATGAGTTCAGAGACTATCTACAAACTCACGGGATTCGTCGACAAATTCCCCCTCCACACACACCGCAGCAAAATGGTGTTGTCGAGGGAAGAAATCGTACTATCATGGAAATGGTGCGATGCATGATCGATGATTCCGAACTTACAAAGACATTTTGGGCAGAAGCAGCAAAAACAACAGTGTATTTGTTAAACAGAGCGCCCACAACTACTCTTGATGGAATTACACCACAAGAAGCATGGTCAAAAAGGAAACCATCCATTGCACACCTTAGAGTATTCGGGTGCAAAGCCAGCATGCACATACCCAAACAGAACAGAAAGAAATTGGACATGAAGTCACAAAATCTCATCTTCATTGGATACAGTGAAGAGACTCTTGGGTACAAACTGATGGATCCTAAGACCAGAAAAGTCTACACAAGCAGAGATGTTGAGTTTTTCGAGAAGAAGGAAGCAGAGACTCCTCCTTCGGACTCGCAAGATGTAGATTTTTCACCAGTTGTAAAAACTGAAGCAAATGTTCCCTCAGAAGATGAAAGTGATGATGGGGATGATGGTGTTGATCAGATAGGACCACAACCCATGGGAACAGCTCAACGTATGCCTAAATGGTATACAAGCACATTACGAGATGCAAGACTGGATGCTCCACCGGATACATCCACCCCTGGACCATGGACTCGCAGTAAAGCAAGAGAAGAAGTTAACTTTGCTTTGATGAGTAGAGTCATTGAATCAGACGAGCCCTCAACAGTCCAGGAAGCCCTACAGTCAAAAGCTTGGAAAGATGCCATGGATTCTGAATATCAATCAGTGATGAAGAATAACACTAGGCAGCTTGTCGATCTTCCACCAGGGAAGAAACCCATTGGATGCAGATGGATATTCAAAACTAAGTACAAAGCAGATGGGACAGTGGACAAGTGTAAAGCAAGACTTGTAGCAAAGGGGTACGCACAGAAAGAAGGTATTGACTATGAGGAGACATTTGCTCCCATAGCTAAGATCAAAACGATCAGGATGATCTTTGCTCTAACTGCTCAGTTTGGATGGAAAGTTCACCAAATGGACATAGAAAGTGCCTTCCTGAATGGAGATTTGCAAGAAGAAGTCTACATGACTCAACCTGAGGGATATGTAGTACCTGGTCAAGAAGAAAAGGTATGCAGACTTAGGAAATCTCTGTATGGCCTCAAACAGGCACCCCGGGCATGGTACATCAAGATTGATGAGCATCTCGTACAACATGGATTCGTCAAAAATCCATACGATCCCAATCTCTACCTCAAAAAGCAAGGGGGGGAGATGGTGATTGTTGTAGTTTATGTCGATGATCTAGTCATCACTGGCAGTTCAGTGAAGATGATTGATGAAACAAAGAAAGATCTTAAGCGATCATTCGACATGACAGATCTCGGGCTTATGCACTACTATCTTGGACTGGAAGTATGGCAGAAAGAGAATCACATCTTTGTTTCTCAGATGAAATATACCAAGACAACGCTCGAGAAGTTTAGGATGATGGATTGCACACCAATTGCTACACCTATGGAGAATAGATTACAGTTATCTCGTTCAGATCCATCTCCTGAGGTAAGTGCCACTCTCGATCGCCAGCTAATTGGGAGTCTCATTTACCTGACCTACACTAGACCAGATATCAGCTTTGCAGTAAGCTATCTATCCAGGTTCATGCAAGAACCTAAAGTTTGTCATTGGAAAGCAGCAAAGCGCATTTTAAGATATCTCAAAGGATCAGTGGATCTTGGTCTAGAATACAAGAAGAACGAAAACTTCTTCTTGACTGGATATTCGGATTCAAATCATGCAGGTAACATTGATGATAGAAAATCCACTTCTGGATTTGTATTCTTTATGGGATCTGGACCAATATCATGGGGGAAGTAAGAAACAACACTTTGTTTCTCACTCTTCCACAGAAGCCGAGTATCGTTCTGCAGGAGAAGCTGTCTGTGAAGCGATTTGGCTACGTTGCATACTGGAAGGACTTGGAATACCACAGGACAAACCGACCACCATGTATGTTGACAACGAAGGTGTTTTCTCAAACTTGTTCGCAATCCAGTTTTTCACGAGAGAACAAAGCACATTGAAGTTCAGGTTCATTTCATACGTGAACATGTATTGAAGCACAACATCCAGCTTCAATTTTGTCCAACAGCTGAACAATGAGTAGATATTTTCACAAAGTCACTTGCACGTGACAAGTTCGAGTTGTTCAGAGCATTTCTCTCCTCATCTCTTCAGACAATGCACAATTAAGGGGGGAATGTTAGGATAAATTTTATTATCCTATTATTAATTATGCATAGTAGGATTATTTAATTAATTTTATTAATTAAATAATTAATGATTAAATTGTTATATGGTTAAACAACCATATTTGTCTGTTTGCACATTGTTATATTGTTATAAACAATATATTTGTCTTTATGTAATTTTGCTTCCCGGATGTTATTGGAAGCTTGTGAAATCTGGTTTTTGGTTACACCTGTGCAACTCATTTTCCCGGATGTATTTGGCTGTGCAATATCTATAAATATTGCAGCCCATTCTCCGTAATGTTTTACTGATTGAGATCAATAAAATCTACACAGGCTTCCGTCCCTGTTTCTCAATATACAAAGACAAAACAACAACAAGGGCTATACAAAATGTACAACTTGGGCATACCTCCTTTGGGGATTTAATCCAAAAAGTGTTTTAAATGTCTGCCATTAACACGCAGCTCCAACAAATCCCCATCCAAATCCTTGAGAGAAAATATATTTTCTCTAATCCTGATATCAATGGCATAAGGGCCCATCCATAGAGCATCAAATTTTCCATGCTTGCCCTTGTCTTCATGCCTACTATCCCACAAAAAAACTAGATCTCCAACACTGAAAGCTCTAGGGGTGACCTTCTTATCAAACAACTTCTTCAATTTCTCCCTAAACCTGAACATGCCTTTGATGAGAAGCTCTCCTTTCTTCATCCAACTCAATGATCTGATTGATTCTTGATTCATATGGGCCATGTTCTTGATCTTCCAGCTACTAGGAAAACTGAAAAGTGGATAATTGCAGGTGTAATGGCAGCAAAGCTTGAGTTCTATACACCAGTTCAAATGGGCTTTTACTAGTTGCTCTTCTTGGAGTTATCCTATTAGCCCAAACTACAAATTTCAACTATTCTCCCCACTTCTTCTTGTTGATTTCCAAGGTTCTTCTAATGATCTTGAGCAAGTTTTTGTTACTTGATTCAGCTTGCCCATTCCCTTGTGGGTTGTAGTTTGAAGAATAGGTCAGATTTATCCCATATTCATTACACATTGCCATCAAAGGCTTGGCTCTAAAACACATAGCATTATTAGACACAATCTTAACTAGAACCCCAAATTTGCATATGATATGATTCAGCAAGAAATCCATTACCACTTGGTGTGTTGCCTTCCTAGATAGAATTGCTTCAACCCATTTTGTAAAATAATCAATTGCTACAAGGATCCACTTGTAACCAACACTAGAAGGATCTGAAATCTCACCAATAAAATCCATTCCCCATTGTTTGAAAGGAGCTTCAACTGATACAGGCTGCAAAGGAAGGGAGCCTGAAGCCTTCAATCTTCCTAAAAAATGTTGGCACTTATCACATCTTCTAACGAGCCAGTTTGCATCTTTGAAAAGAGTTGGCCACCAATAACCAGCTCTTAAAATCTTATGTGCTGCCACTCTCCTATCAAAATTTCCTCCACAAACTCCCCCATGGAAATCAGCAATCAACTTGGGAGCTTCATATTCAGTTATGCATTTCAAGAGGACACCTTCAGGTTTTTTCCAAGCCAGCCCAAGGTCTGTTATGACATATTTCTGAGAAGCCAACTTGAGGGCTCTTTTATGATTTTTATTTAAGTGATTGGGACAACATAAGTGGTTGAGGTAATAGACCACATCCTTGTACCACTCATAATTCATCAATTTGTCAAGGAGATCTACTCTTTCTTCCCCTAGTTGATTCACTTCTACATGCTGCAAATTACTCTCAGCCATGAGTTTGGCAAGACCTAAACCTCTTACCAGCTTTTTTGTTTGGATATCCATATCATATTCTTGTAATTTTTTAACCCATCTACATCTCTTGCTTGATATCTCCATGTCAGATAAGATGTCTTTAACCATGGTGTGGGGAACATAAGCAACAACCTTTGATCTCAAAATATAGGGCTGAAAATCTTTTCCGCTTTAACTAATGCAAATGCTTGTTTCTCCATAATTGTGTACTTCAATTCAGCTTCTTGTAAAGCCTTGCTAAAGAAAGCAATAGGCCTCTCAGCTCCAATTTCATCCTTTTGTACAAAAATTTAAGCAATAGTAAATTCAGATGCAAAAGAGAAGATTTGGAAAGGCATCTTATAGTTTGGAGCTGCCAAAACAGGTGCATGCTTGAGCGCATCCTTTATTCCCTCAAAATCTTGGATGGCAGCCTCCTCCCACTTAATAACTTGATCATTAGCATGATTGTGATTGGAAGACTCAACTCAGCAAAATTGGAGACAAACCTTCTAATGAAATTGATTTGGCCAAAGAAATATTGGATACCTTTCTTAGTTCTTGGAACAGGCACCTTGCTGATTGCTTCCACTCTCTCAGGGTCTATCATAACACCTTCTTTGGACACAATATGCCCCAAAAAATTGGCTTTTGGAAAACCAAAATGAAACTTCTTTGGACTAATTTAAATGCCATACTCCCTACATCTGATTAGCATCTTCTCTAGGTGTTGCAAATGGTCTGCTCGTTGTCTTGAAAAAATAGTCACATCATCTTGGTAAACTGCAATTAACTCATTGATATAACTAGCAAAGGCAACATCCATTGCCCTCTGAAAAGTAGCACCAACATTCATCAATCCAAAATGCATCCTTACAAAAACATAAGTCCCCCAAGGAGTAGTGAAGGCTGTCTTAAGTCTTTCTGATTCTTTAACAACTACTTGATTGTATTCAGAGAAACCATCCAAAGTAGAAAGCATTTCTGACCCTGTCACAAGCTGCAGCATATTCTCCATGTTTGGAAAAGGATAGTTGTCCTTCATAGATGTTTTTTTTAGATTCCTAAAATCCACACAAAGTCTTATATCTCCATTCTTCTTTCTAACTAGCACAAGGTTGGCAACCCAAGAAGAGTATCTAGTAGGCTGAATGATGCCACCATCTCTCAATTTCTTCAACTCTTCTTGCATTTTCATGGAAAGTAGTGGGTTAATAGGCCTTTTTTTTGTCTAAACAACTTATTCTTTGCCTCAAGGGGAATCTCATGCTGAAATAAATCTTCTCTATATGCCTTCAGCTCTGAATAAGACCAAGCAAGGTAGTCTTGATATTTCTTTAAAAGATGGGCATAGGACTGTTTTTCTTCTTTGCTGAGATGACTGCCTAACCAGATCTTCCTTGGTTTGTCTTTAGTTCCCAAATTGTGCTCTTCCACATCCCTTGAAGTAGACATCTTTCTATTAATGATGCAATCATCATTGCTAAAATTAGATTCAAGTGCAACAAGACCTTTAGGAATGTATTTGTTTTCAATTGTATAATATCCTTGTCAAAAAAAAGTTTCTCTACCTTCATTCATGCACAACATTGGTTCCCAATCAATATTCTGACCAGAAAACTCTCCTTGGCATTGTAATAATCTCAACAATTGTGCATCGTCATCAAAAATCTGTTAATGTTTCACATTATCTAGGACAGCTGGCCTTGTTAGCACTTCAACATCATATTCACAAAAAGGTGAAATGGTGCAATTATCAAATTTAGAACCAAGAACAGCTAGCTGATCACCAGAAGCATTAATACTTCTATCATGGTAAACAATGTTAAAGGAATCAAACATTTCAATCAAGTCCCAAACAACATGCTTATATTGTTTCATACGCTGATTTTTTGTGGCATATAACTTTCTTACTTGCTTGACAACTAGCTCTGAATCTCCTTTAGCAACAATATCATTTACTCCATACTTCCATGCAATCCTTAATCCCAATAATAATGCCTCATACTCAGCAATGTTGTTAGTAAATTCAAAATTGAGCTTGAAGGGAAAAGGAAACTCCTCTAAACTAGGGGAAACCAACACTATACCAACACCATTTCCAACTTTGGAGCAAGCTCCATCAAATAGTAATATCCATGGAGAACCTACCATACCAAGCACTCTGATTTTTCCATCTTATTCTCTTTTCCATTAACAAAACCAATGAAATTGTCAACATCTACATCAGCAAACAACACTTCGTAAGAAGCATTATCGGGATCTTCAATCAAATGTAGCATCTTCTTTTCACCATAGATTTTGACAAGGCTTCCCTCAATGGGAATGGTGGCATAGGACATGTCCATTTGAACACTACCACCAACACTTGCAGCCCACTTTCTTGACAAAATCATACCCCATTTGGCAGGGAAGTCAACAATTACAACATCAAGTTTTAAATTCTTACCCAGATAGGCTACAAGTTGCACTACTAAACCCTTCACACATCCAACAACTGGCACTTCCCTTGAATCCATGGTTGTACACTTTCCATATGTTTTTGTCACCTTGATATCCAACTCATTCATAACTTCTAGAGGCATAACATTACATGATGCACTGGAATCAAACATGCAATTGTGAAGCAACCTACCTTTTATGAGAAAAGTTGTGAAGAATGGATCAACATTCAATTGGGAATCAACCAAGGATATCCCCAAATATACTTCAGGTGCCTCTCCAAGATCTTCCATTGGTGGTGGTGTTTTAGGGCCAGCAACGCTTTGAAGAGGACTCTCAACAACATTTACATTTTTGCTTGGTATACTCTTTTCTTCTTTCAATCCCAAGTATTCAAAAGCTCTTTTCTTGTGTTCAGGAATTCTAAGCAATTCAATAATGGGAACACTCACTTTAATTTGGCTCAATACCTGGACTATATCATATGGAACATTCTTTGGCAAAATAGCATTGGAAGGGAAACAAGAAGTTTCATCAGATGGAGAAGTATTCTTGGTAGCCTGGGCATGAAGAGGACTGATATTTTTGCATGGGACAGTAGGGTTCTTAGCAACTATTTCTCTTCTAGGATTATCTTTGGGAATGCTTGTGAGCAAGGGTGTCTTTGGCTTGGCTTAAGGACCATCTCCTCTAACAACTTTACTTCTAGTATTGTACTCCTTTTCTTGACCAACCACAACATTCATTAACAATTGTCTATCTTCCTCTGAAGGAATACCGCCATCATACTTCTTGATCATTAAATCCCTTAGGTATTCAAAGTCATTATTAGGAATTTCAAAGGCCTGAACTACATCTACATCATGAGTTTAAGGAAGAGAAATAAATGGTACCCTCTTTATGCAATCCCAAAAGGTTGTAGCAGTCCTTGCACTTATCACATCTGTTGATGTTGATGCTTGTTGTGAGCTTGAAGAGCTACCCATCATACAAATGTCATCATTCATTTCATTCTCGTTATCATCATCTATATCTTGCTGGTCCATTTCACATGGCGGATGAGGAACAAAACATCTATCACACCAATCCATATCAGAAACTTCTTGAACAAGAACAACTCTTGTAGTCAGAGGGTCAGGCACCACTCTATTTTCACATGCTTGGGGTTTTCTATTTGCAGATCCAATAAGCCCTTTACCTCTATCATCTTATCTTTGATCAGCCCTAGGATGATTGCCAAATCTATCATGGTTTTGAGTTCTTTACTATCCTTGTGAATTTTACCCAATTCCTTTCTCAGCCTGGGCTAATTTGTAGGAAATTTCTTTGACAGCCCCTGCCAAAGTCTTGACAACATCCTCCAAATCAGCACCCTTACTAGTTTGAGGCTTCTCAGGGTTTATCAGCTTCACACCGTCCCTCTTAAGTGGTTTACCAACAACTTTAATATTATTTTCAATTTGAAGTGCCATGGTGAAAGCTTGCCTTAAGTTTGTAGGATTTTTGTCTCTCAAGTAATAAGCTTCCTTTTTATCAAATGCATCTGCATATTTGATAAGCAAGATTCGTCACAAGGCCTCAAAATTGCAGGCAACCTTCTCAATGTCTTATTAAATCTTGTATTGAAATCATGAACAGTCTCATTAGGGTTCTTCTTGATGTTCTCAAACTCAGATAGAAGGAACCTTGGATATTTTTTGTCTCCATATTGTAATCTAAATGCATTACTCATCTCAGTCCACGAATCAATAGAGTTATCAGGCAGAGCTTTATACCAATCTCTCGCATCTTCCTCAAGTGTATGGATAAACAACTTGATATACACATCCTCAAATTCTATTTCAAAGTCTTCCATCATGTTAACAAAGAGTTTGAGGTGTTGATCTCTAGGTATGGCATTGTTACCTTGGAATTTTGGTAATCTATTTCTCACACCCTATGGGACAGCATTTGGATAACCATCCATTCCTCAAAAATTTATAGGACCAAATGTGTTTACAATGAATGGAGGTCTAGGTTGAGCCATATTGTTTGGTGGGGGTGATCTTGGAGGTGAAACAATCTGATGAGGAGTAGTAATGGGTCTGATTGGAATGGATGACTGATCTCTAAAATGATAAGCCCCCAAAGGCTCTCTCTCTTGATAGACTTTAGCAAACTTAGAAACCACAGGAGCACATTTAGGAGAAATTTTTTTAAATACACAAGAAGGTCCCTCACCTAATGGAGAATGAAAATCAACAAGAATATTTCCTGAATCAAATCTACCTGAAGAGGAATTATAATCTTTAAGGACAGGTTGTTCTCCTTTAAATTCAACTATGGGGATTCCTTTCCTTGCTACCAAATCACCAACCACTTTCCACACTCTTCTTCCTTCTAGTTCTGAGCTTCTCGATTCGGTGAGAAACTTCTTAGAATATTCCTTGATGAAGAGGGATCTCCTTCCCTCTAGTTTGACAGATTTTAAATAACAAGTTTCAAATGATAAAAATGTGTTAGACAACTGGTATTTCAAGATCCCAACAACATGGAGTTGCCACCAAGGATTTTCACCTTAGTTTTGTAAGAAAGCACTAAAAATATTTTGTCAAATGCATGCTATACTGAAAACTTGCAGGGATTTACAAATCAGATTTTATTCTTCTTAATTCAACCAAAAACAGTGCATCCAAATCACATAAACTGCTGGTAGATGAGGAGAGCAGGCTGAGTTTGAAGTCTTTCTTACCCAAAACATCCAGATCTGAAGTATGAAATGATATCTCAATAATATAACAGCTCAAATACTTGATCAGACAAATGCTCAAACCTTTCAAGTACTTAAAAACCACCAAGAAATTGCAAGAACTCCCTGGAAATGGTGCCACTTGAGTGTTGGTACCCATATTTAATATCCTTCACAACTTGAACAACATCATGAATCTGCACAAGACACTCAAGGATAGATAGATGTTTTGTATGTTGTTTGTAGCCAGGGATCACACCTATCTACTTGTTTGCATTCAAGAATTGAGGGAGTGGATAGCACCTTCATAAGGGTTTTGATCTAACCCTCACTATTTTAGGTTGTGCCTATGAACCAAGGTAAGAGAACCTATATTGCAGCCCTTATATGGTAAGGAGATGAAGATATCCTTGTGTTTTGTATATGATGTGGAGGAGGCTTTGTGAAAACATGATCAAATATCCATAATCCAAACTCAAAGGAGCTTTCACTACTAAATGATGGAAATGTTCTCAAAACAAAGCTAGAGCTGCTAAAGACATGATAAAACCCTGATCAACTTTGTGCATTTTTGTGAAAGGATTTAATTCTTTTGTGGACACATAATGTAGATGCAGGGGTATTTTAGGTAGGATGAGTTAGTTTAAAGTTAAATTCTAATGATAGATATTGGGACAAGATTAGTTAGGAGTCATCACCTTCTTTGGGAAACCTTACAAAAGAATTACAACACCTAAACAACAAAGATATTTCAATGAATGTGAAGTGCTCTTTCAACCAGGATGTGTGCACATATGGATGCCCAAATTTGCACTATTCCATACAAACTTTGATAGCCTGCCACAAAGGCTTGAAGCAAAATATCAATAAAGCATTCAGAACCCCTTGTTAGATCTTGTCCTAAGGTACACCCAAAGGTTTACAAACACCCTCAATTTACAAGGAAGGTAAGATGAATTTAAATCTGTTTATCTCCACTCAAATGAATGCTCTTCTAAATGGAAGATGGCAGATGCCTTAAAACCCTCTATAAGAAATGAGACCATGCATGAGAAATAAATATTCCAAACACAAGATTGCAACATGAGCATGACACACAAATTGAAAACATACTGAAATACAAGTGTATGCAAGCTTTGCCAAGAGGTAAAACCAGTTAATCCAAGGATTTGATCAAATATATCAGCAAGGGAATGTTACTTAGACAATATCAAAGCTTTTTGATGGCTTTACAGCTGAAACCAACTCAACATGATGAACATTTGATACAAACTAGAATAAAAATGGCTCTCAAGCAGTTTCTCCAAAAAGGAAATGGACTTCTTCCAGTTTTCCATGTGAAAATCCTTCTCTCATTCTCCAAAATTCTCCACACCCTACAAAATGCTTCCAAACCATATGATATACCCTATGCCATCTTGGATCCTTACATCCCAATCAAGGAATATGCCAAAGGGATCAAATTTGTTACAAAACCTATCCATTTGATGAAAAATGATATAAAATTGTGAAACAGCTCGCCAAATGCTTAAGATGCACAAATATTTTAAAATATTGGATGAACTTAGATCCTTATCCATCTCAGGGTCATGTTTCTAGCATTCCACCATGCCAGCATGCATTTGGAATCATTTTTCACCTTTTTCCCTCACCATTTTTAACTTTGCAACTTTTCATTTTTACCTTTCACGTGTTTTTCACGGGATGAGAAAAATATCTCACGAAAAACACTATAGGGCACTGAATCAGCTCAAATAAATGATTCCATTGTGTTCAGAAGGCTGAAGGGATGCAGATTCATATAAAATTTCATTTGTTTTGGTGCAAAAATGACAACTCCACACTTCTTGGAGCTCTAATGGCTCCCAAACAATGAAAATGCACAGCTGCCGTTGATTAAAATCAACTTTAAAAGCCAACCTTCCACGTGGCAGATCGAAATGCTCTCTAAAATGTGCCAAAATTACCTTTTTTCCTTTACACAAGGTGGGACACGTGTCCAAACATGATTGGCATGTGTCCCTCCCTTTTAAAAATTTGCATTTTAAACCCTTTTTGATCTCAAGAAAATTTTGAAAATTTTCACCACGCAAGCCCCTGGATGTGCCACTGTGTACTCTCTATAGGGCCCTACCAAAACCACAAGTCGAGTTTGATGAGTTTTGCCACATTTTTGAGAAAAGGATAATTTTCTAAAAATTCTCCTGCGGCCCCCGAATACGCCATTGCTACCGCTTATGCCACGTGGCAGATTTCCTATTCACTGGCGGAACCAACCCCTCAAATTTCTCCTTTACTCCTCTACGTAAGTCATCAAAATCTCCTTGTGGGCCCCAGCTTCTTCTCTTTTGACATTTGAAACAGTGCCACGTGTCACCCCCTGATTGGATGCGGGGGCTGACACCTCCAAATTTTTCCGTGCAGGATTATTTTTCACCTTGAGATTTTTTGCCAAAATTTTGTAAAATTTTCCAACTCTTTTCTCCGCACTCCAAACCTCCATCCAAATTTAGGACACGTATTCACTATTCATTGTTGGACGCGGGCCTAGAACTTCAATTTTTTACTCTTCTAAACTTTAGAAGGCAAAAAACTTCACACTACTTCCAATCCTTCAACCCCTTCCTCCATTTCATCCCTGTGCATACATGTCACACTTCTCATTCGCGTACGGGCCATCTGGGTTCAAAATTTTTCTTTGTGCTTTTGCCTCAAAAGGCAGAAAATTTGAAAAATTCAACTCTTCACTCCCACTTTTGCTTTGACATCCCTATGCCACATGTGTCACCCTTCCATTGGGTGCATGGGTCTTCAGGGCTGAATTGTAACATTTAGACACTTTTTCAAGTTAAAAGACTTCAATTTTTTCACAAATTACTCACCCATCTATGCCTGAACTTTATTGGACTACATGTCCACTTCGTCATTGGGTGCAGACCTCCGGGAAAATTTTTTCCTTTGAGCATTTTGAAACCAAAAATTGAAGAAATTCTTCTAAGTGACCCTCGCTACCTTCCGGTCGATCTTCCTAGGACACGTGTCACCTTTCCAATGGTTGCGGGCGTGCACGGGTCAAATTTTTCCCCTGACACCCCAGAGCCAAAAAGCACCAAAATTTTCCAAGTCCTTGATCATCCACCTGGCCCTCCTGGACACATGTCATCATGCCATTCATTGCGGGCCTTCGGGAAAAAATTTAATTTTGAGAATTTTTTCCAAAATGGAAGAAAAATTTCCTAAGTTACTTCCGCCACCCGCCAATCCTCGACCAATCACATCAAGCCATGTAAGCACATTCCTGTGGCACTGCGAGGCCACGGGGAAAAATTTTCTTTTGACATCCTTGAGTAAATAACAATAAAATTTTCCCAACTCCCATGTTGTCTGTTTGATCTCCCTATGCCACATGTCACCCTCTCATTAGGCGCAGGCCTTCGGGAAAAAACTTGATTTTGAGAAATTTGCAAAAATGAAGGCAAAAATTTTTAAGTGACCTCTGCCACTCGATGCTCCATCTGTCCAATCAAATCATGCCACGTAGGCACAGTAGGCAAATGCGGGGCCATGGAGCAAAGTTCTCCTTTTGCCAAAAATTGAAAATTTGACAAGTTATAACATTTCTTCCGACCGCACCTGGAAAATGAGAGCCTACCATGTTAGCATAGAGTTTAAAATGATAAATTTGACGGTCTGAGAGCACATCAAAAAATGTGAAAAATTTAGGGAATGCCCTAGAAACCAAATTTTTTGACAGGGAAGGTAGAATTCTTCATTTTAAACCAATTGAATCATCTCTTGACATCATTTGCGACCTTGGTATTAGGGAAACACTTGCACGAACTTAGGATTTGATCAATTTCAAGCTATTTCATGATTTGGCAAAGGAGAAAATGGTACAGCCCGTGAAAATGAATAAATCAGGGCACAAATGGGGGGGAGAACTTGGATTTTACTTCAATCTAGGGCAGAATAATGACAATGAGGGCATTTGAAAGCATTCTAACTGGATAAAACGAGTTACATATCACTCAACTCAATCCAATAAGGACGTTTTGGAGTAAAAATGTGAAGCATGGAAAATCATAGCAAAGTGTGCAAACCCATAAATTGCACCAACAAGGCATTTTCCAATGCAAGGGATGTGGACAGATAGGAATCGATGGGTGTATGAACTCATTACAAATCTCATCATAGGTGAGAGTGTTGTGGGATCCAGAAACTGATGCCTCTAATGTTTGCATCTTGTCCATCATTAACTTGATTAGGTTATTAGTAGGTTGTGATGGATAGGTGACTCATATAGTGTAAAAGGGTTGGTATTGGGCATATAACAGGGGTGGAATTCTAGTATATAGTGTTGCCGTATAGGTAGATTGAGAAGAAGGTAGTGAAATAGGGGGTACATACCCAGAGTGAATAATAGATGAAACAGGAGGTTGCTGATAGTACATATATGGAGGTGGAAGGGTCATGGTGACCCTAGTGGTAATGGGAGCTAAAGATTGTGGAATAGAAAGGATGACATTTTGAAAAGGGGTAGGGGTCATCGACACCAGTGGTGGTAGTGTAGCTATGGGTATATGTGAGACAATAGGCATGGATGAGGTTGTGTTCTAGGTGGTTGGCGAAGGTATAGTGGATGTGGATGGTGCAATGGATGTAGTAGACATGGCAGTCATAGCGGGTATGTTGCCTAGCTACGAAATGACTGGGGGTAAGGTAGATGCAGGTAGTGCAGAGCTAGATGGGGCTAACATAGGAGTGGGAATGAGAGTCAGCAAGATAGATATGGGCATGCCGTATATCAACTGACCCAAGGCATCTCAAGTGGATGAGTGGAAAGGATAAAACTGTAAGGTGACAGGATCTTGGTCAAAGAGTCATGTGAAATCCTCGTCTTCAGTGGCAATAGAGATAGGTTGGATATGTTCCATGGCTGGTGATAAAATGGAAGGTGGTGAAGAGCTAGGTGGGAGTGGTTGACAGCTGGTATGGAATACAAGGGTGCTTTCTTTTCAACATGTCAGTACCATGTGAACAGGTACTAATTTGGTAAGACTGGTTTTTGTAAATGACACAAAAATACAACATAGGTAGGATAAATAGGTGGTGGTAGGTGAATTGGGGTTAAAATATCAGTTGGAAAATTACATAGGCTAACCGATGCTAGTTAGGTTAAACTGACGCCGGTCACAGGTAACCACTGCTGGTCACTGTGGAATGTGGACAGTTGGTCAAAAACAAGGTATAAGGCCAAATTTTCCAAGTATGCAAAATGTTGATTGGACTTACCAGGTCAATGAATATGATGAGAGTGGAAAATACTCTAAATAGCTACAAAAGTGGAATAGGTGTCCTTTTAGGTAGGTTAACCAAAAGAACAGTGAATCAACACTAGTTAGGTAAAACCAATGGAGGTCAGGGGGTAACCAACGATGGTTATTGGACTGACACCGGTTATTGTGAAATTGAAACAGTGATGAAGAAAATGCAGTTGTGAGTTAAAATTAAATGTGGAATCAAACCCAAAATGATGAGAATAAGATCCAAGAACACTTAGATGAAGATATAATACACCAAATGTGATGAGTAGCATGCAAGGGGAAATAATAAAAATGAAGAACGTGACCTCTCACCTCAAAACGCAAGCCAAGTAGAAACACTAAGAAAAATATGATCTTAAGAGTGCCTTTTCTATTATGTTTGTTTATCTTATGCTATTTAAGGACTAACTCATGAACTATAAAATAGAGTTCATTAGTGAGGATGGATTCCTATGAAGAAGGATATCTACAAGGATAGGTTTTAGGTATGTTATGGTGGGGGCGGGCCATCCTCTGATGGGGTACTAGATAGAGATAACCAGTGGGGTGCCCACTATGTCATGATCGTGTGATCACCTACAGCTTCTTCTGGGTGAGATGTTGTTTAAGAATGTGTATATATTTTAAATTTGTGATGTTTGGGTAAGACTCAGAGAGAGAAAAAGAAAGGAAGTTATTTTCTATGATTCATTTGTCAACCATCAGCTCGGAATGACTTCCAACATATAGGTTGCCCTCAATTAACATGAGAAAATGTAGAAAAGTAGAATGAAATGAAATTATTTTTAAACCTAAATCAAACTGTAGAATTTGATGCCATAAATAAAAGAATAGAAGAAGGGATTCTCTTTCACTAATGTGATACTAATGAAAGGGAAGAAATGTTCATTTTAAGCACCAAAATAAGATTGCTTTTAGACAATAGAAGAGAAGAAGGTTCCAGGGGAGAAATTTTTAATGTAAGAACTTTTTAGAAAAGAAACAAACATACAACATTTTCACCTAGAAATGAAAGAATGCAAAGAACCCTGAATGGGTCCCACCGGGCATGCCAAAATGTTTCACGTGATTCTAGATGTGTTTCTTTGACTATTGACAAAACAGATAAGGGTAAATGGCTAGGAGGAATACCTGTTAAAATGTTGGTTGTAAGTTTTTGTGCACGTATGACTTTTGGATCCACAAATGATCGTGAGAGCTTCCTTTTTGCTTAGAGGTACTACCTGAAATAGAAAACAATACCGCCAAATAAAATTTAAACAATATATGTAGTGGACGGCCTAGCGTGTGCTAGATCTAGAAAGTGTGATACTTCCTAGACAGCTGTCAATCCACTGTTTAAAACAACTAAATGCTGATAATAAAGGAAATCCTATTGTAGTTAAAATTATTTAGGTTTCTCATTCATCTACAACAAGCAAATTCGTTCACAACAGGCTAGGCTATGATTGAATCTGAAGGTCAAAGTCACTGTCGGGGTACTGGTACTGGTTAGGGTTAGGTTCTGGGATATTTTGGTTATTTGGGGGAGGTTTTAGGCTCTGATCTGGATTTTGGTCAAAAGACACAGAGACCGACATCATTCTAGTATGACCGGTGTCGGTTTAGGTTAACCGACGATGGTTGCAGGTAACCGGCGTTGGTATGGTCGAGGTACAAGAAACTCAATAAAACTTGGCAAAGTGATAGATCTGGTGCTAGATAAGAATGATAGGGCAATGGCAAGGTTTGTGTGGGTCTTAGGTATGCATAGGAATAATGAAAGTCTGGATATGGGTAGTTCAATGGTGTGGGTAAAGGGATGGTCAAGTTTACATGGACATAAAATGGTGGGGAATGGGAATGGGAGAAAAAACGAAAAACATAAGTAAAATGATCTACTCAAATGATAATGAACCAATGCTAGTTAACAAAACTTACTGCTTGTACGAGCTTGATGTCTGGTTGGCAATGGTGGGTGATCAAATGGAAGGAAATTGGTGTGGTGTTGGCGCTTCCTCAGATTCTCTTGTGAAGATAAATGGTTGTGTGATTACTTCCGGTGTTGGCTATGGATGCTCTGATGTGTGTACTAATGCTGGTTATGCTTGCATGTAACTCTGGTTTCATCACTTGTTCTCAAAATATGTGATTATCTCTCATAAATGTGCCAACCTTGAAATAAGGTTCTTTTGGGGGTTAAATGGTAACTGACGGCAGTTCTGGCTTAACCAGCGTCGGTTAGGGTAGGATTTCCTACGTTTACTAAACTAGGTAGATACCCTTGATTTTCCAGGATCTCATTTCATTTATTTCATGGATTAGCATGGCAGCTTCCTTCTAATGGATGGGAATGTGGTTAGAGGGAATGTAGGCATTTATTTTTAGGGTTTGGGTAGGTATTAGTTAGTTATGGCAACTTGCTAAGAATAGGTCTTAGGGTGAGGTGGCTAGATGAGGTGGATATGTGGGCATTATCTCAATTAGGATATTTAAATAATAAATATTGTGAGGATAATGAATTAATTTAATTAAATTAATTAAACTAATATTAGAGTGGGATGAAAGGGGCCATGGTTAGGTGAATGTATTCAAGGTGTTTATTTGATGAGGGACCAGGGGGGGTATGACCTAATTTTAGTGTCTACACTACCATGTAAGATAGGCTTTAACTCATTATGATATTCTTCTTTGTTTAAATGTTTCATGAAAATAACTCTACTCATTTTTGGAATTGCATTATGAGTTTAGGTCCTTATGGTTGGCTTATTATTTTATTTTTCTAATTTTTGTCGTATATAATGATTCAATTTATATAAATGACTCTTTGAGTGTTTTTTTGAATGGATATTGTGATATTAATTGTTATTGGTTACATATCTATGAATGCATACAACCCATTTTTGCTTTAGTGAAAGTATCTAGTTCTGGTTTGAAACCCACAAGTAGATAAGGGTTGAAAGAAAATGAAACTTGTAAAGCAAGGCATTATGCAATGTAATATTATGTTGTTTTCATAATATCTTATTATAATATTTTGTTTTGGATATGATGACTTTTCTTTCTATGAATCATGGTTCGATTCTTTTTAAGTCTCGAAAATCAATGTAAACACATTTTGGGATGTTAATAGTTTCCTATGTTATAAATTTCTCCTTAAGGGAAGGGTGAAGTGTTACTGGTAATTGGTATTAGTATCCTCCATAGTTTTTACTAATTGTTCTTATTTATTTTAAAGCTACCCTTTCAGGGTTGGTTTGAATCTTGATCAAATGTGGGTAATGATTTGCTCTTTGTCTTCTTTAATATTAAATTTTTGGGTTGGGTGTTTTTGTCACTTGGGGACTATAGTCAAATTTAAAGTTTAGAGTTGTTATCTTTTGTTGGTATCCTATATCTTGACAACTGTTACTTGACTTGATCTCTGAAAAGGTGTTGTGTATGGGTATTTTTTGTTGACTATGATCTATTCATTTATTGATTCTATATCATTTCAAGGAGGAAACTGGTTTTAATTCTTTTAGTTTTTCTTTATTATCAATGAAACTTCTTTCTTGTATCGAAATAGGTTTGATATCTTTCCTGGCATTCATTTTTCAAATGAATAACCTATGATTGAACTTGACAACTTGGTCTATATTGCTTTTTAACTAGTTAGGATGGATTTTTGTGAACAAGTTAGTGGGAATTTCAATCCATGTGAATACCAGTTTGAGATCTTATAATTTTGATGATTGAGTTGTATTCGAATTTACCTTAACTATACTCACCTTATTTTCATCCTCCTCTAGGAGGTGGGTCTTATAGTTGATCAATATCAACAACTACAAATAATACCCTTTCTAGTGTATAGAACTTTTGAGTTATCACGGTTAACTCAGTCAATAAATTATGGTTGAATAATTTAGTTGAAGCTCTCTTTTTGTTTTTGGTGCAACAGTCTTCCTTTTCGGTTTTGTATTGAATTCTTCTCTATTGTTATTCAGTTGACATTAGTTTTAATCCTTTCTATTACACTTGGTTCATATAGAACCAATCCAATTGGATATTAGTAAAACTATAATAGCCTTATGAGGGGAATTTGGTTAGAAAACCTAGAAACGAAATTAACTTGACTGTTAAATCAAGTTATCTTTGATTGTTTCATAGATATTGGTATATTTTTTATTCCTTGTCTTTACTCGACTTTTTTATTCATATTATCAGTAGGATAATTACTGAATTTAATGCATGTCTATGTATGGTCTTTAATTTATCGTTTACTTGCATATTGATTGAGTATCATACTTGTTGAAATAATTTACTTAGATAAGTAAATAATAAAGGAAGGAAATAATTTTATGTTTCAATCATATAATCTATAATATTATTAAAACCCTAACACACTTTTTCTCATGTTTTGACTTTTTAGGGTAAAAAGGTACTTAACTATGTTTGTGTAGTGATAATTTGTTGATCTATATTAAATTGACTCATATTTGTGACTGATTTTGTCTTCTTTTCTTATGTAGACATTGTCGCCCTTTGGGCAAGCTTTTATGAGTTGTTCTTTTTATGGAACTTAGAAAAATTTCAGCAATTAGTAGTTTTGCTTTCAAGAAATTGTTAGGTAGAAGCATGTTGTTTTAATTTTTTAGTTCTTATCATGCTCAATTCTGTTGAACTAACACATGCAAACAATTGTGCAGATGGATTTTGTTAAAATTTAAAGGAGAAATACTTATAGAAAGTTGCATTTGTTTTATTAATGAAGTTAATTTTATTTAGATGCTTAAATGTATTGAAAGGATCTTGAAAGGAATTTTTTGGAAAAGCTATGAGGACATAGTGCCTTAGCATTTTGTAATTGTTTAGAAATGTTGTCATTATTGACTGAAAAAACTTATGAAATACTTATTATGTATGGAATAAAGTGAATTCTACTTTTTTTTGAACTATTGTATAATTGGTATTTGATAATTGGCTTATCTATTTAGTATGATTATTGTAGGTTCAATTGATATTCCTAAGTCTTAAGCATTCTTGACTTACTAGTTATCTTAAGCATTCTTGACTTACCAGTTATCTAAGTAATTGAGCATTGCTTGGATAAGGAACTATATGTATAATTCAATTAATTTAAGGGATAACAAAAAACTATTATGAGTTATGATCCTAATATGTCAAACCTTATTTAGAAATGGGAAGTAGTATGATAATATGTTGTAAATAATGATGTTGAATTCTTATCAAGTTTATACTCCTTATGTTCGCTTGAACTTATGATTAAGATATTAGTCCTTAATTAGGAAAAAGGAAAAGCTTCCTTGTCATAATTAGTAAGTACATAGTTTATGATCCTTACTTATGTTGATATATTATATCAATAATGTTGAATGGTTGTAAGTTCTATTATAATGGGAACTAAAACATGGTAATTAGAAAGATAACATGGTTAAGTAAGATGGGTTGAATGATAAAGAAAACACTAAATATAATTTATAAGATATACAACCTGAATTGTATACATTTGATGAACTCAAAAAATAGAGACTTGATGATGTTATTACTTAATTCAAACTCGATATTAATTCTATTGGACTAATGGTTAATGAATAGTAAATTCATTGAAATATATAGCAGACATGAACTACATACCTTCAATTATGTAAGGTGTCCCTTAATCCAATTTTTTAAGGACTATTAGTATCGAACTTAGTTGATCCCTATGTATGATGCTTAACGTTAAATCAATTAAGAAGTTAAGGATCAATTAATAAATGAACTTATAAGTATGACATATTTTTTTATAGAAACTAAGTGGAATGTTGTAGCATAGTCGTTTTTGTATAGTACCCACTTAATGACCTTGGTCATTAGGTGGATACTGTAGAACATCTACTATGGCATGAAATTTCACTTAGCTCTTATAAGCGCAACTGCCATAAAGTGGAATTTTATATCATTGTTGCACTCTAAACTGTGAAAGGCATATAGTTTAGCATTGACGTCAACTTATGTTGACCTAGGGTGAGTAAACACACCCGAATCGACATAAGTTGATTTGAGTATGTCTCCTTATACTTAGTCACCATAAGTGGATTTTCCACACTATTTTATGTGAGTTATCACTTTTTAGTGTGAAACATTGATCAAGAAATTTGGTTGGCAGAAGTCAAGGAAGTCTACTTTAGATGACAGTTTTCAGTGGGGTGAAAGACATATTCTATTCGATGACTACATCGTCTAGGAATAAAGGCATGGGATATATGACCTTAAACTTTGGCCTAAGTATCGCAAACTGTCTGGTTGTGTTTTATTATGTCACTTGGTCTAAGGTTGCGAGATTTTAGATGAGTATCAGTAACAGATACTCAAATAGGCTTCTTAGACACTAACCCTTGAATGACCTGTAAAGGGTAAATGAACCAAAGTATACTTTGTATACATAAGAACAAGTTAAACATGAGAGATCAGTGTAATACTGAGTCATGAAATGAGATATTGGTATAACAACGATTCATTACAGTTGTATATGGTTTTCTGTTATGTGATGGATTATCAATGGAATGTGTGTTCCAAATTATGTGAATTTAGAACACTAAACATTATGTTAAAAAAAATTCCCATATTTTCTAAAGTTATAAATGAGGATGTTACATTGGGATCCAAATGGATTAGGAAAAAAAAATGATGAATCAAGGTTATAGATAATTCTTCAGGGCTCATGATGGTGGTTGTTTCATATTCCAGGTCAGTTAGTAAAGTGGACAAAAACCCTTATTTTATGGAAATTTATTATTTCAGTGTTGAGATTGAAGTTTCATGAAGAAAAGTAAACTGTTCTAGAAATCTTAGGAGGTTTTCTAAATGATTATGAAAATTTTAGATAGGTACAGTGGAGAAAATTGAAGATACATGTATCCAAAGTTACACAACTGTTAAAGGGCTAGAAGGTGTAAAACTAGTCATGATGGACTGAGTTGAGTTGAGTTGTTTTGAATGTTGTAGCTGAATTAGATGGTTATGGTTAGAATTTATGAGTCTCATATGATGTGTTTGAGGCCTTAGAGTGATCATTAAATATGTATTTTTTCTTAAGCCCTAATATCCAAATTAGCCCTAATAGGATTGCCATAACAGTGTGATGGAATGGGTGTGAAAGAAAGGATTCCCCATGTGACATAGGCTTATGAATGCTTGAGAATGTTGGAAGGGATGATATTGAAGTTTTCCATGTGGTTTTATTTCTTGGAAGTTTTATTTGATGTGTTGGATATTTTTGTACTCAAGGCTAGTTCTTGAGGACTAAAACATAATTTTGACCAGTTTCAGAGATTGAGTTTAGTGGAGGCCTTTGTGCTATTTTTTCGGTGAATGAAATGAGTTTTTTAAATTTGATTACTTCATGATATTTCCATTGATATAAGAATTTTTCCATGATAAGGTTATTTACTATGTGAATTTTCTTGTATTTTGGGACCGTTTTCTGGGTTCTTGAGACCTAATTGGAGGTGCTTACAAATTGGTGTGCTTCATTATGAAGATGAAGGTTACAATGGTTCCTGATATTTTTGGTGATGCTGAGAGGATGTTCTTGAATTTTTTATGGATTTTAGTTCCATGATGAAGTCGTGTTATTCCCTTGTTATTCATGATGCATTCATTGGTGAAGAATACCTTGTTTTAGGCCTATTTGAGATGCCTTAAGCTATTTCTTAATGGTGCGACCTATACCGACCTACTTGGTTCTTTTAAGTGATTTTATATGATGTTGTAGGTATTTTTTCAATTTTATAAGACTGACTTATATGGTATTTTCCTACCTAATGTTGTTTGAATCTATAGTCATGTATATAAAGGCTAGTGTATTTGATCATTTATTGTAGTAGAGATTATGGATGTTTAAGAAAGATAAAGGAGAATTTGAAGAGGTGTAAGCAGTCAAGGGGAAATAGAAGGATATCCATGAATATTTTAGAGGAAGATATTTCAGGTCATATTACGTAATCATCAAATGAAGGAGTAGATTTGAGTGAAGTAGGAGAAGAGCTTGTTTAAGAGGGTTTGATGTGCATGGAGCTGAATTTGTGATCACTATTTGTCGTAGGAGAAACAATTCATAAGTGATTTCATCATCAAATTCTTTATTGGATGCTTAATCATATAAGGGGGTGGTATCCTCCTTGTATAATGGGTGTTCCTTGTGATGTGGGTTCTTCACTAAAAAAATCTTGTGTGATGTGTAATATTCATGAAAGTATTTTGGATTGAGTAATATATTCAAAAGTTTTAGTGTGTTTTCTTGACCTTGATGGTTTCCCACTTTACATATTGTGTTCATGTGTTATCTCCTTTATTCCATGTACTTTTGAATGAATGTACACACCTAATAATCTCATAATAATCTCATAATTGCATATGTATGTTGATTGGTTGGTTTTCTATGATATTTTAAGCTATGGAAATTGAAATGAAAGTTTTTAAAGGTGAATTTACCCCCCTCTTAGTCTGTGTTATTCTAACAATTGGTATCCTAATAAGGTCCTTGTGGAGAAATTTTAATAGCTTAGAGGATATCCCAAAAGTATAATGAGAAAATAATCTGGTGTTGAGACTAAATTAATGAATTTAAAGAAGAAGTATGAAATTTTGGAGTCCTTGATCCATAGTTTGCAAGAGAAAATAAATTGTATGGAGGTTGATAATGATCAAGTAGTCAGAGAACTAGAATCCTAAGTGAATAATGGGATAAAACCCCTAAGTGATAAATAATAAGATTGCAGTAGGTATTAATATGTAGTGAGATCATTAAAATTAGAGTTAGAGCAAGCATATAATAGGTTGAAGAACTATGAAAGGTTGGAAAAGAGCTATGAAGACCTAGATGATATGTTGAATAATCATAGGATAGCTAGTGAAAAAATTGGTCTAGGCTTTAAAAGAGAATGCATGGAATATTGTGAAGACAACAAGGATGGTTATTTCTATACCTGTCATGAATTTGGTCATAGAGCTAGACATTACAAGAAGAGGTCCTTAAGAAGTGAGTACTCATGGAATTATGAATTTTATTTCAAATCCCAGTGGTAATCATGTTGTGGATATGTTCATAAGGCTATAAAATGTAATTGGAATCTTAGTTCATTTTAGTCTAGAATTATGAATGGTGTTGTGTGCTATAATTTTCATAAATCAGGTCTTGTTACAAGATTTTACTATCAAAATAAGTTTGCAGAGTATAACAAAAGGTTTCAGGCACCCGAAATGAAAGACAAGAAGGTGTTCAAAAGGAAGATTAGTCCTAAGAGTGAATTTAAGACAGTCATTTTTTATTCTATGGATAAAAAGGATTACCCTAAGTATAAGGATAATAAATAAGACCCAAATCGTGTCATAAATATCAAGAGTGAAAATAAACAAGATCCTGTGGTACATAGTTCAGATACATATTTCAGCAAAGGTGAAGTGGTCATAAAAAAAATTTCCAAGGCTAAAAAGGAATAAATCAAGGCTATTAAGCCTAAATATGATACAAGAAAAAGAGGTTTATTAGATTCTAATTAAGGTTGGGACTATGGTTAAATAAATCTATATGTGTTTTTCTAGTCTCTAATCAGAAGATGAAGGGATAACATATGAATTTCTCATGCCCGAAAATTCATCCAAGAAGAATTAGAGGTAATCATAGGCTTGCTACAAGATAGAAAAAAATAAAGTGGATTCCTTGGGCTCTTTTCATGATTTTATACCATTTCTAATACCTTAAGAATCTTGAAGTATATTCATTAAGATTCTTGAAGATATTATTCTATTAAAGGAAGCATGGGTGTTTGACTTACGAAGGTATAATTTCTAAGTTCCTAGAATTTATTTGAATACCTAATAGATCATTCTTGAAAATATATGATCTTAATTAGTCTTTCAGGTATATGTTGTCTATAAAAGGTTACAATTTTTTGTTGTCATCTTGTTGATGATGATCCTTGGAAGATCATACCTTCAGAGTCGTGGGAATCCTTAGGTTAGTGGGAAGTGAGCCCTAAGGAAACCTCTATATTTTAAATAAGATGGATCTTCTCTTAAACGTGAGATGAGGGTTAGAAAAACTTTAATTAAAAGGGGGCGATGTGCCAAAAAATCCTTCCAAGAGATCAATCGAGACCACAACTGTCTGAAAAGGGAAACAACGAACAACTGAAAAAGGGTGGTTGAAATTGCACCACAGGCTAGAAAATATTCATGTAGAACACTAATTCAAACTACTTAAGCATAGCTTCGAAGATAGCAACAACATTGGAAGATGCACAGTTTCTACGTGAAAATAAAGGCAATTAGAGTCAATAAATATATGTAAATGATGAACAGAAATCACCACAAAACATATATATTAATCCAACAATTGTGCATGGTATTACATTAGAAAAGAGGCAATATTATTGTTACAAAACCTAGGAAGAAGGTTAGAGCTCCAAGACCCCTATCTATTACAAAAGAGGGACTTAAGATAGAGAAGAAAATTGACTGACTCATAGAACTATCTCTAACTCTTATATCTATATCCTTCTATATCTTCAACTTTGTCTTTATTTTGTTTCCGTACCATATATATAGGAGGAAGATAATATAAGAAGCTCTCCTACACTCCTTTTCAACTGCTTTTAATTATTACAAATGGAGTGAAGTGACAAGAAAATATTTCTAGAGATCTTTCTCACACTTTCCATTATCTACCCCTTCTAAAAGGTGAAATCCATGCCTATTTAATGCATATTTACTATCCTACAACCAAATTCTTTAAAATGGACTCACCTTTTAAGGAACATCCCTTCAGATCTATATTACATAACCAAATATTTCTATCTTTTGTGCATTGGTTTCCGGCCTCATGACTCAAATGGCTCATATTTTGTCGCTACACTGAAATGACCCTTTAAATGTAGATGAATTTCTTGAGTCTTTATAGGTTGGCATTATTCACATGAGGTTACACATTAATTCATTACTAAAATGAAAATGATGACCCTTCACCTCTGATCTTTTGAAAAATTCTTGAGCATTTAGATCTTACAAATAAGTCTCGTAATCACTCATATGTGATACATGGTTTGTCACCCCTTTTTGGGTTCTGCTTCAAACCCGGAGTTCATTTTTTGTGAGATCCACATGGGAAGCCCACACATCCTTAATATTTATGCTTCCCTTCAGGATTATGGGAATGTGTTGTGCTGACACTTGGCACCATCTATGAGCACACTATTAGTTCCTCTGGTGAGTAAAAAGGCCCCACTATATATAATGTCACACCTCTTTTTGGGTGGGACCTTTGTAATTAGCTCCATGTGGAAACCCTTTGGGATTCTGAGACTCCACTCCCTCCTTTGACTCTTGAAGTTGTGACGGTTAGACATTTGGCATCATTCGCGATCCTGCTCTACTTCCTTTGTGTTTTGGCAAAGTCCCTTTTATTTAGCAAATATTCAACTTTGAATAGGCTTCGAAATGTAGGAATATTTTGGCTGTGGAATTTTTAGATAACATATCTATGGTGGAAGTTAAGGAGTCTGTGACTATAAATGGTCTATATATGTAAGTATTCAAAAGTATTTCAAGATAGTATAGGTAAAAGGAATTGTGTTTCTGAATTCATGAGAGTCCATAGATGTCCTTTACATAATCGGTTTTTCCCAAATAAATCATAGATATGATTGGCATGTTATCATAATTCCCAGTTGTTGAGAAGAGTTATAGAGTTAGTATCATTATGAGTGTTGTATAGTTATGATGTCTCATGAAATTATATGGCCTGGGCCAAGTATATCATGGAGTAGTCTTGAGAGAAGCATTAAAAGATATAAATAGTGAAAGATGTTCTGGTTTGGGATTATATTTAAAGATGTTATCATGATAAGTAGATGGTTTGACCTTAGTGAGGTTTGTAGATACTAACAACAGTGTTAATCAACATAATTTTACATCAATAATACTTCAAGAAGTAGTATAGGTTCAATGTGAATGTGCCACATGAGAATTACATCATGTATTGATTTTGTTGAGTTCAGGTATCATTGTGAAGAAGAATTAGGGTAATAAATGATTTAGAGATTATAACAAGGCTTGTTACTCAGTATTGTGAAGTGTTGCAGTACACCAAAAGAATGGCTACATGAAAGAAGACTTGGTCATATCATTAAATAGATGAAGTTTTGAAAGGACTGGGTATGTAATTTTTGTGATTTAAGTGCTTTAAAAAATGTGTTGACCCAACAAGTGAGTAAATGGAGTATAAATATCCTGAAAAGTGTGTATTTTAGTGTTTTGACCATGAAAGAATGAGGTAGCATTAATTCATCAAAATAAGGTATACGTGTGTGTGCTTTCGCAGAGCTAAGAAAGGAAGTCTTAAAGTACAGTTATGTGATGTATCAAAAGATCAGGTATTTGATGCTCTTACTCTATTTTGTATGATGAAGAAGGTATCAATATCAAGGGGATCAGTGATAGTCTTAAGATATTAAATCTCTAAGATATGGTTTATTTTGAATGTAAATTATTTCAAATATGTTCTAATGATTTGTTAACTATGTATTATGAGTTCAAGATTTCATTATGGATTTACAAATCATGATTTAGAATCTTGAGACCTACAATGATCTATACTAGCGAAGAAAGTCACAAATTAGAAATGTATGGTTCTTGAAAATTACGTCATTAGTAGAGGTATGTGTCATATCATGTGTGATGCCTTAGAGTTTGTATGAGAAAATATATAAGTGTGAAAAAAGTGGATGTTTGTTCCATGATCATGAAATTAAGGTATTTAAGGTATTGAGAAGAGTAAGTTTGGTAGATTTTATTGATTGATTATAGATATACTAAAAGGGGGATATTTTCATAAAATGTTGCAGGTGAGTTGAAAGGAAAATAATACATCATACACTAAAGTTGCTTTAGGATTGTGATGCTAGTTTTTATCTATCTCCATGGCATTATCTCAAGGTATGTACTTCTAAATTTACATAAACAGTTAAATAATGATGTTATGTTTCCAGGGGAGATATTTAGATTGTGTTTCTTATGATTGGTATGATCTTGTTGTAATGAGAAATTTGTTATGTTTTTTCTGAAAAATAGATTCAAGGATCTTATTCCTAAGGTATATTATGCTAATGATTGGAGGTAGATCTCGTGTTCTTGATATTATTTTCAATGACACAAATTTAGAATATGGTGTACAAAAAAGAGTGAATCCAAACAAGTAAAATACATATTCTACAAGATTTGAAACAATGTTGAGAATACACCATTCAAGGGAGAGTTGTTTGTTAATTCCATGGGCAGTCATTAATCCTATGATGAGTAAGTCTTCTTTGAAGAAATGGATTAAGACAGGGGATCATGAACTAAAGTGCTTGGTTTAAAGAGATCCTTATTGGAAAAAATTATTCAAGAAGAAATCTTCATGAATAAGATGGTTATACACAATATATAGGTTAGTTTCATTGAAAGTGGGGTTATGGTTATGATCAAGAAGAAAAGTTTCAAGGGGTGCTTGTCCAAATATGAAGATGCATGGTCCATTGTTCTTGAAAGGAGGATGTATCATATTAGCTAAGATGGTCTCAGTAATGCAAGTAAAGGAGGAGTAATAATGGATTAGAGGTTTGTGAAGATGAGATAGGTCATTTAGTATGAAGCCAAGATGTGGTATGTTGATGATGTATAGGTCCATGAATCATATGTTACAGTAGTTGAAGTCAAGAAGGTGATTGAAGACAAAGGAGCTAGCAAGTGATTTGAGTTATTTTCATATTTGCATTGATTTATTATTGTCATGTTTTTTTTTTTCATGTTGATTTATCTTGTATCCTTTTTCATAGATTTCAAAGGGGGAGAGTAGAATAAGAAACATGAAAAAGAGGTCTTGTAGGTCTTTACATTTGTGGTTACCATAAATGTTTCTGAAGATGGTTTCCATCAATAAGAAAGGGGGAGTTTTTTAGCCTTATGAATATTTTTTTTCATTGATTTCAAGTTTCAAATTGATGTCAAATGGTGTCAAGTTGGTTCAGGTATCTCCATGATTTAATTTGAAGGTTGATTGATAATTCCCTATTGTGTTATCTTTCCATATGTTATCTTGGTGCATCTTCATGGTTTTAGGAATGGTAAAGCTATTATGAGTACTCAAAATGTGTTATGAGGTATTTATAAGTTCAAGTATGGTTAGTATGATATGTTAGAGGTGTTAGTGAGTTTTTAAGAGGTCAAAATTGTCTGATCATGAGAGCCAAGTGTTGATTCAGGTTATTGTAGGCCTAATCCTAGACCTAGTCTAAGAAGGTGATGTAGTAGCATGCAATATGAGGTAGAGAAGGTCAGTATTAAACATGGTGCATGTGTTTGGAGGTGGCATAGCATGTTTATATTTTGTAATAGGTCACTATTTAGATTTATGAGGCATGATGAAATTCCTTTGAAAGCAAGCTCTTGAGAACAATGTATGAAGACACAAGTAAGTCTTAGTGCATGGAGATTTTTAGATGTAGTTGAGAATGGATGAGAGTTATAAATCATTTATGAGGTCATCATAGTGCTATGGGTCAAATTTTAGGTCAAGGAATTTAAGAAATTGCAAGAAAAGCTATTTTTGGTCATATCGCATTCTTAGGAAGGCAAAATCCAGCTCTACAGGTGAAGTTCATTCACTCATCCACACGTGTCATCTCTATATGGAACCATGAGGATTTCATGTATTTTTTGGCATAGAGATAAGAGTTTTTTTCAAAAATAATGGATTGATTTGGTAGTCACATCTTTATGAATAATCATTAAGAAGAAAAGGTGGTCTAAAACCATAGTTAAACCCTAGTTCAAAAGAGATGGAGGAATTATGAATTGTTTAGACTCAAAATGGATTGGAAAAGAAAATATGATGACTTAAGGTTGTAGATAATTCTTAAGGGATCCTGATGGTGGTGGTTTCATGTTCTAGGTCAGTTGGCAAGGTGGAGAAAAATCCTTCTTTTATGGAAAAAAAAAAATCAGGGCTGAGATGGAAGTTTCATGAAAAAAAGTGAACTGTTCCATAAATCTTATGAGGTTTTATAAATTACCATTTTATTTTTCATTCAGGTATAGTGGAGAAAATTGAAGATATAGGTCTCCAAATTTTCCCTACCGCTAAAGGGTTGCAAGGTGTAAAACTACTCATGATGGTTTGAGTTGAGTTGATTTAGATGGTCATGGATAGAATGTAAGAGTATCATATGATGTGTTTGAGGCCTTTGAGTGATTAGAAAAAATGTATTTTTTATTAATCCCTAATGTCCCTGATTAGCCCTATTAGGATTGCCAAGAAAGTGTGATGGAATAGGTGTGTAAGCCAAAATTTATCCATGTTACATAGGTTTATGAATGCTTGAGCATTTTGGAAGGGATGATAATGAAGCTTTCCAAGTGGTTTTAGTTCTTGGAAGTCATATTTGAGGTTTTGGATCTTGTTGTACTTAAGACTAGTTCTTTTTGGCTAAAACATAATTTTGACTAGTTTCATAGATTTAGTTTTTTGGAATCCTTGTGATTTGTTTCAGTGAATGAAATGAGTTTTTTCAATTATAATAATTCATGATCTTTCTGTTGATGTTATTTTTGTGACATGAAAAATTGATTTTCTATGTGAAGTTTCCTATTTTCTGGTGTAGACACCTAGAATCCGCTTACACAGTTTTGATACTAAAATTTCACTAAGCATCCTATTTCCCATCATTTCCATAATACTTAGCACTTTTTCACTAATTAGCTAACATTCCCCTTCTTATTCATTAATTAACGACCTTTTGTTAATTAATTAACTCTTCCCCCATTCTGAATGCCAATTAATGACCTTTTGTTGGTTATAATCCACTTCTAAGTGATTAATTAAACATTATTTGTTAATTATGCCTTCTATTTTAATCAATAAAACCCTTTTATTGGTCAAATTTCACTCTTACATCCCCTAAATCATGTTAATTTTCCTCTAAAACCCCTCTAAATAGCTTTTATAAGCTTATCCCTACCTATTAATTAATCACATTTTATTAATTAGACCCCTCTCTATTCCCCTAAAGTGAACATCCTTTATTAATTCTTCTAAACATGCATATCCTTTGCATTTATTGTTTAGGATTTGTCCCACATCCACCAAATTACAAGCCTTGCACAAACAAGAAAGATATATAAATAACCCTCCTCCTTTCTTCTCAACACATACCTCATTTGCACTAGTGAAAACTATAGGCATTTTTATTTTGAGCCATTATCCATTGTTGAAAATAGCTTCTCCATCTTGCATCCATTATCTCAAATTGAGGAGCATGGGAAGATACAAAGATGGTCTTGTATACATTTCTTGGTGAGATCTCATCCTCAATTCTTGAGGAAAACAACACCAATTTGATTGTTAGATGATCTAATCGGGTTCATACTTGAAGTAGCAATCACAAAGAGTATGAATGGATTAACATTTAATGGTTTAATCATTTTTATGCATTAAAGAAGTTATTTTCGGTTAAGCTCTTATCTTGATGGTTCTATAGTAGATTTAGCTTTGCTTTGAGAGTACTAGGCGTTATTTTCTTTCAAATATCATTGTATGTTTATTATGTTCGCATTTGGCATGCCCGGTGGGACTTACCCCATGAATTTGATTTCAAGATTTGTTAGTTTTGTTCTAATTTTTACTAACCTTTATTTTACACATGTTAAATAAATGTGAATTCCTTGACATATTTTGTTAACTTTACATGTTTTGAGTCTCTCTTGTATGTCCAGAGGAGATGGACTATTACTAAATTTGGGTTAAAGTTACAAAGTTTTGACCTTTTTTATTTTTTCCATGTCAGAATTATGTGTTCATGACATCATACCAGTGCCTTACATCAGTGTGAAGATGCCTCACGCTACTATTAAAAGGGTTGTATTACCATTATCCTAGTTGTGCTAGTGTTACTAGGGTCACACTACCATCATTATGGTTGTGTTACTATAATGCTTTTGTCTGTCAATTTCTTCTCTATCTCATACCCAAGTTAGTGTGAACCCTACCATGTTTTACCGTCTCTTTTGTCATGTAAGTGTAACTTTGTTTTCTGCCAGTCCATGTTTTCTCATACCCACACTGGTGTCTCTAAGGTCGTGTTATTGTCTCTCTCACTGCGTTAGTGTTACTATGTTTTCTGCTAATCTGTGTTTTGTCTTAGACCCACGTTATTGTTGTTTGGGCCGCAATGGTGTTACCAAGCCCATGCTACTATCTGAAAAACCTACATTAATGTGATTTATTCAAATTTGGGCTCTATTTTCAAGGTTTACAGGATTTTGTCTTTAATATTTCTAACATTTTACATGTTTTTAATGCTAACTTTATGTTCACAGGGGTATCTTGAATCATTTTTTTTCTAACTTGTTTAATGGTTTTTAATGAATTTCATGCTTTCATATATTAGGATAGAGTTGTGTATGCTTTTACCTCACACCTTTTACATTCTCTTGGGAATCAGAAACAATTTTAAGCCTTCTTGTATTTACAAACACTTCATTAAATTCATGGTTAAAGGAATGAACAACAAATGGTTAAAACAAGTTGCCTAGTCATTTGATTCACAAGATTTTACTTTTGTAAAATAGTTGGGTTACTTGTTGTGTATTATCTTCTCTTGCATCTTAGGATGATCTTGAGACTCAAAAGAAACATTTAATCCTCTTTCATTATGTTTTAGATCTTATGGAAAATTACTAGTTTCCGATTTTAGGACCTTATTTTTCTTGTCAAAGAATCAAGATCTAAAAAAATACTAAAACAATTTGTTACAGGTTTCTAACGGTGTGCAAAACCAAACTAAGACAAAAGATAAAAAACACACCACTTTATTCAAAACAATATATTTTAAGGTTTGGATAAGAACTACGACTCTTCCGCTTTAACTGGGGGAAGTATATTGGCATAAGCCATAAAACACATTGTGAGGATTACCCCAGGAAACCCAGAGTAATCCACACCTTCAGGGAACTTGTGGATGAAACAAGGAGTGCCCCACTACCCACTTGTCTAGTAAAACCCTTGTGTTAAAATCTTCAAGCTACCCATATGAGGCCTCGTTCATTAATTTAATTCAGGGGTAATGGTTAACCTATCTAGAAGAAATTATAGATGTGCATACCTCTCTTAGGTAAGAATTGGCGAGTGTTACAAAAAAATAACAATATGGAGCCATTTGGCATTGGGGCCAACCTTACCTTAACCAATCATATTTCAAAGATCTCTCACAAAGTGACAAATTTTTCAAACTCAAAATTTTTTTATTCGAACAAGGGGAGAGTCCATCAAAGTTGGACCCACATGTTATTCATCAAAAAACTTACTATGTGTTAATTTTTCTTAGTTTCCACTTTGTACTTTAAATAACGTGAAAATATGCGTGAAGCTAGGTTTGTTTTATCACCAATTTGTCTACTCCTTTTTTTTCTTGTTTTCCTTTTGGGATAAAAGAAAGAAAACATACAAAGTGTTACTCAAGATTGTGTTCATCACTTTTGCACCCGCTTACATCCTTCCTTATTACGACTACGATAGTAAGCATTTAAATTATGTTGGTAAGTCCTCATATCTTGAGTAGCCTTTCCTTAATACCCATGTCAAGACGTTTCATTTTTAGTAAGGATTTCTTCATCATCGATCTTCCCTTGAGTTGTTACGTTGCACACATCATCTTGATGCAATATTGATACTTACATCTTGTTTTTCATAAACTTAATATAAGTTTCTAGATTGTATTATTACATTGCTCGCACAATACCAAATCCTTTTTATAATTTGACTTTGTTTTATTAAAAGCATTTCCTTGAGTTTGCAAAGTGTTTTTTTTTATGTTGTTTGCATCGTATCAATAGTATTTTTATACTAATATCTTTCTTTTACACAAATCTTGATCAACATATCAAAGTGGTATTATTGTGCTACTTTTATTTGTAACATCCAATTTTTGGGATTTAGGCCTTATTTGTATATAATCGTGTTTTAGTATACCTTGAGTTAGAAGTCACTTCAACCCATTGTTAATACCTACATCTTTTGTATTTTAAACTTTACTTAATTGTTAACATTGTGTTGATCATTTTTCATCAACCTATCATTGAGATATGTTTACATAGGGACCAATTTCTTATAGATTAGATTTATGTTCTGAACTTAGGTGATTGTTCCTTTTGACCTTCCATCTTGTAGAATTGTTTCCTAGGAAAATCCTTTTGATCCTTTGGTTATTTATTATTTTCCATTGGACATTCTTTGGCCATTGTTTAACATTCATAGAAACCTTCGCAAACTATCATGCTACTTGATTTTTTCCTAAGTGCATTGTAGTCTTTGTACACATTTTTCAAACCTTATAAAAAATGTTTCCTATTAATAAACTGTTGAGATAATCTGAACATTAGAAATTTTTCCTTTGTATCCATTATGTTGCTAAATTTTGATCAATCATTCAAACATTTACACTTAAAAATTGTTGTCCAAACCTTATTGGATTATCAAAATTATGTCATCAATATGTTTGTTTTCCTATAGATACCCTTTAGAACATCACATAAGAATCCCTCTATTTGTTTGTAAAATGTCTATTTGGTTACTGTTATGATGCCCAAATTGACATGGAACTTCCTTACATTTAAATGATTCCAATCATACTATTTAGGTCTAGGCATTTGGATCCAATGATGCCAACCATGACTGACTATCGCATGGTTCCTCATACTTACAGACAATAGGGAACCTAACTTTCAACATTCCCATCAAAATATTCCCATCATGACTAAACCTAATTTTGTTTATCCATGCTATAGAACCCATTCAATTACCCCTTTCCACACCTTTATCTCATAGTTGGTGGTATGATTTTGATGATTCTAAACCAAACTATTCTTCTAATTTCCCATAGTCTCCTGATAATTCTAATCCAAACTATTCTTCTAATTCCCGATAGTCTTCTTATGATTATAATATAAGATATTCTTCTGATTCCCCCTAGTCTCCTAATTATTCTAATCCAAACTATTTTTTGGATTCCCCTTAGTCTCCTGAGCCTCATCCAATCGAATTTGTTCTAAGGATTAACAACTCTTCTAAAAAATGTTTCCTCCTCCAAGGGTTTGTGCCACCAAAAATTATCCCCATCAAACATATAATTCAACTCTTGAGTTGTGGTCCTCCATTTCTTTGCAAGACCCCCTTTATCAATCACCTCAACAAAATCTTCCTCCTTTGAAGATCCATGTGACTCCCAATTCCTTCAATAAAAAATATAATTTGATTCCTGATTCAGGGTCCTCCCTTTCTTCACAGGACCCCCTTTATCATTTTCCTCAACAACTTCTTCATATGTTGAAGATACGTGTGACTAAAAATTATTCTAATCAATCATCTAATTCAACCCCTATTTCACAATCTACTGACGTTCTACGTGATCCTCTTTGTCTAATTGCACTATATGCCATCTTAAAGGAAACCAACTAGTAACCAATTCCAAATCTACTTCGTCTCTTGAATCCATATCCTTCTATCAATTAAAATCCAATCCCTCTTTGGCCCTTGGTTCATTTCGATCATTCCCTATTCTATCTTCATCAATCTTATAAGGATCAATGTTTGCATCCACAGAGAAAAATTCACAAGAAATGATGTGCTAAGATATCTTTTTGAAGCATTATCTCATTAATTTATGGAAAAAATAAGGTCAATCCTTCCCATCATATCCATCATCAAACATAGTATAAATCATCAATTCTTGTTGGACTTCTTCTATCCAATCAACCTGGTATCACGAAACCAGAAACAAACCATACTGATCAATGTATTTTAGAATGAAGAAGTAATCAAATGATTCATGGGGCTACACAATGAAATTTCTCTAGAGGATCATGAGAAATGATTATCTTTTGACCTTCATGTGTTCTTGTATTGTGGGGAAGAAGTTGAATCCTTTTGTCAGAAAATAGAGGAAGATCCTAAGATCATCAAACTCAATCCTCCTCTTATTCTTCCATCTTCTCAGTCCTCATTACATGACCAAAGAGAAATTTTTATCCTTGATCCATACTCTATCATATCATCACCCTATCATTCTTTGCATATCATAATTCCTCAATCACAATTTCTCTATTGGTCACCTTCTAGGATCCCATCATCTTTTATATTTGTTAGACACCTCCTAGTATCCCTCCATCTTCTATTTTGGATTCACCTTGATAGCCCATTATCCTTTAATCTTGGTCCACGTCCTAGTATCCCCTCATCTTCTATACTTGGGCCACGCCCTGGTATCCCATTATCTTCTATACTTGGGCCACATCCTAGTATCCCCTCATCTTCTATATATGGGTCACCTCTTGGTAGCCCTTCATCTTCTATACTTGGGCCACGCCCTAGTAATCCTTTATCTTCCATCTATGGGAAAACTCTTGGTACCACCCATTATCTTCTATATTTAGTACATGTCATATTATCCCTTCATCTTCTATCTATGGTTCACCTCCTGGTAGCCCATTCTCTTTTATCCTTGGGCCATATCCTATTATCCCTTCATCTTCTATCTTATGACTCACCTCCAGATAGCCCGTCCTCTTCTATCCTTTGACCATATCCTTTGTGTCTATTATATCATCCTTCTATCAACAATCATGGAAATCCCACCATAATTCCTAATATTCCTATCATAAATCCTAAACATTCACTTTCTTCTCCCATTTCTCAGGATCAGATAAATCATACATTAGCTTATAGGAAACACCAACAGTTTCTTCATCAAGATAAAATAAAAAATTCAAAGAGCTCCAAAGCTCCCAACAATTCAAACAACCACAAAGTTAAAAATCAAATGCGATTCAAGAATGCACACCAAAAAAATCATAAAGCATGGCACAAATCACATAAACCTATATATAGGAAAATCAAATTCCCACATTAAAAATCCATGTTTCAAGATAATCTGAAGAAATATGTTAACTATGAGCTCACTATAATCATCGATATTCGAGATAATATGACTCTTGATAAGTAAACACTCCTAGTCTCCCTTATCAAATAAATCATAAACATTATGGTTGGATATTATCATGTAGAGTGACATATTTGGTCCTAATTTCCCAAAATCTAAAAAAACATGAAAAAAAATTCAAAACTTACAAAAAATGAGAAAAGGTTACAGAAAAAATAAAAGGTACAAAGATAAAACATTGTAATTAGGTATTGCATGAAAATGGATGTTCTTTCTTCCCTTTCTTTCCATTCCTCTGCTAGTCATCCACCATGTTCATGTTAATGCACAAAAGTAGTTGTTATCCAAATAACTCTCTTAGTTATTTGGATAACTTATATTTTATCCTGACTCTGATGTTTCACATTTTAGGTTACACACACTAAGGCTTTCTCCCTTGGCACAATTTTTTTGGTTGTAGTTCTATCGCATTCCATACGCACATTGTTTCCTTCTTGATTTTTTCCCCCTTCTCTCTGCATTATGTTATCTCCTTCCATTTCCCCTTTGTTCCTTTCCTTTACACACCTTCTTTCTTTCCTATCTTATTGTGCACTCCTTGCACGCACCCCTATAGACTTTCCTTCCAAAATGGCTAAGTCCCTGGCTTCCTCCTACGTACTTGCATACACTTAGCTCCACTATATGCCCTTCCTTAGTTGAACGCTTATGCCCCGCTCACATACTTGTCTCTTGCAACTGTGCATCCTTCCTCCCACATGCATTTCATTTACACACACATTCCTTCTTCTTTCCTTTTACACCTTCTTCTTCCACGTGTACACCTTTTCATCTTCCTTTGCACCATTTTATGCCATGTCATTATATGTCATACTTGAGTGTGCCACATGTAACCTATTAAAGCACGTTAATAGGGCATCAAATCTGGAAAACCAACCAATGTGTGACACATGGTAGAAAAGACAAAACAAATGAACAGTTGGCCAATTTCCTTAGTCAATCAGCGTGTGTCATGTGTCATTGTGTGTCAGAGAAACCTATCAACTTATGACAACCATAACTTCTGTTGTAGTGCTCAGATTCCCACGCGTCCAGTCTCTTATGAAAGTTGTTGACATGGTCTACATGTTGGACTATTCAAAATCATATTTAGGTGCTATTTGGTAGGCAGAAAATAGAGAAATTCCATTCTCATCATCAATGAACATTTCTAATCGATCTAACCACCCAAATTTCTTCAGATCTCACCTTTTTCTTTCTTCTACATACCAAATAAACATGGGAAGGAACATCTGACAACATTGTAGAATGTTTGTAGGAATTTATCACTTCTTGTTGGTGTTTGAAGATTTGAATTTGAGTTTCTCTCTCTTCCTCCTCTTTTATCATTCTTCTTCTATAAATAACAAAGTTCTGCTTTGTAAAATGGATCCTCTATGTTGTAGTGGCACCATGTAAAAACGGTGGCCAACAACCTGTAAGTTTTAGACCTTGACTTGGTCTCTATAATGTATTCTCACCTCCCACAATGAATGTAAATGACTATGCTTCCCTTGAGAAATAAAATCATGTTATGTGGAACTCTTGTCTTCCCTTTCTCATTTTCATTACATTCTCACCAAACTGTTTGCATACCTAGCATGTTGTGCATATTTCCCACTTGCATTCCTTATGTTCATGTGTTGTGCATGCTAGAAGTATGATCTTGTGTGTTGATCTATGACACGTGTCACCTTCCCTCTTCTCCCATGACCTCTTTGTTTCCTTAGCCACTCATGGAGAGTGATTGACCCCCCTTTCCTTGGTGTTATCACCTTCTTTAGCTTAGGATTTCCCCTTTCTTCACATCCTCCTATCCCTAGTCCCTTGGCTTGATTTTTTTAGGATTCTCTTTCTGAATTAGGAGTAGCAGTTGTGTTAGAGATAGGAAGAGGAACTGGCCTTCTCCAGAGGTCTCTCTCCACACACAGGGTCCCACAACTTGGAGATGGTTCCCATTGTTTCCTAAAATTTTTGGATTTATCACAATCATATTAAGGGTGCAATTTCAAGCACCAACAGTTTTCTGGCACGCCTGATGGGTCTAGTTTGAAGAGTTATACATCTTCATCTGAACAAGTTTGGTGTATTATTGTTGATATCTAGCCTTTCGAGGCATATTTCAATACATCTAGCAACTCCAATGATTCAAACACACCCATTATCTAATTTGTATACCATTTCTCCCCTTCTTCTTTCATTCATATTCCTTTTACCATTGTTCCACCTTCCTCTTTCGAATTCATGCAATCATGCCTCATTTCACCTCCTAGAATTATCATTTGCAGTAGCAAAATTATTTTCCTTTGTCCCAAAAGTTTCAAAATCCTCCTCCAAATCAATCATATAAGCCCTATCATCCTAAATATGCATATAATCTTACCTCCACTGACCCACATGGTTATTTCTCTAACAAAAATATTTATGAATAACATGTGTATGCATATGATGGTGGAGATTCTATGATAGAAGTTTATTTTGAGAGGTGAGTATAAAAAATGGAGATGGACATGATGCAACTTAGAGTCAAGTGCTCCATAAATACAATTGAATTTTGTTACAAGGTCCCTTGTCCATGGGTCGGCCCTGTACTAAGTTGGTTTAGCACCCAAAAAAAGCTACACTTTGTCACTGAGATGTTGCCCCAGATTACAGAATAGGATGAAGTAATGGAGGTTCAAAAACCTAATGTTGATCAACCATATCATTGGGGGTAACTCTACACTATCATCCTACATCCATACCACTCCTCCACATCAGCATATTCTGTGTGTTGTCAAAACATTGTCCCCATTTAGAATTCCCCTCCTCCACCCTCCCACCTTTAGTTATCTTCCATTTCCCCTTTCATTTGTGCCTCCTTTCCTTCAGATCATGCATGCCTTCCATTCCTTCTCTTGTTCCCATCCTCCTACCTTCATCCGATTCCCCTCTGTCTAACTATACCATAAACGAACAACCCCAAACCTATGTGCCAAACCCAACCAATGTCATCATGATCGACGACTATAGAAAATTTAAAGAATGGTATGACTCATGTGACTCTGAATGGGATGATAAGATCGTCAAGGTGCCTATTCCAAAAGAAAATCAATTAGTTCTAGAGGGCACATTTCCGAAGGAGACCAAGTTGCTTATAGAGGAAGAACCATACATGCCCCATCTTTGCATGACATATCCTATGAGAAATCTCATTTAGGAGGAATGTCTACAAGAAAATCCCATTTATGGGGTTAAGCTTTAAAGTATGGGAAAATCACAACAATTAGGTCATGCCCAATCAGATACTTGGCTAGTCTAGAGCCAAAGATAGAGTTACAAGCAGACATGCTCATTTCAGAGCATGAGGTTAAACTTTAGCATGCCAAAGGTCAAAAACAGTATCTTCCGAATCCAATCATAGATCAAATTTAGGAGGTATATGTTATAGTCATTAATACTTTGAGGAGGGTGAAACACCATCTACAAGTAGGTTTTTCACTCTTGTTTCTTACCATGCTCAGCACCAAATCAGTTACATGGTTGCAATTTGTGAGGAAAGGCACCTACTTCTCCCTGCATGTTGCAGGTTTCACTTGAGCTCCCTTTTCCTCTTGTTAGTTTAGGTTATATTAGGTTTTATTTCTCTAACACAAGTACTCGTGCACACTCTACATATCCCCCTTGGGACATGTATGATTTTTAACTTTTAAACATAGTGTTGTGCTTTTGTTTTTTTGTGCTCCCTCTGGCGCCTTTCCTTTTCTATTGTGCCCACATGCCCCTTTGGTTTCTCTTTGAGATAATAGTTACAATAGTCTATGCACAACTTTCAACTCTCATGAATCCAAGTTAGAAAATCTTCACATGAGAGCAACAATTTAGTTTAGAGTTCAAATGGTGTTTTCAGTGACTCTAAGGGTGTTCCTCAAGTTGCAGATCAAGTCTTCAAAGTGTCGGGCTTGACTCCATGCCCAATGGATGCTTCTAAGGCTAATAATCTCTTCATATAGTAGGAAGATGGCCCCTAAAAGTCACCAAAACTGTTATCCAAATAAATCTCCTAGTTATTTGGATAACTTATATTTTCATTTTGGCTCTAAGGTTCTCATATTGCAGGTTACGCACACTTCAATTGATTCTCCCTTAGCACTATTTTCTATGGCTACATTGTTCCTCATGCACCTTTGCAGCCTTCCTTTCCTATGCTACCCATTTTGTCCCCCTTCTCCTTTCTTCTATTATTCCTTCCATTCTCCCATCATGCCCAATCCCTCTGCACATTCTTTCCTTCCTATCAGTAGTCCATACACTCCTTTTTGTGCACCCCTTAGACTTGCTTCCCAAAATTAGTTAAGTCCCTGACATCCTCGCGCATGCACCCCATTCACTTACTGTCGCACACATACCCTTCCTTAGTTGAATGACTTGATGCCTCACTCCATACATTCCTCCAGTAGGTATTCCTTTTACTTCCTCCCACATGCATTACTTTTGTGTGCCTCCTTCCTTCTTCTTCCCTTCCATGATTCTTTCCTTCGTGCACACTTTCATGTTTTCTTTTATGTCAGTTCCTGTGCCACATCAGGTTATCTGTCACATTGAGTGTATCACATGCAACCTATTAAAGTGCACCAACATGGCACTGAATCCCTGGATAACAAACTAACGTATGACACATGGAAGAAGATGACAAAATAGTTGATGACTTGGGATTACACTCCAGATCACTCAAGCATTCAAATGTCATTGGAGGGATTGGGTCAGGTGACAACCTGGGAAATGCCTTTCATGTAACCATAATGTCGGATCTGCATTGCTCAAACCACCCGATTTGATTCAGATCTCACCCTTTTCCTATCTCCTACATGTAAAATAGACTATTCGAGGAAGTGAATTTGATAGATTTGGCACGTGAAAATTTGTAGACATTCATTGCTGGTCATCAATGCACATGGTCTGAGTAGATTCAACCACCCAGATTGCTTCCATCCTTCTCCTCCCTCTCTTCTATTCCATGCATCAAATAGAATATGGGAAGAGCATTACTCATTGATAAGCCTTGTAGATTATTTCAATTTGTAAATGCATTACCTTACATTTTGTGGTTGAAGATTTAGATATGAGTCCTCTACTATGTGGATATTGGCTTTTCTCATACACCATCTGTAAATCAGACTGTGCATTTTCTGGAAGTAATAGAAGCATTGTTTTGTAACGACTATCTTATGCCTTATCTTATTTTTTCTTCTTTCTTGCCTCTTCTTCACATTGACTGTGGTTTCTGCAATGTATTCTTATCATGTCTCCTATTATGAATTTAAATGGTGGTGCATCCCTTGAAATAAAATCATGTTGTAGGTGTGAACTCTAGTCTGTCCCTTACGCATTGTCATAGCCTTTGTCTGCGCATTCTCTTTCATTTTCACTAAAATGTTGATGTATTTCCCATCCCCCTGTTCATGTGTTCTAGTGCTATTGCCAAGCCTGTAGTTTTATCTGTTTCCCTTCGTTTGCATATCCTTCTATCCCTGGTGCCCTCTTGGCATGTCCTTAGCCTTGGAGAGGATTTCCTTTTCAACATTAGGATACAACCGTAGTAGTAGAAATAGGTAGAGGAACCAAACTTCTCCGAAGGCCTGTCTCAAACACATCAAAGTCCCATAAACTTGGAGACTTGACTTCATTAGTTGACTCAATGACTTAGTTCTTTCTAGATCTGAGACACTGGTGGAAGTTTTAGACCCCAACAGTATCTACACATCATACATCATATTAGGCATCATTATATATGTATCACACTTTAAGGGTTTACATTACATACTGGCATTGTGCATTTCTACACCACACATTGCTCTCATACACTATACTAGGATCATGTGTCATCGCAATCACATCTAGCATTACATACTGTTAGTGCAGAAAAGTAGCACCCTAGGATTTTTGCATTAAAAAACCCTACTTTTGACTAACATGGGCCTGTCTCAAGGCATGGAACTTGCGGGACTGAGACAGGCCTCCAGAGAAGGTTGGTTCCTCTACCTAACCCTGAATGCTAACACTACCTCTAGAAATAAAAAATGTGACTATCCTACAGCTAACCTAGACTTCCAAGTGACCAGGGAAGAGAGAAGTGCATAAAATGTAAATCCTAAGCTAATGAGGGTGATAACACCAAGAAAAGGGGTGGAGAAATTTCCTAGTGAGTGAAAACAAGGATGAAATGAGGTGAGAGAGGGAAAACAAATGTGCCACAGTCCAAAACCACACTTAAATATCCATTTCCTTGGAGCACAACAGATCTGGTCCCTATAAGGGAACAAGACATGCACAAGATACCTGCAAATATAATGGAAAAGAAAAAGAATACAATATAACTAAAGAAAGGGCAAAAAAGGCCACAAAACATCAATTTTATTGATTAAAATGATGCAATAATACATTACAATGCAATCAGGAGGAAAGAATCCTTCACAAAATGCCCAGATTTGAGGCTTACAACTCAAAACAAATTCTAGAAAAAATTCAGCAAAGTTCCTCTGTAAATTCTCAGAAAATATCCCTGAAAAATGAGGGGGTTGAGTCCTTTATATAGCAATTTTTTCCCTAATTTCTTGCATTAAATTCCTGACAGGTAGTTGAACCACCTCAACTACCACCATTAATGCTCTACTCGCAGCTTTGGTTGTTGAGTTGTCTTGTCACGCTTAAATTCCTAACAGGGAGCATTAAATATTCTGACAGGTAGCATTAAATGTTCTGACAGGTAGATGAGCTGCCTTTTCATGTCTTCCTTTTCCTGATCTGTAACCCGTCCATCTTACAAGTTGCTTGATTCTCAAGACCGTGAGCCATCCAGTCTAGGTAGGTTGGATGTCGTCTAACCACATGTTGGGACCATACAACTCTTGAAACAACCGCCCAACATAGATGATTGCTTGACTCACTGTGGGTCATCAACCTGGGGGGTGGGTCGTCTAACCATCTTCCTATAACACAACATCACCGAATGCCTTTCTATGTGTCCAACTGTGAGCATCTATCCATGTTATGTTCATATGCCACCCATCCAACCTAGGTTAGATGTCCAACCGTACTCAGATCTTTGTTCCTGTACCTGGATAGACCCATCCAACCTCTTGACCATCCAACCTTTTTGTACCACTATGGCTCGACTGACCAACCAATCATGCCATCTAACCCTAGTTGTCCAACCTGGGGGTTGGATGGTCATCCAACCTTCTATACGTCTAACTGACATCCAATGCTTGAGCCTAGCATCACGCTGTTACAATAGTTAGGACCAACCTATCCAACATGTAACCTGGTCCATCCATCCTAGGACATCCAACCTAACTGATGTCCAATCGTCCCCCTTGATCCAACTTCATGACACTAACCATAACAATCTCATCCTAACGTCCAATTGACTGACCAACCTCGTGAGTTTTCCTCAAATCCAACCAATTTTAAGATGAACCTGATTGCCAACCTCCGGGGAGCATTCACTAATGTCGACCAACCTAGTCACCAATTTAAGACCAACTCAACTAATCCAAAACATGAGCTACCCTAAAGATTGCAAAGCATTTTTTTCCCCATCAACTATTCGTACTCCAACCTATTAAGTTGTCCATTTTTCAGGGGTGCAAAAAATGGATAACAATTGGTGACTCACGGGATGATTTGCCTACTAGATCTGAAAGACCAGTGACCTTAGAGGATCCATCAGGCATGGAGTCATACTGATTGTTGAACTTGTATGACACTTGGGAATTCAACCTATAAGCTCTTGGAACACTGTCAGGGCATGTCATTTCTAAAAAAACCTTGGGTTGGAAACTGGATGTTCCATCATGAAACCTTGCCTAAAACTAGAAAGTGCAAGAGCAACAAAAACACACTATGTACAAACAAAAAAGTCATACACATCCCAAATGGAACATGTAGAGAGTGCACAACACTTATTATAAAAGAAACCCTAAACTACAATAGAGAAATGTGCCACAACACTTGGAGGAATTACAAATTCTAAACTAATATATACAAGGGTGAGAATCCTTTCCCTTCGGTAACAATGCTTGAGGTAGATTCCATTGAATGGAATATGTTCTTCACTGTCCAACTTGGATAGTTGAAAATTATTGTTACTCTTGCATCTCGTGACCGTATAGGGGCCACTCCATATAGCATCAAACTTGGAATGATTGCTCAGTTTTTCCTGATCTGCATCCCACTTTAGAACTAGGTTCCCTCTTGGAAGGTCCTTGTTTTTTGCCTTTCTGTCAAATGACCTCTTTATTAAGGCCCGATCATTTTCTAAAGTCTACATTGCATGTTCTATTGTATCTTCTAATTCCATAAGCTCCGCATACTTGACTTCCATGGGCTTGAATTCAGACAACTCTAGCTACTTCAGGAGCTCCAATGTCGACAGCTCCAGTGAGATGGGAAACATTACTTCTCTCCCATAGACTAACTTGTAAGGTGAGTTTTATGTTGACCTCTTCGGCGTTATCCTGTCAGCCCATAAGGCTGATTTGAGCTTCGTATACCACATCCTTTGATTTTCATCCAAAGTCCTCTTGATGATCTTCAGCAAATTCTTATTTGTGGATTCTACCTTCCCGTTACCCTAGGGGTAATAGTTTGAGGAGGTGCTCAAATAAATATCATTCCTAACAGCCCATTTTGTGATCTTTGAGCCCATAAATGCCAAATCATTATTTGATATAATAGTGGTTGGGACTCTAAATCTTGTCACTATTCCTTCGTAGAAGTCCAGTATGCTAGACTCGTTCGCCTCCTTGAGTGCTACCACCTCGGTCCACTTGGTGAAATAATTTGTTGCCATTAGAATCCATTTATGACCTTGGCTTGAATGTGGATTGATGACCCCGATGAAGTCCAATCCCCATTGCATGAAAGTTTGTTTGACTGAGATAGGATGCAATGGAAGTGTTGCTAGCTTCTCCTTTCCTGTGAAGAATGCACACTTTTTACACTTCTTGACCCAAGTGTAGCAGTCACTAAATACTGTGGGCCAATAGTATCCTACCTTCATTATTTTGAGATTTGTTACCCATGGGCCAAAATGACCTCCAGCCTCTCCATCATGAAACTCTTGTAGCATATTTTCAATCTGGTTTGTTCTAATGCACCTCAATAAGACTTATTTTATGTCCTTTTTGAAAAATAACACCGTCAATAAGCACATATGGAATGTCCTGGAGTCTGAAATATCTCCTCTTTTACTGCTCAACTCCAGAGGACATAGACCCATTTGAATAAATTGTCTCATATTTCAAGTCCAACAAGGGGCGGTATATGCTCTACAGCCTATTCTTGGCCATCTTGAAACACCAAAACAACTTTTTTGTCATGATTTGACTCAACATGTTGGCTGGAAGCTAGTTGTTCACACAATCCCTTATACCAGAACAATTTAGTGACCTTTATCTCTATGTCATACTCCATTACGCGGGTGATCCATCCTTCCCATTTCTCATTCAGATCTTTATTTAAGAGGAAATATTTCACCCCGACATGAGATACTAACAACTAAATTTTATTATTTGAGACCAAATGCTTGAACTTCTTCAGACTCCTTATAACAATAAGAACATGTTTTTCAATGAAAGAGTATCTTACCTCATAATCTTCTAGGCTCTGGCTGAAGAAAGATATGGGCTGCTCAGATCCCTCCTTATTCTGCTGCATCAGAATGGCAGAAATAGTGTCTGAACCTCTGAAGGTGTAGAGCATGAAGTCCTTGGAGAAGTCTAGATTTATGAGTGTCAGGGCTTGAGATATGGCATTCTTGATAGCTTCAAAACTCGCTTTGCCCTCTACTATCCACCTAAATGTTAGGTTCTTCTTCAGCATCATAGTTATTGGCTTGACAAGGGTGGAAAAATCTGGCACAAATATGGAACAAAGTTGATTCTTCCCAAGAAGCTTTAGAGATCCTTCTTGTGACTTGGTAGTGAAAATGCGTGAATGGCTTCTACCCTCTCCAAATCAATCGTTGTCCCCTCCTTAGACACAATGTGACCTAGAAACTTGCCTTCATGAGCCAAGAATATGCATTTTTCAGGTTCAAGGACACTCATATCTCTTGCATCTTTGGAATACTTTCCTGAGGTGGAAGAGGTGGTCTACTACATTTTTGGAAAACATGGTGATGTCATCCAAGTACACAAGAACTATCTTATTCAAAAATCCTTTGAATGCCACATCCATGGCCCTCTAAAATGTTTCTCTGGTGTTTGACAACCTGAATGACATTTTTCTATAGGTGTAAGTGCCCCATTTTGTAGTGAAGGCCATTTTGAATTGGTCCTCCTCATTTACCATGACCTAATTATAGCATGAATATCCATCCAAGAGAGAGAATCTCTCTGAACCGGGTACCACCTGTAATATCTATTCCATGGAGGGCAACAGATAGTGATCTTTGAGAGATGCCCTGTTTAGGTCCCAGAAGTCCACGCACAACCTGATTTCTCCATTCTTTTTCCTAACCAGTACCAGATTTGTAACCCAACTTGAATGCTTGATCGGAAATATGATGCTCACCTCAATGAGCTTGTTCAAATCCTTCTTCATGAGAGGTTTGATATGAGGGTTGGCTTTCCTTTTCTTCTACCTAACGAGATTGGCCTCCAGATCCAACTCAATTGTGTGTTGTGCTACCTTTGGATTAAACCCTCTCAAGTCTTCATAGCTCCAAGAAAATACATCTGGGAATTCCTGGAAAAGTTGCATGAAATTAAACTTCTCCTGTTCAGTACTCACCCTACCAATTTGGAGCATTTTACCTTCTCCAACTGAAATAGCCTCTGAATCTTCTCTTTTGACCTAAATTTTTTCCTTTTCTTTTCTTAACTAGTCATTTGGGTTAAAAATTGACTCCAAATTCACTAATCCTTTAGAAAACTTGTTCATCCACAATTGCATTATCTGATCCCCTACTGTTGCTCTAATTTTTCCTAATTCTTGGCAGAGAACTCATCTTCTTCCTATAGAAAATTGATGATCATTTGATCATTCTAAAACACCTACAAATTATGTTATTGTCGGGGACTGCATGTCTCATAACTACCTTGATATGGGGTTGTGTTTTGTCTCTCTCAATGCTTTCAACAACATCAAATGTCGCCCCAATTACTGCAAGTCTTTTGTAACCTCATTCTTCTTTCTTGGTATGGAAACAATATTAAATGCTTTGAAATATTCAATCAGATCCCATACCCTATTCTTATAACTCACGAGAAGATCATTTTTTGCAGCACTTTGTCCTCTGACTTGATTTACAATCAACTTGTTATCTCCAAAAACCTACAAATTCGTTATACCCCTTCTTCTTGCCCAATGCAGACTATGAATTAATGCTTCATACTCTACTACATTATTTGAGAAAGAAAATTAAAAATGGAAATCTGAGTATTACTTGATTTCTTATGGTGATACCAACATGATGCCCCCTCCTGCACCTTGCCTACTCCTTGAACCATCAAAAAATAGTTCCAAACCTCATTATCATCCTTGTTCTCTAGCTTTGTGATGCTAGGAAGAGGTGGATTTTCTTCATGCAAGCAATATATGCCTAGCTCTACCTCCTCCATTTCCATGTATGGATCAAAAGAATGCCTCTTGTGTTCCCATTCATCCAATGTCAAATATGGGATGCCTCCAACTTTAGTACCTATTTCTGGAGTGCTTGGATAATCTTCTTGGTCAAAATCTGAGTAGTTGATGTTGATTGACTCAACACATGAGGCTCAATGTGGAAGTTAGCAATTGGTTCTGGTATGATTGTAGCTTTGGCTCCATATCTCATTCTAAACATCATGTGGGACCCAATGCTGACAAATAGCCTCCTATTTTAGCTAGTGAAATCCCTTGACAGGAAAAGGGTGAAGAGTGGTGGCAATTCAATAACCAAAATATCATGCAAGACTATGACATTAGAACATGCATGTAATGTTAGATTTAAATATTTGATGACTCCCACTGTTCCCACTGCTGTCCCATCCAACTATACCACTCCTTTGGAGACCAATTCATACTTTAAACCCAATTGATCTGTAATCTACTTTGGCATTACCGAGTTCTTTACTCTTGAATTGATCATGCAATTGTGCACAAGGCTATCCCCTATAATTAAAGACACATAAAATGGTGGAGGCTTCAAATTTTTGTTTGACTTACCTCCCTCTTGTTGCACTATATTGGTGAGAACCTTCTCCTAATTTTTAGATGACTTGTTTGAGGCTGACCAATTCACCATGGTTGCTTGCAATAGGTCTCATTGTCCTAGAATAGCCAATGACTCCCACATGGAAACTGTCACATTCATACTCTTCATTTGATCAATAATGTTGAATGGAGGTGGAATCTCCTTCTGCTTCCCCTTACTTGGTATAATTTTCTCCAACACCTGAACTAGCACGTGGGCTGTTACACTTGGTGCCTTGGGATGTCTTTACATATTCGGGGATGCTCTTACATTGTTGACTCCATTTTGTGCAAGAGTAGTTTGAGTAATGATTGGATTAAATGAATTCCCCTCCTCAATATTCCTCTTCTTCAATCATGTATTGGCTACTACACTTTAGAAATGAGACTGATTAACTCCAAAAAAGTATTTTGTCTACCATTTCACCAATGTGGTCTTAGTTTGGGGAGCCCCTCTTGGACCCACTTACTGTTGATTTCCCTCTTCACTTACTTCTTGAGACACACTTACTACCTGCACCATCAAGACTTTATTCAAAGCACCATTAAAGCATGTTGCCTGGTTGTGAGGCTGATTACAAGGGAAACACCAATCGTACTCATGTGCAATGGTGTTTTGTACTGGAACCAAATCCCTTGATGTTGAATTTGTGTTAGGAATGTGCCTTCTGCCACTTGTCTCACAACCATTGGAATCCTATCCCAGGTCCTTTGAAATCTAAAGTGTAAATCAGCCATGTACTCATTGGTGTCTCTCTTAATTGTAGTTAGATGCTCTAAAAGTGACAAGTTTTCTGCCCTTTCTCTAAACTAGTTATAGATGGTTGAACAAAATGCATCCTAGTCTATAATTGATCATGTTGTTGAACTCCTAAAACACTACAACACCTTACCTTTGAGAGAAGAATCAAGGATCTTGACTGCAACATCCATCTCGTTGATCTCGTGAATGGCGCAGACATTTGCAATGTCCTAAATATGATCAATATGAGTTGTATGATTCTCCCCAGTGAAGTAGGGAATGTTCTTCAGTGTTGTCACTAGAATAGGGTTTTGTGCATTGAGGGCGAGTGGACTGCTACCCATGAAATGAACAAATGGGTTTGCTGGTAGCGGTTGTTGTTGATGTGCCATATTTATTGGCCTAAGGACCCTAGTTGATTGGAAAAATTTCCTACCATGTGGAGGCATAGACAAGGTCTTGTTTGGTGGAGATGGAGACCTCTAGACTAGTCTTCCTCTTCTACTTATTCCTGGAGATAGCTGGAAATACTTAAAGGAACCTTCCTCTATCATCCTTAATCGAGGTTGGATCCTTCTCATATGCTTGAGTAACTTGGGATGCTACACCACTGAGTTCTTATTCATGGGAGTCATCAGGTGTGCTTCATAAAACCTCCAAAGGCTGGAAATCACAACAAGAGCACACCATTTTTGCTGCAATGAATATTTAGATCAGATGTTATGCAGGAACACCTAAAAATGACTTTTGTCCCACCGGGCATGCCAAAATTATTAGTGCAGAAAATTAGCACCCTAGGATTTGTGCATTACAAAAACCTACTTTTAACTAACATGGTCCTGTCTCGAGGTGTGTGACCTGTGCAACTAAGACAAGCCTCCAGAGAAGGTTGGTTCTTCTACCTAACCTCTGAATACTAACACTACCTCTAGAAAGACAAAATTTGACTATCCTACAACTAACCTAGACTTCGAAGTGACCAAGGAAGAGAGAAGTGCATTAAATGTAAATCCTAAGCTAATGAGGGTGATAACACCAAGAAAAGGGGTGGAGAAATTTCCTAGTGAGTGAAGACAGGGACGAAATGAGGTGAGAGTGGGAAAACAGATATGCCATAGTCCAAAACCACACTTAAATATCTATTTCCTTGGAGTACAATAGATCTAGGCCCTACAAGGGAACAATACATGCATAAGATACCTGTAAATATACTTAAAAATAAAAAGAATATAATATTACTGAAGAAAGGGTGAAAAATGCCATAGAACATCAATTTTATTGATTAAAATGATGCAAAATCCATTACAATGCAAGTAGGAGGCAAGAATCCTTCATAAAATGCCCTGATTTGAGGCTTACAACTCACAAGAATTTTTTTGTAGAGTTTCTCTATAATCTCTTAGAAAAAATCCTCAAAAAATGAGGGGGTTAAGTCTTTTATATAGCAATTTTTTCCCTAATTTCCTTCATTAAATGCCTAACAGGTAGTTGACTAACCTAAACTACTACCATTAATGCTCTTCTCACAACTTTGGTTGTTGATTTGTCTTATCACGCTTAAATGCCCGACATGGAGCATTAAATGTTCTGACAGGTAGCCAAGCTATCTTTTCACATCTGCCTTTGCCTGATCCATAACCCATCCATCCTGCGAGGTGCTTGATTCTCGAGACCATGATTTATCCAACTAGGTTGGGTTTGGCGTCGTCCAACTGTACTGGGTCATACAACTCTGAAGCAACCACCCAACTAGATGATTGTTGTCCTTTCACCATGGGTTGTCTAACCTAGGGGGTTAGATGTTTTCTAACCTCTGTACAACACCACGTCGGGATGCCTTTCTCTATGAACTGCGAGTTGTCCAACCTATTTTTGTACGACCCGTCCAACCTAGGTTGGATGATCATCTATCTTTGTTCCGTACAAATAGACAGTGGGCCAATCTTACTCATCTAACCTTTCCATACCACTGTTGGGACAACCAACCTGGTGACCTGACCAACCATGCATCTAACCCTGTGTTGTCCAACCCTGGGGGGTTTGGACACCGTCCAACCTATCCATACGCCACTGACCCATCCAACCTTGAGCTTGTCATCACGTTGCCACAACAGTCAACCGACCTACCTAGCTGAACAACCTGGTCGTCCATCCCAAGCATCCTACTTGACCGACCAATCCCTAGGCGTCTAACTGTTGATATCCACCCGATCGTCCATCCCATGCATCCAACAGTCGACCAACTCATGACTTTTCCTCGAATTTAACCAATTTTAAGATGAGCCTGATCGTAAATTCCACCATTCACCGTGGCAAGACATCTCACTGCTAGTTAATACCAACTCGAATGAGCCAAAACATGAGCTACCCTGAAGATTGCAAAGCATTTGTTTTCCCCATCAACTACTAGTACTCCAACCTATTAAGTATTCCATTTTGCACGGGTGTAAAAAATGGATGACAGTTCATCCCTTTGATGATATTTTGGTTATTCTATTTGCATTCATTTTACAATATTTATCTCTATGGTATCTGTTTTACCTTGGTGTTTCATCACATTGGTAAATTAAAGAATGACTGACCTATTAGAGATCCTATCACTATCTACATCTAATAAATTTTTGCAAAGAATTTTTGGCTATATTTGTTGACACTTTCCATTGTTGTCATCACAATCACTTCCACATCCTTCCATCAAGCCATCTGTGATTCTTAACCCCTTATCAAAACAAATCGAGAGAGCTGAAATAAATTTTCAGAAAGCAAAAATAAAATCAATTAAAAAATCAAAAATCAAATCAATATATAACTTTCTCTTGGGATATTTCCAAATACATCTCCATCAAAGTTATGGATTCCTAGCTAGAAACAAAGCAATGTAAGGCTCTCCTTCAATCCTCCATTTACAAATCACTTTTCTAAATAAATCATTCCTACAAATTGGCTAGCATGTCTTCACTTACTGTCTATCAAATCTCCCCTTCAAGAAATAATTAATTTCCACGTGCACACGTTGGGTCTCTATGAGCAAATAGGATTATTATGCTACTAGGTGTTGTTTAGACCTTGTTCAAACTCTTACTTTAGTCCTTATTTTTTACTCACGATTTGTGCCTTTAGCTAATCACCTTTTCATTGGATGGCTTCTAGCTAAATTTTCCATACCTTTCCATAGCATTCACACTGTTCTTATGCTTTGTTTAGAACATCCATGTGGATAAGATTTATTTTGTACCATGTTTGTAGGAACCTTTGTCCCCTTCTCATAAAACAATCTTCTACTTCTTTTCTATCATATGTTTCTTTGTTAACTCGCATTGGAGGCATGCTCGCTCCTTTTTAGCACTATATTGGTTTGAGTTCATAATCATGTTGAACCTATCATTTGTGGCCTTGATCCAACATATCTTCTTCTTGTATATATGCACAAAGATTTTCCCTTGTATATTCCTATATCTCACTAAGGGCATATTTGCATCTTCATTTTTCCTGTACATAGCTTCGGAAAACTTTCAAAAACATTGTCAAAAATCATTAAAATTTTCAAAAATTTGGTATAATTCCCAAAACTCAAAAAATTAGTAAAAATTTCAAAAAAACAAAAAAATGGTAAACAATACAACCTAAACATTCACAAAATCCTAGAAAATCCAAAAAAAATGGTAAATTTAAAAAAAAAATCCAAAAAATTTGGTAAATTTCAAAAATTTGAAAAAAAATGGAAAATTTCAAAAAATCTTTAAAAATTGGGAAATTTCAAAAAATACAAAAAAATTGGTAAAAAAACTCAAAAATCCAAAAATTGGTATAATTCTAAAAACTCAAAACATTAGTAAAACAATAAAAAATTCAAAAATTGGTTAGAAGCATGTATGCAACTGAAGCATTTATCAAACACATTGGTCCTCAATTGTTTTCACAAACATTTAGGAACTGAAGCTCGATAACAAAATGATGTAGGAGGATCTTCATAGAACATGGAGGACATGAATAAGTTGAAGTCAAACTTCTATATGCATGAAAATATGTATTAGGTGTTGTTTCAGTTTCCCTCCAAATTCAAGTTTGAATTTGTGAATTGTAATGATTTTTACCATAGGTTAAGAGTGAAAAGTGAGTGGTTAGGTGACTTGAGTGGATGTGAGTTGTTATAGCTAGGTAGGAGGAGAATTTGTATTATTATTATAAGGATCATGTTTAGTTGTTATAACAATAAGCAAGCTGCCCAAAATAGCTCTAGCTATTCTAGCATGTAGTTGAGAAATTATCTCAACTAGAAGATGAAGTCAAAGCCTTGATTTGTAAATAAGATCATCTTGTTAACTAGCTGGTATTAGAAAAGAGATATCTATGCATGCTCCATCATAGGAAAGGAGTAGGAGTAAACAATTGCATGGACCGTTGATATTGAAAATATGTGTGCAACAAATGTGAAGGGATGGTATTGTATGACAGGTTTGGATATGGATTAAAGTTAATTTGAATTCCTTGAGCACGTATTTCTCTGTTTTACAATATGAGGATGCATGATTCTTAAGAAAGAAACTCAGTTTTCTTGATTCTTAACTAATACTCTATTTTTAGAAGCTAAGAATCTATAATGTGTACAAGATTGTAATTATATTTTCCATGGCGTTTATATGATGTTCATTTAGGTTGAGCACGTGAAGTGCATGACAATAATTGACAAAATTGAGGTATTTGTGGGGTGCACGAGATAGATGAGACCATCAAAATAATTGTGTTGATAGCTATTTAATCAAATCATAATCTTCTCTCAGGTAAGAATGTCCAATTTGGAATGGAATGAAGTAGAGTGTGTTGATTGAGAAGAAAACAGTGTCATGTTTGTCATTTTTGAGTGTTTTCTTACATTCTGCCATTTGATCTGTTGTGACGGGGCAGCAACTAAGGAAGTTACAGTGGATTTTAATATGCTCCTTCCTCTTCACTGCAAGTTCAAACACCAAGGGGAAGGTTTTAAAAGCTCATCAAAATTTGGATTGGATTTTGAAAGTCAAATTTTAAGTTTTTATTGCAATTTATAAGCACGCAGGCTCGAACTAGGGCACACATAGAAAATTGATCATATCTCGAAAATTAACGAACAAAAAAATCCAAAATTTGAACAGCAGAAGCGAATTAGAAATAAAAATCAAACGAATCTGGTATGAGATCAACTGGATATGTATGGAGAAAGTTATGATTAAATTACCGACCTGCAGTTCTGAGACAACTCAAAAGAAAAACTTGTTTCAGGAAGTAAAATCACCATAAAGTGAAAAATAATCAGCCAAATCGTCTAAAAATTTGTAATAATCTCTGCCATATCATCAAAAAGTATCCCTCATATTTTCAGGAAGAATGGACACGTGGAGAAAGAGCAGTTAATGACAGAAATTTTAGGGTTCGTTGGAGCAATACAGTGAACTGGTAAGTGGAATTTAATGCAAATTTTGATAATTCATTATGCCCCAAGGCTCAAGCATGAAATGAGGATATATTGGAATCATTTCAACGTCTTCATGAAGGCTATTATGGTGTAATAAGTTCCTTTCACTCAACTGTTACAGTACAGTCCCAACTTAGGCTCCCGAGAAGACTACAAATTTGATTTATTCCGAGTTTTGGTGTAGGGAACCTAAATTGGAGGACATCTATGTTTTAAACCCCTTAAAGGAGATTAGAATAATATGAATTTTCTTGAAGAGGAGTGGGAACAGTGAAGTCTAGAACCACGATGATGAAAATTTCCCTTAATATCCTACATGAGCCTCCAATAAGTAGAGATCAGGTTATCTACAGTATATGAAATTTGGAATAAACCTACATTGCATGAAGGTAATGGTTTAAATATGATATTTGCCAATATGATCATAAGAACGTACAGATGGAAGGACTATGGGCATGGAGAAAAAATCATAGCATTGTTTAATGATCAAGAGAATTATGGTATTGGCAATGTTGCTCCCCATGAAGGATATACTTACCATATTGTCATAAGATCCATTTAAGAACTCAATATGCAGAGACGTCAAGATATATGAATCTGATCATAATTTCTATATCATAGAGACTAAACTTGCATTGATGGTAGAGATAGCTGCATGAAGCTAGATACAATCAAGAAACATGCACTTTGTGGCCTATGGTTTATGGATCAAGAATATGATATGTTCATGAAGATAATTGAGCTAGATGGTGCATCACAAAAATATTTGTGCAACTGTCTTGAACGTTATTTGTTTGAGTATGTGTGTTTGTACTTGTTTCCCTATCAGGTTAGTTTTTTTCTTTCTCGTATTGCATTACGTTATGTATGTTGCATTGAGTTAGTGTTTTGACAATAAACAAATGTTAGTATTATAGTTTTTTATGTTATTTTACACTTTTGTTGTATGCTTATATTATAATAAAGGGTTGATAACATAGATCATAAAGGAAAATGATGAAACAAAGTTTCTCTTGAGCTAATCTGGATGAAAGCTATTTCCATTCTCTTCGTCTTCATTCTTCTTCATTATCATTTTCTTCAACAAGAATTGGGGCAATAGGGATTATATTTATCCCCCCTCCCCATCCTTTTTGATTCTATCCATTTCCTTCATATTTTTTAGCATCGATCAACCTCTTTCCTCACCCCATCGACACTCGAGGGGGCATACTTCATTCTACTAATTTTTCTTCTATCCCTTCAATTTTTCTACTTGTATGTAATTGTCTACTATCTATGAAGTGGCATCGATTATGCCACCCCAAAGACTGAAAAATGTAAACACCTAAAATCTGCTAAAATTACATTAATTATCCTTTTTCCTACCATTTCCGTAATAATTATTGTTTTTCTGCTAATTAGCTAACATTCCCCTTCTTATTCATTAATTAACGATCTTTTTTAATTAATTAACCCTTCCACCATTCTTGATGTCAATTAATGACCTTTCGTTAGTTATAATCCACTTTTAAGTGATTAATTAAACATTATTAGTTAATTACAGCTATTTTAATCAATAAACCCCTTTTATCGGTCAAATTCCCCTCTTACATCCCCCAAATCATGCTAATTTTCCTCTAAAGCCCCTTTAAATAGCTTCTACAAGCTTATCCCCACTTATTAATTAATCACATTTGATTAATTAGACCCTCTCAATTTCCATAAAGTGCACATCCTTTGTTGCTTCTTCTAAACATGCATATCCTTTGCATTTCTTCTTTGGGCGTTGTCCCACATCCACCAAATTTTAAGCCTTGCCCAAATAGGAAAGCTATATAAACAACCCTCCTCCTTCCTTCTCAACACACACCTCATATGCACTAGTGAAAACTATAGGCATTTTTATTTTGAGTCATTCTTCATTGTTGGAAATAGCTTCTCCATCTGGCATCCATTCTCTCAAATTGAGGAGCACAGGAAGATCCAAATATAACCTTGCGGCCATTTTTTGGTGAGATCTCATCCTCAATTCTTGAAGCAAACCACCAATTTGATTGTTAGGTAATCTAATTAGGTTCATACTTTAAGTAGCAATCACAGAGTGGGAATGACTTAACATTTAATGGTTTTATCATGCATATGAATTGAAAAAGTTATTTTCCCTTAAGCTCTTATCTTGATGGTTATATAGTAGATTTAGTTTTTCTTTGAGAGTACTAGGTGTTAGTTTATTTCAAATAGCACTGCAAGTTTATTATGTTCACATTTGGGACTATTTTTCTGGGTACTTGACACCTAATTGGAGGTGCTTGTAAATTGGCGTGTTTCATGATGAAGATGAAGGTTGTATTGGTTCCTGAGATTGTTGGTGATGCTAAGAGGATGTACTTGAAGTGTTTAGGTATTTTTGTGCCTTGATGAATTTGTTTTATTCCCTTGTTATTCATGATGTATTCATCGGTGAAGAAGACCTTGTTTTAGTCCTATTTGAGATGCCTTGAGCTAGTTCTTGATGGTGTGACTTTTACTAACCTGCTTGGTCCTTTTAAGTGATTTTATATGATGTTGTAGGTGTGTTTTCAAGTTGATAAGACTGACCTATATGGTTTTAGCTGACCTAAGGTTTTTGAATCTAGATTCATGTATATAAAGGCTAGTGTATTTTATCATTTGTTGTAGTAGAGATGATGGATATTTAAGCGAGCTAAAGGAGGAATTTGAAGAGGTGTAAGGGGTCAAGGGAAGATCTAAGAAGATTCATGAGTATTTGAGAAGTAGATGTTGAAGGTCATATGACCTAATCAACAAATGAAGGAGTAGATTTGAGCAAAGTAGGAGAAGAGCTTGTTTGAGAGGGTTTGATGTGCATGGAGCTAACTTTGTGATCACAATTTGTCATAGGAGAAAAAATTCATAAGTGATATTCATCATCAGGTGATTGAGTGTGTGCTTGATCATATTAGGGGGTGATAGCCTCCTTATATAGTGGTTGATATACTAAATAGGGGTGGTTACTCCTTATGAAGTGGGTGCTTCACTAAACAAATCTTGTGTGATGTGTAATATTCATGAAATTATTTTGTATTACGTAATATATTCAAAAAAACTTGTGGGTTTCCTTCCCCTTGAGGGTTTTCCACTTTACATATGGTTTTCATTTGTTCTATCATTTGTTCCATGTAATTTTGAATGAACGTACGCATGTAATAAGATCACAATTTCATATGTATGTTGAATGGCTGGTTTTGGATGATATTATAAGCTATGGAAAATGAAATCATAGTTTTATAAGAATGATTCGCCACCTCTCAGTGTTTATTCTTCTAACAATGAAATGTGTTAGGAATATCACATTAGCACTCACATTATATAGGTGGTTTATTATGTGATATAATTATAAGAGAGAAATTAGTTTGGTGTGATATTTTCGGCTGTTGACTGAACTCGCGTGAATAAGATATTGTTAAATAGTTAAATCTAACTCCTTATTTCCAGGAGCGTCTTGACCTATAAATATGTAATGTGTTTCATATGAAATCAATGAAGAACATTTTTGTGTTAACTCTGTCCAAATTCAAGATTTGGTATCAGAGAGAATATTTATAGGTGCAATATGGAGTTTTGAAGTTGGATAAGGGGAATCTATTGTTATTTTGTCATGGAAATGAAAGTTTATATATTGCAATTTGTGAAGGTAGATTTGGAGGAGTTTAGAACTAGTCTGTTCATGTATTGTATTAAATATAGATAGTTGTGCACATTCATATCAATATTCATCATATCCCTTCACTCTTGGTGCCTTAGCTCGGTCTTCTTGGTGGATATCTTCATGCAAGTGTATATTCTTAGAAGTGGACATCAGCCATTCTAATCCATATGCTACACGTGATCAGGTATTGTTATATTGCATTTGATTCAATGCAGCGATATTTCTTTGCACATGATTGAAACGAAAATCATTGCCTTATTTCCATCATTCGAAGAAACTCGTCTTGAATTTTTGGCCAAGCTATTTCCATCTGTTCTCCTTGTCATTAATATTCCTCGTGTAGATTCGCACTTAGTACAATACCTTCATATTCAAAAAGGTGTTCTTCGGAATTATTTGGCCATTGGTTCTTTTTATATCCTCATTTTTGTAATCTGCAATTATTAAATTTCTTCAATTAAAAATCCCATCTCGGCCCAACATATATTCTCTTCACACCGTGGAATTTGGTATTCAAGTCTGATAATTGCTTTCATTTGATTTTTTGCGCCCAACTAATGAAGCACGTGGTGAACGGAATGGCATCAACCAATCTATGTCATTAAAAAAAGGTAAATTATTTGTTTATTCAACTCTCTTTCCAATAGTCAATTGGATTTTATGCTTAATCTTTATAGTATTCCTTGCGTGTAGGTGTCAAGTGTTTAAAAGTTTGTGTCAAATAGCATTTTAATGTCATACTTCTCGTATTACTTATGTAAATAGTGATTGTTAATAGGTGATTTGTCATGTCTTGGTCATATTGTTGTCACGAGTATGGAAATTCATTTTATAATCTCTATATTGTTCATCATAGTGTCTCCCATGTTGTAGTTTCATTCACCAGTCAAAAGTATTTTCCGTGTATCTCATCTATATTTTTAGTTGAGACTAATCTTTATATCAGTATTAATAGTTCTCAAAAGCGTCGTTGTATTGTAAGTTAGTCAAATAGGTGATTTTAGGATTTTTTTTAATTATAATTTTGTCAAACATTAAAATACTGTAAAATTTTTAAAATAAAAAAATTCCTTACAGAGGCATTTTCGGTGTTACCTGACGTTCAAAAAAATAAATTGTCTCACATTACAGGAAAAGAAAAAATAAAGTACAGTATGGAAACCATTTAGTGATATGGTCAAATTCCGTTGATCTACCAACATCATTAATTGGTGGCTAAAGGCATTAGAGGTTGGAGGTTGATGAATGACCTCTCATCAGTCACTAATGATGGGGCCACATTTTGTTGTGGTGAAATTATTATGGTGTGAGTATTTGATTTCAATTTTTACAGTTTCTTTTCAGAGTTCTTGTTTGGTGTGGTTCTGGATGCTAGAAAAAGAGTTATGTTGGAGTGCATATGACTGTCAGTGATCCTCTAACTACCGTATTTCATTAGAATATGGTCTACTTGTGAATACATTCACTTACAATGGTGACCATGTGCAACAAGATCTAACTAACAAGATCCAATCAGTAGTATGTACTTTGATATAGTTTTCTTCTCAATGTTTATGTGTGGAAATTTCACATTGTGGGGGGAACATGACACCAATTTTCCATTTCCATTCTACACCGAAAACGACTAAATTCAAAGCAATATTCCAATGGCAGTGGTAGTTTCCTATGTTGTTTGAGATTGAGTGACAATGATCAATAATAATGGCTATAATTAAGAACATTGTGATTCTTATAGGAAGTAATGTGAAATCTCTTTCCTGTATATGTTCTATTTTGTATTTTTGTAATAATAAAGCTATTATTCCTATATAATTCCCTGATGTATAAGTATAGTGGCAAACAAAAGTACAAAATTAAGTCATTTCATGGATCCTCAAATGGTTTGTGGGAGGATCTAGAAAACCACATGAGGTGGACAATTGATGGGGCCTGTTCACGTCAAGGTTTTTGGTAAGTCTGTTTAAAACCATGGGAGGAGAGAGACTTTATTTTTATTAAGATCATGAGTCACATTTTAGGACATTTTTCACAGGGGTGATCATATTATAGTTGAGAGTGTGTATGTTTTTCTACCATGTTCACACTAGGGGGGGATTTTTGGAATATCACATTAGCACTCACATTATATGGGTGGTTTATTATGTGATATAATTATAAGAGAGAGAAATTAGTTTGGTGTGAGTTGTTTGGTTGTTGACCGAACTCACATGAATAGGATATTGTTGAATAGTTAAAGCTAACTCCTTATTTCTAGGAGCAACTGACCTATATATATATATATATATATATATATATGTAATATGTTTCATATGAAATCAATGAAGAACATTATTGTGTTAAATATGTCTAAATTCAAGATTTCTGATGAAACGGTTACCCCTACCCAACTAACTAGTATGCCTATATGAGAGGATAGAATCACAAATATCCATAGTGAAGACCCCAAATTGATCCTTTGAGTGGAGTAAAATCTAACTTATCATATTAGGGGGTAAAGTAAACCCAGAAAATAGAAATAGTACCACACTCACTCAGATATAATGTTGACACCTAGGGAGAGAACTTATTTTAGGAAGCCACGCCTTGTCTAAGGAAATCTAAGGTAGAGGCACAAGCATCCATAAACAAACTTTATTTTTTCTTTTTCTTTTCTTGTTTTTTGTATGAGTTATTTGTATTCCACACTCATATCATGCATTATCATTTTGATCTCTTTTTCCCCTAACTTCCAAACACTCCTTATTTGGATTCATTTTTGTCTCTTTCTAAACTTCCATATACTTCTTATTTGGACTTATTTTTCATATCTTTTCACATTTTCCATTTCCTTCATTTGGAATCATTCACTATCTCTCTTTCAAACTTTTCCAAATCTTCTTTTGGATATTTTGTCTCTTTTCCATCACTTCCAAATTTCCTTTATTTGGAATCATTTTTTCATCCTTGTCAAACTTTTGGAATATCCCTTATTTGGATCTCGCATTATCTTTATTTGCAGTTTCCTAATAATATTTACTTCGGTCCTATCTTTCATATTTTTTTATTTGAAATCCATATATCCTTATTTGGATCTTTCATCATTTTATTTCATCCCTTTCCAAATATCATTTATTTGGAAGTCTCTTTTGTCTCTTTTATTTGGATGTTCCATCCTTTCTTTGGAATTTTCGTTCTCTCTTTTTGAATATTCCATTCACCTTTTGTTCTTTTCAAAATCATGAAATTTCTACCTTTAGATTTTTTCTCATCTCAAGCCTTTTCCTATTTTATCTTAGTCTTAAATCTTCGGATTCGATTTTCCAAAGTTTAAGCTTTCTCTTTCCTTTGATATTAAGTTTTGAGTTGTGGATATCCAGGTTCTCACTCAAGTATTTTCATTCATGGCTTAATTCTTGACATCTTTATATTCATTTTATCACGATCAAGTCTTTCAAATCTTATCTTCCATCAAGATTTCATATTTTCATAGTTCTATTACATATTTTAGTTTTACATTGACATTGTTGAACTTTAGGAATTCATCCATTTCGTATTTATAAATTAAGCAATCCCTTTGTTAAATTTTAGGCATTGTCATTTCCATCATCTCTTTTCTCAACTTTCATGTTGTTTATACTTGAGTATTATCTTTTCATACCATCTTCCATTCTAGCATTCACTTTGTTAGAAGTCAAGTACAATAAAATATTTTTTTCACCCTCCTCCATTCTATCATTCATTTTTCTAGAGGTTGAGTATGTTCAAAAAAATCAAAAACCCTCTTCCATCTTAGCATTCACTATTCTAAGGTTTGAGCTACCTTCAAACTTAATCGTTAAAATCTCTTCCATATTAGCATTCACTTTGCTAAGGGTTGAGTGGTCTAACACACCTATCTCCATTCCTCCCATATTTTAAAAATAGTGGGAATGAGACGTCAAGAATATAGCCTTGGAAATCCCTTTCATCGTAGTTCTAATGAAGAAGATGAAGAATAGTAAAATAATGTTTATCTAGAGGAAAAATCCCAAATCAAAAATATTTTATGCACAAACAAAGAACAATTTTTTCTTCTCCTCCTCGAGATGGGAGAAAATTTACCTTTCAAATCCGATGAGGATGTTTTGAGAAACTTACTTGGTAAACATAATCCCAAAAAGGATATACCATCCACACTAAATAAAAATGATGAATCTGAACCAATAAAAATTACCACTGAGGACAAAGGAAAATCTAGTGCTTCAACCCTCGATTCCAATCAAGCCTTAATTAATCATATCAACATGATGGAAAGAAAAATATCTGTCATATATTCTAAAGTCACTACCAAACCTAATGATAAAGAATCGTCAAATAAAAATGAAAATCCATATAAAACCTCTACTATGCTAAATAAAGAGAACAACAATTTGAAGAATGATAATACTTCCTTTATCCCACAAAATAATTCACCATTTGATAAAGAATGGAAAATGATGAAAGACACAATTTTGGGTATACAACACCAACACAAAAAATTCAAATTTGATGAGTTGTGTCCTTACCCCTTCATTAAGGACATATTACACATACCCTTTCCACGATATTTTGAGACACCCAAATTTTATAAATATAAGGGCAAGAAATACCCACAAGAGCACATTAAGGATTTTTTCATGACATGCCAAGAAGTGGCATATAATGATTCTTATTATTGTGTATATTCCCACGAAGTTGTGGAGGAAAATCCTTTGATTGGTTCCTACACCTTCCTAAGGGTTCAATAAAAACTTTCACATACCTCTTGGAGAAGTTCGTTAAACATTTTTCCTTAATCCTAGTCTATGAGATCACCATGATGGATTTTTACAATGCCAAGAAATGCTCAAATAGAATCTTTGCAAAATTCCTACAACAAAAGTGGGGGATTTCTAGTTGATTCCCATGTTCTATCCTAAAAATTAACTAGTGAGCATCTTCATTCCAAACCTTACCAATGAATTATCCTATCATATGCAAATTCATTTCATCAATAGCTTTGAGGAAGTCATCGAAAAAGGATCCCAAATAAAAAAGGCCCTTATCACCAAATTTTTAATCAAACATCATTGAAAAATATAGTGGGCATCATAGTAACAATAATAGTGGTCCTCATCATGACAAATCTAAAAGCATCAACATAAACCACAATGTTGTTAATGATGGTGTCATATAAAACCGTAATGTGCATAATGTCTAGAATAGTCAGCCTAAGAAAAACAAAGAAAAATAACCTATTGTTGTTCCAAGTAGAGAGGATCCCCCACTACGCGACTAAAAATGATGCGGATTCACACATTTGTGAGATCCCCTCTCTAGTGTATTGTACTAACTAGCCAATTCTAATATGGTCATGTACCCTATTACAAAAACTTTCGTTGAAGGGAAACCTAAACCCACTCGGTATAAAAATAACACATATTTTTATTTTCATCACATTGATGGTCACCAAACAGACAGAGGTATTTGACTCCATAATTACATTCAAGATGTTAGTCATAATGTACATATAACGGTTAAAGATACTACATCAAACAAAACACCCAAAAATAATCTTAATTTTTTTTCTAATTTGTTCCCTAAACATAGTGCAAATAACAGAACTACTAAATAAGGCCAATATACAAATAAGGTCGATTTTAACTTGGTTATTTCATTTGTCAAAGAAATGCCTCCTATTATTTCTACCATTAAGTGTAAAATTCAAAATAATGTGGTAGCCACATAATGGAATTTTTTTTGGGTTCCCACAACAAACCAACCATCCACATCATCCAACAAGCCTCAAGTGTCTAACCTTATGTCTCCATCAAACAATATTTCAACATCAATTGCTAAAACTTCTACTTCTAGTCCATAAGATGTATTAAAATAGTTAGCGACATCGCCAGCACACATATCTCTTATGGAGTTATTAAAATATTCACCTAACTTCCAATAGATTCTTACTCGTCCTCTTTTTTAAGTATGTGTTCCTAAGGATCTTAATTTCTAATCATTCAAATCCATGATTGCTAAACTTTCACTAGAAATTCCCATCTTATCATTTAGTCCCCAAGACCTGTTGAACCCAAATCTTCAAAACAATAACACTTTATACATTAAAGCATACATAACTAACCACAAAGTCAAAATAGTTCTCATCCATAATGGCACATCCCTAAAAATTTATTCCATGAAAATTTTACGTTGTATTGATCATATAGAGGAAAAATTAGGAATTAATGTTATAATCTTTCATGGTTATGACAACAGTGAGTGATAATCCTTTGACACCATTACCCTTCCCATAAAAGTGGGCCCTTTGCTTTTTAAAACCCTCTATAATGTGGTATATGTAGAAACATATTACAATATCCTTTTAGGTAGACCTTGGATACATGTAATGTAAGTTGTTCCCTCCACCTTCCATCAATACATTAAATTATTGCATAACAGAAAATATTTCACCTTGTTTTCTGAAAAAAAATACCCTTTGAGTATTGAAAAAATTATAAGAAAGGTATAATAGTGTTAATTATTGTCTATCTACTGATATATCCACTAAACATCATGTTATCCCAATTGATGACACTCACATTGACCCTAAAATGCTTCTGCACTCACACGCCTCTACATCTACTTCACAATAATCTACATATAAGACTTCACCTGAATTTAAATTCTCCCATCCAGGTCTTGGAAATTATACCCTTGAAAATAATTTTCATGTTGGCTAACTCCCATTATCCCCCATAGTTATGGATGTCTTGATTCCCCCCATTTATAGGAACCTACAACTTATTATCTTGGACATACTCTTTGGAGGCACTATAGATTTTTGGAGGATGAACATATTCAAGGCTCCAATAACTCTTGGTTATATGAAGATAGGATGGATGAATGTTTTGAATCCATAGATTTTACAAAGTCACACAAAATAATAAAGAATACGAATTGGAAAGGTAGAATATGAATTGGCCCACAAAAAAAAGGTAGTCTCAAACTTGTCTTATGAAAAGCAAATCTATACCAATACAGTCTAGGATATGAGACCTTTAAAACGAGGCCTATAATATTTTATGTCTTCACTAGTGATGAGGACTTAGACTCTGATGTTAAGACTAATTCTATTCATAGCCTCTTCGAGAACCTTGTTGAAACCACCCTCTTTCTTAAATACTTATCCATCTGTACCCTTTATATTATCTACCCTTCCCACATTAATCATGATCAACAATGTCATATTTCCATGGACCACTTTCAGAATGATGAGGCCATCGAAGATTTCCTCCAGAATAGAGACCCTTTTCCCTTTTCATATCATAAGAAGGGTTTCAATATGAACCTTGACATTACTACATACTTCAACAAGGAACTTGAGATCTCCAGTCCAAAAATCACAAAATAATTCAAAAATAGAAAAAAGAAAAATCAAATCTCGCATAGTGAAAACCCTTATGGGGTGCTATGTAAGAAGAAAAGATTGAAAAAGAAAGGAAAAAAGGTACATCTCCTAGTGAAAACATTTCTGAGGAGCTAGAGAGAGGATAATATAATACAGAAATATAAGAATATCTATGTAAACCTACGAAATCATTTCAGGAAAATGACACTTCTAAGTTATTAGTAGAGGATACCGTCACTATCAACATTGGGACAAATGATCAACCTAGATTGTTGTAGCTTGGTGCGAGCCTATCAGAGGTAAAAATTAAGGTATTCAAAACACTTCTCAAAGAATTTCAAGATATTTTTCTTGGTATTACAAATATATGTCAGGCTTGGACCCATACGTTATGGTCCATCACCTTGTGGTTCTCTCGGATGTAAAATCTATTAAGAAAAAACTCCACAAAATACATCCTAAGGTTGCTTTACTTGTCAAGATAGAACTCCAACAATTTCTAGAGATTGGTTTCATATGGTCCATGGACTGTTATGAATGGATATCTAACATGGTACTTATTGCTAAAAAAACTCTTGGAATTAGAAATTGTACTAATTTTTGTGACATCAAAAAGGCTTGTCCTAAAAATGACTTCCCTCTTCCTAATATCGACATGATCATTGTGTCTATGATAGACCATGATATGTTATCTCTTATGGAATGTTTTTTAGGTTATAATTAGATTCAGATCATTAAGGAAGATCAACACAAAAAAAATATTCACAACCCCATGGGGGACTTTCTATTACAAGGTCATTTCTTTTAGCCATAAAAACAAAGGTGCTACATACCAACGTGCAATTATTGTTGTCTTTCATGAAATAATTCATGACATCATGGAGGATTATGTTGATGACATACTGAATCAAAAACTAGATCTGAGTGGCATATCTTCAAATAGTTTAGGGAATACACGGTTCGCCTTAATCCTAAAAAGTGTGTCTTTGGTATCACTTCTGGAAAATTTCTAGGATTCATTATCTCACGAAGGGGAATTTAAGTGGAACCTACCAAAGTTAATAAAATAATGGACATTCCACCTCTAAATAATATCTGTCAGTGACAAGGAAAAAATAAATTTATTAGGTGCTTCATTTCTCAACTTGCAGATAAGTTCCATAATTTCAATCAATTGATAAAAAATAATGTCTAATTCAAGTGGACAGATGAATTATAATAGTATTTAACCAAGTTGAAAGATTAACTGTCAACTCCACCAATTCTCATGTCACCACTCTAAGGTAAACCTATTTTACTGTACACTTTTGCAACTGACCATGCCATCAAGGCATTACTGGCATAACATAATGATAAGGGATGATAATAAGTAGTATGCTACTTAAGAAAGAATCTCCTTAAGCATGAAATCAAATAATCATAGGTTGAGAAAGTTTTTTTGGTAGTTTTATTCTCTTCTCAAACTTTGTGACACTATTGGCTAAACCATACTACCAATCTTATCGCCAAAGTTGATCCTCTTAAGTATCTACTATCAAGACTAGTTCTAACAGGATGAATGTCTTACTAGATCATGATCCTAATAAAGTTGTATAGTGAATTCATTAATTAGAAGGATGTCAAAGGGAAAACACTAGTAGATCAACTAGCTGCAGCACCACTACTATGTTCTAAACCACTACACTTTGAATTCCCAGACAAAGATTTGTTGTACACAGATGCAATACCTTCATGGAATCTTTTATTTGATGGTTCCTATAACATACATGGCTCAGGAGCTAGAATCATATTACGTACACCCGATGGAAATGTTATCCCTGAATCATACATCATCGAATTTCTATATACAAATAATATTTTCAAGTATGAAGCATTAATATAAGGTTTAGGATTTAATATTTGATGGCGAATACAAGAGTTGATAGTCTTCGGTGTCTCCCTACTAATCATAAAATAGGTAAATGGTGAATATCAAGTTAAAGATGATAATATCATTCCCTATAAGCACATGGTTGATATTCTAAATGTGTATTTATGGATAATCACATTTGAGCAAGTTTTTCATTTACAAAATAAAGCAATAAATGTCATGTAAACTATCGCATCCATTCTCGTATTTGACACAAACCAAACTCAAAATGAGTTTTTCATGGAACATATTTTGGTTCCCGCATATGATTTTTCATATTCCACCATGTTTTGTGATATTTTTGGTACTGAACATCCTTGGTATTATGATATTTATACCTTCATCTAAACCAAAACATATCCTTCTAATATGAATTCAGCCAAAAAAATATCCCTAGAACAATGTGTTTCACACTATACTATCCTTGTTGACACATTATACCAAAGAGGCTATGATGGGAATCTCTTAAGATGTCTCAACTAAGACAAAGTTAATCATACACTCATTGAAGTACATTCAAGAATTTTTGGAATGCACACAAACATAATGGTTCTCTCTAAGAATATCTTGCATGTTGGCTCCTACTAGCCTACTATGGAGACTAACATGTCTAACTTTATTAAAAATTTCAAGTGTGTCAATGACATGGTAATCTAGTTCATACACCTTCCCAAGTTCCGCATCCTATCACTTCATCTTGGAATTTTTCTAAATGGGGTCTCGACTTGATCGCAGTAATAAATCTCACCTCCTCTAATGTCTATACCTTTATAATAACAACCATTAAATATTTCACCAAGTGGATCGAGGCTATTCCTCTTACTTACATCAGTGGGTGTAATATTTCCAAATTCATATTCTACCATAACATTCTCCATTTTTGGTATTCCCACTGATATTGTCACTAACAATGGTACTTAATTCAAAAACAAAAATTTCATATTCTTAGACAAGAGAAATCATATCCTCCTATAATGGGAAACTCCTTATTACATACAATACAATAGACATTCTAAATCTTCTAATAAGGACATCAAATCCATACTAGAAAAGATAGTTGATAAACATGAATGCAACTGGCATACATAAATATGTCCCTCCCTCTGGGTCTACCGTAAATCCTTTCACACTCCTACAGGACCCACCCATTTTTCCTTGGTATATGGCTTTGAATCCATACTCCATATCAAATTTGAACTCCCTTCCCTTTGTGTATCCCTCCAATACCTATTGCATGAAGAGTATTATCACTGAGAACACCTTTTAGAGCTTTAACTTCTAGACGAAAGATGAGTTCATTCCCTCGATCATCTACAAGTGTATCAAAATTTAATGCATTGAAACTACAATAAAAATATCAATTTTTGACAGTTCAAGATTGGTGACCTAGTATTAAAATAAAATCAAAATAATACTGCAAAGCCACATGAGAGGTAGAGAAAACTTGAATCTAATTAGTTAGGGCCCTACATCATCACTGCTAAGTATGGATCTGGAGCATACATATTGTTTGATGAGGATGGAAAAGAGATTAAAGATAATATGAATGTTATTCTTCTCAAAAAATTATATTCCCGATCTTACAAATAATATCCCTTGTGTTGGGGGCATATCAGTGTAAACCAATTGCTTCATACCTCACATTATTCCATATGTGATGAGGGTCATCAATACTCTTCATTAAATATTTTCAATCCAATGCTAGTTTTTGAAGGTTGTATGCAAAAGGAGAAAGAGATATATGTTAATGGCCCCTTCTAGAAAAAAATACAGACTTACATAAATGTAAACACACTTTGCGGGAATTGAAAGACACTTTGTATGAAATTGAAACACACTTTTCAAAAATTGAAATGTCACACTTGTATAAAATTAAAGCACACTTTCAAGAATTAGAAACACACTTTGCAATAAATTAAATTTCACGCTTACATGAAATGAAAAGCACACATTGCATGAAATTTAAACACACATTTCATGAAAAGGAAATAAAACTTATAAGAAATGAAAATTAATGAAATGGAAAGAAATAATAAAGATAAAATACACCTGCAGGTTTACAATAAACAATACATCACAAAATATTTACAAGATATAAAGAAAAATACAAAAACAAATATAATTATAGAATGGGAAAATAACCATAAATATACATATCCGTCTTCCTTAGAATGACTGGTCAAATCATTCTTTATAAGAGGATTTTACTCAATACTATTTACAAATGGACAAAATGAAATCTTGAATTGACTAAAAAAATGGTGATTACATTCTCTGTTTTGGAAGGTTGCATTTATAATTCCATTATTCCAACCACCTCCTTATTTTAAGGAATTCATCTCTATCAAATCTTATCAACTATGATTTCAATCTATTGAAAAAACATCAATCTCCAAAAAGTATGGAGAGAGCTTATCTAATTCCAACTAACAATCCAACTATAATAATTTATTGTTTGAGAATCTAAATGAATATTGATTCTTCTTTATATTACAATATTAAAATACTTGTAGAAATATCTATTTTTATAATAGATTCCAAAAATAGATAACAATGTCACCCTTGGAGTTATGCTCATCTCTGTAACTCTAGTCTTCATCCTCATAGCTATAATATCCAACTTTGAAGCTATAATAATCAACTCTGAAGTGATCCTAAAGAGTCTTTGAAGAATTCCAAAGAGACTCCTAAGTGATTTGGAGGAACTTGAAGTGAGCTGGGCATTCTAGGAAGACTCCGAAGAATTTTGAAAATGGCTATAACTTTTGCATACGAACTTGAATCAAGATGGTTTATTTTTGAACTTGCATAATTTTTTGAAAGGAATCTGAATATGCAATCAGATTTAGGTTTAGGTATATTCTTGATGGCTATTTTTCACTATTTCCCAAACATATGCTTAAGGAGCCACTCATAGAACTATTGAACATTTCCGGAGCTAGTGAAAGAACCTCTAGAGCTAATGCAATGATGAAATAATAATCTCTGGAGATGATATGAGAGATTTTGAAGATCTTTTAAGGCTGGTCGTAGCTGATGCTTAATGCTCAAAATTCCTTATTCAACAATGATAGCAAAGTATGGACTACATATTCACAAATTGACATATTTTTCCCAATAATCATTAGAACTAGCCAACATAAATATAACAATGAATTCTAAATAAATAACCATGATATATATTCTCTATTTCATCCTAAATAAACCATAAATTTAGAGATTACACTTAGATCCACTTTATATATGCATAGAAAAAGAATGTCAAATATTGTATAAAATGGGCTATTTCTTGGGCTCATCAGTATGCTTGTGTTGGGTGTTATTTCTAGGTCAATATGGGGAATCCTTTGTGTCATCCCTCTTGTTCATCCTCTTCCATTACATTTCACAATTTTTTTTCAAAATTTTTTTTTTCACTTATACCATGCATGTGCATGAAATCAAAAATCCCCAAAACATTCAAATATTTCTTAAACTAACAAAAACATTTAAATGTGTCTGAAACACAAAAACAATGTAAAACTGATAAAAACTTTAAAAAGTCACAACATTAAAAATACAAAAAAAAAATAGAAAACATTCTATAAAACCTCAACAATTGAATAACCGATTCAGTAATCTTTCCTTCTAACAAAAACCCTACTGATCATTCTAGATCATCTTCACTTTTCTTGCTCGTGGTGTATATCCATGCTTGAGGAAAAACCAATAATGTAACCCTTCACAATATAAATTTGCATGGGGTAATAATTGTCTTCAACCACTACAAATCAATTCATTCCTCTCATGTTTCTAATCCATCTCTTGGGGGCATTCAGATTTATATATTCTTCAATGTGGAACACATTAGGGGTGTCTTTAGACGTTGTTATTACAAATTGTGTTATATTGTTGCTTTGCTTGTTAAATTTGAAAAAATTACTTTTGGTAGGTTTGTTTGTTTTTTAATAACCTCATTTGTTGCATGTGCATGTAAGATTTTTTTTACACATTCTTGTCCCTATTTCTTGTTCAGATAACTAGTTTAATCCATGTTATTTGTATCTAGAATTTTGTTGTGTTTATAGACCAATTACAAACAAATTATTAAGAACTTTTTAGCATGGTGTTTTCATTGATGTCAAAACATGATTTTTTCAATTATTATCTTTGATTGCATTGATGTCAAAAGGAGTATGATATATAAAGGTTGATTGGTAGTGTTGAATGTCTTGTAGAGATTGCTTAGTCTTGATGATGATGCATTGGTTCTTGAGTCATTTTGAGGGATTTTAAAGTGATGAAGTATATGGATGATTTTTTTATTATCTCATCTAGTGTGTTGAAGGAGTGAAATTGTTCCAAGGTGATGAGGAATTCAGATTCAGTGAAATAAGCATGTTCAATGTGTTTGTTCTTGAGGCCTAAATAACATAATGAGGTAATTCATGATGAAGTGAAGCATATAGAAGCAAGATATGCATGGTGAGAGCATGTGGAACTTGATTATGATGTGTAGAGACACTCAAAAGTGTCTTATAGTGTTGGTTTAAGTGTTATATAATGGTTTAAGGCATGTTCATAGAATTAATCCTTAAGAAAACATGCCCTGGTGTGGTGAAGTTAGAATTTTTGAGAATATTTTGGAAAATGTGAGCATTGGATATGTATTAGAATGTTGATATGATGGTGTGGCCCAAATTTCAAGTTCAGGTGATGATTATTTTGTGAGATGTTGCAGTTTTACTGAAACTAAGTTCCCAAATGTGAGATTTTGAGCTAAATTTTGATTTTATGAGGCTCGTTGGAGAGTTTTTGATTTGCATGGGTACCCAAGATATTGGGGATATTTTAATAGGTATATTATGAATATTTTACAAGCATAATGAGGTAATTTGATTTTCAGGTTTTATGGGCAATCGTTAAGAAGGTAAACATATTTTAAACCCTCTGAAAACCCTATATGTATAATGACTTGAGAGAAATTTTTGTATCATGAAAATAATTGATATATTACAATAATGTGATGATTTTATGTTGTAGATAACTCCTCTATATTTATCCACGTGTAATTTAGAGGTCTTGGCTATGTGTGGGCCCCATTCAAAAATGCAAGTTTTTGGAAATGTTCAGTTTTCTCCAAAGTTGTTCATTAGACCTAATGAATAAATTGGTATTTACGGAATTATGGGAGTTTTTATACATATTAATTATGGTTTCAGATCATGGTGGAGCTTCTAGGAGGTCTTTTGTGGTCTGTTTTGCAAGACTGGTTTTTGGGTATAATTTTGGGAAATTTGAGGTAGTTTGGTTGCAGAGAAGTTTTGGAGATGCTAAAGTTTGATTTTTTGCATGAGTTAAGTTTTTTTACCCTAATGTAATTATATTTCCCTTGGTATATCATGCTTTTGTTTATGATTCCATTCAATGAAGTTATGGTGAGTTTACCAAAGACTAGTTTCGAGGGTGTCTGGTTGTGCATGGTCTCAAGTAGGTTTCATTGAAAGAGAATTTTTTACATAGTTTTTCATGGTTTCTGGAGGTTTATGAAGACTTATAAAAAATTTATAAGTATTCTTGATGAGTTTATTAAATTCCCTTTATAAACAACTCTTCATGTGTACTTTTGTTAAGCCTTTGAGACTATGTCCTTATATTTCCTGGTTATACTGTTGACCATTATCATCATAACCTGAAATTATTGGCATGAATATTAATTAATATAGTTATGGCTAGTTATCTTTTTTTTGTGGTATTTTGAGTATGAATTTATTATTATGGTTGTAATAATTTTTTTGAATGATGCTTTGTGTGATGCCACTCTTTTTTGCGAGTAACTTGTTATATGCAACAACCTGTATGCAGCAAAGGACCCATTCGTAGCAAATCTTCCGTAGCCAAATGGACTCACCTACAGCCAAAGGAACTATCCACAACAACTCATCCACAACCAAATAATATCACCTATAGAAAAGGAGCCTTGATTATGAATATCTATGGGAACATGAAGGACGACACTCCAAGATTGTACGTGTCATGGAAGAGGAAGTTACAAAATGAAACATGAGAACTAAAGATAAATCAAGAATAGATCTGACTACTTATTACAACTCACCGAAGAACTAATTGATCGGTAAAATACATGATTTTAGGAACTTTTAGGCTACTTGAGTTATGTATTTGATATTGGGACAACTAGTATCTAGTTCTATTGCATGTGTTTAAAATCTTTTTGTTTTGTTTAAGATCTTCCACTTGTTTTCATTGAAAATATTTTACATAGTATGTTTGAACTCATGTTTGAACTCATATTTGAACTCTTCTTCTCACGTTTTACTGTAATTGAGGAATATAAAAGATAATGATTAATGTTGGAAATGTATCGTATGTAGAGATCTAGATAGATAATTAGATAGTAGAGGATACACACATAGAGAAGTTTCTTTTTGTGATCTTCATGCTAATTCAATAATGTTCAGTAAATTTTAGTTACAATCCTTAGGAGGGATTAACACCCAATGCAAGGCCCACTTATGGTCTATTAATCCCCTCTATAGTTTTATTTCTCTATTTTATTGTATGGATAGACTAGCAAGAAATTCATTCATTTATTTGTATTCAGAATTTGTAAGCTTTTATTTAGTTGTAGTATTTGGAATATATTTACTTTCAGGCTGAGTTTAGTTTATTTCCAAGAATTGTTGTGACATAAATTTCTTTCCATACCTCCTGCAATACTTGTAATTATGTATACAACACTGACATTATTGAAAGTTTGTGTCCCTTAGTTTGATTTTCAAATGACCGTGGATTAGTGAACAACATATTAATTGTTGTAAGTTAATTTACACAATCATTTTTGGCACCGTTTCCAGGGATACTACCAATTTAAAAGGTTTTTGAGAGTTTTTTCATTTCTTAGAAGTAGTTTAGGTCTAGGAAAATTCCACCTCTAAACCCCCACTAATTTCTATTGATTGAGTTGAGCTAGTTGATGCATGCACTATCCAAGGGATGCCCACAGTATATTTTTACCCAATCCACAAGTAGCAAAAATTTCTATATATGATTCTGAAGAAGATATACTTTCCTCTGTACAAGGTTTGTTGTTAGAAGATACATTTTCAAGTGAAAGTTCTGAAGCTCCTCCTGATCAGCGAGACATGGAAGAAGAAGTAAACCAAAGTGTTGAAGATAGGAAAACTACCTTTGATTTTCCCATTTATAACAATGATGAGCCTGCTACTATGAAGAATATTTCTCCATCAACCCTTCCAAACTTCCATGGATCCATAACTAAAGACCCAGATGTGAACATGTTGAAATTTTGCAATAGCTAACTAAAATAGACTAACACCTAGTAGTCTAGAGCTAAGTTAAAATTTATCAATGAACCATCAAGATCATAGCTTATTAAAATGCCTACGATGAATTAACATGAATTTTTTCATCTAATTACAAAATTTCTACTTAGTATATGGTTGCATTCTAAATAGACCTAAGAAGATCATAAAAAATCAAATTAGATGTTTTTACTTTAATATGGTGAATAGATCTCACTAAAAAAGAAACAAGGCCATATTTAGATGTTCTCTTACTAACCAAGCATGAAGAAATGGATGTAAAAGGATGATGCAAGCTATTCTATTAATGCAGTAGGCCTCTTAATCATATGTTTTATATGAGATACTATTCAAAGTATGGTGTAAGGTGTGAAGGTAGGAACTTGGCCCTTTTTATAGCTTTCTATTTGGGGAAATATTGAATCACAATGAATGTGGGATAAAGGATAAAGTAGATTTAGACTAATTAACCATGATTAGATGATTTAAATAGTGATTAACAACTCATGGGAGTTGGAGATGATTTAATTAATCCACCAAGATTAATTTGTAGTGCCCACTTCCCTTTGATACCTTTTGATGCTTATGTTGATAATGTTGATTACATTATAGACATTACTATGTTTTGACTTAGTATGTTGTTAGACATTGATAATGGATTATTGTTGACCTTGATTTGATGCATGATGCATGATGATTATTAGAGACACCTTATATGTGGATGATGATATATTATTGACATGGATGTTTTATGGATGTTGTTTAGACATGTGATTTTGGATATTATGAGTAGATCTAGAAAATGAATATTTTATGATACTGATATAGTTGTGGATTAAAAAATACAAATGATGTAGCTATTACTTTGATGTTGTTGTGACTCATTTATATAGCTGGTTTGGTTATTTCATTTATATCACGTTGGATGTTCTGATATGGGCACGAGGCCGAAGGAGGTATTTGTGTTTTTTAGGTTTAAAATATCACAACAAAACATTGGGGGATCAGAGACCAACCATAGTGGAGTTCTAGGTGAATTTGACAAGGTCAACATGACAACTTGTTTTGTGTTGAGTGTTGTTTTGTTAGGGATTCCCATGGGGGGGATTTCCTTTATCTGTGACCATGGGTATTATGTATTTTATTGGTGTGTTATTTTATTATTTTTTTATGTATTTTATTAGTAATGTGTTCCCTTCTTTTAATTAATTAAATTGTGATAGAATTAATGTGAGAATCATATGATTAAAATTTTAATAAATTAAAGTGGGATGTGGGAAAGTAATTATAAGATTTGTTGGCTGATTTCATTTAATTTGTAAGGAATGTGTAAGTTGTGTAAGAGCTTGTGTAAGTTAGATTTTGGAGTAAGAAATACTCCACCTCCATGGAAATTCGAATTTGTCCGTGGGGACTATTTTTAGAGGATTATGGGACAAGTAAAACTTGTCCCATGCCTCTAAATTTAATCTACCAACCATACTTATGGATGTATATGTGATTTGTGACTTCTATATTGAATTTTGTTAAGCATGTTTCTTGTTTTGGATTGCACTTTATTACATTTTAATTAATTTGTTGTCCCTTGAGGTGTGGGATTTTTAGAGTGTGCAAGTAACTTGTCATATTTTTCACCCACCTCTTTATTGTGCTAGGGAGAATAGAGTTTTTTTTTTGTGTTTAATTGGAGGATGTGTGATGTGGCATCATACATAGATCCACATCATCCTCTTATCTCCCTCTTCTATTTAATCAAAACTCTTGCCTTGTTTTTGGGTTGTTGAACCTTGTTGCATTCTTCCTTGGGGGCGCATTTTTCTTGTGTGGAGCTATTGTTTTTGAAGGAAGTTGGAGAAATATTTTCATGCTTAGGGTTTTCTATTTTGGACTGTGTTTTGGCATTTGAAGCTTGTTGTTTGGAGACAAAAGTAACCATGGAGAGGTAGGAATTTAACTTTCTTTTTTATATGTTGTCATTTGTTAGTTGTGTTGTGTGGATAGTGCATGCTTCATTTTATTTGTTGGCTGGTTAGGTATACTGCCATAGGGATGGTGTACGAGAAGGCTATGGGGAATCCATGTGGGGGAGCATAAGGGAATGCCATTGGCATCAAAATTTTGTGGAGGGAGTTTGGGTTTGGGATCCACCATGGAAAATAAATAGCTTGCATTTCTTACTTTGTGGGGGGCATAAGGAAATTTATGGGGGGCATAAGGAGGGATTTATTGGGAGCATAAGGAAATGTGTGTGATGAATTATTTTGGTAGTTTGTTATTGGTGGATGCCCAAATTCTAATTGGGAGGCATAATTATCTTCCCCCATAGACATTGCTCCTTTGGCTTGCATGATCAAGCCTAAGTTCTATTTTGAAATGATTTTAAATGCAGTTGTGAACCATTGTTTTTATGTTGAATTGTATTTTAAAAAAATATTTAAAAAATGTGTATGTGAAAGAATGTTGTGTTGTGGAAGCCAGTTGTTGTCATGGTTGAATTATACCTTTGATTATATTTTGGTTAGGGCTCGAGGGCCAATGATGAAGGATTATCCTTTCATTGGATGTCTTGGTTTGGTGGAGAGCATTGCCTTTCCCCCTCTTTTGTTGTGATAAACTTGGAGAGAAAGAGAAAATGTGCATGTTGTTGTCCTGGAGCAAAAGAAAAGTGTAGTTTGACAGTCCCTTATGAAAACACATTCATTGTAAGCCTTTCCCACTTGTTGTGGATCAAATTGTATCATGTATTTGTGAAGGAAAGATGTATATAATTTGATTATGGAGTTATTCTTTCAAAATGTAAAAGACATTTAAATTCTGATTCTGTTTATTGGAAAGAAACGAAAAATTCTATTAATTGCATTAAAGGAATGAAAGAGTGTAAAGATGTTCCTTTTTTTGAAAGTCAATAAAGAATTTCAAGTTTATCTCTTATTTACATTGTTGTGATGAAATGGGAATATCAAATTGTGTTTTGAAGCTCTGTTTATTTGCAAAAAAAATGCATATGAAGGAAGGTTGTTGCTTGTTTCTTTTGGGAAATATATAAAATTGAAAGTCAGACCTTATCATTTAGCCTTGGAAATGAATTTTTGTAAACAAATAAATGTATTAGATTAGTTTAGAAACTATATACTACACTTAAATGATAAAATTGATAAGTAGATCCTTTAAAAATTTGATCACTGACATTGTGACTTTTAAAACTGGTAAATTTTAATTAAAAATGTATAGTTAGGGTCTGCACACATTAATCAACTTGGAGATGTTAAAATTTAGTATGTTGTATCTTAAATGAACTCAATTCGATAAATAAAACTTAAGAAAACAATCTAACCATTGCAAAATCGAATCAAATCCTTTCCTCAGTCATTTTTCTGTCTGTTGTTGGAAAAATACAATTTTGAATCAATTCAACAAATTTAACTTCCTAAACCACTTTAAATACTTCCTAGATCAATTCTCTATGTCTATTTGACATGTTGAGTGAAGGAGGAGATCCAATTTAATCAAATTGAAAAGTTGGAAATTGCTAGTTTGCTAATTAAAAGCCTGTAGATTGTTTTTGTAAAATTGACCCTTTAATCTTCTTTAAATTGTAAATTTTGTGTTTGTTGTACAAAGAGGGCATTGATAGATTTCCAAAAAGTCCTCTTTTTCCCAAAACTGAGCTTCCTAGCTCAAGTTATGACACTTTGAAGTTTTTGAGCATTGGCAAGAAAATTTAGGAAAAATTTCCCTGGCGGGTCCGCAACCCAAAAATTTCCCGTCGAATTGCCTTAGAAAATTTTTTGAAAAAATTTGGTTTGGGAAAAATTATGAATTTTCCCCCACCAGCCTGAAACTAGTTATAGGTTACCACATGTCCTCATGGGGCAGTGGCGGAGGCGCAATACTTTCTTTGCCCTTAGACTTTTTGAAAATTTTGGAAAAAATTTCCTTTTAGCCCCATCGGCCCGCGGCCAATCGCAGGCTGCCACGTGGTAGCTTTGGGTACTTGCAGAGGGGGCAAACCCTTTGTTTTCTTTGGTTTTTTGGCCTTTGGAAATTTTTTGAGAAATTTCTCCACAGCCCCGCACCCCCCGACCTTGCCTTATAATTTTCTCCTCTGCGAACGGGCGGATCCACACGTGCCTTCCACCCTTCTTTCCCTTTTGGCGAGATTCACCAAACTATCCCACTGCTCTGCGCCCTCCTTATCTCTTCTCCCCATGACCAATCATGTAGTGCCATGTGTCCCCAGGCGGTCATGTGGGCGCATGAGCGTTGTTTGGTTTTTTTTCCCCTTGGGTGAAATGCCCCAAATTTTTCTGCCACTCCACCTTTGCCCTTTGCCCTTTCCCTGGCGATGTCTCAGTGGCCATCACGTGTTCTTGGAGGACCCACAGACGCACAGGTGAAAATGGGAAATTTCTCCCACACAAGGAAAATTTCCAAATGCCACCTCGTGACCCACCAACCCGAATTTTTCTTTCACCTTTGCTTGACACGTGTTCCCTTGGGGAAAATTTGACCCCTAAACTCCGCTCACTCATATCTTGAGTTCCTAAAGGAGTTAGGAGGACTTATTTACATCACCAGAAAGGTGAGAAAATTTCCTATCTAATGGGAATGATTTAGGGAAATTTTGGAAGCATAAAGTATGAGAAAAATCAAGTTGAAACTCTAAGCCCACTAGAGAGTGGGTATGGGGGTAAATTACTCCCTAAACCTAACTGAGACTTCTAACCCTATAAGTTGAACCATGTGACCTTGATAATTGTTAATAAATGTAAAGTATGATCTAGTAATTTTAGTTTTGTTCCGGAACCTAATGGGGTCAACTGTTGTCTTGCAACTTGATTGTAAACACTTCTAATAAAAAAAATTATTCCATAATTTTCTAACTAACCCTAGATTGTTTATTGGGTCTCAAGTGGGTTGTTTTAAATGGGCATCACATAATTAATGGGATATAATAATGTTTTTAGGCTATTCTGAGGTGATTTAGGAGGAATTTGATATTATTTGAAGCATTTGAAAGAGGGATTTAACCAATAAGAGGGTTTGTTGATTAAATATAAGGGTAAATAGGCTTAATTAACTAATAATAGTTAATTAAATGATTTGAATAGGATTATAACTAACGAAGTGTCATTAATTAGCATTCAGAATATGATAGGAGCTAGTTAATTAACGAAATGTTGTTATTTGACCAAAATAGAGGGAACTATTAGTTAATTATCAAAGATCACTAATTATAATGGAAATGGTGAGATAGAGGATAATTGGTACCATTTTAGCATTAAAACTGCGGAAGTGGATTTTAGGTGTCTACATTTTCTGCTCTTTGAGGTGGTGTAAGAGATGCCATTTAAAAGATAGTAGACAAGTATAAACAAGAAATTTTTTAAGAGAAATTAGGAGAACGAAGGATGCCCCCTCGAGTGTCGATGGGGTGATAGAAGAATTCAATCGATGATTGAAAATATGAAGAAAACAGATAGAAGAATCTAGGTGGAAGAAACATTGCTAGTAAGGAGAATTGATAGATGAAAATGGAAATAGCTTGTTTGTCTAGCTTGTTTAATAAACAACTTTGTTTCATCACTTTCTTAAATTATCGACATCATCGACCCTTATTAAAATGTACGCATACAAAAAAGTGTAAAATAACATGAAAAGCTATAATACTAACATTTGTTCATTGCTAAAAATGCTTAACTCCCTATAACATACATAATGCAATGCAAGATGAGAAATTAAAAAAGCTAACTTGATAGGGAAACAAGTACAAACACACATACTCAAACAAACAACGTTCAAGATAGTTGCACCAATGTTTTTGTTATCAAGCTTTAGTTCCCAAATGTTTTTGTTTAACAACAAGGGTTGAAAAAGGTGCCCCAAACAAGGATATATGTGAGAGGAATAAAAGGAGGACATAGGGGTCCTATGAAAAATCATTCGTGCACTGTGAAATAGTACGAGGTACCTCATTATGCCAAGATAGTACATATATAGTAAGAAAACTAGTTTTTTTAATGGAAGTAGATCCAGATGATTCACAAGTCGTTAGTGAGAATAGATGAGGACCAAAGAAAGATGTTTTGTAGGAAAAAATTTGATGTTTGAGGACAATGCATCTAATATAGGTTTCAATTGCGTGCATGATTTTTACTAATTTTTGAAAAAAAATTCAATTTTATATTTTTTTGAATTTTTTGAATGTTTACTAATTTTTTGGATTTGTTTATTATTTTACCAATGTTTTGGATTTTGGATATTTTACGAATGTTTAGGGTATTTTTTAAAGTTTTCTGAAGCTATGTACATGAAAATGAAGAAACGTGGATGCCCCCAATGATAGACAGGATGTACAAGGGCAGAATACCACACGTATGTGCAAGAAGGTGTAGATGTAAAGTTTCCTTCAACATTAGATGGGAATATAAAAAGGATAAAATTTCACATAGAGAAGTTAGATCATGGACAATATGGATAGGTTCAACATGATGATGAACTTAAACCATTGACGTGCTACGAAGGAGCAAGCATGCCCCCAATGTAAGATAGCCAAGAAACACATGATAGAAAAAAAGTAGAATATTATTTTAGTGAAATAAGGGAAAATGTTTCCCTTAAAGATGGAAAAGAGGTAATCTTATACACATGGATGTTGTGAAAAAATTAGAAGAACAATGAATGTTATCAAAGGATATGGAAAATGTAGTGAGAAGATTGGCTATGAAAAGGTGATTAGCCTAAGGCACAAATCACAAGACAAGATACCGACTAAAGTAAGAGTTTAAACATGATCCAAATAGCACTTTGTAACATACTAATTATATTTACTCTTTGAGATCAGTCTATGCACATGAAAATTAATTACCTCTTGGAGGAAAGATTTGATAGACAAGTGAAGAAACCCTAGCCAATGTGTAGGAATGATTTATTTTGAAAGTTGATTTATGAATGGAGGGTGGAAGGAGAGTCATACATTGCTCCACTTCTATCCAGGAATCCATAGACCCAATGAATATGTATTTGATTCTAATCAAAACATTTCTCTACTGCCAGTCAGGTGTCCATAGCCCTGATAGAGATATTGAAAATACTCCAAAAGAGAGTTAGATATCAATTTTCTTTTTCCTTTTGATTTTTGATTGATTTTTGTTTTCTTTCTAAAAATATATTTCATCTCTCTTGATTTGTTTTAACAATGGGTTAATAACCACTAATTTCTTGATGGAAGGATGCAGAAGTGATTGTGATGAAGAAATTGGCTAGTATCAACAAATACATCAAAAAGTTCTCCACAAAAATTCTATTAGATGTAGATAGTGATAGGATATCTATAAGGTTAGTCGTTCTTTATTTTACCAAGGTGATGAAACACCAAGGTCAAATAGATACCATAGAGATAATTTTCACAAAATGCATGTGAATAGACTAACCAAAATATCATCGAAGGTATGAAAGTGGTGGATTACTTGTAGAGGAATAACAAGAAATGGAAGAAAGAACATCCATGTGTATGCAATACCTAATTACAATGTTTGATATTTGTATCTTTTATTTTTAATGTTTTCTCATATTTTTTGTATTTTGGGAAAGGAGGACCAACAATGTCACTTGGCGTGATAAAATCTAACATTTTTTGGGGATTTCCTTGATAAGGTAGACTAGGCGTGTTTTATTATCAAGAGTCATATTATCACCGATCTCAATGATCGTAGTGATCTCATACTCAAAAAATTATTACGATTTATCTTGAAACATGGATTTCGTATGCGGGAGCTTGATTTACCTATCTAGAGGTTTATGCACTTTGTGCCATACTTGATGGTTGCGTTGGTGTGCATTTTTGAACCGCGTTTAATTCTAAACTTTCTGATCATTTAAATTGTTGGGAGCTTTGGAGCTCTTGGAATTTTTTTATCTTAGCTTGATAAAGAAACTATTTGGGTTTCCTTTAAGCTAATGCTTGACTTGTATGATCCCAATAAGTGGGAGAAGAAAGTGAACGAAGAGTACATAATCTAAGGATTGAAGAGGATATGATAGTGGGAGGTTTCCCATAGATTGAAGATGAAGGGCTACTAGGATGTGGCCCAAGTATAGAAGATGAGGGGCTACTTGGACATGTCCCATATATAGAAGATGATGGACTACCTAGAGGTGTTATATATATAAGAGTTATGGGATACTAGGACGTGCCCTAAGTATAGAAGACGAGGGGCTAATAAAACGTGCCCCAAGTATAAAAGAGGATGAAGGGATACTAGGATGTGGACCAAGAATAGAGGATAAAGGGATACTCATAGAAGACCCACCAATAGAAGATGGAGGGATACTAGGACATGGCTCAATAATAGAAGATAATTGGATACCAAGAGGTGACCCTCAAATAGATTATAATGGAATACCTAGAGGTGGCCCACATATAGAAGAAGATGATGGGCTACCAAGTGGTGACCCAAGGTGAGATTGTGATTGAGGAATTGAGATAGATATAGAATGATTGGGTGATGAGAATATAGGTCATGGATCAATACCAGACCCATACATTTCATCATGTAATGAATAATGTGAAGACAAAAGAATAAGAAGAGGACCAATTTCGATGATCCTAGGGTCTTCCTCTATTTCCTTATAAAAGGAATGAACCTCTTCCCCACAATACATGAATGCATTGAGGTATAAATAGAATCCTTACTCATGGTTCTCTAGAGGAATGTCATCATGTAACCCCATGAATTCTTTGATCGCTTCTTCATTTTGAAATAAATCAATCGGTATAGGTTGTTTTTCATCAACCATAGTATATTGATTAGAATAAAGGCTTCCAACTTGTGTGGAAGACTTAGAAGATGATGATGACTTAAGAGATAGAGTATATTTGGATCTAAATGTCTCACGAGTGGAAGAATATGGTATTGATTTACCAATAAGATGATATAGTTTCGGTAAAAAATGGGATTGAGTATAAAGTCCGTAGATTACGATGTAGGAGTTGACTTAGATGATTGAATAGAAGGAATTTGATTCACATGAATCTTCAAAGGAGGAATAATTTGTTGATGTGACTAATAAAGGAGGTCCTATGGAGAAATGGAGGACCGTAACTCAAGATTCAAATTAGAGGAATCTGAATAATGGTTTATATCCGAAGCATTAGAATATAGAGGGGAATCAGAAGAATTATAATTATGCCATCAACTTTGAGATGAAGGTGGGGAAAGGGGTAATTGAACATTTTCCTTAATGGGAAGAACTAAATGAGGTTTAGTCATGATGGGAATCCTTTGATGGGAATGCCAAAACCTACGTTCCCTATTTTCATAAATGTGAGGAATATTGTGATAATTGGTCATTGTTGGTATTTTATGGGGTACAAATGACTAGGCCTAGATAATGTGGTTGAACTCTTTCAAATGAAAGGAAGTTCCATATCGATTTGGACAACATAATGGAAACCAACTATACATTATGATATCCAATAATCAAGGCAAATAATCCCAAAGAATTATGGAAAATAAAGAATAAAGAATGACACACCTATAAGGTATGCGCAATAATGAGTATCTAAGACACAACAATCAATTACAAGAATATGATCTGATCACAAGAATAGTTACTCCTTACATTTTTCAATTGTCGGTTTGGTGTAAATAGTGACTACACAATATCACCATTTAGGTCAAGTTTAAAATTACAAGACCTAAATACTAAGAAAGTGTTGACATGGTCTCCCAACAAGGTATAATAAAAACAAGTTTCAGATAAAAAAAGCACAAGTCTTGAAAATGGAGGCTATAAATGTGAGCATCACAACAAAACTATTTAGACATGTTAATCAAGATTTAGGGAACAAGTAAGATTTTAGTATCAAAATGATGTTACCACAATATGAGCAGTATAATGACGACACTTTTCAAAACTCAAGGTAGTTTTAGGATCAAAACTAAGTCCAAGTATAGCAAGAAGTTTTTATTTATGCGAGTAGCATAACAATACAACTTAGAGACTTAGATCAAGTTTCACAAAGGAAAAAAGATGTAAGTATCAAAATTGTATTGATATGATATGAGAAGCATAAAAAATCAAAGGAATTTAATGAAAATACAACCTAACTATAATGAATTCTTGATATCGGTATTAAGATGATGGCTACCAAGATATAAAGTCATACCGACACACTTTAAACACTTACTATTGTAGTCACAATACAGAAGGATGTAAGTAGGTGAAAAAGTGATGGACATAGTCTTTGATAGCACTACATATGTATGTTCTCTTTTGTCCCAAAATGGGCAACAAGAAAACAAAGGAGTAGAAAAAGTAGTGATGATAAATACTTGGCATGAATTTGGAAGAGTTTTTCCTTGTCTTAAGACAAGTGAAAAACTAGGACAAAGTAACACTTTGTAAATTTCACGATGAAATAACACACGACTTCAAGTTTAATGGACTCTCCCCTTGTTCAAATAACAAGGTTTTGACTCCAAAAAAGTTGTCATGTTGTGAGAGCTCTTTGGAACTTGATGGATAAAGTCAAGTTGGCTCCAAGCCAAAAGCTTCCTATTAGTTCACTTTATAGGTGTTACAAACTATCATTGCGAGTGTGGTTTTCCAAAAAAGTCACACTAACTAATCAAGGATTATCCCAAATTTACTTTACCACCTTTCATATAATGAATAATAAATTACGTTTAGTTGTATCACATTGGGGTTGCATGAAGATAATTTTGATGTTGATCTCACAAAGGTGTACTAGTCAATTGGGTAGTGGAGTACTTCCTATTTTGTTCACCATTTCCTTAAAGGTGTGAACAACTTTAGGGTTCCTAGGGTAATCATCATAATTATTTTTATGGATTTTTCCAAGATAATTCCCCTAGTTTGAAGTAGAATAGCTGTAGCTCTTAACCAAAACCTGTAAATATAGCGTGTTGAATAAAATGGTGTAGTTTTTATCTTTCGGATTAAGAAATGAGGTTTAGTAAACCATTGGAAACCTGCAACATGTGTAGTTAGATTTTGTTTATATCCCAAGTATTTTAAAATAATTTTAAGGTACACAAATAATTTTACTAATTTTCTAATAGAAATTGAATCAAAGTTGATTTTGATTCTTAAGATTGTCTAAGGACACAAGAGAAGAGCATACACAATAATTTGATCCAACTAGATAAATGCAAAGGAAAAATTTAAACCAAATGAACAGTAAACAAGGTGGCATAATTTTTTCATTCCTTTAAACCAAAATATTGAAAGATTAAGTTTCCAATTTAACTAAAATGTTAGAAAGTGAAAACTAAAAGTTGCTTTTGATTCTCAAGATCAGCCTAAGGTGAAAGAGAAGAGAATACATAAACTTTTAGACTAACTTTTATAAAGCATGGAAACAAAAGCATTTATCAAAACTTAAGAAAATATGTTAGAAATTTAATTAGAAATGTTAAATCCCTGTAAACAATAGAGACACAAAAAAATAAAAAACTAAAGCCTCGAAATTAGTGAAAAAAACAATATAGAACACAGTAGCCTGAGCCTATGCATTAATATCATGATCCAGAGAGTGGTAACATGATTCTAAGTGTAGTAGTGTATGACTTAAAGAAGTAGCCCAAAGGATTAACTCAGTAGCATGGGCCTGTGTCAAAAAACAAAGTAAGTCTCATAGTAGTGTGACCTGAGAATTAGTAGCATGAGCCTATCAAATGGTAGTGTGAGCCAATTACAAAGTAAAAAAACACAATGTTGCACCTACGTGGATAGAACAATGGTAGCGTGACCAAAATCATAGTACTGTGTCCTTGGGAGTGGTAGTGCAAGGTACTTCAGTAGTAGCATGTACCAGTTATACAGTAGCACGAGATTCCTATAGATCACTAAAACACAGGAATTTTGCTAAAAATTTATCAAAAATCTCAAAAAAATTATCAGTTTGATCCAAATTTGACAGCACCTCACCTCTTTTGATCCTACAAAGATAAAAAAAGAAAACAATCCTAACCAAACTAGTTAGGAAACTTCGTATTTATCAAAAAAAGCAAAATATGGTTAGTAAAATAAATTTTTTGAAATTAATCTAAAAAGATTGAAAATGAATGCAAAGGAAATTGGAGTATTTCCCACCGTGCATGCCAAATGTGAACATGTTAAACTTTTACAATAGCTAACTAAAATATAATAACACCTAGTAGTCTAGAGATAAGCTCAAATTTATCAATGAACTATAAATATCATAGCTCATTGAAATTTCTAGAATGAATTGACATGAAAATTTTCATCTAAGTACAATATTTCTACTTAGTATATGAATGCATTCTAAAAATGGACCTAAGAAGATCACAAGCAATCAAATTAGATGTTGCTACTTTAATATGTGAATATATCTCACTAAAATGGAAACAAGTCCATGTTTAGATATTCTCTTACCAACCAAGCATGAAGAAATGGATGCAAAAGGATGATGTAAGCTATTCCATTAATGGAGTAAGGCTCTTGATCATATGTTTTATATGAGATACTATTCAAAGTATGGTGTAAGGTGTGAAGGTAGGAGCTCGGTCCTTTTTATAGCTTTCTATTTGAGGAAAGATTGAATCACAATGAATGTGGGATAAGGGATGAAGTAGATTTAGACTAATTAACCATGATTAGATGATTTATCTAGTGATTAGCAACCCATGAGAGTTGGAGATGATTTAATTAATCAACTAGAATTAATTAATAGGATATAATAAGCTTTTTAGGCTATTTAGAGGTGATTTAGGAGGAATTTGATATGATTTGAAGCATTTAAAAGAGGGATTTAGCTGATAAGAGGGTTTATTGATTAAATACAAGGGTAAATAGTCTTAATTAACTAATATTAGTTAATTAATTGATTTGAATAAGATTATAACTAACAAAGTGTCGTTAATTCACATTTGGAATGTGATAAGAGTTAGTTAATTAACGAAGTGTTGTTAATTGATCAAAATAGAGGGAAGTGTTAGTTAATTAGTGGAAATCACTAATTACAATGGAAATGATGAGATAGAGGATAATTGGTACAACTTTAGCATTAAAAATGCATATGCATATTTTATGTGTCTACACTAGAAACATTTGTTTTTGAGTTTGACATTCTATCCAGAAGCTATGATTATACGATATATGTACATAAACTAAAAAAAAATTCTACTACACTCAAGGATGTGGCCTTGAGATGATTCATTTGTTGAAGAAGAGATGTTGTTACCACCTGGGCACATACAAAGGATAAATTTCTCACCAAATACCATGACTGCTGCAGACCAAATAGCAGGGAGGTGATGAAATCTTCAAGATTACACAGGAGGATGAGCCACTAGAAGACTATCTAGAAAGATTCATGTTCTAAATTTAGAATATAAGGCACACATGACTACGTCTTGAATCTCTCAAATTAATATTTTTTAAGGGACTCAGTGAGGAGGACATGGATGCTCTGGATATGATAGGAGTTGGAGAAATTTCAAAAGCTACCTTTGATGAGATTTGTGAAGCCTATAAGAATTAATCTAGAGACACTATGAAGAAAATAAGAAATTTAGGATCAAGGGGTGTATCGACTACTAAAATAATTGGGGACATATCTAAGTCAGATATTGTCAACATGTTCAAGAACATGAAGTAGGAGATTGTCAATGACATGGATACTCAACTGGATGCTCTACATGCCAAGAATAAAAGAGAAGATGTAGAGGAAACACTTACAGAGCTCTAACATGCATGAAGAAGGAAGAAATTTGACTACAGATGAAGAGGATTGACCAACATTGCATAATAAAGGGAGGCTTCACCTAAATTTAAGATGTTGGAGATATAGGATATGGAATTTTTCTATGTTATTCAAAGGAAACTATGGCCACCAAGACAAGTATGTATGTCACAAGACCCTATGTCATCATTTCATAATTGGGCTAGTAGTCCATATATGAAACCCCCACTTTGTGGTAATCCACAACAAGGTTAGGATCCATACCATAGCCAATACCAGCAAGAGTGATAACCTCAATTTTCAAACCAAAAACAATGGAAACAACACCCTCAATCATGTAAGTAGTCTTGGGGAGGAGTGAAACAAGGGAATAAACCACCTCCTAATTAGAAACAATCTTATGAGTAACCTCCCTATCTGAAGTAGTAAGCTCTGATGTTGAATCCCCAATTTGGCTCTCAACCAAAAGAAACTCAACTACCAACTCAACCAATGCCTAACCCCAACAATAAAGTTGCACAACCATCCTATTCCACTAAACCAACTCAATACCCTACCTATTAAATTGATGTTAATAACATCCATATCCACTGAGGAAGAACACTTCTTCCACCAAGTGGAACCAAAATTACAGAGATTTTAGATGAACCACAGTTGTTACAGACTGGTTTGTGACAAAGTGCAAACACAATGTAATCTTATCTGTAGAAACATGTATATAATTCCAGCAAGGACAAAGTGCAAGATGATGAACCACCATTTCTAGAGAGATTATAAGAAAATAATACTGACCTCAAATCATAATCTAATTTTTATTTTTTCAATCAGCTGAGGGATATTTATGTCAAAATTCCTATGATTCAAGAAATCAAGGATGTTCCCATCTATAACAGGTTGGTTAAGGATATATCTATTAAAAAACTAGGTATAAAGAGAAAGGATCCATCTGCTATTCAATTTATTGGACAATTAGCTAATATTGTGCTTGGAAATTCAATTTTACCCAAGTATGTATAGATCTAGGAAGTCCTTTGGTAAACATTACAATTAATGGCACAACAATAAATAATACTTTGATTGACTTGGGGGCAACCATTAACGTCATAAAAAAGTAACTTATGGATGATCTGAAATTGGAAGGACTAAGGCCAACAACTATAGTCTTAAAACTTGCAGATAGATTAACAGTGAGACCTGAAGGAGTCCTTGAGGACATAGTTGTGCTAGTATACTTTTGGGAATTACCTACTGACTTTATTGTTCTACAACCCAAGTCAAGTTTAGGAGGATATCCTATCATCCTAGAAAGGCCATGGTTGGCCACTACAGATGCATTCATAGGTTACATGTCTGATAAAATGATTATTTATTATGGAAGTGGTAATAACAAGATGATTCTTTATCCTCCTACCCAACCATTGAATGATGAAGATCAAACCATTTGGGTAGAATAACCAGAAATCGATGAGAATTATTTGCAACAACTCATGATGCTGGATAATTCTTGTACAATTGAAGGACAAGAAGAGGAGGTTGTTCTCTCCAATGTCTTATAGAATAACTATGGAAGAAATAAAGAAGTGGATTCCATATTAAGGTGTTTAAACTGCACCTTGAACCAAGATCTACCATAACAAAGCACCATGGAAATTCCAAGTAATAATTATATTCTTCATGAAATCCTTCCCCATGACTACATACTTAATTATGTTAGCAGAAATGTATATTCAATGATTGATCTCTCCAAGCAGGTGGAAATAACTCTAGGAATGCCACCTAATGTAAACAAGATGCTAGAGCATATACCAACAACAATTTATGATTTCCCTTCTGTAAAAACCATAAAGAAACTTTTTCATGGGATTATGGTGATATGCATGGAATTAATTCTAGGCTCTACACACATAATGTTTATATCAAAGAAAATTCTAAACCCATTAGGAAGCCACAAAGAAGAATTACCCCACCAGTAAGGGAGTTTGTAAAATGAGAATTGAAGAAGTTACTAGATGTTGGATATATATACCCAATATCACTTAGTCAGTGGGTGTCACCCCTTGTCATTGTGCCAAAGAAAAATAGAAAATGGAGGATCTACGTAGAATATAGAGAGTTGGATACATCAACAAAGAAAGATCATTTGCCACTTCCTTTCATTGATCAAGTACTTAACACTTTAGCTGGTAAGAATTATTTCTATGTTTCTTGATGGATATAGTGGTTATAATAAAATCCAGATTGCACCAGAGGACCTGGACAAAACTACCTTAAAATTCCCATGGGGAACATTTTCATATTTAGTTCTTCCATTTGGATTGTGTAATGCATCTGCTACATTCCAAAGAGCAAGTCTTGAGCATATTTTCATTTCTAACAAATGAATGCATGGAGGTCTACATGGATGATTTCATTGTACATGGTATCACTTTTTAAGAAACCATGAAAATTTTGGATAAAGTCTTCAAGAGATGTAAAGAGCGTAATCTATCCTTAAGTAATCAAAAATGCTACATGATGATGTCTAAAGGTATAGTTTTAGGAAACTATATTTCTTCTAGATGGAATTTAGGTTGATTCTAGCCAAGATATAAGATATTGTAAATCTACCAACACCAAGGAAGAAAAAGGATATTATAATATTTCTAGGCCATGCTAGTTATTATAAGAAATCCATACAATATTTCAGACAATATTACAACACCATTGTTTGTATTAATAGGAAAGGATGTTGCCTTTGAGTGGACTGAAAAATGTGAGACTACATTCCAAATTTTGAAGAAAATGTTAACTACTGCCCATGTATTAAGAGGACCTGCTAGGAACCTGCCTTTCCACATCCATACTAATGCATCAAACCATGACCATTAGAACCGTCTTAGGACAAAAATATGGAGTTTTGAATTATGCAATTTATTATGTTCATCAGGAAATTGTAGCATGTTGAACTAAACTACACAGTAATAGAGAAGGAGTTCTTGGAATTTATGTATATTATCAATAAATTCAGGCACTATGTCATAGCTTATCTAGTGTTCATTCACATTGACCATTCTGAAATAAAATATTTGATAAACAAACCAGTAGTAAGCAGCATAATCGTCATATGGTTTCCCCTTCTACAAGAGTTTGATGTCACAATATTGGATAATCCTGACAAGAACAACGTGGTAGCAGATTTCCTTTCAAGAATGGCGAATAATGATGAAGAATAGGTAGTTGATGACTCTTTCCCTAATGAGAACTTATTTTTTATCTCTAAAAAAGAACCTTATTATGCAGACATAAAAAACTATCTGGTTTCAGGTAAAACACCTCCACACTACTTATACTCTGAGAATAAATATATAGTTGAAAAGAATGTGAATTTTTCGTGGATAGCTATATTTCTATTTCATACATGGAAAGATCACGTCATGAGAATATGTATAGATGATGAGGAAATATATGATGTCCTCAAATCCTACCACAATGGTGCTTGTGGAGGACATTTTTATGAAAAAAGAACAACGAAAAAGGTATTGATAAGTAGTTCATTATTGGCCAAAACTTCATAAAGATATATACACTTTACACCAGAAGATGTGATAAGTTTTAAAGAATGGGAAAGCATACCAAATCTGATGAAATTGCACTGCAACCTCAGTTGCTCTTACAACCTTTTGACAAATGGGGTCTGGACTTAATTTGCCTCATATATCCTAAATCTCAGCAGAAGGATTACATCTTGGTATGCACATATTATATAACTAAGTGGACAAAGGTGAAGACACTTCCAAGTCAGAAAAGTGAGAAAGTAGCCAAGTTTATCTATGATCACATATTCACCAGATATGTAGTTGAAAGGGATACTATCATTGATCAAGGTACACACTTTACTGCTGATACAATTTATGATCTACCTAAAGAATATGAAATCAGGAATAGGAAGTCTACACCATAACATCCCTAATCTAATGGCCAGGTAGAGGTGATAAACAGAGAGATAAATGGCTATATTTACAAATACCATTTCACTTTACAGAAAGGATTGGAAAGTTAGAATTCCAAAGGTAGTATGGGCATTCAATACAACATGGAAAACAACAATTGGATTCAAACCATTTGAACTCTTATATGGTAAGAATATTTTTTTTCCAATTGAATTTGAGCAAAAAACATAAAGGAAAACACTTGAACTGGGTATAGATTTATCTTAAGATCAAAGGAAAAGGATTCTCCAATTCAATGAGTTGTATGAAATGATAAGACAAGATGCGTATAATATAGAGGTAGTGTAGAAGAAATGAATCAAATGGCATGATAGGTACATCAAGAAAATACAATTTCAAGAAGGATATTGGGCACTCTTGTTTGAATCTAGGTATAAGGACCATATGGGAAAAATCAGGAGAAGGTGGCTAGGCCCCCATGAGATTGAGAAAATATTTCCCAATGGAGCTATAAAAATCACCACCGTATATTTTGTGAGGTTCAAGTTATTGGTGAATGGCCATAGGTTGAGGTTGTATAAGAAGCCAACTGACAAAATTACCCTCATGCAATAGTTCAGAGGATAAAAAATCATGATGGAAGTAATGACATCATAATTAAAATCACAAGTTGTGCCTGTTGGTTCATCTTCTGAGATACCAGAGGATTGATAAATTTTAGTGGCCTTGGTATATTCATCTTTCTAACTATTCCAAGAAAACATAAAAGAGTTGTGATTATCCCTTTTGGTGATCAGCAGCACTCAGCTAACACATTTTATTTTCTTAGAATTTTATTTTGCAGGGTTTTAATGTTAGATGGTTGCAAGAGTGCATGATCTCCATCACAAGGAGAGCATGTAATGGCTAAAGGTCCACTTGCAACAGTATGCAAAAAGACCATGTTTTTATTTAATGTATGGTAGAGCTCATTATTTGCATGAAGAAGATCAAAGATATATGCATGTGTGAAAGATAAAAAAAGACAGCTAGTACCCCAATAGATCAGTGTCCCCTCTTTGAGAGTTAGCTGATTGTAGTAAGAAGTATCCAACATAAATTCAACACATGCATGCAACATCATAGCAACGTCTACAACATGATATAAATCTTGCATGCATCAACGGTGTAAATTTAATAAAGCACGCACAATCATCATTCTAAACATACATCGAGATAAGTACACTTGACTACCACTTTATTAAAGTATAATTAGAATGATTATTATTAATTTGTATTTATGCCAAGTCATCTAGTATTGGATGAATTTAAAATACCACTGTAATTTATGTTATGAGATGCCTTACATATCAGTCCATACTATCATATCACTTTACCTCACATGTAACCATGTGCTTTGGTCTCAAAGTTCAAAAATACTCAAAACAATCCCAATGACTCAATTTTGCATTATTTCTTCAAACAAAACTATGTGATTTTTTTGTTAAGATCAGAGAAAACATTAGGATCACAATGAAAGGATACTTTATTCACCATGAAACCATAAAGCACTCTCATCTTCTTAGAAAACCTCAAACTTCACAATATTTTCAAGATAACATGTGGCTACACTACATAAACCGATTCAAGGGTTTTAATGAATCAATGGTTAAAGAGTTTGCTAATATATTCAGAGATGGAGAAGAAAAGATCAAGTGTTTATCAATAATAATTAATGATAATATATTGATAGAGGTAACTGGAATTCTTGCATAAGGTGAACTATTTCCCAACAAAGAAAATCCATAGGCAACTAGAAGGGAATTTACCGATGAAGATGATGTATTCATCAATGATAGACAAGGTACACATATAAATTCTCTAAAACCTTTCTAGTTCGAAGTTATAAAGTATATTATCAAGTATTTTACATGTGAGGGAATATACTCTAGGCTAAATATAATTCACATTAAATTACTTAATCATCTGAAGAAGAATAGACAAGTGAATGTGCCCAATTTATTGAATGAGATAATAAAAAGGATGAGTAGGGAGGAAAAAAATGGTCGGTATGAACTCTCACACCACTTCCTCATAACTATGATAGTAAAGAATACCCTACAGAGGGATCATACTGAACTAAGGTGGGAGGATTTTTCAAAGTCAAAAGATATAAAAATATTTTTTGGGAAAAAGGGGAAAGAAGATCAGGATTACTAAGAGTATCTATGAGCCCATCATAGAGGATATACCATCAACCTCCCAACCTAAACAATAACCTGAAGAATACCTTACCTCTAAAAATTTACCACCTGCTAAAGAAAATCATGTTCTTGTCTCCCCTGAAAGAATCTTTATTGTTGAAACCCTCCTTAAATTTTCTACTCCTAAATCATCCACCACAAAGGGTAAAATAAAATCTTCTATGTCCACCCCTACACCACATAGGTGCTCTCATATGCTAAAAACTAAAATACCAAAAACCTCCAAGCCAATAAAATCCCATACCATATCACTTGATAGTGATGTGGAAGTCACAGAGGAAAAAATTGAGTCCACACCAATGGAAACAATGCAGGGAGGTATTGATGCTACATTTTATGAAAAAACATTCCCTCAAGAGCATGTGGAGGGATAAGAAGACCAAGCCTAGAATTTGGAGATTGTGTGTGTGTGTGTGTGTGTGTGTGTGTGTGAAGGAGAGTCATGTAGAGAAAGAGGAAGAAGATGTTGGAGGATAAATTATACAAGAGTACCTTAAGGAGTGCATGGAGGAGCATGCAAAAATAATTCATAATGATGAGATCATTTTTGAAATGGAAGGATCTGAGGAGAAAATGGGAGAATAAATTAGCAAGAAAGATGAAAAAATATTTCATGTATCACAAGGTACTGAGGAAGACAAATAAGGAGAAATTGGTGAGCCAATTGAACTTAAACACATGCCCTAATCTATTGAGGAGGTCATTAAGCACTTGGTCCATGGAATTGAGGAAGAGTTGATGTCTGTGGGAGTTAAACAAGTATCAAAACATACCCATTTAGTTGTGGCTAATATAATTGAACAATTTACACACCCATTTTTACCATATGCTAACATACGACACGTAAATGTCACCCCATTACAGCCACAAATTGTAATCAAGGAAGTTATACGAGAGCCTATCAGACTAGTTTGTAGGGAAATGACAACACAAAAAACGATGAAATGATTACGGGGTGAATTTAATTTGAATCATATGTAAATAGGCTAAAAATAAAGTATGAAAGAGAAAAATAATAACTCATCTTCCAACACAAGCAAGAAATCGAGAAAAAAGATAAAGATATTGAAAGGATAAAGAAAAATAAAAAAGAGACACTTAAGGTGGCCCATGAGATATTCAAATACAGGACTCCTTCCAATGTCTATGTTATTTTAATAAAAAAAATATGTTGTAGCTCAAACTTACATGTATCAAATCTAACATGCCATTTGACATCAGTGGAGATGAGGAGCTTCTTGAGGTTGTACCTGAACAACACTCATGAAATTCAACTTCTACTTTATGAACTATACCTTTATAATTATTCTCTTGAGTATGGTAGGGATTGGATTCCAATCCTATACATTGGAGATGTATAGGTTAAATCACTTTTCTCTTATTTTCTAAATGAGTTTGGATTGAGAAAGGAATATGGAAGAATATCAAATTTTAGAAAAGGTGCAGCCACTGATGGTTAGGGATGAAGCTGGTAACACTAAAGACATTTTAGAGAAATATGGAAAGTATATGAAAAATAAGTAAATTAGAATAAAGGTGTGGTAGAATGAGGAAAATAATATCATGAGGAGGATAGAGATATGATTAAATATCATGGAATTCAGATAGTTCAAACCTACAGAATGCACTGGAATGAAATGTCTCCTGAACTGAAACAAAAGGAAACACATTCATAAAATAGCATAATGCCAACTCTAAGAAGAGTGAATGCATACATTGAAATTACCACATGTTGTGCAGAAAAATGGTTCCCAATTGGCTATCACCCACCAATCTTCCACTTTTTGATACCACATTGGTCAGGTGATCAACCATTGAATGAAATAATACATGATAAAGTAATGAACATGCTCAGGATCAATGGAGATTACTTCTGCACAAAACTAGAAGGGATGGATACTCCAATGGATTTCAGATGAGTATGCAACACCATTCAGGCAGAACCTATGGAACTTTAATGAGGACATTCAAGAAATTAAACCTTGGGATGTGATGAGTTGATTAAATTCCCTTTGTAAACAACTCATCCTCTTTACTTTTGTTAAGCCTTTGAGACTATGTCCTTGTATTTCCCAGTTATACTGTTGACCATTATCATCATAACCTAAACTTATTGACATGAATATTAATTAATATAGTTATGGCTAGTTATGTTTATTTTTTGTTATTTTGATTATGCATTTATTCTTATGGTGGCAATAAGTTGTTTGAATGATGCTTTGTGTGATGCCACTCTTGTTTGTGAGCAACTTGTTATATGCAGAAACTTGTATACAACAAAGGAACCATTTGTAGTAACTCATTTGCATCCAAAGGGACTCACCTATAACCAAATGACATGTTTGTAGCAACCCATCCATAGCCAAAGAAGATCATCTACAACAAAGGATTTGTGATTATGAAGATCTCTGGGAACATGAATGATGACACTTCAATCCTGTACATTTCATGGAAGAGGAAGTTAAAAAGTGGAACATGAGAACTAAAGATAACTCAATAATAGATGTGAATACTTATTACAACTCACTTAAGAGCTGATTGATCAGTTAAATACATGATTTCTAGAACTTGACAATTACTTGAGTTATGTATTTGATATCGAGACAACTAGTAGCTAGTTCTATTGCATGTGTTTAAACTCTTGTTGTTCTATTTAAGATCTTCCACTTGTTTTCATTGAAGATATTTTACTTAGCCTGTTTGAAATCCTAGTAGAAATTTTCTTCTCATGTTTTTTTGTAATTGAGGAATATAAAAGAGAAGGATTAATTTTGGGAATGTATTAGATGTAGAGATCTAAATAGAGAATTAGAGAGTAGATGATACACAGATAGAGAAGTTATTTTTTGTAATATTCATGCCAATTCAATAAAGAATTTTATTTTTGTTCAATAAATGTTAGTTATAATCCTTATGAGGGATTAACACCCAAGGCAGGGCCCACTTGTGGTCTTCTAAGGCCCTCCATAGTTTTGTTGCTCTATTTTATTGAATGGATAGACTAACAAGCAATTCATTCCTTTATCTGCATCTTGAATTAGTAATATTTTCTTTAGTTTTAGTATTTGGAAGCTATTTACTTCTATTATGAGTTTATTTTGTTTCTAAGAATTGTTATTTCAAGCATTTTTGTGACAAAAAATTCTTTCCATACCTCTTGAAATCCTTGTAACTGTGCATACAAAACTGACATTATTGAAAGTTTACGTCCCTTGGTTTGATGATTAAATGAATGTGGATTAGTGAAAAAAATATTAATTACTGAAATTTAATTTTCACCATCAATGTTCCATGTGTTTGTGAAGTTGGTTTTTCTCTAGAACATTTCCTTTGTGGCGTGTTGCTTGTTTTGGAGTTTTAGGGCTTCTTGAGTCCTAATGGAGGTATAGATGGTTCAAGGTGATGGTGGCGACCTATATGGTCCTATAAATGATATTTTTATCAAGGTTATTATAATGTGGGAAGTTATTTTATTATATTATGGCCTACCTAGGTGAGTTATAATGAAGAAATAGGTATAAAAGTAAGTTACAAAGCTCATTTGAGCTAGGGGGTTGCTTGTGAAGATGAAGGAGGTATTTGTGACCATGATGAGAGGGAAATGAATATGTGAAATTTTTGTTTTGTGTGATATGATCTAGTAGAGCTAGGGTTTATGATCAAATCATCTTGAAGGAAGTTCTTGAGAATGGAGGTTAAACAAGTGTTTTGAGAGAGAGATATGAGAGTGAGATTCATGGTGTCATCATCAATTTTTGAAGAAACATGTCAGAGATAGAAATTTTTTTAGATGTATTTTGTTGGTGCTAAGTCATATTTTGGGATTATTTCCTCCTTAAAGGGTTGGTGCTAGTACTAAACTAGGGGTTGGTGTTACTTGTTGAGTTGGTGCTCAACTAAATTTGAAATAATGGCTATATAAATTTTGGTTTAATTGATTCTTCTTCCCTTTGAGGGTTACACATTAACTTTGGTGCACTTGTGTCATATTTTTTCTCATGGTGCAGGCTTATGTGTTTAGTTAATCATTTCTCAATCTATATGTTGTTGAATGGTTGATAAATTATTTGAATGTTTGATGGATGTGAATGTTTAAGAGAATTAAATTTTTAATGGCTCTCTGATTCACCCCCTTCTTAGTTATTGTGCTTTCAACACACTTTAGTTCACATATAAATTTGGTGTAACTAATTCCTGTTTCATATTGGGTTTTTATGTCTTGTTTTCTTTTAAAATTTTGTGTTTATGTACTAGTTTATTATATAAGCCATGATTTATTTTACTTATTTAACATGTGTTTTTATTAGATTTATTAAATTTTCTTTGTACTTGTGTTGACTGTGTGTACTTTATTTGTTATCATTTAATCACCATCATCCCATTTATCCCATATCTTCTATCTCTATATCATCATACATCATCAAAATCAATGCTAAGCTAAGAACACACAAGATAAGCTACATCTAACATCATCATCATCAAATATGAAATAATTATCTATTCTAAAATCATGACAATATATCATATAAATCACTACATCATATGAAAAAAAGAGTTTCTCATTATCAAATGTGGTTTCCAATATTTACATCATATACATCATCAAACAATAAAATGTCCATGTACACTCTATATCAAAAAATGTCATATACATCTCAATATGCAATCATGGGAATCAATCTACGAAATGTGCCTTCATCTTGAGGCATATACAAAAAAATACATATACAATTCCATATAGCCAAAGTCATCCATGAGTCCCTCCTACACTAGGACTATTTATCATACCTCTAGGTGGGGGTATTTATACTGACCTCATGGATATCAAAGGGCTTTGTGAACTAGTAGATTACATTCCTAAATGTTATCTATATGTTGGTGCTCTCTAACCTTCTGGTACTATAAGATGATATAATACTTTGTAGTACCCAACCTCCCCAAATGCCACCACAAGCTCTGTAATCACATATCCAATGTTGCTAGCTACTTCCACATAGTGTTAAGTATCTCACTCTTCTGTAACCTGTTGTGGTTGTATCCTCAGTTGGTCCCTCTTGGAAGTCACTTGAGATCTCTCTGCATTCCTCTACTACACTTTGTTTCTCAAGATACCCTGATGATATCTTGAGGAGTCAAATGCCAGATAGTGACAAATTAGGTCTTGGTTTCAATGGATATGATGATAAGTCTAATCTACCAAGTCAAGAAGTTGGTCTTAGTTCAAGTGGAGATCTTAACTAGGATGCAAGTACAAGAAAGGTCAAGAAGAAAAACTTAGTGAGACAACCAAATGCCATAAGGTATGCTAGTTATTTTCATGGTTATTACTACTCATGTATTATGTTTGGTCATAAAGTAAGTGATTGTAGAATTTCTTTCAAAATTATGTATCCATGGAGAAATAAAAGAGATCAAAGTCTTCATCAGTCAAGAGATATGCATAATTTGTTTTTCTACAGTTGTCACCAAGAAGGTCATATTGCAAGGTATTTTCATCATGTTGCTCCAATTCAAGGAAAGAATTTTGTTTCTCCCAAAATAAAGGAAGCATGGTTTCCAAATTTTGATCATTCAAATGAGATCAAGAAATATCGATCTAAGTTATTCAAGCATTGTAAAGAATATGATCATGTTGATATAATCAAGAAGTCAATTTCTCTAGATAAGGATAATAAGGAGAAGGAGATAATCAAGAAGCAAGACATGGTAGTATGTAAGGAAGGTATACTTTCCATGATAAATAATAACCCAATGGTTGAAGAAAATCATATGTGTTTGATAGATAAATAGTCAGAAGATGTGAATTTGGATATTTGGTAATATCCTGAACTTATGATGCCCTAAGATCCTATAAAAAGTGGAGTGTCTCTTCTATTCTTCATAGAGGAATTCTCCAAGTCTTTTGAAGCAAGAGGAAATTTTTGGTTGATGGTGACATAGAGGTTGCATGAAGGTATTCAAAAGTGTGTTCATAATATTTTTGTGCCTTGAGAAGAGTGTTTTGGTGAGTTTGAATCATCAAAAGTATTAGAACACCAAATGAGGTATATTTGTGTTGTTTCAATGTATTTTGTTCAAGTTAGAAATTCATGCTACTAATAGTGGGCATCATGGTGGTATGTAGACCAAGAATTTTTAGTGTTGGTTGTGATTATTTGAAGCTTTCTTGAAGAATTTTTGGACCCATTTGGGACTCAATCCTATTTTGGAAAGGCTAGACAATGTTAGGAATCATGATTGGAATCAATTTTTGTGTAAGGAAGTCAGTGGTTGGTGGTAGATCTTAAAGAAGGCTCAATCATCCACTAATAAGGTATAATTGATCTACTCAGTTTCATTTATGAGGTTATGTCAATCTTGGTGTTATGTTGGAAGGTCTAAAGTTGTGAGAAGTATATGTTTATGTGGCATAGAATGTCTTCCAGTTGGTGAGAATTGTTCAAAGAAGGTAATAATCTCATTGAAGGTGATTAGGGTATGTTTTTCATATATTAAGATGCATTATTTGTATCTACTGTGAGTATGGTCAAATATGGTCTTGTTTGTTGGAGTTATGTTTCATCATAAATCCCTAAGGTCTTCAGGATCGTTTGAGTTCTGTCATGGAGTTATTGACATCAAAATGGTTCATGGAGACCCAACTAGTAGTCAAAATGAAAAAAAGGTTTGCTAACTGGTACATTCATGAAGGAATGATGCCCTATTCTTGTCATGTTCCATAGTAAAGGGTTTTATGAAGGAAATTTTTTGTGTTTAAGGCATGCCTGTATGAAATTGATCAGTGTATCATCAATCTTAATGGTGGTTTGGAATCTTAAATGATTAATAAAGGTATTGCAGAGGTGTTTTAACATATAAAAAATAATACAACTTTGTGAAGGACTATTAAGGTATGAAAACTCTTGAAGATTATTACAAGGACTGGGTATGTTGCGGTTCTTGGTGAAATCCATATTAGAGGGAGCCTGAAAGATTTATTTCTTACTATATTAAGTCATGGTTAGTGTTGGAATTTTTTTGAGAATACCTTGAAGGTGTGTTGAGAGTTGTGTGTGTGTGTCAAGAATATGGTTCCATGCTTCAATGGAGACCTAGTAGGTATATATCCAAGTTGTAGATGCAAGGTAAGTATTTCATTTCCTAAGACTATATTTGGAGACTTAATTTTGTTCTATGTCTCTTGAGAAGTAAAGAGTGGTATTTTAAGAACAACATGCCTTGAGTTATAGAATTTTATAAAATTTTGAGTACTATGATGGCCTAATGGATCTATTGAATAAGTATTTCAGATTTGACAAGCATTGAAAAAAAGGTCGTATACCTTGAGAATGTCCTAATTTGCAAGATCGAGATTTCAAATTCTAGGCAGAGTGATCATGCACTATAAAAATATGAGAGTGATGATTGAAGATTTAAATTTCTCTAGGATTTTTGGTCTAACCTAGGTAGCATGGTGAAATATTGGTGTAATCAGTGATATGAGGACATGATGAATTTTGGCAATGTTGCATAAATATATAAAGAAATATGCAAACAATCAAACAAGTTGAAGGAGTGTAATATTCTTGTGGATGAAATCATGGAAAAAATGGGTCCATATGAGTGTTATATCAGATTTGTTACAGTCATGTTATAAAGGAGTATGATAAAAAAATATTTGTATTATCTTAGGGGGAGTTTTCTAAGTTCATTATGATGGTTCAAGGTATGAAGATGATATTGTTTCTCCTATAAGATAGTTCAAGTAATGTTTGTGATGATAAAGTAATTATATTTCATGCATGAGTATGATTTTATGGCCTTAAGTGGAATTTGACGATCCTAAACAAGGTATGTAAAGAATTCTTGGTTTATTTTTTCATACATTAGTCTAATTTAAAATAGTTAATGAGGTTCTTGAAGTGAAAGATAATGCTCTCCAACACTATTTTGAGATTTTTGATGAGTCAAAAGTCTACAATATGTTTGTATCAGATCTCTGGTAAGAGTGCAAGATTGAGGTGAAGTAGACAAGGGATCTTATCTTGATGGTTCATGACATAATATGAGAATGCGAGGATTCATGAAAAAGAGTGAAATGTGCTTGTTTTCAGGGGGAGATGGCAGTACAATTGATATCTTGAAAAATGTAAGCACCTAGGAAGAGTGTGGTCAAAACTAGGTTTGATGATGTTATTGCATTGAAAGAAGATTATGTTAATAGATATTTAGTCTCAAAAAGGAAGAGCAATGTAAAAAAACTAGTCTTGAAAGATGTCTAAAACCATGGTCTGAGTGTCAAGGCCTCTTGTTTGGGTCTAAACAAGAATGTGGAAAATACACTAAATAATATGGGTATGCAAGGTTCAATGTTGATCATTAATATGAAAAATGTGTAGTTTCTTGAGAAACATAGAAGTTGTTACATGAAGATTACTAAGGTATGCTTAAGAGATAATTTGACACTATGGAAGAGATGATGATTCATGAATCATGACTTGGTATTATGGAGAAAGAGGTTCATTGGTATGACTATACTTTGTTTTGGTAAAATCTTGCATATGAAGACCTAGTTGGACCTATATAGGTGTGTGTGTGTGTGTGTGTGAAATATTAACAGATTATGGCATGCATTGGAATATTTTTGAGACCTTAAAGAGGTATGTGCATATTTGATAGAATTATTGGAAGCACAAGTGAGTGTATGAAGATGGTTAAAGATTTGAAAATAGGGTAGGATGGTATGAATACTTCTGAAGATGCTTGTAAGGTAGCATGGACCAAGAAATGAGTTACAAGGAGTGTTATAGTTTCTTCAAGAAGGTTTAGGATCATTGCAGAGGAAAAAAAACATCAAGAGGATTATATGATTCACATGACTCAAGGAGAGCATGAACATGTATAAGGTAATATCCCCATGAGTTAGTATACTGTGAAAAGTTTGTAATCATGATGGGTACCTGGTCATGATTTTACATGTTCCTCAATACAGATATCTCTAATATCAAGTATGCATTTTCCAAAGGAATTTTGAAATTCCTAAGTAGAAGAATGATAATTTTATTGGAGATGTGTAGTGGTAAGATGGCATGGAAGTTTACAGAGAAATGTAATATTTGAGTATCTTTAAGAAAGTAGGTCTATTTTCATTAAAATGTAAGATGTTTTAAAAGAGCATATGACTCAAGGGGAGCTTGTGAACACATTCAAAAAATGTATGGTTGTTCTAGAAAAGGTGATGATGACTAAGTTTCTTTGAAAAATCTGATTAGGATCTAGTAGTTAGTAGAAGGTGTAAGTGAGCCAAGAAAGACAAGGGAAGTAAGTTGAGCAATTTCAAATTCATCAAGGGGAGTTAATCATGTATGAAGGTAGGCAAGTAAGTTCTGTGAAGGCATGAATGAAGATAAGACTATAATAAAGTGGCATGATGAGCTCAAGGTGTCATCTAAAGGTAAGCGAGTGTTCGTTGTTTCTTATGTTGAGTTTGGTATATTTACATCAGTTGTGAAGTGAGAAGGGCATGGTCAAGGTTTGAGTAAGAGTTGGAAGGCTTGTCACATATGCATTATCTTAGGGGGAGAAAAGTTTCTCAAGAATGTCAAAATCATATTTGAAGATGAAGAATTGGACTTGAAAGGTTTAGTTGATGTTTCCAACCAAAAGGTGAGTATAATATAATCATAAGAAGTTGTTAAAGGTATTTTTTATTTTTCATTAATGTCAAAAGAGGGAGAATGATATTATATCATGTGAATTCCATAGGGAAAGAATGAGTATTATGTTTTTCCATCAATGGGTTTGTCATCAATGAAAAAGGGGGAGATTGTAGGCATGGTGTTTTCATTTATGTCAAAGCATGATGTTTTCAAGTATTGGCATTGACTGCATTGTTTTCAAAAGGAGTATGAGACATGAAGGTTGATTGGTAGTGTTGATTGTCTTGTAGAGATTACCTAGAATCGATGATGATGCATGGATTCTTGAGTCAGTTTGAGGGCTTGTAGAGGTGATGAAGTATATGGATGATGTTGTGATGATTTCATGTAGTGTGTTAAAGGTACTTGTAGGTGTGAAAGTGTGCTAAGGTGATGAGGAAGTTAGATTCAGTGAAACATGCTTGTTCTTTAGGCATAGAGATAAGAAAGAGGTAAGTCATGATGAAGTGAAGAATGTAGTCGTAGGATATGCATGGTGATAGCATGGGGATCTTGATTATGATGTGTAGAGACACTCACAATTATCTTATATTGTTGGTTCAGGTGTTAAATAGTGGTTTCAAGTCTATTCCTAGACCTAACCACTAAGAAAACATGCTATGGTGTGGTGAAGTTAGAATTTACAAGCATATTTGGGAAAAGGTTATCATTTAATATGTATTTTCAGGTTGATATGATGGTGTGGTCCAAATTTCGGATTTAGGTGATGAAGATTTTGTGAGATATGGTATTTTTACTAAAATATAGTTCCCAAAGGTGAGATTTTGAGTTAAAATTGACTTTCTGATGCTCGTTGGAGAGTGTGGGATTAACATGGGGACCCAATATCCTAAAATTATTTTGATAGGTCCATTATAATATTTTCCAAGTTTAATGAGGTCATTTTATAGTCACGTTTTTATGGAAAATCGTTAAGAAGGTAAACTTGTTTTAAACCCTCTTAAAACCCTAATTATATAATGACTTGAGACAAAAAATTGTATCATACCTAGAATTGATTACTTTTGATATTTTTTTGATTGGAGGTTGTAGAGTAATCTTACAAATTTCTCTAGGTATAAGTTAGATGTCCTAGCTATGTGTGGGCCCCAATCAACAATGTAAGTTTATGGAAAAGTTGTGTTTTCTCCAAAGCTGTCCATTGGACCTGATGAATAAATTATAATTTAAGGAATTATGGGAGTTTTTATACACATATATGATGGTTTTAGATCATGGTGGGTATTCTAGGAGGTCGGTTGTGCCCTGTTTTACAAGACTAGATTTTGGGTAGTTTTTGGGTAGCTTGAGGTTATCTTGTTGTAGAGATGTTTTGGAGGTGATGAATTCTAATTTGTGGCATTAATTTAGTTTTTTTGAGCATGATATCATTAAATCTCCATTGGTATATCACACTTGTGTTTTTGAGTTAATTTGATGAAGTTATGGTTTGTTTACTGAAGGCTAATTTTGAGGGTGCTTGGTTGTGCATGGTGTGAAATAGGTTTCATGGCATGAGAAGTTGTTGTAGTTCTTTCCATAGTTTTTTGAGGTTTATGAAGGACTAAAAAAAACATTTATAAGTATGTTCCATATTTTTTTGATTTTTCTCTCTTTAGAACATTCCCTTTGTGGCAAGTTGCTTGTTTTGGGGTTTTAAGGATTCTTGAGTCCTAATGCAGGTCTAGATGGTTTTAGGTGATGGTGGTGACCTATATGGTCCTATGAATGATATTTTTATCATTTTATTATAATTTGGTGGGTGATTATACTCTATTATGGATGACTTAGGTGATTTATAATGGAGAAACAAGTATAAAAGTAAGTTAGAAAGATCATTTGAGCTAGTTGTGCAAGAGAGGGAAAAGTGTGAGCTAAGGGGTTGTTTGTGAAGGTGAATGAGGTATTTTTGACCATGATGAGAGGGAAAGAAAGATGAGAAAATTTAATATAGTTTTATACAATATAGGTGAGCTATGGCAGATGATCAAATCAGCTTGAAGGAAGAATTTCTTGAGCATGGAGGCTAGAGAGATGGTTTGAGAAAGATAGAGAGGATAGCGAGCTTCATGGTGTCATCATCAGTTGTTGAAGAAAGATATTAGAGATGGTAAAATTTTTATATGGATTTGGTTTGTGTTGAGTCATCTTGTGGGTTTGTTTCTTCCTTATAGGGTTAGTGCTCTACTAAACTAGGGGTTGGTGCTCATGTATGAGTTGGTGCACAACTAAATTTGAAACAATGGCTATATAAAGTTTTGTTTCAGTATATTTTATTCCCCTTGAGTGTTTCTAACTTCAAGTTGGTGTAAATGTGTCATTTTATTTTCTCATGGAGCATGCTTATGTGTATGATTAATCATTACTTAATCTATATATTTTTGAATGGTTGATAAATTCTTATAATGGTTTATGGATGTGAATGTTTAAGAGAATGAAAGTTTTAATGGATCACCGATTCACTCCCCTCTCAATGATTTTCCTTCCAACAAAATTTAGTTCACATATAACTTTGGTGTAGCTATCTAGTTCATATTGGGTTTTTCTAACTTTCTTGCTTTTAAAATTTTGTGTTGCCATCTTGGTTTATTATATAAGCCATTATTTGTTTTACTTATTTAGCATGTATTTGTATTAAATTTGTTAATGTTTCTTTGTACTTGTGTTGATTATTTGTACTTTATTTTTTATCATTTACTCATCATCATCACATTTATCTCATAATATATATCTCTATATCATCAAACTCAATGATAAGCTCCAAACATGAAAGTTAAGCTACATATAACATCGTTATCATCAAAAATCAAATAATCATGAAATCATATCATATAAATCAATACATCATACAAAAAATAAAAACATCTCATCTTCAAATGTGGTATCCAAAATTTCTATCAATACATCAAACAAAAAAATCTATATACACTCTATATCAAAAAATCTCAAATATATCTCGATATGTCATCATAAAAATAAATAATTATATGTGACTTCATCATGAGGCATATACAAAAAAATAAATATACAATCCCATGTAGTTGGATTCATCCCTAACTCTCTCCTATGTTGGGACTTCCTAGCATACCTTTAGGCGGGGGCATTTGCACTGACCTCACCAATATCGATGACCTTTATGACCTAGTATATTGGCTTCCTGAATACTGCGACATCATATAATTCTATGTAGTACTTAGCCTCCCCACATGACACACAAGATTTGGAATCACATCACCAATGCTGCTAGTTAATTCCATATGGTGTAAAACATCTCACTCTACTATAACCTATTGTGGTTGTATCCTCAGTTGGTCCCTCTCAGTAGCCACCTGATCTCTCTCCACATTCCTTTGTTGCACCTACTATCTCAGGCTACTCTACTTCCTTTTTCTCTAGTCTAGCTACATTTTTAGAGTCTACATAATGATAAAATTAGCATCACCTAAAAGCACGACCATATCTCTCTCAACCTGTAATGTGTCAATTGATAACCCTGGAGGTAATTCTTATCGTCACACCTATAACCTTGATCCCCTGTATCCTCCATATCATCCCTATACTTCACAACACCTAGACTCACTAGTCTAAGTGGTGATGGTGGCATCTATAAAGGTCCCAATTTGGGTACTTACATCTATCTCCTTGGTGCTTGTAGTGGAATTTTTTATATAACTAATTGTAATACATATTTTTTTAAGTGCATTAGAACTTGATGTTTCTCTTGTACTACTGTCACTTGTACAACCTATGCTACTAGTTCTTGTGCAACATGTGTAACTAACATGTGTTCACAATGTACCTACACTAGTGGCCCCTATACTACCTAAACCTATGGAACTGTGCATGTTCATGTGCATGGCCCTGACCCTCTACCTCTACTTCCTTCTGTCCTAATCTACCTCTTTCTCTCCTCCATTATGGTATGCACATCACCAATCCCACTATACCTTCCACTAGATCTGCTTATGGAATAGTAATCCACCTCAACATGATCATTGCATACCATGTAGCATAATCAGGAGTAGTGCATAGATCTAGTATTTGTGCCCGAGCACCCCATGCTTGTAGGATGACCCCAGAGAATCTCTTCCTAACCACCTGCACTCTGATATACAACCCAAAATCATATCTCTCATGTGTTACACATGTGTACTACTAGTCTTCACTAAGTATACCTTGTACCACACTGAGATGTCACTGGAATCTATCCAATCTATAAATATACATGATGTGGCTATGGATACCAATAATAAAGTGGTCTATCTCTACCACATCCCACAATTTTGTTATGATTTGTCACAATAATTGAGTTATGTTATGTAAAGCGGGTTACAAAGGCTTGAATATAGGAAGCATTACTCAATTAGGACTACACCTAAATATATGTATGTATAGCCTGAAAAGGACATACATACTTATGCATAGCTGTAAACCCAACCACATAATGATGTTTGTTGCCAAGCACTCATAACATACATTAAATTTATAACTTATTTTTATTTTCTCAATTTTATGAGTTTACTTTACATTGTTATGTGTGATGATTTTGATGAATTGGAATATTACTTGGTTGTTGTACTTGTTATTTATATTATGGATCATCATGTTGCTAGAAATAATGATTTGAAAATATGATGAATCTATACATAGATGTAATATATTATTTCATAAATTGGAAATAACAATGATTGTTTAAAATATAATAACTTGTTTTTGACAATATGACATTCATTGATCGTACAATGATAAGATGGTATTCAATTTGGAATAGGTAAATCTTGGTATCGTCAAGGTAAAAGTAAAATTTGTCTTAATGGTATTTTTATCTACAAGGAAAAGGTAGCCCTTTATATTGTAAGAGAATTTTGATTTGGTTTATATAGTTATGTGATTACTTAACTTTTTTATACCTTGATCATAACATATACAACGTTTAATGGATTATTAGATTCATCACCATTAATTTTGAATAAAATTGTTGGTTTAACAAATTATCTTTGAATGATCGTGATCCTATTGAGTGATTATCGATTTTGAATGGTCAAGTTAGCCTTAGACCTTTTTAATGAAAATTTAAATTGTTTAAACAATTATGGCATACTCCATTGCATTGTTAATTGAGTTAGACAAAGGTCAATTAGTAATCATATTATGGTTAAGTTCATTTTATAATACTCCATTGGCTGGGTAAATGAAATGGTTAAGAGTTGGAAGGTAATTTGTTTGTGTTATTGGTAAGGCTAATATTATGGTATTAAACCATATACCATTGACTTCCCATATGTTTTGGTAAGCCATATGGTCATAAACCATACTCATTGGATTTTGATTAGAGGATAATAATATGATTTTTACCATATTTGAATGGAAATTATTTGTTTAATGGTTTAATTTTCTGGTTAACGACCCAAAAAAGTGACTATGGTTTTGTTTAATTTAATCTTCGACCGATCGATTGACCACCACTAGTGGTTTTGGAGGGAAATGGAGATGGTTCTATTAATAAAATTTCCAACCACTACATGGCACCTGCTGAATGAAATTACATTGAATATCTTGGGAAACCTAAAGCCTCCTCAACAAGCTACTATGCATGGTTTTTAATTCTATTTTTATTGTTCATATTTCAACTGCGAGCTCTTTTCCCTCCTCTTGATCTCCATTTATGCATATGCATGAGATTTGCATGGGGATTTATTGAGATATTTATGGGATATAAGAGGAGGATAATAATAGAAGAGTTATCTTTATTAAAGGACTATTTTTCTTGGTTTATTGGGTTGACATTTCTTGAAACTTGATCACGTAGTATGGTTTTTTATTGGAAAAAAACGTTGAAGAATATGTTTGGAAGTGTGAAGATTTTAGCACATATTTTTTCTTTCACATGAATGTTTATAATTCTCCTTGTCTAGTTATTTCAATTCAAAATGGTGGAAAAAATTATGTTTGAACTTTTAGATGACTTTTGATGATCTTATCATTTATATGTTGCACAAATTTATATATCTTACACTGGGTTGTCTTCTTTGATGGTTACTTGGTATATTTAAATTTTTGGAGTTTTTAGTGAGGCATTATTATCCCTTGAGCTCATATGAGGTCTCTAAATTCGTGTTTGTGATACCCTTGATCAAAATAAGAGAAGGGTACTATTTATTCTAGGTTGATTTGACCGGGGGATAGAATTTATTTTGAATACACTGGTTGCTTGAATAAAATATGTGTGACTGAATATCAACATGGATTTATTTCATTGATTGATATTCATGAGCCTATGTGTTCTTCCTATTATGTACACACATTTCCTTTTTTAATTGATGTTGTGAAAGGAGGTATACATATGGAAAGTTTAATATCTATCTTATCAAGCCTGTAACGGCCTTGGAATTTTGAATAGTCTGAGCAAAATTTGTACTATAATATCTAGGTTGGTTGGTTGAACCTCATCAGTTCCATAATGATATATTCTCCCTAAAATTTTACTTGTAAAAATGTTATGGTTGCATTTTAAGGATTTAATATATTTTTTAAACTTTATCTTAGTGTAACTAGTAAATAACTTCTCTGGAGGAAGGAAGACATGTTTATCATTGAGACTGATTAATGAACATTGTCTCATATAACTATCTTAAGTAATGTTATAGTTTGAATAACATGCATAAAATACCATGTAGGGTGTGTGATTAAGTTATTACTTGTCCATTCGAATGACATAATGGCTACATCATTTTTATAATCATCATAGTCTATAAGGATGGCATAGGTTGTATGCATAATAGGGAAGTTGTTTATTGATTCTCTACATGGTAAACCCTCTAATGTGTGCTTACATAAAATGGAAGAAATATGTACAAATGTGTTCTACCATAACTATAATATTTTTTATCTTGGAAATAAACTCTTGATTGTGAAAAACATGTTGTAGAAATTACTTGTTAGTTTAAATTTGAACTTGGAAGCTTGGTTTATGAAGGAAAATCCTATCTTTGTCTTTACGTTTGGTTATTATCAAGCAAGAATGTTATTGATTATTGTGAATTACATATCATAACATTATTTAGTTATTGGATAAAAATAAATTGGGTTCAACTGGATGTGTATTGTGCATAGGACATATTTTTGTTGGGCTGATGAACTACAACCTAGTTACTAAAGGTGCATAAGGATTGGATGTGTAGACATGGGGTGTGTAGGAGCACGTAGAAGTGTAGCAGAAAATGATGCACCTAGTAAAGTATGACTTCAGGACTTAACCGTTTTGTTTACCACAAGCTAAAAATAGGATTGAGTGTTGAGCACGCAAAGGTTTGAACACTTGAAGACAAAGCAAAGTCTATTTTGGACAAGTGGGAGTTCAAGTGACATGCATAGTTTTTGGGCTAATAATATGATTATATCTGTAGTTATTATTAGATAAACTATTATTAGTGATCTTGCATGATTTTTTATTTATCTTGTAGCGGCGCATGGCTATTCTTAGAATCCATCCTATTTTGAGGATGCTTAGGTGGTGAAGGGTAAGTCCCCACTCCTATAAATATGTATTGATTTGTATGGTTTAAAAGACTTGTGATTACTTATAAGGTTATGTTGCTGATTTATGAGTGCGCGTGACTATGATGACACTCTTATGTATGTATTTGGATTCTTTTTTTAACAACGATTAATACAATGGTTATATGTGGTTAGATAATGGTTATTGATGTTAATATGGATGGATATTTTATGGAAAATTTGATATTAGTTCTTATCTGATTCTTTACAAACTATGGTTAAGATCTAGATATGTTTATGGTTTTTCCTTGCATTATTATTATGAATTTGGAATGTGTGTGTGTGTGTGTGTGTGTGTGTGTGTGTGTGTGTGTGTGTGTGTGTTAATCATGTTAAATCCTTGACAAAGGTTACATAAAAGAGAGACCCAATACCCTTGCATGCTTCAAGTGCCCTCTCATTTCTGGTTGAGTGATGTGTCAGCGCGTCTTGGGTTGTTTGGTAAAATAAAATACTATATTTTGTGCATAAAATACCATGTAGGGTGTGTGATTAAGTTATTACTTGTCCATTCGAATGACATAATGGATACATCATTTTTATAATCATCATAGTCTGTAAGGATGGCATAGGTTGTATGCATAATAGGGAAGTTGTTTATTGATTATCTACGTGGTAAACCCTCTAATGTGTGATTACATAAAATGGAAGAAATACGTACAAATGTGTTTTACCATAACTATAACATTTTTTAGCTTGGAAATAAACTCTTGATTGTGAAAAACATGTTGTAGAAATTACTTGTTAGTTTAAATTTGAACTTGGAAGCTTGGTTTATGAAGGAAAATCCTATCTCCATCTTTACTTTTGGTTATTATCAAAAAAGAATGTTATTGATTATTGTGAATTACATATCATAACTTATTTAGTTATTGGATAAAAATAAATTGGGTTCAACTGGATGTGTATTGTGCATAGGACATATTTTTGTTGGGCTGATGAACTACAACATAGGTACTGAAGGCGCATAAGGATTTGATGTGTAGACATGGGGTGCGTAGGAGCACATAGAAGTGTAGCAGAAAATGGCACACCTGGTAAACTATGACTTCAGGACTTAACTGTTTTGTTTACCACAAGCTAAAAATAGGATTGAGTGTTGAGCACGCAAAGGTTTGAACACTTGAAGACAAAGCAAAGTCTATTTTGGACAAGTGGGAGATCAAGTGACATGCATAGTTTTTGGGCTAATAATATGATTATATTTGTAGTTATTATTAGATAAACTATTATTAGTGATCTTGCATGATTTTTTATTTATCTTGTAGCGGCGCATGGCTATTCTTAGAATCCATCCTATTTTGAGGATGCTTAGGTGGTGAAGGGTAAGTCCCCACTCCTAAAAATATGTATTGATTCGTATGGTTTGAGAGACCCGTGATTAATTATAAGGTTATGTTGCTGATTTATGAGTGCGCGTGACTATGATGATACTCTTATGTATGTATTTGGATTTTTTTTTAACAGTGATTAATAAAATGGTTATATGTGGTTGGATAATGGTTATTGATGTTAATATGGATGGATATTTTATGGAAAATTTTATATTAGTTCTTATCTGATTCTTTACAAACTATGGTTAAGATCTAGATCTGTTTATGGTTTTTCCTTGCATTGTTATTATGAATTTGAAATATATCTATATATGTGTTAATCATGTTAAATCCTTGACAAAGGTTTCATAAAAGAGAGACCCAGTACCCTTGCATGCATCAAGTGCCCTCTCATTTTTGGTTGAGTGATGTGTCAGCGCGTCTTGGGTTGTTTGGTAAAATAAAATACTACATTTTGGTTCCATTGTCAGGACCTATTTTCAAGATATTTTAAAGGATGTTGCATGATGAAGACGTACCAGTTGACTTTGACCAATATTTAAAATTGGGTAGAGAATTTAGAGGAAGAGTATTCTCAAAACTCTAAGACTGGACCTGAATTTGATGCACGCCTGTGGGTTAAATAGAATCTATATCGTGAGCTCTATGATATATTCTTCTAATATTTTCCTATAGAGCTATATGCATAGCTAGTAGGATACACATCAAAGAGAAATTAGAGATATAGAGAACTTTTTTGGACCCAGGAAGATTACCAGAATTTACAAGATGTTGATCTAACTTCAACATACATGATCGATCATTAGTGGAGTGGTGTTTTATAGAGTTACACCTTGGAGTACATTGTTTCTACTTATTCCTTTCCTAAGGTTGTTGATTTTCAGTTCTTGCGCGAACCTAGAGGATCTTATTTGCATGTTATACCTTTAGAGATTAAGATCTTGATTATGACTCTAGATCTAGAAGAGTGTCCTATGGCTAGATAAACCCCACCATGTGTGGGGGAACGAGCATGTGTGGTGAAAGATGGAAGATCTAGTGGTAGAGAGATAAAGATAAGAAATATGGCTCAAGTTTAATGAGGTGCGTGGGAGGGATTTGGCGAAGTAGTGTGATTTTATAGAACAAATGGTGTTGCGGAGAGAGATAGCCCATGAAGTATTTGGAGCTCATGTAGAAGACATGGAGCCGAGGCATCTTGAACTCCTACATTTTGGTAAGCATGGTAGAGAACCCTCTTCAACCTCAAATGACAGTGCACAGGTTGAAACTACAAGAACCGCATGTGTACATTTGATCCCTCCTGGTGACCTAACCCTTGCACTTGGTTTTCTAGTTTCTGTGACAGTTATTGATAAGAAAGCTAGTGTGGGTGGTAGATTAGTGATAGATAGATTTCACTTTCTGGTAATTTCATAAGATAGTCAGATAGTAAATTCATCTATGGCAGCGTAGACATCATATGCGCTATTTGGGAGTCTGATTGGAGGTATATTTTTTGGCATGTCATCAACATAGAACATGGGTGCATAGAACATTGGTATTACCTCTAGAAGTAACACAACTTTGTAGTCTGTGGTGGTTCAATTTAGTAAAAATTTTGGAACACAAGGCAACACATCCTTTGGTCTAATTCCTTCCACAAGAGGGGGATAAGGAGGATAAAGATCTATTGGTTCTAGTGGTTTTGGAGGAGGAGGGAATAAAATAGGTAATACATGTTATAGATCAAGTGGGCATGGTCACCACCACCCCAGAAAATTTATTTTGAGATGTCCCTTTACCTACCAGAGTACAGATGAATTGAAGATGAAACTAAACATGTGCATATGTGTGAGATATTATGGCACACTAAGGGGATCATAGCTCCTAAGCGTAAAGAAATTCATTTTTCTACTACTTTGCAAGGTCAAACACATATTTGGTACAAGAAGTATGATCCAAACCAGAATTGTGTAGATTATATCACGTTGTGTGATGCTTTCTTATCAGAGTTCCATATACTTGAGTTTGAACAAAAGAGCATCAGTTTGCTAAAGGACGTCAAGTAGGGCATGGCTGAGAGCATAAGGGAGTATGATGCATGGTTTAAATATTTATTGTCAAAATTTTCTTATGATATTCATCCTAGTCAGCATGCTCAATGGTTCATTGGAGGTTCAATCACACCTTTCAAAAGGGAACTCTCACACAAGACTTTTATAGATCCACGTGAGGCCTTTGAGGTAGCTTTATGTGTTGAGGTAGTTGGGAGGATAGACATTGTAGTTATCCCATTTTTGGAAGCTCAGATTACATCTATGGAAAAACAATTAGAGAAATTTTCAGCTAATTCATCTCATGAGACATGCAGTGGTATTTGGTGCATAAATTGTGAAGTAGAAGGACATACTAAGGACAATTTACCTCATAAATCAATGCATGCCATGTTGCTAGATTATGAGATATGTCACTTAGATCATGATTCATGTAGGTTCCCCTTATTGCAGTGTCCAATAAGAAAGAATGTGTCTTTCTATTGTAATATTTGTAATTCAAACATTCATGATACAAAATATTGCAGGCTGATAAATAAGATTCATGATTCCATCAAAATTGGTGTATGTCAGACTAGTGTTGCAATAAATTCAAAGGAACAGGGTGAGAAACATGATCATAATCACAATGAAGGGTGATTTGATGGAGGTGGTAGAGGTAGAGGTTACCGTGGAAGATTTAGAGGCCGAGGTCGTGGAGATGGAAGAGGTTAATTCCCATGAGGAATATGTTATACATGTGGGTCCCCTGATCATTATAAGTGCAAATTCCATGAGAATGTTATTTTCCCCTGGTGCGAGAAGAATCATAATTATGAAGAGTTCCTATATTTGTATGAGCACTTGAGAAAGAAGCACAAGTAGGATAAGGGCATAAGAATGGTTAGAGTGCATCATGTTGTGGAAGATCAGTGGATACCGAAGTTAACACCTGACTCTGAGATAATCCTAGTGTTATTTACTACACACACAGAGGTGGTGCGCACGTGAGAGAATCCGAAGTAGAAACCTATCATTACAAAATAGGAAGTATTGAATGTAAAGTATCCAGATCATTCCCATCATAAGGAAGTTTATCAAGAGACCATAGAGGTCATTAGAAACATACATGGTGAGATACAATGCTTGAATAATAAGTCACAAAAGATGGAGTAAGAAAAATTGATTGAGCTTCTTCAAAAATATGTTGATGACTTGAAGGAGGTTGGTAAGTTGTTTTGCCGAGAGAACATCATTCCTTTATTGAGAGAGTGGTTAAGGGAAAATATACCGCATGCTAGAGTTGAGTGTGAGAGATAGACATTGCATGAAAACTTAACCCCTCATAGTCTTGATTATGATAAGGAGATCACGTGGAATGTAGTTGTTGATGGATGGATGTTGAGTAAAATTTTTAGTAATACAGGTGCAGAAGTGAATGTACTCACCTTGGACATGTGGAATCAGATGGGGAGACCACTATTATAACCATCTTCAAATTTTTTGTATATGGATAACAGAACCAAATCCATGCTCATTGGAGTGTTGAAGGATGCCACTATTACCATATAAGGGGTGAATTTTACTAGGGAATTTGAGATCTTGGTGCTTGCAGAAGAAGACAGCTTTCTAGTTTTACTTGGGTGCCCTTGGTGTTATGAAAATAATGATGATCTACACTTTAATGAAGGTTATATCAGTTTTGAGAACTAGGAGGAGCACGTAATCATCCCTTTGAAAGATGGAAAAGTTGTGCATTATGTGGATCCTTTGAGTGAAGAGGATTTGAATATAATTTATGTGCGCACCATTAGAGATCCTAAAGTGCTTGAGCCATAAAAGGAAGGAGTTATTCAATGGGATGATACATAGTCTATGAGTGATACAACCAATGTTTCTTGTGACAACTAGGCACATGGGACCTATTAAATGGTTTGGCATGAGATGAATAATGTAGTTACATGTGTAAGCAAGTCACGCTATGTTAGATGCTTAGGCAGTAACCAGGTACCAAGGTACAATAGCAAAGGAAATCCTAATGTATTTCTATGCGCTATGAAAGCCCAGTGGAAAGAAGGAATATTCTTATGTATACCATGCATGTGACAAAAACATGCTAGTGGATGGTTCATAGAGATGGAATTTTAGAGTGGTAGGAAGTGAGAACTCCTTCTCTACTATATTTCTTTGGAGCAATGCACCTACTAAGACATATGAATTCCATGGGAAGGATTATGCTTCGCACCATGTTCATAAGTGTGAGAGAATCTGGATAGAGGGGTAGTAGGCCTTACCACCTTCACTTTGGGTGTAAAATTTCTACTTCACCTTGTGAGGCTACACATGTCAATTGTATGTTTATGCAGAGTTGAATAGAGAAACAACGAATTGGAAAGAAATGACTATAGGTATGATTCATACCTTTGACTATTTTTCTACTAAACCTCTAGTGAATGAGGTATTACATGTTATGAAGAAATTGACTATGGGAGATAGTGCAAAGGCTGAGGAGATTATTTAGGAATTACTAGGTGAGTTAGATCTGGAGGCACATTTTAAGGAAGAAGAGACAGACAAAGAAAAAATTAGGCACACCTACCTAGAAAAGGAAAAAGGAAATTTGGTTTAGATAATTGATGATTAGGAAGTGGAAAATATAGATGTTGATCATACTGTGGGTATGCGTGAGTTCTTAAATAGTGCAGATGAGAAATCACACACGTATCATGAGCCTATGAAAATAAAGAAGGTTAACAAATATAGATGTTGAGCCTAAGGAGGCCATCATTGGTGATTATTGGTCTGACTCAAAGATTGCAAACATAATTGAGTTGTTGTGTGACTTTCAGGACTTATTTCATAGAGGTTATCATAAATTGAAAGGGGCACATAATTATTTGGGCAAGATGAGGATTAAGTTAAAGGATAGTGCATGCTTGGTTAGGAAGAGGCCTTATAAGATGAATCCTAATCATTGTGTTAAGGTAAAGGAAGAAATTGATAAGATGTTGAAGTCTAGGATCATTGAGCCCATTGAGGAGTCAGAATGGGTTAGCCCTATGGTGATAAGCATAAATAATGATGACATGATAAGGATCTATGTGGATTATAGGGAGTTTAATGTTGCATGTGTAATAGATCCCTTTCCCACACCGCTTACAGAGGATATTCTAGAAGGTGTTGTAGGGTGCTAAATATACTCCTTCACTAATGGATTTTCTAGATATCATCAAGTGTGGATAGCTAAAGAAGATAAAGAAAATATGACTTTCACCACTAAATGGGGAATTTTTTCATACACAATTATGCCTTTTGGATTGAAGAATGCGTCTGAAGTCTTTTCCCACATTTTTTTATAGGCATTATAGGACTTCATTCATAAGTTTTGGCAGCTTTACTTGGATGATTAGATAGTTTATGGGCTTGTAAAATATCATTGAGACAATTTAAGACTTATGTTTGAGATGTGTCCATAGTTGAGCATCTTTTTAAACATTAAGAAGTGTGTTTTTGCTAAACCCTTTGGGACTTTTTTGGAACATATTATCTGTAAAGAAGGTTTGTTAGTAGATGCTAAGGTTGTTATTTTTGTCTTAGAGGAACCTACTAACCAGAGTGAGGTACATGGATTCTTGGGGCACACAAGTTATTACGAGAATTTTATCAAATGTTATGCTAGGATTACCACACCCTTGGAAGAATTGTTAAAGAGTAAGGTAAAGTTCCATTGGGGTGAGGTGCAACAAAACACATTTGAGACATTGAAGGAAAGGATTAATTTTGCACCTATTTCATGCTTTCCTTCATGGACAAAACCATTCCATGTACATGTGGATGCCTCTAGCATGGCCATTAACATAGTGTTATCCCAATCTCGAGAAGGTATTGTTGATCATCGTATTTTATTTGCAAGAAGGAAGTTGACACCAGCTGAGAATAATTATACAACTATAGCTCGCGAAGTGTTATCCATGATTTATGCGTTGCATAAGTTTCGATAATACTTGCTGGAAACTCCTTTTATCTTCTATACATATCATATGGCACTTAAGTACTTGGTGATTAAGACCATTTTGCAGGGGTGCATATGTTATTGGATTTTGTTGTTTCACCAATTTGATTTTACATTTGTAGTAAAGCTAGGCAAGATTAACTCGGGACTAGATCATATGTCAAGAATTAAATCTAGTGAGGATGTGTAGAGTATTGAGGAGATAATTTTGGGTGCAAAGTTGTTCAGATTGAACAATGCACCCTCTGACTTAGAAGATATTGTTGTGTTTTTACGTACTAGTGTGATGCATGAAGGGATGAAGAGCTTAAAAAATAAATAACTTGCTAAACGAGTCACATCCTATATGTTAATTACTGGGGAATTATACAAATTAGGCTGAGATGAGGTTTTGCACTGGTGTGTACTGGAGCATGAGTGTACTACCATTATGGAGGAAGATCGTGGTGGAATTATAGGTGGACATTATGCAAGAAATTCCACCACGCGTAATATTTTATTGGTATCTCTGTGGTGGGAAAAAATTTATAAGGATTGCATTGAATATTATAAGTCATGTGACCACTGTCATCCCCTTGGAAAGCCTAGGCATAGAGATGAAATGACTTTGAGGCTTATTGCTAGTACAAAACCTTTGGAAAAGTGGGAAATTTACTTTGTGGGTCCTATTTCTCCACCCTCTCTCAGGATTGGGTCACTCTACATTATAACTTGTAAAAATTATCTTACAAGGTGGGTGGAATCGGCTCCTACAAAGGATTACATGGAAGCTATAACATCAAGGTTTCTATGAAAGAACATAATCAACATGTATGGATTTCCACTAAGTCTGAAAAGTGATAAGGGCACTCATTTTCTTAATGAGACCATCAGGATACTATTGGTAGAATTTATGGTAGCACACCATAAAATAACACCCTATCACCCATGGGCCAATAACATTGCTAAGGAATTTAAAAAGATATTGGGACATACATTGATGAAGATTTGTGATGTTAGAAGGAATGAATGGGATGATAAAGTATTTTTTGTAGTTTAGGCATACAAGATAACCTACAAGAGGTTGAATAAGGCCACACCCTTTTAGTTGGTGTTTGGCATAGAGGTTGTTTTACCAGTGGAATTCATGTTACCCTCTTTGTGTATTGCATACGCATAACGTATGGATGATGAAAAATCATTAGAAGAGCACATTGATAAATTAATGCAATTATATGAAAGGAATGTCATTTATAGATGGAGTCAAAAGACATAGCAGGCCAGGAAAAAGGCATGGCATGATAGGAATATTAAAAATAAACAGATTGAAGTTAGGAAGATGTTACTTCTATATGATTCAAATTTTTTGCGCCACCCTAGAAAGTTCCAAGTGCATTGGCTAGGACTGTATGTTGTGAATTACATACTTGACTCAGATGCTTACTATTTATAGGCATTGGATGGGACACGATTTCTCAGTTACTTTAATGGGAGTAGGTAGAATCCCTACTATAAATAAGTCTTCTTGGTGTTCATAATAAGGTAGTATTTCCATTAGATTATATTTATTTTATTACATTCCTTTATATGTGTTTCATTTCATCGTCATTATGCTTTATCAATTTAGTTTGGTGTTTTATTATATTAAGCGCACTTGAGATGAAATGCCTTTGAGGCTTATTGCTAGTGCAGAACCTTTGGAAAAGTGGAAAATTTACTTTTTGGGTACTATTTCCCCACCCGCTTGTAGGACTGATTCACTCTACATTATAACTTGTACAAATTATCTTACAAGGTGAGTAGAAGAGGCACCTATAAAGGATTACATGAAAGATATAGCAATAAGGTTTGTGTGGGAGAACATAATCAGCATGTATGGATTTTAGCTAAGTTTGACAAGTGATAGGGGCACTCATTTTCTTAATGAGACCATCAAGATACTATTGGTATAATTTATGGTAGCCCACCCTAAAATAACACCCTATCACCACAGACCAATGGCATTGATAAGGCATTTAACAAGATATTGGGACATACATTGACAAAGATTTGTGACGTTAGAAGGAAGGACTAGGATGATAAAGTATCTGATGTAGTTTAGGCATATAGGATAACCTACAAGAGGTTGAATAATGCCACACCCTTTTAGTTGGTTTTTTGGTGCGGAGGTTTTTTTACTAGTGGAATTCATGTTACCCTCTTTTCGTATTGCGCACACAGGAGGTATGGATGATGAAAAATCATTAGAAGAGCGCATTGATAAATTTTTGTAATTGGATGAAAGGCACACCATTTCTAGATGGATTTAAAAGACAAAGAAGGCTAGGAAAAAGGCATGGCATGATAGGTATATTTAAAATAAATAGATTGAAGTTAGGAAGATGGTACTTCTGTATGATTCAAAGTTTTTGTGCCACCCTAGAAAGTTCCAAGTGTATTGGTTGGGACTGTATGTTGCGACTTACATACTTGACTTAGATGATTACCAGTTATAGGTGCTAGATGGGACACAGTTTCCCAGTTACTTTAATGGGAGTAGGCAAAAGCCCTACTATATATAAGTCTTCTTAGTGTTCATAATAAGGTAGTATTGCTATTATATTAGATTTATTTTATTGCATTCCTTTATATGTGTTTCATTCCATCTTTGTTATTCTTTGTCAATTTAGTTGAGTGTTTTATTATAATAAGTGCACTTATGCACCATAAGCTAATTACTATCTATTAAATTCATGCATAGAGGACTACACATAGTTTTAGTGTGGGGTGGATTATATACAGGATAAATGGGTCAAGATTTAATTTTCTCTGGAAGATGGTTATGCATAGAGAAATATTGTGCAGGTGCTTGAAGTAAGGGTGTGGATACAGAAAAATTCCTCATGCATAAAGACCATGTGAGGATGAATGGACACATAGTGTAATGCAAGGTAGGCTTCAACATGGGAAACTACTTGGTTTGAGGCACATTGGATGAGCACTTTGGCGTATAAAGATACGTTTTAGGTAATAAAAATCTGACTAGTAGTGGGTGCGCTAGAAGGTTATGACTGGGGAACACAAAACAAAATGTGGAAAAGGAATGAAAATGCCATACAATGTTGAGTATAGTGGTAGGTGGAGAGAAATAAATGAAAAAAAATTTGTAAAGGCTATAAAAGGTGGGTTTTTGAAGTCATTTTTACCTTGCGATTGTGAAGAAAAATCATTTGAGTGAGTTGAAGAATGAGTTAACGAGTGAGTTGCATGAGAAAGTGTGAAATAACTATGATAAATGATTGAACCAGACATATTTATGCATGGGATTGATTGGCACTTGATTGAAGATAGTGTTTGAGTGAAGAAAAGGCATGTCTAGAGACAAATCTAAGAGTTAGGGTTTAGAGAAGAGCTAAGGCACATAAGTTTTAATCTAGGGCACACAAGTTAGAGTCACAGATCTCAAATCAGCTATAAGAACACTCTTTTATATGATCATAATGGAACCTAAGCCAGCACTTGGAGTTACTAAAAGGGTTAAGAAGTAGAATGAAGTAGAAATAGAGGTGGAAGATGCCCCCAAAAGTTGAATTTATGAGATACAGTATTTAGAAGTTATGTACATGGGATGTGACTGGGAGTCACACATAAGGGAAATTAAAGTGAGTGACTATAATCATAGGACTAAAGACAATAAAGATGAATTGGACAACCTGTTGGTGGTAAAAAAAACGTTGTGAATAGAAAATTACATGGTTATTTATGACGATGCAGGTTAGAAACTATTGTCACAAGTGAGAGTTTTACAGCTCTATTATCTCCCATACTTTGGAAAACTAGAAAAAATTTACTAGTGGCTAATGATTCAAGTCCATGAGGACTTCTTTTATTTTTTCAGGTGGTAGATGAGACTTACCGCACCCTTGATTGGGAGGTTAACAGGGTTGAGAAGCTCCGGCGCCAAGGTCAACAGTGATCTTATTGGCAAGGAAGGAATAAAGGAACCTAGGAAAGTGTTATCTTATGTTAAGGAAGGGTGTGGAATGGATATTTGTAAGTTGTAGAAATACCCTATTATTTAGGTGGTAGTACACCTCCTCACCAAGCTGAATAATCAAAAGTGTTGGTCACAAGTGAACAAGATGTGGTTGCATGTTGCTAAGAAAATGACAGAAGGTGTCATGTACAATTTATCTAACTTCATTGCTGAGACTATAATCACATAGGAACATGAAGAAGATAAGATAGGTTTTGGTGCTATCCTCTTGTCCATTGTGTTTGTAGAGATTGGGGTGCCCAATGGTCTGAAAGATAATATGTGGCAATACCGTGTAGAGAAGAAGTCCCTAACAGATAGATTTACAAAGTAAACATGTGATGGATCCATGAGTGGACCCTATAAGAAAATGACATAACTTTAGTATGAGAATTTGTGTGATGCATTTGAATATGAGTGGAGGATACCCAAGGATATACCTTTTGTATTAGACAAGTAGGCTTAATTTTCTGTTTACCATCATTTTTGCATAGGGAATTCTGAAATGAAGGATGGAAAGTGGGATCCTTGGTGTAATCTCCCATATGACTTCACTGTGTACTATTTCTAGGCATTAATACACAGGTTTTCTAATGTGTTCAAGCTAATTTTTAATGCATACAAATTTGATTGTGACTATCATACACTCAGAAAGACATATGTCTACCCAAGTAAGTTTGCTTATATTGAGAAGTTGATTTGAGATGATATTAATATCAAGGCTATGAGTTTGGAAATTGGTAATTATGGAGTGGATCTGGTATACATATATCTTAAGCCTATGTTGGAGAATGGAGAATATGTTGAAAATGAATTCAATCTCCCTTATTCACCCTAGGGGAAAAATACTATGGGCGCGTTGTAGGAGGAGGATTCTACTTTTCCCCATAATAATGAAGAATAAGAAGAAGAAGAATTGAAGGAAGACAGTGGTGGATTGAAGCATGGAAAAAGAAAGAAACCTATTGTAGGAGTAAAAATAATGTGTGACCCTACTCCTCTGGGAAAATAAGAAGGTGAGGAAGAAGTGGTGGAAACTGGTGCAGTAGGGATAGATATAGAATAGGGCACTAAGGACCAGATATATAGGAGAGTATTAAGGAGAACAAAGACTCAACGTTTAGGGCAATCACATCCACCAAGGAGGTTGCCTAGAAAATCCCCTATGAAATTAGAATTAGAGAAGAAGATAAGGCATAAGTACATTCCCACTTGGGATAGTGAGGGTGATAAATCTAAGGAGTGCCTGCGGAATACTCCCTTTAACACTGAGGAGGTTGAGAAACCTAAGGAATAATAATTGAGACATGATGTAGGAGGTTCAGAAGAAAAATAAGTGGGGGATGACATTTTTAATGCAGAGAAGAGTGAAGATAAGGGTGAACCATCTAGTGTGCCTACTACTACATAAACAGGTGAAGGACTAGTGCTTGATGTGGGCATGAACATTCCAAAAGGTAATCAATCTGGTAAGGAGAAGGATGGAGAAGAAAATGAAACTCCTATAATAGGTTATGTCAATGACCCTGCCAAGATCATACGTTCTAGGTTCCAAAGTACCTTAGAACCTAAGGAACTTTATGGCTGGGAATTTATGGATTCTAATATGGCGACCATGCGCACCCATAAATAATTTTCATGGAGTATGCAGACTCACATTGATGAGCATGAATTTGATGTATGAAAATAATCATGTGTGTCATGAAGAATGAATAAATCACCACATTCACACCTTGTAATAGTCAAGCCGACTCAAATGTCAGATGAGCAGGTGAGTAATACATTGAAAAAGGTATCTGTAAAAGTTGTGTGTAGAAACATAGATAAAGTGGAAACTATATGTGCTTTGTTAGAAGATAAAAAAGATAAAGAGACACAAATTAAGTGCATGAAAAAGGAAAAGGAGACAACTGAGGTGAAAGCATGAGCAATACTTAGTAATCCAAAGTATATAGGCGATGAAATTTTGAAGGAAAGGCGGCATCTAGGAGAGAAAGTGACGGAGAGGTTTCCATATTTTATGCATTAATTGTGCACACTAGTCCATATGGTGATGGATGAAAGTAAAATAAGGATGTTGAAACAAAAGCATGTTATGGCATAGGTAGAAAAGGAAAAGGTAACCATCACATGTGAGATTAGTGGGTATGAGTCTATAATGCATGCATTGAAAGATGTGTTGAAAAAAGTAGATTTAGGGTTAAACATTTGCACATAACCTAAGATAATAATAAAAATAAGGTACTTGTAGAAAGATGAGACACTTGGGTGTGAGGAGAGGCTCACTTTAGTAGTGTAAAATCACAACGCACTTATAACATCCCAAGAAGCTCACAAGGAGAAGATCAAGGAAATTGGGAAACTCGTTACGTGAAATATGGATGTGATGGAAGGGATGGTCTCAGGTATGGTGAGAGTCCTTAGAGTATTACAGAATGAGGGTGATAAAATGAACCTAGATGAGATGGATGGGGTACTCATAAACATCCCTGATAAAACAAATAAGGTGCTTAGTGATTGGAATGAGTTAGAAGCAGAAATTAAAAGTACATATCCAGAGTTGATTTTTCCTTTACAAGGGTAGTGTGCTAATGTATTATTTCATTCTTTATGTATAATTATTCTTTTTTTCCTTATTATTTATTCATGAAGATATAATTCATGGTTATCCATTTTCGGGGGCATAAGTGAAGCAAGTGTGGGGTAATGTTGGGCTGATGAATTACAACCTAAGTACTGAAGGTGCATAAGGATTGGGTGTGCGGACATGGGGCACATGGGAGCGTGTGGAAGTGTCGTAGAAAAGGGCATGCCTAGAAATATATGACTTTAGGACTTAGTTGTTTTGTTTACCACGGGCTAAAAATAGGATTGACTATTGAGCATGCAAAGGTTTGAAGACTTGGAGACTAAGAAAAGTCTATTTTGGACAAGTGGGAGATCAAGAGACATGTATAGTTTTTGGGATAATAATAGGATTAGATCTATAGTTATTATTAGATAAACTATTATTAGTGAGATTGCATACTTTTGTATTTATCTTGTAGTGGTGCATGGCTATTCTTAGCATGCAACCTATTTTGAGGATGCTTAGGTGGTGAAGGGAAAGTCCCCACTCCTATAAATATGTATTGATTTTCATGGTTTAAGAGACTCATGATTAATTTAAGGTTATGTTATTGATTTATGAGCACAAATGACTATGATGATATTCTTATGTATGTATTTGGCTTCTGTGTTTTACAGTAATTAATAAAATGGTTATTTTTGGTTCGATAATGGTTGTTGATGTTAATATGGATGGATCTTGTATGGTGAATATGATATTACTTCTTGTCTGATTCTTTATGAACTATGGTTAAGATCTAGATATGTTTATGGTTTTTCCTTGCATTGTTATTATGGATATGGAATATATCTATATATGTGTTAATCATGCTAACTCCTTGACAGAGCTATCATAAAAGAGGGACTTAGTACCCTTACGTGTTTTTGGTGAGAACTTAGTTTTGGCTAAGTGATGCTCCAGCGTGTGATGGGTTGTTTGGTAAAATAAAAGACTCCAATTTCTATATTGAGTTATAATGAATTAGTAATGTATCTAATTTATCGATGTAAGGAACTTGGTTAGTATCTTTAGATCATTTTATCTTAGTTTACATGTTTGTTAAAAATGATACTTGATTTATTACCATTAAACCAAGTAAGTTGATGTTCAATTATTTTGTAATGAAACAACAAGGAAGAGAGTTGTGTAATCCATGTTAGTTATATGAACTGACCATGTACATTATTATTTCTATCTTATAGACAACATGATGGATTAGTTTTTATGAGGATCTAATTGGACTGATTACATGCATGCTTGTTATTTGATAAGTTGTTTATCTAATTATAAACATTGATTTAAGGTACGTCCATATCTGGATTATGTAATTATTATTAAGAGAAATATGATTTCACGAAGTTGTAAATGTTAGTTGGCCAATTGTATCATTCTGAAAATATTGTAATAATTTTTGAATAAGGAATGATCCTTAATGATTTCATTAAATACTTTAATTGTTGACCATATCTTATGAGTTGTAATAATGATTATGATTTTTTCAACAACAAATCGTACTTTGATATTTTTTATGAAAATTATACTTGATCAAATAATTGTACTTTATGATAGTAATTAATTTCAATTATTACAATTATATCAGTGACATCATCATTAAAATATTTAATTAAAGGAGTTAAACAAATAGCGTTGTTTTGGACAACGATAAAGAGTTGTGAAATAAATACATTTCTTTAACTCAAACGTAAAGAGACTAATTAAATAATTAAGTTATTATTTAGTACAAATTAAATAGTTTGTGGATAAATAGTTGTACCTTTATGACAACAACTTGTTTAACAACATATTAATTTCAAAGTATAAAAGTAAAATACCTTTAATGAGTTATTAATATGAAATGTGAATGACGCATTTCGGTTATTGTTGATACTAAAACTTTTTCAAATGTTTAAAACAATATATATCTTATAAAACGGGTACTTAATAACAAATATCATTAAGGTGGATTCACAACATTATCTAATCAAGGATTGGATTGATTTTCTAAACTTAACAAATTGGTTAAGCTACATCTAGTCCTAACAATGAGAGTCGTAAAGAAACACTCCAATTTTGGACACTTCAAACAATAGTAACTAGTAACTTACTAATATATTTTTGATAACGTATACCTCGAATTTAACTCTAAACAATGAAAACTATCTTGATTGTCTTGTGTATTAAGTAAGTATGAACTCTAAGTCCCACACTTCAGATTGATCTTACTCTAATCATACCATATTAAGATGAGTATGGGTAGGGTAATAATTACTTAATGATAAGATTAATTAAGTGATCATTATCCTTCACATAGGGGTCTGTAACTGGAACTATTAACATACATTCAGGTTGAAAGGTGAGACTTAGAATTTAGGCCTTCTTAATATGTGAACTTAAATATGTTTAAATAACGATATGTGATCCAAATAAATGTGAAGATATGACTGTGTGGTGATGGGAAAAGTTTCATTGGGCTTATGTGTGGTTAGGAAACTAAGAATGTAAATCATAGCTTAAAATATTTGGCCTAAGTAGTATACTGGTTGAATACACTTTCAGTTCACAGAGTTCAAATACAATGGTGTGAGATTCTAGATGAAGATTAGTTAAATAATTTTTAGGTTGACACTTGAATATCCATCAATTCTAAAACCTAGATGAATAGGTTAACCAATTACATACATGTTATGTAAACTCAGTTAGAGTGATGATAAACGGGATCAGGTATATCTAATTGACCTTTACAGTTACACATGGTTATGATGTTATTAGATAGATTGTAAACTATATATCTTGTTGGATTATTATTATTTTCATTTAAAATCATTAAAGACATTAAATGGGGTTAAGGGGTGTGTTTAAAAATTAAAAAATCCTCAATTTCGAGTTATTATAACATGGGTGTTACATTTTAGTATCAGAGTTGAAGTTTTATATCTCTTGGACACAATGGGTACTAACACTAACACTAATTTTAATTCTTGTATAACATAACATAATGGTTTAGACAAGAGGTAATGTTTTGAACAGCTAACTTGTTGAGGATGACACAACAACAACACATAAATTAGATGATATACTTGTTTTCATGCAAGAATCTTGCAATCACATTGGTGTTATGGAACAAAGAATTTTGGTTGAGGATGATGAAAGTGTGCAGCCTCAGAGACCACCAAATTTAGTGGATCCTAATGCTACTACTAATAATGTGAACACAGATGATCATAATACTGTAAATCATAATGAAAATGTTGCGAATAACAATGTTAATGTTGTAGATCCTATCTAACTAGATCTAAAACAAACTAAAAATAAAAGGTCACATTTGGAAATAGGGTTGTCAAATGATATTAAGCTTATCAGTCCCCCAAAATTTTATGGGACAACTCTAGGTGGTATAGTTGAGAATTGGCTCAACGAGATGGAGAAATATTTCATGATTAAGAACTTTTCTAAAGAAACTAAAGGAACTTGGGGTGTGTGTCATCTCTCAAATGATACTTCCTTGTGGAGGGATAGATGGAAGGTAGAAATGGGGGTTTATGTAGCTAACGTCACCTGGGACCAGTTCAAGTTCTATTTTAGACAACACTGGTTTCCATAACTATACTATGACAAAAATATGTCATAATTTCGGACCTTAGTATATAATAATTTGACTGTAATAAAGTACTGGGGAAAGTTTACTATATTGTTGAAATATTTTCCTGAGTACTAGAATGATGAGAAGTTATGCATAAGAAATTTCATCATGGGACTTAATCCCATCATAGGTGACGAATTAGGTGTACATGGTCCTTCAACCATAGAGGTAATTTTTGAGAAATCCATCTGTCGAGAGAAAGCAGTGTAGGTTATATTTTCTCACCGTGATGAGAAAAGGAACAAGAATTTTAACTCACCATCATGGATTACACCAAATAATACTTGGCGGAAGAAGGTGGGAAATAAAGAGAAAAATGGGAATAAATTTATAGTAGCTATCCTACTGTAAATCATAATAAAAATGGCCAAAATAGTGCAACAGTCAATGAAAATAAAAATAAAAGGAAAGGGCCATTTTATGGATGCTTTAAGTGTGGTATTGATCACTACGTAAACAATTATCCATTGAGAAATAAATATAAGAACCAATAGTAGAGAATTCATGCTACAGTGGTAAATAGGTATGATGAAAATCAAGCCACGCCTATTGAAGTACTAGGTAAGTTATACACATTACCCGTAACTATTATTTTTTATACTGGTGGTACTGAATGTTTTATTTAAAATAAGTAAAGAAATGATAACCAGATCATACCAAGCCAAGAACACAGATGCTAATCAAACACCACAATCAATAAGATGAAAGCAATTTACCAGAATAACTTTACATAAAACCTTTGCAAAAAAATGAGTAGCAATATCATATATTATTATGGAACTCAATGCAATACATTGAGAATGGGCCTTGCTTAAATAGGCAAGGTCATAGATCAATCCATAAATCAAGGAAATAACTAGTCATCAAAGAACTAGTCAAGACCATAGATTTAGGAGAGAACTAGACATCAAGGATCTAGTCAATACCATAGATCAAGGAAAGAACTAGTCAATACTATAGATCAAGGAAAAACTTATACCTAATAACTAGATAATATCTCCTAATATCTAAATAAGATAAAAGAAATATCCACACACATAAGTGGGTGAGGATAAATACAATAAAGGTAAAAAAAGTACCTAGGTGAACATGAGCTAAGGTAAATACCTACTCTAATAATAAGTTCACTAAAAAAATTAAAAAGAGAAGTTGGATACATGAAGAACTCATGGAATGTGTAATATTGGAACAACATAGTTTTTCATGTATTTTTTCATTCCCTTCTGGAAGTATTGTTGTTTTATATCAGTAAGCATATTTTTCACTCCTAGATGTCCTAAGTAAGGAGCATCATAGAATTATTTCATGAATTTTATCATTAAGTCATTTCCCGAAGGTACATAGACTCTACTTTCATATTTCAATATTACTTCATTGTAAAATTTAAATCCTTTGTACCTTTTATCATTAGGATATTTTGTTAACACAACATTAACATGTTTATAGTATGAATCAGTTAACAATTGTTTGTTTACCTCATCCTTCAATTGAGTCCTAATGGTCACAATCACGAAAACATGCTTCCGAAGACTTAGTGCATATGCCACTCTATTATTCTTTCCTTTTATGTAACTTATATCAAAATTATACCATGATAAAAATTAAAGCCACCTACATCGTATTACATTTAGGTTAGGCCACATGAAGATATAACTAAGCCCTAAGTGGCCTATTTTTAGTTCAAAATGTTTTCCTAACAGGTAATGCCTCCAAAATTATAATGCATGAACTATGGTAGCAATCTCTAAATCATGGATAACATAGTTTATCTCATGTAACTTCAATTTTTCGCTCTCATATGCAATCACATGGTCATTTTGCATAATTATTCCACCCAAAATTTCACTAGAGGCATTAGTTACCAAGGTAAAGCTTCCATTAGGGTCTGATAACCTTTAAAATAGGTGTTGTAGTGAATATATCTTTCGAAAAATTAAATGCATTTTTTCATTTATTAGACCAAACAAATTTCTTATCTTTTTTTGTAGTGAAGTTATTGGAGCAACAACTCAAGAGAAGTATTTTAAAAATATTCTGTAGTAACCAACCAACCCCATGAAGCTTCTAACTTCATGGACATTCTCAGGAGCTGGCCATTCTATTATGGCCTTGATTTTAGATGGATCTAATTATATTCCTTCCTTATTTATTATGTGACAGAGGTATTACACATCATTCTTCTAGGAGGAATACTTTTAAATTTTTCCATACAATTTCCTTTTTCTAAGTATGTCCAACACTATTCTCAAGTTCTCATTATGTTCTTCCATGTTTTTAAAATAGATCAGTATATCATCTAAGGAAACCGACAAAAACTTATCTAGGTATTATTGAAAAATGTTATTGATTAAATTCGTGAATCCAATAGGTGCATTCATGATTCCAAATGATAATATTGTGAACTCATAGTGACCATACCTTTTCCTAAAAGCATTGTTATATATGCCCTCCTATTTTATTCTCGTTTTATGGTAACATGATATTAAATCAATCTTGAAATATACTAATGCATCTCACATCTGATCAAAGTGACCATCTATCATTGCAAAAGGATATCTATTCTTGATTGTGGCTTTGTTAAGCATGTGGTAGTCAATACATAACCTTAATGTGTCATTTCTATTTTTGACATTAATGATCAGTGCTCCCCAAGGAGACACACTCAGTCTTATCAATCCTTTGGATAAAAAATCATGCAATTATGCCTTAAGATCCATTGGGTTAGTTGTAGTCATACGGTAAAGAGTCTTAGAAATAGTTTTTTTTCTCGACTTGATATTAATTTTGAAGTCAAATTCATGCCTTAGAGGAATTCTAGGTAACTCCTCCAGAAAGACATTGATGTAATCTTTTAGAAACATATATTCTTTCAAGGAACTATTACTTTCCTCACTGAAATATGATATTTTTATTAAGTAAAGAATGTGGCCTTTATTCTTAGATTGTTTGAGATACATTGCAGAAATCTTCCTTACCTTAATATTTATTTTTATGCCTTGAATGACTATTGTTTTCTACAAGTCATCCAAGCATTTGATTTTCTTTTCAAACAAGTTCACACCTATTAAAACATCATATGAACGTAAAAGAGCTACATACATATCTAATTATGTGGAAAAACTAGGCAAATCGAATGTTGTGTCAAACAAACATTATTTTACTGTGTGGACACTATTGTTCCCATATTACACAGTCCATTATTTCTTCATATAACTAGCTTTTCTTTTTAATTTTTTAGCTAACCTATTTGAAATGAAACATTCAGTAGTACCAGTATCAAAAATAATAGTTAAAAGTATTCCATATAACTTACCCAATACTTCAATATGTATGGCTTTCTTTTCTACTTGTCGATTTACTAGTGCATCATGAATTATTTTCTATAGGTTGTTCTCTTTAATCCTCAAAGGGTAATTGTTTTCGTAGTGATCACCACCACACTTAAAGAACCCAGTGAATGTTCCTTTTCTTTTAGTTTTGTTTTCACTAGCCGCTATACTATTTTGACCAGTTTTCTTAAAATTTATAGCAGGATTTGTTGACGAACCTTTCTTTCCATTTTTGGCCTTATTTCCAACATTTTTCCAATAATTTTTTCTTGGTGCTAGTGGTGATGGTGAACTGAAATTCTTATTTTTTTCCTCAAATCTCTAAGAAAATATACTTTGCATCTTCTACTCTTGGCGGATGGCCTTTTCAAATACCGCTTCCATGTTTGAAGGACCATGTACATCCACTTCCCCACCTATGATGGGATTAATTCCGATGATGAAATTTTGTATACATAAATTCTCATTAGTCTGGTACTGAAGAACATATTTCAGTAGTTTTGTAAATTTTTCCTAGTTATTTTGTTACCATCATCTTACCTTATACCAAGGTTTGGAATTCAGACATCTTCTAGTTATAATACAGTTGTGGTAACCAACACTATCTAAAATAGAGTTTGAATTGATTCCAAGTTATGATGGTTGTAATAACCCCAAATTATACCTTTAGCTATCCCACCATGAGGAAGCCTCATTTGAGAGCTGATAACACCCCAAAAAACCTTAGTTTCTTCATAAAAGTTCTTAATTGCAAAAAAATTCTCCATCGCATTGAGCCATTTCTCAGTTCCATCACATAAAGATGTCTTGTCAAATTTAGGTGGACTGATACATTTAATGTCATTTGATAGTTCTTCTTCCAAACATGCTCTTTTCTTCAGGTTGGTTAGGATTTGCATCATTAGGATCTTCTGTGTTAGCATTCACAATGTTAACATTCTGATTTGTAACATTAACATTCCAATTTGTAACATTACTATTCTGATTTGTAGCATTAGGCTACCCATGAGATTGGGAATTTCCACCACTATCAATACTACTATCTTTAGCCAATATTTTTTATTCAAGGATAACTATTCAATTGTGAGTTTCTCACATGACAACAAGTATCTTGCCAATATTTTTTATTCAAGGATAACTATTCAATTGGTTGTTTGCAACATTGCCTCATGTCCTAACCATTTTGTGTTAGATAAGAATAAAATTTAGTGTTATCCTAAGGACCCATTATATTCAAGAGTTGTAAACCTTCATCTATGATACCAAAATGTAAGACCCATGTTATAATAACTCCAAATTAAGGGAACATTATTTTCTTTTAATAAAAAACCCCTTAATCCCATTAAATAACTTCAATGATTTTAACTAGCTGAAATTATAATCCAGTAAGAAATATAGTTTACAATCCACATGATAAAAAATAACCATGTGTAGTTGTAAAGGTCAATTAGATCTACCTAATCCTCTTTATCATCACTCTATTTGAGTCTACATAACTTGTATGCAACTGGTTAACCTTTTCATTTAGGTATGAGAACTGATATAATTATTAAGTGTCTATGTTAAAATAAGTAACCAAGTTTCAACTATCATCTCACACTGTTAGATTGGAACTTGGTGAACTGACATTACATTCAGATAGTACACTACTTAGGAAAATTTTTTCAAGCTATGCTTTGCATGCTTGGTTTTGTGACTACACATAAGCCAAATGAAACTTGTTCCATCAATGCACAGTCATCTCTACACCGTTATACTGATCATGTATCGTTAATTAAAAGTTTAAGTTCTTTTTATTAAGAAGGTATAAAATATAGGTCTCACCTCTCGACTCAAGAGTACGTTATCAGTCCCAGCTTAAGACCCCTATGGGAAAGATAGTAATTAACTAATGAATTTCATCACTATATAATTATTACCCTTCCTGTATCCATCATAAGATGGTATGGATAAAGAATGATAAAATAGATAGGAGGGACTTAGAGTACATGCTTTCATTGTACATGTTGTTTTATTACAAGGTATAATTCATTGTTTAAAGACTAAGTCAAGTTATAATTTTAACGAAAAGATCTATAATAATGTACTAGTTACTATCGAATGAAGTGTCTTAATTTAGTAGTGTCGCTTTACAATTTTTGTTGCTAGGACTAGGTTTAGTTTAAGCATGTATTTATAAATTGATAATGATCCAATCCCATTTAGATTGTATCTTAATTTCACCAAATTATTAACTATCGCTAAGAATTTCTCTAAAAAAGAGATATAATACTTTGAAGTAATAAGATAAGTTTTAGATTAATGATAATCGTAAATGTATCATTCACATATAATATTACCATTTAATTCATAGTTAAAGGTATAACACTTATGCATTTATGACATCATTATGTCATTTATACAAGGTATTTTTGTAAGGGCACAACTTTCATCAATGTACTTTTAGAATTGTGCTACATAATGAATTAATTATTTAATTAATCTCTTTCTAACTGAGTTAAAGGAAATGTCATTATTTCATAACTTCATGTCATTGTACATAACAATGTTATTTATTTAACTTATTAAATTTTATCCATTAGTGATGATGTCGTAAGTACTATTGTAATAATTCCCATTCAATAATTAAGAGTAACAATTTTCGTAAAGTACAATTATATAATTCAAGTACAATTTTATAATCAATTTTAAAGTGCATGTCGTCATTAAAAACAACGTGGATCATTAATACATCTCATAAGAGGTATTCAAGTAATAAATCTATTTATTAAAACTCATTAAGGATAAATCCTTATTATTTTATAAAATATTACAATAATATCATATTAATACATTTAGGCTAATTACCTTATGATATTATACGAACTTATGTTTCAATTTTTAATAAACACAATAATCCATAATATGGATGCTCAGCATAAAAAATATTTGAAATAAGATAAACAAAGTCATCGTATGAAGAACATGCATGGAATCAATCTGATTAGAGCCTCATAATAATTATTCCATCCTAAAATTTGTATGATAAAATAAAAGAATATACATGGTCAGCTTATCAAACTATAATGGATTAACAACTCTCAATCAAGATGTTTCATTATGAAATAATTGAACATTCAAGGTTTTAGTTAAAATATAACTTAAATAAAACAAGTGTCATATTAAATAAACATATCAGTTGTAATGAAGTGATATAATAATGTATAAATTAAATTAATTTCATCAATTAAATACCCCTTTTAGAATTAATTATATAAATTTTATTCCTTAAGTTGCATTCCCACCTCTTAGAATAAAATAATTTAATTCTATTATGACTTTGGAATTAATTAAATTAATTCTTACACCCCCTTTGCTAATATAATTAAACATTCAATTAAATAAATGGTTAATTATTCCCTCACAATTAAATACTAATTAATTTAGTTATTTAATTAAATTCCTTTTATCCACTCATGCTCCACTTCACTCCACTTCCAGAAGCCTACAAAGGTGGGGGAAGAAATAATGTACATGTAACCACTTCTTGGATGAATTCAAAGGTAATGATTTCCCCTGCAAAGCTACAACTATACAAGCATGGTCATCTTACTATTTTAGGTAATTGTAATTATTACCTATGGAGCTAATTCAAACCAAGATCCACTTCTCATGGCCTCACCCTCAGCTATAAAAGCTAGCCATTTCCTTTAAAAATCCATCCTTGGAGATTTGAGAAAATTACATCCAATTGTTGTTAATTTTTTTCCCGTATCCTTGTGAAAAATACCTGTAGCATTTGCATCCCCATTCTGAGATTGAATCAATAGCACCCACAAATCATAATTATCAAGATCAACACAAGTCTAAGCACTTCAACAGTTTGATTTGAGGTTTGCAAGATCATTGCAGTGAAGGTATAATTAGTTGTTTACTTATTTGTCTTCATTTATCTGTGATTTTCATTGTTTAATTTTGGCACGCTCGGTATGACCCCCACATTATTTTTCTCATTTATTTTATCATTTCATGATTTAACTTTGTCTGTGTGTTTATTGTCTTCATTTAATCTTGTTATCAAAATTTTATGTTCTCAAGTGAATTACAGAAGCTAAAAAACTAAAAAAAAAGTTGTCAGGCCATCTTTCCTTGCACTTTTATAAGTGATCTTGGAAATTATAAATGTGAGTCTCATTTTTCAAGTATTTTTTTAAGGAATTAACCTTTTTCTTTTATTAATCAAAGTGATTTTCGCACATATGATCTTTCCTCGCACTTTTTAAGTGATCTTGGAAATCAGAAACGTGGGTTTAATTTTTTCGTCTTGTCCTCTACCTACCTCAGGAAAATATTATAATCTTCATTTGCATGAATATATATAAAGGAGGTTATTCTAAAACAAGTTAAAACTACTAATTGTATGTTTCCTTGTTTGTGTGCTAAAGCAAACACCTAATAATTTGTGTGCAGGGAATCTTTTTAATCAAGATAAAATGAACCATTCACATTGTATTTATAGGTGAGGTTGAGAAGGCTATTTCCCAACTGATATAACTATGGGAAGTGATTTGGCATAATCCATAAAACTCATTTGAGGACTGCCATAGGAACCCCAAAGTAGTCAGCACATTAACAGAACTAGCTGACAAAATAGGTACCTTTATCCTATCTAACTAGTACACCTTATGCGATTAAAGTCACAGATATCCTTAGTGGCGACCCTAGTGCGATTCATTTGAGAAAAATCTTTGCTCATTATTTCAAAGGGGGTAAATTAAATCCATCAACTAGCAATAGCAGCGCACTCGCTCGAGTATATTGCTAACACCTAGTTGAGAGAACCACTTAGGAAGCCACACACTATCTAATCCAATATAAGGTAGAAGCCAAAACATCCATAAAACAAAATTTTTGTTTTCACATTCTCTTTTCTCTCTTTTCATTTTCATGAATTGTGTTCTACACTTGTCTCTCATGTTCTCACTTTTATCTTGTTTTTTATCTCTCCCAAATACTCATTATTTGGGTGCATTCACATCTCTTTCACATTTCCCCTTATTTTGATCCACTTTTGTCTCATTTCCACCTCTTTGTAAATGAATCTAAGTCTTGATTTGTGGAAATATGTATTTACACTGTGATACTCACTTTATCATTGTCAAACACCTTTGTGATCACTTTGATCCTTCACCTTTCTAAGTCTTAAGATTGACATCACATTGTTAAGCTTCTAAACATTCAACCATCTCACGTCATCAAGTTGCACATTCACTTTACTCCCTTATCAACATCTAGCAATCCTTTCAATACTCTCTTTCAAATCATTCACTTTTCTTTGAATCGAGATCCTTAACCAATTACTCTCCGCTCGTCTCTCACATTCACTGTGTCAAGATTTGAGCTTTTCATTGTCCTCATTTCATCTCTATACTTTGACATTCACATTGTCATCATTTGAGTATTATCCCTCATTTGTGTCATCTACTCTCTTGACACCCATCTTATTAAGAGTTGTGCACTCTCGCCATCTTTCTCGTCTCCTCTCTTAACACTCATCTCGTTAAGAATTGAGATTTTTTGTCGTGATCTCTAAGTCTCCTCTTATAGCACTTATTTTGTCACAAGTTGAGCAATCCAACTTCTTTCACCTCTTTCCTCTTTACATTCACTTTGTAAAATATCGAACAACCTTTCCAGCCTTGTCATCTCTCTTATCACTTATTTTGTTAAGAGTCATCTGCCTAACGTTTCAATTCCCTCTTCCACCCTAACAAAACTTGTTTTGTTAAGTGTTGCAAAGTCACCCCCTTTCATTTCTCTTAATACTCATCTTGTTAAGGGTTAACATTGCGAGCCTCTTTGTCTCTCTTAACACTCCTTTTGTTAAAAGTTGACCACATCATCTTGTTAAGTCTCTTCTCTTAAAAACATCTATTTTAGATTTTTTGCAAACTAACCTTGTCAAATTCTCATTTCTTTTGCATTCACTTTGTCAAAAGTTTGGGCACATCACTTTCTCTTTAAAAGCTTCTTATCTTCGTCCATCTTAACATTCACATTTTCCTCTTTGTCCACCTTGACATTCACATTATTAAGGTTCAAATCTAACAATCTCTTCAAGACCCTCAACCATATTAGCATTCACATTGTTAAGGGTCGATTCTATCAAATATTTTCCACTCCTCATTTTTTACATTGATTTTGTACAAAATCAAGTAACCTTTTGTCATCACTAAGTCTCTTCCAATTTAACATTCACTTTGTTAAGGGTTGAGCAACTTTGTTTTTCAAACTCTTCCATATTTAGATTCACATTATAAAGAGATGAGTAGTCTAACAATATTTTCACACTTCCTCCATCTTAATATTCATGTTGTTAAGGGTCAAACCAATAAAATATTTCCAATCTCACTTCCAACGTAGCATTTACATTGCTAAGGGTCGCATCATTCAAGATTTTCACCTCTTCCATATTAGCATTCACTTTGCTAAGGGTTGAGTTATTTATTGCACCTTTCTTCACTCTCCCCCATTTTTCATTACAATGGTGGATTCAAATAACTCATCATTTTCTCGGGAATGGAAAATGATGAAAGACACCATTGCAGGTATGCAAAAACAACACAAAATAGTTTAACTTTGATGAATTGTGTACTTACCCTTTCGGCATGGACATCTTATGTACACCTTTTCCAAACTCTTTTGAGACACCCAAATTTAACAAATATAAGGGAAAAATTGATCCTAGAGGGCATATAAAATAATTTTTCATTGCATGCCACTAAGTGGCGTATAATGAGGTCTTTCTCTTATGCCTTTTTCCTAGAAATCTAGGAGGAAAATATTTAGATTGGTTTCTACACCTTCCAAAGGGATCTATCATCACCTTCATGGACCTCTCAAAGAAGTTCATTAAACACTTCTCTTTCAACCTTGACTCTAAAGTCACCTTGACTCAAAGAGACAATTCCTTCATTGTTAAGGGCTTAGTAAATCCTCATTATAAAGACCATGGGAATAATCACAATAACAATACTGATAATCACAACCACCTTAGCACTCATCACAATGGATCTTGCTACATCAACCACAACCGCAATGTCATCATTTTTGGTGTCACAGATAATCACAATGTGCCCAACATGCATGACCAATCAATCAAAAATCCAATTATACAACCTAGCAAAGACACCACTCCATGCAAAGTTAAACGATAATTTACACCCCTCAGAGAAATTCTCTCTAGTGTCTTTAAGCAACTAAAAGAGGCTAGGATGATAAAATATACACTTGCAAGACCTTGGGTTGAAGGATAAGCTAAGCCATATTGGTACATACCTCATGCATATTGTGATTTTCATCGCATATTGTGATAGGAAATAAGAGATAAAATATGTGGAATAATCCCTTACAGAATCGCAACAGTAGAAACTAATATGCAAAAAATATTACAAATCTCAAATAAAAGTACATAATAAATAACACAACACAAAGAGACAGTATTTAAAGTGGTTAACCCAATTTGGGCTATGTCCACCAAGAATCACTTGCTCAGATTTTATTACAAGCCTCCACTCTATCAATACAATACCCAGATCCGTTTGGAGCTATGCTCAACAAACTCTACAAAATTCACACCTGAATTCAAAGCACATATGCAATGCATTTGTTCATCTATGTATCATATGCATAAGACCATATAAATAGACAATTGCTTAAGTAGTTTGATACAAAACCGTGGGTATCAAAACCATGGGCAAAAAACCGTGGGTATCAAAACAATGGGTACCAAAAAACCATGGGCCCAAAAATAGCCCATAACAGTTACCCATTACCCATGGGTTAATAAACCACCCATGAAAATTTGCTTCAGGGGCTTTGCCCCTGATCCCCCATCGAGGGGAATTCACCCCCCTGAAACCCCTTGACCCACTCACTGGAAAGTGGGACCACCGTAAAAATATCCGAGTGTAACACATGGAAGGTGTACCAAACTCTAACATGAAAACATGCTCGATAAACATAACAATCTCCCACTTGGAGACTGATTTCCACTAAGCAAGCTTCTCAAATCTTCACTATCATCCGTGAAAGCCAACCAAAGCTAAACATAGCTTTAGTATATCCCTTGTGACCACCTTGGTCATCATGTCTGCAGGATTCTAACTAGTATGAATCTTCTCCAACTTCAACTTATCTTCTTCTAAAGTTGTCCTGATGAAGTTATATCTCAACTATATATGTTTCATCTTGGAGTGGAAAGTAGAGTTATTAGCTAGGTGTATAGCACTCTAACTATCACTATGCAGCTTACATTCCTCCTGTTTATGCCCCAACTCCTCAAGCAATTTTTGTAACCAAATCATCTCTTTGCTTGCCTCTGTGGCAGCAACATACTCAGCCTCCGTGGTTGACAAAGCCACCAGCTTTTGTAGTCGTGAAATCCAGCTCACTTCTATCCCACCTATAGTGTAAATATAACTTGTCGTGCTCCTCCTATTGTCTACATCTCCAGCCATGTCTGAATCTACATAACCACGTAAAGTGGTGTCTGATCCACTATAGCACAAAACTGTCCCCATGGTCCCTCTCAAATACCAAAGGATCCACTTTACTGCTTGCCAATGCTCTTTACCTAGATCACTCATAAATCTACTCACTACTCCCACTACATGGGAAATATGAGGCTTAGTGCACACCATAGCATACATCAAACTACTAACTGCTAATGAGTAAGGTACCTTGGACATCTGGTTTCTTTCCTGCCCTGTCTTGGGACACTGCTCCTTTGATAACTTAAAATGGCATGCCAAAGGAGTCCCAATTGGTTTAGCATCCTACATGTTAAACCTATCCAATACCTTCTTAATGTACTCTTCCTGAGATAAAGTCAACTTCCGTTCGTTCCTATCCCAAGTTATCCTTATACCAAGGATTTGTCTGGCTACTCCCAAATCCTTCATATCAAAGGATTCACTTAGCTGTATCTTGAGTACTTTTATTTCCTACATGTTTTTCCCTGCAACCAACATGTCATCAACATAAAAACACATGATAATATAACTTCCATCCTCAAATTTCTTTGTATACACACAATGGTCAGAATGACATCTAATATAACCTTGCTCCATCATGAAGCTATCAAACTTCTTATACCATTGACATGGAGTTTGTTTCAAGCCATACAAGCTCTTCTTCAGTTTTCACACCATCTCCTCTTTATCTTTGACTTCATATCATTTTGGCTGCTGCATATATAGATCCTCCTCCAAATCACCATGGAGAAATGTAGTCTTTACATCTAACTATTCTAAGTGCAAGTCTTCTACTGCCACTATTCCAAGAACAGTTCTGATAGAAGTCATTTTTACTATAGGAGAAAAAATCTGATCAAAATCTATACCTTGTTTCTGTGCAAACCCCTTGACCACCAACCGGGCCTTATATCTTTTCTTTCCTCCTTCATCTTTAACTCTGTACACCCACTTGTTTTGCAATGCTCTTTTACCTTCTAGTAGCTTCACCAAATCCCAAGTCTGGTTCTCCATGAGAGACTTATGCTCCTCATCCATGTCTTGCTCCCACTTCTTACTGGCATCTACCTACATTGCTTCATCAAAGCTCTCTGGCTCTCCACTATCAGTGAGTAATAAATAATAAAGAGAAGGAGAAAAAAATTCAGGTTCTTTTCTTACCTTAGAAGACTTCCTCACTATAAGAGTTTGGGGTTCCTGTTGAGTAGGTTCCTGAACTAATTCATGGGTCACTGTCCCATCTAGAAGATCCTCTACCATTGAATATTCTTTCTTGGATTCTTCCCTGTTTTCCTACAAATATTGCTTATACATGACTTTCTCATTAAAGACCACATCCCTAGACCGAATGATTTTCTTGTCCTTAATACTCCAACATTTAAATCCAAAGTCATCACCACCATAACCAATAAAAGTGCATTTTTCTGATTTAGCCTCTAGTTTGGTCCTATCATCCTTGTCAATATGAACAAACACCTCACATCCAAAGACTCTAAGAAATGAGTAATTGAATTTATTACCGTACCAAGCCTCCTCAGGTATGCCTCCATCCAAGGAACTTGAGGGTCTTCTGTTTATCAAGTACACAGCTGTGCTCACCGCTTCTACCCAAAAATAAAGAGGCAGTCCTACATGTATCCTCATGCTCCTAGCACATTCCATTATTGTTCTGTTCATCCTTTCTGACACCCCATTCTGCTGTGGGGTTCCTGGAACCATATTTTACCTGTGGATTCCATTCTTAGAACAGTAATCATCAATTTCATTACTGCAATACTCCCCTCCATTATCTAACCTGAGACATTTTAACTTAAGACCTGTTTCATTCTCTACTAAGGCTTTCCATTTAACAAAAGTATCAAATACATCAGATTTGTTTCTAATACAATAAACCCAAACTTTCCTTCTTGCATCATCAATAAAAATAACATAATAACTTGAACCCCCAAGAGATGATACCTGAGTTGGCCCCCATACATTAGAATGTACCAGCTCTAACTTACTCCCTTTCTTTGTAGGTCCAACCTTGAGAAACTTTACTCGCTTCTGTTTCCCATATATGTAGTTCTCACAGAAATCCAAACATGTTTATGTATATCTAGGAAAATTCTTGTTTATGATGTCCATGCCCTTATGGCTCATATGACCAAGCCTATAGTGCCATAATGTTGTATCTGCATCTGAAGCCACAAGATTACAATCATTAGTACTATCAGTGGATAAATACAAGGTTCCAACTTTCTTACCTCTTGCCACCACAAGAGCACCCTTTGTAACCTTCCAAGAGTCAACTATAAATATCACAGTACAACCATCACTTCCCAATTTCCCCGCCAATATCAAATTTCTCTTTAATGTAGGCACATGTATGACATCCTTCGATAGCCATGTATTCCCATTCTGCATCTTAACCTGAATAAAACCTTTTCTAACTATACTACAAGGCTCATCATCACCAAGAAAAACATGCCCAAAATCCCCTTGAACATAATCAACAAAATAATTCCTATGTGGAGTAGCATGAAAAGAAGCCCCTGAATCTAAAACCCAAGATTTAGTAATATTATGCAAAGAAAGAATCAAAGCATCCTGATATACATTACCCAATGCCACATTTTCCTCCTTGTTTTCTTCCTGTTGTTTCTTCTTATCTTGAAGCTCCCAATAGTCCTTCTTTGCATGCCCAGAATTTCCACAATTCCAACATACAATCTTTCTCTTAGATTTTGACCTTGCCCGATCTTTCAATTTTCCACGGTTTCCTCTATTCTTTTGTCTCCCTCTAGTTTCTTGTTATCCAATTTTGCACACATGGCAAGATTGGACAATGGGGTCCTATCACATTCAAAATGAAATAATAGTCCTAGGAACCCACCTCCGGTTATTATCGAGATACAAAAATTAAAAATAATTCTTAAATTTCATTTAAGAGATCGCCTAGCATCGAAAGGCATCCAGTTGATCTCAACTCAGTGAAGAGTTCGGGGTCTAGTTGATAGAGAACCTGGTGTCAAATTGATAATCATCTCGGAAATCATCTCGGTAGAGACTCTCAGTTGTAAGAGCTCGACGATGATCTTGTTGATGCAAAATATAGCTCGTTGAAAATTGACAAATGAAGGGAACTCTATAAGGATCTCAGTAGAGATCAATGCAAAAAGATTTGAAGGCCAAGTCAAGGAGAGTCAAAGTTTGAGATATGGCATCAATAAAGTCTCAACAAATTGGAAAGGTTCAAGCCACAGGCGGAAGCAAAGGCAGAGATAAGGAGTTTGTGACTCATCTTAGCGACTCGTTCATTTTGGAGATCATGTGGTGAGCTTCATTTAGGACACGTTCGGTTGTCCAGAGCTAGGGTGATTCAAACACAAGCCAAGGCATCAAGAGTTGGCCATAAAATGAATGGAGATCAACTTGCGTTTAATTCAGAGATACGAGATGGATGCCCTATGATGGGACTCATCGAATTCATGATGGATAATGACTCGACGGAGACAACTAGCTGCCTCAAGATTTGGTCAAGCTTCTTCCATGGAAGAGAGTTTCCAAAATGAAAAGGTGAGGACTCATTGACTCAACTGCAAAACTGGGAGGCTCGTTCTTCTATTACAGTGGCAAGATTTTACAATGGTAATGATCACTATTGTGGTCGCATGCAACTAGAACATTAGGATCAACACCAATGGTATCCTTGGGATCACCCTGTAGCAGCTGTCGCATATCGACTCTCTCTGGAGGCCACTCATTTTCTGAGATAAGTTTACTTCTCTACCCTGTAGCATGCTGTGTATAGCCAATAGAACTTCCTCTACGGCACTTTCAACTAGGAGAATTTCAGTTCTACGCTCAAAGCAGCCAAGCATTCGATGCACCGGCGTGTTGCAGTATAGAAGAGTTCTTTTGAACGCTTCCAACAAGTAGGTTTTCCAACTATGTTTTTATCTGTTCAACATCGTATGCATCCTCAAATTCGGGATTTTCCTTCAAGATATTTTTATGAAAATCGATTAAGTGACAATAAGAGTGTTACTAGCAGACCTGAGGAAATTTATTACAAAGACTCTCTATCGAGATCTTACTTGTTTTACGATGTAACTCATGGAAGCGAAACTCATAGAGGTGGGACTGTTTCATATCAGAATATTCATGAGTCACAATTTTCTTTGCAATTATATGAGCATCTTCAACAAGTTACTAGATTGGCGAGCATAAAGGATTATGTCAGAATTATCACACCTTACAAGCTACAGCTGAAATGTTTGCATTGAGACTCGTTTAATGTTATCCTCAAATCTGTTGAAGGAAAACTCGGCAGGAGAAGATTCATAAAGATCCCGCATGCTGGTGGAAAAGTGGAGAAATCAGTGGTCAAATTTCCAAGTTTGCATGGCAAAGCTGAGGCGGTGGGGCCCGTGGATTGATGTGGCCAAGCCGTTATGTGGGAATTTGAAGCTGGTATGCCAAATGGTTGATAATATTAAGATGGCATTCCAAGCTGTTCACTCTGCGTAGGGGAGATTCAGGCAAACACTGCCAAAGGGGAAATATTAAGATGGAAAACCATGATCAAAATTCCACACGGGCCGTGTAAACAGGATCGGATCATGTTGTGCGAGTCACACGGAAGGTAAGTCGGAGAATGTGGGAATGAGAAAACAGTTGATAAGTTTCAGGCTCCATGGGACATTCTGCTTACCACGCATAGCATATCCCTATAAACCCGTCTACATATCTTCAACTATTGCGGACCTGCGTTTCCAGGAATATGCTTTCACCTGGGAAAGAGACACCTTCTCATGGAATACCATAATTGCAGCTTACAGAAGACACGGGTTTCCTCACAAAGCATTGATACTGTTCGTATCTCACGAACCCAACAAGACGATGTGTTAATGGCCCAACCTGATCATGTTCGAACCTTTGCCAGGCATCCTGATGCTCCCAGACTCATCCAGATGGAAGTTTTCCTTTGACCAGCATCCTTCTCACCAGCAACAGGAATGTTCAGTTTTCCTTTGCTGAGCATACTTCTCAGCAACTCTGATGTCAGGCTTTGAGCGTTATCGGTGGTTGCGAGTATCAGAATGCAACCACAGGCAGCAGGCATGTGTCAGTGCAGTAGTTGAAGCCTTATCCTTATTCGAGCGTTTTAAATCCATGGCAGGGGCGGGAAATAAATATTCACTGCCGTGTACGATGGATTGGAGTCACGTCATTCAAGGATTCATAAAATTTTCCCGAGTCAGGAGATGAAGGTTTATTACGGTGCAGAATGAAACGATTCGTATTGCTCAGCATTTATTTTCCTAGAAACAAATTAAATGTGAAGGTCAGCTCTGAAAATACCCGGTCGGCCGTTTTGTATGCTGCATCCTTGTTACTTGTAAATGGTCTCTTTGAGAAACTCTGTGGGCAGTAGGAAATATTTATACCCTTCCATTATGTACGTCCAATCAGACAATAAAAAGTATTCTTTTACCAGGTTCAGAGAAGCTTGTTTTTTTAAACAATGAATGATTATAATGTAGTTTCAAGCTAATTTTAGCTAGCTTTATTTCTATTAGCTTTTATCCACGACTAAGGAAGAATTCATATGGTTATTACCTGTACATTTTTCCAAGGTCCTTTTGGTTGCCCTAGTTGTTCAACGTGTTTTTTTTGAAGGGCTTATTTTATGTGTTGCAGATTGTAACATAAAGGATCTTTTTAGTTTCTGGAAAAATGAGTATATTGTGTAGCTCAAAGCTACCCATTCCATACTAAGACCCCAATAGTGGCATAATTGTTGGTTGGAGCCTAGATTTCCGAGTACACTACCAAAATACCAAAGGGCTCTTTGTCCAAGAATCAGTCTTAAGGGTGTCTATCAACATGATATGGGCATGAACCTAGGTCATCATCATGGCAGCATTAGGTCTTTATTGGTAATGGCATTTTCTCATCATTTGGAAGGTACAATTGTGCTTATTATGGCCAAGCTAAAAAATTCTTACGGCAAGTGTTATATGATAAGGAAGAACCGTGAGCATTGTGGTAAAACCATTCTTTTCAAAAATGTTGGTTTAAGCTCAGTATTCAAGTGAGTTGAGCCAGAGAAGAACTCATGAGTTCGGTTCTGGAAAGAAGGTAAGAGGACATGAAGCATCAAGAAGAGCTGGTGGAAGACGAGTTACGGAGAATTGAGTTCATTTTTATTGGCTCACAAGGTGCTCAAAAAGCCATGACTGTGGGGTAAATTGGCTCCAGTCGAGCTTATAGAGGATTCAAAACTCACCGAGGTGGGCTATGTGCAGACTCTATCCACATGGACCCCCCTCCTCTTCAAGTCAAACGGGTCAACAGGGGGTCCCAACATTATGTTAATTAATTTAATATTTTTATTTATAATATTTTAATAATAATATTTATTATTATTATTTAAATATTCTTTTAATTAATTGAGAAGACTAGGTCATCAGGAAATTAATGACCCATGATGGAACCTTCTCAGGTGGTTCAACTAACTATAATAAATATATCATGCGTCTTCAATTTAGGAATGTAATTATGACATTTCCTCTTCTTTCTCACATATTCTTCTATAAATGTAAGTTGGAAGCTCATTTCAAAGGGTTCCAATAGTTTAGATAAGTTGGACAGTTAGATATCTCAGGCGAGTGTATATTTTTTAAGAATCCTCTCTCTTCTGCAAGTTGTTCTTATGCATTGAGAGAACTTTCAAGCCTCCTCTTCAAGAATGTAACAGAAACTATTGCCTCTTCTGAATGTATGATGCATTGTACATGTTATTGAAGCAATAAAAGTGTGTGTTTTGTGACTAATCTTGGTCCTTTCATCCTTCTGTGCTTCCTTGTGCCTTTCTTGTACTTGCAGGTACACTATGTAAGTTTAAGTTTCTATTGTAGGTTCTTGGAGTTATGTGCTTATCAAGTGGTGGAGTATTGCATGCAGTTGAGTTGTGGTGTCTGTTCACCCTTCTTGAGTTCATCCTTCTTCACTGGGAAACTGGTATATTTCTCGGTCTGATAAAGTTTAACAAAGGGAATGCATGTCTCTTAGTTTGTGGTATCATGTACCCTCTCTAAGTTGCAGTAGGTGAAGTTGACCTATGGTGCACACACCCTCTTCAAATTAACCCTTCTTGAGTCTGGAAACATCCTTTATTTGGTGCAACACCATCCCTAGTATAGTTTCATTTCTGTAAATCTCTTTCCCTAAAACCCATGAAGATGTTAGCATAGGATTAGATAATCATTTTTGTTACACTAAGAGTAATACAACACTTAGTTTAGGAAGAGGAAGCCGGCCTTCTCCGGAGGTTCACTTCGAGCCCAAGTCCCACATCTTGAGAGGTGATCCCATGTGTCCCGATCACACCAAACGTCCTATTCACATCTTGGCCATTCGGAGGGTGCAGTGATTTGGCGATAACATTTCCACTGTCAAAGCATTCCCTAAAATAGAATATTCCCCGGAGCTTTTTCTTCACATTTCCTCTCTTAGAATCACCCCTACAACATCCTCAAACTTCAACTTCAAGTTAGCTTGTACCGATTTTCTTACCGCAATCACCAGGCTATTCCAACTTTTAGGTAAAGAGCACAAAATTAATAAAGCCCTAACTTCTTCATCAAATTCTATTGTAACCAAAGCTAGCATATTCACAACTTTATTTAAATCATTTAAATGATCTGCTACTGAACTATTCTCAGACATCTTCATATTAAACAACTTTTTCATTAAAATATCTTGTTAGAGGTAGAGGGTTTTTCATACAACTTCCCTAATGCATCCATTAGATCTTTTGTAGTCTTTACCTTTAAAACATTAAATAATACCGATGATGCAAGACATAGCCAGATCGTTCCAAGTGCCTTCCGATCCAACAAATCCCATTCCGCATCTGTCATACTTGAGGGTTTGTTCACCTTCTCCAACAGCGGAGTATAAAGATCCTTCTGATAAAGGTAATCTTCCATCTGCATCTTCCAAAGACTGAAATTATACCCGTTGAATTCATCAACCCTATATCTTCCATCATCTGCCATAGCTCCCACTCAAGATAAAACTTTCCCTGTGATTCAACACTTCAGCAAACCAAAACTAGGCTCTGATACCAATTGATAGGAAATAAGAGATAAAATATGCGGAATAATCCCTTACATAATCACAACAGTAGAAACTAATATGCAAAAAATATTACAGATCTCAAATAAAAGTGCAGAATAAATAACACAACACAGAGAGATAGTATTTAACGTGGTTCACCCAATTTGGGCTACGTCCACCAAGAATCACTTGCTCAGATTTTATTACAAGCCTCCACTCTCTCAATACAATATCCAAATCCGTTTGGAGCTATGCTCAACAAACTCTACAGAATTCACACCCGAATTCAAAGCACATATGCAATGCATTTGCTTATCTATGTATCATATGCATAAGACCATATAAATAGACAATTGCTTAAGCAGTTTGATACAAAACCGTGGGTATCAAAACCATGGGCAAAAAATCGTGGGTATCAAAACAATGCGTACCAAAAAACCATGGGCCCAAAAACAGCCCATAATGGTTACCCATTACTCATGGGTTAATAAACCACCCATGAAAATTTGCTTCGGGGGATTCACCCCCAAACCCCCTTGACCCGCTCACCGGCAAGCCAGACCACCGTAAAAATACCTGAGTGTAACACATAGAAGGTGTACCACACTCTAACATGAAAATAGGCTCCACAAACATAACAGGTGTCACAGATAATCACAATGTGCCCAACATGCATGACCAATCAATCAAAAATCCAATTATACAACCTAGCAAAGACACCTCTCAAGCCAAAGTAAAACGACAATTTACACCGCTCAAAGAAAGTCTCTCTAGTGTTTTTCAACAACTACAAGAGGCTAGAATGATAAAATATCCAATCACAATGCCCTTCCTAAAGGGGAACCAAATCCATATTGGTAAAAACCTGACACATACTATGAATTTCATCGCATTGATGGCCATCCAGCTGATAAATGCGTGTGATTTAAGAATTACACCCAAGACCTACTTGACGATAACATCATTTTTGTTGAGACTGACAAAGCCATTGCAAATGATGACACATAAACCAACATAGCTAGTCATGAAGATTTTAATGTTACCTAAACCTATATACATATTGACACTCAACAAGATCATGATGACAAAATTCAAGTATCTCTCTATTAAAATTAATCCATTTCTTCTTCAGATTTTCTTCCGTCATCACAAACAGACATTGAACCTATTTTAAACAACAATATTCTAACATCAAATAAGATCTTGAACTTGCTTCAAGAATCCCTTACAACCCTTGACATAACTGTAGAATTACAGAAGAGGGTCCATCATCAAGCACAATTGAGATTGATTCTATTCTTCCATTTCTAGCTCATATGTATGACATCCCTAGTATTGTTGTAGAAACACAACAACAAGAAGCTTGGAAACTTCCAACAACATAACCTCTTATGTCCGCAATCCTTCAAATGACCAATCTTCCAGGAATATAATCAATTATGACACTTTACATGTCTCAAGACATCTACATGCATACATTCCATGAGTTACATATACCCAGGAATATTCTTACACAACCTTTTCAATGCTTTAATTGTAAATATTTTGTCAAATCAACTCAATCCACAACATCAAAGGAGACAACATTGAATATTTTACTCTTTACAACCTATAAGGAACCTTGCAGATATACATATAGAGATCAATCCTTCTTTCCTCGCATTCTTTCCACTCATGGATGAATATGAGTCTCAACATAGTCCATGCAATTCGAAAATCATTCTTTTAACATCACATGGGTCTTTTGATATCATCGAAGGAACTTATCCATTCACTACATCCTTCGCCTTGGCCCTTGTCTGCACACAAGTATTTTAAATTCAGGAATTCTCATTGAATCCTTAGGATTCACTCCTTTGTCTTGGACCTCATCCACCCAAGTGTCATAAATCAGGACTACCAAAATCATAGATTCATTGAAAATATTTTGATCCTCTCCTTTGATGCTGGACCTTGTTTTCCCAAGTATCATAAATAAGGACTACTTCCATCTATCATTCATCAAAAATATTTCAATCCTCTCCATATACTCAGATGTCATCCGCCCAATTATCGTAATTCAGGATCATTAAATTTTCTTAAACATGGATCTCTTTCCTGATGATTCCATTTCAAATCCTTCATCCGAAAAAAATTGAGAAAAATTCAAAAGCATAAAAAGAGAATAAAACTCCGTATTAAACCTTTTGTTAGAGCATTGTTTGTAAATTAAAAAGTGGAAGAAAACAAGTGCAAATAACGTTAAACATTCCATCTATTGGTTAGATATCTTAATCATACCATTATCATATCTTTTCATTCTTCCACTATCATGACACATGTTAACCTTGTTCATGTTGGGCATTGTATTTCTTGTCTTTGTTATGGTTCTATACTATTTTAGATCTTTTTACTTACGGTTTTGTCTCAAAAGCTTGACTGATAGAAACCCCTCCTTTCAATCAAGCTCTCTCTTTAATATAAATCACTAAAATTATTTACCCATACCTTTTGACCATCCATCTCAATCTACAATGTTGAACCCTTGCATCCTACTAGGCACATGCAGTTGAGACTTGGGGGTAGAATGCTCCTTCCCAACAAGCAAATTATCGATAAACAAGGCCAAACCAATCTAAAAAAATAAAAAAATATAAATCAGTCATTACATATTTCATCCTTCATAGTCTTTAGTGATAATCCCATACTTCTCACTAGTAGTATGAGACTAAGAACAGAGGAATATGCCCTTACTCGCCTACATTTTTGTCTTCATTTTTGAGCCCTTGTATCTTACTAGTGACATGGGGCAACATGTAGGGGGTTCTTCACAAATTCAATCAACAAATAAATCCTTTATCAAATCTGAATCAAAATTGCTTAGTAAAAAACTTCCCAAGAAGTAATTTAGTTGCTCATGTTAAAGAGAGACAATAATTCCTTTAGCTAGATTTTTCCAATTAATAGGCCATCTACGGATCTAAGTCTATTTAAAACCTATAAAGTGGAATCATCTTGGAATCATTCAGATAATATTGATTGTAGATGAGTTACATTTTTCTCACATGGATCATCATTACACCTTGTGTCTCAGAATCCATTGTATTCACTTTCATATCACTATTCACCCAATTTTCACGTCCTCCTTGGCTCTCAGTGATGAGCCCTCACATCTTCCTAGTTGTATGGAGTCACGAACAGAGTGATACATCTTATCATTTTACCATCTACATTTCTGTCAATGGAATGGAATGCTTCTAATTGTTTACACTTCCATTCATGTTATACAACCCCTTTACCAAGTTAAAAAACAATCAAATATGTTTCAAAAAATTCCAAAAAACATTTAAATATGTTTCACAAAATCCAAAAAACAATCAAATATGTATCCACAAAATTCAAAAACATTCAAATATGTTTCCATAAAATTCAAAACTATCAAATATGTTTCCAAAACATTCAAAAACATTCAAATATTTGACTAACTTTCAGCAACATGGTAGGATATGTTCAACAATACAAAAAAAACATTTGACTAGTGCTCCTCAAAATAAAAAACATTCCAGATCATATTTCGCAAAATCACAAAAAAAATCCCATGGTGTATATGCTATACTCAAATGGAATATAAAATTGTACCAAACTTTCGCAACATAAAGTATAAAATTCTTAAGGGCTACACATTCAATTAAATATAATACCAAGATTTTCAGCAACTTCAATGAGACTGTTGACAAGAATCTCATCATTTGATGTGACTCATCATAATCATTCCAAATTATCTTTTGATAATCATTCCATATTATCTTTTGATAATCATTTTTCTTTCATGTGGTGTAGATCTATGCTCGAGCTAATTAATTATCCCTTTTGCAATATAATTTTTCTTGGAGTGCACACTTAGATGTCGCGTATTGAATCCAAGTATAGTGTTATATTTCACTGTGGATTTGATCAACAGTATGTGATAGTGCGTATCTTAGCATCATTTTAGCTCTTCGTCCCAATCCAATCCTCTCGCGTTGTAAGCTATTGTTTAGGGGAATTAATGTTTATCTAGTTCTTCAATTGTAGGAACACAATCAAAGTGCATCATTAGATGTCATGTTTATAACTTATGGTGTACTATTGCAGTTTTTTCAACTATTCATGATTGGGTTTATTTGCAATCTCTTGATTTAGTGTATTTTATTACACTTTGTTTACTAGCAATCTAGACCAATTATGGGGAACTTCTCTACATCCTAGTTCACATATATTTTTGGTGTGGTTCTGTTTGTTGTTTGACATGCTTGTTTTATGATTTTAGTAGCATCATTTATTCATAATAAATCTAGTGTAACACATATGTCGCTCCTTTTTCTTTGCATCAATTTTTTCAAAAGCTTATAAAACCATCAAAAAAATTAAATACTTAAAAAATAAAATAAAAAATAGAAAATCATAAAAAAAATTCAAACAAACATTCACTTATCATCAAAATCCTACAATTGGTAAACCCTTGAAGTGAATATTTCAACATTTCAACATAGTATTGATAAATTCATACCTTTATCTATTATCCTAGTGATCATTTCCAATCTTACGACTATCACTTTCTTCCATTTGCATGATTACTTACTCTATTTGAGGTAAGTCAAAAAATTTTTCCTTCATGATATAACTTCACTTGGGGCAATTTCATCTTCGATAATTTTCACAACGGATCCAACAAGAGTTTCCTGAGGAGTACCTTACACCGCTTTTCCAATTTGATCCAATACCCACCTTGGGTGCATTTACATCTACTTAATCATTCATTATAGCATACATTAGGGGCATAGCTGATTGTCTTATTTTTCGATGTTGTGTTGCATTATTGATGTTTACTTCTTAGAGCAATTGCAAGTAGTGTGATAACATCTTGGTTCTTTTATAACCATGATGCCTGCACCCAATCTGTTCATATTGGGCTTTTTTTCCTATTTAACTATTCTTTATTGTGTGTATGTGTGTTTGTGCACATCTGGTTTAACCATCCCGATTCTTTCATAATCACAATGATAACTCTATTGTGCAATAGAAAAATAAAGGTTACCATTAGATATTTCATTCTCCAAATGGCACTCGTGCTACAAGAACAGTCTTTCCCATCCTTTTTTAGTCCCTTACTTCCTTCATATCCTTGTTCAAATTCATTGTTTTCTTCTTATCAAGTGGCCTTGTTCATATCCCTTGTTTTCTTCCTATCAAGCGGCCATCCACCGCCTTGCTACATCATCCACCCACTTGAGGGGGAATTCCCCTACCATCTAATCCCATTGGGGCATCCAAATGTTTCATCATTTTCTGCTTGTTGATATGCATTCGTCTATTATCTTTAAAGCACTATTACTTCACAATAGCACTTCAAAGAGGGGAAAATGTAGACACCCTAAAAATAAATACATATTTCTATCTCGCTTCTATCCAATTATAATTAATTAAATTAATGTTATCTTGTTGCAGTATACCCCTTCGGAATTAATTAAATTAATTTCACCATTTAAATACACCCTTTTAGAATTAATTAAATGAATTCCTACACCCTCCGAGCTAATATAATTAAACATTTAATTAAATAAATGGTCAATTATTCCCTCACAATCCCTTTGGAATTAAATAATTTAATTCCATCATGCCTTTGGAATTAATCAAATTAATTCCTACACCATCTTAGAGAATATAATTAAACATTTAATTAAATAAATGGTTAATTATCTCCTCACAATTATATACTAATAAAATTAGTTATTTAATTGATTCTTCTCCTTAGTCAACTCAACTTAGAACTCCACTTCTAGATTCCTATAAATATGGGGGCTCTAAAAGTGTGTGTAAAACCAAATTTTCAGATGTAACTTTTTCTATTCCAAGATAGTCCATTACCCCTGTAAAGTTGCAACTGCACTATTGCCATGGTCTATATTTGCTAACCCAGGGGATTCAACCATTAACCTGAATCTTAGTCAATCTTCTATCCAAGTTTCATGGCTCTACCCTTAGCTATAAAAGCAAGCAATTTCTTTTTTAAATCCATCCCTAGAGCTTTGAGAAAATTACATCTAACTTCTACCAATTTGACATCCACATCCTTGTGAAAAAGTTGCTAGTAGCATTTGCAAATCCCTTTGGGGAGAAATATTAAAGAATTCCCACAATTCAAACTATAACATATCAAATAAGCTTCAAGCTTCTATGGTCTTATCTTGAGGTTTGTAAGAGGTCTACAATGAAGGTAACAATTTGTGTTTTATTTATTTATATTCCGTTCTCTGTAAATTTCCTTGTTTACAAATGTCCAACAATGTCATGAAGATTCTTATTGTTCAACATTACCCCCATAAGAAATATTGAGTCACATCTATCTGTGCCTATCATCCTTTTCAAATATGGGGGCATATACTATCCCCTTCAATAAGTTTCTCTCTCTTTTCTATAACTTCTGAAGGCTACTAGTCCCACATCTCTAATGTGCACATCCAAGAAGAAACTTGTATTCTCCCTCTAATTGCATGAATCTAAAGAACTGTGTCTCAAGTTTGTTAGTCTTGCTACTTTCCTAGATTGTTGCTTTCATATAATTAAATGTGGACCTACTCTGGTTATTGTGTGTGAACTATTATAGTGCCAATTACTTAATAATCCACTTGCACCTAAGAAGTTATCTGTGTGCATTATGGTCTGAATCCATTTCTCAATCAAAAAACTAAAAAATAGCTTAAACTGTGATACAAAAAACTAGCTCCATACAAGGAGTCTATCAATGGAGTGATGTTGAAAGCTTGCAATAATAAACTTACCATAACACAATTTCCATATAACTACTTACAGGAATAAGGTGTGCCATGGATCCATGACTTGCATATCCAATCTATGAGGGATTTCAATCCATTAGCTAATCAATTTATTGCACACTTCTCTGTAAAAAAATTTGATAAGGTTTCTTATGATCTAATGAACAACCAAGGAAACAAGGTTTTAAGGAGACAAGATTGTGAAGATTTATCACGCAATCAACACCACACCATCCCATAATGCTAAATGGATAGAGTGATGCTATAAATATGTATGAGTTGTCAAAAAAGCTACTCAAACATTGAAAAAATAACACTGAGCTTCCCTTGTAATAATCTATCTTGCTATACACATGTTGATCCTTTGATGAGCTATGTCATAATTTAAAATAAAGAGAGGTCGATCTCCTAGCATTGAATAAGATTAAGTATGGGTCTGCCCCACCTAATGCATTTATATCTAAATTCCAAGGAAAATCTAATTAAAAAGGTAAAACCAATTACAATACATATGGTATAGAAAGTGGAGCAACCAGGTTGAATGTCATGGATCTAAACCATGCAAAGTGTTAGTCCTTTCAACTAATGCCTATGTCATCATCATGAGTGATCATAAATCCATCCCAAATCAAAATGGATGGATGAAGAAGATGTCTACATATGATTCAGTGTAAAATGCACAACATGTTCATGCAAAGGAACATTAGAATGTGTACTAGGTTGATCAAGTATGACTGATGAAATATAAGGTTTCTCAAGCCTACGTGAAGGTGCTAAACTCATATGTAGCTCATGATCCTCAGAAATAGTCAAACTAACAAAAATAAGATCTCTGTCAATGTGTGATCCCATTGAATCACCTGCTATGAAAATTTGATTTTACCATGGCTATAGAATTCCACCTAATCCTGAAGTAGGGGAATGAGAATACCTAATGTGAATGATCTTTTAATGACCTAATTCACTAATTAAACCCATAGAACAGAGCATGTAAGAGAAACCAAATATGAGTGTGTATACATTCTCATAAGGATTTAAATATGTTAGTAGAAGGAGCTAAAGTGATGATACACCGGGTGTCTCTCATTGGTACAATTACTTCTTATTTACCTGTGTAGGCAAGTCATAACATGTGATGATATTGACATAGTTGGCAATGATGGCTCATTTAGCATTAGAAGTAGAAGCAATCATTAGAAACTCAACAAATCATCCATCAGTGGATTTGGGAGTAACAATTGCAAGTGGACTAAAAGCATGAGAACAAGTCCAAAATGTGAGAATGATGTTGTAAGTGAGAAAGTTTTTGTTGTCCAGGGAGTAGTACCCAGTGTTATCCTTGTCATAAACTTGAGGTTAAGTGAAGGAATTAGAGTGCTTTACTGTTTTAAATTCATGGATCAAATGAACTTAGTGTTCCATAGAAGTTAGGATCATAGGGTCCTCTTGAAGTCCACACTAACCTGTCAAAGAAAATGAGCAAGGGATCAATTCTTAGAATGGCTCATGATAGATACAATAATTCAATGGACCCAAAAAATTTAGTGATGCCATGGAAATCAGCCGAAAATGCAATGTTCCACAAGTGATTACAACACCCCCATATTTTCACTTGTGATAATTGCAATGCCTGTGTTACAATAATGAAATTTTATAATCCTATGAAGTTATATTTCTCACAATAAAGCAATTCCAGGTGGAACTACATCAGGACATGATAACCAGTTAAGTTAGCTATGGAGCAAATGAATGAAGAACTATAATGTTATGCGGGATTGTAGACATCATAGCGTTCAATAAGATGAAATTAATTCACCAGAATAACTTTACAGGAATACCACCTTTGCAAACTAAATGAGCATCAATATCATATAGGAATTATGGAGCTCGATGGAAGGAAAGATATACAAGTTCCTAGGAGGTAGAGAAGTGCAAAATGGACTACCTAGATCAGTGGTGAATAACGTCCCACTAACAATGATAACTTGGTAGTTAAGTTCAAAAGATGCCACAAGACGCAGTAAGACCATGGAACTCCACATAACTGGTAAGGCTAATTCAGACACAACTAGTAAGATAACTCCATCATGGACTTCATGGGTACAACTAAGAAAGATAACCCAGGACAAGTGAAAGGTAGAATAACATAAAGATGACAATAATTATCCTAATTTCATGAAGCAAAATAAAACGATAAATAATTCAAGCTAGCTACTCAACACACCCCCGTAAGCATAGCTTAAATGATGTATGAAAATAAGGTGGGTCATGGCAATAAGGCCTGATGAGATACCCATGTAAAATAACTAGAGTGATAACACCTATGGACATTGGCAACGTACCCAAATCAATAGTGCCCATAACAAAGTAGAGAGAGAAGAATTTACTGTAAGGCATCCCAAGAATCTCGGCTCCTTGGTGGTTGGATAGTGCTGAAGAAGTATTGGTGTGCACTATGGTCTAAATCCTTCTACTCTTATTTTCCAAAAACTAAAAAAAATAACACATGGGCTTCACTAGAATAGGATCCTCTCCCAAGGATATTGTTAATGGAGTGATGTCGAAAATAGTAAAAAAACACTAAACACGAATTTTATCAACTACTACAAATGAGATTGTGCCACGCATCCAAAATCCAACTAAGAGAAAGAACATGAGATCCAAAGAATACTTGGAGTGCCACGATCCAAGAAAAGTCAAGGTAATAAATGCAAGGACTTCTAAACTTCCAAAGAAGCTTAGATCAACTGTCTTATTAAATAGTTGTGCCTTTTCAATACAAGAATAATAACTAAGGAAACAAGGCATTTGACACGAGATTCCAAATAAATAGGAGTGCCACAATGCCAAGAAAAGCCAAGGGTTAACATAGGTAATGAAATGTAACCTAAAGAAGTAGTATCAACACTCACATCTTGTGTTTCCCTTTTTATGCTGTCCCCTCGAATGGGTAGAGTATATCCCCTTACAAATTATGGTATGATTTTTCAAAACAACTTAGCTTAGGTTTCACTGAAAAACGTAACACTGGGCTTCACCATAATAGCTCCCCTACTATCAGTAGCTTAGTCTGTGGAACATTTTTAAAAAGTGTTAGGATAAATACAGTACATAAAATTGGCCTTCAACAAACAAGAGGTTGATCTCATACAATCAAGTTGGCACATTTATAGATTGAGTCCCCATGTTAAAAACATGACATTTTAAATTTTTACTTTATTTCTCAACATGGGTAAATAGTTCTAGTGGAACATTAAGGTATGAAAAAACAAGCACTATTTGAATTTAATAAATGACATCTTCAAATCCAAGTTACCGATCAAAAGATACAATTTTTTAAAGTGAACGATGTGAAGTATTATGGTTCCATTGTTTTTGTGACTAGATACTCAAATGATACATATCACACCACATTAGATTTGTAAAATAGAAGAGCTATTCCTTATATTCTTCATCAATATGTTGAAATGCGTTTACTATAATCCATTATTCTCTGGTTACAGGGGTATAGAATATGAGGATTACATTTACCCATTGCTTCTTCTGGTATGGAAATTTGGTATTTCTATGACCTGTGTCGAAAATGACTCACGCCGCCCAATCATAGTTATGTGTATAGATTCTATCTCGAAATGGAAAAACAGGTATAGTAACCTAGTGTGGCCTACCATAAAGAGGAAACAATATCTTAAGTTTTTCCCAGAAACAGTCTGGCTCCACGCTTAGTGGACGCATGCTACAATGCTATTAAGCACAAAAACCTAGTTTGGAGTCTCAAAAAACCTCAGAAGAACTCATAGAAACAGTTTTCTTGGGTCTATATTCCATCACCTGACATGGTAAGACCTTTTGTAAAGCAAATTTGCACATGCTACAAAAACAAAAAAACATTTAAATATTTAAAATCGGGACCTAATCATGATTTGATTTACTAGTAATCTAATTTACAGATAATGTTTTTCAAATGTTTTCAAAGATAATATGTGTTATATTATCTACATATATGCATTTCATGAGGTATGTGAGCATAATGTAGGTCACAAAAATCTACATGATAATATATGTTAGACTTCCCTTTTGCCGAGCGTCCTTTCTAATATGGGTACATCTTCTACACTATCATGTACTAATATTCCATTTATTACATAATGCTCTTTCACATCCTAGTTATGCTTATATTATATGAAATGTATGCTATTTATTTATATTTTTAGGTCTAACATATGTGGACTAGGCAAGACTAACATATCTTATTATATGCACCTATTAGCTATTTTTTTTATTTATCCTTACATGTTGTATTTCTTATCTAATTATCTTGGGTGTGTGTAACCCTTGACCTTGTGTGTGTGTGTGTGTGTGTGTGTGTGTGTGTGTGTGTGTGTGTGTGTGTGTGTGTGTGTGTGTGTGTGTGTGTGTGTGTGTGTGTGTGTGTGTGTGTGTGTGTGTGTGTGTGTAACTTTTGTCCCTTATTTGTGGCCCCAATTTACTTTACTTGTGCAACCCTTAGGACCTGATTTATGTCAGAGACACTCTCATGTCCCTTATTTGTGGCCTTTGTCCTTCTATATGAGATTGATTGTTATACTTGTATGTTTATGTGTTTTTATGTTTGTTGTGTGTTCTTCTTATGCCATGATTTCTATCATGCAGTCCCTTATAGGGCTATATTCTACATGGTTGTCATCTACAATTATCTTATATGTGTTTGAGTGATGATTATATGTTATTTCTAACATGGATACACTTTAATTCTTATATTTTGAGTGATCTATATGATATCTCTCTCACCTCACAAGAGGGGGCATTCAGTGTGGTTATTATAATAATATGAATAAAATTTAGGCATGTAAATATATTACATATTTCATAATACAATGGAATAGGTTATATGAACACAATTACATGTACATATAAAATAATTCAGAAAGCTTAAATTTGGAAAAAAAAAAAAAACTATCCAACAGAGGACCAAATCGTCAGACATTACTATCCTAGGAATATTTCAACATCTAATTTTAAGATTTTTGGGAAATACAGGTTTTCAGATGTCTCTGATATATATATATATGAGTTTCATGAGGTATGTGAGCATTATATATATATATATATATATATATATATCTATATATATATATATATATATATATATATATATATATATCTATATATATATATATATATATATATATATATATATATATATATATATAGTTTTAGTAGAAAGTTAACTGCATATTATGATAGAATGTAGGTGACATGGTGATAGTTCATATAAATCTCCAACGTCATGTTACATAGTTTCAAATTGGCATAACAGGGGCATGAGCATGAGCATGAGCATCATTTTTATGCATTTTCAAAGTTTCAAAATCATTAATGCAATACATGGTGAGGGAATGCATATACTTCATTCACTTTATACATTGGATTCATTTGCACATTTGGGATCTAGATTCATCTATAATGGCGTGATTTTGTTAGTGGATGGTTTTGATTTGGGTCTAATGAAACCCTTAGTACACATGGGCCTAGTGACACCTTGTGACACTAGTTCTCTCACTCCCTTTTGGGTTATTTGGGTCAAGTGATACCAAACTTCCTTTTTTTATTTTGTACATTGGGTCAAGTGACACCTAAATTCCTTTTGTTAAGGTGTGTTGGTTCAAGTGACACCCAACCCCTTATTGGTTTATGCTACCTCTACAAATTGGGAATTGATCACCCCTAATTTAAATCCCTCTCTCCAATTGCTACATCAAGAATATCCTGCATTCACAAGGAAAACATGTTTACTCCTTCCATACTTTCTTCAATTTCAATTCTCAAGTTTCAAGATTAATTTAAATCAGAGTTCAAGTTTGATTATTTCTATATGGACATTGACTAAACTCTATTCTATAGGTTTTCACTTTGTGGATCTTGTTACCACTCAAGTATCTAAAGCAATCAATCATATTGAGCAAATAAAAAGTGCATTTACACACTCAAGTATCTTTTTTTTTGGATAAGATAAAAAGAGTTTAGTTTTAAGTGGACCAAAAAACCCTGTACATAAAGAGAATCCAGTTTTAGAAAAAAAAAACAACAAAAAATCTAGGGAGGAAAATTCAAAAAAACTTAACAGCAAGCCACCACAGAACATAGCCAGACTACCCAAACTCTACATATTAAACATTACATTTTTTGACAAAAAACCTAAAAAGAGCAACCAACAGAACAAAGGAACAAGACCAAAAAAGGTTAGCCAAAGTACAGCCATTAGTTCTGCATAGCCTTACTATGACATTTGGTGCTCAGCTCACCATCCTTCATGCCTGCAACTTTAATGATCGCCCTCTTAGGTCTTTTCTCCTCCTTTTCCACAGTCTGGGTGTTCGCACTCGCGGGATATTTTAGGCTTTCCTCCTCCTTGTCCTAAAACTAGGTATTCGTGACCTCCATATTAGAACCCTCATTAGTCTCAGAATCTTAACTATCAAAACTACTAAGCAACAGCTTCATATTAGGCTTGTTGTCCACCTTGGCCATTTGATCCTGAAGGATACCCTTTGTTCCTGCATGACAAAGTCCACTTGACTACCCCCAATTTTATGGTGGCTCTTGTTCAGTTCCTAAATAAAATTCTTATTAACATTGAGAATAGTATCAGAAGTCGACTTAACATGCATCAGCCTAGCCTCCTAGTCCAGCAAGTATTTTTCCCTATTACTAGAACTCAGGAATCTATTTTATTTAAGTAAGTAAATTTTATTTCTTAGCTTAAAGTGGGGGAAAATGTAGACACCTAAATTTGGTAATTTATTACATGATAATGTTAGTATTGACTTAATCACTTTAACCATGCATTGTGCACCTATTCCAAGCCTAATCATTATATCTTAGTCCATTCTCAGCTTGATAGTGTCAATATTGACTCAATCCCTTTAATCATAGCTTGTGCATCTATTCCAATCCTAATTAATGTGTCTGAATCCATCCTTATTCTTATTGCAAGACTTTCGATCCTCATTGTAATTCTCAACTACTTACATAAATTCTCATATCAATCATAATTCATACATTACTCGTGATTATCACACATAAAGCTCCACATAACCATTCTTCACTTCTGGACCAAATTGTCCAATGGATCAGTCCTAGGTAGAATTGTCCCCTTTAGGATGCAAGCCACTAAATGGTCAATTTTCCAATTTTTATATCTTTTATGAGTCAAATTTAATTGGAAATAATGTCCATGGAACCCTATATAAACAAGTATATATACACTCATTTACTAACCCCATAACACCTAGCACTCACTTTTCATTATCAAGTATAAATATCTCAAAAGGAAAGTAAACTCTCTTAAACTTCCCTAAATCAACAAAAAACATTAAGAGTAACCCCTATATAGATTTGAAGCACTCTAAACTAGTCCTAAGATTCAATCCTCCCAAATAAAGAATGTATAAGGCCAAATTAAGCACAAGAAATCCAAGTCAATACAAAGCATTCACCAAATTCTCAAGTTATTGAATATAGTTGAATCCATATAGTATTATGTCACATCACTAGGTGGAGAACTATGCACACTTGAGGGGTATTTGGACTATTATCAATGTAGGTGGTTATACTTTAACCTAGCCACTAATATTTTGTAGAGTTTTTACCTTTACATTAGGATTTTGGGTCAAGATGATTGATTTTAGAGGGTTTCACAAATTATTAGAACCTACTATTTAACATCGAGGCACATATTAGTCATTCACAAATGTTATAGGAGTTATAAAGCTCTATTTGCAGCCCAAACTAAATCGTCCCATAGGAAACAATAGCCAAATGGTTTGGTCCTATGAAAAATATTTCCATCATTGTGTATAGTGCAATTCTAGAATCAAAGACAAAATATCTACAAGAAATTTCCAACCACTTCATATGCTTGTCACACCCAAATCAACTTCTAAACTAGTCAAAAAGATAAGTGTACTTTTTCTCATCTATCTATCTATATCTGGTACATGTTCTAATTGATTTATCTCATGATAATTTATATGTATGTTTATACTTGAATGTTAATATTTATTTAATATTTTGAATATAAATCTTGTTCTAATCCCTATCTTGATTTCAAATAATCAAAGAACAACATTATCACACTCATTATTTTTAGTCCAAAGAATAAGATATATCTTACTATCTCAACTCTCATTCTTGATTCTCTTATTGACCCAATGCTCTAATGACGATCTCCAAGTATGAGCTCAAGTATACCCTAAAACCTCTTAAAATTTTAAGGGCATATTTACAAGAGAAGATGGAATAAATTTTATATCTTATATTAATAAATTATAAGAAAGACACATATATATGGACATATACCCTAAATTCATACATTCGTACTAGCCAAAGCTGTCCATTTGACTGATGAAGTTTGTTAAGGAAGGTTTTTGTATGACTTCATCAACCATGTTTATGAAACTTGCTATAGAAAAACATGAAAATCTTGAGAAAGAGGAAATGAAAGAAGTATAATGGAAGACACTTAGAGCATGTAAAAATATGGTATGAAGTTTTTTTAAGTAGGCAATATGATGTTATAAAGTGGTGATAGGAAGGATAAGTACCAAAATGATCTTATATGATGTGCTACAATATCTCCCACCCCAATCTTGGTACAATGTTTTAGATGTGCACTAAGGGATATTAAAAACACCAAAAACCTATATAAAATAAACCTTTAGTAGATGAAAATAATGTGTATACAACTTGTTCATATGATAACATAAATTACGTTCACTCACTTGAGGTATATTACCTTTGGGATCTCACTACTTATACCTTTCCCATAGGGGCCATAATTTCAATGCTTTTACTATTTATATCTCTCCTGCAAGGGTCATATTAGAATAGTGATTATATAATTTACATCACAAGATGACATGTGGCAACTTGTTTATTACATATGTGCATCCAAGATGATATCTTCATATATTAGACATTAGTGATTTTATTTCCTTAGACATGATGTGCATACTCCCTTTATTTTGAGATATGTGATTCAAAGGTACATCCCAAACCTCTAAAGGGGAATATATTCAACTCATTTTAATCTTTGAATGCCAAGACACATGATATACTCATAATTTTCTCCCATAAATAGGGGAAATCATATGGTATTAACTCCAAGACATACCCAACATGATACTTGTTCCCATTGCATGATATATTCATAACTTTTGATAAGCCTGATCTCTTTACATCACATTAGATTTATTCAAAAAAATGTTGGTAAAAATTGTACCTAGAAATGCATTCAAGCTTAAATATTGGGATTTCTTCACAATTTTTAGCAAAACCAAGATTACTTGTTATGATTCCTCTTTTTAGATTTCATTTTTTCATTAATTATTGATTATATAGACACCAATTAACTTGCACATGTTTTCCATGTTATTTAAGGGGCGCATATTTCCATATCCTAACATATAGGGCCATAGATGTTAGCACCATAATCTTCACAACCCTCCAATGTGAAAATTAGGTGTTTAAGCCTTAATTAAATTTTAGGTCAATTTAATTAGGTTTTAGATTAGATTAAAGTTGATACATATCTCAAAAAGATATTATAATTGAAATGATAGCTTAGATTTGCAACTCAGGTCAAATAAAAAGAATATACCATATACCAATCAAAATAATGTGTACTTAAAGGCTTAAATGGATTTATAAAGGCACTTAGTTGATTATAGATGACTTATGGAGAGATCTGGGACTATACACTATTAGAAATGGGTAATACAAACTTGAATAACCTTCAGAACTAGAACTATGATTGTAAATTCACTTGGGTTAGGACCGTACCATTCAGTCAAGATTTCATTATATGATTTGTCCTCTTTCGTACAATATTGGACATGCTATGATTCAGCTTCTGTAACTTTTTAGGTGGGTTGTCTTCCTAGATTTTTATGTCAATGTCAAACCCTAGTTGTCACATATGTGGTGAGGCTCTCTAAATAGACTAAACATCATCTGAAACCCTATCCATGGATGAAAATTCATACAAAACAAGCATCAAAAGTTTTGTGTGCACCCATGTGCAACGCAAATGTTAGCACTATTATGAAGAGGCCTCAAACTATAAGTCATTCTCCACCTAGCATGTGATATCTAGATAGATCAATCAGGTTTGGAATTTACTTTGACCATTCTTGTTTTGACTTTAATCTTGCTAAAATACTTGGAGAGATGATGTTTGAGTGCTTATAGATGATAGATATGGTTGCATTGACATGGTCTGTAGCTTCAAACCTGATATAGGTGTTTCCCTAATTACTTAAAATGTGACAGTGTGAGAATTAGGGAGCTTTGCATGCCTTTTACAAGTTTATGAAGTGAGTGATGTAATGCATTGACTTAAGAGTTCCAGGTTATAAAATGAGGCAATGTTTACTTGCTTATATAGGGTTCTGTAAATCATTTTTAAAAAAAGGCCGACCCAAATGAAGTATAATATACAATAAAAGATATCAATTTGAAAGCAGATGACGAGCATCATTGATACTCATAATTTAATTATTTCATAATTGTCAGTCAAGGGTGGTGTCCGAGGTTTTTTACAACAAAACGGATGATTGAAACTTTTCTAAGCATGCATTAACTACTATATTTAACTAAATACTATTTCTAAACTTTTTTATCTAAGAAATGGTTGCTAAGATAAAACAAAGATTACTAAATCTATGAATTGAAATGCTGGAAGTGATGGAATTCTCGTAATAACTGATCAAATGTTGAATAAATAAATAATCTAAAAAATAAGAAATGCTTCCCTTCGCATTGGGGAGGAGTAGCCCTTGTTCCTTCCCTCTGATCCGGTTTTAGGATTTAAAATTACACCAACAGGATTTAACTCAAAATCATGCACCTTACTTAATGTAATACAATACTTCCTTTCACTAGAAATCAATCACACTAATTCTACTACAAACTCTTTTATAATAAGCTCAATTATTATCACCCTTAAAAAAGGAATAATTATTTGCAAGAGAAATAATAATTAAATAACATATTTCTATGAGAACAACTACTTGTTAAGGAGTTACAAGTTTGAAAGAACAAGTGCATGTCACACTTGGATTAGATTTTTCTTATTAACTCCAAGTGGAGACTTTGACCAATGCCCAAATGAGATGATTTAGTGATTTCAAAGGATTTTAGAGCTCATGCATTTAAATCCCTTAAATAATGGTGACTGTCAGTTTATATTGTCCATTTGTTCCATGTTTCCAACTAAACTTGATGTTAAGTTGGACTCTCATAATCTGCGCAAGTCACATGATGAATAGATAATAATATGCATCCAATGATCCTTTCATCATAAAACTTGTGCGTTGAATAGCTCATTGCATCTCCTTTTTGTTTGAGTCCTTTTCTTCCTTCATACAAGTCATATGCTCCAAACTAATTCTTATGCTTTATTATTGTGAAACCTGCACTCCAAAGTGATTCTTGTACTTTATAACATGATTCTGATTTAATTTAATTTGAATTAAATCTATGTTGCAGAGTAACTATTGTAATAATTGATGTAAAAATTATACAATATAGTAATGACACAAGCAATAAAGCATGTACAATATGAAACCCTAAGCAAGAAGGAGAGATAAGAAGACTTAGTTGATTGCATCGAGCTAAACTGGAGATGATTTAGATAGGTAAAAGTGTTGAACATGTTGCTATAGAAATGGTCGTCATTAATGCTCACTGTAAATTCTAGAATTCAGAAACAATGCTAGGACAGGTGCATCCCAGTAGAGGGTAAAGGTGTTTGGGTGATGGTGACTGGATCTGGGCATTGGTGGCCGTGAAAATGCTCAAGAACTTCTTTCTTCTATGTTGCAAGGGTTTTCACTGTTGATTCCTTTGGTTGTCAATCTAATATTCGTTCTTTGATCACCAAAGGTACCTGTAACCTGCAAAAATAGAGATGTCTACTTGCACATGTGTCTACAAACCACATCAAATATAACTAAAAGGGAATATGCAAAATGTGGAGTTAGAATGACCCTGATGGTCACTTAAAGAGTGAACTTAGTGACTGAGTGATTGCACTACATATTAAAATCCATGTAATTCTGGTGTGTGTTTAGAAATGACGCCCTAAGGTGCCCTTGTGCAAGTTACATAAATAATAGCAAGCTAGATCTAGAATGTATCAATGTATAGTATGTGTGGATGGAATAAAATAGACTTCCCCTCTTATGCAGTGTATGCAGAAATGATACAACCCTTGTCCCTTGAATGAGTGTTAGATGGATGCCTTTGGAGTGCTTTTGTGCCTTTGGAATGCAAGCTTAGGTGATGATAGTAATGCTTAGTGTTTGGTCCTTATTTTTGAGAAGTAACTAAGTATATATATGATTCCCTTGTTTGAATTTTATAATTGACAACTAGAAGGATGAACCATAAGTGAAAAAGATGCCCAAAAGATAAAAGAGACCCAAAAAGAGCAATTAAAGGTAAGAAAGGGGGTCAACGGCACCCAAGAGGGACAAGAGTGCTTGAGCATTGGTGTCCTAACTTGGAAACCAATGTTTGAGGCCATAAAAGATAAACAAGTTAAGTTCCCATCAGGGCTGTAGGGTGTGTAAGACCAAATAGAAAGCAAGAGACAAAGAAAAGAAGCCAATGATATTTGTCAATCACTAGTTTTCTTACTTAAGAATCATATATACATTAGTATCCTTCTTGGACCTAGAAATGTACCCAAGTGCATGATTTTGTGTCTGCATTTGCCCCCACTTTATGTTGTTGAGTGAATACTCAATAACATAAAGTAGATAGAAGATGTGTACCTTATGATCATGTAGAAAAGAGTGTTGGTGATAACGTGTCAAGTGGACAAGTGAAGCATGGAGTGATCACAAAGTGAAGCATGAAGACTAAGCAAAGGGAAGTGGACCCTAGGGATGAAGCGTGTGCATTATGTGATGTTGGAACTTGTGTTTGATGTAAGTTGTTCCTTGTTGTGTATTAAGGATGGACCTATAAAAGATGAGTGAAAGAGTAGTCAAAGTTCTGTATATGATAGATCAAGAAACATGTGTATAAGTAATAAAAAGTGTGTAAAGAGGAAAATATGCACTTGATATGTATAAGAGAGTAAAAGATAGAAAAGTGTCTTGTTGCTTGGAGATTACTGATTTGAATGTTGAAGGTGAGGTTTTTGGGAGATCTCACACCAAGTGAGTTTTTTTGGGTGATCTCATGCCAAGAGAGGGTTTTTTGGGCGATCTCACGCCAAGTGTGAGTTTTTTTGGTGATCTCATGCCAAAGAGAAACTGTTGGGGAGAGAGGTCTAGTTTTACTCTCCTTCCATGACTTTTCCCAATAAGCACCACTTCAGATGGTACGTCCCAATTTGTTCCATTTTTCCCGATTCATTATGATTAGTTCCAAATTGTTCAAATTGTATTGATTGTAGGAGATTAAATTTATTCTGTGACGGAAGGCCAGTGCCTGTTACTATAAAAATGATCTATAAATTGTTGTAGATTGTGTTGTGTTGAGAAAATTACTATGTCTACCCCCAAGACACGAGTGTCGAGGGGAGGACGGGAGCACCCAGATGCTAGTGTCTAATTCTGGGCACTGGTGTATGCTCTATATGTGAGGTCCAAGTCTATTGTTGGATCATTATGTGATTTTATTCCTGTGTTGTTTATGTACTATGCAGATCTCTATCATAGTTTTGAGCTATTGTGGGGTGATTTTTTCACCTAATGTATGTCCCCCTCATTTAGGGTGCATGCGACAATAGTAGGAGAATGAGGCCTAAAAGAGAGGACCTAATGATGACCTAAACTAGATATCTATAGAGGGTATGGGATGTGCATGGTAGAAACCAAGGCACATGCAAATAAAGTGGGATAGAAATATGTGTTAGTAGTAAAAAGTAGCTAACAAGTAGAAGAAGACAATGTAACAATTAAGTGTGAAGACAAGAGAGACCACAAAAACGTGTTTCAAACATGGGACATTGTTCACAATGTCATAATATAATCTAGTTTGAAGTGGTAAAAAGCAGACAATGATCATACAAGACATATGACATAACCCGTAAACAATAGCATATAGTGGCAAACGAGATCAAGAAAAATGTATCAAATAACCATGGTTGTAAATAGTCCTGCAAGGAAAATTCTACACATGAAGCACCCGTTAGCATGTTAGAAAGATAAATAATATCTCAAAGCGTGTATAAATTAGTGAAAAGTAGAGTAATAATGCCAAGAGGTAGAAATAGAACTTGAATTGTGTAGAATGTTGAATTAGTGAAAGTATATTACCCCTAGCGCCTTGATGGGACTAGTAAAAGGTACAGTGTCAGGCATCATTGCAACATGTAAAAACTTGTGGGGGTTATGCATTCACTGCAAAAGACTGAGTGAATTTGCATATACATATATATAGAAAGATGACGACATCCTAAGAATCTGTCTAGCATGGAAAACAAAGTGTAACATGTAACTAGAATAATCTAGCAAGAGTATATGCAACCAAGATATGTAGATGTAATTTATGAGTGTGATGGTATGATATGCACAATATATAGATGGTAGGAGCAGTGTGCCCCCCATTGGATGTGTATGAGATGAGGTTCATTTATAGGAACCCTCAACAGTCAAGAATGAACTATAGAACAAGAGTGTCTCATCGGATAATGTGTTTTGTGCAAGTAGATACTAGAAATATGTATTGAGAAGCACAAAGTGTGAAATGTGCAGTGGATGTGAGGTTCATTTCAGAATTAGACCCTCAGCAGTCAAGTATGAACCGTGGAACTAGAGTGCATCATAGGGTAATAACAATACAAGGTGTACATATCAAAGGGTGTGGAAGTGCTTAGAGAGATTAGACATGATGCACGGAGCATGAAGTGCAGTAGTAAGTATTAGAAACAACTAAGAATAATGGAAGGGGGAATGTGAGATGCCCCCTAAGTATGCGAGAAATGAAGAATCATGTAAACTCATCAAGAAGATCATCAGTGTTAGGGTTGTAACCGATAGGATATGGATTAGAGTTTTGGTAGGTGATAGTATGAGGTTGATCATAGAGGGAGATAGTGTGCCATAAATTATACATGCCCATGATGTATTCTTCATCAGTAAAAGGAGGTTGTGGGAAATCATGTGCATACCAGCAAGTTAGATTTTGAGTATAGCCAAGGAATTAATCATTGCAAATAGAGGTGCGGCCAAAAGGCATGGGAAATGTGATATCAGTATGATTAGGATCCATAATGCCACCAATGTAGTCAAGCCAATGTTGTCTAAGTGTGAGTGGAGAGGAACTAGGAGTACGTGTGAGGAAGACTGAAAAATGGAAGACGTAAAGGCCATAGGCAGTGGTAAAAAATGCACATCTATGATACAGGTGAGGAGAGTGAGGTGGGGGGAAGAGATCAAAAAGTGTGAATCCTAGGCATGTTAATCCATCACGCTTGCAAACAGTCTCAGAGCAAGTAGGGTTGAATGTAATATGAGGCCAATAAGAGTTATGTATGAAGAGAGTGCATGTAAAGGGCTCATGGTGTAGTGTAAAATAATTTTGGGGAGATGTAGTAGGTGGTAAGATGTGCAATGTATGAACGGTCCCCTAGAAAGGTATCATGGAATTAATAGAAGGATGGGGTTCTTTGAATTGGTATTCACTCAGTCCATTAGTGACAAAAGTATCCTAAAAATATGAATCATATATTTCAAGTGGAGTAAAGTTAAGATTATGCAATGTGTCATCGTTAAGTTCTACGACATTTACCTTGTCATCAGAATCATCAGTGCTAGAATTATCTTGTTGGGTAATATTATCAAGGATATTGGTAGGGGTAGATCCAGATGTAGGATTGAGAGAAGCCATGATTGGTGGGGAATTATTAGCCATAGAGGTAGACATGTTGGGTGATAGGAGATTATTAGTATGGGTAGGAATGGACGGAATGCATGTAGAGGTAACAGTGGGAGTAGGGGTCCTAGATTAACCAACATCGTATGTACTGATATTGTGATATGGAATAGGTTGTGATGGAGGGATGGGCATAGCAGTGATGGGGTATATGCGGAAAAACTTGTAGCAATGGTATGCTCATAACCATCATGTAGGAATTTAACTCACCTATGAATTGTATATGGAACAACATACATGGCATGGATCCATGGTCTACCAAGTAAGAAATTGAACTGGAATGAGGTGTCAATGACAAATAATAAAGTAGGAACTATTTTGGGCCCAACTTGTAATGGTAAGGTAATAGTGCCCATGCATGTGCAAGTAGTGGAATCATAGTCATGAGTGAGATTAGAGGATTTAGTAATAAAATTATCAGAAATGTTCATTTTCTTGAGGAGAGATAAAGCACATGAATTTATAGAGGACCCATTATCAACGAGTACATGCTTGATACAAATGGAGCCAATAATAGCGGTAATAAGTAAATGTGAAAAAGGATCACTAGTAGCCAAAGGAGGTATATCCTCATCACTGAAAGAAATGACATGTGGTATATTTTTTAGGGATTAAATGAGATGAACAAAGGAAATGGGTGAATTATTACTTTCAATGTAGATGGAGTGAAGGGCGGACTCTAATGTATGATGACAATCAAGTGCACTACGTAAGAGATCATAGAGAGATATTTTGGATGTGTATTCTTAAGCTACTCAATAATGTCATAACCTTTAAATGTGGTGGTAGGAACTATAGAAGTAATAGGTGCTAGGATAGAGTCAGGTAGAGTTGTAGGGGACGCGTAAAGCAAGTGGTGACTACATTAATGGTTAGATCAAACATTTGAGTAACAAATACGGGAGTGTATTGGGTATGGACCTGCATAAAATCAGCAGCAGTGACAGCCATGCCAAAAACATTGGTTGGATTATAAGAGGAATAAGAAGATTGATCCATGAATTCATAAGAAGGGGATATGTTTCGATTTATTCTCATAAGGTAGGGTTTGCACAAGCGGGTTACCAAATGATTTAATTTAATTTGAATTAAATTTGTGTGATAGAGTAACTATTGTAATAATAGATGTATAAATACTGAAATATAGTAATGACACAAGCAATCAAGCATATACAATATAAAACCCTAAGAAAGAAGGAGAGATAAGAAGACGTAGTTGATTTTTGAGTGGAAAGGAAGTGATCTGGGTAGGTGAAAGTATTTAACAGACTATAGACAGGGTCGTCACTACTCACTGTAAATTCTAAAACTGAGAAACAGGGATGGAAAATGGCGCTCAGTGTAGGTAAGAGGCTTTTAGGCGTTGGTGACTAGATCTGGGCATCGGTGACTGTGTAAGATCTCAAGATCTATTTTCCTTTGTGTCGCAATGGTTTTGATGTTGATTCATGTAGGGTCCTGATATTTTATCCTTGATCATCAAAGGTACTTGTAACCTACAAGAAAGAGAGTTCACCTGCACATACCCATAAACCACATCAAACCTAAAAATAAAAATGTAGAATAGGGAGTTAGAATGATCATGACAATCACCTAAAGAGTTAATTTATGACCAAGCACTACACTACATCTCATAATCCATGTAGTTCTGGTGTATATGTGTGTATAAATGATGCCCTTGTGTAAGTTACAAAAATGATAGTGGGATAGATCTAGAGTGTAGCAATGTATAATATGTGTGGATGGAATAGAATATAATTCCCCTCTTATATAGTGTATGCAGAAGTGATGCAACCATTTTCCCTTGAATGAGTGCTAGATGGATGTCTTTGGAGTGATTTTGTGCCTTTAGAATGTAAGCTTAGGTGATGATAGTGACGTTTAGTGTTTAGTCCTTACTTTTGAGAAGTAACTAAGTATATATATGACTCCCTTGTTTTGATTTCGTAATTGATAACTAGAAGGCCAACCTATAAGTGAAAAATATTCCCAAAAGATAAAAGAGACCCAAAAAGAGCAAGTAAAGAAGAGAGATGGTCAAGGGCACCCAAGAGGGACAAGAGTGCCTGGGTGTTGTTTCCCTGGCTAGGCTGTGATGTTTAAATCCATAAAATATAAACAAAATACGTTCCGACTAGGCTGTAGGGTGTGTAATACTAAATAGAAAGCCAGAGACAAAGACAAGAAGCTAAAGATAGTTTCCAATCACTAGTTTTCTTGATTAGGAATTATGTATACATAGTATACTTTTTGGACCTAGAAATGTACCCAATTGTGTGATTTTGTGTCTACAAAGTCCTGTGTTGGGCTTGAAGTGAGTCTTGTGCTAATGCTTAGATGAGTCATGTGTTGGGCTATGTATGAGTCTTGCATTAGGCTTAATATAGGTCCTTCATTCAAATTTGTTAGCGCACACAAAAGTTTATCTCAACTCATTCAAAGAAGCATAAATGAGATGAAAATGAACAAGGTTTATGCACAAAACTTTCTTTTAAATATATTAAAGTATTAATTATAAAATGCTAATATCATTCTTACTACAAAATGAAAAACAAAAATGGGGTTTACATAGGACTTAACAAGGCTCATCAGAAGAGTTGGAGGACATGTCAGTCCAAAACCATATAGATGAGTCATGACCAAATATAGATTCTTGACCAAACTATATGGTCCTGACTTAGAGCAAGAAATATGCCACATGTAGTTTGGAGATGATAAATTAATGTTTTTCTATTGATTTTTTGCATTATATTCTCATAATGTGTTAACATGTTAGTGTGTAAGGATGAACAAGCTAAACAATTGACCTCAAAAAGTGCTAAGTAAGAATAGAGATGTTATATGTATCATAGCAAGAGTGTCTAACCAAATCAAGAGCTGTTAAATTGAAAATTACCAAATTTGAGTGTTTACATTTGCCCCCTTTGCAAGTATGAATTGAAAATTGAATGCTTAAAGGAAAATATACCTAAGTGTGTAACCACACTTTTCCTTTACTTGAATGTTTTGTTTTGTTTGGTATTGGCATGCTCCACAATGAAACCTACAACATAGAGTGTAGTAAATGTCCATGATAGATAATTAACCATAACTCAAATAAAACATGTAACATAAGAGTTTTTTGTTTACATACATGTGAAGTGAAAAGATGTAAACAAGGAAACAATATATCTGTTTTTTTTGTTCTACTTTTTCTTGGAGATTTGTATTGCTTGAACTTTGCTAAAGGATTGGGGGTGACTAGTCCCCAATTTGTGTCAAGGAGAAATTAGATTGTTAGGTGCATATAACACAACATGGAAATGTGTAAGAGAGAGAAGAAGAAAGAGGTACAAATGCACCCCTATGAAGGAAGAATATTATGTACCAAAGTTATTCAACAACTTTGATATCTTCCCCTTTAAGTGTAATAGGAAAGGAAATTCTACCCACAAAGCCCTTAGTTTCTTCTCTACCTTCCATAACCCCACAAATCACACTGTTACGGATGGATATTGACCTATTTTTTTAAATAATGAAATATAATACAAAAGATAATAGTTTCCCAAAAATCTCCCCATATGATGCATAACTAAGTATGATATGAATAAGTGCTAGAATATACACTGAACTAGGAAGGAGATTCATGCCCCCAAGTTTATTGAAACTGAGCTATAGCTAACTGTTGATGTGAAGAAGGAATGAACACTTTCATACCCTTGTAGTGACCTAAACTGAGTATTATGGATATGAAAATTTATAGAAAACCTATATACACAGTTGAAAATCTGAAAATGTTGATAAACTTGTTGAAATTTCCCCTGGTTAGAAGCATGTGGGGGGATTATGAACATACTGTATAGTTTTAACCAAAGTGTATGTTTTTTTACCATGTGTTGATTTTTCCAAAATTATATGTATGATTACATTTCTATGTGTCTATGCCCTATATGTACTTATATATGCCCCCAAATGTTTTTACATCTACTAAAAATGTAGAATAAACTTGGATAGATGCCCCCTTTTTTTATGCATGTGTGAAAACCATTTTGAGCATGTGGCTCAAAAGAAATAGGTGTGTATTTCTGAAGGATATTCCTAAGAATATACATAGAGTAATAAAGAGGTGGCCACCTTAGAGAACCTATACCTGCAAAAGGAAACATGTTAGTGCTCGTTGGCAACCATGATGCACAACAAAAGTAATGATAATAAAAGATGAAAACCACATAACAAATAACAATAGTAGTTTAAACACATGTAAATACAATAATAGTGTAATCAACTGTAAGAAGTATGAAGATAATGTCAAATAAAATGCGTAAATCCTGAAAACATGGGACACTCACGATGTCACAAAAAAACCAAGGCACATAGGTTTGAAAACATGAACAAGCAATTAAAAACAAGAAAGGCATGATTCTGTAAATATGGTATACCCATGGTGTCATAAGAAAATCAAGGCATATAGGCAACAAACAAGGAAAAACCAAGCAATAACATACACACAAGCAAGTATGCATGAAACAAGAGTCTATAAACATGATAATATGATGTAGTAGCCAACATAGGTGAAATATGTGAAATAAGATATGTCAATGTTGCACAAGACACGTGTTTTGTTGGCATGAGTGATTTTGTGTGTTGTCATTGACATAAAATCCCATTAATGATAAATTGGATGATGGAGGATTGCTATAAGGTGCTTAACATGATGTTGGCATGATGGCATGAGTTGACATAGTGTGAATGGCTTGGACTAGTAGGCCTAATCAGATGGCCTAACTAGCCTAGGTGATAGTGTATGATGATTTGAGTTGCATGATGGATTAAGGGGCATACTAGAGGTATGGAGAGTATGATAGGAGAGTGTTGAGACACTCACATGAGTTTTAGAGTGCAGGTACAAGTGGAAGGCTCAATTATAGGTGCTCATCCAGACCTTGTATAGGTGCTTGGAGACCAAATGGAGAATGAGAGTGAAGTATAGAGCTATGTGAGCTCATGAAAGCATATAAGTGAGTGATACATGTTTTCTCAGGTGTGTCAGGGCCTTTTGGAGAGGTTTTATGTTTGGTTGTAGTGTTAGTTCAATTTGTTATGGCCTAAAACATGTAAAACCCTAAGGCCTAGTTACGCAAATGAGATGGTACATGAAGATGAAGAGATATTTATGCCTCAGTGAGAATTGGAAATGTTTTTAGGGTGTGTCATGGTGTTGTGAGAAACTTTTCAGGTTTCCATGATGAATATTTTGTAAGTTATGAGGTTTAGACCAAAATAGGGTGCTTAGGAGTGTAATTTCTAACTCGAAGTGAGTGAAACACTTATGGTTGGCACGTGTAAGCTTTTTATCGAAAGATGAACCTTTCAAGGATGTTGGGGAATGAATTTAATAAGATCTTAGAGTTGGAATGAGGTCAAATGAGACCCAAATATTTATGAACGATCGTTAAGAAGGTAAGTCACTTTTTATGGCTTTGAAACCCTAGGTTGAGAGCAGTACGAGAAATATTCTTGGTATGGGCACAAAATGGATTGGTTATGAAAATGTAATGATTGGATGTTTTAGAGGACTCCTACATATTTCTACAAAGGTATGATAGGGCTTGTGACAGTATGTGGACCCCACACAAAAGGTAAGTTTTTGAAGATTTTCATCTTGTGGCAAAGTTTTCGATTGAACATATGGACTATATCACCATTTATGAAAGCTTAGTAGTTGTGTTATATTTCCATGATATTTTTAGGTCTTGTTTGAAGTGCTAGAGGGTAAATTGTACCCTATCTTTAAATATTGGTTTTTTGTGTTGAATTATAGAGCTTAATTGCTTCACATTAGCATGCTTTACTAACTTGCTGGAATACACATTCACCAACGTTGGTCACCTGGCGACCGGTGTTAGTCAAAGAAAGGAGGAACCAACATCGGTTAGGGTAACTGACATCAGTTACATGTGTGTGATTGTTTTATTTAACTCATGGGAATTAGATCTAATCTTTGATATAAAGTTGATATAATGGTTGTAATAACATAGCTAATTTTCCCTAAGTTTGTATATGGTTATATAAGCTAGAAAACTAGGGTTAGATAAGAAGAAGGGAGAATTGTAAGAAGGAATACTTAGAGAGAGAGAGAGAAGCTTGTGAGGAAGAAAAAAATGTACATCCAGGAGGTGTGGAAGATTGCAAATCTTTATTGTATATTCTCTACAAACCTTTGAATAACAAGATTGATTGTTTCTTGGTGGACGTAGCCCACACTGGGTGAACCACATTATATTTTATGTATTGTTCTTCAATTTTATTTCCGCTTTTATTGTTTGTATTCTTAGATTTGAATAATATATTTGTACAACTTGTGTGATTAACCCCAACAACTGGTATCAAAGCTTTTTTGTTTGAGGGTTTTTTATGTTGACAGATTTACTCACAGAGAAATTTTGATTGAGTGGGAGCTACAACAATGGTATAAGATGGAAAATACAGAGTCAAAAAATTTGACAGCCATAATTATCAGCTATGGAAGATGCAAGTGAAAGATTATCTATATCAGAAAGATCTATACATACCGTGGATGAGAAGGCAAGACCTACAAATATGATAGATAAAGAATGGAAAATTATTGACAGAAAAGTTTTGGGATCTACAAGATTGAGCCTAGTAGCATTTGTGGCTTCAAATATTACCGAAGCATCAACCACGGTAGAGTTAATGAAATATTTAGCTAATTTATATGAAAAACCTAGTGCTTCAAATAAAGTTTATTTGATGAAGAAATTGTTTAATTCTAAGATGCAAGAAGGTGAATCTACATCAAGTCATTTGAATGATTTTCGGCCTATAGTAAATCAATTAAAATCGGTTAATATATCATTTGATGATGAAGTGAAAGCAATTTTATTTCTATGCTCTTTACCAAATAGTTGGGATAACTTGGTAATGGTTGTTAGTAATACAACATCTGCTTCTAATATTTTAAAGTTTGAAGATGTCGTCAATATAATTCTGAATGAAGAAGTACGCAAGAAAAGTACATGAGAATTATCATCTAGTAATGCTTTGAATGTAGAAAGCAAGGGAAGGCAGAAGGAGAGATCCAAGAGAAAGAGTAATGGGAAATCAAAGTTCAAGAATGGCATTTCTAAATCCAGAGGTAAAGGAATAATTTGTTGGAATTTTTGAAAGAAAGAACATGCAAAGAAAGATTGTTGGTTTAAGGAAAACAAAGAGAATGTACCAGAGAAAGGTAAAGAGGAAAATGTTGTTGTATATGAGGTAATGCAAGGATGACCAACATTATTCTATCCTTGGATAATAAAATAGAATCATGGGTTTTATATTCAAGAGCCTCTTTCCATGCTAACCCTAATAAGGGTTATTTTAAAAATTATGTCCATGGTAATTTTGGGCATGTTTATTTAGGAAATGATGAACCATGCACTAATTATCGCAAAAGGAGAAGTTCATCTTAAATTACAGAATGGAAATACATGGATATTGAAATAACCAAACATGTGATTTGGTCATGTGCCAAGCCAGGTAGAAATCTAATTTCTGTAGGACAACTAGGTGAATCTTGTTGCATGGTTACATTCAGAGATCGATTCTTGGAAAGGTTACCAAGGGATCTCTTATTGTAGCAATTTAGGGAAGAATGTAGAGATATTATTTTGGGTCTACATGTATTACTGATTTCTCAATCAAATGTTATCTACTTCGTATTTAGATGCAAGCATGTGGCATAATCAGCTAGGCCATATGAGTCAAAAAGGAATGCATATCTTAAGGGAAAAGGGTAAGTTATCATATTTGAAAGATGTAGATCTTGATTTCTGTGAGCATTGTATTTTTGGAAAGAAAAAGAGAGTGAGATTTCTCAAAGTTGCGTCAGCAAAGAATGAGCTAAAATTGGAGCTTGTACACTAAAATGTGTAAGGACCAGCCCAGGTAGCTTCTCATGAAGGATCCCAATATTATGTGACTTCCATTTATTATGCCATATAAAAGGTATGGGTTTAGTTTTAATTGTAAATATAATCATTTTTGAGATATATGGTAAAAGATGGAAACTTTGTATGTGGAAAATGATTATCAAATTGCAACTGTTATGCATTAGATCTGATAATGGACCCGGTACCTTCCCCCATTATTATCAATAGATTATTCATACTTAATCAATGGTATACACAGTAGAGGCACCTTGGTTCCTAGAACACCACTTGATTATTGTGTTGTTTGAACATTCCTATCTATGTTTCAGCAAGATTGTGTGAGGATACATTTGTATGAATTCAATCCCTTGTGTTTCTTATGAGCAGAATCAAAGACACGAAAGCTTTATTAAATGTATCTTATTTTTTCCTCCTTGTGCTTTACATTTTGGAATACTCAAGATTCATCTTAGAGGAGAGAACCAAGATTTTAGTTTGGTCGTAGCACCTTATATGGTTCATTCATAGTTTTGTGCATCTTGATAGAGACCATAGAAATAAGTTGAAATCTTAAATCCAACTAGTTAGTAGCAAATTACAATGGTTATGGCTAAATGGTAGATTTCGAATTTTGTTTTTGGGATTAAAAAGATTCTAAAATTTTAGGAGTCTGTGACATTGAATGGAATTAAAAGAAAATTTTCAGGGATCAACTTTTAAGTTTACTTAAAGATTAACTGAGGTGTTAGAAGAGCTTTAGAATGGGTGCAAAATGCATTCTTGGTCTTTAACATTGAGTCCAACTAAACATTTTTTGCATTCAATAATTGTTATTTCAAAACCCATGATGTGTGTCGATTAACCAAGGATGAACCTATGGTCACCTTTACCGAAGTCAATTAAAAAGAGTTAGACTGAATTCGGTTTGCCATACCAGTATGGAGTAGCCGAACCATTTAATCAACTTTAGGTATATGGTTCTAAAAACATGCTATTCATGTGTGATCAATGATATACTCCCTTATATGGATTTGATAGTTTCATGCCAAGCATGGTTAAACTGTATTATGTTTGGTGGAGCCTATGTGTATCATGTTACAGTGTGGTAAGACATTCAATGTGATTCACACACTCCTAAAAGGTATTTTTGACGATGATAATGCTATCCAGTGATGAGGGTCAAGAAAGATGAGGGGGTAGTATAGCCCAAGAGAATCAATGGTTGTTAGGGAATTGGTCTAGAAATGAAAATTTTCAACCATGGTTGTATTAATCCTTCAAGGGTATGGGTAACCGTTTGATATTTTAATGGTATAAAGATGGTTTTTGGAACCATTATAATAACATAACCTTACGGTTTCTTTGCAAATTGTTGTGATAAACACATATTGGTTGAATGGTTTTGTATCAAACTATGGTAGTGGTACCATTGTTATTTATATTTCTTATGCAGTTTGATACATAGACAAGCAAATGTATTCAGATGTCCGCTATTGAATTCGAGTGCAAAAATATCTATAATTTTAAATGAGAAGAGCTCCATAACTTAGTTTTATTTGATGAGGAATTCTTATATTGGTATTAGAGTTCCTAGGCTTATCCTAAAATCTTATCTAGTGATTCTTGGTGGACTTAGCCCAAGATTGGGTGAACTACGTTAATCATATCTATGTTGGTCTTTGTTGCATGTTATTTCATTCTACACTTTCTATTCTAAGATCTATCATATGTGTTCTGCATATTAGTTTCTTTTGTTATGATTCTATAAGAGTTTATTACACGCTTCTAATGTTTATCTCCCATTATTTCCTAGACAGATAATGAGAATCATAAATTTATGACCATTATTTGATAGTTTTCAACATTGCTTGACAAATGGGAGCTAATATTACATTGTTCCACCCCCTGTATATTCCTGATATGTTTGTTACAGGATATAGTATGCAAGACATTGGTGAACTTAAGGAAAATTTAGCTCATACATTTGTAATGAAGGATTTGAGAGCTAAAAAGAAAATCCTTGGAATGCAAATTCACTAATGCCTCAAGGTTTTGGTGTAATGGTTCATTACATTTGGTATCAGAGCGACCACCCATGTTCAAATCCCACTCAGTTGGCTACGTCGTGTAGCCGGGGCCCGTGGGGCACCTAAACGTCGGTGAAGTGGGGATCGTACGTATGGAAGTGCGGGCGCAAACCCAGCCCGAGTCGGACTCGACAGAAGCGTGATGGGATGTTGTGATCCTCATGTGTAGATTTCACTAATGCCTCGAGGTTTTGGTGTAATGGTTCATTACACCGTTGGTCACTCTGATACCAAATGATAAGAACCTTGCATATAATAAATCAATAAATTGTAGAAGATAATAAAACACAAGAGATATGGGGGGCCAAGATGCCCTAATATCAATATATGCATAATAATACACTTAAGGTAGGGCAACACCATACAATGGTTCTTAAGGAAGGAGTAACTCCACAATCTCCCAAGATGGGAATCCACTTCGAGGGGGACATCTCCAATATACCTCTACCAAGTAGAAGACTCAACTCATACATACATTACATTTGGTAGAAAACTAGACTCAACTCATAATTTAAAGCACACTCATTATATGGCTTCTTCTTATGTTTCGGGGATGAAACATGTTAAAGAGGGAGGCAATGCTATGTAACTTGGGATATGATAATATAATATATAGGGGTTGATGGAGATGCCAACATGTGGCACACATCCTCTTAGTTATATATATGGGTTCACATGGGATATAATATTATAATGTATATGGGTTGATGGAGATGCCGACATGTGGCACACATCCCCTTAGTTAGTTATATGGGCTCACATAGGAATTAATTATATTGGGTAATGGGTCCACCTACATTGGGATTAGGTGTTACCCATCCTATTTAAAGGATGTGAGTATCATTATGAGGAGGTAATGTATGTATGAGTTGAGTCTTCTACTTGGTAGAGGTATATTGGAGGTGTCCCCCTCGAAGTGGATTCCCATCTTGGGAGATTGTGGAGTTACTCCTTAAGGAGCATTGTATGGTGTTGCCCTACCTTAAGGGTATTATTCTGCATATATTGATATTAGGGCATCTTGGCCCCCCATATCTCTTGTGTTGTGTTATCTTCTTCAAATTATTCATTTATTATATCAAAAGTTCTTATCAAGTGGGATCAGAGCAACCACCCATGTTTGAATCCCACTTGGTTGGTTACGTTGTGTAGCTGGGGCCCGTGGGGCGCCTAAACGTTGGTGAAGCAGGGCTCGTACGTATAGGAGTGCGAGAGCAAACCTAGCCTGAGTCGGGCTCTATGGAAGCGTGGTGGGATGTTATGATCCTCATGTGTGGATTTCACTAACGCCTCGAGGTTTTGGTGTAATGGTTCATTACATTTGGTATCAGAGCGACCACCCATGTTCGAATCCCATTCGGTTGGTTACGTCGTGTAGCCGAGGCCCGTGGGGCGCCTAAACTTCGGTGAAGCAAGGCTCGTACGTATGGGAGTGTGGGCGTAAACCCAACCCGAGTTGGGCTCTACAGAAGTGTGGTGGGATGTTATGATCCTCATGTATGGATTTCACTCACGCCTCGAGGTTTTGGTGTAATGGTTCGTTACATTTGGTATTAGAGCGACCACCCGTGTTTGAATCTCACTTGGTTGGTTATGTCATGTAGTCGGGGCCCGTGGGGCGCCTAAACGTCGGTGAAGCGGGGCTCGTACATATGGGAGTGCGGGTGCAAACCCAGCCCGAGTCGGGCTCTATGGAAGTGTGGTGAGATGTTATGATCCTCATGTGCAGATTTCACTAATGCCTCGAGGTTTTGGTATAAAGGTTCGTTACATTTGGTATCAGAGCGACCACCCGTGTTCGAATCCCACTCGGTTGGTTATGTCGTGTAGCCGAGGCCCGTGGGGCACCTAAACGTCGGTGAAGCGGGGCTCGTACGTATGGGAGTACGGGCGCAAACCCAGCCAAAGTCGGGCTCTACAGAAGCGTGGTGGGATGTTATGATCCTCATGTGTGGATTTCACTAACGCCTTGAGGTTTTGGTGTAACAGTTCGTTACATTTGGTAACAGAGCGACCACCCAGGTTCGAATCCCGGTATGGGTAGCTATGTCGGCATTGCAGTGTTCGCCCAGGGCTCGTATAGGGCAGGGCGGTATCCCGCTATATAGGCACAAATCTAGCCCAGGGTCTGGGCTATGGAAGCGCAGTGGGATGTTATGATCCTCATGTGTGGATTTCACTAACGCATCGAGGTTTTGGTGTAACAGTAATGTAACGAACCGTTACACCAAAACCTCGAGGCGTTAGTGAAATCCGCACATGAGGATCATAACATCCCATCATGCTTCTGTAGAGCCCGACTCGGGCTGGGTTTGCGCCCGCATTCCGATATGTACGAGCCCCACTTCATCGACATTTAGGCGCCCCACGGGCCTGGCTACACGACGTAACCAACCGAGTGGGATTCGAACATGGGTGGTCACTCTGATACCAAATGTAACTAATCGTTACACCAAAACCTCGAGGCGTTAGTGAAATTCACACATGAGGATCATAACATCCCACCACGCTTCAGTATCCTAGACCCTGGGCTAGATTTGTGCCTGTATAGCGGGACCACACCCTGCCCTATACGAGCCCCAGGCGAACACTGCAATGTCGGCATAGCTACCCATGCCGGGACTCGAACCTAGGTGGTCGCTCTGATACCAAATCTAACGAACCATTACACCAAAACCTCGAGGCGTTAGTGAAATCCACACATGAGGATCATAACACAGGAAGAACAAGAAAGTGTATTTGTCTCAGGAAGCTTATATCAATAAGGTGTTGGAAAGGTTTAATATATAGAATTTAAAACCTGTAAGTACACCTATGGCTAGACACTTCAAATTATGCAAAGATCAGACTCCTACATCACATGAGGAGGTCGAGTACATGGCACAAGTTCCATATGCTTCAACAGTTATAAGTCTTATATATGTTATAGTTTGTACCAGACCAAACATTACACATATAGTGGGAGTTGTGAGCAGATTTATGGCCAATCTAGGTAAAGATCATTGGAAATTAGTCCAATGGATTCTCATGTATTTGAGAGGGACATCTGGCATGCAATTATGCTATAGAGGGTTAGATATTTCTTTATGCAGCTATAATGATTCAGATATGGATGGTGATTTGGATGGTAGGAGAAACACCACTAGATATGTTTTCATAGTATGTGGGATGGTAGTTAGCTAGATTTTGAGATTGCAAAAGGTTGTGGCCTTGTCTACTACAGAGGTTGAGTATGTTGCAGCTATAGAGGCTAGCAAAGAGATGATATGGATGAGCAAGTTCATCGAAGAGTCAGGAAAGGAGAAAGAGGTTTGCAGATGTACAATGATAGTCAAAGTGTGATTCATATGGCAAAGAACTCAACATTTCATTTAAGAACAAAACACATTCAGTTAAGATATCACTTCATATGGCAGGTGTTGGAGGATGGGCAGTTGAAACTAGAGAAAATTCATACAAATAAGAACCATGTGGATATGCTAACGAAGTTGTTGGCAAAGAATAAGTTGGAACTACACTCCACTTCTGTCGGTCTTCAAGTTTGAGACTTGAAGAGGGAGAAACATGCCAAGGAAATAATCCAAGAATGGAGTTGTACGGTACATTGCAACAATTTATCTCCAAGTGGGAGATTGTTGAGTTGTGCAACTTAATTGCTTCACATTAGCATGCTTTACTAACTTGCTAGAATACACAGTAATCGGCGTCGATCATCTGACCGACGTCAGTCACCTGGTGACCAGTATCAATCAAGGCAAGGAGGAACCAACATCAGTTAGGGTAACTGACATTGGTTAGAGTAACCAACATCGGTTACTTGTGCGTGATTGTTTTATTTAACTCATGGGAATTAGATCTAACCTTTGATATAAAGTTAATCTAATGGTTGTAATAACATAGCTAAGTTGCCCTAAGTTTGTATATGGTTATATAATCTAGAAAATTAGGGTTAGATAGGAAGAAGGGAGAATTGTAAGAAGGAATTCTTGGAGAGAGAAAAATAGAAGCTTGTGAGGAAGAAAGTATTGTACATCCAGGAGGTGTGGAAGATTGCAGATCTTCATTGTATATTCTTTACAAAGCTTTGAATAATAATATTGGTTGTTTCTTGGTGGACATAGCCCACACTGGGTGAACTACGTTATATCTTGTGTATTGTTTTTCTAGTCTATTTCCACTTTTATTGTTTGTATGTTTAGATCTAAATAATATATTTGTACAATTGGTGTGATTAACCCCAACATTTTGGGTCAAAAAGGGCAATTTAGCATTTTTGGAAAATGGAAGTGCTTGAGTACTTGTGGGAATTATGAAGGATTCTAATGGCCTTAGAGGTGTTTTTGACATCCAATTTGACAAGTTTCATGTTTTGATGAAGTTCTGAAAGTGTACCGATGATGTGGAGAGAGAGAGAGAGAGAGATGCAATTTAGTTAACACCCCTAGCTAAGTCAAACTTCTAGTATAACCTCCTTCTAGACAAAAAATTTCATTCTTCTAGGCTTAGATTCCTGGTTCTCTTGGTAAATTATGACTCCAAATGTTAGTCGGGCTAGTAACCCTCTGGCAACCTGTGCTTAGAATCCAACAATGCTCATCCAATCAACAAAGTGGTTAGCTTACAAGAAATCAACATCCAACCCAATTAGTTAAAACTGCTCACTTAGACTCTTCTAGCCATACTTCAGGAGGTTTACAATCTTATCCTTGGTTTTAGACACATAATCCCTGAACTACATGTACCTACACATACCCATTCACCCCTTATTACTATTCCCAACAATCCTCAAGGACTTCCATTTCACAATTCTACTCAAGATCACTCTCTTAACCTCAAATTTGGCCTTAAGTCTGTCAAACTGGACTGTAGTTGTTCTTTTCGAAAAAATAGTGGAATTTGAATGGAGGGATCTCAATTTCCTTGTGGATTCTCGCTTTCCACACTTCTATATACCTTCAATAGCAGTTTCTAAAGCTAACTCTCTCTTGACAATGATCAAGCTTCAAAACCCTTACTTTATTCAACTTCCTCTCCTAACTGTCTCAGTTAACTCTGATATGAACAGTAGACAGAGGGTGATGATTCAAACTTCCAATCCCTTTAGACCTAGTTCCCATTTTCATCCAAATGCTATGTATCAAATTTCCAATTACAACTCTTCCTAGAAATAGTTTGATCATCAAAACTTATTCACCTAGTCATTCCCCTTTGTGTGTTACAGTTGTCCTCGTAAACTATCAGAGAAATCTTGATTCCAGATGGGAGATTGAAGTTAGTTCTTTTTACAACAACCTCGTAAACTCCCAATGATGATTACTACCAATTCTCAGACCCTTTCGTTGATTAAAATTTGAATTAGATGGATTTTTATTGGAGAAACCCGAGTTGTAGATTGAACACGACTGGAACAAATTTATGGTACAAAATTCTCCTTCCACACACGATGAAACGATTTGATTCTTTTTGCAAATGGTTGGCGACCCCTAGACAGAGTTTTGTTCCAAATTTTAGGAATTTTTGTTGGTTAAAACGTGAATTTGGTCAATTTTTCACTCGAAAACCCTAGCTTCAGGATAAACCCGACTGTGACGGCCGAGAGGATGAATTTATTAGTTTTTTTTATTGTTTTTCTTTCTTATTTGAATTCCAAAGCTTTAAAAGATTTCCTACACTTCATAAATATTTTCCGTGACCTCAAGGATTCTTGAACGAGCTTTACACTCCTCTGCAAGCCGAGTTTTATCTATGGTTTATGTTATGGTCTCTTGTTGCAGTCATTATATCATGAGCTATTGTGGATGTTATACAACTAACACACGAAAGAGATGGTGGTAGTCACAAGAGCATAGAGATTTTACTTGTATTCCTTCCAAATTGAAAAACACAATTACCTCTTTGCTAAATGCATGTATATATAGAATTATAGTCAAGTTATGATCTACATACCACCGAAAGTTTCACAACTACATACCTCCATAATAAGGGTACAATCATCAAATGCACAATATCATAGTCACATGCATCACACAGTCAAGCTATCTACACAGAAACAAAAAAGTTTTCTTAGAGCTCCAAGTCTCACTTTCCTTGATTAATCAATAATTTAAAAATAATTACATAATATGGTTTTATCCTCTCTCTACCAAGTTCTTGCTTGGTAACTAATCACCAACCCCTTAATAAGGTCTTAGGTGTTATTTGCATGCAAGGAGGGAGTTACAAAAGAAAAAGAGGGGTTACAATGTTCCACCATAAACCATGATGGAGCTCCTACATACCATTTAGACTCCACCAAACTATCTAAGGACCTACTAAAGTACCCACTCAAGCTAAGTAAGCCAAAAATGGCTCTAACAACATTCAAATTTCAAACTATGCCAAGATGGAGGGAAACCTCTTTATTCGAATTCTTGACCCCTGTAGCCTAAAGTGACTTCATGACTGACTCTTTAAATACCCTATGGACCTATACAAACCAAAATTGACTATGAAATGATTAAGCTATCACTGGTAGTGATGCCCTTACATCAACTGAGTTGCCATGGTTGGGGTCACAAGTTGACCTAGTTTGACTGGTTCAGGACGAGACTGCTTTGGCTAGAAGATGGATGTAGAAGACCCATAATTTGGCTTAGCTGATGATGTTTATCCATTTTATAGTGAATAGGGATGATTTTTTCCCTAGTGAGTGCATTTATAAGTCTTGAAAGTGACAATAATGATGCAAACCAATTGAGTTTCCAAAATTGCTTCCTGGGCAGTTCAGTTTGCTGAAGAGGAAAAGAGGTGTGGTTTTCTTTGTTAGATGTTTCATGAGGTATAACAAGCATGGATGTGTTCTATAGGTCAATGTATTTCCAATGAGTGGCTACATGGAATAGTTGAGGTGTTTTTGTGTGGTCTTGAGCTTCATAGGTGAAGATTAGTTCCTGGAAGAAGTTGTTTTGAGTAAGAAATGGTCCTACTTGGTAGTGTTATGAAACAAATTATTAGTGAAAATCATGGTACAAACATGGATTATGTTGTTATGACATTTTTGACATGTGTGGGGCCTTTAGAGGCTTTACTAAGCATGGCGATGTGTTTGGAGGTCTTTGATGAGCTTAGTGATAGGGTTTTTAGCCTTTTTGGGCTTGTGTTGTGTCTTGGTGATTGGCCAACCTACATGGGTCCATGTTATGACTTTATATGAATGTAATGTTATGTTTTTATGTTTATATGGTTGAGCTCTTGGGTTAGGACTAACGTATGTTATGTTTTTGAGTTGAGATGCATATAAAGTGCATGTTTTGGCTCAAATTTGAACTAGTTGAAAGATAGGGAAAAGTGTGAGGTAGGTGAGAGAGTGCAAGTGACTAAAGGGCATTAAGAAAGATATGAGAGTGTTTGTGAAAGTTTGAAGAATGTTTAAAATCTTTTGTACAAGGGTTTGTGATCAAACTAGTTCATGAAAGTCCAATATTGAGCAAGTTATAGGATGGTGTGTTTGAAGAGGGTTTGAAGGTGTGTGAGCTGAATTAGTGATCTTCATTAGTTGTTGTAGCAACAATAATTCAGATGTCTTCATCTAAATGTGGTTGAGTGGGTGATTGATCATCTTAGGGGGTTTTAGCCTCCTTGTGGAGTTGGTGCTTCACTAAATCAGGGGTTGTTGCTCTACTAAACTAGGGGTTGGTGCTTCTTATGAAGTTGGTGCTTCAATAAATTTCTTTTTTTTGTGTAATATAAGCAGATTTTCAGTGGTTTTTATTCCCCTTTAGGGTTTCCCACTTATGTATCGTGTTCTTGTGTACTCTTTCATGATTATGCTCTTGTGGATGGTTATTGTATATTCTCAAGATCGCATTAATGCATGGTTGAATGTTAATGGTGTGTAAAATTTAATCTAAAATTGTTTAAGTGTTTTTAAAGGACTGATTCACACCCCCCTTTCATTCCATTGTGATTCTAACATGTTTTAGTATTTTTAGTCTGAAAAGAGCAAGTACACAATGTCTGTAATTGAGCATAAATGAGGAAGTGGAGAAAGGTACTATAATAAAACAATAACACTCGCAAAATATGGAGGAATTTCTCCCCAATTATGAGAATATAAAGAAGCAAGAGTTCTCCTATAAGTATGTATCAATTTTTGTGTCCTTCATCCAACTCAATTTACCCAATGAAATCATGTGTAAAGAAATAAAGCATATTATCTATCAAACCAAAGTGACAAACAACATGTGTAATGTAAAGTACTAACAAGGCAAGTAAGGTGTACGATTCCTGATTTTATATTTTTGTAAATATTTGAATGTTTTTATATTATTTCAATTTATAAATATGTAAAAAAGATGGATAGCAAGTGATCTATTAAATGATAACCTCCCAATGAGGTGAATACGATGCCACAAAAGATGGAGATTTGAGCCTTAATGGTGATGTAACTGTTAGCAGGACTATTGTAATAACATATTCTAAAGAAGGTTTAGTAGATGTAGCACTAACATGCGTAGAACGATGTTGATGTGATGGACTAGAGGGATGAGTATGTTGAACATTGGGAGGGTATTGAGAATTTATGGGGGTAGTATGTGCATAAGGGGATTGATGTGAATTCCTAGGGGAATGAAAACGGTGAGGATCAGTGCAAGGGATTGCAATCCTATGAGGATGCCTAGATTAATGAGATGTAGAGTGGGTGACCAAAGGCCTATTGGGAGACCTAAGAGGATCAACATAGGTAGAGGAAGTGTTTGCAATAAAGGGCATACGAGAATCTGTAGAATTAGGAATATAGTTCAGAAGTACTAGTTTAGGGAGTAACATAGAAGTTCTAGGGTCATGAGAGACATTGTGCACAACTAAATATCTATATGTATAAGGACCAAGAGGAGGAACTACAAAAAGATAACTAGGCACACTAGGAGGGGAAACCTCTAAGGGAATACCTTTAATGGTGATAACTTGTTGGTTTTGGATGAACTTAATGCATTGATGTATAATTGAGGGAATGGACTTAAGAGTACGTAGCCAAGGAATACCTAACCACAGGGCACCAACACTAAGATTAGAAGCAAATGAGAATGAAACTGATGTAGTAATAGGACCAATAATTATGGGTAGAGTGATGCATCAATAATGAGTATTTGTATCAAGTGCAAGATTGTGCGTAGAAATGCACAAAGATAACAACAACGTGAGAGAACAAACATTGTCCTTATTATGTGAATTGACCAAAATAACTCACATGGGTGTGTCTTTAATATAAATAGGAATGGATAATGTATTTGAGTTAAGTGTAGCATCGACATCAAATTCATCAAAAGCAATGATCAAAACCGAAGATATTTCTGATTAATTATTCCAATCATTGAAGGAGAACCAGCTGTCCTTGAAGCAATTAGAAATAGTTCCGGAAACCGCAAACTTAGTTCTGAAACCTACAAATATAGTTTCGGAACCACCACATTTAGTTCCAGAACCAAGACAACAGCAATTCTCTTTGATTGAAAATAATTTCACTCCGAAGGAACGAGATTTCTTGTGGGGAGAGGATGAATCAGTAGCTTCAGTTTCAAGTACATCAGGAAGTGGTGAAGAATTTCTAGAAAGTAGCAGTGACGAAGAATTGGGCCTGCAAAGAGATAAGTATCATAATTCTCATTACTATCCTTTTTCTAGTATTCTGTCTCAAGGAAATTTTGGAGATGTTGCTACATACCATATGTTGTTACCACATGCATGTCCATTAAATACTTTAATGAAACCCTCCCCACAAATCAGTTCATCACATATTAGAACCAAGCATGTTGAAATTCAACCGGGTAAAACTTTAAACATTAACAGCTGGTTGAAGGATGATGAAGAAGCCAAATTGTTTGATGTTCTAAAAAATCATACTAAAGCTTTTGCTTGGGATTACAAAGACATGAAGGGAATTCACCCAAGTATCTGCACTCATCACATATAAACTGAAAACATTAAACCAGTTAGGCAGCCTTAAAGAAGGATTAACCCAGCTTTAAGGGATATAGTCAAACAAGAAATTAAAAAAATATTACAAGTAGGTTTCATCTACCCTATCTCAAATAGCCAGTGGGTATCTCCTCTTGTAATTGTTCCCAAAAAGAATGGAAAATTGAGAATGTGTGTTAACTATAGGGAACTGAACAAAGCCACAATGAGAGATTATCTTCCCTTACCGTTCATAAATCAAGTCCTAGATAACCTTTCAGGTAAAAAGTATTTTTCTTTCTTAGATGGTTTTAGTGGGTACAATCAGATCAGAGTTGCTGCTGAAGATCAGGACAAAACTACATTTACATGTCCATGGGGAGCCTTTTCCTATAAGGTGTTACCATTTGGTTTATGCAATGCTCCTGTAACTTTCCAGAGAGCTGCACTTGCAATCTTTGCTAATCTAACAAATGATTGTGTTGAGGTATATATGGATGACTTCATTGTACACGGAGATACATTCGAAGATGCTTTGAGAAATTTGGACAGAGTGTTAACAAGATGTGAACAACACAACTTGTCTCTTAGTGATGAAAAGTGTTTGATGATGGTGGATGAGGGGATTGTATTAGGACACCATATTTCAAAAAAAGGAATTCAAGTGGATCAAAACAAAATTAGGATCATTTCAGATTTACCTATTCCTCAGACCCCCACATATATAAAATCATTTCTAGGACATGTTGGGTACTATAGGCGCTTAATAAAAGATTTCAGCAAAATTGTTGCCCCCATGTTTAATTTGCTAACCAAGGACTGTGAGTTTCTTTGGGATGAAAAGTGTCAGCATGTTTTTGAAGAAATTAAAGATAAATTAGTCAGTTCCCCAATATTGAGAGGACCTAATTGGAAAAATCCATTTCATATCCAAACAGATGCCTCAAATTATTCCATTGGTGCAGTATTGGGACAGAAAGATGAGGGAGGAAAGATGTATGCCATTTATTATCTTAGCAAGAATCTTACTCCCACTGAAAAGAATTACACCACCACTGAAAAGGAATTTCTTGTTGTGATTTATGCAATCAATAAATTCAGACATAACATTACAGGGTATAAGATATTTGTACACACAGATCATTTAGCAATTAAGTATTTAATGAACAAATCAGTGGTTAGAGGAAGAATAATTAGATGTTTATTAATTTTGCAAGAATTTGATATTTCCATTATGGACAATTTAGGTAAATCTAATGTGGTAGCTGATTTTTTGTCAAGACTAACCACCACAAGGGAGCAAGATCCAATCAAGGATAACTTTCCAGATAAACAACTATTTGCAATCTCAGCAAGTACACCATGGTTTGCTGATATGGCGAATTATCTTGCAATAGGGAAGTTTCCTCCTTCTTTCACTAGGAAACAAATAAAGAAGTTAATTACAACCAGTGCACAATTTAGATGGTTACATGGAATGTTATTTAAATGTGGTCCTGATTTTGTCTTATGCATGTGTGTAAGAGACGATGAAATCTTTAACATACTCAGAGCATGTCATGATGAACCAAGTGGAGGACACTATTCAGTGAAAAGAACAGCTCATAAGATACTTGTCACTGGTTATTATTGGCCAACCATGTACAAGGATGTGAAGAGATATATCAAGAGTTGTGATCCTTGTCAAAGGATGGGACAACCAACTTTCACCAATTAAATGCCTCTTCAACCTCAAGTTGTGGTTGAACCATTTGAGAGATGGGGATTGGATTTTGTTGGTCCCTTTAATACTCCATCACAAGGGAAGGAATATATTCTTGTGTGTACTGACTATGTGACAAAATGGGCAGAAGTGTAGGCATTGACAAATGCCACTGAGGAAGCAGTTGTTGATTTCCTTTGGAACAGAATTATGATAAAGTTTGGAGCACCAAGGAGCATAGTTTCAGATCAGGGACCACAATTCATGTCTAATATGATCCAAGCTTTCACAAGGTATTACCAAATCAATCATAGGAAGTCATCTCCTTACCACCCACAGTCAAATGGACAAGCTGAAGTATCAAACAAAGAATTAGAGAACATCCTTACCAAAATAGTTAAAGCTGGGAGAAAAGATTGGGTAAAGAGACTACCTAAAGCTGTCTGGACTTATAATACAACTTTGGAAACTACAACATAGTTTTCACCATATGAATTGGTCTATGGGAAAAATCCCTTGTTGCCTATAGAGTTTGAACTTCAGACATTGAGGATGGCAGTGAAGGTGGGAATTGAGTTGAATTCATCTCAAAAAGAAAGAATCCTTCAACTCAATGAGTTGGATGAATTAAGGATGGAAGCACTTCGGCAGACAGAGATAATTCAAGAGCAAAGGAAGCAATGGCATGACACACATATCAAGAAAACGCAATTCAAAGTAGGAGACTGGGCATTACTGTTCGATTCTAAGTACCAACAAGTCAAGGGTAAATTGAGAACCAGATGATTGGGACCCTATCAGATTGAACAGATATTTGAAAATGGTTCTAATCAGTTATTTCCCATTGATGGTAGCAGTTGAACACTCTTAGTCAATGAACATAGGCTGAAACTCTATAGGAAGCCTCCCACTAAGGATGAATTCTTGAGGAAGATTGAAGCAGACAAAGAATTTGATCATATGGAAGAACCCGATTCTTCCAAAATGATCAAATAACCAGACGATAGATCTATAATAAAGGGAAGAAGATGAAAACCAGAAAATGGCAATTGATCTCTTTTTGGTTAGTTCAAATAAGGGAATTCTTTTGAATTCCAGTTGTCTTATCTAATCATGTTTTGTTCCACTTGTAGGAATGATGAGTCATCATAGCAAAAGGGTTACATCATCAAGGACAGTAATTATATCTTTTAACTTATTTAGGGTTGATTAAATGTTTGCATGTATGATTTGACTTAATTTAAAAGTAGGTATGATGAGTCATCTATTTATACATTATGATTACAAGTGTGTAATCATGAAGTTGATTTGGATGGAATAAGTGTCAGTATGGTTATCATTAATAATCAGTATTTCAAACTCAAGTGAAATAAGTTGTAGAGATAATTTGAGGAAGGAGCAGCAAAGTAAGTTTGTGTCTGCAATAAAGAACAAAGAATTCAGTAGTTAAGAATAGAGGTTCCGCAGCTAAGAACAGAGGTTCCGTAACTAAGAACAGAGGTTCTGCAGTCAAAGTCATCAGTTTCGCAGCTAAGCAAGAGGGCCTGCAACCAATTTGCACAAAATCAAAAGAGACAGAACTCAAGCCAATATGGGAATCAAAAATAAATCACAACCAGAGGATGATTCCCAGTTGCTCGTAGACAAAGAAGTGACATCCATCTTTAAGCATGCAAGATGGCTATATTTCCTGAAGAAATTTTCAAGGCATAATGATGAATTGGTAAGAGAATTCATCATAAACCTAGAGCAATTCAGGACAAAGGTGAGAAATATCTTTATTCCTTTTTCTGTTAATACTATAAGTAACGAGTCTGGAGTGTCAATTGTGTATGTCCCACAACTTGCCAAAGGGACTTTGAAAGAATTGGTTGAATTCTTATTGCAAGAAGGAGAAACTGAACCCCAGTACATCTACAATACAAAGAAAATCATAAAAGGGGTCAGAAGGGCCAGTTTTCCCAAACCCTTTGACATGGTAGCATTTTGGATAGTAAAATATTTAACCTATGATGGTCAATTTGGGTCTGTGGGAAAAGAAGTCCTAAAAATGCTCATATATCTTAAGTATGGAGCCAAAAAACCAAAGTACATAATAAACCTTCCAGGGTTTCTTTTTTATTCTATCCAGACCATGGCTCAGAGGTATTCTTGGGGTGTTGGGATAATCAGGCATCACAACCTAATTCATTTAATATGCCAGCACCATTTTCTGTCAAAGAAGAATAGAGAAGAAATTTGAGACAAATTTCTTGGCAAGTTTAAGAAAAACCCTAATATTATCAGAAGGAAAATTCTAACACCATTCTCTCCTTCAACTAATCTGGAAATTGATGTCCCTGTAGAAGAAAAGAGGGAAGTGGAAAGAAAAAATATACCAAAAAGAAGAAGGTCGGTGAGAAAGATCAAAACAACAGAGCTTTCTATACCTGTGAAGGAAATTTCTTCTTCTGCAACAGTTTCAGGGGAGCCAATATCTATCTCTGGCAGTGATAGCTCACCCATGCAAGAGCAAGGAAGAATAGTAAGAAGAAGCTCTAAAAGGAAATCCACCGCTAGGCATGTTGAAATTCCCCAGAGAAGAAAAATTCATAAGAGGTCTAGGGAAACCCCAGTGGACAGGAGTGAGCAAGAAAGGATGGAAAAGGAAGTTGCTGACATTTTGGGCAACATGGCCATGACTCCTCCTGAGTCAAGTCAAGTTGAAATAGACAAAGGAGAAGAAAGATTTAAAGAGTAAGATTTTCAGGAATTGGCTGAAGCTTCAGTATTGCCACATGAATAAGAAGAGTTGGCATCCTGGAGAAGAAAAGGAAAATTTCCTTTAATAGAGGAAGAATGCCCAACTCCTCAAGTAATTTCAGAGGAAGAAGAAAGACATCAATTTAAACAAGCTCTGTTCTTTTCTAGAGCAGAGCTCATTATCAGAGAAAAAGATGAGGAATTAGATTTCCTCAAACTCAAATTGGAACAAAGGGAAATGCTCATTGGAGAGCTAACAACTCAGCTTGCAGCCAGGACTAAGGAATTATCAGCAACCAAGAAACAACTGATAGAAAAAGAGGAAGAATTTCAAACTTCCAGAAAACAGAGTGTTGTGTCCAAAGTCTCTGCACAGACTGAGTTAACCTATTTTCCACTCAAACATCTATGGAATGACACTTGCAGGGAACTTAGAGAAGCCAAAACATCAAATGAAGAATTGAAGACCAAGGTGGAAGAAGAGATGAAGGCAAGAAAAGAATGGGAAGAAAAAATTTATAAGGAGGAAGGAAATAAATATAAATGTCTTGCAAAAATTCATATGGTTTGTATTATGAGTGAAAAATTGCTTGCATGCAGGAGGCCCTCTCCTACATATAGTGTGTTTTTAGAAGAGCAGTTCATTCACTGGTAGCTGTCAAGGATTGCATGCAGGCTTCCACATGAACTAAAAGATGAATTTGAATTCATGGCAGCTTACACTTTATCTAGTCCTAAGCAGAAAAATCTTCTGTGTGAATTTTATCTTTTTAATTTTATGCTAGAGAAAAACACAAGATTTATGATCAATTTGTATGTAGGGGAGAGTCAGTTCAATGCATTTGTCTCTGTTCTGCAAAACCAAATTGCATGGAAGGAAAGGGAATCTAAATTTTTATTGAAAGCTAGCTCAACAAGTTTCTGTATGAGAGCTCATTATGGTAAACCCTCTGCCTTCCTCACACATTTTAGAACTCATGCCTTTGATGAGAGATTCAAGACACAATATCTTGCCATTCTGCAAAAGAGTATTGATGTCTTCACCTCCTATGAGGAGGAAAAGTTTGAAGATATTTATAAAGGATGCTCAAAGAGGTGGGAACTCCTTACTGTTTCCTTGAGAAGAAGGGAAGTAATTTCCCCTACAAATTTTATCTAGAGTTTAGAAAGGGCAAAGGTGCTATGAATAATAATTCCCTAAGTCAATGAAACCTACAGGAAAATATGGATGGGAATGCGAATAAGACCCCCTCTACTTCTCACCCCCATGTCTCCTTGGAAAAATAAAGAACCTCAAGACCCTACTAAATTTGAACAGTGGGAGAGGAAAATAGAAGCAGGAGCAGGGTACATTAGAGCTAAGTTTAAACATTGGAAAATCTAGTTTCAGCCATTTTATCTGAGCAATTAAATGAAATGCAGAACTTATAACCCAACTTTTGAAGAATGAAGTTTGTAAAGGGACTTACAAACAAGTAAGTTTGGGGGAAATGATGAGGCCAAAATATATCTGATTAATGTATAATATATGATCTCATCTTACTCTCCTTTTTATTAAGTTTGATTGCATTATGTGACTTTTAGTTGATCTGATATGAGTTAACATGTAATTGTCTGTCTTTTGATTGATTGTGATTCTAATGTTAAAAGCTCTAGAATTCCTGATGAAGTGTGTGTTTGAAATTTAGTTTTGTAATAAAGCAGGTCTAATCAGTCGAGGAAATGAAGTAGGTAACATTTAGTATGTTTTTGGTAGCATATGTTCCTACACAGCTTAGTTCCGGAACTTCCAAGCTAGTTTTGAAACTCCATCACACAATCATCATCTAGTTTCGGAACTCTAGTATTTAGTTTCGGAATTTTTGGACTTAGCTCCGGAACTCCTGGGGATAGCTCTGGAACTCTCACGATGTTGAACCTTAACAATTTTCTATTATTCTGTAACTTCTCTGAAGTTCTGGAACCGATGGGAGTTATCTATTCTAACCACATCTAGAGAATTTGCATCTACGACCCTTTTAATCAGGAAAGGATGAGAAGATTTATGAATGCAAATCTAGGGAGATTTATCCTACAGCTATCTGATCAACCGCAATCCGACTCAGCATCTATTATGGGCATGATTCGATTTCATCAGAATCATTGAGACATCTGTGATTGTAAAATGTATATAAAATCAAACTTGCAGTAGATAGATAATATATAGAATATGATATGAGATAGAAATAGAATAGAGAAGAGAAATATAGACTAAGTACTCAGATCCAATATGTTTTGTAATACCAAATTTTTTATCAATAAAATAGCCATTCCTATTTAAGAGAATTCTAAGTTGTTAAATCCTTATTTGAGGAGGAGAAAGGGCCCACTCCCCCAAGGACCAGGATTTTCATTTATTTGGTATTTATATTTCTTCAGCAAATAGCTTAGATCTGTTGATTCTGTATTGTTTTAATTCTTTCAGTTAAACTATGTTGTATATTTGTTCCTACAAGTGTTTAGATAGATTCTTATATTTCGTACAATTGTTTTCAATCATTCTAAATTGAGTTTGTTTATTTCCAACAAGAAGTATGTTTACTTTCAGAAGCAAGTGTGTTTCCATTCTGCACAACGTGTTTTCTTTCGGCAAAACTTTCAGTGTGTTTACTTTCAGCAAGTTTTCATATTTTGATTTAAATAAGGTTTTACCAAGAAGTCCTTAAGACATTGAAGAGATCCCCCAGAAAATACAAAAATAACAACAATCAACTACTAGACCGATAAAACTACTCTTGTTGTATATAGCTTTAGACATACCCCTGGTTTGATATGACATCAACAAGAAGTTAATTAAATGAAGGGAATAATGACACCCATCAGAGGCAACAGGGAGAAAGCATTGAGTTTCAACGCCTAGGGGGAACAGTCCAAAGGAAGGTAGTTTTAAGTTTCCATGCATTTAGGAAGCAAAGCAAAGAAAGCACAAAATAGTCCAAAAGTTCCCATGCAGCCCAAGAAACAAGAAAGAAGATCCCACGCAGCCTAGGGAGGCAAACAAAAAAAGAAAAAGGATATTCATACCAGTCAAAGGAAATGATCCACACATCTGCATAAGAACAATTTCCACACATTGGCAGAGGGAGGGTCATAGGTAAAATCATTAAACAAAAGTTGCACAGGTTTTGTTTTTAAATATAAAAAAAGCAAAGAAATACTTTTCAATCTATATACCAAAGCCCACGTTGATGAAGTATCCAACACAGACAATAAAAAATAATTTCCATGCAGAGCAAGTAAGGAGGAGGAAGGCCACACATGGAGAAAAGAAAATAACTCCCATGCATTTGCATAAACACACTAGGCACCAATAGCATTCCAAAGTGCAGCCATTGGGCAAAGAGAAAATCAACGCATGAGCAAACAAGACACATTCCAAGAAAAGGCCGCGCGGGGGGAGAAGTTTTTGCTTTTAAAATCATTTTCCACGTATTTGTCATAAGCAGAACATTCTAAAATAGCAAAAGGGCATTTGTCTATCTTGTTTAGGAGATCCATGTTTCAGGCGAGGAAAAGAAATGATTAAAATTGGTCTTGCATAAAATCAATATAATCGGAAGAATTAAAAAATATATATTATTGTTGCTCGATCTAGAATTCAAGCTTAGTCTCGATATTTTTGTTTGTATTCACATTTTAAAAATTTGTAACCAGGACTGGTTGTTATTATTTTATTTTTATAATAATAATAATAATAACATTAAAGCAAGTCATATTTTTCTTACATTTGTAGGGGTTTCAGAGACTGATACCTGACCCCATTTGTGTTGTTTTGCATGCATGAGTCATTCTTTTGTAAAGTTCATAATGGCCGAGAAATCTAACAAATCCATAGGTAGATCGAGGAAGCTAGTGGAGAAATTGAATAATTCCGCACTCAAGTACGAATTCCAAGGAATCATCCCTCCCAGTTCCATTAAGTCAGCATACGACAATATCACTGATACAAATCTGGGTCACATCAATGTGCAACAATTATGTGAACATGTGAAAACTGAAGGCAAAACCATAATCTCATATAGGCTTTACCGTAGTGGTCTACCTCAAGCAGCAACATTTCATGTCTCGGTGCAGTGTCCAGAACTGGTTATCGCTTGTGCGGAGCATTATGATCCTAAGAGGAGAGGAATTTTCAAAGATAATCGCAATCCTTTCCTCTTAATCACACCAGAGCACATTGAATAATTTCTCGGCATACCTGCCTTTCCTGAGAATGTAGATATAACTCGCCAGTCAGTGCAAGAATTTTGGGATGAAGAACCCCTGAGATGGAGCAAGATGGTTAATAACAACTGGTTAGTGACCAAGAGGCCTTGAATTGACTAGCTTCCCAAAGAAATGTACCGCGTTGAGTTCGTGAAATAAATCAGGGACAGGATTACTCTCCTAAGCTAAGTTTTTGATTTACCCTTTGCTAGGATTTTCCACCCATGGATGTATCAGTTTATCTGTATCATCCTTAACAAGAAAGAGTTTGTGGATTGGGCCACCATCATCAGTAATACCCTTCACAAACAATTGATAGAAGTTAAGATGACTAGATGCTTCTACATGACATTGTATCTAACTTATGTAGTAGCAAGAAGAAAGCTATTTTTTGGACTTGAAACAAGAGGAGTTATGGGGCCGTCAAATAGTGTTTTTTATTATTACCCACAGCTCAGTTTCAAAAATATCTCTCACCATTTTAGAAGAGTCAACGATGCATTCACCTTCCTCGTGATTTGGAACCTGAATCGGAATATAGAGGAAATATTTTCTAAAGAAGCCATGAGTGTCATTTCCCAATGGGAAACATGGTTTATTCAATTTTCATCCTTTTCCTACATTCGCGTGAGTGGTTTTGTTGGTACTCCATGAAAGCTTCCTAAGTACATCGATGACAGATGGGCGTTAATGGAGCTTATGCGACAACTATTCAAAGTTCACTGTCTTCTCAGTGAAAAGTACCGTTTGAGAATTCATTTCCCAATCCAAATCGAGGAATACCAATGTCCAAATCTTTTCAGTGCGCAACTTATGGAAAAAGAGTTTTCCCTCATCACAATTCATCCATATGTGAAGAGAGCCCAATTTGATAAGAAATGGTTATATGCAGAAGATTCTTGGAGCAAAGTATCAACATAACCGTACCATGGAAGATTTCTAGGTTGCCTGTTCGAATGAACATGAAGTAAGAAGACGAGAGTTTTCTCACCTAACACTTGCTCATATCAAGCCCTTCCACATCAAGAACCCTCACGATTCATTCATAAATGATGATGAAGATGTCATTGATCCCTCATATGATGCAGTTGCTTTTACCCAGTTGCCTCGAATTGACTGGACCAAAAGAGATGAATTTTATCTTGATAGCAAGAACCAACCAATTCTTGAAAGAAGCATATTGTGGTACGATAGAGAACTTGCCAAGTTACAATCAATTCAAGATCATACTTCAGGATCACAAAAATTTCCAACACAAGGAGGTCTTCATTCAACCAAAGCCCCTTCTCGATCAACGTCCATACCATCCAATCATACACAACAAGTAAGAAAGGAGTGGTTGCCAAAATCCACTTCGCTAAGTAATGTGCCACGAGGAGAAAAATCTAAAGACCCTAGCCTTGGTGAAAAAAGAGAGCGTGTATCAGGATTTTCTACTTTTCTACCCACATTGTTAATAGTGCTAAGAAGCTCATGGCGAATGATCCTCAGCCATGCTTTACACAAGCGTCCACTCAGGTGTAGGTGGTCTAAATATCAAACACTTCGAAGCATGCAGTTAATGAAGAGATTTCCCAAAATATCTCGAATGATCAGGAGGTGGATATTGAGGTTATTTCTCCCCAAATCAAGGTCATAGATAGGATTCTTGCAGGATCTCATGATGTCGAGAACAATGAGAATATTGATTCGAGCTCTAGGATTTTGTATGTGGAAATAGTGCATGATACTCCTTCCTGGGTTGATTTCGAGGTTCAGAAAAGGAAGAGGGTTGTCAAGGCAATTGACATTGATTTTGATGCTCTTTTCAAACTTTCAAATGATGTCCTTCCCAAGAAGCCTAAGGTGCTTTCTCGAATAATGGTGGATAATGATGGAAATAGATTTGCAGAACTCGTCATCCCACAAGTTGATAAGGAGTGTGCTACCATGACACCTGTTGATTATGAAGTTTATAGATTTGGACTTGGGAGGTCCACATTATAAAGTGACATGGCGATGGCTCGAGATTCAATTGATATCCTGCTAAAGAGACTTGAGAAATATAAGTCTCAGAACTCATAGCTCAAGGCTAAAAAGAATCAATTGGTGGAATATGTTCAACATTTGATAAATCCCATATCATCTACTTTCCTAATGCCTGATGCAGTGGCTGCCCCTGATGAATAAACTCTCAATTTGTCAAAAGAAATAAACACATTGGGCCATGCCACTAAAACTTGGCTTTCGGAGATTCTCGTTTTAGGCTAAGGGATGATCAAAACAACGGTTAAGCTCCATGAAGATGTCAGTGCGTATCTTGATCCAATTCTTTCTTTCAAGGAAACCTTTGTTTCTAATATATCAAATTTGGATGAGATATTGCCCACTTTGCAAGAGATGATGAGTATGGAATCCTCAGTTTTAGCCATTGAAGGAATCATCGAATTTGAACATCGAGGGACACATTTTCTTTGGTGTCTACATCTCAAATCAAGGAAGACACTTCTCAAGGATTCTATGGCCCATTATGAGAGCATATGCAACGAAGCCTTCACTTCACTCACCTTGATTCAACAATTCATAGCTAAGATTCCTTGCAACCTCGTAAATGAGCATAATCAAAGGTGTTCATCGGAACAGGTGGAAGAGCAATTTTCATAATTGTTTAAGGACATGTACACTGCCACCAACAATTTCTCATTAGTTTCAATGGAGTAGTGCATCAAATAAAAGAACTTATTTGAGAATGCTCAATCAAAGATTATTAATTTAAATGATATGCCAAGTAGGATTCTTGAATTACAAGCATTTTGTGAGGCTATTCTTCAACCAAATGAACCTCTAGAAGAAGAAAAGATGTTTGAAACTTTGGGAAGGTTTAGATCGTTTCAACTAGAAAAAGTGGCAGATCCTAATTTCACCGGTGATTCAGGGGGATAATTTTCTTGGTACCTAACGAAGTGGGAGAGTCCATTTCTCATACGTTTGAGATAGGCGGACTCCATTTCAATGGATAAGGCATTGGTTATTATTGTATATTTTAAAAAGTGCTTTTTCTTAAGAAAAGGATGTTATTTGTTTTCAGGAGACTGTGGATAACTTAAGTGATTTCTATTTTTGGTTGTTTTTAATAAAGTTGGTTAGAAAATGTCAAATGTCACTTAAGTGCCTTATTTAATGATCATGTAAAACCCTAGCTACTTTGTAACCAACTTTTAGGTTATAAAAGGAAGTGAGGGGCTCATTTGTAAAGGTGAATTTGAGAGAGGAGAAGAAAATACTTTTGTATGCAATCTTTACATCAAAGAAAGAAACTGCGTTTCACGAATCGACGACCTCACCATTTCAAGAAGGAGTTGAGAAAGAAGATCTTGGTGATGGCATCATACAACTCAAAGGAAATAAAATTCCCAAAGGATTGGTTTCACTTGAAGAAATTTTTGATAAACATGATAGGTTTATCAAATAGAAAGATCAGGCAGGACCTGCGAATTCTACTGACTATGAGCAAGTTAACATTGGTACCAAGGATAAACCTCACCTAGTCAACATCGGTAAATGTTTCTCACCTAAGGAGTGCAAGAAATTCATAAGCCACCTTGCCAAATATTCTGACGTCTTGGCTTACTCATATGAAGACTTGAAGTCTTTCCAACCCTGGGAAATGGAGCATGCCATACCCTTGAAGCCTGGTGCAGTTCCTTTTAGGCAAAAGCAAAGACAATATAATCCCAAGATAGTGGACACAATATTCCATGAAGTTCAAAAGATGTTAGATGCACGGATAGTGTTTCCTATTTGACATTTGACTTGGATAGCTAATATTGCACCAGTTCACAAGAAAAATGGAGAAATTAGGATTTACGTGGATTTTCGCAATCTTAATCAGGCTTCCTTAAAGTATAAATACCCACTGCCAGTCATGGACCATATTCTGAAGGTAGTAATTGGATCAAAAATGTTTTCCATGCTAGATGATTTCTCTGGTTATAATAAAATTGAAGTGGCTAGAGAAGATCAACATAAAACCGCGTTCACCACCCCCTGGGGTATTTTCGCATATAGAAGAATGCCTTTTGGTTTGATCAATGCTGGTGTAACTTTTCAAAGGGCTATGGATATGGCATTCATATATTATAAAGACAAGATCATCGTGATATATCTAGATGACTTGACAGTCTTCTCAAAGAAACGAGAAGATCACCTAAGAGATTTAGAGAAAATATTGCAAAGATGTAGACTTCATAAGATCTCTCTGAGTCCAAAAAAGTCTGTGTTTGGAGTTATGGAAGGGAAACTCCTAGGTCATATTGTTTCTAAGGAAGGAACTAAGATCGATCCTGAGTGTGTTCAAGCTATCAAGAATCTTTCCTTGCCTACAAGTAAGCCTGAGGTCCACTCATTCTTTGGGAAGGTAAATTTTTTAAGAAGGTTTGTGCCATATTTTTCTAAGCTAACCAAAGAAATCACTGAAATGATGAAAGGAAAAGAATCCTTCAAATGGTCAAAGGAAGGTAGAGAGGCATTTGAGCAAATCAAGGGTGCTATTGCAAAAGCTCCTACATTGGTGTGTCTCGATTTTAAAAGGGATTTCATAATTTATTGTTATGCTTCACTGCACACAATCTCTACCATCTTGACTCAACACAATCAAGAGGGAATCGAATCTCCTATTGCATTCCTGAGTTCTGGGTTCAAGAAACATGAACTCAATTACACTCCCCTTGAGAGGCATGCATACGCGGTGGTGAGAGCCTTGAAACACTTCAGGTACTACGTGTTGAATTCTCACACCAAAGTCTTAGTTCCAAACACCGTAGTTAAATCGATGCTGACACAACAAGAACCGGGATCTAAAAGAGGTAATTGGGTCTCCAAGATCCAGGAATATGATTTGGATATCAAGCCTACCAAGTTGGTTCGAGGAAGAGGACTCTGCCAACTCATCGCAGAAAATGAACCAAGAGATGACTTTGAAGAAGAACCAATTGAGGAAAATTTACCACTGGTAGTTTTCGTCAGTACCATAGACAAATGGTATTCTGATATAGCCTACTTTCTCACATATGGTGAGTGTCCAAAGAATCTGAAAGCTAAGGAAAAAAGAGCTATCAAACTAAGAGCTGTCAGGTACGTCATTTGGGACATCACTTTGTTCAAGAAAGGAATTAACAGCATGTTCCTCATATGTGTTGATAAAGAAAAACAACCTAGGTTATTGGAAGCCTTTCACAATCATGCTTGCGGTGGTCATTTATCTGGCCCGGTAATGACTCATAAAATTTTACGAGCACATTATTACTGGCCCACTATGTTTTCCGATGCTCAGAAATGGGTGACAAAATGTGAAGCTTGTCAACAATTTGTTGGAAGACCAAAATTGGCAGCTTTGCCTTTGAATCCAGTTGCCATTGAAGATCCCTTTCAACAATGGGGTTTAGATTTCATCGGGGTTCTGAATCCAAATTCTAGTGCTAGTCATACTCGCGTGCTCACCGCAACTGACTACTTTACAAATTGGGTAGAAGTTATACCAGTGAAACAAACATCTACTGCGGTAATCTGTGACTTCATCAAAGAAAATATATTGGTTCATCATGGAATTCCACACAAGATCATGACAGACAATGCCTCAAATTTTTCTTCTGTAGAGATGATAGGTTTTTGTTATGGGTGTGGGATATCTTTATCTCAATTGTCACATTATTACCCTCAGGAAAATGGTCAAGCATAATCCAGTAACAAAAACATCATTACTATCGCGTGCAAGTTAGTTGAAGAAAATCAAGAACTTGGCACAAAAAGTTATATGATGCATTGTGGGCTGACCGCATAGCTCTCAAAAGAGCAATTGAGATGTCTCCATTTCAACTTTTGTATGGAACTGATGCTCAAATTCCCATCACACTAGAGTTACCGGCATTACGATTAGCTCAAGCAGTTGATGATGAATGCTTCACCAATGCATTAGATAAAAGGATCATGTTCCTAAGCAAGCTTGAGGAACAAAGAAGTCAAGTGGTAAACAGGATCGAGGAACATCAGTCCAAAGTGAAGAGGTTGTTTGACAGGAAAACTAAAGAGAGGCAATTCCAAATCAATGACTTGGTTATTCTCTAAGACAAGAGACATGAACCGAAAGGGAAGCATGGGAATTTTGATTTGTTGTGGCTAGGCCATTTCAAAATCATACATTTCTGTGGAGATATCACCTATTACTTGGTGTATCCTGAAGGAACTCATTTGCCTTTGCCATACAGTGGGCAATATCTCAAGCAATACCAAAATTTAAAATGGGTTGTTCACCGTATGTACATAGGTAATTAGGATTTTGGTTTGTTTCTTTTCCCTGTCTTTTGGTCTCCTCTTTTGTATCACCATTTTTGTGCCCCATCATTTTGAGATCATGTTCATGAATATTTTGGTTTGGGTTTGTTGCTGCATCCATGAAGTCCTTGTCCCTAATTAGAGCCAGATGTTATCAACCAATTCTGACTGCGCAAAATTGATTAAAAAAATAAAAATGGAAATTTTGAAATTTTTCACAAGTGTTACTTTGTGTGGTTTATCACTTTCATCATGACTGTCTCATTTTTGTGATCGTTCTGGTCTTCGTTTCGACCATTTCAGGTGAGAACGCCTCCCGCTAGGTCTCAAATCGCGTTAAATATTAATTAATTAATATTTGATTAATTAATTACTCTTTGTTTAATAAAATTATTTTTTAATAACTTTGGAGTATTTAATTAAATAAATATTAATTAAAATTCATTTGAAAAGTTTTTACCAGGGAAAAATAAGCTTCCGCTTCCCATTGCCGGGGATGCCAAATTGGCTTCCCAGGCCCGGATTTCCCCTTTCCTAGCAAAATTGCTTTAAATTCCCACTCGTGGGATTTCTTCTCCCAATTGCCAAATTAATGAATTGGAAAACGGGCAAAAATCTCCTGAATTCCCACATGGGTAAATAAAATGGAGATTGCCAGCTCACTTTGCCATTCTCGTTGGCAATTGGCCGTTGCTTTCCCCATTTCCCCCTAGCAATTAATTCCACTACCTGGGAAGAGGGGAAGTTGGGTTAACCCTCATAAATTCCTCCATCAAACTCATTGGAAAGAGTCGTATGAAGCTTTCTAAATTACTTCTTATTTCTTCTAAGAAACATAATATTTTTATCACATCCATCAAACAATAGTCTGTGAATGCCATTGTGAATGAGAAATGCATGCAAGAGGATAGTCATAGAAATCTTTATGCAAAAAAAAAGAGAGAACAATCAAAGTAAATCCAACATAGACAAAGGAAATAGATTTCAATGCATTGGCAAAAGAGGACAACATAAAAGGGACCCAAATGAGCGTGAGCTCTCCACGTGGCTTAGAGTCTAGAAAAGATAAAAGGGACCGTTAAAAAGTCCATAGACCTATGGAGGTTGCCAAGTGTCAACTCGACGCTCCTTCAAAGGAAAATTTTGAATCGAGCTTTCAAGCGAGTGTGGTAACTCCACGTGTCCAGTCTAAAAAATGGGCAGAGTCGGTTGAATAGTCAATGCATGTGGCAGACCGGTGGAGAGTGCCAAGTGTCTGAACGGCGCTAATTCAAGGATTGAATTGAGAGAGGGTTTCCATATACGAGCACCAGACTGCCACATGTCCCAGGTCAAGAAATATGACCCCACCAAGCAAAGGACTTAGCCAAAAATATAGAAATTAGCCAGGCAACGGAGGAAACGCCACGTGGCAAGCCTAAACTAGCAGTGCTAAAGCGGGCCATCGGGGGGAAAGTTGGTTTTTTGCCCCTTGTTATTCCAAAGGTGTAAAAGTTGCAAAATGGGCCACAACTCCACCCAAAGGAAAAAGTCAGTGTTTGAGCCCGAGTCAAGGTCAAAGCGGGGAGTCGGAGGAAAAGGTGAAAATTTTCCTTTTGTAAAAAAGGCACAGAGATAAAATTTGAAGTGCATCTCCTCATCCAACCAAAGGGTGCCACATGTCCAAGTGCAGTGTCTGTGCCGCGGGAGTTTTCTGAGTTTTGTGTTTTTGTGGAAAAGGGGGAAAAAGATAAATCATGGACCCGCAAACCTGATTTTTCCCTAATTTGGCTGCCACGTGCCCCGTACTAAAAAGGAGATCCATTTTTCAAATTGTTTTCCTGCCCATTTGTACGAACTCGATACAAACTTTGAAGGGGCATATCTTTCGACTCATGGCTCGAAATATTACAAATCTTACACCGTTGGAAGCGTCTTGACGTCCTCTACACCATGGAAAGATAAAAAATCATTTTTTAAGGCCATGGTAGGTGGAAAATGGAGAAACGTATTTGGGCCTTTAATGCAGGATCTTCTTGCCTCAACAACCAGATCAGATTCGATCTACTCTGCCGTTTCTTCCTCCTTCGAGGTGCCGAATAAGGATTTGATGCAGTCAAGATAGATTTGGAATAGATTTTATGGGAGACATTAAATAGTGGCAGTTGAGCTTAGAGCTATTTTTTTCCCGCTTCTCTCTTTTTCTCCCATCTGTATCGAATCTATAAATACAGGCTCAGGACTTGTCGTTGTAAAGGGTTGGACCCCCTGGGTAATTTTGATAACATGCATCAGAATATTCAAGTCCCAGGAATTGATGGATTCGGGGCCAAAAATCATGTTGCTAGTTTTTCCCCTCAAATATTTTTGAGAGCAATAAGAGCTGTCTGAGATGTGAAAAAGAGGTTGCAGAAGCTCTAGGTTGATCCAGGAAAAAATCATAAAAATGACTAAGTCCTAGTCCATTAGGGGCAATTTGGTTATCTGAACCAGCCGGCTTGCCAAATTGTATGCCCACAATGCAACATTTCTGGTTTGTGTCTATACCGAAAAACTAATTGTTCATCACTCCTTTGAGAGATGCATCGAGACAATTGGTACAAAAAGGCGCGAACCGGCCGAACCGGGTGAAAAAGGGCCAGACAGTCCAAAATCAAATGGGATAATCGGGCCAAAAAGGCGCGAACCGGCCGAACCGGCTGAAAAGAGTCAAGTCAGTCCGAAGCAAAGTGGGACAAGCGGGCCAAAAATGCCCGAACCGGCCGAATCGGCCGAAATGAGTCCAGAGGGTCCAAAATCAAATGGGACATCTGGGACAAATGGACACCAAATGCCCGAACCGGCCGAAATGAGCACAAAGGGCCCAAAATCAAATGGGACATCCGGGACTAAATTTTGGCGAAGTACGGTGGGAGCCGAGAAGTCTCCAATTCAGAAATTGCCATGTGTCCTCACAGTGAGAAAAAGTCAAGAAGGTCAAAGGGGCGAGTTATCGAGCGCTGGAACTCCAAAAGAACCAATGAAATGGTTTCACGTAGTCCAAGCTAGGGCATGAGAAGGAAAATTCAAAAGACAGCCCACCGAAAGGTAGAGGAGAGAGAATTACGTGACCAATCAGAGCCTACCACGTGTCGTCTAGGTGGCCAAGCGCGGGAAAATATTTCGAAATCTGTCAGAGGTCTCCATCCGTGCCCTAAATCTTCAGAAGCCATCAACACCTGATCCAGAGCTCGGATTTCCCATTCTTTATATCAACAAGAAAGCTTGTAATCAGATGCTCTACATGATTCACTTTTGGGATCAACCTTGAATGCACCTGATTGTAGTGGTGCAGTCTGAAGAGCAGAAAATTGAGAAACAAGCTTCTGACGTGTGATCATGCCAGAATTGCGGAAATGTCTGTACAACCCATTGTAATGCTAATGGGATTCATCAATCCTATCCTCTTGCACGGCTAAAAGTGACATTCTTGATGACCATGGCCAAATTAATGCAAATGGGTCGCATTCTCCTCCAAAATCAGTCAAAGATTTAGGGTAATGGGTTGGTAAGGTATCCTATGCATTTTAATGCATCTGCATTCAATGAGGAAAATGAGCTTAGCATGTTTTCCCATGTTTTCTGTCCCCTGGGCTCGACCCATGCAATGTAAAAGCCAGATTTGGCTCATTTTGACTAAAAAGGAGGTTGTTCATTCTTTCGGCTCGGCCCTCCCTTCTTTTCTTCTCTAGGGTTCAAAAATGGAGTTCGAACCTCCTCCCTGCTCTGTAATGGCGTTTTTTGCCTTTTACTAATGGAATGATGTTCTGTGCAAACTTCTGAAGCAACAAAACGTGTTTTGTGATAGCATCTGTCCATCCTTTCGATTTTTGCTTAATCTTCTTGCCTCTCTTCATTGCAGGTATTTGTGCATGTTTGAATGTTCATTGCAGGTCTGGAGCTGTGTTCATGGACTTTTTGGGACATTTTCTATTGAAATCTATCCTTGGGCCTGTGATGCAAATCTGACCATCCTTCCCATTAGGCTCACCTCTCTTTGTCCCATGGCAGTTTTGATAGATGTTCAACATTCTCCTTCTCTGGTGTATCACCGTTTTAGTGTAGGAGAAACTATTTTTCCCTCTCAAGCTCTCTCTCTCTCCTTGGCATGGTTAGATTAGGATTAGATTAGCTTGCCTCACTGGAATAACTTGTGGCAGGTAGTTTAGGAGCAAGAACCAGCCTTCTCTGGAGATTCCTCTCTCGGTTTCACAAGTCCCATGCTTGGAGAGAGGTTTCCATGTTGTGCAATCACACTGGATGCCTGAACATCAACCTAGAAGCCTGATGTGCGTCCAGGGGTGCTGTGATTTTGCATCAACAGGACTCATTGTAAAGGGTTGGACATTCTTTTGTTTTGTAGGCTCAAATTTATCTAGCAAATGAACTTGTTAGTTCAGACCTTCTACAAAAGTATAGCTATTTCTTACTTTTGGACTATTTTGTAATGCATTGTATCAATCTGCAGAGCAATAAAACACGTTTGTGATCGACTTTAGATCCTTTCTTGTCTCTTCACTCATCTGAGATTTCATTATAGATTAGTTATCTGTGCTTGATTATTGTATGACCCTCTTTTCACATAGTTGGTTTGTGTCTATTGGATAAAACCTGAGGTGTTCATCATTCCTTTGGTGCATCACCTTATAGCTTACATTTCTTATTTCTCTATATCCCATTTTATCCCTGTCTCCTTGGCAAATTTTAGATTAGGTATAGAGATAATCCTTTGCAAGTTCTCACGTATGCACCTAAACAGAGGAATAGGAACATGACCTTTAATCTGGAGAGATTTTCCATTTTGCAAGGTCCCACACCTTGGGGAAAGTTCAATGTTATGTGGATCACACCAAATGATTCTCTGCCTTAGAAATGTATTTCTATAGAACTCATTTAGGGGTGTTAGTGATTTTCACTAACAGTTTTGGCATGCCCGGTGGGACAGAGAAGTCTCCATCTTATTTAATAAGATTCCATGTGCACTTGTTGTGATTTTAACTTTTAAGAAGTTTTAAAATTGTACATCTGGCGACTCTAAAAGAAACAAATCCACTAGTTTCAGCAGTCCAAGCAAGTTCATGAGAAGGATACAAACAAGGTCTAGAATAAGAGAGGAAGGACAGTTTGTACACATACACTTGTCTCCAGAAAGAAGGAAAAGAAGAAGAGCCCAGAGGTCTCCATCTCCCCCAAACAAAGCCTTATCAACACCTCCTCCTAGTAGGTCATTCTTTCAAACAAGAAGGGTACTCAAGCCAATCAGAATGGCTCATTTGCCAAATCCTTATGTCAACTTCACTGGCAGTAGCTCACTCACCCCGAATGCACAAAATCCGGTATGATTGCAGCATTAAAGAGCATCCCATATTTCACTGGGGAAAACTAGACTTCTCCTGCTGATCATGTCCAAGATATTGCAAATGTCTGTACAATCCATGAAATCCATGAGATGGAAATTACAGTCAAGTTGCTAGCCTCTTCACTCAAAGGTAAAGCTTTATAATGGTTTAGGAGCCTTGAAGTAGGATCTATTCAAATTTGAGAACCAGATGCCTTGTGCACAACTCTTCACAACTAGTTTGGAGAAAAAGGTGATAACTTGTCTTTGTTGGAGCAACTGACAACAATCAAGAGAGCCCCGAATGAGCAACTGACGGATTTCAACCTTAGATTTCAATGGACCTGGGACATGATTCCAACAGAAGTAAAGCCCACTAATGAAGGTGCCTTCTTATACTTTCTTAGGGCTTTAAATTATGATATTTCTTTGATGATTCAGTCAATGGGGGGCACAACCTTACCTGTCAGCCTATAGCTTTTCCATAGGAGCTAAGAACCATTTTGATTCAGGCTAGACAAACTTACTGTTCCTAGGCCATCCATGCCCCTTTACCTCAGGTTAGGAAACCCAGGTACCATCCAAACACCCACATTAGCACCTATACCCACCCCTAGGAGTTAAAGTTTGGTTAAAGCCTCCATTTCATCATCTAACACCTTAAAGGACTCCAGGAAGTGATGAAACAACTTCAGAACCTGGGGAATGAGTTAGTAACCATCAAAAGGCAATAAACTCAAAGTTCTAGGTCATATCAACCTTAGGCTCAGTACCAGGCTAGACTCCAGTATCAGCAAAATAGACCACCATCTCAGATTGTAAATCAGAGCCAAAATTAAGAACAACCTCAAGCTACTAGACCTTTTAGGTCATATGATCCAAACACAGCTTCAACATCAAGGGCATTGGTTCCAGCACAGAACAATATGGCACAGGAATATGATTGGTGTGTCCCATGTAATCAGCCATGTAACCAATCAATGTGTTTTAATGGTGCACTAAATCAGGCCTTGATGGTGCAAACCAGTATGTGTGTCACAGGAACCTAGCCAAGAAAGAGATCAACAACAAGGAGCTTAGCAAGGGGGGGCCCCAAGTGAAACTATGCTTATCAATTGGCAAGCTGAGGACTTTTATGGGATGAATAAGTTCCCTTCTCAAAGTATAGTTGCTAATACATGGTCCAAAAAGAGAAATATTGGAGAAGGCCAACCACTGAACTCAGGTGACCCTCAACCTTCCATCACTCCACCAGGCTTTAATGCTCCAAATATAACTCCCAACATGCAAAGTCAATCCAAGCCACCTTCTAGACCTACTCAGGCACCGGTTGTAACAACCCAGGTGTAAGAGAAAAATGTGCCTAGGAAGGGGCAGAAAAAGGATAGCTCATTCAACATCATTGAGCAAATGAAGAGGACAAGTGTGAAAATTTCACTATGGGAGTCACTGGCCATTCCAGGGCAAAGGGATCTATTGCAGACTGCTATACAAAATTGGTCAAGCTCAAATCAAACCCCTAACCAGCAAGAGAAAGTGCTTACCAATACAGCTCAACACGGGAAAACCATCAAGAACAACAAGGTAAGAACCTAAGACCTCTTCCATTCTATGTTTCATTGATTATTGGAGACAAATTGGTGTACAATTGTATGATTGATTATGGGGCAATTAGTTCTGTAATGCCCAAGCAAATAGTTGATCAACTGGGTCTCCAATATGAAGTCATCTCTAGAGGGGTAGTGCAATTAGATGGGACAATAGTGAAAACTATTGGAATCATCAAGGATCTGATCCTCACTCTACATGCCTGCCCCAATGTGACTATTTTGCAGAATGTATCAATCATAGATTTGCCACCACATTTTGCTTTGTGTTTGTCTAAGGGACTTCACTGCCAAAATTGGAGGCTATCTGTCTGTTGATTGGTCACATATGCTCTTTAGAACAAGGTATGGGGCAAAGGCCACAATCAGATCTGAGCCCATTGCTGATTATCATATTGAATCTTATGTGCCTAGCCCAATCAATGCCAACTGCTCAACTTTTGATCAAGAAGACCTCCTAAGCACTTGTGAAGCAGATACCAAGGTGGGATGTATCCCAGACTTGACTCTCGATGAGTGGGCCAACAAAAGACATGCTTTTGACCCCTATAAGGAGATGGAAGAATCTGAGCTAGGTGTCTACTGTCTACATGAAGAGAATCATCCTCTTCCTGACCTAATTAAGCCAGAATATAAAGATGACAATGAGGTATGGCAATTATTCTTTGATGGCTCAAGGAGTAGACAAGGAGCTGGAGGAGGAGCTATGATTGTGTCCCCCAAAGGTATGAAATATTATTCAGCCTTCATATTTCAGTTTTCCTGCTCAAATAACACTGCTGAATATGAGGCTTTGGTCCATGGTCTTCATTGGGCAAGGAAGCTAGGAATCAAGAACTTGCAAGTGTTTGGTGACAGTGAACTGGTTGCCAATCAAGTTAGAGGACTTAATGCTTGTCAAGAATGACCTACTCAAGAACTACAAGAGTAGGGTATGGGATCTCATGGAATATTTTGAGCCCTTCAATATTGTGTCCATACCCAGGAAGGAGAACGAAGCTGCTGATAGGCTTGCAAGCAGTTGGAGCAACGTTTGATGTGGTCGACAACATCAAAAGAGACAAAGAACAACCACATATCCATATAGTTGTGAGGCCAGCAGTGCCAAATAACAACACATGCTGGCAGGTGTTCGAGAATGATCAACAGATCATTAATTTTTTGCAAGAAGAAGTTGAATTCTCAGCTAGAAATCAAAGTAGATTAGAGCAAAAATATGAGAATCAAATAGTACAACTACATACAAACAAGCTCCCCAAAGGCTTAGTGACATTGGAGTCTATCTTCAATCCTAATAATCAGTTTAGAAAAGAGAAGGCTAACATACAGATCAAAGGAGAAGATTCAGAGTCAATCCCAGTTGGAGAAGGCAAAACACTTCAAATTGGAAAAGTGGCCACCAAGCAAGAAAGGTATGAATTCATACAACTTTTCCAAGAATTTCTAGATGTATTTTCTTGGAGCTATGAAGACCTAAGAGGGTTCAATCCAAAGCTAGCACAACACACAATTGAACTAGATCCAGCTGCTCAGCCCATCAGGAAAAAGTAGAGACCAGTCAATCCACACATTGAGCCTCTGATGAAGAAAGAGCTGAACAAGCTGATAGAGGCAAGTATCATATTTCCAATCAAACACTCAAGCTGGGTTGCAAACCTGGTCCCAGTCAGGAAGAAAAATGGAGAGATTAGGTTGTGTGTAGATTTTCGAGACTTGAACAGAGCTTCCCTCAAAGATCACTACCCACTCCCTTCAATGGAGTAGATCTTGCAAGTGGTGTCTGGATCAGAGAGATTCTCCCTCCTAGATGGCTACTCAGGGTACAACCAGATCATGGTGAAAGAAGATGATCAGTTCAAAACAACTTTCACCACCAAATGGGGCACCTATGCCTACAGAAAAATGCCATTTGGATTGTCCAATGCCGGAGCCACTTTTCAAAGGGAAATGGATATGGCATTCAAAGGATTGATCAACAAAATAGTACTGATCTATCTGGATGACATTACAGTGTTTTCCAAAAATGCAGCAGACCACCTTTTCCACCTAAGGCAGGTGTTTTAAAGATGCAGGAGTTTTGGGGTATCATTGAACCCTAAAAAATGCATATTCTTGGCCCATGAGGGCAGGCTTCTAGGCCATATTGTATCAAAGGAAGGATTGGCAATTGACCCAGAGAGAGTTGAAGCAATAAGAGCATTGCCATTGCCAAGCCACAAGAAAGCTCTTCAAAGCTTCCTGGGAAAAATCAATTTTGTCCGCAGGTTTGTACCAAACTTTGTTGCCCTTGTTAAGCCAATAACGTTGATGTTGAAGAAGAGCTTAGCATTCAGGTGGACAGCTGAAGGAAAGGAAAGCTTTGAGGCCATCAAAGAAGCTATATCACAAGCCCCAACTCTCGTGAATCCAGATTTCTCTAAAGACTTCATATTGTATGCCTTTGGTGGCAGTGACACAATTTCTGCAATCTTAGTTCAACAGAACAAAGAAGGTACAGAACAACCAATTGCTTTCTTCAGTCAAGGTCTGGAAGACTATGAAGTGAGATACTCCTTCATCGAAAAGCAAGTCCTGACAGTAATAAGAGGATTAAAGAAGTTTAAGCATCTGGTTTCAAATAATAAAATCCAATTGTTGGTCTCCCATGTGGGAGTTAAAGAATTCCTTCTCAGCAAGGATCTGAATGAAAAATGTGCAGGATGGATCACTCGTGTCATGGAATATGACATTGAGATCAAGGTCACTAAGCTGGTCCATGGGAAGGGGTTGTGTGAACAACTAGCCTCAGGTCAACAAGATGAAGCAAACAGTGAAAAGGAGGTTGTTTTTGTTCTACAGGATAATCAAGAGGAAGGAAATGATGATGTACCTACTCCTTGTTGGACTCAAGACATGGTGCACTTCCTTCAAACAGGCATGTGTCCTCATGGGATGAGTAAAGCAAAAAGGAGACATTTCAGACTACAGGCCATCCCATATGTTCTTATTGATGGTGTCTTGTTCAAAAGAGACATCAATGGCATTCTGTTGAGATGCATTGAGACAGATCAGGTTGAGAGAGTGTTACAAGAATTCCATGTTGAAGTAGCTGGAGGCCATTTTTCTCCAAGGGTGACAACACTCAAGATCATGAAGGTGGGTTATTATTGGCCCAGAGTGTTTAGTGACTGCTATGCATGGATCAAAAAGTGTAAGAATTGTGCATTCTTCAAAGGCAAAGAAAAGCTAGCAGCACTTCCATTGCACCCAATTTCAGTTGACCAACCTTTCATGTAATGGGGATTGGACTTCATTGGAGTCATCAATCCAAATTCAAGCCAAGGCCACAAATGGATTCTGACAGCAACAGACTATTTCACCAAGTGGACCGAGGTAGTGGCACTCAAGGAAGCTAATGAGTCTAGTATACTAGATTTCTATGAAGGGATAGTGACCAGATTTGGAGTGCAAGCCACCATTATATCAGATAATGCATTGGCATTCATAGGTTCCAAGATCACAGGATGGGCTGTTAAGAATGAGACTTACTTGAGCACTTCATCAAACTATTACCCTCAAGGTAATGGCCAAGCTGAGTCCACAAACAAGAACCTGCTAAAGATCATCAGAAGAACTCTTGATGAAAATCAGAGAACCTGGCACACAAAGCTCAAATCGGCCTTATGGGCTGATAGGATAACACCCAAGAGATCTACAGGTAGCTCTCCATTCAAACTTGTCTATGGGAAAGAGGCAGTGTTGCCTATATCACTTGAGTTTCCAGCATTGGAGCTCATGAAGCAGCTAGAGATGTCTGAATTTGAACCGATGGAGGCCAGGTATGCAGAGCTGATAGAATTGGAAGAAACCAGAGAGCATGCACTCCAAGCAATAGAGAAGGATCAGGCCTCAATCAAGAGATGCTTTGACAAGAAGGAAAAAATAAGGACCTTCCAGGAAGGAGACCTGGTTTTGAAATGGGATGCAGATCGGGCAAAACCAGGAAGGCATTCCAAGTTTGATGCCATTTGGAGTGGCCCCTACATGGTCACAAGATGTAAAAGTAGCAATGCTTTCCAATTGTCTACATTGGATGGTGAGGAATTGCAGATTCTAGTAAATGGAATCTATCTTAAACACTGCTACTAGAAGGAAGGTTATCACCTTGTACATATTAGTTTAATTCCTTTTCCTCTAAGTGCTTGTGCACATTGTCTTGTTGTAGTTTAGGTTGCTTTTCTCCTAAGTGCTTTGCACGCTCTACATGTTCTATTTGGAGCATGTATGATTTCAAATTTTGTATATAGTTGTGGTGTTGTTTTGTTGCTCTTATGCAGTCCATTCAGAGAGACAGATGAAGCCCCGGGTCAAAACAATTTTCTACTCTCAGAAACCTTCATTTTGAGATTTCTTATGAAAATTGAGAGTGCAAACAATAGAGCTCATGAATCAGAGGTAGAATCAGTATCAGACCGTTGTTCTTGACTCCATGCCCAATGATATGACAAGGCAATTGGTCTTTTCATCTAGCAGGTAGATACCCCTGTGAGTCACCAAATTGTTATCCATATTTCACCCCCTGGGAAAATATTGGATCAGCCACGACCCCGCATAGAAAGAACCTGAGAAAACTCATTCAGATCTTGTAAATAGGTCTCAGAAGACTCAACAATGGAATAGCAAGGGGCAGAAAAGATTAAAGGAGCCTATGCAAGAAGAAAATCTGTGAAGTTGTTTCCAGAGGAAACCAATGGAATGAAAAGAGTAGTGCCATGCAGAGGAAAATGGAATCAATAGGGAGCAAAAGAAAGGTGCCAAGTGTTTCATGAAGCTTTTCCAAAGATGAATCCTAAAGGGAGGCTCAAACAAGCACCTGCATCTCCACGTGTCCCAAAAGGCCGAAATGGAGGCAAGGGCAAAGGTCAAAAGAGTCAAAATTGACTAAGTATCGGAAAAAATTGGCTAAGTATAAAGAAGCAGAGGTCGCCAAGTGTTAGCTTGGTGCATCTCCAAGAGTTAGTCCAAAGGTGGAGACCCAAATGAGCGCGAGCTCTCCACGTGGCCCAAAGTCCCAAAAGGATAAAAGGGACCGTTGAAAAGTCCACAGACCTGCGGAGGCTGCCAAGTGTCAACTCGACGCTCCTTCAAAGGAAAATTTTGAATTAGGCTTTCAAGTGAGCGATGTGCCTCCATGTGTCTAGTCTCGAAAAGGGGCAGAGTTGGTTGAATAGTCAATGCATGGAACAAACTGACAGAGAGTGCCAAGTTTCCAAATGACGTTAATTCAAGGATCGAATTGAGAGAGGGTTTCCAAACGAGCGCCAAACTACCGTGTGTCCTAGGTCAAGAGATATGACCCTGCCAAGCAAAAAACTTAGCCAAAAACATAGGAATTGGGTAGGCAGTGGAGGAAGTGCCACGTGGCAAGCCTAAACTAGCAGCGCTAAAGTGGGCCATCGGGGGGAAAGTTGGTTTTTTGCCCCTTGTTATTCCAAAGGTGTAAAAGTTGCAAAATGGGCCGCAACTCCGCCCAAAGGAAAAAGTCAGCGTTTGAGCCCGAGTCAAGGTCAAAGTGGGGAGTTGGAGGAAAAGGTGAAAATTTTCCTTTTGTCAAAAGGCACAGAGATAAAAATTGAAGCGCATCTCCCCAACCAACCAAAGGGTGCCACGTGTCCAAGCGGAGCGTCGGGGCCACGGGAGTTTTCTGAGTTTTACATTTTTTCAAAAAAGGGGGAAAAGAATAAATAACGGACCTGCAAACCCTATTTTTCCCTAATCTTGCTGCCACGTGCCTTGTATTAAAAAGGAGACCCATTTTTCAAACTGTTTTCCCGCCCATTTGTACGGACCCGATACAAACTTCGAAGGGGCATATCTTTTGACTCAGGGCTCAAAATATTGCAAATCTTACACTGTTGGAAGTGTCTCGACGTCCTCTACACCATGGAAAGATAAAAAATCATTTTTTCAGGCCCTAGTAGGTGGAAAATGGAGAAACGTCTTCAGGCCTTTAATGCAGGATCTTCTTGCCTCAACAACCAGATCGGATTCGATCTGCTCCGCCATTTCTTCCTCCTTCAAGGCGCCGAATAAGGATTTGATGCAGTCAAGACAGATTTGGAATAGATTTTATGGGAGACATTAAATAGTGGTGGTTGAGCTTGGAGCTATTTTTTCTCGCTTCTCTCTTTTTCTCCCATCTGTATCGAATCTATAAATACAGGCTCGAGACTCATTGTAAAGGGTTGGACATTCTTTTGTTTTGCAGGCTCCCCTTTCCTTCTAGCAAAGGAATTCATGGAGTTTAGGCCTTCCATTAAAATTGCAGTATGTTCTTGCCTCCTAGCTATTTTGTAATGCATTGTATCAATCTACAGAGCAATAAAACACGTTTGTGATCGATTCTAGATCCTTTCTGTCTCTTTTTCTCGCATCTGGTCTTTCATTATAAATCTGGTTATCTGTGCTTGATTATTGTATGTATTTTTTTGGTTTGTGTCTATCAGCAAAACTAATGTTCATCATTCCTTCGGTGCATCACCTTGTAGTTTAGTTATTTCTTATTTCTTATATCCCTTTTTATCCCTATCTCCTTGGCAAATTTTAGATTAGGTATAGAGATAGATCCTCTGCAAGTTCTCACGTATGCACCTAAACAGAGGAATAGGAACCAACCTTTAATCTGGAGAGATTTTCCATTTGCAAGGTACCACATGTTGGGGAAAGTTCAATGTTATTTGGATCACACCAAATGACTCTGCCTTAGAAAAGAAAATCTATAGAACTCATCTATCATGAGTAGGAAATTTAGGAGTAAGAAAACCAACATGTAACGGATAAGAAGTCATTTCAGGTGCAAGTGGATTGTGAAGTAATTGTGTGGAATCTATAACATTAGAGGAAGCATATGCACCTTATTTACAACTATAAGATATGTGCTTGTAAAGTATGAACAAAGGATTCAAGAGATTGTGTGCTAGAAGAGGGTACATGTGAACCACAAGGATCATATGTGGTATATGTAGTAAAAATTGTCATTGCAGGAATAAACATAGAGACATTTAGCATTGATAGATGATGTTTACCCAAAGGGGTAGGCATCACATATGTGGGAATAAGAGATGTCGGTAAACTTAAAGAAGGTTGGGGTTACCCAACAAGGGACTCTTGACTAGACTTCTGATCATGAGCCAACTTCACATAAAGAAAAATATCAATGACTAGCTCAATGTGGTGAGGATTATGATGATGTTGTTCATGAAAATCAGACATAAGTTATACTTGATCGATATCCACAATGTTATTATCATCATGGGAAAAGTCATCAAAATGCTCACTATGAGTTTTGAGATCATGCAATACGACCTTATTATCTTGGTCAAGGATTGAAGGATTGTTAACAATATGCATTAAAGATGAAGACATGGAATTACGGTGCTTATGAATAGGAGGAAAAAGCTCAAGATGTTCAATGGGCTGGTTGGAAAGATGAACACTATGCCAGAAGGGCATAGGAATAAAGCATATGCAATATGAAATAATAGAAGCCAATGAAGAAGGCACAACAACATTTCCCCTAGGGTATATAGGGTTGATTGATCAATATTCCTAATACATAAGGAATAAATCCTAGATTAGGTTAAGCATTTGATAAAAAACGGGTACACCAAAATGTATAACCCTTAATTAAATTTTAGGTCTATTTAATTAGGTTTTATATTAGATTAGATTTGATTGTAGATCTCACAAAGATGTTACAATAGAAACGATAACTCAGATTTGCAACTCAAAATCCAATAGAAAGTATAATATATACCAATCAACTAACATGCAATTAAATGCTCATAATGGATGTATAAAGGCACTTAGCTGATTATGGATGACTTCTGGAGAGATATGAGACTGCACACTTTTGGAAATGGGTAATATGATCTTGATTAACCTTCAAAACTAGAACTATGACTGTAAATCCACATGGGTCAGGACCATACCATTCAATAAGGACTATATCGTATGATTTATCCCCTTTTTTATGATGTTGGACCTGCTCTGATTTAGAGCATGTAACTTTTTGGGTTAGTTGTATTCCTGGATTTATATGTCATTGTTAAACCCTAGTTGTCGCATATACAACGAGGATCTCTGAATGGACTAATCATCATATGAAACCCTAGTTATGGATGAATAGTCATATAAAACAAACATTAAAAGGGTTGTGTGCACCCACTTACACTACCAATGTTAGCACTACTTTAAAGAGGCCTCAAAATGCATGTTGTTCTCCACCTAACATGTGATATATAGATAAATCAATCAGATTCGGCATTTACTTTGACCATGCTTGTTTCGATTTCTCTTTTGCTAAAATACTTGGAGAAAGGATGTTTGAGTGCTTATAGACAAGCGATATGGATTCCCTGACCTGGTGTGTAGCTTCATGCCTAATATGGGTGTTTCCCTAATGACTTCAGCTGCGACCATGTGAGATTTAAGGAGCTTTAGAGAACTTTTGCAAGTGTATGAAGTGAGTGCTTTAGTGCATTGCCTTAGGAGTTCCAAGTTAGCAAATAAGGCAGTGTTTACTTGTTTATACAGGGTTCCATAGATGATTTATCTAAGAAAGGCTGACCTAGATGAAGTATAAGACCCAACGAAAGATATCAATTTGAAAGCAGAGTTGGAGGACATGTCGGTCCAAGATCGTATAGATGAGTCAAGACTAGATATAAATTCCTAACCAAGTTGTACGGTCTTGAATCGAAGTAATATATATTCCACATGAAGTTTGGAGTTGATAAACTGATTTTTTGTATTGATTTTTTGAATTGTATTCTCAGAATGTGTTGACACGTCTATGTACAAGGATGAATAAGCTAAACAATGGACCTCAGAAACTACTAAATAAGAATAGAGAAGTCATATTTATCATAAGAAAAGTGCATAGCCAAATCAAGAGTTTCCCAAGTGTAAATTACCAAATTTGAGTGTTTGCATTAAGTGTTCTCTCCCTCCTTTTAAGTTTCAGTTCATTATTATTTCAGTATTGACTTCGATAAATCTCATTGATGTGTATCCACACACTTTTTACGCTTCTTTGTTGCCTCTTCCTACTTATCATTTCTTTGACATGTGCATCAATAATGTCCTAATTTGGATTTAATAAGCCCATAAATATATAGGCAGATTGGTACATTTAAGGGATTCATAAGCATACATGTTATAAAAGGAAAATAATATCAGTTTGAGTGATAGAAAATCCTTCCTATGCCAAAAACAATGATAAACATTTGCGATAACATTCAAGCATTAAAAGAAATTTGAAAAACATCTAATATTTCTTGTTGCATTGATTAAGCCATTGAAAGTGATAAGAGTTGGGTACTTACATCATATTGGATTCAAGTCGTTGAATTGCATTACTCTTGGTGTAATGTCTTCAAATAAATGTTCGCATCAAGGGCTTTGATAATAATGAAGGGATAACTAAGGCCCTACAAAATATCCCCCTCTTTTGTTATGTTTTGCAAGGTGTCGCTACCACATTAGGGTCTTCAACAAGGAGATTAGTTTTCTTCGAGATCTCATAGAATTTTGGCAAAGTGAGCGAGCTTTTTAGACCTTAAGAGCAAGTGAAAGGGTTGTGTAGTTAGATTCATACTTTACCAAAATCATAAGAAACATAATGTACAATTTTGAAAAACTATATGATTATAAGCAATCTTATGGTTCTAGCTAGTTTTATTCCTCATTTAACATTGATATTGACTTTGGAAATATATATTTCTATTTTGAATATGAACATAAAGCTAATAAATCCTCTTTATTTTTATTTATTTTTTATTTTTTACTATTTCATGTATTCATAACAATGCAATGAAAATTGAAAATTCTTATCTGACATTTGCAACTCAAATCAATTATTTTATTTTTATTAATGTAGAGATATTACTTAATAATAAATATATAACAATATAACAAATTATAAATTTTAATTAACTATTCAATCAAATATTTAACAACATAGAAGGGTGAAAGGCTTTTAATCTAGTTTATGGTTGTTATTGAATTAGTTGAAATCTAACATTAAAAATGTGAACATAAAGTTGTTTGGTATGTTGCTCTAAAATATACAACTGTATGTTACTCTAAAATCTAAAATTGAATGATGGAATAAACATACTAGAACATCTTATTCAATACTTCATTTAACCCTAAATTTAAAATGGTGGAATAAAACCCTTAATTTAAGATTGGATTACAGAAACAATATATATTCAAAATTATTAACTTAAATTATTCACATACAAATATGAACGTGTAGTAAATTATTAAGAATGATTTAGTCTATTGAAAATTTGATTTTAAGAATTCAATATAAACATACTATTTCTTACTTTATATTGTTATGCCATACTAAATATTTTTCCTAACATGCCTTTTGTTTTTATGGTTATTAATTTCTCCTCCACTCTTGAAATGCATTAACTTATGAGGATTTTCCATATCATAGACTTGTTCAATTTAGCGAAAATATGTTTGAAAAATAAGGAAGCTGATTGTCACACTCATCAATAGGAAATGTGAATGCCATAAAGCTTTCTAGCAAGCTCTGCTGTCCCATAAACTGTCTTTAGTAACCTCGTGGATGTTTAAATATCTTCTCTTCTTTTCTTTTCTTGAGTGAGTTGGAATTGGAATTGGAATGAATATTGTTTGTGGGGTACCTTGTGCATTCTTGATGTAAAACCACACTTTCCACCTAGGTAGCGATAATAATGGAAAATCGCTCTGTAAAGTTTAAGAGAGGCATTCCTACTCGTCAACGAATGCATCCCTTCGCGACATTGTACGCATCGGGGTAGGCGCATCTCTAGTTTATAATTGGGGAGCCGCTGTAAGTCTCGGGAAGGGAGTGGGGAGGAAGAGTATGGATCCTGTAAGCAGCACCATCATCGGAGTTGCATTCAGCGAGCTCTTCGTAGTGACCAGAACCATCATGAGCATCATCATCTTCAGCAAATCCAACTGCAAAGAACTCAAAGAAAAGATACTCCGCCTGCAGCCCACCATCGATGAAATCTCCAAGGTAAGCTCCGACACATCTCTCCACAGAAATCGACAGCTACGAGACTTTCAAACCCAACTGCAAGATGGCCTTCACCTCGTCAAGAAATTGGAGAAACTCGCCAGTTTTAATCTCTACAGAAAATATCGATATGGAAAGAAAATCCTCAAGCTAGAAAAGAATGTCAACGACTTCATGCTCACACAAGGCATGAGCAGCCTTATGCTTGATGTCCGGAAGCTTGATGTGGATTTCAAGGGCTACAGCAAGCGCTTTCAGTGCCTTGAGGAAATGGGTCGCCATATAATTGATAGTGTCAATGCTAAAATGACGAATGATGCTGTTTCTAATACACTTATGCTTCAACAAATGAGCACAGATCAACTTCTGTTTAGCAAGGATGATGCTACAAGTGGCGGTGCCCAAGATCTCATCGGCTGCAGTGCCCAAGATCTCATCGGCTGCAGTGCCCATGTCCCCGATTTGCCAAACTTTGTTGTGGGATTGAGTAATGTCATCAACGCTGTCAAACAAATTCTGTTCCAGAATGATGTTGATATAGTTGGGATTAAAGGAATGGGCGGAAGCGGCAAAAGCACCCTTGCATTAGCTCTCTGCAATGATTTCCAAGTTAAAGGTGAGTTTTTTGTTTACATTTCTAGTGGAAACTTCAAGCTCTATGCATCATCCACCAGATCAAATCTTGGATAAGGCTATTAATTGACCACACGAAATTATGCACCAGCAATCAAAACGTTGGTCGTTTTGGTCGAGGACAGCCTCCGGAGAAAATCCGGGCTGGATTGGGTGAGGAAAATTGTAAACCTAAATAAGGGGTTATTCGCCAATAATGATTATCACTTCCAATAAAACGAATTGTCCTAAAAACATCTGGGGTAGAATGGACATTTAATTTCTTATGTCAAGGGTAATAAGTTTCAACACTGTTTGACATAATTCAGACACAAAACTCTCTCAAAATGTTTAATAGCACATGCTCTTCTAAGGTTAGGATTTCTGTTCAGTTCAAAGGAAAACAATGTTACGCCAGGAAGCGTCCCATGGATTCCCCTAGATTTTGATGTCCCTGATGTGGACGTTACCTTTTTTTTAATGTTAAAAAAGTTTTCTGATGTTTTTAATTTAAAAAAGTTATTATCTTCACCAAAAACATTGAATTCTAATCTGGAAATCACCCAAAATACATTAAAGACAGTTTAAATCCTTCATTTCATTGAATAAAGTTAAAATATTTAAACTTTAATGTTTATATATTATTTTAATAGCCGTACCCCTGTCGTCGCCAAAATTTAGGAATGTTTTTACTGTCACCAAAACCCCGTGCCCTCCTGTCCTAGATACTTATGTAGCTATGAAGAAAAATAACTATCTAGGGAAGAAAATTGAAAGATCCCCTTTAATGGGAGATAATTTTCTGATATTTCCCAATAAAATATCCTACAATGTATTACTAGAAAACACTTGAAAACTGAATTTGAATGCAACTCTGGATTTTATTCCAGAAAATACGATTAGGTTAGTAATAAAAAATTTGTATTTTCAACCACACAAATCACCTTAACCCTTTCTGATTCCTCTTTTGTAATTGACTGAATTTTAGCAAACAAAAATGATAATTTTCAGGCAACAAAATACTGAATCTTTATTAGATAAATTTCAGATCTGACCTGTTTATTACAGCAGCTAGTCTGAAACCCTCCACAAAGTGCTGGAAATTATGTAGAAAAATATGCCAAATAGTTCCCACATACAGCAGCTCCAAAACAGCACTTTAATCTCGCTAAAACTTGCAAATAAACTCCAAAAGAGGTCGCTCCAGCCAGAATAGATCAAACAAAATACTCAGAAATATTCCTGAGTCTTCATACAACTTGGGAATGACAAAAAGGAAGAGATTTTGTTCCTCCCTTGAGTTTCCTAGAGGGTTTTCGTCCCCTAAAAATTCCTGTAGCTTGTGACCGCTCCAATTATGCAAAAGCATGAATAGTAATGATCATTGAATGGAATGCCCAAGTCGCCCCTCTCCTTTTTATAGGAAAAATATTATAAAATCACCTTTCCATCATCCAATGAGAAGAGAGTGCCAAAGTGCCCTAAAATCATGCCCATACCAAGTCGCATTTCTCCCTTGGGCAAATAAGCATTACATAATATTTTTATTATTTTCCTAATGTCTAATTTGCCCACCATGTCAAGTTGCACTTTTTGCCTAGAGTGAAATAAAATCACTTTGGCCACTTAAAAGTCACTTTATTAAGTCATAATAATATTATTATAAGTGCTTTATAATAATTATTTTTAAATTGACACTTTATAATAATTAAATATAACTTAAGTCACCCTTATATCTTTTCCTTTGGCTGTCGGGTTGACAAAATAGGCCAAAGGTCTTCGACCAACAACTATTCGAAAAAGAGGGACATTACAAAGATGCCCCCAAATGGATCAGGGTGCATTAGAAAGGGACTAGGCCGACACCTATTATCATGTATCAATCTGTAGTATGACACATGAACAGTCAAGTGAACAGATCATACCGTAGTTGAACGCATGTGTGTAGAGAGTATATACAGAAAAATATGGGCTAAGATCTATGAAACTAATATGAAAAACAATATAAGTAAAGTAACAAGCTAGCTAAATCAAGTCCATCATGTAGGTCTTCCATTTTGAAGGTTATTGCAAAAATATTTGAATATTGCCTCAGTGTTATGTGATCTATTTGACATACTTTCCGTGTATTTTTGAAACTAGCTATGTACACATAGGGAGGTAGCGTAAGAGCTAACCATTTCGAGAGCCTCCACATAGGAGGTGGGAGAAATCTTCATGTGATTTAAAGGAGGCATTCGGACCTTCAAACGTCTGTCACTTTGTAGTAGAAGGATGGTCCTCAAAAAGCTTCGGGGGAGTGTAACTTGCATAGGATCCTATAGTATGTGCAATAGGAGACGAAGAGGGAGGCTTTATTTAAGGGAGTAGATCCTGCATAGAAGCAGCATTGGGTGTAATCAAGATTTAACATTTGCATTGCCTAGGAGGATGAGACCCACTAGAGGTAGCATTGTACAATAGAAAACCTAGCAGGGGGCCCAATAGGGAAAGTTTCTTCACTAGCAAGTAGCATGTGTAATCCTCAGACCTGACATAGAGTTGCCATAGGAGTGACCCACCTTCAGAATTTTCCAACATGTTGTAGACAGAGACCTAGCAAGTTAGGCTAAGGAGGGAGAGATGCATTAAAAGTATCATGTGATAGATGGCTTCAGACTCACCGAGCTCTTTGTTTCCTAACTTTTCTCTGCATTCTGGTCTTTACTATGGAGCATAAGGTTGGCCTTAGGTTGCCTCTGTATGGTCGATACCCGTTGACCTTAACAACTTGCTGATTTAAATGAGTCTTGGTGCACGTATGTTTTGATGCAAGATAGCGCAAGTGAGTCATTGTCTTAAACATTATGTCAACTTCTAAGGGCATGTTCTCTAGACTTGCATAGCACATGAGCTGGAAGAGAAACAAGTAATCGAGAAGTGGAAAACACATAGTAGTAGAACTGAATTGTAAGAGGTATCGACAATGACTGTCCAAGATTAGTCTTAGTCCATAAAAGGTTTGCATGCGTATGATGTTTAGAATATCCAAGAGTCAAGCAAAACAGTGTTACAACGGGGACGCTTGCAAACCTTGAGTCTTTGCCATCCAGTCCCAGACGTCTTTAGAGTGCATCTTATGGAGGACACATGGGGATTGGGACTGGGACGAGACAGTCTCCTTGACATCCCGAATTTCCACAAACTTGTCCAAAGGGGGACGTCCCGAGTGCAACACAAAGCAGGGGACGACCGTAGGGGATGCCGTGACATAACCCAAAAGGACGACTTGTAAGAGGCAATTGTACGCACGGGACTGTGGCAAATATTCGTCCCCTACACCATCGTCTCCATAGGATGCTAGAAACACGGTAGTCTCTGAGACAAGTGCGCTACAATATGTCTTATATTATGCAATATCGTATCGTAATCTAGCTGTCGCCACTCAATTAAAATATCCGGTCATGATCTCCCAAATTTGATGGCATGGGACATCCATCACATGTTAAGAGCAAAGCTCCGGGAAGTCTTTTTTTATCGGTGAACAAATTTATGGGTTTATGCAAAACACCCTATTTGCTAGAGTTATGTTCATTTGGCAAATGGCTAGTTCTCATTTTATGTGTAGATTTGAAAGAGATATGGAGTCGTTCGATCATATAACAGATTAAGAATTCTTCTAATACGAGAGATTGGTGATATTTTCAAGGCAAATTCGTATTGAGGTGCTTTCTGCTCTATATTTTCAGGGGTCCAACGTTCGCCCATGAGGACTTATCGATTTTTATTAAGATGTTGAATTCATGTGGACGAAGGTAGAAAATCTTACTTCTGTTGAATCACTTCCCATCGTGGCCCCAAAATGTCAGAAGAAGGTTTAGGATCTAAACAGGTTGTAAATCAAAATACAAGCTTTCACAACGGTTTTAAAGGTAAAATCATGATCTGCTCACCAAGTGGCATCCTCAATTTCAATATATCACGATCCTTATGTCATGGGCATGTTTTGACGTCTTCAATGGAGAGATAAACCTCTTACTAATATAATGGTTGAGTGGCTGCGGGACCATGAATCAAGGTGGTTTACTTGCTTGATCATCTTTAGCCTAGCCTCTCTTATGTGGCTTCTTGAAAATACATAGAGAAAATAAGGATGAGGAAATTTCCTCTAAATACATGCCTTGCTGCCCAAAATCAAATGATGCCTCTTTAGTGCATCTTGGAATCTTCTTCTATAACTCGTATCCAATCCTCATAATTGCCTAAAAGGATCCTCATCTTGAATGCACGAGAGTCTACTTCAATCTTCAAACTTTCAATTCCCAAGTCTTAGTTTATTGAATTATTCATGTTATACCCCTGTAAAATTAATAAATGTATATATATTTTATCAGTGCCGTCCCCTTGTCGTCCCCCACCGATTGTCCCCAAATTTTGAAGCAATACAATCTTGTTGACCGTCCCGGAAATCTGCCCTTCCCGCCGTCCTGCCGTCCATTGGAGTCTTAGGTAACTATGTTCTGACATTGCAAGTAGCTGTGGATTATATTTGCATATATTTTAGTTTAGCACTACTGTCGATAGAATACACTGTACAAGATTTTGGCCAACAAAAGTCTAATATAGTGTATAGTTGTATATCTGAAACTTTTGATCATGAGCCATATCGATGTCGCTCAAATGTAATAACATGCTTAGGGAGAGTGATCCCATATTTCTTTGGTAGTATCACCATCATAGCCTCCATTTAAATGTTTCATAAGGAGGCGGCATAACACTGCATAATTGCATAGTACACTTCCTAGATTCGGTGTTAGTGATGGTAGTGCAATTAGGAACGTTGAAAATCGGCCTTCTCCGGAGGTTTTGCATCTATCAGCCAAGGTCCCACACCGTGGAATGATTCCCATGTTGTTGGTAAGATAACCCAGTTCAATAGCATTAACATCGTATACGATCATGTATCACTGTTGTTGTAAACGTTGTACATCTGAACGACTAGTAGCATATGCCCAGACACATCTATAATAATCAGATTAAGGCATGCCCGCATGGAGAGTTTATTTGGACACTTTGAGGTAATACTTGTTATCAACCTTGAGAGTATTGTATTACAGAGATACATGTATGTTCTTGTTTACTCATTTGTAAATTGTTTAGAAGTAGGTTCGTAAGACATGTTCGTGTGAATTCGCACCTAGGATCTTGCGACTGTTCTTCGTTTTCCTGGTTTGAGATACAACATTCCATAGTTACCTGGTAGCACTCAGTTTTAGTGTCATTAGATTTGCCTTTGAAACTAAGTCTGGCTGCCTTGAAGCTCATAGGAGTAGGATTGCGGCTAGGAGCATTAGCTAACATATTTGAGCATCTTCATGATAAGGAGTTCGGCTTGCACGCTTTTTCACCTGTATGAATAAGTGATCAAATGAAGTGAAATCTCTGTCAAAGATAACTGGTAAACCTCTTGCAACAGGGGCAAGAAGAGCCCTGAGTGAAGAGACTCCTCCACCTGGAGCTCACCACCCAAATCTTAAAAATATTGCTTCAACCCTTTGCAAACGTAGTCTTGTAGAAGAGAATATAATGCACTGATCCCCGCTCTTTAGATGCCTTGTTGCATTTTAGGCATTTTAGCTATGCGGAATGACCTTTTCCAGCTGCAGCTAATGATAGAGAATTGTGCTAAGAAATTGATTCTGCTAGAGAGGTAATCAGGCCCTAATTGCACATGACTACCTGGGAAGATCATAGAAACACTTGTGCTCAGTCAAAATCCATGAGGCTTCTAGGAAAGGGATGTGGTAAGTGAATGTGTCATTGGCTGTTTCCCATAAAGGCCAAGCAAGTGGCATTGAAGACATGGGAAGGTGCTCTTCAGGTTCACCTTTGCCATCATACACATAAGAAGAGTTAGGAGCAACAGATTACCCATGAGGCAATTTAGGGATAAGGAAGCTGACCATTTAGGTGCACTAGTGGAGCAGCTTTTGGAGTAGTTGAGTAGAATCCATGACATGAGAAGAAGCTATGAGTGCTCCTTGTATTTATAAGATTTGAGCATGCAAACTATGAACAATAGAGCTCAAGATCTTGTGTGCTAAAAGAAGATAGGCTGATTTCCACTGTCAGGTGTTTATAGATGTGGGAAAAGTCCCTGGACGTAGGAATCAGTCATAGTAACTCTGTGAGGTGGGTATTAGTTGCCCCCAAGATATAACAACACCTCTCAGATGTTCCTAGTAGCATGTTGGGGACTCACATGAAATTAGGTGCAAACCCTGAATTACTGCCAACAAACACCCTTCTAGGAAAGCGACCCTTTTTGGGGTTTCAATCCCACTTTGGTGCCCTCAAAACCCTTGAAATCAGCTACCTCTAAGTCTCAAAAATCATTATATATTACCAAAAATTATATCATATAAGAAAACTGATTTTTATAAGCTTGGAAGTGAGAGATCCCATTTTTTTGATAAAATCCTCCACTGTAGAAATTAATTAAATAGTCAAGAACTGCAATTAACTTCCACGAGTTTGGAAAAATAGCAAATCACCACCAAAATTCATGAAACTTCACAACTTGGCTCTTAAAAATATAGAGAATATTATTTCAATCTCAAAACCATAAAATTTGGTGTACCCAGATTTCATTCTGAAATCTGTGACTACCCTATTGGAAAAAATTTCGTATTTTCAAAATAATGGGTCGTTTTGTGTTTTTATTGCCTATAAGTTCTTGTATTGTGTCAGGATATTCCCAAAGAGCCATATTAGCCTTTTTCACCAAATACCCAGATGCCCAAAATTGTTATATTCTGTCGTTGGGATTTGTCTTTGGGAAATTTGTGTTTAATTATTTTGAGCCCCGTATGAGGCTATTTGCGCTCCGTTTTAACTTTGTTATGATCAAACATATCATTATTCCTTTGTACCAGAAGGATTTTAACTAGGAATAAGTTTTGGGTTTTATTTGTAACTTTTGACAATTTTTCGTGTTTTTGTGTTTTCCCGTTTCGTTTTCTATGAAATTTCTTTAGATCAATTCCTTTGCCGGGTTAGCCCGATTCTTGGCCTGGAGCAGCTGGAGAACATATACGCACGTTATGCCCACATCAGAGGTCTGGTTCACTGGGAAAAAGCGAAGTCATGCACTAAAAAGCCCCTGTGGGGTTGGGCACATTTTTGGAAAACAAAGGATTTAAGCTGCAGTGGGAAAAATAGAAGCAGTAGGCAGGCGGGAATTTTGTACCTGCCTAGCAGGGTACTTTTTCTCATGATAGAAAATTCACTTAAGCTGCAGTGGGAAAATTAGAGGCAGCAGGCAGGCGGGAATTTATTGCCTGCCTTGCAGGGTAAAAATTCCCATGGTGAAATAAAAGAAAAGTGACTTAAGTGAAATCATGGGATTTTATTGCCTACCATGCAGGGTAAATAATCCCATTGTCAAAGTCAAATCATTTAGGTGGATCATTGGATTTCCGGGGCTGCCTTGTAAGCTAAAAATTCCCATTGCCATGTGTTTTTAAAAATAGAATTATATTATGCTAAAAAGTGCGACCCACCTTGGGTGAATAATAATGCATTAAATAAATATTTGTTGATATTTATTCACCCAATTTTGGCACCCAGACTTGTGGAAAAGTCAACAAAGGGATGTGGACAAAAGGAATTTAAAAATAGAATTCCAAAATTAAATAAATTTAATCTATTTAATGCAGCCCCTTTTGAGAAGGAAATAATACTTTTTAAAGTATTAATTGATTAAATTAAATTCTATTTTCAGTGGCTATGGTCAAAGCACACTGTGAAGCTTAAGTGAAGTGAAGAGTGGATGATTAAATTGATTAAATTTAATTTAATGGATGGTTGTCCTTAATCATGCAATTTTAGCACATCAGTTAAAGAGAAAAACATGATTTTTAATTAATTAATTGCCAGGAATAGGAAGGGCAATTATTAATTATAGAATTATGAGGGTTATATAAGCATGGGCTGCCATAAGGGTGAATTAATTAATTCACAGGTGAAGAAGTGCAGCCGAGAGGAAAAGTGCGCCCCATTTGAAGAGGATTTTTGCTTAGACAAAGGTGAAAACAAGGCTAAAAGTTTCCAATTTTGGCCTATGCATTGAAGAAGGTTGATTTGTGTTTGCATAATTGTTTGCATAAGTGTTACAGGTGCTCAGGTGATGTTGGTAAAATTCATGCTTGCTTTGCATGCAAATAAAACGTCAAATTTTGGGGCAGCAAGCTTGAATTATGTAGATTTTTGTGATTAAAATTCACTGTGCATGATCCGGTTGCCATCTTTGTCTGAATTAATTGCAGGAGTTAGTTACAGGTGCTTTTATAAAGAAAAAAAACTTATATTAATGTCCAATACATTGCATATATCTTCCGAATCTGAATAACTATCCAGATCTACACTAGTTTTGAAGAAATCCGACCAAGTAAGAAGAAAAAAAATTATTCAGACAAAGATAGACAAAGCCATGGCGAAGAAAGATGAAAAAGAAAGCACAACGGGGTCATGCATCACTTCTAAATTTACAGATATTGGAGACACGGATCTAGGCTCAGAACCTCTTGCTGAATTGATAGACAGATCCAGAGCAGGAAAGACTTCACTCATGCGTGCAGGAAAAACTTCACTCATGCGTGCAGATTAAAGTAGTGGAATTATTTGAGCTGCAGATTTTCCATCCACAGCTTAGTTTTTAGAGTTTGTTATGCAGGTGCAGATCCATATCCAGGTGTAGATCCAGATGCAGATGCAGATGCAGGTGTAAATCCATAGTTGCAAAAGCTTCCGGCACAAAGGCTTCATCCTCTTGTTTCGAATGCAGCCCGTGAAGAAGTCAGTGCGTGGAAAATTCCTTCTAAGATTTTGTGCAAATGCTCCCATCTTCCAGTTGAAGCCTTAATTGAATTTTCATTCATCCGGAGTGCTTTCCAGAATTTTTAATTGCTCATATGCAATTAAAAATAAGGATGATGAGTTATCTACAGCAAACATTGCATTGATGCATGTACTGGAGAAGAACTGCAAAAGCTTCAAGGATAAAAGAGAAGACAAGGCGAAGGCAAAATCCAGCTGTTTCCAATTCCAGCTTGTTTCCAAATCCAACTACTCCCAGATCCAGTTTGGTGAGAATCAAAGGCAAAAGAATCAACTGCATGCAGACATGAAAAAAGACAAAACTGCAGCTTTTCTCTTCCTTCTTCTTTCCTCCGACAAAGTCAGCTTTCCTCTTCGTTCTTATTTCCTCTGACAAAGTAATTGAGCGATCAATTAAATTATACAACTTAAAGTGATTGGTTTAAAAGCCATTACTTGAAGAAGTCAACTATTTGGAGATAGGTGGCAGACGTGCAAAATAGAAGGTTCTATTTTCAGTTGCAAATCATACATGTCATGCAAAGAGGAATTTCAGGAGGGAGATTGCCAGTTGTTTCCTTTTCGATTTCCACATGTGCCAGTTCACTCAAAGCTTCCAACTTGTAATTGCCCCTCTACATTCTATAATTAGAGGAAGAACCTTTGTGTTAAAGATCATAATTTGTAAGCAGCAATCTTGTGTTCTAGACTTTGTGCTGAACCCTTGAGAGCCATTTGAAGCAAATGAATACAAAGGAGCAGGTTTTCGGAGAACTTTGTGTCACTGTGTAGTGTGTTTCTTACTTTTAATCTTAGATCTCTTAATAAACTGTGTTATTTTAGATCTGGATCTAGAGCTGCTTTTGTTTTAGAATTCTGTGTTTATATCTATTGGATTCTTCTATGTGCATGCAATCAGCTCTGCCATCTACTGATTGGAATGCACATCTTCCCCATTTTTTCTATATGTTTATGTAATTACCTTTTTCTATAACTTTTTCATTCTTTAAACAGCTGCTTACTTGCTGCAGAACTGTTCAGTTATGGTTCATGAATTGAGTAGTTAAAGTAAAACCCCATTTAGATATTAGCATACTTAAATTGACAAATCTGACACAGGAGCCTCACCGGTTAAATGAGGGAGATTTATCTCATGACTGCCTAGGTTTGATGCTATGCAGAAAATCTAGCCAGCAAAATTGTTGCAAGAAAGTACTGAAATGCTCCCCTCGGTGGGTCGCTCCACTTAGAACAGCCAATAGACACACCAAAACACACCATAAAGTAGGTCGCTCCACCTCAAAAAGGCCAAATATGCATTAATAACAAGAAATAATACAAAGATCTTCAATTATTGAACAAATGGCACCTTAGGACAATTTGCCTAGGGCTGAAATAAAAGATAATAGCAACAAAAGATCCCTTAAGGGGTTGAGACTCTCGTGCTAAAGTCTTCCCTAGTCTTGGTGAGGGGTTTTGTCCTCACACAAGACTCTCCAAGGGTTTTCGTCCTTAAGAGAGGGAGAGAGATGCTTCACAAGCAATCTTTCCAAAGAGATAATAGAATTCACATAATGATCAAATGGCCAAACAACTTCCTTTTATATCATAAGGGGTGTTACAATTCAATAATGGCCGACCTCATAAAGAACTTTTAATTGTCTAATTTGTGTTTAGAGCCTACATGCTCCAAATTACTTTATATTAAATAAGTTCTTCTATTGGAGCGCTTGGCTTCCCAATAGGAATATATGATAACAATGAAAATATCTACTTAAAAAATGTCATCCAAGTCTTCCCCCTGCTTCCTTCCTTGAACCCACGTGGAGGAGAAATGGGTTAAGGTCTTCAATTCCGCTAGTCTCCAAAAAGGGACATGACACTCCCCCCTTCGCAAGATTGCTTGCCCCCAAACAATTTACAAGTACCCGAATACCAAATAAATTTTAGCTCTCCTTTTTTGATGTACCTGCACATGAAGCAAACTCATTAAAGAAAAAATGTGTGCCCTTCTTCCTCCACTCTTGCTTTGTGGATATAATGACCACCTCTTCTTCTTTGCTTGCCAAGGCCTCATTATTACCATCCAAACATTGGTTGTTCCCAATTTCTTTCATGCTGTCCCAAACACCAATGTAATCTTGCTTTATCCCTTCAAAAATTAGAATGAAGGTGGCTGGAATTCCACTTTTGCTTGCATAAAATAGTTCAAGTATGTTAGTGTGTAGAGAATACAACTCCTAACTATTAAGAGGTCTCTTTATGCTCCAAAAATTTGAGAAGATCAAACTGAGAATGCACCAAACAACAGGCCTCCTGTGTTGGACAACCCTCAAATTGACCATTGGGTAAAAGTATTTATCATCCCACATTCCCTTTAGTTCTTTCACGGAACCCTAGATTGAAAAATCAGAATTACAATCCTTACCTTGATGATCCAAACACATCAATTGCATGGCATAAAAATGGTGCAAACAACCTCCTCTGTGAAGATGATCATATTGCTTGTGTTCCCCATAAGATGTATTTGTTCTTTCCCTCATCCCGACACTCATAATGATAAAATCATCAGTAGTACTGATCTTAAGAGCAGAAGTTTTTCCTTTTGCAAGCCTCACAAAAACATCCATATCTCACATACAGAAACAAACTTGAAATTGAATCAAAGATGTGCTTCTTACCTCGTCATTCTTTGTAGTATGAGATGCATGATGATACCCATACTTAAGTGATATAGGAGCTGGAAATGATCCTGTATTGATTGCCAACAATGCTATGAGTTGAAAACCAACACTTTCCATGATTGGATCCACATGTATGCTTACAAATATGTCCTTGTGCAAGCTGGATGTGCATATGACAGCAGTGTTATGATCAACAACCAAATGATTTTTGCCATGTTTACCATCTTCTCGTATCAAACACCTTGTTGCCCTTGCAATGATGAATGAGGTGAGAAGGGACCAATCCCCAATGGCTGAAAATGCTTTAGGAATTTGGAAACTATTTCCTCTCATGGTTGTCCTTTTATTGATGACAACAAACATATTGTAGGGCAAACTGAAATAGTTGATAACAAGAATTTCAAAATCCCAAAAATCAATTTTTGCAACTTTCAAAGTCATATTTTCTATGAGAATAAGCAGCTGGGATATCTTCTTTGTGCATAGTGCATTGTTCAAGAAACATGGACCATCAGTTTCCCCTATGTCTGAAATGTGTACTGCTGCAATTCCATCAGAATTGCTCCTCGTTTTCCATCTTCTCCCTAGACCTTCAATGGAACCATGGGTTAGCAATCTTTGGAAAGGATAATCAAAATTTTCATCATGTCCTTGGTCCCCAAAACATACCATGATAGAATTGTTCCCCATAATGATTTTGAAATCAGCAATCCCTCTTTTTGTAGGGTTCAACACAACACTTATATTTTCTACGTGAAAAGAATCTTGAGATTGAATCGAAACATCCATACGTTCTTTGCCACAAGAGGTACTTCTTACCTCATCTTCCCTTGACATATGTTGTGCATAATGATAACCCATTAACGGTCTCATAGGACACAACAAACATGAATTATGATCACTCCCCCATATCTGAAATGACAAACTGATAAGCAACGAATCTGAGATACTTACATGCCTTGGGTTGCTTCCAACCATCTTGTAACTTAGAAATTCCAAGTTAGGTACAACACTTTTGTAGGAGACATCTTTGGGCTCCTCTGCCAAGCTAAAAATGTCATTATGTTATTAATTTGCTTGTTATTGACCACTGTTAGGAACAGTCCAACAAGCTGAATGTTATTAATTTCACCTCCCAATTCAAGCTCTCTCTTTCCCCTTGGTACCCTTCATCTTCACACCATTGTTAGAATAACCGTCACGATAATCAAAGCATTATAATGACATAGGTTGATGCAATAGACTCTTGCTATGATCACAAAAAAAATTAATTTGCTTACCCTTAGTTGCTGTCCTAAAAATTCCAGCGGACTGAAAGTGATTATAGGCACCCGAAAAAACACTCTTTTCATATATATGGTCTCCAACAAGGTCCATATAAACTTTTTTTACAAGTCTAGTAAAAAACTCTTCTTTCACCCACTTCTCTCTATAAAACATATTTCATGTTTTTTACTGTGAATAATTTTCCTTCCACCCCTCGGGTCTTATTTAAATGGCTCAAACGGGCGTGACTTCTTGTGAAGCACCCCTACCATTTAATAAATTGATTTTAAAAAATCAATTAACCTTATAAACTAAAGTTTATATTAAATAAATAAAAAATATTATATATTTTTTAATTATTTAATTATAAACTAACATTTATAATCTTAAGAACACTTAAGAGGGGTAAAACCCTACTTAAGATTAATGTTGTAGCACTCCCTCTTAATATTAAGTGGGGTTTATATGCCAACATTACCTATTTGTACAACAAGATTTACAATCCTTAAACCACCATGTGGATTTAAGCAAACATATCACATTTGAATGATTTATACACCATCATGCTAAACTTACCTTTTGGTACAAAAAGATTTGGAATCCATAAATCAAAAGCGATGATTTACGCCAAGCATGATTTGTGAGACTACATCTAACAGTTTCTCATGGAGAATCTATATCATTATCTTTATGAGCCTTTTATAAATTAAGAACCCCGTTTACAACACGATGTTACATTACTGGACTACACAGTGAATTTAGAGTGATAAGTTTACTAAGATCATAAAAAATATCTTTTACAATGCTTTTAATTTGGAGCAGAAATATAGAGGTGAACGAACAAGAGAAACATATGGCCGGCCTTTTGGAGGTGGCATTGTCATGCACACTCCCCCTCAATGGCAACTTTGAAAGGCCAAGCATTGCACGAACCTTGCAGAACTTCACGACACACAATGGCTTTATAAATATATTTGTAACTTGATTTTCAGTCGGGTAGTACTAGAGATCTATATCACTATATGCTTTATTCTATGATGCTGAATTGGATTATTAGTTAGATCAATATAACTCTGACTATCACACAAAAGAGGAGTACTTCCTCTAACTTCCATGTGAATTTCTTCCAACAACCGTTTTAGCCACATGACTTCTTTTGTTGCTTCCATCGCACTTTTATATTCTTCCCTAGTAGAAGATATGGAGACTGGTGACTACTTTTTTGCTACTCCAAGTAATGACACCTGTACCAAACTTGAACACATGTCCACTTGTAAATTTTCTATCTATTACATCATCAGCATGGTCAGAATCACAATAGTCATATAAACATGCATTATCAAAAGAAACACAATATAAACCATTATTGATTTACCTTTTAGCCATATATGAATCCTACATTAATAGGTTTAAAATTAAGTTGTATACCGACTTTAATGACAATATGTTTATAATCAACCATGTCATATTACTAATATTTTTTGAAAAAAAAAAACATTTCAATCTTGAAAAAAAAATTAGATGCAATCAGTATTGGATGTCTCCAATACAAATACGAAGGCGTCTCCAAGTGTCATTTGATGTGCATATAATACTATTTTTAGTAATCACATACTAATTTAGAGTTCAAAAATGTTTTATTAACACACACACACACACACACACATATCTTCGTTATATGTTTTTAGCCTTTTAATTTTGTGATAAGCTAGATTTTCAACTAAGACTCTAAATTTAGATAACACATTTGTAATATCCCTGAAAAAGAAACTTCTAGCAAATTTGGATATTTCCGTTAAATCCTAGGAGCAATAGTATTACAAAAATGAACTTTTACAATAATAATAAACTAAATTTTATAAATAAAAACAACGAATCAATATGGGAAAAATCACTTTTATTTATTTATTTCCAACTAGAAACAATAAAACATTACTAGTGTCTGAATACAATTGCCTAGAGATGAACTGGTGTTATCAACCAATTTTGACTTCGCAAAATTGTTTTAAAATATAAAAAAATGAAACATTTGAAAATTTTAAAAAGTGTTACTTTGCGTGGTTCATTGCCCTCGTTGCGACTGTCTCTTTTTTGTGGTCGTTTCGGTCTTCGTTTCGTCCTTTTCGGGCAAGAACTCTTCCCACTAGGCTTTAAATCGCGTTAAAATACATTAAAATTAATTAATTAATTGCTCCTTGATTGATTAAATTAATTTTTAAATCACTTGAGAAGTATTTAATTAAATAAATATTAATTAAAAGTTCCTTCACAAATTTTAATGCCGGGGAAGTAAGCCTACGCTTCCAACTGTCGGGAAGCCAATTTGGCTTCCCGAACCTGGATTTCCCCTTTCCTAGCAATCTTCTTCCAATTTCCCATACGTGGGGTTTTCTCCACCAATTGCCAAATAATGGATTGGCTAACGGGCAAGGAATTTCCCAATTTCCCACATGGGGAAATTACACGGGGATTGCCAACCCACTTTGCCATTCCCATTGGCAATTGTCCATTGCCTTCCCCATTTCCCTTGACACTCAAGCCACTACCCAGGAAAAGAGGAAGTTAGATTAATTCCATAACTTCCTCCGTCAAACCCATTGGAAAAATTCGTGCGAAGCTTTGCTTCTTATTTCCTCTGGAGAACATAATATTTTGTCATATCCCACGATACGACGCATCCAAGGAAATAATAGTTCACACAGTCCAGAGGAAAAAGGACAGCAAATTCATTTGAATGACACAGCTTGAGGACAGTTCCACGCATTCTTCAAAGTCTGTCCACACACACAGCCAAAGGGAATAGAAAATTTACCATGCCTAGGAACAAAAGAACCAGTCTAAAGGCAATACACGCGCCCTGGGGAGAAATTGACAAAAGACAGCAGAAGGACAAAGAAAAATTGTTTTTCAGGCATTAGAGGAAGAAGGCGCCCAGCTGAGAGAAAAAGAAGAACAGGTTTTTAGATAAAGAACAGTTTCAAGAAGACAGTCAAAACATTCCCACGCAGGTATTAAGAAAGAGGACAGTAGAGGAGACCACGCATTTGTCTAGACACCAGAAGCTTTCCATGCATGCAAAGGATGAGAATGCAGAAAGCAATTTTAAATCCCAGGCCAGAGCACTTTCCAAATAATGAGGAGCAGCCTCCAGTCCTCGAACGGAGTAAATGTCAGCCTAGATTACATTTATGTCAAAATATTTCTTCACCCAACAAAACAAAAAGAAAAGAAAAATAATCAATCTTCCGTGATTAGGGTTTGATAAGAAAAAGATTGAAAAGAAACTTACGCGCAGCAATAGAATGGAAGGCGTTTAAAGGGAGCTTGTTTATCGTGATTTTCGGTGCCTTCCCATTCAGTGGCCCACTCCGTACTGGTGATAAACATACGATCTTCTAGCTGTGGCTGAAGTTCTTCCAGCGCATTTAGCCAACAATGCTTCTTTTCAACAGGTTATTGCATGAAGCTACAAGCTAGTGCTGTGCTGTTTCTTCCCCAAACAATGCTTCTTTTCAACAGGTTATTGCAAAGGAAAATAACAAAAATCCTTTGTCCTCTCACTGAATTCGATGGAATTGTGAACACCGTTTTTCGAAAGAAGATTCAAGTCGAAATTTGTTTGCTAAATTAAACCGAGACTGAATATTTTTGAGCTGGTACAAATGGAGTTGGGTCTTTGCTGCAATACGAGCTGGAACTATGCTGTTTTTTTTGGAAGCTCAAACATGGACCCCGCACGATCTTAGCATGGGAAGATGGCTACTATGAATATGCAAAAACCTCTGCTGTTTCAAATGTTTCTGCTTACATGGCACACAGTTTTCCTCTCAATGGCATGGAATGTGGACGCGAAAGAGCATATGCTCAGGATGGGTTTTCGGTTCGAGATCAAATCAGTCTAGCTGTAGCCCAGATGTCCATGTGCAGATGTATATTTATCTTGGACGAAGGCACTAAGTTGGCAGGCATAAAGGTTTCTGTGGCATTATCACACCTGACAAGCATCAGCTGGATCTTTGGACCGATAAGAGTTTTTATTTGGAGAAGGCACAATTCGAATGATTTACTGACAAGTCAGTGGATCTTTGGAGATAAAACTCTGAGTTGAATTCTGTTGGCTCAGTTTATGGACGTGTCATGCTTGAGTATCCCACTGGATGGCAGACCCAATTCGCTGCTGGAATCAAGACAATTGCTGTTATAGCTGTACCACATGGTGTTGTGCAGCTTGGCTCAACACAACTGATCATGGAGGATTTTGACTTTGTAAACCATGTAAAGGATGTATTTGGTATATTTTAGAATATTCCAAAAACATTTTTTAACGAGAGCGGAAGGATTCAAGAGTCATTTTTTCCGAAAATTTTCATCCCACGGACTTCACCTGTGCTGCAATAAATGTAACTTCCTTTGAAGACGAGTCTAAGATTCCAAGCTCAAAATGTTCTAGATCATTTTATAAGCCCTACAAATCTAGTGGAAAAGAGCAAGAGCTTGCCTGCTTGCACCCTAGCCTTGCCTTCTATTTGCAACGGTGTAAACGGAGCCTTCTGGATCTGCAACTGAGAAACCCAGGATCCATTTTCATTTCAGCAGAATAGTGTTCATTTAAATAATCTTTTATCTCATTTTACTGATACAAAAGGAAATGAAACTGGCAATGCAATGATTTTGCCTCCGACGTCAGATGTCAGCAAACATGACTTTTCCTGATAGGCAACAGACATTACTCATGGGTGCCAGTACGTAACACATTTATGGAGCAGGCGGAAAATGTCAACGGGTTTTCAAAAAGATTGTACCTATCTTGAATTCAGTACGTGGTAGTGCTGCATTAGTTAATTCTGAAGGACAGTTGGAATAGAACTCATATTCACTGCCGTGTACGATGGATTGGAGTCACGCTATTCAAGGCTTCATAAAATTTCCCTAAATAAGGAGATGAAGGTTTATTACGGTGCAGAATGAAACGATTCATATTGCTCAGCATTTTTTCCCCCTAGAAATGAATTGAATGTGAAGGTCAACTCTGAAAATACCTGGTTGGCCGTTTTGTATACTACATCCTTGTTACTTGTAAATGGTCTCTTTGAGAAACTCTGAGGGCAATAGGCAATATTTATACCCTTCCATTATGTACATCCAATCAGACAATAAGAAGTATTCTTTTACCAGGTTCAGAGAAACTTGTTTTTTTCAATGGACGATTGTACTGTAGTTTCAAGCTAATTTTATCTAGCTTTATTTCTATTAGCTTTGATCCACGACTAAGGAAGAATTCATATGGTTGTTACTTGTACATTTGTCCAAGGTCCTCTTGGTTGCCCCAGTTGTTCAATGCATTTTTTTGAAGGGCTTCTTTTATGTGTTGCAAATTGTAACATAAAGGATCTTTTCAGTTTTGAGTATATTGTGTGGCTCACAACTACCTATGCCATACTAAGATCCCAATAGTGGCATAATTGTTGATTGGAGCTGAGATTGCAAAATGCACTATCTCTTTGGCCATGAATCAGTCTTAAGGGTGTCTATCGACATGCTGAGGGCTTGAACCTAGGTCATCATCATGGCAGCATTAGGTCTTTATTGGTAATGGCATTTTCTCATCATTTGGAAGGTACAATTGTGCTTATTATGGCAAAGCCAAAACATTCTTACTACAAGTGTTATATAATAAGGAAGAACCGTGAGCATTGTGGTAAAACCATTCTTTTCAGAAATGTTGGGTTAAGCTTGAATATAGAGTAGTTGAGCTGAAAAGCTAAAAACAATTCTGACTACACTACAACAAACTTAATGATTATTGACGAGAGTTAAGTGTAATCATGGTGGCAAGGTCAATCCCTATAGATGTTGGTTTAAGTCTATGGATGAAGACCATGCTATGATTTGAATTTGGTTTAATTCTATGTATGATGGCTATGCTATGATTTGAATTTGGTTTAAGCCTGTATTGATGAAGGCCATGGTATGATTTGAATTTGAAACTTTAGGAAGGTTTAGATCCTTTCAACTGGCAAAAGCGGCAGATCCTAATTTCACCGGCGGTGCAAGAAGTTGATTTTCTTGATATCTAACAAAGTGGGAGAGTCCATTTCTCATACGCTTGAGATAGGCGGACCCCATTTCAATGGATAAGGCACTGGTTATTATTGTATATTTTTAAAAAGGTGTTGTTATTTGGGAAACAATGGTTATTTTAGGGAATTTCTATTTTTGGGTTGTCTTTAATAAAGTTGTTGAAAAAGTCAAAGGTCACTTAAGTGCCTTATTTAATGATCATGTAAAACCCTAACTACTTTGTAACCAACTTTTGGGTTATAAAAGGAAGTGAGGGGCTCATTTGTAAAGGGTGACTTTGAGAGAGGAGAAGAAAATACTTTTGTGCAAGCTTTGTTTCAGGAAGAAACTTTGTGTTCTTTTGGGAAAAACATTTTGGAGTCAATGGAATACGAACTTTGTGTCTCATTCACTGTCTCTTGTAACATTTGATGTTCTTATGTTCATTAGATGTTAGGTGTTTTGAATCTTGCATGCAAATATTATCTTTGATCTTATTGTCAACATTATTAATCGGTTGTTCTAGTTCACAGTGATCAAGCTTTGATTATCTACTTGCTCATGTGTGTTCCCTTTTACACGTTCTTGTTTGGCTAACTCAAACTCCATTTTATTTGCGTTAGTTATTCATCTTTCCTCTTCATGCAATATTAGGCTCTGTTTTTACCTAAATCTTGCATGTTCTTTCAGTTCATTCCATTCCATCTACTTCATTCCATTCCTTTCAGTTCATTCCCCCCCCCCACCACATACAATTTTGAATGTATAGATGTAAATACAGTTATGGTTTTCAATAAAGGCAGCCTCACCTTCATTGAGGAGGGACTTCGTTCCCATACTGTTGCATGTCATTTGCATGTGTGCAAATCCATATGCCAACAACTGGCGGAACAATTTCACCCTAAAAGACCTCTACAACTCTTGAATGGAATTGCCCAACTGAGAAGTGGGGGATTTCGTCCCCAATTCCGTATGTAAATGAGTGTTTTCGTCCTCTTTTGTTGTGTGCAGAAGCAGAAGCTATTTGCAGACAAAGAAAATAATTCATAAATTTTCAAGATGTGTTACAATGAACCCCCAAGTTAGCCTTTATAACTTTCAGACACTCCAAAGCAGGCGCTCCCCTTTTAGACTTAGATGCACAAGCTTTGAATTATTAAAAATACTACGCCCCTCCTCCATTTGGCACCCCTTCCTAAAAATAGGAGAAAACACTTTAAATAATTCTTTATCTACCTCCATGTTGACGCCCCATCCCAAGAACATGATTAAACATATTAAATAATACTTTTTCTACCCCTTATCCTAAAATTAGAATTTACAAAAGCATGCAACTCTCTTTTCAACTTCCCCCCCTATCTATTTATAAATTCTAACTAAGTGCCCATACATGGAAGTCAACCTTCTACTATTATTTTATTCTAATAACGCTTTTTGGATTGAAATAAAATTTAAGTGTCATTTTTTAATTAAAATATAACAATATCCTTAGACCACTTAATTAATTTATTTTTCCTCTTTTAATCACCCCTTAGCCTATGGAAAATAATAAAAATAGGTTTCAGGTATATCTAAAATTAATTAATTCTGAAAAGAGGGCATTACAGCCCACCCTTCCTAGAATTACTTGCCCTCAAGTAATGCCATTCCAATTCTCTCGTTTTGAATTGCCCTGCAAACAATGGGATCCCAAATCCACCTTGGGAATTTGCAATTCCCAAACCTTAAAGTTGCTGGTTTCTGCTGCATCTCTTTAATATGATTAGGAAACCATGCATCAGGTGAAGCTCTTTCAATAACCTCAATAAAGGGGTCCAAAGTAGTGGAAAACTGGGATCTGGAAAGTGTGCTAACAACAGTAATACCCCCCATTCTAATAGCCGGAGCTGATGTTGTAACTTTGTCAGCGATCTCATGGTTTACCAACTCTTTCCCATTTAACTTAAACTTCAACTCCATATTACGAAAGTTTTGAATGAATTCTCCCAATGAATGCAACCATTGCGCTCCTAGCACCAAGTCAATCTCTTTCAAACCAACAACATAAAAATCATCACTGATCTGATGGCCATCCAATGCGAAGCTAAGTTGTTCAACCTTTTTCTAGCAAGTTATGGTAAAACCATCGGCTACAATGACTGTTGTCATGTGGATCATGCACCCGTTGAATCTCTAGGTGATCCTGTGCAACGTCGGAACATCCCCAAGGTGTGGGACCTTGTTGCCTTGGGATGAACCTCCGGAGAAGGTCGACTTCCTTTGAAACTTGGTGCACTTGATTTGAGACCAATGTGCAAGGCTATAACACTTGAAATAAAAACTTGTTTTGAGATAAAGGATAAAGAGGTTTAACAGACAACAACTGAAATGGTGATGCACCAAGAATAAATTGAACAAAATGATCTACTTTGTTTGCACAATCCCTATTACAAAACAACATATGGCATGCACATCTCATAAAATCTTTTCAACCACTGATATAGTTGAATATAAAACTCAAATGACAGAAAGGAAGCAATATTTTCCACAACTGAAATACAAAGATTTTATATTGCATCCCACAGAGATTAGAATAAGATAGCTGATTTAAAGGCAAATTAACTCATCATACTCAAGGAATTAAACATTCACAAGTACTAGATAAATCAATTAATTGGACAATATACTAAATATTCGACGACAAAATATTGTTCTAAATATAATTGAAAGACTCAAAACTTGTTCTTGAAATCTCCCAAAACTGGAGAGTGCTATGCCCTTAACCTATTGCTTGTATTAGGATATGAGTAGCCGACTTGTGGCTTACCATATCATTTTATTATATCATTTATACTTTCTCATGCTTAATAGGTCGGCCTTGGTGATGGCCATAGCATATGAATAGTATATATAGGGGATTGTAGGTAGTATTTGATTATCATTTGAGCATTTGAGTCTTATTATATGGTTTGGAGGTTGCCCCCTCGAAGTGGCGAAGCTATTCTAATTGCATATTGAGGTCATTATTATGAAATATTGTGTTATTTGGTGTTCTATTGTTGCTCATAATGTGAATTATACTAGTAATTTCATTACAAGTGGTATCAGAGCTGCGATTTGGGCCAAAATTAGGGCAAAAACCCTAATTTTTTGTTTCCGCCATATATTGCGAACCAGAGCAAATTGGTGGGAGATATTTTTACCATAGTTGCGAAACATTTCAAGGTTCCCTAAAAATTTCAAACTTTTTTGATTTATTTTGCACAAGTTATTACAAATTTAGGGTTTTTCATAAAATCGCTCCCTAGGGTGCAAATAGTGGAATTTTTTCAAGTTCTTTACATTTTCGGAAAGCTATCAAAAAAATAGTATTAGTATCTTCTCTGTGTTTTTTCCTGTTCTGCCGAATTTGTATCAAAACCCTAAACCCTAAGGTTTGACATCATGGCGGGGCCTTCCACAAGAGCAAAAAAGAATCCGGTTACTCCGGGTAAAACCCCAGATAAAGATGGGGTAGTGATTGAAGAGATGGAGTCAGAAGGGGTAAATACAGATTCCTCAGCACTAGGGTTTACCTTAGTTGATCATAAGGTGAGCCAACTTGAGTATGAGTTGCGAAATGTACAATCTGAGATGGCCTCTAAAGGAGACATAGACCAAATCAATCATCGGTTGGATGATATCATGCAACATGTAAAGGGTAAACAGTATGGCCCAAATCCAGCCCATATCAACCAAGGAGGATCTTCAGTTCAAAATCATGGACAAAATAACCATGTTGGATCACTTTTCTAGCCCAATCATAATCCAACTTATTTGCAACCACGAAACATGATGCCGAAAGTGGATATGCGCAAATTTGATGGTAAGGATCCCCTGAATTGGATAAATCAAATGGAGAACTTCTTTGAGCTACATCAAACACCATCAGGACAAAAGGTGACATTGGCATCCCTGTATCTTGAACCAGACCAATTCGTTTGGTATCAATGGTTATGTGCTTAGAGGCAAAAGAATGGTCTCCGTGTCACTTGGACAGTTTTTACCGAGGAGTTGCAATTGCACTATAGTTCCAGTGTTTTAGAGAACTACTTTAGTCAATTAACAAAGTTACGGCAAACAAGATCAGTCAAAGATTATGTGCATCAATTCCAGAACCTATCCTTAAGGGTGAAGAATATTCCAGAAGAGAATCTGAATGACCTGTTTCTTGGGGGTCTTAAGGACCACATCGAGCATGAGGTATGTATGTTTAATCCACTCAAGCTTTTTGATTCTATTATCATGGCACGTCGAGCAGAGGAAAAAGTTCTTTGTAGTAGGAGGCCGCCTTTCATTAACACCAGAGACTGTAGTATCTCTTCCCCTTCATTTTCTAGGCCAATTAGACTGACTCCTCAACAAATGGAAGAAAAAAGAGCAAAAGGATTATGTTTTAACTGTGATAGCAAATATGGACCGGGACACAAATGTGTTGAGAAGTTGTTCTATATTGACGGAGGTAATGAGGATGATGAGGAAGCTGAAATTATAGGAGAGGTTGAGGAACCAATAGAAGATGAAGTAGAGGATCACCAACCTACAATTTCTTGCCATGCATTGTTAGGTATTAGTACTCCTTAAACACTCAAGGTTATTGGCTATCTCAAAAAACAAAAGGTGACGGTGTTGATTGACTCGGGGAGTACTTATAACTTCATAAATAGTAAGTTAGCTGCCCGCCTCAATTGTTTTCTTTACCCAGTTCCAGAAATGCAAGTTATGATTGTGGATGGTGGGATAGTCAAGTGCACAGGAAAGTGCCATAGTATCAAGCTTTCCATGGGAGACTACATGTTTTTTTTTTTGATTGATAAACGCTTTTGACCGGAGCTATGAACCGGTGAGGGAGGGGCCCCAACCCAACAGTAAGATGAAAAAACAAAGAAGATGAAAGAAGGGTGAAGAGATTGGAGGAGGGGAGGAGACAGTGAGAGGAGGAAAGAAAGCGCCAAAACAGGGACAACAACCAAGCCCAGAGGACAGTAAAGTACCAGCCGATTAACGCGCAGAGGAGCCGGCCTGCGAAGAAGCCGCATGCAACAGAAAATGAAAGGCAAACATGGCACGATCTCTGAGTGCATTCAATTGATCCACCGTAGAGTGAACATGAAAGAGGGCCGCATCGATGTCGACCACCGGGAGGAAACGCTGGTCCAGGGTAGGGTGGAATTTTTGAGCGAATGTCACCAGATCCCTGTATTGACCGCGGAGCCACCTAATATCTCGGCCCGAGCCAATAGCAAGTTCGTCGACTTCCTCCACCCACAGGAGAGGATCCGGAGGAGAGAAGTCGACAAGTTGAGTGTGTAAACCGACACGGTGAACATCATAGATTTGATCGATGGCAACCCGTTCCACGTCCGCAATATCCGAATGTAGCAGAAGGCAAAAGGAGACGAAAGCGGATGCAATATCTGAATCAGTTCTTGGGTGGCGAGCATGGAAACGAAATGAATCTCCAAGGATTGCTTCAATAGCTTCGGCTTCTGTAGGCGTGGAAAATTTGAAGACCATCGCGAGCCGACGCCTATCAATAACAGAGACATCAACCAATTTGCGAAACTGACCCCGGAGCACCATGAAAGGGAAGCCGACGAATGACATTTTGACAAAGAAGAAAATACTGAACAGGGGCCAATAGAATATAATGCCGGAAAAGAAGAAAGCGACTTAAAAAGAGCAGAAATCATGCGAGAAAGAAGATGAAACGACCCCCAAGAGAGTTGGAGGTGACATGGAGCCCGCGAACCAGACAGAGAAGACCTGGATCGCGTGTGAGGGAACATCGGCAGGAGAGAAGCAGAGAAACGCCGACGAGAATGAAAGGAATGGACAATTCGCACAAGAGAACTGCCATACGCAAAGAGACCCTGCCAGGCTACCCTGATGAGCCATCACGATCGTGGGAAAGAAGGATAGGAAATCCGTGCCAATCGTGAGCAGCTTGAGAGGAAATGCTGACAGAAGGATTGTCAATAGCGTAGTTAGCTAAAAAGTCCGCGGCACGATTAGCTTCTCGATAATTGTGAGAAATACTCCAAAAGTGAATTTTACCAAGCCAGTGAAGGATTTGTGGTATGAATAGATTCAGCTTCCACGAAGGGGAGACGCCTTTGGAAACCGCGAAAATTAAGATCTGGGAATCCCCTTCAATTGAGAGATTTGAACAACCAAGAAGTGCAGCCATCTTAACCCCTTCAAGAAGAGCATGGGCTTCCGCAGAGTTACAAGTGCCCTCTTTGAGTGGGAAGGAGCCTGTTGTGATAAGATGACCGCGATCATCTCTGAGAATGCAGCCAGCTCCGGATAAACCTAGATTACCTCTAGAAGCCCCATCGAAATTCAATTTCCATTGACCCTGAGGAGGAGGGCGCCACCTGGTTTTCTTTCTTTGAATCAATTTTTCAATTTGAGATAGCCCTTTTTTAACAATTGACCCAGGTCTAGGGAGCTTGATAAGGGGCCATAGATGAAGAAGAGAGAGGTCCTTAGAAGAAAAGGTGGAAAAAGAGAGACAGTTGGCACTAACACGCTCCGAAATGGCCACTTCGAGCTTATTGAGAAAGGTAGGAAGATCTGTGGCTTGATCCCTAAAGAGGTGGAGGTTCCATTCCCACCATATATGCCAGAGCAAAAAGTATGGGCTGACCTACCAAATAGAGTTGAACAAGCTTTTGACGTTAAAGGATGGCCAAGAAGAAAGATTTGCAACAATACTTTTGCAGGGGACCCAGGTGAGATTTAATTTGTTGAGAAGCCAGTCCCAGCGATGAGAAACAAATGGGCAAAACAAAAAAAGGCGATCTAAGTCTTCCTCTGCAGCACCGCATAGAAGACACTTGGAGGGACCCAAGTAACCCCACGAACGCCTTTTAGCTTGAGTAAGGACCTTCTTATTTAAAACTAACCAGCCGAAATAAGCTACTTTCGGAGTGATGCCAGTGTGCCAGCAACCTAAAGAGTAGGGATTCCCTTTTCCTGAAAGAGAGGTAAGAATATTATAGCCAGCTTGAACCGAATAGGAACCAGTGGAGTCTCCGAGCCAAAGTAAACTGTCGTCTCTGTTGAGATACAAGGCGTTTCTGTCCCGAATTGAATCCAAGAGGAGGGCGGATTCTTGAGCGGAGGCTCCAATAGAAGAGAGGTCTTTCCAGAGCCAAGATGGCGAACCGTCAGGGTGCTGACAACCATAATTTGAGACCAAAGTACCCTAGGACTGTTTGGAGGAATTCATAATACCGTTGAGGGCGGAAGAAAGATTAAGTGGAGGAAAACCATTCCAGCTTTCATCCCAAAAAGAAACAAACAGACCGTTGTTTAGCTTCCAGGTGACCATCTCAGCGATGAGAGATTTTCAGTTACATAGAAAATTCCAAATATGTGAACCTCTCGGTAACTCAGAACAAGAAAGAAAAAGATCGTGACGACTACCATCAAGATATTTATGGGATAGGATTTGGAAGGCGAGTCTATTAGCATTAGAAATGAAGTTCCACACCATTTTAGCTCCAAGGGCCTTGTTTTGAAGAGCAAGATCCAAAATACCCATACCGCCCAAACGCTTTGGAAGCTTGACCATATCCCAATTAGCAAGGTGAAATTTGCGCTCGATACTGTGGCCTTAACATAAAAAGGTGCGCACCACTTTTTCAATTTTGAGCAGGACTGATTTCAGGATCTGTAAAATTGATAACATATAAATTGGGATAGACAGGAGCACCGAGTTGATAAGAAAAGCGCGGCCAGCCAGCGAAAGCCATTTTCCTTTCCAAGAAAGAAGTCTGGAAGAAAGAGAATTCATAAGCCCGTTCCAAAGGTGCGCCTTACCATTGCCATGGAAGAGTGGAATTCCCAAATAAATATGAGGGAAATTACCCAGAGAGAAGCCGAGAATTGCTTTAATCCTGCACTGAAGTCTAGGAGCCATGTTGAAGAAGAAAATAACAGATTTGTGAGAGTTTAAAACCTGACCTGCAGCAAGAGAATAGGAGTCTAGAATGGTAGAAATTTGTTTGGCTTTAGGAATAGTCCCTTGACCAAAAAGAAAAGTGTCGTCCGCGAATTGTTGATGAGAGAGTGGAGGAAGGTTGGAAGTGATAAGAAGACCTTTAAGAGAACCATCCTGGATAGCGGACTTTATGCTGCGACTGAGAGCTTCCGCCACCAAAGTGAAGAGGAAGGAAGAGAGCGGGTCTCCCTGTCTTATACCTCTGCTGCTCTGAAAGAAGCCTTCCGCGGAGCCATTAACAAGAACAGAAAAACGAGGGGAGGCTATGCAATTAAAAATCTATTTACAGAAATGATCACCAAAACCCATAGCTTGCAAAGATTTGAGGAGAAATCTCCAATTGACACGATCGTAGGCCTTACTGTAGTCAAGTTTCAACAACATACCCGCTCTGGAGGAGTTATGAAGGGAGTGGATCAATTAGTGAGAGATAATAATACCCTCGGTGATAGACCTGCCAGGAATGAAACCACTTTGTTCATGTGCTACCAATTTGGACAACAGGGGGCTAAGTCTATTAGCAATAGCTTTGGAGATGATTTTGTAAGAAATGTTGCATAGAGAAATGGGTCTGAAATCGTCCAAAGTCTCTGCCGGGGATTTTTTGGGGAACATGCAGATGAATGTGTGATTGAGGGTACCTAAAATCTTCCCCGAAATCCTGGATTCTTCGACAGCATGCCAAACGGAAAGACCAACAACGTCCCAAAAATCCTGAAAGAAGGATGCCGGGAAGCCATCAGGACCGGGCGCTTTATCCCTTTTCATAGAAAAAACTATTTTTCGGACCTCCTCCAAGGAAAAAGGCGAAATGAGCATATCATTGTCAGCGTCCGTGACAGCAGCAGGAATCTGAAGAAGGAATTGGGACTACACTCCAAGGGGGGAGACCGAATCATTTAGGAGCTTCCGGAAAAAATCCACTGCTTCTGATTTGATCTGGGCTTGGGAAGAAGCAAAGGAAGAATCTTCTAGCTTGAGAGAGGAGATATAGTTGAAATTTCTTCTTGCTTTGGCAGACGCAAAGAAGAACTTGGTATTCTTGTCTCCATCAATCAGCCAAGTTTCTCTGGATTTTTGACGCCAATAGGTTTCCTCTTTCAGAAGGAGAGCGCCCAGATCCTTTAGGAGAGATTTTTCTTTTTGGAAACCATCCCGTGTCATCCCATGGGCTAGAATGGACTCATTAAGAGTACGAAGATCCTTCTCAACTCTAAGTTTTTCTTGGAAGATGTTTTTGAAATTCGAATAGTTCCAGCATTGTAATTTGCCTTTCAGCAAAGACAACTTTTTGGAGAGTTGGAACATCCAAGTCCCTTTGACAATGAAGGAATCCCACCAGACCTTGACTAAAGGCTTAAGAGAGGAATCATGAAGCCACATGTTTTCAAATTTGAATGGGGAGCGACGCGGGGGAAGGTCAAAATTTACATCCAAAGCGATTGGAAAATGGTCCGAGCCGGAGAGAGGAAGAACCGAACTTTTAAGAAGGAAGTTGTTTTGCAGCCACTGTTCAGAAACCAGGAATCTATCTAGGCGCACAGCTAAGGAACTGAACCCAGACCTCCTGTTATTCCATGTGAACCAGCCCTTGCAAGGCTCCATGTCAACTAAATGAGAGGAAGAAACGAAGGAAGTAAAATCTACCTGAGAGCAGGGCTGCCACTGGATGGCTCCGCACTTATCACGATATGAGAGAGTAGCATTAAAGTCACCGGCAACAATTATTTTGGAGGTTGCATCGGAATCCAGGAGCAGACTTAGGCTATTCCAGAGAGCTCTTTTTCGAAGTGGAGTATGAGGGCCATAAACATTACAAATGAAGAAGAAATCCTTAGAATGTTTAATTAGAACTTTGCACCAAATAAAATTTGTTTCCACAAGAATGGGCTCAATAACACAATTGCTAGTTTTCCACAAAATGCCAAGACCACTCGAGGCGCCTAAAGAGTTTGAAAAGCAACCACCCCAACCTTTCCATTTTCTAAACCATCCGTTTATGCAACCATCTTCTAACATTTTTGTTTCCTGAATCAAACAAATATCTACTGCAGCATCCGTGGCATAGTGTCTTAACAGACGCTGCTTGTTAGGGGCATTTAGGCCCCTAACATTCCATGAAAAAAGGATCATTTGTGTTTCAGAGAGGACTCGCCTCTCCTACTTGAAGACGGGAAGAAAGAGCGCAGTTGAAGTTGCTTCCCATTTGCAACTTCGCTAAGAGAGAGCTTACATTTATTAGGTCGACCATGAATGCTTTTCAGACCAAAATCCACATTGAGTAAAGGAGTAGGGAGAAGCGGACCAAGCGACAGAGTGTTGGAAGAATGATTAACGTTAGTGTCCTCTTGATGATCCGTTTGGTCTCCTTCCTTAGATTGAAGAAGATCATCTTTGTCAATAATCCATTTTTCTAAAGAGGAAGAGTTACCTCCCATTCCAATGGATATGCCTTCGTGGAAAAGGGACAGAATCCTGGTAGAGTCCTTTACAACGGCAGCCGTTTCTTTAACAAGAGAGAAAGTATCGGGATCCAGGGCAAGGGGTGCAGGAATAGACGGGGGGGAGTGAGGGACCATGGGCAGGGCAGGTGAGGGGGGAGAATGTGGAGGGGAAGGCTGGCAATGGGTGGAGAGAGGGGGGGATACTTTCTGCCATTGCATGGCGCTACTGAGAAGGGGATTTTTACAGAATTTGCGAATGTGTCTTGGCCTTTTACACTTGAAGCATAGGTTGGACAATCCTTCGTACTCCACTTTTTGTTCCCAATGGCCAGAAGGAGAAGTGATGTGAATGACTTCTTGAAGCTTAAGAGAGGGATTGATAGAAATGCAAATTTTGGCAAAGGAAGAAAGAGTACCGTTCAGAGATACAGGGTCTGCGAATAACACGACGCAAGCTTGTGCATATTTTAGTAAGGATTGGAGCAGACCAAAACTCACAGGGCAAAGAGTAGAGTCTTATCCAAACTTGGTGTCCTTCAGTATCCACTCTGTTACAGTCAAAGTGAGGCTCCCATTCGCGGATCGCTAGACCTGGGTCGGAAAGGAGAAAATCTTTCCTGTCCATAGTATCTTCCTTCTGAGCAACGCTCCGAAAAAGCACAAAGAAAAAACCCTTTTTAAGGAAGCGAATACTCAGGCCGCTACCCCACTGAGTTTCACACCAGTTTTGAATGCCTGAAATCGATAGCTTTCGACCAATAAACTTAGCAAAAATAGCTCTCGAATAGAAACGCTTAATTTGGGCCGCAAAGGCCATGTCTTCAACTAGGGACACGATGGGAATACTGTCCTGAACGACAGGCTTGTCACTACCCGCCGGAACCGAAGCTGACAATGAACCTTGGGGACCCAGCCTCTTTTGCAGAGCTTCCGACAGGCCCTGGACCGCCTGGGGCGCCATCGCCGCATCACGGGGGGGCGAAACCAGGGGACCGTTGGAGGGATGAGAATTCAAATTTTGTGACCGTTCAGAAACACAGCGGAACCTCCGCTTTGCCATCTCCCAATGTTCCAAGTGGGATCTCCAGTCATGGGAGACTACATGTTAGACTCACCTATGTTTGCTATTTCTATGGGAGGTGCAAATACTGTTTTAGGTGTCCAATGGCTCACAACCTTAGGTACTATAGAGATGAATTTCCAAGAATTGTTCATGCGATTTCATTCAGATGGAAGGACAATACACTTGAATGGGATGGTAGCTAAGTCTCCATAGATTATTAACTCTCATCAGATGTAGAAGGTTCTCAAAAAAGGAGTAGATGGATTTATAGCAAAGTTATTTTCCATAGAAGTACAAAATATAGAGTCTTCAATGCCACCCGATCTTTAGAAGATTGTTGATGCTCACTCATCTGTTTTTGATGCAATTCCAAAGGGACTACCACCAGTTAGGGATCATGATAATGCCATTCAGTTGATTCCAGGGAACCAAACACCTAACATCAGACCATACAGATACCCATATTCCCAGAAAAGTGATATCGAGAAAATGGTTCAAGAAATGTTGAAGGCAGGTATCATCAGGCCTAGCTAGAGTGCATATTCTTCACCAGTGGTCATGGTACGTAAGAAGGATGGAACATGGAGGATGTGTCCAGATTATCGAGAGCTCAACAAGTACACCATCAAAGATAAGTTTCCTATTCCAGTAGTTGATGATTTACTTGATGAATTGCATGGTGCTATTTATTTCACAAAATTAGATCTCCGTTCGGGGTACCATTAAATTAGAATAAAAGAGGAAGATGTTCATAAAACGGCTTTCAGGATTCATGAGGGCCATTATGAGTTTTTGGTAATGCCTTTTGGTCTTACAAATGCGCCTTCAACCTTTCAAATCTTGATGAACACTGTTTTTAGGCCATTTTAAAGGAAATTTGTATTAGTTTTCTTTGATGACATATTGATTTACAGTAAGACATGGGAAGAACACTTACAACATGTAAATAAAGTGTTGGAAGTTTTGGAGAAACATACTCTCTATGCAAAGCCATCCAAATGTTCTTTTGGTGTACAAGAGGTAGAGTACTTGGGTCACATTGCATCCCATGAAGGCGTCAAAGTTGATCCTCAGAAGATCAAAGCTATGGTGGAATGGCCAAGGCCCAAAACTCTCAAAAATCTTCGTGGGTTCCTAGGACTAACAGGGTACTACAGAAGATTTGTGCGGGTATATGGTAGAATACCAACCCCACTCTCTGCATTGCTAAAGAAGGATGGCTTCTATTGGACAGACGTAGCCACTAAATCCTTTGAGCAGCTGAAGGAAGCCTTGTGCAGCACCCCAGTTTTGGCTACTCCCAACTTCTCAAAAACTTTCATTGTTGAATGTGACGCTTCAGGATCAGGATTGGGAGTAGTTCTAATGCAGGAAGGAAGACCAATTGCATTTGAGAGTCGCTAATTCAAAGGAAAAGATCGGCTCAAACCTGTCTATGAGAAAGAAATGATGACTATTCTTCATGCGGTCAAGCAATGGAGGCCCTATCTCATGGGTAGACACTTCAAGGTAAAAACTGATCATGATAGTCTCAAATACTTTTTGGAGCAAAGGTTATCATCTGAGGAACAACAAAAGTGGGTAACAAAAATGTTGGGTTATGATTTTGAAATCATATACAAAAAGGGTAAAGAAAATGTAGTAGCTGATGTGTTGTCCAGAAGAGATGCATCCGCAAATGCCTCACTATGTGGAATGTCCATGTTAACGGCCGATTGGGTGGAAGAAGCAAGATTGGAGTCGGATCAAGACAAAGATACACAATCTCTAATATAGAATATCAAGCAAGGATCTATGACATCTAACAAATTTGAGTGGAAAGGTAATGCCCTATGGTACAAGGACAGGTTATACTTGAGTAAAGATTTTGAGTTGAAGCTTAAGATTCTTGCAGAGCTACATGCCTCATCTGTTCCAGGACACTCTGGGTTTTTGAAGACATCATAGAATAAAAAGAGAATTCTTTTAGGAAGGACTCAAGGGGGATGTACAAAAGTTTGTATCAGGGTGTTTAGTGTTCCAACAGAACAAAGGGGAAACAATTAAAACACCAGGTCTGTTGACCCTTACCAATTCCTAGCCAGAGTGGGAGGTCTCCATGGATTTCATCACCGGATTGCCTTGTTTAGAGGGTAAGAATGGTATTTTCGTGATTGTGGATAGACTCACAAAATATGCCCATTTTTGTGCCCCTATCACATCCATTTGCAGCAAGTACAGTCGCAACTATTTTTTTTGGAGACAGCTCAAAGGCTACATGGAACCCCAAAGATAATTGTAAGTCATCGTGATCCTATTTTCACAAGTAATTTTTGGACGGAATTATTTTCATGTTTGGGTACTCAGCTAGCTCACAGTTCATCTTATCATCCTCAAACTAATGGGCAAACGAAAGTGGTCAACAAATGCTTAGAGGGGTATCTACGTTGTTTTGTATCAGATAAGCAGGAAAGGTGGATTAAATGGCTACCAACTGCAGAATGGTGGTATAACACATCTTTTCATACCTCTTCTCAAATGACCCCATTTTTAGCATTATATGGTTACCATCCACCTTCTATCACTTCCTCCTTGAGGGTGCAAACTAAGGTCAAAGATGTTGAGGAACACATTCAACATCAACAATAGGTTTTGGCGAGTTTGAAGGAGAATTTAGCATTAGCACAAAACAGGATGAAACAACAAGTAGATCAACACCGTAGTGAAAGACATTTTGAAATTGGTGACTGGGTTTTTGTATGTCTCTAGCCTTACAAACAGATGTCCCTAAAGCAACAGAAAAATGACAACAAACTTGCTCCTAAATATTATGGCCCTTATTAGGTTCTACAGAAAATTGGTAGTGTTGCTTATAAACTAGAGTTGCCTCCATCTTCACACATACACCCAGTATTCCATGTTTCATGCCTGAAGAAGGTTATTGGACAAAAATTTGAAGCCCAGACAGAGTTACTAGAACTTGACGAGGAAGGAAGAATCATTTTGGAGCCAGAAAAGATTCTGCAAACACATACTAAGAGGCTGAGAACTAGAGACATTAAGGAATATTTGATCAAGTGGAAGAATCTGAGCATAGAAGATGTAACCTGGGAGGATGAAGGTTTTTTTGCAGCAACATCTAGGATTATTCAACATTGAGGACAACGTTGGTTTGAAGGGGAAGGGCATGCTACACCCTTAACCTATTACTTGTATTAGAATATGAGTAGCCAACTTGTGGCTTACCATATCATTTTATTATATCATGTATACTTTCTCATGCTTAATAGGTCGGCCTTGGTGACGGCCATAGCATATGAATAGTATATATAGGGGATTGTAGGTAGTATTTGATTATCATTTGAGCATTTGAGTCTTATTATATGGTTTGGAGGCTGCTCCCTCGAAGTGGCGAAGCTTTCTAATTGCATATTGAGGTCATTATTCTGAAATATTGTGTTATTTGGTGTTCTATTGTTGCTCATAATCGAAATCATTACAGAGAGAACTTTAACAAAAGATCTAAAAATAATATCCTTTAATCCATAATGCATCTAACTATTTATAGACTAAGGAGGTTGAGTGATTATAGCTCCGCCTCTAACTAATTAAATACTAAAAATAGAGTGCATTAATGTCTTAGGGAACAACCTCCCATAAAAATAGCAAAATAAGTTACACAGGTTTGACCATGTCAACCCTGTAACTTTGACTGATCCAGAGCTTGGAGGTTATCCAACAATGGCTGCCAAGCCTTGCTAGGATTGGCAACATCTTTTTCTTGCTCAAATTCTTCTTCCTTGTACTGCGCAACTACTTTGTTTCTGCACTCAAAGAAAAGTTTGATGATACCTTGGACCTCCTCTTCTTCTGGTTGACATGCATACTGACTTATCACATCTGTAGTCTCAACTTCCTTGGCAACTTGGGCTGGCACTTTCTTAACCTTGTTCACAACCTTCTTAAGCTGATTTACAAAATTTTGATATGAAACCAATTTGTAAATGGAGTCAATGCCAAAAGTGTTTGTTACGTCTTCATCTTCCTTAACCAAGCTTTTAAAATTGTCCATAACTTGATAAATGGGGAGAACATCAACGGTCTCATCGATAAATTTGCAATGGATATTTTCGAACTCTTTTGAAATATCGCTCATTCCCTCAATGGCTTCAATCTGTTTCTCGTCTAACTTTGTTATGAGACCTTGTAACACTTGTGCCCTGAATTCCATGGCCTTCTGAAATTCAAACAACTTTGAAACATCTTCAACTACGCCCTCTTGCAGGAGCAGATCTGAATCAACATTTCTAACTTCTTTCCAAGTCTTCAAAGTAAGAACCAAATTATCATTTTCTTCATTGAGAATCCCAACCAATTTCATCACGGAAACCTTTTCGGCATACAAATCATTATACAAATCAACAATCGTTTTGATTATTGGATCAACATCTTGAATCAACCATTCCATCTAACCACTAATCGCTCTTCCCTTCTGACCAATTTTTTCCACCATATAGTAGGACTCATCATCAAAGCTTGAAGAAACAGCAAAGGCAGTTGTAACTTGCACCGGCTGTGTAATCTTAGTGAGAAGAGCAGTGAGTTGCTCAACTTTTCCTTTCAGCTCATCCTTGTTTACCTTATCTTTGTCATATTTTTCCAGAAAATTCCCCAAAGCCACTTACATGTCCCGTTTAGCACCTTCGTGAGTAGCTCTCCCGAGAGCGAACTTAGAAATCTGGTAGTCCTCTGCCATAATTCTCTCTTTTGTTTTATCCGTTGTAGGAGTAGCTATTTCAACGACCCTTTCCCCAGATTGGTTAACCGATAGGTTAGATACAATTCTGGGTCTTTTAGCTTGCCTCTTGGGAATGGTATCTAAGACATGTAAGTCAACCACATCAATGATAGGTACCTTCTTCTTTTGCTTAGGAGTTTGACAATGTAACCATTCAGGTATAGCAGAAGGTGATGCAAAAGACATCAAAGGCATAATTACAGTGGGGCGTTCAACACTTTACAATACAATGACACTGGTGACAATAGAAGGTATAGTGGACAAAATAGCCTCATGAGTAGATGAAATAGAAGTAGAAATAGGAGGGAATTGCTGAGGAAGTGGAGTGGAAAATGGAGATCCTATTATCTCTCCTACTGAGAGTGTAGGAAGAGAGGAAAACACTTGAGCTATGGAAGGAGATGGAATGGAAGAAATGAGAGTGGAAGAAATGGAGGGTAGTACTGGAGGAAGGGTGAAAGGTGTGGGGGAAAGTGAATTTGAAGGTGATGAAAATGGGAGAGAAGAAGAAAAAGGCAACTGTGATACCTGAGAAATAATTGGTGAAACACTCAAATCAACTACTTTAGTAACTTGCAACTTTGGAGGTGTGGTTTTGGCAGTAGGAGCCTCAACAGAAGACCCTGAACCTTTGAGAACAAAAGAAATCTTACGTGGCTTTGTAATGGGCCTGAGGTTTGACTCTTTACCCTTGGGAGTAGGCTGACCTATCATTGACTGAGCTTGTACTAATTCTGCAAGTTGATCTGACACTTTGGGTGTGATTCCCAAAGTTGCTAGATACTCGTAGGTTCTCCTTAAGATGGGGCCCGCCCTATCTTTTGTATTGCTACATTCTTGATTTGACCAATTAATCCAAGGTAATGGTTGGTTAGAAACATTATCTCTTTTATAAGCAGGATCTAATACCTCATTATCTTTTATACCTTAAGGGACAACTGCAATCCCATAGCGAACTACTTCACCCAAAGTCAACCTCTCAAATTCCCTTTGCCTTACAATGATTTTGTCCCGACAATGAATCCAAATGTCCTCAAGTTGGAGAATATGCACACTGGCTAGCCTCGTTCTGCCAAACTTATCCCAATAATCGAAGTTAGTCCTTGGATGAAAAGTCCTTAGAGTGACTTGAGACATTTCTCCTTCCACATTTTTAGCCTTCTGAATAGTTGAACATGAATATCTCCCTATGTTAATGGAAAATTGGACTCCCGCCTTATGTCGATTATGTTGGATTTTATGATAATCAAGTAATTGACGAACTAGCTCCAGCAACACCCACTTATTAGTAGGACATCTAGGCAATTTATTTGGAGCTCTTGTGAACCCTGACACTCTAATGTAGGTAAATGTTGGAAACTGAAGATAAATTCCTCCCCACTCATGCACTTCTTGCCAAGCTTCATCTGAAATTCTTCAATTATACAAATCCTTATCAAAACAATACAATAGAATAGTGAAGAAGGCGTCATTCACTCTCTTGAAGTGTTCAAAACCCTCTTCCATAGTAATCTATGGGTAATGTTCGTATATCTGAACAAAGCTTTTGACTCCCTTTGGATCCAATCTTGGGTATTCTCTCTTTGCAGCCGCTGCATAAACCATATAAGAAGTCATAAAAAAGTTCTTCGAGGTCAACACATCTTCTAACTGGAAACATATCGAATTGCTTATATGCTCGCCCCACCAAATAAAATCTTTGTTCTTTTTAATCGTGGCTATATACAAAAACATCCACTCTTGAAACTCTCTAGCCTCAGGAAGACCTAAAACCTTACTCAACAATGTAATTATATCGTTGACCTCTTGAATGAAATTTGAATGGGGAAGTGTCTTAGGAATCTTTGACATTGTGCCTTTAGTTTTAGCCTAGTAGCTCTTGGCAACGACCTTTGTGCAAACTTCATTCTCCGCTGCCCAATGCTCAATTGCGGATTAAGGAGAAATCTTGGCATATCCCTTTACATCAGGGAGTTTAAAAAGATCCTTGAAGAAATCACTGTCCAATTTGACTACAACATTCCCATCATCTCTCACTGAGAGGGTGGCCTTGTCAAAGTGCGAGGCTGCGGCTAGCACAAACTCGGGGCATTGTACAGATGATGGAAAAACAACTGCAAGAGGAAGCCCGCTATCATAAATCGCTTGCATTCAAGGATTCTTGTTTGGGGCCTTGACCCTTTGCCAAAAATCATCCATATCTACGTGTCTAAAATCGACGTCTCCGATATTTTCTCAGTCTGAAGATATGCAGGAGGGAGGAGACACCCCCAAAAAGGTATACTTCATCTTGTCCTTTCCTTTTGAAGAAGCAGACATTAGCTTGTTTGAAAATTTACAAAATTCAGACTTCGGAGCTTGTGTATACACTTGAGAAACAATTTGCAAAAACCCTTCTGAACTTCTGAAAATCCGAAGTCCGAATTTCTGAATTTTGGACTTTACACCCTGCAAGAAATTTGAGAAACTCCAAAAACCCGAAAAGCAAACTTCCAAAATTTCGGAACCTGAAATTCCGAAATCTTCTCCTTCTGAAATCCAAAGTTAAGAACTTCCGAAACCCGAATTTCGGAAACTTCCGAAAGCTATAATCTTCGAAACCTGAAAACAAAAATTTTTGAAGTAACAAAACTCTGAACTCTGAAAATGCAAACCTCCGAAATGTGTGAACTCTGAAGTCTTCGACTTCTGAAATCCGAAAATCAGAAACCCCGAAGTATTCAATCTTTGAAGCCCGAAAACTCGATCAACTTGTGAAGCCTGTAAACTTGAACTCCAAATAGTCCCGATGTCCGAGAACCTGAATTGTTTATAGCCAAAACCCAAAGCCTTTGAAAACACGAATCGGTAACTGCGAACTTTGAAATAGCGATGACTCCTCCAGGCTCCAAAAGGGACATTTTGATGCTTGAAGTTTATGATACTTGAATCTCTGATTGTTATTTTCTAAGCCAAAGATAATCCATGTCCCTGTTAGAACACAACTTTGCATTTTAGGCTTAAAAATGGTCAACACAATCATAGTGGAAGCCATATCTGGGACTAAGACAAGATCTCGTGAAACAATGAGGAAGAAAGGGCCGAAAAACAAGAAAAGACAAGCAAAAAAACCCTGGACGCAAAAATGAAACCAAACCTTAATTAAAATGAAGAAAACATAAAAAATTACGTTGAAAAGATGCCTTGGTAAGTACCAATGTTTTAAAAATCGGAACTGGACTCGGAACCGGCCGAGGTCCGGACCGGACTGGAACTGGAACCGGACCAGTTCAAACTTAATGAACCGGTTTACTAAAAAATACAAAAAAATTTATATTTTTAATGAAAATAATATATTTGAAAGGTTAAAAACCATAATTCCAACAATTACACACAGAATATGCAAAGTTTTCTCTTATATATATGCAAGAAAGGTGTTTATAGCAAAATGGCACGAACTCCAAGTCCAATACACAATACATATATCATAGATGAGATTCCGAAACAAAATACATAGACAATGAGGCTCTAAATGGTCTCCATAGTTCAAGACTCCAAAAAAACATGATATGATCATTGATACATTACAAATACTACAAGTTACAAAACTCTAGAATAAACTAGATGACATCAATGATCAATGATCAAACTCTGCACCGCTACTGGAAATGGGATCCTCAAGGTCATTCTCATCAATATCATCACCGGCCTCTGGCTCTGACTCGGACTCATCCAAATCCCCAGGTACATCTGCAACAACTGGAGCTGCATGGGGTTGGGGAGTAGCACGAGTGCGACTAGTGCCTGCTGTGTCTCGTGATGATGGTGGCGGTGCTGCTAATGGCTCATCAGATTCTTGATCCAAACCCATCCACCCCAAGTCATCGGGATCAAACTTTGCTGGCTGACTCTCCTCTACCCATTCTGAAGTTGGATCTATATCATCCAAGACAATGGGATCAGTATCAGGTCTTCGGTTCAACAACTGGTTATGCCTTAACCAAAGGTTGTACTGCACGAAGACAAGATCATTCAACCGTTGTTGTTCCAACCGGTTTCTCTTCTTCGTGTGAATCCGCTCAAAGACAAACCAGTTGCGCTCGCACCCCGAAGCACTGCAAGTTTGGCTTAGGATCCTAATTGCAAACTTTTGCAATTGAGGACACTGACTATCAAATGAATCCCACCAATGTGCTGCGATAAAAAGTGTAAATGTTTAATTAGTAAACAATGACAACAAAAATTTAAAAACACAGTTAAAAATTAAAAGTAAAACATAAACTTATAACTTAAAGGTTAAAGTGTAATTCAACAAATTAGAAAAATATTGTCTTATGCTAAAAATTCATGATTATTCATTAAAAATTTTAATCAAATGAACTTCAAAAAACTTAGAATTTCTTACTTGGTTGGTCCACATCCCTTGCAATCTTTGCAAGGTTTTTCCCAAAGGTACCTGTGGCTCTGCTGAAGAAGCTGATCTGTCGGTGAACCTCAAGTTGTTGCATCTCATCAGGGGACCATGCGCTCTAGGCACTCGTACAAACCATCTTTGACTTCTCCTGTTTGATCTTCTCCAAGCTGAGCTCTGTAATGATATTTTGGGTTCAAGAAATACCCAGCTGCATGTATAGGTTGATGGAGTTGATTGTTCCATCTATTATCTATGATCTCCCATATAGGCCCATACTTAGTTACCCTGTCTTTGTATGCTGCCCTTATCTGCTCCTTTGCCTGATCCATAGCCTCATAAATATAGCCCATGGCTAATTTTTCCCCATCCACCAACCGCAACACCTTAACAAGAGGCTCAGCAACTTTCACAATCTTTGCTGTTTTTTTCCAAAATAAATTATCAAAAAGTTTTTTCTTTGTGTCTTTCCCATCCTGTTTCCGGCTCCACTTTGATGCATTCCATTCATCACTTGAAAACATCCTTTTCAAGTTCTGTTGTTGGGAAATAAGAGATTGCAACGTGAGAAAGTTCGTTGCAAATCTCGTGATGGCTGGCCTAACAAGTTCTCTACCCTCAGTGTTCTTCCTCATTAGGTTCAATACCCACGAGTGATTATAGATGTATTTGGTGATGCTTTTGCCATGCTCTACAGTGTTCTTGATCCAATCTTTTTTCCCTATATCCTTAAGCATGAGGTCTATGTAATGTGCAGCACATGGAGTCCAAAATATTGTTTTGTGTTTAGCCTCTAACATCTTACCAGCAAGAACATAATTAGATGCATTATCTGTTATGATTTGGACAACATTTTCCACCCCCACCTCTAAAACAATCTCATCCAAAAGTTCAAACAATAAATTTGCATCTTTACCCTATCAGATGCATCTACTGATTTCAAAAACATTGTACCTTGTGGACAAGAGGCAAGAAAATTTATTATTGTGCGGTTCTTGCCATCACTCCACCCATTTGACATGATAGTGCATCCTGTTTTGGCCCATGAAGCTTTGCAACCTTTCAAATATTCATCTATGGATGCAACTTCTTTCTTCAAAAGTGATCCTCTCAAGTCATGCATACTAGGGCCTTTGAAGCCCTTACCAACAGCAACAATGGAATTAAACATCGACTGGTAATAAGGTGAGCGGGCAGCATTGAAAGGGATATCTGCATCATACCACCATCTAGCAATGTACTCAAAAGCTGCTTCTTTGTATTGCTTCTTCCAATGGTTATCCAAGGTAGGCTGATTTTGTGTTGGCATGGAGGCACTAGCAGTGGCAGGTGTGGAAGATGGAAAAAAGCTTTGAATGTTCTTTCTTTTTTGAGGCCGGTTTTCTTGACTATGAGTGGATGGGGGAGGCATATACTGAAAGGGGTCTCTAACAGTCACAGAAGGGTCAGAGCAAGATTCTTCAACACTCGAGGCATGTTCCCTCCTTCTCCCTATTTCAGCTTCCATCTCTTTTTGCCTAGCCTTCTCTTCTCTATGTTTTTCAAACATGTTTTTCATTTCCAACCTAATGTCATCAATACCAGGTGCCTCACATGGGGTAACTTGGCCTCTTTGACCAGCCAAGTGTTGTTTCAACCTATGAATCCCCCCCCCACCCCGCCCCCCTTGATGTGTTTCTTACAATATTTACAAAAAACTTGATCATCAATTGTGTCTGCATGGGCCCATGTACGGTCTTTTGATTTGGGGGCCATTGCAAATGCAAACAAATATGAAAATGCAAATAAAAAATAAATAAATTTCCTATTTCTTTTTTAATAAAATTTACAAATAAGGGGCAAGTTTAAAATGTAAAATACCTTTCAATGTGCACACAAATGAGGCGAGAAAATGCTCCAAGCTTGTATATGGCACCACAAAGAGCCCACACTCCAAATGTATATGTAAATGCCACCACAAAGAGCCCACACTTGATATCAAACAACTCCAAATGAACACTATTCAAGGCTGCCCCAATCCTCCAAATCCTTGCAAATAAGAGAGGTGCTCACAAATATAGGTGAGGTGCTCACAAATGGATGCCAATATCACCACAAAGAGCCCACAAGCAATGCCAAACAATCTCCAAGCCTCCAACTTCCAAGCTCACTACAAAAAATAAACTCTTCAATCTTATGCTCATAAATGCTCACAAATGCTCAATGAGAGAGGTGTGAAGTGATAGAGGGGGGGTGTATTTATAACACCAAATTAGGGTTTAGAGGCAATAAAAAATAAAAGAAAACAATTAAAAAAACGTTTTTTTATGTTGGCCGCCGTATATAGCAAAACAGGAGTGAACCGCCCGGTTTGGTACGGAACCGGACCGGTTTGACCGGTTTTAGCCCAAACCGGTCAACCGATCCGGTTTTCATAGCGGTTCGTGTTTAAAATTATTAAACCGGTCAAACCAGCTGGTTCCGGTTCTGGTTTGACCGATTTTTAAAACACTGGTAAGTACTGTGAGAATTCAATAAAAAAATCAGTGTGCCAGAGTACATTTACCGAGTGAAAATGATAGGTAAAAATCAAAGTTCTTATAGGAAAACCAAACATTAATGCCCAAGTGATGACACGTGTGAGGTTGTTGAGCAATTAATGCTTTGGAGGTCGGAGTCGAAATTCCCACGCAAACCGTTTTCAATATAAAGTCAAACCCTCGAAATCCTAAAACACGAAAGCTTGAAGTTCTGAAATTTGGAATTTTGGGTATTCGGATTTCGGGACTTCCCTCTTGACTCTTTTGCAAAAACCCCACTAACACTCTGAAACCCGAAAGTCCGAAGTTCGGAAATTTGGAACTTCAGGTTTTCGAAAATTTCCGAAATGTTTTGTGAAAAAGGTAACAAATACTCCGAATTCAAAAACCTCCGAAGTCCGAATTTCAGACTTTGGAATTCGGGACACCCTTTGAATTCTGCAAGCAAAAAACATAAGTAGAAACCCGAAACCTTGAAATCCGATTTTCGCATGATAAGGCAAAATTTTCAAAGCAAAAAATTTTAGAATGGAAGGGCAAAGGATTTGCAAAAAAATTTATGGCCCTCTCAGCAAGTGTAACTTGTAAGGTTAACAATGACGCTGAAACATGTTACATCATTTGTCTCCAAATCTCTCCTATTCACCAATACTTCATTTATAAAATTGTGGGTACAATCAATCAACACAATAATGTTTTGCCCGAGGACTCCATTCACCCTAAAGGGTTGATATTGTAGTATACTTGTGTGGCAAGAGTGCTTCCTACAACCTCTGGTTCTTCTGATATCACTTCAGTGTAATGCACATGCCCCTCTAGAAGACACATAAGACCCTATCCCCATGGATCCCTGCAAGTGAAGCATAGTTTCTTCCGCCTGAGTTCATTTCGAGTCTCATCCCCCGTTGTCCGTATCTACTCAATAGGTGCTGCCCTTGGCTGCCCCATGGAAGATGTTTTTGACTCCTTAGAAGGTATTGTCCTTAGTTTCCCCAAAGGCGTTGTTTTTTGTTAAAAAAATGTAGTTCTTTGCTGTCCTACAGGCAAAATTTTTCCTTTAGTGGCTGCTATTTCCAAATCCAAAGCCTTTTTGGTAGAGAAGTAGGGCTGAAAGCTTTCGCTAAACCCTTAAGAGATTTAGTTAAACCTTCCATAAACAAAATAACCAATCTCCTCCCTGTTACATCGGGTACCATGACCGAAAGCTTATGAAATTCAACGATATAGTCGCTTACTGAATGTAATTGTTTTAGTTGAGCTAATTCCCGGAAATGAATTTTTGGATCCACTATGTGAAATTTCTCGATCAACCTGTCACTGAACTCAACATAGGAGCGAGTGAGATTGTGTCCCTGTGTGATTAGTCCATCATACCGCCACTCTAGTGCTATACCTTCTAGATGAAGGGTTGTAAATTTGATGGCTTCCTCTTCCATCATTGGCTTGAGTGATATGAAGGTATCCAACTTCTGTATCCATTCACGAGTGGTACTCTTGCCAGAGTTGTCAAAAGTAGGGATTGACAACTTCCCTAGTGCCTGCTGCAAGACTCTCTGAGTAGCTTGTGGTCTCGGATCAGCTCTTGGTGCACTCCTATTTTTCTTCAGATTGATGAAATTATTGAGCGATATAGCCTCTCTAATCTCACCTGGAAGTACCCTGTATTCTGCATAGCTAGCAACAATATCATCTGTTACAGATGGCTGAGTTTCCACCTCTGGAATTGCTTACTCCTTGCGAAGGAATTCGGATGAAGGGCCTAGCAATAGATCCAATGTTCATTTTCCGAGTGTATTGGTTATTGTTTCCCTTGAAGAACTTCCCTCACCATTGGGGGTCCTTTGCACATTCATGCTCTGTATAACTTGGATCAACTAATTGATCATATCAGCGAACCTTTCCTGTCCCTAAACAAGCCTGTCAAAACGTGGGTCTTCTGGGTCCCAGTTTTCCATGACTCCTAGTTGTTTTGAAGTTTTCTTCTTTTCCCTTTGCTGGTATCTAATTTCTCTGTCACTAACCTATATGAAGTTGCAAGCCGCATTTTTTTTCCTCTTCCTTTGTTTTTTTAAATTTCCCGTCCATAGGCTGAGAGGAAATTCGCTCTGATACCACTGTAATATCCTTGAAAAAGGAAATTCTAGCAAATTTGGATAATTCTGTTAAATCCTAGGAGCAACAATATTTCAAAAAATAAACTTTTACAACAACAATAATATGAATTTTATAAATAAAAACAACGAACTAATATGGGGAAAAATAGTCTTTTATTTATTTATTTCCAACCAGATACAATAAAACAATACCAATGTCTGAATACATTGCCTGGAGTTGAATTGGCGGAACAATTGTACCTTGAAAGACTTCTGCAACCCCTGAATGGAATCGCCCAGCTGAGAGGTGGGGGATTTCATCCCCAATTCCGTATGCAAATGAGGGTTTTTCGTCCTCTGTTGCTGTTTGCAAAAGTAGAAGCTACTTGCAAACAAAGAAAATAATTCATAAATTTCCAAGATGTGTTACAATGAACCTGTTAGTGCAAATTCACAACACCCCCCAAAATGACCTGTGGATCTTGCTTTTCTAAGGCAATGTCATTTGGTGTGAATGCACAACATTGAGCTTTCCCAAGTGTGGGACCTTTGCAAATAGGGAAAGCTCCCTAGAGAAGGCTGGTTCTTCTTCCTAAACTACCTGCCACAAGCTATTCCAGTGCAGGCAAGCTAATCTAACCCTAATCTAACTTCCAAGGAGACAGGGAGAGAGAGAAAAGAGAAAAAAACAAAAGCCTACACTAAAATGGTGATACACCAGAGAAGGAAAATGTTGAACATCTATCAAAACTGCCATGGAACAAGAAGAGGTGAGCAATGGGAAGGATGGACAAGTGCATCACAGGCCCAAGGATAGATTTCACACAAAAAATGTTCTAAAACTCCATGAACACAGCTCCAAACCTGCAATGGACATTCAAACATGCACAAATACCTGCAATGAAGAGAGGCAAGAAGAAAACAAGCAAAAAAATGAGCAAGGATGGACAGATGCATCACAAAACATGTTTTTGTTGCTCTAGAAGTTTGCATAGAACATCATTTTAATGGTAAAAGGAAAAAAACGCCATTATAGAGCATGGGAGGAGGTTCTAACTCCATTTTCAACCCTCGGGAAGAAAAGAAGGGAGGGAAGAGCAGAAAAGATGAACAACCTTTTACAAATGAGCCAAAACTGGCTTTTATCACGAAGCAGAATGAAGAAAAGTGAAAAAATGCGGGCAAATATGATTTGCAACTCCAACCACCGACAAATTCTTCTAATTAGCCTGCAAAATGATGGGTTCCCATGGAAAAGCCCATACTTTGAAGTACATTGCTCTGCAGATCCAAAAACGACCCATACTTCATTTAATTTGGTGGTTGGGAACCATTTATGCGTTATTTTTGCATGCCAGGGATGTTTCTCCATTTTTCTCCAGCAAATCTCCATCAAAATACAAAATTGAACCCTCCATCGTGTAGAGAATTTTACCAGCTTTCCAATGACACCAAGAACGCAAAAATTCGAGCTCTGAATCAAAAGATATGGCCCTTTGAAGATTTAGGGCAAAAATGGATTGGCGGGCCAAAACTTTATAATTTTCCCTTTTTTTGAATTTGGGAAAATTTCCCCAAAAATCCCCGCCGCTCCGCTGCCACGTGGCGCTTCCTCATTCGACCGCGGGTTCAAATGGCCATTTTACACTTTTTTGAATTTTGGAAAAAATTTGAAAATTCCTCCGCACCCCGCCGCTTCGGGACACGTGTCACCACCCTATTCGTCGTGGGCACGCGCTCCAAATTTTTCCTTTAACGCTGCTGACCACTTCGGCAAAATTGCCAAATTCTCTCCGTGCCCCCAACCTCCGCCGAGAACAGGACATGTGTCATCCTCCCATTAGTCCGCGGGGATTTAACCAAAATTTCCATTTCTTCCTTGGCGGGCCCGTGGGTCAATTCTTTCCTTTGCACCTTCTACTACTTTGGCAAAAAGCCAAAATTTACTCTGCCCCTTCGACTCCCGCCGGTCTCATGGACACGTGACACACTTTAATTTGGCGCGGGCCTTAATCAACTTTCTTTTCTTTGCGCCTTTTTTAACCACTTTTTCAACTTATCCCCGCCGGTCTGATCTCCGCCGCCATGTGGCACCTCCTCATTAGGTGCGGGTCTCAAGCCATCTCTTTCCTCTGTGGGCCCGCGGGCAAAAATTTTCCTTTGCGCCCCCTGACTACTTTGGCAAAAAGCCAAAATTTACTCTGCGCCTCTGACTTCCGCCTCCGGCTGGACATGTGGTGGCCTCCTATTGGTCTGCAGGCCTTCGGGCAATTTTTTTTTTCCCGTCCCCCGTCGAGCCCTTTGGCAAATTTTTCAACTTACCCCCGCTGACCCGCCATTCCGCCCTGCCATGTGGCACATTCCTATTGGTTGCGGGCCTTCCTAGGGAAAATTTCCCTCAAAAACTCCACCAAGCCATAACTTGAGAAATACAAGGAGTTAGGAGGAAAATTTTACCTTTCTGGAAAGGTGAGGAAAAATCCTATCTGATGGGATCATTTCCAGAATCTTTTGAGTACCTGAAGCATGCCAAAAATTCATTTAAGTGCCAACAAAGGAGAAGAAGGAGGAGTTAGCCAAAAATAAGCATGGGGCTTATTTTGGATAACAGAACCCCCAAGTCTTCCTTTAAAACTTTCAGACACTCCAAAGTGGGCGCTTCCCTTTTAGACTTATATGCACAAGCTTTAAATTATTAAAAATAATATGCCCCTTCTCCATGTTGGCGCCCTATCCTCAAAATAGGATAAAACACTTGAAATAATTCTTTATCCACCTCCATGTTGGCGCCCCATCCTAAGAATAGGATTAAATATATTAAATAATACTTTTTCCACCCCTTATCCTAAAATTAGGATTTACAAAAGTATGCAACTCTCTTTTCAACTTAGCCCCCCCTTTATTTATTTATAAATTCTAACTAAGTGCCCAATAATAGAAGTCAACCTTTTACTACTATTTTATTCTAATAATGCTTTTTGGATCGAAATAGAATTTAAGTGTCATTTTTCAATTAAAATATAACAATATCCGTAGACCACTTAATTAATATATTTTTCCTCTTTTAATCACCCTTAGCCTACGAAAAATAATAAAAATAGGCTTCAAGTATCCATAATTAATTAATTTTGAAAAGCGGACATTAGAGATCTGATTTGTTTTTAATAAAGAATGACTACATCATTCGAGAATAATCATTAATGAAAGTGACAACATACAAAGAATTGTTTAGGGAAGGAACTTCTAATGGTCCTCTAATATCACTGTGGACAAGTTCCAGAAATTTTGAAGAGTTTGTTTCATGATGACTATGGAAGGGGTTTGCATATTGCTTACCACGTAAGCACTCTTCACAAGTTTCCCGAGCCACAATTGTAAATCATTCCTATCTTGAGTAGAAAGATATGAATCAGATGCAAAACCTTTAAATACATATAAACAATTCTTTTGAATGCCTCCAACAATAGTAGCATCTAACTCATTTTTAATAGACCATTTATCTTTTAGTAAAACTACACTATAATTGTGTTGAGTTAGCTGTGAACATGAAAGAAAATTCATTTTCAATTTAGGAACATTCAAAACATTATTTATAAAACCATAGAAAACTTTAGCTTTTCCTTAACTTTGAACATTGAGAATGAAAGGATCACCAAGATAGATTTGATCATTACATTCTTTTATATCAGACAAAATATCAGATCTATAAGTCATGTGCATAGACGCACCACTGTTTACTATTCATTCATTTTCTTTGGCAGTAACTAATGTAGCATACAAAGCAACTACATTTAGTTTTTGATTATTCTCTTGATTCTTGTTTTGATATTGATTTGGTTTGCTTCCTTTTGAATTCTTGAAATTTGGCTTATTCTTGTTTACCCTACAATTTCTTTTTTGTGTCCAAATTTCTCATATGACATTTTCCATCAAAACTAACTTTTAGGTAATTATTCTTTGATTTTTTATCTTTACTAGGGGGTGTAATGTTTGATTTGAACTTTTGATTCCTGTTAAACCTAGAAAAGTTATTTTTTAGGATTTTGAGTATAAGTGCCTGAGTGGCAATCTCCTTTGAATCAAAATTCATCATGACTTGCTCTTCTTGAATTAGGAGAGTATTAAGAGTAGATAAGTCTGGAATATCTTGTTCAATTTGATATTTTGAGTTTAAGATGGAAATGAAGTCCCTAAATCTTTCATGGATGTTCATTTGAATAATAATGTATAACAACTTATTTTGAATCAAATTACAGTTACATTCATCTAATTGAGATTTAATAGCTTTCATTTTAGCTAAAAAATTAACCACTTTTTCGTCTCCCTTCATGGGAGTTGTTATTAGTTCAAGAATCAATTGTATATTTTTTGAAAGGTGCGTACCTTTGTGCATTGATTCTAACTGTTTTCAAGCTTCGCTTGGACTTTCCTGGTTTCCAATGTGAAGTAGGATGTCGTTTTGCACACTTTGCAGTATGATAGACATCACTTCTTGCACTTTCTATTGAAATGCAGAGATGTCCACTGTCACTTGTCTACCGGTTGGCACTTTCTCCGTACCACTTATGACAGTCCATAGTTTGCGTGCCATGAATTCCGCATTCAGTCTTATCTTCCAGATGTTGTAGTTAGTCCCATTCAACATTTGTGTCTTGTCAATACTGAAGTGATTAGAACTCATTTTGAAATTTTAAACTCAACTCAAAAGAAAAGAAAAACAAGATTATAAAGAAGTAAATATATTCAAATCTTATTCTTCACTTTTTGATAAATAATTAGTCTTTACGAAGGCAAAAAAAATGCAATGAGGTTTAGAAACAATCCCCCCGTCGTTTCTAATCGAAAATACGCGTCAAATTTTCTTCCGTGCTGTAATTTTCTTGCCACATGTTTCTTATGACAAAAAACATATCAACTTTGTTGATAATTTCAAAAATAATTCAAATAACACATTTTTCTAATAATTAGAGAAAAAAATCTCTTGAAAAAAGAGACGAACAAATACTTATGATTTAACTCCTAATTTTAAAATATTACATTTTCTGCGTATCTAATTGTCGTAAAAATAATTTTTACAACTTTTTGAAAATAAAGAATAAAATTTATATATATATATATATAATTTATTTGTAAAGTGAAAATTTTCATATATAAAGATTGTTCTAAAAGACAACCTTAAGAAAAAAAATGAAGCTATACACTATACCTTCACAATGAGCTAGGACAGAGCTATCTCGATGCTAAGATGGGCAAGATAACTCACCGGCCAGGTCATCGAGTTCTATGCTAACCAAGCTCACCGTTCAGTGTTCAATGTTCAAGGCATACCGGTTAAGCCAACTCACTGGTCGAACAAACCAATCACCGAGCCCGAGTCCTAAGGGCTAATTCTGTGGTGAGCCCACAGGGCCATGCAAAATGAACAAGGACATTGCCGCAACCAAATACCACCTCGACTGTAGTAGGCTTATTAAGCCTTAAAAAAACTCCATCGCCAACACATGTGGGACTAAGCCCCGTGAAAGCAAAGAGGAAGGTCAAGTGGCCACCAACCAATTCACACATGGCAAGTGGTAAGCGGTCCAAGACCGAAGGTAAAGGAGTGGCCAATGGCCAAGTTGCATGTAAAGTGGTCTTATTAGACCGGTCAAGGGGGTTTTAAACAAATTTTAGCGCCAAACATATGGTTTAATTTTTAATTGTTCAAATGAGAAGTATTAAATAAAATATATATACCCACACAAAAAAACTATGTGAAAGGTAAGTTTATCATGATAAAGGTGTATAAATCCTTCAAATATGATATGCTAACCTAAACCCTCACCGTGGTTTAAGGATTGTAAATCTTGTTGTATAAATAAGTAATGTTAACACATAAACCCCACTTAATATTAAGGGGGAGTGTTAGAACATTAATTTTAAGTAGGGTTTTACCCCTCTCAAATGTTCTTAAGATTATAAATGTTAGTTTATAGTTAAATAAATAAAAATATATAATATTTTTATTTATTTCATATAAACTTATGTTTATAAAGTTTAATTAATTGTTAAACTTCTTATAATCTAATCAAATAATGACCTTACCAATCGGGGAGGTCATTATTTCAACTAGTCCTTGTGCTCTTTAAAAGGATCTCAAAGTTGTTCAGAGGGTTGCCCAAAGTAACGTAGGAGGCATTTGAAATATATTCTTATTTTCTCTAATTCTCACTGTTCAGCTCCAAATTGGCCTTTGACCATCAAATCAGTGTTTTGGGAAAAAGTAGATTAATCTCTACTCTATGAGATAAAATCTTGAGTTATTGTGAAATAAAGAGAAAATAAATCATGAGAGTAAATATCCTTGTATTTATTGTTGTTGCATTGTTCATTTCTAACAATTTAATTAAACCTTGTAAACAGAAGTTTATATTAAATAAATGTTCTAACACTTAAGAAGATTAAAACCCTACTTAGATTAATGTTCTAACACTCCCCCTTAATATTAAGTGGTGTTTATATGCCAACATTATTTGTTTATACAACAAGATTTACAATCCTTAAACCACGGTGAGGGTTTAGGCTAATATATCACATTTGAAGGATTTATACACCTTCATCATGCTAAACTTACCTTTTGGTACAAAAGGATTTGGAATTCATAAATCAAAAGTGCTGATTTAGGCTAAACATGATTTGTGAGACTACATTTCACAATTTCTCATGAAGAATCTATACCAACATCTCTACGAGCATTTTCTAAAGGACCTCCTTTACAACATGATGCTACATTACTGGACTACACAATAAACTTAGAGTGATAAGCTTACTAAGATCATAAAAAATATCTTTTACAATGCTTTTAATTTGGAGCAGAAGTATAAAGGTGAAGGAGAGAAACACATGGCCGACCTTTAGGAGGTGGCATTGTCATGCACACTCCCCCTCAATGGCATCTCTGAAAGGCCAAGCATTGCATGAACATTGTAGAACTTCACGACACACAATGACTTTGTAAATATATCTGTAACTTGATTTTCAGTCAGGTAGTACTGAAGATCTATAACACCACAGAATAGCTTCTCTCGGATGAAATGCATATGTATCTCTATATGCTTCATTCTCTGATGTTGAACTGGATTTTTAACAAGAACAATACAACTCTTACTATCACATGAAAGACGAGTTCTTCCTTTAACTTCCATGTAAATTTCTTCCAACAGCGGTTTTAGCCATGTGGCTTCTTTCGCTACTTCCATTGCACTTCTATATTTTGCCTCAGTAGAAGAGATGGAGACTGTCGGCTACTTTTTGCTGCTCCAAATAATGGCACCTGTACCAAACTTGAACACATATCCAGTTGTAGATTTCTATCTAACACAACACCAGCGTGGTTAGAATTACAATATCCATATAAGCATTATCATACTAAGCACAATATAAACCATTATTGATTTCACTTTTAGTCATATATGAATCCTACATTAATAGGTTTAAAATCAAGTTGTATATCAATTTTAATGACAATATGTTTATAGCTAACCATGTCATATTACCAATATATTGAATTTTTGAAAAAACAACTTCAACATTTCAATCTTGAAAAAATATTAGATGTAATCAGTACTGGACGTCTCCAATATAGACGCAAAGGTGTCCCCAAGTGTCATTTTGATGTGCTTGTAATATTATTTTTAGTAATCACATACTCCGTTAGAGTTCAAAAATATTTTATTAACATATATATTTTCATTATTTGCTGTAAGCCTTTTAATTTTGTGATAAGACTGATTTTTAACTAAGACTTTAAATTTAGATAACACATCCGATTTGTTTTTAATAAAGAATGACCAAATCATGCGAGAATAATCATTAATGAAAGTAACAACATACAAAGAACCGTTTAGTGAAGAAACTTTTAAAGGTCCTCTAACATCACTATGGACAAGTTCCAGAGGTTTTGAGGAGTTAGCTTCATGATGACTTTGGAAGGGGTTTGCTGATTGCTTACCACTTAAGCATCCTTCACAAGTTTCCCGGACATGAGAGATAGGTGGTAGACCAATAATAAGGTTAAGCCGAGACATGTCATACATGCTCCTAAAGGTAACATGACTTAATCTTTCATGCCACAACTGAACATCATTCTTCTTTTGAGTAGAAAAACATGAAGTAGATGCAAAACCTTTTAAAACATATAAACCATTCTTTTGCATGCCTTCAACAATAGTAACATCTAACTTATTTTTAATAAACCATTTATCCTTTAGTAAGATTACACTATAATTATTTTGAGTTAGCTATGAAAAAAAGAACAAATTCATTTTCAATTTGGAACACACAAAATAACATTTATAAAACCATTGAAAACTTCAGCTTTTCCTCGACTTTGAATATCGAGAATGAAATGATCACCTAGATAGATTTGATCATTACATTATTTGATATTAGTCAAAATATCAGATCTATAAGTCATGTGCCTAGATGCACCACTATCTAATATCCATTTGTTTTCTTTTGAAGTAACTAATGTAGTATATAAAGCAACAACATTAGGTTTTTGATTGTTCTCTTGATTCTGATTTGGTTTGTTTTCTTTCCAATTTTTGAAAAAGAGCATCCAATTTAGTTTTGACCCAATTTGGGTCCTCCATGGCTGTTAGGCCTCTTTCTCTCAATGTTTACCACTGAAACTTCCTTAAAGCTTTGTGCACTTTCTTGGGCCCTTAGATGCTCCTACATCAGACTCTTGGGGTTAATTTGAAAATATGAGCCCTTGCTCATATAGTCCTGCTTGAATTGGCTCTGTGTGTGCATTTAGGCTCCTTCCTTTTTGCTCCTTTCCTCGCTTTGTTATGTATCAACAGAGTCTCCTGGGCCCTTTTCTCTCCCTCTCATCCTCGGTTTCTTCATTCTTTGTGACTGTGCATTTAAAATTGCACTTAGTGTCCCTTCATTCACTGCAATAGCTCCCCTCTTCTCTCTGAACTAATAGGACTCATTCTTTTGGCTTTGCTGGGACTGTAAGAGCTTATACACCTCTGTGCTTGCCCCCCCTTCATTACTCTCTGCCTTTGTAATCCCTTCAAGAGTCTCGTTGTGCTCCATGGGTTCCTTGGGTCTGTTCTCTTTGTGCTCTGTGGACTCCAAGAGATGATTCAGCTTTTCACTTGTGCCCATTTCAATACTTTGGGTCTCTGCAGTGACCCCTTCTACTTCACACCTTGTGCCTGCTATAAGACACTCATAAACAGTGTTGGAATTAAAATTAGTGGGCTCTAGGGACCCATCATATGTGCTCTCTTTTTCTTGCATGCTTGCAAGTGCGTCCTCAAGCTCTTCTTCTCCACAAATCTTTTCAAGTGCACGAATTTGACTTATGCTTCATTTTCTCTTTCTCCTTCTTGTCTTTGTTCTGTGGTGTCTTCTCCATGGTCTCTACAGGCTTTGTGTCACTTTCCTTAGTCAAAAGGATGTGTTCTCCATGCTTTCTACTTGCTTGCATGGTGCCCTCATAGCTGCCTCTGCTGCCTCCAAATAGGCATTCACGCCTTCCTCCTTCATTCTGCTCATGGCCAATGCAAACATGGCCTCTAGCTTGTCCAATTTAGTCTGTTTCCGATTCTTTTCATCATTCTTTGGGCCCCAGTCAACAACTTCTCCCATGGCACCTCTTGCTCTTACTAGCTCTTCTTCACTCAAGGCCTCCATATTTGCTCTCAACAAAACTTAGTGGCTCTTGTGTCACTGTATCACACCCTTCCCTCAAGTGGTTGGTTCATCTAAATTCTTGTGCCACTTGCTCTCAGCACTAACACAACATTTCCCTCACCATCAGATATCATTTGGTTGCCATATTGCCAGGGTCTCCCTAGCAACAAGTGACACTCTTCCATTGGGACAACATCACACGGTATTCTTCCCTCATAAGTCCCAATCTTCATGTCAATCTCACATTGGTCACACACTTCAACATCATAATCACTAGTAATTCACGACATCTTATAGGGCTGTGAGTGTCTCCTACATTTCAACCTAGTTTATTCACTGCTTCCCTTGACAGCAAATTACTAGTGCTCCCATTATCAATGATAACTTCTAAGCACACACCTCTCACCTTGGATCTGGTCTTGAATACACTTTTTTGCCAAGGCTCTGCTTGCTTCTTGGTAAATATTCACTTCATTTGTGTTCTCTTGTGGGCAGTTCTTTGCCTTGTGCCCATACATGCCACATGAAAAAGAATGTCCCTAAATCTATGGCTGCCACAGCTCTCCTTTCTTTGTCTCACCAGTCCGCACAGTGAGCTCTTCTCCCTCATCCGTCTCTTCAACTTTTTTTCTCTTGAGCTGCCTTCTCCCAAAATTTTCTTCGGCTTTTAGGGCATACTGATATGCCTCATCCACATTATCAATCTTTAGCATAGATCATCTTGAATGCTTACATTGAGCCCATTCAAGTACCTTGCCACTTTCTTCTGGTCCAAATCAGCATAGATCGACCTAATTTTCACCTTTCAAAACTCCTTAGTGTACTCCACTGTTTTACCCCGTCTGAAGTTTTGGAGCTCCTTAAACAATGTGAACTTGTAGTTAAGGGGCAGAATCTTACCTGGTAATAATGCTGACATCTTCTCCCACTTGGTGACCCTGGGCTTCCCCTTCTTCTTCTCTCTGTGCTTGTACTTCTCTCCACCATATGGCTACTTTACCCGAGTTTGACTTTTGCCAACTTGACTCTGTCAGGGCCTCCCATCTTTTCAAACACAAAAATAATATTTCATCTCTCTAAGCCAATCTTTTAGCTCCTTTGGCTCAAGGGATCCTGAATAGCTTGGCACTTTCATGTGTGCACCTCCCTCTATCCTTGCAAGAGCTCGCAGCAGTCTGCTAACTTCAGCATCATCATCTGCTAGCTCAGGTTCTCCTTGTTCTTCATCTTCACCGTCTTCCTCAAGTTTTAGTCTTCTTCTTCTGTTTCCCTCTTCCTCTTCAAGGATGTACACTTTATTTCTCAGGCCACCAATAGCCTCAAGTAGCTCCTATTCTCAAGTCCTTTTAGAACCCTCTGCATTTTCTACTCTGTTTTACAGTGATTCGATCTTCCTCACGAGCTTAGTAGTTTGTTCTTCTCCTGCATCCCTTCTTCTTCTTGCCATCTACGTGGTCTCTGTTAAACAATGGCCCTGCTGAAATAGATACTCAAACACAGTCCTACTTCCTTAACAGCCTCTCAATACACTCTAGACACACTCTCACAATCCCTCTCTCAAATTGACTCTCTTTTACAGTGACACCATGCCCTCTCTTTCACTCTCCCTAGCTAAAAACTGCCGCCCTTAGTCTCTTGGTGCCCTCTATCCAGTTTTCTCAGACTGGAGGACCCTTTGTGACAAACCCAACACCTTCTACCCAACTCTCTTTGTTGGAAGGCATTCTTTCTCACTCCTACCTCTGTTTTCTACCTACAGTGACTCCCAATGTGGAAAACAGGGTTCTTAACTCACATTTCACTCATGGTGTAAGACTCTAAACTGCATTACTTCACTCTTGTTGACTCACAAACACTTCAGATACTTTACCAAAAGGTTGAACTAGCTCTGCTACCAAATGGTGCAGTCAAGGATGGGGTCTCAAGCTAATGAGCAGCTTTCTCAGAGTTTGCAGCTTTCTACTCACTCCCTTAAGTCTCTTGGTGCCCTCTATCCAGTTTTCTCAGACTGGAGAACCCTCTGTGACAAACCCAACACCTTCTACCCAACTCTCTTTGTTGGAAGGCATTCTTTCTCACTCCTACCTCTGTTTTCCACCTGCAGTAACTCCCAATGTGGAAAACAGGGTTCTCAACTCACAATTCACTCACAGTGTCAGACCCTAAACTGCATTACTTCACTCTTGTTGACTCACAAACACTTAAGATACTTTACCAAAAGGTTGAACTAGCTCTGCTACCAAATGGTGCAGTCAAGGATGGGGTCTCAAGCTAATGAGAGCCTTTCCGAGCAGCTTTCTCAGAGTTTGCAGCTTCCTACTCACTTTACACTTACACATCCACACCTGACCACTCTGTGACTCCCTTCACATCCACACTCTCATTTCACCTTCTATCATCTCTCAATGAACTCTTTACTAATGTTTTGAGTGACCCTCACAACATAGACTCATTCAACACATATATATATATATAACCCTGTGATCAATTAGTGACAATGTTCACTCAAAATAATCTTGTGATCAATTTTTTTTTTTTGATAGATTGAATGCTTTTGGCCGGAGCTATGAACTGGATAACTACTTTTGACCAGAGCTATGAACCGGAGTACAATCAACCAAGATATATCATTTAATCTCAACAATTAAGCGAACCACGAGCTGCCACCGCACGTCAAGCGAATCACGAGCCGCCACGCATGCACCAACCACTGGCGAACCACGAGCCGCCACCACACGTCAAGCGAATCACGAGCCGCCACGTATGCACCCACCACAAGCGAACCAAGAGCCACCACCACACATCAAGCGCAGGTCTTCTCGATCCAAAAACTACCTTAGTGCAAACCAACTTGCCAGTTGCGCCACCTCAGACATTACCACCCCGAACGGGGATCGTGCCTTGGTGGGATTTGAACCTGGGTGGAGCCGGAAGCAACCATCCGACTTAATTGCTCCACCCAAACCCCATCGGCAATCTTGTGATCAATTAGTGACAACGTACACTCAAAATAATATTGTGTGCTCTTAGCTGTACGACATCGACAAAATTTGTGACTCCTTTCCTCTCTTGCTATATGCACTTGAAGCTTTTCAATGGCTTTTACATTACTTATACAGACTCCTTGTGACAATACACAACAAATGTATACTTTGTGTGACTTCTATGGCTCTTTGCGACCTCTAACGTGTTTTGTATACAAACTAGTAGCATTACATTACACTTGGTATCACTTAAAGATTGTGACAGAAAATTCAAGCCTTTTATAGGTGGTGCTGGGACTCTAGAGACGTCGAGCCCCTTATTCTTCCCCCCAACCCATGAATTTGAAATTGCCTAGGTGTCTAGACACTTTGAGCGCTCTCTAGACTTCCCTCCAAATCCCAAATTCGAAACACTTGGGTCTCCATGCTCTCATGGTGTCCAATGGGCTCCTTTGGTCACATTAATGCAATTGGGTGCTTTCTCCAGTTTCTACGGGTCTCAAGACACTCAACCCCTATAATGGAGTCTTTGTAAATGCATGCCCTATGCCCAAAAATCAAATTGAAATTTTCCCTTTGCCATGTGTCCCAAATGGCCTTCAAGAGTTTTAGTTACCATTTTCTCTCCTAGTGGGTCCCTGCGCTCCATATTGTGTCCCAGTGTAGTGCCCTGTTTCGTCGTGCGTGGTCAACAAGCCATTCTAAGGTAGTCATGTTTGTTAATGGTTTCATTGCAGGCATTTTCATACAAATTAATTTGATCAAACCGTCGTATTGCCTTGTGATCACCATTTGCGTAGTGCCCTGGTTTGGTTTGTTATTGTGAATGGTTTATGAAACCTCATCCCATTGTTGCTCATGAGCGTGCAGCTTCGTGTTTTGCTTGTTTCTGTCAAGCATTCCTGGGTCGGGGAGGGTCATCGACGCTAACCAATGGAAATCAATAACAATAATATCATTATTATTATCAATTATTGTGCGCATGTTATACATATGATAATATCAAATAAAACAAAACAATATATACTATACATATAATAATAAAATTTTAAAGTTGAAATAATTAACTAGTTAAATAAAAATAAATATAGAATAAAGACTTAAAATTTTAATTTATAAAAGGGCGGGGGGAGGAAATTGTGTTTGGTGGAGAGTGGGTGTAGAAGGTAGTGTGGAGTGAAGTTTCGTGGGAGACGACGGTGTGCAGGGGTTTAGCGTGTGTGAGAAGGTGAGACTTTTGTCAGATATTGCAGCGTACCGAAGATAGGGACATCCTCACAAGGTAGTCGCCTTGTTTTACCATACGCAACAAACAAGTCTACAACCTAAACAGGCTGCAGCGGCCAGGATACTCCTACCTACGTGAATTGGGAAAATGAAACAGGATTTGTTCATCCATCAAAGCGTATAGGATAGAGGAAGATTGTCAAACATGGTAGTTGCAATGGCCTTGGTAGAATTTTATGCAAAATGTGGGAGCATAGAAGAGGCAGAATGCCTCGAGAGACGTTTTCTCATGGGCAGGGATGGTTGTAGATTACACAAATGGTTTGTTGAAAAAGCTTTAGAAACATTCAAGCAAATGCAATTTATCTGTATGTATGCGTGATTAACCTTCTTACCGTGTTGGCTATCTTGTGGGCTCCCTAAACTTTTTATTAAGATGCCATTTAAACCTGTGGTAGTCGTGTGGATTTGTTTGCTGGTTCTGTGCAAAATGGGTTTGTTGAATACGCCTTGGAACCTTTAAAACAAATTCTGCATCCATTGCTAGCATCCTCACGCCAGTTTCTTAAATAGGAGCTTTGTCAGGCACAGATGTTGCAGGTGCTTGGTTAGATATGAATGCAAAATGTGGAAGTATAGACAAAGCCCATGAACTGTTTGACAGAATGCCTCAAAGGGACGTTTTCTCATGGAAGACATTGGTTGCAGGTAGGCCAGAATGAGGTTGTTGAAAAGGCCTTGCAATATTTCAAGTAGATGCACATGGCAGGTGTAAATCCGGCCTCCTCAGCCTTGTCAGCCGCTGCCCCACCTACTGGTCTCTTCTCCCAAGGCTGTATTCAACTTTGCATAGACCTCTTGTGTCTATGGTGTTAAGGCTTCTACAAAAAAATGTGCCTTCTCATGAAGTGCCAGATTGCAAGGTATACACGAAATGGGTCCTTTGAAAAGCTTTGGAAATAATAAAAGCTTCATGGGCAGCGTATTTTTTTGAGAGAATTACTTGTTAGTGGCTTGGTATATATGTAAAATGTGGACATATATTAAGTCTGTGTACTATTTGAAAAAATGCCTCAACCAGTTTTTGAATAAGAATTTTGGAACAGGTTATCATAGAACTGGTTTTGGTCAGATTTTGTATTTGCAATTGTCGTAGTTGATAAGTATGAAAATGTGGAAATACATGCAAGACGTGAAGAATGGTTGATAGAATGTGCCAGAGAAACGTGTTTTCATGGGATGCAATGGTTGTAGGATACTCCCAAAATAGCGTGCTTCTTGAGGCCCTAAGAGTTTTCCAAGAAATGCATGGCTAAGATGCGATTTTATGGAACTTGCTAAATTCTGGTTACGCACAAAACGGGACTGCTGATTGGGGCCTTGGATCCCACCGACAAATGGAACTGGCATGTGTAACGCTCAACCCCGCAACTATTGCTTGCCAATTTGGTTAATAGGCATGGTTATCTTACCTCTATCTTGCATAAGTTTAGTATTTCCAGTTTTCCTTTCTCAAATGTTATTGAAAATCAAACCAAGAAATAATATGCTTTCGGTAAATTAAAATGAGATGTAGCAACAAACAGTAAAATTTACCTCTTTTCTATGCAACTAGAAAGACTATTTTGAGTGTAGACCTAGCTCCCGCTTTACCTCCTAGATGTTTGGGAAAACTTAGATAACAATATTGGTTAACTGAAGTACTAGGTTGACGAGCCGAACTTGAGTTTAGTTTAAACCTACCACTTGAATCACCTTGCAAAAGTTATCAAAATATGATTTTTAACCACGCACAAAACACCTTTCTGCACCCTGTAGCGGGAATGAGGTTTCACCTTATTCCCTGGTGATGTGAGATGTCACACCATCTTTTAAAACAACTTCAAATAATCTTTTTATCATTTAACGTCAAGCGTCTAGGAGCCTAGTTGGCCATTTCGCAGCTTTGGACAACCACCGAAAGTCAAAAATTCAGTTTGGTTTTGGCTTGCGGTTTAGGCTTCCATGTTGAGAAATGGATTTCTGTCACTGTGTACCTCTAAAACTTTTTCACGACAATCACAATCGACCATTAGTTTTAAGAAAATAACCTTGGGAGCTAGTTTTGTAAGTGGGTTTCGTAGGCCTTTGGGTGTTCTGTAACAAGGACGAACTGACGTAGCTACGATAATCGGCTCCGAAAAAGGTGGTCACAATTTGAATCCTTGTCTGTTTTTTTAATTTTAGTTCTATCATCTCCGAGGGTTTCTTTGTAGATAAGAAATTACATATAAATCAACACTCTGTGTGTTTGAGTTTTTCACATTGGCTTTTGAACGCAGTTTCATGGCCACTTTGGCTAAATTGGACGTTTTCGTAAATTTGTAGCAAAAATGGGAAAAGTGTCGTGGGACCCTCTTCAAGTGAAATAACTATCAGTAAACTGGTAGACACCAACATATGATTGTATGGAACCTCCTTTCTGCGCTTATTTTGAGGAAATTGATTGTGGGAAAAATGGTTCTCTCTCCTCTCTCTAGTTTTGAAAACGAAATGAAATTACATAAATATCTCTCTATCTCTCCCTAGAATGTGAATGAAATGAAATTGCATATGTATTTCTTACTCTCTTGTTGTGTGCAAAGTGTTGTGATCATTATGAATGGAAAATTATGAAATCAAGAATTGTGTTACATTGTAGGAAGATGCCATGCCATCTTTTGGGCTGACTATGTTGTGGATTGCAGGTATCTAGGACAAGAAAAATTGTAGCATTACTTGTGTTTTTGTAACAAGGGGTTATTGTTGAAAACATGTAATTGCATAGGATAAGTCAACAATATTGTTATAAATAGAAATGTTATTTATTGTTTTTTGTGATGAGAATGAAATTGTTAGCATATTGGGATGTTGGAAAAAGAGGTGTTTTGTCATGGGTGTGATTTATTTGTTGCTAATGGTGTAGATGTACCCTATTAACTGGAAAAGAAATGACTTTTTATAATACGCTCTTGTGTGAAGTTAATGAATGTACTCTTGGTGTGTTTTATTAAATTGGGAAATCTGAAGAAAAGAACCAAATCAAAAGGACGTCCTTAGAGTAAAATTCTTGTTTGGTATACCCTTGTGTGCGAAAACCTTCATAACATAGAGAACTGAAATTTAAAGGATGAGCCTAGTTGTCTTAACACTTGTTGGCACCTTTTAGCTTAGAGGAAATAAGATCACAAATTTACGTAACCGTTTGAACATGTAAGCTTATCAACAAAAGTCACGAAACCACCTTGTTGAAATTGTAATGGTTTAACACTGTTTAGGTATGTGTGTTTTTCCCTAGGAACCTCATAGAGGGTTTTTCGTGTGTGTGGAAGTGTGTAAGATTTGATAGTTAAAAGGTATAGTGTCACTTTTGTAACATGAGGGACGTAATGTTTTAACTTTTAACAACATATTTGTATGGTTGCCTTGAGACTAAGCTTTGATAGAAAGACTCGACAATGTAAGTGTTTGGGATCATAGGGGCAATTAGGAAATGTAAGCTTGCAACTTTGATAGGCAATCAAACAAACTTTGGTGAACCGTAAAGTGAGGTGATGTCCTCACGTTAGTACCTCAAGTGAATCCTAACTCAAATCAAATGCAAACCATATGAGACTGATACATAAGTAAATTGGAGGGCTTTAAGTGACAAAAATAGGAGTTGATTTACCGAAGGACCTCTTAAGAGGATTGGATGCGGATTAAATTTACATTTAATTCCAACGGTTAAAATGGTGTTAATATAAAACGACTTCAAGAATTTTAATTGTGGAAGAAAATTGTAATTAACCCTTGTCATTGAAATTGTATTCTTGAGATGTCGGTTTAGAAATAAAGTGATACTTGGAGTTTTTCCTATAACTTTATTAAAGCCTTATGATGTTGTTGAAAATGATATAAACTACTCCATGCGAGAGCAAGCACTTCAAAATTTGGGAATCGAAACTTATGTTGTGTAAATTTCAAGTTACTTCAAATTAACCTTAGAGTTTTATAATCTATTGGCGATTAGATAAATGAACTAACTTAGGTGGAACCAATACAAGTTAAGTGTTAGACGAAGTAAAAGAAATGTAGCCTTGGGAAGCTTCATAATTGTAACTATTACAACAACTAATTGAAATCTTAATAAAAAACACACAACCATTGCATGATTGTAACAAATTCAAATATGAATATAATTATGTTGTAACTATGAAAAAGGTGATAATGTGGAAGGTCCATACTCGTTATGGTCATGTTATGGTTGGGTAGTGGTTATGTGCTTCTTGTTATGCTAGTATGGTTTTGTTGTGCATCTGGTGTCATCTTTTAATTTGCATGTTCTTCTTGGGGGTGTAGTCGTCTTATGTGATGTCGGGCAACCTCTTGTGATCCTTTGTGATGTCGCATAGTTTTAGTAAATGAAAGTTCAAAAAAAAATTATCCTGAAATTTTTGGTCTTGTGTTTGGGTCCCACTAGGGTGGGCGCTACAGTTGGTATCATAACATAAATTCTTATATGGGAAAATGAAACTCATGACATGTAAATGTTAAAATGAATCCAACCTGGTGTCACTTAGATTTCACCCTGAATCTACGACTACCCTATCCGAAAATTTTTCGTACTTTTAAAATAGTGGGTCGTTTTGTGTTTTTATTGCCTGAAAGTTCCTGTATTGTGTCAAGATAATCCCAAAGAGCCATATTAGCCTTTTTCGCCAAATATTCAGATGCCCAAAATTGTTATATTCTGTCGTCGGGATTTGTCTGCGGGAAATTTGTATTTAATTATTTTGAGCCCCGTTTGAGGCTATTTGCGCTCCGTTTTAACTCTATTATGAGCGAATATGTTATTATTCCTATGTGTCAGAAGGGTTTTAACTTGGAATAAGTTTTGGGCTTTATTTGTAACTTTTGGCAATTTTTCGTGTTTTTGTGGTGTCCTGTTTCGTTTTCTGTGAAATTTCTCTGGAACAATTCCTTTACCGGGTAAGCCCGATTTTTGGCCTGGAGCAGCTGGAAAACATATACGCACATTATGCCCGGAGGAAGTCGCCATCGGAGGTCTGGATCACTGGGAAAAAGCGAAGTCATGCACAGAAAAGCCCCTGCGGGGATGGGCGCATTTTTGGAAAACAAAGGATTTAAGCTGTGATGGGAAAAATAGAAGCCGCAGGCATGATGGGAATTTTATACCTGCCTAGCAAAGTACTTTTTCCCGTGTTATAAAATTCGCTTAAGCTGCAGTGGGAAAAATAGAAGCAGCAGGCAGGTGGGAATTTTTTGCCTGCCTTGCAGGGTACTTTTTCCCGTGATAGAAAATTCACTTAAGTTGCAGTGGGAAAAATAGAAGCAACAGGCAGTTGGGAATTCCCGTGTTATAAAATTCACTTAAGCTGCAGTGGGAAAGTTTGAGGCTGCAGGCAGGCGGGAATTTATTGCCTGCCTTGCAGGGTAAAAATTCCCATGGTGAAATAAAAGAAAAGTGACTTAAGTGAAATCACGGGATTTTATTGCCTGCCTTGCAGGGTAAATAATCTCATTGTCAAAGTCAAATCACTTAAGTGGATTATGGGATTTCCGGGGCTGCCTTGCAGGGTAAAAAATCCCATTGTCAGAAATTCTTAAAAATAGAATTCTATTATGCAAAAAAGTGTGACCCACCTTGGGTGAATAATAATGCATTAAATAAATATTTGTTAATATTTATTCACCCAATTTTGGCACCTAGGCTTGTGGAAAAGTCAACAAAAGCAAAGGGGAATAAATCAATTGGAAATAGAATTCTAAAATTAAATAAATTTAATTTATTTAATACAGCCCCTTTTGAGAAGGCATTAATACTTTTTAAAGTATTAAATGATTATATTAATTCCTATTTTCAGTGGCTATGGTCAAAGCACACTGTGAAGCTTAAGTGAAGTGCTGTGTGAAGGATTAAATTGGATTAATTTAATTTATTGGATGGCTGTCCTTAAACATGCTATTTTAAAAAGAGAAAAACATGATTTTTATTTAATTAATTACCTTTAATTGTTAGGGCAATTATTAATTATAGAATTATGAAGGTTATATAAGCATGGGCAGCCATATGGGTGAATTATTTAATTTACAGGTAAAGAATTGCAGCCACGAGGAAAAGTGCGCCCCCATTTGAAGAAGGATTTTGCTCAGGCAAGGTGGAAACAAGGCTAAAAACTTCCAAATTTGGCGCATGCTTTGAAGGAGGTTGATCTTTGTCTGCATAATTGTTTGCACAGGTGTTACAGGAGCTCAGGTGTTGTTGAAAGGATTCATGCTCTCTTTATGTGCAAATTAAACACCATTTTTTGGGGCAGCAGGCTTGAAAAGTGCAGATTTTTACAATTAAAATTCACTATTCATGCTCCGGTGGCCATTTTTGTCTGGATAAATTGCAGGAATTCATTACAGGTGCTTTACAAAGGAAAATGAGCTTTTATCAATGTCCAATACATTGCATATATCCTCCGAATCTGAAGAATTGTCCAGATCTGCACCAGTATTGAAGAATTCCAGTCAAATAAGAAGAAAAAGACATTCAGACAAAGATAGACAAAGTTATGGCGAAGAAAGATGAAAAAGAAAGCACAACGGAGTCATGCATCACTTCTAAATTTGCAGATATTAGAAACACGGATCTAGACTCGGAACCTCTTGCTAAATTGATAGACAGATCCAGAGCAGGAAAGACTTCACTCATGCGTGCAGGAGAAACTTCACTCATGCGTGCAGATTAAAAGCAGTGGAATTATTCGAGCTACAGCTTTTCCATCCATAGCCCAGTTGCCAGAATTTGTTATGCAGGTGCAGATCCATATCCAGATGCAGATGCTGATGCAAATCCATATGCAGATCCAGATCTAGATCTCATAGTTGCAAAAGCTTCTGGCACAAAGGCTTCATCCTCTTGTTTCGAATGCAGCCCATGAAGAAGACAGTGCGTGGAAAATTCCTTCCAAGACCTTGTGCATGTGCTCTCATCTTCCAGTTGAAGCCTTCATTGAATTTTCATTCACCCTGAGTGCTTTCCAGAATTTTTAATTGCTCATATGCAATTAAAAATAAGGATGATGAGTTATCTACGGCCAACCTTGCACTGATGCATGTACAACAGAAGAACTGCAAAAGCTTCAAGGATAAAAGAGAAGACAATGCGAAGGCAAAATTCTAGCTTGTTTCCAATTCCAACTGCTTGCAATTCCAGCTTGTTTCCAGATCCAGCCGCTTCAAGATCCAACTAATTCCAGCTTGTTTCCAGATCCAGTTTGAATCAGCTGTATGCAGACATGAAAAAAGGACAAAGTCAGCTTTCCTCTTCCTTCTTCTTTCCTTCGACAAAGTAATTGAGTGATCAATTAAATTATATAACTTAAAGTGATTGGTTTAAAAGCTATTACTTGAAGAAGTCAACTACTTGGAGATAGGTGGCAGGCATGCAAAATAGAAAGTTCTATTTTCAGTTGCAAATCATACATGTCATGCAAAGAGGAATTCCAGGAGGGAGATTGTCAGTTGTTTCTTCTCCGACTTCCACATGTGCCAGTTCAACTAAAGCTTCTAACTTGTAATTGCCCCTCTACATTCTATAAGTAGAGGAAGAACCTTCGGGTTAATCAATCAGAATTTGTAAGCAACAATCTTGTGTTCTAGACTTTGTGCTGAACCCTTGAGAGCCACTTGTAGCAGAGGAATACAAAGAAGCAGGTTTCCGGAGAACTTTGTGTCACGGCGTACTGTGTTTCTTGCTTTTAAATCTTTAGATCTTTTGAGTAAACTTTGTGTTATTTTAGATCTGGATCTAGAGCTGCCTTTGCTTTATAATTCTGTGTTCAAATCTATTAAGTTTCTTCTATGTGCATGCATTTAGCTTTGCTATCTACTAATTGGGATGCACATCTTCCTCATTTCTTCTCTGTAATTCCTTTACTTTCTTCTTCTATAATTTTCCTTTCTTAAACAGCTGCTTACTTGCTGCAGAACTTCTTAGTTATGGTTCATGAACTAAGTGGTTAAAGTAAAACCCCTGATAGATAAAAACACATTTATATTGACAAATCTGACACGGGAGCCTCACCGGTTAAATGAGGGAGATTTATCTCATGACTACCTAGGTTTGATGCTATGCAGAAAATCTAGCCAACACAACCAATTATCGAAATATAGCAACTACAAAAGGGAGATAAACGTACTCTAGTGAGTGGAGGTTTAATTGTAAAAGGGAAACTTGAAAATTGAACCCTTAGTTTGAGATCGAGTGTCATAAAACTTGTGTTTAAAAATGATTCTAACTAACAATTGAGTCATGCAAATTAATTGCAATAGAGAAATGATCCAAAAAAGGCGTACTCATTATAAGATAAATGTAAATGAAATAAAGTATATGAAGTTTTGGGAATGGGAATATATGCCTTACATGTTAAATGCTCTTCAAATCTAGGAGGTTCAACAATGGAATTTTATTGTAACAAGATGTAACCATGAAAATGATGTGTTGTAGAACATGCCTACCCTTGAGTTCATGTTGTGGTTGGGTCATTGTTTTGTATTTGTTCGTTTGAGAAAATGCGGCATTGATGGGCATCTTGTGTTATCATGTTGTAGTGTGGGCCCATGTGGGTGTAAGCATCTCATGTGATGTCGAGTTAATCTAAATGAGCCCAAGTGGTGTCTTATAACAACTAATTTTTTTTTCCTTATCTTGGTTTATTTTGTCTGGTGTTTTGGTCCTTCAAGTGTGGGCGTTACACCCAGCTGATGGCTCTTCTTCAGAACTTTCCAATGGGCGTTACACCCAGCTGATGGTGTCTTAGAACAAAAGTTAGAGGTCTCTGTAATTCCTTCGGCCGTGTCTCCTCTCCCAACCTTCTTTTATAGAGCTTTACATGCCTGTGTGTCTCCTGGGTCCCGTTATTCATCGCCCATGCGGGCTTCTTGTGTCTTTGGAACTTCCTCTGTCTAAAAAGTTGATGTCCCATTTAGTACAGCTGTTGCACTCTTGTGCTCTCAGGCTGTCTTCCATCGCCGGCTTTCGTCCTTCGTGGGCCCCGCATATCTGTGACCCCTCTTCTGAGCCCTTGATCTCTGTGATGGCCTTATCTGTGAGCACTATATGTGTCCTCTTTTCGGGCCCTCGCATTATCGGGCTCTTCAGGCTCTCATACTCAGTCTCGGCCTTCCTTGAGATCTGCTCCCTCCTTGCAAACTCACTACATGCCTCGTGTCCCTATCTGTGATTTGGAAATGCAGCTACTTGGATGCCATCTTCTTCTTGGGACCCTACTCGTTTGGGCTTGTCTGACCTCGACCCATGTCTCTGCTGCCCCTTGAGATCGGTGCTCCAAATTGGGGATCTCTCCACGTGGCATGCTCGCACTAAGCCTCCTTCTCGGGCCCTAAGCTGGTTGCTTCTTCCGACTGTTCCATGTGTCCCTCCTTCGCCTTCATGCTTGGGACTTTGACCTTTCTTGGAACCTCAGATGTTCCTGTATCATGTTTGAACTTGTGCCCAATCAACTCAAAATTTGAATAAGGGAGAAAGTCTACTTCACACTATCTAGCAAGAATGAAACACAGCACATACAGCTGGCTGATTAATTACATTGCTCTTGAACATTTTTTCTAGCTTTCAGTTTCCTATTTGTTCTGTCTATCAGATTGCTTTATAACATTCATTCCTCTGGCAATTTTCAGAATTCTTTCGCAACACCATAATCTTCATTACTGTTTCTCGTTTCCCAAATGTTAAGGGCCTTTTGGAGACTATGTGGGATAGGATAATTGGTGGGAAGAGGCCTGATTTTCAGAGTATAGAGGATGCACATAAACAATTGCAGAAGAATATTAGATTAAGAACATATAAGCCAACTTTGGTGGTTTTGGACGATGTTTGGTCAAGGTCAAATCTGGAGCAGTTGTTGTTTGAAGCACAAGGATACAAGACAATTATCACAACCAGACAGGACTTCACTGTTCCAATTAAGCATTCTACCCATCTTTATGAGTTACCCATGCTGCAGAGGGCTGATTCCCTTTCACTTTTCTGCTTCTGGGCCTTTGGACAGCCTTCCATTCCAAAAACAGAAGACGAGGATCTTGTTAAACAGGTATGAGTATTGCTGCATCTTGTGAGATGATAAAATAAAATAATTATGTAGGAGAGAAATTTTTATTTAATTAAATTGTGTGATATTCAAGAGTTGCTGGGAAGAGAAAGCAGTTAATACCTTCACCAAAATAATAAGAATTTAACTAGTATTAAAATATGTGCAGGTCGAAGGACAGTGCAAAGGCTTGCCTCTTGCTCTGAAGGTCATTGGGAGCTCCTTACATGGTGAGCCCTATCCAGTCTGGGAAAGTGCTAAACAAAAGCTTTCCAGAGCAGAACATATATCCGAATATCACAAAGAGGGCCTTCTTAATTGCCTAGAGACCAGTATAGATGTCTTAGATGATGATTTGAGGCAGTGCTTTTTGGATTTGGGAGCATTTCCCAAAGGAAGAAAGTTCAGTATTGACGCATTGTTGGACATGTGGGTGTATGTCCGTGGGATGGAATGGCAGGATGCTTTTGTGGTCTTGCTAGAACTTGCAAGCCGCAATCTCCTAAACATCACAAGTGATCCAGGGTATCATTCTATTTCTATCTCTTTCTTCACATTTTCTGTTCCGTCTTAATTTGAGAGTTTTTTTTGCCATTGCCATGTTGGTTCTCTCTTGATTTCTAGTGCTGTTGACCTTCCTTTAGAAGATAGATTTGCAAAGTCTTTGTGAATAGCTAGAATCCACAATCACTTTAAGACTATTAGCTTGAATCTAGATAAACTAAAAAGAATTGCACATTACAGAGTCAGAAACGTAATGAAAATCAGCATGTTAGTGATGATTAGTGGCATCCATGATTGTTTTCATCATTTTGAAGTGTCAGGGGTCAAGCCATCTCATATGGATGTGCCTATGAGCTCTCTTTTTCACAACATGATGTGATGAGGGATTTAGCATTACGTTTGGCAAGCCAGGATTCGAAGAGGCTTTTCATGCCCAGAAAGGAGGATAACATTCCTATGAAATGGCTGACACTCAAGGACCAGTCATCTAAAGCTCAGATTGTTTCTATTCATACAGGTTCAACTGTCAGATTATTAATTTAGTTCAATTTGCTTTCAACTTTCCTTAAAATTAATTTAGGTATATGGTTGATATTTATCTCTATTTGCATTTAATCAGGATGCTGACTTAATATTTGGGAGTTGTAGGTGCAATGGACGAGAAACAATGGTGTGAAATAGATTTTAGTGAAGCAGAAGCTTTGATTTTGTGCTTTGCTGCAAGTGAGTACGGTCTTCCACCATTTTTGCAGAGGATGCTAAAATTGAAGGTTCTGCTACTATGCAATTACAATTCGAAGCGAACCACACTGAAAGGGCTGGCAAGTATTCATTATCTCACCCAAATCAAGTCTGTGCACTTGGAGAGGCTGATTGTTCCTCCTCTTTACGAGTACTGCACATCCTGGATGACCTTGGAAAAGTTGTCTATATGCCTATGTGAGGGCCTTGGAAACATGGCTGGATTGGATAATGAGCAAGGTCTAGACTTTCAGTTTCCCAAGCTCGTGGAAATGAATCTCGACCACTGCAGTGATTTAGAGGAATTGCCTTTTAAGATATGCAATTTAACTTCCCTACAGAGGTTGTCTACCACTAATTGCCATCTTCTTCATAAGTTACCTGATGACTTGGGGAATCTAAGGCTGCTTAGAGTCCTGAGATTGTCTGCATGTCCAAGCTTGGCAATGCTGCCAGTTTCCATTTGCAATCTTGGGCAACTAGAATATCTTGATATTTCGCTCTGCAGGTTTTTGAAGGACCTTCCCAAGGATTTCAATCAGCTATTAAACTTAAAGATACTGGACATGAGGGAGTGCTCGGGATTGAGGCAGCTTCCCAAATCATTAGGCAAGCTAAAATCTTTAAGATGTGTAATCTGTGATGAGAAAACTGGAAGACAGTGGCTGTCCATCAAGGCCTCTGCCATGCCCGGCCTCACGCTAGAAGTTGTTGAAGAATGCTTTAATTTGGATTGGCTCGATGATTGAAGCCATGGTTGTATAAAACTTTTTCTATCACTAAACTCTAGTTTTTAATGCACTTCAAGATCTTATACTTCAAGATTTAAGCATTTGACCTTAGAACTGCGGCCGATGATAATCAAATTACTGTCTTTTTTTATGGTGATCCTCCAACCAATGGTATCTTTCAACGGGGTCATCCCCAACCATGATATCCGTGTCTTTCATTTATTCATACACGAATATTATAACATTACCTTTTATTATAGATTTGAGGCTTGTGTTGTCCATAACATTTGTATACAACTTTGCAAAAGTTTTGAATCCATGTTTTGCATCTCACCACAAAATCTATCATGAAGAAAAATCATGATGATGGATGGATCTTGTGGTGAAGTATCAGTTCAAAACGTTCCCCAAATTACTTTCAATTTTTTTTTTATGTACAAATATTACGTGTACCATAAGCCAAGCCACATAGATTTGGACAAGACATTGTGGAGGATACAATGTGTCTATTGCAAAATATGCCATTTAGAGTTGGATTATACAATGTGTCGGTAATGTAGCACCTTGTCGAGCTTATTCGAATCAGTGTGCGTGTAATTGAATGTCCTTTTTGTTAGAATACATAAACAAGGAAAGAATTAAGAGGAATTGGACTGTGCGCGAATGAGTATGTAGGTCCTTCATTCATTTTATCATACCAGGAGTGGTTCAATGTTGTTGGGACAGTTTTGAGACAATTCATAATCGATTACAGTTAGAGAATTACCAACCAACATGTGTGTATAAATATATTCAATATACACTCTCAACGACTAAACTAGAAACAACACCAAGTTTGTCCCAAAATTTTACAATCAAGATAAGAATAAGAGGTTTAGTCATTAGATTTGCAGGCTGCTCCTTCGGACAAAAGTGAAGAGAGATATCACTAGATTCATCTAACTATCGAGTATAGCGATGATGATTTCAATATGCTTTGTGTGAGTGTGATATACACAATTCTTAACCATCTTCGGTACACCATGATTGTCGCGAAAAATGAAAAGTGGAGTAGGTGTAATTTAAAGAAGCTAAAAATCAATAAGAATATGGCGTAACCAAATTGCTTCACAATTGACATGGACAACGGTCTTGTATTTTGCTTTAGTAGAATAGATAGCCACAATGGGTTGAAGCTTACTGTGCCTTGAAACAACTCTTGGATAAAAAAAGATGTATCTAGTGGTAAATCTTTGGGTATCCGCTAAACCTCCCCAAGCAAAGTTTGTCTAGCCAAACAATTTGAAATCTGTGACTCTTTGATAGAGAATGTGAAAGTCAAGAGTACCTTTTGCATATTGAAGAACTCATTTTGCTACTTCCCAATGTGTGAGTTTCGATTTAGACACAAACCAAGAAAGATAGCTAACAACAAAACATATGTCCAACTGGGTAGATGTAAGATGTATCAGGCTACCCGCCAACTATTTATAGAGTATTCCATCAACTGATTGTGAATCATCATGTGCCATTGACTTCAACATGATCTCCATAGGTGCAGATGAAGGCTTACAATCAATCTTAAGCTTCTGCAACAAATTTGTAGTTTACTTGATTTGAGCTATGAAAATCAAATGATAATGTTGCTGAAATTCTACAACTAGGGAATAGTGTAAGAGGCCAAAATCAAATATGTCAAAAGTAGCACGTAAATATGATTTTACTCATTGAATAGTAGTGACCCCACAACTTGTGATGGCAAGATCATCAACATAAACAGTAAGTATCTGTAATGAAATTACTTTGATAGATACGAATATCAACAACAATATAACACCAAAAAACACCAAGATACAGATAAATGATCACAATATGTAAGTAGAATGACTTGCCACTTCGAGGGGGCAACCTACGAACCATACAATAAGAATCATGTGCTCATTATGCTGATCATATACTAGTTACTCACTCCTATATATACCCTACTATGCCATGTAAAGTACTCGACCTACTAATCATATGAAAGCACATATAAGTGTGCCATGACATGATAAGAGATAATGTTAGCCACAAGTCAGTTATACATAGATATATGACTTAGGATTAAGGGTGTAACATGCACCTCCCCTTCAAAGCAACATTGTCCCCATTGTTGACAACTTTTGGATGATGTTCACTAACAATCCTCAATGTTGATGACCTCTAGATGTTGGTACATGAAATCTTCCTTCTCCCATGTTAAAACTGCATCGTCTTTATTCTTCCGCTTGTTTAGATACTCATGAATACCTTATTCTGTTAGTGCTTACTGTGTTCCTTGACTCGAACCTTTGGGTGGATCTTCAAGATTGAGATGGTGGGTGGTGGTTGGAAATCAGGGGACACATGGGACAAAGTGACTCTCCTTGGTGGCTTGGCTAATGGCATATCCTCCATAACAATTGAATATTTTGGTGCCCTTTCCTGACTTTGGCCATCAACTGAAAATAACTATGTCGTGGGGGCTTTGATTAGCTGCATTTGATGAGAGCTCAACTTAGGAGGCAACTTTACATGCAACTCATTTAACTCAAACATCTTGCCATTTGAACAAAAACACATGAATAACTCCTTGAATTTCATTTCAATTGTGCCCAAGGTTGTGAGCCATTAGACTCCCAAAAGAATATCTGCTCCACCCATGAGAATAACAAACATAGGGGAATCAAACTTGTAGCCTCCTATTTCAAGTTCGATACTATGGCATTTCCCTAAACAATTCACTGTGCCCCCATTTGCAATCATGACCTAAAATTCTGGAGTTGGAAAAATAAAGTAGTTTAGATGTGCCACCAAGTCTTTATTGATAAAATAATGTGTACTTCTCAAGTCAATCAATACTGCTACCTTGTATCCCTTTAGAATACCCCTTTGAGGGTTTGTGGGGAGATAACACTTGATATTGCATGACAAGAAATAGTTGGTTGGGAATCTCCAAACCCTAGTTCATCCACCACTTGTACTTCTGTTTCTTCATCTTTGACTTCATCATCAATGACCTCAATGTAGAACTTCTTTTCAACACATCTATGTCCTTTTGCTATATTTGTTATCACAATTGAAACATAAGCCTTTTTCTCCTTTCTCTTCAATTTGTTGAATAGTCAGTTTGGTAGGCTGAGGTACTAAATGAGATGGAACCATACTCACTTTGATAGCAGTCAAAGTTCTCTGTTTGATCATCTCTCTTTCCTCCACCCGACGAACAACTACCATGGATTCTGATTTTGAACATGGATAAAGGAGGTGAACATAAAGTTAGATGCTATCCTTGAGACCACCCGCGAACATAACATTTAGATGATCCTTTGAGATGCAATCCACATGTAAGGATAGATTTTGGAACTGCTAGATATAATCTTTGACTATCCCCGTTTGTCGAGGCTTTGTGATCCGACTGAAATAATTCTCTGTAACACTTTTATTGTAATGTATATGGAGCTCATATATGAACATTGACTAGGTAATAGGGAGACCCTTATTTTTCTTTTGCGCGCACATCCATCTATACCAAATGAACTATTATGGTTTTAGATATAATGATGCCCATACCACCTTCTATACACTTGGAATTTGATGCACATCAAAAAAATTCTCCATTTGGTTGATCCAAGTGACTAGATCGGTACCATCAAATTTCCGTATCTCCACTTTTGACATCATGTTTCTTCTCCCCACATTAGAACAAGATGAGTGATGTGGTTGTGTTAAATTGGAGGAATGTTTGATGGTGGGACTTGACTTACCTAGTTCGAAATTGGTGTAGACAGTTGAAAACACTCCTTTTGCATAAGGTCTCCTATTCAAAATACTAAAAACATCATAATCCCCTCAAAAATCATATAATCCCCCAAAAGCAATTAAAAAATATAAAACCCCACCAAAAGATGATAAAATACACCCCATCACTCATTTACTAACCCTCACCCACTCACATTTAATTATGTCCATCCCACCTACCCATTTTCATGCCTAATGCACTATGGACCCTTATCATTCCACCCATTTATTCACATTACACTCATACATGTCACATTATTCTATGCACTCAAAAAATATAAAACACCACTCACACCCATCAATTCATCCTCTTAGCCCCCTGAATCTTTGTGCACTTGAGCCCATACTTGAGTTTTTACATCTTTGCTAACATATTTCAGTATTGTGGGTCTTGAAGAGGTGAAAGCGGATTAAAAAGGACAGGTGCAACTTGTTGCGTCACTATTTTAGTGAAATTTCAACACATTTGTGAGTTGCAATTGCGATTGGCTTGCAATCTTTGTGTGATTTTCAGTGAATCACAATTGTGATTAGCCTACGATTGAGTCAGGTATACTTTCCATTTGTATTCATTATTTTTCATTTTTATTTCAATAAAATGTATTTTATCTCCTTAAATGGTTAGGGATTTGACCGAGGCAGGTCCCCTAACCACCAAAAACTACTAACATTTCTCCAAGTGTTTTCTTGTGTTGGTTTTGATTCTGATCAAGAAGTTTTCTACTCATTTTATTCATTGAAGAACCCATGATTGTCCCTCACTTTTTCAATGGAAGCGTAAGCCCATTATTTTTAGTAGCATTGATTTGGATATTTCATATCGACTAATACATCTTGCAAGTGATACAAATCTAGGCATACATTTTGGTGACCACAGTGGGAACATTTTGGTTGTGGGTAAATTATTTTGTGTTTTGAATCGAATATTGTTTTGTTTAAGGTTTGTTAGTCGTTCACATTTTTTTCCTAATGTTTCTATTACATATCTAATGCTTGGTTTTGTAAATTTGTTAAAAAACCAAAAATTGGTTGTAACTGCAATTGTGTTGCGATTTTTTTTCTTTACCAAAATATACTAAAAATCTGGTTGTAGGATGGTCGCAAGTGCGATTGTTTTGTAAATTTTTTCTACAACGAAAAGAAAAAAACACTAGGTTTGATTCTTAAGGGAAAGAATTGGGAATGCTTTTACACAATAAATAAGGACACTTTGAATAAGGGTAATACCCAATTGCGTAGGCTATGGAAAGTAATTGATGCATAAGCCCTAAAATTCATATAACATGTGCAGTACCACAGTCAACCCCAAAGTAGATGGCACATTGAGAGGGCTCGCTAGCTTGAAAAGGGTCAACTTATGCACGATAGTGGAGAGTGCTTCAAATAAGGAAATAAATTTTCGTGTAGAGTGGAAAAATATATAATCCTTGGAAGGATGGTGTAGAGGTGTCTAAATGGAATGAATGTTGGGATTTATAAGCAAATGTTCTTACAAGGGAGCGTGTTAATGCAAGGGTGATTAGTGAGAAGGTAAGGAGTCTTTTAATTGAGTTTGGAGAGGAGGTGTAGAAGGAATGGGATAATAATAAAATACTAGTGGATGATATGTTGGACATGCGAGTGTAGTGGCAGAGTAGGTGGTAAAGGAACAAAGGAATCATGTGAGTGTAGTGACATGATGGATATGTAAGTGTGACAATAATATTTATAAAAGGTGAAAATCATTGGAGAGCTCACTATTAAAAGGTAATCACTATCAAAACATGTGAATTCACAATTGTGATGTATTAGGTGAGACGGGGGAATGTAAGAGCATTGAGTGCAAACACAAATCTAGATTGGGTTTTGTAGAATAGAAGAAGAGGATAGGGGTATAATAAGAAATATGTGTTGAATTGAGTGGTGAATCAAGAAGAGACAAGTTGAAACAACAACTGAGTAAGGAGATAAGGATCTCAACGAATATCATTAAGGAGAGAAATGTCACATGCGCAACTATGGGAGGTTCCATAAAGGTAGCGCGAAAGAGTAAGGAATCAAATATAAACCTACATGTGATGGGGTAGGGAGTGTGAAATGTGTGCATGGGGTGAAAGAGGCTCGGTTTGTGCCTTGAGGACTAATTCACACTAATGATTGGAGTGATAGTTATGTGGATGTTTTTATGATGAGGGCGGGGAGCTAAGAAGAGGTGGATATGATATCTTACGAGGCAGACCAAGTAACTCTCACTTGCAACTTGAGTGATGGCACAAGGATCTCATCAGATTATATTAATTAGGAATTTCTAGTTTATGGGTCACGCTAGAAACGTATTACAAAAGAGGGAAAAATCTAGCCACCCTTTTCACTTATTTTTAACAACATACTCCTTCACACACTTATTTCCTTCCACTTTAAGCCGCTTCACAAATACCGCATGCATTCAAGGTCTTGGGTTACAAGTTTTCATCTTTTCTCATGCTCTTCTACCTTCTGACTTATTATATCTCCTATATACCACATTCCTTAACATAGATGAGTTGTTAAAACAACTCCTAACCCAGTCCAAATATTAAATCTATGGTTATGATAACTATGAAAACAATATAGTTATATTAATACTCACATAATATTCTAATGTACACACTAATATTTCTAATGTACCAAAAGTTATCTTCCTAAGGAAATTGGGTTATTTTTACAAATCCATCCAATGCCACACACTAAGACTTCTAAACTTACATAATTCAAATGTAAAATCCTAAAGGACCCAATATAGAACTTGCCAGACATTCTGAAACTTGTTTATGTAAACATTCAAATATAAATGATTTATGGTTTTGAATGACCTTGTAGTGTTCTGGAAATCTAAACAGTGTTATGTGCCTTCAGTAGTACTTTGTGGCTTCTAAAACAAGTTCACAATATTTTGCGGCTTGGGTCAAACCATATATGCTTGAAGCACAACAAAACAAACTTGTGTGGCTTGAATAGGATTACAAAACTTGCACAAACAATTGTGCACTTACACAGTTGCACAACAAACTTGACATTACACACAGGTACTGCGTAATCTAAGGTGAAACATTGCGCAATGGACGTGTCCACTCCACATAATACAACACTATACTTATGCATCTCCAACAATGTACTTCTTCACTATGTAACCCGCCAATAACACAAAATGCAAACACAAACTAACTCCAATTGTTCATTTATTTTTGGTGATCCAGGATTGCATGTGAACCCAAATGTTTTCATGCACCAACTTACAATATGATCACTATAATAATATATTCATTTAATAATTTCAAGACTCATTTTGTTTTTATGCATTTTGTTGGTAACCGTAATTTTTCGATTTAAGGTATTGTTTTTAAATTGGTGCCATCATCATCATCTTTTGTGAATGAAAACATAAATATTGAGACTGCCAACAAAGGTTGGGCCAATTAAACCTCATCATAACAAAGTCGATTGGAGCTCTATTGGACATAATTACATGCTTAGATAAATCAATCACTCGATTGGTTCAATTGGGGCGATGAAGCTCTATCATAGAAAGTGCAATAATATAATGTGAGTTATTTCTCGATCGACCTAAATTGTATGCTAGATTGATCCAAAAACTTGATTGGTTTTGATTAGGGGTGTGAGTAGATCCAATTGAACCTCATCAGAGAAAATTTGACAAAACAAATACAAGAATGTAATAGGTGATGGTTAGATATTGACATGGAAAGGTGTCAAATATGTACAATTTATGCAAATATTCCTAGGATGGGTGTCTAACCAACTATAATAGTTCATATTGTACTTTTCATATTCAACTCCCATCACACACACTATCCTTTGGAAATTTTCCTAAATACTTTGATCATTTGAAAAATACTACCGCAAAACATATGTGGATCATGTTACAAGTGAAGCCTATTTTGATAGATGGGTCATCAAGTATTTTAAGTCTCACTTCTAATTATCTATTGATGTTGCTACTGGTAATTTTTCATAATCATATTAGCTGTTTACATCATTATTTATTTTATAAATTTTGATTTTGTGTTTTATTAAATATTTATCTATTTCATGTCTCCTTAGGGGCCATTTACAGTTTTCCCAAATCCTTCAAAAAGATGAATTCCCCTTAAGGATTGAAGTAACCCATTTCTGGAAGCTATGGTTCAATTTTTTTAGGCTAGAACTATATTATAGCGGTCGATATATGGATATCTCATACTGGCGCATTTACTTATATCGTTTGGATCCACCTTAGTGAACAAAAATATGATTGGTGTGCTTTCCTATCCTCTAGGATAATAAATGACATGAGTAACATTCATTTGGATAAAACTCCTTTTATTAATTCTACAAATTCTATTCTTTCATTATATTATGAATATCTATATAATTTACGCAACAACCTTCTCTACCAAACTCCACATAAATCTAACAAATATTAATTTTAAAAATGAACATCAGGAGGTGAGTCCCAAATGTGAGATTATTTGTTTCTTAAAAATTGACATTAGTACTTACTTCATATTTTATATATTATATTTGATATTAATAGTTTGTTCACTATTGAATTCTAACAGTGAAATATGTTGTAGTTGCATCCTAAATAGAGGCTACTATAAGATGATGTTTCCAACCATATTCCAAAGATTCAATTACTATTTTGGAGGATTAGGAGACTAAGTAAACCACTCAAAAATTAAACAATTCTCAAGTGAAACGGATGAGGAATTCCTTAACTCCACATCCAATTGACACGTACAACATGCCATTGATCTCAAGTATTTATTATTTATATATTTAAATATTTTTTAAAGATATATAATCTCATAGAAATAACAATTAAAAATTTATAACTTGTTTAGATTCATTTTCCATAGAAACCTCTAGTAGCAGAGGTTTATATCGTTGTACTAGTGCTAGTCCAACAAGAATTGAGTATAAATTTAAAGAGACACAAGATCAAGATATATCTTCGTTACCTTAGAGTATGTATCTCATTTAAGTTTTGATTTTAATTTATTTTTAGTTTGTTATATTTTTTAAATGAAGACACTAATAAATTTAAATTTTTAATGGTTCAATTACGTTTAGATCAAAATTACTAGTACCACTACCATTCTTTACACTCTACTCCTCAACAATAACCAAACAACTACAACAGGTCCCATCTATATCTCAACTACAATCTACACAAATAAGTAGTTTTTTTAATCATAAATGATATATAATTTTCTATTATTCCATTTTTATTATCATTTTCATTTAAATTTTATCATGTTATTTACAATTGATTATTGTAGTGCCTCCTCTGCCTCCAAATACATCTTCTACATTGAGAAGAAGGATTCTACCATGCTACCACCACAACAAAATTTTCAGGACAGATACAGTTTAGAAACATATTTTATTTCATTCTCCATCTTTATGTTAGTGTACCCCAAATTTTATAGCTAAGTTTCCAAAATTTTCATTGGGCAATGTTCCAAGTGCATGGGGTGTTTCTATATTGAATGAAATTGATTTGGATGAGGAATATCTTGGGATTGAAAGTGAGGTTTCAAGCCCATGGAACTTTCAATCCGCAAGATATGATTCATGGGATAAAGAAACCTTCTCCAACAAGAGAACAAAGATCAAACACACCTTCTCCAGGAGAAATTGCCTTAACAGATGATGAAAAAACAAGTTTTTCACTTGAAAGTCTTTTGGCTGACAATTGTCTAGCCACTGTTAATGATATTTTAACAAAGGATATTGAACAATTAAAATTGTGAGAGTTTAGGGATAAAATTTTGATAAAAGAAATAAATTCCTGATTTAACAACCACTCACAAAGACATTTATTGTATTCTTCAGTTCAAACAAACCATCAAAGCTTGATATTTTGTTGAATTAGGTTGTATCTGGTACTGTGTCTTTTACAAATGTTTACAATGATGATGTGTTAGATATAATGTTGAATAAAATTGAGAATTTAAATGCAGAAGCACAAGCCTATCATAATATGTGGTCAAGAGACAAGGACCTTGTAGATATTACGAATGCGGAAAGGGATAAAAAATTGGTAAGTTTTAATAAATTTTCAAATATGATTTACAAATTTTTAAAAATCATTAATTATTTTTCTATTTTAAAAATGTAGTCGAAGTACCAAATTTGAAGAATGAGGCAAAGAGTGTTTGATGTGCATTTAAAAAGTGCAAGGAAAAGTTTAATTGCAACAGTTGATTTGAAGCAAAAAACTTGTTACTTTAAACAAGCAAAATAATACCTTAAGAAGGATCATAAAGGAGCATGGAATGGATTGTGAAATATTATTAAAGAAGAAAATAGAAGAGGATCGAACGTTACTGTTTGTCGGTGATGTAGTAAATCTTGAACGTGAAATACTTTTGAATATCAATGCAGTCGCGAAGGATCTTGTTTAGTCAAGTGTTTTAAAAGAAGGTTTTGGTGTAGAGGAGACAATAACACAAACGAAAGACTTTATTTCTTAAGGATGAAGCTACATTATTAAATTGTATAATTTGACATTTGAAAATCTGGGTATAAAATAGTTTAATATGCAGACTATAAATATATGTATTTTTCTAGTCATTTTAATCTTCTTCATTATATGAAAATATTGATAGTTTCAGTCTATGTTGTGTTATACTTGTATTATATTCACACGTAAGTTCTCCAAATAAAATCATAATGTGATTAGAATATTCAAATTAAATTTGATATTACATAATACATTATTAGATTATTATCATTTTCAAACACTTTCTGTCAAATGAAGTTGGATTTATTTTTTAATGCAATAATATGCTTGGATATTATTCTGATTTAAAAGACAATAGAAAAAATAAGTATCAGATTTCTCGATTAAAAAAAATAAACAACAATTTATAACACTTAAAATATTATTCAATAAAGAACATGCATATATAAAAATAACAAGTTACATACTTATAATATGATATGAAATTTGACTTCTAGAAATATTATGTCTATACATACATCTTTAGTAAATATCAGGTAGCTCAAACAATTCTTGACTATTTAGGTCTTCAAAACTCAAATTGTTATTTAATCTTTTTGTTGTTATTTTCAATCAGTTTCAATGTTTATGTCTTCTTTGTTGCTCGTAGCCCCTGTATTAGAATTATAGACCCCTCTCCTTTCTGCAAGAGAATTTCCATAATTTCCATTACTCTTTCATAAGGAAATGTTTCCACATCATATCATGAAACATACAATCTCAAACAAGTATCTAAGATTTTTATCCAGTAATGTTTCAATATTTTTATTTAACAAATGTTAATGTGCTAGAAAATATTTCATCTTCAAACTATCCCAATATCATTTTTTGACACCATTCATATGATCAAAAATATTCACTAATGCTTTCATGTAGGATACTACTAGGATATAATTTTTCCATAGTCGTGTAATTGCACCATTATCTATTGGTTCACTTTGTAAGTCATATTGTTTGACCATGTTGTGATGTCAAAATGGGTTGATTGGCATGAATGTAATTCCTTTTGAAGATAACCCTTAATTTGAACTATGTTACATTCAACTGGTTATTCAAAATTTTTAAAGAGAGAACCCATGTGTCTTTTATATAAATAAATTATAGCTTTCTTACATGCTACATGATTCCAAAATATAGGATTAACCACTCCCATGGCCTCAAGATTATCATCCCTTTTAAAGTCATTCTCTAATCTCACTCGATAAACATTATAATATTTTCTTCAATTTGATTCTTTTTTGAGATATAAGACCTTTGTATAAATTAGGTGTTACATGCACTTATTCAATGTATATTCCAATAATATCCACTCTTTTTTAGAAAGTGTGCATTGGAATCCCATTACCATTTAGAAGGATACAAATGATGACCACTTATATTGAATCTAAAATATAATTTACGATCCTTTAAATTTTTTATAGTTTTCCAAATATTGGATAGATGTCCTTGAAAACATTCATTAGAGTTATATAACAACATATATTGTTTGACATACCAGTTCTGTCAATCTAATGAAGTCGACTATATAGATGGATCTTTTTTGAGCATGTTTTGTTAAGGAATTGATTTCATTTAGAAAATTGGGTAGAATCCCGCAAAGTGTAAACAATGTTTCCAAATTTGTCAAGCAGTAAAGCAAATATTTTGACCTTATCAACATATATATGACATTTAAACATGAAACCAAATAATGATGGATATTCATAAAAAATTATGTGTGCAGGATCATACATGGAAATCCATCTTGTATCAACATCTTTAAGAAGTTTTTTTACCATTTGTCACTTTAATTACAAATTTCTAAAACTCTAGAAATATTTTTAGATTGTTCGACACATACACATGCAATTCACGGATAAGCTCATCAACTTTTGTGACGTTTTCAAATGTGCTATCTTGTATGCAAGATTCATTCTATGAGCCATGCAATGAATTGGAATCATGTAAGGCACAACTGATGTTTGTAGGCGAACATAGACTAGTTATATGACCCTGTGATGAGTTGCATAAATTGTTTTCATAACAATTCATATTTTGTATTTTGATAAGATTTTGTAGCCATGTCTATGTATTTCCAAGGAACATTGTTGAACATCACCATTACAACCATGAACATGTGGCATAATGACTAATTAATATAGTTATATCTAGTTGTATTTATTTTGTGATATTATGTGTGCATTTATTCTTGCTATCCCAATAAATTGTTTGGATGATTTTATATGTGTTGATTCTACTCTTGGTTGTAAGTAATTTGTCATATGCATCCAAGTAACCTATCCACATCAACTCATCCACAACAAAAGAACTTGTCCGCAACATAAGAAAATCATTCACAACAAAGAGCCCACATTTATGATCTTTTGAAAGATGGAGTTAGGGCACTCAAGTCCTTACATTAGAGAAGCAATTACAACAAGAACATGGAAAACTGGAAAAAAAATCAGTCTTTGATTTGGTTATTGATAAAGAACTGATTGTTAGATTAACACTTGTGTGTTCACGAAGAACTAATTAATTAGTTGAACTCCTGTTATATGTTTCAAACATGTGTTGAATCTTTCAATCGTTCTGTCAAATAATCCTTGTTGTATTCTTCTTCTTCTCCTCACGTGCTATAAATGATAAAGTATAAAGGAAAGGGCTGGTGTTTGGAAAAAGATAGTTCTAAGTAAGTTAGTGAGTTGCAGAGAATAAGTTAGAGAGTTAGATTTAGAATTAGAGAACATAGATCACTTTGATTTTTTGTTCCTAGATTTAATGTTTTCTGAAAATCAATAAAGATCTATATTTTGTCATTTAGTTCTTAGTTAGATAGTAAGGAAATGATTAACACCCAAGTCAGGGCCCACTTGAGGTCTGCTACATCCCTTGCATTGTTTTATTTCATGCATGTTTACTTAGGAGAAATATTCTTTTTGAATCTGCAACTTTGTTTTAACAATATCAATTGCACTAGTTAATTTTCTAGTTTGATTTGTACTTTACTTTCAGCATTGTTATGTGACAATTATTTCCTTTCCAACCTCTTAAATCACTATAACTGTGCATATAACATCGGAAATATTTCTAGTCTACGCTCCCTGCTTTGATAATTAAATGAATGTGATTCAATGTACAACATATTAATTGTTGCAAGTTGATTTCCACCACCACCCTGCATTACTGATGTACCGTCAACACCAACACATATAATTTTTGTAGCTATTGAATAATCATTCATCCCAATTATATCCTTCAAATTAGATATAGCCAATTTACAAAGATTTTTAGAATTGTAATTTTCCTTCATTTTATGAACTAGAAGATGAGGTTGCCTTGTGTGGTTCTCAAAAGTATAAACATGCATGCAAACCCAAGATGTGTCGTTCACATCTGCAACCTCATCAATGGAAAGGGAGATAAAAATTACATTCTTGACTTTCTCTTTCAAATCCTCATTTTCAATCATTATAATACATTTTTCCATTTCCCAAGCACTGCTTTATGACCAATGTGATTATGGAAGGTTACGAAACCCATTAAACTTAAAAAATTTCTTAAGTTTTGAAAAATCTGAAATAGGTATGCCCATTTTAAGAATGAATAATATAATTGAAAACTGTGTATTTTTCGCCTTAAGATTGTCATTTAGAGATTTTCCAAAATTTACATTAATTGCTCCTCCTTTCTCCATAAGTTTTTGACAATGTTTGTGTTCATTGTCATACTCTACTGCATTTCTTATATGCATGCACTCTTTCACAATTTTCCATCTATGTGTCTTTATTATTTTTATATCATTTTCTTTGACTGTCATATATACTTTGGCACAATGCTTCTCAATTGTGTCTAAATTTAGTTGCATTTTTTTTTCTTTTCCTAATTTCTAACTACAAATTGTACATCTACATTCTTTTAGAGTATCATTACCATTTTATGGCTCTACAGGTTTAATGATTGTATATTTTGTTGCCTAGTCTATTTTAAAATATCTTCCAATTGTCCTGGTAGTTTTCTTCCTTCACACATATTTATTTTTCTAAAGAGTACTGTGAATATAGTATTCTACTTTAATATTTTCATTAGAACATTCATCTATTGGAGGCATTTAGTAGTGAGGATTGTCTTTCAGCTCTGTTATGTCATCATCAATTATATATTCATCTATTGATATGTTAAGTGTTTCTTTAGGGGATATGTTTTGGTTAATTGTTTCATGCCGATTACAATTAATAGTAGGGGTTTTTGTATTCAAACATGAAAAATGTTTGATTGTGACAAATATATAAACAATTTAAACTAAACTGACAAAAACTAAAGAAAAATTTAACGATAATATGTTACCTATGTTAATGTTTGCATTGGATACAAGTTAGGTCCTCATTTTTTTGGTTAGTTGAAATAAGTTAATATAGTACTTTTTCTTTTGAGTTGATTTACCTTGTTTTCATTATTCATAGAGTCCATTTTACCTATCCAAATGCAATTTTCAAATAGGTCAGTTTTTAAGAAGAATATTTAAAAAATTGTAAATGCCAAATGAAACATGTGTTTAAATATTAACATTGTGCCACTTTTTAACAGAGTACACACTGCTACCAGACGACAACATGCACAATGCTATTGGACGATAGTATAGTGTATGCTTTTCGCCAATAGTATTGTAAGTGCGGCTAGTCGGCAGCATTGTGTATGCTACCAACCGATAACATACATAATGCTACCAGACGGTAGCATTGTGCATGCTACCAGATGGTAGCATTGTGCATGCTTTCAAGAGACAATGCTGTGCATGCTACCAAGTGATAACATTGTGCATGATACCAGGTGGAAACATTGCGACGAGTAGCATGCAATACAAACCATAACAATTAAAAATACCTTAATGTAGGGTTGCAATATCCAGTCGATCTCAATATTTAAAGTAGAAAGGAATTGCGAGGAATATTTGATAGTCAGAATTTTCATGTGGAATTGTAAGTACGTAATTATTATATATATGAAGGCGAATTTGGAAAATTTCAGTTTCACGCTAAATGCAATTTGAATTAAAACAATTGGCTATTGGTGTAAATGATAGACAAACTGACCCCTAAAATTGACTTGTACCTATAAAATTTAGGCGATATGGTCCTAATTCCTACCCTAAATTTTTTGCCAAATGCAAATTTTAAAAACCGGAATATTCGTGAATTAATAGATATTCACCACTAAAATTTACCCTATAAATATCAATCAACCTATACACCTTGGATTGATCACTATAACCAATAAAAAAATATCTTGTACTTCTAGAGTTTGACTTACTCCTCTTTCTATCAGGGACCAAAGTATATGAAGTTGAACAAAAAATACAAAAAAATGATACCTTGGGTTTGGTTTTGGAACAAGTTTTTTTAGTTCTTGCAAAGCTTTGCAAGGTGTAGTGCCCCCATTTTTATAGCTTTAGTTATCTTTTGGTTCCTTTATTCATAGACATGTTTTGACTGAGACTCTGATATATTTTGGACATTATGCTATGTTATTTATCCTCATGGACATTATGGTATTTTGGGCGCGTAGCGCCAATTGGACTAGATTAGTATATTGATATATTCTTGATGATGTTGATGACACTAACAGAGTTACATGATAGTGAGATTTATTGGTTAGATGTTGATTTCTTGTAGTTGATTTGATTAATGATATAGTCTTCTGGATTTAATAATGGTAACTCATGCTAGCATAGGTGTATGTTGTTGTAATTATATCTGTGGATGACTCAAGGTGGACTATGTGTATAATTATATGCATTGCACTATCAATTGTGTAATGATGTTATGATATTATAGGTTTGATTAATTTTGTGATGAGTAGATGATGTTATTGTATTAGACAGATGCGGTTAATGTGTGCAATGAGTGTGCAGGTGACAGGTTATAGGAGAATGTGGGTTTCAGGGTGGCTATGCAATTGTGCACAAGCGACTCACGGGCTGATTCCTAACCATGCTAAATGTTTGAGGCCTTAGAGTAGGTGTATTAATTGGGCACCATGAGTGAACCCTCAATTGTAATGTATTTATGTTTTGAAAAATTAATTATGTTTAGGGTGTGTTTTATTTAAGTAAATTAGTTTAGGGGTTTAATGATCTCATTTTATTTTAGTGATGGTTTTGGGTAAGTGTGTGTGTATGTGTTGGTAGAAGGGTTTGGGGTCACATGTGAACCTTGGGTGGACCCCACACCCTCTACACTTGTGCTCAAGTATGCCAAACCTGAAATTGGGCTATTTTAGGCATTTTTAGTGATCCCTTTGTAGTTTGGAAGTTCACTTAGCATGAAAATGGGCCCTTGGACCCTACCTAATAGGTAGGGGGCTTATTTCCAAGACTTGGAGGGAGTTTCCCTCTCATTTTTCCCTCCTTAGTCACCATCCATGTAAGGTGGTTGGTTTGTGTGTATTTTTTAAAGTTGCTCCACTTTGTTTTATTTACATTTTTAGCATTTTGGGTGATAAGGGCTAAAAGGTGAGTTTACTTTTACTTATGTGGTTTTTGAGAATCTTTGACTTGAGGGAGGAGAGGGATGACACATGTCATTTTCTTATTGGTGAGGAAACTTTTGGGTTCCTCTTAATAGTCTTCCTAATGGTGAAGGAAGGGGACTTTTTCCTCATTTTTTTTGGACTTGGAGAATTTTTGGGGAGCTTGAGGATTGCTTGGATCAAGTGGAAAAGCTTAGAGTCTTGGAAGCTTGTAGAGGTAGGATTCTTAATCCCTCATTCCTTATTGCTTGTATTGATAGCTATGTATTTGTCAATAAAATAAAGTGTGTGAAATTTTATGTTGTAAAGCTTGTATGAAGAATGTAGTCTTGGTTGTTTTTTTGTTGTTTTTGTTTTACTCTCCACCATCATTTGGCTTGATGGTTTTTTTAAAATCTAGGGGAAGAGAGAGGGATTTCCCTCTCAAATCTCATGTCTTGTTGGTCAAGCCATAAAGGTTCCTTCTCATCCCCTTATATGGTTTGAGGTGGGAGAAATGTTCATATGGTTTGAACCTTTCCCCATTCTTGGAGAGGAAACCCACTAGGTTTGAAAATCCTCCCAAGAAGGATTTCATTGACATAAAAGAGAAATAAGGAGGATGAATGTTGGGAGAAATAAGGAGGTTATAAAATATGTATTTGGTGTATCCTATGGTTGGACACCTTTGTTTTTGGGCATCCTATTTCTCCTCTTCCCCCCTTTTTGTGAGGATGAACTTGTTTCTCCTCATATTGTTGTCTCACCATGTGTATTATGTCTAAGTGTTTAAATATTTATATGTACTCTTGTTGTGTTTATCCCCTTTATACTTGTGCACATTGTGGAAGGTAGTTCCTCTCTCCCATGGGCTTGGGGGAGGCTAGCATGACTTCCAACCATGGAAAGACATGTGATGATGCCTATTGGTTGGGTGGTAAACAAACCATGTTCTCTTGGAGTTGGATTCTTGTAAGAGTATTGGAGTTTGGAGCTCAAGTTGGAGATAGTTGGAGTTTCCTAGTCATCTTGGTTTTCATTGTATCTTTATGAATGTGACTATGTGAATCCTTCCCTTATAAAACACCTACTTTGTATGTGATGTTATTTGTAAACTTAAGCCATATTGCTTGAGAAATTTTCCTTAAATATTGCAAGGATCTTGTAAAAAGGTTCTCTTGAATAGCTATGTAATTGAGCATATTTTTTTACAAATGTGAACCTTTTCCCTTGGAAAAGTAAACTTGTAAAATAGATATGAAAATCTCTTCATAAGAATTGTTGCAACTCCATTTTGGAATGAAAGTTGTTTATTGGAAACATTGAATTACAAAGGAAATAATGTGAAGTTACTAGCATTAAAAGAAAACTAGTTTTTATCCCTTGTTGGAATCCCTCTCTTGTAGAAATCTGCAATAGTTATCTAGTTATGCATTACATGTCAAATCTGAAATATTTAGTGTGCTTACTTTTAAAATGGAGAATTTTTTTTTTAATGGCACTACACAAGGACTCTAATTTAAAATATATATCACCGCGTTTACTTCTCCACATTATTTAAATAAAACACCTCTACTATGCATCATGCATCAAGCCATCTCCATGATAGTTCTATTCTATATCTCAACCACCCCATCCTGTTGTGGGGTATACGAGGTTGTCGATTAATTATGAATTCCTTATTTACCACAGTAATATGTGATCTAATTGGAAGTGAATTCCCCCCATTAGTGGATCTCAAGGTCTTAATCTATTTATTGTCCTAGTTTTCCACTAATGCCCTGAACTTTTCAAAAATGGAAAAATATTCACACTATTTTTTAAGAAGTAGGCCCACATCCTTCTAGAATAATCACCCGTGAGCAAAAAAAGTAACTTGCACTAAGAACAATTGGATACTTCCATGATAGCTCACAAATATATGCATGAATAAGATCTAAAATCCCCTTGGCATGCCAACCACCTTCATTTGACAATGAATTCATCTTCTGTGTTCTAACCAAACACCTTACACAGATATCTTGTTTCTCTTGGATAGTAGGAAAACTAAGGACCATGTTGGATTTACTAAGTTTATTGAGAAACTAAAGGTTGAAATGTCTATATTTCTCATGCCACAAAACACTAGTATCATCCTACAAAACCAAGGCATGTAAGTTGGCGTGGTAGGGTCAACCAACCTATACAAGCCTCCTTTGCTCAATACTCATGGTATCAAATTTGTTTTGTTTTACATTAGCTACAATGCATTTATTTCCAGAGAAGTTTAGAGAAATGTCGGGGTTTTCCATTTGTTGACTTATATAAACAATATTCTTATTCATGTTACGAACATATCTAAAATTTATAGCTATTGTTGGCAATAATTTATGTTGCTTTGATTTATTTGGTCTCTTCACGGACTCGCCTGCATTATTCGACATAAAACTCAGAAATATAAAATATTAACATGATGATCTAACCTATGCTTTAGAGAGGGGAAGCTCCCTTGTATGATGGGTTTATGGGGTCTTGAATAATTTAAACCCATAAAGCACTTGAAATGGGAAAGCAAGGAAAGTGAGAGAAAAATAGAAGAGGGAGGAAGATAGTGGAAAAGAATGGAGAGAGGGAGCATGCAGGGACAATAAAATGTAGATCTCATTCCTACATGCTAGAAAGTATACTATAAAAGTAAAGAGATTGAATGTTAATACTTTGCATGAAAAGGAAAGAAATGAAAGATTCCATTTAACATAAGAATAAACATAACCACCAAGGATCTCAAGATAAAAATTTCTTTAAGCATCCCTGTATTTATTCTTGAAAAGGAACACAAAGTTTTCTTGTTATCTTCTCTTCAACAAATTCTTCACAATGGATGATCTCCTAGATATTTTTAGACTCATTGTCTTGAACCTCCATAAAAAACATCTAGACGCAAATTTATATTTACTCCAATTCCTAGAGACAATAGGACACAAATCTCCTCTAACCTCCGAGACCCTTACAAATGACCTCTAACTCCCTTTTATAACCCAACAATTGGTTAGAAGTAGTTAGGGTTTCATTCCATCGAATTAGGGCACTATTAAGTCACATTATAATATTATAATTTTATTTTAATAAATTAAATCCACTTTATTAAAATAGAATCATTTTATCACATAAGTGACCAAAATAAAATCACTTTATCACCTAAGTGACATAATTAAAAGTACTTATTACAATAATAAAGTGGGTACATGTGGACCCCACTAGAGTGACTTGGACATACACCTAGACACCAAAAATACACCAAGATCAACAACATGACACCTATGATTAGTTCCATATCCATTAGACCAAGAGTTCTCCTATCTCGATCATACATGAACTGAACTCGTTAACCACATCGAATTTGTAACACGTTTCACGATCTTTCGCTCTATGAAAGATATAGGTTTGCAAATTGGTCAATTGTTATGGATGCACATTTTATTATTTACTTGGTTTGAGATCATCTGAAATCACTCAGGTCTGTAACTTAAATAGATATTCAATCCTTCTTTTGTAGTTTTTGCTGTATGGGCTAGCTATTTTCATCCACATCTAAATGCATGATTGCACATTTCTCAATGCTTAGTATTTATATGTGTTAGTGAATTCATGATTTATCACATTGTCATGGTTTTTTACACCACCTTGGCTTATTAATAAGAAATATTTCCTTTAAGCTATTTGATCTCCCTGTTATGTTGTGTGTTAGAGTATGTTGTATATTTTACATACTGTATACCCATGAGTACTGTTAAAACCCATGACTTATGGGGAACTGTTATGGGATTTTTTGTTATCCTGTGGTTTTGGTACCCATTGTATTGTAAAAAATCCTTGATGGTTTCCTATTGATGTGCTTAAATGGATGGACATACAATAGGGTAGAGAAGAACTCAGAAGTACATTATTGTATTATAAATAGTTAAGTTAATGCATAAGAGAGATAAGTTACTGCACTGAGTTTTTTCACAAAAGGGTTTCCCAGAATAAATCATGTGTATGTCATTTTTGGATTCTTTTTATCTTGAATATTTTGTTAAGCATAACTTATCATTTATTTTTTTATCAGATCAAATTATCTTCATTTTTCTTGATTGGTAAGCAGATCATTCTTAGTGAAAATGATTTGCACCTATACTCCACTATTGAGCTTCTGAGGTTACCTTAGGTTATGATGCTGTTGGGATGTTTTTCATTGCTATGGTTCGGTTGCATCGTTAGTTCAATCTCTTCACGATATAAATGTCACTTTGTTACTATTCATTATCCATTTGTACAAAGTACAAAATCATTGCATTCCATGAAACCACATCCATTGTTATTTTCTGCCCAGTATCCAAAGAAGGTTGGCTCCTTCTATCTTAGCTCACTACAACTAACTAACCAACACTAAACCACATCTATCTAATCATATCCTATGTATTCTAAGGAACAAGGGTTGAGAGAGAGAGAAATGCTAAAAATAAGAAATGCACCAAACTAGAACATGGTTCCGTTATAGCTCCAAAGACACAAATATAAATTTACATATAAAATCCAAAAGAACGCGTACAAAACTATAGGGGAAATGAACAGAATAATACTGAAATCATGCAAGAGAATAGGAATATTCACATCAAATACTAATGAATTCAAAGGAAAGAAATCAAAATTGCATATATAATCAATACTTATCCATTTACAACTCCAAAAAAGAGGTGTGTGAAACTTGATATGTGCATTACAGAGGTCCATGATTAAAAGATTTGATCTCAAAAGGGAATATCTCTCTAACTTAATAGAAATGAAGACCATTTTATGTGCCTTCACACTTACTTAAATAGAAAACTTAGAGAGAGAAGAAGAAAAAACAGGTCACATTCATCAATGAATTAATGTAACCACCCCGCTACCACCAAAGACCATTTTCCATGCTAGGTATGGGCAATTGATATTGCTCCAATCACATACCATCATATCATAGGTGCATGAGGGTGGTACCATTAAAATTTCAATTCTAGTTGTTGGAGTGGCTCGGTGCCTGATCTAAGTTAGGCACAACTTCACTATGTCCCACAAATTTCTGTATTCTGCCATCTTTCTCTCATCTTCCATAGATTTATGTATTACTTGGAGGACCTTAGATGATATGAAGATTTATTCTTGATAACCACGTTGATCCGCAATCAACCTCTAACCCACACTTTTTTATCTCTTTCCGCAATCTCATCATTCTTCATTCCATGACTTATATCATATTCTGTGGAGTCTTTACCTTTCCATGACATTCACCTTATATTTTGGATTCTTCGTTCCACATATTTTCTTGTTTTGTGGACTTACTTTGTACCACACATTTTTTAAATTGCTTCATTCTACGAATTTATACCCCAAAAACTTCTTCCGCACTTTCCTTGCCACACTCCATGGTGTTGCATTGTCCTTTTAATTTTTTTCCACAACATATGTCCCCATGGTCATATTCCTTTATTGCATGTATTTTACAAACTCCATGGTACACTATATTTTCCCTTTCTATGGAACACTAAGTTTCTTCATTCCATGAACTTTCATTCTGAAGAATCCTAAGTCTAAATAGAATGGGTGTTATTTTGGACAACAATTTGGAAACTTTCAGGGGAAATATTCATGTTAGATGAGTTGATCGGTATCCTGACATATCCATTGTGTATGGATTCAACATATAACGCTAATTTTTTTCTTCTCTAACCCATGGAATTGTGAATGAAACCAATACTTATGTAACATAACACTTATTCAAAAGATCACCACAAAATATTGAGGATAGAAACACTCAATTTGTGATCACAATAGAATACCAGGATGGACCCTACAACAATAAGAAAGAAAGTGAAACACAAAAGAAAAAACTATTTAAAATATTTAATAGATAGATTTAATGAGAAGGTTTAAGATAAATCCCTTTGAATAAGATTTGAAGTGCCTCCCCATCAAGCTTTGAGAGCTCAAATGAAATCACTTTATTATAGGCTGATATGATGTACGATCCACTCTAAAGTGCATAAAATTCGGAGTACTACCCTGGTTTAGATTTATTTGCATCACATTTTAGAACCAGATCCCCTTTCTTAATATCTTACACCTTGGACTTTATATTAAACCACTTCTTTGTTGACCTTTGATGTTATTCTAACTTGATCATGAGAGATTGCCTTAATTAATCAAGCTCGAACAACTCTTCCATTCTAACCATTCTTTCATCTTTTCCTTACGATTCTAATTGATGTGCTAGCTCTAATAAAGTAAATTCAATAGATAAAGGGTGCCTGACCTCTCTACCATATACAAGGATAAAAGGAGAAGTGTCTATTGCTCTTTTAGGTGTGTTTCTGTTAGCCCAAAGAGAATTTTTGATCTTTGTATGCCACTACCTTTGATTCAAATATATTATTATCTTCATTATATTGACTAGGTTCTTATTGGTAGACTCAACTAGACCATTACCTTGCGATTAATAATTAGAAGAAATATTTAGGTAAATACCATATTTCAGGGCCCAATAAAAAATTTTTAACCCAAGAAGGCCCATAATTATCAGAAATGATAGTTCGGGGAACCTCAAACCTTATTGCAATATCCTACAAGAAATCAAGGATGGATGATTTAGTTGTTTCCTTACCAATAAAATCAAGTCCCCATTGAAAGAAAAGTTCATCTTCCTGGATTAGATGAAGTGGAAGGGCTGCCATATTCTTCTTGCCATTGAAAATATCACATTCCTTGCATTTACAAACCCATTGATGTGAATACACAAATAACGTGGGCCAAAAGTATCTTGTTTTTAAAATTTTAATTGTTGTAGCTCTTAGGGAGAAATAACTGTTAGTGCAAAATCACAGCACCCCTGGATGCAGATCAGGCTTCTAGGTTGATCACTCAGGCATCCAGTGTGATTGCACAACATGGAAACCTCTCTCCAAGCGTGGGACTTGTGAAACTGAGAGAGGAATCTCCAGAGAAGGCTGGTTCCTGCTCCTAAACTACCTGCCACAAGCTATTCCAGTGCAGGCAAGCTAATCTAATCCTAATCTAACAATGCCAAGAGAGAGAGAGAGAGAGAGAGAGAGAGAGAGAGAGAGAGAACAAAAGCCTACACTAAAATGGTGATACACCAGAGAAGGAGAATGTTGGACATCTATCAAAACTGCCATGGGACAAAGAGAGGTGAGCAATGGGAAGGATGGACCGATGCATCACAGGCCCAAGGATAGATTTCACACAGAAAATGTCCCAAAACTCCATGAACACAGCTCCAAACCTGCAATGAACATTCAAACATGCACAAATACCTGCAATTAAGAGAGGCAAGAAGAGAACAAGCAAAAACGAGCAAGGATGGACAGATGCATCACAAAATACGTTTTGTTGCTCCATAAGTTTGCACAGAACATCATTTCAATAGTAAAAGGCAAAAAAATGCCATTACAGAGCAAGGGAGGAGGTTCGAACTCCATTTTCAACCCTAGAGAAGAAAAGAAGGGAGGGCAGAGCAGAAAATATGAACAACCTTTTATATCTTTTAAAATGAGCCAAATCTGGCTTTATACAATGCATGGGTCGAGCCCAGGAGACAGAAAACATAGGAAAACGTGTAAGCAGCCCAACCATTGACCAAAACGCATTCTTCATTAAAATCGGTGGTTGAGACATCACTTCTGGCCATGCTGAAGAAGAATGCGACCCATGTGCATTAAAACTGGTTGTTGAAACGTCGCTTCTGGCCATGATCACGCGTCAGATCTGTTTCTCAATTTTCTCTCTTTAGACTGCACCAAAATTTGAGATTGATCCTAGAATCATGTATAGAATTTCATAAGCTTTCTGTTGATATAAAGAACGTGCAAATCCGAGCTCTGGATCGAAAGTTATGGAGGTCTGAAGTTTTAGGGCACAAAACAGGTGAAAACATGTTTTGAAATCTTTCCCGCGCTCTGCCACCTGGATGACACGTGGCACGCATTGATTGGTCGCGTGATTCTCTCTCCTCCACCTTTTAGGTGGGCTTTCTTTTGAAATTTCCTTGTGGACCCCTTAAACTTGGACACGTGGCATGCATTGATTGGCCGACAGGGGCGCGGGGCAGACCTTGGCTTTTAGCTTTTCGGCCAAAACTCATGCCAAATTCTCTAACTCCTTCCCGAGCTCCGCATTCCCTGTTCCATAGGACACATGTCCTCTTTTGATTGGCTCGGGCTGACCCCTCAAAATTTTCCCTTTGACCTTTGGACTCTTTCCCCTGCGACACGTGTCGTGATCTGGTTGGTTCTCGGCCCTTTCGGCTCCTTTGTGCCCTTCGCCCTTCGCATCTTTATGTCCCTGATGTCCCAAACTGCTTGGGCCAAAAAATTCCGATCCACCCGAAATGGGCTTCCTCGTCCCTCATTTGGCCGATGACACATGGCATTGTTTGATTGGATTTCGGCTCCTTCGGCGATCCGCGTCCCGCGCGTCCCTTTTGTCCCGGATGTCCCAGTACGAACTTTCTCTGTTTCAGGCGAACCGGCCGGTTCGCGTCATCACAGCCCAAATGTCCCAATTGCTTCCGGACTGTTTGTTCTCATTTCAGCTGATCCGGCCGGTTCACGTACTTCACGTACTCTTGTCCCGAACTGTCCCGCTCAGCAGTTAAATGACTTTCTTCCTCTTTCGGCCGGATCGGCTTCTCGCGCCCGCCGCGTACTTCTGTCCCAGATGTCCCTTTGCTTCACGGGCCGCCTGGAGGCTTTTCGGCCGATCCGCGCCTAGATGTCCCAAATGTCCAGACTGCCCCTAGGACTAGGACTTAGTCATTTTTTATGATTTTTCCTGGATCAATCTACATGCTTGGAACTGCAAAACTCTGATGCATGTTATCGAAATTTACCCTTGGGGGGTGAAATTTTGACAACAGTTTGGCGACTCAGTGGGGTCATCTACCTGCTAGATGAATGATCAGTAGCCTGAAGCAATCCATTGGGCATGGAGTCATAAGCAAGCCTGAAAACTGATCTGAACTTTGAAAACTTCCCTCTGAGCCACTTGAAACCCACCGGACATGGAGTTGTTCTCACCAAAATGCCACTGAAACGAACTATGCAAGAGCAAAACCAGCACAACAAAAACTATGTACAGAATTCAAAATCATACATGCTCCAAAATGAAACATGCAGAGTGTGCACAAGCACTTCTTCTGCTGAAAGCAAACCTACCTACTCTACTCTAACTGGAAGCAAAGGCAAGCTAAACAAACCCTGCAATTGGTTGTGAGAAATAGCTTCCTTTTCTCAAAAGTGGCGGCCATGCAATTGATTTGGAGCTGATCATGGCTGTTAGGATGAGTGGAAAATCAACAAGAAGCTGGTATTCCACCCAAATCATCAAGGTATCAGCTGAAGGCAAATTCAATACCTCTTTTAGTTGCTCTGCATTTAGATTGAAGAGGCATGACAGCTGGTCCTTGGTACTTTGTAGCTCACCCTCATGCTCAGAAGCAAGCATGACTGGTTGTGACTTCTCCTTTGGCTCCAATGAAGCCAAATACCTGATTGGGCAAGGTCTGATCCTTTTGAGTATGCCCATTGCCTGATTTTCAACTCCAAGAATGGAGTCTTCTTGTAGACCCTCCTGAATGGATGGTGTGGAAGAAATGGTGAAAGTTCCTTTGCCCTTTCTCTTCCTCCAATGAAGAACATGAAAGATTAAAATCTTCCAATCTTGATTCCGAAGAGCTGTTATAAGATGCAGGCTGTGCTGCAAATGAATGTTCTCCTTCAGGACAGCAGACTCTTGTATTTGGAATGTGGATGATGAAAGAGAGAATGGTGGAAACTCAACCGGCTCTTCTCCATCAAAACAGTCTTCCAAATCTGACAGATAAACTGCCTCATGACTGTCCTGCTGCAAATGTTCAACTTCCTCCATGGTGTCTTCTTGATCTGTAACTTGACCACCATGGTTTCTTTCTCCCTTCAACATTGAGTTTGAGAGGTCAAACCCCTCTTCAGCACTGGAACTTGAGAGAGGTGAAGTAGAAAGAAGAACTGAAGGTTCTCCTGTAGCCTGCTTTGTGCTCAGAGCTCTTGGATCTGCACTTTTCTCCCCCACAGCTGGAATGTGCTCCTCTTCTTTTGGATTTGGAGCAGCTTCTCCTTCCTCCAATGTTTGAAGACAATCTTGCTCTTGATTGAACTCTTCCTCCAGCATGAAGTTTGTCAAGTCAAACTCTTCAATCTGCTGCTCTAGAGGACAAGTTGGGACTGCAAGATCTTCTTCTTCTGCTGCAACAAAATCAGTCCTAACCACCACCTATTCTCCAACCCTAGCCTCTTCTGTAGGTTTAACCATCAAGGGGATCTTTGTCATCCCAAATTTGGCAGCCAAACTTACTAAGCTCTTAATCATTTCTTTTTTTTTTGGCTCTTCCTCTTGCTGTCCTTGATGACTGAATTTTGCAATTTCTTCTTCCCCACATGGAATTGGGAATGCAAGAGGAGGGATGGGTTGTAACTCAACTGATTTGACAATTTTTTGTGGTGGTAAAGGAGATGAAATCTCTTGTTTCTTTAGAGGAGGGGGGATTTCTTTTAGCTCTTGTGGAGAGGATGACTGTTTGGAAGGAAAAAGGAAAGAAGAATTGAGGTGTGGTGGAAGACTGAGAGGTGGAGACATGGGATCAACATTTGGGACAACAGATGGAGAGTTTAAAATTTGCAAGTCCAAATGAGATGATGCTGCTTGAGTAATGGGAAGAGAAAAACCAGATGATGGTGTAGAACTTACCCATTGACAAGGTTGTTCAACACCGAATGTATAGGCCTCTATTTCTGCTGTCCATTGTGCAAGTTGGGGCAACATCTTTATCATGAAGTCCAGCTTCTCTTGAGGGCTGAAGTGTCTTGGAAAAGGGCCTCCCCATGGACAAGGAGTCCTGTAACCAATTCTGAAAGCTCTCATCTGAGCTGTTGCTCTGGACTGCACCATCTTTGCCTCCATCTTTTGGATTTTCTCCAACAGACCAGCATCTTGGATCTGATGGTCTTCATTGTATGCATACTCTTGCTCTTGGAAGGCTCCATAGCCAAACTGACTTTGGCACTGCTGCTCATATGGGTATGCATACTGATCTTGAATCTGCTCAAAATGTTGATTTGGAGGATTTGTAAAACATGTTGGAGGTGGAATATACTGCTGTTGTTGATGTGAATTCCATGATGGAAATGAAGTCATGATTGCACAACCTCATGGAATGGGAAAGAATGAAAGAGATGGAAAGAAGGATGAATGGGAATGGATGGAAAATGGGGTCTGTAACTTCAGAAATGGGTTGTTGATCAGATGGAGTCGCCAGATGTGTTTGCAAGTGCCTCCAAAGGCTGAAATCTTCACAGGAACACACCAACCTGCAACCTCTAAGGTCCCACCGAGCATGATGAAGCTTGGAAGACTGAAAGATGAAACTCTAAGGTCCCACCGGGCGTGCCAAAACTGTTAGTGCAAAATCACAGCACCCCTGGATGCAGATCAGGCTTCTAGGTTGATCACTCAGGCATCCAGTGTGATTGCACAACATGGAAACCTCTCTCCAAGCGTGGGACTTGTGAAACTGAGAGAGGAATCTCCAGAGAAGGCTGGTTCCTGCTCCTAAACTACCTGCCACAAGCTATTCCAGTGCAGGCAAGCTAATCTAATCCTAATCTAACAATGCCAAGGAGACAGAGAGAGAGAGAGAGAGAGAGGAAAAGAACAAAAGCCTACACTAAAACGGTGATACACCAGAGAAGGAGAATGTTGGACATCTATCAAAACTGCCATGGGACAAAGAGAGGTGAGCAATGGGAAGGATGGACAGATGCATCACAGGCCCAAGGATAGATTTCACACAGAAAATGTCCCAAAACTCCATGAACACAGCTCCAAACTTGCAATGAACATTCAAACATGCACAAATACCTGCAATGAAGAGAGGCAAGAAGAGAACAAGCAAAAACGAGCAAGGATGGACAGATGCATCACAAAACACGTTTTGTTGCTCCAGAAGTTTGCACAGAACATCATTTCAATAGTAAAAGGCAAAAAACGCCATTACAAAGCAAGGGAGGAGGTTCGAACTCCATTTTCAACCCTAGAGAAGAAAAGAAGGGAGGGTAGAGCAGAAAATATGAACAACCTTTTATATCTTTTAAAATGAGCCAAATCTGGCTTTATACAATGCATGGGTCGAGCCCAGGAGACAGAAAACATAGGAAAACGTGTAAGCGGCCCAACCATTGACCAAAACATGCATTCTTCATTAAAATTGGTGGTTGAGACATCACTTCTGGCCATGCTGAAGAAGAATGCGACCCATGTGCATTAAAACTGGTTGTTGAAACGTCGCTTCTGGCCATGATCACGCGTCAGAGCCGTTTCTCAATTTTCTCTCTCCAGACTACACCAAAATTCGAGATTGATCCCAGAATCATGTAGATAATTTCATAAGCTTTCTGTTGATATAAAGAACGTGCAAATCCGAGCTCTGGATCGAAAGTTATGGAGGTCTGAAGTTTTAGGGCACAAAACAGGCGAAAACATGTTTTGAAATCTTTCCCGCGCTCTGCCACCTGGATGACACGTGGCACGCATTGATTGGTCGCGTGATTCTCTCTCCTCTGCCTTTCGGTGGGCTTTCTTTTGAAATTTCCTTGTGGACCCCTTAAACTTGGACACGTGGCATGCATTGATTGGCCGACAGGGGCGCGGGGCAGACCTTGGCTTTTAGCTTTTCGGCCAAAACTCATGCCAAATTCTCTAACTCCTTCCCGAGCTCCGCATTCCCTGTTCCATAGGACACGTGTCCTCTTTTGATTGGCTCGGGCTGACCCCTCAAAATTTTCCCTTTGACCTTTGGACTCTTTCCCCTGCGACACGTGTCGTGATCTGGTTGGTTCTCGGCCCTTTCGGCTCCTTCGCGCCCTTCGCGTCTTTATGTCCCGGATGTCCCAAACTGCTTGGGCCAAAAACTTCCGATCCACCCGAAATGGGCTTCCTCGTCCCTCATTTGGCCGATGACACGTGGCGTTGTTTGATTGGCTTTCGGCTCCTTCGGCGATCCGCGTCCGCCGCGTCCCTTCGTCCCAGATGTCCCAGTATGAACTTTCTCTGTTTCGGGCGAACCGGCCGGTTCGCGTCATCACGGCCCAAATGTCCCAATTGCTTCTGGACTGTTTGTTCTCATTTCGGCCGATCCGGCCGGTTCGCGTACTTCGCGTACTCTTGTCCCGAACTGTCCCGCTCAGCAGTTAAACGACTTTCTTCCTCTTTCGGCCGGATCGGCTTCTCGCGCCCGCCGCGTACTTCTGTCCCAGATGTCCCTTTGCTTCACGGGCCGCCTGGAGGCTTTTTGGCCGATCCGCGCCTAGATGTCCCAAATGTCCCGACTACCCCTAGGACTAGGACTTAGTCATTTTTTATGATTTTTCCTGGATCAATCTACATGCTTGGAACTGCAAAACTCTGATGCATGTTATCGAAATTTACCCTGGGGGGTGAAATTTTGACAACAATAACCACTTGAGAAACCATTACGGAATTCTACCAAAACCTTGTTCAATTGTTCTCATTCAATGTACCTTAGTAACACTCCATCCATATTCTTTTTGAAAAGAACTCCTATCAATTCCTAAGGAGTATATTACTACCTCAAATTATGCCTTATGGATATATTCAAACCATAAGGATATATTCAAACCATGTTGTTTATCCAATTACTATCATTAGGTGGACTTGTTATGGATTTTCCTTGTTCTTCCTCCAAGACATAATATACTTATTGATCATTTTCAACATCAAAAGATAGTTGTTCACAAAATCTCATGCCTTTAACTAGATTTTTGGCCTTGATAGTTACATGACACTCCATGATTTTTGTCACCCATCCAACTCTCTTTTCACTAATTTCAGCTCCCATATTTAAGTATCTCACACTAGGATGTGAGACCAATACCTTGATGTGGTTTGTTGCGAGAATAAATTTTAATTTCTTAAGAGCTCTCATGATGGAAGAAACACATTTTTCCAATTGTTTATACCTAAACTCATAATCCTTCAACGTTTGACTGAAGAAAACCACAAGTTTTTCAGAACGTTCATCATTTTGTTGAGCTAACAACGCAACAATACTCGCTTTATCCCCATAGGCATATAAAATGAATTCATTAGAATAGTTTTGGTTGATGAGGGTGGGTGCTTGAACAATTGGCTCCTTGATCTTGATAAATATTTCATTTCCTTCTTTGGTCCACTTAAAAGCCACATCCTTCTTGAGCATTAAGGTGATGGGATTGAAAAGTCATGCAAAGTTAGGAATGAAATTCCTAACAAAATTACTCTTAGGAAAGGAAAGATTGTTGTGCCTTCTTGTGAGCTAGTAATGAGAGAGAAAAAATGATTGAGATCCTTTATAGGTTGATAGAAATACCTTCCTTTGAGACCACACAACCCAAAAATTTTCCCTGCTAAACTAAAAAGATGTGGGTAAGTGCACCAAGTTGGGGGACAATTAAGTGGACATCAAATCCTGAATTTTACATTAAAAACAACAAAACATCAAATTTAGTCTTCCCGCGGACTTGAACCATGCTGAAAAGTAAAAACTATGTCATAAAAATGGTACCATTGCGTAGGGGAGACTATTAGCTTTGTAGAAATACTGATTTTAAAGTGAATAGAAGAGGATAAATATCATTTTATAATTTTTTACTAATAGTAGGTCTTTAAGACACTTTTTCCTGTGAATGTTATATGTCTACGTTTAAGACTGCAAAATTTGTTTCACTTATTATAATGTGATAAAACTTATACCATCCCAACCATGGTGAAATTATATACATGTTCAAAAAAAAAATTATTTGATTTCAATATTTTTTGATGAAGTTATGGCGGGCAAACGGAAAGTGCTCTATTTTCTTTATGTTTTCATACCACTTTCACGGAAAAAATCATAAAAAATAAAATATTACTCAAAAAATACAAAATAAAATCCATCCCAAGATAAATAGTGGCATATAACTTCTCACCAAAGGAAAAATATATATATCAATTTTTGTTCATCCAAATTGTGAAACGGACTATAATCTTATCGGCGTTTTTAAAAAAAAAATACCAAGTCATTGAATTTTGAGCGTTTAATATAGGTAATCTTGTCCATTTTTTACAAAAATTAGTATTTTAGAAACTAGATTCCGGATGCTACGATTCATATTAATATAATTTTGTCTAATTTTGAGTGTATGTATTGCTAATAATCCCTACAAGTTGATATTATGTTGTTATTTGCAATATGATGTCCACGGATGACCCTATATTTGTCCATCAACTTCCTGCACTTACCCATGTGTTTCTCTAGGTTGAGTGATACTCCAAAATCTCTATACCTCTCAAACACTTTCTCAAGATGTTTTATATGATCATTACACGCTCTTGAGAAAATCTGATATTATCCAAGTAAATGAGGATAAATCTATTTATATAACCCTTAAATGTAATATCCATGGCCATTTGAAATTTAGCACCAACATTAGTTAGACTAAATGACATCTTCTCATAGACATATGTTCCTAATTTGGTTGTGAAGGCTATCTTATGTTGTAGAAACCCTTTTTTTTTTCACCCGTACGTGACCCAATGCACATCAATCAAATTATCATTACCTATCTAATTATCCATATCCTAAGTATCATGTAATTTACCTTCGTAAATCCCATTTCACCTATGTAAAAACCCATTTACCCTCCCCTAACCACTCAAAACAACCTAAACCAATTTTATCACAGTTATCCCAACCCCTTAATATCTTACAAATCGAATCCTCAACCTCCCACCATTTACCAACAACCTAATATCCCAAATGGCAAGTGGTTTTAACCATTTTCCATTCTTTCTCTTTTTAGTTTTAACTTGTGTAGTGAAATTGACGACGATCCATGATCGATGGTGATCATTGTAGATGTAGTCAATTCTATTTAATCAACCATTGTCTCCATTCTCTAGTTAGTTAGAATCTATGTGTAAGGATGAATTTCTGCCCTCGTATACGAAATCATCACAATTCAAAGCTATCAACATTTTTCTGCTAAAGCTATCAGGACCTCTAGGGACTTTGCTAGATTACTAGTCAATAGCTCTATCACCTTAAAATAATTACCAAGGTTAGTACCCCCTTTTTTCATTGCTTCATCAACTTACTTTACACTAGTTATCATCTATATTTTGTTGGCAATATCCTCATGCATAACCTTGTCAAGAATTTTCCTCCCATTTAATCATTTATATCACGCACAAAATATTAGTAATATCTATAGGGATCATTGTCAACATTCAGTTGCCATTGATCGGTCCTTTAGTCTTTACTTTTCCTCATTTAGCTTCCTAAACAATCCTAAACCCCCATTTTTAGAACTCTATAGGCTTTTATATTCCCTATAGCATATATTTGTATTGTCAAGCCTCTCCTGTCTTTTATTAGTGTCTGTTTTATTAATCCTGTTATCACATCAAACATTTTTCTATTTGATTTCTGTCGATCCTGATCACCACTGATCGGTGTCCATAACCATTTTTTTAAATCTTTTGGATTCATAAATTCATTTGTAAATCAATTTATGAGTTTCAGAAACTCCTACACTGTTCATAGTTTTCCTTTGCAACAACACTTTCCTTTTTGCATTCATTTTTGTCTATTCTTCATACTTTAACAAAATAAACATTTTGTATTTGATTTCCGTCGATCTGTGATCTCTGTCGATCCCTGTCATTTATAATCATCTTAGCATATTATACACTTTTATTAGGATGTTTTTAATCTAACAAGTTTTTTGCAAGAATGGATCTTTTGTAGATGACTGTTCTAAGTCTGTCTCATCCTATCACTAACATGTATGATCTTCTGATCATCTAAAAAATGGTCATGTGGGAGAAGTTTGACATCCTCCATGAACTCACCTTGAGCTCTATCACATTGAAAACAAAATTTTAGGACATTGAAGAATAGTTGGAGATCCTCCAAGAAATATGAGAAGCAACCAAGGAGTTCTGGTACAACTACTTCGAGGACTTCGAGATTGCCACAACCCTCGCCTGGGCCACTTTTGAAGCTGAACAAGATATTCCTATCCATCTTGAGTTCTATATTTGTTGTCATTTATCATATATATTATTAGTATTATCAAATCAACTTAATTACATTAAACGGTTAACACCCTTCAAGGAAATACCTTTAAATTATTGGGATTGTCACTTTCTGAGAAACTCATTATAACATTTATCTGATATCTCTTTGTTTAGCTATATATTCTTGTAGGTATTCTCACTTGGAGAAAGGATGAGAATTTTCATACTGTCCACATTCCATCATTCTGACACTGTGATTTTCGGTGCAGGTATCGGTAAAACCTACTCATTTGAGTTTTAGTCCCTTTTTCTTTTATATATATATATTTGGTTTCTATTTCCTTTTTTTCCTCTTTTCATCTAAATTTTCAGCTTGGAGCGTGTCATTGTTTCTCTTGCTTTAAAAATTAGAAATAAAAAAGTAAAAATGATCACAGATGCACTCCTTTCTTCTACCAATTTCTTTTTCAGCATTGCATTTGTGTGTTTTTTATCATCAAATTAAAAAGATTTCCTTTGGGATTCATTAAAAAAACTCATATTTTCCTAATCACATAGCTTAATTAGGAGTTTAACAAATTTAATTCACATAACTCCCTTCACTTGCAACCAAACCACATCAAACATACCGTGCATCTAAAAAAATCCTTCCCAGGTGTACCTACTTGGATTTAATCACCAAGAGGATAAGACGACTCATTGTTCTGGCCGAGTATAAATAAGCTGGTGGGTGGTATATTGGATAAGCACTCAACACCCTTATCACCTCGGGACCATGAAGTGAGGGGGTATGGCCCAATACCAAACTTTGTAGTGACACCAACATAGATTTAGGCCTCACTTACCCTTGGGTATATCGAGGAATCCATCCTTTAACATCACTTGAAACCAACCTTAGACTACCATTTCCTAGTACCTTCTTAACCATTCTTCACATTTCATCTTTTCTTAATATAATTAAGATAAAAAAAATTATCCTATGTGACTTGTTTGTGTTGTAGTAATCAACCATCTAGCTTCTTTTTATTTTTAGTGACTGTTTAGTTCATGGTTCTAACCAGAAAACAACCTCATCTATAAAACTCTGACAACATGATTGACTGTTTCCAACAGTCCTTGGAAAATGGCAAGTCTCACCTTCAAGACATTCCATGTATAATTGAACAATACATGGATCACCTATAATAACCAATCAAGAATCCCCACACTCTCCTAGTAGTTAGACAACCACATCAGAGATCCCAGATCCACCTATTCCTCACTTTTTCAATAGTGCTGATCCAGTATTCACTAAGATTCTAGATTCAAACCTCGTGGTTCTCAACACCTATCTTACTACCCAAGGTGTTTTCCTCCAATAACCTACACCTAGAAAATGAACTCCTATATCCAGTGTAACTTTTAACCTTTCCCATCTTGTTGACCCTAATAACGAGTTGATCATTGAAAAACTTCATGCTTATTTCACTGCTAGTGGACTAGAAACATCTGCCCCCATGTCATTAGTAATTTTCATCACTTTTAACCTTAATGTTGTTTTTTCACAACATACAACCAATTAAAAACCATCTTCCTCACCTGATATTTCATATGGATCATCATCTTTGTAAAATAATATAAACACATCTCCTTCCACATCTATCACCATAGGTTACAATGTCTCTTCTACACTGCCTATGAACTCAGATTCCATCCCTAAGACAACGCATCTTATCCCGTCACAAAAATCAACCTCTATTATTCAGAGTTTAGTCACATCTATCCACACATTAATACCCCTTGTCAAAAAAATTTCTAGTGCTAGCACAAATCCTTCTTAAAAAAAACATCGTCTCTCCCTATTTCACAAATCCAAAACTCACTATATACCTCAACCATCCCAACCACTCATCAATACCTCTATCCCGTCTCAATATATACCACAACAATCTCAACCCCTTATCCTTACTTTCATCCCATCTCAATATATACCTCACCAGTCACGACCTTTTATAAACACCTCAATCTCAATCCGATATCAATATATTCAACCCTCATAACCTTTGGTTTCATAACCTACACATAACACTCCCACAAGTGTTCCTATCCAACAAAATATCCATTTACCATATTGTTGGTTGGAAATTTGGTCTTTAGACACAAACAACAATTCAGGGGACAATAGTCCCTCCTCTTTGTGGGGGAGGTTCCCTTATTCACCAAAACTTAGGAATATAATTATTTAAAAATATACAAATAAATATTATTAAATGATGATTTTGGTGTACAAAATGTCTTCATGTTCAAATAATCTCAATACAGAATATGAAAATAGAGAAGTATCTTAGAGGAGGAAACAACAACTTAAATGAGTAAGATTGGTAAGAAATAGGGACACCTAGTTCAATCTAGTCCACCAATCAAGAATATAAATATTCTCTTTGGTCGTACAAGATTACTCACTATTGTTAAGAAAATAAGTGAGGAATGCAAAACTTTCAGATATAAAGATATTAGAATAACACCTTACTGATGCATGCATGAAACTTTCAGAACACATGAACTTATATATTTGAAAAATCCACAAGATATAAATGCAGTAGACACAAATTTATTTGCACTATAACATATGAAATGAACACAAAGTTTCACATTCAAATATACTAAATTCACATTTGCAATATTGCGAGATAGAAATAGAAAGAACACATGAAATAGGAGAGATACACTTATTATGTATTGATTTCAACTGTTTTGTATCTTTACATTCAAAACACCAAAATCCAACAACCATTTTACAATGAGAAAAAATCCTTATATAGGCAGAGGGGTGGTTGTAACCAACTTTCTATAATACAATTGTATTTTTAATTAAGTGTTGCTACTTAATTAATGAATTAAGTTTAGTTAGCTCTATTTACAATCTCATGTCTTCGAAATAATAAAGTTATATATATATATATATATATATATATATATATATATATATATATATATATATATATATATATATATATATATATATATATATATAACATTTAGATAAAGATATTTATGAACTAGAAGTGGGAACACTTTAAGATGGCGCAACCAAAGTATTTATCTTGTCTATATGATTTCTGAATTTGACTAAGGCACGAGTAATCTCCATGACTCTTGGGATGGTTGTGTTTGCCATAACATTCAACCAACTACCCAAGGAGTCTTCCATTTCCTTTCCAATGCCTGCATTTTACAACAAACCTTTGGTGGCCTCTATGACAACATTGTGCAACTATGTTATCTCCTCCATCTTTCCTTTTTCGACAGTATCAGACTTGAACAAATGTTATTTGATGAGTGCCCTAAATTTTTATTTGATCTCATCTAATGGGTGCCTTTCTACAGAGTTGTCTTTATAGAACTGACATTGTAGAGCTTGAAATTCAACAAGTATCTCAGATTTAAATGCCTCTCCTTTTTATACCATGCTCTTTAGTTCAGTGATTTCCTCCTCAAGTACCTTGATCTTCCAATCAATACTGAACACCCATTTTTTGGAAAGATTACTTTTTGAATCATTAAAAACTTTGTGTGCAAGGATGATTTTCTCATATGTAACATTCACGATCTTAAGATCTTGAATACATTCCAACCAGAGTTTAAGCTCATTCTCAGATCCAATGATTACTCTATCAAATTCAATTTGAGCCAAGGAGATGTTATCATACACTTTATAGGCTTCATCTATGAAGTTCAGACTAGATGCCAACATCCCTTCAACCATTTCCTCAGTTACCTTCCCATAAGAAGCATGTTTATGGATATATTTGATGACTTGAACATATTCTTTAGATAGAACAATGGGAGGAGGAATTGAGGGGAGAGGAGTAGGATTAAGCACTTTATCATTGGAAAGAAAATATTTGATGAAACCAGAAAGAAGTTATACCTGTTCTTCTAGCTGCTCCTATGTCTATTTACCTTTTTATACCCTCTCAATGACTCCAGAGACTGTTTTCTTCAAGTTCTGAACCTCTCCCTTAGGAGTAGATTCACCCAATGATATTCTATTCAGTTTTATGTCATCAATGGTTAAGTATGTTTCATCCTTTTCCCCTCTTGGCTTTGGTAAATCCAAATATTGCTGACATTTTGAATCAAAAACTAACCTAGAAGTAGTCTTGGCCTTTTTAGCAGGAGGATTGGGAGTTATACTAAAGAGGTCGGCTACAACATCAAAAATTGGAGCAATAACTTGAGAAGATGTCTTCCTTTTTCTGTTGTCAATCATGGGATGGATCCACGTGAAGGAATCATTGGAAGGTGGAGCACAAAGTGGGCCCAATGTAAGTGTGTTAAGTGAGCCAAGAGTTTGAACAACATATACCTCTTGGGTGGGTGTCTCAATACTAGTTAAAGACACTTCCTTGGTTGGTTATTTGAGCTCGGGGATGCTCAACTTTCTATAATCTGGTTCTACAATCTCTACCTTATCTTCCTCGTCTTCCTCTTTTTCATTGCTTCCATCCTCATAATTAATTTCTTCACCTTCCTCTATTTATTTTTATTTTTCTTATGGAATATGAATTATCTACTCAATTTCCTGAGCCTTTTTTGTTGTTTTATGAGTTATTACCTACTTTGACTCCTTTTCAACTATATCTTCAATATTATCAATATTTTTAGCCTTATTCTTCTTAGAGTACACTATAGTTTCATAATCTATATGAAAAGGAGAAGGAATTGATTGAGTTTTCACCTTCTGTGAGTGAAATAGAAAACTCCTTATGTGATGAAGAGGCCTCTTGAGAAGAATGTTGTGTCACACCTGTCCTGTATGCTTTCATTTTCTGTCAAACCAAACCTTTTTCCTTACCAAGACTGGGTTGATTATTTCCAAAAGATCATCTTTCTCCTTTTGAAACCAATTAATGGTGAGAAGAGGTGTGTGTTGAATAGTTTTGACATATTCAAGAGAATACAAATCTTCATTGTCATCTAGAAAATCCTTTAGAACTTTATATATTTTGAAATATTCGATCTGTTATAGAGAGAGTCGACCAAAATACCTTCTCCTCACTTCATACTCATCTAAAAAATCCTCCCAATAATCTTTCAGAGAAGGCAAATGATAATAACTCATTCTGATGTGAATGGAGATAAAACCTTTGATATCAAAGAAATATTTTTTTTGGAATGAGTAAAAATTGAATGCAACACTTGTTCTTTCCACATTTTGAGCACCCAAGGACGTTCTACAAGTATAATTCCTAAAAGAGATTGGGAATTGGATGCCTGTGATCTTCTTATCCCTACATGTCCTGTGCAACATGTCTAATTATCTGCAAACCTCTACAAGAACTTATCTTGTCATTACAATACATAGGTAGCTTATTTGGTGTACCTTCAAATCTAGCTAACCTGATATAGGAAAATATCTTGAACTGAATGAACAAGCTACCATATGTTGAAATCAATTATTTTTCCTCAACAAACACCCTCTCAGCTGTATTTCCCTCTAAGATTCTAACTATATACATGGTAAAAGCATCATTGACTCTTCTAAAATGGTGTTTGTTGTTTTTAAAGGTTAGTTGTGGGTAAAACTCATATACAGGTTCATTCTTCTTATCATCCCGTGGAGACAAACCTAACCATTCCCTGTAGGCTGCAATTGAGTATATGAGATAAGATGTCATGTATAAGGTCTTGCTTTGTTGCACACCAACCAACTGTTCACTGAGATTCTCACAAGATCATTTCTCCCCAGCTTAGGTTTTGTTTTCCCTCACAAATAATATTGATGAAGACACTCATCCAGAATTGAAACTCATTTGTAGAGGGGAGGCCCATTAATCTAGACAACAAAGTGATCATATCAGATAATTATTCTTTGAAATCTAATCTATACATGAATTTTGGTAGTTTGGAGGCTCCTCTCTTTGGAGTTTTAAGCCATGATTTGGCTATCACTGCCTTATATCTCTCCTTGTATTGTTCAAAGCTATTTGGAGTCTGGGCCTTAGATAGAAAGACATGGTTTTCCATGACTGGGATTCTAAGGGCTGAATTAATGCAATTAACATCTAATTTAGCAATGAATTGGCCTTAAGGGTATTTTATTTCTTTGGTGTTTGGATCAAAATGAGAAGCACAAGCCAAGACAATATCTGAGCACTGAACAAAGAGGGGGAAGGCGGTAGCATAAGCAATCCCACTATCCTTAATACACTGGGCTAAGGGAGTAGGAGTATATCCATAGAAACAACCCCAAAAATCATTTAGGTTCACATATCATACATCACAGTCCCCAAAGCTAGGCAAAAAGGTTTCAACAGAAGAAATATGTTCAAATCCCCTATACTGGAACTTCATGGTGGAAAGGTGGGAAGACAAACCTAAGGAAATAAAATTAACAATGGCAAAATGAGAATAGGGAGTGAGAATCAATTTGATTTCAAATGAACACAGGGGGATCCTTGAATGGATTACCTTTTATTTTATCTCAGGAAGAATGAAAGTCTCCTCAGGATCACAATGCAACTCAAATTTTTGAAAATGGTTGGGAAAAGTAAGAGTTACAGACTAGAAATGTACCTGAGGGCATGAGAATGAAAGATGTACAACACAATAAAAATTCTTGTGTTGCAATGGTGAAAAATGAAGTACTTTATCCCTTTATATACCTTTTTCTATTTGAAAAATGGTTTGTAAAATAGTCATTTTAGGGTTTTCAACGTAATGTAGAGGATGCGAGAAAACATGTGGAACAATTTACTCATTTTCCCCTTGTATTACGGATATGATGGAGATGTGGAGAAAAGAGGGACCCAAGGGAACAAGGGACACAAGGGGATTATGCCTCTGAATTCTCTACAATGTATAGAAAGGATTCAATATGTGGTAAAATCAGGGTTTTCATGGAACAATAGGCAAGAAGGAAAATAGGTCATGATTTCCTCAAATGTTATACAAACCCCGTAATACAAAAGGATCAAGCAAGTGTGGGTAAATTGTGTTTGTAGAGAACATAAGTCCCACGGGAACAAAAGGGTGACGTGGTCATAAAATATCTGGATCTCTTCACAACATAAGAGGAATACCTGGTCAAAATTTTGCGGGTTGAAAGCCAATGCTAGAGAACAAGAGGATGCAAAGAACGAAGGCTTGGGAGGAACAATGGTCATGAGTTCCCTAAACACCTGAAGTGTTTGTAATATAAGGAACCACTTAGCAATGCGGGTGAGTCGGGCATTAGGGGAACATAAGGCCCAAGATAACATGTACCACTTGTTCTACAAAAACCTAAAATAGCCACAATACAAAGGACTTAGACCCAGAAACACCAAAAATGACTATTTGATGGAAAATTTTCACTTTTGAAGACTTCACAAAGGTAAAATTTTTTGGGAAAAGAGTCACTTAACCAATTTGTTTTATTTTTTGAAAAATTACAATTTTTTTTGGGTAAGTGATAACGCGTATCAATTATATCAAGAAGTAAACCCACATACATACAATCAACCTCCAAGAACAAGCACACAACGATCATTTTTAAGCACTAATGAATAAGATATCAAGTGTAGAAGGTGCCTCTATGGGTCCCAAAAACACCCTCTCCTATGAAAAAATCTGTAATGAGCCTATTCATCCTTCTGTACCATAAAAAACCTATCCTCCTCATTGCGAAATCCCTAAGTTCCTTAAGTTATATAGTAAACCGGATCCAAAAAAACATATTCAAGATTTATGTCGCACCTGTTATCTTATTGCACACATTTAGGAACTTATGCTGAGGACATTTCCTATGTCCTTAGCCAACCATATATTGGATTGGTTTAAAAATATCCCAAAATACTCTCTTCTCCTTCACATATCTTACACAACTATTCTTAGAATATTTCTCGATTAACATCTCTGATAAAGTTACCATTACCGATCTATATACCATCAAATAATTCGAAGACAAATCTATTCCAGACTTCATCACTCATTGGAGGGGTATTATTAATCAATTATCATTCTCCCTCCTAAAAACTGAATTAATCGACCTGTTCACTCGTTCATGCACTAAACATATACCATCAATATTGCAAATAAAATCTTTCCAAATGTTTGACAAATAATTTACTATGGATCACAAATTAGAAATCCACACCCTCAAGGATGGTAGGGTCAAACTCAAATCAAAGTAACCTAATCCTGAGTTCTCATTAAAACCTTCTTTTAGTCATTACAAACCTAAAACTTCAGCAAATGCGGTTGTTGTAAAATATGCTTCTAAGAAACATTTGATTCCTGAATGAACCCACCCTCAATGTAATTATACACCCATCATATAATCCTCTAGCGTGATTCTTGATAAAAATCCTAGCTATATGTATGATCACATTGCATCCTATTCACCCTATCGACACATCTATTTCAAAGCCCTCTTGGTATCAAGAAAATGATTACTGTAAATACCATTAGGTTAAGGGTCACAACATGAAAGATGTCATTCATTTAGAAAATTTCTTCAGGACCTTATCGAAAAAGGTGAGTTACAAATGGATAACCCAAATGCACCTCTAAATTAGAACTTAGACGTCTTTAAACAACCCTTTCCAAACCATGCCCCATCCACTAGTAAAAACTAATCCAATGTCATCCAATCTTATCACACCATCAAAAATATCAAAGAAAAATTACCCACACCTTCAAATGATCCTATCACAAAATCACCATATGAACCATCTATGTCTTCAACGTCTATTGTTTCTGTCATAGTAACACCAACTGAACTATCCACATTGCCAACACCTAGTGTTTCCACCACAAAGGAACCTATTGAATCACACAACTCACCTAACCTTTCCTCTAGAAAAACCATGAATCCCTCCACATCAATTTCTTCTACTTAAAACTCACCTATGACATCTTCTAAATCCTTAAGGAAATTACCCATCATACAAATTATGAAGATCTCTTATGGAGATCATGTCACACAACACTACGTCTAGAATTTCAAGAAACTCACTTCATGATCTCCCATCCATCCATCTAAAAATGTATCAGTCATATCACAAAATCACTTGACAACCTCAGTAAGAGATCTAAAGTCCTTGCCCTCTATTTTGAGGCTGCACCCCTTGTCTAAATTTACAGCTACCATTACAAAATCTAAGATCATTCCTAAATGAAAACCTAAACTTGTCACACAAGAAACAATTCCTTCAACCCCAACTTCCATATCATCAAATGAAGCACCAATCCCCTCAACCTCAGCCTCAACATGGTACTATGCTAAAATACTTGAAAGGATTATCTGATGATCGATCATAATGCTACCTCCTCTCAAGACATATATCTCTCGGGGATGGAAACCCTCCTGGTATAAATTTGAAGCATTTTTTAATTATCATCGAATACCAGGACATTCCACCAAGGACTAAAAATCCCTCCACACTTTCATTCAAAGTATTTCTAATAAAGAAATTCTCTCCATAGATATAGAACAAGCAAACCAATTCAAAACAACCCATCAGACCTTCACAACCCCAACACCTAAACCATCACATGACACTATCTCTACATCTAACAAATGTGATGACTCTTCTATAAAACCCCCACTTCATCAAATTAATACAGTACGTATAACTATCAGAACCCGTGCACAAGACCCTAAGGTTTTAGATAAAAACAAGTCCATGGTATCCATCCATCTCACCCCGAGTCACCTAATCCACCACATTTTGATAAGGTAAGGGTATCTATCCTTGCTGCTCCACATATCCAATCCAACATTTCTATATAGAATACCATCATTAAACAACTCCATCAATATCGAGTAAATATGTATTTTTACAAACTTTTCCAAACCTCGCCACAACATTAAAAAGTGATGATTGAAGCACTTCAATCCATATCAGTACCTTTAGAAGATCCAAAACCATTCATAAACCTTGGTGGTACCCTAAAAAATGTTTACCGCTATTTATTTTGATGATTATGAAATCCCATCCTTACAACTCGAAGATCACGACCTTCCATTATTCATCACCACCAAAATTGATGATACTCTCATTAAGAGAATTACGATTAACAATGGTGCCAACATCAATATCTTATCATCACATGATTTTGACCAAACTCAATTACCTAACACTATCATCGCTCAGTCACCGCTAATACTGCGTGTCTTTAACAACACTGTTGATCCCACCTTGGGAAGTTTCATCTTACCTATCAAAGTTAGCACTAAGATCCTTCAAAAAATATTTTATCTTGTAGAGGGAGATTTTCAATACAACATGCTATCATTGCACCATTGGTTATGTGCTATGCGTTATATCCCATCCACCTTCCATCGTTGTATCAAATATGAACATGAAGGTAAAACCATCACTATTCTAGTTAACCCAAATCCTTCTAAGGCATGTCACATGATTTATCAACCCAATGACATGCTCGTTCCAAAGACAAACCCAAGATCCTATAATGAATCCTCTACTAGTTCATCCATCGCCAAATAAAAATTACCAGATGACACCTCCTTCAAATATGTGATGCAACACCTTTCGCTGGGGGAGTATCACCTTCTTACCCTTAATTCCCTTCCTATGCTCAAAACCTACTGAAGGCCTGAAAAACAACTGATGTACGAACCTAACATAAGAGATATTATATCCTTTGGTCCACATCATCTTAGAACTAATCTTGTCTATAGAGGGATGGATTTTCCTTCCCCACATCACAAAAATCAATATCATGTTAATCCATTCATATCAGATTTCACATTCTTATATAACCAAACCTTCGCACAAATGTACCATCACCGTTTTGACTCGAAAGACTTTGGCTTAGGAGATTATGAAGAAGGTATTCATAACCTAGTCCTTGATCATTCTCACAAGCCTCACGAGATATATATATATATATATATATATATATATATATATATATATATATATATATATATATTAGGTTTCAAAAATTCTATGGAAACCTCTACAAACACTACATTTGGATCTATAATAGAACCCAAACCATCTTTTCCACACTCACATGACAAATTCATTAATACAAATGAAACCATTTTCATCCCATCTAATTTTTTTAGTTAATACGGTTACCCCAGGACCACTTAGTTATCAAACTAATGGTAATAAGACCCTTCCACTCATATTACCTGAAATGATATAGGAAGACTCCCCTACCATCTTCATCCTTCAATACCATGAAGATCAATCTATCCTCTCCTACATGGGGGCAGAGGACCATTATCTTCAAAATACCCTACCACCTGACACATTCAAACTCTTTAACAAATCCACTATGGATGTTAACATAGTGAATCCATATAAATAGTTAAAGTTGGCCAATCCTTAGATTTAGAATAATTAAAGGAACTCACCACCTTCTTGTCCAAACATAGTTAGGCCTTCGCATGGTCGTATAATGACGTGTTGTGTATTGACCCTAACATCATCATCCACAATATTTTAGACAACTACACATATTTTTGAGACCTCAATATCACTTATCCCAAAGATTACTTTCCTCTTCCTAACATCGATCACCTCGTCGACCTCATCACTAGCCATGAAATGATTTCCCTCATGGATGTATTCTATGGCTACAATCAAATTCTCATTGCTATTGATGATCAACATAAATCTTCCTTCATTACTCCTTGGGGGAATTTTTGTTAATGTGTTATGTCCTTTAGACTTAAAAATGCAAGGGCCATTTATTAGTGCCCTATGACATATATTTTCCATGACCTCATTCATAAAACTGTAGACGATTATGTTGATGAACTCCTAGGAAAATATAAGAAACGTAGGGAGCATCTCGCTATCCTTGACATCATTTTTTCTTGAAAAATCCAATATTTCCTTCACCTTAAACCTGATAAGTGTGTGTTCATTACTCTCATCGGAAATTTTTTTAGGGTTCATCATTTCTATTAGGTGCATTGAAGTAGACCTTTCCAAGATCAAAAATATCATTGAGATGCATTCTCCATCAAATCCCAAAAAACTTTGTAGCCTTCAAGGTAGAGTTTAATCAGTTCACCGTTTCATCTCACAACTTTCATATCATTGTCAGCCTTTCCACCATCTCCTTCAAAAGGAAATCCACTTCAAATGGGATCACAACTATCAAAGGTCCTTCAAAGACTTCAAGAAATATCTCTTATCACCTCCTGTGCTTAAACCTCCATGCGAGGGGGAGCCCTTCTATTTATACATATCCACTACTGACTATGCCTTGGGTGCTATGCTTGGTCATCGAGATGAGCAGGGTAGAGAACAAGTTGTCTACTTTATAAGCCACGCACTTCATGACTATGAAACACGTTACACCGAATCCAAAAAATTATGTTCTTCCTTATACTTTACAACTTCAAAACTTTTCCACTATATGCTAAATCATAAAACATATGTCATCACCAGTTCTAATCCTCTTAAAGTCATGCATTTTAAACCATATCACAATGACCACATCAATCGATGGCTCATGTTAATGATTGAATTTAAACAAGTTGTATACTATATAAGCCACACACTTCATGACTATGAAACCCGTTACACCAAAGCCAAAAATTTATGTTCTTCCTTGTACTTTATAACTTCCAAACTTAGCCACTATCTACTAAATCATAAAACATATGTTGTCACAAGTTCTAATCCTCTTAAAGTAATGCATTTTAAACCATATCACAATGACCACATCATTTGATGACTCATGTTAATGACTGAGTTTGAACTAGAATTCATATCACAAAAATCCATCAAGGGGAAAGCCATTTCCAACCAACTCACAGAAGCTCCTCTTCCTGAAAACCAATTACCTCACGAATAATTTCTCAAAGAATCCATCCACACCATCGATCAATATTATACTCCTATAAGAATGAAACTTTTATTTGATGGATCTAAGTTTCAGCATGGGGGATGTGACGGTATCATCATCATACCTCCCTGGGAGACTTCTAACTCTATATCCTTTAAAATCAACTTTTAATGCACTAATAACATGGCTGAATATGAAGCTCTCATCATGGGTCTCCAAAATGCTTTCATTCTTAGTGTCCAAATATTAGATATATTTAGATACTTTCAACTCATCATCAATCAAATAAAAAGAAATTATCAATACAAAAATGAAACTTTACAAAAATACAAAAAGCCTTATGGGATTCATATTAAGAATATTTCAACCAATACACCATTCAAACAGTTCCCCACTCATCTAATAAGTTCATGGATACCATGGCTTCCATAGCATTACTCATTTCACTATCAGCTAACGATTCCAAATTAATTATTGATGTGCATAGAATCGATTAACCATCTCACAAAAATGAATTCCCCTTTATCAATCTCATCTATGACAGTCAAACAAACCTCTGGTACAATCAATTTTGTGGCTATTTGTCTCAATCAAAAATATGATATGAATTATCTAGAAATGCCAAACAATATTTTCTTCAATGCATTACCCAATACGTCATCGTAGACAACGTTCTTTCCAAACATGGATTTGACATCCTCCTCCTTCAATTCCTCAAATTTTATCAATCCACTAGAGCTATCCAAGAAGACCAAGATGGCATAAGGGGTGGATACTTCAATGGTTTAACCATTTATAAACACGTCCTATAGATGGGCTATTACTGGCCCACACTCAATCAATATTATTGTGCATATGTCAAGCAATGTGTTAAGTGTCAAAAACATTCCAATCTCACTCACATCCCTAGTTGGGCCTTACAACCCACTCAGGAATTGTGGCCTTTCTCACAATAGGGCCTCAACCTCATTAGCCTCATTGATCCCCGTTAATCATGAAGACACCACTCTATCATCAATGCTACTGAATATTTCACTAAATGGGTAGAAATTATTCCATTGGTCTCTACTAAAGAAATTGTTTTTGTAAAATTTATCTATCAACACATCATACATTGCTTTTGCATCCCTCCAAAACTTATCATTGACAACGGAAATTATTTCAAAAAAATGAAGTTGAGAAATTACGTGACACTTTCAACATAGGAATAAAATTTTCATTCCCCTTTTATCCACAAGAAAACAGAAAAGCAAAATCTTCTAAAAAAACACTCAACAAAATTTTCATAAAAACCGTTGACCAAATAGACAGGAATTGACATCTCCAAATCTCTTTTTATCTATGGGATTATTGAAATAACATCCATACTCCTATAGGTGCTACACTATTTTATTTAGTATTTGGATCCGAGGTGATCGTATCCCTTGAAGTTAAAATTCCATCACTCTACGTGTCCCTAAGAGATTTTATCTCTTATGAGGATTATTGTCTAGAACATTTGGTACAAATTGATTTGTAAGATGAACATCACCTAACATCCCTTGAACATCACCATGTATATCAAGAATGCATGAAACAAGCATATAAAAAACATGTCAAATAACATGGCTTCAACATTGGTGATATTGTCCTAAAGTAAAATCAAAATGTCACTACTCTGGAAAGGAGTAACATGGGAAGTTTGCCCCTAACTGGATTGGTCCATATGTAATCACTTAGAAATATAGGTCAGGATCCTACCATTTAGCCTCCCTTGATGGTACACCTAAAAAGGAAAATTTAAATAATTTGCTCGTACGTAATTTCTACTATTAACATATCTACCGTCATGACATTAGTCACATCAAAGATCTCATTTCACCATTAGCCTTTCATTCACTACCCCAATGATTTAGAAGCATGTAGCTTACCGTCACTACCTTATAATTAAGACATTAAATATGAGCACCATGGATCTATTCATCACATCTTTCATATAGACATGTTCCCCATCAATAGGATCCCCGCAATCATTACTCTCATTTCCTATTTTTTCTACCAACTGAAAACATGATATGGGATGCACATGTGTAGTTTTTACACACGTCTTTTCCTTTCCTCAATGGTCTACTAGGATTTCCCTCAGCGTAAAATTAAATAATCAAGAATATCTATGGATGAAAATTATCAAAAATATAGATGGATCCATTGAAGAAAATCTATTAAATCATATTTTCAAAAATAGAGTGAACCTTTGAAGGACAAATGTCAATCAAATATAGACTGATCCCTCAAAGGAAGGCTATTCATAATCATAAATCATAAAATCAAAATTGTATACCACTCCCTCAAAGGATGACTACCCATATCATTATAAAAATGTTTCCCACATCAATCAACCTTACAAAAGTAAAAAAGCATCCTAGGAAAGCTTCCCACATCGGATCAAATTTACCATCAAAAGTAAACTTCCCATATTGATCAGTTTGGGTTAATAAAATTTAACTGGGCATGAGTCTACAAAGCCATAAAAAAAAAAACCTAATCTCCCATACAAACTACATATACTAACCCTTCTCATGTTCTAGGAAGGTATACAAACTCACTTCCATCTGTATCCAAGGACCTACATGTGACTACTTATGGTTAGTTATGTGCTAATTTCTATTACACGGATGCAAAGTGCATTCCCATCATTATACATTTTACCATCATGTTATATATGCATCAAATCTAGTCTAAAAGTAAACGATTCACATTTTATTCCCAACCATGATTAAAGTACATTTTGGAATACATATATCAACATCATTCAATGGAAGTCATGTCATATCAACATCAAAATTAAAATATCATATATTAAATTAACATCCATACTCATCACATATGACAACACATCAAATATATCTAAAATGATTTCAAACCCAACATGTCATATATCAAAATATACATATATACATCTAAGCATCATGTCAACATCACATCATGAATATCAACATCAAAATAAATTAATCAATGCATAAATCTTAAAACATCATCATCATATATATACCCTAAATATTCTATACAAATTTCCTTTAAAAGGTTCATATACAAAATCATCTGTATCCAAGTCATATACACAACCCACATATCATGTGGTAAAATAAAAATTTGATACATGATCACCACCATGGCCTCCTACAGCCCTGTATCTAGCCCTAGATCTCTTAGTGGTTATGCCACACTCCTTGTGCTTGCCGATGTATTATATCAAGCTGATCGACACTCACTCACTCTGTGCTCTGCATAACAAGGAACACCAATGAGGCACTCTTTAACCAAGTGCTCACAATATTTCTTCTCCTATCCAAATGCTCTATAATACTCAATGGTCACAAAACTAGGAGGTCTCATCTACCCTCCGGACACTAGAAATCCTCATGTAGGTACCACCACCTGATACTCACCAAGACCTACTCCCTGGGCCACACTATCAGCTACCTCCAATGTCATACCCACCTCTCTATATTTCACTCGGAGTACCTCCCGCTATCACTGATATCTATTTCAATACTACAAATATGTATCACACTCTGTGTGGATCTGATGTATCTCTTGCTATAGCCTATCGCACTCATGAAAAGTGGTGTCACTCTCCACTATAAGTCTATCCCTCTCCACCTGTAAAATATCATGAGCTTCCTTTATCCTAGATAGCTCATCTCCATCGTCACCCTCACCATTGATTTTCTGTCAAAACTTTGGTTATTTGCAATCGCTGCCGATTTTTTAGCTTTTTACATAAACACATAAATTTTGGTCACCTAGATCTCTCTTATCATGCCAAAAATTTATCAAAAGATTGATGCCTTTTCTTTGATGCTTAGAAAAACCGTCAAAAACCTATTTTTTTACCATATATCAAATTTTGCACACCCTACAGATGTTTCCTTTGACCCTTTGGTCTCACGCTCAACACATCCTTATGAGGGCGCTCCCCCTGGACACTCTCCATATAGCAGTATTTCCACAACATGTGTTTGTAGGTGGTCCATATTACACCACAAGGGGTTCATTAATAAGGCAATATCCTAACACGTACATTCATATTGAGGTAATTAAAATTGATAAAATAAAATTCAATATACCAGTCGACATTAGGGTGAACAGGTTTAGTATATTTATATTTTAAATTAGGTATTGGGGGTAGGTTAGAGAAGAGGTAGGGTTAATTTTAATATAAAACTAAAACATTTCAACTCTATTTTTTAAAAGATAAATACCGTAAAATTACAAAATGTTCATGGTCATAGAGTTATATTATAATCTCTTTTTGAATAAGGAAATGTGAATTAGGATATTCTTAAACAGGAAATAATAAGATGGTAGAAAACTAGGATTGAGTATAATTTACAACACAAATGATATTATTTCACCATATTAATTATTTGAAGAAATGTTGAGAAATGGTTAAAGCTTGACATTAAGGTAATTGGTGATAGATATTAAATGGATTCAAACTCTCTTTCTAGAGAAAATGCACATTAAGAAAATAATAATTGAGTCGGAAACATGATATATTTTTTGTTTGATATATTAGGGTATAAATAAAAAGGGGTAAATAAAATTGTAATAGAAAAATGGGTAAGTAAAGTACATGGGAAAAATAGGGGGTATTTTCATTCTAATAATATAACACGAGGGGGTATTATTAATTAAATAATTAGAGGTTAAAACTAAAATTAAGGGTATTTTTTAATACCCTTCGAATGGACATGATATACTATACTTTTACTAAGTGAGCCCCCCGTGCATTACACATCCCCTACCAGGTGTTTTCCAAGATTACTACCATCATTGTAAACTCCTCTAACTTGGTCATTTCAATACTACAATCAAGATCCTGGAGCATATTAAAGTAAACCAATCCAAAACAATCATCTCTCTTTAATCCAATGACAAACATAGTTGATCATTGGATTGAAGGGGGAACAATATCACAATATCCTCATCACAAAACTGGGGAATACTTGCATTAGTTTTTATTTCGTAAGTTGTGCCTACAGGCATCTCAAAAAAAGGGGTAAATGTAGACACCTTTTTTTCACCCCTAGGTGACCTGAAACACATCAATTAAATTATCATTAACTATATTATTATACCTATCCTAAGTATCATGTATTCTACCTTCGTAGATCCTATTTTACCTGCGTAAAAGCCCATTTACTCTCCCCTAACCAATAAAAACAGCCAAAACCCATTTATCACATTTATCCCAACCCCCTAACCTCTTACAAACTGAATCCCCAACCTCCCACCATTTCCCAACAACCTAATATCCTAGATGGAAAGTGATTTTAAACATTTTCCCTTCTTCCTGTTGTTGGTTTTAACCTATGCGGTGAAATCGACGATGATTCATGATCGACGATGATCATTGTATATGACATCAATTCTATTTAATAAACCTCTGTCTCCCTTATCTAGTTAGTCATAATCCATGCGTAAGGACGAATTGTTTCCCTTGTAGACGACATCATCATAATTCAAAGGTATCAACATCTTGCTATGAAAGCTATCAGGACCTTCAGAGACTCTATCAAATCACCGGTCAATAGTTCTATCACCTTCAAACAATTACCAAGGTTAATACCCATTTTTTCATCATTTCATCAACTTACTTTACACTAGTTATCATCTATAGTCTATTGGTAGTATCATCACGCATAACATTGTCAAGAATCTACCTCCCATTCAATCATTTAGATAAATTACAAAATATTAGCAATATCCACATAGATCATCGTCGACCCTCGATTACCATCAATCGGTCCTTTAGCCTTTACTTTTCCCTATTTATCTTTGTAAAAAATCCCAAACCCCCATTTTCAGAACCCTATAGGATTTTATATCCCCTATAACCTATCTTTGTATCGTCAAGCCTCTTTGTCTTTTATTAGTGTCTATTTTATTAATCCTTTTATCACATCAAATTTTTTTCTATTTGATCACCTCCGATCGGTGTCCATAGCTGTTTTTTAATCTTTTAGCTTCATAAAGGAATTTGAATATCAATTTATGAGTTTCACATACTCCTAGGCTCTTCATAGTTTGACTTTACAACATCACTTTATTTCTTGCATTCATTTTTGTCTATTTTTCATACTTTAACAAAAAAAACATTTTTTCTCTAATCATCATCGATCCCTATCATTTATAATGATCTTAACATATTATACACTTTTATTAGTCTGATTTTGATCTAACAAGTTGTTTGAAAGAATGAATCTTCTATAGATAACTGTTACATATTTATCTCATCCTATCACTTGCATATACGATCTTCCTATTGTCTAGTAGCTATTCATGTGGAAGTAGTTTGATATACTCCACGAACTCACATTTTTTTCCATCACATTCACACCAAAATTTTAGAAGAGATCATCCAAAAAATATGAGAAACAACCAAAGAGTTCCAGTACGACTACTTCAAGTACTTCGAGAATGTCAGAACCCTCGCATGGGCTAGTTACGAAGCTGAACAAGATCTTCCTATCCATAATGAGTATTATATTTTTTTTCATTTATAATCTATCTTATTAGTATTATTAAATCAACTTAATTATATTAAACGAGTTCAAACCATTCAAGAAAGTCCCTTTGGATTCTTAGGATCAACATTTTCTGACCAACTCGTTATCACATTTATCTGATATCTCTTTGTTTAGCCATCTCTACTTACATATTTTCTCACTTGGAGAAAAGAGAAACATTTTCACATTGTCCACATTCCATCATTTTCGGCGTAGGTATCAGTAAACCCTTCCCATTTGAGTTTTTGGTATTTTCAATATTTGATAACACTAACTAAAAACTACCTTAAACATATGTTGATCCTCTTCCTTGACTCTAATTTGATTGAAACTAGAATAACCATCTAAAAGAGAGAACCTTTCATATCATGCCACTGTTTGTAAAAAAATTTTCGTGGAAGGAAAAAGATAATAATCCTTGAGGGAAACTCTATATTCAAATATCTAAAGTCCACACATAGCTCTATTTATCCATTTTTCTTCCTAACAGGGACTAAGTTTGCCACCCAAGAGGAATATTTGATGGGGAATATGATTTTGGCTTTTATGAGTTTGGATAATTATTTTCTCATGACAAGATCTTCTTTTAAATTAATAAGCCTTTACTTCTATTTAATTAGTTTGGTATTAGGGTTAACATCTATAACATGTTGGGTAATATTTAGATCAAAGCCTTTAAGATATTCATAGCTCCATGAGAAAAAATTTATATATATTTGGTACAAGGAGATGAAATACTTCTTTTCAATTTCATAACATACCTTTCTAAGTAACAACTCTTTGTCTTGAGTGATGATGATTGATTGATTGTATTTCTCCTTAGTTGTTATGCTATTCTTTTCTTCCTTATACTCATCATCAGAGCTTAAGATAACCTCAAGTTTGAAAAATCCTTTTGGAATTTTTTTTATCCTCAATTGAATGATCTGATCACCATAGCATTTTTGCAATTAAGGTTTTAGGTTTGAAGATTGTTTTTCTCACTTTGGATGAATTGGAAAAAAATTTCATCACTGTAAAAAAATTTCCAGCTGACACCATTATGTATAAATGATGGCCTTACTACTATACTAAGATGTTGTTTGTTACCTTGGATGAGGTCTTTATATGGAGAAAATTGCGATCCAATAGTCACCATTTAATATGCTTTTGCATTCAACTTTCTTGGCACCACTTGTAAATTCATGACATCAAAATTTTCTATGAGATCCAAAAATATATGTTTATAAGATTTTATAATCTTATTCTTGGTAGAAAATTTCCCTCTGACTTGATGAATGACCATCTCATCATCTCCAAAAAATTATAAATACTTAATATTAATTTTATCTGCTAACAACAGTCCATAAAATAAGGCTTCATACTCTGTGACATTGTTGGATTAGGTATACTACAATCTATGGGTGAACAACAATTTATTCTCCACTAGAGAAACTAGAGAAACACCTACCCTAATCCCATTTCTACTTCTAGAACCATCAAATAAAATTTTCCACAAACATGATGCATACTATTTTTATTTATGTGACATGGGGATATATATTATTCGTTATGGATACAATAAGTGCCCAAACCATTTTCTTCAGATGTGTCATAAGGATCATATTCATAATTATCCTTCACCCATTCATCTAATAAGAGGGTAGGTACTAAACAAGGATGAGTCTATTGTTGTAATGACAATAATTCATTTTCTTCCTCTTCATGGATTATGCAGTTAGAGTTGATGGGAGTAGGATCATAGGATTAAACATGGTAATATGAGATTGGCTCAACTCTGATGGTAAATATTTTGCCATATCTAGTCCTTAAGAGCTTGTGAGACCAATCAGAAGAGAAATACCTACCCACTTTGGCTATGAAATCTCTTTACAAGAAGATGCCAAAGAAAGTGGGTTAATCAATTAATGATATATCTTGAGTGATTGTTAATCTATTTTATAACTCTTTGTATTTTGACAGTTGGGCCATCGAGTTGTAGGAAAACCTTAGAAGCTGAGTTGTATTCAATGCCTAAAGTGTCTAATATTTTATTGGGTATTACATAAGTACTAGCACTGAATATATCATAAAATTATGTACTAGGTGTTTTCCCACAATCGAAGACATGTAGAAGGGTGGAGGATTTTGAATCTACTTAATTTTGCATCCTTAGGTTTGCACATGTTAATGATAGAACTTGGCTTTCACATAATTAGTTTAGATGGTAGAAACTACTTCAAAGCTTCATGTAGGATATCCCTATAAGATGAGATAGATAAAGCATCCCATATAGTCATGTTCATATTTGTCTTCTTCACATGTTTGAAAATGTTTAGAGGAATACCTGCATGTTTATGTATCAAATGTGTAGAGGACTCTCTTGTTGTTTTCTCAATCGACGAAAATGATGCTCTAGATATATTTATTTCATTTCTAGAGGCAGAGCCATTGGATTAAGCCACTTGCGTGCTTCCGCTCAAGTCCCCGGATGGTATTTCATCGAGAGGTGAAATTTGTATTGTAGGAGATGGAACGATACTTCCCAACTACCTCTTCTTTGACATTGTATTGTTCACAACATGAATATGTGGTCTATTTAAGTTGTTTGTAGTTTTATTAACCACACAAAATTCTTCAAGACTGTAGAACACAATATTATATTCCATGGCAGCTTCTTCTATCATTTCTACATAAGAGTTTTTCATTTCCATCAATGATTCTTACTAATTGAAGGAATTTTGTACCATAAGTGTTTGAACTTGTTCACCATTTGTAAAATTTTTCATATTATGTGGTTGGCTGCATAGAAAACACAACTCATCTTCTTGTATTACATTATTTTACACTAGAACAAAGGATTTTCTAATGCTGGTGATAGAAAATAGTTGTGTAGGAGTAACTATTTGAAGGGGTAAATTTGGATTGTGGCCTTAGAACCTATTTGCTTGAACATTTTGGCCATATATCTGATTTGGATATTGAGTTCTCTACTTCTGATAACCTTGATTAAACATTTTATTTGAAGATTGACCTTGGTTGAAATTTGGGTAGTGTATAGGTGTTTAAGCTTGTTGCCTCTTAAGAGAGACAATTTCATTAGATATTTTATTAGCAAGGATCTAAGTTCATCATTATCATATTTCTTATGGGAGGAATAATATTTGGAGGTAAATGATGACTCATTTGGATCTAAAATAAGAGTAAGATAATGTTGAATACATAGAGGAAATTTTTGGAAACAAAGGTGTAGGTAATATAAGGGATATTTTAATAGCTTGAATCAAACAATTTTAAGCCCTAATGGCTATTGTACATGAATCATGTAATGTTTTATCTCCCATAGATTGAATCATCTCTAAATTATTAGAATTAAAAGATCTTAAAAATATAAGAAAGCACATTGATGATATGGTCTCAGAAGAGGTGGAATCCTATTCCAAGTTTTCTAAAATTTGAAGTTGAAATCCACCATAAGTTCATTAGGATCTCTCTTGATAGTTTTCAACTTTTTTAACAGAGAAATATTTTCTGCCATATCTTCAAACTATCGGAAAATTACTTCTCCAAGTTCATCCTATGAATGTATTGAAGCATGTCATAGAATTCTATACTATTATAATTCTTTTCATTTGAGGGAAGAAGCTAAAAGTTTAACTACTACATCATTATTAGTTATAGAGTGGATTGAACATATATTAACAACATCTTGGACATTTTATATGGGGGTAGTAAGATTTTCACTAGTAAAGAATGGAATACCCTTTAAAGAAACAAGTGGAATATCATAATGAGCTGCTAAGGCTAATGGAACACCTCCATTGAAGGTTATAAAAGGTAAATTTCTTTGATGCACAATGAAGGGAATGTGCCTTGAATTCCTGAGAGGGAAAGAGAAGGATATACTAGGAGGAGTGGAAAGACTCATAATGTGAGGTGATGGAGACCTCTGAGCTGCTATTTATTTTATGCTTCTCCTAGATGATAGCTACAAATATTCAAAAGATTCTCCTCTTGTCATGCTTTGTATTGTTTATATAATTCTCATGGAAATGAGTACTAGAATGCTTAAAAAAATAGTAGATTTGAACTTTAGAATCGTTAGATGTGTAGAAATATGCCTCCAAAGGTTGGGATCCACTAAGACACACACCAATATTAGGGAAATATGATAAAAAACAATCTATAAGTGACTCAAGATTGGTCCCACTAGGCGTGCCAAAAACTATTTTTAACTGAGATTACACCCTTTTTAGGCCAATATCAACACCTCAATGAAACATGGAAAGACCTCCAAAGTTTTGGACAAAGGAATATTTTGAGGTAAATCTCCAGAGGAGGCTAGCTCCTTCTATCCTAGCTCACTACGACTAACTAAAGAGCAATAAACTACAACTATCAAATCCTATCCTAAGTATTCCAAGGAACCAAGGTTTAAAGAGAAATTCAAAAAATGAGAATGGTGATGCACCAAACTAGAACATGGTTTGATTCTAGATCTAAAGTCACATATATAAAGTTACATATGAAAATCCAAAATAATTTGCATAGAATACTAGGGTAAATAAACAAAATAAAACCTAAATTATACAAGATAATAAGAATATTCACATCAAATATTGATGCATTCAAAGGAAAAAAATCACGCTTGCATTTATCAATAAGACTTATCAATTTATAAATCCACAAGAGAGGTGTGTGAAACATCATAGGTGCATTATAGAGGTTCATGAGAAAAATCTTTGAGTCAAAATGGTATAGTTCTCTAAATCAATAGAAAAGAAGACCGTTTAATATGCCTTCACACTTAAATATATAGAAAATTTAGAGAGAAAGGAAGAAGAAGGTCACATTCATAAATGAATGAATCCAACCCCCCACCACCACTAATGACCAATTTCCATGCCATGTATGGGTTCCTAACATTACTCCAAACGCATACCATCAAATTGCTAGTGTAGAAGGGCGACATAATTTAAAATTTGATGCTAGTTGTTGGAGTGGTTGGGAGATTGATTTAAGTTAGGCATGAATTTGATATATTCTATGGGTTTATGATGTCCTTCCATATTTCTCTCATAATATGTGGATTTATATATTGCTTAGAAAACCTTAGATGATATGTGGCTTCATTATTGATCACCAATTTGATTCACAATCAAAATCAAACAAACATCATTGTATCTCTTTCTGTGGTCTCATCTTTCTTCATTCCATGACTTATACTACATTACGTGGAGTCTTTACCTTTCCACAAAATTCACCTTATATCACAAGTTATTCATTTCATGGTTTTTATTGTTCCACAAACTTACTTTGTACGACAAGTCTTTGAACTTAATTCATTTTGTAGATTTCTACCTTACGAAATTATTTCTTTCTTTACTTGCTCCACTCCATGGTGCTGCACGACCCTTTTTCCTTTTTTCTAAAACATATGTCCCCATGGTCATATTCCTTTGTTTCATGAACTTTATAAACTCTGCAATACATTGTATTTTCCCTTTCCATGGAACAATGAGTTTCTTCATTTTTTAGACTTTCATTCTGAATCCACCTAAGTCTAAATATTGATTAGAGTTGCCCAGATAACATGGGTGCTATTTTAGACAAAAGAGAGAATGTTACATGATTGACACTCCACAGATTAGTAAATGTGTAAAGTAATGAAAATAAGGAGTGGTTAATAAAATGATACCCAAAAGTAATATTTAATGTTATGTTACCTTGTACGAAGATGTGGTAAAGATGGAATGATTCTTTGTAGGTCAATAAGTCAACCCAATACTGGGGATGAATGATATTTACCATGTAAAACAATGAGTTAATTAAATAATCAAAGGTTGTTGGTTGTAACTACCACTTGGATATTATAAAAGGGGTGATCAAGAAAAGGATGATGTGAATAAAATGTAAGGGAAATAAGAATTATATTATTTAGAAAAATTTGAGAGTAGATTGTAGAGAAAGTATCTTGTGAGTGAGATGGGGTGCACAAAGTGCATCTTGCAATAGGTACACACTACACCCTAGATGTCCCTAGTCAAGGTTAGTTAATTATATGTAAATGAGTTCATGATATAGATTCCTCATCTATGTAAGTGTGACTGTGATGGAGTGCTTCTACTTGACAAGGTTTTACAACCATCTATTGAGATCCCTCTAGATATGTATTTAAAACCTTGTTAATATTATTGAAATAAAAATTTAATGTTAAGTTTTGTAGTTATATTCATATTTTTCTTTGTAATTGTATAGATGATTTGTTTCTTTAATAATTATATACAATCAATTATAATACTTGCTTGGATTTTCTTTACACCATGATAATAGATTATTTTTAAAACTGTGTTGTTTTCTAGAAAATATTGTTCATGACATTTGAAGAGGCCCATTCTATATTCTATATATGGGGCAAAATTGACACTCGAACAGATAGATAAGATATATATAGAGGGGGAGGCCCCCACACACCCTAGGTATCTTATCTTATTTATATGGAAAAGAAAACTAGAAACTTATTTGACAAAACATACATCTATATAGAGATAGAGATGGCAAAAACTTACTCTATATGGATATAGACCAATTACTGTATTTATTTAGATCACGTATAATGGATGCATCATGTAGTACCATCAACCATATATATATATATATATGGTCCCATATACCTCTAGATAAAGTATAATATTGATATATGGGAATTTGAGGGACACCAACTTTATATGGTATGACATTAAGACCCATATACTCTATACTCTCTATATAAGTTGGTATGAGGAGCCCCCCGATCTCTATCCTCTCTAGTATGGGGAGCCCCCTCCCTATATATCTTTTATATGTATATATGTTCATACCATATATCTATATGTTAGTATGGGGTGTCCCCATAGAGAATATATCTAGTCTATTTGGTATGGGGAACTTGACTACCCATATATTCTATATATATATATGAGTTGGTTACTATATAGGTGCCCACCCACAAACTACATATTTCGACACTTTCCCAACATGGAATAAAGGGGATAATGTAGTTAGGAAATGAGAGGGGTATCCATATAGAAGATGGGTGGGAGTGAGCCAATCAAGAATATCACTTATAAGATTCCTACCTTTAGAGAGGAAGGGCACCTCCCCTCCCCTCTCTATAGATAAGGTAGGGCATGGTAGTGTTGGATAGAGAGAAGGTAGCCCCCCCTCTCGACACACATATATTACATTAGACATAAATATCTATAGGGGGCTTCATCTAGTTTAGAGACATGGGCCATATTCCTAGGATATACAGTTTTGGCCAAGGCATCTCAATCTATAGAGAGGGGTTAGTGATGCATTAGATAATTCCCACCCATCTATCCCACTCTATATGCTATAAGGAGAGGGAAAATTTTCAATACATCTATATATATGGGTGTGTGTGGGAACTCCCCTCTATAGAGTCACCACATAGGTCCGCTACCCACATATGGGCCTTCCTCCAATCTAGAGCCATGGGATATATTCCTAGGATATAAAAGTTTGTCCCAAGACTCAAAATCTATAAAGAGGGACAAAGGGCCATGTACTAAGATCTATAGGGAAGGGGGCCTCATATAATTTAATATAGGTAGGGGAATAACGCCCATATAAATATACTCCTTTCATCATGTCCTCATATCATAGACAATGGGATGATGAGTTTTCAATATATTATCTTGATCTTTCTTGATTCAACCTCAAATAATAGAATAAAGGTTGATCTTGTGATCCTCTCACCAACACATGGATAAGGATATAACTATATATATAAGATTCATATCCATCATTAGGACAATGGTCCCTACCTTGAATTATTACTTAGATCAAGGGAGGCTTGACTAACACTCTATATTCATAGTCTAGTTGACACTTATTCTATAGATATGGCATGGTGACATACTAGATGGAGTAGTGAATCATAGTAATCAGTCTAAGTGATATATCTATATGTGATGCTAAGTATCGAGTCTTGATTCTATAAAGATTATCCTATTATATCTTCCTGTCACCTCTCTACCTCTCCTAATCTCTCATCTAACTACCCCCACATATATATAGGGATCCCTAGATAACTGTTATCCTTTTTAAACCCCTGGTAAAATGGACAAATTGAGAAAAATAGACACGAGCAGTTGATTAGGATTTCAATAGAGAATCTAGATTTATGGGTAATTTCCATGATTTTGGAGCACTTGCAGTGATTTCGGGAAGTTTGGTATCATTTGGCATAGTTTTTCCTCTTCTAGGTTTTCATAGATCCATAGCTTGTCAATTTTGAGTAAAATGGTAAAATGGAAAAAATTGGCTAAAAAATATATTAATTGGATAACTGGAGAAAAAATGAATTTTTGATCACTTCACTACACTTTCCCTAGCTTCCCCACTCTCTATTTGGCTTAGTGATTGTTATCCAAAATTCACCCCCCAGGGTAATTTTGATAACATGCATCAGAATATTCAAGTCCCAGGCAAGTAGATTGACTCAAGGCCCAAAATCATGTTTTTTGGGGTCCCCTCGGTTTCTCTCTAACCCTCCTGTCCAAGAAGAAAAGAGCAAGTTCTAAAAAAGGGTGAAAAAGTTACAAAAAACAAGCTTGGGGTAGAAAAAATCATGAAAATCGGCTAAGTCCTAGCCCAGGCAGCATCCGGGACAGTTGGGACACCGGGACGCACGGGGCGCGAAAAGCCGAATTGGCCGGAAAAATGGGAAAAATTTACTTAAGTCTCACTTCGCTTAGTCTAGGACATCCCGGCCAAAAGTACGCGGAAGACGCGGATCGGCCAGTTTGGCGCAAGTCAGTCCAATTCGGGCGGTTCGAAAGTATGTCCCAGGCAGTCTGGGACAATTGGGACAAGAGTACGCGTAGGACGCGAACCGCCCGGTTCGACCAAAACAAGAAACTTTTGTCTGGGACATTTTGGCCAAAGGGACGCGTGGGACGTAAAAAGATGAAAGAGCCGAGAGCCAATAGAAATGTGCCACGTGTCTTCACTGCAAAGAGGAACAGGGAAGCCCAAATTGGGTGGATTGGAGAAATTTGTCCCAAACGGTTTGGGACAGCCGGGCCAAAGGGACGCGAGGGACGCGAAAAGTCAGGAGGCCCGCGGATGAATCAGGAAACGCCACATGTCCAATGGTGGGGGAGTGTGGAGCTCGGGGAGGACTTACAGAATTTGGCAAAAGTTTTAGCCAAAAAGTTAAAAGGTAAAGGATGACCTTGCGCCTCGTCCTCCAACCAGATCATGCCACGTGTCCCAAATGGTGGGGGCGCAGGGAAAAAATGGAAAATCTCCCAAAGTGATAAAAACGTCAAAATTTCAAAGGGAAACCCATGGAAAGGTGGAGGAAAGAGAATTTCTCATCCAATCAGCACCTGACACGTGTCATCTAGGTGGCAGAGTGTGGGAAAAAATTTAAAATCTGTTTTGGCCTATTTTGTGCCCTAAATCTTCAGATCGCCATAACTTTCAATCCAGAGCTTGCATTTGCACGCTCCTTATATCATTGGAAAGATTATGAAATTCTCTACATGATTCCAGGGTCAATCTTACATTTTGGTTTAGTTTGGAGAGATAAAAATCAAGAAACGTCTCTGGTGTGTGGTAATGGCCGGAAGCGACGTTTCAACAACCAGTTTAATGCACATGGGTCGCATTCTTCTTTAGCACGGCCAGAACTGATGTTTCAACAACCAATTTAATGCACATGGGTCGCATTCTTCTTCAACATGCCCAGAAGTGATGTTCCAACCACCAATTTTAATGAAAAATGTGTTTTGGTCAATGGTTGTATTGCTGGCACATTTTCCTATGTTTCTCTCTCCTGGGCTCGACCCATGCATTGTAAAAGGCCAGATTTGGCTCATTTGGAAAAAAGATTACAATTTGTTCATCTTTTCAGCTCTACCCTCCCTTCTTTTATTTTCTAGGGTTGAAAATGGAGTTCGAACCTCCTCCCCTTCTATGTAATGGCATTTTTGCCATTTACTATTGAAATGATGTTCTGTGAAAACTTCTAGAGCAATAAAAACATGTTTTGTGATGCATCTGTCCATCCTTTCTCATTCTTTTACTTGTTCTCTTCTTGCCTCTTTTCATTGCAGGTATTTGTGCAAGTTTGAATGTTCATTGCAGGTCTGGAGCTGTGTTCATGGAGTTTTGGGACATTTTCTGTGTGAAATCTATCCTTGGGCCTGTGATGCATCTGTCCATCCTTCCCATTGCTCACCTCTCCTTGTTCCATGGCAGTTTTGATAGATGTTCAACATTCTCCTTCTCTGGTATATCACCGTTTTAGTGTAGGCTTTTGCTGTTTTTCCCGTTTTCTCTCTCTCTCTCTGTGTCTCCTTGGCATGGTTAGATTAGGTTTAGATTAGCTTGCCTGCACTGGAATAGCTTGTGGCAGGTATTTTAGGAGTAGGAACCAGCCTTCTCTGGAGATTCCTTTCTCATTTCTACAAGTTCCACACTTGGAGAAAGGTTTCAATGTTGTGCAATCACACTAGAGGCCTGAAGATCAACTTAGAAACCTGATTTGCATCCAGGGGTGCTGTGATTTTGCACTAACAGTTTTGGCACACCCAGTGGGACCTTAGAGGTCTTCCACTTCATCTTTTGCAGGTTGGTGTGTTCCTATGAAGATTTCAGCCTTTGGAGGCACTTGCAAACACATCTGGTGACTCCATCTGATCAGCAACCTATTTCTGAAGTTGCAGACCTGTCTTTCATCCATTTCCATCCATATTTCTTTCCATCTCTTTCATTCTTTTCCATTCCATGAATTTGTGCAATCATGACTTCATTCCCATCATGGAACTCACATTTACAACAGCAGCAATGTTTCCCACCTCCAACATGCTTTTTAAATCCTCTAAATCAGCATTTTGAACAAATTCAAAATCAGCATGCATACCCATATGAGCAGCAATGCCAAAATCAGTTTGGCTATGGAGCTTTCCAAGAGCAAGAGTATGTATTTAATGAAGACAATCAGATGTAAGATGCTGGTTTGTTGGAGAAAATCCAAAAGATGGAGGTCGAGATGGTGCAGTCCAGAACAACAGCTCAAATGAGATCTTTCAGAATTGGTTGCAGGACTCCTTGTCCATGGGGAGGCCCTTTTCCAAGACACTTCAGCCCTCAGGAGAAGCTTGACTTCATGATTGCAACACTGCCATTGCTTGCAAAGTGGATTGAAGAAATAGAGGTGTATGAGAGGAGTATTCAGCAACCTTGTCAACGGGTAAGCACGCCATCTCATGCCTTTCTTTTTCCTCTTTCCCAATCTGTTTTATCTCAGCAGTGTCAAGTTTTAAACTCTCCATCTGCTGTCTCAAATGTTGATCCCATGTCTCCACCTCTCAGTCTTCCACCACACCTCAATTCTTCTTTCCTTTTTCCTTCCAAACAGTCATCCCCTCCACAAGAGCTAACAGAAATACCCCCTCCTCCAAAGAAACAAGAGTTTCTACCTCCACCACCACAAAAAAATGCCAAGTCATTTGAGTTACAATCCGCTTCTCCTATTGCATTCCCAAATCCATGTTGGGAGGATGAAAATCAGAATGCCAGTCAAGGAAAACAACAGCAAAAAGAAGAGCCAAACCAAGATAAAGAAATTCAAAGTCTGAAGAGTTGGGCTCTTAAATTTGGGATGAAAAATATCCCCTTGATGGTTAAACCTACAGAAGAGGCTAAGGTTGAACAAATGGTGGTCAGGACTGATTTTGTTGCAGCAGAAGAAGAAAATTTTGCAGTCCCAACTTGTCCTCTAGAGCAGCAAATTGAAGAGTTTGACTTGACAAACTTCATGCTGGAGGAAGAGTTCAATCAAGAGCAAGATTTTCTTGAAACATTGGAGGAAGGAGAAGCTGCTCCAAATACACAAGAAGAGGAGCACATTCTAGCTATGGAGGAGAAAAGTGCATATCTAAGGGCTTTGAGCACAGAGTAGGCTACAGGAGAACCTTCAGTTCTTCTTTCTACTTCACCTCTCTCAAGTTCTAGTATTAAAGAGGGGTTTGACCTCTCAAACTCAATGTTGGAGGATGAAAGAAACCATGGTGGTCAAGTTACAGATCAAGAGAACACCGTGGGAGAGATTGAACATTTGCAGCAGGACAACAATGAGGCAGTTTATTTGTCAGATTTGGAGGACTGTTTTGATGGAGAAGAGCTGGTTGAGTTTCCACCATTCTCTCTTTCATCATCCACATTGCAAACACAAGAGTCTGCTATCATGAAGGAGAACATTCATTTGCAGCAGCCTGCATCCTATAGCAGCTCTTTGGAATCGAGATTGGAAGATTTTAATCTTTCATGTTCTTCATTGGAGGAAGAGAAAGGACAGAGGAATTTCACCATTTCTTCCACACCATCCATCCAAGGTCTACAAGAGAACTCCATTCTTGGAGTTGAAAATCAGAGCTATGGGCATATCAAATGGATCAGACCTTGCCCAATCAGGTATTTGGTTTCATTGGAGCCAAAGGAGAAGTCACAACCAGTCATGCTTGCTTCTGAGCATGAGGGTGAGCTACAAAGTATCAAGGATCAGCTGCCATACCTCTTCAATCCAAATGCAGAACAACTAAAAGAGGTATTGAATTTTCCTTCAGCTGATACCTTGATGATTTGGGTGGAAGACCAGCTTCTTGTTGATTTTCCACTCATCCTAACAACCATGATTAGCTCCAAGTCAATTGCATGGCTGCCACTTTTGAGAAAGGGAAGCTATTTCCCACAACCAATTGTAGGGTTTGTTTAGCTTGCCTTTGCTTCCAGTTAGAATAGAGTAGGTAGGTTTGTTTTCAGCAGAAGAAGTGCTTGTGCACACTTTGCATGTTCCATTTAGAGCATGTATGATTTTCAGTTCTGTACATAGTTTTTGTGGTGCTGGTTTTGCTCTTGCACAGTCCATTTCAATGGCATTTTGGTGAGAACAACTTCATTTTAGTGGAATTCAAGTGGCTCAGAGAGGAGGTTTTCAAAGTTTAGATCAGTTGCAGGTTACTACTCATGAATCCATTCCCAATGGACTACTTCAGGCTACTGATCATTCATCTAACAGGTAGATGACCCCGCTGAGTCGCCAAAACTGTTATCCAAAATTCACCCCCCAGGGTAATTTTGATAACATGCATCAGAATATTCAAGTCCCAGATAAGTAGATTGACTCAAGGCCCAAAATCATGTTTTTTGGGGTCCCTCGGTTTCTCTCTAACCCTCCTGTCCAAGAAGAAAAGAGCAAGTTCTAAAAAAGGGTGAAAAAGTTACAAAAAACAAGCTTGGGGCAAAAAAAATCATGAAAATCGGCTAAGTCCTAGCACAGGCAGCATCCGGAACAGTTGGGACACCGGGACGCGCGGGGCGCGAAAAGCTGAATCGGCCAGAAAAATGGGAAAAATTTGCCTAAGTCTCGCTTCGCTTAGTTTAGGACATCTGGGCCAAAAGTATGCGGAAGACACGGATCGGCCGGTTTGGTGCAAGTCAGTCCAATTTGGGTGGTTCAGAAGTATGTCCCAGGCAGTCTGGGACAGTTGGGACAAGAGTACGTGTAGGACGCGAACAGCCCGGTTCGGCTGAAACAAGAAAATTTCATCCGGGACATTTGGGCCAAAGGGACGCGTGGGATGGGAAAAGCTAAAAGAGACGAGAGGCAATAGAAATGTGCCATGTGTCTTCACTGCAAAGAGGAACAGGGAAGCCTGAATTGAGCGAATCAGAGAAATTTGTCCCAGACGGTTTGGGACAGCTGGGCTAAAGGGACGCGAGGGACACGAAAAGCCGGGAGGCCCACGGATGAATCAAGAAATGCCACGAGTCCAATGGCGGGGGAGTGCAGAGCTTAGGGAGGACTTAGAGAATTTGGCAAAAGTTTTAGCCAAAAAGCTAAAAGGTAAAGGATGACCCCGTGCCCCGTCCTCCAACCAGATCATGCCACGTGTCCCAAGTGGCGGGGGTGCGGGGAAAAAATGGAAAATCTCCCAAAGTGATAAAAACATCAAAATTTCAAAGGGAAACCCATGGAAAGGTGGAGGAAAGAGAAATTCTCATCCAATCAGTGCCCGACACGTGTCATCCAGGTGGCAGAGCGTGGGAAAAAATTTAAAATCCGTTTTGGCTTGTTTTGTGCCGTAAATCTTCAGATCGCCATAACTTTCGATCCAGAGCTCGCATTTGCACGCTCCTTATATCATTGGAAAGATTATGAAATTCTCTACACGATTCTAGGGTCAATCTTGCATTTTGGTTTAGTTTGGAGAGATAAAAATCAATAAACGTCTCTGGCGCATGGTAATGGCCGGAAGTGACGTTTCAACAACCAGTTTAATGCACATGGGTCACATTCTTCTTCAGCACGGCCAGAACTGAAGTTTCAACAACTGATTTAATGCACATGGGTCACATTCTTCTTCAGCATGGCCAGAAGTGATGTTCCAACCACTGATTTTAATGAAGAATGTGTTTTGGTCAATGGTTGTACTGCTGGCACGTTTTCCTATGTTTCTCTCTCCTGGTCTCGACCCATGCATTGTAAAAGGCCAGATTTGGCTCATTTGGAAAAAATATTACAATTTGTTCATCTTTTTAGCTCTGCCCTCCCTTCTTTTCTTCTCTAGGGTTGAAAATGGAGTTCAAACCTCCTCCCCTTCTCTGTGATGGCGTTTTTGCCTTTTACTATTGAAATGATGTTCTGTGCAAACTTCTGGAGCAACAAAAACGTGTTTTGTGATGCATCTGTCCATCCTTGCTCATTTTTTCTTGTTTTCTTCTTGCCTCTCTTCATTGCAGGTATTTGTGCAAGTTTGAATGTTCATTGCAGGTCTGGAGCTATGTTCATGGAGTTTTGGGACATTTTCTGTGTGAAATCTATCCTTGGGCCTATGATGCATCTGTCCATCCTTCCCATTGCTCACCTCTCCTTGTTCCATGGCAGTTTTGATAGATGTTCAACATTCTCCTTCTCTGGTGTATCATCGTTTTAGTGTAGGATTTTGTTGTTTTTCCCGTTTTCTCTCTCTCTCTCTCTGTCTCCTTGACATGGTTAGATTAGGTTTAGATTAGCTTGCCTGCACTGGAATAGCTTGTGGTAGGTAGTTTAGGAGCAGGAACCAGCCTTCTCTGGAGATTCCTTTCTCATTTCTGCAAGTCCCACACTTGGAGAAAGGTTTCAATGTTGTGCAATCACACTGGATGCCTGAAGATCAACTTAGAAACTTGATTTGCATCCAGGGGTGCTATGATTTTGCACTAACAGTGATTTTATGAAAATTGAAAAAAATGAGGCTTATGGGATCAACACTTAGTCAATTTTGGGTTTAAAATGGATAAATTGGAAAAAATTGGCTTTGGGGGCACTATAATCTTCTTTACCTAGCTCATTAATGATCTACTTGGCCTAAGGACTGGGAAAAAATTGAGAAAAATGAGTTAAGGGCCAAAATGCAGTGTATTGCGGACATTTCAGCTTTTGGAGGCCTTCAAGGTACAAGTTCCTTTTGGTCACGTGTTCCTCGAGTGGCTGAAACACTTGATTTTATAAGGAGTTGGGTGGATCCTTTGTTGTGAAGAGAAGTTAGGTTTTCGGGGCCTAGGAGGTACATGTTCCCAACGGGGCTCAAGTTACCCATATGACCAAATTCGCCACACTGTTAAGAGAATTCAAGTAGTGTATTGTGTAGGCAGTTTGAGTTTTAGAGGCTTGGGTAGAACAATATCCTCGGGGTCACCATTTCCCCATGGAGTCAAAATTCCCGCAATGTATAAGTGGGGCATCGGGGGTTCATTTTTCTGAGGAATAAGATTTGGGGCCCAGGTGACTTAGACAAAATAGGGTCCGCGGGGACATGTGTTCCCTACAGACGTGAAGTGAGCGATGTGGATGGGGGATGAGTGTGGAGCACAGAGGAGTGCAGGGAACTTATTACCCATGGGAAAATGTTCCTCATAGAGTTTAAATGTCTATACCAATGGGGAAGATACATGTGGCCGAGGAGTCATAAGGATTTGGATGTTGCGTAGATTTTAGGTATCATGTGCACTAAGGGAACACGAAGCACAATTCTTGGATCAACAAAGTTCCCCACACTATTTAAATATACATAATACAAAGGCCCCAAAGAATTAAAAAATTGGCTAAGTGTTGGGGGGACTGAGAAAATAACACATAGGCCGAGACATTTTAAAATGTTCCCCAATGACCTTCACGACCCGCATTGATGTATCTCACCCCCCAGATCTCCATTTTTTATGAAATTTGTTTCATTGGGATCATAATTATCTCATCTATCTCATGAAATCATAAAATTATTGGAGTTAGGTGGACAAATTCAAATAAAAACATCTCAGGTCATTAGAACACATCCCAGGTAAAGTAAACGTCATTTATGAAGACTTGTACACATATTTCTTCTTCTACATGGCCTAATACAAGATGGAATGGGCTTGACAGGGTATCTCATCACTTTTACAAGTTATTCAATGCCATTTGTTGGTGGTTGAAGAAATATTTTGGGTTTTTGTCCCTCCCTCTCATTCATTCTTCCAATATATTGTAAAAGAGATCTCATTTGTAAGGAGTTGGACATTTTTTCTTAATGATTCTCTCCCTTCTTCTCAGTTAGGTAAATGTGGAGCTTCAAGCATTCTATTTTGAACATTGTAATGCAAGATCATGCCTCTTTCCTCTACAATGATGTATTGTGCAAATTCTTGGAGCAATAAAATTGGTGTTTGTGATTATTTCTCTATCCTTGCATTGGTTTCCATTGCTTCTCTTTCCTTTCTTCATATTTATAGGTATACTGTGCATTTTATTGTTCTCATTACATGCTTAGATGTTGTTATGTTTAATGGGAATGGTGTATTATATGTATTTTGGAATGTGATGCTTTTCCCATCCTCTCCATTGTCATCTTTCTCTATTTTCATGCATTTTGAACTGTCCAACACCCCATTTTCTTGGTGTTATCACCTCTGTAGTGTAGGATTTCCCTTCTTTCATGCTCTCTCTCTCTCTCTCTCTCTCTCTCCATGTCTCCTTGAAATCGATAAGATAGGATTAGATAGGTGTTTTTATTGCATTAGGGGTAGTTTAGTGCTAGGATTAGGTAGAGGAACTATCCTTCTCTAGAGGTCCATCTCAAGTATACAAGTCCCACAGCTTGAGAGATGGTCAAATGTTACCCAGTTACATTTATTTCCTCACAAACACATGACAACAAATTAGAGGGTGTTGTAATTTTGTGATAAAAATAAACATATACATATTTTATCACCCTATAGTGGATACAAAGGGACTATAACCATAATGGTCACATATATAGATAGATAAGGTTCCCAAGCCCCTAAAAATAATACATAAAGGGTCTCCTATAGATTCCCTATTCCTTAGACCATATAAAGATAGGGTAAAAGAAGGGTCTCCCTATCTATATTCTATTTGGGGGGCTGTTTTTTGAGCGCATAACTAGAGAGGGATCCCACGTGTAGATAGGCCCTAATACAATCTATTAGTTATGGGTGGGACCCCCTATTTGTATATAATCTTATCTAAGGTAGCCACACCCCCTCCTCTCCCAAATATATGTAGTATACTTCACTTCATCCCTATATTTTTCTTCTCAACTTGAAACTTGGATATATAGTATAAGGGACCACACCATCACTTTCGATTGATTTGGATATGATAGTAGGATTAATAACCCATTATATCATCCCATAGATATAGATATGATAACCTAACATGTTCTACCCACTACATCATAGTGTATAGTGGGGCCCTACTCGCATAAATAATGGATAGAATTAAATATTCTGCTACACTCTCCACAATAAAACCCCCTATTCCCTATAAATTTAAGAGAAGGGAAAACAAAATGCAACATCTAGATAGGGTAGTCTCACATAGATCTACCTTATAAATTGAAGGGAGGTCAATGTCATATCTATACACTACAAATTCCTTGGCCTACTCACCCCATATAAATAGAGCACCCTGAATATATGCACATAAATGTAACTATAAAGTAGGCCCTTTCATCAGTCCCATATAGAGTATAGATAGGGTCCCCTCTCCCCTACATATATGAGTAATTTATAGTGGCTTGGGAGATGAGGCCCATTATACTAAGGGCCCATATATTATATGGAAATAAGAGAGGATATTTTCTCCATAAGTATACATGATCCATAAATTATATATGTGATATAATAAATATATATGTGCTCAAATAGAGTTAGATATATAGGGTTATCAGTACTCCAAAGTGTCCTACCATATATAGGGGGTTGGGGCCTTTACTGTACCAATATCTAGTTCTCTGGGAGGTCGAGGAGGCCTATAAATCTATGGGGTGTGAGAATATAGTCACATGCCCAGATGTATAATTCTTTGTAATACCTATATATGTGGGGGAACTACTTCCTTTGTATCTATTCTCCCCTAGTTATAGTCTCTATCTCTATCTCTATCTCTATATAGATAGTATGATGTCATGCCCACATCTATATATGGGCATAGTATAACATGTAGGTCGAGTCCCAGACCATTGGTTGATCCATCATCCAAATCCATATATAGAGAGGGGTGTATACATAGATAAGGCAAAAACACATTTTGAGAAGTCTAATTCTATCTCTATATAGGGGTCCACCAATATTGGTGTTTTGGTACATATAATGTGGTTCATCATTGTTCAATTTTTTTCACTACCATCTAAAAATGTAAACCTATACTATACTACTCTATCATATATATCCATATTTAGGGTCATTAAATCGACATTGGGGGTGAGGTAACTTCGAGCTATTCATGACACAGGTGGAAGCTATGATGTCTGGAAAAATTCCCCTATCTATCTATACCCATCAGACCTTTACATAGAGCTAGATGCCATCATCGGTTAAGAGATACCCTGGCTTGTAAATATGGGTGACAGTGAAACTTGGACTATAATTCATTCACTTTTCCCTGAAGATACCCTTCCCGTCAACCTCCCTATCCCATATCCCCTATTAGGATATTCAACCGTAATGATGAGTGATTTCATTCATGATTCAATATAAGGTAGGGTGGGTCATTCAAATTAACAACCCAGCCCCTCCCCTCCATTGGATGGCCTACATGTTAGTCCAATTATATATATAGTGCACCTTATCTATATATGGGGGTATTCATTTGAATCTAAAGTGGGAGTGGTGAAAATAATTATAATCAGTTTAGTTCAAAACTAAAATAGCTTAGTTGGGAGAGCATAAATCTGTAGGGAGTGGGGATACCTCCCAGGGTGACTTTATATGGATGCATAAAATATTTTGGGGATACAACCCACTGGTTGGCCCTATCTATATAGTTGATAGATTAATTGAAACTCACCCTACAACACACCCATATGTATGATTTAATATAAATTGAATTAAATCTTAATTTTAGAGTAACTACTATAACAAATGATATTATGATAATTATGTATAGTATGCATAAACAATAAGCATTTAACAATTCAAAACCATAAGAAAATGAGAGGGGAAGATGAATTAGCTGATTATGCACAACCTAGGAGTGATATGGACTGAGTATCTGCTAGATTTTGCTGGGAACATTATCGAACATGCTTGATGATGGTCTGGAACCCTAGGAATGTAAGGGACATAAGCACATGCAGAAGGACATGAGCACCTCATACGCTAGTGAATGATTTGGGTGCCTATGTTTGCTTAGATTCTTAGAGTATGGTATTTTTTGGGTTAGAAGATACTCGCTTCTACTTACTCTTTGTCACTCTGGTTTCTCTATTATACTGTTGGTTTTACCCGTAAAATATAAAACAAGTATCTACCTACAGATGCCGATAAAACACATTAAATATAATTAAAAATATGTAGAATTGGGAGTCTGAATGTCCTTGACGGTCATCCAAAGAGTTAAGTTATGAATGAGCATTGCACTATATCTCATACTCTATAGAGTTCTCCATACTTGTGTGTGTAATGATGCCGTGGGATGCCCTTATAAAATTTTCACAATGATAGTGGGATAGATGTAGATTGTAATGAGTATGTAAGATGTGTGTGATGAAATAGAATGAAATCCTTTCCTATATTGTGTATGCATATTGATGCATCCATTGTCCCGTACATGAATGTGCTGGATGTATCCTTATAATTATATTGTGCCTTTGTGCAAGTTTAGGTGGTGATAGAAATAGAATGAACTCCCTTGGTTGAGTTTCATAATTGACAATTGAAAGGCTGACCCAAAGTTTTAAAAGGTGACCAAACGATGAAGAGGACCCAAAAGAGTAAGACAAATATAAAGAAGGGTAGGAATGCCAAGAAGGGATAGGAGTGCTTGGGCGCTTCTATCTTAGCTAGGTACTAGCATTCGAGGCCATTAAAAGATAAACTAGTCAAGTGATGATAGAATTGTAAGATGTGTAAAGTTAGTAAAGTGCAATAGATAAAACAATCAAAAGGCCAAAAGGAGTTGTTAACCACTAGTTTTATTGCTTATGATTCATGTATACATTATTATGCTTTAGGACCTAGAAATGTACCCAAGTGCATAGATTTTTTGTCTATATTTTCCCCCATGTTATGCTGTTGAGTGAATAATTAATAACATAAATTATATAGAAGATACTTACCTTGTAAACTAAAGATAAGTGTAGCCGATAGCGCATTGAGTGGACAAGTATTCATGTGAAGTGTGAAGTGATTGTAATGTGAAGCATGACAACTAGGAAAGGAAAGTAGACCTTTGAGGTGAAGTGTATGCGTAGTAGCGTGCTGTTAGAGATTGTTCTTGTAGATGTGAAATGATTCTTGTTACTTGTAAGAATGGAATTGAAAAACAAGATAAAAAGAGTAGTCAAAGTCTCATATGTGGAAAATCATAGTAACGTATTTATAAGTAGGTAAGAGTGTGTAGAAAGTAAGAGTTAGGGAAAGAGTGCACCTGATGTATAAGAGAGTATATGATAGAAAGTCTTCCTATTTGCTATGGAGATGTTGCTAGATTTGAGTGTCTTAATTCCAAAGGTGAGGTTTTTTATCGATCACACACCAAGAGTGATTTTTTTGGGTGATGTCACACGATAGATTAGTTTTTTTTGGGAAATATCATGTCAAGAGTGAGTTTTTTTGGGATATCTCACACCAAGAGAGGAGTGTTGAGAAGAGAGGTATGATTTTCTCTCCTTCCATGACACTTATCAAATAAGTTTCATTTTCTATTGGCACATCCTGATTTGTAACAAATTATAACCATATTGTAGCCGATTTAATAAATTCTGTAACTAAAGGAAAGTTCCTGATACTGCAAATCCATATTATAAAGTGTTGGAAACTATGTTGAACCAAATAAATGTATGTTTTTACCCCAGGACACAAGTTCCTAGGTAGGACATAATCACCCACCATTTTTGTCTGATACTAGGCACTAGTGTCTTCTTAGTGTTTGTGATCCAAGTCTGATTTTGTACTACTCTGTAACTATGTTCCTTTGCCATTTATATATTGAGTTATTATGTTTTGGAGCCCTGAGATACTAGAAGGGTGATTTTTTCACCCAATTGATGCCCCCCATTTTGGGTGTATGTGATGAATTTAGGAGGATGTAGCCCAAAGGAGAGGACATGATTATGATATGCATATCTAAAATTGGATACCTGCAGGGGGTAGGGGATGTGCATGGTAAAAAATAAGGAACATGCAAATAATGTAGTCTAAAAATAAGTGTTAGTGTGAAAGAGCTAACATGCAATAAAATAGAATGTAACAAGAAAAGGTGAAGACAAGAGGGAGTGTGACAAGTGGGTTGCATATATGGGACATTGCTGACAATGTCACAAGACAATCAGGGCTGAGGTGGCTAATAATAAACAATGGTCAAGCATGACATATGGCATAACCCACCAACAATAGCAAAAAAATGATAGATAACCATGGTTTCTATAGAGTCTTACAAGGAAAATGCTACACATGAAGCACCCGTTATAATGTTATAAAGATAAATAGTATGTCAAAACATGTATAGATCGACGAAAGGTAGATGAAAATGACTAGAAGTAGTAAATATTGTAACAATAGGACCCATGATGTGTGGAGGAGGAGAGTAGAAAAGGTAGATACCCCTAGGAGACAAACCATCATCGATCATGTTTGACACTATTCCCATCCAAATCTAACATATACTCAATCCAAATCACTCCTAGGTTGCGTAGAATCAGGTAAGTCATCTCCCCCTCTCATTTTCTTAAGGTTTTACATTGTTAAATGCTTATTGCTTGTGCATACTATACATAATTATGAAAATATAATTTCTTTACAGTAGTTACTCTAAAATTAAGATTTAATTTAATTTAGATTAATCATTTTGTGAACCCATTCACTCGAGCATTACCTTGCTTCAAGTCCTTATTTTTATACCCATCACTTGTAGTGGTCATTTTGGTCCTCTTCAAAACACCGAGCTTTCTCCATCTTCCCGTAAGTTCTCTAAATCAATGTCTAAATATGATAATCCTTGATTAAATCAACCAACATTCCTCGTGAAAATATTAAAAATTTTGACAGTGAAAAATCATATAATGAGGAAACTAATGTTGATCAAGAACAAGTTGAAAAGCTCATTAGTTTTTGTTCTACCATACGCGCCAACCCTACACATATTATGCATGTCCTAAATGCTTTAATTTCTACTAAATATTATCGAGGTGCTACCACCCTCCCTCTCGTGGGTTCCTCATCGGCTATCATGACCTCCACCCTATATTCCACCATACATATTTATATTTCTACAACTATCAATCTCCTCATTCCTCAAAATACTTCCCATATTAAACCTGGCTCCTCTTCAGGAACACATGGCCTAACCTCATTATACCATGATTTACAAACCCAAATTCACCAATTACAATAAGCCTCTTCATATTTCCATCCATCTCTAGACTCATCACTCCTCCTTCATATCCCTTTTGCACCCACCATATCCTCTTATCTGCTACCTCCTAACTTCATCGCACCTAAATTTCCTATCTTTAATGGCCATGACAACCCTTAGGAACATCTTCGATCCTTTCATGTTGCATGTCTCGACTATGATGATGACCTTAATTTTTTGGCTAAATTGTTTCCTCGAAGCTTACATGATTATTCTATGATATGGTTCTATGATCTACCATTCCATTTAGTAACATCTTTTACATACTTAGATGATGCATTCCTTGCTCATTTTTTTATGAACATTAGTACGAAGATATCCTATGTACAACTTGCTAAAATAAAACATGTATCTAATGAACATCTTGTAGTATAAGAACAACCTTGCCAAATGACCATTATTCTAGTTGATTTAGAGTTACAATATCTATTAATTCAAATTCTTTTTCATCCGCTCCAAGAGAGTTTTATTTTTAAGACTTCTCCTTCCTTTGATCAATTATGTCACACACTCAAATTACATGAAAAAAATACTATCTATGGGAAAGTTGAAGTATTATGATAGTTCTTCCTTCTCATCTTCTAAAATTTTTCAAGCCAAATCCACATTCAAACCATGTACTAAGCCTACTGACATTAAAACTACTGTCAACATTGTTTCTCTACTAGCCAAGCTTCAATTACAATCCACAAGACAAATATTTACTAGGCTAACTTGCACACCTCAATTCTTATTACCGCAACTCATTAAAAGCAATCTGATTCCCTCCACAACTCAATCTAGATCTTTCTTGACCACATAAATATAATGAAAATGCACACTGTGATTATCTCCAATGCAATGATTATTCTACTGATCAATGTTTTAAGCTTGAACATATAATTCAAGATATCATCAATAACAATGCAATCAAGCTCCTAGATCCCTTTACTTATAAACTAGTTAATGATAATCAAAATCTTAAAATATTCAATGACCTATTACCAAAACCTGACAATCTAGCTATTGATTCATTTTGTAATCATGCAAATCATTTTGTGCCTCCCCCTTCATTGGGACCGCTTAATTTTCTCATTGCTAGTGTTGATATTCCATGACCAGTAATTACATTCTTGGATCACGAATACCATGCTACAGTTTACTCTGATGAGTTACATATTGATTCTTCTATTGGTACTCATATATTTAACAATACTATGGTCCATCCCTTAGCCCTTTCCAATGTATGCTCTCTGACACTCTTACTCGCTATTAACTTTCCAATATATCAAATCAAAATTTCCATTCCTAATTATTACAGATGTGTCATCCTTCTTGTTATTGTTGGGTCCCTTACCATACCTACACAATTTCTCGTTACATATGAAATCAAGCATTGTGACAAGGTTTTAGGTCTCCCTTGGCTTTGAGATTCCCAATATATTCCTTACATACTTCACTTATGTCTCAATTTCATTCATAACAAGCAAGTTATCACCATCAAAGGTATTCCACCACGTATACCATTACCTCGTCCCACTCTTACCTCTATTTCAGAACTAGTCACAACATCTAGGCCTCATACACCTCTCAATTCTAAATCTATCTCTGTACCTACCTCTCCTATTAATACACGACCTACATCACCACCACGTTGTCCTCACTACTACATGAGTCCACCTTATTGGCCCAAGTACCCTACATGAGAAGCCCATTCCTATAGGTGTTCTCCATATCCTTTTCAACATCAATCTCCCTCATATAAACATAGGAACTCTTCTACACCACTAGTCCTAGACCATAGTCACATGCCTTCTCTCTCTTGGATACTAGCTAAGGGGCCCTCACTCTTCACTGTCATCGGATATCCTTCTATTGTTGGGGTGTGGAGCATGTTTTTTGGTCTTCTGGAATCAACATTGAAGTGTTGGAGTTTGAATGATTAAGTTTGGAGACTTCAAGAGCATTTTTCAGTTGTCTACTATTTTGGTGCTATGAAATTGTTGCATATTTGTTGTTATTTGGAAGTTAATCGTCTATTATCACAGTGATGGATTTTCATCTGTGAGAAGTTGAAAGGTTATGAATATTTCAAATGAATTTTTCTAGGGCCAGTTATAGAACTTCCTAGAAGGATTGCAATCTTATAAATAGAGGTATTAAGGGCATCCTAATGTATCTTGAGTGATCAAAAAATCTATGAGTCTTATATGTGGTTTAACATCTTTGGGAGTTCTGTTGTGAGTTCATGAGTGATTGATGTGCAATTGTAATTGAGAGAAGACTATGATGATAAAATTTGAGAAAGTTCTTGGTGGACGTAGCCCACATTGGGTGAACCACATTAAATCTTGTCTTATATTCTTTTGTGCATTGTTTATTTATGTTCTTATATTTCTGCAAGTATAAATATGCTAAATAGTTTCCTTCTGCTATGATTTGAGGAATTGTTTCTACACATTTGTTGTCTAATTCATTACAATTGGTATCCGAACTTTGGTGGTTTTTTGCTGAAGTGATGAATCACAAGGAAAGTTTAGCTTGAGTGGGAGATATGGAAGATGATGTAAGATCAAGGGTTGAGAATTTCAATGGGAAGAAATTTGGTTTGTGGAAGATGCAGATGAAGGATTACTTGTATTAGAAGGACCTCCATGTTCCTTTGGCTGGAAAAGAAAAAAATATACAACCATGTCGGATGAGGATTGGGAGATGCTGGATAGAAAGGCACTTGCTTGGGGAAATTTGGTTATGTCTTACATCTTCGGTTACTTTCAAGACATTACAGGAGAAGACCACAGAAGTTCTCATGAATGCATTGGGGAAGTAATATGAAAAATCATCTGCCTCTAATAAAATATTTTTGATGAAAAAGTTATTTAATATGAAGATATTTGAGAATGGTTCTATTGTTGATCATTTAAACGAATTTAATATGGTTGTGAGTATTTTAAAATCAGTGAAAATTGAATTTGATGATGAGGTCAGGGATTTGTTGATTTTGATCTCCTTGCTAGATAGCTGGGACAACTTGGTTATGGCTATAAGTAATTCGGTCTATAATAATTCAAATTTGAAGTTGTAATATGTGATAGGTGTGTTCCTGAGTGAGGAAATGAGAAGGAAGAGATCTGGGGATTCTTCTACTTCTGGAAATACTTTGACAGTGGAGAGCCAATGGAGACAAAAGAACATAGGGAAAGGTAACCATGGGAATTCAAATGATCGCGGATGTTCAAAGTCCAAGAACAAGTTGGAATGTTGGCACTGTGGGAAGGTTGGTCATGTTAATAAAAATTGCTAAGATCTTTAGGATAAGAAGAAAACAGAGGAAACTAAGGAGGTAAATGTGGGAGTAGGTGATGTTTGTCAGGATGCCTTAATTATTTCTTTAGATAGTATTTTTGAGTCTTGGGTGTTAGATTCAGGGGCTTCTTTCCATGCCACCCCACATAGACATTACTTTACTGAGCTTGTTTAAGGTGATTTTGGACATGTATATCTTGGTGATGATGAACCATGCAACATAGTAGGGAAAGGTTGTGTTCAGGTGAAAGTGTAGAATAGGAACACATGTCTACTTAAGGATGTTAGGAATGTGCCTAAGTTGAGGTGGAACTTAATATTAGTAGGTCATTTATGTAATGATGGATGTATGGTCAGTTTTACAGTGGATTCTTGGAAGGTTACTGTACATCAGAAAAGCGACAAGCGAGCGTGAGAATCTACAAGTGACTCTTCTGCGTACCCGACCTCCCGAGGTCATGCCGAGACAGCCGGTGGAGATGGAATACAGGTAGTATACGTATAGACTAGTTAGGCAATCTAATATCTTCGACACGCACTAATGGAATCTGTGAATCTAAGGCAAAGAAGACCCTTCTAACCTGGACCGGTGTGATAGATCGATCAGCAAGGATGACTGCTCGAAGGCTCCAATCAATATCAAGCTCTGGCGTGATTCGATCTATGGGTTGTGGAATGCGTGAGAAATGACCCGGGATGGTTTCGTGTATTTCTCCTGATAGGGTCATATGGTGAATATAGTCAACTCTATGGACGATTCTCTGGCCTAGTCCAGAATTCTCTAGCTTCGTTAGCTGTTATGTCCAGTAGGGATAACTATTGGATGATGATAGGTGGAATTGGAGTAGACTAAAATACTAGTATGCGTAGACCAGTGTCTATATCCAATTCTTTTATGGATTTGTTAGGTTGTGGGATATGTGGATCACAACCATAAACTCTCGGTTGTTGCGGTCCTGTTATAGTCATACGCGAGATCAAGTTCTAATTCCTAGTATCCAATAATCGTATGCTTTCTCAGCTTCTATATTTAGAACCAACAGTTGTGGAATCTTCTCAGAATACCTTACAGGCGTTCTTACAACCTCGATTCTTAAGCTGGTATCTATATCTACGAGGGTGTCTCCAGCGTCTGGCTGTGGAACTAAAGGATCACACCCGAATGTTTATTCTCTTTCGAGCCCTTCTACAGTCATGTGGATGTTTTTCTAGGGTAATCTGTAGTTTGGCTGACTTGACCAAAACGCATGTGCTTGGTCGTCTTCTATGTTTAATCCTCTTAACTGTGAACTGATCAGTTGTAAATCTGTGGTTGTTTGGAATACTTGTATCCTGAGATTTTTGTCTATGTCAACTATTGCTGTGACGAGGTTTGGTTGAGGCACGATTGGCTCAAATATATATTCCCTGGGCTCTTGAGGTCCCGTGATTGTCATACGAAACAAAATGCGATCTAACTGTAATGAAACAAATTCTAACTACGTGAAGTAAATCTAACTGCATATAACCTTTATTCTTCTATGAAATATTTAACAATTTTAAGGGAAGCAAACTATTTTAAACGTATCTAGAAATAATAACTAAACAGTAATTAAAACAGACAAGATAACCGAGTGTAGTTATTTGCCTGTGCGAATTGATAGAATTCTAAATAGGTCTAATCTATCTGCAAGATTCTCGATCATACCTCAGAAGTGAGGAGTGAATCATAGTTTCTCGGAAACTATCAATCCCCACAGCTTCCCTGGCAATATCGAGAATAGAATGAAATGAAATAAAGTGATTAACTACTCTATTTAATATGATTCTGACTAGAACTTTGAAATTTAAAACCTGGATTCCGCAGAACAGTGGTGAATCCGATGGTGTGTATGTGATCTCGTCCCCTCAGTATGGTCTCTTCATTCTTTTGTGTTCATGTGGATCCAGAAAAGCGTGTGATGCTAGCACCGATAGGAGTAGATTTTGGGATAAGGACAGCTCAGAATGCAGACCGAGAATGCGAGTAGGAGAGGGATAGCGTAAGAGTACAGTGCTTGGCTTATGTGATTCCTAGTGGGATTTTACTGTAAGTCATGCAACATGAAGCAACCAGAAATTCTAACTATCCTATACGAAGAGCAAAACCTGTAACTTTAATGGCTTCCTAAGCTATTCCATTCCAAAATAAAGACACTGCTTGCACAAGTTAGATATGTGGCTTACCAACAGCTGAATAATATTAACTAGGTATATAATGAATTGAACTAAGAACTCTAACCACAGTAAAAAAAAACAAATCTACAACAAAGAAATTCAAAGGCAAGCTCCTAACCGGATTGGATATGCCTACACAAGATGGGTCTGTGGCTTACCAACAACTGAGCAATACTAACCAAGTAAGAAATGAACTATGCTATCAATCCTAAGCAAGCTGACCAAACCACTGAAAATCAGAAGACTCTAACAAAAAATGGTGGCCAAAACTCCAGCTCAATTTCTTCACACAAACTCAGCCCAAATTCAGACCATTTGCATGTACACAAACCATGCATTTATAGGAATTCCAACACTCAAAAACCAAAACCAAATTGAACTCCTAAACAATAAACAAAGGAAAAACACTATTCCAGGGGACCAAAAACATTAATGCATGCTCAAGTCGGCAAATAAAATCTAGTAAATCGTGATATTTCACGTGGGTCGTGTCAAAAGAGCGTTCTAGAAAATGCACACAGGACCGCCGCCGCAGGGCGGCGGTCACGAGACCCGCCGCCCTGTAGGGCGGTTTCGTCACTGAAGGTCAAGAAGGCCAAAGAAAGAGGGGAAAAAAGGAAAAACAAAGGACGCGGGGGCTAAGTGGGGTATGCGGGATGTTAACACATACTCTGAGAGCTTTTCTGGATCTCGAACACCTTGCGAGGAGACCTGTATCATCATCGGGGCATTTATTACACCGTTCCACAGTACAGTACCTTACAATTTTGGGTACGTACATATTGCCCCCTCAGAGAAGTGTTTTAGCCATGAAAGGGCATAAAATGGTGGGTCTGAGTATGGCAGTCCCGAAATGGGGGGTTTAGCAGTTATACCTTACACGTCCGTGTGTCGAAATGGCACCATCCGAAATTCCCGCTACCTGCAAAATGAAAAGAGATCTCAAGTGCAGATAGATACAATAATTTGAAAAATAAACGCTAAAATAACAGGGAAAGAGGATGTACCATTTGTGCGGGGATAGGAACTTACCTCCGTCAGCGCTCCGAACCTGCGAAAAAGTCATTTTAAGACGAAATAGAACAATATATATATGAAAGTGGGCCCATTTTCCTATTCATTTACGTGAGTTGATTTGATCGATTTTGAGCTCTGGGACCCACAGTGACGGTTTCTCGCGTGAGTATAGTCAAAATGTCCGTAGTGAGATCGTGATCATGCCTCCACGTGTGGAACGCCACCCTACGAGATCACAGTTTGGTTTTCTTCAATTTTGCATTTTTCCCCCTTCAAATTTGAAATGGAAAATTATTTGTAATGGGGGGGTTATTTTTGAAAATGTTTGGTTCAAAAGGTTCATCTGGGGGGGGCGCCTACTGGGTAGGCTCTTTTTTTAGCTAAAATGGTCTATTTTTACGTTTTTTGGACTTTTTAGGGTTAAAAACCCGCGCGGGTTTTCAGACCGCGACCGCCGCCCTGGCCAGGGCGGCGGTTACACGACTGCCACCCTGGCCAGGGCTGCGGTTACACGGCCGCCACCCTGATCAGGGTGGTGGTTACGAGACTGCCGCGTTTAAGGCGGCGGTTACAAAACCGCCTCCCTGCTCAGGGCGGCGGTTTTGCACAGAATGTAAAAGAGCTTGTTTTGGAGACTTATACTTATATTTTCTTGCATTTCTGTATGTTTTTATGATTCTCCCTGCATTGATTAGATACTAACTTGCTCTGTTTTGTGTGTTTTTGGGTGTATGCAGGCGAGGGAGGAGTACATTAGATGGAGCTGGGAGAGAGAGTGTGATTGGTTGCCCAGGGTATTGGATGCCCTTTCGCCAGACAAGGAGGACACGTTGCAGAGGGCCAGCATATTGCGTATATCGCGTGTGCCCCATGTTACGCCATCGAGTCACATCCTTTGTGACTTATTTTCTTATTGGGATGCAGATCGGAACACTTTCCGACTGCCAGGTGTCCGCGGTGAGTGGACTATTACTCTGGAGGATGTCTACCGTATCTTGGGGGTCCCGATCATCGGGAGGAGACTCACACTGGAGACAGCTGGGTCCAGAGCACAGATTACACAGTGGGCAGGTTATATGGGGGATGGAGCTATTTCCACGGGGCCGAAGAAGGGAGTGAGAGTTAGATCCATTCCTTCTTTGCCCATCCCCGTATTTCGACAGGCCATCATGGGGATCCTTGCCTCGAGACTGATCGGGGACAAGGGAGGGGATACATTGTTATACTGCTGGGCCCCCATCATTGCACAGATAGAGGGGCATGGCCGGATATATGCCTGGGGGGCAGACATTTTGGGGACCACCTATCATGACTTATATAGGGTGGTCCGTTTACAGGGACAGTCATTGAGCCACCCAACTCTAGTCATGAGTTGGGTGTATGAGCATTTTATTCCTTATGGCAGAGGCGTGGAGGTGGCAGATCCTGGGGCTGTGAGGGCAGCCAGGTGGTCAGATATGTCGATGCTTAGAGCACCTCACCAGCCAGTAGCTTCCCTCACCACAGCAGATATGGAGGCCAGACCGTACCAGCTCATGGCCGGCATTTGGGGAGAGGAGACTCTCACATTGATCTCTTGCTCCACCACAGGGCAACTTATTGACCGTGTGGGACGGGTGGAGGTACATCCTTTCGGTAGGGTCCCTCAGCAGTTCGGCCTCCCATATGTGGGCATGCTTCCTCCAGTGGCACCAGTCTATAGATCAGTCCGGGAGGCTAGAGGGGGGCCTAGAGGCCGTGGTTGGACAGTGGTCACCCCTGGTATTCCTATTGCAGCCAGGGGGATTGTTCGGGCCAGAGGGAGAGCGGGTGCGCCTCGGGCACCTTTACTTCGGATTACTGCGGGTCCTGCTCATAGCAGCGATGACCCTATAGATATTGACTCTGATTCTGAGGAGTCCACAGAGGGAGGGTCGGAGGAGCAGACGGATGATAGCGATCCTGAGTGGCATGACACCTAGGATATCATGCAGGTAGAGAGGGAGGAGCAGAGTGCAGAGAGAGAGACTCTAGTTTCAGAGGAGCCACTCTCTCAGGGCCGTGGTGGAGAGGACGAGTCCGTTGCGGGGCGTCATGTTGCCCCTACCACAGGAGCAGCCCCTCAGTCAGCAACGGCATCAGCGGCAGGTGCTGGCCCTAGTGACCCATCTTGGAGGCCCGGTGATCCGAGTAAGTTATCCTCTTTCCCTTTCAGTGTTAGTTTGATTTAGGACTTGTTTTAACTGCTATCTCTCCTTATATTTGTATCTTGTATATTTTAGCCTCTTGCCTAGTTTCTAATTCGTCTTTCTTCTTTGTTTTGCAGAGACTGTCGACGAGTGGCGGGATCTAATCCGTAGGGTATGTACTGATTCTCTGATGATCCCTATGGATAAGACCCGTGCGGAGCTATCTGTAGATGCTGGGGAGCCCTCAGCAGCTGGCAGGCACACCGACATCTTCGCTCCCATTTGGCATGTGGCCAAGATGGTGTCGACTCTCCGTACAGAGTTGGCAGGCTATAGGACAGCCGAGCGTCTTATGAGGAGCCACTCTCATGGCGAGACCACAGCTGCTCCTCGGGACCCTGAGCCCTCCGTCCATTCAGAGCGCCGGCGTAGCCGGAGTCCTAGGCGAGGGCGCGCACCTTCAGCGGGATCGCGTAGGGGTTGAGAGGCCACTTGGCTCCTATGCACTTTTTGTATTATAGATTCTTTTGTGTATTACGGGCTCTTTGAGCGTTTTGACCATGCCTAGTGCATGATGGCATTGTATACAAACATTGATTATTTATATATATGCGTCGATTTTTGGATCAAAAGCTTGTCACTCATGTGTGTCCTTTCTATTTCCAACTGCTTTGTGTATACTACGATGTATGTTTTATATGCTTTCTAGAATGTATGCAATGGAAAACAGATGATGCAAATGTTTGCTTTCTTTTTGTGTTTCATGATGCTGATACATGATATTGTAGATATACTGTGATCTTGAATCTTAACTTTTGTTAGCAATTTGGATAACTTATATTTGTTTTGGCAAAGTGATGAAAATAACCAGTATGATGAACAGATTAACTTGCCCCGCTCCTAACTCCACGCAACCAGTAAGATGCGAGGGCTCATCACCAAGAGCCAAGAAGGGCACAAGTTATGAAGAATGGTGAAATGATAGTGATGAAAGACAGACGAAGCTTTGGTGGAACCAAATTGGAAGCTACAAGCTTACTCTACCTGAATGACTTCATAGTTTTGGGTGCAACTTGCTTTGCGGTTTATCCAGACTTAGACCCGTAGATGGCCACATAGTAGACAAAATCTGGTTTTTAGGATTTTTAACTCTCTTGGAATTTTGAACACCTTGATTCATTCATTTTTGACTCAAAGTTTGAATAGTTTGTTTATGACCTTTTAACGTTTGCATTGTCTGGAGGACCCCCTACACTTTGCCCCATGCTACTAGTAAGAAGCGTGGGTTTATCACCGTGGGCAAGGCGTAGGCGAGTAAGGGCATTTCCATCCTTTCCCAACCCTACGTCACTAGTAAGAGACGCAAGCTCATCACCGAAGGTTGGTGGGGCAAGGAAATGTGTAAAAATAATTTTTTTTTGTTTAATCACTTTTTGACTTGTCTTTTTGAGTAAAATGTCAGTATATGCTTGTTTCCAAAGAGATGTATATATGGGATAGATGTGACACCATGAAGCTTCTAGAACAGACCATAGGCAAGACACTTATCCTAAGAAGAAATCAAAGCGAGAACAAACTTGCAGATCTTGGTATGGTTACCGTTAGGACTTCGTCATGTTTGATTTTATTTGATAAAAGATTCCAAGATGACTTGATGATATCGAAGATGGAGAGGTATGATTAAAAAACTTTATGCCAGAAACATCATGAGTTTGTAATAAATTGCTTTGAGAATAGATTCCTTGATCACAATTTGTGTAAGAACAAGTGGACAAAATGATCCTAATCTATATGGAAATGCAATGTAGATAGTTATATAAGTAGCGTTAGCTGCTTATGCATAGAAACGTTTGAGGTGGAGGGAATTGACTGTTTCACCAAACTCCTCACCTTCTAGCGTGCATAAGAGGTATGCACCATTTCCGTAGTCCTTCGTGACTCGGTATGGGCCCAACCATTTGGGCCGGAATTTCCTTCCTTCGCCGGTCTTCTTGTCGATCCGGCTGTCTAGTCTTAGAACTAGATCACCTTCGTATATATCACGTTCATAGACTTTTTTGTTATACTACCAGCACATCCGATCGGCATAGACTCTATGTCATTGCTCGGCGTCTAACCTAATTTCATCTAGGCTTTCTAGTTGGGAAAGACGTGCTTCTCTGTAAGCATCTTCATCTAGAATCCCTTGTAGTGAAATGCAAGGACTGGGTATTTCGACCTCAAGTGGGAGAACTGCTTCTGCCCCAAATACTAGCGAGAAAGGAGTTGCTCCCGTTGGTGTTCTTATTGAGGTTCGGTGGGCCCACAAGGCCGGATATAACTTTAAGTGCCAATCCCGTTTGTTTTCTTTTACCGTTTTAAGGAGAATGGCTTTCAATGTTTTGTTTGTTGCTTCAGCCTGCCCATTGGCTTGGGGATAATACAAGGAAGCCGTATGGTGGCTTATTTTGAATTTACTGCACAATTCACGAACTTCTTCACTCTTGAAAGAAGTTCCATTATCTGAGATAATGATTTGCGGGATACCGTACCTGCAAATGATTTGGTTCAAAATGAATTTGGCGATTACTGAACCAGGTACAGTGGTAAGAGGCATGGCCTCTACCCATTTGGTGAAATATTCAGTGGCCGTAATTATAAAATTGTGGCCGTCTGTAGATGAGGGAGAGAACTTCCCTATCAAGTCCAGGCCCCATGTAGAAAAGGGCCATGGAGTAGCGATTGGTTGCAGAGCTTGTGCTGGCATGTGGATCTCATGAGAGAATTCTTGGCACTTATGACACTTGCGTGCAAACTCTATCGCGTCATGTTCTAGAGTGGGCCAGAAATAGCCCATTCGATGTATTTTTCGAGCGGTGGCATGGCCACCGAAGTGGCCTCCACATATACCGCTGTGAGATTCATGGAGAATCCTCTTGGATTCCTCTGTGTCGACACACCTTAGGAGCATTCCATCGAATGCTTTTCGATAAAGAACTTGCTCTATAATAACGTACTTAGCTATGATAATGCGTAACCACCTTTTTTGTTGTGGTGTAGCTCCTTCTGGATACCTATGGTCCATGATATAGCTAATGATATCAGCGTACCAAGGGCACTCAGATATAGCAGGTCGGGTTTCGACGTAGTATACGCATTCATCGGGAAAATCTAGATCTACTAGATCTCCCCCGTCCAACGGATTATCAGCTAACCAATCTGCAATGATTTGTCCTTTTACCGACTTCTGATTTACAAATGTTAATTCAAACTCTCCCATTAAGGTTATAAAACGTCCAGCTTTTTTGGACAAGGACCCTTGTGTGAGAAAAGTCTGTAAATGGTCTGTCTTTACCATGACCTTCGTTTCTTGATTCAACATGTAATGTCTTAGACGTTTAGTAGCAAAGACTATGGCAAGGCATTCCCGTTCTGCCTGTGTATAGCGTGTTTCATAGTCAAGCAATGTTCGGCTAATGAAATAAATCGCACGTTCTCTCTTGTCATCATCTTCTTGGGCCAACATACAGGCCAGGGAAACATTGGTAGCTCGTGAGTATAAGATCAACGGGCGATCCAGCTTAGGTGGCATTAGCGTAGGTGGTGATAACAAAAAATTCTTAACTGCATCAAAAGCTTCATTGCAATCTTCATTCCAATCGATGCTATAATCCTTCTTGAGTAAATTGTTGATTGGATGAACGGCGAAGCTTAGGTCCGGGATAAATCTCCGGATTGCACCCAGCTTTCCGAGAAATGATCTGATTCTAGATTCACTAGAAGGTGGGACCATTTCGAGGACAACCCGAATTTTGGTTGGATCAACATCGATCCCTCGTGACGATATGATGTAACCTAGGAGCTTTCCTCCTGTTACACCAAAGATGCATTTCTCTGGGTTTAGCGTGACTCCGTATTCTATTAGGCGTGAAAGAATGATGCGGAGTACTTCAGGGTGGTCACAACGCTTTTTGGCCTTAGCCAATAAGTCATCCACGTAAGATTCCACGATTTTATGAATTAGATCGTGAAATATGTATGTCATAGCCCGTTGGTAAGTAGCACCAACGTTCTTAAGACCGAATGGCATAACAACGTAGCAATAGGTTCCCCAAGGAGTTATAAACGTGGTTTTAGCTTGATCTTGCTCAGATATTCTGATTTGGTTGTATCCCGAGAATCCATCCATGAGAGACAAAAGCTCAAACCCAGCTGTTGCATCAACAATGATGTCAATAGATGGTAATGGGAAGTCATCCTTAGGACATGCTTTGTTGATGTCTCGGAAATCTATGCAAATGCGTATCTTTCCATTTTTTTTGAGAACGGGAACGATGTTAGATACCCATTGGGAGTAGTCAACTGGCTTGATGAATCCTACCTGAAGGAGTTTTATTACCTCCTCTTTTACCATGAGGGCTACCTTGGGCTTCATAGGTCTTGATTTTTGCTTAATTGGCTTTGCATCTGATCTAGTGACGAGGTTGTGCACCGCAATGTGGGGTGCGACTCCCGTCATCTCCTTGTAACTAAATGCAAACGCCTTCTGATGTTCTTTGAGAACTTGAGTATGTATTTCCATCTTCTTCTGGGGTTAACGAAGATCCTAGTTTCAAGATTCTTGGCTCGTCTTCCGTTCCGATGTTGACATCGATCGTTTCTTCGATTAAGGAGGCGTTACCCTCTTCGAACTCAGGTGGTGCCGGAGGTAAATCCAAGTCATCCCCATTTTCTATTGCATATATGCTAGGTTCCCTTTGTGAGGGAAGATTTGTTACAGGATTTCCAAAGTAGGAAGACGAATGTGGAATCAGGGATAAATCTAGCATGTGATAAGAGAAATGTAATGCTACATAGGCATTTAAATAATCCAAAGTAGCCACATCATTTCCAACATGGTCTAGGACGGTAGATTCACTTCCACTAAAAAGAGGATTTGTCATTGTTTTTATTAATGGTTCATCACGAATGGATACTGTGAAGTGAGTATCTTCTAGTTCATTGCTTGGAGTAAAACATGATGCTGAAGTTGCTATCGAGTCAGCGAGGAGATTTTTCTCTCGCGGGACTGCTTCAATGGATATGAAGTTAAACGCTTTGCTTAAATCTAACACAGCGTCTTTGTAGAGTTGTAAATGTTTGGCTTTAGTTTCATATATTTCAGAAACTTGGTTTGTCACTAATTGCGAGTCTCCTAAGACTCTGATGCTGTCAATACCAATTCTTTTGGCTAAAGTGAGACCAAGGAGGAGGGCTTCGTACTCAGTGCCGTTGTTTGTGCATTCAAAGTTTAACTTAAAAGTGAATGGGAGGATTTTCTCCTCAGGCGAAGTAAGAATTATACCTGCCCCCGCTCCATAGCGACATTTAGCTCCATCGAAATGGAGAGTCCAATACTTAGCCGGGAGCATAGATGTTGGGGCATCAGTTGCGCTTGCGCACTCTATTTCTACCATACAGAGATCCTCTGCTGGCAAGGAACCAACACCTAGGGAAAATCCCATGCCTACTGAATCGAATGGTAAGAACATTGGTGAATCTTGTTCTATCAACTCAACGATTTTCGCAGTAGTCCCTAATGATACTATTTCTTTAGTTTTACTTTTAGGGGTTGGAATTGTCTTGGCTATGCTGGTTGTTTCGAGATCCGTCATAGGTACCAACTTTTCCTCTGGCTTTGAGTCAGTGGGTTTGTTAAGTTGGTTTGTTGGAAGTTCAAATTCCGAGTATACACCTGGTCTTTTCTTTAAATCAGCTAGGTGCACGTCAAATGGCTTTGGATCACCTTTGGCTACAAATACCTTTCCTAGATGCAAGAATCTTACTGCTTGAAATAATGTAGAAGGGATTGCCTTCATGCGGTGTATCCATGGTCGGCCGAGAATCATATTATAATTGGTTTCCCGATCTATAATATAAAACTCAGTCAGGATTGTTTTAGGTCCCAAGGTGACTGGCAATATTATAGTTCCTATCGAAGTGGCTTTAAGGCTATCATAGCCTCTCAAGGTATTTCGTGTAGTAGAACAGTTCGTTTCTCCATATCCTAGTTTTTGGAGGAAAGAGAAAGGGACTATGTTAACCGCAGCCCCATCGTCAACCATCGCCTGTTTTACATAATTATTGTAAACCCACACTTGCAAGTGTAAGGCTGGATCGCCTCGGCGTGCGATCTCAGCATCTGTAGGCATTTTACTTATGTCGAATATGAATTCGACATCTGTATCTGTCTGTCCCGGAGGATGAACATCAAAGTCTATATGATTTACCTGTGTTTCGGGTGGTGGAGTGATATTAATTAAATGACCTAAGCCTAGCGCCTCTAAATGAGCGGCCCTGTGGGCAGGGGAGTTCTTTAGCAAGTCAAGGAATGAAATATGCGAGAAGGTTTTCGTTAGATCATTAATTAAATCGTAAGCACCCACAGGTTTTGTTGTAAGTTGCTGGATGTTATCTGTGTCTGGCGAGTGGCTTGGACTTGGTTGAGAAAAATATTCTCGTGTCCTTGTTACAGCTTCAATAGGTAATTCCAAGTCTAATTCTACCAATCCAACCACCTTAGGTCATGGTTGACTCCCTAGTTGGGGCGCAACTAATGGATTTAGCGAAGTCGAGGCTTCATGGTCATTGTTTCCTATTATTGCACCCTTGTTTACTCCTGTTGAATTTAGTCGATTATTATCGTGATTTGGGAGTGGATCGTTAAAGATCTTGAGAGGAGCATTTTGAGGGGAAACTGCCCCTGCGAATGTATTGGGTGGCGATGGCGCAGGATCTGCCAAAAACAAATCTGTGAAGAATTGTCTTTGTTCTTCCGGTAAACGTTGCATGAACTTGTAGTCACGACACGTTCTAGTGTCATGACCCTAAATTTTATGGAAACCACAATAAGAATTGGGATTGTAATTCGTGTTTTGTTGGTTTGGTGTGTATTGTGGCGTAAAATTCCGATCAAATTGTTGCCTATTAGGACTAAAGTTTTGTTGTTTCTGGTTTTGATTTTGGTTTTGATAACCAAATGAGTTTTGGCTTGGTCCTTGCATGGGATTTCACCGTTGTTGTTGTTGTTTTTGTTGTTGTGGATGATTAAAATCCACTGTATTGACCGTTGGGGTAAAATTGTTGTTTCGTTGATTGTTTGTTTGTGACGGAGTATTAACAACATTTACCCTCTTGGGCTGGTCGGTTACCCCATCCGTTGTTACCCCACGATTTTTGTTAAGGATTTTGGGTCCTTGATTGACGTTTGTGGTAGTTGTAGTATTTTGAGTAGAGGTGATTAACCTCCCGTTTGCTCCATACGTCTTACGACCACTATCTATTGCTACCTGGTCTATTCGTAGAACGCTCTCAAGTACTTCATCATAAGTCCTTAGTGGGAACTTCTGGACTTCTTCCTTCACTTCTCTGCTGAGAGAATGAAGGAATAAATCGCATAGTTCCATCTGATCCATGTTTGAAGTGCTTGCCGAGGAATAAAGGACTGTGCGCCACCTTTGGATGAAATGGGTGACAGATTCGTTATGTTCTTGCTTGATGTGTAAGAACTCCCTGATTCCTGTCCTTAATAGCTTGTTCATGTCGAAGGCTTTGATGAACTCAGACACGAGTTGTTTGAATGAATGTATGGAAGCTTTGGGTATTCTGTAATACCAATCGAGAGCAATTCCTTCCAATGTTTTGGGGAATATTTTAGCAATAACCCCATCCCATGGGAGTAATTCTCGAATGGCTGTAGCGTAAGCTTTGATATGCGCGTTTGGATCTCCCTCACCCTTGAACTTGGGCAAATCAGGAAGAGGCCTTGGAAGCATAATGCTTCGTATGGTGAAATCTAAGGGCTCTTTCAAATATTCTGAATAAGTCCCTATCGCATATGTTTCAACCATTGATGGTGTCTGTTGAGGAGGCGGTGGCGGAATGGGTTGTTGATATGACATAATGTACGCATTGGCAGGGGCATAAGGCAACCCCTGTATTTGGGAAAACATGCTGGGAGAGGAGAACATATCCCCTCCTAGCAATTTTGAATACATGTGTAAGTACGAAGGGGTATTATCTAGGAATGGATTGCTCTGTACTGGACCAGGAGGAACAGTGCTAGCGATAGTGGGTCTAGTTGGCATTTGTTGTGAATACTGAGGAGTCATACCTAATGTGCCTGCTCCTGTGAGGAGATCTACTTGGCTAGGATGGTGTGGAGGATTGGAACTCCCTGTTTGTATGAATCTTGAATTTTGACTTGCTTGGGCAAGTTCTAATCCTCTAACCTTCTCTATTAGAGTTGAAATGACTTCGTTTGGTGAAGTCACGATATCGTGCCTTGGTGGCGTTTGTTGTATGCTATAGTTTTGCGGAGGTATGTGATATCCTGCTATGAACTGACCATTATCTTGCCAAGCATCTCTGAGAGTATTTTCTATACGTGATGGCATAGAGGTATTTTCTTGAGGAGATCTCTCGGGCTGTATTTGCAAACCTCTTACAGGTGGGTATATACCCGGGGAGTGTTGTTCACTCCTAGGATAACATATTGAGTACTCGTCATCTAGAACCGAGTATGGGTCTGATTGTCTACTAATATGTGGTCTAAGTAGCATCTGAGGAGATGAAACAGATTCTCCAGTAAATGTCATATTGTTTGAGCCTGAAGGCTCTGTTTGTGTTTGAGCGAGTTGTTTCAACCCCTCTGCTTAGAAGGACGAGTTATATCTAGTCCTTGGAGTTTGCGTTGACAACTGACTAGTTGTCACCCCACATTGAGAGTGAGGGTGATGACTGTCTATTCTGTTGGGCATAATATGCCTCAAGACCCAGGAGGGGTCTGCCATATGCATCGAATCCTGACATATTCGGGGGGTATATGAATACCCGCAGAATAATGGGAAGGAGCGAAGGTGATTTGGATAAGATGAAACTTCTCAGAGAGAAGGTGAAGCAATTGTAAGTTTCACGTAGGGTTCACCAATTTTGTTGGTGAAGCTGATGTGAAGGCTAATGAGGTACAGAAGGTGAAACAGTTGTTTGTTTCATGTTGGGTTCACCAATTTTGTATGTCGGAAAAGCGACAAGCGAGCGTGAGAATCTACAAGTGACTCTTTCGCGTACCCAACCTCCCGAGGTCTTGCCGAGACAGCCGGTGGAGATGGAATACAGGTAGTATACGGATAGACTAGTTAGGCAATCTAATATCTTCGACACGCACTAATGGAATCTACGAATCTAAGGCAAAGAAGGCCCTTCTAACCTGGACCGGTGTGATAGATCGATCAGCAAGGATGACTGCTCGAAGGCTCCAATCAATATCGAGCTCTGGCGTGATTCGATCTATGGGTTATGGAATGCGTGGGAAATGACCCGAGATTGTTTCGTGTATTTCTCCTGATAGGGTCATATGGTGAATATAATCAACCCTATGGACGATTTTTTGGCCTAGTCTAGAATTCTCTAGCTTCGTTAGCTATTATGTCCAGTAGGGATAACTGTTGGATGATGATAGGTGGAATTGGAGTAGACCTGAAATACCAAAGTATGCGTAGGCTAGTGCCTATATCCAATTATTTTGTGGACTCGTTGGGCTGTGGGATCTATGGATCACAACCATATACTCTCGGTTGTTGCGGTCCTGTTATGGTCATACACGAGATCAAGTTCTAATCCCTAGTATCCAATAATCGTATGCTTTCTCAGCTTCTATATTTAGAACCAACAGTTGTGCAATCTTCTCAGAATACCTTACAGGTGTTCTCGCAACCTGGATTCTTAAGCTGGTATCTATATCTACGAGGGTGTCTCCAGCGTCTGGCTGTGGAACTAAAGGATCACACCCGAATGTTTATTCTCTTTCGAGCCCTTCTACAGTCATGTGGATGTTTTTCTAGGGTAATCTGTAGTTTGGCTGACTTGACCAAAACACATGTGCTTGGTCGTCTTCTATGTTTAATCCTCTTAACTGTGAATTGATCAGTTGTAAATCTGTGGTTGTTTGAAATACTTGTATCCTGAGATTTTGGTCTATGTCAACTATTGCTGTGACGAGGTTTGGTTGAGGCACGATTGGCTCAAATATATATTCCCTGGGCTCTTGAGGTCCCGTGATTGTCATACGAAACAAAATGCGATCTAACTGTAATGAAACAAATTCTAACTACGTGAAGTAAATCTAACTGCATATAACCTTTATTCTTCTATGAAATATTTAACAATTTTAAGGGAAGAAAACTATTTTAAACATATCTAGAAATAATAACTAAACAGTAATTAAAACAGACAAGATAACCGAGTGTAGTTATTTGCCTGTGCGAATTGATAGAATTCTAAATAGGTCTAATCTATCTGCAAGATTCTCGATCATACCTCAGAAGTGAGGAGTGAATCATAGTTTCTCGGAAACTATCAATCCCCACAGCTTCCCTGGCAATATCGAGAATAGAATGAAATGAAATAAAGTGATTAACTACTCTATTTAATATGATTCTGACTAGAACTTTGAAATTTAAAACCTGGATTCCACAGAACAGTGGCAAATCCGATGGTGTGTATGTGATCTCGTCCCCTCAGTATGGTCTCTTCGTTATTTCGTGTTCACGTGGATCCAGAAAAGCGTGTGATGCTAGCACCGATAGGAGTAGATTTTGGGATAAGGACAGCTCAGAATACAGACTGAGAATGCGAGTAGGAGAGGGATAGCGCAAGAGTACAGAGCTTGGCTTATGCGATTCCTAGCGGGATTTTATTGCAAGTCATGCAACATGAAGCGACTAGAACTTCTAACTATCCTATACGAAGAGAAAAACCTATAACTTTAATGGCTTCCTAAGCTATTTGGTTCCAAAATAAAGACACTGCTTGCACAAGTTGGATATGTGGCTTACCAACAGCTGAATAAAGCTAACCAAGTAAGAAATGAACTATGCTATCAATCCTAAGCAAGCTGACAGACCAAACCACTGAGAATCAGAAGACTCTAACAAAAAATGGTGGCCAAAACTCCAGCTCAATTTCTTCACACAAACTCAGCCCAAATTCAGACCATTTGCATGTACACAAACCATGCATTTATAGGAATTCCAACACTCAAAAACCAAAACCAAATTGAACTCCTAAACAATAAACAAAGGAAAAACACTGTTACAAGGGACCAAAAACATTAATGCATGCTCAAGTCGGCAAAGAAAAGATGGTAAATCATGATATTTCACGCGGGTCGTGTCAAAAGAGTGTTTTGGAAAACGCGCACAGGACCGCCGCTCTGAGTAGGGCGGTGGTTATAGGACCGCCGCCCTGTTCAGGGCGGAGGTTTCGTCACTGAAGGTCAAGAAGCCAAAGAAAGAGGGGAAAAAGGAAAAACAAAGGATGCGGGGGCTAAGTGGGGTATGCAGGATGTTAACACATACTTCGAGAGCTTTTCTGGATCCCGAACACCTTGCGAGGAGACCTGTATCATCATCGGGGCATTTATTACACCGTTCCGCAGTACAGTACCTTACAATTTTGGGTACGTACAGTTACCAAGGGATCTCTTGTCGTTGTAAGAGGTAAGAAAATTGGTAATTTTTATTTAACTAGTGGTGCTGATTATTGTAATTTAGTTGTTGTAAATGGAGATGCAACTTTGTGGCACCAGAGACTCGGTCATATGAATCAAAAGGGTATGCATATTTTAAAGGATAGGTTTCCCATATTAAAGGAGTTAGATTTGGACGTTTGTGAGGATTTTTTTTATGGGAAATAGAAGTGGGTGAGATTCCAAAATGTTGGACCTACTAAGAAGGAGGGTAAGGTCGAATTGGTGCATAGAGATGTATGGGGACAAGATAAGGTAAAATCTATTAGTGGTTCATGTTATTATGTCACTTTCATTGATGATGCAACTAGAAAAGTTTGGGTATATGATATTAGAAAGAAATATAATGTGTTTGAAAATTTGAAAAGATGGAAAGCATTGGTTGAGAATGAAATAGGTCTCAAGATGAAATGTATCATGTCAGATAATGGAGGGGAGTATTACAACAATGAATTTCTTGATTACTATTCGGTAAATGGGATCTGTGGGAAAAGGATGGTTCCCAATACTCCATAGGAAAATGGATTGTTAGAGAGAATGAACATGACAATCAAGGAGCATGCTAGGTGTATAAGGTTACATGCGGGGCTGCCACCCATGTTTTGGGTAGAAGTAATGAGCACAATTGTTTATCTGATTAACAGAGGACATTCTATGGCCTTGGATGGAGGTATACCTAAGGAGGCTTGGTATGGTAAGAAAATTGATTTCTCATTTCTTAGAGTATTTGGATGTGAGGTATTTTTTCACACTAATAAAGATTATAGGACCAAGTTAGATGCTAAGTATGAGAAATGCACCTTTATTGGACATGGTGAAGATGAATTTGGTTTTCGTGTTTGGAGTCTTAAGGACAAGAAAATATTTGGGTTTAGAGATATTTTATTTAATGAAAAAGACATGTATAAAGATTAGTTTCAGGAACAAAAAGAGGAATCAAATAAAGAATACATAGTGTTAGAGGACATTGCGGATGTCAAGGTGTCCAAGGGGCCGGTTCAGGTGTAACATGTTCTAGCACAGCCAGTTCAGGAACCTACTCATTAGGAATCCCAAACTCCTGAGGTGAGAAGGTATTATAGGGTAAGAAGGGAACCTAAATGTTTTAATCTATCTTTGAATTATTTATTACTTATTGAAAGTGGAGAGCCAAAGTTCTTTGAGATTTTAGTGTAGGTGAATGGCAAGAAGAAGTGGGAGTAAGCCATGGATGAAGAGCATAGATATCTTAAGGAGAACTAGACTTGGGATATGGTGGAGCTACCCGAGGGTAAGAGAGCATTACACAACAAGTGAGTGTAAAAAATAAAAGAGGAAGATGGAGGTAGAAAAAGGTACAAGGCCTAGTTGGTGGTCAAGGGATTTGTATAGAAGAAAGGTATATACTTTGATGAATTTTTTCTCTTGTTTTTAAAATTACTTCTATTAGGATTGTTCTTGGTTTAGTAGCAGTAGAAGAATTGCATTTAGAGAAGTTGGATGTAAAGAATAAATTCCTTCTTGGTGAGTTGGAGGAGGAATTATATATGCAACAGCCACAGGGTTATGAGGTCAAAAAGAAGGAGAGGTTAGTGTGAAAATTGAAGAAGAAATTTTATGGCTTGAAACAAGCTCCACGGAAGTGGTACAAGAAGTTTGACAGTTTTATGCAGGATCAAGGTTACTTTAGGTGTCACTCAGACCATTGATTTTACATCAAGAAGTTTCTTAATGGTATTTATATTATTTTGTGCATGTATGTGGATATATGCTTGTTGTAGGGAAGAACATGTAGGAAATAAAGGTACTCAATAAGTATCTAGGCAAATCCTTTGCTATGAAGGATTTGGGGGCAACAAAGAAAATCCTTGGTATGAATATAACTCAAAACAGGAAGGAGAGGAAGCTGGTATTATCTCAAGAAGAGTATATAAAGAAGGTCTCGGAGAGGTTTAGTATGTAGGATGCTAAACTAGTTGGTAATCCTTTAGCAGGTCAATTTAAATCATCAAAGGAGCAGAGTCCCAATATTGAGGAGGATAGAATATAGATGTCTAGGGTACCATACTCATCAGTAGTTAGAAGTTTGATGTATGCTATGGTATTCACTAGGCCAGATATTTCCCATGTAGTGGGAGTAGTGAGCAGGTTTATGAGTGATCCAAGGAGAGAGAAATAACATGTAGTAAAGTGGATCTTTCAATATTTGAGAGGGACCATGGGAGAAGTATTATGTTTTAGTGGATTGGACACTACATTTTTTGGCCATGTAGATTCAAATATGGTAGGATATTTGGATATAAGGAGGAACCCAAAAGGTTATGCATTTAGGGTTATTGATACAATGGTGAGATGGATTTCATGGTTACAAAAGGTTGTGGCTTTGTCAACCACAGAGGCTGAGTATGTTGCTGCCACAAAGGAAAAAAAGGAAATTATTTGGCTACAATAGTTGTTTGATGAGTTGGAGCATAAGAAGGAAGTGTGGATACTACATAGTGATAGTTAGAGCGCTATTCATTTGGTGAAGAAATCCACTTTCCACTCTAGGATGAAGCACATTCAGATGTGATATCATTTCGTCATGGCAACTTAGGAAGAAGATAAGTTGAAGCTAGAAAAGTTTCATTCCAGTCAGAATCCTATAGATATGATAAACAAGGGAGAAGTTGAAGTTGTGCTAAAATTTTGTTGGCCTTCATGAATGATAATGAAGGGTTGAGAACTTTGCTGAGTAGGAAAAGTATTCAAGTGGGAGATTGTTGGGGTGTAGAACCTATTTTTTTATCTTTTGGAATCAGAATTGAAGTGTTGGATTTTAAACAGTTAAGTTTAAAGACTTCAGGAGAATTTTTCAGTCATCTGATGTTTTCATGCTATGAAATTGTTGCGTATTTGTTATTAATTGGTAGTTATTTGGCTGTTGTCATAGTGACACATTTTCATCTATGAGAAGTTGAAAGGTCATGAATTTTTTAAAATATTTTTTCTAAGGTTGGTTATATAACTTCCTAGAAGGATTGTAATCTTATAAATAGAGGTATTATGGGAATCCTAATGTATATTGAGTGATAAAAAAGATCTAGGAGTCTTAGATGTGGTTTAACATCTTTGGGAATTCTATTGTGAGTTCATGAGTGATTGCTGTGAAATTTTAACTGAGAGAAGAATGTGATAATAAAATATAAGCAAGTTCTTGGCCGACTTAGCCCACATTGGGTGAACCACATTAAATCTTTTCTTGTATTCTTTTTTACATTGTTTATTTATGCTGTTATATTTTGCAAATATAGATCTGCTAACTAGTTTCCCATTGTGGTGATTTGAGGAATTATTTCCACATATTTGTTCTCTAATTCCTAACATCTACCACTCAAACACTTTGGGGGGGGGGGCATAATTCTTTCTTCCCCCTATATCATTAATCTATTATCTCTATTACCTACTCATAGCTTATTTACTACACTTCATGCTCCGTGTTTCATGTCTACTTTTCTAAGCACTATCACATCTCCGATACACACACTGTACCATCATTACCCAATGACACAGACTTGTTCTATGGTTCATACTTGAATGTTGAGGGAAAAATTAATAAATAAACCTCACTTATTTCTCACTCTCCATGCTTCATGACTCTCTTTTCAAGCATTACCACATTTCAAGTACACATAATTTACCTTCATTACCTAATGAAACACTCTTGTTTCATGGTTCATACTTGAAAGTTGAGGGAAAAATTCATAAATGAACCAAACTTGTCACATTATGAAACACTCTATCCATCTCTCACACTCCTTACTTCATGTCTATCTTTCCAACCATTGTCACATATACTTTACACTTGTTACTTGATGACACACTCTTGTTCTATGGTTCATACTTGATTGTTGAGGGATAATTCCTAAATTAACCTCATATAACACACATTTTAATGGGGGGTAATGCAGCCCCTTTCATCTAAAAATTTTACATATCACGGCACACCATCACATGCACATAGCATCTACACATCTTGGTTGTCTTTACTCTTGTTAGCTCATACCACTTACATGTTACACTTTCTTTCCTATGATAATATTTAGTATGTCATTATATTTTTCTATACACATGTGTGTTCATGTGGTCTCTTGAGGTGAATGAAAAAATTATAAATATTCTTACACAATGCATGATGCTCGATACTACTCTTTACCATTGGGGAAGATATATGCAACCTAATTAGAAGTATGACAATACTACAATTTGATGATGTCTTCATGTATTTGCTCCTGTATGAAGTACGCATGGATCTAAATGTGATTCATCCACTGATGTTGAAAAATATTTTGGTAAATATATATGGTTCTCATTTTGTCACAGTAGATAATGGTAGGCTACCGAAAGTGAATACCAAATTTTGTCAAGAAACCCTATAACCAAACAATTTCTGTGGCAATGTTAACTGATCCTTTGTACTCTACATTTGTAGATGTTATGGAAATTGCATTATGATTCTTACTAGACTAAATAATAGGACCCGAACCAAGAGAGAAACTATATCTTGAGGTAGATTTACAATGATCTAGATCACCAACCTAATCAGAGTCTATGAATCCAACCAAGTCAATCTCTATCCCTCTTAAATAATGAATGCCATAAGTGTGAGTGCCATGAACATAGTGAAGGATATACTTCGCTACTTTCTAATATAACCGATGAGGCTCCTGCATAAATCTAGACATGATTCTAATAACATACGATAGATACAACAGAGTGTGATTCAAGTAAATAGAGCTCCCCACCAACTTTCAATAAAGGGTACCATCAACCAAGGGAGTAGAGAAATCAGAAACAACCTTACCCCTGGAAAGGAAAGGAGTATGAGAAGAATTACAATCAGACATATAAAACTGAGCAAGAAAATCAAGGGAGTACTTAGAGGAGGATGTAGATAGATATATAGATAGGGGCGTTGAACCCGTTTGTCACTTATGACATATCTATGAATCTGGACCATATCCCATGTCTATATGTATCGGACCTGTAACAAGATAAGAGAGATGGGGAAGGACTATTGAATATCTAGATAGGGTAAGAGATATAACCGGATGAGATCTATAGCTATGAAATCATGATTCTCAGGTCAAATTGTGAAATCTAGATCCCAAGAAAGTAAAGAAGAAAACCCAAATCAAACATGAAGAAGTTGTTGGCCAAAGAAATATTCACAGAGTTGATGATAGAGGAAGATCTTCCTGTGATCAACCAGTCATCAACATACATAAAAAGGATGAGTATGGATTTATCCTTCTGTAGAATGAAAACATTTGGGTCAGAGTGACATTAAGTGAACCCTAATGTAAGTAGAAAGGAGTCCATCTTGGCATACTAATCCCAATGGATTTTCTTAAGTCTGTAGAGATACTTATTTAACTTGGGAATGAGGGATGGATCATGGGCATAACCAGAAGGTTGTTCTATGTAGATATATTCCTCTAGGTATCCATGAAGGAAGGAACTCTTAACATCCATCTGGTAGATCTGTTCACATAAACAATGACGAGGTTCAGTTGAATGGAAGTCATATTCATAACCAAAGAGATGGTTTCTGAGTAATCAACCCCAATTACTTGGATTAAACCCTTAGCTACTAGTCGCACTTTAAAATTTTTGACATCTCCATCTATGTCATAATTTATTTAGTATATCCATTTATACCAAATGATTTATCTTCCTTTTGGAAGAGGGGTGAGATCCAAGTATCATTTTTCATGAGTGATGAATTCTCCTCATCCATGACAAAATCCCACTTAGGAATCCTAGAAGCCTGCTGAAAAGACTGCAGGTCATAAGAAGAGGTAAAGAAGGAGTGGGTTTTAGTGAACTCCAAGAAAGTACGTCTCTCATCTGAAGAATCCCCAATCCACTCTCCAAAAATATGTAAAGTTTTCCTATCCCAACGAATACCATAATGTTTAGGCTCAGAATCTATAGATTCTTCACTTGAGTGAGAAGGGAAAAATTCCTCATCATCACTACTATCAGATTCAAAAGACTCCAAAGCATGAGGGTCAGGAAGAGTAGGAGGATCTAGATGATAAAGAGAAGGAACAAGCTTAACAACATCATCATCTGAAGAGTTAGAATCATAATTAGAGAGAAGGAGAACTCTAGAGGGTGGAGAAGTATAAGTCAAAGATGACTCATCAAACTTCACACTTCTCTCAATATAAAGCTCATGAGTAGCAGGGTTCAAAAATGTATGCCACTTCATGCCATCAGGATACCCTATAAAAATACAAGGTTTGGACTGTGGTTCCAAAGCCTTGCATTTATTTTTTGGAATCCGAGCCATAACATTGGATCCAAAGACGTGAAAGTGCTCAACATCAGGCTTACGTCCAAACTAGGCTTTAAAGGGTGTCATCCCTCTTACAAAATTATGTAGAACACATGTTTGAATGTAGAAAATTTAGTTCACTACTTCTGTCCAATACTATGGAGGAAGGGATTTCAAGTGAACCATACAAGTGGCCATCTCCTTAAGTATTCGGTTATTTATTTCTGAAAATTCATTTTGCGAAGGGATGTAACCAAATGTATGCTGCAAATTAATCCCTTCAAAGGTACAAAAATATTCAAACTTGTTGCTCACATACTCACCTCCACTTTCAGTTAAAAGAACCTTGATAGACCTTTTATCTCATTTCTCAACAAAAACTTTAAAGTCTTGAAAGTGTTCAAAAAATTCAGAATTCAGCTTAAGAAAATGTACCCAAGTGTAACACAAAAAGTATTCAATGAAGGTAAGTATATATAGAGTTCTAGTAAACAAATGATATGGGAAGGGGCTAGAAATGTCACTATGAACAAGATCCAAAGGATGAGTTTCTCTCTTGTATTTTTTCTTTCCAAAACTTTATTTAGGGTGCTTCCTAAGGGCACCCCTCACAAATGCACTTAAAAAATTTGACATTCGTTGTGAGAAATAATGAAATTTGTCCTATTAATTAATGTGAATATAGTACAAAAATTTAATAAGTTTCCCTTAATTTATAAAATGGGACTTAATGTTATTTCCTAGGAATGTAAAAAGTCACAGGTTGAGAGGAAACCTGAAAGATCATGTGGGGGGTAGGCGAAGAGTCATTCTAACGTCTATAAATTGTAATGACACCCTCATTCTTAGGGGTTGTCAATTTTGTGCTCTCAAGAGAGAGATATATTTGAGAAAGGTAAAAGAGATAACATTATTCCGTTTTCCCTATCTATTTTATTCCATTCTTTAGCATTGTACAACTTGTGAATATGTCAATAAAGAAAGGATTTTCTTCTTTTCATGATGTATGAATGTGTGCAACTTTGTGTGCATGATTTCATCTCATCGTTGATGTTATAAGCATAGTTATTTATTTCCTATAAGTTATGTATGTGATACTTCTAGTTATCTTTGGAAAGAACCAGCTTTTCTACTTGTAAAGCTAATCTCCCCCTCTTAATTTCTCACTCCCTCTTCCCCATCATTCAAAAAATTCTGCTCTTGTAATCTAGTGCAATCATTTTCCGTAGGTATAGTCGAGTGTTCCTATTGGATCCCCAACCTCTTTACCATAAAAAAATTTCCATTTTAGTCCACTCATAATAAATGGAGCTGCACCATCCAAGTAGAGGGACCTAGAGTCTGAGAGTGTTGGAAAGATACCCACCAATTTGTCTACTTGACAATTTTTCTCGCCAATAGAAATCAAAGGATGTATTCCATATTATGAGGCTCCCTCTAGTGGGAGAAAGGGTGTAGGTATTACCAGCATACATGCTATTTCAAATAAGCAAGACACAAAGATTTTGGCTAGTTATTAAAATCCTTACAAAGCTAACTATTCACATGAGTTCTGTTGTGAAAATTGGGGCTCCATGACTATAGAAATTTATTGCAATATTATTAGTATATTTTGTCACAGTATATGGTGGTAGGGTATAAATTTCATATAATATGTGACATATACATCACTCAATAGAGGACAGAAATGTTAAATATGTTTGGGGCTAGTGTAAGCTAGCCTACTTATATAAGGATCTGTAAAATTTCACTTCAGAGAGCCACAAAGGTGATGTGGTAGAAATGAATTTATTACACATATGGGTATATGAGAATATTGTTATAGTGTATTTGATTAGAGGTCTGAGATCTAATTGGGACCATCCAAAGATATTTGTAACATGGTAGGTGATACCCAAGAAATGAGGGCTAAACACCACATCAAATTGAGATATATTAGAATTGTTAACCCCTGGTTAGATCTTATGGATAGCTTATAGATATTTCACGTGATTGGAAGAGGGTGTGATATAATTATGGTGAGTACATAAGATGTTATGGTTATAGGATCGATAACTCAAGGTAAGGATGTGTACGTGATGTGTTATTTTAGCTTAGTCTAGATGTTCCTCTAGCATCATATGTGTAGAGGATATTGAAACATACAACATTAAGAGATGGGAGTTAGTTGGGACCAACACTAGTTGATTTATTTCCCCCACTAGATGATTAGGTGGACCCAATAGTGGTTGTGGCTGCTATGGATGATGTAGGATGTACATTTTATAGTTGATGGTGGCATATTCTTGATGGGTTTTATTGTTTCATATTATCGTAGGGAGTCTAAATGGTGGAGCACCACCCAAAGGAGGAGATGAATTAGAGATACCCCCACCTATAGGAGGGGCTGGTGAAGTGAGGGAGATCCTCCCACAAATGATGTTGTAGCCATGATCATTAATTATTGTAAGAATCTTGTGATTTTGTGTATAGTATCTCATAAATAAGTGATGTGAAAAATGTAGAAAACATTGACTAAGTGGTGTCTAATATGTAGCATTATTGGCATGTCTGTGTAAGAGATGAATACTGGATGAAGATCGTTTATTAATCCATGAGGACATTGACCATGAACATCCCTCAAAATGATTAATCCATGAGGCTAGGGCCCCTATGCCACATGCAGTATAAAATATAGAGTGATTGAGATGAGAGTTGAGAAAATTTAGCATAGGGGCCCTAGCCTCCACCTAGGGTAGATATCACACGTGATTTGGTATTTTCAGTGAAATAATTTATCGCAAAGAAAAATTAGTGATTTTTCACGAATGCTTCGGGACTAATTCCCTCCTCTTGGTGATGGGGAGGCTCCCATTTATTGAATGTAGAAAAACAAGTTAGTGGGTGGTCGTGAAGCTAAGGATCACACAAGAATACTCCACTAAACCTGTAGTAAATTGCTTATAATTAATACAAGGGAAGAATTTTCGTAGAGAAAGGGGTAGAGGGGAGTATAGAATATAGTGAAGGGAGGTTAATTTTTTGAATAGGAACTTGTAGATTTCACGACATTAACTAGAGTAGATCAACATTCAATTAGAAGAATTTAACCATGCAAACAATAAGAAGACTAAAAAACCAAAGACACAAATTTTTATTGATTCATTTATCAAAGGTATTATTAAATTTCGAAGTTCCCTTGCTAGAGTATTTTTGAAAATTTTATTACAAAATTTTACCTTGTATAAAGTGTTACTTTTTGTAAAATTGTTTGAGGAAATTGTCTAAGTACTGAAGTTTTCCTGTTACCATGGCAAGTAATTCCTCTGGTACCTCCCCTAGTTCAAAATCTATTTCTAATACCCAATCACTTCACCTAAAACTTAGGAAGTTAGTTAAATATACGGAAGGCCCAATCCGAAATCAGCCACCCCTTCCCCTTCTAAAACTGCTAGTTGACACCCAATCAATTTGATACTCTAAGTGTATTTAAGGTTTAGCAAAACTTCACAATGTAAAACTTGCATACCATTCCTGCAAGTTGACATCCAAATCCCCACTCACCATGTATCCATTCTAGATTATGTTAAACTAGTGTCGAATACCTGAACCAAAGTTTAAATCACAAAGATGGAATTCGACTTCATAAATTCTACACCCGACTAAGGTTTTAGACCATTTTGGATTTTGAAACCAAAACAAAAATTTACATACCAAGTGTGTGATGACTCCCGAAACCTGATACATAACACCAAGTTAGTGAATTTAATGCCACTTACCTACATGTGTCACCTCCTTCCTAATTAATTTTCAGGTTGGCTATTTAAGCGCATCAAATACCAGCAAGGTAGAACCCTTCTCACCTGATCCCTTATAGTTAAATGTTACCAACTTAATAACATGCATCATAGACTCTGACCAGCCTCCTTGACAATGGATTATGACCATCAAGGTAGCACATTTTGCTCCTCAAAGCACTTGACCTTAACTCGTTATTTTTAATGGCTCTTTAATCATTCTATGGAAGGTTTCCAAATAAGTCCTACTAGGTGGGTATTTCTTTTATTAAGATGGCATTATGGGTGCCCTTGGTGTCTTCATTTTTGTGTCATTTTTGGGCTTTCCTTCTCATGTTTTGGGATTAAATTTTCCATGTGTTTACCTCCTTCATTGGTTTTGTTTCTATTGAAGCTTAGGATTTAAGGTATTGTTTTATTAAAAATCGAAGGAGGAATTATCATTAAAAGGTTATTCTAGAGGTTTCAAGATATGAAACATGTATCCATTCTTGTTGTGGATCAAGTCAGAAATTCCAAGTCTACGAAAAAAAACTTCAACTTCCATAATTAGAATTCAGTGGTTAACATGAACCTCTCACTTCGAAGGTCAAAGAATGCAAAGCTAGGGTTAAGTGCAGGGTGGAAGTTGAAAGGAACGATAACCAGATCATACCAAGCCAAGAACACAGATGCTAATCAAACACCACAATAAATAAGATGAAAGCAATTCACTAGAATAGATTTACATAAAACCTTTGCAAAAAAATGAGCAGCAATATCATATATTATTATGGAACTCAATGCAATACATTGAGAATGGGCCTTGCTTAAATAGGCAAGGAATGACAATCTAAAAACTAGTCAAGGCCGTAGATCAAGCCATAAATCAAGGAAATAACTAGTCATAAAAGAACTAGTCAAGACCATAGATTTAGGAGAGAACTAGACATCAAGGATCTCGTCAATACCATAGATCAAGGAAAGAACTATACCTAACAACTAGATAATATCTCCTAATATCTAAATAAGATAAAATAAATATCCACACACATAAGTGGGTGAGGATAAATACAATAAAGGTAAATAAAGTACCTAGTTAAACATGAGATAAGGTAAATCCCTACTCTAACACCCCCCTCAAGTGAAGCTAGGGGCCAAAATAGAAGTGGCATGTCCACAGTATGAGTCCCAACAACTAGGTCTGATGAGGTACTCATGTACAATAACTGGGAAAGAGGGACAACACAAGGTACCCAAAACTAGTAACAAAAAAGTAAAGAGAATAAAAACCTGCTCCAAGGCATCCCAAGAAGCTCGGATAAAAAAACTTGTATAATTTTGAAGAATTTTGGTGTGCACTGAATCCACTGCTCGATCACAAAACTCAAAAACAACTGACACTGGGTTTCACAAGAATAGCTCCATACAAGGAGATTGTCAACGAAGTGATGTCAAAAGTGCAAAAAAACACCAAACATAATTCGATCAACTACTAAAAATAGGTGTGCCACGATCCAAGAACAATAACCAAAGCAACAAGGCAAGGAAACAAACTCCAGAGTGTCACGATCTAAGAAAAGCCAAGGTAACAAGGCAAGGACATGAAACCTGAAGAAGTAGGATCAACACCACACCCTCCCATACTGCTGAATGGGTGGAGTGACGCTACAAATCTGTATGAGTTGTCAAAACAACTACTCAAACACTGAAATGCACCAGAATAGATCCCCCATAAGAGATACTGTCAACATGTCAAAATTTTCAAAAATACAGATACAAAATCTCTTAACAAATAAGAGAGATACACTCCACCTATTAAAGAAAAATGCTCAAAACAAGAAGCATCAAAATGCAGAAGGTATAGAAAGTGGAGAAAGATGCCGAATTGTGGAGGAAGCATGCCTGTAGAGTCATCTCAACGAATGCCTATGTCACCTCCATGAGTGATCAGATATCCACCCCAAATCAACACAAATGGAAGAAGAAGATGCCTACATATGACTTGGCGCAAAATGCACAATGGGTGCATGCAAAAGAATATTAGAATGTGTGTCAGGTTGATCATGTTTGACAGCTAAAATATCAGGTTTCTCAAGCCTTAGTGAAGATGTAGAACTCACGTGTTGCTCATGATCCTAAAAAAGAGTCGAGTGAACAAACAAAGGAGCTCTATCAATGTGTGATCCTAATGAAGTATCTACACGAAAACCAATGTCATGATGAGAATTCCACTTAACATGTGGAAGAGAGGAAACAATACCCTGTGAATGTCTACAAATGACTCCGCTAGTGAGACCCATAGAACAGAGCATGCGAGAACTGAATGCAATAGTATGCTTCTTAAAAAATCCACGCAGCTGAGCAGAAGTAGGATACACAACATGTGGTACTGTAATAGGCACATATGTGGAAGAGCATGCAATAACAAGATTCATAGGTGTATGAGCATCAAGAGCAGCAATAGACCCAAAGACTGATAGATCAATGTCAGTGGGTGTAAGAGTAACAACTGCAAGTGGACTAGGAGCATGGATATGGTTTTCCACAATATGATGGTGATGCTGTAGGCTAGAAAGTTTGTTCTGTAGGGAGTGTATTATTGTATCCTTATCATGAATGAGTGATTGTAGAAGAGAATTTCACTTCTTGAGTGATCTATTTTCTTCAAAATTTTTTACAATATCCTCTTGAAGTCCACATACTTCAGAGAAAAGTATATCATTCTCAGAATCCATGATAGGTACAAACTGCAACTCCCAAAAATTTAGGACATTGGGCTTAGCCGAAATTACATCCACAATTGATTACAACACTCCTCCATATTTGGCACTTTATAATTATATTACAAGTCTCAAAATAAATATTTCCAATGGAAAGAGCAAAAAAAAACAAGCACTTTTGTAAAAAACGGAACTCAAAACCGAGTTACTGATCAAAAGCTACAAGCTTTTTAATATTTTGCTCTGTTATTTATTTTAGTTGCCACTAAAAAATTAATTGTTGTTGCCTTCACAACACATAAAATTAAAGGGGGCTGAAGCTAGCACCTACTAGTAGGAATCACAAGCTTTAAGCCCTCATATGACCATACCATATGACCAAGGGCTAAAGATTTTACCAAATCCCAGATATACATAAAACCTTTACAAACAAATGAGCAGAAATATCATATATTATTATGGAACTCAATGCAATACATTGAGAATGGGCCATCCACACACATAAGTGGGTGGGGAAAAATACAATAAAGGTAAATAAAGTACCTAGGTGAACATGAGCTAAGGTAAATATCTACTCTAACAGAAGTGCAGGGTGGAAGTGAATTTCAGAAGTATAGGGTGGAATTGTAATTTGGAAGTGCATGGATGTAGTGTAAGGATAAAATTCCTCTTTCAGTTTGTAGAGATATTTTCAGAGATTCTTCCAGGAGAAAATTTCTAAATCATCATACAAGATGAAAGATAAAATTAAATATAGTTTCCGAGGGGTGATTCCCCATTCTGGTATCACATCAGACGTTGATAATATCATGGATATTATCCTCAGACATATTAATTTTCCATAATTTTCGAGTAGAGTTAGAGCCCCATCGAAAAATTCATGGATGAAGAATATCTATGATAGTGGACTTTCTCTAGCTTTTGCATTTCCACCATCGATGTAATGTCTACAATTTTTGCTCACATGTGCAACACATTATGATTAGAGATGATGACATAACAATTGTAATCAGATTGGATGTTGGTTACTTTGAGGATTTGTTAAATCTTCCTGATGTTGAGGGGTATGCTTCAATTTCTCTTGACTTTGCCCTTGAATATTGGGAAGAAAAAGTTGACACTTGTATTAGGGTCCTTAGTGAGAGCTACCTGAGCCTTCAGTGTATAGAGTTCCAAAGACCATTCCACACTCAGACTTCATTCAAGAAGTAAATGATATTATCAAATTATTGAGAAGAGTTATAGGACTCCCCATCTTCCAAATATTTCCAAGAGTGGATGTATCTTTATATTTCCACTACTTGAATTTTTTTTATCTTACTCGATGGGAAGAACATATAACTAATGCCATACACATTTAAAGGAAATTTCTACATGAATTCCTATCTTGTGTATGCGGCTGTAGGAATGAGGAACTATCCAGGTTTGTCACTAGATGGAATGAGAAATTCATCACACATTTATGACATTTATCCTCAATTAATAATGAAGGAAGGTCCAAAACCTTTCAGTAGATTTAGCTATACTTTATTTTCCACCATCCTATGTGTCTTTGATAAATATCTCTATAACCGAAGGATTTTAGATAGTTCTTGGAATGTGGTTAGGACTTGGGGAGGAATTTTCTTACAATTTCCAATGTTCACATATCTTAGGGTGGGAGGATTCTCATGTGCTCGTTATAAATTGCTCAAGTATCCCACAAAAAAGTGGGTTTGATGGAATCATTTCAAAAATTGTTACATCTCCATAAATTCCACCATGATGGGCATAGGAAGGGTTTTAATTCCCAATGGTTTTGGGGTGATATATTTGTATGTCTATGTATAAAGAAAAGAATGTTGAAGGTGAAATGTAAAAAATGAAATTAAAAACCTATCACCCACGGGTTCGTTTTGATTATCAGGGAAAGGTCAACAGACTCAGGCTAATTGGTATTCACATACAACATTTGGAAGTCATGTGGATTAATTGTAGAGATGAAATTGTAGTGTGAGAGAGGGACTTTGAAAGGTTAAATATTGAAGAAGTGGCTAATTAGGGATCTACATATTTTCCTAAGGGCCTTCAAGATGATGGACAAGTCTTGGACCCCATTTATGATCAAAATAATGTGAAAGATCATCCATTTCCATGGATTGATTGGTCACTCCAAGAGTACAATAAATTGAAGGAATAAGCAACTCATATCCTTAACCAGACCCACTAATGGCTGATATCATTGAGAAGTATGCCAAAAGTTTTAGAGCATCTTCCTGTTGCAAAAAAACAAGTACAAATACTAGTGGGCCATCCCACCTCTTTAAATGGAAGAAAGTCCACTTCCAAACCCACTCCAAAGCCTCACAAGATCACTATTTTCTGTAGAGGTTCATGTTCTTCTTTAAATGTCCCCACTTGTCATAACTTTATTGCCACCCATGGTTACTACAAAAATTTCCCTTGTATCACCTATCTAGTTTACTACTATGATAACAGTGCCCATGTCATATGTTGATTTTTTTTCTTCTTCTATTCCTCCATGGTTGAACAAACAAACTCCTAAGAAGAATAAGAAAATTCCCATTGGAGATGTTGTTGATATAAACATCTTAGACCTGAATCCCCAGCGAAAAGAAAAAAGGCCAAGGGTTATCTCTCACCTTTTGGTCAATTAAATAGAGGAAAGATTCATTGAAATAGTGAATTCGGTTGCCAAAAAATTAAAAGAGAACATAACTCTAACAAACTATTAAATTGAAAAGTTTTCTCTTGGTAAGGCCACACATGAAGGTGTGAAACAGGATGTCTAGGTTTATTTTGGAAACATTTTGGAAAAATTTGACAAGGACAAGGTCACAAAGGATGAGCTAAAAGGTAAAGTAGAACAATTGAACACCATCTCATACAAGATCACACATCATGTTTATACAACTGATCTTGTTGTGCCTACAAGTTTTGATGATACTTATTTCTCTGTGGTCAAGAAAATTAGATGAAAATGTTGAGAAGTTGAGGCTTGAAATGAAATCCAAATTCAAGAAGGAGAACAATTGATAAAGGATGTTGTCACTTTGTATAATGAGCTTGAATTTGAAAAGGAAACAGTCACTAAAATGTATGGTATTATCATGGAAGAATGTGAAAATTTGAAGCTCACACTGGAAGCTTGGAAAGAGGTTCAGAGCATTGAATTTAAACTACTCTTAGGAGAAGGGATAATTGAAAACTCCTCAAATTTGTTTGAATATATTGAAGCCATGAATATCTGTGTTTGAATGTTGCAAGAGATAATGTATGATTTGAATGAGGGAAGGATCGAGGAAATTGATGGCCTCAATGAAATCAAAAATGAGTTTTAGATTATTCACTGTAGGTTCCTTGATGAAAATATTGATGCGCTTCCAGCGGAACAAATTACTACCAAATTCAAGATTCTAGTTAATGAATATACTAAGGTAACAAGGTAATTTGGTATTAAGTCTATTCACAGGTCGGTATCATACCATAATTTATTGAGCCAACTCAAGAAAATTATAAATCAGACCAATAAGTTACCTATAAATTTGATTAGAATAGATGTATCCGCCGAGGTACTAAAACTGCTATGCATGTGGACCTGATGATAAATATGTCCAAGAAATCATCAAAATATTTCTTGACTACAAGAACATGTTAACTGATGAAAATAAGAAGAAACCAACACAGATCGGGTAAAATGTAACTCTAACCCTAGCTAAACTTGGCTACCATTTTCACATAATCTCCAAGCCACAGTCACCATTCGAGTTTCCTATTTGACCCAATCAAATTTACGTAACCACTTAGATATTTTTGTGGGAGACTATTTCTCAAATGTAAATGCATCCTATTTTTAGTATGTAATGATCAAGCCGAGTAGCTATAATTGCCCAACCTTCTTAATCTATAAATAGAAGTATGCATTATGTAATCAAAGGAATTTTTGATCATTTGGGTAAGGAGGTTCTTCCTTTTTGAGTCTTTATATACAAAATTTAGCCTCAATACTATTTACAGAACCAATATTTTTCCTTCATCTATTTAATGTGTTGTGTATTCTAGTAACCCATTTTATACTTGTGAATGTTTTTATTTCCTAGTATATAATGATCTATCTTACCTTCAAAATAATTATCTTTCTTTAGCAAGATTGCAAATTGTGATTAATGAGGCTTATTATTTCAGTTGTGGAATAGGAAAAATCCCTTTTGTTATTAATAAATCTTACCTTCATAAGAATCTTTTATTGGATAAAAGAAATAGAAAGTTGTGCATGTCATATATTATTCTGTAAAAGTATTTTGTGCTTGTGGAGCTGATCTTCTTATTCATTAAACTATTGGTGCATCACATTTTCCAATCATTTTTAGTTATTCCTCTCCCCTTATCTATGAATAATTGAATCATATAGTTTTTTTTTCTAGCATTTTAGATTTCACAGTCTAATCTTACATTAGATTTACATAGTTTAGAAGGAATTTGACATTCTCCATATGTTCATCAAAAGGAATCAAGGTCCCACACCTTGGGGATGTTACCATATTTCACTAAATATTGATGATTCAATGAGTGCATGATCCAAGTGAAAATAGTTTTTGGCACACCCAATGGGACAGATGTTAAGAATTGGTACTTATATTAGCATTTACATTAACCAAAGATACCTAACGATTCCATAACTGTAGGTTCCTAGATCTAGTGCACATACTTATGCGAAGGATTTAGACAATAGATTCTTTAAAGAAAGGAAACCAATAGAATATTGAACTATCTTTGTCTTCTCTAAGAAGAAGAAAAGGTGAATCTTTGTCATATTATTGTAGAGTACATTTAACACCTCCATTTGGAATATTCCATCCACTGAGGAGACATCAACCAATCATTGTCATAATAGTAAGGAGTCATGTTTTCCCACCTTCAATGGTGGAATCCTCTTGGTTCTCACTCAAAGTGATGTTATACCTGTAGAAAATTTGAAAAGTTTACCATTATTCATTGGTGAAATAAACATCATCATATAGAACACATTCATGATGTTTCCAACATATTCTTAGTCCACAATATCACAAAAGATAACGTGGTGGTCAGGCTTGTCACTACTTCCTTGAAAGGAAAGACACTCCAAAGGTTCTGTGGTTTGGAACCCAACACTATACACAACTAGGAAAAGCTAGAAGAGAAACTCTATAAATAATTCAAAGACAAGAGTGATCATTTATCTCTTATGGAGTAGTTGACTACTATTGAGAGAGTTACTTAGGAGTTTATGGGAGATTTCAATTTCTGGTTCCAAAAGACATGGAATAGAATCCCACCACTAATCAATCCTTCCTTGAATAATGAATTCTTGTACTACTTGTGAGCCTTAAACAATGATGTTTCAGTTATGATCAAATGGATGGGTGGAACAATGCTGTTGGTTTCCTATGATATTGTCATACGAGCTCAAAATTGCTTGATTTAGGATGGGAAGATATCTCTAAGGCAACTAATGCCTTTTTATCCTAAATTTTCCACTAATCATAAAGTCATTTATCCTCTCCCTCTAGTGTCAAACCACCCAAATTAAATCATACCTTCCCCTTCAAATGATATCTATGAGTTTAAATAACTTCTTCGAATTTTTAGGAATGAGTTGGTTTCCGTTAAAAGACATGAGTCTCAATACAATCATCCTTACCAACCCCCAAATCAACAATATCATTCCAATAGATAACCTTTCCAGAGTAATGCCCAAATTCAAAATAAAATTGGTAATGCCAAGCCTTTGAATACCAAAAATCCCTTGTTTGTTAGTTATTCCAAAGCCATTATTCTAGTACAAAATAGCCTTGTTCAGGACTACGATTGGTGTTACCCATGCTCTCACAAAAATAATCAAAATACGTGTCCCAACGAATTTATTTGTCAAAAACTTATGGTTCAAATAATATCCAAACCCACATAACAACCAACAGAAGCTTCTTTACAATAATATGCAAATCAACCTCAAACGTCAGGGGAGGCAACCTTGTTGAATTGTAAAGAAGAGGATTTTTATGGATTTAATTTAGAATCTACAAAAATAGATTTTAATGCTCAATCAATGAAGATATCAATGGAAAGAAAAAATCCAAGGGTTTATCAGGAATCCACTTGTCAACCTTGTTTACATGAAGTCACAAATAAAGATACATAATGTAAACCATCAGTGACACATGTTATTTAAACTGCGAGGAGAGAAAATAGGCCCAGTGTTACAATGCCAAATGCCCACCTTATAAAGGAGGATGTAGTAGGGATAAAGGATCCATTTAAGGTATGGAGTATTCCTTTCAGTATTATTGAATAGATGAAGAAGGAAAACCTTAATGTCACTAAGTGGGAGGAACTTTCTATCCCTTCACAAAGGGATTTGCTGCAAGAGGATTTGAAAAGCATCAGTACACCGAGTGAAGCAATGAAGAATGAACCATATAAATATAATAGTTTGTGCCACCTTGAGGAGAGAAATTTTGCTAAGTATAGAAAACCACCACCTTTCTACATCTCTCTAATCATCGACAAGAATCTGGTACATAATTGTATGATCGAATTTGGTGTTAATAACTCTATGATAACTAAAAAAATTGTTGATGTACTGGATATTTGATATGTACTAGTAATAAGGGGAGTTGTTATATTAGATGAAACCATTGTTCAAACCATTGGGATAATCAAGGATCTAAATCTTACCATTCATGTATGCCCAAGTTTATCAATCATGCAAGATATATCAGTTATTGATCTTCCTCCTTTCTTTGCAATATGCCTCTCTATGGATTTGACTGCCAAGATGGGCACGTGTTTATATTTTGACTGGTTACACATGCTCCTCAGAACTAGTTATGGGACTAAGGTGATTATAAGAGAAAAACCAATTTGCAAGAATCATGTTGAACCTTACACTCCTAGTGCCATCAACATGAATCACACCATACATGATCAAGATGAAGAGAATGAGGATCATGAGTCTATCACTCCTGTCAAAGAAATCCCTGACATATTACTTGATGATTGGGGAATGAGACTTAATTTTGATCCATATGCCTAATAATTAAAATAGATAGGATTATAAAATTATTATATTCATGAGGAGGGAACTATGATACCCTATCCTTTCAAATCCAAAGATGATATTGAAGTATTATGGCAACTCTTCTTTGATGTAACAAGAAGAAAAAATGGGGTGTCATGTTAATTTCCCCACAAGGTAAGAATTACTTATAATATTTTAGAATTTAGTTCAGCTAAACTAATAATGTATCCAAATATGAAGCGCTAGTACAGGGGATTAAACGAGCTCAAAAAGGGGAATCAAGGCATCGACTATTTTTAGGGATAACAAGCCTGTTGAGCATCAAGTTAGGGCTCAAAGTGCAGTAAAGAAAAATATGTTAAGATCATACAATAATAGGGTATGGGATTTGATCAAATGGTTTTTAAGACTTTTGAATTTATGTAGTCCCTAAGGATCAAAATCCAGATGCAAATAGACTTTTAACAGTAGGTTTTATCTAAAATGTAAGATAGATTTGTAACGGTAGGTTTTATCCAAAATTACCCCTGGGTAAATTTTGGCATTAAAAAATTTTAAAAATGGATTTAACCATTTTTACAGGTCAATGATGGCCAAATGGCCATCAAATTCCATTTCCCAAAAGCATTGGCCATTGGCTTTCAAAAAATTGTATAAGACTATTTCAGTTTTACCACAAGTTTGCATGGAACTTAGTGTTGCATGGGTTATCCTAACTCATGAAACAAAGGAGTTCTGTCAAAGACTTAGGTAGGTTTTTCTTAAACCCATAAGATGATTAAAATCAGTGGTATAAAGGGAATCATAGGGGTTATGTGGTAGTATTTCAGAAGGACAAAATTTTTCTAAGTTCCCTAGAGTTAGAAAATATGATGCAAAGAGCTACATGGTGCCACCCTATTTTCTCTCATTCCAGAGTTTGAAAAATATGAATGCCCATCAAATAAGGAGCTAGCACGTGGAAGGAAGGTCTAACAAGTTCAAAAAATATGGAAATGTGGAGCTTCTCATTGGCTTGTGCTTTACAATGGTTAGTCAAAATACTTTAAAAAGGTAAATTATAAAGAAATGTGGTTGTTTCTTATTGGCTCACATTTCTAGGGGGTTTGAAAAGGTCTAAAATGTGAGAGGCACGACTGTTTCTCATTGGTCCATGTGTCATAGGGACTAACAAGGTCTAAGGATAGTTTGACATCCTAAAGGAATGTAATTAGATCTTATTGGCTCACATCTATCAAGAAACTAACAATGGATATGAAATGTGGAGCATTCTCATTGGCTCACATTTCAAAAAGGTAGACCGAAAATGATAAAGGCAAAGACAAATAGTGAGAGGGAAAGTAAAATCCCGATATTGTGAGACAATGGGAGATAGACACTTGGAAAATAAAAAAAATCAAGTACACGTTTGCAAAGGCCAATCCTTGAACTAATTAAAGGCTGCCACATGTCAAAATTATGTGCCTCCTAATTGATAAAACTTCAAATGGCCATATCTTTTGATCCCGAGCTCCAAATCAGACAAAATTTATATAATTGGAAATCTCTCCTCGAGAACTTCAACTTGACATAATCATAATATGATTTTGGTGGCATTCAATGGGTCAAAATGGAAAACACTACTTTAGAAGGCAAAGAAGAGTAGTTTAGGCATGCAATCGATCAAATCAGGTAGCTCAATCACTAGAATTGATGAAGCATGGTTTCATTTCCTTATGCGGGACAAAATAGAAATTGTAATGGCTTTGAAGAGTGTGCATGTGCTTTGCATAGGAATTCAATGCAGACTATTGGTGGTTGGAAGTTTGAAAAGTCACCCCTTCTCTCTTTTTACTCTTCTCTTTCTTCTTTATCTCTTATTCAAAGCTATATATTGTAAAATATTTCATTTTGAAAGGGAAGGACATTCAAAAATTGTAATGAAACTCTCTAATTTTTGTTTCAAAGAAAATGTGAGCTGTTAAACCTCCACTTTTTGCTTGGTAATTTATTCTTGTGCCTTTTTTTAACTGTAATGGACTATGCATACCTCTATTGCAATAAATCTTGTTTTGTGACACATTTGTCCGTCCTAGCTCATTTTAGTTGTAACCTTCCCTCTCTTTTACTTATTGTATTGTGTTGTGCATGTATTTATCTTTGTAAGTTCAATTTTTTTATGTGTGAGAATAGATGGTAAATTAATCTTTGGTTATGTGTCACTTATGTCTGGCCTCTCCATTCTCTATTTCGTTCTCTTTCTCCCTCACCAGAGTGTCTTTCACCCATTTTCTGGTGCTATCACCACCTTTTAGATTAGGATTTCCCTTTTATGCATATTTATAACCATATCACTCTTCCCTGGTCCCTTGACATGGATATTTTAGGATTATTTAGATGCTTTTTCATTTCTAAGAGTAGTTTACCATTAGATTTAGGTATAGTAATCCGACCTTCTCTAGAGGTTTGTCTCAGGATGCAATTCCCACACTTGGAAACACTCACATGTTAGAAAAAAATAGAGATCTGCATAGCCAAATATTCGGGTGCTACTTTTTTGCCATAATAGTTTTGGCACACCATTTGGTACCACTTTCAAATCATATATTTTTCCACCTTGGTGCCTTCTATAAAAGATTTGGCATGCCTGGTGGGACTGAATTTGAAGCACTTTACAACTTCATACCAGCAATATTGATGTGTTCTTGATGGTATTCAACCTTTGGAGGTATGCAATAACACATCTGGTAACTCTAATGATCCAAATAACCCCTTTTTCAAGTTACAAACCCTTCCCCTTTCCGTTCCATTCAATTTCATCCATTTTACTTTCATATCTTTCCATTTTCTTCATTCATGAAGCTGTGCAATTGTGATTTCTTTTCCATCTTAGAATTCTCATTCAAACTATCAAAATTAGTTCACTCCAACTCCATATTATCAAAATATTCCTCCACATCAGCTTTATGAGCTCTATCATGAACAACTTGCATATAACCCAAACCCAACCGACCCATATGGTTATTATTTTAACCAATTTTTTTTCAAGAACAAAGTTATGTAGATGATGGTGGTAACTCTATAGAAGATGCTAATTTCAAAATGCATATTCAAAAATAGAGTTGAACATGGTGCAAAATAGATCTAAGTGTGCGATGAAGGCAACCAAAATTGGTTTTAGGGTCCCTTGTCCATGAGACATACCTATATCAAGATGGTTCAGTATTCAATAGAAGCTAGACTTTATGATTGAGATGATACCCAAGATTACAAAATGTGATAAGTTATTATAGGCTTACCAATCTAGTGTTAGGGAACCTTGTCAATGGGACATTCCTGCATTACCATCTCACAACCCTCCCATTCCTCCTCAACCTACACCATCTCAACCTGAGTTTCATGTTCCTAGCTTTCTGCTTGCTGCCTCTATTGAGAATTCCCCTTCTCCATCTTCTTCCTTTTCATCCCACCTCCATTTTCCCAATCTGTTTTCTTCCAAAACTCCATCTCCCCCACAAGAAGAAATCGAACATTCCCTTCCACCTCAAAAAGTGTGAAAATTAGTTGAAATTTATCCCACCAATTCTCTTGCATTCCCAAACCCATTTTGGGAAGAACAAAATCAGAAAACCAATCAAGGAGGTTAGCAAGTTGAAGAGCCTAGAAGAGAAGAACTTATGAAAAATTTGAAGAATTGGCTACAATGTTTGAATTCAAAAAAATTTCACTGCTTGCTAAGCCTTAAAAAGTGCATGGAGTTGAAGAACACAAGGTGGAGGCTTATTTTGTAGAAGATCAAGTACGAGAAGATGACCAATAATCTCTATGCTCTGAATGTAGTGTGCATGTTGGCATCATATTCACAGAGGTTGCTGATTCATCCCAGATCATAAAATCAGAAAGGGTAGAAGAATAAGATCCAAATAAAGAGGATCATAAGGAGGATGAAATCCAAGAGGAGTGTCCTGTAGAGCTTAACAATGAAGAGGATGATTTTTTATCAGATTTGGAAGATTACATTGGTGAAGAGGAATCCATTGAGCTCACCATTTTTATAGTTTCACCATCTATCTTCCAACATAGATAACATCTTGTTGTAGATAGCTCCCAAGAATCATCTATGGAGGAGTTTGATTTATCAAGATTCTTGTTTGATGAGGAGAAGGTGGATCAAAGGGAGGCACCATTGTTTATAGAAGTAGAGGAAGGCATAAACCAACTTGCAAGAAAATCCATTTAAGAAATTCTATAGGATGTCCCCATCCATGGGGATGAGCTTCAAAGGAGTGGGAAAATCAAAAGGGTCATCCTATTGGTTCCAAAGGCCCCTTGCCCAATTAGGTATCTCACTAGTTTGGAGCCAAAATGAAAGTTGCAACAAGTCAAGTTCACTTTAAAGCATGAGGAGGAGCTTCAAAGTTCTAAGGATCAGTTGTAATGCCTCTCAAATCCAAATGAAGAGCAACTGAAAGAGGTATTTGTCTTGTTTTCAGTTGAGACCTTGATGAAATGGGTGAAAGAAAAACTTCAAATCAGTTTTTCACTCTTATTAAAGCCATGTTCATTGCTCAATTAATTATATTGCCACATTTTTTAAGAAAGGGAAGTTATTTCTCCCTTCCTGTTGTAGGCTTTGTTTAGATTTTCATTTGCTCTAGTTAGAGTATAATAAGTAGGTTTGCGTTTAGTAAAATAAGTGCTTGTGCACACTCGACATGTTTCCACTTGGAACATGTATGATTTTTCATGTTATGTATGTATTTTTTACGTGATTTATTACTGTTGCACAATCCATTTCAATTTATACATACATTCCTAGCAAAATAATATTTTAAGGAAGGTTTTAAAGTATATTTTTGGGACCCGAAGAGATTAGTTGCAGTCAAGAGCCTGTGGTTCCTCTTCCTTGGTCAAACTCAGTGTTTGGGATGATGCCAATTATATACATTTCATTGCATAATCAACATGACATTTAGAACTCTACAATGCTTCATTGTTTGTGAAGAATTCAGTTCAGTTTTCTCCAAAACTTGGTAAAAAATTAGATTTGAGGAAACTTCAAATGTTTTTCTTTATCTCAGTAGATCAATTATAGAGAAAACAAAGTGAATTCTTGGGATTTTAACAATTTTTCACTCTCATAAAATCAAATTCAGAAAATTTTTATAAGGAGATGGTCAATTATTTATTCACCTTGAGCTTGAGTGGTTTAATGGTGATCAGATAGTTTAGACCATTTTTAAAGCTTCAGTCATAGTTCCACATATGAAATTCAAGCTTCCATACCTTTTTAAGTCTATTCAAGCTTCATACAACTTAGGGGAAAGGAAATTTAATGTTGTAGATCAATTTTAAAAGTTTTCAAGATAGACTCCACACCCAATGGATTGCAAAAGGCTACTGATCTAATCTAGTAAGAAGATTACCCTAAGAGGTCACCAAATTATTATCCAAAATTTCCCCTCGGGTTTTTTTTGGCTTTAACAGATTTAAAAAATGGATTTATCCATTTTTACAGGTCCATGACGCTCATATTTCCATCAAATTCCATTTCCCAAAATTACTGGTCATTGGATTTCAAAAAACCCTAGAAGACTATTTTAGTTTACAACAATTTTGCATGGAACTTAGTGTTCCACGAGTTCTTCGAACCCATAGAATAAATGAGCTCGGTCAAAGACTTAGGAGGGTTTTTCTTAAACTTGTAGGATGATTAAGAGCTGCAGTATAAAGGGAAGTATAAGGGTTACATGACAATAATTCAAAAGGCCAAAAGGTTTCTAAGTTCCCCGGATTTAGAAACTGTGATGTGAAGAGCTACATGGTGCCACCCTATTTTCTATAGTTTTACATTCCAAAAAATGTGAAGGCCCATCAAATCAGGAGCATGCACAAGGAATATAAGTATGAAAAGTTCCGACACTATGGAAATGTGGAGTTTCTCATTGGCTTGCTCTTTGGAATGGTTAGTCAAAAGGATTTAAAAAGGAAAATTGTGAAGAAATTTTGTTTTTTCTTATTGGCTCATGTTTCTAGGGGGTCTAAAAAGGTCTAAAATGTGAGATGCGCGGTTGTTTCTCATTATTCCACATGTCATAGGGACTCTCAAGGCCTAAGGATAGTTTGACATCCAAAAGGAACATGGTTGGATCTTATAGGTTTGAATCTCTCAGGAAACTAAAAATGGAGATAAAATTTGGAGCCTTCTCATTAGCTCACATTTCAAAAAGGTAGATCAGAAAAGGTAAAGGCAAAAAAAATGGTGAGCAGGTAAGTAAAAGCTTAATATTACGAGCCAATGGGAGGTAGACACTTGGCAAAGAAAAAACAAGTACACATTGGAAGAGGCCAATCCCAAACCAATTAGAGGCTGCCACGTGTCAAAATTATGCACCTTCTGATAGGTAAAACTTCAAATGACCATATCTTTTGATCTCGAGCTCCAAATTGGAAAAAATTATATAATTTCAAATCTCTCCTCGATCCCTTCAACTTGACACCATAAAAATCTGATTTTGGTTGCATTTATTGGGTCAAAATGGTAAACACATTTAGAATGAAGAGAAGTTTAGTTTAGGCATGCAATCAATCAAATTAGGTAGCTCAACCACCAGAATCGATGAATCATGGATTCATTTCCTTCTGTAGGAAAAATAACATAGTAATGGCTTTGCAGAGTGCCCATGTAATTTGTAGAGGACTTCAATGTAAAATGTTGGTGGTTGTAAGTTTGAAAATCCATCCCTTCTCTCTTTTCCCTCTTCTCTTTCTTCTTTCTCTCTCATTTGGAGCTATGTTAGGAAATAAGGGATAAAATATGTGGAACAATCCCTCACAGAATCACAACAATAGAAACTAATATGCAGAAAAGATTACAGATCTCAAATAAAAGTGTAGAATAAAAATAACACAACACAAAGAGACAATATTTAATGTGGTTCACCCAATTTGGGCTACGTCCACCAAGAATCACTTGCTCATATTTTATTACAAGCCATCACTCTCTCAATACAATACCTAGATCTGTTTGGAGCTATGCAAAAAAAAATATACAAAATTCACACCCAAATTTAGACACATCTGTAATGTTACATAATACCTACCTATGTAAAAAAACCACATAAGTAGAGAACTGCTTAAGTATTTTTACAAAACCGTGGGTATAAAAACCATGGGCCAAAACCATCCCATAAACCTATGGGTCAAAATCCCACCAATATGAGAAAAGCACATTTCCCGGTATATTGGGCACATTTTTTTGAGGCAAATTTTATTTTTTCTCGGGCGGTATGCCCCCGAACTCTTGCTCGACACCTAGCTTGACCACGAATCCTAGAAAGACAAATGTGGAAAGTTTATAGTACACTTAGTGTGCATTCTTCAACACTTTGAAACATGAAATCAAGCTCCACAACCTAAAAATCTCCCACTTGGAGACTAGTTTTCTTCTGAGCAAGATTTTCAACCCTTCGCTAGTTTTTGTGAAGAACAACCAAAGCTGAACAAAAATTCATTTTTTACCTTGTGACCACCTTGGTCATTATGTCTACAAGATTATTACTGGTATGAATATTCTCCAACTTCGAATTCTCTTCCTCCAAAGTTGTCCTGATGAAATGCTACCTTAAATGTATATGCTTTGTCCTAGAGTGGAAAGTAGAGTTCTTAGCTAGGTATATAACACTCTGACTATCACTATGCATCTTTGATTCCTCCTTCTTATGCCCCAACTCCTTAAGTAATTGTTGTAACCAAATCATTTCTTTTCTTTCCTCAGTGGTAGTAACATACTCAACCTCCATGGTTAACAAAGCCACTGACTTCTGTAGTTGTGAAATCCATCTCATTGTTGTCCCACCTACAATGTAAACATAACATGTTGTGTTCCTCCTAGTTTCTACATCTCCAGCCATATCTAAATCTACATAACCACACAAAGTTGTTTCTAATCCATTGTAGCACAAAACTATCCCCATGGTCCCTCTAGAATACCGAAGGATCCACTTTACTTCCTGCCAGTGATCTCTACCTGGATCACTCATAAATCTACTCACCACTCCCATTGCATGGCAAATATCAGGCCTAGTGCACACCATGACATACATCAAACAACCAACCACTGATGAGTAAGGTACCTTGGACACCTAGTTTCTCTCCTGCTCTGTCTTGGGACACTACTCCTTTGATAACTTGAAATGGATTTCCAAAGGAGTCCCAATCAGTTTAGCATCCTGCATATTAAACCTCTTCAAGACCTTCTTAATGTACTCTTCCTGAGATAAACTCACCTCCCGTTCCTTCCTATCTCAAGATATCCTCATACCAAGGATTTGTTTGGCTGCAACCAAATCCTTCATAGCAAAGGATTCACTAAACTGCTTCTTGAGTACTTTTATTTCCTACATGTTTTTACCTACAACCAACATGTCATCCACATACAGACACAGGATAATATAAATATCATCCTCAAATTTATTTTTATACACGCAATGGTGAGGATGGAATGTAATATAACCTTGCTTCATCACGAAGCTATCAAATTTCTTATACCATTGACGTGGAGCTTGTTTTAAGCCATATAATCTCTTCTTCAGTTTGCACACCATTTCCTCTTTACCTTTTACCTCATAGCCCTCTGGTTGCTACATATATAGGTCCTACTCCAAATCACCATGGAGAAATGTAGTATTTACATTAAGCTACTCTAAGTGCAAGTATTCTGCTACAACTATTCCAAGAACAATTCTAATAGAATTCATTTTTACTACGGGAGAAAAAATCTCATCAAAATTTATACCTTTTTCATGTGCAAACCCCTTGACCACCAGCCGAGCCTTGTATCTTTTCTTGCCTCCTTATTCTTCTTTGACTCTGAACACCCACTTGTTTTGTAATGCTCTTTTTCCTTCTGGTAGCTTCACCAAATCCCATGTCTGGTTCTCAATGAGAGCTAGACGCTCCTCATCCATGGCTTGCTCCCACTTCTTCCTGACATCTACTTTTATTACTTCATCAAAGATATTTGGATCTCCAATGTCAATGAGTAATAAATAATAAAGAGAAGGAGAAAAAAATTTAGGTTCTCTTCTTACCCTAGAATACCTTCTCGATATAATATTTTGGGGTTCCTGTTGAGGAGGTTCCTGAACTGATTCATGTGTCACTTTCCCATCCAGAATATCCTCTATTGCTCCATATTCTTTCTTGGATTTTTCCATGTTTTCCTGCAACTACTACTTATACATGAATTTATCATCAAAAACCGCATCCCTAGATTGAATGATTTTCTTACCCTTAATACTCCAACATTTATATCCAAAGTCATCACCACCATAACCAATGATAGTAAAATTTTCTGATTTAGCCTCTAGCTTGGTCTTATCATCCTTGTCTATACGGATAAACACCTCACATACAAAGACTCTAACAAATGAATAATCAAATTTCTTACCATACCAAGCCTCCTTAGGTATGCCTCCATCCAAGGCACTTGAGGGTCCTCTGTTTATCAAGTACATAGTTGTGCTCATTGCTTCTTCCCAAAAAGAAAGAGGTAATCTTGCATGTAACCTCATGCTCCTAACATGTTCCATTATTGTTCTGTTCATCCTTTCTGACACCCCATTCTATTGCAGAGATCTTGGAACCATATTTTACTTATAAATTTTATTCTTAGAACAATAATCATTAAATTCATTGTTGCAATACTCCCCTCCATTATCTTACCTGAGACAGTTTAGCTTAAGACATGTTTCATTCTCAACCAAAGCTTTCCATTTAACAAAAGTTTCAAATACATCATATTTGTTTCTAATACAATAAACCCAAACTTCCTTGTTTCATCACCAATAAAGGTAACATAATAGCTTGAACCCCCAAGAGATGATACCTGAGCTGACCCCACACATTAGAATACACCAGCTCTAACTTACTCTCTTTCTTTATAGGTCCAACCTTGAGAAACCTTACTCACTCTCGTTTCTCATATATACAGTCTTCACAAAACTACAAACCTATTTTAGTATATTTGAGAAAATCCTTCTTTATGATCTCCATGCCCTTATGGCTCATATGACTGACCCTATAGTGCCACAATGTTGTATCTACTTTTAAAGCCACAAGATTACAAACATTAGCGCTATAAGTGGTTAAATATAAGGTTCTAACCTTCTTACCTCTTTCCACCATAAGAGCACTTTTGATAACCTTCCAAGATTCTGCTGTAAATATCATAGTACAACCATTACTTCCCAACTGGCTCGCTGATATACTTTTTTTTAAAGTAGGCACATGTTTGACATCCTTCAATATCCATGTATTCCCATTCTGTATCTTAACCCGAATAGAACCTTTTCCAACTATACTACAAGGATCATCATCACCAAGATAAATATACCCAAAATCCCCTTGCAAATAATTAACAAAATAATGCCTATGTGGAGTAGCATGGAAAGAAGCCCCCAAATCTAAAACCCAAGACTCAACAATATTGTGCAAAGAAAGAATCAAATCATCCTGACATACATTACCCATTGCCACATTTTACTCCTTATTTGCTTCATGTTGTTTCTTCTTGTCCTGAAGCTCCCAACATTACTTCTTTACATGCCCAGACTTTCCATAGTGCCAACATACTATCTTACTTTTAGATTTTTACCTTTCCCGATCTTTTGATTTTCCATGGCTTCCTCTATTCTTTTGTCTCCCTCTAGTTTCCACTGTCAAAGCATTCCAAGAAGTAGAAGATTCCCCAAATATTTTTCTTTGCATCTCCTCACTTAGAATCACCCCTTCAACATCCTCAAACTTTAACTTTGAGTTAGCTAGAACCGAGTTTCTTACCACCATTACCAGACTATTCTAACTCTCGGGTAAAGAGCACAAAATTAATAAAGCCCTAACTTCTTCATCAAATTCTATTCTAACCAATGCTAGCATATTTACAACCATATTAAAATAATTTAAATGATCTTCTACCAAACCATTCTCAGACATCTTCATATTAAACAAATTTTTCATTAAAAATATCTTATTAGAAGCAGAGGGTTTTTCATACAACTTTCCTAATGCATCCATTAGTTCTTTTATAGTATTTTCCTTTGAAACATTAAATAATATTGAAGACGCAAGACACAACTGGATTGTCCCAAGTGCCTTCTTATCAAGAAAATCCCATTCCACATCCGTTATGCTCGAGGGTTTGTTCACCTTATCGAAAAATGGAATATAAAGATCCTTATGATAAAGGTAATCTTCCATCTACATCTTCCAAAGACTAAAATTCAGTCCGTTAAATTTATCAACCCTTGATATTCCATCATCTACCATAACTCCCACTCAAGCTAAAACTTTCCCTGAGATTCAACACTTCAGCAAGCCAAACCAGGATCTGATACCAATTGTTAGGAAAGAAGGGATAAAATATGCGGAACAATCTCTCACAGAATCACAATAGTATAAAATAATATGTAGAAAATATTACAGATCTCAAATAAAAGTGCAGAATAAAATAACACAACAAAAAGAGACAATATTTAACATGGTTCACCCAATTTGGGCTACGTCCACTAAGAATCACTTGCTCAGATTTTATTACAAGCCACCACTCTCTCAATACAATACCCAGATCTATTTGGATATATGTTCAACAAACTCTCCAGAATTCACACCTGAATTCAGATACATCTACAATGTTATGTAATACCAAACATATGCACAAAAACACATAAGTAGACAACTTCTTAAGAAATATTATGAAACTGTGGGTATGAAAACCATGGGCCAAAACCATCCCATAAACCCATGGGTTAAAATCCCGCTCATATGAGAAAAGCATGTTTCCTAGTATATTGGGCACATTTTTTTCAAAGCCAATTTTTTTTCTCGAGGGTTGTGCCCCTAGATCCCACTCGAGGCCCAGAACAGCCCCGAACCCTGGTGAGACAACTGTAGAAAGTGTACAATACTCTTAGTTTAAAGTATTCAACACTTTCACACATAAAAACAAGATCCATAACCTAACAAGCTATATATTGTAAAATAATTCATTTTAAAAGGGATGGACATTCAAAAACTATAATGGAACACTGTCAAATTTGTTCCACAGTAGCTACAAGCCATCAAACCTCAACTTTGGGCTTGGCAATGTATTCTTGTGCCTTCTTTTGTAACTGTAATGGATTGTGCATACCTCTATTACAATAAATCTTATTTTGTGACACATTTATCTGTCTTAGCTCATTTTAGTTGTGACCTTGCCTCTCTTTTACTTATTGTATTGTGTTGTGCATGTATTTCTCTTTGCAAGTTCATTTTTGATGTGTTTCATGTGAGAACAGGTGGTAAATGAAGATTTGGGTCTGTGTCAATTATGTCTAACATCTCCCTTCTCTATTTATTTCTCTTTCTCCCTCACCAAAGTGTCTCTCACACCTTTTCTGGTGCTATCAATGCCTTTTAGTTTAGGATTTCCCTTTTATGCATCTTTCTAACCCTCTCTCTCTCTCTCCCTAGTCCTTTGGCATGGTTAGTTTAGGATTAGTTAGCTACATTTTAATTTCTAGGAGTAATTTAGCATTAGATTTAGGTAGAGGAATTTGGCCTTCTTCAGAGGTCTATCTCAGGATGCAAGTCCCACACTTGGAGACATTCCCATGCTATTGAAAAGTAGAGATCCGCATAGCCAAATCTCAGGGTGCTACTTTTTTCCATAACAATAGGATCTCAGTATGATATCCCCGTTAATATCATGAAGGAGAAATGATATTTTTTCAAGTTGGTTATAAGACCAATGGTACTAAATAATGCAAGTAATTGGAAATTTTTCAACATTGACTAGCAAATCATTCTTTTTTTGCAAGAGAAGGCTGAATGCTCATAAAAAAACCAGCCCAAGTTGTAAGAGGCCTATAATCATCAAATTATACAATTGAAGGGTAAAAATTTTCCAAAAGGTTTGGTCACCCTCGAATCCATTTTTAATTATGATTATTAGCTTAAAAGATAACATACTAACATGGTTATAAAGGAAGATGATTTTGAACAAGTTCAGGTTACAGAGGATAGGTCTTTGGAGATTGGAAAGATATGCACGCCATATGAAAGACATGATTTTATTGGTCTTTTCCAAGAGTATAATGATGTTTTTTCTTAGAATAATGAGGATCTCAAGGGCTTTGATCGAGTTTTGGCACAACACACCAACAGAATTGATCCACATGATAAGACAGTCAAGAAAAAGAAGAGACTGGTCAATCCTAAGATCGAACCACTAATGAAGAAAGAGATTTCAAAACTCATTGAAGCTACTATTATTTTCCTAACCAAGAACTCCTCTTGGGTGGCCAAATTGGTTCTAGTAAGGAAAAATAATGGGGAAATAAAAATATGCATGGATTTCAGGGATCTTAACCAGGCTTCCTTGAAATATCATTACCCTCTCCCATCTATGGGGTAGATTCTCCAAACAGTGGAAACTACAGAAAGGTTTTTCTTGATCAATGGTTATTAAGGTTACAATCAAATACTATTCAAGGATTTGGATCAATTCAAAATATATTTTACTACCAAGTGGGGCACATTTTTCTATAATAAGATGTCATTTGGATTATCCAACATTGTTACCACCTTATAATGAGCTATGGACATGACCTTCAAAGGGATTATAAATGACATTATCCTTGTCTATATAGATGATATAATTTTGTGTTCCAAGAATAAAAAATACCATATGGACCATTTGAGGAAAGTATTTGAAATATTTAGGGAATTTGGGGTCTCCTTGAACCCAAAGAAATGTATTTTTGTAGTCCATAAAGGGAAATTGTTAGGAAATATCATTTCAATGGATGGACTTTCAATCAACCCAGAAAGAATTTATGCCATCTTGGTCCTTTCTCTTCAAAGTCATATAAAGGATCTCTAGAGATTCTTGGGGAATATTAACTTCATGAGGAGGTTTATACCTCAAATTTTCACCCTAGCTAATCCACTCACAACTATGTTGAAAAAGAACATACCTTTTAGTTTGACTAAAGAGGGTAAGACCAGTTTTGAGGCCATAAAAATGGACATTTCTCATAATCCCACATTGTTAAATCCTAATTATGAAAAGGTTTTCATCCTCTATGCCTTTTTACAATCAGAGAGTACCTCATGGATCCTCACTCAACAAAGTGATTATTTGAGGGGGAAACCAATTTCCTTCTTCAACCAATCCCTCAAAGATTACAAAATCAAGTACTCTTTTGTTGAGAAATAGGTTTTTGTTGTCATTCAGGAGGTAAGGAAATTCAAGCGTATGTTGTCTAATAACAAGATCTAGTTAATGGTATCACATCCAGGGGTTAGGGATTTCTTGTTGAATAAAGAAGTGAATGAAAAATGAGTTGGATGGATTACACATGTCATGGAATACGAAGTACACATAAAGCTAACAAAAATGGTAAGATGAAAAGGTCTGTGTCAACACCTCACTACTGACTTCGAAGAAAAAGAAGGATGTGATACTGAGTTATACAATCATCATCAAGAATAAATTTAATCATGTTAATTGGATTTCTAACATGAATAATTTTTTTCTATCATGTGAATATCCACCCAGCCTAGATAGAACTCAGAGGTGAAGCGTCTGGATTCAATCCATTCCCTATGTTCTCATAGATAATGTACTCTTTCGGAGGGATTTAAATGGAGTTATTTTTAGGTACATAGGCCTAGAAAAAGTTGTTAAACTATTAGAATAATTTCATAATGGGTTTTTCAGGAGGTCATTACTCAATAAGGACAACCGCTACAAAAATCATGATGGCTGGTTATTACTGGTTGGATCTATTCAAATATGCCCATATACGGGTAAGGAAATGTAAGGAATGTTCCTTTTTTGTACAATGTGCCTAGACTTTATTGGAATGATAAATCCTCCATCTAGTGACGGTCATAGATGGGTGCTAACTAAAAATAAGTATTTAAACCGATGAACAAAGGAAGTAGAATTAAAGGAAGGCAACGAGAAATGCATTTTGGATTTCCTCAAAGGTATTATGATAAGGTTTGGTATACGCTTCATAGATATTTCAGACAAAGCCAAGGCATTCGTAGGCACAAACCTTAGTGAATGGGTTGTGAAAAATGGTGTTTATTTAAAAACCTCATAAAACTATTATCCACATGGTAATGGTTTGGATGAGTATAGTAAAAAGAATTTGATATAGATCATCAAGAGGAAAATGGAAAGCAACCGACAAACTTGAAACCCACAAATTAAGACCGCTCTGTGGGTAGACAGAATCACACCAAAAAGGGCCTTTGGGAATTCTCCCTTTATGTTAGTATATGGAAGGGAAGTAAATCTTCCTATTTATTTGGAGTTGTCATCTTTGGAATTATATCACCAGTTGGAATTGATGGAACGTGATCCTATGATAGTATGGTTTGTTGAACTTATGGAATTGGAAAAAACACGAAGCCAAGACATGAAGACCCTTGAGCTACACCAAACTCAGACCAAGAAGAATTTTGACGAGAAATAATATCACAAATCATTTCAAGAAGGAGATCTAGTCCTTAAATGGGATGGTGACAGGGCCAAGCCAAGAATGCATGCAAAGTTTTATGTTCTTTGGAGTTTGTCATACTTAATCATAAGTTACAAAGAGGAAAATTCATTTTGTCTATCTAAGCTCAATGAGAAGCATTGCTTATCCCCGTTAATGGGATACACCTCAAAGCTTTTTATTGAGGTATTTTCACCTTGTATAATATTAGTCTAGTTTCCCTTCCTCCAAGTGCTCTACACATTGTATTTCTTATTTTTACCTTCTTGTCTTGTTTTGTTTTCATTTTAATTTTTTTGGTTGTTTTCTTGTTTTGTTTATTATTGAGGTCGAGTGAATCTTGTGACTAATAGATTGCATAAGGCTAATGGATTAACGCTTAGCAGGAAACCATTCCCTGAAGGTCACCAAAATGTTAACTTTCCAAGTTCCCTTGCTAGAGTGCTTTTGAAACTTTTCTTGAAATTTTTTACCTTGTATCAAGTTTTATTTTCTGTAAATTTGTTTGAGTAAATTACCTAAGTATTGAAGTTTTCCTATGTATTTCAGATTTCATATTTTGGAAGTTAAGTTAAAATTTACATGCAAACTCCTTGATGAATTTTGAAACCTAAAACTTGAAATACATGAGAAGTTAGTGTAAATCAGAAGTCAGAACCCAAAGTGCAATTTGCAAATACATAGGAAGTTAGTTAAAATCGGAAGTCAGAACCCAAGGTGTAGTTTACATACAAACTAAAAGTTGAGTCCCGAAATCTAATCCCCCAGGTCCATTTTGGGTTTCGTAACCTGAAGTGCAGTTTGCATGCAAACTGCAAGTTAACTTTTGAAACTTGACTTCTGACCATTCTAGACAATTTTGGGTTTCAGAGTCTAAAGTGCAGTTTACATATACATTTCAAGTCAACTTTCGACTTCTGAAATGTAAAAGTTTTATACCATTTCAGGTTTTAGAACCAAAGTGCATGATGAAACACGAAACTTGACACCCAACACCAGGTCAATGCATTTAATGTCACCTACCCATATGTGTCACCTATGTGGTAATTAATTTTCCCTTTTCTATTTAACGATGAATTTTTACTTGTCTTTTTCACTTGCCACTTTATACGATGACCTGTTGACACCTCAACCACATCTGACCATACTCTTTACATGAATTTTGGGAAATTTTCACATTTTTCTCTTCAACCCAGTTGGATTTGGTATTTGGGTAAGGTTTAATGTTTTAATCATTTTTGTAAGGTTTTAAGGAATTATTTTTGGGTTTTTCTTGATTTTATTTTCTTGGCATTACGGGGTGTCATTGGTGTCTTCATTTTTGTGTCATTTTTTGGGCTTTCCTTCTCATGTTTTGGGGTTAAATTCTCCATGTGTTTTCCTCCTTCAATGGTTTTTGTGTTTTTTGAATCTTAGGATTTAAGATATTGTTTTCCTAGAAAGTGAAGGAGTAATTATCATTAAAAGGTTCTTCCATAGGTTTTGAGATAAGGAACAAGTCTCCTTTCCCACTATGGATCAAGTCAAAACTCCAAGATTGTAAAACAAAATTCAACTTCCATCGTTAGAAGTAAGGGGTTAACAAGAACCTCGCACTTTGAAGGTCAAAGCATGTGAATCTAGGGTTAAGTGCATGTTAGAAGTGTAAGTCAAAAGTGTAGGCTGGAAGTGAAATTTAGAAGTACAGGGTGGAATTGCAAGTCAGAAGTGCAGGGTTGTAGTACAAGGATAAAATTTTGCTTTCATTTTATAGAGATATTTTCAGAGATTATTCTAAGGGAAAATGTTTGAATCATCATCCAAGATGAAAGATAAAATCAAATATAGTTTCCAAGGGGTGGCTCCCCCTTCCAATATCACATCAGACATTGATAATATCAGGGATATTGACCTCAGACATAATGATCTACCAAAATTTTGGAGTAGAGTTAGAGTCCCATCAAAAAATTCCTAGATAAAGAATATATATGATAGTGGACTTGTTATATCTTCTACATTTCCATCATCAATGAAATGTCCACAATTTGTGCTCACAACTGCAACACATTATGATAAATAGTCTCACATGGTTAGAGATGATGATTTTTTTTTTAATCAGATTGGATGTTGATTACTTTGAGGATTTGTTAAAGCTTCCTTGTGTCAAGGGGTATGCCTCAATTTCTTCCGACTCTACCTATGAAAATTAGTAATAAAATTTTGAAATTTCTACTAGGGTCCTTAACAAGAGCTACCTAACAAAACCTAAGCCTTCAATGTCGAGAGTTCCAAAGACCATTCCACGCTCAAAATTCATTCAGGAAGTAAATTATATTATCACATTACTGAGTAGAGTTACAAGATTCCCATCTTCCAAATATTTCCAAGAGTGGATGTATCTATATATTCCCACTATCTGAAAAAATTATGATCTTATTCGATGGGCATAACATATAAAAAATTCCATACACATTCAAATGTCAGATGTCGTAAATTTTGGCAATTTATACATGACTTCCTATCTTGTGTATGTGGCTATAGGGATGAGGAACTATCCAGGTTTGTTAGCAAATGGAATGAGAAACTCATAATAGATTTATCACTTTTATCCTAAACTCAAAATGAAGGAAGGACCAAAATATTTCAAGAGAGTTAACAATGCTTTCTTCACCGCCATCCTATGTGTCTTTGACAAAGAGATCTATAACTAAAGGATTTCAAATAGTGCTTGGAACATGGTGTTGGGCTCCTAAAATATTGGCTAAGTACAAGAAGGTGTGTGGGTGCACAAGGCCTATTTGAAGAAGGAAAAGCAAGGTGAAATCACACAGGATAGGGTTTTAGGAGGTTTTAGTAGAACCAGTGGCACACGTGTGCAAGGAAAATCAAAGGTTTTGGGAATTTTCCATATTTTTCATATTGGGAAGAACATGAGGAAAGTGTGACCTGAATGTGTATGTGGAGTGGATAAGGTGCCATCTTGGCAACTTGGAGCCCACAAAAGGAATATACGTTGCGATAGAAGATTCTAGAAGGTCATCATGGCGAAGGATAGAGAGATCACGTCTGAAGGAGCATGCTTCCATGGAGGACCACTTGGACACTTGACACCTGATATAAAACTTCAGAAAGACATGGTGCTATTTTCTAGGCTATATATACAAGTGCCTAAGAGAAGAAAAGGGAGAAAAATATCGATACCAAGAATGGAAAGAGGTGAGGCTATGTATAAATACTATGAGAGTTCCATGGGTTTGGTTTAGAAGATCTGTAGGAGTATGTTGACTGAAGGGGATGGGTCTAGGTATTTTTATTTGTACTAAGAAGGGATTAAGTCCAGTTCTGATGCATGACATTGGTTTGCACTATTATATGGATCTGTGATTGTCTCAGTAAATGTAATGTGGTTATCAACGTACTTAATATGAATATATGTGGTTCCATTTTTTACTTATATCTATATGGATCAGTTTTATATATATTTCATATGAGTGGGTGTAAACCCCTATGCATTTCCTTTCTGTTATGATTTAGATCTATGTTATGTAATGCTTTTCTTATCTGAATGAATACATTGGTCTAGAAGCCCGTTCTAAGCTCTAAGATGAATGTATGGTTCATTTCCATTCTCTTCACTTAAGTTTCTGTCATAAATAATGCATTCTCACACAACTCACATAAAGGAGGGGCTCAGTGCCCATGCGTACCTCAGGTGAGTGTCTAGCACCCGTTGGGTGATAGGCCAATGCGCATGGGATTTCCTTGTTCTTTGAAAGGGCATAAAAATGACTACATCTTGGTTCTGTTGCCGGGACCTCTTTTCAAGTTGTTGTGAGAAATGGCATGCATCTTTGTCTTTGTGATGTGTAATGACAGAGTGCCTGACTTTAGAAAGTGTTGAAACGTGGTTCAAGAGCATGGAGGATGAGTTTTCTCAAAGATTCAAAACTGGACCTAAGTTCAATGCATGTAGATGGGTAGAAGAGAACCTATACCATGAGCTGTATGAGACATTATTTTATTGCTTCCCAGTAGAGCTATATGAATGGATTTCAACATATGCATCTAGATCAATCTAGTTCTGTAGATCGGGTGTGTGGACTCAAGATGAATATCAGAGTTGCAGGATGTAGATCTGACTTGGACGCATGCTATTGATCACTGGTGGAAGGGAGTGCTGGCTAGTTACACTTTAGAATATGCCATTTAGACGTATTCTTTCCCAGAAGTTGTTGAGTTTGAGTTTCTGAGGGAGCCTAGAGGGTCATTTTTGAGTGTTATTCCTCTAGCTATGAAGATATTGGTCATTACTTTGAGTTTAGAAGCATTCCCCATGGATGGATAAGCTACTCTGAGCACTAGGCGAGGAAGCTAGGGTGGAGGAAGATGGTAGACATTATGTATGAAAAGGAAAGGGAGGAGAGATGACTCAAGTATAGTGAAGCTCGTGAAAGGGAGATGACTAGACAACGCGAGGTTGCAAGTGTGATGGAGCTATGGAGGCAGACATTGTGAGAGGGTGTTGAAGTTCACATAGAGGACATGGAGCCTAAGTAGTCTATGTGCTACCCCATCTTGGAAAGTGCAGGAGAGAGGCCCCTTCAACTTCTGATGAGAGTTTTTCGCATGGAGAAAGAAGAGCTGTCGGTGCGCATCTGAACCCACCTGGCAACCAACCCCTGGCACTTGGTTTTCCAAATCAAGGGAGAAGTATTGATAACCTAGTTGGTATCAATGGGAGTGACCGATCGGCACCCAGGAGATATAATTTTTTGTTTGGAACATCCATGGCTGCACATACCATTCCATTGTTTGGAGGAATTTTTGGGCAAAGTGCAAGTACGCAAGGTTTGGGAAACACATCTGGGAGTGGCATGAGATACACTTCTGGAAGTGGAGCAATCTCATAGACCATTCATGCGTAGTTCAGTGGGATGTTGGGGACACTAGGCATGACCAATTTAGGCCCATTGCTACTTATAAGAGGATTTGGAGGTGGAATTGGTGGATCTGGAGGCATAGGACCTGGTGGATCTAGTGGATTTGGTGGAGGAAACACCAGAGGGAACCAAGGATTTGGATCAGGAGGATAGGGGCCTTAGCCACCTCCTCAGGTGTTCTTTGAAATGTCTTTACACTTTCCACATTACCAAGGTATAGAGGATGTTGTGGAAACACATGCACAAGTGTGAATTGCTATGGTGCACGAAGGGGGATCACTACCCCAGAGTGGAAGGAAAGTCAGTTTGCAACAACGTTGCAAGGGTGCACACATAGCTGGTATAGGAAGTACAACCCCTATCAGATGGTGGTAGACTACACTGCATTGAAGAATGCCTTCCTAGCAGAGTTCCATATACCAGAGTTTGAGTAGAAGAGCATCAATGCTTTGAAGGAGATCCAATAGGAATGGCAGAGAGTGTGCGGGAGTATGATGCATGGTTTAAAACTCTCCTGTCAAAACTATCATATGACATTCACCCTTCACAACATGCTCAATGGTTTTTTGGAGGGTTGATCACTCCATTTAGGAGGGCATTGTCACATAAGACATTCACTGACCCACACGAGGCTTTAGAGGCTGCCTTACACGTTGAAGTAGTTGGGAGTGTTGATACTAGTGTGAGCCCCTTTCTGGAGGCTCAAATCACTACAATGGCCAAGTAGTTAGAGAAGCTATCTGCAAACTCAGCACATGAGACTCATAGTGGTCTTTGGTGCATAGATTGTGAAGTAGAGGGGCATGCCAAGGATAGTTTCCCCGGAAGTCAGTACACACCATAGCAGTAGATTGTGAAATTTGTCATGGGGACCATGATGTGAGTAGATGTCCCTTGTTGCAGTGCGCAATCTGGAAGAATGTGTCTTGCTACTACAAGATCTACACCTCTACAACCCATGATACTAAGGATTGTAGGCTTATTGACCAAATCCATGAGGCCATTGATCATGGTGTGTGCCAAACCAGCCTTTCCAGTAGTTCCAAGGAAGATGATCTCCATTATGAAGGACGTGCGAGGATGGAGGGGCACGTGGGAGAGGTTATTCATGGAGGATTCTATGGTCGTAGTAACCGTAGAGGAGGAAGAAGTGAGTTCCCACGAGGAACCTGCTATAACTGTGGATCTACAAAACATTACAGGCATGAGTGTCCAGATTTATTGCAGTGCTCATGGTGCGGGAAGAAGCATAAGTATGAGGAGTTCCCTGAGTTGTTTGAGCACATGAGCCAGTAGCACCAGAAGGACAAGGGCATTGGGATGGTGAGTATAAAGAAGGTTGACACATAGTGGATGCCTAGAGTGACGTGTGAGTTAGGGTTAGAACCTGTTTTGGTGACAACACAAGTAGAGGCTGCACATGCTAAAGAATTACCAAGGAAAAGGACTCTAGTCTCAAGAGAAGAAGTGGTGCACAGGAAGTATCCGGACCCTGCCCACTAGAAGGAAGTATATAAAGAGACAATGGATGTCATTTGGAGTTTGTACAGGGAGAAATCCAGTGTCTAAAGGAGTAGTCTAGGTAGCAAGAGCAAAGGAGGAATGCTGAGGCTCCGCAGAAGGACCTGGATGAGGTCAAGGAAGTGTGAAAAATGTTAAGGCAAGAGAATATTATTCCCTTTCTAGGAGAATGGCTATGGGAGAATATGCCATGCACCAGAGCAGAGTGTAAAAGGTAGGTATTGCATGTAAACCTCCCTCCCCATAGCCTTGAATATGAAAAAGAGATCACATTGAACACAATATTGGATGGTTGGCTGTTGAGAAGATATTGATCGACACCGAAGTAGAAGTCAATGTTCTTACATTAGATTCTTGACATCAAATGGGAAGGTCCGCATTACAACCATCTTCGAATGTGTTGTATATGGAAAACAAAACTAAGGCAATGCCCATTGGAGTATTGAAGGATGCAGTGATCACCATTCAGGGGGCCAAGTTTACTGGAGACTTTGAAGTCTTGGTGCTCACCGAGGAAGACAATTTTCCAGCATTTCTTTGGCACCCATGGTGCTATAAGAACAACATTGACCTGAGGTTCAACAAAGGATATATAAGTTTTGAGAACAAGGAAGAACGGGTCATCATCCCTTTGACAGATGGGAAGTCGGTGCCTTACACTGAACCTTTGGGAGAAGAGGTCCTTGATAGAATTTATGTGTGCTCCATCAGAGACCCAAAGATAATTCACCCTACAGAAGGAGTTATCCAATTTGAGGATGCTCAATCTATAAGTGATACAACAAGCATGGAGTGTGACAACTAGGCACATGGGACCTATGAGTTAATTGGGCACTAGTTGAGGGGGTTTGTAACAAAAGTGACCAAGGCACGCTCACTCAAGCACCTAGGAGGAAAGAAGTTACCAAGTTACTCTGGAGGGACATACCCTAAAATTTTCTTATGAGACATGGAAGCTTAGTGGAAAAAAGAGGATGAGAGAAGGGGAATTCTCAATTTTTACCTACTCAGGACTGCAACGCATTGGTGGGCTACACATTGAGAGAACCTCCTAGAGTAGCATGAGGTAAGAATCACATTTTCTGTAAGGTTTTCCATGAGCAATGCGCCCACCATCATACAAGACTACCATGGTAAAGAGACCGCTTCATTTCATATCTAAGCATGTGAGAAGGCCTAGATAGGAGGCGCAGAAGCCTTACCACCATCATTATGGGCACATAAGATATATTCCACACTACAAGGTTGTGCACATGCATGGTATATCCACTAAAAAACATGGCGACAGATGGGAAATTGGTAGAGGCTGACAACTAATCTCATTCATGCTTTTGAATATCAGATCACAAAACCATAAGTAGATAAGGCATTGTAAGTGATCAAGCACCTTGCGATGGGGGATAGTGTCATGATAGAAGACAAGCTGCTAGATTTGCTAGGTGACCCTAGCTTAGAGGAACACTTTGATGAGGGTGATTCAAAGGAGATGTAGTTTGAGCGCGCATGCATAGAGAAGGAAAAAAGAAAGATGGTTTATGTCATAGATGGAGAGGAAATGGAAAGTCTAGATGTTAACCACTCTATAGGTACGTATAATGTTATAGATAATGCTAATGAAAGCATGTGTGCCTACCATAAGCCCCTAAAGAAGAAGAATGTTAACATTGGGTCAGAAGAAGAACCCAAGGAAGCTATCATTGAAGACTATTAGTTAGAGAAGGAGGTCTCAAAGATCATTGATCTGTTACGGGAGTTCCAAGATTTTTTCCTACACATGTATCATGAACTTAAAGGCATCCACCAATCCTTGGGGGAGATGAGGATAAAACTGAAGGAAAGTGCACGCCTGATCCAAAAGAGGCCATATCGAATGAACCCAAATTTGTGCATATGGGCTAAGGAGGAGATAGAAAAAATGATAGCGTTAGGTATCATTGAGGCTGTGGAAGATTTAGAATGGATAAGCCCAATGGTCATCAACATCAAAAAGGATGGGAGGATCAGGATCTGTGTTGACTATAGAGACCTGAATGCAGTATGTGTCATTGATCCCTTCCCAACCCCATTTACTGAAGAAATCTTAGAGGGAGTGGCCGGGCGTGAAGTCTACTCTTTCACGGATGGGTTCTCAGGGTACCACCAGGTGAGGATTGCAAAGGAAGACCAGAGAAAGACAACTTTTGCCACTGAATGGGGAAGTTTTTCCTATATGGTCATGCCTTTTGGGTTGAAAAATGTGCTACTGTGTTCTCACACATTGTAGTACAAGCCTTTCAGGACTTCATCCATAAATTTCTTCAAGTCTATTTGGATGATTGGACTGTGTATGGTCTAGTCAAAGACCATTGTGATAACTTAAGACTAATGTTTGAAAGGTGTCGATAGTTGAGGATATCCCTCAACATCAAGAAGTGTGTCTTTTCTACCCCATTTGGAACCTTATTGGGACATATCATATGCAAGGAAGGCTTACTAGTAGATCCCACCAAGGTTGCAGCCATTGTGGGTTTAGGGGAGCCTACAAGCCAAAGCACCATGCATGGATTCCTTGGGTATACTGGTTACTATAGGAAGTTCATCAAGGGATATGCCAAGATCATCATGCCCTTAGAGGAATTCATTAGGCACAAGAGTGCCTTTCATTGGGGAGAGGAAAAAAAAGGGCATTTGACACTTTAAAGGATAGGATTATCATAACACCCATACTCCATTTCCCCATTTGGGATAAGCCTTTCCATGTTCATGTGGATGCCTCTGGTACAACCATCAGAGTAGTACTAGCACAACCTGGTGAAGGGATTGTTGACCATCCCTTGTGTTTTGCAAGTAGAAAGTTAACATCAACAGAAAAAAATTACACCACTATTGAGCGTGAAGCACTATCCATGATCTACACACTACACAAGTTTAGGAAAATATCTACTTGGAACACCATTTGTATTCTACATGGACCACATGGCATTAAAATACTTGGTAAACAAGCATGTTCTATAAGGGCGCATATGTCGATGGGTCCTACTATTCCAGGAATTTGAGTTCATAGTGGTTTTCAAGCTGAGAAAGAGTAATTCTAGACCTCATCACTTGTCTAGAATTGACTCAGGAGAGGACACACAAAGCATTGAGGATACCATGCTAGACACGTAACTATTTAGGTTGTGGTGCACACCCTCAGAATTAGAGGATATTGTGGTGTTTCTCAAAATGGGTGTGGAACCAGAAGGGATGAAAGAATTAGAGAGGAAGCAGTTAGCCATATGCACCACACCCTACATGCTGGTTAGTGGTGATTTGTACAAGCTAGGATGTGATGAAGTGTTACGCCAGTGTGTGCTAGAACATGAGTGCCTGGCTATTATGGAGGAGGCACATGGAGGAAGTACAGGTGGACACTATGTAGGGGACGCCACTGCACACAAGATATTACAAGTTGGGTTATGGTGGGAGACCCTATATCAAGATTGCAAAGAGTATTGCAAGTTATGTGATCATTTTCAGCACCTTGGCAAACTAGGGTGGAAGGATGAAATGCCTTTGCACCCTATTCCAAGTACATAGCCATTTGAAAAGTGGGCCATATATTTTGTAGGCCCCATTTTTCTAGCCATGTGTAGGATGGGATCATGCTATGTAATCACTTGTATATATTATTTGACAAGATGGGCAGAAGCAGTGCCTACCAAGGATTGTATAATGGCTTAATCAGTCAGGTTTTTATGGGAAAATATTATTACAAGGTATGGATGCCTGTTGAGCTTAACTAGTGATAGGGGTACGCATTTCCTAAATGAGACCATATGGATTCTATTAGTAGAGTTCATGGTGGCTCATCATAATACTACCCCTTACCATCCACAAGAAAATGGAACTTCCAAAGCATTTAATAAAATACTGAGTCATACCCTGACCAAAATTTGTGACGTTGGTAGACAAGATTGGGATGACAAAGTATCAACAGTTCTATGGGCATATAGGACAACCTATAAGAGGTTGAATAAATCCACACCATTCCAATTGGTGTTTGGCATAGAGGATGTCCTACCCATTGAATTCATGTTACCTTCTCTGCGTATATCGCAGGAGGATTGGCCGACGAACAAGCGCTAGAAGAAAGGATTGAAAAATTGATGAAATTGGATGAGAGACAATCATTGGCCAGGTGGAGTCAAAAGGTTGAAAAGGCTAAAAAAAGGCATGGCATGATTGCCACACAAAAAATAAACAATTTGAGGTTGGGCAGATGGTATTGTTATATGATTCCAAGTTTCTACGCCATCCTGGAAAGTTGAAAGTCCATTGGTTGGGGCCCTATATCATCTTGGACATCCTTAATTCAGGCACATGCCAGTTGAGAGTGCTGGATGGGATGAGATTTCTATACCATTTTAATGGGAGTAGGCTGAAGCCCTAATATAAATAAGTCTTTTTGGTGTTTATAATAAGGCATTATTGCTAGTTAGTTTAAAAATTTCCTTTATGCAATTTCCTATCTTGTGTTTCACTTTCTCGTCATTTGTTCTGTTGTTTGTTTTATGCCTTGGGTGCCGATAACCACATTAATTTTTGAAGGTTGTGCATGTGTAGAGGACCGCACATCTATTTTAGTGTGGGGTGGAGTGATGCAAAATATAGGCCAGTAATATAAGTTGAACTGATAGTAGAAGTTGTGGTGAATGGCCCGGTTGATGGATACAAAGTACGCAAGGATGAAGGAAGTGCATGGAAGAAGAGGTGGACAAAAAAGGGTTGGTATCAGGATAAGACTTCAAAGAAACCACGTACAGAGGAGGAAGAAGTGTAGGAACAACACGAGGTAGGCGAAAGCAAAAATCGGCTGGAGGATAGAAGAAGTGCCTTCGATGTTTTTGACACGCGCATAAGAGTTTTCTGTCAGGATGGATTGTTTACGTGCCAGAAGGTTGTAGAATGTTTCGTGCAAGATTGGGCACGTAAATGAAGGCATGTAAGGCCGACTTGGGGAAAAAGCTGCATTTAGTGTTAAGTATGGTGGTAGGTAAAATAACATTTAATGCTGGAAAGAAGGAAAATCTATAAATAAGAAGTCGGGCACTTCATTATTTTACCTTGTGTTTATGAAGTGAAAAGAGTTCTCATGAACTAGGGCATCCAAAAGTGATCTGTGTGAAGAAGAATTTAAGAAATCTAAGAGGACGTGACTAGAGTAGATCCACAAACTAGTAGGAAAGGAGTACACGGGCGTGGAGGAAGTTGTTGAGAAGCATCATCTTGTGGAAGAATTATTCTAGTTAGGGTTTGGTGGCTAGGGTGTGGTGTTAGGAGGGTTTCTTCACAAGATTGAGCATTGGGGTTAGATAGAGTGGTAGAGCAGAGTAAGGAGAAGTTGTTTGAAGTGTTAACCTAACTAGAAGGATAGAACCAAAGAAAGAAACCATCTCACCTAAAAATCAGAAGGGCAAGGGAAAGGGAAAGGGAAAGGGGAAGTAAACGGATTGCATCGCAAGCACAAATAAAGAGTGCTACGTGGAGATGCAATACCCAGATAGGGTATTACTAGGAAAATAATGGGAGTCTCATTTGCAGAAAATGACTGTGAGTGACTATAATCATCACACCAGCATGACAAAAAAATAAATGGCTTTGGAGTTGGTTCACCCAACAAACAAGAGGACACCGGAGGGCATGCCCATATACAATGATGAAGTAAAAGTTAAATTAGAGAAGGTAGGGTTACTACAACTTTACGAATTACCCTACTTCGGAAAACCTGAATGCCTCTATCAGTGGCTAATGACATGCATTCACGAAGACCATTTTTATTTTACAGGGCACAAGATGTGCATAACTCCCTAGTTGATTTCCAAGTTCACATGCCTTATCTATAAGGGGGATAACATTGATGATGACCTAAGCGACAAGGAGGCCATCAAGGAAACATTAGCCGCATATGACTACAAGAAAGGATTGTGATACTTTGACATCACAGAGATTCCAGACCCCATGATGAGGATGGATGCACACTTGGTAACCAAGCTCAATGATCAAGAAAGATGGACTCAAGTGAACAAGGCATGGCTGAACGTATGCTAGAAAATATCTAAGGGGACCATCTACAAATTGTTCACTTTCATCACGGATGAAATCATTAACAATGTCCAAGATGGTGAGAAGATATTATTTGGCAATGTCCTCCTCACAATTGTTTTCTCAAAGATCGGAGTGCCCAATGGGATAGAAAGGTTTGTTTGGGAGTACCCAGAAGAGGATCCCTCACCTGTGAAGAGGTTCGTGAAATATACTTGTGAGACCATGACATCCACTCATAAGGCACACTTAGAGAAATGCTAAAAGCACATGAGGGACACATTTAGGGTGGAATGGAGGATTCTAGAGTAGTTATCTGCACTCGTGAAAGGAGAGGAAGAATTCGTAGTGTATAAACACCTTTGCATTGGAAGATTTAGGTTGACAGATGAAAACATGGGTTTGTTGTGCAAACTACTCTTCCCCTTCACCGCGTTATACTTCCAAGCAGGAGTTAACAAGCTCAAGGAGGCCAAAAGGCTAAGGTTCAACCTTAGTGAGGTAGATGCAGACCACCGCGAGCTATGTCAGAAGCTAGTCTACCCCAAGAAGCACGCATACTTGGAGAGATATGTCTCCCATGAGATACAAATGATGAAGCCTGTAATGTTGCCAATCTATGGAAGGGCTGCAGCAAGGATATACCTTCACATAAGGCCAAAATTTGAAAAAGTCGCTTACTTGGAAAATGATGTATCCATCCTTGAAGATCCTACATGAAGGAAGAAGCCCATGCCAAAGAAGAGGGAAAGAGAAGAGGTGTAGAAAACACTAAGTGTTTAGTATACACAAGTGGTAAGTGCACCGGAGAAAAGCGCTAAGCCTAGTACTTACATGTGGAGAAATAAGTCCCCACTAAAAGCAAATATTCTAGAAGAAGAAGCGCCGGAGTATGAGGAACCCATCACTAAGGAGAAGTCACTAGAGGAGGAGGAAGAGGAAGCAAAATATCTTATCAGAAAGAAGTAAAAGGCGATAGAAGAGGATGACTCAGAGGGTATAGAGAGCTTGGAGGAATATAGAGGTGAAAAAAATGATGATGATGATGAAACTGAGGCAATTCAAGGCCCTCTCATATTCAAAGTAGATGACTCAGACGAGGAAGGAGAGGAAGAAGAAAATGAGTACATCTTTGTCAAGAGGAAGAATGACAAGGAATAGGAGGATGCTCAGGACAAAGGGGTAAGCGAAGAAATTACAAAAGAACAAAGGAACCCAAGCCTCACAAAGGAACCAGTAGATGAGGCCGTGGAGAAGGAAGTAGAAAAAATCATCGAGGACCTAGTAGAGCAAGAGATGGAACACAACGCAGACATGGTGATGAAGGAAGAAGAGGAGGAGAGCGTAGAAAAGGAATATGGTAGCATGGGAGGGGATCCCAGTTTGGCTGTAAGCTTTCCTAAGGCCTCGTGCATAGGGAGAAAGAGTGCATTAGCATCACAAGTTCATAGGATGGCTTGTATTGATGATCCAAACAAGGTGTTGCACACATGCCTTTGAAGGACCATACCAATGGAGCAGCTCTTGGCTATGGCATCATTTGATGAAGAAGGTGCATACCCTCAGATGAGGAAAATGATTTCTTGGGCATTTGAGTCCCACATTGATGAAGCAAAATTTTAAGTAAGCTAAGGGTAAATAATGAAGGTACTAGAATCAAAAGGAGACAAACCCTTGGTAAACACTCAGTGGCTATCAGACGAAAAAATCTACAATACGCTGAACAAGGTTTTGGTTAAAGTGGAAGCCAAGCTCTTTGGGAGGAATGATAGGGTGAAGTTCCTAGAGGAAGAACTAGAGAAGAAGGAAGAAGAGCTCAAGGAAAGAACTAAGGACTTAAAGTGGGAGGAAATAATCAACACTCAGCTAAGGCATGAGTTAAAAGAAGAGAAGGCAAGGGTGCACGAGGTTTACAAGAAAGTAGAGATGATCACAAATGCCATTGTCTTAAAGCATCCATATCTAACACCACTAGAGAAGAATTATGGATCCACCGTGAAGTACCTAGAGGACTTGAGCCATGTCCTCACAATGGAAAGATGACCACTGGCCTTGGAATATGTAGAGGAGGAACTGGAACACAAAGAGAAGGAAGACAAGATGAAGGTTGTGGAAATTATTGCTCAGTACAAGAAAGACCTCGCTGATGTGAAATCCATTGCCCAAGTTGCTGAGGCTGCCTATGAAAACTACACTGATAGAGATAGAGTGGCAAGAATTCTGGTTGCCACTCATGAAGTGGAGCTCAAGGAGTTCTAAGAGAAGAACAACGGGAATAGATCGGAACATGATAAAATCCTAGCCAAGGTTGAGAAGAAATCAAAGGCTATTGAGACCTTGTAGGGCTTAAGAAAAAACTGGATGAAGGAGTTGTATCCCTAAATCACTCGAAGGATGGATGTGCTTGAGGATTTGGGAAAATAATTGGACGGGATCATGGAAAAAATGAATACCCAAGGAGAAGGGGTAAGATTTGAAGAGGTGAGTGCCCTAGTCAGTGACCTCTTTCAAGAGGCACAAAAAAAGGTCGATACCTAGAATAAGTTGGAGGTGGACTTGAAGAAATATTTCCCTCTCCTCTTGTAAAAGTAATCATAGTTCCCCATTCTTCCATTCTTCCCCAAATTCTTCATTCCTTTATTCTTTCCCCAAACTATTCAAGGAAAGTCATTCGTTATTCATTGAGAAGATGTTTTTGAGGGTGGAGAATAGGCATAGTGTGGGGTGATGTTGGGTCCCTAAAATATTGGCTAAGTACAAGAAGGCGCGTGGGCGCATAAGGCCTATTTAAAGAAGGGCATGCAAGGAGAAAGCACATAGGACATGGTTTTATGAGGGTTTAGTAGAACCAGTGATGCGCGCATGCAAGGTAGAGAAAAGGTTTTGAGACTTAGCCATATTTGGCATATCGGGTAGAACACGGGGAAAGCATGACCCAACTGAGCATGTAGAGTGGATAAGGTGATATCCTGACAACTTGGGGCCCACGAAAGGAATATACCTTGTGATAGAAGATTCTAGAAGGTCATCATGGTGAAGGATGGAGAGCTCATGTTTGAAGAAGCATGCTTCCATCGAGGACCACTTGGACGCTTGGCACCCAATCTATAACTTTAGAAAGGCATGGTGGTGCTTATTAGGCTATAAATACAAGCACCCAAGTGAATAAAAGGGAGACGTATATCGATACCAAGAATGGAAAGAGGTGAGGCTATGCAGAAATACTGTGAGAGTTCCATGGGTTGGGTTTAAAGAATTTGTAGGAGTATGTTGTCTCAAGGGGATGGGTGTGAGTATTTTTCTTTGTACTAAGAAGGGCTTAAGATCAATTTTGATGCATGAAATTGGTCTGCACTATTATATAGATCTGTGATTGCCTTAGTAAATGTAATGTGGTTATCAATGTACTTAATATGAATATATGTGGTTCCATTTTTTACTTATATCTATGTGGATTAGTTATATATATATTTCATATGAGTGGGTGTAAACCCCTATGCATTTCCTTTATGTTATGATTTAGATCTATGTTTTGTAATGCTTTTCTTATCTGGATGAACACATTGGTCTAGAATCCTATTCTAAGCTCGAAGATGAATGCATGGTTTGTTTCAATTCTCCTCATTTAAAGTTCTGTCGTAAATAATGAATTCTCACATAACTCACATAAAGGAGGGGCTCGGCACCCGCTGGTGCCGCGGGTGAGTGCCCAGTGCCCATTGGGTGATAGGATGATGTGCATGAGATTTCCTTGTTCTTTTAAAGGGCATAAAAATGACTACACATGGTCAGGAGTTGGGGAGGTATTTAGTAACAATTTCCAATGTTCACGTATCTCAGGGTGGTAGGATTCTCAGGTGCTCCTTATAAAATTCCAAGGTGTCCCACAAATAAGTGGGTTTTGATGGAATTAGTTTGAAAATTGTTACATCTCCACAAAATCCACCATGACAGGCATATGGTAGGGGTTAAATTCCCTGTGGTTTTGGGGCAATATACTTGTGCATCTACGTATAAAGAAAAGAACGTTGAAGGTGAAATGCAAAAAATGACATTGAAAACCTATCACCCATGGGTTAATTTTGATTATTGGGGCAATTTTAGTCAACCAGGCCAACTGGTATTCACATACCACAGTTGGAAGACATATGGATTAATTGAAAAGATGAAATCGTAATGCGGGAGAGGGACTTTGAAAGGTTAAATTTCAAAGAAGTGGCTAAGTACAAAATTGTAGATGTTCCTGAGGGCCTTTAAGACAATGGAAAAGTCATGGAACCCATTTATGATCAAAATAATGTGAAAGATCAACCATTTACATGGATCAATTGGTCACTCCAAGAGTGCAGTAACTCGAAGGAACATATAACTCATATCATCAACCGGAACCACCAATGGATGAAATCATTGGGAATTATGCCAAAAAAATCAAAGTATATACCTATATGGTATTCTCATGGAATAATGTGAAAATTTGGATCTCACACTGAAATCTTGGAAAGAGGTTCTGAGCATTGAATCTGATATACTCTTTGAAGAAGGGATCATTGATGACTCCTTAAAGTTGTTTGAATATAATGAATCCATGAAGTTTCATGTTTGAATATTGCAATAGGCTATGTCTAAGATGAATGAGGAAAGGATTGAGGCAATTTATGGCCTCAATGATATCATAGATAAGTTTTAAATCATCCACTTTAGGCTTCTTGCTGAAAATATTGATGTACTTCTAGTGGAAAATGTTATTGCGAAATTCAAGAGTCTAGTTAATGAAGATATTGAGGTAACAAGGTCATTTGGTCTTGATTTTATTCATAGGATGGTATCATACCTGAATTTCTTGAGCCAACTCAAGAAAGACAAAAATCAAACTAAGAAGTTGCCTATAAAGTTGAATAAAACAATTGAATCCGTTGAGGTCCTAAACTGCTATGTATGTGGACCTGATGATAAAGATGTCCAAGAAATCATCAAACAATTTCTTGACTACAGGAACAAGTTAGCTAATGAAAAATAAGAAGAAACCAACACAGATAGAGAAAAAGGTGATGCCAACCCTAGCTAAACTTGGCTACCATTTTTGCACAGTCTCCAAGCCACAGTCACTATTTGAGTTACAAGTTTGACCCATTAAAATTTCATAACCGCATGGCTATTTTTACAGGATACTATTTCTCAAATGTAAATGCATCCTATTTTTAGTATGTAATGATTAAGAAGAGTAGCTATAATTTTTCAACCTTCTTAATATATAAATAAAAGGATGCATTATGTAATCAAGGAATTTTCGATCATTTGGGTAAGGAGCCTATGCCTTTTTGAGTCCTCATATACAGGATTTAACCTCAATACTATATACAAAACCAATATTTTTCCTTCATCTATTTAATGTGTTGTATATTCCAATAAATCATTTTGTACTTGTGAATGTTCTTATTTCCTAGTATATAATGATCTATCTTACCTTCACACTAATTGTATTTCTTTAGAAAGATTGAAAATTGTGATTAATGAGGCTTATTATTTCAGTTGTGGAATAGGAAAAATACCTTATATTATTAATAAATATTACCTTCATAAGAATTTTTTGTTGGAGAAAATAAATAGAAAGATTCACATGTTATCTATTATTCTATAAAAGTATTTTATGCTTGCAGAGCTGATCTTCTTGTTCATTAAATATTGGTGCATCACCTTTTTCAATTTTTCCATTATTCCTCTCCCCTTTTCTCTGAAGAAATGAATGATATAATTTTTTTATAGCACTGTAGAATTCACATTCTAATCTTACATTAGATGCACATAGTTTAGAAGGAAGTCAACCTTCTCTGGATGTTTATCCCAAGGAATCAAGGTCCCACACCTTGGGGATGTTCCCATGTTGCATTGGATCAACTGACGATTCATCGGGTGAACAATCCAAGTGACAATAGGTACAAATCCCTTTCTTGGTTGTTCGAGATCACCATGCTTACAGATTTGAGCATGAAATAAGTAGAGGAAATATAGACAAGAGGGAATATAAGAAAGTAATCTTTTTCTTGTATTTAGTAGAGAAAAATCTATCCATTAGCAACTCACAATTTACAACCCCTTCGGAATGGAGAATCCATTCCAATTTATAGATTTACAATACAACTTTTCATCTCCTTCCACATGAACTTTCACATTCTTATTACTTGTGACCTTTCGTATTCTTAGGGAATGAAAGTGAGCCCTTTTCTTATTAATGAAAAATAACTCTTACAATATTTAATTAAAAGGTCACTTAAGTGAATAAGAAAAAATAGTGAAAAAGTACATCCTCAACTAAGATTTAGAATATGGAGAGAGAAAAAACATAGGAGGGGAAGAAGAGATGTATTAATCTAAAGAAGATGATGTAATTTCAAAATCAAGGAAAAAAGCCTATATAATTTTATTAGTGTGAAATCATTAAACATGTACAATAGAATGTTACAATTCTGATAGGAATTGTACAACAATGTAGGTACAAATATTGTTGCAATAGTGCAACAATTAATTATGTAAATATTTGAATGAATACAAATAACAATGCATTAATATGTACTTGTGTACAGGTGGAGACAAATAAATAGTTTAAACTACAAAATAATTAATCATATGTGATTAAATGAAAAATATGGTTTTAAATAACCATATAATTAATTATTGTAATTAATAATTAATTATATAATTCATAAATTAACCTAACATCCCTCCCTTAATTTTGAATTGCCTCAAGGGATGAGAAGAGAACAACTCAAAATTGTCACGTGCAAGTTACTTCATGAATATATCTTCTCATTGTTAAGCTATTAGATATAAATGAAGCTGTATATTGTGCTTCAAGACATGCTCGCATATGAAATGTACCTGTACCTCAATGTGTTTTGTTCTTTCATGAAAAACTAGATTGTGAACAAGTTTGAGAACACCTTCATTGTCAACATACATGGTGGTCGGTTTATCCTATGGTATTCAAAGTCCTTCGAGTATGTGACGTAGCCATATCGCTTCACAGACAACTTCACCTGTAGAATGATACTCAGCTTCTATGGAAGAGCGAGAAACAAAGTGTTTTTTCTTGATTCCCAATGATATTGGTCTAGATCCCATAAAGAATACAAACCCTGAAGTGGATTTTTTGTCATCAGTATTTCCTACATGATCTGAATCCAAATATCCTGACAAGAAGAAGTTGTTTTTGTTCTTGTATTCTAGAACAAGATCCACTGATCCTTTGAGGTATCTCAAGATGCACCTTGTTGCTTTCCAATGAAAAATTTAGGTTCCTACATGAACATGGATAGAAAGCTCACTAAAAAGCTGATATCTAGTCTAGTGTAGGTTAGCTAAATGAGAATCCCAATCAAATTCCAATAGAGAGTGGCATTTACATCAGGAGATGGATCTAAACGAGATAATTGTAATTTGTTCTCCATAGGTGTAGAAATCGGTGTGCAATCCATCATCCTGAATTTCTTGAGCATTGTGTTGGTATATTTCATTTGAGAAAAAATGTGATTATCTTTCTGCCATACTTCTAATCCAAGACAATAATGCATTATTTTGAGATCTGTCATGTCGAACAATTGATTATTTCTTCGTTGGATCGATCATCCTCATTGAACTGCCAGTGATGACTAGATCATCAACATAGATAATGACAATCACAATCTCCCCCCTTGCTTTTTGAGGTAAAGATTAGGATCGTATAGATTTATAAAAAATCCATGTTGTACGAGATGCTCATCAATTTCTATGTACCATGCCTGGGGTGCCTATTTAAGGCCATATAGATATTTCTTGAGTCTGCATACCTTTTCTTCTTGACCAAGTACAATATATCCCTCAGGTTGAGTCATATAGACTTATTCTTGTAAATCTCCATTCAGGAAGGTATTTTTTACATCCATCTGATGGAATTTTCAACCAAACTGTATAGCTAGAGCAAAGATCATCTTGATCATTTTGATCTTAGCTATGGGAGAAAATGTTTCCTCATAGTCAATGAATTCTTTTTGTGTATACCCCTTTGCTACTAATATCTCTTTATAATTGTCCATTGTCCCATCTATTATGTACTTCATTTTGAACATCCATCTGCATCCAATGGGTTTCTTCCATGGCGTAAGATCGACAAGATTCCAAGTGTTATTTTTCATTACTGACTCATATTCAGAGTCCATGACCGTAGGGCTTCCTAGACTGTAGAGGGATCATCAGACTCAATAACTCTACTCATCAAAGAAAATTTCACTTCTTCTCTTGCTTTACTATGAGTCAGTGGTCCAAGGGTGGATGTAACCAGTGGAGCATCCATTTTTGCATCTCGTACCATGCTAGTATACCACTTGGGAATACATTGAAATTTTCCCATGGGTTGTGGTTCTATCAGATCATCACCATCATCCCCATCATCACTTTCATTATCTGTGGGAACATCAGCTTCATTTTTTATAACTAGTGAAGAATCTAAATCAGGTGAGTCTAGAGGAGGAGACTCTACTTCCTTCTTCTCAAAGAAATCAACATCTCTACTAATGTAGACTCTCTTGGTCTTTAGATCCATTAATCTGTACCCAAGATTTTCTTCATTGTACCCAATGAAGATGACTTTTTGTGATTTTATATCTAGTTTCTTTCTATTCTGCTTGGGTATGTGTATACTTGCTTTACACCCAAATACTTTGAGGTGTGCAACATATGGTTTCCACTTTGACCATGCTTCATGTGGCATTACTTTGTTAAGAGAAACTGTGGGCACTTTTTTCAACAAATACACAGCTGTATTTGTTGATTATGTCTACAATGTCTTTTCTAGTACAGAGTCATCGATCATGCATCACACCATTTCCATGATAGTATGATCTCTTCTCTCAACAAAACCATTCTACTGTGGTGTGTGTGGAGGAGGAATTTTTCGACGAATCCTATGAGCTTTTAGGTAGTCTTTGAACTCATTACTGGTGCATTCCCTCCTCGATCTGAGTGGAGAGTTCTAATGTGACGATCAGTTTCATTCTCAATAGCTAATTTGAAATTTTTGAAGGTTTCAAAAGGTTCACTTTTCTTGCGAAGACAAAAAATCCACATTTTTCTCAAATAGTCATTAACACAAAGCATGAAGTACTGAAATCTAGAATGAATTAGTTGTATCAGACCACAAATATCAGTATGAACCAGATCAAGATTCCCATGAGCTCAAAAACTACTCTTCTAGAATGAAGCTCTGTGTTGTTTTCCTGTTAGGCAGTGAGGACATTTATCTATATCCTTATGAAGAGATGGTAACCCATGTACCATATTGTATCGGTGAAGTGTCTTGAGATACTTGAAACTAACATGACCAAGTCTTTGATGCCACAAATGTGTAGAGGTAGAGTTCTTAGCCATAAGTTCCTGATCATCTCTGTGGAAAAAATAAAGCTGGAACATGCATCCCACATTGGAAGATTTTGTAACTATTTTCGAGCCTCGTGATTTGTCTCAAATTAAACACATTTTCTTTCCAGAATGACTATCAAAGTCAATTTTTAAGTTGTGATCTAGGAGTTGACTGACTAACAACAGATTTTTAGTCAACCTAGGGACATATAAGACATTTGATAGTCTACAATTGTGTGAACAAAGCGGTAGAGAAATGTTCCCAATCCCCTGAACTGTATATGAAGAATCATCACCCAATGAAACATGTTTTTTCAAAGGCATGTCCCTCATTGAAGTAAACTAGTATCTGTGGCCGGTCATGTGTCGAGTGGCTCCCAAATCAACATACCTGGTGTCCCCAGATTTCATCCTGAAATATGAGACTACCCCATGTAAAAAATTTCATAATTTTAAAATAATGAGTCATTTTGTGTTGTTATTGCCAGATTGTTTCTATAATGTGTCAAGATATTCCCAAGGAGCCATATTAGCCATTTTTTGCCAAATACCGAGATGCCCATAATTGTTATATTCTGTCGTTGGGGTTTTCTTGCAGGAAATTTGTATTTAATTATTTTAAGCCCCATTTGAGGCAATTTGTGCTTCGATTTAATCATGTTGTGATCATACATGTAATTCTTCCCATATACTAGTAAGGTTTTAACCAGAAATGAATTATGGGCTTTATTTGTGACTTCTGACAATGTTTTGTGTTTTAGTGTTTTTTCCTGTTTTGTTTTCTGTGAAATTTCTCTGGATCAATTCCTTTTCCGGTTTGGCCTAGAGTATCTGGAGATCACCTATGCATGTTGTGCTAGAAGGAATTCACCATCAGAGGTCTAGTTCTCTTGGAAAAGACGAAGTCATGCACCAAAAAGCTTCTTCTGGGTAGACCGCATTTTTGGAAAAAGAGGGTTTGAAGTGAATCATGGGATTCTTGTCAACAGCAAGCAGGTGGGAATTTTGTACTTGCCTAGTAGGGTACCTTTTCCCATGGAAGCAATGTCACTTAAGTCACAATGGGAAAATTAGAGGTAGCAGGCAAGCGGGAATTTCTTACCTACCTTGTAGGGTAAAAATTCCCATTGTGAAATAAAAGAAAAATCACTTAAGGTATTGATGGGATTTTATTACCTGCCTCGCAGGGTAAATAATACCATTATGAAATTCAAACAATTTAAGTGGATCATGGGATTTTCGGAGCTGCCTTGCAAGGTAAATAATCCCATTGTCAATTGACTTTTAAAAATAGAAATTGCTCATGCCAAAAAAGTGCACCCCATTTGGGAGAGGAATAATAGCTTTTAAAGTATTAATTGATTTAATTAATCCCTATTTTCAATGGCTAAGGTGAAAGCATATTGTGAGGCTTAAGTTAACTAGAAGTAGAAGGCTAAAATTAAATAAATTTAATTTATTTAATTACGGCCATGAGCATTTTCAGTGGCTAAGGTCAAAGTATATTGTGAGGCTTAAGTTAACTGGAAGTAGAAGGCTAAAATTAAATAAATTTAATTTATTTACTGGCAGCCATGAGCATGCACAAAATAGGTGCCCCATTTGAAGAGTAAAGCTTATTAAATAATTAATTACTTGCCAAGAATAGGAGATGCATTAATTAACTATAGAATTATGAGGATTATATAAGTAGGGGCTGCCATAAGGATGAATTAATTAATTCAAAAGTAGAGAAGTGCAGCCCAGACAAAAAATGCACCCCATTTACAGAGGAATTTTTCTCAGAAGAAGATGTAATTAATGTTGGAAGCTTCCAAATTTGGCACCTAGGTTTGAAGGAGCTTGATTTGTGTCTGAATAATTGTCTGCATATTGGTACAGGTGCTCAGGTGAAGTTGGTAAAATTCATGCTTTCTTTGCATGCAAATAAAACATCAAATTTTGGGGTAGCAGGCTTGATATATGCAGTTTTTTATGATTAAAATCCACTATTCATGTTCCGGTTGCCATCTTTTTCTGAATTAATTGCAGGAATTCATCACATGTGCTTTTATAAGAGAAAGGGAGTGTAAATCAATGTCCAATACATTGAAAATATCCTAAGAATCTGAAGAATTATCCAGTGTTGCACCGGTTGTGAAGAATTCTGGCCAAATAAAGAGGAAAAGAATTGTTCAGACAAAGATTGCTCTAGCCATGGCAAAGCGGGATGAACGAGGCAGCTCAACAGAATCATGCATTACTTCCAGATTTGTTGACATTGGAGACACAAATCTAGGCCTAGATCTAGATCTAGATTCAGATCCAGATCTCATAATTGCACAACATTCATCCTCTTGTTTCTAATGCAGCCCATGTAGAAGTCAGTGCGTGGAAAATTTCTTCCATAATCTTGTGCATGTGCTCCCAATATTCCAGTTGAAGCCTTCATTGAATTTGCATTTACCCGGAGTGCTTTCCAAATTTTTTAATTGCTCATATGCAATTAAAAATAAAAATGAGGAGTTATTTATGGAAAACATTGCACTGATGCATGTACATGAGAAGAACTGCAAAATATTCAAGGATAAGAGGGAAGACAAGGAAAAGGAAACACCCGTAAGCAAGTTTCCAGATCCAGCTTATTTCCAAATCCATCCACTTCCAGATCCAGATGCTTCTAGATCCAACTGCTCCCAGATCTAGTTTGGTGAGAATCAAAGGTAAAAGAATCAACTGCATGTAGAAAATGAAAAAGAACAAAACTGCATCTTTCCTCTTTCTTCTTCTTTCTCTTATTTCTTCCGACAAAGTAATTGAGTGATCAATTAAATTAGACAACTTAAGTGATTGGTTTAAAAGCCATTACTTGAAGAATTCAACAACTTGGAGATAGGTAACAGACATGTAAAATAGAAGGTTCTATTTTTAGTTACAAATCATGCATGTCATGTAAAGAGGAATTCCAGGAGGGAGATTGCCAGTTGTTTCCTTTCCCACTTCCACATGTGCCAATTCAACTAAAAGAATCTGACTTGTAATTGCCCCTCTACATTCTATAAGTAGAGGAAGAACCTTCAGGTTAATGGTCAGAATTTGTAAGCAGCATTCTTGTGTTCCAAACTTTGTGCTGAAACGCTTGATAGCCGCTTGAAGAAAAGGAATATAAAGGAGCCGGTTTCCTAAGAACTTTGTGTCATGGTGCATTTTGTTTCTAGCTTTCTATCTTAGATCTAGATATGGAGTTGCCTTTGCTTATAATTTTTTGTGTTGATATCTATTGATTTTTTTATGTGCACACAATCAACTCTATTATCTATTGATTGGGTTGCACATCTTCCCCATTTCTTCCTTGTGTTTTATTATTTCCTTCTTCTATAAATATTCCATTTCTTAAACAAATGCTTACTTGCTACAGAGCTATATAACTATGGTTCATGAGATAAATAGTTAAAGCAAAACCCCCATATAGATACTAGCATATTTTTATTGACAAATATAACATGGGAGCCTCACCAGTAAATGAGGGAGATTTATCTCATGATTGCCTAGGTTTTTCAGCGATGCAGAAAATCTAGCCAATAGTTTTTGGCGACTCTGCTGGGGAACAACTATCTTTGCAGATCAAAGCTTATATTTTAAAGATCAGGGTGTTTTTCCATACAACTCTCAATCTGGCTAAACGTCCATTCACTCGATCTGTGAAGGCACAAGGAAGGACGGATCATTTCTTCAGATTTTAGGAGGAATTCAATTTCAATCACCCTCCTCAAGTTAGAAGCCATAGATCCAGTCTTTCATCAGGAAGAATAGTTCAAATGCATCCAGATCCGGATCATCTTCAACATATTTGGCAGCTGGAATTATTCATCAAGTCTACTCTTGGAGAAGATGTGCCTCGTTCATCATGCTAAAATGGAACCCACCTGCAGTGCCTGTTCCATGGGGTGTAGCCTTTAGACCTCTGAATCTGACTCCTCCTATGCATGATCTACCTAAAGGGACGAGAAATAATTTCTTGAAATTCTTTAGAGATGGAAAGCATAATCTAGATGACCACTTGGCTACATTTTTCATATCCTATGGAGTTCTTGCAGTCAAACATGAAGATGTATTTGTCAGAATCTTCATAGAGATTCTACATGACTTGGCTGAAGAATGGTTCTATCGGCTGGCTCCTGGTACCATAACCAACTGGGATACTATGCGGGATGCATTCTTAAAAATATTCAAGGTAGCTAAAGATTCCAGTACATTGATTACTCAGCTAGCTTAGTTGAAGAAGGAGCCACATGAGCACATGCGGGATTTTATTACAAAATTCCAAAGATTACTATACAAAATTCCAACTTCTACTTCTTTGAATGATGAGAATCAAAAGGTGTTCTTCATCAATGCTTTACTTCCTGAAGTAAGTTGTCAACTACGAAGAGCATGTCCTATTGACTTATTAGTAGCTCAAAACATGGTGGTTGAAATTAAAGATGACCTCATCATGGTTGGAAAGATAAAGAGCAACACTTCTAGAGTTGAAAGTTCATCCTCTGCTACTACTTCTGATTCATTTCTGCAAAAGTTAGCAAATGAGATGATGCAGATAAAGAAATAAATGGCTCAAATGGCTCAAGGTAACAACACTTCCCCTACTCAAAATTTCAACAACTGGAACTGCATTGCTGGTTCCCAAAGATTAGCAATTGAAGCTGCTCCCAGAAACAATGTGGAGATGAATGAAGAATACTTGGAAGCTAACACTTATTAGCTTGAGAATGATGATTTTATAAGTCCTGCTGGCGACTCCAACATTAATTACCTAAACTACAAATCTGAACATGATTATGAGGAGCCTATTGAAGACGATCATGGTCATGCATATGTAGTACTGATAAGATCACAAACTCGCCAAGCTAAAGCATTAGCAGAAAAACAAAGAAGGGGTAGCCCTTTACCTTCTTCCTTAGCTCCTAGAGATAAGGATGTGAGTTCTTCATTTCAACCACAGAAATAAGCTCAAGTATCTATACCTTCTTTTGACATTATTGATCATGTTAAGAAAACCAGAGTTCAAATGTCAGAAGTTGAATACTAGAGATCCTTTTCTGAGCAGTTAAATAGGCTAGTCAAATATGTACAATCACTAGGACAATCCAATACATCAAAAATCCTTTTGCCTAAGCCCAAGGATACTCCTCCCCAGAAAAACATTGCAGTTGTTAAATCCTCACCATCTTCTGAGAGAGTGGAACTGTTCTATGTTTCCCTATTACTTAAGGGTTTCAATTTAAGTAACTTCATTTTAGATTCCGGTGCTTCTGACAATGTCATGCCAGCTAAAGTTGTAGATACTCTTGGGATTACCTTGACAAAGACCATAAAAAGATGCTACTCCATGGAGAGACAAGTTCCTTTAATAAGACAAATCAAAGAAGCACAAGCTGTTTTGGCAGCTTTTCCTGACAAAATATTAAATATGACAATATTAGTTGCAGATATTCCTATTTCCTATGGGATGTTGTTGAGTAGGAACTTCTGTAAAGAGCTGGGAGGAGAAGTAAAGATGGATTGGTCTTGCGCCCATATTCCTATCAAGGGGATTAATCAGAAGCTAGAGCTAGAAAAGAAGTCCAAGTACACAGTGACAAAATTTGAGGATCCTAAATCTCAAATTATTTTTCAGGAATTTGATCGTGGGGTCTATTTCTTGGAAGTGGATAAAGACGTTCCAGAGTCAGAATTTCATCCAGAGCCAACAAAAGAAGCTGAAAAAGTTTGGACTCTAGAGTTTAAAGGCCCCTATTGTTCTTTTGGATCAGGATCCGACAATCTACTAATATCTCCAGATCATGAGATATTCCCATACTCCCACAAGTGTGTGCATGTATACTTTGCTTAATGCTAAATCAAATGAAGCAAGAACTACCACCTAAAATAGTTCTACAATTTAGCTAAAACAAAGCATAAACACCATCATGATAAGAATTAAACAAGGGTTAGATGCTAGCATTCATCAATACAAACTTTGAAACTAACAATGCTAAATATCTAAACTCCTCTATTCTCTAACAACAAATAAATGAATGGACCTAAGTAAGCTCCATGGCTATCAAAATAGTTGTCCTTAATGCTCCAAGAACCTAGGAATGGGGGCTAATCAAAGTTGGGCTACAAGACCCTTTTGACACCTCCCATATGACCCAAGCACTTTAAGAAAGAGGCTTAACTCTTCAAGATGATGAACTCTCAAAAGGGCAAGGTGCAAGCTCTTAGTCTCTTTGCTATATGCTTTGCATTTACTCTCTTAGAAAGTTTAGGTGTAAGTAAAAAGGTAGGTGGAGGGCTCTTTATATAGCCCAAAGGATAAAGGATTCAACACATTCTCATGAATGTGGGATAAAGGTAAAACATGATTAGGAATGGATAAGGTTGCTTTATTAAAGGTAACCTTACTTTAGAAGGGTTTAATACATGTTTAGCAAGTCATGGGAGTTGGGGGTATTTTAATTAATCAAAGGTGATTAATTAATAGGTAGGTGTAAGCTTATAGAAGCCAATTAGAGGAATATTAGTGTGATTTAGGCTATTAGAAGGGGATTAAATCAATTAAATATTGATTTATTGGTTAAATGGAAGGGAAAGCTAATTAATTAATAATAATTAATTAGTCTAGGTAGAAGGGGTGATTTATTAACGGAAGGTCGTTAATTAGGGTATTTGTTGGATAGGCAACTTAATTAATTAGCTTAGTGTAATTAATTAATGATGATATGAGGGAAAATGAGTGCCTTTGACGATATGTCGTTGATTTGCGAGAAAGGGGATAATTAGCACAATTTAAGTATTTAAATTGCTTGGGCATAATTATAGGTGTCTACATTTGCCCCTCTTTGGGGTGGCATAAGTGATGCCACTTCAAAGATAGTAGACAAAAGAGATTTTGAAGAGATGGAAGAAAAATTAGTAGGAGGGAGAGATGCCCCCTCGAGTGTCGATGGGGTGATAGAAGAACTCGATCGACGATCGAAAAAGGTGAGAAGTAGGCAGAAGAATGGGGACGAGGCAGGATGCCCCGAGGAGAGGGAGAATTAGGGGTGAAAGGGAAGTGGTGTAGAAGAAATATGGATGAGGGGAGAGAAGAGCTTAACCTCTAGCCGCTTATTTGTTTGGAACAAATTGGATGTCATCATATAGCCATAGGAACTACATCATCGGTCCTTATGAAAAATATAAGCATACGACAAAGGTAGAATGACATGAAAAGCCATACTATGAACAATTGTCCATTGCTGAAAATACCAACTCCACGCAACATACAATAATGCAATGCAATACGAGAAGGAAACAAGCTCATATAACAGGGAAAACAAGTACGAACGCACATATCTAACCCAACAACGGTCAAGACAGTTGTACAAATGTTTTGTTATCAGTGCTGAAGAGATCCACAAGTTCGTGATTGACGACAAGGGTTAAAAATGATGCCCCAAGCAAGGATACATGCAAGGGGAAATGAAAATGGACACGGGGTCCATGAAAAGCATTTGTGCGCAACGAAACAGCACCAGGCAACCAAAAGTGCCCCAGAGTACAGACGAAGCAAGCAGCTAGCTTTTGTGAATGGTTGTGAATCCAGTGATCCGCGAGTCGTATTAATCGGGGAAGATGTGAGACAAACCAACAGGATATGGAGAAAATACCATGCGCAAGACACAAGTTTCAGCCGTAAGAAGCAAGTTACCATTGTGTAGGGTGTTTTACTTTTTAGGAATTTTTTGAAAATTTTTGCCTTGTTTTTTTAGATTTTTTTGATATATATATATATATATTGTTTTTGTTGTTTTCTCGAAACAATGTTCTATTGTTTTTGTGTTTTTCTCGAAACAATGTTCTATTGTTTTTGTGTTTTCTCGAAACAATTTTCTATTGTTTTTGTGTTTTCTGAAACAATTTTCTATTGTTTTTGTGTTTTCTGAAACAATTTTCTATTGTTTTTGTGTTTTGTGAAACAATTTTCTATTGTTTTTGTGTTTTGTGAAACAATTTTCTATTGTTTTTGTGTTTTGTGAAACAATTTTCTATTGTTTTTGTGTTTTTAACAGTTTTCCAAAGCTATGTGCAGGTAACCAAGAAAGCATGGATGCCCCCAGCGTTAGGTGGGGAATATACAAGGGCAGAAGCCACGCGCTTATGAACAAGAAGGTGAATTCGTTGAGTTGCCCCCAGCGTAAGATGGGAAATAACGAAAGACCACGTCCCTTACAGACGAATAGAAGAAGGCAAAGCCGGATCAAGGCTGGACTAGATGGTGTGCACAAGGAAACTCGAAGGTAGAACCAGGTCCAGGACAAAGACAACTACCCTTCTAATACAGAATGCTTGTGAACAACGAATCCTCCCGAGGCACCGGAAACCGGTTTTCACCCAAGGACTTGTCCAAAGTGCCACAATTGCGTGGTTTTCACTAGTGGACGACCTGTTTTCTCTTTTTCTTTTTTTTTTTTTTTTTTTTTATTTTTTTTTTATGTTTTTTATTTTTTTTGATTTTTATGACTTTCTTGTGCCATGTTTAGGCATAAAACCTCTTAAGATGCATGGAATTCATGGGCTCCCGGAGCTCATCACCATTGGGGTGAGCCAACTTGTATGCCCCTGTGCCATACTTGGCAACTATGACATAGGGTCCTAACCAGTGTGGTTCGAACTTCCCTTTCTTTTCTCGCTCTGCTCTGGTGTTGAACTGGTTCTCCTTCATAACTAAATCACCCACCTCAAACTGGCGAGGGATGATTCTCTTGTTGTAGTTGCGGGAGATTCTGTGTTGATATACTTTCAGGTGATTAAGAGCGCGAATGCGCCTCTCATCCAGGAGCTCTAACTCAGCCAATCTTGCCACTCGGTAATCTTCATCCTTATTCAAATAGTCCCGAAGAGAAATTCGCAGGGATGGGATTTCAATCTCTAAAGGGATGATAGATTCTGTCCCGAACACGAGGGAATATGGCGTCGCACCCGTAGGAGTGCGAATTGATGTTCGGTAGGCCCAGAGGGCTGGGTGGATTTGTAGGTGCCAGTTTCGACCAGTTTTGCTAACCATCTTCTCCATTATCCTTACCAAAGTCTTGTTTGTTGCCTCAGCTTGTCCATTACCCTGAGGGTAATATGGCGTGGACCATTTCAATCTGATTTGGAACCGTTGGCAAAGACCTTTCACAGTTTTGTTCTTAAATGACTTCCCATTATCTGTGACAATGGCTGCAGGGATACCATATCGGCAAATAATGTGATTCATGATGAATTTAGAAATCTGTGCTCCTGTGACATAGGTTAAAGGGACAGCCTCCACCCATTTTGTGAAGTATTCTGTAGCTGTGATGATATGTGTATGACCATCAGATGAGGTAGGAGTAAGCTTCCCTATTAGATCAAGTCCCCACTTGGAGAATGGCCACGGGGTAGTGATTGGTTGCAATGGTTGCGATGGAGCATGGATGAAATTTCCATACTTTTGGCATAGCACACATTTTCTAACATAATTACAACAATCAGTTTCCATGGTGGGCCAATAGTAACCTACTCTTAACAGTTTCTTAGCCAAGACCATTCCGTTTGTATGTGCTCCGCATACTCCTTCGTGTACTTCTTTAATTGCCTGGATTGACTCCGGCACATCCAGACAACGTAACAGATTCCCATCGTAGCCACGACGATAAAGTGTACCTCCTAACAGGGTGTAACGGGCTATCTGGCGAATTAGGCTCTGCTTTTCAGAGCGGGAGATTTCGGGAGGGAATGTACTGTCCTTAAGATAGGTGAAAATGGGTTCATACCATGGTGAATGGGGACCAACAACCTCACAAGCCAAGCAAGATTCTGGCATGTCATACGCGGGCTGGCGTAGATTTTCTACGAAGAATGGCATATCATTGTTCCCTGGCGGAATACGAAGCATAGATCCCACCGTTGCCATAGCATCTGCCGATCTATTCTGCGCTCTTGGGATTTGCTCAAAGGTAATGCGCACAAAATACTCCTTCAGAGTTTCCACCAACTTCTTATAAGGTATGAGCTTGTCATCCTTAACTTTATACTCATCATTAACCTGTTTGATGATTAGCTGTGAATCACCTACAACCTTCACATGTTGAATATTCCACTTGATGGCTAGCTTCATCCCTGCAATGAGTGCTTCATATTCCGCAATGTTGTTTGTGCAAGGGAAGGCCAGGCGGAAAGCCTGTGGTATAGGATCACCTGAAGGAGTAATAAGGACCACTCCTGCACCTGAACCATGAAACGTAAAAGATCCATCAAAATGTATCTGCCATACGATAGATTCTTCAATGTAGAGCAAAGATGCATCTGGCAGATCCAGACTCAAAGGTTCTATGCTTTGCAAAGGTGCTTCCGCTAGCTGGTCAGCAAGTACTTGTCCTTTAATTGATTTTTGATGCACAAATTCTATATCAAACTCACTGAGTAGAATGATCCAATTAGCCATTCTACCTGTGAGGGCAGGTTTGGACAACAAATACTTGAGTGGGTCGACCTTGGATATGAGCTTGGTCTTAGTATTTAGCAGGTAATGGCGAAGTTTCTGAAAGGTAAAAACAACAGCCAAGCAAGCCTTCTCAATCTGAGGATAATTACATTCATAGGCGATGAGGGTGCGACTCAGATAGTACACTGCTTTCTCTTTATGGCTAAGGTCATATTGGGCGAGCAGTGCACCAATAGCATATTGCGTAGCGGAAATATAGAGCAAAAGTGGTTCTCCCGGAGTGGGAGGCATGAGGACAGGTGGATTAGCCAGGTACTGTTTAAGCAAAGCAAAGGCTTGTTGTTGCTCAGGTCCCCAAATGAAAGTGATGTCCTTCTTAAGCAAATGAGTGAATGAGTGACATTTATCTGCAAGCTGGGAGATAAAGCGGCGAATGGCTTGAATTTTCCCTTGCAAGCTACGCAGTTGCTTGATATTCTCAGGTGGAGGCATTTCTGTGATGGCAGATACTTTAGCAGGGTCTACCTCAATACCTCGTCTTGACACAATGAAGCCTAATAGTTTCCCAGATAGCACACCAAAGACACACTTCTTTGGATTTAGCCTGACTTTGTATTCACGTAGGCGTTCAAAGATACGCCGCAAAATGATAGGATGTTCCTCTCTTGTTTTGGACTTTCCCAGGATGTCGTCTACATAGTCTTCCATGATGTCATGAATCATATCGTGAAATATTACTGTCATGGCCCGCTGATAAGTTGCTCCCGCATTCTTAAGGCCGAATGGCATCACCTGATAACAGAAGGTGCCCCAAGGAGTTGTGAAAGCTGTTTTGTGTTGGTCTTCCTCAGCGATCTTAATTTGATTATAACCCGAAAAGCCATCCATAAGTGATAGCATTTCATACCCTGCGGTTGAGTCAACAATCATGTCAATGTTGGGCAACGGAAAGTCATCTTTAGGGCAAGCTTTATTGATGTCCCTAAAATCTGTGCAAATTCGGATACCAATAGGTTTCTTCTGGACAGGAACAATGTTCGATATCCATTCAGAATAATCAATTGGCCTGATGAATCCTGCTGCAAGCAACCTTTCCAACTCTTCTTTAACTAACAAGGCCACTCTTGGGTGCATCTTTCGAAGCTTCTGTTTGATAGGCTTAGCGTCTGCGTGCACAACCAAGTTATGCACGACCAAAGTTGGATCTAAGCCGGGCATGTCTTTGTAAGACCATGCGAACACATCAATAAACTCTCGCAGTAGCATAGTGAACGTCTTTTGTTCTCTGGCTGAGAGTGATGCTCCCAATTTTACTATCTTGGGATCTTCTTCAGTACCAATATTGACATCAATGGTTTCTTCAACTAACAATTTTGATAAATCCTCCATACGCGTGGGATCGGGAGGTAGGTTGAGATCTTCATCCAAGGATGTCTCTACGAGATTTTCATCCTTGGCGTGGTCACTTTGTTTGTCCTTTGATTTTCTTATTTGTTTGTCAGCCAATGCCTCAAAGAGGTTTTCACTGTGTGACTTGGACTTTGATTTTTGCCGAGGCTTTTCTTTAGAACTCTTGCCCTCGCTTTTCTTTAAATTTTGCTGACCACGAAGTTCAGCCTCCTCGCCGAAGTAGGCGCAGGTGTCTAAGTCGATAAAGAAACCCTTCTTGTGATCTCCAATGGGAATTGTATCCCTTATGCCCATGAACTCTGCAATAGCCTCGTCATTCTCGAATAAATCTAGTGGCACGTGACGTTGTTGGTCCCATTCAACAAGGGAGGGGTATACAAGGTCAAGGGTTGGTTCATTGGGGGTGATGGTTAGGACAGCATTATTCATGAAAAGGTTCGTGGAGGCCAGATCCTCATATTGGCTACAACAGGAATCCGTATCGCTGTCTAGATAATCGGAGCTATCCTCATGCTCAGAACAAGTCGCATCTTGATCGTTGGGGTGTGCTCCATAAGGGTGAATCCCAATGCCATATCTTTCTGTTTTGAAATGTGGAAGAGGGACTGGTTCTCTTTGTCCTTGTTCATTCCTCCCACATCCTAGGCCTTTGTAGCCCATGGAGTACATCATTCTGCTAGATTTTTCATATTCTGGGGTTTGATAACAAGATGGCTGAGTGTCCTCAGGGACCCAAGTAGTAGGTGGATCAAGTAATTTTTCCTCAGCTAACAAGCCTCCAGGTAGGAACGACCCAATAGTATGTTCCTCTCTAGGTCTCCTGAAGCAGTAGTTGGGTCGACCTCTAGTCTTGGGCGACAAGGAGAGGTCTGAAACCAAGAGCGCTTGTTGTACATTATACTCCCCACAGCCATATTCCAGAATTTTCATCTCCCATGAATTAAATGGAGATGTTGAAGTAGATGCCCCATGAGTGCAAGAACGAAGAGAATTTGAATCTACTCGAGATTCCATGGCCTCAGAATGAAGAGGGACAGCTATATCTGTGGAGGGACATGCATATGTACCCTTTCGTGCAAAGCTATTAAGAGCTCTACAATGAGCAAAGGGCTCTGAGTCTCCTGGTATTGTTATTGTATGTCCCTCATGCTTCAGCTTGATGCATTGATGAAATGTTGATGGCACTGCTTGCATGGCATGGATCCATGGTCGGCCTAGAAGCATATTATATGGAAGTTCCAAGTCTAAGACGTGAAACTTTGTCTGATGGCAAGTGGGGCCCACCTCCATTGGCAGCGTAATGGTGCCTGCTGACTCTCTTTCCGCGTTGTCGTATGCGGTGATAGTGATGATATGGGACTCAAGATCTACCTCTGTATGTCCCAATTGTTTGACCAACTTAAGCGTGCAAATATTCAATCCTGATCCATTGTCCACAAGCACCCGTTTGATTTTCCTGCGGGTGACAACTACCTCAATGTATAAGGGAAGATTATGTGTAGGATTCTCAGTAGGGACCTCCCTATGGTTGAAAGTGAGATGCTCACTGGGTGCAATATTTGCCACCGCGGCTTGAAGGTATGCAGGATCAACTTCTAAAGGCACTCCCGACCCCTGAAGAGTTTGATACAAAATTTCCTTATGCACATTGGATATCTTGAGAAGATCTAAGATCGAGATCTTAGCAGGTGTCTTCTCAAGTTGTTCTAAAAGGTTATATTTACCAGTTTGTGGGGTCAACAGAGAGGGTTCTGGAATCACGAGGCGGGCACGCCTTGTTACCGCAGCGCAGTCCTTTCCCTTGATCCGGATGGTATTGACACGGTCAGTAGGGGAGCGAATACATCCGATAAGTGAATCGTAATGATTGTTATCTCTCTTGGTATACAAGTAATTCGTGGCTTTATAGGTTTGGGATGACTCTCCCCGATCCGGTTTTTCCTTTTCCGACTTATCATGCTTGGGGAATGGTTCCTTATAAATCCCCATTTTCTTGTTAGGTGTTTGCATGTGGCTAGGGTTATCCACCTCTATCTCCTCGTTGTCAATGAGGTCTTGAATATAGTGGTGAAGTCGCAAACATTTGTCTATTTTATGACCTTTAACGCGATGCATTTCGCAGTATTCATGCTCCTTATACCATGAAGGTTTAGGAGTGTTGTCATCAAATGGTTGTGTTGTAGGATAGGTCATCATGTGGGCCGCATCCAACTGTTTTAGTATGACAGACAATGGCTCATTGAGGGAGGTGAATGTTCTTCGCTTTGGTGGTGGTTGAATTGGGCCCTTGGTCAGTTTAAAAGGTTGACTGGTTTGGACCGTTTGAACACGTTTGGAATCAGTGATTCCGTCTCCCACCACGTTTTTGTTTTTGTTAAAGATCTTTGGCTTTTCAGCGGGTTTGACACTTTGGTTGTCTTTAGATTGGGTTTTGAGGGTGCCTTTGGCAATGAGAGCCTTTTCTATTTGAATCCCTTTCTCGATAACCTCCTCAAAGGTGCGGACACAATGCATTTGGAGGTGGAAAGCTATATCTGGGTTGAGATTAGGGACGAAAATACTGACTAGCTGCTTCTCAGGGAAAGCGCAAGGGAAGCGACTAGCTATCCCTCTCCATCGTTGGAGGAAGCTGGCGAAGGTCTCATTTGGGCGTTGTTTTGTGCTGCACAAGTCTGCCATGGTGACGTCACTCTCTATGTTATATGAGAAATGACGCACGAATCTTTCCGCCAATTCTGGCCAGGTGAAAATTGATCCTCGTGGCAAGCGCGTAAACCATTCTAATGCTTGACCTCCGAGACTCTTAGGAAAAAGTCTGATGAGGTAATTATCACTATAAGACACCTCTTGACATGCCATGTAGAAATCTTTAACATGATCCCTTGGGTCTCCCTTTCCTTTGTATTTGTCGAACTTTGGCATATCAAATTTCTTTGGAAAGGGTTGAAGGGTCATTGTCTTGTCAAAAGGATAGGGGCATAGTTCTTCGTATTGGTATTTCCTAATACTCCCTATATTGCTTTCTTGTATGCTCGCAAGCGTTGCTTTCATAGATTGTACTTCTTGTGCGAGCAATTGTTCTTTAGTGGGAGAAACGGGGATGTGTACATGATGATACCCTGTGTCTTCTTCTCCTTGGTTTTCTCGATGGAGTTCGTGGATCCTAAACTTAGGCTTTGACTTTTGAACATTCTTGTTTGTGTCTTTCTGTACTTGGAAAGTAAGCAAAGCTAGTTGTCGGCTTAAGTTACTGAGTTGTTGTTGGATTGTGACTTGGTTTGTGTCTTCTTCTTCTAAAGGTTCCTCCTCTTCGTATTGTGGAGGTTCTTCCCCTGTCTCATGTTCTATCTTGTTTCTTCGTGGCACTTTGATGAGGGGTATTCTATGCCCTACCACTTTATCATTTTCTACATAAGAAGTGGAAGCATGTCCGCCTGTTAAAATATCTTCCATATTGATAAGGGGGTGTTCCTCCTTAGTAGTGTCATTTGTTTGTAGTATTGGTTCCTTCTCAATGGGCAATTTGGCCCCTAATTCCATGACCCGTGCCAAAACTCTATCTTTGTTTCTAAGGAGAAACTCATCTAGTAGAGTGGGGTCAAAATCAAAGTTTGCGTGTGGTGATTCTAATTCATTTCCACTATGATCGACCATCTCTTCTGTTTCCTTTTCTGCAGAAAATAGTGGTCCTAGATCGTGTCCGATAAATGGGTTTGACCCTTGTCTGTTAGAGGTTTCCCAAGCTTGCGCCTGTTGTTCCTCATATGTTTGTTTCTTTAACCCTAGACGCGTCTTAGGAGCCATGTTTTCGTGATAAGTTTCACTAAGGTAAGTTGTAGATTTGTTCAAAATTCAATGACTACCCCTAAGTGAAACACAAGATGTACGTGTTAAGAGTAAATTAACAGTGTGAGAATACCAATGTGATAGAATGATAAAGTCACCAATGAAACAATCGTTTGGTATCAAAACTTAATCAAATGAAGTACCTCCTAGATTACGTTTTAAAGTAATTTACGACGCCAGATGATTAACAAGATGTCTCCACTTATGCCAAGTTCAAAGGAATGAACAAAACGTAAGTAAATACATGAAGTTAAATGCGATCTCCCAATCAAGATATACGATGAGCAAGCTCAAGTCTGATTAAGACCTATATCTCAAAAAGTGTCAATTACGATTTGCGAATGACACAACAATATCACCAAGATATGTTAACCCACTTTGCAAGAAAGTGGAGTATTGATATCGAGGTGTTATTGATATAACACGCACAAATGGTAGTTCCTAACACCTTTTGAAATCGAGGTAATAATAAAACTGAACAAAAAAAAGCTCAAAGTATAGCTAGGAATAGTTAAGAATGTGTGCAGCGTAACCGTACAATATAGGTATTTATGTCGAGTTTACAAGAAACAAGACGTAAATATCGAAATTGTAATGATACGAGACAAACAAACTAACTCCTCTATGGAAGTCCGCAGTGATGAACCACGCCTAACTACAATGACGATCTTGACGTGGGTATCAAGATCACAATGGCTACCAAATGACGTGAAAACGCCTCCACTCACTTTAGACGTTTAACTAACCCAGCCGCAAACATGGATGGGTGTAAACGGACATAAAAGTGAGAGAAACAGTCGAATGGCAACACAAAGGTAATCACACCTCTTTTGATCAACAAAGTGTCAAAAGAATATGAAGGAAATAAATCAAGAAAAAATGACAAAAAATGCTAGTCTTACTTCGGCAGAGTTTCGCCTCGCCCTAAGGCAAGTAAAAACTAGGCGAAAGTAATACGTCACACGTTTCTCAAAAAGAAGGTTCACAACTCAACACTGTTTTAAAGTGGTCAAAGTGGGCTCCTGGCCAAAGTATATTCTCCTAGGTGGTTCTCTCGCCCTAGGTGTTACAAAGTTGCCACGAGCGAGCGCGATTTACCCAAAAAGTCGCACTGACTAGTTTGGGAGTATCTCGGCTTTACTTTACCCCCTTCAAGAACAGTAGGCAACTAGTGCGTCTACGTGTACTATCACTGGGGTCGCCACAACGGACAACCTGTAACTCTATCTCACAAAGGAATCACTAGTCAAGTAGGTAGTGCGGAGCACTTCCCGTTTCGTCCACAAGGTTCCCTCTTGCGTGGACTACTTTGGGGTTCCTGGAACCACCCCCATTGTTGTAGCTTAAGGCGTTATGCCAAAGGGGTTATGTTCCAGTTGAGCGGAGAGGGACGTACCCTTTTCCGAAACCTGCAATACAGTGTTTTGAATATGTTGTTCTTTTTATCTTGTTTAATTAGGTGTGGTTTGCTTGAACACCTTTTGGCAACCTGTATAACAACTGTATTAGTAGTTTTTGATTTCGTTTTGATTCCTCCTTTCTTTGACAAGCGTTTTTAGGTCCTGCACTCAAGCGTTAGTAGTTCTCCAAGAAAATCACATTATTTAAAAGAGGATTAAGAGTTGCTTTTGATTCTCAAGATCATCCAAGGATGCAAGAGAAGAGCATACACAACAAATAATCCAACTAAAAAGTAAATAAAATCTTTTCAATCAATGAACCATACAAATTTTTTGATAAATGTTCATTCCCTTAAACCAAAAGTGAAAGATGAAGTTTCCAATTTACCAAATGTTATAAAATGAAGACTAAAGTTGCTTTTGATTCTCAAGATCACCCTAAGGTGCAAGAGAAGAGCATACACAAACTTTAGCCCAACTATATAGAAATGGAAAACTTCAAATCAAAGGACCGTTGAAAAATGCTTTGTAAAAGGTTCATTCCCTTAAGCAAAATGAATAATTAAATTTCCAAGTTTAATCCCAATGTTAAAAAGATATAGATCAAAGTTGTTTTTGATTCTCAAGATCACCAAAAGGTGCAAGAGAAGAGCATACACACGCTTTGATCTAAATCGAGTAAGCATGGAAATACAACATTCATCAAAACATTAGACATGTTAGAAAATGACCAGTTTTAAAATAACAGAAAAACCTGCAACTTCTGTAAGTGTAAATCCCGAATTTATGTTTTCATTGCATAGTTAACTTCAATACCTTTCCAACGCAAAAAAAATGGAGTCATTTCGAGGTCGGGAGCAAAAGTTATGGCCTTCGGAAGATGGGTTACGCATATGCTCTTATGCTCATGGGTATGCACTTGACATGCACTTAAAAAATGTCAAAAAAAACGTCCCTTAATATGCAAAATGGGCAAATTTTTCCAACCAAGATTCAATTTTGACAACAACCCATCACATTAATATATGAATAGAAGACTCAACGCTATCAAACATTAACATACATGCTCAAGAATTTAAGATTTTCAAGAAATTGACAAAACTAGCATGTAGAATGATGAAAAAGTAAGCTCTAAAAATGAAAACATGATGAAATCTTGAAATTTTCTCACCAACATTAAATTTTGACAGCAACCCACCACATTAATATGTAAATATAAGACTCAGCACTATCAAACACTAACCTACATGCTCAAGAATTGAAAATTTTCAAGAAATTGACAAAACTAGCATGTAAAATGTTGAAAAAGTAAGCTTAAAAAATGAAAACATGATGAAATCTTGAAATTTTCTCACCAAGATTAAATTTTGACAGCAACCCACCACATTAATATGTAAATAGAAGACTCAGCACTATCAAACACTAACCTACATGCTCAAGAATTTAAAATCTTCAAGAAATTGACAAAACTAGCATGTAGAATGTTGAAAAAGTAAGCTCTAAAAATGAAAACATGGAGAAATCTTGAAATTTTCCCCTCAATTCCAAATTTGACAGCACTTCACCTCCTTCATACCTACAAGGAAGACCCAACACATGCAAACTCAACAAAACATGTTAAAAAAAACAAGTTAGATCAACATGTGTAAAAGAGGGTTAGTAACCAAAAATAAAACTTAACTACAAAAACTTGAAATTAAGTGCAAAGGACAATGGAGTAAGTCCCACCGGGCGTGCCAAATGTGTGCATGTATACTTTGCTTAATGCTAAATCAAATGAAGCAAGAACTACCACCTAAAATAGTTCTACAATTTAGCTAAAACAAAGCATAAACACCATCATGATAAGAATTAAACAAGGGTTAGATGCTAGCATTCATCAATACAAACTTTGAAACTAACAATGCTAAATATCTAAACTCCTCTATTCTCTAACAACAAATAAATGAATGGACCTAAGTAAGCTCCATGGCTATCAAAATAGTTGTCCTTAATGCTCCAAGAACCTAGGAATGGGGGCTAATCAAAGTTGGGCTACAAGACCCTTTTGACACCTCCCATATGACCCAAGCACTTTAAGAAAGAGGCTTAACTCTTCAAGATGATGAACTCTCAAAAGGGCAAGGTGCAAGCTCTTAGTCTCTTTGCTATATGCTTTGCATTTACTCTCTTAGAAAGTTTAGGTGTAAGTAAAAAGGTAGGTGGAGGGCTCTTTATATAGCCCAAAGGATAAAGGATTCAACACATTCTCATGAATGTGGGATAAAGGTAAAACATGATTAGGAATGGATAAGGTTGCTTTATTAAAGGTAACCTTACTTTAGAAGGGTTTAATACATGTTTAGCAAGTCATGGGAGTTGGGGGTATTTTAATTAATCAAAGGTGATTAATTAATAGGTAGGTGTAAGCTTATAGAAGCCAATTAGAGGAATATTAGTGTGATTTAGGCTATTAGAAGGGGATTAAATCAATTAAATATTGATTTATTGGTTAAATGGAAGGGAAAGCTAATTAATTAATAATAATTAATTAGTCTAGGTAGAAGGGGTGATTTATTAACGGAAGGTCGTTAATTAGGGTATTTGTTGGATAGGCAACTTAATTAATTAGCTTAGTGTAATTAATTAATGATGATATGAGGGAAAATGAGTGCCTTTGACGATATGTCGTTGATTTGCGAGAAAGGGGATAATTAGCACAATTTAAGTATTTAAATTGCTTGGGCATAATTATAGGTGTCTACAGAATGTTGAACATTGGTAGACTTTCAATAATGACAAATAAACATCTACATGTTTGCATGTTGAAGGGAGTAAATCACCACCACAACAAGCAGTCACAAGAAAAGCTGATCCAGGTTATGATGAAAATAGTGGAATAGTCCAACCAAAAGGTAAAAAAATCCCCACGGGTTTAGTTTCCTTAGCAAAGACTTTCAACAAGCGTGATCAGTACCTGGAGAAGAACAAAGAACATGGTGATGGTGAATCTTCAGAAATGCGGAAAATAAATTTGGGAATGGAGCAAGTTGATGCAGACTTACCCACCATGGAGAGAAGAAAGGATGAGCCACCACTATTTAAAATTGATAAGGACTTTCCCAAGGTATTTGATAAGAAGGCTAGAGAAAGGAAGTTTATGATCAGAGACTGGGTACTCTTGTGGGACATGAGATATGAACCGAAGGGCATGCATAGTAAATCTGATTCACTTTAGAAAGGACCCTTCGTGATCAAAAGATCTGTCGGAATGGACACTTTCTTCCTTTCCTATTGGGATGGAATTGAGTTACCACTTCCTTTTAATGGCAGCATCTGAGGCTGTTTAGAAATTGAGATATAGGGTAAAACCTGTATGTATATAAATAAAACCTTGTTTATTTTTCCTTGTTTTGTTTTTGTGTTGTGTTATTTTTATTTTCCTGACCCCGAGCCCAATGGATAAGACACGAAACCAGAGATGTTGGGATCTCATCTTTACCCTTGTCATTTTGACAAAGGCAAAGATATCCACAGATGGAGCCAATTGGTGTCCTTATATTTCACCTTGAAATCTAAGACTACCCCATGTAAAAAAAATTGTACTTTTAAAATAATGGTTCGTTTTGTGTTTTTATTTCCAGAAAGTTTCTATAATGTGTCAAGATATTCTCAAGGAGCCATATTAGTCATTTTTACCAAATACCCAGATGCCTAAAATTGTTATATTCTGTCGCTGGGGTTTGCCTACAGGAAATTTGTATTTAATTATTTTGAGCCCTGTTTGAGGAAATTTGTGCTTTGGTTTAATTCTGTTGTGATCATACATGTAATTATTCCCATATACTAGTAAGGTTTTAACTAGGAATGAATTCTGGGCTTTATTTGTGACTTCTGGCAACATTTTGTGTTTTAGTGTTTTCCCATTTCATTTTCTGTGAAATTTCTATGGATCAATTCCTTTACTGGTTTGCCCTGATTCTTGGCCTGGAGTATCTGGAGATCACCTATGCATGTTGTGCTAGAAGGAATTAACCATCGAAGGTCTAGTTCTCTCGGAAAAGACGAAGTCATGCACTAAAAAGCTTCTTTTGGGCAGGCTGCATTTTTGGAAAAGAGGGTTTGAAGTGAATCATGGGATTCTTGTTAGCAGTGGGTAGGTTGGAATTTTTTACTTTCCTAACAGGGTACTTTTTCCCATGGAAGCAATGCCACTTAATTCACAATGGGAAAATTAGAGGTAGTAGGCAGGCGAGAATTTCTTACCTACCTTACAGGGTAAAAATTCCCACTGTGAAATAAAAGAAAAATCACTTAAGGCATTGATGAGATTTTATTACCTTCCTTACAGGGTAAATAATCCCATTATGAAAGTCAAACAACTTAAGTGGATCATGGGATTTTCGGAGCTGTCTTGCAGGGTAAATAATCCCATTGTCAATTGACTTTTAAAAATAGAAATTGCTCATGCCAGAAAAGTGCACCCCATTTGGGAGAGGAATAATAGCTTTTAAAGTATTAATTGATTTAATTAATTCCTATTTTCAGTGGCTAAGGTCAAAGCATACTGTGAGGCTTAAGTTAACTGGAAGTAGAAGGCTAAAATTAAATAAATTTAATTTATTTAATGGCAGCCATGAGCATGCACAAAATAGACACCCCATTTGAAGAGTAAAGCTTATTAAATAATTAATTACTTGCAAAGAATAGGAGAGGCATTAATTAATTATAGAATTATGAGGATTATATAAGCAGGGGCTGCCATAAGGATGAATTAATTAATTCAAAAGAAGAGAAGTGCAGCCTAGACAAAAAGTGCGCCCCATTTAGAGAGGAATTTTTCTCAGAAGAAGGTGTAATTAATGTTGGAAGCTTCCAAATTTGGTGCCTAGGTTTGAAGGAGCTTGATTTGTGTCTAAATAATTGTCTGCATAGTGGTATAGGTGCTCAGGTGAAGTTGGTAAAATTCATGCTTGCTTTGCATGAAAATAAAACATCAAATTTTGGGGTAGCAGGCTTGATATATGCATATTTTTATGATTAAAATCCACTGTTCATGTTCCGGTTGCCATCTTTGTCTGAATTAATTGCAAGAATTCATCACATGTTCTTTTATAAGAGAAAGGGAGCTTAAATAAATGTCCAATACATTGAACATATCCTCAGAATCTAAAGAATTATCCAGATCTGCACCGGTTGTGAAGAATTCTGGCTGAATAAAGAGGAAACAAATTGTTCAGAAAAATATTGCTTTAGCCATGGAAAATCGGGATGAATGAGAAAGATCAATAGAATCATGCATTACTTCCAGATTTGCTGACATCGGAGATACAAATCTAAGCCTAGATCCAAATCCAGATTTAGATCCAGATCACATAATTGCAAAAGCTTCCGGCAAAAATTCATCCTCTTGTTTCTGATGCATCCCGAGTATGAGTCAGTGCATGGAAAATTTCTTCCATGATATTGTGCATGTGCTCCCAATCTTCCAATTGAATCCTTCATTGAATTTGCATTCACCCGGAGTGCTTTCCAGAAATTTTAATTGCTCATATGTAATTAAAAATAAAAATGAGGAGTTATTTATGACAAACATTGCACTAATGCATGTACATGAGAAGAACTGAAAAAGCTTCAAGGATAAGAGGGAAGACAAGGCAAAAGAAACACCTGTAAGAAAGTTTCCAGATCCATCTTGCTTCCAAATCTAGCCGCTTCCAGATCTAGCTGCTTCTAGATCCAGCTACTCCCAGATCCAGTTTGGTGAGAATCAAAGGCAAAAGAATCAGCTGCATGTAGAATATGAAAAAGAACAAGACTGCAACTTTCCTCTTTCTTCTTCTTTCTCTTATTTCCTCTGATAAAGTAATTGAGTGATCATTTAAATTATACAACTTAAGTAATTGGTTTAAAATTCATTACTTGAATAAGTCAACTACTTGGAGATAGGTGGCAGACGTTCAAAATAGAAGGTTCTATTTTCAGTTGTAAATCATGCATGTCATGTAAAAAGGAATTCCAGGAGGGAGATTTCCAGTTGTTTCCTATCCCACTTCCACATGTGCCAGTTCAACTAGAAACTTACGACTTGTAATTTTCCCTCTACATTCTATAAGTAGAGGAAGAACCTTCGGGTTAATGACAAGAATTTGTAAGCAGCATTCTTGTGTTCTAGAATTTGTGCTGAAACCCCTGATAGCTGCTTGAAGCAAATGAATATAAAGGAGCAGGTTTCCAGAGAACTTTGTGTCATGGTGCATTTTGTTTCTAGCTTTCTATCTTAGATCTTGTAATAATTTTTTTGTTATTTTAGATCTAGATATGGAGTTTCCTTTGCTTATAATTCTGTGTGTTGATATCTATTGGTTTCTTCTATGTGCACGCAATCAACTCTGTTATCTATTGATTGGGTTGCACATCTTCCCCATTTCTTCCCTATGTTTTATTATTTCCTTCTTCTATAAATATTTCCTTTCTTAAACATCTGCTTACTTTTTGCAGAGCTATACAACTATGGTTCATGAGTTGAATAGTTAAAGTAAAACCCCCATATAGATACTAGCATATTTTTATCGACAAATCTGACACGGGAGCCTCACCGGTAAATGAGGGAGATTTATCTCATGACTGCCTAAGTTTTCAGCTATGCAGAAAATCTAGCCAACAATACTAGACATCACTAGATGACGTGGAAGGTTTAATTGATTGAGTAGTGTACAAGTAGTCTTCATTATCTGAATTTTCTTCTTATTCAACAAAATTTCCTTGTTGATGGGGTCTTCTTTTCCAGTTCCAATTTTTCTACCCTTGATTTTAGTTTTTATGTCCCTTGTGATATTGTTGGTGTTGAGGTAAAAAATTACTTGATGAACCTTTCTTGTATGTATTATACCAACAATCTTTCAACTCATGTCCTCTTTTGTAGATTGGACATTGCTTCTTCTATTGTTTTTCCCCTTGATGTTGATATTGATTCTCATCTTGGGAATTTTGATAAGAATTAGGTTTTCCTTTTCTATTTCCTTTCCATTTTTGATGTGAAGAAATTTCATGCTCTTCTTCATCATCCTTGTTATGCATGGCTTCCTCTTATTGTAGTAGGTTTACAAGCTTGTCAAAACCAATTATCGTATCTAACAAGTTTAGTGTTGTTACAAAAATGTGGTAAGAAGAAGGGAGAGCTCTCAGAACAATGGGAACGAGAGCCTTATCTATGACTGCTTCTCCCAGGGCTAGAAGTGAAGTCCTCAACTCTACAAATCTTCTCAAGAAAATTTCTAATTTCTCATTTTTCTTAAAATTCAGTGTGGGTAATTAACTCTACAAATTCAGAATGACATTTTTGTTTTTGGCCATATATACCATGCTTAATTTATCCCATGCTTCTTTGGCATATCAAATGTGGAGTTGCACATCGTCAGACACTCCAAACAAGATAATGAGTTTGGCCTTTTGATTTGATCTATCAATTTTTCACTGTCGTGTTATATCAGTAGTTGATCTGGTCACATTACCATTCACAATAGGAAAAATCTCTTAAAACTCAAGTTGTGTCTTGATTTTAGTATTCCATGTAGCATAGTTGTTTCCTCTGAGTAGTTGTGAATCTGTAAGAAAAAAATTGGGGGCATTGGTTCCCATTTTGTAGAAATCACTAACATGGTTAGGCTCTTATCACTCTAGGTATAAGGTCTCCCAATCCATATATTGTTAGTCTGATATACCAAACCTTTCTGTATAAGCACCCTTTTGATATACCCAGTGGTACATGGAAGAATATCGTCCTTTCTATATACCCAACAGTACATGAAAGAGGCGTTAATGCATGTGAAAGAATTCGATATGTGGTACCAAGAAAGTAGTGAAAGGGGTTTGTGTGATTATTGACACCGACTCAAAGAATTATCCTCATACATGCACGTAATTTTTCTATATACTTGGATAATTTCTTAGTCTGGATTTATTTCATGCAATCGTTTAAATACGGATGGGATGACTCATAATGTGTGCACTATGTCCTTATTACTCCCTGTCGATTTAAAGGGTCGATGCCCAAACGACGTTGTTGCAGCTATATTAGGTGTTAAGTGCAATAATAGTCATGATGGATTTACATATAAGTGCTCCCCAGAGGAACTGTATATACTGAATGCTACAAATGAGATATAGGATCTCGTGAGTGTTTTAGAACCAAATTTCACTGTTTTGTATTATACTTCTCTACCAGTTTCTTAGCAAATACAATGTTTGAGGTTGACTATGGTAACCTGTAGATTAGTATAATATATTGAAGCATATAATTAAATTCAATAATTTTTAAAAATTGAATGGCATAATTTTTTTTTGTTTTACGAGCCTTGGTGGCCTCCGGAGCCCAATACGACCATCTATGCCAAAAATTGCAAAAAAATAGCTGAAAATGCAATTTTAGGTATAAATCCTTTAACAAAAGTTGCTCGGAATGAAAAAATAAGAGGTTTAAGAGAAAATGTTTTTATCCCCCTAAAAAAGGGTTTTTCTCAATAAAATTTTAGCAGAGGGTTTGGCTATCACTAAGTTCTTTAGTGATGTTTTTGCCACTAAATAGGTCTCTAGAGTTGGCGGGGGCCACTAAACTTCACTATTCAAAATTTTTGTGGATGGGGTGGGGGTCGAACTCCTCACCTTCTATCCCTAAATCATTTTCAATTACCAACTTGGCTCTTATGAGCGCTTATGCTAAAAAATGAAGCATATAATATTTAAATTTTTGCAAACAGGACTAACCTTTTGAATAGGTCAACGTGGCTTGAAGGGGGGCCTACATGGCAGAGTTAGAGATCCACATGGATGCAAGCTTGGAGGAGGGAAGTTAGGGATTTTACATGCATGAAAACTAGATCTTCTTCTATTGTTATCTCCTCATTTTTCAAATTTTATACGCCACCATTGTTTTGTTTTGTGTATCCACCATTTTTATTTCTGCCACCACTTTGTTTGCTTGTGCTTCATTTTAAGTTGCAGGTCACAGGGGAGGCTCCACATTTATTTGTCTCTCTAGGTTATAGGTCGTAGGTTCAATTTTCCATAGGAGGCAGTGGCTTGGTCTTTAGAGGAGGCAACATGTTCCAATATTGGCTCGATCAAGACCTCAACTTGTAGTTTTGCAGAGACAGGGGGCTGCTCGTTCTCACATCTTTGGCACTGCTGGCCAGTACATCACGTGCCAATGTACCACTTGATGCGATACAACTCAATGGGTAGATCTTTCTACCAGCTCAAACATTGAAAAGATTGATTGATTTAACACATGAATCAGTGTGGAACTAAATGAATCAGTGTCTCCACAGCTTGGATGCCTTTTCCTGGCTCAGTGGTCTTTTACCGTGAAGAAACCTAGATCATCTGTTATTATAATAATACACTAGGTAGCTTTGTTATTTTGATTGCAATCAACTTGATTTTGGGAACAAAATAATGGGGTCGTGAACAGGGGCCTGGTAGGACTATTTAATGGCTCTGGAACTCGACCAGAATGCTAATGTGTGACTCGGAGGCCGAATGCAATGTAGCTCATTCTGTTACTCTACAGATCTCTACTAAAATGGCACAAATAACTCCAAACTTGGTGTATTGATAGTGGTAGCTATGGCTAACATTGTCACTAATTTTAGTGATAAAACCTCCAATGGGGAAAAATTGTTTTTTTAATTGAATTTCTTTCCCTGCAGCAAAGTTTTTCTAGTGTAGGGTGCACTAGTGCAAAAAAAATATGCATTTCAAACACCTAGAATGGAAGAGGGGGTTGTGGGGATGTAGGGATGTTTGGGAAGTTGCTGGAGGACACATAGACTCTCCTTGAAATAAAAATTCTTCTCCAAGACACTTCTCTTTGTACTGCAACCTCTCTCCAACCCTTTGTTGCTTCACAGGTCTAGATTCCTAATCTAGTACCGAATGTAATTTCACAAACAAGGATGGAATCCTGTATAATTTTATTGATGTGAAATCATTCAACATGTACAATAGAATGTTGTAATTCTTATATGAATATTACATCAATGTAGGTACAAATATTGTTGCAAAAGTGCAAAAATTAATTATGTAAATATTTTAATGAATACAAATAACAATGCAACAATATGTACCCATGTACAAGTAGAGACAAATAAATAGTTTAAACTACCAAACAATTAATCATACATGATTAAATGAACAAAATGATTTTAAATAACCATATAATTAATTATTATAATTAATAATTAATTGTCCAATGCATAAATTAAACTAACAGATGAAGCTTCCACCAATGGAGAGCCAATTCCTAGAGAAATTTGAGGAAATAATCTTGGAAAGATTTCCTCACCTTAACTCTTTACTAAAATGGGATGTCATAGGTGCCATAATTTCTACTTGTGGAATACAAAAAAAACTCAAAACATTGATCCAAGTCTTGGGAACTCTTCTAATGGTATTGCATTGGCTAAACCATACTTGGTGATATCTTGTAGTATTAGATATTTTACCTATAATTTGTGTGATATCTTCCAAAGTATCTTCATTGAATGAGAAGTGATCTCTTGCCTCTTTCTTGATCAAGTCTTAGAAAGACTTAAAGAGCTCTTATATGGATGAATATTCATTGAGAGGAGGTGACCCGAGCTTCTATACACTAGAGTTACATTTTCCAAGATTTGGGATGCATTCTCTCCACAAGAATCAAGCTCAACGATAACATCATTTATCATGTCATATCTAGAACTTATTATGCAAGACCATATGAGAGACAAGTTGTCAGAGATGGAGGTGAATACATTTAGGCTCACTAAGAATTGAGAATAAAGATTGATCATTTAAGATATAAATGGAAACACATTGTCCCAATGGGATTTTTATTTCTCAATATTCTCCTTGGTCACTTGCAATTTGGACGTAGTGGTGAGGGAAAATTCAAACAATAAGAGAACTGGAAATATTTCCTTTCCTTTCTTGAGAATCATTTCAACTCACTTTTCATTAGCTTTCCCCTGTATGGTGTAACCTTTGACTTTTTTGATCAAATGAGGGTTAAAGATCTTGATGGGAAGGATGAATTTCGTACAAGGAAGGGGTACCATATTGGGATCAAAAAAATATTGCACACAGGTAGTGAGAGTTCTCACGTTCTCCTCTAATTGATCCATAGTTTGTTTGTACTTTGTATTCTTAGCAAGCAAGTGGGCCACATACTTCTTGAAATGGTATACATCTTCTTTGTGAGTATATTTCCCCAAGGGGATCCTTGTCAAATCATAATAATATTGAGTCATCTCTTCCATAGGTTTTACAACTTTGGGTCAAGCTACCTCTACATATTGGAATCTAGAGGCCTAGAGAAGAAATGTGAGGGAATTTGTACTTTCTTTACCCACTTGGTATTCATGAAGTTTGAGATAGCCTAAAAATTAGGTGATGTGGCTTGTTGCACCATCCTTTAATCATTCCTAAGCAGCTCTCAAATCCATGGGAAATTTTACACTGAAATAGACATAATATCAGGTACGGGGAACTTTTAGGTGCTTGATAGGGGATCAAATATTTCTCACGGTGGGATGACTACACCACTGATGAAGATACACTTGGATGTCGTTTGTGGATAGATACTATGAAGGATCAATTTCACATAGCTCAAGAGGATCAATGGGATATTAAATGATCTTAAACTTCTTATGGGGACTCCCGGGAAAGGAATATTTAGTGTGCTCTTCCTCCATAATCTTTCTCTTTGAATATTTTTCTAAGTGAGTGGAACTCATAACATTTTGGAATTTCCTTAGAGAGGAAGTGTGAGACACAAGTATGGATAGCGTTAGGATACCACCATACTTGATGAAATCAGGTATCTTCATTTTGAACCATTTCACTGATCTTTAGGTTAATATCACAGTCCTCTCCTTAATATCATTTTCTTCTCTGATATTATATGGAGGAGGAAGGGGTGAAGATTTTACTGTTTGGTACTTAGGATCAAACAAGTCTGACCCATCATCTTTTATACCTTCAATGAACTAATCAAATTTGAGATCCCTCATCTTTTCTACCATCATCCACATATAGTCCCTTTTCCATACCTCGAAATCTTTCATGTCATTGGCCCATTAGTATTAAATTTAGGGCCTATGGTGTAAACCTGGAAAGGTGAAGGTCTCTATATTTCTCCTAATATCGAAGTCAAACCTAGATGTGTAGGAGTAAAGACTGAGGGTAGTAAAGGATGTTTTAATATTCAATGTATATGTGAAATTATTTCATGAATATATTCCTATGGAGATGGGAAATGACATAACTTTCTTTATGTTATTCTTACACTTGACATAAACATGTGTTAATTGTCTACACACATTTAACATTATGATTTTTTCACTCGGGTACCTTGGTATCCTGTGAGGAGTAAGATCATATCATGTGATTCTGAATGTAGGTGAAGGTAGGGAATTGGATGAAGTGGCTCCCATATTTTTTTATAAATTCAATTTTCTGAGATGAAATCCTCTACTCTAGATTCCATTTGAGAAGCTTTATGATGAACATGGTGAATGCATCATTCACAGGTAACATATTGATAATTACTCTCACTACGAGTCAACTACGAATACTTCTCGTATGTAGGTTATTTTTTAGGAACATGGAGAAATGTGGAAAATCCTTTGAAGGGTCTTGTGAAGTCAAGGGCATACACCATGTAATAATTCATGGTGAGCCTCTTAATGGTAGGTAATTGTAATAACTACAAATGGATGTTGTTATTGATGATTTACCCCCGATACACCACCTAGTTTCCTTTAGTAGACACAAATATGAAATGGGCCATTTAATATTAGAAATATTTTTTTGTTTCTTCCCCGTTACTCTTCTTAGTAGAATAATGGAATTGGAATTGGCCTCATGAAATTCAATCCTTAACAGGTTCTTAGGAATACGAGAAGTCTTTCTTCCTTGTCTTAACCGTGAACAGAGTGTTAGGCCTTGCATATATGAATCAATACTCTCCAACTCATGTGAAGAATATTCCTTGGTTATGATGACCATATTGCTACTTGTGGGAATTTTTATATAGTGAGAATTTTTATACATTGAGGATTGAGTTGTAATTTTCCTTAATTTTTCTGGAATCAACCTCATAATGTTTTGCACATGCGATGACTAGTTAAAATATCTAAATAGAAAGTGGGTGAAATCCTACCCTAAATATTCCAATTGAGACTATTTTATCCTCCACTATTTCATGAGGTCTGACAAAAATTCTATTTATCAAGTCTTCTAGGTCCATGTGGGTGACATCGATATATCCCACACTAGGGTATTCAGTGATCAGATTGGAAATTGGCTCCATACCTGAATAATTGAACTTAATGATGTCAAAAATTAGTGAGATATGTGGAATTTTAGTTTGCGCAAGTGACTTGATATCAATTACAAGACTTTCTATATTTAGAAGGTCCTATCTTGCACATATATTTTAAGTAATTTTTCAAAATTTTCACCTTCTGATGGTTTTTACTTGCTTGGAGTATCGTGGGTGTTGAGAATTTGTTGTTTTTTGGAAACTTACTATATTTTGACATGTGAATCATTACATACTTACTATTTTTATACAAAAGTATTTTGGATGTTGGATTGAAACGGATTTGGTCTCAAAATTTTAGGTTTTACTTCAAGACCTTCTGCTCCAATTTTTGAGGTTTTTCATTTGTTAAAACTTTGTAGATCTGAAAAGGTAACTTTCCAAGATGAAAATTTCAAATGGATGATGTATATTATATAGATCATTAATATAAATTCTCTTACATTCAGTGTGAAGAAATTTTTGTAAGGATTTCTTTGATAAAGTTTGATGGAAATTGGTTGCACGGTTAGAGAGTTATGAGCATTTTCATTTTAAGAGAATAGATGTTTGGAAAAAATGTAGCATCATTTCTGATGAAAATGGATGTTTTTGGAGGGAAACATAGTAATTTTAATGATTAAAAATGCATAAGTATTTGAGAGGAGGAGTTATTCATTTCATTTGCAAAATTTCAACTCACCACTTAACCTGGCAGCTCAACCATGGTTAGGAAATGGTTGGAATGGAGTTACACTGGTATAAGAGATGACAGGAGGAAAAAAGGTAAATAAAAGTGAAATTTTCAATAGATGTTGAAAATTTTTAGCTTCTGGTTCCTTGTGGATGAGATACAGGGAGGTGCAATTGGTCAATGAGAGCTTAAAATAGGTTTTTAATGTGACCAAGGTTGAGTGGTTAGATGGGGAACACACTTTATTTTGCCCCTTGTCCTATTTTCACCTTGTGAAATCTAAGGGGATATAAAGGGTGATAAAATGTTCCATAATTGGTTTGATCATGAAGAGGGACCATGTAGTTAAGTCACTTTTAAGTTTAGATTGTTTCTAGGTGCAAAAGAGGCCATGTGTGAGTTGTGAGAAATGAAGACACATGGGGGAGCATAATTTTGTGTCCCCCATGTCCCTTTTCACCTTGGTGAAATCGAAGGGGATATCATGGGTGATAAAATATGACATGGTTCCAAGTATATGAGAAGGGGGCAGGTTAAAATGTAAGTTTGTGACTATATGAGATAGCTTCTTTGATTACCTCAAAATGTAAGTATATGGAGTAGCCAGATGTGTTTGCAATTGCGTCCAAAGGCTGAATCTTTGTAGGAACACAAAAACCTGAAAAAAATGAAATGGGAGACCTCTTTGTCCCACTAGGCATGCCAAAACTGTTAGTGAAAATTCACAACTCCCCCAAATCGACCCTCAGATCTGTTATAGACAAATGGTCAATTTGGTGTGAATGCATAATGTAGACACCTAAAATTGGTTTCTCAATTTAGTGTCCCTCACTTTCGTTTACCTGCTTAGGTAACCTGGGACACGTTCACGTCACCAACTATCCCCTTGGGATATTATCCAATTTGTGATTTAATCACTTACTCTAAATTTAATTCATCACATCACATCTTACCCATGAGTAATTAAATAATTAAATATTTAATTACGCTTCTTCCCATGCATCTTAATCACTTATCTACCCCAAATTTATTCTACCCATGTATCACATCCATTTTTAATCTTCCCTAAGCGGGATATTTCCCGTGGTCGGGATAAGTCTTGTCTTTTTCGAATCGATCAATTTTGGCCATCTCGGGAGTCTTCTCCGCGATCGGCGCCGACCCATTTGGTCGGCGCCGATTTTATAGGAGCGGCGCCGATTATAAAAGCAGGTCCATAGCTCAGTTCGAAGGACCGAAAAAGAGACGAACGAGCGAAAGAAAGCACTTACGCACGAATAGAGAGCGAGAAAGATTCAGGTTGCAAGAAAGAGAGATATTTTAAGCATAAATTGTCTCAGCTAGGGCAGATCCTGTCCTAATCAATCCCTGAGAGGAGCACCGTTACTCTGCCCATATCATATCAACATCATACACCACCATCTATCATCTAGTGACTCTGTTCCAGCGTCTCTCCATCTTCGGCACATCTTGCAGACTACATTCACCTTTCAATCCCCGAATCTCATCGCACAGTCCCTGATTGGTCAGTCTACCTTCAGTGGACACTAATCTTATCCAGTCGACGTCGATCAGTCCTAGTCGACGCCGATCACATCAGTCGCCGCTGATTATACCCAGTCGACGTCGATTTCACTGCAGACAGGTAAAAGGTCACAGATAACACAAATCCAGCATCATTTCACAGTTCCCTGTTTTCTGTACTTTCTGTCTGCTGTTCAGTTTCTGCTTTATTACTGCAATCAGAAAATCTAGTCTTTATTTACATCTTTTATCATGTATGCTTCTTTTCTTTATTGAAAACGTGGACTGACATCCACCAAGGAAGCTCATCGCTTCCCGGACCCGCTCCTCGGGCAGTCCACCCCAAATATCTTCTAACGCCATCTTTTTCTGTCAAGCATCGGTGCTTTGCAGGTTACTCGGAGCTATTGTGCAAAGTGCTCGTGTGCGCCCATCTTGTCTACATCAGCTTCCTCATTCGTCTACATCTTCATCAGGTATCGATTTCATTGGAGTTTTTCAGGGTTTTTGTGTTTAGTTTGGTGCATTAACTTGGGCAGGTAACAAACACGAAATTCTTGATCTACATTCTGGCACGCCCGGTGGGACCTAACCAAAGTCCCTTATTGGTAAGTTCATTCCTTTTTTAGTTTTGAACTTTGTTCCTTTTCTTCACTGATTCCTATCAATCCTATTTGAGCATTTCTGCTCATCGTATCAATCTTGCTTTTTTAGGCGAAAGCATTATCTTGAAATTTTTCTATTTCCTTAAAATAGAAATTTTTCGTTTCACCATTATCTGGATATATCTTTCCGGATCTTGTTTGTTGTTTGCTTAACCTCTTCTTGCGGAGCACTTTGCTTGTTCGTGGGATTGGTCCGAGGGGAAGAGCTCAACAACGCGCTTTTTGAAGTCCACACACCTTGGAGAGCTAAATCTACAGGTATTCCTCTTTTACGGTGTTTTCTCCTTTTTTTTTTTTTTTTTTTAGGATTTCTTTGTTGGTTGTCTATCACATCCAAACACTTCAGTTTTTTTTGGTGCTTAAAAGGAACTTAATCGCATTTGGGAAAGAACTTGTTTGACTTGTCTTCATCGAAATCAAACATTTCATTTTAAGTGCTTAAAAAGAACCTTTTCTTTATCATTGCTGCATGCTTTTTCATCTAGTTTTAATTAGGTTGGAAAATTGATCAAAATCGGTAGTGACACTATTTGATTTTTATTTTTCACCCTTGCACACAAAGCCAAAATCACTAGGTATAAAGCATCTAAACAAAACTCCTTCCCTGGCCTTGCCTACTTGGAAGTGATATCCAAGAGGAAGAGCCTACGCGGTACTCGGGCCGCGCTATAAATTCACGGAAGATTTTGGTATATATTGGCAAAGCACCCGACTCCCTTATCGCAGCGGTGTGTGAAGTGCCGGGGTAGGCCCCTATATCAAGCCACGTACCGGTCTTTTACTGAAGTACCTTCGGGACTCCTCACCAAACATTACCCAAACCATCCTTAGTTTGGCTATCTGAGTAGTTCCTGTTCTAAAAAGCCTTCCCTAACATTTTTCTTTTCTTAAAAGCATCAAAATTTAAAGGAGATAATCACTTGCGCTGCTTGAATTGTTTTTGCATTAGCTAGGACAATCTTCCTTCTTGCTTGCTTATGACGGTTATCACCCGGTCACAATCTAGGAAAATGGCCCAACAAGTTCCTTCTTCCCCCAAAATCACCACCAGCGTGGATGTTTCGGCACCCCTCCAATCTTCCTCGGGACCGCTGTTAGTTGGTTCCCCCTCATGGTCGTATAATCCTTTCCATCAAGCCAAAACAATCCCATCACGTCCAGCTTCTCCTAGTCCATCAGAAATATCTTCTGACTCGGAGTCTATCCCTCGCGGGGATCCTGAATTTCAGGCTCTCCTTGATCGCAATCCGGTAGCCCTCATGGACTACCTATTACACAAGTCCATACGAATATCTGATCAAGGACCGCCAATCCAACAAGTGTATGATTATCCTCGTGGTCCATCCCAGGCCTATGTAGAACAGTTTTCATCCTCTCTCCCACCTCGAGCCACGGAAAAGGGGGAGGCTCTTGTGCCTCCTTTTTCTCTTCCACCAACCATGTTGGCTAGTTCTCAAATTGCCTTACCTATTCCTAATACTGCAGTTACCTCAACTATTCCTCAACCTACCTTTGAGAGGTCTTCTGCCTTGGCGATAACGAGTGGCGTCTGTGCACCCGCATATCGCTGTTAATTCATCTATGCCCTCTATTGTGTCTCAAGGTCAGTACCTCTTCATGAGCCAACCCCCTCCGGCTAGTCAGTTGGTTCCTACTTCTCGTCCTCACGGTCAATCTTTCTTCCAATATTCCAGCAACTGTGACCTTCGCCCATCCCCTAGTATCGGCACCCCCTGATACCAAAATCCGGCGGTAGAAGGCCCCTTTCAGGTCTTGTTCCCCAACATGACCAATCTAAGTCGGTACTCACGTTCCTCAATCTGTCCCTATCCAATCAACAAACATGGGAGTCCATCAATCACAGGCTCCATCCATCTTCCAACCCTATATTTTCCCAATCCACTTATTATCTCACAGCCTGCCTATACGCAAGCTACCTCACAACAAATACCTCACCCAGGTGTCACCCAAAACACCTGGTTATTCCTCTTACCATCCCACTAATCAACAGATCAATCCCCCAGTGACACCTCAACAACATCTATCACTTGCTCCTTATGTAGGACATACCAATGTGCCTACTCCTCAATCAGATGTGGTTCAACTTCTCTTCAAGAAAATTACAGACTTAGAAGCCTCCACCAAAGGAGCTCGTCCTTCATATCCCTTTGAAGAGGTGTGTAATGAACCCATTCACCCTTCAGTGGCTTTTAAGCCTTATCCTCCCCAATGGGAACTTCCAAAATTCTCAAAATTTCATAGTCGGGAAGACCCTCAACAACATCTGTGAGCATTCAAACATGCTTGCTACCTTATCGTCCAGGACCAGGAACTCATGCTCCGTACCTTTCCTATGTCTCTAGCGGGTCCCGCTTTGGACTGGTACAATAACATCCCTCAACATTCCTTATTTTCTTTCTCTCAATTGGCTTAGATGTTTGTTGAAAACTTTTCAATAAATATTGCCCATAAGATCTCAATTACAAATCTTTACAACATTCGCCAATTCGACGATGAGTCTATTGCAGACTTTGTCGCTCATTGGAGAGGGATAATCAACCAATTGTCTTTCTCCCTTCCTCAATCCCAACAAATCGAGTTGTTCACACCGATCTTGTGCTAGTCACATTTCTTCCACGTTAAGGATCCAAACTTTTCACACCTTCGAAGAAGCCTTTACGATGGCACGCAAACTTGAATCTCGCGCCATTGAACAAGGGAAGCTAAAACTTCGCTCCAAATCTAAACCAGATTTCTCTCGCTTCACCAAACCAAATTCTTCCCTCTCTAAAGATAAGAATCAAGGGTCCACAAATGCTATTGTATTAAAAACATCAAGAACCGATAGTACTCCTAATCAACCACCACGAAGAGACCCTTCATCTACTCGAAAAGGGGCTTCATCATCTCAATCCTTTGCTCCCTTGGGGGAATCATATGCCTCTATCTTAGAAAAAATGTTGGAAGTTCGCATGATCGAACTTCCACCCATTAGGGATATTGATGAAGGCCGATAACGCCCATTCTGGTATAGAGAAAACGATTTCTGTCATTATCACAGAACCAAAGGTCATGACATCGAACGATGTCAGACTTTCAAAAATCTTGTCCAAAAATTCATTGATAAAGGTGAGCTTATTCTAGATAACCCAAATGCTCCCCCAAATCAAGCACTGGATGTTTTTAAACAACCCTTCCCCAATTATGCCCCAAATCATAATTCTTCGGAATCTCAAAAACCAAACACCCACACTATCAACTTCATCTCTACCGAGGACTCTTCTTCTAAAACCAATCCATCTGCAAACACATCAATCGAATCAGAACCCCCTTCCACTTCACCAATCACTGGAATTCCTCCATCTTCAGATAACCCACCTTTGAATATTCCTACATTGCTAAGCACGGAGTCATCTCTCTCCGCTCCTTTGTCCGATCTCCCATCCATACCCGAGACAGTGTCTTCCTCATCTGTCTCATCATCAGACATCCTTTCAATGCTCGAGGCAATCACATTCCTTCGAGTTTCCACTACAGACACATCTACTTCTGTTGCTCCCATTTCCGCTACAACTACTACCCTTGGTGAACATACCTATAATCGTGCCGACTTCGACGGAAGTGTCTTCGACTTTGACTCTTCCTATCTCTTTTCCTACAGTAGTTCCACCCATGATCACTACAACCAAAAGTGGTCCCTTCGCAAGGAACTTCTTCATCACTTACTTCTTCCATCACTAATGCTACTTCACCTATTAAGGAAAAATCAAAAGAAGTGGCACCAACACCTATACACTCGGTTCCTGAACCTAAACCGAGACAACCAAAATCTAACATTACACCATCAGTATCTCCCCATTTGCTTCCCCCAAAAAGGTTACAATCACCTTATGTCGTTGAAGTTGTCACCATCCCTGAAAAAGGGAAGCCTATATTTCGGACCATCAAGACTCTTAGTGCTCTTCCACAAAAATCTCTCTCCACGCCTCATAAACGATTGGATTTGCCCGTTGAGAAGGCGTCTTCTTCTACACACCCATCAAAGCCATCATCTTCTTCCACAACACATTCTTCATCATACCCCGAAAAGTAGACTTACCTACTAAAAAGACGTCACCTCTTCTATCAGGATCATCATCTTCGTTACCAAAAACCAAGGCACCCTATCTCCCTCCAATCTCATCTACTTTGGGAGCTTCTTCCTCTTCTAAACCAACATTATCTAAATCATCAGTACATTCAACCAAACAACCCCCTTTGCCTCCAAAAACCGTAAAATTTGTCGCATATCCCTCACCTTCAAAGTCTATTTTAGGGGCTCCTCCTCCACCAAAGTCAATCATGTCTCACTTGCTCCCATCTCAAGTGCCCAAGACTGCTCTTCCAAATGTCCAAACAAATAAGAGGATCCCTAATAAAACTGTTAAACCTAACATGCAAGTTCTTTTACCTAGGCAGTCGGTTAATGTAAAAGAACCATCCTCATCATCTCCATCCTCATCTTCGTCTACCGGATTTTACACCGAAATCCTTCATCAACTTATCAATCTTCATCTATAACCCTTCCTTCGATTAAACCATATAACCCGAAAGGAGTGAAACCGGCTTGGTTAACTCTGATTTGATTTGTGCCTACCACCGTACTCCGGGTCATGATACTGAGGGATGTAAAGCTCTCCAAGCCGTTATCAGGAACCTTCTGGAAGAAAGTGACCTTTTGCTAGAGGAGGAGGAACAAGTACCTCCTGCCACCTTAGCCCCATCCAAACCTCAACCATCCACTCAGACCTCTAGTGGTTCCACGCCACCTGATCTTCCACCCTCTCAAATTGACATGATCCATATCGCCACTAGAACCCAACGTTATCATAACCCATCTTCATCTTCTACATCTAGACCACGGGTTGTCATTTCTGCAGCCCCTGAAGGCGTGTCTCCTTCCTCATCAGCCCCACGACCCAAGGTCTCTATTCGTGCTCCACCTCGGACTCAAGTTCCCGTATCTGTTGAGGAGAGTGTCATGAAGCAACTCACCCAAGCTCCGGTCAAAATGTCTCTTTTTGACCTCATCCAATCCTCCCCACAACATCGCCAGGCTCTAATCGATAATCTGCATCGTATCGCAGTAAATTCCGATGAGCCCCAGCCCTTCGAGTTGGTTGTTGGATTGAATGGTCCATCGACCGCCATTTCTTTTGAGGATTCAGAAATTCCTCATCTTTCTTCAGAAGATTTGGAGGCTCCCCTCTTCATCACAGTCCAAATCAATAACACTACCTTAAAACGTGTTATGATCGATAGTGGAGCTGCACTCAACGTCATCTCCTCCCACACATTCGAACAACTTAAGTTACCAAAGAATGTGGTGTCACCTCCACCCTTCGCCCTTCGATCATTTAACGATCAGCTAGCGGTCACTCTAGGAACTGTGGTCTTACCCATCCGGGTAGGTAAGAAGCTGCTCCATGAACTCTTCTATATTGTCAAAGGAAAATTTCACTATAACATGATCCTCGGACGCTCCGGATTCGCACAATGCATTGTGTCCCATCCACCCTCCATCGATGCCTAAAATATCAATATGAGGGCAAAATATACACCCATCCAGGAGATCCTTTTCCTTCTGCACAATGCGACATGACCACTAAGTCTGCCCCTTTAAAAGAAAATACATCTTCTCCAGATGGGGCCTCATCTTCTTCCATACCTGCAACCAAACTACCGGATTTACAAAATCTAGAAGATACATTGCAGCGTTTCTCACTAGGGGAGCTTCCTCTCTTATCTTTCGATGCCCATCTCAAACCTAATGAGTATGGTAGACCAGACAAGCAACCTGAATATCAACCAGGTCTCGGTCGCATCGTCACCTTTGGTCTGCCCAATCAACAGACCAATTTCATCTACGGTGGTCTTGATACGCCTCATTATCGCCCGGATTCTCCTCCTAGAGCCAAACCTTACCTAACGGGGTTTGATTATCTACAGAATCCCACGTTTGCAAAGACTTATCTACATCGATGCGCGTGGAAAGGTTTTGGCCTTGGAAAATATGAACAAGGTATACATGATCTCAAATCCATTCCTACTCTCATGCCACATCAGAAATTTGGTTTGGGATTTAAACCTCTTTCAAAGGCCACTGTCACTATTCTTGATGAGCCTCTTCCTACGGAAGAACCATCTTCCCCCACCAAGTCAGAAGCATCACTTGATGTGGACGATGACATTTCCATCCCACCTAACTTTTTTTTTTGATCAATACCATTTCCTTAGGGCCGTTAGCCTATGAGACTAACAATCGGTCCGCTTCTATACCATTAATCTTCCCTGAAATAGTTGGAGACGACTCTCCTACTATCAATACTATCCACTGTGCGGATGATGATTCTGTCCTCACCTATCTAGGGGCAGAGGATTCATATCTTCCCAAGACTATTCCTTCTGACACGGTCTACCCTTCTCAACGAAGCCACTATCGACCTTAATATAGGGACTTCTGAAGACCCTCGCATCATTAAGGTCGGCCAATCCCTTAACCCACAGGAATTAGGGGGACTTTACTGCTTTTCTTTCCAAACATCGTCAGCCTTTTCTTGGTCATATGAGGATATGCCAGGGCTCGATCCCGATATTGTGGTCCACAATATCGTTACCCTTCCCAACATCAAACCAGTCAAGCAAAATTGCGTAAAATGCACCCTAGAGTAGCCCTTCTTGTTAAAGAAGAATTACAACGCTTGCTCTCGGCTAGCTTCATCCAACCCATCGATTATCCGCAATGGGTGTCCAATGTAGTCCCAGTAACTAAGGCTACTGGGAAGATTCGAATTTGTACCGACTTCCGGGATCTTAATCTTGCCTGTCCAAAGGATGATTTTCCTCTTCCTCATATCGACCAACTCGTAGATTTAACTGCGGGTCATGAGATGCTTTCTCTTATGGATGGTTTCTCTGGATATAATCAAATCCTCATCGCACCAGAAGACCAACATAAGACCTCCTTCATAACTCCTTGGGGGACCTTTTGCTATCATGTCATGCCTTTTGGCCTTAAGAATGCAGGGGCAACCTATCAACGAGCAATGACATACATCTTCCATGATCTCTTGCAAAAAACTGTGGAGGATTATGTTGACGACCTCCTCGGCAAGTCCAAACGCCGTCAGGATCATCTTTTCATCCTTGCACCTCTCTTTGAGAGGCTTATCCGCTTTTGTCTTCGTCTAAATCCAGCTAAGTGCGTGTTTGGCGTTCTCACTGGTAAACTTTTAGGTTTTATCATTTCCATCAGGGGCATTGAAGTCGACCCCGCAAAAATAAAAGCCATCCTTGAGATGCCTCCCCATTTTAACTTAAAGCAACTCCGCAGTCTCCAAGGACGTCTTCAGTCAGTGCGTCGCTTTATCTCCCAATTGTCGGACCGTTGTCAACCTTTTCACCATCTTCTCCGTAAGAATGTTCATTTTGAATGGGATGAGCATTGCCAAAAGGCCTTTGACGATCTCAAAGCTTATCTTCTTTCTCCACCTGTGCTTACACCTCCACGTGAGGGGGAGCCTTTCTATCTTTATATCTCTGTGACTGACCATGCTCTGGGAGCCATGATCTCGCATCGGGACACTTGTGGTAAAGAACAAGCTGTCTATTACATCAGTCGCACCCTCCATGAGTATGAGACACGTTACTCGGAAGCTGAAAAACTATGTTGCGCTCTCTTCTTTGCAACTTCTAAGCTTCGTCACTATCTCCTTAATCATAAAACTTACATTGTCACAAGTGTCAATCCACTTAAGACAATCCATGCAAAGCCTTATCACAATGATCGTATCACCCGTTGGCTTATGCTCATGACAGAGTTTGACCTCGAGTTTATCCCGCAAAAGGCTATCAAGGGTCAGGTTATTGCAGATCAATTAGCTGATGCTCCTCTTCCGGACACTCGTGACCCCCCTTGCTCAATTCCCCGATGAATACATCCAACAAATTGATTTTGGTCTATCTCCATTTAAAGTAAAACTCTTCTTTGATGGATCCAAATGCCAGCAAGGGGGAGGTGCAGGTTTCGTGATGATTCCTCCTTGGGGTACGCCTATCCTAGTCGCACACAAATTGAACTTTGAGTGCACCAATAATATGGCTGAGTACGAAGCTCTTGTCTTAGGTCTTCAAAATGCCATTAATCTCGGCGCTCGTCATATTGACATCTTTGGTGATTCTGAACTCATCGTTAACCAGGTCACGGGTGTCTATCAATGCAAGAATGATATCCTTCAAAAATATCGTGACATCGTTCTTGCCCAACTCCAATCTTTCGACAAGTTCACTATCCAAGCCATTCCGCGTACTGCAAATCGATTCGCGGATACCATGGCTTCTTTAGCCTCCCTTATCCTGCCTTTTACCGAAGACTCGCGTCTTTATGTGGCTGTGCAAGATTAGATCAACCCAATGGCTGTCACAATCAAGGATTGATCAACAACATTGATTATCTATATCGGCGAGCCGATTCACATCAGTCGCCCTGATTATACCCAGTCGACGTCGATTTCACTGCACAGACAGGTAAATAGGTCACAGGTAACACAAATCAAGAAGCATTTTCTCGCAGTCCCTGGTTTCTGTACCTTCTTATGCGGTCAGTTTCTAGCTTATTACTGCAATCGAAATCTAGTCTTATTTACATCCTTTTATCTGATGCTTCTTTTCTGATTAAAACGTTGGACTGACATCCACCAAGGGAAGCTCATCGCTTCTCGGACCGCGCTCGGGCAGTCCACCCACATATCCTTTTAACGGCCATCTTTTTCTGTCAGACAGCGGTGTTTGCAGGTTACTCGGAGCTTGTGCAATGCTGCTGTGAGCCGTGCTGGTTCAGCAGCTCCTCATTAGTCTACATCGTCATCAGGTATCGATTTCATTGGAGGTTTTGTCAGGGTTTTGTGTTAGTTTGGGGATTACTTGGGCAGGTAACAAGCACCGAACTTCTGATTACATTCTGGCAGCCGGTGGACCTAAACCAAGTCCCTATTGGTAAGTTCATTTCCTGTTTTAGTTTTGACAATTTGTTCCTTTCTTCACTGATTCTATCAGTCCTATTTGAGCTTGTATGCTCATGTATCAATCGTGCTTTTTGAGGCGAAAGCAGATCTTGAAATTCTTCTATTTCATTATTAAAATAGAAATTTTCGTTCACCATTATCTGGATATATCTTTCCGGATCTTGTTTGTTATTTGCTTAACCTCTTCTGCCGGATCACTTTGCTTGTTGGGGATTTGTCCGAGGGGAAGAGCGCAACAACGCGCTTTTTGAAGTCCACCATCTTGGAGAGCTAATACCTACAGGTATCCTCTTTTCGGGTGTTTTCTTCTTTTTTTTTTTGTAGGATTTCTTTGTTGGTTATCTATACATCAAAATATTCAGTTTTTTTGGATTGGGCTTAAAAAGAATTTAATTCAAATTTGGGAAAGAACTGTGTTTGACTTGTCTTAATCGAAATCAAAATTCGTCTTTTTTTAAGGCTTAAAAAGAACCTTTTCCTTGTCATTGCTGATGCTTGTTCATAGTCTTAATGAGGTTGGAGAATTGATCAATCGTAGGACACTATTTGATTTTTATTTTCACCTTGCCAACAAAGACAAATCACTAGGTATAAAGCATTAAAAAAACTCCTACCTGGCCTCGCATACTTGGACGTGATATCCAAGAGGAGAGCCTACGCGGGACTCGGGCCAGCGTTTTTTATAAATTCACGGGAAGATTTGGTAATATTGGCACAGTCACCCAAACTCCCTTATCGCAAGCGGTGTGTGAAGTTGCGGGGGTAGGCCCCATATCAAGCCAACGTTACCCGTCTTTACTGAAGGCCTAGGGAGATCCTCACCACAACATTACCCAAACCATCCTTAGTTTGTATTGAGTGTTCTGTTGTAAAAAGCCTTCCAGAACATTTTCTTTCTGAAAAGCATCAAATTTAATTAAAGGAGATAATCACTTTGCGCTTTGCTTTGAATTGTTTTGTGGCATTAGCTAGACAATCTTCCTTCTTGCTTGCTTATGACGGTTTATCACCACGGTCACAATCTAGGAAAAGGCCCAACAAGTTCCTTCTTCCTCCGAAATCACAACCGCGTGGATGTTCGGCCCACCCCTCCAATCTTCCTCGGGACCATTGTTAGTGGGTTCCCCCTCATTGGTCGTTAATCGTATACATCTTTCCATCAAGCCAAAACAATCCATCCACGTCCGCTTCTCCCTAGTCCATAAGAAATTATCTTGACTTGGAGTCTATTTCCTCGCGGGGATTCCTGAAATTTTCAGGGCTCTCCTTAGATCGGCCCAATACGGTAGCACTCATGGGACTACAGTAACAATCCATTCGAAATCTGATCAAGGGAACCAATAATTCCAACACGTGTCACGATATCCTCGTCGGTCCATCACGGCATATTGTAAGGAACAGTTTTCATCCTCTCTCACGCCTCGAGCCAAGTGAAAAAGGGAGGTTCTTGATGCCTCTTTTTCTCTTTCCACCAAACCATGTTGACTAGTTCTAAAAATGGCCTACACTATTCATACCTGCAGTTTAACCTCAACTATTCCTCAACCTACCTTTGAGAGGTCTTCTGCCTTGACGATAACGAGTGCGTCTGTCGGGGTGTGAACCACGCACAATCGCTATTTATTCATCTATGCCCTCTTGTGTCTCAAGGGAGGTCAGTACCTCCTTCCTGAAGCCAAACCCCCCTTCGGCTAGTCCATTGGCTCCTACTTCTCGTCCTCGCCGGTCAATCTTTCTTCCAATAATTACAGCAACTGTGACATTCGCCCATCCCCTAGTATCGGCACCCTTGGTACCAAAATGCTGGTGGTAGACGGTGGTTTTAGAAGGCACCTTTCAGGTCTTGTTCCCCCCAAACATGTCCAATCTAACCAAACACACCCCATATTTCTTCAATCTTTGTCCCTATTCAAATCAACAAACATAGAGTCCACCAATAACAGGCTCCATCCGTCAACCCCCAAACCTATATTTTCTCAAACCACTTATTAATCTCACAGCCTGCCTTATACGCAAGATACCTCACAACAAATACCTCACCAGGTGTCACCCAAAACACCTGGTTATTCCTGATTACAATCCCACTAACAAAGATCAATACCCCAAGAGTTGACACCTAAAACAACATCTATCACGTGCTCCTATGTAGGACATACCAATGTGCCTACTACCGCAATAAGATGTGGTTCAAATTCCTCTTCAAGAAAAATCTACAGACTTTAGAAGCATTCCCCCCAAAGCGAGCTTTTGCGTCCTTCCTATTCCATTTGAAGAGGGTGGTAATGAACCCATTCACTTCGGGGCTTTTAAGCCTTATCTCCCAATGGGAACTTCCAAAAATCTCAAAAAAAATTTCATAGTCGGAGAACAGACCCTCAAAACATCTGCGAGCATTTTTCCAAACCATGCTTGCTACCTTATCGTCCAGGACAGGAACTCCTGCTCCTTTACCTTTCCATTGTCCTAGCGGGTCCCGCTTTGGTGGGATGGTTAAAAATAACATCCCCCTCAAATTCCTTATTTTCTTTCTCCAATTGGCCTTAGATGTTGTTTTGTTGAAAACTTTTCAAATAAATATTTGTCCCATAAGATCTCAATTACAGATCTTTACAACTTCGCCAATTCGACGGATGAGTCTATTGCAGACTTTGTCGCTCGTTGGAGAGGGATATCAACAAATTGCTTCTCCCTCCTCAAATCCCAAAAATCGAGGTTGTTCACCCGATCTTGGCTAGTCACCTTTCTTCCATGTTAAGGATCCAAACTTTTCCAACCTTCGAAGAAGCCTTTTACGATTGGCACACAAACTTGAACTCCCGCCATTGAACAAGGGAAGCTAAAACTTCGCCAAATCAAACCAGTTTCTCTCGCTTCCCAACCAATTATTCCCTCTCTAAAGATAGGAATCTAAGAATCAAGGGTCCACAAATATGCTATTGTATTAAAAAAATCAAGAACCGATAGTACTCCTAATCAACCACCACGAAGAGACGTCATCATGCTCGAAAAGGGGTTCATCATCTCGATCCTTTGCTCCTTGGGGGAATCATATGACTCTATCTTAGAAAAAAAATGTTGGAAGTTCGCGCAGATTCGAACTTCCACCCATTAGGATAGGGAATTATTGAATGAAGGCAGGGAAACGCCCATTCTGGTATAGAGAGGAGCAAAACGTTTCTGTCATTATCACAGAACCAAAGGTCATGACATCGAACGACTGTCAGACTTTCAAAAATCTTGTCCAAAAAGCATGTAAATAAGGTGAGCTTATTCTAGATAACCAAATGTCCCCCAATCAAGCACTGGGATATTTTTAAACAACCTTCCCCAATTATGCACCAAATCATAATTCTTCGGAAATCTCAAAAACCAAACACCCACACTATCAACTTCCATCTTACCGAGGACTCTTCTTCTGAAACCAATCCATATGCAAAACCCAATGCAACGAATCAGAAACCCCTTCCACTTCACCAATTAACTGGAATTCCTCGAATCTTCAGATAACCCACCTTTTGAATAGTCTACATTGCTAAGCACGGGAGTCATTCTCTCCGATCCTTTGTCCGATTCCCATCCATACCCGAGACAGTGTCTTTTCCTCATCTGTTCATTCATCAGACACCTTTCATGCTCGAGGGCAATCACATTCCTTCGGAGTTTCCTTTTACAGGACACATCTACTTTCTGTTGCTCCATTACGCTACAACTATACCTTGGTGAAACATACCTTATAATCGTGCCGACTTAGAAGGAAGTTGTCTTCGACTTTGACTCTTCCTATTCTCTTTTACTACGTTAGTCCAACCCATGATCACTACACCAAAAGTTGGTCCCTTCGCCAGGAATTCTTCATCCACTACTTCTTCCATCACTAATGCTACTTCACCTATTAAGGAAAAATCAAAGAGTGGAACCAAAACACTCATCTATAAAACTGGTTCCGGAACCTAAACCGAGACAACAAAATCTAACATTACCCACCATCAGTATCTCCAAATTGCTTCCCCCAAAAAGGTTACATCACCTTTTATTGCCCGTTTGATGAAGTTCACCATCCCTGAAAAAGGGAAAAAGCCTTATATTGGCATCAGACTCTTGGTGCTCTTCCACAAAAAAACAAATCCTCTCTAATTGCCTCATAAACGATGGATTTTGCCCGTTGAGAGGCGTCTATTCTACACCACCCATCAAAGCCATAATCTTCTTCCACAAAAACACATCGTCAGCAATACCCGAAAAGTAGACCTTACCTACTAAAAAGACGTCACCTTCTTCATCAGGATTCCAAATCATCTTAGTACCAAAAAACCAAGGCACCCTATCTCCCTCCAATCTACATCTACTTTCGGGAGCTTCGTCCTCTCTTAAACCAACATTATCCTAAATCTCAGTACATTCAACACCAAACAACCCCCTTGACCTCCAAAACCACAAAATTTGTCGCATATCCCTCACCTTCAAAGTCTATTTTGGGGCTCCTCCTCCACCAAAGTCAATAATGTCTCACTGGACTCCATCCTCAAAGGGCCCAAGGATGCTCTTCCAAATGTCCCCCAAACAATAAGAGGATACCTAATAAAAATGTTAACTAACATGACGAAGTTCTTTTACATAGGCAGTCGGTTAATGTATAAAAGAACCATCCTCATCATCTCCATCCTCATCTTCGTCTACAGATTTTTACACCGAAAGCCTTCATCAAATTTACAATCTTCATCTAAACCCTTCCTTAGATTAACCATAAACCCCGAAAGGAGTTGAAACCGCGGTGTAACTTGATTTGATTGTTGCCTACCACGTACTCCGGGTGTAATCGCCTACCCACTAGTATGAGGGATGTAAAGCTCTCCAAGCCGTTATAAGGAACCTTCTGACGGAAAGTGACCCTTTTGCTAGGAGGAGAGGAACAAGTACCTCATGCCACCTTTTAGCCCATCCAAACCTAAACCATCCACTCAGACACCTCTAGTGGTTTACCCGCAGCCTGATCTTCCACCATCCCCTCTCAAATTGACATGATCATATCGCACTAGAACCCCCCCCCCCCCCCCCCCAACATTATATAACCCATCTTCATCTTCTACATCTAGACCACGGGTGTCATTTCTGCAGCCCCTGAAGGCGTTTGTCCTCCTTCCTCATCAGCCCCACGGCACCAAGGTTCTCCATTCGTGCCCCATCGGACTCAAGTTCCCGTATCTATTGAGGAGAGTGTCATGAAGCAACTCACCCAAGATACGGTAAAATGTCTCTTTTTTTTTTGACCTCATCCAATCCTCCCACAAAAATCGCAGGCTCTAATCGATAATCTGCGTCGTATAGCAGTAAATTCTGATGAGCCCCAGCCTTCGAGTTGGTTGTGGATTGAATGGTCCATTCGGACCGCATTTCTTTGGGATTCCGAAATTCTCATCTTTCTTCAGAAGAATTGGAGGTCCCCTCTTAATCACAGGTCCAAATCAAATAAAAAAACCACAAAGACCTTCTCAGACCAGTCGCTCCGAAATCCCTAGTCACACACCCCCCACTGCTGTCGGCATCACGGAAGCCCGGATGGCCTAATCACTGCTATGTGCTCATACGCCCAGCAATGGAGCACAAAGCAACGTCAATCCCTGTCCTCCGACCCGTAGTGTACATCCATAGCTCATAGTAAATCTGAGCTATCAGGGCATCAGTGAAGGCAAAAATCTGTCTGTACTGCAAGATGTCGCACACGCAGTCTAGCAGTAGCAATGGGAATCTCCCACCTCCTGAGTCTGGCAAGGAAAAATAGGATATAGCCATCTGAATCAGGGCTATCCGCCTGCTCCGAGGGCTATCCTGTCTGTACTGTGAGGCTATCCTCACTGCCCCAGATATTATCTCCGAGTCATCTGATCTGTCTCTGTACAATCGCACCAGGGCCCTCTGCTGCTGCTCTCGGGGTGTGATCTCAATCGGGTCCCCCGTAATCGGTAATCGGAGGATCATGTATACATCCTCATGGGTGATAGTCATCTCACCCATCCTAAACCAAAATGTGCACGTGTGGCTGTCCCACCGTCGCACTAATGCCCGCATGAGCTCCACATCCCGTGGCACTTGTCTGTAATATCTAAAACCCCCGAGCCCGGCTAGCTCTAGATGCTGCCAGTCTGCATCGGTCACATCAGGAAGGATCGTCTCCAATAGCTCAGGGATGGCATCCCTCATATGAAGAGCCTCTCGTGCCTGCATCCACGACATCAAAAGCATAATCAGTCTCTCTGTTCCATAAATCACATCTTCCAAAACAATAACATCCAAAACAAGAAGGAAATGCTAAAAATCTTTCAATCGGCGTCGATTTGGTCAAATCGGCGTCGTTCATTCTAGTCGGCGCCGATTACTACCAATTGACGCCGATCCAAACCAATCGACGCCGATTATACCAATCGGCGCTGACTGCAAGGCCAAGCGTAAACCAGACCCTAGCCTCCCATACGCATGGAAAAGCAAACAAAAAAAAAACAAAACTAAGAAAAGTGGGTTTAACAGTGACTACTTACCCCAGGCCGTGTCCTCCTGCGCTTCTGTCCGCTCCCAGAGGCTTCCATTGTGTTCAAACCAAAAATCTATCTCTGTCTGAATCAATCGTCACGTTGCAAATAAATCGTTTACGTTTTCCGTCCGCATATTTATATGCGTCTGGATTGGTCGGCGCCGATTTTTTGGGTCGACGCCGCTTGTTTTGGTCGGCGCCGATTAGTTTGGTCGCCGCCGATTTTCATATCTGTTTGCCGTAGTGTTGATGCTTGGCTTACTTATCTATCTGATCATTGTGATGTGCTGAATTTTGCTTTTTGACGCATCTTTTGGGTATCCTTGTCTTTTTCGAGTTTGTTCCCTTTGCGTGGTGCACTCGCTTTTTGGCCGCTTAGAGTTACGCGGGTCTGTAGGCACTAACGTCGTCTGATTTATCGACCGTCTAGTTCTCCCTACCAATGTGTCTCTCTTTAGATGCTGACTATTTTGCACTTCTCCTTACACTCATGAGTCTGTAGGAACTAACGTCATCTCACGAGGAGACCGGCTAGTTTTCCCTACCAATGTGAGTTCCTTAGGTTGCTGCCCTTGTGTTTATTTTTATGCGTCCTCAATGGTCAGTTCTACTCCAGCTATCCGACTGGGGCATCCTGCATTTTCCATCTACCTCTTTCAAACTTGGGATCGTCTGTTCTATCATCCATCCCATCCCTAGTTTGAGGGGGATCACATCACCACAAATTCTTCTCTTCTTCCATCTCCTTGTTTTTGTCTCATAACCTTGCTTATCGCAAGTTACTTGACAAAAAGGGGCAAAATGTAGACACCTAAAATTGGTTTCTCAATTTAGTGTCCCTCACTTTCGTTTACCTGCTTAGGTAACCTGGGACACGTTCACGTCACCAACTATCCCCTTGGGATATTATCCATTTTGTGATTTAATCACTTACTCTAAATTTAGTTCATCACATCACATCTTACCCATGAGTAATTAAATAATTAAATATTTAATTACGCTTCTTCCCATGCATCTTAATCACTTATCTACCCCAAATTTATTCTACCCATGTATCACATCCATTTTTAATCTTCCCTAAGCGGGATATTTCCCGTGGTCGGGATAAGTCTTGTCTTTTTCGAATCGATCAATTTTGGCCATCTCGGGAGTCTTCTCCGCGATCGGCGCCGACCCATTTGGTCGGCGCCGATTTTATAGGAGCGGCGCCGATTATAAAAGCAGGTCCATAGCTCAGTTCGAAGGACCGAAAAAGAGACGAACGAGCGAAAGAAAGCACTTACGCACGAACAGAGAGCGAGAAAGATTCAGGTTGCAAGAAAGAGAGATCTTTTTAGCATCAATTGTCTCAGCTAGGGCAGATCCTGTCCTAATCAATCCCTGAGAGGAGCACCGTTACTCTGCCCGTATCATATCAACATCATACACCACCATCTATCATCTAGTGACTCTGTTCCAGCGTCTCTCCATCTTCGGCACATCTTGCAGACTACATTCACCTTCCAATCCCTGAATCTCATCGCACAGTCCCTGATTGGTCAGTTTGCCTTCAGTGGACACTGATCTTATCCAGTTGACGCCGATCAGTCCCAGTCGACGCCGATCACATCAGTCGCCGCCGATTATACCCAGTCGACGCCGATTTCACTGCAGACAGGTAAAAGGTCACAGGTAACACAAATCCAGCATTATTTCGCAGTTCCCTGTTTTCTGTACTTTCTGTCTGCTGTTCAGTTTCTGCTTTATTACTGCAATCAGAAAATCTAGTCTTTATTTACATCTTTTATGATGTATGCTTCTTTTCTTTATTGAAAACGTGGACTGACATCCACCAAGGAAGCTCATCGCTTCCCGGACCCGCTCCTCGGGCAGTCCACCCAAATATCTTCTAACGCCATCTTTTTCTGTCAAGCATCGGTGTTTTGCAGGTTACTCGGAGCTATTGTGCAAAGTGCTCGTGTGCACCCGTCTTGTCTACATCAGCTTCCTCATTCGTCTACATCTTCATCAGGTATCGATTTCATTGGAGTTTTTCAGGGTTTTTGTGTTTAGTTTGGTGCATTAACTTGGGCAGGTAACAAGCACGAAATTCTTGATCTACACATAACATGGAGTTTTCCCTAAGTGTGGGACCTTGTAAATTGGGAAAAATCTCTAGAATGTGCATTCACACCAAATTGACCATTTGTCTACAGTAGATTTGAGGGCCGATTTAGGGGTGTTGTGAATTTGCACTAACAGTTTTGGCATGCTTGGTGGGACCTTAGAGGCCTTCATCTTCATTACAACAAAGTTGATGTGTAATTGTTGTAAGTTTCTTGCTTGAAATAGCCTTAATTTACACATCTAGTGACTCTAAAAGGATAGAATCAACTGGTTTCAGCAGTCCAAGCTTGAAGATTCATGAGAAGGATCCAAACAAGGTCAAGGACTAGAGAATAGGGATTGTTTAAATATATGCAATTATCCCCAGAAAGAGGAGAAAGAGGAAGAAGGATTCAAAGGTCTCCATCTCCACCAATCAAAAATTTATCAACTCCTCCACCTGGTAGACCTTTCATACAATCAACAAGGGTTCTCAAGCCAATCAGAATGGCATAACCCAATCCTTATGTCAATTTTACTAACAACATCCCACTTGCTCTCAATGACCAAAAACCAGTTCCAATTACAACATTGAAGAACATCCCATACTTTAGTTTTTGACTATAGTATCACTTAAGTTTGTGACTATAGTCACAAACTTAAATGATATAGTCACAAACTTAAATGATATATCACTTGAGTTTCCAACATTAAAACACATGAAGCAATTGGAATTGTTGGAGTGTGAGCCCATGAGGTTAGATATGCAGAATTGATGGAACTCCTAGAAAATAGAGAGCATGTAGACCAAATAATTGAAAAGGACCAAGCATTGATCAAGAGAAAATTTGATAGGAAAGGTAAGGCTAGAGATTTCCAAGTTGGAGATTTAGTGTTGAAATGGGATGCAGACTGAGTAAAGCTAGGAAGGCATTCAAAATTTGATGCCATTTGGAGAGGCCCCTACATGGTCACTGTTATCCAAATTTCACCCCCCAGAGTTAATTTGATAACATGCATCAGAGTTTTTTAGTTCCAAGCAAGTAGATTGATTCAGGAGAAAATCGTAAAATCGGCTAAGTCCTTGTTCTAGGCCACAGTTGGGACAGTTCGGAAAAATTATGCGCGGAAGGCACGGTTCGGCCGAAAACGCCTCCAGGTGGCCCACGATAGCACTGGGACAAGTGGAACAAGTGTACGCAGAGGGCGCAAACCGGCCGGTTCGGCCGAAAAGGAAAATTTTAGCACAGGGACCAATCGGGTCATCGGGACGCGGAAAGCCGGTTCGGCTGAAGGAGAAGAAAAACGGCTAACTGCTTGGGACATTTTGGGCCTTGAGGACGCGAATCGCCTGGATCGGCCGAAATGGAGAACTTTCGTACTAAGCAGTTGGGACATCTGGGCCGCAATGGACGCGAAGGACGCGAACCGGCCGGTTCGACCGAAACAGGAAACTTAAGCACTGGGACAAGTGGGACAAAGGGACGCGTGGGACGTGGATAGCTGAAGGAGCTGAAAGCTAATCAGATCACGCCACGTGTCACCGGCAGAAAAGGGATGAGGAAGCCCATTTCGGGCGGATCGGAGGATTCTATCCCGCAAAGCAATGGGTCATCCGGGACAAATGGACGTAGTGGACGCGAAAATCCGGCAGGCCCATGGACAAATCACAGCATGACATGTGTCGCCAAGGGAAAAGGGTCCAAAAGGTCAAAGGGGCGAGTTTTCGAGCACTAATCCGAACCAATGAAATAGTGCCACATGTCCAAGTTTAAGGGGCCCACAAGAAAAGCCCGCGAAAAGGTGGAGAGAGGAATTGCTCAGCGAATCAGAACCTGCCACGTGTCATCCAGATGGCAGAGCGCGGGAAAAGATTTTAAAGTCCGTTTTCGCCTGTTTTGTGCCCTAAATCTTCAGATCATCATATCTTTCGATCCAGAGCTCGGATTTGCACGTTCTTTATATCAACGGAAAGCTGTTGAAATTCTCTACATGATTCTAGGATTAATATCGCATTTTGGTGCAGTTTGGAGGGAGAAATTTAAGAAAATGTCTCTGACGTGCATGGTGATAGATAGAAGTAATGCTTCAACAACCAACTTTAATGCTGCAGACAGCTTGCCACTCCTGTTAGACAGCCCCGCCATTTTGCCAGGAGTCCACCGCTTCTACCATAATGAGATGATTTTAAATGCTATCGAAGAAGTGGTTGTGGTAGATTCTCGACTTTCCTCTCTCTTTCCTCTCTCATTTCTTAGATATATATTGTAAGGAGGAGCTCCTTTAAAAAGGTCAGACATTCTTGTTTTGCATCCTCCCTTCTTCCCTCGCTTGCAAGAGAAATTGTGGAGCTTTCAAACCTCCCATATGAGTTGTAATGCTAGTCTTTTTATGCCTCTTGGCCACTACAATGTACTGTATCGTCTCTTGAGCAATAATATATGTGTTGTGATTGACTCTCGACCCTCTCATGTATTCATTGCTGTCATTTTTATCTCTTATTGCAGTTTGGTTACCTGTGCATGGTGTTTGTATTGCATCTATGTGGTCTGTGTTAAATTTACAAAACGAGTGTCTAACATTCCTCGGTGCATCACCTTTGTAGTTTAGGTTTTATTCTACGCATTTTCTTACCCCTGTCTCCTTGGCAAGATTAGATTAGGTTTTAGCGAACCCTCTGCATTTTTGTGTGTGCATCTGAACAGAGGAATAGGAACCAGCCTCCTCTGGCGAATCTTTTCTCATCTTTACAAGTCCCATGCTTGGAGAAAGGATTCCATGTTGTGCAATCACACTGGGATGCCTGAACATCAACCTAGAAGCCTGATTTGCATCCAAGGGTGTTGTGAGTCTACAACAACAGTTTTGGCATGCCCAGTGGGACAAAGAGGTCTCATTTTTATTGCAGCAAAGTTGATATGCATCTGCTGCAGTTTTCTTGCTTATAAGAGCTATTATTTGCATATCTGGCGACTCCAAGGGGAAGAATCAACTGGTTTCAGTAGTGCAGGCCTGAAAACTCATGAGAAGAATCACCACAAGGTCAAGAGTTGGAGAGGAGGAAGCTCTATTTGAATACCTGCAGTTATCTCCAAGAAGAAGGTAAAGAGGAAAAAGGATTCAAAGGTCTCCATCTCCACCAAATAGAACTCTCTCAACTCCTCCACCTGACAGGCCTTTCATTCATTATACAAGGGTTTTAAGACCAATTAGAATGGCTCAGAACAATCCCTACGTCAAATTCACAGGCAGCAGCCCACTTGCTCTCAATGCACAACATCCAGTTCCTATTGCAGCCCATGAAGAACATTCCCTGCTTCACCAGAGAAAATCAAACTACTCCAGGTGATCATGTTAAAGATATTGCTAACCTTTGTGCAATCCATGAAATTAATGAAATGCAAGTGGCTGTCAAGTTACTGACATCTTCCTTCAAGGGTAAAGCATTACAATGGTTTAGGAGCCGTGGAGCTGGTTCTATCACAAACTGGAATCAGCTGTGTATTGCACTTCACGAGCAATTTGGAGAGAAGGGAGACAACTTGTCTCTTCTGGAGCAGCTGACGACTATCAAGAGAGCTCCCAATGAGCAGCTGGCCGATTTCAACTTCAGATTTCAAATGTCTTGGGATAGGATTCCAGTGGCAGTCAGGCCCAACAGTAGAAGGTGCCTTTCTATATTACCCTAAAGCTTTAAATTCTGATATTTCTATGTTAATTCAGTCCATGGGAGGCACAACAATACCTGCTGGCTTATAGCATTGCCATTAGAGCCGAAAACTGTCTTATTCAAGCTGGTAAAACTGGCTCTTAGGCCTCCCATGCCCTTGTATCCAAACTTAGAAAATCCAAGTACTAGTCAAGCACCCACTTTGGATCCTGTTCCCCACTCCTAGAAAGCAGATTTCAAATGAAGCTTCCACTTCATCTCTCGAGTGCTTCAAATGAACTCCAAGAGGTCATGAAACAGTTGCAAAATTTGGGAAATGAGTTGGTTATTATCAAAAGACAACAAGCTCAAAGTGCTAGACCGTATCAGCCTCAAGCACAGTACCAGGCTAGGCCCCCATACCAACAAAATAGGTCACCAAATCAGGCTGAAAATATGAATCAAAATCAAAGCCAAGTAAGACCTCCCGCTAATAGGCCATTTCAGCCCTATAACCCCAATGTTGTATCTGCTTCTAAAGCATTAGTGCCAGTCACAAAATAACATGGCCCAAGAATATGATTGGTGCTTTCCCGTGTAGTCGAGCCACACAACCAATCAATGTGCTTTCAACGGTGCATCTAAAATCAAGCCCTGATGGTGCATAACTACTGCCAGTAGGAATCGCAAGAGTCCAGTCCACGAAGGAGATCAGCAGCAAGAAGCACCTCCAGCAAGGAATCATCTCCGAATGAAACTACGTCTTGTCAATTGGCAAGTAGAAGATTTCTGTGGCATGAATCAGACAGTTTCTCAAGGTGTTGCAGCCAACACAAGGTCAAAGAGGAGGAATCTGGGTGAAGAACAGCCATTAGCCCCAGCCAATCCACAACCTTCCACGGCCCCACAAATGATTGGCAAGCAAAGTCCAGTTTCAAATGCACAAGGGCAGCCAAGAACAGCCCCTAGGCCAACTCAAATGCTAGCTGTTACTGCCCACGTGCAAGGAGTAAATGTGCAAACCAAAGGACATCAGAGAGATCCTTCATCACCATTTAGTATCATTGAACAGATGAAGAAGACTAACGTCAATATATCAATGTGGGAATCCCTATCCATCCCAGGACAAAGAGATCTACTGCAAGCTGCCATGAAGGATTGGACAACTTTGAATCAGCAGGTTTAGATGCAAGACAAAGTGCTTACAAATGATGTCCAGCCTGAAGAAAGTCATGGAGGACAACAAGGTAAAATGTTGAAGCCCCCTCCTTTCTATGTTTCATTGATAATTGGAAATCAGCTAGTGCACAATTGCATGATAGACTCCGGGGCAAGTAGCTCAGTAATTCCTAAACAGATAGCTGATCAGCTAGGGTCTCCAGTACAAAATAACATCTAAAGGGGTAGTACAGCTAGACGGGACAGCAATAGCAACAGTCGGAGTGATTAAAAACTTGAGTCTTACCTTGCATGCATGTCCAAATGTTGTTGTTTTACAAGATGTATCAGTCATAGACCTTCCACCACTCTTCGCCCTTTGTTTGTCAAGGGACTTCACAACCAAGATTGGGGAGTATTTGTCTGCTGATTGGTCACACATGCTATGCAGAACAAGGTATGGAACTAAGGCTACAATTAGGTCTGAACCTATTGCAAACTTCCATATTAGAGCCTTACACTCCAATTCGAATTAATGCCAATTGCTCAGCATTTGATCAAGAAGATCACCCTAGTACTGATGAGGCTGACACCAAGGTTGGAAGTATCCCGGAACTAACTCTCGATGAATGGGCAAACAAGATACATGCTTTTGATCCCTATCAAGAAGTAGAAGAATCTGAGCTGGGATTCTATTGTATACACGAAGAAAATCAACTTGTTCCTAGTATCACCAAGCCAAGCCATAACGATGACAATGAGGTATGACAACTGTTTTTTGACGGATCAAGGAGTAGGCAAGGTGCAGGAGGTGGAGCCATGCTTATTTCACCTCAAGGAATCAAAGTACTATTCAGCTTTTAGATTTCCAATTTGCATGCTCCAATAACACTAGCTGAATATGAAGCCTTGGTGTAAGGGACTGCATTGGGCAATCAAGAGAAAAGGGGATAAAGAATCTTGCAAGTCTTTGGGGACAGTGAATTGATTGTAAATCAGGTCAAGAGGACGGCATGTTGCCAAGAATGAATCTACTCAAGTGCTACAAGAAACATGAAGCCATGTGAGGACCTCATGGAAGATTTTGAAGGTTTTGGACATCGAATCCATTCCCAAGAAAGAAGAATCAAGCTGCTGACCAGGCTTGCCAGCAGTAGGGGCAACCTTTGACATGTGGTGGACAAGCATTCAACAAGGGACAAGGTACAGCCAAACATCCACGTGATTGTGAGGCCTTCAGTGCCGGATAACAATTTCAGTTGGCAAGTGTTTGAGAATGACCAGCAAATCATCAATTTCCTACAAGAAGAAGCTGAATTCTCAGCTAGGAATCAGGACAGACTAGAGCAGCAGTATGGGGATCAAGTAGTGTAGCTACGGACAAACAAGCTTCCCAAGGGTTTAGTAACGTTGGAGTCTATCTTCAACCCTAACGACCAGTTCCGTAAAGAAAAGGCTAACATACATGTCAAGAGGGAAGATTCAAAGCCAATTCCGGTTGGGGAAGGCAAAACACTTCAAATCGGTAAAGTGGCCACTGAGCAGGAGAAATCAGATTTCATACAGCTTTGCCAAGAATTTCCAGATGTCTTTGCTTGGAGCTATGAAGACTTGAGAGGATTCAATCCGAATTTGGTACAACATACCATAGAATTGGATCCAGATGCTAAGCCCATCAGGCAAAAGTAGAGACCTGTTAACCCTCACATTGAGCCTCTAATGAAGAAAGAGCTAAATAAGCTAATAGAGGCAAGCATTATATTCCCGATCAAGCACTCAAGCTGGGTTGCTAACTTGGTTCCGGTCAGGAAGAAGAGCGGAGAAATCAGGTTGTGTGTGGACTTCTGAGACCTCAATAGGGCATCTCTCAAAGATCATTACCCGCTTCCTTCAATGGAACAAATATTGCAAGTAGTATCCAGTTCAGAGAGATTCTCTCTCCTAGATGGCTACTCAAGGTATAATCAGGTGATGGTGAAAGAAGAAGATCAATTCAAGACATCGTTCACAACTAAATGGGGCACATATGCTTACAAGAAGATGCCATTTGGGTTGTCCAACACTGGTGCTACCTTTCAAAGGGCAATGGACATGGCATTCAAAGGCTTGATCAACAAGATAGTGCTGATATATCTAGATGATATCACTGTCTTCTCAAAGAATGCAGCAGACTATCTCTTTCACCTCAGGCAAGTGTTTCAGAGGTGTAGAAAGTTCGGAGTGTCCTTTGAACCCCAAGAAGTGCATCTTTCTTGGCACATGAAGGAAAGCTCCTTGGCCATATTGTCTCGAAAGGAAGGGACTGGACGATTGATCCGGAGACGGGTTGAAGCCATTAAGAGCACTGTCATTGCCAAGTCACAAGAAGGCCCTTCAAAGCTTCTTGGGAAGGATCAATTTTGTCCGCAGGTTTGTTCCAAACTTTGCAGATCTCATAAAGCCAATAACGCTGATGTTAAAGAAGAGCATGGAATTTAAGTGGACATCTAAAGGCAAGGTAGGTTTTGAGGCAATAAAAGAGGCTATATCTCAAGCCCCAACTCTCGTCAATCCAGGACTTCTCCAAGGACTTCGTGTTATATGCCTTCGGTGGTGGAGACACAATTTCTGCAATCCTGGCACAACAAAACAAAGAAGGATTAGAACAACCAGTTGCTTTCTTCAGTCAAGGCTTGGAGGAATACGAAACTAGATACTCTTTCATTGAAAAGCATGTACTTGCAGTGATCAGGAGTTTAAAGAAATTCAAGCACCTAGTCTCAAACAACAAGATCCAATTATTGGTCTCTCATGCGGGAGTCAAGGACTTCCTTCTAAACAAGGATCTGAATGAGAAGCATGTAGGGTGGATAACTCGTGTCATGGAATATGACATCGAGATCAAGATCACCAAACTAGTACGTGGAAAGGGACTATGTGAACAACTAGCCTTGAGTCAACAGGTTGAAGCAGGTGATGAAAAAGAGACTTTCTTGGTACTATAGGATGGCCAAGAACATGAAAATGATGATGTGCCTACTCCTTGTTGGACTCAGAATATGATACACTTCCTACAGACAGGACTATGCCCTCCGGAAATGAGCAAAGCAAAGAGGAGATACTTCAGATTACAAGCCATTCCATATGTGCTTGTTGATGGTGTTTTGTTTAAGAAAGACATCAATGGGGTTCTATTGAGGTGCATTGGGACTGGTCAAATTGAGAGGGTGTTACGAGATTTTCACGATGGAGATTCTGGAGGACATTTTGCCCCACGAGTAACAGCTCTCAAGATAATAAAGGTAGGGTATTATTGGCCCACGGTGTTCAATGACTGCTATACATGGATAAGAAAGTGTAGGAAATGTGCACTCTTCACAGGGTAAAGAAAGACTAGCAGCGCTTCCATTGCACCCAATCTTGGTTGACCAACCCATTTCTGCAATGGGGATTGGACTTTATCGGGGTCATCAACCCAAACTCAAGCCAAGGCCACAAGTGGATTCTCACGGCAACGGACTACTTCACCAAGTGGACTAAAGCAGTAGCGCTCAAAGAGGCAAACGAGTCTAATATACTAGAATTTTATGAAGGAATAGTGACCAGGTTCGGTGTGCCAGCCACTATCATATCAGACAATGCATTGGCATTCGTAGGTTCTAAGATTACAGAATGGACTGTCAAAAATGGAATCTACTTGAGCACCTCTTCCAATTATTACCCACAGGGTAATGGACAGGCAGAGTCCACGAACAAAAATTTGCTAAGAATCATTAGGAGAACTCTTGATGAGAATCAGAGGTCTTTGCATACCAAGCTGAAATCAACCTTATGGGCTAATAGGATCACTCCCAAAGAGATCCACAGGTAACTCTCCATTACAGGCTTGGGTCTATGGAAGAGAGGAAATCTTGCCCATGTCATTAGAACTGCCTGCATTGGAGTTCATGAAGCAGTTGGAGTTGGCTGAGTTCGAACCAATGGAGGCCAGGTATGCAGAGTTGATGGAATTGGAAGAAATTAGAGAACGTGCAGTTCAAACAATTGAGAAAGATCAGGCCTTAGTGAAAAGATGGTTTTGATAAGAAAGCAAGAGCAAGAACCTTCCAGGAAGGGGACCTAGTTCTGAAATGGGATGCAGATCGGGCAAAACCAGGAAGGCATTCCAAGTTTGATGCCATTTGGAGTGGCCCCTACATGGTCATGGAAGTGCAAGAGCAGCAATGCTTTCCAATTGGCCTACATTGGACGGAGAAGAACTGTAGATTCCAGTAAATGGAATCTATCTCAAACATTGCTACTGAAAAGAAAGAGGTTCACCCTTGTAAATATTAGCCTAGATGTCAATTCCTCTAAGTGCGTATGCACATTGTCTTGTTGTAGTTAGGTTTCAATTTCCCTAAGTGCTTTGGCACAGGTTTTGTTACTCTTGGGTTGGTTTTCTACAGTTCAGCGTGCTCTCAGAGAAGGAGTTACGGGTATCAGGCTCGAGATCAGATATCAGGTTGGTTTCAGGTTATTGCCTATGACTCCATGCCCAATGGATTGCTAAAAGGCCACTGATCTTCTACCTAGCAGGCAGGTGACCCTCGAAAATTCGCCAAATTGTTATCCAAATTTCACCCCCCAGAGTTAATTTGATAACATGCATCAGATTTTTTTTTTTTAGTTCCAAGAAAGTAGATTGATTTAGGAGAAAATTGTGAAAATCGGCTAAGTCCTTGTTCTAGGAACAGTTGGGACATTCGGGACACCAAGGCGCGGTTCGGCCGAAACGCCTCCAGGCGGCCCGCGAAGCACTGGGACAAGTGGAACAAATGTACGCGGAGGGCACGAACCGGCCGGTTCGGCCGAAAAGGAAAAATTTTAGCACAGGGACAATCGGGTCGTCCAGGACGCGAGGGACGCGGAAAGCCGGTTCGGCCGAAGGGAGAAGAAAAATGGCTAACTGCTCGGGACATTTGGGCCTTGAGGACGCGAACCGGCCGGATCGGCCGAAATGGAGAACTTTCATACTAAGCAGTTGGGACATCTGGGCCGCGAGGACGCGAAGGACGTGAACCGGCCGGTTCGAGCCGAAACAGGAAACTTAAGCACTGGGACAAGTGGGACAAAGGGACGCGCGGGGACGTGGATAGTCTGAAGGAGCCGAAAGCCAATCAGATCACGCCATGTGTCACTGGTAGAAAAGGGACGAGGAAGCCCATCTACGGGCGGATCGGAGGATTCTGTCCCGCGAAGCACTAGGTCATCTAGGGACAAAAAGACGCGGTGGACGTGAAAGATCCGGCAGGGGCCGTGGACAAATCACACCATGACACGTGTCACCAAGGGAGAAAGGGTCCAAAAGGTCAAAGGGGCGAGTTTTCGAAGCACTGAGCCCGAACCAATGAAATAGTGCCACATGGCCAAGTTTAAGGGGCCCACAAGGAAATTTCAAAGGAAAGCCACGTAGAAAGGTGGAGAGAGGGAATTGCTCAGCGAATCAGGACCTGCCACGTGTCGTCCAGATGGCAGAGCGCGGGAAAAGATTTTAAAGTCCGTTTTCGCCTGTTTTGTGCCCTAAATCTTCAGATCATCATATATTTCGATCCAGAGCTCGGATTTGCACGTTCTTTATATCAACAGAAAGATGTTGAAATTATCTACATGATTCTGGGATCAATCTCACATTTTGGTGCAGTTTGGAGGGAGAAAATTAAGAAAACGTCTCTAACGCGTGGTGATAGACAGAAGTAATGCTTCAACAACCAACTTTAATGCAGCAGACAGCTCGCCGCTCCTGTTAGACAGCCCGCTGTTTTTCCAGGAGCCACCGCTTCTACCATAATGAGATGATTTTAAATACTATCCAAGAAGTGGTTGTGGTAGATTCTCAACTTTCCTCTCTCTTTCCTCTCTCATTTCTTAGATATATATTGTAAGGAGGAGCTCCTTTAAAAAGGTTGGACATTCTTGTTTTGCATCCTTCCTTCTTCCCCTCGCTTGCAAGAGAAATTGTGGAGCTTTCAAACCTCCCATATGAGTTGTAATGCCAGTCTTTTTTTGCCTCTTGGCCACTGCAATGTATTGTATTGACTCTTGAGCAATAATATATGTGTTGTGATTGACTCTCGACCCTCTCATGTATTCATTGCTGTCATTTTTATCTCTTATTGCAGTTTGGTTACCTGTGCATAGGTGGTTTGTATTGCATCTATGTGGTCTGTGTTAAATTTGCAAAACGAGTGTCTAACATTCCTCGGTGCATCACCTTTGTAGTTTAGGTTTTATTCTACGCATTTTCTTACCCCTGTCTCCTTGGCAAGATTAGATTAGGTTTTAGCAAACCTTCTACATTTTTTGTGTGTGCATCTGAACAGAGGAATAGGAACCCAGCCTCCTCTGGAGAATATTTTCTCATCTTTACAAGTCCCATGCTTGGAGAAAGGATTCCATGTTGTGCAATCACACTGGATGCCTGAACATCAACCTAGAAGCCTGATTTGCATCCAGGGGTGCTGTGAGTCTGCAACAACAGTAGGGTCATTAGATAAAACCTCAATAGATTGAAGAACCTCCATGAGAGATTGATGATGGGATTCCAAGGTTTGGATGAGGTCATATAAGAACATTTTGAGGGGGGATTGGTGTAGTTGTTTGAGCATGGTGCGATGTGCAACCCCATTGGAAATAGGATATGTGGGGCCATAGATAGTGATTTTAGGCATGGGTGCAGATGGTATGTTGGGTATGGAATTAGTTGGTGGGTCAGTTTCCTTTTCTTTGCCCTTATCCTTCTGTGCATGGGTAGTGATGTGTATCATGTTGATATGAGGGGAGTTAGCAAATGGAGAAGGTGTAGGGTGAGTGGTATAATGACACGATGGGAAAAAACCTACCAGAGAAGAAAAACCCTGTGAGGTGAGTTGGGCGCAACGAAATTTCGGTGGTGGTGTGGCAAGTTCTCTAATGCAAACCATGTTAATTTAAAATCTTGGCAGTGGTTCGAGGAGTTGTGGGGGTGGAGGTTATGGTTGTTGAGTGGGAAGTGGGGGAATAGGTGTTGGTGAAGCAGGGTCCTCGTCGAGAAGGCCATCATTGTCAAAGTTGGCTTCTGGAGGACACAACTGGATAAAGACAGTTTTCAAGGCCTTACAAATCTCCACATCATACCCTGGCACATGATGGTAAGTGAAAATTTTAGTATCATCAAACCCTTTTGGCTTAGGTTTGAGAGGATCATAAGGTCTGAGTGGCGGTAATGTGATAACAGAAGTCTCAAGGAGGTTGGTTAAAATTTTGGCATAAGACCCTACTAGTGGATCACAATGGGAAGTGAACATGGGTTTGGGTGTAGGTGTAGTTGATTGTTGAGGAATGGTCCTTGTAGGAGGGGGAGTAGGTTGAGTCATGATTTTGGGTGTTGGCATGGTCTTGGGCATTGGTCGTGTCTGTTTGGGTAGGGGTATGGTGGATGAACTGGCATGAGGGTATGTGGTTGTTTTGATTACCTTGTTTTGGGGTAGCAGAGTTTTTTCTTTGGGTTGTACCTTTGTGGGTAAAGGTGATATGGGTGTATGAGGTATAGAAGGAAAGACAGATGGGGGGAGAGGACGAGTTACCCACGGGGATAACAGAGGTGCTATGAAGGTAGAGGATTCGGGTCGTGCAGGAGGTGTAGGGGACAGAGATTGAAGTGTAGTGTGTAGTGAAGGAATTGCTAAAGATATTAGAGGTATGGGTGGTAAAGATGCTATGGGTGTGGGTGTAAGTCATGTTAGGAACTTGGGTACATTAGAGGTTTGCGAGGAAGGAATGGGTTGTTGTGTTTTTGGTTTATTGATGGGTGGAGGTTTCTTGGCCATGTTGGGAAGTTGACGTCCTAAGACAGGTGGGAAAGGTGCAGGTGTAATTGGCACAGCCGGGGTATGAGGTCGATGGGTTTGGGTCTTCTGCTTGGGTGTTAGAGTAGATGTGTTGTTGACTTTGGAGGATGTAGAACAATCCATTTTGATAGGTGGATGAGTAAGGCTGGCGGTTGGGGTGACCCCTAAAGTGGAAATAGGTTTAGTTAAGGAAGATGCCATAGGTGTGGGTTTGGGTTTAGATAGAGGTTGGGTTATGGGTAAGGTTTTTGTTTAAGCTATGATAGGTGTCATGGAAGGAGGTTTGATAGAGGTCGTTATGTTTAGTTTGATTGGTCGAAATATTTTTGGGTAGATAGTGGAGGTATCAGCAAGTGACCTCTACATCTGCATTGAGACAGGAAGTAAAAGGCACCCCCATAATAAAGCCCTATCTACATAATCTAAGTGATCGACCAAATGTGAGAATGGAATGTCTATGGGTGGAGTTGATGAGGACTTAATGGCAATTCCTGTAAATGTGTCTTAGAGATGGGGAATTGGCTAGCTTCAGCTTCCGTGGGTAAGAGAGTGGAAAGTAGATCTGTAGGATGTTGGGTAGTTGATGGAGAATGCTCACCAAGAGGAAAATGTATATCAATTGGGTCTGTGATGGGTGGAGGAGATGATGGGTGCTCCTCTATAGGTGGAGGAATGGATAGGTGCTCCTCTGTGGGTGGAGGAGGTAATGGGTGTTCCTCTATGGATAGGATTTCTCTAAGTGGAGAAGCCAAAGGTGAAATGGTCTCGATGTTAGCGGAAGACTCCTCCGTAGGTGATAAAGGATATGAAGGTGTTCCTCTGTGGGTGGAGGAATAGGTGCAGTGGGTTATAATGCGGAAGGAGGATTTCGGGCTAGAATCTCCTCTATGGAAGGAATATGGGGTAATTTTGAGGTGACAGGTACGTCATTAAAGATAATGTGAAACTCACGAGTATGACCATCATGAGTTGAGGTCTCACCAATTTGATTGGACGAAGGGGCATGATTAGGAAACAATTTCTTGAATATGTGTAGGTTTTGGTTGGCAGGCACATTGGGATTATCCACAACTAACTCACCTTTCTCGAGCATTTCTCAGACAATGTTTTTGAAAATGATGCAATTACCATCACTATGACCCTTTACTCGATGATAGTTACAGAAGTCATGTTCTTTATACCATGCGGGCATGGGGTGAGCAGGGTTAAAACCAGTGTGTGGTTTTATAGGTGGAAGGGTGATGACTCTGGATTTGATAATATTTTCTAAGATAGAGGAGTAAGGTTCCCCAATTGGGGTGTATTTCTGTTATTCTCGTCTGAATTGAAAAGTCTGAATGGGTGAGAGATTAGATGAGGGGGTAGCCTGATTTGATGGATGAGTTGAACCGGCCTTGAGTACCACTGCGTTAGCGGTGCCCTTAGCTTTTGAATAATTGTTTTATGGTTTGGAAGAAGAAGAGGTATCATTTGACTTGAATGTCGAATTCTTATTGTGTAATTGGATTTTCTTCTCTTCGATGGCCTGAATCTCTAACTTTCATGCCATAGTGAATGCTTCATCGAATGTTCAAAAGTTTTGGAACTGTAAGGTCGGTGAGATATGTCTAGCACAATCCCATGTGAAAATCTTGATGAGCTCTATTTATGGTAGTTGGAAGGTGAGTTGATTTATCAAGCTACGCCAGCGAGTGAAAAAATCTGCGATAGATTCATCCTCATACTAACGCGTGGAGTATAGGTCAGTCATGGTAACCTTCTTAACGATATTGATAGAGAAATGATCCAAGAAGGTTTGGGCTACCTGATTGAATGAGAATATAGAGTGTCTAGGTAACCCACTATACCAATCTAATGCAGCTCCGGTCAGAGACATGGAAAAGCTTTGCAATAGCAAAGCGTCATTATGAGCGATCAAATAACACCCATGTTTGAACAACCACAAATGTTGCTGTGGGTCTTCTTTGCTATTGAAATGATTGAATTTAGGCATTTCCCAATGCACAAGGTATGGGTAGATAGGAATAGATGGGTGGATGGGCTCGTTGCAAATCTCGTCATAGGTGAGAGTGTTGCAAAAGCTAGAAACCAATGCCTCCAATGTCTACATCTTGTCCAACATTAATTTGATCAGGTCGTTGGTAGGTTACGATGATTGGGTGCCTCCTGTAGTGTGAGAGGGTTGGTTTTGGGCATATAATGGGGGTGGCACTCTAGTGTATGGTGCTGCCATGTAGGTTGATTGAGAAGAAGGTAGTGAAACAAGGGGTACATACCCAGAGTGAATAAAAGATGAAACAGAAGGCTGCTGATAGTATGTATGTGGAGGTGGAAGGGTCATGGTGACCCTAGTGGAAATGGGGGATAATAATTATGGAATGGAAAGTACCACATTCTGAAAATGGGTAGGGGTCACCGACACAGGAGATGGTAGTGTAGTTATGGGTATGTGTGAGACATTAGGGGTGGATGAGGTCACATTTTGGATAGTTGTTGAAGGTATGGTGGATGTGGCGAGTGTTACGGAGGTGGCAGACATTATAGTCATAGAGGGTATAGGACCTAGCTAGAAAATGACTAGGGCTAAAGTAGATGTGGGTGGCACGGAGCCAAATGGGGTTGATGTAGAAGTGGGAGTGAGATTCGGGGGGATAGATATGGGCATGTTGTATATCAACTGACCTAAGACATCTCGAGTGGAAAAATAGGAAAGGTAAAACTGAAAAGCAGAAGGGTTTTGGTCAAGGATTCATGCAAACTCCTCATCTCCTGTAGTGATAGTTATAGTTTGGATGGGATCCATGGCTAGTGATAAAATGGAAGGTGGTGAAGGACTAGGTGGGAGTGTGCTTGCTTGTTTTCAGGTCAGCACCATGTGAACCAGTACTAATTAGGTAGGGTTGCTTCTTTGTAAATGACATAGAAAAACAACATGAACAGGTGAATTTGGTGATAAAAAGTGTATGAGGTACCAAAAGTTAGTGGGAAAGTGAAACAGGCTAACTGATGCTGCTGGTTAGGGAAAACCAATGCCAGTTATGGGTAACCACTGCTAGTCACTATAGAAAATGGACAGTGAGTGAAAAACAAGGTATAAGGTCAAATCTGAAAGGTATGCCAAATCTGATGAGGTTTACAACATCAATGGGAATGATAGCAATGATAGGGACTGTAAAAAGTGGAATAAGATGCATAAATAGCAGGGATGAAGATGGATAAATGTTCCTTTGAGTAGGTTAATAAAAGGACCTAGAACCGACGTTGGTAAGAGGGTAACCAATGATGGTCATTGGACCGACACCAGTCACTGTGAAATTGAAACAGTGATGAAAGAATAGTGGTTGTGAATTAAAATCTGATGTGGAATCAGACCTAGAATTCTGAGAATGATGAGAATATGGTCCAGGCACACTCAAGTGAAGCTGAGATACACCAGTTGTGATGAGGAGTGTGTAATGATGAACAATAAAAATGAAGAATGTGATCTTTCACCTCAAAATGCAACCCACACAGAAAAACTAAGAAAAATGTGATCATAGGAGTGCCTTTTCTATTATATTTGTTTATCTTATACTATTTAAGGACTGACACATGAACTGTGAAATATAGTTTTTTCGTGAGGATGGCTTTCTACGAAGAAGGAGATCTAAAAGGTGAGGTTTCAAGTATGTTATGGTGGGGGCGGGCCTCACTCTGAAGTATGAATTGATAGAGCAACGAGCTAGGTGCCCACTGTGCTGTGATCTTGTGATTACCTACAGCTTCTTCTAGCTAAGATGTTGTTTAAGAATGTGTGTATTTTCAATTTGTGTGAGGTTTGGCAAGACTCAGAGAGAGAGAGAAAGATAAAGAAAGTGCTTTCTATGGTTTGTTTGTCAACCATCAGCTGGTCATGACTTCTAGCATATAGGTTACCTGTAATTAATGTGAGCTAATGCAATAAATCTGAATGCAATGCACTTATTTTAAAGCCCAAATTGAAGTGTGAAGTTGGATGACAAAAAAGATGAAGAGGAAGAGGGATGCTCTTTCACTACAATATAGAAAACATGAAGAAATGGTTCTTTTTAATTACACCAAAATAAAGGTTTCTTTTAGAGAAAATAGAAAGAAAAGGTAGGTTACCAAGGAAGAAAATTAATGTGTATGCTTTTCAGAAGGGAAAAAATTACACAACTTTTCCTAGGAATGAATAAAACGCAAGGAACCTCAGATGGATCCCACCGAGCATGCCAAAATGTTTCACCTGATTCTTAGACGTTTCTTTGAAGTATTGATGAAACAGATAGGGTAATGGGCATAGGAGGAATACCTGTTCAAATGTTGGTTGATGGGTTGTTGCACGTGTATGACTTCTGAATCCACAGCTGATTGTGAGAGCTTCCTTTTGGTTAGGAGGAACTACCTGTAATGAAAAACAAGACAACCAAAAAGAATTAAACAATGTGTAGTGAACTGCCTAGCGTGTGTTAGATCCGGGAAGTGTGATACTTCCTAGACGACTGTCAATCCACTATTTAAGACAATTTAATGTGGGAAATAAAGTAAATCCTATCATAGTTTGAAATGATTTAGGTATCTCACTTAAAACACAATAAGAAATATCTAATCTAATAGGCTAGGTTAAAATAAGATCCAAAGGTCAAGTAACTAGTTCTGGGTCTCTGCAGGTCTGACAGAAGTCTCAGGAAAATCACAGGCGCATGCAGGTGATGTAGAATTAGGTGGATAGGTCATTGTTATGGGTTGTATGGGAAAATACAGAAACCGATGCCAATTAAGGGTGATCGACGGTGGTTGGGTGTAACTAGCACTGGTTAGTGTGGAAAACTGGGAATGCCACAGAATGAGTTTTGGGTCTCCTTTGTGATTGTACAAAGGATTTTGGTTGGTCAGAATGAGTTATTTGGTAGCTTAGGTGGGATTTAACAAGGTTTTAATGGGTATGTGGAGGGGGAGTGTTGAAGGAGATCAATGGGTGGCTAGGTAAACAATAGGTGATAATATAATAACGAAATGAAATGAACCAGAGAAGTATAATGTTTTACTTACTTGGATTCTGATCCTGGAAGCCTGTGAATGAGGGATGGAGGTGCTGGTAAGAGGTTAAAGGCTGCAGGTGATCACCAATCATAGGAGAGCTTCTGCATGGGTTGTATGGGCATTCCTTTTGCTTAGTAAGATTAGATCATTACTGGGGTGAGTGCTGGATGGGTGTGCAGAAGAAAATGCTTGATCTCCTTCCTTGCATGTGTGTTCTCACTGAAATTTTCTCTCAGAAGATGTGACATCTCTCTGGAATGTGCTAATGTTTGCCAACTTTTTCCAATCTTTTCCAACCTTGAAAATAAGGTTGTTTTGGGGGTTAAAAGGGTAACCGATGGTGGTTCCGTCCTAATCGGCGACGGTTAGGGGTAACCGGCGTTGGTCAAGGCAAGATTTCCTAGGTTTACTAAACTAAGGAGATCCTCTCAATTTTCTCAAATCTCATGTCATCAACCCATAGATTAAACTAGAAGCTTCTTGTAAGCATGTGGGAATGTGGTTAGAGAGAATGTAGGCATTGATTTTTAGGGTTTTAGTAAGTCTTAGTTAGCTATGACAACTTACTAAGAATAGGTCTTAGGGTGAGTCTTCCTAATGAGGTGTCTAAGGGAGGTGTATATGTGGATATTATCTAAATTAATATATTTAAATAATAAATATGGTGAGAATAATTAATTAATTAAATTAATATTAGTGAGGTGAAGGGGGCTATGACTAGGTTAATGTGATTAAAGGTGTTTATTTGTCGAGGGACCAAAGGGGAGTGTGACCTAATTTTAGTGTCTACACCACCCTCAAAAGTTAATATAAATATTATACATATATTTTTGTGCTAATTTTATATTTAAATAAATGGTGCCTCCCATCACAACAGAGGAAGGAATTTGTCCCACACACTATTTTCAAAACACCATATTTTTCTTACAAAAAAATATTTTTCTAACACGTATGATTAATTCAATACACGAGCCTCCTTTATTTAGCATCTCTACCTATCCTCATGAGGTTCAATCTCATATTACTACCCAGGTGAGACATTTGGGTTCCTAGCTTCCTTTGATTTATAGGCCTACCCTTCCATATGAGGTCCATCCTAATAACAACACTCATATAACATATGTGAGATCCAAACATTTTTTGTTAAATGGACATACCCATACCCTACAAACATTGTCATAGGGTAGATCTTGTGTTTCCATTTCCCTTAATACAAATATTCCAAAAATATGAAAAGCATTCAAATAATTAAATAAACACAAAAACATCTAAATATTTTTAAAAATACAAAATAAAAACCTACATATGACTTGATTTGTTAGCTTATTACTTTGAGTATGTTGTTTTCAAACAATTTGACAAAAAATAATATTTTAATATACTTTTTACACACTTGCATTCATGAGGTATCTTAAGACTCATGCAAGATATGCATGGGATTATACACAATAACATGTGCCATCCTATACCATTCCCAGTTAACCCTAATCTTTTAAGGGCATATCCCACACTACTCAAGTGCTTTTGATTCTCAATTATTTATATGGTGTATATGTTATTTTTCAGACTAGTGTGGCTAACACATGTGTCTCGTGTAGTGTTATCTTATCTTGTTATATGTTCCTCTAGGATATTATTTATTATTATATTCACTTGCACGATTTCTTGTATACTTATTTCCATTAATATGGCCTATGGCGTTTATTATTCATGTCTTTTGAAACTTATGTGTTCCTTATTTAGAGCTACATTCCTTTGATGTTCCTAACATAAGTGATATTACTTGTGTTTTTGTACTCTATATTACTTTTATGATTGCTTTTATGTATGTGGCATATAGCCTTTACTTTGTGTCTAGTGAGACTTTTGTGTTCATTGTTTGTGGATCTATGTCTTTGATGTGAATAACATATACATTTATTTTTTATTTGTATGCTAGATTACTTATATGATTATTTACATGTACACTTTATTACACATACACACACTCACAATGATTTATTTTATGCTAGTTGTGGGTTAATTATTGCTATATTTGTGTGCCATGAAACAATCCTTGTGAGAATAATATCTAAATAGTGGCCACCTAAATTATTCCTCTATGTGATCCAATGTAGATTATTAGATATATCTAAAATAGGTACACATATTTTATTTTGATCTTAGTGTTCTATTTACAAACTTCACTTGCCTCAAAAGAGGGGAAATTCAATGAAATTTATTACATAGATATTTAGAAACAAATAGAATGCATACTTTACATATATAATGAAATAGGGTACATATCCTCATAAATAGATTAAAACATAAAATATGATTTTTTTTTTTACACGGGTACATAACCATCCACCATGGAAGAAACCAACATATGCTATGGTCCAAGATGGATGTTTCCACCACAAGGGAATATTTCTATCAACTTAAAAAAACCTCATATTTTCATAGACATTTATAGGTTTCTGATATAGGTTTGGTGATAGAATATAGAATTCAAAATAGGTTTCACTATATTTTGGTACATAATGTGCATGGTTTGAGTACTTCATTCCTTTTGCAACACTACATGACTCAAACACCATTTCTATATAGGATATGGGGGCACGATAATTATCCTCCTAATTCTATATTCAATAATTCATATATGAGACTTAGCAGTTACATCACATAATGGGGGCATGAGCTAATCATTCCCTTTCAACTTTGTGTTATTTAAAATGAGCTTAGATCAGTCTACAATAATGTGGTCTTTGGAATTGAATATATCACGATTACAAAAAAACTTATGGTACCCTTCATCTCACTTTTTTTTTAAAGATATAAGGGTGAATAGAAAACTTTGTAGTGGTATTCCTTCTTTTAGGATTCGTTGAGACATACGTCATATGGTACATCTCTTATTGGTGTTTGGTAAAGAGACACTCAAATCCTATTGGAATTTTAAATATCCTTCAATAAAATTGGGTACTAATTAACCCCAATACTTTATTATCTTTGTAAAAATACAAATCATCAAGTGCAGCGAATATGGGAGCTTATCCCTCGATAAAGAAAACAAGTGTATTCCTTTAATAATTTTTCCTTTTTACTTTACTATTTACAGATGCAACTTTCAAAGTTACAAATATAATATTCAAATCTAAGTTATAGTTCAATCTATTGGTCATTGACTACACCCGATATTATAGGCTTATTCATGGAACATGTTAACACCAAATCAAAATCATCAATTCCAAGTGAAGAAAAAGTGTGTATACAGTCAAGTATATTTTCCTTTAAGTGTGTAATATTTATTTCATACTTAAAGGGGGGAAATGTAGAAACCTCATTTTTTCAATTTAGCATTTGGAAATGACAAGTTTGGATTTGTCTTTACATTATGACTTGTGCATGTCCTAAACCCAAGTGACTTACTACTCTCTTTCCCACACAACTTTATTTATTCTACAAAATGTTTTATCATTCACACACTCAGTTGTATTTATCCAAAGTAGTATACTACTCCCAAAAATCTCACCTAAAATATTGCACAGTGCTCATGAAAGTACATATCCAAAACTATATATATTGTGACCAAGACATATTATGGTCTCGGCCTACCCATAAATTCCAATCTCTATCTTCTGATGTTTTTTTTTTGGTAATTTGATATATATATATATATATATATATATATTTATGGGTCATTTCTTACATGTATTTTGGACTTAATGTGACATCCAACCTATGAAATCCTATATAAGTAAAGTCTAATTCCCTTAATAACTCATCTAGTATCCTAAAGACTACATGTTGCAAAATACATTCCTAAAGCACAAAAGGCTCTCCTAAATCTTCCTAAAGTAGAAGCACATATTTCAGAGCATAAAATGCTTAGGTATAAAGCAATCAACCTAGGTTTAAGTGTATATCTTTAGCATCTACAAGCCTAAAAAGGTCCTAGAAATAAGTCATAGAAAGAGATAGTCAATCCAAAGTGTTTCCAATTTTTCTGAGGTTCAAAGGGAATCAATCTAACACCTACAAGCACAACACACTATATCACAATTGTGAAGGTTACATTCTAATTTTTCTATAATTACACATAACTATATATGTGTCAATATACATTAGGTAAAGAAAGGGGTTGGCTTAGAATCACATACATGTTTTTGAATTCAATAGGATAAATACATTTTTTTTGAACTTAGAGGGGATGTAGTGTAGTGTTTGGATTATATCAAACAAGGTTTATCACTAGGGTTAATATAATTGCACCACAAAATGCATAATTTTTGTTTATCTAATTGTGTTCATGAAGTTCTAATGTAAATATATAGGGTTTTCATCCATTACCAGTCACTACATGAGGTACCACACATTTAAGAAACCTAAAATCAGAAAATGAAGTACATTTATAGGCCATCAATGACCATAAAAAGTTATAGTGTTATAATATCTTTGTACAAAACCATCCAGCTCAGGATTAGACCATACTGTGCTCTAGGACATGTGGATTTGTACTAGTTTAGGTTACAATCACATTTCCAAAGACAAATAACTTTCAAATATTTACTAGTTTTCACACCCAAATCATATATGTATGTCTCTATTTAGCTAAGCAAACTCCCCTCTTGTGTTTTAAGAAATTGTTTCTATCTTACAATTTTCTTTGGGAGCTATATTTTTTTAAACATTAATGATTATTAATTAATTTAGAATATAAAACTTATACAAACCTTATGCCTTTAACTAAATAATAATATAAGATAATACTAAAATATTATTTATTTATTTAGGGTGTAAACAAGTGGATTTATAAATCCATGCTCATTTCATCACCATTGTTTAACTCAATGTTAAACAAATTCAATTACAATTATATGAATTTAAATTATAAATGATAATCATACAAATCCTTTAACATGTGAAGTTTTCCCCATGGTGTGGTGTAAACTTTTATGTGATGAAAGACTTATCCATCAACCAAGTCCCTTATCAAATCCAATGCCTTAGAATTAACATTTCTCCATATTTGTAACTTTGTATTTGTTGTCTGTTCAATTGGTTATGTATCTCCATCCCAAATGTCAAACCACATATCATTGAAGATGAGAGTATTCTCAATTTTCCGTTACCATTCTGACTAGGTTTCCTTCTCAAGTAGTGTTATACATATATTGATATGATTGAATGCATTTTTTCGTCAATGGGAGAACATCGGTTCCTTAGAACTCTAATAGATTTCCATTTCTGCATACCTCTAGATTTATATACCAATTAATAAATATGTTTTATCTTCCTAAATACCCATTGGTATTTGGAAGAAGCCAGTCCTTTCATTATACCCATCGGTACATGAAAGAGGATTTAAAGTAAACAAGAGCATAATGATACATTATACTCAGGAAATATGTAAAAAGGTTTTTTCCCTATCAATGAAACTACTTCAAAAGAAATATTTATATGATGGCATAAAATCCTTATATACATGAAATTTCTTACTATAAGGATTTACACCTAACAATAGAGACAAATGGGTAACATAGGGAAATGGGAAAATTATTATTTGTGTCCTTATTTTCTCTAGAAATTTATAACATGAAAGCCCAAGATGTTTCTAATGTAATTATGTTATTCATCAGATGCATTGATTCAAGCATGGCGATTTTACTCATAAGAGTGAACTAGAGGCACCACATGTATACTAAACACTGTGACTTGTTTTAGGTTTGAAAAAAAATTATTTTTAATTTTAATTATACCAAAATAACTTATTTTTCAATATTTTAAATAATTCATAGTATAAATTCTTTAGAATGAAAAGATTTCTAATATTTTTTGTTTTTTCTGAAAATAATTTTCCTCTAATTTTTAAAACATAATAATATCTATTTTTTTCAAAGTTTGGAAAAAAATTAAACTTATCATTTTATTTGTTGATCCCAAAACAAACACTACAAGCTTCACCAAATTTGAAAATGTATTTTTTTATGACAAAGACGACACCAAGAGCCTTAGGGGATCAAAACTATTACATTCGTTTAACATGCATTATTTGATGACCTCTCTATAAGTTTGAACTATTACTATACTCTTGAGTTTCACATCCCAGAACATGCCAAATCGTGAGTGTTCTAGACCGGAATAGTGATCTCTTCACATTTGGGATTTTATGTTATTTTGGTATGTTCATTTTAGATCAAATAAATTATTATCTTGGAAACCAAAAATTCATAAAGGAAACATTATGTAGAGGAGCTAGTAGATTCAAATAGTCATTACAAAGTTAGCTTCAAAATATATCTAAATCAACAAATAAGTCCAAGCTCAAGAACTCCCAATGTACAATAACATACCAAATTCTTAATTGCATTATTTCAATGACTATTTTCACTTGGTTCTTGATCAATCTCAATAAATAAACATGATTCAAAATATCAAGGAGTCAAAAATTCATTCCTTCACATTCACCCTTTAAGCCTTTAACATGTTATTAGCCCTTCCAAACTATAAACCTTATTATCCAAGACATTACCCAATTATTTAGAAGCATATGATCACCTTTCTATATACTCTTTATGGGTCTTCAAATACCTACAAAGTTTTAGCTCCCAATTCTAATCACATTTCCTCCAAATTCTCCCTTACTGATTCCTCATTAGGTCTCCTTGCATCCCTATTTTGACCTAAACCTCAGCTTAGAACAATTTATAGAGGTTATAGAAATTATTATTATATTTGTAGATACCCATTATCAAGTTCTAGCTTTGGGATAAATTTCATACTTCAACTCTCAACACCGTTTACCTAGTTCATCTTTCATATTTGTAATTAGTCCTTCAATTAGGCCTCTAGGATCACATGCACCATTTACTAGGGTTTTGATATCTTCACTAGATTATAGACTTATTAATATTTATATTCAGATTGAATATCACATATAACCTACAAATCAACTATATTAGGTCCTTAGACCTCATTTACATCTTCAAGTTACCAGGAATACAATTTTCCTTTATTTTTTAGGCTCTTTACTCAGTGTTCTTTATCAAGTTTGTAACTTGTCTTATTTCCTAACACCTTCCAAACATGAAGGTATTACATCTCCTTTTACATCTACCTACATACCATTTCTCAAATATTTCATGTCTATGACACTGTAGACACCCTAAAACTATAGTCATATTTATAGCATGCTTCCATCCAATTAGAATTAATTTAATTAATTCTATCCTGCTATAATACACACTTTTAGTTCTATTACTTAATTCATATTCCTACCCCCTTTAGAATTAATTAATTAAATTAAATTATGCTCTTGGAATTTATTAATTTAATTCCTAACACCTCTTAACTAATATAATTAAATATTTATTTATTTAAATGATTAATTATCTCACAATTAATAACTAACTAAATTAGTTATTTAATTAATCATATTTCCTAGTCAACTCCACTTGGAATCCGCTTCTAGACTCCTAGAAAGGTGGGGGCAATTGAATTTCATGTGAAACCACCTTCCCATGTGTAACTTCTGCCAATAAAAATGTCCATTACACCTTCAAATATGTAATTCCACGGATCAAGTCTACTTTTTATTCCAAGTAATTACAATTATTAACCTGAAGCTTAGTCAAACTCTAATCCACTTTTCATGGCCTTACCCTCAGCTATAAAATTCTATTCATTCCTTTATAAACCCATCTTTGGAAGCTTGTGGAAATTATAGCCAACTTCTTCCAATTTGACATCCACATCCTTGTGTATCCAAGCTCATAACATTGCATTAATCCTTTGTAGAATTGGTCAAGAGAACCCGCAATCATACAAATCCAAAACATTAATAAATCCAAAGTGCTTCAACAATATTATTTAATGTTTTTATGAAGTAGTTATAAAAAAGGTATACTGTTGTGTTTTTCATTTATCTTTCATTATTTGGTAATTTTTCGTTACTTACATTCTAGTACATCTGATGGGACCTCCCACATTTCATTTAGCACTTTTAGTTTACCTTTTTGTAATCTAACATTGTTTGTGTGTTCTTTGTATTATTTTAATCCTATTGTCTAAGTTTTAGGTTCTTAGGCAAATTATAGAAGATAAAAAGCAAAAAAAGGCTTTTTGGTCGTATTTTTCAAGTTTAAATTTTTCCAAAAATCCCTGTGCTATCATTCCCAATATTTGAGCTAGTGTACATTTGTATGCACTAACATTCACTTGTGCACATTTCTATTCCATTATGTGTGTTACTATTTATCTATACACATTTCCATTCATGTATACGCTCTACCGTCCACCACTCTATTCTAGCATCGTATTGAACATGCCAACATTCAATTTAGTTACTTCTATTTAACATTTATGTCTTGCATGTTTTTGTGTAACGCTAACACATCCATTTGCACATGCTAGCATTCTCTGTAATGGTGACACACTCAAAGTGTACCAAATAGCATCCTTTGGTATGTGCTAGTGTACCCTTTCTATTTTATTTTAATTTTCTACTTTTTCCAGCATATTGTTTGCTTCTAACTTCTATTTTAGGCTACTTTCTCATCCTGTTTCTGTAGATCTATTTTTTTTTAAAGAATTGTTAGGGAATTAAAATTTTCTTTTATTTAATAAAAGTAAGATAATGCGTATGCTCTTTCCTTGCACTTTTAAAGTGATATTGGAAATTAAAAACATGAACTTACTTGTTATGTCTTGTCATTTCCACCCACCTTAGGAAAACTTACTAATCCTTGTTTGCAAGACTGGCTCTAAAGGAGGTTATTATAAAAATAATTAAACTACTAATTGTGGGTTGTCATTGACCGATTCAAGCAAACCCCTTTATCACCTTTTTAATTTTTTTATAAAATTAACTTTATTAAAAAATTAGAGTTGGGATTATTCCCTTCTTCTAACTGTTACTGTGGGAAGTGCATGGCCAAGGGCTAAAAACTCACCGTGAGGAGTACCATAGGAACTCCAAAGTATTTGACGCCTTGAGTGAACTACTGATGAAATGGTTACCTCCACCCAACTAACTAGTACTCATTTGTGAGGAATTAGAGTAATATATATTCATAGTGGTGACCCCAATGTGATTCCTTTATGTAAGATATTTTCTCATTGTATCAAAGGGGGTAAAGTAAAGCCAACAAATAACAATAGTACCGTGCTCACTCGGATATACTGCTAACACCTAGAGAGAGAAATTATTTTAGGAAGCCACACCTTGTCTAAGCCAATCTAAGGTAGAGGCCCAAACATCCATAAAAAAAAATTTACTTTCGCTTTTTCTTTTCTTTCTTTTCGTAAATTAGTGAGTTTCATTCCAAAATCACATCGTACGTTCTCATTTACATCTCTTTTTCAATCTTTCCAAATAATCCTTATTTTGATTCACTTTTGTATCTTTTTCAATATTTCAAAATACTCCTTATTTTGATTCACTTTCGTATCTTTTTCAATCTTCCCAAGTAATCCTTGTTTGAATTCATTTTCATCTCTTTTTCCACTTTTCCAAACACTCCTTATTTAGGTTCATCTTCATATCTTTTCCACCTTTCCGAATACTCCTTATTTGGGATCATTTAAGCCTCTTTCTAAATCTCAAATTTTTCCTTATTTGGACTTATTCTAATATCTTTTCTTATCTTCTTTCTTGTTCATTTAAAATCATTCACTATCTCTCTTTTATACTTTTTCAAATATTATTTTGGATCCTTCATCTCTTTTCCATCCTTTCCAAAATTTTCTTCATTTGGAATCATTCTTGTCACACTTTCCTAATATCCCTTATTTTGATCTATCACCATATTTTCTTCATGTATCCAAGTATTATTTATGTGTCCTTTCTTTCATCTCTTGTCAAAATCCATTTATCCCTTATTTGGATTCTTTGTCATTTTATTTCATCCCTTTCCCAATATCCTTATTTGGACTTTTATTTCATCTCTTTTTTTCGGATCTTGCATCATTTCATCAGAATTTTCAACAAATCTTTTTAAAATTTCCATTCACCTCTTTCCTATTTTCAGAATCACCAAAATTCTACTTTCAGATTTTTATCATCTTAAGTTTCTTCTCATCTTACCTTAGTCTAAAATATTTGGATCACATTTTTCAAAGTTTAAGCTTTCTCTTTCCCTTCAGCATTAATTCTTGAGTTGTGGATATCCACATCCTCACTTGAGCATTTTCATCTTGCGAATTACATATTAACATCATCATATCCACTTTATCATAATAAATTCCTTCACATTCTTATCTTCGATCGAGATTTCATATTTTCATCTTCCTCTTACATTTTTTTAATTTGATATTGCCATTGTTGACCTATAAATTTTCATCCATTTTGTGTTTATAAATTTAGCATATGTTCGCTATATTTTATGCACATCTAAAAACCTAGGAAGTCATGAGATAAATCTCCCTCATTTACTGGCAAGGCTCCTGTGAAATATTTTATCAATTATATTTCCTAGTATCTATCTGTTGGTTTTACTAATTGCATAGCTCATGGACCATAACTATGCAATTTTGTAGCAAGTAAGCAGTTGTAAAATAAGATAATAAATGAAAGGAGATGTGAAACTTGATTGATAGTTGATCACATGCACATAGATGAAACACATAGATCTTGAAATGAAAAATTTGAAGCAAAGGAAAGTTTCAGATCTAGATCTAACACAACACAAAGTTTATGCAGAGATCTAAAAAGAAATAACAAACAAATGCACCGTTGACACAAAGTTCTCCAAAAATATGCCTCTTCTCTATTCCTATGCTTTCATAAAGATATCAAGTGTTTCAACTCAAAGTATGGAACACAAGAATTCTAAATACAAATTATGATGCTCTAACCTAGAGTTTCTTCCTCTATTTATAGTGTATACAGGGAAATTACAAATAGGGAGATTTAAATGAATTCCCACATGCGGAAGCTATGAAAATAGAAACAACTAGCAATCTTCCTCCTGGAATTCCTCTTTGCATGACATGCATGATTTATAACTGAAAAATAGAACCTTTAATTTTGCATGTCTGCCACCTATTTCCAAGTAATTCACTTCTTCAAGTAATGACTTTTAAACCAATCACTTAATTTTTTATAATTTAATTGATTGCTCAATTACTTTTTTGGAGAAAATAAAAGAAAGAGGAAAATAAATAAGAAGAAAGTTACAACCCTCTCACTCTTGTTCTTCTTCCATATTCTACATGCGGTTGACTCTTTTTCCTTTGATTCTCACCAAAATAGATCTAGAAGTTATGCATGACTGTGATTTGTTTGCGGGTATTACCTTTGACCTGTCTTCCCTTCTATCCTTGAAACTTTTGTAATTCTTCTTCAGTACATGTGTAGACACTAAAATTAGGTCACACTCCCCTTTGGTCCCTCAAAAAATAAACACCTTCATCACATTCACCTAGCCATGGCCCCCTTCACCTCACTAATATTAATTTAATTAATCTAATTAAATTAAATCATTATCCTCACCATATTTATTATTTAAATATCTTAATTTAGATAATATCCACACATACACCCCATCAAGCCAACTCACCCTAAGACCTATTCTTAGTAGGTTGCCATAACTAACTAAGACTTACCCAAACCCTAAAAATCAATGCCTACATTCCCTCTAACCACATTCCCACATGCTTGTAAGAAGCTTCCAGTCTAATCCATGGGTTGATGACACGAGATCCTAGAAAATGAAGAGGATCTCCCTAGTTTAGTAAGCCTAGGAAATCCCACCTTGACTGACGCCGATTACCCCTAACCGTCACCAGTTAAGCTGGAACCATCGTCAGTCACCTTTTAATCCCAAAAACAACCTTATTTTGGAGGTTGGCAGACATTGGCAAATTATATTTTGGAGTTACACCCAACCACCTTCGATCACCCTTAACTGGCATCGGTCTCTGTATTTTCCCATACAATCTAGAATGATGACCTATCCACCTAATTCCACATCACCCTTAATCACCTGTGATCTGTCTGAGACCTCTATCAGACTTGTAGATACCCAGAACTAGCTACTTGAGCTTTGGATCTTATTTTAACCTAGCTTGTTAGAATAGATCTTTCTTATTGTGTTTCAAGTGAGATACCTATATCATTTCAAATTATAATAGGATTTATTTTACTACCCGCATTGAATTTTTTTAAACAATGGACTGACAGCTATCTAGGGAATATCACACTTGCTAGATCTAGCACACGCTAGGTAGTTCACTGCACATATTGTTTAACTCTTTCTGGTGGTCTTGTTTTCCATTACAGGTAGTTCCTCCTAGCCAAATGGAAGCTCTCACAATCAGTTGTGGATTCAGAAGTCATACGCACGCAACAAACCATCAACCAACATCTCAACATATATTCCTCCTACACCCGTTACCCTATCTATTTCATCAATATTTCAAAGAAACATCTAAGAATCAGGTGAAACATTTTGGCACACCCGGTGGGACCCATCCAGGGTTCCTTGCATTTTATTCATTCCTAGGAAAATTTGTGTGTTTTTTCTCCTTCTGAAAAGCATACACATTAATTTTCTTCCTTGGTAACCTTCTTTTTCTTTCTATTTGATCTAAAAGAAACCTTTCTTTTGGTGTACTTAAAAAGAATCATTTCTTTTTGTTTTCTACATTTTAGTGAAAGAGCATCCCTCTTCCTCTTCATCTATTTGTGTCATCTAGCTTCACATTTCGATTTGGGCTTAAAATAAGTGCATTGCATTCTGATTGAGCACATTAGCTCACATTAATTGAGGGCAACCTATACATTGGAAGTCATTCTCAGTTGATGGTTGAAAAATGAATCATAGAAAGCACATCTCTCTCTCTCTCTCTGAGTCTTTCCACATTGCACAAAATTCAAAACAAATACATATTCTTAAACAACATCTTTCCTGGGAATGCCTGTCAATGATCGCACTGATACGAGGATTGGCAGGTACTCCCCAGCTCGCTGCTATGTCGAGTCATACTTCAGAGTGAAGCCCGCCCCCGCCATAACATACTTGAAACCTCACCTTTTAGATCTCCTTCTTTGTAGGAAGTTGTCCTCACCAAAAAAATCTATTCTACAGTTCATGAGTTAGTCCTTAAATAACATAAGCTAAGCAAACATAATAAAAAAGGCACTCCTAGGATCACATTTTTCTTAGTGTTTCTACTTGGCTTGCATTTTGAGGTGAGAGGTCACGTTATTCATTTATTTTTTGTTTTTCCTCGCATGCTCCTCATCATAGTTGGTGCATTCCGACTCTTTCTGAGTGTGCCTGGACCATATTCTCATCAATCTTAGAATTTTGGGTTTGATTCCTCATCATATTTTAATTCACAACCACTTTTATTTCATCACTGTTTCAATTTCCATAGTGACCAGTGTCGGTCCAGTGACCGTCATCGATTACCCTCTGACTGTTGTTAGTTAAACCCAACCGGCATCGGTTCCAGGTCCTTTTGTTAACCTACCCAAAGCGTACTTTTATTCATTTTCTTCCACTTTTTACAGTCCCTATCACTGATATCACTCCCATTGATGTTATAAAACTCATCAGATTTGGCATACCTGTCAAATTTGGCCTTATACCCTTGTTCTTGACTCACTATCCATTTTCTATAGTGACTGATAGTGGTTACATGTGATCGGCATTAGTTTACCCCAATTGGCATCGGTTAGCCTGTGTCACTTTCCAACAAAAATTTTGTACCTAATCCACTTTTTACCACCTATTGCACCTATCCCTGTGGTTTTTCTATGTCATTTACAGAGAACTGGCCTAACCTGATTAGTACTGGCTCACATGGTGTTGACTTGAAGATAAGCAAGCACATTCGTATTCCATGCCAGTTGTCAACCACTCCCACCTAGTCCTTCACCACCTTCCATTTTATTACCAGCCATGGATCCTATTCAACCTATCACTATCGCTACCGAAGATGAGGAGTTCACATGACTCCTTGATGAAAACCCTTCCACCTTGCATTTTTACCTTTCCCACTTGTCCACTCGAGATGCCTTGGGTCATTTAATATACGTCATTCCCATATCTATCCCCCCGACTCTCACTCCCACTCCTGTACTAGCCTTGTCTAGCTCCCCGCTACCTACCTCCACCTTACCCCTAGTCGTTTCACAGCTAGGTCCTATACCCGCTATGACTGTTGTGTCTGTTACCTCCATTGCACCCACCACATCCACCATACCTTTGAAAACCACTAAGAACACAACCTCATCTACCCCTAATGTCTTGCATATACTCATAGCTACATTTCCACCTCCGGTATTAGTGACCCCTACCCCTTTTTAGAACATGGTCCTTTCCATTCCACAATCTTTAGCCCCCATTGCCACTAGGGTTACCATGACCCTTCCACCTCCATATACATACTATCAGTAGCCTCCCGTTTCATCTATTATTCACTCTGGGAATGTACCCCTAATTTCACTACCTTCTTCTTAATCAACCTACATGCCAACACCATATATTGGAGTGCCACCCCCATTATACACCCAAAACCAACCCTCTCATGCTATAGGAGGCACCCAATCATCATAACCTACAAATGAATCAATCAAATTAATGATGGACAAGATGCAGACATTGGAGGCATCAGTTTTTAGCTCCCGCAACACTCTCACCTATGACGAGATTTGCAATGAAACCATCCACCCATCTATTCCTATTCGTCCATACCCTGTGCATTAGGAGATGCCTAAATTCAAATGCTTCAATATGAAAGAGGACATGCAAAAAAATTTGTGTTTGTTCAAACACGGGTGCTACCTAATTTCCCATGATGACGCTTTGCTTCTGAGAACCTTTCCCATGTCTCTGATTGGACCTACATTAGATTGGTATAGTGGGTTACCTAGAAACTCCATATTTTCATTTAATCAGGTAGCCCAAGCCTTCTTGGATCATTTCTCCATCAACATCATCAAGAAGGTTACCATGACGAACCTATACTCCACACATTAGTATGAGGATGAATCTATCGTAGATTTTGTCACTTGCTGGCGTAGCTTGATAAACCAACTCACCTTCCAACTGCCACAAACAGAACTCATCGAGATCTTCACATGGGCTTGTGCTAGACATATCTCACCAACCTTACAGGTCCAAACCTTCCAACATTTGATGAAGCATTCACTATGGCACGAAAGTTAGAGATTCAGGTCATTGAAGAGAAGAAAATCCAATTACGTAATAAGAATTCAGCATTCAAGTTGAATGATACCTCTTCTTCTTCCAAACCACAAAACAATTATTTAAAAGCTAAGGGAACTACTAACACAGTGGTACTCAAGGGCGGCCCAGCTCATCTGTCAAATCAAGCTACCCCCTCATCTAATCTCTCACCCGTCCAGACTTTTCAATTCAGATGAGAACAATGGAAATACACCCTAATTAGGCAAGCTTACTCTTATGTCTTAGAAAATATTATCAAATCCAGGGCCATCACCCTTCCTCCTGTAACTATCATCGTGTGAAGGGTCATAGTGACAACAATTGCCTCACTTTCAAAAACATTGTCCAAGAGATGCTCGAGAAAGGTGAGTTAACCGTGGATAATCCTAACACACCTGCTAACCAAAACCTACACATCTTCAAGAAACCATTTCCTAATCATGCCCCTTCATCTGATCAAACTGGTGAGGCCTCAACTCATGATACTCATACCCCTGAGGTCCATGCTATTTTTAGTGATGCACTTGTTGCTTCCCAATTACCCCAAATTCTGTCCATAGAGGAGATTCTAGCTCGAAATCCTCCTTCCACATTGGAACCAACTTCCCCTATTCCTTCACCCATAGAGGAACACCTTTCACCTCCTTCCTCACCTATGGATAAGTCTTCTGCTAACATCGAGACCGTTTCACCTTTAGCTTCTCTATCTAGAGAACCGATACCCACAATACTTCTTCAATCCACAGAGGATACTTATTTACCTTCTCCACCCATAGATGAGCTCCCATCATCTTCTCCCCCTATTATAGACCCAGTTGAGATACCCTTACATCTTTGTGAGCATTCTCCATCAGCTACCCAAGACCCTGTAGACCTACTTTCGGCTCTCTTACCCATGGAAGATGAAGCTAGCCAATTCCCCATCTTTAAGACACATTTTACGGGAATCACCATTAGGTCCTCATTAATTCCACCTACATACATACCATTCTCACGTTTGTCTAATCACTTAGATTATGTGGATAGGGCCTCACTATGGGGGTGCCTTTTTCTTCATGTCTTAATGCAAATGTAGATGTCACTTACTGATACTTCCACTATCTACCCAAAAATATTTTGACCAATCAAAATAAACACAACCACCTCTATCACAACCCCTTCCATGACACCCATCATAACTCAACATACACCCTTACCCATAACCCAAACTATATCTAAACCCAAACCCAAACCTACATCCTCTTCCTCGCCAAAACCTATCATTACCTTAGGGGTCACCCCAATCACCAACCTTACTCATCCACCTATTAAAATGGATTTAGCTACATCCTGCAAAGTCAACACCACACCTACTCTGGCACCAAAATAGAAGAACCAAACCCATTGAACTCATACCCCAGCTACACCAATCACACATGCATTTGTCTCATCCGTCTTAGGACCTCAGTCCCCCAACAAAGTTAAGAAACTTCCACCCATAAATAAACCAAAAACACAATAGCCCACTCCTTCCTTGTAGAACTCTAATCTACCCAAGTGCCTGGCATGACTTACACCTACACCTGCAACACCTTTACCAACCATACCCCCAATACTCTCCGCAACTTCTTCACTACCCACTACACTTCAGTCTTTGTCTCTCACACCCCCTACTTGACCCACATCATATACCTTCATAGCACCACCATTATCCCCATGGGTAACTCACCCTCTTCCCCCATTTTCTTTTCCTTCTAGACCTCGTACACCCATATCACCTTTACCCAAGAAGGTGTAACCCAAAAACAAAACTTTTTTACCCTCCAATAAGATAGTCAAAATGACCACACACCCTCCTGCTCGTTCATCTACCATACCCCTACCTAAACAAACACGACCAACACCCAAGACCACTCGAGCACCTAAAACCATGGCTTGACCCACTCCTTCTCCTGTGCGGATTGTTCCTTAATAATACACAACACCTACACCCAAACCCATGTTCACTTCCCATTATGACCCATTAGCAGGGTCTTATGCCAAAATCTTAACCAACCTCTTTGAGACTTTTGTTATCGCATTACCGCTGCTCAGACCTTATGGCCCCCTCAAACCCAACCCAAAAGGGTTTCATGACACTAAAATTTGTGCCTACCATCGCCTACCAGGTCACGATGGTGGAGAACTACAAGGCCTTGAAAACTATCCTTATCCAGTTGTGTCCTCCGGAAGCCAACTTTGATGACAACAACCTTCTTAATGAGGACCCTACCTCACCAACACCCATTCCCACACTATCCACTCAAAAACCAAAACCTCCACCCCCACAACTCCTCAAACCACCTCCAAGATTTGAAATTAACATGGTTCACATAAGAGAACTTGCCACGCCACCACCAAAATGTCTTTGTGCCCAGCTCACTTCACATGGTTTTTCTCCTCCGATAGGTTTTTACTCGTCATGTCATTATACCACTCACCCTACACCTTCTCCATTTGCCAACTCCCCTCAGATCAACATGATACATTTCACTACACGTGCTCAGAAGTATAAAGATAAAAAAAGGTGACTGGCCCACCAACCAATCCTATACCCAACATACCATCTGCACCCATACCTAAAATCACTATTCAATTCCCCACATACCCTATTTCTAATGGATTCACACAACACACCATAGATATGTCATGGAGCTTAAAGATAGATTATACCATGTTGTATGTCATTGGTAGCCGGGGATATGGTCTAGCTAGCACTCAGTTTTGTGGAGAAATGGATAGCACTCTAATAGGACTTGATCTTGTCCTAGTTGTTTTACGTTGTGCCTTGTAACCAAGGTAAGAGGACCTATTTTGTAACCTTGTGATTGTGAAGGAGATGAATATGTCCTTCTCTTGAAATTCTATGATGGAGACCTTGATGAAAACATGATCAACACCCCAAATCTGAACTCTCACAAGTTGTCACTTCTCAAAACATGGGTATGTTCTCAAAACAAGGCTAAGGTTACTAGAGACATTGGAAATCCTAATCTGATGTGCATACTTTTGCAAATAGATTTTTGATCTTCTGTGGGTATACACATGCAAATCAGGGATAGTACATGGTATGATATTTATTATTTAGGATGATTTTGGTGGGGGATTGATAAGACAAACTAGGATAGATCATATCTTTGACAATCTATGCAATATTTGAACAACTATTAGATGAAATGCCTAAAATAATCAGGATATTCTTTCAACTAGAAGAGGCACAAATGGAAGCCTAGGTTACACTCTTCATACAATCTTTGAGAACTGACCACAAAATATTGAAGTAAAGAACTCAATTAAACACAAAAACCCATGATCAAACCATGCCTAAGGTACCCCCAAAGGCTTACAAGAAATCTCTGTAGTCGAGGAAGGTAAAGTGATTTTAAATTTGTTTATCTCCTTTTCAGATGAAGGCTCTTCTGAGTATGAGATTGCAAATGCCACTAAACTATCAACCAGAAATGGAGACCTTGTGTGATTCCTAAAGGTTTTCAATGCAAGATTGCAACAAGAACAATAAAATTTATTTGCAGGCATTTAAAATTGATAACAGACATCATATTACCCAAAGAAAAACTCAGTTTTAATTCAAAACTTGTTAGATTCAACACCAGGGGAGAGTTACATGAACAATCTTAGAGCTGTTTGGTGGCTATACACTTGTAACCAACCCACATACATGAATTTCCCAACACATGAGACATTAACCTGGTTCATTGGTGGATTTTCTCATAAAATGAGCTTTTTCTCAAAATTTACTCGTGGTTTTCAACTCCTGACCATTTTCCAATTCTCCAAAATGCATAATATACTTCATGCCACCTTGGAGTATTCCTTCCCAAGTAAATAATATGCTATGGGATCAAACTTGTTACAAAAACCCTCATGATTTAAAGACAAGTGACACCAAATGGAAAAAAAAACTCGCAGGTTGTCAGGTATGCACAAATAGTTAAATCATTACACAAATTTGGATCATTATCCACCCCAGGGGCATGTTTTTATCATTCAGGAATGTAAGTATCTTTCATTCATCATTTTTTACCTTTTCCCCTTTTCAATTTTACCTCTGTAACTTCTAGATCTGACTTTTACGTTTTTTGATGGGCTTGAGCCAAAATTACATCAAAAACACCATAGATCAATGAATTAGGTCATAAAAATGTTTCCAATGTTCTCAGAAGGCCAAGACGACCCAAAATCATATAAGGTTTGATGAAATTTGATGCAAAAAATTGATTTCCAAGCTTCTTGGAGCTCCCATGGCGGCCAAAACAAATGGATGCACAATAACCGTTGATCTTGTATCAACTTTAAATGTCTACCCTCCACGTGGAAAATGAGATGTAGAAATAAGCTCAAAATTACCCTTTTAACCTTTGGACAAGGTGGGACATGTGTCACAACATGACTGGATCAGGCCCATGCCTTTAAACAATGCATTCGTGACCTTTTTAAAGTTTTGGAAAAAATTTCCACTTTTCCTTGCCTACCTCCTGGGCTCACCACGTGTCCATATGTGGGCCCCATTGAAAACCACAAACCGATTCAATCAATTTTGCCATTTTTTGGATTTTGGAAAAAATTTCACATAGGTCCTCATGGGCCCGCACCCCAGTTTTATCCTTTGCCACGTGTCTATCTCCTATTCACTACGGGTCCAACCTTTCCCTTTCTTCCTTAAACCCTTTTTGTAATTTTTTTGAAAAATTCACAAATTTCAACGTTGACCTGCGCCACCCTTTGACACTTTTAAATGTGCCACGTGTCCATCTTGGGTTGGCTACGAAGGCATGCCTCTCATTTACACTTTAGCTCCCTTTGCCAAAAAGGCAAAATTTTACTTTTACCTACGAAGGCCCGCGATTCCGCATAAGCCTCTTTAATTTACACCTTTTTGCCACGACAAAAATATTGAACTTTTGAATTTTTGGACATGTGTCTCAATCTATTGGAGTGGGGCTATAATCTGATTGTCACCTTTAGAAAACAAAGCAAAAATCACCAAGTCTTCCCTCAACTCCCTCCTCCATTTTTGCAAATTTTGGACACATGTCCTCTTCCCATTGGTTGCGGGGTATCAGGCCAAAATTTGATTTTTACCATTTGAAATTTAAAAAAACTTCAAAGTCATATAAAACCCGGCTACCCCATTCTATCCTTTTATAGACACGTGTCCACCAGGGATTGGCCGAGGGTCCTCAGGCCAAAATTTCACTTTATCATTTTGAGCCATAAAACTTCAAAATTCTCCAAGTCCCCTCGCCATCCATACGCCATCCGTGCCACGCGTCTTCTCCCTATTCACTACGGGCCTTCGGGCCAAAATGTGATCTTGAAAATTTTGCATAATGAAAACAAAATTTCCTAAGGAAACCTTGCCACCCCGCCAATCCTGCTAGCCAATCAAATTGTGCCACGTAGGCACCTTCATTGCAGAAGGTGGAGCCATGGATTAAAATTTTCCTTTTTTGCCAAAATTTCAAATATGATAAGTTAGAGACATTTTCCACCACTCCTCGGCCAATAGGAACCTGCCACTTTTCCCTTGCATGTAGAGGATGAGTTTGATGGGCAAAAGACGCCCGTCTAACCGTCAAAATGTGGAAAATTTAAAGGATGCCCTAGAAATCAAATTTTTCAACAAGGATTGCAAATTTCTTGATTTTAACTCAACTGAAGCATGATTTGACATTATTTTCAACCTTGGGACTGGATTTTCAAATACAAATGAGTATGAATTGGTCAAATTTGATGTATCAAGATCGGGCAAGAAAGGAAAATGGCAGAGCCTGCAGATTTGGAAAATTTAGGGCACAAATAAGGGAACACATGGGTTTTCCTCTTAAATCAAGGCAAAACAACAGGTTTACAAGCATTTCTGAAGTGTCTCAACCAGGGAAGAAATTACAGGTCACCAATTTGAGAAATAAAACATTTCTGAGCAAAATTGGACATGAAAAATTAGGGCACACTATGAAAGCTCAGAAATGGCACCAACATTGGCTCTAGCTTGGGGATGGGTACTCCTAGTGAGTGCCACATGGACAAAACATAGACCAAGTGCAAAAAAATCCATTGGGCAAAGGAGTCAATAGGCAAGGCAGTAAAAACCAGAACCACCACCAAAAAACGAACCGAGAAAACAACCAGAAAGGCTGCCAAGAATGAAGGGCAAACCATAGACCACAAACAAAGAAAAAACAAAGGCTATACAATTGTACAATTTGTGCATACCTCAACTTGGGGATTAATCCAAGAAATGTTTTAAATGTCTGCCATTAACAAGAAGCTCCAACAATTCCCCATCTAAATCCTTGAGAAAAAGGGTATGTTCACCAATTCTGATGTCAATGGCATAAGGGCCCATCCATAATGCATCAAACTTGCCATGCTTGTGACTATCTTCATGCTTATTATCCCATAGCAAAACCAGATCTCCAATATTGAAGGCTCTAGGAGTGACCTTCTTGTCAAACAATCTCTTCAACTTCTCTCTAAATCTGATATACCTTTGATGGGATGCTCTTCTCTCCTCATCAAGATCAATAATATGATTTATCCTTGATTCATATGGGCCATTCTCTTGATCTTCCAACTGTTGGGAAAACTAAAATGAAGATAATTGCAAGTGTAAGGGAAGCAAAGCCTGAGTTCCATACACCAATTCAAATGGGCTTTTGCCAATAGCTCTTTTAGGAGTTATTCTATCAACCTAAAATACAAACTTCAATTGTTCACCCCACCTTTTCTTATTCATTTCCAAGGTTCTTCTAATGATCTTCAGCAAGTTCTTATTACTGGACTCAACTTGTCCATTCCCTTGGGGGTTGTAGTTTGAAGAATAAGTCAGATTGATTCCATATTCATTGCACATTACCATTAAAGGTTTGGCTCTAAAGAACATGGCATTATCAGATACAATCTTAACTGGAACTCCAAATCTGCATATGATATGATTTAATAAGAAGTCCACTACCACTTGGTGTCTTTCCTTTTTAGATGGGATTGCTTTAACCCATTTTGTAAAATAATCGATGGCTACAAGAATCCACTTATGACCAACACTAGAAGGATCTGAAATCTCACCAATGAAGTCCATTCCCCATTGCTTGAAAGAGGCTTCAATTGATATAGGCTGCAAAGGAAGGGAGCCTGAAGCTTTCAGTCTTCCAGAGACATTTTGGCAACTATCACATCTTATAACCAGTTGGGTTACATCTTTAAAAAGTGTAGGCCACCAATAACCAGCCCTCAAAATCTTATGTGTTATTACTCTTCCAGAAAAGTGTCCTCCACAAACTCCCCCATGAAAATCAATAACTACCTTGGGAGCTTCATCTTCAGATATGCATTTCAAGAGGACACCTTCAGGGTTCTTCCAAGCTAGCCCAAGGTCTGAAATGATATATTTTTGAGAACTCATCTTGAGGGCTCTTTTCTAATTTTTATTTAAATGATCAGGATAGAAAAGGTGTCTAAGGTAAAATATTGCATCCTTGTACCATTTAGAAATTACCAACTTTGCAAGCACATCTACCCTTTCTTCCTCTAGTTGATTCACTTCCGCATTCTGTAAGTTGCTCTCATCCATGAGCTTAGCAAGACCCAAACATCTTACGAACTTTGTGGCTTGGATGTCCATATCATACTCCTATAATTTTTTCACCCATCTACATATTTTACTTGAGATCTCCATCTCTAATAAGATGTCTTTCACCATGGTGTGGGTAACATAGGCAACAATTTTTGAACTCAATATATAAGGCCTGAAAACTCTTGTTGCTTTCACCAAAGCAAATGCTTGTTTCTCAATGATTGTATACTTTAACTCAACAGCTTGTAAAGCCTTGCTAAAGAAGGAAATAGGCCTCTCTGCCTCATTCTCATCCTTTTGTAGCAAAATAGAAGAAATGGTATACTCGGAAGCAAAGGAAAAGATTTGGAAAGGATTCTTATATTTTGGGGCTGCTAAAACATGTGTATGTTTAAGTGCATCCTTAATTCCTTCAAAATATTGAATGAAAGCCTCCTCCCATTTGATAACTTGGTCCTTCTTGAGCATGCTTGTGATTGGAAGAGTCAACTCAGCAAAGTTGGAAACAAACCTTCTAATAAAATTAATCTAACCAAAGAAAGACAGGATGCCTTTTTTGGTTCTTGGGATAGGTACCTTGCTGATTACTTCCACTCTCTCAGGGTCTATCATAACACCATATTTTGACACAACGTGACCAAGCAACTTGGCCTTTTTCACGCCAAAATGACACTTCTTCAGATTAAGAGAAATGTCATACTCCCTACATATGATCCACATCTTCTCCAAGTGCTACAAATGATCACCTCTCTACCTTGAAAATACAGTCACATCATCTTGGTAAACTGCAATAAACTCATTGATGTAACCAACAAAAGCAACATCCATTTCTCTTTGAAAAGTGGCACCAGCATTCATCAATCCAAAGGGCATCCTAACAGAAAACATATGTACCCCAAGGAGTAGTGAATGTTCTCTTAAGTCTCTCTGATTCTTTAACTACCACTTGATTATATTCGAAGAAGCCATCTAATGTGGAAAGCAATTTAGACCCTGTCACAAGCTGCAACATATTTTCAATATTTGGCAAGGGAAAGTTGTCCTTCATGGATGCTTTGTTTAGATTCCTAAAATCCACACAAAGTCTGATGCTTCCGTTCTTCTTTCTGACTGGCACAAGGTTTGCAACCGAAGATGAATATCTAGTGGGCTGAATAATACCTCCATCTCTCAACTTCCTTAACTCCTATAGCATTTTCATGGAGAGAAGTGGGTTAATTGGCCTTTGCCTCTATCTAAATGGTTTGGCATTTGTTTTAAGAGGGATCTCATGATGAAATAAATCTCCTTGTATGCTTTCAGCTCTGAATAGGACCAAGCAAGGAAGTTTTGATATTTTTTCAAGAGTTGGGCATAGGACTATTTTTCTTCTTTACTTAAATTGCTGCCCAACCAAAACCTTCTTGGTTTTTCCTTTGTTCCCAAGTCATGCTCTTCCACAACCCTTGAAGTAGACATGTTTCTATTTATGATGCAATCAGCATTGTTAAAATTTGACTCAAGTGCAACGAGACCTCTAGGAATGGTGTTTGTTTTCAATTTGATGATATCTTTTCCAAACAAAGTTTCTCTTCCTTCAGTCATGCACACCATTGGCTCCCAATCAATATTTTTATTTGAAAACTCACCCTGGTTTTGCAATAACCTTAGCACTTGAGCATCATTATTAAAGACTTTCCAATGCTTCACATTATCAAGGATAGTTGGCCTAGTTAGCACTTCAATGTTGTATTCACAATAAGGTGAAATGGTGCAATTTTCAAATCTAGAACCCAACACTGCCAACTTATCAGCAACAGCAGTAAGACCTCTCTCATGGTAAACAATGTTAAAGGAATCAAACATTTCAATTAGATCCCAAACTACATGCTTATACTGTTTCATACGCTGTTTTTTGTAGCATAAAATTTTCTTATTTATTTGACAACCAACTCTGAGTCTCCTTTTACAACAATATATTTCACTCCATACTTCCATGTAACCCTTAACGCCAACAACAATGCCTCATACTCAGTAATGTTGTTAGTGCATTCAAAATTAAGTTTGAAGGAAAAAGAAAACTCTTCCAAACTAGGAGAAAGTAGAACTATACTAGCACCATTTCCAAATTTGGAGCAAGCTCCATCAAATAACAAGGCCCAAGGAGAACCTACCATATCAGGCACTTTGATCTGTCCATCTTGTGTTCTTTTCCATTAACAAAACCAATGAAATTCTCAGCATCTACATCAGAAAATAACACTTCATAGGAAGCATTGTTGGGATCTTCAATTAGGTGCAACATCTTCTTTTCACCATAAAGTTTGACCAGGCTGCCTTCAATGGGATTGGTGGAAAAATACATATCCATCTGAACACTGCCACCAACACTTGCAGCTCATTTTCTTGACAAAATCATACCCCATTTGGAAGGGCAGTCAACAATTACATTATCTAGTTTCAAATTCTTACTCAGATAGGCTGCAAGTTGCACTACCAAACCCTTCACACAACCAATCACCGGCACTTCCCTTGAATCCATGGCAGTACACTTCCTATAGGCAGTTGTCACCTTGATATCCAACTCATTCATGACTTCTAGAGGCATGACATTACATGATGCACTAGAATCAAACATACAATTTTGAAGTAGCCTATCTTTTATGAGCAAAGTTGTAAAGAATGGATCAACATTCAATTGGGAATCAACCAAGGATGTCCCCAAATATACCTCAAGAGTCTCTCCAAGATATTCCACTACTGGTGGTGTTTCAAAGTCAACAATGATCTAAGGTGGAGTCTCAAAAACATTTACATTTCTGCTTGGGGTGATCTTCTCTTCCTTCAACCCCAAGTACTCTAATGCTCTCTTATTATGCTCAAGAATTCTAAGCAACTCAATGATTAGAACACTCACTTTAATTTGGCTCAATAATTGGGCTATATCATATGGAACATTCTTTGCTAAGACAACATTGGAAGGGAAACAAGAAGATTCATTAGATGGAAAAGGATTCTTGGAAACTTGAGCATAATGAAGGACTGTAAAAATTTGCTTGGGATAGTAGAGCCTCTGGCAAGTGTTTCTTTCCTAGGAGCTTCTTTGGGAATGCTTTTGAGCAAGGGGTGTTTTAGGTCTGGCTTGAGGCCCAACTACCCTTAACACCTTTTCTTCTAGTGTTATAATCTCTTCTCTTGAGTTTATGACAACATTCATCAATAATTGTCTATCTTCCTCTGAAGGGATACCACCATCATTCTTCTTAATCATCAAATCTCTTAAGTATTCAAAGTCATTGTTAGGAATTTCAAAAGCTTGCACTACATCAACTTCAAGAGCATGAGGGGGGGAGAAAGACTTGTACTCATTTGATGTAATCCCAAAAGGCAGATAGCATAGTCCTAGCACTTATTACTTCAGTAGATGTTGCTTCCTCCTTGTGAGCTTGAAGAATAGCCCACCATGCAAATATCATAATCAGTTCCATTCACCATCATCAGCTTCATCAACATTGTTGGTCCACTTCACATGGAGGATGAGGAAGAAAACATCTATCACACCAATCTATATCAGTAACTTCATCAACAACAGCAACCCTGACAGTTAGAGGGTCAAGAACCAATATATTTTCACGTGTTTAGAAGTTGTCTATTTATAGATCCAACAGGTGCTTTACCTTTGTCATCAAACCTCCGCTCATTCCTATGGTGATTGCCAAATCTATCTTGTGCTTGCTACCTAGGCTGACCTTGTGAATTCTACCCAATTCCCTTCTCAGCTCTTGCCAACTTGTATGAGATTTCTTTGACAACACCTACCAAAGTCTTCACAACCTTTTCTAAATCAACACCCTTGGCTAGCTTGATGTTTTTCAGGGTTTATCAATTTTACACCATCTCTCTTAAGAGGTTTCCTAACAACCTTGATATTGTTCTCAATTTGAATTTCCATGGTGAAAGCTTGTCTTATATTGGTTGGGTTCTTGTCTCGTAGGTAATAGGATGCCTTTTTATCAAATGCATCTGCATATTTGATTAGAAAAGATTCATCACAAGGCCTCAAACCAACAGGTAGCCTTCTCAAAGTTTTTTTTAACCTTGTGTTGAAGTCATGGAATGAGTCGCTAGTGTTCTTCTTGATATTCTCAAACTCAGATAAAAGAAATCTAGGATCATACCTATCACCATATTGCAATCTAAATGCATTTTTCGTTTCAGTCCATGAATCAATAGAGTTATCAGGTAGAGCCTTATACCAATCCCTAGCATACTCTTCTAGTGTATGAATAAACAACTTAATCTACACATCTTCAAACTCTATCTCAAAATCTTCCATCATATTATCAAAAAGTTTGAGATGTTGATCACCAGTAATAGCATTGTTACCCTGGAATTTTGGCAACCTATTTCTGACATCTTGTGGGAAAACATTTGCGTAACCATCCATTCCTCTAAAATTTATAGGACCAAAGGTGTTAATAATGAATGGAGGTCTAGGATGAGCCATATTTTTTGGTGGGGGTGATCTTGGAGGTGAGACAAGCTGATGAGGAGTGCTATATCTTTGGGGCTCAAGAATGTGATTCACAAGATTGGTATCCTCTAAGTACTGATTTTCTTGGAAAGTTTTACTCGAATTAAAACATAGAGGTGCAGATTAGAGAAGGAACTTACTAGGTGCAACAGAGGGACCTTCACTAGCTGTGGTAAAAAAGTTTATGAGAGGATTGCTTGAATCAGACTCACTTGAAGAAGAGTGATAATCCTCTACCAAAGGTTGATCTCTCTCACCAATGGTTGTATCTTTACATGATGCCTGACCTTTAACCACTTTCCAAATTCTTCTCCCTTCCAACTCTGAATTTCTTGAATCTAAGAATAATTTCTTAGCAGAGTCTTTAAGGAAGAGATATCTTCTTCCCTCCAGTTTTGCAAAGATCAATAACACAAAAATAAATGACAAAAATCTTAAGACACTGGTATTTCCAAATTCAAATCAGCATGGAGTCGCCACTAAGGAATTTCACCTCATTTATGCAAGAATGAACTGAAATAATTCTGTCAAATGTTTGCTAGTACTAAAACCCCTGCAAAGCCTTATAAATTAGACCTTCCTCTTCTTAAATCAATCAATCACAATGCACCCAAAGTGTATAAACTGCTGGGAAATGAAAAATGGCAGACATGGCTTGAAATTTTTTCTTAAAGCTTGTAGATCTGAAGCATAGGATGATATTTTAACAATGTAGCAGCTCAAATACCAGAATACACAAATTCTCAAACTCCTCAAATAATTCAAAAACACTAAGAAATTCTAAGAATTCCCTGGTAATGGTGCCACTCGTGTTGGTATCCAAATTTGTTCTCCTTTTTAGTCTGAGTAGCACCATAGACATTTCATGGAGCTTAAAGATAGATTAGACCATGTTGTATGTCGTTGGTATCTGGGGATATGGTCTAGCTAGCACTTAGGTTTGTGGAGAAATGGATAGCATTCCAATAGGACTTGATCTTGTCCTAGCTGTTTTAGGTTGTGACTTGCAACCAAGGTAAGAGGACCTATTTTGTAACCTTGTGAGGCTGAAGGAGATGAAGATGTCCTTCTCTTGAAATTATATGATGGAGACCTTGATGAAACATGATCAACACCCCAGATCTGAACTCTCACAAGTTTTCACTTCTTAAAACATGGTTATGTTCTCAAAACAAGGCTAAGGTTACTAGAGACATTGGAAATCCTGATCTGTTGTGCATACTTTTGCAAATAGATTTTGATCTTATGTGGGTATACACATGAAAATCAGGGATATTACATGATAGGATCTTTGTTGTTTAGGTGATTTTGGTGGGGGATTGATAAGACAAACTAGGATAGATCATATATTTGACAATCTGTGCAATACTTGAACAACTATCAGATGAAATGCCTAAAATAATCAGATTATTCTTTCAACCAGAAGAGGCACAAATGGAAGCCCAGGTTGCACTCTTCATACAGGGTAAGTGCACCAAGTTGGGGGACAATTAAGTGGACATCAAATCCTTTATTTTACATTAAAAACAACAAAACATCAAATTTAGTCTTCCGCGGACTTGAACCATGCCGAAAAGTAAAAAAGATGTCATAAAAATGGTACCATTGTGTAGGGGAGACTGTTATCTTTGTAGAAATACTGATTTTAAAGTGAATAGAATAGGATAAATATCATTTTATAATTTTTTACTAATAGTAGGTCTTTAAGACAATTTTTCCCTTGAATGTTTATGTCTACGTTTAAGACTACATATTTTGTTTCACTTATCAGAATGTGATAAAACTTATACCATCCCAACCATGGTGAAATTATATACATGTTCAAAATAATAATAATTTGATTTCAGTACTTTTTGATGAAGTTATGGTGGGAAAATGGAAAGTGCTCTGTTTTATTTATTTTTTCAAACGTCTTTCACGGAAAAAATCACAAAAAATAAAATATTACTAAAAAAAATACAAAATAAAATCCATCCCAAGATAGATAGTGTCATCTAACTTCTCACCAAAGGAGAAAAATATATATTAATTTTTGTTCATCCAAATCATGGGCAAACGGACTATAATCTTATAGGTGTTTTAAAAAAAAATACCAAGTCATTGAATTTTGAGTGTTTAATATAGCTAATCTTGTCCATTTTTTAAAAAAATTAGTATTTTAGAAACTAGATTCTAGATGCTACGATTCATATTAAAATAATTTTTTCTAATTTTGAGTGTATGTATTGCTAATAATCCCTACAAGTTGATATTATGTTGTTATTTGCAATATGACGTCCACTTATGACCCCTTTTTTGTCCCCCAACTTGCTACACTTACCCTACAATATTTGAGAACTCACAACAAAATCTCAAAGTAAAGAACTCAATTAAACACAAAAACCCATGATCAAACCACGCCTAAGGTACCCCCAAAGGCTTACAAGAAATATCTGCAGTCAAGGAGGGTAAAGTGATTTCAATGTTGACTCGCGCCACCCTTTGACACTTTAAAATGTGCCACGTGTCCATCTTGGGTTGGCTGTGGAGGAATGCATCTCATTTACACTTTATCTCCCTTTACCAAAAAGGCAAAATTTTACTTTTACCTCCGAAGGCCTGAACCTCCGCCTCTTTAAGTTGATCAAAAATTTGTACAAGGCTTTTGACCTTTGAATTTTTTGACATGTGTCACCATTTGCTTGGAGTGGGGCTATAGTTTGATTTTCACCTTTAGAAAATAAAGCAAAAAATCACCAAGTATTCCCTTGGCCCCCTCCTCCATTTTTACAAATTTTGGACACATGTCCTCTTCCCATTGGCTGTGGGGTATCAGGACAAAATTTGATTTTTACCATTTGAAGTTTAAAAAAACTTCAAAGTCATAGAAAACCTGCTGCCCCATTCTATCCTTTCCTAGACACGTGTCCACTAGGGATTGGCCGAGGGCCCTCGGGAAAAAAATTCACTTTATAATTGTGAGCCATAAAACATCAAAATTCTCCAAGTCCCCTCGCCATCCATACATCCTCCATGCCATGTGTCTTCTCCTTATTCACTGCGGGCCTTCGGGCCAAAATGTGATTTTGAAAATTTTGCATAATGAAAACAAAATTTCCTAAGGATATCCCGCCACCCGCCAATCAAACTGTGCCACGTAGGCACTTCATTACAGAAGGTGGAGCCACGAATTCAAATTTTTCTTTTTGCCAAAATTTCAAAAATGATAAGTTAGAGACATTTTCTGCCACTCCTCGTCCAATAAAAACCTGCCACTTTGCCCTTCCATGTAGAGGATGAGTTTGACGGGAAAAAGATGCCCATCTAACTGTCAAAACATGGAAAATTTAAAGGATGCCCTAGAAATCGAATTTTTCAACAAGGATTGCAAATTTCTTTATTTTAACTCAACTGAAGCATGATTTGACATTATTTTCGACCTTGGGACTAGATTTTCAAATGCAAACAAGTATGAATTAGTCAAATTTGATTTTTCATGATCGAGCAAGAAAGAAAAATGGCAGAGCCTACAAATTTGGAAAATTTAGGGCACAAATAAGGGCACACACCAGTTTTCCTCTTAAATCACGGCAAAAAAACAGGTTTATGAGCATTTCTGAAGTGTCTCAACCAGGGAAGAAATTACAGGTCACCAATTTGAGAAATAAAATGTTTCTGAGCAAAATTTGACATGAAAAATTAGGGCACATTATGCAAGCTCAGAAATGGCACCAACACACCCCATGGAATAGACTTGGTGAATAATTCCAACTTTTGGATTGTGTTGGACACGATCTGGAACTGGAGGATTTTTCACTCTTCTTCTTGGTGAAAGACTGGATCTGCGGCTTCTAACTTGAGGAGGATGACTGAAATTAAATTTCTCATGCAATCTAAAAAATGGTCGATCCTTCCTTAAGCTCTACTAGACCACGTGAATGGACGTTCTACTAAGTTGAGCTTATAATATAAAAGGGAACTTGAAATAGAAAGGTCTAGTCTACTAATTTGTGTTATTTCCCAGTAGAGTCACCAAAAACTATTGGCTAGGTTTTTTGCATAGGTGAAAACCTAGGCAGTCATGAGATAAATATCCCTCATTTACAGGTGAGGCTCCCGTGTAAGATTTTATCAATTATATTTACTAGTATCTATCTATTGGTTTTACTTTGATTGCATAGCTCATGGACCATAACTATGCAATTTTGCATCAAGTAAGTAGCTGTAAGCAATATGTGTAGGAAAGGAAAATAATTAAATATGAGAAAAAAGGAAAGGAGATGTGCAACTTGATCAATAGTTGACAGAGTTGATCACATGCACATAGATGAAACAAATAGATATTAAAATGTAGAATTTGAAGCAAAGGAAAGTTTCAGAAATCTAGATCTACGACAACACAAAGTTTATGCAGAAATCTGAAAAGAAATAACAAACAAATGCACCGTTGACATGAAGTTATCCGAAAATATGCCTCTTCTCTATTCCTTCGATTTAAGAAAGCTATCAGGGGTTTTAGCTCAAAGTCTAGAACACAAGAATGCTGATTACAAATTTTGATGCTCTAATCCGTAGGTTCTTCCTCTATTTAGAGTGTATAAAGGGCAATTACAAATATGGATATTTAAATGAATTCCTGCATGCGGAAGCTATGAAAATAAAAACAACTGGAAATCTTCCTCCTATAATTCCTCTTTGCATGACATGCATGATTTATAACTGAAAAATATAACCTTCTATTTTGCATGTCTTCCACCTATTTCCAAGTAATTGACTTCTTCAAGTAATGGATTTTAAACCAATCACTTAAGTTTTATAATTTAATTGATTTCTTAATTACTTTTTCAGAGAAAATAAAAGAAAGAGGAAAAGAAATAAGAAGAAAGTTGCAGCCCTCCCAGTCGTGTTCTTCTTCCATATTCTACATGCGGTTGACTCTTTTACCTTTGATTCTCACCAAACTAGATCTGGAAGCTATGCATGATTGTAATTTACTTACGGGTATTACCTTTGACCTGTCTTCCCTTCTATCCTTCAAGATTTTGCAATTCTTCTTTAGTACATGCACTAGTGCAATGTTTGTCGTAAATATTTCAGAAAAAACTCATCATTTTTATTTTTTAATTGCATATCAGCAATTTTAAATTCTAGAAAGCACTATGGGTGAATGTAAATACAAGTAAATTTAATGAAGGCTTTAACTGGAAGATTGGGAGCACATGCACAAGATCCTATAAGGAAGTTTCCATTAATTGAATTCTACATGGGCTGTGTTAGCAATAAGAGGACAAATTTTTACCAGAAGCCTTTGCAATTATGAGATCTGGATATGTCAATTAAATTGGTGATAGGTTCAGGGCCTATGTTTGTATCATTGACTTCAGAAAATCTAGAATCTATGCATGATTCTGTTGATTTTTCTCTTTCATCATGCTTCAACGTGGCTGGAACAATCTTTGTCTGAGCTCTTTTCCTTTTAATTCTACCGGAATCCCTTACAATTGGATCCATTTGTGCAGATATGGAAACTTCTTCAGCTTCAGAAGATATATTCAATGTACCTAACATTGATTTGAGCACCTGTGATGAATACCTACAATTTTATGCAGACAAAGATGGAGTCCATAGCATAAATACTTGATTTTTATCACCAAAATCTGCATATAAAGCATATTGCCCTAAAATGTGAGGTTTTACTTTCATGCAAAGCAAACAAAAATATTATTTAATTCACTCAGGAACATATACCATCATGTAGATGCTCAAAATGACCAAAATTAGGCTATTCCAACCCTAGGCGCCAAAATGGGAAGCTTCCCAACAATTGAAAATAAACTTTAATGCAAAATCCTCCTTATTTTGGTGCCAAAACCTGTCTGGGCTGAAATCCTCATAAAAAATAATTAACTTTCTCTCCCTTATGGCGTCCCATGCTTATATAACCTCTAGCATGTTATTTTTAATAATTTCCTCTTCCTTATTCCGGAAATTTAATTAATTAATAGCCATGTTTATTCATCCAATTTGGGCACCCAAGTATACATGTTGCTGGTTGCTTTTTAAGTAATTTATTTTATTTATTTTTAGCATGCATCCTTGACTTCTCCTTATCTCTTTCACTTGCATTGACTTTCCTTCTATTTATGGCTTCAAAATTGGGTGAATAAACCATTAATAAATATTATTAAATGCATTGTTATTCACCCAAGGTGGGTCACAGTTTTTGGCAAGAGGAATTACTAAAAATAAGAAGTCAACTTGATGGGAATTTCCACCATGCACTGCAGCTCCAAAAATGCCCTCTTCCACTTAAGTTATTTGACTTTCATAATGAGAATTTTTACCCTACAAGGCAGGTAAGAAATTCTTGCCTGCCTACCACTACCAAAATTCCCACTGGCAAATTAAAACATCTCCCAAAAAGTGCGATGTGTATTAAAAATAGCTTCCTTTGATAAAGTGTGAGTTGTATGGGTGAATAAACCTCTTTGGTGGGAAAAGTGAGCCTGCTAGGTAGGAAGAAATTTCCCATCGGTGCTTTAAGTGATTTTTCTTTATTTTACAATGGGAAAATTTACCCTGAAAGGCAGGTAATAAATTTCCACCAGCTTGTCACCTCTAATATTCCCATTACAGCTTAAGTGACTTTGAATTCATGGGAAAAAGTACCATGCAAGGTAGGTAAGAAATTCCCTCTTGCATGCCACTACCAAAATTCTCATTGCAACTTAGATCTATCTATTCCAAAAAATGTGACTTGCCTAGGAGAGGCTTTTGTGCTTGAATTCATCTTTTTTGGTCATAAATTTACTTTCTGAGGTTGATTCCTTCTAGTGCAATGGCCGTAAATGATCTCCATATGCTCCAAGAAATTAAACAGACTATACAGGACAAAGAATGGAGTCAGGAGAATTAAACAGAAAGACCATGTGGCAAACCGGAGAAAAACACAAAATAAATAAATAAAATTGAAAAATGTAGCCAGAAGTCATAGAAAAAGCTATGAATTCATTCTTGGTGAAAACCTTATTGAAATGTGTGAATAATGGCATGCAAAAATTCAACGGGATTCAACTGGAGCACAATTTACTTCAAATAGGGCATTATTTATTTAATAAATAATTAAATAAAAATGTTTCGCAGACAAAAACTTGGTGGAGGGATAAAATGAGTTTCAACATCTGGGTATTTGTCAAAATTGGCTCATATGATTCACTGGAAATATATTAACATAATATAGACATCTTATGGCAATAAAAACACAAAAAGATCTATTATTTTAAAAAACAATTTTTTTAAAACATGGGGTAGTCTCAAATTTCAGGGTAAAATCTAGAGACACTAGTCAGCTCCATCTATGGACATCTTTACATATTTCAAAATGAAAGGAGTGAAGATGAGATCCCAGCATCTCTGGTTTTGTTTCTTTTCCATTTGGTTCAGGGTCAAGCCACAAAAGCAAAACAAAAAGAAAAAGAGAAGGAAAGAAAACAACAAAGTTTTATTTATATACATACATGTTTTACCTTGCTTTTTTTAGTTCTTGAATAACTTCAAATGTTTCTTGTTGAAAGGTAGTGGTAACTCAATTCCATTCCAGTAGGTGAGGAAGAAATTATCCATTCTGATAGCTCTCTTGATAGTGAAGGTCCCTTTCTAGAGTGAATCATATTTGTTGTGCATGCCCTTTGGTTAATGTCTCTTGTCCCACCAGAGTACCCAGTCTCTAATATCAATCTTCCTTTCTCTGGATTTCTTTTCAAAAACTTTGGGAAAGTCATTATCAAATTCATCTTTCAGTGGCTCATTATTTCTTCTCTCTTTGGTGGGAAGTGTGCATCAACTTTCTCCATTCCTAGATTTATTTGCTGCATTTCTAAGGAAGAACTATCACCATGTTCTTTGTTTTTCTTTAGGTATTGATCATGCTCGTTGAAAGTCCCCACCAAGGAAACTAAACCCTTAGGGATTTCATTACCTTTGGTTGGATTATTCCACTACTATCATCATAACCTGTATCAACTCTTCACGTGACTATTTTTCATGGTGGTGATTTACTCCTTTCAACATACAACCTGCCAAAGTTGTCTTGTTCCGGACATGCAAATATTTATTTGTCATTATTGAAAGTTTTCCAGTGTTCAACATTATCAGGGACATTTGGGTGGTAAAACATCTCCACTTTATATTTTCCTTTTCTTAATATGGATGGTGGTCTATCTAGATTCAATAGTGTAGCTGTGACTGCCAAGGAGTCTGCCTTGGAATTTTGATATATTGGAATGAAATCGATAGAGAAGGCTGCAAAATATAGTGTCGAAGAAAGAAATTTATCTCTATAATGTTTCATCTTATCTCTCAAACTTTCTTTACTAGAAGTTCAACATCTCCTTGGGCTTTAAGGAGTTTTACTCCTTTATTTTTATCTTGTTCCATTCCTAGCAGTAATGCTTCATACACCACCGTATTGTTGGTGTTCTCGAACATCAGCTTGTGGGAGTATGGTAATATCTCATGATATGGAGATATTAGTAGAACACCAGCTCATGATCTAAAATAACAACAATTTCCTTTAAACTCCAGTGTCTAAACCTTGTCTTCTTCTTTTGTTGGCTCTGGTTGAAGTTCTGGCTCTTGAACACCTTTATCCATTTCCAAGAAATAGACCCCATGGTTAGATCCCTAAAAAAAATATGAGATCTAGATTTTGTGACCGTATAATTGGATTTCTTTTTTGGCTCTAGATTCTAATTTATTCCTTTGATAGGAATATGAACACATGACCAATCCATCTTTACTTCTCCTCCCAGTTCTTTGCAGAATTTTTTGCTAAGCAACATCCCGTAAGAGACGGGAATACCTGTAACTAAGATTATCATCTTTAGTCTTTTTTCAGGAATAGATGCCAAAACAGCTTGTGCATCTTTGATTTTTCCAATTAAAGGGACTTATCTCTCCATGGAATAACACCTTTTTATGGTCTTTGTCAAGGTAAGCTCAAGAGCATCTGCAACTTTAGCTAGCATGACATTGTTAGAAGCACCTGAGTCTAGAATGTAATTGTTTAACTTGAAACCATTAAGCAATAAAGAGACATAGAAAGGTTCTAATCTTTCATAATAGAATGAAGTTTTAAAAATTATGGCGTTATTTTGGGGAGGAGTATCTTTGGGCTTAGGAAAAAGGCCTTTTGATGTATTGGATTATCCTGGTGATTGCACATATTTGACTATCCTATTTAACTTCTCAAGAAAGGGTCTTAGGTATTCAGCTTCTGACATTTTAATCCTAGTTTTCTTGACATGATCAACAATGTTGAAGGAAGGTATAGATTCAGATACCTGAGCTCATTTCTGTGGTTGAGATGAAGAACTTAAATTCTTATATCTGGGAACAAAAGAAAAAGATAAATGGCTGGCCCTTCTTTTTTCGTCAGCTAATGCCTCAACTTGGCAATTTCTGATTGTGTAAATACTGCATATGCATGACCATGATTGTCTTCAAGAAACACCTCATATTCATGTTCAAATTTATCATTTAGGTAATAAATGTTAGAGTTTCCAGTAGGTCCTACAAAATCATCATTCTCAAACTGATCAGTGTCAACTTCCTGGTCTTCTTCATTCATATCCATGTTGTTTCTTGGATCAGCTTCAATTGCTAATCTTTGGGAACCAACAATGTGGTTATGGTGGTTGTTGTTGAAATTCTGAACGAGGGTAATGATGTTGCCTTGAACCATTTGAGCCATTTGTTTCTTCATCTGTGACATATCACTTGCTAACTTGTGCAATAGTGAATCATAAGTAATATAAGAGAATGAACTTTCATCTCTATGAGTATTTCTCTTTATCTTTCCATCCATGATGAGGTCATCTTCAATTTCAACTACCATGTTTTGGGTTGCTAACAAGACAGTAGGACATGTTTTTTTGCATAGTTGATAGATTGCTTCAGGAATTAAAGAATTGATGAAGAATACCCTTTTGATTATCATCATTCAGAGAAGCAAAAGCTAGAATTTTGTAAAGTAATATTTGGAATTTTGCAATAAAATCCCGTATGTACTCTTGTGGCTCCTTCTCCAGCTGAGTCATTTGGGTTATCAATGTACTAGAAGCTTCAGCTGGTCTTGAATCTTTTTCAGGAATGCATCTCTCATAGTGGCCCAATTATGGTTATGGTGCTAGGAGCTATCCGGTAGAACCATTCTCTAGCCAATTCATGTAGAGTCTCTATGAACAATACGGATAGAAACATATCTTCATGTTCTACGACTGCAAGCAATCCATAGGATATAAAGAATGCAGCCAAGTGATCATTTGGATTCTAATTTTCATCTCCAAACAATTTTGGAAAAAAATTTATCGTCCCTTTAGGTATATCATGCATAGGATAAGTCAGATTTAGAGGTCCAAAGGCTGTACCCCATGGAATAGGTGTTGTAGTGGCAAGTGGCTGATTCAACATCATGAAAGGAGTATGTCTTCTTTGAGAATAGACTTGGTGAATAATCCCAATTTTTATGATTGTGGTGGACATGATCCAAATCTTGAGGATTTTTCAATCTTCTAGCTAGTGACAGACTTGATCTGCGGCTTCTAACTTGAGGAAGATGACTAAAATTAAATGGCTCCTACAATCTATAAAAATGCTTGATTCTTTCTTGAGCTCTGCTAGACCGCATGAATGGATGTTTTTTCGGGTTGAGATATAATATAAAATTGAACTGGCAAGAGAAAGCTCTGGTTTGTTAATTTGTGTTATTCCCCAGTGAAGTCACCAAAAACTATTGGCTATATTTTTTGCACATCTGAAAACCTAGGCAACCATGAGATAAATGTCCCTCATTTACCGGTGAGGCTCCCATGTAATATTTTATCAATTATATTTCCTAGTTTCTATATGTTGGTTTTAATTTAATTGCGTAGCTCATGGACCATAACTATACAATTTTGTAGAAAGTAAGAAGCTATAAACAATATGTGCAGGAAAGGGAATAATTAAATATGAGAACAAAGGAAAAGAGATGTGTAACCTGATCAATAGCTGACAAAGTAGATCACATGCACATATACGAAACAAATAGATCTTAAAATACAAAATTTGAAGCAAAGAAAAGTTTCAGATCTAGATCTAAGATAACACAAAGTTTATGCAGATATCTAAAAATAAATAACAAACAAATGCACAGTTAATCTAACCTGTAGGTTATTCCTCTATTTATAGTGTATAAAGGGAAATTACTTATAAGGATCTTTAAATGAATTCCTACATGTAGAAGCTATGAAAAGAGAAAAAACTGGAAATATTCCTCTTGGAATTCCTCTTTGCATGACATGCATGATTTATAACTGAAAAATAGATTCTTCTATTTTACATGTCTGCCACCTATTTCTAAGTAATTGACTTCAAGTAAAAAAATTTAAACCAATCACTTAATTTTTATAATTTAATTGATTGCTCAATTACTTTGTTGGAGAAAATAAAAGAAAGAGGAAAAGAAATAAGATGAAAGATGCAACCCTCCCAGTCTTGTTCTTCTTCCATATTCTACATGCGGTTGCATATTTTGCCTTTGATTCTCACCAAAATAGATCTGGAAGCTATGCATGACTGTTATTTACTTGTGGGTATTGCCTTTGGCATGTATTCCCTTCTATCCTTCAATATTTTGCAATTATTCTTTAGTACATGCACTAGTGCAATGTTTGCCGTAAATATTTCAGACAAAACTCATCATTTTTATTTTTTAATTGCATATCAACAATTTTAAATCATGGAAAGCACTCTGGATGAATGCAAATACAAATAAATTTAATGAAGGCTCAACTGGAAGATTGGGAGCACATGCACAAGATCCTAGAAGGAAGTTTCCATCCACTGACTTCCACATGGGCTGCGTTAGCAACAAGAGGATGATTTTTTTTCAGAAGCCTTTACAATTATAAGATCTAGATCTTTCAATTAAATTGGTGATAGGTTCAGGGCCTATGTCTATATAATTGACTTAAGAAAATATGGAAGCTATGCATGATTCTGCTGATCTTTCTCTTTCATCATGCTTCAACATGGCTGGAACAATCTTTGTCTGAGCTCTTTTCCTTTTAATTATGCTGGAATCCCTTGTAATTGGATCCATTTGTGCAAATATGGAAACTTCTTTATATTCAGAAGATATATTCAATGTACTTGACATTGATTTGAGCACCTATGATGAATACCTACAATTTTATTCAGACAAAGATGGAGTCCATGGCATGAATACATGATTTTTATCACCAAAATCTGCATATAAAGCCTGTTGCCCTAAAATTTGAGGTTTTTCTTGCATGTAAAGTAAGAAAAATATTATTTAATTCACTCGGGAACATATACCAACATGTAGATGCTCAGAATGACCAAAATTAGGCTATTCCAACCCTAGGCACCAAAACGGGAAGCTTCCCGACAATGAAAAATAAACTTTAATGCAAAATCCTCCTTCTTTTGGTGCCAAAACTTGTCTGGGCTGAAATCCTCATAAAAAATAATTAACTTTCTCTCCCTTATGGCGTCCCATGCTTATATAACCTCTAGCATGTTATTTTTAATAATTTCCTCTTCCTTATTCTGGAAATTTAATTAATTAATAGCCATGTTTATTCATCCAATTTGGGCACCCAAGTATGCATGCTGCTGGTTGCTTTTTAAATAATTTATTTTATTTATTTTTAACATGCATCCTTGACTTCTCCTTATCTCTTCCACTTGCATTGACTTTCCTTCTATTTATGGCTTCAAAATTGGGTGAATAAACCATTAATAAATATTATTAAATGCATTGTTATTCACCCAAGGTGGGTCACACTTTTTGGCAAGAGGAATTGCTAAAAATAAGAAGTCAACTTGATGGGAATTTCCACCCTGCACTGCAGCTCCAAAAATACCCTCTTCGACTTAAGTTATTTGACTTTCATGATGAGAATTTTTACCCTACAAGGTAGGTGAGAAATTCTTGACTACCTACCATTACCGAAAATCCCACTGGAAAATTAAAACATCTCCCAAAAAGTGTGACTTGTATTAAAAATAGCTTCCTTTGATAAAGTGTGACTTGCATGGGTGAATAAACCTCTTTGGTGGGAAAATTTAGCCTGTTAGGCAGGCAGAAAATTCCCATCGATGCTTTAAGTGATTTTTCTTTATTTTATAATGGGAAATTTTACCCTATAAGGCAGGTAAGAAATTCCAGACCGCCTGCCGCCTCTAATATTCCCATTGCATCTTAAGTAACTTCGATTTCATGGGAAAAAGTACCCTGCAAGGCAAGTAAGAAATTCTTGCCTATCTGCCACTACCAAAATTCCCATTGCAACTTAGATCTATTTATTCCAAAAAATGTGACTTGCCTAGGAGAGGCTTTTTGTGCTTGACTTCATCTTTTTTGGTCAGAAATTTGTTTTCTGAGGCTGATTCCTTCTAGTGCAATGACTATAAATGATCTTTAGATGCTCCAGAAAATTAAATAGACTATACAGGACAAAGAACGGACCTAGGGGAATTAAACAAAAAGACCACGGGGAAAACCAGAGAAAAACACAAAATAAATAAATAAAAACAAAAAATGTTACCAGAAGTCACATACAAAGCTCTCAATTCATTCTTGGTGAAAAGCCTATTTAGATGTGTGAATACTGGCATGCAAAACTTCAACGGGATTCAATCGGAGCACAATTTACTTCAAACGGGGCATTATTTGTTTAATAAATAATTAAATAAAAATTTCCCAGAGAAAAAACTTGGCGGAGGGATAAAATGAGCTTCGACATCTGGGTATTTGTTGAAATTAGCTCATATGATTCACTGGGAATATCTTAATGTAATATGGACATCTGCTGACAATAAAAACACAAAAAGACATGTTATTTTGAAAGAATGAAATTTTTTAAACATGGGGTAGTCTCAGATTCTAGGGTAAAATATGGAGATACCAGCATCACTTTTTTGAATTTTATACATCGTCATTTCTATTACCACTTTTCTAAACATTCATATCATTGATACTTGAGTCTTATCCTTTCAATGCTAAAACCTCATCCATCCTAACTTTCTTTTTGTTAAGAACCGAGCACGTCACGTATGACTTCAAATTTTTTTTCCCCTTTTCCATTCTAGCATTCGCTTTGTTAGAGGTTGAGTACATTCAAATCTTTTCATTCCCTCTTCCATTCTAGCATTCCCTTTGCTAGAGGTCAAGCACACTCAAACTTAATCACTAAACCCTCCTCCATTATAGAATTCACTTTGTTAGAAGTTGAGTTCATTCAATCAAATTGCATCCTTCATCCATATTAGAATTCACTTTACTAAGGGTTGATTTTATCTTCACCTTCATTTTAAATCACTTCTACCGTAACATTCACATTGTTAAGGGTTTTGTTGTTCAAATATTCCAAATCTCTCTTCCATCTTAGAAATCACTTTTGTAAAGGTCGAGTTATCTTCAAATTTAATCACTACACTCTCTTCCATCTTAACATTCACATTGCTAAGGGTTGAGTGATCTATCACATCTCTCTTTGATTCCTCCTTCTTTTAAAAATGGTGGGAAAAAGATGCACAGAATATAGTCCCTTTGGAAGAGGTGACATAAATCCTTTCCACAAATACAATGATGAAGATGAGGATCGTATTGAGGATCATAAAAGTTACATTTCTTCTGAGGCACAATCCCGAAAAGAAAAATATTTTATGCACAAACAAGAACCAATTTTTACTTTGTCTACTCGATATTGGAGAAAAATTACCTTTCAAATTTGATGAGGATGTTTTGAGAACATTACTCAGTAAACGTAAGCTTAAAAAGGATATACCATCCACATAAAATAACAACAATGAATCCAAACTAAGATTTTTTTTTTCCAAGGACAAAGTTAAATCCACTGCTTCGGCTCCCGATCCCAATCAAGCCTTAATTGATCAAATCAATGAGATGGAGAAATGAATAGCTCTCATATCTTCTAAATTCATTACTAAACCTAATGATAACGATTCATGAAAGAAAAATGATGATCCATATAAAACCTATATTGCACAAACTAAAGATAACAACAATATGAAGAATGATAATGCTTCCTTTATCCCACAAAACAATTCAACATTTACTTAGGGATGGAAAATGATGAAAGACACAATTTTGGGTATGAAACACCAACGCAAAAAATTCAACTTTGATGAATTGTGTCCTTAACCCTTCGATAAGGAAATCTTATGTATACCATTTCCAAAACCTTTTGAGACACCCAAATTTGATAAATATAAGGGAAAGAATGGCCCATGAGAGCACATTAAGGAGTTTTTCATGGCATGATAAGAAGTGAAATATAATTATATATTCTTACTATGTCTTTTCCCACAAATTCTAAGAGGAGAAGCCTTGGATTGCTTCCTACACCTTTCTAAGTGTTCAATAACCACTTTTTTAGACCTTTTGGAGAAGTTTGTCAAACACTTTTCCTTTAACCTAGATTCTGAGATCATCGTGATGGATTTGTGAAATGCCAAACAATGCTCAAATGAAAGATTTGGAAAATTCCTACAACTGGTGGGGAATTTCAAGTTGATTCCCATGATCTATCCTAAAAAAATAATTAGTGAGCATCTTTGTTCCAAATATCACCAACGAATTATCCTTTCATATGCAAATGCATTGCCTTAATAGAGTTGAGGAAGTCATCGAAAAAGGATCCCAAATCAAAAAGGCCCTTATCATCAAAGGTTTAATAAAACCTCATTCAAAAGATAGTGGGAATCATTATAACAATAATAGTGGTCCTCATCATGAAAAATATAAAAGCATTATTAGAAACCACAATGTTGTTAATGGCGTCATCACAAACAACCATAATGTGCATAACGTCAAAAATAGCTAGTTTAAGAAAAACAAAACAAAACAACCTATCGTTATTATCAATAAAGAGGCTCCCCTTCTTGCGACCTAAAATGATGTCGATTCACACCTTTGAGAGATCCCCTATCTAGTGTCTTGGGCCAACTATTCAATGCCAATATGGTCACGTACCCTACATGAAACCTTTTGTTGAAGGGAAAACTAAACCCACTTGGTATAAATCTAACACATATTGTGATTTTCATCACATCGATGGTCACCAAACGAATAAATGTATCCAAATCCACAATTACATTCAAGATCTTATTGATAATGGAGATATAACAATTGAAGACCCTACATCTAAAAAAACACCCAACAATAATCTCAAATTCTTTTCCAATCGATTCCCTAAACATGGTGTAGGTAATAGAACTACTAAAAAAGGTCAATCTTCAAATAATGTTGATTTTAAATCGATTATTTCATTTTTCAAAGAAATTCCTCTTATTATTTCCACCATTAAGTGTAAACCTCAAAAAATTGAATGAATACACACCAAAAGAAAATTTAGGTTTTTGTTGGTGCTCAAAATTACACCCTGGATATGATCGATGAGGATCATGAATTTAGAGGCAACATGGGAATGTCTCTCAGTTGTGGGACCTAAAAACTGAGACAAACCTCCATATAAGGTTGGATTCCTCTACCTATCCTAATGCTAACACTACTCCTAAGAATTGAAATGCAACTATCTAGCTCTACTCTAAAATTCCAAGGAACCAGGGTGAGAAGGAAATGTATAAATGGAAACCTAAACTAGAGAATGTGATAACACTAATAAAATGGTTGATCACTCTCCACAAGGGTGAAATAAAAATGGAGAATGTGGGTGATAGGGTGAAACAAATGTGCCATAGAAAATAACCATGCGTTTGCGTGCATGAAAAACACATGAAATGAAATCCACAAGCAAGAGGAATTCACAAAATGCCAAAAAAATGTGAATGAAAAGTAAGACACAACATAAATGAGAAAAGGGTAGACATAAGTGCCAAAAAATCAGATTGTATTACTTAAAGGGTGAACAATCGATTACATTCATAGCAAGAGGTAGGAATAAATTACAAAGACCAAAATCAACATCTAAAACTTGTAGGAATTCAGCCACCATTTTGACATGTTTCTGTTACAACAAAAGAGTGACATGTTTTAATGAGTCGAGATCTTACATTTATAGAAAAATAATAAGAGAAGGAAAGGAAAAAGGAGAGGGAAATCATATTTCAAATTTTCCAACCACTAACTACAAACAATAATTTTTTTGAGAAATCTGGGCACCTCTGGTTATCCACTATCACATGTCATCTTCCTTGTTGGGCACCCATACTACATTAAATATTGGTAGTTGTGCCACTTGGAACTACACCTTTTTACATGTTGGAGAAGTATTCCACCTTTTAACTTATCAATCCTTAGTAAAATTAAGAAATCTAGTTTCCATTGTAAAGAGAACATTGAGACCTTTCCATTGATATCAAGTTTGTAAAGATCAGATCATCCAATCAAAAGTTATGGTGGTTTTAGTATCCCATGGAAAACTGTCATTTTTCTTCAATATGTGGCTTCTCCTTTCAATTTTATGCAGTTTTTTCCTTTGCGGCTTGATATTCATGTTTTCCATGACTTTTGAATCCCTTGGTATTTATTTCCTTTCTATGGCCTTTGCTAACCCTCTGTGGGTTTCCTTGTAGTGTTGCATGTTTTCTTTTATCTCACAGATTTTCTAGCTCTTCTACTTTTACCCGTGGCCCTCAATGTGGCATTAATTTGTGTCAACCTCCATGGAATTATTTTCCTCCACCTTGCTGACTTCTATTGTATCTATGGATTTCCTAACTTTTACAGATTTATTTTTATAGCCATAGATATTTTATGAATTTGGCAGCTTAATACCCTTATCCATGAAAAGATAAAATGCTTCCATAGCCCATGTTCCTTTTCCAGTGGCTCTTGTTTTACCTCCATGGCATAATCCTACACTTCACAACCTTCATTCCAAGTCCACGGAAATCCAAGTTGTTCTATTTTTGCAAAGGGTGTAAAAATAGACAACAATTTCCACAAAAAACCAATCGTCAACGTCATCCACTGAGCCTTAGGTGTCCAACCCTATGGATCCATCAAACTAGAGGCCAACCTCAAATGTTAAATCTTCTACTTTTGGTCCATATGACCTATTAAAATAGTTAGCAACAATGGCTGCACATATATCTATTACGGATTTATTAAAAGCATCACCTAGCTTCCAATACATTCTTACTCGTTCTCTTCATGATGCATGGGTTCTTGATAACCTCAATGTCCAAAAAGTACAAGCCATGATCACTAAGATTTCTCCTGAAAGTCCCATCTTATCATTCAGTCCTCAAGACCTGTTAAACCCTAACCTTCACAACAATAACTCTTTATACATTGAAGCATACATAACCATCCATAAAGTCAAAAGAGTTATCATTGATAATGGAGTGGCCCTAAACATATGTTCCATGAAAATGTTGTGTTTTCTTGGCCATACAGAGGACAACTTGGAAGCCAATGTTATCATCATTCATGATTATGATAGTAGCGAGTGACAATCCTATGAAACCATCACCCTTCCCATACAAGTGGTCCCTCGAATTCTTGAAACCCTTTGTCATATAGTGGACGTGGAAACATCATATAATATCCTTATAGGTATACCTTGGATACACATGATGCAAGTTTTTCCCTCCACCTTCCAACAATGCATTAAATTCTTACATAAATAAAAAGAGTTCACCTTGCTTGTTGATACAAACCCCTTTGAGTACTATAAACTATTAGAAGTAAGGTATAATAGTCCTAACTATTGTCCATCTGTTGATGGCTCTACTAAACTCCGTGTTATCCCCATTGTTGATACTTGCATCAAACCTAAAATAATTTCACACTCACATGCCTATGTGTTTACTTCATAACCATCTACGTCCAAGACGTCACCTAAATTTAAATTTTCCCATCAAGGTCATGGCGAGTATACCCTTGAAAATGATTTTCATGTTGGCCAACTCCCATCATCCCCTTACAGTTATGGACAACCTAATTCCCCCATTTATAGGAACCTCTAGCTTATTATCTTGGAAAAAATCTTTGGAGGTGATATGGAATTTTGGAGGATGAACATATTCAAGGATATGATAACTCTTGGCTATACAAATATCATATGGTTGAATGCTTTGGATCCACAGACTATACCAAGGTGCACACAAAATAATGAAGAATATGAACTGGAAAGGTAGAGGACTTGGCCCATAAGAACAAGGAAGTATCAAACCTGTCTTATGCAAATAAAATCTCTACCAACATGGTCTAGGATATGAGACCTTTGAAAAGAGGCCTGTAATATTTGATGTCTTGACTAGTGATGAGGACTCGGACTCTGAAGTTGAGACTGGTTCCATATATAGCCTCTTCGAGAAACTTGCAGAAAACACCCTCTTTCTTGAATACTTATTCATCCCTACCCTTGATATTTTCTACCCTTCCCTCATTAATCAGGATCAACAATGTCATATTTCCATGGACCTCTTTCAAAATGATGAGGCCATCCAAGAGTTCCTTGGGACTCGAGACCCTTTTCCCTTGTCAGATCACAAGAAGGGTTTTGATATAAACCTTGACGCTACTGCATACTTTGGTGAGGAACTTGAGTTCTCCAGTCCACAAATCAAAAAATAAATCAAAATAGAAAAAAAATAAAAATCATATCTTGCATAGTGAAAACCTTTCTGAGGTGTTATGTGAGAAGTAAAAATTGAAAAAGAAAGAAAAAGAAAAGGAAACATCTCCTAGTGAAAACCTTTCTGAGGTGCTAGAGAGAGGAGACCCTAATCCAAAAATATAAGAATATCTACATAAACCTATGGCATCATTTCAGGAAAATGATACTTCTAAGCTATTGGTAGAAGAGACCACCACTATCAACAATGGGATAGATGACCAACCTAAATTGATGCAACTTGGTGCTAGCATATTAGAGATATAAATTAAGGCATTCACATAGCTTCTCATATAATTTCAAGATGTTTTTTTTTGGTATTACAAATATATTCCAGTCTTGGAACATTCCTTTTGGTTCATCACCTTGTGATGCACCCAGATGCAAAACCTGTCAAGCAAAATTTGTGCAAAATGTATCCTAAGGTCACTTTACTTGTAAAGGAAGAACTTTAGAAATTAGTAGAGGAGGATTTCATATGGTCCATGGACTATTTTGAGTGGATATCCAACATGGTACTTGTTTCTAAGAAAACTCTTGAAATTTGAATTTGTATTGATTTTTGCGACATCAACAAGGCTTGTCCTAAGGATGACTTTCCTCTTCCCAATATTTATATGATTGTTGATTATACGGCTGGCCATGAGATGTTATCTCTAATGGATGGTTTTTCAAGGTATAATCAAATTTATATCATCGAGGAAGATCAACACGAAACAACATTCACAACCCCATGGGGTAATTTCTATTACAAGGCCATGCCTTTTGGCCTTAAGAATGTTGGCACTACATACCAATGCACACAATGACTATCATCTTTCATAACCTTCTTCATAATATCATGAAAGGACTATGTTGATGACATACTCACCAAGTCAAAAACTATAATTTATCATTCAACCATTCTTTGGCATATCTTCAAATGGTTTAGGGAATATAAGGTTTGCCTTAATCCTAAAAAGTGTGTCTTTAGTGTCACTTCGGGAAAACGTTTGGGATTCATTGTCTCATGAAGTGGAATCAAAGTGGACCCTACTAAATTTGAAGCAATAATGGACATGCCACATCCAAAGAATCTTTGTTAGTTACAAGGGTTACAAGGTAAGATTTACAATATTTAGTGCTTCATTTCTCATCTTGCGCACAAGTGCCATCATTTCAATTAATTGCTCAAAAAGTATGTCCAATTAAAACAAACACATGATTTCAAAGACTCTTTCACTAAGCTGAAAGAATACATGTCCACTACATTGGTACTCATGCCGCCAATCCAAGATAAACCTATGTTATTGTACCACTTCTGCAACTGAACATGTCATTAGGGCATTACTTGCACAACACAATGATAAGGGGCAAGAGAAAGAAATATATTACTTAAGAAGAAATCTCCTTGAACATGAAACCAAGTGCTCATAGGTCAATAATTTTTTTTTTGGTAGTCGCATTCACTTTTCAAAAGTTTTGACACTATTTGTTAAACCATACTACCAATATTATTGCGAAAATTGATCCTCTCCAGTATATACTATCATGACCAATGATAACATGATGAATTTCTGGCTGGATCATGTTCCTCAATGAGTTTAATATTGAATTCATTAATCAGAAATCTATCAAATGTAAATCACTTTCAGATCAACTGGTTGCAACACCACTGCCAGGTTCTCAACCACTACACTTTGAATTCCTAGATGAAGACTTGTAGTATCATAGATGCAGTCCCTTCATGGACTCTATTCTTTGATGGTTCTTGTAACCTACATGGATCAGGAGCTGGAATCAATCTTACACAAACCTGATGGGGATCTTATCCCTAAATCATATGCATTAGCTTTCCATGTACAAATAAAATTGCTAAGTATGAAGCATTAATAACAGGCTTAAACTTTGTTATTTCCTTAGCGACTACAAGAGTTAACAATCTTCAGTGACTCCCTTGTTAATCATCAATCATGTCAATATGGAATATCAAGTTAAAGATGATAAGCTCATTCCCTATAAGCACAAGGTTGATATTATAAAGGGGTATTTATGGATAATCACATTTGAGAAAGTTCCTTGTTTACTTAATAAAGCAACGGATGCCATGACAACTATTGCATCCCTTCTCGTTTATGACACAAACCAAACTCACAATGAGTTACTTAGAGAACATATTTTAGTGCCCGCATATGATTTTCCAAAGCCCACCATGGTTTGTGAGATTGTTGGTCCTGATCATCCTTAGTATCACGATATTTATACCTTCATCAAAACTAAATCCTACCCTCCCAATATGAATTCAACCAACAAAAGAGACTTAGCACAATGTGCTCCATGCTATACTATCCTTACTAACACCCTATACCAAAGAGGATATGATGGGACTATCTTAAGATGTCTCAATCAAGACAAAGCTAAATAGACACCATTAAAGGTACATTCAGGTATTTTTGGTGTGCACACAAGTGGAATGGTTCTATCTAACAATATCTTGCACATTGGCTATTACTGGCCTACTATGGAGATAGATGTATGTAACTTTTCTAAAATTGTCAAGAATTTCAATGACACGGTAATTATATTCATGCACCTTACAAAGCTCTGCAGCCCATCACTTCACCCTGGCCTTTTTCTAAATGGGGCTTGACTTGATCGGAAAAATAAAGCCCAGCTCTTATGATGGCCATACTTTTATAATAACTTCCACTAAATATTTCACCAAGTGGGTCAAGGATATGCCTCTTACCTACGTCACTGGTGGTAATATTTCCAAATTAATATTTAACCGTATCATTTTCTATTTTGGTATTCCCACTGCCATTGTCACTGACACTGGTACCTCATTCAAAAATTAAAAAATTCAAATCCTTAGCTAAGAAATATCATATCCACCTATAATGGGCGACTCCCCATCACCCATAATGTAATGGCTAGTCCAAAGCTTCTAATAAGACTATTAAATTTATACTGGAAATTTTTTTTGATAAACATGGCCACAAATGGCATACATAATTGTATCCCACCCTCTAGGCCTACCTGTACATCCTTTCGCACTCCAACAAGAGCTACACCATTTTTTTCTGTATATGGCTCCGAGGCCATATTACCTATTGAAGTCAAACTTCCTTCCCTTCGTGTATCCCTGCAACACCTGGTGCATGAAGAAGATTACTGTCGTGCACTCCTTGAAGAGCTTGAACTTCTAGAAAAAATACAACTTCACTTCCTAGACCATCTGCAAGTGTATCAGAATTGACTGTGTCGTAACTACAATGGAAAGATAAAACTCTGATAGTTTGAGATTGACAAATAGATATTAAAATAAAATCAAAAGAATACTACAAATCCATGTGAGAAGTAGGGAAAATATGAACCTAATTGGTTATGGCCCTAAATCATCACTGATAAGTTTGGATCTGGAGCGTAAAAATTATCAGACAGTAATGAAAAAGAACTTAAAGAGCCTATGAATGTTATTCATCTAAAAAAAGTTATATTCCTGAGATTCCAAATAGTATCCCTTGTGTTGGGGGCATATCAACACAATCACATGTTTTTCCTTTTTTCCCTATCTCCTACTTGTGTCATTCCACCTCACCTTGTGTCATGTGATTTTCTTGGTCAGGTCGCCATTCCCATGGTTTTTCGCTTTTGTTCACCTTCTGCCATGTTTCCTTAGACTTGTTTATTTTTACCATGTTGGCTATGGTTTGGGAACCCCTTTTTCCTTATCCATTGGCGTGTGTTTAAAATCCAAAAAAATCCTAAAACATTGAAATATGTCCAAAAACCCAAAAATAATGTAAAATTGGTAAAAAGCCTAAAAATCACAACATTCAAAAATATATATAAAATAAAACATTTAGAATTTTTTTGAAAAAATCCCAGGAGTTGTATGACACAGTTCACAAATTTTGTCATCTGATGGTTCCAGATCATCTTCACTTTTTGTTGATCGTAACATATATCTATGCTCAATGAAAAATCAATCATGTTACCCTTCGTAATATAAGTTTTGCTTGAGGACACACTTGAATTTGGCCCAATATAGATTAATTCAAATTCTCTTGTGTTTCTAATCCATCACTTGGGGGCATTTGCATCTTTCTATTCTTCACTGTGGAACACATTAGGGGTGTCTTTGGATGTCGTTATTACAAATTGTGTTATATTGTTGTTTTCTTGTTAGCTTTGATATAATTACTTTTTGTTAGACTATTTTTTTTGTGACTAACTTTGTTTGTTTCCAGTGCATGTAAGATCTTGTTTAACATATTCTTGGCTCATTTTATTATTCAAATAGTTACTTTAATCAATGTTTTATGTATCTAGAATTTTTTTATAGACCAATTATAGATAAATTCTTAGCATCTTAGTTCACATATAACTTTGGTGTAGTTAATTCCTATTCATGTTGGGTTTGTCTGAATTTCTTGCTTTTTTTATCTTAGTGTTGTTGTCTTATTTTATTATATAATGATGAGTTTCATCAATCATCTTCATTAATAATATCAATCCATGGTTGGTGTCTGATGTTGTATGTAATAGGAGAAAGATATCTTTGGAAAAAAATCCTTCAAACACAATCCAAACTTGCATTAATTGAAAAGAACACTTGCGGAAATCAAAATCACACTTGCATAAAAGAAATCAAACTTACAAAAATGAAATCACACCTACATAAAGGAAATTATTGAATTGGAAATAAATCAAATAAAACACCTGAAGGTTCACAACAAACTGAATGAAAAAAAATATTACAATACAAGGTGAAAAAAAAAACAACAAAATGATAATCACGGGAAAATGAATAAATATAAATGTAAATTATTACAAGACAAAAATACAAATATAGATATCCATCTTCTTTGGAATGAGTGGCCATCTCATTCCTTGGAAGAAGATTTAAATCATGCTTTCAAGATCTTAATTCAAAACTTCACAATATTAGAGAGATGTTGTCACCCTCAACTTTCCCTTTAACTTCTAAGTCTAAAATTGCAAAAAATTGAGTTGGTGCCCTTAAAGTATGCTTGAAAGAGGTATTTTGAAAATTGGAATTTTCCAAGAACTTTCAGACTCATGAAAATCATTGCATCAGATGGGAAATTTCTTCCCATTTCCAAAAGGTAAAGAAGTCCTCCTAACTCCTTGTAATTTTAAAGTTATGGCTTGGTGGAGCTAAGTGGTCAGATTTTCCCTTGGCGGACTAGCAGAGCTGCGGAGGTATTTGCAAACATTGCTCTTTTGAAAAAATGTTAAGTTGGTAAGATTTGGCCCATGAGCTCGTGGGGAGAATTGAAACAAAAGCTCCTAAGGACCCGCAACGAATCAAAGGCTGCCATGTGCCCAAAGTGAGGATCGGATCGGCGGACCCATGGAAGAATTCAAGGTTTTGAACCTTTTTCCAAAAGGTTAAAAAGTGTTAAGGTAAGTCATTTTCCCCATAACCCGAAGTGAATTTAAGGGTGCCACGTGTCCAAAGAGCCAATGTGGAGCAGCGGGCCGATGGAGGTAAATGATATTTTGTGCCATTTTACATAAAAGGTCAAAATGTTACAACAAGAGCTGCGCACCCATTTCCAACCAGATTGCGCCACATGTCCACACTGAATCGGAGCTGCGGGCCAGTGGGGGTAAATGAGATTTTCCATTTTTTTGTAAAATAGGTCAAAACATTCAGAATTGCATCGTGACCCCATTTCCAATCACAACCCACCACATGTCCAAGTCAAAAAAGTAGAGCGGGGTTACGGGACAATTTGTTCCAAAGTGCCAAAACACAAAAATTAATGAAAATGGAAAGGGGAATCCCCCACACCCGCTCCAATCTTCTCCTTCCACGTGGATGGTCTAATTTGAAAATTTTAACAGAAAATCAATGGTTCATATTGAAACTGGAAAATAAAATGATATGTCTGTGTATTTGCACAAATTGGTTTTCCGCCATGGTTTTTCTTCACAATTGAATGATTTTTGAAGGGAGCGAAGGATGAAATCCATTTGCAAACCATTTTTCTCACCTGAAGGAAGTTATAACCACTTTTCATGAGCTATTTGATGGGTTCTGGAAGCCATTATCAGGGTTGGAAATTTTGAACCGAAAAATCAATACAGAAGCTTCTTTTTCTTTTTCCTCTATTTCCCTCTCTCCCTCTGCTCTGTTTTGTGAATCATTTGATCAAATAGAAGCTAAGAAACTTTTTGTTCTTCAAAATGCAATTCTAAGAACTTTGTGTCTGTGTAATTGCACTTGGTAAAAACGTGAATGATTCTTCTCTATAATTCATTTATCCAATGCAATTAGGGGTTCTCTCTGCAATCTCTTTTCCCTGAAAGTATTGCCTTCTTATGCCTTCTCTTTCCCCTTCATTCTTCCATTCTCTTGTGCTAGTGTTTTTCCTTGGAGAAAACACATTTTTCATATGTCAGAAGACCACATTTGATGAAAGTTGTAGATTTGTAAATAATCTTGTTTCTGGCTTTTAATAAGGGAACCTCACCCATCAAAGAGGAGGGGCTTATTTTTCCCCTCACCGTGGTTTCACCTAAAGTGAAAATTTGAAACCCAACAGTTTTTGGTGACTCCGCCGGGTTTTCGTTTTCAACGGATTCTAGTTTTCAAAGAACAATTTCTTGATCATTTTTTGATCTAGCGACTCTAAGGTTTACCCATGGTAGGAAGGTTCTTAGAATCGAAGATTCTCAGTTTCAACTATTGGAGCAGCAGGGTTTTCCTCTTCCTTCAATAGGGAGAAATAGAAGAGCTCGTTCTACAAGCACACCCCCTATTGAAGACAAAACCCTTAGGAGTTGAATCTCTCAAGAGTAACTCGGCCCTAATCTCTGTGCTTTGGTGTTTCAGTCCCTCTTCAAGTAGTTTTTCCAAGGATGGCAGTTCTGTTACCTTGGGGCCACTGAGTTGGTCCCTTGGCTCTTCCACAACCTTTGCATGAGTTACCTAGGGGTAACAGAAATAATTTTCCCAAAATCAGTGGTGATGGGAAAGTGCACCTTGATGAACACATTGCAGCCTTCATTATTGCATGTGGAGTCCTCGATGTGGAATATGAAGATTTCTCTATTAGGCTGGGATACCTTACAAGACAATGCAACAAATTAGTTTTACCATCTTCCTATTGGAGCAATTACCAATTGGACCATGATGAGAACAAGATTTGAGAACTGTTTCAAAACTGTAGAAGATGTGCATGCTCTGCTTGCCCAAATTTCTCAAATCAAAAAGGAACCATAAGAGCCCATGAGGGGATTTGTAGGTAAATTCAATAAACTGATCAACAAGATCCCAAAAGATACTAGACCCATTGATCAGATCCAAAAATGTTTCTTTTTGAATGCACAACTACCTGAAGTAAGCTATGCTCTAAGGAGAGCCAATCTAGAAACTTTGGATGAGGATCAGAGGATGGCAGTTGGCGTGGAAGATGACTTGATCATGTCAGGAAAACTAAAAAAAGAATCCCAAAAATCCAAGACATGAGCTTCTCCCTCTTCTCCTAGAGGTAATTCGGATCAGTTGGTACAAAAGCTGGCCAATGACCCCATTGTAATAAAAAAAAAATTGGTTTAACAAACTCCATACCAGGATGTTCTAAGGAAGAATTTTCAGCCTAGGAGCAGACTACCTTCTTCTCAAACTAGGTTGGCAATTGAAGGTCCATCTCTCAAAGTGCCTGTCAACACAACATGTGAAGTACTTGAACCTAATGATGAAGAAGAGAATGAATTGTATGATGATCAAGAAGAAGATGTTGATGAAGAGTTGGAGCAGCCTAGTGATTCTAGAGTCAACTTCCTCACCACTAAAGGTGTTGATGATGAGGATGATTATAATGATATAGTGGCTGACATGAAAAGCGAGTCATATGATGTCATGACTTGAGAACAGACTAGAAAAAGGAGAAAGTTGCGTATCCTACAAATAAATCAAAGGAGTATTCCAATACCATTCTAGTGCTTGCAAAGAGAGGTTCTCCTATCCCCACCACCTCCACAAAAAAGGTAAGCTTTGCTAGTTTTTCTCCCTCCAATTCTTCTTCTAAAGATTCTGTTGTGTCAAATGATAAAGCTAATAGGGCTAAGGTCTCTTCCATTTCTTGTAATGATACCCCATTCACATCTGGATCCTTCGCTATTATTGATCACATAAAGAGAACTAAGGTTCAGATTTCTGAGGCTGAGTTTTATCAAACCCATCCCAAAGCCTTTGCCAAAATGGTTGATTTTGTCAATTCGAAATCTAAAATCCCATCCCATGTTTCCAAAGGTATTTTTCTAACTCCTTCTTGCCCTTCCCAACCTAATCTTGTAGCTTTTGTCACATCACCCAATGAGAAAATCAGACCTTTCTATGTGACTCTCCTTATAGCCGGCCACAAGCTTAGTAATTGTATTACTGATTCTGGAGCATCTGACAATGTAATGCCTGCTAAAGTAGCTCATGCCTTGGGCCTCACTCTTACCCACACATATAGTTCTTGTTATTCTATAGAGAGTAGGGAAGTGCCTTTAGTTGGGAGAATCAAGGATGCACAAGTAGCTTTCATTGTTTGGCCTGAGAAAAGGGTTTTGGCAACCATCTTAGTTGCTAACAGTACTCCTTCCTACGAAATGCTATTGAGTAGGAACTTTTGTAAGGATGTTGGAGGGGAAATCAAAATGGATTGGTCACATGCCATTATTCCAGTTAATGGAAAGATGAAGAAGTTGATGCCTGAGAAGCAAGTTGAGTATATTGTGCAAAAAATAGATGATCCAAAAGCACAGATTTTGTATGAGGACATTGGGCATGGGAACTATATGATTATGTCACCAGATGAAGCAAGTCCATCAAAAGTAGTACTGTTTGATCCTAATGATGTCTGGACATTGGAGTTTGATGGAAGTTGTTCCTCAATCGGCTCTAGAGTTGGTATAGTGTTGATCTCTTCTGAGGGTAAGATTCACCCTTTTGCTTTCAAGTTTTAGTTTGAGAATACCAATAATACTGCTGAATATGAAGCCCTCATTCTTGGGTTGAATATGGCGAAGGAGATGGGAGTTAAGAACCTTTTTGCTCGTGGTGATGTCGAGCTTATTGTAAAGCAGATCCAAGACCTTTATCAAGTAAAAAATAGAAGATTGAAGCACTATAGGAATCTGGACTAGGATTCTATTGAATTCCTTCATGCTTTCTTCATTGCAGCAGTACTAAGAGGAGAAAATACTAGGGTTGATTCCCTGGCACTCTCAGAATCTCTGTTAATTCCTCATCCTGACTTCTCTTAGGAAAAATTCTCCATTGAAATGATTCACAGGCCTAGCGTTCCTGACAATGTAAACAATTGGCAAGTCTTCAATGATGACCAACATATACTCTCTTTCTTCGAGTTGAGAGATAACTTTGATGAGTTTTATTTTGAAGGAAGTGATAACTTGCCCAGAGAATGTGTGTTTTCAAATGAAGAAAGTGTTAAAGAAGAGATTGATCATGATGGATGTATCAGAATGAAAGGAAACAAAATTTCTAAGGGTTTGGTGAGTTTGGAGGATATTTTTTATAAACATGATAGATATGTTAAGTCTAAGGCTTCTTAAGGAAATCAACAATCTGCTGAAAATGAAAAAAAAAAATATAAGAAGTATAGATGAACCTAAAATGGTGAACATAGGGAAATGCTACACTCAAGAAGAAAGAGAGAAGGTGATAAATCTTTTGAAGAGGTATGTTGATGTGCTTTCTTACTCATATGAAGATCTCAAAGCTTTCAAACCAAAATAAATGCAACATTCCATCCCTCTTAAGCCTAGCATCAAGCCTTTCAAATAAAAGAAAAGGCAGTATAATCCAAAGATTGCTAACACTATCTTTCAAGAAATACAAAAGCTTTTAAAGGCTCATATCATCTTTCCCATTCATCATTCCACTTGGATTGCTAACATAGTGCCTGTCACAAAGAAAAATGGGGAGATTAGAATTTGTGTTGACTTTAGAAATCTAAATCAGGCTTCCTTAAAAGATAATTATCCTCTACCCATGATGGACCAAGTGCTACAAGATGTCACAGGCTCAGAGATGTTATCATTGTTGGACGAATTCTCAGGGTACAACCAAGTAATGGTAAACACCGCAGATCAGTATAAGACTACCTTTACCACTCCTTGGGGCACTTTTTCCTACAAGAGATGCCATTTGGACTCATTAATGCTGGTGCTAATTTTCCAAGAGATATGGATCTGGCTTTTGGTAGTTTGAAATGGAAATGCATCATGCTATACCTGGATGATTTGACTTTCTTTTCAAAAATCAGAGCAGATCATGTTTAGCACGTTGAAAAAGTCCTACAAAAATGTAGAGAGCACGGAGTTTCTTTGAATCCTAAGAAGTCCCTATCTTTTGTAACTGAAGGTAAGTTATTGGGACACATTGTCTCAAAAGATGGAATCAAAATTGATACAGAAAGAATTTAGGCCATACAGCAAATTCCTCTTCCCACGAGTAAGAAAGGTGTTCATTCCTTCTTTAAGAAGATTAATTTCTTGAGGAGATTCATACCCGATTTTTCCAAACTTACTATGAGCATTGCTCACATGATGAAAGGGAAGCAAACTTTTGGCTGGTCCTCTAAAGGAAAGCTTTTTTTTGAAGATATCAAAAAAGCCATTGCAAATACTCCCACTTTGACATGTCCAGACTTCAGCAAAGATTTTATTATATATTGCTATGCCACTGAAAACACTTTGGCCGCTGTTTTAATTCAAAAGAATGCTGAAAATCATGAATTTCCCATAGCATTCATGAGCTATGTTTTGAAATCCCACAAACTGAAATATGCCATGATGGAGAAACATGCTTTTTTTATTGTAAAATTTGTTAAACAATTCAGATTTTATATTATAAATTCTCACGCTGTTGTGTTTGTGCCTGATACAAGTGTCAAATAAATTCTCACACAACAAGAATTTGGAACTAAGAGAGGTAATTGGATGGCAAAAGTGCAAGAATATGATTTGGATATCAAGCCAACCAAGCTGGTTCATGGTAAGGGCCTGTGTGAGCTCATTGCTGAAGGTGCTGATGAAATGTTGTCCAAAGATGAAGTGATCTTCCTGTGGTTTTGTTTCTCAACTTGATAGATGTATGGTATGCTGGTATTGCTCATTTTCTGACCTATGGTGAATGCCCATCTCACTTGACTGCAAAAGAAAAAAGAGCCATTAAACTTAGATCTACACAGTATGTTCTTTGGGAAAATTCTCTTTTCAAACGAGGTGTAGATGGAAGGTTTTTAAAATGTGTAGATAAAGAGCGAAAAAAGAAATTATTTTCTACTTTTCATGATCAAGCTTGTGGGGGGCATTTCTCCTCTGCTGTAACAGCTCGCAAAATCCTTCGTTCTGGATAGTATTGGCCCACTTTATTCCAAGATGCATTAAAGTGGGTGAGTAAATGTGAAGCATGCCAAACGTTTGTTGGAAGACCAAGGTTGGCTACTTTTCCTCTCAAGCCAGTGGTGATCGAGGAGCCCTTTCAAAAATGGGGTTTGGATTTCATAGGAACTCTCAATCCATCTTCAAGTGTTGGACACACTCATGTGTTGACTGCCATATATTATTTCACCAAGTGGGTGGAATCCATCCCAGTCAAGAGTACTACTTCTGAAGTAGTATGCAACTTCATAAAGGAAAACATATTGATAAGATTTGGAATTCTAAACAAAGTAGTGATTGATAATGCTTCTAACTTCTCCTCTGCTAAGATAATGGATTTTTTTGTTATGGATATGGAATATCTCCTCCTCACTCTTCTAATTATCATCCTCAAGGGAATGGACAAGTTGAATCAACGAATAATAATTTGGTGACCATTGTTAGGAAACTTGTGAATGATGCTCAAAGAAATTGGCATAAGAAATTATATGATGCACTTTGGGTTGATAGGATTACACCTAAGAGAGCCATTGGAATGTCTCATTTCTAAGTAGTGTATGGTGTGGAAGCTCAACTTCTGGTGATGGTGGAATTTTCAGCTTTGCATTTGATGAGAACTATTGAAGATTCAACTTTTATTAGTTCTTTAGACAAGAGAATCATGTACATTCAGAAGTTGAATGAAGATAGATTGCAGGTGGTTGATAGAATAGCAGCCCATCAGTTGAAAGTGAAGGCTTTGTTTGATAAGAAATCCAAATCCAAAGTTTTCCAGGTGGGGGACATAGTGTTGCTATGGGATAATAGACATTCAGCCTCGAGGAAGCCATGGTAAGTTTGACTCACTTTGGCTTGGCCCCTTCAGAATTAGACATTTTTCTGGTGAGAACTCTTTTTATTTGAGTTACATGGATGGATCTTCTCTCCCACTCGCTTATAGTGGGTAGTACTTAAATTTTTTTAGGTCCTAGATGATTAGGGAGTCCCTTTGTACATTGTGTATTTTATTTGTTTTTGGCTTGTTTGTTTCCTTTTTCTTCCTTGTTGTGTGGGGTGTTTGTTTTAGGCCCTCCTTTTTGGTTTGTTTCCTTTCCTACCTTATGTGTGTTGTCTTGTATTGGTTTTGCCTTTTGAATCCTTCACCCAATGGACAAGGCACTCGTCTTCATTTCCCAGAGTCGGTCTATTGTTCTTGATCTTTCCTTGTGCCTTTGTTTCAAGCCAAGTCATCCCCAGAAAGAGCCAGTTGTTGTCACCCTCAAATTTCCCTTTAATTTCTATGTCTAAAATTGCAAAATTTTGAGTTAGTGCCCTTAAAGTATGGTTGAAAGAGGTAGTTTGAAAATTGGAAATTTCTAAGGACTTTCAAAATCATGAAAATCATTACAACAGATGGGAAATTTCTTCCCCTTTCCAAAAAGGTAAAGATGTCCTCCTAACTCCTTGTAATTTAAAGTTATGGCTTGGCGGAGCTAAGTGGTCAAATTTTCCCTTGGCAGACTAGTGGAGCTGCGGAGGTATTTGTGAACATTTCTCTTTTGACAAAAGGTTAAGTTGGTAATATTTGGCCCATGAGACCACGGGGAGAATTGAAACAAAAGCTCCGGAGGACCTGCAGTGAATCAAAGGATGCCACGTGCCCAAAGGGAGGATCGGATCGGTGGAGCCATGGAAGAATTCAAAGTTTTGAACCTTTTGCCAAAAGGTTAAAAAGTGTTAAGGTAAGTTGTTTTCCCCATAACCTGCAATGAATTTAAGGGTGCCACATGTCCAAAGAGCTGATGCAGAGCAACAAGTAGGCAGAGGTAAATGAGATTTTGTGCCATTTTGCAGAAAAGGTCAAAATATTACAACAAGAGTTGCGCACCCATTTCCAACCAGATTGTGTCACGTGTCCACGCTGAATCGGAGCTGCGGGCCAGTGGCGGTAAATGAGATTGGAAAATAGGTCAAAATATTCAGAATTTCATCGTGACACCATTTCTAATCACATCCCGCCGCGTGTCCAAGTCAAAAAAGCAGAGTGGGACTGCAGGGAAATTTGTTCCAAAGTGCCAAAACACAAAAATTCACGAAACTGGAAAGGGGATTCCCCCGCACCCACTCCAATCTTCTCCTTCCACATGGACAATCTGATTTGAACGTTTTAACAACAAATCAATGGTTCATATTGAAACTAGCAAATAAAATGAAATTTCCATGTATTTGTGCAAATTGGTTTTCTGCCATGGTTTTTCTTCACGATTGGATGATTTTTGAAGGGCACGAAGGATGAAATCCATTTGCAAACCATTTTTCTCGCCTGGAGGAAGTTATAACCACTTTTCACGAGCTATTTGATGGGTTCTGGAAGCCATTGTCGGGGTTAGAAATTCTGATATGTTGAGACTGTAATTTTGAACCGGAAAATCAATACAAAAGCTTCTTTTTCTTTTTCCTCTATTTCCCTCTCTCCCTCTGCTCTGTTTTGTGAATCATTTGATCAAATAGAAGCTAAGAAACTTTTTGTTCTTAAAAATGTAATTCTGAGAACTTTGTGTCTGTGTAATTGCACTTGGTAAAAATGTGAATGATTCTTCTCTGTAATTCATTTATCCAACGTAATTAGGGGTTCTCTCTGTAATCTCTTTTCCCCGAAAGTATTGCCTTCTTCCGCCTTCTCTTTCCCCTTCATTCTTCCATTCTCTTTTGCTGGTGTTTTTCCTTGGAGAAAACACATTTTTCATATGTCAGAAGACTACATTTGATGAAAGTTGTAGATTTGTAAATAATCTTGTTTCTGGCTTTCAATAAGGGAACCTCTCCCATCAAAGAGGAGGGACTTGTTTGTCCCCTGACTATGGTTTCACCTAAAGTGCAAATTTGAAACCCAACAAGAGAAAAGAACAAATTTTTTATTGCTTGGTAAAATATTTTATACAATAGTGTGGAAGGTTGCATTTATAGTTTATGTGCCCACCCACTCCTCTTTTTCGGGAATACAATCTGATCTTCTCTTTATTCTAATTTACTTAGTCCACACACAAAAAACTGACTACCTATTCTTAGGTGGATTTATTCAAAGCAATAAATCCTAAACAAACTTGACTACAACATTCCACTTATCATGGAGAATATTTCTACAACTCGTCCCTTGAATATAGGAAAACAAAGTGGGAGAGTACTTATTCAACATTTCTAATAACTCATCCCTTTAATCTAGGAACACAAAGTGGGAGAGTACTTATTCAACATTCCTAATACTATTCCACTATTTTCTCATCCTTAAAACATGGAGAGAAAATGGAGGAGTGTTAAGTCCATGAATTTGATTTCTTCTTAGAATGTCACATGCATGCATGAATTTGGATTGCCACATGTTTGGATTTGTATTCTTGTTTGATGATGTGGAAGCAAAGAGGGGGCTCAATAGTTCAGTGCTCTTTTACATTATTTTGGAACAAACCAAAATAATTTCACTAGTTGGGTGTTTCCGTAGTTGCATGAATATTTTATATAGAATAAATCAAACAACAATCTATGAACAACTGGGTCTTTCAGTAGCTGTGTGAAGACTTTCGGTAGCTGCAATCTATGAACTTGGAGTAGAGTTGCTTATGACATATTCTCTACACACTATTGCATTCCAACTTTAGAGGAACTATCAGGAAATATCAACAATGAGATTATAAATAGATTTCTCAAGATATGATAAGATAAATCCTATATTCTTCCTTAAATATGATATCCTCTATTAAAATTACATCTAAATTCACTTGAAATCTTAATTTTAAGAGAGAGAATAAGAGTGTTATTTGGCAATATAATGAGACATATTTTGGTCTCATCATTTCCCCCACACTTAACTTATTACATGCCCTCATGCAAGTTATTGATCTTCATGTAGAATTTAATTTCTTCAATACTTTTGCATCTTTCAAATTATCTTCTCCTCTTTTCATGATAAAAGCAAACTGAGATTTCTAGAAGTAAAATTTTTACTTCCATCTACCTCATGCTCTCATGAGTTTTTTATTAGATAATGTAGAGATATTTTCCCCCCTTTACTTAGCTTTTTTTTCTCATGAATTCTTCAAATGATTTGGAAGAGAGTGAGTCTCCCCCACACTTAGCTCTATACATGCCATCATGTAAACTATATTTTTTAGTAGCTTATAAGTCCCAATTGCTGCAAACTGGAAAGACTTCATCTGTACATGTAGATCTTGAAAAATTTCTCTCTTTTGTTTTTTTTTTTTTTTTAAAAATCTTTCTAGAAGTGAACATATTTTTAATTAAAACAAAAAATAACAATATTCGAGAATAGAAAAATAGAATTTACCATACCATACTCAGGAGTTATCCTTGCTTTCATCATGTTGTATAACCTTGATTTCCATCTGTAGTTGAACAAAACAAATAGATATGAAGTCAAGGTCTCAACAACATAGAAATTTTCAATAGAAAATTATTTCATCAAAAAAATTGGCCTAAGAGAAGTAGTCACATGTATCCAAGCAAGACTTTGAAGTGCAATTTTTTTGTTTGGGAAAAACAAACATTTGCTGGTTTTCAACTTTCCCCTTTATTTTTTTTGTTTTTTTTAGTAATTGATCAGCCAGTAAACTAGTTTTCTAACCAATCAATATCCTTTTGAGAAATTTCATCATAATAGAAAATCAGGAAGAAATCTTCTAGAGTGTCTGCATCATCCAACCAGTTTAGAAAGTTGATTTAGAAATTGAGAAACAATGGTAAACTGTTTTGGGAAATGGAATGGTTCAGGTAATTATTCATTTATTGGGAATGGATGGTTTATTATGAGAGGTTATGGGTATGATCCCTAAATACAAATGGTATGTTAGAATTTCAGTTAGCATATAATGGTTGAGCCAGTATTTTTCTACAGTCATGAGAAGGATTAACATTGACTACAAAATATCGAAGGAATTTTTTGTGGTTTCAGTGGTTGCGAAAATGAGTTTAAGAAAAACTCAACAAAAATTGAGACAAAGAGGGTAGCATGGAATGAATCGGGTACTAAAAATAAAGATTATTAGAAGAAGACTTGCATGCATCATAAGATTTTTTTAAAGAAAAAAAATAGTCTTCAACATGTTTTTTTTTAGCAGCATACATTCAAACTGCGATATATTGGTCATTTCTCACTGAAAATGAGTGATTCAAAATTATCTGGAAATATCTAATCATGTAGAACAAGACCCAAAAAAAATTGAGCTATTTCTTTACGAGTTGCGAGTAGTTTACATCAAAAAACATTGTTATCAAAACAGTCTTCAACATGTTATTTTTTTAGTAGCGTGCATTCAAACTACGATATCTTGGCCGTTTCTCAATTAAAATGAGCAATTTAAAATGATTTGGAAAGATCATATCATGTAGAACAAGACCCATAATTTTTTTGAGCTATTTCTTTGCGAGATGTGAGAATTTTGCATATGGAAAATACTGTTATTTTTCACATAAAAACTCCGTATTAACTGAATCTTTTTCTTTGACCTCCTCTGCAATGCCTCATTTCTTTTTGCATTTGTCCTTCCAATATATGTGCACAAATATTCCATAAAAAAATATTTTTCTTTGCTAACCTACACAAAAAAAAAAAATTGGTATTTCTTGCATGCATGAACTATTATTTAATCTCTGCAGAAGTAACAGTACATGCAAACAAGAAATATTTTAGAATAGGAAAACCTCATTGCATGAAAATAATAAAAATGAAATGATGTTTTCATTTTATTAAGGGGGGTTGCTTTTGGAAATATGCATTATGTATCTAAATCTAATTGTAGAAATAAAATTTAATCTATTTGTAGAAAAGAAATATTAATCTATTTTGTAGAAAATAAACTTTTAAAAATACTGCCACCAAATACTTCATGTAATAGAATTTTCTAAGAGGTATTCTACTTTCACTAGAATATTCTTTTAGAAAAAAATGAGTCTCCTAATAACACCATGATCCCCAGAAATGACGCCAAAATGGTGAGTTTCGTCAATCCTCTTTGTTAATAATGTCAATCCAAGGCTAGTGTCTAATGGTTATATGCAATAGGAGAAAGATATATTTGAAAAAAAACTCCTTCAAACAAAATCCAAACTTGCATTAATTGAAAAGCACACTCGTGGAAATTAAAATCAAAATTACATAAAAGAAATCACACTTACAGAAAGGAAATTATTGAATTGGAAATAAATCAAATAAAACACCTGTAGGTTCACAACAAATTGAATGAAAATAAATATTACAATACAAGGAGAAAAACAATACAACAAAATGATAATCACAGAAAAAGGAATAAACATAAATATAAATTATTACAAGGAAAAAACACAAATACATAGACCCATCTTCTTTAGAATGAGTGGCTAGCTCATTCCTTGGAAGAGGATTTAAATCATGCTTCCAAGATCTTAATTCAAAACTTCAGAATATTAGAGAGAAAACAACAAAATTTTCATTGCTTGGTAAAATATTTTATACAAGAGTGTGGAAAGTTACATTTATAATTCATGCATCCAACCAAATCCTCTTTTTGGGGATTACAATATGATCTTATCTTTATTATAATTTACTTAGTCCACTGACCAAGAACTAACTACCTATTCTTGGGCATATTTATTCAAAGTAATAAATCCTAAACAAACTTGACTACAATAGTCCACTTATCATGGAGAATATTTCTATAACTCATCCCTTGAATCTAGGAACACAAAGTGAGAGAGTAATTATTCAACATTCCTAATAACTCGTCCCTTTAATCTAGGAAAACAAAGTGAGAGAGTACTTATTCAACATTCCTAATACTATTCCAATATTTATCCCATCCTTGAAACATGGAGAGAAAATGGAGTGTTAAGTCCACGACTTTGAATTCTTCTTGGAACACCACATGCATACATGAATTTGGATTGCCAAATGTTTGGATATGTACTCTTGGTTGATGACATGGAAGAAAAGAGTGGGCTGAATAGTTCGGTGCTCCTTTACATTACTTTGGAACAAACCAAAAGACTTTCACTAGCTAGGTGTTTCCTTAGTTGCATGAAGATTTTTTGTAGCAGAAATCTAATTGTAATCTACGAACAGTTAGGTCTTTCAATAGCTACATGAAGACTTTCAGTAGCTACAATATATGAACTTGGAGTAGAGTTGGTTATAACCTATTTTTTAAACACTATTGCATTCCAACTTTAGAAGAAATATCAGGAAATAGATTGCGATTAGATTTCTACAGATATAATAAAGTAAATCCTATATTCTACCTTAAATCTTCTATCTGTTATTAAAACTACATCTAAATTCACTTGAAATCTTGATTTTAAGAGAGAGAATAAGAGTGTTATTTGGTGATATAATGAGACATATTTTGGTATCATCATATAAGTCATAAATCTTTTACTTATTTAGCATATGTGTGTATTAGATTTGTTAATTTTTCTTTATACTTGTGTGTATTGCATGTACTTTGTTTTTTTTATCATTTGTTTGTCATCATCACATCATCATACATCCTCAAAATAAAATCTAAGCTATGAACATGAAATTTGAGCTACAAATAACATCATCATCATCAAAAATCATATCACATAATCACTATAACATGCGTCAATAAAACATGTCATCATCATATGTGATGTCCAAATGTCCATAATATACATCAAAATATCTAATAAAGTCCATATACACTAATGTATCTCAAGAAAAATCATATACATCCCGACATACCATCATGATCATCGATAAAAAAAATGTGCCTTCATCACGAGGTATATACCAAAAATAAATATACAATCTCATATAGCATGATTCATCCATGATTCTCTCCTATAGACTGTCTGACCTACCTCTAAGTGGGGGCATCTGCACTCATCTCACTGATCTCAATGACCTCTATGACCTGGTAGATCTATTACCTAAACATTGGTTGTAAGTTGGTGCTCTCTGACTCTCTTGTACTACAATTTGATATAATGTTATGTAGTACCCAACCTCTTCAGATGTTTCCATAAGCTCTAGAATCCAATCCCCAATACTGTCAGCTGTTGCCACATGATGTAAATCATCTCACTCTATCATAACCTATTATATTTGTACCCTTGGATGGTCCCTCTTGGTAGTCACCTGATCCCTCACCGTAGTCTTCTGTTGCACCTGCTACCTCAGGTTACCCTACTTTGTTTTCCTCTGATTTAGTTGATTGTAGAGTCTGCACAGTGATAAAAGCAACATCACCTCAAAGCACAACCTTATCTCTCTCCACTTATACCATGGCCACTAATGGCCCACTTGATAAACTTGGATCCATTGCCTATGGGAGTATCTTTAATCCATCTCCCCTATCTTCTCCATGTGATATTGTCACACCTGGACTAGTTGGTCTAGGTGGTGATGGTCGAATCTATAGTGGTACTTGTTTATGTACTTGAATTTGTATCCCTAGTGCATGATGTGGCACCTACCGTATAACATGTTGTGGCACCTATTGGATAACATGTTGTAGCACCCACTATACCACATGTGCTACGGGCACCTGTTATACCACATGTACTACTTGCACTTGTGCAACTAGAATATGTGCACCCTATACCTATAATGGTGGCCCCTGTGCCACCTGAACCTATGGACCATGTACTTGTGCCTAGCCCTGTCCCTTTGTCTCTACTCCTCATGTCCCAATACATCTTTATCTCTCCTCTGTTGTGGCCCACCCATCATCATTGTCGTTATGCTTGTCGTTAGAACTACCTACAGAATAGTAATCCACCTTGGCATGATTATTGCATACCATATAGCGGAATCGGGAGTACTTCCTATGTATACTACTTATGCCTGAGAATCCCACGCATGTGAGATGACCCAAATGAATCTCTTTCTGGCCACTTACACTCTGATACGTGGCCCAAAATCAAATCTCTCGCATGCCACACGTGCATACCACTGGTCTCCACTCAGTATACCCTGTATCAAGTTGAGTTATCTTTGGATTATCTCCAACCTATACATCTTCATGATGTGGCTATGAATTCCTATGATAAAGTGGTCAATCTCTACAGTGCATAACTATATGGAAATTTTCACCCTCTAATACAATCTATATGGTCACCAAGTAACCATACGTAACTATAAGTTGTCCAGTACTCATCGGTAAAAGGTGATGTCACCCATGTGGCCTCTATATCATGTACCTATTGTATCCCATCCAATGGATGAAGGTTCATATAGAAATATAACTCTCAGAACCCCTAGTGGTCGTCTAATGGCTAGTGGTCCCACGCCCATATCTTTAATAATGTGGCTAGACTCAGACTCCTTATCACTCTATACACAATCAAGTGTAGATCTCTAAATAAGTGTGCTAGGATACATTGTCCCTGTGCAAACACCTCTCCTTCCATCAACTACACCATGAGTCCTATAATCCCAAACTGAACATATGTCCCGGTCTTATCAAGAAACAAGTAGCCACCGATAACAGCCATCAAATACATTAGTATTCGTCATGTCCTCAAAACACTCATATAAGTGTACCGTCATCCCCTCTCTAGGCATATCCTCCAAATAGAATACATCCCAGATGTGTCCCTGTATATGGTCCACATTCTTGTCATAGTCCACAAAACTACCATTTATCGGTACGCAAAGGATCTGATACACATCCTCTAGTGTCACAATAATCTCTCCTATGGTTAGCCTAAATTTTTGGCTCTCATTATGCCACCACTTAGCCATTGCAGCCAATAAACAGTGATCCAGTGTAATATGTGGAAAATCTGCAATGTAGGATAATCATGTAGCCTCCCATATCACGACTAACCCTCTCTCCTCTCACAAATAAAAGGTTCTCTAAAATTCCCGCAGTCATCTATGAAACTCCCAAACATCTAGTGTTAGTTATCTCTCATGCAAATAATCTAATAACATCAATAAAATCTTATTTCTTTCCTTTTAACCATCAAAATTCTTCCTAAAATTCACCTAAAGACACTAGTGCACTCTTTGATATGATTGCATGTACACATCTACACCAATGCATTTAATGCTAGTGCACCTAAATAAATTCTAGCACACTCACAAACATGCTGCTACTCCTACTCCTACTAAAACACTAGTGCATGCAACATGCTAGCGCATTTTCCTCTTAATGTATATGCCCTTACAAACATGCTAGCATGTGCATATGCATGCTAGCACATTTATCAAGCTATGCTAGCAAACCCAAATGAGTGCAGTAGCATTCAAAATCACCTTTCCTCTTTCAAAATCAAACATTAAATGCGCTCAATTTTTTTTGGTTATTTACCGTGACCCCCTCGTCTAGTCTCCATCTATACTCTCGGAAATGATCAACATGATGTTTCCTATGCTCCCGTCGGGCCATCTCTCCACTCACTTAGTTTTCAAATCTCTCTCAAATAGAATAAAAGGGTTTGATAACACAAATTGGTCACGATGCCTTTCAACCCTCCCACCCTTCTACTTATACCCTAAAAAACCCTAACTCTTATCTTTTCTTTGCCCTCATGATAAGAAAACTAATTTTTATTTTCCCACAATTTCACCTCTCTTCTCTCACTCCCTTAACTTGTGTTTTGTCACAATGCTCACTTGTTTGAGAGGGAATTTTTCCATCATTATTTCCTCTCGCATGGGCATACAAGTGCTTTCTTAGAGAAAATTGAGTGTACCACATACAATGCTTCTCTTCTTTGACTCATCTTCTTCCAAAAAAACAAAAATAAACAAATAAATCATATATTCCCATAAATCCAAAAAAAACAAAAAACTTTAAATATCCATAAAAATCCTAAACATTACAAATTTGTCACAACATCAACAACTCGACCAATTTTGATAAAATTAAATTTTAAACTCTTTCCCTAATGATTGTTTCAACCTTATGATTATCTTGATATATTAATTCATTCGCGATATAACTTCACTTGGGGAAATACCACATCATATTACTTTTCCTCGCAGGTCCAACAAGAGTGTCATGAGGAGTTTCTAAGTATACTCCTATAACGGACACATTTTACATACACAAATACAATACTAAAAATATTAAAAAAAAAAATTTACTTACATTGTAGTACACATGACACTACAAGATAACACTTAGGACAATGCACAACACATGATATGTTTACACAAACATTAACCCACGTAGATAACATGAAAACATGTGACACACATCAAGGCCACTTTTTTTTAAATCACAAGGCACCACATAATGATTTAACTACAGTATAAATTTATAGATAGGGTCTTCCCATAACATAATATTTTTAGGATTACACATTTATTACAATCATGTTTCAATATTTAACTCAAGTCCTAGAAAGGCGCATAATATGTGAATTATACATTCCTTTTCCTTTTTTCTACATTATTTTTATACCAAATTTAACATCTAATTTATGGTGTATCTCATTCATTAAGGATCATCTACATTATTTCAATTACTTATTTAATTCGCTTGTTTACTAATAGGGTATTTAGTTACACACAAATCTATTTACATATACACAAGGATATTAGGTCTTATCCCTAGGATTCACTCCTAAGGCATGCATCTTGGTCTTATATCATACCTTTGTTACACAACAAAACAAGTGTAAGTCCAAAGGAGGTGAAGATCACATTTTTTAATAGGATTTAAGGTCGTGTTTCTTTCATTCATTTATAAATTGATAATTGATTTAGTACACAATAAGTATTACATGAAATAGTTTTTTTAAAAATCCACAAGAAGAAGGTTTAATCACATCACAAGGAATATCATGTTTCACTTTTTCTATGGAATAACATCTCACAATTACACTTCCCAAGGCAAAGCACTGATTATAATTTTACTATAGTTATGCTCCAACAATCAGCTAAGGATTCAAAGGAACTTAACATGGCAACATGCTTCCTTATTTTTTGTTTCTACATTAGGTTTCCTAGGTATCATTTTGCATCCAACTTAAGAGGGTTTTTCCCTAACTAGGTTCATATGCCTTTTGTAATGAATTGTGTAACCTATTTTTTAATAGGGAATTTGTATCCTCATGAGACTACTAGTCCCTGTCATAAGGGATTTATATCTAAGAAATTGATCACATATTTTCACATCACACATCCATTACATAATATGACAAGTGGGAGAGCAATATGGAGTAGTCCATCATTTAAAGGGTTAAGCATCACATTAGATTTTACACAATGTGGATCCCTTTTCTCACCACAAGATGGTTTAAACATGTTATAACAATGGTCTAAATTTCACCTTCCTCCAAGCACATCATCTTATGGTTACATTTTCACCAACTAATCATAAATTAAAAATTTCATAAATAACTCTTATTATTGTATCATAGAACCCAAAACGATAACAAAAATTGGGTAGCGGGTTCATTTATAATCCCAAATCCTAAGGTGACTTGCAAGGGTACTCAAGGATCTTTTCCACCCAACACCATTCACTCTACATGTGTTTTCGGGTGAAGAGGGTTTTAAATCATGTTTAAATTCAGTTTCCCATAGAGTACTACCTTAAGAAAATCACATTCTCCTTACTACACACCCAACTATCAATCCTATGAGGGGACAACATACACCAGGAAAAAGTTTAACCATGTCATTCCTAATTGTTAGGTTCACGGCAATATCGCTAAGCATGCAGGCTAGGATGGAAATATCAACTTGGGCTCTTATTTCCTTAAGACAAGGGGTGCCATAAAGTATAAAGATTTAGGTTCATCCTAATGTTTTAATTTCTTCTATGCTAAGAGAGATCATGTGAGAAGGGTATATATGCACAAGTTTTAAACTAATGTTGACTGTTTTATTTATATTTATTTTCTATATTTGCTAGTTAAATAACACAACACTCTAGATTTTTATTAAGGGCAAATAGTTTTGAAGGGACTATACAAATAGATTTTCTAAAAAAAAAAACACAACACTCTAGATATTTCATCATAAATTTCACAATGAGAAAGAACTATAAGATGTCAAATTCAATTTAATTTAACATATATATCCAACTTTACAATAAAAAATTTGGGATCAAGATAACACCCATGTTTAGATGAACATTTCCCCTAAACACTAGCATCTTTAAACTATTACAAAATTTCAATAATAAACCTTTCAATACTTCACAAAATGTTGAATTATCCTCTACAATTACATTGTTTCAAATTACATGAAAAAATGATATTTTAAGTGACACTTCACCTCCTCCAACTCTTGATACCTATAACCACCGCATAGTCAGCAAAATATTGGCATGGCATCCACCTAAATCTAGGATAATTATCATTTTTTATTTTTCCATTTACATTATAATAATAATACATGCGCAACAAGAGAGAGTTAGGGGCATATATTCATTTCATTTCTTAACTCAGGGAAGAGAGAGAAAGAGATAGGGAAGACAGAGGAACACTATTTTTCCAAAAGTCACATTTCACACAAGCAGCCACAAGAGAGAGTTTCATCTAGTTATTTATAAGTTTAAATTAGTTTTCATGATGGTTTATTACCTTGACTAGGGTCCTATGACCATATTTCAAATTTTTCTAGTAGTTGTGAAAATGTCTAATTTATGCTTAGAGGCTAAAGGACCACATCCAAAAACTATCTTCTGATGGGAAAATGCACAACAGGTAAATTCCTACGAGTACTCCTATATACCAATAATTCATAGGATCTGATGGAGTTCAAAACTAGCGAATGGTTTACAAATGGTGATGGATTTTCCGGAGCCACCAGTTGTAATTGGTCTAGTTTGACCTAGTCAAACATCGTCCGAAGGCCTACAAAACCCCTTCAGAAAACTATCTAGAATTTTTTTCAACTGAAGGTTGTAAGAGAATTTATAGTAGAAATACTAGAGGTTCATGAGGGCAAAGAGGCATTCCTTCGCTCAGGGTCTAAACGGTGGGAAAAAACGAAAACCAACTTTTCAATTTTAGCAAGCTTCTTAAAAGTGCAAAATAGGAAATATGGCTCCTAGAGGGGGCAGCGAAGAGAGTACAAATGGTAAATTAGGGTTGATCTAAGGCTTGATGTGACTCTCCTAATAACAAGGAATGCATACGACACTTGACATCTCTTTTAGGGGGCTCAAAATGTTGTTTTGCAAGTCTCTAAAAATTACATTTTTCTAACTTTGCAAGGTAGACAGAAATGGTTGTTTAGTTGACGGCTCATCTAACTATCGTCAATACCAATGGACATGAACACCTAATTTTGATACCCTTAGTCTATAAACGTATAAGGTTGTGGTAGCAACCATGGTTTTTGGTCAAATTATAACTCTATTACGTAACTCACAAGGTGGGATTTTATTGTTTCACATTAATCACCTAGTTAAAAATATCCAATTGTTTAAGTATCTAATGGTTTAATATTTCTATTATATTGCAAATGAAGAACCAAATCATATGAAAATTATAAAATATGCAGGTAAGGAGACCATGCCTGAGGACTTAAGCTAGTCAAAATTGTGGGATTTGGTTCTACATCTCTAAGAGGCATTTCATCAAGCAGTTTGCACGCATCCACAATTCCACCATTTTATATTTACTTGAAAGCTTCAATACCCATTCCACAAAATGACTTCATCATTCTCCATAATGATAACATCCTATTAGACCAAACTCAGTTGAGGTACTCCCCTTTTAATAATTTCCATTCCACGGCCTTTTCAAAGCAACCACATTTTGCATATGCTTGAAATTTTCTATAGCGTTTTCAATGAACCCATTTGCACATACACATATTTGTGTAAATCTAGGGAAAAACATTTCACATGCCCTTGTCTAAGTGTTTACCTTTCAGGAGTCCACCCAGGTAAAAAAAACTTCAACATCCAACAAAACTATTATTTTCCCATGATACCTGCACACTTTGCAATTAATTCTCCCATGTACATTTGCAGCTACAATATTTTGTAGAAAACATGATTTCTATGATTTGTTGGATATCATTTCTCTGGTTTCTAAGCTCCACATGGGTTATGTGTAGAAGAAAAGTGTGCAACACCTCCAAAATTACCCCCTCTGCCATGCAGTGAATGGAAAACGAAATGGTTTCACATAGAGGAAGAGTGAAAGAGATAAATCTTGCAAGACATGCATGAAATATAAGGAAGGAACTTCCAATATATTAATCAATACACAACTACTCACAATAAAATATACAGAGCAAGAAACACGTGTTGCAAAGGTTATAGTGCACGCTACACAAGTGCACAAAAGAAGTAAAATCAATACAGTTGGACATTATGCGTCCCTTTAATCCTCAATGGTTCTTCTTCTCTTCTGCATATAAAAAACATGAAAGTGGTAGGTATTATTTTTATTCTCCCTCAAAGACATTGAACTACTTCAGCAAAAGATTGGATCAATTTTCATATACAGAAAGGTAAAAGGGGTTAAGATTTAGCTGCGTGCAGTGCATATCTAACCCAAAATGGTACATATTTTAGGATGGGTATATGTGATTCATGTTTTGTTGGTGTGTCATTTTATGCAAAACAGAAGCTTCCAATCCGAAAGGTAAAAAGGGACCCTTAGCATGAATTTTGGACTTCATGTTTTCTGCATTTCGGAACCTTGAACCCCCAGTTCGTAAAAATCAAAACTTGAAGTCTGAAACCTGAATTCCAGAGCTCCATTTAACACAGTCTCCAATCCATTTTTTATATGCAACAATTATCTCATTACTTATAAACTTACAACGTTGACATGGGTTTCAATGTGGTTATTTCCTCTGGATCTCAAATAAAGTGCTTGTATTATATTGCAAGAAAAATGACAGGTCAAAAAGGCTACTAAGGATGGACACATGCTTTCAAAGCTCCCATTTGGCAGCGACTGAGAATGTGTAGATTAAGGTTGGGGATGTTATTTTAGAACCCGCCTATAACATTTTCTTGGAGATTTCACGCCTTGATGGAAGGTTGTACCAAAAGCGAAACTCATATCCTCACGTGGTGGAGTAGGGGTGTTCGTAAGGGAGTATACAAAAAGTTTTTTTAAAATTTTGGCTTAATCTGACACATGCATTTACTTCAAATTTCTCAAGGTCTTTTCAACCAGTCCATTTGGGCATAATAAGAAATCCTTCCATTCTAATGAACTTGCCCCACTCTTCCATTAGTCAAACATCATATGGCCTCCCCCATGCTTTCACACCTTCCCAAGACTACTAGCCCATGTGCCTTCACATGGAGCTATTTACTTCATTCAGCAACCTTTACCTCTTATATTTATTTTCCTTTTATTAATATGTTTTAATCTTTGTTTTATTTTATGTTATATATTTTTCTTATCTTATCATTAGTCTTAACAAATCTTATTATTATTATTATTATAAATATCAAATTTTAACAAGACTTGATCACATAGCCATCATTACAAAATTGAAAAACTTCAGATTTAATTATCCATTATGGTGTGACGAGGTACGAGCACTACTCCGCTCTTCTATCTAACCCTATTCTCATGCATTTCATAAGTATGTTTAAGGGAATTTAAATATGTTTACTTTCCATTGTGGCATCTGTTAGGAGCATAAATAATTTTCTTCTATTATAACATTATGTTGCATTGTTGTTGTTCACTTTTGGGCCCAGTTACACGCATTAGAGTATCATCTTGGCTTCTTCATAGCCTTGGTGCATACCCTTTACTTTGTATATTGGGTTATGTTTTCCGTTTCCTCTTTCTTTGCTTTATTATGTGTTTTTGTTTTATGCACATAATGGGTTAAACATCTTGATTCCTTCATAATCACGATGAAAAATCTAATGTGTACTATAAAAATAAAGGTTGCTCTTATATTCACACTCTCCAAACAACACACATGCTATGAGCACAATCCTTCTTATCCTTGTTCAAATCGTTTGTCTTCTTCCTATCAAGAATTTTTCCACTGCTTTGTTGCATCATCCTCCGGTTTGAGGGGACATTCCTCTGCCATTTTACTCGCTAGGGGATCTGAATGCTTCACTTATTTTCTACTCATTAATTTGCATGTGTCTACTATCTTTAAAATTCTATTACTTTGAAATAGCACTTTAAAAAGGGGAAAGTGTAGACACCCTAAAAGTACATTCATATTTATATCATGCTTCAATTCAATTAGAATTAATTAAATTAATTCTATCTTGCTATAGTATACCCTTTTAGTTTTATTACTGTTGGGACCCTAAGGAGACTAGGCACCTAAGGCGCAAAAGGTTTTGTTGCATGCCAGTAAGGCACAAAGGCTCACATAGAAGTAACTTTGGGGAAGGCATGGAGGTTCATGTCCAGTAAGAACAAGCTCAAGACTTAGCCATATTTTGGACCATGGTCAGAGTTGCAATAAGGGACACGTGGAGATGCGGCTAGAACTGATTGTGGATAAGGATAGAGCATGAAAACTTGCAACCCAAGGAAAACATATCCTAGGATATGGTTATCATGATGGGATAAGGTGTTGTAAAGCAGAGTTAGTTACAGTTTTACCTGGCACTTTCAAGTTGAGGATACTTGAGTATGGAAAGACATGATGACATTTAGTATGTGGTTCACTCTAAGTGTTGAGTAGGCGGTAAAGAGAAGATTCCTTTGAGTCCCTTAATATGTATTGATTTGCACGACAACGAAAGGAGAGGAGAACAAAAGGAGAGGGATGAGAAATGAGAGGTGTGCATAATGTATGAAAGATATGTGAGCAAGAAGGTAGGGAGAGCTAGGAGATATGTGTGTGATCACTTTTGTGACTTCTGTAATGGAGCCATTATAGGAAAATACTAAAACTTTGATGATGTATCTATTCCATTTATGGATTTCTTGATGTATTTGGCTACTGTAATATTGGTGAATTAATATAATGGTGTTATTCTGAATATCAGTGTTCAATAGACTTAAGTGTTTGTGTTCTTGATTATGTTCATGGTTCAAATCTGGTTTGTGTATGTTCTTTTTAGTATTCACAATCGTAATATGGACCATTTAAGCTCAGATCTAGTCTCATTATATTTGTCATAAGATGTATGTGTTTATGTCTATATGTTGTTTTAATATAATGATGAATATTCTTGCATGGCTCACATAAAAAAGGGGCTCGACACCTTTGTGTGCCTTGGGTGATCATCCAATTCAAGCTGGGTGATATGCTGGCGCGTCTAGGGTTTAAAAGGAGTGGGTAAAAGTGAGTACATTTACTTAATTCATATTCCTACCCCCCTTTATAATTAATTAATTAATTAAATTCTATTATGCTCTTGGAATTAATTAAGTTAATTCCTAACACCTCTTAGCTAATATAATTAAACATTTATTTATTTAAACGATTAATTATCTCCTCACAATTAATAACTAATTAAATTATTTAATTACTTAATCTTATTTACCAGTCAACTCTACTTCTATCAGCAGACACGCGGACGTTCGTGGGAATAGAAACGGCTCTCATTTTCAACATTGTGCGGATTACAATAGTAAAAAAAAGACTAGCTTCAGCGCTCTCAAGGATTTTGGAATTTGTTGCAAACAGTTAAGCACAGTGAAGATGGGGGGTCCCCCTTGCCAAATTGAGCCTAGTGCGGACTCGGACTGGAAGGATAATTTTGAGTTATGGAATATAGTCAGCAAGGGCGGCATCACCAACTTCATGGAGAAGGTTCAGGGACATGATCAAAGCATCTCAGTGCGTTTTGTGAAGGATTGGAAGGAGCGGACTGTGGAATATGGGGGGCAGAAGATCTTGGTCAACGAGGAGCTTATTGCTGAAGCTACCGGTCTTAGCATGGAGGGCTACCATTTTTTTAACAAAAGGGTCAACAGAGATGTTGAAGAGAGGAGATTTGTGGAGGGATCTGAGAAGTTGATCTATATTACCGCGGGCCTACTTGTTAGCTCGATCCCTCTACCTTATGATGAGGTTACTCGCATGATGATACGATTCATTTCTTTGGAAGGGAGGTTTGTCACCATACCTGCTAAGCACCTTATCTTTCTCAACCACTTCCGTAGGAATCGTTGGGTTTGTTTCCCCCATTATTTGCTGAACTCTCTTGAGTGCTCCATTTTGGAGTTTCAAAAGCATACCCGGGCGGTTCCTTTACACCAAGGGCTTATTTTGCTGCTGCATAAATTTTGTCTTCTTAGGTATCCTGGTCTCCCTTCCTCTCCTAGCTTTGTTCCCCCTATGTCGGGTTCTGCTGCTGCTAGCCCCTTTTCTCCACTCTCTGCCCCCACCATCACTCCTGTCACCCCCCTGCCAGCCGTCCAGGCTTCTTCTTCCATTCCCCTTGCTGTTGCTCCCACCTCCCACCTCGCTTCCACCTCGGCAAGACCAGTCACCAGGGCATCTAGAAGGCTTAACCTCGATACTCTTGTTGCAGGGAAGGGCCCTCATGAAATTGAAATTGCACATAACCTCCTGAATATTAGCAGTGCTAGTCCCCGAGATGTGCATATGGAGAGCTCTACAAAAAGGATGGATGCCTTAGAAGCTGAAATGAAGCTGTTGAAGGATGAGGTTAAGAACTTGGCAAAATAGAAAGGAAAGAGGAAGAAGGAGGAGGAGGTGGATATTGATAGCAGCTAGATTGAAGATATCTACAAGAAGCTGAACTCCTTGGACTCCCGTTTAGGGAAGGCCAAAACTCGTCATGACTACAATATGGCCATTTTTAGTGCGATTGAGGAATTCATTGAGCAACATGTCAGAAGTGTCTCCAATCTCAGCGGAGTTCTGGCAACACTTTGGGGCAATGATAAGGAAAGCAAAAGGACCATTGATCAGCTAGATAAGACTGACGCTGCCCACATGACAACTTTGGGAATGTTCAGATCCTGGAAGAACATCAAAACCAGCATCGACAAAGCTGCCAAGAAATAGTTGTAGGTGCTTTAGCTGCTCTTGTTTGTTTTTTTGCTATTTTTTTGCAATTTCTTTCCTACTTTTGTGCAGAGTTTTTGTTGTTTTGTCTTGTTTGGGTAGCTATTTTTTGGCTACTTTGGGCTTCATTGTCATACTTGGATTCTGATCCTTTTTTCTTTGATTTTCATTCCTATTTTGGCTCCTAGGCCCTCTTTTGTACTCAAGGGTATAGTCCCTTTCAAAAAACTATTTGCCAATAATAAAAAAAACTTTGCTTCTATATTCCTATAAAGGTGGGGGCAATTTAATTGCACGTGCAACCACCTTCTCAGGTGTAACTTTTTCCAATACAAATGTCCATTACCCCTTCAAATAGGAAATTCCACAAACCAAGTCTACTTTACATTCCAAGTAATTACAATTATTAACCTACAGCTTCGTCAAACTCTAATCCAATTTTCATGGCCTCACCCTCAGTTAAAAAATGTTTTCCATTCCTTTGTAAACTCATCCCTAGAAGATTATGTAAATTATAGCCAACTTTTTCCAGTTTGACATCTGCATCATTGTGTATCCAAACTCATAGCATTACATTCATCCTCTAGAGAATTGATCAAGAGCACCCATAATCATATAAATCCAAAAGATTAAGCAAACCCAAGTGCTTCAACAATCTTCTTTGAGGTTTGCATTGAGAAGTTACAAGAGAGATATATTGTTATTTTTTTTCATTTATCTTTCATTATCTAGTAATTTTTCGTTTCTTACAGACACCACCTTAGATTTTGTAGCATTGTTTGTAGGAAGTTCTTGGGTTATCTCCAAAATTGTAACATGACTATTAAAGAGCCTTTTTTCTTCATGAGGATTTAGGTTCACACCATACTTCCAAGGCCTTGAATACATGAAGATTTATCTTTTCAACCCTCTTGATTTGTCTTTACCCTATTATTTTGGTTCTTATAACCATAATTTTTCAAGACTAGGTTGCAAACTCTCTTGAAGACTATGTTAGGACTATGTATTGAGTTTTCTTACTAAAAACTTTATTTTCACCACGTCTAGTCACCATTAGATATTTATTAAATTATTTTCCTCTTGATAACTTAAGACTTCATAACTTTTTATGAGATGTTCCTTGATATTTCTTCCTCTAACTATGCACTTAACTGTCAAAATACATGGTGTTATGACTATACCTATAAGTTTTCTCCCTAAACAACTTGTATTTATTCTCTATAAGATAGTTCATTCTCTTCTTTATGCCTTCATTAACCCTACTAGAAAGTTCAAAGAGTAAATTAAGACCATTCTTAAACATTTAGTTGTTTTCTCCCTTAAAACCCTCAAATTAGGGTATTTATTAACACAATCATACCGTATCTTTATAATTTGACCTGTATATCCTCATTATTTTTCCATGATACTTCATATACAATGAGATCTCCCTTGAAAATCCCTATACACCAATTTTTATCAAGATTCAATGGTTAAGATATAAGTTATGATAAGTTTTGATCTTCCAAACCATAGAATGGGGTATACAGACCTGGAAGCATGAATAAGGTTTATTTTTTATTTTCTTATTCTTCTCAACTCTTTCAAAATCCTCATTTCCTCGCATATACCAAATAATAATTCTCAAGTGATTTTCAAAGAAAACCATCCATGTTACTTGGTTTATTCAACACAACAAACACTATATAAGTATCACCGAAGATTGTATTATGAGATTTCTAAGTTTGACATTTCTAACAGTGGAGATCAAAGTATGAGTTCTTGAGCATGTTAATACACATAAATATTTTCACACATTCATCATTTGAATAATGAAAATAGCATACCAGTCATAATTAGATATAAACCATTTATGAAGTAATGCCTCCAATCTAACCTACGGTGTTGAAGTACTTATCATTAATGTCTATTTAGGTTGTGTTCTTCCCTTATTCAAAAAACTTATCTGTGACTATCTTTATCAGTAGTTTCTTTCATACCTACAATAATAAGAACCATCATCAAGACTTAAAAGAAGATTCATCATTTCATTCCCAAAGGTATACATAGGCTTCACAATTACGAAACTTGTATAATGAACCTTATAAACATGAATTTTCAAGACTGTATCACATTCTTCAGAGCCTTCATGGCTCTAGGTACATGTATTTCTTCACTTTTATCCCTCCTTCTCTCTCCTTTTCTTCCTCGTTTGAATACCTCTTTTTTACATGTTCAAAAAGGAGGTAGTTATATATTGTTTCAAGTACCCTAACTATGGTAAGAACTGAGGATAACTTGATAGACCCATAATTAGATGTGTAACATAACTTATTTACATCATATAGATTTTTTAATGTCCTCATAGTTCATTAGATGTCTTCACTTTCTCACGAGACCCCTTATTACGACTTAGGAATTCAAATTCTTTAAGAATGTGTTTTTGGAGGGAAATTTCAAATTTTCTCCATAATGCCATTGTAAAAGCTTAAGAAAGTACAATTTTACCTAAAATTTCCAAGAAGACTCAAGTGATTCCAAAATAGATTAAAATCCAAAAAATTGTCATTTCCATGATGATGCTCCTGCATCAAAACATAACCCAAACACAAAGAAATTTGTGTTTTTGGCTTAAATATGTACTAGTTGATAGATTTTTTTGACTTCATTTTAAAATATAAAAGGTTAAGGAAAGTGGAGCTTGCTCAATTTAGATTGAATTCATTAAATTTTATAAAACAATGGTGAATGGTAGAAATAACATAATACCTTGTGCTTTAATACCACTATCATATCAAACATTTAGACTAAAGAATTAATTTAGAAATTGTATTGATTAAAATCCAAAATTATTTTCATAAAAATAAGTTGTAAATACATACATGTGTATGACTATATAATTTATATCTAAGATGAATTCTTAATTCTTTTTCAAATGACAATTAAAATTGTATAAAAACAAATATTATTATAACCTAAAATCATTATCTAAATAACCTCCATAAATACTATTACCTAAATGACATTTTTTATCTCCCTCATATATGTATATATATTTTCCTTCATACATTTTTTAGATGTGTTTGTCTTGTTCCCAAATTTGGGATTTTTTAGAAGACCTCAAAGATAATTTCTTTGTTGTTTGTAGATAGGTGTACCAACTGAATGTGTTGATTGCTTATGCAAATGGTTTGTATTAATTTGAATCATACTACATAGCCTCCTCCATCATCATCCACCACTATTTTCCCACTTTTTCTTACCTTATTTATGTACTTTATTAATTTCTATCCCCATGTCCCATGATGAGGAAGGTAGTGTTATATAATAGGTTTTTAACATTTCCCATTCATATTTGCACACCTAGATATTTTCTTTACGAGGATAATTCCATATTCAATAAGAATAAATATATTGAAACCTTTTTCAATATTTCATAATGTTTTATCATTATGTTAGGATTAGGGAAAATATGGCCTCCATTTTCAATAATTTCAAGCTAAGTTTTTTTTAGCAATTTAGAAAATTGCGAGACAACAAAATGGGAATATTTTTAGGAGTAATACATACTCAATATTTATGAGAATATAGAGAGGACTGTGAAATACAAAATAATAATGAGTGAATTCACTAGATTAATATGAATAAACCAAAACTTAAGTATAAATATAAAGAATTTGTCACCCCTCTTTCCCCTCTATATTAGGTCCTGTAAAATCAAAATAAAATCTAGAAATTGACAACATATAATAGAGGATAAAAGAAGCATTATCTATTTTGTACGAAATTTAACTTCAAAATTGAATAATTACATCCATACGCAATATATCACCATGGAGAATGTTTGTATCAACACATTGTTTTCCTTGTATAATATGCTCTAAACAACCATATAGCACTCTCATATCTTCTATTTTCATAAATTGCTCTCCTTCACAAACGTGGATTACTTTGATGTTTAAGGTAATACATTTTTTGGTAATATTTTGTATAATTGTTAGACATTTTTTTGGAAAATGTGACTTAATTTTCCCTAGGCTTTATAGTTATGTGAGACTTATTTTTCTTTGTAGGAGTCAACCTATATTGTCTTTCATATTTTAGTGGTACTTTTGAATGTAGATCCTACTCTTAAAACACATAAAAAGGTGAGTTAAATATTTTTGTATATGTATTTAGAAAGAAGAATATGTTTCTAATGTTCTTGGTTCCCTCTTATTGTTGGTATCAAAACTTCATTAGGTAGAACATTACTATATTATTTTCATACAAATATTCTTATAAATCTAAACTAGAATAGTGTAATTGTTTCCCATATTTTAAAGTATGCTTCTAATATTTTCCGATAGAAATAATTATTTGTTACTATTATAAATGAAACTCTTATACTTTTAATAGAGTTTCCCTTGCAAGAAATGATACTTTTGAAGAAAATATAAGGATTTTAAATGTATGTGGCTTGTCACTAGACACTACTAAAGATGGTGAGGTTGACATGCCACATCCTGCGCCAACTCCTCACATGTGTCATTTGCTTCAAGGTGATACCAACTATGTTGTTGGATTAAATCTAACAGAATCAAATTATGATGACTTAGAAAACAACAATATACCCCCTTTATGACATGTTTTACCCTATGTTTTGTTCTAAGATGAAAATGATACCTTGCATGATTGTTTCCCGTAGGAATGCCAATCGTGGTTGGATTTCATTGCAGGGTCTACCCAAGTGAATTTATCTTTGACATGTATTTTCTCTATTATATAGTACACAAACATGCTTTGTATTTACATCAGTACATCGTTGTAAAGTTTGCATGCAAATATTAATATTTCTTTTTGATATATGTACCAATTTAATTTTATATTCATTTATGATGTTTAGTGTACTAATGAAGAGTTTCTAATATGTATCTTAGCTACCTCACTTCATGTTGTAACATCATACATGTTTCATAGAACCTAAACTAAAGGAAATTAGAACTTTCAACTCTTTTAGAAACAACAACTATAATGGTCAGCACTAACACTACCCCGTTAATGGCAGGTACCACTACATTTGGTAGATTGCGTCCCTACCAATTTAACTGGATGATATAGAGAATGGTAACTAGAAAAGGAAGTGTACATACATTTATTAATGACAATGGTGAAGGGAAGGTCTTTTGTTTCAACTGTAGACATAATATCACACACTTGGGTACATTTCTAGGTCTAAAAGCATACTAATGTATATATTATTCCTAAGAAAGAAAACTAGTGGTTGACAACTATCTTTAGCCTCTTTTATTTTTTTATTACTTTCTCTTTGGTCTTACACACCCTACATCCCTAACAAACTTGATTGATTTATCTTGTATGGACTCAAACATTGGCACCCAATTATGACACCAGCGTCCAAGCACTTCTATCCATATGGGCACTCTTGACCCTTTCTTTCCTTTACTCACTCTATTTAGGTCTTTTTTATCTTTTGGGCATATTTTTTACTTATGGGTAGGCCTTCTACTTGTCAATTACAAAATTAAAACAAGGGAATTATATATATAGTTAATTACTTTTCAAAAATAAGGACCAAGCACTAAGCATTACTATCAACACCTGATATTACATTCCAAAGGCACTAAAGCACTCCAAAGGCATCCATCTATCATCCATTTAAGGGACAATGGTTGCACACTTCTGCATACACTGCATATGAAGGGGAAGTTCTATTCTATTCCATCCACACATACTATTACATTGCTACATTCTAGCTACATCCTGCTATCATTTTTACAGCTTACACAAGGGCGTCCTAGAGCATAATTTCTATATACACGCAAGAACTACATGGGGTATGAGATGTAGTGAAACACTTGATGTAGAGAAAATTAAACAATCAAGCTTATATGCACCTTTCAAGAGCTTTCAAACCTAAACTACACCTTATTCTCTGCAATAGAGGATCATAGACAAGTCTAGAATGGCTTACGACTGTCAAAAACTATCAATTTTTCACCTATAAATGTCTTATTATCACCATTCTCAGTATAATTCCTTCATTCACTCCAAATTCATTCATAAAACTCATCACAAGTCATGTAAACTAACTTTTCATTTTCCTTCCTTGATTTTCTCTTATCTTCACTTCACTAGCTCTTAGCTCAACTATCACATCTTTGTATTTTATCCTTCTGAAACCTCTCCACTGCCTTGTACCCTATATTTCACTCAAAACACTATTAGAACCATCAAAAAAATGTACCAAAAGAGATTCCAACTTCTCTTACCAACTTTCTTTAACCTGCCTTTCCATACTCTTAAGAACGTATATATTTCTCACACCAAGGTTATGAACTTATAAAGCTCCCCACAATGAATTATCACCTTCCTTAGTTACCTTTTACTATTCCTAAGATCCTTGTAAAATTTTATAACTCCACTCTTTGATCTTCTCTCTCTATCTCCATTTCTTCCTTCAGGCTTACAAACCCTCAACTAGGTCTGGGAATGTGCATTTGCAGCCATAAATTTCATTACCGGATGTTCTAAGACAAACTACCCCAATTTTGAGACACCCATTTTCATGTTTTTATTGTTTGCAAGGTTTCATGCCAAGATTCAATCATTCACAAGTACTTCCCTTTTAAGATAGTCCTCTAAGCTAAGTCTTTAGACTGTGTAATTTTCCTAAAAGGAGTCTGTTATGTTTTTATCTTAACTCAACCAATGAAACACCAAAATCATTTTTGAATCTCTTAATGTATGATGCTACAAATATATCTACAAAGTTTCAAGTTAATTTACTGAGGGTCAAACCCTAGCTGAGGGTTACTGTTCACACTCAAGAAGTAAAATTGCTTATATCTTTCTTGGAAATTGGCTTAAAGACCTCAAATTTCCTCTGGAGGAATATCCTAAGCTTGATTTTATTCTTGTTCTAGTATTAAATCTTGAAAACATAGTAATGGAATCAATTAGTGAAATATTTCTCAAGTCTATATGTGAGAAAAGTAGGGTATTCAACTCTCAACCTCTAACTTGTCAGTATAAGCCTCCTTAACTATTGAATCCTTCAAGTTTTCCTTAGATGAAACCCACATAATCACTAAAAATACTTTTTATTGACATAAAAACCCTAATTAACACATTTAGATTGCCTTAGCATCATAAATATAGTCACAATTTAGATTTAGGAGATTATTCAGCTTGCAAAGGAAAACAATGGGGTATTCCATAATTGCAAAACCATGTTTGATCCTTTATGCACCCACATTATTGTGCTAATTCATACAATATTTATCATACACATACAAACCATAAAACTTCACCTCATTAACTAACACTAGTTAGAATGCATTGTCATGGTAGTCATACATCAAAACAGAGCACTAGTCCTTGTATATTGAATTTCTTCAACATTAAATAGAATCATTCCAGATCTAGATAGTGAATACAAACCATAAATTTTCCACAGAGGATTTCACCATACAACGCAGATTATCCACATGAAAACACTATATCATGACCAAATCAAGCTTTATTAACTTCCCACTATAAAATTCATAAAATCTGATACTATTATCCCTATCAATTCTCCTCTCTTCAACCTTATCCTCGAGGAATGAATGTTTAACTCCTCTAATCCCTATATTCAGATTTCTCCATTTTTCATATACCTACCTCATGATTCCTAATTGTCCTTTTGTGACCCTTAGACTTCCATATGCTTCCTATATTCATAACTTCCCTTCTCATACTATGTTAAGCACTTCAATGACTTACCTACACTTCCTAGGACCTATTTTCACACTTATACACCTTACATTCCATTTTTACCATAAAACAATCCTATGACAACCCCATTTGCTTAGTTTCATGCTTTTATAATTTCAAATCTCCTTTTATAGGGAAAGTAAAAAATGAGGTAATTCAAATTTTAACATTCTCAACACCTTGACATAACTCACACTTCTTCCTAATACCTCAGAACAAATCAGGATCATGATGAAAATAAATTAATATCTTGCATGTTCTTCATTCTCTGATGCTCCTGCATCATACACCTAAGGTGGAGAAAAAGTTTCCATACACTTTGTTTTCTTGGTCAAGTCTTCATCTTCCTTGCTGGTTCTTTTTCTTCTTTTCCTGCTCCCAATGTCTTTATTTGTCACATATCCACCCAGGTCCCATACTTTTTTTTACTTCCCATTTTCTTTCACTTTGTTCCTAACTCTCTTGATCTCCATCTTCATCTCCATTATCTTCATGTCTTCATTCATGGTTCATGCACACACAAACATAATAACAACAAAAATACATTCTTCCTTATGTTCTATGATGCTTCCCATCCCTGTATATCTCATATCCAACTTATATTCATCCTTATTCTTGTCAAAATATTCATTTTCTTTCTCATTCGCTTGCTCATCCATATTCTTTACCATACCAAGTTTCTCTAACTTTTAATTTTCATCTTCATTGCGTTCATTTTGACCATTACATGCCCATGAAATCACTGCATTCTCTGTCATACCTGCACTTTTCACTTGTCTATCTAACTCATCTAGTAATATTTACAAAAGAACACCCATATCATCCATAAAAAAATTATTATCACCATTTTTATCAACTTCAAATGCACAATTGAAATCATTTTGGACAATTTCATGAAATTCACTCATAACATCCTCAATAACAAGAAACATTTCATCAATTTTACTTACTTTACATTCACCTTTGAATTTATTTGCTTCTTTAACCTATGAAATTTTCTTGTTTTCTAGGATTTCATCCTCTTTGTTCTGAACTTCATCTTCTTTGACCTGTTACTTTCTTGTTTATTTTCTTTTCCATATCATATTTGATTTCTTGTGCATTGTTCGTGTCTTCAAATCATTTATTCCTTCATACTTGTTCTTTGGTTTATCTTCCTTACTCTTTACTACTAGTTTATTCCACCATGTAGGCATGATGTATCCATGTTTTAGAACTAGTATCAATGCCTCTTCTTGAATTTATTATTCATTCTTCTTCTTGTCATCCTTATCCTCTCTCTTTTATTCTTTTCTCAATTTCTTTTCTTCACTCTTGATCCTTCTTTGCAACTAAAATATTTTATTTCTTCTCATGATCTACTCTATAAGCCATTTGGATTTCTTTTTCATGACAAACCCAAGCCCATACCTTAGTTTCTCCATCATTATCTTTGTCAAATTCTCTATATATACTCTCAATTTTTTAATTTCTGATTCCATCCATCTCTCATGCTTTCCCTACTCTTATTTCTTCTTGGATTCATCTCTCTTCCTTGTATCTATCTCTTCTTGTCTTCTCTTGTAACTAACCAGCTCCCAAAAATATCTTATTGCTTCTTCTTAATCCATCCTCTCTATCTAAAAATTCTATTTCACCTTGCCAATCTTCTCCCCCATACCTCAGCTTGGCCTCACCATGTCTTTTGGTGTCTTCACTTTCTCTTTCACCTTCATAATTTCCACTACACACACTTCCAAAACATTGTTAGCCATAAAAGAACACATTCAAATATCAAAACCAAATCACAATACTATAACTAGGATCTGATACCAAATGATATAGAGATAATAAAAAATCAAGCTTACATGCACCTTTCAAGAGCATTCAAACATTAAATACACCTTACTCTCTATAATAGAGGGTTATAGACAAGACTAGAATGGCTTATATCTATAAAAAACTATCAAATTTTCACCTATAAAGGTCTTATTATCACCCTTATCATCCTAATTCCTTCATTCACTCTAAATTTATTCATAAAACTCATCCCAAGTCATATAAACTAACTTTACATTTACCTTCCTTGATTTTCTCTTCTCTTCACTTCACTATCTCTTATCTCAACTATCACCTCTTTATATTTTAGCCTCCTAAAACCTCTCCACTACCTTTTACCCTATATTTCACTCAAAAAACTATTATAACCATCAAAAAAATGCATCAAAAGAGATTCCAACTTCAAAAAATCTTACCAACTTGTCTTAACCTGCCCTTTCATGTTCTTAAGAACATATATCTTTCCCACACCAAGGTTATGAACTTATAGATCTTCCCATAATGAACTATCACATTCCTTAGTTTCCTTTCACTATTCCTAATATGCATGTAAAATTTTATAACCACACTCTTTGATTTGCTCCCTATATCTCCATTTCTTCCTCTAGGCTTACAAACCCTCAATTAGGTCTGGGACAGTGCATTTGCAACCATAAATTTCATTACATTAGGTTAAAATATAAAATAACCCCATTTTGAGACACCAATTTTCATGTTTTAAATGTGTGCAAGGTTTCATTCCAAGATTCAATCATTCATAACTACTTCCCTTGTAAGCTTGCCATCTAAACTAGGTCTTTGGACTGCGCAACTAACCTAGAAGGAGACTATCACGCTTTTCTCTCAAATAAACTGATGAAACATAAAAATCCTTTTTAAATCTCTTAATTTATGCTGCTACAGAGATATCTACCAAGTTTCAAGTTAATTTTCAAATTGGGAGGTTTTCTTTCTTCAAACCCTAGCCGAGGGTCATTATTCAAACCTGAGAAGTAAAAATGCTTATATATTTCTTGGCAATTGGCTTCAAAACCTAAAATTTCTTATGGAGGATTTTCTTAATCTTACTTTCATTCATGTTATAGTAGTAAATCTTGAGAATATGGTAATGGTATGGATTAGTTAAATATACCTCATGTCTATACGTGAGAAAAGAAGGTTATTCAAATCTCAACCTCCAGCTTGTCAGCATAAGCCTCCTTGGCTATTGAATCCTTAAATTTTTCCTTAAATGTAACCAAAATAAACACTAAACATGGTTTTTATTTACACGCATACCCTAATAAGCACAATCATATTTCCTTAGCATCATGAATACAATCACAATTTAGATTTAGGATATTATTCAACTTGCAAAGGAAAACAATGGGGTATTCCATAATTTCAAAACCATGCTTGATCCTTATTGAAGCCACATTCTTATGCTAATTCCTATAAGACTTATCATACATGTACAAACCATCATCATTCACCTCATTAACTATCACAGTTAGAATACATCATCACGACAGTCATACATTAAAACAAGGCACTAGTCCTTGTATATTGGATTTCTTCAACATTAGCTAGAATCATTATAGATTTATATAGTGAATACAAACCATACATATTCCACAAAAGAGTACTTCACCATATAACTCAAAGCATCCACATGAAAACACTATATCATGAATAAATAAAGATTTATTAACTTCCCACTATAAAATTCACAAAAATTGTTACTACAATCCTTATATATTCTCATCTCTTCATCCTTATCCTCAAGGAATGAATGTATAACTCCTCCTCTAATCCCTATATTTGGATTTATCCTTTTTGCATGTAACTACCTCATGATTCCTAACTGTCCTTTTGTGACCCTTGGACTTCTATATGCTTCCTATATTCATAATTGCCCTTCTCATACTATTTTAAGTACTTCAATGACTTACTTATATTTTGTAGGACCTATTTTCACACTTAGAAACCTTACATTAAATTTTCACCATAAAAACCTCCTATGACAATCCCATTTCCTTATTTTCATGCTTTTATGATTTCAAATCCCCTTTTGGAGGGAAAGTACAAAAATGAGGTAATTCAAATTTTAACATTTTCAACACCTTGACGTGACTCACACTTATTCCAAAGACCTCATAAAAACTTGGGATCATGGTAAAAATACAATCATCAATTACATGCTCTTCATTCCCTTATGATCCTACATCAGCGCTCGGCAGTAAGTTTACTTTTCAGGTGATCGTCGAGGTCATTCTGACACCCCATTCTGCATTTTCCTTTTTAGGTTTGATGTGGTTTGTGGGTATGTGTAAATGAATTTTGTTCTTATAGGTTACAAGTACCTTCATAATTCAAAGATAAAATATTAGGAGACTAACAAGAATCAACAATGAAACCCTCATGACACAAAAAGAAGTATATCTTGAGCTATTGCACAATCATCAACACTAAGATCTAGTCACCAGTGCCTAGGATCCTCTGCCCTACACTGAGCACCCTTGTCTAATTTCTACTCCTGAGTTATAGAATTTACAACGTTGTTTGTAGATTTTCCAATAGTCACACCTACACATATCACTTCCTGTTCACTCAAAAACTAGCTAAGTCCTCTTATCTCTTCATCTTGCTTAGGATTTTACACTTTATATGCTTAATTTCTTGTGTCTTCTTGTATATTAGCATTTGCATATGAATTTATTATAATAGTTACTATGCAATCTATATTTAATTAATCCAAATTAAATTAAATCATTTAGTTAACCCACCATGAACAAGGTTGCATGTTCAATTCACGTCAGGTTCACCAAATGATTTAATTTAATTTGGATTAATTAAATCCAATTGCAGAGTAACTATTATAATAATTGATATACAAATGCAAATATACAAGGAGAAAAGAAATAAAGTATGTAAAATGTAAAACCCTAAGTAAAAGGGAGAGATAGGAGGACTTAGCTAATTTTTGAGTGAATAGGAAGTGATATGGGCAAGTGAAAGTGTTGAACAGACTGAAAATAGCATCGTAAATGCTCACTATAAAATCTTGAACTCAGGAACAGACCCGAACATGGGCGCCTAGTGTAGGGTAGAGGCACCTAGGAGCTAGTGACTATGCAAGAGCTCAAGATATGCTTTATTTTTTGTCACAAGGATTTCAATATTGATTCTTGTTGGTCACATGATATTCACTCTTTGATTGCTGAAGGTATGTGTAACTTACAAGAAATAAGTTCACCTACACATACCCATAAACCACACAAACCTAAAAAGAAAAATATATAATGGGGAGTCATACTAACCTCAGTGGTCACCCGAAGAGTGAAATTACTACCAAGAACTACACTACATCTCATACCCCATGTAGTTCTTGTGTAAAAATGATGCCCTTATGCAAGTAACACAAATGATATCGAGTTGTAACTAAAATGTAACAATGTAAAAGTATATATGAATGGAATAGAATAGAATTCCCCCTCCTATGGAGTGTATGCAGAAATTATGCAACCCTTGTCCCTTGTGTGGATGCTATGTGTATGCCTTTTGAAGTGCTTTAGTACCTTTGGAATGCAAGCTTAGGTGATGATAGTAATGTTTGGTGCTTGGTCCCTCATTTTGAAAACATTATTGTGTATTTATATGATTCTCTTGTTTAAATTTCATAATTGAAAACTGGAAGGTTGACCCATAAGTGAAAAAGATGCTCAAAATATAAAAGAGACCTAAAAAGAGTGATTAAGGTAAGAAAGGGTCGGGGGTTCCCAAGAGAGACATAAGCACCTATGCGCTATTGTCCTAGCTAGGTGCTGATTTATGAAGCCATAAAAGATATATAAGTCAAGTTTTGATTGGGATGTAGGGTGTGTAAGACCAAATAGAAAGAAAGAGACAGAAAAGAGGCCAAAGATAGTTGTCAATTACTAGTTTTCTTGCTTAGGAATCATGTAAATGCAAGCAATGATTTTAGGATCTAGAAATGTACTCAAGTGCGTAATTTTGTGTCTACATTTTCCCCCACTTTATGTTGTTGAGTGAATACTTGATAGCATAAAGAAGATAGAAGATGTGTACCTTATGATCTTGTAGAGAGTGGGGAAAATAGCGTGCTGAGAAGACAAGTAAAGCTGATTAAGAAAATATTGAATAAATAAATGCCTAATTCTATATTATGTAACAACATTGAATAATAAAACTAAGGTACATATTTGATCCAAGAAAATAAGTAATTTAAATTTAAAACCCTAGTTACAAATGAAGGGAGTAAAGTACTTAGCTGATTCACAATAATCCTAAAGGTATGCCGAATTGGAAAACTACTAGAACAAGAACTCAGAGTGTCACAATTAGACCTAGAAATTTATATTATTTTCAAAAGTGTCAAGACTAGGGTGCTTATGGAGGGTTATGGTGCTTGGGGTTCTAGAGACCTGTTCTAGGTGATCGTGACTGCTCAGAAGCTATGTAACTCAGTTTTGCATGGTCGCAAGATGTTCACTACTTATTGCATTTGATCACATGTATGTCGCTACACTTTGTTGTTATTCACCTGAAACCTACAATAAACAAAAATCACCTACAAAACCCTCAAACCATGTCAAATCCTAAAAATAAAGATGCAAAATGAGGGGTCTACTATCCTCATCTATCACCAAAGTGAACTTACGACCAAATTTTGTACTACATCTCAAACCCAATGTAGTTATATGTATGTGTGTGTCAAAATTGTTCCCTAGTTAGCTCTTTTGTGTGTCACACTTGATAGAGAGAAATAGCTAGATGTAATAGACGTGTACATGAAAGAATGAACTTCCACTCCTATGCGTGTATGCAGAAATGGCAGTCCTATGTCCCTTATGTGGAGCTAGATGGATGCTTGAATGTTTTTGGATGTAACCTTAAGTGGTAATAGTTAATACTTAGTGTTTGGTCTTATATTATGATTACATAACTTTTTATTTATATTATTCCCTTATTTTAATTTCATAATTAACCACTAAAAGGCCGACTAGCAAAAAATAAAGATGCCCAAATGGCTGGAAAGAGCCCAAAAGATGTGAACAAAGTACAAATAGGTCGGGTCACCTAGAGGGGATGGGGGTGCTTGGAACTGGCGTCCAAAGTAAAAAATGTTGAAGTATGAAAATATAGACTGGGAAATAAGGAGTGCAAGACCAAAAGAGACAACTGAAAGAAAATAAAGATGGCTAAAAATAGTGATCAATTAGTACTTTTCTCACTTAGGAATTATATGAATATTAGTTTATGATCAGGACTAGATAGATACCCAAAGTGTGTGATTTATTGTCTACATTTTCCCCCACTTTATGTTGTTTAGATAATGCTCGATAAAATAAAGTATATAATATATGTATACTTGATAACCACATAGATTGATGGGGAAAAGTGTGATGAGAGATAAAGGAAAAGTGTGGAGTGATAAAAATATGAAGCATGGAAGCTAGAGAAGAGGAAGAAAAAAAGTGATGATGATGAACCTAGGGTTGTGACGTATGTGTAAATGTCACATTGTACCTATTATTGATGTCGATTGTTGTGTGATGATGCGTGATTGATGATGTGATTGATGTGACTACTATTTCCCATAAGGACAAGATTGTAGAAGAGAAGAACAAACAAGTAGTCAAATATGTGTATATGATAAAAAACATGTAAAAACTATGTAAAAATGTAAAAAGGAAGATGTGCACCTGATATGTGATGAGTAAAGAGTGTAAAAAGGATCTTGGAGATGTTGTATAAGAATGAGGTTTTTGGGCAATCTCACGACAGTTGCACTAAGTACGAGTTTTATGGGTGATCTCATGCTAGGAACAGAAGAAGTGTATGGAGAAAAGTTTGGTCTCATTATCCAACCTTTAAATGCTTCCTGAAGTTTGAACACCACTGCAAATGGTTTGTAAAAATCTGATCTGTTTCGAATAATTATGATCCAACGTGAAAGTAGAAAAGAAGGTGTAGTGCATGCATGTCAAGTGCTAAAGGACCGTGTGTCCTATAAAATCCGTTGTGTGAACTGATGATAAATATGTTGAACTGAGAAAATATGTGGAACTTCTTCTGGTCATAGGCATATAGGCAGGGTCAGGGGTACCCAGGCGCTAGTTTTTGAGTCTGGGTTTTGGTGTATCTATTGTACTAAAGACCTAAATCAGGTTTCTGGACATTGTTGAGATAGGAGACTGTGCTAACTATGAGTTAAACTATATTGAGTTGTGATTGTAGGATGTTGAATGGTGTGACCGAGCCACCCAATAGATTCCCCCCTCATTTGGGGTACATGTGATGTCATGAGGAGTATGTGACCCAAAGGATGACTGACCACGAAACTGTAATTGATGCCCTACAAGGGGAGGGAATGTGCTTGGTAGAAACCAAGGCACACACAAACAAAGTGGCTGGAAACAAGTGTTAGTACAAGTAAGATAAACATGCATGTAGAAAACAAAATGTAAACTATCAAATAAGAAGAAATTGTAGACAATCAGTAATGTAGATAAAGTAGACTGCGAAAAGTAGGTTTTAAACATGGGACATCACTCATAATTCAACAGTCAAGTGTGAACCATAACATAAGAGTGTGTCAATGGGTAATGACAATACAAGTGTATCAAGATGTGTAAAATGTATGTGAGAGACTATATGTGAAGTGTAGAGTATTTAAGACACCTAATAATGATAGAAGGGGGAGTATGGTGCCCCCTGAGTGTATGATGATGAGAGTGATCAATTGACACCATCTAAAAGATCATCAATGTCCTGATTGAAGCTAAACTGGGATGCGTCAAAAACCTGATAAGAAATAGTGTGTGGTAGATCATATAACGAGCCATCGCAGCATAAAGTATACATTTGAATTGTGTACTCTTCATTGTTGAAAGTTGTTGGTGTAAATCCATGTGCATACTAACGAGTGAGATTATATGAATAGCCGAGAGATGATTCATTGTAGATAGAAATGTGGCCAAAAGGCATAGGGAATGTGATACGTGTATGATTAGAATCTAAAGTTCCCCCAATGTGATCCAGCCAAGATTTCCTAAGTGTCAGTGGAGAATTGTGAGGAGCGCATGCCAAAAAATACTATTAGATAGAAGACACAAAGACCATGTTTAGACATGATATGGACACATCCATGGTAGAGATGGGGTCTATGAGGTAGTGGTAAGATATCAACGAGTGTAAATCCAATCCGATTCAAGCCATCATATGTGAAAATAGTATTAGAGAAAGTAAGATCCAATGGAATATGATGTTAATAAGATTTATTCATGAAAAGTGTGCATGTGAAAGGAGGAAGTGCAGATGTAGATTTCCCATGTGGAGGTGAAACAACATCCAGAGTATAGAAAGACCCCCGATAAATTATCATCGCATTATAAGGAGGGGTGTTTAGAATTTGTATTCACTAGGGGAAATAGCAACAAAATTATCATTGAAATATGAATCATCTACATCAATAGGAGTAAAATTAAGATTACACAATTTTTCATTCGTAAGCTCAACTATACCTACCTTGTCATCAGAATCATCAGTGTTGACATTATCATGTGGGATAGTTGTGTCAAGGATATTGGTAGGAGGTGCACTAGATATAGTAGGGAGAGGAGCCTCAACAAGTGGAGTGGAAGTGGCGATAGGAGAATAAGTCTATGAAATGCTAGATTTAACGATATCATATGTATCGATATTATTATAGGGAATAAGCATACTGGTAATAGGGTCTATGTAAAATAATTTGAATTGATCAGGGTTTGCAACGATGGTATGTTCATAACAATCATGTAGGAATTTGGCGCATAGATGAATAGTGGATGGGACTATGTGCATTGCATGAATCTAAGGTCTACCTAGAAAAATATTGAACTAAAACGAGGTATTATAGGGACAGTCTTAGGCCCAAATTGTATAGGTAATGTGATAGTACCCAGACATGTGTGAGTAGTCGAGTCATAACCACAAATAAGAGTGGAAGTATTAGCAATTAGATTATCTTTAATTCCAATTTGTTTTCAAATGGAATGAGCACATAAATTAATGACAAATCCATTTTCAATGAGTACACACTTGATACAAATGGTTCTAATGATAGTAGTAATAAGAAAATGTGCACATGGATTATCAATAGAATAGGTAAATATGTTCTCATCAGTAAATGAGATAGCACGGGGAAGATTTTTGAGAAATTGAATGAGGTGTGTGAATGCCACCAAAGAATTATCACTTTCAATGTGGATAGAATGAATGATGGATTCTAATATATGACGACAATTAGGAAAATTGCGTAATAAATCATAGAGAGATATTTTTGCTAAAGTATTCTTAAGTTTCTCAATTATATAATAGCCCTTAGAAGCAGTAGGGGATCCATATAAGTGATAGGTGGTGGGATAGAAACAAATGGAGCCGTAGGAGGGTGAATGTGGGGAGTAGTTACTATATTGATAGTAAGATTGGCCATTTTCATAATAAAGTGAGGAGGATGCTGAGTACAAAATTGTATTAAATCAATAGGAGTTATAACCATGTCGGAAACCTCAATTGGAGCGAAAGAAGGATAAGAATATTGATCCATGACTTGATAAGATGAAGACATGCTCAAAAATAAGGGTTTGAATTGTCGGGTTCACCAAATGATTAAGAAAATATTGAATAAATAAATGCCTAATTCTATATTTTGTAACAACACTAAATATGAACAATAAGGTATAAATTTTATCCAAGCAAATAAGCAATATAAATTTAAAACCCTAGTTGAAAATGAAGGGATTAAAGTACTTATTTGATTCGCAATAATCCCAAAGGTATACCGAACTAGAAATCTATTGGAATAGGAACTCAGATTTTCACAATCAAACCCATAAATTTTTAGGAGTGTCGGAAGGGCCAAGAACACGGTGCCTATGGAGGGTCAAGGGAACCTACAGTGTCAGAGACATGTTCCAGGTGCATGTGACTACTCATAAGCTATGGAACTTAGTTTCACCCATTTGTAAGATGTTAGTTGCTTGTCACATTTGATCACTTGTATATTACACACTTCGTTTTTATTCACCTTAAACCTAAGATTAAAAAGAAACACCTACAAAAACCTCTAACCACATCAAATCCTAAAAAGAGAGATGCAAAAAGAGGGGTTAGACTATCCTCGTCTGTTAACAAAGTGAACTTATGACCGAGCACTACTCTACATCTCAAACCCAATGTATTTCTATGTGTGTGTGTTTTGAAATCATTCCCTAGGTGGCTCTTGTGAGTGTCACACTTGATAGCAAGAAATAACTAGATGTAACAGATGTAAATAGATATGTGCAAGAAAGAATTAACTTCCCCTCTTATGCATCTATGCAAAAATGACAATCCCTTGTCCTTTGTGTGGATCTACATGGATTCTTGAATTCTCTTAGAATAATCTTGGATGCAACCTTAGGTGGTGATAGCTAATGATTAGTGATTGGTCCTTTCTTATGATCACATATATTTGTATTTATATGATTCCCTTGTTTGAATTTCATAATTAACCATTAAAAGGCTTACTAGTAAAACAACAAGATGCCCAAATGGATAGAAAGGATCCAAAAGATGTGAACAAATTACAAATAGATTGGGGAAACTTAGAGGGTATGGGGGCACCTGGCGTTGGCATCTTGGTTGGGCACTGGTGTCCAGAGTGAGAAATGTCAAATTATGAAAAGATAGACTGGGAAAGGAATGCAAGACCAAAGGAGGCAACTGAAAGAGAAAAAATATGGCCAAAGATAGTGATCAATTAGTACTTTTCTCTCTTAGGAATCATATGAATAGTATTATGTGATTAGGACTAGATAGATACCCAAAGTGCATGATTTAATGTCTACAGAAGCATGGAATGATTGAAAAATGAAGCGTAGAGACTAAGAAAGGGTAGTGGACCCTAAGGGTGAAGTGTATTTGTTATGGTGTGTTGTTGTAGCCTATGTGAGTTGTCTCTTGTAAGGATGGATCTAAAAATGAAGAGAAAGAAATTAATCAAAGCTTTGTACATGATAAATTTGAGTAAAGTATGCATAAGTATGTAAAATTATGTAAAAATTAAGGTGTGCACCATGTATGTGAAAGAGGAAGAGATAGAAAAGTGTCATGTTTCTTGAAGTTGTTGATCTGAATGTTAAAGAGTTTTTTTTGGAAATATCACGCAAAGAGTGAGTTTTTTGGGTGATCTCACACCAAGTGCAAGGTTTTTGGGCCATCTCATGCCAAGATCGAGTTGTTTGTGCCATCTCATGCCAAACAACAAGTGTTGGGTAGAGAGGTCTGGTTTTACTCTCCTTCCATGACTGTCTAATAAGCACCACTGCAGATGGTACATTCTGATTTGTTTTGTTTATCCTGATTAGTTCTCAATTGTTCTGATTAGCTCTGAATTTTTCTAATTATATAAATTATAGAAGATATAATGCATTCTATGACAGGATGCCTTTTCCTGTAACTGTATAATTTATCTATGACCTGTTATGGACTATTTTTTACTAAGAAATTGACTATATTTTTCCCCAGTACATTAGCATCTAGGTGAGGACAGGGGCACCCACGCACTACTGTTTGAGTCTGGGCACCTGTGTCTATACTTTTGTATAAGTTCAGGTAAGGTTATGGATTGTTCCATGACTATATGCCTATGTTTTTTTTGTACTATGTTAATCTGATTTATAGCTCGGATCTGTTGTATGGGTGATTTATTCACCCAATGTATTCCCCCCATGTTTTGGGTACATGCGAAGATACTAAGATAATGCAACCCAAAGGAGAGGACCTTGCGTTAATATGACGTGGATACCCACAGGGGGTAGGGGATGTGCATGGTATAAACCAAGGCACATGCAATCAAAGTGGGCTAGAACTATGTGTTAGTGTAAGAAAAAATGTAATAGAAAACTATTTAACAAGTAAATGCGTAGACAAGATACACCGTGAAAATTGGTTTTCAAACATGAGATATCACTCACAATTTCATAAGAAAATAAGGGCCAAAGCGAAAAAAGGCATACAATGATCACATAAGACATAGGCCATATCCCATAAACAATAGCATACAATAGAAAACAAGATCAAGCAAATTGTGACAGATAACCATGGTGGCATATAGTCTTGCAAAGTAAATGCTACACATGAAGCACCTGTTAGCATGTTAGAAAGATAAGTAGTATGTCAAGAGCATGTATAAAGTAGTGAAAATTAACTATAATGCAATATAACAATAGAAACTATGTAGTATGTAATAGTATAAAAAGTAGATGCCCCCAGGAGCCTCATTGGGACTAGTAAAAGGTACAATTCCAAGCATCATTGCAACATATAAGAACCTATAAGAGATCTGCATTTACTGCAAAAGACCAAATGAATGTGTATGTGTATATATAGAAAGATAATGACATACTAATAATCCATCTAGAATGGAAAACAAAGCGTAACATGTTAAAATAATAAGATAACAAGAATAGATGGAACCAAGATATGCAAATGTAATGTATGATTGTGATGGTATGGAATGCAAAGTGTGAGGATGGTAGGATCAATGTGCCCCCTAACGGATGTGTATGAGATTAGGTTCATTTATAGAAACCCTCAATAGTAAAGAATGAACCATAGAACAAGAGTGTGTCATCAGGTAATGAGCATGGTGTGCGAATAGATCCTAGAAAGATGTATCATGAAGCAAAGAGTGTGAAATGTGAATGATGTGAGGTTCATTTCAAAATTAGACCCTTAGTAGTTGAGTATGAACCATGGAACTAAAGTGCATCATAGGGTAATGATGATATAGGATATGTATACAAGGGTATGAAAATTCATAGAAAAATTAAACATGATGCATGTAGTGTGACATGTAGTAGTATATGTTAAAGAAAACTGGTAAGAATAGAAGGGGGAGAAATCATTTTCCCCCCAAGTGTGTGATAGAAAGAAGACTATTTGACGATAGTAAATGGCGAGGGCTCTTTACCCAATATTTGTGGAGAAAAAGGCATGTGACGATGCTCTAAGGTTGGAGGTGTAGGAGAGTAACGAGGTACATGTGAAGGTGACCTATGCAGTGAAGGATGTGGTGAAAACTGTGAAGGGGTTTCCCGAGTAGGGGGATTAGGTTGACAATATGGACTAAGAGGCCAATAAGGATGAAAAGATTGTGGTATAGGTTGTGTGCGAGCAGGAGAGATAGGTGCAAAGTTTGCTTTAGATTTGAGAATCATAGGAATCCTGAGTGATATTATTGGTGTATCAACAAAATTGGGTTGAGGAAACCATGTACATGGTGGGATGCCTTTGATAGTAACTAGTTTTTTATTGTGTATTAATTTTAGGCACAAACGATTCATGTAAGGGATGGCTTAGGTGGCACAGAGCCAAGAGATACCTAAGATCATGTCACAACCTTTGATTGAAGATGCAATGATGAATGGTACAAGCATGGTAATAGTACCAACCATGATGGGAAGATTGACATAGCTAAAATACTTAAGGACAAGAAATGTGACCTGGTAGATAATTGATAACCAGGAGGAGTGCAACAAAGCATACGTTGGTAGGATCCGATAGATATATCATAGTGTTATTGACAATATATGAACCAATAGAAGAATTAATATGTAAGGAATCAAAAATAAATATAGCTTGATAATCATGATCCAAGAATGTAATGACCAGTGGTTATGCATCAATAGAAGAAACAAGGAAATCAAGTGAGCATCATTTGGTGCACACTTTCCTTTTACACACTTTTACAATCTTTACATACTTATAAACACTTTTCTCTGATTTTTTATATACATAACCTTGACTACTTCCTTTCTCTTCTTTTTGAGGTACATCCTTACAATAATTAATAAGGAAAAGATACAAAAACATGCTACAATGCACAAAATTCACCCCTAAGTTCTAGTTCCCTTTCCTAGACTTCACGATTTAGTTTGTAATCAATCCACGCTTCACTTATCCACTCGGCACACTATCACCTACACTCTATAAGATCATAAGGTATGCATATTCTATCTAGTTTATTTTATTGATCATTCACTCAACAACATAAATTGGGGGAAAACTTAGACACAAAATCACACACTTGGGTACATTTCTATGTCTTAAAAACATGCTAGCATTTACATGATTCCTAAGAAATAAAACTAGTAATTGACAACTATATTCAAACTCTATTTTTGTATCTTTCTTTCTATTTGTTCTTACATACCCTACAACCCAGGGAAAAACTAAAATTATTTATCTTATACATTGGGTGAATAAATCACCCCTACAACAAATTAGAGTTATAGTTCATATCAACATAATATAGAAACAACACAAAAACACAGTCACATAATGGCCTAGAATCTGACTTGGGTCCAAAACACATAGAAGACACTAACTCCTAGAATCATACACTAATGCTTGAGTGTCCTTGTCTTCCCCTGGGAGCTAATGTCCTAGGGGAAAATATATTCAATTTCTCAGTACAAAAAAATCTACAACAATTCACATAGCAATTATATAGTTATAAGAATATGCCTCTAGTCATAGAATACATTCTATCTCCTATACTTAGTACAATTTGGAACAAATCAAAATAAACATAAAAAATTGGGATGCATTGTCTGCAATGGTGATTATCAAACAGATTCATGGAAGGAGAGTAACACTAGACCTCTCTCCCCAACACTTGATCCTTGGCATGATATATGTTATCTAATTTCCTCCACCACCCACTAAAATTAGATAACAAGCAGATTCCTACTAAAATTGAACAAGTAAGATCTGAGATTCCTAAAGATTCAAATTACACCAGTCAAGCCTTCAGAAACATGAAAGAAAGACTTATCCAAATTGATGATGAAAAACTAAGCCAAGACAAGCCAACTCAAAACAAAGCAGTAGGCTCGCAGATGATGCCAAGTGTGAACCTGGCGCAAGTTCCAGAAAGAAAAAGAGGGGGGAAACCTCAAAATCCCATGGGGATTACATGTGGAGTCAACTATGAGTGCCCCGTCCAAGAAATATTCTCCGCATTAATATGTTGTAGGTTTATTAATTTCTCAAAGGAGAGTAGTAGGCTCACGAATGATGCCATGTGTTAGCCTAGCGCACTTCCAAAAGCTATGAAGAAAGCAAATACCCTATATAAATGTTTGGCCTTCATGTGGATCTCACAATAAATGGGATCCAAGTTCAAAGCAGGTTGTGAAGGATTGATAAGAATCCAAATACCATGTATGGGAAATTATGAAGCCTATCTAAAAGTTTTAAATGCTCAAGATATTTTCAAAAGATCAAAGACAAAGGATCATTCAGCTAGTCTTTTCAATAATAAAGTTAATGCATAGTTATATGTGAAGAGTGCGAACATATGAATACTCAGTTTGTTCACCTGCACTCGATGGGTCATTTTTAACATAATAGTATAAAAATAGGTTCTGTCAGAATCATGATCCCAGAGCTTGATGCATAAAGTTTAGATATGTAATAAATATTTGAAATAATAAGTCCTCTCTAAGGGATTCGGTTGCAAAATAGTTAAGAGATGTATTAAATGAGTATGGCTCTCACTCCTTGAAAAAAAAATCTGGGGAAGTGTGAGACATATTTCACAATCTACTTTTGTCACTTCACACCATTTACCATAATTAACAAGCAATTGGAAAATAGTTTAGGAATGATCTTCTTATCTTCTTCCCATCTTATATATTGTAAATGGAAGGTTAAAAAAATTTATTCATATCGGGAGTTAGTGAGTTTTGTCTTTCTTGTCTCAGTTCCTCTTCTGTAAACGAAAGAGTTCTATAATTGTGGAATTCTCTATAAGATTTTGTAATAGTGCTCTTCTTGTCTCTTATCTATTGTAATATTATGCATACTTCTTGGAGTAATATAATATTCCCTGTGATGCATTTTTTCCATCCTTTGTATATCTGTATTATCTCTGATAGCCTTTATTTTGATGTTGGTATAATGTGCATGTTTTAATGTTATCATTGTTCTTAAGTAGTTTTAAGCGGGACTCTTTGTGAATCGTCTATAGCCTGTGGTGTATTTCATCCACCCTTTTCATTGCTCACCTCTTCCCAATTCAGGAAGTCGTATTTGTGACTAACTTATTCCATTTTCAGTGCATCACCTTAGTTTTACATTTCTTTAATTTTTCTCCTAACCCTATCTCACACCACAGAGAAGAGCCAACTTCTTTAAAATCTATAGGTTACCTTAGGGCACACATCCCACTAACCTAAGGTATCTGATGGATATGGTAGTTCACATGCAAAGATAATCGTGAAAAATATCACCCTAAAAAACTCACATTTGGAGTGAGGTCACCTAAAAAACTTACACTTAGAGAGAGATCTCCCAAAAATATCACTCTTGGAAAGAGATCACCCAAAAACCTTACCTTCAGCATTCAAATTAGAAATCTCCAAGAAATTAGATACATTTCTATCCTTTACTCTTTTACATATTAGATGCACACTTTCCTTTTACACACTTTTACAATATTTACATACTTATACACATTTTTCTTTGATTTATCATATACAGAAATTTGACTACTTTATTTCTCTTCTTTAGAAGGTCTATCCTTACGAGAAGCATCTCACACATGCTACAATGCACATGCTTCACCCCTAGGTTCAAATTCCTTTTCCTATTCTCCATGCTTAACTTGTCCACTCAACACGTTATTTACCACACTCTCTAGAGGATCAAAAGGTATGCATATTGTATCTGCTTTATGTTATCGATTATTCACTCAATAACATAAAGTGGGGGAAAATGTAGACACAAAATCACGCACTTGGGTACATTTTCTAGGTCCAAAAGCATACTAATGTATATATTACTCCTAAGCAATAAAACTAGTGGTTGACAATTATCTTTGGCCTCTTTTTTTGTTTTATACTTTCTCTTTGGTCTTACACACCCTACATCCCTGACGAAACTTGACTGATTTATAGTATATGGCCTCATAAACTAGCGCATAGTTAGGAAACCAATGCCTAGGATATTTTATCCATACTAGGCACTCCTGACCCTTTCTTACCTTACTCTTTTTAGGTCTCTTTTATCTTTTGGGCATCTTTTTTACTTATGGGTTGGCCGTCCAGTTGTCAATTATGAAATTCAAACAAGGTAATCATATATATACACACACACACACACACACACACACACACACACACACACACACACACACACACACACACACACACACACACACACACACACACACACTTAGTTATTTCTCAAAAATAAGGACCAAGCACTAAGCATTACTATCATCACCTAAGATTACCATCCAAAGGCACTTAAGCACTCCAAAGGCATCCATCTAACATCCATTCAAGGGAAAAGAGTTGCACACTTTTGTATACACTACATAGTAATGGGAAGTCCTATTATATTCCATCCACATATACTATTACATTGTTACATTCTATTTTTATCCCACTTTAATTTGTGTAACTTGCACAAGGGCATCCTAGGGCATCATTTCTACACACACACACACACAAGAACTACATGGGATTTGGGATATAGTGCAATGCTTAGCAGTAAGTTCACTCTTCGAGTGACCACCGTGGTTAGTCTGAATCCCCATTCTACATTTTCCTTTTCAGGTTTACTTTGGTTTGTGGATATGTGTAGGTGAACTTCATTCTCACAGGTTACAGGTACCTTTGGCAGCCAAAGAGTGAATATCAGGAGACTAACAAGAATGAATAGTGAAATCATTATGACATAGAAAGAATTAGATCATGAGATCTTGCACAGTCGCCAACACCCAGATCTAGTCATCATTTCCCAGGCGTATTTTCCCTACACTATGAACCCATGTCTAACTCTTCTCTCAAGTTCCAGAATTTAAAGTGAGCATTTATGACATTTTTTATAGTTTTTCCAACACTCACACCTTCCCGAATCACTTCCTATCCACTTGGAAATTAGATAATTCCTCTTATCTCTTCATCTTGCTTATGGTTTTACACTTTACATGCTTCATTGCTTGTGTCTTCATGTATATTAGCATTTGCATATCAGTTATTACAATAGTTACTCTGCAATCTAGATTTAATTAATCCAAATTAAATTAAATCAACCTCTCCAATTCTTTAGGAGATGACATAAATAAGACTTGTTTTAGAAATGTAGCTACCTATTACAATGAAAGTTTTCAACTTGGTAAGGTGTTTTTTATTTCAAAAGGTGTTCTAAAGTAGGTGAATAAATAATATAATGACTCTAAAATCCCTTAGGAAGTGATTTTAAACATGGGTTCTACTCTCATGGTGTGTAAAGACCCAAGAAATGAAATCCCTATATATCATTTCCGATTTACAAATATACCAATAATTTAACACAACTGTAGAAATAAATGTGATTGATGTTTTCATTTCCTTATCTACAACTTTTATAATCAAGTGGTAAATGGAACCTGCATTAAATGGTGCACACTTTCTATCAGAGATTTAAAAAGGTACACCATAGATGTTGCTTTATGGTAAAGTTATGTGAAGATGGGGGAAATCTATTGATAGAGAGATATGAATTAAAATAACTACATATGTCAATAGTGGTTATAAAAAATATAAATTCACTATGTTTAAGAAAAAGAGTTTGACTACTTGTGTAAATAATTAGAATTTTATAGCCCCCCCAATTGTAGAAATAGAAGACATACTCAACAATATGGTTGCAAAAGGAACAAAACATGTTTCCCTTCCATTGAATGAAGACACAATTGTTAATAAAACAATTGTTGAAATCCAAATCTCATTTTTATAATATCCAGTTGAAAGAGCCACTTTTCATGAAACAATTATATGTATTGATATGGCCAAATTTTGTTACCTAGATTATCCTTAATTGATTAGTGGTAAATAATTCCGTAAGAAAATGGTTGTAAATACAGAAAACTATTTGCATTGTTCAAATGTAATGTATAATCCTACACTTGTGAATATAAATACACATTGCACATGATGTTGGAAGATGTAACTAGAACAATATGGAAAATTTCCTTTGATGATGTAGCAACAAAATTGTCAGGAATCTTTACACATGATATTCAAGATTTAGATTCCTCTATAAATGAATTATGGACCATTATCACAAAAAAATCTCTTCCACGGGTTCAACTTCATTCTTTCTATTAAAAAGTAAAACACAATGAAAAAGTGAAATTATCAAGTACATTTCTAAATGCAGAGGAAAATGAGAAAGAAAAACAAGATATATTTGTTCTCAACTTTCTTGGAATCCAATAAGTAATAATAACATATAATGTTGTAATATCTATGGAGAAGGAGAATGTTGTACATAGTTATTACCATTCACATCATTCTTAGTTAACTCTATAGAATAACACATGTATTATGTTATAATATGTTATGTACCCTATATGAAATAGAAAAATAATAAATATGCCTATCATTTTTGTAAATTTGTTTGTTTCTCTTAATGAAATCTTTGTGGCTTGAACAACTTCCAAAACACCTTAGAAAATTTGATATTGTTTTTGTATTTTCAATGATTTTTAACAGAAGGGAAATAAGACAAATAAAAGCAATTAACTAATTTAATCTAATGTTTTTGGGGATTTTGTGTTTTCTAGAATTAAATAAAAGAAATCTACACAGACAATAGAGTTTCTTCTAATTAAATGGAAATTACTTCTACTCTAAATTAAAATAAACTAAATAGTGAAATATCTAGATATAGTTATTTCCCTGTTGTAAAATGGATTTAATATAATCTAAACTAACTAAAATGAAGATTTTCCTAATTTTTAATTGTGGATATTACTTCCCTTGGTTCTACCTTAGAATTAGGGAAGATTGAAAAGCTTCTCAAAAGAAAATTTTTCCCCTGAAGCTTCCCTAGTAAAAGAATCAGATCTACAAAATATTTCTAGATGTATAGAAATAAAAACTAACACATAGACACAAAAGCTTCTTCAAAATAACTCCCATACAAATCCAGAGGGATGGCAGTGAATCAACTTTCAATAGAAGCTTTTTTCATATGCTAACAGAATCTAAACTATGAATGCAATAATCTCTATATCTAAATTGACTATGAAGAATTGAAAAACTCTGTGCATAGGAACTTCCTTTGAATTCTTCCCAAACAAATCCACAAGGATGAGCTGAGAAGAAATCCTCAATGGAAGCTTCTTATAGGAAAATAAAAACTACAATAAATTCCACTTCTCTAAAAAAATGTATTTTAAATAATATTAATTGAAATCTATTTAAACAAGGAAAGCTTCAAAGAATTCAATTACACCTCCAACCTAGAAATGTATTCCAATGTTGGTAACACTTTTTTATATGCAAACGTGTCCAGGGAATTGTTTTGGTAGTTAGTGGAAGAAATGAAGGAGTGTTGGAGCTAGCTGGTTTGTAGGCAGTCTAGTAGTAATGCGAGAAAGAGAATAACAAGGAAAATTAACAGTGTTTACTTGTGTATTTCTTGGCAGGATTCTAGTAGCATAATGGTGCAATTCCAAATCAAAAGAATGCAACCAATGCTTTGGGAAAAATATTAGTTTTTATAGAAATTTGGTAGAGAAGTGGTCCAATTCATTTAGCAACCAAGAAGTGCCACATCACTCATGGGAGTAGTAGTTAACTTAATAATAATAATTAGTAGGGAAGAAGAAGTCTATATGCATCTAATAAGATCAAGAATATCCTATTCAATCAAGAAACGTGTGAGAAAAATGAGTTAGAAGAAGGCAACACGCATTCATAACACAATGGAAAAGTCTCAATTAAATGCGCACTGCCGGCATGGTTCTATAACTTAAGGCTGAAAAGCTAAGGAAAAAGTTGTAAATCAACTAAGGAAAGTGGGAAAAAAATGGAAAAAATAAGGCAAAGTACAATAAGCTACAAGAACATGTAGCAAGTGAGAAGTTAGACTTAGATATCATTGGAACTGATAATTATCATCATTTCGGATTTTAATTGTTCTGATAATGTAACACCATGTAAATTTGGTCATGTACATATTCCCCCCTCAGAGAAGCATTTTATCCATGAAGAGGCGTAAAACGTGAAGTCTGAGTATGGCACTCCTAAATGGGAAAGTTAGAAATTATACCTGACACGTCTGTCTGTTAATACTACGTCGATCCAAACTTCCCGCTACCTACAAGAGAAAATAGGAATCAATTACAGATGTAATGTATAATAGACAAAACATTAAAACTAAAATGAAAAGAGGAATTACCATATCTATAGGGAGGAGGAATATACTTGCGCCAGCGCTCCTGCCATACAAAGAACACAAACTCAAAATAATGTTAAAGCATGTTATATATATTTAAAAATTAATATTTCTAGAAATCATTTGCACTAACCCACCTAGTGAAATTTGAGGTCTGGATTACCTATGACAGTTTTTTACGTGAGATTATAGTAGAAACAAAGACTTTTTTGATGTGATGGTAGCCCAACCATCAGGAGGAGCAGCGGGTCAGGAATAGGTGATTTATATACATTTGTTTATTTCTACCCAAAAATGTAGGAAATGTGAAAAACTAGACATATGGGGGGTTATTTTTGATAATTTTATAGTTAAAATTATCATTAGGGGGCAGCACATGGGATGTGGATTTTATTTTATTCAAAAAGGTCAATTTTTGTCTTTTTAGAGTTTTTGGAGCCCTAGGGTACAACCCACTTTTCGCGAACAAAACCACCATGGTGATTGTGTAACCGTTGTCTTACATCAATTATAAGACCACTACATGGTCTAAGGAAAATGTGGAATTTTCATTGCAATTACACAATTGCCACTCTACATAGAGTGGTGGTTAATAAATCACCACTCTATAGAACGGTGATTGCGTAATTGCCGAAGTAACTCACAAAATTGACTAAGTATGGTATTTTTTTTAGTTTTTGATTGTTTTTATGATATTTCGTGATCTTATTATCCATTTTTATGATTCTAAAAATTTCTATTTAAAACCATGATGTAAGCTCAAATGAATGCAGGGATAGTATGTTAGTTGGATAAAAGCTCAAGAGTGTGACAGTTTCCCCTAATCGTAGATGCACTGACTCAACAATGAGAGGGACTTACTCCACATGGTCGAGATATGGAGGATGTCAGAGACACAACTAGTTACACCTAATAGCCACTTGTTATGTGATTTATTGAGTTATCTAGAATTCAGATCGTATGAAACTTTTATGGACTACCTATCCCCAGTTAGGGGGGAGTGAAAATTACCTTATTTAGGACATCTACCAGAGTTTTTTTGGATGGTTATACTGTCATTGGCACAAATTTGGTATTTGGCTAGTATTTGTATAGTAATACAATCATGTAGCTAAGAAACATACATGAAGAGGGATAATTTATAGGAACTTGACATGGGTGTTGAGCATGGGATGAGACTATTAGCTGTTACAGTATCCTTGGTGCTCTTATCACTTCCTTGCGTAAGGCCATTATTTTGATCTTGACTTAGTGTTATATGATTGGTGATAATGGTAGGTACAAGCTGGTAATCTTTACTTCATTAGGCACCCATTACATAGAGCATTGATAAAACATGGCTGCATATATGTATGGGATATGCATCAACATCCTTGGTACCACTTATAAAATGATTTCCAATATAGAGTTGTCTGATTGAAGGGCAAGGCCCTTAGTCATCCCACATTAGTCATGAGCTGGATGTACGAGAACATGATCCCCTATCATATGGGAACTCGGATAACAAATCCTGGGGTGATTAGAACAATGATATGGGTTGACATGACTCCACTCAAGGGCCAACATCGATTAATTTCTATACTCACCAAAAATGACATAATCATGTAGCCATATTAGGACATGGCTGGCCTATGGGGTGAGGATATTATTACCTTGGCTACATGCAGTTCTACTACATAGTTAGTGAATAGGACCATTAGAGTGGAGGTCCATCTATTTTAGAGGTTACCCTGGCAGTTTGGGTTACCTTATGTTGATGCCCTCCCAATAGTCTTGATAGTGTACAAAGGGATATGAGAGGCAAAAGATGGCCTGAAAGACAAGCTTGAGTGGACCATTGTCATTCCTAGAGTTCCGATCGGAACTCCACATGTTGCATGAGACCCAGTTAGACCAGTGCAGATTCTGTAGATTGAGGCAGGGAATGTACATAGTATAGAGGAGGAGGAAGAAGATGCCAAGATAGAGGTGAAGGCGGAGACTAATCTGGAGTTGGAGGCAAAGACAGAGAGAAACACAGATTGGGTGGCCACTGGAGAGGCTTCTATGGTAGCTAGGGACGAGGAGTCAGTTTATGGATGGCAGAGGGGTGCAAGTGAGACCGTAGTATAGGAAGTTAGAGTGGAGGAGATGTCTATTGTAACTCTTGCACCACCACCAACACCATTTGACCCACCCTGGATGCCAAGAGATTCGAGTAAGCAACTTACTCTTCTCTTGACTTTACTCTTAGACTAGATTGTTAGAAAACTATGTGCTATCATTTTCTCTCTTTTTTGATGTTTTGAAAGCTTTCTAACTCGTTGTTGTTTTACTTATACTGTCCAACTACCATAGATGGTTGGTAATATTTTATTCATTGGATTCTCCCAGATACTTTTGCACTCCCTATAGGGAATAAATAGGAGTAGTTACTTGCAGACACTTGGTAACTACTGATGGTTGGATGCCACATAGATGTGTTCTCGCTAGTATTGCATGCCACAGTGGCCTTGAACTAGATGAGAACCAAGATTACTAGATACAAGATGGCCGAGAGGAGATAGTGGTGTCCCAAATATTTCACCCTAAAATCTAGGACTACGCCTTTATAAATTTTCATTATTTTTAAGTGAAGGGTCATGTTTTTGTGTTTTATTTTGCCTTATGTTGTTTGTATTGCTCAAAGGTATCTCTAGGAAGTCATAGAGTCTCATCCATCAAATACCCACATGTTAAAGCTCACTCATTCCTTTCCTAGAATTAGCCTGAAAGCATTTTTTTTTTATATATTAAATAAATAAAATTCCTTTTAGTATAGGTTGAGCTAAAAATAAGAAATTTGGGTTATATAAAGCAATTCACCCCATCATTATTACCACAAAACATTCACTTAGGGGGAAGAGTTTTTGCAGACTAGCTAATTGGAGAAATTTTTCAAGTAATTTCCCGTAACTTCTTTCGGGTTTTGTTTTTTATTTTATTTCTTTTGTGTTTTGATTTTTAGTCTTTCTCCATTTTTTGTCTAGCAATCCCCATAGCCTATTCTTTCTTCCTCCCAGACCTTCTCCTAAGCCTAAGGTTTTGAAAAGTTATCCATTTTTTTTAATTGCTAATTAATTTTCCTACAAAATATTGTATTTGAAGGTACCCAAATCAAACAAGAGGAAAGCTCATAATTTTTTCCTTGTCTGAGGTTTAATCTAGGCTAAATAATTAAGTAAATCATGGATTTGGAAGAAAATATCTTCCATTTACAGAGCAACCATGGCCAGAGAAGATGCAGCATTCTGGAGGATAATTTAATGGGTAGAATCACTAAGGAAATTGCATCAATGATCAAAGCAAAATCCTCTAGAGCAGGTCATGGTTTATGAAAATAAATTCTTCTAGAAATCAATGCAATTATCCAAGGAGTCAATATAAAGCTAGTTTAAGTGCAAATTGTTGTTTTCTAGCATGTTTTCTTCTATTTTGATTAATCCTTCACCTTGGAATTCCACGAAATTCATAAAAGAGCGGTAATTTTGGGCCCCTAAAATATTTACTAAGTACAAAAAATCACATTGGCGCACAAGGCCTAGGTTGAAGGATGGGCACGCAAGAAGAAGGCGTGCAAGGAAAGGTTCTAGGAGGGTTTTAGAAGGACCATGTTATGTGCTGACAGAACAAGGTCTTAGGACTTAGCCGTATTCAATGTATCAGGTAAGACACAAGAAAAGCGTGACCTGACTGTGCATGCGGAGTGGATAAGGTGTCAGCTTGGTGATAGGCTAGCCTAGGAAGGAATATGCCCTACAATGGAGGCTTCTAGAAGGCCATCATGGAAAAGAGTGGAGAGCTCAGGCATGGAGGAGCATGTGCCCATGGAGGACCACATCTGACACTTGGTGATGGATCTAAAGCCTCATAAAGGTGAGTTGGCACTTCAAGGGGCTTATAAATACAAGCACCCACAGAAGAAAAAGAAGAGATCGATAGAGAGCAGAGCTCTGCAGAAATGCCACGAGGAGTCATATTGCATTGGGTAGATGAAATATAGGAGAAGGATGTATCAAGAGCTTTGGGTTATAAAATTTCTTTTTGAGAGCTAAACGATATGGATCTAGTTATGATGCATGACTTCAGTCTACCATAATATGGTGTTTTGTAGTGAGTCTAATGAATGTAATAAGGTTACCAAGTTATCTGAATATGATCCTTCTTGGTTCAGATTCATACATGATTCTACATAATTCTTTTTCATGTATGTTTATAAGATGAATATGAATCCCTATGCATTTTATTTTCTATTTCAATTCATTTCTTTAAGTCTATTAAAGTATCTTTGTCTGTAATGACTGCAATGGTCTAGATCCATTCTAAGCTCTATGATGTTTACATGTCTCATTCCCACTCACTTTCTTTAAATTTTGGATCATAGAGGATGTTTTCCCACTCAATTCACATAAAAGAGAGACTCGGCACTCACGCGTGCCTTGGGTGAGCACCCAGCGCCCACTGGGTGATAGGCCAATGCACATGGGATTCCCTTATTCTTTAGTGGGTGTGAAAATGACTACATCTTGGTTCCATCATGATCTATGCAATGATTGATGACAAAACGTTTAACCTTGGAAACTATTGAAATGTGGTTTAATAGTAGGGATAATGAATTTTCTCATAGATTCAACACTGGACCTGAGTTTGATGTATGTAGATGAGTAAAAGAGAAAATCTGTCATGAGTTGTATGAGAATTTTTTCTGTTGCTTCCCAGTAGAGCTATATGAATGGCTCTCTGCATATGCTTATAGATCAAGCTGGTATTATAGATCATGCATGTAGACCCAAGAAGAGTACCACAGGCTATAAGATGTAGATCTGATGTGGACTTCTGTTGTGGATCATTGGTGGAGGGGACTACTAGATAGTTACACTCTGGAGTATGCTATTTCTAAATATTCTTATCCGTAGGTTGTTGAGTTTGAGTTTTTGCAAGAGCCTAGAGGATCATTTCTATGTGTTATCCCTTTGGCAATGAAGATCTTGATCATGACCATTGGTTTAGAGGCATTTTCGATGGTCGGTTAAAACCTTCCTGAGTGCTAGGTGAGGAAGATAAGGTGGAGGAAGATGGAAGACATTGCGACTGAGAAAGAAAAGGAGGAGAGACGACTCAAGTATAGTGAAGCACGTGAAAGGGAGATTGCTAGACAATGTGAGGTTGCAAGTATGATGGACATATGGAGGTATACATTGTGGGAAGGATTTGAGGTTCACGTAAAGGATGTGGAACCTGAGTAGTTTATGCTACCCCATCTTGGCAAGCGCATAAGACAGACCCCTTTGGCTTCTGATGAGAGTTCTTCATGCGGAGAGAGAAGATTTGTTGGCGCACATCTGAACCCACCTAGTGACCAAACCCTGGCACTTGGTTTTCTAGATCAAGGAAGGATTATTGCTGGCCCAATTGGTATCAGTGGAAGTTATAGATCTGCACCCAGGAGATACAATTTTTCATTTCCCACTTCTATGGCTACGCATATTATTCCAGTATTTGGAGGAATTTTTGCATAAGGAGAAAATATATAAGGCTTGGGTAATGCATTGGGGAGTGGTGTGGGACACACATCTGGAAGTGGCACAATCTTACAGATGGTTGGCACATAATTTAGTGGGACGTTGGGGACCCTAGACGTGACCACTTCATGCCCATTACTGGCTACTAGTCGATCTGGAGGTGGAACTGGTGGATCTGGAGGCACGTGACCTGGTTGATCTAGTGGCTCTGATGGAGGAGGAAATGCCAGAGGAGGTCAAGGAACTGGATCAGGAGGAAAAGGTCCCTAGCCACCTCCTCAAGTATTCTTTGAGATGTCTTTACATTTTCCATATTACAGGGGCATTGAAGATGTTGCGGAGCATGTTCACAAGTGTGAGTTGCTATGGCACGCAAAGGGGATCACAACCCTAGAACAGAAGGCCAGTTAATTTGCAATGATGTTGCAAGGGCACATGCATATTTGGTATAGGAAGTATGGGCCCGATTAGATGGTGGTAGATTACACCGCATCGAAAAATGTTTTCCTAGCATAATTCCACATCCCTAAGTTTGAATAAAAGAGCATCAGTGCCCTTAAGGAAATTCAGCAAGGAATGGTAGAGAGTGTGTGGGAGTATGACGCATGGTTTAAGAATCTCCTTTTAAAGTTTTCATATGACATTCACCCTACACATCATGCTCAATGGTTTTTTGGAGGGTTGATAACCCCATTTGGAAGTGCTTTATCTCATAAGACTTTCACAGACCCACGTGAGGCATTAGAAGTTGACCTGTGCATTGAAGTTGTTGGGAGCATTGACACTAGTGTTAGCACATTTCTGGAAGCTCAAATCACTGCTATGGCTAAACAGTTAGAAAATTTATCTACAAACTCAGCTCATGAGACTCGCAGTGGAATGTGGTGTATAGATTGTGAGGTAGAGGGGCATTCCAAGGATAGTTCCACCTGGAAGATAGTAGGCACCATAGCAGTAGACTGTGATATTTTTCATGGGGACCATGATGAAAGTAAATGTCCCTTCTTATAGTGCACAATTCAGAAGAATGTATTTTGCTACTGTAAGATCTACACCTCTAAGACCCATGATACAAAGAATTATCAGCTTATTGACCAGATCCATGAGCCCATTGATCATGGTGTGTGCCAAACTAACATAGTAGTAGTTCTAAGAGTGATGATCACAATTATGAGGAGTGTGCAAATGAAGGTGCGTGAGGAAGGGGATTTCGTGGAGGGTTCTGTGGTCATGGTAACTATTATCTCAATTTTCACCCCCCGGCAAAATTGGATCACCCACGACCCTATGTAGGAAAGAAATCTAAACGGTTCCTTCGTACAAGCCCATGTTTCAAATCCAATAGATAGGTTGTAGGTGGGCTCTAAAATGGAATAGCAAGGTCAGGGAAGAGAAGACAATGTCAAAGAAACCAGAGGAAAGAAAAAGGATAAGGTTCGAAGTTTTTGGGCTCTGTAAATGGATCAGAATGGGCCCAAAAAATGACTAAGTATGGAGGAGATAGTGGAAGCTACCAAGTTTCCAAATGGCGCACCTCTAAAGATTAAATCCCAAACCAGAGACTCAAACAAGTACCAAAACTCCATGCGTCCAGAGCCCCAAAAGTTTCACCGATTGTTGAAAAGTCTTCAACCCGACAGAGGGTGCCAAGTGTCTCAACGGTGCACATTCAAAAGTGGGACCAAGAGCAAAGACTCAAATGAGCGTGGCCTTGCCACGTATTCCAAATTAAAAAGTGGGATAGATTGGGCCCAAAATTGGTTAAGTATAAGAGTGCAGGAAGAAGGCGCCAAGTGTCTTAATGATGCTCCTTCAAAGGTCAAATCCAAAGCAGGTTTTCAAATGAGTGCATGCTCGTTGTGTGTCCTAGGTACAAAAAAGGGATAGAGTCAAGGGTTGAATAGTTAAAGAAGAGGTAGGACATTGGATGGAGCAGAGTGTCAACACGATGCTACTTCTAAAGTAAAATTTGGGGCGGGTTTCCAAACAAGCGTCAAGCCTCTACATGTCTAGAGTCATACTTTTGGCCCGCCAATCAAGGAGACTTAGGAAAAATACAAAGGAACACTTTGGAGCCCATGGAAGCCACCAAATTTCATTCTGGTGCTATTTCAGAAGCGAAAGGCAAGAGAAAAATCTTCAAGGTGTGTTAGGCTGCCACGTGGACCTGATATAAACATATTCTTTCAAATATTGCGCGCTCGCAACCCAAATATTCAAATGGCCATATATTTTGACTGGAAACTCATATTTGGGTGGGAGAAGAATTTTTGCAAACATATCAACACCGTCTATACCATGGAAACATAAAATATCATTCTTAATAGGATTTAGTGGGTAAAAAATGGGAAAACGTATTCCAGGACATTAATACAAAATCTGATTTCTTCAACTACCAGATTATTTTTGATATGATCTGTCATTCTTCCTCCTTCAACACGCTGAACAAGTAATCGATGTAGACATGATAGATTTGGTGTGGATTTGAGAGGGGAATTGATTGATGGTGGTTGATCTTTCAAAATAGGATTCAATGCATATCTCAAGGTGGTTGAAGTAGGATTCAAATTCTTCCCTCCTCTCTCTCTCTCTCATTCTTCCTATATATTGTAATGAAGGGGCATATTCAAAGGGTTGGTCATTTTTTCTTGTCTTCCCCCTCTCTCTTTCTTCCTTAGGATATAATGCAAAGTCTAAGCCTCCTTTCAGAGCTCTATAATGGAATTTCCTTGCATCTTTCCTACTAACGATGTACCGTGTAACATTTTGGAGCAATAAAATTTGTTTCGTGATGCATCTGTCCATCTTTGGCTTATTGTTTTGTCTCTTCTTACCTCTCATCATTGTAGGGCATATTGTGCATACTTTGATGTTTGTTGCAGGTTCTGGGAGTTGTGCTTAATGGGTTTTGAAGTGGTGTTCCATGTGAAATCTATCTCTGGTCCATGGTGCATTCTGTTCACCCTCTCCTATGCTCACCTCTCTCCACGTCAGGAAGTCAAATATTTGATTCAACCACTTCCTTTTCTAGTGTATCACTGCTTAGTGTAGGATCTTTCACCCTCTCTCTCTATATCCCCTTGGAATGGTTAGATTAGGATACAATAGGTTCTACCTACACTGGAGTAGCTTGTAGCAGGTAGATTAGGAAGCAAGAATTAGCTTTCTCTAGAGGTCCATCTCAATTTTTACAAGTCCCACAGCTTGAGAGATGGTCCCATGTTGTGTAATCACACCGAATGCCCCACTTTACACCTAGGCCATTCGGGGGTGTTGTGATTCTGCACTAATAGTTTTGGCAAGCCCAGTGGGACAGGTCTGAAGTACCTTACCACTTTATTTCATAGAGTAGATGTGTTCTTGGTGAGATTCAGCCTTTTGAGGCACATTCAAAGCACATCTGGTGACTCCATCTGGTCAAAAACCCAATCTCTAAAGTTATAGACCTTCTTCATCCATTTTCATTCATTTTCTTCTACATCTTTCATTTTCTCCCATTCCATGAATTTGTGCAATCATGACTTCATTCCCTTCATGGAACTCACACTTACAACAACAATGCAGTTCACCTCCAATGCATTTCCCAACACCTCCAGATCAGCATTATAATCAGATCCAAGACCATTTTGCTTACCCATATGAGAAGGGTCAAAGTCAGTTTGTCTAGGGAGCTTATCAAGAACAAGGGGAGGCATACAATGGTGACAACTATGTGAAGAATGCTAGTTTGTTGGAGAAGATTCAAAGAATGGAGGCTAGCATGGTGTAATCCAGGGGTACAACACAGATGAAGGCATTCAAGATTGGTTTCAAGACACCTTGTCCATGGGGAGGCCATTTTCCAAGACATTACAGCCCTCAGGAGAAGCTTGACTTCATGGTTGAAGTGTTACCTCAACTTACATGGTGGATTGAGGACATTAAGGCTTATGAGAAAAGTACAAGACAACCTTTTCAATGAGTAAGTCAACCACCTCCTAGAGTTTCATTTCATCTTCCTCAAGCTTTATCATTTCAGCTTGATCAAGAGTCAAGCCCCTCACTTGTCTGCCCCAAGTGTTGATTTCATTTCTCCATTTCCTAATCTTCCACCCCATCTCAATTCTTCTACCCTTTTCTCTTCCAAGTACTCATTCCCTCCAAATAAACAATAAGTTCCACTCCCCTCACCACCACAAACAATTTCAAATTTGGTTGAACCCCATTTTGTCACTCCTCTTGCTTTCCCAAGTTCATGTTGGGAAGAGGCTCAAGAATCTAGTCAATGAAAACAACAAGAAGTGGATCCCAACAGAGAAGAAATCACATACAATCTAAAGATTTGGGTTGCTAAATTTGGGTTTACAAAGGTTCTCTTGATGGTTAAGCCAACAGAGGAGGTCAAGGTTGAAGAACCAGTGGTAGATGAGGCTAAGTTTGCAGCAGAAGAAGAACAAGAAGAAGAAGAAGATCAGCAGACTGGCTACTCTGAATGCAGTGTAAAGGAGGAGGAATAATCAACTCCAAGTCCCATTGAAGAGGAGTAGATGGGTGAGATCAAATCAGAGTTAAAGCCACTCAATGAAGAAAGCATCATTGAAGATTTTGTGCTTTCATTTCAAGGGCCTGATTTGATTGATGAACCCATTATGGAGGAGGACCATATAGTTTTTGAGGCCCCAAGTGTGGAGCAGGATATAGGAGAACCTTCAGTTCTTCCTCCCACTTCACCCCCTTCAAGCTCTAATGTTGAAGAGAAGTTTGAGCTTTCAAAATTCATGTTTGAGAATGAAGGGAGCCATGGTGATCAAGTTGTAGATCAGGAGGACACCATGGAGGAGGTCGAGCACATGCAATAGGAAAACAAGGAGACAGATTATCTGTTTGACTTGGAGGATTGCTTTGATAGAGAGGATCCTAAGGAAATTACATCATTTACTCCTCTATCACCCACCTTCCAAGAATATGATCTTGCTTCCATAAAGGAGAACATTCAAGTGCAATAGTGTGCACTTCATGACAACCCTCTAGAACCAAGGTTGGAGGATCATAGTCTTCCATGTTCTTCATAAGAAAAGGAAGAGAAAAGGAAAGAATATGTCATCATCCCTCTCACACCATCCATCAAAGAAGGTCCACAAAAAGAATCCATTTTTGGAGTTAAATTTCATAACAATGGGCACATCCAAATGATCAGACCATGCCCAATCAGGTACTTGGCTTCATTGGAGCCAAGGGAGAAGCCAAAACCAGTTATGCCTACTTCAAGGCATAAGGATGAGTATCAAAATACCAAGGGTCATCATCAACACCTCCAAGAGTCCAATACCAATCAACTTGAGGAGGTATTTTTGGTTGATGTAGATACCTTGATGATTTGGGTGGAGGACCGACTTATAGTCAGTTTTTCACTCATACAAGCAGCCATATTCAGTGTCAAATCATTTGCATGGCTGCCCATTTTGAGAAAGGGAAGCTACTTCTCCCTGGAGGACCGACTTATAGTGTAGTACAAGCAGCCATATTTGTTTGCAGCTACCCCTTTTGAGAAAGGGAAGCTTTTCTCTCTAGCTAATTTCTCTTTTGTTAGTGTAGGAGTAGGAGTAGACTTTGTTTTTAGTAGAAGAAGTGCTTGTGCACACTCTACATGTCTCATTTGAGGCATGTATGATTTTTGTCTTTGTACATAAGTTTTGTTCGTATTGCTATGGAGGTGCATGAGGCCAGGCCCTTCAGTATTCATGGCAGAAAGACCCATAAATTATGTAACAGTTGCTAATTTTAAAATAAAACAAATGCAGAGCAACTAAAATAGGTTTCAAGGCAATCCATATCCAATGAACAGGTTCAGGGTCGCTAAGCAAGTATTTGGGATCGTAGCAGCTCATTGATTAAGTTTTCAAAGCAAAAGGATCAGTATCAGGCTATCATTCTTGACTCCATGCCTAATGAATGCTTTAAGGCTACTGGTCCCTTCATCTAGCAGGTAGATGTCCCCTGTGAGTCCCCAATTGTTATCTCAATTTTCTTCCCCTAATAAAATTGGATCACCCACGACCCCGTGCAGGAAAGAAATTCAAAAATATGGTTTCATCGAATGAGCCCACGCTTCAAATCCAATGAAACAGGTTGTCCAAGGGCTCTAAAATGGAATAGCAGGGTCAAGAGAAGAGAAGACAATGTCAAAGAAACCATAGGATCAAAGGAAAATAAACAGAGAAGACTTCGAAGGTTTTTGGGCTCTGTACAAATGGTTAAAAATGAGCCCCAAAAACAACTAAGTATGGAGGAGTCAACATAAGCTGCCAAGTTTCAAAATGGCACACCTTAAAAGGTTAAATCCCAAAGGGAGACTCAAACTTACACCAAGCCTCCACGTGTCCAAATACCCAAAAGTTTCACCGACCAATGAAAATTCTTCGACTCAACGAAAGCGTGCCAAGTGTCTCAACGACACACATTCAAAAGCGGGACCTTGAGAATGGAGACTCAAACTTACGCCACCCCTCCACGTGGCCAATAGTAAACAGAGGTCAAATAAAAAAGTGAGAGTGGGCCCAAAATGACTAAGTATAAGAGTGCAAGTAGAAAAGCACCAAGTGTCAGCACGATGCTCCTTCAAAGGTAAAATCCAAAGTGGGTTTTCAAATGAGCACGGGCTTGCACTACATGTCCTGAGGTACAAAAAAAGAGATAGATACAGGGGGTTGAATAGTCAAAACAGAGGCAGGCTAGTGGAAGGAGCCAAGTGTTATCTTGATGCTTCTTCAAAAGTAAAATTTGGAGCAGGCTTTCAAACAAGCACCAAGCATCCACGTGTCTAGGGTTATACTTTTGGGCCTCGCTGAGAACAAAGGAGACATAGCCAAAATACAAAGGAACACCATGGAGCCAAGCAGTGGAAGGTGCCACCGTGTTTCAGTTTGGCACTACCTTTCAAAAGGTAAATCTAGGATTAGTCCCCAAACTAGCACTGGTTCAACGTGGCCATGTTAAAAAGTCAAAGTGGGAAGGTGGGTCGCTGGACGGACAGATTCTTTCAAATATTGTGCCCCAAGAAGGTCTAAAGTATTAAAAGTGAGCCGCACCTCCACTGATGCCCAAGGTGGCATGTGGCAAGACTCATATTAAATGCGGGTTGGCGGGCCCAAAGATGGTTTTTTTCCCAAACGTCTCAACACCCTGCGGGCACGATGGATACCGAAGATGATCTTTTTTCCAAAAGTGAATTGTAGTGGGCTACGAGTTAATTTTTTCATTTTGTATTTTTGGTGCCATTAAGGCACAAAGATCTAGTTTCAAGCCCGCGGACCCGTTCTGCTAACTAGTTTTCGCCATTTTTTATATGAACCTGAATCAAACATTCAAATGGACATATATTTCAATCCAATGCTCTAAATTCAACAAATCGAGGCACTGAATTGGAAATGTTTCAACCTGATTCTGATGCCATGGGAGCCTCGAAAATTTAATTTTAGTGAGGTTGAGATGGGTGAAAATGAGAAAAATTATTTCAATGCCATAAATGCAGAATCTGATTGCTTCAAGTATTAGATCTGATATTGATTCGATCTCATCGATTATTCCTTCTTGAACATGCCATTACATACAGGAGGGAACTAGACTTGAAATATTATGGGCATTATTTCTCCTGTGGGAATCTGATGGTTGGTAGTTGGATTAGGGTAGAATACATATTAGTCGAGCTTCTCCTCTCATGGCCCTCTAATTTTTATCGTCTATATATTGTAACACTTTCTCATTTGATGAAGGGGGATGTAACATTCTAGGTGTAGGTAAAATTCTGTTTCATGATTCGTCTATCCAACTCCATTTGTGGAGAGTGTATTTTTGTCTCTTCTGAGCATCTGCATCATTACATAGGTATACTATGCACCTTACTAGAGTAATAAAATCTTGTTTCGTAGGCATCTTTGGGAGACCCTTGTGCATTAGTGGTTTTTGTAGTTTTGTTTCATGTGCCTCTCTATCTCCTATTTTCTCCATGTGCATGCATTTCATGTCCCCTATGCCTTTGCTAGGACATCTGTCCACTTCATGGATTTTTTATGGTGGATATGTGATCTCAACCATGTGTCACTTCTATCTGACCTCCCTCAGTCACCACTTAGTGTAGGCTATTTCATTCTCCCTCAACAAAGTATCTCACACTTCCTTTCCTAGTGTATCACCACTTAGTGTAGGCTCTTTCACCCTCTCTCTTTCTCTCTATCTCCTTGGAAGGGTTAGATTAGGATTAGAATAGATTCTTCCTGCACTAGGAGTAGCTTGTGGTAGGTAGATTAGGAAGTAAGAACCAGACTTTCTTTGGAGGTCCATATCAAGTTTTACAAGTCCCACATCTTAAGAGATGGTCCCATGTTGTTCAATCATAGCGGATGCCCCACTCATAACACCTAGGTCATTTAGGGGTGCTGTGATTCTGCACTAACAGTAACCATGGAGGAAGAAGTGAGTCCCACGTAGAACTTGTTTTAATTGTGGATCTTTCAAGTCAATTTTTGAGAAAGCAAGATATGTCCGGACTTATTGTAAGGATCATGGTTTGTTGAAGAAGCAAAAGATATGAGTTGAGTTGAGGCACAAAATGGATTGTTTGAGCATATGAATCAACAGCACCAAAAAGACAAGGGAATTGCAATGGTAAGCATTAAGAATGATGACACACAATTAATGCCACGAGTGACTCGTGATGTAGGCTTGGAACCTATTATGGTAACAAAAAGAGTAGAGGCCACAGTTGTGTAAAGGAAATGCCATGGTAGAAGGACTTGATTTCAAGAGAAGAAGTGGTACATGGGAAGTACCTAGAACCTTATGCATCAAAAGGAGGTATATAAATTGGATATCATTTGAAGTTTACAAGGAGAAATCTAGTATTTAAAGGAGTATCCAAGAGGGAGTAGAAAAGGAGGAAGGTTGATAGTGCTAAAGGATGACGTGGATGAGGTCAAGGAATTATGTAAAATACTAAGGAAAGAGAATTTTATTCCCTTTCTAGGGACATGTTTGAGAGAGAAGGTACCATGCACTAGAGAAGAGCAGCGAGAGAAAGGTATTGCATGCAAACCTTCCCCATCATAGGGATTGAATATGATAGGGAGATCACGTTAAATGCATTCGTGGATGGATGACTCCTTAGTAATATCCTCATTGACACAGGCACAAAGGTCAATGTTATCACCTTGGATGCATGGCATCAGATGGGAAGACTTTCATTACAACCATCTTTGAATGTGTTGTATATGGTGAACAAAACAAAGGCAATTCCCATCGGTGTCTTAAACAATGTAGCTATCACCATTTAGGGGGATAAGTTTATTGGGGAATTTGAATTTGGTGCTCGCCGAGGTAGATAATTATTCCCAACATTACTTGGGTGCCCATGGTGCTATAAGAATAATGTGGATATTCGATTCAACAAGGGATACATAAGATTTGAAAATGAGGAGGCAGGTCATCATACCCCTGGATGATGGAAAATCAACACCCTATACCAAACCTTTGGGAGAATAGGTCTTGGATAGAATATATGTGCACTCAATCAGGGATCCAGAGGTAATCCATCCATAGAAGGGGTTATCTAGTTTGGTGATGCTCATTCCTTAAATAACACCACCAATATAGCATGTGATAATTTGGTGTATGGGACCTATGATTTAATTAGATGAAATTTGAGAGGATCAGTGACAAAGGTGCATACATTCCAGTGCCTAGGGGGAAATGAGCTACCTAAGTACTCATGAGAAGCCTTCCCTGAGGTCTTTTTGATGGAGATGGAAGCTCATTGGAAGAAGGAGAATGAATGAAGAGGGATGTTAAGTTATATCCTACTTGGAACTACTATTGCACATTGGTGGGTGACACATCAGGATAACCTCTTGGAATGGCACAAGGTGTGAATTTCCTTCTCCATAAGGTTTTGTAGGACCAACACGTCTATGGCTATAAACATACTACCATGGTAAAGAGAATGCTTCCTTCCATAACCAAGTGTGTGAGACAGCCTAGATGGGAAGCACAGAAGGATTTCCACCTTCATTATGGGTTCACAAGTTGTATTCCTCCCTACAAGGTTGTGCACTGTGCATGGTACATTCATTCTTGGACACCCTACAAGATAAGTAATTGGCAAGAGTTAGCGGCTGATCTCATTCAAAATATTTCAAATATATAAGGTTGTCAAGTGCCTTACCATTGGGGATAGTGTCCATGGCCAGAAGATAGGATACTAGAGTTTCTAGGTGAACTTGGCTTGAAGGCACACTTTGAGGAAGAAGAAATAGAAGAGATATGGCTTCTGTTTGGAAAAAAGAAAAAATGAATATGGTATATGTTTTTGATGGGTAAGAAGCACAAAAATTAGATGTTGACCATTATGTGGTGACATGCGAGGTGTTAGATAGTTTTGGTGAATCAAGGGCATGTTCCTATCATGAAGCCTTTAACGATAAATAAGTTTAACATCGGCTCAGAAGAAGAGCCTAAAGAGGCTATCCTTGGAGACTATTGGTCAGAGAAGGAAGTCTCCAAGATCATTGATATTTTACATGAATTTGAGGATTTATTCCCATGCAGGTACCATGAACTAAAAGGCATTCACCATTCCTTAGGGATAAATGAGAACTAATTTGAAGGAGGGCATGCGTCCTGGTCTGGAAAAGACCATACCGAATGAATCCTAACTTGTGGGTGAAGGTCAAGGAAGAAATAGATAAAATGATAGCATCAGGTATTATTGAAGTCATTGGAGAGTCATAATGGATAAGTCCAATGGTAATTAACATCAAGAAGGATGGAAGGATAAGGATTTTTGTTGATTACATGGACCTGAATGCAATGTGTATCATTAATCCTTTACCAACCTGATTCACTGAAGAAATTTTAGAAGGATTGGAAGGACGCGAGGTCTATTCTTTCACAGATAGATTTTTAGGCTATCAATAGGTAAGGATCGTGAACAAGGACCAAAGGAAGAAAAAATTTGCAAACTGAGTGGGGAAGTTTTTCCTATACAATCATTTCATTTGGGTTTAAGAATGCGCCTGCTATGATCTCACACATTATGGTAAAAGATTTCCAGGAATTCATCCATAAATTTATTATAGTCTACCTAGATGATTGGATAGTATATGGGTTAGTGAAGGACCTATTAGTGAAACTTAAAGGCTGATGAATGAAAGATGTCGAAGTTGAGGATCAAAATCAACATTTAAATGTGTCTTTTTACATAATTTGGATCATATCTCAATTGGGAACTTACATAATATGAGGAGGGCCTACTAGAGAAAGTTGGTTCTTGTTCACTAAACTACCTGATGAGCTACTCTAATTGTAGGATTGAAACTAAACTATCCTAGTCTAACCATAGTACAACGATTTCTTGAGAGCATATGAGGATACTATAGAAAAGCCTTCATAAAGTGGTGATACACCAAGATCGGAATGCCTTTAGAAGATGCTCTTTTAGGGACATGAAATGCCTTTCATTGGGAGAAAGGAAGCAATGGGAAGGAATTTGACACTTTGAACAAATCCACCGCGCCCATTCTATGTTAAAAAATTCTTGGGATAAACCTTTCAATGTCCATGTGGATGCCTACAAATGTGAAATACATTGCACTGAAGGAGTACTTGACACAGGGTCTTGCACAACGAGACAACGAAAAAAATGCCTTTGGGTTAAGATGAAATTGACACCAAAGAGTAAACATTTTACTTCTCTAAGCATGAGTGCATTGTCAAACCATTACATGCTTACAAGGTAGAAAAATGCTTGCTAGGCGTAGGAGATATTTTAACTTACCAAAATGGAGTTGAAATACTTTTTGAAAATGCTCATTCTACAAAGGCACATTTCAGTGGGTCTCAAATGAGAAGTGTTACAAGAATTTGAGTTAATGAACTAAAAGGAGATACCATTCAGGGAAAATCAGAATCCTATTTGAAAGGGTGTACCATGGGATATGAAAAGACCATACCAAATGAATCAACTACTATCAATCAATGCCTTTCAAGGAAGAAATAGATAAAATTTGATCGCATTCTGGTATCCCTCTGAAGTCTGTCTGACATAGTTAGAATGGATAAGAACAACGGATCAAATCAGCATCAAGATTTGGTAGTTGGAAGGATAATTGGGATCTGTGTTGATTAAATGGACCTAGAATGTACATGTGTATCCCATTGATCACTTTCACCAATGCCATACAAAAAATGATAATCTTATGATTCTAAGGCAGTAGCAGGGCATTGAGGACTACTCTTCCATAGATGTATCTTCTCAAGCTACCTGAATAGGTAAGTTCTCAGTCAAAGGAGGATGAATGGTCATTTGAATTTTTGCCACTCAGTGGGGAACGTAATATCCTATACAATGATGTCTATCTGGGTTGACCGAATGTTCCTACTTGTGAAACTCTATGTTCATTATGGTACAAGCTTTCTAGGACTTCATCCATAAATTCCTTCAAGACCTGGATGATTGGAATATATGGGTTAGTGAAGGACCATTGTGACAACGTAAGGCTAGTGTCTGAAAGGTGTCAATAGTCGAGGATATCCCTCTGTATTAAGAAATGAGTCTTTGCTAACCCATGGGCGGAGACATTGTATCTAACCCAAGATCATATGTAAGGATTTGCGCTATGTATTAGAAACTACCCCTAGAGATGTAGTACATTGTGGGAGTGAGGGAGCATGCTATTCAACGCACAGTGTGTGCACCTTTGTGGGCCATATGGGGTACTACAAAAAGTTCATCAATGGTTTCCCTCAACCTTTTCGGGATCTTGGGACACGTGGTGAGGTAGCGCTGCATTTGAAGGAATTTGACACTTTGAAGGACTAGTGCCTTGTGACCGTGCCCATCCTATGTTTAACTTCTTGGGATAAACCTTTCCATGTACATGTGCCCGCCTCAGGAACTTTGACTATTCGAACCACGTACTTTGTCACCCCCTTTTTTAACGGATCCTGTCGATCATGCGGTGAACTTTGTAACTCATTTAATTCTCTACCAGCAGAGCAGAATCTACACTTTTGAATGAGTGCGAGGCTATTTGGACACTTGGTGCCTTCCACCTGCATTCATTACTTCAGAAAATATCTACTGGGCCCATTCTCCTTTTGATACTCTACATTGACCATATGGCATTGACATAGAGGGCTGGCGCAAGCCCATTCTACAAGCCTCCACCTGTCGGTGGCTCCCATTGTTTCAAGAATTTGAGTTACTGAGCTGATAGGCATTGGCACCATTCTTCCTGGGTCAAATGAGAATTAAGTTCAATGGTCGGTGCAACATGTTTTGGGCTCTGAATGCATGGAGACCATCCACCAAATGAATTTTAACCTGTGTGTGGAGGTGCACCGTTTGAAGACACTTGGTACCTTTTGATTGTCTCCTCCAGGTACATAGTTGAAGTTGTTGAAGAGGTAGAATGGATAAGTCTAATTGTCCATTAGCATCAAGAAGGACTTTGAATCTTCACCGTTATCTGTGTTCCTTAAAGAGTCTCTGAGTGTCCTTTGTATCAATGCTCGAACTCCTACCCCACCTTCGCTGATTCCATTTCCGAGCCCACATGGTAATATGTGAGGTCTACTATTTGACAGCATGGATTTTTCAGGCTCGAAAAATCCATTTCTGGAATTTCTTCTTGCATAGAAGGTCATTTGATCTTTGGAAGATGACCTTGCCACTATAATTGTAGAAGTTTCTCCTATACAGTAATTCCTGTTTGTAGGATTCAACATTGATTTCTCTGGTTCTGTTCTCATGCATTGGGGTACATGGCTAATCCAATACTTCATCCATAAATTCCTTCAAGTCTACCTGGATGGGGGGACAATATATGGGATAATGAAGGACCATTGTGACAACTTAAGGTTAATGTTTGAAAGGTGTCAGCAGTTGAGGATATCCATCAACATTAAGAAATTTTTCTTTGCTACCCCATTTGGAAAATTATTGGAACACATCATATATAAGGAGGGACCTACTAGTAGATCCGCACTAAAGTTGTAGTAATTATGGCATTGAGGGAGCCAGCTTGTCAAAGCGCAGTGTGTGGATTTCTTGGGCATACGGGGTACTACAGAAAGTTCATCAAGGGGTATGCTAAGATTTTTGTGCTTTTAGAAAAGTTTCTTAGACATAAAAGTGTCCTTTCATTAGAGGAGAGGTGCAGTAGAAGGCATTTGACACTTTGAAGGATAGACTTGTCATCCACATCCATCCTACGTTTCTCTTCTTGGGATAAACCTTTCCATGTTCATGTGTATGCCTCAGGGACCGCCATTAGAGTAGTACCTACACATAGCCTGGTGAATGGTATTGTTGATCATCCTTTGTGCTTTAAAAGTAGGAAATTGACACTAGAAGAGTACAATTACAATACGATTGAGTGCGAGGCATTTTCAATGATCTACGTGCTTCAAAAGTTTAGAAAGTATATGCTGGCAGCCCCTTCTAAATTTTACACTGACCATATGGCATTGAAATGCTTAGTGAACAAGCTCATTATACAAGGGCGCATATGTGGGTGGGTACTATTGTTCCAAGAATTTAAGTTCACGATGGTTATTAAACTAGGAAAAAGAAATTCCAGACCTGATCATTTGTCTAGGATTGATTTAGGAGAGGACGTGGAGAGCATTGAAGATACTATGTCTAGTCGTGTAACTGTTTAGGTTGTGGCGTGCACCCTTGGATTTGGAGAACATTGCAGTATTCCTTAAAACATGTGTAGCACCAGACGGAATGAAGGCCTTAGAAGAAGAAGAATGTTGGTCCATACGTGTTGCACCCTACATGCTAAATTAGTGGAGATCTATACAAAATGGGTCATGATGCAGGTTTTGCGCCGATGTGTGCTAGAAAATGATGTGCATTGCAATTATAGAGGAGGTGTATGGTGGGATTGCAGGAGGAAACTATGTGGAAAATGCAACTGCACATAAGATTCTTCTCACATGGCTCTCATGGGAGACCATTTATCAAGATTGCATTTAGTTTTGCAACGCCTTTGACCACTATCAGTGCCTTGGTAAACCTAGAGAAATGGAATAAATGCCCTTGCAACCAATAGCCAGTGTGGAACCATTTAAGAAGTGGGATATCAATTTTTCTGGACCAATATCACCGACGACATGAAGGAATGGTTTGTGGTATATCCTCACTTACACTGATTATTTGACAAGGTGGGTAGAGGCAGTGCCTGAAAAGGATTATACATCGGCTATTGATGCTATATTTTTATGGGAAAACATAATCATCAAGTATGGATTCCCATTAAGTTTAATAAGTGATAGAGGTATGTAGTTGCTTAATGAAACAATCAGGATTCTGATATCACAATTCATGGTAGCCAATCAAAAACCTACACCCTATCACCCTCAAGCAAATGGAACTGCTAAGGCATTTAAAAAAATACTTAGTCACTTGACTAAGATCTGTGATGTTGGTAGATAGGATTGGGATGAAAAAGTATCAGTCATTCTTTGGGCATATAGAAAAACCTACAAGAGGTTGAATAAGGCCACACCATTTTAATTGGTGTTTGGCATGGAGGTTGTCCTACCAGTTGTATTCATGTTACATTCTCTGTGTATAGCACACGCAGGAGGGTTAGCCAATAAATAGGCAATGGAAGAAAGAATTGAAAATTTAATGCAATTGGATGAAAGATGATCACTCACCAAGTTGAGCCAGAAGACTGAAAAAGAAAAACAAAAGGCATGGCATGATTGTCACGTTAAGAACAATAAGTTTTAGGTTGGGCAGATGGTCTTACTATATGATTCAAAGTTTCTGTGCCATCCTGGGAAGTTGAAAGTCCATTGGTTGGGCCCCTACATCATATCATACATCCTTGATTTAGGTATTGTGCCTAGTTGCAAGCGCTGGATGGGATGAGACTGCCAAGACACTTCAATGGGAGTAGGCTGAAACCATAATATAAATAAGTCTTCTTGGTGTTTGTTAATAAGGTAGTATTGCCATTTAGTTTAGGATTTCCTTTAATGCATTTTCTTTTCTTGTGTTTCCCTTTCTTGTTGTTGTTTTTTGTTACGTGCCTTGGGTGCAATGATAATCTCATTACTTTTTGAAGGTTGTAACTACGCAGAGGACCACGCATTTCATTTTAGTGTGGGGTGGAGTAAGGTGAAAGAATTTGCAAAGTGTTAAGCACCAGGAAGGATTATGCATTGGAAAGCCCAATTGGATGGCCCTAGGAAAGGAAGTGCATGAGAAGAAAAGGTGAAAAAGGATAGTTGGTGTCAGGGTAAGACTACATTGTGGATCCACGTATAAGATTGGAAGAAGTAGTAAAAGCAACACGAGGTAGGTGAGAGCAAAAAATCATGATGAAAAGTACCTTCGGCGCTAGTGACGCTGTGCGCAAGAGTCTCCTGTCAAGATGGATTGGTTGCGTGCCAAAAGGTTGGAGCATTTTGCGTGCAGGATTGGGTGCGTGAGTGAAAGCACTAAAGTCATACTTTTTTGAAAAAGTTCCACATAAATTATTGAAGTACATTGGTAGGTAAGGTAGCATTTAATGTTAAAAAGTGGAAAAAAACTCTAAAAAGAAGGTTAGACACTTCATTATTTTACATTGCGAATACGAAGAAGGAAGAGATTTTGTAAACTAGGGTTTCCAGAGTTGATTGGTGTGAAGAAAAATTGGAGAAATTTAACTGTGAGTGGCTACTTTGGATCTGCGAACCAGGGGGGAAGTAGTTTATGGGCATGGAGAGAGTTGTGGAGAAGCATTCATCTTGTGAAGGGGATATTCCATGTAGGGTTTGGACAGCCAGGGCACGGGTTGGAAAGGAGATTCTTCACAAGTTTGAGATATAAACTTGGAAAGGGAAGAGAAGCAAAGCAAGAGAAGTCAAAGTTCTAAGATAACCTACACAATGGTGCCCAAGAAACTAGATGTAACACCTAAGAAGGGCAAGGGCAAGGGCAAGGGTAAACAACAAGAAACTATTGCACATGTACTAATGAAGAATAGATATGTAGAGATGCAGTACCCAGATGGAATTTTACTATGAAAGGATTGGGAATCACCATTTAATAAACATGACAATAAGTTATTATAACCATCACACAAAATGTGACTGAAAAAGGAAATGGCAGCTGGAGTTAGTGCACCTGAAAAACAAAAGGAAACTAGAAGGGTTACCCATTTATAGTGACGAAGTAAAAGTGAAGTTAGAGAAGGCGGGATTATTGCAACTCTATGAGTTTCCCTACTTTGGGAAGCCTAAGTGCCTCTATCAGTGGCTGATGTCATGCGTACACAAAGATTACTTTCACTTCGCAAGGCGCAAGATGCACATAACTCAGCTGATTTCAAAATTCACAGGTCTCATCGATAAAGGAGAAATAATAGAGGATGACCTATGTGACAAAGAATCCATCAAAGAAACCATCGCTACATATGCAGACAAGAAGGGGTTAAGGTACTTTCATATTACAGATATCCAAGACCTAGTGATGAGAATGGTTACGTGCCTGGTCCAAACTTAATGACCAAGAGAGATGGACGCAAGTGAAAAAATCATGCCTCAATGTTTGTATCAAAATATCATAGGGCACCATGTATAACTTTTCCGCGTACATCACGGATGAGATCATCAGCAGCGCGCAAGACAGTGACAAGATACTTTTTAGAAATGTTCTCTTAACTATTGTATTTTCAAAGATCGGAGTTCCAGATGCGGAAGATAAGTTCATATGGAAGTACCCAGAGGAAGACCCCTCACTTGCAAAGAGATTCGAAAAATATACTTGTGATAGGATGATGGCTATTCATAATGCACATCTTGAGAAATGGTATACGTGCTTGAGGAACGCATTCAGGGAAGAGTGGAGGATCCCAGAACAACTGCCAAAGCTCATAGAAAGGGAAGTTGAATTCATAGTATACCAACACTTCTGCATGGGAAGATTTAGGTTGGTTGATGAAAGCATGAGCCCTAGGTGTAAACTTCCATTTTCTTTCATCGCTCAATACTTCCAGGCAGGGGTTTACATATTCAAGGAATCCAAGAAGTTAAAGTTTGACCTTGGAAGTTTTGATTGGGACCATAGCGAGATGTGCAAGACATTCATCTACCCCAACAAGCATGCATATGTGGAAAAGTACGTGTCGTATGAAGTTCATATGATGAAACCTTTGACTTTGCTTATTACAGGGGGTCCACAACACGTGTATAGGTTTGCATAAGGCCCAAGTTTGAGAAGGGCGCTTATCTTGAGAACGAGATAACTATACCTAAGGACCTAACTTGTAGGAAGAAGACCACACCTAGGAAGAAGGAAATGAAAGAGACAAAGAAAAATGCACCAAGTGTCCAAGATACTCAAGCGGTGGGTGCCCCAGGAACAAGCACTAGAGCAAGTACTTACACGTATAGGAAGAGGTCACCAGTGAAAGAGGAGGTGCCAGAGAAAGGAAAACTTATCGCAGAGGAGAAATCACCAGAGGAGGAAGAAGAGAAAGTAGAATCTCCTATACTAGAATCCCTAGTTAGGAAGAAACAAAAGGTAATGGAGGAAGCTAATTCAGAGGAAACAAAGAGCTTGGAGAAATAGATAGGTGAGAGGGATTACGATGAATAAGATGATCCTGAAGGGGACCAACAACCACTTGTTTTCAGCATGCACGATTTAGAAGAAGAAGGCAAAGAGGAGAAGAATGACTATCTCTTTGTGTGAAGGAAGGTAAGCCAGGAGAAGGAACATGCCCAAGACATGGGAGGAGATGTAGAGGTTAGCAAATAAGAGTCAGAGGAATCCGAACCTCACGCAGGAGTAGATAAACTAGGTGGTAGAAAGCGAAGCAACGCAAATCATTGAAGCCATGGTAGAACAATCAGTTCGAGCGCAGTGCTAAAATAGTTATGAATAAAGATAGGGAAGAAAGTGTAGGGAAAGATCACGGTAGCACAGGAGGCCCCAGTCTAACATTAATTGTTCCTAAGGGCATACACACAGGCAGAAAGTGTATGGAGATCAAAAGACCAAGAATCGACTACATTTAAGATCACAACAAGGTATTGCACGCACCTACTTCCAAATCATAGTCCCTGAACAGATCAACTCTTGGTAATGAAGTCGTTTGATGAAGGTGCATACCCTCAGATGAGGAAAATGCTTTCATGGGAAATTGAGTCCCACATCGATGAGCTAGAGTTTGACGTAAGATAAGGGGCACTAATGAAGATACCTGAGTCAAAAGGAGATAACCCCGTGGTGAGCGCTCAACAACTTTTGGATGAAGAACTCTGCAATGTTTTAAATAAAGTCTCGGTTGAGCTGGAAGCCAAGTTATTCATAATGAATGACAGGGTAAAATTTCTAGAGGAAGAGCTAGAAAAGAGGGAAGAAGAGATAGAACAGAGAACCAAAAATTTGAAGCAAGAGGAACTAATCAGTGTGTAGCTAAAGTGTTAACTAAGGGAAGAAAATGGAAGGGTTTGTGAGGTATACATGAAGGTAGAATCCATCACAGATACCATTATTTTGAAGGATCTAGACCTGGAACCTCCTGCACAAAAGTATGGATCTTCCCTTGAGTGCCTTCAAGACTTAACACACATCCTCGCCATGGAAAGGCAACCTCTGGCCTTATAATCCATGGAAGAAGTAGTAGCGTGCCTGGAGAAGGAGGAAAAATTAAAAGTTGTAGCAATCATTACTGATTACAACAAGGTGCTTTCTGATGTGAAAATTTATACCCATACTACTGAGGCCACATATGATAGTTGCGCAGATAGAGATAAAGTGGCGAGCATTCTGGTTACCACTCACGAGGTAGAGCTCAAGGAATTCTAAGAGAATAACAAAGGAAACAAATCAGAGTGGGAGAGTATCGTAGAAGAGGTCGAGATGAAGTCAGAAGCTATTGAACTCTTACGAGGTTCAATTAAAAACTAGCTGAAGGAGTTGTACCCCCAGATTACAAGAAGGACATATGCACTTAAGGATGTGGGTAAGGAATTGTAAGGAATGGTTGAAACATTAAATACTCAAGGAAATGGACTAGGTTTTGAGGAGGTAAGTGCCCTAGTTGGAGACCTCTTCCAAAGAGTGCAAAATGAAGTCGATTCCTGGGACAAGTAGGAGGCCGACTTACAGAGAGATTTTCCTATCTTATTGCAATAATGGCAACACTTCCCCATTCTTTCATTCTTTTCCCAATTATTCATTCCCTTATTCTTTTTCCAAGGAATTAAGCCTATTGTAATTATTTCTTTGAATAAATGTTCCCGTGGGCAGAGAATGGGTAAAGTGTGGGGTGATGTTGGGCCCCTAAAATATTGACTAAGTACAAAAAGGTGCATGGGAGCGCAAGGCCTAGGTTGAAGGATGGGCACACAAGAAGAAGGTGCGCAAGGCATGGTTCTGAGAGGGTTTTAGAAGGAATGTGTTACGCATCGATAGAACAAGGTCTCGAGACTTATTCGTATTCATTGTATCAGGTAGGACACAACAAAATTGTAACCTGACTACACATGCGGAGTGGATAAGGTGCCGCCCTGAAAAAAGGCTAGCATATGAAGGAATATTCCATGCGATGGAGGCTTCTAGAAGGCCATCATGGCAAACAGTGTAGAGCTTAGGCCTAGAGGAGAATGCACCCATGGAGGACCACATTCAGATACTTAGCACTGGATCTGAGGCCATAGAAGGATGAGTTGGCACTTCGATATGCCTATAAATACAAGCACTTGCAGAAGAAAAAGAAGGATATTGATAGAAAGTGGAGCTCTGCAAAAATTTTGTGAGGCGTCACATTGGGTTGGGTAGATGAAATATAGGAGAAGGGTGTATCAAGGGCTTGGGGTTATAAAATATCTTTTTAAGAGCTAAAGGATATGGATCCATTTATGATGCATGACTTCGGTTTGCCATAATGTGGTGTTTTGTAGTGAGTCTAATGAATGTAATGAGGTTACCAAGTTATTTGAATATGATCCTTCTTGGTTCATATTCATACATGATTCTTCATAGTTCTTTTTCATGTATGTTTATAAGATGAATATGAATCCATATGCACTTTACTTTCTGTTTTGATTCAGTTCTTTAAGTCTATTAAAGTATCTCTATCTGTAATGACTGCAATGGTCTAGAGCCGTTCTGAGCTCTATGACGTTTTCATGTCTCATTCCCACTCACTTTCTTTAAAGTTTGGATCATAGATGATGTTTTCCCACTCAACTCACATAAAAGAGAGACTCGGAACCCACACATGCCTCAAGTGAGCACCCAGCGCCTGCTGGGTGATAGGCCGATGCGCATGGGATTCCCTTATTCTTTAGTGGGTGTGAAAATGACTACAGGTAATTACTTGTGTTTGTCATGAATTTGGAGCATCTTGTCTTATTTATTTCCATGCATTTCATAAAGGAAAAATCACTTAAGTCATCATGGATCCTCAACCATGATTCTTCTAAAATAATTTTTTTTCCTTCTTGATTTTCAATGCAATTCTTGGTATTAAAAAACACAAGGAAAATATCTTAAGTTATCGTGGATTTCAGGAAGCTCTTCTTCTTGATTTTCAACACAATTTCAAGGGGAAATCACTCTTGAATTCCACACAATTTCAAGAAGCTAATTCTTATCAATTTCCATGCAAATGTTAGGAGAAGGATCCCATGTAAGTCAAAAATCTTATTTATCCTTCCACTTGATTTTCCACGCAAATTTTAAAAGATTCAAGTTTAAGTGCAAATCATGGAAATAGAAGTTGCCTTCCACGTTAGATTTCCACGTAAATTTTAAAGAAAGAGTTTAAGTGTAAATCATGGAAATGTTAGCTACCCTCAATGTCTTGTTTTAACGTTGCCTTGACTTATGCATTTCTACGTAATTTTAAAGTGAGTTCACTTAAGTAATATGCCTTCCACTTCTATTTTCCATGATGAATTCTTCTTCAGGGTTTCACACAAAAATTAGAACTTTGCAAAAAACTAAAATGTGAATATTATCTATCTACTACCTCTTCTGAAAAGGCACGAAGTTATTTTAAAATAAGAAAAATTAAATCACTTATAGAAATCATGAGTTTTTGTTAACTTATCTTACCAAAATCCATGCAATCTCTTGAGAGTGAATTGTGTAAATTTTAAGAAGATCATCCTCTTGTTTCTAACGCATCTAATGTAAATTACATGAAAAATCCCTTTTCAAAAGCACATGCATGTGCTCCAAATATTCCAATTGAATCCAACATTGGGTTTACTTATATTTTCCTTCACCTGGAGTGCTTTCTAGAATTTGAAATTGCTCATATGTAATTAACTATAAAAGGATGATGAGTTTTATCTGGATTGTTTACACAAAACATTTCATTAGTGCACATACTTGAGAAAAAATACAAAATCTTCAAGAATAAGAGGAAAAGATAGGACAGAGGCAACATCCGCAAGCCAATAACAGTCAACTGCTCACAGGAAATGGATGGAATCATTACTGCACACACGATCCATCCAGTTGAAGAAATCGATAAAAATATACATGATGTCAAACCTAGTTTGACGGGAGTTGAATGAAAGTAAAAAGAAAGGATTCAACAACATATGGGAGAAATAACTTCTCATATTGAATTCAAAGATATCATTCATGAGGCATATGGAAGAAAAATCAGACTAAGAATGTTACATCTTTCTTTTAATTTCTTCTCCTCTTTCTTCTCTTATTTTCTCTGAAAAAGTAATTAAGTAGTCAATTGAACTGTAAAACTTAAGTGATTGGTTTGAAAGCCATTAATTAAAGTTACCAGAAGAATTCAATTACTTGGAAATAGGTAGAAAACATACATAATAGAAGGTTCTATTTTTAGTTGTAAATCATGCATGTCATGTGAAGAGGAATTCTAAGAGGAATACTATCAATTGTTTCCTTTACAAATTCCACATGCGGAAATTCATAGAATTTTCCTATTTTTAATTTCCCTTTATGTACTATAAATAGAGGAAGATCCTACGAGTTAAATTATCAAACATATCAGGATTGAAAATATCAATGATCATAATTTGTTTATCAAAATTTGTTTAACGGAGAATTCTTGAGTTTTTAGACTTTATGTTGAAACCCTTGGTGTGATTTCTGTTAAAGCTAAGGGATTGAATAAAAAGTGGATTTCTGGAGAACTTTGTGTCTATGGTGCTTTTCTCATCACTTCTATTTAAGGTTTTACATAAACTTTGTGTTATCTTATATCTAGATTAGAAGTTGTTTCTTTCCCTTACTGAAGAATGTTGTGATTTTTCTCTATTTATTTAATTTGTGTGGATGATACCAATTTTGATAGCTATTGGTTAAATTTAGCATATCTTCCTTTCTTCTTTACTTACTTATATTTTCCCACTTCTAAAAATAATCTCAGCACAATTGCTTACTTGCTGCAAAATTACCCAACTGTGATTCATGAGTTGTGGGAATTAAAGTGAAACCCCTGGAAATAGTTATTAGGATTCCTCCTTACCAAATTGATAAACATCTTACATGGGAGCCTCATTGTTAAATAATGGATATTTATCTCATGACTGCCTATGTTTTAAGTTATGCATAAACTCTAGCCAACAAACAGTGGCAAAATAATTCTAGCAGCGAGGCTACTACTGCCACTGGTAGATCACCTGCTCCATCACATGAACACTCTCGTCAATCGATACATAGAAGCTTATGTATCACAATGATTCACTCTCGTCACCAAAGCCATAGTAGGATCCCTCATCTTACATATTTTGTGGCATCCCGCAGAGAGGGATATGCCACATGCGCTTATTACTTTGAGATCATTTTTACGTGTATACAAAAAAAAAATTGGCTCATATATAAGCACTTTGACCACACTCGCAAGAGTGTGATGGCATTGTACATGAAACTTGACATTATCGATATATATATATATATACATTTCTTTTTTGTTTAGCTATTTTGTGTAAGAGTTGACTTATTCATGATTTTTCTTATCTGTGTACTCTTGGATGTTTAGAATTTCTAATGCTTTTTATATGATTTTATGAATGAATGATACTGATGATGAGGATGTAAATGCACAAACAGGATGATTTTTTTTTATGTATATGAGAGCACTTCTGTTTCATTGGGAAAATTTGATGAATGTGATATGATAAAAGATGAGCTCACTCCATTCCTAACTCCACACAACTAGTAAGATGTGAGGTGTCATCACCGAGAGCCAAGAAGGACATGAGTTGTGTGACCTTGATGAATGAAAATAATGATGATAAGACAAGAATTTGACAAAGATCCAATAAGGAACCTACAACTCAACCCTAAGCACGGTCAAATAACCAATTCAAAATGTGATTTTATTACAATTTTATCTAGACTTAGATCCATAAATGGCCTTTTGATTGACAACCTATAGTTTTTGGGATTGAATCTCTTGTAACATACACATCTAACTCACTTTCTTGGGATTTCTAAAATTTCAAATCACTTTTTATTCATTGACTTATTTACAACTTATTGAATTGTTTGACAGGATCCCCTACATCTTGCCCCATGCTACTAGTGAGAAGCATGGGCTCATCAACAAGGATAAGACATAGGTGAGTAAGGAAACTTTCCTCCTTTCCCATTCTCACGCCACTAATAGGAAGCATGGGCTCATCACCAAATATTGGTAGGGAAAAAAAGATTAATATTATTTGCAAAAGAAAGTATTTTTGTATTTATTTTTAATTAATTTATATATATATATATATATATATATATATATATACATATATATATATATATATATATATATATATATATATATATATATATAACTCTAGACTTGTTCTTTTGGGAGGGAAAAATTTCCCCTAGCCTCAACCCCATGCAACCAGTAGGATGTGAGGGATCACCACCAAAGGTTGAGAAGCTAGACAAGAGTTATAGGTGAATGTTTAGATTGCTTATGTTAATAGATATTTTTTAGGTAAAGATGTGACATCAAGAAGCTTCTAGAATAGATTATGGGCAAAGACACTTGAGCTAGAAGAAACCATGAATAGAACTAAGTGTGCAAGTCTTGGTAGGACCAATGTTAAAAATTTGTCTTAATTGCTGAAATGATGAAGAGATTAGAATAATTTGATGATGATATGATGGATACTTGAAGAGGTATGATTAAATTCTTTTGCTAACATTTGGAATCTTTAAAAGTTTCTTGAAAAGTAATTTTCTTGGTTTACAATTTCACAATATGACAATGCAGACGATATGCAACATGGATGCTATAATGTACAAGGGGAGATGCAAATGAACTATGCATAAAAGCATTTGAGGTGAATTGAATTAACTAATTCGCTGAATTATTCACCTTCTAGAGTACACAAGCGGTACACAACATTATTAAAGTAACATATTTCTTGGTACATGCCCAACCATTTGGGTCTAAACTTCCTTCCTTTTTCAGTCTTTTGTCAATCTGGCTGTCAAGTCTCAAGACTAGATCTTTGACATATATTTCTAATTCATACACTTTCTTATTATACTGAAAAAACATCTCGTCATCCTAAACGTAGTGATGTTATTTAACTCTAATTCAAGCTTCATCAAGAGTTTCAAGTTCAACTAGTCACACTTCTCAATATTCGTCTTCATCCAAAATACCCTGTAATGATATACGAAGGCTAGGTAACTCTACTTCTAACGGTAAGACTGCTTCAGATCTGAATACTAAAGAATAATGGGTTTCCCTATGGGAGTTCTTATCGATGTCCAGTAGGCCAACAAGGATGGAAATAACTTGCAATTTCAATCCCTTTTGTTCTCCTTAATCGTCTTAAGGAGAATGGAATTTAAGGTTTTTTTGTAGCCTTAGCATGTCCATTAGCTTAAGGATAGTACAAAGAGGTTGTGTTATGGAATATTTTGAATTACGTACACAATTCTTGCACCTATTCATTTTTGAAAGGCATGCCATTATCTGATATAATGACTTGCAGGACTTCATACCTACATATGATATGATTTAGAATAAACATAGCAATTATAGAACCAGGTACAGTTGTAAGAGGCATGACCTCAACCCACTTTGTAAAATACTCAGTGGTTGTGATAATGAAGCTATGGCCATCTAATGATGAGGGATAGAAATTCCCTATAAAATAAAGATACAAAGTCAAAAAGGACCAAGGTGTCGTTATGGGTTGTAGAGCTTGTGCACGGATATGTATCTCATGTGAAAACTCTTGGCATTTTTAACATTGCTTACATACTCTACAATTTCATGTTCTAAAGTGGGCCAAAAATATCCCATGTGATTAATCTTATGAGTTGTTGCATGTCCTCCAAAGTGACCACCAAAGTATCTATTTTGGGCTTCAAAAAGGTTTTTCTCTGACTCTTCTTCATCAACAACATACTATTGAAGGCTCTACAATAGAGTACTTCTTAAAAATCACATACTTGGCGGCTATGACACATAGCTATCATATTTTATGTGATTTTCCTCCCTCAGGATATGATCAGTCCACAATATGATTGACAATATCAGTTTTCCATGGACACGAAGCAATGGGGGAATTTGCTTTTATGAGGAATAAACATTCATTAGGAAAATCCAAATCTACTAGTTCCCCATAGTCCATAGGATTATCTTCTAAACAATCAGTAATAATTTGTCACTTCATGGAATTTTTGTTAACAAAGTTAAGTTTAAACTCACCCATCAACCTAATAAATCGACCAGCCTTCCTGGATAAGGAAATCTGAGTTAAGAACATTTGAGAATGCTCAGACTTAACTATCACTCATGTTTATTGGTTAAGCATGTAATGCCTTAACCTCTTTGTTGCAAAAAAATATAGCCAAGCACTCCTTCTCTGCTTGTGTGTACTATGTATCATAGTCAATAAGAGTATGGATAATGAAACAAATGGCCCACTCATGGCTATCATCATCCTCTTGTGCCAACATGCATGCAATCGAGATGCCAGTGGCTCAAGAATATAAAATCAAATGATGGTCAACTTTCTATGGCATGAGTGGAGGCAGTAACATAAGGAAGTGCTTTACTGACTCAAATGGTTCGTGACACTCGATTGTCCAAATTTTACATTAATTATTCTTAATAAAACCATTGATAGGGTGAATAGTGTATGTTAAATCAAGGATAAACCCAAGAATTTCCCCAAGTTTACCTAGTAAAGACCTAATTTTTTACTCATATTTGGGTGAGGACATTTCCAAAACTACTTGAATCTTCATTGGATCAACATCAATACCTCGAGATGAAATGATGTACCCTAACAACTTGCCTCTTATTACTCCAAACACGCACTTATCAGGATTTAGCATTACTCCGTACTTAATTAGGCATGAGAGAATGATGTGAATCACTTCAGGTTAATCGCTACGTTTCCTTGCTTTCACCAGTAGGTCATCAACATATGATTCTACAATATTATAAATGAGATCATGAAAAATATATGTCATTTCCTGTTGGTAAGTGGCTATGGAATTCTTTAGGTAAAAAGTCATGACTTCATAATAGAAGGTTCCCCAAGGAGTTGTGAAAGTAGTTTTCATTTGGTCTTCCTCAGAAATCCTTATATAGGTGTAACCACAACAGTTGTCCATAAGAGACAACAACTCATATCTAGTAGTTGTGTCGATGATTAACTAAAATTGACTAATATGTAGTATGTGGGGATAACTAATCTAAGCTATGAACAACTGTAAATAAAGTAAATAAATGCAGTGAAGGAGTATTTAAATGAGCTAAATAGCTATGTAAAAGGAAATTTTAACCCTAATGTGTAAGAGATAAGAGGTGTTAAGAAATAAGTGATAAAATATGTGGAATAATCACTCACAGAATCGCAACAGTAGAAACTAATATGCAGAAATTATTACAAATCTCAAATAAAATTATAGAATAAAATAACACAACACAAAGAGACAATATTTAACGTGGTTCACCCAATTTGGGCTACGTCCACCAAGAATCACTTGCTCAGATTTTATTACAAGCCATCACTCTCTCAATACAATACCCAAATCTGTTTGGAGCTATGCTCAACAAACTCTATATAATTCACAGCCAAATTCAAAGCACATCTGCAATGTTTTTCATTATACCCTACCATATGCATAAAACCATATAAGTAGGCAATTGCTTAAGTGGTTTTACAATACCGTGTGTATCAAAACCATGGGCCAAAAATAGCCCAAAAACCTATGGGTCAAAAATCTTTCCCATATCAGAAGAGCATGTTTCCCGATATGTCGGGTGTGTTTTTTTTAGGCAAAAAAAATTACACCCAAAAAAAAATTCGGGGGTTGCACCCCCGAACCCCTGCTACCGAGAGCTGCCACCCTTGGACCCCCACTCGAGGCCCGACCCAGCCCCGAACACCAGCGAGGATACATGAAAAGTGTACAGTACTCTTATTGTATAGTCTTCAACACTTTCACACATGAAAATAGGCTCCACAACCTAACAAGAGGAAATAACTTAGTTGAATAATAGATGCGTGCAGGATGTGTCGCAGAGCTGATTAGAGAATTTGGAAGCAGGAGTGACTATGTAGAAGCTCTGAAAAGGATGGATTTGAAGTGTCTAGCTAGATTGGAGCACCTAGAGAGGGATTGGGGCACCTGTGGGTACTTTGGTCTACAAACTAGGCACCCTAGTCTGTGTAAAATTTCAGAAATTGAATCCCACATGGCTGGGAGGTGGTCTAAAACCCTCAATATGTGTCGCATCAAATTCGCTGTCACATATCGGATGTCAATAATAATCCAAAATGATGTAAAGACCTACAAAAGACCAAAATAAGCATCAAAACCCTTAAAAAGAAAGATACAAATGAATGGGTGGGACTGACCTTAGATGCTAAAAAATGGGCTTAGTAACTGAGCATTGCACTACATTTCAAACCCAAATATAGTTTTGGTGAGTGTGTGCATAATGTTCCTTAAGTTCTCTTGTGTCATTCACACTTTGTGAAGTAGCGAGAAATAGGTAAATGTAGAAAATGTAATAACATGTGTGCACGGAATAGAATATAATTCCTCCCCCTATGAAGTGTGTGATGAAGATGTCCTAAACATGTGCCTTGTGATGGATTTATCTGGATGTAAGTGATCTCCAATGTAATAGATGGATGTAACTCTAGATGGATGATAGTAGTGAATGATGCAAGGTCCCTCATTATTGTTTCATAACTTTATATTTATAGGGTTATCTTGATCTAATTTCATAATTAACCATGAAATGGCTAACCACCAAAAATATAAGAAGATAAAATGGATAGAAAAATCCCAAAAGATGGTGGGAAAGTTAAAAAAGGACTGTGGCACCCCTCGTGGGACCAGGGAGCCCACAGGTGCCCCAGTACATCAAGGCTAAAATAACGCGGGATGACATAAGCTGACTGAGCATATGGGTACAAGAGTTCGGAAATGAATAAATAAAATAAAAAAATATGGTCAAAAGAAGGGGGTTAATTATTACTTTCTTCACTCAAGAACCTTTTAAACAGTAATATGAAATCGAGATAAATAATATCTAAAGTGCATGATTTTTTGTCTACATTTTTCCCCCACTTTATGTTGGTGAGAGGAAATATCAGTAGCATAAAGTAGATAGAGATGCATACATCTTATCCATAAATATTGTAGAATAAAGTGTTTTGGTGGACTAGACAAAGCATGGAATGACAAAAAATAGGGAGAGTGGAAACTAAAGATGAAAAATGAGAAAAGAAAAGTGATGAGAGTGAACCTAGGGTGGAAACATGTGTGTAGATGTTGTAGTGTGTGATGTACCCACATGGTTAGTATAGTGTGTGTTGTCATGAAGTGTTCTTGTTAACGATGTTGTTGTTGTTACCCCCATTTGACTGCTTATTTATGGATAGACCTGCAAGGAGAAAATGATCAAGTAGTCAACTATGTATGTATGTGTAAAAACACAATGTAAAATACATATGTAAAAGTATGTAAATGTAAAGTACATAAATGAAAAAGTGTAAATAGAACATGTGCACTTGATCCATGTCAAGAAAGGGAGTGTAGAATGATATCCTGTACTATGATTTTTTTTGGTGATCTCATGCCACCTTGGCTAAAGAAGTGTACGGAGAAAGTTGCATTATTCTCCTTCCTGTAATTGTTTCCCTAAATGTGTGTGTAGAGATCTCTATATTATCCTAGTTTTTTGGGTGATCCAACACTAGTGGTAGAAGAAGTATTGGGCAAAATTCCATTATATCCTCCAAATGTTACTACTCTTCTGAATTCTAAGGACACCATGTCCTATAAAAATCATTTTGTATAGAGTTCATAGATTAGTCTGAACTCAATCATTGTATGTAAACCCATAATTCCAAGGGCATAAAGTGCACTGAACTAAACCAATGTAAATACATTGTGTTAGTATGTAAAACCCAAAAGGATTCCCCCCTCTTTGGGGGTGCATGCGATGTCGCTGATAGGAGAATGAGGCCCCAAAAGAGGACCAACCACATGTACGTTGAAACTCTTCCCTGCATGGGGAAAGGAAAGAACTTGGTAGAAACCAAGGTGCACACAAACAAGTATGGATAACCAAAAACAAGTGTTAGTACAAACAAGCATACATGTATAAAATAGTGTATGAGTTATGCAAACAGTGTAGAATCTACCAAGAAATGTAGTAATGTAAACACGCAAAAAGACAAAGACTCCGCACAAAGTGGGTTACAAACCTGGAACATCACTCATGATTTTGCAAGACATATAATGTCATCATAGCTATAAATAACAAACAAGTGTACACACCAAAAATTGGGCAATGCCCGCAAACAAGAGCAAACAATAGCAAATAATAGAAAAAATAATAATGGAAGCCAATATCCTTGCATAACAAATGTTACACATGAAGCACCTATTAGTATGTTAGAAAGATAACAAGTATGTCAAAAGCATGTAGAACTCATAAATATAAAGTGATAGGTACAAAATGAAACAATAGCACTTGGGAAAGATGAATGTGGATGCCCCCAGTGACCAGTATAGGAAGGGTAGAAGGTGAGAATCCATGTGTGTAAGAGGCATGTATCTACGATCACAACTAGAAAAAGATGTGAACGCACATGTGTAGATGATATAGATAAATGACATACAAGTAAGTTAACTAGCATGTGTAATAAAGTGACCACTAAAAAACAAAACTAATCAAGATTAAGAGCAACCATAATATGTAGTATGTTGTGGATGGATTGACTAGAATGCAAAATAGAGTGATAGGGGTCACGTGCCCCCTAAGTGAATGGAACTATATGCAATGAGGTTCATTTATTTTTCCCCCTCAGCGGTCAAGAATGAACTATACACAAGAGTGTGTCATCGGGATATCGTTGAAGTGTGTGTTTTTTCTAACACATTGTGATGAATGTGTATGTATATTGATGAGATGTGGCCTAGAAATGATGTGTGTGTGAACCCTATAGCCGAAGTGTATATCACGACTAGATTATTGTGTAAGTGATGATTTAGCCTAAGTGTATATCATTATGAGATGAATGGATAAGTGATGATTTAGCCATAAGCATATATCACTACAAGATAAAAAGAGGAAGTGATGATGTAACCTAAGGTGAATACCACTAAAAAATGATAGAATAAGTGACGATTTATCCTAAAGCGTATGTCACTAGGCTTGAAATGTTGCATGATGAAAGTTCGAATGGTAAATGTGTAAGGTCTATTTGATTTGTAAACCCTCAGCATTCGAGTATGGACTGAGGAACTAAAGTACATCATAGGGTGGTGAGTGTAGTGTGTAGAATACAATTCCATATATGTGATGATAATGGACGACCATATGATGAGGAGAATGTGTAAATACATTATGTTTAGAATGAAAATGCAAGATATGTAGAACATGTAAAATGCAAGGTGAATAGAACGTGTGAATACGTGATATGTAGAATGTGAATGCAAGAGGTGTAGAATGTGTAAAATGACATGTATGTAGATATACTAGTAATGTAATGTGTAGGACAATGCAATGTTAGACTCATGCGAAATGAAGACTAGGATGATATATGATGTGTAAATGCACAAATGTCGCAATGTTATAGACTAAAATGTAAAATGTATGGTGTATGAGGTGTAATGTGTGATGAAATGTAATGTGTAATACCTATAGTGTAGTGTGTGGGGTTCATGTGTAGTAATCCATCAACAGTCAAGTGTGAATTGAAGTATAAGAGTGCATCATTGGGTAGTGGTTGATGCTACAACATGTATTGAAAATTCCTATATGAAAATGCAAGGATGATAGATGTATGAATGCTATGATGAGTTAGGGGGGAGGGGTATTAGGTGTTATACCCACCATGTCATGAATTGAACTGACCACTAACAGTGAAGAATGAAGGTACGTTATGTAATGCATGTGGTGATGAAGGCATATGACAATGAAATGTATGCATATTGACACCCAGATGAGATGATACTAAGATGAAATATCTAAAAATATGAAGAGTGTGATATAGTATGAAGTAAGGATGTAAACGATAAGAATAAATGTGTCTATGATGGTGAATGGGGGGATGTGAATACTATGCCCCCAATGTGTGCATGGTAAACTAGGCTATCATGTAATGTCATCTAGAAGATCATTTCTCTCAGGTTCATAATCAAATGGGTAAGCATTAGTGACTTGATAAGCAATAGTGTTGGGTGGATTGCATAATGAGCTATTGAGGTGTGAATTGTACCTGTCCATAGCATAATCCTCATTGAATGGAGGAAGTGGGAAACCGTGCATGTACTAATGAGTGATATTTTGTGTGCATCCTAGGAAAGATTTATTGTAGATGAAAACACGTTCAAAAGGCATAGGAAAGGAAATGTATATAGGATCTAGATCTAGTGTACCCCCCATATAATCAAGTCATGATTATCCTAATGTAAGTAATAATGAGTGAGGAGTACGTGATAGATAGACTGTAAGATGAAAGAAATCACAAACCATAAGCAACACTAATACGAACAAAGCCATAATAAATATAAGGAGCATGTGATGTGGGATAAAGGTCCTTAAAAGAAAATACTAAGCAGTTTAGACCCTCATGTGTACATATAGTGTCATTGCATGTAGGAGTAAATGGAAAGTGTTCCCAGTATGAATTATTCATGAAAATTGTGCAAGTATATGGTGGGCATGCTAAGGGAGGTGGTACATTTGAAGGCATATGTGATAGAGAGATGTCCGTGGACTGGATAGATGACTGATAAGGAATCATAGCACTAGTAAATGGCATCTATCAAAAAATGGTACCATTAAGTAGTGGTAAGTGAGGTGGTTCTTCCCTAGGCTGGGGCTTGTTTGTGATATCTGTGTGTGGAATAGGAAGACTAGTATTAGGATCCTAGGCACAATACTAGAATGGATTGTGGTCAGAAAAAATGGTATACTCCATGTTTTCGTGTAATAATTTGACACAATTATGTACAATAGAGGTGACAGATTACATGGCATGAAGCCATGACCTTCCCAAAAGATAGTTATAGGAGACTAGGAAATCAACAAAGAAAAAAGACGGTGTGGAAAGTCTTTAGACCAACAATGATAGGAAAGGCAACATGATAAGATAAGGATGAACATAACCATCATAGACATTCAGTGAGACACTAGAGGGACTAACATCATAGGCATTTAGTGAGACACTAGAGGGACTAACATCACGAGTGGAAAGACCTAAAACTTCGAGGAATGACATAGCAAACAAGTTAAATTCAAACCCATTATCAATCAAAGTATGCTTAACAATGATATTATAAATATGAGAGATGATATGCAGAGGTGGGTCACTATCAAAAGTGTGAAAATCATAGGGAATGTTAGACTTGAATATGATATGTGAAGAAAAGGCATCGAAAAAGGCTTGATAAACTGATTCGGGATGCATTTTAGCATGAATACGAGTAGTAACAAGAGAAAATATTGGACTCTATGTAGTAAATCAAGATTTGAAAGTAAATAATCATTGATTGAGATACTCATGATGACTTAGACCTAAGATGTCAATGAATGAACAATCCATAAGCGTGAATGATCTTGTCAGGTTCACCAAAATGATTAACTAAAATTGACTAATATGTAGTATGTGGGGATAGCTAATATAAGGTATGAAAAAATATCAATAAAGTAAATAAATGCAGTAAAGGAGTATGTAAATGAGATAAATATCTATGTAAAAGGAAATGTTAACCCTAATGTGCAAGAGATAAGAGGAAAGAACTCAGTTGAATGTGGCATAGAAGAAATGGTATCTATCGAAAAAATGGTACCATCAAGTAGTGGTAAGTGAGGTGGTTCTTCCCTAGGCTGGGGCTTGTTTGTGATATCTGTGTGTGGAATAGGAAGACTAGTATTAGGATCATGGGTGCAATACTAGAATGGATTGCGGTCAGGAAAAATGGTATACTCCATGTTTTCATATAATAATTTTACACAGTTATGTATAGTAGAGGTGACAACTTGCATGGCATGAAGCCATGGCCTTCCCAAAACACAGTTGTAGGAGACTAGGAAATCAACAAAGAAAAAAGATGGTGTGGAAAGTCTTTAGACCAAAAATGATAGGAAAGGCAACATGACAAGACAAGGATGAACAAAACCATGATAGGAATTTAGTGAGACACTAGAGGGACTAACATCATGAGCAGAAAGACCTAAAACTTTGAGGAATGACATAGGACACAAGTTAATTTCAGACCCATTATCAATCAAAGTATGCTTAACAACAATATTATAAATATGATAGATGATATGCAGAGGCGGGTCACTATAAAAAGTGTGAAAATCATAGGGAATGTTAGACTTGAATATGATATGTGAAGAAAAGGCATCGAAAAAGGCTTGATAAACCAAGTTGGGATGCATTTCAGCATGAATACGAGTAGTAACAAGAAAATATTGGACTCTATGTAGTAAATCAAGATTTGAAAGTAAATAATCGTTGATTGAGATACTCATGATGACTTAGACCTAAGATGCCAATGACTGAAGAATCCATAAGCGTTAATGATCGAGTCAGGTTCACCAAAATGATTAACTAAAATATACTAATATGTAGTATGTGGGGATAGCTAATATAAGGTATTGAAAACTATCAATAAAGTAAATAAATGTAGTAAAGGAGTATGTAAATGAGCTAAATATCTATGTAAAAGGAAATGTAAACCCTAATTTGCAAGAGATAAGAGGAAAGAACTCAGTTGAATGTGGCATAGAAGAAATGGTATCTATCAAAAAAAGGGTACCATCAAGTAGTGGTAAGTGAGGTGGTTCTTCCCTAGGCTGGGGCTTGTTTGTGATATCTGTGTGTGGAATAGGAAGACTAGTATTAGGATCCTGGGTGCAATACTAGAATGGATTGTGGTCATGAAAAAATGGTATACTCCATGTTTTCATGTAATAATTTGACACAATTATGTACAGTAGAGGTGACATCTTGCATGTCATGAAGCCATGGCATTCCCAAAACACAGTTGTAGGAGGCTAGTAAATCAACAAAGAAAAAAGATGGTGTGGATAGTATTTAGACCAACAATGATAGGAAAGGCAACATGACAAGACAAGGATGAACAGAACCATCATAGGCATTTAGTGAGACACTAGAGGGACTAACATCATGAGTGGAAAGACCTAAAACTTCGAGGAATGACATAGGAAACAAGTTAAATTCAAACCCATTATCAATCAAAGTATGCTTAACAATGATATCATAAATATGAGAGATGATATGCAGAGGTGGGTCACTATCAAAAGTGTGAAAATCATAGGGAATGTTAGACTTGAATATGATATGTGAAGAAAAGGCATCAAAAAAGGCTTGATAAACTGATTCGGGATGCATTTTAGCATGAATACGAGTAGTAACAAGAAAATATTGGACTCTATGTAGTAAATCAAGATTTGAAAGTAAATAATCATTGATTGAGATACTCATGATGACTTAGACCTAAGATGTCAATGAATGAACAATCCATAAGCATGAATGATTGAGTCAGGTTCACCAAAATGATTAACTAAAATTGACTAATACGTAGTATGTGGGGATAGCTAATATAAGGTATTAAAAACTATTAATAAAGTAAATAAATGCAGTAAAGGAGTATGTAAATGAGATAAATATCTATGCAAAAGGAAATGTTAACCCTAATGTGCAAGAGATAAGAGGAAAGAACTCAGTTGAATAATAGATGCTTGTGAGTTATGTCACGGAGATGACTGAAGAATCTGGAAGCATGATTAACTGTGTAGAATCTCTGAAAAGGATGGATCTGGAGTATGTAGATGGACTAGAGCACCTGGAGAGGGACTAGGGCACCTGTGGGTGCTCTAGTATGCATACTGGGTGCCCTGGTCTATGTAAAATCTCAGAAACTGAATCCCACATGGTTGGGAGGTGGTCTGAAACCCTTTTTATGTGTTGCATCGTATTCATTGCCCCGTACTGGACGTCGCTAATAATCCAATATGATGTAAATACCTATAAAAGACCAAAAGAAGTATCAAAACCCTAAAAAGGGAAATATGCAAATGAATGGGTCGGAATGACCTCAAATGCCAAAACAATGGGCTTACTAACTGAGTGTTGCACTACATTTCAGACCCAAATGTAGTTTTGGTGAGTATGTACATAATGTGTCCTAGGTGCTCTTGTGTGAATCTCACTTTGTGAAGTAGTAAGAAATATCTAAATGTAATAGCATGTTTGCATGGAATAGAATAGAATCCATCCCCCTATGAAGTGTGTGATGCAAATGTCTTATCCTTGTGCCTTGAGATCGAGCTATGTGGATGCAAGTGATGTCCAATTATATACATGGATGCAACTCTAAATGGATGATAGTAGTGAATGATGTTAGGTCCCTCATTATGGTCTCATACCTTTATATTTATAGGTTTATCTTGATCTGATTTCATAATTAACCTCGAAATGGTCAACCACCAAAAAGATAAGAAGCTAAAACGGCTAGAAAGAGCCCAAAATATGTTTGGAAAGTTAAAAAGAGACTGGGGTTCCCTTGGTGGGACCAGGGCACCACTGGTGCCCTAGTTGAGGCTAAAATAATGCGGGATGATAGAATACGACTGGGCATATGGGTGTAATGCCTCTATTTATTATTAAGAAAATGGAATGCTATTTGTTTTTTTATAAGAGTGTGAATTGATAGGGTAGTTTTGTGTCAATGCGCAGCAAGTGAAGAGACTCATCCTCATTTTTTTAGAAACCTATCATTCCCTTTCACAATAATTCACGCACTTTAATTTTGCCTCCAACTGTTTACCTCGTGAAACTTTAAATTTGTCTACTCTGGAAATTTTCTTTTGGTGGTAGGGTACACACTTTTCCCTGGTTGCATGGTGCTTTTGGTGAAGGACTACTCTAGAGGATGTGCACATTTGGATTAGTGCCTCACTTTATGCAGAATAAGATGCATCTACTAATGCACTGACCACTAATTTTTATTGGATCGTGTTTCCTTCTCCCTCCCTAGCTCATGGCTCTCTTAATGTTGGCCATATGCTGGACTTTATTTATTTTTTATTTCCTTCTCCTGCTTGGTCGCTTCCCTCTTGTCTTACTCTTCCTCCTCCTTGGGCACGTGTGGTTGCAGCATTGACTAGCCCCCTCTCTCGATGCTCAGGATTTCACGGTGGTAGATGGCACATATACCTTGGTGTTGGCTGTAAATTATCCTGGTCTTATTGTTTGGCTGCGTGAAGTATTCTAGTGGAGCCGCGTGTGGGACAGTATGTGTTGAACAGGTGCTACAGTGTGTGAAATGCATATTAGTTACTATATTGTGAGTTCGAATTCGGCTGAGGAGAAGAGATGAGAGATCTTAAGGAGGGTTGTATGGACATATAACAACACATAAAAGACATGTTTGACCAAATGAAGGAACGAGACAGCTCCTCATGGAATAGGTTTGCAGACGTGTATAGAAGATAGGTGTTTCCTCAGGAGATAGACATATTGTTTCATTCATGTAATGAACAGGTCTCCAACCTGATGAGTTTCCTTACCAGCGCACTCCTGGCCTATGCCAGCATCCTTCCAACCTGCGTCAAAAGGGGAATCCTTATTTTTTTCACCTACTTTTGATCTTCACATTCGCATGGTCTCCTTCTTATTATCGGCTATATGAGAACAACTCTAAACTTAATCCTTTATGCATGCCATTTAAGCATTTGGGGTCTTATGGTTTTGGTAGCAGGTTGCACACCAAAGGAAATATTCATATGTGTATGTTCAATCGCTCTTTTGAAATTGGTACAAATGTGGAGATTTGGGAATTCTACCATTTAAACTTATGGTGGTTATGAGGTTTTGGTTGATCGGTGCTTGTAGTTTGTGTAAGTTTTTAATAATCATATGAATTGTATGCCAAACTATTTCAAAAATTTGGTCAAATGGAGTGTCATGGTTGTAGGATATGCACAAATGGATTTGTTGAGAAACTTTGGAAATAATAAAAACATAATGGGAAAAAAATTTAAGAGATTGAACTGTTAGTGTATTTGCGCTCTGGTTGCATAATCATGGAGATGCAACGAGCTCATAAATTGGTTGTAAATCTTGCTCAAACTGGATTTCTGAAAAGGCCTTGGAAATCGTCAATAATTGGAACTCATCTACGTATCGCCAACCCTATTGTAAATGCTTGCCAGTTAATTAATTAATAACGCAGTTTAAGACCTGGCAGGAGGATTTCTTGCCCGAAATGGACAAATAAAAGACTGGAACGATAAAAAAAACGAGATGATCGCGATGAGAGCGATAAATCACGCAAAGTAACACTTTTGAAAAATTTCAAATTTTCCATTTTTATTAATTTTACGTAGTGAAAATTAGCTGATAACAGCTGGCTCTTATTGGGGACAAGAACTTTATGGATGCAGCAACAAACCTAGAGCAAAATATTATTAAACCCAAAAATGATGGGGCATAAAAAAATGGGATGATACAAGAGAGGAGACCGAAAGACGAGGAAAATAAACAAACCCAAATCCTAATTATCTATGTACATACGGGGGACAACCCATTTTAAATTTTGATAATGTTTGAGATATTGCTCGTTGTAGGGAAAAGGAAAATGAGTTCCTTCAGGATACGCCAACTAATAGGTGTTATCCCCACAGAAAGGTCTGATCATGAAAGGACCTAACCACAACGAATCAAACTTCCCATGTTTTCCTTTCGGTTCGTGTCTCTTATCCCAGAGAAGAACGAAGTCATTGATTTAGAATTGCCTCTCCTTAGATTTCCTGTCGAACAACCTCTTCACTTTGGACTAATGTTCCTCGATCTTGTTTGCCACTTGACTTCTTTGTTCGTCAAGCTTGCTTAGGAACATGATCCTTTTATCTAATGCATTGGTGAAGAATTTATCATCAACTGCTTGAGCTTATCGTAATGTTGGTAACTCCAATGTGATGGGAATTTGAGCATCGGTTCCATACAAAAGTTGAAATGGAGACATCCTGATTTCTCTTTTGGGAGTTATGTGGTCAGCCCACAATGCATCATATAGCTTTTTGTGCTAAGTTTTTTTATTTTCTTCTACTAACTTGCACACAATATTAATGATGTTTTTGTTATTGGATTTTTCCTGACCATTTCCCTAAGGGTAGTAATCTAACGAATGAGACAAAGATATCTCATACCCATTACAAAAACCTATCATCTCTGCAGAAGAAAAATTGGAGGCATTTTCTAACATGATCTTGTGTGGAAGTCTGTAACGAACCAATATATTCTCTTTGATGAAGTCATAGATTACCACAGTAGATGTTTGTTTCATCGGAATAGATTCTACCCACTTTGTAAAGTAGACAGTTGTAGTGAGCACATGAGCCTGACCAGCACTAGAATTAGGATTCAGAACTCTAATGAAATCTAAACCCCATTGTTGAAAGGATTCTTCAATAACAACTGGCTTTAAAGGAAAAGCTACCAATTTTGGTCTTCCAACAAATTTCTGAAATGCTTCACATTTTGTTACCTATTTTTGAGCATCGGAAAACATAGTGGGCCAATAATAATGTGTTTGCAAAATTTTATGAGTTTTCGTTGGGCTAGAGAAATGACCACCGCAAGCATGATTGTGAAAGGATTCCAACAACCTAGGTTGTTGTTCTTTATCAACACATCTGAGGAACATGTCATCAATTCCTTTCTTGAACAAAGTGTTGTCCCAAATGATGTACCTAGTAGCTCTTAGTTTGATAGCTCATTTTTCCTTAACTGTCGAATTCTCTGAACACTCACCATATGTGATAAATTAGGCTATATCAGAATACCATTCATCTATGGTACTGACAAAAACCACCAGTGGTAAATTTTCCTCAACTAGTTCTTCTTCAGAGTCATCTCGTGGTTCATTATCTGCAATGAGTTGGCAGAGTTCTCTTCCTCAAACCAACTTGGTAGGCTTGATATCCAAATCATATTCCTGGATCTTGGAGACCTACTTACCTCTTTTAGATCTTGGTTCTTGTTTCGTCAGCATCGATTTAACCACGGTGTCTGGTACTAAGACTTTGGTGTGAGAATTCAACACATAGTACCTAAAATGTTTCAAGGCTCTCACCACCGCATACGCATGCCTCTTAAGGGGAGTGTAATTGAGTTCATGTTTCTTGAATCTAGAACTCATGAATGAAATAGGAGATTTGATTCCAACCTAATTTTGTTGAGGCAAGATGGCAGATATCGTGTGTTGCAAAGCATAGCAATCGATTATAAAATCCTTTTTAAAATCAGGGCACACTAATGTAGAAGCTTTCGCAATAGCACCCTTGATTTACTCAAATTCTTCTCTAACTTCCTTCGACCATTTGAAGGATTATTTTCATTTCATCATATCAGCAATTTCTTTGGTTACCTCAGCAAAATCTGGCACGAACCTTCTCAAAATTTTCACCTTTCCAAAGAATGAGTGGATTCTAGGCTTACTTGTAGGCAACGAAATATTCTTGATAGCTTGAATGCACTCAAGATCGATCTTAGTTCCCTCTTTAGAAACAATACGACCCAAGATTTTCCTTTCCATAGCTCCAAATACAGACTTTTTTGGATTCAAAGAGATCTTATGAAGTCTACACCTTTGCAATATTTTATCCAAATCTCTTAGGTGATCTTCTCGTTTCTTTGAGAACAATTTCAAGTCATCTAGGTATATCATGATGATCTTTTCTTTATAATTAGCAAATTCCATATACATAGCCCTTTGAAAATTTGTTCCGGCATTGATCAAACCAAAAGGTATTCTTCTATATGTGAACGTACCCTAGAGGGTGGTGAACGCAGTCTTATGTTGGTCTTCTCTAGCCACTTCAATCTGATTATATCCAAAGAAACCATCTAGCATAGATAGCATTTCCGATCCAGTTACTACCTACAAAATATGGTCCATGACCGGAAGTGGATAGTTATCCTTCAAGGAAGCTTGATTAAGATTACGGAAATCCATGCAAATCCTAATTTCTCCATTTTTCTTGTGAGCAGGTACAATATTAGCTATCTGAGTTGAATGTCAAATGGGAAAAACTATTCATGCGTTTAACATATTTTGAACCTCATGGAATATTGTCTCTGTTATATTAGGATTATACTTTCTTTGCTTCTTCTTGAATGGAACTGCACCAGGTTTCAAAGGTATGGCATGCTCCATTTCCCTAGGTTGGAAAGACTTCAATTCTTCATATGAGTAAGCCAAGACATCAGAATATTTGGTAAGGAGGATTACAAATTTCTTGTGCTCTTCTGGTGAGCAGCACTTACCAATGTTGACCAAGCAAGGTTTATCCTAGTACCAATGTTAACTTTCTCATAGTCGGAAGAATTCTCATATCCTACATGCCCTTTATCCTTAATAAACATGTCATGCTTATCAAAAAGTTCTTTAAGTGAAACCAACCCTTTTTGAATTTTATTTCCTTTGAGTTGAATGATGCCATCACCAGGACCTTTATTATCAACTCCTTCTTGAATGGGTGAGGTCGTTGATCCATGAAATGTAGAATCACTTCCTTCAAATTACAATTGTTCAAAATTATCCCTTTTTCCAAGAAGGCAATAATTTTTTGATCATCATTGAATACTTGCCAATTTTCTACATTTTCAAGAACACTTGGCCTAAAAACCATTTTGATGGTGTATTTTTCTTGATCGAAATTTGAATGAGGAATCATTAATGAAGCTAAGACTGCTAGAGAATATATTTTGTCATTCTTTTCATGAGGGACATATTCTATGGAAAAAGCATCAAAGACTTCTATCACATCCCACACTTTATTTTGGTAGTGTCTCAAACGATCATTCTTCACTTGAAATTGACTTTTAACTTGTTTCACAATCAACTCCGCATCTCCAATGACTTTCAAATTTTTGATCCCTTTCTCTTCTGCAACTTGGAGGCCAAGGATTAATGCCTCGTATTCTACAATGTTGTTAGTATTTGAGAATTGGAGTTTGTAAGAAAAATAAAATAATTTACCATTCGAAGATATGAGCACCACTCTTGTGTCGAAACCTATCGAGAAACAACTTCCATCAAACTCAAGAGTCCATATCTCATTAGAGTCTTGGCAAGTGACCTCAGGTGCATAAACCTCTGTAGTCATCATATAATTACCTATACTTGAGTTTTGAAACAAGACCTGTGCACGAGGATCATCAATTTTCGTCACTGTGAATTTTGCTTGATTTTCTAGTGTTAGCTTCTTCATTTCTCCATTGATAGGGATCATGGCATGAGACCAATCCATTTGAATCTTGCCACCAAGATCTCTACAAAATTGCCTTCTCAACAACATACCATATGAAGCAGGAATTTCGGCAACTAGAATGGTTACCTTAACTCACTTATGAGGAAATTGGGCTAAAACCATCTTAGCATCATTAATATTCCCAATCAGAGGAACTTTTCTGTCTCCATGGAGTAACAAGATCCGAATTTCCTCGTACAAGTTAACCCAAGAGCATGTGCTACTTTCGCAAGAATCACGTTATCTAAGGCTCAAGAATCTATAATACAATTACCTAATTTGCATCCATTGATAAAAAAGAACACAAAAAAAGGTTCAATCTTCTCATTTGAAGGTGTAGTGGCCACCACAATATTTTGAGACTTCCCATCTTGGGAGTTTTCATAATTTCTTTATAGGAATGAACAGTAGAGTCACCTTTGATAAATTAGAACAATTTCTCGAGTTGATTCTTATTGGACTTCAAGTACTCTACCTGTGACATGGAAATTTTTGTTTTATTGATGTGATCAATGATATCAAATTTGGGCAAAGTAACCGTACTTGATGTCTCAAATACTAGTTATTTCGAACTTGATGATGGCACACTTTTTACCTTTGCTTCAAGCTTGGTTGATATTGATGTGGAAGAAGAAACTTTCTTCGTAGTTGATTTATCAACTAATTGACTTGACAAAGGCCCTCCTTTCTTTAAGATAGTTTTGACCTTAGAAACCTCAGTCACCTTGGAATCTTTAGGAGTCTCATTTGTCTTGGGTTCTTTGGAAGCTTCTTTAGTTTTAGATTATTTAGGAACTTCCTTGGAGCTCTTTTTATCTTTCACCTTAGTGGTACTCTACTCTTTTTTCTGAGAGCGTGTGAAGACAACGAAGGATTGACTATTCATATCTTCTATAATTTATTCGTATTCATCTTCTTCTTCTTAACGATACTCGAAGAAATGATTATTACTTTCTTCTTTAGGCTCTTCAACTTCAGGTTCAGATGTTCAAGAGTTCAGCTCTTCTTCGTTGACCTCAACTTCATCATCACTTTCTTTAATAACGAGCCTCGTCAGAGTTCCTGTAATTCTGGCTTATTCGGAACATAGCCTTTTCTTGGGATGTATTTGTAAGGAGAAGGTTTACTACTTTGAGTAACTTGATTTTTCAAAGCTAACACATCATTAGCCAACTTAAGGAGTATAGCTTCTGAAGCATTGGGGATTTCTTGACTCTTTCCTATGAGGGAATTTTTCTTTAATTTTCCCACCATGATTAATTCATTCTCAATTTATATGGCCAAAGATTGAGCAAGTTCCAAAGTAGCCACTCTAGCTCTTCTCAGTTGATAACACACTTCTTGTTGTTGTGCATTAATAAAGAAACATTTTTATCCGTCAAGGTTCAGGTGAATCCCAGTAGGAACTTTGTTCACCATTTTGTTGAATTTAGCCACAAAATTCCTCATGGGTTCTATTGGAAAAGAAGAGCATGTTCATCTTCTGCCATCTTGAATTGATCTTCAAACTTAGTTTTCATATCATTCCAGTTTGTAATGCATCCTTTTTAGTAGATGATGAAACCAATCTACGACAACATCATGCAATGTTTCAATGAAGAGATGAATAGCAACATCCTCATATTCCACTAAAAAAAATACAAATGCAACAAAGAAAGCATAAATGTGGTCATCTGGTGATGTATTCCCATATCCGTTGAACTTGGAAAGAATATTCCTCGATCCTCGTGGGAGGTCATGTCGAGATGGTAAGGAAAATGGGCCTATGGCATTTCCCCATGGTATGTTAACTGCCATCTTGGGAAAGGTGGTATGCGAAGGCAAAACAAAGTGAGCAAGGAAAAGTGTTTGACTTGTAGTGATTCTTTCCTTGCTTGCTCTTTCAGGACTTGATGCAAGACTTACAAATATGTGAGGTGTGTTCTTCTTTGGAGGAGAAAACTTGAAACCAAACTTTCCTTGAAAATCAAAAATGGGATCAGATCAACCTTTAGCTTTTTCTCCTCGCGTAAACCTCTTTCCTGCCAATTTGAAATCTTTATTGTGAATGGATCACAAGCATGTTTTGATCATCTCTAGCCTTTTCTCTTTGCTCTCTTTCTTGAGATATTTACATTTGAATAACTCTAGAAACTCTCGCGGCTTGATCTTCTTCATTATCTAGTACTGATGCAGTGAGATGAAAATTATAGTTACTTATGTGCTTTTCCCAAATAGGTTGCCTCAAATCTGGTGATATGTCTTCTTGAGTATCTTCAAAAAGAATATTTGGTTGCAAGATAGGTTTACCTATAATATTCATACATATTACTGTTTTGGTAGAAGAGGGTTGCGTTGGTGAACAACGATCAACATGTGTCCAAGAGGTCTTTTGGCCACAAGTGCAGGTGCTCTTCTTCTAAGGTCTTCAATGTAGATTTCTCTGTCAATGGTTCTATCAACAGCCACAAATTGCTTCACTCTTTCATGGTTTTCCCAAGCTACTGTTCTAAGGTTGGCAACAATGTCTCCTTGAAAAAATTTGTCAAGCACAAGGTTCGGTTGAAGAACTTGAGCTTGTGCAGAGGGGATAGTCATAAAGATTTAACCAAGCACTGGTTAACGATTCCTAAATCCCCAGTAGAGTCGCTAAAAAATGTTAGCATATGAATTTGTACACATGCAACAGTGTGGGAATGAATTCCCTCCTCAATGAAGGTGAGGCGACCTTTATTGAAAACCAAAACTGTATTTACACCTGTACATTCAAAATTATATGTGGGGGGTGTTTTAGAACATCAACGGAAAGAAAATTGAATGAGGTAGATGGAATGAAATGAAGGAACGGAATGGGAAAGAATGAATGGAAGTAACATGCAAGAGTTACGTAAAAGCAGAGATTAATATTGCATATAGAGGAACAATAAATAACTTACAAAAATAAAATGGATTTTACATCAGCTAAACGAGAATGAGTAAAGGGAACATACATAAGCAAGTAAACAACAGATCTTGATCACTGTGAATAGAAACAAAAACTTAATAACGTTGACAGTAAGATCAAAGATAATATTTTCATGCAAGATTTAAACATCTAACATATAATGAACATAAGAACATCAAATGTTACAAGAGACAAAGAATGAGACACAAAGTTCTGTATTTCATAAACTCTAAAATGTCTTCACAAAGAAAACAAAGTTTCTTCCTGAAACAAAGCTTGCACACAAAAGTATTTTCTTCTCCTCTCTCAAAGTCACCCTTTACAAATGAGCCCCTAACATATTCTTTTATAACCCAAAAGTTGGTTACAAAGTAGTTAGGGTTTTAAATGCGCATTAAATAGGGAACTTAACTGGACTTTGACAATTTCAACCAACTTTATAAAAAGTGACTAAAAATATAAAGCACTTAAGATATCAATTTTTTTACCAAAAGTGAGTTCAATAATAACACCATATTAAAATACCACTTTATAACAAAAAGTCAATGGGTACATGTGGACCTCACTTAAATGACATGGACACACACACATACATCCTAGTCAACAATGCGCCACCTAGATCAAGACACCTAGGATTAGTGCCTTATCCATTGGGCTAAGATTCCTCCTATCCTGAGTCGTATAGAGAATGAACTCATTGATCCATGCTCCGCAATCCTCTAGATGACAATAGACTCAAGCTTGAAACTTGAGCAATTCATCCACCCCTCCGTTTGAGCAACATCCTGGTGTGAGCAAATTTTGTCTTCATTCATATTCACACTCACAATTCTACACAATTATCTACATGCTCTGAATAGCCTTTCATAGTGAATTATTCATTTTTCGTGAGACTGTAGTCATTACTCCACCTTGGCTTGTTAAAATCCAACTCTTGATCTTTCGCCATTGAGAAGATCTTCCAAGAGCTAAAATTACAATTTACTTCCTGAGAGTTATGTATTTTTTCTTTGTCACCATCCCAAAGTCTTGTCCATTCTGATCTGCTCACGATCGTCCAATTCGAGAACGATCTAACTTTAAAACTTGACCGATGAAGTATTGTACACATGCATGTTAACTGAGAGATGACAGGGACACACTTAGAATGATATGGCCTTGCTTGATGATCCACACAATTACACTTGTCATTGGTGTTGGTTTGTCAATGAACAGATTTGCCGTACAACGATCAAGTGAAGAAAATTTATGTAGACAATATTCTCCCATTATCGATTCTTGTGTCGATAACCATGGCTTTTGACTCCAAAGAGGCCTATGCCAATAGCTATGACCTATACCACATAATGAGGAAGTCATAGGTTGCTTCCACTTCAGAGGTTTTTGGAGTTGAATCACCATATTATGCAAGTGTCGTGGTGCATCCATGTAAGTGATGACCAATTCAGAACAAGCATCAGGAAAATTGTGACTCACCTTCAGTTGATATGTGATCGCATAACCGACTTACGTTGATGTGTCCTAAGTGGGTATTGGTGATATTCTCATACTCTAAATTGAGATTCGAGGTGAGTAGAATGTACCTAGAACCTATAGCGCAACATCGTTTTGTTTGGAAGATGACATGCTTATGAAAGAAATGTGATTTCAAGCTACTACTTCCATTACTTACAAAACTACAAAAATTGCCTTGTGAAACTGCCCTGGGAAAAATAGCAAATCTTGTTCTAAGAAGCTCTCATTGGATGAGGTACTTTTATTAAGGTATCACAAGTTTGAGTGTCAGATTGATTTTTTCCCAATCAGATTCTTTAGTCAAATATTAAGGGTCAAGAGTTGACTCTTCTGAAACTGCCTAGACCCAAAATGCAAGTGTAAAACTGTACAAAATCCCGTTTAGTTTTAGCCTGGTAAAAATACCAAAAGTCACCCTAAGCATATACAAACTTGGCAAGGGATCATATGAAGGTGGGGAGAATTGAACGAAAGAATTATTTTCTCTTGATGATACATCTGAGTTCAAAATATCAATTCTCAAAGTGAGTTGCCTTGACAGGCTGCAAAACTGTGTGCTCTGATTGAAATCAGAGACAAATGTTTGTGTTTTATTTGGTCTCCGTGAAAAATATCAAACAAACGTGCTAGACATTTTTAAGATTTTGCAAAGTTGCCAGTACATGAATTTTGAAGGAGTTAAAAGTAACTAAACCGTTTCTCTTGACAATCATCTGTGACTACGAGATATGGATTTTCAAAGTAGGTCTTCTGCCAAGCTGAAATTGCGCATGCGGCAAAAACAAGCAAACCAAGTTTTTCTTACGGTTCGTGAAAAATATCCCACAATGAGGTGATGTGCATTTAAAATTTTGAAAATGAGTATACGAATATGGGAATCAGGTCCTCAATGAACCAAACCATTCTTACACAACGATCACTCACTAGCTTCGAGATATCTGAATTCCGAAAGTCGATTAAATCGTCACAGATACAACCCAGAGTAATCGCTTCTTTCATCATCTCATCGTATTTCTTCATTAAATGTGCATTTTCTCGTTTGACCTTGTCGATATGGTTCATGTGATTTTTCTTCACATACATCTTGAATGCGTCCCACATTGTTTGGCTTGTAGTTCTCACATATTCACCAATGTATAGTGATCATGCGTAGAAGATTTTGATATCATATTTGAGCTTTTCTGCATGCCTGATCATCCTCACTGAATGATCTATGGCATGCTAGTTCAAGTTGGCAAAGAAATGCTTTGAACTTGATTTTATTGAATCCATTAGCTGTGGCTGTCAAGAACAAAGTTTGCCTTAGTTTGTTTGCGAATGCGTGGACGTATATTATCTTACCCAATGCATAGCTATTCAGCTTGACCTGTTAAGACGTAGTCTTCTTGGCTTTAAAACAGTTAAAACTTGTAGATTCTTTTGACTCACTTTTCACTTTCCTTTGTACAAAATGCGTGGAAAGGATTCCGGGATGTGTCAAACTGTAACCTTTTTTTGAACAAATGCCTTTAAAATGCTCTTGCATGGAAGTTTGCTTAAAACAAAACAAATCTCCTATTTGCTTATTCTTCCTCCCTTCTCCCATGCATTGGGAAGATCAAACTTCACCAACAAAATGATGAATTTTTCGATTCTGAATTTTCTATTATCTCCTCGTGGTATTCTTTCAAGCAAAAGAAAATAAACAACAATCAAATTCTAATGGGTTGTTTTAGATTTTTTTCTGCCCAATGCATGTCAATGTGGAGAGTCTTTCCTGCATTGTTAGATTCTCCTCCTAAGACCAATGTCTTGGAGCTTTACTATGATCAGACTGATGTGAAACTAATGCCTTTCACCCTTGCTCTTTGGCATTGTTCTTTCTTCTACCTTCTCTTTGACAAACTCCACCTCAAATGACTAGATAGAACAAATTCCTTCATCAACTTGAGTTGCGTTGGAAAGCTTCTCTCTAAACGCAAACAACAAAACTTTCCTTCAAGCTGCGTTCAAACTTATTCTGGACTTTCTCACCTCAATGCGTGGAAAATCTTGCATTCAGATTTTGACTTGTAATAAAAAAATAATTAAAATCACAAATTTCTTCATGCTCAATTTTTATTATTCGCAACGGTTTTTTAGATTCAACTGTTTGGCTCTTGATGAAAGAAAACAATGCTTGGTCTGCGTTGTATCCATTTATCTCTGACGTGGTTTACGTGTCAAAGGTCTTCCTTCCCTAGGTCTTCTTCCTGCTGACGTAACATTTTCTATCTCCCTTCCCACGGACTATGGTTTATCCTTGTGTCTGCAAACGTTGGCAATGCCGACTTTATCAAACTTTTGGGTATCGCATGGTGATTTGTTGAGGGATGTGATAAAATATACTTTGAGATGTTCCTTCATAAGAAATAAGACGAAATTGGAAAGCTTCACACATGATTTCTTCCAACTTTAGTTTGACGAAAGGATTTTATGAGGATTTAGGAAGTTTCCTCACAATTGTTTCGTATTCATCCCATTAAAACAACTTCCCTCTTTCCTGGGTAGTCCCAGACATTAATTGCTCAAGGGGAAGTGTGGAAATAAACATGCCATTTTCCATTCGGAAATGGAAAGGTGGGCTGACAATCCCCATTTTATGATTCCCCATGTGGGAAATCGGGAGGATTTGTTCCCATTTGTACAATTCATTGATTTGGCAATCGGTGGAAGAAATCCAACAAGTAGGGAATTAAAATAAATTTCCCAGGAAAGGGGAAATCCGGGTTCGGGAAGCCAATTTGGCATGTCCACGACAATGGGAAGCGGAAGTTTATTTTCCCCCCTGGACAATTAAAATAAATCTTATCGAATGAATTTTAATTAATATTTATTCCAATTAAAAACCCCCAAAGTCTGCAAATTAAAAATTGAATTTATCAAACAAAGAGTAATTAATTAATTCAATATTAATTAATGATAATAACGTAGTTTAAGACCTATATGGAGGATTTCTGCGCCCCAAAATAGACGAAATAAAAGACCAGAACGATAACAAAAACAAGACGATCATGATGAGAGCGATAAATCACGCAAAGTAACACTTTTGCCAAAAATTTCGAAACTTTTCCATTTTTATTAATTTTTGCTAAAATATTTCCCAAAACTTTAGAGGGTATCACCCTCGATTGGTATTACAGAATACTTGAAGCCTCAGTACATTCATTTAAACAACTTGTTTCAGAGTTCATCAAGGTGTTTGACATGAACAAATTGTTAGAAGAAAAGGAATCAGATTGCATTTTGATTTGAGGTCTAGAAAAAATGTGGGAATAAGATCTATGTTCTCCCATGAATGTCATATTATTAGAGTTAGCTAACTCCGGTTGTGGGCTATAATTAGGTTGATCAATCTACTCAATCCTAATTGATGAGTTAGTGTTGGCACCTTGAGGAGGAGGATTTTGAGGTGAAGGAAAATTTGGTGAGTAGTTATCAGCCCATCCTAATAGTGAGGGTGATTGTTATATATCCATCTGGTAATAATAAGTTTTGTGGCCCAAAATGGGCCTACTGTAGTCCTAAGCCGGCATATTCAAGGGTGGTATAAACATCCGCAAAATAATGGGTGAGGAGAAGGATGGATGAAAGAAAAGAAATAAAAGAGGAAACAAAAAGGAACTAGTCATTCACATCAAGTTCACCAATTTTGTACATCTAAGAATCAACACGTGACTCTAGGATGCACTCGACCTCCCAAGGTTGTGCCGAGACAACTGATATGAGATGGAAAGATGACTATGGAATGGGTAAATAGAATTAATAGGTGGAATATGTGAAAAACATGTGAAAATGGCTAAAAGGTAGATCAAGGAAATCAAACATCTTCTACAAGCACTATGGGAATTTTATCGTCTAAGAAAATAAACGCATGTCTAACCTATTTGGGTGAGATGGAATGGTCAAGGAGAATGGTTACACAAATTTTTTGATCAATATCAGAATCACCAAATATACCTTGAATGGGTTGTGGGATATGTTGGAATCGTCTCGGGTCTACTGTGTAAAAATCTCCATACAAGGTCATGGAGGTGTGAGAAGGGACGTATGGGAAGGAATAATCTATGGATTGCGTAATCTAGTCTCGAAAATGTTGATTGTGTCAGAACTTGTTATCTTTATCTGCTTCTTTGTTTAAGGCTATCAACTATGAGATGATACTGGGTGGAATTAGTGTTGTTTGGAATATAAGTTGTCTAAGGCCCTAGTCGATATCTATCAGTTATGTAATTACTTTTGGTTTTGACACACTTGGATCACACATATATTGTTTGGGTTTCCTGGGACCTTGGATGGTCACATGGACATGTGAACAATCAATCCTAAGTAAATTAAGAAACACGCAAAGTATCTGTAAGAGGCAAGGTCAATATTCAGGAAACCTAGGCTAATTAAGGAAACTAAGGGAGTTGTGTTAATTCCTAACTAATTAATTGTATGTTCCTAAATTAACAAACGAATGCAAACAAATTTAAACTAAACCAAATTGATTACTTTTCTTGGATTTAATAAAATCTACGTGAAACTAATTAATTTAAACAAAATGAAACTAATTAATTGAAATGATGAAGTAAATTTAATCTACTTGTTTTTGTATTTTTAATGATTTTTAACAGAAAGGAAATAAGACGAATAAAAGTAATTAACTAATTAGTTCTAATGTTTTTGGGGATTTTATGTTTTTCATAATTAAATAAAAGAAATCTACACAGACAATACAATTTCTTCTAATTAAATGGAAATTACTTCTACTCTAAAATAAAATAAAATAAATAGTGAAATATTCGAATGTAGTTATTTCCCTGTTGTACAAATGGATTTAATTTAATCTAATCTAATTAAAATGAATATTTTACTAATTTTTAATTGTGGATATTACTTCCTCTTGTTCTCCCTTGGAATCACGGGAAGATTGAAAAGCTTCTCAGAAGCAATTTCTTCCCTTGAAGATTCCTTGGTAAAACAATCGGATCTAGAGAAGCTTTCTAGATGTAAATAAATGAAAACTAACACAGAGACACAAAAGCTTCTTCAAACTAACTTCCTATGCAAATCCATAGGGATAGGTAGGGAAGCAAATTTCAACAAAATCTTTGTTTATATGCTAACAGGATCTAAACTATGAATGCAATATACTCTATAGGTAAATTGACTATGAAGAATTGACAAACTCTGTGCACATGAACTTCCTCTGAATTCTTCCCATACAAATCCACCACCTATGGCGCACGAAGAGGATGTCAACACAAAAATGGACGTATAGGGTATGTCCCGACATGGTAAAAGTATACACCTTGGCACACGTAATATGAAGATAGATGCACCTTAGTGCAATAGAAATGGCACATGACACGGAGTGTCACACAGAGAAAGTTGCACCTTGGCGCACATAAATGGCGCATGACACCGGCCTTGGCAACACAGATAAAGTTGCGCCTTGGTGCACAAATATGGCACATGACATGGAGTGTCAACACAGAGTAAAAGTTGTGCCTTGGCACACAGTAAATGGCGCATGACACAGAGTGTTAACACAGAGAAAGTTGCACCTTGGTGCACAGAAGTGGCACATAGAAATGAGTGTCGACAATGAAATGTATGCGTCCTTGGCGCACAAAAGTGGCACACAAAAATGAGTGTCGACAGGGAAATGTATGCGCCCTTAGCGCATAGAAGTGGTGCACAGAAATGAGTGTCGACAAGGCAATGTATGTGCCCTTAGTGCATAGAAGTGGCGCACAGAAATGAGTGTTGACAGGGAAATGTATGTGCCTTGGTGCACAGAAATGAGTGTCGACAATGAAATGTATGCGCCCTTGGCGCATAGAAATGGCGCACAGAAATGAGTGTCGACAATCGAAATGTATGCGCCCTTGGCACACAGGAGCGCACAGAAATGAGCGTCGATAGGGAAATGTATGTGCCCTTGGTGCATGGAAATGGATGTTGACACACACAGGGATGCGCCAAGGCGCACCTTCAGGAGGTGCAAAATTTTGAGCGCTGACAGGAAGCAGACCCTGGCGCAGATATTCAGATGGCCATAACTTTTGACTGGGAGCTCGGAATTCATGCAAGTTTAAACTTTCTGGAAATCTTACGAGGTCCTTTGTCCAACTATGACTGGATATCTTTAATTGGGTGAGAATAAATTCTTAAAAATGCAAAATATACTTCACCACTTTTGGGTTCACTAGGGTTCTCACCTACCATCATAATGATATGAATTAAATGCAACCTAGAGGTGGTTGGGGTAGATTTGGAATTCCTCTCTCTTTTCTCTCTCATTCTTTCTATAAATTGTAAGGAGGGGATTCTTTCTAAAGGTTGGAAATTTTTGTTTTTTCCCTCCCTTCTTCTCTTTGGCAGGTGAACTCTGTGGAGTTAAAACCCTCCCATTTGAAACTGTAATGCAACTTTGCCTCTTGACATTTTGCAGTGTGTTGTATCAATCTTTGGAGAAAATTAATGCATGTTTGTGGATGATTCTCAACCCTCTCTATGTTGAGTTGCATCCTCCTAATCTTTCACTATACAAATCTGGTTATCTGTGCATGATCTTGCATCGCATTTTTTATGGTTTGTGTTTATTGGCAAGACAGGTGTTCTTCATTCCTCAGTGCATCACCTTTGTTAGTTTAGGTTTTATTTTTATGCGCATCTTCTTACCCTGTCTCCTTAGCAAGTTAGATTAGGTTTTTAGTAAAACCTATACATTTTTATTTGTGCATCTGAATAGAGGAATAGGAACCGGCCTTCATCAGGAGAGCTTTTCCAATTTCATAAGGTCCCACACTTGGGAAAGGCTCCATGTTGTGCAATCGTACTGAGACTTTTAACCCATCACGTTGCAGACATCCCAAGGGTGATACGATTTCAACCACCAATAGTTTTGGAATGCCTGAGTGGGACGAAGAGGTCATTCCATCACTATTTGAAGGAACTTTCAAGAAATTTGGACTTAAGAAATTACAGGTTTTACAGTTTCAGTTTTTTTTTCACCTTCCAGGCTAAACTTTGAAATCAATTTTCAAGGACCTAACTTGCTCGAAACAAGTCAAAATTTCACCAGTTGATAGATCGGGGGATAATATTCAAAAGGGTATTCTTATATTTTTCAGATTTTGACCTTCAAAATTTCATGGTTTTTTGGTATTTCGGATTTCAGGATTTTGGAAGTCTGGCATTTTTTACGATTTTCGAGACTGTCATTCCAAATCCCATTCGAAACCCTATAATCTCAAAAATACAGGTCTTTCAAAAATTTCTATTTTTAATTTTTGTCAGGTTTGGTGTGTAACCTGGCATAATCTAGCCTTTTGAGGCTCACTTATCTAACACATCTGGGGACTCCTGAAGGGATTGAATTCAGCGGTGTAGCAGCACAAGCTGCCTAGGCACATGAGAAGAATTCAAACCAGGTCTAATACCCAAGAAGAGGGGATATTTGTCCACTTGAAACTGTCACCTAGGAAAAGGGAGGAGAGGAAGGAGACCACAAAGATCACCATCTCCACCTAACAGGACTTTGTCTACACCTCCACCTGGTAGACCTTTTCTCGCATCAACCAGGGTTCTTAGGTCAATCATAATGGCACATCTACCACTGAATCCCTTTTTCAATTTCATGAGTAGTAGTCCACATGCCCTAAATGCTCAAAATCAAATTCCAGTTGCAGCGCTAAAGAATATCCCCTATTTTACAAGAGAAAATCATACTACTCCTATTGATCACATCCAAGATATTGCTAATGCATGTGTAATCCACGAAATAAATGAAATGGGTGCTGCAGTTAATTTATTGGCTTCATCTTTCAAAGGTAAGGCCTTACAATGGTTTAGGAGCCTTAGCAGTAAGGTCTATTATGAATTGGAACCAATTTTGTTCAGCTCTTTGTAACCAATTTGGGGAGAGGGCGGACAATTTATCTTTATTGGGAATAGCTAACAACAATCAAAAGGGCTCCTAACGAAAAAATGGCAGATTTCAACTTCAGATTCTAACAAACATGGGATAGGATTCCAATAGCTGTTAGACCAACCGCCGAAGCAGCATTCCTTTTATTTTTTAAAGGCTATAAATTTAGACATAGCCATGATGATCCAATCAATGAGAGGAACAACGCTGCCAGGGGCCTACGACACAACTATCGGAGTAGAGAACTATTTGATTCAAGATGGTAAGCTTGCACCAAGGCCACCAATGCCTCTCTATCCAAATATGGGAAATCCTACAACCAGTCAAGCACCAGAGTTGAATCCCATTCCAACTCCTAGAAATCAATGCAATAATGAGGCATCCACATCTTCAAATACTTCAAAGGAATTGCAGGAGGTCATGAAATAACTGTAGAACCTTGGAAATGAGCTTGTGACTATCAAAAGATAGCAAGCTCAAAGTGCTAGATCATATCTGCCTCAAGCGCAGTACCAGGCTAGGTCCTCATACCAATAGAATAGACCACCATAACTTCAGGCTGTAAATCAAAACCAAAACCAAGGAAAGCCTCAAGCTGCTAGGCCATTTCAGCCGTATGATCCAAATACAATGACATCCTCAAGAGCCTTGGTTCCAACGCAAAACAACATGGTACAGGAGTACGACTGGTGTTACCCTTGCAAATCTACCTCACCATCAGTCAACGTGTTTCAATGGTGCACCAAATCAAGCCCTGATGGTACAAACCATTGGTGTTCCTCAATAACCAAGCCAAGAAAGAGAATCAGCAGCAGGGAATGCAACAAGAAGGACCTCTGACAGAAACCACATTGGCCAATTGGCAAACGGAAGACTTATGTGGAATTAACCAATAACCTTTTCAAGGCGTGGCGGCCAACACACGGTCAAAGAAGAGAAGCATAGTAGAGGGACAACCTTCTAATCCAGTTGTTTATCAGCCCACTCTCACACAACAAGGGTTCAGTAGACCAAACATAACTCCAAATGTACAAAATCAGCTTAAGGTACCCGTTGTAGCAACACATACACTTGTTCAAGCTCCAAAAAAGGCTGTGCACCAAGTAAGGGACAACAAAAGGAAAATTCATGCCCTTTCAACATCATCAATCAAATGAAGAAGACACATGTGAACATTTCCATGTGGGAATCACTTGTGATCTCGGGGCAATGAGATTTATTGCAAGCTGCAATCGCTAATTGGTCTACCTCAAATGTATCAAATCGGGGACATGAGAAAGTTCTCACTAATGCAGTGCAGCATAATGGGGGCTAGACAAGGAAGAATTTGAAGCCTCCACCATTCTATGTGTCATTGGTTGTTGGAAACCACTTGGTACACAACTGCAGGATAGATTCAGGAGCAAGTAGTTCAGTGATGCCGAAGCAAATAGTGGATCAACTGAGTTTGAAGTATGAGCCAGTGCTGAAAGGAGTAGTGCAACTAGATGGAATGGTAGTGGGAACAGTTTGGGTCATCAAAGGGCTATGCCTAACACTACATTCATGTCCTAATGTTACAGTCTTGTAAGATGTGTCTGTAATTGACCTTCCACCACTCTTTGCGTTGTGTCTATCAAGAGACTTCATTGTAAAAATCGGTGGGTATTTATTTGTAGATTGGTCACACATGATTTTCAGGACAAGGTATGGAGCTAAAGCAACAATCAGATCAGAACCAATTTCCAATTTCCATATTGAGCCTCATGTACTAGGTCCTATCAAAGAAAATTTCTTAGCTTTTGATTAAGAGGAGTGTTCAAGTGATCTAGAAGTAGGTACTAAGGTCGAAGGAATTCCTGATTTGACTTTGGATGAATGGGAAAACAAAATTCATGAATTTGACCCCTACAAGGAAATTGAAGAATCTGAATTGGGTGTGTATTGTGTACATGAAGAAAATCCACCCATTCCTGACATCCTTCAGCTAAACAAAAGGATGAAAACAAAGTTTGGAAATTATTTTTTGATGGTTCGAGAAGCAGACAAGGTGCTGGAGGTGGTGCAATGTTGATTTCACCACAAGACATCAAATATTTTTCAGCTTTTCATTTCCAGTTTTCCTGTTCAAACAACACGGCTGAATACGAGGCATTGATTCATGGAATTCATTGGGCCAGGAAAAGGGGCATAAAGAACTTGCAGGTGTTTGGAGATAGTGAGTTAATCGTCAACCAAGTTAGGGGACAACATGCTACAAAGAATGACCTACTGAAGGAGCTAAAAGAATAGGGTATGGTACCTCATTGAGGATTTCGAAGCTTTCAACATTGTGTCCATACCCAGGAAGAAAAATGAAGTCGCAGATAGGCTCGCAGCAGTTGGAGCAATGTTTGATGTGGTTGACAACATCAGAAGGGAAAAAACACAGCCACATATCCATGTGATTGTGAGGCCAGCAGTTCCAGATAATAACACAAGTTGGCAGGTGTTTGAGAACGATCAACAGATTATCAATTTCTTACAAGAAGAGGCTGAATTCTCAGCTAGGAATCAGGACAGATTAGAGCAGCAGTATGGGGATCAAGTAGTACAGCTGCGGACAAACAAGCTTCCTAAGGGTTTGGTAACATTGGAGTCTATCTTCACCCCTAACGACCAGTTTCGTAAGGAAAAGGAAAACATACAGGTCAAGAGAGAAGACTCAGAGCCGATTCCGGTTGGGGAAGGCAAAACACTTCAAATTGGTAAAGTGGCCACTGAGCAGGAGAAATCAGATTTCATACAGCTTTGCCAAAAATTTCCAGATGTCTTCGCTTGGAGCTATGAATACTTAAGAGGATTCGATCCAAATCTGGTAAAAATACCATCGATTTGGATCCAGATGCTAAGCCCGTCAGGCAGAAACAGAGACCGGTCAACCCCCACATTGAGCCTCTAATGAAGAAAGAACTAAATAAGCTAATAGAGACAAACATTATATTCCTGATCAAGCACTCAAGTTGGGTTGCAAACTTGGTTCCAGTTAGGAAGAAGAGTGGAGAAATTAGGTTGTGTGTGGATTTCTGAGACCTAAACAGAGCATCTCTCAAAGATCATTACCCACTTCCTTCAATGGAACAAATATTGCAAGTAGTTACCGGTTCAGAGAGATTCTCTCTCCTAGATGGCTACTCAGGGTACAATCAGGTGATGGTGAAAGAAGATGACCAATTCAAGATGACTTTCATGACCAAATGGGGAACCTATGCCTACAAAAAAATGCCATTTGGGCTATCAAATACTGGAGCCACTTTCCAAAGGGCAATGGATATGGCATTTAAGGGGTTGATCAATAAAATAGTTTTGATATATCTTGACGACATCACTGTATTCTCAAAAAATGCAGCGGATCACCTCTGTCATTTGAGGCAAGTATTTCAGAGGTGTAGAAGATTTGGGGTATCATTGAATCCCAAAAAATGCATATTCTTGGCTCACGAGGGAAAACTTCTAGGCCATATTGTTTCAAAGGAGGGGTTGACGATTGACCCAGAGAGAGTTGAAGCAATTCGAGTGTTGCCATTGCCAAGTCATAAGAAGGCTCTTCAAAGCTTCCTAGGAAGGATCAATTTTGTACGCAGGTTTGTTCCAAACTTTGCAACTCTTATGAAGCCAATAACGCTGATGTTAAAGAAGAGTATGGCATTTAAGTGGACATCTGAAGGCAATGCAAGTTTTGAGGCAATAAAAGAGGCTATATCTCAAGCTCCGACTCTCGTCAATCCAGACTTCTCCAGGGACTTCGTGCTATATGCCTTTGGTGGTGGGGACACGATTTCTGCAATCCTGGTACAACAAAACAAGGGAGGTTTAAAACAACCAGTTGCTTTCTTGAGTCAAGGCTTGGAGGAATATGAAACTAGGTACTCTTTCATTGAAAATCATGTCCTTGCAGTAATCAGAAGCTTAAAGAAATTCAAGCACCTAGTCTCAAACAACAAGATCCAATTATTGGTCTCTCATGCGGGAGTCAGGGACTTCCTTCTAAACAAGGACCTGAATGAGAAACGTGCAGGATGGATAACTCATGTCATGGAATATGACATCGAGATCAAGGTCACCAAACTAGTACGTGGGAAGAGACTATGTGAGCAGCTAGCCTTGAGTCAACAAGTTGAAGCTGGTGATGAAAAGGAGACTACCTTGGTACTACATGATGATCAAGAACAAGAAAATGATGACGTGTTGACTCCTTATTGGACTCAGAATATGATACACTTCCTACAGACAGGCCTATGCCCTCCAGAAATGAGCAAAGCAAAGAGGAGATACTTCAGATTACAAGCCATTCCATATGTGCTTGTTGATGGTGTTTTGTTTAAGAAAGACATCAATGGAGTTCTATTGAGGTGCATTGGGATAAGTCAAATTGAGAGGGTGTTACGAGATTTTCATGATGGAGATTCTGGAGGACATTTTTCCCCACGAGTAACAGCTCTCAAGATAATGAAGGCAGGGTATTATTGGCCGACAATCTTCAGTGACTGCTATACATGGATAAGAAAGTGCAAGAAATGTGCACTCTTCACAGGCAAAGAAAGACAAGCAGCACTTCCATTGCACCCAATTCTAGTTGACCAACCATTTATGCAATGGGGATTGGACTTCGTCGGGGTCATCAATCCAAACTCAAGCCAAGGCCACAAGTGGATTCTCATGGCAACAAACTATTTTACCAAGTGGACTGAAGCAGTAGCGCTCAAGGAAGCAAATGAGTCTAACATACTAGACTTTTATGAAGGAATAGTGACCAGGTTCGGTGTGCCAGCCACTATCATATCAGATAATGCATTGGCATTCATAGGTTCCAAGATTACAGAATGGGCTGTCAAGAATGGAATCTATTTGAGCACCTCTTCAAATTATTACCTGCAGGGTAATGGACAGGCAGAGTCCACGAACAAAAATTTGTTAAGAATCATCAGAAGGACTCTAGATGAAAACCAAAGGACATGGCATACCAAGCTAAATCAGCATTATGGGCTAACAGAATAACGCCAAAGAGATCTACAGGTAATTCTCCCTACAAGTTGGTATATGGGAAAGAGGCAGTGTTGCCTATATCATTAGAATTGCCAGCATTGGAGCTCATGAAGCAGTTGGAGTTGTCTGAGTTCGAACCAATGGAGGCTAGGTATGCAGAGTTGATGGAATTGGAAGAAATAAGAGAACATGCAGTTCAGGCGATTGAAAAGGATCAGGCCTTAGTAAAAAGATGGTTTGATAAGAAAGCGAGAGCAAGGATCTTCCAGGAAAGGGACCTAGTTCTAAAATGGGATGCAGATCGAGCAAAACCAGGAAGGCATTCCAAGTTTGATGCCATTTGGAGTGGCCCCTACATGGTCACGGGATGTAAAAGTAGTAATGCCTTCCTATTGTCTACATTGGATGGAGAGGAACTTCCGATTCCGGTTAACGGAATCTATCTTAAACATTGCTACTAAAAGGAAAAGGTTTACCCTTGTAAATATTAGCCTAGATTTCAATTCCTCTAAGTGTGTATGCACATTGTCTTGTTGTAGTTAGGTTTCATTTTCCCTAAGTGCTCTGGCACAGGTTTTGCTGCTCTCAGGTTGTTTTCTACAGTTCAGAGTGCTGTCAGAGAAGAAGTTGCGGTATCAGGCTTGGGATCAGATATCAGGTTGGTTTCAGGTTATTGCTTATGACTCCATGCCCGATGGATTACTAAAAGGCCACTGATCTTCTACCTAGCAGGCAGGTGATCCCGTTGAGTCACCAATTGCTGTATATATATCCCCCCTTGGGAGGATATAGACAAGCAGAAGAATATGAAGATAGATGCACCTACGCGCACAGAAATGGCGCATGACACGGAGTGTCGACATAGGAAAAGTTGTGCCTTGGCATACAGAAATGGCGCATGACACAGAGTGTCGACACAGGAAAATTTGTGCCTTGGCGTACAGAAATGGTGCATGACACGGAGTGTCGACACAGGAAAAGTTGCACCTTGGCGCACAGAAATGGCGCATGACATAGAGTGTCGACACAGGAAAAGTTGCACCTTGGCATACAGAAATGGCGCATGACACGGAGTGTCGACACAGGAAAATTTTTGCCTTGGTGCATGTAAGAGGATGTCGACACGCACATGAATATGCCAAGGTGCACCTTCAGGACGTGCAACATTCTAAGTGCTGGCAGGAAGTAGACCCTGGCACAGATATTCAGATGGCCATAACTTTTGACTGGGAGCTCGGATTCATGCAAGGTTGGAATTTTCGGAAAGCTTACAAGGTCCTCTATCCAACTACGACTAGATATCTTTAATTGGGTGAGAAAAAATTCTTAAAAATGAAAAATACAGTTAGCCACTTTTGGGTTCGCTGGGTTCTCACCTACCATCATTATGAGATGAGTTAAGTGCATTCTGGAGGTGGTTGGGGTAGATTTCAAATTCCTCTCTCTTTTCTCTCTCATTCTTCCTATAAATTTTAAGGAGGGGCTTCTTTCTAAAGTTGGACATTCTTGTTTTGCCCCTTCCTTCTTCTCTTTGGCAGGTGAATCTGTGGAGTTCAAACCTCCTATCTAAAACTGTAATGCAACCTTGTCTCTTGGCATTTTGTGGTGTATTGTATCAATCTTTGGAGCAAATAATGCATTTCTGTGGATGATTATCAACCCTCTCTATGTTTATTTGCATCTTCCTGATCTTTCACTGCAAATCCATTATCTGTGCATGATCTTGCATCGCATTTTAATAGTTTGTGTTTATTGGCAAGACAGTTGTTCTTCATTCCTCAGTGCATCACCTTTGTTAGTTTAGGTTTATTTTATGTATCTTCTTACCCTGTCTCCTTGGAAAATTAGATTAGGTTTTGAGTAGACCCTCTGCATTTTTATGTGTGCATCTGAACAGAGGAATAGGAACCGGCCTTCATTCGGAGAGCTTTTCCGATTTCGCAAGGTCCCACACTTGGGAAAAGCTCCATGTTATGCAATCACACTGAGAGTCTCAGCCCATTGAGTTGTAGACATTCAGGGGTGCTATGATTCGACATCAACACTTCTTACAAGAAAATGAAAACTACAGTAAATTCTACTTCTCTAAACAAATGTATTATAAAGACTATTAATTCAAATATATTTAAACAAGGAAGGCTTCAAAGAATTCAATTAAACCTCCAACCTAGAAATGTAGTATAAAGACAATTCCAACCCTAGTAATGCTTTTTAATCCCCTCATCTTATTTCCAATGATATATGCAAATGTGTCTAGGGAAATTTGTTGGTAGTGAGCAAAAGAAATGAAGGAGTGCTAGAGCTAGCTAGTTTACAGGTAGTCTGGTAGTAATGCGAGCAAGAGAATAACATGGCAATTGAATTGTGTTTTCTTGTGTACTTCTTGGCAGGATTTCGGAAACATAACGGTGTAATTCCAAATCATAATACTCCAACCAATGCTTTGGGAAAAATCTTGGTTTTATAGAAAGTTAGCAAAGAAGTGGTCCATCCCAATTGGAAACCAAGAAGTGTCACATCACTCATGGGAGTATCAGTTTACTTACTAATAACAATAAGTAGGGAAGAAGAAGCCTATATGCATCTAAAAATCTCAAGAACATCTGATTCGGTCAAGAAACATGCGAGAAAAATGAGTTAGAAGAAGAAAACACGTTTAGAACACATTGACAAAGTCTCGTTTAAATGCACACGAAACTGCCGGTCTACGTAAACTGGCGATTATGTAACCGTCATCGTGGTTGTGTATCTTAAGGCTAAAAAGCTAAAGAAAAAGCTATGAATCAACTAAGGAAAGTGGGAAAAAGATGGGAAAATGTAAGGAAAATTACAATAAGCTACAAGAACATAGAAGTGAGAAATTGGACTTGGATATCATTGGAACCGATATTTATCATCATTGGGGATTTGAACTATTCCGATAATGTAGCACCGTATAAATTTGGGTGCGTGAAAATACCACTATGTTAGCCATTAAAATAAAACAATATTTAAAACTACTAAATTCATAACCTAAATCTATATGGTTATTTATCCATAATAACTCTAATATTGTACATATCCTCAATAAAGATGGGGATGGGTAAATACAAATGATTTCTTCCTAACAGTTTCTTTTTCAATGGTCACTATAGCTCACCTAACATGTCCAATGGAACAATGAATAAGCATCAATGATTGACTTATAGTGTGAACAAAGATGAATGTAATGAAAGATAATGACATAAAAACCAGGAACATACATATATCATTAATGAGGTATGAAGAAATAATCATCATTGTACCCTTACTTCTCAAAACACATCAAATATCCATCAACTAGCTCTACAACTTGTGAAACACATGCTATCCAAGAAATATTATGCATTTGACTTGATCCAATTCCTTCTAAGAATTTTCTTTTGAATGCAATGAATCATACCTAAGGATGAAAACAAATAAATTAGTACCAACATGTTTGTTATAGATGTTTTATAGAGAATAAATATCACCATTTATATTTGTGGAATAATATTGATCCAGTGCCCCAATCCAAAGAACTACCTAATTTAACAAAGGTAGAAGAAATTTTTATTGCAAGAGTTGCTGCAATTTTACAAACGACTTGTGCTCATGGTAGTCAATATAGATACAGTGGGAATATAATTAGTTTCTCCTTTAAGGTATTTCATCCATTTTTTAATTTGTCTCATTGGCCATATGATTTAGACATCTTAATATTAAATATACTAAGAACTGAGGGGAAAACATATGAATATTTTATAAGTGGGGGGTATGTTTTTGAAGTAGTAACATACAAAAAGAGGAATTACCCTTGCTACAAATATGTTATCATTGATCAACATGCCCTTAATTTTTTTCCCATTACATAGTAAGATATCTCCAATAATATTTTCACAATGGTGGGTACTTTACCACATTTTAGGCATACTCCTTTGGAGGTGGACGAAAATGCAATTCCTAGTAATAGTAGAAAAAAAATATTTACTCGTCAATCGTTATTTATCTTCCTAGTACACAAGTAGAAGTGGAAGAGATTAGAAGTTACTTACAAAATAAAACTCCGAATAAAAAATTCTTGGTTGACTCACCGAACATAGGTTTTTATCCTATAAATGAAACACCACCAAGGGCTTAATTACAATGGCCTTTTATATGTATTTCCATTTATTGATACTATGTTAAGTATACCACGCAGTACGAAGGTCAAAATTCATGAATATGTGTTCTACCTAATGTGGTACCATGATAGGAGATATGGATGTGTTAGCATATGGATTTTCACACATGCAAATGACATGCAACAGTGTGGGAAAAAATTCCCTCCTCAATGAAGGTGAGGTTGCCTTTATTGAAAACCAAAACTATATTTATATCGATACATTCAAAATTGTATGTGGGGGAGTTTTGGAACATCAATGTAAAGAAAACTGAATGAAGGAGATGGAATGGAATGAAGGAAAGGAATGGATGGAAGGAACATGCAATATTTAAGTAAAAGTAGAGCCTAATATTTCATAGAGAAGAACAAGAAATAACTAACACAAATAAAATGGAGTTTACATCATCTAAACAAGAATGAGTAAAAAGGGAACACACGTGAGCAAGTAGATAATCAGAGTTTGATCACTGTGAACTAGAACAACATATTAGTAGCATTGACAATAAGATCCAAGACAATATTTACATGCAAGATTCAAACACTAACATCTAATGAACATAAGAACATCAAATGCTATAAGAGACAATGAATGGGACACAAAGTTCATATTTCATTAACTCCAAAATGTCTTCTCAAAAGAACACAAAGATTATTTCTTTGAAATAAAGATTGCACACAAAAATATTTTCTTTTCCTCTCTCAAATTCCCCTTTACAAATGAGCCCCTGACTTCCTTTTAGAACTCAAAAGTTGGTTACAAATTAGTTAGGGTTTACATGATCATTAAATAGGGCACTTAAGTGACTTTGAATTTTTCAACCAAATTTATTAAAAGCAACTAAAAATAGAAACCACTTAAGTTATCCACAATTTTCCAAAGGTGAGTTAAATAATAACATCCTTTTTTAAATAGCACTTTTAAAACATACGACAAAAACCAGTGCCTTATCTATTGAAATGGGGTCTGCCTATCTCAAACATATGAGAAATGGACTCTCCCACTTCGTTAGATATCAAAAAAACTATCTCATTGTCCCATCGGTGAAATTAGGATCCATCACCTTTACCAATTGAAAGGATCTAAACCTTCCCAATGTTTCGAATATATTTTCTTCTTCTAGAGGTTCATTTGGTCAAAGAATAGCCTCATAAAATACTTGCAATTCCAAGATATCCTACCTAGCATATCATTTAGATTGACCATATTTGATTGAGCATTCTCAAACAAGTTCTTTAATTTGATGCAACGTTCCATTGAAGCTGAAGAGAAATTGATGGCGGGAGTATACATGTCCTTAAAAAATTGTGAAAATTTCTCTTCCACATGTTCTGATGAATACCTTTGATTTTTCTCATTTACAAGATCACAAGGGATCTCAACTATGAATTCTTGAATCAAGGTGAGTGAAGTGAAGGCTTCATTGCATACACTCTCATAATGGATCATAGAATCCTCGAGAAGTGTCTTTCTTGATTTGAGATGTAGACACCAAAGAAAACGTGTCCCTCAACATTCACATTTGAGAATTCCTTCAATGGATAAAGTTGAAGACTCCATACTTGTCATCTCCTATAGACTGGGCAATATCTCATCCAAATTTGATATGTTAGAAATAAAATTTTCCTTGAAAGAAATATATGGATCAAGATATGCATTGACATCTTCATGGAGCTTAATGATTGTTTTGATCATCTCTTTTCCTAAAACGAGAATCTCTGAAAGCCAAGTTTTAGTGACATGGCCTAATGTGTTTACTTCTTTTGATAAATTGAGATTTTATTCATCAAGAGCAGCCACTGCATCGGGTACTGGGAGATCAAATGATATTGGATTTATCATATGTTGAACATATTCCACCAATTGATTCTTTTTAGCCTTGAGATGAGAGTTCTGAGACTTATATTTCTCAAGTCTCTTTAGCAGGATAACAATTGAATCTCAGGGCATCACCATGTCACTTTCCAATGTGGACTTCCCAAGTCCAAGTCTAGAAACTTCATAATCAACAGATGTCATGGCATCACGCTCCTTGTCAACTTGTGGAATGGAAAGATCCATAAATTTGTTTCCATCATCATCCACCATTATTCGGGAGAGGACTTTAGGATTCTTGGGAATGATGACATTCGAAAGTTTGAAAAGGGCATTGAAGTTAATGTCAATTGGCTTGAAAACTCTTTTCCTTTTCTTGATTTCACAATCAACCCAAAAAGGAGTGTCATTCACTAATTCCACATACAGAATGCTGGAGCTCGAAACAACATTCTCATTGTTCCTAAACTCATTAGACTATACAAGAATCCTTTCCACAAACTAAATTTTAGGAGAAATAACCTTGATATATACCTCTTGATCATTTGGGATATTTTTGGAAATCTCTTCGTGAATTGTAGGTTCTGAAGCATTCAATGTGTGGACTACCTGCACTTGAGTGGACTCTTGTGCAAGGCCTTGCTAAGGATTTTTTTTCATGAGGTTCTGAGAACTATCAATAATGTGAGTAGAAGAATCTCTACTTGAAGTGGAAAATCCTGTTGCACGCTCTCTTCCTTCACTAGGGCTAGGACCCTTAGATTTTTCTCCTCGTGACACATTCTTCAGAGAATTAGATTTTGGCAACCACTCCTTTCTTGCTTGTTGCGTATGACTAGATGGCACAGAGGTTGATTGAGAAGAAGATTTGGTTGACTGGAGACCTCCTCGAGTTGGAAGTTTTTGTAATCTTGAGTTATGATCTTTCATTAATTGTAACTTTGCAAGTTCTCTTTCATACCAAGATATGCTTTTTTTGAGAATTGGTTGATTCTTGCTATCAAGAGAAAATTCATCTCTTTTGGTCCAATCAATTCATGGAAATGGGGTGAAAGAAATTGCATCATACAAGGGATGAATAACATCTTCATCATCATCTACCAATGAATATGGAGGGTTTTTTATGTGAAAGGCCTTGATTTGAGCAAGGATTAGGTGAGAAAAATCTCACCTTCTCACTTCATGTTCGTTGGAACATGAAGCCTAGAAATCTTCCATGGAAGGGTTGTGCTAATACTTTGCCCCAAGCATCTTCTACATATATCCATTGATATCAAATTGGAATCTCTTCAAATATGGATGAATAGAGATGAGGGAAAACTCTTTCTACATGAGTTATGCACTGAAAAGATTTGGACATTGGTATTCTCCAATTTGGATTGGGAAATGAATTCCTGAACGATACTTGTCACTGAGAAGATAGTGAACTTGGAATAATTATCATGCAAGCTCCATTAATGCCCACTTATCACTGACGTACTTACGAAGGTTCCATGGAGTACTTACAAAGCTAGTTATGTAGATGTAGGAAAAAAATGAAAATTGAATAAACCATGTTCCCCATTGGGAAATGACATCCATGGCCTCTTTATAAAATATTACCTATGTATTTTGATTTAGGTTTTGAATCACGTGGAAGGTGAATGCATCGTTAACTCTTCTAAAATGATGAGAGATATTTTTGAAACTTTGTTGTGGCTAATAATGGAAGACATTATTTGATGGACTCGTGACTCCTCTCGTTTCGAGTCCCAAAAATAGATTTCTTCTAGCCACTCCAAAAGTCAGGTATGATGTCATGTACAAACATCCAGTCATCTTCACTTTGATCAATTGTTTGTGAAGGGTATCACTAATGATGGTGGCCCAATCCACAAAATCTCTCTTGGAAAGGATGATATAGATAAATAGATACATCCATGGGTGGAAAATCCTTGCAGAGGGTAAACTGAAGACTCGAATTAGGAGAGTAATCATGTCCCCGATTTCTTCCACGAACTCAAAAATTTACAATTGTTTAGGAAGACGGTCAACCCGAGTCCTCTTGGTCACTAACCAGTTGTTATTAACCATCTTGCTCCACCTAAGGGGTTCTTCATCCCAAAATTCTTATGTTGACTTTCTAGTGATATCTACATTCTCAAGGAAGTTAGTTATGTTGAGCAACTCCTCAATGTGATCTAGTGTGATTAAGATGAAAGGCTTGCGATTATCTTTAAAATTTTCTCATCTCTCGGGATCATAATGTTCCATGCAAGTGATAACCAGCTTTGGGAATTGCACTAAGACTGGAAATGTCATTGTTTGGGGTAGACCACTATGGTAAAGCCTATTCAAGAATATGGTTTTGCCTTCAACTTTCACCCTATCGCAGAATTGTTGCACATTAATGTGACCCAGATTTATATCGGTGATATTCTCGTATGCTGACTTGATGGAACTGGGAAGAATGATTCCTTGGAATTTGTACTTGAGTGTGGACTTATTCGATTTCTCTAATGGCTTCCTCGATCTTCCTGCAGATTTATTAGATTTTTTGGCCATTATGAATTTTACATAAAAATGACTCATACACGCAAAACAATGTAAACAGGGTCGGGTCTCAGTCTCCAAAAACTCTAGTCTATGTAAAAAAATAATATAGCTTGTTTTATTATTATTATTATTATTATTATTTTTAAAAAAAAAAATTAGTCCCAGGTTACAATTGTGTTTTTAAAATATGTCAATACATCACACCGAGACTAGGCTCAAATTTTGATTATGGCAACAACATTGATATTTTTTTTATTAACATCTCCTGATTTTAATATTTCGCATGGATCAATTTAACTTATTTTTTATTATTCACTTGAGTAGTTTTTTCATTACATGCATGAACCCTAACTTTTCTTTTGCGTGGAAATTGCCTAATTTTAATGAATGTGTACTTTGGGCTTTCCTCCTTCCTTTCAGACTTCTGATCAATGCGTTGGCAGCGTACTGGTTTTTTTTAACTTCTTGTGATTGGAATTTCTTTATAACATGCGTGAAAACTCGAGCTTTTGCCTAAATATGCATGGATTTATCTTCTTTTCTTTGGCCTACGTTTTAAACTTGTTGTTTCTTCCTTCCTAGGCGTTGAAACTGTATTGTTTTTTTGGTTGCGTGGAAGAATGTTTTATGGCTTTCACTTTGTATTTTTACGCAGAGTGAAAAATGTTTTCTTTGGCCTATGTGGAGGAATGATTTTAATTGTTTTAAACTTTTCTCCTTCCTAAAAAAAGTGTGGCCTCTAGTGCTATTTCCTTTGATGAATGCATGGGAGAGATTATTTTGTCTTATTCAAACTGTTGTTTCTTGGTTGTGTGATGATATCTCTCTCCCCTATGGTTACATGGAAAATTTTTATTCCTTTCTCTCCCTACTGCATTGAAACTTGTTCCTTTGGCCTGGATTTGGAATTTTTACCTTGTTCTTATTTTCTTTTTTTTTACCTTTGTGTGGATTCCTTCCTTGGGCATGGGAACTCTTTGGACTATTTTGTGCTAATTTTATTATCTCCCTCAATGCATGGATCTCCTAAAACTGCCTCCATTTTTTTCTTATTCCCTCTAATATTTATTTTACTTTGTTATGTGGGAACTCTTTGGTGAATGCGTGGAGTGTTTTGGTTTTAATGTTGTTTTCTTCTTTACTAATTAAAATCTCCTTCCTAATAATATCCACCTATTGTTTCCTTCCTACAGGCTACGTGGAGGATCTTCCATGCTTTGGACTGTCCAACAAAAGAAAAACACAAGTCGTGGATTGCCCTTTTCTGAAAAATGTGTGGAAATTCTCCTTCACATGATCTCCAATGCGTGGAATATCTTCTCCCTTCACTAAAAAATTCAATTACTCTCATTCCCCTAAAAGAAATAAGAAACAAAACTTCTTCCAACTAATTTCACGGGGAAATGATTATGGGAATTAAAGAAGCTTCCCCGTAATTGTTTCCCCTTCCCATTGAAATAACCGACTCCTCTTCCTTCGGGTAATGGCATTCATTGCCAGGGGAAAATGGGAAAATGATAGCCATTTGCCAACGGAAATGGAAAAGCAGGCTGGAAATCCCCATTTTATTTCCCCATGTGGAAAATTGAGATATTTTTACGTGTTTGCCAATCAATTGAATTGGTAAACAGTGGAAGAAATCCCACAAGAGAATTTTCTAGGAAAGGGGAAATATGGGTATGGGAAGCCAATTGGGCATCCCCAGAAATTGGAAGCAGAAGCTTACTTTCTGCCAAAAATTAAAAAAAAAATTGTCAAATGACTTTTAAATTAATATTTATTTAATTAAAAGCCCAAAAGTTAATAAAAATTGATTTTATCAAATAAAGGATAATAAATTAATTAATTATTAATGCAGTTTATAACTTGGTGGGAGGATTTCTCACCTGAAATGGATGAAATGAAGACTAGAACGATCACAAAAATGAGACGATCACAACAAGGGAGTTAAATCATGTAAATTAACACTTTATAAAAATTTCAAAATTTCCATGTTTATTAATTTTGTGAAGTCAAAATTAGCTGATAAAGGCTAGCTCTAATTGGGGACAAGGACTTTATGGATGTAGCAATGGGCCCAGACCAAAATTTAATGAACATGATCTCAAAAAAATGATTGTACACAAAAACGGGATGACACAAGAGAGGAGACAAAAAAACGAGGAAAAGAAACAAACCAAAATCCTAATTACTTATGTACATACGGGGGACAACCCATTTTTAATTTTGTTAATGCTTAAGATATTACTTGTTTTAGGGAAAAGTAAAATGATTTCCATCAGGATATTCCAAGTAATAGGTGTTATCTCCACATAAATGCTTGATCTTGAAAGGGCCTAGCCACAGCAAATCAAACTTCTCATGCTTTCCTTTTGATTCATGTCTCTTGTCCCAGAGAAGAGCTAAGTTGTTGATTTGGAATTTCCTCTATTTAGTTTTCCTGTCGAATAATTTCTTTACCTTGGATTGGTGTTCCTCGATCCTGTTTTCCACTTGACTTATTTGTTCTTCGATCTTGCTTAGGAACATGATCCTTTTATCTAACGCATTGGTGAAGCATTCATCATCAACTACTTGAGCTAATTGTAATGCTTGTAACTCCAATGTGATGGGAATTTTAGCATTGGTTCCATACAAGAGTTGGAATGGGGACATCTCAATTTCTCTTTTGGGAGTTATATAGTTAGCCCACAATGCATCATATAACATCTTATGCCAAGTTCTTTGATTTTCTTCGACTAAGTTGTGCATGATAGTAATTATGTTTTTGTTACTGGATTTTGCCTGACCATTTCCATGTGGGTTATAATAAGATGAATGATACAAATATATCCCATACCCATAAAAAAACCTATCATCTTTGTAGAATAAAAATTGGAGGCATTTTTTGTCACGATGTTGTGTGGAATTCCGTAACAAACCAATATATTCTCTTTGATGAAGTTACAAATTACAAGAATAGATGTTTGTTACATCGGAATAGCTTCTACCCAAATCATAAAATACTTATTTGCAATGAGCATGTGAGTATGACCAGCACTAGAATTAGGATTCAGAACTCTGATGAAATCTAAACCCCATTATATAAAGGGTTCCTCAATGACAATTGGCTTCAAAGGAAAAGCTATCAATTTAGGTCTTCCAAAAAATTGCTAACAAGATTCACATTTTGTTACCCATTTTTGAGCATCAGAGAACATAGTGGGCCAATAATAATGTTCTCGCAAAATTTTATGAGTTTTCACTAGGCCAGAGAAATGACCTATGCAAGCATGATTATGAAAGGCTTCTAACAACCTAGGTTGTTATTATTTATCAACACATCTGAGGAACATGTCGTCAATTCCTTTCTTGAACAAAGTGTTGTCCCAAATGACGTACCTAGCAAATCTTAATTTGATAGCTCTCTTTTTCTTAGCTTTTAGATTCTCAAGAAATTTGCCATATGTGAGAAATTAGGCTATATCTTGATATTATCCATCTTTGGTACTAAAGAAAACTAACAGTGGTAAACTTTCTTTAACTAGTTCTTCTTCAGAGTCATCTCATGGCTCATTCTCTACGATGAGTTGGTAGAGTCCTCTTCCTCAAACTAACTTGGTAGGCTTGATATCCAAATCATATTCCTAGATCTTGGAGACCCAGTTACCTCTTTTAGATCCTAGTTCTTTTTGTGTCAAAATTGATTTAATTGCGGTGTCTAGTACTAAGACTTTGGTGTGTGAATTCAACACATAGTACCTAAAATATTTCAAGGCTCTCACAACCATGTATGCATGTCTTTCAAGGGGAGTGTAATTGAGTTCATGTTTCTTGAATCCATAACTCATGAATGCAATAGGAGATTAGATTCCCTTTTGATTATGTTGATTCAGAATGGAAGAGATCGTGTGCGGCGAAGCATAGCAATAGATTATAAAATCCTTTTCAAAATCAGGGCACACTAATGTAGGAGCTTTTGCAATAGCACCCTTGATTTTGTCAAATGCTTCTCTACCTTATTTCAACCATTTGAAATATTATTTTCCTTTCATCATATCAGTGATTTCTTTGGTTAGCTCAGAAAAATCTGTCATGAACCTTCTAAAAACTTCCACCTTCCCAAAGAATGAGTGGACTCTAGGTTTATTTGTAGGTAAGGAGAGATTCTTGATAGCTTGAATGTGCTCAGGATCAATCTTAGTTCCTCTTTAGAAATATGACCTAGGAGTTTCCCTTTTGTAACTTTGAACACAATTATTTGGATTCAGAGAGATATTATGAAGTTTGCATCTCTGCAATATTTTCTCTAAATCTCTTAGGTGATCTTTTCATTTCTTCAAGTAAAATATCAAGTCATCTAGGTATATCACGATGATCTTGTTTTTATAATTTGCAAATTCCATATCCACCCTTTGAAAATTTGTTCCAGAATTGATCAAACCAAAAGGTATTCTTATATATGTGAATGTACCCCAAAGGGTGGTGAATGCAGTCTTATGTTGGTCTTCTCTAGCCACTTCAATCTGATTATATCCAGAGAAACCATCTAGCATAGATAGCATTTTCAATCCAATTACTACCTATAGAATATGGTCCATGACTGGAAGTGGATAGTTATCATTCAAGGAAGCTTGATTAAGATTACGCAAATCCATGCAAATCTTAATTTCTCCATTTTTCTTGTGAACCGGTACAATATTAGCTATCCAAGTTGAATGTTGAATGGGAAAAACTATTCATGCATCTAACATATTTTGAACCTCATGGAATATTGTCTCTGCTATCTTAGGATTATACTGTCTTTGCTTCTTCCTCAATGGAACTGCACCAGGTTTCAAAGGTATGGCATGCTCCATTTCCCTAGGTTGGAAAGACTTCAAGTCTTCATATGAGTAAGCCAAGACATCAGAATATTTGGTAAGGACGATTACAAATTTCTTGTGCTCTTCTAGTGCGAAGAACTTACCAATGTTGACTAGGCGAGGTTTGTCCTTGGTACCAATGTTAACTTGCTCATAGTCGGAAAAATTCGTAGATCTTTCTTGCCCTTTTTCCTTGATAAACATGACATGCTTATAAAAAATTTCTTTAAGTGAAACCAACCCTTTTTTAATTTTATTTCCTTTGAGTTGAATGATGCCATCACCAGGATCTTCATTCTAAACTCCTTCTTCAATGGGTGAGGTCGTTGATTCGTGAAATGCAGAATCACTTCCTTCAAAGTAAAATTGTTCAAAATTATCCCTCTTTCCAAGAAGGCAATAATTTTTTGATCATCATTGAATACTTTCCAATTTTCTGCATTGTCAGGAACACTTGGCCTAAAAACCATTTCGATGGTGTATATGTCTTGATCAAAATCTAAATGAGGAATCATTAATGAAGCTGAAACTGCTAGAGAATCTAATTTTCCATTCTTTTCACGAGGGATATATTCTATGGAAAAAGCATCAAAGACTTCTATCATGTCCCACACTTTATTTTGGTAGTGTCTCTAACAATCATTCTTCACTTGAAACTGATTTTTAACTTGTTTCACGATTAACTCCACATCTCTGAAAAATTTCAAATTTTTGATCCCTTTCTCTTCTATAACTTAGATGCCAAGGATTAATTCCTCTTATTCTACAGTGTTGTTAGTATTTGAAAATTGAAGCTTGTAAGAAAAAGGAAATATTTTACCATTCAGAGATATGAGCACCACTCTTGCATCGAATCCTGTTGAACAATAGCTTCCATCAAACTCAAGATTCCATATCTCATTGGGATCTTGGCAAGTGACCTCAGGTACATGAACCTTTTTAATCATCATATAATTACCCATACTTGAGTTTTGAAATAGGACCTATGCACAAGGATCATCGATTTTCATCACGGTGAACTTTTCCTAAGTTTTTGGCATTAGCTTCTTCATTTCTCCATTGATAGGGATCATAGCATGAGATCAGTCCATTTTAATTTCACCACCCAGATTTCTACAAAATTTCTTGCTCAATAACATACCCTATGAAGCAAGAATATCAATAGCTAGAATGGCTACTTTGACTCGCTTTTGAGGAAATTGAGCTAAAATCATTTGAGTGTCTTTAATCTACCCAATCAGAGGAACTTTTCTTGTCTCCATTGTGTAACAGGATCCAAATGTTCTTGTACAAGTCAACCCAAGAGCATTTGTTAATTACATAGGCATCACATTATCTGAGGCTCCATAATCTATAATGTAATTACTTAATTTGCACTCGTTGATCAGAAAGGACATAAAGAAAGATTCAATCTTTTCATTTGAAGGTGTAGTGGCTGCCACAATGTTTTGAGTCTTCCTGTCTTTGGGAGTTTTTAGAATTCCTTTAGAGAAATGAACAGTAGATTCACCTTTGATAAACTAGACCAATTTCTTGAGTTGATCCTTATTGGACTTCAAGTACTCAACCTATGACATGGAAATATTTGTTTTATTGATATGGTCAATAATATCATATTTGGGAAAAATGGTTATACTTGATGTCTCAGATACTAGTTCTTTCGAACTTGATGATGGAAAACTTTTGACCTTTGTTTTGGGCTTGGTTGATATTGATGTGGAAGAAGAAACTTTCTTCGTAGCCGATTTATCAATTAATTGTCTTTACAAAGGCCCTACTTTCTTTAAGATAGTTTTGACCTTGGAAACCTCAATTGCCTTAGACTCTTTAGGAGTCTCATTTGTCTTGGATTATTTGGAATCTTCTTTAGCTTTATATTCTTTAGGAACCTCCTTGGAGCTCTTTTTATCTTCTACCATAGTGGTACTCTACTCCTTTTTCTGAGAGCATGTGAAGACCACGAAGGATTGACTATTCATATCTTCTACAATTTCTTCGTATTCGTCTTATTCTTCTGAACGATACTTGAAGAAATGATTATTACTCTCTCCTTCATGCTCTTCGACTTTAGGTTTAGATGTTCCAAAGTTTGTCTCTTCTTCGTCAACTTTGACAACCTCAACTTCATCATTGCTTTCTTCAACGACATCACACTTTGAGTTAGTTACGGGAGCCACTTCAATAGCAAGCCTCATTAGAGATCCTATAAATCTGGCTTTGTTGGGAACGTATCCTTTTCTTGGGATTTCTTTGTAAGGAACAAGTTTTCTACTTTGAGAAACTTGTTTTTTTAAAGCTAGCACATCATTAGCCAACTTAGTGAGTATAGCCTTTGAAGCATTGGGGGTTTCTTAACTCTTTCCCTTGAGGGAATCTTTCTTTAATTTTCCTACCATGATTAAGTCATCCTCAATTTCTATGGCCAAGGATTGAGAAAGTTCCAAAGTAGCCACTCTAGCCCTTCTCAGTTGATAGCACACTTGTGATTTTTGTGCGTTAATAAAGAAACATTTATGTCCATCATGGTTTAGGTGAATACCGACAGGAACTTTGTTCACCATTTTTTTGAATTTATCCATGAAATTCCTCATGGGTTTTGTTGGATCTTCCTTCACCTGAGATAGTTGGGAAAGAAGGGAATGTTCATCTTTTGTCGTCTTGAATCAATATTCAAACTTAGTTTTCATATCATTCTAATTTGTAATGCATCCATTTAGTAGATGATGAAACCAATCCACGGCAATGCCATGTAATGTTTCAACAAAGAGGCGGATAACAACATCTTCATATTCCACTGAAAAAATTACACATGCAACAAAGAAGGCAGAAATGTGGTGTTGGGCCCTGGAATATTGGCTAAGGATGAGAAGGTGCGTAGGTGCGCGGTGCCTAGTTGAAGAAGGGTGTGTGGATTAAAGGCACACAAGATGGGTTTCTAGCAGGGTTTTACAGAACACATGGCACGTGTGTAAGGCAAAATAGGTTTTGGACTTAGCCATATTTGACATCCCAGGTAGCACACGAGAAAAGCATGACCCTTATGGATAAGGTGTCAGACTGGTGACTGTAAGATCAAAAAAGAAATATTCTAGGAATATGATGGAAGGTTCCAGAACAACATCATTGAAAATAATGGAGATCTCAAATTTGTGAAGGCATGCTCCCATGGAGGACCACTTCGACACTTGGCAACCGATCTATAACTTCATAAAGGTATGGTGGTGGTTGTTAAGGTTATAAATACAAGCACCTGATAGAAGAAAAGAGGGAGAGTTGAAGAGAGGTGAAGCTCTATAGAAATATAATAGAGGGTTCTAAGGTTTAGGAATTAGGAGAACTCTGGGAATGATGGCGTGTTTAGGGGGACGAGTCTATGATTATCCTTAGGGTATAAGGGACATAGTCCATTTCTTATGCATGAATTGGATCTGCTTTGTGATATAAAGGTCTATAATGGTTTCATGGAATGTAATGTGGCACTTAAACATGTTAAAATGAATATAAGGCTCTATTGTAAACCATACACGTGTTCATGAGTATATTCCTTACACATTTCCTTTATGAATGAATGTTAGGAGAGGAAGCTAGGGTGGAGGAAGATGGCACACATCACGGTTGAGAAAGAAAGGGAGGAGAGATGACTCAAGTATAGAGAATCTCATGAAAGGGAGATGAGTAGACAACATGAGGTTACAAGTGTGATGGATCTATGGAAGTAGATATTGTGGGAAGGAGTTGAGGTTCACACAGAGGAAGTGGAACTTGAGAAGTATGTGCTACCCCATCTTGGCAAGCACAAGAGAGAAGTCCCTTCATCTTCTGATGAGAGTTCGTAGCATGGAGAAAGAAGATCTAGCAGTGCACATCTGAACCCACCTGACGACCAAACCCTAGCGCTTGGTTTTCCAGATCAAGGGAGAAGTATTGTTAACCCATTTGGTATCAGTGGAAGTAACCGATCTATGCCTAGGAGATATAATTTCTCATTTAGAACATCCATGGTTGCGCAATCCATTCTTGTATTTGGAGGAATTTTTGGACAAGGTGCAAGTACACAAGGTTTGGGTTTCGTGTCTAGGAATGGCATGGGACATATAACTGGTAATGAGACAATATCACAAACCATCGACATGTAGTTTAGTGGAATGTTAGGAACACTGGGCATGACCACTTCAAGCCCTTTTCTGACTACAGGAGGAGGATCTAGTGGGTCAAGAGAAACAGGACCTTATGGATCCAGTTGATCTAGTGGAGGAGGAAACATCAGAGGGAACCAAGGCTCTAGATCAAGAGGACAAGGACCCAAGCTATCCCCCCAGGTGTTTGTTATCCAAAATTCACCCCCCAGGGTTAATTTGATAACATGCATCAGAATTCTCAAGTCCCAGGCAGATAAATTGATTCAGGGAAAAAATCATGTTTCTAGGGTCCCTTCAGAATTTTTTCTAACTCTCCCTGACTAGGTTGAAGAGAGCAAGCTTTGAGAAAATGTGAGAAGGTTGCAGAAAATAAGCTTGGGCCAGGAAAAATCATGAAAATTGACTAAGTCCTAGTCCTTGCAACAATAGGGACGTGTGGGACAGAAAGAAGCGAATCGGCCGAAAGGCCTCTAGGAAGTCTAGAAGCGACAGGGACATCTAGGACAGAAGTACGCGGTGGGCACAAAAAGCCGATCCGGCTGAAAGAGGAAGAAAAATGATTAACTGCTGAGCGGGAAAGTTCAGGACAAGAGTGCGCGAAGGACGCGAATCGGCCGGTTCGGCTGAAAACAAGAAACTTCAGCACAAGGAAAAAGGGACAAGTGGGACAAATGGATGCAGAAAGCCGGTTCGGCCGAAATGAGAACAGGCGGCCCGCTAAAAATGGGACATTTGGGCCTTGAAGACGCGAACCACCTTGATCGGCCGAAATGGAGAACTTCAGTCCGAAACAATGTGGGACAAGTGGGACAAAGGACGCGAATCGGCTGGATCGGGTGAACCGGAAGAATTTGTCCCACAAAGCACTGGGATATCCGGGACGAATGGACGCGAACCGTTTGGTTCAGTCGAAATGGGAATTTTTAGCACAAGGACATCTGGGATGAAAAGACGTGGTGGACGTGAAAGAGCCGGTAGACCCGTGGACCAACTAGGAGATGACACGTGTCACAAGGGAAAAGTCCAAGGGTCAAAGGGGCAAGGTTTGAAGCGCTGGCCCGAGCCAATAGGAATTGGACACGTGTCTAATGGAGTAGGGAAGTGTAGAGTTTGCGGGGGGGACTTAGAAATTTTGCAAAAAGTCTTGGGCCCAAAGTTTAAAAGACAAGGTTGACCCCGCGCCCTGTCCTCCAACCAGATCATGCCACGTGTCGTACAAGTGGCGGGGAAGCAGGAAAAAAAGTGGAAAATGTTCCAAAATCATCAAAAAGGTCAAAATTCAGGGAAAAACCCATGGGTGAGCGAAGAAGAGAGAATCATGTGACCAATCAATGCATGCCACGTGTCATCTAGGTGACAGAGCGCGGGAAGAAATTTCAAAACATCTGTTTTCGCCTGTTTTGAGCCCTAAAATTTCAGACCTCGACATATACTTTTGATCCAGAACTTGGATTTGCACGTTCTTTATATCAACGGAAAGCTTATGAAATTATCTACATGATTCTAGGATCATTCTTGAATTTTTCTGCATTCTAGAGAGAGAAAAATGAGAAATGGCTCTAACGTGTGGTAATGCCAGAAGTGACGTTTCAACAACCAGTTTTAATGCACATGGGTCGCATTCTTCTTCAGCATGGCTAAAAGTGATGTCTCAACCACCGATTTTAATGAAGAATGCATTTTGGTCAATGGTTGGGCTGCTTACATGTTTTCCTATGTTTTTCTGTCTCTTGGGCTCGACCCATGCATTGTATAAAGCCAAATTTGGCTCATTTTAAGAAGAGAGATAACAAGTTGTTCATCTTTTCTACTTTGCCCTCCCTTCTTTTCTTCTCTAGGGTTGAAAATGAAGTTCGAACCTCCTCCCTTTCTCTATAATGGCATTTTTTCCTTTTACTATTGAAATGATGTTCTGTGCAAACTTCTAGAGCAACAAAACGTGTTTTGTGATGCATCTGTCCATCCTTGCTCGTTTTTGCTTGTTTCTCTTCTTGCCTCTCTTCATTACAGGTATTTGTGCATGTTTGAATGTTCATTGCAGGTTTGGAGCTGTGTTCATGGAGTTTTGGGACATTTTCTGTGTGAAATCTATCCTTGGGCCTGTAATGCATCTATCCATCCTTCCCATTGCTCACCTCTCTTTGTCCAACGGCAGTTTTGATAGATGTCCAACATTCTCCTTCTCTGGTGTATCAACGTTTTAGTGTAGGCTTTTGTTCTTTTCCTTTCTCTCTCTCTCTCTCTCTCTCTCTCTCTCTCTCTCTCTCTCTCTCTCTCTCTCATCTCTCTCTCTCTCTCTCTCTCTCTCTCTCCTTTCTCTCTCTCTCTCTCTGTCTCCTTGGCATTGTTAGATTACGATTAGATTAGCTTTCCTGCACTGGAATAGCTTATGGCAGGTAGTTTACGAGCAGGAACCAGCCTTCTCTGGAGATTCCTCTCTCAGTTTCACAAGTCCCACGCTTGGAGAGAGGTTTCCATGTTGTGCAATCACACTAGATGCCTGAGTGATCAACCTAGAAGCCTGATCTGCATCCAGGGGTGCTGTGATTTTGCACTAATAGTTTTGGCACACCCGGTGGGACCTCTAGAGGTCTTCCACTTCATCTTTTGTAGGTTAGATGTGTTCCTGTGAAGATTTCAGCCTTTGGAGGCACTTGCAAACACATCTGGTGACTCCATATGATCAACAACCCATTTTTGAAGTTGCAGACCTTCCATTCCATTCATTTCCATTCCCGTTCCATCCATTCTTCCTTCCATCTCTTCCATCATTCTTTCCCATTCCATGAGGGTTGTGCAATCATGACTTCATTTCCATCATGGAATTCACATCAACAACAGTAGTATATTTCAACTCCAACATGTTTTACAAATCCTCCAAATCAGCATTTTGAGTAGATTCAAGATCAGTATGCATACACATATGAGCAGCAGTGCCAAAGTTAGTTTGGCTATGAAGCTTTCCAAGAGCAAGGGTGTGCATACAATGAAGACCATTAGATCCTAGATGCTGGTCTGTTGGAGAAGATCCAAAAGATGGAGGAAAAGATGGTGCAGTCCAGAGCAACAGCTCAAATGAGAGCTTTTGGGATCGGTTACAGGACTCCTTGTCCATGGGGAGGCCCTTTTCCAAGACACTTCAGCCCTCAAGAGAAGCTAGAATTCATGATAAAGATGCTACCCCAACTTGCACAATGGACAGCAGAAATAGAGGCCTATACATTCGGTGTTGAACAACCTTGTCAATGGGTAAGTTCTACACCATCATCTGGTTTTTCTCTTCCCATTACTCAAGCAGCATCATCTCATTTGGACTTGAAAATTTTAAACTCTCCATCTGCTGTCCCAAATGTTGATCCCATGTCTCCACCTCTCAGTCTTCCACCACACCTCAATTCTTCTTTCCTTTTTCCTTCTAAACAGTCATCCCCTCCACAAGAGCTAAATGAAATACCTCCCACTCCAAAGAAACAAGATGTTTCACCTCCTCCACCACCACAAAAAAATGTCAAATCAGTTGAGTTACAATCCATCCCTCCTCTTGCATTCCCAAATCCATGTTGGGAGGATGATAATCAGAATGCCAGTCAAGGAAAACAACAGCAAAAAGAGAAGCCAAACAAAGATGGAGAACTTCAAAGTCTGAAGAGTTGGGCTCTTAGTATTTGGGATGACAAAGATCCCCTTGATGGTTAAACCTACAGAAGAGGCTAGGGTTGGAGAACAGGTGGTGGTTAGGACTGATTTTGTTTGCAGCAGAAGAAGAAGATCTTGCAGTCACAACTTTTCCTCTAGAGCAGCAGAATGAAAAGTTTGACTTGACAAACTTCATGCTGGAGGAAGAGTTCAATCAAGAGAAAGATTATCTTCAAACATTGGAGGAAGGAGAAGTTGCTCCAAATCCAAAAGAAGAGGAGCACATTCTAGCTGCGGGGGAGAAAAGTGCAGATCCAAGAGCTCTAAGCACAAAGCAGGCTTCAGGAAAACCTTCAGTTCTTCTTTCTACTTCACCTCTCTCAAGTTCCAGTGCTGAAGAGGAGTTTGATTTCTCAAACTCAATATTGGAGAGTGAAGGAAACCATGGTGGTCAAGTTACAAATCAAGAGGACGCCATGAAGGAAGTTGAACATGAGCAGCAGGACAACAATGAGGTAGTTTACCTGTCAGAGTTGGAAGAACTGTTTTGATGGAGAAGAACCGGTTGAGTTTTCACCATTCTCTCTTTCATCATCCACATTCCAAACACAAGAGTCTGTTGTCCTGGAGGAGAACATTCATTTGCAGACAGCCTGCATCTTATAGCAGCTCTTTGGAATCAAGATTGGAAGATTTTAATCTTTCATGTTCTTCATTGGAGGAAGAGAAGGGACAAAGGAACTTCACCATTTCTTCCACACCATCCATTCAGGAGGGTCTACAAGAGAGACTCCATTCTTGGAGTTGAAAATCACAGCAACATGGGCATACTCAACAGGATCAGACCTTGCCTAATTAAGTATTTGGCTTCATTGGAGCCAAAGGAGAAGTCACAACCAGTCATGCTTGCTTCTGAGCATGAGGGTGAGCTACAGAGTACCAAGGATCAGCTGCCATACCTCTCCAATCTAAATGTAGAGCAACTAAAAGAGGTATTGAATTTGTTTTCAGCTGATACCTTGATGATTTGGGTTGAATACCAGCTTCTTGTTGATTTTCCACTCCATCCTAACAGCCATGATCAGCTGCCAAATCAATTGCATGGCTGCCACTTTTGAAGAAAGGGAAGCTATTTCTGCACAACCAGTTGCAGGGTTTGTTTAGCTTAGCTTTGCTTCTAGTTAGAGTAGAGTAGGTAGGTTTGCTTTCAGTAGAAGAAGTGCTTGTGCACACTCTGCATGTTTCATTTTGCGAGCATGTATGATTTTCAGTTCTGTGCATAGTTTTTGTTGTTGCTGGTTCTGCTCTTGCACAGTTCATTTCAGTGGCATCTTGGTGAGAACACTCCAGGTTCAATGGGTTTCCAAGTGACTCAAAGGGGGGTTTTCAAAGTTTAGATCAGTTGCAGGTTACAACTCATGACTCCATGCCCAATGGTTGCTTCAGGCAACTGGTAATTTCATCTAGCAGGCATATGACTCCGCTGAGTCGCCAAATTGTTATCCAAAATTCACCCCCCAGGGTTAATTTGATAACATGCATCAGAATTCCCAAGTCCCGGGCAGATAAATTGATTCAGGGAAAAAATCATGTTTCTAGGGTCCCTTCAGAATTTTTTCTAACTTCCCTATCTAGGTCGAAGAGAGCAAGCTCTGAGAAAATGCGAGAAGGTTGCAGAAAATAAACTTGGGCCAGGAAAAATCGTGAAAATTGGCTAAGTCCTAGTCCTTGCAACAGTAGGGACGTGTGGGACAGAAAGACGCGGATTGGCCGAAAGGCCTCTAGGCAGTCTGGAAGCGACAGGGACATCTAGGACAGAGGTACGCGGCGGGCGCGAAAAGCCGATCCGGCCGAAAGAGGAAGAAAAACGACTAACTGCTAAGCAGGACAGTTCAGGACAAGAGTACGTGAAGGACGCGAACCGGCCGGTTCGGCCGAAATGAGAAAAAGCAGCCCGCTAAGAAAATGGGACATTTGGGCCTTGAAGACATGAACCGCCCGGATCGGCCGAAATGGAGAACTTCAGTCTGAAACAATGTGGGACAAGTGGGACAAAAGGACGCGAATCGGCCGGATCAGGCGAACTGGAAGAATTTGTCCCACAAAGCACTGGGACATCCGGGACGAAAGGACGTGAACCAGTCGGTTCAGCCGAAATGGGAATTTTTAGCACAAGGGCATCCGGGATGAAAAGACGCGGTGGACGCGAAAGAGCCGGAAGACCCGTGGACCAACCAGGAGATGACACGTGTCACAAGGGAAAAGTCCAAGGGTCAAAGGCGAAAGGTTTAAAGTGGTGGCACGAGCCAATAGGAGTTGGACATGTGTCCAATGGAGTAGGGTAGTGTAGAGTTCGGGGGGGGGGACTTAGAAATTTTGCAAAAAGTCTTGGGCCCAAAGTTTAAAAGACAAGGTTGACCCCGCGCCCTGTCCTCCAACCAGATCATGCCACGTGTCGTACAAGTGGCAGGGAAGCGGAAAAAAGTGAAAAATGTTCCAAAATCATCAAAAAGTTCAAAATTCAAAGAAAAACCTATGGGTGAGCGAGGAGAGAGAATCGCGCGACCAATCAATGCGTGCCACGTGTCATCCAAGGTGGCAGAGCGCAGGAAAGATTTCAAAACACGTTTTCACCTGTTTTGTGCCCTAAAACTTCAGACCTCCATAACTTTCGATCCAGAGCTCGGATTTGCACGTTCTTTATATCAACGGAAAGCTTATGAAATTGCCTACATGATTCTAAGATCAATATTGAATTTTGGTGTAGTCTGGAGAGAGAAAATTGAGAAACGGCTCTGACGCGTGGTAATGCCAGAAGCGACGTTTCAACAACCAGTTTTAATGCACATGGGTCGCATTCTTCTTCAGCATGGCCAGAAGTGATGTCTCAACCACCGATTTTAATGAAGAATGCGTTTTGGTCAATGGTTGGGTTGCTTACACGTTTTCCTATGTTTTCTGTCTCCTGGGCTCGACCCATGCATTGTATAAAGCCAAATTTGGCTCATTTTAAAAGAGAGATAACAAGTTGTTCATCTTTTCTACTCTGCTCTCCCTTCTTTTCTTCTCTAGGATTGAAAATGGAGTTCGAACCTCCTCCCTTGCTCTGTAATTGCATTTTTGCCTTTTACTATTGAAATGATGTTCTGTGCAAACTTCTGGAGCAACAAAACATTTTTTGTGATGCATCTGTCCATCCTTGCTCGTTTTTGCTTGTTTCTCTTCTTGCCTCTCTTCATTGCAGGTATTTGTGCATGTTTGAATGTTCATTATAGGTTTGGAGCTGTGTTCATGGAGTTTTGGGACATTTTCTGTGTGAAATCTATCCTTGGGCCTGTGATGCATCTGTCCATCCTTCCCATTGCTCACCTCTCTTTATCCCATGGCAGTTTTGATAGATGTCCAACATTCGCCTTCTCTAGTGTATCACCATTTTAGTGTAGGCTTTTGTTCTTTTCCTCTCTCTCTCTCTCTCTCTCTCTCTCTCCTCTCTCTCTCTCTCTCTCTCTCTCTGTGTCTCCTTGGCATTGTTAGATTAGGATTAGATTAGCTTTCCTGCACTGGAATAGCTTGTGGCAGGTAGTTTAGGAGCAGGAACCAGCCTTCTCTGGAGATTCCTCTCTCAGTTTCACAAGTCCCACACTTGGAGAGAGGTTTCCATGTTGTGCAATCACACTGGATGCCTGAGTGATCAACCTAGAAGCCTGATCTGCATCCAGGGGTGCTGTGATTTTGCACTAACATTGTTTTTTGAGATGTCTTTGCACTTACCACACTATAGGGGTATTGAAGATACTGCAGAGCATGTGTACAAGTATGAATTACTATGGCACGTGAAAGGGATCACTACCCTAGAGTGGAAGGTAAGTCAGTTTACAACAAGATTGCAAGGGCATGCATGTAGTTGGTATAGAAATTATGACCCCTGTCAGACAGTTGTAGAATACACTGCATTGAAGAATGCCTTCCTAGTAGAGTTCCATATCCCTGAGTTTGAGCATTAGAGCATGAGTGATCTGAAGGAAATCCATCAGGGAATGATAGAGAGTGTGTGGGAGTATGATGTGTGTTTCAAGATTCTCTTGTCAAAACTATCCTATGACATTCATCCTTCTCAACAAGCTCAATGGTTTTTCAGAGGATTGATAACCCCATTTAGGAAGGCTCTACCACACAAGACTGTCATAGACCCGTGTGAGGCATTGGAAGCTTACCTGCATACTAAAGCTGTTGGGAGCATCAATACCGGTGTTAGTCCTTTTCTGGAGGCTCAAATTACTGTAATGGCCAAGCAGTTGGAGAAGATATCTATAAAATCAGTGCATGAGGTTCATAGTGGGCTTTGGTGTATAGATTAAGAAGTGAAAGGGCATGCAAAGGATAGTTTCCCTTAGAAGTTGGTACATGTTATGGCAATAGACTGAGACCTGCCATGGGGATCATGATGCAAGTACGTGCCCTCTACTATAGCATGTAATCCACAAGCATGTTTCTTTTTATTTCAATATATGTACCTCTACGACCCATGATACGAAGGATTGTAGACTGATTGTTCAAATCCACGATGTTATTGATCTGGGTGTGCGCCAGACTAGCCTTGCAAGCAGTTCCAAGGATGATGACCATTGTTATGAAGGGTGCATAGATGGAGGAGTGCATGGAAGAGGTTTTCATGGAGGATTTTGTGGGCACAGTAACTATGGCAGAGAATGAAGTGAGTTCCCGCGAGGAACCTGTTATAACTGTGGATCTACAAAGCATTACAAATGTGAGTGTCTTGATCTGTTACAATGCTCATGGTGTAGAAAGAAACATAAGTACAAAGAATGTCTAGAAGTCTATGACCATATGATCCAGCAGCACCGGAAGGAAAAAGGTGTTGGGATGGTGAGCATTAAGAAGGCTGATTCACATTGGATGTCAAGCGTGGCACATGAGTCGGGGCTAGAACCTGTACTGGTGATGATGCAAGTAAAGGTTGCATGCACCAGGGAAATGCCAACGAAGAGGATACTAGTTTTAAGAGAGGAATTGATCCATGGAAAGTACCCAAACCCTACTCATTAAAATTATGTGTATCAAGAGACTATGGACATGATTCGAAGTTTGCAAGGGAAGATCTAATGTATCAAGGAGAAATCAAAGCATTTGGAGCAAAAGAAGAATGTAGAGGCTCCAAAGGATGACCTAGATGAGGTCAAGGAAGTATGTAGGATGTTAAGGCAAGAGAATATTATTCCCTTGCTAGGATAATGGCTGAGAGAGAAGGTACCACGCGTTGGAGTAGAGCACGAAAGGTAGGTTTTGTATGCAAACCTTCCTCCTCACAGCCTTGACTATGATAAGGAGATTACTTTGAATTTAGTTATTGATGTATGGCTTCTAAATAATATCATCATCAACATAGGAGAAGAGGTCAATTATCTTACCTTAGATGTCTAGCATCATATGGGAAGCCTCGTGTTATAGCCATCTTCGAATGTGTTGTATATGGAAAAAATACTAAGGAAATGCCCATTGAAATCTTGAAGGATGTTTTTATCACCATTCAAGGGGCCAAATTCACTAGATACTTTGAAGTCTTGGTGCTCGTCAAGACCGAAAACATTCTAGTGTTACTTGGGCACCTATGGTGTTATAAGAACAATGCCAACCTGCGGTTTAACAAAGGGTATTTCAGATTTGAAAAAAAGGAAGAAAGGTGATCATACCTTTGACATATGGGAAGTCAACGCCCTATACTAAGCCATTAGAGGAAGAAGTCCTTGACAGAATCTATGTGCATTCCATTAGAGATCCTGAGATAATTCACCCCACGGAAGGAGTTATCCAGTTTAAAGATGCTCAATCCTTGAGTGATACCACTAGTGTGGCATGCAACAATTGGGCACATGGGACCTATAAGTTGATTAGGAGACAGTTGAGAGGATCTTTAACAAGGGTGACAAAGGTGCACTCATTCAAGCACCTAGGAGGAAATAAGTTGCCAAGAGACTCTAGAGGAGCATACCCCAAACTTTTCTTGCGAGAAATGGAAGCTTAATGGAAGGACGAGGAAAAGAGGAGGGGAATGCTCAATTATAACCTACTCGTAACTGTAGTGCACTAGTGGGATACACATTGAGAGAACCTCCTAGAGTGGTGCAAGGTAAGAATCACATTTTCTATAAGGTTCTCTAGGAGCAACATGCCCACGGTCATACAAGACTACCATGGTAAAGAGACCACCTCATTTCATATCCAAGCATGTGAGAAGGCCTAGATGGGAAGCACAGAAGAGTTACCACCTTATTTATGTGTGCATATGTTGTATTCCACCTTACAAGGTTATGCACATGCTTAGTATGTTCATTTGAATATGCATCATCAAACAAGTAATTAGCAGGAGTTGGCAGCTGATCTCATTCAAGATTTTGAGTATATGAGTACAAAGCCATTAGTGGATAAGGTGTTGTAAGTAATCAAGTGCCTTACTATGGGAGATAGTGCTATGGTAGAAGATAGGCTACTAGAATTATTGGGTGAGCCTTATTTGGAGATGTGCCTCAATGAAGAAGAATTAGAGGAAGTATAGCTTGAGCACGCGTGCATGGAAAAAGAAAAAGGAAAAATGGTCTATGTAGTAGACGGTGAAGAGATGGAGACTTTAGATGTTAACCATTCAGAAGGTACATGTGAATTCATAGATAAGTGCTGATGAGTGAGCATGACGCCTTACCATGAGCCCTTTAAAAACAAATAAGGTTAACATTGGAATAGAGACAGAACCTAAGGAATCCATCATTGGGGACTATTGGTTGGAAAAATAAGTTTCAAAGGTCATTGATCTGTTTGCACGAGTTCCAAGATTTTTTCCCTCGTGGGGTACCATGAACTCAAAGGTGTTCACCATTCCTTAGGGGAGATGAAGATCAAGTTTAAGGAAGGTACACGCCTGAATCTGAGAAGAGGCCTTATCAGATGAATCCAAATTTACACGTATAGGTCAAGGAAGAAATAGACAAGATGATAGCATCTAGTATCATTAAGGAAGTGGAAGAATCAGAATGGATAATCCCAATGGTTATCAGCATCAAGAAGGATGGTAGGATAATAATCTATGTTGACTATAGAGATAAGAATGCAGTATGTGTCATCGATCTTTTTCCAACCCCCTTTACGTAAGAAATTTTAGAGGGAGTAGTCGGGCATGAAGTCTACTCTTTCATGGATGGGTTCTCAGGGTATCACCAAGTCAGGATCCTAAAGGAAGACCAGAGAAAGAAAAATTTTACCACTGAATGAGGAAGTTTTTCCTACACGGTTATGCCTTTTGGATTGAAGAATGCATTTTTTGTGTTCTCACGCATCCTGGTACAAGCATTTCAGAACTTCATCTATAAATTTCAAGTTTACCTGGATGACTGGACTATGTATGGATTAGTGAAAGACCATTGTTACAACTTAAGCCTGATGTTTGAGAGATGTTAGCAATTGAGTATATCCCTCAACGTTAAGAAATGTGTCTTTACTACTCCATTTGGAATCTTGTTATGACACATTATATGCAAAGAAGGCTTACTAGTGGATCCTGACCAAAGTAGCAGTTATTGTGGGATTAGGGGAGCCTACTAGTCAAAAGCAGTAGCAGCAGATTCCTTGGGCATATTGAGGGTACTACAGAAACTTCATCAAGGGGTATGCCAAGATCACTGCACCCTTAGAGGAATTACTAAAACACAAGAGTGCCTTTCATTGGGGACAAGTGCAGCAGAAGGAATTTGAAACTTTAAAGGATAGGCTTGTCATGGCACCCATATTACATTTTCCTTCTTGGGATAAGCCTTTCCATGTGCATGTTGATGCCTCAGGGATAGCTATGGGAGCAATACTAGCACAACCTCAGTGAGTGGAAATTTTTGATCATCCCTTGTGCTTTACAAGTAGAAAGTTTAACACCAAAATAACATAATTACACAACTACTGAGCACGAAGCATTGTCTATGATCTACGCGTGCTGCATAAGTTTAGGTAGTATCTGTTGGTAACACCATTTATATTCTACACAGACCACATGGCATTAAAATACTTAGTCAACAAGCCCATGCTGCAAGGGTGCATATGCCGTTGGGTCCTATTATTTCAAGAGTTTGAGTTCACAATGGTTGTGAAACTAGGAAAAATCAATTCAGGACCTGACCACTTATCAAGGATTAACTCAAGGGAGGACATGTCAGCCAAAGCATTGAGGATACCATGTCGGATGTGCAACTATTTAGGTTACGGCGTGCGCCCTCAGAATTGGAAGATATCGCAGTGTTCTTAAAAATAGGTGTGGCATCGAAAGCGATGAAGGCTTTGGAGAGAAAGTAGTTAGCAATACATGTCACACCCTACATGTTGATTAGTGGAGACCTTTATAAGTTGGGTCTTGATGAGGTTTTACGTCGATGTGTATTGGAGCATGAGTGCGTGGAAATTATGGAGGAAGCACATCGTGGGATTACATGAGGACACTATGCAGGAAATGCTACCACACAAAATATTTTACTAGAAGGGCTTTGGTGGGAAACCATATACCAGGATTGTATTGAGTTTTTCAAGACATGTGACCATTTTTAGCACCTTGGAAAACATGGAAAGAGAGATAAAATTCCCTTGCGACCAATATCTAGTGTTGAACCATTTGAAAAATGGGCAATCGACTTTGTAGGGACAATTTCACCAGCCGCACGAAGGACTGATTTGCAGTATATCATCACTTGCATTGATTACTTAATAGGATGGGAAGAGGCAACACCTACAAAGGATTGCACCGCAACAACAACTACTAGATTTTTATGGGAGAACATAATCAGCAGGTATGGTTGTCCTTTAAGTTTAACAAGTGATAGAGGTACAACACTTTCTCAATGAAATGGTCAGGATTTTGTAAGTAGAATTTATTGTGGCCCATTACAATACTACCCCTTATCACCCTCAAACAAATGGAACTACCGAGGAATTTAACAAGATACTAAGTCACACGTTGACTAAGATCTGTGACATTGGAAGATAGGATCAGGATGACAAAGTATCAGTTGTTCTATGGGCATATAGGAAAACCTATAAGAGGTTGAACAAGGCCACACCATTTTAATTGGTGTTTGGCATGGAGGTTGTTTTACTAGTTGAATTCATGTTACCATTGTTACGTATAATGTGCACAGGAAGGTTATCTGATGAGCAAGCATTAGAAGAAAGGATTGATAAGTTGATCACTTGCTAGATGGAGTTAGAAGAAAAAAGGCATGACATGATCATCATATCAAGAATAATAAGTTTAAGGTTGGGAAGATGGTTTTGTTATACGATTCCAAGTATCTACGCCATCCTGGGAAGTTGAAATTCCATTGGTTGGGACCCTACATCATCTCATACTTTCTTGATTCAAGCGCTAGCCAGTTACAAGTGTTGGATGGGACGAGATTACCAGGTCATTTCAATGGGAGTAGGCTGAAGCCCTACTATAAATAAGTCTTCTTGGTGTTTGTAATAAGGCAGTGTTTCCAATTAGTCTAGAATTTCCCTTTATGATTTTTCTTTTCTTGTGTTTCCCTTTCTCATTTCTTGTTCCTTTCTTTTTGTTTTTGTTTTTCGCCTTTGTGCACTGGTAACCACATTATTTTTTTCCAAGGTTGTGTATGCGCAGAGGACCATGCATCTATTTTAGTGTGGGGTGGAGTAAGGAGTAAAGAAAATATAAGGCCTGTAATACAAGTTGAGTGGCCTAGTAGAAGGAAGCGTGTAAGGTTGATAAAGCTTATGAGGAAATGGTGGATGATAAAGTATGGTGTCAAAAAGGCTATAACAAAGACTCACGTACAAAGGATGAAGAGTGACAGGAACAACATGAGGTAGGTGAGGGAAAAAATAGGAAAAAGGACAGAAGAAGTGCCTTTGGCGCTATTGACGCACAGCGTAAGAGTCTTCAGTTCCGTTTGGATTTGTGTGCATGTCAAAAGGTTGTCAAGGATTTTTCACATAGGATTAGGCACGAGGGTAAAAGTGTTTATAGTGAGGTCGGTTTTTAAGGAAAAAACATGCATTTAGTGTCAAGTACGGTTGTAGGTGGTATAGCATTTAATGTTGGAAAGAAGGAAAAGCTATAAATATGAATTCGGGCACATCATTATTTTACCTTGTGTTTATGAAGTGAAAGAAGCTCTTATGAACTAGGGCATCTAGAGAGAAATTTGTGTGAAGGAAGAAGAATCTAAAGAAATTTGAGTGTATAACTAGAGTAGATCTATGAACCAGAAGGAAGGAGTACATGGGTGTAAGGAAAGGTTGTGTGAAGAGCATCATCTTGTGCAAGGTTATCCTAATTAGGATTTGGTAGCTAGGGCACAGAGAAAGGAGGATTCATTCCAGGAGTTGAAGCTTTGGAGATGAATTTGGGATTGAGTAGCAGTAGTAGCAGAAGTAGAAGTTAGGAAGGAGTTTTTAAGTTGATCCTGATCAGAAAATATGGCACCCAAGAAACCAACCATTTCACCAAATAAAACAAAGGGAAAGGGAAAGGGAAAGCAAACTACTGCCATTGTGAGCACCATTAAATAATGGTACATAGAAATGCACTACCCCTATGGGGTATTATTAGGAAAATAATGGGAGTCACACTTGTGAAAGATGGTCGTGAGTGATTATAACCATCACACGAGCAAAATTGAGAAGGAAATGGCATTAGAGTTAGTCCCGTCTAGCTAACAAGAGGATGCCAGATAGAATGCCCATTTACAGCGATGAGGTGAAGGTTAAATTGGAGAAGGATGGATTATTACAATTGTATGAGTTGCCTTACTTTGGAAAGCCTAAGCACCTTTATCAATGGTTGATGTCACACATGCCTGAGGATCAATTTTATTTTGTAGGGAACAAGATGTGCATAACACCACAACTGATATCCAAGTTCAAGGGCCTCAATTGTGAAGGATATAACATAGATGATGATCTGAGTGACAATGAGGCTATTAAGGAGAATGTAGCTACATGTATGACTACAAAAAGGGGTCGCAATACTTTGACATCGCTGAGATTCTAGACCCCGTATTATGAGGATGGTCACATGCTTGGTGACCAATCTCAATGATCAGGAATGATGGAAACAAGTGAACAAGGCATGGCTAAATGTATGCTAGAAGATATCATAGGGAACAATCTATAACTTGTCCACTTTCATCCTGGATGAGATCATAAGCAGTGTGTAAGAGGGAGAAAAGATATTATTTCAGTAACGTCCTCCTCACCATTGTCTTTTTAGAGATTGGAGTGCTCGATGGGCTAGAAAATTTTAATTAGGAGTATCCAGAAGAGGATCCCTCACCTGTAAAAAGGTTTGTAAAGTACACTTTTGAAACCATGACAGATGCTCATAAGGTGCATTTGGAAAAGTGGTACAAGAAAATGTGTGACACATTCAGATCAAGAATGGAGGATCCCAGAGTAGTCCAAACATAGCCAATTGTAAATGGAGAGGTAGAGTTTGCAGTGTATCAACATTTTTGTATTGGTAGATTTACATTGAGAAAATGGGACTATAAGTCCATGCATGCAAGCTACCCTTCTCCTTCACCATGTAATACTTCCAAGCCATTTTAAAATTCAATCACGTGGTTCAAGGAGGCCATTAGAGACTAAGGTTTGACCTTAGTGAGGGAGATCTAGACCACCACGAGCTACGTCGGAATCTCATCTACCCAAAGAAGCATGCATATGTGGATAAATATAACTCCCACGAAGTACAAATGATGAAGCCTTTAATGTTGCCGATTGCAGGGAGGACCGTTTTAACAAGGGTGTATTCTGTGCATAAGGCCAAGACCTTTTAAAAGGGCATTACTTACTTGGAGATTTTTGATGTCTCCATCCCTAAAGACCTACAGGAAGGAAGAAGGTCACGCCAAGGAAGAGAGAAATCTAGAAGAGGTGCAGGATTTCAAAGAAGGCACCAAGTGTTCAAACTGCATAATCTGGTGGGTGCACCGGAAGCAAGTCATCTAAGCCTAGTACTTACTGCACGGAGAAATAAGTCTCCTATCAAGTGAAAACCACTAGAAGAAGAGGTTTGACTAGAGAATGGTTTGAAGAGAACCTCACCCATGAGGAATCACCAATGAAGACATCACCTGTCAAAGAGAAAGAAAAAGAAGAATATTTAAGTACTAGAATCCCCAGTAAGAAAGAAGTAGAAGGTGACAGATGAGGCAAACTTAGAAGAGACAGAGAGTCTAGATGCCTACATCAGATCGACAAGGATGATGATGAGATCCTGAAGGAGGTGAAGACCATCCTATCTATAAGGTACATGATTCTGAGGAAGAAGGAGATGAGGAGTATAACAAAGAGGATGAGGAGGAGAATGATGAAGAAGAGACTGAGGCTCAAGTCAAGGGGGTGAGTGGAGAAGTAAATACAAAGGATCAAAGGACCCCAAGCCTCATGAAGGAACAAGTAGAAGAGGCCGCAGAGAGAGAAGTGGTGAGAATTATTAAGGACTTGGTAGAACAAGAGGTAGAATGTACAGTGTATGGATGAGGTGCTGAAGGAAGTTGAGGAGGAAAGCATAGGAAAATAATATGGTAGCATGGGGGGAGATCCCAGTTTGGCTGTAATATTTCCAAGGGCCACACGCATAGGGAGGAAGAACACAGAAGCAGCACAAGGTCAAGGAATGGGCTACATCGATGATCTGAACAAGGTGTTGTGCGCATGTTTTCAGAGCACCGTACCAATGGAACAACTCTTGGCCATGGCTTCATTTGATGAGGAAGGTGCATACCCTCATACGAGGAAAATGCTATCATGGGCATTTGAGTCCCACATTGATGAGCCTGAATTTGAAATAAGCCAAGGAGCATTGATGAAGGTGCCAGAAACAAAAGGAATAAACCCCTTGGTGAATGCTCAACAATTATCATATGAGAAAATCTGTAACACACTCAACAAAGTTTTAGTTGAGGTTGAAGCCAAAATCTTTGGAAGAAATGATAGGGTGAAGTTCCTAGAGGCAGAGCTAGAGAAAAAGGAGGAGGATCTCCTTAAGAAAATAAAGGACCTAAAGTAGGAGGGGTTAATCAACGCTCAGTTAAGCTATGAGTTAAAAGATGAGAAGGCAAGGGTGCGTGAGGTATACAAGAAGATAGAGATGATCATGGATGTCATTGTCTTGAAGCATCTAGATTTAACACCACCCACATAAAAATATGGATCAACCTTACAATTCCTAGAGGACTTGACCCACATACTCACTATGGAGAGGTGGCCACTTGCCTTAGAATCCATAGAAGAGGCATTGGCATGCCAAGAAAAAGAGGATAAGATGAAGGTTGTAGAAATTGTTTCTCAGTACAACAAGATCCTCACCGATGTAAAATTCATCGTACAAGTTGCTGAGGTTGCCTATGATAATTGCATAGATAGGGATAGAGTGGCAAGTATCTTGGCCACCACCCATGAGACGGAACTCAAGGAGTTCCAATAAAATAATAAGGGGAACAGGGCTGAGCGAGACAAAATCCTAGCCAAAGTGGAAAAGAAATCAAAGGCCATTGAGACCTTGTGGGGCTCAATCAAGAACCATCTGAAAGAATTGTACCCCCAAATCACTCGGAGGATGGATGTGCTCAAGGATTTGGGAAAAAAAATGGAGGGGATCATGGAGAAAATGAACGCCAAGGGAGAAGGGATAAGCTTTGAGGAGGTAAGTTCCCTAGTATGTGACCTCTGTCAACAAGCACAAAATGAGGTTGATGCCTAGGATAAGTTAGAGGAAAAATTAGGGAAGGATTTCCCTCTCCTCCTCCAGTGATAAGAAAGTTCCCCATTCTTTCATTCTTTCCCCCATTTCTTCACTCCTTTATTCTTCCATTCTGACAATTTGTAAGGATCCCATTCTTTATTCATTGAAGAAAGTGTTTCTAAGGATGGAGAACATGTGTAGTGTGGGGTGATGTTGGACCCTGAAATATTGGCTAAGTGCATGAGAAGGTGCTGTAGGAACATGAGGAACCTAGTTGAAGAAGGGTGCGCAGGTTAAAGGTGCGCAAGATAGGATTCTAGAAGGGTTTTGTAGAACACACGGTGCATGCACACAAGGTAGGACAAGTTTTGGACTTAGCCGTATTCAACATCCTAGGCAGCACACGAGAAAAGCATGACCCTTATGGATAAGGTGCAAGCTTGACGACTGTAGGATCAAAAAGGGAATATTCTAGGCATGCTATAGAATGATCTATGAAGACACATCATTCTAAAGAGTGGATAGCTTAGATATGAGAAGGAATTCTCCCCTAGACAACCAATTTGACACTTGGCAACCGATCTATAACTTCAAAAAGGCATGGCTGGTGGTTGCTAAGGTTATAAATACAAATGCACTCAATAGAAGAAAAGAGAAAGAGGTGAAGAGACGAAAAGATGTGACAAAAATATAATGGAGGGTTCTATAGGGGTTAGGGATTAGGAGAAATCTTGGAGTGATGGGCATGTTTAGGGGGATGGTTCTATGATTATCCTTTGGGTATAAGGGACATAGTCCAATTTCTAATGCATGAGTTGGCTCTGCATTTTGATATGAAGGTATGTAATAGTTTCGTGGAATGTAATGTGGTACTTAAACATATTGATATGAATATAATTCTCTATTGTAAACCATATACGCATGTTCACGAGTATATTCCATATGCATTTCCTTTATGAATGGACTAGTTACATATATGCTACTTGTTATTTCTCTTTTCTTGGATGTAATGAGATGACAACTCGTTCTAGGTTCTTATAATGTTGCATAGTTCTTTTCTACTCTTTTGCATTTGATTATCTATCATAATATGGTGCATTCTCACAAGACTCACATAAAGGAGAGACTCGGCGCCGGCACATGCCTCAAGTGAGCACCCAACACCCGTTGGATGATAGGCTAATGCGCATGGGATTCTACTGTTAATCAAGGGCATAAAAATGACTACATGTCGTCATCTGGTGATGTCTTCCCATCTCCATCAAACTTGGGAAGAATCTTCCTCGATCCTCATGGGAGGTCATGTCAAGTTGGTAAGGCCAATGGGCCAATGGAATTTCCCCATAGTATGTTAACTACCATCTTGGGAAATGTGGTATGCGAAGGTTAAAAAACGTGAGCAAGAACAAGTGCTTGACTTGTAGTGATTCATTCCTTACTTTCTTTTTTAGGACTTGATGCAAGGCTTATAGATCTATGGGGTGTGCTCCTCCTTTGAGGAGATAACCTGAAACTAAACTTTCCTTAAAAGTCAAAAATGGGATATGATTGATGTTTAGATTTTTCTCCTCATGTAAACCTCTTTCCTACAAGTTTGAAATCTTTACTATGAAAGGATCACTAGCATGTTCTGATCAACTCTTGCATTTTCTCTTTGCTCTCTTTCTTGATCTATTTGTGCCTGAATAACACTTGCAACTCTCATAGATTGATCTTCTTTGTTATCTAGTACTGATGTGGTGAGATGAAAATGATAGTTTCTCACGTGCTTTTCCCAAATAGTTTGCTCAAATATGACGATATGTCTTCTTGAGTATCTACAAAAACAAGATTTGGTTGCAAGATAGGTGAGTTACCTATAATAGTCATACATATTATTTCCTTGTTGAAAGAGGGCCACGTCAGTGAACAATGATCAACACATGTCCAAGAGGTCTTCTAGACACAGGTGTGGGTGCTCTTCTTCTAAGGTCTTCAATGTAGATTTCTCGGTCAATGGCTCTATCAACAGCCACAAATTACTACAAGATTTCATGGTTTTCCCAAGCTACTATTCGAAGGTTGGAAACAATTTCCCCTTGAAAATATTCAGTGGGCACAAGGTTTGGTTGAAGAACTGGAGCTTGTGTAGAGGGGATAGTCATAAAGACTTAACCAAGCACTAGTTAATGATTACGTGAATCCCCAGTAGAGTCGCCAAAAACTATTAGCATATGGATTTGCACATGCATGCAAATGACATGCAACAGTATGGGAATGAAGTCCCTCCTCAATGAAGGTGAGGCTACCTTTATTGAAAACCAAAACTTTATTTACATCTGTACATTAAAAATTGTATGTGGGGGTGTTTTGGAACATCAATGGAAATAAAAGTGAATGAGGGAGATGGAATGGAATGAAGGAAAGGAATGGAAAGGAATGAATGGAAGGAACATGCAAGAGTTAGGTAAAATCAGAGCCTAATATTACATGGAGAAGAACAATAAATAACTAACAAAAATAAAATGGAGTTTGCATTATCTAAACAAGAATGAGTAAAAGGGAACACACGTGAGCAAGTAGATAATCAAAGCTTGATCATTGTGAACTAGAACAACATATTAGTAGTGTTGACAATAAGATCCAAGATAATATTTGCATGCAAGATTCAAACACTAACATCTAATGAACATAAGAACATCAAATGCTATAAGAGACAATGAATGGGACACAAAGTTCATATTTCATTAACTCCAAAATGTTTTCTCAAAAGAACACAAAGTTTCTTTCTTTGAAATAAAACTTGCATAACAAAAGTATTTTCTTCTCCTCTCTCAAATTCACCTTACAAATGAGCCCCTGACTTTCTTTTATAACCCAAAATTTGGTTACAAAGTAGTTAGGGTTTACATATTTTTCAACCAACATTAAGTAGTTAGGGCACATTAAATGACTTTGACTTATTTTTCAACCAACTTTATTAAAAGCAACTAAAAATAGAAACCACTTAAGTTATCCACAGTTTTCCAAAAGTAAGCTCAATAATAACATCCTTTTTTAAAATAGCACTTTTAAAACATATGAAAAATATCAGTGCATTATCCATTGAAATGGGGTCCGCCTATCTCAAATGTATGAGAAATGGACTCTCCCACTTCGTTAGATACCAAGAAAATTGTCTCCTTATCCCATTGGTGAAATTAGGATCCACTGCCTTCGCCAATTGAAAGGATCTTAACCTTCCCAATGTTTCAAACATCTTTTCTTCTTCTAGAGGTTCATTTGGTCGAAGAATAGCCTCACAAAATACCTGCAATTCCAAGATCGTATCTGACATATCATTCAAATTGACCATCTTTGATTGAGCATTCTTAAACAAGTTATTTAATTTGATGCAATGTTCCATTGAAGATGAAGATAAATTTATGGCGGGAGTATACATGTCCTTAAAATTGTGAAAATTGCTCTTCCACATGTTTTGATGAATACCTTTGATTTTTCTCATTTACAAGATCGCAAGGGATCTCAGCTATGAATTCTTGAATCAAGGTGAGTGAAGTGAAGGCTTCATTGCATACGCTCTCATAATGGATCATAAAATCCTCAAGAAGTGTCTTTCTTGATTTGAGATGCAGACACCAAAGAAAACATGTCCCTCGACATTCAAATTCGAGAATTCCTTCAATGGCTAAAGTTGAAGACTCCATACTTGTCATCTCTTGTAGACTAGGCAATATCTCATCCAAATTTGATATGTTAGAAACAAAAATTTCCTTGAAAGAAAGAATTGGATCAAGATATGCACTGATATCTTCATGGAGCTTAACAGTTGTTTTGATCGTCTCTTAGCCTAAAACGAGAATCTCTGAAAGCCAATTTTTAGTGACATGGACTAATGTGTTTACTTCTTTTGATAAATTGAGAGTTTCTTCATAAGTGGCAGCCACTGCATCGGGTACTGGGAAATTGGATGATATGGGATTTATCAGATGTTGAACATATTCTTCCAATTGATTCTTTTTAACCTTAGGATGAGAAGTTCTGAGACTTATATTTCTCAAGTCTCTTTAGCACGATATCAATTGAATCTCGGGCCATCGCCATGTCACTTTCCAATGTGGACTTCCCAAGTCCAAGTCTAGAAACTTCATAATCAGCAGATGTCATGACATCACACTCCTTGTCAACTTGTGGGATGGAAAGATCCGCAAATTTGTTTCCGTCATCATCCACCATTATTCGGGAGAGCACTTTAGGCTTCTTGGGAATGATGTCATTTGAAAGTTTGAAAAGGGCATCAAAGTCAATGTCAATTGGCTTGACAACTCTCTTCCTTTTCTTGATTTAAACATCAACCCAAAAAGGAGTATCATTCACCAATTCCGCATACAGAAGCCTGGAGCTTGAAACAACATTCTCATTGTTCCCAACCTCATTAGATTCTACAAGAATCCTATCCATGACCTTGATTTCAAGAGAAATAACCTCGATATATACCTCTTGATCATTTGGGAGATTTCAGGAAATCTCTTCGTGAATTGTAGGTTCTGAAGCGTTCGATATTTGGACTACCTGTACCTGTGTGGACTCTTGTGCAAGGCATGGTTGAGGATTGTTTTTCATGAGCTTCTAAGAACTATCAGGAATGTGAGTAGAAGAATCTCTACTTGAAGTGGAAAATTCCAATACACACTCTCTTCCTTCACTGGGGCTAGGACCCTTAGATTTTTCACCTTGTGACACATTCTTCGGTGAAGTGGATTTTGGCAACCACTCCTTTCTTGCTTGTTGCGTATGACTAGATGACACAAAGGTTGATTGAGAAGAAGCTTTGGTTGACTGGAGACCTCCTTGATTTGGCAGTTTTTGTAATCCTGAGGTATGATCTTGAATTGATTATAATTTGACAAGTTCTCTTTCATACCAGGATATGCTTCTTTCGAGAATTGGTTGATTTTTGCTATCAAGAGAAAATTCATCTCTTTTGGTCCAATCAATTTGTGGCAATGGGGTAAAAGAAACTGCATCATATGAGGGATCAATAACATCTTCATCATCATCTACCAATGAATCTGGAGGGATTTTGATGCGAAAGGCCTTGATCTAAGCAAGGGTTAGGTGAGAAACTCTTGCCTTCTCACTTCATGTTCATTGGAACAGGAAACCAAGAAATCTTCCATGGTATGGTTGTGTTGATACTTTTCCCCAAGCATCTTCTACATATATTTGTTGATATAAAACTAGAATCTCTTCACATATGGATGAATAGTGATGAGGGAAAACTCTTTCTCCATGAGTTGTGCATTGAAAAGATTTGGACATTGGTATTCCCCAATTTGGATTGGGAAATGAATTCCTTAATGATGTTTGTCACTGAGAAGACAGTGAACTTGGAATAATTGTTCACGCAAGATCCATTAATGCCCACTTGTCACTGATGTACTTAGGAAGCTTCCATGGAGTACCCGCAAAGCCGCTTACGACGAATGTAGGAAAAGGATGAAAATTGAATAAACCATGTTCCCCATTGGGAAATGACATCCATGGCCTCTTTAGAAAATCTTTCCTCTGTATTCTGATTCAGGTTTCGAATCACGCGGAAGGTGAATGCATCGTTAACTCTTCTGAAATGATGAGAGCTATTTTTGAAACTTAGTTGCGGATAATAATGGAAGACATTATTTGATGGACTCATGACTCCTCTCATTTCAAGTCCTGAAAATAGCTTTCTTCTAGCCACTGCATAAGTCAGGTATGATGTCATGTAGAAACATCCACTCATCTTCACTTCAATCAATTTTTTGTGAAGGGTATCACTGATGATGGTGGCCCAATCCATGAACTCTCTTTTGGCAAGGATGATACATATAAATTGATACATCTATGGGTGGAAAATCCTGGTAGAGGATAAACCGAAGATTCGACTCAGGAGAGTAATCATGTCTCCGATTTTTTCCACGAACTCAATGCAGTACAACTCTTTAGGAAGACTAGTCAACTTAAGGCTATTTTGGTCACTAACCAGTTGTTATTAACAATCTTGCTCCACCTGAGGGGTTCTTCATCCCAAAATTCTTGTGCTTGACTTTCGAGTGATATCTCACATTCTTAGGGAATTCAGGTATGCTGAGCAACTCCTCAATGTGCTCATGGTGTGATTAAGAGGAAAGGCTCACGATTATCTTTATAAATTCCTCATCTCTCGAGATCATAATGCTCAGCACAAACGATAACCAGCTTCGGGCATTGCACTGAGACCAGAAATGTCGCTGCTTGGGGTAGACTACTATGATAAAGCCTATCTGAGAATATGGTTTTGCCTTCAGCTTTCACCTGATTGCAGAAATTGTTGCACATTGATGTGACCCAAATTTGTATCGATGATATTGTCGTATGCTGACTTGATGGAACTGGGAGGAATGATTCCTTGGAATTCAGTACTTGAGCAGACTTATTCGATTTCTCCACTAGCTTCCTCGATCTTCTTGTAGATTTATTAGATTTTTCGAGCCATTATGAATTTTACAGAAAAATGACTCAGGACACGCAAAACAATGCAAACGGGGTCAAGTCACAGTCTCTGAAAACTCCCATCTATGCATAAAAAAAATATAGACTCATTTTAATATTATTATTATTATTTTAAAAATAATAATAGTAATAATCGGTCCGAGTTACAAATTGTTTTTTTTTTTTAAATATGTCAATACATCACACCGAGACTAGGCTCGAATTTCAGAATCTGGCGACAACGATGATATATTTTTTAAATTAAAATATCCTGATTTTGATATTTCAATGGATTAATTTAATTCATTTCCTGATTACCTTACTTATGCCTGCACAGAGCAATTGTTTTCCTCCTTGCTTGCGGACTTTTGATCAATGCATGGGTTACACTCTATTTCTTTTCTCGGAAAATCCCGTTTGATGAATGTATACTTTGCATTTTGGAATGCGTGGTCTCCGCATAACTACTTTCGAATCAATGGATTTGCTTATGGACAATTTTGATTTTAACTTGAATGCATGTATTTTAAATTTGTGGCTTTATTCCTGGCGTAGGCATTGAAATCGAGCTCCTTTATAACCTGAAAAATGCGTGGATTTATCTTCTTTACTTTGGCCTGCGTTTTAAACTTGTTGTTTCTTCCTTCCTAGGCATTGAAATTGAATTGGACTTCTTTTGGCTGCGTGGAAGAATGTTTTATTGCTTTCACTTTCCTCCTTTACCCAATGCTATGAAAAATGTTTTCCTTGCTTGCGTGGAGGAATGATATTAATTGTTTTAGACTTTTCTCCTTCCTGAAAAATGTGTGGCCTCTAGTTTTATTTATTTTGATGAATGTTTGGGAGAAATTCTTTTGTCTTATTCAAACTGTTGTTTCTTGGTTGTGTGATGATCTCTCTCTCCCCTGTGGCTACATGGAAACTTGTTATTCCTTCCTCTCCCTGCTGTGTTGAAACTTGTTGTTCTTTTGGCCTGGATTTGGACTTTTTTCCTTATGCTTATTTTCTTTGGACCATCTCCCTCAATGCGTGGAGCTTGATAATTTCTTCCTTGGAATGTGTTAGAAACTCTTTGAAAAAAATACGTGGAGAATTCTTTCTATTTTTGCAGATCTTAATCTGCCTTCAATGCAATGGCCTCTCTCTCAAACTTCTGCGTTGAAAACTTTTCGTTGTGGAGGAGCTTATTTCTTCCTAATGAAAATGCATTAAAACATGGAATTTTTCTTTGCCTTAGCGTGGGAAATTGTTTACTCATCTTGCCTGCGTGAGAATTCGTGGAGTGGACTCCTTGTTTGGTGCAATGTGTTGTTTTCAACTTTGCAACTGTATTACCAATGCGTGGTCTCCTTCCTTCAATGTGTGGACCTATTGTCTTTCATCTTTCCTACTTTGGCATCGTTGACATGGATGCTTTTATTCCAATGCTTTGGATCTTCCAAAAAAAAACGTTTTGTTTTGCTAAAGCGTGGGTTTTTCATTCCTTGTGACTTCCTTTTCTAAAAAATGTGTGGAAATCCTCCTTCACATGATCTCCAATGGGGTGGAAGTTCTTTGTTCTCTGATAGCTAATGAAAATCCTTTTTCAATCTGCGTTTACAAAAAACTAGAAATTTGAAAGCTTCAAAGCGTCCTTCACATGACTAATTTCCAACGGGTTTGAAATGGAGAAATGAATTAAAGAAGCTTCCCTGTAACCATTTCTTATTTCCGTTGGAATAACCAATTACTCATCTTTCTTCAGGTAGTGGCATTAATTACCAGGGAACAGTGGGAAATAAACAACCATTTGCTAGCGGAAATGGCAAGGCAGGCTAGCAATCCCCATTTTATTTCTCCATGTGGGAAATCGGGAGAATTTTTTCTTGTTTGTCAATTGGTTGAATTGGCAATCAGTGAAAGAAATCCCACAAGCGAGCAAATAAAATGAATTTGCCAAGAAAGAAAAAATATCAAGTATGGGAAGCCAATTTGGCATCCCCAACAATTGGAAGTGGAAGCTTACTTTCCCCTCAGCAATTGAAATAAAATCTTGTCGAATGAATTTTAATTAATATTTATTTAATTAAAAACCCAAAAATTTAAAAAAAAAATGATTTTATCAAACAAAGGATAATTATTTAAATAAATATTAATTAATTAATTATTAATGTCGTTTATAACCTGGCGGGAAGAGTTCTCGCCCAAAATGGACGAAACAAAGACTGGAACGATAAAAAAAATGAGGCAATTGCGACAAGGGAGTTAAATCACGCAAAATAATACTTTATAATAATTTCAAATTTCCCATGTTTATTAATTTTGTGAATTCAAAATTAGCTAATAATAGGATGCCATCCACACTTTTGCTACTTCCTCCTTAACCTTATGACGTGCCACAAAATTTAGGCCACATCCTCTATATTTGCAAAACATTACATTGAATATGATTCACTTAAAACTATTTAGGATCTACATGATTATTTAAATACTTGATAAAAAATAGTGACTCAATTAATGTGTTTTGGATTCAACCTTTGAGGCACAAGATCATATTGTTTACAATGCAAAAATGAGCTACCAGATATCATTATTCAATTAGGATGTGTAACATTGTTATTCAATTTGAGCTCAATAGATGAAAAATGGACCTACCTACATATAATGACATTTGGAGTATGCACTCCAAATACCAGTGTAACCCACACTTGGATAATACACAACATAATAAGTTACCCACACCTTGTAGCTATGTACATGGATACTAGGTTCATTGTTTTCCATGAGGAAATATTAGAAACATTCGTACAAATAAAATACTATTGATACATGTACTTTCAAACACCTAATATCTCTTTCCTAGAATATGAAGCTCACTTTTACTCTTTAACTACCCATTATTAATATACTTTTTGTGTACAAATTTGAATGACAACATAGAGGCTCCACACACATTCACAATTTCTTATGCTAGATGGAAAACCATATATGAGTGCATTGAATTGGAATAATGTTTATGATGTACGAGTCATAAAAAAATTTGATCATTACATCACTATGTAGAACCCGAGGAAAACTATGTAAATGACGCTAGAATGTATCATTTAACCACAAATGATCCTTTCATGCTTGATATGCCAAAATAAGTCAAAGCCAATATTATAATTTATTACAATGAGTTTGTGAACCATGTAGAGTGGAACAAAAAATGTACTAAGGAACATGTTTAAGTTGAAAAATAATTAGCTTTGTAGTGTAGATACAAATATCCTTATCCCACACTTGACTTTGTGCTTGAATACATGTAGATAGATAATATAAGCAATAACTTGTAATGATTATATGTTCAACATACACAATTCAACTATGCTAGCAATTTGGAGAGAATTTTTTTTATTTCAAACCAATTGTGTCTCAACATGGCATGTTAAAGTACATTATGAAGTACACATCTAAAGTTGAACAAAAATAAAAAATTTATCATCACATGTTGATAATAATATCTGAAAATACACCACCAAAAAATACAGTTACCTCCATATATAATAAACCTCTGGAAGAAAAAATGGTGGATCGTGATAAAACACACATAAGATATGTCCTATGTTGCCAAAATTACCTTTATCAGTGTGTAACCACTCATTTGCCACACTATTTTTGGGGAGAAAAAATTGTAGGCACATTTTACAAAATGAGCTAGCGGATGATGTGTTATCATCTTTCATTAATGCCTATATGAAGCACCCTATTTATTTAGATGTCATCTCTTTAATATAAACAACATGATCTTATTCCTATGCCAAATGATAGAAAATAAATAAGTGGAAACAAAGACCAATAAAAGTAATTGTTAGAGTGTTCCCTCGAAATACTAGCATCACCACTATTGACTTCTTGTCATATGAAGAATTCTACTTCAATGAACTCTTATTATATAAACCATTTCGGAATATATAAATTGAAAATAGTAAATGCAAAGAGTTTATAGCCTCTAATTGGATTATTCTATTGGGGATGTACCAACCTTGACATGCCAAAAAATCTCAACTTGACTGCACATATAATTTGATACAATTTTTTTTTAAAATAGCATGCCTTAAGAAGGATTATTACAAATGAAGGAATGGGAACTATTATCACATTTGCACCCAACATGAACCCTTGAAATAAGTGGCCTAGATATGATTCACCATCATGATTTTGACCAAATCCATATTAGGAATCATATATAGGTCGAGAAAAAATTACAAAATTCGGATACTACTTATATAGAAGTGGCCCATGCTTGTAATACAACATCACAAAATATGAACATATCTAAAATACAACTTGTTTGTTGAGAAAATTAATGCGTTTACAGTACAACATGCATTGATAAGAAACAACATATCTCCACTACAAATGATAATTCATGGAACAACATAAACTAGGAAATCATACTTAATAAGATATTGTAATATGACTACATGCACTCTCATATCCAAAACCCTCCCAACTACTTCTCCTTGCTCCCAAAAGCATAATAACATTCAATATCAATGCAACTACTATCTATTCTACCCTTTGGATTCTTATAAAATAAGTAACACCTCTCCAAGGACAAGAAATTGTTAGTTTCTAAAAGAAATGCAATATATTGAATACACTTTAAATTATTAAATAAGCATAATGTACCTAAGTTGATGATGCAATTAAATACTTGACTATTTGAAGTATTCCCTACTTATAAATCCAGAAACTTTGAAGGTCAATTTGTCATACTGGCTGGATACCTTTCTCAATTGACTCTAATTAAAGACACACTCTTATAGATTAGTGACTTTTTTGGGCATGTGTTATGACTGTAATTTACAACTATTGTAACTTGTAATGATGATATTCTCAACATACACAATTCAACTATGCTAGCAATTTGGTGAAAAAATTTATTTCCAACCAATTGTGTCTCAACATGACATGTTAAAGTACATTGTGAAGTACACATCCAAAGTTGAACAAAAATAAAAAATGTATCATCACATGTTGATAATAATATTTGAAAATAGACCACCAAAAAATATAGTTACCTCTATATATAACAAACTATGGTAAGAAACAATAGTGGATCATGATAAAACACACATAAGATATGCCATATGTTGCTAAAATTACCTTTATCAATGTGTAGCTACTCATTTGTCACACTATCTATGAGGGAAAAATTTATAGGCACATTTTTAAAAATGAGCTAGTGGATGATGTGGTATCATATTTCATTAATGCCTATATGAAGCACCTTGTTTATTTATATGTCATCTCTTTAATATAAACAACATGTTCTTGGTCCTATGCCAAATGATAGAAAATAAATAAGTGGAAGCAAAGACCAAGAAAATTAATTGTTAGCGTGTTTCCTCGAAATAATAGCATCCCTACTATTAACTTGTTATCATATGAAGAATTCTACTTCAATGAAATCTTATTATATAAACCATTCCGGGGTATAAAAATTGAAAATAGTATATCTAAAGAATTTATAGCCTCTAATTAGACAATGCTACTAGGGATGTACCAACTCTGACATGCCAAAAAATATCATCTCAACTGCACATATCATTTTAATAGAAAAAATTCTAAAACTAACATGCCTTAAAAGGATTATTATAAATGAAGGAATTGTAGACACAAAATCATGCACTTTAGGCAATATTAGGTTTTTGAGTGAAGAAAGTACTAATTAACCCCATCTTTTGGCCATTTTACTTTGATTTTCTTTCATCATTCCTGACCTCTTGCACCCACATGCCCAGTCAGATTTTTGTCATTTTTGTCATTTTAGCTTTGACTGGGGCACCCATGCTAGTACTGGGGTGCCCTAGTCCCACCGAGGGTGCACCCCAATCCTTTTTGAACTTTCCCGCCACTTTTTGGGCACTTTCTATCATTTTAGCTTCTTATCTTTTTGGTGGTCAGCCATTTTGGGGTTAATTACAAAATTAGATCAAGAGAACCCTATAAATATAAAGTTATGAGACCATAATGAGGGACCAAGCACTAGTCACTACTATCATCCACCTAGAGTTGCATCCATTTGGAGATCATTTGCATCCATTAGCTCCATCAAAAGGACAAGGCTGGTTCATCAGCATCACACAAGCATAGGAGGGGGATTCTATTCTATTCCATCCACACATTCTATTACATTTTTACATCTAGTTATTGCTCGCTACTTCACAAAGTGTGACTGACACAAGAGCACCTAGGGCACATGACACACACACACACCAAAACTACATTTGGGTCTGAAATGTAGTGCAACACTCAGTTAGTAAGCCCACTATTGTGGCAGTTGAGGTCAGTCTGACCCATTCATTTGCATTCTTCTTTTTAGGGTTTTGATACTTCTTGTGGTTTCTTGTAGGTCTTTCTATCATCTTGGATTATCAGTGACACCTGAGCAGTATGCAACGAATCTGATGTGACACACAACAAGGGTTTCAGACCACCTGTCAAACCTATGAAACTCAGTTCTGGACCTTTTGCACAAACCAGGGCACCCATTTTGTAGACCAGAGTGCCCACAAGCGCCCCAATCCCTCTCCAGGTGCTCCAGTAGCTAGATAGCTCAGATCCATCCTTTTTGGGACCTCTTGCACAATCATTCCTGCTTCCTATTTCTCCAGTTCACTTCTGCGACACAGTCAGCGAGCTCCTCTAATCAGCTGAGTCACTTCTATACTCTCTCTTGCATATTAGGTTTAGCATTTTCATTAGATTAGTTTCTTGGGTCATTTCCATATTTATTTACTACATTTATTTACTGTATTTACATGTTGTTCTAGATTAGATTAACTATCATATATTCCACATTTTCCCTCATTTTTAGTTAATCATTTTGGTGAACCCGATCTCCATGCTTATAGGATCTTCTTCATCCATTATCATAGAGTCTGCTCATCATGAACATCTCTATTCACACTTATCTACAAAATCACCCTGATTGTATCGATAAGCTTAGGAAGTACTTGGCTACCAATTACATCCCTCCTCATACTTCGCCTGACTATGTATACCATAAGTTCACTTTGGCTCTATCCCTTAATGAGGATCAAATAACTTTCACAACAGATGATCTACCTTCTCAAGAAATACTACAACATGACCCTCCCTTGTATATTCAAGTTTGTGTTAACAAAGTCAGAGTCAAATGTGCTTTAGTTGACAATGGATCTGGCCTTAACATTTGTAACATCACTTTCCTTCATCATTTAGGTATGTCAGAAGCATCTTTAGCTCCTTCATCCATCTCTATTCGTGGCTTTGATAACATCCCCAAGTGTGTATTAGGTACTGTACACTTACCTGTCACTATTGGTCCATGTACAATTGATATTTTGTGCCATGTCATGCCTAATAACCTTAATTATAATATTCTTCTTGGGAGACCTTGGATCCATGCTATGCATGTGGTCCCCTCTACACTACATGCACAGCTTAAATCCTGACATCAAGGCATTTTTTTACGATATGTTGGATGATCCATCACCTTTTGAGTATTGTAACTTTGTTGAACAAGCTACTGATACTCCCACTTCCTCTGATATTACTCAAGAATTTTCTAGGTATGGGTTAGGGTATGAATATTTCCACCACTTTGGCTTCTTTGATATGAATCTAGATCAACAAGAACATAAAGTCACAGAGCTTTGGGATCTCCCTGCGTGGTCACACAAGTTTGGGCTAGGGTATCAACCTCCTTCTACACCTCCTACAGATACTTATACCACTTTTCATGTTACTTCACTTCCCTTAGTGCATCCAGAACTCATTAGTGATGATGCATCTACCATTTGGGATACCATCGATACTTTTGCTACTAATAACACATTGCTTGATTATATGGGTGCTTATGATCATCTTCCCTCTTTTCACCATAAGAGGCATCATCCTTTATCTCTCACTAATACGACTTATCTCGGAGAATCTGATGTCACCACTGACAACACCAATCCACCTGACACTATTCCTACTGATCCATATATTGAAGATCATTCATCCCTTCTCAATGAAGAAACAATACAATACAACCTAGGCACATATGAAAATCCACACATAGTTTTTCTCACCACTTCCCTCACCCCTGTTGAACAAAAAGATATTAAACAAGTCCTTCATGATTTCTCTGATATTTTTGCATGGGATTATAGTGATATGTTGGGAATTGATCCATCCATGTGGCAATGCATAATATTGTCCTTAACCTGGGTGCCAAACCTGTCCAACATAAAATTCGTAAGATGCACCCCAAGGTAGCCCTCTTAGTCAAAGAAGAAATTCAGAAGCTTCTAGATGCAGGTTTTATTCATGCTATTGACTATCCTGAATGGGTATCTAATATCATCCCGGTAATGAAACTGGATGGTAGGGTTCATTGTTGCATTGATTTTCCTGATTTAAAAAAAACTTTCCCTAAGGATAGTTTTCCTTTTCCACACATTGACGCTATTGTCAATTCTACAACTGGATATGATATTATTTCCTTTATGGATGGCTTTGTGGGTTACAATCAAATCAAGATCAACCCAAATGACCAAGAAAAAACCTCCTTCACCATGCCATGGGGTACATTTTTCTATACATTCATGCCCTTCGGCCTTAAAAATGTTGGGGCTACTTATCAACAGGAAATGACACATATATTCCTTGAATACATTCACAAGATCATTGAGGATTATGTAGATGACATCTTGGTAAAATCTAGGTGATGGTCTTCCCATGCGCAAGGATCTATACGAATAATATTTGAATGATTACGACAATATCGTGTGCATTTGAATCCTAAAAAATGTGTTTTTGGGGTCACAATAGGTAAACTTCTTGGATATATTATCTCCCAATGTGGCATTGAGATTGATCCTAACAAAATAAAATCCATTATTGATATGCCTCCACCCAAAAAATTACATCAATTATGATCATTACAGGGTAAAATTCAAGCTATTCGATGATTCATTGCACAACTTGCTGATAAGACCCAACCATTCACATGACTCATGAAGAAAGATACCAAGTTTGTTTAGGATGAGCAATGTCAACAAGCATTCGATGATATCAAAACTTACTTGTTAAATCCTCCTGTTCTAGTTCCTCCCTTAGTCGATCACCCTTTCTTGTTGTATATCTCTACTACGTTTCATGCATTGGGTGCTTTATTGGCACAACATGATGATTCTCAATGCAAAAGAGCCATATATTACATCAGTCATACTCTACTCTCTTATGAATGTAACTATAGCTACATTGAAAAATTGTGCCTTGGCCTTGTCTTCGTTGCAGACAAACTGCGACATTATCTCCTTAACAATGAGGTACATATCATAACAAAGGTTGATCCATTACGTTACCTCCTATCCTGCACACATTTGTTAGGATGTTTGGCATGTTGGGTCATGCTCCTCACCAAATTTGATTTTAATTTCATACCACAAAAAGAAATAAAAGGACAAGTTATAGCTGATCAATTAGCCTCAACATCCCTTTCAGATGCATCCCCCATTTCTGATTCCTTTCGTGATGATTTCACTGCCTATACTATTGAGCCACATACATGGACAATGTACTTTGATGGATCTCATTGTTGATCTGGTGTTGGAGTTGGGATAGTATTCATTACCCCACATGGTGACCCACTCCCCTTCGCATATCGATTAGGGTTTTCTTGTATGAATAACATTATAGAATATGAAGCTCTCATTTTAGGTCTACTTACCACTCAAAAACTCCTCATTCACAATCTATGCATACATGGTGACTCTCAATTAGTCATCAATCAGGTCAATGATACATATAATACATGAAGGAGGAACATCTAATTCCTTATAATACACTTGTCAAAGATCTCCTAGCTACATTTGAATCCTATTCCATTACTACCATTCCTCGCAAGGATAATTGTCATGCAGATGCCATGGCTAGTGCCACATCACTCATCCCACAAGACATCACAGATGAACAAGCCACATTCATCATTACACACCTACAACATCCTTCTATCTCTATATTACCTCTTGCATCTTGTGCCATAACATGGAGTGAAGACAACTTTGAATGGTTCAAGCCTATTTATAACTATTTATATAAGCAAACTATCCCAGACACTCTACAACCTCATGAAGCTCACTGATTGTTTTGTGAGGCTACTTGTTATGTTATCATTGGGACAAAATTATTCAAACATGTTATTGATGGTCATCTCTTACGTTGCCTCACGCTCACCAACATTCCCACTGCCATTACGCAGATTCATGACAACATATGTGGTGGTCATTTCTCGGGAAAAGCTATGTCACAGAAGCTTTTATGCCAAGGATATTATTGGCCTACAATGGAACAAGATTTCCTTGAATATGCTACTCGTTGTGAAAAATTCCAAAAACATGGTAATCTCCATCATGCACCTGCATATGACCTCCAACCCATTGCACCTACTTGGCCTTTCTCCCTTTGGGGATTTGACCTCATTGGTATGATCAATCTTGAATCTTTTGATGAACATAAATTCATCATTATAGCTACCGAGTACTTTACCAAGTGGGTCAAAGTGGCTCCCCTATGAATGGTCACTGGTACAGATATTTGTAACTTTCTCACCACACATATTATCACACATTTTGGTGTGCCTTCTACTATAATCATTGATAATGGATCTTCCTTCAAAAATAAGGACGTTAAAAAGTTTTGTGCTAAATTCAAAATCAAACAATCATTCTCCACACCTTATTATCCATAAGGCAATGGTCAAGATGATGCCACCAACAAAACCATTGTAAAAATTTTACGCAAGACTATTGACTCTAGTGGTACTGATTGGCATAACCAACTATTCTATGCCCTATGGGCTTATCGTACTAGCATTCGTACACCTACTAATGCCACCCCTTTTTCCTTGGTCTATGGCATTGAGGTCGTTATCCCACTTGAGCTTGAGATACCGTCCTTGTGGATCTCTCTTAAAGGAATCCTTAAAGACAATGAATATCATGAAAATTAATTACATGAACTAGAAATGTTGGACTCGTGTCATGTCCAAGCACTTGAACATCTTTGCACATATCAATCTCACATTTCCCATGCCTACAATCACAAAACTCACTCTTGAGAGTTCAACATTTGTGACCTCATCTTGAAAGAAAATCAAAAGAATACAAATGTAGAGGCACCTCTCAAAGGAAAATTTAAGCCCAATTGGCTTGGTCCATACATTATCACGGATAAACTTGGTGGTGGAGTTTATCACCTCGCCACCCTTTTAGGAAAACCACTCAAAAATCCACTCAATATAATGCATCTTAAAAAGTACTACGCTTAGATTAACACAATTTGACCATTACCCGATGACACACTCTTGTGCTTCAGTTCACACTTGACTGTTGAGGGATTACTACACATGAACCCCACACACTGCACTATAGTTACTACACATTGCGTCTATTCACACATCTTGTGTCATACATCATACATTCTACATTTAGTCTACATCATTTCAATCTTTGCACATCTATACATCTTACATCATACTAGTCTTCATCATACATGTGTCACACTTGATATGCATAACATACTACTACATACTATACTCATCATACATTACACTTTCATTAGTCTATTTTACATTATTGCATCTTGCCTTTTATACATCGCATATCACACATCGGATCTACACATCACATGGTCATTTATCATATCATCACACATACTACATTGTCTTCTACGTGCTTGTACTCACTACCCTATGATGCACTTTAGTTCCTCAGTCCATACTCGACTACCAAGGGTTTACAAATCAAATGGACCTTATCATACTTACATGTTCATCATTGACCTTTCATCATGCGACATTACTAGGTTAGTGACATACATGCTATAGGCTAAATGGTCACTTATATCCCTCCTATTCATCTTGTAGTGGTATATACTTTAGGCTACATCACCACTCCCTTTTATTCATCTTGTAGTGATATACACTTTAGGATACATCATCACTCCTACATTCATCTTGTCATGATATACACTTCGGCTACAAGGTTCACACACACATCATCTCTAGGTCGCATATCATCACCATACACATACACACTCATCACAACACGTTAGACACAACACACACTATTTGACCATTTCCCGATGACGCACTCTCGTTTACGGTTCATTATTGACTACTGAGGGGGAAAACGAAATGAACCTCACTGCATACATTTCCATTCACTCGGGGGGCATGTGCTCCTATCACTCCATTTTGCATTCCATTCCATCCATCCACAACATACTGCATATTATGGTTACTTTTACTCTTGCTTACTTTTTCTTGTTCATGGTCACTTTATTACACATGCTAGTTAGATTACTTGTATGTCATTTATCTATATCATCCACACATGCATGTTCACATATTTTTCTAGTTGTGATCATAGATATAGGTCTCTTACATGCAGCAACATGGATGCTCACCTTCTACCCTTCCTACACTGGTCACTGGGGGCATCCACATTCATCTCTCATAGGTGCTATTGTTTCATTTTGTACTTATAACTTTACATTACTTGGTTATACACTCTTTTGACATACTAGTTATCTTTCTAACATGCTAATGGGTGCTTCATGTGTAACATTTTTTATGTAGGGATATTTTCTTCCATACTTGTTTGTTATATTGTTTGTTATTGTTTGTTCTTATATGTGGGCCTTGCCCTATGTTTGGTGTGCACACTTGTTTGTTGTATGTGGCCATGATGGCCTTGTGTGTCTTACGACATCATGAGTGATGTCCCATGTTTGCAACCCACTTTGGAAATTTACTTTGTCTTCTTGCATGTTTACATTACTACTTTTCTTGGTAGCTTATACACTATTTGCGTAGCTTATACACTATTTTCTATATGCATGCTTGTTTTTACTAACACTTGTCTTTGGCTAGCCTTCTTGTTTGTGCATGCCTTGGTTTCTACCAAGTGCATTCCCTTCCCCCTATAGGGAAGAGTTACAAAGTACATGCGGTTGGTCCTCTTTTGGGGTCACATTCTCCTATCAGTGATGTCACATGCACCCCCAAAGAGGGGGGCATCATTTGGGGTTTTACATTCTACACAATGCATCTACACCAGTTCAGTTCAGTGCACTTTTTGCCCTTAACATTTTGGGTTACATACAACGAGTGAGTTCATACTAGTCTACGAACCCCATACACAATAGATTTTACAGGACATGGTTGCCCTTAGCATTTTGGGAAGTAGTTACATGTTAGAGGATACAATGAAATTCCTCTCTACACTTCTTCAGTCAGTGGCATCAGATCACCCAAAAAAACATGACGTACAGAGATCTCTTCACACACATTCAGGGAAGCAGTTACAGGTTGGAGGATATAATGGAATTCCTCCCTTCACTTCTTCGGCCTATGGCATCAGATCACCCAAAAAACCCCAGCAGTACAAGATATCCTTCTACACTCTCTTTCTCGACATGGATCAAGTGCACATGTTCCATTTACACTTTTTCATTTGCATGTATTTTACATTCACATGCTTTTTACACTTATATATGTGTCTTTTACATTGCATTTATACCCATACATACATATATGTTTGACTACTTAATCATTTTATCCTTGCAGGTTTGGCTGTATGAGAAACAAGCAGTCAAATAGGGTCAACAACAAACAATGGTGTCAACAACAACATCTTCATGGCAACACACAACATACTAACCATGTAGGTACATTACACACATTAGTACAACTATACACATTTCTGCCCTAGGTTCACTCTCATCAGTTTTTTTGTGCTTTTTACATCTTTAGTTTCCATGCTCCATCATATTTTTTTCATTCCATGCTTTGTCTAGTCCTTCAGCGTATTTTACTACATCACTCTACATGGACATCAGGTACACATCTCTATCTACTTTATGTTACCAAGCTTTCCGCTCACCAACATAAAGTGGGGGAAAATGTAGACACAAAATCATGCACTTTAGATATTATTTAGTCTCGGTCTCATACTACTATTTAGAAGGTTTTTGAGTGAAGAAAGTACTAATTAACCCTCGTCTTTTGGCCATCTTACTTTGTTTTATTTCATCATTCCTGACCTCTTGCACCCACATGCCCAGTCAATCTTTTTGTCATTTTGTATTATTTTAGCCTTGACTGGGGGCACCAGGCTAGTACTGGGTGCCCTGGTCCCACTAATGGTACCATGATCCTTTTTTAACTTTCCCGCCACTTTTTAGGCACTTTCTAGCCGTTTTAGCTTCTTATCTTTTTGGTGGTCGGCCATTTTAAGGTTAATTATAAAATTAGATCAAGAGAACCCTATAAATATAAAGTTATGAGACCATAATGAGGGACCAAGCACTAGTCACTACTATCATCCACCTAGAGTTGCATCCATTGAAGACATTAGATATCATTTGCATCCATTAGCTCCATCACAAGGACAAGGCTGGTTCATCTGCATCACACAAGCATAGGATGGGATTTTATTCTATTCCATCCACACATTCTATTACATTTTCTACATCTAGTTATTGCTCACTACTTCACAAAGTGTAACTTGCACAAGAGCACCTAGGGCACATGATGCGCGCGCGCGCGCACGCACACACACACACACACACACCAAAACTACATTTGGGTCTGAAATGTAGTGCAACACTCAGTTAATAAGCCCATGTTGTGGTGGCTTGAGGTCAGTCTAACCCATTCATTTACATTCTTATTTTTTAGGGTTTTGATACTTATTTTGGTCTTTTTGCAGGTCTTTTATACATCTTGGATTATCAATGACATCTAGCAAGTGCAGTGAATCTGATGTGACACATAACGATGGTTTTGGACCACCTGCCAACCTGTGAAACACAGTTTCAGACTTTTTATACAGACCAAGGCACCCATTTTGTAGACCAGAGTGCCCACAGGTGCCCCAATCCCTCTCCAGGTGCTCCAGTCTAGATAGATAGCTTGGATCCATCCTTTTTGGGGCCTCTGCACAGTCGTTCCTGCTTCCAGATTATTCCATTTATTCAATGACACAGTCCAACAAGCTCTTCAAATTAGCTAAGTCACTTCTATACTTCTCTTTCATATTAGGGTTACTTCTTTCATTAGATTAGTTGTTTGGGTTAATTTCCATAGTCATTTATTGCATTTATTTATTTATTGTATTTGCATGTCATTCTAGATTAGGTTAACTACTACTATTTCACATTTTAGTTAATTTTAGTTAATCGGGAATGGGAGTTATTATCACATTTTCACCCAACATGAACCCTTGAAATAAGTGGTTTGGATATGATTTTTCATCATTATTTTGACTGAAGCCATACTAGGGGCCATATATGGGTTGAGAAAAAATTATAAGAGTTAACTACTTCTTTATAGAATCAGACCATGCTTGTAATACAACATTGCAAAATATGAACATATCTTCTAAATTTGTATATGACTTGTTTGCTGAGAAATAATGTCGGATTGCAAATAATTACAATATAACATGCATTGAAAAGAAACAATATATCTCCACTACAAATGATAATTCAAGAAACAACATGAACTTGGAAATCATACTTAATAAGAGATTCATATATGACTGCATGTCATCTCATATCCAAAACCCTCCCAACTACTTCTCCTTGCTCCCAAAAGCATAACAACAGTCAATATCAATGCAACTACTATCCATTCTTCACTTTAGATTCCTATAACAGAAGTAACACCTCTCCAAGGATAAACAATTATTGTTTTCTAAAAGAAATGAAACATATTGAATACACTTTAAATTATGAAATAAGGTTAATGTACCTAAGTTGATGATGCAATTAAATACTTGACTATAAGAATTATTCCTTGCTTATAAATCTAGGAACTTTGAAGGTCAACCTATCATACTGGTTGTATACCTTTCTCAATTACCTCCAATTAAAGACACACTCTTATAGATTAACATCTTTTTTTGGGCATGTGTTATGACTATAATTTACAATTATTGTAACTTTAAGCACAAACTTTCAACAATAAGGAACGAACAAATGTCAAATAATTGTTAGAGACTTACTACTCAACATAAAAAATGTAGCAGTTTTTTGGCTAGATTTTATGCATAGCTAAAACCCTAGGAAGTAATGAGATAAATCTCCCTCATTTATGAGTGAGTCTCATGTGTAAGATGTTTATCAATCTGGTAAGTATGAATCCTAATAACTATTTGCAGGGGGTTCTACTTTAATTGCAGAGCTCATGGACTATAGCTTAGCAATTTTGCAGTAAGCAATTGTTTATGAAGCATTTGCAGAAGGGGGAAATAATGGAATTTGGGAAAGAAGAAAGGAAGATATGTAATTCAACCAATAGTTTGCAGAGTTGGTCTCATACACATAGATCAAATAAACAAGTAGATCTCACAATAATTACAAGTAAATGAGATGAATAGCTCCTAACCTAAATCTTAGATAAAATAAATTTTATCTAAAAATTAAAATAGAAGAAAGAATAAAAACACCATAGACACAAAGTTCTCCGGAAATTCACCTTCTATTCAATTCCATAGCTTTCACAAAAATAACAACACAAATTATGAAGACTCAAGAATGCTCTAGTAAAATTGTGATATTTCAACCCGTAGGCTCTTCCTATATTTATAGTGCATAGAGGGCAATTAAAAATAGGAAGTTCTCAATGAATTGCCACATGTGGAATTTGTAAAGGAAGAAGTTGGCAATCTTTCTCTTAGATTTCCCCTTTGCATGACATGCATTTGAAAACTAAATCAATGCCTTGTATGTCTGCCACCTATTCCCAAGTAATTGGCTTTTTCTAATGACTTGAAGTAACGAATTTTAAACCAATTACCTAGGTTTTACAATTTAATTGATCACTCAATTATTTTGTCAGAGAAAATAAGAGAAAGAAGAAGAAAGAGGAGAAGAAATTATTCTAGCTACAACACTTCATTCTTTCCCTTCATCTGTCCATTAATCCGAGGATAGACACATGCCCATGTCTGTATCATTAACTTCAGCATGCCTGGACACTATGCATGGTTATGCTGGATTACCCTTGTCACCACCCTTCATTCTATCTGAATTTGCTTCTGTTTGAGACTTCTATTTTCCACCTTTGCCTGAAGCTTTTGCAGTTGTGAAATCCAGATCTCTTTGTGCAGAAGTTACAACTACTTCCTTTGATTATGAAGATATATTGAATGTACTTGACATTGACTTTGCTTTCTTTTCACCAATATGAGCATCAACAAAGTATTCCTACAAATAATTCAGACAAACATGGAGTCCACGACATGAATTCCCAATTTCTTCACCAAAATCTGATTATAAAGCTTGTTGCCCCCAATTTTCAGACTTTGCTTACATGCCAAGCAAGCTAAAAATATTATTTTATTCACCTGTGCACTCACATCAACATGCACATAGCCAAAATAATAAAAAGAAATCCTTTCCAACCCTAGGTGCCAAAATTGGACGGTTCCTGACAATTAAAAATATTTATTAATGCCCACAACTTCAACCTTTGGTGCCAAACTTCTCCAGGGCAACATGCTCCACACAAAAGAATTAATTTCCCTTCACTTATGACATCCACTTATTATATAGGCAACTGCATGCTAATTTTACCAATTGCTTCTTCTCATTTTTAGCAATTTCTAAGAATAAGATGTGTTTTTTCTCTTAATTTGGGAGCCCAAGTTTGCCAAATTTAGCATGCTTTTCCTTGCAATCTTCTCTTTATTTTTAGCAAGCTTCTCTGTCTTATCTTTATCATGCATCTTGCTTTGACTTTTTCCTTATCTTTGGTGCCAAGCATTGCCCAAAATAATTAAATTAAATAATTATTAAAGCATGCAACAATGCTAAAGCAAGTCACCATTTTTGGCTATTAATTGTGTGAAACACACAAACAACATTCATGTGTGAAACTCTACCCTACCAGGCAGGTCCAAGTTTCACACAATTCACTTAAGTGATTTGTGTTAAATGTTGACCCAACAAGCAACTTCAGAAAAATGCGACTTGCTTCCATATTTGACTTCTAACATTTGGCGTGGAAATCCAAGGTAGCAGGCATGTTAGCATTATGACTTGTATGGCTTTCTTCCATGGTTTGGACCATAAGCTCCCTCGCTGGATCACTGCATGAATTCTAGATGATGGGGCAATTGAATTTATGGTTCTGCACGAAGAAATCACCCATTTCTGGAAAGTGTGACTTGCTTCCAAACTGATGCGTTAAAAATTAGCACTTTGCAATAGATTTCACTTTTGTTTGAGGTCATGAGTGACTTCCAAAAACCCCAAGCAATTGAACTGGTTAAGCAAAATGAAAGAAAAGACCAAGGAGAATTGCCAAATAGATTGCGGAGAAAAACCGAAAACAAACATAGAAGAAATAAATAAAAACGAAAAACATGTCAGAAGTCGCAATACTCTTCTTAGATGTGTAAAAACTTTTCCCCACGTGAATACTCGTCTTAGATGTGAAAGTAATACTCGCGTGGAAATTCATCATGGGTTTTAACTTTAGCACAAACTATTTCAAAAGAACTTTATTTATTTAATAAATAAATAAATAAAACATAACCTAAAGCTCAAAACATAAGCATTTAACTAAATACTTTAGGCTGCTGCAAAGGTCGACAGCGATGGTGCTGCAATGATCGACAATGATAGATGCTTCCATAATACACACAGATACCTCCAAACTTCTGACAAAAGCTTCCACCTTTCAAACTTTAGACAAACTCTTCAATTGCTTCTAGCAAAATCTTGTAACACTTGCACTTCAGTCACTTGTAACGGGTGCGCATGCATAGGAATTTTATGTTGTGCGACTCTCTGCTGAGGACTCTCCAATGCTACACAATCCCTTTTTAGCTTGACTCTCTTCGTGCCAGTCTTTTTCACCTGCTCTCATCTTTGGATTACACACCTCTCAGCAGTTGCAAGGAATAATTTCCAAAGCTCACAGATTGTAAATTTGTATGTAATAGTGGGGATGAACACACTATTATATAAAGTCCTAACCCTAGCTGACCCAAAACTTCAAAAATTCTAATCCCTAACCCTAGTCGATAACTTTTCAACAGTTTTTATTTTTTTATTATCAACCGAAATTCAATGATTTTAAGGGTTCTGAACAAAATTGTAAAAAATCGATCCGTACGATTTTCTTGACGATTTTTAAATCGCTGAATTCTGAATTTGGTGAATTCTGTGACTTAGTGTGTGTATATATATATAAAGCTTTATAGGACATGCATTTCTGCTTTTTAAGCTAAGTATAAAAATAAAATCAGGAATTTTCTGCACAAGACTTATTTTTTGCTCCCAAGCTTTTTGGAATAAATTGATATTGTAGTTCAAGTACCTCTTTGGAACTTGAAGGCATAAAATACCAAGTAGAAAATGCCACAGAAAACCTGGTGTCCTGCAGTGTGAGAATATAAGTTCTTTTCCAGTTTATCATTCCTTTTCCTTCTTATTCGGGAAGGGGCATGCATACCCCTTATATGCCAAGAGACAACTTTCACCAAATGGCATATCAGTGTTTCTTGTTTCTACTGATCACCTCCTCTAAGATAGGTTGAGAGCCATTGGTCATTGCTTCCATGACCTCCTTTCGGAGTTTGACACACGCTATAACTTGTCCTCTCTTCCCTTGCCCCATATCACTAGACTTCTTTTCACTTGAAAACTACATAATCAAACTAGACTTACATGTTTTCTCTAACAAATCCTAACCTTTTCCCTCTTTATTTTTTCTTTTATCCTTAAAATATTCATTGCCTATTATTTTACCTGCTTTTTCTTCGGTTTTATCTACCGCTTCCTGCAAGTGTTGATTTTTTTCTGAAATATTCATCAGATCTTTGGGAACCTCCCTATCTTAAGACAGGCATTTGTTTGAAGGCTCCCTTTGAAGCTCACTTTCCATAAATTGGTTATGGTTGTCCTTGGAGATTCCTTGAGCATTAGCAACATAGAGATGTTCTGCTAGTATGCCCTCAATTTTATCCTACAAGATATAATTATCAGGGAGTCTTTCTCTTCATCACTAGAATTGGTAACCTTTTTTTGTCTCTTCTCTTGAGTCTCTTTCTGCTAATCTATGCCTTCTTAATTCATACTTTTCTCCTTTGCATTAGAATCTCCCACTTTAATCCACTTACTAGCCACATTTTTTCTCTTTGGTTTCTGTTATCCAAATTTCACCCCCCAGAGTTAATTTGATAACATGCATAAGAGTTTTTAGTTCCAAGCAAGTAGATTGATTCAGGGGAAAATCGTAAAATTGGCTAAGTCCTGCTCAAGGCCACCTTTGGGACAGTTGGAACAATTATACGCGGAAGGCGCGGATAGGCCGAAAAGCCTCCAGGCGGCCCAAACAGAAAAGGGACATCTGGGACAAATGGATGCGAAATGCCCGGATTGGCCGAAAGAAAGAAAATTTGTCCAAGTCCTTTACTGGGAGCAAGTGGGACAAGAGTGCGCGGAGGACGCGAACCGGCCGAATCGGGCGAACTGGAAGAATTTGTCTCGCGAAGCACTGGGACATCCGGGACAAAAGGATGCGGTGGACGCGAAAATCCGGCTGGCCCGTGGACAAATCACAGCATGACAGGTGTCGCTAAGGAAAAAGGTCCAAAAAGTCAAAGGGGCGAGTTTTCGAGCACTGATCCGAACCAATGAAATAGTGCCACGTGTCCAAGTTTAAGGGGCCCATAAGAAAAGCCCGCGAAAAGGTGGAGAGAGAAAATTGCTCAGCGAACCAGAGCTTGCCACGTGTCATCCAGATGGCAGAGCGCGGGAAAAGAAATTTAAAAATCCGTTTTCGCCTGTTTTGTGCCCTCAGACCTTCGTATCTTTCGATCCAGAGCTCGGATTTGCACGTTCTTTATATCAACGGAAAGCTGTTGAAATTCTCTACATGATTCTGGGATCAATCTCGCATTTTGGTGCAGTTTGGAGGGAGAAAATTAAGAAAACGTCTCTGACGCGTGGTGATAGACAAAAGTAATGCTTCAACAACCAACTTTAATGCAGCACACAGCTCGCCGCTCCTGTTAGACAGCCCGCTGTTTTGCTAGGATCCGCCGCTTCTGTCATAATGAGATGATTTTAAATGCTACCAAGAAGTGGTTGGGGCAGATTTTGGATTTCCTCTCTCTTCCCTCTCTCATTTCTTGATATATATTGTAACGAAGAGCTCCTTTAAGGGGTCGGACATTTTTGTTTTGCATCCTCCCTTATTCCCTCGCTTGCCAGAGAATTTGTGGAGCTTTCAAACCTCCCATATGGGTTGTAATGCTAGTCTTTTTGCCTCTTGGCCACTGCAATGTACTGTATCGACTCTTGAGCAATAATATATGTGTTGTGATTGACTCTTAACCCTCTCATGTATTCATTGCTGTCATTTTGATCTCTTATTGCAGTTTGGTTACCTGTGCATGGTGTTTGTATTGCGTCTATGTGGTCTGTGTTAAATTTGCAAAACGAATGTCTAACATTCCTCAGTGCATCACCTTTGTAGTTTAGGTTTTATTCTATACATTTTCTTACCCTGTCTCCTTGACAAGTTAGATTAGGTTTTAGCAAACCCTCTGCATTTTTTTGTGTGCATCTAAACAGAGGAATAGGAACCAGCCTTCTCTGGAGAATCTTTTCTCATCTTTACAAGTCCCACGCTTGGAGAAAGGATTCCATGTGGTGCAATCACACTGGATGCCTGAACATCAACCTAGAAGCCTGATTTGCATCCAGGGGTGTTGTGAGGCTGCAACAATAGTTTTGGCACGCCCAGTGGGACCTTAGAGGTATTCCATTTCATCTTTTGCAGGTTGGTGTGTTCCTGTGAAGATTTCAGCCTTTGGAGGCAATTACAAACACATCTGGCGACTCCATCTGATCAACAACTCATTTCTGAAGTTACAGACCCGTTTTCCATCCATTTCCTTCCATATTTCTTTCCATCTCTTTCATTCTTTTCCATTCCTTGAGGTTGTGTAATCATGACTTCATTTCCATCATGGAATTCACATCAACAACAGCAGTATATTCCACCTCCAACATGTTTTACAAATCCTCCAAATCAGCCTTTTGAGTAGATTCAAGATCAGTATGCATACCCATATGAGCAGCAATGCCAAAGTCTGTTTGGCTACGGAGCTTTCCAAGAGCAAGAGTATGCATATAATGAAGACCATCAGATCCAAGACGCTGGTTTGTTGGAAAAAATCCAAAAGATGGAGGTAGAGATGGTGCAGTCCAGAGCAACAGCTCAAATGAGAGCTTTCAGAATTGGTTGCAGGACTCCTTGTCCATGGGGAAGCCCTTTTCCAAGACACTTCAGCCCTCAAGAGAAGCTGGACTTCATGATAAAGATGCTGCCCAAACTTGCACAATGGAAAACAGAAATAGAGGCCTATACATTCGGTGTTGAACAACCTTGTCAGTGGGTAAGTTCTACACCATCATCTGGTTTTTCTCTTCCCATTACTCAAGCAGCATCATCCCATTTGGACTTGCAAATTTTAAACTCTCCATCTGCTGTCCCAAATGTTGATCCCATGTCTCCACTTCTCAGTCTTCCACCACACCTCAATTCTTCTTTCCTTTTTCCTTCCAAACAGTCATCCTCTCCACAAGAGCTAAAAGAAATACCCCCTCCTCTAAAGAAACAAGATATTTCATCTCCTTTACCACCACAAAAAATTGCCAAATCAATTGAGTTGCAACCCACCCCTCCTCTTGCATTCCCAATTCCATGTGGGAAAGAAAAAATTGCAAAAATCAGTCATCAAGGATAGCAAGAGGAAGAGCCAAGAAAAGAAGAAATGATTAAGAGCTTAGTAAGTTTGGCTGCCAAGTTTGGTATGACAAAGATCCCCTTGATGGTCAAACCTACAGAAGAGGCTAAGGTTGAACAAATGGTGGTCAAGGCTGATTTTGTTGCAGCAGAAGAAGAAGTTCTTACAGTCCCAACTTGTCCTCTAGAGCAGCAGATTGAATAGTTTGACTTGACAAACTTCATGCTGGAGGAGGAGTTCATTCAAGAGCAAGATTGTCTTCGAACATTGGAGGAAGGAGAAGCTACTCCAGATCCAACAGCAAAGGAGCACATTCTAGCTATGGAGGAGAAAGTTCCAGATCCAGCAGCAGAGGAGCACATTCTAGCTGTGGAGGAGAAAGTTCCAGATCCAAGAGCTCTGAGCACAAAGCAGGCTACAGGAGAACCTTCAATTCTTCTTTCTACTTCACCTCTCTCAAGTTCCAGTGCTAAAGAGGAGTTTGACCTCTCAAACTCAATGTTGGAGTGAGAAAGAAACTATGGTGGTCAAGATACACATCAAGAGGACACCATGGAGGAAGTTGAACATTTGTAGCAGGATAGCCATGAGGTAGTTTATCTGTCATATTTGGAGGACTGTTTTGATGGAGAAGAGCCGGTTGAGTTTCCACCATTCTCTCTTTCATCATCCACATTCCAAACACAAGAGTCTGCTGTCATGAAGGAGAACATTCAATTGCAGCAGCCTGCATCTTATAACTGCTCTTCGGAATCAAGATTGGAAGATTTTAATCTTTCATGTTCTTCATTGGAGGAGTTCATTCAAGAGCAAGATTGTCTTCGAACATTGGAGAAAGGACAAAGGAATTTCACCATTGCTTCCACACCATCCATTCAAGAGGGTTTGCAAGAAGACTCCATTTTTGGAGTTGAAAATCAGAGCTATGGGCGTATCAAACGGATCAGACCTTTCCCAATCAGGTATTTGGCTTCATTAGAGCCAAAGGAGAAGTCACAACCAGTCATGCTTGCTTCTGAGCATGAGGGTGAGCTACAAAGTACCAAGGATCAGATGTCATACCCCTTTAATCCAAATGCAGAGCAACTAAAAGAGGTATTGAATTTTCCTTCAGCTAATACCTTGATGATTTGGGTGGAAGACCAGCTTCTTGTTGATTTTCCACTCATCCTAACAGCCATGATCAGCTCCAAATCAATTGCATGGCTGCCGCTTTTGAAAAAGGGAAGCTATTTCTCACAACGAATTGCAGGGTTTGTTTATCTTGCCTTTGCTCCTAGTTATAGTAGAGTAGGTAGGTTTTCTTTCAGTAGAAGAAGTGCTTGTGCACACTCTGCATGTTCCATTTAGAGCATGTATGATTTTCAGTTCTGTACATAGTTTTGGTGTTGCTGGTTCTGCTCTTACACAGTTCGTTTCAGTGGCATTTTGGTGAGAACAACTCCATGTCTGGTGGGTTTCAAGTGGCTCAGAGGGAGGTTTTCAAAATTCAAATCAGTTGCAAGTTACAACTCATGACTCCATGCCCAATGGATGCTTCAGGCAACTGGTAACTGTTGTTGCAGACTCACAGCACCCCTGGATGTAAATCAAGCTTCTAGTTTGATGTTCAGGCATCCAGTGTGATTGCACAACATGGAATCCTTTCTCCAAGTGTGGGACTTGTGAAGATGAGAAAATATTCTCCAGAGAAGGCTGGTTCCTATTCCTCTGTTCAGATGCATACAAAAAATGCAAAGGGTTTACTAAAACCTAATCTAACTTGCCAAGGAGACATGGTAAGAAAATGCATAGAATAAAACCTAAACTAGAAAGGTGATGCACCGAGGAATATTAGACATTTGTTTTGCAAATTTAACACATACCACATAAATGCAATACAAACACCATGCACAGGTAACCAAACTGCAATAAGAGATCAAAACGATAGCAATGAATACATGAGAGGGTTGAGAATCAATCACGAACATATATATTATTGCTCAAAAGTCAATACAGTATATTGCAGTGGCCAAGAGGTAAAATACTGGCATTACAACCTATATGGGAGGTTTGAAAACTCCACAAACTCTCTTGCAAGCGAGGGAAGAAGGGAGGATGCAAAACAAAACAATGTCCGTTGTCTTAAAAGGGCTCCTCTTTACAATATATATCAAGAAATGAGAGAGGAGAGAGGGGAAATTCAGAATCTACTCCAACCACTTCTTGGTAGAATTTAAATCATCTCATTATGATCCAAGCGGTGGATCCTGGTAAAACGGCGGGCTATCTAATAGGAGTAATGAGCTATCTGCTGTATTAAAGTTGGTTGTTGAAGCATTACACACGTCAGAGACGTTTTCTTAATTTTCTCTCTCCAAACTGCACCAAAATGCAAGATTAACCCCAGAATCATGTAGAGAATTTCAACAGCTTTCCATTGATATAAAGAACATGCAAATCCGAGATCTGGATCGAAATATATGAAGGTCTGAAGATTTAGGGCACAAAACAGGTGAAAACAAATTTTTAAATTTCTTTTCCCGCGTTCTGCCATCTGGACGACACGTGGCAGGCTCTGGTCCACTGAGCAATTCCGTCTCTCCACCTTTTCACAGGTTTTTCTTGTGGGCCCCTTAAACTTGGACACGTGGCACTATTTCATTGGTTTGGATCAGTGCTCGAAAACTCGCCCCTTTGACTTTTGGACCTTTTTCCTTGGCGACACGTGTCATGCTGTGATTTGTCCACGGGCCTGCCAGATTTTCACGTCCACCGCATCCTTTTGTCCCAAATGTCCCAGTGCTTCGCGGGCTGAAATCCTCCGATCTACCCAAAATGGGCATCCTCGTCCCTTTTCTACCGGTGACATGTGGCGTGATCTGATTGGCTTTCGACGCCTTCGGCTATCCGCGTCCCACACATCCCTTTGTCCCACTTGTCCTTGTGCTGCAATTTCCCTTTTCGGCCGAACCGGCCGGTTCACGCCCTCCACGTACATTTGTTCCACTTGTCCCAGTGTTTCACGGGCCGCCTGGAGGCGTTTCGGCCGAACCGCGCCTTGGTGTCCCGAACGTCCCAAATATTTCTAGGACAAGGACTTAGCTGATTTTCACAATTTTTTTCTAGTCCAGGCTTATTTTCTGCAACTTCTCGCATTCTCTCAGAGCTCGTTCTTTTTCAGCTTGGGACTTGAGAATCCTGATGTATGTTATCAGTTCAACCCTGGGGGGTGAAGTTGGATAACAATTTGGCGACTCAGCGGGGTCATCTGCCTGCTAGATGAAAAGACCAGTTACCTTTTTGCGATCGATTGGGCATGGAGTCATAAATTATGACCTGAAATGAGCCTGATACTGCAACTCCCTCCATGAGAGCACACTGAACTGTAAAAACTCAAACTAGGAGTGACAAAACCTGTGCCAAAGCACTTAGGGAAACTGAAACCTAACTACAACAAGAAATGTGCATATGCACTTAGAGGAATTGAAATCTAGACTAATATTTACAAGGGTGAACCTTTTATTTTCAGTAGCAATGTTTGAGATAGATTCCATTTACTGGAATCTGCAGTTCTTCACCGTCCAATGAGGCCAATTGGAAAGCATTGCTGCTCTTGCACTTTGTGACCATGTATGGGCCACTCCAAATAGCATCAAATTTTGAATGCCTTCCCAGTTTTGCTCTGTCCGCATCCCATTTCAACACTAGATCTCCAACTTGAAAAGATCTATCATTGGCCTTTCTATCGAAGGTTTTCTTGATCAAAGCTTGATCCTTTTCCATTGCTTGGGCTGCATGATTTCTGATCTCTTGCAGCTCCATCAACTCTACATATCTCACCTCCATGGGCTCAAATTCAAGTAACTCCAGCTGCTTCATGAGTTCCAATGTTGGTAACTCAAGTGACATGGGCAAGATTGCCTCTCTTCCATAGACAAGCCTGAATGGAGAGTTACCTGTGGATCTTTTGGGAGTGATCCTTTCTGCCCATAAGGCTGATTTCAGCTTGGTGTGCCAAAACTTCTAATTCTCATCAAGAGTTCTCCTAATGATCCTTAACAAGTTCTTGTTTGTAGACTCGGCCTGGCCATTACCCTGAGGGTAATAGTTCGATGAACTGCTAAGGTAAATACCATTCTTGACGGCCCACTTAGTCACCTTAGATCCAATGAATGCCAATGCATTATCAGAGATTATTGTGGCAGGTACACCAAATCTGGTTGTTATTCCCTCATAAAAGTCTAGGATGCTAGACTCATTTGCCTCTTTGAGTGCTACTGCTTCTGTCCATTTGGTGAAGTAGTCGGTGGCTGTCAAAATCCATTTATGCCCTTGGCTTGAATTGGGGTTAATGACTCCAATGAAGTCCAAACCCCATTGCATGAATGGCTGGTCAACTGAGATTGGATGCAATGGAAGTGCAGCAAAATTATCTTTTCCCGTGAAGAATGCACAATTCTTACACCTCTTGATCCATGCATAACAATCACTGAATATTTTAGGCCAATAATAACCAGCCTTCATGATTTTTAGAGCTTTCACTCTTGGTGCAAAATGGCCACCAGCTGGTCCACCATGAAACTCTTCCAACACCCTTTGAATCTGATATGTGCTAATGCATCTCAGCAGTACTCCATTTACATCTTTCTTGAACAAAACTCCATCAACAATGGCATACGAAACAGCCTGCAACTTGAAGTGTCTCCTTTGGGTCTTGTTCATCTCTAGGGGGCACTGGCCTGTACCTAGGAAGTGCATAATATCTTGGGTCCAGCAAGGAGTGGGGGAAGCATCGTCTTCTTCTTGATTGCCACTTGGCTCATGATTGTCCTCGACTGTCAAAATAACCTCTTCTTCATTGCATACTTCCTTTTGCTTCCCCAAAACCAGCTGCTCACACAGTCCTTTCCCTCTTACCAGCTTGGTGATCTTGATATCAATGTCATACTCCATGACACGGGTGATCCAACCTGCCCTTTTCTCATTCAAATCCTTGTTGAGGAGCAAGTCTTTAACTCCAGCATGTGAGACCAGCAACTGGACCTTGTTGTTTGAGACTAAATGCTTGAATTTCTTCAAGCTTCTGATTACTACAAGTACATGCTTTTCAATAAAAGAGTACCTCACCTCGCAGTCGTCTAGGCTCTGGGTGAAAAAGGCAATCGGCTGCTCATCATTATCTTTGTTCTGCTGTACCAGAATGGCAGAGATAGTGTCATCACCTCCAAATGCATAGAGGATGAAATCCTTGGAGAAGTCTGGGTTAATGAGAGTTGGTGCTTGAGAGATAGCTTCTTTGATTGCCTCAAAACTCTCCTTGCCTTCTGCTGTCCACTTAAAAACCATGCTCTTCTTTAAAATTTTGGTGATGGGCTTGACAAGGGCTGCAAAATCTGGGATAAACCTGCGGACAAAATTGATCCTTCCCAAGAAGCTTTGAAGAGCCTTCTTGTGACTTGGCAATGGCAGTGCTCTTATGGCTTCAACTCTCTTTGGGTCAATTGCCAGTCCCTCTTTCGAGACAATATGGCCAAGGAGCTTTCCTTCATGTGCAAGAAAGATGCACTTCTTGGGGTTCAAAGACACTCCGAACTTTCTACACCTCTGAAACACTTGCCTAAGGTGAAAGAGATGGTCTGCTGCATTCTTGGAGAATACAGTGATGTCATCAAGGTATATCGGCACTATCTTGTTGATCAAGCCCTTGAACGCCATGTCCATTTCCCTTTGAAAGGTAGCACCAGCATTAGACATCCCAAATGGCATCTTCTTGTAAGCATACGTGCCCCATGTAGTTGTGAAGGCTGTCTTGAATTGGTCCTCTTCTTTTACCATCACCTGATTATACCCTGAGTAGCCATCTAGGAGAGAGAATCTCTCTAAACCGGATACTACTTGCAATATTTGCTCCATGGAAGGGAGTGGATAATGATCCTTGAGAGATGCCCTATTGAGGTCTCGGAAGTCCACACACAACCTGATTTATCCGCTCTTCTTCCTGACCAGAACCAAGTTAGCAACCTAGCTTGAGTGCTTGATTAGGAATATAATGCTTCCCTCTATTAGCTTATTTAGCTCTTTCTTCATCAGAGGCTCAATGTGAGGGTTGACTGGTCTCTGCTTCTGCCTGATGGGCTTAGCACCTGGATCCAATTCTATGGTATGTTGTGCCAAATTTGGATTGAATCCTCTCAAGTCTTCATAGCTCCAAGCGAAGACATCTGGAAATTCTTGGCAAAGCTGAACAAAATCATATTTCTCTTGTGAGGTACTTACTTTGCTAATCTGCAATATTTTGCCTTCTTCCACTAAAATAGGCTCTGAATCCTCACCCTTTACTTGAATGTTTGCCTTCTCCTTCCGGAACTGATCATTCGGGTTGAAGATTGACTCCAAGGTTATGAGGCCTTTTGGTAATTTGTTAGTTCTCAACTGCACCACTTGGTCACCATACTGCTGATGCAACTTGTCTTGATTCCTGGCAGAGAAATTAGCTTCTTCTTGTAGGAAATTGATGATTTGCTGGTCATTCTCAAACACTTGCCAACTGACATTGTTATCCGGAACTGAAGGCCTCACAATCACGTGGATGTTTTGCTGTACCTTGTCTTGTTGAATGCTTTTCGTAATGTCAAAGGCTGCCCCTACTGCTACAAGCCTGTCAGCAGCTTGATTCTTTTTCCTGGGAATGGATTCGATGCCAAAACCTTCAAAATCTTCCATGAGGTCCCACACCCTATTCTTGTAGCACCTGAGTAGATCATTCTTGGTAGTATGCCATCCCTTGACCTGATTTACAATCAATTCACTGTCCCCAAAGACTTACAGATTCTTTATTTTCTCTTGATTGCCCAATGCATCCCTTGCACCAAGGCTTCATATTTAGCAGTGTTATTGGAGCATGTAAATTGAAATCTAAAAGCTGAATAGTACTTTATTCCTTGGGGTGAAACAAGCATGGCTCCACCTCCTGCACCATTCCTACTCCTTGATCCGTCAAAAAATAGCTGCCATACCTCGTTGTCATCATTATGGCTTGGCTTCGTGATGCTAGGAACAGGTTGATTTTCTTCATGTATACAATAGACTCCCAGCTCAGATTCTTCTACTTCTTGATAGGGATCAAAAGCATGTATTTTGTTTGCCCATTCATCAAGAGTTAGGTCCAGGATACTTCCAACCTTGGTGTCAGCCTCATCAGTACTAGGGTGATCTTCTTGATCAAATGTTGAGCAATTAGCATTAATCTGACTTAGGGTGTAAGGCTCAATATGGAAGTTTACAATGGGTTCAGATCTAATTGTGGCATTAGTTCCATACCTTGTTCTAAACAGCATGTGAGACCAATCAGCAGACAAATACCCTCCAATCTTGGCTGTGAAGTCCCTTGACAAGCAAAGGGCAAAGAGTGGTGGAAGGTCTATGATTGATACATCTTGTAAGACAACAACATTTGGACATGCATGCAAGGTAAGACTCAAGTTTTTAATCACTCCAACTGTTGCTATTGCTGTCCCATCCAATTGCACTACTCCTTTAGATATTACTTCATATTCGAGACCCAGCTGATCAGCTATTTGCTTGGGCATCACTGAGCTACTTGCCCCGGAATCAATCATGTAATTGTGTACTAGTTTATCCCCAATGATTAATGAAACATAGAAAGGAGGGGGCTTCAACATTTTACCTTGTTGTCCTCAATGACTTCCTTCAGGCTGGGCAGCATTTGTAAGCACTTTGTCTTGCATCTGAACCCGCTGATTCGAAGTTGTCCAATCCTTCATGGCAGCTTGCAGCAGATCTCTTTGGCCTGGGATAGATAGGGATTCCCACATTGATATGTTAACGTTTGTCTTCTTCATCTGATTAATGATACTGAATGGTGATGAAGAATCTCTCTAATGTCCTTTGGTTTGCACGTTTACTCCCTGTACGTGGGCAGCAACAGCTGGCATTTGAGTTGGCCTAGGGGTTGTTCTTGGCTGCCCTTGTGTATTTGAAACTGGACTCTGCTTGCCAATCATTTGTGGAGCTGTGGAAGGTTGTGGATTGGCTGGGGCTAATGGCTGTTCTTCACCCAGATTCCTCCTTTTTGACCTTGTGTTGGCTACAACACCTTGAGAAACTGCCTGATTTATGCCACAGAAATCTTCTACTTGCCAGTTCACCAATGTAGTGTCATTTGGGGATGATTGCTGTTGGAATGTTTCTGGTTGTTGGTTGTTTCCTTGATTTCCCTCGCCCTCCACACCGGTAGTTGTCACCATTAGTGCTTGATTGAGAGCACCATTGAAGCACATGGATTGGTTGTGAGGCTCATTGCATGGAAAGCACCAATCATATTCCTGAGCAATGTTGTTCTATGTTGGCACTAATGCCTTAAAGGTAGATATGGCATTTGGATTATAGGGCTGGAACGGTCTATTGGCAGGAGGCCTTACTTGGCTTTGATTTTGATTCATATTTGCAGTTGGATTAGGTGGTCTATGTGGTTGGTATGGCTGCCTATTAGGCTGAGCTTGAGGTTGATAAGAAGGTCTGAAACCTTGGGCTTGCTGCCTCTTAATAGTAACCAGCTCATTTCCCAAATTTTGCAACTGTTTCATGACCTCTTGGAGTTCATTTGAAGCACTTGGAGATGAAGTGGAAGCTTCATTCGAACTCTGATTTCTAGGATTGGGAACAGGAGCCAAAGTGGGTGCTTGACTAGTGCTTGGATTTTCTAAGTTTGGATACAAGGGCATAGGAGGCCTAGGAGCCAGTTTACCAGCTTGAATAAGACAGTTTTCAGCTCTAATGGCAATGCTATAAGCCATAGGGATTGTTGTACCTCCCATGGACTGAATTAACATAGAAATATCAGAATTCAAAGCTTTAAGGTAATATAGAAAAGAACCTCCTGTTGTTGGCCTGACTGCCACTGGAATCCTATCCCAAGACCTTTGAAATCTGAAGTTGAAGTTAGTCAGTTGCTTGTTGGGGGCTCTCTTCATAGTTGTCAACTGCTCCAAAAGAGACAAGTTGTGTCCCTTCTCTCCAAATTGCTTGTGAAGTGCAATGCACAGCTGATTCCAGTTTGTAATAGAACCAGCCCCAAGTCTCCTAAACCATTGCAATGCTTTACCCTTGAATGAAGATGCCAGTAATTTGATAGCCACTTGCATTTCATCGATTTCATGGATTGCACAAAGGTTAGCAATATCTTTAACATGATCACCTGGAGTATTCTGATTTTCTCCGGTGAAGTAGGGAATGTTCTTCAAGGCTGCAATAGGAACTGGATGTTGTGCATTGAGAGCAAGTGGGCTGCTGCCTGTGAAATTGACGTAGGGGTTGTTCTGAGCCATTCTGATTGGTCTTAAAACCCTTGTATATTGAAAGAAAGGCCTGTCAGGTGGAGGAGTTGAGAGAGTTCTATTTGGTGGAGATGGAGACCTTTGAATCCTTCTTCCTCTTTGCCTTCTTCTCAGAGATAACTACAGGTAGTCAAACAACACTTCTTCTTCTCCGACTATTGACCTTGTGGTGATTCTTCTCATGAGTTTTCAGGCCCGCACTGCTGAAACCAGTTGATTCTTCCCCTTGGAGTCCCCAGATATGCAAATAATAGCTCTTATAAGCAAGAAAACTGCAGCAGATGCATATCAACTTTGCTGCAATAAAAATGAGACCTCTAGTGTCCCACCGGGCATGCCAACACTATTGTTGCAGACTCACAGCACCCCTAGATGCAGATCAGGCTTCTAGGTTGATGTTCAGGCATCTAGTGTGATTGCATAACATGGAGTCCTTTCTCCAAGTGTGGGACTTGTGAAGATGAGAAAAGATTCTCCAGAGAAGGCTGGTTCCTATTCCTCTGTTCAGATGCATACAAAAAATGCAGAGGGTTTACTAAAACCTAATCTAACTTGCCAAGGAGACAGGGTAAGAAAATGCATAGAATAAAACCTAAACTACAAAGGTGATGCACCGAGGAATATTAGACATTTGTTTTGCAAATTTAACACATACCACATAAATGCAATACAAACACCATGCACAGGTAACCAAACTGCAATAAGAGATCAAAACGACAGCAATGAATACATGAGAGGGTTGAGAATCAATCACGAACATATATATTATTGCTCAAAAGTTAATACAGTACATTGCAGTGGCCAAGAGGCAAAATACTGGCATTACAACCTATATGGGAGGTTTGAAAACTCCACAAACTCTCTTGCAAGCAAGGGAAGAAGGGAGGATGCAAAACAAAAAAATGTCCGTTGTCTTAAAAGGGCTCCTCTTTACAATATATATCAAGAAATGAGAGGGGAAGAGAGAGGAAATTCAGAATCTTCCCCAACCACTTCTTGGTTAGCATTTAAAATCATCTCATTATGATCCAAGCGGCGGATTCTGGCAAAACGACGGGCTGTCTAACAGGAGCGGCGGGCTGAGTCTGCCTGCATTGAAGTTAGTAGTTGAAGCATTACACGTGTCAGAGATGTTTTCCTTAATTTTCCTCCCTCCAAACTACACCAAAATGCAAGATTGACCCCAGAATCATGTAGATAATTTCAACAGCTTTCCGTTGATATAAAGAACGTGCAAATCCGAGCTCTGGAATTGAAAGATATGGAGGTCTGAAGATTTAGGGCACAAAACAGGCGAAGAACAGGATTTTTAAATATCTTTTCCCGCGATTTACCATCTGGATGACACGTGGCAGGCTCTGATTCGCTGAGAAATTCCTTCTCTCCACCTTTTTGCGGGTTTTTCTTGTGGGCCCCTTAAACTTGGACACGTGGCACTATTTCATTGGTTTGGATCAGTGGCTTGAAAACTCGCCCCTTTGACTTTTGGACCATTTTCTCTTGGCGATCACGTGTCATGCTATGATTTGTCCATGGGGCCTGCCTGAATTTTCACCGTCCACTTCGCATCCTTTTGTCCTGGATGTCCCTTTGCTTCATGCGGAACAAAAACTTCCGATCCCACCGCGAAATGGGCTTCCATCGTCCCTTTTCTTTCGGTGACACGTGTCATGATCTGATTGGCTTTCGGCTCTCTTCAGCTATCCGCGTCCCGCACGTCCCTTTCTCTTTGTGCTGAAGTTTCCTGTTTCGGCCGAACTAGCCGGTTCGCATCCTTCGCATCCATTTGTCCCAAATGTCCCATTGCTTCGCGGGACAAAAACTTCCAAACCGCCCGAAATGACTTCCTTTGCTCTCTGCCGCTTCGCCTTTTCGTGTCCTTCGCAATCCATTTGTCCCAAATGTCCCATCTCCTTAGTACGAAAGTTCTCCATTTCGGCTGAACCGACCAGTTCGCGCCCTCCACGTACTCTTGTCCCACTTGCTCCCTGTAAGGACTTGGACAAATTTCCTTTCTTTTGGCCGATTCGGGCATTTCACGTCCATTTGTCCCAGATGTCCCTTTGCTGTCTGTGCCGCCTATAGGCTTTTCGGCCGATCCACGCCTTTTTGTCCCAAATGTCCCGACTGTCCTTGGGACCAGGACTCTAGCCGATTTTTCACAATTTTTTTCCTGGCCTAGGCTTATTTTCTGCAACTTCTCGCATTCTCTCAGAGCTCGTTCTTTTTCACCCTGGGACTTGAGAATCCTGATGTATGTTATCAATTCAACCCTAGGCGGGTGAAGTTGGATAATAGTAACTTCATCTACCAGGCAGATGACCCCAACTGAGTCACCAAATTGTTTATCCAAAATTCACCCCCCAGGGTAATTTTGATAACATGCATCAAATTACTTAGTCCCAGGCAAATAAATTGATTCAGGGCCAAAAAATCATGTTTCTAGGGTCCCCTCAGAATTTTTCTAACTCTCCTGTCCAGGTTGAAAAGAGAAAGTTCTGAGAAAAGGTGAAAAAGCTGCAAAAACAAGCTTGGCCAGGAAAAATCATGAAAAATCGGCTAAGTCCTTGTCCTAGGAACAGTTGGGACATTCGGGACACCAAGGTGCGGTTCGGCCGAAATTCCGGGCCATCGGCAGCCCGCGAAAGCTGGTTGGGACGAAGGATGCAAAGAAAATCGACTAACTGCTCTGGGACATTTGGGACAAGAAAACGCGAAGGATGCGAACCGCCGGTTCGGCCGAAAAGGGGAAATGTGACACTAAGCAGTTCGGGACAATCGGGCCGTCGGGATGCAAAGGACGTGAACCGGCCGGTTCGACCGAAACAGGAAACTTCAGCACAAGGACATGTGGGACAAAGGGACGCGTGGGACGCGGATAGTCGAAGGAGTCGGAAGCCAATCAGATCATGACACGTGTCATCGGCAGAAAAGGGACATGGAAGCCCATTTCGGGCGGATCGGAAGTTTTTGTCCCGCGAAGCAAAGGGACATCCGGGACAAAAAGACGCGAAGGGCACGAAAATCTGGCAGACCCGTGGACCAACCAAATCATGACACGTGTCACAAAGAGAAAAGTCCAGAAGTCAAAGGGCGAGTTTTCGAGCACTGATCCGAACCAATGAAATAGTGCCACGTGTCCAAGTTTAAGGGCCCACAAGGAAATTTCAAGGGAAAGCCCACGAAAAGGTGGAGAGAGGGAATTTCTCAGCGAACCAGAGCCTGCCACGTGTCATCCAGATGGCAGAGCGCGGGAAAAGATTTTTTAAAATCTGTTTTGGCCTGTTTTGTGCCCTAAATCTTCAGATCATCATATCTTTCGATCCAGAGCTCGGATTTGCACGTTCTTTATATCAACGGAAAGCTGTTGAAATTCTCTACATGATTCTGGGGTCAATCTTAAATTTTGGTGTAGTTTGGAGGGAGAAAATTAAGAAAACGTCTCTGACGTGTGGTGATAGACAGAAGTAATGCTTCAACTACCAACTTTAATGCAGCAGACAGCTCGCCGCTCCTGTTAGACAGCCCGCCGTTTTGCTAGAATCCGCCGCTTCTGCCATAATGAGATGATTTTAAATGCTACCAAGAAGTGGTTGGGGCAGATTCTGGATTTCCTCTCTCTTCCCCCTCATTTCTTCATATATATTGTAAAGAGGAGCTCCTAAAAATGGTCAGACATCTTTGTTTTGCATGGCCCCTTCTTCCCTTGCTTGCAAGAGAATTTGTGGAGCTTTCAAACCTCCCATATGGATTGTAATGCCAGTTTTTCTTCTGCCTCTTGGCCACTGCAATGTACTGTATCGACTCTTGAGCAATAATATATATGTTTGTGATTGATTCTCAACCCTCTCATGTATTCATTGCTGTCATTTTGATCTCTTATTGCAGTTTGGTTACCTGTGCATGGTGTTTGTATTGCATCTATGTGGTCTGTGTTAAATTTGCAAAATGAGTGTCTAACATTCCTCGGTGCATCACCTTTGTAGTTTAGGTTTTATTCTATGCATTTTCTTACCCTGTCTCCTTGGCAAGTTAGATTAGGTTTTAGTAAACCCTCTGCATTTTTGTGTGCATCTGAACAGAGGAATAGGAACCAGCCTTCTCTGGAGAATATTTTCTCATCTTTACAAGTCCCACACTTGGAGAAAGGATTCCATGTTGTGCAATCACACTGGATGCCTGAGTGATCAACCTAGAAGCCTGATATGCATCCAGGGGTGCTGTGAGTCTGTAACAACAGTTTTGGCACGCCCGGTGGGACCTTAGAGGTCTTCCATTTCATCTTTTACAGGTTGGTGTGTTCCTGTGAAGATTTCAGCCTTTGGAGGCACTTGCAAACACATCTGGCGACTCCATCTGATCAACAACTCATTTCTGAAGTTGCAGACCCGTTTTCCATCCATTTCCTTCCATATTTCTTTCCATCTCTTTCATTCTTTTCCATTCCATGAGGTTGTGCAATCATGACTTCATTTCCATCATGGAATTCACATCAACAACAACAGTATATTCCACCTCCAACATGTTTTACAAATCCTCCAAATCAGCCTTTTGAGCAGATTCAAGATCAGTATGCATACCCATATGAGCAGCAATGCCAAAGTCAGTTTGGCTATGGAGCTTTCCAAGAGCAAGAGTATGCATATAATAAAGACCATCAGATCCAAGATGCTGGTTTGTTGGAGAAAATCCAAAAGATGGAGGTAGAGATGGTGCAGTCCAGAGCAACAAGCTCAAATGAGAGCTTTCAGAATTGGTTGCAGGACTCCTTGTCCATGGGGAGGCCCTTTTCCAAGACACTTCAGCCCTCAAGAGAAGCTGGACTTCATGATAAAGATGCTGCCCCAACTTGCACAATGGACAACAGAAATAGAGGCCTATACATTCGGTGTTGAACAACCTTGTCAATGGGTAAGTTCTACACCATCATCTGGTTTTTCTCTTCCCATTACTCAAGCAGCATCATCTCATTTGGACTTGCAAATTTTAAACTCTCCATCTACTGTCCCAAATGTTGATCCCATGTCTCCACCTCTCAGTCTTCCACCACACCTCAATTCTTCTTTCCTTTTTCCTTCCAAACAGTCATCCTCTCCACAAGAGCTAAAAGAAATCCCCCCTCCTCAAAGAAACAAGAGATTTCATCTCCTTTACCACCACAAAAAATTGCCAAATCAATTGAGTTGCAACCCACCCCTCCTCTTGCATTCCCAATTCCATGTGGGGAAGAAGAAATTACAAAAATCAGTCATCAAGGACAGCAAGAGGAAGAGCCAAGAAAAGAAGAAATGATTAAGAGCTTAGTAAGTTTGGCTGCCAAGTTTGGTATGACAAAGATCCCCTTGATGGTCAAACCTACAGAAGAGGCTAAGGTTGAACAAATAGTGGTCAGGGCTGATTTTGTTTCAGCAGAAGAAGAAGTTCTTGCAGTCCCAACTTGTCCTCTAGAGCAGCAGATTGAAGAGTTTGACTTGACAAACTTCATGCTGGAGGAGGAGCTCATTCAAGAGCAAGATTGTCTTCGAACATTGGAGGAAGGAGAAGCTGCTCCAGATCCAGTAGCAGAGGAGCACATTCTAGCTGTGGAGGAGAAAGTTACAGATCCAAGAGCTCTGAGCACAAAGCAGGCTACAGGAGAACCTTCAGTTCTTCTTTCTACTTCACCTCTCTCAAGTTCCAATGCTGAAGAGGAGTTTGACCTCTCAAACTCAATGTTGGAGGGAGAAAGAAACCATGGTGGTCAAGTTACAGATCAAGAGGACACCATGGAGGAAGTTGAACATTTGCAGCAGGACAGCCATGAGGCAGTTTATCTGTCAGATTTGGAGGACTGTTTTGATGGAGAAGAGCCGGTTGAGTTTCCACCATTCTCTCTTTCATCATCCACATTCCAAACACAAGAGTCTGCTGTCATGAAGGAGAACATTCATTTGCAGTAGCCTGCATCTTATAACAGCTCTTCGGAATCAAGATTGGAAGATTTTAATCTTTCATGTTCTTCATTGGAGGAAGAGAAAGGACAAAGGAATTTCACCATTGCTTCCACACCATCCATTGAGGGTCTACAAGAAGACTCCATTTTTGGAGTTGAGAATCAGAGCTATGGGCATATCAAACGGATCGGACCTTGCCCAATCAGGTATTTGGCTTCATTGGAGCCAAAGGAGAAGTCACAACCAATCATGCTTGCTTCTGAGCATGAGGGTAAGCTACAAAGTACCAAGGATCAGCTGTCATACCCCTTCAATCTAAATGCAGAGAAACTAAAAGAGGTATTGAATTTTCCTTCTACTGATACCTTGATGATTTGGGTGGAATACCAGCTTCTTGTTGATTTTCCACTCATCCTAACAGCCATGATCAGCTCCAAATCAATTGCATGGCTGCCACTTTTGAGAAAGGGAAGCTATTTCTCACAACCAATTGCAGGGTTTGTTTAGCTTGCCTTTGCTCCCAGTTACAGTAGAGTAGGTAGGTTTTCTTTCAGTAGAAGAAGTGCTTGTGCACACTCTGCATGTTCCATTTGGAGCATGTATGATTTTCAGTTCTGTACATAGTTTTGGTGTTGCTGGTTCTGCTCTTGCACAGTTCATTTCAGTGGCATTTTGGTGAGAACAACTCCATGTCCAGTGGGTTTCAAGTGGCTCAGAGGGAGGTTTTCAAAGTTCAGATCAGTTGTAGGTTACAACTCATGACTCCATGCCCAATGGATGCTTCAGGCAACTGGTCACTTCATCTAGCAGGCAGATGACCCCGCTGAGTCGCCAAATTGTTATCCAAAATTCACCCCCCAGGGTAAATTTTGATAACATGCATCAAATTACTTAGTCCGAGGCAAATAAATTGATTCAGGGCCAAAAAATCATGTTTCTAGGGTCCCCTCAGAATTTTTCTAACTCTCCTGTCCAGGTTGAAAAGAGCAAGTTCTGAGAAAAGGTGAAAAAGGCTGCAAAAACAAGCTTGGGCCAGGAAAAATCACGAAAAATGCAGCTAATTCCCTGTCCTGGAACAGTGGGACACCAAGGGCTGATCTGGTTCGGCCGAAAGGCCGCCAAGGGCAGTCTGCAGCAAAGCGACATCCGGGCCGTCGGGACAAGGGAACGGAAATCCGGTTCGGCTGAAGGAGCGAAAATCGCTGACTAACTGCTCTGGGACATTTGGGCCGCGAAGGACGCGAACCGCCCGGATGAGCCGAAAAGGAGAACTTTCGCACTAAGCAGTTCGGGACATGTGGGACGAAGGACGCGAACCGTGCCGGTTCGGCCGAAACAGGAAACTTCAGCACAAGGACATGTGGGACAAAGGGACACGCGGGACGCGGATAGCCGAAGGAGCCGGAAGCCAATCAGATCATGTCCACATGTCACCGGCAGAAAAGGGACATGGAAGCCCATTTTGGGCGGATCGAAAGGATTTTCGTCCCGCGAAGCGTTGGGACATCCGGGAAAAAAGATGAAAGTGGACGCGAAAAGCCGGCAGGCCCTGCGGACCAATCAAATCATGACACGTGTCACAAAGAGAAAAGGTCCAAAAGTCAAAGGGGCGAGTTTTCAAGCACTGATCCGAACCAATGAAATAGTGCCACGTGTCCAAGTTTAAGGGCCCACAAGGAAATTTCAAAGGAAAGCCCACGAAAAGGTGGAGAGAGGGAATTACTCAGTGAACCAGAGCCTGCCACGTGTCGTCCAGATGGCAGAGCGCGGGAAAAGATTTTAAAATCTGTTTTGGCCTGTTTTGTGCCCTAAATCTTCAGATCATCATATCTTTCGATCCAGAGCTCGGATTTGCACGTTCTTTATATCAACGGAAAGCTGTTGAAATTCTCTACATGATTCTGGGGTCAATATTGCATTTTGGTGCAGTTTGTAGGGAGAAAATTAAGAAAATGTCTTTGACGTGTGGTGATAGACAGAAGTAATGCTTCAACTACCAACTTTAATACAGCAGACAGCTCGCCGCTCCTGTTAGACAGCCCCCCGTTTTTCCAGAATCCACCGCTTCTGCCATAATGAGATGATTTTAAATGCTACCAAGAAGTGGTTGGGGCAGATTCTGGATTTCCTCTCTCTTCCCCTCTCATTTCTTCATATATATTGTAAAGAGGAGCTCCTTTAAGACGTTCTTACATTTCTTGTTTTGCATCCTCCCTTCTTCCCTTGCTTGCAAGAGAATTTGTGAAGCTTTCAAGCCTCCCATATGGATTGTAATGCCAGTTTTTCTTTGCCTCTTGACCACTGCAATGTACTATATCAACTCCTGAGCAATAATATATACATTTGTGGATGATTCTCAACCCTCTCATGTGTTCATTGTTGTATTTTCGATATCTTATTCCAGTTTGGTTACCTGTGCATGGTGTTTGTATTGCATCTATGTGGTCTGTGTTAAATTTGACAAAACGAGTGTCTAACATTCCTCAGTGCATCACCTTTGTAGTTTAGGTTTTATTCTATGCATTTTCTTACCCTGTCTCCTTGGCAAGTTAGATTAGGTTTTAGTAAACCCTCTGCATTTTTGTGTGCATCTGAATAGAGGAATAGGAACCAGCCTTCTCTGGAGAATCTTTTCTCATCTTTACAAGTCCCACACTTGGAGAAAGGATTCCATGTTGTGCAATCACACTGGATGCCTAAGTGATCAACCTAGAAGCCTGATCTGCATCCAGGGGTGCTGTGAGTCTGCAACAACAATAAATATGAAGTTGTACCAAACTGGAAAACTATTGGAACCGAAGGGGATACTTTCACAACTGATCCCAAACAAGTGTGTGAGTGTTATAAATGCTGGGACTAGGGTGCTTGGATAGGGTTAGGGGCACTGTAGACCTCCTCTAAGTTCCTATGACTTCTCAGAACCTAAAAAAATTAGTTCTTCAGAGTTGCAAGATATTAAATGTATTTCACCTTTAGTCATCTGTATGCCGTTGTATGATTTCCGAGCTCTCCTGAAACATGCAAAGAGAAAGAACACCTACAAAACCCCAAAACACGTCAAATCCTAATAAGAGAAAGATGAAAATAGGGAGTTAGACTTACCCTGGTAGTTACCTGACTAAGTGAACTTATGATCTAGGCGTTGCACTACATTTTAGACTCTATGTATTTATATGTGTGGCTATGTGTGTAGAATCACTCCCTAGGTAGTTCTTGTGCTAGACACACTTGAATAATGAGAAATAACTAGATGTAGGAAACATAGATAGATGGGTGCATGGAAAAAATGAACTTCCTCTCCTATGAAGTGTATGTAGAAGAATGAAGTCCCTTGTCCCTTGTGTAAGTGCTAGATGGATGCTTGAGTTCTCTTGTAATGCCTTTCAATGCAACCTTAGGGTGATGATAATATATGCTTAGTGTTTGGTCCTTTATTATTTCCACATAGCTTTGTATTTATATGATAACTTTGCTCATATTTTTTAACTAACCACTAAAATGCCAACCATTAAGAAAATAATATGCCCAACATCTATAAAGGACCCATAAGATGTGAGCATGATAAAAAGATGTTAGGGGCACCCAGAGGGAATGGGGGCACTGGTGTCCAGACTCAGAAAAATTGAATTGTCGAAGGTCATACTAGGTGAGAAGGTGTGTAAGGCTAAGAAGGAAAATAGAAAGAAAGAAAAGAGGCCAAAGATATTTGGTCAATTAAACATTTATTTCTTAGGAATCATATGAATAGTGGTATGTGATCAGGACTAGAAATATACCCAAAGTGTGTGATTTAATGTCTAAATTTTCCCCCACTTTATGTTATTAACTTAATGCCCAATAACATAAAGTAGATAAGAGATGTGTACCTAATAACCATGTAGATAGATGGTTAAAATCATGCTAAGGAGACAAGAAAAAGCATGGAGTGATAAAAATATGAAGCGTGGATGCTAGAGAAGAGAAAGTTAAAATGACCCTAGGGATGAAAATGTACGTATAACGTGTCGTGATGTGCCTGTGGTTGATGTGGATTGATTATTGATGATGTGATTTTTTCTTCTGATAAGGATGAACTTGTAAAAGAGAAGAGAAAATGAGTGTTCAAATATGTGTATATAAAAAATTTGATCCAAACGAGTAAAAAGTGTGTAAAAATGTGAAAAGGAACATGTGCACCTGATTTGTGATGAGTAAAGAGATAGAAAGGGTCCTGAATATGTTGTAAAAGAATGCACTTTTTGGGAAATCTCACGCCAACTACGCCAAGTACAAAAGATTTGTATGGAGAAAGGTCTAGTGTTATTCTCTAACCTTTGACTACTTCCCAAAGTACAAACACCATTGTAGATGGTGTGTGAAAATCCAATGCATGCCAAGTGCTGAAGGACTGATATTGGCCTATAAAATTCACTATGTAAACTGTTTTGAACTATGCCAAATTGATTAAAAATGTGTAACTAACCCTAGTCATAGGCTCCTAGGAAGGGTCAGGGATGCCCAAGAATTATTGTCTATTTCTAGGCACTAGTGACTATGATGTGCCAAGGACCCAAGTATAATTTTTTTCTGTTGCTAAGACTAAAGAATATGTTATACTAGTACTGAACTATGTTAAATTGTTAACATGAACTTCTGAATAGGGTGACTGATTCATATAATTATGCCCCCCTCGTTTGGGTGCAATGAACATCACAAGGAGGATGCAAACCAGATGAGGATTTTACATTATGCTAAAAACGATGCCTTGTAGGGGGAAGGAATGTTATTGGTAGAAACCAAGGCACACACAAAAAAGTGGCTAAGAAACAAGCATTAGTGAAAACATGCATATAGAAGACAAAATGTAAGCTAGTAAGCAAGAAGAGAATGTAGGTTGTGTAAAGAGAGTTACAAACATGGGGCACCACTCATGATGTCGCAAGATAATTGAGGCTGAAATGGAAAAAATTTATACAGTGTGCACATAAGATAAAGGGAAAATATCGCAAACAATGGAATTCAATCGCAAAAATTGACAAACAAGAGCAAACAATGTAACAAACAACCATGGTAGTAAATAGTTATTACAAAGAAAATGTTACATACCCACTTTTTCGTATGCGCATACACATTCTAAGAGGAGAAATCTGCACATATTGTTAGTGCTTAGCAGTGAAATCCTTCTGAAGCTAGGTAGTTGCACATAATTGGCCCACCGATAATCACTGGATCCTCATGAGGAGGAAAATAGTATGCAATCACCAAAGTTATTCTTGCCTATTCTCAGAGGTTCCTGCGATTTAATGGTTTCATCCATTGGGAATCAGGCTAGCCAATTCATAGTTCCAAAAGCTGAACCCTCATACACGTTCACAGTGCGATCAACAAAACTTGAACCCATGACCTGGGGTCTGCAAGAACATGATTTATCATTGTGATGAAGGCATTTTTTGGGACAAATTTTAGGCACAGCAGTTCCGAACAAATTTCTTATATCCAATTTCTACCCAATAATCTAACGAGATGGAATTAACATTCCTTTCGAAGAGAATTTAAACAGTCCACTAGACCAGCAAACATTAGCAAACCCATGTGGGCACTAGTATTTTCTCCATGGTTTAAAATTGCTCCATACTCGAAGAGAGATGATATACAAATCAGCTTGGGAGTTTATGAACTCTTCATGCATGGATTCAACATTACCATCAAAGTACTACTCACCACCCAAGGGCCAAGAGCTAGGGTTTTGTCCATGATAGAAATCCTTTGTGTGATTGCCAAACTAAGTTAAACCATAAAATTCTAATATGATACAAATATTGTGTGTATAGACCATAGAATGACGCCACGGACAAGATATTTCACATCAGAGAGTATCTTGGCATTCATAGCATTGTAAATGGTCCTCCTTCACGGCATAAGTTATTAATTACACTTCAAAATGATGAATACTTCCCAAGAAGGGGAACTAATCTCCTATTCGGTATTTCCCTTATCTTTTCATAAAACCAGCAAGGTTATATGGCCAATATAAAATCAATATAAAATCAAGTTTATTTTATTTTGTATTAAGTTATTGTGCATCTGTAGCATCCACATGTTTTTTAGTTGTTTTTTGTTTAAGCAACTTAAAATATGTTTACAATTTTGTGCCATTTTTGGAGTATTTAGACCTTTGAATTCATCTGTCCTATCCCTGGCTTGAGTAGGCAGACAATATCCATTAGGAAGAATAATTATTATGTACAGGTCAGCCTACACACTGTCTTTCAGCTATGAGAGATGGTACAACTGAACAAGATGTTATTTACGAAACATGCTTCTGGAAAAATCATTGTAAAGGTGTTAGTTAATTATTGAATTTAATTAAAAATGGACATACCATGTTATCAAAAATTGTTTTAAACATGTATTTTTGATGGTGTAATTCGAAGTTCATGATGGAGTCTTTAGTTGCATTTTTACCAAAGGCTATCATGGAAGTGTGGCATCTATATTGTGGCATCACCCTTGGGCCACTTGAATGTAAGCTAAGATGGTTAACATAACAATACTCTCTCTATAAATTAGGATATAAGGGGAAGACCATACTCGAGCCAAAACACAAATAAGATGTATGGTGTAAATATATGATGGTTGTAAATGGATCTAGTAGTGTAGTCCACACTCAATATCGGGTATAGGGATCCATAGTTATGGGATATGGGGTCTAGCTAGAATCTTAGAGGTTGTAAGAAAGAGCTAATCTTGAACTATGGGTTGTCATGTTGTTGGTAAGCTTGTGTTATAAAGATAGCAATAATGTAATAAACAAAGATATACTACACTATCCTACTCAAAGAAACACATCAGAATAATCAATCAAACCAAATAGAGGAAAGATTTTAGGGCTAGGGATACTTACCTTTGCATGGACATTGTCGGTGCATTAATCCCCCTCCTTGATTTGTAGCACAATGTGAGGGATTATTGTGGGTGGATCATATGAGAGGTAGAAGACCCAAGTAGACAAAAGTTGGGGACTCCAAAGACTAAGGCAGACCTCACTGGCTCAACTTCTATTCCTAATGCTCTTGGTAAGCCAAGGCTTCAATGATGACTTTCAATAGTTTGCTCCACTAACCCCAAAATCTCTTAACCTTAAGGGCATGTTTGGAGCATAAGAAGAGAAGATCCGATAATCTTTTAATAATGACGCCTATAAATAAGCAAAAATAACTTAAAGTTTCCATCTTAACTTAGCAGATGCCATGGAAATATTTCCACCAGATGTCATCGAAAAGGTTGATGACGTCAACTATAAACAGTCCAATAAAAAGTGAGCGGGAGGAGTGATCCCAAGGACATCCTGAAGTACAGATGTTCCCTAAACCTCCCTAAATCATGACTGATCAGTAGAGTATCTCAAGAGCTTTCCGACAATATCAAGAACTCGAAAAACGGAGTTCGGATGCAAAAGTTATCGCAGGTCAAAGATGGTTAAAAAAATTGGTTAAACTTGGTCAATTGGCCAAACCAGAGTTGACACGTGTAAAAGTGAAAAAATGGGCAAAATGTAAAAATTGTGTTTGGAACACCGGTCTTCGTCACTCGTAAACGAATGGGTGGGCCCTGCCATTTGCTAGCTGGGGGCCCTCAGCTAGGATCGACAAACTTTTTTGAAGGAGGGGTGCCTTTGCCGCCTTTACTTCATATTAACAATATCGCAATTTTTATTATAGATGCCTTATAGTGATATTACATTGTCAATGTGGGATTTTGTATTGCAGGGTTGAATCATTATGCAAGGTATTTATATATTGCTTTGCATTGGGCCTAGTTCACCCGAGTTATGAAGCAACTCGGCCAAAGACTCGGTTTCAACTCGGTGGGATGGTCAACTCCCCACCGACGCCCTTATCTCCACATATAACGGTGGGCTACATTTTAAGTCATTCAACCGACTATCCACATAGACTGGATAAACATCACACTGACGCCCATACAACTTGGGCTTAACTATATTAACTCGGCTGGGAATAATACATAGTGGGGCAGATTAGTATTGCCACCGAGGCCACGTACGTGGCAGTCTATACAAAGTGTGGCCATTCAAACAAACCAACCCGCAGGCAGTCCAAACTAAGCAAGAATGCTTACGTGGCACCTCCCAATTGTGTCATCCCATCATCTATATATATATATATATACGTGGCGGAAAAAGAGGTAGACCTATGGCTGTAGCCACGAGGATAGTGGGCAGACCCCCTCAATATAAACAATGCAACCGACTCCCACACAAAAGATGTGGGATAATTCCCATGCATAGCCCAAAGTCTTCGGCGATGGAGAAGGGGGATTCGACCCTAGGACCAACCGTGTCCCAAAATAACAACTCACCAACACGCCACTATAGCTCTTTGAGCTTTATAGGGAGCTCAAAGCTATTTGAAGAAGGTTGGTTGCAGGACTGTGGACAAGGCATAATTGACCAGTTTGCAGAAAATAGAGAATTTGAGGCACATAGAGTCCAAATTAAGTCTTGGTGTAAAAAGTAAAATTGTTCTAAATTCCGAGACGATTCCAATGATGTCACTCTTTCTTCATGAAGTGCTGTGGATTTTTTGGAGTAGGTGTTTTTCGGACACAATTGCATGGAGATCGCACTGTGGGGATACTGTAGAGCCAAAAATTGATTCGGGAACAAGTTTCTGACAAATTGCAGAGTTTTAAAATCAGAATCATCACTTTAGGTAGGTGACATAGATCTATTGTTCACTTCGGAAGGTAAAAATTGTACTTTAAGTGTTAAATAATAGATTGATTCACGATTAAGTGAATCCGGAGACGTAGCCCATTCGGGTGAACTCCGTTATCGAGTTTTGTGGATTTTATTTTCAGTTTATTTGCTGCTTTTGATTAGATAAAATCAGTATAAGGAATGAATGAATTGATTAAGCAGAGCAATTAACTGCAAAATTGGATTAAATTGAATTCGGGAATCTATTACCCACAACAGGCAAAAATGATTGCGCGAACAAGTTTGGATGAATAAATCAATTTTAAATTTAGGAGCCTTCAAACATATAGTAATTCAAGGTTCACTGTTAGAAAATCTCAAGGACAACCACACAAATAACATTTTAGATGGGAACAATACTATTTCTCTTGAAGGAGATGGGTACATTGATATGGAGAATGGTATTTTCAATAAAGTTTTCCATTTTCCAACTTTGTTTATGAACTTATTATCCATCTATTAGATCGCTCATTTTGTTAAAGGAAAAATGTTGAGTATACCTCCAGTAAATGTTAACAAAGAAGCAAAAGACTAGTATGTTATTGTGGTCACTGATAAGGTTGATCATCAAGCCAAATTGTACAAGTTCGACATCTTTGTATTCACTCAACCTTCACAAGTCATGCTTGCACATGCAAGTGACTTAAAGTAAACTCTAGCATTGCAAACTCTAGTTTTGGTTTCTTGAACTATCGTTCATTGCAAAATCTCAATCTATGTAACATGGTTTTTAGGTTCTTGAAGGTTTCCTTCATAGATAGAGTTTTTTTAGGTTGTACACTTATAAAATAACACGGGGATCCATTTCCCAAAGACGAATTCAGGAGGACAAGTGACGAATTACAGTTATTTCACAATGGCCTCATGTCATTCCCTTATGTTTCTTTTCAAAGCATAAATATATGCTTAAATTCATTGATGATTTCTCTTGTAGAACTTGGGTGTACTTTCTGAAAAATAAAAGTGAAGTCTTTGAGCACTTCAAAAATTTCAAGGCCCTCGCTGAAAATCTATCAGAGAGAAAAATACGTCTTAGAATAGATAATGGAGGATATTATATCAACAACCAAATGATTACCTTTTGTGAGCATGCAAGAATTCAACTTTAGCATATTGCATCTTACACCCCTTAGCAGAATGGTTTATTCGAGCACAAAAACTACCCACTAAAGGAAATTTCCGATTGCAATGTACATTCTAAAGATTTGCCTCATGAATTTTGGGTAGAAGCAATTTTGTGTGCAAACTACATTCAAAACTACACTCTCCACTTAGTTTTGCAAGACATGACTCGCGAAAAGAGGTGGTCTGGTGTTAACTCTGATGTACTAGATTTTAGGGGTTTTAGATGTAATGCATGGGCGCACATCCCAGATGACAAGTGCAACGTTGTAAACACCCTAAAATATCCTAAATTACACATTCTAAACCTTCAAAATCATCTAATAATTACTTCACGACACATTATTACGACCACTTTTGATATATTCCGCTATTTAAATCTGGGACTACCCATTTAAATTTTTTTTGTTATTTTTAAAATAACAAGGTCTTTTTTGTGTTTTTATTGCCTGAAGTTGTCTCTATTACGTTAAGATATTCCATAGTGAATCATATGAGCCAATTTCGACAAATACCCAGATGCTAAAACTCATTTTATCCCTCCGCCAGGTTTTGTCTGCGGGAATTTTATTTAATTATTTATTAAATAAATAAAGTTCCGTTTAATGTGAATTGTGCTGCAGTTGAACCCTGTTGAAGTTTTTCATGCCAGTATTCTCACATCTCAATAGGGTTTTCACCAGGAATGAATTCAGAGCAATTGTCTGCAACTTCTGGCAACGTTTTTCATTTTTATTTATTTCTTTTTGCTTTTGTTTTCGGTTTTCTCCGTGGTTTGTCTGTTAAATTCCCCTTGATCCGTTCTGTACTATGTATAACCTGTTTAATTGCCTGGAACATCTGGAAGTCATCCATGGCCTCAACAAAGAAAGAAATTAATCACAGAGTGCTGACTTCTGACAAGAAAAGAAGAATTTAAGCACAAAAAGCCTCTCCTAGGCAAGTCACACTTTTTGGGATTATAGATCTAAGTTGCCAGTGGGAATTTTGGCAGTGGCAGGCAGGTGGGAATTTCTTGCCTGCCTAACAGGTTACTTTTTCCCATCAAGTCAAAATCACTTAAGCTGCAATGGGAATTTTAGAGATGGCAGGCAGGGAGAATTTCTTACCTGCCTAGCAGGGTGAAAATTCCCATTATGAAGGAAAAATCACTTAAAGCACCGGTGGGAATTTCTTGCCTGCCTAGCAGGCTAACTTTTCCCATCAAAGAGGTTTATTCACCCATGCAAGTCGCATTTTTAAGAAGGCTCTTTTCCATGCAAGTCACACTTTTTGGAAGGAAGGATTTAAGCTGCTAATGGGAATTTTGGCAGTGGCAGGCAGGCGGGAATTTCTTACCTGCAACGCAGGGTGAAAATTCCCATTATAAAAGTCAAATCACTTAAGTGAAAGATGGGATTTTTGGAGCTGCAATGCAGGGTGGAAATTCCCATTACTTTGACTTTCTATTTTTAACAAATTCCCTTGCCAAAAAGTGCGACCCACCTTGGCATTAATGCATTTAATTAATGATATTTATTAATGGTATTCCTAGCTAAGTTTGGCGCCATAAATAGGAAGAAAGTCAATGCAAGTGGATGAGCTAAAGAGAAGTCAAGGATGCATGCTAAAAATAAATAAAATAAATTCATAAAAAAACAATCAGAAGCATGCAGACTTGGGCGCCCAAATTGGATGAAGAGGCATGACTTTTAATTAATTAAATTGCCAGAAATAGGGAAAGGGCAATTATTAAAAATAGCAATTATTAAAAATAGTATGCAGATGGCTATATAAGCATGGGACGCCATAAGGGAGAAGCAGTTAATTCTTTTTGATGAAGTTTGCAGCCCGGACAAGGTTTTGGCGCCAAGGGAAGGAGGATTTTGCATTAAAGAGTATTTTCCATTGTCGGGAAGCTTCCAGTTTTGGCGCCTAGGGTTGGAATAGCCTGATTTTTGTTATTCTAAGTGTTTGCATGTTGGTATAAGTGCCCAGGTGAATTAAATAATATTTTTGCTTGCTTTGCATGCAAGCAAAGTCTCAAATTTTAGGCAGCAGTAGGCTTTATATGCAGATTTTGGTGATAAAAATCAAGTATTCATGCCATGGACTCCATATTTGTCTGAATTAATTGCAGGTATTCATCACAGGTGCTCATATTGGTGAAAGGAAGTCCAAATCAATGTCAGATACATTGAATATATCTTCCGAATCAGAAGAAATTGCCAGATCTGCACAAATTGATTCAATTACAAGGGATTCCAGCAGAATTAAAAGAAAAAGAGCTCAGACAAAGATTGTTCCAGGCATGATGAAGCATGATGAAAGAGAAGGATCAACAGATTCATGCATATCTTCCAGATTTGCTAACATCAATGATACAAACATAGGCCCTGAACCCATCACTGATTTAATTGACAGATCCAGAGCCGGAAGGACATCTCTCATGCGGGCAATTAAAAGTAGCGGGATTATTCAAGCTTCAGCGTTTCCAATCACAGCTCAGTTGCCTGAATTTGTTATGGAGTGTGCAAGGTCTTATCATCCTCTTTCCAGAACAATTCGGGATGCTGCAGGAAAGACAATAATCAGGTTGGATGCACAATTTATTAATTATTGCCTGAAGATTCTGACACGACCAGTGGTGATTGCAATTAGCATGTTGGATGCTGGCAATAGATGGGAGAAGCACAAAGCAGATTGCGTGGGCATAATGAATAACAGATACATGAAGAAGCCCAGATCTCCATCAAAGTTCCTGAGGACTTTTCCACGATCCAATCTGGTGCAGGAAGTTGATGATATTACTAAATTGCTTTGCAGGTTAAACGGAGAAGCCAATACCCATAACTTCCGCTCATGGATGTACGCTTTTGTGAGAACCATTGAGATCAACAGAGCTGATTCCATAATCAATTGGGCAGAGATCATCAGTGACAACATCGGCGAGCAGCTCTGAAGTGTGAGGCGGACGTTCAACTTCAAAATGACTTCATACCTGGTATATGCAACAACCTCGCAGGGTGTATTTTCCAAATTGGATAGGCGGGGCATACTATCGAAAGATCCTATTTTTGAGTGCTTCCCACAGTTGACAGTTCCTGAATGCCACAAAGATTACAGGGTGGTCAACGATGGGTTCTTCTACGGATTCATCTGCAAATTAAATAGTGATCTGAAGACCAACAGGGTAAGCAAAGAAGCTTGGGAAGCTGTATCCCAACATGGTTGTATCTTCATCCAGTTTGCAGACTTCACGTATCTCAGGGTCAGTGGCTTTTCAGGAGAACCAGTTAAGTTGCCGAGGTATCCAAGCGACAAATGGGTCATCATGGAGTTGTGCAGGAAGCTCGTGGAAATGCATGACTTACAATCGAAGTGGCACAAATCTACAGGTTGCTTTTCGGTCACAGTGGGTTATTACAGCTGCCAGAGCATCCATAAAGCTAGAGGAATCGAAGCAAAAATGTTTTTTGGATATGAGCATGAGTTCTTCCCAACACGATTGAACTTTGATCCATATGGGATAGCGAGGAAGACAATTTCCCAGGAATATTCGCATGTACCTTCGTTGGAAGACTTTTGGATGAAGTGCAGAAGCGAGTATGAAGTCAGGAAGAAATATTTCAGCAGGTTATCAGCGCAACAAGTGTCTGATTATGGTTTAGCACGGATACCTGCAGATCTCGCGGATGATGGGCATGTGGTACTTGACACATACCATCAAATGGGAGGAGATAGAGCTTTCTCTTCAGGAAAGCATAGGCGGTTGTCAGACGATTGAGGAAAGGTCTTCCGCAGTTCTGGTTAACACCTCAAATTGGTTGTTAACAAAGGGGTATTGCATGGACGAAGCTTTGATGAATCAGATCACAGGTAACTTTATTGCAGGAGACTCCAACAAAAGGAAGCATGAAGGTGAAAGTAGCAGGAGACCAGAGAAGCTTAAAGTATACAAGAAGTCTCAGGTACTGGAAAAGGTCAAGTCTACAGCTTTCGTGTCAGTACTACTTTCAAACGAAGCTTCTCTAGCGTCAACTCATAGCACTTCAGCAGCCCCTGAACCCCAGGCAGATGTTATCATTCCTCCGTTGAATCCAACATCATTTGTATTTACTCCTCAGCCACTCAGATCTTCACCTCCCCCTGCAGAGAAGTTGAAAGCACAGATGGCAGAGTTTGAAAAAGCATTGTCTTTGGACAATTCAGAGGATGACAGCCACAACACTGTGGCAAATTCGGATGCAGCAGAGTCTGAGCATGAGAGGATGGTACACTCAGTGACTTCTCATTCCCCGAGAAGCAATTTTTCATCATGGTTGGCTTTGCAGACAGTTCCAGAAGCCAGAGAGGAGATCAACCTAGAAGAGCATGACTTACAACTACTCCTGAGTTTGGGTAGAAAGGATAGAAGACCTAAAGTTGCCAAGGTAACTTCAAGGTTGATTATTGAAGAATCAGGGCAGAAGTTCGCCGAGTTGACAGTTCCAGCAGAGGGAAAGCAGAAGGGAGAACTCACGGCGGCAGACATCTCAGTAACCAAAGTGCCACTAGGTCAGACTACCACGGAAGGATTAAAGCAAGATACACAGACACTAATAAACGCTTTATTCCTCAAGCTGGACAAAGAGAAGGCAAAGAAAACCAAACTTCAAGAGCAGGTTTCCCAGTTGTGTGAAATCATTGCTAAGGTTGCCAAACCTTCCTCTCAGCCAGTTTTAGCACATGAGTAGGTGAGCAAACATCTGATTGAAGAGGTGGAGGATGCAGGTAATCAAGTCACGACTATCAATGAATGGAAAAGCCAAATCATTCACCAAGCTTCAAAACAGCTCGAGGAAGTACCAGCTAGTCTGGAAATTATGAAAGGTGCATTATCTCAGCTGAAGCAACTGATGACAAGCATAGTGGATGAGAATACAGTGGCTGAAAGTAACCTGGACATTTTGGTTAAAATAAATAAGTTGCCGGAGGAGGTTTTGATTGCGGAGCAACTTGTGCCTGATGGACTGATTGAAAAGGGCAAGCAACTTGAGTTTGCAGTTTCTTTCCGCATGGAGATTCTCAAGCTTATGCTGAAAAGAATGCGGTTGCTCGAGGATATGATATTGTCATTGCCAGGCAATGTAGTTGCTTTCACCGAGGAGGAAGTAGCTGGGGATGTTTCTTCCTACAGAAGAACCATTCCAGACAAGATGCCTGCTTCTCTTGAAGGGTTGCTTTTGATGGTTCAGGAGAGGATTGATAAAGCTGTCAAAACTTTCACATTGAATTCCATCAACCAGCTGATAACACTTCAATCAGACATTAAAGAGTTCGGGCCTAGTTTGAAGGAAGTGGAAGTAAACATTGACATTTTGTCCAAAGGATTGTTGCAGTTCAGGACCGAGAAAGAGGTTGTTGCTAAAATAGATGGGAAATTGCTGAATTGTATGTTTGACAAGTATATTCAATATCAGAACAAAAAGAAAGCATAAAGTGTTACAGTTGGCAGATCTTCTTTCTTCTCTTCTTCCTTCTCTTATTTCTTATGTTCCCAGATGAAATTGTAAGATTAAAGTTATTGGTTTAAAAGCCATTACTTTAAGTTATTTGAAAAGGTTCTTTAAGATAAGTGGCAGATGTACACAACCTTGACTTAGTCTCCAGATGCATGTCACTTAGAGAGGAATTCAAGAAGAAAGATTGTCAGTTGTTTTCTTTTCAACTTCCACATGTTCTAGTTCAGTTGTAGTTTCCTATTTGTAATTTCCCCTTCATACACTATAAATGAAGGAAGAACCTATGGGTTAAAGGATCAAAATTTGTAATCAACATTCTTGTGTTCCAGACTTTGAGCTGAAACCCTTGATATCTTTCTGAAAGCTAAGGAATTGAAAGGAGGCAGATTTCCGGAGAACTTTGCGTCAACGGTGCATTTTGTTTCTTATTTCTTTTTAGATCTTTGCATAAACTGTGTTATCTCATATCTGAATCTGAAACTTTCCTTTTCTTTAAATTCTGTATTTCAAGATCTATTTGTTTATCTATGTGCATGAGATCAACTCTGTGAACTATTGGTTAGATTGCACATCTTCTTTCCTTTCTTCCGTACTCAATTATTTCCCTCTTCCGCACATATTTCTTTACAGTTGCTTACTTGCTGCAAAATTGCCTAGCTATGGTGCATGAGCTACGCGGTTAAAGTAAAACCAACAGATAGATATTAGAAAATATAATTGACAAAATATTACACGGGAGCCTCACCAGTAAATGAATGCAGAAAATCTAGCCAACACCTATAACTTCCGTAGTTACCTCTATCGCTCACACATAGTCTCAAATTGTTAAATATTTGTGCTATAAACCCTATTACACTTGCACCTCACTCCTAGGATTAATTAATTAACCCTATCACTCCTATGATTCATCCCCTACCCTATTAGCTAATTTAATATCACAATAATTAATAAATCCTTCACCTATCCGTTTCCACCTCATTGACATATCAAGTTTACTAAAGCAAGTCTAATCATGCCTAAGGCTAAAAATCATCAATTATATTTAAGATGGGAAATTTAAATTAAATCAAATCATAGATTTGAGTTAATTAATACACATCCCTTGAATCATGGCTTTCTAAATTTTCGGCTAGATTTTCTGCATAGCTGAAAACCCAGGCAGTCATGAGATAAATCTCCCTCATTTACCGGTGAGGCTCCCATGTAAAATTTTGTCAATTATATATATCCTAATATCTATTTGTGGGTATTACTTTAACCATGTAGCTCATGAACCATAGCTATACGATTCTGCAGCAAGTAAGCAGCTGTAAAAGAAAGAAAATATTTGAAGAAGGGGAAAATAATAGAACCACATGAATGAAAGGGGGAAGATGTGCAACCCAATCAATAGATTACAGAGTTGATCGCATGCACATAGGTAAAACAGATAGATATTAACATACAAAATTATAAGCAAAGGAAACTTTTAGATCTAGATCTAGAATAACACAAAGTTTATGAATAGATCTAAGACAAGAAGTTAGAAACAAAGTGCACCGTTGACACAGTTCTCCGGAAATATGCTCCTTTCTATTCTTCTACTTTCAAATAGCTATCAAGGGTTTCAACACAAAGTCTGGAACACAAGAATTCCGCTTACAAGTTCTGATCCTTTAACCCTTAGGTTCTTCCTCTATTTATAGTGTATGGAGAGGAAGTTACAAATAAGAAACTATAACTGAACTGGCACATGTGGAAGTTGTAAAAGAAACAACTGGCAATCTCCCTCCTAGAATTCCTCTTTGCATGACATGCATGGTTTATAACTAAAAATAGAACCTTCTATTTTGCATGTCTGCCACCTATCTCCAAGTAAATGACCTCTTCAAGTAATGACTTTTAAACCAATCACTTAAGTTTTATAATTTAATTGATCGCTCAATTACTTTGTCGAAGAAAAGAAGAAGAAAGGAAAATAAATTAGAAGAAAGCTGCAACACTTCCAGTCTTGTTCTTTTTCCATATTCTGCATGCGGTTGACTCTTTTGTCTTTGATTCTCACCAAGCTGGATCTGAAAGCAGGTGACTGTGATTCGCTTGCGGGTATTGTCTTTGCCTTGTCTTCCCTCTTATCTTTGAAGCTTTTGCAATTCTTCTTCAGTACATGCAAAGTAAATTCGATGAAAGCTTCAACTAGAAGATTGGGAGCACATGCACAAGATCTTGGAAGGAATTCTCCATGCAATGAATTCTACACGGGTTGTGTCAGAAACAAGAGGATGACCTTTTTGTTGGAAGCCTTTGCAATTATAAGATCTCGATCTATCAATTAAATCGGTGATAAGTTCAGGGCCTATGTTTGTATCATTGACTTTAGCAAATCTGGAAGCTATGCATGATTCTGCTGATCCCTCTCTATCATCACGCTTCATCATGGCTGGAGCAGTCTTTGTCTGAGCAATCTTTGTTTGCGTTTTTTTTCTTTTAGTCCTGCCGAAATTCTTTAGAACTGGATCAATTCATGCAGATCTATCAATTTCTTCAGATTTGGAAGATATATTCAATGTACCTGACATTGATCTGAACTTCCTTTCACCTGTAATGAATACCTGTAATTATTTAAGACAAAGATGAAGTCCAGAGCATGAATACTTGATTTCTGTCACCAAAAATCTGCATATGAAGCCTGCTGCCCTAAAATTTAAGATTTTGCTTGCATGCAAAGCAAGCAAAAATATTATTTAATTCACCAGAGCACTTATACCAACATGTAGATGCTTAAAATGACCAAAATCAGGCTATTCCAACCCTAGGTGCCAAAATTGGAAGCTTCCTGGCAGTGGAAAATAAACTTTAATGCAAAATCCTCCTTCCTTTGGCGCCAAAACTGTTCGGGCTGCAATCCTCTGCTAAAAGAATTAATTACATCTTCATTATGGCAGCCCATGCTTATATAACTCTCAACATTCTATTTTTAATAATTGCCCCTCCTATTCCTGGCAATTAATTAATAAACAATGATGTTTATTCACCCAAATTGGGTGCCTATTTTTGCATGCTGCTGGCTGCCATTAAATAAATTTAATTTATTTATTTTTAACATGCTACCTTCAGTTCTCTTTGACTAGCCTTCATGCATTGACTTTCTATTCATCCATGGCGCCAAAATTAGACAGAAAAACTATTAATAAATATCATTAATATCATTGTTTAATCACTAAATGGGTCGTACTTTTTGGCATGGGTGAATTCTAAATTTAAGAAGTCAACTTTTGATGGGAATTTTCACCCTACACCGCAGCTCTAAAAATCCCTTCTTCCACTTAAGTGAATTGACTTTCATCATGGGAATTTTTACCCTGCAAGGCAGGTAAGAAATTCCCACCTCTGCAAGGCAGGTAAGAAATTCCCGCCTCCTGTCACCTCCAATTTTCCCACTGCAACTTAAGTAACTTTCTAAAAACTGTGACTTGTATTAAAAATAGCTTTTTTTAGAACAGTGCGACTTGTATGGGTGAATAAAACCTTCTGATGGGAAAAGTTAGTTTGCTAGGTAGGTAGAAAATTCCCATCGGTGCTTTAAGTGATTTTTCTTTTTTTTATAATGGGAATTTTTACCCTGCAAGGCAGGTAAGAAATTCCCGCCTACCTGCTACCTCTAATTTTCCCGTCATAGCTTAAGTGACTTTGACTTCATGGGAAAAAAAATACCCTACAAGGCAGGTAATAAATTCCCACCTGCCTGCAGCTACCAAAAATCTTATTACAGCTTACACTCACTAATTCTAAAAAATGTGACTTGCCTGAGAGAGGCTTTTTGTGCATGACTTCATCATTTTTGGTTAGAAGCTTGCATTTTGAGGCCGATTCCTTCTGGTGTTGTGTTGGTAGATGATCTCCAGATGCTTCGGGCAATTAAACAGATTATACTGGTGAAAGAATTGACCTAGGGGAATTTCACAGAGAAACCGAGGAAAAAACCGAAGAAAAATGCAAAATAAATAAATAAAAGCAAAAAACGTTGCCAGAAGTTGCAGACAATGCCCTGAATTCATTCCTGGCGAAAACCCTATTGAGATGAGTGAATACTGGCATGCAAAACTTCAACAGGACTCAACCGGAGCACAATTTACTTCAAATGGGGCATTATTTATTTAATAAATAATTAAATAAAAATTTCCCACAGGCAAAACTTGGCAGAGGGATAAAATGAGTTTGGGCATCTGGGTATTTGTTGAAATTGGCTCGTATCATACATTGGGAGTATCCTAACATAATACAGACATCTTCTGGCAATAAAAACACAAAAAGACCCGGTATTTTAAAAAGAACGATTTTTTTTCAAATGGGTAGTCCTAGATTTCAGGGTGAAATCTTGGGACACCATAAATCAAAGCTAAAATCTCTCCAAGATAAATTCACGTCACTTTCTGGGTGAATAAAATAAGAGACATGCAATATTTATTCAAAGCACATTTTGAATAATTCAAAAAATATGCCACCTTTTGCCAAACTCTATGACAACTCACCCAATCAAGCTCAAATCAGCAACTTATCTTGCCAATCAAATTCGAAACTCAGACAAGTCATTCCAATCATGCTTTAGTCAGCCTCAGATCAGAAAATCAATCACACCAACCAAGGCTTTGAGATTCTTTCCTTCAGCTATTAATAAACACTCATTCCTCTCCATTTTTCATTTTTGGAAGCTTAAGAATCTGCATTGTTATTATGTCGAATTGCCATTCAATTTTACATGCTGTTATGCTATCCATTTGATCAAGAATTTATCAATCAATTCAATCATTCATTTGCATTGCTCGTAGCTGAAACCTACTTCCATTCAGAATATTTTCGGAGCATCCACATCCAATTGATCGTAGAGATTTAACAAGCCCGGTACTTCATTCCAAGCTTCAGCCAATCTCATCTGAGGTTGCAAGGAGATATGAAGGAAGAATCAAGTTTGCACATTGTGTTTGTTTTCTTCTCGTATTTTTGTATTTTCTTTGTTATGCCATAGGTGTCTTCAATAGTCCAGCTCTTTCCTGTTATTTCGTCGTGCTTCTCCGTTACAGTTCTATTTCCTGTTCCGTTCAGGTGATATTTGTTTTTTTTAATTGATCCTGCTTGTGGTGAGTTTCAGGCTGGTGTGTGGGTGCTTTTGTGGGCTTGGCTTCCTGCTTTTGCTGCAACCACGTGCTTTCCGCTATGCTCCTGACTCATCGTGCACCGCTACATATGCAATTATTTCTGCAGTTTCCTTGCTCTGGTTTCTCCTTGGATTTTTACAGTGCATTTGTTGGGATCCATAGACTTTTTCCTCACCGTTTCTTTGGTTTTGTGCTCACATACTTATTTTCTTGGTCACATTTTTGGATCGGTCAAGCTTGTTCTATGCCTCTTCTTTTTTTAGGCTTTAGAAATAATAATTTTGGTTTATTCATTTTTTTTTTGCATGCTTACATTATATTCATGTATCTACAATGCAATTGCAACAACCGCTTCAATAATATTTGTAAAGCGCAATCATGGAATGGAGCAATGTTTGAGGTAGATGTCGGCATTTGGGTGATTACACTTAAAACTTTTCTTTGGATTTTTTTTGGATACACATCATATTTTTGGAGAACATTATAATGCTTTAAAGTGGTCGACATGATTACGGTAGCCTAGCCTTGTAATTTTTAGAAAAGTATTTTCTAGCCATACTGCAAACCCATGTACTATTGATCAATTTCTTCCAATATTTAGAGCATGTCTGCAACAGGAAATATTTTATAATTCTAAAGGTAAATACCAAGGTTCATTGTAGGAAGGCATGTGAAATAGTTTCATCTAAACCTCTGCAAAATTAATATTTGCATGTGCCTTGCCATCAAAATTATGGTGTGGTCTTAATTTTATAAGTTGAATGATCTGATTTCAATTCCCCTAGACTCTGAAAACAAATTTACGCAGGATTCCAACTTATCTGAAGCTTTCAGTTTTATAGAATTGGTGGACAACATATCCCATTATATTTTCTATAACTAATTCATTGAGTTCTTTTTTTGGGTTGGAAATGATTGTCCTAGTCTTTTTCTAAACTCAAAATCAATTTACGAATACACTCCACGTGATTTAGATATCATATACGTATGTTACCTATATGCTAAAACACTATATTTATAACAAATACTCGGTGGTAGATTAGTAAACAAAATTAAAATAATTTCTCTATGAATTCAAACATAACTAAATAGCTAAGAGAAATACCTCTACCATCACAATGTTTCATGTGAGTGTTGAATCTTTTCACGGATTTCAATTATGGCTTACTTATGGAACATGCCAGTTATATGGCCAAACATTGGCTTAAGGGGTTTTAAGTGAGATGAGGGGCAATATATAATTTTTTAATACCATAAATTCTAGCTGCTTTAGGATTAATTTTTCCTTGTTTAGGTAGTAAATTGGATATCAAAATTTATTACAAGTGCATCAGCGATATATAAATTTGAAATATTACAAATTTCGCTCTTCATTTTTTTTAAAAACCATGTTCATCTTGGTGGTTGGGTTTAGGTAGTATTTATTAAGGTAGGGATCTGTATTGTAGTTTAGGAACTTCATGAGGTAGCTTTACCAGTATTCAATGTATTCTAACAATAGTATAGGTTACTTAGCAACGTGTTTACTACACATTGTGTACTGCAATCTTGGGTTGCACATATATGTGTGTTTCCTTCTCGGTGCACCCTTTGTTACTGTACACATTTATGGGATTGTGGAAGTGTATTCATCATTTTTTTAGATGCGCGCGCCTAAAGTCGGAGGTGACACATGATGACACTGATATTATATAATCTCCTCCACCTATTTTATTGGCTCAGTATGCAGTGAAAGGTGATAAGCTACTTAGAATTTATTTTCACTGCGCCGTCCAAACCTAGATGCAATTCTTTACCGAGTGGTCTGACATGCCCCCAACTTCGTGAAATGTTATCGAGCTACTACAAATAGTATTTTCTTAGAAATGGATTTTAGTTTGCTTACTGTAGTCCACGCATGTGTGTGGTTCATATTTTAAATGTACTCATGTATGGCCTGATATGCTGGTGTGTTATGTTGATCAATTGTAAATAGTCTTACCTTTTTTTGGTAGTGCTAGGGTTGTGCTTAATATATATATATATATATATTTGGTTTAACATATCCTTTTTCACATTGCATGGTTATTTATGCATATAATTATTATGTACAACTTTGTTAAGGAACATTCAAACACCCTTCACCTCCGCAATGGTTGGTACTAGTTCACCTTATGCCACAGGCCTAGAAACTAAAACAGTTGGATGTATTGATCATGGAAAAGGTATTACTGCAGCTAAATGTCCCATGGTTACACCTATTCGTAAATTAAATCTATACCAACCTAAATGGATTATTTAATGGTGTGTTATGAGGAAAGGAACTCTACATCCTGTTGTTAACAATAGGAGCACATGCCAGGTGTTTAATTTTTGTGTTACAAATTATTTCGTGGATGACGTTTCTATAACAACCTTTGGAGATGTCACAAAAACTTTCTTTGACATTGTACAAACTATGAAGGTTTACCACATTTCTAATCATAATTTAAAATGTGCAAACAAATAATTTAGTCAATGTGAGAGCCTATGAAAAATTCTATTGAACAAGAACTTTTTTTTCCAGCTATGTTCTCATGACGAAGTCAATATACCTCTCTACAACTTCCAATTTATGAGCATTATGGCCATTAAAGATATGGCCATTAACACAAATGTGGATATAATTGGAGTTGTGTGTTATTTCTCTACAAGTTCCATTGTACATAGACGGGATGAAATGGAAATGAAAAACACACTATATCAGTTTCTAACACCTCTAGCCATTCCATAGATGTTAGTTTATGGGGAATATTTTGTGAGACCGAAGGAAGCTTGCTACCTTACAGGTAAAGCTGCGATGTCAATTCTTTCTGTGAAATGGGCAAAAGTAACATCATTCAATGGAAGATCCCTTTTGACCGGTTTAAATTCACAGTGCTTTATCAACCCTATATTACCAGAGGTAGAAGAGTTGAAGAGGTGGCTTGGCTCAAAATCCTACCAGCATGTTCTGATGCCATTAAGTAATGCTAAACTGGAGGCCATGGATATTTCTAGTATTCAAAAGTTGGCCCAACTGCAAGTGTTGACCAAGGTGTTATTGTTGGCTATTATAATTCATATTAAAATGAATAATTTATGCTATGTAGTTTGCACTAATGTAGTCAATGGTAAACAATGTTAGTAGAAAACACTGCCAACTCCAGACAACATATGTCATTTCCCTAAATGTAACATGGAATTCCCACAATGCAAGTACAGATATGCACTTAATTTTTTGCTAGAAGATATAACAAGAACAATTTGGGAAACTTCTTTTGATGATGTGACACTAGTATAATGGGTGTGTCTATGTAGGCCTTATACCACATAGACCCGGCATCTCGAAAACTACATATAGTGCTTGATCAGGTGTTGTTCCATACATATGACTTCATTTTGCAAGCTAAAAAGGAAGTATAAAACAACAATGAATAACTCAAGTGTATTGTTATACATGTTTCTCAGAAAGATAAGTCCCTGACACATGATGTTGTTGTTCATGCTTTGTTAGATGCAACCACCATTTAGGTGGTGACCTGTACACATACATGTCTGTTAAATATACACACATATTGTTACTTATAGTAGCTAAAATGAGATGAGGAAAATATGAGAAGGGTATATATGTTATTGTCTCTGTTGCTAACATAGCCATTATCTTGTAATACGGTGTACGATTGTTGTACCATATAAAAAAATATTCTTGCAATATGTGCTACCTTTTTTTAAATAGTGAAATCAATATGCAACTTAGGGATGGGTTCTCTTTTAATGATATGCACATCTAATTTGCATATTTTTTCATGCATTACAATAATACATAAAACAACATGTATTAATGTATTTGCCTGACCATACAGTAGTATTAGAAATATCCATTATGATAATCATATCAGCACTAAAAGTTTCCCTAATAACAAAGTGGTACATGGTATTGTGATTGTGGTATGGATAAGCTAGTTAGGAATTTTTTTTTGCTCATGCTAATACTTTCCTATGTTGGTTCCTACCCTTCTTATTTGATCAAAGGGATATATGTCACAAGGACATTAGTATCACTCCCCTCAAAAAGATGATGTCTTTGGTTATCTCCATAAAGCATATGGATGCCCACTGGTAGTACAACACAACCACAGGTATATTCATATGTACGTCTTCCAAAGATATAGTTGTGAGACTAATAGAAGAGCAATGCCCACCCCATCGTCGAACTCTGACATTATATATTGAAATAAAATAGAATTAATTTTTTACATAATGCTTAGGTAACAGTATTAGCACTAGGTTTATGTATCCTTCCACTACTATATCTTTAAGTTATTAACAACAAATGAACCCATTTTGGATATGTATTGAAATTTTCATCACTAATGTCCCAAAAAAAAATGAATTTTTAAACTTACAAATAGTTTTCCTTACATTGTAGGAATTTAGTAACTTTAAATCTTTGGAATTCATACTTTGGTATTTTGAAATATTGCTAGCTTTGCTCCCTGCAAAACCTCTTCTATAGCTTATGGCTTAGAACATCAAATACTTAAAGACATTGGTCATTTCTAAGGAAGATGAGAAGGTAATAATTTGGAGTTGTACAACTAATATTAAATGTAAGCCTTCAAAATTGGCTTTAGACCTTTTCCATTAAATATGTAGTTGATCAATAAATTCTTAAAGACATTGATCATTTCAAAGGGAGATGAGAAGGGAAGCATTTGGAGCTGTACAACTAATATTAAATGTAAGACTTCAAAATTGGCTTTAAAGCTTTGCCATTAAATATGTAGTTACAACTGTACACGTCACCAACATTTGACCCTACTTTTCACCCAATAAAATGGAAACATGTGCAAATAAATCTGTTACTCTTATTTTATCAATGTTTTAAGATCAATGGTTTATAAATTTGAGGACATGATGTCAGCTGATTTTGACTTCGCAAAATCAATAAGCGTAAATTTTTTAAAAATATATAAAAATTTCAAAGTGTTTTTTCACGTGATTTTTTCTCTCTCATCGCAATCATCTTATTCTCATGGTCATTTTGGATTTCGTTTGATCCATTTTGAATAAGCCCTTCTCCCGCTATGACGCAAATTGTGTTTTAATTATTTAATTAATATTTACCCTTTTATTTAATAAAATTAATATTTATTAAATTTTAGGGTTTTTAATTAATAAATATTAATTTAATACTCATGAAAGTTGTTCGACAAACTTGGAAGAACTTTTTTTTAATTGTCGTAACTGTTGTGAGCAATTGTCGGGGGCAATTATTCTTCCACTTCCATTTGTCATGGACAATTTCAATTTTGCTTCTATCATCCGTAAATTGGGAAGGAGACAGTTACAAGAGGTTGCAGAAGTAGAAGGGATTGGGAAGAAGGAGAAACAAGGAAATATTGTAGTCATCCAGAGCCAGAAGAAGGAAGAGCTCGGTCTATAGGCACTCCTCGGCTTTCACACAGAAACCTGGCACAAGCATTAGCTAGAGCCAGGCAACCTTGAGAGCTCCAAGTAGTTGTCTCTGATTCAAGATCCCAAGCTTACAAGAAGCCATCTTTCTCCATTGTTCCAAATCCTCCATGCTCTATGTAGAGTTCCTGATCCGTATGGCATGCTAAATTCTGCTCGAGTTCAAATATTTAAAAAGAGACCTAGGTTTCAGAGGTTTTATCTTCTCTGCACTCTGTATATTTTTATTTTAAGATTTTTATTTTGTTGTATTGTGCCAGATTGATGAACACATACTAAAAACCAGCCAATGTTGGAATAAAGAAGGAAGTGGAAGCACCATTCAGCTGCTAAAGAAGTTGAGATCAACGTGGGTAAAGGCTGTTTAAAGCCACGCGTTTCCTGAAGTCTGCAAACAATAGTGTTCTCAAAGAGGCCATGCCAAGGGTGAATGGAGATACCCACATTTTATTGAATACCAAGCAAAATAGCAGGCCCATGTAGAGAGCTGTCTAGTCCAAGGAAAATCTCCATTCGCTGCCAAAGAGTCTGTTTTAGATCCACGCCTAAGAGGAAATACGCCTGGGGTAAAGTCTGTTTGTGATCTATGTTGTCAAAGCATTGGAAGAAGATCCACACAGCAATTGGAAGAGGCCACTAGGAGGAGACAACTGCCATAGCAGAGAACAAAGCCCACACATTTTTGCTCACGTGCTGGTTTAAGCAGCTGCCCACATGCATAGGAGATATAACCAGCTAAAACCAGTTTTCAACGCATGCAGCAAAGGTGAAAAGGTGAAGTTCAACGCAGATCATACTCATGCTTTTTTTTTTTAATTTAAAAACAAGAAAGAGAATATATAGAAGCCCACACATTACTTGAAGGAAATATCCACGCAGCAGCTGTTTGGAGGTTCACGTTGAAATAAGAATCCACGCCAATGTAGAAAGAACATGCCACACATGCTAAGAGGGAGTTAATTTGAAGTCAAAGACCAGTTCACCTTTCCCACGCCAAGAAAGGCCATTCACGCCAAAAGTCCAGAAAATGCATGCATAGTTGTCAAAGATTAGTCCAAAACGCAGGTCCAAAGACAACAAAGTCCATGCAAGCCTATGGAAAACAAAAGATCCATGTGCCAGGGAAATGGAAAAAGATCATTCGCTGCCAAAGAAGAAAAATACCAGGCTCATGCAGCCCACGCATTTCCGGAAATAATAAAAATGGTCTAAAATTGTAGTATTTTTAACCCGGGTGGTGATTTGAGCTTAGCCTCAATATTTTATTTGTATTATCGTTTTGAATTTGGCACCGTTTATTTAAAAAAATAAAATAATAATAATTAAAAAGGGGAGCCCATATTTTTCTTTCGGAAACGGTGGTCCGGAGACTTAGACCTGACACCTTCCAGTGTATGTTCTCTTTTTGCTTTCCGTTTTAAAATTCATAATGGGTGAACGCTCTAATAAATCGGCGCCAAAATACGCATATCAAGGATTAGTTCCAGCATCGTCCTTAAATTTAGCGTATGATTTTATTTTAGATACTGATATGGGTCACGTGGATATGGTTCAATTCTGTGACAGAGTAAGACGGTAAGGGAGGACTGCTTTTTTCGAGAAGGATTTATCGTTGCAGCTTACCTCAAGTGGCAGCGTTTCCAGTTGCCATACAATGCCGCGAATTTGTCCTAGCTTGTGCCGAACGTTATGATCCTGAGCGCCGAGGAGTTTTTAATGACAGAGATGAAATTTTTCTACTCAATTCTCCAGATCATATGGAGGATTTGTTAAGAGTGCCACTTCATGAAGAAAATGCTGACATCACGCAAGAATCGACACAACAATTCTAGGATGAAAATCCTTTGAGATGGTTGAAGATGGTTAGTAAAAATTGGTTGGTTAAACCAAAAACTCACACTTCAAGAATTCCCAAAGAGTTGTTTCGGGTAGAGTTTCATGAAGAAATAGGAGATATGATTACTCTTCTCAGTAGGGTTTTTGGTCTCCCTTCCGCTAGAAATTTTCATCCTTGGATGTATAAGTTCATTTGTATCATTCTTGATGCAAAGATGTTCATTGATTGGGCAAGTATCGTTAGCAATACTGTCCATAAGCAATTGATTGAGGTAAGGATGACAAGTCATTTTTAAATGACCTCATATTTGATCTATGTTGTAGCAAGGAGGATATTTTCAAGGCTACTGTTGTTGCAGACTCACAGCACCCCTGGATGCAGATCAGGCTTCTAGGTTGATGTTCAGGCATCCAGTGTGATTGCACAACATGGAATCCTTTCTCCAAGCGTGGGACTTGTAAAGATGAGAAAAGATTCTCCAGAGAAGGCTGGTTCCTATTCCTCTGTTCAGATGCACACAAAAAATGCAGAGGGTTTGCTAAAACCTAATCTAACTTGCCAAGGAGACAGGGTAAGAAAATGCATAGAATAAAACCTAAACTACAAAGGTGATGCACCGAGGAATGTTAGACACTTGTTTTGCAAATTTAACACAGACCACATAGATGCAATACAAACACCATGCACAGGTAACCAAACTGCAATAAGAGATCAAAATGACAGCAATGAATACATGAGAGGGTCGAGAGTCAATCACAACACATATATTATTGCTCAAGAGTCGATACAGTACATTGCAGTGGCCAAGAGGCAAAAAGACTGGCATTACAACCCATATGGGAGGTTTGAAAGCTCCACAAATTCTCTGGCAAGCGAGGGAATAAGGGAGGATGCAAAACAAAAATGTCCGACCCCTTAAAGGAGCTCTTCTTTACAATATATATCAAGAAATGAGAGAGGGAAGAGAGAGGAAATCCAGAATCTGCCCCAACCACTTCTTGGTAGCATTTAAAATCATCTCATTATGACAGAAGCAGTGGATCCTAGCAAAACGGCGGGTTGTCTAACAGGAGCGGCGAGCTGTCTGCTGCATTAAAGTTGGTTGTTGAAGCATTACTTCTGTCTATCACCACGCGTCAGAGACGTTTTCTTAATTTTCTCCCTCCAAACTGCACCAAAATGTGAGATTGATCCCAGAATCATGTAGAGAATTTCAACATCTTTCCGTTGATATAAAGAACGTGCAAATCCGAGCTCTGGATCGAAAGATACGAAGGTCTGAAGATTTAGGGCACAAAACAGGCAAGAACAGGTTTTAAAATCTTTTCCCGCGCTCTGCCATCTGGACGACACGTGGCAGGCCCTGATTCGCTGAGTAATTCTCTCTCTCCACCTTTCCACGGGCTTTTCTTGTGGGCCCCTTAAACTTGGACACGTGGCACTATTTCATTGGTTCGGATCAGTGCTCGAAAACTCGCCCCTTTGACTTTTTGGACCTTTTTCCTTGGCGACACGTGTCATGCTGTGATTTGTCCACGGGCCTGCCGGATTTTCACGTCCACCGCGTCCTTTTGTCCCAGATGTCCCAGTGCTTTGCGGGACAGAATCCTCCGATCCACCCGAAATGGGCTTCCTCGTCCCTTTTCTGCCGGTGACACGTGGCGTGATCTGATTGGCTTTCGGCTCCTTCGGCTATCCGCGTCCCGCGCGTCCCTTTGTCCCACTTGTCCTTGTGCTGAAGTTTCCTGTTTCGGCCGATCCGGCCGGTTCACGTCCTTTGCACGTCCATTTGTCCCAAATGTCCCAGTGCTGTCTGGGACAAATTCTTCCGGTTCCTTCCGATTCGGTGGCCGGTTCGCGTCCTCCGCGCACTCTTGTCCCGCTTGCTCCCGGTAAAGGACTTGGACAAATTTTCTTTCTTTCGGCCGATTCGGGCATTTCGCATCCATTTGTCCCAGATGTCCCTTTTCTGTTTGGGCCGCCTGGAGGCTTTTCGGCCGATCCGCGCCTTCCGCGTATAATTGTTCCAACTGTCCCAAAGGCGGCCTTGAGCAGGACTTAGCCAATTTTACGATTTTCTCCTGAATCAATCTACTTGCTTGGAACTAAAAAACTCTGATGCATGTTATCAAATTAACTCTGGGGGGTGAAATTTGGATAACAATTTGGTGACTTTTCGGGGTCACCTGCCTGCTAGGTAGAAGATCAGTGGCCTTTTAGCAATCCATTGGGCATGGAGTCATAGGCAATAACCTGAAACCAACCTGATATCTGATCCCGAGCCCGATACCGTAACTCCTTCTCTGAGAGCACGCTGAACTGTAGAAAACCAACCCAGGAGCAACAAAACCTGTGCCAAAGCACTTAGGGAAACTGAAACCTAACTACAACAAGACAATGTGCATACGCACTTAGAGGAATTGAAATCTAGGCTAATATTTACAAGGGTAAAACCTTTTCTTTTCAGTAGCAATGTTTAAGATAGATTCCGTTGACCGGAATCGGGAGTTCTTCTCCGTCCAATGTAGACAATTGGAAGGCATTGCTATTCTTACATTCCATGACCATGTAGGGGCCACTCCAAATGGCATCAAACTTGGAATGCCTTCCTGGTTTTTCCCGATCTGCATCCCATTTCAGAACTAGGTCCCCTTCCTGGAAGGTCCTTGCTCTTGCTTTCTTATCAAACCATCTTTTCACTAAGGCCTGATCTTTCTCAATTGTTTGAACTACACGTTCTCTAATTTCTTCCAATTCCATCAACTCTGCATACCTGGCCTCCATTGGTTCGAACTCAGCCAACTCCAACTGCTTCATGAACTCCAATGCAGGCAGTTCTAATGATATAGGCAATACTGCCTCTTTTCCATAGACCAACTTGTAAGGGGAATTACCTGTAGACCTCTTTGGTGTTATTCTGTCAGCCCATAATGCTGATTTTAGCTTGGTATGCCATGTTCTTTGATTTTCATCCAGAGTCCTCCTGATGATTCTTAGCAAATTTTTGTTCGTGGACTCTGCCTGTCCATTACCCTGTGGGTAATAATTGGAAGAGGTGCTCAAGTAGATTCCATTCTTGACAGCCCATTCTGTAATCTTGGAACCTACGAATGCCAATGCATTGTCTGATATGATAGTGGCCGGCACACCGAACCTGGTCACTATTCCTTCATAAAATTCTAGTATATTAGACTCGTTTGCCTCTTTGAGCGCTACTGCTTCAGTCCACTTGGTGAAGTAGTCCGTTGCCGTGAGAATCCACTTGTGGCCTTGGCTTGAGTTTGGGTTGATGACCCCGATGAAGTCCAATCCCCATTGCAGAAATGGTTGGTCAACCAAGATTGGGTGCAATGGAAGCGCTGCTAGTCTTTCTTTGCCTGTGAAGAGTGCACATTTCTTACACTTTCTTATCCATGTATAGCAGTCATTGAACACCGTGGGCCAATAATACCCTGCCTTTATTATCTTGAGAGCTATTACTCGTGGGGCAAAATGTCCTCCAGAATCTCCATCGTGAAAATCTCGTAACACCCTCTCAATTTGACCAGTCCCAATGCACCTCAATAGAACCCCATTGATGTCTTTCTTAAACAAAACACCATCAACAAGCACATATGGAATGGCTTGTAATCTGAAGTATCTCCTCTTTGCTTTGCTCATTTCCGGAGGGCATAGTCCTGTCTGTAGGAAGTGTATCATATTCTGAGTCCAACAAGGAGTAGGCACATCATCATTTTCATGTTCTTGGCCATCCTGTAGTACCAAGACAGTCTCTTTTTCATCACCTGCTTCAACCTGTTGACTCAAGGCTAGCTGTTCACATAGTCCCTTTCCACGTACTAGTTTGGTGACCTTGATCTCGATGTCATATTCCATGACACGAGTTATCCACCCTGCACGCTTCTCATTCAGATCCTTGTTTAGAAGGAAGTCCTTGACTCCCGCATGAGAGACCAATAATTGGATCTTGTTGTTTGAGACTAGGTGCTTGAATTTCTTTAAACTCCTGATCACTGCAAGTACATGCTTTTCAATGAAAGAGTATCTAGTTTCGTATTCCTCCAAGCCTTGACTGAAGAAAGCAACTGGTTGTTCTAATCCTTCTTTGTTTTGTTGTGCCAGGATTGCAGAAATTGTGTCTCCACCACCGAAGGCATATAGCACGAAGTCCTTGGAGAAGTCTGGATTGACGAGAGTTGGGGCTTGAGATATAGCCTCTTTTATTGCCTCAAAACTTGCCTTGCCTTCAGATGTCCACTTAAATGCCATGCTCTTCTTTAACATCAGCGTTATTGGCTTTACGAGAGCTGCAAAGTTTGGAACAAACCTGCGGACAAAATTGATCCTTCCCAAGAAGCTTTGAAGAGCCTTCTTGTGACTTGGCAATGGCAATGCTTGAATTGCTTCAACCCGTTCTGGGTCAATCGTCAACCCTTCCTTTGAAACAATATGGCCTAGAAGTTTTCCCTCGTGAGCCAAGAATATGCACTTTTTGGGATTCAATGATACCCCAAATCTTCTACATCTCTGAAATACTTGCCTCAAATGACAGAGGTGATCCACTGCATTTTTTGAGAATACAGTGATGTCGTCAAGATATATCAGAACTATTTTGTTGATCAACCCCTTAAATGCCATATCCATTGCCCTTTGGAAGGTGGCTCCAGCATTTGATAGTCCAAATGGCATCTTCTTGTAGGCATAGGTCCCCCATTTGGTGGTGAAAGCCGTCTTGAATTGGTCATCTTCTTTCACCATCACCTGATTATACCCTGAGTAGCCATCTAGGAGAGAGAATCTCTCTGAACCGGATACTACTTGCAATATTTGTTCCATTGAAGGAAGTGGGTAATGGTCTTTGAGAGATGCCCTATTGAGGTCCCAGAAATCTACACACAACCTGATTTCTCCGCTCTTCTTCCTGACCGGAACCAAGTTTGCAACCCAGCTTGAGTGCTTGATCGGGAATATAATGCTTGCCTCTATTAGCTTGTTAAGCTCTTTCTTCATTAGAGGCTCAATGTGAGGGTTGACAGGTCTCTGCTTCTGCCTGATGGGTTTAGCATCTGGATCCAATTCTATGGTATGTTGTGCCAACTTCGGATTGAATCCTCTCAAGTCTTCATAGCTCCAAGCGAAGACATCTGGAAATTCTTGGCAAAGCTGTATGAAATCTGATTTCTCTTGCTCAGTGGCCACTTTACCAATTTGAAGTATTTTGCCTTCCCCAACCAGAATTGGCTCTGAATCTTCTCTCTTGACCTGTATGTTAGCCTTTTCCTTACGGAACTGGTCGTTAGGGTTGAAGATAGACTCCAATGTTACTAAACCCTTAGGAAGCTTGTTTGTCCGCAGCTGCACTACTTGATCCCCATACTGCTGCTCTAATCTGTCCTGATTTCTAGCTGAGAATTCAGCCTCTTCCTGTAGAAAATTGACGATCTGTTGATCGTTCTCAAACACCTGCCAGCTTGTGTTATTATCTGGAACTGCTGGCCTCACAATCACATGGATATGTGGCTGTGTTTTTTCCCTTTTGATGTTGTCAACCACATCAAACGTTGCTCCAACTGCTGCGAGCCTATCCGCGGCTTCATTTTTCTTCCTGGGTATGGACACAATGTTGAAAGCTTCGAAATCCTCAATGAGGTCCCATACCCTATTCTTGTAGCTCCTCAGCAAGTCGTTCTTCGTAGCATGTTGTCCTCTAACTTGGTTGACGATTAGCTCGCTATCCCCGAACACCTGCAAGTTATTTATCCCTTTTTTCCTAGCCCAATGAAGTCCATGAATCAAGGCCTCATATTCAGCTGTGTTGTTTGAACAAGAAAACTGGAAACGAAAAGCTGAATAATATTTGATGCCTTGAGGTGAAACAAGCATGGCTCCACCTCCTGCACCTTGCCTACTCCTTGATCCGTCAAAAAACAGCTGCCATACCTCATTGTCATCATTATGGCTTGGCTTGGTGATGCTAGGAACAGGTTGATTTTCTTCATGTATACAATAGACTCCCAGCTCAGATTCTTCTACTTCTTGATAGGGATCAAAAGCATGTATCTTGTTTGCCCATTCATCGAGAGTTAGGTCCGGGATACTTCCAATCTTGGTGTCAGCCTCATCAGTACTAGGGTGATCTTCTTGATCAAATGCTGAGCAATTGGCATTAATCTGACTAGGAGTGTAAGGCTCAATATGGAAGTTTGCAATAGGTTCAGACCTAATTGTAGCCTTAGTTCCATACCTTGTTCTAAACAGCATGTGAGACCAATCAGCAGACAAATACCCCCCAATCTTGGCTGTGAAGTCCCTTGACAAGCAAAGGGCAAAGAGTGGTGGAAGGTCTATGATTGATATATCTTGTAAGACAACAACATTTGGACATGCATGCAAGGTAAGACTCAAGTTTTTAATCACTCCAACTGTTGCTATTGCTGTCCCATCCAATTGCACTACCCCTTTAGATATTACTTCATATTGGAGACCCAGCTGATCAGCTATTTGCTTGGGCATCACTGAGCTACTTGCCCCGGAATCAATCATGCAATTGTGTACTAGTTTATCCCCAATGATTAATGAAACATAGAAAGGAGGGGGCTTCAACATTTTACCTTGTTGCCCTCCATGGCTTCCTTCAGGCTGGGCAGCATTTGTAAGCACTTTGTCTTGCATCTGAACCTGCTGATTCGAAGTTGTCCAATCCTTCATGGCAGCTTGCAGCAGATCTCTTTGTCCTGGGATGGATAGGGATTCCCACATTGATATATTGACGTTAGTCTTCTTCATCTGTTCAATGATACTGAACGGGGATGAAGTATCCTTTTGTTGTCCCTTGGTTTGTACACTTACTCCTTGTACGTGGGCAGCAACAGCTGGCATTTGAGTTGGCCTAGGGGCTGTTCTTGGCTGCCCTTGTGTATTTGAAACTGGACTCTGCTTGCCAATCATTTGTGGAGCCGTGGAAGGTGGTGGATTGGCTGGGGCTAATGGCTGTTCTTCACCCAAATTTCTCCTCTTTGACCTTGTGTTGGCTGCGACACCTTGAGAAACTGCTTGATTCATGCCACAGAAATCTTCTGCTTGCCAGTTCACCAACGTGGTGTCATTTGGGGCTGATTGCTGTTGGAATGTTTCTTGTTGTTGACTGTTTCCTTGACTGCCCTCGCCCTCCACACCAGTAGTTGTCACCATCAGTGCTTGATTGAGAGCACCATTGAAACACATGGATTGGTTATGAGGCTCGTTGCATGGAAAGCACCAGTCATATTCCTGAGCAATGTTGTTCTGTGTTGGCACTAATGCCTTAGAGGCAGATATAGCATTTGGATTATAGGGCTGGAATGGTCTATTAGAGGGAGGCCTTGTTTGATTCACATTTGCAACTGGATTAGGTGGTCTTTGTGGTTGGTATGGCTGCCTATTAGGCTGAGCTTGAGGTTGATAGGAAGGTCTGAAACCTTGGGCTTGTTGCCTCTTAATAGTAACCAGCTCATTTCCCAAATTTTGCAACTGTTTCATGACCTCTTGGAGTTCATTCGAAGCACTTGGAGATGAAGTGGAAGCTTCACTTGAACTCTGATTTCTAGGAGTGGGAACAGGAGCCAAAGTGGGTGCTTGACTAGTGCTTGGATTTTCTAAGTTTGGATACAAGGGCATGGGAGGCCTAGGAGCCAGTTTACCAGCTTGAATAAGACAGTTTTCGGCTCTAATGGCAATGCTATAAGCCATAGGGATTGTTGTGCCTCCCATGGACTGAATTAACATAGAAATATCAGAATTCAAAGCTTTAAGGTAATATAGAAAAGCACCTTCTGCTGTTGGCCTGACTGCCACTGGAATCCTATCCCAAGACCTTTGAAATCTGAAGTTGAAGTCAGTCAGCTGCTCGTTGGGGGCTCTCTTGATAGTTGTCAGCTGCTCCAAAAGAGACAAGTTGTCTCCCTTCTCTCCAAATTGCTCGTGAAGTGCAATACACAGCTGATTCCAGTTTGTGATAGAACCAGCTCCAAGGCTCCTAAACCATTGTAATGCTTTACCCTTGAAGGAAGATGCCAGTAACTTGACAGCCACTTGCATTTCATTGATTTCATGGATTGCGCAAAGGTTAGCAATATCTTTAACATGATCACCTGGAGTAGTCTGATTTTCTCCGGTGAAGTAGGGAATGTTCTTCAAGGCTGCAATAGGAACTGGATGTTGTGCATTGAGAGCAAGTGGGCTGCTGCCTGTGAAGTTGACGTAGGGATTGTTCTGAGCCATTCTAATCGGTCTTAAAACCCTTGTATACTGAATGAAAGGCCTATCAGGTGGAGGAGTTGAGAGAGTTCTGTTTGGTGGAGATGGAGACCTTTGAATCCTTCTTCCTCTTTGCCTTCTTCTTGGAGATAACTGCAGGTATTCAAACAACACTTCTTCTTCTCCGACTCTTGACCTTGTGGTGATTCTTCTCATGAGTTTTCAGGCCTGCACTGCTGAAACCAGTTGATTCTTCCCCTTGGAGTCGCCAGATATGCAAATAATAGCTCTTATAAGAAAGAAAACTGTAGCAGATGCATATCAACTTTGCTGCAATAAAACTGAGACCTCTAAGTCCCACCGGATGTGCCAAAACTGTTGTTGCAGACTCACAGCACCCCTGGATGCAGATCAAGCTTCTAGGTTGATGTTTAGGCATCCAGTGTGATTGCACAAAATGGAATCCTTTCTCCAAGCGTGGGACTTGTAAAGATGAGAAAAGATTCTCCAGAGAAGGCTGGTTCCTATTCCTCTGTTCAGATGCACACAAAAAATGCAGAGGGTTTGCTAAAACCTAATCTAACTTGCCAAGGAGACAGGGTAAGAAAATGCATAGAATAAAACCTAAACTACAAAGGTGATGCACCGAGGAATGTTAGACACTCGTTTTGCAAATTTAACACAGACCACATAGATGCAATACAAACACCATGCACAGGTAACCAAACTGCAATAAGAGATCAAAATGACAGCAATGAATACATGAGAGGGTCGAGAGTCAATCACAACACATATATTATTGCTCAAGAGTCGATACAGTACATTGCAGTGGCCAAGAGGCAAAAAAGACTGGCATTACAACCCATATGGGAGGTTTGAAAGCTCCACAAATTCTCTGGCAAGCGAGGGAATAAGGGAGGATGCAAAACAAAAATGTCCGACCCCTTAAAGGAGCTCTCTTTACAATATATATCAAGAAATGAGAGAGGGAGAGAGAGGAAATACAGAATCTGCCCCAACCACTTCTTGGTAGCATTTAAAATCATCTCATTATGACAGAAGTGGCGGATCCTAGCAAAACGGCGGGCTGTCTAACAGGAGCGGCGAGCTGTCTGCTGCATTAAAGTTGGTTGTTGAAGCATTACTTCTGTCTATCACCACGCGTCAGAGACGTTTTCTTAATTTTCTCCCTCCAAACTACACCAAAATGCGAGATTGATCCCAGAATCATGTAGAGAATTTCAACAGCTTTCCGTTGATATAAAGAACGTGCAAATCCGAGCTCTGGATCGAAAGATACGAAGGTCTGAAGATTTAGGGCACAAAACAGGCAAGAACAGGTTTTAAAATCTTTTCCCGTGCTCTGCCATTTGGACGACACGTGGCAGGCCCTGATTCGCTGAGTAATTCTCTCTCTCCACCTTTTCGCGGGCTTTTCTTGTGGGCCCCTTAAACTTGGACACGTGGCACTATTTCATTGGTTCGGATCAGTGCTCGAAAACTCGCCCCTTTGACTTTTTGGACCTTTTTCCTTGGCGACACGTGTCATGCTGTGATTTGTCCATGGGCCTGCCAGATTTTCACGTCCACCGCGTCCTTTTGTCCTGGATGTCCCAGTGCTTCGCGGGACAGAATCCTCCGATCCGCCCGAAATGGGCTTCCTCGTCCCTTTTCTGCCGAGTGACACGTGGCGTGATCTGATTGGCTTTCGGCTCCTTCGGCTATCCGCATCCCGTGCGTCCCTTTGTCCCACTTGTCCTTGTGCTGAAGTTTCTTATTTCAGCCAATCCAGCCAGTTCACATCCTTCACATCCATTTTTCCCTAATGTCCCAGTGCTGTCTGGGATAAATTCTTCCATTTCGCCCGATTCGGTCGGTTCACATCCTCTGCGCACTCTTGTCCCGCTTGCTCCCGGTAAAGGACTTGGACAAATTTTCTTTCTTTCGGCCGATTCGGGCATTTCGCGTCCATTTGTCCCAGATGTCCCTTTTCTGTTTGGGCCGCCTGGAGGCTTTTCGGCCGATCCGCGCCTTCCGCATATAATTGTTCCAACTGTCCCAAAGGCGGTCTTGAGCAGGACTTAGCCAATTTTACGATTTTCTCCTGAATCAATCTACTTGCTTGGAACTAAAAACTCTGATGCATGTTATCAAATTAACTCTGGGGGGTGAAATTTGGATCAAATATACATCCATAGAATTGGCTATACCACAACACGAGAAATCATGGCAAGAAAAGTAAAATCATATGGAAGAGAAAATAGAAAACCAAAAAATGGAAAGATAAAAAGAGATATGGTAAAAAATGTGCAGTTTTCGGGGAGAAAATTAAACTATGAAAATGTCAGATGATGTTGGAGAATAAACTCATCTGTTCAAATCACTAGAGAATGTCTAAAAGAAATAAAAATAATATCCAAATCATCAATGATGAAATACCAGAGTAACAAGAAAATGAAAAATGAGTACAGATAACAAAGTATTCCGAGCATCCATGTCAAAAAATGATATGATAAAAAATGAACAAGATGGATAATCAAGAATATGATACAGATGCTACTTCGCCTATGATTTAGGCCACTAGAGAACATACTACAGATACTTGAGAAGCGAACCATGAGATGATAATGGCAGAAGATGATATTTATTCCATTTCTCAAATTTTTTAAGTGTCGCACAAGTATACTAGAATAAATGGGGACAAGGAAAATGTATTATGGAATTTGAGGAACTAGAAAATAGAAAAGATCCTTGGTGAATACTGGCCAACAGGATGAAGATTTTGAAGATAAATCTTTCTGCCCTATATCCCATCAAATTTATATTCAAGAAAGAAACAAAGGTGCTTCGTCCATATAGAATAAAAAAACTAGGATGATTTATTCATAGATAAACTTCTGTATGGTAACATTGCAGTTCTTACTACTCACTTGGATCATGTATTACATGATGAGACAATGGTTTATGAAGTATCCAAAATAGATGTTGGTAGGGTTCTTCACTATTATGAAGCTATTTTATGATGTTGTTATGGAAAAGCATTATAATGAACAATGTTCTTAAAAGGTTAAACATATTACAAATCATCAATAGTTCCTAACTCAATGTATAATATTATCGGTATGAATAAAAATGAATAAATCAGCATGGTATGATCATGCCCAATATCCATTTATCTTAGTCCTGTTCCGAAGAATGGTGGCCATCTCAGAGTTAACCAATGATTCAATCATGATTCATTATGATGTGAAAATCACTATAGGACTTTACACTTTTAAAAGGTCATGGATTTCTGAGATAGAAAATGGTGGGTTGAACAACAATTGCATGAGGTGATAAAAGTTAATATAATCAGAATATTTATGAGCTACCTTGATTCAGTGTTTCCATTCAAGGAATGCCTCATTATAAAATTAATAACACTAGATCAGATTTTTCAAATTCTTTAGGATCTTGCTCGAATGGAATCTACATTCTTAGCCTCAGAGGGAATACTTGAGTTTGATCATCACATGACACGAATTTTATGGTTAAATCATGTTTAAGTCTAGGAAAATAATTTTGGAAGACTTAGTAATTCAGTTTGATAGTTTGTGCAATGAAGCTTATACCGCACTCTCTTCCATTCAAGTCTTCATCAAAGAGATTCCTTGTACCTTCGTCAACGAACACATGCCAAAGGAATTCAGTACAACATCTTTGTACACAAGAGTAGTTTACAAAATCATGATACATGAAATGTATACTCTATTGTTGATGTAATCCTTTTTTCCACTCTCTTCTATGGATCAATGTCTTCAGAATCAAACACCTTTGCGAAGAGATCCAATCTAAAGTTGCAGACCTGCATACCATACCAGGTAAGATTTTCTAAAGGGTGAAATGCAAGTACATTTGTGAGGTATGGTCTTCTGACCGAGTTGTTTTCCGGAAGAAGGGAAGATTACACCAGACATTGCAAAATACTCAAATCTTTTGAGTTGGTGAAGAATCCAAAGATCCATGTTTTGCTAAACAACATAGTAGGGTGATTTCTTATATTTTCTCATGGGTGGGAGAGTCCATTTCTCATACAATTGAGATAGGCGGACCCCCATTTCAATGGATAAGTACAGACTTGATTTTTGTCATTATGTTTTGAGAAAAGTGCTATTTTAAATGATGTTATTGTTGAACTCACTTTTTGAAAAACTTAAGAGATTTCTATTTTTAGTTGTTTTTAATAAAGTTGGTTGAAAAAGTCAAAGTCACTTAAGATGCCATATTTAATGTTCATGTAAAACCCTAACTACTTTGTAACCAACTTTTGGGTTATAAAAGGAAGTCAGGGGCTCATTTGTAAAGGGTGACTTAGAGAGACGAGAAGAAAATACTTTTTTATGAAATCTTTACTTCAAAGAAAGAAACCTTGTGCTCTTTTGAGAAGACATTTTGGAGTTAATGAAATACGAACTTTGTGTCCCACTCATTGTCTCCTATAGCATTTGATGTTCTTATGTTCATTAGATGTTATTGTTTGAATCTTGGATTCAAATATTATCTTGGATCTTATTTTCAATGCTACTAATATGTTGTTCTAGTTCACAGTGATCAAGATTTGATTACCTACTTGCTCACGTGTGTTTCCCTTTTACTCATTCTCGTTTTGTTGATGCAAACTTCCGCTTTATTTGTGTTAGTTATTTATTCGTTCTTCTCCATGCAATATTAGGACTCTGCTTTTACCCTAACTATTGCATGTTCCTTCCATCCATTCCTTTCCTTCATTCCATTCCATCTCCCTCATTCACTTTTCTTTCCATTGATGTTCCAAAACACCCCCTGCATACAATTTTGAATGTACAAATGTAAATACAGTTTTTTTTTTTTCAATAAAGGCAGCCTCACCTTCATTGAGGAGGGACTTCATTCCCACACTATTGAATGTCATTTGCATGCGTGCAAATCCATATGCTAACATGAAAACTATAACAAATAAATAAGATATTACTGCTATATTTTCAAAAAACCTCACTTCCACCATTATTTGTCTACAACCTCTTCTAATTCTTAGAGAAGTAGGGAAGGTAAGAATTTAATCAACTGTAGTAAAATGTACACGGCCCCATATTTTCCCTTAAACCAGTGATATTTTAAGGCTTAATTGTACTCTTTTGGAGCTGGAAGGTTGTTTATGTATACTCACTTTGTCCTAACAACTTTTCCTACTGAATTTTAATATTTGTTACAAATATATTCGCATGTTCATAATGTGTGCTAAGTATAGTGATATGTAGGTGGAGCTAAAGTAAGGGACAAACATGGAAAGGATGTAGCACCTATTAGGAAAGCAATACTAAATCATACAGTGCAAAAAGTTAAACCCACAACAATAGTGAAGAATGTAAGAGAAAAGAAAATTGGTAGAAAGGGAGATAGTAATTGGGTGAATGATAAAGTTATTAGTGTTTTGGATCACTCCAAACTGAAGAAAGACTCAACATGGTGTTTTCCATAAATATAAAATGGATTCGGTTTCCCTATTAACAAGTTCACATTTATCATTTTAGTCCATATGTAAGGAAATTAACCTATATGAGTACAACACAACAAGAGTTATGTACCAACTCAAATTTTCTAGGGAACTGGTAGCCACTCTTCTAGAATGGTGGTCTATGGGGTTTGCCTTATAAATAAGGGTTCCGATTATATTAGTCCTTTTCCACAGTAGGAAAAACCCTCGCCATATCATAACAGTGAATTGTGTTGACATGCCTTAAATTTTTGTGGCCTATTCTCTTGTGCCACAACTATGGTCAGTGTGGGTCCTTCTCCAAAATGGTTTCATTATCTCTTTAAAAAACGAACTACCCTATATCCCCCATATACGAAACTTATCTAATACTCTTTGAGTTTTGCAACTTAGCTTAGATGATGAGCTTCTTCCTTCCAATGAAACATGGTTTTCATTGGGTGTGTCACTTACATTAAGAAACCAATCCATTTAATTGGTTACCCTTTACACTTCGAGGTTTGTTAAATACATATATGTATTCCTATCTATCTAAGTTTAGATAAAGGTAAGAAGACTTCATATGTTAGTACCTCTATTGTGACTATCCCTATTAACTTGTAGTAAAGTGTAATTCTTTTTTGCCAAAAAAACAGGTCCCTTTACCATGTAATGCCTTTCCAAAAACAATGTCGCCCACTTTAGAGGTTCATGTTATTTTTTTAGAGATTGTACAGTTATCTTAGGTGAGACGCTTATTCCGACTAGCTTTAAAGTACTTTTCATGTTACTTCAGTAATTGTCTAGCTGATAGTAGATTCTTTGTTGAGCGATGGACATATTAAACATATGTGATTCCTACATTTAAGTTGTCTAACATGTATTGCACTGTTTTCAATATATTGAACATAGTTGCACTTGGGACCACCCAGTAAACCATGTTCTTCGGAGGATGTACCACTTAGAGTATTTGTATTAGCTGCAATTGAGTTTCTGAAAAGATAGGGAAGCTTCATAACTTATTGCCTCTATTGTGAGCATCCTCATTAACTTGTAGTAAAGAACTATATTGTTTTGCCATTAAAAACATTTTTCCTATAAGTTGTGATGGTTTTTTATAAACAATGCAATTACTATACAAGTTTATGATGGTTTTTGGTACTAATATACACATCTTATGTTCAGACATGGTAATACACTACAGTAACATATGGTGGGCATCCACAGCCATGGAAAACAAAGTTGACGTCCCTAGATAGCCAAGAGCGCCACAATGCAGTTCACAGACACAATTATGAGGAGCACAAAGAAGATCATAATAGGTGCCGCACAGATTTATATCAAGCCAAAAAAAAGGCAGTAGCAAACCCGAACTTGAATGGAGTGGCCAATCCAGCAACCACTTTGAATATTCTGCTGAAGAAGGTATTTCTATTGCTCATACAAACTTTCGTGCAAAAATAGATGCTCTTGCAAATATGCATGTCTGTTTCATATGCCATGAATCCTAACCTGGAATGAAAATTAGGATGACGGGGGGAATAACACCTATACTAGATGCAGTAATGAAGACATTGACAACCGGTTCTCTATGTGAAACAACATGAATCCTGAACCGCAGCCTAAAGTATTACATAGGCTCACATAGGTTGAAGAAATGTTGATTGCAAGAATAAGCCCGATAGTGCAGGTAACCCATGCCCATGGTGGGTAATACAGGGATAGTGGACACTATCAGTTTCACGCAGAATGTTTCATCCATTCTAGAATACCTTCCCTGTCATGTTGAAAAGATTGACACTTTAGTACTAAAAAGAAAAGGGGTCGATAACAAAGTGTATGAGTGTTTTGTAAATAGATCTCGAGTAAGCGCTGCATTACACTACAAGATAGCCCATGACCCTTACTATAAGGACGTCAAAGTTGATGAAGCCGCACTCTCTTAGCTGCACAAACTAGACACAGACATCGCCAATAGATTATGACATCTTCCATTGTTGCCGTGTTCTACAGCTGTTAGCGTTGTCGAACCCGTAGGTGAGGCAATAGTAGATCAGGATAGCGATAATGTACACGGGTCATCTTTCATGCCTGTTCTCCCTAATGTGTACACAGAGGTTTAAGAAATTCAACATTATTTACAACAAGAAATGACTCCCCCTGCCCCTTCAATTAATTGCCCTGACATTAGCCCGAAGTCAATCAACGAGTATACCATGATAACAAGTTTGGGAGTCACCCTCGTTTGCGATATTTTTCTGCTAAACTTTATGATGTGCCACCGCACTTAGGCAACCTCGGTTGTGTTTGCAAAGGACATCGACGATGACCTACTAAGCACTGTAGAGGAACTCTAACAATACTTACAAGATCTTCCAAATGAGCAAATTGTTGCGCAAATCATGCGGTTCGAAGCCAATCTGTGAGGCACAAAAGCCTATTGGTCTAATTGTAGAGCTAAGCTAATAGACATGATTCTAGAGTTAGGGGCTCCCACCCTTTTTTTTACTATAAGTGTAACGGATATGAAATGGCCAAACCCCCACAAGATTATGCCGGGTGTAGCTCCTCCAACAGCAACAGCTGCCTATTCTTGGAGACCCCACAATATTATTACATACCCACATTGGTTTCTGCATACATGGAATGGAAATTCGCGTACTAACCTGAAGAGGTCTGGGAGAAAATATTTTACACCCAGGATTATTGGTACAAGTGACCCCTCTTCCTCCCACCCCTAGTTTTGTACATAATTATGCCCAAACACCGCATCTGTGCTAATTCCATGTGCTTTGTGCATGTACGAATGGCAACATAGAGGCTCATCCCATGTACATGGTTTCTTATGGTTACCAGATGTGCCTAACATGGAAGAGTTGGATTGGACCAACCACATTCAGGTGCAGGCGGCAAAAACATTCGTTGACCGTTACGTAACAACATAGAACCCAAAAGTATGCATGCAAGGGTTGCCAATAATGCACTATGCACCCTTCGATGACCCTTGTTTGTTAGACATCGCAAAAATTCAAACAATCTCTGCTGAAACTGATTACACTGACCTTTTAAACTGAGTTCAACGACACATCAATTGCTCAAAATCTACATGCCTGCACAAAGTAGGCCTCAGTTTACAATGTCGGTATAAAACACCGTGGCCCTTACAAGTTGCTTAGAGCCTACTTGTAAATTAGAACAGCCAAAGCACATACACGCTAGCGCGGAATGATGATAGGGTGAACATTCACAATGCCAATATGTTATGTATTTAGTATGCCAACATTGATTATCAGCCAGTGACTTCACAACTGTCGAGTATTTTGTCATTGATGTCAAAGGTACAACATTAGTGTTGATGGAAATATTGAGGTTTGAATATTTGTTTAATATTCAACATTACAACATTAATGTTTGTAAAATATTTATCCATGTCAAAATTAGTGTGATGTCAAAATTTGAATATTTTAATATTCAACATCACCAACGAATCTTACGACACATGGCGGGATGTGTAAGAGATTCTATGATAGCTTCTGACGCGTAAGAGATTCTATGACGCGTAAGATATTTTATGACAGTTTATGACGCATAAGAGAAGTTACTTAAAGAGGTGTAAGGAAGTGTAAGAAGGTTTATGACACATAAGAGGAGTTACTCTTACATGTGTAAGAGAATATTTCTATTTGGAGCAAATATTTAATATTGTTGTAACCACCAAGTGATGTGGCTTCCTTATGGTGCATTTTTTCACGTAGAAGATTTAAATTTCAATATAGGCGCCAAAATTGGCCCATGGTATGTGGTGTCCCCAGCTTTTACTCTGAAATCTGGGACAACCCATTTTAAAAAAAATTGTTCTTTTAAAATAGTGGGTCTTTTTGTGTTTTTATTGCCAGAAGATGTCTATATTATGTTAGGATATTCCCAGTGTATCATATAAGCCAATTTCGACAAATACCCAGATGCCTAAACTCGTTTTATCTCTCTACCAAGTTTTGTCTACGGAATTTTTTTATTTAATTATTTATTAAATAAATAGTACCCCGTTTGAAGTAAATTGTGCTCCAGTTGAACCTTGTTGAAGTTTTGCATGCCAATATTCACATATATCAATAGGGTTTTCATCAGGAATGAATCCTGAGCTTTGTCTGTGACTTCTAACAACGTTTTTTGTTTTTATTTATTTCTTTTGCGTTTTTCTCCGGTTTTCTTTGTGAAATTCCCCTAGGTCAATTCCTTCGCCAGTATAATCTGTTTAATTGCATGAAGCATCTGGAGATCATCTACCAACACATCGCCTGAAGGAATCAGCCTCAAAATGGAAGGTTCTAACCAAAAAAGATGAAGTCATGCACAAAAAGCCTCTCCTAGGCAAGTCACACTTTTTTGGAATGAATAGGTTTAAGCTGCAATGGGATTTTTGGTAGCAGCAGGCAGGTGGGAATTTATTACCTGCATTACAGGGTGAAAATTCCTATGAAGTCAAAGTCACTTAAGTTGCGATGGGAAAATTAGAGGTGGCAAGCAGGCGGGAATTTCTTACCTGCCTTACAGGGTAAAAATTCCCATTATAAAATAAAGAAAAATTACTTAAAGCACTAATGGGAATTTTTTGCCTTCCTAGTAGGCTAACTTTTCTCATCAGAAGGTTTTATTCACCCAAACAAGCCACACTTTTTCAAAGGGGGCTAATTTTAATGCAAGTCGCATTTTTTGGAAAGTCACTTAAGCTGTAGTGGAAAAATTAGAAGTGACAGGTAGGTGGGAATTTATTACCTGTCTTGTAGGGTAAAAATTCCCATTATAAAAGTCAAACAACTTAAGTGGAAGAAGGGATTATTAGATCTGCAATGCAGGGTGAAAATTTCCATTAGAAGTTGGCTTCTTATTTTTAGAATTCACACATGTCAAAAAGTGCGACCCATTTGGTGATTAAACAATGATATTAATGATATTTATTAATAGCTTTTCTGCCTAATTTTGACGCCATGGATGAATAGAAAGTTAATGCATGAAGGCTAGTCAAAGAGAATTGAAGGAAGCAAGCTAAAAATAAATTTATTTAATGGCAACAAACAACATGCAAAATTAGGCGCCCAAGTTGGGTGAATAAACATGTTTGTTTATTAATTAATTGCCAGGAATAGAATGGACAATTATTAGAAATGGAATGTTGAGGGTTTTATAAGCATGGGCTGGCATTGTGAAAATGTAATTAATTGCTTTTGCAAAGGATTGCAGCCCGGACAGTTTTGGCACCCAAGAAAGGAGGATTTTTGCATCAAAAAGTGTTATTCATTGCCGGAAAGATTCAAAGTTTGGCGCCTAGGGTTGGAGGAGCTTGATTTAAGCCTTGTTAATTATCTACATGTTGGTATAAGTGCCTAGGAGAAGTTCAAAATATTTATGCTTGCTTTGCATGCAAGCAAAGCTTCAAATTTTAGGGCGGCGGGCTTTATATGTAAATTTTTGTGATAAAAATCAAGTGTTCATGCTATGGATTCCGTCTTTGTCTGAATTAATTGCAGGTATTCATTACAGGTGCTTATATAAGTTAAAGGAAGTTCAAATCAAAGTTAGGTACATTGAATATATCTTCCGAATTTGAAGAAATTACTAGATCTGCACCAATTGCAAAGAATTCCGGCAAGATTAAAAGAAAAAGAGTTCAGAAAAAGGTTTCTAAGATAAAGATTGCTTCGGCCATGGTGAAGCAGGATGAAAGAGAAGGATCAACGGAATCATGCATTACTTCCAAATTTGCTGATATCAATGACAGATTCAGGCCCCGAGCACCTCTCCGAATTGATTGACAGATCCAGGGCTAGAAAGACGTCTCTTGTGCGGGCAATAAAAAATAGTGGAATTATTTGAGCTTAAGCATTCCCAGTCAAAGCTCAGTTGCCTGAATTTGTCATGGAGTGTGCAAGGTCATACCATATCCTATCCAGAACAATTCGGGATGTTGGGGGGAAAGACGATAATCAGGCTGGATGCACAATTTATCAATTATTTTCTTAAGATTAGCATGTTGGATGCTGGCAACAGATGAGAGAAGCACAAATCAGACTGTGTGGGCATAATAAATAGCAGTTATATGAAGAAGCTCAGGTCTCCATCAAAGTTCTCGAGGACTCTTCCACGATCCAATTTGGTGCAGGAAGTGGATGATATTACTAAATTGCTATGTAAGATAAATGGAGAAGCCAACACTCACAACTTCCGCTCATGGATGTATGACTTCATTAGAACCATTGAGATCAACAAAGCTGATTCAATAATCAATTGGGCGGAGATCATCAGTGATAACATTGATGAGCAGCTCTGAAGTGTGAGGTGGACATACAACTTCAAGATGACTTCATACCTGGTATACGCAACAGCTTCGCATGGTATATTTTCCAAGTTGGATAGATGGGGCATACTCTCGAAGGATCCCATTTTTGAATGCTACCCGCTGTTAACAGTTCCTGAATATAAAGATTACAAGGTGGTCAACAATGGATTCTTCTACAGATTCATTTGCAAATTGAACAGTGATCTGAAGACCAACAGGGTGAGCAAAGAAGCTTGGGAAGCTGTATCCCAGCATGGCTGTATTTTCATCCAGTTTGCAGACTTCACATACCTCAGGGTAACCGGCTTTTCGGGAGAACCAGTCAAGTTGCCAAGATATCCAAGCAACAAGTGGGTCATCATAGAGTTGTGCAGGGAGCTCGTGGAGATGCATGACCTACAATCAAAGCGGCACAAGTCTACAGGTTCCTTTCCGATCACAGTAGGCTATTACAACTGCCACAACATCCTGTTAGCATATGGATTTGCACGCATGCAAATGACATGCAACAGTGTGGGAACGAAGTCCCTCCTCAATGAAGGTGAGGCTGCCTTTATTGAAAACCAAAACTGTATTTACATCTATACATTCAAAATTGTATGTGGGGGGTGTTTTGGAACATCAATGGAAAGAAAAGTGAATGAAGGAGATGGAATGGAAAGAAGGAAAGGAGTGAAATGGAATGAACTGAAAGAAACATGCAAGAGTTAGGTAAAAACAAAGCCTAATATTGCATGAAGAAGAAAGGTGAATGACCAACACAAATAAAACGGAGTTTGAGTTAGCCAAACAAGAATGTGTAAAAGGGAACACACATGAGCAAGTAGATAATCAGAGCTTGATCATTGTGAACTAGAACAACAGATTAATAATGTTGACAATAAGATCAAAGATAATTTTTGCATGCAAGATTCAAACACCTAACATCTAATGAACAGAAGAACACCAAATGTTACAAGAGACAATGAATGAGACACAAAGTTCGTATTTCATTAACTCCAAAATGTTTTTCACAAAAGAACACAAAGTTTATTCCTGAAACAAAGCTTGCACAATAGTATTTTCTTCTCCTCTCTCAAAGTCACCCTTAAAAATGAGCCCCTCACTTCCTTTTATAACCCAAAAGTTGGTTACAAAGTAGTTAGGGTTTTACATGATCATTAAATAAGGCACTTAAGTGACCTTTGACTTTTTCTAACCAACTTTATTAAAGACAACCCAAAAATAGAAATTACTTAAAATATCCAATGTTTCCCAAATAACAACACCTTTTAAAATATACAATAATAACCAGTGCCTTATCCATTGAAACGGGGTCCGCCTATCTCAAACGTATGAGAAATGGACTCTCCCACTTCGCTAGATATCAAGAAAATCAACTCCCTACACCGCCGGTGAAATTAGGATCCACTGCTTTTTGCCAGTTGAAAGGATCTAAACCTTCCCAAAGTTTCAAACATCTTTTCTTCTTCTGGAGGTTCACTTGGCCGAAGAATAGCCTCACAAAATACATGCGATTCAAGAATTCTACTTGGCATAGTATTTAAATTAACAATTTTATACTGAGCATTCTCAAACACGTTATTCAATTTGATACACCGTTCCATGGAAACTGACGAGAAATTGTTGGCGGGAGTGTACATGTCCTTAAACAATCGTGAAAATTGTTCTTCCACCTGCTCCGATGAACACCTTTGATTATGCTCATTTACTAGGTTACAAGGAATCTCAGCCATGAATTCCTCGATCAAGGAGAGTGAAGTGAAAGATTCATTGCACATGCTGTCATAATGGATCATGGAATCCTCGAGAAGCATCTTTCTTGATTTGAGATGCAGACACCAAAGAAAACGTGTCTCACGATGTTCAAATTCGAGAATTCCTTCAATAGCCAAAACTGAAGATTCTATACTCGTCATCTCCTGTAGACTGGGCAATATCTCATCCAAATTTGATATAGTAGAAACAAAAGTTTCTTTGAAAGAAAGAATTGGATCCAGATATGCACTGATATCTTCATGAAGCTTAACGGCAGTCTTGATCGCTCCCTGGCCTAAAACGAGAATCTCCGAAAGCCAAGATTTAGTGACATGGCCCAATGTGTTTACTTCCTTTGACAAATTGATAGTCTCTTCATCTGGGGCAGCCACCGCATCAGGTATTGGGAAGGTGGACGATATGGGATTTATAAAATGCTGAACATACTCCACCAATTGATTCTTTTCGGCCTTAAGCCGAGAATTTTGGGACTTGTATTTCTCCAGTCTTTTTAGCACAATATCCATTGAATCTCGAGCCATCGCCATGTCACTTTCTATCATAGATCTCCCAAGTCCTAGTCTGGAAACTTCATAGTTAGCTGGCGTCATAGCATCGCGCTCTTTATCCACTTGTGGAATGGCAAGGTTTGCAAACTTGTTTCCATCATTATCCACCATTATTCGAGAGAGTACCTTAGGATTTTTAGGAATGGTGTCATTCGAAAGTTTGAAAAGGGCATTGTTGTTGCAGACTCACAGCACCCCTGGATGCAAATCAGGCTTCTAGGTTGATGTTCAGGCATCCAGTGTGATTGCACAACATGGAATCCTTTCTCCAAGTGTGGGACTTGTGAAGATGAGAAAAGATTCTCCAGAGAAGGCTGGTTCCTATTCCTCTGTTCAGATGCATACAAAAAATGCAGAGGGTTTGCTAAAACCTAATCTAACTTGCCAAGGAGACAGGGTAAGAAAATGCATAGAATAAAACCTAAACTACAAAGGTGATGCACCGAGGAATATTAGACATTTGTTTTGCAAATTTAACACAGACCACATAAATGCAATACAAACACCATGCACAGGTAACCAAACTGCAATAAGAGATCAAAACGATAGCAATGAATACATGAGAGGGTTGAGAATCAATCACGAACATATATATTATTGCTCAAAAGTCAATACAGTATATTGCAGTGGCCAAGAGGCAAAAGACTGGCATTACAACCCTATATGGGAGGTTTGAAAACTCCACAAACTCTCTTGCAAGCGAGGGAAGAAGGGAGGATGCAAAACAAAAAAATGTCCGTTGTCTTAAAAGGGCTCCTCTTTACAATATATATCAAGAAATGAGAGAGGAGAGGGGAAATTCAGAATCTGCTCCAACCACTTCTTGGTAGCATTTAAATCATCTCATTATGATCCAAGCGGCGGATCTTGGCAAAACGGCGGGCTGTCTAACAGGAGCGGCGAGCTGTCTGCTGTATTAAAGTTGGCTGTTGAAGCATTACATGCGTCAGAGACGTTTTCTTAATTTTCTCCCTCCAAACTGCACCAAAATGCAAGATTGACCCCAGAATCATGTAGAGAATTTCAACAGCTTTCCGTTGATATAAAGAACGTGCAAATCCGAGCTCTGGATCGAAAGATATGAAGGTCTGAAGATTTAGGGCACAAAACAGGCGATAATGGATTTTTAAATTTCTTTTCCCGCGTTCTGCCATCTGGACGACATGTGGCAGGCTCTGGTCCGCTGAGCAAATCCCTCTCTCCACCTTTTCGCGGGTTTTTCTTGTGGGCCCCTTAAACTTGGACACGTGGCACTATTTCATTGGTTTGGATCAGTGCTCGAAAACTCGCCCCTTTGACTTTTGGACCTTTTTCCTTGGCGACACGTGTCATGCTGTGATTTGTCCATGGGCCTGCCGGATTTTCGCGTCCACCGCGTCCTTTTGTCCCAAATGTCCCAGTGCTTCGCGGGCCGAAATCCTCCGATCCGCCCGAAATGGACTTCCTCATCCCTTTTCTGCCGGTGATACGTGGCATGATTTGATTGGCTTTCGGCTCCTTTGGCTATCCGTGTCCCGCGCGTCCCTTTGTCCCACTTGTCCTTGTGCTGCAATTTCCCTTTTCGGCCGAACCGGCCGGTTCGCGCCCTCCGCGTACATTTGTTCCACTTGTCCCAGTGCTTCGCGGGCCGCCTGGAGGCGTTTCGGTCGAACTGCGCGTTGGTGTCCTGAACATCCCAAATATTTCTAGGACAAGGACTTAGCCGATTTTCACAATTTTTTTCTGGTCCAAGCTTATTTTCTGCAACTTCTCGCATTCTCTCAGAGCTCGTTCTTTTTCAGCCTGGGACTTGAGAATCCTGATGTATGTTATCAATTCAACCCTGGGGGGTGAAGTTGGATAACAGGCATCAAAATCAATGTCAATTGGCTTGACAACTCTCTTCCTTTTCTTCACTTCGGAATCAACCCAAGGAGTTTCATTCACTATTTTAGCATATAGAATCCTGGAGCTCGAATCAATATTCTCATTATTCCTGACATCATGAGATTCTTCTTAAATCCTATCTATGACCTCGATTTGAGGAGACACAACTTCAATATTCACTTCTTGATTATTAGGGAGATTTTGGGAAATCTCTTCATGAACCACATGCTCTGAAGTGTTTGATATTTGAATTACCTGTACTTGAGTGGGTGTTTGTTCGAAGCATGGCTGAGGATCATTTGCTACCAGTTTCTGAGTGCTATTAAAGATGTGAGTGGAAGAATCTCTACTCGAGGTAGAAAATCTAGACACACGCTCCTTTCCTTCTTCGGGGTTTGGATCTTTGGATCTCTCTCCTCGTGACACGTTACTTGGCGAAGTGGATTTTGGCAACCATTCTTTTCTTGCCTGTTGTGTATGATTGGATGTTAACGAAGTTGATCGAGAAGAAACCTTGGTCGAATGGAGACCCCCTCGTATAAGCAATTTTTGTGATCCCGAAACGTGATCTGAAATTGATTGAAATTTGGCAAGTTCCCTGTCATACCAAGATATGCTTCTTTCGATAATTGGTTGATTCTTGCCATCGAGAGAAAATTCATCTCTCTTGGTCCATTCGATTCGAGGCAATGGTGTGAAGGCAATGGCATCATACGAGGGATCGACGACATCTTCATCATCGTTTATGAATGAATTAGGAGGACTCTTGATGTGGAAGGCCTTGATCTGAGCAAGTGTTAGACGAGAGTACTCCCGTCTCCTTACCTCATGTTCATCCGAGCAAGCAGCCCAAAAATCCTCCATGGTAGGACTATGTTGGTACTTCGCTCCCAGAATCTTTTGCATATAACCATTGATATCGAACTGGGCTCTCTTCACATATGGATGGATGGTTATGAGAGCAAACTCCTTTTCCACGAGCTGCGCACTGAATAGATTTGGGCATTGGTATTCCCCAATTTGGATCGGGAAATGAATTCCTGGACCGTGCTTGTCACTAAGTAGGCAGTGAACTTGGAACAATTGTCGTGCCATCTCCATTAACGCCCACTTGTCACTGACGTACTTGGGAAGTTTTCACGGGGTCCCAACAAAGCCACTCACGCGAATGTAGGAAAAAGATGAAAATTGTATAAACCAGGTTCCCCATTGGGAAATGACACTCATGGCTTCTTTGGAAAACCTTTCCTCAGTATTCCGATTCAAGTTCCGGATCACGTGGAAGGTGAATGCATCGTTGACTCTTCTAAAATGGTGAGAACTATTTTTGAAGCTGATCTGAGGGTAATAGTGAAAAACGCTGTTTGATGACCCTAGGATCCCTCTCGTTTCAAGTCCCGAAAATAGCTTTCTTCGTGCTATTGCATAGGTCAGATATGAGGTTATGTAGAAGCATCCAGTCATTTTGACTTCTATGAATTGCTTGTGAATGGTGTTACTGATGATGGTGGCCCAGTCCATAAACTCCTTCTTGGCTAGGATGATATAGCTAAATTGGTACATCCATGGGTGGAAGACCCTTGCAGAAGGTAAACCAAAAACTCGACTTAGGAGAGTGATCATGTCTCCAATTTCTTCCACGAACTCAATGCGGTACAGTTCTTCAGGGAGCCTGTCAATCTGAGGTCTCTTGGTTACCAGCCAGTTAACCATTTTGCTCCATCTTAGGGGTTCTTCGTCCCAAAATTCTTGTGCTAATTGGCAAGTGATATCCTCATTCTCAGGAAAGTCAGGTATGCCGAGCAACTCCTCAATGTGTTCAGGTGTGATTAAGAGGAAAGGCTCGCGATTGTCTTTGAAAATTCCTCGTCTCTCAGGGTCATAATGCTCCGCGCAAGCAATCACCAATTCTGGACACTGCACTGAGATAGGGAATGATGCTGCTTGGGGTAGGCCACTGTGGTAAATCCTAACTGAGAAAATGGTTTTGCCTTCAGTTTTCACTCACTTGCAAAACTGTTGCACGTTGATGTGACCCAAATTCGTATTAGTGATGTTGTCATATGCTGACTTAATGGAGCTGGGAGGGATAATTCCTTGGAATTCATATTTCAGGGCAGATTTGTTGGATTTCTCCACTGGCTTCTTCAATCTCCCCACAGATTTGGATTTTTTGGCCATTATGAATTTACTGAATTAACAGAAAAGTGAATCAGGCATGCCAAACAATGCAAACGGGGCCGGGTCTCAGTCTCTGACACCCCGTTGATGCAGAAAAAATACTTTTCGCTTTAAATTTTATTATTATTATTATTATTATTATTTAAAAACAATAATAATAATAAAAAATAAAAACCGAGTAATGTCCGGATTACAATTTTTCGATTTTATTTATTTATTTATTTAAAATAAATAAATTCACCCAGATTTGATATGTCAATACAAACAAATCGAGACTAAACTCGAATTCTAATTCTAACAATAACAATTAAAATATCCCGATCTTAATATTTTGCGTGAATGGATTTTCCCTTCGTTCTTGGCCTGCGAGCTTGCTATCTAAGTTGTATCTGCGTGGAATCTCCTTAGGAATGTGCATATATTAATCTCTCTACTTATTGTCTTTTCTTTTTTTTAACTCCCAAGGCGCTGAAACTGGTCTCTTTTCTTTAGCATGTGGGTGTTCTCCTTCTTTTCTCTGCCAAATGTGCAGTTTTACACTTGGCTGGGCGCGTGGTGGATGAGTGTTCTTGTTCTTTGACTTTGAAAAAGATTTCAAAACTGTTTTATATTTCTTTTTCTCCTCCCACGCGTATGGAAAACTTTGTTTTGTTTTATATATCAAACTTCCTTTTTAAAATCTGTTCCGTATTCTCCACATGCGTGGAAAGAAAAGAATTTCTTGTTTTATTTGAACCTCCTCCCACAGCTGCGTGGCTTTTCTCAAAAACTGTTCTTGCCTTCCCGAAGAATGGGTGGAATGTTTGAAACGTTTTAGAGTTTCCTCTTTGGCTGGTGCATGGCAAGTTTTGGTGGGGCGGCCTGCCTTGTTTTCTTGTTAGCTGTCCATTTCTCCTCCCAGGCATGTGGAAGATTAAATCTTGTTTTCTTCTGCTAAAAACAAAATAAATGCTCCTTTCGTTCTAGCTGGGCGCTGAAACTGGTCTTTCTTTAATTTTCTTGTTGAAAAACCTTCTCCAACAGGCCAATGCGTGGTCTTCCTTCAGCTGGCAATTCCTCCTTGCGTGGACCTTTGGCATGGGCTGAGACTTTTCCCTGTTCAACTTTGAAAAAGATTCAAGACTGTTTTATATTTTGTTTCCCATGCGTATGGAAAGCTCCTTCTGTTGGCTGGGCGTTGGATTTTGCTGTTGACTGTCCTCTTGAGCTTCTTGGTAATACGTAGCCTTTGGTTTATTGTTCTGTAGATCTTTTTTGATGAATGCGTGGAGTATTGAGGGATGTAATAAAAATATTATGTTCTCCAAAGGAAATAAGAAGCAATCCGAAGCATGACTTTTTCCAATGGGTTTGATGGAGGAAGTTACGGGGATTAATTCCACTTCCTCGCTTCCCGGGTAGTGGTTTAAGTGCCAGGGGGAAATGGGGAAAGCAACGGGCAATTGCCAACGGGAATTGCAAAATGGGTTGGCAATCCCCGTCCAATTTCCCCATGTGGGAAATTGGGGAATTTTATGCCCGTTTGCCAATCCATGATTTGCCAATTGGTAGAGGAAAACCCCACGTGTGGGAAAATAGAATGAAATTGCCAGGAAAGTGGAAATCCGGGTTCGGGAAGCCAAATTGGCTTCCCGGCAGTTGGAAACGAAAGCTTACTTCCCCGGCACTAAAACTTGTCGAATGAACTTTAATTTATATTTATTTAATTAAATACTCAAGTGATTTTTAAAAAATTAATTTAATCAAACAAGGAGCAATTAATTAATTAAATATTAATTAATTATTTTAATGTATTTTAACGCGTTTTAAAGCCTGGCGGGAAGAGTTCTCATCCGAAAATCACGAAACGAAGACCGAAACGATCACAAAAATAAGACGATCGCAATGAGTCCAATGAACCACGCAAAGTAACACTTTTCAAATTTTTCTAATTTTCATTTTTTAATTATTTTTTTAACAATTTTGCGAAGTCAAAATTGGCTGATAACACATCCACAAGGCTAGAGGAATCGAAGCTGAAATGTTTTCTGAGTATGAGCATGAGTTATTCACAGCACGGCTGAACTTTGATCTATATGGGGTAGAAAAGAAGACAATATCCCAGGAATACTTGCATGTGCCTTCATTAAAAGACTTCTGGATGAAGTGCAGAAATGAGTACGAAGTCATAAAGAAATACTTCAGCAGGTTATCAGCGTAACAAGTGTTTGACAGATACCTACAGATCTCATCTAGATGATGGTCCTATGTTACTTGACACTTATCATCATATGGGAGGGGATAGAGCTGCTCTTTAGGAAAAAATTGGTGGCTGCCACACGATCGAGGAAAGATCTGTTACGGTTCTAGTCAACACCTCGAACTAGTTGTTAACAAAGGGGTATTACCTTGATGAAGCTTTGATGAATCAGATCACAGGAAACCTTAGTGCAAGAGATCCATTAAAAAAAACCAGGAAGGTGAAAGCAGTAGAAGGCCTGAAAAGTTTAAAGTGCACAAGAAGTCTCAGACACAGGAAAAGGTCACTTCTATGGCTATGGTGCTAGTTCCAACTTCTCCAAAGTCAAATCACAAAACTTCACCTGCCTTTGAACCTCAGGGAGATATTTTCATTCCTCCATTTAATCCAGAAATGTTTGTGTTTTCTCCTCAGCCACTCCGATCTTCACCTCTTCCTGAAGAAAAGCTAAAGTTACAGATGGCAGAGTTTGAAAGGGAATTGTCTTTGGACAATTCAGAAGATGGCAGTCACGAAAATGTAGAAAATTCAGATGGAGAGGAACCAAAGCATGAGATGGTGGTGCATTAAATGATTTCTTATTCTCCAAAAAGCAATTTCTCAAAGTGATTTGCTTCGCAGTCAATCCCAGTAGCTAGAGAGGAGATCAACCTGGAGGAACATGACTTGCAGCTGCTCCCGAGTTTGGGTGGAAAAGATAGAAGACCTAAAGTTGCTAAGGTGACTTCTAGGTTGATTATTGAAGAATCGAGGGCAAAACGTTTCACTAAGGTATCAGTTCCAGCAGAGGGAAAGTAGAAAGGCAAGCTTACGGCAGCAGATATATCAGTAACCAAGGTGTCAATACGTCAAACTACCACCGAAGGATTAAAGCAAAACACGCAGACACCAATAAATGCTTTATTCCTTAAGCTTGACAAAGAGAAGGCAGAAAAAGTTGAACTTCAAAAGCCAGTTTCCAAGTTGTGCGAGATCATTGCTAAGGTTGTCAAACCTTCCTCTCAGCCAATTTTAGCACATGATCAAATGAGTGATCATCTAATGCAGGAAGTAGAAAATGCAGGTAACCAAGTTGAAGCTATCGACGAATGCAAGAGCCTAATTATTAGCCAAGCTTCTGTACATCTCAGGGAGGTCCCAGCTCGTCTAAAGGTTATGAAGGACGCATTAGTTCAGCTGAAGCAACTAATGACAAGCACGGTAGATATGAATACAGTGGCTGAAAGTAACCTGGGCACTTTGGTCGAGATAAATAAGCTGCAGAAGGAGGTTTTGATTGCAAAACAAATTGTGCCTGATTGATCGGTTGAAAAGGGGAAGCAACTTGAATTCACAGTCTCTTTCCGCTTGGAGATCTTCAGAATTATGCTGAAAAGAATGCAGGTGCTCGAGGGTATGGCATTGTCACTGTCAAGCAATGTAATTGCTTTCACCAATGAGGAAGTGGTTGGGAACGTTTCTTCATACAAAAGGACCATTCCCAACAAAGTGTCTGATTCCCTGGAAGGATCTCTTCTGATGATTCAGGAGAGGATTGATGAAGTTGTTAGGCCTTTCACGATGAATTCAATCAGTAAGCTGGTAACACTGCAATCAGACATTAAGAAGTTCGGGCCTAGTTTGAAGGAGGTGGAAGCGAGCATCGAAGTTTTGAACGAAGGATTGCTGCAATTCAAGACAGAGAAAGAAGTTGTGGCTAAAACGGATGGGAAATTGCTGAACTATATGTTCGAAAAGTATATTCAATATCAAAACAAAAAAAAAGTGTAGGAGTTACAGCTAGCAGATCTTCCTTCTTCTTTTCTTTCTTCTCTTATTTCTTATGTCCCCAGATGTAATTGTAAACTTAAAAGTTATTGGTTTAAAAACCATTACTTTAAGTTATTTGGAATGACTCTTTGAGTTAAGTGACAGATGTGCACAATTTTGGCTTGAACTCCTGATGCATGTCACTAAGAGAGGAATTAAAGGAAGATGATTGTCAGATGTTCTCTTTACTTCTTCTTTATGATCTAGTTCAGTTATAATCTCCCATTTGTAATTTCCCCTCTACATGCTATAAGTAGAGGAAGAACCTACGGGTTAAAGGATCAAAATTTGTAATCAACATTCTTGTGTTCCAGACTTTGAGCTGAAACCCCTGATTTCTGCAAGCAGAGGAATATAGAAGAGATTTCCGGAGAACTTTGTGTCAACGATGCATTTTGCTTCTTACTTTCTTTCTAGATCTGTTCATAAACTTTGTGTTATTTTAGATCTAGATCTGAAAGTTTCCTTTGCTTTGAATTTTGTGCTTAATGATCTATTTGTTTTAATCTATGTGCATGCAATCAACTCTGTAAACTATTGCTTGGGTTGCACATCCTCTCTACTTTCTTCTGTTTCCTATTATTTTCCTCTTCTGCAGATTTTTCCTTTCTTTTACAGCTGCTTACTTGCTGCAGAAACCGTATAGCTATGGTTCATGAGCTACACGGTTAAAGTAATACCCACAAATAGATATTAGGATATATAACTGACAAAATATTACATAGGAGCCTCACTGGTAAATGAGGGAGATTTATCTCATGACTGCCTAGGTTTTCAGCTATGCAGAAAATCTAGCCAACAATTTTTGGCGACTCCGCTGGGGAACAACTATCTTTGCAGATCAAAGCTTATCTCTTGCAGATCAGAGTGTTTTCCCATTCAGCTTTCAACCTGGCTGAACGTCCATTCACCTGATCTGTGAAGGCACAAGGAAGGACTGATCATTTCTACAAATTGCAGGAGAAATTCAATTTCAATCATCCTCCTCAAGTTAGAAGCCGCAGATCTAGTCTCTCACAAGGAAGAAGAGTACACATTCATCCAAATCCAGATCGTCTTCAGCATAATCCGGCAGCTGGAATTATCCATCAAGTCTAGTCTCGTAGAAGACGTGCCCCATTCATCATGCAGAATCAGAATCAGAACCAGATAGTACCTTGTTCCATGGGGAGCAGCTTTTGGGCCACTGAACTTGACCCCACCTATGCACGATCTGCCTAAAGGGTCTAGAAAGAATTTCCCGAAATTCTTTGGAGACGACAAGCAAAATCCAGATGATCACTTGGCAGCATTCTTCATATCTTGTGGTGTGCTTGCAGTGGAGCATGAAGATGTCTCGGTCAGACTTTTCATTGAGACTCTCCATGATTTGGCCGGAGAATGGTTCTATCGGTTAGCCCCTGGAACTATAACAAATTGGGCGTCCATGCGAGAACAATTTTTGAAGAGTTTCAAACCTACACAGGATGCTAGCACTCTGATCACTCAATTGACACAGTTAAAGAAGGAACCAAATGAGAACATGCGGGACTTTATTGCAAGGTTCCAAAGGATTTTGTATAAAATCCCCACTTCTACTGCACTTAGTGATGAAAATCAAAAGACGTTTTTTATAAACACTCTGTTGCCCGAAGTTGGATATCAGCTGCGAAGGGCAAGACCTGTGAATCTACTAGAAGCACAAAATGTTGTTGTGGAGGTTGAAGATGACTTGATCATGGCTGGAAAAATCAGACAATCACCCCACAAAGGCGATGGAGCTTCTTCAAGTACTTCCGACCCTTTGCTGCAAAGGTTGGCTAACGACATGCTGCAAATCAAGAAGCAGATATCTCAAGGAGGAAATGCAACTCCTTCAAGAATAGCTCCTGCTCGGACCTTTAACGGTCAAAATCAAAATCGAAATAGACTTACTGCTGCACCACAACGGTTGGCAATTGAAGCTGCTCCAAGGAACAACTTGGAAACTAATGAAGAAGATCTTGGCATTGATGAATCATTTGATGATGAGGACTTTGTAGATCCCGCTGGCGACTCCAACATTGGTTACCTGGACTATGAATCTGATGAGGGCTATTATGAATCTTTTGAAGATTTTGATGGTCACACATTTGCGGTGTTCACAAGGTCCCAAACACGCCAAAATGTTGAAGCATCCACAAGTGGCCAAAGAAGAGAAAGAGAAGATCCTGGGCCAGATGTTACTATCCTAAAAAGAGGCAGTACGCTACCTTCTTCATTAGCTCCCAAAGATAAGCATGCAAGTTCTTTCAATCCACAGCAAAGGGCCAATGTGCATCCGGCTGAAGTAAGTCAAGCTTTCGACATTATTGATCACATTAAAAAGACCAAGGTTCAGATGTCAGAAGCTGAGTATTTGAGGGCATTTCCTGATCAGCTAAATAGGTTGGTTAAGTATGTGCAAAGTAACGGTCCCAATACTCCAACAAATAGTGTTTCACGGGGTATCTTGTCTAATCCAAAGAGTACTCCTTCAAATAATGTGGCTGCAAGCTCTTCTCCTTCTACTTCTCCTGCTGCATCGGAAAGGATCGAGCCATTCTATGTGTCATTACTTATTAATAGTTATAAATTAAGTAATTGCATTCTAGATTCTGGAGCTTCCGACAATGTGATGTCTGCCAAAGTTGTTGATGCTCTGGGTCTCACATTGACAAAAACCATTGGAAGATGTTATTCAATGGAAAGACAAGTACCTCTGGTTGGGCAAATCAAAGATGCACAGGCAGTACTTGCTTCATTCCCAAACAAAAGATTAAAGCTGACTATCCTTGTAGCAGATATCCCAGTATCTTATGGCATGTTGTTGAGTAGGAATTTTTGTAAAGAACTAGGCGGAGAAGTCAAGATGGATTGGTCTTGTGCACACATACCAATCAAGGGAGTTAATCAGAAGTTGGAACCTGAGAAGAAATCCAAGTACACAGTATCAAAATCTGAGGATCCTAGATCTCAAATCTTGTTTCAAGAATCCGATCATGGAGTCTATTATCTAGAACTGGATAAAGAAGAAATTCAACCTGTGATCCAAGAGCCACATCAACTGGATAATAAGGTTTGGTCTCTGGAATTTGATGGCAGTTGCTGTTCATTTGGATCCGGTGCAGGCGTTGTTCTTATTTCTCCTGAGGGAAAGGTGCATGCACATTCCTTCAAGTTAATGTTTGAAAATACTAACAACACGGTGGAATATGAAGCACTGTTGTTAGGTATGGAGCAGGCAAGAACAATGGGAATCAAGCTCTTACACGTAAAGGGGGATGCTGAGTTGATTGTTAAGCAGATACGAGGTCTCTACCAAGTCAAAAAGGACAAACTTCGGCATTATAGAGACCGGGTCTACTATGCTATCCTAGATTTTTTGGTTTTCTCAGTATCCTATATTCCGAGAGAGCAAAATTCTAGAGTTGATTCACTTGCAGTGACTGCAGCTTTATTAAATCCAGATCAGCCACCCACATTCTTTAGACAAGGGGATTACAAAGTTGAGATGGTCTTCCACCCGAAGGTTCCTGATAACGTCCAACAATGGCAGGTTTTTAATGATGACAAGCAGATTGCTGCATTTCTCCAACAAAAGGACAACTTCGAAGAAATCTACTATGAGGGAAGCAACTCACCTCCAAGACAAACTACTGTGGGAGAAACGGATGCAAAGGTCTCAGGAAGTCAAGAGATTATTCAGCTGAAGGGAAATAAAATTCCTAAAGGCTTAGTATCTCTTGAGGAAATGTTTGACAAGCATGATCAGATGCTTAAAAAGAATGAAGAAAGTGGGGAAGGTTCTTCCTCCGATACACAGTTATTGAATTTGGGAGCAAGCAATGATCCCAAATTAGTAAATCTGGGTAAGTGTTGTTCAGAGGCAGAAAGAGAAGCTTTTACAAAGCTTCTTAAGAAATATATGGATGTTTTTGCTTGGTCTTACCAGGATCTAAAGACATATCAGCCTGCAGAAGTTCAACACTATATCCCATTAAAGCAAGAACAGAAGCCTTTCAAGCAGAAGTTGCGGCGGCATAACCCTACTATTTCAGGGACTATCTTTGCAGAAATCCAGAAGCTGCTAGATGCAAAGATAATTTACCCCATACATCACTCTGAATGGTTAGCCAATATAGTTCCTGTGAGAAAGAAGAGTGGTGAGATTAGGTTGTGCGTTGATTTTCGCAACCTCAATCAAGCCTCCTTGAAAGACAACTACCCCATTCCCATCATGGACCACACTCTGCAGGTTGTTACTGGATCTGAAATATTATCCATGCTTGATGGTTTTTCAGGCTACAATCAGGTCAAGGTGGCTGAGGAGGATCAATATAAAACGACATTCATTACACCTTGGGGAACTTTTGCTTATCAGAAAATGCCTTTTGGTTTGATCAATGTTGGAGCTACGTTTCAAAGGGCTATGGATTTGGCGTTTGCTCATCTCAAAGATAAAAGCATAGTAGTGTACCTCGATGATTTGACGGTCTTTTCCAAGCAAAGAAGCAAGCACATCTCAGATCTTGAGGAAGTCTTCATACAATGCCGCAAACATGGTATTTCTCTAAATCCTAAGAAATCTATCTTTGTTGTAACAGAAGGAAAGATACTAGGGCATATCGTCTCCAAGGAAGGAACCAAGATAGATCTGGAACGTGTCAAATCTATTCAGACGTTGCCATTGCCAACATCCAAAAAGGGGGTTCACTCTTTCTTTGGTAAAGTTAATTTTCTCAGAAGATTCATCCCTGACTTCGCTGAATTAACCCGTCATATCTCAAATATGATGAAGAAGACACAAGATTTCAAATGGAGCAGCGAGGGGAAGGAAGCGTTCGAGAAAATTAAAGAAGCCCTGTCAAAAGCCCCAGTCTTGGTTTCACCTGACTTTAGTAAAGAATTTATTCTTTACTGTTATTCCTCCGAACACACAATGTCAACAATCCTGATGCAGAAAAATCAGGAGGATGTAGAAGCTCTGATTGCTTTCATGAGCATGCCTTTAAAATCTTATGAGTTGAAATATACTCTGATGGAAAAACATGCATATGCAGTGGTAAAGGCATGTAAGGCATTCAGGTATTATATTCTTGCCTCACATACTGTGGTCCTAGTTCTGGATACTGCAGTGAAGTCTATCCTCACCCAACAAGAGTTAGGGCTATTAAGAGGCACATGGGTGACGAAGGTGTAGGAATATGACCTAGATATAAAGCCCACAAAGCTGGTTCGAGGAAGAGGTCTGTGTGAATTGATGACTAAGATGAAAGCAACAGAACCAGAAGAAAGTCAAGATTTGCCTATGGTTCTTTTTATAGATCTGGTGGAAGAATGGTACAGTAATATTGCCTATTTTCTAACTTATGGAGAATGCCCGGATCAACTTTCTCGAAAGGAAAAGCGTACTATTAAACTGAAGTCCAAGGACTTTGTCCTTTGGGACAATGGTTTATATAAAAGAGGAATTGATGGTGTGTTTCTCCGATGTGTAGATAAAGCTCAGCAGGATCAACTTTTAAAACAATTTCATAATATGGCTTGTGGTGGTCATTTCTCAGCCCGAGTCACTGCTCACAAGATCCTCCGAGCAAGGTATTACTGGCCCACACTTTTTCAAGATACTGCAGAGTGGGTGTCTAAGTGCCAAGCATGCCAACACTTTGTTGGGCGTGTAAAATTGCCCGCATTACCTTTAAAACCAGTTGTAATTGAAGAACCCTTCCAGCAATGGGGCATGGATTTTATTGGTATGCTCAACCCGGCCTCCAGTGTCGGTCATCATTACATCCTGACAGCTACTGATTATTTCAGTAAGTGGGTAGAAGCCATTCCTGTTAAGAATGCCACTTCCGCGGAGGTGTGTAATTTTATAAAAGAAAATATTGTTATTAGGTTTGGCGTGCCCAGTAAAATAGTAGCAGATAACGCTCCTAATTTGTCTTCTGAGGAGCTGGTTGAGTTTTGCTACACTCATGGAATTCAGCTGGTACATTCTTCCAATTATTACCCACAAGGGAATGGCCAGGCTGAATCAAGCAATAAGAATCTGGTGACTATCATGCGAAAATTAGTGACTGAAAATCAAAGGACTTGGCACAAAAAGTTGTTTGATGCACTGTGGGCAGATAGAATTACACCAAAGAAAGCTATAGGCATGTCCCCTTTCCAGCTGTTATATGGGAGAGACACAAAATTGCCTCTTACCTTGGAATTGCCTGCTTTACAACTTTCTAAAGCTCTGGAGGATGCTACATTCACTGATGCCATTGAAAAGAGGATAATGTATCTGACTGAATTGCAAGAAGTACAGGTTCAAGTAGCCGACAGATTGTCAGAGCATCAAAGGAAGGTGAAGGTGATCTTCGACAAAAAGGCCAGAGAAAGAAAGTTTGAGATCGGTGATTGGGTCCTTATTATGGGACAAAAGACGAGAAACAAAAGGCATGCACGGGAAGTTTGATTCACTTTGGAAAGGGCCTTTTGTGATCAAGAAGACTGTCGGGACAGATAGCTTCATCCTTGCTCATCAGGATGGAATTGAACTGTCGTTTCCTTTCAACGGGCAACATTTGAAGCTTTTCCGGATCTAAGAGTGCAGGGTAAAACCTGTATGTATATAAATAAACTTTGTTTTTCTTTGTTTTTCGGTGTTGTGTTGTTTTTGTTTGCCTGACCTTGAGCCCAATGGACAAGATACGAAACCAGAGATGTTGGGATCTCATCTTTACTCCTGTCTTTTTGACAGAGGCAAAGATGTCCACAAATGGAGCCGACTGGTGTCCCCAGATTTCACCCTGAAATCTGGGACTACCCATTTTAAAAAAAAATCGTTCTTTTAAAATAGCGGGTCTTTTTGTGTTTTTATTGCCAGAAGATGTCTGTATTATGTTAGGATATTCCCAGTGTATCATATGAGCCAATTTCGACAAATACCCAGATGCCCAAACTCGTTTTATCCCTCCGCCAAGTTTTGTCTGCGGGAAATTTTTATTTAATTATTTATTAAATAAATAGTGCCCCGTTTGAAGTAAATTGTGCTCCAGTTGAACCTGTTGAAGTTTTGCATGCCAATATTCACATATATCAATAGGGTTTTCATCAGGAATGAATCCAGGGCATTGTCTGCAACTTCTGGCAACGTTTTTTCACTTTTATTTATTTCTTTTGCGTTTTTCTTCGGTTTTCTCCTCGGTTTCTGTGAAATTCCCCTAGGTCAATTCTTTCGCCAGTATAGTCTGTTTAATTGCCTGAAGCATCTGGAGATCATCTACCGACACAGCACCAGAAGGAATCAGCCTCAAAATGCAAGCTTCTAACCAAAAAAGATGAAGTCATGCACAAAAAGCCTCTCCTAGGCAAGTCGCATTTTTTGGAATTAATGAGTTTAAGCTGCAATGGGATTTTTGGTAGCAGCAGGCAGGTGGGAATTTATTACCTGCCTTGCAGGGTGAAAATTCCCATGAAGTCAAAGTCACTTAAGCTGCGATGGGAAAATTAGAGGCGGCAGGCAGGCGGGAATTTCTTACCTACCTTGCAGGGTAAAAATTCCCATTATAAAATAAAGAAAAATCACTTAAAGCACCGATGAGAATTTTCCGCCTGCCTAGCAGGCTAACTTTTCCCATCAGAAGGTTTTATTCACCCAAACAAGTTGCACTTTTTCAAAGGGGGCTAATTTTAATGCAAGTCGCACTTTTTGGAAAGTCACTTAAGTTGCAGTGGGAAAATTAGAAGCAACAGGCAGGTGGGAATTTATTACCTGCCTTGCAGGGTAAAAATTCCCATTATGGAAGTCAAACAACTAAAGTGGAAGAAGAGATTTTTAGAGTTGCAGTGCAGGGTGAAAATTCCCATCAGAAGTTGACTTCTTATTTTTAGAATTCACCCATGTCAAAAAGTGCGACCCATTTGGTGATTAAACAATGATATTAATGGTATTTATTAATAGCTTTTCTGCCTAATTTTGGCGCCATGGATGAATAGAAAGTCAATGCATGAAGGCTAGTCAAAGAGAACTGAAGGTAGCATGCTAAAAATAAATAAATTAAATTTATTTAATGGCAGCCAGCAACATGCAAAAATAGGCGCCCAATTTGGGTGAATAAACATGTTTGTTTATTAATTAATTGCCAGAAATAGAATGGACAATTATTAGAAATAGAATGTTGAGGGTTATATAAGCATGGGTTGCCATAGTGAAGATGTAATTAATTCATTTTGCAAAGGATTGCAGCCAGGACAGTTTTGGCGCCCAAGGAAGGAGGATTTTTGCATCAAAAAGTGTTTTTCATTGCCGGAAAGCTTCAAAGTTTGGCGCCTAGGGTTGGAGGAGCTTGATTTAAGCCTTGTTAATTATCTGCATGTTGGTATAAGTGCCCAGGTGAAGTTAAAAATATTTATGCTTGCTTTGCATGCAAGCAAAGCCTCAAATTTTAGGGCAGCGGGCTTTATATGCAGATTTTTGTGATAAAAATCAAGTGTTCATGCTCTGGATTCCATCTTTGTCTGAATTAATTGTAGGTATTCATTACAGGTGCTTATATAAGTGAAAGGAAGTTCAAATCAATGTCAGGTACATTGAATATATCTTCCAAATTTGAAGAAATTACTAGATCTGCACCAATTGCAAAGAATTCTGGCAAGATTAAAAGAAAAAGAGTTCAGACAAAGGTTTCTCAGTAAAGATTGCTTCGGCCATGATGAAGTGAGATGAAAGAGAAGGATTAGCGGAATCATGCATTACTTCCAGATTTGTTGATATCAATGACATGGATTTAGGCCCCGAACCCCTCTCTGAATTGATTGACAGATCCAGGGTTGGAAAGACGTCTCTTATGCGGGCAATAAAAAGTAGTGGAATTATTCGAGCTTCAACATTCCCAGTCACAGCTCAGTTGCCTGAATTTGTCATGGAGTGTGCAAGGTCATACCATCTCCTATCCAGAACAATTCGGGATGCTACAGGAAAGACGATAATCAGGCTGGATGTACAATTTATCAATTATTGTCTGAAGATTCCAACGCGACCGGTGGTGACTACAATTAGCATGCTGGACGTTGGCAACAGATGGGAGAAGCACAAAGCAGACTGTGTGGGCATAATGAATAGCAGATATATGAAGAAGCCCAGGTCTCCATCAAAGTTCCCGAGGACTCTTCCACGATCCAATTTGGTGCAGGAAGTGGATGATATTACTAAATTGTTATGCAGGATAAATGGAGAAGCCAACACTCACAACTTCCGCTCATGGATGTATGCCTTCATTAGAACCATTAAGATCAACAAAGCTGATTCAATAATCAATTGGGCGGAGATCATCAGTGATAACATCGGTGAGAAGCTCCGAAGTGTGAGGCGGACATACAGCTTCAAGATGACTTCCTACCTGGTATACACAGCAGCTTCGCAGGGTATATTTTCAAGTTGGATAGACGGGGCATACTCTCGAAGGATCCCATTTTTGAGTGCTACCCGCAGTTGACAGTTCCTGAATGCCATAAAGATTACAAGGTGGTCAACGATGGATTCTTCTACATATTCATTTGCAAATTGAACAGTGATCTGAAGACCAACAGGGTGAGCAAAGAAGCTTGGGAAGCTGTATCCCAGCATGGCTGTATTTTCATCTAGTTTGCAGACTTCACATACCTCAGGGTAACCGGCTTTTCGGGAGAACTAGTCAAGTTGCCAAGATATCCAAGCGACAAGTGGGTCATCATGGAGTTGTGCAGGTAGCTCGTGGAGATGCATGACCTACAATCAAAGCGGCACAAGTCTACAGGTTCCTTTCTGATCACAGTAGGCTATTACAGCTGCCAGAGCATCCACAAGGCTAGAGGAATCGAAGCTGAAATGTTTTCTGAGTATGAGCATGAGTTCTTCCCAGCACGGCTGAACTTTGATCCATATGGGGTAGCAAAGAAGACAATCTCCCAGGAATACTTGCATGTGCCTTCATTAGAAGACTTCTGGATGAAGTGCAGAAATGAGTACGAAGTCAGAAAGAAAGATTTCAGCAGGTTATTGGCGCAACAAGTGTTTGATTATGGATTAGCTCGGATACCAATAAATCTCACAGATGATGGGCCTGTGTTACTTGACACTTATCATCAGATGGGAGGGGATAGAGCTGCTCTTCAGGAAAACATTGGTGGCTGCCACATGATCGAGGAAAGATCTTCTGCAGTTCTGTCAACACCTCGAACTGGTTGCTGACAAAGGGGTATTGCCTTGATGAACCTTTGTTGAATCAGATCACAGACAACCTTAACGCAAGAGAATCCATCAAAAGAAAGTACGAACGTGAAAGCAGTAGAAGGCCTGAAAAGCTTAAAGTGCACAAGAAGTCTCAGACACAGGAAAAAGTTACTTTTACGGCTATGGTGCTAGTTCCAACTTCTCCAGCGTCAACCCACAGCACTTCACCTGCCTTTGAACCTCATGGAGATCTTGTCGTTCCTTCGTTGAATCCAGCAACATTTGTGTTTTCTCCTCAGCCACTCCGATCTTCACCTCTTCCTGAAGAAAAGCTAAAGTTGCAGATGGCAGAGTTTGAAAGGGCATTGTCTTTGGACAATTCAGAAGATGGCAGTCACGACATTGTAGCAAATTCGGATGGAGAGGAACTAGAGCACGAGATGGTGGTGCATTCAATGACTTCTCATTCTCCGAAAAGCAATTTCTCAAAGTGGTTGGCTTCGCAGTCAATCCCAGAAGCTAGAGAGGAGATCAACCTGGAGGAACATGACTTGCAGTTGCTCTTGAGTTTGGGTGGAAAAGATAGAAAACCTAAAGTTGCTAAGGTGACTTCTAGGTTGATTATTGAAGAATCGGGGAAAAGGTTCGCTGAGGTATCAGGTCCAGCAGAGGGAAAGCAGAAAGGCAAGATTACGATAGCAGATATATCAATAACCAAGGTGCCAATAGGTCAAACTACTACCAAAGGATTAAAGCAAGACACACAGACATTGATAAATGCTTTATTTCTTAAGTTTGACAAAGAGAAGGCAGAAAAAGCTGAACTGCAAAAGTAGGTTTCCCAGTTGTCCGAGATCATTACTAAGGTTTCCAAACCTTCCTCTCAGCCAATTTCAACACATGAGGAGGTGAGTGATCATATGATGCAGGAAGTGGAAAATGCAGGTAACCAAGTTAAAACTATCGACGAATGGAAGAGCCGAATCATTCGCCAAAATTATGTACAAGTCAGGGAGGCGCCAGCTCGTCTAAAGGTTATGAAGGATGCATTAGTTCAGCTGAAGCAACTAATGACGAGCACGGTAGATTTGAAAACAGTGACTGAAAGTAACCTGGACACTTTGGTCGAGATAAATAAGCTGACGAAGGAGGTTTTGATTGCAGAATGAATTGTGCCTGATGGATCGGTTGAAAAGGGGAAGCAACTTGAATTCACAGTCTCTTTCCGCTTGGAGATCTTCAGAAATATGCTGAAAAGAATGCGGGTGCTCGAGGGTATGGTATTGTCACTGTAAAGCAATGTAATTGCTTTCACCAATGAGGAAGTGGTTGGGAACGTTTCTTCATACAAAAGGACCATTCTCAACAAAGTGCTTGATTCCCTGGAAGGATCTTGGTATCCCCAGATTTCATCCTGAAATTTGTGACTACCCTATCCGAATAAAATTTGTACTTTCAAAATAATGGGTCGTTTTGTGTTTTTATTGCCAGAAAGTTCTTGTATTGCGTCAAGATATTCCCAAAGAGTTATATTAGCGATTTTCGCCAAATACCCAGATGCCCAAAATTGTTATATTTTGTCGTCGGGATTTATCTATGAGAAATTTGTATTTAATTATTTTGAGCCCTGTTTGAGGCAATTAACGCTCCGTTTTAACTCTGTTGTGATCGTACATATTGTTATTCCCATAAACCAGTAGGGTTTTAACCAGGAATAAGTTCTGGGCTTTATTTGTGACTTTTGGCAACGTTTTGTGTTTTTATGTTTTCCCGTTTCATTTTCTGTGAAATTTCTCTAGATCAATTCCTTTGCTAATTTGGCCTGATTCTTGTCTTGGAGTAGCTGGAGATCATATACGCACGTTATGCCATAAGGAAGTCACCATCGGAGGTCTGGCTCACTGGGAAAAGATGAAGTCATGCACCAAAAAGCCTCTTTTAAGCTGGCTGCATTTTTGGAAAAAGAAGAATTGAAGTGGATCATGGGAAAATTAGAAGCAACAGACAGGTGGGAATTTTGTACCTGCCTAGCAAGGTACTTTTTCCCATGGAGGCAACACCATTTAAGTCACAATGGGAAAATTAGAGGCAACAGGCAAGCGAGAATTTTTTACCTGCCTTATAGGGTAAAAATTCCCATTGTGGAATAAAAGAAAAATCACTTAAGTGAATCATGAGATTTTATTGTCTGCCTTGCAGGGTAAATAATCTCATTATGAAAGTCAAAATGACTTAAGTGAATTATGGGATTTTCAGGGCTGCCTTGCAGGGTAAATAATCCCATTGTCATCTGACTTTTAAAAATAGAAATTCCTTATTACAAAAAGTGCGACCCACCTTGGGTGAATAATAATGCATTAAATAAATATTTGTAAATATTTATTCACCCAATTTCGGCGCCCAGGCTTGTGGAAAAGTCAACAAAGGGAAGTGGACAAAAAGAAGTTGAAAATAGACAGTTCTAAAATTAAATAAATATTATTTATTTAATGCAGCCCTTTCATGTCAAAAAGTGCGCCCCATTTGGGAGAGAAATAATACTTTTTAAAGTATTAAATGAATTAATTAATTCCTATTTTCAGTGGCTAAGGTCAAAGCATACTATGAGGTTTGAGTTAACTGGAAGCAGAAGTCTAAAATTAAATAAATTTAATTTATTTAATGGTAGTCATGAGCATGCACAAAATAGGTGCCCCATTTGAAGAGTAAAGCTTATTAATTAATTAATTAATTGTCAAGAATAGGAAAGACATTAATTAATTATAGAATCATGAGGATTATATAAGAAGGGGCTGCCATAAGGATGAATTAATTAATTCACAAGCAGAGAAGTGTAGCTCAGATAAAAAGTGCGCCCCATTTGAAGAGGATTTTTGCTTAGAAGGTGTAATTAATGCTAAAAGGTTCCAATTTTGGCGCACAGGTTGAAGGAGGTTGAATTGTGTCTGGATAATTGTTTGCATAAGTGATACAGGTGCCCAGGTGAAGTTGGTAAAATTCATGCTTGCTTTGCATGCAAATAAAACATCAAATTTGGGGCAGCAAGCTTGAATTATGCAGATTTTTATGATTAAAATTTATTGTTCATGTTCTGGTTGCCATCTTCATCTGAATTAATTGCAGGAATTCATTACAGGTGCTTTATAAGAGAAAGGGAGCTTAAATTAATGTCCAATACATTTAATATATCCTCCGAATCTGAAGAATTATCCAGATCTGCACCAGTTGTGAAGAATTCTGGTTGAATAAAGAGGAAAAGAATTGTTCAGACAAAGATTGCTCTACAGCCATGGCAAAGCGGGATGAACGAGAAAGCTCAGCGGAATCATGCACTACTTCCAGATTTGTTGACATAAAGACACAAATCTAGGCCTAGATCCAGATCCAGATTCAAATCTAGATCTCATAATTGCAAAAGCTTCTGACAAAATTTCATCCTCTTGTTTCTGATGCAGCCCGTGTAGAAGTCAGTGAGTGAAAAATTTCTTCTAGGATTTTGTGCATGTGCTCCCAATCTTCTAGTCGAAGCCTTCATTGAATTTGTATTCACCCAGAGTGCTTTCCAAAAATTTTAATTGCTTATATGCAATTAAAAATAAAAATGATGAGTTATTTACAGCAAACATTGCACTGACACATGTATAGGAGAAGAACTGCAAAAGCTTCAAGGATAAGAAGGAATACATGTCAAAGGCAATACTCGCAAGCAAATCACAGTCACTTGCTTCCAGATCCAGCCGCTTCCAGATCCAGCCGCCACTTCTAGATCCAGCTGCTTCTAGATCTAGTTGCTTCCAGATCCAGTTTGGTGAGAATCAAAGGCAAAAGAATCAGCTGCGTGCAGAATATGAAAAAGGACAAGACTGCAGCTCTCTTCTTTCTTCTTCTTTCTCTTATTTCCTCTGACAAAGTAATTGAGCGATCAATTAAATTATACAACTTAAGTGATTGGTTTAAAAGCCATTACTTGAAGAAGTCAACTACTTGGAGATAGGTGGTAGACGTGCAAAATAGAAGGTTCTATCTTTAGTTGCAAATCATGCATGTCATGCAAAGAGTTATTCTAGGAGGGAGATTGCCAGTTGTTTCCTTTCCCACTTCCACATGTGTCAGTTCAACTAAAAATTTCCGACTTGTAATTGCCCCTCTACATTCTATAAATAGAGGAAAAACCTTCGTGTTATAGATCAAAATTTGTAAGCAGCAACCTTGCGTTCCAGACTTTGTGCTGAAACCCTTGAGAGCCACTTAAAGCAAAGGAATATACAGGAGCAGATTTCCAGAGAACTTTGTATCACGGTGTATTGTGTTTCTAGCTTTCTATCTTAGATCTTCTAATAAATTTTGTGTTATTTTAGATTTAGATCTGGAGTTGCCTTTGCTTATAATTCTGTGTGTTGATATCTATTGGTTTCTTCTATGTGCATGTAATCAACTTTGTTATCTATTGATTGGGTTCACATCTTCCCTATTTCTTCCCTGTGTTTTATTATTCCCTTCTTCTATAAATATTTCCTTTCTTAAACAGCTGCTTACTTGCTGCAAAACTATACAGCTATGGTTCATGAGCTGAATAGTTAAAGTAAAACACTCATATAGATACTAGCATATTTTATTGACAAATCTGACACGGGAGCCTCATCGGTAAATGAGGGAGATTTATCTCATGACTGCCTAGGTTTTCAGCTATGCAGAAAATCTAGCCAACAAATCTCTTCTGATGATTCAAGAGAGGATTGATGAAGCTATTAGGCTTTTCACGATGAATTCAATCAGTAAGCTGGTAACGCTACAATCAGACATTAAGAAGTTTGGTCCTAGTTTGAAGGAGGTGGAAGCAAGCATTGAAGTTTTAAATGAAGGATTGCTTCAATTAAAGACTGAGAAAGAAGCAGTGGCTAAAGCGGATGGGAAATTGTTGAATTATATGTTTGAAAAGTATATTCAGTATCAAAACAAAAAGAAAGTGCAGGAGTTAGAGTTGGCAGATCTTCTTTCTTCTATTATTTCTTATGTCCCCGAATGTAATTGTAAACTTAAAAGTTATTGGTTTGAAAATCATTACTTTAAATTATGTGGAATGACTCTTTGAGTTAAGTGACAAATGTGCACAATTTTGGTTTGAACTCCAGATGCATGTCACTAAGAGAGGAATTAAAGGAAGATGATTGTCAGATGTTCTCTTTACTTCTTGTTTATGATCTAGTTCAGTTATAGTCTCCCATTTGTAATTTCCCCTCTACGTGCTATAAGTAGAGGAAGAACCTATGGGTTAACGGATGAGAATTTGTAATCAGCATTCTTGTGTTCCATACTTCGAGCTGAAATCCCTGATTTCTGCAAATAGAGGAATATAGAAGAGATTTCCGGAGAACTTTGTGTCAACGGTGCATTTTTTGCTTCTTACTTTCTTTCTAGATCTGTTCATAAACTTTGTGTTATTATAGATCTAGATCTGAAAGTTTCCTTTGCTTTGAATTTTGTGCTTAATGATCTATTTGTTTTAAATCTATGTGCATGCAATCAACTCTGTAAACTATTGCTTGGGTTGCACATCCTCTACTTTCTTCTGTTTCCTATTATTTTCCTCTTCTGCAGATTTTTCTTTTCTTTTACAGCTACTTACTTGCTGCAGAACCATATAGCTATGGTTCATGAGCTACACGGTTAAAGTTATACCTACAGATAGATATTAGGACATATAAACTAACAAAATCTTACACGGGAGCCTCACCGGTAAATGAGGGAGATTTTTCTCATGACTGCCTAGGTTTTCAGCTGTGCAGAAAATCTAGCCAACAGTATGGGCATGTGGTTTTAGGGAAACCACAAGTGGTTTTTCCTCTCCTTTCTATATAAGCAAGAGTTGTGTGAACATTTTAATGTGAGCGAGAAAGAGAGCATTTTGCATGTGTGTGATATGTATGTGAGTTGATATTATAGATCTCTTAAGTGAGTATGAGTATATAAGAGAGAGAATATAGAAGGAGAAATTATCATTGATTTGTATTATAGATTTTCTCGAGTGGGTGCTTCAGATTGGGGATTGGTGTCTCCAGAAGTTGGTGCTTCGAATAAGAGATTGCATAGTCAGTGGTGTTTACATTGAAGGGCTAAATTTGTGTTCGGCTTAGAGATTGGTGTCTTATGTGAGTGGGTGCTCACACTTTGTAAACACTATTTTTGTGGCTAGATTTGGACAGTAGATCCAAGCAGTCTCTTTTGGTGGATGTAGCCCACACTGGGTGAACCATGGTATATCTGGTGTTATGTGAATTTGATTTTTGTGTGTGCTCTCATTTTACTTTCAAATTTGAATATCTTGTTAAGTGTGAAAAAGAAAATTAATAAGTTGGAGAAAAAGTTTTTTTATTGTCGAATACTGATTCATCCCCCCTCTCAGTATTCCTGTGCTTCTAACAATTGGTATCAAAGCATGTTCCTTCTATGTAGCTTAACAGCTAGAAGGTAGATCAGAAAGCATGATGACAGCTCAGGAAGGATTCTCCACAAATAAAGCTACGTTGTTCGATGGATCAAACTATGACTTTTGGAGCATAAGGATGTGAACCTATTTGAATTCTCTTGGACATGATATTTGGCATTCAGTTAAGAATAGCTACACGGCACCGGCAACGCCACCGACAGATCCGGATGGTAAGAGAGCATGTGAAAATAATGCTAAATCTATGAATGCTATTTTTTGTGGTGTAGCAGATTCAGAGTTTGTAAAGATTATGCTTTGCAAAACTACCAAGGAGATGTGGGATAAACTCAAGGTTTATATGAAGGATATTCGAAAGAGAACATTGCAACATATCTACTCCGTGTGGATGAGACCGTAAACATGATCAAAGGCTTGGGTGAAGAGATGGAAGACCCAGTAATAGTAAAAAAGGTATTAAGATCTCTACTTCCTAGATTTGATGCTAAAGTTTCAGCTATTAAAGAACTTAAAGATCTAGATAAAATGAAAATGGATGAGTTACATGGAATACTCATGGCTTATGAGATGAGAACAGAACTAGATAAGCCAAGAAAAAGAGAATCTGCTTTCAAAGCTTCAAAAGGAAAGGAGAAGAAGGTTGAATCAGATGATGAATCTGATGAGGAAGAAGAAGCCCAATTGGTGAAAAATCTGAAAAGAGGATCTGACAAGTACAAAGGTAAACTTCCTTTTAAATGTTTTAACTATGGTGAGATTGGACATTTTGCAGCTAAGTGTCTGCATGCAAAAAGTGAAAGTGATGATGAAGCGCCTGTTAAAGCAAAGAAAGGAAAGCCTTTCTACAAAAAGAATTTCAAGCAAAGGAAGTTTGAAAAGAAGAAGAACTGGAACCAAAACAAGAAGAGTCTATGCACCAGAGAAGATGATAGCTCAGAGGAAGATTGTTCAGAAGGTGACATTGAAGAACTTTTGTTTATGGCCCTTGAAGATGGAAAAGTGGAAGCTGAAGATGTAGTTGATGAAGAAGGTGAGGTAAACTTAGAAGAACTCATTTGTGCCTTGGGTGAGATCAAGAGACTCAAAAAGAAGACCTTGAAGAAAAAAGTGCAACTTCAAGAGTATGAAGAAGCAAAGAAAAATATGCATGCTGACAAAGAACATGAGAATACTATTGTTGATCTAAAGACCCAAGTTGAAGAGGCAAAAAGAATAGAGGAAGTGATCAGAGAACAACTGAAATCAAAAGAAAAAGAATGCGAGAGATTGGAGGCAAAGATTGTCACACTAAGACAGAAAACTGAAAAGTTGAACAAGAGACTCAAGTTTGAATAAAGTTCTGAGGTGTTGAGCAACATTCTGAAAGAACAGAAACCAAAATCATCCAAAGGTGGTATTGGATTCAATGAAGCGGAAAAGAAAGAGACCAAAGAATCAAAGAAGAAAGCCAACTATGCAGATATCCTAAAAGGCTCCAGTAAAGGAGAAAGCAACAAGAAACAAGAAGATCATTCTCCACAGAACAAAAACAAAGAAGAGAGCAAGTGGAATAAGGTACCGATAAGAAGTTTCAGAAGTTTATCTTATCAGAGGCAACCCAACATGACCAAGTATTCTTTTTACGGTTATTGTTTTTCCTGTCACAATTTTGGTCATAAGATGATGGACTGTAGATCGAGGTTTTAGAGTTGGAATCAAAATTTTCATGCTAGAAACTACAATTATTTTTCTGCATTGTCTAATTTGAATGAGCATGCGATTAGATGTTATGAATGCAACCAAGTTGGCCACATAGCAAGATTTTGCAGGAGTAAGATTATAGAAAATCCAACGCAAGAGAAAGAGGGAAAACAAATCATTCAGCAAGACAACAATAAGACAGTGTGGCAAAAGATAAAGGAGGGAGAAAAGGAAGAGGCTATGTTGGTTAAAACCACACTCCATGCACAAGATGAAGAACAATCTTGGTACATTGATAGTGGATGTTCCAGCCATATGACAGGTGACAGAAGCAAGTTCCTCAAGCTGAAAAAGGCCAGTAGAGGTATAGTAAAGTTTGGAGATAACACTACAGTCAAGATCACATGAAGAGGTAATATAAAATTAACTTGTCAAGCTAAAGTTGAAAATGTTTTACTCGTTGAAGGACTGAAACATAATCTTTTGAGAGTCAATCAAATGTGTGATCAAGGTTATACACTCACGTTTTATGCTGAGGGTTGTGAAATTAGAAAGAAAGATACAGATAATTGGGTTGCAGATGCAAATAGAACAAGGAACAACCTGTACATGCTAAGTGATGTGAAGGGAGAAAAGTGTTGCATGAGTCAAATTGATGAAAGTTGGTTATGGCACAAGAGATTGGGTCACATTAATTTTGACAACATGGTAAAAATCAGCTCAAAACAAGCAGTGAGAGATTTACCCAAGATCACAAAACCACTGAGTACTATTTGCAGATAGTGTCAACATGGGAAGCAGACAAGGGTCAGATTCAGGACAAAGGAGTACTCTACAACAAAGCCATTAGAGCTAATTCATACTGATCTTTGTGGGCCAACAAAAACACAAAGCTTGCAAGGTGATTCTTATTTTATGTTATTAATTGATGACTTTACTAGAATGACATGGGTTGCATTTCTAAAAGAAAAATCAGAAGCTTTTGATCAATTCAAAATTTTTAAAGCTTTGATTGAGAATGAGACAAACTCTAGGATCAAGTGTTTGAGATCAGACAGAGGAGGTGAATTTATGTCTAACGAATTTGATGAGTTTTGTGAAGAGCATGGAATCAGAATACAGTTTTCTACAGCAAGAACACCACAGAACGATGTAGTTGAATGGAAAAATAGAACAGTGCAGGAAATGGCAAGAACAATGCTAAATGAGTCCAAGTTACCAGATGCTTTTTGGAGAGAAGCAGTGTACACAGCGGTGTATATTCTGAACAGAGCACAAATTTGAGTAAACACAAAAAAGACACCATACGAACTATGGAAGGGAAGACCAGCTTCCATGAAACACTTCAAAGTTTTCGGAAGTAAGTGCTACTACATTAAGAGAGACGATGAAGATGAGCTTGGTAAATTTGATTCTAGAGCAGATGAGGGCATATTCCTTGGTTATTCATCGAGAAGCCAGGCTTACAGGTGCTATAACAAGAGATTACAGAAAGTAGTGGAAAGTATAAATGTGAAAGTTGACGATTGGAAGCCGAAGAAGAAAATAGGACACTCATTGGTGCAAAAAGAGGATGAAGAAATCAAATCTGAGAAAGAAGAAGAGGCGAAGAAGAATCTGAACGAGAAAACACAAAGGCGCCATCTAGATTCATTCAGAAGAATCATACAACAGATCAAATCATTGGAAACAAAGATACTGGAGTACAGACAAGGAGGAGACTAGCAAGTGCACCATAAGAGGTAAACTTTTCCTTATTGTCAAAAGTTGAACCGAGTAATTTTAATGAAGCTAGCAAGGATAAGTTTTGGATAAAAGCCATGGAAGAAGAACTTAATCAGATAGAAAAGAATGACACATGGGAGTTAGTACCAAGGCCAAAGGACAAGAATATCATTGGTACCAAGTGGGTCTTTAGAAACAAGATGAACGAAGAAGGAGAAGTTTTTAGAAACAAGGCCAGATTAGTGTGCAAAGGGTACTCACAAGTTGAAGGCATTGATTTCGAGGAGACATTTGCACCTGTTGCTCGTATGGAGGTGGTAAGAATGTTTTTAGCATTTGCTTGTTTCAAGAATTTTAAAGTTTATCAAATGGATGTAAAATCAGCATTCTTGAATGGAAACTTAGAGGAAGAAGTTTATATAGAGCAACCAGAAGGTTTTATTCTATCAAAAAATTCAGATTTTGTGTGCAAGTTAAAAAAGGTTCTTTATGGTTTGAAACAAGCTCCTAGAGCTTGGTACTCTAGACTGGACAAGTACTTGCAGGAACAAGGATTCAAAAAGGGAATTGCGGATAGCAATTTGTACATCAAGACAGAAGGAGAACATCAAGTGATAGTTGTGGTTTATGTGGATGACATTATTTTTGGAAGCGGTTGCAGGAGACTATGCAAAGAATTTGCAAAGGAGATGCAGGAGTTTGAGATGTCTATGCTTGGTGAGTTGTCTTATTTTCTTGGTTTGCAAATTCAGCAATCTAGTCAAGGCATTTTTATTTCACAAACCAAGTATATAAAGGAGATGTTGAAAAAGTTTAGAATGGAAGATTGCAATCCAATTAGTACACCCATGATTACAGGTTGCAAGTTGAGTAAGAATGATGAGTCTCCCGATGCTAATCAGACCTTGTATAGGTCCATGATAGGTAGCTTGCTATATACCACAACATCTAGACCAGATATTATGCAGGCTGTTGGATTAGTTGCACGGTTTCAGGCGGCACCAAAGGAAACTCATGTGGCAGCAGTAAAAAGAATTTTCAAATATTTGAAAGGTACGTTGGATTATGGTTTATGGTATCCAAAGAGTGATGATTTCACTCTTATAGCATTCACAAATGCAGATTGGGCAGGAAGTGTTGATGACAGGAAAAGTACAAGTGGGGGAACTTTTTATCTTGGTGACAAATTAGTGTCATGGTTCAGCAAGAAACATGCCTCAGTTTCATTGTCTACAGCAGAGGCAGAGTATATTGCAGCAGTGGCATGTTGTACACAGGTGCTTTGGATGAAGCAAACATTGAAGGACATGAAGGTAGAGTATGAGCATCCTATTTCCATTTTCTATGACATAGCAGATCAGGATAGCAATAATGAAAAATCGTAGTCATGCATTCCATGCCACATTCTCCATTAAGTATGTTTATTGAGAGAGGTTCCAGATGCAGGTGAAATTAGAATATGTATGGGACAACAATCAAATTGCTGATATATTTATAAAACCCCTTCAATTAATTGGCCTGACATTAGCCCAAAGTCAATCAACGAGTATACCAAAGAGAATTTACTTTCTATGGCATTTCCTTCCCTATTCCTAACAAAAATAATGATGTTCAAATAGCCTCGGCACCGTAATTAGCTACGCATGAATATGCGCTACATTTAATGCGGTACCATGATAACAGGTTTGGGAGTCACCCTCATTTCCGATATTTTTCTGCTAAACTTTATGATGTGCCACCGCACTTAGGCATAAAACCTCGGCTTGTGTTTGCAAAGAGAACATATGACAATGACCTTAGGAAAGAAAGTTGTACTGTAGAGGAACTCCCACAATACTAACAAGATCTTCCAAATGAGCAAATTGTTGCACCACTCATGCTATTTGAAGCCAATCTGTGAGACACAAAAGCCTATTGATCTAATTGTAGAGCTGAGCTAACAGACATGATTCTATAGATAGGGGCTCCCACCCTTTTTTATACTATACATGCAACGGATACGAAATGTGCCAAACCCCCAGTCATGATCATGCCGGGTGTGCTCCTCCAACACCCCTACAATAGATCCTATTCTTGGAAATCTGCCATGTCAATATCATATTACATACCCACATTGGTTTCTGCATACATCAGAATGGATAATTCGCTGTACTAACCGTGAAGAGGTCTAATATCATGAAAATATTTTACACTCAGGATTATTGGTACAAGACAATCACCCCTCTTGGTTCCCCACCCCTAATTTGTACATAATGAGCCCAAACAGTCGCATCTGTGCTATATTTTCCATGTGCTTTGTGCATGTACGAATGGCATGCATAGAGGCTCATCTACCATGTACATGGTTTCTGAGTACATGGTTACCAGATGTGCCTAACATGGAGGGAGTTGGATTGGACCAACCACAGAGATCAGGCAGCAAAAACATTCGTTGACCGTTAAATAATGGCATGGAACCCAAAAGTATGACATGCAAGGGTTGCCAAAAATGCACTATGCACCGTTTTTCAATGTTAAAAACCTGTTTGAAACAAAGACGTGAACTTCACAACAATTCAAACAATCTCTGCCGAAACTCAATTACACTGACCTACGCAAAACCGAAAAGATCAATTCAACAACACATCAAATGCTCAGAATGTACATGCCTGTGCAAAGTAGGCCTAAATTTACAATGTCGAGAGGGAAAAACACCGTGAGCAGTTTGTTTTACAAGTGTGGCTGCTTAGGGTGAGCCTTCTTGTAAATTACTAACGGCCATAAGGACATACACTTAGCATGGAATGATGATAGGATTAACATTCACAATGCCAATATATGTTATGTATTTAGCATGCCAACATTGATTGTCAGCCAATGACTTCACAACTGTTGAGTATTTTGTCATTGATGTCAAAGGTACAACATTAGTGTTGATGGAAATATTGAGGTTTGAATATTTGTTTAATATTCAACATTACAACATTAGTGTTCGTAAAATATTTATCCATGTCAAAATTAGTGTGATGTCAAAATTTGAATATTTTAATATTCAACATCACCAAGGAATCTTACGAAACATGGCGGAATGTGTAAGAGATTCTATGACAGCTTATGACGAGTAAGAGATTCTATGACAGTTTATGACACGTAAGAGATTCTATGATGCGTAAGAGTAGTTACTTAAAGAGGTGTAAGGAAGCAAAAGAAGGTTTATGACGCATAAGAGGAGTTACTCTTACATGTGTAAGAGAATATTTCTATTTGGAGAAAATATTTAATATTGTTGTAACCACCAAGTGATGTGGCTTCCTTATGGCACATTTTTTCATGTAGGAGATTTAAATTTCAATATAGGCTCCAAAATTGGCGCATGGTATGGGCACATGGTTTTAGGGAAACCACAAGTGGTTTTTCCTCTCCTTCTTTCTATATAAGCAAGAGTTGTGTGAAAATTTTAATGTGAGCGTGAAAGAGAGCATTTTGCATGAGTGTGATATGTATGTGAGCTGATATTATAAATCTATTGAGTATGAGTATATAAGAGAGAGAATATAGAAGGAGAAATTATCATTGATTTGTATTGCAGATTTTCTGGAGTGGGTGCTTCGGATTGGGGATTGGTGTCTCTAGAAGTTGGTGCTTCGAATAAGAGATTGCACAGTCAGTGGTGTTTGCATTCAAGGGCTGAATTGGTGTTCGGCTTGGAGATTGGTGTCTTCTGTGAGTGGGTGCTCACACTTTGTAAACACTATTTTTTCGGCTGGATTTGGACAATAGATCCAAGCAGTCTCTTTTGGTGGATATAGTCCACACTGGATGAACCACGGTATATCTGGTGTTATGTGCATTTGATTTTTTGTGTGTGCTCTCATTTTACTTTCAGATTTGACTATCTTGTTAACTGTGAAAAAGAAAATTAATAAGTTGGAGAAAAAGTTTTTTTATTGTCGAATACTGATTCACCCCCCCTCTCAGTATTCCCGTGCTTTTAATAACAACACGCAGTGCTACGCTACATAGAGAAATATGCATCCAAAGCAGAGCAGAGATCAGAAAGTTATCACCACATGCTGACAAGAATTTCAAATTACGCCACAGTACACAACCCTGTCACGCTTGTATACAGTAAGTTCCCAATGGAAATGCTAGTAGACCGTGACATTGGGGCACATGAAACTTGTCACATGTTGCAAAAATTACCACTTTCCATATGCAGCCGCCCTTCCTGTCACTCTCTGTTGGCAAGAAAATATTCAAGCGCATCACGGCCACGGCTACAGGTCAATCCATACCATCGTCATTTGTTCAGACGTACATACAATGGCCAACATCGCTGAAAGCTTTGTCACTCATAGAAGTATGTAAGCCATGGTCAGACAATGTAAATAGGGTTACAGACAAGTGGCGGCCTCATCCCACAGCGGCAGCCGTACGCGTGTTCCCCCGCTATTCAGTCATTCCACCCCACGACTCACCAGCGTACGAAGGGTTCTGCTTAAGTGAATTGTTACTGTACAAACCATTTCAAAGTATTCAAAATGATATAGGTATTACAATGTCTGAAATTTGCTGCACATGAGAACTCTTTCAACATTCCTACCAGGCTTAGCACACTCAAAATCAACCATAGTACCTGATACGATCTCAAAAAACAACAGTTCAGAAAACGAAATAGATAATCCAGACAAAACAGAAAATGGAAGAATGGGAACTGCTATCGCGCATTCACCCAACCGGTATTATTCAGATTGATGTCCTCTACATGCTCAGCTTGCAATAGCTTAATACCGCCTACGCTTGAGGGGACCGCTAGCTTAAACATGCAATGCAGGAAACAGGACCCAATTTTATTGAGGCAAGTCAAATGCAAGTGTGCCCACCCCTATACATACCTACAGACAACCCCAACACAAATTTGCTATCTTCTCAACAACAATATGCATTACAAATAATTAGAACTCACGCTACTCAAGGTGCTACTACACCCCCGCTCAAAATGGTCATTCACGGAACAACTTGCACCGGTAAATCTTACCTGATCAAGGAAATCTCGGGTGTACTACAATTCCTTTCTACTGCATTACGCTCTCTCTTATAACTTCTTGTGCCAACAGGTATAACAACTTTTCATATTGAAGGCACTATTATACATGCAACACTTTCAATGCCGATTCATGACGTGCAACCACTTCAAGGTCAAACACTGCTCCATTTCAAGAGAATGAAATATGTGGATTACATTTTAATAGATGAGATGAGCTTCATTGAGTCACGCATGTTGAATGATATCAACACGTGCTTACGATAGGCCTTCCCAATGGCTGCAGACAAAAGACTTTGGCGGTTGCTCAATCATATTGGTCGGCGAATTAGTTCAGCAACCTCCTATTAATGATATGCCAATGTATGCTGGCACCACAGTTGGCCACACACTCTGGGATAAATTCAACACTGTTATAGTGTTAGACACTAACTTCCGGCAAGCAGATTGTACACCTGCACAGGTTAGATTCAGGGACCTACTGTCAAACCTCTGAAACACAAATACAACTGAAGATGATTGATGCCTCCTCATGACTAAAATAGCCTCAGTTATGGAGATCAAAGAACAACAAATATTTAGAATGTACACCCATTTGTATGCGACCAACAAGCTAGCAACGGTACATAACAAATGCATACTCAAAACCCTAAACATGCTATTGCTTTTAGCCAGCGCCAGCAAAACGCAAGCATTGGAAAGTTGGCACTGCCTCATACACAACTGGAGCAAAACTTACTTCTATGTAAAAGAGAGAAAGTCATGCTAACAACCAACCTATGGATAGAAGCTGGATTAGTTAATGGCGTGATTAACGAGATTGTATGCATAGTATACAAAGTGCTTGCTAGGCCCCCAGGTATACCACTATATGTTGTCAACTTTACCAATACTCAGGCCCTGCTTGGGATATGGACAATCTAACTCATGTACCTATCTCTCCAATCACAAGAAACAACTGTCGGCAAATTCCACTTAAAATGGCATGGGCATTAACTATCCATAAATAACTATGAATAACTATAGAGAAATCCACATTCAACATTGGTGGAACCGATCGGCAAGGGCTCACGTTTACTCCTATTGCTCGAGTACAGGCATTCTCAGATTTTTTATCTCCCCGTCGTTTTCATTTGCTCAGTCCTCGCGAATAACATGTAACAAATATGTACCCAACCACAAACAAGCAGAGTCCCAGCTTCGCCTAAAGAGCAGTGCAATCGCCCACTCATAAAGTTAGGCCCACCTCCTATGTACTTACCAATGTAAGGCCACACCTCTTTTGTACTTATTTCCCTTTCCAATTCCAATGTACCTAACAACTTATCTTGTACAACTACATTTACCATTCTTTCACCTATTATTGTACTAATACTACTACTGTGTGCATGTACAACTTCTTTCCCACAAACTAAATCTCGCAAAAACAAAAGCCACAGTGATGTCTTCTACAAGTTGGCTACGCGACTCGCAGATGACACCACTTTCCTGCACCAGCTTGTATGTGAGTCTGTTGATGCCTGCGCCCACAACGACCTCATTGATGAAGATGACCTCTTCACTTTCCAGTTGACCTTGAACAAACTAGAGGAGACTTCCCGCATGCTAACACAGGCCACAATTGCAGTCGAAGATACATACCAAATCGTGTGCAACAAGGCCTACGAGTAGTACTACAGAGGCAAACCCAAGATACACGGGAACAAAAAACACTTGTAAACAGCTGCACAGGTACAAGTACATGTCCATATATATATCGCACTACCATTACGTAATTTGAAGTCTATAGCTGTACTTGAGAAAAAAAGTTGGCTCTTCGTATAAGAGTTGGTTTATTTTTGTTTAAATTTAAAAATTCCCCCACATATACTTTCCCTTCTTTTGATGAAACATTTTTTTTGCCAATTGAACATATATAACATACTTTTCAAAATTCCAATATTCATATGCTTCTAATGTTTAACATTTTCCAATTTATAATAAATAGTGTATGTTGTGTATAGCTACTATTTCCAAAGTTACAATTCCAACTATGTTATTAGGTTTTTTGTATAGTTTATAGTATAAAGTTTTAACATGACAAATATAATATTCTACAGTAACCCCCTCGAGAAATATTATATTTTCTTCTAAAATTAACCTTTGCAATTATTAAAACATATGAAAATACGCACATATGATTGATTAAAAAATGAAATTATTGTATCAAATAAACGCTATTGAAATCTTGTACATAATGTTACCTAAAATACATAGGTTAGTAGCATCCACAAGTTTTGTGTTTTTCTTTAACAAATATTATAAAAAGTATGTTACTATTCGCAAAACCCATGTAAAACAGAAATCTTCTGACGATTTACATCACTTTTCCATTTCAAGAACAACAAATTAATAACCCATTTCAGGTAATAGTCTAGCAAAAAAGGAAGAGAGCTACTTTGTTTAATAGAAGAATAGAAAATGCCAGGAAAAACCAGTGTTGATCATCTGTAATAATTAATTGAATTACTCATTCTAGTCACAAGGACTTCTACAATGAAACTCACAAATACAATTCATGCATGTACAATGAAATTCACAAATACAATTCTTTTGGGAAACTAAAAAAAAACATCCCTCTCTTACAAGAGTCCAGATCCTCTATATTATGGGCACATTAAGAGATCCTTTTGCGGCTTGCTCTTGGACCTTTTCCCCTGCCTATTAGACACTTAATATTAAAAAAATTGTGTTTGTACACTTTCGCCTGTTATAACAGCACAAGCCTATTTTGTTTTTGTGACCCCAACACAAATAAACCGCAGCAAAAAAAACATCTGGAGACTTCTAAACAAATCTATATCCATCTACGATGAATAGCATATTGCACATGCACCTTCCTTGATTGAGTGTTTCTTTGTTTCAATTTGTATGCTACTCTCTTCGGTGGAAATTAATGCAAGACATTTGCTAAAAGATTACTATCGGCTTCTTAAATCTGAAGCTGCTACTGTTATCCAATTATGTCATTTACGTTACATCACAATATCAGACAATATACAAGTACCTGCATTTCGTTATATTCTTGTTTTCCAAACAAAGTCTCAACTGGCTTTCATGTAAATGACAAATCCATATGCTTTAATAATTGATTAATATTCTAAAACAAGATGAACGAATACATTAGCCTCACATGTTTCTTGCATATGTTTAGGCTTATTACAGAAAAATTAATCTTAATATACACAACTTTTGGAACATTACAATATGAACTTGAGCTTTTGGAACATAGTAGAATACATAATGTTTTTCATGTTTCATGCCTCAAAAAAGCACTATGACAGCACATTACTCCCTCTCTTGAATTGCCACCATTGGATGAAGAAGACAAAATGATTTTAATTCCGAAAAGTATCTTGGAGGTCCGTGAAAGAAAGGTAAGAAACCAAAGCATCAAGGAAACCTTGGTTCATTGGAAAGGGTTGCCCTTTCAGGATGCTACATGGGAAAGTGCAATAGTTTTAGATAAGATAAGATAATTATATTAATGTTCAATGAATGACCACAAAAGTAGGTCAATGGGACTGCACAGTACAATGCTAAAAGAACCAGTAGGGAGACCCGAAAGGGTCATCCAAACAACAAGAGAGGAGAGAAGATAAAGGAAAGAAGAAGGAGAAACAAGGGCCACAATGGGCACAAGAGTGTAGATGGATGGAGTTTAAGAAGAGGGGGCGGAAAATCCCCATCTCCGACACTATCACCTAGCATTTGAGGTTGACTGGAAGTACCTGGCGATATGCCCGTGTCTTATAGTTGGAACTGTGGCGAGTCTGGAATGTCGATGTCTCGGAGAAGGACGAGAAAGACGATCCCTCTGTATCCTCCTGTTTGACCGTGATCCATGGGGGAGGGCCCCTAACTGAGTGCAATCATGAAAGCCTCTAGATTGGGAGGTGGCTTCCCGGGTCCTAACAGATCTGGTTTGGGAATCCATATTGGTGTCAAGATGCCATTTGGTGCCCCTCTCCGGTGGGAGCACCGTAAAGAAATATGTGACCTGTCGAGTAGCAACTTGTTTGGGAGGAGACTGAAGGGTCTCGTTCCGAAGTCTGAGAGCCTCTTGTAGGTAGAGAGCAAGACACCACTGATCACAATACCTAAAGAAAGTTGCAAATGATGGATGCTCCCGGAATAGGCAATGAAATCTCCCTCTGATCTCATAGTAGATGGGGCACCTAAAAATGAAGTGTTCCTCCGTTTCAATCTCCTAGAGAGAACAAAGTTGGAAAATCCTCATCCAACTTCACCCCCCAGGGTTGAATTGATAACATACATCAGGATTCTCAAGTCCCAGGCTGAAAAAGAACGAGCTCTGAGAGAATGCGAGAAGTTGCAGAAAATAAGCCTGGACCAAAAAAAAAATTGTGAAAATCGGCTAAGTCCTTGTCCTAGAAATATTTGGGACGTTCGGGACACCAAGGCGCGGTTCGGCCGAAACGCCTCCAGGCGGCCCGCGAAGCACTGGGACAAGTGGAACAAATGTACGCGAAGGACGCGAACCGGCCGGTTCGGCCGAAACAGGAAACTGCAGCACAAGGACAAGTGGGACTTTGAGGAAAAAGGGAAACAGCACAAGGACAAGTGGGACAAAGGGACGCGGGGACGCGGATAGCCGAAGGAGCCGAAAGCCAATCAAATCACGCCACGTGTCACCGGTAGAAAAGGGATGAGGAAGCCCATTTCGGGCGGATCGGAGGATTTTGTCCCGCAAAGCACTGGGACATTTGGGACAAAAGGACGCGGTGGACGTGAAAATCCGGCAGGCCCGTGGACAAATCACAGCATGACACGTGTCGCCAAGGAAAAAGGTCCAAAAGTCAAAGGGGCGAGTTTTCGAGCACTGATCCAAACCAATGAAATAGTGCCACGTGTCCAAGTTTAAGGGGCCCACAAGAAAAACCCACGAAAAGGTGGAGAGAGGGAATTGCTCAGCGGACCAGAGCCTGCCACGTGTCGTCCAGATGGCAGAACGCGGGAAAAGAAATTTAAAAATCCGTTTTCACCTGTTTTGTGCCCTAAATCTTCAGACCTTCATATCTTTCGATCCAGAGCTCGGATTTGCACGTTCTTTATATCAACGGAAAGCTGTTGAAATTCTCTACATGATTCTGGGGTCAATCTTGCATTTTGGTGTAGTTTGGAGGGAGAAAATTAAGAAAAATGTCTCTGACGCGTGTAATGCTTCAACAACCAACTTTAATACAGCAGACAGCTCGCCGCTCCTGTTAGACAGCCCGCCGTTTTGCCAGGATCCGCCGCTTGGATCATAATGAGATGATTTAAATGCTACCAAGAAGTGGTTGGAGTAGATTCTGAATTTCCCCTCTCTCCTCTCTCATTTCTTGATATATATTGTAAAGAGAAGCCCTTTTAAGAGGTCGGACATTTTTTTGCTTTGCATCGTCCCTTCTTCCCTCGCTTGCAAGAGAGTTTGTGGAGCTTTCAAACCTCCCATATAGGTTGTAATGCCAGTCTTTTGCCTCTTGGCCACTGCAATATACTGTATTGACTTTTGAGCAATAATATATATGTTTGTGATTGATTCTCAACCCTCTCATGTATTCATTGCTGTCGTTTTGATCTCTTATTGCAGTTTGGTTACCTGTGCATGGTGTTTGTATTGCATTTATGTGGTCTGTGTTAAATTTGCAAAACAAATGTCTAATATTCCTCGGTGCATCACCTTTGTAGTTTAGGTTTTATTCTATGCATTTTCTTACCCTGTCTCCTTGGCAAGTTAGATTAGGTTTTAGTAAACCCTCTGCATTTTTTGTATGCATCTGAACAGAGGAATAGGAACCAGCCTTCTCTGGAGAATCTTTTCTCATCTTCACAAGTCCCACACTTGGAGAAAGGATTCCATGTTGTGCAATCACACTGGATGCCTGAACATCAACCTAGAAGCCTGATCTGCATCCAGGGGTGCTGTGAGTCTGCAACAACAGTTTTGGCACGCCCGGTGGGACACTAGAGGTCTCATTTTTATTGCAGCAAAGTTGATATGCATCTGCTGCAGTTTTCTTGCTTATAAGAGCTATTATTTGCATATCTGGCGACTCCAAGGGGAAGAATCAACTGGTTTCAGCAGTGCAGGCCTGAAAACTCATGAGAAGAATCACCACAAGGTCAAGAGTCGGAGAAGAAGAGGTGCTGTTTGAATACCTGCAGTTATCTCTGAGAAGAAGGCAAAGAGGAAGAAGGATTCAAAGGTCTCCATCTCCACCAAACAGAACTCTCTCAACTCCTCCACCTGACAGGCCTTTCTTTCAATATACAAGGGTTTTAAGACCAATCAGAATGGCTCAGAACAACCCCTACGTCAACTTCACAGGCAGCAGCCCACTTGCTCTCAATGCACAACATCCAGTTCCTATTGCAGCCTTGAAGAACATTCCCTACTTCACTGGAGAAAATCAGACTACTCCAGGTGATCATGTTAAAGATATTGCTAACCTTTGTGCAATCCATGAAATCGATGAAATGCAAGTGGCTGTCAAATTACTGGCATCTTCATTCAAGGGTAAAGCATTGCAATGGTTTAGGAGCCTTGGGGCTGGTTCTATTACAAACTGGAATCAGCTGTGCATTGCACTTCACGAGCAATTTGGAGAGAAGGGAGACAACTTGTCTCTTTTGGAGCAGTTGACAACTATCAAGAGAGCCCCCAACGAGCAGCTGACTGACTTCAACTTCAGATTTCAAAGGTCTTGGGATAGGATTCCAGTGGCAGTCAGGCCAACAGCAGGAGGTGCTTTTCTATATTACCTTAAAGCTTTGAATTCTGATATTTCTATGTTAATTCAGTCCATGGGAGGCACAACAATCCCTATGGCTTATAGCATTGCCATTAGAGCCGAAAACTGTCTTATTCAAGCTGGTAAACTGGCTCCTAGGCCTCCTATGCCCTTGTATCCAAACTTAGAAAATCCAAGCACTAGTCAAGCACCCACTTTGGCTCCTGTTCCCACTCCTAGAAATCAGAGTTCGAATGAAGCTTCCACTTCATCTCCAAGTGCTTCAAATGAACTCCAAGAGGTCATGAAACAGTTGCAAAATTTGGGAAATGAGCTGGTTACTATTAAGAGGCAGCAAGCCCAAGGTTTCAGACCTTCTTATCAACCTCAAGCTCAGCCTAATAGGCAGCCATACCAACCACAAAGACCACCTAATCCAACTGCAAATATGAATCAAAATCAAAGCCAAGTAAGGCCTCCTGCCAATAGACCATTCCAGCCCTATAATCCAAATGCCATATCTGCCTCTAAGGCATTAGTGCCAACACAGAACAACATTGCTCAGGAATATGATTGGTGCTTTCCATGCAACGAGCCTCACAACCAATCCATGTGCTTCAATGGTGCTCTCAATCAAGCACTAATGGTGACAACTACCGGTGTGGAGGGCGAGGGCAGTCAAGGAAACAGCCAACAACCAGAAACATTCCAACAGCAATCAGCCCCAAATGACACTACATTGGTGAACTGGCAAGCAGAAGATTTCTGTGGCATGAATCAGGCAGTTTCTCAAGGTGTTGCAGCCAACACAAGGTCAAAAAGGAGGAATCTGGGTGAAGAACAGCCATTAGCCCCAGCCAATCCACAACCTTCCACGGCTCCACAAATGATTGGCAAGCAGAGTCCAGTTTCAAATACACAAGGGCAGCCAAGAACAGCCCCTAGGCCAACTCAAATGCCAGCTGTTGCTGCCCACGTGCAGGGAGTAAACGTGCAAACCAAAGGACAGCAGAGAGATTCTTCATCACCATTCAGTATCATTGATCAGATGAAGAAGACAAACGTTAACATATCAATGTGGGAATCCCTATCTATCCCAGGCCAAAGAGATCTGCTGCAAGCTGCCATGAAGGATTGGACAACTTCGAATCAGCGGGTTCAGATGCAAGACAAAGTGCTTACAAATGCTGCCCAGCCTGAAGGAAGTCATGGAGGACAACAAGGTAAAATGTTGAAGCCCCCTCCTTTCTATGTTTCATTAATCATTGGGGATAAACTAGTACACAATTGCATGATTGATTCCGGGGCAAGTAGCTCCGTGATGCCCAAGCAAATAGCTGATCAGCTGGGTCTCGAATATGAAGTAATATCTAAAGGAGTAGTGCAATTGGATGGGACAGCAATAGCAACAGTTGGAGTGATTAAAAACTTGAGTCTTACCTTGCATGCATGTCCAAATGTTGTTGTCTTACAAGATGTATCAATCATAGACCTTCCACCACTCTTTGCCCTTTGCTTGTCAAGGGACTTCACAGCCAAGATTGGAGGGTATTTGTCTGCTGATTGGTCTCACATGCTGTTTAGAACAAGGTATGGAACTAAGGCCACAATCAGATCCGAACCCATTGCAAACTTCCATATTGAGCCTTACACCCCAAGTCAGATTAATGCCAATTGCTCAGCATTTGATCAAGAAGATCACCCTAGTACTGATGAGGCTGACACCAAGGTTGGAAGTATCCCGGACCTAACTCTTGATGAATGGGCAAACAAGATACATGCTTTTGATCCCTATCAAGAAGTAGAAGAATCTGAGCTGGGAGTCTATTGTATACACGAAGAAAATCAACCTGTTCCTAGCATCACCAAGCCAAGCCATAATGATGACAACGAGGTATGGCAGCTGTTTTTTGACGGATCAAGGAGTAGGCAAGGTGCAGGAGGTGGAGCCATGCTTGTTTCACCCCAAGGAATAAAGTACTATTCAGCTTTTAGATTTCAATTTGCATGCTCCAATAACACTGCTGAATATGAAGCCTTGGTGCAAGGGATGCATTGGGCAATCAAGAGAAAAATAAAGAATCTGCAAGTCTTTGGGGACAGTGAATTGATTGTAAATCAGGTCAAGGGACGGCATGCTGCCAAGAATGATCTACTCAGGTGCTACAAGAACAGGGTGTGGGACCTCATGGAAGATTTTGAAGGTTTTGGCATCGAATCCATTCCCAGGAAAGAGAATCAAGCTGCTGACAGGCTTGCAGCAGTAGGGGCAGCCTTTGACATTACGAAAAGCATTCAACAAGACAAGGTACAGCCAAACATCCACGTGATTGTGAGGCCTTCAGTGCCGGATAACAATGTCAGTTGGCAAGTGTTTGAGAATGACCAGCAAATCGTCAATTTCCTACAAGAAGAAGCTGAGTTCTCTGCCAGGAATCAAGACAAGTTGCATCAGCAGTATGGTGACCAAGTGGTGCAGTTGAGAACTAACAAATTACCAAAAGGCCTCATAACCTTGGAGTCAATCTTCAACCCGAATGATCAGTTCCGGAAGGAGAAGGCAAACATTCAAGTAAAGGGTGAGGATTCAGAGCCTATTTTAGTGGAAGAAGGCAAAACATTGCAGATTGGCAAAGTAAGTACCTCACAAGAGAAATCTGATTTTGTTCAGCTTTGCCAAGAATTTCCAGATGTCTTCGCTTGGAGCTATGAAGACTTGAGAGGATTCAATCCAAATTTGGCACAACATACCATAGAATTGGATCCAGATGCTAAGCCCATCAGGCAGAAGCAGAGACCAGTCAACCCTCACATTGAGCCTCTGATGAAGAAAGAGCTAAATAAGCTAATAGAGGCAAGCATTATATTCCCGATCAAGCACTCAAGCTGGGTTGCTAACTTGGTTCCGGTCAGGAAGAAGAGCGGAGAAATCAGGTTGTGTGTGGACTTCCGAGACCTCAATAGGGCATCTCTCAAGGATCATTATCCACTCCCTTCCATGGAGCAAATATTGCAAGTAGTATCCGGTTCAGAGAGATTCTCTCTCCTAGATGGCTACTCAGGGTATAATCAGGTGATGGTAAAAGAAGAGGACCAATTCAAGACAGCCTTCACAACTAAATGGGGCACGTATGCTTACAAGAAGATGCCATTTGGGCTGTCAAACGCTGGTGCTACCTTTCAAAGGGCAATGGACATGGCGTTCAAGGGCTTGATCAACAAGATAGTGCTGATATACCTTGATGACATCACTGTATTCTCCAAGAATGCAGCAGACCATCTCTTTCACCTCAGGCAAGTGTTTCAGAGGTGTAGAAAGTTCGGAGTGTCTTTGAACCCCAAGAAGTGCATCTTTCTTGCACATGAAGGAAAGCTCCTTGGCCATATTGTCTCGAAAGAGGGACTGGCAATTGACCCAGAGAGAGTTGAAGCCATAAGAGCACTGCCATTGCCAAGTCACAAGAAGGCTCTTCAAAGCTTCTTGGGAAGGATCAATTTTGTCCGCAGGTTTATCCCAGATTTTGCAGCCCTTGTCAAGCCCATCACCAAAATGTTAAAGAAGAGCATGGCTTTTAAGTGGACAGCAGAAGGCAAGGAGAGTTTTGAGGCAATCAAAGAAGCTATCTCTCAAGCACCAACTCTCATTAACCCAGACTTCTCCAAGGATTTCATCCTCTATGCATTTGGAGGTGATGACACTATCTCTGCCATTCTGGTACAGCAGAACAAAGATAATGATGAGCAGCCGATTGCCTTTTTCAGCCAGAGCCTAGATGACTGCGAGGTGAGGTACTCTTTTATTGAAAAGCATGTACTTGCAGTAATCAGAAGCTTGAAGAAATTCAAGCATTTAGTCTCAAACAACAAGGTCCAGTTGCTGGTCTCACATGCTGGAGTTAAAGACTTCCTCCTCAACAAGGATTTGAATGAGAAAAGGGCAGGTTGGATCACCCGTGTCATGGAGTATGACATTGATATCAAGATCACCAAGCTGGTAAGAGGGAAAGGACTGTGTGAGCAGCTGGTTTTGGGGAAGCAAAAGGAAGTATGCAACGAAGAAGAGGCTGTTTTGACAGTCCAGGACAGTCATGAGCCAAGTGGCAATCAAGAAGAAGACGATGCTTCCCCCACTCCTTGCTGGACCCAAGATATTATGCACTTCCTAGGTACAGGCCAGTGCCCCCTAGAGATGAACAAGACCCAAAGGAGACACTTCAGGTTGCAGGCTGTTCCGTATGCCATTGTTGATGGAGTTTTGTTCAAGAAAGACGTGAATGGAGTGCTGCTGAGATGCATTAGCACAGATCAGATTCAAAGGGTGTTGGAAGAGTTTCATGGTGGACCAGCTGGTGGCCATTTTGCACCAAGAGTGACAGCTCTAAAAATCATGAAGGCTGGTTATTATTGGCCTAAAATCTTCAGTGATTGCTATGCATGGATCAAGAGGTGTAAGAATTGTGCATTCTTCACAGGAAAAGAGAAGTTTGCTGCCCTTCCATTGCATCCAATCTCAGTTGACCAGCCATTCATGCAATGGGGTTTGGACTTCATTGGAGTCATTAACCCCAATTCAAGCCAAGGGCATAAATGGATTTTGACAGCCACCGACTACTTCACCAAATGGACAGAAGCAGTAGCACTCAAAGAGGCAAATGAGTCTAGCATCCTAGACTTTTATGAGGGAATAACAACCAGATTTGGTGTACCTGCCACAATAATCTCTGATAATGCATTGGCATTCATTGGATCTAAGGTGACTGAGTGGGCCGTCAAGAACGGTATTTACCTGAGCACTTCATCGAACTATTACCCTCAGGGTAATGGCCAGGCCGAGTCTACAAACAAGAACTTGTTAAGGATCATTAGGAGAACTCTTGATGAGAATCAGAAGTCTTGGCACACCAAGCTGAAATCAGCCTTATGGGCTGATAGGATCACTCCCAAAAGATCCACAGGTAACTCTCCATTCAGGCTTGTCTATGGAAGAGAGGCAATCTTGCCCATGTCACTTGAGTTACCAACATTGGAACTCATGAAGCAGCTGGAGTTACTTGAATTTGAGCCCATGGAGGTGAGATATGCAGAGTTGATGGAGCTGCAAGAGATCAGAAATCAGGCATCCCAAGCAATGGAAAAGGATCAAGCTTTGATCAAGAAAACCTTCGATAGAAAGGCCAAGGATAGATCTTTTCAAGTTGGAGATCTAGTGTTGAAATGGGATGCGGACAGAGCAAAACCGGGAAGGCATTCAAAATTTGATGCTATTTGGAGTGGCCCATACATGGTCACAAAGTGCAAGAGCAGCAATGCTTTCCAATTGGCCTCATTGGACGGTGAAGAACTGCAGATTCCAGTAAATGGAATCTATCTCAAACATTGCTACTGAAAATAAAAGGTTCACCCTTGTAAATATTAGTCTAGATTTCAATTCCTCTAAGTGCGTATGCACATTGTCTTGTTGTAGTTAGGTTTCAGTTTCCCTAAGTGCTTTGGCGCAGGTTTTGTCGCTCCTAGTTTGAGTTTTTACAGTTCAGCGTGCTCTCATGGAGGGAGTTGCAGTATCAGGCTCATTTCAGGTCATTGTTTATGACTCCATGCCCAATGGATCGCAAAAAGGCAACTGGTCTTTTCATCTAGCAGGCAGATGACCCCGCTGAGTCGCCAAATTGTTATCCAACTTCACCCCCCAGGGTTGAATTGATAACATACATCAGGATTCTCAAGTCCCAGGCTGAAAAAGAACGAGCTCTGAGAGAATGCGAGAAGTTGCAGAAAATAAGCCTGGACCAGAAAAAAAATTGTGAAAATCGGCTAAGTCCTTGTCCTAGAAATATTTGGGACGTTCGGGACACCAAGGCGCGGTTCGGCCGAAACGCCTCCAGGCGGCCCGCGAAGCACTGGGACAAGTGGAACAAATGTACGTGAAGGACGCGAACCGGCCGGTTCGGCCGAAAAGGAAACTGTAGCACAAGGACAAGTGGGACAAAGGGACGCGCGGGACGCGGATAGCCGAAGGAGCCGAAAGCCAATCAGATCACGCCACGTGTCACCGGCAGAAAAGGGACGAGGAAGCCCATTTCGGGTGGATCGGAGGATTTTGTCCCGCGAAGCACTGGGACATTTGGGACAAAAGGACGCGGTGGACGTGAAAATCCGGCAAGCCCGTGGACAAATCACAGCATGACACGTGTCACCAAGGAAAAAGGTCCAAAAGTCAAAGGGGCGAGTTTTCGAGCACTGATCCAAACCAATGAAATAGTGCCACGTGTCCAAGTTTAAGGGGCCCACAAGAAAAACCCGTGAAAAGGTGGAGAGAGGGAATTGCTCAGCGGACCAGAGCCTGCCACGTGTCGTCCAGATGGCAGAACGCGGGAAAAGAAATTTAAAAATCCGTTTTCACCTGTTTTGTGCCCTAAATCTTCAGACCTTCATATCTTTCGATCCAGAGCTCGGATTTGCACGTTCTTTATATCAACGGAAAGCTGTTGAAATTATCTACATGATTCTGGGGTCAATCTTGCATTTTGGTGTAGTTTGGAGGGAGAAAATTAAGAAAACGTCTCTGACGCGTGTAATGCTTCAACAACCAACTTTAATACAGCAGACAGCTCGCCGCTCCTGTTAGACAGCCCGCCGTTTTGCCAGGATCCGCCGCTTGGATCATAATGAGATGATTTAAATGCTACCAAGAAGTGGTTGGAGCAGATTCTGAATTTCCCCTCTCTCCTCTCTCATTTCTTGATATATATTGTAAAGAGGAGCCCTTTTAAGAGGTCGGACATTTTTTTGTTTTGCATCCTCCCTTCTTCCCTCGCTTGCAAGAGAGTTTGTGGAGCTTTCAAACCTCCCATATAGGTTGTAATGCCAGTCTTTTGCCTCTTGGCCACTGCAATATACTGTATTGACTTTTGAGCAATAATATATATGTTTGTGATTGATTCTCAACCCTCTCATGTATTCATTGCTGTCGTTTTGATCTCTTATTGCAGTTTGGTTACCTGTGCATGGTGTTTGTATTGCATTTATGTGGTCTGTGTTAAATTTGCAAAACAAATGTCTAATATTCCTCGGTGCATCACCTTTGTAGTTTAGGTTTTATTCTATGCATTTTCTTACCCTGTCTCCTTGGCAAGTTAGATTAGGTTTTAGTAAACCCTCTGCATTTTTTGTATGCATCTGAACAGAGGAATAGGAACCAGCCTTCTCTGGAGAATCTTTTCTCATCTTCACAAGTCCCAACATGGAGAAAGGATTCCATGTTGTGCAATCACACTGGATGCCTGAACATCAACCTAGAAGCCTGATCTGCATCCAGGGGTGCTGTGAGTCTGCAACAACAGCCACAAATTTAATTACAGAAGGGTATCATATTTGGTTTTATCCATTTCTTTGATGCAAATTGGATGGATATTTGTTGCCGTACTTGAAATAATTATTTAGAAGTATTTTTCAGTTATTGTGCATGGTTATACGGTGAATTTAATGTCCCTATATAGTCACTACTAGGGTTTCAAGGAACATAAAAGCTGCTGTTATAAAAATCAGAATTTACTTCATTTGGTGTTTGTGCTATTTCCTTGTTTTTCAGTTTCAGCCCTAGAAAGGGACATTACATATCTCAAGGCTGTCACAAGCCAATAAATCATGGGACCGCTATTCAATGTTTATGCAAAATACCCCCTTAAACTTGACTAGGTACAACAAGATGAAAACTGACATTACATATCATTACACACTAACATCTCTGCATTAATTTTATTTGGGTGGAGTAACCTATGACACAATAATTCCACTAATAATGAGAAATGAAAATTATTACATCCCCCCCATAATATTTATTTGTTGGTGGACAACATACAATAGGCTCAATGGACTTCACATTTCTATAGGATTGTTTCCTTAAATTTCCATGGTATTCAATCTTATGATCATGTATCACACCACTCTAGCTAGCTTTATGATGTGTTCTCCCAATGCTCTTCAATGGTGCTTATGATGTATATTCTCCCATCATGTCGCTCTTGACACAAATTTTATGATCTCTTCTCTGAGACCACTAAAAGACATATCCCAATCCACAATAAGACAACTCATGATCCCCCTATTTTAGGGACCACCATCAAGATCTAATGCCTCTAATTTTGAATTTATTGTTTCTCTTGTAGAGAACCTTTTAAATCTTGCTTGACCACTTCCTATGGAATCCAGTCATTTTTCTTTTCCTTCTAAAACCTTTCGTGTTGCAATTGTAACTACAATTCTGTGATTGATAGTTATGCTTATTGCAATGTATGGAAGGCTATTTATACCAAAGATCAATTCATGGATATCTTTTATAATACTTTTTTCCAATTCCAAGGATAACCATAGGAATCATTTATTTCATTATGCGAATGATCTTGCTTGTTGTTTTGTTGCAAGTGTTGTCTTCTATATGGGTTTTCCTTGAATTGTTCATCACAATAATTTTGTTTTGGTTGTTCTTTACAGTAATCGATCCCTGCATTTTCATTCTTGACTTGAGTAATAATAGACTCAAGAATATCTTGCTGGTTCTTTCCTAATCCACCACCCATATATCCCGTTTGCTTGGTCAAAATTAAGCTACTATTGTTTGTATATTGTACACAAATATTATATTCTCAGAAGTAGAAGTTGTCATTTGTTCTGCATCACATGTTTTGAGTTTGGCAATATGTCAAAATGGTTGCATGACACATTTTAGATTTCATAATATCAAGCTTCAGTAACTTTGGTTTTTTTCTGTAATTCTGTGATCACATTATTCTAGGCTGCTAATTTTTGTCGGGCATTTTCAAGGAACTCAACTAGATTTTCATTCATTTCTCTGGTCCTATCTCTAGGAATTATTGGAAATAGATTGCATGAATCTTCATGAGGCTCTACATTTTTCTATTTCATTCATGTGAACCTCTCGTTCATACACTTATGAATTCAATTTTGTGATTTGAAGAAACTATTTACCTTTTGCAAATCTTTATTCTCTTATTGCACTCACATCCATGCATTGATACATGCAGCTCATCAGCATTTCATCATGTCTACCTTACCTATAATGAAAAGGAAAATAATATTCCTCTCCAAAGGCAACATTTCCAAATTATATTTGTGAATTTAGAATCTCCATTTTTTTTGGAAAAAACATAAATAAATGTTTTAATGAAAAATACCTACATATGATTTACCAAAAATATAAAAGCGTTAGAAAACAAATGCAATTTTAAGGACCTCTTGACAAGTTTCTTTCCAACTCTTTGAGCTTTAAAAAGTAAATCACATAATTGCATGCTCTTGTATGCATATAATCCCAATATGGCTTTTTTTCTCTAGATTTTCTCTTTTTCCACAAAAAATTCCAAAATAACTCAATCTAGGCAGTTGCAGGTCTTGACAGGTGTTCTGAGGACTCTTAAGTCTGCATAAAAAAAGGAATATTTAGATACTCATTATTGCATATAGGCTGAATTTGCAACTTCTCAGTCGAATTTGCACCAAATATATGGAAAAAGCAGAAAATATTTGATTTTTGGCAATGCCTTGAGAGGAGAAAGAACTTAGTTTGCATATAACTCCATTATCCAGAGTCAAAATTTTGCAAAAAAATACCGTCTACAAAAATCTTGACGTGAAGCAAAGAATGGTGAAGAAAAGTTTGGAAAATATATAGCAGAAATTTCACAATCCTTAACAAAAGTGTTTTTACCCTACAACTTCCAAAGCTAATAATTTTCATGATCTCATGATAAAATTTAGAAAACAAATATGTTCTAGAATTGGATTTTAGAGGAGAATCAACCACAAGAACAGTTTTTAATTGAGTCCTCTTTTCCTTGCTTCCATGAAAAACAATAAAGGATGACAATAGAAGATTCCAAACACCTAATTCTGATCTTTGAACTTAACCCAAACAGCCCTATTAGAGGGGGAGGAGCCTGAATCAACGACACACAGAGACCATTTCTTGCTAAAGTGAATAGAAGCACCAACTCTGCCCTTATCATGATTAGTGGTAAATGAAAAAGAAAAAAATGGAGCCTCAGGCCAGATGAAATTCAGAGCAGATTCCAGACCAAGCCCAATGGCCTCACTTTTTGAATCAGACAAAAATAGATATCTTATCAGGATCTATAGAATTGTCTAACAACTTTTCTATCATGGGCTTCAATCCCTCTCACATGCCAACTAAATTTTTTGATAAGAATCAAAACTTTTGGGCAGGGAAGAGTGGAGGCTTTCTGCCTCTCTTGACCCGATAGAGCCTTTCAAAACAAGAGGGCAACTTGTCCTCCTTCCCTTTCTTTCTGCCACTCTGAGGGGGAGCACCTTCAGAAGTTTTTCTCTTCGCAGGGTCCAAAAGGGGCAAGGGAGCATCATCATCGGATCCAAAAGCCCCTTATGTTTTCAATCTCTTCACTCCCAACTTGGGGTTAACAGTAGGAGGAGGTCTCGAGTATCATGCCCAGCATTAACCTCGGCATCTTCAACTTCTTTTGAAGACCAAGGTTTGTCTGAAGTTCTTGGCAGGTGGGGGGGAGCTCAGTCTCTTTTTGCTGGACATTACCAACTTCTTCTCTCCAGTGACCGACACTAGTTTCAAGGTGGTCCAAAGCACTTTTTGAAGCATCTAAAAAAACAGTAGGGTGTACAGTGGTCCCAGACTACTTGGCCAAAATAACTTCATACTCATCTGACAATCTTGAATTTTCAACAGGAGAGACCTACATCGGAAAGCTGAGGAGGTTTGTCCATTTCACACAGTCTCAGAATAAACCTCGGACAAGTGACTGGAATTAACATTTTCAATAGGGCTTGGGCGGGGAGGCCGTCACACCCTGCGACCGCAGGAGGGAGGGTGTTTCACACACAATCTCAGATCAAACCTTGGAAAACTGACCAGAATTAACATTTTCAATAGGGGCTGGGCAGGCAGACCATCACACCCTGTGATACCAGGAGGGTGTTTCACACACAATCTCAGAACAAACTTTGGATAAGTGGACCAGAATTCACATTTTCAATAAGGGTTGGGCAGGGATGCTGTCATACCCTGCGATCTCAGGAGGGTTTTCTTCTTGAGTCTTTGCCCTTCTCTGTAGGGATCTTCAATAGAATTTTTAAAAAATTATGCAGCATTAAAAGATAACTTAATGGTAATGTGGCATAACAATTTTTTTATCTGAGTCTAATTAGAAGAATGTCAAGTGTTGAGCCTTAGATCAGTTTTTTACACTTTTTCATTTGGTTTTGATTAGATTCTAAAGATAATGTTTTCAGCCCACACTGTTTTTATCTAATTCCAATAAGATTTCTTAGTTCCATTCTGATTATCATGAAATGCTTTTCTTATCATTAATTATTCATTTCTAGGAAAAACAATTCTAAAATAGAATTTCATCCTATTAAACATAAATTTGAAAAATGCAAGGTAATGCAAACTAAGTTTTGTAAAAATGTTTTAATTGTTTTCACGCCTAGAATAGGAGGAGAATAAATAATGTTAGAAACTTTCTGTGTATTTAATGTCAACAAAAGGCTGTGGCAAGTGCATTGATGGCAAGATTGACTCCAGAAGATTTGAGAAGATTAGTACCGGAGCATGCTGTAGACTGGATTTCTTTTACAAAGTTTGAAAAGGTCAGGGGTTCCTCTTTGCCTTATCATTGTCATCAATAAATGTTTTCTGAACTCATCCGTTTGGTTTTATTTGCAAATTCATTCAATCATTCCCATACAAGATCTACTTGTATCAAAAAGAAAAATGTATAGATAACTGCCACAAGCCATTATCTTTCTTAATTACCTGTCATTCCATTTTATATGAATACAGGATGAGAAAATAACAAATTATGGATTCCTAGATTCTTTTTGCAAAGTGGTGAATGCATGAATAGAAAATTAGATTGAAACAATATTGTAAAGTTCCCTTGTGGATATTAGGGAAATAAAATGAGACTTAGTGAAGCAAAATTAAAATATGATTTAAAAAACTACTTGAGTAGTTGATGTTTCTAACACTAAATGTTCAAAGATGTCTGTTGAAAAATATAAATAAGTTGTTAACTGTTGTTTGTTGTGGTAGTTCGGAGAGCCTGGTATGTGAGATTCTTGTGAATTTTAAGTTAACAAAAGGAAGGAATAAAATGAAACATAAGGAAGGTATTTGAACACTGAAATTAGTTGATAGTTCTAACCACAAATGTTCAAAGAAAACTATTGAGGACTATTGATAAAGAAAACATCCCAAAGTTTTTTTCTGCCATGGAAAGGCTAGATTGGTAGTTGTTACTATCGCATCTTATGATTTGAAAGTTACTTATGAAAGTTAGAATTTTTCTTATGGTTGGGATGCCTTGGCATATTATTTGATAGAATGACAAGGAAGTTAGATAGAAGGCTGGGTTTGATTTTAATGAAGAATCTTGATGGCCTGCTTATTGTTAACCCTCTTGCATCGAGTAGATCACTTGTGACATTAATCATATAAATTTTCCCCTTATCTAGACGTGCACTTTTTTTTCGTTACTATGATTTATTTTCTTGTTGCACTGAAGGATATATTTGTATTCCCATCATTTAACCTCCAATACATATTCCCATGTGAATATCCTAATTCAAGATCCCTTGCGGATATTATGGAAATAAAATGCGAGACTTAGTGAAGCAAAATAAGAATAGGATAAAAACTACTTGAGTAGTTGATGTTTCTAACTCTTAGATGCTAAAAAATGTCTGTTGAAAACTATAAACAAGTTGACTTCTGTTTTTGGTGGTAGTTTGGAGATCCTAGGAAATGAGTTTTTTGTGAGTGGAAGGAATAAAATGAAACATAAGGAGGGTAATTGAACACTGAAATTAGTTGGTAGTTCCAACCACAAATGTTCAAAGGAAACTATTGAAGAACATTGATAAGGACATCCCAAAGTTTTTGCTCCTTTGTCAGGTTAGATTGGTAGTTTATACTTTATACTATCTACATTGCATCTTATGAGTTGAAAGTTGCGTATGAAAGTTATAAATTTTCTTATGATTGGGATCCCTTGGCATATTATTGATAGAATGACGGGGAAGTTAGATAGAAGGTTGGGTTTGATTTAATGAAGAATCTTGATGGCATTCTTTTTGTTAACCCTCTTGCATTGAGTAGATCAATTGTGACATTAATCATATGAATTTTCCCCTTACCTAGACGTGCCCTTTCGTCCTTGGAAATATTTACCTTTTTGTTACACTGAAGGTATCATTATACTCCAATACATCTTCCCATGGGAATGTCCTCATTGAACCTGAGAAAAAACTAGTTAAAAAACAGTCTAATCAAAGAAATGTGATTTTTTCATAGTTCAGAGCATCATTATAAATGGCTTTGGAAATAACTGTGTAGAAAGCTTTTTGACCAACATTTTGGATCCCACTCTGTCATCCATCATTTGCAGTTCCAATATCATCAAAGCTAAAATGACCCAACTCTGAAGATATTTTGATATTTTTTATAAATGCTTCATTTAATATTAGTTGTATTTTTATTGTTAACCATAAATTGACTCTAGTGCAATATTAGGCTAGTTGGGAAATAGATATACTATTACATAAAATAGAAAATTAAAATTATGAAACTATAAAACACATCAAATCGAACTTTATAAACTTGAGAGTTAAATATACAAATGTTAGTTGTATTTTTATTGTTAACAATAAATTGACTCTAGTGCAATATTAGGTTAGTTGGGAAATAGATATATAATTACATAAATAGAAAATTAAAATTATAAAACCACAAATCATATCAAAAGAAACTTTAAAAACTTGGGAATTAAATATACAAATGTTAATTTTGTTGAAACATTAGGTTAGTTCGGAAATAGAATAATAAAGCGGGAACTTATTGAATTACTGAATTATAAATCATATTAAATTGTAATTAAAAACTTTAAAAAGTTAAAAAAAGGTAAAAAAATCAAAGATAGTCTTTGTTTCTTAATCAATCAATCAATTAATTAAAAAACAATTAATTAATTAATAATGCACCTAACTTATTTAACATTTACAATTAGGGTCCTAATAGCTCTAGCATCTATACAATGACTAGAATTATCTATATAAGGGTCCTTGTCTACATTCTACACATCTTCTGATGGAATGTGATCCAAAGCATTGATTAACAAACTTTCACATATTTATTCCAAAAACCATTTACACTAGTAGTGTAATCAAGATGATTCCTTGCAACATTGTGTTGCATTAAATGAATTTTGATTCTTGGAAATGCCTAGTCTTAATCATGCAATATTATGTTTATCTTATACACTTGAATAAAGACTAAGGAGCTCCAAGTCAAATGCCAATTTTGCATCAAAAGCAACTGCCCATCTTGTGATCATGTATTTTCCTTTGTAGGCACCATTGAGGGAGGAAATCTACTAAATTAAGGTTTATTTCCACATTGTGGAATTTGGTATTGATTTCGCTACGATTTGAAGAAATCTCTTTTCAGCGACTTGAGGGTTTGGGTCTCATAGATTTACTTATTGTTGTAGCAGACTCACAGCACCCCTGGATGCAGGTCAGGGTTCTAGGTTGATCACTCTAGCATCCAGTGTGATTGCACAACATGGAAACCTCTCTCCAAGCGTGGGGACTTGTGAAACTGAGAGAGGAATCTCCAGATTAGAGGCTGGTTCCTTAAACTCCTCTGATTTAGATCTATATTTTGCAAAACTACAGAGGTTTAGATCCTAATCCTATTCTAACTTGTAAGGGGACAGGGGTAGAAGTGCAAAAATTGAAACTAACTAAAGATGGTGATGCACCAAAAGGAGTGGTGAAACATATTTGTCATGCAAATAGACACAGACCAAAGTTCACAACATAAAACATACACAGACTGATAATGTATAATTTAGTATCTGAAATCAAGCAAATAATACAAACAGAGGATTGAAACCCATTCACAGAGCTTGCATTATCATTTCAATGTCAAAAACACGCATTACACCCTCAGAGAGGTAAAAGAAAACTGTTACAATCCTTGGAGAGGTCTGATCCTTGCATCAATCACTTGCTGGAGGTGAAAGAAGAAGTCTGCTATGCCCAAAAATGTTCGCCCTTTGAAATGAGCCAAATCTAGCTTTTTACATTGCATGGGTCGAACCCAGGAGACAGAAAACGTACAAAGGCATGGGAGCCCATTCTTTCTTGACTGCAGGTGCATTAAAACAGCATGGGGGACCTTACAAACCCATACCCTGTCACTTTGACCGGATTACAGGAGAATGCGACCCATTCTGCATTAAATCTGGTCGCTGGAATGTCATTTTTGGCCATGAACACGCGTCAGAGCCGTTTCTCGATTTTCTCCCTCCAGACTGCTCCAAAACGCAAGATTGACCCGGAATCGTGTAGAGAATTTCACCAGCTTTTTGTTGATATAAAGAACGTGCAAATCTGAGTTCTGGATCGAAAGTTATGGCGATCTGAAGATTTAGGGCACAAAACAGGTGAAAACGTGTTTTGAAATCTTTCCCGCGCTTCTGCCACCTGGATGACACGTGGCACGTGCTGATTGGATGAGAAATTCTCTCTCCTCTGCCTTTCGCGGGCTTTCCTTTTGAAATTTGCTTGTGGGCCCCTTAAACTTGGACACGTGGCGCTATTTCATTGGTTCGGGTCAGTGCTCGAAACCTCGCCCTTTGACTTTTGGACTGCCTCCCTTGCGACACGTGTCGTGATCTGGTTGGTTCTCGGCCCTTTCGGCTCCTTCGCATCCATTTGTCCCAGATGTCCCAGTGCTGCTTGGGACAAAATCTTCCAGTTCGCCCGATGGCGTCGGCCGATTCGCGTCCTTTTGTCCCACTTGTCCCAAAACTGTGCTTCGAACGAAATTCCTTCGGTTCACCCGATTCGGCCGGTTCGCGTCCGATCCCAGATGTCCCACTTTGCTTTCGGACTGTTTGTTCCATTTTCGGGCCGAACCGGCTGGTTCACGATGTCCCAAAGTCCCAGTTAGTGCGAAAGTTCTCCTTTTCGGCCGATCCGGGCTTTCCACGTCCATTTGTCCCGGATGTCCCAGATGCTTCACGGGCCGCCTGGAGGCTTTTCGGCCGATCCGCGCCTAGATGTCCCATTTGTCCCGGATGCCCCTAGGACTAGGACTTAGCCAATTTTCACAATTTTTTCCGGCCCAAGCTTATTTTCTGCAACTTTTCACATTTTCTCAGAGCTTGCTCCTTCCTTCTTCGGCCAGGGGAGTTAGAAAAATATCTGAGGGAACCTTAGAAACATGATTTTTTCCCTGAATCAGTCCATTTTCCTGGGACTTGAGAATTCTGATGCATGTTATCAAATTAGCCCTGGTGGTGAATTTAGATAACAATTTGGCGACTCAGCGGGGGGTACCTGCCTGCTAGGTAGAAGATACCAGTTGCCTTAAGCAGTCCATTGGGCATGGAGTCATCAAATATTCTGTTTAGAACCCTAACTGACTCAGAATGTGCAAGGAGGAAGATGGAATGTTATCTGATGAGGGCAAGGATTGCTAAACATCTCCATGGACAGCAAGCTGTGCCAAGGCACTTAGGGAAAACAAAACTAACCTACAGCAAAACAATGTGCACAAGCACTTGGAGGAAAGAAAATCTAATCTAATATTTACAGATGTAGTGAACCTCCCTCTAGAAGCAACGCTTGAGATAGATTCCATTTACTGGAATCTGCAGTTCTTCACCATCCAATGAGGCCAATTGGAAAGCATTGTTGTTCTTGCACTTTGTGACCATGTATGGGCCACTCCAAATGGCATCAAATTTTGAATGCCTTCCCGGTTTTGCTCTATCCACATCCCATTTCAACACTAGATCTCCAACTTGAAAAGATCTATCTTTGGCCTTCCTATCAAAGGTCTTCTTGATCAAAGCTTGATCCTTTTCCATTGCTTGGGATGCCTGATTTCTGATCTCTTGCAGCTCCATCAATTCTGCATACCTCACCTCCATGGGCTCAAACTCTAGCAACTCTAGCTGTTTCATGAGTTCCAACGTTGGCAACTCAAGTGACATGGGCAAGATTGCCTCTCTTCCATAGACAAGCCTAAATGGAGAGTTACCTGTGGATCTTTTGGGAGTTATCCTATCAGCCCATAAGGTTGATTTCAGCTTGGTATGCCAAGACCTCTGATTCTCATCAAGAGTCCTCCTAATGATCTTCAACAAGTTCTTGTTTGTAGACTCGGCCTAGCCATTACCTTGAGGGTAATAGTTTGATGAAGTGCTTAGGTAAATACCGTTCTTGACAGCCCACTCAGTCACCCTGGATCCAATGAATGCCAATGCATTATCAGAGATTATTGTGGTAGGTACACCAAATCTGGTTGTTATCTCCTCATAAAAGTCTAAGATGTTAGACTCATTTGCCTCTTTGAGTGCTACTGCTTCTGTCCATTTGGTGAAGTAGTCTGTGGCTGTCAAAATCCATTTGTGCCCTTGGCTCGAATTGGGATTGATGGCTCCAATGAAGTCCAGTCCCCATTGCATGAATGGCTGATCTACTGGAATTGGATGTAATGGAAGGGCAGCGAGTCTCTCTTTTCCTGTGAAGAATGCACAATTCTTACACCTCTTGATCCATGCATAGCAATCACTAAAGATTCTAGGCCAATAATAACCAGCCTTCATGATTTTTAGAGCTGTCACTCTTGGTGCAAAATGGCCACCAGCTGGTCCATTATGAAATTCTTCTAATACCCTTTGGATCTGACCTGTGCTAATGCATCTCAGCAGCACTCCATTCACATCTTTCTTGAACAAAACTCCATCAATGATGGTATATGGAACAACCTGCAACCTGAAGTATCTCCTCTTTGCTTTGCTCATTTCTGGAGGGCATAGGCCTGTTTGTAGGAAGTGCATAATGCCTTGGGTCCAGCAAGGGGTGGGGGCAGCATTGTCTTCTTCTTGCCTGTCACTCGGCTCATGGCTGTCTTGAACTGTCAAAACAGCCTCTTCTTCGTTGCATACTTCTTTTTGCTTCCCCAAAACCAGCTGCTCACACAATCCTTTTCCTCTTACCAGCTTGGTGATCTTGATCTCAATGTCATACTCCATGACACGGGTGATCCAACCTGCCCTTTTCTCATTCAAATCCTTGTTGAGGAGGAAGTCCTTAACCCCAACATGTGAGACCAGCAACTGGACCTTGTTGTTTGAGACTAAATGCTTGAATTTCTTCAAGCTCCTGATTACTGCAAGCACATGTTTTTCAATAAAAGAGTACCTCACTTCGCAGTCATCTAGGCTCTGGCTGAAGAAGGCAATCGGTTGTTCATCATTATCTTTGTTCTGCTGTACCAGAATGGCAGAAATAGTGTCATCACCTCCAAATGCATAGAGGATGAAATCCTTGGAAAATTCTGGGTTGATGAGAGTGGGTGCCTGGGAGATGGCTTCTTTGATTGCTTCAAAACTCTCCTTGCCTTCTGCCGTCCATTTGAAAGCCATGCTTTTTCTTAACATTTTGGTGATGGGCTTGACAAGGGCTGCAAAATCTGGGACAAACCTCCGAACAAAGTTTATCCTTCCCAGGAAACTCTGAAGGGCTTTCTTGTGGCTTGGCAATGGTAGAGCTCTTATGGCTTCAACCCTCTCTGGATCAATTGCTAATCCTTCCTTGGAGACAATATGGCCAAGGAGCTTCCCTTCATGTGCAAGAAAGATGCACTTCTTAGGATTCAAAGACACTCCAAACTTTCTACACCTCTGAAACACTTGCCTGAGGTGAAAGAGATGGTCTGCAGCATTCTTTGAGAAGACAGTGATATCATCTAGGTATACCAGCACTATCTTGTTGATCAAGCCTTTGAATGCCATATCCATAGCTCGCTGGAATGTTGCTCCGGCGTTTGACAGTCCAAATGGCATCTTCTTGTAAGCATATGTGCCCCATTTGGTTGTGAAGGCTGTCTTGAACTGGTCTTCCTCCTTTACCGTAATCTGATTGAAGCCTGAGTAACCATCAAGTAGCGAAAACCTTTCTGAACCAGCTACGACTTGTAATATTTGCTCCATGGAAGGGAGTGGATAATGGTCCTTGAGAGAGGCTCTATTCAAATCTCTGAAGTCAACATAGAGCCTGATCTCTCCACTCTTCTTTCTGACTGGAACTAAGTTAGCAACCCAACTAGAATGCTTGATTGGGAATATAATTGCTGACTCAATCAGCTTGTCCAATTCTTTCCTCATGAGAGGCTCCCTGTGTGGATTGACTGGTCTTTGTTTCTGCCTGACAGGCTTAGTATTTGGATCCAATTCGATGGTATGCTGAGCTAAGTTGGGATTGAAACCTTTCAAGTCTTCATAGCTCCAAGCAAACACGTCAGGGAATTCTTGACATAGCTGTATGAACTCACACCTTTCTTGCTCAGTTGTCATCTTTCCAATTTGCAATGGCTTGTTCTCTTCTACCAAGATGGATACCGAATCTTCTCTCTTGACCTGAATGTTTGCTTTCTCCTTTCTAAACTGATCATTGGGGTTAAAAATGGACTCCAAAGTGATAAGTCCCTTGGGCAGCTTGTCAGTTCTTAGCTGTATCACCTGGTCACCATATTGCTGTTCCAACTTTTCTTGATTCTTAGCTGAGAACTCAGCTTCTTCTTGCAAGAAATGGATGATTTGCTGGTCATTCTCAAATACTTGCCAACTGACATCGTTATCCGGCACTGAAGGCCTCACAATCACGTGGATGTTTGGTTGTATCTTGTCTTGTTGAATGTTTTCCACAATGTCAAAGGCTGCCCCTACTGCTGCAAGCCTGTCAGCAGCTTGATTCTCATTCCTAGGAATGGCTTTGATGCCGAAACCCTCAAAATCTTCCATGAGGTCCCACACCCTGTTCTTGTAGCACCTGAGTAGATCATTTTTGGCAGCATGCTGTCCCTTGACCTGATTTACAATCAATTCACTGTCCCTAAAGACTTGCAAGTTCTTTATTTTTTTCTTGATTGCCCAATGCATCCCTTGCACCAAGGATTCATATTCAGCAGTGTTATTGGAGCATGCAAATTGAAATCTAAAAGCTGAATAATACTTTACTCCTTGAGGTGAAATAAGCACGGCTCCACCTCCTGCACCTTGTCTACTCCTTAATCCATCAAAAAGCAGCTGCCATACCTCATTGTCATCCTTGTGGTTTGGCTTGGTGATGCTAGGAATAGGTTGACTTTCTTCGTGTATACAATAGACTCCTAGCTCAGATTCTTCTATTCCTTGATAAGGATCAAAAGCATGCACCTTGCTTGCCCATTCATCAAGAGTTAGATCCGGGATGTTTCCAACTTTAGTGTCAGTTTCATCAGTGCTTGGGTGATCTTCTTGATCAAATGCTGAACAATTGGCATTAATCTGACTTGGAGTATAGGGCTCAATGTGGAAGTTTGCAATAGGTTCTGACCTAATTGTAGCCTTAGTTCCATACCTCGTTCTGAACAACATGTGTGACCAATCAACGGACAAATATCCCCCAATCTTGGCTGTGAAGTCTCTTGACAAGCATAGGGCAAAGAGTGGTGGAAGGTCTATGACTGATACATCTTGTAAGACAACAACATTTGGACATGCATGCAAGGTAAGATTCAAATTTCTAATCACTCCAGCTGTTGCTATTGCTGTCCCATCCAACTGCACTACCCCTTTGGATGTTGTTTCATACTGGAGCCCTAACTGATCAGCTATCTGTTTAGGCATTACTGAGCTACTTGCCCCGGAGTCTATCATGCAATTATGCACTAGCTGATTTCCAATGATTAGCGAAACATAGAAAGGGGGGGCTTCAACATTTTACCTTGTTGTGCTCCATGATTTCCTTCAGGTTGGGCAGCATTTGTAAGCACTTTGTCTTGCATCTGCTGATTCGAAGCTGGCCAGTCCTTCATGGCAGCTTGCAGCAGATCTCTTTGGCCTGGGATAGATAGGGATTCCCACATAGATATATTGACGTTTGTTTTCTTCATCTGATCAATGATACTGAATGGAGATGAAGTACCCTTTTGTTGTCCCTTGGTTTGCACATTCACCTCTTGTACGTGGGCAGCAATAGCTGGCATTTGAGTTGGCCTAGAGGCTGTTCTTGGCTACCCTTGTGCATTTGAAACTGGGTTTTGCTTGCCAATCATTTGAGGAGCCGTGGAAGTTTGTGGATTGGCTGGGGCTAATGGCTGTTCTTCACCCAAATTTCTCTTTTTTGACCTTGTGTTGGCTGCAACACCTTGAGAAACTGCCTGATTCATGCCACAAAAATCCTCTGCTTGCCAATTTACCAATGTGGTGTCATTTGGGGCTGATTGTTGTTGGAATGTTTCTTGTTGTTGGCTATTTTCTTGACTGCTCTCACCCTCCACACCAGTAGTTGTTACCATTAAAGCTTGAGTCAAAGCACCATTGTAGCACATGGATTGATTATGAGGCTCATTACATGGAAAACACCAATCATACTCCTGGGCAATGTTGTTTTGTGCTGGTACTAATGCCTTAGAGGCAGATATGGCATTTGGATTATAGGGCTAGAATGGTCTATTGGCAGGAGGCCTTGCTTGATTCTGATTTGCAGCTGGATTGGGTGGCCTTTGAGGCTGATATAGCTGCCTATTAGGTTGAGCTTGAGGTTGATACGAAGGTCTGAAACCTTGAGCTTGCTGTCTCTTGAGTGTAACCAGCTCATTACCTAAATTTTGCAGTTGCTTCATGACTTCTTGAAGCTCATTTGGGGCACTTGGAGATGAAGTGGAAGCTTCATTTGAACTCTGATTTCTAGGAGTGGGAGAAGGAGCTAAGACAGGTGCTTGACTAATACTTGGGCTCTCTAAACTTGGATATAATGGCATTGGAGGCCTAGGAGCTAGCTTGCCAGCTTGAATCAGACAATTTTCAGCTCTAATGGCAATACTATAAGCAGCAGGGATAGTTGTGCCTCCCATAGATTGAACCAACATAGAAATATCAGAATTTAAAGCTTTAAGGTAATATAGAAAAGCAACTTCTGCTGTTGGCCTGACTGCCACTAGAATTCTATCCCAAGACCTTTGAAATCTGAAGTTGAAGTCAGTTAACTGCTCATTGGAAGCTCTCTTGATGGTTGTCAGCTGCTCCAAAAGAGACAAGTTGTCTCCCTTCTCTCCAAATTGATCATGAAGTGCAATACACAGCTGATTCCAGTTTGTGATAGAGCCAGCTCCAAGGCTCCTAAACCATTGCAATGCTTTCCCCTTGAATGAAGATGCCAGCAATTTGACAGCTACTTGCATCTCATTAATCTCATGGATTGCACAAATGTTAGCAATGTCCTTGACATGATCACTAGGAGTGGTCTGATTTTCTCCAGTGAAGTACGGAATGTTCTTCAATGCTGCAATTGGGATTGGATTTTGTGCATTGAGAGCAAGTGGGCTGCTGCCTGTGAAGTTGACATAGGGGTTCAGTGGTTGCGCCATTCTGATTGGTCGAAGAACTCTTGAATACTGAATGAAAGGCCGATCAGGTGGAGGAGTTGAGAGAGTTCTGTTTGGTGGAGATGGAGACCTTTGAATCCTTCCTCTTTGCCTTCTTCTTGGAGATAATTGCAGGTATTCAAACAGCACTTCTTCTTCTCCAACCCTCGACCTTGTGATTCTTCTCATAAGTTTTCAGGCCTGCGCTGCTGAAACCAGTTGATTCTTCCCCTTGGAGTCGCCAAATATGCAAATAATAGCTCTTTTCAAGCAAGAAAATTGCAGCAGATGCACATCAACTTTGCTGCAATAAAAATGAGACCTCTAGTCCCACCGGGCGTGCCAAAACTGTTGTAGCACACTCACAGCACCCCTGGATGCAGGTTAGGCTTCTAGGTTGATCACTCTAGCATCCAGTGTGATTGCACAACATGGAAACCTCTCTCTAAGCGTGGGGACTTGTGAAACTGAGAGAGGAATCTCCAGATTAGAGGCTGGTTCCTTAAACTCCTCTGATTTAGATCTATATTTTGCAAAACTACAGAGGTTTAGATCCTAATCCTATTCTAACTTGTAAGGGGACAGGGGTAGAAGTGCAAAAATTGAAACTAACTAAAGATGGTGATGCACCAAAAGGAGTGGTGAAACATATTTGTCATGCAAATAGACACGGACCAAAGTTCACAACATAAAACATACACAGACTGATAATGTATAATTTAGTATCTGAAATCAAGCAAATAATACAAACAGAGGATTGAAACCCATTCACAGAGCTTGCATTATCATTTCAATGTCAAAAACACGCATTACACCCTCAGAGAGGTAAAAGAAAACTGTTACAATCCTTGGAGAGGTCTGATCCTTGCATCAATCACTTGTTGGAGGTGAAAGAAGAAGTCTGCTATGCCCAAAAATGTTCGCCCTTTGAAATGAGCCAAATTTGGCTTTTTACATTGCATGGGTCGAACCCAGGAGACAGAAAACGTACAAAGGCATGGGAGCCCATTCTTTCTTGACTGCAGGTGCATTAAAACAGCATGGGGGACCTTACAAACCCATACCCTGTCACTTTGACCGGATTACAGGAGAATGCGACCCATTCTGCATTAAATCTGGTCGCTGGAATGTCATTTTTGGCCATGAACACGCGTCAGAGCCGTTTCTCAATTTTCTCCCTCCAGACTGCTCCAAAACGCAAGATTGACCCCGGAATCGTGTAGAGAATTTCACCAGCTTTCCGTTGATATAAAGAACGTGCAAATCCGAGCTCTGGATCGAAAGTTATGGCGATCTGAAGATTTAGGGCACAAAACAGGCGAAAATGTGTTTTGAAATCTTTCCCGCGCTTCTGCCACCTGGATGACACGTGGCACATGCTGATTGGATGAGCAATTCTCTCTCCTTTGCCTTTCGCGGGCTTTCCTTTTGAAATTTGCTTGTGGGCCCCTTAAACTTGGACACGTGGCGCTATTTCATTGGTTCGGGTCAGTGCTCGAAACCTCGCCCTTTGACTTTTGGACTGCCTCCCCTGCGACACGTGTCGTGATCTGGTTGGTTCTCGGCCCTTTCGGCTCCTTCGCGCCCATTTGTCCCGGATGTCCCAGTGCTGCTTGGGACAAAATCTTCCGGTTCGCCCGATTCGGCCGGTTCACGTCCTTTTGTCCCACTTGTCCCTGTGCTTCGCGGGACAAATTCTTCCGGTTCGCCCGATCCGGCCGATTCGCGTCCTCGCGGCCCAGATGTCCCAAAGCAGTTAGTGCGAAAGTTCTCCTTTTCGGCCGATCCGGGCTTTCCGCGTCCATTTGTCCCGGATGCCCCTAGGACTAGGACTTAGCCAATTTTCACAATTTTTTCCAGCCCAAGCTTATTTTCTGCAACTTTTCGCATTTTCTCAGAGCTTGCTCCTTCCTTTTTCGGCCAGGGGAGTTAGAAAAATATCTGAGGGAACCTTAGAAACATGATTTTTTCCCCGAATCAATCCATTTGCCTGGGACTTGAGAATTCTGATGCATGTTATCAAATTAGCCCTGGTGGTGAATTTAGATAACACTTATCTCGGTGATGATTTATTAGCCAAATTTATATAATTATGGACAATATTGATAACACCCTAGTGTTATAATCAGGGCATTCGCGCATATGATCTTTAGGTTATATATCGATGACCCGTAGGATGTATTTCAATGTTTGTGGTCGCATTCTCTTTGGGATCTCTATTTTTATCTTGTTTTTAGGGAACGGTTCTCATATATCTCCCAACCAAACTATCCCACATGGTTGTAGGTATTTAAAACTAGATGCATGTTATTATCTCGTTTGACAATAAACGTGTTTATAGATTACTTGTTTAGATACAAAGAGAACATTCAATTTTTAAGAACTCATCCATAATTAATTTGCATGCAAAGGATGGTTGGTAGAAGTTGTAAGGTCCCACACTTCCTTGGGATTCATATTCTCCAAAATTTCTTTTAGCCTAGTCCTTTTACATAAGTATTTAGAAATTTCATTAGACATATCATATTTATCTATATTGTCAGGAAATAGAAACGAGTACGGGTTCAAAATGCAGAAACACCGATTTTCAAAAAACCTTGGGTACGAAACGTTACAGGAAATGTCCATACAATATATTATAAAAAATTAAAAAATATAAATACATATATTTATATATATGTATATTACTCATTTTCAAAATTTTAGTCCATGGACCATAAGAGATAAAGCACTCAAAATATTTTGTATTCATTCAAATTCTAAAGATTCATCATTCAACATGGTTACAATTTCAATGTTTCATATATACATGATTATAATCTAGATTCTAGAATATATCATCTAGTTTTTCTTCATAATCATTTGCCATGCATCCATGTTTCAAAAATTATTGTTGTAACCCGCTTCATTGTACTCATTTGATTGAGGATTCCAATCGAAAATTTTATTCTAAGGAGCAACAATACATTGAGTCAAAACCTGCTTTCTAGCCTGACATTTCTCAATTTCTGCTAGATGATTGTGTGAAATGACTGAAGATTTTCATTAATTTGTGGTATATAGGAAGATATGACAATATTCATTAAGAGGAAGAAGGAAATTGGGTCACCCCACAATAAATGGACAACCTAGTGTGGAATGAATATCTTAAGAAATTGACGAGTTTACATCCAAGATTACTGACAAACCATTCAAGAAATATGAACAAGTAGAAAATCAATGTACTATGTAGAAACAAAACCACAAATATAGGCTACAAAAGGAGAATGAGAAGCAAAAAAGACGAGACATTATTTACATACATTTTAGAGCTCTCCCTAAAGGGAATGACTACGGTTGAGTGATAGTTGGGTGCCTCCTAGGGAACATGCTTCAGATTTTATTTGATATTCTGATTTGACATAATTTTTAAGGTCAGAATCTATCTTCATTTGTGGTTAGCGGGGTTTGGAAACCTCTGTTTTCATTATTTTTATGGGCCGTACTTCTGCTGTTCAAAATTAAATTTCCAACTGAGTGTGTGATCAAATTTGATGATGAAAAGTGTCTTAAATTCTTCCTAAATAAATTATCTATATTGTGGTTGAGTTATTTGATGATATTTGAGTGATTTTCCATTCATTCCAGACTATTATTATAAAAATCAGACTGCTGATTTCCAGCTGTTAGAAAAATCAGTTTGCTGATTTAAAAATATGAATTTAATCTATCGGGGTTTGTGTGGTTTCCTACTTTTTAGTTTCATTTCCAAAAATATAGAACATTTTGGTAATTTGTGACTTCATCAAAGAGAACATTCTGGTTCGTTACGGAATTCCACAAAAGATCGTGACAGACAATGCCTCCAATTTTTCTTCTGCAGAGATGATAGATTTTTGTTATGGATATGGGATATCTTTATCTTATTCATCAGATTACTACCCATAGGGAGACGGTGTAATATCCCCTTTTGGGATATTAATCAAATTTTATTAATCTACTTGCAATGGAAGTAAACTTAGAAGAGAAACCCTTCTAGGTTCACCTCAACTAATCTAGTGTCGGCTTCAATACAATCCAAATAGGGTTGGAGTGAGCCAAGGTAAGGGATTAGATGGGCTATCTAGTCGGAATTAACACTTATTTAACCAATTAAATTGCAGAAGTAGAAAAATAAATTAAAACTGCTGAAAATAACTGCAAACTTCAAAAATTAGTATCTTCCTTAATATTGACTCTTTTTGCATGAAACCAATTGCAGATGGAAGATAAAATTAGGAGCTTTCAAAGGAACCAACAATCAGAAATTTTCACCCATTGAAACCCACTCAAACCAGCCCTCAGATTTGCAGAACTAGTCGTTAGGGTTAGGGACAAATAATTAAATTTATTCAAGCTCTTTTTCCTTCACTTCCCAACCCAATAAATGTTGTTTCAGATCTGCAATAAATAGTTTATAACAACAGCTTGGAAAACCCTTCAAAACCTTTCCAAAACACCATCATCAAATACCCAGGTAAGTCGATTTGCATGAAATATATTCCAGCAATGTTAGCAAGCAAAAATATTATTAAAATGATCACAATATGCCCCAATTAGATACAGAAATAAATCAAATTGTAACCTTCTTGTGTAACCTCATAAAATCATGCCAAAATGCTTCATATCAAGTCGATTTGATCTTACAAAAAATTTGTAATGAACAATATGCATTTGAGCACTTGAAACACCTCCAAACAAGCTTAAAATTATCCTAGGCAAGTCGATTTCATCAAAGGAAAACCAACAGCGTATAATAATTTTCCTTCACCATAAATCACTATCAAAACCCTCTTAAAGCAAGCTTGAACTCTTCCCAAAAATGACAACTTACATATATGGAATAAAAATGCACATTACTCATCAATTCATAGCTCTCAAAGGGCACACATTTCACAATTGGTGGTGTTAATGAACATGTTTTATTTTTTTATCACAAGTGGACATACATCCCTCTTCAAGCATGAAGATAAGTTATAATAACCGTCAACATGCGAAAAGGAGTGCCCATCATCTTATTTTATATCTTTTCTTTGCTCAATCTCCAAAGTTCCTTCTCCATTTTGGTGCCAAAATCTAGGAGGGAATCTTTATTTAAAATTTGCCTGGAAAACACACTCAAAACAAATATTAAATGCATGGGGGAAATTAAATCAAATGGGGCCTATATGGATTGACCCATGCTTAGAATAAATCGATTTATTCTAAATAACAATCATTAAATAATTCCCAGAAAAATGCGATTTGCTTAGTCACTTTATTCACCTTCAAAATAAATAATTATTATCGCAAGGTAATCATTTTTTCTTTCTTATTTTTGATTTGCACAATTAAAATATATTTTGATTTTTAAACTCACATGTGCAAATCAAATTTCCCTTATTTTAAATTTTATTTAAAAAGGGGGACATTACAAACGGCCAGGCAAAATCCAGTAACATAAACATCATTACCATCGTGTGCAAATTAGTAGAAGAAAATCAAAGAACTTGGCACAAAAAGTTATATGATGTATTGTGGGCTAACCGCATAACTCCCAAAAGGGCAATCGGAATGTCTCCATTCCAACTCTTTTATGGAACCAATGCCCAAATGCCCATCACATTGGAGTTATTGGCATTGCAATTGGCTCAATAAGTTGACGATGAATGCTTCGCCAATGCATTGGATAAAAGGATCATGTTCCTAAGCAAGCTTGAAGAACAAAGAAGTCAAGTGGCAAACATGATCGAGGAACACCAATCCAAAGTAAAGAAATTGTTCGACCGAAAAACTAAGGAGAGACAATTTCAAATCAATGACCTAGTTCTTCTCTGGGACAAGAGACGTGAACCAAAAGGAAAGTACGGGAAGTTTGATTCAATGTGGCTAGGCCCTTTTAAAATCAGACATTTCTGTGGAGATAACACATATAACTTGACATATCCTGATGGAACTCGTTTTCCTTTTCCCTACAGCGGGAAATATCTCAAGCACTATCAAAATTGACAATGGGTTGTCCCCCATATATACATGGGTAATTAGGATTTTGGTTTATTTCATTTCTCTGGTTTTTGGTTTCCTCTCTTTAGTCATCCCATTTTTGCGCAGCATCGTTTCTGGGATCACGTTCATTAAATATTTGGGTCTGCGTCTGTTGCTGCGTCCGTGAAGTCCTTGTCCCCCATTAGAACCAGCTGTTATCAGCTAATTTTGACTTCGCAAAATTAATAAACGTGAAAATTTAAAAAAAAATTATCACCCTCGCCGCGATCATCTTATTCTTGTGATCGTTTTGGTCTTCGTTTTGTCCATTTCGGGTGAGAACTCCCGCTAGGTCACAAATTGTGTTAATAATTAATTAATTAATATTTAATTGATTTCTTACCTGTTTATTTAATAAAATTAATTTTAGGGGTTTTTAATTAAATGAATATTAATTTAATATTTATTGAAAATCAATTGACAAGTTTTTTGTTATTGCCATGGGAAATAAGAATTCCGCTTCCAATGCCGGGAATGCTAAATTGGTTTTCCGCACCCGATTTTCCCTTTCCTAGCAAAATCTTCTTTTTCTCCGCTTGTGGAATTTCTCCTGTTGACTACCAACCTAACCGGATGGCAAACTGACAAAAGAACTCCCAATTTCCCACATGGGGAAATAAATGGGAACTGCCAGCCTACTTTGCCATTGCCACAGGAAAATGATCGAGTTTTTTTCCATATTTCCCTGGTAGTTAATTCCCACTACCTGGAGAAAGGGAAATTGGTTATTCCAACAGAAACAAGAAATGGTTACGGGGAAGCTTCTTTAATCCTCGCAACAAATCCTCCATGAAACTCTATGGAAGAAATCGTGCGTAAGAAGTTGAGGCTCTTTATTTCTAACTTTTTTTTTTATTTCTAAATTCTTCTTATTTCCCCGAACGTTTGTAGAGAAATATTTTTCCAAAGATTCATAACACATTTTTCATAGACGACGTTTCTCCATGCAAGGAGGAAGTCCACGTTGAGGGAGGTTTTCACGCATTTATCAAGAGTTTTTAAACAACCATGCCACATTAAACAAGCCATCCATTCTCCACGCATCCATAACCAACTCAGCTAAAGAGGATGCAGCTCCCACGCATTGCAAAAGAATAGGCAGTCCAAATAAAAAAGGTTGTTCATTCATCCACGCCAGGGGAAAGAGAATAATCAACGCAGGTTTTGAGAAGAAAGAATAAGTATTTAGGCAAAAGAAAGATACAAGCTTTTCCAAACGCATTGAGGGAAGAATAAAATTTTCCACGCAAAAGAGAATAAAAAATACCACGCATTCACTAGGTAGGTTAAAGAAAAGATTTTCAACGCAAGGTAGAGATTATTTTCCACATATTTGTCCAAAACGCATTACCGATATATATCAGCACAAAGAAAAACATATTTAATGAAGAAAATGATTGTGGCGAAAAAAACATGTTGTGGGTTGTATCTGTCGAAGTAATCAACTTTGGACCTTGATATCTCGAAGCTGGATGATTTTTCGTGAAAAACCAATCATTGCCCACAATTTTACTCATGCTAAGGTGCTTACATACTCGTTTGCAAATGCACAACACCTTATTTGGTATTATTCACAATGCCAAATAAAACGCAGTTCATTTGATTTTCACCACGTGCACTGTTTCAGCTTGTTGAAAGGCCTATTTTGAGAATTTGTATTGTGGGCTTGAGTGATTGTTGAGAAGAATAGTTTGGTTCGTTGAATTCTCTCCAAATTCATGTACTCCTTTTCCAAATTTCAAATGCACGACACCTCATTTGATATTTTTCACGAAGCCAAATAAAATGCACTTTTGATTGATTTCGTTGCGCACGCAGTTTTCAGCCTGTCAAGGAGACTGACTTTGAGGGTCGATATTTTGAACTCGGATGATCGTCAAGAGAAAATTATTGGTTCCTTGAATTCTCCCCACTTTAATATGCTCCCTTGCCAAGTTGTAGATTCCCAGGGTGACGTTTGGTATTCTTCCCAGGCTAAAACCAAACCAGATTTTTGCAATTTTACACCTGCATTTTCCTATCAGTTTCAAAAGAGTCAACTTTGACCTTTAATATTTGACTGAAGAATTTGATTTGGGAAAAACCCCTCTAACACGTAGACTTGTGGTACCTTAATAGACTCCCTCATCCAGTGATAGGTTCTTAGAACAAGATTTGTTATTTTTCCTAAGGCAATTTTAGAGGCGATTTGTTCAGTTTTGAAGTCTGGAAGTAATAGCTAGAAATCAAGCTGTTGTCACGTCTTCACAATCATGTCATCTCCAAACAAAGCGGTGTTGCGGTATGAGTTCCAGGGCAATGTACCCACCTCGGTGCTCCATTTAGAGTATGAGAACATCAGTGATACCAACCTGGGACACGTCAGTGTAAGCCGATTCCACGATTGCATTTCAACTGAAGGCGAGTCAGAATTTTCCCGATGCTTGTTCCGAAGCAGTCTCTCACGCGTGGAAACCTTCCTAGTGTCCTACAGAGTCCCGAATTGGTCATCAATTGCACGAAGCACTACGACACCTACACAGTGTGGCGATTCAACTCCAACAGCTCCGAAGCGGAAGTGACCTCGACTTGTGAGCTCTCGGTCTCATATCCGCGGCACCGACACTTCTCGATAGTACCAATGTGTCACCTATGACTTCCTCATTATGCGATATAGGTCGTAGCTATTGGCAAAGGTCTCTTCGGAGTCAAAAGCCATGGTTATCAGTAGAGATCGATAATGGGAGAAGCTTTCTTACATCACTTGTTCACTTGATCATTGTGGCGGATCTATTCATCGACAAACCGGGACCAATGACAAGTGCATTTTTGCGGAACATCAAGCAAGGCCACATCATTCAAGCGGGTCCTCGTCTGCTTTCAGTTAGTAGCGTGCACGATACTTCATCGGCCAGTCTTAAAGTTGGAGCATTCTTGAATTGGATGATCGTGAGTGGATCAAAATGGCAACACTTCGGGATGGTAAGAAAAACGAAAGACATAACTCCAAGAAGTGAATTGCAATCTTGACTCTTTGAAGAGCTTCTCAATGGCGAAAAATTAGGAGCTGGATTCTGACAAGCCAAGGTGGCGTAACGACAACGATCTTGCGACAAATGAAGAATTCACCATGGAAAGGTATTTAGAGCATGTGGAGAATTGTGTGTAATTGTGAATGCGAATACGGATGAAGACAAACTTGCTCACACATGGATGTTGCTAAAACGGAGGGGTGGATGAATTGCTCAAGTTTCAAGCTCGGCTCTTGTCATCTGGTGGATTGTGGAGCACGGTCAATGAGTTCATTCCCGTACGACCGGGATAGGCGGACTTTTAGCCCAATGGATTAGGCACTGATCCTAGGTGTTTTGATCTAGATGGTGTGTTGCTAACTAAGATATGTATGTGTGTCCAAGTCATTTAAGTGGGGCCCACATGTACCCATTACTTTTATTTATAAAGTGATGTTAGTGTTTAACTCACTTTTGGCAAATTTTGGATAACTTAAGTGGTTTCTATTTTTAGTTACTTTCTATAAAATTGGTCGAAAAATTCAAAGTCACTTAAGGTGCCCTATTTAATGTGCATGTAAATCCTATTTACTTTGTAACCAACTTTAAAGCAATTCTAATTCAAAATTTGTAAAACTTCTTTATTGAGAACAAGATTTGATTTACGAACTAATCTGACATCAATAAGCACCACACAAATGCCATAGCTTGCTATTGACATCAACAGGCCATCCACTCCTTAAGCCATGTGCATATCATTTTCGTTTCTTGGAATACGATTTGAGGTTTTTTTCTGAAAAATAGTATTAGAGTTTGCAGAATTTATTGGCAATCAAGGGATTTCCAAGATTTTTGTATTTTGTTTCTTTTGCTAATTTTGGGAACAGTTTTTCTCTGGATTACAAGTGTGTAATGTCCCTTTTTGGAACAAAAACCGAAGATACAGGTTTGGCCACAAACCCCAACAATCAGATTTGAAAATAGACCACACCAAAAATGGAATATAAATACGATTTTTATGACAGCAGTTCCCACAATAAGATAAACCCTAGCAACAAACTGAAAAGGGGTTTAAATGCACCATAAAACCATGCACAATAGTTGAAAATACTTGTAAATAATTATTTCATGCACATCAATATTTATCAATTCAAGTTGCAACACATAAATGGAGAAAACCAGAGATAACACATTGTTGTAATTAAATTTGGAACAACAACAGGGACGCCATATACAAGGGCTGAAAACCCTAGATGAACTCCTCCAAAAATCACACAACTATGGATTCCAACTTTATAAATTATATCAATTCTGAATATGGAAGAAAATAGAAGCTATGTGCCCTAGAAGACCCAAATCACACCCTAATACAAGTCGCTCCAACTAGGAGAGACTTATCAATGCATGCAAATGATTGTAGATGACTTCCTTTATCCTTCAATGCCCAAATCTGAAAAATGGTCTTCAATATGACTTCCCTTCAACAAAAGGTGGAGGGTTTCCGTCCTCCAACCAGCCACAAGAAGGATTTTTTTCCTTCTTGTAAAGAGCCACACAATTGATTTTTTGCCCTAAAGTGGAGAGAACTAAGAGCAATCAGCCTAAAGATCACTTTAGAATAAATTTACCAAAAGTAGATGCCCACAAATGAAGCCATAACACTCCTTAAATACCCCAACCTTGGCGCCAAAGGCCAAAAAGGAAAGGTCCACCTCCTTCAAGTCTTAATTAATATTTTATTTGGTCTTAAAACCTCACCAACCTAGCTGACCTGCAATAATGAAGGAAACACTAGAGAAAAACATGAAAAATTAGACAAGGAGATTGCAATGAGAGTTATATTCCTCCCCCAACTCATCCCACTTCATTGCCATGGAAAGGGAATGGAAAGAAGTCCAAAATCAGGTACTCAAGTTGAAAAAGGGAAATTACATTCCTCTCTTCCCAAAATTGTTTGTCCCCAAGCAATTGCAAACTCATATGCCCAAGCATCATCATGTCACGGTGAAGGAACATGTTGTAGTGCTCCCATAATTTGGACCTTGTGCCTATTAGATGAAGGAGCTTCAACCCAAACGAACTCATACCTTTATTGCCCATTTCTCCGCTCATCATCTTCTCATAATTTCTACCCAAATGTATGTTTCCCAATACTTCAGTAATGCTGTCCCAAAAACAACTGTAACCATACTTTTTTCTCTCAAAAATCAAAATGTAGGTGGCTGGAAACAAGACATGACAGTCATAAAGAACCAGATCTTGCCTCCAATTTCAAACTATGTTGGCTGAAGAAGTTGTTTTCTTCAGTTGGAGCCATCCACCACTCTTTCCCAATGACTTAATGGCCTCAAAATGATCATGCTTGCAACTGTTCAAGTCTGAAAATAACAACGTATAATCTGATTTACTCCCACCTTTCAGCTGAGATCTTCTTTCCTCAACATCCCTTGATGGAATGCTCTTCAAAAATGAAAATACACTGTTGTTCATGGCTGCTAATGGCAGCCCCAAATCTGATTTTTGCAAACTCAGCCTTATTGCCATGGCATAACAACTACCAAAATGAAATCTCACGAAGAAAGACAATTTTAGGAGTAATGTAGGGACTGAAATCTGATTTACATATGCTAAAAAACTAGGAACAACAGGGTTACAATTGAAATTAGCAGACATCTTGGCCTTAAACATGAGAAAATCAGCCTTCTTAACATTCCTATGATTTCTGATTTCATCATTTTTCAAGTGGAACCCCAACTCCTTGTGAATTTAGAGTGCAAATTCCTCTAAAATTTGGAGCTCTTGATACCCAAAAGAATTGTGTGACTCATTTGAACTGAAAACAAGGAAGTCAAAACAAAATTCATAGCTCTTCATGGGGCCGTGAAACTGAAAAAATAGAATCATCATTCTCCTCTTTGACTGTCTTGAGTATAACTACAAATTCATCATAATTCCTTCCCCTTTCCCATATTTCTTTTGGTTCTTTTGTGGAACCATGGGTTAGCAATTCGTAGAAAAGAAAATCAGAATTCCCATCAAGCTTATGTTGCTTTACACATGTCATGCTAGAATTTTCCTTCATCAAATTCCTTCCTTTCCAAAAGCAAAGAGAGAAAAAATCAAAACTGAAATCTTTGCCCTCACTCTTTTTGAGCTTTAAGGGTTTACCTAGATTCCAAGGATGCCAGCAGTCTATGTAACTCTTCATTCTACCTCTTCTTCCCTCAATCATGTGCAAAGAAACCCCAATCTTGGAGTCCAAACTCGTGACAAGATGTTGGACATGATCAGCCCAACAAGATGATAAAGAAGGAAACAAAAGATTTGAAATATGTGTGTACCTTAGGCTGTCATAAAAAACCACTTTATTGCTTGGAAAATGTATAGCGAGTCCTTGGCAAAGAGTCTTTTTCCAACCTTGCTTCTCATTAGCATATTTATGATTACCCGAGCATGGCAATGACAAATAATGATGAAATAGACTCTTGTCATGATCAAATGAAATATCATATGGCTTATCATAGGTTACTGATCTGAAAATTACAGCAGATTGAAAGTGGTCATGGCCACCCGGAAATGCCCTTGTCTCATGCATGTACCGCGTAACATCTTCCCTTGGAAGCTCCGCTTCATCTTTCCTTTTGTGTTTAGATTTTTCTCCACTTATAACCCCATTTTTAGCTTGTACCGCCACTTTCCATGGTTTACCATGAAGCCTCAACAATGACATATTGTTATTCATTACATCAAATGGCTCAAGACAACAAAACCAAATTGGTGTAGAAGAAAGCAATGATCTTGGAACAGCTCCATACCTTTAGCCATCCCCAATATATTCAATTCCCTTTATCCCATGAGGTTTGCTTGGCATCTTTCCAACATTCTCTTCATTCTCTTGCTCCTCATGCCTCCTTTCATCCTTTTTCTCAAGCTTCCAAGATCCCTTAGTATCTTGCCAAATGCAACCATTAGAAAGCAAGGGAATATCATTAACAACCAAAAGTCCTTTACCGTCCTCTTTGCTTGGGTCTTGCTTGGCAATTTCTCCATTTTCTTGAGCATTCGTAGGGCTGTCCAGAAAATCAGTCAAGGAATACGCTTTGATAATGGTGATGGGTGTTTCTAGGGCTCCCAAAACCCGATCCATCATTATGAGCTGCTGCTGTGATGGTTCTTCCTTTTTAGCATGGTGGATATCTTCCTCTTCCAATGCATCCTTTTCACCCTTAAGCAAATCTGGTTTCTCTTCAACATTTTTCCATACACATCCATTAGAAGCCAATGAAATATCAATAAATATTAAGGGACTTTTTCCTTGGGGATCATGCTCCATGATTTCCCTTTCCTCTCTAGGTTCATGCATCAAGCTTTCATCTTTTGGCTCTTTGTTGACCGCTGTTATAATTGGACCAGCAAGCTGACTGCTATCATGCTTCCTTGAGAAATGGATCGCAACCATCCCTTTCACTTCCCCTACTTGGTCGTCATCCTCCCTTTCAATCTCGGATTCCACACATGCTGAAGTATTATCAGTATTAGCAAAACAATGATCAATAATTACCTCATCACTTTGGCTTTCCAAAACAATAATGGGAGTAGAGGCTAAATCTTCATCCTTCAAGGCTCCATTTCTCTCAAAGTGCAGATCTGATTTTTCACCATCACAAGGGTGATTGTCGAAGCTCAAAAATTCATCGCGAGGACTTGAGAACCCTTTACCTTCAACCTTCTTTATGCATTGGAACCACACTCTTGAGTGTGGAGTCCCTATGGAGGGTTGACTCCTTGTTGCTTGGGGTTTTGACCCTGTGCCAATTCCAACTCTTTCCGTCTCCAACTTCACAAACTCTGCAAAAGGTAGGGCATCACAATCTTCTCCAAAAGAGCTCTATACTCTTCATACCAGGTACTTATGTTGCTTCCTTTGGATGACGGAGAATTACTGACTTCTTTTGAAGAGATCCTTCTACCATTGGGACCTTGAATGGTATGTACTATGGATCAGCCAGGCCATTGTGTTGGCCAATTTTTCGCTCCCTAGGGAAAGCCTTAGCTTAGCATTACTAAAAATTCTTTCGACCATTTTTGATCTTCAAACCCTCGGGCTAGGAATACTGAAGCTTTGATACCACTATAATGTCTTTTTCTAGGACAAAAACCAAAGATATGGGTTTGGCCACAAACCCCAAGGATCAGATCTGAACATACACCACATCACAAATGAAATATAATATGATTTTTATGACAATAGTTCTCATAATAATATAAACCCTAGCAGCGAATTGAAATGGGTTTAAATGCACCATAAAACCATGCACAATAGCTGAAAACACTTGATCGGGAAATTGAGGGGGATCTTATCTCCCATATAGATATAGAGGCAGATTGCGGGACACCTAGGGGGGATGGAGAATGCGGGAATGGAGCAACCAGCCTCACCACACACACACACACACACACACACATTAGATATAGGGCCATGCCCACCTGATCAATATAGAGATATAGCCCCCCTATAAATAATTATTTTATGCACGGCAATATTTATCCATTAAATTTGCAACATATAAATGGAGAAAACCAGAGATAACACACTGATGTAATTAAATTTGGAACAGCAGCAGGGAAGCCACATGCAAGGGCTGAAAACCCTAGAGGAACTCCTCCAAAAATCACAAAACTATGGATTCCAACTTTATAAATTATATCAAATCTGAATATGGAAGAAAATAGAAGCTATGTGCCCTAGAAGGCACCAAATCACACCCTAATACAAGTCGCTCCAACTAGGAGAGGCTTATCAATGCATGTAAATGATTATAGATGAATTCCTTTATCCTTCAATGCCCAAATCTACAAAATGGTCTTCAATATGACTTCAATTCAACCAAGGGTGGAGAATTTCCATTCTCCAACCAGCCCCACGAAGGGTTTTTGTCCTTCTTGGAAAGAGCCACACAATTAGATTTTCGCCCAAAAGTGGAGAGAACTAAGAAAAACCAGCCCAAAGATCACTTTAGAATAAATTTTCCTAAAGTAGATGCCCACAAATGAAGCCATAACACTCCCTAAATACCCCAACCTTCATGCCAAAGGCCAAAAAGGAAAGGCCAACCCCCTTCAAGTCTTAATTAATCTTTTTATTTGGTCTTAAAACCTCACCAACCCAGCCAACTTGCAATAATGAAGGAAACACTAAAGAAAAATTAGAAAAGGAAAATGCAATGAGAGTTCAATTCCTCCCCTAGCTCATCCCACTTCGTTGCCATGGAAAGGGAATGACAAGAAGTCCAAAATCAGGCTCTCAAGTTGAAAAGGGACATTACAAAGTGCTTCTAGATCCCAGGGTTGTTGACCTTTTGCAAGAGCACATGCCCTATGTAGTACATTCCTTGAGAGAAGGCCCCAAGGAAGAAGTTGATGATTGTGGGCATCATCTGGTACATTCGTAGTGGTGCAGTATGTCAACATGGATGGAAAGACACAAGGAGCTTTTTTTTCCAAGAAGTCACTATTTAAAAATTCAGGTAAACCATGTCTTATTCATGCTTGTGATTGATAAACAACACCTCACATCTAATTTGGTGAATCTAGTGAAATTCTATAAACCTGGGTCACAGAAGTCTATTGCACCAGTTGATATTAAGGCCATTATTTTTTATTACCCTCCAAATATCCATAACTGTAGGGAATTGCTTATTGTTGGGTGGGCTATTGGTCAAACTAAGTTTGAGTCGAAGGAGAAGTTGAAGAATATTGCACTCCAAACATGTACAAAAGGAAAAACGAAAAGTTGATAAAAAATGGTAATAGAGGGTTGATGTGGTACATGCTTACATTAGAGCCGAGGTATTTGCAGAGTTTATTCTAAGGGTTGTACACAATATGGCAGAGTGCCTCTCATCCAAGACACAACTTTCTCCACCATGGCTACAAGGGATTCTGCTTGTGCTTTCCTGCATTAGCACTTTAGTTTCGTGCAATTGATAGAGTTGGGTAAATGTTTCTTGGAAACACTTTTTCTTTGCCTTTTTTGCAGGGAAAACCCACTATATTCAAGTGGGAAAACCTTGGCTTATAGGATCTTCCACCCAGGTTTGTACAACAAAAAATAAACTTTAGACAATGTTAGGAGGATTTTCAGATGAAAATTCAAACTCGAGGAAGAGACAGTATTTTTCATAATGTGGCTTATATCGTGCACCTATTCAGGTACCTCACGATGCTTTACTAGTAATTGTAATGATTTGGATGGACTTCCTAGCTCTATATATGCTCTTACTCCAATGGCTATTACTTTTGTTCATGATATGTCCATCACATCAATACTTTTGTTTACTGAGTTTATTAGTGTCACTATTAGGGAGGATACTATACAGTTAACCAACCTTTTGTGTTGGATAGACTCTCATCTGGACTGGATTTCCAAAATCGCCATTGGTATGTTTTCCAATGATGCTACAGGTATGACTAGTCCAAGATATTTCAAATACCGGATGATGCATCACCTTGGCCCATGCAGGTAGATGATGTTCTAGCCCTTGCGACACGTAAGTACACGACCAGCAAGAGATCCCACTTCTTGAGATACCTAAAAGCATGAAGCAAGTACAAAATCAGTGATAAGTGGGAACCTGCCATGTTCCAATGAAGAATAGCTACAGACAGATTCTGAGCCTCTTTCCTTGACTTTAGCACTTCCAGAGGTCAGCTAGCATAGATGGAATTCTTTTTGGTCATTGGAAGAATACCACTAAAATATCATAGAACAACTTGACCACACTGATTATGCAAGTTCAAAGCAACACACTCTAACATCGATGACACATGAAATGCCTATATCTAAGAGAAATCTTCTATCATGAAATTTGAGGTAAACTATTGTAACAAATAAGTTAATCCTAATTTGTGTACTGTGATGTTTTTCAAGAAAGATGTCCATGTCTTGTTCATCCAACCAACTTTAAATGATCTATGTTACGCGTTCAAGGAGAGATAGTGTGACTTCATCACAACCAAGTCATAAAAGAGTACAACTGATAAGTAAAAACGTGAGACTCAGGTTTTACAAGATAAAGTGAAGTATCATCAGGCTATGACTGACAAGTAGCAATAAATGGGCCAGATTTGCTGAATAAAATTAGCATTTAAAAGAAAATTGACTGAAGTTAGAGATGATAACCAAGAAATTTCCAGTAGAGTGAGGCCTTTGAATTTGTTGCCAAGAAGGAATTTTCATTGTAGACCCACCATGTCTAATTTCATCCCACTATAATGTAGAAAACGAATATTTGAAGCCCATATAACTCTTGAGGTTCTCGGGCGAGTCTTGGAATTCCTCTATGATTGTTGTAAATCCACTTGGAAAGTTTTGGAATTTCTATAGGCAACACTTGGAGTTCCTCCATGTGACTCTTGGAATCTTTTGACATGATTCTTGGAATCCCTACCAATAAAAGCTATGGGAGTCTTTTCACCCTCGAAAACATTTCTCCACATGTACTTCAAATGAGTACTGCATAGGTTCTTCATACTTACAGTTTTCCTTGACAACCCTTCAAATCCTCATGACTATGGGAATGAACCACTTCATTTCTAATGTATTTCAAATGGTCTCTTTGAGCCTTGGAACTCCTTTCAATCTTTTATCGGGATCCCTTTATTTTGTCTTATTCATCTTTTTTCTTTACCTCTTCCAATCCTCTTTTTGAATTGAGGGTAATTATAATTGGAACTGCTTTTTTCTTCACTTAAGATTTATCTATGTGCTTGGAAGCATAATGTCTAAAGTTGGAATATAGGGAGTTACTTTGAATTTATTAGTGCTGAATATCGGGGTTGTAATTAGATATTTTTTAACCATCTTAGAAGTACATCTTAGTAGTCAATTCACAATTCTACAGAAAAAAGTATTAAATGGCAAGTTACAATTTATAAAGCTAAATAGTAGTCAATCTTTCAATGAAACACCGGTTTACTAGTCCCGCTTGTTTCCTTTTATACTATCATCTTTGTTTGAGCTATAAAACTGTAACCACAATTTGCATAGAGGTTATACTAATACATATTCTAGAAATTTTTGAACTTAGAAATGAGAACTTGATGTAAATAGCTTATAAGTTTATATTTATCAAAAAATAAGTTTGTTTAACTTATTAAACAAATGTAAATTATAAAACACATTGTATTTTATTTGGATGTCATATGGTAATATAATGTATATTTCCTGAAGTATTATTGGTGATTCTAGGTCGAATGGTTAAATAAGGAGCTTGCAGAAGTTTGGCCCTTCCTCAGCAAGGTAAATTATTCACATTCTTATTAATTCTAAATGACTTGATATATGTTTTTCTTAATCTTTTTTTATTAATTTTTTATCACACATCTTATTATATGAATCAATGTTCATGTTGTGATGAATGATAAAAATTCATCAGCTTCAAGCGAAAATAAAATTTGATTGGTAATGTACTGACAATAGTGAGTTTCAAGATATCAATTGAATTGAATTGAAATAACACTATGAGAACACTTGTTTTATGAGGAAAAATATATGAAATACATTAATGATCATTTCAATCATAGATGGTCAATGTTTTGCATGTATGTCTTAATTTGTGCATAATTCCTTTTGTAGGCATACTTTATGTTCCCTTTCTAGGGATGAAACTGAAAAACAAGGAATTGGCACAAACCCCAATATGGATTTTATCTAATTTTTGGACCAGCAAACTGAAAATTAAATTAATACGGAACATCGAACTGATTTTTATAACAGCAGTCTGAAAAACACAAGTTTTCACCCAAATATCACTCTACAGTTCATCCACAATATTTATAGACCCTTTTGGAATATTTGAAAACAATTTCCACCACAAAAATCAAGCTAATACTCAGCTGGAAAACTATTTAATAACAGCAGAAGTACAGCGAAGATAAATAATCAAAATGAGGATTTCCAAACCCCAACAATGCTCAAATATGAGTGATTCCAGTATTATGGATTATATCAAATCTGAATATCAATAAATGAATGAGTGCCGTGCCCTAGAAGGCACTTAGAATGATCTCTACCCTAGTCGCTTCTTTAGAGGAGGGCTCCAAAAATAGGTTAAAGCTCTTGTAGGTCTTCTTCTAGATGCCCTAGATCCAAATCTACAAGAGAGTCTTCAATAGAGATCTTCAATTTACTAACATGGAGAGTTTTTGTTCTCCACCAAGCCAAAAAGAAGAGTTTTGTTCTCCTTGGATGCCACACAAGAGGGTTTTCGTCCTTAAGTGGAATAGTATTGAGCAATCAGCCTAACAAATCAAGTGTAAGTGTAAATGCGCCCAAAAGATGATGTGCAAATGAGGCCAAGAGACTTTCTTTTATATCCCTGGGTTGGCGCCAAGACCCCTTGGGTGAGAACCAAACTCTTTAAGCTTCAATTTATCTTCTAATCTCTTGTTGGGGTCTTATAACTCCAGCCGACGTACCTTAAGGAGTGAAACAGTAAATAAAAACATTAAAAATAATAAAAGAAAACTGAAATAAAGTTCAATTACTTCCCTTGTTCACTTATGCTTCCTGGCCATGGGAAGAGAGTGACAAGAAGTCCTCATTCGACATTAATGTTAAAAATGAGACATTACAATCATCCATTCCCAAAATTGCTTTCCCTCAAACAATTGCAAACTGATATGCCTAAACAACATCATATCAAGGTAAAGGGACATATTGTAGTGCTCCCATAATCTGGATCTTGTTCTTGTTAAATTAAGGAGCTTCAACCCAAACAAACTCATACCTCTACTGCCCCTTTCTTCATTGAAGTCTTCTTCATCTTCTACTTCAATAACAACAGTGACATCTCCTTTTGTTGCATACTCAGATGTACCAAAATCCCCATAAACTGATGTACTTTCCATCTTAAAGCAAAAAATGGACGAATAATCAGCTTAACTAGCTCTCTCTCTTATTACAAGATGCAAATCAGATTGTGGAGGGGCTGAAAACAATTCACCACAGTCATAATTCACATGGAATCTTATCCAAAATTGGGCTATCAAATCTGATTGGTTTCTTCCTTTCAGTTGTAACCTTCTTCTTACATCAACTCAGATGGAATTCCCTTCAAAAATGCAAGTTCACAGCTGTTCAATGACTGCTAATGGCAGTCCAAAATCTAATTTTTGCACATTCAGCCCTATAACCATGGCATAAAAACTACCAAACTGAAATCTTATGGAAAAATAAACTTTCATGAGTGATGTAGGGACTAAAATTTTTCTTACATAAGCTGAAAACTTCAGAACGCCAGGTCTACAGTTGAAATCAACAGACATATTGGCCCTTAACTCAAGACCTTTGCTTGACTCTAGGCATTGAATTCTCTAAGAATATATCTCTTCCTTCTTCGTGGTAGCCATGTTTGGAACTTACGCTCACCTCATTTTGATTATAGTTACCTTGCTGATTTTGGATTCCAAATGTTGCCTCCCAGCTGCCCCACTGAATTCAAATATTTGGCTTGGATCAAATCCTATGAGAGTTGGCGGATGAGTGTAACAGCCATATATGACTTTGGAATTCCTCAAATTAGTCAATTTTTGATTGTATGTATTTGTTAGCAACATTCCCAACTCAAAATCCTTAGATGTTAATAACATAAGAAAGGTGCAACATCTTCAATACTTGAAATCCCTTTCACACATCATGTTCAAGCCAAACAACTTCATCATAAATGTCAACCTACAGCTGTCCAAGGAGACTACTATCCATCCAAAATATGAATTTAGAAAGAGTATCTTAGCATGACTGAAGTATTGTATTTTCCGATGCAAAATTTGAATCCTTCACCGTGGGTGAAAAATGCCTTTTCCTTGTGGTAACTGACTCCCTTAGGATTTCCATAAGGATGTAGGTAACAACAGTCCTTAATTTTGTAGCAACACTCTTCAAAAGATATCCCGGATCCCAAACTTATATGTACAAGCAAAATGGAAATTGCAAGGAAGAATCTATGTGCACTTTGTCCCTCAATATGTTCTTCCTCTTATCAAATTGATCCTGTTTCCCTCCATGATACAAATATGGCAGCGACATAAGAGGAATCAACAAATTTGGAATATGATGGTCATGTTTAGGGCTTCCCACAAAGAGTTCCCTTCTTAAGGATAAAGTAGAATCCTCTTCCCATCTGGTACCCTTCATTCTCACAAACTTAGAATATTTCTTATGACAACCAAATATTACAAAGACATAGCATGAAGGTGATGTAGCAAATCCTTGCTAAGAAGATGATGAAATTTCTTACCATAGGTTGCTGCCATGAAATTATAAGCGAGCTGAAGATTACCGCGAGCATCAAGAGAGGCCCTTATTCCATGGGCATGCCTCCCAACAAGATCACCTGGAAATTTTTCCCCATTAACCCGTTGTGGAAGTGCTCATGTGTGTCCATGGAAGAGTGATAACCCTTAGCATCACATAATGATTAGAGGCATGTGCCTTTATTGGACTACGGAGCCTTCTGTGCTTGCACCATGGTCATCCTTGTATGTGCACCAATACCTGCCACATCTCTTAATAACTATATTTTTTAAATGGCATTTTAGAAAATCTCCTTGGGCAACGTGATTTATCTCCAATGGACAGGTATACATGTTAGTGTTGAGTAGTGTTCATTATAGTAGTCTTGAAGTCTTGATAGAGTAAATTTTTCTTTCAGCCATTGGTAAGAACAAAATCAGATAACATGCCCTTTGCCATCCACACTCTGAATCCCTCTTCTAGAATCATGAACCTGCACCAATTTGTCTACCGATTTCTTGTTAAAAAAAAGGTCCTAATGAGCTGATCATCCTCCTATGTCATAGGAGAAATATGTGCTTACGACCTTACAACTTCAATGCACAAGCTTGATAAGCTTAATTTGTCTGTAATCCTGAGCACTCATAAAGGAAATCAGTGAAACATCATCAAAAAACATTAAGGATTTGGTGTCCCCAAGATTTCACCTCTGAAATCTGAGACTACCCCTTTCAAAAAAAAATCGTTCTTTTCAAAGTAACGGGTTATTTTGTGTTTGGTTTACTTGTAGTTGTTTGCATTGCTCTAAGGTATCCCCAGAGAGTCATAAAATCTAAATTCCCCAAGTACCCACATGCTAAAACTCACATCTATCCCTTCACCAGACATTTGTTTGCAGAGAATTTTATTTATTTATTTAAAAAATAAATAAAGTTCTTTTAAAAATAGATTGAGCTAAAAATTGGAGGATTTAGGTTATATAAAGCACTTCACCCCATCATTATTACCATAGAACATTCACTCGGAGGGAAATTTTTTTGTAGATCAGCTAATTGGAGAATTTTTCGAGCAATTGCCTGCAACTTCTTTTGTTTTGTTTTATTTCTTTTTGTCTGTGTTTTGTTTTGTTTTCTCTGGCAATTCCTGTAGCCTATTCATTATTCTTGCCAAATCTTTCCCCAGGCTTAGGGTTTTGAAGAAGCTATCTAGGTATTTTTAAAATTACTAATCTGTCTACAGGTGATTAGAGCTAATGAATTCTTTTAGAAGATTGCAAGAAGCTCACTCGGTCCAAAAGGGTGCAAAAATGGATTTTATGAAAATAAGAAAAATATTGCCATCAATGCATAGAGCTCGAGAAAATATGCACTTTTAGAGAAAACGACACCTAAAACGGAGCCACAGAATGAAAGTTATGGAACATGCAAGTTTTGCTGCTACATCTTCCCGGACCCTTTCCAAAAATGTTAAATTTTATTCCAAGTTTGTGTTTTCTTCGCCAAAAATCCAAAAATGGAAATAAAATGCTATCTTCATGCCAGTTTTCACGCGAATTATCAGAGGCTGCCTTCCGTGTCCAATTTCCACGCTACCTTGAGTGACAAATTTTCATGCAATTTTTAATGCAAAAGTCACAATGCAAGTTGATGACTTTTCAGGCGACTTTAAATAGCTATTTTTCATGTCAAGTTGCACTTTTTGGGAAGAGCAAGGGTTTAAGCTGCCAGTGGGAATTTCGGCAGTGGCAGGCAGACGGGAATTTTTCTTGCCATGCATAGTAGGTTACTTTTTCCCATGGAATTCAAGGATCACTTAAGCTGCCAATGGGAATATTAGAAGGTGGTAGGTAGGTGGGGATTTCTTGGCTGCATAGCAGGGTACTTTTTCCTCATGTAGTCAAAATCACTTAAGCTATGCAATGAGAATATTAGAGGTGGCAGACAGGGAGGAATTTCTTACCTGCCTTGTAGGGTAAAAATTCTTATTATAAAAGAAAAATCACTTAAAACACCGGCGAAAATTTCTTACCTACCTTGCAGGGTAAAAATTCCCATTATGAAAGTAAAGTCACTTAAAGTGAAAAGCGGGAATTTCTTGCCTACCTTGCAGGGTTAAAATTCCCATTGTCTTATTTTTAACATGACTTTTAGCCAAAAAGTGCGACCCATTTTGGCATAGCTAAATGTCTAAAAGTTGACCTTTTTTGTATTAATTGCCGAGAAGCATCTAGTTTTGGCGCCTAGGGTTGGAGAAGCTTTCTTTTTATTATTCAGAGCATCTGCATGTTGATGTGAGTGCACAAGTGAATAAAATAATATTTTTTAGCTTGCTTGGCATGCAAGCAAAGTCTAAAAATAGAGGGCAACAAGCTTTCTAAGCAGATTTTGGTGATTAAGGAATTGAGTATTCATGCCATGGACTCCATATTTGTCTGAATCAATTGCAGGTATACTATCATAGATGCCCATATTGGTGAAAAGAAAGCAGAAGTCAATATTTGATACATTGAATATATCTTTAGAATCAGTGGGAGAAATTGCAAGTTCTGCACAAATAGATGCAACTCTCATAATTGCAAAGGACTTCCGACAAAAATTCATCCTCTTGTTGCTAATGCAGCCCATAGTAGAAGTCATTGCATGGAAAATGCCTTCCAGGAGCTTGTGCATGTGCTCCCAATCTTTCAGTTGAAGCCTTCATTGAATTTACTTCTATTTTCCTTCACCCGGAGTGCTTTCTAGAATTTGGAATTGCTCATATGCAATTAAAAAATAAAAGGTGACGAGTTTTGCCTGAATTATTTACGGAAAACATTTTATTAGTGCATGTATTGGAGAAGAACTACAAAATCTTCAAGGATAAGAGGGAAGACAAGTCAAAGGCGGTTCCCACAAACAAATCACAGTCAACTGCTTCCAGATCCAGTTTGGTGCGAATCAAAGGAAAGAATTCAACAGCACATGGGAGTATTTCAGATCCATGACAGGGATATCATTTAGATCATTCATTGCTAAAATAGATGAAGCAGAAGTACAATGCATATTGGACCAACATGCAAAGTATGGAGAAAGGATAAAACAGAGAGTGTTGCAGCTGGAATAAATTCTTTTTCTCTCTTATTTTCTCCGACATAGTAATTGAGTAATCAATTAAATTGTAAAACTTAAGTGATTGGTTTAAAAGACGTTACTTCAAGTTACTCGAATAAGTCAATTACTTGGAAATAGGTGGCAGACATGCAAAATAGAAGGTTATATTTTTAGTTATAAATCATGCATTTCATGCAAAGAGGAATTCCAGGAGGAAGATTGCCAGCTGCTTCCCTTTTTCATAGCTTCCACATGCGAGAATTCATTAAAAAAATTCCTATTTGTAATTGCCCTCTATACACTATAAATAGAGGAAAAAACCTACGGGTTAAAACAACAGAATTTGTAACCACCATTCTTTTGTTCCAGACTTTGAGCTGAAACCCTTGATATTTTCTAAAAGCTAAGGAATTGAAAGGAGGCTAATTTCCAGAGAACTTTGTGTCAATAGTGCGTTTATTTCTTATTTCTACGTAGATCTTTGCATAAAATTTGTGTTATCTCAGATCTAGATTTGAAACTTTCCCTTTCTTTAAATTTTGTATTGTGAGATCTGTTTGTTTCATCTATGAGCATGAGACCAAATCTGCGAACTATTGGTTGGATTGCACATCTTCTTTGCTCTTTTCCCGGATTCAATTATTTCCCCCTTTTGCAAATATTTCTTTACGGTTGCTTACTTTCTATATAATTGCCTAGCTATGGCTCATGAGCTTTGCAATTAAAGTAAAACCCACGACCAGTTACTTAGATCCATAATTGATAAAAATATTACATGGGAGCCTCACCTGTAAATGAGGGAGATTTATCTCACGACTGCATAGGTTTTCAGCTGTGTAGAAAATCTAGCCAACAAGATTTATACCTTCCAACTCGTGCTTCACGATTTCCTTCTCTTCTCTAGGCTTGGCTTCAAGATTTCATCAAACCCTTGGCCCTTCATACTGCTATTTTGAAAATCATTCAAGGGCTCATCCTTGGGAAGAGTGATGGGTGCTTCTAGGGATTCAATGGGCTGCTCCCTCTCAATGCCCAACAACTTTGATTGTTCTTCATCATCCTTGATCATGATGGAGGGATTCTTTCCCTCTAGGGATGGAACATCTTTCCCATTTTCCTTGGGTATGACTCAGGGTTTGGACCTTGGTCCAATTCCCACTCTACCATTCTTCAACCCTATGAACACGGCGAGTTTCATGGAATCACAAATCTCACCTAGAAGAACCTTGTACTCCTCAAAGATGGTAGCAATGTTATGGCTCCCCGAATGCCGCGTTTCAAACTTTGGAATGGCTTCTTCCCTAGGGAGGAAGGTAGGCTGAAATAGCCTAGCAAAAGCTCCAAAAATAGACCCTAAGGGTTGCCTCACGCTATGAATTCCCGAAGAACTTCCTTCTCTAATGTGGTTTTGCATGGCTTGGATTAGTTGTGTCATCCTATTTTCCAATCTTTCTTGCCATAAGAAAAACCTTTCAAGCCTGGCATCATCAAAATGTATGTTTGTCATTTATTTATTCCTTCAGAATGAAACCCTTGTTGCCTTCTTGCATCAAACCTCAGGCCGGGAAGATCGGTGCTCTGATACCACTGAAATGTCCCTTTATAGGGATGAAACTGAAAAACAAGGAATTAACACAAACCCCAATCTGATTTTTGGACCAGAAAACTGAAAATTAAATCAACACAGAACCTTGAACTGTTTTTTATAAAAATAGTTTGAAAAACACAAGTTTTCACCCAAATATCACCCTACAATCAGTGTTTTAAAAACCGGTCGAACTAGAACCGGCTGGTTTTCAACAGGTTCACCCTTTTTTTTGCATCGATCGACAATACAATCGGATCGTTTAACTAGTTTGGCCTCAAACTGGTCCAGTTTTGACCCAAACGGGCTGAGTTGTGGCCTGCATAGCCTTAAACGGTTTTTCCAATAAAAAACACTTTTTTATTACATTTTCTATTTTTTAATTTTTCTAAACCCTAATTTGGTGTTATATATACACCCCCCGCTCTATTCACTTCACACCCCTCTCATTGAGCATTTGTGAGCATGTGTGAGAGAAAAAGCATTTGTGAGCATAAGATTTTAAGAGCTTAGTTTTGGAGTGAGCTTGGAAGTTGGAGGCTTGGAGCTTGTTTGGCATTGTTTGTGGGCTCTTTGTGGTGATATTGGCATCCATTTGTGAGACTTCCTCACCTCTATTTGTGAGCACCTCTCTTATTTGGAAGGATTTGGAGGCTTGGGGCAGCATTGAAGAGTGTTCATTTGGAGTGAATTTGGGGGTTGTTTGGCATCAAGTGTGGGCTCTTTGTGGTGGTCTTCACATCTACATTTGGAGGGTGCAGCCCATATACAAGCTTGGAGTGTTTCTTCACCTCATTTGTGTGCACATTGAAAGGTATATTACATTTTAAACTTGCCTCTTATTTGTAAATTTTATTAAATAAGAAATCTGAAATTTATTTTGTTTTTATTTGCATTTTCAGATTTCTTTGCATTTGCAATGGCCCCCAAAACAAAAGACCCTACATGGACCCATGCAGACGTAGTTGATAATCAAGTTTTTTGTAAATATTGTAAGAAAACACATCAACGGGGGGGAGGGATTCATAGGTTGAAACAACACTTGGCTTGTCAAAGAGGCCAAGTTTCCCCATGTGATGCACCTTGATATTGATGCCATTAGGTTCGAAATTAAAAAATTGTTTGAGAAACATAGAGAAGAAAAGGCTAGGAAAAAACAGATGGAAGTTGAAATAGGGAGGAGGGAACATGCCTTGAGTGTTGAAGGATCTTGCTTTGACCCTTCTATCCATGTTAGAGACCCCTTTCGGTATATGCCTCCCCCATCCACTCATAGTCAAGAAAACCGGCCTCAAAAAAGAAAGACCATTCAAAGTTTTTTTCCATCTTCCACACCTGCTAGTGCCTCCATGCCAACAGAAAATCAGCCCACCTTGGATAACCATTGGAAGAAGCAATACAAAGAAGTAGCTTTTGAATACTTTGCTAGATGGTGGTAGGATGTAGATATCCCTTTAAATGTTGCCCACTCACCTTTTTACTAGCCTATGTTTGATTCCATTGTTGTTGGTAAGGGCTTCAAAGTCCCTAGTATGCATGAATTGAGAGGATCACTTTTGAAGAAAGAAGTTGCTTCCATAGATGAATATTTGAAGAGTTGTAAAGCATCATGGGCCAAAACTGGATTTACTATTATGTTAGATGGGTGGAGTGATAGAAAGAACCGCACCATAATAAATTTTCTTGCCTTTTGTCCACAAGGTACTATGTTTTTGAAATCAGTTGATGCGTCTGATAGGGTGAAAGATGCAAATTTTTTGTTTGAGCTTTTGAATGAGATTGTTGTAGAGGTGGGAGTGGAAAATGTTGTACAAGTCATAACAGATAATGCCTCTATGTTCTTGTTATCCAAGATGTTAGAGGTTAAACCCAAACAGAGTTATTTTGATAACATGCATCAGAGTTTGTAGTTCCACATTGCAAGTAGACCTCATGCTTGAGGAGAAAATCGTAAAATTGGCTAAGTCTTGCTCAAGAACACCTTTAGAGACAGTTGGCAACAAGCATCGCGGAAGGCGCGGATCGGCCGAAAAGCCTCCATGCGGCCCATGGTATCCCCTTTTTGGACAAGAAAAGGGACAACTCGGGACGTGGATAGCTGAAGGAACCGAAAGCCAATCAGATCACGCCACGTGTTGCAGAAAAGGGACATGGAAGCCCATTTCGGGCGGATCGGAGGATTCTGTCCCGCGAAGCACTGGGACATCCGGGACAAAAGGACGTGGTGGACGCGATGAATCTGGCAGGCCCGTAGACAAATCACAGCATGGCACGTGTCGCCAAGGACAAAAGGTGAAAAAGACAAAGGGGCGAGTTTTCGAGCACTGATTCGAACCAATGAAACAGTGCCACGTGTCCAAGTTTAAGGGGCCCACAAGAAAAGCCCGTGAAAAGGTGGAGAGAGGGAATTACTCAGTGAATCAGGGTCTGCCACGTGTCATCCAGATGGTAGAGCGCGGGAAAAGATTTTAAAACCTGTTCTGAGCCTGTTTTGTCCCCTTAAATCTTCAGACCTTCGTAAATCTTTCAAATCTGGGGAGCTCGGATTTGCACGTTCTTTATATCAATTTATAAAGCTGTTGAAACTTCTCTACATGATTCTGGGATCAATCTCGCATTTTGGTGCAGTTTGGAGGGAGAAAATTAAGAAAACGTCTCTGACGCGTGGTGATAGACAGAAGTAATGCTTCAACAACCACTTTAATGATAGCAGACAGCTCGCCGCTCCTGTTAGATATAGCCCGCCGTTTTGCTAGGATCCGTCGCTTCTGTCATAATGAGATGATTTTAAATGCTACCAAGAAGTGGTTGGGGCAGATTCTGGATTTCCTCTCTCTTCCCTCTCATTTCTTGATATATATTGTAAAGAGGAGCTTTTTAAGGGGTCAGACATTTTTGTTTTGCATCTTCCCTTATTCCCTCGCTTGTCAGAGAATTTGCACAACACATTTAGGGCATCAAACCTCCCATATGGGTTGTAATGCCAGTCTTTTTTGCCTCTTGGCCACTGCAATGTACTGTATCGACTCGTGAGCAATAATATATGTGTTGTGATTGACTCTCGACCCTCTCATGTATTCATTGCTGTCATTTTGATCTCTTATTGCAGTTGGTTACCTGTGCATGGTGCAATTGTATTGCATCTATGTGGTCTATGTTAAATTTGCAAAATGACTTGTCTAACATTCCTCGGTGCATCACCTTTGTAGTTTAGGTTTTATTCTATGCATTTCCTTACCCTGTCTCCTTGGCATGTTAGATTAGGTTTTATGCAAACCCCTCTGCATTTTTTGTGTGCATTTGAACAGAGGAATAGGAACCAGCCTGGTCTCTGGAGAATAATTTTCTCATCTTTACAAGTCCCACGCTTGGAGAAAAGATTCCATGTTGTGCAATCACACTGGATGCCTGAACATCAACCTAGAAGCCTGATTTGCATCCAGGGGTGCTGTGAGTCTGCAACAACAGTTCTTGTTGGTAAGATGTTAGAGGCTATACACAAAACAATATTTTGGACTCCATGTGTTGCACATTGAAAAGACCTCATGCTTGAGGATATAGGAAAAAAAGATTGGATCAAGAACACTGTAGAGCATGCCAAAAGCATTACCAAATACATCTACAATCACTCATGGGTATTAAACGTAATGAGGAAGATCACTGAGGGCAGAGAACTTGTTAGGCCAACTATCACGAGATTTGCAACAAACTTCCTCATGTTGCAATCTCTTCTTTCCCAACAACATAACTTGAAAAAGATGTTTTCAAGTGATGAATGGAATGCATCAAAGTGGAGCCGCAAACAAGATGGGAAAGACACTTTTAAAACTTTTTGACAATTTATTTTGGAAAAACAACAAAGATTGTGAAAGTTGTCGAGCCGCTTGTTAAGGTGTTGCGGTTGGTGGATGGGGGAAAAATTATCCATGGGCTATATTTATGAGGCAATGGATCAGGAAAAGGAACAAATAAGGGCAACATACAAAGACAGGGTAACTAAGTATGGGCCTATATGAGAGATTATAGATAATAGATGGAACAATCAACTCCATCGCCCTATACATGCAGCTGGGTATTTCTTGAACCCGAAATATCATTACAAAGCTCAGCTTGGAGAAGATCAAACATGAGAAGTAAAAGATGGTTTGTACGAGTGCCTAGAGCGCATGGTCCTTGATGAGATGCAACAACTTGAGGTTCACCGACAGATCAGTTTCTTCAGCAAAGCCTTGGTACCTTTGGGAACAACCTTGCAAAGATTGCAAGAGATGTGTACCAACCAGGTAAGCAATTCTAAGTTTTTTGAAGTTCATTTGATTAAACTTTTAATGAATAATCATGAATTTTTAGCATAAGACAATCTAATTTGTTGAATTACGCTTTAAGTTATAAGTTTTACTTTTAATTTTTAAGTTTTTGTTTTTATCGTCATTTAATAATTAAACATTTATATTTTTTATCGCAGCACATTGGTGGGATTCATTTGGTAGTCAGTGTCCTCAATTGCAAAAGTTTGCAATTAGGATCCTGAGCCAAACTTGCAGTGCTTCTGGGTGCGAGCGCAACTGGTCCGTCTTTGAGCAGATTCACACGAAGAAGAGAAACCGTTTGGAACAACAGTTGAATGATCTTGCCTTTGTGCAGTACAACCTTTGGCTTAGGCACAACCAGTTGTTGAACCGAAGACCTAATACAAATCCCATTGTCTTGGATGATATAAATCCAACCTTAGATTGGGTAGAGGAGAGTCATCCAACAAAGTTTGATCCTGATGACTTGGGGTGGATGGGTTTGGATCAGGATGATGAGCCATTAACAGCATTGCTGCCACTGTCATGAGGCATAGTAGACACTAGTTGCACTCGTGCTACTCCCTGTGCCAATACAGTTGTTGCAGATGTACTTGAGGATTTGGATGGGTCCGAGTCAAAGCCAGAGGCCGGTGATGATATTGATGAGGATTACCCTAAGGATCCCATTTTCAACAGTGGTGCAGAGTTTGATGATTGATCATTGATGTCATCTAGTTTATTGATTATTCTAGAGTTTTGTAACTTGTAGCATTTGTAATGTATCAATGATCATAGCATGTTGTTTTTTTGGAGTCTAGGACTATGGAGGCCATTTAGATCTTCATTGTTTATGTATTTTGTTTTGGAATCTCATATATGATATATGTATTTTGTATTGGACTTGGAGTTCGTGCCATTTTGCTATAAACATCTTTCTTACACATATATAAGAGAAAAATTTGCATATTTTGCGTGTAATTGTTGGAATCATAGTTTTTTAATATTTCAAATATATTGTTTTCATTAAAAATATAAAATTTTATGTATTTTTTAGTAAACCGGTTCATAAAGTTTAAACCAGTCCGGTTCCGGTCCAACCCTCAGCCGGTTCTGAGTCCGGTTCCGATTTTTAAAACCAATTCATCCATAATATTTGTAGACCTTTTTGGAATATTTTAGAACAAATTCCACCACAAAATCAAGCTAATACTCAGCTGGAAAATTATTTAATAACAGAAGTACAATGAAGAGAAATATTCAAAATGAGGGTTTCCAAACCCCAACAATGCCCAAGGCCCCAAATATGAATGATTCCAGCCTTATAAATTATATCAAATCTGAATATCAATAAATGAATAAGTGTTTTCCCCTAGAAGGCACTTAGAATGACTTCTACCTAGTCACTCCCCTAAGAGAGGGCTCCAATAATATGTAAAAGATCTCGTAGGTCTTCTTTTTGATGTCATAGATCCAAATCCACAAAAGAGTCTTCAATAGAGATCTTCAATTCACCAACATGGAGATTTTTTCGTTCTCCACCAAGCCACAAGGAAGGGTTTCGTCCTCCTTGGATGCCACACAAGAGGGTTTTCATCCTCAAGTGGAATGGTATTTAAGCAGTCAGCCCAACAAACTAGGTAAAGTGTAAATGTGCCCAAAGGATGATGTGTAAATGAGGTCAAGCGACCTTCTAATATACCCCTTGGTTTGCGCCAAGACACCTTGGGTGAGATTCGACCTCTTTAAGCTTCACTTTATGTTCTAATCTCTTGTTGGGGTCTTATAACCCCAGTCGACCTGCCTTAAGGAGTGAAACACCAAATAAAAACATTAAAACTAATAAAAGAAAACTTAAATGAAGTTCAATTACTTCCCTTGTTCACTTATTCTTCTTGGCCACGAGAAGAGAGTGGCAAGAAGTCCTCATTCGACATTAATTTGAAACAGGGGACATTACATTCCTCCCTTCCCAAAATTGTTTTACCTCAACCAATTGCAAACTCATGTTCCCAAGCATCATCATATCAAGGTAAAGGGACATGTTGTAGTGCTCCAACAATCTGGATCTTGTGCCTGTTAAATGAAGGAGCTTCAACCCAAACAAAATCATACATCTACTACCCCTTTCTTCATTGAAGTCTTCATCTTCTACTTCAAAAACAACAGTGACATTTCCTTTCTTTGCATACTTAGGTGTACCAAAATCCGTGCAAACTGATGTAGTTTCCATCATAAAGCAAAAAATGGATGAATAATCAGCTTGACTAGCTATCTCTCTTATTACAAAATGAAAATCAGATTGTGGAGGGGCTGAAAACAATTCACCAAAGTCATAATTCACATGAAATGTTATGTTATGTTATGTGATGTTGTTTAACATATCAGGATGTACCAAAATATTTTTCTTATTGCTTCTTTCATTGGTCTCATTCCCTTTGAAAGCTTCCTACAAACCTAGATAAAACACCATTGGGAATCTAATGACATCTTTGTCTAGGGTATCATGAACCTTAGTAAGGTTTTTTTTCCTGTTTTCGTTCAAAGATGCCTTGCAAGTCCATGTGTTGCTTCTTAAATCAAGTTGTTGGTTCTTGCAAAGTACACTCCTTGTTCTTTCTGCTTGGACCCCTGATTTTAAGGTCTCAAACCAAGTCTCCTTCAAAAATCCCTGTTGGGGTTGAGTTGCCAAGCCTTCCATTCCACCTTTGGTCATTTATACCATAAATTGTCAAGTACATTGGTTGGGTTATTTACCGAGAAACTGACTGTTCTATTCTACTCACCCTAACAAGAGGATTTGTGTTGATGTTGACCTCATGAAGGACCTAAAGGAACATATTGATATTCAAGTGGGTTCTACTCGCTCTTCTCGAAAGGTTACCTACTTTAAAATGTCAAACACTTGTTTGAGATATCAAACCCCTGACCACTGCATATGTGATTGTCCCCTTCTAGCCTGTTCCAAGCCATATGAGGGACTACCATAGTAGGACAAGTCAAAATTCAGCTCTTTGACTGATGGATGGACTACTGTGGTTAACAAAAAGGCTTCTATGGGAAACAAAATCACTGCATTTATCGACCCACAACCTTCTGTTCAACCTGTTTTTTTGTTCTTGTTTACCAGAAAAAATCTCAGTGTGCCCACTCTAGTTCCCCACATCCAATTGCTATCTAAGTAGAGCCAAATTTTTAGTTCTCAGCATCTTATTAGTGAGGTTGGGGACCATAGCAATGGTTTCTCAACCCCCACGATGCTCTCATAGTCCACCACATGATGATTATGGGTTGGTGAGGGGAGATAATGGGGCTAATCGTTACTTCATTCTCATTCATGACTTTGAGTCACACTAGTTTCCTTATTTATATAATAATTTTACTTTACTTGACCCCGAGTCAGAATGGCAGGATGGCCGAGGGGAGCTTAAAATGAATGATTTTTTTTTATGAAATTCATCTCATGGAATGTGAGAGGTCTTATAGAGTCCTCAAGAAAATACTTTGTGCATTTTGTTTGTCAAATGATTGGAAATCTTGACGTGGTCTATTTGCAGGAAATTAAAATTGTAGGTTACCTTCTCCAAACCACTTTAAGTTGCATTGTTGTAGGTTGTGCATAGTGAGGGGAGAGGCAGTTCTAGTATTTCCATATCCACAAGATTTACTCCATCAATTGTTGCCATGGGGATGGATCCTTTAAATTAGGCGGTTTGGGTTATACTGGAAATTAATGTCTTGGTTATTGGTTTTCTTAACATTTATGCCTCCAATGATGGTACTAAAAGATTCGAGGTATGGTGTTGGTTGGCGAATAACCTACCTCTAGCCTTTTGACTGGGTTGTTGTGACTTTAAGATAATTGAGCTTTCCAAGGACAAAAAAGGAGTGCTGCCCATGCGTTGGTGTGTTGGGGAGTGTGGTATTTTAAAAATCATTGGGGCTTATCAGATCCCTTCTTCCATCCGTGAGCTTTTACTCTCTAGCGTATGGTTTACTTGGTCCAATTTGTGAGATAGTTCTGACAGGGTTTTCAAAAGGATCGATCGTGTGATGATTTTTGAGCAAAAAATGTTCTCCTTTGCTATCACAAGGCATTCTCTAGTCACCGTCTGGCATAATGTTGTGCGTTCTAATCATAGCCCCATTACTTTTCAACTGATGTGGGGTGGGACCTAGATTAAAGTGCCAAAGTAATCAATTTTATCTTAATACCTTGTTGACACATCGACATTCTAGCTCATTGCCAGGGTGTGGAACCTTGTTCCACGTCCTCCTTACATTGCCAGTTGGATTGAGTGGTGGAATGAATCCATCGAACGCACTGCCGCCTTCCTCCACTTTAGCAAGCAGGTGGCTAGAGTTTGCATAAGAGTGAATTGTGTTTTGACCAAAGAATTATAAAGGGTTTTGATTCTACTTGAATCCAATCCATTCAATCTTCATCAAAAGCTATGGTTATAAAGCTTAGATACAAAGATCAAACTCAATGACAACTATGCTGCGAGAGGGGCTCAAGGTGGGAGAAAAGGATTTTAAAGACTTTTTCAAATCCCTTTGAGCCAAGCAGGCTCACAAGAAGATTAAAGCTTTAGAGGTTACCCATGATAGGCTTACTAGTTTGTCGGAAATTAATTTGGTGTTTGTGGATCATTACAAACTTGTCTTCCAATCTCAGGATTTGTTGGCTAGATTTTCTGCACAGCTGAAAACTTAGGCAGTCATGAGATAAATCTCCCTCATTTACCTGTGAGGCTCCCGTGTAAGATTTTGTTAGTTATATTGTCTATAATATCTATCTGTTGGTTTACTTTAACCGCGTAGCTCATGCACCATAGCTAGGCAATTTACAACAAGTAAACAGCTATAAGAAATGTATATATCTGCAAAAGAGGGAAATAATTGAATGCGAGTAGTGTAACACTTATGAGAAACTGTTAACTTCTCCTCTTTGCAATGCAAGCGTTGACATGTGATTTGTCCCAAGAAGGTGTATTCTTTTGACTATTGAAATCATGCTTGCCATGGATAAATTATTTCTTTTCTTGGATTCAATTGCTGAAATACTGTTGCTTGCAAGGAATCCATTTTCTTTGAGGTTGTAAACTGGTAAAGTTGTTTGCAATTTATCTCTATATAAAAATGGGACCTTGGATCAATTCCATTGATCCAAGGAATGTTTTAATTCTTCTTACTTGATCTGTATGGCAAACTAACATTCAGAGGTTGAAGGAAATAAAGGACTGAGCCTTTGTAGGATTACAATTTCATTGATCTTCTTGAAAGTTCATGCTATGCATTCTGCTGGAAGTTGTGTGCTCAGATCTTCTTGTCAACTTCTCCAGAATGCTGAATGACGTAAGTTGGAAAGAGGCCTACTTCAGGACTATTGAGGGTAAAGCCTAAGTCCTAGATCTATAAGATCTATCCTAATGGGATTCTAACCTAAGGTAAACTAGACCTACCTTATGTCTATGTGTACGCTAATCTTGTTGCAACCTAACCTAAGTTGCATGTTTTCTAAGTTAGGGATTTGGAAACAACCTAAGGTGATAATAGGTATATTTCTAACCTATTACCTAATACTATATTGGTATGAAGAATGGCCTATCCTAAGGTGGCAAATTTACCTAAGGCAATATTAAGATAACCTAAGGTAAATATTTTCTAAACTAACCTAAGGTCATACCCTAAGCTAAGATATCTATCCTAAACTAATGTGGGGATAGAAGGGGACCTAAGGGGTCATATGGCAAGTTGAAGGCATGACAATGGTTCCTAAGTCATTTATTTGATTTGATTTTTGAATTTAAGATCATTATGTACTGTCAGTTTGACAGAGGCATGGAATTTGGAGGTGATCCTAGCTGGCACCATCTCTAAATTTAACAATGCATGTTCTTTTTGAAATTGGACTTGCCAATTTTGGATGGCGATGGCGTGGAGATTTAGGCAGGAGACTAGGAATTAATGACATTAATCGTCATCGTTTTTGGTGAGTAAACCTCCTTGGAAACCATGCGAGCGGATTTGTTGGGAGTTGTTTGGTCTTTCATGCATTCCAATTTTTGCTCTGCATGGAGCTATCTGGTTCTTCAAACCAGCAGTTCTACTTTCAGTTTGTTGCTATTTTTAACTCTCTTGGACTATTTTTGATCCAATGGAAGTATATGAGGCATTTGAGGAAGAAATTTCTGGTTGTTGATTTCGTTTGGAGAAGAGGGAGTTGTGAAGGCTCGGCTGGAAATCTTCTTCGAACAGACAAAAGCACTATCAGGCATGATAGGCTCTATCCATTAAGCTACTCTGCTTTTCTCTAAGTGTCTTCATTAAAACAACTTTTCTCTCTTGAGATAATTGGGTTTTTATTTCTATGATGGTTATTTGGTTTCCTTGCTTGAATAATTATGTGTTCTCTGATTGAGAAATCTCTGCTTGGAAAGGTAATCATTGTGTTGCTTTCCTGGTTATTGTTGTATTTCACCTTAAATCTTGTGGTGATATGAGTAATGAAGTACATGCTAATTCTTTCTTATTTGTTCAAAAATGGGTTATGGAAATGATATGTGTCCCTAAGTTTTGAACCAAGTTGTAGCTTGGGTTGCATAATGGTAAAGTATACCTTCGCTGTAGCTTCTTGGTTTAGTGGAAGTTATAATTCTCCTATTGGAATTGTAGGAATATGCATGCTTGGATTCTGAGTTGTGTGAGCTCGAATTTGTTTATTAAAACAATAATGCATGCCTTCTTCTTGAACTCTCTGTATACTCTATCTGTTCTTCAGATTCAGTCTGCGATGGAAGCTGGTAGTTATGTAATGTTTGGAATCTCTGTTTTCTTTTTGGATTCTTCTTGTATAGAAACAAGATTGAAGGTTTTATTACTTTTTAAACTTTCCATTTTTAACAAAGAACTTGAAGTTGGTCCTTCTAAGGAAACTATGGGTTAATTGCTTCCGGGGCAACTTGATTTTGAGGCTTTCATGCTGGGGATTCCTGTGTTTGAAGTCCTTCTGATCTTATGAGTGTACTGTGTTTCTTAATTTTTCGAGTACTGAACTATAGGTCACATAGGTGAGATCCTGTTGGTTGGGTACGTTGAGGGTCAGCTTTGTCGGAGTCGACGCTGGGTTGTTCTTGTGGCTATGTTTGATCTTTCTTTGCTCTGTTCTTGCTATCTTCTTCCCTGTCAAAGTAGATATTATTGGTTTTTGTTTAACTGTCCTTGAACAGGGTTAATCTCTGGAGTATTTTGCTGGAGTAAGCTTGTTAAACCCCTCTTGGTTGGGATATCACGAACTTTAAGGATGACTCTTGAACTTGCGGTTGTCATTTCTTGATTTTGAACTATCGAAATCGGTTCTGAATAAGGGGTCTTCGGGATTCTTCCATTCTTTGATCTTTGAGCAAGATTGGAGGGAATTAATTTGTTGATAAGTTGTATGCCTGTAGCTAAGCTATGTCAATCTGGGGTTGTATCTTCTTGGAATGGAATCGTGAAGGAACCTTCTCTGTCTTTTCATAAAATGTATGTCGTTCACCTCTGTGAGGACTCGTTTTAGAGTCTGTCTCGCTGATTGTTTTATTTCCATCATTGGAGGAATTGGTCAAAATGTGGACCTTGACTGAAATTTTAACGTCCTTGAGTGATTGTTGGAACTGTAATGGCCACATGGCATTTTGCAAACTTTTTTCATTGCATCTCCTTTTGATCTGGTTTAATGCCTCGGTCATTGGTTGTCTATGAAGGGAAATCATGTTAAATTCTGTTCTATCACAACAATCGCACATTCTGTTGATCTCTTCTTCTGTGCGTTTTCTCTTTTAAGGAGTTTGGGAAGTATTGAAGGCCTGAATTGTCCTTTGCAACCTTCGTCCCTTATGTTAAGATGTTGGAGTTCCCCTCTGATCATGGCTTTTGACTCCTTCAGTCTTTAAGGCGAAGCCCAACCACTGTCTTTAGAAATAATAGGATGTTTTGGGTTGTGTTCTCTTCTTTGAAGTTGTGTATGGGACTCGGGATAACCGAATTATTTAGGAAGTTCCTACAGTTTCATCTCAAGCGTTCTTCTTTTGGGTAAATCTGGTCATTGATTTATTTGGATCAGTTGCACTATTATCCTTAATGTCTTGAGTAGTCGTCATTGCTATTTGCTTGTTATCTTGACTTGTGTTAAGGCTTCTAATAATTGAAATAGAAGGAAAATGTGAGATGTTGTACATTGAGTAAATTCTATCTTAATGTTGATATTTGGTCTAACTTGATAAATTAAGCTATGCCTTGCATTTGGCATTAGGATGCCACATCTAATTTGTGAGACTCTTATTTGCATTTGTATTTCTAAATTAAGATGATTTGTGAAGTAAATAATTAGAAAGTACTTTTATTTGATGTGGATAAGTGTATTGGATGGAACGGCATTAATCTGAGAACATGTTTTAGATTGTAAATTACCTCATGACATTTCTTTGAATGTTATTCAAGTGATTAATTGTTCTTCTTTTATGGTTGTTGCTATAATTTATTTGTCTGCTTGACCACACTGTTTCATTAAAGCAGAGTTGGTTTAATGAAACAGTTAGCTGAAAGCATTTCGTTTTAATGCTTAGTGCTTATCATGCTCAGTTCAATGAACTGACCCGTGTTAGCAATTTTTGTAGATGGACTTTGTAAGTGATAAAGGAAGGCAATAAATTTTATGATGTATTGGTTGAATTAAAATTCTAGACCATTATAGAGAATTCTGAGTTATTATTGAAATGTATTGAAGGAAGAAAAGTTGTAATCTAAAAGATCTTGATGCTGTTGACATGAAATATGTTAGTAATACATAGTTTTGTAAGATGTGTTTTTTATTTGGATGAATTGAAAAGACTGAGGTTACTTAAACATGATTAAATCTATTCTCTTTCTCATATTAAGAAGGAAAAATCTGTAATCTTATCCTTGATGTTGTTATTTATATCTGATTGGATCCTTATTCTTGATGTCAGTAAATTGTCTGGATAAATGGGAATTAGCACAAATTCCCTTACTTTAGTGCAACTTACTAAGTTGTATGTATTAATGTTCCTTACCTAATCTTGAATGGTTGATTATGATGTTTTGGACGTGTTGCTATAATGTCAGGATATGTAAATTGGATATGGGTATAATAAACCATAATGAGGAAGGTTCTCCTCTTTTAAAAGGGATGCAAATTAAAGTAATTATATGCGGGTTCGATAACCATTTAGACTTCATAGGTATGAAGTCTTTTATATCGGAACCTGTTTTGGTCTTTATACATTCCTTGAATGGTTGAGACACATTAATTAGATCATTTGATAGATGTTGATGTTGTTTTCAATTAATTAAACGTTAAGCAAAAAGTTAATTGAACATATAGCAATGGATAGTCTTTGAAGTTCCATATTGGTTAACCAATTCAAATGGGGATGGAAACCTTTAAGGTTGTTGGAATTAGGGTTATGTAAGGTTGCTATAATCTGAATCTTAATCCTAAGCTAATTAAGTGGAAATGATCTCTTGAGGTGTGTACGTCGAGATGAAGTGGTTCTGCCAGATGTTGGCACATGCCAACTGTAGATCTGTACCTTTGTGAAGACTTGGGTCTTCACAAGGATACAGGGTTGCAGTTGACATGTTATAACACCCTTCAACATTGGTTCATCTAGACTTACCCAAACTTGGACTTGAACTTAGTTTCTCTCTAGGACAAGTTTAGAGTTATGATCTAGCATAGGAAATGACTCCAATGATTTAGGATAACTAGGCACATCCAATCGACTTAGGTCGATAGGGTATGTCTATATACCCTAGGTCATCGTGAGTGACTCCCTATTCTAAATTATATCACTAACTTGCGTTAGAGTCAAACCTTGGACAAGTGGACTGACTGAAGTCGGTGAAGACCATTCTAGATAACAGAGGAGTGGGGTGAAGGACGTATTCCGTTTAGACGAGTATTCTGTCTAGGAATAGTAACATGAATAGTATGTTGGAAATCTTTGGCCAAAGTATCGCAAGCTGCTGGTTGCGTTGTCCTATGTCACCTAGTTTAAGGAATGTGATTTCAGATGAATATTGGTAACAAATATTCAGATAGGTTTCTTAAGCAGAACACACATTACCCAGAATAGGGTAAGAGAATCAAGTATACTTGGTATACATAAATTATTCAATACTTAAGTAACATGAGAGATCAGTTGTTAATCAAGTCATGAAATGAGAGATTGGTAGCTCACCGAGTCATTTACAACTGCATATGGTTATTTGTTATGAGATTGACAGGCATGGAATGTGCGTTCTAAGTTATGATTATTTAAAACAGAGAACATCATGTATAAAAAAAATTCCCTTATTCTAAAGTCTTAAATTGGGAATGTTACAAGTAGAGAAGAAAGAAGATGTGCAGCCTAACCAATAGTTGACAAAGTTGGTCACATGCACATAGATGAAACAAATAGATCTTGAAATGCAGAATTCAAAGAAAAGGAAAGTTTCAGATCCAGATCTAAGATAACACAGTTTATGCAAAAATCTAAAAAGAAAGAGGAAACAAATGTACCGTTGACACAAAGTTCTTCGGAAATCTGTCTCCTCTCTATTCCTTAGCTTTCAAAAAGATATCAAGGGTTTCAACTCAAAGTCTGGAACACAAGAATGTTGATTACAAATTTTGATCCTTCAACTTGTAGGATCTTCGTCTATTTATAGTGTATGGAGGGGAAATTACAAATGGAAACTATATCTGAACTAGAATATGTGGGAAGTTGTAGAGGGAACATCTGGCAATCTTTCTCCTAGAATTCCTCTCTAAGTGACATGCGTCTCGAGGTTAAGCCAAAGTTGTGCACATCTGTCACTTATCTTAGAGAACATTTCCAAATAACTTAAAGTAATGGTTTTTAAACCAATAAATTTAATCTTGCAATTTCATTTGGGAACATAAGGAATAAGGGAAAGAAGAGAAGAAAGAAGATCTGCCAAATGTTACACCCTATGCTTTCTTCTTGTTCTGATATTGAATATACTTGTCGAACATATAATTCAGCAATTTTCCATCTGTTTTAACAACCTCTTTCTCGGTCCTAAATTGCAACAATCTTTTGGACAAAATGTCAATGTTTACTTCCACCTCCTTCAAACTAGGCCCAAACTCTTTAATATTCGATTGAAGTGTTATCAGCTTGTTGATTGAATTCAACGTGAAAGTCTTAATAGCTTCATCAATCCTCTTTTGAATCATCAGAAGCAACCCTTCAAGAGAAGCAGACACCTTGTTTGGAATAGATCTGTTGTTGCAAAATCACAGCACCCCTGGACACTGATCAGATTTCTAGTTTGATCATTCGAAGCATCCAGTGTGATTGCACAACATTGAAACCTCTCTACAAGTGTGGGACTTGTAAAATGAGAGAGGAATCTCCAGATTAGAGGCTGGTTCCTCCTCCTAAACTACCTGCCACAAGCTATTCCAGTGCAGGCAAGCTAATCTAATCCTAATCTAACCACCAAGGAGACAGGGAGAGGGAGAGAAGAGAAAAAGAACAAAAAGCCTACACTAAAACGGTGATACACCAGAGAAGGAGAATGTTGAACATCTATCAAAACTGCCATGGAACAAAGAGAGGTGAGCGATGGGAAGGATGGACAGATGCATCACAGGCCCAAGGATAGATTTCACACAGAAAATGTCCCAAAACTCCATGAACACAGCTCCAGACCTGTAATGAAAATTAGAACATGCACAAATACCTGCAATGAAGAGAGGCAAGAAGAAAACAAGCAAAAACGAGCAAGGGTGGACAGATGCATCACGAAACACGTTTTTGTTGCTCCAGAAGTTTGCACAGAACATCATTTCATTAGTAAAAGGCAAAAAATGCCATTACAGAGCAGGGAGGAGGTTCGAACTCCGTTTTCAACCCTGGAGAAGAAAAGGGAGGGAGGGCTGAAAAGATGAACCACCTGTAATAATTTGAGCCAAATCTGGCTTTTACATTGCATGGATCGAGCCCAGGAGAGAGAAACGTAGGAAAACGTGCAAGCAGCTCAACCATTGACCAAAACGCATTCTTTATTAAAATCGGTGGTTGAAACATCACTTCTGGCCATGCTGAAGAAGAATGCGACCCATGTGCATTAAATTAGTTGTTGGAACGTCAGTTCTAGACATGTTGAAGAAGAATGTGACCCATGTGCATTAAATTGGTTGTTGAAACTGTCGCTTTCGACCATTACTAGGCGCCAGATACGTTTCTTGATTTTCTCTCTCCAAACTGAACCAAAAATGCAATATTGACCCCGGAATCATGTAGAGCGTCTCACCAGCTTTCTATTGATATAAAGAACGTGCAAATCCGAGCTCTAGATCGAAAGTTATGGCAATCTGAAGATTTAGGGCACAAAATAGGCCGAAATAGACCTTTGAATTTTTTCCCGCGCTCTGCCACCTGGATGACACGTGGCAGGCTCTGATTCGCTGAGCAATTCTCTCTCCTTCCCTGTCCCGGGCGAAAAAGGTTTTCCTTGAGAATTTTGATTTTTTTGTGATTTTGGGACTTTTTCCATTTTTTTCCCGCGCCCCCGCCACTTGGGACACATGGCATGATCTTGTTGGAGGACAGGGCATGGGGTCTTCCTTTACTTTTAGCCTTTTTGGCGAACTCGGCCAAATTCTCTAACTTCTCCCCGAGCTCTGCACTTCCCTGCTCTGTTGGACACGTGTCCAATTCCTATTGGCTCGGGCTGACCCTTCAAAACTCGCCCTTTGACTTTTGGACTTTTCCCTTGTGACACGTGTCATCTCCTGAATCGTTCTCGGGCCTGCCGGATTTTCGCGTCTATCACGTCCATTTGTCCCGGATGTCCCAGTGCTATAGTGCAAAAGTTCTTCATTTCGGCCGATCCGGGCGGTTCTCATCCTTCGCGTACCTTTGTCCCACTTGCTCCCGGACTGCTTGGGACAAATTCTTTTGATTCGTCCGGTTCGGCCGGTTCGTGTCTTCCGCGTACCTTTGTCCCACTGTTCCGGGCTGCCTTAAGTCTTTTCGGCCGACTCACGTCTTCCGCGTACTAACTGCCCAAATGTCCTAGACTGCCTGTTTCAACAGTTAGTCAATTTTTTCCACTTTCGGCCAGTTCGGATTTCCGCGTCCCGCGCGTCCTCACGGCCCGGATGTTCCTTTGCTCTGCATACTGCCTGGCGGCCTTTCAGCCGATTCGCGCCCAGATGTCCCTTTTGTCCCGACAGCTTGGGAGGACTAGGACTTGGCCATTTTCCGTGATTTTTCCTGGCCCAAGCTTGTTTTGCAGCTTTTTCGCCTTTTCTCAGAACTTGCCTTTTCGACCTGGACAGGAGAGTTAGGATAAATATGAGGGGACCCTAGAAACATGATTTTTTGCCCTGAATCAATCCATTTGCCTGGGACTTGAGAATTCTGATGCATGTTATCAAATTAACCCTGGGGGGGTGAATTTTGGATAACAAGATCTTCTGCAGGAAGATGCATACCCAAATATTTCCTCCTTGGTGAAAGCAACTATATGGCCCAGCAATGACAATATCCTATCCTCGAGCAACTGCGTTCTTTTCAACATAAGCTTGAGAATTTCCATGCAAAAAGGAACTGCAAACTCAAGTTGTTTTCCCTTTTCAATCAATCCATCAGGCACAAGTTGCTCCGCAATCAAAACCTCCTCCGATAGCTTATTTATTTTAACCAAAATGTCCAGGTTACCTTCAACCACTGCATTCTCATCCACTATGCTTGTCATCAGTTGCTTTAGCTGAGATAATGCACCTTTCATAACTTCCAGACTAGCTGGTACCTCTTTGAGCTGTTTTTAAGCTTGGTGAATGATTTGGCTTTTCCATTCATCGATAGTCGTGCCTTGATTACCTGCATCCTCCACCTCTTCAATCAGATGGTTACTCACCCGCTCATGTGCTAAAACTAGCTGAGAGGAAGGTTTGGCAACCTTAGCAATGATTTCACACAACTGGGAAACCTGCTCTTGAAGTTTGGTTTTCTTTGCTTTCTCTTTGTCCAGCTTGAGGAATAAAGCATTTATTAGTGTCTCTGTATCTCGCTTTAATCCTTCCGTGGTAGTCTGACCTAGTGGCACTTTGGTTATTGAGATATCTTCCGCCGTGAGTTCTCCCTTCTGCTTTCCCTCTGCTGGAACTGTCAACTTGGTGAACTTCTGCCCTAATTCTTCAATGATCAACCTTGAAGTTACCTTAGCAACTTTAGGTCTTCTATCCCTTCCGCCCAAACTTAGGAGTAGCTACAAGTCATGCTCTTCCAAGTTGATCTCCTCTCTGGCTTCTAGAACTGTTTGCAAAGCCATCCACGATGAAAAATTGCTTCTTGGGGAATGAGAAGTCACTGAGTGTACCACCCTCTCATGCTCAGATTCTTTTGTATCCAAATTTTCCACAGTGTTGTCGCTGTCATCCTCTCTATTGTCCAAATACAATGCTTTTTCAAACTCTGCCATCTATGCTTTCAGCTTCTTTGCAGGGGGAGGTGAAGATCTGAGTGGCTGAGGAGCAAATACAAATGACGCTGGATTCAACGGAGGAACAACAACATCTGCTTGGGGTTCAGGGGCTGCCAAGTGTTATGAGTTGACATAGGAGAAGCTTCATTTGAAAGTGGTACTAGCACGATAGATGTAGCTGCCTTCTCCAGACATCTGAGACTTCTTGTATACTTTAAGCTTCTCTGGCCTCCTACTACTTTCACCTTTGTGCTTTCTTTTTCTGGAGTCTCCTGCAATAAAGTTACTTGTGATCTGATTCATCAAAGCTTCATCCAGGCAATATCCCTTTGTCAACAACCAGTTTGAGGTGTTAACCAGAACCGTGGAAGACCTTTCCTCAATCGTCTGACAGCCACTTATGCTTTCCTGAAGAGCATCTCTATCTCCTCCCATCTGATGGTATGTGTCAAGTATCACATGTCCATCATCGCGAGATTTGCAGGTATCCGTGCTAAACCATAATCAGATACTTGTTGCGTTGATAACCTACTGAAATCTTTCTTCTTGACTTCATACTCACTTCTGCACTTCATCCAAAAGTCTTCCAATGAAGGTACGTGCACATATTCTTGGGATATTTTCTTCCTCGCTATCCCATATGGATCATAGTTCAATCATGCTGGGAAGAACTCATGCTCATATCTGGAAAACATTTCTGCTTTGATTCCCCTCTCTTTATGGATGCTCTGGCAGCTGTAATAACCCACTCATGATTGGAAAAGCAACCTATAGATTTGTGCCGCTTCGATTGTAAGTCATGCATTTCCACGAGCTTTTCAGCACAACTCCATGATGACCCATTTGTCGTGGGATACCTCAGCAACTTGACTAGTTCTCCTGAAAAGCCATTGACCCTGAGATACGTGAAGTCTACAAACTGGATGAAGATGCAGCCATACTGGGATACAACTTCCCCAACTTGTTTGCTCACTCTGCTGGTCTTTAGATCACTATTCAATTTGATAATCAATTCGTAGAAGAACCCATCGTTGACCACCCTGTAATCTTTGTTGCACTCAAGAACTGTCAATTGTGGGAAGCACTTAAAAATAGGATCTTTTGACAAAACTCCTCGTCTATCCAATTTGGAAAATATACCCTGCGAGGTTGATACATATACCAGGTATGAAGTCATTTTGAAGCTAAATGTCCGCCTCACACTTCGGAGCTGCTCACCGATGTTGTCACTGATGATCTCCGCCTAATTGATAATCAAATCAGCTCCGTTGATCTCAATGGTTCTCATGAAAGCATACATCCATGAGCGGAAGTTATGAGTATTGGCTTCTCCATTTATCTTGCAAAGCAATTTAGTAATATCATCAACTTCTTGCACCAAATTGGATCGTGGAAGAGTCCTCAGGAACTTTGATGGAGATTTTGGGCTTCTTCATGTATCTGTTATTCATTATGCCCACGCAATCTGCTTTGTGCTTCTCCCATCTATTGCCAACATCCAACATGTTAATTGCAATCACCACTGGTCATGTTGGAATCTTTAAACAATAATTAATAAATTGTGCATTCAGCCTGATTATTGTCTTTCCTGCATGATCCCGAATTGTTCTGGAAAGAGGATGATATGACCTTGCACACTCCATAACAAATTCAGGCAACTGAGCTGTGACTGGAAATGCTGAAGCTTGAATAATTCTGTTGCTTTTAATTGCCCGCATGAGAGATGTCCTTCTGGCTCTGGATCTGTCAATTAAATCAAAGATGGGTTCAGGGCCTATGTCTGTATTATTGATGTCAACAAATCTAGAATCTATGCATGACTTAGCTAATCCTTCTCTTTCATCATGGCTGGAATAATCTTTGTCTGAGCTCTTTTTCTTCTAATTCTGCTGGAATCCCTTGTAATTGGTTCAATTTGTGCAGATCTGACAATTTCTTCTTATTCGGAAGAGATATTCAATGTGCTTGACATTGATTTAAACTTCCTTTCACTAATATGAGCGTCTATGATGAATACCTGTAATTAAGTCAGACAAAGATGGAGTCCATGGCATGAATACTTGATTTTTATCACCAAAATTTGCATATAAAGCTTGCTGCCCTAAAATTTGAGGTTTTGCTTGCATGCAAAGCAAGCAAAAATATTATTTAATTCACCTAGGCACATATACCAACATGTAGATACGCAAAATGATAAAAATTAGGCTATCTCAACCCTAGGCGCCAAATCTAGAAGCTTCCCGGCAGTGGAAAATAATCTTTAATGCAAAATCCTCCTTTTGGCGCCAAAACATGTCTGTGCTACAAACTTCATCAAAAATAATTAACTACTTCTCCCCTATGGCGTCCTATGCTTATATATCCTTGTGCATGCTATTTTTAATAATTGCCTTCTCTATTTCTGGCAATTTAATTAATTAAAAGCCACATCTATTCATCCAATTTGGGCGCCCAAGTCTGCATGTTGCTGGTTGCTTTTTTATAAATTTATTTTTAGCATGCATCCTTGACTTCTCTTTATCTTATCCTTTTGCATTAACTTTACTTCCATTCATGGTGCCAAAATTAGGTAGAAAAACCATTAATAAATATTATTAAATGCATTGTTTAATGCCAAGGTGGGTTGCACTTTTTGGCAAGGGTGACTGCTAAAAATAGGAAGTCAACTTGATGGGAATTTCCACCCTGCACTGCAGCTCCAAAAATCCCCTCTTCCACTTAAGTGATTTGTCCTTCATCATTGGAATTTCACCCTGCAAGGCAGGTAAGAAATTCCCGCCTGCTTGCCACTGCCGAAATTCCCACTGGCAGCTTAAATCGTCTCCCAAAAAGTGCGACTTGTATGGAAAATAACCTTCTTTGAAAAAGTGTGACTTGCATGGGTGAATAAACCTCTTTGATGGGAAAATTTAGCCTGCTAGGTAGGCAAGAAATTCCCATTGGTGCTTTAACTGATTTTTCTTTATAATGGGAATCTTTACCCCGTGTTGCAGGTAAGAAATTCCTACCTGCCTACTACCTCTAAAATTCCCATTGCACCTTAAGTGATTCTGACTTGATGGAAAAAAGTAACCTGCTAGGCAAACAAGAAATTCCCACCTACCTGCCACTGCCAAGATTCCCATTGCAGCTTAGATCCATTTATTCCAAAAAGTGCGACTTGCCTAGGAGAGGCTTTTTCTACTTGAATTCTTTTTTTTTGGTCAGAAGTTTGCCTTCCGAGATTGATTCCTTCCATTTATAAGGCCGTAAATGACTTCCAGATGTTCCACGTAATTAAATAGGCTATACAGAAGAAAGACCAGATTGAGGGGAATTTAACAGACAGACTGTGGAGAAAACCGAAAACAAATGCAAAAAGAAATAAATAAAAATGAAAATCGCTGCCAGAAGTTGCAGAAAATCACTTTGAATTCATTCCTGGTAAAAACCCTACTGAGATGTGGGAATACTAGCATGGAAAACTTCAACAGGGTTCAACTGGAGCACAATTTACTTTAAACGGGGCTTTATTTATTAAATAAATAATTAAATAAAATTCCCGCAGACAAAACCCGACGAAGGGATAAAAAGAGTTTGAGCATATGGGTATTTGTCGAAATTGGCTCATATGATTCACTAGGAATATTTTAACATAATAGAGATGACTTCTGGCAATAAAATCACGAAAGACCCGCTATTTTTGAAAAGAACGATTTTTTTAAAATGGGTAGTCCCAAATTTCAAAGTGAAATCTGGGGACACCAGGATTTGATAGAGGAAATACAAGTGTCTCTCCAACAATGTCCAGATGTTGTTCCTTGTAATATTTCACACGCATATAAAACTCAATGTGATGCCTTTCTCTCACTTGAGGAGCTTCTTGATGTTTTGCAATGCATGCCCAATGAAAAAATGTCTAGAGTTGATGGATTTCCTTCTAAATTCTACAAAGCTACATGGCAATTTATTGGTCCCGATCTCCTACACGTCTACAAAGAAGTGTTAAATAATAATATCTTAGGAGCCGTTATTAACAAAGGTAACATAAAATTCATACCTAAGACTGGCAACTCGGAGCTCATTTCCAATTGATGTCTGATTACTTTGTTGAATGTCTCGTACAAAATCCTTGCCAAAGTTTTTGTGCTTCACATTCGCCACCTCCTTCCTTCTATTGTCAAACTAGAGAAAACTCGCTTTATCAAAGGTTGGTACATATTGGATAATCTTATTGTTGTTTGGAAGGAATGGAATGGGTTTGGGCTTCACAACAACATATCATCTTTCTCAAGTTGGATTTTTAAAAGGCTTATGATCGTATTGAGTGGCCATTCATTCTTGCGATGTTAAAATCTCTAGTGATGGCAATTGAGTCCTAGCAGTTAAAATACTTCCATGTGGATTTATAACCCATTTCATGCTATCCAATACCTTTTGGTGGTCATCCTATTGAAAACTAGTAAGCTAGTGAATTGCACTAAGCTTAGATTTATTGGGAATGAGAGAGGAGATATGGTGTATGAGTACTAAAAATGAATTTGTTGGCTTATTTAAACACAATCACAACCTCGGTTGAGCATCACACATAAATCATGATTTCTTGTCGAGGATTCTCCCATCATTTTCCTTCAACAAAGGCTCTTCACTTCAAGATACTTCTCTCCCACCTTGTTTTATTAGTAACAGGCCTCCCCATGTTGTCACATTTGTTTCTTGGAGTGCAAGGGAATTTCTTTGTCGATAGCACACCCCCTCTCTGGGTTATAAAGTGGAAAAAGGTTTCCTCTTCATCTTCTTTAGGGCTCCCTTGAGATTGGGGTCCCAACACTCGAATCTTCACCGGATGAGATTCGTTTCTTTTGCTAAGCCAAACTCTTTTTCTTTTAGTCTTCTTTACTACAAATTGTTTTTGGTGCCTCATTCCTCTCCATGGTTGGTTTCCTCTTTAAACCAATTTAAGCAATGATAGTGTTGGGGTTTGAGGCTTGGGTGGTTGGCTTGGGGTTTTTCTTCTAGGTTTTAGATGACTGGTGGTTTGGAGTTCTTTTGTTTCTTTTCTCAGAACATACTTCAAACTTAGTTTCTTTCCCTTCTCGACATAGTGCCATCTTGGTTCAAATTTACTTGTTGGGTCCTCCCTCCTAAACCTTTCTTCAGCTATGTATCTCTTTTTTGGGATCTAGATCTCGATTCCTCCTTCCATAGTTTCTTCCTCTTCCATGGAGTTATATTCTCCTTCTTCTTTGAGATATGGCTCAGTAACGTTTGGTTGTGAAGTAGCTCTTGCTATGATCTAGGATCCTATTGGAATGGTGGATTCACTTCTCTACACTTTTAAGTGGTAGTTTCTACGGGAAAGAACTTTCAAAGTATCCTTTTATGTCTTACTACAAAGGGGTATGTACGTTCCTTCAAATTTCTCCTTTGGTATGTATTTGGGGCACACTATTCTTCTTCTTCGGCATATTTTATGTAAGCATGTTCTTGGACCTTCATTTTTGGTTGGCTTTTTCTCCTCACTTCTTCACGACTATTCCTTACAAACCTGATTTGGGACTTGAGTCTCTACCCTCTATCTTTATTTTTCTTGCATTGTATTTCTGAAATTTGAATTTGATTGGGTAATGGCCCCAATATAACCCCTTGTTTTACCTATAAAAAACTACCAATTCTGGAGGTCATATGTTAGTTTTTCTTCCAATTTTCCCAATAACCTATGGCTCATCATTTTTATGCATAGAAAGTATCATTTTCTTGTTGGTTATAGAATTTGAAGGCAATTTCATTGTTGCCACACAACTTGAACTCCTCATCCTCCTTGAGTTTTTACCTTATAAAAAATTTGGTTGGCACTTCCGTTTTCCTCATGTACTAGTCTATGCTGATACTCGTTACCAATAATCTTTGTGATCTTTCCCATTGGCTTTCTAAATGTTGATGTAGGTTCTACAATCCTGAAACAGATCCTCATTGCCCTCAACATACAATTTGGGAAACTTTTTGCGGTACCGATGGTTTGGACTTGCCTTGTCCTTGTCTGGTCCCGCTTCTAATTAATATGACCATTTTGGTTGTGGGCCCAACTAAACACTATCCTATGACTATTTAAATACGTCTCTTTGTTTCTTTGTTCCCCCTTCTGACTATGGGATTTTTCTTTTCTAATAGACTAGGAATGCTTGTTGCCATGCAAGACTCTTGTATTCGACATTGCTACACACATCTTGTTCCTCAATCACTTGGACTTGGGAAATCCTCTTAACTTTGGGCCTCAATGTTCACTTCCTTTGTTTGTTCTTCAAAAACATATTCTTTAGTTACTTAGTTGTCCCTACCATTAGTATCTTTCTTGTGCAAAAAGATGAATCCAACTAGGTTTAGCGCACCCAACCTAAGCAACGACTAAATTTTTTTTGTCTTTGCTTGATCAAAACCCTTGAATGGCCTGAATGTTTACTTTGAAAGAAAATTTTGTTTGGAAATGGGTCTTACCTAGTGTTACATGGGGATGGGTTCTCTTGATTTTTGTGATGTCCTTGATCACGAATATTTCGAGGACTTGGGGATTGGAGGGGACACCCCCAATTTTAAAAAATTCTTTGATGTTTTTACTTTAAAAAGCTGTTATTTTAACCAAAAACTTTGAATTACAATCTCGTAAGTACCTAAAATACATTAGATACAATTTAGTCTCTAAATTTTGTTGAATAGAAATAAAACGTTTAACTATTTTTTTAATAGTGGTCCCCCTGTTGTCCCCAAAAAATTTGGGAAATTTTTTGCTATCCTAGAAATCTTGTCCCTTTATCCCTTGTCCCTTCGTCCTTGAGACTTGGGTAACTATAGTCTTACCACTCCTTTGTTTGATGACTTGATTTGTAGAAAGGGAGCTCTTCGATTTTTGTAGAATATGTTGTTTGTGGCTCTTGATCGACAGGGCCCAAACTTATTTTTTGTAGAAGGGGAATTTTGTGCTAGGCAATTCGACACTTGGTACCTTGTATTAGGAACCATATTTCTCACCTCAAGAGACATCTCTCTTATAGTGGCAACCTATTGAGGTGGGGATCTCCTGGGTTATTTAAAAAGCCTTGTGTTCCATTTCTACTAGACATGCATATATTCAACCGCTACACCTTTCTCTTGGGGCATCCATTTCCATGCCCCTCTTGGAGGCTTGGGCATTAATTGCCCTACTCCCTTTTTGGTTTTTTGATGCTTTATTGATGTCACTCTTCATTTAGTTTTTTCTCCTCTTGGCAGATTTTGCTCATAGATTTAGACGACAAGAATGAGAATGCTCGATAAGAAAAAGAAGCCCTCTGCTAAGTAGTTTCATCGATCTTGACTGGATTTTGCATTATCACTTTCAGCCATGCAATAAGTTGGTTGTCCCTCAATTCTCTATTGGATAGATCTTTTCCACTTATGTCACCTTGCTTGACCTAGGTCACATGGGGGTTATAGGCAACGATGTCAGAAACATATGGTGCCTAACTAGAATGAGTGATAATTTCCAAACAATAACATTAGTATGATAAGCAACATGGATATCCGGAACAACCCTTAAAATTTGGAACATCATTTGTATTCATATGAAACCAATTTACAATAGTTGATAGTCAATGTTTGCGGGAGAATATACATTTGAGCCCCATATCTTTGTCCAAGCCTGACCGCAAATAGATGTCTTCTCAACATGTGTGGTGGTTTTAATAGCCAACCACCCAAATGACTAAGAATCAACTAAGAATTAATAGTGATTCGTACATTGTTGTACATGAATTTACTCTTTTCCAAACATATAACTTAACACTACTTTATTCAAACATTATTTATGATTTTATCCGAATAAATATAAAATTTCGATCTATTGCAAGATTATTTTCGAAGTACAAACTAGACACCTAGAAACAATAGTAACCGATGGGATTCATTGGTTTGACCATTTGTTGTCCATACAATCTTACAGGTTTACAATCATTAACATAATCTACTGCCTTGTCTATGGAACATAGGATTCTTTTTCCTATTTTCCGAAGTCGATGTTTCCTTCATGTGGGCTCTCTACTTGTTTACTTCAAATACATGATTTCCGAATAGGTGTGGTGGTTACAATATCCACCCACACAAATCATTGATAATTAACTAAAAAATAATTGTGTGGTTCATGCATTGCCTAATATTACTTTATTCTTTTCTAAATACAATTTGACATTACTTTATTCAAACATTATTAATGATTGTATCCAACTTAATACAAAATGTCAATCTACTAATAGTTTTTTGCATAAGCACAAATTTGACACCTACAGTCAAACTTTAGTAGCCAATAGGCTTCATTCGTTCAACCATTCATTGCCCATATAATCTTATAGGTTTTCAATATTTGACATAATCATCTTTCATGTCTCTATGGAACATAAACAACTTCTTCCTATTTGATGGCATTTGGTTTCCATATAATCTTACAAGTTTGCAATGTTTGACATACTCTTTTGTAATGTCCCCTTAGCACTACTGCTTTTGGAAAACTTTGAGCCCATTCCACTTTTTGTGGTCAAGGAGGAAATGAACAAGGGGAGTAATTGTCATGTTTTTCTGTTGTTTTCATGGGAATTGCATTCTTTTTTAGTAGTTTTCCTAGGTATAGTCAAGTTGGCTGGGGAAGATGAAAAACCAATGGAAGAATAGAAGGGAAAAGGAACTATTAATTCCTCCAAGGAGGTTGGTTTTCTTAAGGAGACTTTGATTTTGGCACCACATCAAGGTATAAGAAGGGGTCATTTGGCTCATTTGTGCATTATCATCTTGACTATTAATAACTTTGCATAGGTTTGGGATGATTGCTCAACTATTTCCACATGAGGACAAAAACCCTCTTGTGTGCCCATCAAGTGAGGACAAAAATCTTCCTTCTCTGATTGAATAACGAAAACTCTTCAATCCATTGAGGATTCTCCATTGTGGGGTTTCCAAGGAGCTTCAAAGAAGATTGATTTTGCAGATTTTTTGCTAGAGTTTGGTCGAAGAAGGGCTGTTAGGGTCCCACAGATTTTCAGGCCCACTCCTAGGGTGGCAACTTGCCCTAAGGTGGCATTTGGGGGTTTCCAGGGCACAACAACATCCAACTCAGCTCTTATTGTGTTTCTTATATTTTTAGCAGCTGGAATCTGCTTTTGGACTTCATTTTTGGGCTTGGAATCCTTCATTTCCAGCCACTTTTGTAAGGGTGTTCACTGCTGTTATTTTATTTAGTTAAATAAATTTCAGCTGGGTGGGGTTTGAAGGCTTATTTCCTGGTTAATATTTGTTCTAAAATTTTTCTAATGTTTCCCTATATTCTTTGAATGGTGTGAATGATGCATTTTTGGAGAGAGATTGCATTTTCCTAATTGCAGTTATAAAAAATTAGACTGCTGTACCTTGCTGTCATAATTTTCAGTTGGCTGTTGTAATTTTCAGTTTACTATCTATTGAGGTTTGTCCAATTTCCCTTTGTTTTCAGTTAGAGCCCGGAAAAGGACATTATATCTTCTTTCATGTCTCTATGGAACACGGGAAATTTGTTCCCATGTGGAGTCAAACATTCCATTCTATTTGCTCTACTTGCCTACTTAAAATTGATATGGTGACAATTCAAGCCCTCTCACTTTATTCTATGAAACTTAGTCTACGAGACGCTCCTACTCTAGTATAAAAGTCTTGAATGCTCACTATTGATATGTCATCAGTCATGCTTATTGAGATCAAAGCAATCCTTGCACCTTGAATTTCTATTAAATATGTTATGTACCCTTAAATTAACTAATTATTAGTTAAATTTGTATTATATACACATGCATAACTACTTCACATGAATGTAACGTCTTTACGCTTGAAAAAATACGGACACACATGAGATGTTAGCGTGTCATATGCCTTCCATTCTCTTCACTCTCTCTTTCATACTTGTTGACCCTGCTACAAACAACTTAAATGCAAGTGTGGAGGGAGATTCCACCATATAGGATCTGGGGGAGTCTGAAATGCCTCAATCAAATGCATGACTAGTTGTGGAGGAAAAATCTACTATACATGATGTGCGGGAGGTTGAAATGCCTCAATCAAATGCATGGTTAGTTTTTGGAATTACCTATTGGATACAAATGAGTGTACATAGTAAAAACAAAGTTGGTGGTACTTTGAACAAGTACAAGGCTCGTTTTGTTGTGAAAGAATGTTCACAATAGGAGGGAATAGACTATGAGGAGATTTTTGCTCCTAATGTGAATGCCACGAAGATGGTCCCCTTCAGTATCTTCTCTCTGAAGATATGGACAAGGAGGTTTACATGGTGCAACTTGAAGGTTTTTAGGGACCTAGTCGTTTTCAGGTACCTAGTCATGACTGGATTGCAGATTGATTGTACCCTGTATGGAGCCTGGTCTATAAAAATGATCAGCATCTTTAAGATTTTGGATTAATAACTATGGATGCTGGGCTGAAGTTATTTACCAAATGATGATTCATCACTAATAGACAAACCATTCTACAGAAAATTGGTGGGCAGCATGATATATCTTATGCGTACATGACCGGATCTATGTTTTGTTAGTAATATTTCTTATTTTTTGTCTCAACCAAAGCTTGTATTTGCAGATTGATATCTAAGGAGAAGCCCGCGGATTCAATGATTGAACAAAAATATCTACCATTAGAAAAAGAAGTATATTATTTTGTGGAATAAATGCAGTATTATTATGGTGTATTGTTTAGATATGTTTTTGTTAACATTTTTCATTTTTATGCAGGCAATGTCATATCTACTGAAGGAGAAGTTGCAACTTGTTCTTGATGACTACAAGATGGGTTTTGTTGAGAGCTTATCAGTCAAGTCTCTTGTACTAGGGGGAAGAAGTCCTCATTTTGGAGGTTTTTCCAAGTGCATGTGACTTTTATAATTATTTCAAATGCATCTTTTAATGAGGAATATGGAATGCAAAATGTTAAAACTCCTAACACCTAAAAAAACCAAAAAAGTTGCAAAAAGATTCGTTCTATTTTCATGGGATTGTCACATAAACATCTTACGGATGCTTTTTTAAAAGATTGGATTTGAGCAGGTGTAAGAGTCTTGGAAGGCAATGATGATGAGGTGATTTTAGAAGCTATGTTTAGTTTGCAATGTGAGAAAGAAGAAGTTGTAATCAACGTAAAAACAAGTGGACCCGATTTTACCCTAAGAGTATGAATCCTGTACTTGAGATTAATATACTTTTTATTTGTTAAGGAGACTCTTTGCTTACAAACATATCACCATATTTATTTCCCTCCCATATGGTTTTTTTCTAAATAATTACTTTTATTTTTTTTGTTTCAGATCAACGACATATACATTTCTGGTACACTAAAATTGGTATTCAAGCCTTTCAAAGAAGAGCTGCCTGGGTTTGGAGCAATAATTGTCTCCCTCTTTGAAGATGTAAGTTCTCTGCTATATATTCTTGGTATAATCATGTAAATACAAAGTTTCTATGTATGTAGAGGGTTTCTTTGATGAAAACAACATTATTTGGAAATCTATATAATTTAGATCAAGGAATTATAACCATAGGGTTCACAGTTTTTTCTATGCTCTTCTAGTTCTATCTTTGTGCACACCACTTCTTGCTATATTTTATGGGGTGTGTTTCCTTTCAAGAGTAGCACTCTCTTTCTTGTTCATTTCTACTCTATCCCGATTACTGACATATCTTCCTTATATCAATGTCATTTACAAACTAAGGAAAACATTTGTAATAGTGCAATCTCACCTCCTCTTCCTCGTCTTCGAATCATCACACTATTTTGAGTGTCTTCCAGTCGGCTTCGGATGTTAGGAGAGAAGTGTCCACCATTCTTGGATAGGCATTCCCCAATGCTTCTTCTGGGTCTTCTTCCTTCTCTTCTTCTTCCCTTCTCATTCTTTGTACTTCTTTGGAAACCTTAGGGTTTCCCGCTTCACTTCGTTTTTGGTCTCTGGCCCCTTCTCTTGCTTTGCACTTCTTTTGGAAACCTTATGGCTTTCCGCTTTGTATGGATACATTTGTACTCTGCAGTCCTTTTGACCTACTTGTGTGGTCATTTGTTGGACATTAATATAATTATCTTATCTTATCTAATCTCATCTCCATCATGGGTTGTTTATCCAACCAACCAATTGCATAATAAACAATAAGGGAGGAAATTTGAGAAGACCTCATAAATGCTTATGTGCATATAATAATATAGCAAGACATGCTTTGGTGATAGCACTTTTTAGTACTTCCATTTGATATTACATTTAATATGCATCAGTTTTTTGAATAAAATCACTCAATTCTATACTAATAAGCCTTGCATCTTCAAATAGCATTTATAAGATTGAATGTAACAAACACGCAAGAGGAACATGCCCTTGCAACAGACTTAACCTGTTGTGGATACAAGCAATTAAAAAATTCATACCACAAAATGCTGAAGACAAAGACCAAATTAAGCTATAAACGAACAGGTTAAAAGATATAATGCTTATATTCCGAACTTGTGAGAGAGGGAAAAGGACATCAAATAATCATCTTTATATTTTCATTTCTAAACCAAGTAATATAAAAAAATTAAAATGATCCATGTACACAAAAGTAATGTCTGACCCTGGATAGCACAAGCAAAGACAACAAACCAAAACAATTGCCTTTTGGGGCGGAGTGCCAGAAATATCAAGTTCAATACTTGAGAATGTTAAGGGCTACCTTCTAGCTTCAAGTACATTAGAAGAGGTTGCAGTTATGTAGATGGTGCTGCATGGACAAAATATGGGATTTTTATAAAAACACTGGTCAATAAATTCTTTGAAAGGAAAGCACTGTACAACACAAAGGAAAGCCTCTGGTGCTTGGAGAAGCTGAACAATAACAATGCATGTTTTTAGTCATGCAGAATAACACAAATTCAAACTGTGTCAAGCTCGAGTATACCAAGTGAGAAGATGAGGTTACCCTCTTCATTGGGAATGTCAAAGAAGATCCTTTTAGGCATTATAACTGACAAGAAGTTCTAAAATATTGAACCAGGGTAAGCAACCTTTTGAGGCACCAGTGCAATATGGACACACCAACCACTCAAATGACCTGAAATAATTTGCACTCAAGGAACGTTACAGAATCACATTTTCTAAATCCAACCACTTGTTCTATACTTTGAACCAAATTTTTGTCTATATTACTAAAACTGCCAATTACTGTAGAATCCAAATAAATACTTATAGGAAAGAAATATACACTAATTACCAAAATGCAATGTCCCCAACTGGACCCAATGGAAAGAGCAATGAAAAGTACCAATAACCCGACTGTAAATGGAACCCAAATAACAAAATATGCTGCAATAATGATATGTACCTAGAAAATGTGATTTGCACAAGGAGATAAAATACCACAAACCAACACAATAACTCCTTTTTTTGTATTTTCCGAAAGAGATAGATTTATAGAAAATAATGGCATAAAATATTTCAGATCTGACCTGGAAATTGCAGCAGCAGAATAAGGGTTTAAATCCCCAAAAAAATCCTCCAAAAACATTGAATAAATTTCTGGAAATGCTCCTTACAAAGCTGATTGAAAATATAATATTTTTAGTTCCTCAAACCCCTGCAAAAAAGTCCCAAAATGGGTCGCTCCAGCTGTAGAATAATGGCTTGCAAAACCTGATTTTTATTTCTGAATATTCTCCAACAAAATAGATATTTTTGGAAGAGTTTTCGTTCTCCCAAAACCAGATTTTCTAAGGGTTTTCGTCCTCACAAAAATTGCAACAGCAGCTCCAAGCTCTCATGCACAAATTAGAAAAGTGAAGTAGTAAAATGAAGCTCAAGACAAGTTGATTTTCCTCTTAAGGGAAAGATGTGACCCAAAGAATACCTCCCAAACCATCCAGTCACCATGCATCTTTTTTTTACGTCATTTGCCCCCTAAAGCCTTCCAAGACCAAGTCGCATTTTTACTTAGGGGCTTGTAAAAAATATAAAAGAACTTTGTAATAATTCAAGTCCCCCCATACATGGTGACCCAAGTCACATTTTCCTTTAGGGACATTAAAATGTGTTAGCTCCCCTTTATGACTTGTCATGACATAATATTAAGTCAGTAATATTATTGTAAGTACTTGTATGGTTTTATTTTTTTATTTGTTTATAGCACCTTATAATAATAATAGCTAACTTAAGTCACCCTTATGTTTTCCTTTGGCCATTGGGTGGACAAAATGGGCCAAAGGTCTTCACCATGGTTATTTTAGAAGAGGGGACATTTCAGTCCTCCCTTCCTCAAATTGCTTGCCCACAAGCAATTTCAAATTTAAGTGCTCTAAAATTTCTGCACCTTCCCAAGTTGCGTCCTCAAAGGGCAACCCCTTCCATTGTACCAAATACTCCTTAATAGTTCTATTTCGTAGCCTCCTTTCTTGCTCTTCTATAATGACTTCCGGTTCTAACAAAATCTTACCTTCATCATCAAGAGGAGGCAATTCCATGGAGGGAGAAACATGCTGCCCCAATGCTTTCTTTAGACATGAAACATGGAATACATTATGAATTTTGCTTTGATCCGGCAATTCAATCTCGTAGGCAACATTCCCCACCCTTCTTACAATCTTATAAGGGCCATAAAATCTTGGTTTCAGCTTTTCCAATTCTTTCCCTTTGAGGGAAGATTGCATGTATGGTTGTAGTCTTAAGAAAACCATGTCCCCCACTTCAAATGACCTCTTTACCCTTCACTGGTTCGCATATAATTTATGCTGATTTTGTTCATGTGAGAGGTTATGTTTGAGTTCTTTTAATATATCTTGGCTCTCCTGCACCAAGTCTTTAGCACCCGGTACTCTGCTATCAGGTAAAACAACATCTACAAAGGAATATGCATTGTATCCATAGAAATATTTGAAGGGAGACATACCAATAGACATGTGGTAGGTCATGTTGTAGCAAAAATCCCCCAAATACAACCATTTTATCCATGCAGTCTGCTGCCCAGTAACATAACTCCTTAGATACCCCTCTATCCACTTATTAACAATCTCGGTTTGCCCATCCATTTGTGGATGGTAGCTAGTGCTAGGGGTTAATTCAGTACCTGCAAGATGGAAGAGTTCTTGCCAAAAAGAACTCTGAAGTTTGCTATCCCTGTCACTCACAATACTCTTAGGTAGCGCATGTAGTTTGAAGGTCGTGTCCCCAGATTTCATCCTGAAATCTGTGATTACCCTATCTGAAAAACTTTAGTACTTTTAAAATAATGGGTCATTTTGTGTTTTTATTGTCAGAAAGTTCTTGTATTGCGTCAAGATATTCCCAAAGATCCATATTAGCCATTTTCGCCAAATACCCAGATGCCCAAAATTGTTATATTCTGTCGTCAGGATTTGTCTGCGGGAAATTTGTATTTAATTATTTTGAGCTCCGTTTGAGGCAATTTGCGCTCTGATTTAACCCTGTTGTGATCGAACATATCATTATTCCTATATACCAAAAGGGTTTTAACTAGGAATGAGTTCTGCACTTTACTTGTGACTTTTGGCAACTTTTTGTGTTTTTGTGTTTTCCTGTTTCGTTTTCTGTGAAATTTCTCTAGATCAATTCCTTTACCGGTTTGGCCTGATTCTTGGCCTGGAGTAACTGGGGATCACCTATGCACGTTGTGCCAGAAGGAATTCGCCATCGGAGGTCTGGTTCACTGGGAAAAGACGAAGTCATGCACCAAAAAGCCTCTTCTGGGCTGGCCGCATTTTTGGAAAAAGAAGAATTGAAGTGAATCATGGGAAAATTAGAAGCAGTAGGCAGGTGGGAATTTTGTACCTGCCTAGCAGGGTACTTTTTCCCATGAAGGCAACGCCACTTAAGTGACAATGGGAAAATTAGAGGCAGCAGGCAGGGGGGAATCTCTTACTTGCCTTGCAGGGTAAAAATTCTCATTGTGGAATAAAAGAAATATCACTTAAGTGAATCATGGGATTTTATTGCCTGCCTTGCAAGGTAAATAATCCCATTATGAAAGTCAAGCGACTTAAGTGAATCATGGGATTTTCAGGGCTGCCTTGCAGAGTAAAAAATCTCATTGTCGTATGATTCTTAAAAATAGAATTCTTTATGTCAAAAAGTGCGCCCCCTTTGGAAAAGTAATGACAGCCTTTAAACTGATTAATTTAATTAATTATTCACCCAAAATAGGCACCCAGGCTTGTGGAAAAGTCAACAAAGGCAAAGGACAAAAGGTGGTTAAAAATGGATTGCTCTAAAATTAAATAAATTAATTTATTTAATGGCAGCCCCTTCATGTCAAAAAGTGCGCCCCTTTTGGGAGAAAGATAATTTTTTTTAAAGTATTAAATGACTAAATTAATTTCTATTTTCAGTGGCTAAGGTTAAAGCACACTGTGAAACTTAAGTGGAGTGAAAAGTGGATGATTAAATTGATTAAATTTAATTTATTGGATGGCTTTCCTTAAACATGCAATTTTAGCACACCAGTTAAAGAGAAAAACATGATTTTTAATTAATTAATTCCCCTCCAGGAATAGGAGGGGCAATTATTAATTATAGAATTATGAGGGTTATATAAGCATGGGCTGCCATAAGGATGAATTAATTAATTCACAGGTAAAGAAGTGCAGCCCAAAGGAAAAGTGTGCCCCATTTGAAGAGGATTTTTGCTCAAAAGAATGTGAAATCAAGGCTAAAAGCTTCCAATTTTGGCGCACAGGGTGAAGGAAGTTGATTTGTGTCTGGATAATTGTTTGCATAAGTAATACAGGTGCTCAGGTGAAGTTGGAAAAATTCATGCTCACTTTGCATGCAAACAAAACATCAATTTTTGGGGCAGCAGGCTTGAATTATGCAGATTTTTATGATTAAAATTCATTGTTCATGTTCCGGTTGCCATCTTTGTATGAAATAATTGCAGGAATTCGTTACATGTGCTTTACAAAAGAAAAGGAGCTTTAATCAATGTCCAATACATTGAATATATCCTCCGAATCTGAAGAATTATCCAGATCTACACCAGTTTTGAAGAATTCCAGACAAATAAGAAGAAAAAGAATTGTTCAGAAAAAGATAGACAAAGATTGCTCCAGCCATGGCAAAGCGAGATGAAAGAGAAAGCTCAGCAGAATCATGCGTAGCTTCTAGATTTGCTGAAGTCAATAGGCCCAGATCCAGATCTCATAATTGTAAAAGCTTCCGGCACAAAGACTTCATCCTCTTATTTCGAATGCAGCCCGTGAAGAAGTCAGTGCATGGAAAATTCCTTCCAGGATCTTGTGCATGTGCTTCCAATCTTCCAGTTGAAACCTTCATTGAAGTTGCATTCACCCAGAGTGCTTTCCAAAATTTTTAAATTGCTCATATGCAATTAAAAATAAAGAGTTATGTACGGAAAACATTGCACTGATGCATGTACTGGAGAAGAACTGCAAAAGCTTCAAGGATAAAAGGGAAGACATGTCAAAGGCAATACCCGAAAGCAAATCATAGTCACTTGCTTCCAGATCCAGCCGTTTCCAATTTCAGCTTGCTTCCAGATCCAGCTACTCCCAGATCCAGTTTGTTGAGAATCAAAGGCAAAAGAATCAACTGCATGCAGACATGAAATAGGACAAGACTGCAACTTTCCTCTTCCTTCTTCTTTCCTCCGACAAAGTAATTGAACGATCAATTAAATTATACAACTTAAGTGATTGGTTTAAAAGCCATTACCTAAAGAAGTCAACTACTTGGAGATAGGTGGTAGGCGTGCAAAATAGAAGGTTCTATTTTCAGTTGCAAATCATACATGTCATGCAAAGAGGAATTCCAAGAGGGAGATTGCCAGTTGTTTGTTTTTTGACTTCCACATGTGTTAGTTCAACTAAAAGCTTCCGACTTGTAATTGCCCCTCTACATTCTATAAGTAGAGGAAGAACCTTCGGGTTAATGATCATAATTTGTAAGCAGCAACCTTGTGTTCCAGATTTTGTGCTGAAACCCTTGAGAGCCACTTGAAGCAAAGGAATATACAGGAGCAGATTTCTGGAGAACTTTGTGTCACAGTGTATTGTGTTTCTTGCTTTTTATCTTAGATCTTTTAATAGACTTTGTGTTATTTCAGATCTAGATCTAAAGCTACCTTTGCTTAGAATTCTATGTTTATATCTATTGGTTTCTTCTATGTGCATGCAATCAACTCTGCTATCTATTGATTGGGATGCACATCTTCCCCATTTCTTCTCTGTGTTTATATAATTCCTTTCTTCTATAAATATTTTTTTTCTTTAAACAGTTGCTTACTTGTTGCAGAACTGTTCAGTTATGGTTCATGAATTGAGTAGTTAAAGTAAAACCCCTTTTAAGTTATTAGCATACTTTAATTGACAAATCTGGCACGGGAGCCTCACCAGTAAATGAGGGAGATATATCTCATGACTGCCTAGGTTTTGTGCTATGCAGAAAATCTAGCCAACAGAAGGCTTCTCTAAAGAAAATACCAACCACAAGGGGACCATCAAATTTAGTTGGTAGTGGAAAGAAATGTGCATACTTGGTTAATCTAGCCACCACAACATAAAGAACACTTTTACCTTGAACCAACGGAAGTCCCACAATGAAGTCCATGGAAGCACTCTCCCATTTATGTGTTGGAATAGGTAGGGGCTGCAAAATGCCTGCTGGAAACTCATGTTCCACCTTACACCGGTTACATTTGAGACACTCCCTTATGTGTTTGAGCACCTCCCCTTTGAGACCTTTCCAAACAAATTTTTCTCTGATTTGTTTGTATGTCTTAAAATAGCCTGGATGTCCTGCCAAAGGTGAATCATGCATTGCTTCCAATATCTTGCGTTTAACTTTGTATTCCAGCACCAAAAAGACCTTGTCCTTGTACAAAATTAAACCATCCACAACCTTGTATTTTTCATCTTCAATCTGACCTTGAAAAATCTTGCTAGCAAGCTGTTTTTTTGTATATTCAGCTGTTATAACAGCCCTCCAATCCGCTGTAATTTCTGTCATAGAGCAACAATATGGCTTCCTAGATAAAGCATCTGCTACTATATTATTTTTTCCTTTAACAAATTCAATTTCAAAGCCAAAAGACTGAATTTTGCTCACCCATTTTTGTTGTCAATCACTCAAATCAGATTGGCTGAGAAAACACCTTAAGCTATTGTGATCCGTCTTCACTATGAATTTGCCACAAACAAGGTATTGCCGAAACTTGACCAAAGCATGCATGATGGCTAGCATTTCCTTGTCATAGATGGAGTATTTCTTCTCAATATTTTTCAATTTCCTGCTCTCAAAAGCGGTGGGATATTTGTTTTGCATTAAAACAGCCCCAATTCCTTCCCTAGATGCATCACATTCCACCACAAAAGGAATAGTGAAATCTGGAATAGCGAGCATGGGGCATGTACTCATCACTTTTTTTAAATTATCAAAGGCCTCTTGGGCTGTCCTAGACTAGCTGAAAGCTCTCTTTTTCGTCAAATCCGTCAAAGGGGCTGCAAGTTGAGAGAAACCCTTAACAAATCTCTTGTAATAGCTACATAATCCTTGGAATCCTCTTAAATGTGTCATAGTGGTGGGTGAAGGCCAATTCATAATAGCCACAATCTTCTGTTGGTCCACATGGACACCTTGAGCATTAATGACGTGTCCCAAGTAGAGAATTTTCGGTACTCCAAGTTCACATTTTAATTCCTTTGCAAAGAGTGACTGCTGCCCCAAAATACCCAACACAATGTCCAAGTGTTGAAGGTGATCATCCCATGATTTACTATATACCAAAATGTCATAAAAGAAAATCGATACGAACTTAAGTGCTCCCTAAAAACATGATTCATGCAAGATTGAAATTTAGCTGGAGCATTTGTCAATCCAAAAGGCATCACAAGAAATTCGAAGTGACCAAAACGACATCTAAATGTAGTCTTGTAGACATCCTCCTTCCTTACCCGAATCTAGTGGTACCCGGATCTCAAGTCAATCTTGGAAAAGTAAATAGCCCCATGTAGCTCATTAATTAAGTCATCAATCCTAGGTTTGGGGTACCCATTCTTGATGGTTTTCTTGTTTAATAGGCGGTAATCAATGCACATCCTCATTCTCCCATATTTCTTTTTCACAAGTACCACTAAAGATGCAATGGGGCTTGAGATCGGTCTTATGTGCCCCATTTCCAACAACTCCTTAATAGATTTTTCAATATCTTCTTTGTATGCTCTAAGATGGCGGTAAGGAGTGGTGATAATGGCCTTAGTACTTGGTTCTAGCTCAATAATGTGCTCAAAACCTCTATCAGGAGGTAACCCATGAAGGAGATCATCAAATACCTTGGCATGCTTATCATGAATTGCTTGAATATCCTTATGGTGCTACTGCTGCCCCAAAATCTGATCTACAGATGTAATAAAACACTCTGCTGACCATGAAACCTGCCCTCTATAAAAGGCTCTTTCTATCCTCTTAGCGGTCACTGGTAGGAATAAAACTTAGCTTAATTCATCATTAGTTGATATTGGAATAAATGTAATAAGCTAAAGTATTTAATTTAAATACTTTAAACTTATGTCAATAGGTATTAGTTATCCTTAGTTGTTAGTTAACTAAGTGAGTGTTCTCATCCTTGTGTTTGTGGGATCATGTTCTATCTTGCATATTTTGTTCCCGGATGATTTCCATGAGGGACAATAGGGGCAGTTAGGGGCAATATGCTATTCCTACATATTTGCTCAGATTAGGTGATTTGTTTCCATATATTGTGGATGAGATAGAAGCTGTCCAATATCTATAAATATTGCAGCTCTCTCATTTGTTTGTAATGCTTGATTTTGATATTAATAAAATACACAAGCACCGTCTTGTTTTTGTGGAAAGCCTCTGTGTGAAATATTTTTTTCAAGTATTCATTGTCATGATTTGGTATCGGAGCAGCATTCTGATATAGGGAAAAGTGTAGGAAGTTTTTAGGGAGATCTGGAGAAATTACAGAGCTAGGAGGAGCCATAGATGCCCCTAGCCATTTCACAGCTCCTATCTGAATCCACACCTTGGCTCACGGATTGATTTGCAGACGAAGAACACCTGGAGTGCAATCACAGGCCCTTGCAGACCTGGATGCAACTCTATTGCAAAAGGTGACATTGTTTCATTCTCTGGTTTTTTTTAAATTACCTGTACCTGTAACTTCTCCTTCTCCGTGCTCTATCTTTTGATGGATGTGCCAAGATAATCGGAATCCATGGCGAGTTGAGCTATTATATCCAAGTGAAGGAAGAAAACGAGCGATCCTGTTTGCAAACCGACCTCTAAATCAAGTTGGGCGTGTAGATTGGTTGGATCTTCTTTTGAAAGAAGTGGACGCCCATACTCCAAGCAAACCTTTCAAAATACAAAGGCAAGCAACGAAGCTTCCAAACATCTCAAACATTGTTCTGCACAAATACTAAAAAGCGGCCAAAATGTGAAATAAATCTCGGGAATTCAATAAGAGAAAGGCAAATGACGGATATATTGAAGGCGGCAGAGAAAACAATGTTATACGTGGCTAGGTAAGCCCTAATCAACGTTTAGTTTGTAAATGCGCTTATTAAATTTTTTTCCATTTTTGGATTTTGCGAAAAAAATTAGGACAGATTTTTTTTTTCCTTTTTTGGAAAGGGGCCCGGAAAGATATTGAAATCAAAATTGAAACAAGTCATAATTTTCAACTAGTACCTTGAATTAGGGTGTCGTTTTTTTAAAGTGTATGGTTTTTCAATCTCTACATCTTGGTCCAACTTTTAATAAGCTTTGTTTTGTAAAATTGAACAAATTAGAGATTGTTTGTATTTTAAAAGAGGCCAAAGAGTCCCAAAAATTTATTTTATTTTCAAATCGGCCAAGATAGCCATTTTATATTTAATCACCCACAAAGCCAAATTTGTAACAGGGCCAATAGTGCCAAAAATTCATTGTACACGGATGAAAAGGAGCCCAAACTGAATAAAATATTATTTTTTGGGGCGGTGTGCATACTTTAATGGGGGAAAAGTGTTAAATTTTTTCTTCTACTATTTATCACTTTTCACAATGGCTGCAATTATAGCACCAAAATTCTTTTTGCCAGATTCTCAACTTTTGCATTCTAATAATTATCTAGCATGGAAAACAAAAATTCGTGTACAACTTGATTTTGAAAATCTATGGTCTGTTGTTTTTGGCATATTAACAAGATCTGCAACAGATGTTACACAACAAGCTACATTTGATCGTGCAAATCAAAAAGCAAAGTTAATAATCTTGTTTAGTGTTTTAGATGAGGTACAACCTCATATTCGTGAGACTACAGCAGCAAAAGAATCTTTGGACAAGTTGAAAACAATATATGAGTCCAAAAATAAGAACATGGTGTCCTCAGATTTCACCCTAAAATCTGGGACTACCCATTTGAAAAAAATTTGTCCTTTTTTAAAATAGCGGGTATTTTTGTGTTTTATTGCCAGAAGATGTCCTATTATGTTAGGATATTCCTAGTGAATCATATGAGCCAATTTCGACAAATACCCAGATACCCAAACTCATTTTATCCCTCTGCCAAGTTTTGTCTGCGGGAAATTTTTATTTAATTATTTATTGAATAAATAATGCCCCGTTTGAACTAAATTGTGCTCCGGTTAAATCCTGTTGAAGTTTTGCATGCCAGTATTCACTAATCTCAATAGGGTTTTCACCAGGAATGAATTCAGGGCATTGTCTACAACTTCTGGCAACGTTTTTCACTTTTATTTATTTCTTTTGCATTTTTTCTTCGGTTTTCTCCTCGGTTTTTCTGTGAAATTCCCCTAGGTCAATTCTTTCGCCAATATAGTCTGTTTAATTGCCTGAAGTATCTGGAGATCATCTACCAACACAGTGCCAGAAGGAATCAGCCTCAAAATTCAAGCTTCTAACCAGAAATGATGAAGTCATGCACAAAAAGCCTCTCCCAGGCCAGTCGCACTTTTTGAAAATGAAGAGGTTTAAGCTGCAGTGGGATTTTTGGTTGCAGCAGGCAGGTGGGAATTTATAATCTGCTTTGTAGGGTGAAAATTCCCATGAAGTCAGTCAATTAAGTTGCAGTGGGAAAATTAGAAGCGGCAAGAAAGCGGGAATTTCTTACCTACCTTGCAGGGTAAAAATTTCCATTATAAAATAAAGAAAAATCACTTAAAGCACCGATGGGAATTTTCCGCCTGCCTAGCAGGCTAACTTTTTGCCTCAGAAGGTTTTATTCATCCAAACAAGTCGCACTTTTTCAAAAGAAGCTAATTTTAATACAAGTTGCACTTTTTGGAAAGTCACTTAAGTTGCGATGGGAAAATTAGAGGCGGCAGGCAGGCAGGAATTTCTTACTTGCTTTGCAGGGTAAAAATTCCCATGATGAAAGTCAAAGTGGAAGAAGGGATTTTTAGAGCTGTGGTGTAGGGTGACATTTTCCATCAGAAGTTGACTTCTTAAATTTCGAATTCACCCATGCCAAAAAGTGTGACCCATTTGGGCATTAAACAATGCTTTTAGTGATATTTATTAATAGTTGTTTTGCTTAATTTTGGCGCACAGGATGGACAAAAAGTCAATGCATGAGGATAAGCTAAAGACAACTAAAGGTAGCATGCGAAAAATAAATAAATTAAATTTATTTAATGGCAGCTAGCAACATGCAAAAATAGGCGCCCAATTTGGGTGAATAAACAACATTGTTTATTAATTAATTGCCAGGAATAGGAGGGGCAATTATTAAAAATAGAATGCTGAGAGTTATATAAGCATGGACTGCCATAGTGAAGATGTAATTAATTCTTTTTGCAAAGGATTGTAGTCTGGACAGTTTTGATGCCAAAGGAAGGAGGATTGTTTGCATCAAAAAGTGTTTTTCATTGCCGGAAAGCTTCAAAGTTTGGCACCTAGGGTTGGAGGAGCTTGATTTATGCTATGGTGTTCATCACAGGTGCTCATATAAATGAAAGGGAGTGAAAATCAATGTCAGGTACATTGAATATATCCTCCGAATCTGAAGAAATTGCCAGCTCTGCACCAATTGCAAAGAATTCTAGTAGAATAAAAAGAAAAAGAGTAGCTCAGACAAAGATTGCTCTGACCATGATAGAGCAGGATGAAAGAGAAGGATCAACGGAATCAAGCATTGCTTCTAGATTTGCTGAAGTCAATGATACAAATAGAGGCCCTGAAACCTATCACCAATTTAATTGCCTGATACAGATCTCATAATTGCAAAAGCTTCCAGCAAAAAGTCATCCTCTTGTTTCTAACACAGCTTGTGTAAAAGTCATTGCATGGAGAATTCCTTTCAGGATCTTTTGCATGAGCTTCCAATCTTCCAGTTGAAGCCTTCATTGAATTTACTTTGCATGTACTGAAGAAGAATTGCAAAAGCTTCAAGGATAAAAGGGGAAGACATGTTAGAGGTAGCACCCATAGGAAAATCACAATCATGCATAGCTTCCAGATCCAGTTTGGTGAGAATCAAAGGCAAAAGAGTCAACCACATGCAACAAAAGAAGAAGAACAAGACTGGAAGGGTTGCAGCTTTCTTCTTATTTCTTTTCCTCCTTTTATTTTCTCCGACAAAGTAATTGAGCAATCAATTAAATTATAAAACTTAAGTGATTAGTTTAAAAGCCGTTACTTGAAGAAGTCAATTACTTGGAAATAGGTGGCAGACATGCAAAATAAAAGGTTTTATTTTTAGTTACAAATCATGCATGTCATGCAAAGAGGAATTCGAGGAGGAAGATTGCCAGCTGCTACCCTTTTCTATAGCTTCTGCATGCGGGAATTCATTTAAAGCTTCCTATTTGTAATTGTCATTTATACACTATAAATAGAGGAAGAACCTACAGGTTAAAGGATCAGAATTTATAAGCGGCATTCTTGTGTTCCAGACTTTGAGCTGAAACCCCTGATTTCTATAAGCAGAGGAATAGAGAAGAGATTTCCGGAGAACTTTGTGCCAAAGGTGCATTTTGTTTATTACTTTCTTTCTAGATCTGTTCATAAACTTTGTGTTATTATAGATCTAGATCTAAAAGTTTCCTTTGCTTTGAAATTTTTGCTTAATGATCTATTTGTTTTAATCTATGTGCATGCAATCAACTCTGTAAACTATTGCTTGGGTTGCACATCCTCTCTACTTTCTTTCGTTTCCTATTATTTTCCTCTTCTGCAGATTTTTTCCTTTCTTTTACAGCTGCTTACTTGCTGCAGAACTGTATAGCTATGGTTCATGAGCTACATGGTTAAAGTAATACCCACAAATAGATATTAGGATATATAACTGACAAAATCTTACACGGGAGCCTCACCGGTAAATGAGGGAGATTTATCTCATGACTGCCTAGGTTTTCAGCTATGCAGAAAATCTAGCCAACAGAACACAATACTTCATCTCTAGAGTCAACTATTGAACTTGAAAATGCAACCAAATGAGAAAGTTGAAATGTTTTTGAGAAGAGTAACAACTTTGCATGCTTCACTTCAAGCTTTGGAAAAAGAAGTAACTGACACATCACTCGTGCCTATAGTATTGAGGGCTCTTCCTCCTTATAGGATTTTTGTGAGCATGTTAAACATAACTGGTCAAACAACAATTTTTGAAGAGTTAGTGAATATGCTACAACAAGATGAAGCTATTCACTCAACTACTGAAACGAAAGAGCAGGCACTTGCTTCTAATCAAAAAGGAAAAAAATAGGCTAAGTCTAGTAAACAGCCTCAGAAGCAAGGTAATACTCAACAAGGCCAAAAGGACAAACAAAAAAGTCTTATTTGTGGTCGAAAAGGACATGAGTTGAAAAATTGTTGGTACAACACATTCCAACAAGGATCATCAAGTGGTAAAAAGATTAATTGCCACCAAACAAAGTTTGGCCAACAACAGAGTAAACAGGGACAAAATTATCAAAAGTGGAAGAAGAAACCAACTCAACAAGGAAATGTAGCTGAGCAGGAAGATCACTTTGATGATGATGACTTCCTATATTCTAAACAGTCAAATGAAGTATCCAATTCTACAAATCAAATTTGGTATGTCGATTCAGTTGCAACTCGACACATGACAGGAAATAAAGATTGGTTCTTCACAATGAGTAAAACACCCACCAAAAATCATGTCTCTTTGGACGATGATACTGTTGTTGCAGACTCACAGCACCCCTGGATGCAAATCAGGCTTCTAGGTTGATGTTCAGACATCCAGTGTGATTGCACAACATGGAATCCTTTCTCCAAGCGTGGGACTTGTAAAGATGAGAAAAGATTCTCCAGAGAAGGTTGGTTCCTATTCCTCTGTTCAGATGCACACAAAAAATGTAGAGGGTTTGCTAAAACCTAATCTAACTTGCCAAGGAGATAGGGTAAGAAAATGCATAGAATAAAACCTAAACTACAAAGGTGATGCACCGAGGAATGTTAGACATTCGTTTTACAAATTTAACACAGACCACATAGACGCAATACAAACACCATGCACAGGTAACCAAACTGCAATAAGAGATCAAAATGACAGCAATGAATACATGAGAGGGTCGAGAGTCAATCACAACACATATATTATTGCTCAAGAGTCGATACAGTACATTGCAGTGGCCAAGAGGCAAAAAAGACTGGCATTACAACCCATATGGGAGGTTTGAAAGCTCCACAAATTCTCTGGCAAGCGAGGGAATAAGGGAGGATGCAAAAAAAAAAATGTCCGACCCCTTAAAAAGCTCCTCTTTACAATATATATCAAGAAATGAGAGGGGAGAGAGAGGAAATCCAGGATCTGCCCCAACCACTTCTTGGTAGCATTTAAAATCATCTCATTATGACAGAAGCGGCGGGTCCTAGCAAAACGGCGGGCTGTCTAACAGGAGCGGCGAGCTGTCTGCTGCATTAAAGTTGGTTGTTGAAGCATTACTTTTGTCTATCACCACGCGTCAGAGACGTTTTCTTAATTTTCTCCCTCCAAACTGCACCAAAATGCGAGATTGATCCCAGAATCATGTAGAGAATTTAAACAGCTTTCCGTTGATATAAAGAACGTGCAAATCAGAGCTCTGGATCGAAAGATACAAAGGTCTGAAGATTTAGGGCACAAAACAGGCAAGAACAGGTTTTAAAATCTTTTCCCGCGCTCTACCATCTGGACGACACGTGGCAGACCCTGATTCGCTGAGTAATTCCCTCTCTCCACCTTTTCGCGGGCTTTCCTTTGAAATTTCCTTGTGGGCCCTTAAACTTGGACACGTGGCACTGTTTCATTGGTTCGGATCAGTGCTCGAAAACTCGCCCCTTTGAATTTTTGGACCTTTTTCCTTGGCGACACGTGTCATGCTGTGATTTGTCCACGGGCCCTGCCGGATTTTCGCGTCAACACCGTGTCCTTTTGTCCCGAATGTCCTAGTGCTGCGCGGGACAGAATCCTCCGATCCGCCCGAAATGGGCTTCCATGTCCCTTTTCTGCCGGTGACACGTGGCGTGATCTGATTGGCTTTCGGCTCCTTTGGCTATCCGCGTCCCCCGCGTCCCTTTGTCCCACTTGTCCTTGTGCTGAAGTTTCCTGTTTCGGCCGAACCGGCCGGTTCGCGTCCTTCGCACACTCTTGTCCCGCTTGCTCCCGGTAAAGGACTTGGACAAATTTTCTTTCTTTGATGCACGTTATCAAATTAACTCTGGGGGGTGAAATTTGGATAACAGATACATCTTACAGTGTTGAAGGCATTGGTTCCATTTCACCACCACTTGGGCAACATAATTGTAAAATTACAGATGGTCTTTATGTCCCTGGTTTAACAAAAAATCTGTTATCCGTAAGTCAATTATTAGATCACAATCTCAAAATTGACTTGGATTGTAAAGGCAGTAAAAATATGTGCCTAATTCGAGATAAGTCACGGAGCTCGAAAATTGTTACAAAAGCTTCAAATGTGGGAAGAATGTTTCAGTTGAATTTTGTTCAACGAAATGATCAAGCACTTGTAGCCAAGGATACATCATCAGCTCAATGATGGCATCGAAGACTTGGACATGTCAGTTTTGGCTATCTTAACACACTTTGTCGATACAACATGGCTAGGGGTTTGCTGCTTATAAAAAAGGGTACAGATAAATGTCAACATTGTTTGACAGGAAAACAACATAGAGCACCATTCAAATAGTACATTTCGGGCTAAGGAAAAACTTGACTTGGTGCATACCGATCTGTGCAGACCAATGAGACCTAGCCACTCTGGGTTTCAATATTTCATGCTCTTTATTGATGATTTTTCAAGAAAAATGTGGATATACTGTCTTTCTACAAAAGACCAAGCTTTTGAAACTTTCAAAAAGTTCAAAGCCCTTGTTGAATCAGAGTCTGGTAGGAAAATAAAAACGCTCCGCTCAGATCGAGGGGGAGAATACACCAGCAATGAGTTCAACGATTTTTGGAAACACATGGCATTTTTTGTCAAATGGCTCCTCACACACCGCAACAAAATGGTGTTGTTGAAAGGCGAAATCGTACTATCATGGATATGGTGCGATGTATGATTGATGATGCAAGTTTATCAAAAACATTTTGGGCCGAAGCAACTAAAACGACAGGCTATTTACTAAACAGAGTTCCCATTGCAGCTCTTGATGGAGTAACACCATAGGAAGCATGGTTAGGGAATAAGCCATCTATTTCACACCTTAGAGTTTTTGGATGTAAAGCAAGTATGCACATTCCTAAGAAACAAAGAACTAAGCTTGATATGTGTTGGCTAGATTTTCTGCACAAATGAAAACCTAGGCAGTCATGAGATAAAACTACCTCATTTACCGGTGAGGCTACCATGTAAGATTTTTTCAGTTACATTTTCTAGTATATATCTGTTGGTATTACTTTAACTATGTAGCTCATGAACCATAGCTAGACAATTTTGCAGCAAGTAAGCAGTTATAAAAGAAAGGAAAAATCTGTAGAAGAGGAAAATAATAGGAAACGAGAAGAAAGGAGAGAAGATTTACAACCCAATCAATAGTTTACATAGTTGATCGCATGCACATAAATTAAAACAAATAGATCATGAAATAAAAAATTCAAAGCAAAGGAAACTTTCAGATCTAGATCTAGAATAACACAAAGTTTATGAATAGATCTAGAAATAAATACGAGACGAATGCATCGTTGACACAAAGTTCTTTAGAAATATGCCTTCTCTCTATTCCTCTGCTTGTCAGAAAGCTATCAAGGGTCTTCAGCTCAAAGTCTGGAACACAAGAATGTTGATTACAAATTCCGATCCTTTACCCATAGGTTCTTCCTCTATTTATAGTGTATAAAGGGCAATTACAAATAGGAAGCTTTAAATGAATTCCCGCATACGGAAGCTATAGAAAAGGGTAGTAGCCGGCAATCTTCCTCCTGGAATTCCTCTTTGCATGACAAACATAATTTTTAATTGAAAATAGAACCTTCTATTTTGCATGTCTGCCACCTATTTCCAAGTAATTGACTTCTTCAAGTAATGGTTTTTAAACCAATCACTTAATTTTTATAATTTAATTGATTACTCAATTACTTTGTCAGAGAAGAGAAAGAAGAAGAAAGAGGAAAAGAAATTAGAAGAAAGCTGCAACACTTCTAGTCTTGTTCTTTTTCCATATTTTGCATGTGGTTGACTCTTTTGCCTTTGATTCTCACCAAGTTAGATCAGGAAGCAGTTGACTGTGATTTTCTTGTGGGTGTAATGCCTTTGACTTGTCTTCCCTCTTATCCTTGAAGTTTTTGCAGTTCTTCTCCAGTACATGCACCAGATGCAATGTTTTCCGTGAATAATTCAGACAAAACTCATCATTTTTATTTTTTAATTGCATATGAGCAATTTTAAATTCTGGAAAGCACTCTGCGTGAATGCAAATACAAGTAAATTCAATGAAGGCTTCAAATAGAAGATTGGGAGCACATGCACAAGATTTTGGAAGGAAGTTTCCACGCACTAACTTCTACACGGGTTGCGTTAAAAATAAGAGGATGAATTTTTGTCGGAAGCCTTTGCAATTATGATAGTTGGATCTGTCAATTAAATCAGTGACAAGTTCAGGGCCTGTGTCTTTATCATTGAATTCAGTAAATTTGGAAGTTGTGCATGATTCTGCTGATCCTTTTTCTTTCATCATGTTTCATCATGGCTGGAACAATCTTTGTCTGAGCTCTTTTTCTTTCAATTCTACCGGAATCCCTTGCAATTGGATCAATTTGTGCAGATCTGGCAATTTCTTCAGATTCAAAAGATATATTCAATGTACCTGACATTGATTTGAACTTCCATTGACTAATATGAGCACCTGTGATGCATACCTGCAATTTATTCAGACAAAGATGCAGTCCATGGCATGAATACTTGATTTTTATCACCAAAAATCTGCATATAAAGTCTGCTGCCCTAAAATTTGAGGTTTTGCTTGCATGCAAAGCAAGAAAAAATATTATTTAATTCACCTGGGCACATATACCAACATGCAGATGCAATCAGAATGACAAAAATTAGGTTAATACCAACCCTAGGCGCCAAAACTAGAAGCTTCTTGGCAGTGGAAAATACTTTATTAATGCCATCCTTCCTTCTAGATGCCAAAACTTGTCCGGGTTATAATCTTCATCAAAAATAGAATTAAGTGCTTCTCCTTTATGGCATCCCATGCTTATATAGTCCTCCAACATGCTATTTTTTAATAATTGTCTCTTTCCTATTTATGACAATTTAATTAATTAACAGCCATGTCTATTCATCCAATTTGGGCGCCCAATTATGCATGTTGTTGGTTGCTTTTTAAATGAATTTATTTTATTTATTTTTAGCATGCATCTTTGACTTCTCCTTAGCTCTGTCCACTTGCATTGACTTTCCTTCTATTTATGGCGCCAAAATTGGGTGAATAAAGCCATTAATAAATATTATTAAATGCATTGTTATTCATGCCAAGGTGGGTCGCACTTTTTGGTAAGGGTAGTTGCTAAAAATAAGAAGTCAACTTGATGGGAATTTCCACCCTGCACTAAAACTCCAAAAACCCCCTCTTCCACTTAAGTGATTTGACTTTCATCATGGGAATTTTTACCCTGCAAGGCAGGTAAGAAATTCCCGCTTGCAGGTGCCTTTACCAGGGATTCTCATTGCAGCTTATAATGCGAATTTATTACCCTACAAGTGCAGGTAAAAAATTGCTTCGTCGAGTGCTTTAAGTGACTTGACTTCATATTTATAATGGTCAGAATTTTTACCTTACAAGGCAGGTACTGAAATTTCCGTCTGGTCCTACCAGGCCTCTAATATTCCCATTACAGCTTAAGATGATTCTTGACTTCATGGAAACAAAGTACCCTACAAGGCAGGTAAGAAATTCTTGTCCTACCTGCCATTTACCACAACTCCCATTGCAACTTAACGTGACTTTGACTTCATGGAGAAAAAGTACCCTGCAAAGGCAGGTAAATGAAATTCAAAACCTGCTTGCCACCTCTAATAGTTCCCATTGACAATGCTTTAAAATCATTCATGGTCCAAACCCCTAGTGTGACTTGCGTAGGAGAGGCTTTTTGTGCTTGCAAAACTTCATCATGGTTCAACCGAAACAGAAGTTTGCTTTCTGAGACTGATTCCTTCTAGTGCAGTGGCCGTAAATGATCTCCAAATAAATTCCAGTAGAAATTAAACAGACTGATATAGCGATAAAATGAGTCGGAGCATCTAGGGGATATTAAACGAAAAAGACTCACAGGGATTCACTGAAGAATATTTTAATGTGAATAGAAATGGCTTCTTTCAATAAAATCACAAAAACCTTGCCATTAAGTCACAGAAAGAAGCAATTTGAATTCATTAAATAGTGAAAACCCAAATTTGAGATGTGTAAAAATACTGGGGACATGCAAAACTTGAACAGGATTCAACCGGAGCACAATTTACTTCAAACGGGGCATTATTTATTTAATAAATAATTAAATAAAAATTTCCCGCAAACAAAACTTAGCGAAGGAATAAAACGAGTTTCGGCATCTGGGAATTTGTTGAAATTGAAAGAAGCATATGATTCACTAGGATATACTCTTAACATAATACATACATACATCTTCTGACTGTTATTTTAAACAGAGAATTCTAATCACTTTCATAATGGGTAGTCCCAGATTTCATGGGTGAAGATCTGGAGACATTCAACCTTCCTGAAGAACCATGCCTACAAAGTATGCCTACATGGTATAGCGAGTAGTGATGGCTGGGTTTTAAACTTGAGACGAATTTATTGCCTCACCGACATTTTTTACCACTGGAATTTAAGGACTCACAATATGCACTCGACATGAGGTCAATCTGGCACTTAATGGGTTGAGATGATTGAAGTGGATTGCATCAAATAACAAATGTTATTTAGGTAGGAACAAATTGCTCAATGGAATAGGTGCTATGGATGCAAAATGCAGGTCACTTTGAAAATTTCTGACCTTTTAATTTCCAGATCATTCCACTCAATGTTTATGTCTTATCTGATGCAGATGGATCTTCAAAACGAAGTTTCAAAACAGATCGCAAAACCTTTATTCTATGAAATACAAGGCTAGACTAGTAAGCTAAGGGATATGACCTAGATAAAATATACCTCTCTTCTATGTATGATTTCTTGAGGGACTCAAATTTCTACAAAACACAATCATTCCTATTTTCCTACAGTTACTTAAGCTTGCAATTAGAATGAGAGGCTACAAATTTCTACAAAACACAAGCATTCTTATTGGGTTTCGAACCCTAAACCTTTTCTAGTTTCCCTATATACTAGAATGTTATTGTCATACCAGATAAAGAGGAAAAGTTATCTAACCCATGGAATAGATGTTAATTATGTAGGTATTAATTTCACCCCTTTAAATTTAAAACCTTTTGTTATCCATATTTCGCCCCTGGATTGCAACAGTATTGGATACGAGCCTACGATCTCTATCGCACAGAAAGAACCAGAGAAAACACGTTTAAATTTTGCAAACAGGTTGCAGAACGACTCAACAATGGAGTGGCGGGGCCTGTGAAAGACTAAATGACCCTATGCAAGAAGAAACAACGAAGATCCGAAGTCTTCGGGCTCAAAACAGTTCAGAACGAGTCCAAAAATCGGCTAAGTATGAAGGAGGCAACGGAGAGAACCATGTGTCGGCACGTCACTTCTCCAATGTTGAATCCAAGACAACGCTCGAGAAGCTCAATACGATGGATTGCCAGGCATTTCCACACGTCTAGAGCCCCATAATTTACACGGCCATTGAAAAGTCTTCAAAGGCAGGAAGGTGCCAGGTGTTGGCTCAGCGCAAATCCAAAATCGGGAGTCTCATCAAGGCGGAGACTCAAACTAGGCACGGAACCCTCCACGTTATGCAGTCAAATGGTCTTTCACGAGGTCAAAAGGCAAGAACAAAGTGGTTTCTCACTAAAAAGCAGCAAAGAGGATACTGGGAGTGCCATCAGAGAAACCATGGACTATGTCCAAGCGGCGCATCTCCAAGAGTATATCCAAAAACGGAGACTTGAACAAGCACCAGTTCGCCATGTAGCCCAAGGTCTGAAAAGGTAAGAGGGAGGTCGTTGAAAATTCCAAAGACCTACAGGATTTGGCTTCTTTTTGTGATCTAGACCCGACGCTCCTGGGGGAGTAAGGAAGCAATCTTGATCGGGCTTTTAAGCAAGCGCAGAGCCTCCACACGAATCCAGAATATCGTGCAAAAAGGTGGACATAGTCTGTGAAGTTGATATAGCTCTGACATGCACTGGTAGCATTGGGAATACCGACAGAGAGATGCCAAGTACCCCTAAACGGTGCTAACTCAAGGAGTCGATTAAAGAGAGGGTTTCCAGACAAGTGCCAGACCGTCGCGTGTCCCTGGTTAAGAAATATGACCCCGCCAAGCAAAGGACTTTGCCAAAAAACATAGAAATGGAGCAGGCCGGCGAAGAAAGCCACCTGTAAGCCCCACGCTATTCCAAGAGAGAAATACAGAGGCCACCCTCAAACAAGTGCCAACCCTCCACGTGTCCCATATTAAAAAGGGAGCCCATTTTTCTTTTCCCGCCCTTTTGTACGGACCCGATGCTAAACTTCGAAGGGGGCATATCTTTCGACTTAGGGCTTGAAATACTTAGCTTAATCTCAACACTAGTTGTTAAAGTATCTCGGCCTCGTCTAACGCCATGAAGACTTCTGTCAATAGGTATTACGTTATGGGAAGTTGTTAGGTGGGAGAAAAATGTGAGAAATGTTTTCGGGCCTTATGTTTGCAGGATCTATTTTTCCCAACAACCAGTATCGGATTTCGATCCTAGATTCGTCATTTCCATCCTCCTTCAATAGGTGCCGAATAAGAAATCATATGCTATTCAAGACATATTTGCTCAGATTAGGGGCAAATTGTGTCCATAGATCGTGCATTAGAGAGCAATGGTTGAGCTAATGACCTATAAATTTTCCCCGCTTCTCTCTCATTTCTCTCTAATGCTTGATTTGGATATCTAATAAAATTCGCAAGTCAAAACTCATTGTAAAGGGTGTGAAGATATCTTTTCAAGTATTTATTGTCAAGAGCTCCCCTTTCCTTCTGGCAAAGGACCATTTGTCATGGAATTCGGAGCACTATTTCCATTCAAATTGCTGATATGAATTTCCTACCTTCTAGTTGTTTGATAATGCATTGTAGTCAATTCTGCAGAGTGAATAAAACACGTTTGTGATCGATTTTAGATACCTTTCTTGTCTCATTTGCTCTCATATGCTCAACCTCATTATAAATCATCCATTATCATATGCTTGCCATTATTGTATTTATTTTGTTGAGATATTGTGTCTATCAGTGCAAACTAATGTAAAATCATTCCTTTAGTGCATCACCTTGTAGCATTAAGTCCCTTGAAATATTCATGTATTCAGCTTTTATCCCTATCTCCTTGGTAAAGCTTAGATTAGGTTTAGGAATAGGCCCTCTGTAAGTTTCCACGCATGCACCTAAACAGAGGAATAGGAACCAACCTTTAATCTGGAGAGTTTTCCCATTTGCAAAGTCCCACACTTTGGGAAAAAAAACTCAATGTTGTGTGAATCACACCAAATGAATGCTGCCGGATAGAAAAGCAGATCTGACGACTCATTTGGGGGTGCTGTGATTTTGCACTAACACCTTCCATTCATATATGTGGCTTATCAATCAATTTTGTGGGGTTGGACTATAGAATTTTGGAGGATGTTGGATTTAAAATGTGTGAATTCAATTCAATATCGACACAATGGATTCAATGTTTACTTAGAATGTGGAGGAGGTTTGGGAATACCCAAAACCATGTTGCATTTCTTCTCAACTCATTCCTTCAATTCTCACAACTATCCTTAGGATCCTCAGATAGGCCCTCTTTGATTGCTTGTATATTGCTGGAATGTCCTTTTCATGTTTCAACAATAACGGGGCATGTTCTTGACTTTCCTTCTCCCCTGAAAAGTGATTCATTGGCTGCCCTACATGTTATTTGTGCATTGTTTCATGAATTCCCACATACCTTCGTCACTTCCCTCATAGCTCTCGTATCCAGGGATTGTGGTAGCATAATGCAACACTCATTGCTTTTGCATTTTTGCACTCCTCACACCAAAACACTCATTTTTTATGTAATCTCGCACACCTCCTTGCAAGGGTTCTTATACAAAACGTTGCAACACCTCATATCCATATGAGACAAACAAAACATTTCCTTCCTGCTTCGCATTCCAAAACATTTAGTCAAATTTTTGAGTTAAGTTCAATAGGACTCTTGCATTCCTCTGTCCTAGTCTCACGAACACACTACATCTGGGTAATTTCAACATCATAACTCTTTCAAGGTCCAAGTAAATCTTTATATCCTAGTGATTTGAGCCAATATAGCTTTTGTAACATTAATTTTATGATACCTCTAATGTCGAATTTGGCTACATTAGATCCATGGGAAAGATATCAACGAACATCGTGAGCTTCATCCTCATAAATGGGGTTGCATTGAAAGATAATTTATCCAAATATAGCAGGACATGCCATATGCAGAGCATTAGTTTTATGGATACCAATCATATTTTTTTAGAGTGATCTTCCCCTAACTTAGTCTTTCGATGGACCTTCTAGGATTTAATAAGATTGTTTTTAGGTGTAAACATCCTACTTGGCCCTTCATTCTTCATTAGTTGGCAAAAATGTTCGAAATGATTATTAGAAGATCTCTTGTCATGAGGATTCAGAGATGCATACAAAACCCCATATAAGTTTGTGATTAATACTCCTTAATTATACCATGTTACTTATGTATGACTCCCTCTCTACTTGTGGCATCTTAAAGGCTCTGATAGGAAACATGCTCGAAAGTCTCCTGATAGGATTCCTTATAAAAAATTTGGTCAAATCATCTATCTGTTGTTTAAGATGTTCCTCATCTTGGATGGTCTTATTAAATTCTTCCTGTTTCAAATGATGACGAGGAAAAGGAACTAATAAAAGATGTGTGTGGTTCCCAAATCTACAATGGCTCCAACTATGGAGTCCCTAAGATCTCTTTGGAAGTCCAATAATCTGCCTTGTATCTCTCTGTTTCCCCTAGTGAAAATCTCATTTATGTGTCTTAGCCCATCATTAGGAGGTGCCCTTTCTTCCTCATCCATTCCTCCTCTTTTGGGTGTTCTCCTCTGATATTGGTTCCTAAAAAGATCATCATCCCTGTCCATATAAAACTGAAATCTGAAATCTGAATTTCACCACAATAGGCTGGGAGAAAAACTTGCTCTGATACCACTGTAATGCCCCCAAATGGACCCAATGGAAAGAGCAATGAAAAGTACCAATAACCCGGCTGTAAATGGAACCCAAATAACAAAATATGCTACAATAATGATATGTACCCAAAAAATGCGATTTGTACAAGGAGATAAAATACCACAAACCAACACAATAACTCCTTTTTTTGTATTTTCCGAAAGAGATAGATTTATAGAAAATAATGGCATAAATAAATACCAAAATGGGAGTTCCAAAAATTGTTTACATTCATAAAATATTTCAGATCTGACCTGGAAATTGCAGCAGCAGAATAAGGTTTAAAACTCCAACAAAATACTCCAAAAACACAAAATAAATTTCTGGAAATGCTCCTTACAAAGCTGATTGAAAATATAATATTTTTAGTTCCTCAAACCCCTGCAAAAAAGTCCCAAAATGGGTCGCTCCAGCTGTAGAATAACGGCTCTCAAAACCTGATTTTTATTTCTGAATATTCTCCAACAAAATAGAGATTTTTGGAAGAGTTTTCGTTCTCCCAAAACCAGATTTTCTGAGGGTTTTCGTCCCCACAAAAATTGCAGCAGCAGCTCCAAGCTCTCATGCACAAATTAGAAAAGTGAAGTAGTAGAATGAAGCTCAAGACAAGTTGATTTGCCTCTTAAGGAAAAGATGTAACCCAAAGAATACCTTCCAAACCATCCAATCACCATGCATCTTTTTTTTACATCATTTTCCCCATAAAGCCTTCCAAGACCAAGTCGCATTTTTACTTGGGGGCTTATAAAAATATAAAAGACCTTTGTAATAATTCAAGTCCCCCCATACATGGTGACCTAAGTCACATTTTCCTTTAGGGACATTAAAATATGTGTTAGCTCCCCTTTATGACTCGTCATGACATAATATTAAGTCACTAATATTATTATAAGTACTTTTATGGTTTTATTTTTTTTTATTTTTATTTTTTATATCACCTTATAATGATAATAGCTAACTTAAGTCACCCTTATGTTTTCTTTTGGCCGTCGGGTGGACAAAATGGGCCAAAGGTCTTCACCATGGTTATTTTAGAAGAGGGGACATTTCACAGAAGGAAAAGAGCTAAATTGAATCGGACAGACTACATAACAAACAAGAATAAATCTAAGTATGGAAACAAATCTATCTAACAGATAATCTGATCCAAATCCTGTGCTGGAATGGGGGTCCGTCCTTCATGGATGTGTTCCAGATATTGATCTCAGATCTCCTTTTAATGGATACTTAAGAAAAACTGATCCTTTATTGACTGTGGGAAATAATTTACAATAAGGTTGCAACCTTCTGCATTTCAATCAACACCTTTCCTCTTCTACACAATGTCATTTATAAGTGTTTAGAAAATAAATTTAAGTTCGGCACAGACTAGACTTGATAGGCGCAGCTGGTCTGCACCGACATCACAGAACACCATTGACCATCTAAAAATAGCTTCTTCTATCTTCTTTAATTTTCTATAAATAACAATGAAATTAAAGCATAATGCATTCGATTTTCCAGTCCAATATTTGTGTGTCTGATATGGTATTAGAGCTATTAATGAATGGATAGTGATTGAGAAAGATGACATTGTCTGAGTGTGCATTCCAGAATTGTTGAGTTGAGTTGAAGTGTTATTGCTGCAGCAAGTTCTGGAGGAGCAGAGCATTATCAGCAAGTAAAAAGAATCTGGTCCAAGTGTTATTTCTGCCAGAGGCTGTGAATGGAATTTGTTGTGACTGCCCCAACAGAGAAGTCTGTGCCATGGAAATGATCTACCACTGCCATTTCTTCACTACTGTTAAACTGTCTGATTAACATCTTTGAGCATTTGATATGTAAGAAAAAAAGAAAAAACTAACAGTACAAGGCATAAAATTTCTGGTGAAAAATTAATTTCTCTGCAACATTTTTAATGCTAAATGGTGAAATTTTAAAAGCGTTAATATTTCCTTTAAGAAGTGCATGAAGATATGGTTTTATTGTATTATATTGGAAAAATAGTATTTTTTTTGAGTGGAAAGTTAATATTTGAGTAATTTTGTGATTATTCACATGCACCAAGAGTTTCACTGTCATGGCTCTAAAATAGAGGTAGTTTATAAAGTGAATGAATAAAATAAAATGAATGGATGCTAAAGAGCTACGTTGCTAGGATACGGGCACGAGTATCATACGGGTACGGGTACGATACGCGGATACGTCAATTTTAAAAAACCCTTGGGTATAATACGTTTTGGATACGTCCGTACATATATATATTAAAAAATCAAATATATATACATCTACTCATTTTACTCATTTTTTAGTCCATAAATAACTGAAATAGTAATACGAAACTTGAATCAATGTTCAAAACATTCAATATACTTTAGACTTAGCATTTTTATTGATCATGTGGCTGCCATACGTATCCGTATCGGATACGTATCAGACAGGAAACGTGGGGGGTCAAGTCTTATCTTGGCAACATAGGTACTAAAGAGGATTCTATATGCCTTACAATCTGGGTTATAGGGTATGCCCCTGCAGCTTTAGGGTTCTGGTACAGGATGTATTGGGGATGGGTTTATCCCTGGGCATGCGGGGGGTGGGGTTGGGTAGGGGAATTCAGACTATGGAAATCAGCACCCAGGCACGTTTGTTGATGTACATGGGTATTGATTCCCGTACGTGTCACATTTTCCCCCCAAAAAACTTTCTTTTTTCTTAAAATAAAGTCGATACAACTTTTCAAACCTAAAAAACTAACCCTGGCCCTAAAATGCACCTCCAAACTGTTTTTAAACAACATATTTACCTCTCATTGTATACTTATCTTTCCTTGCACATTTTCTCTTTCATGTGATTGTTCTAGTACTAATTAACCACATGAAGGTTTTACTTATAATGAACCACATGATGGTTTCATGACTCAAATAGGAGATGTTTTATTGAAAAACCTCTTAGAAAATTTGATTATGGGTAAAAAGTTACATTTAATTTCTACCTGTCAAATTTTGTTGCTTTAACATGACCATTAAGAGGTTAACTTGTGAACGAAATTTTGTAATTAACTTTTAGCTATTGATATTGAATTTTGTAAGATGTTGGCCTTAGAGAAAAGTGAAAACTGAAACTTATTCCTGTAACTCCTTGCCGAGTCTTTTCATTTCTATCATTAGGGGTAAAATGAAATGCCCCATGTGGGTACATGTAATTTAAAAACATTACCTCTTTGCTTGAACACAAATCATATGTGACTCTTGTGCAATTTATAAATGCTTCCATTCAATTATATCTGTAAGATGTACTAAGTATAAACTGAAACTTGAGATTTTCCACCTTTAGCATAATGGTATGAAAGATCCCCAATAAATCTTTTTGCCCAAATATGATATTTTCCCACTTTATAAAATAATAAAATATACTTTTGGCAGGTATGGGAAATAAACTAGGGTTTTATATGCAAACACACCCAAAATCAGCATACAATAATTATTTTTACTCCCAAACCCTTGGAACAACCCTGGAGAATTTATGGCAAAAATCAGATTTTACAACTGAAAAATAATTTATATTTGAAACCCTAATTGCTGCAATCTTCAAGATAGCTTAACTTTCTTTACACAACTCCGATCTAGGCAAATGACATATGCCTGAACTTGGAAAAATACAAGGAACAAGATGATGTAAACCAAATTATAACAACTACCAAACATGCAGATCTGACCCTCCTACTATTTCGAACCACACATTTAGGGCATCAAATGAGCTCCAAAAATTATTTTCTCTATCCCAGATGCTTGCCTATATTTTTAGGAACTCATTCATGTAAGAATACGAATTTTTGGATGTCCAATCAACTCAGAAATCAGATCTAAAATCTGATTATAAAACTGTTTGAAAACCATTGTGAGAACCCTCTAAAAATTATAAAATTGCTTTGCTTCACTTCACAAAAATCTGTAGATGATTTGACAATAGAAATCAGATTTAAATACCTCAAAGAACATGCCAAATCAGTCCCAAACTGGGTCGATCCAATAGAAGAAGAACTGCTGCAATTTATTTTCCAAAATACCCTTAAAATACACTGCTGGAAATGACTGAAAATAACTCTGAAAATTTGATTACAATCAATGGGAATTTCTTAGTGAAATACCCTCTCAAACTCTTGGGGTTTTCATTCACAAGAGGTAGAATTCACAAGGGGTTTCGTCCTTGGAATTTTTTATGCAAAAGCTTAGAGCTCAAATGCCAGAGAAATATCATATAAAAATCTGCATTCATGGAAGAGGCAAGTCGACTTCCCTTTTAAAGGAAAAGGGCCAACAACCAACCTCCAAACCAGCCAATGAGCTCACATGATTTTCCCTATGCAAACATTTAATATTTTCCCATATTAAATGTTTTTCCCAACAACATTTCCCTCCTAGTGCAAGTCACATTTCTCTAGGTGAATACATAAATTAATTATGTTTTTTTATCTTTCCTAGGCTTCATTACTCCCCTTTGGCCCAAGTTGCCATTAATCTTTCTAAGAGGAATAAAATATAATAAATCCCTTTACAATGACTTTTGCCCCTTAAGGCAAATTGTATTGTCCATAGGGATTACAATTTATTTTTATTAAGCTAAATAAATTAATATATGTGCTTTAATAATTTAATTTTTTTATAGCACTTTATAATAATTTATTATAACTTAAGTCACCCATATATTTTTCCTTTAGCCGTCGGGTTGACAAAATAGGTCAAAGGTCTTCGATTGGAAAAGGAACATTACATGGTAAGTGGAAACGGTGCTCATTCCCCTTACTTTTGCGAGCACTCATTATTTTAATAAAATTAAAACAAGTTGTTCCATGTGTAACATACCTTTCGAAACAAGAATCTTAATTGGGAACAAGTGGATTGCGATTCACATGCACTTCACGAATGATGCAAATGAATAGTTAAAACACAGTTAATTGTAACAACACAATAAGTAAATGGAGTGTATTTTTGTTGTCTAAACATTATTACAAAGATGGTAAAATGGGAATTCGCCACTCTTATGCCTTATATTCTCCCTCTTATCTTCCTGTGAATTTTCCCCTTTTGCAATGAAGTTTAAGCAAAATGTCAAGTAAGATTACTTTCTAAGAAATGAATCCTTAGCCTAAGAGTGAGTTTTAGGTGACACGTGTTTAGAATGATTATAACTAACAATTGAGTTACAAAAATGTGTATACTCATTTTAAGATAAATTCTATGTGAAATAAAGTATATGAAGTTTAGAGAAATGGGAATTTATACCCTTACATGTTAAATGCTTTTTAAACTTATAAGGCTAAATAATGAGAACTTAATTGTAATAAAGATGTAAACCATGAAAATGACCATGTTGTGGAACATGGCTATGTTTGAGTTCATAATGTGGTTGGGTCATAGTTTTGTATTCATTCGTTTGAGGAAGTGTGGCATTGATGTGCATGTTGTGTTCTCTTGTTGTATGTGTGGGTCCATGTGGGTGTAAGCATCTAGTGTGATGTCATGTTATTCTAAGTGAGCACAAGTGGTGTCTTGTAACAAGTAAATGAATAACAAAAAATTTGACCCTGGTTTATTTTGTCATGTTTTTGTTCCTTCATGTGTGGGCGCTACATTTGGTATCAGAGGGGAGGTTCATACTCTCGAACCTCTGCGACGGTTTGGTGTTGTGATGGTTATTCATGATGGTGGAGTTGGAAGAGTAATGTGATATTATATTGTGATGTGACAAACGTGGTACTTGTGGTAATATGAATGCACTTGTTGTGCATACCACTTAGTGTGGACTTGCTATGATGTCGATGTGTTTCTTGATGGGAGTATTTTTTCTCTCTCTCTCTCATGAATTCAACGTGGATTTCACATGTATTATCACCTTGTTTTGTGAAGGAAATGTTTTTTTGAACTAAAAAAGTATTGTAGTGTTTCATTATCCTGTGATATTGCATGTGTACCAAAGTGTTGCATGAGAGTGTTCATAGTGAAATATGGCTTATCGTGTTAATTGCCATCATGTTGTGTTGTATTATGGTGTTATGTCACCATGTTGTGTTGTATTTATATGTATGTCATGATGTTAAATCACTATGTTTGTTGTATATATGTATTCATACATTATGTGATATATTCAGATCGTGAATTGGAGGCATATGGTGATTTTATGACCCTAATGTATTGTACTTGCACTCTTGGTGCATTATGTGGGAACATGATGCATGGAAAGTTGTGGAATTATTGTGTTTCTTTACTCAGTAATTATACCATGTGTATGGTGTTGTGGTTGTGCATATATATCATTATGTTAGTAGTGTAATTATGTTTTATGTTGTGTACTCTACACTAACTGATCCCTGTGGGTAGCAATCAATAAAAGGGTATGTGTAGAATGAGAAAATTGGACGGTTGACCATTTAACTCGAGCTGAGTACGACCCAGGAAGTGGAGTCTAGTGTCCCCAAAAATTTCACTTGGAAATGGTGAGATACCCCTTTAAAAAAATTGTTTTGTTCAAGGTGACGGGTCTGTTTTGTGTTTTTTTCGCTTGCAGTTGTCTTCATTGCTTTAGAATATTTCCAGGGAGTCATAAATTCAAACTTGAAAAATACCCACATGCTAAAAATCACTTTATCCCTTCATCAGGTTTTTTGTTTGAGAGAATTTTATTTATTTATTAAATAAATAAAGTTTTGTTTAAAAATAAATTGTGTTGTAGTTGAACCCTTCTGAGGATTTTCACACTAGTATTGCTTCTGCCTCTAATGGAGTGTTCACAAGGGAAGAGTTTTTATTGACCAACTAATCGGCAGGTAACCAAAGCTCAGGATTCCTTCAAGAGATTGCAAGAGGTTACTTTGTCCAAAAAGGTTCAATAATGAATTTATGAAAATAATAAAAACACTGCCACCAATGTGTAGAGCTCAAGAAAATATGCACTTTTAGAGAAAATGACACCTAAAACGGAGCCACGGAGTGAAAGTTATGACACTTACAAGTATTTATTGCTACATCTTCTTGGACCCTTTCCAAAAATGGAAAAATTTATTCTACAAGTCATGCAAGTAGCACGTTTTTTGAAAAGAAATTGCTTAATACAAGTCACATTTTTCAAATCTGCCCTTCCTCTTGAATTTCCATGCAAAACATGAAAGTCAAATCACTTAGGTGAAAGTGGGAATTTTGACATTGCTTGGAAGGTGGGAATTTGGAGGCTACCTGGAAGGTGAAAATTTCCCGTGATGGAATTCAAGTCATTTAAGATTAAAGTGGGAATCTTGGAGTCACATGGAAGGTGTGAATTTGGAGGCTACCTGGAAGGTGAAAAATTCCCATGATGGAAGTCAAGTCATTTAACTGAAAAGTGGGAATTTTGGGGATGTTTGGAAGGGTAAAAATTCCCACTTCCTTGCCCTGTTAATTTTCACATAAAATAGGTTTTATTCACTGATGCAAGTCACATTTTTTTAAAGATGTTAGGAAGGTTAGAAATTCACTCAAATCACTTAAGTGGAAAGTGGGAATTTTGGAGTTGCCTGAAAGGTAGGAATTTTGGGGGCTGCCTGAAAGGTGGGAATTTTGGGGGCTTCCTGGAAGGTGAAAAATTCCCATGATGAAAGTCAAGTCATTTAAGTGAAAAGTAGGCATTTTGGGGCTTCCTGGAAGGCAAAAAATTCCCACTTCCCCTTCCACATATTTTTAACACTATTTGTAGCCCAAAAATGGCGACCCACTTTGGCAAAGCTGCATGCCTTGAAAGATATTTATTTTTATTATTTCCGGGAAAGGTTGGCAGTAAAGGGAGAAGTTGTTAGCATTAAAAAATATTTTTTAATTGTTAGGAAGCATCCAATTTTGGTGCTTAGGGTTCGAAAGACTTTCTTTTTATTACTCTTGCTATCTGCATGTTGATGTGAGTGCACAGGTGAGTAAAATAATATTTTTAGCTTGCTTGGCATGCAAACAAAGTATAAAAATATATGGCGGACAAACTTTATAATCATATTTTGGTGAAGAAATTGGGCATTCATGCCATGGATTCTATGTTGGTCTGAATTATTTGCAGGAATACTTCATTGGTGCTCATATTGGTGAAAATAAGGCAAAGTCAATGTTTGATACATTGAACATATCTTAAGAATTAGAGGAAGCAATTGCAGCTTCTGCACAGAGAGATCCAAATTTCACAACTACAAAAGATTCACGCAAAGGTGGAAAAGGGAAGTCTCAGATAGAAGCAGATTCAGATAGAATGAAGGGTGATGAGTTTTGTCTTAATTGTTTATGACAAACATTTCCTTGGTGCACGTACTAGAGAAGAACTGCAAAAGCTTCAAGGATAAGAGGGAATACAGGTCAGAGGTAGCACCTGCAAGCAAATCTCAGTCAGCTGTTTCCAAATCTAGTTTGGTGAGAATCAAAGGAAAGGATTCAACAACATATGGGAGAAAAAAGCATCTCAGATTCAAGGAAGAGATATCATTCAGATCATTCATTGCTAAAGTGAATGAAGCAAAAGTGCAATACAAGTTGGATCAACATGCAGAGTATGGAAGAAGAACAAGATTGAGAGTATTGCAGCTTTCTTCTAATTTCTTCTTTATCTTATTTTCTCCGACAAAGCAATTGAGCAATCAATTAAAATTGTAAAACTTAGGTAATTGGCTATAAAAGCCGTTACTTCAAGTTACTGGAAGAATTCAATTACTTGGAAATAGGTGGCAGACATGCAAAATAGAAGGTTCTATTTTCAGTTATAAATCATGCATGTCATGCAAAGAGGAACTCCAGGGGAAAGGTTGTCAGTTTTTTCCTTTATACCTTCTGCATGTGTGAGTTCAATTAAAATTTTCCTATTTGTAATTTCCCTTTATGCACTATAAATAGAGGAAGAGCCTACAGGTTTAATGATTAGAACTTGTTGATCACAATTTTGCTAGACCATTCTCGAGTTTTTAGACTTTGAGTTGTAACCCTTTATGTTATTTCTGTGAAAGCTGGGGAATTGAATAAAAGACAGATTTATGGAGAACTTTGTGTCTACGGTGCTTTGCTTCTTGCTTCTATTTGAATTTTTAGATAAACTTTGTGTTATCTGAGATTTAGGTTAGAAGCTATTCTTTTCCTTTACTTTTGAATATTGTGAGATTTATTTGTTTATTTAATCTATGTGTTTGAGACCAACTCTGAGAACTATTGGTTGAATTACACATCTTCCTTCCTTCTTTCTCAAATTCCATATTTTCCCCTTCTGCAAATACTTCATAACAACTGCTTATTTGTTGCAGAATTGCTAAGCTATGGTTCATGGGCTTTGTAATTAAAGTAAAACCCCATAAATAGTTATTAGGATTCATACCCACTACATTGATAAACATCTTACACGGGAGCCTTACCATTAAATGAGGGAGATTTATCTCATGACTGCCTAGGTTTCTCACAGTGCATAAAATCTAGCCAACAGAGTCTAGTATAGACTAAATATCCACTTCTATTCGTTTGGTATGTATGGCATTTGCTCAACAGGCATCATGCATATTGTGTTGCGCTGACACCTTAAGCCCAGTGAATGGCAACCTATACCTCTTTCACTCTCTCCTTAACTAGTTGTCTTATAGACGACCTTGTATGGTTACAACTGTTTTGAACCTTGTGGGAGTTTGGAGGTGATAGTTCTGACAGAGACTATGGAAGTTACATTATTTGATCACCTATTATATTGTATTCTGAGATGGAATTTGGATGCCAAGTTGGACTCGATGCTGAGATGCGCACTCGATGCCGAGATGCGCACTCGATGCCGAGATGCTTAAATGCTTAAACCAAAATGTCCTATTCTAAGGCTTAAACCAAAAATAAGGGTCTGACCACAAACCCTAAGAAATCAAATATGAAAATACACCAACACCAAATTGAAAATAATTTGATTCTATAACAGCAGATCCAACAATATTAGAAACCCTAGCAACGAACTGAAAAGTACACCTTAGGGGTATCAAAATCAACTTAAAACATTAATTAATATCCCTCTAGGGAAGCGAGCTGTACCAACACTTAGGAACAATTATTTACCTACAATATGGATTGAAAATTATCATAGAAATATCCCAAATACTCAATAAAACCAACAAGACGAAATCTGGAGCAAATATGTATTTTATAAATTTATTTTATGTGCAAATATAGGTGAAACTTGTAAAATGCATAACTCCATCAATACTTGGATTTTCAACACAAACTAATGCTAAAAATAATCTTGAAGAGACCAGCTATCCAATGAAAGTGAAATCAGATTTGTCCAACCATGGAAACCCCCTCAAAACTGATCCCAAACTTTCCAGATGGGTCAGTCCAAAGAAGGAAGGGTGCTGACACCCTAGAAAATGTCTTAGTTGTAATAGAAGTGCCCTATGCATGGATGAATACTTCCTTGTTTTGAAATCTGCCAATCAAGTCCATTTGTGACTCCCGTATAAAGCCACCAATGCAAAAAATGAGTGTTTTCGTCCCAAAGTGTTGTGACTATTGAGGGTTTTCACCCTAATAGGATCCAATGAGGGTTTCATCTTCAAAGTAGAGCCACACCAAAGGTTTTTGTCTTCAGTGGACAGTAAGGCACACCATGCACAAACTCAAGATATCAATTTTCGAAATAAACATGCATAACCTTCCATAGGCCATTCGATCCACCTTTATAACCTCCCTTTTGGCACCAAGAGTCATAACTGTGACTTTTCCCACGTGATTGACCTCTTTAAGTGCATACTTCTATTTTTAATTTGTCTTTATGAGATTTCCAACCCAGCCGACCTATCCTTAGGAGGGAAAATACAAAAAGAAGCATTAATAGAAATGAAAGAAAACATAAATGAAACCCACATATTTCCCTTGTTAAAATTCTTCTTGGCCACGGCTAGAAAAATGGCAAGAATTCTTCATTTGAAACTAATTCGAAAAAGGGGACATTACAGTCCTCCCTTCCCAAAATTACTTTTCCTCAAGCAATTGCAAACTCATATGCCCAAGTATCATCATATCAAGGTGAAGGAACATGTTGTAGTGCTTCCGTAATCTGGATCTCATGCCTGTTAAATGAAGGAGCTTCAACCCAAAAAAACTCATACCTCTATTGCCCCTTTTTTTGGTTGTCATCATCTCATATTTTCCACCCAAATGATGGATTCCCAATACTTTAGTAATGTTGTCCCAAAAAAAGCTAAAACCTTGCATTTTCCTCTCAAAAATCAGAATGACAGTCATAAATCACTTGATTTTTCCCCAAATTTGGAGCTATGTTGGTTGAAGTAGTTGTCTTCTCCAGCTGGAACCATTTACCGCTATTTTTTTTATGATTTTATGACCTCAAAATGAATACTCTTGCATCTAATCAAGTTTGAAAACAACTCATAATCTGATTTTATCAAAATCAGCAGTTTAAAAATGAAACAACACCTGCAAAATTGAAATCTCCTTTTTTAAATTAGGAATTGTGAATATGGCCATTACTAAAAACACCCCTCTAAAGGCTGAAATTTTTCTTCCAACATTCATCAATCGAAAAATGCTCCATCTCTTGACTGAAAATACTTGCCTACCAACTGCTATGAATGCAAATGAAATCATGTGGTGGCTGATATGAATAATGACAGCAGTACCAATTTTGAAATTTTGAGCTATGGTTCTCTAAAGTACACTCCTTTTGTCACCACTAACCACCCACATACTTTGTTGGTGCTCCCTTGCATAAATACTCAACTATGAAGTTACTCTACCATGCTTATGCTACAGTACTCTGATATTAACTTTGATTGAAATGTACAAAATGGGGCATGTTTTGTGAATCCATTGACCACAACATGCAAACAACTCTTACCTTGAACCACGAGCAAACCAGTAATTATTTCCATCAAGATACCATTAAGTGTCACCTTCTTGCCCATATCCATAAAGCTTATTTCGATATTCTGGAAATTGAAAGTGAGTTCTCCCAAGGAGTGTAACCATTGGACCCCAAGCACCAGATAGATACCGACCATGCTAATCAAATAAAATTCAGCACATACCTCATGTTTTCCCAATGTGAAGAGGATTCGGGGACACCTCCTTATACATGACATAGAGTAGCCAACCGCTATCTTAACCGTGAAGTCTTTAAAGTCTTCCACCTTCAAATTCACCTTGCCCTTGAACTCTCATCAAGGAAATTGTAAGTAGCCCCATCAATAAAAAATGTGACTCCTTGTCCATGGAGTGTAGAACTTGGTTTCAAGTGACACTCTAGGAGTAAATAGTTCACAACTTTGTTAGGATATTTAACAAATTCCAAACAATCCTCCATAAAATTCCTTCCTACCATATGTAGGGAGTAACAACATTGAATTCAATAAGGGCTTCCTCTTCTTTATAATTCAAAGGATTAACCGGAACCCAAATTTAATGCTCACATAGTCTTACAAGAAAATATCTTTGTGCCATATGTTACTCCTCAAGTTCTTCACATCATCACCAATTATATTACAAGACATCAAACATGAAAAATGATCTTTCTTAACAACAAGCTGCTCATAATGACATAATGTGATTTCCCCTTTTTGGACAAATGGAAATTTTAACAAACTTCCACACCAATCAAATCAAGAAGGATTAGATCCTTTTGACTCAACCTCAAATAACCCAATGTTGGCTAATTACAACCTAAAATGGGGTTGGAAGTAGCCAAGGTGATGGGCGAGATGGGAGGATCAATTGCAATTCACACCTTTTCCAGATCTGATTTTTTAGAGCTGCACTATTAATTTAAAATAGCTTGCAGACAGCTGAAAACTTCTAAAATTCACAACTCTCTTGATACTCAATTTTTTTGCATGAAAAAGTGCACAATAAACTTGGGATTTTTCCCTTTCCAATGAACTAGAGATCAATTTTTTCTGAGCACTAAAACCCCTTCAACATAGCACTTAAAATTCTAGATTTGGGCACTAGGGTTAGAAGAAATTAATTAATTATTTCTAGCACTTTTTCCGCCCTCCAAACACACCACAAAGTACCTCCGTTGCTTAGAAATAAATGATAAACAAATCACATTTGCAGATCTTGTTTTATGATCGCCAAAAACATGCCGAATAATTATGGAAATTAATTAAAAAACAGTCTGCAACATAACTTCAAAAATTCATATCTTTTGCTAGAGAAGTCCAAATGACCTGAAACTTTGGATCTTAGGCCACAAAATATGAAGAATAATATTCCAAAATTAATTTTTGCACAGCAAACACGAAACCCTAATTTTTCTCCATAAAACGTAGGTCACCCAAAACAATTAGGGCATCAAATCATCTCCAAAAATTATGAAATTAATTGCAAAACACAACAGATCTGAAATTCACTTGTTTAACCATCAAAACATGCAAACTCAGATTTCCTTCAACAATTAATTCTCTAGGGTTAGGAATTTTTTCCCAAGCAATTTGCCACACAATAGATGCAACACACACACAAATGGATCCTTATTAAAATCATATTTACTTCAATTCCAAGTCGAATGTGAGAGAAAGAGAACAATGAAGAGCTAGGGCATACATCCCATTTCTCCGATCATGGAGAGATATAAATGATGAAATCCAACATGAGGTGAAATGACCCCCTCACATCCCTTAAATAGACTTCCCAAAGGGATTGACCCACTTGGAGGGAAAATGCACTTTTTTAAATTTACAAGTTGGATAGCCAAGTGGCCCCTTTTATATTAGTTTCCCTCCCATTACATTATAATATTTAATATGCTAAAACTATGTGCACTTTATTATTTTTTAATTAAATAATAAAAAGTAACTAACCTATGTCCACATTTTTAAACTACTAAATAAGACTCCCACTTGTAGCGCTAGGCATGGCAAGGGGCTACAATGCAAACAACAAACACGTTAGAACAGTCCTCAAGCTCTATCCTCGAACCCATGGGGAGAGAAAATGGGTTGAGGGCCTTCAATTCTTCACTTTTAAAAATGTCCCAAAAAGGGGACACTACACACAAGTATAGCAGCGGCACAAGAGGAGATAAAATGTGACTTTTTTCATCATACCTTGGGCTGCCAACAAGGATCCCATCATTCTTTTGTTGGTACTTTTTTGGAACATCTCCGGAACTCACTCCAAGGTGATAAACTCCCTCAATTTGTCCATCCTTGATTGTTTTTTGGAAATTTCCAGTGAATTGAAAGTAATCACGAGGAATCGGAAGTGCCTTTCCTTTATGAACATACCCTTCCGTAATGTCATCTTCTTCGCCCTTATGCAAATCTGATTTCTTTTCAATAATTTTCCACAACAACCCATTAGAAACCAATGAAATATCATTAAATATTAAAAAGATTTTACCTTGAGACTCATGCTACATGATTTCCCTAAGTTCATGCTTCAAACTTTCATCAAACCGTGATGACTTCACGCTGTTGTTATGAAAATCAGTCAAGAGATTTACTTTGGTAATGGAGATGGAGGCTTCTAGGGCTTCAATGGGTTGTTCCCTCTCAATGCCAATCCTCTCATCTTTGTTAGAATAATCCTCATGACGATCAAAACCTTGCAAATACATAGTGTGAGGGTGATGCAATAAATTAGACTGCTTACCATTTGTTGTTGATATCTAAATTCTAGCAGACTGAAAACCAACATGAGTATCAGGTGAGGCCTCCTTTTGAAGGGCAAACCTCTCAAAAGGGCCATCCTGAATCTCAACCTCCTGAATCTCTTGTAGATCTTATTTTCCTTCACTATCTTGCTACCACATGCAATCATTGGAAATTAATAAAACATGATTTGAAAGTCATAACTAAAACTTCTGAAAGTCATAACTCCATCAATACTTGGAGTTTCAACACAAACCAATGCTCAAAATGATCTTGAAGAGACCAACTATCCAATGAAATTGAAATCAGATTTTTCCAGCCATGGAAACCCCCCCAATACTGATCCCGAACTTCCCAGATGGGTCGCTCCAAAGAAGGAAGGGTGCCAACACCCTAGAAAATGCCCTAGTTGAAATAGAAGTGCCCTTTGCATGGATGAATATTTTGCTGTTCTAAAATCTACCAATCAAGTCCACTTGCGAATCTTGTATGAAGCCACCAATGCAACAAATGAGGCTCTTCATCCCCAAGTGTTGTGACTATTGAGTGTTTTCGTCCCCAATAGGATCCAATGAGGGTTTCGTCCTCAAAATAGATCCATTCCAAAGGTTTTCGTCTTTAATGGAGAGTAGGGCACACCGTGCACAAACCCAAAATATCAATTTTCAAAATAAACATGCATAACCTTCCTTCGGTCATTCAATCCACCTTTATAAGATCCCTTTTTGGCGCCAAGAGTCATGAGGGTGACTTTTCTCCCATGATCGACCTATTTAAATGCATACTTTGATTTTTAATTTGTCTTTATGATCTTTCCTGCCCAGCCGACTTGTCCTTATGAGGGAAAATACAAAAAGAAGCATAAATAGAAATGAAAGAAAACAAAAATGAAACCCACATACTTCCCTTGCTCAAATTCTTCTTGGCCAGAGGAAGAAAAATTGCAAGAAGTCTTCATTTGGAACTAATTTGAAAAAGGGGACGTTATAGAAACCTCTTTGGAGGTTACTATAGTATGTTGTGATATGAATCATTTCATATGTGGTTATTTGTAAACTCAGTTATGCTTGGAACCAACAAATTTTAATTGATTTGTTGCAACGCTCCGAGGCTCGTTACTTATTTGTGATGTTTTTATTGTTTGAATGTGGCTACTTAGCCATTTTCCTTGATTTATTGAGTTTTTTTTGTTACTCTCGAAACTTGAAGTTTTACCGATTTTGATGCCATTTGGCTAATTGTTGCCTAGTGTGGACCTTCTTAAATGATTGAATGAGCTGGTTCTACCATGTTGTATGTGCTTATATGTTTGCTATTGATTTCATACAGTCCATGTGCGGTATATGGGGTACGCCCAAAGGTCATAAGACTGTATTGCTTGGGGCTACATGGCATTAGGCCTTTGGTTATTCAAGTGACAGGGCTCTATGGTGAGTGACCCACCCTGGTTTTGGTACTATGATTATTTTCTTTATTGGGAGGCATATGGAGTTGTTTTGGGAGGCTTATGGAGATTTGGGAGGCATATGGAGTTGGTATATATGATTCATGAGTTACTCATGTGAGTTTTATTATGTGTTGTGATGTTTGAAGCTTGATGCTCCTCATTGTTGACATGTGATGTTGGATCTTATCTTGGCACTTTGTGGATATAGTCGTGGTTTTGAGTCATGTGAAACCTGTTGCATATGTATTACCATGAAGCCTTATTGTATATTAGGCACGTGTATGTATTTGAACTATGCTTGGGGAATGGGTGTTGAGTTCTATGTTGTGTGGACTACATGTTTCTTCCCATGGTTGTGTTAGAGGTCTTGTGATGTGATACAATCGTGAAAATGTGTTGAAATGTGTAATGTGAAGTTCGCATTATGTTTTGGACACTATGTGACATGATGTCCTGTACTGTTGAGCACACTATGAAAATAATTAAAATTGGAATTCGTAGCAAGTGATAACATTGAACAAGTGAATTGTGCAATCAATAAAATTAATAAATTGTGAATACACTTATGAGAAACAGAAGAGTAAACAGGTTTTGACATAATTATCAAATTTGAATTAAATTTGTTATGGTATAGATAACTGCAAATCTTTACAGAACATTAAGTAATTGAAAAAAAATTAAAATGTGTTTAACTTTTTGGTGGTCATGTTTTAAGTGACAAAGCCCTTTTCCCTAAATGGAGTTGTCGTTGTTGACCTTCCCAATTTTCATATCCCTCTTGCTACCCTTGGCGTTGTGTTGCATCGAGGACGATGCTTTTATAAGGGATGGAGAATATACTTCCCCCTTTGGCTTGTAGTAATTTTTCTTTTCTTTTGATCATGACAATTTTCTTGGAATATTGAAATATGTTCATGTTGTTTGTAAATCCCCCTTGTGCCACGTGGTAATAGGGATAACTCTCAATGTTTATTTTGATTAAAGGTATTTAAAATCTTTGTCCAAAGGCCCTCAATGATGTTTCTGGGTGTTTTCGAACTATCAATCTCGAACTACCATTATAAATGATCAAGAAATTCAAAAAGAGTTCAAAATTTAATAAATGAAATAATTTAAAATAAAACATTAAAACAATGAATATATATATATATATATAAAATGAATAGAACAAAGACTAAAAAATAAAATAAGAGGAGAGAAATTCTAAAATCTAATGCTTTTAGTGGAGGGTGGGTGAAGCTGGTAGGGGCTTGGTGTGATGGAGAAGAAGGCAGATCCTTTGTCAGGTGTTGAAATTGCAAATGCCTTGGTATGAGTGTATGCCAAGGGTGAATTGGTGAGTTTGGACACCTGTAGATTATTTATGGTGAAATGGTGTCAATGCTCATGAGGATGTGTAGGCACTTGGCTAACTGACCAACCTTTTCCATTGTTTTGCCAGTTTGTGACAAATGGGAGCCTTTAGCAGAGTATGCGCATTAATCAAAGAAAAAGTGATTTACAGGTGTGATGCTCGCATCCAAAACTATTTGCAGTCTTACCCCAACCTGTGCCAAAAGCGTGGAAAAAATGGTTGTAGGTTGTCCAAAATCGGTTGTTAAAAAGGCCTTGGAACTTTCCAAGCAAAGGCGCTTGATAGGTGTAGTTGTTGCAAGTGCTCTATTCGATATGTTTGCAAAATGTGGAAGTCGCTCGTCTTAATGCCCGGGAAATATGACCTCTAGGAATTCCATGGTTATAGGTTACGCGTAGGTTTGATGAAAATGCCTGTGGCGGTGTCTTTGTTGTCGTCTTTGGTTGTGGGATCTGCTCTAAATGGTTATGTTGAAAAGGCTTGAATCTTGCAAAAAAATCAATTTGGCAAGTGTAAAGCCAAAACCCATGGACTTTCCTACATCCACCTGTTAGCATATGGATTTGTAAGCATGCAAATGACATGCAACAGTGTGGGAATGAAGTCCCTCCTCGATGAAGGTGAGGCTGCTATTTATTGAAAACCAAAACTATATTTACACCTGTACATTCAAAATTGTATGTGGGGGTGTTTTGGAACATCAATGGAAAGAAAAGTGAATGAGGGAGATGGAATGGAATGAAGGAAAGGAGTGGAATGGAATGAATTGAAAGAACATGCAAGAGTTACGTAAAAACAGAGCCTAATATTGCACAAAGAGGAAATATGAATAACTAACACCAATAAAACGGATTTTGAGTCAGCTAAACAAGAATGTGTAAAAGGGAACACACGTGAGCAAGTAGATAATCAGAACTTGATCAATGTGAACTAGAACAACAGATAAATAACGTTGACAATAAGATCAAAGACAATATTTGCATGCGAGATTCAAACACTGACATCTAATGAACATAAGAACATCAAATGCTATAAGAGACAATGAATGGGACACAAAGTTCATATTTCATTAACTCCAAATAGTGTTCTCAAAAGAACACAAAGTTTCTTTCTTTGAAGTAAAGCTTGTATACAAAAATATTTTCTTCTCCTCTCTCAAAGTCACCTTTACAAATGAGCCCCTCACTTCCTTTTATAACACAAAAGTTGGTTACAAAGTAGTTATGGTTTTACATGAACATTAAATAAGGCACTTAAGTGACCTTTGACTTTTTCTAACCAACTTTATTAAAAGCAACTAAAAATAGAAACCACTTATTTATCCAGAGCTTCCCGAAAGCAAATAACATCCTTTTCTTAAAAATCCACTTTTTAAAATATACAATAATAACCAATGCCTTATTCATTTAAATGGGGTCCGCCTATCTCAAACGTGTGAGAAATGGACTCTCCCACTTCGTTAGATACCGAGAAAACTATCTCCTTGAACTGCCGGTGAAATTAGGATATGCCACTTTTGCTAGTTGAAAGGATCTAAACCTTCCCAAAGTTTCAAACATCTTTTCTTCTTCTGGAGGTTCATTTGGTCAAAGAATAGCCTCACAAAATACCTGCAATTCAAGGATCCTACTTGGCATATCATTTAAATTAATGACCTTTGATTGAACATTCTCAAATAAGTTCTTTAATTTGATGCACCGCTCCATTGAAACTGATGAGAAATTATTGGTGGGAGTGTATATGTCCTTAAACAATTGTGAAAATTGCTCTTCCACCTGTTCCGATGAACACCTTTGATTATGTTCATCTACGAGGTTGCAAGGGATATCAACTATGAATTCTTGAATCAAGGCGAGTGAAGTGAAGTCTTCATTGCATATGCTCTCATAATGGATCATAGAATCCTCGAGAAGCGTCTTCCTTGATTTGAGATGTAGACACCAAAGAAAACGTGTCCCTCAATGTTCAAATTCAAGAATTCCTTCAATGGCTAAAACTGAGGATTCCATACTCGTCATCTCCTGCAGACTGGGCAATATCTCATCCAAATTTGATATATTTGAAACAAAAGTTTCCTTGAAAGAAAGAATTGGATCAAGATATGCACTGACATCTTCATGGAGCTTAACCGCTATTTTTATCGTCCCTTGGCCTAAAACGAGAATCTCTGAAAGCCAAGTTTTAGTGACATGGCCCAATGTGTTTATGTCTTTTGACAAATTAAGAGTTTCTTCATCAGGGGTAGCCACTGCATTAGGTACTGGGAAAGTGGATAATATGGGATTTATCAAATGTTGAACATACTCCACCAATTGATTCTTTTTGGCCTTGAGCTGAGAGTTCTGAGACTTATATTTCTCAAGTCTCTTTTAGCACGATATCAATTGAATTTCAAGCCATTGCCATGTCACTTTCTAATGTGGACTTTCCAAGTCCAAGTGTAGAAACTTCATAATCAGCAGGTGTCATGGCATCACGCTCCTTATCAACTTGTGGGATGGTAAGATCTGCAAATCTGTTTCTGTCATTATCCACTATTATTCGAGAAAGCACCTTAGGATTCTTGGGAATGATGTCATTCAAAATTTTGAAAAGGGTATCAAAATCAATGTCAATTGCCTTGACAACCCTCTTTCTTTTCTTAACCTCAGAATCAACCCAAGAAGGAGTATCATTCACTATTTCTGCATACAAAATCCTAGAGCTCAAGGCAATATTCTCAGTGTTCTCAACATCATGAGATCCTTCAAGAATCCTATCCACAACCTCGATTTGAGGAGAAATAACCTCAATATCCACCTCCTGATCATTAGGGAGATTTTGGGAAATCTCTTCATGAATTGTAGGTTCCGAAGTGTTTGATATTTGGACTACCTGCACCTGAGTGGATGCTTATGTAAGGCGTGGCTGAGGATCGTTTGTCACGAGATTCTAATAACTATTAACAATGTGAGTAGAAGAGTCTCTACTTGAAGTAGAAAATCCTGAGACACGCTCTCTTCCTTCACTAGGGCTAGGGCCTTTAGATTTTTCTCCTTGTGGCACATTATTCGGCGAAGTGGATTTTGGCAACCACTCCTTTCTTGCTTGTTGTGTATGACTGGATGGTATGGAGGTTTATTGAGAAGGGGCTTTAGTTGAATGAAGACCTCGAGTTGGCAATTTTCGTGATCCTGAAGTATGATCTTGAATTGATTGTAACTTGGCAAGTTCTCTGTTGTACCAAGATATGTTTCTTTCAAGAATTGGTTGATTCTTGCTGTCAAAAGAAAATTCATCTCTTTTGGTCCAGTCAATTCAAAACAACAGGGTAAAATCAACTACATCATATGAAGGATCAATAACATCTTCATCATCATTTACGAACGAATCGGGAGGGTTCTTGATGTGAAAGGCCTTGATCTGAGCAAGTGTTAGGCGAAAAAACTCTCGTCTTCTTACTTCATGTTCATCCGAACAGGCAGCCCATAAATCTTCCATGGTAGGGTTATGTTGATACTTTGCTCCAAGAATCTTCTGCATATATCCATTGATATCAAACTGGGCTCTCTTCACATATGGATGAATTGCGATGAGGGCGAACTCTTTTTCCATGAGTTGTGCACTGAAAAGATTTGGACATTGGTATTCCCCAATTTGGATTAGGAAATGAATTCCTGAACGATGCTTATCACTGAGAAGACAATGAACTTGGAATAGTTGTCACGTAAGCTCCATTAATGCCCATCTGTCACTGACGTACTTAGGAAGCTTCCATGGAGTACCAACAAAGCCACTCATGCGAATGTAGGAAAAGGATGAAAATTGAATAAACCAAGTTCCCCATTGGGAAATGACATTCATGGCTTCTTTGGAAAATCTTTCCTCTGTATTCCTATTTAGGTTCCGAATCATGCGGAAAGTAAATGCATTGTTGACCCTTTTGAAATGGCGAGAGCTATTTTTGAATCTTAGTTGCGGGTAATAATGAAAAACACTATTTGATGGCACCATGATTCCTCTTGTTTCGAGTCCAGAAAATAGCTTTCTTCTTGCTACTACATAAGTCAGATAGGATGTCATGTAGAAGCATCCAATCATCTTAACTTCTATCAATTGTTTGTGAAGGTTATTACCGATAATGGTGTCCCAATCCACAAAGTCTTTCTTGGCAAGGATGATACAGATAAACTGATACATCCATGGGTGGAAAATCCTAGCAGAGGGTAAACATAAAAATCGACTTAGGAGAGTAATCATGTCCCCGATTTTTTCCATGAACTCAATGCGGTACAGTTCTTTGGGAAGCCGGTCAATTCGAGGCCTCTTGGTCACTAACCAGTTGTTATTAACCATCTTGCTTCACCTAAGGGGTTCTTCATCCCAAAATTCTTGTGCTGACTGGCGAGTGATATCCGCATTCTCAAGAAAGTCAGGTATGCCGAGCAATTCCTCAATGTGCTCCGGTGTGATCAAGAGGAAAGGCTCGCGATTATCTTGAAAAATTCCTCATCTCTCAGGATCATAATGCTCCGCACAAGCGATAACCAACTTTGGAAATTGCAACGAGAAAGGAAATGCTGCTGCTTAGGGTAGACCACTATGGTTTTGCCTTCAATTTTCACCCGTTCGTAGAATTTTTGCACATTGATGTGACCCAGATTTGTATTAGTGATATTGTCATATGCCGACTTAATGGAACTGGAAGGGATGATTCCTTAGAATTCATACTTGAGCATGGATTTGTTCGATTTCTCCACTGACTTCCTCGATCTTCCTACAGATTTGTTAGATTTTTCGGCCATTATGAATTTCACAGAAAAATGATTCAAGCACACAAAACAACGCAAGCGGGGTCGGGTCTCAGTCTCTGAAAGCCCCGTTAATGCAAAAAAAATGTGACTCGTTTTATTATTATTTTAAAAATAATAATAATAATTGATCCTGGGTTACAATTTTTTTTTTAAAATGTGAACACAAGCAAAATATCGAGACTAAGCTCGAGTTACAAACCGGGTTAAAATAATTATAATTTTTTTATTATCCGGTTGCAAAGGCTTTGTGCAAGGTCTATTTTTTTTTTTTAAATTGTTACTTCTTCACCTTGCTTGATTTTGGACTTTGCCTCTTCAATGCATGATGATCTCTTTCCCTCCCCCTCTGGCTATGTGGAGCTTGGTTTTGAATGCTAGTTTTGGACAGATACGACATTGGGTTTTATTCTTGTGCAATGCGTGGAAACTCTCTCTTGCTGCACGTGTGGGCTGTTTTTATTTTATTTTATTTCTGCCTCTTTTTCCTTTGTTCGAGTTGAATTCTGTTTTTTAGCTCTTCACATGGAAACTGATTTCTTTGTTTGTTGCCTCCCCCTGCATGGAGAAATGTGTGAAAACTTGTTGGCTAGATTTTCTGCATAACATAAAACCTAGGCAGTCATGAGATAAATCTCCCTCATTTACCGGTGAGGCTCCCGTGTCAGATTTGTCAATTAAAAAATGCTAATATCTATGATGGGGTTTTACTTTAATTGTTCAGCTCATGAACCATAGCTGTATAGTTCTGCAGCAAGTAAGCAGTTGTTTTAGAAAGGAAATATTTATAGAAGAAGGGAAAGATATAAACACGGAGAAGAAATGGGGAAAATGTGCATCCTAATCAATAGATAACAGAGTTGATTGCATGCACATAGAAGAAACCAATAGATATAAACACAGAATTATAAGCAAAGGTAGCTCTAGATCTAGATCTGAAATAACACGAAGTTTATTAAAAGATCTAAGGTATAAAAGCTAGAAACACAATACACCGTGACACAAAGTTCTTTGGAAATCTGCTCCTGTATATTCCTTCGCTTCAAGTGGGTCTCAAGGGTTTCAGCACAAAGTCTGGAACACAAGGTTGCTGTTTACAAATTCTGATTCTTAACCGGAGGTTCTTTTCCTACTTATAGAATGTAGGAGGCAAAGTACAAATGGGAAACTCAACTGAAATGAAACATAAACAAGTAAAGATGACATTTAGCAATCATCCTCCACTAACTTCTCCTTAAGTGACACATGTATCACTTAACTAATAGAATTGTTCCACATAACTTATATACATATATATATATATATATATATATATATATATATAAGTAATGGTTTCAAAACCAATAACATTAACGTTTTACAATTTCATCCGAGAACGTGGAAAAATAGAAGAAATAAAAGAAGAAGTCAAGCCAGCTGTAACATTTATGTCTTCTTTTTGTTCTGATATTGGATATACTTGTCGAACATGTGATTCAGCATCTTCCCATCTGTTTTAGCCACCGCTTCCTTTTCTGTCCTAGACTGCAGCAATCCTTCGATCAACACTTTGATACATTCTTCCACATCCTCCAAGATCAACCCAAACCTCGCAATATCCGTCTGCAATGCCACCAGTCTACTAATGGAATTCATCGTGAAAGGCTTAGTAGCTCCATCAATTCTTCCTTGTACCATCGGAAGAGATAGAAACGATCCGTATGTGTGAAGTAACATTTCCGACCACTTCCTCAGTGAAAGCAATGATATGGTCTGGTAGGGACGACATCTTACTCTCAAGTGCCTTCATCCTCTTTAGCAAAACTCTACAGATCTTCAAACGGAAAGATACTACAAACTCAAGTTGCTTCCCCTTCTCAATTGATCCGTTCGGTACAATCTGCTCTGTAACCAATACTTATCCAGCTTGTTGATTTCGGCCAAAGTGCTCAGGTTACTCTCAGCAACTGTGTTCATATCTACTATGCTCGTCACCAGTTGCTTCAGCTGATTTGCTGCATCATTCATAACCTTCAGGCGGGCTGGCACCTCTCCAAGTTGTACAGAAACTTGACGAATAATCAGATTCTTCCATTCGTCAATAGCTTTCACCTGATTGCTTGCATCCTCCATCTCCTACATAAGATGATCACTCACCTGCTCTGACATGGGCTGAGTAGAAGATTTAGCAACCTTGGCTATGATCTCGCACAACTGATATACCTGCTTCTGAAGCTCGTCTTTCTCCACCTTTTCTCTATCAAGCCTAAGGAATAGAGCATCTATCAATGTCTGTGTATCCTGCTTCAATCTTTTTGTGGTGGCTTGACCAATGGGTACTATGGTTACTGTTACATCTTCTGCCGTGAGCTCATCCTCCTTCTTTCCTTCCGCCGGAACTGACATCTCAACAAACTTCTGCCCCGACTCCTCAATGATCAACCTTGAAGTTACCTTAGCAACTTTAGGTTTTCTGTCTTTTCCGCCTAGACTCCGGAGTAGCTGCAAGTCGTGTTCCTCCAAGTTCATTTCCACTCTAGCTTCTGGAACCAACTGCGAAGCCAACCATTCTGAGAAGTTACATCTTGGAGAATGAGAAGTCATTGAGTGCATTACTATCTCCCGCTTTGTTTCCTCTCCATCAGGAAGTGCTACAGTGTTATGGCTGCCATCTTCTGAATCATCCAAGGACAAAGCTCTTTCGAACTCCGCCATCTACAGCTTCAACGTCTCTTCTGGAACAGGGGCTGAACGGAGTGGCTGAGGAGAGAAGATGAATGTTGCCGGATTCAGTGGAGGCATGGAAGTGTCCTGCTGAAGTACAACAGCTGGTGAAGTACTAGATGCTGGAGAAGCCGGAACTAAAGTCATAACCGTGGAAGTGATCTTCTCCTTTGATTGAGATCTTCTGTGTACTTTCATCTTCTCGGAATTTCTGCTGCTTTCTCCTCCGTGCTTCCGCTTGAGGGAATCTCCTATGCCGAAGTTGCCTGTGATTTGATTCATCAATGCTTTATTAAGGCAATATCCCTTCGTCAGCAACCAGCTTGAAGTGTTCACCATAACAACGCTAGACCTTTCCTCAATTGTATGGCAGCCTCCTATGTTATCCTGAAGTACGGCTCTATCTTCTCCCATTTGATGGTAAGTGTCAAGTAACACATTCCCATCATCTTTAAGATCCGCAGGTATCTGCGCTAGTCCAAAGTCGAACACTTGCCATGTTGATAGCCTGCTGAAATCCTTCTTTCAAACCTCATACTCACTTTTGCACTTCATCTAGAAATCCTCTAATGAAGGCACATGTGCATACCCCTAGGAGATCGTCTTCCTGGCTACTCCAAATGGATCGAAGTTCAGCCATGCCGAGAATAACTCTTGCTCATACTCGGATAACATTTCTGTCTCCATCCCTCGAACTCTATGAATGCTCTGGCAGCTATAATGTCCCACAGTGATCGGGAAGAAGCCCGTAGGCTTGTGCCATTTCGATTGAAGGTCGTGTATCTCCACAAGTTGTATGCTCAGCTCCATGGTGATCAAGCTATCATTTGGATATCTAGGCAGCTTAACCGGTTCTCCAGAAAAACCGGTAACCCTGAGGTATGTGAAATCTGCAAACTGAATGAATAGATTGCCAATTCTGGATACATCTTCCCATGCTTCCTTGCTCACCCTATTGGCCTTTAGGTCCCTATCTAGCCTGCAAAATACAGGTACAGTAAGCTGTGGGTAGCACTCGAAAATGGGGTCCTTAGAAAGAATGCCACATCTATCCAGCTTGGAGAAGATGCCTTGTGAAGTTGCAGCGTATACCAAGTAGGAAGTCATTTTAAAGCTGAAAGTACGCTTCACGTTCCGGAGTTGCTCACCAATGTTGTCGCTAATGATTTCCGACCAATTGATTATGGAATCAATCTTGTTTACTTCAATGGTCTTGATGAAAGCATACATCCATGTATGGAAAGTGTGAGCATTCGCCTCGCCATTTATCCTGCATATCAATTTGACAATATCATCAACCTCCTGCACCAAATTGGACCGCGAAAGAGTTCTTGGGAACTTAGAAGGAGATTTGGGCTTCTTCATGTATCTGCTGTTCATTATGTTCACGCAGTCAACTTTATGCTTCTCCTACCTACTGTCGGCATCCTGAATGCTAATGGAAGTCACCACCTTTCGTGCCGTAATCTTTAAACAATAATTGATGAACTCTGCGTCCAACCGAATTATTGTTTTCCCCATAGCATCTCGTACTGATCTAGATGAAGGATGGTAAGATCTAGCACACTCCATAATGAACTCTGGCAACTGGGCTGTGTATAGAAAGGCTGCAGCTCGAATAATTCCACTGCTTTTAACTGCACGCATGAGTGAAGTCTTTCCTGCTCTAGATCTATCAATCAATTCGGAAAGAGGTTCCGGACCTAGATCTGTGTCTCCTATGTCTGCAAATTTGGAAGTGATGCATGACTTCGTTGTGCTTTCTTTTTCATCCTCTTTGCCATGGCTTTGACTATATTTTTCTAAACAATTCTTTTTCTTCTTATTCGGCTGGAATTCTTCAAAACTAGTGCAGATTTGGATAATTCTACAGATTCGGAGGATATATTTAATGTATTGGACATTGATTAAAGCTCCTTTTTTTTGTAAAGAACCTGTAACGAATTCCTACAATTAATTTAGACAAAGATGGCAACCGGAACATGAACAGTGAATTTTAATCATAAAAATCTGCATAATTCAAGCCTGCTGCCCCAAAAATTCGTGCTCACTTTGCATTATGCAGATTTGGGGCAGCAGGCTTGAATTATGTAGCAATTTATGATTAAAATTGCAATTAGACATTGAAAAGGCGGAGAAAGACGAGCTTCAGAAGCAGGTATCTCAGTTTTGCGAGATCATAGCCAAGGTTGCTAAATCTTCTACTTAGCCCATGTCAGAGCAGGTGAGTGATCATCTTATGTAGGAGATGGAGGATGCAAGCAATCAGGTGAAAGCTATTGACGAATGGAAAAATCTGATTATTCGTCAAGTTTCTGTACAACTTGGAGAGGTGCCAGCGCGCCTGAAGGTTATGAATGATGTAGCAAATCAGCTGAAGCAACTGGTGACAAGCATAGTAGATATGAACACAGTTGTTGAGAGTAACTTGAGCACTTTGGCCGAAATCAACAAGCTGCCGGGAGAAGTATTGGTTGTAGAGAAAATTGTACTAGACGGATCAGTTGAGAAGGGGAAGCAGCTGGAGTTTGCAGTATCTTTCCGTTTGGAGATCTGCAGAGTTTTGTTGAAGAGGATGCAGGCACTTGAGAGTAAGATGTCGTCCCTACCAGACTATATCATTGCTTTCACTGAGGAGGAAGTGGTCGGAAATGTTACTTCATATGTACGGATCGTTCCTAGCAAAGTGCCTAATTCCCTGGAAGGGTCTCTTCTAATGGTACAAGGAAGAATTGATGGAGCTACTAAGCCTTTCACAATGAATTCCATTAGTAGACTAGTGGCACTGTATGCGGATATTGCGAGGTTCGGGCCGAGCTTGGAGGATGTGGAAGCGTGTGTCAAAGTGTTGAGCGAAGGATTGCTGCAGTTTAGGACAGAAAAGGAAGCGGTGGCTAAAACAGATGGGAAGATGCTGAATCACATGTTCGACAAGTATATCCAATATCAAAACAAAAAGAAGACATAAATGTTACAGCTGGCTTAACTTCTTCTATTCTTTCTTCTTTTATTTTTCCACATTCCCGGATGAAATTGTAAAACGTTAATGTTATTGGTTTTGAAACCATTACTTAAAGTTATGTGGAACAATTCTATTAGTTTAGTGATACATGTGTCACTTAAGGAGAAGTTAGTGGAGGATGATTGCCAATTGTCATCTTTACTTGTTTATATTTCATTTCAGTCGATTTTCCCATTTGTACTTTGCCTCCTACATTCTATAAGTAGAAAAAGAACCTCCGGGTTAAGAATCAGAATTTGTAAGCAACAACCTTGTTTTCCAGATTGTGTTGAAACCCTTGAGACCCACTTGAAGCCAAGGAATATAGAGGAGCAGATTTCTGGAGAACTTTGTGTCACGGTGTATTGTGTTTCTAGCTTTTATGCCTTAGATCTTTTAATAAACTGTGTTATTTCAGATTTAGATCTAGAGCTATCTTTGCTTATAATTCTGTGTTTATATCTATTGGTTTCTTCTATGTGCATGCAATCAACTCTGTTATCTATTGATTAGGATGCACATCTTCCCCATTTCTTCTCCGTATTTATATCTTTCCCTTATATAAATATTTCCTTTCTAAAACAGCTGCTTACTTGCTGCAAAACTGTACAACTATGGTTCATGAGCTGAACAGTTAAAGTAAAACCCCATATAGATATTAGCATACTTTAATTGACAAATCTAACATGGGAGCCTCACCGGTAAATGAGGGAGATTTATCTCATGACTGCCTAGGTTTTATGCTATGCAGAAAATCTAGCCAACAGTTTTTGGCGACTCCGCTGGGGAACTATCTTTTCAAATCAAATCTTATGTATTGAAGATCAGAGTGTTTTCCATACAAATCTCAACCTGGCTGAACGCCCATTCACCTGATCCGTGAAGGCGCAAGGAAGGACTGATCATTTCTTCAGACTGCAGGAGCAATTTAATTTCAATCATCCTCCTCAAGTTAGAAGCCACAGATCTAGTCTCTCACCAGGAAGGAGAGTGCACACCCATCCAGATCCGGATCATCTTCAGCATAATCCGACGACTGGAATTATTCACCAATCATACACAAGGAGAAGACGTGCTCCGTTCATCATGGCGAATCAGAACTAGATAATACCTATCCCATGGGGAGCAGATTTTAGGCCACTGAACTTGGCTCCACCTATGCACGATCTACCAAAAGGATCCAAAAAGAATTTTCCAAAATTCTTTGGAGATGGAAAGCAAAACCCGGATGATCATTTGACGGCCTTCTTTATATCTTGTGGCGTGCTTGCAGTGGAGCATGAAGATGTCTCGGTCAGACTCTTCATTGAGATTCTACACGACTTGGCTGGCGAATGGTTCTATCGGCTAGCTCCTAGCACCATAACCAACTGGGCGACTATGCGTGAGCAATTTCTGAAAAGATTCAAGCCTGCAGAGGACTGCTAATACGTTGATCACTCAACTGACGCAGTTGAAGAAAGAACCAAGTGAGAACATGTGGGACTTTATTGCAAGGTTCCAAAGGATTTTATATAAAATCCCCACTTCTGCCGCATTGAGCGATGAATATCAAAAGATGTTTTTTATAAATGCTCTATTGCCCGAAGTTGGATATCAGCTGAGAATGGCAAGGCCTGTGAATTTACTTGAAGCACAAAATGTTGCCGTGGAAGTTGAAGATGACTTGATCATGGCTGGAAAACTCAAACAACCATCTCACAAAGGTGATGGAGCTTCTTCAAGTACTTCAAATCCTTTGCTACAAAGATTGGCTTATGACATGCTGCAAATCAAGAAGCAGATCTCTCAAGCAGGAAATGCGACCCCTTCAAGATTAGCTCCTGCTCGGACCTTTAATGGTCAAAATCAAAATCAAAACCGAAATAGACTTTTTACTGCACCACAGCGGTTGGCAGTTGAAGCTGCTCCAAAGAATAACTTGGAAATTAATGAAGAAGATCTCGGCATTGACGAATCATTTGATGATGAAGACTTTGTAGATCCCACTGGCGAATCCAATATTGGTTACTTGGACTACGAATTTGACGATGGCTATTATGAATCTTTCGAAGATTCTGATGGTCACACATTTGCGGTGTTCACAAGGTCCCAAACACGCCAAAATGCCGAAGCATCCACAAGCGGCCAAAGAAGAGAAAGAGAAGATCCTGGGCTGGATGTTACTATCTTGAAAAGAGGTAGCCCTCTTCCTTCTTCATCAGCACCCAAAGATAAACATTCAAATTCTTTCAATTCGTAGCAGAGGGCCAACACACATCCTGCTGAAGCAAGTCAAGCTTTCGACATCATTGACCACATCAAGAAGACCAAGGTCCAAATGTCAGAAGCTGAGTATTTGAGGGCATTTCCTGATCAGCTAAATAGATTGGTCAAGTATGTGCAAAGTAATGGTCCTAACCCTTCAACAAATAATACTTCACGGGGTATCTTGTCAATTCCAAAGATTACTCCTTCAAATAATGCGGCTGCAAGTTCTTCCCCTTCTACTTCTTCTCCTGCTACATCAAAAAGGATCAAGCCATTTATGTATCTTTGCTTATCTACGGATATAAATTGAGCAACTGCATTTTGGACTCTGGAGCTTCGGACAACGTCATGCCTGCCAAAGTTGCTGATGCCTTGGGTCTCACATTGACAAAAACCATCGAAAGATGCTATTCAATGGAAAGGCAAGTTCCTCTTATGGGGCAAATCAAAGATGTGCAGGCAGTACTTGCTTCTTTCCAAGACAAAAGATTGAAAATGACTATCCTTGTAGCGGACATCCCAATCTCTTATGGCATGTTGTTGAGTAGAAATTTCTGTAAAGAGCTGGCGGAGAAGTAAAAATGGATTGGTCCTGTGCGCATATTCCTATCAAAGGGCTTAACCATAAGCTGGAGCCAGAAAAGAAGTCTAGGTACACGGTTACAAAATCTGAGGATCCTAGATCTCAAATTCTTTTTCAGGGATCTGATCGTGGGGTCTATTTCTTGGAAACGGATAAAGACATTTCAGAGCTAGAACTTTGACCAGAGCCAGAGCCAGCAAAAGAAGAAGAAAAAGTTTGGACTTTGGAGTTTAAAGGCACATGTTGTTCTTTTGGATCAGGAGCTGGTGCTCTACTAATATCTCCAGATCATGAGATATTTCCATACTCCCACAAGATGATGTTCGAGAACACCAATCATACGACGGAGTATGAAGCATTACTTCTAGGAATGGAGCAAGCTAAAAGAAAGGAGTAAAACTCCTCAAAGCCCAAGGAGATGCTGAACTTCTAGTAAAGCAGGTTCGAGGGCAAATTCAAGTCAAAAGAGATGAGCTGGAGAATTACAGAGATAAAGTAATTTCTGCCACATTCAATTTTGCAGCCTTCTCTATTGACTTCATTCCAATAAATCAAAACTCCAAGGCAGATTCTTTGGCAGTCACGGCTGCACTATTGAATCCGGATAGACCACCGTCCATATTCAGACAAGGAAACTATAAAGTGGAGATGGTCTACCACCCCAAAGTCCCTGATAATGTTGAACAATGGCAGATTTTCAACGATGACAAACATACATCTACATTTTTGGAACAAGGCAACTTTGACAAGTTGTATGTTGAAGGGAGTAAATCACCACCACGACAAACAATCACAGGAAAAGCTGATCCAGGTTATGATGACAGTAGTCGAGTAATCCGACCAAAAGGTAGCAAAATCCACAAAGGTTTGGTTTCCTTAGTGGAGACTTTAAACAAGCATGATCAGTACCTGAAGAACAAAGACTATGGTGATAGTTCTTCCTTAGAAATGCAGCAAATAAATCTGGGAACGGAGCAAGTTAATGCAGACTTACCTGCCACAGAGAGAAGAAAGGATGAGCCACCACCAGATGAAGTTGATAAGGACTTGCCTAGAGTATTTGACAAGAAGGCCAAAGAAAGGAAGTTCAAGATCGGAGATTGGGTACTCTGGTGGGACAAGAGATATGAACCAAAGGGCATGCACGACAAATTTGATTCACTCTGGAAGGGCCCTTCGTGATCAAAAGAGCTGCAAGAATGGACTCTTTCTTCCTTGCCTACCGGGATGGAATTGAGTTACCACTGCCTTTCAAAGGGTAGCATTTGAAGCTTTTCCGAACATAAAAAAGCAGGGTAAAACCTGTATGTATATAAATAAAACTGTTTTTGTATTTCCTTGTTTTGTTTTTGTGTTGTGGCATTTTTGTTTGCCTGACCCCGCCCAAAAGACAAGATACGAAACTAGAGATGCTGGGATCTCATCTTTTCCCTTGTCATTCTGATAGAGAAAAAGATGTCCACAGACGGAGCCCACTGGTGTCCCCAGATTTCATCTTGAAATCTGAGACTACCCTATCCGAATTTTTTTTGGACTTTTAAAATAATGGGTCATTTTGTGTTTTTATTGCCAGAAAATTCCTGTATTGTGTCAAGATATTCCCAAAGAGCCATATTAGCCATTTTCGCCAAATACCCAGATGCCCAAAATTGTTATATTCTGTCGTCGGGATTTGCCTACGGGAAATTTGTATTTAATTATTTTGAACCCCGTTTGAGGTGATTTGTGCTCCGGTTTAACTTTGTTGTGATCGTACATATTGTTATTCCCATATACTAGTAGGGTTTTAACCAAGAACGCATTTTGGACTTTATTTGTGACTTCTGGCAACGTTTTGTGTTTGTGTTTTTCCTGTTTCGTTTTCTGTGAAATTTCTCTGGATCAATTCCTTTGCCGGTTTGGCCTGATTCTTGGCTTGGAGTATCTGGAGATCACATATGTACATTGTGCCAGAAGGAATTCGCCATCAGACGTTTGGTTCTCTGGGAAAAGACAAAGTCGTGCACCAAAAAGCCTCTTTTAGGATGGCCGCATTTTTGGAAAAAGAAGAATTGAAGTGGATCATGGGAAAATTAGAAGCAGCAGGCAGGTGGGAATTTTGTACCTGCCTAGCAACCTTTTCCCATGGAGGCAACGCCACTTAAGTGACAAAGGAAAAATTAGAGGCAGCAGGCAAGCGGAAATTTCTTACGTGCCTTGCAGGGTAAAAATTTCCATTGTGGAATAAAAGAAATATCACTTAAGTGAATCATGGGATTTTATTGCCTGTCTTGCAGGGTAAACAATCCCATTATGAAAGTCAAATGACTTAAGTGAATCATGGGATTTTCAGAGCTGTTTTGCAGGGTAAATAATCCCATTTTCATCTGATTCTTAAAAATAGAATTATTTATGTCAAAAAGTGCGCCCCCTTTGGAGAAGTTAAGGCAGTCTTTAAATTGATTAATTTAATTAATTATTCACCCAAAATAGGCGCCCAGGCTTGTGGAAAAGTCAATAGAGCTTAAAGGACAAAAGGTGGTGGTTGAAAATAGAAGTCTAAAATTAAATTAATTAATTTATTTAATGGCAGCCCCTTTATGTCAAAAAGTGCGCCCCTTTTGGGAAAGAAATAATACTTTTTAAACTATTAAATGATTAAATTAATTCCTATTTTCAGTGGCTTAGGTCAAAGCATACTATGAGGCTTGAGTAAACTAGAAGCAGAAGTCTAAAATTAAATAAATTTAATTTATTTAATGGCAGCTATAAGCATGCACAAAATAGGCGCCCCATTTGAAGAGTGAAGCTCATTAATTAATTAATTAATTACCAGTAATAGCAAAGGCATTAATTAATTATAGAATCACAAGGGTTATATAAGCAGGGGCTTCTATAAGGATGAATTAATTAATTCACAGGTAAATAAGTGCAGCCCAGAGGAAAAGTGCACCCCATTTGAAGAGGATTTTTGCTTAAAAGAAGGTGAAATCAATGCTAAAAGCTTTCAATTTTGGCACACAGGTTGAAGGGAGTTGATTTGTGTTTGAATAATTGTTTGCATAAGTGATACAGGTGCTCAAGTGACATTGGAAAAATTCATGCTTACTTTGCATGTAAACAAAACATTAATTTTTGGGGCAGCAGGCTTGAATTATGCAGATTTTTTCCTCTTCAAATGGGGCGCACTTTTCCTTTGGGCTGCACTTCTTTACCTGTGAATTAATTAATTCATCCTTATGGAAGCCCCTGCTTATATAACCCTTGTGATTCTATAATTAATTAATGCCTTTGCTATTACTGGCAATTAATTAATTAATTAATGAGCTTCACTCTTCAAATGGGGCGCCTATTTTGTGCATGTTTATGGCTGCCATTAAATAAATTAAATTTATTTAATTTTAGACTTCTGCTTCCAGTTAACTCAAGCCTCACAATATGCTTTGACCTTAGCCACTGAAAATAGAAATTAATTTAATCATTTAATACTTTAAAAAGTATTATTTCTTTTCCAAAGGGGCACAGTTTTTTACATAAAGGGGCTGCCATTAAATAAATTAATTAATTTAATTTTAGACTTCTATTTTCAACCACCTTTTGTCCTTTAAGCTCTGTTGACTTTTCCACAAGCCTGGGCGCCAATTTTGGGTGAATAATTAATTAAATTAATCAATTTAAAGGCTTCCTTTACTTCTCCAAAGGGGGCACACTTTTTGACATAAAGAATTCTATTTTTAAGAATCACATGACAATGGGATTATTTACCCTGCAAGGCAGCTCTGAAAATCCCATGATTCACTTAAGTCATTTGACGTTCATAATGGGATTGTTTAGCCTGCAAGGCAGGCAATAAAATCTCATGATTCACTTAAGTGATATATCTTTTATTCCACAATGGAAATTTTTATCTTGCAAGGCAGGTAAGAAATTTCCGCTTGCCTGTTGCCTCTAATCTTTCCACTGTCACTTAAGTGGCGTTACCTCCATGGTAAAAGGTGCCCTGCTAGGCAAGTACAAAATTTCCACCTTCCTGTTGCTTCTAATTTTCCCATGATCCACTTCAATTCTTCTTTTTCCAAAAATGCGGCCAGTCTAAAAAAGGCTTTTTGGTGCACGACTTTGTCTTTTCCCAGAGAACCAGATGTCCAATGGCAAATTCCTTCTAGCACAACGTGCATATGTGATCTCCAAATACTCCAGGCCAAGAATCAGGCCAAACCAGCAAAGGAATTGATCCAGAGAAATTTCACAAAAAACGAAACGGGAAAAACACAAAAACACAAATGTTGCCAGAAGTCACAAATAAAGTCTAGAATGTGTTCCTAGGTAAAACCCTATTGGTATATGGGAATAACAATATGTACGATCACAACAGAGTTAAACCGGAGCACAAATTGCCTCAAACGGGGCTCAAAATAATTAAATACAAATTTCCCGCAAGCAAATTCTGACGACAGAATATAACAATTTTGGGCATCTGAGTATTTGGCGAAAATGGCTAATATGGCTCTTTGGGAATATCTTGACACAATATAGGAACTTTCTGGCAATAAAAACACAAAACGACCCATTATTTTAAAAGTACAAATTTTTTTCGGATAGGGTAGTCTCAGATTTCAAGATGAAATCTGGGGACACCAGAACTACAAACTTTTCTTTTCCTGGAAAGCTCCTGATTTTTTAATTTTTTGCAATTCTTTCTCCATGGCACGTGTGGAATATTCTCCTGGTGAATGCATTCTTTTCCTTTGGCTGCGTGAGCTTTGTTACCTAGCGTGAATCTCCTCAACGAAGGCGTTTTGGACTGATATGCTCTTGGAAATTGTTATTTCTTTCCTTTTGCATGAACAATGGCCTGTTCCTTTGACCTGCGTGGCTTTTTTTTTTTGTTTGGACTGTCTTATGCTGCATGGAATCTTCTTGGGCACTAAAACCAATTCCTTTTCCCCCTTGCGTGAGCAGATTTGTTTTGTTTACCTTTTTATCCTTTGGCGTTGAAAATTTTGTCTTGTATTTTATGGTGTGAAAGATCCTTTAGCTGCTCCTTCTCCCTTTCCTCACGCGTGGGCATGTCATCTGTCTCTGTTGTTTTTTCTTAGTTGAGCAGCGTGGGCTTCTTTGTAACTGCGTTCTTTAAACTTAATTCCCTGCTCCTTGTGCATGCGCTGAAACAGTGATCTTGTCTTCTTGGGCTGCATGAAAACTCATCCTTGACTGATGTATTACTTCTTATGCATGGATCTTCTTCCAATTGCTGCGTGAATGACAAATAGACTTTACCACTAGCATGGCCTCTTGGAGCAAGGCGTGGTGTGAAGAATTCAGGAAATGCGTGGGAAATGTTGTTATTGCTTGTGGACTGTATTTCCCTCTTCCTCTTTTACAATGGCGTTCACAGTAAATTGGTATTTATTGAGGGATGTGATAAAAATATTACTCTGTTCTCTCAGAAGAAATAAGAAACAATTTGGAAAGCTTCGCACAACTCTTTCCAACGAGTTTGATAGAGGAATTTATGAGGATTAATTCAACTTCCCTCCTTCCCAGGTAGTGGAATTAATTGCCAAGGGGAAGTGGGGGAATCAATTGCCAATTGCCAACGGAAATGGCAAGGCGGGCTGGCAATTCCCATTTTATTTCCCCATGTGGGAAATCGGGAGATTTTTTGCCCGTTTGCCAATTCATTAATTTGGCAATCGGGGGAAGAAATCCCACAAGCGGTATTTAAAACAAATTTGCCAGGAAAAGGGAAATCCGGACCTGGGAAGCCAATTAGGCATCCCAGACAATGGGAAGCGGAAGCTTATTTTTCCCCTGGCAATTAAAATAAAACTTGTTGAATGAAATTTTAATATTTATTTATTTAATTAAAAACCCCAAAGTTATTAAAAATTAATTTTATCAAACAAAGAGTAATTAATTAATATTTAACGCAGTTTATGACCTGGCAAGAGTTCTCGCCTAAAATGGACGAAACGAAGACCAGAACGATCACAAAAATGAGATGGTCGCGATGAGAGTGATAAATCATGCAAAGTAACACTTTTGAAAAATTTCAAAATTTCCATTTTTTTATTAATTTTGCAAAGTCAAAATTGGCTGATAATAGCTGGCTCTAATTGGGGACAAGGACTTTATGGACGCAACAACGGACCTAGACCAAAATATTCATGAACATGATCTCAAAACGATGGGGCACAAAAAATTGGGGTGATACAAGAGAGGAGACAAAAAGACTGGGAAAAGAAACAAACCAAAATCCTAATTACTTATGTACATACGGGGAACAACCTGTTTTCAATTTTGATAGTGCTTGAGATATTGCCCACTGTAGGGCAAAGACAAATGAGTTCCATCAGGATACGTCAAGTAATAGGTGCTATCTCCACATAAATTTCTGATTTTGAACGGGCCTAGCCACAACGAATCAAACTTCCCATGCTTTCCTTTCGGTTCATGTCTCTTGTCCCAGAGAAGAACCAAGTCATTGATTTAGAATTGCCTCTCTTTGGTTTTCCTGTCAAACAACCTCTTTACTTTGGACTGATGTTCCTCGATCCTGTTTGCCACTTGACTTCTTTGTTCCTCAAGCTTGCTTAGGAACATGATCCTTTTATCTAATGCATTGGTGAAGCATTCATCATCAACTGCTTGAGCTAATCGTAATGCTGGTAACTCTAGTGTGATGGGAATTTGAGCATCGGTTCCATACAAAAGTTGAAATGGAGACATCCCGATTGCTCTTTTGGGAGTTCTGCGGTCAGCCCACAATGCATCATATAACTTTTTTGTGCCAAGTTCTTTGATTTTCTTCAACTAACTTGTGCACAATAGTAATGATGTTTTTGTTATTGGATTTTGCTTGACCGTTTCCCTGAGGGTAGTAATCTGACGAATGAGATAAAGATATCCCATACCCATAACAAAAACCTATCATCTCTGTAGAAGAAAAATTTGAGGCATTGTCCATCACGATCTTGTGTGGAATTCCATAACGAACCAATATATTTTCTTTGATGAAGTCACAAATTACCGCAGTAGATGTTTGTTTCACTGGTATAGCTTCTATCCACTTTGTAAAGTAGTCAGTTGTGGTGAGCATGTGAGTATGACCAGCACTAGAATTAGGATTCAAAACCCTGATGAAATCGAAACCCCATTGTTGAAAGCGTTCTTTAATGACAACTGGCTTCAAAGGAAAAGCTACCAATTTTGGTCTTCCAACAAATTGCTGACAAGCTTCGCATTTTGTCACCCATTTCTGAGCATCGGAAAACATAGTGGGCCAGTAATAATGTGCTCGCAAAATTTTATGAGTTGTCACAGGGCCAGAGAAATGACCACCACAAGCATGATTGTGGAAGGCTTCCAACAACCTAGACTGTTGCTCTTTATCAACACATCTAAGGAACTGTTATCCAAAATTCACCCCCCAGGGTAATTTTGATAACATGCGTCAGAATATTCAAGTCCCAGGCAAATAGATTGATTCAAAGCCCAAAATCATGTTTCTGGGGTCCCCTCGGCTTTTTTCTAACTCTCCCATCCAAGAAGAAATCCCAACAAGTTCTAAAAAAGGGTGAAAAAGTTGCAAAAAACAAGCTTGGGGCAGAAAAAATCATGAAAATCGGCTAAGTCCTAGTCCAGGCGGTCTTTGGGACAGTTGGGACGTCAGAGCACGAATCGGCCGAAAAGCCACCAAGCGGTCTGTGCAGCATTTGGGGCAATTGGGACGTCGGGACGCGCGGGGCGCGAAAAGCCGAATCGGCCAAAAAAATGGGAAAAATTTGCCTAAGTCTCGCTTCACTCAGTCCGGGACAGTTGGGACAAAAGTGCGCGGAGGACGCGAACCGGCCGGTTCGGCTGAAACAAGAAACTTTCGTCCGGGACATTTGGACCAAAGGCACGCGCGGGACGCGTAGAGCCGAAGGAGCCGAAAGCCAATGAAATCTTGCCACATGTCTTCGCCTCAAAGAGGGACAGGGAAGCCCGAATCGGGTGGATCGGAGAAATTTGTCCCAGATGGTTTGGGACATCCGGGCCAAAAATACGTGAGGGACGCGAAGACCCGGAAAATCTGCCAACGAATCAGAATGTGACGCGTGTCACAAGGGGAGGCGCAATAAAAATTTCGACTAAGTGTTTTTGGGCCCAAAAGTTCAAAGGGCGAGGTTTGAAGGGTTGGCCCGAGCCAATAGACACAGGACACATGTCCTAAGGTGGGGGAAGTGCGGAGCTCGGGGAGGACTTAGAAAATTTAGCAAAAGTTTTGGCTAAAAAACTAAAAGGTAAAGGTTTTCCCCGCGCCCCTGTCGACGAACCAAATGATGCCACGTGTCCCAAGTGGCGGGGCGCGGGGGGAAAATGAAATTTTTTCCAAAGTGTAAGAAAAGTCAAAATTTTCAAAGGGAAACCCATGGGAGGTAGAGGAGAGAGAATTGCTCATCCAATCAGTGCTTGCCACGTGGCGTCCGACCAGCGGAGCGCGGAAAAATTCAAATTTTTGCCTGCCGATCCATTTTTTGGGCCGTTTTTGCCCTAAAACTTCAGACCCCCATATCTTTTGATCCAGAGCTTGGATTTGCACGTTCTTTATATCATTGGAAAGCTTATGAAATTATCTATAGGATTCCATGGTCAATTTCTAATTTTGGTTCAGTTTGGAGAGAGAAAATCTCAAAAAAAAACGTTTCTGGTACGTGTTCATGGCCAGAAGTGACATTTCAGCGACCAAATTTAATACAGAATGGGTCGCACTCTCCTCCCATTTGGTCAAAATGATAGGGTATGGGTTTGTAAGGTCCTCCATGCTGATTTAATGCATTTGCAGTCAATGAGGAATGGGCTCCCACATTTTTGTATGTTTTCTCTCTCATGGGCTCGACCCATGCAATGTAAAATCTAGATTTGGCTCATTTTGCAGGATGATTACAAGTTGTTCATCTTTTCAGCTCTGCCCTCCCTTCTTTTCTTCTCCAGGGTTGAAAATGGAGTTTGAACCTCCTCCCTTGCTCTGTAATGGCATTTTTTTCCTTTTACTATTGAAATGATGTTCTGTGCAAACTTCTGAAGCAACAAAAATGTGTTTTGTGATGCATTTGTCCATCCTTGCTCATTTTTTGTTTGTTTTCTTCTTGCCTCTCTTCATTGCAGGTATTTGTGTGTTTGAATGTTCATTGCAGGTCTGGAGCTGTGTTCATGGAGTTTTGGGACATTTTTTGTGTGAAATCTATCCTTGGGCCTGTGATGCATCTATCCATCCTTCCCATTGCTCACCTCTCCTTGTTCCATGGCAGTTTTGATAGATGTTCAACATTCTCCTTCTCTGGTGTATCACCGTTTTAGTGTAGGATTTTTCTGTTTTTCCCTTTTCTCTCTCTCTCTGTCTCCTTGGCATGGTTAGATTAGGTTTAGATTAGCTTGCCTGCACTGGAATAGCTTGTGGCAAGTAGTTTAGGAGCAGGAACCAGCCTTCTCTGGAGATTCCTTTCTCATTTCTGCAAGTCCCACACTTGGAGAAAGGTTTCAATGTTGTGCAATCACACTGGATGCTAGAGTGATCAACCTAGAAATCTGATCAACATCTAGGGGTGCTGTGATTTTGCACTAACAGTTTTGGCACACCCAGTGGGACCTGAGAGGTCTTCCACTTCATCTTTTGCAGGTTGGTGTGTTCCTGTGAAGATTTCAGCCTTTGGAGGCACTTGCAAACACATCTGGCGACTCCATCTGATCAGCAACCCATTTCTGAAGTTGCAGACCTGTTTTTCATCCATTCCCATCCATCCTTCTTTCCATCCCTTTCATTCTTTTCCATTCCATGAAGTTGTGCAATCATGACTTCATTTCCATCATGGAACTCACATTTACAACAACAGTATATTCCACCTCCAACATGTTTTACAAATCCTCCAAATCAACATTTTGAACAAACTCAAAATCAGCATGCATACCCATATGAGTAGCAATGCCAAAATCAGTTTGGCTATGGAGCTTTCCAAGAGCAAGAGTATGCATATAATGAAGACAATCAGATGCAAGATGCTAGTCTGTTGGAGAAAATCCAAAAGATGGAGGTAGAGATGGTGCAGTCCAGAGCAACAGCTCAAATGAGAGCTTTCAGAATTGGTTACAGGACTCCTTGTCCATGGGGAGGCCCTTTTCCAAGACACTTCAGCCCTCAGGAGAAGCTGGACTTCATGATGAAGATGCTGCCCCAACTTGCACAATGGACAGCAGAAATAGAGGCCTATACACTTGTTGTTGAACAACCTTGTCAATGGGTAAGTTCTACACCATCATCCAGTTTTTCTCTTCCCATTACTCAAGCAGCACCATCTCATTTGGAATTGCAAATTCTAAACTCCCCATCTACTGTCCCAAATGTTGATTCCATGTCTCCACCTCTCAGTCTTCCACCACACCTCAATTCTTCTTTCCTTTTTCCTTCCAAACAGTCATCCCCTCCACAAGAGCTAACAGAAATACCCCCTCCTCCAAAGAAACAAGAGTTTCTACCTCCACCACCATAAAAAATTGCCAAATCAATTGAGTTACAACCCATCCCTCCTCTTGCATTCCCAATTCCATGTGGGGAAGAAGAAATTGCAAAAATCGGCCATGAAGGATAGCAAGAAGAGGAGCCCAATAGAAAAGAAATGATAGAAAACTAGAGGGTTTGGGCTGCCAAATTTGGGATGACAAAGATCCCCTTGATGGTTAAACCTACAGAAGAGGATAAGGTTGAAAAAATGGTGGTTAAGACTGATTTTGTGGCAGCAGAAGAAGAGCAAAAAGAAGAAGCATATCAGTAGTCAATTTGCTCAGAAAGTAGTGTCCATGTTGGCACTCTATTTAAAGGGAATTCTGATTCAATTCAAGTTGCATAGTCAGCCATGAAGGAAGAAAGCTCAGAAGAAGATCTTGCAGTCCCAACTTGTCCTCTAGAGCAGCAGATTGAAGAGTTTGACTTGAAAAACTTCATGCTGGAGGAAGAGTTCAATCAAGAGCAAGATTGTCTTCAAACATTGGAGGAAGGAGAAGCTGCTCCAAATCCAAAAGAAGAGGAGCACATTCTAGTTGTGGAGGAGAAAATTGCAGATCCAAGGGCTTTGAGCACAAAGCAGGCTATAGAAGAACCTTCAGTTCTTCTTTCTACTTCACCTCTCTCAAGTTCTAGTACTGAAGAGGAGTTTGATCTCTCAAACTCAATGTTGGAGGGTGAAAGAAACCATGGTGGTCAAGTTACAGATCAAGAAGACACCATGGAAGAAGTGGAGCATTTGCAGTAGGACAGCCATGAGGTAGTTTATCTGTCAGATTTGGAGGACTATTTTGATGGAGAAGAGTCAGTTGAGTTTCCACCATTCTCTCTTTCATCATCCACATTCCAAACACTTGACTCTGCTGTCATGAAGGAGAACATTCATTTGCAGGAGCCTGCATCTTATAGCAGCTCTTTGGAATCAAGATTGGAAGATTTAAATCTTTCATTTTCTTCATTAGAGGAAGATAAAGGACAAAAGAATTTCACCATCGCTTCCACACCATCCATTCAGGAGGGTCTACAAGAAGAATCCATTTTTGGAGTTAAAAATTAGAGTTATGGGCATATCAAATGGATCAGACCTTGCCTAATCAGGTATTTGGCTTCATTGGAGCCAAAGGAGAAGTCACAACCAATCATGCTTGCTTCTGAGCATGAGGGTGAGCTACAAAGTACCAAGGATCAGTTGTCATACCTCTTCAATCCAAATGTAGAGCAACTAAAAGAGGTATTGAATTTTCCTTCAGTTGATACCTTGATGATATGGGTGGAAGACCAGCTTCTTGTTGATTTTCCACTCCATCCTAATCAGCCATGATCAGCTCCAAATCAATTGCATGGCTGCCACTTTTGAGAAAGGGAAGCTATTTCTCACAACCAATTGTAGGGTTTGTTTAGCTTTCCTTTGCTTCTAGTTAAAGTAGAGTAGGTAGGTTTGCTTTCAGCGGAAGAAGTGCTTGTGCACACTCTGCATGTTCCATTTAGAGCATGTACGATTTTCAGTTCTGTACATAGTTTTGGTGCTGCTGGTTTTGCTCTTGCACAGTCCATTTCAGTGGCATTTTAGTGGCATCCATTTGGATTCAAGGGAGACGAATCAAAGTTCAGATCAGTTTGTGGTTACAATCATGACTCCAAGCCCAATGGATGCTTCAGGACTGGGAATTCATCTTCAGATGACCCCACTAAGTCACCAAAACTGTTATCCAAAATTCACCCCCCAGGGTAATTTTGATAACATGCATCAGAATATTCAAGTCCCAGGCAAATAGATTGATTCAAGGCCCAAAATCATGTTTCTGGGGTCCCCTCGGCTTCTTTCTAACTCTCCTGTCCAAGAAGAAAAGAGCAAGTTCTAAAAAAGGGTGAAAAAGTTGCAAAAAAACAAGCTTGGGGCAAAAAAAATCATGAAAATCGGCTAAGTCCTAGTCCAGGCGGTCCTTGGGACACTTGGGACGTCGGGGCACGAACCGGCTGAAAATCCTCCAGGTGGTCCATGCAGCAATTGGGACGAAATCTAGGCCGTAGTTGGGGTGGGACGTGAGGAAAATGCGCGAGACCCATTTCAGGTGGTTCAGAAGTAATTTGTCCCAGACAGTCTGGGCGAAAACCTTTGGCCGAAACAGGGAACTTTAGTCCGGGACAGTTTGAAAGACGCGCGGGCTAAGGAGCCGAATGGAAATCTTGCCACGTGTCTTTGCCTCAAAGAGGGACAGGGAAGCCCGAATCAGGTGGATCAGAGAAATTTGTCTTAGATGGTTTGGGACATCTGGGCCAAAAATACGTGAGGGACATGAAGACCCAGAAAATCTGTCAATGAATCAAAATGTGACGTGTGTCACAAGGGGAGGCACAATAAAAAAATTTGACTAAGTGTTTTTGGGCCCAAAAGTTCAAAGGGCAAAGTTTGAAGGGTCGGCCTGAGCCAATAGACACATGACACATGTCCTAAGGCAAGGGAAGTGTGGAGCTCAGGGAGGACTTAGAAAATTTAGCAAAAGTTTTGGCCAAAAAACTAAAAGGTAAAGGTTTTCCCCGCGCCCCTGTCGACGAACCAAATGATGCCACGTGTCCCAAGTGGCGAGGCGCGGGGGAAAATGAAAATTTTTCCAAAGTGTAAGAAAAGTCAAAATATTCAAAGGGAAACCCATGAGAGGTAGAGGAGAGAGAATTTCTCATCCAATCAATGCTTGCCACGTGGCATCTGACCAGGGGAGCGTGGAAAAATTCAAATTTTTGCCTGCCGATCCATTTTTTGGGCCGTTTTTGCCCTAAAATTTCAAACCCCCATATCTTTTGATCCAGAGCTCAGATTTGCATTTTCTTTATATCATTGGAAATATTATGAAATTCTCTACAGGATTCCATGGTCAATCTCTAATTGTGGTTCAGTTTGGAGAGATTTAAAATTCAAAAAAACGTTTCTGGTACGTGTTCATGGCCAGAAGTGACATTTCAGTGACCAAATTTAATACAGAATGGGTCGCACTCTCCTCCCATTTGGTCAAAATGATAGGGTATGGGTTTGTAAGGTCCTCCATGATGATTTAATGCATTTGGAGTCAATGAGGAATGGGCTCCCACATTTTTGTACATTTTCTCTCTCATGGGCTCGACCCATGCAATGTAAAAGCCAGATTTGGCTCATTTTGGAGGGATGATTACAAATTGTTCATCTTTTCGGCTCTGCCCTCCCTTCTTTTCTTCTCTAGGGTTGAAAATGGAGTTCGAACCTCCTCCCTTGCTCTGTAATGGTGTTTTTTCCTTTTACTATTGAAATGATGTTCTGTGTAAACTTCTGAAGCAACAAAAACGTGTTTTGTGATGCATTTGTCCATCCTTGCTCGTTTTTCACTTGTTCTCTTCTTTCCTCTCTTCATTATAGGTATTTGTGCGAGTTTGAATGTTCATTGCAGGTCTGGAGCTATGTTCATGGAGTTTTGGGACATTTTTCTGTGTGAAATCTATCCTTGGGCCTGTGATGCATCTGTCCATCCTTCCCATTGCTCACCTCTCCTTGTTCCATGGCAGTTTTGATAGATGTTAAACATTGTCCTTCTCTGGTGTATCACCGTTTCAGTGTAGGCTTTTGTTGTTTTTCCCTTTTCTCTCTCTCTCTGTCTCCTTGGCATGGTTATATTAGGTTTAGATTAGCTTTCTTGCACTGTTATAGCTTGTGGCAGGTAGTTTAGGAGCAGGAACCGGCCTTCTGTGGAGATTCCTTTCTCATTTCTGCAAGTCCCACATTGAGCCCCGTATGAGGCTATTTGCACTCCGTTTTAACTCTGTTATGATCGAATATGTCATTACTCTTATGTACTAGAAGAGTTTTAACTTGGAATAAGTTTTGAGCTTTATTTGTGACTTTTGGCAATTTTTCGTGTTTTTTGTGTTGTCCCGTTTCGTTTTCTGTGAAATTTCTCTAGAACAATTCCTTTGCCGGGTAAGCCCAATTTTTGGCCTGGAGCAGCTGGAAAACATATACGCACATTATGCCCGGAGGTCTGGATCACCGGGAAAAAAGTGAAGTTGTGCACGGAAAAGCCCCTGCGGGGATGGGCGCATTTTTGGAAAACAAAGGATTTAAACTACAATGGGAAAAATGGAACTCGCATGCAGGGTGGGAATTTTATACCTGCCTAGCAGGGTACTTTTTCCCATGTTATAAAATTCACTTAAGTTGCAATGGGAAAGTTAGAGGCCGCAGGCAGGGCGGGAATTTATTACCTGCCTTGCAGGGTGAAAATTTCCATGATAAAATAAAAGGAAAGTGACTTAAGTGAAATCATGGGATTTTAGTGCCTACCTTGCAGGGTAAATAATCCCATTGTCAAAGTCAAATCACTTAAGTGGATCATGGGATTTTGGTGCCTGCCTTGCAAGGTAAAGAATCCCATTGTGAAAAAATTCCTAAAAATAGAATTATATGTGCAAAAAAGTGCGCCCCCTTTGGTGAGATAATGGCAGCCTTTAAGTGATTATTTTAATTAATCTATTCTTTCAAAAAGTGTGACCAAGCTTGGAGGAAGTCAACAAGTCAAAGAAGGAATAAAAGAAAGGAATTAAAAGCATTAATTTAATTTATTTAGTGGCTGCCCCCTTCCTCTCAAAAAGTGCGCCCCATTTAGGAGTATTTAATGTTTTTTAAAGACATTAAAATATTAAATTAATTTCTATTTTTAGTGGTTATGGTCAAAGCACACTGTGAAGCTTAAGTGAAGTGATGTGTGAAGGATTAAATTGGATTAATTTAATTTATTGGATGGCTGTCCTTAAACATGTTATTTTTAAAAGAGAAAAACATGATTTTTAATTAATTAATTTCCTTTAATTGTTAGGGCAATTATTAATTATAGAATTGTGAAGGTTATATAAGCATGGGCAGCCATATGGGTGAATTATTCAAATCACAGGTAAAGAATTGTAGCCAAGTGGAAAAGTGCACCCCCATTAAAGGAAGGATTTTGCTCAAACAAGGTGACAACAAGGCTAAAAGCTTCCAGATTTGGCGCATGCTTTGAAGGAGGTTGATCTTTGTCTGCATAATTGTTTGCATAGGTGTTACAGGTGCTCAGGTGTTGTTGAAAGGATTCATGCTCTCTTTATGTGCAAATTAAAAACACTAGTTTTTGGGGCAGCGGGCTTGAAAAGTGCAGATTTTTTCAATTAAAATTCACTATTCATTCTGTGGTGGCCATTTTTGTCTGAATAAATTGCAGAAATTCAATACAGGTGCTTTACAAAGGAAAAGGAGCTTTTATCAATGTCCAATACATTGCATATATCCTCCGAATCTGAAGAATTGTCCAGATCTGCACCAATTTTGAAGAAATCCGGCAAAGTAAGAAAAAAAAGGATTATTCAAACGAAGATAGACAAAGCCATGGCGAAGGGAGATGAAAAAGAAAGCACGATGGAGTCATGCATTGCTTCCAAACTTGCAGACATAGGAGACATAGATCTAGGCCCGGAACCTCTTGCCGATTTGTTTGATAGATCCAGAGTGGGAAAGACTTCACTCATGCGTGTGGTTAAAAGCAGTGGAATTATCCGAGCTGCAGCTTTTCCATGTACAGCCCAATTGCTAGAGTTTGTGATGGAGTGTGCTAGATCTTATCATCCTTCATCCAGATCAGTGCGTGATGCTTCGGGAAAGACAATAATTCGTTTGGACGCAGAGTTCATCAATTATTGTTTGAAGATTCCAGTGCGAAAGGTGGTGACGTCTATTAGCATTCAGGATGCTGACAGTAGATGGGAGAAGCATAGAGTTGATTGCGTGAGCATAATGAATAGCCAATACATGAAGAAGCCTAGATCTCCCTCAAAGTTCCCGAGAACTCTTCCACGGTCCAATTTGGTGTAGGAGGTAGACGATGTCGTCAAATTGCTGTGCAGGATGAATGGCGAAGCGAATGCCTTCACTTTCCGTACATGGATGTATGCTTTCATAAGGACCATTGAAATCAACAAGGTTGATTCTATAATCAATTGGTCGGAAATTATTGGCAACAACATCGGTGAGCAACTCCGGAATGTGAAGCATACTTTCAGCTTCAAGATGACTTCATACTTGGTGTATGTTGCAGCTTCACAAGGCGTCTTTTCCAAGATGGATAGATGTGGTGTTCTTTCCAAGGACCCCATTTTCGAGTGCTACCCGCAGCTTACTGCACCTGCATGCAAGAAAGACTTCAAAGTGATCAACCATGACTTCTTCTACGATTTCATCTGCAGGCTAGACAAAGACTTGAAGGCCAACAAGGTAAGCAAGGAAGCATGGGATGCTGTGTCCAAGATTGGCAGTCTATTCATTCAATTTGCAGATTTCACATACCTCAGGGTTACGGGCTTTTTTGGAGAACCAATAAAGATGCCCAGGTATCCGAATGATAGATTGATCGCCATGGAGCTGAGCAGGCAACTTGTGGAGTTACACGACCTTGAGTCAAAGCGGCACAAGTCTACGAGCTTCTTCCCAATCACTGTGGGATATTACAGCTGTATTAGCATTCATAGAGCTCGGGGGATGGAAGCGCAAATGTTATCCTAGTATGAGCAAGAGTTCTTCCCTGCACGGCTGAACTTCGATCTATTTGGAGTAGCCAGGAATACAATCTCCCAGAAGTACGCACATGTGCCTTCATTAGAAGATTTCTGGATGAAGTGCAAAAGTGAGTATGAGGTTAAAAAGAGAGATTTCAGCAGATTATCAGCAAAGCAAGTGTTCGACTTTGGACTAGCGCGGATAATTGCGGATCTTAAAGATGATGGGAATGTGGTACTTGACACTTACCATCAAATGGGAGGAGATAAAGCCATACTGCAGAATAACATAGGAGGCTGCAACACAATTGAAGAAAGGTCGGGAGCTGTGTTGGTGAATACTTCAAACTGGTTGCTAACGAAGGGATATTGCCTTGATGAAGCATTGATGAATCAAGTCACAGGGAACTTTGGCGCAGGAGATTCCCTCAAGCGAAAGCACGGAGGAGAAAGCAGTAGGAAAGTCGAGAAGTTGAAAGTGCATAGAAGATCTCAATCCAAGGAGAGGATCACTTCTACAACCATGACTTTAACTTCGGTTTCTCCAGTACCCAATACTTCACCAACTATTGCACCGCAGCAGCAGGATGCTTCCATGCCTCCACTGAATCCAGCGACATTCATCTTCTCCCCTCAGCCACTTCGTTCAGCGCCTGTTCCAGAGGATACGTTGAAGCTGCAGATGGTAGAATTCGAAAGGGCTTTGTCCTTGGATGACTCAGAAGATGGCAGCCATAACACTGTGGCACTTTCTGATGGAGAGGATGCAGAGCGAAAGATGGTAGTACACTCAGCGACTTCTCATTCTTCGAGTAGTAACTTCTCGGAATGGTTGGCTTCGCAGTTGGTTCCAAAAGCGAGAATAGAGATGAACTTAGAGGAGCACGACTTGCAGCTACTCCAAAATCTGGGCGGAAGAGACAAAAGGCCTAAAGTTGCCAAAGCAACTTCTAGGTTGATCATCGAGGATTCGGGAGAGAAGTTTGCTGAGATATCAACTCCAGCAGAAGGAAAGATAGAGGAGGAGCTCACGGCAAAAGATGTGACAGTGACCAAACTACCCCTCGATCAAGCCACCACTGAAGGATTGAAGCAGGACACGCAGACATTGATGGATGCTTTATTCCTTAGGCTTGATAGTGAAAAGGCGGAGAAAGAAGAGCTGCAGAAGCAAGTATCTCAATTATGTGAGATCATAGCCAAGGTTGCTAAACCTTCTATTCAGCCCATTTCAGAGCAGGTGAGTGATCATCTTATGCAGGAAATGGAGGACGCAAGCAATCAAGTAAAGGCTATTGACGAATGGAAGGATTTGATTATTCGTCAAGCTTCTGTACAACTTGGGGAAGTGCCAGCCTGCCTAAAGGTTATGAACAATGCAGCAAATCAACTAAAGCAACTGATGGCAAACATAGAAGGCATGAATACAGTTGCAAAGAGTAACCTGAGTATTTTGGCCGAGATCAACAAGCTGCTGAGAGATGTATTGATTATAGAACAGATTGTACCGGATGAATCAGTCGAGAAGGGGAAGCAGCTAGAGTTTGCAGTATCTTTCCGTTTGGAAATCTGTAGAGTTTTGCTGAAGAGGATGCAGGCACTTGAGAATGGGACATCAGATTTACCAGACAGTGTCATTTCTTTCACTGAGGAAAGAGTGGACAGAGGTGTTACTTCATACGTGCGGATCGTCTCAACTAAGGTGCCTAATTTCCTGGAAGGTTCTCTTCTGATGGTACAAAAGAGAATTGATAAAGCTACCAAGCCTTTCACGATGAATTCTATCAGTAGATTGGTGGCGCTGCAGGCGGACATTGTGAGGTTTGGGCCGAGTTTGGAAGATGTGGAACCGTGCATCAAAGTGTTGAATGAAGGGTTGTTGCAGTTTAAGAAAGAGAAGGAAGCAGTGGCTAAAATAGATGGAAGGATGTTGAATTACATGTTCGACAAGTATATCCGATATCAGAACAAGAAGAAGACATAAATGTTACAGCTGGTATGACTTCTATTTCTTTCTTCTTCTATTTTCTATGTTCCCAGATGAAATTGTAAAACTTCTAAGTTATTGGTTTTGCAACCATTACTTAAAGTCATGTGGAACCATTCTATTAATAAGTGATACATGTGTCACTTAAGGAGAAGATAGGTGAGGATGATTATCAAATGTCATCTTTACTTGTTTATGTTTCAGTTCAGTTTGAGTTTTTCATTTGTACTTTCCCTCCTACATTCTATAAGTAGGAGAAAAACCTCCAGGTTAAGAATCGATTAGAATTTGTAAGCAGCAATCCTGTGTTCTAGACTTTGGGCTGAACCCTTGAGAGCAACTTGGAGTAAATGAATACAAAGGAGCAGGTTTCCGGAGAACTTTGTGTCACGGTGTACTTTGTTTCTTGCTTTTTATCTTAGATCTCTTAATAAACTTTGTGTTATTTTAGATCTGGATCTAGAGCTGCCTTTGTTGTATAATTCTATGTGTTCATATCTATTAAGTTTCTTCTATGTGCATGCAATTAGCTCTACTATCTACTAATTGGGATGCACATCTTCCCCATTTCTTCTCTGTATTTCCTTTACTTCCTTCTCTCTATAAAAATACTTCCTTTCTTGAACAGCTGCTTATTTGCTGCAGAACTTCTTAGTTATGGTTCATGAACTAAGTGGTTAAAGTAAAACCCCTGATAGATAATAACACATTTTTACTGACAAATCTGACACGGGAGCCTCACCGGTTAAATGAGGGAGATTTATCTCATGACTGCCTAGGTTTGATGCTATGCAGAAAATCTAGCCAACAGTAGGCTATATCGGAATACCATTTGTCTGTGGTACTGACAAAAACTACCAGTGGTAAATTTTCCTCAACTGGTTCTTCTTCAGAGTCATCTCGTGGTTCATTCTCTGTGATGAGTTGGCAGAGTCCTCTTCCTCGAACCAACTTGATAGGCTTGATATCCAAATCATATTCTTGGATCTTGGAGACCCAATTACCTCTTTTAGATCCTGTTTCTTGTTGCGTCAACATTGATTTAACTAAGGTGTCTGGTACTAAGACTTTGGTGTGAGAATTCAACACATAGTACCTGAAGTGTTTCAGGGCTCTCACCACCGCGTACGCATGCTTCTCAAGGGAAGTGTAATTGAGTTCATGTTTCTTGAACCCAAAACTCATGAATGCAATAGGAGATTCAACTCCTTGATTGTGTTGAGTCAAGATGGTGGAGATTGTGTGCGGTGTTAGAAATATTGTCATTGATGTCAAAGCATCTATAGCAGTCCAAAATAAAAGGGCAACGCCATCATTAAGATTTGATTATAGACAGAAGTGTCACAACAATGTCAAAAATAAATATTAAATTAATTAACAAGGAAGCAGTGAATTTCCTAGAGGGCAGCATGTTTACCAGTGATTAAGATTAGAGGCAGCGTTTTGTATAGAGGGGCTGCGACCACATCAATTAGAGAAATAGACAGCGATTTGATAAGGGCAACATTCAATTTCAGTATGACAGCAGCAAATAAAAGACCAGCGCCATTAATTTCATCAAAGGGCAGCGCATAAATTAAAGGGGGCGAATTAAAAGATAAGGACGACCTGCACTAACAAATAAAAATGCCTTGTTTAGAGGGTTAAAAGGTGGACGCCCAGCACTAAACTAATTAACAGGCTGACCTGCATTAGGAAAGGGGTGCTTTGCTTAAAAGCATTATACATATATTTAATAAATTAAATTATTGAGAAAAGGCCGACCTCCTTGGTATGAGAAGACATGTCTTTTAAAGACACGTCCATTCGAAAAGTCATTAAATGGGTATAAAAGGAAAGACATTCAATTGAGAAAAGTATGAATTTGAGAAGAGAGGTGGGTGATAAGAGAAGAGAGGTGAGTGGTAAGAGAAGAGCAGATTTAGAGGATAAAAGAGTAATTTTATGAAGAGGTAAAAGTGCAGAATTTGAAGCAGCAGTCCATAAGAGAAGAGCAGAATTTTATGAGCAGCAGATTGGAAAGAGAGAAAATAAAGTGCTCCAATATTCGTTGAATAAGCAACAAGTAGAAGTGTGGAAAGCCATTTTTCAAGGAAGGTGGGTGCCTTCACAATCGAAGAGATCGATGTCTCTTGCTGAGTTGGTGCTTAGCAAAAGGGGTGGGTGCTCCCGTAGGTTGGTGCCTACAAAATGTAATTTGGGGATTGGTGTCTCCAGTAGGTTGGTGCCTACAAATTTTTGAGAAATATATATAAAGAAAGAAGTTTCTCCGTGGTTTTCTCCCGAAAGGGTTTCCACGTATATCTGTGTCTACTTGCATTAAGCTTTGTGTTCTTTGATTGATTTGATATATTCACATTGCTCGTGATTATAGATCTAAGTTCAAGTATTAAAGTTTGAAATAATTTCATAATACTGATTCACCCCCCCTCTCAGTATTATCTTGTGCTCAACATGTGGCGAAGCATAACAATAAATTATAAAATCTTTTTTAAAATCAGGACACACCAATCTAGGGGCTTTTGCAATAGCACCTTTGATTTTTTCAAATGCCTCTCTACCTTCCTTCGACCATTTGAAGGATTCTTTTCCTTTCATCATATCAGCGATTTCTTTAGTTAGCTCGGCGAAATCTGGCACGAACCTTCTCAAAAAGTTCACCTTCCCAAAGAATGAGTGGACCCCAGGCTTACTCGTAGGCAAGGAAAGATTCTTGATCGCTTGAACATGCTCAGGATCAATTTTAGTTCCCTCCTTAGAAACAATATGACCTAGGAGTTTCCCTTCCGTAACTCCGAACACAGACTTTTTTGGATTTAGAGAAATCTTATGAAGTTTGCACCTTTGCAATATTAGTTGTCTATAGTTGTTTTTCAACATGACAAAATAGGCTATAGCCATTAATATGCTTTTAATCCAGTCTATGTGAGTAATTTATTCAATTATTTGTTTGAAGTCTAATAGAGTTGTTAGTCATGGTAGTCTCTGCCTAAAATGGAAGTTTAATATTTTGTGTCATTTTATAGTTTTATTTTAAAATAAAGGAAATGTTGTTAATCAAAATCGAATTCCCTATCTATTTTTATTGTATGTTTATTAAGAACGCATTATCAGGAGAATCCGATGTCCAAATGAATGACGATGTCCATTACGAGGGGATATTTCTTCATAAAAATGGCAGGTTGTTGAGCTAATTCAGAAGTAGATTGAAGGAAATGGAGAAAGGAGGCCCATTAACAACCTCAAGTTTGCCACGAATCTAGGGGTTGTAGAGTGTAATAGTGGCAAAAACAAGACCGAGCCCAAATGAATACACAACTGAAGAGTTGTTAGGATGCTGTACTCCAATTATTGAAGATGTAAAAGTTGCACCAAAAAGACTAAATAAAAGAATGGTGTCCAATGACAGTGTTAACCATTTTTGTTATTCATGATCAAGTGGCAGAAATCACTTACAACTTTTACAAACATGAGATGCAGTGAGGTGGCCAACACCCACTAAAGATATAGTGAGGACATTGTCCCACTATCTTCATTTGTACCTTCTCAATGAGGTCTAGCTAAACCAGAGAAGAAGAATCCTAAAGACAAGTGGAGGTCCATGCCACACTTGTAGTAGTAGAATAGAAGAGAAGAGGAGGCTCATGCCACGCTTGCAATGAAGAGTTCTATGAATGTTGTGAAGGTAAGGCTCAAACCAATTGATCTCATTGTGAACAATTGTGTCATTGTTTACAATTTTGGAGAGTGGTCTTGATCAAGAGTAGCATAGTGGAGTTGTAGTGAGTTGGATTGGTTGATATGATCCCCATAGATTGGTTGACGTGTTCACATCTATCAGAGTATGTATCGAAATACATGTTGGTATTTACTTGGATTGCTTGATGTCTTTCCATCTTTCAAATTGTGTTTGTTCTAGTTTGTGCTACATTCCATCTCCCTAGTTTTTAACTAAGGGGGGATGTTGGAAATAAATTGTTAGTGCATCACATAGTGATGTTATTAGGTAGAATAGTATTATTTGTAGGGTTGTTTATATGTGAGTTGTTATTATCAACTCACTTAGATTAGCTTGAGCATTTCAAGGAGATAGATGAAAACTCCTATTTTCTAGGAGAACAATGTTGTATAAGCATTTCTCCATCATTGATTAAACCAATCAAATTGTAAAATTATTCTAATATGCTCATCTCATCAGATATTCTATGTCACTGATAATAAATCATGCCTATGTTCTTGTTGTGGGCTTAATTGTCTTGATGAAATTGATCTCCCATTTTTCAAATGGTTCCAGAGTTGACATAGGTCTTGATGGCATCTCATCGCGTGCATTAGGATTCCCCTCCCTTTGGCATATATCACATGATCTCACATACTAGTGTGCATCTTTAAACATGTTCGTCCATTGGTGTCCCCAAGATTTCACCCTGAAATTTGGGACTACCCCTTTAAAAAAAAATCGTTCTTTTCAAGTAACGGGTCATTTTGTGTTTGTTTTGTCTGTAGTTGTTTGCATTTCTCTAGGATATCCCCAAAGAGTCATAAAAGCCAAATTCGACAAACACCCACATGCTAAAGCTCACTCAATCTCTTCGCCAGACCTTGTCTGCAAGTGTTTTATTTATTTATTTATTAAATAGATAAAGTTATTTTAAAAATATATTGAGCTAAAATTGGAGGATTTAGGTTATATAAAGCACTTTTCCCCATCATTATTATCACAAAACATTCACCTAGGGGGAAGAATTTTTGCAGATCAGCTAATTGGAGAAATTTTTCGAGCAATTGCTTGTAGTTTCTTTTGTTTTGTTTTATTTTTTTTTGTTTGTGTTTTGGTTTGTTTTCTCCTGCAATTCTTGTAGCCTATTCATTCTTCCTACCAGATCTTTCCCCAAGCATAGGGTTTTGAAAAGCTATCCATTATTTTTAATTACTAATCTATCTACAGGCAATTAGAGCTTAGGATTCTTTCAGAAGATTGCAAGAAGTCACTTGGTCCAAAATGGTGCAAAAATATATTTTATGAAAATAAGAAAAATATTGCCATCAATGCTTAGAGCTCGAGAAAATATGCCTTTCAGAGAAAATGACACCTAAAATGGAGCCACGGAATGAAAGTTATGGCACATGCAAGTTTTTGTTGCTACATCTTCTCGAACCCTTTCCAAAAATGGAAAATTTTATTCTGTTGTGTTTTCTTCACACAAAATCCAAAAAAGGAAAGAAATGTTGTCTTCATGCCAATCGCAATTTTCAAGGCTACCTTCTATGTGTAATTTCCAAGTTGCCTTAAGTGACGGATTTTCACGCAATTTTAAAGGCTGAAGTCATGATCAAGTCGCACTTTTGGAAAAGAGCTATCTTTCATGCGAGTCGCACTTTTTGGAAGGAAGGATTTAAGTAGCTAGTGGAAATTTTGGTAGTGGCAGGTAGGCGGGAATTTCTTGCTTACCGAGCAGGTTACTTTTTCCCATTATGAAAGTCAAGTCACTTAAGTGAAAAGCAGGAATTTCTTAGCTGCCTTGCAGGGTAAAAATTTCCATTATGAAAGACAAGTCACTTAAGTGAAAAGTAGGAATTTCTTAGCTGCCTTGTAGGGTAAAAATTCCCATTGCTTTGACTTCTTATTTTTAACATGACTTCTAGCCGAAAAGTGCAACCCATTCTGGCATAGCTAAATGCCTAAAAGCTGATATTTTTTTATTAATTGCTAGGAAGCATCCAGTTTTGGCGCCTAGGGTTGGAGAAGCTTTCTTTTTATTATTTAGGGCATTTGCATGTTGATGTGAGTGCGCGGGTGAATAAAATAATATTCTTAGCTTGCTTGGCATGCAAGTAAAGTCTAAAAATAGAAGGCAACATGCTTTATAATCAGATCTCAGTGAATAATTTAGATATTCATGCTATGGACTACATACTTGTTTGAATTATTTGCAGGAATACTTCATTTATGCCCATATTGGTGAAGAAAGCAAAATTCAATGTCTGATACATTGAATATATCTTCAGAATCAAAGGAAGAGATAGATCCAGATCTCATAATTGTAAAGGCTTCTGGCAAAAATTCATTCTCTTGTTTCTAATGCAGCCCATGTGGAAGTCATTGCATGAAAAATTCACCCGGGGTGTTGTCCATGTGCTCCCATGTGCTTGTGCATGTGCTCCCAATCTTCCAGTTCAAGCCTTCATTGAATTTACTTTTATTTTCCTTCACCCGGGGTGTTGTCCAGAATTTAAAATTGCTCATATGCAATTAAAAATAAAAGATGAGTTTTTTCTGAATTGTTTATGGCAAGCATTTTACTGGTGCACGTACTGGAGAAGAATTGCAAAAGCTTCAAGGATAAAAAGAGAAGACACGTCAGAGGTAGCACCCATAGGAAAATCACAATCAACTGCTTCTAGATCCAGTTTGGTGAGGATCAAAGGAAAAAGAGTCAACTGCATGCAGAATATGGAAAAAGAACAAGACTGGGAGTGTTGCGGCTTTCGTCTAATTTATTTTCCTCTTTCTCTTATTTTCTCCGACAAAGTAATTGAATAATCAATTAAATTGTAAAACTAAAGTAATTGGTTTAAAAGCCGTTACTTCAAGTTATTGGAAGAAGTCAATTACTTGGAAATTGGTAGATGTGCAAAATAGAAGGTTCTATTTTCAATTATAAATCATGCATGTCATGCAAAGAGGAATTACAGGAGGAAGATTGCCAGCTGCTTCCCTTTTTCATAGCTTCCACATGTGGCAATTCACTAAAAGCTTCCCATTTGTAATTGCCCTCTATACACTATAAATAGAGGAAGAACCTACGGGTTAAAGGATCAGAATTTGTAATCAGCATTCTTGTGTTCCAGACTTTGAGCTGAAACCCTTGATATTTTTTCTGAAAGCTAAGGAATTGAAAGGAGGCAAATTTCCGGAGAACCTTGCGTCAACGGTGCATTTGTTTCTTCTTTCTGTGTAGATCTTTGCATAAACTTTGTGTTATTTCAGATCTAGATTTGAAACTTTCCTTTTCTTTAAATTTTGTATTGTGAGATCTGTTTTTTTCATTTATGTGCATGAGGCCAACCTTGCAAATTATTCGTTGGATTGCACATCTTCTCTTCTTTCTTCCCGGATTCAATTATTTTCCTCTTCTGCAAATATTTCTTTACAGCTGCTTACTTGCTGCAAAATTGCCTAGCTATGGTTCATGAGCTATGCAATTAAAGTAAAACCCATGAACAGTTACTCAGATCCATAATTGATAAAAATCATACATGGGAGCCTCACCGGTAAATGAGGGAGATTTATCTCATGACTGCCTAGGTTTTCGGTTGTGCAAAAAATCTAGCGAACATCCACAATAATTCGACTAGCAATATTTTTTGCATTGTCACATCTCCATGTTATGGCCTCTCACTATTCCATCACACAACTCTCACAAAATAGCTTCCCTCTTGTGCCACGATACTTCCCGCCTTAGCATATTATCTCTTCTTTTTTTGTATAGGAATCCATCAATTAACATAAATGGAAATGGCTAAATCAACAATCTCTTTTTGTCTTGACTTTTATATCCTTCATGAAATTCTCCCATCAGTAATATTTTTTAATTTTTTCTATCTCCTTGGGTGTTGCTTCTACCTTGAACAATTGTGCACTAAGAAATTCATCATCAATTTGGCCATATCTTCTCTGTTCTCAATTTGTGATAAGTAATTTGGTCCATTTTTTACTTTTTTGGGTTTTATTGTAATTGAAAACTCAAACTTGTGGAACATCGGACCATCTACAAATCCTCTCTTGGATCACTAGTCAGTTTATCAAGTACTTAAGTTGATTTTTTTGTGTAAAACACAAACGGAGTGGCTAGTAGATAGTGTCTGTATTTTTGAAGTGCATATGCCATAGTTAGTGCCTTTTGTTCAATTTTTGTATAATTTATCTCTTCCTTCACTGATTTTTGACTAACAGAAGAAATGGTGTGATCCATATTTCATCATGGTTGTGTTATTGCTGTGATTATCGCTATCCCAGAGGCATCAACATGAACATGAAATGGAACCTTTCGATTTGGGAAGATTAGGATAGGTGCATTCGTTATCTTTGTTTTCAAGACCTCAAAAGGATCCTGGAATTCTTTCGTCCACTCCAACGGTTTTTTATTTCTCTTCTTAAGCAATTCTCTAATTGGTGAACTTATTGTTGCATAATTTCTTATGCACTTCTAATGGTATCCTATGAATTTCCTATGAACTTACATCAGGAATTAATCTTGATACGGTGTAATAAGCTTTACTTCCTAACATTGTTCTCTAGCTGTAAACACTTTTTTACAATGGGTTGGTTTAATAAGGGCCTTGGATATTGTTGTTGGTGGATACAATGGTCACTGTTTATGATTGATCTCTTTGTATAATGTCCCCAAATGGACATTTTTTACCCAAGTTGGATTTTAGGCAAACCCAACTCACCAAAATAGATTTATAGAAGATATAGCAATCATTAATAAGGCAAATCTGAATTTTATACGAGAAGCGTGACTAGGGTAGAGTTAAATACCACAAAAATCAGCCTTTAAATCTATATCATTCCACTCAAATCTGGTACCACTAATTTATAAAGCCCAAATATGTATTAAAATGCAGTTTTCTGATGTAAACAAGGCTGCAATAAATTATTTAAAAACCACCATGTCTGCATCATAACTTCAAAAATTCATATATTTTGCTAGAGAAGTCCAAATGAGCTAAAACTTTGGATCTTGGACCACGAAAATATGAAGAATAATATTCCAAAATTAGTTTTCGCACAACAAACACAAAACCCTAACTTTTCCCTAAAAAGTAGGTCGCCCAACACATTTAGGGCATCAAATCAGCTCCAAAAATTATGAAATTAATTTATTTCGATTCCCAAAATTCAGTACAATAAGCAGCAATAAATTTCAGACCTGGAATGTTTCAACTACACTGCAAACCATCCAAAAGATGGGTCGCTCCAGCTGGTACAAAGAACGTACAACTGCTGCAATTTTATTCTTCAACAACACTGTTGGAAATAGTAGAAATCTTTACAAGCTCTATGGAAAATCTTGTGTAGAAATTCCTCCTAAGCTCTAAGAGGGTTTTCGTCCTCTAGAGGAAAATACTAAGGGTTTTCGTCCTTAGATATTTTTGGCAAAGCCTCAAAGTCTTGAAACATAATTTAGAAAATAAAAGATGATCATAGAATAGAATGTCTTCCCCTCAAGTCAACTTCTCCTTATAAAGGAAGAAGAGGCCAAAAATAACCTTTTTCTCCTCCAATCAGCATTCATGATTCTCCCTATGCATTCATTTAATATTTTTCTCAACAACATTTCCCTCCTAGTGCAAGTTGCATTTCTCTAGGGAGAATACATAAATTAAGTATATTTTTATCCTTCTTAAGCTTCATTACTCCTCTTTGGCCCAAGTCACCATTATCCTATCTAGGAAGAATAAAATATAATAAATCCCTTTACAATGATATTTGTCGCTTAAGGCAAATCGTATTTACTATAGGGATTATAATTTATTTTTACTAAGCCAAATAAATTAATATAAGTGCTTTAATAATTTTATTTTATTTTTTATTGTACTTTATAATAATTTATTGTGACTTAAGTCACCCTTATATTTTTCCTTTGGCCATCGGGTAGACAAAATAGGCCAAAGGTCTTCGATTGGGAAGGGGATATTACACTTTGAGTAGGATTCATTTGTCTGAATGAGAAATCAATTCGTGATATTGTTACTATTTTTTAGTTTTTCTTCAGTAGTCCTTCGCTTTCATTATTGGTTGGTGCAGCTGAAATCTGCCCTCCCTTTTGTGTTCTCTATGAATTTAATTTTTTTGAGCTTTGAGCTCTTTTTTGTGTGTAGAGGCCCCATAGCATACCCCATTTAATCAATATTTAGAAAAAATGTTTTCCTTCTATAGCTGTGACCATATATAAGTTTATGTGACTTCAAGTTTATGTATTGGATTTAAGCTGCCCTTGTTTGAGAAAATTAATAATTATCTTGGAGGAAATAAGCATCTTGATAATTAAAATGTCTAATGTTTAGTTTCTAGTTCATTTTATATATATTTTATTTTCCTTATCAAAAACAAAATTTTAGAACTTCTGTATGCTTTTGACATGGCTGGTTCCTGTTATGTATTTGCTTAGTTTGAAAATGTTTATCTTAGATTTGACATATATATTATTTATTGATTGGCATCGACAAAATAAAAGTATTTATCATACTAATCTTTTGAATTACTTTATGGTTCATTTTAAAGTATCTCATTCAATTTTATATGATTTTCAAATGCAGCCAGACATGGGGTTCAATATAAAGGTTCTAGGGGGAGATGTCAAAGCATTACCAGGAGTTGACAACATTATAGATGTATGAGAAACATACATTGTTGAATCCTTCTATTGATTATTGGAATTATAGGTTGTGAATTGTGTGCAAAGATGCCAGCATTAACTAATTCATCACTTTTGCACAGAATACGATAAGAACAGCAGTGCTAGATGTTCTAGTGTGGCCTAACCGTTATGTTTATCCAGTTTTACCTGGAGACTACAGGTTCCTCTTTTGTCATTTGCTTCTTTGCTTCTTGTCTCAATTCTTCATCTTGTTTCTGATGTTACCTAGTGGCATAAGACAGGTACACTATGGAAATATAGTTGATGTTTTTGTTATATATGTGGATCACATGCTGACACTCGTAACTTTTAAATTTTACAATAAGGTGGGTAATGATTGGCTCACTTTCTTAAAAAAAATGTAATAATTGTCAAGTGGTTAGTGATTCACAATACAATTATGCTTATCAATTATACTTCTTGATGGTGATAATGAATTTATAATTATGTCGGAACTATCTTAAAGAGGAGAGGTGTCCTTTTTTCTAATAGATCAATGGACTTGAAAGGGGGATAAAATATGCTTGCACCCTTACTGTAGCCAGGGTGAAGATGGAGTTTGGTGCTTGTTTGGTACTGGGTAGGGCTCTGGCTGCAAAATCATGGCAGTCAAGGGTATGGTTGCAAACCACCTACAATACCTGTATTTATTACACATTGTCTACAATCCAGTTTACATACCAATTGAATTTTGGATTATACATGCTTCCTTAAATGGTATATTTTGGGTAATTTTCATTTAGATAAAAAGAGATACAGCTCCTATTGATAATTGAAGAAAGAATTTAAGTGCTTGCCAAATGACTCAACACTTAGTTTCTTTAATGGTTCACTTGTTTTGTTAATTTTATTCAGCACATCCTACTTTTATTTGCTCTATATATCAATAGGTTCATATATATTTGAGCATCTAAACTTGTTTTAAAGTTTTCTTGCAGTCTGCAACTAAAGGGAAACGGATTTGAACTGTTAAGAGTAAATCCAAATAACATTACCAGAAGAGTAAGGTTTTCTGTGGTGGTGCAAGAGTTTTCATTGAACTGCAAAATTTTAGGCTATTTTTCTGTAGCTTCCTTCTCGCTTCCTCATGCAACTCATGCATATGCTCTGCAAAATCCATTGTATCCACAGTCTTCTTTTCCTCTGTTACTCTCAACAATTTTTTCGCTCCATTGGTTGATCTTCCATAGCCAATTTGAAATGGGGTCATTCCAACAGACTTGTTCACTGAATTTTTTATAGGAAATTCTTCTTAAATCAGCATCATGCCCATCCTGTTGGCTTACTCCCAACCAAACATTTGAGAATATTCCCTAAATTTCTGTTCACAACCTCAAGTATCTTTTTTGTTTGTTTCAGAATCTCTAACACAACTCTATGCATCCCCTGTATTGGAAAATATGCATTACAAAGAAATCTTGATGTCAGGAGGTGCATATTGGCACCAAAATGTATGGATGCACACATTAAGGCATTAGTTCAAAACTATTCAATCAACTGCAGCAAACCTGGTTGCATGACATTGAATTTTCTGTTTTTGGCAGTTCTAACAAGATCTATGGAAACAGGTTGAACAGATTTTCCAAGCCATTTATCTCTTCTTGTAGAGAATGCATCTAAGAAATGGTATATGGAATTACTTCCATATGTCTCCAAGATGTAGGGAATGCCTTCCTTAAAAGATCTTCTTGGCATGAAAACTTGGCCTTTTGTCTAATAAAGCCCATAGTAATGGAAATAGGAATGCTGTTGGCACCTGGCGGTACCGTGCAGCATGAACCTTACCAGCGTGGTTTGGACGTGTCTAGGACCTTGAGGAAGCTGCTGATACAAACCACATCAGGCTGGATACATGCATGGGTGGTGCTATGTCCGAGCTAATCCTAAACAATTTAGGTGGCATTGTGCCAATATAGGAAGGTGTGCAACATCATATCCTTGGCACCTTACTATAGATCATGAGAATGGGTTTTACATCATCACATCCTTAATACTTTGTAATGAAATTACATAAATAGATTCAGCAATAGATCGTATAACAGAACATAAAATAAGAGCAATTTCAGTGATTTGCAAATGCAACTGCAAAATAGAAAAGATACTCGATATATAGTACAAAGCATATCAAAATATATGAGTTGGCCACTTCAAGGGGCAACTTCCACCACCCTACAATAAGATAGAATACACAATATACCTCTCAAGTACTAATGGCTACCTCATATATGCATATTCCCTGTTTAGGCTATGGTTACTCCATAGGCCGACCCTACTAACAATATCCGCACATAGAGAAATGTGATATGATAAGATAAGAGATTATGTTAGCCACAAGTCGGCCATACATATCCCAAGATACAAAATAGGTTAAGGGCATAGCATGCCCCTCCCCTTGAAACCAAAGGTTGTCATCAACACTTACTAACTTTGGGTATGTCTGCAGGAATGTTTCATTCTCCCATGTTGTATTCTTGCAGCTCAGATTCTTTCACTTAATCAAATGCTCCTAAATCTCTATGGTTCACAACTTGGTGCATGTTTGAAGGATCTCTTTAGGTTCCAAGATGACCCTGCCTTCCTCATCTAGCATTGGTAACTCTGTTTAGGTTGATACTTGTTGTCCAATGACCTTCTTCAAGAAGGAGACATGAAATACTAGATGTATTTGTGTAGACCGAGGTAATTCTAGCCTATATGCTACATTGCCAATAATCTGCAAGACTTGATAGTGTCAGTAATACTTAGGAGTCAGCTTTTTATCCTTCTTTTGTTGCGCCAAGTAAATTTTCTTAAAAGGTTGAATCCGCACAAAGACCCAATCACCAACTTCAAACTTCCTTTCGCTGTGGTGCCAATAAACTTGCTGCTTCATTTGGTTTTGTGACATTGCCAAGTTCTCCTTGAGACTGACTAACACTTCATGCAGGAGCCGAATGTGATCTTCCATAGCTTGGACCTTTGGTTGTACCATCAATGAAGAGGTGACGGATGGTGGTTGGTACCCATACAATGCCCCAAATGTCGACATTTTAGATGAGGTATGGAAGGAAGTGTTATACCACCATTTTGTTAGAGGCGATGAATGAATCTGTCATTCTTACTTATTTGAAGTAAGGTAGTAGAGATAACCTTCGAGGGATTTGCTGACCACCTCTATTTTTCCTTCTGACTATGGATGCTATGAAGAGCTATGTGCTAATTGAGTACCCAAACATGAAAATAAATCATTTAAAAATTAGCTAGTAAAGATAGGATCATGGTCACTTACAATGATCTTGGGGGTATCATGTAACTTCTGAAATATTTCCATAAAAGAAGATGCTATTGTGCTTACTACAGATGAGTGTGATAAGGCATAAAAATAGGAATATTTGGTGAGCCTATCCACAACCACCATGGTCACATTTTTCCCTTCTAACCTGGGAAACCTTGTAGTGAAATCCATGGAAACCTCCTCCCACCTTTGGCTTGGAATGATAGGGATTGCAAAAGACTTCATGACTTAATTGCCTCACCCTTATTTTTTTGACACAACATACATTTTGCTGCATTTTTTGACATTCCCCTTGAGTCCTTCCCAAAACAAGTGTTTCTTAATCTTATGATAAGTCTTCAAGAATCCTGAATGCCCCTTACTCGAGAGAAATGTATCTCTGCAAGAACCTTTTGTTTCTAGGATGAATTCCTTCATAAGAACAACTTATCCTTATACCATAGGGTGTCCCCTTTCCACATAAATTTATCTGATATACCCGAATCCTACTGGAGCTGCTGAATCATAACACGTGTATCTCCATCATTCTCCCATTTAGATTTGGCCTTTTACATCATTTCGGCTTGTAAGATGGACATTGTGCACTACAGATCTTTTGTGCGTTCATCGTTTCTGGAGAGTGCATCCACCATTACATTCCCCTTTTCTTATAGATGATTTCAAATCTATATCCCAACATTTTGGTGACCCATTCCTTTTGTTTTTCCAATGAAAACCTATATTCTAAGAAGTACTTTAGACTATCATGATCTGACTTCACCTTAAAGTGTCTACCCATGAAATGTAGTCTCCATTGTTTGACTACATGAAGAATATCCATCATTTTCTTCTCATAGATGGGCTTTAGAAATTTTTTGCCTTAGAGCTGGCGTCTCTCAAATGTGACAGGTCGTCCTTCTTGCACGATTATCGCTCCCATTCCATACCTTAATGGATCACATTCCACAATGAAGGTCTTCAAGAAATTTAGGGTACCTAAGAGTGGAGTGGTGCACATGGCATCTTGTAGCTTCTCAAATTCCTCGGTGACAAATTTGTTCTAATGGGAGTCCTTCAATAATGTTGTGAGTGGTGTTGCTATGCTGCCATAATTTTTATGAAACAATGATAATACTCTCTCAACCCAAGGAAGCCGAAAAGTTTCTTGAGGGATTTTCAGAACTTTTCATTCTACCATGGATTTAGGCTTGTGGGGCTCTACTTTTACACCCTTATGTGAAGCAATATGACCCAAGTACTCCACCTCTTTCATCCTAAAGGAACATTTGGAAGACTTGCGTAAAGCTATTTCAAAGTTAGTAACACCCGATCCACTTCTTACAAGTGTTCTTCGCATATCTTGTTTTATATTAATATCATAAAAATACAAGACAAACTTCTTCAGGAATGTCCAAAAGACAGTGTTCATCAAACTTTGGAATGTTGATGGTGCATTTGTGAGACCAAAAGGCATCACTAAAAAATCATATTAGCGCTCATGGGTTATGAAATTTGTCTTATGTATAATCTCATCTTGTATTTGGATTTGAGGGTAACCAAAATGAAGATCAAGTTTAACAAAGTAAAAACCATGTAACTCATCTAGCAAACCATCAATTACCAAAACGGGAAACTTATCTTTGATGGTGTACTTGAGTTCTCTATAATTTGGGCACATCCACCAGGTCTTATCCTTCTTATTCACCATTATCACTGGTGAAAACTATACACTTTGGTTATGTTGGATAATACTTGCCTCTAACATCTCTTACACCATTTTCTTAATCTCATTATTTTGGACATACATGTAAGGATGAATTTTGGGTAGTTTACTACCTAGTATCAATTGCATCCCATGATCACTATCACTTTTCTGTGTAGTCCTTTTGGTAGTGCTTCAAAAATAACTGAATATTTCTCAAGAACCATCTATCACTCTGTGGCTTAGACATTTTTGTTGGAAGTTCTTCCAAGGAAATAGTTGTGCTACAAACCCATTTTATCCCTTCTTGAGAATCTTATGCATCTGATGAGAACTAACTAGGCGTGAGAATTTTTCCCACAACCCACAAAGTTCAAATATTTTTCTTGCTAAATGAAAGTGCTTGAACTATTCGTGGAAATTTGTCTCGATTGTTCCTAAGGTTGTGGCCATTGGACTCTCAGACCTGTCTGCACCTCCCATTAGAATGGAAAACACGGGAGAGTCTAACCTATACTCACCCATGGAGATCTTAATATTGTGGAATTTCCCTAAACCACTAATTGTGCCCCCATCTACAATCATGGCCTGAATTTTGGAGTTGGATAAACAAAACAGTTCAGGCATGCCACCAACTTATTTTTGATGAAGTTATGCATGCTCCCCGAGTCAATTAACACTATCACTCCTTTTTACTTTAGAAAATGCACTACTTTCAGGGTTTGTGGGGTTTTAATTCCTGAAAGTGCATGGCACAAAATATTTGGCTAGGATTCTTTTGATTCTTCCTCAATCTCTTCCTCACACTTGCCTCTAGCTTCCTCATCCTCCTCTTCATTGGCATCTTCAATGTACAATAGTTTCTTCTTAGCACATTTATGTCCTCAGTTGTACTTTCTATCATAAGTAAAATACAACAATTTCGAATGTTTCTCTTCAATTTGTTGAGTCAATTTGGTGGGTTAAGGGAATGATGGTGCTAGATTACTATGCTCTTTGCCAGCGTTGAATGTTTGTTTTCTGGCCAAATCTCTTTCTTTTTTATTGTGCAAAAAGACAATGGATTTCAGCATTAAACTTGTATTAAACATGTGAACATCATGTCAGATGCTAGCTTTAAGCCCACCCAAAAACAAGTCATTGAGGTTATCCTTCGGGATATCCTCCACTCGTAAGGATAGGTTTTAGAATTGCTTAATATAATTTTTGACAAGCCCTTTTTGTCGTAGTTTGGCTAGCTGATTAAAGTAGTTTTCCATCACATTGTTGCAATAGTGCATCTATGGTTTGTCAGTGAACACTGATCATGTGATGGTTAGGCCCTTCTTATTTTGTGTACACAAGCATCTATACCAAATGAATTATTTTGGTTCTAAACAGAAATATGCCATTATCACCTTCTGTGCAAAAAAGGTTTGATGTAAATCAATTAAACTCTCCATTTGATTGATTCATGTGATTGGATCCTTCCCATCAAACTTGCACATCTCCAATTTTGGTAGTATGTTCTAAACCCCCTCATTCGAGCCATGCAAGTTTTGAGGCCATGCTGAGTTTTGATTTGGGTTGCTTGAATATCTCGTGTGACCAGGATGTGAATTGTTGGATTGTGGTTACAAATTAGCCAAGGACAAAATGATAACTACCAATTCCACCATAAATTCGCCCTTCATTGAGATCAATTTTTTCCTCAAACTATACACTAACTTCATCCAAATCATCTTTTTTCACCATATGTTGCACATTTGCATGGCGTTGGAGCACTAACTCAAAAACCTCTAAAGAAAGATTGGAATCCATCTCTTGTGTGGTGTCCTTCCCAGAGTGGGTGACCCTTTTTCAAGGCCTCTAGTTGATCAACCTAACATGGTTTAGGGTCAAGAAATAGGGTTACTAGTGGATTATATGGTTGCAATCATTTTCTTGAGATGAATCCAATGAATGCTATGGAAAAATGGTGAAAAAATCCCAAAAAATAGGGTTACTAATAGCTAGTACCATTGCAATCATCCTGCCAAGACGAATCCAATGATTGCTATTTTGTGCAAGAGTGTGAAAAACCTCTACATTTTTTAATCATTTTTTTCTTTTTTGAAAAAAAAAACCTCAAACAATACTGCGCCGACAAAAAAAATAAATTTCTTCCAAATTGTAGGTTATTTTTCCTCGATCCTATGGCCCTCAAAACATATGTTGGGCCCAAAAAAAAACGTCGCAAAAATCCTTTCCCAAATCGAAGCTCTGATACCACTAGTAATGGAACTGTTTAAATAGGTTCAACAATAGATAACTTAGCATAACACAGGATAGAGAAATAGTAGTGATTCACAAGTATAACAACTTAATATAATAAATACGCGATATTTGGTAGAAAGTAGATCAGAATATATGACACAAGAAATTTGAGAGGGGAACCTCCACAACCTTATGATAAGGTAGAATATGCAATATCCTTCAGAAGTACTAACCACTACCTCCTATATATACTAATAATATGCAAAATAGAGGTATCTGATATTACATGGTAAGAGATTATGTTAGACACAATTCAGCCATACATAGCCCAATACACATAATAGGTTGAGGGGGTAGCATAGTCATGTGGAATTTTCCAAGCCTCACAATACTCAATGCAATATAACTTTGAGATCTAGGGATGCTCTTGCATTAAAATCTATTATTAAAATAAATTGTCATGACTATATGGTAGCCTAGCTCAAAGCATGTAGAGGGTTGAAAGAAGTAAAGAAAGTGAAGTTAATAAAATACAAAAGGATCAACCAATAAGCATGTCTATCGAGAGAAACATTTGAGGAGGATGGATGACAGGTGCCACCAATGCAATTTGATTGCTTCTCTTGTTGCCTTTAGGATAAGGTTATCATTCTCATTGTATATACTCATCTTTTCTTTGTACAGCTCATTGTGTATAATTTTTGTATTAACGTGATGTATCTTTCAAAATTAAAAAAATCTACAATACCAAAAAACACCAATCAATTATTTGGAGCTAAGACCTTTTAACATGTAGACCATGGCCTCTTTAGAAATTAAAGTTTGGCTTGTATTACTATGTGAAATACATCCCCTTATGACTTTAGATGTACTTCTGATTTGTCTTTGAATTTTTTTCTTGTCATGCTGGTAGGACTATCTACACCTAGCCATACTTCCTCTATTTTCCATGACCTAGATCCAATGGCCACTAGCTGGAATTTTTCAACTTCGAGCTAGATACAAAAAAAATGGCACATGTGCCCCAAATTCTTGTGTATTGTTCCCTAGAACCCTTGGTTGATGTGTAAGCATCCTTGACAAAGCAACTTCGTCCTACATATTCGAAACCATTTTGTGGCTTCGTGGACATGACACCATATTGAAGACCATTTTGCTGAAGTTTGAGAAAATGACCATGAAGGAAATCATCTTATGACAACTATCTTGGAGATCAGTTTTTTATCTCCCCACTGCAACACCATGTCAAAGACGTAGGACTTGCAAAATTTATAACATTGTCATATAAGCATGAAATTGAATGTCGTATTTTCTGAAATTGCATAACCTTTTGAAAGGAACACAATAATACCATAAAAAAAATTGGTTTGTGGTCTCTCACATGGGACACCATAGTGAAGCCGACTTTGTTGTTTGTGGCAAAAGTTTCTTGTAGGGACCATAACCTTGTTGTACAAAACCTAGAATTGAATGTTATTCTTTGAAATTGCAATTTGTTTTGGAGATGATTGAATTGTTACCATCAAAATATTAGTGTTTTGTGGTCTCTCCTACAAGACACCATGTTGAAGCTATGTTTTTGGACGTTTGTCCGAGACACCATGTTTTGGCATGTTTTGTGGTTAGTAGCCTAAGAGACCATGCCAAAGCTAATTTTTTGTAATGTCCCCTTTCCATCTCTAACTGAAAATAAAGGATAATTGCACAAATCCCAATAGATAGTAAACTGAATTTTATAACAGCCAATTGAAAATTATGACAGCAGTGAACAACAGTCTGATTTTTTTATAACAGCAGCAAGGAGAATGCAATAATTCTTCAAAAATGCATCATTCGCACCATCCAAAACATGTAGGGACACTTAGAAATATTTTAGGACCAATATTAACCAAGAAATCAGCCTCTAAATTCCAGCTGGAAATTAATTAAATAAAATAACGGCAGAGAACACCCTTATAAAAGTGGTTGGAAATGAATGATTCCAAGCCCAAAATTGAATTCCAAATATAGATTCTGTCTGCTACAAATATAAGGAATACAATGATGACTGAGTTGGATGTTGTCATGCCCTAGAAACCCCCTTAACTCCCCCACACGGTGGGTCGCTCCCATAGGAGAGGGATCAAAAATCACTTTAAAAGCAAACCCTAGATGAAAATTTGCAAAATCAATCTTCTTGAAGCTCTTTGGAAACATTGGGATGGAGAATCCTCAATGAATTGAAGAGTTTTCATTCTTCAATCAAACAAGGAAGGTTTTTGTCCTCGTTGGCTATACCAAAGGATTTTCACCCTTAAGTGGAAGTAGTAGATGAAAATTTGCAAAATCAATCTTCTTGAAGCTCTTTGGAAACATTGGGATGGAGAATCCTCAATGAATTGAAGAGTTTTCATTCTTCAATCAAACAAGGAAGGTTTTTGTCCGCGTTGGCTATACCAAAGGATTTTCACCCTTAAGTGGAAGTAGTTGAGCAATCAGCCCAAAAACCAAGCAATGTTAATTTTAGACAAGGTGATCATGATCAAATGATCCAACCCCCCATCTTATACCTTGATGTGGCGCCAAAACCAATTAGAATGCCCCCAATTAGGACCGACTTCATAATGAATCTTTTCTCTTCTATTTTTCATTTGTCTTTCTTCTTAACCCAGCTGACCTGACTTTATATAGAAAACTACTAAAGAAGAATGTAATGCTCACAAAAATAACTGAAAAACATGATAATTACTCCCCTTGCGCGTTTCCTATTTGCCCACGGGAAGTGGCATGAGCTCAAAGTCTTCAATCCAACTAGCTTGGAAAAGGGGACATTACAGTCCTCCCCTCCCAAAAGTGCTTGCCCGCAAGCAATTGCAACCTTGACTGGTCCAATAATCTGGATCATGTACCTATAAGATGAAATAGCTCTTGCTAACACAAGCTAATATGCCCAAGTACCATCATACCAAAACAACTAAATCCCATAGTTGTCAAGTAGAACAACCTACGCTGACAATGATCATGGCATCTACTCCATCCATCACCCACATCTATATGCTCTCCCTCACTGAAGCCTTCTACACAAAGCATGAGAACATATTTCATACATTTCCTTAATATTTAGTTGTCCCAAGTGCTCATTGCCGTCTTCCCAAGGTACTCGTTTTCTCTTCTCTTGTGATGAAGGAGCTCATACACTTGCTCCATGAATATAGCCTAGAGCTCAAATGGGTCTCAAATGGGTCCCAATGTCCCATAATTTTACCATGGGCTGATTCCTCCAAAGCATGGCACAACACAACTTGCATGTAAGCTGAAAATAAGTAATAACAGCCACAAGTCACTTGGTATTCCATCCAAATCAGCACTAGGATGATTGGGAGGATTGTCTTCAATAGTGGAGCCTCTCCACTATCATTACCATGCAAGGAGACCCTCGTAAATTTTACAAGTGTACAACTATTCATGACTGAAAATATTATGACCAACAATATAGAAATGATATAAATATGACAAACCCATGCAAACTTCAGTATTGTGATTGATGTAGAAGGGGTAGGTAATTATAAAAGGACTGAAAACTTTCCATCTTCAACCAAAATCCCATATGCTCCACCATTTTCTTGGGTGGAATACAAACTTAGTTTCTCTACCCTTTTTATTTGTAATATCCCCTTGTAGGATATTAATAATATACTATTATTTACTAGCAAAAACTAACAACTTAGAAGATAAACCCTTATAGGGTTACCTCAACTCACCCTAGTGTCGGCTACATACAACCCAAATGGGGTTGGAGTGAGCCAAGGTGAGGGTTTAGATGGGCAATCCAGTTGGTATTTATACTCCTTTCTCCAATATATTTTTGCAGACGTAAAATAATAAATAAAACTGCTGAAAATCAATGGAAACTTTGAAAATCCATAACTTCAAAAATATTAACTCTTTTGGAATGAAACCATGTGTAGTGAAAAGAGAAAATTATGAGCTTTAATCTGAAATAAAAATCAGATCTTTTCACATACTTAAAACCCCTCAAAACAGCTCCCAAAATCCCAAACCCAGTCGTTAGGGTTAGGGTAAAATCGGCAATATAATATCTACACTTTTCTCCCAGTTTAAGAGTCAATAAAATGCAGTTCCAGATCTACAATTAATAAACCCAAACAGCAGATTTATAAATACTTAAAGATCACTCCCAAACACCCTTAACACATGCCCAAACAAGTTGACTTTATGGGGTAAAAACCAGCGGCATGTAAATAAAGATATTCATCAAAAATCATACTCCAAACCCTCAAAGCAAGCTTATATCATCTCCAAAAAATGGCACCTTGTATATATAATGAGAAATGATTGCAAAACTTAGTACTTAAAGCTTTCATGGGCACACACACTTCACAAATGGTGGTGTTAATAAACACCTTTTATTTTTATCACAAGTGGGCATACATCCCTTCTCCAAGCATGAAGATACGTTTTTATAAACCGTCAACATGCCAAAAAATGAGTAGCCATCTCTCTTTTATAGATTTTGCTTGCTCATCCTCCAAGGTTCTTCTCCATCTTTGGCACCATACTCTAGGAGGGGATCTTTATTTAATATAAAACTGAAAATCAAATCCAACAGCAAACATTAAATGCGTAGGGATTTAAAATAAATGTGGCCCATATAAGTCGACCCATGCATAGAAGGAATCACTTTATTTTTAAATATTAAATAGTCTCCCAGAAAATGCGACTTGCTTAATCACTTGGTTCACCTCTTTAAAATGTATTTATTATCCCAAGGTGAAGTCGACATATTCTTTTATTTCTATAATTGATTTGCACATAAAAATAGTCATTAAATTCCTCCTTCCTCACATGTGCAAATCAATGTATTTTATATTTTAATTTTTATTTAAAAAGGGGGACACTGCAGTCCTCCCTTCCCAAAATTGCTTTCCCACAAGCAATTGGAAACTTGGATGCTCTAAGATTGAAGCATTTTCCCATGTAGCATCCTCTAATGGAAGGTCCTTCCATTTGACCAAGTATTCTTTGATGACACGTTTTCTTAAATTCCTTTCTCTTGTTTTCATAATAGTTTCTGGAATTAAGATCAATTTACCTTCTTCATCTAAAGGAGGTAACTCCAAAGAAGGTACAACATTTTTCCCAAGTGCCTTTTTAATGCAAGAAACATAAAAAACATCGGGTAGCTCCAATTCATAAACCACCTCACCGATTCTTTTAGTAACCTTGTAGGGCCCATAGAAACGTGGCTTCAACTTTTCCTTGCCACTTTTCTTGAGAGTAGATTGCCTATAGGGCTGCAATCTAAGAAATACCCAATCATCCACATCAATAGTTCTCTCACTCCGGTGCTTATCTGCATACAATTTTTGCCTATTATGGGCATGGTGCAGATTTTCTTTGAGAGATTTCACAATGTCCATACTCTGTTGCACTAACTCTTGTGCACTAGGCACTCTACTATTTGTCATCATTACATCCATGAAAGAGTTAGCATCATAACCATATAAAGCCTTAAAAGGGGACATTCCAATGGACATGTGATGTGTAGTATTATAGCAAAATTCAACTAGATGCAACCATTTTATCCAAGCTAACTGTTGCCCTGAAACATAATATCTTAAGTACCCTTCTGCCCATTTATTTACTATTTCAGTTTTCCCATCCGTTTGTGGGTGATAACTAGTACTTGGAGTGAGTTCCGTCCCAACTAACTGGAATAATTCTTGCCAAAAAGGGCTCATAAATCTGCTGTTCCTATCACTCACAATGTTCTTAGGCACACCATGCAATTTAAAAACTTCTTTGAAATACAAATCAGCAATCATATGACCATCAAATTTAGTAGGAAGTGGAAAAAAGTGAGCATATTTAGTGAGTCTATCCACTACTACACACATGCAAGTCTTACCATTAACATTGGGCAATCCTGTAACAAAATCCATGGACACACTCTTCCACTTTTGAGAGGGAATAGGTAGGGGCTGCAAAAGACCAGCTGGAAAAGTATGTTCATTCTTATTTCTTTGGCATACAACACATTCTCTAACATACTTAAGAACATCTCCTCTCATACCGTTCGAAGTAAATCTTTCCCTTACCAACTTGTGGGTCTTGAAGTATCCTTGATGTCCACTTGTAGGAGCATCATGTGCTGATTTTAAAATCAGATTTTTAACTTCTGATTTTGGTGTTAAATACACCCTTCCCTTGTAAAGCATAAGACCATCTATCACCTTGTACCTTTCATCCACAATCAACTCTTCAATCATATCATTAGAAAACTGATTTTTTAAATACTCAAGGGTGATTAAGTCTTTCCAATCAGCTGATATAAAAGATACAGAACAGACTTCTACTTCCCTTGGTGGATATTTGCAAAGAGAAAAGTGTCTTGTCATACCTTGGAAAATGATATTCTTTTCCCCAATCATGAATTTGAACAATAGGTCCTTATAATTGAGGGTGAAGTCACCCAAAGAATGCAACCATTGTACTCTTAACACAAGATCCATGTCATCCATATTAATCATGTAAAAATCATCAATAAGTTCATAATCTTCTATGGTGATAGAAAGTTTGAAAATCCGTCTAGAGCATGTTAAGATATATCCATCAGCTATGGTAACATTGAAACCTTGAAAAACTTCATTACGTAGGCCAAGCCTTGTTGCCAATCTCTCACTAATAAAATTATGAGTGGCCCCACTATCAATGAGGATGATTACCTTTTGTTTGCATAGCATACCTTCCACTCGAAAAGGGAGATACTTAGAAGTACTTGAAAGGCTGTCAATGCTCCTTCAATTTCTTTCTCGTCTTCTTCTTGCACATGCTCATCATCCCCCTCAGTCACCACTTCATTAGTATCATTAGAATCTGAAATCAAATCAAAATCTGAATCTATTACTTCAATGAAATAAATTTGTCCTTTACCTTTGCAATTATGACCTCTTACCCATGGAGCCTTACAATCAAAACACAATCCTTTCCTTCTTAGCTCATCTCTTTCATCTTTTTGCATATCAGTTTGGGATTCGTTTCTATGTGGTGGAACAGAGGGCTGGTTGGGCCTTCTTGGGTCCTCTTTTGTTGATCCAAAGGGCTGTCCTCCTTGCACTTTAAGGGGCTGCTGTAGATCAGACCTTGGCTGTCCTTTAAATCCACCTTTGGGCAGTGTTTGATTGTTAATAGAGTTCTGTCGTTTTGGCCCATAATCCCCCTATAAGCTACACATTCCAAATCTAGAGACTTGGTAATATATTCTTGCAAGGTAAATGGATTAAAAGCTCTTACCAAACCTTTCAATGGCTTTATCAAGCCTTCTGTAAAGAGGACTATCAACCTTCTCTCACTGACATCCGGTACCATCACTGTAACCTTTTGAAAATCTGCCACATATTCTTCAACACTACTGATTTGTTTCAATTGGGCCAACTCCCTAAAATGAAGCTTCGGATCTTTTCTATCAAATCTCTCCATGATCCTATGACTAAATCCTTCCATTTTGTGGATCAAATCGTGTCCTTGGGTGTGCATACCATGAAACCACCACTCATGTGCCATGCCTTCTAAGTGAAGAGTAACAAACTTGAGGGCTTCTTCTTCTTGCATGGGGTTAAGGGAGAAATAAGTCTCCATCTTTTGTAACCAAGCTCTTACCGTGATTTTGTTGGTTCCATCGAAGCTTGGTAGAGAGACTTTTCCCAACCTTTGTTGGATATCCGCATGGGGTTGCCTATGAGTTCTTTTGGTCTTGCTCCCTATCTTGAGGGCACAAAATTCATCAAAAGTAAGTATGGCCCCTGTGGCCGGATGCAAAGTGTTGTATTCTTTGTTGCATGCCTCAATGATTTCCACCATTGAAGGTTCCTCGAAAGCACTATGATTCTCCTTAGGAAGGAAAGTGCCTTTAAAGAACTTATGAGTGGGTTGTGTTGAATTCTTCTCCCCACAATGTGAACTCCCTTCGCCATTGGAATTTGGCGTCTTGTCATTGCCCACAACTTCCGTGATCAGTTTGGCCATTTGATGACTCATGGTTTTTTGAAGTTCCAAACCACATCCTTGTATTAACTCTTGTAGAAATTTGACTTGATCCGATGTGAAAGGCCCTTCGTCCATATTTCCCTTATTTCTCCTCTTATAGAACAACCACTTATTATCACCCTGCATACACAAAACACCCACATGAAAAGAGGAACGAAGCTCTGATACCACTGTAATATCCCCTTGTGGGATATTAATAATATACTATTATTTACTAGCAAAAACAAACAAATTAGAAGATAAACCCTTCTAGGGTTACCTCAACTAACCCTAGTGTTGGCTATAATACAACCCAAATGGGGTTGGAGTGAACTAAGGTGAGGGTTAGATGGGCAATCCAGTTGGTATTTATACTACTTTCTTCAATATATTTTTGTAGAAGTAAAATAATAAATAAAACTGCTGAAAATCAATGGAAACTTTGAAAATCCATAACTTCAAAAATATTAACTCTTTTGGAATGAAACCATGTGCAGCGAAAAGGGAAAATTATGAGCTTTAATCTGAAATAAAAATTAGATCTTTTCACATACTTAAAACCCCTCAAAACAGCTCCCAAAATCTCAAACCCAGTCGTTAGGGTTAGGGTAAAATCGGCAATATAATTTCTGCACTTTTCTCCCACTTTAAGAGTCAATAAAATGCAGTTCCAGATCTGCAATTAATAAACCCAAACGGCAGATTTATAAATTATACTTAAAGATCACTCCCAAACACCCTTAACACATGCCCAAACAAGTCGACTTTATGAGGTAAAAACCAGTAGCATGTAAATAAAGATATTCATCAAAAAATCATACTCCAAACCCTCAAAGCAAGCTTATATCATCTCCAAAAAACGGCACCTTGTATATATAATGAGAAATGATTGCAAAGCTTAGTACTTCAAGTTTTCATGGGCACACACACTTCACAAATGGTGGTGTTAATAAACACCTTTTATTTTTTATCACAAATAGGCATACATTTCTTCTCCAAGCATGAAGATAAATTTTTATAAACTGTCAACATGCCAAAAAATGAGTAGCCATCTCTCTTTTATAGTTTTTGCTTGCTCATCCTCTAAGGTTCTTCTCCATCTTTGGCGCCATACTCTAGGAGGGGATCTTTATTTAATATAAACCTGAAAATCAAATCCAACAACAAACATTAAATGCATAGGGATTTAAAACAAATGTGGCCCATATAAGTCGACCCATGCATAGAAGGAATCACTTTATTTTTAAATATTAAATATTAAATAGTCTCCCAGAAAATGCGACTTGCTTAGTCACTTGGTTCACCTCTTTAAAATGTATTTATTATCCCAAGGTGAAGTCGACTTGTTCTTTTATTTCTATAATTGATTTGCACATAAAAATATTCATTAAATTCCTCCTTCCTCACATGTGCAAATCGATGTATTTTATATTTTAATTTTTATTTAAAAAGGGGTACATAACATTATTCCTGTACCTGCAAATAGAACGAACTTATTAAGGAAAGCAAGAGCTTCCACCAATGTTCCAACAACCTCTCCATCATGCCTCATAGATATGTGGAACAACATTCTGCGTTTGCTTGCATTCTCCTCAAAATTCCCCTTTATATAATAGACTCTCAAAGGTCCATTCATGCTGCCCCAAGTATGGTTGTAGCTGTACCATTGCAATTTGTCGCTCATAATCATCACTATGTTGACTGGGAACTCTTCTAAAACAATGGCAAACAATCCCTCATTGATGGTAGGCAGAAAATCCTTCCACCTTGTGACTAAAAACACTTTTGTGACTGTCATAAAAAGTGTTAAGGGGCTGGTTCTGATGTGGACAGCAACAACAAGGATAGGATAATAGCTGTCATACTTCAAATTCGTCGCCAAACCCAGTAATGACAGTGATCTAGGGGTTGGAATCAACCATGTAGTGACTTTAAATGCTTCAAAAACCTCAACAAACTGAAGATTACTCCAATGTACGTTTGAGACTACTTGTATGGATGTAAGTACAATGTTGGGCAAGCTGAAATAAAGAGGAACATCAATACAAATTTTTATGACAATTTGTCTTAAAACCCATAAAACATGTCTTTTACCACTTCCAATCATACCACCAACTTCCAGCTTGGTTACAATGCTTTGGAAAACAAGATAACACCCATCTCTCTCACTTCCAAATACAAAATTCATGAACTCAACATCCACTTTATTGGAAGACTTCTTCTAAGAGCATGTGCATGGATTAGGAGCTGAATTTTTTTATGATATAACTGCTTTTCTAAAACTGAAAGTGGGGAGTTTTTCTTACCGTGGGATGCCCATACGTTGTGTCTTTTTGCGGAAATTATTTTCATCCTTTTTGTCATAGCAGCTTGAGGAGCTTTCTTTGTTATACCTTGAAGCGCAACCTCTTTTCCATTAGGCTTGAATCTTGACTTCATAGATTGGTAGTTTTGGTTAAATTTTTTCAAGGACTGCGACCATTGTATCTCAAGTACCAAATCCATATCTCCAATACCAACAACATAGAAATCACTACTTACCATGTGCCTTCCCAAGGTAACTTTAGTTGTTGGATCCATTAGAAAACTCGGTGAGTACTCGCCAAGTTGCCGAGTACTCGCCAAAACCCTACCTAAATGAATATTCGCCATGAAAATTGCAGGGGAATATTCGCCGAATATTGGCATCGACGAATATTCACCAATATTCAACGAATATTCCCCTGCGAGTTTTCATGGCAAATATTCTTACAAGGAGATCATTATCTTTGAGTTTAAGGTTATTTATTTCAGTGACAAAATCAGCATAATCTTTTGAGGCATGATGGAGGACGACTAGTTTGGGAGTCGCAGTTTCTTAGTTAAGAATTTGGCAAGGCCAAAGGTTGGGTATTCAATTGTACTCAAATGGGACAAAGCAATAATATCCTTATGAATTATAGTTTAGCCATAAATTTTGGGAATAAAGGGGCTTTAGGTATTTGTTAATTTTTGCTTAATGGAAGGGTCAAGAGATGAAGCTTTGATGATATGTTTATTTCTGTTAGTAAGTTTTCTATGGTTATGGAATTGATTCTTTTTCTCAATGTTGTAAGGTGGTCAGACATTTTATTTTTATACTCCTTTTTATTCATAATGACAGGGGCATTACCTTTATCAGCTTGTAATATTACAATGTTGCGATTGTTATTTAGTTGTTTGAGAACATTATATTCATCTCTGAATAAGTTAGGTATAGGACATAAAATATGAGAAACATCTTATCTTATTTCTTCAGTATCATGCGATTGGAGGTGTAGGATTTTTGTTTCAACTTTACATATGATATCCTTAAAAGAGATGTTGTTTGATGCTATTGCGAAGTTGAGACTTTTTCTAAGTTGTGTTATCATATTTTGCTAATGGGAAAACTAGACAAATTTATGACATCATTTTTGTATTACCTTTCTTATTTATTTCATCAGTCAATATCAAGTAGGTTTTATTTCTTTGATGACTTGTGCTTTAAGGGTATATGTCCTAAGCTCACATTGTTATGTATATCCCCTGTTGTTTTCTATAAGCTGCATTTGTCTGATTGCCATCGCAGTCTGCCAAGCTCAGTAATAATTATATGTGATTCTTGGGATCATGTATCATTTCCTTGCTCTTAGCTGTTGAACAACTGTTATTATTGTATAAGTAATGCTTTTGGGTCTAGAGTACACTACCAATTCTTTTGCATGTCCTTTTCGGTGCTCTTTAAGCAGCATGAGTCCCGTAGTTATGCTATTTCTTCCAAGCTGCAAGAAATAATGTAAGGGATCCTTGTAATCACCTATCATTTCCTGATTGCTAGCTACCTTACACTTGTTTCAGTTTTGACAATTTATTCCTTACTATTTATAGCATCCAATTCATAGCACTTATCATCCGACTGTTGTGTTCACATGATGACGCAATTTTGTATTGTATTTGTATTCAAATCTAATAGAAAACACTTTTCCAACATTTTATAGACTCATTTGATACATTTTGTAGCTATATTTTGCAGAAAATTTATGTTTTTTAAAGAAATTTGTGTTTTTTTTAAGTTGCCGAATATTCGCTGAGTCTTGCCGAGTTTTTGCCGAGTCAAATTTTTTTGGGTTTTTTGAATATTTTCCAAATACGAGTATGCAAACTATGGTTGGATCCTCTTGGTGCAAGGGATGATGAAGCAATTTTGTAGCATCTCATCCTTCCTAATGAGGTTCAAATGTACAAAAAACTTTATATGCATTCTCATATTTCTCCGTCCATTCCAAGTGTAAGAGATGACATTTACCTTGATCCTCCAAAGACCACCCATGCCAAAGCAACCTTGGCCTTGAATAGAAGAAGCAACATGCCCATAGTTGCAAGTTGTCTCTTTGGATGTAACATGCTCTTTAAAATATTTTTCATGATGACAAAAATAGGGCAGCGACATAGGAGGAAACAACAAATTGGAAATATGGTTATCACTATCGTACCTTTGGATGCCCACAAGGAGCTCACCATCCTTTGCCTTTGCTTCTTCAACAAGTGAATATCTTCCCTCCTTGAATCCTTCCACATTTTGTTGACACGTGTTTGGAACATCATCATGGTTCCCACCAAAGTTAAGAACACCATCAATTTGTTTCTTATTGATTGGTGTTTGAAAAAAACTAGCAAGATCAACATCATCATGTATATGCCCTTAAACACGGCTTCTTGGAAACCCTGGCTTGCCATGTTAGGCTCTTCAAAGAGCTGATCTAATTTCTTCTTCTCTCTCATTTGATAGCAGATGCACTCTTTGTCGTCGTCTTGCTTGAATACCGTCAGGATGGGAAGATCAATGTTCTAATACCACTGTAATGTCCCCTTTCTGGCTCTAACTGACAACAAAGGAAAATAGTGCAAACCCCAATAGATAGTAAACTGAATTTTATAACAGCCAACTGAAAATCATGACAGCAGTCTGATTTTTATAACAGCAACAAGGAAAAATCAATCACTCTTCAAAATGCATCATTCACAACATCCAAAACATTTAGGGCAACATAAAAACACATTTAAAAGCCAATATTAACCAAGAAATCCACCTTCAAACCCTAGATGGAAATTTATTTAATTAAATAGAATGACAGCAGAGAACACCCTTACAAAAGGAGCTGGAAATGAATGATTCCAAGCCCAAAAATGAAGTCCAAATATAGATTTTGGCTGCTCAAAAATGAGGAATGCCATGATGGCTGAGTTCGATGTTGTTGTGCCCTATAAACCCCCTAACTCCTCCACAAGGTGGATCGCTCCCCTATGAGAGGGGCTGAAAACACTGTAGAATCAAACCCTAGTTGAAAACTTGCAAAATCAATCATCTTGAAGCGCTTTGGAAACCCTGAGATGGAGAATCCTCAATGAATTGAAGAGTTTTCTTTCTTCAATTAAACAAGGAAGGTTTTCATCCTCCTTGTTGGTCACACAAAAGTATTTTTGCCCTTAAGTGGAAGAAGTTCAGCAATCAGCCCAAAAACCATACAAAGTTATTTTTAGACAAGATGATGATGCATAAATGAGCCAAGTGACCCCTTCTTATACCTTGATGTGGTGCCAAAACCCAATTAAAATGACCCCAAAATAGGACCCGACCTCGTGAGGGATCTCTCTCTTCTATTTTTCATTTGGCTTTTCATCTTCTTAACCCAGCTGGCCTGACTTTATAAAGAAAACCACTAAAGAAGAATGCAATGCTCACAAAAATAACTGAAAAACAAGACAATTACTCCCCTTGCTCATTTCCTTCTTGCCCACGGGAAGTGGAATGCGCTAAAAGTCTTCAAATCGAACTAGCTTGGAAAAGGGGACATTACATTTTCTAGTTACTCTTCCATGACACCAACATGTTTCATGCTAATAACCATGCCACGTATCATTCTCTATCAACTCTTCTGAGGATCCATTTTATGCTCACTTTTCCAAGTTAATTTCAAGTTGCATTGATATGCCTCATGTCAAATGTTGATGCTTTAACGCATTAGGATATCAAATTGGAAATGTATCTCATTTCATCCATTTATAGTTGTATAGGTTAGGTTTCAACTCAATGCTCGAGATCTTATAATGGTTGGATGTTAAATCATTGTATCTTCCCTGAGTGGGTGCATGCTTACATGAGAGATTTCTGGAATCACCAGAAGTCGAGCTAAGTGTATTGCATGTTTGAAATTTTAGTTTGATAGTAGAAGGTAGAAGTATGGTTTGTTGTATTTTTCCATAAAACTAATGTTATGAATTTTCGATTACATTTAAGTTTTGGAGTGGCTTGTTATCTGTATATACATTTGAGTAAAACATGGTAACGAGATATTCTCCCGAGGGAATTTTCTATTCAATGATGTATTTTTGTGCTTTGATTTGGCTAAGTGGTTGGTATTTGTTCTTTTGACCCTCGATCACACCTTTTGAGGCTCACTAGGATGTCAAGTTCTTTTCTCAAAAATAATTCAGCTAGAATACCCTTAGCGTATCTGTAATGTCCCCCTTTTTTATAAAAAATTATAAAGAAGATAAAATCGATTTGCGCATGTAATTTTAAAATAAAATTTTATAAATTGTGCAAATCGAAATAAAAGGGGAAGTTCGACTTCACCTTGAGATAATAAATACTTTTTTTAAAGGTAAATCAAGTGACTAGGCAAGTCACATTTTCCTTGAAACATTTAATAATTAATATTTGAGACAAAGTGATTATTCCTAAGCATGGGTCGACCCATATGAGCATCTTTTTAAAATACCTATGCATTTAATATTTGTTATTGGTGACTTTCAAGCACATTTTTAAATAAGATTTCCTCCTAGATGATGGCGCTAAAGATGGAGAAGAACTTTGGAGGATGTGTAAGCAAAAGCTATAAAAGAAGATGTGGTTACTCCTTTTTGGGCATGTTGATGGTTTATGAGACTTATCTTCATGCTTGAAGAAGGGATATATGCCCACTTATGATCAAAACAAAAGGTGTTTATTAACACCACCATTTGTGAAGTGTGTGTGCCCATATAAGCTTGAAGTAATAAGTTTTTGCACTCATTTCTCTCTCTATATATATAAGGCGCCATTTTTGGAAGAAGATATAAGCTTGCTTTGAGGGTTTGGAGTGGGATTTATGATGAATATCTTTTATTATATGGTGCTGGTTTTTACTTAATGAAGTCGACTTGTTTGGGCATGTGCTAAGAGTGTTTGGAAGGAATTTTGAAGTAATTATATATCTTCTATTTTAGATTTATTAATTACAGATCTGGAACTGCATTTATTGACTCTTAAAGTGAAGGAAAAAGTGTCGGAATTATGTTGCAGAATTTACCCTAACCCTAGCGACTGGGTTTAGGATTTTGGGGGTTGTTTTGAGGGGTTTCTAGTGCACAAAAAAGATCTGATATTGATTGTGAATAGAAGCTCATAATTTTCCCATTCTACTGCACTTGGTTTCATTTCAAAAGAGTTAATATTTTAGAAGTTATGGATTCTCAAAGTTTCAGTTAATTTTCAACAGTATTATTTATTATTTTACTTCTGCAAAGTATATTGGATAGAGGAGTATGAATATTGACTGGATTGCCCATCTAAACCCTCACCTTGACTCACTTCAACCCTATTTGGGTTGTATTGAAGCTGACATTAGGGTTAGTTGAGGTAAACCTAGGAGGGTTTATCTTCTAAGTTATTTGTTTTTGCAAGTAATTAATAATAAATCATTAATATCCCACAAGGGGATATTACAGTATCGATTATTTCCCATTGGATAATGTGGTGGTAAAAGGGGAATAAAATTAATAATTAACTAAGTTGGCCAAACAGTAACTTTATGTTATATTATCAATGGCAACTTATGTTTTATTATTAAAACATAAAGGTAACTTTTTAATAAAACAAGTCAACATCAAATTAAAAGATGAGATGTTGCTTTTGGGGGATTTCATTGGAAAAAGTGAAATGAAAATCATAAAAGGATGTTGGGGCTCATTTGGAAAGAATTAGAGGATGGAAATCCTCTGGTGGATTGAGACTTGGGGGAGAGAAACCCTCCAGTTCTTTGTGGTGGTTCCATATAATATCCCCTTCTCAAAAGTAATAGGTTTGAAGACCTTTAGCCTATTCTTGGTTTCCCGACGGCTAAGGAATAGAAAATAAGGTAAACTAATCCTAATAAACTTATTTTAGTGCATAGCGATTTTTTTATTATAAGCACTTTAATTATTTTATTAGCGATAAAATAATAAACTAAAAAAACCAATTTATTTTTATTTTATTCCCTAAGGAGAAAAACAAACCATATGAACGAAAAAAAGGGGGGGGAACAAAAATTAAATTAAAAGAAATTCCTTCCAAAGTGGGGTGAACCATTTGGGTCTAATTTGTTGAGTTTTGTGCCCCTTCCAAGCATAAAAGCAGGTCGCCACACTTGGGAGAGCATCTTCTTTGGCTATTTTGATATCAATTGCTTGGTTTTGGGTTGTTTTCTCTTCCAATCCTCCACTCAAGGACGAAAACCCTTTGGTGTGGTTGCATTAGAGGACAGAAACCCTTTTTTTCCAAGGTTGAAGAATAAAAACTCTTCATCCTTTGTGAAGATCCTCCATTTCAGGAGTTTCTATTGAGCTTCAAATTTGCTTTAGCATAATTTTGGAGGCCATATTCAGCTTTGTTTTGGAGAATTTGGGATTGGAATCACTCTTTTCCGGCCATTTTTATAAGTTGTCTTTCTGCAGACATAAAATAATTTTCTAGCTCTTGTTTTGGTCCATAAAATTCACTATTTTGGTGTTTTTGCATTCATAAATTATTATAAATATTTTTGGCATAAGATTTGGACATTTTGAGATAAGATTTGAGGTATTTTGTGGCTTTTTTCTCCATAACAGTTCGCTATACCTAGGGTTTATTTCAAATATCTGGTTGGTGGAAGAAAATATACATTGCTGTCCTAATATCTTCATTTCTAGCATGCTGCAATAAATCAGAATTTTCCAGTGTTCCCTTTTCATTAGAATATCTTCTATTGGGGACATTACATTCCGTCCAGAACTACAATTGCACTTCAAATCTGTTATTTATCAAATTCAGCCAAGGAAAATTCCAAATCTACACTGAAAATCAGCTAGGGCATTTTTCAGGCTATTCTATAATTGGCGTCACACTTTGGGCATCATTTCAGGCAATTCCAGGATTAGTGTCACTCTTTTGGGCATCATTCCAGGTCTGATTTCATCACCCTAGAGCTGGTGTCACACTTCCAGGCCTAGATATCATCATTTGCAGCCATTTTTCTGGGTCAAATCTCCAATCTTTGTATTCAGTTGTTGGATTGAAATAAAATACGATTTCTGCACTTTATTGTAATAAAATTCTGCAATTTATTTCCATAAAATTGCTATTTCCAGATCTTTATCAGAAGTTGTTGCAAAAATCAGAATTATATATTTTTAGATCTAGGATTTTATATAATAATCAGATCTCAGAATTTTGTATTTTTCTTGTAAGGGTTTTGCTTGAAAAAACCTCAGATTATAATATATTTTCAGAAAAGGGTTTGCTGGAAAATCCATAGTTTTCTAATTTGTCTAGAAAAGGGACATTACATAGGAGGCCAACTATGTGAGTTGTTTTTTCAACATTGATTGAGATGCCTGCCTAAAGTTTGCTGACAGTAACTTGCTTTAACAGACTGTAACATAAACTTTTCTTTGGTATCGAGTCATCCTCGTCCATACAGATTTGGAAAGTATGACTATGACTTAAAGAATCCTCAATATGGATTTGGAAATACACAAATGTGACTCAAGTGTATCCTCGTAGATTCAAAAATCATGAATTTGACTGAAATGCTCCTACATACAGATTTGGAAATGCATGGGTATGACTGAAGCTCCTTCATATGGATTCAGGATCTCATAAATGGACGTGAAAGATAGCTCTTGCAGGCTTGCATCTAATTGAAAAATGTTTCTTGGAAATTAGATGCTTAGATAATCTTGGACCTGCTATTTTATCATAGAATGCAATCTTGTCATGGCCAATACCAAAATGGAAATGATAAGGGAGAGATGACAGCTGAGTTGTCCCATCAAGTAGGATAATAATTCTGATTCAATGATGGCCCAGTAATTGATTTTCCATGAGAGGGAATGAGATGATGGCGGAGTGAAACTGAAGCTTCCTTTGCCCCATCCCAAGTTGTCGTCTTCAAGACAAAAAAAACACAGAAATGCAACAAACTGGGATTGAGTCCGAGTTATATTGTTTTACTATATTTTTAAAACATGGATTGACTTCATCTTGATTGATGGTATGCCGGTCTTTGACTTTCTTGCAGATTGGACAAGGGATGCATGTCTCATTTTAGACCATAATATATTTGGGGGGAATTCGGCAAGTCACAAAAACATTATGAATGATTTTTTTTTGTGAAAATGACTGAATGACTGGATGTAAAGTGTAAGTTTAATTTGATATGAAAGGAATGACTGTGTGATAGAACTTCGCTGTAAGGAATGTGAGACCATGCAGGGTTCGATGGTAAAGTATGATGACTGAATGAAAATGGATGTAAAGAGACAATGGAATGCACCTTTATAATGCAAGAAATGCAACTGTGATACAATGCACACAATATAGGAAATGTAAAGGAATCACACAACTGTAGAATTTTTTCAGAAACAGAAGAAATGCAAATATGATACAATACACACCTTAGGGGAAATTTAAAGAAATCACACAACTATGGAATTATTTCAGAAACATAGGATTTATTGGCTCATCAAAGTCCTCTCCCTCGAGTGTTTGAAGTTTGTATGCATCAGATCTGAAGACTTCCTTGAAGATGAGAGGACCAACACAATTCCTTGCATACTTTCTCTTGTTTGGATGTCCAATTTGAGGATTAATTATCCAATGGAGAAAGTCCTTGGTTTGAATTTCTTCTTATAACTTATACGTCTTTATAAATAAATAATTGTAATTTATGTTCTCATAGACAATTGCTAGCAACTGCTTAAGGTTGGTTGATCAGCTGACACAACTGCTAACCGTTTCATCTTGAGTTTAACTAGTTGTACAAAGGGGTAGGGGTGTTTCTATCAGTCCTCCCAGTAATGCATGAATTCTATTGAGTCATACTTGTTGTCGATAAAAAGTAGACCGACAACTAATCAACCCTTTCGCCTAACGCAAAAGGTCAAGTTGGAATCAGATCAGTTTAATCATAAAGAAACTTAAGGATAGATTAAGTGTGGGTAGTTTAAGTATAGGTTTATCATAGACCAACCTAAGATTCAGGGATAATTTCCATCTTCTAATAGCAAAGGAATATACAAGACAACAACAAACAAACAAACAAACACATAAGAAAGAGACACAACAAGACCAATTATTATTAAATCAGCTATGAAATTGAGATCATTTGAGTATCTTGATAATCTTCAATCAAAGTTCATATGAAAATAATAAATCACTTATTGATAGGACTGATTTCTTTATCCAAGAAATTGTTATCCAACTTTTATCTGACAGAGTGAAGTCTATTAACGAGACAACCTCTTTAAAAGGTGAATAAATAAGTAATGATTTATTCATGATCTCATAGTGCAATTATTGATCATGTAATGCAATGATCTTGGAAACAAAACCAAAAAAACTAACTAAAAGAAAAATAAACATAAACACACTATTCACAAGATATGACATATTTGCACAATTTGTAAGGTAAAAAATGAAGATGAATATATTAAAGAGAAACAAGTTTGTAATCGTGAAATGTACAATGATTGCCAAGAAAACATCTAACAAGAGTTATGATCGAATCAAAAAACCAACATAGCTATCAATCTACATTTATCTCAAGATTGGAGTGAAAATGACTTTCTTGGCCTACTCTAGATATGACAGATCAAAATATGCAATCAGTTTTAGATGAGATATAGAATAATAAAATCAAATAATCAGTAAAATAATGTTAAAACTGGATATACCTGTTGTATTAGAATTCATACTCAAACATCAAAACAATGTCATCATAACACCTATAGGATCACTTATATCAGAAAACCATTTGCACTTTCTTATGAAATAAGCTTCACAAATTTCTTACAATACCTGATTTCTCATCATCAAAAATGTGTCCTCTAGAGAACTATCTTTTTTAAAGTAAAAGATGGCTTTTAAAATATTGAGGAATGAGACAAGAAAGGGGAGGGGCCCACCTAACATTAAATACACCAAAAAAAATATACAACATAACCATCTAGCATTCAAATCATTCAAACCATAAATACTCCATATCTGAATGATCATCAAAAAATATAATCCATCGTATAAACAAAACTGTTGCAATCAACCAAAGCCAAGTATATACTAAAGTTCATCAAACCAAGATGTCAAAATATCATCAAGTGTAAAATCCATGGTAATTGTCAATCACTAAAAAGTATATGCTTAAATCCATGTTCAAATCAGAAATCAGAAAATCATATCATGATAAAGTACTAATCATCTCCAGTGCGGTCTAGCAATGGTCTCCCATTCTTAATCATCAATTCCACATACTCATATGGACCAACAGGAAGCGCAGTGTGAGTAATTTTACTGAATCTTCCTCTACCTCCAGCTTCACTTTCTTCAGTGCTTTAATCACCTTAGGAACAACGAAAGAGGACCTAGCACACTTAGGAAAAGGATAGGAGTCATGTGAGCGGCATGGTTGGGATTGTCTGAGCAATAAAGGTGGATTAGCAGGTGGCTGAACATGACGTGAGGGAAAATGAGAAGGGGCACAGTGGACTGAATGATCAGAAGAGGAAGGATTATGTTCAGTGTGAGTACGGTCAATGTTGTCATGGACTGAGGTATTATGGATGCTTCGAGAGGTCTAGGTACGAGGATATGATTCAATAACTTGTAATACCTCATGAAGACAAGGCTCAATAACATCAAAGTGTACTGAGACACAAGTAGGACCACATTTAATAAAATGTCTCTTACCCGGAAGCGTATTAGTTCCCCTTTGGCCACCCCTAGAAGAACCTCTCTTCCATTGGGAACGTCCTTGAAAATTATTGTATCCCCATGAATGATGTGAACTTGATCCTTTGGAATTACCCCATCCATCCCAGCTTGAAATTGCTGTAATAACTGAGAAAAAATGATAAAATTACTAAGCAAGTCCAATTGAAGACAACTTCCCAAATTCACATAACTATCAAGACAAGGTGAACTATAGTGACCCCATTCATATTAAAATGGCAGATAAAATGATGACATGTGACAACCATTTGAGCAAGGAAATTATCATTTAACAACTGATCCATTTGGCACAATAATTTTAACCATTATTTCAACAAGTTGAACTCAACAACTCCAAACTGTGTGCAAATCTTCATAAAAAATCTCCCAAAAACTTCATAATCATACCATATTTTTTGTACAGTTCCATCTTAAATCTTTGTTTCCTCAAAACCACATTTTTGCAAAATGACCACAACCCAGTTCGATCTCAAAAAAAGAATGATTGCCTTGAATATCATAGTATCTCCATAAAGAAAATAAATTGAAGTGCCATTTCCAAGAAACAATTTATATTATCATAAACCCAACTTAGTGTATTGTGAAACAAAATTGCCTGTACAAAACAAATGTTTTTTTAGAGAAGACTGGTAAACTGCTATATTGAATGCCATTTTTCTCATAACCCAAAATAAATTCCACAAACATTTCTTCTCTCAATTGTCGACACGAAAAATGATCACAAGAAGAACAAGATTTTGTATCCATCACCGATTCAAACTTAGACTGGTTTATTAAATCCACAAATTGATATATTCACCCAAAAATGACCCATATAAGCATCCAAGCTACTGCCACTGTTATGAATAACTCAAGCCAACCTATAATCTTCGGCCACTCATAGAAACAATAGATTAGATAAACAAAACTGGAAAGAAGATTTCATGCTTCACTTTCATTTTTCTCAACACGATAGGGCTCAAACTAGGATTTTAAAAACTTGCATTCCAACTTATATCGACCTCACAGCCCAAAAAGAAATTTTTTCCAAATATTGCTTTACCCATTTCAACATTTGCAAATATTGGAAGTATTTCAAATGTGGGTGATGAAATGACAAATAAAAACATGAGCACGACACTCCAATATCCACAAAGCACTAGTTTTATTAAAAAACTATGAACTTGCAGACCAAAATACTGTATGCATGCATGAAAACGACCCAAATTTGGGTAACTTCTTCTTGCTTTATCCAAATAACTACATACCTATATAGTCTTTCCATGTATTTACTTCAAAACAGAGGACCCAAACGCACAACACCACGACCAAACAACTCGGCAGAGCTCCCAAAGCAAAGCATGTAAACAACAAAAACCACAAAAAAACCCGAGATTCAAAGTTTTGCATAGCTTGAAACCATTTACGAGGCGGAATTATTGCAACACATATGCATTCATTGCCATCACTGTGAGTTAAACCGCAACATAACTGCCACCTATATTATTTCCAATAACCATTGTCTATAATCTTTGAAATCAACTATATATCATGGTCAAAAACCAAGGTGAAAAGGTTGATCAACATGGTGGTCATACATATTATCACCACTTTAACCACTTAGCATATTATGTACCAATTAACATTCAAGCTAAACAAAGGAAAAGTGATATAACCACCTTCACCATAGGGAAACAACAAATTCCCACAACACGTATACATCAACTCTCATGTTAAATGTGGTGCCAGGTGATATGATCAAAATCACTTAACAGATCAACAAAACTCATTAAAAATGATTGAAACCATTTGCAAGCTTATTGAAATGTGCAAAGTGGCAGTCCAAAAATGAAATCAAACAAGGCAATGACCGCTTTAAAACTTACCAACATCTTCAACATGTCACTTGAGAAAATTGATTTCCAGAATGGAAAGAAGAGATATATCATTATCCAATCCTGAAAACCAAAGAGTGATATCGCAAAATGAAGCTTGATCTCCATATCGAAAAAAATGCAACCAATTTAACGAATAACATATCATATATTTTTTCACAAATCAATAATTTGCCGATAGAGTATAAGAATGCCACGAAACCATTTAATGTTATATAGATTAAATAATGCATTAAAACGTCAATTGGCCCCCGCCTAACTTATCATAAATGCATGTAGGCAGAATGTTGTGCAATGAAGATGGAGAATTTTCAAATGACTCTCGAAAAAAAGGAGGATATATCAAATTTTGTTGATAACACTGGCAAATATGTTGGCTAGCTTCTTGCAACAAGGAGTTAGACTGCATCAAAGATGAAAAAATTAAAGCTCAAGAGTGCAACGCATGCACGTTGTTTCTTGACTCAATGTTTGCGGACCCAAATAATGCATTAAATTGAATGGGTTGAATGCTCAGCTGATTGTGAACAAAGAAGGGATGTAAAGAAATTGAGAAGTGAGGGCTGGATAAGATCAAATATAGAGTCAACCTTTATTGGTTTGGAAATTAAATACGACTCTTTACATCAAGTATATAAGTAGAATGTTCATTTATGAAATCAAATAAATTATTCTGTAAAAGATATTTGATTGAAAGTTTCAAGAGAATCTTACCATCCTAGCGACTTGATAGGCATCTTCATCCAATCCAGGACTTTGCAAAGATGAGGCATATTAGTAATTTTCAATGATCACGATTCACAACAACCTATTAGAACTACCAAGACACAAGCAAACAAAACCAAAAGCAAACAAGGAAAAGACAAACAATATGTACATAATTTACAAGCCAATAGACTCAATTGTAATAATGTTTTAAATGTTGACCATTGACTGTAAAACGTAACCAGACACAGTCAACTTCCTTTAAATGATAAACATTATTTCCCAAAATTGAAGCAATTAGATAAGGACCAAACCAAAGGGAATCAAATTTATGATGTTTTCCAGGGTTTTCCCTAGCCTTATCCCAACATAAAACAAGGTCTCCAACTTGGAAATTTTTCACTGTGACCTTTTTGTCAAATAAGTTTTTCATCTTCTCTTTACCTTTTCAAGTTTTTGTAAAGCAGTAACACCTGTTTAATCTAGAGCACTCAATTCATCCAATCGTAATGGCAAATCATTTAAGTCATCCAAACCATAGATCAAAGCAGTATGCGTAGAAGAAATTTGTAATTTAATAGGCATGGTGACTTCAAAACCATAAGCAAACATGAAAGGTGAAAAAATAATACTTGTTTTGACGGTAATTTTGTCAGCCCGTAATGCTTAAAAAAAATTTAAATGCAAATTTCTTTTACTACTATTAACCATCTTTTTTATGATATTGATCAAATTTTTATTAGTGGATTCATCTTGTCCATTACCTTGTGGGTTATTTAGATGAATGAATTGGTATTATTGAATATTTACTAAGAAAATCTAAGTATTCCTCATAAATGAATTGTTGACCATTGTCTGATATAATTTCCTGAGGAACTCCAAAATGTGAAAAGATCTGATTTTTGAAAAATTAACTTCACCTGCAACAAAACTTTTCAAGGCAACTGCCTCAACCCATTTAGTAAAATAATCAGCATCTTTTAAGATATATCTATGACCAGCTGAAGAAGGGGGATGGATAACAAAAATAAAATCAATTCCCCACTTGGTAAAGGACCTATCCAAAATGACAGGATTTAATGGCATGGTTGGTAAACGTTCACGACCAGCAAACATTTGTGGTGTCCCCAGATTTCACTCTGAAATCTAGGACTACCCATTTAAAAAAATTAGTTATTTTTAAAATAGCGGGTCTTTTTGTGTTTTATTGCCAAAATATGTATGTATTATGTTAGGATATTCCCAGTGAATCATATGAGCCAATTTCAACAAATACCCAGATGCCCAAACTCATTTTATCCCTCCGCCAAGTTTTGTCTGCGGGAAATTTTATTGAATAAATAATGCCCCGTTTGAAGTAAATTGTGCTCCGGTTGAATCCTATTGAAGTTTTGCATGCCATTATTCACACATCTCAATAGGATTTTCACTAGGAATGAATTCAGAGCTTTTTCTGTGACTTCTGGCAACATTTTTCACTTTTATTTATTGCTTTTTCACTTTTCTCGGGTTTTCTCTAGATCTCTCTATGAAATTCCTCTAGGTCAATTCCTTCGCCAGTAAAGTTTGTTTAATTTTCTGAAGCATTTGGAGATCATCTACTGACACAGCACCAAAAGGAATCAGCCTCAAAATGCAAGCTTCTGAGCAAAAAAAATGAAGTCATACACAAAAAGCCTCCCCCAGGCAAGTCACATTTTCTTGAATTAATGAGTGTAAGCTGCAATGGGAATTTTAGTAGTGGCAGGAAGGCGGGAATTTCTTTCCTGCCTTGCAGGGTACTTTTTCCTGTGAAGTCAAAGTCACTTAAGTTGCGATGGGAAAATTAGAGGCGGCAAGTAGGCGGGAATTTCTTACCTGCCTTGTAGGGTAAAAATTCCCATTATAAAATAAAGAAAAATCACTTAAAGCACCGGGGGGAATTTCTTACCTACCTTACAGGGTAAAAATTCCCATGATGAAAGTCAAATCACTTAAGTGGAAGAGGGGATTTTTGGAGCTGCAGTGCAGGGTGGAAATTCCCATCAAGCTGACTTCTTATTTTTAGCAACTACCTTTGCCAAAAAGTGCGACCCACCTTGGGTGAATAACAATGCAATTAATAATATTTATTAATGGTTTATTCACCCAATTTTGGCGCCATAAATAGAAGGAAAGTCAATGTAAGTGAAAGAGCTAAAGAGAAGTCAAGGATGCAGGCTAAAAATAAAATAAATACATTTGTTTAAAAGCAACCAGCAGCATGCATAATTGGGCGCCCAATTTGGGTGAATAAACATGATTGTTTATTAATGAAATTGCTAGAAATAGGAAGGACAATTATTAAAAATAGTATATTGAGGATTATATAAGCATGGGCTGCCATAATAAAGAAGCAATTAATTCTTTTTGCAAAAGATTGCAGCCCGGACAGGTTTTGGCGCCAAAGGAAGGAGGTTTTTGCATTAAAGAGTGTTTTTCATTGTCAGGGAGCTTCAAGGTTTGGCGCCTAGGGTTGGAATGGCTTGATTCTTGCTATGATAATTATCTGCATGTTGGTATAAGTGCTTTGGTGAATTAAATAATAATTTTGCTTGCTTTGCATGTAAGCAAAACCTCAAATTTTAGGGCAGCAGGCTTTATATGCAGATTTTGGTGATAAAAATCAAGTATTCATGCCCTGAACTCCATCTTTGTCTAAATTAATTGTAGGTATTCATCACAGGTGCTCAAATCAATGTCAAGTACATTGAATATATCTTCTGAATCTGAGGGAGTTGCCAGATCTGCACAAATTGATCCAATTGCAAGGGATTCCAGCAGAATTAAAAGAAAAAGAGCTCAGACAAAGATTGTTCCAGCCATGTTGAAGCATGATGAAAGAGAAATATCAGTAGAATCATGCATAGCTTCCAGATTTTCTGAAATCACTGATACAGACAATGGCCCTAAACCTATCACCGATTTAATTGATAGATCCATATGTCATAATTGCAAAGGCTTCCAACAAAAATTCATCCTCTTGTTTCTAACACAGCCCGTGTAGAATTCGGTACATGGAAAATTCCTTCCAGGATCTTGTGCATGTGCTCCCAATCTTTCAGTCGAAGCCTTTATTGAATTTACTTGTATTTGCATTCACCCAGAGTGCTTTCCAGAATTTAAAATTGCTCATATGCAATTAAAAAATAAAAATGATGAGTTTTGTCTGAATTATTTACGGCAAACATTGCGCCGGTGCATGTACTGAAGAAGAATTGCAAAATTTTCAGGGATAAAAGGGAAGACAGGTCAAAGGCAATACCCACAAGCAAATCACAGTCATGCATAACTTCCAGATCCAGTTTGGTGAGAATCAAAGGCAAAAGAGTCAACTGCATGTAGAATATGGAAGAAGAACAAGACTGGGAGGGTTGCAGCTTCCTTCTTATTTCTTTTCCTCTTTCTTTCATTTTCTCCGACAAAGTAATTGAGCAATCAATTAAAATTATAAAAATTAAGCGATTGGTTTAAAATTCGTTACTTGAAGAAGTCAATTATTTGGAAATAGGTGGCAGACATGCAAAATAGAAGGTTCTATTTTTCAGTTATAAATCATGCATGTCATGCAAATAGGAATTTTAGGAGGAAGATTGCCAGTTGTTTCCCTTTTCATAGCTTCCGCATGCGGGAATTCATTTAAATCTTCCTATTTGTAATTGCCCTTTATACACTATAAATAGAGGAAGAACCTACGGGTTAAAGAATCATAATTTGTAATCAACATTCTTGTGTTCTAGACTTTCAGTTGAAACCCTTGATAGATTTCTGCAAGCAGCGGAATAGAGAAGAGATTTCCAGAGAACTTTGTGTCAACGGTGCATTCGTCTCATATTTATTTCTAGCTCTAGTCATAAAATTTGTGTTATTCTAGATCTAGATCTAAAAGTTTCCTTGCTTTGAATTATGTGCTTAATGATCTATTTGTTTTAATCTGTGTGCATGCAATCAACTCTGTAAACTATTGCTTGGGTTGCACATCCTCTCTACTTTCTTCCGTTTCCTATTATTTTCCTCTTCTGCATATTTTTCCTTTCTTTTACAGCTGCTTACTTGCTGCAAAAATGTTTAGCTATGGTTCACGAGTTAAATAGTTCAAGTAATACCAACAAATAGATATTAGGACATATAACTGACAAAATATTACACGGGAGGCTCACCGGTAAATGAGGGAGATTTATCTCATGACTGCCTAGGTTTTCAGCTGTGCAGAAAATATAGCCAACAATTTGGCAAGGGGCACATGACCTAATCCATTTTTATGCATCTTTAAATAAAGTAGGCCAATAATATCTTGCACGTAAAATTTTATGAGTAGTAGTTTTAGCAGCGTAATGGCCACCATAAACACCTTTGTAACAACTTCTTAATACGCGCTCAGTCTGATCATGTGTCAAACATCTTAAAAGGATACCATCACGGTATTTAAAGAACGACAAATTTTCCAAAAGCACAAATTTAAGGGCTTGAATTTGAAGTGCTCTTCGGTTTCTTTTATCTAAAATTTCAAGACATGATTGATTTTTAAAGTAATAAATAAGATCGTGATACCAATTATCTTAAGACATCATACAATCCCACTCTTGCATGATGAAACCTATATTGAATTTGGAAGACAAATCAACACTTGTCATGGTCTGAAAATGAGGGACAACATGTAAAACATCGTCCATGACTAAAATATCGACATTCACAGCAGAGTCAACATTTTCAACCAAGTGTTTAGGAAGTTCATTTCCTTTAATGGTCTTACAAGTTTCCAATTCTAAGTCAAACTATTGAAGTTTGAAGATCCATCATGGGTTGTTTAATAAAATATGGGTTGTTTAATAAAATATGCTAATACAAGGACATTAGAACGAACATCAATTTTATTTCCCATTAATAAATATTTGTACTTCCCCAAAACTGACAAATTTTTCAATTAAAGGATACCTGACTTCAGCATCTTTGAGAGTTTAACTGAAATAAGCAATACATTTCTCGTCATTTCCTTCAAAATATTGAGTTATAACAACACCCAAAGCTTTATATGTTGCATTAAGATATAGAATGAATGGTTTAAATAAGTCAGGTTTGGCCAAAACCGGCACTGAAGCAATAGTATTTTTGACATCGGCAAAAGCAAAATCTGCATGAGAGTCCCATAAAAAACCATGATTCTTTTTGAGTAAGATTTGTAAAGGAGTAGTTTTGTCAAAAAAGTCATATATGAATTTGCGTACAAAATCAATTTTTCCAAAAAATGAACGTAAACCTGACTCATTCTTAGGAGGATTTAATTCTTGGATAGCTTTCATCCTTTCTAGGTCGATGGAGAGACCATTCTTTGTAATAATATGACCCAATGAATTACCCTTTATAACTCCAAAAATTGATTTTTTTGGATTTAGAGAAATACAAAATTTGCATCAGTGAATCTTCGGTGATCTAAATGTTTCTTTCTTTTAAGAGAATATACAATCAAGTCATCAAGGTAAACATGAATAATTACTCTAATCAGATCATCAAAAGCAACGTGCATTGCTCTTTGAAAAGTAGCACCTGCATTAATTAAACCAAAAGGCATACGATTATAAGCAAAGGTACATTTTCGTGTGGTAAAAGTGGTTTTGTGCTGATCATCTGGATTCACAAAAAATTGATTATAACCAGAAAATCTGTTTGAAAGAGACATCATTTTTGAATCAACGATCTGTTGTAATATTTGATCAATATTTGGTAAAGGGAAGTTATCTTTAGTATTTGCACTATTTAAATCTCTAAAATCAACACAAAGACAAACGTCCCCATTTTTCTTACGTACATGTACTAAATTTGCAACATATTCAGAATATCTCACAAGGTAAATGACACCACCTTCAAGCATTTTGTCAAGCCCCTTATTGATGGTGTCCTCCAGTAAGGGGCTTACTCTCCTAGGTTTCTTCATCTTCCTACAACTCATCCGAATACTTAGGAGCAAAATCATCAACATAAGGTATAGAAATGCTATCATCATGATCCATAATCATAGGAGGCTCATACAATTTCATATTTTCCACATTCACAACTAAATAAATCTGCATGTAAGGAGGTAAATCTAACAAGAATGCATTATTACCAACTTTTTCCAATATTTGAAATGGACCATACCGAATTGGTTTCAACTTTTTACCTTCACCTGTCAGTCTTTCCTTGTTGATGTGAAGCCAAACTGAATCACGCGCTTGGAATTTGTGATCAGTTTAGTGTTTATCATGCCTAGCCTTGTATTTGGCTCGACTTTTCTCCAATTGTTCTCAAAAAACTGATGGACCAACTATATTTTCTGCACAAACTTTTTAGCTTTGTCAGTATCACTATGTCCATTAACAACAAATTCTTGTCCAAAAGAGAAATTCAAAGGAGATTTAGGCAGATAACCAAAACAAGTCTCTAAAGGAGACTTCATAGTAGAAGAATGAAGTGCACGGTTATAAGCCTGTTGCACATAATACAAATGTTCATCCCATAACTTAGGATGTCTACCACAATAACCTCTTAGCAAATGTACCACAATGTGGTTTATGATCTCTGTTTGAACATCAAACTGTGGATGAAATGCAATGCTTTTCTTTAGCTTGGTGTCCATCAAGTCCAGCAAAGTTAACCAAAATTCCCCAAGAAACCTAGAATCCCAATAAAAAATAGTAGAAGTGGGAAAAACCAAAAATGAACCCATACATGCTGGAAGAATAAGTGTGCAGTCCCTTCACGAGTAATTTGTATAGTACAAGCAATCAACACACATTTTACTAAATCTATCCACAACCACATATAAATAATCATGTTTTCTCTGTGACATGGGCAAGCCTCCTACAAAATCCATGGAAATACTTTCCCAAGGATGAGTAAGGATGGGAAGAGGAGTTTAAAGTCCTAACTTCCTGTTGCTAGGCTTGCTCATGGCATAAAGAACACATCCCTCTATTTATTTGGCAACATGTTCTTGCATACGAGGCCAATAACAATACATTTGTAAATGTGTAATTGTTTTACCGACACCAAAATCACCAGATATAAGACAAGTGTGAGCTTCTCTAATCATATGCACTCTTTTCATCCTACAGAATACAAAGTTTACCAGAATGATACAAGAGTCCGTCATGCACATGATAGTCCAATTCTCCCACCTATTTACCGCTCATAAAATCTTCATACACTTCTTTAAAATCAACATCATTAAACGCATATTTCACTAAATCTGAACTTATTCTAGTTCAAGCAGTTAAAATATATAGGCAATATTGGAATCCAATATTACTAGTTTTGGATTCCAAAATGTTAAATATTAGAATTTACTATACTCCAAAATCACATATATTGGAATTTATTGCACTCCAAAATCACATATATTGGAATCCGAAAATCACATATATTGGAATCCAAAAATTAAAATATTGGAACCCATTATACCTCCTTCCAGAGTCCAATATATCAAAAGACTGATTAAATTAATGAATTTGGGAAAAATCGTTTAATAATTCCAGGGAATCCAACATTGATCTGCAAAACAATAAACAACACATATTTTCTGTTTTATACGGGCTAGCGACTGTTAGGCTTAATTTTTGCTTTGGAATAAGGTTCTTATCAGTTTTAAAATGTCTTTAAGATTAAACTATGCAGATCTGGGTAAAAGTGTTTAATGATTTCAGGGAATCCAACATTGATCTACAAAACAATAAACAAAACATGTTTATGTTTTATATGGGCAAGCGGCCGTTAGGATTAATTTTTGCTTTGGAATAAGGTTCTTATCAGTTTTAAAATGTCTTTAAGATTAAACTATGCAGATCTGGGTAAAAGCGTTTAATGATTTCAGGGAATCAAACATTGATCTGCAAAACATTAAACAAAACTTGTTTCTGTTATATACGGGCAAGCGCCCGTTAGGCTTAAGTTTCTCTTTGGAATAAGGTTCTTATGAGTATTTAAAATGTCTTTAAGATTAAACTATACAGATCTGGGTAAAAGCGTTTAATGATTTCAGGGAATCCAACATTGATCTGCAAAACAATAAACATAACATGTTTCTGTTTTATACGGGCTAGCAGCTGTTATGCTTAATTTTTGCTTTGGAATAAGGCTATTATCAGTTTTAAAATGTCTTTAAGATTAAATTATGCAAATCTAGGAAAAAAGTGTTTAATGATTTCAGGGAAGCCAACATTGATCTACAAAACAATAAACAAAGCATGTTTCTGATTTATAAGGGCTAGCGGCCGCTGGGCTTAATTTTTGCTTTGGAATAAGGTTCTTATCATTTTTATAATGTCTTTAAGATTAAACTATGTAGATCTGGGAAAAAGCATTTAATGATTTCAAGGAATTCAACATTGATATGCAAAACAATAAATAGAGCATGTTTCTGTTTTATACTGGCTAGCGGTTACTAGGCTTAATTTTTGCTTTGGAATAATGTTCTTATCGGTTATAAAATGTCTATAAGATTAAACTATGCAGATTTGAATAACTAAAAACACCTTGTGGCCTAGTGGCCGCTTGGCTAATGACATTCAAGAGATGTGAGACACTTTCAGGTTCATTTAGTATATGATTGAACCTCGGGGTAACCAGAGAATTACTGAAGATATTCTGAAGAAACTAGCAGATGACGACGATCCAAACTAAGAGAATGTAATTAATTGTAAAACCATTCCAGATATATTTTCATATTTAAATATAGATATCAAATTAACTGTAAAACCATTCGAGATATATTTTTATATTTAAATATAGATATCAAATTAACTGTAAAACTATTCCATATACATTTTCATATTTAAATATGGATTATATGGTTTTAACAAATTAAAGTAAGATATTTAAAACTTAGCAGTCACTAAGTAATGTTAATATAGCTTATCTAGATAAATTAACATTAATCAAATTAGAATTCACTATAACTAAAAATACTATTTAACCTTTTTTATATACTAACATATCTATTGATAGAAATACGTTTAAAGCCTTTATCGTATTATAACATTACTAAAGATAGTCACACACATTATACAGAAAGGTGTTCTCAAATAAATTTAGGGACACCTTACATAATTATAATTGGGTTTTTGATTTAATGGCATCACGGACGTCTTCCACATCCTTCAATAGTTGCAACATAGGCCATAACTCATCTATCAAGTAGTTGTCTGACGATTTAGATTGTATGCTAAATGTGATAGCAATTATGTAGTTTCCCACATCATTGCACTTGTTTTTCTCTAATGTGTCATCTATAAGCACCGTATTTTTACAATTGAAATATGCATTAAACTTGCTCCAAACAGTGCTAAGATTTTTGAGAAATATGCATTGATTCCTCGGTAATCGGTACGTTTGGACAAGATACAATCTTCTTGTGTAAATATAAACTCGAAGTTGCCAACCTCCAAGATAGTGTATCAAAGGAATGAAGGCATCGTGTCATTAACATTTGACTTTCTTGTCGATGTCCACAACGCTATTTTGAAATTTTTTTTGCAACGTTGCAAGCTTTGACAATAGGTCTTAAAAAATAATATTTATTTTTGAGGTCAATACCACCAATTGTTTTTAAAATCTCATGCAATGAATTAGCCTTGTGAATTAGCAATGAATCTTCTTGTGTAAATATAAACTCGAAGTTGCCAACCTCCAAGCTAGTGTATCAAAGGAATGAAGGCATCATGTCATTAACATTTGACTTTCTTGTCGATGTCCACAACGCTATTTTGAAATGTTTTTTGCAACGTTGCAAGCTTTGACAATAGGTCTTAAAAAATAATATTTATTTTTGAGGTCAATGCCACCAATTGTTCTTAAAATCTCATGCAATGAATTAGCCTTGTGAATTAGCAATGAATCTTCTTGTGTAAATATAAACTCGAAGTTGCCAACCTCCAAGCTAGTGTATCAAAGGAATGAAGGCATCATGTCATTAACATTTGAATTTCTTGTCGATGTCCACAACGCTATTTTGAAATGTTTTTTGCAACGTTGCAAGCTTTGACAATAGGTCTTAAAAAATAATATTTATTTTTGAGGTCAATGCCACCAATTGTTTTTAAAATCTCATGCAATGAATTAGCCTTGTGAATGGTGTTTGCCAAAACGCCATTTATATCAAATATTATCAGTTTCATGTTGGATATGTTCTTATCTGCAAATGAAGAAAACCACAATCAAATGGATATGGGTGGTGAATTTTGACAAAAATGAAAGTTGCATTTCTTTTTTCACATTGTACTAGAAATAACTTTTTTTGTTGAAAAAAATTGAATCAGAAAAAAATTATTGTGCGATGCGAATCTTTAAGAAATTTAAGGTAGTTATTTTATTCCATATAAATGCACAATACATTATTGGATTTGAAAGCAAAAAATATAATTCAAATGCCAAAAGTGCATTTGAAGGTTTTCAGCGATCTACATATGTTCTTGTGTTTTCCTACACGTTTCAGCCATGAACATAATTGAGTGTAAATTAATGAATCAGTCTTATATTTTCCATCAAATCTCCAGCATGTTGGGGTTTTGAGAGTAATTTCTTCTTTGACTTTGTATAACATGAATCTCACGTCGTCGATTAAAAGTATATTGTTTTCACCATAGACATTACCAAAAATGTCTAGTATTTGTTGACTGGTATTTGTTTTCATCTTACATTTTTCACATCCCCAAATGAAACTGAAGTGGGTGTCTCGCAAAAAACTAAATCTTTTAGTGAAACATGTACTTCATATTTGAATCCATAATTGTAGACCATAAGGCAATGTCAAAATATTTTGATGCAATTATTATCAATTCAACACTAAATACCTATTCAAAGTATTTAGTATTCCCAGCTCTAAAATATGGAACCAATAAAAATGATGTCCATCTTCCCAAAATGTGTCCTATCCTAGTACCAAATCAAGACATGTGAAAAGAGAGATTTTAAAGAAATTACAATTTACAAAATGAAGGGTTAATTTCTAAATGGTGTTCACAACATAGGAAAAGTGAATTAATTCAAACAACCCACAAAAATCAAATGACTTAGCCACTTTTCTAACCCCAAACAATGCTGCTCAAGGTGGCCATGGGTTTAGGCCCATGCATTTTTCGTGTGTTTGTCCCTTGGTCCCCCATGTATTTGTTAATTTTATTTAGTCGAACCTGTTCGTCATTGTACACTTCACATACTCATTACATCCATCCAAGAAAATGTTGCAAAACCATGCATTCACACATTTAATTAACATTGTAACTCAATCTATCAATTCTATAACAAACCATCGTCGCAACTAACATCCATATCCATAATTAAGCACAATTTCGTTAGTATAAAAACTCACTATCTAAGGATTTCACAAAAGGTTTAAATGTTAGAATTATCATCATCATCATATAAACACATCCACAACTAATTATAATGATGGAAATGCTAAAGTCCCTGCATGACAAAAGTCAGCACGATCAATATCATCCAAAATGATCTTGTCATAGAGTGCCGAATCAATACTATCCCAATGTCAATTTACCAAGTATCATAATCCCTGTCAAAATATCCTAGGAGATAGATAAAATGTCCAATGGAGCTAATCTAATGAAATGAAAATGGTCTAAGGGAAGCGGTCATTACATTGTGTCTATGAGGAAAGGAGAATATGTAAATACACATATGGATGATGTCAAGATGACAAACATATATATATAGTTCATAGCTGTAGGGTCCTAGTTCCATGTTTGTTGCATAAGTATTTTCGACTGCTTTCTTCCTCTAGTGGGAAGGAATAGCTTCGGCTTTATGAGGTCTGGGGCTAATTTGAACAGATCAATTTTTACCTATTTTGGTACATCATTGTAACATCCTCTTTCAATTAGATGCGATGAAGGGAAAAGAAAATACAGGTTGATGCAGAGTGCAGGAATATTGGGGTGGCACAAGATTGCTGATGAGTGATGCGAAGGATGGCAGGAACAACACGAAGGCAAGCAAGGAGGGAGCAAAAGATTACAGAGGTGGAGTGATGGAAAATGGATCAAGGATAACAAAGGGGCAAGCATGGAATGATTGAAATTGTTTCTCCACCCCTGGATTCTTAAACTCTGCGATCCATTCCATGAATGTAGTTATTTTTGTTGCTGTTGTTTGGCTTCTCTTGGCTGTTCTGATTCGGCTATTGTGACAAAAAAATCTGCCCTGAAGGTAGATCTAGACAATGCCTGGGTCTAGCTACCAGGGTTTCAAAATCTATGCATTAAAACCCTTCATCTCCTCTTGACAAGCAGATGGAATCTCCAATGGAAAAGTCTACTGAATTAGCAACAACAATTTGGGAAAGAATTTTACCGTGAAAGTGCAGTCCTCGTGCTTGGAGACTCAGTTATGAAAATCAAACTTGACATTCCTGAGCTGAATATCTCTTATTCTACCGTTGATTTGATCTCCCAAGATTTTGCAGCGAATGCAATTAATTTGCAAACTCATTGGAAGAAGACTAGGTCTAGAAGAAATAAAGCAATGGATGGCTGAAACATGGACCAACTCCATTCTCTCAAAAGTTATTTTTCTGTCAAACGGATTCTTCTAGGTTCTATTTCAGTCCAAAAAGGAGAGGGACTTTGTTCTAAAACAGGTACCTTGGTCTCATGACTGTGCAGGTTTGTTTAGTAGACCATGGATACTGCTCTGTTCAGAGGTGGCAATAATATCAGAAATTTGTACCTTAGTGCGACCGAATAGGCTGCCAGTGGAATTGGAGAATTTGGAAATGCTGTGGGAGATTGCAGGCTTGATAGGACATTTTATCAAAGAGGACACTACAGTCAATAGAAAACTAATGAATCACACAAAAATGTGGGTAAAAATTGATCCTTCAAAACCTCTCATCCACTCCTGCATTAATTTCTCTTTGGGATCTTGGATACGAAGAATAGACTATGAGGGGCTACACTTAAGATGTTTCAGATGTAGGAAGATTGGCAACAAATTCATGGACTATTCCTCTCTGAGGCTACATACTCAGAAATCGGTGTCAAATCTGATCTGGAAGCAAAACAACAGTGAACCTGATAAGGAAGTCATATGGAGAAATCACTATAAGTTCTCTGGACATCAACCAACCACTCTTAGAAATGCTTTGGACATTGAAGGTGGGAGAGGAACTTTTCCAGATCCTCGCATAACATCTGCATGCCATGATAATTTGGATGATCCATCAAAATCATATAGTGAGCAGGAACAAAATACATAACAGAATCATCACAAGGATGAATTTAGCCCCAAACCTGAGAATGGAGATTTGATGTTACAAGCTTCAACACCCAAGGTGATTTCTTGAAGTCCACGTGGAATTTCTCAAATAATGTCATTTTATTCAAAAATTCCTAAAAAAAAAAGAGGAAGGAAAACCAAGGTGTAAAAGGCTTCAAAGGGAGGCATTGCAGGCTATTGGAGGAGGTACTTAGTTACCACGAAAGCTCTCTTCTATTTCTAGGGAAGGAGAGCACTCTCTCACTCCCCCGTGACTTCTTTTGGATAATGATTGATGTCTCATTCTGCTGGTTTTACCCTTCTGCGGTGGTTAGTTTGTGTTCTGTCTCAATCTGATTTTTTGTGCCTTTAGGTCCTCTTTGTTAGATTGATGGTGATGTCTTTTTGGGGGTTCTTTCCCGTCTTAGTTTTCTTATCAGTTTGGAAATTGAATTCTGTGAACTTGAAGGACCTTTCTTTGTTTGAGTTGCAGTGTTACTTATGGGCAGGGGCTGTAGCTACCCCTGTTTTACCAATTAAAAAACCACCCTATTCTAATTAATATACATACTTTGATCTTTTTGAAATTAAAAAAGAGGGATGAAAATTGTAGGTGTTCATTGTAAATAAAAGACATGTTAGTAAATAAAGTGGGGTAACCTTAATGCTCTAATACCATGCTAGAACTGAATGGGTGGATCTAGCAAATCTTATAGAAGATTATTGGACAAACAAGAATCAATTGTTCTACTCCATCTTTGCAATAATTCATCATCAAATTAAAACAATAACATCATTAAGGGAGATTAGGGTTACAAAAGGTTATTTTAAAAAATAGTAGAAATAAAGTTGTCTTTTATTAATAAATTAAATTAACACAAATGAAAAATAAACAACCTAATTACATGAGCTAAGTGATATGTATCTCGGATCTTCATAGAAGCTCTAAAGAGTATTTCACATTACTACTTTAATAAGTTGTTTCTCTAAAAATTCAAACTTTTAGTCATTTTACTAAAAAACTGTACTTTTTTTAATTTCTCTCTCTCAAAATTCAAACTTTTACTCATCTTACTAAAAAACTGTACTTTGTATTTTTTAGTTTTGAAGTAAAATTTGGAGTATTCATTATAACTCATTCTCCGTCGAAAGTTGAGTTTTACTTTAGTAGAGTTTCTATCTATTTCAAAAGTTGCTATACTTTATAATTTCTTGGTCTGAAGTAGAAGTTGGAGCTTTCATTACAGCTTTCGTTATAATTGTTTTTTATTTTAGTGAAGTTCTATTTTTTTGTTTCATGTTGCTTTCTCTCTCAAAAGTAACCATACTTTCTAATTTATTTTTTTGAAGTAAACGTTGGAATCTTCACTATAATTGCTTTTTAAATTTTTCTGAAGTTTGGAATATTTAGTTCCATGTTGTTTTCTCTCTGAAATGATAGTACCTTCTATTTCGGAAGTTGAATTAAATTTAAAAAAATTACACTTGAAAGAGAGCGGGTAGAATAAGTAGAGCTAAATGACCTATGGCACGTCATTCTTTAGAATTTGATAAGTTTATTCTAATATGAAAACTATTGTATTTCATTTTTGATGATGTCTTCTGGTGTACCCAGATTTCACCTTGAAGTCTGAGACTACCCCATGTCAAAAAATTTGCACTTTTAAAATAACGGGTCATTTCGTGTTTTTATTGCCAGAAGATGCTTGTATTGCGTCAAGATATTCCCAGTGAATCATAGGAGCCAATTTCGACAAATACCCAGATGTCGAAAATCGTTTCATCCCTTCGTCAAGTTTTGTCTGCGGGAAAATTTTATTTAATTATTTAAAGCCCCGTTCGAAGTAAATTGTGCTCCGGTTTTGCCCTATTGAAGTTTTGAATGTCAATATTCACATATACCAGTAGGGTTTTCACCAGGAATGGATCCTGGGCTTTGTCTGTGACTTCTAGCAACGTTTTTCATTTTTTTTATTTTTCTCGTATTTTTCTTTTTGAAATTCCCCTAGGTTAATTCCTTCGCCAGTATAGTCTGTTTTCTGGGTTGGAGTATCTGGAGATCATCTACAGCCGCCGTGCCAGAAGGAATCAACTTCAGTAAGTCAACTTCTCTTTAAAAAGATGAAGTCATGCACAAAAAAGCCTCTTCTGGACAAGTCACATTTACTATGTACCTTGGGATATGATAATATAATATATATGGGTTGATGGAGATGGCAACATGTGGCACACATCCCCTTAGTTATATGTATGAGGTTCACATGGGATATAATATTATAATGTATATGGGTTGATGGAGATGCCAACATGTGACACACATCCCATTAGTTAGTTATATGGGCTCACATAGGAATTAATTATATTGGGTAATGGGTCGGCCTACATTGGGATTAGATGTTACCCATCCTATTTAAAGGATGTGAGTATCATTATGAGGAATGGATGTATGAGTTGAGTCTTCTACTTGGTAGAGGTATATTGGAGGTGTCCGCTTCGAAGTGGATTCCCATCTTGGGAGATTGTGGAGTTACTCCTTCCTTAAGGAGCATTGTATGGTGTTGCCCTACCTTAAGGGTATTATTCTAAATATATTGCATATTAGGGAATCTTGGCCCCCCATATCTCTTGTGTTTTATTATCTTCTGCAATTTATTTATTTATTATATGCAAGGTTCTTATCAAGTGGTATCAGAGCAGTGATCCGGGTAATTTGTGGGATGAAACCCTAATGTTGGTGATTCATCTATATCTAAATATCAACTTGGAATTTTTCAGATATATTTTTTAGGGAGTGGATACATAGTTCGAGTGATCTTGCCTCCAAATTTCAGATTTTTGGAGCTATTTTGCAAAAGTTGTGTCCATTTTAGAGTGGAAACCCTAATTCTAAGGTTTCATCTATATCTTTTGAATAATGATGAATTATGAAATAATATTTTTTTGGGTTGTTGGTAATATATTAAACGGTGATACCAATGAAATTTAAAATTTTGTGGATCTATTTTGACAGAGTTATTTCAGTTTTATTGTTTTTCATTATTTTGCTCCACAGGCCGAAATTTGAGGAATTTTCCTTAATTTCTTACATTTTCGGAAATCTCTCAAAATTTTAGCATGGGTTACTTCTTTGTGGTTTCAGATTTGAGGCTGAATGATTGATGAAATCATCAAGTAAAATATTGGTCAAAGGAGTAAGTTTGTGAAACCCTAATTTTTATGCATCATGGATATACCAATTTTCTACATGGTAATGGGGAAATTGATGCAAAAAAATGATGGATACAATTTAAACAAATGTATTTTGAAGAATTTTTAGTATGGGTTAGTTTTTATCTTCATCTTGGTGGGAAAGCGCAACATTGGTATTCTTATTTGGATATAGATCTATTGGATTGGGATTGGGAGAAAATGGAGGATATTTTCTTAGCTAGATGGGAAACAAAAAAGAAACACAATTTTGTTAAAGAAGAAGAAGCAGCATCGGAAGAAGAAGAAGAAGAAGAAGAACAAGAAGAATAAAATGTAGATGATGAAGCTGCTACACAGGATAGTGCATCTCCAAGGAAGGAAGCTTCAATATTTCAGTTTGAAGAGTGCATTCAAAGAAAAAAGGTAATTGTTTCCATAAACCCTAGCAGAAAATATAACTTCATCAATATGGATGTAGCTCACAATCTACATGTGCAAACAAAGCATATCAAGGAATCTCAAATGGATGGTAAGCATATTCAAGTTTTTGAAGATTTAAAGCTTTCTATGGATAAATATGTTTTACATTCAGATTTTTATGCTTTAGATATGGATGGTATGGATATTGTTCTCGGATATCCTTGGTTAGAGACATTGAGAGCAATTAATATTAATGTGCAAAATAAATTCATGAAATTATGGTATAAGAACAAAAAAATTACATTGCAAGATATCACACTTAGCAAGGGAAAAAATAATCTAAAATTGGATCATGAAGATGAATTTGAAGATGATGAAGAAGGGAATAAGGATGAATCAGAAGGAGAGGATGAAGAACATGATGAAAAATTAAAAAATAGTTTCTCTACTAAAGAGAAAAAAGAAATAGCAAACAAGTTGGAAGAGGAAAAGAAAGTGGAGGAAAAGATTGATAACGTTGAGCATACTAAGGTTGCACTGTATAGACACCCACATCATCATGAGAGGAAAAAATCATGGAGACATGCAAGGACACACAAGGGCAGCAATCTATATGGATATAAATGTAATTGGATGAGTAATAATTTTGGCTATACATGGAATCAATGGAACAATAATTATATGACATGGAATCACATGAATAATAATTATGGATATGCATGGATGCCAAGGAGGAACACATATGGACCAGGATGGAATCAAATGAGCACAATGGAATATGGAATCATGTTTGGAGAAACATCACCCACTAGGATTTCATATGGGTGGTTAGATGATTGAGCATGGTGACAAGTGTGCAATAATTTAAAGCAAACTCATTATATGGCTTCTTCTTATGTTTCGGGGACGAAACATGTCAAAGAGGGAGGCAATTCAATGTACCTTGAGATATGATAATATAATATATATGGGTTGATGGAGATGCCGACATGTGGCACACATCCCCTTAGTTATATGTATGGGTTCACATGGGATATAATATTATAATGTATATGGTTTGATGGAAATGCCGACATGTGGCACACATCCCCTTAGTTAGTTATATGGGCTCACATAGGAATTAATTATATTGGGTAATGGGTCGGCCTACATTGGGATTAGGTGTTACCCATCCTATTTAAAGGATGTGAGTATCATTATGAGGAATGGATGTATGAGTTGAGTCTTCTACTTGGTAGAGGTATATTGGAGGTGTCCCCCTCGAAGTGGATTCCCATCTTGGGAGATTGTGGAGTTACTCCTTCCTTAAGGAGCATTGTATGGTGTTGCCCTACCTTAAGGGTATTATTCTGAATATATTGCATATTAGGGAATCTTGGCCCCCCATATCTCTTGTGTTTTATTATCTTCTGCAATTTATTGATTTATTATATGTAAGGTTCTTATTAGTATTTTTGGGAACGGATGGATTTAAGCTACAATGGGATTTTTGGTCACAACAAGCAGGTGGGATTTTTGTACCTTCCTTGCAGGGTATTTTTTCCCATGAAGGCAAAGTCACTTAAGTTACGATGGAAAAATTAGAGGTAGCAGGCAGGCGGGAATTTCTTACCTGCCTTGTGGGGTGAAAATTCCCATTATAAAATAAAGAAAAAAATCACTTAAGGTATTGATGGGAATTTCTTACCTACCTTGCAAGGTAAAAATTCCCATTATGGAAGTCAAACATCTTAAGTGGATGGAGGGATTTTTGGAGCTGCCATGTAGGGTAAATAATCCCATCAAATATGACTTTTAAATATAGAAATCAGCCTTATTTAAAAAGTGCGACCCCTTTTAGAATTAAAGAATAACTTTAATTGCATTTATTAATAGTCTTCCTTCCTAATTTTAGCACCCAGGGATGATGAAAAGTCAATGCATGATAAGAGGTCAAAGAAGACTGAAGGTAGAAAGCTAAAAATAAATTAAATTTATTTATTTAATGCAGCCTTGAAGCATGCTAAAAAGTGAGACCCATTTGGTGAATAAATAATATTTTTTGAAGCATTTATTAATAGTTTTTATTCCTAAATTTGGCGCCATGGAGAAATAGGTCCATGCATGATGTGAAGTGAAAGAAGACGGCTAAAAATAAATTAAATTAATTTATTTAATGGCAGCCATGAGCATGCAAATTTAGGCGCCCAAATTGAAGGAATAAGCATGTTATTTATTTAATTAATTGCTAGGAATAGGAGAGGCAATTATTAATTATAGAATGCTAAGATTTATATAAGCATGGACTGCCATAGTAAATAAGTAATTAATTCTTTTAGTAGAGGAGTGCAGCCCGGACAGTTTTGGCGCCCAAAAGGAGGATTTTTTGCATAAAGAAGTGTTTTTCATTTTCGGAAAGCTTCAAAGTTTGGTGCCTAGGATTGGAGGAGCTTGATTTAAGCTTGGTTAATTATCTGCATATTGGTACCGGTGGCCAGGTATTCATTACAGGTGTTTATATAATTGAAAGGGAGCTTAAATCAATGTCAGATACATTGAATATATCCTCCAAATCTAAAGAAATTCCTAGATCTGCACCAGTTGTAAAGAATTCTGGCCAAATTAAAAGAAAAAGAATTGCTCAGATAAAGATTGCTCCAACTATGGTAAAGCGGGATGAACGAGAAGGCTCAGCGGAATCATGCATTACTTCTAGATTTGTCGATATCGGTGATACGGATCTAGGCCCAGAACCTCTTTCCGAGTTGATTGACTGATCCAGAGCTGGAAAGGCATCTCTCATGATGGCAGTCAAGAGTAGCGAAATCATTAGAGCTTCAGCATTCCCATTCACAGCTCAGCTGTCAGAATTCATCATGGAGTGTGCAAGGTCGTACCATCCACTATCCAGATCAATCTGGGATTTTGTGGGGAAGACAATAATCCGGCTGGATGCACAGTTTATCAATTATTGTCTGAAGATTCCAACACGACAAGTGGTGACTACCATCAGCATGGTAGATGCTGGCAACGGATGGGAGAAGCATAAAGTCGACTGTGTGGGCATAATGAACAGCAGCTATATGAAGAAGCTCAGATCTCCATCAAAGTTCCCAAGGACTCTTCCACGATCCAATCTGGTGCAAGAGGTGGATGACATTACCAAATTGCTATGCAGGATAAATGGCGAAGCTAACGCTCACAACTTCCACTCATGGATGTATGACTTCATCAGGACCATTGAGATCAACAAAGTAGATTCTATAATCAATTGGTCGGAGATCATCAGTGACAACATCGGTGAGCCGCTCCGTAGTGTGAGGCAGACTTACAGCTTCAAGATGACTTCATATTTGGTATATGCAGCAACCTCACAGGGTATCTTCTCCAAGTTGGATAGACAGGGAATACTTTCGAAGGATCCTATTTTTGAGTGTTATCCGCAACTTACTATGCCTGAATGCAATAAAGATTACAAGGTGGTCAACGATGGATTCTTCTATGGATTCATTTGCAGGCTGAATGGTGATTTGAAGACCAACAGGGTAAGCAAGGAATCTTGGGAAGTTGTTTCCCAGCATGGCTGTATCTTCATCTAGTTCGTTGACTTCACATACATCAGGGCAACCGGCTTTTCAAGGGAACCAGTCAAACTTCCCAGATATCCAAGCAACAGATTGGTCGTCATGGAATTATGCAGATAGCTCGTGGAGATGCATGACCTAAAGTCGAAACGAAACAAGTCTACAAACTTCTTTCCAATCATAGTGGGCTATTACAACTGCCAAAGAATTCACAGAGCCAGAGGAATTGAAGCGGAGATGTTCTCTGAGTATGAGCATGAGTTCTTCCCAGCATGGCTAAACTTCGATCCATATGGGGTAGCAAGAAAGACAAATCTCTCAAGAATACGCGCATGTGCCTTCGTTAGAAATTTTTTGGATGAAGTGCAGAAGTGAGTACAAAGTTAGGAAGAAAGACTTCAGCAAGTTATCAGCGCGACAAGTGCTTGATTATAGATTAACACGGATACTTGCGGATCTTACAGATGATTGGCCTTTGTTACTTGACACATACCATCAGATGGGAGGGGATAGAGCTGCACTTCAGGAGAACATCGGTGGTTGTCACACGATCGAGGAGAGGTTTGCCGCTGTTCTGGTCAACGCTTCGAATTGGTTGCTGACAAAGGGGTATTGTCTTGATGAAGCTTTGATGAATCAGATCATAGGCAACCTCAGCACAAGAGATTCCATCAAAAGGAAGCATGAGGGAGAAAGCAGCAGAAGGCCTGAAAAGCTTAAAGTGCACAAGAAGTCTCATTCGAGGGAAAAGGTCACTTCTACGTCTATGGTGCTAGTTCCGACTTCTCCAGCATCAAGTACTTCACCAAATTTTGCACCTCAGCAGGATACTACCGTTCCTCCATTGAATCCGACAACATTTGTGTTTTCTCCTTAGCCACTCCGATCTGCACCTCTTCCTGAAGAAATGCTAAAGTTACAGATGGCAGAATTTGAAAGAGCTTTGTCTTTGGACAATACAGAGGATGGTAGTCACGACACTGTAGCAATTTCGGATGGAGAGGAACCAGAGCACGAGATGGTGTTACATTTGACAACTTCTCATTCTCCAAAAATCAATTTCTCAAAGTGGTTGGCTTCACAGTCGGTCCCAGAGGCTAGAGAGGAGATCAACATGGAGGAACATGACTTGCAGCTGCTCCTAAGTTTGGGCGGAAAAGACAGAAGACCTAAAGTTGCTAAGGTGACTTCGAGGTTGATTATTGAGGAGTCAGGGCAGAAGTTCGCTAAGGTATCAGTTCCAGCAGAAGGAAAGAAGAAGGGTGAGCTCATGGCAACGGATATAATAGTGACCAAAATACAGATAGGTCAAGCCACTACTGAAGGATTGAAGCAAGACACACAGACATTGATAAATGCTTTATTCCTTAGGCTTGACAAAGAAAAGGCAGAAAAAGTTGAAATTCAAAAGCAGGTGTCTCAGTTGTGCGAGATTATTGCCAAAGTTGCCAAATCTTCCACTTAGCGCATTTCAGCACATAAGTAGGTGAGTGATCATCTGATGCAGGAAGTGGAAGATGCAGGTAACCATGTTAAAGCTATTGACGAATGGAAGAATCTAATCATTTGCCAAGCTTCTGTACAACTCAGGGTGGTGCCGGTCCGTCTAAAGGTTATGAAGGATGCCTTGGTTCAGCTGAAACAACTAGTGAAAAGCACGATGGACATGAACACAGTAGTTGAAAGTAACTTGAGTACTTTGGTTGAGACAAATAAGCTGCCGAGGGAGGTTTTGACTGCAGAACGAATTGTGCCCGATGGATCGGTTGAAAAGGGGAAGCAACTTGAGTTTGCAGTTTCTTTCCACTTGGAGATCTTCAGAATCATGCTGAAAAGAATGCGGGCGCTCGAGAGTATGGCATCATCACTATCAGACAATGTCATTACTTTCACCAATGAGGAAGTGGCCGAGAACATTTCTTTATACAAAAGGACCATTCCTAACAAAGTGCCTAATTCCCTGGAAGGATCTCTTCTGATGGTACAAGAGAGGATTGATGGAGCTGTTAGGCCTTTCACGATGGATTCCATCAGCAAGTTGGTAACACTGTAGTCAGACATTAAGAAGTTTGGGCCTAGCTTGAAGGATGTGGAAGCGTGCATCGAGGTTTTGAACGAAGGCTTGCTGCAATTTAGGACAAAAAAAGAAGTTGTGGCTAAAACAGATGGGAAGTTGTTGAATTACATGTTCGATAAGTATATTCAGTATCAAAGAAAAAAGAAGATGTAGGGGTTACAACTGGCAAATCTTTCTTCTTCTACTCTTTCTTCTTCTATTTCTACGTTCTTAGATGTAATTGTAAACCTTATAAGTTATTGGTTTGAAAACCATTACTTTAAGTTGTGTGGAACGATTCTATAAGTTAAATGACAGATGTGCATAATTTTGACTAGAACTCCCGATGCATGTCACTTAGAGAGGAATTAAAGGAAGATGATTTCCAGATGGTATCTTTACTTCTTGTTTATGTTCTAGTTCAGTTAAGTTTCCCATTTGTAATTTCCATTCTACTTTCTATAAGTAGAGGAAGAACCTTTGGGTTAAGGATTAGAATTTGGAAGCAACATTCTTGTGTTCCAGACTTTGTGTTAAAACCCCTGATAGCTATTTGAAGTAGAGGGATAGAAATGAGCACATTTCCGGAGAACTTTGTGTCAACGGTGCATTTTGTTTCTAACTTTCTGTCTTAGATCTATTTATAAACTGTGTTATTCTAGATCTAGATCTGAAAGTTCCCTTTGCTTATAATTATGTATGTTAATATCTATTTGTTCTATCTATGTGCATGCAATCAACTCTGTAATCTATTGATTAGGTTGCACATCTTCCCTCTTTCTTTCCTATTTTCTGCTATTTTCTTCTTCATTAGATATTTCCTTTCTTTAACAGCTGTTTACTTGCTGCAAAATTATACAGATATGGTTCATGAGATGCATGGTTAAAGTAATACCCACAAATAGATACTAGCATATTTAACTAACAAATCTTACACGGGAGCCTCACCGGTAAATGAGGGAGATTTATCTCATGATTGCCTAGTTTTTCAGCTATGTAGAAAATCTAGCCAACATCCTCCTTCGAGTGATTTACATTAATTTTAAAAGACATTTCCTGAATTAAAAATATTGTATTGTAATTTTTGATGATGTTAACCTTTAAGAGATTTGAATTAGTTATATAAGACATTTTCCACAATTTTAAGATATTTAAATTAGTTTGATAAGACATTTTCCACACATTTTTCACATTTGAAATATTCTCTTGGTGGATTTTTATAAGTTAGGATTCCCCTAATGTAGTAGACAACAAGAGACAAATTCGTTGGATATAAAATAAAAATGGACTTCTCTTCTAGATAATAGAAGGCACTACCCTCCTATGGTTAGAGTAGGACTATTAAGTTACACTTTAATCACATGTAGCAATTAATGGGCCTAGGGTAAATTTGAAGAAAATATACTAATTGAACCTATGTGTACATATGCCTACTACATGTACATATACTTACTAAATAGGTACACCTGCATCTTCCAAGGGCCACCATAGTTTGGTGCCTCATGATAGAATAAGCTACGGATCAATCTAACCAAGAAAAAATGGGATTACATTATGTTGCAAATTATGCACCAACAGTTTGTTTACAAAATTATTTTGATTGAGCTTTAGTCTCCATTCCAATCTCTTTAATAGTTTTCTAATGTCCCCTTTTTCTAAATAGCACCAATTGAAGACTTCTTGCCATTTCTCTTCCCATGGCCAAGAAGGAATGGCACAAGGGAAGTCCTTGGGTTTCATTTTTAATTTTTTTATTGGTATTGTTTTTCTTTGGTGTTTTACTTCCTATGTAGGGTCAGTTAGGATTATAATGCTCCCAACATGAAATTAAAAGATAAAGTAAATCTCATTAAGAGGTCGGCAAGGTTGGGAAGTTTCCAACATGGAAATAAGAAGATAAAGAAATCTTAAGAGGTTAGTCTACACCTTATGAGTCTTGGCACCAACCAAAGGGTATAAGAGGAGTCTTAGGGGATCATTTGCAAATCACTTTTTGGCATATACACTTTATACTTGGTCTTCAGTGCTGATTGCTCTAAGTCCATTCCACTATTGAGAAACAATCCATTAGTGTGGCATCCAAGGAGGACGAAACCCTTCCTTGTGGGAGATTGGAGGACGGAAACCCTTCAATTTGGTGGTGTTGAAGACTTTCATTGAAGACCATCTTGTTGGTTTGCATCCAGGGCATCAAGAAGTGATTTCAAGGGTTTTAATAATATTTGGAGCCCCTCTCCTAGGGAGCGACTTGCATAGAAGATCATTTGGGTGCCTTCTAGGGCACAAAACTTCATAATTTTTTGATATTCAGATTTGGCATAAGTTATAAGGCTGGTTTCTATCATATTTCACCATTGTTGGGGTTTGGAGACTCAATTTTTGGTCATTTCTCTTGGTTGTACTTTTGTTGTTTATAATTAAATTTCCATCTGAGTATTTCATTGGATTTTATGGTGAAAAGTGTCCCAAAATATTCTTAAAGTGTTTATATATGTTGTGGATGATTTCTATGGTGATATTTACTTCACTTGGGGTTAAAAAACTATTTCAGTCTGTTGTTAAAAAAATCAGAATTTACTTCACTTGGGGTTTGTGCTATTTCCTTGTTTCTAAGTTTCAGCTCTAGAAAGGGACATTACAACTTTATTCTCTTTTTCTTTTTTTCGTTGGATTTTCCTTTGCTACTTCACCTAGGGTTATCCCCCTTTCAATCTAGGGGGTTTCCAGCTTTAGATTGGGAATCCCTTTTAAGATGTCCTTGTGTATGAAAAAATTCACATTTATAAGGAAGAATTGCATTGTCAATTTGATGTGACTAAAAACAATCCCCTAGGTTTAAATAAACATCCTTCATAAGAGGTTTTTTTTAAGATCTAAAATGACACATATCCAAGCTTACGTTCTTCTAGGTTGATTCTTAGTTTCTAAGATGATTTCATGTAGCTCCCCTATAAATTCTCCAATTATTTGAAATGAATGCTCATTCCAGAAGTCAAATAGGAAATTACAATCATATTTATAAGAATATAAGGTTTATAATTTATTATTAAGTCATATTAGTTATGTATTATCTATTGAATGATTGTAACTACTACAACCATTTTGTAAGTATTTCTTACATCATAAAATGATGGACACAATCTAAAATGCGTGCAACTTCTTGTTTATTCCTTCTATGTTCAAGTCTTCAGAAATTGGTATCAAAGCTTGGAGCTTGATATGGTCTATGAATCCCGAATAGAAGACTGCAAATCTAAGGATGTAACTCATAGAATACTAGAAAACGTCAAAAACGAGGAAGTCTTGTTAAGGCACAACGATATACCAAATCCCACGAAAAGGCTTATAACGTGAATAGTTGAGGAAGGAAACATATAAATAAGTCATGCAACGTCGCAAGGAAAGAAAAAACAGTTTTTAGGGAAAGAAGAATAGTTTCACAATTTTTAGAAGGCACCATTTCCGAGTTTCGAGGGCACAAGCACGAAGCTGCGATCATTATTTCTGCCATTGCAAATCACTATAGTCACAAATGTATATAAAATACCGGTCATGAATTTCAGGGACAACCAAACTATAGATGACGAAAATGCCATCATCTTCTAGGGCATGCAATTTGTTTGTTTCATACCAGAGGGAAAAAATGTGATTTCATAGGATTGAATTTTTAAGGTCAAATACAGTCGCATAAGGGAAAATAGTGAATCAGGAAATTTGGAAAAAGATTAAAAACTAGTCGGGCACAATCCATAGAAGAAGAAAAATTTATTTGGTATTTTTCCAATTTTTTCATTAGTATAATTATTTACATTGATTTTCACATCAAAATCCGTTGTTTGTATTGTTTATCTAGCCATTAAAAACTAGTCGTGCACAATCCATAATAGAAGAAAAATTTCTTTGGTATTTTTCTAATTGTTTCAATAGTACAATTATTTACATTGATTTTCATGTCAAAATTTGTTTGTCTGTATTGTTTATCTGGCCAAAATTGTTGTATAGATCTCAGAGGTATTATTATTTAGAATGGAAATTCCATTGGGAAAGTAGTCTGACCTCATAATGGTTGACTGGAAAAATCGTCAGAAAAGGTAATATTCTTACTGCGTGCCACAGTTTTACCCATGATATTACAACATACCTACAAGATGACCAGGAACAAATGACTTATGGGGTTTATAGCAAGGGAAAGCTCAAACAAAAACCAAATGGGTGAAAACGTATTTTAAATAAGCCCACGCTTTGAAGACAAGAAGGGATTTAATGTAGATGAAACTCAACATGGATGGCTACCCAGTTAGTTCGGGAGTTTGTGAATCTTGGGAATTATACCCTTACAAGGGTCATATTTTGGGTGAATCATGTGAATATTGTGGATGTTGCTCAATGTGGATGGTTGTCCAATAATTTGGGAGGTTTGTAATCTGGGAGTTTGGGGAGGCAGAATCCGGGAACTTAGGATTTCTACTCGGGAATTACACCTTTACGAAGGTTACGAGGCAACTTTATGGAGTTCTACTTGATCAAAGAACTATTTTCAAAGAGAGATTTTGAAGAATGTGAGTTCTGTTTAGCTCTATTATTTTAATCTTTTGTTAGTATGTGTGTTTTTGCTTTCTGTAGTGTAAGCCTTAAGAGGGGGTATAAGAATATAAGCCTTATCATTTATTATTAAGTCATTATTAGTTATGTATTAACTAATAAGAATTTGTAACTACTACAACCATTTTGTAACTATATCTTGCATTATAAAATGGTGGACAAACAATTTACAAAGTGTGCAATCTGCTTTTTCTTTACTCCTCTATTCAAGTCTTTTAACAATATCCAAACTAAAACACTATGAACATATTTTTAGCTGAGTCAAATTCCGTTGTGCACTTTCTCATGTATAAACCTCAATTTTGGTTGTACCATAGTCCTGTAGAGGAAAAAAACATTGTATTGATTCTTATTGGATTTGACTTTGGCTTGAAGAAAACCCTAATAACGGTTTGACAATTGAAATCTCTTCTTTGTCTTCCAATGATCCATTGTCCATTGATTAAGGGGCACTTCACTAAGCCAGATACCTTTGAAACAACATATTATGGCTTCAGCATATAGATCTGATATGTTATCCTCTAATCAATATTCTTTTAACTTCAATACAAGCATGGAGGGATTTTCTGGAAGATATCCACTTGGGAGTTGCGATACTTTATGGATCCCTAACTTTAAGTCTATTCCTGCAAATGTTTGTATGCCTTCACCATGTTATATTTGCATTTATGCATAAATTTGTTAAGGTTATGTATTATAATCCATGAAATGGCCTAATGTGCTGCAAATTATACATTGCAACACATTTTTAATAGCAGAACAAATATAAACTAGAGAAGATATTAGGTTTTGATTTTATGAAAAAGGGGGTTACTTTTACTTGGAATGAGAAGTATATCAAGTCAAATGAATTGTTAACATCTCTCTCTCTCTCTCTCTCTCTCTCTCTCTCTCTCTCTCTCTCTACCTCCTCGCTCCCTCCCTCAACCCCTTGGGATATTGGAATTTCATATCCCCCTTAATATTTTTCATTTAATTGATAAAAAAATTTTATGCCTGTTATTGTGTATGATATGTGTATTTCAAACACAAGTTTATTGATAATAATACTAACAATGCAGTTATCTAGAGCTGAGGCCAGTTGGGGTTTTGGATGTATCCTTAATTGAGGCAACAAACCTGATGAATACCGATGTCCTTGGGAAATCGGATCCTTTCGCATTACTGTTTGTACGACTGAAAACAGAACGCATCAAAAGGAGCTCCACAAAAAAGAACAGTCTTCATCCAGTTTGGAATGAAGGGTTTTTTATTGAGGTCCCTTCATATATCTCATTGAATGCAATAGACAGTGAAATTAATGTCTTCAAATTTGAAAAAAAATGACTGATTGTTTTTTCTGTTATTACTATTCTAGGTTGATGATCCTTATTCTCAGTACTTGACAATTCGTCTGATGGATGAGGAAACAGTAAAGAATGCAGAATTCATCGGAGAGGCTAAATACCCTTTGAAAGAGGTATTGTATTGTTTTCCTTCTTGCTGTAGCATATGTATCTTGCTTCTTGCAGAGGTATGTTGAATATGAGAGCTATGTCAAATGAATTGGCATCAAATAACATGATGTGTCCAAAAAAATCAACTCAAAATCACGTATCCTGGTGATATGATTGCCAATATGTCAAGGCTCTCTTTTGTCCAATGCACTAATGGTTCTACACATGATAATTGTTGAAAAACTGTGATTTCTCTGTTAACGTCAACATACTTCTGATTTTTGTTCTCTTGCATGAGATTTTATCACCTAAAAATATCTGGTGTATGAATTTTATCCAAATGTGCTATGCAACAAAAAGTTTAGAATTGTTATAAAATTCGTTATCTTATTTGAGTTTCATCTGTATATGCAGTTATGAGTTTCACCACTGTGATAATAGACATTAATTGGATGTGACATTTCCTTTTGGCACTAGGAGTGTTGTACGTCAAGATCTACATTATTCATTCTTTGAAGATGACTTTTGTAGCTTTAGACTCAAAAAATACATATAAGAAAACAACATAATGAAAGGAATGTAGGGTGAGAGAGAGTTGCATTGAGGAAACATGAGAGCTTAAAATGTAGGGAACATAAACATTGATAAAATGCTACAGTTAATTTTTTTACATTCTAATGTTTGTATAGTTATAGCCTACTCTTTGTGTGATTGTAAGTAATTATTCTCTTTTCTTTACTTCATTCTATTTGTAGTGTTTGGTAGTATGGTTTAAATTGGCATATTAGTATGTTCTCACTAGTCACCCTATTTTTGTCCTTTCTTTCCCAATCTTTCCCTCCTCATGCTCATCCTTTTCCTACCCATCTATGCTTTGTGTTATGGACTTTGTTAATGGCAATAAACTATCGAACTGCCACTCAATTGGATGAGATTGTATTTAAAATGTCTTATGAGAGCTTGATTGGATCTTTAAAAAGCACTAATTATGAGAAACTAGAAGACAGGGTAGTTCTCATTATCTCCTCCTAATATTAAGGGCATACTGGGTTTCCTTCAGTTTCTCTTAGCTTGCCAATTCAGAATAGAGATGGTTGGATGATTTAAAAGGGTCACTTTCACGAGGATTTGTTCCTCAATTAAATACTTTGCAAGTATCGTGAAGAACTTATGCAAATGCAGGATTACACTTTTAATTGATCTGTGCACGAGAATAAGAACAGTATACATCAATTATAAGATATTTAAAAATAGTTATCATACTGTAAGATTAAGAAAATTGATTATTGCATGGTGATAATTAGTTTTTGTTTCCATCATTGTGCAGTTGAAGCCTCACGAGCCAAAAGGGTTGTGGCTGGACTTGGTCTATAATCCGAAGACATCTGCACCTGAAAAGTCACGTGGAGAAGTCCATCTTGTCCTCGTATATAAACCTTACGAGAAAGACAAGAAACAAGGAGGATACAATGAAACTGCTTTCAAAAACTCTGAAGATGACAAGGAGGATGGCTAATGTTTCATGACACCTAAAATGTTATTTAGCTGTAACTAATATTCAATTGAGTACTAGTTGTTGATAGAGATTAGTTAGAATGTAATCTTGTAGGCTGAAATATCACATTCTTCTCATATGAATTTTGTTTTGATTTCCATTGTTTGACAATTCATGACTGAAACCTGGAACAAGGCTGTCTTTCTTTTCTCAATAAAGACTAAGAACGCATTCCTTTGCAGACTCGTTGAACTATAACAAATTTTAAAAGAATATTATATTTTCATAATTTAAATCTTTATATTATGAACTATTTAGCTGCAATTTAAAATACAAACTAGTTTTGGTTGCTTGTGAGTCCTGCATGAATTTTTGAGGGAACTACCTGCTTTGTAGGAAAAAATCAATCTACTTAAGTCAGTTCCTAATAGCTAATAAATTTCAAATTTGGCTTCAAATCGCAGTCTACAATAAACATAAAAAAATTCTCTTGTATTTGTGTATAAGCTCCATCTAAATGGCTACTTTTCTTGTAAAAATGGGAAAAGAATGGTATTAAAAAAATCCAAACATTTTGATGAAAAATGTCATGTTTAAATTCAAAAATATGTAAAAATTCAAACATATGGAGATGTTTTTTAACCAATGGAAGTATTTGACAAATTTCCCTCTAGTCAAACCTAGTGGATCCCAAGCATCACCCTCAAATCAATGTCATCGATGGGTACAATATCGTGCTTTGGGCCATTTCTCTCGTAGCATGGACCTACATTTCTCTCGTAGTGTGCACTTTCTGCACAAGATTCGGGCATGTGCCTTCCCCATTTGTGTAAGTCCTCCCTTCTCCACTTGACTTGGCTCCCTCCTCATGGGGTCAATTGCAAAGACAATTGCCCCTTCATTCACTATACTTACAAAAAGTTTGCTTTGGAGATCTATTTTATCACTAGATCTAGAGAAACCTCACTTTCCCTTAATTCCTACCCTTCATATGGCCCATGCACAAGAGGGATTTAGCTCTCCACAGTGAAATGCTCTATACCCCAGATCACATAAATTGGTACTCTTATCTCTTTCGGATAGTGTTGCATGGACTGAAAAATTATAACAAGTAGACATCCAAGGCTCGTTTCCACCACACATCGACAATGTGAGTCCACTTCTCATTAGTCTCATTGAGACTCAATTTGATCCTTTGTCAATGCCATCTTTCAACGAATATTCGTTCTCCATCCCACTATGTTAGCTATTGATTACACATATGCTTCATGAATTCATCATACAAAAACTTATAGATAATCTTTGTAAGAAAGATATATATCTATTTCTCCAACTAATTATTAGGGTTTGTATCTTCACGTCCAGGTGCATTTGATTTGAACCACATGACCCAATATGTTGGTGCATATGACAACCTTATGCTTGGAGACAAGTTGCATAGGGAGAACTAAGCACAATAATAAACCAAACATTTAAACACAAGTCTTCTTGTAGTGCAACTTTTTTTGTTCGAATGAAAAGAATAGGGAACAATATAATGGTGTATAATATTCAATGAGGCTATGAATGAGAATTTCTATGACCAATAAGGGGGGAACACTTCCTTAATTGACATGCTTATACTTGGAACATGCTATAAATAGTATGAGAGATACACAATGCTCAAGGGAATGCAATTATTCACTTCTATTTGGTATGTGAATGTTATGTTGCCCTTGGGCTGACAAACTTCATATATACATTCATCATTAGAAGAAGGTCGTTGCAACACATGACAATTATAAAAGGGAACAATTACAAAGTGGTGTATCTTTGTGGTTGAGTAATGATTCTTCTTCTTGTAAGGGTGGGGTTGAACTTATAGTACGTTGTATGTTGATAAATGCTCTGACATGGCATGAATGTAAATGCCACTTGGTGTGTTGTTTGGAAGTAACAAGCCAACATGTGGATGTCGAGATCTAGAGGCTTGTGCAACGTCAGAGTGTTGCAAGGTACTACATAACATTGTGAGATGTTGTACATTTTTATGAGCCGTGATGGAGTTGTGAGGTTATCACAAGTACATGTGCGTGGTGAAATAAATTGTTAGGATAAGAAGCATAAAATCGCAATAAGAGTGTGTAGGTTTGCGCAATTGCGAGGTGTTATGAGACTAACCACAGATCATTCACCCTTTTTAAAGGATCAATGGTCCCCATTATGTCTTCAGATGTAGAAATTGAACTTGAAGTTCCTCAAGGTTGAACCATTTAGCTTGAACAATGTATTTCCTTGCCTTAACAACTCAAAACAATTGTATTGTGTCTTGGGTGTAAGTTGTTATCACTTTGATGATTTAATTGTTTGGTGCCATGCATAATTGTTTGGGATTTAAATCAGAAGGATGTTAAATCACAATTGGCCCAAACAAAGGTGGGAAGTATAGGTTAAGGAGCTTTGCGTTAACACAGGATGAAGACCCAAGTATGAATATCATAAACAAAAGCATTCTCCTTAAAGTTGCTGAAGGTTATACGATATAGTTTGATCAATGTATTGCCATGCCTTATAATTCAAAATAAATGATGAATGCCTTGATGAGTGCAACTTGTTGTCGCTTCTATGATTTGATCGTTTGGTATAGTGTGCAAATGTTTGGGATTTAAATCAAAAGGATGCCCCAAGTCATCATTTTCCTGAGAAAAGGTGGGAACCATGCCTTAGGGAGCTCCACATTGAAGATTGGATGAAGATCTAAGTATGTTAGAAGATTAAGAACAAAGGTATTTTCACTAGCAGTATGTAGTATGGTGTAAGGACCATAACACAAAGGCTTGATTTTCTGACGTAGACCTGAGACATGTCCCTTTTGAATTCAAACTTATGAGGTGTGTGACATGTATCAAACACTCTTATGTTAAAAACTCGATGAAGACCCAAGTATGATGGAAAATCAAGAACAAAGGTGTCCCTACCGTGTGTAGTATGATGTAAGGAACATAGTGTAAAGGCTTGATCTTTTAGTGTGGAACCTTAAAGTGTTACATTTGAAGATGCATTTAAACTTTATCGATGCTTTGAACTCGTGAGGTGTCTGATGTGCATCATGGAGCTTCACTGCATCTTTTATGCTGACATGAGAATATCTAATAAACTTATTGGGGAATAGAGTGGATTTGTTGGAGAAACTTTTGTTCCTTGCTTATTTCCCATTCTTGTGTGTGTGAATTTGTACCCATGGTGCATGGTATGATATGTTTAGGTGTTTCATTAGTTTGAACCAAAGGCATGCCTAGAATGGACATTAACCTATACAACTGTAAAGAGCTTTGTTACATGTATGTTGGATTTATAGTATATTATCATCCTGGGTGCACAAATGCACACTATTGTACATTCACAAATTATAGACAAGTATGTGTTTAACATCTCTTTTTCCACCTCTTTGGATGGAATGTCATTGATCAATCTAGTTGTGGCATGTCCCCTTTTCAGAATTAAAATAATCGAGAGATCTGTAACCTATTCCTTATGTTATGTAGGCTAAGGGATAATGTTAGGAAAATAATTTCATAATAATATTGTAAGTTGTCCTAGTAATTTTATTTTTATAACATTGTAAAAAAGTGACTTATGTATTATTAGTATAAAGGTGTCTAATGTATTGTTTTGTTAAAAGTGTTTCTAGGCACTTCTGGGTGGAATTTTAGGCTGGAAAAGGAAATATAAATTACAAGGGTGAATATAAAAGGAAGATCTAGGAGGAAGAAGACATCCATATATTTTTTTTATCAAACTCCCCTTGAGAGCTTGAGTATTCTATGTTCAATTTCTTCTCCTACCCTAGCAGTGTGTGGATTCAAATGACGAAAAACATATTTTCCTTTGAGGTGATGCCATTCAGGGATCACATTTGAGTTAAAAGATTGAAGCTTACATCCAATTTGAATTGGGTAAGAAGGATGTTTGGAGATTTTTAGTTTGTTATAGTACTATGTATTGTTGCTAGATTACTTCATTCCACCGTTATAGTACTTTGTACCACTATTACAGTAAGTTAGTATTGTTGCAACAATGCCACACTGTAATATCGTCATGACTGTATGTTTTGTGGGTTGGGTTTGTTGTTTATTTTGGTATTTTGAATAATAAATGCACCAAATATTGTTGTACATATTTGAATATTATATGCAAAAGGGGGTCTGTGGAGCCATTGCTACCCATTTGATGTCAAATATTTAATATTGTTGTCTAACATTTAGTAGATGATAGTTTTGGCTTATGTTCAATGCTATGTGTAAGGGTTTGATAACCAATATTGATATTTGTCATTGTTTAGTATTTCATAAGTGTTGTATAGGTAGAAACTCAAAAAAATTGCAGAGGTAATAAAATATAAAAAATGGACATTACAAGTTGTGTATTTATCATGTCCGACAATGCTTGCCAAAAATTACTAATAAAGTTGGGTCATGATTCGAAAAAAATTGTTGGGAGTCTAACTTGTACCCAAACATCACTTAAGAAAGAACATGTAGTTTCTTATTGTTGATATCTTTCTTGCAAACAACCATAATGACCATATTTGAAAACCTATCCATTGCAACAAACAAAAACTCATATGGCACTTCACAATAGTTAGTCCTATCATGATTACTAGGTATTAAGGGTTGCATGGTCTAAGGTAATTATTCATTAGATCCGCTAACTGCGACTACATCATTTGATAACAAAGTAAGTTGTATCCTGGAGATGTATTTTGTTTTATGTATCTATGAATTAAGACATATTTCGATGTAGAGGTTGTTGGGTAAAATGTGTAAATATTGTAGTTGCAACAATTATTGTTTTGAAGAAAAGAAATGGCACATAGAGTAGATCCTCTTTGAGTAAGAATAAATATACCACCAAGAGTCTTAGTTGATATGATGGGAATTGTTTAGTAAAGTTAAGAAGATTCAGAATCAAGTGATGATGAGCCACCTAAAATGAACATGGATGAATGTTAGGGAGAACCAAAAGATAGATTTATAAAGGCCATTACTAGGATAAGAGGAAAGTTTAATATGGACATACCAAACTACTATGAGAGTTATTTATAGAGTATTTTATAGATTGGGTTGCAGACGTGGATAAGTAATTTTAGTATGAATCCATGGAAGATCCTTAGAAGGTTTGGTTAGTGTGAAAAAATTGAAATGACATGCGTCCTTATGGTAGGATCATTTGCAGACCAAGGATAAAATTGAAGTTTCGAACATAGTGGTTGGCAAGTTAAGAGCGAAGTTTTTTTGCATATGGAGTACAACTTGAATCTTTGCAAGAAGTTGCAAAACTTAAGGCAAAAAGGAGATGAGAAATAATGATTACATGAAAGATTTCTACAAATTGGATATTCTCTCAGGGCAAGTAAAAGATGACATAGAATTTTTTTCTAAGTTATGTGAATGGATTGTGCATTTCTATTCAGGATAAATTCAATATGAAAATCCTAAAATTAACATAAGCATAGTAGTTTTGTGTTGAAGGTTGAGGATAAGTTGTCTGAAATATAACATGGTGTAAAATATTGTGCATGAGAGAGGATGTTCATTGCGCAATAATAGAACAAATGGTGCACATGAAGAGGAAGCAAGGTCTTCTCAAGGTCGCGATCATGTGTAGAGAAGAAGATATTTGAGGAGAGAGGATATATGATGGATGAAGAAGAGGTAGAGGATTAATTGGTACATATATCAAATTCAAAGAAGTGGAGTTTAGAGCATTTGAATGCCCACATATAATAGAATAAAATGCGTTAATAATTTAGGCTTACAAATGTGTTGTGCAGCCAGATGAGGATAACATTATTTTTGTCAATTGTGTAGAGGAACTAGAGTACGAAAAAGATCTCATGATGAAGAGGGTCATGATAATTCCAAAAAAGGAAGAAAATACTCCAACATAGAGGAATAATTTTTTAAAACCCATTTCTAAATCTAGGGATAAGTGTTACAAAGTTATTGTTGATAGTGGTGGTATTGATAACCTAGTTTGTAATGAAATGATTGAAGATCCCGACCTAAAGAAGATTGTCCACTAAATCCATACAAGGTTTCTAGGTTAAAGAGAATATTATCTATTCAGTATTCAGATTATCATATACACCAGTAAATTATATGTAGCATCATGTTGATGGATGTATGCCACGTGCTCTTAGGGAGTCATTAGCAGTTCAACAAAAAGGCTCTACATGATGTAAGAGTAAATATTTTTCATCGATAAAGGATGGTAAGAAATATACCTTGAATTTCTTGAAGTTAATAAGTGATCAAGTGTAAAAGAGTCCAAAGGTGTTAGTCTCAAGAAAGCAATTCTTGAATGAAATGAAGATGAAATAATGTTATGTGTTCATGTATAAGCAGGCACACATTAAGTGTGTAGGAGTAGGAGAAACACTTCAATGGGAAGGGAAGATGATGTTTAGTGGGTTGTTTCCTATGCATAGGATAAGTCATCGAATGGACTTGATACAGATTTTTAGTTTGCTTATAAAAATTGCGTACAGATTGACACCATAAGAGAATGAGGAGGTGAAGTAGAATTTCCACAAACTATTTGAGAATGGACTTATTCATAAAATTTTGATCCTCTACACATTACTGTATTGTTTATGCCAAAGAAAAGAGGGGAATGGAGGATGTTCACCGATTCCAAAGCCATCAATAAGATATACATCAAGTGTAGATGTCCATTTCCGTCCATGGATGATTTGATGGAATTCCTAAGTGGAGCACAATAAAGATTTATCTAAAGAGTAGTTATCATCAAATTAGGACCAAAGAGGAAAAAAAATGGAGGACTACTTCCAAAACGTAGGATGAATTGTATAAATGGTTAATCATGCCATTTGGCATAGCTAACACGCCAAACATGTTCATGAGATTCATATACAAAGTGTTGAAGCATTTTCTTCGTATTTTTTCATTTTTACTTTGATGACGTTTTGGTTTTTAACAAGACAAGGGAATAACATTTTGCACACTTATGACAAGTGTTCTTTAATTAGTAAATTGATGGTGTCTATAGGGGCCATCACCTAGGTATTAGAATAACAAAATCACAAGTAGATAGTTACATATAGATCCACACAGGCCCATGATAGGCCAAAACAAAATTTACACCATGTACAACACATGCCCATAATAGGGCAAAAGTAGAATTCTTTACAAAATGACATAAGATAGATAACTATATTATGTATTAGAGGCCATAGATACTTAGATTGTGGAATCCATTGTTGTTGGAGGGAGAGTAAGTGTTGGGATAGGGGTATCCACTTCCTATTCCTTTATCTTCACTATTGTTTGTGGAAACTATGAATCAACAGGACAAGTGTTGTGGTAGTTGTGTGAAGAGATGTTGTTAATTAATTTGAAGTGCAACTTCATGAAGGATTTTTTGTGCTTCAAAATTTCGATATCTCAAGAAGGATTGTGAATGGATCATGAGAATGTGAGAGCTATTATTGAATTTCGATCACTAAAGAGAACATTCCAAGTATGAAGTTTCCATGGATTGGCGAGCTTCTATGGGAAGTATAAAAGAGACTTCACTGGAATTGATGCACCTATCATAGAGTTGTTGAAGGGTGATAGAAGAGAGTTTTTTTAGATTGTAGATGCATAATATGATTTCTAGAAATCAAACAAAAAGGTGATTGAACAACTAGTATTAATGTTCCCTAATTTCAATAATGAATTTTAGGTAGATTATGATGTTAGCAGTGCAAAAATTGGAGTTGTGACAAGTCTTAAAGTAAAGATATAACTTAGTGAAAAATTGAATGACAAAAGGAGAAAGTATTTAATTTATGGCCATGATTTCCATGTTATTCTACAAGAATTAGTGAAGCCGAGGCACTATTTGTTGCTAAAGAAGTTTGTGTTGTGCACAAATGACTAAGCTCGTAATTAATAAATAATCAAGGAAAGAAAAATCAAAGACATGAAATGGGTAGAATTTTTGCAATACTCATTTATCTTGAAACATAGCGTATAAGTTCTAACAAAATTATTGAAGCACTTAGTGGAAGATGTGTCTGATTGACCAAGATGCATGTGGACGTCATGAGATTTGATTCCATGGAGTTATATGTAGAGGACGAAGAATTTAGTGAAGCATGAAAAACATGTGTGGAACTAGTGCCCAGACATAAAACACCTTGGTTGGATTGATTTTATGTAAGGTTTTGTTGTTTAGAAGAGTGCAATTGGGCATACCTAGGAACTCTTTGCACAATAATTTTGGTGTTGATAAAATGTTGATGCAATTAAGTGAAGGGTACTTTTTTCCATGCATGGTTGTCAATGTATGTAGATGTGTTCAAGGGTGTAAAATTTTCCAGTTGGCGAAAATGAGAAGTTAGAGTGCACAATTATATCAAGCATTAGCAAAGCAAAACCCAAGAAACCATGGGATAATTTGAGTATGGAATTTGTTTTGGGTTCTCCTAGGACATATAAGGGTTATGATTTTTATCTTTGTTGTAGTAGATATATTTTCAAACATGGATTATTTTTATTTCTTGCAAAAAAATTATGATTCTAAACATTTAGCTAATCTATTTTTCAGGGAAGTTTTGACGTTAAATGGATTTTTGGGCAACATTATATGTAGGAGACATTTTCTTGGGGCACTTTTGGAGAACATTATGGAAGAAAGTGGACACCAATTTATAGTTAACTTCAGGATATCATCCTTAGAAAGGTGGTTATATGGAAGTGATGAATTTGATTCTAAGTAATCTATTGAGATTCATATTATGAGAAAAGGAGGCGTTGTGGGGTTTAGTCTTAATGTAGGATGAATTTTCTTTCTATAAAATAGTGAATAGGAGTACTCAAAGGTTTTTGTTCCATATTGTTTTTGGACACAACCCAAGAGGTGTTGTAGAATTGTGTAACATCGATGAAGATAAAGGAGAAGAAAAAAATGAAATTTCATATAATACATGTGCAATGTGCTCTAATAAGTAAATAAATGTGTAAGGTGCACTAGAAAGTACATGTGTAAGTAGAAAATAGTGATACACAATACAAACAACACACATGTAAGAAGAGGAGGGAATTTGAGTACCAAGTAGGAGACATGGTCTTGGTATACTTTGAAAGAAAATATCCCCTAAAGGAACATATGACAAATTTAAATCTAAGAAAAGTAGGCCATGTAAGGAGTTGAGAAAATTTACAACCAATGCATATAAGATAGAGCTGCTTAATGGGATATACATGTCACCTATCTTCAATGTTGCATATTTGTACCCTTGTATGGGGGGAAAACAAGAGCAAATAATGATAACACATAATCTAGAGAGTTGGATTGGAGATAACAATTTCCTTAGAGCTTGTGTAAGGAGATTGAATAGGTGGATGATAGCATGTCAATAAAACATTCATAAATGAGTATGGGTTTATCTAGTCAAGTGGGAGGGATGAGATGTTGAAGATGTGACATGGTTGAGCGCATATGAAATCGATCAACATGGAATATCTATTGAATACTTCCTGAAATAAAAATGAGTAGGAGCTCGTGGTTAATTTCTATTACTTGGTCTGTATGATACAGGAACATTTAGTCATATAAGTAATCTTGTATCAACTAAAAAATATAGAGAAAAATAAGCGATATGCATAGCCATGAATTGTTTGATGTTTTTGAATTCAACACATCTTAAATGGAATTTTTCACGATCATTCATATTGTTTTTGGAGATTAAAGATCTTGACAAATATCTAAATGTGTGTGAACTATGAGACTATGAGCTAATATTTCTGAAGAAAATAGTTCAAAATTTGAGCACATCTAGAAAAGTTTGTTGTGGAAAACTTGTGAATTTTTGCACAACCTTCAACATGCACATAGTCTTTGGAAGAAGAAAAAGATTGTTGATCTTGGCACATTATTACACAAAGAGGTTGAGGATCTCGACACAAATGTCTTGTGAAACTAATGGTGTTTTGTGCACCTTGTGAAAAATATGTTGAACCATGTATGATCTCAAGTATTTCACATTGAGTTTGATTGTGTGCATGCTTGTTCAACACAATTTAGTGGTGAGAACACTTGTAAAAAAATTGGTTATTTGCATACCTTTGTGAGCTGACAAAAGGTGAAATAACAAACACGTGTCGATACACATTAGTTTTGACCTTTGGATGTCACGTGTCAATATATAAAGGATTCAATGGCCATGACAGTTTATGTAACACACTCGAATGTAGCTAAAGATTCATGGGAAGATGGATATTTAATGAGGAAGGTGAGTTGTTTTCAAGTTCCAAAATTTCTTGCACCTATAAATATGATGGTCAAATTCATTGGAGGGTTGACATTCAAAATAAGAATATACAAAGTTGAATATGATAAGAGATTGTGAGTAACTACAATGTTTAATAAGTTAGAACCATTTCTTGTTCATGTAGAGTCTTGTAAATCTCATAAGACTATTGTAGGAATGGATTTTTGTAAGCATCCGTTGTGGGATCATTGTAATCCTTGCATTTCAAGACTATATTACTACTTACCATTTTTTCCTGAAACTATAATTTCCTCTATTGAAATAAAATTATAAGGCTTATTTTGTGCTACATGTAAATTGCTGTTAATTAGGCACCATATAAAGTTTTGGCACATAAGTACTGAGGTTTGCATGGTTTAAGGTAGTCCTTCATTTGACCCTCTAATCATGATTGTGTCATCTACTTAGATGCATTGGTCTAGATCTTAAAAAGTTGTACAATGTCAATGATTACCCAAATAGGTTTGTATAGAGGCATTGTTTGGACTCCTTAAAGGAACACTATTGTGTAATATTCCAATGGAAGGTTGCTTTGGTGTGCATGATTTGAGTGAGGGACCATGTTATGTGCAAGATCTCTAAGAAGAACCTGTTGTAAAATGTAGAAGTTCAAAAAAAAAATCAATATGTTGAGGTTTCGCAAATTTGTTTACTCTTGTATTACCTTGAGATATATATGGATACCTACGTGACAAACAATATAGCCCATAAATTGAATCTTTACAATGCCAAATGTAAACTTAGATAAGAAAGCATGTAAGTTGTGTTTGCACAATGTTTCTAATACATGTTCCACGTGTTCCTCCCAAGTCTTATTATAGATGAGGATGTCATCCAAGTAGATGATGATGGATTTGGTGAACAAAAAAAATGGTGTTCATCAACACATGATTTTTTTAGTGCATTGGTCAAATTACTAGCTAGTCCTACATCCTTTTAATGGAAATGTGTCTTCAAGACATTCAATATAGACTAATACTTAATGGTAAATTGAATTTGGTGAAGTATTGTACACTTCGAAGCTAATATAAGAGGTCATAAATGTATGGAATTGGGTACCAATTCTTAACCATTATATTTTTCAGTGCATAATAGTTTATACTAAAACACCAAGTTCTATGTTTCTTGGGTCTAAGGACTATCGAGTTTCCACAAGGAGAAGTGTTAAGCTTGATCTTTCCTTGATTAAGAAGCTCTTGTATATGGTGTCAGACTTCATCATTCTCTCAAATGAGCATGATATGGTGGGTTATTTATAAGATGGGATACATTAACCAAATCAATTTGGTGTCTCACCTTTCGGTATTGTGAAGACGTATCTATAGTGTTCTACTAAAATGTTCAGTTGTTGTAACAATGATAACATGGATTTTTGCATTGCAAGTGTCCCTTCGAATGAGGCTCTTAATAATAAATTATCACACAAAGCTTATCTCAAATGGGTTGTAAAGGAAAAATGATTTGTAAATATTCTTTGGTAATGACAAGACACCCATTTATTCAACCAACTCGTATGTTACATGTAATCATTGACAACGTATTTTGGTGATCCAGAGTAATTATAAATACTTTCTTCTTTTAGATTATTATGAGTTCTCATCTCACAATTCATCATAACTATTCACTTGATATTATTCCTATTTCCTAAACATTGCATCCCTTCTTGATTGATGGGGGGCATATGAGGATTACACATCTTTCTTCCTTAAGAATAGGGTTCCTCACACTCAATTGATTATGTGTGATTTTGTGTTAGAACTACTTTTAATATATTTACCCACACTACAAATGTTAGTATGCAATGATATACTCATTGTAACCTCTTTCACATTACTTAATCGACCACTTTTACTCAAAGTAAATATCATAGTTAACACGTTTATCACATAAGATTTTACATTACTCAAACACATCAAGACAATATATGCAACATTTAGAACTAATATCAACCACAAACTCATCACACAAAGATACCATATGTAGTTAACACAAATGGATGTGTATGTATGTATGTATGTATGCATGCATGCATGCTAAAATTTTTTAATACAATGAGGGTCATGCCCTTCTCACAAATATATACACATCATCATTATAATCTTCATCCTCGCTCAACACCTCAATGGGATCTCAAGAACTTAGTGCACCCGTACATGTTTATGAACATGCGAACGTGATCATGATCCATAGTGTCATAGTTTCTCTTGTAGGGTCCCTATTTTTTCCCTTACATATGTAGATTATGCCTACATATTCATCAATTTTGACATCAAGTTCTTTGTGAAAGCTCTTAGGTGAAGGTTGGGGACTCCATTCTAGCTCTTCTCAGCTCTCATCCTACTCATTCTATAGGAAAATGCAGTGGCGGATGCCTAGTCATGGATTAAAAAATGTGAACTCTCCTACAACATCATTATCTCGCTCTAACATTCCACCAAATACCACATCATTGGGTATTTTCATATTCCATGTCCTCATAATTACATCAATTATCATCTTCCAATACATGTTTTCTACACCCACATGACCACACATTTACATTTCAGACACTCCTTAATCACCATTTTATAAATCTATCACATCAAGTTGTTACAAGCTACTATATAAAAAATGAAATACTTACGTTAGGAAATGATTTTGGATATGACATCCTTTGTGTTTTCACCTCTCTTACTTTCATCATCCCCTCCTATGGTTGGGGGTATATCTACACCATCTCCTCCTCTCTAGGTGGTTCTCCACCTCCAGGGATGCCTATGATAACATGAAACAATGAAACCCATTGAACTCTATCCACCACCGAGTATAGGTTGTGGTACATCTCGCATCATCCATAACACCCACAACCACTATTGGATCCATCTCATCTTTGTCTGAGGGAACTAGCTTACCTGGCTTTAGTCCTAATCAAATCCCATCTTTCAAAGTTGCATGTGTCGATATCCTCCACACACATGGTGCTATAAGCACATCCTGTACTAATCCAAACATGTGTATAACATATTCACACTTATAAATATCCCCTGCTGTGGGATTTGGATCCTCTAACCACATCATTTTTTACACTTTCTAAAGCTCTACAACATCCTCTACTCATCCATGTACATCTATGTAAGGTCTCCATGTGATCACCCTAGGGTTAACTTACTTAATATAGCTTAATACAATGTGGTGTTTAGGCCTCATCTCTTGGGTACTACCCACCATGTTGTAAATATCTATAGATGGGCCCAATTGGCCCTAAGACCTCCAAATGATTACATTACAACATGGTCATAGGCATGTATGTGCAATAATTCTACTATTTCCAAACCAAATTTGTGGATCTCCAAAGTAAACATATATAAATCCATGTATGAGTGGGAAATTATTCATCGGCCCCATCCATATCCAACACTATCGTCCTCTATTGAATCGAATATTTGGTACATCCTATATGAAATCAATACCCCACCACCATTCACTATGAAAAAATATGTTAATAACAATGTAATAAACTTCCACAATTGCATAACCCTGACTATCACAATGGCACTCAAACGAATAATTAGCTCTGCAAGGCTACCTATACCCAACTAAAATCTACATGACGTATGTATCTATAATGGCACATCTTTCATAAATACCTTTATCCTCTCTACCACTATCAGGAGCCTCAAAATATGGTTTTCATCCTCTAATTTCACCACCATATCCGCTATGGGGGGCCAAAATGTGCAAGTATTTGGGTTCCACCACTCACATAATGTGGTGATCAAGTGCATATTTCGAGGCATTCTCCCCAATTTGGCTATATGCCATAAATTAGACATGTCCAATACATCCCAACCATCCTCATCTAGACTCATTTTAAGAAGGGTCTCTATATGATGGCCACCAAGAAACTCTCTCATATGAACATCTCTCTACAATCAAAAATCAATTTCAACATATATTAGATGATTTCTTGTCAAGAAAACCTATTCCATAATCAAATAACATGTTAATACACAAAACCACACTCGTTACACTTAATTTTTCACATATTGGGTTAGGAACATATGAATACATTTGGGACCATACAAATCTAGGTTGAAATCATAAAGAAATGTACAGTTCGGACCCTAAAGTCGAAACTATAAGATTTGGTCATATATGCACTAATGATCTCAAATTTGGGAAAATCAAAAAAATTATGATAATATTGAAAAACACTACTATGTTTTAACAAAATCAAAAAATTTGGACACTTACTAGCTCATCAAATTTCTACACCTAAATGGCATCTGCCATCCGATCAAATTGCAGGCACAAGGAATCTTTGGCACATGACATCCTATCTCTCAAAGGACAAGTCACTATCAATCACGATAAAAATGAAATTACTATTTGAATTTTCTACAAAACTATTTATAGTAAAGGTCCCTTTTCAGCCTATGGTCACATATCATGACCAACCTCTACCAGTTGATTAATACCTCAAAATTCTACACTCTATATCTTGGTACATATTTCTCTCTTTTTACGTTGTTTGCGTAATTGGGATTTTAATTTCCCATATTTCCATACTAAAGCATGATGATGTTTTATTTGAACATTATTTGGGTCCAACGACTCTCTTTTAACACAATTATATTCACACACTATATACTTATGTGCTTACTACAACTTTTTCTAAGTCATTGTTTGTCATAAATTCAATACTCTTCTATTTTATTCTATCAGAATTAGTTTCTCTAACATAGTTTCTACAAAAATAATATTATTATATCAAACATAGTCTCTCTTTCACAATTGCAATCTATGCTTTGTTATTTATACCAATGCACTCCCTATGTTTGGTCACTATTTATGTCTTATGATCATGGCGTGTGGATTTCACTAATGCCTTGAAGTTTTGGTGTAACAGTTTGTTACATTTGGTATCAGAGTGACCACCCATGTTCCAATCCAACTTGGTTGGTTACACTGTGTATTCGGGGCCTATAGGGTTCCTAAACATCAGTGAAGCGGGGCTCGTACATATGGGAGTGATGGCACAAACCCAACTTGAGGTCGGGCTCTACAGAAGCATGGTGGGATGTTGTGATCCTAGTTTGTGGATTTCAATAATGCCTCAATGTTTTTCTGTAACGGCTTGTTACATTCTATTATTAAATTTTTGTTGGCTAGATTTTCTACATAGCATCAAACGTAGGCAGTCATGAGATAAATCTCCCTCATTTAACCGGTGAGGCTCCCGTGTCAGATTTGTCAATAAAAATGTGTTATTATCTATAAGGGGTTTTACTTTAACCACTTAGTTCATGAACCATAACTAAGAAGTTCTGCAGCAAGTAAGCAGCTATTCAAGAAAGGAAGTATTTTATAGAAGAAGGAAGTAAAGGAAATACAGAGAAGAAATGGGGAAGATGTGCATCCCAATTAGTAGATGGCAGAGGTAATTGCATGCACATAGAAGAAAATTAATAGATATGAACACACAGAATTATAAAACAAAGGAAACTCTAGATCTAGATCTAAAATAACACAAAGTTTATCAAGAGATCTAAGATTCAAAGCAAGAAACATAGTACACCGTGACACAAAGTTCTCCAGAAACCCACTCCTTCGTATTCCTTTGCTCCAAGTTGCTCTCAGGGGTTCAACACAAAGTCTAGAACACAAGATTGCTTCTCACAAATTCTAATCATTAACCCGTAGGTTCTTCCTCTACTTATAGAATGTAGACGGGAAATTACAAGTTGGAAGCTTTAGTTGAACTAGCATATGTGGAAGTCAGAGGAAAGAAACAACTGGCAATCTCCATCTTGGAATTCCTCTTTGCATGACATGTATGATTTGCAACTGAAAATAGAACCTTCTACTTTGCACGTGCCACCTATCTCCAAGTAGTTGACTTCTTTCAAGTAATGGCTTTTAAAACCCATCACTTAAGTTGTATAATTTAATTGATCGCTAAATTACTTTGTTGGAGGAAAGAAGAAGGAAGATGAAAGCTGACTTTGTCGGAGGAAAGAAGAAGGAAGCGGAAAGCTGTAGTTTTGTCATTTTTCACATCTTCATGCAACTGATTTTTTTGCCTTTGATTCTCACCAAACTGGATCTGGAAGCAAGCTGGATCTGGAAGCAAATGGATTTTGCCTTCGACTTGTCTTCTCTTTTATCCTTGAAGCTTTTGCAGTTCTTCTCCAGTACATGCATCAATGTAATGTTTGTTATAGATAACTCATCATTCTTATTTTTAATTGCATATGAGCAATTAAAAATTCTAGAAAGCACTTCGGATGAATGCAAATTCAATGAAGGCTTCAATTGGAAGATGGGAGTATTTGCACAAGATCTTGGAAGGAATTTTCCATGCACTGACTTCTTCACGGGCTACATTTGAAACAAGTGGATGAAGCCTTTGTGCCAGAAGCGTTTGAAACTATGAGATCTAGATCTGGATCTGCATATGGATTTGTATCTGCATCTGCATTTGGATATGGATATGTACCTGCATAACAAACTTTGGCAACTGGGCTATGGATGAAAAAACTGTAACTTGAATAATTCCACTGCTTTTAATCTACACGCATGAGTGAATTTTCTCCTGCACGCATGAGTGAAGTCTTTCCTACTCTGGATTTGTCTATCAATTCAGCAAGAGGTTTTGATCCTAGATCCATGTCTCCAGTATCTATAAATTTAGAAGTGATGCATGACTCCGTTGTTCTTTCTTTTTCATCTTTCTTCGCCATAACTTTGTCTGTCTTTGTCTGAACATTTCTTTTTCTTCTTATTTGACTGGAATTCTTCAAAACTGGTGCAGATCTGGATAATCCTTCAGATTCAGAGGAAATATTCAATGTATTGGACATTGATATAAGTTCCTTTTCTTTGAAAAACCCCTGTAATGAATTCCTTAGCACCTGTAACACTTATGCAAACAATTATGCAGACAAAGATCACCCTCCTTCAAAGCATGCTCCAAATTTGGAAGCTTTTAGCCTTGTTGCCACCTTGCCTGAGCAAAATCTTTCTTCAAATGCCTTGTTTCCATCTTGCCTGAGAAAAATCCTTCTTCAAACGGGGGCACACTTTTCCTTTTGGCTGCAATTTTTTACCTGTGAATTAAATAATGCACCCATATCGCTGCCCATACTTATATAACCTTCACAATTCTATAATTAATAATTTCCCTAACAATTAAAGGCAATTAATTAATTAAAAATCATGCTCTTCTCTTTTAAATATAGCATGTTTAAGGACAACCATCTAATCAATTAAATTAATTCAATTTAATCATCCACACTAAACATATACGCACATTATGCCCGGAGGTCTGGATCACCGGGAAAAAAGTGAAGTTGTGCACGGAAAAGCCCCTGCGGGGATGGGCGCATTTTTGGAAAACAAAGGATTTAAACTACAATGGGAAAAATGGAACTCGCATGCAGGGTGGGAATTTTATACCTGCCTAGCAGGGTACTTTTTCCCATGTTATAAAATTCACTTAAGTTGCAATGGGAAAGTTAGAGGCCGCAGGCAGGCGGGAATTTATTACCTGCCTTGCAGGGTGAAAATTTCCATGATAAAATAAAAGGAAAGTGACTTAAGTGAAATCATGGGATTTTAGTGCCTACCTTGCAGGGTAAATAATCCCATTGTCAAAGTCAAATCACTTAAGTGGATCATGGGATTTTGGTGCCTGCCTTGCAAGGTAAAGAATCCCATTGTGAAAAAATTCCTAAAAATAGAATTATATGTGCAAAAAAGTGCGCCCCCTTTGGTGAGATAATGGCAGCCTTTAAGTGATTATTTTAATTAATCTATTCTTTCAAAAAGTGTGACCAAGCTTGGAGGAAGTCAACAAGTCAAAGAAGGAATAAAAGAAAGGAATTAAAAGCATTAAATTTAATTTATTTAGTGGCTGCCCCCTTCCTCTCAAAAAGTGCGCCCCATTTAGGAGTATTTAATGTTTTTAAAGACATTAAAATATTAAATTAATTTCTATTTTTAGTGGTTATGGTCAAAGCACACTGTGAAGCTTAAGTGAAGTGATGTGTGAAGGATTAAATTGGATTAATTTAATTTATTGGATGGCTGTCCTTAAACATGTTATTTTTAAAAGAGAAAAACATGATTTTTAATTAATTAATTTCCTTTAATTGTTAGGGCAATTATAATTATAGAATTGTGAAGGTTATATAAGCCATGGGCAGCCATATGGGTGAATTATTCAAATCACAGGTAAAGAATTGTAGCCAAGTGGAAAAGTGCACCCCCATTAAAGGAAGGATTTTGCTCAAACAAGGTGACAACAAGGCTAAAAGCTTCCAGATTTGGCGCATGCTTTGAAGGAGGTTGATCTTTGTCTGCATAATTGTTTGCATAGGTGTTACAGGTGCTCAGGTGTTGTTGAAAGGATTCATGCTCTCTTTATGTGCAAATTAAACACTAGTTTTTGGGGCAGCGGGCTTGAAAAGTGCAGATTTTTTCAATTAAAATTCACTATTCATTCTGTGGTGGCCATTTTTGTCTGAATAAATTGCAGAAATTCAATACAGGTGCTTTACAAAGGAAAAGGAGCTTTTATCAATGTCCAATACATTGCATATATCCTCCGAATCTGAAGAATTGTCCAGATCTGCACCAATTTTGAAGAAATCCGGCAAAGTAAGAAAAAAAAGGATTATTCAAACGAAGATAGACAAAGCCATGGCGAAGGGAGATGAAAAAGAAAGCACGATGGAGTCATGCATTGCTTCCAAACTTGCAGACATAGGAGACATAGATCTAGGCCCGGAACCTCTTGCCGATTTGTTGATAGATCCAGAGTGGGAAAGACTTCACTCATGCGTGTGGTTAAAAGCAGTGGAATTATCCGAGCTGCAGCTTTTCCATGTATAACCCAATTGCTAGAGTTTGTGATGGAGTGTGCTAGATCTTATCATCCTTCATCCAGATCAGTGCGTGATGCTTCGGAAAGACAATAATTCGTTTGGACGCAGAGTTCATCAATTATTGTTTTAAGATTCTAGTGCGAAAGGTGGTGACTTCTATTAGCATTCAGGATGCTGACAGTAGATGGGGAGAAGCATAGAGTTGATTGCGTGAGCATAATGAATAGCCAATACATGAAGAAGCCTAGATCTCCCTCAAAGTTCCCGAGAACTCTTCCACGGTCCAATTTGGTGTAGGAGGTAGACGATGTCGTCAAATTGCTGTGCAGGATGAATGCGAAGCGAATGCCTTCACTTTCCGTACATGGATGTATGCTTTCATAAGGACCATTGAAATCAACAAGGTTGATTCTATAATCAATTGGTCGGAAATTATTGGCAACAACATCGGTGAGCAACTCCGGAATGTGAAGCATACTTTCAGCTTCAAGATGACTTCATACTTGGTGTATGTTGCAGCTTCACAAGGCGTCTTTTCCAAGATGGATAGATGTGGTGTTCTTTCCAAGGACCCCATTTTCGAGTGCTACCCGCAGCTTACTGCACCTGCATGCAAGAAAGACTTCAAAGTGATCAACCATGACTTCTTCTACGATTTCATCTGCAGGCTAGACAAAGGACTTGAAGGCCAACAAGGTAAGCAAGGAAGCATGGGATGCTGTGTCCAAGATTGGCAGTCTATTCATTCAATTTGCAGATTTCACATACCTTAGGGTTACCAGATTTTTTGGAGAACCAATAAGATGCCCAAGTATCCGAATGATAGATTGATCGCCATGGAGCTGAGCAGACAACTTGTGGAGTTACACGACCTTCAGTCAAAGCGGCACAAGTCTACGAGCTTCTTCCCAATCACTGTGGATATTACAGCTGTATTAGCATTCATAGAGCTCGGGGGATGGAAGCGCAAATGTTTATCCTAGTATGAGCAAGAGTTCTTCCCTGCACGGCTGGAACTTCGATCTATTTGGAGTAGCCAGGAATACAATCTCCCAGAAGTACGCACAGTGCCTTCATTAGAAGATTTCTGGATGAAAGTGCAAAAGTGAGTATGAGTTTAAAGAAAGATTTCACAGCAGATTATCAGCAAAGCAAGTGTTCGACTTTGGACTAGCGCGGATAATTGCGGATCTTAAAGATGATGGGAATGTGGTACTTGACACTTACCATCAAATGGGAGGAGATAAAGCCATACTGCAGAATAACATAGGAGGCTGCAACACAATTGAAGAAAGGTCGGGAGCTGTGTTGGTGAATACTTCAAACTGGTTGCTAACGAAGGGATATTGCCTTGATGAAGCATTGATGAATCAAGTCACAGGGAACTTTGGCGCAGGAGATTCCCTCAAGCGAAAGCACGGAGGAGAAAGCAGTAGGAAAGTCGAGAAGTTGAAAGTGCATAGAAGATCTCAATCCAAGGAGAGGATCACTTCTACAACCATGACTTTAACTTCGGTTTCTCCAGTACCCAATACTTCACCAACTATTGCACCGCAGCAGCAGGATGCTTCCATGCCTCCACTGAATCCAGCGACATTCATCTTCTCCCCTCAGCCACTTCGTTCAGCGCCTGTTCCAGAGGATACGTTGAAGCTGCAGATGGTAGAATTCGAAAGGGCTTTGTCCTTGGATGACTCAGAAGATGGCAGCCATAACACTGTGGCACTTTCTGATGGAGAGGATGCAGAGCGAAAGATGGTAGTACACTCAGCGACTTCTCATTCTTCGAGTAGTAACTTCTCGGAATGGTTGGCTTCGCAGTTGGTTCCAAAAGCGAGAATAGAGATGAACTTAGAGGAGCACGACTTGCAGCTACTCCAAAATCTGGGCGGAAGAGACAAAAGGCCTAAAGTTGCCAAAGCAACTTCTAGGTTGATCATCGAGGATTCGGGAGAGAAGTTTGCTGAGATATCAACTCCAGCAGAAGGAAAGATAGAGGAGGAGCTCACGGCAAAAGATGTGACAGTGACCAAACTACCCCTCGATCAAGCCACCACTGAAGGATTGAAGCAGGACACGCAGACATTGATGGATGCTTTATTCCTTAGGCTTGATAGTGAAAAGGCGGAGAAAGAAGAGCTGCAGAAGCAAGTATCTCAATTATGTGAGATCATAGCCAAGGTTGCTAAACCTTCTATTCAGCCCATTTCAGAGCAGGTGAGTGATCATCTTATGCAGGAAATGGAGGACGCAAGCAATCAAGTAAAGGCTATTGACGAATGGAAGGATTTGATTATTCGTCAAGCTTCTGTACAACTTGGGGAAGTGCCAGCCTGCCTAAAGGTTATGAACAATGCAGCAAATCAACTAAAGCAACTGATGGCAAACATAGAAGGCATGAATACAGTTGCAAAGAGTAACCTGAGTATTTTGGCCGAGATCAACAAGCTGCTGAGAGATGTATTGATTATAGAACAGATTGTACCGGATGAATCAGTCGAGAAGGGGAAGCAGCTAGAGTTTGCAGTATCTTTCCGTTTGGAAATCTGTAGAGTTTTGCTGAAGAGGATGCAGGCACTTGAGAATGGGACATCAGATTTACCAGACAGTGTCATTTCTTTCACTGAGGAAAGAGTGGACAGAGGTGTTACTTCATACGTGCGGATCGTCTCAACTAAGGTGCCTAATTTCCTGGAAGGTTCTCTTCTGATGGTACAAAAGAGAATTGATAAAGCTACCAAGCCTTTCACGATGAATTCTATCAGTAGATTGGTGGCGCTGCAGGCGGACATTGTGAGGTTTGGGCCGAGTTTGGAAGATGTGGAACCGTGCATCAAAGTGTTGAATGAAGGGTTGTTGCAGTTTAAGAAAGAGAAGGAAGCAGTGGCTAAAATAGATGGAAGGATGTTGAATTACATGTTCGACAAGTATATCCGATATCAGAACAAGAAGAAGACATAAATGTTACAGCTGGTATGACTTCTATTTCTTTCTTCTTCTATTTTCTATGTTCCCAGATGAAATTGTAAAACTTCTAAGTTATTGGTTTTGCAACCATTACTTAAAGTCATGTGGAACCATTCTATTAATAAGTGATACATGTGTCACTTAAGGAGAAGATAGGTGAGGATGATTATCAAATGTCATCTTTACTTGTTTATGTTTCAGTTCAGTTTGAGTTTTTCATTTGTACTTTCCCTCCTACATTCTATAAGTAGGAGAAAAACCTCCAGGTTAAGAATCGATTAGAATTTGTAAGCAGCAATCCTGTGTTCTAGACTTTGGGCTGAACCCTTGAGAGCAACTTGGAGTAAATGAATACAAAGGAGCAGGTTTCCGGAGAACTTTGTGTCACGGTGTACTTTGTTTCTTGCTTTTTATCTTAGATCTCTTAATAAACTTTGTGTTATTTTAGATCTGGATCTAGAGCTGCCTTTGTTGTATAATTCTATGTGTTCATATCTATTAAGTTTCTTCTATGTGCATGCAATTAGCTCTACTATCTACTAATTGGGATGCACATCTTCCCCATTTCTTCTCTGTATTTCCTTTACTTCCTTCTCTCTATAAAAATACTTCCTTTCTTGAACAGCTGCTTATTTGCTGCAGAACTTCTTAGTTATGGTTCATGAACTAAGTGGTTAAAGTAAAACCCCTGATAGATAATAACACATTTTTACTGACAAATCTGACACGGGAGCCTCACCGGTTAAATGAGGGAGATTTATCTCATGACTGCCTAGGTTTGATGCTATGCAGAAAATCTAGCCAACAGTAGGCTATATCGGAATACCATTTGTCTGTGGTACTGACAAAAACTACCAGTGGTAAATTTTCCTCAACTGGTTCTTCTTCAGAGTCATCTCGTGGTTCATTCTCTGTGATGAGTTGGCAGAGTCCTCTTCCTCGAACCAACTTGATAGGCTTGATATCCAAATCATATTCTTGGATCTTGGAGACCCAATTACCTCTTTTAGATCCTGTTTCTTGTTGCGTCAACATTGATTTAACTAAGGTGTCTGGTACTAAGACTTTGGTGTGAGAATTCAACACATAGTACCTGAAGTGTTTCAGGGCTCTCACCACCGCGTACGCATGCTTCTCAAGGGAAGTGTAATTGAGTTCATGTTTCTTGAACCCAAAACTCATGAATGCAATAGGAGATTCAACTCCTTGATTGTGTTGAGTCAAGATGGTGGAGATTGTGTGCGGTGTTAGAAATATTGTCATTGATGTCAAAGCATCTATAGCAGTCCAAAATAAAAGGGCAACGCCATCATTAAGATTTGATTATAGACAGAAGTGTCACAACAATGTCAAAAATAAATATTAAATTAATTAACAAGGAAGCAGTGAATTTCCTAGAGGGCAGCATGTTTACCAGTGATTAAGATTAGAGGCAGCGTTTTGTATAGAGGGGCTGCGACCACATCAATTAGAGAAATAGACAGCGATTTGATAAGGGCAACATTCAATTTCAGTATGACAGCAGCAAATAAAAGACCAGCGCCATTAATTTCATCAAAGGGCAGCGCATAAATTAAAGGGGGCGAATTAAAAGATAAGGACGACCTGCACTAACAAATAAAAATGCCTTGTTTAGAGGGTTAAAAGGTGGACGCCCAGCACTAAACTAATTAACAGGCTGACCTGCATTAGGAAAGGGGTGCTTTGCTTAAAAGCATTATACATATATTTAATAAATTAAATTATTGAGAAAAGGCCGACCTCCTTGGTATGAGAAGACATGTCTTTTAAAGACACGTCCATTCGAAAAGTCATTAAATGGGTATAAAAGGAAAGACATTCAATTGAGAAAAGTATGAATTTGAGAAGAGAGGTGGGTGATAAGAGAAGAGAGGTGAGTGGTAAGAGAAGAGCAGATTTAGAGGATAAAAGAGTAATTTTATGAAGAGGTAAAAGTGCAGAATTTGAAGCAGCAGTCCATAAGAGAAGAGCAGAATTTTATGAGCAGCAGATTGGAAAGAGAGAAAATAAAGTGCTCCAATATTCGTTGAATAAGCAACAAGTAGAAGTGTGGAAAGCCATTTTTCAAGGAAGGTGGGTGCCTTCACAATCGAAGAGATCGATGTCTCTTGCTGAGTTGGTGCTTAGCAAAAGGGGTGGGTGCTCCCGTAGGTTGGTGCCTACAAAATGTAATTTGGGGATTGGTGTCTCCAGTAGGTTGGTGCCTACAAATTTTTGAGAAATATATATAAAGAAAGAAGTTTCTCCGTGGTTTTCTCCCGAAAGGGTTTCCACGTATATCTGTGTCTACTTGCATTAAGCTTTGTGTTCTTTGATTGATTTGATATATTCACATTGCTCGTGATTATAGATCTAAGTTCAAGTATTAAAGTTTGAAATAATTTCATAATACTGATTCACCCCCCCTCTCAGTATTATCTTGTGCTCAACATGTGGCGAAGCATAACAATAAATTATAAAATCTTTTTTAAAATCAGGACACACCAATCTAGGGGCTTTTGCAATAGCACCTTTGATTTTTTCAAATGCCTCTCTACCTTCCTTCGACCATTTGAAGGATTCTTTTCCTTTCATCATATCAGCGATTTCTTTAGTTAGCTCGGCGAAATCTGGCACGAACCTTCTCAAAAAGTTCACCTTCCCAAAGAATGAGTGGACCCCAGGCTTACTCGTAGGCAAGGAAAGATTCTTGATCGCTTGAACATGCTCAGGATCAATTTTAGTTCCCTCCTTAGAAACAATATGACCTAGGAGTTTCCCTTCCGTAACTCCGAACACAGACTTTTTTGGATTTAGAGAAATCTTATGAAGTTTGCACCTTTGCAATATTAGTTGTCTATAGTTGTTTTTCAACATGACAAAATAGGCTATAGCCATTAATATGCTTTTAATCCAGTCTATGTGAGTAATTTATTCAATTATTTGTTTGAAGTCTAATAGAGTTGTTAGTCATGGTAGTCTCTGCCTAAAATGGAAGTTTAATATTTTGTGTCATTTTATAGTTTTATTTTAAAATAAAGGAAATGTTGTTAATCAAAATCGAATTCCCTATCTATTTTTATTGTATGTTTATTAAGAACGCATTATCAGGAGAATCCGATGTCCAAATGAATGACGATGTCCATTACGAGGGGATATTTCTTCATAAAAATGGCAGGTTGTTGAGCTAATTCAGAAGTAGATTGAAGGAAATGGAGAAAGGAGGCCCATTAACAACCTCAAGTTTGCCACGAATCTAGGGGTTGTAGAGTGTAATAGTGGCAAAAAACAAGACCGAGCCCAAATGAATACACAACTGAAGAGTTGTTAGGATGCTGTGTACTCCAATTATTGAAGATGTAAAAGTTGCACCAAAAAGACTAAATAAAAGAATGGTGTCCAATGACAGTGTTAACCATTTTTGTTATTCATGATCAAGTGGCAGAAATCACTTACAACTTTTACAAACATGAGATGCAGTGAGGTGGCCAACACCCACTAAAGATATAGTGAGGACATTGTCCCACTATCTTCATTTGTACCTTCTCAATGAGGTCTAGCTAAACCAGAGAAGAAGAATCCTAAAGACAAGTGGAGGTCCATGCCACACTTGTAGTAGTAGAATAGAAGAGAAGAGGAGGCTCATGCCACGCTTGCAATGAAGAGTTCTATGAATGTTGTGAAGGTAAGGCTCAAACCAATTGATCTCATTGTGAACAATTGTGTCATTGTTTACAATTTTGGAGAGTGGTCTTGATCAAGAGTAGCATAGTGGAGTTGTAGTGAGTTGGATTGGTTGATATGATCCCCATAGATTGGTTGACGTGTTCACATCTATCAGAGTATGTATCGAAATACATGTTGGTATTTACTTGGATTGCTTGATGTCTTTCCATCTTTCAAATTGTGTTTGTTCTAGTTTGTGCTACATTCCATCTCCCTAGTTTTTAACTAAGGGGGGATGTTGGAAATAAATTGTTAGTGCATCACATAGTGATGTTATTAGGTAGAATAGTATTATTTGTAGGGTTGTTTATATGTGAGTTGTTATTATCAACTCACTTAGATTAGCTTGAGCATTTCAAGGAGATAGATGAAAACTCCTATTTTCTAGGAGAACAATGTTGTATAAGCATTTCTCCATCATTGATTAAACCAATCAAATTGTAAAATTATTCTAATATGCTCATCTCATCAGATATTCTATGTCACTGATAATAAATCATGCCTATGTTCTTGTTGTGGGCTTAATTGTCTTGATGAAATTGATCTCCCATTTTTCAAATGGTTCCAGAGTTGACATAGGTCTTGATGGCATCTCATCGCGTGCATTAGGATTCCCCTCCCTTTGGCATATATCACATGATCTCACATACTAGTGTGCATCTTTAAACATGTTCGTCCATTGGTGTCCCCGAGATTTTCACCCTGAAATTTGGGACTACCCCTTTAAAAAAAAATCGTTCTTTTCAAGTAACGGGTCATTTTGTGTTTGTTTTGTCTGTAGTTGTTTGCATTTCTCTAGGATATCCCCAAAGAGTCATAAAAGCCAAATTCGACAAACACCCACATGCTAAAGCTCACTCAATCTCTTCGCCAGACCTTGTCTGCAAGTGTTTTATTTATTTATTTATTAAATAGATAAAGTTATTTTAAAAATATATTGAGCTAAAATTGGAGGATTTAGGTTATATAAAGCACTTTTCCCCATCATTATTATCACAAAACATTCACCTAGGGGGAAGAATTTTTTGCAGATCAGCTAATTGGAGAAATTTTTCGAGCAATTGCTTGTAGTTTCTTTTGTTTTGTTTTTTTTTTTTTGTTTGTTGTGTTTTGGTTTGTTTTCTCCTGCAATTCCTGTAGCCTATTCATTATTCCTACCAGATCTTTCCCCAAGCATAGGGTTTTGAAAAGCAATCCATTATTTTTAATTACTAATCTATCTACAGGCAATTAGAGCTTAGGATTCTTTCAGAAGATTGCAAGAAGTCACTTGGTCCAAAATGGTGCAAAAATATATTTTATGAAAATAAGAAAAATATTGCCATCAATGCTTAGAGCTCGAGAAAAATATGCCTTTCAGAGAAAATGACACCTAAAATGGAGCCACGGAATGAAAGTTATGGCACATGCAAGTTTTTGTTGCTACATCTTCTCGAACCCTTTCCAAAAATGGAAAATTTTATTCTGTTGTGTTTTCTTCACACAAAATCCAAAAAAGGAAAGAAATGTTGTCTTCATGCCAATCGCAATTTTCAAGGCTACCTTCTATGTGTAATTTCCAAGTTGCCTTAAGTGACGGATTTTCACGCAATTTTAAAGGCTGAAGTCATGATCAAGTCGCACTTTTGGAAAAGAGCTATCTTTCATGCGAGTCGCACTTTTTGGAAGGAAGGATTTAAGTAGCTAGTGGAAATTTTGGTAGTGGCAGGTAGGCGGGAATTTCTTGCTTACCGAGCAGGTTACTTTTTCCCATTATGAAAGTCAAGTCACTTAAGTGAAAAGCAGGAATTTCTTAGCTGCCTTGCAGGGTACCTTTTCCCATTATGAAAGACAAGTCACTTAAGTGAAAAGTAGGAATTTCTTAGCTGCCTTGTAGGGTAAAAATTCCCATTGCTTTGACTTCTTATTTTTAACATGACTTCTAGCCGAAAAGTGCAACCCATTCTGGCATAGCTAAATGCCTAAAAGCTGATATTTTTTTATTAATTGCTAGGAAGCATCCAGTTTTGGCGCCTAGGGTTGGAGAAGCTTTCTTTTTATTATTTAGGGCATTTGCATGTTGATGTGAGTGCGCGGGTGAATAAAATAATATTCTTAGCTTGCTTGGCATGCAAGTAAAGTCTAAAAATAGAAGGCAACATGCTTTATAATCAGATCTCAGTGAATAATTTAGATATTCATGCTATGGACTACATACTTGTTTGAATTATTTGCAGGAATACTTCATTTATGCCCATATTGGTGAAGAAAGCAAAATTCAATGTCTGATACATTGAATATATCTTCAGAATCAAAGGAAGAGATAGATCCAGATCTCATAATTGTAAAGGCTTCTGGCAAAAATTCATTCTCTTGTTTCTAATGCAGCCCATGTGGAAGTCATTGCATGAAAAATTCACCCGGGGTGTTGTCCATGTGCTCCCATGTGCTTGTGCATGTGCTCCCAATCTTCCAGTTCAAGCCTTCATTGAATTTACTTTTATTTTCCTTCACCCGGGGTGTTGTCCAGAATTTAAAATTGCTCATATGCAATTAAAAATAAAAGATGAGTTTTTTCTGAATTGTTTATGGCAAGCATTTTACTGGTGCACGTACTGGAGAAGAATTGCAAAAGCTTCAAGGATAAAAAGAGAAGACACGTCAGAGGTAGCACCCATAGGAAAATCACAATCAACTGCTTCTAGATCCAGTTTGGTGAGGATCAAAGGAAAAAGAGTCAACTGCATGCAGAATATGGAAAAAGAACAAGACTGGGAGTGTTGCGGCTTTCGTCTAATTTATTTTCCTCTTTCTCTTATTTTCTCCGACAAAGTAATTGAATAATCAATAAATTGTAAAACTAAAGTAATTGGTTTTAAAAGCCGTTACTTCAAGTTATTGGAAGAAGTCAATTACTTGGAAATTGGTAGATGTGCAAAATAGAAGGTTCTATTTTCAATTATAAATCATGCATGTCATGCAAAGAGGAATTACAGGAGGAAGATTGCCAGCTGCTTCCCTTTTTCATAGCTTCCACATGTGGCAATTCACTAAAAGCTTCCCATTTGTAATTGCCCTCTATACACTATAAATAGAGGAAGAACCTACGGGTTAAAGGATCAGAATTTGTAATCAGCATTCTTGTGTTCCAGACTTTGAGCTGAAACCCTTGATATTTTTTCTGAAAGCTAAGGAATTGAAAGGAGGCAAATTTCCGGAGAACCTTGCGTCAACGGTGCATTTGTTTCTTCTTTCTGTGTAGATCTTTGCATAAACTTTGTGTTATTTCAGATCTAGATTTGAAACTTTCCTTTTCTTTAAATTTTGTATTGTGAGATCTGTTTTTTTCATTTATGTGCATGAGGCCAACCTTGCAAATTATTCGTTGGATTGCACATCTTCTCTTCTTTCTTCCCGGATTCAATTATTTTCCTCTTCTGCAAATATTTCTTTACAGCTGCTTACTTGCTGCAAAATTGCCTAGCTATGGTTCATGAGCTATGCAATTAAAGTAAAACCCATGAACAGTTACTCAGATCCATAATTGATAAAAATCATACATGGGAGCCTCACCGGTAAATGAGGGAGATTTATCTCATGACTGCCTAGGTTTTCGGTTGTGCAAAAAATCTAGCGAACATCCACAATAATTCGACTAGCAATATTTTTGCATTGTCACATCTCCATGTTATGGCCTCTCACTATTCCATCACACAACTCTCACAAAATAGCTTCCCTCTTGTGCCACGATACTTCCCGCCTTAGCATATTATCTCTTCTTTTTTTGTATAGGAATCCATCAATTAACATAAATGGAAATGGCTAAATCAACAATCTCTTTTTGTCTTGACTTTTATATCCTTCATGAAATTCTCCCATCAGTAATATTTTTTAATTTTTTCTATCTCCTTGGGTGTTGCTTCTACCTTGAACAATTGTGCACTAAGAAATTCATCATCAATTTGGCCATATCTTCTCTGTTCTCAATTTGTGATAAGTAATTTGGTCCATTTTTTACTTTTTTGGGTTTTATTGTAATTGAAAACTCAAACTTGTGGAACATCGGACCATCTACAAATCCTCTCTTGGATCACTAGTCAGTTTATCAAGTACTTAAGTTGATTTTTTTGTGTAAAACACAAACGGAGTGGCTAGTAGATAGTGTCTGTATTTTTGAAGTGCATATGCCATAGTTAGTGCCTTTTGTTCAATTTTTGTATAATTTATCTCTTCCTTCACTGATTTTTGACTAACAGAAGAAATGGTGTGATCCATATTTCATCATGGTTGTGTTATTGCTGTGATTATCGCTATCCCAGAGGCATCAACATGAACATGAAATGGAACCTTTCGATTTGGGAAGATTAGGATAGGTGCATTCGTTATCTTTGTTTTCAAGACCTCAAAAGGATCCTGGAATTCTTTCGTCCACTCCAACGGTTTTTTATTTCTCTTCTTAAGCAATTCTCTAATTGGTGAACTTATTGTTGCATAATTTCTTATGCACTTCTAATGGTATCCTATGAATTTCCTATGAACTTACATCAGGAATTAATCTTGATACGGTGTAATAAGCTTTACTTCCTAACATTGTTCTCTAGCTGTAAACACTTTTTTACAATGGGTTGGTTTAATAAGGGCCTTGGATATTGTTGTTGGTGGATACAATGGTCACTGTTTATGATTGATCTCTTTGTATAATGTCCCCAAATGGACATTTTTTACCCAAGTTGGATTTTAGGCAAACCCAACTCACCAAAAATAGATTTATAGAAGATATAGCAATCATTAATAAGGCAAATCTGAATTTTATACGAGAAGCGTGACTAGGGTAGAGTTAAATACCACAAAAAAATCAGCCTTTAAATCTATATCATTCCACTCAAATCTGGTACCACTAATTTATAAAGCCCAAATATGTATTAAAATGCAGTTTTCTGATGTAAACAAGGCTGCAATAAATTATTTAAAAACCACCATGTCTGCATCATAACTTCAAAAATTCATATATTTTGCTAGAGAAGTCCAAATGAGCTAAAACTTTGGATCTTGGACCACGAAAATATGAAGAATAATATTCCAAAATTAGTTTTCGCACAACAAACACAAAACCCTAACTTTTCCCTAAAAAGTAGGTCGCCCAACACATTTAGGGCATCAAATCAGCTCCAAAAATTATGAAATTAATTTATTTCGATTCCCAAAATTCAGTACAATAAGCAGCAATAAATTTCAGACCTGGAATGTTTCAACTACACTGCAAACCATCCAAAAGATGGGTCGCTCCAGCTGGTACAAAGAACGTACAACTGCTGCAATTTTATTCTTCAACAACACTGTTGGAAATAGTAGAAATCTTTACAAGCTCTATGGAAAATCTTGTGTAGAAATTCCTCCTAAGCTCTAAGAGGGTTTTCGTCCTCTAGAGGAAAATACTAAGGGTTTTCGTCCTTAGATATTTTTGGCAAAGCCTCAAAGTCTTGAAACATAATTTAGAAAATAAAAGATGATCATAGAATAGAATGTCTTCCCCTCAAGTCAACTTCTCCTTATAAAGGAAGAAGAGGCCAAAAATAACCTTTTTCTCCTCCAATCAGCATTCATGATTCTCCCTATGCATTCATTTAATATTTTTCTCAACAACATTTCCCTCCTAGTGCAAGTTGCATTTCTCTAGGGAGAATACATACATTAAGTATATTTTTATCCTTCCTAAGCTTCATTACTCCTCTTTGGCCCAAGTCACCATTATCCTATCTAGGAAGAATAAAATATAAATAAATCCCTTTACAATGATATTTGTCTCTTAAGGCAAATCGTATTTACTATAGGGATTATAATTTATTTTTACTAAGCCAAATAAATTAATATAAGTGCTTTAATAATTTTATTTTATTTTTTATTGTACTTTATAATAATTTATTGTGACTTAAGTCACCCTTATATTTTTCCTTTGGCCATCGGGTAGACAAAATAGGCCAAAGGTCTTCGATTGGGAAGGGGATATTACACTTTGAGTAGGATTCATTTGTCTGAATGAGAAATCAATTCGTGATATTGTTACTATTTTTTAGTTTTCTTTCAGTAGTCCTTCGCTTTCATTATTGGTTGGTGCAGCTGAAATCTGCCCTCCCTTTTGTGTTCTCTATGAATTTAATTTTTTTGAGCTTTGAGCTCTTTTTTGTGTGTAGAGGCCCCATAGCATACCCCATTTAATCAATATTTAGAAAAAATGTTTTCCTTCTATAGCTGTGACCATATATAAGTTTATGTGACTTCAAGTTTATGTATTGGATTTAAGCTGCCCTTGTTTGAGAAAATTAATAATTATCTTGGAGGAAATAAGCATCTTGATAATTAAAATGTCTAATGTTTAGTTTCTAGTTCATTTTATATATATTTTATTTTCCTTATCAAAAACAAAATTTTAGAACTTCTGTATGCTTTTGACATGGCTGGTTCCTGTTATGTATTTGCTTAGTTTGAAAATGTTTATCTTAGATTTGACATATATATTATTTATTGATTGGCATCGACAAAATAAAAGTATTTATCATACTAATCTTTTGAATTACTTTATGGTTCATTTTAAAGTATCTCATTCAATTTTATATGATTTTCAAATGCAGCCAGACATGGGGTTCAATATAAAGGTTCTAGGGGGAGATGTCAAAGCATTACCAGGAGTTGACAACATTATAGATGTATGAGAAACATACATTGTTGAATCCTTCTATTGATTATTGGAATTATAGGTTGTGAATTGTGTGCAAAGATGCCAGCATTAACTAATTCATCACTTTTGCACAGAATACGATAAGAACAGCAGTGCTAGATGTTCTAGTGTGGCCTAACCGTTATGTTTATCCAGTTTTACCTGGAGACTACAGGTTCCTCTTTTGTCATTTGCTTCTTTGCTTCTTGTCTCAATTCTTCATCTTGTTTCTGATGTTACCTAGTGGCATAAGACAGGTACACTATGGAAATATAGTTGATGTTTTTGTTATATATGTGGATCACATGCTGACACTCGTAACTTTTAAATTTTACAATAAGGTGGGTAATGATTGGCTCACTTTCTTAAAAAAAATGTAATAATTGTCAAGTGGTTAGTGATTCACAATACAATTATGCTTATCAATTATACTTCTTGATGGTGATAATGAATTTATAATTATGTCGGAACTATCTTAAAGAGGAGAGGTGTCCTTTTTTCTAATAGATCAATGGACTTGAAAGGGGGATAAAATATGCTTGCACCCTTACTGTAGCCAGGGTGAAGATGGAGTTTGGTGCTTGTTTGGTACTGGGTAGGGCTCTGGCTGCAAAATCATGGCAGTCAAGGGTATGGTTGCAAACCACCTACAATACCTGTATTTATTACACATTGTCTACAATCCAGTTTACATACCAATTGAATTTTGGATTATACATGCTTCCTTAAATGGTATATTTTGGGTAATTTTCATTTAGATAAAAAGAGATACAGCTCCTATTGATAATTGAAGAAAGAATTTAAGTGCTTGCCAAATGACTCAACACTTAGTTTCTTTAATGGTTCACTTGTTTTGTTAATTTTATTCAGCACATCCTACTTTTATTTGCTCTATATATCAATAGGTTCATATATATTTGAGCATCTAAACTTGTTTTAAAGTTTTCTTGCAGTCTGCAACTAAAGGGAAACGGATTTGAACTGTTAAGAGTAAATCCAAATAACATTACCAGAAGAGTAAGGTTTTCTGTGGTGGTGCAAGAGTTTTCATTGAACTGCAAAATTTTAGGCTATTTTTCTGTAGCTTCCTTCTCGCTTCCTCATGCAACTCATGCATATGCTCTGCAAAATCCATTGTATCCACAGTCTTCTTTTCCTCTGTTACTCTCAACAATTTTTTCGCTCCATTGGTTGATCTTCCATAGCCAATTTGAAATGGGGTCATTCCAACAGACTTGTTCACTGAATTTTTTATAGGAAATTCTTCTTAAATCAGCATCATGCCCATCCTGTTGGCTTACTCCCAACCAAACATTTGAGAATATTCCCTAAATTTCTGTTCACAACCTCAAGTATCTTTTTTGTTTGTTTCAGAATCTCTAACACAACTCTATGCATCCCCTGTATTGGAAAATATGCATTACAAAGAAATCTTGATGTCAGGAGGTGCATATTGGCACCAAAATGTATGGATGCACACATTAAGGCGTTAGTTCAAAACTATTCAATCAACTGCAGCAAACCTGGTTGCATGACATTGAATTTTCTGTTTTTGGCAGTTCTAACAAGATCTATGGAAACAGGTTGAACAGATTTTCCAAGCCATTTATCTCTTCTTGTAGAGAATGCATCTAAGAAATGGTATATGGAATTACTTCCATATGTCTCCAAGATGTAGGGAATGCCTTCCTTAAAAGATCTTCTTGGCATGAAAACTTGGCCTTTTGTCTAATAAAGCCCATAGTAATGGAAATAGGAATGCTGTTGGCACCTGGCGGTACCGTGCAGCATGAACCTTACCAGCGTGGTTTGGACGTGTCTAGGACCTTGAGGAAGCTGCTGATACAAACCACATCAGGCTGGATACATGCATGGGTGGTGCTATGTCCGAGCTAATCCTAAACAATTTAGGTGGCATTGTGCCAATATAGGAAGGTGTGCAACATCATATCCTTGGCACCTTACTATAGATCATGAGAATGGGTTTTTACATCATCACATCCTTAATACTTTGTAATGAAATTACATAAATAGATTCAGCAATAGATCGTATAACAGAACATAAAATAAGAGCAATTTCAGTGATTTGCAAATGCAACTGCAAAATAGAAAAGATACTCGATATATAGTACAAAGCATATCAAAATATATGAGTTGGCCACTTCAAGGGGCAACTTCCACCACCCTACAATAAGATAGAATACACAATATACCTCTCAAGTACTAATGGCTACCTCATATATGCATATTCCCTGTTTAGGCTATGGTTACTCCATAGGCCGACCCTACTAACAATATCCGCACATAGAGAAATGTGATATGATAAGATAAGAGATTATGTTAGCCACAAGTCGGCCATACATATCCCAAGATACAAAATAGGTTAAGGGCATAGCATGCCCCTCCCCTTGAAACCAAAGGTTGTCATCAACACTTACTAACTTTGGGTATGTCTGCAGGAATGTTTCATTCTCCCATGTTGTATTCTTGCAGCTCAGATTCTTTCACTTAATCAAATGCTCCTAAATCTCTATGGTTCACAACTTGGTGCATGTTTGAAGGATCTCTTTAGGTTCCAAGATGACCCTGCCTTCCTCATCTAGCATTGGTAACTCTGTTTAGGTTGATACTTGTTGTCCAATGACCTTCTTCAAGAAGGAGACATGAAATACTAGATGTATTTGTGTAGACCGAGGTAATTCTAGCCTATATGCTACATTGCCAATAATCTGCAAGACTTGATAGTGTCAGTAATACTTAGGAGTCAGCTTTTTATCCTTCTTTTGTTGCGCCAAGTAAATTTTCTTAAAAGGTTGAATCCGCACAAAGACCCAATCACCAACTTCAAACTTCCTTTCGCTGTGGTGCCAATAAACTTGCTGCTTCATTTGGTTTTGTGACATTGCCAAGTTCTCCTTGAGACTGACTAACACTTCATGCAGGAGCCGAATGTGATCTTCCATAGCTTGGACCTTTGGTTGTACCATCAATGAAGAGGTGACGGATGGTGGTTGGTACCCATACAATGCCCCAAATGTCGACATTTTAGATGAGGTATGGAAGGAAGTGTTATACCACCATTTTGGTAGAGGCGATGAATGAATCTGTCATTCTTACTTATTTGAAGTAAGGTAGTAGAGATAACCTTCGAGGGATTTGCTGACCACCTCTATTTTTCCTTCTGACTATGGATGCTATGAAGAGCTATGTGCTAATTGAGTACCCAAACATGAAAATAAATCATTTAAAAATTAGCTAGTAAAGATAGGATCATGGTCACTTACAATGATCTTGGGGGTATCATGTAACTTCTGAAATATTTCCATAAAAGAAGATGCTATTGTGCTTACTACAGATGAGTGTGATAAGGCATAAAAATAGGAATATTTGGTGAGCCTATCCACAACCACCATGGTCACATTTTTCCCTTCTAACCTGGGAAACCTTGTAGTGAAATCCATGGAAACCTCCTCCCACCTTTGGCTTGGAATGATAGGGATTGCAAAAGACTTCATGACTTAATTGCCTCACCCTTATTTTTTTGACACAACATACATTTTGCTGCATTTTTTGACATTCCCCTTGAGTCCTTCCCAAAACAAGTGTTTCTTAATCTTATGATAAGTCTTCAAGAATCCTGAATGCCCCTTACTCGAGAGAAATGTATCTCTGCAAGAACCTTTTGTTTCTAGGATGAATTCCTTCATAAGAACAACTTATCCTTATACCATAGGGTGTCCCCTTTCCACATAAATTTATCTGATATACCCGAATCCTACTGGAGCTGCTGAATCATAACACGTGTATCTCCATCATTCTCCCATTTAGATTTGGCCTTTTACATCATTTCGGCTTGTAAGATGGACATTGTGCACTACAGATCTTTTGTGCGTTCATCGTTTCTGGAGAGTGCATCCACCATTACATTCCCCTTTTCTTATAGATGATTTCAAATCTATATCCCAACATTTTGGTGACCCATTCCTTTTGTTTTTCCAATGAAAACCTATATTCTAAGAAGTACTTTAGACTATCATGATCTGACTTCACCTTAAAGTGTCTACCCATGAAATGTAGTCTCCATTGTTTGACTACATGAAGAATATCCATCATTTTCTTCTCATAGATGGGCTTTAGAAATTTTTTGCCTTAGAGCTGGCGTCTCTCAAATGTGACAGGTCGTCCTTCTTGCACGATTATCGCTCCCATTCCATACCTTAATGGATCACATTCCACAATGAAGGTCTTCAAGAAATTTAGGGTACCTAAGAGTGGAGTGGTGCACATGGCATCTTGTAGCTTCTCAAATTCCTCGGTGACAAATTTGTTCTAATGGGAGTCCTTCAATAATGTTGTGAGTGGTGTTGCTATGCTGCCATAATTTTTATGAAACAATGATAATACTCTCTCAACCCAAGGAAGCCGAAAAGTTTCTTGAGGGATTTTCAGAACTTTTCATTCTACCATGGATTTAGGCTTGTGGGGCTCTACTTTTACACCCTTATGTGAAGCAATATGACCCAAGTACTCCACCTCTTTCATCCTAAAGGAACATTTGGAAGACTTGCGTAAAGCTATTTCAAAGTTAGTAACACCCGATCCACTTCTTACAAGTGTTCTTCGCATATCTTGTTTTATATTAATATCATAAAAATACAAGACAAACTTCTTCAGGAATGTCCAAAAGACAGTGTTCATCAAACTTTGGAATGTTGATGGTGCATTTGTGAGACCAAAAGGCATCACTAAAAAATCATATTAGCGCTCATGGGTTATGAAATTTGTCTTATGTATAATCTCATCTTGTATTTGGATTTGAGGGTAACCAAAATGAAGATCAAGTTTAACAAAGTAAAAACCATGTAACTCATCTAGCAAACCATCAATTACCAAAACGGGAAACTTATCTTTGATGGTGTACTTGAGTTCTCTATAATTTGGGCACATCCACCAGGTCTTATCCTTCTTATTCACCATTATCACTGGTGAAAACTATACACTTTGGTTATGTTGGATAATATATGCCTCTAACATCTCTTACACCATTTTCTTAATCTCATTATTTTGGACATACGGGTACATGTAAGGATGAATTTTGGGTAGTTTACTACCTAGTATCAATTGCATCCCATGATCACTATCACTTTTCTGTGTAGTCCTTTTGGTAGTGCTTCAAAAATAACTGAATATTTCTCAAGAACCATCTATCACTCTGTGGCTTAGACATTTTTGTTGGAAGTTCTTCCAAGGAAATAGTTGTGCTACAAACCCATTTTATCCCTTCTTGAGAATCTTATGCATCTGATGAGAACTAACTAGGCGTGAGAATTTTTCCCACAACCCACAAAGTTCAAATATTTTTCTTGCTAAATGAAAGTGCTTGAACTATTCGTGGAAATTTGTCTCGATTGTTCCTAAGGTTGTGGCCATTGGACTCTCAAACCTGTCTGCACCTCCCATTAGAATGGAAAACACGGGAGAGTCTAACCTATACTCACCCATGGAGATCTTAATATTGTGGAATTTCCCTAAACCACTAATTGTGCCCCCATCTACAATCATGGCCTGAATTTTGGAGTTGGATAAACAAAACAGTTCAGGCATGCCACCAACTTATTTTTGATGAAGTTATGCATGCTCCCCGAGTCAATTAACACTATCACTCCTTTTTACTTTAGAAAATGCACTACTTTCAGGGTTTGTGGGGTTTTAATTCCTGAAAGTGCATGGCACAAAATATTTGGCTAGGATTCTTTTGATTCTTCCTCAATCTCTTCCTCACACTTGCCTCTAGCTTCCTCATCCTCCTCTTCATTGGCATCTTCAATGTACAATAGTTTCTTCTTAGCACATTTATGTCCTCAGTTGTACTTTCTATCATAAGTAAAATACAACAATTTCGAATGTTTCTCTTCAATTTGTTGAGTCAATTTGGTGGGTTAAGGGAATGATGGTGCTAGATTACTATGCTCTTTGCCAGCGTTGAATGTTTGTTTTCTGGCCAAATCTCTTTCTTTTTTATTGTGCAAAAAGACAATGGATTTCAGCATTAAACTTGTATTAAACATGTGAACATCATGTCAGATGCTAGCTTTAAGCCCACCCAAAAACAAGTCATTGAGGTTATCCTTCGGGATATCCTCCACTCGTAAGGATAGGTTTTAGAATTGCTTAATATAATTTTTGACAAGCCCTTTTTGTCGTAGTTTGGCTAGCTGATTAAAGTAGTTTTCCATCACATTGTTGCAATAGTGCATCTATGGTTTGTCAGTGAACACTGATCATGTGATGGTTAGGCCCTTCTTATTTTGTGTACACAAGCATCTATACCAAATGAATTATTTTGGTTCTAAACAGAAATATGCCATTATCACCTTCTGTGCAAAAAAGGTTTGATGTAAATCAATTAAACTCTCCATTTGATTGATTCATGTGATTGGATCCTTCCCATCAAACTTGCACATCTCCAATTTTGGTGGTATGTTCTAAACCCCCTCATTGGAGCCATGCAAGTTTTGAGGCCATGCTGAGTTTTGATTTGGGTTGCTTGAATATCTCGTGTGACCAGGATGTGAATTGTTGGATTGTGGTTACAAATTAGCCAAGGACAAAATGATAACTACCAATTCCACCATAAATTCGCCCTTCATTGAGATCAATTTTTTCCTCAAACTACACACTAACTTCATCCAAATCATCTTTTTTCACCATATGTTGCACATTTGCATGGCGTTGGAGCACTAACTCAAAAACCTCTAAAGAAAGATTGGAATCCATCTCTTGTGTGGTGTCCTTCCCAGAGTGGGTGACCCTTTTTCAAGGCCTCTAGTTGATCAACCTAACATGGTTTAGGGTCAAGAAATAGGGTTACTAGTGGATTATATGGTTGCAATCATTTTCTCGAGATGAATCCAATGAATGCTATGGAAAAATGGTGAAAAAATCCCAAAAAATAGGGTTACTAATAGCTAGTACCATTGCAATCATCCTGCCAAGACGAATCCAATGATTGCTATTTTGTGCAAGAGTGTGAAAAACCTCTACATTTTTTAATCATTTTTTTCTTTTTTGAAAAAAAAAAACCTCAAACAATACTGCGCCGACAAAAAAAATAAATTTCTTCCAAATTGTAGGTTATTTTTCCTCGATCCTATGGCCCTCAAAACATATGTTGGGCCCAAAAAAAAACGTCGCAAAAATCCTTTCCCAAAGCGAAGCTCTGATACCACTAGTAATGGAACTGTTTAAATAGGTTCAACAATAGATAACTTAGCATAACACAGGATAGAGAAATAGTAGTGATTCACAAGTATAACAACTTAATATAATAAATACGCGATATTTGGTAGAAAGTAGATCAGAATATATGACACAAGAAATTTGAGAGGGGAACCTCCACAACCTTATGATAAGGTAGAATATGCAATATCCTTCAGAAGTACTAACCACTACCTCCTATATATACTAATAATATGCAAAATAGAGGTATCTGATATTACATGGTAAGAGATTATGTTAGACACAATTCAGCCATACATAGCCCAATACACATAATAGGTTGAGGGGGGTAGCATAGTCATGTGGAATTTTCCAAGCCTCACAATACTCAATGCAATATAACTTTGAGATCTAGGGATGCTCTTGCATTAAAATCTATTATTAAAATAAATTGTCATGACTATATGGTAGCCTAGCTCAAAGCATGTAGAGGGTTGAAAGAAGTAAAGAAAGTGAAGTTAATAAAATACAAAAGGATCAACCAATAAGCATGTCTATCGAGAGAAACATTTGAGGAGGATGGATGACAGGTGCCACCAATGCAATTTGATTGCTTCTCTTGTTGCCTTTAGGATAAGGTTATCATTCTCATTGTATATACTCATCTTTTCTTTGTACAGCTCATTGTGTATAATTTTTGTATTAACGTGATGTATCTTTCAAAATTAAAAAAATCTACAATACCAAAAAACACCAATCAATTATTTGGAGCTAAGACCTTTTAACATGTAGACCATGGCCTCTTTAGAAATTAAAGTTTGGCTTGTATTACTATGTGAAATACATCCCCTTATGACTTTAGATGTACTTCTGATTTGTCTTTGAATTTTTTTCTTGTCATGCTGGTAGGACTATCTACACCTAGCCATACTTCCTCTATTTTCCATGACCTAGATCCAATGGCCACTAGCTGGAATTTTTCAACTTCGAGCTAGATACAAAAAAAATGGCACATGTGCCCCAAATTCTTGTGTACTGTTCCCTAGAACCCTTGGTTGATGTGTGAGCATCCTTGACAAAGCAACTTCGTCCTACATATTCGAAACCATTTTGTGGCTTCGTGGACATGACACCATATTGAAGACCATTTTGCTGAAGTTTGAGAAAATGACCATGAAGGAAATCATCTTATGACAACTATCTTGGAGATCAGTTTTTTGTCTCCCCACTGCAACACCATGTCAAAGACGTAGGACTTGCAAAATTTATAACATTGTCATATAAGCATGAAATTGAATGTCGTATTTTCTGAAATTGCATAACCTTTTGAAAGGAACACAATAATACCATAAAAAAAATTGGTTTGTGGTCTCTCACATGGGACACCATAGTGAAGCCGACTTTGTTGTTTGTGGCAAAAGTTTCTTGTAGGGACCATAACCTTGTTGTACAAAACCTAGAATTGAATGTTATTCTTTGAAATTGCAATTTGTTTTGGAGATGATTGAATTGTTACCATCAAAATATTAGTGTTTTGTGGTCTCTCCTACAAGACACCATGTTGAAGCTATGTTTTTGGACGTTTGTCCGAGACACCATGTTTTGGCATGTTTTGTGGTTAGTAGCCTAAGAGACCATGCCAAAGCTAATTTTTTGTAATGTCCCCTTTCCATCTCTAACTGAAAATAAAGGATAATTGCACAAATCCCAATAGATAGTAAACTGAATTTTATAACAGCCAATTGAAAATTATGACAGCAGTGAACAACAGTCTGATTTTTTTATAACAGCAGCAAGGAGAATGCAATAATTCTTCAAAAATGCATCATTCGCACCATCCAAAACATGTAGGGACACTTAGAAATATTTTAGGACCAATATTAACCAAGAAATCAGCCTCTAAATTCCAGCTGGAAATTAATTAAATAAAATAACGGCAGAGAACACCCTTATAAAAGTGGTTGGAAATGAATGATTCCAAGCCCAAAATTGAATTCCAAATATAGATTCTGTCTGCTACAAATATAAGGAATACAATGATGACTGAGTTGGATGTTGTCATGCCCTAGAAACCCCCTTAACTCCCCCACACGGTGGGTCGCTCCCATAGGAGAGGGATCAAAAATCACTTTAAAAGCAAACCCTAGATGAAAATTTGCAAAATCAATCTTCTTGAAGCTCTTTGGAAACACCATGATGGAGAATCCTTAATGAATTGAAGATTTTTCATTCTTCATTCAAACAAGGAAGATTTTTTTCCTCCTTATTGTCCACACCAAATGATTTTCACCCTTAAGTGGAAGTAGTAGATGAAAATTTGCAAAATCAATCTTCTTGAAGCTCTTTGGAAACATTGGGATGGAGAATCCTCAATGAATTGAAGAGTTTTCATTCTTCAATCAAACAAGGAAGGTTTTTGTCCGCGTTGGCTATACCAAAGGATTTTCACCCTTAAGTGGAAGTAGTTGAGCAATCAGCCCAAAAACCAAGCAATGTTAATTTTAGACAAGGTGATCATGATCAAATGATCCAACCCCCCATCTTATACCTTGATGTGGCGCCAAAACCAATTAGAATGCCCCCAATTAGGACCGACTTCATAATGAATCTTTTCTCTTCTATTTTTCATTTGTCTTTCTTCTTAACCCAGCTGACCTGACTTTATATAGAAAACTACTAAAGAAGAATGTAATGCTCACAAAAATAACTGAAAAACGTGATAATTACTCCCCTTGCGCGTTTCCTATTTGCCCACGGGAAGTGGCATGAGCTCAAAGTCTTCAATCCAACTAGCTTGGAAAAGGGGACATTACAGTCCTCCCCTCCCAAAAGTGCTTGCCCGCAAGCAATTGCAACCTTGACTGGTCCAATAATCTGGATCATGTACCTATAAGATGAAATAGCTCTTGCTAACACAAGCTAATATGCCCAAGTACCATCATACCAAAACAACTAAATCCCATAGTTGTCAAGTAGAACAACCTACGCTGACAATGATCATGGCATCTACTCCATCCATCACCCACATCTATATGCTCTCCCTCACTGAAGCCTTCTACACAAAGCATGAGAACATATTTCATACATTTCCTTAATATTTAGTTGTCCCAAGTGCTCATTGCCGTCTTCCCAAGGTACTCGTTTTCTCTTCTCTTGTGATGAAGGAGCTCATACACTTGCTCCATGAATATAGCCTAGAGCTCAAATGGGTCTCAAATGGGTCCCAATGTCCCATAATTTTACCATGGGCTGATTCCTCCAAAGCATGGCACAACACAGCTTGCATGTAAGCTGAAAATAAGTAATAACAGCCACAAGTCACTTGGTATTCCATCCAAATCAGCACTAGGATGATTGGGAGGATTGTCTTCAATAGTGGAGCCTCTCCACTATCATTACCATGCAAGGAGACCCTCGTAAATTTTACAAGTGTACAACTATTCATGACTGAAAATATTATGACCAACAATATAGAAATGATATAAATATGACAAACCCATGCAAACTTCAGTATTGTGATTGATGTAGAAGGGGTAGGTAATTATAAAAGGACTGAAAACTTTCCATCTTCAACCAAAATCCCATATGCTCCACCATTTTCTTGGGTGGAATACAAACTTAGTTTCTCTACCCTTTTTATTTGTAATATCCCCTTGTAGGATATTAATAATATACTATTATTTACTAGCAAAAACTAACAACTTAGAAGATAAACCCTTATAGGGTTACCTCAACTCACCCTAGTGTCGGCTACATACAACCCAAATGGGGTTGGAGTGAGCCAAGGTGAGGGTTTAGATGGGCAATCCAGTTGGTATTTATACTCCTTTCTCCAATATATTTTTGCAGAAGTAAAATAATAAATAAAACTGCTGAAAATCAATGGAAACTTTGAAAATCCATAACTTCAAAAATATTAACTCTTTTGGAATGAAACCAAGTGCAGTGAAAAGAGAAAATTATGAGCTTTAATCTGAAATAAAAATCAGATCTTTTCACATACTTAAAACCCCTCAAAACAGCTCCCAAAATCCCAAACCCAGTCGTTAGGGTTAGGGTAAAATCTGCAATATAATTTCTGCACTTTTCTCCCACTTTAAGAGTCAATAAAATGCAGTTCCAGATCTGCAATTAATAAACCCAAACAATAGATTTATAAATACTTAAAGATCACTCCCAAACACCCTTAACACATGCCCAAACAATTTGACTTTATGAGGTAAAAACCAGGAGCATGTAAATAAAGATATTCATCATAAAAATCATACTCCAAACCCTCAAAGCAAGCTTATATAATCTCCAAAAAATGGCACCTTGTATATATAATGAGAAATGATTGCAAAACTTAGTACTTCAAGCTTTCATGGGCACACACACTTCACAAATGGTGGTGTTAATAAACACCTTTTATTTTTATCACAAGTGGGCATACATCCCTTCTCCAAGCATGAAGATAAGTTTTTATAAACCGTCAACATGCCAAAAAAGGAGTAGCCATCTCTCTTTTATAGTTTTTGCTTGCTCATCCTCCAAGGTTCTTCTCCATCTTTGGCACCATACTCTAGGAAGGGATCTTTATTTAATATAAACCTAAAAATCAAATCCAACAGCAAACATTAAATGCATAGGGATTTAAAACAAATGTGGCCCATATAAGTCGACCCATGCATAGAAGGAATCACTTTATTTTTAAATATTAAATAGTCTCCCAGAAAATGCAACTTGCTTAGTCACTTGGTTCACCTTTCTAAAATGTATTTATTATCCCAAGGTGAAGTCGACTTGTTCTTTTATTTCTATAATTGATTTGCACATAAAAATATTCATTAAATTCCTCCTTCCTCATATGTGCAAATCGATGTATTTTATATTTTAATTTTTATTTAAAAAGGGGGACATTACAGTCCTCCCTTCCCAAAATTGCTTGCCCACAAGCAATTGTAAACTTGGATGCTCTAAGATTGAAGCATTTTCCCATGTAGCATCCTCTAATGGAAGGTCCTTCCATTTGACCAAGTATTCTTTGATGACACGTTTTCTTAAATTCCTTTCTCTTGTTTCCATAATAGTTTCTGGAATTAAGATCAATTTACCTTCTTCATCTAAAGGAGGTAACTCCAAAGAAGGTACAACATTTTGCCCAAGTGCCTTTTTAATGCAAGAAACATGAAAAACATTATGAATCTTACCATCCCCGGGTAGCTCCAATTCATAAGCCACCTCACCGATTCTTTTAGTAACCTTGTAGGGCCCATAGAAACGTGGCTTCAACTTTTCCTTGCCACTTTGCTTGAGAGTAGATTGCCTATAGGGCTGCAATCTAAGAAATACCCAATCATCCACATCAAAAGTTCTCTCACTCCGGTGCTTATCTGCATACAATTTTTGCCTATTTTGGGCATGGTGCAGATTTTCTTTGAGAGATTTCACAATGTCCATACTCTGTTGCACTAACTCTTGTGCACTAGGCACTCTACTATCTGTCATCATTACATCCATGAAAGAGTTAGCATCATAACCATATAAAGCCTTAAAAGGGGACATTCCAATGGACATGTGATGTGTAGTATTATAGCAAAATTCAGCTAGATGCAACCATTTTATCCAAGCTAACTGCTGCCCTGAAACATAATATCTTAAGTACCCTTCTGCCCATTTATTTACTATTTCAGTTTGCCCATCCGTTTGTGGGTGATAACTAGTACTTGGAGTGAGTTCCGTCCCAACTAACCGGAATAATTCTTGCCAAAAAAGGCTCATAAATCTGCTGTCCCTATCACTCACAATGTTCTTAGGCACACCATGCAATTTAAAAACTTCTCTGAAATACAAATCAGCAATCATAGGACCATCAAATTTAGTAGGAAGTGGAAAAAAGTGAGCATATTTAGTGAGTCTATCCACTACTACATACATGCAAGTCTTACCATTAACATTGGGCAATCCTGTAACAAAATCCATGGACACACTCTCCCACTTTTGAGAGGGAATAGGTAGGGGCTGCAAAAGACCAGCTGGAAAAGTATGTTCATTCTTATTTCTTTGGCATACAACACATTCCCTAACATATTTAAGAACATCTCCTTTCATACCTTTCCAAGTAAATCTCTCCCTTACCAACTTGTAGGTCTTGAAGTATCCTTGATGTCCACTTGTAGGAGCATCATGTGCTGATTTTAAAATCAGATTTTTAACTTCTGATTTTGGTGTTAAATACACCCTTCCCTTGTAAAGAATAAGACCATCTATCACCTTGTACCTTTCATCCACAATCAACCCTTCAATCATATCATTAGAAAACTGATTTTTTACATACTCAAGGGTGATTAAGTCTTTCCAATCAGCTGATATAAAAGATACAGAACAGATTTTTACTTCCCTTGGTGGATATTTGCAAAGAGAAGAGTGTCTTGTCATACCTTGGAAAATGATGTTCTTTTCCCCAATCATGAATTTGAGCAATAGGTCTTTATAATTGAGGGTGAAATCCCCCAAAGAATGCAACCATTGGACTCCTAACACAAGATCCATGTCATCCATATTAATCATGTAAAAATCATCAATAAGTTCATAATCTTCTATGGTGATAGAAAGTTTGGAAATCCGTCTAGAGCATGTTAAAATATATCCATCAGCTATGGTAACATTGAAACCTTGAAAAACTTCATTACATAGGCCAAGCCTTGTTACCAATCTCTCACTAATAAAATTATGAGTGGCCCCACTATCAATGAGGATGATTACCTTTTGTTTGCATAGCATACCTTCCACTCGAAAAGGGAGATACTTAGAAGTACTTGAAAGGGCTGCCAATGCTCCTTCAATTTCTTCCTCATCTTCTTCTTGCACATGCTCATCATCCCCCTCATTCACCACTTCATTAGTATCATTAGAATCTGAAATCAAATCAAAATCTGAATCTATTACTTCAATGAAATAAATTTGTCCTTTACCTTTGCAATTATGACCTCTTACCCATGGAGCCTTACAATCAAAACACAATCCTTTCCTTCTTAGCTCATCTCTTTCATCTTTTTGCATACCAGTTTGGGATTGGTTTCTATGTGGTGGAACATAGGGCTAGTTAGGCCTTCTTGGGTCCTCTTTTGATGATATAAATGGCTGTCCTCCTTGCAATTTAAGGGGCTGTTGTAGATCAAACCTTGGCTGTCCTTTAAATCCACCTTTGGGCAGCGTTTGAGTGTTAATAGAGTGCTGTCCTTTTGGCCCATAATCCCCCTATAAGCTGCACATTCCAAATCTAGAGACTTAGTAATACATTCTTGCAAGGTAAATGGATTAAAAGCTCTTACCAAACCTTTCAATGGCTCTATCAAGCCTTCTGTAAAGAGGACTATCAACCTTCTCTCACTGACATCCGGTACCATCACTGCAACCTTTTGAAAATCCGCCACATATTCTTCAACACTACTGATTTGTTTCAATTGGGCCAACTCCCTAAAATGAAGCTCCGGATCTTTTCTATCAAATCTCTCCATGATCCTATGACTAAATCCTTCCATTGTGTGGATCAAGTCGTGTCCTTGGGTGTGCATACCATGAAACCACCACTCATGTGCCATGCCTTCTAAGTGAAGAGTAACAAACTTGAGGGCTTCTTCTTCTTGCATGGGGTTAAGGGAGAAATAAGTCTCCATCTTTTGTAACCAAGCTCTTACCGTGATTTTGTTGGTTCCATCGAAGCTTGGTAGAGAGACTTTTCCCAACCTTTGTTGGATATCCGCATGGGGTTGCCTATGGGTTCTTTTGGTCTTGCTCCCCATCTTTAGGGCACAAAAGTCATCAAAAGTAAGTATGGCCCTTGTGGCCGGATGCAAAGTGCCGTATTCCTTGTTGCATGCCTCAATGATTTCCACCATTGAAGGTTCCTCAAAAGCTCTATGATTCTCCTTAGGAAGGAAAGTGCCTTTAAAGAACTTATGAGTGGGTTGTGTTGAATTCTTCTCCCCACTATGTGAACTCCCTTCGCCATTGGAATTTGGCGTCTTGCCATTGCCCACAACTTCCGTGATCAGTTTGGCCATTTGATCACTCATGGTTTTTTGAAGTTCCAAACCACATCCTTGCATTAACTCTTGTAGAAATTTGACTTGATCTGATGTGAAAGGCCCTTCGTCCATATTTCCCTTATTTCTCCTCTTATAGAACAACCACTGCTTATCACCCTGCATACACAAAACACCCACACGAAAAGAGGAACGAAGCTCTGATACCACTGTAATATCCCCTTGTGGGATATTAATAATATACTATTATTTACTTGCAAAAATAAACAACTTAGAAGATAAACCCTTCTAGGGTTACCTCAACTAACCCTAGTGTCGGCTACAATACAACCCAAATGGGGTTGGAGTGAGCCAAGGTGAGGGTTTAGATGGGCAATCCAGTTGGTATTTATACTCCTTTATCCAATATATTTTTGCAGAAATGAAATAATAAATAAAACTGTTGAAAATCAATGAAAATTTTGAAAATCCATAACTTCAAAAATATTAACTCTTTTGGAATGAAACCAAGTGCAGAGAAAAGGGAAAATTATGATCTTTAATCAAAAATAAAAATCAGATCTTTTCACATACTTAAAACCCCTCAAAACAACTCCCAAAATCCCAAACCCAGTTGCTAGGGTTAGGGTAAAATCTGCAATATAATTTCTGCACTTTTTTCTCACTCTAAAAGTCAACAAAATGCAGTTCCAGATCTGCAATTAATAAACCCAAACAACAGATTTATAAATACTAAAAATCACTCCAAAACACCCTTAACACATGCCCAAACAAGTCGACTTTATGAGGTAAAAACCAGCAGCATGTAAATAAAGATATTCATCATAAAAATCACTCCAAACCCTCAAAGCAAGCTTATATCATCTCCAAAAAATGGCGCCTTGTATATATAATGAGAAATGATTGCAAACTTAGTACTTCAAGCTTTCATGGGCACACACACTTCACAAATGGTGGTGTTAATAAACACCTTTTATTTTTTATCACAAGTGGGCATACATCCCTTCTCCAAGCATGAAGATAAGTTTTTATAAACCGTCAACATGCCAAAAAAGGAGTAGCCATCTCTCTTTTATAGCTTTTTGCTTGCTCATCCTCCAAGGTTCTTCTCCATCTTTGGCGCCATACTCTAGGAGGGGATCTTTATTTAATATAAACCTGAAAATCAAATCCAACAACAAACATTAAATGCATAGGGATTTAAAACAAATGTGGCCCATATAAGTCGACCCATGCATAGAAGGAATCACTTTATTTTTAAATATTAAATATTAAATAGTCTCCCAGAAAATGCGACTTGCTTAGTCACTTGGTTCACCCTTTTAAAATGTATTTATTATCCCAAGGTGAAGTCGACTTGTTCTTTTATTTCTATAATTGATTTGCACATAAAAATATTCATTAAATTCCTCCTTCCTCACATGTGCAAATCGATGTATTTTATATTTTAATTTTTATTTAAAAAGGGGGAACTTATTAAGGAAAGCAAGAGCTTCCACCAATGTTCCAACAACCTCTCCATCATGCCTCATAGATATGTGGAACAACATTCTGCGTTTGCTTGCATTCTCCTCAAAATTCCCCTTTATATAATAGACTCTCAAAGGTCCATTCATGCTGCCCCAAGTATGGTTGTAATTGTACCATTGCAATTTTTCGCTCATAATCATCACTATGTTGACTGGGAACTCTTCTAAAACAATGGCAAAACAATCCCTCATTGATGGTAGGCAGAAAATCCTTTCCACCTTGTGACTAAAAACACTTTTGTGACTGTCATAAAAAGTGTTAAGGGGCTGGTTCTGATGTGGACAGCAACAACAAGGATAGGATAATAGCTGTCATACTTCAAATTCGTCGCCAAACCCAGTAATGACAGTGATCTAGGGGTTGGAATCAACCATGTAGTGACTTTAAATGCTTCAAAAACCTCAACAAACTGAAGATTACTCCAATGTACGTTTGAGACTACTTGTATGGATGTAAGTACAATGTTGGGCAAGCTGAAATAAAGAGGAACATCAATACAAATTTTTATGACAATTTGTCTTAAAACCCATAAAACATGTCTTTTACCACTTCCAATCATACCACCAACTTCCAGCTTGGTTACAATGCTTTGGAAAAACAAGATAACACACCCATCTCTCTCACTTCCAAATACAAAATTCATGAACTCAACATCCACTTTTATTGGAAGACTTCTTCTAAGAGCATGTGCATGGATTAGGAGCTGAATTTTTTTTATGATATATAACTGCTTTTCTAAAACTGAAAGTGGGGAGTTTTGCTTACCGTGGGATGCCCATTACGTTGTGTCTTTTATGCGGAAATTATTTTCATCCTTTTTGTCATAGCAGCTTGAGGAGCTTTATTTGTTATACCTTGAAGCGCAACCTCTTTTCCATTAGGCTTGAATCTTGACTTCATAGATTGGTAGTTTTGGTTAAATTTTTTCAAGGACTGCGACCATTGTATCTCACAAGTACCAAATCCATATCTCCAATACCAACAACATAGAAATCACTACTTACCATGTGCCTTCCCAAGGTAACTTTAGTTTGTTGGATCCATTAGAAAACTCGGTGAGTACCTCGCCAAGTTGCCGAGTACTCACCAAAACCCTACCTAAATGAATATTCGCCATGAAAATTGCAGGGGAATATTCGCCGAATATTGGCATCGACGAATATTCACCAATATTCAACGAATATTCCCCTGCGAGTTTTCATGGCAAATATTCTTTACAAGGAGATCATTATCTTTGAGTTTAAGGTTATTTATTTCAGTGACAAAATCAGCATAATCTTTTGAGGCATGATGGAGAGACGACTAGTTTGGGAGTCGCAGTTTCTTAGTTAAGAATTTGGCAAGGCCAAAGGTTGGGTATTCAATTGTACTCAAATGGGACAAAGCAATAATATCCTTATGAATTATAGTTTAGCCATAAATTTTGGGAATAAAGGGGCTTTAGGTATTTGTTAATTTTTGCTTAATGGAAGGGTCAAGAGATGAAGCTTTGATGATATGTTTTATTTCTGTTAGTAAGTTTTCTATGGTTATGGAATTGATTCTTTTTCTCAATGTTGTAAGGTGGTCAGACTATTTTATTTTTATACTCCTTTTTATTCATAATGACAGGGGCATTACCTTTATCAGCTTGTAATATATACAATGTTTGCGATTGTTATTTAGATTGTTTGAGAACATTATATTCATCTCTGAATAAGTTAGGTATAGGACATAAAATATGAGAAACATCTTATCTTATTTCTTCAGTATCATGTGATTGGAGGTGTAGGATTTTTGTTTCAACTTTACATATGATATCCTTAAAAGAGATGTTGTTTGATGCTATTGCGAAGTTGAGACTTTTTCTAAGTTGTGTTATCATATTTTGCTAATGGGAAAACTAGACAAATTTTATGACATCATTTTTTTTATTACCTTTCTTATTTATTTCATCAGTCAATATCAAGTAGGTTTTATTTCTTTGATGACTTGTGCTTTAAGGGTATATGTCCTAAGCTCACATTGTTATGTATATCCCCTGTTGTTTTCTATAAGCTGCATTTGTCTGATTTGCCATCAGCAGTCTGCCAAGCTCAGTAATAATTATATGTGATTCTTGGGATCATGTATCATTTTCCTTGCTCTTAGCTGTTGAACAACTGTTATTATTGTATAAGTAATGCTTTTGGGTCTAGAGTACACTACCAATTCTTTTGCATGTCCTTTTCGGTGCTCTTTAAGCAGCATGAGTCCCGTAGTTATGCTATTTCTTCCAAGCTGCAAGAAATAATGTAAGGGATCCTTGTAATCACCTATCATTTCCTGATTGCTAGCTACCTTACACTTGTTTCAGTTTTGACAATTTATTCCTTACTATTTATAGCATCCAATTCATAGCACTTATCATCCGACTGTTGTGTTCACATGATGACGCAATTTTGTATTGTATTTGTATTCAAATCTAATAAGAAAACACTTCTCCAACATTTTACAGACTCATTTGATACATTTTGTAGCTATATTTTGCATAAAATTTATGTTTTTTAAAGAAATTTGTGTTTTTTTTAAGTTGCCGAATATTCGCTGAGTCTTGCCGAGTTTTTGCCGAGTCAAATTTTTTTGGGTTTTTTTGAATATTTTTCCAAATACGAGTATGCAAACTATGGTTGGATCCTCTTGGTGCAAGGGATGATGAAGCAATTTTGTAGCATCTCATCCTTTCTAATGAGGTTCAAATGTACAAAAAAACTTTATATGCATTCTCATATTTCTCCATCCATTCCAAGTGTAAGAGATGACATTTACCTTGATCCTCCAAAGACCACCCATGCCAAAGCAACCTTGGCCTTGAATAGAAGAAGCAACATGCCCATAGTTGCAAGTTGTCTCTTTGGGATGTAACATGCTCTTTAAAATATTTTTCATGATGACAAAAAATAGGGCAGCGACATAGGAGGAAACAACAAATTGGAAATATGGTTATCACTATCGTACCTTTGGATGCCCACAAGGAGCTCACCATCCTTTGCCTTTGCTTCTTCAACAAGTGAATATCTTCCCTCCTTGAATCCTTCCACATTTTGTTGACACGTGTTTGGAACATCATCATGGTTCCCACCAAAGTTAAGAACACCATCAATTTGTTTCTTATTGATTGGTGTTTGAAAAAAACTAGCAAGATCAACATCATCATGTATATGCCCTTAAACACGGCTTCTTGGAGAACCCTGGCTTGCCATGTTAGGCTCTTCAAAGAGCTGATCTAATTTCTTCTTCTCTCTCATTTGATAGCAGATGCACTCTTTGTCGTCGTCTTGCTTGAATACCGTCAAGGATGGGAAGATCAATGTTCTAATACCACTGTAATGTCCCCTTTCTGGCTCTAACTGACAACAAAGGAAAATAGTGCAAACCCCAATAGATAGTAAACTGAATTTTATAACAGCCAACTGTAAATTATGACAGCAGTGAACAACAGTATGATTTTTTATAACAGCAGCAAGGAGAATGCAATAATTCTTCAAAAATGCATCATTCACACCATCCAAAACATGTAAGGACACTTAAAAATACTTATAACCAATATTAACCAAGAAATCAGCCTTCAAATCCCAACTAGAAATTATTTAATTAAATCAAATAATAGCAGAGAACACCCTTACAAAAGTGGCTGGAAATGAATGATTCCAAGCCCAAAATGAAGTTCAAATATAGATTCTGACTACTAAAAATATAAGGAATGCAATGATGGTTGAGTTGGATATTTCCATGCCCTAGAAACCCCCTAACTCCTCCAACTCCTCCACAAGGTGAGTCGCTCCCCTAGGAGAGGGATTGAAACTCGTTATAGAATCAAACCCTAGATGAAAATCTGCAAAATCAATCTTCTTGAAGCTCCTTGGAAACCTCGGGATGGAGAATCCTCAATGAATTGAAGAGTTTTCATTCTTCAATCAAACAAGGAAGGTTTTCGTCCTCCTTGTTGGCCACACCAAAGGATTTTCGCCCTTCAATGGAAGTAGTTGAGCAATCAGCCAAAAAACCATGCGATGTTAATTTTAGACAAGGTAATCATGAGCAAATGACCCAAGCGACCCTTTCTTATACCTTGATGTGGTGCCAAAACCAAGTAGAATGCCCCAAATTAGGACCAACCTCATAATGGATCTTTTCTCTTCTATTTTTCATTTGTTTTTCTTCTTAACCCAATCGACCTGACTTTATATAGAAAACTACTAAAGAAGAATGCAATGCTAAAAAAATAACTAAAATACATGACAATTTCTCCCCTTTCTCATTTCCTTCTTGCCCATGGGAAGTGGCATGGGCTCAAATTCTTGAATTCGAACTAGCTTGGAAAAGGGGACATTACATTTTCTAGTTACTCTTCCATGACACCAACATGTTTCATGCTAATAACCATGCCACGTATCATTCTCTATCAACTCTTCTGAGGATCCATTTTATGCTCACTTTTCCAAGTTATTTCAAGTTGCATTGATATGCCTCATGTCAAATGTTGATGCTTTAACGCATTAGGATATCAAATTGGAAATGTATCTCATTTCATCCATTTATAGTTGTATAGGTTAGGTTTCAACTCAATGCTCGAGATCTTATAATGGTTGGATGTTAAATCATTGTATCTTCCCTGAGTGGGTGCATGCTTACATGAGAGATTTCTGGAATCACCAGAAGTCGAGCTAAGTGTATTGCATGTTTGAAATTTTAGTTTGATAGTAGAAGGTAGAAGTATGGTTTGTTGTATTTTTCCATAAAACTAATGTTATGAATTTTCGATTACATTTAAGTTTTGGAGTGGCTTGTTATCTGTATATACATTTGAGTAAAACATGGTAACGAGATATTCTCCCGAGGGAATTTTCTATTCAATGATGTATTTTTGTGCTTTGATTTGGCTAAGTGGTTGGTATTTGTTCTTTTGACCCTCGATCACACCTTTTGAGGCTCACTAGGATGTCAAGTTCTTTTCTCAAAAATAATTCAGCTAGAATACCCTTAGCGTATCTGTAATGTCCCCCTTTTTTATAAAAAATTATAAAGAAGATAAAATCGATTTGCGCATGTAATTTTAAAATAAAATTTTATAAATTGTGCAAATCGAAATAAAAGGGGAAGTTCGACTTCACCTTGAGATAATAAATACTTTTTTTAAAGGTAAATCAAGTGACTAGGCAAGTCACATTTTCCTTGAAACATTTAATAATTAATATTTGAGACAAAGTGATTATTCCTAAGCATGGGTCGACCCATATGAGCATCTTTTTAAAATACCTATGCATTTAATATTTGTTATTGGTGACTTTCAAGCACATTTTTTAAATAAGATTTCCTCCTAGATGATGGCGCTAAAGATGGAGAAGAACTTTGGAGGATGTGTAAGCAAAAGCTATAAAAGAAGATGTGGTTACTCTTTTTGGGCATGTTGATGGTTTATGAGACTTATCTTCATGCTTGAAGAAGGGATATATGCCCACTTATGATCAAAACAAAAGGTGTTTATTAACACCACCATTTGTGAAGTGTGTGTGTGCCCATATAAGCTTGAAGTAATAAGTTTTTGCACTCATTTCTCTCTCTATATATATAAGGCGCCATTTTTGGAAGAAGATATAAGCTTGCTTTGAGGGTTTGGAGTGGGATTTATGATGAATATCTTTTATTATATATGGTGCTGGTTTTTACTTAATGAAGTCGACTTGTTTGGGCATGTGCTAAGAGTGTTTGGAAGGAATTTTGAAGTAATTATATATCTTCTATTTTAGATTTATTAATTACAGATCTGGAACTGCATTTATTGACTCTTAAAGTGAAGGAAAAAGTGTCGGAATTATGTTGCAGAATTTACCCTAACCCTAGCGACTGGGTTTAGGATTTTGGGGGTTGTTTTGAGGGGTTTCTAGTGCACAAAAAAGATCTGATATTGATTGTGAATAGAAGCTCATAATTTTTTCCCATTCTACTGCACTTGGTTTCATTTCAAAAGAGTTAATATTTTAGAAGTTATGGATTCTCAAAGTTTCAGTTAATTTTCAACAGTATTATTTATTATTTTACTTCTGCAAAGTATATTGGATAGAGGAGTATGAATATTGACTGGATTGCCCATCTAAACCCTCACCTTGACTCACTTCAACCCTATTTGGGTTGTATTGAAGCTGACATTAGGGTTAGTTGAGGTAAACCTAGGAGGGTTTATCTTCTAAGTTATTTGTTTTTGCAAGTAATTAATAATAAATCATTAATATCCCACAAGGGGATATTACAGTATCGATTATTTCCCATTGGATAATGTGGTGGTAAAAGGGGAATAAAATTAATAATTAACTAAGTTGGCCAAACAGTAACTTTATGTTATATTATCAATGGCAACTTATGTTTTATTATTAAAACATAAAGGTAACTTTTTAATAAAACAAGTCAACATCAAATTAAAAGATGAGATGTTGCTTTTGGGGGATTTCATTGGAAAAAGTGAAATGAAAATCATAAAAGGATGTTGGGGCTCATTTGGAAAGAATTAGAGGATGGAAATCCTCTGGTGGATTGAGACTTGGGGGAGAGAAACCCTCCAGTTCTTTGTGGTGGTTCCATATAATATCCCCTTCTCAAAAGTAATAGGTTTGAAGACCTTTAGCCTATTCTTGGTTTCCCCGACGGCTAAGGAATAGAAAATAAGGTAAACTAATCCTAATAAACTTATTTTAGTGCATAGCGATTTTTTTATTATAAGCACTTTAATTATTTTATTAGCGATAAAATAATAAACTAAAAAAAACCAATTTATTTTTATTTTATTCCCTAAGGAGAAAAACAAAACCATATGAACGAAAAAAAGGGGGGGGAACAAAAATTAAATTAAAAGAAATTCCTTCCAAAGTGGGGTGAACCATTTGGGTCTAATTTGTTGAGTTTTGTGCCCCTTCCAAGCATAAAAGCAGGTCGCCACACTTGGGAGAGCATCTTTTTTGGCTATTTTGATATCAATTGCTTGGTTTTGGGTTGTTTTCTCTTCCATTCCTCCACTAAAGGACGAAAACCCTTTGGTGTGGTTGCATTAGAGGACAGAAACCCTTTTTTTTTTTTTTTTTTTTCCAAGGTTGAAGAATAAAAACTCTTCATCCTTTGTGAAGATCCTCCATTTCAGGAGTTTCTATTGAGCTTCAAATTTGCTTTAGCATAATTTTGGAGGCCATATTCAGCTTTGTTTTGGAGAATTTGGGATTGGAATCACTCTTTTTCCGGCCATTTTTATAAGTTGTCTTTCTGCAGACATAAAATAATTTTCTAGCTCTTGTTTTGGTCCATAAAATTCACTATTTTGGTGTTTTTGCATTCATAAATTATTATAAATATTTTTGGCATAAGATTTGGACATTTTGAGATAAGATTTGAGGTATTTTGTGGCTTTTTTTTTCTCCATAACAGTTCGCTATACCTAGGGTTTATTTCAAATATCTGGTTGGTGGAAGAAAATATACATTGCTGTCCTAATATCTTCATTTCTAGCATGCTGCAATAAATCAGAATTTTCCAGTGTTCCCTTTTCATTAGAATATCTTCTATTGGGGACATTACATTCCGTCCAGAACTACAATTGCACTTCAAATCTGTTATTTATCAAATTCAGCCAAGGAAAATTCCAAATCTACACTGAAAATCAGCTAGGGCATTTTTCAGGCTATTCTATAATTGGCGTCACACTTTGGGCATCATTTCAGGCAATTCCAGGATTAGTGTCACTCTTTTGGGCATCATTCCAGGTCTGATTTCATCACCCTAGAGCTGGTGTCACACTTCCAGGCCTAGATATCATCATTTGCAGCCATTTTTCTGGGTCAAATCTCCAATCTTTGTATTCAGTTGTTGGATTGAAATAAAAATACGACTTCTGCACTTTATTGTAATAAAATTCTACAATTTATTTCCATAAAATTGCTATTTCCAGATCTTTATCAGAAGTTGTTGCAAAAATCAGAATTATATATTTTTAGATCTAGGATTTTATATAATAATCAGATCTCAGAATTTTGTATTTTTCTTGTAAGGGTTTTGCTTGAAAAAACCTCAGATTATAATATATTTTCAGAAAAGGGTTTGCTGGAAAATCCATAGTTTTCTAATTTGTCTAGAAAAGGGACATTACATAGGAGGCCAACTATGTGAGTTGTTTTTTCAACATTGATTGAGATGCCTGCCTAAAGTTTGCTGACAGTAACTTGCTTTAACAGACTGTAACATAAACTTTTCTTTGGTATCGAGTCATCCTCGTCCATACAGATTTGGAAAGTATGACTATGACTTAAAGAATCCTCAATATGGATTTGGAAATACACAAATGTGACTCAAGTGTATCCTCGTAGATTCAAAAATCATGAATTTGACTGAAATGCTCCTACATACAGATTTGGAAATGCATGGGTATGACTGAAGCTCCTTCATATGGATTCAGGATCTCATAAATGGACGTGAAAGATAGCTCTTGCAGGCTTGCATCTAATTGAAAAATGTTTCTTGGAAATTAGATGCTTAGATAATCTTGGACCTGCTATTTTATCATAGAATGCAATCTTGTCATGGCCAATACCAAAATGGAAATGATAAGGGAGAGATGACAGCTGAGTTGTCCCATCAAGTAGGATAATAATTCTGATTCAATGATGGCCCAGTAATTGATTTTCCATGAGAGGGAATGAGATGATGGCGGAGTGAAACTGAAGCTTCCTTTGCCCCATCCCAAGTTGTCGTCTTCAAGACAAAAAAAACACAGAAATGCAACAAACTGGGATTGAGTCCGAGTTATATTGTTTTACTATATTTTTAAAACATGGATTGACTTCATCTTGATTGATGGTATGCCGGTCTTTGACTTTCTTGCAGATTGGACAAGGGATGCATGTCTCATTTTAGACCATAATATATTTGGGGGGGGAATTCGGCAAGTCACAAAAACATTATGAATGATTTTTTTTTGTGAAAATGACTGAATGACTGGATGTAAAGTGTAAGTTTAATTTGATATGAAAGGAATGACTGTGTGATAGAACTTCGCTGTAAGGAATGTGAGACCATGCAGGGTTCGATGGTAAAGTATGATGACTGAATGAAAATGGATGTAAAGAGACAATGGAATGCACCTTTATAATGCAAGAAATGCAACTGTGATACAATGCACACAATATAGGAAATGTAAAGGAATCACACAACTGTAGAATTTTTTCAGAAACAGAAGAAATGCAAATATGATACAATACACACCTTAGGGGAAATTTAAAGAAATCACACAACTATGGAATTATTTCAGAAACATAGGATTTATTGGCTCATCAAAGTCCTCTCCCTCGAGTGTTTGAAGTTTGTATGCATCAGATCTGAAGACTTCCTTGAAGATGAGAGGACCAACACAATTCCTTGCATACTTTCTCTTGTTTGGATGTCCAATTTGAGGATTAATTATCCAATGGAGAAAGTCCTTGGTTTGAATTTCTTCTTATAACTTATACGTCTTTATAAATAAATAATTGTAATTTATGTTCTCATAGACAATTGCTAGCAACTGCTTAAGGTTGGTTGATCAGCTGACACAACTGCTAACCGTTTCATCTTGAGTTTAACTAGTTGTACAAAGGGGTAGGGGGGTGTTTCTATCAGTCCTCCCAGTAATGCATGAATTCTATTGAGTCATACTTGTTGTCGATAAAAAGTAGACCGACAACTAATCAACCCTTTCGCCTAACGCAAAAGGTCAAGTTGGAATCAGATCAGTTTAATCATAAAGAAACTTAAGGATAGATTAAGTGTGGGTAGTTTAAGTATAGGTTTATCATAGACCAACCTAAGATTCAGGGATAATTTCCATCTTCTAATAGCAAAGGAATATACAAGACAACAACAAACAAACAAACAAACACATAAGAAAGAGACACAACAAGACCAATTATTATTAAATCAGCTATGAAATTGAGATCATTTGAGTATCTTGATAATCTTCAATCAAAGTTCATATGAAAATAATAAATCACTTATTGATAGGACTGATTTCTTTATCCAAGAAATTGTTATCCAACTTTTATCTGACAGAGTGAAGTCTATTAACGAGACAACCTCTTTAAAAGGTGAATAAATAAGTAATGATTTATTCATGATCTCATAGTGCAATTATTGATCATGTAATGCAATGATCTTGGAAACAAAACCAAAAAAACTAACTAAAAGAAAAATAAACATAAACACACTATTCACAAGATATGACATATTTGCACAATTTGTAAGGTAAAAAATGAAGATGAATATATTAAAGAGAAACAAGTTTGTAATCGTGAAATGTACAATGATTGCCAAGAAAACATCTAACAAGAGTTATGATCGAATCAAAAAACCAACATAGCTATCAATCTACATTTATCTCAAGATTGGAGTGAAAATGACTTTCTTGGCCTACTCTAGATATGACAGATCAAAATATGCAATCAGTTTTAGATGAGATATAGAATAATAAAATCAAATAATCAGTAAAATAATGTTAAAACTGGATATACCTGTTGTATTAGAATTCATACTCAAACATCAAAACAATGTCATCATAACACCTATAGGATCACTTATATCAGAAAACCATTTGCACTTTCTTATGAAATAAGCTTCACAAATTTCTTACAATACCTGATTTCTCATCATCAAAAATGTGTCCTCTAGAGAACTATCTTTTTTAAAGTAAAAGATGGCTTTTAAAATATTGAGGAATGAGACAAGAAAGGGGAGGGGCCCACCTAACATTAAATACACCCAAAAAAAATATACAACATAACCATCTAGCATTCAAATCATTCAAACCATAAATACTCCATATCTGAATGATCATCAAAAAATATAATCCATCGTATAAACAAAACTGTTGCAATCAACCAAAGCCAAGTATATACTAAAGTTCATCAAACCAAGATGTCAAAATATCATCAAGTGTAAAATCCATGGTAATTGTCAATCACTAAAAAGTATATGCTTAAATCCATGTTCAAATCAGAAATCAGAAAATCATATCATGATAAAGTACTAATCATCTCCAGTGCGGTCTAGCAATGGTCTCCCATTCTTAATCATCAATTCCACATACTCATATGGACCAACAGGAAGCGCAGTGTGAGTAATTTTACTGAATCTTCCTCTACCTCCAGCTTCACTTTCTTCAGTGCTTTAATCACCTTAGGAACAACGAAAGAGGACCTAGCACACTTAGGAAAAGGATAGGAGTCATGTGAGCGGCATGGTTGGGATTGTCTGAGCAATAAAGGTGGATTAGCAGGTGGCTGAACATGACGTGAGGGAAAATGAGAAGGGCACAGTGGACTGAATGATCAGAAGAGGAAGGATTATGTTCAGTGTGAGTACGGTCAATGTTGTCATGGACTGAGGTATTATGGATGCTTCGAGAGGTCTAGGTACGAGGATATGATTCAATAACTTGTAATACCTCATGAAGACAAGGCTCAATAACATCAAAGTGTACTGAGACACAAGTAGGACCACATTTAATAAAATGTCTCTTACCCGGAAGCGTATTAGTTCCCCTTTGGCCACCCCTAGAAGAACCTCTCTTCCATTGGGAACGTCCTTGAAAATTATTGTATCCCCATGAATGATGTGAACTTGATCCTTTGGAATTACCCCATCCATCCCAGCTTGAAATTGCTGTAATAACTGAGAAAAAATGATAAAATTACTAAGCAAGTCCAATTGAAGACAACTTCCCAAATTCACATAACTATCAAGACAAGGTGAACTATAGTGACCCCATTCATATTAAAATGGCAGATAAAATGATGACATGTGACAACCATTTGAGCAAGGAAATTATCATTTAACAACTGATCCATTTGGCACAATAATTTTAACCATTATTTCAACAAGTTGAACTCAACAACTCCAAACTGTGTGCAAATCTTCATAAAAAATCTCCCAAAAACTTCATAATCATACCATATTTTTTGTACAGTTCCATCTTAAATCTTTGTTTCCTCAAAACCACATTTTTGCAAAATGACCACAACCCAGTTCGATCTCAAAAAAAGAATGATTGCCTTGAATATCATAGTATCTCCATAAAGAAAATAAATTGAAGAAGTGCCATTTCCAAGAAACAATTTATATTATCATAAACCCAACTTAGTGTATTGTGAAACAAAATTGCCTGTACAAAACAAATGTTTTTTTAGAGAAGACTGGTAAACTGCTATATTGAATGCCATTTTTCTCATAACCCAAAATAAATTCCACAAACATTTCTTCTCTCAATTGTCGACACGAAAAATGATCACAAGAAGAACAAGATTTTGTATCCATCACCGATTCAAACTTAGACTGGTTTATTAAATCCACAAATTGATATATTCACCCAAAAATGACCCATATAAGCATCCAAGCTACTGCCACTGTTATGAATAACTCAAGCCAACCTATAATCTTCGGCCACTCATAGAAACAATAGATTAGATAAACAAAACTGGAAAGAAGATTTCATGCTTCACTTTCATTTTTCTCAACACGATAGGGCTCAAACTAGGATTTTAAAAACTTGCATTCCAACTTATATCGACCTCACAGCCCAAAAAGAAATTTTTTCCAAATATTGCTTTACCCATTTCAACATTTGCAAATATTGGAAGTATTTCAAATGTGGGTGATGAAATGACAAATAAAAACATGAGCACGACACTCCAATATCCACAAAGCACTAGTTTTATTAAAAAACTATGAACTTGCAGACCAAAATACTGTATGCATGCATGAAAACGACCCAAATTTGGGTAACTTCTTCTTGCTTTATCCAAATAACTACATACCTATATAGTCTTTCCATGTATTTACTTCAAAACAGAGGACCCAAACGCACAACACCACGACCAAACAACTCGGCAGAGCTCCCAAAGCAAAGCATGTAAACAACAAAAAACCACAAAAAACCCGAGATTCAAAGTTTTGCATAGCTTGAAACCATTTACGAGGCGGAATTATTGCAACACATATGCATTCATTGCCATCACTGTGAGTTAAACCGCAACATAACTGCCACCTATATTATTTCCAATAACCATTGTCTATAATCTTTGAAATCAACTATATATCATGGTCAAAAACCAAGGTGAAAAGGTTGATCAACATGGTGGTCATACATATTATCACCACTTTAACCACTTAGCATATTATGTACCAATTAACATTCAAGCTAAACAAAGGAAAAGTGATATAACCACCTTCACCATAGGGAAACAACAAATTCCCACAACACGTATACATCAACTCTCATGTTAAATGTGGTGCCAGGTGATATGATCAAAATCACTTAACAGATCAACAAAACTCATTAAAAATGATTGAAACCATTTGCAAGCTTATTGAAATGTGCAAAGTGGCAGTCCAAAAATGAAATCAAACAAGGCAATGACCGCTTTAAAACTTACCAACATCTTCAACATGTCACTTGAGAAAATTGATTTCCAGAATGGAAAGAAGAGATATATCATTATCCAATCCTGAAAACCAAAGAGTGATATCGCAAAATGAAGCTTGATCTCCATATCGAAAAAAATGCAACCAATTTAACGAATAACATATCATATATTTTTTCACAAATCAATAATTTGCCGATAGAGTATAAGAATGCCACGAAACCATTTAATGTTATATAGATTAAATAATGCATTAAAACGTCAATTGGCCCCCGCCTAACTTATCATAAATGCATGTAGGCAGAATGTTGTGCAATGAAGATGGGAGAATTTTCAAATGACTCTCGAAAAAAAGGAGGATATATCAAATTTTGTTGATAACACTGGCAAATATGTTGGCTAGCTTCTTGCAACAAGGAGTTAGACTGCATCAAAGATGAAAAAAATTAAAGCTCAAGAGTGCAACGCATGCACGTTGTTTCTTGACTCAATGTTTGCGGACCCAAATAATGCATTAAATTGAATGGGGTTGAATGCTCAGCTGATTGTGAACAAAGAAGGGATGTAAAGAAATTGAGAAGTGAGGGCTGGATAAGATCAAATATAGAGTCAACCTTTATTGGTTTGGAAATTAAATACGACTCTTTACATCAAGTATATAAGTAGAATGTTCATTTATGAAATCAAATAAATTATTCTGTAAAAGATATTTGATTGAAAGTTTCAAGAGAATCTTACCATCCTAGCGACTTGATAGGCATCTTCATCCAATCCAGGACTTTGCAAAGATGAGGCATATTAGTAATTTTCAATGATCACGATTCACAACAACCTATTAGAACTACCAAGACACAAGCAAACAAAACCAAAAGCAAACAAGGAAAAGACAAACAATATGTACATAATTTACAAGCCAATAGACTCAATTGTAATAATGTTTTAAATGTTGACCATTGACTGTAAAACGTAACCAGACACAGTCAACTTCCTTTAAATGATAAACATTATTTCCCAAAATTGAAGCAATTAGATAAGGACCAAACCAAAGGGAATCAAATTTATGATGTTTTCCAGGGTTTTCCCTAGCCTTATCCCAACATAAAACAAGGTCTCCAACTTGGAAATTTTTCACTGTGACCTTTTTGTCAAATAAGTTTTTTCATCTTCTCTTTACCTTTTCAAGTTTTTGTAAAGCAGTAACACCTGTTTAATCTAGAGCACTCAATTCATCCAATCGTAATGGCAAATCATTTAAGTCATCCAAACCATAGATCAAAGCAGTATGCGTAGAAGAAATTTGTAATTTAATAGGCATGGTGACTTCAAAACCATAAGCAAACATGAAAGGTGAAAAAATAATACTTGTTTTGACGGTAATTTTGTCAGCCCGTAATGCTTAAAAAAATTTAAATGCAAATTTCTTTTACTACTATTAACCATCTTTTTTATGATATTGATCAAATTTTTATTAGTGGATTCATCTTGTCCATTACCTTGTGGGTTATTTAGATGAATGAATTGGTATTATTGAATATTTACTAAGAAAATCTAAGTATTCCTCATAAATGAATTGTTGACCATTGTCTGATATAATTTCCTGAGGAACTCCAAAATGTGAAAAGATCTGATTTTTGAAAAATTAACTTCACCTGCAACAAAACTTTTCAAGGCAACTGCCTCAACCCATTTAGTAAAATAATCAGCATCTTTTAAGATATATCTATGACCAGCTGAAGAAGGGGGATGGATAACAAAAATAAAATCAATTCCCCACTTGGTAAAGGACCTATCCAAAATGACAGGATTTTAATGGCATGGTTGGTAAACGTTCACGACCAGCAAACATTTGTGGTGTGTCCCCAGATTTCACTCTGAAATCTAGGACTACCCATTTAAAAAATTAGTTATATTTGAAATAGCGGGTCTTTTTGTGTTTTTATTGCCAAAATATGTCTGTATTATATTTGGATATTCCCAATGAATCATATGAGCCAATTTCAACAAATACCCAGATGCCCAAACTCATTTTATCCCTCCGCCAAGTTTTGTCTGCGGGAAATTTTATTGAATAAATAATGCCCCGTTTGAAGTAAATTGTGCTCCGGTTGAATCCTATTGAAGTTTTGCATGCCATTATTCACACATCTCAATAGGATTTTCACTAGGAATGAATTCAGAGCTTTTTCTGTGACTTCTGGCAACATTTTTCTTTTTTTATTTATTGCTTTTTCACTTTTCTCGGGTTTTCTCTAGATCTCTCTATGAAATTCCTCTAGGTCAATTCCTTCGCCAGTAAAGTTTGTTTAATTAATTTTCTGAAGCATTTGGAGATCATCTACTCTACTGACACAGCACCAAAAGGAATCAGCCTCAAAATGCAAGCTTCTGAGCAAAAAAAATGAAGTCATACACAAAAAGCCTCCCCCAGGCAAGTCACATTTTCTTGAATTAATGAGTGTAAGCTGCAATGGGAATTTTAGTAGTGGCAGGAAGGCGGGAATTTCTTTCCTGCCTTGCAGGGTACTTTTTCCTGTGAAGTCAAAGTCACTTAAGTTGCGATGGGAAAATTAGAGGCGGCAAGTAGGCGGGAATTTCTTACCTGCCTTGTAGGGTAAAAATTCCCATTATAAAATAAAGAAAAATCACTTAAAGCACCGGGGGGAATTTTTACCTACCTTACAGGGTAAAAATTCCCATGATGAAAGTCAAATCACTTAAGTGGAAGAGGGGATTTTTGGAGCTGCAGTGCAGGGTGGAAATTCCCATCAAGCTGACTTCTTATTTTTAGCAACTACCTTTGCCAAAAAGTGCGACCCACCTTGGGTGAATAACAATGCAATTAATAATATTTATTAATGGTTTATTCACCCAATTTTGGCGCCATAAATAGAAGGAAAGTCAATGTAAGTGAAAGAGCTAAAGAGAAGTCAAGGATGCAGGCTAAAAATAAAATAAATACATTTGTTTAAAAGCAACCAGCAGCATGCATAATTGGGCGCCCAATTTGGGTGAATAAACATGATTGTTTATTAATGAAATTGCTAGAAATAGGAAGGACAATTATTAAAATAGTATATTGAGGATTATATAAGCATGGGCTGCCATAATAAAGAAGCAATTTTTTTTTTTTGCAAAGGATTGTAGCCCGAACAAGTTTTGACGCCAAAGGAAGGAGGTTTTTTGCATTAAAGAGTGTTTTTCATTGTCAGGGAGCTTCAAGGTTTGGTGCCTAGGGTTGGAATGGCTTGATTCTTGCTATGATAATTATCTGCATGTTGGTATAAGTGCTTGAATTGGTGAATTAAATAATAATTTTGCTTGCTTTGCATGTAAGCAAAACCTCAAATTTTAGGGCAGCAGGCTTTATATGCAGATTTTGGTGATAAAAATCAAGTATTCATGCCCTGAACTCCATCTTTGTCTAAATTAATTGTAGGTATTCATCACAGGTGCTCAAATCAATGTCAAGTACATTGAATATATCTTCTGAATCTGAGGGAGTTGCCAGATCTGCACAAATTGATCCAATTGCAAGGGATTCCAGCAGAATTAAAAGAAAAAGAGCTCAGACAAAGATTGTTCCAGCCATGTTGAAGCATGATGAAAGAGAAATATCAGTAGAATCATGCATAGCTTCCAGATTTTCTGAAATCACTGATACAGACAATGGCCCTAAACCTATCACCGATTTAATTGATAGATCCATATGTCATAATTGCAAAGGCTTCCAACAAAAATTCATCCTCTTGTTTCTAACACAGCCCGTGTAGAATTCGGTACATGGAAAATTCCTCCAGGATCTTGTTTCCAGGATCTTGTGCATGTGCTCCCAATCTTTCAGTCGAAGCCTTTATTGAATTTACTTGTATTTGCATTCACCCAGAGTGCTTTCCAGAATTTAAAATTGCTCATATGCAATTAAAAAATAAAAATGATGAGTTTTGTCTGAATTATTTACGGCAAACATTGCGCCGGTGCATGTACTGAAGAAGAATTGCAAAATTTTCAGGGATAAAAGGGAAGACAGGTCAAAGGCAATACCCACAAGCAAAATCACAATCATGCATAACTTCCAGATCCAGTTTGGTGAGAATCAAAGGCAAAAGAGTCAACTGCATGTAGAATATGGAAGAAGAACAAGACTGGGAGGGTTGCAGCTTCCTTCTTATTTCTTTTCCTCTTTCTTTCATTTTCTCCGACAAAGTAATTGAGCAATCAATTAAAATTATAAAAATTAAGCGATTGGTTAAAAATTCGTTACTTGAAGAAGTCAATTATTTGGAAATAGGTGGCAGACATGCAAAATAGAAGGTTCTATTTTTCAGTTATAAATCATGCATGTCATGCAAATAGGAATTTTAGGAGGAAGATTGCCAGTTGTTTCCCTTTTCATAGCTTCCGCATGCGGGAATTCATTTAAATCTTCCTATTTGTAATTGCCCTTTATACACTATAAATAAAGGAAGAACCTACGGGTTAAAGAATCATAATTTGTAATCAACATTCTTGTGTTCTAGACTTTCAGGTTGAAACCCTTGATAGATTTCTGCAAGCAGCGGAATAGAGAAGAGATTTCCAGAGAACTTTGTGTCAACGGTGCATTCGTCTCATATTTATTTCTAGCTCTAGTCATAAAATTTGTGTTATTCTAGATCTAGATCTAAAAGTTTCCTTGCTTTGAATTATGTGCTTAATGATCTATTTGTTTTAATCTGTGTGCATGCAATCAACTCTGTAAACTATTGCTTGGGTTGCACATCTTCCTCTGTACTTTCTTCCGTTTCCTATTATTTTCCTCTTCTGCATATTTTTCCTTTCTTTTACAGCTGCTTACTTGCTGCAAAAATGTTTAGCTATGGTTCACAGAGTTAAATAGTTCAAGTAATACCAACAAAATAGATATTAGGACATATAACTGACAAAATATTACACGGGAGGCTCACCGGTAAATGAGGGAGATTTGTCTCATGACTGCCTAGGTTTTCAGCTGTGCAGAAAATATAGCCAACAATTTGGCAAGGGGCACATGACCTAATCCATTTATTATGCATCTTTAAATAAAGTAGGCCAATAATATCTTGCACGTAAAATTTTATGAGCAGTAGTTTTAGCAGCGTAATGGCCACCATAAACACCCTTTGTAACAACTTCTTAATAACGCGCTCAGTCTGATCATGTGTCATACATCTTAAAAGGATACCATCACGGTTATTTAAAGAACGACAAATTTTCCAAAAGCACGAAATTTAAGGGCTTGAATTTGAAGTGCTCTTCGGTTTCTTTTATCTAAAATTTCAAGACATGATTGATTTTTAAAGTAATAAATAAGATCGTGATACCAATTATCTGTAAGACATCATACAATCCCACTCTTGCATGATGAAATCTATATTGAATTTGGAAGACAAATCAACACCTTTCATGGTCTTAAAATGAGGGACAATGTGGAAAACATCGTCCATGACTAAAATATCGACATTCACAGCAAGAGTCAACCATTTTTCAACCAAGTGTTTAGGAAGTTCATTTCCTTTAATGGTCTTACAAGTTTCCAATTCTAAGTCAAACTATTGAAGTTTGAAGATCCATCATGGGTTGTTTAATAAAATATGGGTTGTTTAATAAAATATGCTAATACAAGGACATTAGAACGAACATCAATTTTATTTCCCATTAATAAATATTTGTACTTCCCCAAAACTGACAAATTTTTTCAATTAAAGGATACCTGACTTCAGCATCTTTGAGAGTTTAACTGAAATAAGCAATACATTTCTCGTCATTTTCCTTCAAAAATATTGAGTTATAACAACACCCAAAGCTTTATATGTTGCATTAAGATATAGAATGAATGGTTTAAATAAGTCAGGTCTTGGCCAAAACCGGCACTGAAGCAATAGTATTTTTTGACATCGGCAAAAGCAACAATCTGCATGAGAGTCCCATAAAAAAACCATGATTCTTTTTGAGTAAGATTTGTAAAGGAGTAGTTTTGTCAAAAAAGTCATATATGAATTTGCGTACAAAATCAATTTTTCCAAAAAATGAACGTAAACCTGACTCATTCTTAGGAGGATTTAATTCTTGGATAGCTTTCATCCTTTCTAGGTCGATGGAGAGACCATTCTTTGTAATAATATGACCCAATGAATTACCCTTTATAACTCCAAAAATTGATTTTTTTGGATTTAGAGAAATACAAAATTTGCATCAGTGAATCTTCGGTGATCTAAATGTTTCTTTCTTTTAAGAGAATATACAATCAAGTCATCAAGGTAAACATGAATAGATTACTCTAATCAGATCATCAAAAGCAACGTGCATTGCTCTTTGAAAAGTAGCACCTGCATTAATTAAACCAAAAGGCATACGATTTATAAGCAAAGGTACATTTTCGTGTGGTAAGAAAGTGGTTTTGTGCTGATCATCTGGATTCACAAAAAATTGATTATAACCAGAAAATCTGTTTGAAAGAGACATCATTTTTTGAATCAACGATTCTGTTGTAATATTTGATCAATATTTGGTAAAGGGAAGTTATCTTTAGTATTTGCAACTATTTAAATCTCTAAAATCAACACAAAGACAAACGTCCCCATTTTTTCTTACGTACATGTACTAAATTTGCAACATATTCAGAATATCTCACAAGGTAAATGACACCCACCTTCAAGGCATTTTGTCAAGCCCCTTATTGATGGTGTCCTCCAGTAAGGGGCTTACTCTCCTAGGTTTCTTCATCTTCCATACAACTCATCCGAATACTTAGGAGCACAAAATCATCAACATAAGGTATAGAAATGCTATCATCATGATCCATAATCAATAGGAGGCCTCATACAATTTCATATTTTCCACATTCACAACTAAATAAATCTGCATGTAAGGAGGTAAATCTAACAAGAATGCATTATTACCAACTTTTTCCAATAATTTGAAATGGACCATACCGAATTGGTTTCAACTTTTTACCGTTCACCTGTCAGTCTTTCCTTGTTGATGTGAAGCCAAACTGAATCACGCGCTTGGAATTTGTGATCAGCTTCTAGTGTTTATCATGCCTAGCCCTTGTATTTGGCTCGACTTTTCTCCAATTGTTCTCAAAAAACTGATGGACCAACTATATTTTCTGCACACAAACTTTTTAGCTTTGTCAGTATCACTATGTCCATTAACAACAAATTCTTGTCCAAAAGAGAGAATTCAAAGGAGATTTAGGCAGATAACCAAAAACAAGTCTCTAAAGGAGACTTCATAGTAGAAGAATGAAGTGCACGGTTTATAAGCCTGTTGCACATAATACAAATGTTCATCCCATAACTTAGGATGTCTACCACAATAACCTCTTAGCAAATGTACCACAATGTGGTTTATATGATCTCTGTTTGAACATCAAACTGTGGATGAAATGCAATGCTTTTCTTTAGCTTGGTGTCCATCAAGTCCAGCAAAGTTAACCAAAATTCCCCAAGAAACCTAGAATCCCAATAAAAAATAGTAGAAGTGGGAAAAACCAACAAAAACCCATACATGCTAGGAAGAATAAAGTGTGCAGTCCCTTCACGAGTAATTTGTATAGTACACAGCAATCAACACACATTTTAGCTAAATCTATCCACATCCACATATAAATAATCATGTTTTCTCTGTGACATGGGTAAGCCTCCTACAAAATCCATGGAAATAATTTCCCAATGATGAGTAAGGATGGGAAGAGGAGTTTAAAGTCCTAACTTCCTGTTGCTAGGCTTGCTCATGGCATAAAGAAACACATCCCTCTATATATTTGGCAACATGTTCTTGCATACGAGGCCAATAACAATACATTTGTAAATGTGTAATTGTTTTACCGACACCCAAAAATCACCAGATATAAGACAAAGTGTGAGCTTCTCTAATCATATGCACTCTTTTCATCCTACAGAATACAAAGTTTACCAGAAATGATACGAAGAGTCCGTCATGCACATGATAGTCCAATTCTCCCACCTATTTACCGCTCATAAAATCTTCATACACTTCTTTAAAATCAACATCATTTAAACGCATATTTCACTAAATCTGAACTTATTCTAGTTCAAGCAGTTAAAATATATAGGCAATATTGGAATCCAATATTACTAGTTTTGGATTCCAAAATGTTAAATATTAGAATTTACTATAACTCCAAAATCACCATATATTGGAATTTATTGCACTCCAAAATCACATATATTGGAATCCGAAAATCACATATATTGGAATCCAAAAATTAAAATATTGGAACCCATTATACCTCCTTCCAGAGTCCAATATATCAAAAGACTGATTAAATTAATGAATTTGGGAAAAATCGTTTAATAATTCCAGGGAATCCAACATTGATCTGCAAAAACAATAAACAACACATATTTTCTGTTTTATACGGGCTAGCGACTGTTAGGCTTAATTTTTGCTTTGGAATAAGGTTCTTATCAGTTTTAAAATGTCTTTAAGATTAAACTATGCAGATCTGGGTAAAAGTGTTTATAATGATTTCAGGGAATCCAACATTGATCTACAAAACAATAAGACAAAACATGTTTATGTTTTATATGGGCAAGCGGCCGTTAGGATTAATTTTTGCTTTGGAATAAGGTTCTTATCAGTTTTTAAAATGTCTTTATAAGATTAAACTATGCAGATCTGGGTAAAAGCGTTTAATGATTTCAGGGAATCAAACAGTTGATCTGCAAAACATTAAACAAAACTTGTTTCTGTTATATACGGGCAAGCGCCCGTTAGGCTTAATTTTTTCTTTGGAATAAGGTTCTTATGAGTATTTAAAAATGTCTTTAAGATTAAACTATACAGATCTGGGTAAAAGCGTTTAATGATTTCAGGGAATCCAACATTGATCTGCAAAAACAATAAACATAACATGTTTCTGTTTTATACGGGCTAGCAGCTGTTATGCTTAATTTTTGCTTTGGTATAAGGCTATTATCAGTTTTAAAAATGTCCTTTAAGATTAAATTATGCAAATCTAGGAAAAAAGTGTTTAATGATTTCAGGGAAGCCAACATTGATCTACAAAACAATAAACAAAGCATGTTTCTGATTTATAAGGGCTAGCGGCCGCTGGGCTTAATTTTTGCTATGGAATAAGGTTCTTATCATTTTTATAATGTCTTTAAGATTAAACTATGTAGATCTGGGAAAAAGCATTTAATGATTTCAAGGAATTCAACATTGATATGCAAAACAATAAATAGAGCATGTTTCTGTTTTATACTGGCTAGCGGTTACTAGGCTTAATTTTTGCTTTGGAATAATGTTCTTATCGGTTATAAAATGTCTATAAGATTAAACTATGCAGATTTGAATAACTAAAAACACTCTTGTGGCCTAGTGGCCGCTTGGCTAATGACATTCAAGAGATGATGAGAGACACTTATCCAGGTTCATTTAGTATATGATTGAACCTCGGGGGTAACCAGAGAATTACTGAAGATATTCTGAAGAAACTAGCAGATGACGACGATCCCAACTAAGAGAATGTAATTAATTTGTAAAACCATGTCCAGATATAATTTTCATATTTAAATATAGATATCAAATTAACTGTAAAACCATTCGAGATAGTATTGTTTATATTTAAATATAGATATCAAATTAACTGTAAAACTATTCCATATACATTTTCATATTTAAATATGGATTATATGGTTTTAAACAAATTAAAGTAAGATATTTAAAACTTAGCAGTCACTAAGTAATGTTAATATAGCTTATCTAGATAAATTAACATTAATCAAATTAGAATTCACTATAACTAAAAATACTATTTAACCTTTTTTATATATCTAACATATTCTATTGATAGAAATACGTTTAAAGCCTTTATCGTATTATAACATTACTAAAGATAGTCACACAACAATTATACAGAAAGGTGTCTCTCAAATAAATTTAGGGACACCTTACATAATTATAATTGGGTTTTTTGATTTAATGGCATCACGGACGTCTTCCACATCCTTCAATAGTTGCAAACATAGGCCATAACTCATCTATCAAGTAGTTGTCTGACGATTTAGATTGTATGCTAAATGTGACAGCACATTATGTAGTTTCCCACATCATTGCACTTGTTTTTCTCTAATGTGTCATCTATAAGCACCTGTATTTTTACAATTGAAATATGCATTAAACTTGCTCCAAACAGTGCTAAGATTTTTGAGAAATATGCATTGATTCCTCGGTAATCGGTACGTTTGGACAAGATACATTCTTCTTGTGTAAATATAAACTCGAAGTTGCCAACCTCCCAAGATAGTGTATACAAAGGAATGAAGGCATCATGTCATTAACATTTGACTTTCTTGTCGATGTCCACAACGCTATTTTGAAATTTTTTTTTGCAACGTTGCAAGCTTTGACAATAGGTCTTAAAAAATAATATTTATTTTTGAGGTCAATACCACCAATTGTTTTTTAAAATCTCATGCAATGAATTAGCCTTGTGAATTAGCAATGAATCTTCTTGTTGTAAATATAAACTCGAAGTTGCCCAACCTCCAAGCTAGTGTATCAAAAGGAATGAAGGCATCATGTCATTAACATTTGACTTTCTTGTCGATGTCCACAACGCTTATTTTGAAATTTTTTTTGCAACGTTGCAAGCTTTGACAATAGGTCTTAAGAAAATAATATTTATTTTTGAGGTCAATGCCACCAATTGTTCTTAAAATCTCATGCAATGAATTAGCCTTGTGAATTAGCAATGAATCTTCTTGTGTAAATATAAACTCGAAGTTGCCAACCTCACAAGCTAGTGTATCAAAGGAATAAAGGCATCATGTCATTAACATTTGAATTTCTTGTCTATATCCATGGAGCTATTTTGAAATGTTTTTTGCAAACGTTGCAAGCTTTGACAATAGGTCCTTAAAAAATAATATTTATTTTTTGAGGTCAATGCCACCAATTGTTTTTAAAATCTCATGCAATGAATTAGCCTTGTGAATGGTGTTTGCCTAAAACGCCATTTATATCAAATATTATCAGTTTCATGTTGGATATGTTCTTATCTGCAAATGAAGAAAACCACAATCAAAATGGATATGGGTGGTGAATTTTGACAAAAATGAAAGTTGCATTTCTTTTTTTCACATTGTACTAGAAATAACTTTTTTTGTTGAAAAAAAATTGAATCAGAAAAGAAATTATTGTGCGATGCGAATCTTTAAGAAATTTAAGGTAGTTATTTTATTCCATATAAATGCACAATACATTATTGGATTTGAAAGCAAAAAATATAATTAAAATGCCAAAAGTGCATTTGAAGGTTTTCAGCGATCTACATATGTTCTTGTGTTTTCCTACACGTTTTCAAGCCATGAAACATAATTGCAGTGTAAATTAATGAATCAGTCTTATATTTTCCATCAAATCTCCAGCATGTTGGTGGTTTTGAGAGTAATTTCTTCTTTGACTTTGTATAACATGAATCTCACGTCGTCGATTTAAAAGTATATTGTTTTCACCATAGACATTACCAAAAATGTCTAGTATTTGTTGACTGGTATTTGTTTTCATCTTACATTTTTCACATCCCCAAATGAAACTGAAGTGGGTGTCTCGCAAAAAACTAAATCTTTTAGTGAAACATGTACTTCATATTTGAATCCATAATTGTAGACCATAAGGCAATGTCAAAATATTTTGATGCAATTATTATCAATTCAACACTAAATACCTATTCAAAATATTTAGTATTCCCAGCTCTAAAATATGGAACCAATAAAAATGATGTCCATCTTCCCAAAATGTGTCCTATCCTAGTACCAAATCAAGACATGTGAAAAGAGAGATTTTAAAGAAATTACAATTTACAAAATGAAGGGTTAATTTCTAAATGGTGTTCACAACATAGGGAAAAGTGAATTAATTCAAACAACCCACAAAAATCAAATGACATTAGCCACTTTTCTAACCCCAAACAATGCTGCTCAAGGTGGCCATGGGCTTTAGGCCCATGCATTTTTTCGTGTGTTTGTCCCTTGGTCCCCCATGTATTTGTTAATTTTATTTAGTCGAACCTGTTCGTCATTGTACACTTCACATACTCATTACATCCATCCAAGAAAATGTTGCAAAACCATGCATTCACCACATTTAATTAACATTGTAACTCAATCTATCAATTCTATAACAAACCATCGTCGCAACTAACATCCATATCCATAATTAAGCACAATTTCGTTAGTATAAAAACTCACTATCTAAGGATTTCACAAAAGGTTTAAATGTTAGAATTATCATCATCATCATATAAACACATCCACAACTAATTATAATGATGGAAATGCTAAAGTCCCTGCATGACAAAAGTCAGCACGATCAATATCATCCAAAATGATCTTGTCATAGAGTGCCGAATCAATACTATCCCAATGTCAATTTACCAAGTATCATAATCCCTGTCAAAATATCCTAGGAGATAGATAAAATGTCCAATGGAGCTAATCTAATGAAATGAAAATGGTCTAAGGGAAGCGGTCATTACATTGTGTCTATGAGGAAAGGAGAATATGTAAATACACATATGGATGATGTCAAGATGACAAACATATATATATAGTTCATAGCTGTAGGGTCCTAGTTCCATGTTTGTTGCATAAGTATTTTCGACTGCTTTTCTTCCTCTAGTGGGAAGGAATAGCTTCGGCTTTATGAGGTCTGGGGCTAATTTGAACAGATCAATTTTTACCTATTTTGGTACATCATTGTAACATCCTCTTTCAATTAGATGCGATGAAGGGAAAAGAAAATACAGGTTGATGCAGAGTGCAGGAATATTGGGGTGGCACAAGATTGCTGATGAGTGATGCGAAGGATGGCAGGAACAACACGAAGGCAAGCAAGGAGGGAGCAAAAGATTACAGAGGTGATGGAAAATGGATCAAGGATAACAAAGGGGCAAGCATGGAATGATTGAAATTGTTTCTCCACCCCTGGATTCTTAAACTCTGCGATCCATTCCATGAATGTAGTTATTTTTGTTGCTGTTGTTTGGCTTCTCTTGGCTGTTCTGATTCGGCTATTGTGACAAAAAAATCTGCCCTGAAGGTAGATCTAGACAATGCCTGGGTCTAGCTACCAGGGTTTCAAAAATCTATGCATTAAAACCCTTCATCTCCTCTTGACAAGCAGATGGAATCTCCAATGGAAAAGTCTACTGAATTAGCAACAACAATTTGGGAAAGAATTTTACCGTGAAAGTGCAGTCCTCGTGCTTGGAGACTCAGTTATGAAAATCAAACTTGACATTCCTGAGCTGAATATCTCTTATTCTACCGTTGATTTGATCTCCCAAGATTTTGCAGCGAATGCAATTAATTTGCAAACTCATTGGAAGAAGACTAGGTCTAGAAGAAATAAAGCAATGGATGGCTGAAACATGGACCAACTCCATTCTCTCAAAAGTTATTTTTCTGTCAAACGGATTCTTCTAGGTTCTATTTCAGTCCAAAAAGGAGAGGGACTTTGTTCTAAAACAGGTACCTTGGTCTCATGACTGTGCAGGTTTGTTTAGTAGACCATGGATACTGCTCTGTTCAGAGGTGGCAATAATATCAGAAATTTGTACCTTAGTGCGACCGAATAGGCTGCCAGTGGAATTGGAGAATTTGGAAATGCTGTGGGAGATTGCAGGCTTGATAGGACATTTTATCAAAGAGGACACTACAGTCAATAGAAAACTAATGAATCACACAAAAATGTGGGTAAAAATTGATCCTTCAAAACCTCTCATCCACTCCTGCATTAATTTCTCTTTGGGATCTTGGATACGAAGAATAGACTATGAGGGGCTACACTTAAGATGTTTCAGATGTAGGAAGATTGGCAACAAATTCATGGACTATTCCTCTCTGAGGCTACATACTCAGAAATCGGTGTCAAATCTGATCTGGAAGCAAAACAACAGTGAACCTGATAAGGAAGTCATATGGAGAAATCACTATAAGTTCTCTGGACATCAACCAACCACTCTTAGAAATGCTTTGGACATTGAAGGTGGGAGAGGAACTTTTCCAGATCCTCGCATAACATCTGCATGCCATGATAATTTGGATGATCCATCAAAATCATATAGTGAGCAGGAACAAAATACATAACAGAATCATCACAAGGATGAATTTAGCCCCAAACCTGAGAATGGAGATTTGATGTTACAAGCTTCAACACCCAAGGTGATTTCTTGAAGTCCACGTGGAATTTCTCAAATAATGTCATTTTATTCAAAAATTCCTAAAAAAAAAAAGAGGAAGGAAAACCAAGGTGTAAAAGGCTTCAAAGGGAGGCATTGCAGGCTATTGGAGGAGGTACTTAGTTACCACGAAAGCTCTCTTCTATTTCTAGGGAAGGAGAGCACTCTCTCACTCCCCCGTGACTTCTTTTGGATAATGATTGATGTCTCATTCTGCTGGTTTTACCCTTCTGCGGTGGTTAGTTTGTGTTCTGTCTCAATCTGATTTTTTGTGCCTTTAGGTCCTCTTTGTTAGATTGATGGTGATGTCTTTTTGGGGGTTCTTTCCCATCTTAGTTTTCTTATCAGTTTGGAAATTGAATTCTGTGAACTTGAAGGACCTTTCTTTGTTTGAGTTGCAGTGTTACTTATGGGCAGGGGCTGTAGCTACCCCTGTTTTACCAATTAAAAAACCACCCTATTCTAATTAATATACATACTTTGATCTTTTTGAAATTAAAAAAGAGGGATGAAAATTGTAGGTGTTCATTGTAAATAAAAGACATGTTAGTAAATAAAGTGGGGTAACCTTAATGCTCTAATACCATGCTAGAACTGAATGGGTGGATCTAGCAAATCTTATAGAAGATTATTGGACAAACAAGAATCAATTGTTCTACTCCATCTTTGCAATAATTCATCATCAAATTAAAACAATAACATCATTAAGGGAGATTAGGGTTACAAAAGGTTATTTTAAAAAATAGTAGAAATAAAGTTGTCTTTTATTAATAAATTAAATTAACACAAATGAAAAATAAACAACCTAATTACATGAGCTAAGTGATATGTATCTCGGATCTTCATAGAAGCTCTAAAGAGTATTTCACATTACTACTTTAATAAGTTGTTTCTCTAAAAATTCAAACTTTTAGTCATTTTACTAAAAAACTGTACTTTTTTTAATTTCTCTCTCTCAAAATTCAAACTTTTACTCATCTTACTAAAAAACTGTACTTTGTATTTTTTAGTTTTGAAGTAAAATTTGGAGTATTCATTATAACTCATTCTCCGTCGAAAGTTGAGTTTTACTTTAGTAGAGTTTCTATCTATTTCAAAAGTTGCTATACTTTATAATTTCTTGGTCTGAAGTAGAAGTTGGAGCTTTCATTACAGCTTTCGTTATAATTGTTTTTTATTTTAGTGAAGTTCTATTTTTTTGTTTCATGTTGCTTTCTCTCTCAAAAGTAACCATACTTTCTAATTTATTTTTTTGAAGTAAACGTTGGAATCTTCACTATAATTGCTTTTTAAATTTTTCTGAAGTTTGGAATATTTAGTTCCATGTTGTTTTCTCTCTGAAATGATAGTACCTTCTATTTCGGAAGTTGAATTAAATTTAAAAAAATTACACTTGAAAGAGAGCGGGTAGAATAAGTAGAGCTAAATGACCTATGGCACGTCATTCTTTAGAATTTGATAAGTTTATTCTAATATGAAAACTATTGTATTTCATTTTTGATGATGTCCTCTGGTGTACCCAGATTTCACCTTGAAGTCTGAGACTACCCCATGTCAAAAAATTTGCACTTTTAAAATAACGGGTCGTTTCGTGTTTTTATTGCCAGAAGATGCTTGTATTGCGTCAAGATATTCCCAGTGAATCATAGGAGCCAATTTCGACAAATACCCAGATGTCGAAAATCGTTTCATCCCTTCGTCAAGTTTTGTCTGCGGGAAAATTTTATTTAATTATTTAAAGCCCCGTTCGAAGTAAATTGTGCTCCGGTTTTGCCCTATTGAAGTTTTGAATGTCAATATTCACATATACCAGTAGGGTTTTCACCAGGAATGGATCCTGGGCTTTGTCTGTGACTTCTAGCAACGTTTTTCATTTTTTTTATTTTTCTCATATTTTTCTCTCTGAAATTCCCTTAGGTCAATTCCTTCGCCAGTATAGTTTGTTTTCTGGGTTGGAGTATCTGGAGATCATCTACAGCCGCCGTGCCAGAAGGAATCAACTTCAGTAAGTCAACTTCTCTTTAAAAAGATGAAGTCATGCACAAAAAAGCCTCTTCTGGACAAGTCACATTTACTATGTACCTTGGGATATGATAATATAATATATATGGGTTGATGAAGATGCCGACATGTGACACACATCCCCTTAGTTATATGTATGGGTTCACATGGGATATGATAATATAATGTATATGGGTTAATGGAGATGCCGACATGTGGCACACATCCCCTTAGTTAGTTATATGGGCTCACATAGGAATTAATTATATTGGGTAATGGGTCGGCCTACATTGGGATTAGGTGTTACCCATCCTATTTAAAGGATGTGAGTATCATTATGAGGGGGTAATGTATGTATGAGTTGAGTCTTCTACTTAGTAGAGGTATATTGAAGGTGTCCCCCTCGAAGTGGATTCCCATCTTGGGAGATTGTGGAGTTACTCCTTCCTTAAGGAGCATTGTATGGTGTTGCCCTACCTTAAGGGTATTATTTTGCGTATATTGATATTAGGGCATATTGGCCCCCCATATCTCGTGTTTTATTATCTTCTGCAATTTATTGATTTATTATATGCAAGGTTCTTATCAAGTGGTATCAGAGCAGTGATCCAGGCAATTTGTGGGATGAAACCCTAATGTTGGTGATTCGTATATATCTGGAGATCGACTTGGAATTTTTCAGATATTTTTTTTGGGAGTGGATACATAGTTCAAGTGATCTTGCCTCCAAATTTCAGATTTTTTGGAGCTGTTTTGCAAAAGTTGTGTCCGTTTTAGAGTGGAAACCCTAATTCTCAGGTTTTGTCTATATCTTCTAAATAATGACGAATTAGGAAATAAATTTTTTTGGCTTGTTGGTAATATATTGAACAGTGAGACCACTGAAATTTTAGAATTGGTGGATCTATTTTGACAGATTTATTTTAGTTTTATTGTTTTTCACTATTTTGCTCCACAGGCCGCAATTTGAGGAATTTTCCTAAATTTCTTACATATTTGAAAATATCTCAAAATTTTAGTAGGGTTTACTTCTTTGTGGTTTCATAGTTGAGGCTGAATGATTAACAAAATCATCAGGTAAAATATTGGTCAAAGGAATAAGTTTGTGAAACCCTAATTTTTATGCATCATGGATATACCAATTTTCTGTGGTGATGGGAAAATTGATGCAAAAAAATGGTGGATACAATTTAAACAAATGTATTTTGAAGAATGTTTAGTATGGGTTAGTTTTTATCTTCATCTTGGTGGGAAAGCGTGACATTGGTATTCTTATTTGGATATAGATCTATTGGATTGGGATTGGGAGGAAATGGAAGATATTTTCTTAGCTAGATGGGAAACAAAAAAAGCACAATTTTGTTAAAAAAGAAGAAGAAGAAGAAGAAGTAGCAGCATCACATCAAGAAGAAGAAGAAGAAGAAGAAGAAGAAGAATGTTGATGGTGCAAAAGAAGAAAATGTTGATGATGAAGTTGCTACACAAGATAGTGCGTCTCCAAGGAAGGAAGCTTCAATATTTCAGTTTGAAGGGTGCATTCAAAGAAAAAAGGTAATTGTTTCCATAAACCCTAGCAGCAAATATAACTTTATCAATATGGATGTAGCTCGACAATCTACATGTGCAAACAAAGCATATCAAGGAATCTCAAATGGATGGTAAGAATATTCAAGTTTTTGAAGATTTAAAGCTTTCTATGGATAAATATGTTTTACATTCAGATTTTTATGCTTTAGATATGGATGGTATGGATATTGTTCTCCGATATCCTTGGTTAGAGACATTGGGAACAATTAATATTAATGTGCAAAATAAATTCATGAAATTATGGTACAAGAGAAAGAAAATTAAATTACAAGATATCACACTTAGCAAGGGAAAAAATAATGTAAAATTGGATCATGAAGATGAATTTGAAGATGGTGAAGAAGGGAAAAAGGATGAATCAGAAGGAGAAGATGAAGAACATGATGAAAAAGTAAAAAATAGTTTCTCTATTCAAAGAAAAAAGAAATAGCAAACAAGTTGGAAGAGGAAAATAAAGTGGAGGAAAATATTGATAAGGTTGAGCATTCTAAATTTGCACCATATAGACACCCACATCATCATGAGAGGAAAAAATCATGGAGACATGCAAGGACACACAAGGGCAGCAATCTATATGGATATACAAGGAATTGGAGGAGTAATAATTTTGGTATACATGGAATCAATGGAACAATAATTATATGTCATGGAATCACATGAATAATAATTATGGATATGCATGAATGCTAAGGAGGAACACATATGGACCAAGATGGAATCAGATGAGCACAATGGAATATGGAATCATGTTTGGAGTAACATCACTCACTAGGATTTCATATGGGTGGTTAGATGATCGAGCATGGCGACAAGTGTGTAATAATTTAAAGCACACTCATTATATGGCTTCTTCTTATGTTTCGAGGACGAAACATGTCAAAGAGGGAGGCAATGCTATGTACCTTGGGATATGATAATATAATATATATGGGTTGATGGAGATGTCTGACATGTGGCACACATCCCCTTAGTTATATGCATGGGTTCACATGGGATATGATAATATAATGTCTATGGGTTGATGGAGATGCTGACATGTGGCACACATTCCCGTAGTTAGTTATATGGGCTCACATAGGAATTAATTATATTGGGTAATGGGTCGGCCTACATTGGGATTAGGTGTTACCCATCCTATTTAAAGGATGTGTATCATTATGAGTAATGTATCGAGTTCTTCTACTTGGTAGAGATATATTGGAGGTGTCCCCTTCGAAGTGGATTCTCATCATGGGAGATTGTGGAGTTACTCCTTCCTTAATGAGCATTGTATGGTGTTGCCCTACCTTAAGGGTAATATTCTACATATATTGATTATTTAGGCAACTTGGCCCCCCATATATCTAGTGGTGTATTATCTTCTGCAATTTATTGATTTATTATATGTAAGGTTCTTATCAGTATTTTTGGGAACGGATGGATTTAAGCTACAATGGGATTTTTGGTCACAACAAGCAGGTGGGATTTTTGTACCTTCCTTGCAGGGTATTTTTTCCCATGAAGGCAAAGTCACTTAAGTTACGATGGAAAAATTAGAGGTAGCAGGCAGGCGGGAATTTCTTACCTGCCTTGTGGGGTGAAAATTCCCATTTAAAATAAAAAAAAAATCACATAAGACATTGATGGGAATTTTTTACCTGCCTTGCAGGGTAAAAATTTCTATTATGGAAGTCAAACAACTTAAGTGGATGAAGGGATTTTTGGAGCTGCCATGCAGGGTAAATAATCCCATCAAAGATGACTTTTAAATATAGAAATCAACCTTATTCAAAAAGTGCGACCCCTTTTAGAATTAAAGAATAACTTTAATTGCATTTATTAATAGTCTTCCTTCCTAATTTTGGCGCCCAGGGATGATGGAAAGTCAATGCATGATAAGAGGTCAAAGAAGATTGAAGGAAGAAGACTAAAAATAAATTAAATTAATTTAGTTAATGCAGCCTTGAAGCATGCTAAAAAGTGCGACCCATTTGGTGAATAAATTAATAGTCTTCCTTCCTAATTTTTTTGCCCAGGGATGATAGAAAGTCAATGCATGATAAGAGGTCAAAGAAGACTGAAGGAAGAAGGCTAAAAATAAATTAAATTAATTTAGTTAATGCAGCCTTGAAGCATCCTAAAAAGTGCGACCCATTTGGTGAATAAATAATGCTTTTTGAAGCATTTATTAATAGTTTTTATTCCTAATTTTGGCGCCATGGAGAAATAGAAGGTCCATGCATGATGTGAAGTGAAAGAAGAGGGCTAAAAATAAATTAAATTACTTTAGTTAATGGCAACCATGGGCATGCAAATTTAGGCGCCCAAATTGAAGGAATAAGCATGTTATTTATTTAATTAATTGCCAGGAATAAGAGAGGACAATTATTAAATATAGAATGCTAAGAGTTATATAAGCATGGGCTGCCATGGTAAAGAAGTAATTAATTCTTTTAGCAGAGGAGTGCAGCCCGGACAGTTTTGGCGCCCGAAAGGAGGATTTTTGCATAAAGAAGTGTTTTTCATTTTCGGAATGCTTCAAAGTTTGGTGCCTAGGATTGGAGGAGCTTGATTTAAGCTTGGTTAATTATCTGCATATTGGTACAGGTGCCCAAGTGAAGTTAAAAATATTTATTCTTGCTTTGCATGTAAGAAAAGCCTCAAATTTTAGTGCAGCGGACTGTATATGTAGATTTTTATGATAAAAATCAAGTGTTCATGTTCCGGTTGCCGTCTTTGTCTGAATTAATTGCAGGTATTCATTACAGGTTATATATTTGAAAGGGAGCTTAAATCAATGTCAGATACATTGAATATATCCTCCAAATCGAAAGAAATTCCCAGATCTGCACCAGTTGTAAAGAATTCTGGCCGAATAAAAAGAAAAAGAATTGCTCAGACAAAGATTGCTCCAACTATGGCAAAGCGGGATGAACGAGAAGGCTCAGCGGAATCATGCATTACTTCTAGATTTGCCGATATCGGTGATACAGATCTAGGCCCAGAACCTCTTTCCGAGTTGATTGACAGATCCAGAGCTGGAAAGACATCTCTCATGCGGGCAGTCAAGAGTAGCCGAATCATTCGAGTTTTAGCATTCCCATTCACAGCTCAGTTGCCAGAATTCGTCATGGAGTGTGCAAGGTCGTACCATCCACTATCCAGATCAATCCGGGATGCTGCGGGGAAGACAATAATCCGGCTGGACGCACAGTTTATCAATTATTGTCTGAAGATTCCAACACGACAGATGGTGACTACCATCAACATGCTAGACGCTGGCAACAGATGGGAGAAGCATAAAGTCGACTGTGTGGGCATAATGAACAACAGGAATATGAAGAAGCCCAGATCTCCATCAAAGTTCTCGAGGACTCTTCCACGATCCAATCTGGTGCAGGAGGTGGATGACATTACCAAATTGCTATGCAGGATAAATGGCAAAGCTAATGCTCATAACTTCCGCTCATGGATGTATGCCTTCATCAGGACCATTGAGATCAACAAAGCAGATTCTATAATCAATTGGTCAGAGATCATCAATGACAACATCAGTGAGAAGCTTCGGAGTGTGAGGCAGACCTACAGCTTCAAGATGACTTCATATTTGGTATATGCAGCAACCTCACAGGGTATCTTCTCCAAGTTGGATAGACGGGGCGTACTCTTGAAGGATCCTATTTTTGAGTGCTATCTGCAGCTTACTGTGCCTGAATGCAATAAAGATTACAAGGTGGTCAACGATGGATTCTTCTACGGATTCATTTGCAGGCTGAACGGTGATCTGAAGACCAAAAGGGTAAGCAAGGAAGCTTGGGAAGCTGTATCCCAGCATGGCTGTATCTTCATCTAGTTCGCCGACTTCACATACATCAGGGCAACCGGCTTTTCAGGGGAACCAGTCAAACTGCCCAGATATCCAAGCAACAGATTGGTTGTCATGGAATTATGCAGACAGCTCGTGGAGATGCATGACCTACAGTCGAAACGACACAAGTCTACAGGCTTCTTTCCGATCACACTGGGCTATTACAGCTGCTAGAGCATTCACAGAGTCAGAGGAATTGAAGCGGAGATGTTCTCTGAGTATGAGCATGAGTTCTTCCCAGCACGGCTGAACTTCGATCCATATGGGGTAGCAAGAAAGACAATCTCCCAGGAATACGCGCATGTGCCTTCGTTAGAAGATTTCTGGATGAAGTGCAGAAGTGAGTACGAAGTTAGGAAGAAAGACTTCAGCAGGTTATCAGCGCGACAAGTGTTTGATTATGGATTAGCACGGATACCTGCGGATCTTACAGACGATGGGCCTGTGTTACTTGACACATACCATCAGATGGGAGGGGATAGAGCTGCACTTAGGAGAACATTGGTGGTTGCCACACGATCGAGGAGAGGTCTGCCACTGTTTTGGTCAACATGTCGAACTAGTTGCTGACAAACACGTATTGCCTTGATGAAGCTTTGTTGAATCAGATCACAGGCAACCTCAGCACAGGAGATTCCATCAAAAGGAAGCACGAGGGAGAAAGCAGCAGAAGGCCTGAAAAGCTTAAAGTGCACAAGAAGTCTCATTCGAGGGAAAAGGTCACTTCTACGGCTATGGTGCTAGTTCCGACTTCTCCAGCATCAAGTACTTCACCAACTTTTGCACCTCAGCAGGATACTGTCGTTCCTCCATTGAATCCGGCAACATTTGTGTTTTCTCCTCAGCCACTCCGATCTGCACCTCTTCCTGAAGAAATGCTAAAGTTGCAGATGGTAGAATTTGAAAGAGCTTTGTCTTTGGACAATACAGAGGATGGTAGTCACAACACTGTAGCAGTTTCGGATGGAGAGGAACCAAAGCACGAGATGGTGGTACATTCGACAACTTCTCATTCTCCAAGAAGCAATTTCTCAAAGTGGTTGGCTTCACAGTCGGTCCCAGAGGCTAGAGAGGAGATCAACTTGGAGGAACATGACTTGCAGCTGCTCTTGAGTTTGGACGAAAAAGACAGAAGACCTAAAGTTGCTAAGGTGACTTCGAGGTTGATTATTGAGGAGTCAGGGCAGAAGTTCGCTGAGGTATCAGTTCCAGCAGAAGGAAAGAAGAAGGGCGAGCTCACGGCAACAGATATAACAGTGACCAAAGTACCGATAGGTCAAGCCACTACTGAAGGATTGAAGCAAGACACGTAGACATTGATAAATGCTTTATTCCTTAGGCTCGACAAAGAAAAAGCGGAAAAAGTTGAAACTTCAAAAGCAGGTGTCTCAGTTGTGCGAGATTATTGCCAAAGTTGCCAAATCTTCCACTCAGCCAATTTCAGCACATAAGCAGGTGAGTGATCATCTGATGCAGGAAGTGGAAGATGCAGGTAACCAAGTTAAAGCTATCGACGAATGGAAGAATCTAATCATTCGCCAAGCTTTTGTACAACTCAGGGAGGTGCCAACCCGTCTAAAGGTTATGAAGGATGCATTGGTTCAGCTGAAACAACTAGTGACGAGCACGATGGACATGAACACAGTAGCTGAAAGTAACTTGAGTACTTTGGTTGAGATAAATAAGCTGCCGAGGGAGGTTTTGACTGCAGAACGAATTGTGCCCGATGAATTGGTTGAAAAGGGGAAGCAAGCTTGAGTTTGCAGTTTCTTTCCGCTTGGAGATCTTCATAATCATGCTGAAAAGAATGCGGGCGCTCGAGAGTATGGCATCATCACTATCAGACAATGTCATTGCTTTCACCAATGAGGAAGTGGTCGGGAATGTTTCTTCATACAAAAGGACCATTCCTAACAAAGTTCCTGATTCCCTAGAAGGATCTCTTCTAATGGTGCAAGAGAGGATTGATGGAGCTGTTAGGCCTTTCACGATGGATTCCATCAGCAAGTTGGTAACACTGCAGTCAGACATTAAGAAGTTCGGGCCTAGCTTGAAGGATGTGGAAGCGTGCATCGAGGTTTTGAACGAAGGCTTGCTGCAATTCAGGACAAGAAAAAGAAGTTGTGGCTAAAACAGATGGGAAGTTGTTGAATTACATGTTCGACAAGTATATTCAGTATCAAAGCAAAATGAAGATGTAGGGGTTACAACTGGCAGATCTTTTTCTTCTACTCTTTCTTCTTCTATTTCTACGTTCCCGGATGTAATTGTAAACTTAAAAGTTATTGGTTTGAAAACCATTATTTTAAGTTGTGTGGAACGATTCTATAAGTTAAATGACAGATGTGCATAATTTTGACTAGAACTCCCGATGCATGTCACTTAGAGAGGAATTAAAGGAAGATGATTTCCAGATGTTATCTTTACTTCTTGTTTATGTTCTAGTTCAGTTAAGTTTCCCATTTGTAATTTCCCTTCTACATTCTATAAGTAGAGGAAGAACCTTCGGGTTAAGGATCGAGAATTTGTAAGCAACATTCTTGTGTTCCAGACTTTGTGTTGAAACCCCTGATAGCTATTTGAAGCAGAGGAATAGAAAGGAGCATATTTTTGGAGAACTTTGTGTCAACGGTGCATTTTGTTTCTAACTTTCTGTCTTAGATCTATTCATAAACTTTGTGTTATTCTAGATCTAGATCTGAAAGTTCCCTTTGCTTATAATTCTGTATGTTAATATCTATCTGTTCTATCTATGTGCATGCAATCAACTCTGTAATCTATTGATTGGGTTGCACATCTTCCCTCTTTCTTTCCTGTTTTCTGCTATTTTCTTCTTCATCAGATATTTCCTTTCTTTAACAACTGCTTACTTGCTGCAAAATTATACAGCATGGTTAAAGTAATACCCACGAATAGATACTAGCATATTTAACTGAAAAATCTTACACGGGAGCCTCATCGGTAAATGAGGGAGATTTATCTCATGATTGCCTAGTTTTTCAGCTATGTAGAAAATCTAGCCAACATCCTCCTTCGAGTGATTTACATTAATTTTAAAAGACATTTCCTGAATTAAAAATATTGTATTGTAATTTTTGATGATGTTAACCTTTCAGAGATTTGAATTAGTTATATAAGACATTTTCCACAATTTTAAGATATTTAAATTAGTTTGATAAGACATTTTCCACACATTTTTCACATTTGAAATATTCTCTTGGTGGATTTTTATAAGTTAGGATTCCCCTAATGTAGTAGACAACAAGAGACAAATTCGTTGGATATAAAATAAAAATGGACTTCTCTTCTAGATAATAGAAGGCACTACCCTCCTATGGTTAGAGTAGGACTATTAAGTTACACTTTAATCACATGTAGCAATTAATGGGCCTAGGGTAAATTTGAAGAAAATATACTAATTGAACCTATGTGTACATATGCCTACTACATGTACATATACTTACTAAATAGGTACACTTGCATCTTCCAAGGGCCACCATAGTTTGGTGCCTCATGATAGAATAAGCTACGGATCAATCTAACCAAGAAAAAATGGGATTACATTATGTTGCAAATTATGCACCAATAGTTTGTTTACAAAATTATTTTGATTGAGCTTTAGTCTCCATTCCAATCTCTTTAATAGTTTTCTAATGTCCCCTTTTTCTAAATAGCACCAATTGAAGACTTCTTGCCATTTCTCTTCCCATGGCCAAGAAGGAATGGCACAAGGGAAGTCCTTGAGTTTCATTTTTAATTTTTTTATTGGTATTGTTTTTCTTTGGTGTTTTACTTCCTATGTAGGGTCAGTTAGGATTATAATGCTCCCAACATGAAATTAAAAGATAAAGTAAATCTCATTAAGAGGTCGGCAAGGTTGGGAAGTTTCCAACATGGAAATAAGAAGATAAAGAAATCTTAAGAGGTTAGTCTACACCTTATGAGTCTTGGCACCAACCAAAGGGTATAAGAGGAGTCTTAGGGGATCATTTGCAAATCACTTTTTGGCATATACACTTTATACTTGGTCTTCAGTGCTGATTGCTCTAAGTCCATTCCACTATTGAGAAACAATCCATTAGTGTGGCATCCAAGGAGGACGAAACCCTTCCTTGTGGGAGATTGGAGGACGGAAACCCTTCAATTTGGTGGTGTTGAAGACTTTCATTGAAGACCATCTTGTTGGTTTGCATCCAGGGCATCAAGAAGTGATTTCAAGGGTTTTAATAATATTTGGAGCCCCTCTCCTAGGGAGCGACTTGCATAGAAGATCATTTGGGTGCCTTCTAGGGCACAAAACTTCATAATTTTTTGATATTCAGATTTGGCATAAGTTATAAGGCTGGTTTCTATCATATTTCACCATTGTTGGGGTTTGGAGACTCAATTTTTGGTCATTTCTCTTGGTTGTACTTTTGTTGTTTATAATTAAATTTCCATCTGAGTATTTCATTGGATTTTATGGTGAAAAGTGTCCCAAAATATTCTTAAAGTGTTTATATATGTTGTGGATGATTTCTATGGTGATATTTACTTCACTTGGGGTTAAAAAACTATTTCAGTCTGTTGTTAAAAAAATCAGAATTTACTTCACTTGGGGTTTGTGCTATTTCCTTGTTTCTAAGTTTCAGCTCTAGAAAGGGACATTACAACTTTATTCTCTTTTTCTTTTTTTCGTTGGATTTTCCTTTGCTACTTCACCTAGGGTTATCCCCCTTTCAATCTAGGGGGTTTCCAGCTTTAGATTGGGAATCCCTTTTAAGATGTCCTTGTGTATGAAAAAATTCACATTTATAAGGAAGAATTGCATTGTCAATTTGATGTGACTAAAAACAATCCCCTAGGTTTAAATAAACATCCTTCATAAGAGGTTTTTTTTAAGATCTAAAATGACACATATCCAAGCTTACGTTCTTCTAGGTTGATTCTTAGTTTCTAAGATGATTTCATGTAGCTCCCCTATAAATTCTCCAATTATTTGAAATGAATGCTCATTCCAGAAGTCAAATAGGAAATTACAATCATATTTATAAGAATATAAGGTTTATAATTTATTATTAAGTCATATTAGTTATGTATTATCTATTGAATGATTGTAACTACTGCAACCATTTTGTAAGTATTTCTTACATCATAAAATGATGGACACAATCTAAAATGCGTGCAACTTCTTGTTTATTCCTTCTATGTTCAAGTCTTCAGAAATTGGTATCAAAGCTTGGAGCTTGATATGGTCTATGAATCCCGAATAGAAGACTGCAAATCTAAGGATGTAACTCATAGAATACTAGAAAACGTCAAAAATGAGGAAGTCTTGTTAAGGCACAACGATATACCAGATCCCACGAAAAGGCTTATAACGTGAATAGTTGAGGAAGGAAACATATAAATAAGTCGTGCAACGTCGCAAGGAAAGAAAAAACAGTTTTTAGGGAAAGAAGAATAGTTTCACAATTTTTAGAAGGCACCATTTCCGAGTTTCGAGGGCACAAGCACGAAGCTGCGATCATTATTTCTGTCATTGCAAATCACTATAGTCACAAATGTATATAAAATACCGGTCATGAATTTCAGGGACAACCAAACTATAGATGACGAAAATGCCATCATCTTCTAGGGCATGCAATTTGTTTGTTTCATACCAGAGGGAAAAAATGTGATTTCATAGGATTGAATTTTTAAGGTCAAATACAGTCGCATAAGGGAAAATAGTGAATCAGGAAATTTGGAAAAAGATTAAAAACTAGTCGGGCACAATCCATAGAAGAAGAAAAATTTATTTGGTATTTTTCCAATTTTTTCATTAGTATAATTATTTACATTGATTTTCACATCAAAATCCGTTGTTTGTATTGTTTATCTAGCCATTAAAAACTAGTCGTGCACAATCCATAATAGAAGAAAAATTTCTTTGGTATTTTTCTAATTGTTTCAATAGTACAATTATTTACATTGATTTTCATGTCAAAATTTGTTTGTCTGTATTGTTTATCTGGCCAAAATTGTTGTATAGATCTCAGAGGTATTATTATTTAGAATGGAAATTCCATTGGGAAAGTAGTCTGACCTCATAATGGTTGACTGGAAAAATCGTCAGAAAAGGTAATATTCTTACTGCGTGCCACAGTTTTACCCATGATATTACAACATACCTACAAGATGACCAGGAACAAATGACTTATGGGGTTTATAGCAAGGGAAAGCTCAAACAAAAACCAAATGGGTGAAAACGTATTTTAAATAAGCCCACGCTTTGAAGACAGGAAGGGATTTAATGTAGATGAAACTCAACATGGATGGCTACCCAGTTAGTTCGGGAGTTTGTGAATCTTGGGAATTATACCCTTACAAGGGTCATATTTTGGGTGAATCATGTGAATATTGTGGATGTTGCTCAATGTGGATGGTTGTCCAATAATTTGGGAGGTTTGTAATCTGGGAGTTTGGGGAGGCAGAATCCGGGAACTTAGGATTTCTACTCGGGAATTACACCTTTACGAAGGTTACGAGGCAACTTTATGGAGTTCTACTTGATCAAAGAACTATTTTCAAAGAGAGATTTTGAAGAATGTGAGTTCTGTTTAGCTCTATTATTTTAATCTTTTATCAGTATGTGTGTTTTTGCTTTCTGTAGTGTAAGCCTTAAGAGGGGGTATAAGAATATAAGGCTTAACATTTATTATTAAGTCATTATTAGTTATGTATTAACTAATAAGAATTTGTAACTGCTACAACCATTTTGTAACTATATCTTGCATTATAAAATGGTGGACAAACAACTTACAAAGTGTGCAATCTGCTTTTTCTTTACTCCTCTATTCAAGTCTTTTAACAATATCCAAACTAAAACACTATGAACATATTTTTAGCTGAGTCAAATTCCGTTGTGCACTTTCTCATGTATAAACCTCAATTTTGGTTGTACCATAGTCCTGTAGAGGAAAAAAACATTGTATTGATTCTTATTGGATTTGACTTTGGCTTGAAGAAAACCCTAATAACGGTTTGACAATTGAAATCTCTTCTTTGTCTTCCAATGATCCATTGTCCATTGATTAAGGGGCACTTCACTAAGCCAGATACCTTTGAAACAACATATTATGGCTTCAGCATATAGATCTGATATGTTATCCTCTAATCAATATTCTTTTAACTTCAATACAAGCATGGAGGAATTTTCTGGAAGATATCCACTTGGGAGTTGCGATACTTTATGGATCCCTAACTTTAAGTCTATTCCTGCAAATGTTTGTATGCCTTCACCATGTTATATTTGCATTTATGCATAAATTTGTTAAGGTTATGTATTATAATCCATGAAATGGCCTAATGTGCTGCAAATTATACATTGCAACACATTTTTAATAGCAGAACAAATATAAACTAGAGAAGATATTAGGTTTTTATTTTATGAAAAAGGGGGTTACTTTTACTTGGAATGAGAAGTATATCAAGTCAAATGAATTGTTAACATCTCTCTCTCTCTCTCTCTCTCTCTCTCTCTCTCTCTCTCTCTCTCTCTCTCTCTCTACCTCCTCGCTCCCTCCCTCAACCCCTTGGGATATTGGAATTTCATATCCCCCTTAATATTTTTCATTTAATTGATAAAAAAAATTTATGCCTGTTATTGTGTATGATATGTGTATTTCAAACACAAGTTTATTGATAATAATACTAACAATGCAGTTATCTAGAGCTGAGGCCAGTTGGGGTTTTGGATGTATCCTTAATTGAGGCAACAAACCTGATGAATACCGATGTCCTTGGGAAATCGGATCCTTTCGCATTACTGTTTGTACGACTGAAAACAGAACGCATCAAAAGGAGCTCCACAAAAAAGAACAGTCTTCATCCAGTTTGGAATGAAGGGTTTTTTATTGAGGTCCCTTCATATATCTCATTGAATGCAATAGACAGTGAAATTAATGTCTTCAAATTTGAAAAAAAATGACTGATTGTTTTTTCTGTTATTACTATTCTAGGTTGATGATCCTTATTCTCAGTACTTGACAATTCGTCTGATGGATGAGGAAACAGTAAAGAATGCAGAATTCATCGGAGAGGCTAAATACCCTTTGAAAGAGGTATTGTATTGTTTTCCTTCTTGCTGTAGCATATGTATCTTGCTTCTTGCAGAGGTATGTTGAATATGAGAGCTATGTCAAATGAATTGGCATCAAATAACATGATGTGTCCAAAAAAATCAACTCAAAATCACGTATCCTGGTGATATGATTGCCAATATGTCAAGGCTCTCTTTTGTCCAATGCACTAATGGTTCTACACATGATAATTGTTGAAAAACTGTGATTTCTCTGTTAACGTCAACATACTTCTGATTTTTGTTCTCTTGCATGAGATTTTATCACCTAAAAATATCTGGTGTATGAATTTTATCCAAATGTGCTATGCAACAAAAAGTTTAGAATTGTTATAAAATTCGTTATCTTATTTGAGTTTCATCTGTATATGCAGTTATGAGTTTCACCACTGTGATAATAGACATTAATTGGATGTGACATTTCCTTTTGGCACTAGGAGTGTTGTACGTCAAGATCTACATTATTCATTCTTTGAAGATGACTTTTGTAGCTTTAGACTCAAAAAATACATATAAGAAAACAACATAATGAAAGGAATGTAGGGTGAGAGAGAGTTGCATTGAGGAAACATGAGAGCTTAAAATGTAGGGAACATAAACATTGATAAAATGCTACAGTTAATTTTTTTACATTCTAATGTTTGTATAGTTATAGCCTACTCTTTGTGTGATTGTAAGTAATTATTCTCTTTTCTTTACTTCATTCTATTTGTAGTGTTTGGTAGTATGGTTTAAATTGGCATATTAGTATGTTCTCACTAGTCACCCTATTTTTGTCCTTTCTTTCCCAATCTTTCCCTCCTCATGCTCATCCTTTTCCTACCCATCTATGCTTTGTGTTATGGACTTTGTTAATGGCAATAAACTATCGAACTGCCACTCAATTGGATGAGATTGTATTTAAAATGTCTTATGAGAGCTTGATTGGATCTTTAAAAAGCACTAATTATGAGAAACTAGAAGACAGGGTAGTTCTCATTATCTCCTCCTAATATTAAGGGCATACTGGGTTTCCTTCAGTTTCTCTTAGCTTGCCAATTCAGAATAGAGATGGTTGGATGATTTAAAAGGGTCACTTTCACGAGGATTTGTTCCTCAATTAAATACTTTGCAAGTATCGTGAAGAACTTATGCAAATGCAGGATTACACTTTTAATTGATCTGTGCACGAGAATAAGAACAGTATACATCAATTATAAGATATTTAAAAATAGTTATCATACTGTAAGATTAAGAAAATTGATTATTGCATGGTGATAATTAGTTTTTGTTTCCATCATTGTGCAGTTGAAGCCTCACGAGCCAAAAGGGTTGTGGCTGGACTTGGTCTATAATCCGAAGACATCTGCACCTGAAAAGTCACGTGGAGAAGTCCATCTTGTCCTCGTATATAAACCTTACGAGAAAGACAAGAAACAAGGAGGATACAATGAAACTGCTTTCAAAAACTCTGAAGATGACAAGGAGGATGGCTAATGTTTCATGACACCTAAAATGTTATTTAGCTGTAACTAATATTCAATTGAGTACTAGTTGTTGATAGAGATTAGTTAGAATGTAATCTTGTAGGCTGAAATATCACATTCTTCTCATATGAATTTTGTTTTGATTTCCATTGTTTGACAATTCATGACTGAAACCTGGAACAAGGCTGTCTTTCTTTTCTCAATAAAGACTAAGAACGCATTCCTTTGCAGACTCATTGAACTATAACAAATTTTAAAAGAATATTATATTTTCATAATTTAAATCTTTATATTATGAACTATTTAGCTGCAATTTAAAATACAAACTAGTTTTGGTTGCTTGTGAGTCCTGCATGAATTTTTGAGGGAACTACCTGCTTTGTAGGAAAAAATCAATCTACTTAAGTCAGTTCCTAATAGCTAATAAATTTCAAATTTGGCTTCAAATCGCAGTCTACAATAAACATAAAAAAATTCTCTTGTATTTGTGTATAAGCTCCATCTAAATGGCTACTTTTCTTGTAAAAATGGGAAAAGAATGGTATTAAAAAAATCCAAACATTTTGATGAAAAATGTCATGTTTAAATTCAAAAATATGTAAAAATTCAAACATATGGAGATGTTTTTTAACCAATGGAAGTATTTGACAAATTTCCCTCTAGTCAAACCTAGTGGATCCCAAGCATCACCCTCAAATCAATGTCATCGATGGGTACAATATCGTGCTTTGGGCCATTTCTCTCGTAGCATGGACCTACATTTCTCTCGTAGTGTGCACTTTCTGCACAAGATTCGGGCATGTGCCTTCCCCATTTGTGTAAGTCCTCCCTTCTCCACTTGACTTGGCTCCCTCCTCATGGGGTCAATTGCAAAGACAATTGCCCCTTCATTCACTATACTTACAAAAAGTTTGCTTTGGAGATCTATTTTATCACTAGATCTAGAGAAACCTCACTTTCCCTTAATTCCTACCCTTCATATGGCCCATGCACAAGAGGGATTTAGCTCTCCACAGTGAAATGCTCTATACCCCAGATCACATAAATTGGTACTCTTATCTCTTTCGGATAGTGTTGCATGGACTGAAAAATTATAACAAGTAGACATCCAAGGCTCGTTTCCACCACACATCGACAATGTGAGTCCACTTCTCATTAGTCTCATTGAGACTCAATTTGATCCTTTGTCAATGCCATCTTTCAACGAATATTCGTTCTCCATCCCACTATGTTAGCTATTGATTACACATATGCTTCATGAATTCATCATACAAAAACTTATAGATAATCTTTGTAAGAAAGATATATATCTATTTCTCCAACTAATTATTAGGGTTTGTATCTTCACGTCCAGGTGCATTTGATTTGAACCACATGACCCAATATGTTGGTGCATATGACAACCTTATGCTTGGAGACAAGTTGCATAGGGAGAACTAAGCACAATAATAAACCAAACATTTAAACACAAGTCTTCTTGTAGTGCAACTTTTTTTGTTCGAATGAAAAGAATAGGGAACAATATAATGGTGTATAATATTCAATGAGGCTATGAATGAGAATTTCTATGACCAATAAGGGGGGAACACTTCCTTAATTGACATGCTTATACTTGGAACATGCTATAAATAGTATGAGAGATACACAATGCTCAAGGGAATGCAATTATTCACTTCTATTTGGTATGTGAATGTTATGTTGCCCTTGGGCTGACAAACTTCATATATGCATTCATCATTAGAAGAAGGTCGTTGCAACACATGACAATTATAAAAGGGAACAATTACAAAGTGGTGTATCTTTGTGGTTGAGTAATGATTCTTCTTCTTGTAAGGGTGGGGTTGAACTTATAGTACGTTGTATGTTGATAAATGCTCTGACATGGCATGAATGTAAATGCCACTTGGTGTGTTGTTTGGAAGTAACAAGCCAACATGTGGATGTCGAGATCTAGAGGCTTGTGCAACGTCAGAGTGTTGCAAGGTACTACATAACATTGTGAGATGTTGTACATTTTTATGAGCCGTGATGGAGTTGTGAGGTTATCACAAGTACATGTGCGTGGTGAAATAAATTGTTAGGATAAGAAGCATAAAATCGCAATAAGAGTGTGTAGGTTTGCGCAATTGCGAGGTGTTATGAGACTAACCACAGATCATTCACCCTTTTTAAAGGATCAATGGTCCCCATTATGTCTTCAGATGTAGAAATTGAACTTGAAGTTCCTCAAGGTTGAACCATTTAGCTTGAACAATGTATTTCCTTGCCTTAACAACTCAAAACAATTGTATTGTGTCTTGGGTGTAAGTTGTTATCACTTTGATGATTTAATTGTTTGGTGCCATGCATAATTGTTTGGGATTTAAATCAGAAGGATGTTAAATCACAATTGGCCCAAACAAAGGTGGGAAGTATAGGTTAAGGAGCTTTGCGTTAACACAGGATGAAGACCCAAGTATGAATATCATAAACAAAAGCATTCTCCTTAAAGTTGCTGAAGGTTATACGATATAGTTTGATCAATGTATTGCCATGCCTTATAATTCAAAATAAATGATGAATGCCTTGATGAGTGCAACTTGTTGTCGCTTCTATGATTTGATCGTTTGGTATAGTGTGCAAATGTTTGGGATTTAAATCAAAAGGATGCCCCAAGTCATCATTTTCCTGAGAAAAGGTGGGAACCATGCCTTAGGGAGCTCCACATTGAAGATTGGATGAAGATCTAAGTATGGTAGAAGATTAAGAACAAAGGTATTTTCACTAGCAGTATGTAGTATGGTGTAAGGACCATAACACAAAGGCTTGATTTTCTGACGTAGACCTGAGACATGTCCCTTTTGAATTCAAACTTATGAGGTGTGTGACATGTATCAAACACTCTTATGTTAAAAACTCGATGAAGACCCAAGTATGATGGAAAATCAAGAACAAAGGTGTCCCTACCGTGTGTAGTATGATGTAAGGAACATAGTGTAAAGGCTTGATCTTTTAGTGTGGAACCTTAAAGTGTTACATTTGAAGATGCATTTAAACTTTATCGATGCTTTGAACTCGTGAGGTGTCTGATGTGCATCATGGAGCTTCACTGCATCTTTTATGCTGACATGAGAATATCTAATAAACTTATTGGGGAATAGAGTGGATTTGTTGGAGAAACTTTTGTTCCTTGCTTATTTCCCATTCTTGTGTGTGTGAATTTGTACCCATGGTGCATGGTATGATATGTTTAGGTGTTTCATTAGTTTGAACCAAAGGCATGCCTAGAATGGACATTAACCTATACAACTGTAAAGAGCTTTGTTACATGTATGTTGGATTTATAGTATATTATCATCCTGGGTGCACAAATGCACACTATTGTACATTCACAAATTATAGACAAGTATGTGTTTAACATCTCTTTTTCCACCTCTTTGGATGGAATGTCATTGATCAATCTAGTTGTGGCATGTCCCCTTTTCAGAATTAAAATAATCGAGAGATCTGTAACCTATTCCTTATGTTATGTAGGCTAAGGGATAATGTTAGGAAAATAATTTCATAATAATATTGTAAGTTGTCCTAGTAATTTTATTTTTATAACATTGTAAAAAAGTGACTTATGTATTATTAGTATAAAGGTGTCTAATGTATTGTTTTGTTAAAAGTGTTTCTAGGCACTTCTGGGTGGAATTTTAGGCTGGAAAAGGAAATATAAATTACAAGGGTGAATATAAAAGGAAGATCTAGGAGGAAGAAGACATCCATATATTTTTTTTATCAAACTCCCCTTGAGAGCTTGAGTATTCTATGTTCAATTTCTTCTCCTACCCTAGCAGTGTGTGGATTCAAATGACGAAAAACATATTTTCCATTGAGGTGATGCCATTCAGGGATCACATTTGAGTTAAAAGATTGAAGCTTACATCCAATTTGAATTGGGTAAGAAGGATGTTTGGAGATTTTTAGTTTGTTATAGTACTATGTATTGTTGCTAGATTACTTCATTCCACCGTTATAGTACTTTGTACCACTATTACAGTAAGTTAGTATTGTTGCAACAATGCCACACTGTAATATCGTCATGACTGTATGTTTTGTGGGTTGGGTTTGTTGTTTATTTTGGTATTTTGAATAATAAATGCACCAAATATTGTTGTACATATTTGAATATTATATGCAAAAGGGGGTCTGTGGAGCCATTGCTACCCATTTGATGTCAAATATTTAATATTGTTGTCTAACATTTAGTAGATGATAGTTTTGGCTTATGTTCAATGCTATGTGTAAGGGTTTGATAACCAATATTGATATTTGTCATTGTTTAGTATTTCATAAGTGTTGTATAGGTAGAAACTCAAAAAAATTGCAGAGGTAATAAAATATAAAAAATGGACATTACAAGTTGTGTATTTATCATGTCCGACAATGCTTGCCAAAAATTACTAATAAAGTTGGGTCATGATTCGAAAAAATTTGTTGGGAGTCTAACTTGTACCCAAACATCACTTAAGAAAGAACATGTAGTTTCTTATTGTTGATATCTTTCTTGCAAACAACCATAATGACCATATTTGAAAACCTATCCATTGCAACAAACAAAAACTCATATGGCACTTCACAATAGTTAGTCCTATCATGATTACTAGGTATTAAGGGTTGCATGGTCTAAGGTAATTATTCATTAGATCCGCTAACTGCGACTACATCATTTGATAACAAAGTAAGTTGTATCCTGGAGATGTATTTTGTTTTATGTATCTATGAATTAAGACATATTTCGATGTAGAGGTTGTTGGGTAAAATGTGTAAATATTGTAGTTGCAACAATTATTGTTTTGAAGAAAAGAAATGGCACATAGAGTAGATCCTCTTTGAGTAAGAATAAATATACCACCAAGAGTCTTAGTTGATATGATGGGAATTGTTTAGTAAAGTTAAGAAGATTCAGAATCAAGTGATGATGAGCCACCTAAAATGAACATGGATGAATGTTAGGGAGAACCAAAAGATAGATTTATAAAGGCCATTACTAGGATAAGAGGAAAGTTCAATATGGACATACCAAACTACTATGAGAGTTATTTATAGAGTATTTTATAGATTGGGTTGCAGACGTGGATAAGTAATTTTAGTATGAATCCATGGAAGATCCTTAGAAGGTTTGGTTAGTGTGAAAAAATTGAAATGACATGCGTCCTTATGGTAGGATCATTTGCAGACCAAGGATAAAATTGAAGTTTCGAACATAGTGGTTGGCAAGTTAAGAGCGAAGTTTTTTTGCATATGGAGTACAACTTGAATCTTTGCAAGAAGTTGCAAAACTTAAGGCAAAAAGGAGATGAGAAATAATGATTACATGAAAGATTTCTACAAATTGGATATTCTCTCAGGGCAAGTAAAAGATGACATAGAATTTTTTTCTAAGTTATGTGAATGGATTGTGCATTTCTATTCAGGATAAATTCAATATGAAAATCCTAAAATTAACATAAGCATAGTAGTTTTGTGTTGAAGGTTGAGGATAAGTTGTCTGAAATATAACATGGTGTAAAATATTGTGCATGAGAGAGGATGTTCATTGCGCAATAATAGAACAAATGGTGCACATGAAGAGGAAGCAAGGTCTTCTCAAGGTCGCGATCATGTGTAGAGAAGAAGATATTTGAGGAGAGAGGATATATGATGGATGAAGAAGAGGTAGAGGATTAATTGGTACATATATCAAATTCAAAGAAGTGGAGTTTAGAGCATTTGAATGCCCACATATAATAGAATAAAATGCGTTAATAATTTAGGCTTACAAATGTGTTGTGCAGCCAGATGAGGATAACATTATTTTTGTCAATTGTGTAGAGGAACTAGAGTACGAAAAAGATCTCATGATGAAGAGGGTCATGATAATTCCAAAAAAGGAAGAAAATACTCCAACATAGAGGAATAATTTTTTAAAACCCATTTCTAAATCTAGGGATAAGTGTTACAAAGTTATTGTTGATAGTGGTGGTATTGATAACCTAGTTTGTAATGAAATGATTGAAGATCCCGACCTAAAGAAGATTGTCCACTAAATCCATACAAGGTTTCTAGGTTAAAGAGAATATTATCTATTCAGTATTCAGATTATCATATACACCAGTAAATTATATGTAGCATCATGTTGATGGATGTATGCCACGTGCTCTTAGGGAGTCATTAGCAGTTCAACAAAAAGGCTCTACATGATGTAAGAGTAAATATTTTTCATCGATAAAGGATGGTAAGAAATATACCTTGAATTTCTTGAAGTTAATAAGTGATCAAGTGTAAAAGAGTCCAAAGGTGTTAGTCTCAAGAAAGCAATTCTTGAATGAAATGAAGATGAAATAATGTTATGTGTTCATGTATAAGCAGGCACACATTAAGTGTGTAGGAGTAGGAGAAACACTTCAATGGGAAGGGAAGATGATGTTTAGTGGGTTGTTTCCTATGCATAGGATAAGTCATCGAATGGACTTGATACAGATTTTTAGTTTGCTTATAAAAATTGCGTACAGATTGACACCATAAGAGAATGAGGAGGTGAAGTAGAATTTCCACAAACTATTTGAGAATGGACTTATTCATAAAATTTTGATCCTCTACACATTACTGTATTGTTTATGCCAAAGAAAAGAGGGGAATGGAGGATGTTCACCGATTCCAAAGCCATCAATAAGATATACATCAAGTGTAGATGTCCATTTCCGTCCATGGATGATTTGATGGAATTCCTAAGTGGAGCACAATAAAGATTTATCTAAAGAGTAGTTATCATCAAATTAGGACCAAAGAGGAAAAAAAATGGAGGACTACTTCCAAAACGTAGGATGAATTGTATAAATGGTTAATCATGCCATTTGGCATAGCTAACACGCCAAACATGTTCATGAGATTCATATACAAAGTGTTGAAGCATTTTCTTCGTATTTTTTCATTTTTACTTTGATGACGTTTTGGTTTTTAACAAGACAAGGGAATAACATTTTGCACACTTATGACAAGTGTTCTTTAATTAGTAAATTGATGGTGTCTATAGGGGCCATCACCTAGGTATTAGAATAACAAAATCACAAGTAGATAGTTACATATAGATCCACACAGGCCCATGATAGGCCAAAACAAAATTTACACCATGTACAACACATGCCCATAATAGGGCAAAAGTAGAATTCTTTACAAAATGACATAAGATAGATAACTATATTATGTATTAGAGGCCATAGATACTTAGATTGTGGAATCCATTGTTGTTGGAGGGAGAGTAAGTGTTGGGATAGGGGTATCCACTTCCTATTCCTTTATCTTCACTATTGTTTGTGGAAACTATGAATCAACAGGACAAGTGTTGTGGTAGTTGTGTGAAGAGATGTTGTTAATTAATTTGAAGTGCAACTTCATGAAGGATTTTTTGTGCTTCAAAATTTCGATATCTCAAGAAGGATTGTGAATGGATCATGAGAATGTGAGAGCTATTATTGAATTTCGATCACTAAAGAGAACATTCCAAGTATGAAGTTTCCATGGATTGGCGAGCTTCTATGGGAAGTATAAAAGAGACTTCACTGGAATTGATGCACCTATCATAGAGTTGTTGAAGGGTGATAGAAGAGAGTTTTTTTAGATTGTAGATGCATAATATGATTTCTAGAAATCAAACAAAAAGGTGATTGAACAACTAGTATTAATGTTCCCTAATTTCAATAATGAATTTTAGGTAGATTATGATGTTAGCAGTGCAAAAATTGGAGTTGTGACAAGTCTTAAAGTAAAGATATAACTTAGTGAAAAATTGAATGACAAAAGGAGAAAGTATTTAATTTATGGCCATGATTTCCATGTTATTCTACAAGAATTAGTGAAGCCGAGGCACTATTTGTTGCTAAAGAAGTTTGTGTTGTGCACAAACGACTAAGCTCGTAATTAATAAATAATCAAGGAAAGAAAAATCAAAGACATGAAATGGGTAGAATTTTTGCAATACTCATTTATCTTGAAACATAGCGTATAAGTTCTAACAAAATTATTGAAGCACTTAGTGGAAGATGTGTCTGATTGACCAAGATGCATGTGGACGTCATGAGATTTGATTCCATGGAGTTATATGTAGAGGACGAAGAATTTAGTGAAGCATGAAAAACATGTGTGGAACTAGTGCCCAGACATAAAACACCTTGGTTGGATTGATTTTATGTAAGGTTTTGTTGTTTAGAAGAGTGCAATTGGGCATACCTAGGAACTCTTTGCACAATAATTTTGGTGTTGATAAAATGTTGATGCAATTAAGTGAAGGGTACTTTTTTCCATGCATGGTTGTCAATGTATGTAGATGTGTTCAAGGGTGTAAAATTTTCCAGTTGGCGAAAATGAGAAGTTAGAGTGCACAATTATATCAAGCATTAGCAAAGCAAAACCCAAGAAACCATGGGATAATTTGAGTATGGAATTTGTTTTGGGTTCTCCTAGGACATATAAGGGTTATGATTTTTATCTTTGTTGTAGTAGATATATTTTCAAACATGGATTATTTTTATTTCTTGCAAAAAAATTATGATTCTAAACATTTAGCTAATCTATTTTTCAGGGAAGTTTTGACGTTAAATGGATTTTTGGGCAACATTATATGTAGGAGACATTTTCTTGGGGCACTTTTGGAGAACATTATGGAAGAAAGTGGACACCAATTTATAGTTAACTTCAGGATATCATCCTTAGAAAGGTGGTTATATGGAAGTGATGAATTTGATTCTAAGTAATCTATTGAGATTCATATTATGAGAAAAGGAGGCGTTGTGGGGTTTAGTCTTAATGTAGGATGAATTTTCTTACTATAAAATAGTGAATAGGAGTACTCAAAGGTTTTTGTTCCATATTGTTTTTGGACACAACCCAAGAGGTGTTGTAGAATTGTGTAACATCGATGAAGATAAAGGAGAAGAAAAAAATGAAATTTCATATAATACATGTGCAATGTGCTCTAATAAGTAAATAAATGTGTAAGGTGCACTAGAAAGTACATGTGTAAGTAGAAAATAGTGATACACAATACAAACAACACACATGTAAGAAGAGGAGGGAATTTGAGTACCAAGTAGGAGACATGGTCTTGGTATACTTTGAAAGAAAATATCCCCTAAAGGAACATATGACAAATTTAAATCTAAGAAAAGTAGGCCATGTAAGGAGTTGAGAAAATTTACAACCAATGCATATAAGATAGAGCTGCTTAATGGGATATACATGTCACCTATCTTCAATGTTGCATATTTGTACCCTTGTATGGGGGGAAAACAAGAGCAAATAATGATAACACATAATCTAGAGAGTTGGATTGGAGATAACAATTTCCTTAGAGCTTGTGTAAGGAGATTGAATAGGTGGATGATAGCATGTCAATAAAACATTCATAAATGAGTATGGGTTTATCTAGTCAAGTGGGAGGGATGAGATGTTGAAGATGTGACATGGTTGAGCGCATATGAAATCGATCAACATGGAATATCTATTGAATACTTCCTGAAATAAAAATGAGTAGGAGCTCGTGGTTAATTTCTATTACTTGGTCTGTATGATACAGGAACATTTAGTCATATAAGTAATCTTGTATCAACTAAAAAATATAGAGAAAAATAAGCGATATGCATAGCCATGAATTGTTTGATGTTTTTGAATTCAACACATCTTAAATGGAATTTTTCACGATCATTCATATTGTTTTTTGGAGATTAAAGATCTTGACAAATATCTAAATGTGTGTGAACTATGAGACTATGAGCTAATATTTCTGAAGAAAATAGTTCAAAATTTGAGCACATCTAGAAAAGTTTGTTGTGGAAAACTTGTGAATTTTTGCACAACCTTCAACATGCACATAGTCTTTGGAAGAAGAAAAAGATTGTTGATCTTGGCACATTATTACACAAAGAGGTTGAGGATCTCGACACAAATGTCTTGTGAAACTAATGGTGTTTTGTGCACCTTGTGAAAAATATGTTGAACCATGTATGACCTCAAGTATTTCACATTGAGTTTGATTGTGTGCATGCTTGTTCAACACAATTTAGTGGTGAGAACACTTGTAAAAAAATTGGTTATTTGCATACCTTTGTGAGCTGACAAAAGGTGAAATAACAAACACGTGTCGATACACATTAGTTTTGACCTTTGGATGTCACGTGTCAATATATAAAGGATTCAATGGCCATGACAGTTTATGTAACACACTCGAATGTAGCTAAAGATTCATGGGAAGATGGATATTTAATGAGGAAGGTGAGTTGTTTTCAAGTTCCAAAATTTCTTGCACCTATAAATATGATGGTCAAATTCATTGGAGGGTTGACATTCAAAATAAGAATATACAAAGTTGAATATGATAAGAGATTGTGAGTAACTACAATGTTTAATAAGTTAGAACCATTTCTTGTTCATGTAGAGTCTTGTAAATCTCATAAGACTATTGTAGGAATGGATTTTTGTAAGCATCCGTTGTGGGATCATTGTAATCCTTGCATTTCAAGACTATATTACTACTTACCATTTTTTCCTGAAACTATAATTTCCTCTATTGAAATAAAATTATAAGGCTTATTTTGTGCTACATGTAAATTGCTGTTAATTAGGCACCATATAAAGTTTTGGCACATAAGTACTGAGGTTTGCATGGTTTAAGGTAGTCCTTCATTTGACCCTCTAATCATGATTGTGTCATCTACTTAGATGCATTGGTCTAGATCTTAAAAAGTTGTACAATGTCAATGATTACCCAAATAGGTTTGTATAGAGGCATTGTTTGGACTCCTTAAAGGAACACTATTGTGTAATATTCCAATGGAAGGTTGCTTTGGTGTGCATGATTTGAGTGAGGGACCATGTTATGTGCAAGATCTCTAAGAAGAACCTGTTGTAAAATGTAGAAGTTCAAAAAAAAAATCAATATGTTGAGGTTTCGCAAATTTGTTTACTCTTGTATTACCTTGAGATATATATGGATACCTACGTGACAAACAATATAGCCCATAAATTGAATCTTTACAATGCCAAATGTAAACTTTGATAAGAAAGCATGTAAGTTGTGTTTGCACAATGTTTCTAATACATGTTCCACGTGTTCCTCCCAAGTCTTATTATAGATGAGGATGTCATCCAAGTAGATGATGATGGATTTGGTGAACAAAAAAAATGGTGTTCATCAACACATGATTTTTTTAGTGCATTGGTCAAATTACTAGCTAGTCCTACATCCTTTTAATGGAAATGTGTCTTCAAGACATTCAATATAGACTAATACTTAATGGTAAATTGAATTTGGTGAAGTATTGTACACTTCGAAGCTAATATAAGAGGTCATAAATGTATGGAATTGGGTACCAATTCTTAACCATTATATTTTTCAGTGCATAATAGTTTATACTAAAACACCAAGTTCTATGTTTCTTGGGTCTAAGGACTATCGAGTTTCCACAAGGAGAAGTGTTAAGCTTGATCTTTCCTTGATTAAGAAGCTCTTGTATATGGTGTCAGACTTCATCATTCTCTCAAATGAGCATGATATGGTGGGTTATTTATAAGATGGGATACATTAACCAAATCAATTTGGTGTCTCACCTTTCGGTATTGTGAAGACGTATCTATAGTGTTCTACTAAAATGTTCAGTTGTTGTAACAATGATAACATGGATTTTTGCATTGCAAGTGTCCCTTCGAATGAGGCTCTTAATAATAAATTATCACACAAAGCTTATCTCAAATGGGTTGTAAAGGAAAAATGATTTGTAAATATTCTTTGGTAATGACAAGACACCCATTTATTCAACCAACTCGTATGTTACATGTAATCATTGACAACGTATTTTGGTGATCCAGAGTAATTATAAATACTTTCTTCTTTTAGATTATTATGAGTTCTCATCTCACAATTCATCATAACTATTCACTTGATATTATTCCTATTTCCTAAACATTGCATCCCTTCTTGATTGATGGGGGGCATATGAGGATTACACATCTTTCTTCCTTAAGAATAGGGTTCCTCACACTCAATTGATTATGTGTGATTTTGTGTTAGAACTACTTTTAATATATTTACCCACACTACAAATGTTAGTATGCAATGATATACTCATTGTAACCTCTTTCACATTACTCAATCGACCACTTTTACTCAAAGTAAATATCATAGTTAACACGTTTATCACATAAGATTTTACATTACTCAAACACATCAAGACAATATATGCAACATTTAGAACTAATATCAACCACAAACTCATCACACAAAGATACCATATGTAGTTAACACAAATGGATGTGTATGTATGTATGTATGTATGTATGCATGCATGCTAAAAAAATTTAATACAATGAGGGTCATGCCCTTCTCACAAATATATACACATCATCATTATAATCTTCATCCTCGCTCAACACCTCAATGGGATCTCAAGAACTTAGTGCACCCGTACATGTTTATGAACATTGCGAACGTGATCATGATCCATAGTGTCATAGTTTCTCTCGTAGGGTCCCTATTTTTTCCCTTACATATGTAGATTATGCCTACATATTCATCAATTTTGACATCAAGTTCTTTGTGAAAGCTCTTAGGTGAAGGTTGGGGACTCCATTCTAGCTCTTCTCAGCTCTCATCCTACTCATTCTATAGGAAAATGCAGTGGCGGATGCCTAGTCATGGATTAAAAAATGTGAACTCTCCTACAACATCATTATCTCGCTCTAACATTCCACCAAATACCACATCATTGGGTATTTTCATATTCCATGTCCTCATAATTACATCAATTATCATCTTCCAATACATGTTTTCTACACCCACATGACCACACATTTACATTTCAGACACTCCTTAATCACCATTTTATAAATCTATCACATCAAGTTGTTACAAGCTACTATATAAAAAATGAAATACTTACGTTAGGAAATGATTTTGGATATGACATCCTTTGTGTTTTCACCTCTCTTACTTTCATCATCCCCTCCTATGGTTGGGGGTATATCTACACCATCTCCTCCTCTCTAGGTGGTTCTCCACCTCCAGGGATGCCTATGATAACATGAAACAATGAAACCCATTGAACTCTATCCACCACCGAGTATAGGTTGTGGTACATCTTGCATCATCCATAACACCCACAACCACTATTGGATCCATCTCATCTTTGTCTGAGGGAACTAGCTTACCTGGCTTTAGTCCTAATCAAATCCCATCTTTCAAAGTTGCATGTGTCGATATCCTCCACACACATGGTGCTATAAGCACATCCTGTACTAATCCAAACATGTGTATAACATATTCACACTTATAAATATCCCCTGCTGTGGGATTTGGATCCTCTAACCACATCATTTTTTACACTTTCTAAAGCTCTACAACATCCTCTACCCATCCATGTACATCTATGTAAGGTCTCCATGTGATCACCCTAGGGTTAACTTACTTAATATAGCTTAATACAATGTGGTGTTTAGGCCTCATCTCTTGGGTACTACCCACCATGTTGTAAATATCTATAGATGGGCCCAATTGGCCCTAAGACCTCCAAATGATTACATTACAACATGGTCATAGGCATGTATGTGCAATAATTCTACTATTTCCAAACCAAATTTGTGGATCTCCAAAGTAAACATATATAAATCCATGTATGAGTGGGAAATTATTCATCGGCCCCATCCATATCCAACACTATCGTCCTCTATTGAATCGAATATTTGGTACATCCTATATGAAATCAATACCCCACCACCATTCACTATGAAAAAATATGTTAATAACAATGTAATAAACTTCCACAATTGCATAACCCTGACTATCACAATGGCACTCAAACGAATAATTAGCTCTGCAAGGCTACCTATACCCAACTAAAATCTACATGACGTATGTATCTATAATGGCACATCTTTCATAAATACCTTTATCCTCTCTACCACTATCAGGAGCCTCAAAATATGGTTTTCATCCTCTAATTTCACCACCATATCCGCTATGGGGGGCCAAAATGTGCAAGTATTTGGGTTCCACCACTCACATAATGTGGTGATCAAGTGCATATTTCGAGGCATTCTCCCCAATTTGGCTATATGCCATAAATTAGACATGTCCAATACATCCCAACCATCCTCATCTAGACTCATTTTAAGAAGGGTCTCTATATGATGGCCACCAAGAAACTCTCTCATATGAACATCTCTCTACAATCAAAAATCAATTTCAACATATATTAGATGATTTCTTGTCAAGAAAACCTATTCCATAATCAAATAACATGTTAATACACAAAACCACACTCGTTACACTTAATTTTTCACAGATTGGGTTAGGAACATATGAATACATTTGGGACCATACAAATCTAGGTTGAAATCATAAAGAAATGTACAGTTCGGACCCTAAAGTCGAAACTATAAGATTTGGTCATATATGCACTAATGATCTCAAATTTGGGAAAATCAAAAAAATTATGATAATATTGAAAAACACTACTATGTTTTAACAAAATCAAAAAATTTGGACACTTACTAGCTCATCAAATTTCTACACCTAAATGGCATCTGCCATCCGATCAAATTGCAGGCACAAGGAATCTTTGGCACATGACATCCTATCTCTCAGAGGACAAGTCACTATCAATCACGATAAAAATGAAATTACTATTTGAATTTTCTACAAAACTATTTATAGTAAAGGTCCCTTTTCAGCCTATGGTCACATATCATGACCAACCTCTACCAGTTGATTAATACCTCAAAATTCTACACTCTATATCTTGGTACATATTTCTCTTTTTTTACGTTGTTTGCGTAATTGGGATTTTAATTTCCCATATTTCCATACTAAAGCATGATGATGTTTTATTTGAACATTATTTGGGTCCAACGACTCTCTTTTAACACAATTATATTCACACACTATATACTTATGTGCTTACTACAACTTTTTCTAAGTCATTGTTTGTCATAAATTCAATACTCTTCTATTTTATTCTATCAGAATTAGTTTCTCTAACATAGTTTCTACAAAAATAATATTATTATATCAAACATAGTCTCTCTTTCACAATTGCAATCTATGCTTTGTTATTTATACCAATGCACTCCCTATGTTTGGTCACTATTTATGTCTTATGATCATGGCGTGTGGATTTCACTAATGCCTTGAAGTTTTGGTGTAACAGTTTGTTACATTTGGTATCAGAGTGACCACCCATGTTCCAATCCAACTCGGTTGGTTACACTGTGTATTCGGGGCCTATAGGGTTCCTAAACATCAGTGAAGCGGGGCTCGTACATATGGGAGTGTGGGCATAAACCCAACTTGAATCAGGCTCTACGGAAGCATGGTGGGATGTTGTGATCCTGGTTTGTGGATTTCAATAATGCCTCAATGTTTTTCTGTAACGGCTTGTTACATTCTATTATTAAATTTTTGTTGGCTAGATTTTCTACATAGCATCAAACGTAGGCAGTCATGAGATAAATCTCCCTCATTTAAACGGTGAGGCTCCCGTGTCAGATTTGTCAATAAAAATGTGTTATTATCTATAAGGGGTTTTACTTTAACCACTTAGTTCATGAACCATAACTAAGAAGTTCTGCAGCCAGTAAGCAACTGTTCAAGAAAGGAAGTATTTTATAGAAGAAGGAAGTAAAGGAAATACAGAGAAGAAATGGGGAAGATGTGCATCCCAATTAGTAGATGGCAGAGGTAATTGCATGCACATAGAAGAAAATTAATAGATATGAACACACAGAATTATAAAACAAAGGAAACTCTAGATCTAGATCTAAAATAACACAAAGTTTATCAAGAGATCTAAGATTCAAAGCAAGAAACATAGTACACACCGTGACACAAAGTTCTCCAGAAACCCCACTCCTTCGTATTCCTTTGCTCCAAGTTGCTCTCAGGGGTTCAACACAAAGTCTAGAACACAAGATTGCTTCTCACAAATTCTGATCATTAACCCGTAGGTTCTTCCTCTACTTATAGAATGTAGACGGGAAATTACAAGTTGGAAGCTTTAGTTGAACTAGCATATGTGGAAGTCAGAGGAAAGAAACAACTGGCAATCTCCATCTTGGAATTCCTCTTTGCATGACATGTATGATTTGCAACTGAAAATAGAACCTTCTACTTTGCACGTGCCACCTATCTCCAAGTAGTTGACTTCTTCAAGTAATGGCTTTTAAACCAATCACTTAAGTTGTATAATTTAATTGATCGCTAAATTACTTTGTTGGAGGAAAGAAGAAGGAAGATGAAAGCTGACTTTGTCGGAGGAAAGAAGAAGGAAGCGGAAAGCTGTAGTTTTGTCATTTTTCACATCTTCATGCAACTGATTTTTTTGCCTTTGATTCTCACCAAACTGGATCTGGAAGCAAGCTGGATCTGGAAGCAAATGGATTTTGCCTTCGACTTGTCTTCTCTTTTATCCTTGAAGCTTTTGCAGTTCTTCTCCAGTACATGCATCAATGTAATGTTTGTTATAGATAACTCATCATTCTTATTTTTAATTGCATATGAGCAATTAAAAATTCTAGAAAGCACTTCAGATGAATGCAAATTCAATGAAGGCTTCAATTGGAAGATGGGAGTATTTGCACAAGATCTTGGAAGGAATTTTCCATGCACTGACTTCTTCACGGGCTGCATTTGAAACAAGTGGATGAAGCCTTTGTGCCAGAAGCGTTTGAAACTATGAGATCTAGATCTGGATCTACATATGGATTTGTATCTGCATCTGCATTTGGATATGGATCTGCACCTGCATAACAAACTTTGGCAACTGGGCTATGGATGGAAAAACTGCAACTTGAATAATTCCACTACTTTTAATCTACACTCATGAATGAAGTTTCTCCTACATGTATGAGTGAAGTCTTTCCTACTCTGGATTTGTCTATAAATTCAGCAAGAGGTTTCGAGCCTAGATCCATGTCTCCAGTATCTATAAATTTAGAAGTGATGCATGACTCCGTTGTTCTTTCTTTTTCATCTTTCTTGGCCATAACTTTGTCTATCTTTGTCTGAACATTTATTTTTCTTCTTATTTGACTGGAATTCTTCAAAACTGGTGCAGATCTGGATAATCCTTCAGATTCAGAGGAAATATTCAATGTATTGGACATTGATATAAGTTCCTTTTCTTTTGAAAAACACCTGTAATGAATTCCTTAGCACCTGTAACACTTATGCAAACAATTATGCAGACAAAGATCACCCTCCTTCAAAGCATGCTCCAAATTTGGAAGCTTTTAGCCTTGTTGCCACCTTGCCTGAGCAAAATCTTTCTTCAAATGCCTTGTTTCCATCTTGCCTGAGAAAAAATCCTTCTTCAAACGGGGGCACACTTTTCCTTTTGGCTGCAATTTTTTACCTGTGAATTAAATAATGCACCCATATCGCTGCCCATACTTATATAACCTTCACAATTCTATAATTAATAATTTCCCTAACAATTAAAGGCAATAAATTAATTAAAAATCATGCTCTTCTCTTTTAAATATAGCATGTTTAAGGACAACCATCTAATCAATTAAATTAATTCAATTTAATCATCCACACTTCACTTCACTTAAGCTTCACAGTGTGCTTTGACCATAGCCACTGAAAATAGGAATCAATATAATCATTTAATACTTTAAAAAATATTAATTCCTTCTCAAAAGGGGCTGCATTAAATAAATTAAATTTATTTAATGTTGGAATTGTATTTTTAAATTTCTTATGTCCACTTCCCTTTGTTGACTTTTCCACAAGCCTGGGTGCCAAAATTGGGTAAATAAATATGAACAAATATTTATTTAATGCATTATTATTCACCCAAGGTGGGTCGCACTTTTTTGCATAATAGAATTCTATTTTTAAGAATTTTTCACCATGAGATTCTTTACCTTGCAAGGCAACCCCAGAAATCCCATAATCCACTTAAGTGATTTGACTTTGACAATGAGATTAATTACCCTGCAAGGCAGACAATAAAATTCCGTGATTTTACTTAAGTCACTTTTCTTTTATTTCACCATGGGAATTTTTACCCTGCAAGGCAGGCAATAAATTCCCACCTGCCTGCAACCTCTAACTTTCCCACTGCAGCTTAAGTGAATTTTATATCACGGGAAAAAGTACCCTACTAGGCAGGTATAAAATTCCCACCTTGCCTGCTGCTTGTATTTTCCCCATTGCAGCTTAAATCCTTTGTTTTTCAAAAATGCGCCCAACCCCGCAGGGGCTTTTCTGTGCACGACTTCACTTTTTCCCAGTGAACCAGACCTCCGATGGTGACTTCCTCCAGGCATAACATGCATATATGTTTTTCAGCTGCTCCAGGCCAAAAATTGGGCTTACTGGCAAAGGAATTGTTCTAGAGAAATTTCACAGAAAACGAAATGGGACAACACAAAAACATGAAAAATTGCCAAAAGTCACAAATAAAGCCCAAAACTTATTCCTAGTTAAAATCCTTCTGGTACAAGGGAATAATGATATGTTCGATCATAACAGAGTTAAAACGGAGCTCAAAGCCTAAAATGGGACTTAAAATAATTAAATACAAATTTCCTGCAGACAAATTCCGACGATAGAATATAACAATTTTGGGCATCTGGGTATTTGGCATAAAAGGCTAATATGGCTCTTTCGGAATATCCTGACACAATACAAGAACTTTCAGGCAATAAAAACACAAAATGACCCATTATTTTAAAAGTACGAAATTTTTCGAATAGGGTAGTCACAGATTTCAGGATGAAATCTTGGTACACCAATTTCACAAGAAACGTGATGTCACTCCAATTTCTATAAAGAATGACTCTTCTTCTTAGCATTATATTCAACTTTGATGACCCAGGTTCATATCTCTATCAACAATTTTATCTCAAGAAATTCTATTTTCTATCAACCATTTGTTTGAAAGGGGGAAACTATATGGGTTGGCTATACAAGGCCATCCCCTCATGTACAAAACAATACACAATACCAAGGACCAAATAATCAACTTTGGATACAAATATGCATTAAATACTAAGTTACTAAGTTATAAACAAATATGTCATTACATTTGTTTCAAACTTAGGGGGGAAAACACCTTTTGAAACTACAAGTTATTAATATTTCAGTTACTTAGTACACCCCTATAATGGATAGTGATGATTGTGTAGGGTTTTTTGTTTCAAAACATTTAGGGATTTAGATACATCTAAAATGATATGGTTTGAAAATATGAGAAGAATTATTTTTTTCTAACTAGGATGCCTTGTGACACTCTTCCCTTGGTTTCACAACACTCAATTCCCATCAAACTATCAAACACTTATTGAGGATTTATCGCCCCCAACTCTCCAAAAGTGCCAAGTCAAATATCCATGTCTCCAAATACACATATTACACCCTTCGAATCTTATAGAACACTACTCATTATCTTCACACGGGTCACACTAGTAGCCCACATCGATTTTCATGCATTTGTTACTTTATTATCATGTTTAATGGCCTCTTATGCTTCAACACTATCATATACACTCTTCTTCTCCTTTAAAACTAGTAAGTTTTATTCACTAGCATAAAGAGGGGAAATGTAAACACTTAAATCTACACAAAATTATTATTAATGTATCATCTTTTTGGAAAACTTTATGTATGTAAGTATTGAACGATGAAACTAAGTCTTATTGACGCAAGTCTTTGTTGTTTTACTCTTAAATTTCTTGATTTATCAACTAATTTGTGACTTACTTGATGTTTATTTATGATTTTGTGCCATGTCATAGAGATCTCTATACTTTGTAATTATTTGTATTACTTTTGGTGACTTTGATCTAAGACCATATAAATTGGTCACAATAGTGGTATGGTCTTGACCCTTTTGATTTTTGGGTCATTTCTACACATTGGGTATATTCATTACTCTTTTCTCTTTTGCATCTTATTTTTTTGTTCATCTTTGTGCACCTTTATTGTTCAAATATCAAAGTGACAGACTTTTATATATACAAGTTAACCTTAATCATTTTTCTAACAAGAACCTATATAAGTACTAAATAATGAGATAAGAAAAATTGAGTATTATCATCATACTACATATCAAAACATAGGAAGGCATAAACATATTTTTCACATCTGCATACAAAGGTTTATATGGGAGAAAAGTAGCATAGCCCGCTATCAGTGTGGAAGCATAAGAGAAAAACTAGGTCAAGGGTTTTAATTACATGTGTATACATCTAAAATTGATCATTCACTCATCACCACTACTAACATTCATCTAATCCCACTTGCATTCAACCTACATCAACTAACCTTGTCCCTCATCCCATCTTTTTATCCTCCCAATTAATTATCTAACTATTTCCTACTTAACACTAACTACATGCTTTCAAATTTCTAGGAATTCAATGTTCCTATATAACTACCCTCACCTACTAAAATAGCATTTCATACAAATCATCTTAGTAATCCATCGTTAACCGCCCTAATCATCTTTAGAAGTAAATAATCTAATCCTAGAGTATCTCACCACCTTTCTAGAATTATCCATCTCTAGAACCTTCATCTTCCACCTCCTTCCATGAATTTAAAAGTACTAAAATCTTTCCCATCTCTATAACTTTCCTCCCTCTCAATCAATTTCCACCATTCATCAACCTCTAACATGGATTCATCTCAACTATTCATTCCTCCACGTGGCTTCTATAAATCAATGCTACATCCTCCATGCAAATAATCCAAAAATATTAATATCATCTTTGCACCTTGAAGATCAAGGAAAAAAATCATAACAAAGTTCTGCCCAAACTAAGAGCTAACAAACAATCAATCACATGAACATTCGTCTTGGATCAATAAATTAATTGGGGAAAATAAATATTGACAAGAAGAAATTACACTCAAGGTAAAAGGAGGTATAATATTTTTTGTTCTAATTATCTTGAGTACTCTTTATCCTTAACCCAATATGAGGTGTAGGTATTGGTTAGCGGACGAGAGTTTTGATTGTATGTTCATGATTTTCTAAGTGTATGTTCAAAATAATACTTAACACATTTTGGCACACTTGATGGGACCCCCACACATTTTACTGGTTCTCTTTGATTATCAGGACCTAACATAAGACATGTCAGAAGATTAGATCATTTAGGGTGCAAAATTCTTTTCTTGCTAAAATTCCATTTTGACTGGTAATTCCATTTTCAGACTGGTTAATGTCATTTTTAATTCAATAACATAGTTTTGTGTAGGAGGCCATCATTTTAATTTCTATGTGGAAATTATAGGAATAGGCCATTTTTGTAAGTGAACGTGACATTTTTGTGCATAACTATGATGTGTTTACTAGACCGCATTTTTTTAGCAAGTCATGATGTTTTCATGACATACCACGTAATTTTTATGAAGTAAATATAACACTTATTATTTATCTGGTTTTTCCTTTTAATTCTAGGTTTTAATCATCTTGTTGTTTAACATCACTTTTTCTAGCTTATTAACCTCATCAAGAAGTATGCTTTCTAATTTTTATCAATTATTAGAATAATCTACTAACCAAGATGTTTTATCACTACCTGCATCATTTTTGTGGTAATCAAGATATTTTCATGCTACCACATTGGTTTTACTAAATGCATCAATTTTTGTGTAGACCATGACGTTTTCACATGAGACTGTACCATTGTGTTGTAAACCGTGACATTTTTGCAGCACACAACATATTTTTTTGTGATAATTATGTCATTTTCATTCTACCAATGTCATTTTTACTTTGCTTTATATTTCTACGCTTGAGTGAGATGTAAGAAAACTATAAAACTACTAACAATGTGCTTGTAGGTCCGTCTGGTCAAAAAATTGGTATCAAATTGTCATTTTGATTATATTTCGTTTCACTTGTTTGCATATCTTGGTATTGTTTTTGTATATCTTCGTGTGTTTGTATGTATCTACCCAAAGCTAAATTGTGTATACTCTCTCGTCGCGTCATTTGGTAATCTTGTGGATTAACGAAAATTGACAACTTACTCTTTTATATTTCTTTTTAGGGAAATTGACATGGATTTAAACCCCAAACACTTGTCATAGTCATTAGGTGTCTTTTGATGTGGATTTCATAACCACACACTAAGACACACCCCGTGTTCTAGTGGGAATACAAATTCAAGGACAAATATTGTTATTGGTTAAGTGTTGATTTATTTTACTAGAAATGTGAAGTGAAAGGATTCCATGTTCCAATATCCAATCCCTAAACAACATCCTTACAATATGAACTTGGGCCCCATGCATCAAAAGGTATATAAGGGATGCACCTAGAGAGCCTTGTAAATCCTAGAATCAATACATATATACCACAAAGAGTTAGTATTGCAGTGAGAAGAACACTCCCCAAGCTACTCACTCTCTACTATGTGAAGTGATGGTTGGGAGACCAATTTATCACCATTGCATGTGAGGTATATTGGTGGGATACTAGTCACACTGCACACCCTCTTTACTAACATTAGGGCTTTTGGCTTACATGATCTTTTTTATTTTTATTGATACCAGTGTGTCTGTAAACCTCAAACCAAAAAATGATCAAACGAATCCACTAAATCATCACTAACCATCCCTCATCTAGCATAACATCTCAAATAATCAAACCATCACACTCATCCTAGAACCATCAGTTTTTATCATCCAACACAAAATCTAAACAAACCATCCCCCATACCATAACACAATTAAAATATATTACCATTTTCTTGTCTAAACACATTTTAAAAAAAAATTAGAATTCTAAATCCACCATGTAATAAATCTTTCCATTTCAAAAAACGACTTTATCCAATCCATATCCAACACATTTCCAAAATCCCATTAAGCTTTATCAAATAACCATACTAAAGCTAGTACATAACCCTGAATCAACAATTCAAATCCAATCAAACATCTAACCATCAAATTTAATCAATCCTAATCTCAGGGTCACCTATACTGTAATCAACATCAACATCAACATCATTCTAAATAAAATCAATATCAAGGTTTATCACCTAAGATAGCTCATATCAAATCAAAATTCATCAAATTCAATGCATCTAACCTTTCTAAATTCCAAACCAAATCCAACACAATCTTAATTAAGATCAAGGAAAAAACAAATGGCACCCAAAATGAGGTATAAGATTAGGGTGGGAAGAAACACACATCAAGAAGATCATCTCAAAAATCCTTGGAACATAGAATGAGCTAATGATAGTGATGAAGAAATCCTTGTTAATAATGAAGAATACGAATAAGGTAAACATAATGAATTTCTATGAAAAAAATAAGGAAGAGTCCATCTCGATCAATACCTTTATGATTATAGGGATGACCTACTTCAACAAATCATTAGTTTTGGGGATAAATCACCTCCTAATTATAATCTTGATAACCTCACAAACATCATAAGCCAAGGAGATCCTAACCAATAAAATCCTACCACAAGAAAAAATCCTTTTGAGAAATAAGATCCCTTAATTGAATATGTAAATATCAACAGTTTTAAAAATGGAAAAGGGAGAACTAATCTAATAGACCATGTGGAGTGGGATCGTAACTGGGTCCTATGAGATCAAATACCACAACTCTTTTTGCTAGTCAAAACACTTGTTTCACAAATATATCTTAATACTAATGAGCCACCCCATTGAAAGAAGCCATTCTATTTTCATAAATACTTAGATCAAGAACATCACATATCCAAGTGCATTCTACCATTTACCCCATAAATAGGATCTTCATTCACTCACGAATTGAAAGTGATGAAAGAGGATCTTCAAGGAGTATAAATAGGAATGTGTGACAATAAATATAGGTTTGAGGCCTTATTCCCTTATCCACTACCAAAGAATTTCTTTGGGTTCCTTTCCTTCCATACTTTGAACCTCCAAAATTCAAAAAGAATAGGGGAAAGAGAAACCCCAAACATAAATTGAAGGAATTTTTCATGGCATGTCAAGAGGTAACTTACAACGATGATTATTTTCTAAGGTTATTCCCATGAATCTTGGAAGTACAAGCTCTCAAATAGTTCATGCATTTACCTAAGGTATACCACAGAGGTTTTTCTTTCCTATTCTAAAATAGTAAAATGGAATAACAACACCAAACTGACCTCAGAAGACAACAAATTGTATCGATACTTGCGGTGACTGGATGTATCGATGGATGAGTACTCCTTTCACCGAAAAAGAATCTAGAAATCAAAGAAAATTGAACAAAAAATATTATAAAATATGGGTAAACGAGATGCTCAACAAAGGCTTATTCCAAGAATCCAAAGGGACTTCCTTGGAGGATGTCAACTCGTTTTTAAACAATTAAGTGAGTTGATAGGAATGAGAAAATGATAGATAATGATAACAATAGATAAATGATAGATAATGGAGATAGAACTCAAGGTCAAAAGGAAAGTCCTTCTTTGCTTCGTAAGTGGCCCAGGCTAATGTGGCAGCTATTTGAATGGCTTCGAAGTAATCATAACAATAGTTAGCAATTTCCTGTTGGATCTCATGGAGGAACTTGATCTGATCCTCGATGTCCTTAATGTTGGTTTCGAATTGGAATGCACAAAGTGTGAGCTCATGAAGAATGCCAAATTATTCCCAAAATAAAGGTTACTCAACAATTGGATGGTCGTAGATGCTCGTAATAGGGTGTGATTGGAGTGGAACAATCATCTAAAGAAGAGACATGCTTGCAAAATATGAGTTACATCTAGAGATTATTGATAAGATTGATAAAATGATATGATTAATAAAAAAGATGCCAAAAAATAGGGATCTCATGCGATTCAAAGGAATCACAGGAGATTAGATAGAATCATGGGCAATTCAAGGAATAACTGTCGATTACTGTGAAAATGTTTGATTTTTCTAAAAGTGATAAGTAGATGTAAAAAGAGATCAAGATGATTGATTTTGTGAAAGTTGATGCTATGAAAGCAATGAAAAACAAATAAAAGTACCTTGAAGTATTGAGAAGGCACCTAACACTTGTGAATGGTGATTTAGAGTTAGTATTATTGGTTTTTGATTGTCATTGCTTGATGATTGTTTAGAAAGGATGTTCAATGCTACAAAAATTGATGTGTTGCAAGATTCAGGGAGACTTATGATGTTGTTGTGTGGCTTGGAGATCACAAGAATGGTAGAGTCTTGATATTTGGATTGAAAAAAAGAGTGTACAAGCGTTTGAGAATTCTGAAGATCCCTGAAACAAGATTTAAAACTCTTATTTATAATTGTTGGCAATTTGTTAGAATCGTCGGGGATCTTGGAATTATGGGGAAAACATTTATAAGTGGTTGAAACCACTTCCTAAATGATATTTTTTAGGTAATGGGGATGAGGTAAAATGGTTGGGAAGAGGTGTTGGCGAGTTGGGGAGGTTGAGATAAAATGGGTTAGGGATGATTGGAGATGGTTAGGTGGGGTTTAAAGGGTTAAGGTAATTTGGATGAGTAAAATATGATTTACAAAGGGTAGAAATTGATTTTACGTGGTGAGGGAAATGACTTAGGCTATGTGTATAATGCTAGGTTTGGATAGAATAATGTGTGTATGCAGGGGAAATAGGCGGGTAACAAAAACCCAGTGTTTACATTTTCCCCTCTTTGTCGGGTAGTTTGTGATAGGTAAACTGCTACATTTTTTTTTTTGAGATAGATTGATTTGTGTTGGATGGATGATCCTCCCTCAAACTAGGGGTGATTATGAAAAAGTGTGAGGATCACCAGTTTGATTGAGTTTACTGGATAGTTTTGACATGTGTGTGTTTCATTTTAAATTTTCCCAAGATGAGGTATAGAAACAAGATGGGTTCTTCCATGGAATCAAGTGATAGGGGAACCAAAGGGTTCATGTCCTATAGACATATGATTCATAGGGGGATAAGATAGGATACAAAAGGACCAGAGAGCAGGGAAAATTTTAAGGAACCCCCCTGGAAAAAAATTATATAAATCGTGGAGGATATACTTGTAACTAGTTTTGTTCTTTTAAATAAAATGGTATAAATATAAAAAATAGTTGGAAAGCGATTGACAAAACTCTTGTAAATAGTTTAGTGTATACCCTTTGTCAAATTTGACTGTAATAAGGCCCAAAAATTTTCATTTCTTTTGCATGCCACTCTACCTTAGCTCACCAACACCGCCGACCCGAAACTTTATTGAATTGGTTCATTCCACAAGTTTAGAGTTTGGGGAATGCCTTTTCCTTGAGGAGGCCTGAAATCCTATCACGTGTCTTCCTAATGGGTAACGAAGGACTGATAACTTTAATAATAAGACAAAAATAACTTATATTTAATAATAACATATTATAAGTTATTAAATTATTAAATAACTGAATCCTTTTTACTATTGGAACTGCCCTTTATATTAAATAATTGAATCCTTTTTGAATTTGAAATATATAACATCTAAAAATAATTTCATAATTTAATAAATTAATAACAATAACATATATTTCAAAAAAGAAACAAACTCTTTGTTATTCATGAAACAAACTCTTTGGAGAAATTTACTTATTTGCATGGTATGATGGTTAATATTAAATGCAAATCTACAGTGGATTTGGAGAAATTTACGCCGAACACGTGTCCTCTGAATGGGGGTATGATGGTTATTATTAAATGTAAATATTGTCCAAAAATTTGTTATTAAATAACTGAATCCTTTTTGAAATATATAACATCTAAAAATAATTTCATAATTTAATAACATAATAACTTATAACATATATTTCAAAATTATAAGTTATTAAATTAATTTTAGATGTTATTAAATTTGACATTTATTAATTATCTGTCCATTTATTATATATTTGTCAGTTCTTACTTAAGTTGTTTTAACTAATAGAAAACATGAGTATGGAGGAAACATTGAGGAATATATAATTTAAATATTATTTTTCTCAAACTAGATTGTACCTTCCTCCCATAAAAAAATAACATTTGTGTACAATTCAAGACATACCTCTCATATATCTGTTAAAACATAAATATTACATATCATAACATAGGCATACCAAAAAAGCTATAACTATTTTATAACATAAATATTACATATCATAATATATTTCTCAGTTCTTGTACCACCTTCCTAGCTGCATCGGTATTGATCTTCTCTGCTAGAGTTTCGGCCAGGGTTAGTAGCCCGACACATTATTTATCAATGTTACTTATGATGGTGTCTTTTAAGTCTTTATAGGTTATAAGCACTTCTAAATCTCGCTATAACTTTGTAAGGATAGAAGACACTGTTTCAAATTGATTTTCCATCTGAGGGGTCACCGCCGGAGATTGATTGCCATCAATTTCCATATCCACATCATTTGTAGCAGAATTTGGAGAATACATAGGTTCCGGGTCTAGGGATTTTGGATAAAGAATACAGAGTTCCAGTAATACTTCAGGAATTGACTTCTCAGACAGGGAATCCGATTAGAGATCTATAGGATAATTTACAAGAGAATGAAGGGGAACATTGGTAGCAGTCGACTAGTTAGGAGAGGGGGGTGGAAACACCATCAGAAGGAGAACTAGAAGCAGAGACAATGAAGGATTTCCCAAAAATAACCTAGTCCAAGTCTGTATCAGAACTAGAAGAAATCTAGACATATTCATGGCTTGCTAGTGGTTCGATGTGCTCAATTTGGTCCCCCATGATTTTGAAAAAGAAAGTAAGTGTCAGAAAATGACCATGGGCCTTGAATTTATAAATTCCAAGTGATTTCTTCAACTAGACCTTTACACGTGTCCACCAAACCTGGGTATGAATTGGTGGTTAATATTAAATGAAAATCATGGAAACAAATTCTCCTTTAAACTAGCATCACTATCCCACGTGCCTTTGCAGTTTAAACATCCTTTTATCATGATGAATATGATATCATTAAGGATATAATGATATACATTAAATCAATAATGAATTCCTTCTTAATAAACATATCGAGATTCAAGCAATATATTAAGGGAGAGGAGCTAATCATCGAGCATGAACCAATAAATTATAATGGTATTGGTGAGGGTATATGTAAATACTAAAGATAGGGAATAGTACTTGCTAATTTATCACTCAAAATTTGATACAAAAGTAGTAAAAAAATGTGTCACATGAAATCACATCAATCAAATGCTACTATAACTGTGAGCAATTATTCAACAATATTCTCATAACAAAATGGGGTTCTATTTTAGGGGCCCCTGCCCTTGAAAGCATATATATATATATACATATATACATATACATATATATACGTATATATACACACATATATACATATACATATATATACGCACATACATACATACATACATACATACATACATACATACATATATATATATATATATATATATATATATATATATATATATATATATATGATATTACAAAATACATATTATAGATTGCTTTATAAAGATAAAATATAATGGTCATTCTTTTGAATACACATATTCATCCCGAAACACTGGAGCACATTTTAGCAACCTGTCCCTGCGTTGGATAAACACGTCTTTGGCCACTACGCTGAAAATGAACTAGATACCTCCCACTAAATCCCGTGACATGCTCATATTTAGCAACTCCTAGACTCCCACTGGAGGCCCATTTAGTATTTTGATGAATTCTCTTTTCCTTTTATGTGAGTTTACCCACTCAGAAAGAGAGTCTCCTCCTCTTATGTATGCTTTGGTTTTCTTCCCTGAAGAAAGTCGAGCTACATGAAATTGAGAATTTTTTTAAGTGCCAGAAGATGCCTCCCTCGTGATCCTCCTTTTCTTGAGAGGAAAGGTGTGGGTGTTTACCATGGACCATACTTCAGCGAGGGTAGTTTCTAATGCTGTCAATCGCTTCTCTATTTCATTCTCTGGAAAATTTGAGGGTTGTTCTTCCCCTTGTTGAGTAGGTAGTGAGCTTGGTATTAAAAGCTCTGTGGTCAATAACTGAGGTTTGTAAAAATATAGGTTGAAACCCCACTAATCACCTAAGACACAGGGGCAGTGGCATATCTAGTGGTACTTTAATTATTTGGTGCTCATGTGATAATCTTGATGAATTAGGTGGAAATGGAGATCTTGGAAAATAAGGAATGAAGGACATAATTTAGACAAGTGATGCAAGAAAGATAAAAGCTTTTCCTTTGGAGAGGAAATATTGGGAGAGCCGACCCTAGTGTTTAGTATGTTGAGAATGTGGTGGACAAGGGCCTCATTTGGCCCTGTCAACTGGAAACACTTACCCAAATAGGTGAGTTTTGCATTAAGAGGATTCAATTCTGTAGATGAAGAAGACATAGACGCATGACGATTGATTGAAATCAGATGGTGAAGGACGCTTGGAAATGTTATGTGGTAAGTTGGTAACATGTCATCGCTGGGTTTAAATAAGCATGTATTTTGAGCTTATGTGTGAGGGAGAAATCATTTTGCCATCAATGCCATATCGTCCCAAAATCAATAGCCTTGGCCCTCGACCTGAATTTTAATTGAAATTAATTAGCTATTCATGTAAAGTGTGCCACTAGAGATTTAATTGGCACCCTCACAATTAAGAAATGTCTTATAAAATTTAATTCTTGGTCATGCTATATTTTCTAGCATGAAGTTCGAGGAAACAATATATTTAATAAATACGGAAAAACTTTTTTTTCATAAAAGTGACATATTTAATAATTATGGAAAAGACTTTTTCCATAACTTTAGTCTTTAAAGTGATGCATTTAAATTTAATTATTTAGATTATTTAGATTTTTTTAGATTTCATCAAATATACGAGGAGACACGTTTGAAAAAAAAGAAACTAACTACATATATAAAATATAAGAAATGATATTTTAGAAATCTAGAAGTGACATATTTCAGTTGTCATGTATATTCAAAAGTTACCAAGCTTTATGAAAAGGGCACTTTCCTGCAAAAATATTGAAACGACCATCATTGCATTTAGTGATAAAATTTGAAGGGCTCTCCATACTTTAATTTGACTGGCTAGGTTAAGCTTCACCCTTCGTAAATGAGATATAGAAAACACATTACCCTTCAACAAAAAAATGAAAATGTTAATTTTCTTTCAATATATATTTGATTAATTTGAATAAAATACATATGAAAAATGTCAAAAGCATGAAATATATAACATCTAAAAATAATTTTGAAAACACTATATAAATGTGAAAACACTATATTTCATTAGTAATGACATCAACAATTCTGAATTCTATTTAAAAACAACATTTTCGTTAGTTACTTCAATTCAAATAGTAAATAATACTAAGCAACATTTGATTTTATTCATATTCATTTTCTTTAGAAAGACTTCCTTTGACCTATTCTCATCTATGGATATTTGGTTTTGTATTTTAATCCATGACCAACAATGAACAAATAAACTTGGACATGATAGCTTTTTTAATTCATCCCGCCTAAATCCGAGAGGTTCACGTTAATGTGGGGGAAAGGCAAAAAGAAATCCATGGAATTCTTCCGAAATGGCAATGGGAATGTAAAGCGGGGGTGATATCTTTTTAATTTATATGAAAACTTTAAATGTATATGTGTAAGTATAAGTATAAGTATATCTATATTTACAGAAATCACATACATGTTTCACATGACCCACAAAAAATTCAATGACCAAATCATTAATTTACTTTCACACCTATCACTGCGGACCCAAATTTTTTTTGAATCAGTTCATTCTGTGGGCTTGGATCCCAAGGATTATGAAATATATTTCATCTAAAAGGAGGCTTGGAATCACTACCATGTGGCCATCTGATAAGGATATCTACAATTCTGAATTCTGTATACAAAGTACATTTTTGAAAGTTACGTCAATTCAAATAGTAAATAGTGATGTAAGGACCGTGGTGATTGCTTACTCATAGTTGCTAGGTGATATTAGAACGTCCACTGACAATTGAAATTATGTCTCATCTGGAAGGCATATTTGACATAGAAGGAAGAATATATTCATAGAAATTGATAGACCGTGTAATTTACTAAAATCTTTAAATTCATATTTATGAGTAAGAAAGTCATCCTACATTTAAGAATTTTGATTCTTTAAATACTTATATTTTTTATATATATAGCACTGTATATAGCCTATCGCTATATGAAATATTTCATATATATAGGGTTGAGGGTTTCTAGAGGAAGCCCATCCATATACTTCCAAGACAAAAAATGAACTACTAAACCACAGGACCCCAAAGTAAAAGTAAAACCCAAATCCCATACACCAAATCTGGGGGGGTTAAAACTTCCCTGGGGTTAAGGCATTGATGAATATCCACAGATATTCTTCCATGTTAGCATGTGTGGTAGAAAGAATCACAACACCCCTGGATACAGAACAGGCTTCACATCTTGAATGATCAGGGATAAACAGTAAAATAATGCACATAATCTTCATGGACATCCTTATCACCCAGTGAAGGGACTTGCAAAGATGAGAATAGGATTCTCTAGAGAAAGCTGGGTTACGATTCCTCTGTTCAAATAGCTCCAACCGAATACAATGGAAACCGAATACAATGTAAAACCTAAATGCTAACATTCCCCCCTTATTACATTGTTCGTACAAATGCATAGAATAAAGCCTAGACTAGAGAGGTGATGCCCCTTAACGAATGTTAGACACTCGTTTTGCAAAGAGGGTCTTCACACAGACCACATAGATGCAATACATGCTCTTGATCCACATGGTTTTTTCTAAGGTTGACTAGAAACCTAGAGGGATCAGGAACACTTTCTGCACTGATTCACCTCGAGTGGTTTTACAGGATCAACCACGAACCACGAGGATATGTTACCTCAAGTGTCGTTTTACATGATTACCATTGCAATGGCCAAGAGGCATTTTACCTTGGTGGTTTTACAGGATTACCACGAATGGGAGGTGCGAGTACCATGTGCTGCTTTCAGTGCTTTTCTGTTCCCCACGACGCTCTTCAGTTAGGGGAGGATCCCACATAGCAAGAATGTCCGTACCTCTAAAATTTGCTACTTTATTGACAATATACATGACAGAAATAGGAGGGAAGAGACAGGAAATGAATCTAAACAAACCAATTCTTGGTAGGAATTAAAATCATCTCATTATGATCCAAGCAGTGGATCACTGGCACAACGACGGGCTGTCTAACAGGAGCGGCGAGCTCGTCCGCTTGCGGCTTGCAAGTTAGGTCGTTGAAGCATTTCACTCATCAGCCTCTGTTGTCCTCTGTCCTCTTGTAGCTTCTTACAGTACATCAGAGATGCATGATTGAAGCCAGATCTCATCAACAGCTTCTTCAACAGCTCTTCCGTTGACATATTTAGCATCGTGCAAATCTGAGCTCTAGATCTGCACAGGTATGACGAACTGAAGATTTAGGGCTCAGTACAGGTGACTGAACTGGACATTCTTCCCTCATGGTAATTTTTCTTTCATAGCTTGCTTTGTTCATCTTGACGAAATCGTGCTTCAGGCTCTGGATCGCTGAGAAAGATTCTTTTCTCTCCACCTTTTCGCGCCTTAGACTTGTGAGCCACTTAAACTTGGACACATGACACTAGCTTATTCGTTTGAATCAGTTCTTGAAAACATCGCCCCTTTGACTTTTTGGACCTTTTTCCTTGGCGACACGTGTCAATGCTGTGATTATCATCCAATAAAGCCTGCTAGATTTTCATGATCTCATCGGGTCACTTTGGATCCCATACTATAGTCCCTTTCCTTCGTGGGACAAAATCCTTCAGATCCGCCCGAAATGGGCTTCCTCGTCCCTCATCTGCAACGGTGACAGGCTACCAAGAAACTGATTGGCTTTCGGCTCACTTCGGCAATGGACTTCCTGCAAGACATGTTACTTTGTAGCTCTATGTCCTTGTGCTACACACATTTCCATTTTCCGATACTACGGCCATGAAATCACATCTCTCTGTATACATTTGATTAAACACTTGTCCTAATGCTTCGAATGCTATCTCAGAAAAGTTTTTGCGCGAATACACATCTTGGTAGTCCCGAATTAGTCATAGAAATATTGATAAACTAGGACAAAGGAAACTTAGCCGATTGTTCTACAATTTTTTCTCAAATGGAGTGCTTATTTTCTGACAACATGCTCGCATTCACAGCAAAAAAATCAGGCTTCTTTTTCCTCCAATTGCATTTGATGAATCCTGATGAACTAGTTAGGCTCAATTAAGACACTTATGGATGAACATATATTTCATACATTATGTTAAACACTTTTCTTGCATACTGTAATTGCTCATATTTGGTATGAAAAATTGACATTGATTTATTGGGTAGTTATTGAATGTAAGTTAACATATCCATAACTGTTTCAATGACACCACTGCACATTCTGTCATGTAATCTCAAGTCCCTTAAATTTGCTCACTTGTCATTTGACGTGATCCTCAAAACTTCTATCCTGCGCAATCTACCGTGTCCCAGAATGCGGGGCTATAGGAGGTTTGAGAGACATGAGCCTATTCGTGATCCTTACTCTATTGCAATGCCGGATTTGTTCACCAAGTGTTTAGTCATTTTCAGTCATTTTAGACGTCAAAAATGCCACGGTCAACATCACAGAAGACAAAAAGAAAAAATACAACAAAACATGTTATGGAGAAATGGCCTCTGTGGCTGCTCCTGTTCCAATGATTCCGAGTTTGCCCTTCTTTGATCTTAGCGCTCTGAAGAATTCTAAATCTCTACCTCTGGAAGGCATACTGCAACATAATGCATCAACCTAGATTCATAGAAGGTGCGCACTGAAATGTAAGACTCAAAATCTTCCGTCGTCCTTGGCGTCTTGGCGCTTTCATCTCTTCTAGTCGCTACATCTTCTCATGCTTCTGCCTCTTTTGGACACATCCCCCGCTTTGATACCAATGTTATCATCTGGTAGAAAGCTTTCGATTTGAAATATTTCAATATAAGGGTTGAGGGTTTCTAGAGGCAAAATCCAAACTTCCAAGCATGTCTACTTCCACAGGACCCCAAAGTAAAAGAAAAACCTAATTTCCATACACCAAACTGCTTAAAATCCCTAGTTTTATTGATGAATATAATGATATTTATGATCCTGTAATTGGCACAAGAACTTCACATCTTAGATACTCATATGAGAATAAGGCAATTAAAATTAAACATTTGGACCCATTAGGTAAACTGAAACATAAAGGTTGGATAACATGGGGGTCTATATTGGGACACATGATGCTCCATGAGGTTTTACCCTGCCCTAAATTTTTCATTCTATGTGCCCCGAATTACGATAGGACAAAAAAAGCAATTGTTGCAAATGGCACTGGAGAAGAAATTTTGTCCATTACAGAGGTAAATCTTGTCCATGCGTTGGGGTTTGAAATCAAATATTTAGGAACCATCAACATAAACCTAGAAAACATTACTAGTGATTATCATGTCACCACTCAAAATGCCAGAGATGAATTTTACAAAAATTAACAATTGATGGAGCGGTACCAAAAGGGAAGCCTCCGCATGTAATTGATATGTTTAAATCATGGGTCAGGGATACCATTTTTATGCTAGTATTTTTCCTTGGCTTCGATAGCGATGAAAAAGTGGATGAAACCCTCCTGGAAATGGTATACAATATCCATTTCATTTCTCCACCTTGTGCATAAATATTTGTTGGGCACATTGCAAAATCTATGCATAAACAATTCTTAACCATCGAAGAAGGCTACGACACTTAGATCTTTAGGTTCACTTCCTAATTGTGCTATTTAATTATATAGTTGTTTACTTAATGGTTTGGCAACAAAAAACTTGCAATTCAGCCTTATAATGTTGAGGCCCAACCAAAAGTGATTTGTCCATTAACTAAGTAGACCCAAAAGATAAAGATGTTTGATAATAGAAGGGACTACAGTTAGTTTGTGGATTATTTTTGGGCTCCAATTTATAAAGAAATTTTAAAAAGTACTTGGTAATAGAAGGGACTACAGTCAGTTTGTGGATTGTTTTTGGGCTCTAATTTATAAAGCAATTTTAAAAAGTACATTTCCTAGTTGCCTATGAATTGTAGAGATTGCATTCAAATGGGATCAGAAATACAGTTAGTAGATTGGTACTTCATGGATGAATATACTATGCTAAGCTTTTATGGATCAGGAGTACAACCTTGCAAATTGCCAATACACGTGACATAGAGAGTTTTTTCCTTGGAATATATACGACAGATGGAGATCACAGAAAAAATCTATTTTGTTACTAAAAAAAAGAGGAGTATATTTCCTTCCTTGTCGTTTTCATGTGGATGGTTCACATTTGAAAGAAAAGAATTCAATGTGGCACATGAAATCTTATATATTTTTAAGTTTGATGTCAACTGTCACTTGGTGTATGACCCATGTGAGGTGATTAAAGCAAGGGTATAGGCAAAAAAGAAGTCTGCCACTAAAATTCAACATGAAAGCAAACCCTTGCTAGAAAAATTGAAAACCAAGAACTCTTGGGATGAATTAAAAATAGCAATGGATGAAATTTCTATTAAGAAAGGAATTAGTTTTCAAGAGTTTTCAACAAAAAATTTCAGATTGCCTTAGCCTCCACAAAAATAGGCAAAGGATTTTCAATCTGCCAAATTTTATGCAAAATATGATAAAAGGTACTCTAAAATCATGCCAAAGGAATTACAACATGAATTATGAGAAAAAAATTAGACAAGGTCAAAAATTACTGCCTTTTGGTCTATGAGGTAGGACCTAGGCCATCTAGAATTTGTTTCTGAGTATGATTCTATTCTAGAAGATGTAAGGTTCAAAAAATTGTGGAATGATGTGCATCTTGGAGAGGCAAGTAGTGATGATGAAATTGAATCCGAGGAATTAAAAACTCCCCATGGAAGAAATAAACCAAGTCTCGATGAAGGCTTGAAGCAAATATATTCTAAAGAAGCAGTTGTTGAAAAGATGTGTTTTAGTGGTGGTGGTTTGGGTTCAAAAGGACAAGGCATTTATCTTCCACCAGAGGCATAACCTAGAAGATTTTTTGATAGGTCGGGCCTTGGAACTGCACCTTCGAAGAAAGGACCACTACATACTAAAACTTCTACAAGTGGTAATCCAATTCAATTTACTCTGGAGTCAAATCCTTAGCAAACAGTTCAACCACACGTTGAAAATCCTAGAGGAGAAGTTGGCCATGAATATGTTAGTATTGATATGTTGGTGGTTCTAGTGATTATGGTAGTAGTCAGAAGAGTATTGTAAACTTAAAGAGTCCTATATATACTATTGAAGTTCCTATGGCTATTGTCTAACAAGAAACTGAGAAGAGAAAAAAGACAGAGGCAGACACATGTACAATTACTCTTGCCTCAAGGAAACTAATTATAGAAGGCGGTGCCATTGCCACCCCTTAAGAATTTTCCATTCCGAAAGGAATTTCTCCCCAAAATTCAATTACTCCTCCATTCAAGATGAAACTGTTTATTCCTATAAATACCTTAGGTTTTGATTACAGAGCTGAGTTTTCCAATAAATCAGAAAGAGATAAAAAACAAGAAGCAAATTCTACAGGCTACTATAAGTTTAGATCCTGGCACAATGAGGGTATTGCCAACATATAACCCAGTCATAGATACAATTACATAGATGTATGTTGTGCCCAAATTTGTAAAACCAGAGTATGAAATGGTTTCCAGTGACTATGAGGTGACCTCCCTTCAAATGGATTTTAAGGCAATAAAACCTTCTGACAAAATTAATGTATTGAAAAGGAAAAACGATGTGGTTTACATAACATTATTAAATTTAGAGAGGGAGAACAATAAGTTGAATAATAAGATTCAAAAGTTAGAGGCATACCTGGGTAGTGAGAAAGAAAAGTGAAAAACGACACTTAATAAGACACACAAGTTGGAGAGGAAGATAAAATCATCTACCTCTGTGACTATAGTTGCTGCGAATGAACATGCATAGGTAGAACTATAAGAATACAAGAAAAAGTTACAGGAAACAACGAGTAATAATAATAGATTAGAACAAAAATTGGGAGAATTGAAAGAGGTTCTGAAGGTAGAGAAAGAAAATTCCAAAAAATGGGAACAAATCCTAGATGAAGAGAGAAAACTCAGGGGCAGAATGCAAAAGGAAGAGAAAAAACAAACTGAAATATTTGTAACAAGAGTTGGCGAAAGAAAAAAAGGATATACAATCTTCAACATCAAATTATCTGAATTTTATCAAAATGCATTGATTAATATGATGGATAATGTTTGGGGGGAAACAAACGATTTTTTTAATGATTTGATTAGATTTTTTGAATTAATGGCTGATCTACAGATAATCTATGATAAGCCTTGCGAATACATAATTGGTAGTAGAAAAGTGATGGATTTAAGAGAGGACATAACAAGAATTTTTTTGGAAGCTATCTAAAAATTCAGTGACACAGAAATGACATATAGAGGAATTCAAAACTGGTTTGATTCCTTAGTAAAGGTATTATATATCATTCGAAAGTGTGTGATGCTAGGCGAAGCATGATAATTACTGAATTAAGTGTCAAAGAATGTTACAGGAGCTGCATGGAAAGGTACACAAGTTCACAAAGCTTGGTTTTCCAATGCCTTTTGAAAAAACACACACCAATTCATTAAGAAGGATGCATTCCAAAAGAATATGAAAGAAAAAAATATGCAAGAGAAGAACTAAATTCTTGAGAAACTAGATGATACAATTTTTTTGGCTTTGTTAAACCATTGATAACCTTATCAGTAAGTTTGCATACAATAATAAAAGAAATCTACACTCTTAGTTATGAATTGCTAACAAAGTTACATTTCAATCAGTCTGATTTACAACAAATTGTAATTCCAATAGATGAAGAGTGGATCATTTTACAAAAGATGATATATTTAAGAGTAATTTGATTTTGAAAATTGTTCCATTTGTTGCTATGTTCAATTTTTTCATACAAGGCATGTCTCAAGCAAGTTGAATGAGGAATAATGTTATTTTTAAATTGAACTTTCACCATTTTTGTTTCATATTTTTTTTTACTTTTGCACCATGGATATTTACATTCTAGTTGGAGCTTCATAAGGAGAAAACAATTTCATGTAATTATATGAGATTCTTGGCCTTCTTTTTAGACTAGAGAAAATAACAAAGTTAATTATAATTTCATCACTATTTCACTTGAATGATTTCATCACACTACTTTTCTCTTGTAGGAGAGAAAAATAACTTCATGAATCCTAAAAAAGACATTGAACAACATTTTGCTAAATAAATTCTAGCTTGATGGATTAAGACCAAGTGTTGGGTCTTTGTGAGACCAACTTATAGTTGTTTCAATAAAATTGCAACCTTGGAATTTATCCATTAGCTCCCATCAGTCATGTAAGTAGGTACAACGATGAACATACACAATAGAATCCTAGGTTTTGAGACAATTACAAACTTGATGATCTTGAATAGTATTTCAATTGATATGAAGGTTAACCATGACTGTAAATCCATAGAAAATAGTACTAAAGAGGTTTCTATAGGTCAAGGATCAAGGAGAGAAAAATAACTTCATGAAACTTGAAAAAGACATTAAACAACATTTCGCTAATGAAAATCAATCTTGCAACACTGTTATTGACATGTAGACCATTTGAAACTAGCAATCTAACCTGTAGGAGAGAAAAAGAACTTCATGAAACCTGAAAAAGACATTGAACAAAATTTTGCTAAAGAAATTCAAGCTTTCAACACTATTACTAACCTGTAGACCATCTAAAACTAGGAATCCAATGTGTACTTTGGCTTTAGAGACCAACCACATACCAATTTGAGCTTGTAGCACCTTGAAACCAACATGGATGCACTACCAATCAACCTTCATGCCTCCTACAAAGCCTCACTTCACCACTTACTGCTTTTCCATCAATGCCACTTGACATCAATAACAACACCAGTGACCCAAAGTTCAACATTTGGAGTTTCTTTTCAACAAATATTTCATAAATTCATGTAGGTTTGTTTATTGATTTCCTTGTTGATTTACCTTTAGGCACATGTAAGTTTGGGGCGAATGCTAATACTTGTTTGAGGAATGTTAATCCTTGTTTGCAGAAGTTTAGATGTCAAAATAAGAAATTTAAGGAAAACAACATGTAACTAATCCCAATGGAATTCTTCAAAGAGATTTGAATGCTTTTCAAGCAATTTTTGACATGGGCTAGATAATATTGTGTCACTTAACGTGTACTAATTTTTGCAAGAGTGTTATATTAGTATAAGAAGAAATTACAAAAGTTTTTCCAAAAAATTTCATGGTTGATTGATTGACATGTTACATCAAATTGGATGAGGATTTCCTACCATTTATTTAGTTTCAATGCACTTGATCTGATTTACATGTTTTAGTACAAAATTCACAAGGTTTGAATCTTTTGAAAGAAAAATTTGATATAGAACAAAGTGAAAGGATGAGGTGATATTTTTAGCTATCTCTCATATAACTTAGTTGGAAGGAATAAGAATATTACTACAGTCAGAATTAGAGCATAAATGAAGTAAAATGAAGATGTATAAGAGGTTTGAGAAGTGAACAAGAAATTTAAATGATTTTTTGAGCAGCCATAGACACTCTAATGATAAGAAGTCCCTGTTGTAGCTAATCAAACATGAAATAGGTGATCTTAAGGTTTGTGCTCATTTTGAAATCAAAGTATAGTATGTATCTACTCATGAAGGACTCTAAGTTCATTGATTCATCCAAGGTATGATCTATCTTTAGTTGATTAATGAAGGAGTTTTGATGACCAAGATCTGTCATAATGTATATAAGTTTGTCATGTTGTATAAAGGTTCTAAAATTTTTCATCAAGCTGAATAAGTTGTGCATCTGCTTATGAAGAAATTATTGATTCATAAGAGCTATGGGGTCTGTCATAAGCATATCCAATTACCAAGAGTGTTCATCATTTCAAAGGAATTCAGACAAAATATATGGTCTTCCATCTATGAATCATTGTGGTATGAGACTGTGAATTCAAGGTTGAGAATGTATGCAGGGTTCTTTAGCTTGACAATGAAATGTCAATGCATCTAAGATAGCTAAAGTATCATTATTCTTGAGATAATATTGAATGATTTGATATGATGTTTCACATATGATACAATCATGATAACGGTATTCTTTTTACACCCTCGTGTTTTGGTGTACCCAGATTTCATCCTGAAATCTATGACTACCCTATCCAAAAAAATTTCATACTTTTAAAATAATGGGTTGTTTTGTGTTTTTATTGCCTGAAAGTTCTTGTATTACGTCAAGATATTCCCAAAGAGCCATATTAGCCTTTTTCGCCAAATACCCAGATACCCAAAATTGTTATATTCTGTCGTTAGGATTTGTCTGCGGGAAATTTGTATTTAATTATTTTGAGCCCCGTTTGAGGCTATTTGCACTCTGTTTTAACTCTGTTATGATCGAACATATCATTATTCCCATGTACCAAAAGGGTTTTAACTTGGAATAAGTTTTGGGCTTTATTTGTGACTTTTGGCAATTTTTCGTGTTTTTGTGTTTTCCCGTTTTGTTTTCTGTGAAATTTCTCTAGATCAATTCCTTTGCCAGGTTAGCTTGATTCTTGGCCTGGAGTATTCGGAAATCACATACGCACATTATGCCTGGAGGAAGTCACCATCGGAGGTTTGGATCACTGGGAAAAAGCAAAGTCGTGCACAGAAAAGCCCCTGCGGGGTTGGGCACATTTTTGGAAAACAAAGGATTTAAGCTGCAGTGGGAAAAATAGAAGCAAGAGGTAGGTGGGAATTTTGTACCTGCCTAGCAGGGTACTTTTTCCTGTGATATAAAATTCACTTAAGTTGCAGTGGAAAAGTTAGAGGCCATAGGCAGGTGGGAATTTATTGCCTGCCTTGTAGGGTAAAAATTCCCATGGTGAAATAAAAGAAAAGTGACTTAAGTGAAATCATGAGATTTTATTGTCTGCCTTGTAGGATAAATAATCCCATTGTCAAAGTCAAATCACTTAATTGGATCATGGGATTTTCGGGGCTGCCTTGCAGGGTAAAAATTCCCATTATCATGTGACTTTTAAAAATAGAAATTCCTTATTCCAAAAAGTGGGACCCACCTTGGGTGAATAATAATGCATTAAATAAATATTTGTTAATATTTTATTCACCCAATTTTGGCACCCAGGCTTGTGGAAAAGTCAACAAAGGGAAGTGGACATAAGGAATTTAAAAATAGAATTCCAAAATTAAATAAATTTAATTTATTTAATGCAGCCCCTTTTGAGAAGGAATTAATACTTTTTAAAGTATTAAATGATTATATTAATTCTTATTTTCAGTGGCTATGGTCAAAGCACACTGTGAAGCTTAAGGGAAGTGAAGTATGGATGATTAAATTGAATTAATTTAATTGATTGGATGGCTGTCCTTAAACATGCTATATTTAAAAGAGAAGAGCTTGATTTTTAATTAATTAATTGCCTTTAATTATTAGGGAAATTATTAATTATAGAATTTTGAAGGTTATATAAGCATGGGCAGCCATATGGGTGAATTATTTAATTCACAGGTAAAGAATTGCAGCCAAGAGGAAAAGTGCACCCCCATTTGAAGAAGGATTTTACTCAGGCAAGGTGGAAACAAGGCATTTGAAAAAGGATTTTGCTCAGGCAAGGTGGAAACAAGGCTAAAAGCTTCCAAATTTGACACATGCTTTGAAGGAGGGTGATCTTTGTCTGCATAATTGTTTGCATAAGTGTTACAGGTGCTAAGGAATTCATTACAGGTGTTTTTCAAAAGAAAAGGAACTTATATCAATGTCCAATACATTGAATATTTCCTCCGAATCTGAAGGATTGTCCAGATCTGCACCAGTTTTGAAGAATTCCAGTCAAATAAGAAGAAAAAGAAATGTTCAGAAAAAGATAGACAAAGCTATGGCAAAGAAAGATGAAAAAGAAAGCACAACAGAGTCATGCATCACTTCTAAATTTGTAAATATTGGAGACATGGATCTAGGCTTAGAACCTCTTGCTGAATTGATAGACAAATCTAGAGCAGGAAAGACTTCACTCATGCGTGCAGACTAAATGTAGTGGAATTATTCGAGCTGCAACTTTTCCATCCACAGCCTAGTTGCCAGAGTTTGTTATGCAGGTGCAGACCCATATTCAGATGCAGATGCAGATGCAAATGCAAATCCATATGCAGATCCAGATCCAGATATCATAGTTGCAAAAGCTTGCGGCACAAAGGCTTCATTCTCTTGTTTCAAATGCATCCCGTGAAGAAGTCAGTGCATGGAAAATTCCTTCCAAGATCTTGTGCAAATGCTCCCATCTTCCAGTTGAAGCCTTTATTGAAGTTGCATTCACCCGGAGTGCTTTCCAGAATTTTTAATTTCTCATATGCAATTAAAAATAAGGATGATGAGTTATCTACAACAAACATTGCATTGATGCATGTACTGGAGAAGAATTACAAAATCTTCAAGGATAAAAGATAAGACAAGGCGAAGGAAAAATCCAGCTGCTTCTAGTCACTTCTAGATCTAGCTTGCTTCCAGATCCAGCTACTCCCAGATCTAATTTGGTGAGAATCAAAGGCAAAAGAATTAGCTGCATGTAGACATGAAAAAGGACAAGACTGCAACTTTACTCTTCCTTCTTCTTTCCTCTGACAAAGTAATTGAGTGATCAATTAAATTATAAAACTTAAAACTTAAGTGATTGGCTTAAAAACCATTACTTGAAGAAGTCAACTACTTGGAGATAGGTGACGGGCGTGCAAAATAGAAGGTTCTATTTTCAGTTGCAAATCATACATGTCATGCAAAGAGGAATTCCAGGAGGGAGATTGCCAGTTGTTTATTTTCCGACTTCCACATGTGCCAATTCAACTAAAAGCTTCTGACTTGTAAGTGCCCCTCTACATTCTATAAGTAGAGGAAGAACCTTCTAGTTAATGATTAGAATTTTTAAGCAACAATCTTGTGTTCTAGACTTTGTGCTGAACCCCTGAGAGCAACTTGGAGTAACGGAATACAAAGGAGCAGGTTTCTAGAGAACTTTGTGTCACAGTGTACTGTGTTTCTTACTTTTTAATCTTAGATCTCTTAATAGACTTTGTGTTATTTTAGATATGGATCTAGAACTGCCTTTGTTTTATAATCCTGTATGTTCATATCTATTAAGTTTATTTTATGTGCATGCAATTAGCTCTGCTATCTACTAATTGGGATGCACATATTCCCCATTTCTTCTTTGTATTTCCTTTACTTCCTTCTTCTATAAAATACTTCCTTTCTTGAACAACTGCTTACTTGTTGTAGAACTTCTTAGTTATGGTTCATGAAATAAGTGGTTAAAGTAAAGCCCCTGATAGACAATAACACATTTTTATTGACAAATCTGACACGGGAGCCTCACCGGTTAAATGAGGGAGATTTATCTCATGACTGCCTAGGTTTTGTGCTATGCAGAAAATCTAGCCAACATGTTCCTACTTGGAGAATGAGTTCAAGAAACTTGTAGGATGTAGGAATTAAAAATATCCCCAGATCTTGATATTTTTCCTTTATATTAAATATTATAGGCATGTTGTATGGACTACAACAAGGACAAGAAAATATGTCAAAGAGTGATCCCACTTCTGTAGTCTTGATGGAGGAAGAAAAGGTGGTGTAAACCCCTATATTCTTTTTTGGAAAATTCTTGCAGTGGAGAGATAGATTCCGAATTTTCCTCAACATTAATAAAAGTGAATTAGTATTACTATATAGTTTATTATGGATTCATAATATACTTATTTTCATAGGCAATGCTAGAAGTGAATGTGAAGATAAAGAAATAATTTTTTCCTCCTTAGATTGTTGAAGGAAAGACATGCTTGGAGTACATTCAATACATTATGTTTCCATGGTTAAAAAAGTTTTAAGTACATTGCAGTGAGGATAATGGTGGTAACAAGTAAGCTTGTGACAATAAGGACATGAAAATGTGTCAAAGAGTGATCCCACTTTTGATATCTTTATGGAGGAAGAAGAGGTGGTGTAAACCCCTACATTATTTTTTGGAAAATTCTTGTTGTGGAGAGATAGATTCCAACTTTTCCTCAACATTAATAAAAGATAATTAGTATTACTTTATAGTTTCTGATGGATTTATAACACAATTATTTTTATAGGAAGTGTCAGAAGTGAATGTGAAGATAAAGAAATATTTTTTTCCTCCTCATATTGTTGAAGAAAATGCATGCTTGGAGTACATTCAATACATTATGTTTCCATGGTTTAAATTTTTTGAAGTATATCGCAATGATGAAAATGGTGGTAACAAGTAATCATGTTATAACAAGGACAAGAAAATACGTTGAAGAGTAATCCGAATTCTATAATCTTCATGGAGGAAGAAGAGGTGGTGTAAACCCCTACATTATTTTTTGGAAAATTCTTTTTGTGGATAGATAAATTCCAACTTTGCATCAACATTAATAAAAGATAATTAGTATTACTATACAATTTATGATGGATTTATAACATAATTATTTTCACAGGTAGTGCCAAAAGTGAATGTGAAGATAAAGAAAGAATTTTATCCTCCTCAGATTGTTGAAGAAATGCATGCTTGGAGTACAATCAATACATTATGTTTCCATGATTTAAAATTTTTATAGTACATTGCAGTGAGGAAAATGGTGGTAACAAGTAAGCATGCTACAAAAAGGACAAGTAAAGATGTCGAAGAGTGATCCCACTTCTACAATCTGCATGGAGGAAGAAGAGGTGGTGTAAACCCCTACATTCCTTTTTAGAAAATTCTTTCCGTGGAGAGATATATTCCAACTTTTCCTCAACATTAATAAAATTGAATTAGTATTACTATACAGTTTATGATGGATTTATAACACAATTATTTTCATAGGTAGTGCTAGATGTGAATGTGAAGATAAAGAAAGTATTTTTTACTCCTCATATTGTTGAAGGAAATGCATGCTTGGAGTACATTCAATACATTATGTTTCCATGGTTTAATTTTTTTTAAGTACATCGTAGTGAGGAAAATGGTGGTAACAAGTAAGCATGTGACAACAAGGACATGAAAAGATGTCAAATAGTGATCCCACTTCTGATATCTTCATGGAGGAAGAAGAGGTGGTGTAAACCAATACATTATTTTTTGGAAAATTCTTGTTGTGGAGAGATAGATTCCAACTTTTCATCAACATTCATAAAAGATAATTAGTATTATTATACAATTTCTGATGGAGTTATAACACAATTATTTTCATAGTAGTGCCAGAAGTGAATGTGAAGATAAAGAAAGCATTTTTCCTCCTCAAATTGTTGAAGGAAATCCATGCTTGGAGTACATTGAATACATTATGTTTCCATGGTTTAAAAAGTTTGAAGTACATCATATTGACAAAAATGGTGGTAACAAGCAAGCATGTTTGTGACAAGATGTATGTACTTTTCCCACAATTGCTATTTTTTATCTTTTGTTTTTCCAAATGCTAATTATTTGGTTTTTGGTTCATTGTTGTAACTTTTTTCCCTTTTGCATTTCTTGAATTTTTCATTTTGGACATCTTTTTATGGTCTCTATTTCGTACATTATTGTTTTTCAGCATTTCGTTAACCTCCCATTCCCAACCAAATCCTCCCAACAGATGTGAACCTCGTAGAATGAGCCGTAGTTGATAAGTTTTTAGGTTTGGAGTGGGTCCTAGCTCCTGGGAGGTCTATGTCATGCATATCCATTTCGTCAATCTCCCAAGGAAATTCCCCTGACGAACATGAAACCTGCAGAATGTACCACATTTTATATATCCTTCAGATCTACTGTGGGATGAGGCATTGTCAATGGAAAATGATAAACGAACATGGTATTGGTCGTGGAATAAATGGAAAGTGAAACCGCAATATATATATATATATATATATATACACACACACACACACATATATATACATATATACATATACATACACACATACATACACACACACACACACACACACACACACACATATACTGCATACATATCCACGAGCTGCTGCTCTATATATTCCTTGCTTTATCAGTGTATCTTCTTTGAATATTTTTGTTAATGTTCTCTCTTTTGCAGTATATATATTTATTTATTTATTTTATGTAGATGTATCTAAGATAGGAAAACTAGTTATGATTCTTTGCAATCAGAGGACTATTCTAGATGAAGTAAAAAATCATAGTGGTTATGAGGATGAGGATGTTTCGGATTTTTAATAACTTACAAAGGCAGAATCGCAGATAAAGCAATGTGACATGAAAGAAAACATGTGTCAAATAGACTGAGGAATCACCTGTAGTAAGTGCTTTTCGGATGTAAACTGCAACCCAGTAGCTGGGACCTAACAAGACCTATATTTATTTGAATTTTTGTAAGAAAATTGTAATATGCCAATTTACTAAATCTCTTTCTACTACTTCATAAATACATAAAATGGAAAATTATGTGAAAACATCAGCTCTATGTATATATCGGGAAAATTTCAGGAATGTTTTCTTGACCAAATGAGGTTCCATAGATTTCTTGGCGAAAGATTAATGTTTTCTAATCTCAGTGCGTCGATTTCTTGGAGAAAAATTAATGTTTTCAAATCTTGGTGCGTTGATTTCTTGGAAAAACATTAATGTTTTCAAATCCTGGTGCGTCGATTTCTTGGTGAAACATTAATGTTTTCAAATCCTAGCGCGATGATCATGCAGTGACTGAATATAAAAATATAAATTGGGATTGGAAATTCCTTGGCGATTTAGATGGGATAGATTATTATTTATGGAATTTTTTGGTGAAACCTGGGTACTTACGCTACTTTAAAATTCACCAAAATCAAATTCCTGAATTCTACTATTTGTTAAACTATGAAAATTCACCGCTAAAATTTTCCCTGCTAGGGAGCCAAGTGATAGGGAAGCCAAGGGGCTCGTTTCCTTTAGACGTATGGCTTATTGGGGATGAATTTGTAAGGTAAATATATGATGGATTACTGGTATAATTTGGATTTAATTATGCTTCAACTGCATACTTGAGGTAGTTCTGAAAATTGGATTGGTTGGTTATGAGGGTTTTTGGGGACCCTTAAACTAAGGAAAACTCTAGAGAAATGTTCTATTCAAGTGTGATAATGTTGTTGAAGTGATTTTTTATATTGATAACGGTGTGTTTTTTTATGATTAAGGGTAACTGTGAGTGATTATTGGTAATTATGGGTGATTTAAAGCAATCGCCGGTAATTATGAGAATTACATGCGATTATGAGAATTGTGTGTGATTGAGGGAATCGTCAATGATTCCACTATAAATAGACAAAATTACCATGGTAAATTCATTTTTACTGTGTGATTTATAAGTTTTAGAGCTCTGATTAGTGATTTGTGAGTGATAATCAAGATATGGAGGTTGCAGGAGGTTTTGGAAGGTAGAGGAGGCCCACGTAGGTGGAGGCAAGTACCTTTTTTGAAATTTTGGTGTGATTTAGCTATTTTTTAAATTTGTTTGCTTTAGGGGATCATATGAGGTAATGTTGGTTGAGTCGACGGTGATTTTTTCGAATCACTTGCAATTTAGATGAAATGCCGACAATTGGAGTTTTTGGTGTGATTTTGATAAAATTATGATGAAATATTGTTCTAAATGAAGCAAGCAAGGGATAAGATGATCATTAGAGATAGGATTCCTATGATATTAGAGGATGTTTGGGCTTAGTTATCGGATAAGGATAGGTTTGAGTCTGATGTGTCATTATAGATGTATCCAAATGTTATTCTACCACTTATACATTTTTTCTGCCGACAAGTGAGATGACGATCACCCTAGAGGATGTATACATGCTTTTGAGATTTCCTGTGCATGGAAATGGGATCTATTTGATTGATGAGATAAAGAGGGTTGGTGTGATGAAGAGACTATTTAGAGATGATGATAAGGGTGTAGATTTTTCATCGGGTGGGTTTTCATATGGGGATTTATATTCTCTTGAGATAAAGGATCATGTTTTGATGAAGTTGATGATGATAGGGATCACATGTTATGATTTTCCAGACTCTACTAGGATTGGTTTCCTTGGATGAAGATGGGTTTATTGGTAGATATGATGTAGTAGATGGTTGTATTTTCATAAGTCCCTACATTACTAGCCTAGACCTATGGAGAGTTATGGTCGCAATGGATTAAGAATAGGTTTGGGATTGATGTTGGTTTTCTACTATAGTGTTGGGTGTATGAGCACATAATAGTGGCTCGGCCTAGAGGTTTTCCATGGGGAGACCTTGAAGTATTACAGAGGGTCATTATAGAGTGAGGATTAATATAGATAGCTCATGTCCAATTTACATGATGGTGATGCTAGGTGGAGACCTTATGTTGATTGTCTAATGTAGAAGGGAGAAGCGGGTGATCTTAGGGCCACCCAACAAGATATATGGGTACAGGGCCTATGGCCAGGAAAGTGGGAGTTGATCTTATTTAGTCGTGTTAAGAGACAATTTGAGTTGATTCAGGATGTTCCAAAGGAAGCGGTGGCACATAGACATGATGATGGGGATGTAGAGATGCCATTTTTGTGGTTTTATTTTGTTGTTCTATGCCCAATGAGGAGGGAGTGATGAGTTGGGATGACTAGGGTGTTCCCACGACTATAGATGATGCTAGGGTTCTAAAGGAATTTTCTATATGGTACCATGCTCAGCTTGCAAGAGGTGATAGATGGGGTGTGGGCCTGTGTTGAGGTAGCTCACCAGGGAGGTGATGTTGATGGTGAAGGTGAGGTGTTGGTGAGAGTGATGACAAAGTAGCTCTAAATGCCACCATTACTCATTTAGAGGCCAATAAGTACACTTTACTGGTTGAGTGGGATACATTGACTGCGAAGAGGGATAACTTGAATCAGTAGCTAGTAGTTGTACATGTAGAGCTAACATAAGATATAATTGACTGAGACCGATATAGAAAACAACAAGAGACCTTGAGAAAGGATCTCAAGATTACAGGGACATCAATATTAAGGGATGAGCTACAAGTAATGAGATTTCAGGTTAGTAGGAGGATGAGACCACCTGGTAACATTAGCTTGGCTAACTACCAATCATTACATGAGTAACTAGCTTATTATGAGGAGATAGAGATACAAGGACTACCTGATGAGCTTCATTATGTAGCCTATTATGCACAAAGGTGAGTAAGACCTATGGGTTATGAGTGTGGGTTAACAACCATGAGGTCTGGATGGAGGAAGTCCAAGTAGAAGACCAGATGAAGGAGGTCTTAGCAGAGGAATATATGGAGGAATTCCTAGTAGAGGAAAAAATGGAGGTGAGGGTGGGGATCAATGCTCAAGGAGGATCCTTGTTCGCAGGTGTTTAGTTTACACAGTGATATGATATTTTATGTACACAACTATTTTATGAAGCCAATTTTCGATGTATATTCTATGATACATAAATATTTTGAGACTCCATATGATGTATAGGGACATTGTGATTGTGATTGTGATTTATGTGTTGATGTATTTTGACATGATGTTTTGGATAATGTGATGTTTAATTTGTTTTTAGATGTTGATATGCGTATTAATTACTTTTCAATATGGTTTATTTAAGATATGATAGATGTAATTTTGTTATGATGGTTTATATGGATTGTATTTTCAATGTGAAATTTAATGTTTGAAAAATGTTCTCTAATCATGGATGGGAATAAATTGTGGAATGATTGCCTTTAGACTGGATTTGATACATATGTGATGGTAAAACGTAGAATGAAGGTTCTATCACTTTTGGACTTATAAAAAATGTTAACATATGACTAAAAATAGGTAGTTATATGTAAAATATTAGATAAGGATGGAAGTGAAATGTATACCTTCCTAGAACATGGGAATGGTTGACATATGTAGGTTGTGTGGGAGAATAATTTCTACTTTCAATGGTTTCATAGAGAGATGCTCTAACCACACATTGTACTTCTTTAGCGCAAACTGATCGATGCGGGAAGTTTTATTTTATGGGAAAGTTGATTGATGTGGGAAGATTTCCTAGGATGGATTTTGACTTTTTGAAGGCTGATTGATGTGGGAATCCCTTTTACAAGGATATCCATCCTTCAACGGAGTGTTATAATTTTTTTAACTTTCAGTTTGGATAGCCATCTTTCGAGGGATCAATCTGATTTTATTTTTGACAATATGATTTTGATTTTTGATAGTTGTCCTTTGAGGGATCAGTCTATTTATTTTGATAAGATGTATCCATGGATATTTTTAATTTATTTTATGCTAAGATCAATCCCTAATAGACCATTTCAAGGAGGGAAGAGATGTGTGCATAGACTACACATGTGTTCCCCGTAGAATGTTTTTGGTTTATAGAAAAGGTAGATGCATGTAATAATTGTGGGGTTCCTTCTAGAGAGGAACTTTTCCTTAAGAAATATGTGATGAATAGAGCTATGGTGCTCATATTTAAGGTTTTTTGGAGGATAGTGATGGATATAACCACATGCTTTCAAATCATTACAATGATGAAGTGAAGGGTTGGTGGTGGATCAAGATATTTGATGTGACTATTGTTATGATGGTCGATGTCTTAACAATAGAAGGGCCATAAGTGTAAGGAATTCAAGAGTTCCTTTTTAGGTATACCATCAGTGGAGGATAACTGATAATCTCCCGACCCATACTTGTGAGTGATGACATATGCATCGATCCTGTTAGGGGAAAACTTTCCATGTTTACTCCTTTTTAGAGTAGTGACATTTTGATTTTATTTTAAGACAAAGTCATCGATGTTAAAGTCATGTTACTTGACATGTTTTTTATACACTCTCTTAATAAACATGATGATGTTAAAGGGTTGTTATCCATCATTTATATATCAAATCTAATTGTGCTAGACATTATTGATGATAATCCTCATCAGGGATAAAATATCTGATGGATACATGAAGTGATAGAATTTTAACTTCAAGGGATAAAACTACATCGTATCCATAAACTATAGAAAAGGGGGTGGCATCTGTAGGAGTATGAATGCTAGTTCAATAATCCCAAAGAGAAAACGTGATTTGGAGATGCCAATTCCCACCTGCTTTATCAATGGGTTTAATGAGAATTTTATTAAGTGTTTTATTAGAATCCTCAACTTTTCCATTTTATTGTGGATAATATGCTGATGAAAAGCTTAGTTTGATGTTAAATGTGTTGCAAAGTTTCTTAACGCCTTTATTCTTGAAGGAATTTCCATTATCAGTGACTATTTTTTTAGGGATACCAAAGTGACATATGATATGATGATAGATAAATTTGATTATTTTATTAGCTTTATTAGATGTTAAGGGAATTAAATCTACCAATTTAGTGAAGTACTCAATGGTTGTGATGATAAAGTGATGTTGTTGCGAAGAAAGAGGATTGATAGTACCAATGAGGTCTAACCCCCATTGTGAGAAGGGTCATAGATCTTAAGTGGGTTGTAAGGCTCGATTGGGGATGTGAGTGAGATTAAAATTTTGTTGGAATTTGACACACTTCTTAACATACATGCAAAAATATTGGTTAATAGTAGGCTAGTAACAAACCATTCAAAGGAAACGCTTAACGACAACTGTACCATTGAAATGTCCACCGCATATACTATCATGGATATATTAACTAGATTAAGTAGACTCATGAGATTTAAGGAATATTAAAAAGAGGCCATTGGATCTGAATTTATATAGGACACCACATACGATGACATATTGGGTAGCACATTGAAGAAAATATTGCTTAATTTTTTTGGATAGGCCAGGAGGAATTTTGGATTCTGAAAGATAGTCGAATGTCTAAATATACCAGAGGTCAGTTGGTTTTTTTTTTAATGATGTTGATAGATCCGGGTTCATTATTATGATATGGTTGATATAGTCTATGCACAATGAAGAACACTTTAGAATCGTTGGTTGATAAAGGGATGAGGGATGCAAGAGAAGCCATGGTTTTTGCGAATTTGTTAGAAGATCATGAAATTGTTTGGATAGTGTAACAACCAAAGGATTCTAAGAGGAATTCAATAATGGATTTGTATTTTTATAGGATTTAATTTTTACATTAATAAATTCCTTTGATCTGGTTGATGAAAAGTTATGAGTCTCCATAGATGTCCACGATTTGAATGTTGAGTATGACGGTGGCTTAGAAACCCATGTTCAAAACTTCATACTTGGCCATGTTGTTAGTACATTAAAAGTTTAGTTTGAAATATAAATGGATAGGGGTCCCCTAGGGAGGTATTATAACAATGATAGTGTGTCCCCCTTGCTGGCATTTAGATCCATCAAATAAAAGGGTCATTTTGATACGGGTGTATTCATGATCAATGGTGTTGATAGATTCATCAAGGAATTGTTCATGAGGTGTTTTATTGTTAGGAAGGGGAGCTTTGGTGAGCTGATCAATGATGGTTTGTCCTTTGATATATTTTTTGTGAAATTGATTCAAGATCAAACTTGATCATAAACATAATCCACCAAGTAATATAATCACTACAATACGGTTTAGAGTGCATGATTTTAAGAGGGTTAAAGCTGGTTATAATTAATGTGTTGTGATTAAGAAGGAATGATGGATTTTGGATGTTGAAAAGTAAAAGGCACATCACAAATTTTTGAATTCGGTATAATGTGTCTCATAGTCATGGAGAGTGCGACTTATGTAGTAAAGGGCCTGTTCGAGACCATGCTCATCTCGATGAACAAACATGGCTCTCAGAGCATGATTGGTAGTGGATATGTAGAGGTAGAATGGATCCCCCTCATGTGGAGGTGTAAGCACATGTGGTGATAAGAGGTATTATTTGAGGTCATTGAAGGATTGTTAACAATTATAATCACATTTAAAGTTTACATCCTTTCGGAGATGATGATGGAAAGGCTGACAATGGTATGAAATTTGTGAGATAAAGTGACATATAAATTAAAGTTTACCTTGGAGACTATGAAGCTATTTGAGGTTTGATGGAGGATTAATTTTGATGATAGCCTTAATCTTAGCTATTTTAGGGTTCAATGCCTCAGATAAACACAATGAACCCTATGAACTTACTAGTGAGAACAATGAATACAAAATTAGTAGGATTAAGGCGTAGAAAGTGCTAGATAAGGTGGATGAAAATTAAGTCTAGGAAAATGATATGATCCCTTAGTTTCTTAGATTTACCTAAAAAATCATCAATATAATATTCTACTATTTTGTGGATAAGATCGTGGAATATGTATGTCATTGCGTGCTGATAAGTGGCTCCAACATTTTTAAGTCTGAAGGGCATTACTCGATAACAGAAATTCCCCCAAGGGGTGATGAAATATGTTTTGTGTTGATGATCAGTAGTGATAAGTACTTGATTATATCCAGAGAATCCATCCATAAGGGAGAGAATTTTGTGGTTGACGATTATATTGACAAGATGGTTGATGTTTGGGAGAGGAAAGTCATCTTTTGTAAAAGTGAGATTGAGATCTCCGAAGTTAGTGTAGATGTGTAAATTTCTGGAGGCTTTGGTTATAGGCATGATATTAGAGACCCATTGTGGATATTTAATGGGTATGATGAAATTAGTGGAGAGAAAGTGGTGTAAATTTTCTTTTATGAGAAGAGATATGCGAGGGTGTATCCTATATAACTTTTGTTTGAAAAGCTTAGTGTTAGGATATGTGACAATATTGTGGATGAAGATGTTGGGATCGATGCCTATCATATCACTATATGACCATGTAAAGGATTGACTATGTTTGGATATAAAGGAGGTTTAAAGTCATTTAACTCTTGAGAATCTAAATATTGATCGAATTTGACTATGCGAGGATCCTATGGAGTACCTATACTGAAATTGATAGTGGATTCTCTAAGAAGTGTTGATGTATCAGGTGGAAAGTTTTTTTTGAGATAATGGTCTTCTGATCCCATATAAGAGAGGATGGATTGGTCATCATGACATTGGAGAATGTTAACAATGGGTGAATCCTCTTCAATCATTTCAAGTAAAATGAGAGGAAGGGTTTCCGTACCATGGCTAGTTGTATAATTCAATTGTCCTAAGGTGATAATATTGGCTAAAAAAAATTTAGATGGGATTGAGATGCTATCATCTGTCTCCATGGGGTCATCTTACATGGATGAGGAAGATGGTTATGATTATGTAATGGATTTAGACATGGTATTTGTGGATGATTCAGAAGCTAGATTCTCAAAACATATCTCATTATTTTCACGAGGTTTGAAGGAGTAGTTGATGATTAAATCATAGACACCCTATTCATAATGCCCAAAACTGAATCCTTTCTAGGCACAACGGTGGAGGTAAATCTATGCAAAGACTTGGTTGTATAATAATTTGAAGTCTAATATGAATGGTTTAGCATGACACTCATATGTAGGACATGGAGAAGGGAAATATATACCTTCATAGATGAGGTTGGTTTTGAGATGTGGCGGGTCGAAGGAAATAACATCCCTGAAATTAGGTTCGTACATTGGTTTTTTGTTGGGTCTTCTGTACATATTTGGAGTGGGAAAAATATTAAGTGTGAGGAGGCGATACTCTCCTAGTGAAAGGAATTACATAACATCGCTGAAATAAGTATTGTATAGTAATTTGGATGAGGTGATAGATGAGTTGGTTGAGGCTTCTTTGGAGGATCCCAAGGTTGTTTTGAGGAACAAGCACATCATTGGGTCAATATGTCATATGACATGCTTTGAAAGGGTTCAGATCTGGGAGTAATGTGAAAGTCTTACCTTCATGTTCATATTTAAGACAACAATGGAGTGTCAATGGGATACAACACATAACATGTATCCAGGGTCGACCTAATAGTATATTATTTTGAAATTCCCCTTGTACCAAGTAGAAGAGTTCATTTAGGATTTTGAAATCAACTTTAATTGGTAGGATGACCGTGCCTAGTGTAGGGGCAATGGTGTCATTAAAATCTGACAATACATTAGATGATTGGGTGACAATAGTGTTAGGTATTTGAAGTTAGTCGAAGGCATATGCTGATATGATATCCATTATCGATCATAACTCTTTTAACTAGATTTTCATTGATTTGGGAAGTGATAAATAATGAGAGATCGTGGTCTTCTAGTTGTAATGATGGAATTTTTGTGCTATCAAAAGATATGTCCATGGAACTTTTGAGAGTAATGAATAGATTTGGAAACAAATGTGGATCATTTGATGGAAATGATATAGATTATAGTGCTTCCATCATAGTTTATTGATGTAAAGGTGAATTTTGTACAAGATCATAAAGGGACATCTTCACTAGAGCTTGATGAATATTTTTGATAATGGTATTTGGAATGGAAGTTATGGAATGTGTAGGTGGGGTAGCATGAATGGGTACCTTGGCCTTAGGGAGTGTTGGATTGGAGGACTTGGATGTGAGAGAGATGGATACTTTAGATTTTTTAGAAGTTAGTGGATTAGAGGACTTAGGGGTAAGGGTGATAAAGAGTTTTGATTTGTTTTGATCTGAGGTGTTAGGTTCATGGGTACATGCTCTAGTGGTAATGCACATTGCATTTATTTGATGAAGAGGGAATTTCTTGGAAGAGATCTCATTTTTAATGAATTTTGATGTAAATAATAGTTTAGAAGTGGTGGTTTGTTGGGTTCTTTTTAATGGTTTTAAGTTTGTAGGGAGAATGCCTTTATTAGTAAGGCTTTTGATAGCTAAGTGAAGGGATTTACAGTCCTCCGTAGAGTGTCCTGGTGTGCGATGATAATAAAAAAAAGGCTTCAAAATTATATGAGGATGGATTCCATCCCTGAGTGTTAGATTGTTTGAGAGGAGGTAATGTTATGCTAGATTGTTGAATAATTCTCTTGCGGATCAATGTGTAATGTAATTTTGAGGTGGATGTCAAGGGAAACATGGATTCTTTTGATGGTAGGATCATTAAAGGGATCAATTTTTGTATGATACCCTTGGTTGTTTGATGGGGAATAATTTTTGATTCTATAATGGTGACTGATAACTTTAAGGAAGAGTGTGGTTCTAAGAGGGAAGACCTAGCCTTTGAATTTGAGGGATTCATATGGTTATGTGATACGATCATTACTTTTTTAGATGGAGGGATATGTGGTTATGTAGTGGGTTTATTAAGATTGTGTATGTAGTGCTGAGTAACCTGATATTTGTAAGAGATATTATATTATAGGATAGGTTTCTTTTCTAAAACTTGTGAAGATCTCGTAGATGGATTTGAAGATGATGGGATGGATGTGGGAAAATCTATGATCCGTTAAATGATGCAACCAAGAAGTATAGATAATTTGATATGTGCTTTTGATATGGAAGAACAATATTTGGTGGAGGATTTGCTTGTTATTGTGGTGGGGGGACCATCTGTGGATGATCTAGATGGTGACTCAATGATAAGAGTATTAGGTGTAGATGATTGATCCTTAATTGTATTGATAATGTGGTGGAAAAAATTAGATTGTGTTTGACTTGTGGATGGGCGATGGTTTGAAAAATGTTGTTTAAAAACATCCAGATTTTGATTTGGAGGTTAGTTTGGGTTATCTAGTTGTAACTCACCTTTATCGATAAGGTCCTAGAGGACATTCCTAAAAAATAACACCTTTCGATGTAATGGCCTTTGAACCTATGGTATTTACAGTAATCATTATCTTGATACCAAGAGGGTTTTGATACAAATGTGTCGATAGGATGGATGGGAGGAAAAGTGATCATATTCGTAGCAAAGAGTTTCTTAAATATTGTCCCGTAATATTCTCTTATTGGTATATAATTTTGTTGAGAATGGGTGCATTTGGAGGTTGAATGGTATTTAGGAGTGGTCTTTACGATGATTGAGTTGGCTGATGATTTAAATTTTTCATGGATAGAGGATGGTTTAGATGAAAAATCAGGATTTGGCTTCTTTGATATGAGCTTAACCATACCGTCTTCGAGAGCACGAAGCTCAATTTTATGAGCCATTGTGAAGTCTTCATAAAACATTTGGAAGGATTGGATTTGTAACGTGGATGATATGTGTTTGGCATAAGAGCTAGAGAATAAATCAATTAACTCAGTCTATGGGAGAGAAAAGGATAACTAATTAATAATACCCCTCTAGTGGGTGATGAAATCAGAAATGGATCTATCTTTAAATTTTTTGATTTCATATAGGTCTGATAGTGATTTTACATGTGATATTGATTGAGAAATTTTCTAGGAACAGATGAACAAGCTATGTGAATGAGAAAAATGAGTACTGAGGGATGTTGTTATACCAATATAAATAAGGTCCAACTAGAGACATGGAGAATGTTCTTAGCATAAGGTCCTGATCATGTGCTATAAGGTAATATGAATGTTGGAAGGCCTAGATGTGTTGTTGAGGGTCTTCTTTGTTATAGAACTTTAGGAACATAGGAAGTTCCCAGTGAGGAGGCTATGATTTATATGGTACAAATGGATGGATGGGTTTGTTACAAATATGTTTATAAGATAGTGTGTTTTTAGGACCCATAGAGGTTACTTCAATGCTAGATATTTTTTTCATCAATTCCTATAAAGGGTCGGTTTGTGATGGTTATTGAACATTGGATGATGAAGGACAAGAATGATTGTATGGGAATTGATTGGGTTACTGGTATGATTGATATGGTAGGGTAATGCTATGTTGGAGAGTACTCATATGAATGTTATAGGTGGGTTATGAAAATAAGGGTTGTGAGGGTTGGATGTACTGATATTGGATGGGTATGGATGTGTTCATAAGGGGTTGTGATGGTTGAGGTATGTGTTGAAAAGGGGTAGATGTGTGGATGAGAGGTTGAGAATATTGAGATGTATGTTAAAAGGGATTAGAAGTGTGAATGAGGGGTAGGGATGGTTTGAATGTGTATTGAGAAGAGATAAATGGTTGGGATTTTTGAGGTATATATTGAGAAGGGATTTGCGAAATAGGAGTGGTGAATAATTTCTTTGAAGAAGGATGATTGATAAAGATGGAACTAGTATTGATAGGAGGTATGGATGTTAAGTTAATTAATTATGCATTATATAATTAATTATTTAATTAATATTATTATTTAAATATTCTTATTATTTGGTTTTATTTACCATATTTGTTTTATTTCTTCACGGGTATAATTTTTATGATTGTTATAACAATTATGTGATTCTCGGATGTAATATTGGAAACTTATGTAATCAGAAATTTTGTTGCACCTGTGTAACTTAGTTTCTTGTTTTTATTCAACTATGTAGTACCTATAAGTATTGCAGCTCATACATATGTAATTTGGTTGATTCAGATTAATATAATTTACAGGCTTTCGTCCCTATTTACATTTGGTACCAGAGCAAGAATTGGAAGCTCCTGACAAGGTTGGAAAGAGAGAGTAGCAGAGATAGAGAATTGGAGAAGCATTTGCATCAACGGAGAGCTAGTGCAACCTCCAGCAACTTCCCTAGCCCCATCCCTACCTCCTGCACATCCTCTTATGTGTAATTTCCAAGTAAACGTAACAGCAATTTTTTTTTTGCCTTGGTGCCCCTGCACCAGGAAAAATTTGTCCCTAGAAACTAGGTATTTTAGAAAATTAAAAATTTTTTTTTTTCCCCAACAGGGGTTTTTCCTCTAAATCTAGAGTGAATATTTAGTTACAGGTAATATGCATCTGTGTTCCAAAATTGGGCACCAAGCTTGGATCACCGAGCCACAAATAGAGCTTGGGGTCTCCATCCACTAGTCAACCGAGCTTTGTACAAGCCAAATATTACATTAGTGTGTTAAATCAGTGTTGAATAGGTCAAGGATATTGCAAGCCACGTTGGAGCTGTCCACAACATCGTGCCAACATTGGCATTTACATTGATAGAAAGGGAGCACAATTGTAAATGGTGTCAATAACCCTAAATCTAATGGTAAGGCCATAGCCATTACATTTGAATTTGGTATTTTTTTTGGAAGACTGGGCTATCCACAGTGATCCCACCTGCAATAAAATAAAATGGTGGACACAATACAATTATTTTCTGTGGATCATATCGCCCTACACAGGCAATAAAGTATCAAAAGAAGTCTTTGATGGCTGGGTTGGTTTAATCCAAGCAGTGCGACTTGAACCAAATAGCTGTGGGAAAAAAATTGGATACAAAGATCAATAAAATCAGAGATTAGTAAAAAAATATCAAATAAATCATTCATTTATTCAAAGCATTGAAAGAAAACAACGGGAGAAGGTCAAATCAAAAGTAGAGGCAATAACAAAAAAGAGAGCAACCAACTCAAATCCATGCAGAGAAGGATATACTTGTGACCTGCACAAAGAAATAAATGGTGATAGAGATTTCAAATCCATGAACCTACAACAAAAGAAAGAGTTAAGGAAATAAAAAAGAAAACAACGGCTAAAACAAAATAATACGCGGTGGTTTTCAATAAAAAAAGGAGGATAAAACTATAAGGTGGTGTATAAAGCTTTGCAAAAGGAAATACAAAGGATTAGATCCATTTTTTGTGAAAATGGATCCCTAATCCACCCCCCACTCTCCTCTAGTAGAGAAATACATGGATCTTGCATGCAACATGTCACCATTTTGGAAGGTTAGTCAGTTTTGTACTTGTTTAAATAAAATATGTTGCGTTTTATATTCAAACAAGTCTAAGCTCCTTGGTGGATAGCACAATTACTTTGGGAGTATGAGGTTTGGGATTCAAACCCCACCCCAAATAGTCTTTTAAATCCAATTTGAAATTTAGGATGCCAAATTTATGAAAAATCACCATCTCTGGAGGTAGTTTTGGTGGAAAAACCACATCTAAACAGTTAGTTATAACTAAACTGGCCTCCAAACTTTTAGTGAGAAAAACCTTAATTTAGGGTAATTTTTTTTCTTCTATTAGGTCTATTTTTTCATTTCAGACAACATTTTCCAAAGGAAAACTGTCTAAAAAACTTCATTTTGAGCTATTTTTCAACAGGATTTTGTATAGAGGGCCATTCTGGGCTCCAGAGGCTACCAGGGCCTGTAAAACAAAAAAATTTACATTCTATTTAATTTTTTCTACATTTTTGAATGTAATTACATGCTTCATTATATTGTAATAATTTGTAGGTTACCATATTCAACCACAAATATTGTAACTACTTAGAAAAAAGAAGAAATTTGTAATAAAAAATACTAAAAAATTAGTTCTAAAACACTCACGAGATCCTAGATCTCATTCGCAACATTCGGTATATACAGTGCCTCTGGGAAGTTCTTATGGGTAAATCCGTCGTGACTACTACTGCACTTAATGCCTAATATAGCTGTAATAATGTCGTCTCGGCATCGACCCTTTAAATCGACAGGGAGTAATAAGGTCACAGTGCACACACTATGAGCCATCCCATCCGTCTATGAATGATTACATGACATAAATGCGGACTAAGAAATTATTCGAGTATATAGTAAAGTTACACGCATGTATGAGGATATTTCTTTGAGCCGGTGTCAATAATCACACAGACCCCTTTCAGTACTATCTTGGTACCACGTATTGAATTCTTTCACGTATGTTAATGCCTCTTTCACATACCGCTAGGTATATAGAAAGGATGATCTTCTTCCACATACCATCAGGTATATTGGAAGGGTGCATATATAGAAAGGTTTGGTATATCAAACTGACGGTATATAGATTGGGAGACCTTATACCTAGAGTGATAAGAGCCAAACCCTGTCAGTGATTTCTGCAAAATGGGCACCAATGCCCCCAAATTTTTTCTTCCAGATTCACAACTACTCAGAGGAAACAACTATGCTACATGGAAGACTAAAATTAAGACACAACTTGAGTTTGAAGAGATCTGGACTGCTGTGAATGGTACTCTGACCAGATCAACTACTGATACAACACAACAATTAGTAGTTTGATAAAGCAGATCAAAAGGCCAAACTCATCATCTTGTTTGGAGTGTTTGAATGATGTGCAACCCCACATTCGAGATGCCAAAACAAGCCAAATAAGCATGGGATAAATTTGCACATAGTATATGAGGCCAAAAACAAGAATGTCATACTAAATTTGTAGAGTCAGTTACATACACTGAAGTTCAAGCAGAATGAGAAAATTGAAGCTTTCTTAAGAAGAGTTGCAGAGTTGAGGGCTTCACTTCTAGCCCTGGGAGAAGTGGTCACAGATGATGCTCTCGTTCCCATTGTTCTGAGAGCACTCCCCTCTTCTTACCACATTTTTGTCACAACACTAAACATGTCAGATATGACATAGTTAGTTTTGACAAGCTGGTAAACCTACTGCAACAAGAGGAAGCCATGCACAATAAGGATGATGAAGAGGAGTAGGAACTTTCTTCACATCAAAAATGGAAAGGAAAAGGTAAATGAAAACCTAATTCCTATCAAAATTCCCAACATCAGAATCAATATCACGGGGACAAACAATAGAAGAAACAATGTCCAATTTGTAAAAGAGGACATGAATTAAAATATTGTTGGTATAATACTTACAAGAAAGGTTCATCAAGAAACTCTGGACCTCCACAAAAATCTTACAAGGAACATTCTAACCACAATCAAGGGTAGAAAAAGGGGAACTGGAAAAGAAGACCCCATCAGCAAGGAAATATTGTTGAGCAAGAAGAACTTTCAAATAATGAAGACTTCTTGTACACTGCTCGATCAAGTGAACCATCCACATCATCTAGTGATGTCTGGTATGTTGATTCGGGAGCCACTCGACACATGACCAGCCACAGAGACTGGTTTACCTCAATGAGGGACATGCCTTTAAAAAACCATGTTTCGTTGGGTGATGATTCTTCATATACAGTTCAGGGGATTGGGAACATTTCTCTACCCCTTGGTTCATGCAACTGTAGACTATCATATGTCTTATATGTCCCTGGGTTGACAAAGAATCTACTTTCAATTAGTCAAATCCTAGATCACAACCTAAAAATTGACTTTGATACTCATTCCGGAAAGAAAATGTGTTTGATTTGAGATAAATCACGAGGCTTGAAAATAGTTGCAAAATCCTCCAATGTGGGATGCATGTTCTAGCTTGATTTTTATCCATAGAGATGATAGGAACTTGTGGCTAAGAACTCTACCTCAGCATAGTTGTGGCATCAGAGACTTGGTCATGTTAGTTTCAAGTATCTCGAGACACTACGCTAGTGCAATATGGTACATGGGCTACCATCTCTTCAGAAGGATATAGATAAGTGTCCTCACTACCTAGCAGGAAAAAAACACAGAGCTTCATTCCAGAAGAGTACATATTGAGCTCATGGTAAGCTTGATCTGGTTCATACCAATCTTTGTAGTCCGATGCAACCAAGTCATTATGGATTTCAGTACTTCATGTTATGTGTTGATGACTATTCAAGGAAAATGTGGATTTTTTAGTCTTCGCAAGAAAAGTGAAGCTTTTGAAACTTTCAAGAAGTTCAAAGTAGCAGTTGAGAATGAAACTAGTCATCACATCAAAACTCTTATCTCAGGTTAAGGGGGAGAATTCACCTATAATGAGTTCAAATACTACCTAAAAACTCATGGGATTCGTCGAAAAATGCCTCCTCCACACACACCTGCAAGTAGAATGGTGTTGTTGAGAGAAGAAATCATACTATCATGGAAATGGTGTGATGCATGATCGATGATTCTAGACTTGCAAAGACATTCTGGGGAGAAGCAACAAAAACAACAGTGTATTTGTTGAATAGAGTGCCCACAGTTTCTCTTGAAGGAGTAACACCACAAGAAGCATGGTCAAAGTGGAAACCATCTATTGCACACCTTAGAGTATTTAGGTGTAAAGAAAGTATGCACATACCCAAGAAAAAAAGAAATAAATTGGACATGAATTCATAGAAACTCATCTTCATTGGGTACATTGAAGAGACTCTTGGGTACAGATTGATGGATCCAAAGACCAGAAAAGTCTACACCAACAGAGATGTTGAGTTTTTTGAGAAGAAGGAAGCAGAGTCTCCTCCTCCAGACTCACCTGATGTAGATTCTTCACCAGTTGTAAAAATTGAAGATGATGTTCCCATAGATGATGAAAGTGATGATGGGGATGATGGTGTTGATATGATAGAACCATGACCCATGGGAACAGTTCAACATATGCCTAAGTGGTGTACTAGCACATTACGAGATGTAAGAATGGATGCTCCACTGGATACATCCACCCCTGGACCATGGACTCACAAGTAAAGTAAGAGAAGAAGTTAACTTTGATGAGTAGAGTTATTGAGTCTGATGAGCCCTCTACAGTCAGAAAGCCCTACAATAAAAATCTTGGAAAGATGCCATGGACTCTGAATATCAATCAGTGATGAAAAACAACACTTGGCAGCTTGTCAATCTTCCACCAGGGAAGAAACCCATTGGATGTAGATGGATATTCAAAACAAAGTACAAAGTATATGGGACAGTGGAGAAGTATAAAGCAAGACTTGTAGCAAAGGGGTATGCACAAAAAGAAGGCATTGACTATGAGGAGACATTTTCTCCCACAGCTAAGATCAAAATGATCAGGATGATCTTTACTCTAGCTGCATAGTTTGGATGGAAATTCCATCAGATGGATGTAAAAAGTGCCTTCCTAAATGGAGATTTACAAGAAGAAGTCTATATGACTCAACCTAAGGGATATGTTAGTACCTGGTCAAGAAGAAAAGGTATGCAGACTCAGGAAATCTTTGTATGGCCTCAAACAGGCACCCCGGGCATGGTACATCAAAATTGATGAGCATCTCGTACAACATGGATTTGTTAGAAATCCATACGATCCCAATCTTTACCTCAAAAATCAAGGGGGGAGATTGTGATTTTCGTTGTCTATGTCAATGATCTAGTCATCACTGGAAGTTCAGTGAGGATGATCAATGCAATGAAGAAATATCTTAATCGATTGTTCGACATGACAGATCTCGGGCTGATGCATTATTGTCTTGGATTGGAAGTATGGCAGAAAGAGAATCACATTTTTGTTTCTCAGATGAAATATACCAAGACAACGCTTGAGAAATTTAGGATGATGGATTGCACACCAATTTCTACACCTATGGAGAACAGATTACAATTATCTCATTCAGATCCATCTCCTGAGGTAAGTGCCACTCTCTATCGGCAGTTGATTGGGAGTCTCATTTACCTAACCTACACTAGACCAGATATCAACTTTGCAATAAGCTATCTATCTAGGTTCATGTAGGAACACAAAGTTTTTCATTAGAAATTAGTAAGGTGCATCTTGAGATATCTCAAAGGATCAGTGGATCTTGGTCTAGAATACAAGAAGAATGAAAACTTCTTCTTGTTAGGATATTCATATTCAGATCTTGTAGCCAATATTGATGACAGAAAATCCACTTCAGGATTTGTGTTCTTTATGGGATTAGGACCAATATCATGGGGAAGCAAGAAACAACACTTTGTTTCTCATTCTTCCATAGAAGTTGAGTATCGTTCTGCAAGAGAAGCTATCTATGAAGCGATTTGGCTACGTCACATACTAGAAGGACTTGGAATACCACAAGACAAACTGACCACCATGTATGTTGACAATGAAGGTGTTCTCAAACTTGTTTGCAATCTAATGTTTCATGAAAGAACAAAACACATCGAGGTACATGTTCATTTCATATGTGAGCATGTGTTGAAGCACAACATCCAACTTCAATTTTTTCCAACAGCTGAACAAAAAGCAGATATCTTCACAAAGTCACTTGCACGTGACAAGTTTGAGTTGTTTAGAGAGTTCCTCTCCTCATCCCTTGAGACAATGCACAATTAAGGGGGGGAATGTTAGGTTAATTAATTATGCATTATATAATTAATTATTTAATTAATGTTATTAATTAAATATTGTTGTTATGGTTATATTTTTATTCAACCATATTTGTTTTATTTCTTCACGGGTATAATTGTTATGATTGTTATATTGTAATTATGTGCTTCCCGAATTATGATGTAATATTGGAAGCTTATGTAATTAGGAATATTGTTGCACCTGTGCAACTTAGTTTCTTGTTTGTATTCAGCTGTACAATACCTATAAGTATTACAGCTCATACATATGTAATTTGGTTGATTCAGTTTAATAAAATTCACAGGCTACCATCCCTATTTTGTGAAACTAGATTAATAACCAAATGAAAATCCTAATAATGTGAGCGAATGCACTTCATACTCAAATGGAAACTTCCTTTTAAATCCACCATCTCATTTATGACCCATTAAAACATACATGGCTACTCTCCCATATCTTCATTACAATATCCTTGAATTGGTCATAATTATTCATTCTCCAAACGCCTGAAATAGAATTTAATTAGATGCATAAAGACTACAATACCAAAGGGATCAAAGATCCAAACCAAAAATGGCCAAGCTAGAAGATGATTTGATGAAACATACACTTCATCAATTTATAAAATTTAAGAGCACTCTAGAAATGGAAATGGAGAGAATTTCAGAGATGTAAGAAACCAATGAGAGAGGGGAAATGAGCATGTATAGATCACCCATGGATCAAATGACAATTGACAAGAAATCATGATTTTGCAAAATATCCAAGGGCCCAAATTGAGTTCCTTGGGAAGCACACAATACTTGAAGAGCACCTGATGGGTACCAATTGTGTGTAAGAGTGATCAAACTAGATAAATGGATTGAGAGATGCTTGTAAAGGATGAAAAACATTGTCAAAAAAATTTCATGAAAATAGCATAGATATCTTAACTACTTTCTCCAAAACTAGATCTAATATGTAGCCCTCTAAAGGAATTTTCAATTATATTATCTGCTGGTTAAAAGGAGGTCTCTATGAATAGATATGGCCAAAAAATAGACCATATTCTACCACCATTACTTAAGCTTATCATGTCCCCCGATTTTATTTTCCATCACAATTAGGTCGTCAAATTTAACCCCATAACAAATTAGATGGCAGGCCTCTACCTAGCCACTTAGTGCCATATATTCTTCCCTTATCCATGCTTTCAACCTTAACTATTATCAATTTGGGGCACATGGCCTCAATCAGCTTCACCACTCACCGCATTCTTAAGGATTTTATTTTTTACCTCCAGACACTAAAGCCACTGATCTCCTCTATGTGGCACACATCGATGTCACCACCTTCCACAAGCCCTTAGAATCTCAGTTTGTGTGATTATTTATTTTTCGATCTTTGACACTTATATTTTATCAACTTTCCTTCCCCTCTTTTGGCTTGGTTCGATGTGTCGATGGGTGACAAGTCGGTATATGGTATTCCCACATACCATTGGAATTTTTGGCTTCACCCTTATAACTTGTCATGTGCCTATTGATGACACATGTCCATGGTGATAGTTGTTTTCAAATAGTGTGTCAGTAAACCTACCATAGATTTTAGCCATTTATCTTAAATTTGATGATCTTTGAGTTAATAGGAAATACAAAGCTAGACTATTATGTGAATGTTCGAGGGTCAAAATCCTCCCAAATCTTCTATTTTTTTTGGATATGGTCTATATATAGGTGGAGTAAAAGAGGTAAAATGTTATTGATTAACTTCAAAGCACAAGAGTGCCCAAAAATTCATGTTTATTACCACGAAAAACTTCCAAGCTCCAAATTTTAACCACAAGGTCCCAAAGTGAAGTGGAAAAATTTTGGGTGCCAACATTGGCTTTTTTCTGCAAGATGGGTACCCCTTAATGGGTAACCAAATATCCTAGAAAACTCTTGGAAGTAAACCAATGCCTCCAAAAGATAACTCAATCAACCCCATGCTATAAGGATATAAAAAACACTGCAATTCCAAAATCATTTTGAAATACCAATTTGATCAAAAACCTATGCAAAACCTCAGTTGTTTAGTTGTGTAAAGTAATTATTCAAAAGTAAAATATTGTAAAAAAATTTACAAAATGCACAGGGTAAAAGGAACTCCAATCTTCACTTAATAAACCCATTCACAGGAATGGAAAAGTATGATCCTTTCTTCAATACTGTAGATTGTAAACCCATTCACAGGAATGGAAAAGTATGATCCTTTCTTCAATAATGTAGATTGTTTTCTAAGCAAACTGCAACAACACAAGGCTAACAAAACCCTCCTAATAAAAACCCAAATGGATCACTGATTTTGGTAGTCTCAAAATACCAATTAAAATGAGGCTATTACTAGAAATAACATTGGTTTTCCCAATCCTAGATATTTGAACCAAAATTAAGTGAACAATCAACGTCATGATGTAAACACGAAGGATCAATGTTTATTTTTTCATCAAAAGTTTCAAATCTCATAAATTTTGGATTAAAATGAATTTGGGGAAAAATAATAGCGTGCTTATAAGGTTTGACCTTCTAATTATCAATGTACACACAACTTTGATTAATGCCTAAATCAGCGTGTAGATTACTTCAACAAATAACTAGTCTCCAACTTCTCATTTGAGTCCTCTTCTTATTTCTCCAAAAATTTATCCATGCCAAAACATGAAGGCTCAACAACAAGGTTATAAACATAAGCATCAACATACAAAATTTTAATTTCATGATATGGAGAAACATGAAGGCTCAACAACAAGGTTATAAACATAAGCATCAACATACAAAATTTTAATTTCATGATATGGAGAAAACTCAATATTCTGAAGATCAATCCCTAGATCAAATACAACACTTGTATTTGCATCAAAGATCACTAGTTTGTTAGCATCATAATAAAATCAACCATGTTATGAATTTGAAACATACTCATAACATAACTCATCATCATAATGTTGTTGCAACTCATAATATATTGGCTCCTCCAACAGACTTCCTTCACCGATTATGGAAATAAAAAATCAAGGAAGACATCATTCTCAATTTGAAATGGATTATTAGACATCTGAGGGTGTATAAGGTGATCGGATGAATGAAGAGGGCATGATTCACGGTAATAACAAAAAAAAACCATACCCAACTTAGTTCAAAATAGAAGAGGGATATGGAGGGTGGTAACATTCAATAAATGAAGGAAAATATTCATCATTATGCAAACTACCCATAGGCTCATCACCCTTAACTTTGTAAAACTCGTTGATCTTGTCATATAAAGCTAATGCACATGCAACAAGTTTTTGAGCATGAAAATTATCTTCCTCGTACTTCTCTGTCATATAAAGCTCATGCACATGCAACAAGTTATTGAGCATGAAAATTATCTTCCTCTACTTCTCTAATAAGGTCATAACATGAATTATTCATTAAGTCATTTACCTTTCCACCATATTCTTCATTGCAATGAAGGAGGATATTTCATTCTCAAAAGCCTCATTGGGAGTCAAATCAGTATCATCATTTGCCTGGAAAAAATCACAAGTAGAGAACCCTGTCACTTCATCCCTACAAGCTTAACTAGTGAAGTGTTGGGATGATAAATTGAATGCATTATCTTCCAAACCTTTGGATGATGAAACATTTTCAAGATGCAAATATCATGCAATGTCTCTTGAAATTGATAATCAATGGAATAGACTTCTTCCTTTATAACACAAGTGTTACTTTGATAAAAAAAGCTCACCATCAACATTAATCACAATAGAGTCATTAAGTAAATATTCTAAATTAATAAAATGGAATAACAACACCAAATTGACCTCAGAAGAGGACATGGTTTACTGATACCTGCAATGACTGGATGAATGGATGTATCAATGGATAAGTGCTCCTCCTTTTCATTGAAAAAGAATCCTACAATCAAAGACAACTGAATAGAAGATATTAGATAAGATGGGTAAATGAGCTTCTTGGAAAAGGTTGATTCTAGGAATCCAAAGGAACTTCCTTGGAGGATGTCAAGTAGTTTTTAAACAATTAAGTGAATTGATACGAATGATAAAATGTTAGATAATGACAAAAATAGATAAATGATAGATAATGGAGCTAGAACTCAAGGTTGAAAGGCAAGTCCTGCTGTTCTTTGTAAGAGGCCCAAGATAATGTAGTGGCTATCTGAATGGATTCGAATTCATCTTACCAATAATATGCAGTTTCTTATTAGATCTCATCGAGGAAATAAATATGATCCTCAATGTCCTCAATGTCAGTTGCTAATCACATGGAACACAGTGTGAGATCATGAAGAATGTCGAATTGTTCCCAAAATAAATGTTACTGAACAATTAGAAGGTCATAGATGCTCGTAAGAGGGTCTAGTTGGCATGGAACAATCATCTAAAGAAGAGACATGCTTGAAAAAGATGAGTTGCATCCAAATATTATTAATAAGATTGATAAAATGCTATGATTAATTAAAAATATGCTAAAAAATAGGGATCATAGGAAATTCAAAGTGATTAGGTAGAATCATGCGCAATTCAAGGAATCACTAACGATTACTATGAAAATGTTTATTTTTTACTAAAAATTATAAGTTGATGTAAAAATACTTCAAGATGATTGATATTTTGAAAGATGATTCTATGAAAGCAATGGTAAAACAAATAGAAGTACCTTGAAGTATTGAAAAGGAAAAAACACATGTGAATGGTGATTAAGAGTTGGTATTGCTGGTTGTTGATTGTCATTGCTTGATGATACTTGGAAAGGTTATTCAATGCTACACAAATTGAGGTGTTGTAAGTTGTGAGGAGACTTATGATGATGCTGTGTGGCTTGGAGATCACTGAAATGGAAGATTATTGATATCTAGTTTGACAACAAGAGTTCACAATAATTTGAGAGAATTCTAAAGATCCTTGAAACAAGAGTTAAAACTCTTATTTATAATCGTTGACGATTTGTTAGAATCTCCGATGATTTGGGAATTATGGGGAAAAAATTTAGAAGTGATTGAAACCACTTCATAAACATGATTTTTGGGTAATGGGGATGAGGTAAAGTGGTTGGGAAGAGGTTTTTATGAGTTGGGGGGGTTAGGAGGTTGGGATAAAATGAGTTAGGGATGATTAGAGATGGTTAGGTGGGTTTTAAAGGGTTAAGGTAATTTAGATGGGTAAAATGTGATTTACAAAGGGTAGTAATTGATTTTACGTGGTGAGGGAAATGACTTAGTATGTGTATAATGCTAGTTTTGGATATAATAATGTGTGTATGTGGGGGTAATAGGTAGGTAACGAAAAACCCGGTGTCTACACAAGGGATCCATTACAACCTTTGCTAACTTATCGGAGAAATTTTGTAGACATTTTCTCCTATAATATTAAGAATGGGATCACAATGAGATACTTGTGTGATGCTAAGAAAATAAATGGATAAATTTCTCCTCATTCTTGCAAAGGTGGTGAGGCCTTTCTAGTAGATTTATTTATACCATCCTTGAGAAAAAAATAATCAAAATTTTAATATCTAAATTGAATAATGAATAGATGGATTTTAATCTACAAGTAAATTGTACAATACCTTTGATGAAATCATTGAAAATGAAACAAAGATAAAAATGATCTTATATAAAAATGATTAATCAAGATCTATTCCAAGAATTATCAACCATCAACATTTGAAAATCCAAATTTCTTCAACAAGAACAAAAATGGGGCTGAAGACGAAGTAATTGACTCTAAACATATACAAACCATCCAAAATATTTCCAAACCATAAATTCAAATATCTCCCAAGGATCAAAATAGATAAATAATCACTATGCCTAGGGGTAAATAAAATAATTATTTCAAGAGAATAAACTATATCCCACTTGGTGAGCCATTGGAATGTATTTTTTACAAGCTTCTAGATGTTAAAAAGTATATATTGTCAAGACAAATACCTTCAATGAAAGTTTACCCAAACTGTTATCCAACTTCACCCCCCAGGGTTGAATTGATAACATACATCAGGATTCTCAAGTCCCAGGCTGAGAAAGAATGAGCTCTGAGAGAATACGAGAAGTTGCAGAAAATAAGCCTGGACCAGAAAAAAATTGTGAAAATCGGCTAAGTCCTTGTCCTAGAAATATTTGAGACGTTCAGGACACCAAGGCGCGGTTCGGCCGAAACGCCTCCAGGCGGCCCATGAAGCACTGGGACAAGTGGAACAAATGTACACGGAGGGCTCGAACTAGCCAGTTCGGCCGAAAAGGGAAATTACAGCACAAGGACAAGTGGGACAAAGGGACGCGCGGGACGCGGATAGCCAAAGGAGCCGAAAGCCAATCAGATCACGCCACGTGTCACCGGCAGAAAAGGGACGAGGAAGTCCATTTCGGGCGGATCAGAGGATTTTAGCCCATGAAGCACTGGGACATTTGGGACAAAAGGACGCGGTGGACGTGAAAATACGGCAGGCCCGTGGACAAATCACAACATGACACGTGTCACCAAGGAAAAAGGTCCAAAAGTCAAAGGGGCGAGTTTTTGAGCACTGATCCAAACCAATGAAATAGTGCCACGTGTCCAAGTTTAAGGGGCCCATAAGAAAAACCCACGAAAAGGTGGAGAGAGGGAATTGCTCAGCGGACCAGAGCCTGCCACGTGTCATCCAGATGGCAGAACGCGGGAAAAGAAATTTAAAAATCTGTTTTCGCCTGTTTTGTGCCCTAAATCCTCAGACCTTCATATCTTTCAATCCAGAGCTCAGATTTGCACGTTCTTTATATCAACGGAAAGCTGTTGAAATTCTCTACATGATTCTAGGGTCAATCTTGCATTTTGGTGCAGTTTGGAGGGAGGAAATTAAGAAAACGTCTCTGATGTGTGTAATGCTTCAACAACCAACTTTAATATAGCAGACAACTTGCCGCTCTTGTTAGACAACCCGCCGTTTTGCCAGGATCCACCGCTTGGATCATAATGAGATGATTTAAATGCTTCCAAGAAGTGGTTGGAGCAGATTATAAATTTCCCCTCTCTCCTCTCTCATTTCTTGATATATATTGTAAAGAGGAGCCCTTTTAAGACAACGGACATTTTTTTGTTTTGCATCCTCCCTTCTTCCCTCGCTTGCAAGAGAGTTTGTGGAGTTTTCAAACCTCCCATATAGGTTGTAATGCCAGTATTTTGCCTCTTGGCCACTGTAATATACTGTATTGACTTTTGAGCAATAATATATATGTTCGTGATTGATTCTCAACCCTCTCATGTATTCATTGCTGTCGTTTTGATCTCTTATTGCAGTTTGGTTACCTGTGCTTGGTGTTTGTATTGTATTTATGTGGTCAATGTTAAATTTGCAAAACAAATGTCTAATATTCCTCGGTGCATCACCTTTGTAGTTTAGGTTTTATTCTATGCATTTTCTTACCCTGTCTCGTTGGCAAGTTAGATTAGGTTTTAGTAAACCCTCTGTATTTTTTGTATGCATTTGAACAGAGGAATAGGATCCACCCTTCTCTGGAGAATATTTTCTCATCTTCACAAGTCCCACACTTGGAGAAAGGATTCCATGTTGCGCAATCACACTGGATGCCTGAACATCAACCTAGAAGCCTGATCTGCATCCAGGGGTGCTGTGAGTCTGCAACAACAGTTTTGGCATGCCTGGTGGGACACTAGAGGTCTCATTTTTATTGCAGCAAATTTGATATGCATCTGCTATAGTTTTCTTGCTTATAAGAGCTATTATTTGCATATCTGACGACTCCAAGGGGAAGAATCAACTGGTTTCAGCAGTGCAAGTATGAAAACTCATGAGAAGAATCACCACAAGGTCAAGAGTCGGAGAAGAAGAAGTGTTGTTTGAATACCTGCAGTTATCTCTGAGAAGAAGGCAAAGAGGAAGAAGGATTCAAAGGTCTCCATCTCCACCAAACAGAAATCTCTCAACTCCTCCACCTGACAGGCCTTTCTTTCAATATACAAGGGTTTTAAGACCAATCAGAATGGCTCAGAACAACCCCTACGTCAACTTCACAGGCAGTAGCCCACTTGCTCTCAATGCACAACATCCAGTTCCTATTGCAGCCTTGAAGAACATTCCCTACTTCACTGGAGAAAATCAAACTAATCCAGGTGATCATGTTAAAGATATTGCTAACCTTTGTGCAATCCATGAAATCGATGAAATGTAAGTGGCTGTAAAATTACTGGCATCTTCATTCAAGGGTAAAGCATTGCAATGGTTTAGGAGCCTTGGGGATGGCTCTATTACAAACTGGAATCAGCTGTGCATTGCACTTCATGAGCAATTTGGAGAGAAGGGAGACAACTTTTCTCTTTTGGAGTAGTTGACAACTATCAAGAGAGCCCCCAACGAGTAGCTGAATGACTTCAACTTCAGATTTCAAAGGTCCTGGGATAGGATTCCAGTGGCAGTCAGGCCAACAGTAGGAGGTGCTTTTCTATAGTACCTTAAAGCTTTGAATTCTGATATTTCTATGTTAATTCAGTCCATGGGAGGCACAACAATCCCTATGGCTTATAGCATTGCCATTAGAGCCGAAAACTGTCTTATTCAAGCTGGTAAACTGGCTCCTAGGCCTCCTATGCCCTTGTATCCAAACTTAGAAAATCCAAGCACTAGTTAAGCACCCACTTTGGCTCCTGTTCCCACTCCTAGAAATCAGAGTTCAAATGAAGCTTCCACTTCATCTCCAAGTGCTTCAAATGAACTCCAAGAGGTCATGAAACAGTTGCAAAATTTGGGAAATGAGCTAGTTACTATTAAGAGGCAGCAAGCCCAAGGTTTCAGACCTTCTTATCAACATCAAGCTCAGCCTAATAGGAAGCCATACCAACCAAAAAGGCCACCTAATCGAACTGCAAATATGAATCAAAATCAAAGCCAAGTAAGGCCTCCTGCCAATAGACCATTCCAGCCCTATAATCCAAATGCCATATCTGCCTCTAAGGCATTAGTGCCAACACAGAACAACATTGCTTAGGAATATGATTGGTGCTTTCCATGCAACGAGCCTCATAACCAATCCATGTGCTTCAATGGTGCTCTCAATCAAGCACTAATGGTGACAACTACCGGTGTGGAGGGTGAGGGCAGTCAAGGAAACAACCAACAACCAGAAACATTCCAACAACAATCAGCCCCAAATGACACTACATTGGTGAACTGGCAAGTAGAAGATTTCTGTGGCATGAATAAGGCATTTTCTCAAGGTGTTGCAGCCAACACAAGGTCAAAAAGGAGGAATCTGGGTGAAGAACAGCCATTAGCCCCAGCCAATCCACAACCTTCCATGGCTCCACAAATGATTGGCAAGCAGAGTCCAGTTTCAAATACACAAGGGCAGCCAAGAACATCCCCTAAGCCAACTCAAATGCCAGCTATTGCTGCCCACGTGCAGGGAGTAAACGTGCAAACCAAAGGACAACAGAGAGATTCTTCATCACCATTCAGTATCATTGATCAGATGAAGAAGAAAAATGTTAACATATCAATGTGGGAATCCCTATCTATCCCAGGCCAAAGAGATCTGCTGCAAGCTGCCATGAAGGATTGGACAACTTCGAATCAGCGGGTTTAGATGCAAGACAAAGTGCTTACAAATACTGCCCAGCCTGAAGGAAGTCATGGAGGACAACAAGGTAAAATGTTGAAGCCCCCTCCTTTCTATGTTTCATTAATCATTGGGGATAAACTAGTACACAATTGCATGATTGATTCTGGGGCAAGTAGCTCCGTGATGCCCAAGCAAATAGCTGATCAGCTGGGTCTCGAATATGAAGTAATATCTAAAGGAGTAGTGCAATTGGATGGGACAGCAATAGCAACAGTTGGAGTGATTAAAAACTTGAGTCTTACCTTGCATGCATGTCCAAATGTTGTTGTCTTACAAGATGTATCAATCAGAGACCTTCCACCACTCTTTTCCCTTTGCTTGTCAAGGGACTTCACAGCCAAGATTGGAGGGTATTTGTCTGTTGATTGGTCTCACACGCTGTTTAGAACAAGGTATGGAACTAAGGCCACAATCAGATCTGAACCCATTGCAAACTTCCATATTGAGCCTTACACCCCAAGTCAGATTAATGTCAATTGCTCAGCATTTGATCAAGAAGATCACCCTAGTACTGATGAGGCTGACACCAAGGTTGGAAGTATCCTAGAACTAACTCTTGATGAATGGGCAAATAAGATACATGCTTTTGATCCCTATCAAGAAGTAGAAGAATCTGAGCTGGGAGTCTATTGTATACACGAAGAAAATCAACATGTTCCTAGCATCACCAAGCCAAGCCATAATGATGACAACGAGGTATGGCAGCTATTTTTTGACGGATCAAGGAGTAGGCAAGGTGCAGGAGGTGGAGCCATGCTTGTTTCACCCCAAGGAATAATAGTACTATTCAGACTTTTAGATTTCAATTTGCATGCTCCAATAACACTGCTGAATATGAAGCCTTGGTGCAAGCGATGCATTGGGCAATCAAGAGAAAAATAAAGAATCTGCAAGTCTTTGAGGATAGTGAATTGATTGTAAATCAGGTCAAGGGATGGCATGCTGCCAAGAATGATCTACTCAGGTGCTACAAGAACAGGGTGTGGGACCTCATGGGAGATTTTGAAGGTTTTGGCATCGAATCCATTCCCAGGAAAGAGAATCAAGCTTGCTGACAGGCTGTATGCAGCAGTAGGGGCAGCCTTTGACATTACAAAAAGCATTCAACAAGACAAGGTACAACCAAACATTCCACGTGATTATGAGGCCTTCAGTGCCGGATAACAATGTTCAGTTGGAAAGTGTTTGAGAATGACCAGCAAATCGTCAATTTCCTACAAGAAGAAGCTGAGTTCTCTGCCAGGAATCAAGACAAGTTGCATCAGCAGTATGGTGACCAAGTGGTGCAGTTGAGAACTAACAAATTACCAAAAGGCCTCATAACATTGGAGTCAATCTTCAACCCGAATGATCAGTTCCGGAAGGAGAAGGATAACATTCAAGTAAAGGGTGAGGATTCAGAGCCTATTTTAGTGGAAGAAGGCAAAACATTGCAGATTGGCAAAGTAAGTACCTCACAAGAGAAATCTGATTTTGTTCAGTTTTGCCAAGAATTTCCAGATGTCTTCGCTTGGAGCTATGAAGACTTGAGAGGATTCAATCCAAATTTGGCACAACATACCATAGAATTGGATCTAGATGCTAAGCCCATCAGGCAGAAGTAGAGACCAGTCAACCCTCACATTGAGCCTCTGATGAAGAAAGAGCTAAATAAGCTAATAGAGGGATTATATTCCGGATCAAGCACTCAAGCTAGGTTGCTAACTTGTTCCGGTCAGGAAGAAGAGCGGAGAAATCAGGTTGTGTGTGGACTTCCGAGACCTCAATAGGGCATCTCTCAAGGATCATTATCCACTCCCTTCCATGGAGCAAATATTGCAATTAGTATCTGGTTCAGAGAGATTCTCTCTCCTAGATGGCTACTCAGGGTATAATCAGGTGATGGTAAAAGAAGAGGACCAATTCAAGAGAGCCTTCACAACTAAATGGGGCACGTATGCTTACAAGAAGATGCCATTTGGGCTGTCCAACGCTGGTGCTACATTTTAAAGGGAAATGGACATGGCGTTCAAGGGCTTGATCAACAAGATAGTGCTGATATACCTTGATGACATCATTGTATTCTCCAAGAATGCAGCAGACCATCTCTTTCACCTCAGGCAAGTGTTTCAGAGGTGTAGAAAGTTCAGAGTGTCTTTGAACCCCAAGAAGTGCATCTTTTCTTTGCACATGAAGGAAAGCTCCTTGGCCATATTGTCTCGAAAGAGGGACTGGCAATTGACCCAGAGAGAGTTGAAGCCATAAGAGCATTGTCATTGCCAAGTCACAAGAAGGCTCTTCAAAGCTTCTTGGGAAAGATCAATTTTGTCCGCAGGTTTATCCCAAATTTTGCAGCCCTTGTCAAGCCCATCACCAAAATGTTAAAGAAAAGCATGGATTTTAAGTGGACAGCAGAAGGCAAGGAGAGTTTTGAGGCAATCAAAGAAGCTATCTCTCAAGCACCAACTCTCATTAACCCAGACTTCTCCAAGGATTTCATCCTCTATGCATTTGGAGGTGATGACACTATTTCTGCCATTCTGGTACAACAGAACAAAGATAATGATGAGCAGCCGGTTGCCTTTTTCAGCCAGAGCCTAGACGAATGTGAGGTGAGGTACTCTTTTATTGAAAAGCATGTACTTGCAGTAATCAGAAGCTTGAAGAAATTCAAGCATTTAGTCTCAAACAACAAGGTCTAGTTGCTGGTCTCACATGCTGGAGTTAAAGACTTCCTCCTCAACAAGGATTTGAATGAGAAAAAGGGCAGGTTGGATCACCCGTGTCATGGAGTATGACATTGATATCAAGATCACCAAGCTGGTAAGAGGGAAAGGACTGTGTGAACAGCTGGTTTTGGGGAAACAAAAGGAAGTATGCAACGAAGAATAGGCTATTTTGACAGTCCAGGACAATCATGAGCCAAGTGGCAATCAAGAAGAAGACGATGCTTCCCCCACTCCTTGTTGGACCCAAGATATTATGCACTTCCTAGGTACAGGCCAGTGCCCCCTAGAGATGAACAAGACCCAAAGGAGACACTTCATGTTGCAGGCTGTTCTGTATGCCATTATTGATGGAGTTTTATTTAAGAAAGACGTGAATGGAGTGCTGCTGAGATGCATTAGCATAGATTAGATTCAAAGGGTGTTGGAAGCTTCATGGTGGACCAGCTGGTGGCCATTTTGCACCAAGAGTGACAGCTCTAAAAATCATGAAGGCTGGTTATTATTGGCCTAAAATATTCAGTGATTGCTATGCATGGATCAAGAGGTGTAAGAATTGTGCATTCTTCACAGGGAAAGAGAAGTTTACTACCCTTCCATTGCATCCAATCTCAGTTGACCAGCCATTCATGCAATGGGGTTTGGACTTCATTGGAGTCATTAACCCCAATTCAAGCCAAGGGCATAAATGGATTTTGACAGCCACCGACTACTTCACCAAATGGACAGAAGCAGTAGCACTCAAAGAGGCAAATGAGTCTAGCATCCTAGACTTTTATGAGGGAATAACAACCAGATTTGGTGTACCTGCCACAATAATCTCTGATAATGCATTGGCATTCATTGGATCTAAGGTGACTGAGTGGGCCGTCAAGAACGGTATTTATCTCAGGGTAATGGCCAGGCTGAGTCTACAAACAAGAACTTGTTAAGGATCATTAGGAGAACTCTTGATGAGAATCAGAAGTCTTGGCACACCAAGCTGAAATCAGCCTTATGGGCTGATAGGATCACTCCCAAAAGATCCACAGGTAACTCTCCATTCAGGCTTGTCTATGGAAGAGAGGAAATCTTGCCCATGTCAATTGAGTTACCAACATTGGAACTCATGAAGTAGCTGGAGTTACTTGAATTTGAGCCCATGGAGGTGAGATATGTAGAGTTGATGGAGCTGCAAGAGATCAGAAATTAGGCATCCCAAGCAATGGAAAAGGATCAAGCTTTGATCAAGAAAACCTTTAATAGAAAGGCCAAGGATAGATCTTTTCAAGTTGGGAGATCTAGTGTTGAAATGGGATGCAGACAGAGCAAAATCGGGAAGGCATTCAAAATTTGATGCTATTTGGAGTGGCCCATACATGGTCACAAAGTGCAAGAGCAGCAATGCTTTCCAATTGGCCTCATTGGATGGTGAAGAACTGCAGATTCTAGTAAATGGAATCTATCTCAAACATTGCTACTGAAAATAAAAGGTTCACCCTTGTAAATATTAGTCTAGATTTCAATTCCTCTAAGTACGTTATGCACATTGTCTTGTTGTAGTTAGGTTTCAGTTTCCCTAAGTGCTTTGGCACAGGTTTTTATCACTCCTTAGTTTTGAGTTTTTACAGTTTAGCGTGCTCTCATGGAGGGAGTTGTAGTATCAGGTTCATTTCAGGTCATTGTTTATGACTCCATGCCCAATGGATCCGCAAAAAGGCAACTGGTCTTTTCATCTAGCAGGCAGATGACCCCGCTGAGTCGCCAAATTGTTATCCAACTTCACCCCCAGGGTTGAATTGATAACATACATCAGGATTCTCAAGTCCCAGACTGAAAAAGAACGAGCTCTGAGAGAATGTGAGAAGTTGCAGAAAATAAGCCTGGACCAGAAAAAAATTGTGAAAATCGGCTAAGTCCTTGTCCTAGAAATATTTGGGACGTTCGGGACACCAAGGCGCGGTTTGGCCAAAATGCCTCCAGGCGGCCCACGAAGCACTGGGACAAGTGGAACAAATTTACATGGAGGGCGCGAACCGGCCGGTTCAGCCGAAAAGGGAAATTACAGCACAAGGACAAGTGGGACAAAGGGACACGTGGGATGCAGATAGCCAAAGGAGCCGAAAGCCAATCAGATCACACCACATGTCACTGGCAGAAAAGGGACGAGGAAGCCCATTTAGGGTGGATCAAAGGATTTCAACCCACGAAGCACTGGGAAATTTAGGACAAAAGGATGCGGTGGACGTGAAAATCTAGCAGGCCCGTGGACAAATCACAGCATGACACGTGTCACCAAGGAAAAAGGTCCAAAAGTCAAAGGGGCGAGTTTTCGAGCACTGATCCAAACCAATGAAATAGTGCCACGTGTCCAAGTTTAAGGGGCCCATAAGAAAAACCCGTGAAAAGGTGGAGAGAGGGAATTGCTCAGTGGACCAGAGCCTACCACGTGTCGTCCAGATGGCAGAACACGGGAAAAGAAATTTAAAAATCCGTTTTTGCCTGTTTTGTGCCCTAAATCTTCAGACCTTCATATCTTTCGATCCAGAGCTCGGATTTGCACGTTCTTTATATCAACGGAAAGATGTTGAAATTATCTACATGATTATGGGGTCAATCTTGCATTTTGGTGCAGTTTGGAGGGAGAAAATTAAGAAAATGTCTTTGACACGTGTAATGCTTCAACAACCAACTTTAATACAGCAGACAACTCGCCGCTCCTGTTAGACAACCCGCCGTTTTGCCAGGATTCGCCACTTGGATCATAATGAGATGATTTAAATGCTACCAAGAAGTGGTTGGAGTAGATTCTAAATTTCCCCTCTCTCCTCTCTCATTTTTTGATATATATTGTAAAGAGGAGCCCTTTTAAGACATCGGACATTTTTTTGTTTTGCATCCTCCCTTCTTCCCTCGCTTGCAAGAGAGTTTGTGGAGTTTTCAAACCTCCCATATAGGTTGTAATGCTAGTATTTTGCCTCTTGGCCACTGTAATATACTGTATTGACTTTTGAGCAATAATATATATGTTTGTGATTGATTCTCAACCCTCTCATGTATTCATTGCTGTCGTTTTGATCTCTTATTGCAGTTTGGTTACCTGTGCATGGTGTTTGTATTGCATTTATGTGGTTTGTGTTAAATTTACAAAACAAATGTCTAATATTCCTCGGTGCATCACCTTTGTAGTTTAGGTTTTATTCTATGCATTTTCTTACCCTGTCTCCTTGGCAAGTTAGATTAGGTTTTAGTAAACCCTCTGCATTTTTTGTATGCATCCTGAACAGAGGAATAGGAACCAGCCTTCTCTGGAGAATCTTTTCTCATCTTCACAAGTCCCACACTTGGAGAAAGGATTCCATGTTGTGTAATCACACTGGATGCCTGAACATCAACCTAGAAGTCTGATCTGCATCCAGGGGTGCTGTGAGTCTGCAACAACACAAACCGTTATAGTATTAAAAAGAATAATATTGTGAAATTCATAGGATTAAAGTCCATAGAATAATTCACTGCATGCAATTCAAGAATTACATCCAATATTTAATTGATAAGAGAAAAAATGAAATTAAAGGGTGGAATTTCACCTCTAAAAATCAGCGATTAGGTATCTATCAAGATATGTTCTTGAAGCATGATAAAAATCCAAAAACAAATCATTAAGTACAAGGTCAAACTTGATGAATCAATTATATAAACTGCAAGAGGATCCCATAAAAATATGATTTAGTTGTATGTTGTATTGACGAATTGCACCATACAATTGCCATAATCAAATTCAAAGGTAAGTCTTTTGAGATACCTTCTACTTAAAATCGATGAACCATCCAAGTTAAATAAAAAATAACTCAATGCAATGTCACCACTAAGATTAACAAATTTAGCATCCCAAGAGCACCACCAATGGTCACTATCCAATGTGATCCCCTACCTACATTTGAAGGAAATTATAAGCTAATCAAAGAGCTTGAAAACACCCCCACCCAAATATTAGTAATGGATCTTCAAAAAACATATTCCATTCATATGGAAACACTTTACAAAGTCCTCCAGGATTCTACAATACCAACATGTATTAACCCTAATTAGTTATAGGATCTTGTCGGTCACCTATTACCCACCTAACAACTCAATTTTGAATAAAATGCCATACCACTAGTTGATCCATCCCATAAATTTCCCCTATATATTAAGGTACTTATTACCTATAATAAAATAAAATATGTAATTGTAGATAATAGTTTGGGTGTCAATATCTTCACCTTATCCATTATCAACTGAATTTTTAATTTAGAGATAACATTAACAACTCATATCATAATAATCAAGGCTTATGATGATGCTGAGTGACAATTTTTTTCACAATATATCTTCCTATCTTAGTGGGTCACGTAGCTCATCAAACATTGCTACATGTGGTATAAATTCATATTATTTATAACATCCTTTTTGGATGGTCATGGATCCATAAAATGTAACATGTACAATCTACACTCCATCAATTTACAAAGTTTCCTCATTCTGGAAAGAAGGTTATTGTACAAATGAAAATTGACATGCAACTTTCAACTGCACTCAACCCCTTGAGGTCATGCCAGAGAAGCCGATGTTGAATGTGTATGACTAACTATAGGAGGATCAGTGACTAAGATTGGGTAGTGTGATCTCCTGGTAGCTGAGTTGGCAAAGGGGATATTTAGAGGCTATGAAAGGGTAACGTAAATTCCCTATGGTTTGTTTTCCTAACTTGATTGGATCTAGTGTTGATCTAGTTTGAAGTGTCTCAATCAACTAAGTTGAAACTAACAATCTATGCTACTGCTGAAAGGAAACTAATCTAAGCAAATCACAAAACTGAAATATTATAATAAAAAACAACAATTTTCTTCTACTCTAAATAATTAAAATATTTCTACGCTAAAGCTAAACAAGAAAACTAATCTAGTGTGGTTATTCACATGTGCTGAGTGTATTGAAACTAAACTAGCTTAAAAAAATAACTCTTCCAAATGGTCCATGATGTATAGATGACCTCCTACCGATATTCCCTCCTTCAAATCCATAGAGATGGGAAGAAGAAGATTTGTCACCGGGAGCTGCTATTAATGATTCAAACCCTCTTGGAAATTAACTAATCACTTGTAAATGAAAAAAATTTGATTTCTACTCTATTTGATATGATGTAACAATGAGAAATTATAGGAATGAAGAAAATCAAACAACAAATCTAACCTAGAATTCACAGAATAGAGGTAAATCTAGCTGTGTAGTAATTTGTCACCTCAGTTTACCATTTCTTTCTCCGTGTGTCCATATGAGTCCAAGGAATTGGGAATGAAAAGGTAGTAGCAGGAGAAAGTGCTTGAGTGATAGTAGTTTGAAGGCAATTTGGTTGCAATACAAGTGAAAGAGGGATAACACAAGTGAATAGAGCTTGGCTATGCAATTTCCATCAGGATTGTGGCAGCAATACTATGTAAGATACAAAAAATTCTCAGGCCTTTTGCTTGAATACAAGCATGGAATATATAGGAATTGGATGAGATGTGCCTTCATGAACAAGGAAGCCTTGGAGTGCCAAATCATTAGGTGAAGAGGAAGTTCAAACTAATTAAATCCATTTAAAAAAAGAAGAGGGAAGGAAAAATAAGCAATCAAGACTATTTTTAGGAAATTTGGCTCACAAACGCACCCTAAAAATTAAGTTAAGTGTTGTATGTTAAAATTATGCATGACAGATTTTGGAAAAAGTGCTCAGGACTACCACCCAGACAGGGTGCTGGTCCTGGTACTAAAGGCCAAAACATGCACGTAATGAAGTGGGAAGCTGGAAAAAAGTGTGGAAAAGATGAAAATAGATGTCTAGGCTACAAATATACACTACGAATGGTTTTAGGACCTCGAACATCTTCTGAAAGGACATGAATCATCATTGGGGACTTTTGTAAGCATTTTTTGATAATGTAGCACATGCAATTTTTGGTATGTACACAGTGTCCCCTTAGAGAAGCATCTTAGCCATGAAAAGGCGTAAAACGTGGAGTTTGAGTATGGAATTCCTGAAATGGGGAGTTAGAAGTTATACTTGACATGCCTATGTGTCAAAATGTCACTACACAAACTCCCGCTACCCAGAAAATGAAGAGAAGACTCAAGTGAAGATAAATAAAATATCGAAAAAAACACTAAATTATAATGATAAGAGGAATTACCATTTGTGCGGGGATATAGAAATATATCTATGCTAGTGATCCAATCCTGTGAACATATGCACTCAATTTTTTTTTATAAAAACATATATATATATATATATATATATATATATATATATATATATATATATAAACTCATTTTCAAATTCATTTACGCAAATCGACTTGGTGATTTTTGAGCTCTAGGCCCATGGTGACCATTTTTCATCGAGAGAATACCTTAGTCTCGAAGGGACCAATTCCTTGATACGGAGAGGGATACGATGAGTTGGTGATAGGATAACATCTCACCTCTGGCTTTGGGGATGCCCCATAGCCACCAACAGAAACAACTGTAGCCACTAACCCTACTTGGATACCTGGAGATCCGAGTATGTTGATACTCTTCTCTTGACTTTGTTAGTCAAAAATGTTAGTTGGTATTTTTTTTTTTTTTTGGTTTATTTTTGTAATTTTCTAACTCGTCATTTCTTCTTCTTTTCTTTCTTGTAGCAACTACAAAGGAGTGGTGAGAGCTTATTTTATGGGTGTCCATGCACACCCTGATGATCCCATCAAGGAAGACCTAAGTTGAGATGAATAAGGATTCAGGCCTACCACTAGCATCAGACATACACACTGATGTGTTTGCACCCATCTGGAAGGTAGTGGAGGTGATGGTCTCTCTTTGTACTCAGGTGGTTGGGTATAAGGCAGCCAAGTGTTTGATGAGGAGGAGTTACTCTCACAGAAAAACCATGACTAGTGGCCACCACCACGAGCATTCCCACCATTTAGTTTGTTCTTATCATCATAGCCACAGTATGAGTTATGGATGCAGCCGTGCATTATCCAAGGGATCCCATAGGGATTGATATGCTGCGGGACTTTTATTTCTTTGTTATGATTTTGTCGGGCATTATATATATATTTGTATATTTCAGGCTCATTGCGAGCATTTTGACCACACCTAGCGAGTGATGGAATTGTATACAAACTTGACATATTATGATATATACAGACTCTTATTTTTTGTTTGGTAATTCATTGTTTATGAGTTGAATTTCTCTTGGATCACTTCACGTGTGTACTCTATATGTTTAGAAATTCCATTTTTATATGATTTTTAGAATGTATGTAGTTGATATGAATGCTAATAGAATGATCTCTCTCTTTTTGTTTTGTAATGTTGATATATGATATTGTAATCACATTGTAATTTTGAACTTTATTTTCTCTAAACAACTTTTGGTACTTCGTATTATTTTGGAAAAATGTGGGGAAAGAGTGATATTATAAGTGAATGAACTTACCTCGATCCTAACTCCATGCAACTAGTAAGATGTGAGGGCTCAACACAAAGAGCCAAAAAGGGCAGAAGTTATGGAAATTTTGTTGAATGGTAATGATGAGAGAAAGACAAGGATTTGACAAAACCAAATTGAGACACTAAAACCTCACTATACTCAAGTTTACTTCATAGTTTAGAATGTGAGTTGTTTTCCAGTTTATCTATAATCAGATCTGTAGATGGCCACTTGGTTGAAAAAATTTGGTTTTGAGGTTTTAAGCTCTTTTGGAATTTTGGACATCTAATTCAATTTGTTTTGACTTATGATTTCACAATATTTGAATGAACTATTTCTAACTTTCAAGTTTGTCAAAGAGACCCCCTACACCTTACCCCATGAAACTAGTAGGAAGTGTGGGCTCACCACCATGGAAAAGGCATAGGTGAGTAAGGGAACTTATCTTCTTTCCCAACCCTATATCACTAGTAAGAGACACATGCTCAACATCGAAGGTTGGCAGGGAAAAGAAATGTGTGAAATAAAATTTTTCTGTGGATTTGCATTTGAATTATTTATATAAGGAAAAATGTCTAGAATGTTCTTATTTCCAAAGAGATGTTTATGGGATAGATGCGACACCATGAAGCTTCTAGAACAGACTATAGGCAAACACACCTAATCTAGAAGAAACTATAAGTAGAACCAAGTATGCAAGCCTTGGTATGGTTATTGTCAAAGATTTTTCTTATCTTGCTTGAATTTATGCAATGATTCGGAAAAAATTGATGACACTATGAATATTTGAAGAGATATGATTTGAATATTTTACTAATGTTTTTAGAAGGTTTTAGGAATTGCTATAAGAATAAGTCCCTTGATCACAAATTTTACAAAATGAACAGGTAGATGAAAATCCAATGCAGATGCAGTAATGCACATATGGAAATGCAGGTGAGACTATATGTCATGATGTCTAAAGTGAAGAAAGTTGACGAATATCAAATTCTTCACCCCTAAAAGTACACAGTGGAGAACCATGATCCTTGAAATATCCATTCTCCTGACAAGGGCCTACCATTCTAGGTTTAAACCTACAACCCTTTCTCAGAAGTGTATATGTCCAATCATTAAAATCAATTTTCTGAAAGAGGTGTTCGTGCACCTCTTTATCACATTATTGATACATGGTGTGTGGGTGAGCATGAATATGATTCTCAACCTTGTTTGCTATGTAAAGTGTTGTGTTTACTTGTGACACTTGCTGAATGATGAGGCCTTACCCCATGGATATGGAAATCTTAGTTTCAGATGCACATGGGTTGAAAATGGGTTTTAGAATAGAACAATCCTCAAAGATGGTTTTGATGGGCATCATTTCAATCTCAAATTTCCCTTCTTTGTTTATTAATTATATCATGTTTACACCTAGATCTAGGTCATTGCAGGGTAGAGATGCTAAACCGAGAAGACCACCCATCCCCTGTGGTTCAAATGGGAGGAAGATTGGATCATCACTCTCTAAGATTTTAATAATTTCCATTTTCGTTTTAGTGGACACTGATTCCACATATATCGATTTACCTTTATCTATTTTTTCCACCTCAAATGTTTTCAGGTTAACAACTTAATCCTTCGGCATGCCTGAGATGATCGAGACTAACTCTTTTGATGGAGGTGGTTTGTTCAACTGATTTTTAGTAAGTTCATATTACGCATGGACTCCTTTCTTCTTGTTGACATTTTCTAAGTGTATATTGAAGGGCTTAGGATCCCCTTGAGCAATGAAGACCTTCCCTAAATGGAGGAATCTAATCTCTTGGAACAAGGTAGATGGGATAGACTTCATTCGATGAATCTAGGGTCTCTTAAGGATCATGTTATAACTTATTTCCCTGTTGATAATATAAAATACCATCAAGATGGTTTTCAGACCAAGCATGACTGGAATAACTACGGTTCTAATCGAGGTCACTTTAAGATTGTCGTACCCCCGTGATGTGTTTCTTGTAGAGGAATAATTTATCTCTCCATATCCCAACTTCTACAAGAAAGAGAAGGGAACCACATTTACACCAGCCCTATCATCAATCATGGCTCTCTTAATGTAATTATTATAAATCCATACTTGTAAAAATAAGGTAGGATCACCTCTTCTGGAAATTTTAGTGCCAAATGGCATATTTTCTATATTGAAAACAAACTCAGCATCCCTAACGTTTTGTCCTGGAGGATGTATGTAAAATTCCATATGATTTATTTGATTTCTAGGAGGTAGTGTAACATGGATTAGATGAAACATACCTAATGAATTGAGAAACACATAATGATGTGCAGGTGAATTCTTCAGCAAATCTAGAAACAAAATGTGAGAAAAGGTCTTGTTCAAATCTGATATTAAATCATAGGTTCCAACTGGTTTTAAGATCACTGGAACTTCATACTATGGGAAGAAAACATCGGGTAAGGGTTCTGAAACATACTCCTTTATCAGATTTGTTGCATTAATTTCATGCTCAACCTCTAGCTCAACTAATCCCAAGATTTTTGTATTATCGTTTGAACCAAGGTTATGAGCAACCCGAGAGTTGTCAAAAGTTGAGGCTCTATGGTATTTTTTCCTATAGGAATGCCCTTTTTTATATTCTAACGATTCACTTGGGAATCCCCAAGATGTTTAGGGTTTGCATTCTATGGTGTGATAGGTCCAGTATGACTAGGCTACGAGTTTGCTTCAGGATTTTCTAGGAACATGTCTACAAAGAGCTTCCTTTGGTTTTTGGCAAGTCTTTGTAGAAACTTGTTGCAATCACAGAAATTCCTATCGTCATGACCTCAAATATTATGGAAACAAAAATATAGGTTAGGGTCATAATCTCTTGGCCTTTGATAAGTGTCTTGTTGCTATTGATTATAACCTCAGTTGTAATTTTGAAATTGGTTGTTATAACCATGATTCATTTCTCCTCCGCAAGAGTTTTGATACTGGTTTGGGCCTTGGGTTTGATTTTGATTTTTTTACATCAATTGTATTGATAGATGACACATTTTTAGGTCCTCTTTGATTTCTTGAGTTGTTGTTATTGTTATTGCTGCCATTGTTTGGAAAACCAATGTTCTTGGATTGATCAGTAACACTATTTGTGGTAGTACCATGATTTCTATTCACACCCTTAGGTCCTTGGTATTTGGAACCATTATTTTGATAATTTACATTGTTATGATTTGGGGATACTAATTTCCCATTGGGACCATAGATCTTACACCCAATCTATATAGAGGCTTGGTCAATCTGAAGTGCATTTTCTAATTCTTCCTCATAACTGTGGAAAGGAAACTTCTAGACGTCCTCCATAGTCTCTCGATTGAGTGAGTGAAGGACAATATTGTTAAGTTCCATCTAGTCCATGTTGAGCGTACTTGCAGAGGAATAGAGAACATGGGCCATCTCTATAAGAAATGGGTGAAAAATTCATTTTGATCATGTTTAATATGCAAGAACTCCCTAATCCTTGTACACAACAAATTGTTCATGTCAAATGCTTTGATGAACTCAGAAACTAGTTGTTTAAAGGAATGTATAGAAGCTTCTAGATGGTAATACCAATTAAGTGTGATTCCTTCGAGATTCTTTAGAAATATCTTAGCAAATAAAACATTCCTAGGAAGAAATTCCCTGATGGTAGTAGCATAGGCCTTTACATGAGAATTTGGGTCTCCTTCTCCCTTAAATTTTGGAAGATCCTAAAAATGGGTGTAGAAGCATGACACCACATATAGTGAAGTCAAGAGGATCCTTTAAGTACTTAACGTATGTACCCATTGCGTAAGATTATACCATTGAAGATCTTTGATGAGGAGGTGGAGGAGGAGGAGGTGGAGAAGATGCACTATAAGCATTGATGGGAACATATGGGGTCCCTTGATATGGCATGTAGGGAACGGGAATGGCATATGGGTCCATCTAGGGAATTTTTTTAATACATGTGCATGTAAGGTGGGATAATACAATGATATGAACTAGTGGGAATAAAAAAAGGGAAGGTCATATTGCCTATTGTGGTGGCATTCGAGAACACACTTCTGACTAACCCTTGCGTAGGATAAGTTTGAGATGGATGAGGACCCATCCCTAGTTTGTTTAACCCTATGAGAAGATCACCTGGATTTGAATGAACTGGATAACCTTGTTGTAAAATATATTGCGTTGGTTTCTTATTGGAAGGGATGTATCCTTTGTTGTCAACTAGATACCCTGTGTTTTTCCCTACTGCATGTGTTGGTTGTGAAGTTTTGGCACTTTCTAGTTCTCTAATCTTCCATATTAAAGTAGAAATGAGAATGTTGGGAGAGGATTGAGTCCCTTTTTGGGGTGCATATGGCATAGGGTTTGATTGAGTAGGCTCATGATACCCTGTCATGAATTGTTTAGTGTTATAATTCTCATCTTCCTCAGAATTAAGAATGTTAGGATAGGCATTTGAAATCTCAAAGGTTATAACCTTCATTCTATCCAAAGACTCATCTGTTTGACGAAGAGGATTTTCTATTCATGAAAATGTATCAACTTCTGTTGATTACATGGTAATGTGTGGTCTTGATAAGACTCTATGGAAAGAACCTATTCCGTTTATGATAACAATGTGGTTTGTATTGGGTTGACCATATTACATTTCTAACGGTTGATCAACCTCCTCCATCCTTACATATCTAACAGGGTTTGAAGCATAACTAAGGGAGGTTTGAATGTTGCTTGTGTAATTATCACCCCACCTCGAAAGAGAAGGGGATTTTTGTGGTTGAATGTTGATGTAATATCTATCAGAGTCAAATGGCACACCAAACTCTCTTCCATACATGTTTTAGAAAGTATAAAATACTTACCAAAATAGGGGAATAAATGGAGAGGTGAGGTAATAGAAATGAAAGAAAAGGAAACAAGAAGGAATTAATCCTTCACGTCAGGTTCACCAATTTGAACAGATGAAAATTGACATGCAACCTTCAACCGCACTTGACCCCCTGAGGTCGTGCCAGAACAACCGATGTTAATTGTGTGTGGCTAACTATAGGAGGATTAGTGACTAAGATTTGGTAGTATGATCTACTAGTAGCTGAGTTGGAAAAGGGGAGATTTAGAGGCTATGAACGGGTAGCGTAAATTTCCTATGGTTTGTTTGCCTAACTGGATTGGATATAGTGTTGATCTAGTTTGAAGTGTATAAATTAACTAAGCTAAAACTAAAAATCTATGCTACTGCTGAAAGGAAACTAATTTAAAAAAATCACAAAAATGAAATATTACAATCAAGAACAACAAATTTTTTCTATTCTAAATAATTAAATATTTATACACTAAACTAAACAAGAAAAATAACACGTTGTGGTTATTTACATGTGATGAGTGTATTGAAACTAAACTAGCTTAAAACAAGATTTCTTCTAAATGATCTATGATGTATAGACAACCTCCTACAAATATTATCTCCTTCAAATCCACAAATATGTGAAGATGAGGATCCGTCACCGGGAGCTGCTATTAATGATTCACACCCTCTTGGAAATCAACTAATTACTTGAAAATGAAAGGAAATTGATTTATAATCTATTTGATATTATGTAAAAATGATAAATTACAGGATTGAAGGAATCAAACAACAAATCCAACCTAGAATTCACAGAACAAAGGTAAATCCAACTGTGTAGTAATTTTTCCCCTCAGTTTACCCTTTCTTTCTCCATGTGTCCATATGTTTCCAAGGATATGGGAATGCAAAGAAAACAATAGGAGAAAGTGCTTGAGCAATGGTAGCTTGAAGGCAATTTGGTTACAATGCAAGTGAAAGAGGGATAACACAAGTGAACAAAGATTGGCTATGCAATTTCTAGCAAGATTGTGGCAACAATACTATGTAAGATACACAAAATTCTTAGGCCTTTTCCTTGAATACAAGCATGGAATATATAGGAATTGGCTAGGATGTGCCTTCATGCACAAGACAACCTTGGAGTGAAAAATCATTGTGTGAAGAGGTAGTTAAAACTAACTAAATCCATTTAAAAATAGAAAAGGGGAGGAAAAATAAGCAATCAAGACTATTTTTAGGAAATTTGGCTCGCAAATGCACCCTAAAAGTTAGGTTAAGTGAAGCATCACGTGTTAAAATTACGCATGAAGGATTCTGAAAAAAGCACTTAGGAACACCACCTAGGCAGGGTGACGGTCTTGGCACTAAAGGACAAAACATGCACAAAATGAAGCGGGAAGCTTTAAGAAAGTGTGGAAAATCTGAAAAAGGATGTCTAGGATACAAATATAAATTGTGAATGGTTTTAGGACCTCAAACATCTTCTAAAAGGACATGAATCATCATTGGGGAATTTTGTAATCGTTTTCTATCAATGTAACACATGTAATTTTGGGTGCGTACAGTTACTATTGCTAATGACCCTCAACCTTTTGAATGTTAAAAATTATTGGAGGGAAATTATTGTAACACCACTTATTGTCTATTGTCATGCAAATGTAAAACAATAAAATTATCAATTTTCAAGCATGACAACCATACCCTAACTGAAAATTCTACCCAAAGGTCATTCTCAACCCTCCTTCCTATCAACCTAATCCCTGAGTCAATCCTATCCCTTCTCTCTAAAGTAGTCCAAAGTGTTATGTTAGTGTGTTATTAGGTGATCTAGGAATATCTAGTCATTCCATGTTCTTCCCAAGCCAGATCCACCAAGATAATCTTCTCAACAAGCTTGGGAAGGGCTGTTCTCAAGACTTCTCAAGGTCAGTGTACACCGCTCATAATAGAAAGGGGATCCAAAACCCATAAAGAAGGAGTAGAGGATATCTAATAACATTGTGCAATAAGTTTTGGAATATTTTTGAAGGTTTTGGATCAATTTCAGCAAAAGTGAGTCTTGGAAGCCCAAGCAGTGAACAATGTAAAAATAATCTCTGAGCTTCAGAAGGAGTTAGGAGTCAAAAAATATATGGTTAGAAACGTATTTCAAATCCCTATAGGATGAAAAAATAAAATTCTTCACAACACCTAGGAGAAATATGTCCACCTCCATTTTTATGTATGCATAACCTTGAATCCTGAGAAAAATCCCTAAATTTAAGGGGGTAAATAGTAGAATAAATATATAATAACCATACCAATGGATTAATAATTCCATTTTAAGTCAATATCATATAAAATTTCATCAAAAAATCCTCCAGGAACTCAAGTAATGGTCTAGACAAGTCACTCTCTAAGGCACAAGCTTCATCAATTAGTCATTTTTTGGATTAGAAATCCAACCAATGGGAGAGTGGCACAATTTTTTGCACCAAGCACAAAAAATATTTGGTGAAATAGGTGTAATAAAATTCTCCTATACCCTATTTGGATCCTTGTAACCTTCACATGACCGTAATTCAACACCTTCTCGCTAGTTAAGCTCCCCAGGCTTCATTTCCCATCCCCTATTCTGACCAATTGTGTTCTGCCACGTGGCCCAATAGGGATAAAGTGATTTTTTTTGTAAAAAATTCACCAATAACTTGGTGAAATTGGTGTAAAAAAGTGTGACCCATTCCCAACCTTTAAAATATGTAAAAATTCTAATTGTCAGGCTGCCACTAGCTGTTTCCTTCACGCACGCACAAGTTTTCTCCAACTGACAAATTCTCCCTCCAATCCTCCATTGCTGCTACTGAAAAACCTTCTACAACACCTAAATAGTATTCATCATCATAATTCCATCATTCCTTGCTTCTAAAACATGAAAAACTACGATTTTTGAGCAAAAACCATGATCATATGCTGCTAGAAACCCTCATGTAGAAAAGCGAAGAATCACTCATAACTTGCAAACCACTGGTCGAATCTTCATGAAACTTTGGGAAAATTATCATCTCCAAAATGAATCCATGCTGAAAAAAACAGAAAATGAAAATGTGCATAAGACCATTAATGGCAGTGAAATCAGATTTTTTTCCCTAGCTTTCTTTTCCTCAGTTTACCATTGATCCGATAAGTGGGTAGAGCTGAAAATTTGTATGGAACATCTAGAGAAAAAACCCATCACAGAGAAGTTGATTTTTCATCAGTCGTAGGTGGGGAAGAAAACCTTCAAAAAAATTCTTGGTGACTCCATTAATGGCTGCCGTGGTTTCTCTGTGCCTGAAGCTCTTACCAGACGTAAATTCAATTTTTTATTTCTGGACTTCCTAGTGAGAAAATCACAGTGATCATATGCTATTAGAAACCCTCATGTAGAAAAATGAAGAATTACTCATAACTCACAAACCACTAGTCGAATCTTCATGAAACTTTGGGAAAATTATCATCTCCAAAATGAATCCATGCTGAAAAAAATAGAAAATGAAAATGTGCATAAGACCATTAATGGAAGTGAAATCAGATTTTATTCCCTAGCTTTCTTTTCCTTAGTTTACCGTTGATTCGATAAGCGGGTAGAGCTGAAAATTTGTATGGAGCATCTAGAGAAAAAACCGATCATAGAGAAGTTGATTTTTCATCAGTCGAAGGTGGGGAAGAAAACATTCAAAAAAATTCTTGGTGACTCCATTAATGGCTGCCATGGTTTCTCTGTGCCTGAAGCTCTTACCAGACGTAAATTTGATTTTTTATTTCTGGACTTCCCAGTGAGAAAATCACAGTGATCATATGCTGCTAGAAACCCTCATGTAGAAAAATGTAGAATCACTCATAACTCGCAAACCACTGGTCGAATCTTCTTGAATATTTGGGAAAGTTATCATCTCCAAAATGAATTCATGCTGAAAAAAATAGAAAATGAAAATGTGCATAAGACCATTAATGGCAGTGAAATCAGATTTTGTTCCCTAGCTTTCTTTTCCTTTGTTTACCGTTGATTCGATAAGCAGGTAGAGCTGAAAATTTGTATGGAGCATCTAGAGAAAAAAACCATCACAGAGAAGTTGATTTTTCATCAGTCACAGGTGGGGAAGAAAACCTTCAAAAAAATTCTTGGTGACTCCATTAATGGCTGCTGTGGTTTCTCTATGCCTGAAGCTCTTACCAGACGTAAATTTGATTTTTTATTTTTGGACTTCCCAGTGAGATAATCAAAGTGAAAATTGGAGCATGAGATCATAACAATGAACCAAATAAAAAGATGTCACCCCCATTGCAAACCGAGGCCATTTTTTCCACTTTCTAAAAATAACATATTTTATGCTCCTCTAGAGGCTATAAATGGTAAGTTCCCCTGAATTACAAGTTTGATCACTCAAGACAATCAAGAAAGATGTAAATGGAAAGTAAGGAAAAAAATGACAACTTTCCCAAAATAGTAGGTCCCTAAAAAATAACCTGCTAAAAATAGAAAGTCATCATTTTGAGAGAAAAATTTGCATATGACTTCACTTTCAGTCGTATTTCTACTTTTTGGGTGTTCTATGGAATAATGACATGATTTCATAGCTCAAACAGAGGAACGAGGACTTGACAGAGTTCATTAAAGCATCATTATTAATTCAATTGTATTTAGAGGCAAAATAGAGCATCGAAAGGTGTAACAAATGAGCTCAACTTCGTCACTCAGAGAGATGGGTAATTCAAAGTGAGTTGGTCAGAGTGAGTTAATTGAGTTAAGGAGTTAATTAACCAAGTTTTAAGGCGGGTCATCGTGGGCATTATATGTGTTCATCCTGAGCTTGCATCGGGAAATCTCAAAATAGTGTTTCTCAACCCTCATTCTATGGTCCAGGGTGTCCGTGCATCATGCAAAGGTTTTGATCATCATTGGAAATATCTTCATCAAAGGAAGACATATCCTTATTCATGCTTTAGAGTATTCTTCCATTCTCTCTCCATTCTTCCCCCTCTTCTCTACCCCCTTTCTAATTCTTCATTGTGAGAAATCATGAAATTCATCTTATTAATTTAAATGTGTCTTAAGATAATATTGTAATAAGTTGCCATTGATTAATATACAAGGGAACTAGATTTCATTCCTAGGAATTTCAAGAGTCACATTTTGTGAGGATAAATGAAAGGTCACATGGGGGTATGTGAAGAGTATTTTCTTGTTCTATATAATGTAATGGCATAATATTGCTTAAGGGTTATAAATTTTATACACTCAAGAGAGAGATCTATTGATAAAGATAAGAGAGGTAGGATTCTCCCATTCTCCTTCACTAGTTTCCTCCATTCCTTGTATTATACAACTTGGTAAAAATGCCAATCAAGAAAGGAATTTCTTATTTTCATGACTTATGAATGTGTACAACTTTGTGTGTATGGTTTCCTCTAGTCGTTGGTATACTAAACTTGTTGTTTCATTCAAATTAATTACGAATGTGAACTTTCTAATCAACCCTAGTGAGAATCTGATTTGCTACTCACAGAGTTGGTTTTCCTTATCTAATTTCCCACTCCCCTTTCCCCACATTTCAGTAAATTCCTCTGTTGCACCTTGTTGTAATAATTTTCCGTGGGTATAATGGAGTGTACTTGTTGGATCTCTACCTTTAGGCCAACAACATATTTTCCATTTTTTTCATTCAAAATAAATTAGAGCTGCACCACCCAAGTAGATGAACCTAGAGTTCTAGAGCGTTGGCTAGAAATCCACCAATTTATCACCTGAAATTTTTTCTTACTAATGGTGTTTGGCACCCACTGTGGGGTAGACTTGGAAACATTATGCACCCAAAATACAAAAAAGTAAAATATCCAAAAACAAAAAAATAAAAAAATTGATAAAAAAAAAAGAGTTCATGGAAATCTATTGCTGAAAGGAACACTATTGATTTCTGTACATGACCTTTTACATTCCATAATGTCCTTTCATATTCTCATTAAAACATTTTCTTAGTGCTAGCTGAAGGAATATATCCCAGGTTGAGCAGGTCGAGAGATGTTTTTGATTCAAATTTTGAGGATTTGTTAAATCAGAAAGAAAAATAAGAGATAATCTCTACTATTTTTCTCAAGCCTCATCCCCATCCTAGTCTTTAAGTAGTTCACCTAGGAATCCCATCCAAACTCGTGTTGATACTCCCCCTATAAATTTTCCCATTTTTTAACCACCATTGAGTATTGAGTTCCCGGAGGAAGAAGAAAGACCAGAAGAAGAATTTGAAGAAGAATTTGTAGAAGCAAGAGACAAAGTAGAAATAGAAACAACAATGGCAGATGAAGCAAAAATACCTCAACCCATTGTCCCATAGGGAATAAATAAAATCCCTCTCACTCTTGAACCACCTTTTCACAATCTACCAATAGGTTCTCGTAAGAAATTTTCAAATTTCAAAGGAGACGACACACAACATCCCAAAGAAAAAATCAACACTTTTACCACATATTGCAAGATTCTTGGAGTCCAACATGAAGACATTTCTAGAATATTGTTCGTGGAATATCTCTAAGAAAAAATAGTAGAATGATTTTAGCTCTTTCCCACTAGATCAATCACTCATTAGAATGATATCAAGTCCAATTTTGAAGAAATATTAAAATTTAATGAGGACTATCAAGATCTCCTTATTCAAGTAGCACAAATGAAGAATGGAGAAAATGAAACTATGAGAGACTTCATGGATCTTTTCGATCGGTTGCTCCATAGGATATTGAAAGAAGATTCACCATATGAAAATAATGTTAAGAGATTTTTCAGTAATACTCAATCACTAGAGGTAGGATTATTTCTACAAATTTTTCAACCAAGGAATCTAATAAAAGCGCAAAGAATGGCCATTTATCTTGATGAGGATATCATCCTATTTGGAAAGATCAGGAATCCCTCAAAAGGAAAGGCTTAGCATCTTGGAGATGAGAGAACTGATCCATTGTTGTAAAAAATGGAAAAAAAATGTCCTCACTAAAGAGGGAAGTTTTTGACCAAGCATATCCTCAAAGAAACAATATAAATAATATTGTAGGAGCACCCCAAAATATTTCCTTAGAGGCTCCACCCGTTAATACAAGTTGTGTGATTCAAGAAGATGAAGAAGAGCTAAAATAAGAAAGTAGAGATGATGACATTCTAGAGGTTGAGGAAGTAGATAACAAAACAAAAATAATATTTTGTGAGTACTTTGGAGGTGATGAAGATGTACCTGGTATCTCATGTGTAGTGTTCACTCGTTCCCAGTCTAAGAAAGGAGCTTCTTCTTCCACTGCTTCTAAAAATAAGAAGACTAAAGATCCTCCTATGGTGACTCTAAAAAATAAAATAATAAGTCAAGTATCTCCACTTCCACCTTGCATGGAGTCTGCATTGGAGAATCCCGATCCTTTAGCAAGCATGAGGACCCCCTTAATTCCAAGTAAGTCTTCCAATGCCCCTTCTAAATCTAAATCTATTCCTACAAAATATAGTGCTTTATAATATTCAACTTTACCTTTTAAAACAACCTCTATTCCCCAAACATCTACCCCTACTTCTAATCATGTCCCGAATTAAAAAGAAATCCCTTCATCCCCCTTGTCCACATATTCTCCTTTTGACTTTGTAGAATACAAAAATAGAACCAAAGTGCAGATTACTGAAACTAAATATTTGCAGAACCACCCCGAAATATTTGAGAGATTCGTCTGGTATATTAGGAGTGGTAGTTTAACACCCAATGTTATAAGTCCTAGTTTTACAGGAATACTACCAGACCCACCTACACCTCCATCACATAACATTCTTGCATTGAGTGCATCAAAGACCGAAAAGGTTGATCATTTTTACGTCTCCCTTTTTGTTAGAGAATATGTATTGAATAAATGCATAATAAATCCTGGTGCCTTTGACAACATGATACCCGTGAAGGTTTCCAAGGCCCTTAAACTCACCATGAACCCTCTTGGTGGCTCTTATTACTCCTTGCAGTCAAAAGAGGTCCCACTTTTAGGGAAGGTAAAATATGCACAAGTGGATCTCACCAAATTTCCAAACAAGAAGGTTTTAATGATGATTTTGGTAGCAAACATTCTAGCTTCATTTGGAATGTTGCTAAGTAGGAGTTTTCATCAACAGTTGGGGGGTAAGATCCAGGTGAATTGGTCTTCTGCAACCATCTCGGTTAAGGGATACATGGAAAACTTTCTTCTAGAAAATAAGATGAGGTACATGGTGTAAAAATTAGGAAATCTAGGAGGTAACATTTTGTACCAAAACAACAGGAGGATGAATATTTTTGTAACAACTGAAGAGGAGCATGCAATTCCCATCTTGATAGGACTAATCATCTCTTCCCAAAGGGGTATGGATCTTGAAGAAGCATTCAAAAAATTTGAGTTGCAAGAGGATATACTTGAGTTGTTGGATGATGTGAGCTAGGAAGAATAGGAAATGGTTCTCGGTGATTTACAAATGGAGAAACCAAATTGTAATCTTACGCATGAAGAGGATATTTTATAATTCCCATTTGGAGATGAAGATGATCTTAATTATGCCATCCATGGAGGAAAAATACCAGGTTGTGATGAGCCTGCAAAAGGTTTGATAGAACGGTCTATACAAGAACTGCTAAGAGCTACGGAAGAAAAAGAAGAACTTGAGCTCAGTATTGAACTCCTGATGTAAGTCGTGAATCTGTAAGACAAACATGAATCTGATTTGGAAGCCTAAACCATTGTGAAGATTGGAAATTTTGAAATTAAACAAGAGGAGAAATATAATGTCCCTCCCAAGAAAAATAATCAATGGATACAATGATGAAATGGAAGTATTTTATTTCCCATTTGAAGAGGAAGACTCTTTCCATGATGAAGAACTTGAAGCAAGGAGTTTTGAGGCCCTTAAAGCCAAGGATCCCCTTGTCAAAGGAGTGATAGAATGTAGTAAGCCCCAAATGATGAAGTAATCCCTCTAGATAGTTTCCTTGATCTTCAAAATGAATATTCTTTGAAGGTGTACAAAGATGAGTTTTAGGAAGTAACAAAGGAGAACTCTATGTGAGAAATCTTAGATGTAGTAAAAGGTGCGGATAATCCTGAGCTAATTCTTGATCTCTTAGCTCATGCTATGGCCATACAATATTAATATGAGGTTACTCCTAATCCTCTATTCAGTATTAAAGCATCTCATAGTGGAGTAGAGTGAAAATATAGGTATGAGGTTTCTTATGGAAAATAGGTCAATGAGGATAGATCTGGGAAAGAAAAGAACTCATAATATTCAAGTAATTGGAATGAAAATCAGCCTTTGGGAAATGATGGGATGCTCAATAAATAATCAGCTATGTGGATAAACATGGAATGAAACTGGCATTATGAAATTGATTTCAAAGGGAATGAAGGCAATGGAATGTCTAAGCAAAGGCATGAGAATCAAGAAGCTTATGTGGACTCACTCCTACCTAGTACTTAGAAAATCATGAAAGAACTTGGATTTCATAAAAAATTAAGGAGAGGAGGCTACTTTCTCGAACCAGTCAATGGTTTCATGGAACAACATCACTCAGTGTTTCCTACTAAGAGGTAACTTTTGCCTATTTTTTCACTACTTACAAAAATAGAATAACTTGGATTACTGCAGACTTGGAATGAAGGCCGTGAAGATTTGGGTTATGGCGTGGCCAAGGATGAAATGCAGAAAAAGTATGAACATGCCACAAATACAAAATAAAAGGAAACACATTGAAGAAAATAAACTGCGTGTGATGATTCAAATTCACGCCAAACTAGTATATGACACAGGTCAAAATAGAGTAGTTGACGAAGCCATGGGAAGAAGAACACAATCCGCACTATAAAGAATAAGGCCGTGGATGTTTTAGCAAGATGTGATACACTAAAGCAGAAAGCCATTGGTAAAATAAAATCAATAAGTCCACGAATGGTGACATAAAACATGTAATAAGTGGATAGACCATGGGTCAAGCGAAGGAGATAATGGATCCACAGAATGAAGATGATAAATCCACAAAGGTCAAAAGCCACACAGAGATTAAACAAGAAAACCATGTGACAAAGAAAATAATAGTCTTCCATGGGGAGTTAAAATTGATATAAATTTAGAATCTGATGATCAGATCTTTATAATTATAAATAATGGTGGCCAAATTCCCATGGGTTTCAAACCTTTGGATTGGTCTCTGCAATGTATTTTCACCTTCTTTAATGAATGTAGACAATTATGCATCCCTTAAGCAATAAAATTAGATTTTGTGGCTATCTCTCTACCTTGGTCTCACGTTTTATTTCTCCTTTCCTCTTTGTTTTCATTTCTTGGCATGTTGCATGTTCTCCTTACTTGCAGGATCCATTTCATGTGTTGTCCACACATGGGAATGCATGGTCTATGTGGTTCTTAAATGTTGTGTGCTTGTGCACCCTATTTCCTACATTTTACCTCTTTCTTGAACCTTTGTGGAGAGTGACTGAACCTTTTCTTGGTGTTATCATAGTCCCTCTTAGCATAGGATTTCCCCTTTTCTGCATCTCCTTCTATCCATGGTTCCTTAGCATGTTTAGGTTAGGATTTTATTTCAGTATTAGGAGTAGTGTTAACATTAGGAATAGGTAGAGGAAGTTGGCCTTATCCATAGGTATGTCTCAGTTTGTAGGTCCCAAAAATGAGAGATAGTCCCATTTTACCTCAAAATTCTGAGTTGTCTATGACTCGGGGAAGGGTGTAATTTTGAGCTCCAACATTAACCTTTGAGAATAAAAGTGCTTTAGTGAAAGTGGGTTGTCTCCTGCATTATATTAAAGGTGATTTAGGTTTGTTTACCCTTTCCCTTTGTGTGTATTTTCCCCTTTGTTATGTGGTGTGTTTCCCTTCAGTTGTGCATTTGTGTGTGTGTTTTCCCTTTCTAGCTATCTCTTGCAAGTTGTGTGTGTTCTATAAGGCCCAATGGATAAGGAACTGGTTAATATTATGGGTTATATTGAGATTCTTGAGCTCTCATGTGATTTCCTTGTTGTGCTCAATCCATGACATGTCCCCAAGCAAGATCCAACTATTGTCATGCAAATGTGCAACAGGAAAATTCTCAAATTTCAAGCATGACAACCATACCCTACCTGAAACTTTTACCCAAAGGTAATTCTAAGCCCTCCTTCCTATCACCATAATCCATGAGTCATTCCTATCCCTTCTCTCTGAATTATTCCAAAGTGTCATTTAAGTGTGTTCTTAGGTGATCTAGGGGTATTCAATCATTCCATGTTCTTCCCAAGCTTGATCCACCAAGACAATCTTCTCAATAAGCTTGGGAAGGGTTGTTATCAAGAGTTCTTAAGGCCAGTGCACACCCCTCAGAATATAATGGGGAGCCATAACCAATCAAGAAGGCATAGAGGAGATCCAATAACATTGTGAAATCAGTTTTAGAAGGTTTTGGAAGGTTACACAAGTTTTGGAGAAATTTTTACAAAAGCGAGTCTTGGAGGCCCAGGTAGTGAATAGTGCGAAAAGAGCCCATAAGATTCAAGAAGCAATTATGGGAGTTTCTGAAGGAGTTAGGAGTCAAAATAAATATCTTCAAAATTTATTTCAAAGCCCTAGAAGATGGAAAAATTAGATTCTTCACAACACCTAGGCACAATATGTCCACATCCATTTTTTTGCATGTACAACCTTAGAGCATGAGAAAAAATCCTAAATTTAAGGGGGTAAGTGGTAGAATAAGCCTTGATAACAACACTATTGGATTCAAAATTCTATTTTCATTCAATCTCATATAAAATTTCATAAAAAACTCCTTTGAGAACTCAAGTTATGGTCCATACAAGTCGCTCTTTAAGGCACAAGCTTCAACAATTAGTCATTTTTTGGGTTGAAAATTCAACCAATGGGAGAGTGGAACACTTTTTTGCACCAAGCTCACCAAATATTTGGTGCAAGAGGTGTGATAAAATGTTCCTCTACCCTATTTATACCCCTAGACTCTTCACATGACTGCAGTTCAACACCTTGTCACTAGTTAAGCCCCCAAACTTCATTTCCCAACCCCTGTTTCGACCAATCATGCTCCGAAAAGTGGAACAATAGAGATAGGGTGAAATATTTTGCAAAAAATTCACCAAGAAATTTGTGAAATTGGTGTAAAATTTTTTTACCCATTCCCAACTTTTAAAATATGTGAAAATTCTAACTATCGGACTGCCACTAGTTGTTTCCTTCGTACACGCACATGTTTTCTCCAACTGCTGGATTTTCCAGCCAATCCTCCATTGTTGCTACTGAAAAAAATTATGTAGCACCTCAAAAATATTCATAATCATATTTCCATCATTCCTTTCTGTTGCAATGTGAAAAACCAATAGATCTGAGAAAAAACCATGATCATATGTTGCCAAAAACCCTCATGTCGAAAAACGAAGAATCACTCATAACTCGCAAAAACAGAAAAGGAAAAGGTGCATCAGACCATTAATGGCAGTGAAATTAAATTTTGTTCCTTATCTTCCTTTTCCTCAGTTTACCTGTAATTCAATAAGTGGGTAGAGCTGAAAATTTGTACGGAGCATCTAGAGAAAAAACCCATCATAGAGAAGTTGATTTTTCATCCATTAGAGGTGGGGAAGAAAATTTTCAAAAAAAATATTGGTGACTCCATTAATGGTTTCCATTGTAGCTCCATGCCCAAATTTCTTACAAGGCGTAAATTTTATTTTTTTATTTCTGCACTTCCTATTGAGTGAATCACAGTGAAAATTGGAGCACAAGCTGGATCCATAAACGTCTCCTCGTCGCAAACCAAGGCCATTTTTTCCACTTTCTAAAAATTGCATATTTTATGCTCCTCTAGATGCTATAAATAGTAAGTTCCCCCAACTTGCAAGTTTGATCACTCATGATAATCAAGAAAGATGCAAAATGGAAAGTAAGGCAAAAAATGACAACTTTCCCAAAATAGTAAGTCCACAAAATATAACCTGATAAAAATAGAAATTCATCATTTTGAGAGAAAAAATTCACTGATGGATTTGATTTCACTCATTTTCTACTTTTTGGGCACTCCACGGGATAATGACATGATTTCATAGCTCAAACAGAGGAACAAGGACTTTATGGAGGTTATTGAAACATCTTCTTGAATTCAATTATATTTAGAGGTGAAATAGAGCATCGCAACATTAATGGATGAATATAGCATAAAAAAATACATACACTCATTCTAATATAAATGTAATGAAACTAGATCCAAGCAAAGATGCACCATAATATGAACGTAATCATTATAACAACACAGAGGAATCATTTCTGAACCATGAGAAATATGAAGATCTCAAGGGTTTGGACCCATAAACATATATGTTCAGAACAAACTAATTCATATATTGATTCAAAATTATTTACAGCATCCAAATTACATCAAAAAGGGTCATAGTAGAACGAATACATCAAGTAATAGCATCCTAACCCTCTAAAATTATTCTACTTGAAGATTCCTAGCCATTCTCTCCCTTGTGTATATAAATCCTCTCTTGTATCTCTTGGATCACATACCACATATTCTTCTCATCCCTCTGTACCCATCTTCATCCATCATCTGCTTCAAATCCAAACACATTCTTAAATAGAGAAGGAGATCTCCTTTACCACCTCAACATCACTCATGAGAAAACCACATGCCAAATTTCATCACACCATGTCATACTCGATTACTCTAAACATGTAAGTTCCAGTTAACCCATAACTAACTCTACTTTAGAGTTCTTAAACACAAAGATTATACTATGGAATACTTGTTCATTGGGCTGTAAGTCTCCATGCTCTAACCTTATCCACTATCATGCCTATCCAAATCCTCATGTTTTTTCTATGCAACACCATAACCCAAAATGCAGATGAGTCTCAAACCCATTTATGATCCCACCATAAACCTCATTATCCATACATGCTCTTCCTCATGTGCCTTATTTCTACACTTCCTTTCATGCTCGTTGATCCTCTGCTTTGAGACTTTGTCATTTTTCTTGGCTCAAAATTACCCCACACTAAATGTTCTTTCTTTCCTCAAAAAAATATCTTATCTCCAACAAATAATAAATAATGGAAGAATAAAATGACCCATATCTGGCTTACACTAAAGAAAAAAATAATTTTGTTGTTGATGTACAAGGATGGGGAAATTTTTATTCAAGGATGCTTCAGTCTCCTTCCTATCATCCACATCACTCTGCGCCTATTTAAATAAATAACCTATCAATGCATTGACCTCCTCAAATGTAAATTCTTCACCCTTAGCCTTCAATTGTCAACAATATTCTCCATTTTCTTGCTAAGGTCAGAAAACACGTCCATCCTATACATTACCTGGTGATATAATTCCCTGAATTTATGTTTAATAGAGGTCCTAAAATTTCAATTGCCTCATATTTCTTCTCAACCTATATCAATATATTTTCACATTCCTCCTAATCGCCTCCTTTTTTGGCCTAGAACCTCTTCAAATCTACATCATGTGTAATAACCAACACACTTGCCAATCTGTCTTTGTATTCATAGTTGTCATAGAAAACTTCGGCCATGTGAGTCATGGTTTTAACCTAAGCAAGAAGCTTAGTGTACCAAGTTATGGTCTCCTCTGTTTGTATGTTCTCCTACTCTTTTTTTTATGCTATAACTTCTTTTGCTGACTTTAGTGCAATCGGTTGCTTCTCCATCGTGATGATGCAAGTAAGATCCTCTAGGAGATGGGAGAATTATTCATACTTCTATGTAGGGGGCTAACCCCAGATGAGATAAAATAATGGATTATGAGATATTCTCCACTTTATTGTAAGCTTCATACACCTTCCCCTTCTCTCCTCTCAACTCAGTCCTCAACTGTGAAATTATAGACTCTTTTCCCTTTATCTCCTTGTCCCTCTCTATAATATCCTTCTTCTTTTCCTCCAATTCCTTATCCAATGATTAAGTCATGTTATCCCTCCCTAATAACCTTGTTTTCACCTCCACTGACACCTTTTTTCAGTGCATTACACACCTACTTATTAGTCATCTACTAAGAATCCACAGTAGAATTTAACTCCACAAAGCTCGGTGTGTCTATCAATGTACCTACATTAATTTAAAATTATTGCTCATCAACATGGGAATCAACATCCAATGAAAACATATTCCTTGTGCATAGGTACACACCATATTTATCAAATGATGACAAATAGAAGAGGTGGTATGTAGGCATTATGATCTAGAAACATGCACATAAGACCTTGTGTGGATAAACATCATAAGTCATTATGGGTCCTTTTGATGTCAACGCACTGTTACCACATATACGCGCTCCCTTTGGGAAACCGAATGCTAAAATTATTTCCCTACCTATTCTTTCATAATTTTATTTCTTCATTTCTCCCACACTGAGCTCTACCAATTCCTTGATGATACATGCCATCTCCTTCTCCACTGTGTCCTCTAACTGTTCATCATATAGGTGGAGGGTCTCATACACCTTTATCACCACTTATTCTTTGCTTCTTTATCCCTCTTCAAAATCCTCCTTAGATTAATTCCTTTCTTCTTCAGATTCATGTACATTATACATAGGGGGGTTCTTCTCTAACTCCTTCCCCTCGTCCTCCTCTCTAGTCTCATCACCCTTAATGCTCTCTGTTCTCTAAGATTCTAAAATCTATACTACCCTCTTCTTTTTCTTCACCAGAGATTTCTCCTTCACCAGGGACTCTTCCTTCACTGGGGATTTCTTCCTACAATTATACGTGTTTGTGCCCACACCTAAATATTGTTTTCCGGTGGTCTGAACCACACACGTGCTTAGTTCCCTCCTTGTTGGAGTTTCCTCCCTATCTCTCTTATTTGTCACCATATTCTTCCTTCCAGTAGTGTCTTCAGTGATATATCCATCATCATCAACATATGCTCCTTTCTCAAAATTATGCCTTAGGTTTATGTATACCCTTGTCATTGTTGTGCCTCTAAGTTGTAATGTTATAGGCCTTAGCATATGTATGTAATAAGAAACATACTTCTCCACATATACTTGCTTATGAGGATATAAAAGTGTCCTAAGCACAACATGGTTCTCTTAATCTTCTTCACTTAGATCAAACCTCTTTTTCTTAGCCTCCTTAAACTTGTTAACCATGCTCTGAAAATATTGCACTATTAAGGAAAAAGGAAATATAGACAATGGGTTCTTGGTGTTATCAGCTAGTGTGAACCTAACAATGCAGACTTGCTAGTATACTAAAAATTCAGCCTCATCCTTCACCAATTCTAGCAGTTTCTCTAGAATCCTCCACTCCACTCCAAATGCATCAAAAATCACTTATGCCACTTATCGAAGTGCGCCTTGTATTAAGGTGTCATACTTTCACAAGTATATGCTTCAAACCTATTAGCTTTGGAGCAGTTCTCATTAGGGTACTCTCAAATGTTGTTATTTGGCCCATCGGGAACTCAAATCTCTGAAAACACAATGGTAAGAAGAATATTACCATACCTAATTTTAACTCCATCTTGTGCGACATCAATGATATCATTTGTAATAAAGGATGAGATGTTGTAGATGGTCCCCTAAGAAATGCCCTACAAATGTTCAACCATTTATTATTCACATGTGCCCACCATTCTTGTTCATTCAACTTGGTTAATAGGAATGCAACCATCTTCATGACTTGGTCATTGATCTTGGAAATGTCAAAATATCACCTACCATTCTTATATTCAAATATGTTAGTTATTTCCTTGACAACCTCATTTTCACCCAATACGTCATCCAGTGACTCTCCTATATAGATAAGTCTAGTGTAATTGGAGATCAACTGTGGATTTATGTACATCCGTCTTCATTGAAAGTAAAAGTAATATTCGTGCGTGCATGACATAAGCCACTGGTATTATCTCTTAGGTTTTCCAAAAAATGACAACTCATATAGTTCCAAAACCCTTTCCTTCTCCAATGTCATCTTTACAGAGTCATAATTTATTGGTTTTTCATCTTTTACTCTTTCTGTTGTAGGGAAAATAAGCTCCAATGTCATCTCTTTCTCAAGCGTATATGTCTTATGGTTATAATCACTTATAACCATTTTACGCATGTGAGATACCCAATCCATCCCCAATAATACCCCATCTAGGTATTGCATCTCTGTATATAATTCTTCATTTAAACTTGTCAACGCGGTTGGTTTTCCCTTGCCCTTCCTCTTGGGTGAAATGTTTGATCCTTTTTTTGGTTCCATTTTCCTTTTCAGGTCCTTGTTAATCCTTCCTTATATCTTTCTTTCTTATTTCTCAATCCCTTGGCTCTAATCCTCCTACGTAAATTCCTCAAACTCATGCCCTAGTTTCTCAAACCCTAACCTGGAAACCCTTTCTTCCACAAGACAACACTAAAAATTGCATAGAAATCCTTCCAAACAACCACTGCCTGTGCATGTTTGTGTACTCTGTTCCAATCTGTTTCTCAAATATTTCACTTCACACGTGATTTTTTCAAATTTCACGCAAGGATGTCCCTTTTTGCAAGAGCTCTTCCACAAGTAAATGCAAGGTGAAAATAACTTACGTGACTCCCTATTTATATTTTTCCACTTTTACCACATTTATTTCCATGCCACCTACCACCATACTACCACATTAAATTCATATTTTTCAAGTGCTATTCCTCCATCGCATTATGTCACATGTTTCATTCATGTGACCACTCATGTAACCTCCTCAACATTCTGTCACTAAAAACTACATCAGCCCGCAGAATCCCTTACATGCACTCCCAGCACCGAAGTACATCTACCTCTACATATTATACCAACTAGTTCTTCCTACCGCCACCTAACTCATGTTTCTCTACGCCTTCATCATTATACATGGATTTCATAAAACTATTTCTTGACACCATTTTATCTCCACTTTATCACCTCTTCTATGTGTGTTCCTCTGATACCACACTTTTTTTTTCTCTCCTAGGCCACCAATCAACATCACTTCAACTGCATGTGCCTCTTACTTGTTCTCTCTGTCCCCACTAAAACTATGTGTGGTCCTCTACACATGAAACCTATTTAGAAAGTAATTGGCTAATGGCATGCAAACACGCAACACAACATGATGACTAAAAAGAAAAATCATAGCAATGATGAAAGGAAACACATATAAAGGAAATTGCATTAAAGGGAACCTAATCTAAATTCCAACACTACCTTATTACAAACACCAAAAAGACTTATTTATAGTAGGGATTCAACCTAATCTTGTTAAAGAAACTAGGCAACTATGTGCCATCGAAAACTTCTAACTAGAAAGTTTCTAAGTCAAGTATATAGGTCATGACATATGGTCCCAACTAATGCACTTGGAACTTCCTAGGGTGGCGTAAAAACTTGGAATCATATAGAAGAACCATCTGTATAACCTCCAGCTTCTTATTTTTAATGTGACAATCATGTCAGGCCTTCTGTCTTGATTTCTTTATCTTTTGGCTCCATCAGGATATGGTGGACCTCTCATCCAACTGCATCAGTTTGTTTATGTGTTATTCAAGTTCTTTCTCATCAACTAATCCTTTCATGCGTGCAATACATAGGGATGGTAACATAAATTCAACTGGTAAAAAAGCCTCTGTGCCAAACACCAACTGAAAGGGTGTTGCTTTGTTGAGTCTCTTGTAGGTTGTTCTATAAGACCAAAAAACAACAGAGACTTTATCATCCCAATCCTTCCTTCCAACATCACAGATCTTCGTCAATGTGTGGCTCAAAATATTGTTGAAAGCTTCAGTAGTTCCATTAGCTTGTGGGTGATAAGGTGTAGTCTTATGATGGGCTACCATAAATTCCACCAATAATATCCTAACAGTCTCATTCAAGAAATGAGTACCCCTATCACTTGTTAAACTCAATGGAATCCATACCAACTTATGATATTCTCCAAAAGGAACCTTGCTAAAGTAGTGTACAGTGCAATCCTTCGTAGGTGTTACTTCCATCCATAATGTAAGATAGTCTATACAAGTAATGATGTAGTGTGATCTTGTCCTGTGCACCGGGGGGTAAATAAGGCCCACAAAGTTAATTTCCCATTTTTCAAAAGGTTCTACACTTTCTATAGGCCTCAATGACATTTTATCTCTATGCCTAGGCTTCCCAAGGCGTTGGCAATGATCACATCCCCTTGTATATTCTTGAAAATCCTTGTACAATGTCCCCCACCACAAACTAGCTATCAGAATCTTGTGTGTGGTGGCTCAACCTATATAATGTCCATAAAAATCCTCCATGGGATTCCTCCATAATACCCACGTGCTCATGCTCTAGTACACACCAATGCAAAATATCATCCCAACCAAGTTTGTATAGATCTCCACCAATCAACATATAAGGCATGGTGGGAATGAAAAGTTGTTTCCTTTCTATACTCTTCAGTCCATCAGGACACCACATCTATTCATAAAAAGATAGAAATATCCTCCAAATCAGTGGGTGCATGTTGTAATATGAACAAATGTGCATTTGACATTATGTCTTCAATGTTCTATGCATCCTCACTTGAATTAATTATAGAAAGATGGTCAGGTCCTGAATTGCACTTTCTTGGTTTGACTACTCACCAAAAAGTCAAATTCCTAAAATAAAAAGATCCATGGCATATGCAACCTTTGCAAAACAAGCTTATTTACCAAATACTTAAGTTCCATGTAATCTGTGTGAAAGATAAATGGAGTATCCAACAAGTATTTCCTAAACTTATGAAACACATAAATCATAGACAACACTTCGCACTCCATTTTTGTGTAATTTTGCTCAGTTGGAGTTAAATTTTTGCTTGCAAAACATAAAGGGTGATCAACAATTCCTTCTCTAAGATATGCTAATAATACTCCAATTTCCATACCTAATGCATCCAAATGCACATGAAAGGGCTTTTCTAAAGAGGGAAAGCACAAAATCGGCATAGTAGTAAGCTTCTCCTTCAACGTATCAAAAGCCACTTGTTGCACCTTATCCCAGTGAAATCTTCCTTTGTGCCTCAATAGTTATTCTAAGGGTGCGGTGATCTTGGCATAACCTTTGATGAATTTTCTATAGTAACCCGTATGCCCCAGAAATACACGCACTATGATTTGATTGGAAGGATCCTCCAAACCCAAAATAATAACTTTGACAGGGTCCACCAATAAGCCTTGCAAATAATATGACCTAAAAATGTGCCAAAAGGAGTAACAAAGACACATTTCTTAATGTTTAGAGAGATACTTAACTGCCTACACCTTTCAAACATCAATCTCAAGTTATCACAATGATCTTTTAGTAATCCATACACTTACCAATCATCCAAGTAGATTAGTAGAAACTTATGAATAAAATCTTAGAATACTTGTACCAATGAGTGAAAATACAAAAGGTGCATTCTTAAGCCCAAATGACATAACCGTATAAGAAAAAATTCCCCATTCAATGGTGAAAGTAGTTTTCTCTTGGTCTTATTTTGCAATCCTTACCTGGTGATACCCTGAAAATACATCTATAAAAGAGTAGATCTCGTGCCCAGCTACACCCTCCAAGATTTTGTCAGTAAAGGCATTGGAAAAGGATCTATAACACATGCAGTATTCAATTATCAGTATTCTTCAAAGATCTATATCCTTCCATCTTTCTTGATACTAATCACCATTGGGATAACCCATTCAAATTCTTCAACGGCTTCAATGATCCCAAATTCTAGCATCTTGTCAATTTCTTCTTTTACCTTTACACACATATTAGGATTCATCTGATAAGGCCTCTTCCTAATCGGGTACGCACCTTCCTTTAACTTAATCTACATCTCTCCCAAAAAGTGATGAACTCCTTTTAACTCATGATACCCATGCAGGAACAAATCTTGGAAGTCTCGCAATAGTTCAATTATCTTTGAAACCTCCTGTCCTATCCAGTAATCACCAATGATTGCTTATTTAGGTTCTTCTTTTGTGCCAATGCTGACATTATTTTTCTTCAACGGCTCATGATATGCATGTTCCTTATCATCCGTACTATCCAAGACATTATGAGTACCCTCTGTATGATCAACATCTAAAGTCTCTACTTCATCTTCTATTAGGTACACCATTTTTCCTTTCTCCCTTTCTAGGAAGGCGTGCTCAAACTGCACTTCATCAGTTTCTTCTCCTTCCTTGATGTATGCCTCCAAATCAGGCTCCCCTTGAAAATATAAGATGAGGTCCTCAACTTTGGCACTATCTCCTAGAGTAAGGTGTTTGACTACCTGTAAATCCTCATCTAATGATGGTTTAGAAGATAGATACTTAAAAGTCTAAATTATACTTGCTGTTAACTCCTACCAATTTCCCATATCAATGTAACTTTGACATGGATATACCAAGCAGGTGCACAACCCTGTAAAGTGGAATAGAAATTATGCACCTAGAGTGAAGGAGGTAAAGATTCTGGGCCTTTCGTTTAGGATTTCTCACATTCCTAAATGTGGTACAAGGCTGATTCCCTCCCATGATAGTCGCATATCCTTAAAGGTGCATTGGTCCATAGAAATCTAATAGAGAACATGATTCTTACCTCCCACCACTCTATAAGATTATCCCAATGATTTATCCACCAACACTTGACTATCCCATGCAAGGTATAATCAAGCATATTATTTTGTTCTACTTCACAGGTCCACTAGACTTCCATATTGTGCAAAAAGACATTAGGGTGACCTTATCCAGTGTAACGTGGTACTATCTTCCTCCCAAATGCCTAATTGAACCCTCCTTAACAAAATGAGTCACAGTACCCTTCAATTTTCTCCTAACCAACTCATAAGTTCCATGCACCCAATTATCACAGGCAACACTAGTCATATCACTTAAGGACTGAGCATCATCCCACTGAATGAATCTTCTTGATGGCTCAGTAACCTTTGAGTCTCTGATAGTGTGCACATAAATTATATTGATGTCTTCTTCCCCAAAAGGCTTGACATAAGGTGCAGACCTACCATCCTTTAGTGGAATAATAATGCACTCCTTCTTGCTCTCAAAGCTGATGTATCCCTTATTTAAGCACAAATCAACATTTTTTGCATAACACCAAGGGCATCCAAGTAATTATGGGAAATTATCTTCATTGGCAAGCACTAATACTTAAAAGTCCCTAATGAACTTGGCCCCTTGAATGGTTATGGAGGCATCCTTAAAGAATCCTATGGGCATAACTTTAGTTCTATTTTCCATGTATAACACATTTTATGATGGATTTAATGGTGGCTGCCCCATCTGGTTCCATGCATCTAGAGTAAGAAAATTTACCTCTACACTTGTGTCAATTAGTATGTTGCTCAAAAGCAATCCATCAACTATCAAATTCAACATGATCTCCTTGTCATAATCAATACTATGAGGGGGAAGATTACCATGCGAGATCTGCCTCTCATGCTCACATCCAATATGTGGTGCCTTTATTTTCAACCATTCTCTTAACAGGGGAATGATATTTTCTTGCGTAACATCTTACATACCTCTTTTACATCATCAAAATCCTTCTAAGGGATTTTAACATTCTTCACCTGTTACAACTTCCATGACTGCTCTTTCAAGCACTGGATTTCCCCTTATAAGCTCCTAATCAACTCCATAGTCTCCTGGTAAACCTCCTTTTGATAAGTTGGATCGGGGTAACTCCCAGGCAATACCTCTTCTCTTGTAATGAGAGTCCTCTACTTTGGAATTTCTCTCACGTGTACAGGTTTAGCATGTGTAGTTACTACTACGGGATCCAACTCAAGGTTAGACACTATCATAGGCATGCAAAATGGTTCAATGCATTTCACACTAACCATATCCACACCCTTGTCCTTCTTCTAGTTTTGGCTTATGTGATTATACAAGTCAAGGAACTCCTCATATTTATGTTTCTTTCAACAGAATGAGCATTGCAAAAAAATCTGGGCATTTTCACTTGTAGTGATCTGTAGATCCATAATTGAAACATTTTCCATGAGGGAATTCACTCCTTCCTTTGCTGCAACCACCCCAAACTTGTAATCCTCCACAAAATATTATTCCCATTCCTCTGCAATCTTCATTACATTCATGCTGAAGCCTCTCATTCTTAGAACTATTCAAAACTCTGGTATGGTGCACACCAGCATCAATTGCATCATGAATTTGGTCTATAAACTAGCAATCCTTCATGTCATGAGTAGTAGATGTAAAAATATTACAATAACAAGACACATTCTTATGGAGCGTGCGTTGTAATAAAGGGAATATAATTATATCATGATCCCTATTATAGATTTCATATTCTAATGACATGGCACACACCAAATTTCAAGGGAAACTATCCTTGGCATGTCCTTCTACTTTACAATCCATACATCAAAGTTTGCTGAGAGTATCATATGCTGAATTCACTAATAATTTCTCAAGTTGCTTCATCATGGAAGTAATCCGTGCCTTTAAAATGGGACTTATCCTTGTATCAATGCTCCTAATGGACTTAACATGCAAAGAAGCCTCTAAGGGCTCACGTGGATCTGAAAAATCCTTATGAAAAAGTACTCATCTGAACAGTGTTATCAAACTTCCAAAAAACCACTGAGCATGCTCAGAGGGATGGATATCATAAGATAAATTTGACAAGAGAGTCTTAAAAAATGCATCATACTCCTACACACTCTCTATCATACCTTGTTGGATTTCCTCAAACATGTTGATGCTCTTTTTCTCAAATTTAGGAATATGAAATTCCATCAAGAAGGCATCACACAATGTAGTATAATCTACCGATGTCTGATGTGGGTCATATTTTCGGTACTAGCTATGTGCACGCCCTTACAATGTAGTTGCAAACTAGATTTCCTTTCACTCTGGAGTAGTGATCCCCTTACCATGCCCTAGTAAATCACATTTGTGTACATGATTTGCTGCATCCTCAACACCTTTATAATCACATAAATGAAGAGACATCTCGTAAAAGACCTACTAATGGGGTTGTGGTCCTTTCCCACCAAATTCAGAACCTTAACTCCCTCTTGTGTTTCCTCCACCACCAAATCCACCAGATCCTCCAGATCCTCCTCCTGTAGTAGATACAGTCCCTGAAGTAGTGTTACTCTGCATTCCCACTATTTTACTAAACTGAGCTCCAATATTCTGTGAAGTTAAACTACTCCCTGACATGATACCCATGTTATGTAAGCCCACTGTTTCGCACGGAATGGTTTCGGCTCTGCAGAATAGACTTGCTTCTATCCTATCATTCCTTTGAGAAAAAGATAAGGGTTAGGGCTAGGAGGATTACTTGTTAAATGTTGATATGGTGTGCGCGTACCGTAGAGAAAGATCAGATCGACTGCGAAGAACTCCTTTTTGTCTTGGAAGGACTACCTGCAAGTAAGAATACAAGACCACCATATTTTAATTAGACAATAAATGAGGGATCTGCCTTAGGCCCAGGAAATATAAAACTTCCTTTCGAAGGTGGTCAGTTCCCCTTTTAATACGATTTAACACAAATGATAACAAAGAAAGATATTACAAAATCACGATTTAGGTATTTCGCTACAAAGTAATAGAAACTAAATTATCAATAATAAAGCGTCACATTGTTTGTTCGGTTATTGGTCGTTGGTATGTTTAGGTTGAGTTATAGGGATAAACCAGACTAGATCTGAGGTTGTTAGGTGGAAAATAGGTGAGAAAAGGGTTTTGGGGTATAAGTCATAGTGACCGACACCGGTCACTGGGTAACTGACTGCGGTTAGAGAACCACTGCCGGTAGGGGATAAGCGATACCGGTAGGGTCAGGAATCTAAGTGCTTCTAGATAGAGGTGGGTTGCAAGGTGATTGTGGGGTTATTAAGATTGGGGAATGGCTTAGGGGAATTATAGGAGGATAGGGAAGACTCAGAGTGTGGTAAAATGGCCTTCTGGCCAATATCAGGATGTATGGGTGAAGGTTAAGTGCAGTATGTTGCTGGTAGTAGATCTAGGAATAAACTTATGATTACTATTAATCAACAGTTCAAGAAAATGGTGCTTAGAAACATATATAAAACACTACTCACTAGTCCTTGATGCAGATGCAGGTTTCAGGACTGTGATGATGAAGATAAGACCCAAGTTGGATGATCTGACAATCCAAGATGAGTTATCTCCTCTTCTGATGTTCAGATGAGTGTTACTGGGTTCTGGTTATTCAGTTGCAGTCTTGGGCTTGATGTCCTTCTCTGTAAACTCTTCCTGTTTCTTCACTTGTCTCTGCTCGGCCAAGCAAATCCAGATCCTTTCGATGATTTCTCTTTCTTCTCGATCAAATGAAAATTTGATTCTTTGTTTTTGGTTGGAAGTGGTCATTTACGGGGAACCGATGGTGGTTATGCAACCGACGGCAGTCGAGTAGGAACCGGTATCGGTTAGGTCAAAGTGGGCTATTTTTGGTGAAATAGCCAGCTTTCCCTCCTTTTCTTCCGAGGGATTGGTTGCGGGCTTGGTCAAATCATTATGAAGTTGGTTTTAGGTGCGAATGAGGAGTAATTAGTCATAGGTGTGGAATTGGACCAAGTTATAGGTCTTAATTAGGTTAGTTTAGGATTAAGACTAGGTCATGATGAGGTGGCGACATGAGGTGGCAGGTATGGCGATGTGGATTTATTAATTATAAGGTAATTAATAAATAATTGTGTAAGGTTTAGGTGATGAGGTTAGGTTGCGAAATGGGATGCGGGGTACAGGGTGTCGTAATGACACAAATTTGGTGTCTACATTAGCCCCTTATTGTCGTGTAGTTTGTTTTGTAAAGCTGCATGGACAATAAAAAGAAGTGGTTACCCCTGTTAAGGGTATAGGTAATCCCCCTCAAATCTATCACAGATTGAGGTAGCGTGAAAGTAGGGATAGGGTTGATAAAGGGTAAATGGTGTTGAGATAACGGTAAGATGGTGGGGTAGGTCCAAGGAAGCAGACGCACGTTGACAGGCAGTAGTGCGACCAGGGTACATGATTTGAAGAGCAAACAAGCAATTCATAGGCAAAGGTCGATAGTTTATCCAAACAAGGGCGATATAATCCTGGTATCCAGGGCATAGGAAGTAGCTCCAGGGTATATAACGGGTAAGGTACAGGAACGTTTGGGCATGTTCGGCAGTACCAAATGGTTGGTTTGGTTGAGATAAATGTCATAGTCTAAGTCTAGGCAAAGTTGGTCGACTGATCAAGTCAAGGACCCTGATCATGCTAAAACACGAACAGGTGAGCTTGATTGAACAAAAAGGTACATGATGGATGGATAAAATAAAATGTTGATTGTGGGCAAGGTATTTAATTGGTGCAGCCTTAGGTCGGGCCAAATGGTAGGTTACAGCCTTGGGTCGGGCCAAATGGGTTGGTTACGGCCTTGGGTCGGGCCAAATGGATTGGTTATGGCCTTGGGTCGGGCCAAATGGGTTGGTTGCGGCCTGGGTCGGGCCAATGAAGTTGGTTACGGCCTTGGGTTGGGCCAAATGGTAGGTTACAGCCTTGGGTCAGGCCAAATGGTAGGTGACGGCCTTGGGTCGGGCCAAATGGTAGGGTACGGCCTTTGGTCTGGCCAAATGGGTTGGTTGCGGCCGTGGGTCAGGCCAAATGGTAGGTTACGGCCTTGGGTTGGGCCAAATGGGTTGGTTGCGGCCGTGGGTCAGGCCAAATTGGTTGGTTACGGCCTTGGGTCGGGCCAAATAGGTTGGTTACGGCCTTGGGTTGGGCCAAATGGTAGGTTACGGCCTTGGGTCGGGCCAAATAGGTTGGTTACGGCCTTGGGTCGGGCCAAATAGGTTGGTTACGGCCTTGGGTCGGGCCAAATGGTAGGTGACGGCCTTGGGTTGGGCCGAATAGGTTGGTTACGGCCTTGGGTCGGGCCAAATGGATTGGTTACGACCTTGGGTCGGGCCAATGAAGTTAACAAAGGGTTGTCAACAAAGGTGGATATAGGCGATGTTGGTATAAAGGGCTATTAATAAATAAGGGGTGAAATTGGGGTAGAAGTTGGAATAAAACCGATATCGGTTATAGGTCAAAAACCTATAAAAAGAAAAATACGGCCTGTCATTGTCATATTTGCAATTTGAAAACCGATTTGGGTTGTCTGAGGTGGATTATTGAGATTGGAGCATTTGTTGGTTGAGGTGGCGCTATTTGAGTGGAGAATTGAGTGTTTAGTGGACCCTAGTGAGTAGGAGGCAGTAGTTGATTGGTGGAGGACCTAGCAGAGGAGAGTTTATAGCCATGGCACAGCCAAGAGGAGCAGGAGGTGCTGGACCAACTAGACCACCACCACCCATCCCACCACAACGACGTGTCGTCGTACCGGTAGGTTCGAAACCCTTCATTGTGTGAGTTTGATGTTGTTATGCTATTTTTGGGGGTTTGGGTAGGAATCCATGTTTTGGTAAAATAATGAATAAATTGAAGTTATTTAAAAAAATGAAGAGGATAGATGGGTAAAATAGGGCAAGGCGGCAGGGTGGGTAGATTTTTAGGGTGTTTGGGTGGGTAAATAGGTATAAATAGGAAAAAAAGGAATTTGGGGGCTGCGTCAGGTTCGGCTCCGTGATTTTTCAGTGACCGATGTCGGTCGCTAAGCGACCGGCATCGGTCGCGAATTTTTTGGGTTGATTGGGTTTGTTGGTGACTGGTGTCGGTCGGGAGTGGACCGGCGTCGGTGGAAAGGGGACTGGGGTCGGTTAAGGGTGACCGGTACCGGTCCCTAGGCATGATTTTCTATTTTGTTGCGTCGTTTTGTGGTGGTTTTGGATGTTAAGTTCTTGTTGGGGATGGCGTGTTGGGTTGTGTGGTGTTGTTTATGATTGAGGTTAGTGTGTTGGGTGTGAAGATGTTGTGGGATATTGTAGAATATAGGTGGGAAGAGGGGTTTGTTAGAGAGTCGGGGTGTGGTCGGGGGAAAAGGGGTATAGAGGGGATAATTAGATGTTGTGATAGAGAGTAGGGCTAATGCAGTGGGTGATTTTGTGCAGGCACGTCAGCAGCTGACTATGTGGGACAGGATGCCTCCGCTGTTGAGACGGATGCAGCCACACGTGTCCGTAGCGCAGTGGGGTATCATGCGCGAGGTGGGACTCGGCAGAGTCCAGTGGTACAGATTGATCGATAGGGATCATAGTTTGATGGTCGCCCTCATCGAGAGATGGGATCCGACGACCAATGTGTTCCATCTCCCGACTGGAGAGATGACCATCACATTGGAGGATGTGTATCACATCCTTTGATTACCGATTGATGGAGAGGCAGTCTTTCAGGTTGACATTGAGACAGCCATGGACAACATCCTACACGTATTCGGGGATGCAGCTGCGCTACTGACATATCACAGCGTGAGTATCGCGTATGGGGATATATACTGAGCCCACCGCCATGAGACATGGCTTGCCGTGCTGATGATGATCGGGATCACCTGCTTCGCCCTCCCAGACTCAGAGGGAGGCCACTTTCCACGGGTGCTTATGGGGGTGCTATATGAGATGGTGGAGGAGCACACATGTTATGCTTGGGCACCAGTATACCTAGTGCAGTTATACCGAGAGCTGTGGGGCTATCACCGGATGAGGTGATTCGGGATTTGCTCGACGTTTTTACTACACTATTGGGCATATGAGCATATCATATGCATTAGACCACTAGGGCTGCCCCAGCAGCCAGGGCCACAGGTCATCTATAGATACGACTTTCAGAGGTGGTTGGGGGTCGTGGGCCAGCCACGAGCAATGCTTGTAGGGTGGGATGTCACTTATTATAGACATATGTTAGAGGGTTTGACAACATTAGATATTGTATAGAGACCTTATAGAGGTCATCACCCGCATGGAGGAGCCCGAGCACAGTTGCAGCGGATCCAGTATACATTCTGGATAGTGGGACGGAGGCCGGGAGAGTATGAGAGGATACCCCTTAAGAGGGTACACAGGCAGATTGGGTTATGACAGGATGAGCCACCTCGCTTCCCTCAGTACCGGAGGGATGATGTAGAGGCTCCACTGCCTGCACCACAGCCCATGGACCCAGATTGGGTTGCTGAGAGGCCGGCAGATGATACTGTAGATGATGCCGGCTGCACAGGAGCATTTTTGGTTTGGTGGGCCGGAGAGAGAGCTGCGAGGATAGCACAGCCCGCACAGCCAGACTTAGCGGCTGTTAGAGCAGAGAGGGACTAGCTCAGAGGGTAGGTATAGTTATTACAGGGGCAGCTTGCTGCTGCACAGGCACAGATAGGTGTCTTACAGGGGCAGCTAGCCCAGGCTTAGGTACAGGTACAGGTACAGGCACCAGCAGCAGCACCAGCAGCGGCACCGGCACAGCCGTAGGTACAGGTACCACCACAGCCACAGGCACCACTAGCGGCACCAGCACAGGCACAGGGGGCACTGGTAGTAGGAGTCAGGGGACCAGCCCCAGCACCTATGATGGCTCATGATCGTTATATGGAGGCTAGAGCAGAGGCCCGGTACTATCAGGATATTCTTGATGGTACCGGGGCTGATTATCAGCCATATGTGGCACATAGAGCAGAGACCTCTCGGAGCCAGAGATCTCAGGGAGGTGCAGCCACAGCCGGTGGGTCTGTGACAGGCAGGAGGCGAGAGGCAGTACAGGGACCAGCAGGCAGACAGGCAGAGGGCGGTGGAGAGAGCTGAGGGGTCCCTGCATAGTTTTGTATTGGTTCATTGGATATGGGCACCGGTCTGTGAACCGGCTATGTTTATAGAGGCCTGCGTGCCTAGATATTATGTATTCATTTATTCATTCACTCATTTATTATATATACCGGCCTGCGAGCCGAGTATGGGTTGTACAGTGGATACCGGCCTGCGAGCCGAGTATGTTTTTGATATGAGAGACTGGCCTGCAAGCCGAGTTGAGATTATTGACAGTTATGGTGGCCTGCGTGCCGGCTTTGTTGTATTATGAGATCACAGAGGCCCCGATGTAGGGCACATTGTATATTTGAAACTTTGTATATATATAGATATGATGATTTGACCCACATGTTGTGCGTAAAAATATGTTTAAGTGTTTCAAAAATGGTTTGTGATATTTAATGTATGATGAGTTTGATTTACATGGTGTTATATATTAATGATGTTGATGTCTTTTGTTGATGGGATGTATGTATGTATATATAAATGATGAGTTTAGTTGACATGTTGTATTATGAAACGTTGTATGTTTTGTCGCTGGTTTTGTGAAATTGAATATATGTAGCTGTTGATTTGGATTCAAATGGTGTTAGATTGATGGTTTTTGATATCATTTGTTGATGGCTTGGCTGTTTTTGTAAGATAGATAGATGATGTTGATGAAATTATGATGAGATATGGATTTAATGAAAAATATGGATAATGGTGTTGTTTATGCAGGAAAAAGGGACGGGCGCCACAAAATTTGCAAAAATGAAGAGACGACTTAAGGTTTAAGCAACAAGGGGATACCTGACCGATATCGGTTATATAACCGATGTCGGTAGCTATATGACCGGTATCGGTTATGTAACCGATATCGGTTATGCAAGAATTATTTTCCTAAAAATAGAACTGCTAGATTGGCAACTTAAGTTCTTATTTTTAGCATTCTTATTTTTAGAGTCATGCAACAAGTTAAATATGTGAATGCGACGTTGTTTGACAATTGCTACAGGTAATTGCATGAAAGAATTTGAGTGCTAAGGAGGAAAAAGACAGGTGAAGTGAGCGTGGGCCGAGATTCAGAAGGTAGAAAGACAAGTTATATTTGAAGAGGGTGGTGAATATGGCTGAACGAGGAGAAGCATCCAGTAGGCAGGGACGAGGGGGAAGACATGTTCTGCCCCAAGCTGCTACATCCCGAGAGGTAAACTGTTTGGTTGTAATTTGATTCTTGCATGTGTTGTAAATAGGATGAAAGAAGTGTAAGTGGGTAAAGATGAGAAAAAAAGGTGATATGCAAGGGTTGGGGATGGTATGAGTGCTATGGGGTAGGTAAACAGGATGGGTATGTATGTTTTTAGGTATAAATAGGAGTGAACGGGAAAAATAATTATCGTAGGTGTATGCTTTAAGCAGGGTAGATATACTTTGACAGTAACCGGTATCGGTTAGCAAACCGGTATTGGTTATGCATAACCACTATCGGTCACTCTAAGGGTTTCCAGAGTTTGAGAAAAAACCCGTAGAGATTTGTTCTTTTGAATAATCATGTGTCGTTTTGATGTATGCAGGCAGAAGCAAGGTTAAGGATGAATGATACTGTGCCAGCGTTGTTGTCACGAATCCGAGTGGATGTAACACCAGCTGAATGGGAATTGATAAATCGGTTGGGGTTAAGTGGAATCCGCTATTATTCAAGAATCGTGCGTAACCATGCTATGTTGCAGGCGTTGATTGAGAGATGGAATCCAGAAAAGAATACCTTCTATCTGCGAACAAGGGAGATGACAGTGACTTTGGAAGATGTGTTCCGTATTTTGAGACTCCTAATGATAGGAAAAACAGTGTATCAGGCGTTGCCCAGCGCGGGGTGGGCAGCGATAACAGTAGTATTTGGGTCAACTGCACGAGATTTGACACAGCGAGGTTTATCATTTACGTATGGTACAATGTATGCAACACACTCTGAGGAAACAAGGTTGGCCGTGCTATTAATGATAGCGGTGGGGTATTATGCATTTCCAAGGGCGGAAGGTGGAAGATTTCCCAAAGCATTGATGAGTGTTATTTGGGAAATGATAGAAATGAGCGTGACATTCACATGGGCACCCATGTATCTGGCAGAGTTATATAGGGGTTTATGGGTCTGCAAGTGAAAACACAGGATGACACTGGATTGTTAGTACTTATTACATTGTTGGGCCTATGAGCATATTGTTTGTGTGCATCCAATAGGCCGACCCATTGAGTCGGGAGAGGTAGGAGTGCAAAGGTTGGGATTCAGACGATGGGTCCAGACAGAACAAGAGGCGAGATCCCAGGTCGTGATAGATGACATCAAGTATTATAGACAAGTATGGGAGATGGTGGCGATTGCAGATATTTGTTGGAGGCCGTACGGGAACTATATGGTGACAGAGCACATAGCTGAGGAGTTGAGGGGTGTAGAGCGATTGAGGTGGATCGCAGGGCATAGGCCGGGTGAGTACGAGAGGATTCCTCTAGATTGCGTGTGGCGACAATTTGGGTTCGTTCAGGATATACCTATGACATATAGACCATACATGAGGATTGACGCCGAGGCAGAATTCTCACCTCCCCGGCCTACACCTCCAGAAGGGCCAGAAGAGATAGTAGCCAATCGTAGGGTAACGGATGCTGGGAACGACAGAGGCCTATAGAGTATGGTGGGTAGTAGAGCTACGAGGTGCACGTGAGCGCCCTGACATAGCTGTGATTACAGCGGAGAGAGATTGGCTTCAGGATTTGGCTCGTCAGCTTCAAACACAGGTGAATGAGACAATGGGATTGTTAGAGGCTTCACAGTTATGAGTGGAGAGATTGGAGGCAAGATTTCTCCACGCGAGAGGACATATTCATATGTTACAGGAGATGTTGGCGGATCAATGGGAGGAACCAATGGCAGTGGCACCTTTGAGGATGGAGAGGCCAGCTGAGGGGCATTGACGATCACGATCACCACCTGATTCGGGAGGAGGTGCAAGGATCTAAGTGAATTTCATAGGAATATAAGAATAAATAAAGATGCCGACCTGCGAGTCGATGATAGAGAAGATGTATTTGTTTAACATCTAAAAAATAAAACTAAAGATGTATGTGGTTCCGAGTGAAGATAATAATAAGAATGGTTGTGTTTGAATGTTATTTTTGTTTTGTTTGAAAAAGGATAAAGATGAATGTTTGGCAAATAAAAAACACACACAAAAAATATTTATATTTACAACACATGATAGGGTAAGGTAGGGGATGGTCGAGCTAACCTTGGGAGACCCCATGTCTCCTAAGTGCTTCCTACATAGCCCATTGCACAAAGTAAGGAAGGGCCTCAGACCGATGTAGTTCTCCCTTAGGATCAGGGAGAGGTGAATTCAGGCAATTGGGTTGTGGTTAGGCAATTTTGTTGGTTGGTAAAAATTTGATGTTGGTAGGGTAATGTTGTTGGTGTTGGTAGGGTAAAGTGAAAGTTAGCATTCCCAAGGAGTAGGGAATCATGTCCTGATTAAGGTCAACACACAATCTTAGAGCCGAGCAAAAGAGGCAAGAGTGTCCCGTAATTGAGAAGAGCTAAACAAACCACATATTAATGTAGGATGAGCTTGAATCCCTAGGTACCTTGCATAGGCGAGAAGTCGATAGGTGAAAATAATCACAATATATCAGATATACGTCACGTCCCTTGAGTTTTGTTGCTTTAACAAATGGTGAGGTGAAGTGGTGGATGTGGGCGTGGGTGCAGAGAAATTATTATAAGATGATTATTCTAACAAAAGAGAATCAAACCTAAATAGACAAGTCCATGACTCAAAAGTGTTTTGAAATACTGCTTTTATTTTTATTTTATTTTGTTGGATATAGACTGATCGATGCGGGAAGTCTACATGGGATAAGTATTTTGTTGTTCTTGAGGTCTTCACGAAGCTGATCAATGCGAGAAGCTTCTGATAAAGGCTGACTGTGTATAGCTGTCCTTCAAGGGAGCAGTCTATTTATAGTAGCAGATGCGGTGTTTATGTATAGTTGTCCTTCGGGGGAGCAGTCTATATATAATAGTAGCAATAGTTTGGCATATAGCTGTCCTTCAAGGGAGCAGTCTATTGTATAATTTAGAGGTCTAGATGTCCGTTGGGCATAAAGCATCTAGTTTTTGTAGGAAGTTTGACTCAAGAAAATCCCATAAGTGTTTTAATTAAGAATGTGTTATTTTGATACTTTGAAGTCATGGACTAGACTAAAAAGGGGAAGACATCTTTTAAGGGGAGGTGATAATCAAACCATGTGAGCTTGATTTGATTTTGAGATGTAAGAAACAAAGTGTATGCGGTGGTAAATGAGCTCAAGGGACGAGCGTAAGGTAGATAAGAAGTGATATAACACTAATTTCAACAGTAGAATGGTCGAAGATGCAAGGCATTAAGGGGCTCAGGCTCAGGTTTACCATTAAGTGAAGCTAAACGATAAGTGCCTGATCCATAAGTGTGAGTGATAATGTAAGGCCCAATCCAATTAGGAGCAAATTTTCCATGTTTGCTCTTTTCTAGTTTGGTTACATGTTGATTCTCTTTGAGGACAAGATCACCAACCTTAAAGGTACGCTCATGAAGTCACTTATCATAAGCATGCTTGATGTATTTTTGATATATTTGAAGGTGATCAAGAGCCATAAGACGACGCTCGTCAAGAAGCTCTAATTGGGCTAACCGCTCTTGGCGGAAATCATCGTTGGTGAGAATATCCTGGAGAGATATTCTGAGGGAGGGTATTTGTATTTCGAGAGGCAAGACAGCCTCGGTACCATATACCAAAGAGAATGGTGTGGCATTAGTGGAGGTACGAATGCTAGTACGATAAGCCCAAAGGGAAAAGGGAATGTGATCATGCCAGTTTCTTCCGGACTCATTGACAACTTTCATGAGGATTTTGGTTAGGGTTTTATTAGAAGATTCAGCTTGACCATTGGCCTGCGGATAGTAAGGTGATGAGAAACTAAGTTTGATACCAAAGTTGTCACAAAGGTCTTGTAACAACTTATTTTTAAAATATTTACCATTATCTGTTATTAGGCGATGAGGAATACCAAAACGACAGATAATGTGATGGTTAACGAATTCGACAATTTTTTCTTTTTTGATTGAAATGAGTGGAATGGCCTCCACCCATTTTGTGTAATATTCGGTTGCTGTGATTATCCAACGGTGACGTTGTGAAGAAGGTGGGTGAATCTCACCAATAAGGTCTAAACCCCATTGTGAGAAAGGCCAAAGATCTCGTGCGACCTGTAGCGGATGGCTAGGAGTATGTTGAAGGTTGGCATGTTGTTGACACATAACACAACGCTTAACATATTCGTAGCAGTCGTTATTAAGAGTAGGCCAATAATAACCTAGGCGAAGGATTCGTTTGGCCACGGCAAGGCCACTAAAATGTCCACCACAAATGCCGTCATGGACTTGTTGGATGGTATAGGTGACCTCCGCACCGGTTAGACATCGAAGAAGGATGCCATCAAAGCCACGTTTATAGAGGAGTCCCCCCATGACGACATAACGAGAAACACTTTTAAGAAAAGCACGTTTTCCGTTACTAGTAAGGTCAGGTGGGAGAACAGAGGTTGTAAGGTAGTCATGAAATTGGTGGTACCAGGTATCCTGCGAATTAGCAGACACATTATTTATCATACAAACAACCGGGGCTGAGTAGGATGGGGCAAAAAGTTGTTGGACCAAGACGAATATGTCAGAGTCAGTTGGTGAGGTAGGAATTTGTGAGGCTAAGCAAGCCATAGTATCCGCAAATTTGTTAGTGGAGCGGGGAATGGTCTGGATAGAATAACGAGTAAATGAGGTCAAAAGTGAATCCACGTAATGTTTGTACTTTTGAAGTTCCTCATTCTTACATTGGTAGATGCCCATAACTTGATTGACTACCAATTGAGAGTCGCCAAAAATATTAATGGATTTGACACCTAAGTGTAACGCAACCTGGAGACCCAAAACAAGGGCCTCGTATTCCGCTGTATTATTAGTGCAGGGGAAATCGAGCCGGAATGAAAGAGGCATAGGTTCAGCGTCAAGAGGAATGAGAACAACGCCGGCTCCTCCACCGCGCTGGCATTTAGATCCATCGAAGAAGAGGGTCATTTGATACGACTCTTCCCTGAGTGAAAGAGTGGCGATGAGTTCGTCGGGGAAATTAAAATTGGTGAATTGTTCCCCAGGTAAAGGGGCCTCCGCAAGTTGGTCCGCAATAGTTTGTCCTTTGATTGACTTCTGTTGTACAAACTCAAGGTCGAGGTCAGTGAGGAGCATAAGCCATCGGGCGATGCGTTGGTTTAGATGTGGTTTGGCATACATATAATGAATGGGGTCCGTGTTGGTGATGACAAAAGTTTTGTGATTCAGGAGGTAATGTCGGAGTTTGGTGGCTACGAATGATAGGGCTAGGCACAATTTTTCTACATGTGTATACCTAGTCTCGTAATCCACGAGAGTACGACTTATATAATAAACGGCTTGTTCTCGATGTGCCGAGTCCCGATGTGTGAGCATGGCTCCTATAGCATGGTCAGTGGCAGAAAGGTAAAGGTAGAAAGGGCGATCATCCTGCGGTGGAATAAGCACAGGTGGCTGCAAGAGATAGGATTTGAGAGCTTCAAAGGCTTGGTGACACTTGTCACTCCATTGAAAGGCAATGTCCTTTTTAAGAAGGTGATGGAAAGGTTGACATCGATCCGAGAGTTGGGAGATGAAACGCCGGATGGATTGAAGTTTACCCTGCAAACTACACAATTGTTTGAGGTTTTTGGGTGGGGGCATTTCTAGGATAGCTTTTACTTTAGATGGATCGACCTCAATGCCACGCAAAGAGACAATAAAGCCAAGAAGTTTTCCCGAAAGAACACCAAAGACACATTTCTTTGGTTGAAGCCAGACTGAATATTGTAACAGGTGATCGAAAATAATGGTTAAAACATCGAGATGTTCACTGCGATGTTTAGATTTGCCAAGAAGATCATCGACATAATCCTCAAGGATAGTGTGCATAATGTCATGAAAAATGTAAGTCATAGCCCGCTGATAGGTCGCACCAGCATTCTTAAGGCCAAATGGCATGACACGATAACAGAAGGTTCCCCAAGGAGTTATGAAGGTAGTTTTATGTTGATCGGCCAGGGCTACCAAAATTTGATTGTATCCCGAAAAGCCATCCATGAGAGAAAGCATTTCATGGCCCGCAGTGAGATCAACAAGTTGATCAATACTTGGGAGGGGGAAGTCATCCTTGGGGCAAGCGAGGTTAAGGTCTCAGAAATCCGTGCATATCCGAAGTCCCCCCGTCACTTTAGTGACAGGTACGATGTTAGAAATCCATTGAGGATAGTCAATAGGCAAGATGAAGGAAACAGAAAGAATTCGTTGAAGCTCTTCTTTGACCAAGAGGGCAATGCGTGGATGCATTTTTCTCAGTTTTTGTTTGACTGGTTTGGAATCGTGGTTTAGGGTGATGTTATGGATAGCAATGGTAGGATCAATTCCTGGCATGTCAGCGTAGGACCAAGCGAAAGCTTGGTTGCGGGTACGGAGAAAGGTAGTAAAGGCGGCTTGTTCTGATGTGTTAAGGGATTGTTCGATCTTCACAACGTGAGGATCCTCCTCGGTGTGGATGTTGATTTCTATAGTCGACTCATTCAACATGGTTTGTGTTTCAGATGGTAAGGCACGTTGAATATAGGAGTCGTCCGCACCAAGGTAAGTGAGGATGGAGTCGTCATCCTGGCACTCAACAACATTAATCGAAGGTGAATCCTCTTCGATCATGTCTGGATACAGAAGGGGAAGAGAAAATGGGTCCTCATTATCGCGTTGATAAGTGAGAGGACCTATGAAGATAGCATTTATGAAAAAAAAAAGTTAGGAGGGATAGATTCAGGGTCTATCGACTCTGTGGGTGATGATGGCAAAGTGGGTGATGATGGCTTGGTAGGGGTGGCGTCGTCATCCTCCAGGATACAACTGACATGAGGTTTCTCCGGTGTAGGTGTTTCAGGAAAACCAAGACCACTGCGATCATTGTGTTTGCGTGTAGTCACGGGAATGAGTGTATGTCGGCCTTGTTCATAAAGACCAAAACCAAAGCCTTTCCAAGCACAACGAGTCAAGAAGGTGAGGGCGAAACGACGATTTGTCAAGTATTGAAAATCAGATTGGAAGGGAACCACACCAAGAGGAGGTTCAGGGGTAACGGAGGATGCGTCAACACCCCCATACGTTAGGTTGGTGCGGCAATGGGGTGGTCCGTAAGAGATTACCTCCCCCACGCGACGGTCGTAGGTGGGATGTGCATGTAACTGTCCGTACTCCTGTGGGGTATGGAAAGAGCTAACGTTATATAGGCGGTACTCCCCCAGCGTAAGGCGTTGAAAAACATCTACTAAGGGGTCGGAGGTTGGGATGTTATCTGCGGGAAAGGAAGTAATATTTGTAACGGCGGTTTCATTGGTTGAAGGTGTAGGTGCGTTGGAAGTGGATGGCTGGGTTGGATGAATGGGTGTCTTGACTGGTACAAGCACATCATTAGGGCGATACAACATATTGCAAGTTTTGAAGGGGGGAGGATCAGCTTTTACGGTGTAGGACTTCCCCTCGTACTCAAATTTTATGCATCTATGTAAAGTGGAGGGAACGCATCCCATAGCCCGGATCCAAGGGCGGCCTAACAACATATTGTATTGGAACTCTCCCTCAAGGACATAGAAGAGTTCGGGTAAAGTACATGGTCCTACACGAATGTTAAGGATCACGGTGCCTAAAGTAGAAGTAATAGCATCATTGAATGATCGCAACATGATGGGGTTGGCACACATGCAACTAGAAGGGATATTCATTTGTTGGAAGGCTTTTGAAGAGATGATGTTTAGGCTAGTGCCCCCGTCAATCATAACACGACGTACCCGAATATCCCGAATGTACGCTGAGATGAAAAGAGCAGGGTCAGGATCTTCGGCACCAAAGTCAATAATTTCATCTTCGGAGAAACTGACAGCAGCGGCTTGCTGTACAGAGATAGAAGTGGTTGGGGAGATAGATTGTTTGGTGAGTGAAGCAACGTGATTGGGTGTTAGAATAGAGGTAACGGGCAAGGTTTCATTAGGTAAAACTTCTATCCCTTGAAGGATTTCAACGAGAGCTTGTCGATGAGATTCAGAAGTCTGAATGAGATCATACAGTGTCATTTTTACAGGCGATTGGTGAAGCTGTTTGATCATAGTTCAGTGGGCAATGCCATTAGAGACGGGATAGGCGGGTCCGCGAATAACCACTTTAGGTGGTGGTGCAATCGGGATGGTGGACGGAGAAAGAGATGCCACAGGTGTGTTTTCTTTTGCTTTCCCATTGTTTTTCTGCCCTCGAGTAGCAACACTAATCATATTGATCTCGTGAATACGAGAGGAGGAAGATGGTAGGGATAGGTCATGGTTTTCGAGAGGTGGGGCTGTAATAATGATAGATCTTGGTGAGGCGGGGACAGGTGGTATAGGAGAGGGAATTGAAGCTAAAGGTCTCTCTCTTCGGAAGTTGTCTTTCTTAACTTTTCTATCTGAGAGAGGTGACGGACGAAGTATGGCTTTCAATGCTTTGCATCCCTCTACGTCATGTCCTGGTGTGCGGTGGTAAGCGCAGATTTTAGACTCATCGTAACCTATAGGTCGAGGTTTAGATGGATCATAAGGTCTAAGTGGGGGTAGGGAAATGGTCGCATTCTCTACCAACATAGCAAGGATTTTGGCGTAAGACCCTTTGAGTGGGTCAAAGTCAGAGGAAAATGAGGCTATTGACTGGGTCGATTCTGGTGATGACGTGGTGGGGTTGGTTTGTATGGGGGGTGTTTTAGCCAAGGAGTTTTGATAATGGGTTTTAACTAAACGTGGCTTCTTTGATGCAGAAGCTAGGTTGGATGATGAGGCCACAGATGATGTGGTATCAGAAAACAACCACGGAGAAATAGGAGTGACAGAAAACAAATCTTTTGATGATGGAATTTGTTTAGGGTTGATAGGTGGACAGGATACGCGGGGTGACGGTGTTGCTATACCTTTGGATTTCTGTATGGGTACAGAAGGCATAGGTCGCTTAAAAGAAAATGCAGGAGGTATGATATATTGATGTAAGGTAGAGGGATGGGGTCCCAATATGGAAGGTAGGTGTGACGACGAGGGTTTTAGTTGTGTTAACGGCCTAGATGGAGGAGATTGAGTCTGTCTCCTAATGGGATGGACGGCTTTATTTTTAGATAAATCAAGCCGCTTAGGTGGATGTGTTAGACTAGGTATGGGTGAGGTCCCAAGCGTAGGGGAAGATTTGGTTAGGTTAATAGAAGTGGATGAGGTATTTGGTAGAGATGAGGGGGGTGAAGATGAGGACATAGGCATTTTAAGCTTCTGTAAACACTTCGGGTATATGGTAGAGGCATCAGGATCGGTCATTTGCATTTGAGTAGAATATGGTGTACTCAAACGTTCCCATAGGACCTGTCTATCTTCTGGGGAATGACAGTCCTCACGTGTGAATAGGAACTTTTGTATGGAAGAAAGGTGGGTTGTGATTCCGGTCCACTGTGGGTGTGATACAAGGGGTATATGAGACACTGTATCAATGGGCGTTAAGAGGTCAACCGGTTGCTGAAAAGATTTAGGTGATGAAGGACTAATAGGTAGGAGGGCATTTTTGAGAGGATCTGTCATGTTTAAAGAATGTGGTGATGTCAGTTCAAGAGGTTTCTCGTCTAAGGATGACAAAAGAAGTGGCGAGCCTTCCTCTTGTACAACAAGAATGGTAGAAGGAGACGTTTGGGAAATAGATAAATTAGATAACATCCACTCGCAGTCTTGCAAGGATGTGGTGTAAGAAGGCTCATTTGTGAGAAGGGAACTCTGGGCGGTTAATTCCTTGATGGGTAAAGGAACGGCAAGGATTTCATTTTATCTTAATGACAAGGAAGGGGGTTCGGTTTCCTGCGTTAGTGAAGAGGTTTGATTCAGAATTTGTTCGATAGAGGTCTTTGGCTGGGAATCGAAGACTGCATGGATCTCATGAACACTCTCCTCGGCTAAGATATCTTGGTTTAGATTACTGTTAGAAGAATGATTTGGGAATGGTTTGTTGAATATTTTCAAATTTCGGTTAGCAGGGGCGTTAGGATTATCGAGGGCTATATCCCCCGCATCAACCATTTCCTGCACTATGTTTTTCAACATCTTGCAGTTCTCATGACTGTGTCCCTTCATGCGGTGGAAGTTACAGAAGTCATTTTCTTTGTACCAAGAAGGTATGGCACGAGTGGAATCGAACCCGGAATGAGGTTTAATAGGAGGTAAGGTAATGGCTCCTACTTTGAGTGATTTTTCCAATATCACACCATATGTTTCTCCCAAGGGAGTGTAGTTGATGGGCTCTGCTTTATACTTATAGGTGGTTTTTGGCGGGGTATTAGATGGTGGTTGGGATTTGACCATCACCGCGTGCACGGCCCCTTTTGATTTCGAAGCAGTCGATGGGTGAGGATTGGTGATGTTAGGTTTGTTGGTGGAATCTTGGGTTCGGAAAGTGGGGTTTTTGTTGCACAACCGCAATTTCTCTTCCTCTAAGGCTCGAATCTCTAGTTTTCGAGCCATAGTAAAGGCCTCGTCAAATGTACGGAAAGTTTGAATTTGGAGGGTAGGAGAGATGTGCTTAGCGCAGGCCCGCGTAAACAGTTCGATAAGTTTGGTCTGAGGCAAGGCATACGTAAGTTGGTTGATAAGGCCTCGCCATCGTCCAACGAAATCTGCGATAGATTCGTCTTCAAATTGTCGGATGGCATAGAGGTCGGTGATAGATACTTTCTTGGCAATGTTAATGGAGAAATGATCCAAGAAAGATTGGGCTAGCTGGTTAAAAGAGAAGATTGAGTGCTGGGTTAAAGCACTGTACCACTCCAAGGCGGGTCCTGATAAGGACATGGGAAAGGTGCGGAGTAGTAAAGCGTCGTCGTGAGCAATCAGATAGCAGGCATGTCTAAATGATCGCAAGTGTTGTTGAGGGTCCTCCTTACTGTTAAAGCGGGTAAACTTTGGTAATTCCCATTGAGGAGGATATGAATGAAGGGGGACTGAAGGGTGGATGGGCTCCCGACAAACTTGCTCGTATGTCAAGGCGCTACGACTTCCTGAAACAGAAGCCTCCAGATTTTGCATTTTGTCCATCATTTGTTTAATTAAATCAGTAGTTGGATGAGATGATGGTGTGGTTGTGGTAAACGGAGGCAAGTTGGGCCAAGGGCCACCGCTAGAAAATGGTGGGGTTAAATGTTGATAAGGTATGGAGGATGAATGTGTTGAGGCAACCGAATAGGGATGTCCTATATAAGCTGTTGAGGTTACCGGATATGTGTGTGGAAATGAAAAGGTGGGCGGAGCTTGAGAAGGAAAGCTCGTGTGGATAGGTGGCAGAGAGCAAGTCATGAACGGAACAGTCTGCAAGAGAGATGAGGTAGGAGCAGTTGGTGGTAATGACATGTTGGGCCCAAGATTAACCAAAGGAAAGCCAATCTGTGCCGTATGGACCCCTGAAGCTGCTGAGGTAGGCGACGGGGCTAAGGATGCGGAAGGCAAAGCAGAGTTATCAGGTGGAGAAGGGGCTAAATGAGCAGCTATACTGATAGGCATGCCAACAAGGAGTTGACCATCGGGTGTACGGTCAAGGGCATGAGACAAATAGTATTGTACAGCGCTAGGATTAGCATCCAGAAATTTGGCAAATTCTTTATCTCCCACAAGAATTTTAGGAACCTCGCTGGTGTCCGTAGGATTCCCCACAGAATGTGAAGGGGGTGATTCAGGAAAAGGCACAGAGTAAGCATGTGAAACCATGGCGGCGGCTTGCTTTCGAGTGATAACAACCATGGACAGGAGTACACAGTAGGGTTTCAATCTATCAAGAACAGAAACAGACTCAGAATGGTGAAATTGGTAAGTTGCTGGTTTGTCAGGAACTGTAAAAGACAGTAACTGATATTGGTCTGGTAACCGATGTCGGTTAGACTATAGCCAACGTCGGTCAGTTAACCAATGTCGGTGTAATAAGACTGGTATAAGAAAATATAAGAAGCTGCTGATTTGATTGTTAACAACGCTCAGTGCATTTATCAAATTGTTCTAAGGTAATCACAGAAGACAGTGTATAACAGAGAAAACAGAACTGAAAACAAGCAAGATGCACACGCAAATCCAGAGACTAACCCTAGGGTTAATTTTAATTATTGTGGGCTTATGCCTTTAGACGCGGAATGATGTCAATCCTAAACAAAAGACTTAGGGGAAATGTCAAGTTTGTTTTGGCTTATAAGGTTACCTCAATCGGGCGGAGGAATACCGCGGAAAAGGGGGGATGTTTTGAGCTGTTGTGTTAATTATGAAGTGATTCGGTATGTGTTGTGCAGTGAAAGTAAGATTAATTTCCTGTCAATACCATGGAAATCACCCCCACGTGTACGACCTGTTACTTAGTCTATGTTCACTAGAATTGAAAACAACAAGCAAGAATGTAATGCACGTGTTTTAAACCCAAATCGAAAATGATATTCGATGAAGCAAAAGATGACTTTCACTAATGTGAAACTAGGAAAGCAAGACAAATTCTTCACTAAATATAACAAAAACAGCAACAACAAGTATGCTTCCTAAAATGAAAACAAGCAAGAGAAACAGAAACCTGAAATGGGTCCCACCGGGCGTGCCAAAATGTTTCGCACGGAATGGTTTCGGCTCTGTAGAATAGACTTGCTTCTATCCTATCATTCCTTTGAGAAACAGATAAGGGTTAGGGCTAGGAGGAATACCTGTTAAATGTTGAGATGGTGTGCGCGTACCGTAGAGAAAGATCAGATCGACTGCGAAGAACTCCTTTTTGTCTTGGAAGGACTACCTGCAAGTAAGAATACAAGACCACCAGATTTTAATTAGACAATAAATGAGGGATCTACCTTAGGCCCAGGAAATATAAAACTTCCTTTCGAAGGTGGTCAGTTCCCCTTTTAATACGATTTAACACAAATGATAACAAAGAAAGCTATTGCAAAATCACGATTTAGGTATCTCACTACAAAGCAATAGAAACTAAATTATCAATAATAAAGCGTCACGTTGTTTGTTCGGTTACTGGTCGTTGGTACGTTCAGGTTGAGTTATAGGGATAAACCAGACTGGATCTGAGGTTGTTAGGTGGCAAATAGGTGAGAAAAGGGTTTTGGGGTATAAGTCACAGTGACCGACGCCGGTCACTGGGTAACCGACCGCGGTTAGAGAACCGCTGCCGGTAGGGGATAAACGATACCGGTAGGGTCAGCAATCTAAGTGCTTCTGGATAGAGGTGGGTTGCAAGGTGATTGTGGGGTTATTAAGATTGGGGGATGGCTTAGGGGAATGACGGGAGGATAGGGAAGACTCAGAGTGTGGTAAAATGGCCTTCTGGGCAATATCAGGATGTATGGGTGAAGGTTAAGTGCAGTATGTTGCTGGTAGTAGATCTAGGAATAAACTTATGATTACTATTAATCAACAGTTCAAGAAAATGGTGCTTAGAAACATATATAAAACACTACTCACTAGTCCCTGATGCAGATGCAGGTTTCAGGACTGTGATGATGAAGACAGGACCCAAGTTGGATGATCTGACAATCCAAGATGAGTTATCTCCTCTTCTGATGTTCGGATGAGTGTTACTGGGCTCTGGTTATTCAGTTGCAGTCTTGGGCTTGATGTCCTTCTCTGCAAACTCTTCTTGTTTCTTCACTTGTCTCTGCTCGGCCAAGAAAATCCAGATCCTTTCGATGATTTCTCTTTCTTCTTGATCAAATGAAAAATCCATCTTTGTTTTTGGTTGGAAGTGGTCATTTACGGGGAACCGATGGTGGTTACGCAACCGACGGCGGTCGAGTAGGAACCGGTATCGGTCAGGTCAAAGCGGGCTATTTTTGGTAAAATAGCTAGCTTTCCCTCCTTTTCTTCCCGAGGGATTGGTTAGCGGGCTTGGTCAAGTCATTATGAAGTTGGTTTTAGGTGCGGATGAGGAGTAATTAGTCATAGGTGTGGAATTAGACCAAGTTATAGGTCTTAATTAGGTTAGTGTAGGGTTAAGACTAGGTCATGATGAGGTGGTGACATGAGGTGGCAGGTATGGTGATGTGGATTTATTAATTATAAGGTAATTAATAAATAATTGTGTAAGGTTTAGGTGATGAGGTTAGGTTGCGAAATGGGATGCGGGGTACAGGGTGTCGTAATGACACAAATTTGGTGTCTACACCCACACCTTATCCAAATGACGTGCTTGATAGGATACCACCAAACACATGAAATGTCTGCATAGCCATAGATGGATGTAATGTAAAATTATATCTACCTAATGTTGCTTGCTTACCATTTCTAATTGTAGTAACAATACTTATCTCAAAAATTGGAAAACTAAGTGCAAGGGATTGGTCACCAGGTGGGCTCAAATGTGCACCTACGTTTCATCTCCTTTCTCTATCTGAAGAGCTCTCATCAGAAGCTAATGGGTTTATCCTTCTACATTTTCCAAGATGGGGTAGCAAAAACTGCTCAAGTTCTACATCTTCCATGTTAACCTAAAATCCTTCTCATAACATCTTCCTCTAAGCATCCATCATTCATGAAATATCACACTGTCTCACCAATTCCATCTCCCAAGCTTCATTATACTTGAGCTGCATCTCTTCTCTCTCCACTTCTGCTGTAGGATTCTCCATTTCTCATTACACCCACTTCCACACCCCATACCTAGTGAGAGTTTAGCTAGCCATATGAAACACTTCTAAACTCAGAGTGATGATCAAGATCTTAATGGCTAATGGTATAACATGCAAGAAAAATCCCCCCAGTTCTTGCAAGAACTTGAACTCAACAACCCTTGGGAAATAATGCGTAGAAACCATATACTCCAATGTGTAGCTAGTCAACACACCAATCCACCAACGATAAACAACACGAGTCTAGATCATATCAGCATCATGAAGCCACTGATAATCTTCTTGGGTCCACACATAAGGTCGATAGTACCAAATCCTCCTCGATGCATATGCCGATAACCATTCATACAGTTCTATTAGAAAACAACAAAATAATGTTTCATAGAGCTCATGATACAAATTCTCCTCTACCTATGTACATGCATCAAACTCAGGTCCAATTTTGAATCTTTGTGCAAACTTATCCTCCATGTTCTTAAGCTAATTCTCCACACTGGTAAAATTCAAGTGATCTTCCATCACACACCATTCTTACAACAACTTCAAAAGAGGTTCCAGCAACGGAGCCAAAATGTAGTCACTTTTACCTACTCCCTTTTAAACCCCAGGCACATTGGCACATCACCCATCTTGAACTAGACACTCACCTGAGGTGCACGATAATGTCAAGCCCCTCTTTTATGTGATCCTTATAGGAATGTTCATCATTAATGGAGGAATATTGTATAAACAGAAATAGATTCATTTTAGTATAGAGGTAAAGGGACTAGATCCAATCAAAGATGCACCATAATATGAGTGTAATCATTATAAGAACAAGGAGGAATCATATTTGAATCATGATAAATATGAATAACACAAGGGTTTGGACCCACAAACATAGATATTCATAACAATCCACCTCATATATTGATTCACAATTGTTTGCAGTAAACATATTACATAAAAAAGGGTCATAGCAGACCGAATACATCAAGAAAAAACATCCTTACCCTACAAATTGATTATACTCGAAGAGTTCTAGCTATGCTCTTCCTTGTGAATGTAAATTCTCTCTTATATCTCTTTCCTCACATTGCACATATTATTCCCTTCTTCCATCTTCTTCTCATATCTCTTTACCCATCTTCATCCATCATCTACTTCAGATGAAAACATAATCTTAAATAGAGTGGGATCTCTCCTTTACCACCTCAGCGTAACTTAAGAGAAAACCACATGCCAAATGTCATCATACCCAGCCATACTCAAGTACCTTAAACATGCAAGTTCAAGATAACCCATAACTAACTCTACTTTAAAGCTCTTAAAAAATGATTATATCCTAGAACATTCTTTCCTTGGGCTACAAATCTCCATATACTAACCTTATCCACTATCACACCTACCCATATACTCACATTTTTTCCATGCAGCACCAAACCCCAAAATGTGGCTAAGTCTTAGAACCCTTTCCTGCTCCCGTGCGTAACTTAGGTATCCCTGCACACTCTTCCTCATGTGCCTTCTTCCTACAATTTCTTCCACATGTTCTGATCCTCTGCTCTGGAACTTAATAATTTTTATGGTCTCAACATCAACCAAGTTTCAAGGAGGGTCATTGTGGGCATTTCATGTGTTCATCCCAAGCTCGCATTGAGAAATATCAGAACAATGTTTCTGAACACTCATTCTATGGTCTAGGGTGTCTGTGCAATATGTAGAGGTTGTGATCATCGTTGGAAAGATATTCATCGAAGGAAGATGTATCCCTACTCATGCTTTAGAGCATTATTTCATTCTTTCTCCATTCTACCCCCTCTTATTTACCCCCTTTCTAATTATTTGTTGTGAGAAATCATGAAATTTGTCTTATTCATTTAAATGTGGCTTTAGAAAACATTCTAATAAGCTTCCCTTGATTAATATAAAAGGGAACTTAATTTCACTTCTAGGAATTTCAAGAGTCACATTTTGTGAGGACAAATGAAAGGTCACATGGGGGTATATGAAGAGTCTTTTTTTGTTATATATAATGTAATGACATACTATTGCTTAAGGGTTGTCAAATTTATACACTCAATAGAGAGATCTATTGAGAAAGAAAAGAGAGATAACATTCTCCCATTCTCCTTCACTATTTTCCTCCATTCCTTGCATTGTAAAACTTGGTAAAAATGTTAATCAAGAAAGGAATTTCTTCTTTTCATGACTTATGAATGTATACAATTTTGTGTGTATGGTTTCCTCTAGCTGTTGGCTTAATAAACTTGTTGTTTCCTTCTAATTAATTGTGAATGTGAAATTTCTAATCAACCCTTATGAGAATATAATTTTCTACTCGTAGAGTTGGTTTTCCTTATCTAATTTCCCACTCCCCTTTCCCCACATTTTAGAAAATTCCTCCCTTACACCTCATTGTAATCATTTTCCATGGGTACAATAGAGTATACCTGTTGGATCCCTGTCCTCTTGGCCAACAACATATTTCAAATTTTTTGTCATTCATAATAAAGTGGATCTGCACCACCTAAGAAGAGGAACCTAGAGTTCCAAAGTGTTGGCTAGAAACCCACCAATTTGTCACCCCCAAAAATTTTCTCGCCAACATTGTCCTACTACCATAAGTGATTCCATCAGAAAAAACTCTAAATATTTAGAGGGAATCACATCCTCATCATCATACAACCATATTTATAATATTTCATCAACTTTAAAAGATCCAACCATCATATCTCACATCATAATCATCATACAAGGATGTGGTGAATACAAGCTCCAAGATGCTTTCCACATTATATGCCTCCCCACATAACCGATAAGTTATGGGAGACCCACTAAAAGGAATCCCAAAGAGACATAATATCATCTCGGTACATAAAATTTCAATCACTTTAGTATATTAACATATGTAGAGATCATATTTTTAGATGAAGCGTGGTTATTAGATGCTTAGATAACATCTTTATTCCATAATCTAGAATACCCTAAATAAAATGAGATGTGAAAAATCATAAATTACAAAATAAAAGGTCTTGGTCCCTGTGAACAAGGGATTATGAAAACTGTATCACTCTAAGATAACTTTCCATGTATTAATTTAGGGTAAAAACCATGAGGTGATGAATCATTTGATGTCACCATGGATACCTCCTCAATTTATGGGGAATCATGTTTGATGTTGACATTGAAACAAATTATTTCCATAGCCTATTTAAGGATCTTGTTGTTTTAAACCATTTCCTTGATATAACCATGTTAACCATTGATTTTGATCCTTGTTATCTTTACCTAATAGATTGGGACCAATAAGACCATTCATCACTTAATCTATTTCAAATTGATTAGGAAATCATAAAATTTATTGGACTATGGGATCACATATTAGCAGGATACCATAAAAAGGATTTAATATAAAATTGGATACATGAGCCTATTTTGGGGAAGTAGTAAAATTCCCTAGTCACTCAATAAGTTAATAAAACAAAAAGACCAAAATAATGAAAAACAAAAAAATCAAAATAATGAGTCCTCCAGTTAAAACCACTAGGGGACACAATTGGTCAAAAAATTTAAAACCAAAAAAATCACAATAAAAATAAAGAGACATTTTTTGGTGAAAATATATTTGAGGTTCCAATGAATGTGAAATTCCATCTCTCCTCCAAATACGGAACCAAAATATCTCAAATCCATAACAACATGAAGTTAGAATACTCTCTTAGTCTTATGAAACCATAAGAACTTAATGTATTACTCAAATATTTCCCAGATGACATGCAAGATAGATCAACATCATTAAATGAAGAAATAATTGATTTCAAGATAGGCATGAAAGAAAACACAAGAATGTTTAAGCTTATAGTTTAACTCACTTCTTAGGAGCACAAGTCATTCAAATAAATTCTTAAAGAATTAACAAACATATTTTCATGGTCATATATAGATATATCAAGATTATATCCATCTCTCTTGGTACACCTAGTAGTACATCTTGATGTTAAATCAATCAATAAAAATATAAGAAAAATGCATAAAAAATAGCTCTATTGGTTAAAGAACTATAAAACTATGGGATGTGGGATTCATCAACCCTATTGGCTATTATAAATGGATCTCTATATCATCCCTATCAATAAAATAGATGGGCACATCCATATTTACATGAAATTCAAAGACATCAAAAGAGCATTCCCTAAGGATGATTTTCCACTTCCCAATATTGATATGATCGTGGATTCAACAATAAGATATGGCATGCTATCACTCATGGATGGATTTTAAACATATAAACAAATCAGGATTGCACTAGAAGATTAAAAAAGGCAGTGTTCACCACTCCATGGGGAGAATTATTCTATCAAGTCATGTCATTCGGCCTCAAGAGTGAAAGTGAAACCTATCAAAGATAAATGACAATCATTTTCCACAACATGATGCATGATTATGTCCTAATTTTTAGCCTTTCAAAACATTTGAGAGTAACAATTTGTTTCAGGAGGAATTGCATGAGAAATGTTATCCAAAATAACTCCCCTAGTTATTTGGACAACTTATATTTCCACTCTGGATCTGAGGTTCTAAATTGCATGGATACACACACTTCATTTAATCCTTTGGCACATTCCCTTAGTTGAATATTATTCACGCATCTCTTGTGTGTTCCTCCTTTCCTTCACCTCTTTCTTTTCCTTTTACTCTTTGTTCTATTTTTTCCTTACATGCACCCTTTTGCGCATTCACCTTCTTCCCAGTAGTTCATACATTCTTCGTGCATGCCTTGGACATGTTTCCCAAAATTAGCTAAGTCCTTTGCATCCTCGCACACCCCCCTTCCTTATTACTGACCACGCATCATTTTGTAATGATTGCACCCTCTTCCATGAGTTTCTTCCTCAAGATATTCCTCCCATTTCTCCCATGCACACGTCACCTTGCATGCGTTCCCTTCCTCTATTTTCCTCTTACACGCATCACTCTTCCATGCACATGCCTTTGTGCACCTTCTTCTGCGCTATTTTGTGTTAGGTGGCATTTGTCAAACATTGAGTGTGCTACATGTAACCAGATCAAAGAGTGTTCAGACTGAGGCATTGAATCCTTTGCAACAAACCAATGAGTATGATGTGTGGGTAGAGAATGATAAAAAAAATGGATGCACAGTTGGTCAATCTCTTCAATCAATCAACACACACCACGTGTCATTGTGTGTCAAAATGACCTGTAGACTTCTGATAGCCATAAATGTTTTTGCATATATTTGACACGTGCATCTGGTATCATTTGAAAGATGCTAACATGGGCTACACTCTCGACCATTCAAATTAAAATTTCTATGGGATTTGGTAGGTGAGAAATAGGGAAACATATTTTTGGCCATTAATTAACATATTTGATTGCTCCAACCATCCATATTTTATCCAATTTTCCCTCCTTGCTTCTCCTACATGCAAAATTGACTTGGAGAAGTGCATTTGATATATTTTAAAGTGGATTTGTAGGTATTGAATGCTTGTTTTTGGAAGTTATGATTAAAATTGAGTTTTCCCTCCTCCTCTTCTTCTCTCATTGATTCATCTATAAATGTAAGAGCATGACTCATTGTAAAGGGTTGGATACTTTTAGTCTGTTTAGGCATTGCCTTAAATTTTGAGTCCACAATCCTTTACATTTGGTCCTTGTATGTGGATATCGGCCTTATATGCCATTGTAATTGACTGTGCATTTCTAGAAGTAATAAAAGCATCATTTTTTGGCTATCTTCTACCTTAACTTGTTTTTATTCTTTTTTCTTACTCTTTCTCTTGCATTGTGTGCTTATTGTGCTCTCTCACATCCCTTGCATCTCCTTTTCTGATTATATTTCACGAAAACAATTATGTGGCTACATTATGGTTTATGCTACGTGTATCTATCCTTTCTCTACACATTTTCCTTCATTTTCACTCAAAGTTGTTTGGATTCATCCTCTTTTCTTTTTGGCTCTATCTCCTCCCTTAGTTTTAGTTTTTCCCTTTCGCATATCATTCTATCCTTGGTCCCTTGGCATTTTTAGCTTAGATTTTCCTTTCCAGCATTAGAAGTAGTAGTAACAGTAGAAGTAAGTAGAGGATTAAACCTTCTTGGGAGGTTTTTCTCAAGTGTGCAAGGTCCCACAACTTGGAGACAACCCCATTGTTGACTCAAATGACTCAGTCTCTACCATATCTAAGACATGGGTGTAAGTTTGGCAACCAAAAGTTTCTGGCACGCCTAGTGGGGACCAGCATTGAAAGATTTAAATTTCATCATTGCTAAGTTCTGGTGTGTGACTTAGTGATTTCTAGCCTTTGGAATCTACTGTTCTACCACATCGGGTGACTCTCTATGACACTTTCATATTTACTGATTTCAACATTCCTAAGATCCTTTCATGAGAAGAGTGCATATAATAAAAAGTGCAGTAATTGAAGCATCTTTCAATTACCTCCAGATATTTCTGAGGGGAATACATAGCAAAAAAACTAGCTCGAGGAACCCCCATCTTTAGCGTGCCTCACACATTCCAATCATCCTCATAGTGAAAACCTCCTTTCCCTGCCATGGTGCTAAAACCACCTCCTCCTCCGAGAAACTTTTCTGACTTCACTGGTGGAATCCCTCTCAATCTCAATGAACAACATGATATGCTAGTAGCCGTGCTCATGAGTATCCCATACTTGAATGGTGATAATAAAGTCACCCCTGTTGAGCATATCTAGGATGTTAAAAAATGTGTTCTCTGTCTATCTAATCACTGCATGATGATGTAAGGAGTCAAGCTTCTTGTACAGCCTCATTCAAAGGTAAAGCACTGCAGTGGTATACAAAGGCCTAAGACCTGCATCTATTGCCACCTGGGATGAGCTTGGGATAGCTCTATGTAAATATTTTGAATATAATTCAGATCACCTAGCACTGGTAGAGCAAGTGACTACAACAAAGAGGGCATCCAACGAGAAAATGACCAATTTCAATGTCATATTTTATAAAACTTGGGACAAAATCCCTCAAGTTCTAATTCATACATGCTAGCATGCTTTCTTGTATTATCTAAAGGATTTGAATAGTGACATTTCAGTCATGATTCAATCCATGGGAGGTAGAACACTACCTGATGGTTATAACATTGTAGTAAGGGCAGAAAATATCCTCATTCAAGTGAGATATTAGCTCTTAGACCTTCCGATACCCTTATTCCCAGAGATGTCTCCACATTCCCTAGCCTTCTATTGCTCATGTCCCTATTGAGCAAAGCACAAAACATGTTGCATCCACATCATATTCTCACGTACATCATAAATAAGATGAAGAAATGAAAGCCCTGATTAGAAACTTGTCAAACAAAGTTATATCTTTAGAAAATTAGTAGGGGTAAGCCTTCAGAAACAATTCTAATCAAGCACATAACAAAAAAAATCATCCATTGAAAAATCAATATAGAAACCAGAGATATGGGTAGAACCCACAAAATTATAGATGGCATACTAACGTGCACTTGCCCTTGCAAGTGGCCCCTCTTACATAACCACTTCCATCACCCAACATGATTCAAGCACTTGTTCTAGTTCAAAACAACATAGCACAAGAATCAGAATGTTACTTTCCTTGCAACATGTCTCATAGTTAATAACACTACTATAGTGTTGTACCCACATAGACCTACATGATTTATGTTACTTCTAACTATAAGCCTTCCACCAACGAGACTGAACTAGAGAAGCAAGAAAATCCATAGGTTCCTCCAGAGGCAAATATGATGTTATTTGGTGTCAAGGAATTCTATGTAGTTAATCAAGTTATAGATGACACAAATAGACTACGCACCCAAGTTCTAACAACACAATTTATAATAAGAGAATGCTCGAATCTAGCACGCAATTTTCAATTTTTGAAACACAGGTTGATCCTCAAAATAAAAAAATGCATCTAAGGCATCTAGGAGTAAAGGCACATAAGTTCATGCATGTAAGGTTCCATAGAATGTTCCCCCTAAATCAGTGTACGCCCCTCCTTTGGTAGGTAAATCCCCTACGCAAGCTAAGGCCCCTACCTCCACACATGAACAATCAAGAAAAATGATATTATCCCCTAGATGCACAAGTATATTGGAATTCCATTCAAGATTTTGAATCATATGAAGAAGACAAATGTAAATGTCACAATGTGGGATGCCCTGGCCATTCCATCTCATCACAACTTGTTGCATGAAGCCCTGGCTCAATTTTTGTGTGTTGATCTAACTATCCAAAAACCACACACTTATTTCAACATCTATCATGCAGAGGAGAATTAGGTAAGTAAGGTTTTCAAAAACCTACCCTTCTACATGTCCTTGATCATAGGTAAACACCTTGTGCACAATTGTATGATTGACTTACTTCTATCATGCCTAAGAAAATTACTAATGTCCTAGTTCTTATGTATAACCCTTTGTCCGAAGGAGTCTTGCAAATTGATGGTTCAATTGTTACCACTTTGGGAGTCATCAAGGGTCTTGATTTAACCCTCCATTCATGTCTAGGCCTCACTATAACTCAATATGTGCCATTCATTGACCTACCTTCTTTGTTCACCTTATGTATATCTAGGGACTTTACTGCCAAAGTAGGTGGTTACTTGTATTTTGATTGCCTCCATATGTTACTCAAGAAAAGGTATGGTACCTTTTTTAGCATACAAGCTAAGCCAATATGTTCCTATCATGTTGAGTCATATGACCTATCTCCTCTCCAGGTTAAGTACTTAATCCAAGAAGAACAAGTTTCAGTTTTTGAAGAGATCTTATCCATCCTTTTGTCCCTAACTTAGTGTTAGATGATTGATAATAAAGGCACCATAAATTTGATCCATATGCTAAAGATCTTGAAGCTTTTGAAACTGGGCTTGGTACTTACTACATCCTTGAAGAAGAAGCTATGTTTCAACACACGCTAAAGTAGAATAAATAAAGTACGGGTCTATGGAAGTTATACTTCGATGGATCTAGAAGCAGAAATGGTGTAGGTATAGGCGTTTGTTCTCATTTCCCCCAAGGATGAGGAATTTTTCTTCTCGTACTGGTTATAATTCACATGCTCCAACAACATAGAAGACTATGATCCACTAGTGCATGTTCTTCTGATTTCAGAAATTAAAAAGATCAAAGTGTTGTAGATCTTTGGGGACATACAATTGGTTATACATCAGGTCACACAAAAATGCGTAAAAAAGAATAAGATTTTGAAAGATTATAAATATAGAGTTTGGGACCTCCTTAAGATATTTGATGATCTGAATCTGTAGGTGATACAAAGGAAGATTAATAAATAATCTTATCAAATGGCCGCACTTAGTTCACAATTCTCTCTTGCAGAATATTTTATCAATGGAAATGTGCAACATGTCAGGATGGTAATCAGACCTTTTATTCTAGAAAATAACACGAGATTGGTAAGTGTTTTATAGTGATGTGAAAATCATCATGTTTATTCATAATGAAGCTAATTTATATTCAAGCATGCAAGCTGATTTGCATGACAACTATCGTGACCAAGTGATCCAGCTAAAGTAATTTAACTTGCATAATAGCTGTGGGAGAAAATATTTATCCCTAATGATGAATTCAAGGATGAAGAAAATAATATGCGTGTAGTGAAAAAAGAATGCAATCCACTAACTATTGTATGTGGAAAGGAGTTGTTGATTAAGGCTTGCGTATCTGAAGAAAATCAAGCCTTCATCTCTCTTTGTCATAAATACAATGATATTTTCTCCTGAAGATATAAAGGCCTCAAAGGATTTAATCCAATTTTTTATCAACACTCCATTGACCTTGATCCTAGCATCAATCCCACAAGAAAAAATCAGAGGCTGGTCAACCCAAAAATAGATCCCCTCATGAATAAGGATCTATCTAAACTCATTGAGGAAAATATCATTTTTCCCATCAAATGCTCTACTTGGGTCATGAATATTGTTCCAATGTGTAAGAAGAATAGTTTAATTAGGCTATGCATCAATTTCATAGATTTGAATAAGGCATCCCTCAAGGATCCTTATGTTTTTCCTTCTACAGAGAAGATTATATAGACTGTGGCTGATGCTCAAATATTTTCTATGCTCGATGGGTACTCGGGATTTAATCATATCCTAGTCAAGGAAGAGGATCAATTAAAAATAACGTTTACAACCCAGTGGGGGACATATGAATATTAGAAAATTCCCTTTGGTCTAAAAAATGTAGGCACAAACTTTCAGCATGTGACAGACCTTTCCTTCAAACGATACATCAATGAGTTCATCTTGGTTTACCTGGATGATATAACTGTCTTATCAAAGTAAGGTGCAAACCATATGGCACATACCAGGAGAAAGTCTTTGAGAGATGTAGAAAGTTTTGGGTGTCTCTTAACCCAAATAAGTGTAATTTCGTAGTGGCACAAGGTAGGTTTTGGGCCATTTGGTCTCAAGGGAGGGAATTACAATTGATCCTGAGAGCGTTTCGATCATGATGGCTCTATCCCTACCGATGCCCAAGAAAGATTTTTGGTCCTTTCTCGGTAAAATTAAATTTTTTAGGTGATTCATTCCTAACTTTGGAGGACTAATAAGGAACATCACCCTCATGCTCAACAAGGAAATAACCTTTAAATGGACAGAAGAAGGAAGGGAGAGCTAAAACAAGATCAGGAAAAAAATTGTTTGCGTGCCAATACCCATCAACCCGGATTATTCCAAAGAATTTTTCCTCTATGCTTATGGCATTGATGTGAGTATTGCTGTTTTCTTGACATAGGAAAATGAGAAAGGACTGGAGAAACCAATAAATTTCTTCAGTCAAACAATGAAGAATTATGAGTTGAATTACAGTTACATGGAGAATAAGGTCTACACCATCATGCACACCCTCAAAAAATTCAAGAGTATGATCACCAAAAATCATGTTAAAGTGTTAGTTTCTCACTCTGGTGTTAGAGACTTCATCATGGGAGAAGAGATCAGTGACAAGAGAACATGATGGGTGACCAAAATCACAAAGTATGATGTGACTATCAAAACCACAAAAATAGTAAGAGGTAGTGTGCTCTATAAACAACTCACTGAAGACGCACATAGTGAACCTGAGAATTCATTGTTTCTAGATGAAGATCTCCCATGAATAGAGCATGAAAAAAATGAATCCCCTAGCATACCCAAATAGATGAAGGACATGATCACATTCCTTTCCAAGGGCACATACCTTCTTGGTCTGAACAAAGAAAAGTGAAGACATCTAAGGTTGCAATCTATTCCATATGTTCTGATTGATGGTCTTCTATTAAAAAAGAATCTTGACGGCATGCTCTTGAGGTGTATTGATGGTGTGCTAACTAAAAAAGTGTTATCAAAATTTCATGATGGATTCTCTGGTGGACACTTCTATGAAAATACTATAGTAATGAAGATTGTAATGGTACAACTATTTTTTACTACTCGGTTTGTGGACGTGTACAAGTGGGTCATGAAATGCAAGGAATACGCCTTCTTTGTAGGAAAGAAGAAATTGAAAGTGCTTCCCCTCTGACCAATCCAAGTGGATTAACCTTTTTCACAATGGGGTATTGACTTCATAGGAATGATCAATATGCCTTCAAGCACTAGACAGAAGTGTTAAGTTGTGGAGCTCAATTACTTTGGATTAGCATGCAATATGAAACTTGCTGGAAAACACAGTAACCAACATCGATTATTGAGGGGACCGGACCTCAGTCACTTATGATCAAAATCAATTGGCCAGACAAGTAGGAAACGATCATTGGTTAAGGCTAGCTGACATCAGTTACCTATGTATGAAGTGTTTTATTTAACTCTTAGGAATTCGATCTATTTTTATTACTAAAGTAGATCTATTGATTTTAATTGCATGGCTAAGTATGCCCTAAGTTTGTATACACCTATATAAGCATAAAATATAGTGTTTAGAAGTAAGAATTAAGAAGAACTTTGCAAAGTTGATTATTATTGTGAAAATAATTGTGAGAGAGAGAATTATTAAAGAAGAAGTAAAAAGCTTGAGTGAAATAAATTACTGTACATCTAAGAGGTGTGGTATATTGTAAATATTCAATTGTATATCTTGTCAAAGATTTGTATAATAGATTGGCTTGTTTCTTGGAGGATGTAACCACACACTAGGTGAACCACGTTAAATATTGTGTTGATTTATATCTCTTGTTTTATGTATTTATTCTTGTAAAATATCCACTTTTATTTACATGTATGCCTAGATTTGATATATTATCTGTACAACCAATGTGCTAACCCCAATAACTAGTATCAGAGCTTTATTTGATGGTTTTGTGTATTGAAAAATTTACTCACATAGGGTTTTTTGATTGAGTGGGAGATAAAACAATGTCAGAAGAAAACAAATACAGGGTAGAGAAGTTTGATAGAGTGAAATTATCAATTATGGAAGATGTAGATTGGAGGATTATATGTATCAAAGAGATTTTTATTTACCATTGGATGAGAATTCTAGGACCTGCAAAGATGATTGATGAAGAATGTAAGATTCTTGACAGAAAGGATTTGGGATCTATAAAATTGAGTCCTGGACAGCATCTGTGGCTTCCAATATTATAGAAGTGAACTTCTATGATAGGGTTAATGAAATATCTTGCTAATTTATATGAAAAAGCTAGTGCTTCAAATAAAGTTTATTTGATGAAGAAACTATTTAGTTTTAAGATGCGTGAAGGTGGATCTGCATCTAGTCATTTGAAAGATTTTAGATCTATTGTAAATTAATTAAAATCAGTAGATATACCATTTGATGATGAATTGAAAGAACTTGTATTCTTATGTTCTTTTCCCTAGATAGTTGGGATAACTTGGTAATGGTTGTTAGTAATACAAAATCTACTAATAATATTTTGAAGGTTGATGATGTGGTTATTATAATATTGAATGAATAAATTCACAGGAAGAGTACAAAGGAATCATCATCTGGTAATGCTTTGAAATGTAGAAAGCAAGGGGTAGGTAAGAAGGAGAGATCCAAAAGTAAGAGTAGTGGGAAATCAAAGTCAAGGGATAACAGATCTAAATCCATAGAGGTAAGGGAATTACCTATTGGAAATGTTGAAATAAAGGACATGTAAAGAAATATTGTTGGTCAAAGGATAAAGAGAACCAACAACCAGACAAAAGGTAAAGAAGCAAATCTTGTTGCAACAAAGGTAATGAAAGATGATCTTATTCTTTCTTTAGATAATATAATTTAATCACGGGTTTTAAATTCATGATCTTCTTTCCATGCAACCCCCTAATAAGAGTTATTTCAGAAATTATGTCTAGGGAAATTTTTGGGCATGTTTATTTGGGTGATGATTAACCTATACAGTATTACTAGTAAAGGGGAAGTTCATATAAAATTTTATAATGGAAATATATGGGTATTGAAAGATGTGAGGCATGTGTAAAGACTCAAGAGGAATCTTATTTCTACAGGGCAACTAGGTGAAGTTGGTTGCGATGGTTACTTTTACATGAGACTCTTGGAAAGTCACCAAGGGTGCTTTTGTTATGGAAATACGTAAGAAGGCAGGAATGTTATAATTATCTACTTGTGTTACTGAATTCCTTTTTTACATTATCTAACTTCATATTTAGATGCATGCATATGGCAATAATCAGATTAGGCCATATGAGTAAAAAAATGAATGCAAATCTCAAATGCTAAGGGTAAGTTATCAGATTTGAAAGATTTAGATCTTGATTTCTGTGAGCATTGTGTCTTTGCAAAAGCAAAAAGAGAGTGAGATTTCTCAAAAGTTGGGGCAACTAAGAAGGAAAAAAAATTGGATCTTGTACACTAAGATGTGTGGGGACCAGCTCAGGTAGCTTCTCATCAAGGATACCTAGTATTATGTTACTTTCAGTGATGATGCTATAAGAAAGGTATGTGTTTATTTGTATTAAACGTAAATATGATGTTTTTGAGACTTTTAAAAATATGGAAATCCCTTGTTGAGAATGAATCAAATTCTAAGTTAAATTGACTTAGATATGATAATGGTGGTGAAATATTGTAGCAAGACTTTCAATGATTATTATTGTTCAGTGAATGGGATACGTAGATAAAGGAATGGTTACAAGAAAACCATAGGAGAATGGTGTTGCAGAGAGAATGAACATGACAAATCATGGAACTGTGTTATAAGTATGGACCATACATTCTATATTTCCCTTGCAATTTTTGGTAGAAGTAGTAGATATAATGATTTATTTTATTAACCATGCAGCCTTCAAGTTCACTAAATGGAGGAATTCCAAAGGAAGGTTAGACTGGAAAAGAGGTAGATCTTTCTTTTCTTAAAGTTCTTTGGTTCAGAAGCTATTTTTTGCATGTTGATAAGGAAAATAGGAAAAAGTTGGATAAAAAATCCAAGAGATGTAGTTTCATTGGTTATGGATTTGGGTGATTTCAGAATTCCTATTTTCAGGATTTAGAGAATTCTAAAATTATTAGGAGTCGTGATATTGAATGAAATGAAAAGAGAATGTATAGGGATCAATTTTTGGTAACCAAGGATGAACTGGTTGAGAAGTTTGTGATTGAAAATGAAATCTCAGCTGTAATAGTAATACTCGAAAGGGATAGACAGTAATCAGTGTCGGTTAACCACTGACCGACATCAGTCAACAGAACTGGTATTGGTTATAGACAGAGCAGAATAGACATCAGTTAGCAGAACCTACATGTTGGTTACAAGAGACTAGATGTTTAGACACTGACATAGATTTGGATAGAAATTTTTAGGAGGGTCCGAGAATGAGCCTTTGGTACCCCAAACTCATATGAGAAGGTCACAAAGGGTAATTAAACCTCCATAAATATTTACACCACCTCTCTATTTTATTTATTATTGACATGATAATTATGAACCAGATTTTTTTGAAGAAGTCAATGCAAGATGAGACCCACATGCTAGTGGGAGCATGACATGGATGAAGAGATGGAATCCTTGGAACTGAACCAGATTTGGGATTTTGTTAAGTTTGCCAGCAGGTAAGAGGAAATTGCAGAACAAGTGGGTTTACAGGATCAAGGAAGAAGAGGGTAGACAGAAAAGGTAAAAGATAAGGCTTGTAGTAAATGGATTTGCATAGAAAGTAGGTATTGATTTTGGTGAAATATTTTCTCCTTGTTGTTAAGATGACTTCTATTCGTACTATATTGAGTTTAGCTATGGTAGAGGATTTGTATTTAGAGAAACTAGATGTGAAGACGACTTTCCTTCATGGAGATTTGGATGAAGATATTTATTTGCAACAGTTGCTTGGGTATGAAGTCAAGGGTAAGGATAAATTAGTGTGCAAGTTGAAAAATATCCTATATGGGCTCAAGCAAGATCCAAGGCAATGGTACATGAGGTTTGATAGTTTTATGCATGAGCATGGTTACTTGAGATGTGAATCTAACCATTGTGTTTATTTCAAGAATATTGGAAATGAGAGCTATATTATTTTGTTATTTTATGTGGATGATATGCTTATTATAGGATCTACTATGCAGGACATTGGTGAGCTTAAGGGAAAGCTAGCTCACACATTTTCTATGAAGGATTTAGGAGCTGTAAAAAGAATCCTTGGCATGCAAACACATAGAGACAGGAAGAACAAAAAATTGTATTTTTCTTAGAAGGATTATATCTACAGGGTGTTAGAAAGGTTCAAGATGTAGAATGCAAAACCTATTAGTAAACCTTTGGATGGACACTTTAAATTGAGAAAAGATTAGTTTCCTAAATCACAAGAGGAAGGTAAAATACATGACACAAGTACCATATGCTTCAGCAGTTAGGAGTCTCATGTATGTCCATGGTTTGTACTAGACCAGACATTACACAGGCAGTGGGAGTGGTGAGTAGATATATGGTCAACCCAGGTAAAGAGAATTGGAAAGAAGTCCAATGGATACTCAGGTATTTGAAGAGGGACATCTAGCATGTAGTTATGCCATGGATGTTTAGATATTTCATTATGTGGCTATGTTGATTCAGATATGGATGGAGATCTGGATGGTAGGAGGAGCACTACTGGATATATTTTCACAGTAGGTGGGAACGTTACAGTATTTCAAGATTGCAAAAGTTTGTGGCTTTTTCTACAGAGGCAGAGTATGTTGCAGCTATAAAGGTTAGAAAGGAGATGATATGGATGAGTAGGCTTATGAAAGAGTTGGGAAAGGAACAAGATGATTACAAGCTGTTTAGTGATAGTCAGAGTTCAATTCATTTGGAAAAGAACTCAACATTTCATTCAAGAATGAAACATATTTAGTTGAGGTATCACTTTATATGGCAGGTATTGGAGGATGGCAAGTTGAATCTGGAAAAGATTCATATGATTGAGAACCTTATGGATATGCTAAAAAACCCGTTAGCAAAGGAGAATTTGGAGTTACAATCCACTTCTTGTTGGTCTTCAAGTTTGAGACTTGAGGAGGAAGAAACAAAGCTAAGGAAGGATCCAAAAATGACAATGTACATGTATGGTGTAGTAATTAATCTCCAAGTGGGAGATTGTTGAGATGTGGAGCTCAATTACTTCGGATTAACAAGTAATGTAAAACTTGTCTGGAAAACAAAGTAACTGTCATTGGTTATGGAGGGACCGAAATCGGTCACCTATGACCAGCATCGGTCAGGAAAGGAGGAACTGACATCGGTTAGGGATAACCGGCATCAGTTACCTATGTACGAGTGTTTTAATTAATTCTTGGGAACTCTATCTATTTTTAGGATTAAAGCATATCTATTGATTGTAATTACATGGCTAAGTGCCCTAAGTTTATATACGCCTATATAATCATGAAATATAGGGTTTAGAAGTAATGAATTAGAAGAACTTCAATAATTGTGAGAGAGAGATTTCTTGGAGAAGAAGCAAAAGCTTGAAAGAAAGAAAGTATTGTACATCTGATATGTGTGGAAGATTGTAAATCTTCATTGTATATCTTGTTAAACATTTGGATAATAGATTAGCTTGTTTCTTGGTGGACGTAGCTCACATTGGGTGAACCACGTTAAATCTAGTGTTGATTTATGTCTCTTGTCTTGTGTATTTCTTCTGGTAGAATATCTTCTTTTATTTTCATGTATGCTTATATTTGATGTATTATCTGTACAACTAGTGTACTAACCCTAAAAACAACAACAATATTCATAAAAAGTTGTTAAATTTTGGTGAATGAGGAGTTAATGGAGTTTTTTTCTTTTTTTAACTCACCCGCTAATTGCATGACCAAACCAGGGTTAGAATGAAGTGGCTGAGGGTTTAAAAATGGAGCAAGGGGGAATAAGAGAAACTAGGAACACTAAAGTGCACCTTACACTAGATGGTGACAACTGACAACTTGTGGTGTGTGGTGGATGAGATGAGGGGGATGGGAAATGGAACTAGTGGAGTTGAGTTTGGTTGTATATGGGTATAGGAGATACATGCAATCTTGGGTCACAATTTTGTGTCTCCCTTTTCTATTAGGGGATAGAGGGTAATTAGGGGACACCAACGTGTAACATGGGTAAAGGAGGGGGGTCGTAATTTGGTGTCCCCCTTGGGGAAAAAGGGTAAAATGGGGACACTTGGGACACCTAGGTGTCCAAAGTGTCCAAAGTTCCTTTGGGAAGACTGTTGCAGAAAATTTTCAAGGTAATCGGGATTCAAGGTAGCACGGGGATAGAGGGGACAATGGGGACACTTGGGACAACTCGGTGTCCAAAGTGTGACTTGGGGATGAGGATGAGTTCACAATTTTTTGTCCACCTTATCCCCCTTTTCAAATTTTGGATATGGAGATAAAAGAGTGTCCAAAGTGTGACTGGACCAAAGATGGAAAGTAGAATTTGAACTAGATGTCCAAATTTGGACACCGCACTTGCATTTTTCATCTTTGAAGCTTGGAATAATGTTTTGGAGTCAAATTTTATATTATTTTGAATCCAAAACACATTATAGGATAAATGAAACCATTATTAATACTTTATTCTACCTTCAAATAAAAATTGAAGGCTTTTTTGTCTAGAACTTATAGGGGCAGCTGTAGTGTTTTGAAATCTTTTACAAAACCTTTAACCCTTGGAGAAAAATTTATGTTTCCACGTTGTAGAGAATTCCCATATATTTTTTATTCTTACTCGTTTTATTCACAACTCCTTACAGAACTCTTAGAGTCATTTGGAGAAGTTAGGTTTCATCATTAGGATATTCATTCCCTGCACCTAGAAAACCTGATATTAAACAAATTGTTCCTAAATGAGATTTTATTTCCTAAATTTTCCTAAATTGTGTAAAAAAATTTAAAACTCTCTGAAAACACCCAAATATACTTTATATCTTCCCTCTACATTACTATAGGATTCTTAATGACTACAAAATGACCAAAAAATGGTCTTTTTAGGTGTCCAGGAGGACTTATCTTTCATATAAGTTCAATGAATTAATTCATTAAATTAATCATCCATTCTTGCACACTAAGGCACAATTAATGATTTTGTTAAAAATTTCCTCTAATATTGGGTGAGGGTGGGACTAAAGGCATTCTTTCTAGAGGAAGGATGCACAGTGACTGGGAAACCTATTTTTTAATTAGAGGCTTAGTCGTTATGTTTAAAATTTTAAAATTTTCATGTTGCACATTTGCATGAAAATAGGATGATAAGATGATACTAGAATAGGATTTTAGATGGTTTATAGGTGATAGGAGTGGGGGTATAGGAATTGAAACAAACCAAAAAATATATACCTCGACATGTACTCTCAGGAAAGAAAAAGCATCTTGTCGAGGGTAGTGATACTCCTACAGACTTCATCATTACAGATGGTTTAGTTGAGAATAATGGAAACATGGAGTGTTAGTTCCATGTCCTTTTTTGTGAAAGGAGTGATATCTTTTTACACCACTTGGGTGAAATGGTCGCTGGAGGTGGGTCAGTCTTGATCAGGTAGGGTTGTGTGGAGGATAGAATGGATGAAAAGATAAACAAGAAGAATTAATATATAAAGGTAATATGTGTTTGATAAGATGGTGAATATGGTTTTTATTGTGTGGGGATTAACCTTAAAGAAAAAATAATTGTGGGATGATTTGTGTGGGGTATTAAGAAGAAAAAAACACCTATTGTGTGATCTCAGACAATATTTTGTATTGGATGTTTTGGTGTCCAAGTGGAGTGAAAACACAAGGAAAGTGTATGAATCTTATTGGTAATATCTGGATCTCTAGATTCATCCAAATTTGAGGGGAAACAATCTTTGTGTAGTGCTTATTATGACTAGGAGCTAAAAGAAAAAGAAGCCTGCGATGAGAGGTTGCATTAAGTTGATGATGAGCTAGAATTGGAACCTTAGGGATATCTAATGAGTCTGTTTTAAAAAAATATTTTTCATTTTATTGTGGATTAGATAACACCTTTTATTGGGTTATGGTTTTTTTTTCACTCGAAATGACGCGTTTTGTTTATTATACTTATTGTAAGTTTGAGTGTGAACATCTTAGAGCTTGTTTAGGTCTAAAATATTTCTTATGTGTATGTTCAACTCAAGTTTAAAGTCGCTATTCATGTTTTTCTCATTTGAAATACATAATATTTTTTGGAGCACATTTTAATGTGATGCAATAGAACCAAAAGTATCCTAGATTTGTAGTTTTTATAATTCAAATTCCAAATTGTTTACATAATATTTTTGGCAACTAATTGATTGTTTAACTTGATTTAACGAACACTTATGGTGTGTTTCTTGGGTTTTATGAGTTATATTGAATTCATTAAAAGAAAAAAAATATAGAAAAAAACTAAAGATGTATTTATTAGACCATAATCTCTTATATAACAAATAATGAGAATAATTGTATCCCTGAAGAAGCTATTATTTTCATATCTAAGACACATGTACAAGTTTGACAACCAACAAGAAACTAAGGAGAAAGCTTACAATAAAATATCAAAATGATTATACATCACATTGATTCTTATTTGAGTTAATTGATGTCATGTTGATACAAAATATGTTAAAGATGCAAATGATTTGGTGGGAAATAAAATAAATGGAAATATAATATAAATTTAATTAATTCTCTTTGAATTAATTTAATTAAAAATGTGCAAATTCATACAGCCACTTTTAAATATTATATTCAAAAGTGCATTGGGTAGGATACTTTAGTCATGTCCATAAGGTGAATCTTAAGAGGTAATGTGAAGTGTAATTAGTTATTATAATAATTAACTGATGCTCCAAAAATGTAAAGTCATTAATGTATTTTATGTCAAAGTATCTTGGATGTAAAATTACAAACTAAGGTAAATGAAGTGAAGTGGAATTTACGTCAAGAGTTGATTAGTTGCAAGTGGTTGGATAACTACATGTGGAAGTGGAAGTCTACAAAAGGGGTAATTTTTCATTTCTAATGGGTTTTTTTCCTCCTCATAACATTGCTAGAGATTGCAATATATGTTTTGTTTTCATTTTATGTGTGTTTATTTAGGTGTAGGTAATACATATACTTTACAAATATAATGGAAATATTTTTCTTACATACACTTCTTGTCTCAACAAATTATGTATTGTTGGAGTGTGAAAGATGGGATCTATACCATATGTCTGTAAGGAATTTTAAAGTAATTTGTCCCATTAATAAAATAATGTATTTTGTATTTTCAAAGTATTAAATTTATTTGTGAGAAAGGGAATTTAAATATTTCATTTTGTTGTTGGGATTCATGGATGGTTATCTGAATCTATTCCATCAAAAGAAATCTCACTACTCCCTTTCATTCCCCTATTTTCCTTTTTTTGTATTCCTTTAATACTTTCTTGGAAACACTACTTTAAAACCTCCCAAAAATCACATAATATGAGGGAATTTCCCCTCTTAAATTAGAGGAAAATCACCATTTCAATGGTGATTTTTCCCATATGGCTAGATTTGTTTTTGCTACCCATTAGGAAATTTGTAAAATCAATTGTGACAAAAAACCATGTCAATAGATGATATATTTGAAGAATGCATAGACGAAATCTTGGGAAAATCCAAAAATGAGCAAACAACATCTTATAGTGCTTAGAAGAAAATTTGAGCAAATAAGTAAATATAAAGTTTGATTAAATCCCAAGAACTACTTTTTTAGTGTAACCTCAAGAAAAATCTTGATGTTCATTATTATTTATACGAGGTATATAGGTGTCCAAAGAAGGTACAAGACATTAAAATGAAAATACTCCACCCTAAAATCTCAAGAAATTGCATAACCTACAAAATAAAATCCAGGCCATTTTTCAATTCATCTTACAGCTATCAAAAAATGCCAACCATTCATCCATCTTGTTAAGAAGGTGAAATATTTTCAATAGAATCAATATTATCAGTAAGCATTTTAGAATCTTAAGTAGTATCTTATGAGTCTACTTGTTCTTATTCTTCCAATACTTGGAGAGCCATTGATATTTTATATATCGTCTTATCAATGTGTATTAAGAGCTCTTCTGGAGAAACATGATGAAAAGGAAAAGGAACGTGCTATCTATTATCTTAGTAGGATCTTATCTTCATATGAGATAAAATACACTATAATTGAAAGGTCATGTTTGGATGTTGTGTTTTTCTCAAAAAAATTTGCAAAACTACATGCTAAACAACAAAACCAATTTCATCAGCATGGTTGATCCTATAAAATATATTTTATTTAAATTAAATCTTACAGGTATAATAGCCAAATGGATCATGATACTTAGTCATTTTTCTATTGTATATGTCAATCAAAGGAAAATTTCTTATTTATCAATTGGCAGAAACCCCTCTCTAAGATCATCAATTGTTGACTATCGAGTTCTTAGATGAATAAATTTAATCCATCGATGAATCATTAACATGGAATATTCAACATCCTTTAGTCTATGGTGATTCACATCTGGTCATCAAATATGTCAATAATGAATATCAAAGGATAAGAAAAGAGTTCCTTATAACTAGATGCTTGATAGTTTTAAACAATATTTCCAAAACATTCAGTTTGAATAGGTATCTCATGCTATTAATAAATCAAAATACACTATGGTTACCATCAAATATTTTATTGAGATGCCACTATATAGACAACAATTTCAATTTTTAGTTAAATAATTAATGATTCATGTTTATGATGTCCATGAATTGAAAGTGGTATGTAATATTACTAGCCCCAATTTACCATAATACCAAGGTATCTATAAATAACTCCATGATGGCTTCCTACCACCTAACCTAACCCATTCACATTACAAATAATTCATCCAATGATCCACTCATTTCACCATCCTAGGCACATGATCTATCATAAAGGATATTATGGAACTTTTTTGAGATGTTTGAACTCAGATTACCTCAACCTTGCTATAAAAGAGGTATAAAATGACACTTTTTGAGAACATACCAGTAGGATGGCCCTATCAAATAAGTTTATCCATGTGGTTTATTATTATATAATTATGGAAATGATACATGCCAATATGTTAGGAAATGTATAGCCTATCAAAAACACCATGATCTCATGCATTTACATCACATGCATTTCATCCCACCACATCACCATCTCATTTTTCTATATGGGGATTTGATCTCATAGGAAATATTAACCCCTCTTCATCCAAATACCAGAAACACATTATCATTTCCAATAAATATTTCACTAAGTGGGTGGAATCCATGCCTCTCATTTAAGTCACCAAAAAATAAATTTCTAAGTTTAAGCTTAGTCACATCATTTGTTGTTTTGGTATTGCTTCCATTATCCTAACTAAAAATAATAATTCCTTCAAAAAATAAGAGTTTAAAATACTCTATTGGCATTTTCATATCCTAAAAAAGTGGTATATGACTTATTATTCCCAGGGTAATGGCCAAGCTGAAGTAAGAAACACAATTATCACTAAAATCATCAAAAATATCATTAATGATGTTGGATGTGATTGACATCCATAGTTATAACCAACATTATGGGCTTACCTAACCACCATGATTTCCCCCATTGGATCCATTCCATATTCATTAGTCTTTCGAACAAGCCATATTTCTTGTTGAGATCAAATTACCTTGTCTACATATCTATTACAAGCCTGACTGAAAAAGAGGAATATCAGAATTCCAAACTCCAAGATCTAGAAATCTATTTTCATGTGAATGTCCAACATGAAAATTTCATATTTTCAAACATGAAAATGGAACCCAGTGTCAAATTTTTTTATTGTGATCCCTCTTAATCCCTTATCCAGATCAACTCATCCCTTGTGTGAGACCTATCCTACCCTTTAAAGTGTTCAGTTATGTTGTGTCAACCTTTTACATAGGTGATTTAGGCAAACAAGTTAATTCAAGTGCTTTCGAGATGGTACCTTTCAAAGCAGACTTTTCAAGAGGCTTAGAAATGGCTATTTTTAGCCTTTATAAGGTATATGCACATCCATCAGAGTGGATTTGAAGGAAAAAATTAATCAAGGAGAGGATTTAAGGAGATAGGAACATTTTGCAATCGATTTTGTAAATTTTCAAAGGTTTTGGGACAAGTTCAACAAAAACGAGTCTTTTAAGGTGATGGAGCTTGCAGTAAAAAACAAAAAATGAGCTTCAGAAAGTGATTAAAAGAGAACTGTAATTGAGTTTAGGTCAAAAAAATATCAATGGAAAGTTATTTCAGTTCTTTAAGTGATGGTGGTTTCTTATTCTTTATAAGATGTAAAATTTTCTTCCTACAATCTATTTTTTGCATGCACAACATGCGGTCCCGAGAAAAAAGGATATTTTAAGGGTGTTTTAGGAATAATTAGAGCATTATACCCATCCTATTATTCTCAAAATTATATTTCTAGTGAAAATCATATAAGTAAGTTCCCAAAAATACCTTTGGATGCTCAAGATATGTCTCCGTCAAGCTTCTCTCCAAGGTATGCGTTGAGACTTAGTCATTTTTCTGGGTGGACACATGTCTCTGCTAGGTTGAGGAGAAATTCCCATGCCCTTGGGATAAAAGGGAAAAAAATAACCTAGCCCTGAGATAGCCCCTTGGATCATCACGTGACCCTGACGAAGCTGAAACAAGCAAGTTAAGTCCCTTTGCACCCTTTTTAAGCTCTCTCCTTCGTCAAATCTTGCAGTGCCACTTGTCATCACTAGGTGAGGGAAAATTTTATTACACATTGTGTCATGTCCCCATGGGAGATATGGGACAAAAAAATTCACCAATCCTATCCCTTGATCTGGTCCCCCACATGACCCAGTTTCATCCCCCAAATGCTTATTGCTCATTCTCTCTCTCTCCTCCACTGGCCAATCTCCATCTGCCACTTGTCAAGCTGAGGTTGAGGAATTTTTTTTTTTTCACCATGTGTCCTATCCCCTTAGGATAGTTTGGATAAAAAAATTTTCCCAATCCTAAGGGGATTTTTAAATCCAAAAAATGTCAAAAATTAATTGTCATACTACTGCTTCTTCGTGTGTACAAGAAAACCACTACCAGAAGAAAAGTACAAAAAAAATCCATTTTCCATTCCTCCATGTTCATGGTTGAAAAACATATATTAAATCTGAAATTTCTTCAGACATTGTGTCCATCCTTTGCAAGATTGACTTCATGGTCAAAAACATAAAAAGCTTATATCTCACAATTTGGTGCACAGATCGAAGTGAGTTTTGTTGTAGTATTCTCCATTTTTAGAGGCCTTAAAGAATCAAGTTACAAAATTTTAAGTGATGCGCCATATTTTTAGTGGTAAAAAAACCCCCATTCTTTACCCTAGCTTTCATTCCTTCAATTTCCCATCACTTCGGCGGACAGATCAAGCTAAAACTGTGAGCACAAATTCTAGGAGAAAAACCTATCCCAGTGAAGTTGGTTCCATCACAATATGAGTTGGGAAATAAAAATTTAAAAAATATTAGTGACTCTATTAATGGATGTTATGGTAGCTTTATTCCTAAAACTCTCACTAGGAAAAAAAATGTTTTTTATTTCCAAGCATTGTGGTGGGTGAAACACAGTGAAATTTAGAGCACAAGATCGCGACAAAAAGCTAAATCTAAAAATATTGTTCTTGGTGCAAACATAGGCCATTTTTTTACTTAATAAAAACTAACATATTCTATTCTCCTCCACATGCTAAAAACAGTAAGTTTCCTGAATTGCATGTATGGATCATCTAGAAGAATAAACAAATATATAAAAATGATAGATAGGGAAAAATGACAACTTTCCCTGATAAAAATATAAAGTTTTTAAAAATAACAATGCATCATTAACATAGGAGGATGAAGTGTGCCAGAAGGTTAAAAAGGTCATTTTGAAGCAAAATGGGTGATATGTCCCAAATTAGCAGGTCTCGGTCCTACCTGATAAAATATAAAATCTTCATTTTGGGTACAGAAAGTTGTAGATGGTTCTATTTTCACTCATATTTACACTTTTTGGAATCTCCATGGGATAACAGTATGACCTCATAGCTCATACAAAAAAATGAGAACTCTATAAGGGTCTTGAAAACATCATCTTGAGCTCAGTCATGTCTAGAAGAAAGGAAAAGCATCAGAGTGTGCATAACAATGATGCAAGTATCAAGAGGCCCTAGCATCATTAACGAAAATTATGAAAAACTACGGAACATGAGAATTATCTTCACTCTCATTATGAGATTGGGAATGCATCATCATGGGTGAGGTTTGTGTTCAACTCAAGCTCATATTGGGAGGTCTTGAAATAATGTTTCTAAACACTCATTCAACGGTCATACAAGTTTGTGCATCATGCGAAAGGAGGGGAATATGATCATCATCAACAAGTTCTTCATCAGAAGGAGATTCTTCAACAAGTTCAATTGACCCCCTTTCATTCTTCCCATATCTCCCTTTCTTCTAATTCTTTTTTGATTCTAATCATTGTATTTTGTCATATTCACTTAAGTGATATGTTTTGAAATTGTAAAATTATTTTCTTGAAATTATAAGATAAATACTTAAATTGTATTTTCTAATGGAAAATGGAAGGTCACAAGTGGGATATGGAATATGAATATTTATACAAAGGGAGATGAGAGGTCAATCCACATTTATATAAATTTAGATGGATTCTCCATTTGAAAGGATCCTGAAAATTTAGTTCTTTGTAGTAATAGTGGATTGTGATATGTTTTTGAGCTTTGTATCACCAATGCACATGACATAAAAGATACATTTATTCTAATCTCTTTTTCTTGTATTTATTCCACTTCTCTTTTTTATGCACTTTTCAAGTATAGTGTTGATGAGGATCTTTGCATCCTCGATAGACAAATCTAAGTAATTTATGTTTTATTTCATTGGACACACTAGCTTCATTGTTACTTTTGTCTATATTGAATTTTGAACTACTCTGGTTACTGGGTGTGAACTCTGCAATTTCCCTACTCATGGAGTTAACCTTCCTAAATTATGATTTCTCTCCTTCCCCCTCATTTATGTGATTTCCTCCTTTCTACCCCATATAATAACTTTTTCATACGTTCAATGGAGTGTCCCTATTTGATCCCCAACCTATTTGGCCAACCCAAAAAAAAATAGTTTATGATTAGATTAGTTACATTCAATAATGGGAGCTGCACCATTCAATGCAAAGGGTGTAGCCCCATGAATGTTGGCATAAACACCTAATTTTACTAACTGATAAATTTTCTCACCAATAAAATCCCTGATGAGAGATGGATTAATACTATCAACAATCTAAAATCATATAAAAAATGGCCACATAGGTAATTTATAAAAAAATTAGCTTAGAGGATTTGAAATTGTCAATATCATCCTAAAAAAAAAAAAAAAAAACATTAATGTTGATTGTGAGAAGAAAGGAAATTTTAAGCTCAATTTACTGGGACCTTATATTATTATTGTCAAATATGGATTAGGAGCATATATGCTAGCTACACAAAGTGGATATGAGCCCTATGAAATGATGAACATCATGCATCTAAAGTGGCTCTACACCTAAATGGTGTTAATTTTGTATCCAAGCCACATACATCCAACCATCAAAATTTCATAAAAAAATAAAATATTCAAAAAGCATTAAATAATAAATAAATTATAATTTTCTAATTGTGAAAAATGGTTCTTTGGCAGATGGGGAAATTACGATGATGAAAATTGGTTTTTGGAATCAATCATAATAATAAAACTTCCACAAGTACTTCGTATGAGTACCTCACACACTTGGGGGCAAGCCTTGCTTCATACATATCTCTTCATCCTTTTACATACCATCTCCTTTTTTGACCTTGGATAAGTTAAACATCAAAAAAAGGATTTAGGATGATTGCATTGAATCATAATCAAACCATGAGGCAATCTAAAGAAATAATAGTCAAGTTGAGAAAAGAATGGAAATATAAAAAATTGAATAAGATGATTACAAGACATAATCCTTGACGAGCCTATATTGATTTTGACATTTTTCCATCCACTCTTATTTCCATTCGCTATCATCTACCATCCTTCAAAATCCATCACCTTTATTATCTTTCATGGCATCTAAAATTGTCTTCCTTTTCTAGTTTTCCCTATGTATATAAGCCTTGTACAACTACCCCTAAAAATAATAAATCCTAGTGAAAAAATCCTAGCAAAAAACCTAGATATCTGATCATGTATCCTAACTTTCGTTCCCCATAATCACACAATTCTTTTTTCTCAAGAGAAAATCATCGTGATCTTATTTTAACCTAAACCTATAGAAACATTATTTCTCAGGGGTGAAAAAAAAAGTTTTATAATGAATCGTGAATCACTCACATAATCCCAAGGATATTCAAGGGGAAAAAAACAAGACACACCATCTCATGTAAATAAGCGTGTAGATTTTTATTTAATGTGTAAAACTTTGTATGATTGTTTTGTTTAAATTTTTTATCATCATATACTTTTTTGTTATTTTACATGTTTTTAATCCATATTTGTGTTATATCCATATCCATTGCATCAAAGTTTTTCATTTACATTAGTGTTTGTTGTAAATAATTAAATTCCTATACATATCTTCATATCTTATCATGTGTTTTCCCTTATCCATGATCATTATATTATCTGCTCACTATACTTATTTTTATTTTTATTTTTTTGGTAGTGTGTATTACATGTTTCTAATTATATGAGAGAGGTTAAACATATTTTTATCCTTTTTAATTCCATATAATGATATGAGGATGGTTTTGCATATTTGTGTTCATTTTCTTTCATCTTTACCTATTTGAGCTAGTCCCCATGCATTATGGTAAACAAATCATCATGGTCACATACATATCATGGTGATTACTACCTAATTTTATATTAAAAGCATGATTGATTTCTTATAAACATGGATCATGGTGACACTAATCATCACATCAACCAAATCATCCCCTAACCTATTAAATCATCTATCAAACATCTAGAAATCATCTATCTAAATAACATCATATCCCCATCACATCCTACCCATCATAGTAATAATCATAACAATACTCTAACCATATAATCATCATATATATATATATATATATATATCTTCCCAATCAACAAATTATCTAAATCTGTCATCATACAACTAGTAATTACATCATAAAAAAATCTTCAAAACATATTCTAACAATCTAATCATTATCTACTCACATGACCATATATTACTAACTATTTAACATCATAATAACATATCATCATTAACATATATCATCCATTTACAATTCAAATAATATAGCATTCATTTTATAACATTTATTTCATCAAAAAGACCATCTTGTTGTTGATTTAATATAAATAAAATCTTAATCAGAGGATTGAGATCAAATGAATATAATAGTAACAATAAAGATTTATCATACAAGAAACAAACAAGTATAAGAAATAGTGAGATAAGAGTGACTTAGATTATATTTGAATATCTAGAGTGATTCTAGGATGGAAACTGAGTGGAACAAGATAGATATGGACTAAGTAAGCTTTGTTTGGAAGATTGGAATTTGAAACTTCCTCAGATAGGACTGCTTAGATAAGGACAGGAATGTCTAGGTGCTAGTTTCTGAGTTGGTCACTAGTGTCCTCAGAATAGCTTTGGATATGATATTCTCAGGGTTTGAACTTGTTTTCCTCATTTTTCTCGGAGAAGTTCTATCCCAAAAAAAATAAAAAAAATCAGGAACAAAAATATAATGATCGCTATGACTCAACTAAAAAGATGTAAATATAAGAAGTATAAGATAATATCACAATCAGAACCAATCAAAGAAATATAAGGAATAGGAAAAAGGTGTCACCAGTGTCTAATCTTAATACTTAGAAAACATGTATACATCAACATACTAAAGGCATGATGTAATAGTAATAAGTGAATATTTTTTGTCTACATTTTCTCCCTTTATATTATTTGGATGAAATTCAATAGTACAAAGAATATAACAAGAACATACCTTTAGAAGGCTGAAGGAGTTATAACCAAGGCACATCGTTAGTAAGAATCATAGTGTGTTGAACCATGGATCATTGTTTTAATCCATGTGGGGTGGATGTGTTATCTCATAAGAAGTTATTGGATAGAAACATGCTATGGAGATATAAGAGAATTTGAAACTTGGAGATTGACAGAGGGGTTGAGAGTGATCAAGTCCAAAACTAGTGTGAAGACATTATGGATTTGAGTGTCATGTCACTATAGGAAGGGTGTTGTGAGAGAGGTCAAATTTATCCTTTTCCATGACACTTCCTCAAAATAGTTTCCACCACTATGGATAGAAATGAACCAATTGTTACTTTCCTACTAGATGTAGAAGAACCCTGTAAAGTAGAAAATTATATGCAATGATGTCTCATTTCCCCCACTTTACGATGTAAGGGTGTAAACCAAGACAAATGGAAAAGTGTATGAATTTGATTGGCTCCTGAGTTAGGTCATCTGGGAGGAAAATTGATCATATTGGAATTGGATTTAGAAACAACATATATTGATTGAAATGTAGTATTTGATTGGGCTTAATTGATTTAAACCAGATTTAGAAAATTGAATTGCCCCCAGATTAGGTCATTTGGGGATGAAATTGAGAGAATCTAAGATAGTTTTGTGTTTGGAATAGACTGGAATTTGTGATTTTGAGTGAGAAATTTTGTAGGATTTAAATATTTATTCTCATTAGTTTCATTATTTTCCTATTGGATCTATTAGTACTTATCTTGATATAGAAGTGGCATTTCTTAGATGTTTTATTTCTAACAATGGTTTTAAATTTAAACTTGAGTATTTTCTTTCCTTGCACCAAGGAAAGAATGAACCTGTTAATGATTATATCTTATGTTTCACATATTACATGCATAAATTAATTTATCATCCCATTGATCTAGAAATGCAATATATCTTTTGTCATGGCTTGATTATTTCTTTGAAAGATAAAATATTATATGATACATGTGAATATTTTACACTTATTTACTTTAAGGTTATAACTTGAGAACAAGATATGCTTAATGAAAATTTAATTTCCCATACTCCTAGTTCTTCTACCATTCCTTCACTTACTATATATTCTCTTCCTCTTATTGTATCATCTTCATGTTCCCCATATCCTACTAGAAAAATTAATTATCATTCCTTTAATTTTTTGTAGACATACATGTTCCACACCCCCTCCTAGTTGCGAGCCATTATAATTCTCACATTCTACTAGGATTCATGATATTTTGCATAGATTTCTTGATGATAAGTTGATTCATATACCTTCTAATGAGTATCATCCTCCTCATCAGTTATGACATAATTTTAACCATCCATTATATAATTTCCATAGGATTAATGGTCATAGAGATAATGATTATTATGCACTCCATGGTAGGATTCAATTTCTTGAGGAAAAGGTTGTCATTGATTTTCACACACATCATGCTGATAGAATACATTCTCCCATGCCACGACGTCGCACATAAAAAATTATTTCTTTGATTACCTCTCATCCTCCTAAAGTAGTTTTGTCTTCTCCTCCCTCAAATTAGAGTACACATGAGGTTTGTGCCCAACTTATTTTTCAACCCCAACCCACATGTTTCCCAAAGGAGGAAAAATTTCCATTCCATGATTCTAGTTTTGATACAATCACTTTGGGCATATCATTCAACACCTATGCTAAAAAACTGCATAATTTGAGCCACTTGCGCATAGTTGTTGTCTTATTTCCTATTGGCTTATATCTATTCGTTATTTCTACATGATTTTTGTGTTTATTATATAACTGTATGCCACTATATATTGTGCTACTACTTATTTCCTAGTTATCTTCATCCTCTTTATCATTACCAATATAAGTTCAATTTAATGATCATATTTTATCCATTCCTATCACCATTCTAATGTTTATCATCACAACATTACCTACACTATCAACACATATTGTCTAATATACCACATAATCCTAATATATACCACTATATCATCGCATATTCAACAAATAAAATCAAATCAATTAATCAATAACTCATATAAAAACACAAATACATACCATCATATTAAAAATGATCCCATAATACATATACATCTCTCCAAATTTTCATGATAAAACATCTCAGGATAATGCCCAATCTCATGCATATCATACATCCTCATCACTACTACTAGAGGTTGCTATCGGATCTATCAAAATCGAAGCCTCACCACTAGACCTTTTCATCTGTGCTCAGGACTGCTACTCTTATACTCGAGTCCATAGCAATATTGCCTTAATCACTACATATGAATATTGTCCTTGGAGCTCCACGTATCTCTCAAATATAATTTGCATTAGACCATCTCCTATAACTAATTCTCCCACCCATGATAGATCTATCCTTTCCTCATCTCACTCTGACTAAAAAACTATGAAAATTTCTGCCTCCACTGCTATAAGATCAAATAAGTGGGAATACTCCCTAGAAATGTGATCCAATCTCGTCAAGATCCATCCTCCTAAGAAGACATCTAGGGACACGTTTTTTGTTAAAGTGTGTACCAATTTGTTCACAATCATGCTTAATACTAATCACCTGTAAGGCCCAAACCATATTAGTACCTCATCACCTCTTTATATACTCAATATAAATCACACTATCAAATACAAATCACCATATATCCTAATTACACCATGCAACTTCTGCCATCACCACATCATCCCTGGGGGTAGGTTTTTGATCTCATGATATTCCTCCTCCTCCTTACACACTTGGTTCCTCTCCCACTGCATCCATTACTATAGGGAATAATATCACCCTTCGTAGCTCAACCCACCACTGAGTATAGGTTTGGGTACACCCTATATAATCCACTTAAATTAGTATTATCTCCTCAATAGGTTCATATCAACCAAGTAGGAATAATTAGGATCCTATGATAGCTACCATTGTCCCTTCTATCCTCACGGAATGAATAAATCTATGTTATACATATATCTCTAGAGGCACATCATAGGCTATCCCAAACTGTCGTGACACATACTCATACTAAAAGAGCTCGACCACTCCTAGAAATCTATCCTCCAACCACATAGTGCACCAAATACATCGTAGCTCCACATGGTCTTTTACCCACCCACCATATTTCTTATATGGTCTCCAAATCACTGTACCAGACACCATTATGTCTAAAATAGACCTGCATGTCATGGTATCAAACCCATGACCCCTCGTTCCACCCCATCTAGATACAAAAGTATCTTGTTGCACCTAATCGATTCACGGACCACTCAACGGCCTCATTACTACTACGTGCTCATACACCCAAACATGTAAAAGCATAGTAGCATCAATGCTTCCACCATGACCCTGTTAGGTAAACTTGTACAAATATCTATATAAATGAGCTAACACACAACAAATCCAAATAAAGAATGTCCCATGTTCATCTATACTCATATAAATATCATGTATCTATATGATATGGATACCCTCCTATATTAAAAACCACACAATAAGCCAATACAACTTCAATACACTTCTGTAACTATGAGACACTTGATATTAATATGTTATCCATGGTAATCGATGACTTTGTCAGTGTATGAGGCCCTGTAAAATACTACCTCACAACTCTCTGCTATCATCGTGTATCACATGGAGGCATAACTTGAACCCACTCTCACACTACTAGAAACCATAGTATCATATATACATTTTCCAAAGTCACAATCATATCTCTAGTAGGTAACCAACAATTACATGCATCTATACACCATATCTTGTAGATATTTTAGAGAGGAGTGATGATATGATATATGCATACTTTCACCCCTCCTGAGTATGGAATAATGACTATATATCTAGTTAGTTGTGTCAGTTCCCAAGGTATATATATCCATTTGAGTAGAGGGACCCCCATATAGAGTCTAGATGGCTCTAACCCCTCGATGAGACCTAACTATACATTGGGGGAAACGAGTGTGGTAATCAAATACATATTATATGGCATTGTATGAACCTAAAAATTACATAGTATAACATGGAAGAATGTGATAAGTCTCTAATGATGAGGAAAATATTTTCCAGGGTAATATTAAAATCCAGATCCTTCCCCTCTCCTTTCCATGCTTGTTATGAATTAGTTTGTCTTCTTATCAAAGTTAAAAATTCAATATTTTATCCTCAGGCTACTTTCTACCCCTTTTAAGCTTATTTGTATGTGACAATTGCATAACTGTCATGATGGTCCTATTGCCTTAAATATGAGAATTAAAACACACTTTTTTTCAACCCGTGTTTAGATTTTGGGAGTGATTTTCTCACTCATTTCTCAACCATTTCATCTAATTTTAGGTTCATTGGATTCATATCGATTTCCTCTTCTTGTTTGGATAAATTTATAAAGTTTACTTTCCCTCATTTAGATGATATGTCATTTTTTGATTGACACTTTTTGATGGACATTTCTTCCCGAATATTTTATAAAAGCCAAGATTTTACTCGTATGATGGGTTGGATATCTTACATTTTATTGAAGTATTATGTTACTTAATTTTCGAGAGGAAATATATAGAAAAATAGGTCATTACTATGTTCTTTCCTTCCACATACTTTGAGTCATTTTATTGCACCAAGCCATCCACAGTCATTCTTTCAATTTTATTTTTAACCAACCAACATTTGCACATACCAAGATCAACTGGACATCATTTCTGGAAAAAGGAACAAATTCTGGGAGGCAACAAATGCAACATCACATCTGGGGAGATATCAAAGTTAAATAGTAACTAGGTTGGAGGTGTATTTGAATTCTTATAAAGCTTTTTTTAATTATATTTTTTGTAATAGAAGAAATATCTTGTCTGGATTTTTAGAAGTAAAAGATTTCTTTGCTTCCCGTATATAATTTTTTATGTGCATTCATTGTAAAAAAAAATATTACATAAATCTTCAATTGATATATTATTCCTTGCTTAAACCTGTGGATATGTATGGGAAGGAGGTTGGAGGAAGATATAGTGCCAGAAAACTTCTTTTATTTCTTCATTTTTATTATCTATGTGATTCAAATTCACTCTATCGGGGATTTTTTTTGGGTAAAGAAGAAATTGCATCTTAGAAGGTTTTTCCCTTTCCTAAGAACTTGAGGTAGAAGTTTTATTAGAGGAAATTCATTTGTATAGATCAATAAATTATGAGTAAATTCTGTGTTTAGAATATATTTTGTTATACAACCATACAACAAAGGAATAAATACATCTAGTTATTCTCTGTTTTAATTATTTTCATTAGAAGTAGTTGTTTTATTTAATTATTTCCTTGTGTCTATGTCTGTAAAATAATTTATTTTATCTATTTCATCAAATATTAGAAAAAAAATAAAAAATATTTTAGGAATTTAATTTCTTTTAATTATTTTATTGCATTTGAAAATCCCAATTAAAAAAAGAAGGAATCAACTTAGTAATTGTGTTTTTTTTTATATTTCAGTATAGTAAATGTAATTTAATTAAATTAAAAGGTAATTTTATTTTATTTCTTTTAATTCATGCTCATTCACATTAATTATTTAAAGCCAGGAGCTTAAAATAGTTAGAAGTTAAAAAGAATGCAACACCCCATTCCCTAGTGTCTTAGAGTACCCGTACTTAGTCCTTAGCCCCCAATTTTCTACTGATTGTCTAATTCACTCTACCTTGCTCATGAGTTAGTGTCTCTTATGACCATTCCATTCCTACCTCATATAAGGACTTTCAAACCAATTATTAATCCACTAAGAATTGACTGGTACTAAGGGGACAAAGACTTGGGTTTATAGGCATTATTTTCACCCTTTTCCCCCACAAATCATAGGTTAACTTAACACTCTCAATGAGAAATTGAATATATCCAAACAATATTGGGGTGACCTTACTATCCAAGTAGATTAGGCTAGATGCCCAAACCCATAGTTTTTTCTATACATCTGTCGTCCACACTCTATCTAAAGAGGAGTATCTAGAGGAGAACAAAAAATTTCCTCGGGTCTGACAAATAGGCTGAGGTGTTCTTGTTTTCATTGATATGGACAAAAATCATCCTTGACCACAATATCACCCCTATACAAGTCATGCATGAATTTGTTTCCCTTGACGAGAAAGTTCCTAATTTGCAAGCTGAGCATTTATGTTTCACTTAATCTTAGGATCTAAAAACATTACCATTCCCACCTACCTTATCTATACAATACATACCCATCCTATTTATACTTCATCTATCATATTTCAGATATTTCGAGATGACCTCAGGAAGTCGAGTGCACCTAGAATAACGTGTAATTTTTCCAGTGTACAAATTTTGGTGAGCCCAACATGAAGGAATAGTTTCTTATCATTTTCATTTTTTGTATCTTTCTTTCATCCATATTGTCCATTTCCCATTATTTTTCGGGTGTTTATACACCCCCCAAATATATTGGGTTAGGATTATACCAGGCATATTTTAGTCCTTGAAGTGTACTACAACTAAATGAATCTTCAACAATCACCCTCATTATCTATGTGGGATGATAATTAATCTTATAGTATTATTTATCCACACACATATCCCATCCAAATGAAAAATAATTCACATATTGTAAGGATTGAGGATATTAAAAAACCAAATTAGGGCCCTCAAGTGGATTCTTCTAGTTCTAAAAATATGACCTTTACATGAGAACAAGGTCTATATTTAAGGGTCTTGTCTATCCAACAAATCAACCTGAAATCCAGCTCCACCCTATCCTATTTACAAAACGATGATGATATTTTATCATGGATTTACCAAAGAAATGACCAACTTAATGTTATAAATAGATCCTTAGATAGGATGAAGGCATATACTGATGTTATTTTGCAAAATAATGTTGCCTCAACCCCTCTAAAAATAGAAAATGCACCAAAAAGGGTGAGATAGTCGATAAAAAATGCATAATATGGTATCACACACCCTCCCAACTAAATAACACACAACATATACCCAAGAAAGATTCACATCCTTCACCCAACAACATTATCTATACATTTGTTGGAAGGGTCAGAGAGTTATAAGTTTCCCAGGCTTTACAACCTGTACAGATAACTGGGCACAATAATGCTCCTTATGGGAAAAATAACCTAATATACACTCTTACCTATGCTCATCCCATTCAAAAACCACCACAACAAGCTTTTTTGATTAAATCTAACCCATTTGACCTCCTTACAAGGGTTGGTACATTAGGAATGAATTATCATTCATTCTACACATATCTTATACATGGATTTTCTGGAGGTGCATTCTTAGCTCCCATCCCTCCTAATAATTCAAATTTCTATAACATGATTCCTGTGAACTCATTTCCTAGTTTCATCCCTCCTTACATCCACATGTAATTGAAATATCCAAAGCTAGATATGTATACATATCCCAATCCATTCACACAATATTAGGGTAATCCCTATGCCCCAATCAATACTTATACATCAACTTCCCAAACTCCTCATCCTACCCCTTTTACCAAGGAGCTTCTATAGTCAAATATTAGGTAATAATAACCTACATTGAATACTTTCTAAAACCTCTTGATTTCACAATATGAGGTTTCATACTTCCATAATCATTTTCGGGTTTTCCCAACTTCAAGGGAGAAGGATAACCTAATTCCCATATCAAGGCCTATGCCATTGCAATAAGAGAGTTAGTCCCATGGTATGTGGCATGGATAAGATATTCAAAATATCCTATAAGGAATTTCCGTAGAAGGGTATTACTGAATCCCCGAGGCTTCAATACATTCCATCAAATAACTCGTGTCTGATTTCATCAAATATTTTGACATGAACAAGTTATTGTGAATGGGATCAGGGAATTATTACACATAAAATAAGATAAAAACAAATCATTTTCCCACTTCATTCAGAGGTGGCACCAAGTACATTATTCTTCCACAAGTTCACTGAATATGGATCATACATAACTCTGACCTCTTTCTCCACTCACTAACTAAGGAAGAAGTGTAGAATTTCCCACTTAACAACTACGAAGAAGTATTAAATGACATGATTTGCATTGACCAAATGGATATAGATAGTGGAAGAAATACATATGGTCGTAACATGAGGTTGGTGACTTGTAACCAAAAAAATAGAAATTATCAGAGTAAAAAGAATAATAATGAAGGACCTAAGGTATAAAATCAAAATTGAGGTGTAATCATGAATAGTGTAACTAACCAACCAAATAAGCCTAACCTTGTGAACATTGACAACTTAAATAAAAATAATGGTAAGATGGGGGCCAAAATGAATAACAACCCTACCCTTTATGTTAATGTGGTTAATTTCAACCATCCTCCCCCTCAAAAAGTCCAAGCCCAAAGCCAACACTAGTATTAGAATCTTGGCCAACATGCTACAAACTATAATTATAGTGGTCAATTCTAAAACAAAAACCAAGGTTATTACCAATAATAAAGTCAAAACAAAAGGCCAAGGGATTATAATCTCAATTTATATTGAAAATTTCATCATGTCATTGGTCAAGATGTCCATTCCTGTAGGGATTGTAACAAGTTTATTCAAAGACTCCTGGAGGATCAATGAAAACTCTTCATTGACATGTTTCTAGAAAATTCTAAAGGATCCTATACCATGGTTATACTGGACCCATCACACCCCAAAACACAAGATTAGGAATCTACTAGGATCCATTTTCCAAGCATCCAAGAAATGATAATCCAAACCCTTAAAATATGAACAAGGGTATTCCTGTAGTGACCCATAATAAGGAGGCTTTAGAATCTGATGACTCTCGAGTTACTCCCAATCTTGATCAAAGGAATAAAATAAATATTATAGGATTGGTTAAACTAGAAATAGAATAAGAAGTTAGTGTGATGACCTGTACTAGGGAATATACATCACAACATCTCCTTATTTATCCTTTAGTTATATATGACCTACCTCTAGTCCCTAATCTTGTGGGATCATATGATCTAAGTATAAATATTAACAAGAATTTATCCCACATTTCCTTTCTAGATTTGTTAAAAAATCTCCAGCCCACCATTATTCTTTACAAGAAGTGTTGGGTATTATCCATTTGATTCATATCATGCCTCATCCATAGGATCAAATAAATAACATAAACTTTGATGTGTATCCCCTAGGGTATAATGGTAGGGATATATGATTTGTTTTTAACATAAGAAAGATGCCTTTGGATGTCAAGATCACACGAAGAGGGGATACCATGCTATACTTATAAGTGTGGGTTTACAAAAATTACGTTAAGAGGGATATGATAGATGAGGGAGAATCCATAAACATATCTCCCTTCTCTTTCTTACATAAGTTAGCACATGGGAAGACCAACTTCTCTTCTACCAAGAACATACTACAAGGATATGACATCTTGAAAGCTAGTTAGATTGGAACCATTTTCCTTCTTGTTATCCTTGGACCAAAGAATATATTAACCAATTTTTAAATTATAGATAGGGAAACAAACTATAAAATAATCCTAGGGAGGCCTTGGATCCATAGAATGAAAGTGACTCCATATATGCTAATTCAAGAGTCCAATCTAAATCATTTAGGAAAGGTTTTTGTGGACCAAGGTGATCCTAAACCTTTCAAAATCCATCTAGATAACCTAAGGAAGAAACCTTAAGTTCATTGAAAATTTGAACTCCCTACCAATTAATTGAACACAACACCTCCAATGAAAGAGTTGGTTACCACTACAAGATAAGTTCAGACAGGAGAATCTAATAAACCTAATGCAATTGATGGAAAAAAAAGAGTGAGGGAAAATTTGCCATGGTGCAAAATGTATTCACTAAAATAACAACATAAATTGTAAAACTCTTAAAAAGTAACTTGTATATTATTCTCCCCTTTGATTCTCAAGGAATTGGGATTTTTTTGGGATATCATCTCTCCCTGTAGAGGGATACTTATAAATATGCATGGTAAAGGTATCTGAAGTCTAAGACGAAACTCATAAGAACAATGAGAGGTATTTATTTTTTACTAGCTATTGGACACTCCATCATGAAAAATCCAACTATCGATATGGAGCAGGGGTGGGGGTGATCTAAAATTCTCTGGAAGGGAAGATCATGCATTTTTCCTTTAATTTGGATTTCAAATGTTCTAACAATGGAGTAGAATATGAAGCCTTACCCCTTGGTCTCATCATATCAAAGAGAATGAGAGTTAAATTTTTTAGAGTCCTAGGAGATTCACAATTAATATCTAACCAAGTCTGGGAGGTATATGAGACTAGAGAAGAAAATCTCCAGCTCTACTAGGCCGCTTTATATGAAATAAGGAAATATTTTTCATTTACATTGAGGTGATTAAGAGAGAAAGAAACTAGTTGGCTGATTTTATGGCCTCCTCTTCTCACTTATGTCCAAACAAGGGCCTGAAAGAACCATATTTTATTGTCTCTATGAGGAGTGCACCTATAATTTGAAGTATGTTGAATATAACTATATTTCCCTATGCAGAGAACAAAATCTAACTTTTCACCATGGATTTTTTTGTAAATGGTGAGGTAGTCCTAGGGTTTTTACATGCATATACCGACCTTCCTCCTACATATAACAAGAATGGTTTTTCTCTCACTCCCCATCCTTCCTCATATTTTAGGGATAAGACAATGTCCACTTCCATGCCATAAGATCTTGAAGTCTATGAGTTCAAGGAAGAACCTTTGAAACTACCTATCAATCCCCTAGATTTTGAGGAAGGAAATACCTCTTTGATAGAATACACGATTGATGTTAACATCATAACGGAAGAAGCTTCTAGGATTCTGAAGCTCAGGTCTTCGTTATCAGCAGAGGAAATAGAATAACATACTAAGGTTCTCAAAGATCATTCTCGAGCCTTTGAGTTTAGCTACAAGGACATGATATGATTTTATACCGATGTGGTGGTTCATAATATGGTTACTAAGTCTAATGTAAATCCCATAGAAAAAATTGAGACCAATGAAGAAAAAAGTTTCTTTAATGGTTAAAGAGGAAGTGATTAAAATTTTATAGGTAGGATTCATTAAACGGGTGGATTACTCCATGTTGTTATCTTAGATTATCCCAGTAAGAAAGCGTAATGGGAAGAAAAGGATTTATATTGACTTCAGAGACATCAAAAATACTTTCCCTAAAGATGATTTCTCATTACCATCCATTGATGTCATTGTTGATGCAATATCCAGTTATGAGTTGTTGTTTCTCATGGATGGGTTTCCATGGTATAATCAAATAAGAATATCTAATGAAGGCCAAAAAATAAAATATTCACCACTCCTTGGGGAAAATTTTGTCATACGATCATGACTTTAGGTTTTTAAAATGTCAATGCTACTTATCAAAGGGTCATGAATTATATATTTCATAATCTTATTCATAAGATTGTTGAAACATATGTCAATAATCTCTTATAAAAATCTAAAAAGAGAGGAGATCATCCTAATGTCCTCCAGATCATTATTTCATTTTTGATCGAGTATTTGGAGTAACAGTAGGTGATTTTTTAGGATACATAATTTCTTATAGAGGAATTGATTTAGACATAGTAAACATTTGTGTGATACTTGAGATGATGCCACCTACGGATGAGTCCAGTATAAGATATTTTCTAGGAAAGATTGGGGAAATCTAAAGGTTTTCCTCTGATATTACATACACTATACATCCCAATAAATGAATTATTAAAGAAAAATCATTGTAATATATGGAGAGAAGAGTACCACAATGCCTTTGAATTAGTCAAACAATTCTTTCTTTCTCCACAAGTGCTAATGCCACCCAAGTCTGATCATCCTTTAATTCTATATTATAGAGATACGTATGTTTTCAATTGCATACATGTTATCATATGAAGATGATGATGGTCATGAGTGTTCCATTTAATTTATTAACCATGTACTTCTGGACTATGAAATTTTTTACATACATGTAGAAAAGGAATTCTTGGTCATTGTCTTTACAACCAAATAGTTAAGGCACTATACACTCAATCAAGAAATAAGGATGCTTGTTAAATCTAACTAGTTACATACATTCTTAGCTTAAGAAAGCTTGTATAAAAAGGTTGTTAGGTTTATAACATTTATTAATTATCTTGAGATTACCGATGTTAACCAACAATCTATTAAGGGACAAATTATCACCAAATTTATAGTTGACAATCCCTTAGAATCTGGTGAATTAGTTAATCTAAACTTCCCTGATTAATAAATCTGTTAGATGGAAAAACCTATAATAGCTTCATGTCCATGGTATTCATATATAATAAATTTCATTTTAGATCAGATACAAACTCTTAGCAAATGCAAAAATGTAACATTCCCATTTTAAAGCTTTAGAAACAAGGGATTTTGTTTTGAATAGCGTTATCTGTTCTAAATTATCATAATTTAGAACAAATGTATCAAGTTTTTAAATAATGTTCTCTATTCTAAATGATCATGAGTTAGAACATACATTTCATGCCAATCAATCTCATAACAGATAACCATATGTAGATGTAATGACTCGATGAACTGCCAATCTCTCATTTCATGACTCATAGTTTCATCAGTCTCTCATTTCATGACTCAGGTTCTTACTGATCTTTCATGTTGACTCAATGTATTGTATACTAAGTATGCTTGGTTCTCTTACCCTTTTCAGGTATTGAAGTGTTCCGTTGAAGATGCTTATCTGAATATTTGTTACCAATATTCATTTGAAATCCTACTTGTTAAACTAGGTGGTATAGGACAACGCAACCAACAACTTGCAATACTTTGGAAAAATATTTTCACATGATTTGCATGATCATATTCCTATATGGCATACTCATCGATGGAATATGTCCTTCACCCCCACTTCATCTATTATCTAGAATGGTCTTCACTGACTACTGTCAGTCCTCTTGTCCAAGGGTTACCATAAACAAGATTAACAACATCGAAAGGTATAGAGCATCACTCGTGGTGACTAAGGGTACATAGACATACTCAATCGACCCAAGTTGATTACGTGTGTCTAGTTACCTTTAGTCATCGTGAGTTTTCCCCTATACGAAGGCATGTCCCTCTAATATCAGTTACAGATTTACGCTGAATACACAGTAATAATTCTTCTCAATATTCATATAAAAATCAAGTACACATATATAGGAGAGACAACTCCTATTTTCATGGAGTTTGTCCAACAACTCTCCCCACTATTCTCTCCACACACTACTATGTATGTGAGTTGTTAAAACAACTCACAACAATAATATTCTCTAGATATTATTTTCCACCTGTCACGAATAAACTTAATAGAGCACTAATATTATAATTTCCTAACATTCCCCCCCCCTTACTGCGAACATGGGGAAAACTTTCCTTTGTACTTGCACCTGCTCATGATTTGGTGATTTTCACAGGATGATCACAAAGCTCAAGGATGGTTTTATAAATGGTTGACCAAAAAATGAGAATGGTGGTTTTGCAATTGGTTTACCACAAACCACAAAGTGATGGTTTTGCTAATGGATTACCAACAACCAAGAATGGTGGTTTTGCTATTGGTTTACCACAAAAACAAATGAAAGTTTTCAAGTGGTTTACCTATAACCACATCATGATATGCCAGGTACTATTCTCAGCCCTCATCATATCTCACTGTAGGGAATAACATAGGAACTTTTGCTGAAATCTATTGCTCATACATACATAGAAAAAGCTGACATACTGGAAATGGAACATTGGAATCATGTTCCCCCCTTTAATGTGAAATTTCCACTTATTGAAAACAAGATCACTACAAACTGAAGCAAACACACAACTAAAAACAAATGCCACCAAATCATCTATGTGGCCCCATCGTTGGTGACTGACGAGAGGTCGCTAAATAAACTCCAATCTCCATTTTCCTCCATCCTCTAGTGACATGCTACTAACTCATCCGGATGTAATAATGAAGTTCATTATACAATTTATCCCCACAACATGGATGTCACGTAAAAGTGAAAATGCATCCAATTATTGAAAATTGAGGCAATTTTTTTTAATTTTTTAACAAATATTTGACATTGAATCTCAAAATGACTAATTACAAAGACAACTTTGATTTTATTGAGAACATACAAAATCTTGAAATTTTTACTCCACAAAAAAATTTACAAGACTCTTCACTTGACACTTTTACAAAACACAACATAGACAATGGAAATAACTTAGGATGCCTCTAACACTATGAAACCTATATTAAAACACTAAACCATATTTTTGAATCTATATGGCATGGACCAAAATTAAAGTAAATATTGTCTCGGAATATAGACTTTTACTGCCTATATTCACGCAATGATATGGAGGACTGACAAACATTTAGGTATTAAACCACACTATTTAATTGAAAAATATAATACAAATGGGACCAACTACTATTGTAAATAATATTTAGTACAATGAACAAAACATAAAGGCTAAATAAAACAATAATTGACTAATAACTCAAAAACGCTAATTGAAGGAAAATGGATAGATCTTTACCTGAGATTGTGGAATGCTTTTCGAGAATTAAGCAGTTCAACATTTCAATGCACAGTCTGTGTTTATTGGATCTGGGGTGAGCATGAGCTTGGTGTTTGGTCCAATACAAATGCCAAAGTCTACACAGCTGTCTCAAGAAAAAATAATGATGCCAATTAAAGAAATTCAAACAAAATTGGGAAACTCCTGAGATAGAGAAACAAATCTGCCAGCAGTTTGAGATTAACATTTTGATGTGCCTGCGTTGGAGAGATCATGAGCAGTGCATTTTCCTTAGCAATAACATAATTTTTGGATCGAGCTAATGTAATTCCTCTATGAAAAAGGGTTTGAGCTGTGTTGAATGGCAATGTTGACCTAGTAGGTGTCTCCAGGTTGAGTTGTATCCACCCAAGTAGATACGCACAAAATTATACTGACGTCTTTGACTTAGGAAAAATGTCCTTGGATCAGGAAAACACGTGGCATCAAGGATGAATAATTTTTAATCGAGCATTCACAAATCTATATTCTGCCACTATTCCAGGATGAAGCCTTTCTTTACAGAAATATCTCCACAAATCACATAAACATTCAGTTGAGATTGCAGAAATGCAAAATGCATATACACTAAAAAAAAGAATGGAAAATTCTGCGGTAGACGTGACTAAGGCACCAAGGATGGTAGATATTTACAGAGCCGTGGAGTGACCAGCGAATTCTAGGTAAGATGGAGATTGCAAAATCTTAATGATTCACACTACTTAATCACGTATGGCTAAAAAACGACTCTCATGGCAGGATTATCACCGCTCTGTTACCAAATCTAATAGCAGTTACAAATTTATGTTAAATACACAGTAATAATTCTTCTCAATATTCATATAAAAATCAAGTACACATATATAGGAGAGACAACTCCTATTTTCATGGAGTTTGTCCAACAAATCTCCCCACTATTCTCTCCACACACTACTATGTATGCGAGTTGTTAAAACAATCACAACAATAATATTCTCCAGATATTATTTTCCACCTGTCACGAATAAACTTAATAGAGCACTAATATTATAATTTCCTAACATTCCCCCCCTTAGTGTGAACATGGGGAAAACTTTCCTTTGTACTTACACTTGCTCATGATTTGGTGATTTTCACAGGATGATCACAAAGCTCAAGGATGGTTTTATAAACGGTTGACCAAAAACCAAGAATGGTGGTTTTGCAATTGGTTTACCACAAACCACAAAGTGATGGTTTTGCTAATGGATTACCAACAACCAAGAATGGTGGTTTTTCTATTGGTTTACCACAAACAACAAATGAAGGTTTTCAAGTGGTTTACCTATAACCACATCATGATATGCTAGGTACTATTCTCAGCCCTCATCATATCTCACTATAAGGAATAACATAGGAAATTCTGCTGAAATCTGTTGCTCATACATACATAGAAAAAGCTGACATACTAGAAATGGAACATTGGAATCATGTTCCCCCCCTCAATGTGAAATTTTTACTTATTGAAAATATGATCACTACAAACTGAAGCAAACACACAACTAAAAACAAATGCCACCAAATCATCTATGTGGCCCCGTCGTTGGTGATTGACGAGAGGTCACTGAATGAACTCCAATCTCCATTTTCCTCCATCCTCCAGTGACATGCTACTAACTCATCCAAATGTAATAATGAAGTTCATTGTAAAATTTATCCCCACAACATGGATGTCACGTAAAAGTGAAAATGCATCCAATTATTGAAAATTAAGGCAATTGTTTTTTAATTTTTAACAAATATTTGACATTGAATCTCAAAATGACTAATTACAAAGACAACTTTGACTTTATTAAGAACATACAAAATCTTGAAATTTTTACTCCACAAAAAAAATTACAAGACTCTTCACTTGACACTTTTACAAAACACAACATAGACAATGGAAATAACTTAGGATGACTCTAACACTATGAAACCTATATTAAAACACTAAACCATATTTTTGAATCTATATGGCATGGACCAAAATTAAAGTAAATATTGTCTTAGAATATAGACTTTTACTTCTTATATCGACACAACGATATGGAGGACTGAAAAACATTTAGGTATTAAACCACACTTTTTAATTGACAGATATAATACAAATGGGACCAACTACTATTGTAAATAATATTTGGTACAATGAACAAAACATAAAGGCTAAATAAAAAAATAACCGACTAATAACTCAAAAACACTAATTGAAGGAAAATGGATAGATCTTTTCCTGAGATCGTGGAATGCTTTTCGAGAATCAAAAAACTCAACATTTCAATGTGCAGTCTATGTTTATTGGATCTGGGGTGAGCATGAGCTTGGTGTTTGGTCCAATACAAATGCCAAAGTCTGCACAGTTGTCCCAAGAAAAAATAATGATGCCAATCAAAGAAATTCAAACAAAATTGGACAACTCCTGAGACAGAGAAATAAATCTGCCAGTGGTCTGAGATTAACATTTTGATGTGCTTGCGTTGGAGAGATCATGAGCAGCGCATTTTCCTTAGCAACAACGTAATTTGTGGATCGAGCTAATGCAATTCCTCTGTGAAAAAGGGTTTGAGCTGTGTTGAATGGTGATGTTGACCTAGTGAGTGTCTCCAGGTCGAGTTGTATCCACCCAAGTACATACGCACAAAATTATACTGACGTCTTTAACTCAGGAAAAAAGTCCTTGGATCAGGAAAACATGTGGCATCAAGGATTAATAATTTTTAATCAAGCATTCACAAATCTATATTCTACCACCATTCCAGAATGAAGCCTTTCTTTACAGAAATATCTCCACAAATCACATAAACATTCAGTTGAGATTGCAGAAATGCAAAATGCATATAGACCAAAAAAAATAATGGAAAATTTTGCGGTAGACGTGACTAAGGCACCAAGGATGGTAGATATTTATAGAGCCATGGAGTGACCAGCGAATTCTAGGTAAGATGGAGATTGTAAAATCTTAATGATTCACACTACTTAATCACGTATGGCTAAAAAAATGACTCTCATGGCAGGATTATCACCGCTCTGATACCAAATCTAATAGCAGTTATAGATTTATGCTAAATACACAGTAATAATTCTTCTCAATATTCATATAAAAATCAAGTACACATATATAGGAGAGACAACTCCTATTTTCATGGAGTTTGTCCAAAAAATCTCCCCACTATTCTCTCCACACACTACTATGTACGTGAGTTGTTAAAACAACTCACAAAAATAATATTCTCTAGATATTATTTTCCATCTGTCACGAATAAACTTAATGGAGCACTAATATTATAATATCCTAATAGTCCCTAACCTGACCTAAGGTAAAACTAAGGTCAAGTCCAAGTTTATGTAGATCTAGATGATCCAATTTAGAAGGGTGTTGTGATGTGTCAGCTACAACACTGTGCCATTATGAAGACCCCGGTCATCATGATGTCATAGTACTACAATTGGCATGTACCAACATCCTACAAAATCACCTCATCTAGAAGTACATATCTAGTTAACAAGCTAAACACTTACTTATCTTCTTAATTAAGATTTAATTTTAGTAACTCTTCTGAATCCTTAATTTATTTGTTCATTAAGGTTGCTAACCATTAATGATTGATAGTTACCATGCAGATAAATCTATAATCAATCCCTCTTCCTGAATGTTTTTATTTCATTCCACGGTATATAATCATAAGATTCAAGCTCATAACATAATTAATATACCACGATAAGATTATCTTACGTTGCTTAACCAAGTTTAAGCATGATTAATTTTAGATTCTGGTTCCTTGTTAATAGACTTCATTAAGTTGAAGTCTATTAATTATGTATGTATTTATTTCATTTTGGTTTCCATATTCTGATTTGATTTAACTAGAGGAAGTATGTTATCTCAAAAGGTATTAACAAATGCTTATCCCCTTAGAATAATTGCCTTTCTTTTATCTTTATATTCTTTTAGGGTTCATTGCTGCCATTTACTTTATACAAGAATTATAAATAGTTTTCCCTCTTATTTACGTCATCTAGTAAACCATCATGATCTAGTTATGTTTCCATCTATTTGTGCTAACTTAGAAGTTACATTCGATAAAGGAATAAAATATCAATTACCTTCCTATCATTTTGACAAGTTTACAAAATTTCCTTTATAGTAACCCAAGGGAATAATACATCAAATACAAACAAAAATCAATCCTTTTTCCCATTCCTCAAATAAATTATACATTTTACAAGTCTAAACATTCAGACTTCATTCCTGCCAATCAACATTGATAAACTCAAACAAGAATACAACTTTTTCCTTTTTCAAATATATTATAGTAAGAATAATAATTCCTCATAAAAGATGAAACCTTTAGGTAAACACAAGAGGCATCATAAACTAAAATTTCTTCTTTTTTCACTTATAGAATCCATCTGCAAAAATTGCTAGCACGAGTCAGTTCATCGTATTGAGCATGATAAGCACTAAACGTTAAAACTATGTGCTTTCAACTAACTTTCTCATAAAAAGAACACTACTTTTATGAAACATTTAGCAATCCAGATAGATATCTCATAAGGGAATGAGGATACTAACAAGAAGGTTAGAATAAGCAATCCATAATACATTATGTAAGTATCATTATCAAAGCAAAACTATTCAACTAGTAATTTCACAGGAAGGATTACAACAGATAAGTGATAATACATCTCAATTACTTATCAAACTCGTACAATAGATGAATGTAATTATTTCTTGACTCAAACAAGTGTTAAAGAATGGTACTACCCTACAATGCTCATAACTGAACTATTTTAAAGAATAAATTAATCATAATCCACAACACTAACATAACTCTTCATGCAATATCAAAAGCCAAATTCATTCTATCAAAAAGGAGTGAATTAGGATAAACCAATTAATATTCTACACAAGAATTACCTTCTTTCCAACATTGAATCAATATCAATCCAACTCCAATTTATCGATTCGAGGGAATAAGAAGTGCAGGATCCCGCCTAACTACCCATTCATCCTCAACATGGTTAATATAGAGGAAAGACAACAAGAGTTGAAAAGTAAACAACTTAAGTCATCCTTTAGTGTTCAATGAATAACATGGTATTTAACAATTCAGAGAAGAGAAAGAACCAAATACAAATCCTTCTTACATTTGAAGAAAAAAAGTGATGCATACCTAGCTCAAAAATAGAGAGAAGATCCCAATAATCCATCCTATTAAAAGGTTAAACACAGTCAACATCCCAAGAAGACTAGACTAATCCTTACCTAACAACATCTAGATTCAACAACCACTGCCACAAAAACAACATAGTCGAAATTGAATCAATAGAAGATAAACAACATAATCAAATAAGGTAGGTTCAAAGAGAGGGATTCTCGTCAAGTAAAGAGAACAGTCACAACAACAAAAAAATGATACAAGTTTTCAAGGTAACAAGCTTAAAAACTAATTTCTTAGCTTCATTTCAGTGAAGATAGGCTCAGTCCAGACGTTTCCTCATTTCCCAAATAGAGAGAAACCTACAAGGTATTCCTAGGCGCTCAAGAAAAATGAATACAACCTACAGCTAAGCCATCCATGTACCCACTTAACAGGAATCAAAGAAACAATCCATACATAAGAAAGAAAGGGCTCCATCCTAGATTTGGACAAGATGAAGGCAATTCAAAGGGAGGTTTAACCCCAAGTCGGTTCTCAAAATCGAACCCAAAAGAAGGAGAAGAGTAAAATCGAACCATTCTAACTCATATACTTCAATTAACTAAAACAAAATTAATCCATTCTTTCAACAACTTCTACAGATTTAAATCAATAGATTATTCACAACTAATTCATACATAGAGGAGAGAGAGAAACATCAATAGCCTCACACAGTCCCAAGAGAAGAAGTTGAATCGTAATTTACCAGATTTCGAGCAAGGAAGAATAAAACCAAACAGAATCCTCTCTTAACACTTCCAAAAATTTCATAAATTCAAAATGTATTAAGCTCAAAAGGTGTCAATATATCACTGTTTCTTTAAAAAAAGTTTGAATCCACAAGAAAACAACGAGTCCGAAGACCCATTTCAACATAACTTAAAAGTAGTGATAAAATTCGAAGCCACTTCATATTTTAATTGAAACATTCAATTTTTCTTACCTTCTCCTAACAAAGGAAGATATTCCCGATCAAATTTTTAAACCAATCATTATTTTTCCTTAAAACCTTTTAGCACAGGAGTTCAGAAGTCCACACAACTTAAGAAACCTTCTAGTTTCAAATAAATAAACACGATTTACTCAACATGCATCAAGAAAAATACCTATTTTGAATCTTTCCAAACAATAAAATCAAGCAGAAGATCTCAACAAAAATACACCAAGGCATTTCCACAAAACCATTCATTTCTAAGAGCAGAGTTCTTTTAATGAAGATTCTTAATAAAAAGCAGAACTATTTAACAAGAAAAGCCTATCATGCTTGACAAAATTTCTTATTTATTTATAGAAGATATCCAGCCGAGCTTCTCAGAATCTCTTCTTTTCAACCAACATCAACAGTAAAAAATCCCAACTTCCTCTACATTTCCACAAGTTGTAAAACAACCCGAAGATACCCACGATTACAATGGATCGAAAAAAAATCTTACTGGTTCGAAGAACCTAAACTCTCATGCAGAGAAAAAACTAGAAAGATCCAAATGACTAAAAAAATTCTCCAATTCCTCCTGCCTAACTCCTAGGTGGTTTCCTCCACTGAGCTCAAGGCTATTGAATATATTGAATGCATTGAATGTCATTTCCCCCTCTTTCCTTATGCCACCGCCACTTCAAATTTAGTGAAACAAAATTCAAGAAATCCATTCATTTTAAATTTAGCAATGATGCCAACTAGGCATCCCACCATCTTCTTATGCCGCCACTAATCTTGGTGAATTCAAGATACAAGGAATGAAATCAATTCACATTAATAACTTAGAAACCACCGCCACCAACCTTCCATTTTCCAAGTGACCCTTAGGTCCCCTTTTCATCTTAGTAATAGTTTAGGTTACATTAGCATTGTTTAGGTTTTTCCACCTTAGTTCTTAGGTTAGTTCAAAACTCATAGCCTTATAACATACCTCCTTAGGTTAGGTCATCACCTCTTAGATTAGAATTTATATAAGGTAGCAACCACAACCTAGTTTTTGGCATCAACCAAAATAGTCTAGTAATAGGTCCTAGGTAAGTATTATTACCTTGGGTCAAAAATCCAATAGGGCAACATTATAGTTTGGGTCAGATCTAAATAACAACACACATTATGACCAAGGTTAAGGAATTTGCCTTATTAGCCCACAATAGATCCTTAATCTCCTCACGCTGATCAGCGTTACAAAACATTAATAAAGGAGGTCCAAATTTATAGTTTGTAGCATGATGCTAAGTAAGGACACCTGAAGCTAGGTCCTTCATAATTTATAAAAAAATATTGTTGGGTTTCATAATATGTTTCATTCAGCATGTCAATTAACAAGATGATAATAAAGAAGAACCAAAGCATACCTTGGATCAATGGAATTGATTAAAGGTGTTTTGTTAGCATATGGAAAATGTGAAACAACAATATAGATTTACAACCTATATTTCACATAGCATAATGGTTTCGCTTCCAAGTAAATAGAATTACAGCTAGCATGAATTCTGAACAATAATAATGTATCCATTGTAAACATGATTTTTAATGTCAAAAGAATACACCTTCCTAAGACAAATCACATGTCAATGTTTTCAATGTCAAAAGTGGAAGTCATCATAGTAATAGTCATGACCAAGATGTTACATACCTTCCTCCTTAAAAGAATCATCATCCTGATGATTAACTTAATCAAACCATTAAGGTTTTAGGACAAAATTTAATTATTGTCCTTCCATTCATATGTCCATAACAGGACTAAATTTGAAAAATTCAAGTTTTCAAAACAGTATTTAAAATAGCTATCAAATTGTTTAGTAACTACCCAAGTTTGGCAGATTTAACATCAAAATATGAATTAAATTTTTTAGATTTTATCAATTTTCAGAATCAATTCTGATTAAACAAGTATGGAAAAGCAGGTCTCATATCTTCAAGATTTTCCCAAGTTGCACTTTCTTCATTAAACTGGTCCCACTAGACCTTACATTGAATTATTTCACGATTTTTTAAGTGCAATTGGAGAGTTTCTAACACCCGAATGGGTTTAACCATGATTATTCTTGGGTCTTGGACCAATAAGGAATTCCAATTCAACACATGTGATAAATTTGAAACAAATTTCTTAAGCAAAGAAATATGGAAAACATCATACATTCATGATAAAACAGGAGGTAAAGCTAAATGATAAGATACAAGGTTGATTACTTCAACTATCTCGAAGGGTCCCACATAATAAGGTGATAACTTGGCAACCTTTCCCAAAGTTGTGGAACTCTTTTTTGGCTTAACCTAAAGAAAGACCTTCTCACCAAGTTCAAATTTCCTATCCACCCACTTTAAGTCTGCATAAATTTTCTACCTATCTGCAACTTCCTTCAAGTGTTCACAAATCATTTTAACTTGTTCCATTTCTGTAAATATTTCAAGCCCTATCACCTCTCTATCTTCAATGTTGTCCCAGCTAACAAGGGTTCTACATTTCCTTCCTTATAGTGCTTCGAAAGGTGCCATTTTTAGAGAGGCATGATAAGTATTATTATAAGAAAACTCAACTAATGGAAGGTACTCCTATCTATATTGCTGACCCATATAATACATTCTTAGCATATCCTCTAAAACTTGATTAACTCTTTCAGTCTGTCCATCTGTTTCTGGATGATACATAGAACTGAAATTTAGTTTAGTTCCCAAATCTACATTAAGAGTTTTCCAAAATCTTGATGTCATTCTCGGATCTCTATCTGATATGATTAATTTAGGTATTCCATGCAACCTGAAAATCTCATGCAAAAATATTCTTACTAACACAGGTGAATCATCCTTTAGATTACTAGTGATAAAGTGTGCTGCCTTTTTTAGTTTATTAACAACTACCAGAATAACATCATGTTTATTCTTTGACATAGGAAACCTTTGAAAAAAATCCATGGTTATCACTTTCCATTTGTACTTTAGAATGTTGTGAGGGTACAATAAACTGACTGGATGCATATGTTCCACTTTAACTCGTTGACATTCTAAACAGTGCGTCACAATTTCCATCACATCCTTTTTCATCCATTTTAAGAAATTTTGTTGTTTTATATCAACCAGCATATTTGTAATGCCAGGGTGTCCAGAAAAATGTGACTTGTGAAATTCAACTAATAATTTCTTTCTTAAATCATTTTCCAAAGGTATGTATACCCGGTTTTCAAACCACAAAATTCCTTCATTGTCAAAATGAAAACTCTTATATCTCGCATCATTTGGATTTATATCAAGTGTTTCCCTTACTTACTGAAAATAAGAATCAAATTCCATGACACTTTTCACCTCGTATTTAAACTAAGTTCTTAATGTTATAAGAGCATAAATGTGCTTCCTATGATTTAGAGCATCATCTAATCTATTTTTCTTTCCTTTAATATAGCTTATATCAAAATCATAGTGAGATAGAAATTCCAACCATATTTGATTTCTTGCATTTAGGTTTGGCTAAGTGAAAATATACTTAACCAAATATGGTTAGTTTTTAGTTCAAAAGGCCTACCGAGAAGATAATGCCTCCATATTTGAAGGGCATGAATAATGGCAGCAAGCTCTAGGTCATGTGGAGCATAATTCCATTCATGTAACTTGAGTTTTCTACTTTCATAAGCTATGACATGGTCATCCTACAACAGAATACCTCTGAGGCCCTCTCCAGATGCATCCATTACAACAATAAAGTCCCCATTTGGATCAGGTATAGTCAGAATAGGTGTTGTAGTTAACTGATCCTTTAGAATCTTAAAAGAAGATTCACATTTTTTGTTCTAAACAAATTTCTTATCTTTCTTTTGTAATGAATTTGTTGGTGCAATAATCTTAGAAAAGTCTTTAACAAACTTTCTATAGTAACTAACAAGACCCATGAAGCTTCTAACTTCATGCACATTCTTGGGTACAGGCCACTCAGTTATAGCTATGATCTTCAAAGGATCTATAGCTATTCCATTTTTACTTATTACATGTCCCAAATAGTGTACTTCCATGTCATAGAAGGAACATTTAGACAACTTACCATACAACTTTATCTTTCTTAAGATTTCTAAAACTATCTTCAAATGCTCATGATGTTCTTCAATGCTTTTAGAGTATATGAGAATATCATCCAAGAATACAAGCACAAACTTGTTCAAGTATTCTTGAAAAATATTATTCATCAAATTCATAAAAGTGGCAGGTGCATTTGTCAACCCAAAAGGTAAAACTATGAATTCGTAATGCCCATACCTTGTTCTAAAAGTTATTTTATGTATGTCTTCATCCTTTATTCTCAACTGATGATATCTTGATCGAAGATCTATTTTAGAATACACTGATGCTCCATGCATCTGATCAAACAGATCATCAATTCTAGGAAGTGGATATCAGTTCTTAATAGTTTCCTTGTTCAACATTTTGTAATCAATACACAATCTAAGTGTGTCATCCTTCTTTTTCACAAAGATTACCAGTGCTCCCCAAGGTGAGACACTTGGTCTTATCAATCCTTTTGACAAAATTTCCTGTAACTAATCCTTAAGCTCTACCAATTCAATGGTATTCATTCTATAAGGTGCCTTGGATATAGGCTCAGTTCCTAGTTTGATCTCTATTGTGAATTCAAACTCCCGTTTGGGTGGAAGACCCGGTAACTCTTCCGGAAATACATCTCTAAAATTTTGTAACAAAGGATATTTTTCCATAAAATCATTACCTTCTTCCATAGTTTCAGAAATATTTACTGCATACAAGGTACAACCTTTATTTTTGGTCTTTTTAATTTACATTACTGACAACTTCCTAACTGAAATCACATGTTTTACACCCTGAATGACCGCTGATTTTTACAGATCATCTAAACAACTAATATGTTTTTTAAAACAATCAACCTTTGCTTTATGCTCAGCTATCTAGTTAACACCTATGATTACATCATAAGACCCCAAATGAGCAACATAAAGGTCAACTTCTGTGGAAAAACTAGGCAAGTCAAGGACTGCTCCAACAATACACATGCTAACTGTATGAGCAACATTATTTCCATAATCCATAGTCCACAATTTATCCATTTTCTTAGCTTTTCTTTTTAATTTTGAAGCTAAATTAGTAGAGATAAAACATTTAGTATTTCTAGTATCAAAAATTAAAGTCATAGGTATATCGAATAACTTACCTAGAACTTCTATGGGTGTGACTTTCTTTTCATCTTGCTTGTCAGCTACCACAGTGTGTATCCTATGTTGTTGATTGCGGTCATCCTTCTTCAAAGGACAATGACTCGCATAATGATCCTTACCACAATTAAAACAGCCTCCAACAAGCCCCTTCCTAGGCTCAAATTTATTTCTAGCCTTGAATTTATCATTCTGGCTTCCGTAGGACTTCTGTCCATTATTATTGTTCTTGACAAAGTTGTTCCACATACTAGCAACAAGTTTGTTTATTGTTGTTCTCTTATTATTATCAGTGGATTTTATTTTTTTTCATGCCAAACCTCTTCCAAGGTCCCTTTTTAGGTGTAAGAGATGAAGAAGAGTTTGGAACCTTATTTCTAATTTCCTATCTATGAGAAGAGATTTCTCTTAATTTTTGTTCTTGCCTTATGGCTTTTTAAAAAACCCCTTCCATAGTGGTTGGACTGTGAACATCCACCTCACTTCCTATAATGGGATTTAATCCCATAATAAATTTTTGTATCCTGAACTTCTCATCATTTTGATACTGAAGCACGTACTTAAGGATTTTAGTAAACCTTTCCCAATACTCTGTCACAGTTAACTTTCCTTGAGATAAGTTCTAAAATTCAGTCATTTTCTGATCATAGAAAATTTGAGGCAGCCATAGTTTCCTAAAGTAACTTTTAAATTGATCCCAAGTTATGTCTTCTTCGACCATATTCAACTCAGCCTTACAGTTATCCCACCATAAAGATGCCTCGTGAGAAAGATGACACACTCCCCATATTTCTTTTGTTTCCTCAGAGAAGTTTCTTATAGCAAAGTACTTCTCCATTTCACTGAGCCATTTCTCAGCCCCATCCCCAAGTGTAGTTCCATAAAACTTAGGAGGACTTATTATTTTTATATCATTGGTGAGTTCTACTACTAATCTTGCCTTTTTATTTTCAGGTTGATTAGGTATGTTTACATTACTATTATCAACACCCATATTTCCCCCATTGGTGTTGTCCACAGGAGGTGGCTGATTGTCATTATCAACATATTCTTCCTCCTCCTGATTTCCTCTTACTTACTATTCTAATATATCTAGATGATCCCTCGTGTCCAATAGGGAAGAAAGGATCTCATCAAGTTTTTGGGTAGTGGTTACTTCTCCACCCGGTGGTGGGTTGTTTGTAGCATTTCCTCTTATTCTAACCATTTTTTGTCTACAAGAAAATTTAAGTTTTAATTATATTATGGACACAATAGGTCTGAGAGCTACAACCTTTAGTTTTGATACCAAAATGTAACATTCCCATTTTAAAGCTTTAGAAACAAGGGATTTTTTTTGAATAGCGTTCTCTATTCTAAATTATCATAATTTAGAACACACGTTTCAAGTTTTAGAATAATGTTCTCTATTCTAAATGATCATGATTTAGAACACACATTCCATGCCAATAAATCTCATAACAGATAACCATATGCAGCTGTAATGACTCGATGAAAATCTGATCTCTCATTTCATGACTCAGAGTTTCATTGGTCTCTCATTTCATGACTCAGTTTCTTACCGATCCTTCATGTTGAATCAATGTATTGTATACTAATTATGTTTGGTTATTTTACCATTTTTGAGGCATTGAAGTGTTCTGTTTAAGAGGCCTCTCTGAATATTTTTTACCAATATTCATTTGAAATCCTACTTTTTAAACTAGGCAATATAAGACAACGCAACTAGCAGCTTGTGATACTTTGGACAAATATTTTCACATGCTTTGCATGTTCATATTCCTAGACGGCATACTCATCGATGGAATACATCATTCACCCCTACTTCATCTATTATCTAGAATGGTCTTTACTAACTCATGTAAGTCCTCTTGTCCAAGGCTTACCATAACCCATATTAGCAACATGGAAAGGTAAAGAGCATCACTTGTGGTGACTAAGGGTACATATAAATACTCAGTCGACCCAAGTCGATTGTGTGTGTCTAGTTACCTTTAATCATCATGAGTTTTCCCCTATATGAAGGAATGTCCCTAACCTGACCTAATGTAAAACTAAGGTCAAGTCCAAGTTTATGTAGATCTAGATGATCCAATTCAAAATGGTGTTGTGACGTGTCAGCTATAACACTGTGCCATTATGAAGACCCCACTCTTCATGATGTCGCAATACTGTAGTTAGCATGTACCAACATCCTACGGAATGACCTCATCTAAAAGTACATATCCAGTTAAGAATTTAAACACTTATCTTCTTTATTAAGATTTAATTTCAGTAACTCTGTTAAATCCTTAATTTCTTTGTTCATTAAGGTTGTTAACCATTAATGATTGATAGTTACCATGCAGATAAATATGCAATCAATCCCTCTTCCTGAATGTTTTTATTTCATTCCATAGTATCTTATCATAAGATTCAAGCTCATAACAGAATTAATATACCACGGTAAGACTATCTTATGTTGCTTAACCAAGTTTAAACATGATTAATTATAGATTTTGGTTCCTTGTTAATATACGTCATTAAGATGAAGTCTATTCATTATGTATGTATTTATTTCATTTTGGTTACCATATTCTAATTTGATTTAACCAGAGGGAGTATGTTTTCTCAAAAGGTATTAACAAATGCATATCCCCTTAGAATAATTGCCTTTCTTTTATCTTTATATTCTTTTAGGGTTCATTGCTGCCATTTACTTTATACAAGAACTATAAATAGATTTCCCTCTTATTTACATCATCTAGTAAACCATCATGATCTAGTTATGTTTCCATCTATTTGTGCCAACTTATAAGTTGCATTTGATAAAGGAATAAAATATCAATTACCTTCCTATCAGTTTCATTTGAGTTTGACTGAAATGATTTAAAACAGATAGGTTCACGAGAGAGTAATGAAAAATTTACAAAATTTCATTTACAATAACCCAAGGGAATAATACATCAAATACAAACAAAAATCAATCCTTTTTCCCATTCCTCAAGTAAATTATACATTTTACAAGTCTAAACATTCAGACTTCATTCCTTCCAATCTGCATTGATAAACTCAAACAAGAATACAACTTTTCCCTTTTTCAATTATATTACAGTAAGAATAATAATTACTCATACAGATGCAAACTTTAGGTAAACACAAGAGGCATCATAAAATAACTTGTCTTCTTTTTTCACTTATAGAATCCATCTTGAAAAATTGCTAGCACAGGTCAGTTCATCATATTGAGCATGATAAGCACTAAACGTTAAAACGATGTGCTTTCAACTAACTGTCTCATAAAAAGAACTCTGCCTTTATGAAACATTTAGCAATTCAGATAGATATCTCATAAAGGAATGAGGATCCTAACAAGAAGGTTAGAATAAGAAATCCACAATACATTATGTAAGTATCACGATCAAACAACACTCTTCAACTAGTAATTTCATAAGAAGGATTACAACAGATAAGTGATAATACATATCATTTACTTATCGAACTTGTACTATAGATGCATGTAATTATTTATTGATTTAAACAAGTGTTAAAGAAGGGTACCACCCTACAGTTCTTAGAACTGAACTATTTTAAAGAAGCAATTAATCATAATCCACAACACTAACATAACTCTTCATGCAATATCAGAAGCCAAATTCATTCTATCAAAAAGGATGGAATTAAGATGAACCAATAAATATTCTACACAAGAATTCCCTTCTTTCCAACATTGAATCAATATCAATCCAATTCCAATTTATTGATTTGAGGCAATAAGAAGTGCAAGATCCCATCTAATTACCCATTCGACCTCAACATGGTTAATACATAGGAAAGACAACAACAGTTTAAAACTAAACAAATTAAGTCATCCTTCAGTGTTCAATGAATAACATGGTATTTAACAACTCAGAGAAGAGAAAGAACTGAATGCAGATCCTTCTTACATTTGAAGAAAAACAATGATGCATACCTAGCTCAAAAATAGAGAGAAGATCCCAATAATCCATCCTATTAAATGGTTAAGCATAGTCGACATCCCAAGAAGACCAAACCGATCCTTAGCTAACAACATCCAGATCTAACAACCACTTCCACACAAACAACATAGTTGAAATTGAATCGATATAAGATAAATAATAGAATCAAAGAAGGTAGGGTCAAAGAGAGGGCTTCTCATCAAGTAAAGGGAACAATCACAACAACACAAAACTGATACAAGTTTCCAAGGCAAAAAAATTAACAAATAATTCCTTAGCTTCATTTCAGTGAAGATAGCCTCAATCCAGATGTTTTTTCATTTCCCAAATAGAGAGAAATCTACAAGGTATTCCTATGCACTCAAGAAAAATGAATACAAGCTACAGCCAAGCCATCCATGTACCCACTTAACAGGAATCAAAGAAATAGTCCATACATAAGAAAGAAAGGGCTCCATCCCAGATTCGAATAAGATGAAGGAAATTCAAAGGGAGGTTCAACCCCAAGTCGGTTCTCAAAATCAAACCCAAAAGAAGGAGAAGAGTAAAATCGAACCCTTCTAACTCATATACTTCAATTAACTAAAACAAAATTAATCCATTCTTTCAACAACTTCTACAGATGTAAATCAAAAGATTATTCACAACTAACTCATACATGGAGGAGAGAGAGAAACATCAATCTCCTCGCACAGTCCCAAGAGAAGAAGTTAAATCGTAATTTACTAGATTTCAAGCAAGGAAGAATAAAACCAAATGAAATCCTCTCTTAACAGTTCCAAAAATTTCATAAATTCAAAATGTATTAAGCTCAGAAGGTGTCAACATATAACTGTTTCTTTAAAACAACTTTGAATCCACAATAAAACAATGAATCCCAAGACCCATTTAAATATAACTTAACACCAGTGATAAAATTTGAAGCCACTTCAAATTTTAACTGAAACATCAATTTTTCTTATCTTCTCCTAACATAGAAACATTTTCCCAATCAAAATTTTAAACCAATCATTATTTTTCCATAAACCATTTTAGCATAGGATTTTAGAAGTCCGCACGACTTAAGAAACCTTCTAGTTTCAAATAAATAAACATGATTTACTCAACATGCATCAAAAAAATTACCCATTTTTAATCTTTTCCAAACAATAAACTCAAGCAGAAGATATTATAAAAAAATACACCAAGGCATTTCCATAAAACCATTTGTTTCTAAGAGTAGAGTTCTTTTAATGAAGACACTTAATAAAAATAAGAAATTTTTAACAAGAAGAGCCTATCATGCCTGATAAAATTTCTTATTGATTTTCAGAAGATCTCTAGCCGAGCTTCTCAGAATCTTTTATTTTCAACCAACATCAACATTGAAATATCCCAACTTCCTCTATGTTTCCACAAGTTCAGAAATAGCCCAAAGATACCCACAATTACAATGGGTCGAAAAAAAAACTTGTTATTTTTAAGAACCTAAACTCTCATGCAAAGAAAAAACCAGAAAGATCCAAATGACCAACAACTTTCTCCAATTCCTCCTACCTAACTCCTAGGCAGTTTCCTCCACTGTGCCTGAGGCTTTTGTATGTATTGAATGCATTGAATTCCATTTCCCCCTTTTTCCTTACGCCACCTCCACTTCAAATTTGGTGATTTTTTTTCAAGAACTCCATTCATTTTAAATTTAGAAATGATGTCAGTTAGGCATCCCACCATCTTCTTATGCCTCCACCAATCTTGGTGAATTTAAGATGTAAGGAATGAAATCAATTCACATTAATAACTTAGAAACCACCTCCACCAACCTTCCATTTTCCAAGTGACCCTTAGGTCCCCTTTTCATCTTAGTAATAGTTTAGGTTACATTAGCATTGGTTAGTTTTTTCCACCTTAATTCTTAGGTTAGTTCAAGACTCCTAGCCTTATAACATACCTCATTAGGTTAGGTCATCACCTCTTAGATTAGAATTTATATAAGGTAGGAACCACAACCTAGTTTTTGGCATCAACCAAATAATTTAGTAATAGGTCCTAGGTAATTATTATTACCTTGGGTCAAAAATCCAATAGGGCAACATTATAGTTTGGGTCATAGCCAAATAACAATACGCATTTTGACCAAGATTAAGGCATTTGCCTTATTTTCCCATAATAAATCCTTAATCTACTCGCGTTGATCAACGTTACAAAACATTAGTAAAGGAGCTCCAAATTTATAGTTTGCAGCATGATGTCAAGTAAAGACACCTGAAACTAGGTCCTTCATAATATATAACAAAATATTGCTTGGTTTCATAATATGTTTCATTCAGCATGTCAATTACCAAGATGACAATAAAGAAGAACCGAAGCATACCTTAGATCAATGGAATTGATTCAAAGTGTGTTGTTAGCATATGGAAAATGTGAAACAATAGTATAGATTTACAACCTATATTTCACATAACATAATGGTTTCACTTCCTAAGTAAATAAAATTACAGCTAGCATGAATTATGAACAATAATAACTTATCCATTGCAAACGTGATTTTCAATGTCAAAAGAATACACCTTCCTAAGAAAAATCACATGTCAATGTTTGTAATGTCAAAAGTGAAAGTCATCATAGTAACGGTCATGATCATGACATTACAAATAACTTCACGTTATAACCTCCAAGTATGTGATCATATAACTGTTAGAATTTGAGGATTCTAATAAATACAGGTTCAATCAACTTACATATTATATAATGTTATAATAAATATTTAAATAAATATTACATCATAACATTAGTAAATAAATAAATACTTACAGAAAATAAATAACATAGGTGACACAATATTTATAGTGGAAAACTCTAATAGGGTAAAAACCGCTTTGAAAATAACCTTTTACTTCAGAGAACTTATTTTACATCCAATAAGATCACCTCCTCCTTTGAAACCCTATTTACCAAGGGTAAAACCAAATCACTTGATTTGCATACCTTTGATATATTTCCCGAAATATATCAAATGAGGACCTAAAGTCCTTTATATATAAGGTGATTGAGTATGTCTCTCGACCCACCTTTTCAACCTAAAATTGTTGACACATACACCTAGGTTTATAATATTTAATATTAGAAATATAATCATTTCATGATATTAAATATTTAACCTAAAGTATATACATAGGTCAGCATATTTAATAATAGAAATAGAAATATTTCATATTATTAAATATTAACCTATATAATAGTGATGGACCCATATACATTAAGGGTTGACACGACCACTTAATCATTATGTTCCAGCACTCCCCCTTAATGTTAAGCGGGATAACATAACATATGCCAATAGATTACTTGCCCGTTGTACACTATAGGATTTACAATCCTTAAACCATAAAGGTTTTAGGCTAGTATATCGGCTGAAAGAATTATAACACCTTCATCATACTCAATTTACCTTTTGGTACAAAAGGATTTGGAATCCTAAAGATCATTCCATGATCAATGGCTAAGCATGATTTGTGAGTTTTACATGTTCTCACAGATTCTCATAAAAGGTTATTGAACCCAAGCATATATGAGCCTTTTACAACCAAGGACCTCCTTAACAATATGCTTGTACTGGATGTTTGCCAGTAAACTCAATAACACTAAAGAGTTTACTAAAGACTACCTTTAAGATCTTTCTATACTTTTTTTAAAAAAGTAGTCGAGGAGGTACACATGCCCGAAGGTCTTTTTACACTTACTCGAAGGTCTTTTTTACACTTGCCCAAAGGTATTTTACAAATTCCCAAAGGTATTTTTACAAAAACCAAGTTCCATTAGGAGGTGACATTGTCATGCACACTCCCCCTCAATGGAAAATCTGACAATCCAAGATTTTCATGAAAGTGACAAAACTTTGTAACACTCAAGGACTTTGTGAAGATGTCAGAAACATACTCTTCAATCAACATTAACTTGAAATTTATCTCATTAGTTTGCGCCTTCTTATGGGTGAAGCATATATTTATCTCAATGTTCTTCATTCTTTGATGTTGAACTAGATTCTTAATCAAGAGTAATACAACTCTTACCACCACATAAAAGAGAAATAATTTCTTTATCTTCCATGTGTATATCTACCAACAGTTGTTGCAGCCAAATAACTTCTTTACTTCTTCCATTGTACTTCTCTGCCTCAGTAGAAGAAACGAAGACTATTGATTGTATTTTTTATTACAAGTAATGGTTCCTACACCAAAAAACTTGAATACATATCTAGTATATTTTATAACACAACATCAATATGGTTAGAATCACAAAATCCATATAAGATAGCATTTTCATTCTTATTATAATATAACTCATAATTGATTGTTCATTTCAAATATCTAAATTTTTTTTTTGCAAGATTCCAATGATCTCTAAAAAATGTTCTTGCATAAACCTTGAAGTAATTCCTACTGTATAAGAAATATCTAATCTAGTTATAGTTAGATAAATCACACTATTAACTAACATCACATATAAAATAGGATCGACTTTTTTCATATACAGATTTAGGATCAATATTTATTCCAACATCCACTGAAGTAGAAAACGTTTTACAATCAATCATAAGAAACTTTTTCAATACAATGGTTACATATTATGTTTTGAAAAATAACAACAGAATGAAATACAGTCATATAAAGAATATGATGTGAGAGACCTAACTCATTCATTTCAAAGCACTACTTCAATTTCTCTTTAATCCTATAAATTAAATATGAATTTTCACAAGTCAGAAGAAAATCATCAACATATATACATATAATGATAATATGTGAGCCTTATTACTTAATGAATATATCATTGTTAGAAGAATAATTAAAAAAACCTAACAGTTTAAAGAAGGAAACAATTTTCGCATACCAAGCTCTAAGAGCTTGTTTTAAACCATATAAGGATTTCTCAACTTACAAACATAGTTTTTTTACATGTTTCTTCAAATCCTTTAGGTTGAAACATGTAAAGTTATTATTTTAAACTCTCAATTCAAAAAAATATTTTTCTTATCCATTTGGTGGATTTCCCACCCAAATTGAGTGGCAATTACAAATAAGGCCTTAACAATACTCATTTTAGCTACAGGGAAAAATGTTTCAACATGATCAATACCAAGTTTTTGAGTGAAACCTATAGCAACAAGTCTAGCTTTATATTTGTTACTACTACCATCAACATTATATTTTACTTTGTATATCCACCTAAACCCTATAATACTTCACGGATCAAGTTCATATAAGGTAATAATACATGGTACATATGATGGCTTCTGGTCATTTTCCTAAGGTTAATAGGATTTAAAATTTCTAACATAGATTCAGTCTAATTTAATTTCTTATTTAGGAAGATACGAGTTTTAGAAACATCTATAACATCAAAACATCATCATGACGATTAACTAAATCAAAATAAAAACCATCATTTAGAAGCATTTAATGAAGTAATTTCAAGAGAAGAAGACCATGCATGTAAACCTTTCACTAGATTATATCTATACATTTGATATAAACTTCGATAATTAACATGTCCTAACCTTTCAGGCCATAGTTTTGAATTATTCAAACTCTGAGATATACAACAAGATGCAGAAAAGAAATCATCAAAAATATATAGACCATTTCTTTGACTTCCTTCAGGTATTATACTCTCATTACTATGCTTGATATACCAAGTATCCTTCATGTATATATTTTAGTTGTGTCCATACCTCTTTCAGATGTTTGATATTACCAATGTGTAGAAGGTATTTGTCATTCATATTGCGTAAAATCATAGAAATATCCTCCTACATTCATTGCAAGAATGCATTCATGTTATCTATAGTTGTTTGATGACTGGTGGGAGCAACGTCAGATCCAGAAAAAATCGTCTAGAGTTTTCTGGCCATAAATTTTGTTTTGACCCAAATGTTGTAGTTGGTTTCATTCAAGATTTGAGTTTTTTTAAGACATAAATAGTTGGACGTCGTTATTTTCCTAAACCTGTAAACCACACCCCATTATAATATACAATGTACTATAGAGTTAGATACATATTTATCGATAATAAAAACAACACTTTTAATAGAATTAGATCTAAATTTTATAGATCTAAAGAAACTATTAGATGATAACTAATTATGTCATTACAATGCATACTAATTGACCTCCCATGATCAAAATAATAACCCGCAATATAAAGGGCTTTGCATTATACCCCAGATTTATATAAAAAATATTTTCGACCATATAGAAGTGAAAAAGAGACCCCCTAAGAATGCATAACAGCAGCAAATTTTTGAAAAAATAAATATAGACAAATATTTAGCCAACTTAAATTTGATGTCTAAATGACCATCATAACGGCTTATTTTTTGGTTTGTTGTGACGGTCATTTGACCATCAATTTTAATACAATGAAATTTTCCTGGAACTTACGAGCATAAATTTGACTTCTAAATGACCATCATATTGTTTTATGTTTGGCCTACTGTGACGGTCATTTGACCGTTAAATTTAATGAAGCCAAAACTTGTTGTGTATTTCCAGAATGTGAAATTCTAGAATTAATTCTTCTATATAATTTTAAGGAGGTTATATTTTAATATATTATAATAACCTATTATAATTTATAATGTAAAAATATATACACTTTAAAAAAAAAGGTATATTGTTTATAGAATGTAAATAAAAAACAACATATAGTTCACAAAAATTATAAATTATAGTATATTTTTTTATATATAAAAACACATAACCCTTATTAAAGGGGTTTAAAGGACATAGACCAGGTTAAAAAAATGTAAAATATTTTATAAAATTATAAGCTAAAAACTTTACAACTTTTATGTAGCTATAACTACCAATATTTTAATAAATATTTACCACACTTTACATGGGCCACCAATAAAATAGACTTTTTTAAAATTTTCCATTTATACTTGAGAGTTCCACATTTATACCTGAGATATTATCTTATTTTATTCTCTACTCCCACTCTTATATAAAAGAAAACCTTTTAATAAGTTAATTTTTATAATTTTTATAAACTATAAGATATAAATGAATGGGGCCACCCCCTTACATGGATAATATAAATGGTTAGGGACACATGTTAGGTTTTATTTAATAAGCATTAAGATTTCAAAAGTAATCCCTTCATGGCCAAGCAATAAACACAACCCCCTTACTAAAAAAAGGTAAGCACTTAGGTTTTAAAAAAAAACATATATATAAACCAAATATAATAAAATTTATATTTTAAGCGGTTTAAACTAACCATATATATAAAATATATTTCAAACTTGGATTTGTTTCTTTTAATATATATATATATATATATATATGCCCAGATTTATAAGTTAAGTTTAAATATGATTTAAACCTAGGTTTAGAATTTGGTATGTTGACTCTTCCCTCAATCCCATGTAATTTTAATATGGTTTAAGGCTTTTAATATATAGTTTTAAAAAAAAAACTATATAAATTTTAATATGATGTTTATATAAATTATTATATAAACCTTATTCTATATTATATATATTTTTATTTAAAAATAATAATATAGTTTTCAAATTATATATGATATAGTAATAGATTAACTATAAACTATAGTTTTTCAAATCAATTTCTTTTAGAGGGAAGCAAAGAACATGGGTATGAATTTACCTTCTGAAATATTTAACTTGCAAACATTTTATATTATAGAAAACATGAAAATTATTTCAAATAGTAATAAATCTTTTTATTTTCTGTATGTGATTTTCACGCAGGTAAATATTTAAAGCCCCTTGCTTTATTACCATGTTAGAATTTGAGGATTCTAATAAATATGGGTTTAATCAACTTACATATTATATAATGTTATAATAAATATTTAAATAAAGATTACATCATAACATAAGTAAATAAATAAATACTTACAGAAAATAAATAACACAGGTGACACAATATTTATAGAGGAAAACCCCAATAGGGTAAAAACCACTTTGAAAATAACCTTTTACTTCAGAGAACTTATTTTACATCCAGTAAGATCACCTCCTCCTTTGAAACCCTATTTACCAAGGGTAAAACCAAATCACTTGATTTGCACACCTTTGATATATTTCCCGAAATATATCAAATGAGGACCTAAAGTCCTTTATATATAAGGTGATCTAGTATGTCTCTCGACCCACCTTTTCAACCTAAAATTGTTGACACATACACCTAGGTTTATAATATTTAATATTAGAAATATAATTATTTCATGATATTAAATATTTAACCTAAAGTATATACATAGGTTAGCATATTTAATAATAGAAATAGAAATATTTCATATTATTAAATATTAAACTATATAATAGTGATGGACCCATATACATTAAGGGTTGGCCAGACCACTTAATCATTATGTTCCAACATAACAATTTTTTTACCATAAATCCTTTGATGGCCTATTGTTTAGATGCGTGGATAAAGAAGAATTATTTTCTAATCCCACAATGGATTTTGTGGTAGACATTCTTAGCTCAAGAAGGATTTTCCAACAAGGTTGGTATGTTTATTAAATTATGAATGAGTTTGAGATTGCCTATATTAACCATAAATCTATTAAGGTAAAAATTACCGTTGACTTGCTAGCTGACAATCCCTTAGAATTTGGTGAATTATTTTATTTTAGAATTCCCTAATGAATGCATCTATTATATGGATAAACCTACAATTGCTTCATGTCCATGTTATTTAGATATAATAAATCATATTGTAGATTAGAGGCCAACTCTTAGCAAAGGCAACAACTTCACGTTATAACCGCCAAGTATGTGATCATAGAACAAGTGTTGTACCGAAAATCCTTTGATGGCCTATTGTTTATATTTATGGACGATGAATAATTAGAAAGAATTATTTTCGAAGCCCACAATGGATTTTGTGGAAGACACTTCAGAGGACATTTAACTACTCATAAATTTCAATATATGGGTTACTTTTGGCCCACATCAAAGCATGAAGCCATGGAGTATGTGTGGAAATGTCAAAAATGTCAAGAGTTAATGCATGCCATACATATCCAGAACTAGGCTCTTCAACATATAGTTAAACCTTGGCCATTTTCCACTTGGGGTTTGGACATAATAGGGAAAATTTCCCCTTCTACTATGGATGGCCATAACTTCATACTTACGGCGACAAAATATTTCACAAAGTGGGTTGAGGCCGTGACTCTAACCACTATCCCTAGTTCCATCATATCCAAATTCATCTTAAATAAAATCATTTCTAGGTATGACATTCCACAAGTCATTATTTCAGATAATGGATCTCCATTTGAAAATGATGATGTACATGAATTGTGTGCAAAATTTAAAATATCTCATCATACTGCTTATGTGTATTACCCTCAGGCCAACAGTTAGGATGAAGCTATGAACAAGACCCTAAATTCCTTTATTATTAAAACATTCAAGGAGAATAAAATATATTGGCACTTGAAATTATTACTACCCTTATGGGCATATATTACTTCAATTCGTATGCTCACAAGGGAAACCCCCTTTTCACTAGTGTTTGGTGTCAAAGCGGTTTTTCTGCTAGAAGTAAAATTACCTAGTCTTTGTGTATCTTTACAAGGCATTATACATGAGGATGAATATAGAAATGCATGCATAACCCATTTATAAAACCTAGATGAGAAATTATGGATGATCAACATCATCAGGTTTATGTAGATAGAATGTGTCATCAATACAACAGGAAGTTTTATGAACGTTTGATTCTAGTTGGTGACCTTGTGTTGAGACTCGACAGTCAGATAGAAAAGAAAGTTGGTGAAATTAAGAACTTTATTCTGAAATTTTTAGGCCCCTACCAAGTGATTGAATACTTTAACAATGGTGTTTACCGTTTGTGCACTCTTGAGGGTGAGGAGTTCAATGAATATGTCAAATCAATTCACCTTAAGTGTTTTTACGTATAGAAATTACATTTCCACATTTTCCTCATTATATTTCCATTATGTATGTTGTTTATATTATTAGTTGGTTCAAAATCAAATTATGGATTCATTTGCTTCTTGGAATTTTTCTAAAACTTATCATAAATTGGAAAAATACATTCATATATCTCATCCATATTTTTTAATCATATAATCATTATCATTATCATAAACCATGAGATACATTTTAATTTTAAACCCAAAAGGTCTTGAATACTTTACTTTTTCATGGTTTCTCTCAATTCAAATGTTTTCATTTGTAACCTTTCCTAGAAGTTTCCTAATATCAAGATCCCTCCCTACAAAGTATTTCCATGATAAAATAATTCTAAACATTTTCACTTGGAACTTTTGTTCACCCATCTCAGTCTTTGGTTATGATATTTCATATCTTACTAGTTTCTTAGGGCTAATATTAGGGGGCATGCCTTCCCTCCTAACAAGAACAATGTAAGATAAGGAAAAATAAAACTATACACATACATACATACATACATGCATACATACATACATACATACATACATACATACATACATTCTTATTATAAATAACCACATTTTCCATCCCTCATAGTATTTGGTGGTGAGCCCCTGCTTCTTACTAGTAGCATGAGGCTGGAAAAGGATGAACCCTTACTCACCTACATTATGTCCTTGGTGATGAACCCATGCTTCTCACTATTAACATGGGGAAAATTGTAGGGGGTATCTAAAATATAAAATATAAAATAAATATAAATCCTTAAAGAAATAAGTGAAAATAAAGCTCTTGAATGTATGAAATCCCCAAGAAAATGATCAAGATGATCATGTTAAGGAGAGAAAAACATTTCTAAACTGGATTATGCTAATTATTAGGCCATCATTTGATCTAAGTCTAGTCAAGGCTCACAAGTGCAAATCATTTCAGATTTGGTCAATTAATCTTGATCGAAGTTAGGTTGTAAGTTTCCCTGAAGTTTCTAGTTAAATCTTACATATCTGGTTTTTTATCTTCATGTTATGCATAATTCACCAATAATTAATATTTTCTTCGTAGATCTTGGTGATGATCCCTCACATTTTATTAGTTGTGTGGGGTCATGAATGGAGTGAGAAGGTATCATCATCACATCATCTATAATATATGTTTCCAATGAAATGAAATGTTTATTATTTGTCTGAGAAATGAAACATTCAAAATAAGATTAAAACCATGTGTGTCACTTATGCATCATTTTTTTTTACCATATTACACTACCATCTATAGTATTTAACCAACAACGAACATTCCTAACCATACAAAAGTGCACAAATGAATTAAAATGTACATAGGTAAATTTGTAAAGGAATGTTGAGCCAATATATATATATATATATATATATATATATATATATACTATATATATATATATATATATATATATATATATATATATATATATATATATATATATATATCCATGTGTCAATGTTTTTTGTACAATTTATCACACAATAGGGAAAGTGTGGTAAAAATGCTCAGTCATGAGGTAAAAATACAAAAAAAATGATATACACACAAAAAATGTGACCAAAACAATAAAGGAATTCAACCTATCCCTATCTATGGGATCCCTGTGAAGCAAAAGGTCGAGGAATCCTATTTTGGATCCTGTGGTGAGACCTAATAGGTCTCATGAGATCCCCCATGTGTTGAGCAGTTAAATACAAGAAGATCTGTCACCTCTTTTATCCTAGAAATCCTTCACCTATTATATCAAAACTACATTCTCGGTTATCAACTGAGAAATATCTCCTGCCACATGTAAGGATTGTGTAAAAACATCTGTGTGATAATCAAACCTCACATAAATTCTCATATCTATCAGTAACATATCGCGAGGTAAACCCGAAGGAATGGTGAACAAATTGAAATTATTTTGTATGATAAAATCCTTCCATCTATCAACAATAGCTGAAAAATATGATATTGCAATGACAAGTTAATAAGAGTAAAAAATATAGAGAAACAAATACTACTAACATCTAATATAATAAGCAGAGGAAAAGGAGGAGTGAAACTACTCACTAGGATCTCTAGCGATCCAACCTAGATCCACCATTGCCTCCACAGCACTTACGGGCCTCTCCTTAGCCTCCTCCTCCTTGTCCATCTCCTCTGAGTGAAAGGAATCCTCCTCGACCTCTTCCTCATCTCTGGAATCCTTTAACTCCTCTCCACCACCATCCTAGCTAGGATAAGAATCCTCACCTAAGCCATAATTTGTCTCTACCTCCTCTTCACTCTATTCTGGAGCCTCTCCATTTTGCAAGACTTGGGGTGGTCTAGCTCCGCATCCAGAAGATGGATCTATTACAACACCATGATTCCCAATCATGACCCCAAGCACTATAATCATCCATTTGAGTCGACACATCCGGTTGGATCTATCCTCTCCAACACCCCTAAATATGGTGCCAACTATGGGAAGGGCATATGAAAATGGTAACTTGAACTTCTGGGGTACTTGTGTAACTGGGTGAGTCTCAAATCATTAGTCATGGTTGACTAACACTATAGTTGATGCAGAAGAATCCAATGCAACTTCCTCCTCTCTCCACCATCCTAGCATCCCCCGATATGGTTGGTTTTCCATATTTGTAGTCATCGGTGTAGATGAAATCTATGTTATGGCCATGAGAGGAGCCAAATCTACCCATCTCGGTGCTCTAATCTTAATAGGGTATGTTATCCCGATACCCCTATGACAGAGGAATAATATCTCATATATATCCTTGACATAAACAATGTGGGGTGATTGAGTGAAGTATCCCCACATATGAAAATCATGTATATGTCATGGTAGGAAGCTCCTATCATATCCAATCCTAAGAAACCCTCCTCCTATATAACTCAATAATCTCCATAATGGGTGGACAATAAAAACTTATGACCACCCTTTTGCCCAATAAAATGCGAAGAAAAAATTCCAATGATGGCCTTGTGCAGAGTGGGAATAGGGGCACCCTCATCTATAAAAAATCTAACACCATTCTTGGCACTTGTATTGAGTTCCTGTGCATCACCCATCTATGAGCCTCATCTGATGATATAATGCTTTTTAGTGCCAGCTTCCTGCTTGTGACATGAATTCCAAGTATCATGTATATATCCTCTAGTGTAATGGTGCATTAACTATGGACTCCAGGGAATCAAAATTTGTTTCAATCCGTATCCCAGTATGTCAAGAATTCATAGAGAATACGAATCACTAAAGAAATTGGTCTTTGTGTTAACCTCCATACCCCTACCCTCTCTAGTAGGACTACCTAGGATAGTGTTAATAAGAGCAATACCCTAGCAAGCCACTCCCAATTTCTAGAACTGATACATATAATATAGACTCCCTACATCCACAAAACAAAAAGAGAGAGCCTGCTAGACACCGATGAACATATGACAAGCTCATGAAAAAGATAAGAATGCTAGTAAAAATAGTTAAACTTTCCAACTTATCCTTCATATTGTAAACAGTTTTGGAAGTTACACAAACACCCCTATTATTACGGTGGAAGTTACACAACCAGATCCTTACACAGGGAAGTGGTTGCATAATCACCATAACAGTTGTGTAATCATCTGATGGTTGTGTAATTTCCATGGAAATTGTGCAATCATTTCTCTTTGTAATGTGACATTCATATCGCCAAAAATAAGGGTCATTCCTTAAAAATAAAAAACATAAAAAAATTCAAAAAAGAACAAAATGCTCCAAACAAATTGTAAAACCTACAAGGAACCCCCTATACACATATTTTGACTATAAATTTACTTGAAAGATACCCTAGAAATAATTCTAAATAAAACAAGAATTTGGGGAAAAAATAAATAAATTATTATAACTCACCTGTTCCTGACCCTCTAGTGTTGTAGCCAAGTTTTCCTCCATCATGATAAAATTCCCATCATTTTGACTGTATTCATGAATGAAATGGTCTCTGGAAATCCAACATTTCAAATATAACTAAGTTTCCAAACACTAATGATTTATAAAAATAGGAAAATGACACAAACACACACAAAGTATTTTGGTTTTTTAATGTTGTTTTGAGTGAGTGTATGCAGGTTTGATGCATACAAGGTAGGTAGATTTATCACCCCCGCATATATGGTGAGTAAATTTGTCTTTTCATTTTAAACATTTTGTTGATTTTATCTTATTATTGCACTTGATTATGGTTTTCTTTTTTAGGTAGTGGGAGGGCTTGGTGGTATCGAACCAATCTGCAATCGGATGAGGTAAAATTTTCAACACTCCCATTTGGGGAGGGCCATTCTCATAAATCATGTCTTAGACCATTCATGGCTAAAACTATCTTTTAAGGGGTAAATATGTATGCACCTAAAAATTACATGGGGCAACATGGAAGAATGCAACAAGTCTCCAACGATGAGGAAAACTTTTTCCAAGTTAATATTGAAGTCCATATCCTTTCCCCTCTCCTTTCCACATGGGGGTTCACTTAGTAAGAGTATGGTATAGCACGTGCATTTGAAGGGTATTAAAAAATAACCTTAATTCTAGTTTTTACCTCTAGTTATTCAATTTATAATACCCCCTCACGTTATATTATTAGAATGAAAATAGCCCCTATTTTTTCCATGTACCTTACTTACCCATTTTTCCACGATAATTTTATTTACCCCTTTTTATTTCTACCCTAATATATTAAACAGAAAATATCTCATATTTCTCACTCAAATTTTTTTAATATGCATTTTCTCTCGAAATATAGTTTGAATCCATTCAATACCTATTACAAATTACCTTATAAATGTAAATATTTAATCATTTATTAATAGTTCTTCAAATAATTAAGATGGTGAAATAATATCACTTGTGTTGAAAAGTATACTCAATCCTCATTTTATATCATATTATTATTTCTTGATTAAGAATCTCTTAATTGAGATTTATTTATTCAAAAAGAGATTATAATTTAACTTTATGACCACACTCATTAAATTGAAATGTTAAGGTATTTAGTTCTAAAAACTAGAGTTCAAATGTTTTAGTTTTATATTAAAATTAAAACTTGCTTTCCTTTGGTCCACTTATCTAACCTACCCCCAAAACCTGATTCAGAATATGAATAAATTAAACCCTTTCACCCCCTCATGTCTACCGATATATTGAATTTACTTTTGTTAATTTTAATTACCTCAATATGAACCCATGTGCTAGGATATTGCCTAGCTAATGAACCCCCAATGCCTTTCCATGCTTGTTATGACTCAATTTTTCTTCTTCTCCAAGTTAAAAGTTTCATCTTTTATCTGTAGGCTATTTTATGCCCTTTTAATATTATTTTTATGTGAAAATTACATAACCACCATGGCATTTGTGTAAACACCGTTTTAGATAGAGTGGAAATTCCACAAAATCTGCATCGTTTCTGTAACTGCGACTCTTTCTATAATGGCGGTCCTATCACCTTAAATTTGAGAATTAAAACACATGTTTTTCACCACATGTTTAGATTTTGGGAGTGATTTTCTTACTCGTTCTCAACTGTTTTGTTTAATTTTAGGCTCATTGGATTCATATTGATTTTCTCTTCTTGTGTGAATAAATTTAGAAATTTAACTTCCCTCTATTTAGATGATCTATCGTTTCTTGATAAAAAAAATTGTTGATAGAATTTTCTTCCCTAATATTTTATAAAAGAAATTTTTTTACCCATATTATGGGTTGGATATCTTACATTTTTGTGAAGTGTTATGCCACTGAATTTTTGAGAGGAACTACATAGAAATCCAACTCATTTCTCTTTTCTTTCCTTGCATATGAATTCATTCATTTTCTTGTACCAAGAAAACCACAACCAATATTTCACTTTTCTTTGTTACCAGTCAAAATTCGCACATCCCAGGACAAACTAAACATCATTTCTAAAAAAGGGGGGACAAAGCTGAGGAGACAAAAAATTCAACACCACATCTAGGGAGATATTACATTCCAACATTAACCAGGTTGGAGGTGCATCTGAATTCTTTTAAATCTTTGTTTAATTATATTTTTTGTAATAGAAAAACTCTTGTTTGGATTTTTAGAAGTAAAATATTTCTTTGTTTCCAGTATATAATTTTTTTTTATTATTGGCAAATAGTTTTTTGAAAGGGACTATACCCTTGAGTACAAGAGAGGGCCTAGGAGCCAGAATAGAAGTGAAAATCAGAGAAAAAAGGATCAGAATCCAAGTATGACAATGAAGCCCAAAGTAGCCAAAAAACAACTACACAAACAAGACAAAACAACAAAAACCCTGCACAAAAGCAGTAAATAAACCGTAAAAAAACAACATAAAAACAAGCAAGAGCAACTAAAGCACTTACAACTACTTCTTGGCAGCTTTGTCGATGCTGGTTTTGATGTTCTTCCAGGATCTGAACATTCCCAAAGTTGTCATGTGGGCAGCATCAGTCTTATCCAGCTGATCAATGGTCCTTTTGATTTCTTTATCATTACCCCAAAGTGTTGCTAGAACTCCACTGAGATTGGAGACACTTCTGACATGTTACTCAATGAATTCCTCAATCGCACTAAAAATGGCCATATTATAGTCATGATGAGTTTTGGCCTTCCCTAAACGGGAGTCTAAGGAGTTCAAATTCTTGTAGATATCTTCAATCTGGCTGTTATCAATATCCACCTCCTCCTCCTTCTTCCTCTTTCCTTTCTATTTTTCCAAGTTCTTAACCTCATCCTTCAACAGCTTTATTTCAGCTTCTAAGGCATCCAGCCTTTTTGTAGAGCTCTCCATATGCACATCTTGGGAACTAGCACTGCTAATATATTGGGGAGGTCATGTGCCATTTCAATTGCATGAGGGCCCTTCCCCGCAGCAAGAGTATCGAGGTTAAGCCTTCTAGATTCCCTAGTGACTGGTCTGGCTGAGGTGGAAGTGAGGTGGGGGGTGGGAGCAGTAGTAGGGGGAATGGAAAATGAAGCCTGGACGGCCGGCAGGGGGGTGACAACAGCGGTGACGGGGGTAGAGAGTGGAGAAAAGGGGCTAGCAGCAGCAGAACCTGACATAGGGGGAACAGAGCTAGGAGAGGAAGGGAGACCAGCATACCTAAGAAGACAAAAATTATACAGCAGCAAAATAAGCCCCTGGTGTAAAGGAACCACCCGAGTACGCTTTTTAAACTCCAAAATGGAGCACTCAAGAGAGTTCAACAAATAATGGGGGAAACAAACCCAACGATTCCTACGGAAGTGGTTGAGAAAGATAAGGTGCTTAGCAGGTACGGTGACAAACCTCCCTTCCAAAGAAATGAATCTTATCATCATGCGAGTAACCTCATCATAAGGCGGAGGGATCGAGCTCACAAGCAGGCCCACGGTAATATAGATCAGCTTCTCAGATCCCTCCACAAATCTCCTCTCTTCAACATCTCTGTCAACCCTTTTTTTGAAAAAACAGTATCCCTCCATGCTAAGACCGGTCTCTTCAGCAATAAGCTCCTCGTTGACCAAGATCTTCTGCCCCCCATATTCCACAATCCGCTCTTTCCAATCCTTCACAAAACACACAGAGATACTTTGATCATGTCCCTGAACCTTCTCCATGAAGTTGGTGATGCCGCCCTTGCTAAGTATATTCCATAACTCAACATTATCCTTCTAGTCCGGGTCCGCGCTAGGCTCAATTTGGCAAGGGGGACCCCCCATCTTCACTGTGCTTAACTTTTTGCAACAAATTCCAAAATCCTTGAGAGTGCTGAAGTCAGTCTATTTTTTGTTGTTGTAATCCACACAATGTTGAAAATGAGAGCCGTTTCCCGTATATAAGTTTTGTCTGTATTGTTAACAAATTTCTTACATATATCTTCTACTGATATGCTCTTCCTTTCTTATCATTGTGGATCTATATGGGAAAAAGGTTGGAGGAAGATATACTATCAAAAAAATTATTTTATTTATTCATTTTAATTATCTGTGTGATTTAAACTCATTCTTTAGGGGAAAGTTTTTGGGTAAAGAAGAAATTACTTCTGAGAATTTTTTCCCCTTTCCTAATAACTTGAGGTAGAATTTTGGTTAGAGGAAATTTATTTTTCTAGATAAATAACTTCTAAGGACATACTATGTTTATAATAGCTTTTGTTATACAACCCTGTAATAGAGGAATAACTGCATCTGGTTATTCTCTATTTTAATTAATTTCATTAGAAGTAATTCTTTTATTTAATTATATCCCTATGTCTATGTCTGTAGAATAATTTATTTTATTTATTTCAATAAATCTTGGAAAAACACAAAAATATTTTCAGAATTTATTTTATTTGAATTATTTTATTGTATTTGAAAATCCCCATTAAAAATACAAAAAGAAGGAATTAGCTTAGTAATTATGTTTGTTTTATTTAAGTATAGTGGATGTAGTTTAATTAAATTAAAAGGCAATTTGATTGTCTTTTTTTTTTAATTCAAGATCACTCACATTACTTATTTAAAGCTAGGAACATAAAACAATTAGAAGTTAAAAAGAACGTAACACCCTATTCCCTAGCAGCTTAAGCTACATGTACATAGTCCTTAGCCCTCCATTTGCTATTGATTGTCTGATTCTATTCACCCTGCTCATGAGTTGGTTTCTCTTATGACCATTCGAATCCCACTTGAACCTCGTGGAATGAATTTCAAACCAATTATTGATCCACAAGGAATTGACCAATACCAAGGGGATATAGACTTGGGTCTACGGACATTATTTTTCAAATCTACCCCTTTTCCCCCATAATCATAGGTCAAATTGACACTCTGAATGAGAAATTGAATATTTTTTAACAATACTAGGGTGACCTCACTATTTGAGCAGACTAGGATAGACGCCCATACCCATAGTTTTTTCTATACATCCTTCATCCACACTCTTGCATGACCCTCTCTGGAGATGAGTATCTAGATGCAAACAAATAATTTCCTAGGGTCCTACAAACATACTAATGTGTTATTGGTTTCACTGATCATGAGATATGGATAGAAATCATCCTCGACTGCAGTATCAACCCCATATAGGTTAGGCACACATTCATTGCCAGTGACAAGAAATTTCCTAATTTGTAAGTCGAGCATTTATGTTTATCTTGATATTAGGATCTCAAACCAATAAAATTACCACCTACCCTATCTATACCATACATACCCATCCTATTTCCACTTCATTTATCATATTTTGGTTGTCTCGGCATGACCTCCATAATTTGAGTGCACTTGGAATAAGGTGTAGTTTTTTGTTGTACATACACCTCCCCCAATCTTGTGATGTGGCATAGCTTGACATGGTCTAATATGTCCCATTCACCCTCCTCTAAATTCAATACCAAAAAATTAGACAAATGTATTCTTTCATGGAACTCCTATGAATGTATGTCTTTCTGCACAACATAAACACACACAAAAACCTCATGTTAATGTCTTAGACACACAAAAATGATACACAACTCATACAGACCTCCATATAGAAGAGCCCATAAGCCTAGAAACTAACATCTAATACTTGGAAAATAGCTCCTAAAACTAGAGGGTACCTTCCAAAGGAAAAAACCAACATTTCCGACATCGTCTCAGACAAAAATGCCCAAATTCTCAAAAAGTCATTTTAAAAAAAAAAGTCTAAAATTCACTATTAGATTTCCTAGTCTACTTCAACAACACAACACTTATAAGCTGATCTGATGTATGTTTTGATATTGTCTCTATGAACCTCTCGAACTTTGTCTAGATCACCTCTTGTCCACGTGATATCATCGCAATCCAAATCTCAAATCACACTGATTCAGTTACAAATAAGACCCCTATTGACTTTTCCAACCTTACTATTTATAATAAAATATTATTGCCACTACAATTACTATATTTAATATACTTATTAATGTTAGGGTTGTAATATTAAGTGTGAAAAAATATTAATAAAAATCCACCAAAAACCAATGGTCATGGCTTATGAATTAAACTTAAAATACAAGCATGAACTGAGTTGGAAATAAGAGTGGATCCATACCACCCACCTTGATATAAATCAAGGTTATCTATTTGATATCGATTACATGAAGTAACAAAGAAGTGAGAATGCACATGAGCTATTTAGAGAGATAATTTGGATATTACATGAGGTGAATGGTTTAGAAACCATGAGCAATTGTATTTGACAGTTTATAATTCCTCCATAAAGGTGTAACTATTGTGCATGCATGGAAATAATGGGAGTGTTGGGTAAAACATATATTCTCAATAAAGATAAGTGATTTTCAATGGGTTTTTTCCTTTCATGGTTTTCCCACTTATATCTTGTGTTCTTGAGTTCTGTTTTTTTTTTTACTTTCATGTTCATGTATGCAATCTAATATCTAATTCACATTTTGATGTAATTCATATTAATTTACTTTTTAATCAGTAACTATTATCCTTGGTTGTTTATTTTGGTGGATATATAAATTTATTGTATTATGTATCCTTGTTTTCCTAACATGGCATTAAAGTTAGTGTTTATGCTTATGTAGGATAGATGTATTGGTTTTTTATTTGCAGCTGTAAAGGATCTTGTAGATCTAAATTGTTTGGAAATTTTCAAGATCCACAACACCCTAACAACCGTTCTATGGATGTTTCAGTCCTATAAAGTACAAAAAACCTAATTCTTATGATTTAAGATGAATGTGGAGGGAAAGGATGATTTAGTTTAGTGTGAATGATCATAACCTAGGTTTCAATTGATTATGTATGCTTATATTTGTGTTTCTTTTCATCTGTGATTGTGTTTGTTTTTCCAAGACCTTCGCGCCCTCCTCCTTACTTCAAACACTTTTCCTTAGCTTCGTGGTATTTTTCTTTAATTTGCAACTTATTCACATGAACCATGTCTTATTTGAATGTTTCATGGCATATCTACTTGTTCCATAATTTTTATGCATTTCACAAAATTTCTAAGTGGCGAGTGATTTTTTAGTCTTGTGCAGCATATTTTAATTTTTTATGGCTTATTTTAGTTTTACATGGATTTTCATAGTATTTTGTGGCTTATTTATTTTTTTGCACCTTATTTTATTTTTGCATGGCGTTTTTAGTCTTGTATGGCTTATTTTAGTTTTGCATGACTTTTCGTAGTCTTGCACGACCTTTTTAGTTTTGGGCAATTTTTTAGTCTTGTGTGACTTACTTAAGTCTTTCGCAGAATTTTTCTTTAATGTGTAAAAACTTTGTTTATTTCAAGGACTTCCTTATTCCATGAAATCTTATTTGTATTATGAGTTGTTTTGTTTTTTGCATGGACTTTCCCTTGTTCCGTGGCTTTTTCCTTAGCATTTTGTGGAACACTAAAAATTCAAAAACTCGTGAAATATTGTTTTTTTATTCTACGGCTTCTGAACTTGAACTTGCTATATCTTCTTCAACATTTCCTCATGTGTCCTTGCGGAATAATTTTTGTGCTTCACAGCTTCTCATTAGTTTCTCTATATCATTATTAAGTAATTTTCACTTCCTTCAATCCACAAAATTTTATTTCTGTGTTGCATGGGCTCTTGTGTTCCACAAACCTCTTGTTTTGTTGCAGGAATTTAGTTGTTTTGCAGTCTATTTTTTCTTTTTCCATAGACTCCCTTGTTTTACAACATGTTGTATTTGTTTCGTGGCTCTTCCTGTTCCACGAAACTCCAAAATTTTAAAAAATTAAAAACCCACAGAAAATTATTTCTTCATTCCATGGATTTTCAAAATTTGAAAATTTTATAACTTTTTATCTATTGCCTTGCGACCTCTTGTGGCTTGTTCTTAGTGTTTTACGACCTCTTTGTTGAATTTTTCATACCTTGTTTGAAGGTTTTTGGTCTAGAGCTAGAAATATATAGTTTTTAGAGCTAGCACTATATTTGGTCTAGAGTCATAGTATAAATAGTACATAGCTGTAAATTATATGTTTTTTCTTTAAAAAAGTATATTTTTTAATCTATTACCTTACGACCAATCACTTCTAGTTCCTTGAGTTTTGTGTCCTTGTTAAAGTTACAAGTTTTTAAAAGGTTTTTCCTTTGTCTTAAATCTGTTGAAGCTATTTTCTTCTACCCACATATAACAACTGTTAAAACCCGCATAACATTAGTTATTTTAAAATTTGCTAAAAGTTTTATCAAATATGGCTAGTTCTTATAAATTTTCTATGTATAAAACATAGTTATTGAATGACACTAACTATAGTATTTGGAGTATTAGGATTAAATATATACTTATGTCCAAAAATCTATGGGATCTGGTTAGTGGTGTTGAATAAAGACCCACTGGAAGACAAGCTACCCCTGTTAACTTGAGCATATTCTCCCAAAAGTCCCAAGAGTCCATGTAAATCATATTGCAAAGTATCAAAGACAAATTCTTGTTACATATAGAACACATGGAGTCTCCATATGATGTATGGATGAAATTACAAACAATGCATAAAGGAAACCACCTTTCTAAGATAATAAAATTAATTATGGAACTGTTTACAACTCCAATTAAAGGAGATAAAACAATAGTTAATTATCTAACAAAAATTAAGAACATTAAGGATCAGTTAGATTCCAGTTATTGTCAATTATTTCAAGATGAACTGTTATACTTTATTATCTATATTAACATTTACGAAAAGTTTAGAAACTACATTTCTATTTTGAATTAAAAATAGCAAAATGAATCTGATTTACATGATCTAAATGCCTTGTCTCCTTCAATTATTCAATAAGAAAGAGTCATGAAGAAATTTGAATTAAAAGAGAATGCCTATCATGCATTGTTCTCTCAAAATCTGAAATATGTTAATCAAAATAATAATAATGTTAATGAGCAATCAAACTTTAAATCTAAGTTCAAATCTAATTCTATTTTTTTATAAATAAACAAAATTTTAAGGTTAAGTTTGATAACACTTGTACCTTTTTTGGAAAGTTTGGTCATAAAGAATTTGACTGTTATTATAAATCACATAAAAATGCTCAAAATGAAAACAATAGAAAGAAGAATAAGAACAAAAAATAAGCAAATATTGCTGAGAAAATTGTTTATTTATGAAAATGTTCTTGTTAATGTCATTTATACATGGTTAAGGTATTTGTAATTGCATGTTTCATGGATACATATTTGAAATATATCTTCTCCTTATTTTCATAACATTCTACAAATTTGGCATGAATGTTTTGGGAATGTATATGATCTAGAGAAACCTTTTTGTCAAATAAGGAGATATGAGCATGATCTAGAGATACTATTTGGTAAAACCTCATCTCTTCTCTCCTTTGTGTTCTCCTAAAAATGAAATCCTGAAGTTTATTAGTCCTTCTTTGGACAATTTGGAAATAGATATCCAAAATGATGATCATTCTTCTTTAGTTTGGATGGATTTGGATATTGAGGGGATTCATCTCAAAATGTGTCTCTATCTACAATTCTTAAATGGGATCAGATCTAGGTTCCATTCCTCTTCTTAATAACCTAAGGAAGATAACCCCTTTGAAACCCTATTATTATGCTTGTTTGAGGTTGTATATTTTTTTAAAAAGCTTATCTTGTTTTTTTGGGTTTAAATCTTGTTGAATCTCGATCATTATCTCCTAACTAAATTTGAGAACTTTGTATTAAAGGATTTTGCAAAATATATGTTTCTCCTCTTATAAACCTAGTTGAGGGTTTTCTAAGTACCCGAGAGAGAAAAAAATTATGTATCTTGAGCAATAGAAGGTTTCATGATATAAATTTGAACTCTTAAGTTCTATTTTATTCTCCTGCATCTTTGTTTATTTGACACCTCATGCTGTAAATGCACCAAGTTCTCTATACAATAAGTTCTTTTGCCAAAAATAGAGTATGGTTAACTATGAACATGTTGAGTTTGTTTGGAAATATGTATTTTATTTCATTAAATTGTTTTTTATTTGTTCTTAAGACTTATGGATACCCTCATCATGTAAATATAATTAGAAATGGAGTAGTCATTACAACTTAGTAAACTAAACTACTTTCTTCTTTCAGGATCTTGCTTCACAAAATATGTCTTGTTGATTATGATTTGGATTTTTAGAATTTGAAACTAATCATATTTTTTTTATTGTATTATGATCTCCTAACTACTTGTAGAAATAAGAATTTAATTCTTAATATCAAAAAGAGATTAAGACAATGTTTCATATTTATTGATTTAAAATTACTAAAACATTCTTTTAAGAATGGTTGTATGCCAATATCTCAAATATGTTAAATTGTATCTATTTTGATGTATGCTACTGACTTATTTTAAAGAGTTATCATCATTGATTATAAACCTGTGTGTGATAAAGCTATTTAAATATCACTAGTATCTTATCCACTAGGAATTTTTTCTAAATATTCATGCAAGATCCTTATGAGAACCATTGGAAAATGGAGAAAGGATTTAAAGGTATAATCAATTATGTTTTTTGTTATTCTATTAGTAATAATGCAAAATATTTTGTTTTTTGTGATTCTAACCATGTTGATGATATTGTAGATAGAATATGTACTTCTGGATATACTTGTCTCAAGTTGAATACAAGTGCAATCACTTGGAGTAGCAAGGAACAATCAATATGAAGTATTATAGAAGCAAAAAAGGAATATTTGAAGCTAGAAAAGGTTGTTGATGGACTTTATATGGGTATTAAAAAAAGCATTATAATTATGAGTGACAACTAGTGTTGCATTACTCTTGCAAAAATTCTAGATCATCAATAAGGAATGGAGAATATCAAGTTGGTGTGTAGTTTAAATTGTGAATTTGTTCTCCACCTCTAGATATAATGATTATGTGGAAGACCTTGATCTCCACCTCTAAATCTAATGATCAAGTGGTAGAATTAGAATAGAATGATCCTGTGAATGACGTTGATATTTACCTCTGAAAAAGATGAGTGTATATTTTTTGAGTTTTGGCCTTCAAAGTTTCCCTTGAGGGGGATATAAATAGGAATGATCATGTTTTGAAATTCAACCTATTATTCCAATGCCAACCTTTATCATCTTGATTGTGTCAATTAAAATCTCCCTATACTATTTCCATTTTATTTGAGTAAATTGTCACTTTATGTGAGTTTACTTGGAATACCCAACGAAGCATTAAATATGAGAGTTTTAAAAATCCTTAATATTATGTAAGAATTCATAGGTGATAATTTTATCTTGAGAATTTAGTTTTTTCTAGTGTAATGTGGTTTTTACAAAACCCATGGGACACTTTATCTATGCAGCGGCTTCCTGAAGTCTATGGAGGATTAAAGTAGTGTACTGTGTATTTTCTAAAAACCCATAGAATAGTTTCAATTGTTCGTGGATTACTTAAACCCATGACATACTATGGAAGTGTACCACAAAGTTGTAAAAACTTATAGAACACTATAGTTATAACATCTATGGAACATTGCGGTAGTGCATCATGGAGTTGAAAAACTTGTATGACATTGTTATAGTGCACAGTTGAACTACAAAACTCACGAAACACTTTTATTTAGTTTGCATATTATTTAAATCCACAAAATATTAAAAAATTGAACCATAACACTGAAGTAGTATACCGCAAAGTTAAAAAATCCACAGCAGAAATGTTTTGTTGAATGCTAGCCTAAATCACATAGATGGTTTATGGATTATAATTCCCTTTGTATTAAAAAGTGACTTGATGAAAGAGGGTGCAAAAACCTAAAGCATGAGGATCATGAGGGATGACTCAAACATCCATGGATGTGCGAATGATAGCGTGAAAAGATCTTGAGAGGAGTGAGCATAAACCAAATGTGCATAAAAAGATTAAAAAATGGGCAGAACCTCACCAAGACAAAAAAATATCACACTATCTCATAGATCTGAAGGGGTGAAAATATAGAGGGTGTTGAGTAACCCACAGTGTTTTAATCATGAAAAATCAAGTGGAGAGGGGGATCTACATTCTCAGAATAGGAAAGTGAATCCCAATGACGCATATGACATACTAATGCATAATAGAATCCCATAATGATCCCTAAATGACACACATAACTAAGACCTAACCTAAGTGAGATGAATCACCCAATGATGTGGAAAATGAATCACACTAACACCCCCGACCATTCATCAAAACTTAGGATGAGGTAACAAGTCATAAAAGATCAATGGGTCTAAGAACACATGCTTAATGAGGTACCCATGCACAATAAAGGGTCCCAAGCAATGAAGGAAACCCCAGTGGGAAAAAAATCCACCACAAGTGAAAAAAAAACTCTCTAATATAATAATGATGCCAAATATGGGTCCCAACCATAGACAAGCTTGATAAGGTACCCATGTAAAAAGGAAAATATCTCAGAAAGAAGAATAAGAGAGAAGAAGAGGGAGACGAGAGGAACACAGAAGATGCCATGGACAAATTTGAACTCTACAACTCTATGAAGTCTCCTCCTAAAAGAGTGTTGATGATGTGGTCCTTTACCTATGGATTGAAGAAGAGCCACTTGCACCGAACTAAGTACGTACCCTTAGGAAGGACATAAACAAAGTGCTGGAAATCCATGAAGGAATCCAAAGGAAACAAGACAAAGAACTCTTAATCTTGTCCATGGAAGTGTGACATAGTTCTAGCAAAAAGGTGTCAAGGAACTTAAGGTAATGTTATGAGCATAGAACTATTACTGTAAGAAGATTGAACACTTGTAGAAAATATGTCCAAGTGATGTGAAGGCAATGAAACATCCCCCACAATAGAAAAGGGATCCACAAATAAGGGTAGATCAATGAAGATCTCCTAAAAATTGGAATTGATAAGAGTCTTAGAAGGGGAACTCCCAATAATGGAGATGATGAAATCCTCCAAAACACTTGTTAAAGGATGAGGAACCTGTACTGCATCACAAGTGGACTCTATGAAAAGATGACCAAGGTTAAGCAGATACTTGTCCCAATGAGGGTGCTCAAAAAATGGCATAACGATGTCAGATAGGTATAATTCATCCATGCATGAAGTAAGAGGAGTGAGAGGGTACCCACACACTAAAATTTGAATGGAGGATGGTGCAATGATAGTATGAAGATGAGATGGAGACTTCTTAATGTCTCATGAGATGGGAGGGGTGACAACACTATTTGGAAAGGTGAGAGGAGGAGAGAAGTACTCTGTAGTAATTTGGGCATCAGAATTAGGAATACAAACCTCATCATCAGAAGTATAATCAAGTAATTCTGAGTTAGCATAACTTCCATCACACGAAAGAAAAGGTGAAACTACTATAAAAGACTACTGGAGAGAGTTGTTGGTAGTCCAAGATGAAGAAACATGACACTCAATGAAAGAAACAAGTGTAGGAAGAGTGTTTTCAATTGAGAAATCAAGATGCGAGGGATCACAAGGGGTGATGGTCACATCTGTCTTAGAGAAAGGGTCTCCAATGGAACATGAGTGAAAAGAGTTAATGGAAGTATGAACATGGTCAACAATGAGCTATGTAGTGGTAGTAGTAGGTAAAATGTATCCAAATAAAGACTGAAAGATGCTCCTGATGTGGTGAAAAGGATCTGAGTTTTCCACATGAATGCAGAGAGGTATGTGTTGAGGTAAAATCACAGCACCCCTGGATGTTGATCAGATTTCTAGGTTGATCACTCTAGCATCCAGTGTGATTGCACAACATTGAAACCTTTCTCCAAGTGTGGGACTTGCAGAAATGAGAAAGGAATCTCCAGAGAAGGCTGGTTCCTGCTCCTAAACTACCTGCCACAAGCTATTCCAGTGTAGGCAAGCTAATCTAAACCTAATCTAACCATGCCAAGGAGACAGAGAGAGAGAAAAGGGAAAAGCAGCAAAAGCCTACACTAAAACGGTGATACACCAGAGAAGGAGAATGTTGAACATCTATCAAAACTGCCATGGAACAAGGAGAGGTGAGCAATGGGAAGGATGGACAGATGCATCACAGGCCCAAGGATAGATTTCACATAGAAAATGTCCCAAAACTCCATGAACACAGCTCCAGACCTGCAATGAACATTCAAACTTGCACAAATACCTGCAATGAAGAGAGGCAAGAAGAAAACAAGAAAAAATGAGCAAGGATGGACAAATGCATCACAAAACACGTTTTTGTTGCTTCATAAGTTTGCACAAAACATCATTTCAATAGTAAAAGGTAAAAAACACCATTACAGAGCAAGGGAGGAGGTTCGAACTCCATTTTCAACCCTGGAGAAGAAAAGAAGGGAGGGCAGAGCTGAAAAGATGAACAACTTGTAATCCCTCTCAGAAATAAGCCAAATCTGGCCTTTTACAATGCATGGGTCGAACCCAGGAGAGAGAAACGTGGGAAAACGTGCAAGCAGCCCAACCATTGACCAAAATGCATTCTTCATTAAAATCGGTGGTTGAAACATCACTTCTGGCCATGCTGAAGAAGAATGCGACCCATGTGCATTAAAACAGGTTGTTGGAACTTCATTTCTGGCTTTACTGAAGAAGAATACAACCCATGTGCATTTAAACTGGTTGTTGAAACATCAGTTCTGGCATTACCACGCGTCAGAGATGTTTCCTGACTTTCTCTCTCCAAACTGAACCAAAATGCAAGATTGACCTAGGAATCATGTAGAGAATTTCACCATCTTTCCATTGATATAAAGAACGTGCAAATCCGAGCTCTGGATCGAAAGATATGGTGATCTGAAGATTTAGGGCAAAAAACAGGCCAAAACGGATATTTGAATTTTTTCCCACGCTCTGCCACTTGGAAGACACATGTCAGGCACTGATTGGCCATGCAATTCTCTCTCCTCCACCTTTCTGTGGGTTTCCCTTTGAAATTTTGACGTTTTTGTCACTTTGGGAAATTTTCCATTTTTTCCCCGTGCCCCCGCCATTTGGGACACGTGGCATGATCTGGTTGGAGGACGGGGCGCGGGGTCATCCTTGTCTTTTAATCTTTTGGCCCAAGACTTTGTCAAATTTTTCTAAGTCTTTCCCTGGCTCCGAACTTCCCCCGCCTTAGGACACGTGGCATTTCCTGATTCGTCCGCGGGCCTCCCGGCTTTTCGCGTCCCTCGCGTCCCTTTGGCCCGGCTGTCCCAAACCGTCTAGGACAAATTTCTCCGATCCACCCGATTCGGGCTTCCCTGTCCCTCTTTGAGGTGAAGACACATGGCACATTTCCATTGGCTCTCGGCTCCTTTCGGCTTTTCGCGTCCCTCACGTATTTTTGGCCCAAATGTCCCAGGTGAAAGTTTCTTGTTTCGGCCGAACCGGCCGGTTCGCATCCTCCGCGCACTTTTGTCCCAACTGTCCCAGACTGTCTGGGAAAAATTTCTCCGAACCGCCCGAAATGGAATGACTTGCACCAAACCAGCCGATCTACTTCCTTCATGTACTTTTGTCACAACTGTCCCGGACTGAGCAAAGTGAGACTTAGGAAAAAATTTCCCATTTTTTCGGCCGATTCGGCTTTTCGCACCCCGCGCGTCCCGAAGTCCCAATTACCCCAAATGTTGCGCAGACTACCTGGCGGATTTTCAGCTGATTCGTGCCCCAACGTCCCGACTGTCCCAAGGACCGCCTGGACTAGGAATTAGCCGATTTTCATGATTTTTTCTACCCCAAGCTTCTTTTTTGCATTTCTTCCATTTTCTTGACCTGTTGGGATTTCTTCTTGGATGGGAGAGTTAGAAAGAAGCAGAGGGGGCCCCAAAAACATGATTTTGGGCCTTGAATCGATCTACCTACCTGGGACTTGAATATTCTGATGCATGTTATCAAAATTACCCTGGGGGTGAATTTTGGATAACAGTTTTGGCGACTCAGCGGGGTCATCTGCCTGCTAGATGAAGTTACCAGTTAGCCTGAAGCATCCATTGGGCATGGAGTAATGAGTTATAACCTACAAACTGATCTGAACTTTGAAAAATTCCCTCTGAACCACTTGAATCCCACCGAACATGGAGTTGTTCTCACCAAAATGCCACTGAAATGGACTGTGCAAGAGCAAAACCAGCACCACAAAAACTATGTACAGAACTGAAAATCATACATGCTCCAAATGGAACATGCAGAGTGTGCACAAGCACTTCTTCTACTGAAAGCAAACCTACCTACTCTACTCTAACTGGAAGTAAAGGCAAGCTAAACAAACCCTGCAATTGGTTGTGAGAAATAGCTTCCCTTTCTCAAAAGTGGCAGCCATGCAATTGATTTGGAGCTGATCATGGCTGATTGGATGGATGGAAAATCAACAAGAAGCTGGTCTTCCACCCAAATCATCAAGGTATCAGCTGAAGGCAAATTCAATACCTCTTTTAGTTTCTCTGCATTTGGATTGAAGAGGTATGACAGCTGATCCTTGGTACTTTGTAGCTCACCCTCATGCTCAGAAGCAAGCATGACTGGTTGTGACTTCTCCTTTGGCTCCAATGAAGCCAAATACCTGATTAGGCAAGGTCTGATCCGTTTGATATGCCCATAGCTCTGATTTTCAACTCCAAAAATGGAGTCTTCTTGTAGACCCTCTTGAATGGATGGTGTGGAAGAAATGGTGAAATTCCTCTGTCCTTTCTCTTCCTCCAATGAAGAACATGAAAGATTAAAATCTTCCAATCTTGATTCCAAAGAGCTACTATAAGATGTAGGCTGCTGCAAATGAATGTTCTCCTTCATGACAGCAGACTCAAGTGTTTGGAATGTGGATGATGAAAGAGAGAATGGTGGAAACTCAACCAGCTCTTCTCCATCAAAACAGTCCTCCAAATCTGACAGATAAACTGCCTCATGACTGTCCTGCTGCAAATGCTCCACTTCCTCCATGGTGTCTTCTTGATCTGTAATTTGACCACCATGGTTTCTTTCACCCTCCAACATTGGGTTTGAGAGATTAAACTCCACTTCAGTACTAGAACTTGAGAGAGGTGAAGATAGGAAGAATAGCTGAGGGTTCTCCTGTAGCCTGCTTTGTGCTCAAAGCCCTTGGATCTGCACTTTTCTCCTCCACAACTAGAATGTGCTCCTCTTCTTTTGGATTTGGAGCAGCTTCTCCTTCCTCCAATGTTTGAAGACAATCTTGCTCTTGATTGAACTCTTCCTCCAGCATGAAGTTTTGTCAAGTCAAACTCTTCAATCTGCTGCTCTAGAGGACAAGTTGGGACTGCAAGAAGCTTTCTTCTTCTATGGCTGCTGAATTGAAACAAAATCAGTCCTGACCACATTCTGAGCAAACTGATTGCTGATCTGCTTCTTCTTTTTGCTCTTCTTCTGCTGCCACAAGTCTAACCACCATTTGTTCAACCTCTTCTGTAGGTTTAACCATCAAGGGGATCTTTGTCATCCCAAATTTGGCAGCCCAAACCCTCAAGTTGTCTGTCATTTCTTTTCTATTGGGCTCCTCTTCTTGCTGTCCTTCATGACCGATTTTTGCAATTTCTTCTTCCCCACATGGAATTGGGAATGCAAGAGGAGGGATGGGTTGTAACTCAATTGATTTGGCATTTTTTTGTGGTGGTAAAGGAGGTGAAACCTCTTGTTTCTTTGGAGGAGGGGGTATTTCTGTTAGCTCTTGTGGAGGGGATGACTGTTTGGAAGGAAAAAGGAAAGAAGAATTGAGGTGTAGGTGGAAGACTGAGAGGTGGAGACATGGGATCAACATTTGGGACAGCAGATGGAGAGTTTAAAACTTGATTACTGCTGAGATAAAACAGACTTGGGAAAGAGGAAAAATAAAGGCATGAGATGGTGTGCTTACCCATTGACAAGGTTGTCTGAATACTCCTCTCATACACCTCTATTTCTTCAATCCACTTTGCAAGCAATGGTAGCGTCTTCATCATGAAGTCCAGCTTCTCTTGAGGGCTGAAGTGTCTTGGAAAAGGGCCTCCCCATGGACAAGGAGTCCTACAACCAATTCTGAAAGCTCTCATTTGAGATGTTGCTCTGGACTGCACCATCTTTACCTCCATCTTTTGGATTTTCTCCAACAGACCAGCATCTTGCATCTGATTGTCTTCATTATATGCATACTCTTGCTCTTGGAAAGCTCCATAGCCAAACTAATTTTGGCATTGCTGCTCATATGGGTATGTATGTTGATTCTGAATTTGACCAAAATGCTGATTTGGAGGATTTGTAAAACATGTTGGAGGTGGGAAACATTGCTGCTGTTGTAAATGTGAGTTCCATGATGGAAATGAAGTCATGATTGCACAACTTCATGGAATGGAAAAGAATGAAAGAGATGGAAAGAAAAATGGATGGAGAATGGATGAAAAATAGGTCTGCAACTTCAGAAATGGGTTGCTGATCAGATGGAGTCGCCAGATGTGTTTGCAAGTGCCTCCAAAGGCTGAAATCTTCACAGGAACACACCAACCTGCAAAAGATGAAGTGGAAGACCTCTAAGTCCCACCTGCCAAAACTATTAGTGCAGGCACACGGTGGCCTAAACTTTGTTGTTGATAATGAGACACCTCTGAAATATGAAATAATCTAACCCTAATGTCCCACCCGGCGTGCCAAAACTGTTAGTGCACACGCTGGCTTAAACTTTGCTGTTGATAATGAGACAACCTATGAAAGATGAAATAATCTAACCTCAGTGTCCCACCGGGCATGCCAAAACTGTTGAGGAAAAATCACAGCACCCCTGGATGTTGATCAGATTTCTAGGTTGATCACTCTAGCATCCAATGTGATTGCACAACATTGAAACCTTTCTTCAAGTGTGGGACTCGTGATAATGACAAAGGAATCTCTAGAGAAAGGCTGGTTCCTACTCCTAAACTACCTGCCACAAGCTATTCCGAGTGCAGGCAAGCTAATCTAAACCTAATCTAACCATGCCAAGGAGACAGAGAGAGAGAGAAAAGGGAAAAATAGCAAAATGCCTACACTAAAACGGTGATACACCAGAGAAGGAGAATGTTGAACATCTATCAAAACTGCCATGGAACAAGGAGAGGTGAGCAATGGGAAGGATGGACAGATGCATCACAGGCCCAAGGATAGATTTCACACAGAAAATGTCCCAAAACTCCATGAACACAGCTCCAGACCTGCAATGAACATTCAAACTTGCACAAATACCTGTAATGAAGAGAGGCAAGAAGAAAACAAGCAAAAAATGAGCAAGGATGGACAGATGCATCACAAAACATGTTTTTGTTGCTTCAGAAGTTTGCACAGAACATCATTTCAATAGTAAAAGGAAAAAAATGCCATTACATAGCAAGGGAGGAGGTTCGAACTCCATTTTCAACCCTGGAGAAGAAAAGAAGGGAGGGAAGAGCCGAAAATATGAACAACTTGTTATCCCTCTCAAAAATGAGCCAAATCTGGCCTTTTACAATGCATGGGTCGAGCCCAGGAGAGAGAAAAACGTAGGAAAATGTGCAAGCAGCCCAACCATTGACCAAAACGCATTCTTCATTAAAATCGGTGGTTGAAACATCACTTCTGGCCATGCTGAAGAAGAATGCGACCCATGTGCATTAAAACAGGTTGTTGAAACGTCATTTCTGGCCATGTGCTGAAGAAGAATGTGACCCATGTGCATTAAAACTGGTTGTTGAAATGTCAGTTCTGGCCATTACCACATGTCAGAGATGTTTCTTGATTTTATCTCTCCAAAATGAACCAAAATGCAAGATTGACCCAAGAATTGTGTAGAGAATTTCACCAGCTTTCCATTGATATAAAGAACGTGCAAATCTGAGCTCTAGATCGAAAGATATGGTGATCTGAAGAGTTGGGGAAAAAAACAGGCCAAAATGGATATTTGAATTTTTTCCCGCACTCTGCCACTTGGAAGACACATGTCAGGCACTGATTGGCCACACAATTCTCTCTCCTCCACCTTTCTGCGGGTTTCCCTTTGAAATTTTGATGTTTTTATCACTTTGGGAAATTTTCCATTTTTTCCCCGCGCCCCCGCCATTTGGGACACGTGGCATGATCTGGTTGGAGGACGGGGCGCGGGGTCATCCTTGTCTTTTAATTTTTTGGCCCAAGACTTTGTCAAATTTTCTAAGTCTTTCCCTGGCTCCGAACTTCCCCCACCTTAGGACACGTGGTGTTTCCTGATTCGTCCGCGGGCCTCCCGGCTTTTCGCGTCCCTCGCATCCCTTTGGCCCAGCTGTCCCAAACCATCTAGGACAAATTTCTCCGATCCGCCCGATTCGGGCTTCCCTGTCCCTCTTTGCAGTGAAGACACGTGGCACATTTCCATTGGCTCTCGGCTCCTTCGGCTTTTCTCGTCCCTCGCGTATTTTTGGCCCAAATGTCCCTGGTGAAAGTTTCTTGTCTCGGCCGAACCGGTCGGTTCGCGTCCTCCGCGCACTTTTGTCCCAACTGTCCCGGACTGTCTGGGACAAATTTCTCTAAACCGCCCGAAATGGACTGACTTGCACCAAATCAGTCCGATCTGCATCCTTCACGTACTTTTGTCCCAACTGTCCCGGACTGAGTGAAACGAGACTTAGGCAAATTTTTCCCATTTTTTCGGCCAATTTCTGGCTTTTCGCGCCCCGTGCGTGCCGACGTCCCAATTGCCCCAAATGCTGTGCAGACCACCTGGTGGATTTTCGGCCGATTCGTGCCCCGACGTCCCGATTGTCCCAAGGACCGCCTTGACTAGGACTTAGCCGATTTTCATGATTTTTTCTGCCCCAAGCTTGTTTTTTTGCATTTCTTCCATTTTCTTGACCTGTTGTGATTTCTTCTTGGATGGGAGAGTTAGAAAGAAGCAGAGGGCCCCCCAAAAACATGATTTTGGGCCTTGAATCGATCTACCTGCCTAGGACTTGAATATTCTGATGCATGTTATCAAAATTACCCTGGGGGGTAAATTTTGGATAACAGTATGAAGATAGATAACATTAAGTGACAGAAAACATGGTCACAAGTGTTAAGAAAGTCCTTGATATTAATGGAATTAGTGGATGTGAGAACTATCCCAAGTAAGAAGTGTTTAAGACCCTCGTATGTGAAGTAGTGTTTCATAGAAGCATGTCAATCTGAATAGTTCTCTCTCCCAAGAATAAGTGATGAAGGTTATAAGGTGATCCTGCAATGCTCAAGTATGGAAAGAGAATCCTCCATGATTTAGAAGCATAAGTAAGAAGTGCAAGTTGCTCAAGAATATGAGTAAAATAATAAAATACATCATACTCAACCGATAATGCGTCTGCAAGTAACATGACACCAAAAAAAAGTAGTCATAAATCCCCTGTCTGTGACACTTTATAAGATAGTGCATGAATACAATAGGGTGCATTTATGGGACATCAAAAAATTGACCAATCACTTCATAGTAGGTGATAAGTCACGTAAGAGTGGAGGCCACGATGGAGTTCTAGTCGGAAGTAGAGGAACACACACGATCAAGTACAAAATGTGGAAAGCAAAAATAAGGTACAAAACACTGCTCAATGTGAAAAAAATGGCATCTAATGATGAAAAAGAGAAGGCTCTCTTGTCACAAGGTTGTGGTGGATGTATCCACTAGCCGTAGGAAAAGAAGAGTGCTATAAGAGATGAGTTAGAAAAAATGGTTCGAAAATCCCAATAACCCTATGTAGAGCCCGAAAAATACTCCATCCCTTACTAAAGTAAATTTTTTATTGTTTTCTCATTTAAATTGGCTATGAAATGCTGAAAAAGGTGGAAAAATTAAAAAAAGTAAAAAATGGTAAGAGGGAGGTCCTGGTGTAAAAGGGATGAACAAGGCTTGAGAAGGAGATTCAAATCAACGACTTAAACTAGGAGTTGGCTCAGTGGGGAGCTCACTAAGGCAAGCTAATTCGAATGGCTCAACAATTTGGGAGGTGTGTTTATGGAAAGATTTTATGGGTGTTCATGAGTTGAATGAGTTAGGAAAAAGGCTGGAGGGGTCACCGTAAGGATCTGAGACAACACCGAGTTAAGCATCAGATGCCACGTCAAGTAGGTAGGTCACTGGGTTAAGTGCCAAGGTGGATGGGCACATGCCACCATTGAGAAAAAGGTCACAGTGGTGAGTCAGGGCCATGAAAAAAGAGTTGGGTGTAAAGGCAGTGAGAATCACGGTGAACAATGCAGGGGAATCAAACACACAAACAATGAATGCGGGCTCACATTGTTTTAAGTCTCGAGGTGAGGATCTCTAATGCGGGACACACATAATGTACATGAATGAGTTAAAAACTAGGGAAGTGGGTGACAAAATAACCAACCAATGTCAAGTAGGGGAAAGACGAGCAGGTTCAAACCAGGCCAAGTAGGGCCAAAACACCAGACCAAAATGTTCATCCGAGTCCAAAAGCTAGGGGGACCATGCAAAGGTGAAAAACAAGCTCAGGAATAAGACTACATGCCAGTGACTCATCAAAAACCCCATGTAGCAAACAAGACAATACATGAGTAGGTCCAGTTAATGATCAGAGTAGGGCAAGATGAAACCAAACACCAAGCACAATTCATGAGAAACCTAAGTTGAGGTGATGCAAAGGTGAGATGGGGGAGCTAGCTCAGTTCCCAGCTCGGTGAGTTAGGGCCGAGTTGGACTTGGAAAACCATTTTTGACACCTCAAAATCAACACCACGAAAACTTAGAAAATAACAAATTGTAACATCTAAAATGCTCCAGAAATACATGCAAGACCGGTAAACCCTAGAAAGCTTGAAACTCAAAACCATGAACCATGAACCACAAATAAGTAACCATGAACACTCAAAAATCCAAACAAAGGTATAATAACCATAATCAATGCACTAAACACACAAACAGAATATCCATTACGATGAATGCCACAAGAGGATTTTTTATCATAAAGAGAAATCCAAAAACACATGAAAACTAAAGAGTTTCATAGAGCCACAATGTGCACTCTGATGCCATGAAAGAGGGCGTGAAAAGATAAAGCATGAGAATCATGAGGGATGATACAAAAATCCACAGATGTGTGAATGACATTGTGACAAGATATCAAGAGGAGTGAGCATCAACCGAACGTGCATGTAAATATTGAAAAACGGGAAAAACCTTGTTAAGGTAAAAAACTCTCACAATGTCTCATAGATCTGAAGAGGTATACATATAGAGGGTGTTGAGTAAGCCCCCGTCCTACAATCATGACAACTTGAGTGGAGAGGGGGAGTTACATTACCTGAATAGGAAAGAAACTCCCAATGACACATATGACACACTAATGTGTAATAGAATCCCCTGATTACCCCTAAATAAAACATATAACTACAATCTCACCTAAGTGAGATGACTCACCCAATGATGTGGAAAATGACTCACACCAACACTTGACATGCATTATTTGGAACAAATTTTGTTTTTTGACATGGAAAGGAAATTGTTCATGTTTCCATACTCCACATTAAGGGGGGAGGGGGGGGGGGGTTTGGGGTTGTAATATTAAGTGGGAAACACGCTTAATAAAAACACACATAAGAATAGCGGTCATGGCTTATGAATTAAAATTAAAATATAAAAATGAACTAAGTTGGCATTAAGAGTGGATCTAGACCACCTACCTTGATATAAATCAAGGTGATCTCTTTGAGATTGATTACATTAAGTAAAAAATAAGTGAGAATGCATGTGAGTTATTTAGAGATATAACTAGGATATTACATGAGGCAAATGGTGGAGAAACCATGAGTAAGTGTATTTGATAGTTTATAATTCCTCAATTAAGGTGTAACTACCATTCATGCATGGAAATAGTGGGAGTGATGGGTAAAATATATATTCTCAATAAATATAAGTGATTTTCAGTGGGTTTTGGACCTCTCATGGTTTTCCCACTTATATCTTGTGTTCTTATGTTGTGTTATGTTCATTTACTTTCATGTTCATGTTTGTAATCTAATATCGAATTCATACCTTGATCCAATTCATATTAACTTTATGTTCAATCATAAACTATAATCCTTGGTTGTTTATCTTGGTGGATATATAAATATATTATACTATCTATCCCCATTTTCTTAACACTAATGACAACTAATTCCTTGATATTGTTTCCGCCATATTTTGAGCTTTGTTTTTCCATTTTTAGCACTATAAACAACCCTAGAACCGTGTCTTAAACGTATATCACATTTAATAATTGAATAATTCACTTTCTATATTTTGTTACATGTTATGACTCTATTTAAACTCATCACTACCTATTTTTTTCTATACATTTGTAACCCCTCTCAAAACATGATGTCTAATTTTCTTTCGGCTCATGGTTTTTCATCTTTCTACTCACCCTTCATAACAGGGTGGAAAATATCTAGGGTTATCCTATTATCCATCCTATAATGATTTAGGAAAATTTCCAACATTGAACATACAACTACACCACGCACTACCACTCTATTTTCAATTGATCACAAATCAATATTCAAATCCTACAAATGTTCACTTTCAAAATCACAAATTTCAATCTATTCCAAGTAAAAAACTATCTTAGATTCTCAAAATTTCTTGGATTCTCACAATTTTATTCCTAAATGACTTAATCTGGGGGAAGTTAATTTTACAAAGATGATTCAAATTAATCAAATACTACATTCCAATCAATATATGTTGTTTTAAAATCTAATTCCAACATGATTAATTTTCCTTCCAAATGACCTTACTTAGGATCTAATAAAATTCAAGCATGTTTTAATGCAAAATAGCTAACATGAAAACAAAAATTTTTGAAGCATGAAAACTAAGCCCCTAATTGAAAAATAGGATTCCCATACATTGCACATCCTTCCTATAGCCAACCATCCCTCAATTCCACCCTCACCCCATCTCAACGGAAATTCATAAAATGTTTTTCAAGTTTTTTTAGTCTATAGGGATGATTACTCAAGATGATTGATGAATTCATTATGATTTGATAAAATACTACTTCCTCTGGAGGTCTAAAAATGCTATTTTTGACCATTTTGTAGCCAATTGAACACCCTCTAGAAGTTTTTAGAGGAAAATAAAAATAATATGAAAGTGATGTAAGAGGAAATCGAAGGTGTACAAGGAAATTAAGGGAATTCTGGAAATAAAATTTGATTCAGGAATAATTTGTTCAATAGTGGGTGTTCAGGGTGTAAAGAATGAAAGCTCCAACAATGAATGGCCTCTTCTCTAGATGATTATAGGATTTACCGAAGGATTTCAAAAGAAAATAAATATACATCAAAAATCTATTAGAATCCTAGACAAGTTGGATATAAAATATTTGATCCAAAAATTAAATGTTTCCTAAGATATTTCAAAACTCTACATCTGCTCATCTCAGTAAAAGAAAGAATAGGCCCTAATATTGAGTTCTAAGAAGAATAAAGTCTCCATAATTATTTCATTTATCTTAAAAAAAAAAAATTATATTGAATATCATATAATTTTTTATGACAAAACACCTTCCTAAGCTTCCGAGGTGAAAAACCCAAGTCCATTGTCCAAATTTGGACATTCAAGGAAAAATCTTCTTTCCAAAGTAGGAAAAGTTATACTTTGGACACCCAGGTGTCCCCTCTATCCCCCAGAGGAAAAGGGGAAAATTGGACAATAAAGTATGACCTCTTTGTCCTCCAAAAGTTACACTTTGGACACCCAAGTGTCCCCTCTTTCCCCTATGTCTTCATGGTGCAAGGGTACAAGGGGGACACAAAAGTATGACCTACCTCCTTCTCCCAGGTTTCACTTTGGTTTCTATGGTGTCTCCTCTATCATATCTATCCACCAAGGGATAATGAGGGAAAAAAATTATGACCAAAGCATTCTTGCAGCTCCTAGACCCCATGTGACCACCTCCAACTCCTTCAGTGCCATTTCACATCCCTTGCATCTCATCCACCACACACCAAAATATGCCACTTATCACCATCTATTGCAAGTCACATTGTGGTGTCCCTTTTGTCCCCCTTTCACCATGTGTAAGCTCACATTCACTCGACTCAAACCCTTGTTAATTAGTGCAGTCACATGCGAGTTTGAAAACCTAATAGAAATTTCTTGAATCTCCAATTACCCAAAACTTAACCATTTTTCATGAAATATGTTGTTGTAACATCCTCAAAACACAATTTTTTCTAGACATGCTTCCAATTTTTTTTCCAAACATCCATAGCCATCAAAATAGATATTTGATCATAACTTCACATCTATACACCAGTTTACCTTGAAATTCCACCTAGGATCTCCTCTCCAAAACAAATTTGGGAAGAAAATACATTTATGCTCTAGATATTTTATAGATGAAAAATGAAATATTATATAAAAGAAAACACATTGATGCTTTTTAATTTTCATGGAGATCCAACAGATAGAAAACCCTACAAATTAAAGAAAAAGATCTTGGAGAAAAACCCATAATTTTAAGATAATTGTTATTACAACATGACACATGTAAGTTCCATTTCTAAAAATAACATGTGTTTTATGGTTAATCATGTATAAAATTAGTAGGTGTCCAAAATAAGAAAATTATCAGTATTTTAAATATTCTAAACAAGCAAGAAACATCATAAGGTGAAAACTATGAAAACTTGTAAAAAAATAGTAGTCCTAGATAAGAGATATTAAAAATAATAAGTTTTGGAATTGATCCTAGAAAGATGTGGAAACTCCCATTTTCCTTATCTCATTACCTTTTTCCATCATCGTAAAACTAAGAAGTTGCCTCGTAGCCCAAACATTAAATAAAACCCTTTACATGATCTAAAAGCATTAGTCCAAACGTGATTTCTGCAAGGCACAATTTGATGTAAAGGGTAAGGATGGTCCAGATCATCCTAATTTCAGAAGAAGAGAGTCATCCTAGTTAAATCCATTCATAAAAATTACATCATGTGGATCAAAATGTGGTAAATAAAAATTTGGGTGCCAATGTGCGTAAAATATAGTCACTTGGACATCATGTGCAATTATGGAGAATCACGAGGTCTATGAAGATATGAAACATCAAGAGTCTCATTGAAAATTAAAGTGATAAATGGAATGATCATCATGAAAATGATGAGAAATTATGACCATGAGTGATGATGATAGTCATCTCAATATCACAAATAGTAAATATATCTTGAGAGTGTTTCTAAACACTTAACCAATGCTTTGTAGTGTCCTTACATCTTGCAAGCCAGAGAGGTGGCATTTGTAATTTTTTAGTAAAGTGTAGAGGTCAATAACATGGAATGCATCTTTGTACATTCCTTCAAGTCCCATTTAGGTATTAATCCTGATATCTGGAGGAGGAAACCCATTTCTATGAGGATTAATTGAGAAAAAGGGTGTTCATATATCATAATTGTGTTTCCACTCATGTGACATATTGGTTAGGAAATTGAATTGTGAAGGGGTAATCATTCTCAAAGGTGAAATGTGAAGAATCAAGGAGTGTACTGATGATCATCATATCCTAATTCTTCCAATGTGTTCAAATCTCTTCGAGGAAAAATCCAAAATGAACTAATCAAGATACCGAGGAATCTATGACCATAATGTATGAAGGATCAAGGAGTCATATATTCCTATAAGATGCATATGAGTAAGATGGTACATGATAATCCTAATTTTAATTCCATTTAAAGAGGATATTTTATCCATGAGGGGAAATATGATGATCTTCATTTGGAGAACCATGTTGCAAGATTGGGAAATCATCTCATTTTCACTTGATGTCATTTACTTGGTAGTGTTCTTAAACACTAATTTGAAACCTTGTAGTGTGATCACACCTAAAAGGAGAAATAACATTGCAATCACCTCATTTTAGTCCAATGGATGTTCATAGGAAAAAAAAATCATTTAGGGAGAAATCCTCTATCTTAAAAGTGAGGACCTATTTCACTGAGTGAAAGACAAACATAAAGAGGTTTAAGCATTATGGAGTTGATTTGTGATCACTAGGGTGAATTATGAAGGAATAGAAAATTAAGAAAGTGATATTCCCTCCTTCCTTTTGATAAGAAGAGATCAACATGTTCTCATCACAATGAAAATATCATTATAGTGTTTTTAATGCTTCTTTGATGCTATGTAATGTTTCATATCTCATAGAAGAAGGATATTTTGATCATAGTGCTTTAAGTCAACAAGCTATTTATCGATAGGGATTCACCTTCATCAGATTGGTCAACCCTCCTCTCTTTATCTCTCTTCTTTGATCTCTCTATATTCTAATTCTTCACTAAGAATGTACTTTTCCCCTATTTTATCTTATTCACTTAGGTGACCTTAAATTTAGCATTGTAATGGTCCTTTTTCATCAATAAGAAAAAGACTCATTTTCATTTCCTAGGAATGTGGAATGTCACAAATGATGAGGAAAGGTGAAAATTCATGTGGGGGAGGTGAAAGGACAATTAATAATTCTATAAATTAGAATGGATTATCCATTCCAAAGTGTTGGCAATTGTTGATTATTGTATGTTGTTGAAATTTGTATCACCACTACATCAATAAATGAAAGTTTCATTTCCTCTATCTCCTTTTTTTGTGTTCCTTTACTCTCTCTCTACTTTCCAACTTTGTAAGCATGGTGATATTGTATAACTAAGAAGGAACTTTGTGTCTCTAGTTTGTTAGTCTTGTTGATTACTTACATTTTTGTGTTCTTATAATTAAATGTTATCCTACTCTGGTTGATGTATGTGAATTCTATAATCCCACACACAACATTAATCCTCTCTATCCTTATATCTCCAACTCCCCTTCACCTCCCTTCATAGAAAATTCCTCCCTTGTAAAATTTACAAGCACATTTCCACAAGTTTAGTGGATTATTCCTATGTGATACTCGACCTAACAACCACTCCACAGTTTAAGGTAGTTTACATTCAAACATAGGAGCCTCCCCATACCTAAGGAGGGGATTATCCCCATGATTGTTGGTGAAAACCAATAATTTACACTACATCAAATTATTTCACCAATAACATTTGGTGACTCTATTGCAGAAGATCTGACATTTTGCACCTGTAAAATATCTCTAAAAATACAATAAATACACAATCAAGAAATCTATTAAAACTAAAAAATACCAAAAACACCATCTAAATGTTCAAAATCCTTGTTGAACCCCATTGTTGCATTTCCACCTAACAATTTGAGAAAAATAGCAGATTCGAGATACACTCAACCTCATCATGCAAGTGGCATAATTGACCCGACATTTGAATATAAATAGCAAGATGATTTAAGGATTCCCATTATTCAAATAACAAGGAAAACCGGTCAAGAGTACTTTCCCAAATTTGATCCTAAATTTCCTCTTGAATTTCACATTGCAGAAGAAACTGTAGAACCACTAGACCTCATCCCTATGGAATAAAAAAGAGAATAAGAATCTGAGGAATAAGGAGAAAGAATGGATACACCTCTATCATGGAGACATAACACCAATATTCTAGCTTTGGCCCCTCCACTGCATGAATTTCCAAAAAGATCAAGAAAGAACTTTTCTAAATTCTATGGAGACGGAAGGCAATTTATAGATGATCATATCACCACTTTTATAATAACATGTGGTGTTATTGGAGTAAAAAATGAAGATGTTGTGTGGTTATTTGTGGAATCATTACAATATGTTGTAGTGGACTAGTTTTACTACTTTCCATCATGTTCAATTACTGATTGGGATGATATGGAAAATAGGTTTGAAGCAAGATTCAAGGGTGGAGAAGATGTTCATGCCCTCCTTACTCAAATTTTTCATATGAAGAAATAACTGCAAGATCCCATGAGAGAACTTTTAGATAATTAGAATAATCTTATAAACAAGATTCCTACTTATTCTAATCCTGTTGTGGATAAGTAGAAAAGGTTCTTTTTGAATTCTCAGTTACCCAAAGTTGGTTTTATACTATAAAGAGTGAAACTGAACAATTTGGTCAATGCTTAAGAACAAACCATTGACATGGAAGATGATCTTATCATTTCAGCAAAGATCAAGAACCATTCAATGAATGACAAGGCCTAGAATTCTATTATCATGTAAAAAGTGTAGCATGACAAATTCAAAAAGATTTCCATAAAAACCTAAGCCACATTTGAAAATCCTTCTCCTGGTCAATGTAAACATGTCCTCTTGCCAACTTAGTCATTGTGTTAGCCTAATAATGTCTAGGAGGAATGTGATAATGTTCTTTACAAGTGTGTTTAATGTGCATGAGATCTTGTTCAGTATAATTCATGAAGATATATGGACCCAAGAGAAGATAAATGTTTTCAGAGGCTCTAAAAGGGCTATTTTTGGCCATTTTGCACATGGTGAACACCCTATGGTAACATACAAGTAAAATATAAAGCATTAAAGAAGTGTTTGGTAGATATATATAATCATCTAAGGTATTTTAGGAAATTATTTTAAGAAAAATCAGGTTTAGGAGCAAGTTATGTAAACATCGAGCTAGTTGTAGCATGGTATAAGGAATTTAAAGCAGTGAAAATGATAGTTAGATTGTTCCAAATGTATGAAGATCCTCAATATTAATTGCAAAGTAATACGATACTCATTGCAAAGATAAAAATTCCTACTTTACAGTGTAAAAGGTTTCAAGACATTCTAAAGAGAAAATTTTTAGATATTGACCCGATAGTGTAGATGAAGATATTTGATCCTCTTGAAGACTCAACTAAAGATTTGTAAGTTTCAAGGAGATTTGGAACCTGATTCAAAGGAAAGAGTAGATAAAATTTAACCCTATAAATACTACATAGGATAAGTTTGACAAAATTACATATTTCTCTCCAGTGGCAGTTTGACTTTCAGGGAAACGTCTGTGGCTATATTTGAAAAGGGTCTTGAATTTGAAAAGGATGAATAATAAGGTCCTAATTTTTTTTTGAAATTTATTCCTTATGTTTTTTAAACTCAAAATTATATAATTTTTTCCTATGGAACACCTAGGGAAGCTCTCGGGGAAAGAAGACACTCTGACATGCCATTTTTAGTAGGGAAGTGGTGAAAACAAGCTTCCAAAAGTAGAAATTTCACACTTGGAGACCCCATATGTCTATTTTTACCTTTTAATAAATAAAAATTGTACATAGGAAACTTAATAATGTGACACTATGGTGAGAGGTTCATGTTAGGAGGTTACACCACTTAACGTCTCACTTGAGGTGTTAAAAAGGTGTTATCCACTCACAACTCAAACTTGGCCCCTTCCTCATGATGGATAGACCCAGGACACAATATTTATGGGGTGATGTACATTTTTATCCTTTCCAAATGGAAATGGGGGAAAAGACCTTGTACCACTATGGAGGAGGGATACTTTTCGTCACTTAAATAACAAATTGGGTGGCCATACCATGTTTTCATAATCACCTTTTAAAGTTGGAACCTTGATGAGGATACCCATGGAACATTTTCAACCCATACTATACCTTTGTCCCATTTTTCCATTAATAAATTTGGTAAGGGACATGATGGGGTCTAAGACCCATTTAGTATGTATGGTCATGGATGAGGGAGACTTTTTGTCACTTAAGTTACAAACTGGGGTGTTAGGGAAATGTTTTCAACCTCACAATCACATGCCCCCTCTTCATGATTCTTCCACCCATGACACATTTTCATGCCCCTAATGTCCCTTTGTCCCTTAATAAATGTGGTAAGGGACATGGGGACATATAAGACCCATTTAGTAACTTATAACCCGTGCTCTCATCTCATCTAACCCGGGTTAAGCAAGGTGAATTAAGTAGTGAGTTATCTAGGTCTGAAAGGAGGGGTGAGTATAATAATCATACTTATCGATTTATAAATATTTTTTCATATTTTTTTCTCCCTCCATTTCTGCTAGTTTATTGTTGTGCTACCAAAATTTTCAGGAAACTCCTTTTTAAAGCCACACTTTTGCTCATATCTCTTTGATCCTTACTTTGTTTTACTTGAAACTTGGTATGTAGCATGAATTCCTAAACACCTTGATCATTGTAATTTATTCCCTACATTTTATAAATCATCAAAGTGAAAATTTTAGAGAAAAATGTTTCTTTTTCAGATCCCAAGAGTTCCAGTGATTGAAAACACTTAAAAATTGGAGCATGAAACCACATTGAAGAACCTAATCTAACAACATAATTTTCAACTCAATCAGGCACCCAGAAGGCACACATCTATTTTTAGTAAGTTTCTACTATATCCATACTAATAATAGTAAGTAGTGAAGATAGAGAAATAATAATTTTTAAACCTTTGTGTAATTCTCCAATTCCAAAACTCAACATACTGTAAAATTTGATAATTGCGAAAGTTGGCTAAAAATGGAAAATAAGGGTGAGGTGTGAATTACTAAAAATAGTAAGTATCTAGATCAAGTTCAAACTTCACACACATCGTCATCTCCCCATTTTGATCCTAAGTTTGGAGTGGTACAATCATAATCTCTTTCTCTAATTTAATGAATGATAAAGAAACATGTGATATCAAAGAAAAGAACCATGGTTGATGAAAATGTGGGTTTACCTCATTCATAAAAGAGAAATAGGGTGGATGATGATCATATAAAATTATCTCCTTCTGTGGAGGTCTAAAAGAAGTATAAGGCTGAATACCATCCTCCATAATAAATTTAACTAGGTGATATTAATCCTTCTCAGTCTCTTAACCATCTAGTAGATCCAACTATTCATGTTAAAGCACTTAAATAAAATCATCTCGGTCATGATTTGGTTCCTTACAAAACACCTAATATGTCTAGTTTCATTTCCACACTTACTGATCCTTTTTCATAGGTAAATGAATTACTTGGAGAATAATCAAGGATAATACAACAATAAGTGACACCTAGCTTTGAGGCCATCTCAAAATACATAAGGAAAAAGAAGGGAAAGAAAGCAAAAATAACTTCCCATTTCTACACAGAGGCGTATGAAGCTCAATACGTGGAGGTGGTACATCCGAAGGTAAATAATCCCATGAAGGAAATTATACATGACGATTATATAATGATGAATATCTATTTGAGTCAAACTACCCGCGATGGTGAATCTCATTTGTTCAAGGAATCTTCTTCCCACCTTCTTTCTCAAAATGAAGAATATAAACAAACAATTGAGAAATTGAAGGAACATGCAAATACTCTCAATACTTGCAGCCAATATTTCATGGATGCCAATTCAACACCTTAACTCCTAGTAGAAGGAATTCCTCTAATTAGTAGATTTGATCTTGAAGTAATCAAGAAAGCACAAGGGTATATAATGCAGGGGAAAACTAATGAGGGATGGATCGATAAGATCATCAAGAAAGGAAAGACATTATTTTCAGAGGTGCTCTCTCTAATCAAGTATATTCTCACCACTTTACTAAAAGTGAATAAATAAAGGGAGGATATTGAAAGATAAAATATTCACTTGGACGAGGTTCTCCCACTTGTGTATGAGATGAGATCCCTCAACTTTCACACCCTCATGAGGAAAAATGTGTTCAAGTCAAATACCAATAATTTGTCCCTAGTTTGCGTCATTATCATGGATGCTAGATATCATATGATCAAAGATGCAATCTATGAACTTGACTCTAGTGGAAAAAATGCTTTCAATATTTTGAATGAGGTCTGCAAATATGTTAAGAGAATTGACTTACCTCCACTCACTAAGAATTCATCATCAGAAGAACTCATTGTTTCCCAACAAGATTTGGTTAAGAAAGAGGAAGGTGGTCCTTTTTACTTCAATAAATATACCTTAGAGTCCCTTTCCAACATCAGAGGATTTATTTCCGACATTTTAAGAGATAAAAATAATGGTCTAATCATTGCAAGGATATCAATGATGTTTTAAAGACATTAATCAATGTGTTGATCTTGGTTTGTATTCCCGAAAAAGACAAGGCAACACCTGTATTAGCTTAATTCAGTAAATAATTCAAAGGAAAAGAGTTTATTTCCTTAAGGATCATGAATCAGATAAATCAACTCCCTTATCCTCCTCTCTTCATTGTTTTTCCTCTTCTTTCCCCCTTTCTAATTCTTCATTGTAAACAATCATGGTATTTCGTATTATTCACTCAAGTGACTCTCTAATGTTACATTGTAAAATCCCATTTTGATTTATTAAAATGGGGCTTATTTACTCACTTCCTAGGAAGATGAAGAGTCACAAGTGGAATAAGAAATTGAAAATCCATGTTGGGGGTAGATAAGAAGACAAGTTGCAATGTTATAAATTGGGATGGCTTATCCATTCCAAAGGAGATTGAAAGTTAGTTTTTCTATAGAAATTATGGACTGTTATAGGTTGTTGAGCTTTGTATCACTACTACACAAGAAATAAAAGCTGAATTTATAACATTTCCTTTGATTATGATTTCCTCCATTCTCTCTCTCTATTATGCAACTTTGTAATCATTGTGATCTTGAATAACCAAGAAGGAACTTTGTGTCCTTGATTGATAAATCTAAAAGATTGTGTGTCTCTATTTTTGTTAGTATTGCTAATTGCTGACATTTTGTTTTATTCTAATTGAATGTGGAATCAATTTAGTTATTTTATGTGAACTCTGTTAGTGCCTACTCATAACAATAACCATATCTTTCCTAATTTTCCCAACTCTCCTTTATCCCTCATAACTACAAATTCCTTTGTTGTACTTCATGCAAGAAATTTTCCATAGGATTAGTGAATATTCCCTATGTGATCCCCAATCTATTTAAACACCCCACAAGATTAGGATAGTTTAAATTAAATAATGGGATCCTCCCCATACACAAGAAGGAGGGGCTTTGCCCCATTACTATTTGTGGAAAGACATAATTTACAACACGGCAAAAAAATATTTCACTAACAGTTTTTGGAGACTTTGTTTGGGAGAGATATGACCTTATGGACCCATAAAGGCCTCTAGAAAATAAAAATAAATTACATATTCCAAAAAAATTAAAAATACAAGATTCAAATAAAAATCATATTTTGAAGGAGACTTTATCAAGGAATGAATCCATGTCATGTTCATTTCCCGCATCTCAATGACAATGTTTCGAGATTGGTGTTCAACACCAATAAGTGACAGCAACCATGAATAATAATATAACCATAAATAACTATAAATTTATGATCAACCATCATTATGGACCAGATCTTGTAGGGGTAAGGATTCAAGAACAACAAAGAGATCTCTTGCTTCAAACAAAAATCTGTAATTCACCAAGGGAAAGAAGGTTAGTGGCATTTTTGCAGTAGTCATGGAAAGAATGTATAAAATGAAAAAAAATTGTTGTCTATGAAGAACGTGTCATCAAATCCTAGTGGTTTCAATTCAAGAGGACTGCTGCAAAATGAAATAAAATTGGACTTGTACCTAGTAATGATCATGAATCTAAAAGGTTGATGAAAAATATGTAGAAGAGATACTAGACATTATATGAAATGAATGGAGATGAAGAATCCCACAAAGATAATGTTCTTAACTCCACATAGGTGACTTGGAAAATAAAAGAATTGTCTTTTTTTTCCCTTCCTCTACATTATTTTATTTCATATGAAGATGAGGAAATGGAAGCCTTGAAAAGAGAGTATGTGTAAATAATTTTGAGCATTATAGAAGGAAATTTAGATCCCCAAATCAACCTTGAAATTCTAAATTATGTTGAGGCTATGAAAGAAAAATATGAGAAACTTGAAGATCTCAATAATAAGGAGGAACAAGACGTTTATCTTTCAAAAGAAGATCCTAATGATTTTCTGTATTATAGGGTGTTTATCCCTGAAATATTATTGTGCACTTCTAATGAATGATCTATCCTTGAACCTTTTGATGAAATTCAAATCAACACCTTAGAGGATGATGGAGAAAGAATGAAAGTTGAGCCTCCATTCATAAATTCATTTTAGCTCATGGTGCATCCCTCTAGAGAAACAATGTACACAAGAAATGAAGATTATTGTTTTATAAAATATGAACCAATGCTTTCCAAGGACTCCACCAACCAAAAAGATATTTAAGAAATCAATTCTTCATCCTTGATTCAAGTTATTAAAGAAGATGACTCCAAGGTAATCATTGATGATTTTCTTTTTGATTTAGTCTCTCCTTTTGATTCATGAATGACCAGTGATGAGATGGAGAATATAAAATAATCCAACTTCTTTCTTGACATAGTCATGGATGATAAAATTGAACAAGACCTCTCCGAGGAGCTAATGTCCTTACCTTCCCCTAATGAGTGTAATGTTGATCACTATAGCAAGTATGGAGTCTTTCCTTTTCCTTGTAAACAAAAGGACTCCATAACGAATGATCAGATGGAGAAGAAGAATTTTCTCATGTTGTAGCTACATTGTTATATTCTTCCCCTTGTCACAAGAATGATCTAATAGACCTTGACCTTATCTCTTATCTCTTCTCGAAAGTGACAAAGACAAGCTATTCCCAAGTTTTCAAGAAGGTAACTCATGGATGGAAAGAAGTATGTATTATAACAAAGAGAATATTTCAAATGAATTCTGACCATGGGTAGATCATATTTTCAACCATATTCTTGAGGTTCAATTTTAAGAATCTTGAACCGAAGATGAAAATAAGTACATGCCAACTTTAAAGGAGGGTTATGTGCAAAACATCATGAAGATTTTGGAAGATATTAAATACCCTCAACCGAGTCTCGAGACCCTGACCCACGCCATTGCTATGAAATATAAGTATGCTTTCAGTTGTGTTTCTCCTTTTAATGGAAAAGTGTCTCATAATGGATCAAAATAAACAAGTAAGCCCAATTTTGTCTTGGAATCCCTAAAGGATGAATATGCATATGAAGGAGAGTCTTCCCCTTTCCCATTTTGTAAAGAAGACTATGAATGGAAAGGAAAGGAGATTCTTGAATCTCCTATGGATGTTTTTAGTCATGAGGATAACACCTCCGCCATTGAAAATAATATCAAGATAAATGTTGAGCTGATGCAAAAGAATCTTCCAAGCACCTTCAATATGGCAGTTTCTCATTCTAATTGTGGATAGGAGCTAAAAAAAAATGTAGGATGTGTTAAAGGTCATGAGAGGAATAGAGTTAGGTTTTTGAGATTTTGAGAATTCAAATTGTGTTTTCCCTCCACAAGGGATATTTGAAAATTCAAAAGTGTGTAATGAGCATATGTCTTGTAAAAGGGTGTTATAGGTGTGTTAGGGGTTGCTAAGTGTTTATTTAGGTTGGAAAGTGTCTATTTGAGGAAAATAATGAGTCTTTTCTATGGATTCCATCATTAATATGCTTAGAATGATGTAAAATGGGAAATTACACATCTAGGAGGGGATGGAAGTTAAACAGTCACAAGGTAAGAGGCTAGTTACATTACTTATAGTGGTGGCATGCATGAAGAATTTGAGCATAGGATGAGTTTTAGATATTTTTTGCAAGTATTCCTTATGAAGAGGAAGAGAAGAAGAAGGGGATGAAGAGGAACTAAGGATTTGTTTTTAAGATTACAATTTAAGAAGTATATACACCTCTGGTTTGTGTGTACATTTTGTATTTTTTCTGAGTTTTTCAACTTTGTATGGATAGTGATATTGTGATAAGCCAATGTTGTAAATATTTTAATGATTCTATTTCCATTCCACAAACAACTTGAGTAAATTGATGGGCACATGCTTTGTTTTGATGCAAAATTGAAGCTTGACTGACTATGGACTGAGAATAGGAATGTACATGACCTTTTTCAAGTGCTCTTATTATGTTTGAGAGTTGATTTGCATGGGAGAGTGCTATGTAGTGGTATTTTCATGGTAGTTAAAGACGAGTTCATCATAATGATTGGTTCCATGTGGCTGTGATTACACTTGCATGAGTGAATAATATTATTCTCCTTGCTATGGTATGAGATGAGAAGGGTGGACATTCAATTTAGTGGGATCCTATTGTGTTATGAGGGAGTGACCAACCCAGACATGTATACTACAGTAGATAAATAAAAATATTTATGATAAAATTGTGAACTGTGTGCTCACCTAGGCAGGGGAAATAAACAAGTTTTGGGAAGAAGGACCTCACATACTCATTTTCCTCCACTGAAAATATCCTTTCATGTGTATCCTATTGGTAGGTATCTATGCAAAAATTTGAGCCTTGAAGAACTGAATGTAACAAGTTATTGTAAAGGTTGGCTTCTCGGGTTACTCTATGCTACACAATCTAGTTAGTGCTAGGGCTTGGAATTAGAAGTACCAGATCAAGGAATTTTGATCCAAAACTTGTAAGAAATATTGACAAGGGTGTCCTTTAAATATTCCAAAAATAATCTAAAATTTTCATTAGTTTAATCAAAGGATCTTCTTACTAGTCCTAAGAAGACTGTTTGCGCAGTGTGGGAAGTCTTAGTTATGAAGGGTGATTTGTGAAGGAACTATATTTAATATTCTGTGTTGAGTGTCGAAACTTTTCAAATACCTAGAAAACCTTAATGGGTACTCATAAAATGACAATTTCGTGCTTGAAGTCATATAGAAGAAAAAATATGCATGATAGTGTATCTAGGAAGACCTAATTGTGGGTTTAGGAGTAAAAGGGAAAAGGGGAGCTATCAGGAGTTGTGGAAAGATTTGAGGCCCAAGAATTTTGGGAAACCTTAAGAGGGATGAAATAATACAAATGAATTTTATAAGAGTTCTTGGATTTCTGTGAAAGTATATATGTGTGAATGTAACGGGCTGTATGTTCTTAAGAACGTTGAAGAAGGGGTAGTTTGGAAACAAAGATAGAAGTTTGCCTTGGGGTTTAAGTTCATTTTGAGGGAATTATAATATTAGTTTTTGGTTTTTTTGAGTAGGGGAGATGATCTAAGAAGCATCATAGTAGAAAGGAACCTAAAAATTGCATCTTTGAGCAACACAACTATAAAACAAGAAATTATGCAAGAAGTGGCAAGGTGAGTGCTAAAGGAGCATTAATGAAGTTTTGATAGAATGATGGGTGAATGGGAAATGTCATGAGATGATGAGCACGGTAGAATTTTAATAATACCAATTAAGGTGATATTGTCTTAGTTTTAGCCAATATTAATGCTAATATAGAAGTTTTTAGCCTTCTAGGCTTATTGTTGATCCTCCAAATTTAGAGTTAGTTGAAGTTAGATCTGTGAACCTCTTAATTAGTGCTTATTCACATGATTATGTATATTTTATATGCATTATTTTGGTACTAGAGTGTGAGATCTTATTGAAGTTACTTTTAAGATTACAATTTGAATTGTTTTGTGGCTAACAACTGAAATTTTGAAGTATGCGTGTGAAGATTGACAAGTTAGAAGAAATGGAAGTGTGAAAGAGTGAAAGAGGAGTGAAAAGAGACTGAGAAGAGAGAGAAAAGTAAGTGAGAAGAATAAAATAAAGATATGTATAGATAAGTTTTGGTCAAGATGATTAGCCACAGGAAAGGAGAACAAGAAGAGAATAAAACGAAAAGAAAAGAATAAAGGAAGAAGAAAAGAGAGTTGTGGTTTCAACGGGAGATCACAACATTGAAACAAGAGGTAGAAAATATTATTATGCTCATTGAAAATGAGAGAGAAGAGAAAATAAAAGATATAGGAATACTGATGAAGAAAAAAGCCAAGTGGCCAATTAAACAACTTGTTGAGTAAAGGAAAAGAAGGCGGTTGAGGGAAAGTATAAAATAAGAAGAAAGAATACTGAAATATATGGAAAAGAGAATGAGGAAATAATAAAAAGAAGTGATTAAATAGGTGGTGTTGATAGAGGATAAGAGTGAAGAAGTGATAGATTAATTTTTGGCTTCTCTTTAGATAGAAGAACATGATGATGATAGAGTTCAGGAAGTGGTAGAAGAAGAAGAGTTTAAAGAGAACCAATATGAAGAGATGGCGTGGAAGGAAGACCTTATAGGGGAAGTCAAGCCTCAAGATTATGAACCTATAAATGTGTGTAAGTGTGTAATTATATGTATGGAGAAAGAGGTTGAGATGAAGGATGATGAAATCACAAGGGAAGTGACTCAAGAACCACAGATGACTAGTGAAGAAGACACTGTATTTACTTATGAGAGTATTGAGTAGCTACAAAAGGAAATTGAAAACCAAGTGTAAATATTAACATGAATGTAATTTATTTTAACACAGAAATAATAATATTATTGTTCTATTTCTCATGAACCATGCTACATCCATTCATTCATACATTACACACACACACACACACACATATAATAGGATAGTGGTTTTCTATAATAAAGGAATATAGTTTTAACCACTAACAACTAGTTCTATTAAGATATTATCCAATATATTGTATTCACACACACATAATAATGTGCACACTAATTAAGGATTTCATAACATTCCCTCCCTTAGTATGAACTTGGGGAAGAACGCACATCTCAAGAAGTGGAAATAGAATTGTATGCCTCCACATACTTTTAGGTCTGTATACTACTGGATTGGATCTTGCTAACTAGATCTTGTTGTACATGACAAATCCGCTTCACCACAGTGAATCCCATACCAGATGATCACACTTCCATTGATTCACCTACATATGCGAACTCAATAGTTCCATCTTTCACTTCCAGTGAACGATCTTTCACCGGCCGATCAATGTTAGAAGTGTGACAGTCGAAGAATCTCAGCAGTCAGAGGAACACTCTAGTTCAACTACCATCCTATACAAATATTCTCAGATTCCAAAATACACATCCTCCTCATTTCAATCATAATAGGGGAAGGAAATGATACATCAGTTTATTCTACACACACCACCCAACTAAAAAAGAGATACCACCATACCAAAATGTCGCCTCATCATTGGTGACTGACGAGAGGTTGTTGGTTTTCCTCCAACCTCCGATGCCTCCCTCCTCCATATGTCTGCTAATAGCTCAGCTGAATATTGCTTTGAGGCTCATTCGAGAATGCCCCCCTCAAGTTTAACTTGGACGTCAAATTCCATCAAAAAATACATCTAACTAAAAGCGAGATAATTATTTTTTTACAATATTTGACAATTTCAAATACGACACTTTTGACTCCGTAACTTCTAAGGATAACTTAACTATTTTTATTGAACTTGATTCAAAAAAACTATCATAATACAAATATACATTGACATATATAGCTAATACTATAGACCATAAAAATTTAATATTGACTCGGAATATAGACTTTTACTCCCTATATTCACACTTTTCCATCTTGCTGAATTAGACACAAATGAAAAAATATTCAACTAGAAAAAAACATACCGTTATGCATGGAATATTCAAGACACGTGGATGCTATATGGAAATGGATGAGCACACGGTACTGCCAAAACTTTTATTCAAGACTACGTTGAAATAAAAATCTAAATATGCACTCAAATCTGGACAACTTCACATGTACAGGTAGGACTGCGTTGTATTTGATCTGAAATTGAATGTAGAAATTCACCACATAGCATGTATGGATCTTAATACCTGAGAAATCAAAATCATCAGGGAAATGAAGGAGTACAAATTCCCATGATAAAAAATTAAACCAAAAAATTTATCATTCGCTGAAAGTGGAGACCGATGGAGTAGGTTGTGGGTATTCATCAAGAGATCTACATTCCAAAATTGTTCATTCACGTTTGAGGATAACGATCCAATGATTAAATGTGAGATAACAACCGAGAGAAGGTCTAAACAAATGAATGAAGAAAATCTAATGACCACTGAAATATTTTCTACACCTTATTTCTGCACGAAATTCTAACGAACCACAAATTCTATACAGAATGGTCCGAGGCCGAGCTTAATGAAACACATTTACCACTGTTTGAAAGCACAATCTATTACTAATAACACGATTCAAATCTCAATGTAAACATTCGTGACTTCCAATGTAAGTCGAGACTAAAAAAAGTAATGCAAATTGATTTTATAAAAATATAACAATGCATGGGGGAATAGAAATGACCATCAAGCTAGATGCATGACGTCAAGGTGTATATCATTCAATTCAGTGTGAATGATATTTAGACCAAAGAAACAATCTGTTTAACAACCGTTCTGAGCTACGTTCCAATGAATATAGGAGAAACCTTATCGCGTGGGGAAAAAAAGAGTAACATATTCCCGTGAAAACAATTCACTTTCCCATCACAGACAGCAGAATAACATCACTCTGATACCAGATGAAAGACCATGTGTAGATATTAACACAAATGTAATTTATTTTAACACAAAAATAATAATATTATTTCTCTATTTCTCATGAACCACGTTGCATCCATTCATTCATACAAAATACATATATATGGGATAGTGGTTCCTATAATAAAGGAATATAGTTTTAACCACTAAAAACTAGTTCTATTACTATATTATCAAATATAATATATTCACAGGCACATAATAATGTGCACACTAATTAAGGATTTCCTAACAGAAATAACAATCTTGGGATATGTCATATATGGAGTACAAACATGGGAAGAAAAGACACAAGTCATTCCAAGGGAAGAGGAAGAGCAGCATAGTGAAATGGAGAATAAGGAAAAACAAATAAAGATCAAAGGAAATAAATCCAATGAAAAATATGACAAGTAAATCAAGGAATGTAAGATGGACATGAGCTATGTAGAGATGGAAGAGATGCAGAAACATGAAGAAACATGTTTATTTTCTATTATTTTGTTTATTCATGCAGGTACAATGAGTGAAACTATGAAGATGATGAATGCAAGGATGGAATTTAAGAATATAGAGATCAATGTCAAGGAAAATGGAAGACAAAAGATAACCATGTGGGACCCAGGTGGCTATAAGGAAGCTAAGAACATGATTGTGCAAGAAAAGTGTATGAAGTATTTTCTCCACCTTGGGAGTATGATGCAGGTGCATCTTCTAAACATCTTCAATATGGTATTTTCTAATTCTAAGTGTGGATATGAACTCAGAAAAAAATCATTATGATGTGTTAAAGGTCATGAGAGGAAGAGAGTCAAGTGTTTGAGAGTTTGAGAATTCAAATTGCATTTTCCCTCCAAAAGGGATATTTGAAAAATTCAAAAGTGTGTAATGAGAAGATGGCTTATAAAAGGGTGTTCTAGGTGTGTTAGGGGTTACTAAGTGTTTATTTAGGTTGGAAAGTGTCTAGTTGTGGTAAATAACGAGTCTTGTGTGTGGAGTCCATCATTAAGATGCTTAAAATGATGTAAAATGGGAAATTACACATCTAGGAGGGGATGGAAGTTGAAGAGTCATAAGCTAAGAGGTCATTTACATTACTTGTCGTGGTGGCATGCATGAAGAATTCTAGAATAGGATGGGTGTTTGACAGTTTTTTACAAGTATTCCTCATGGAGAGGAAGATAAGGAGAACAAAACGAAGAGGAACTAATGGTTTGTTTTGAAGATTACAGTTTAAGAAGTATATACACCTCTGGTTTGTGTGTCTGTTTTGTATTTTTTCTGGGTTTTGTAAATGTGTATGGGTAGTGAGATTGTGATAAGCCAATGTTGTAAATATTTTAATGATTCTATTTCCATTCCACAAACGCGTTGAGTAACTTGATGGGTACGTGCTCTATTTTGATGCACAATTGAAGCTTGACTGATTATTAACTGAGAATAGGACTATACACGACCTTTTTAAAGTGATCTTGTTTTGTTTGAGTGTTGATTCACGTGGGAGAGTGCTACAAAGTTGCATTTGTATGGTATTTAGAGATGAGTTCATCATTATCATTGGTTTCATGCTAGGAAAGCTTCAATAAGAATAAAGGTATGTGATTGCACTTGTAGGTGTGAATAAGATTGTTCTCCTTGCTATTGTATGAACTAAGAAGGGTCGAAATTAATTTTAGTGGGCTTCCATTGTGTTATGAGGGAGTGACCAACCCATAAATGTATGCTACAATAGATAAATACAAAGACTTATGATAAAACTCTGAACTATGTGCTCACCTGGGCAGGGGCAATAAAAAAATGTTTGGAAGAAATACCTCACATACTCATTGGCCTCCACTGGAAATATCCTTTCTTGTGTATCCTAGAGGTAGGTCTCTATGAAAAAAATTGAGCCTTGAATCACTTAATGTAACAAGTTATTGCAAAAGTTGGCTTCTCGGGTTACTCTATGTTGCAAATTTTAGTTAATATTAGGGCTTGGAATCAGAAGTACTAGATCAACGAGTTTCGATCCAAAACTTGTAAGAAATATTGAAAAGGGTGTCCTTTAACTATTTCAAAAATAATTTGAAATTTTCATTGGTTAAAACAAAGGATCTTCTTACTAGTCTTGAGAAGACTATTTGCACAGTGTGGGAAGTCCTAGTTATGAAGGGTGATTTGTGAAGGAACTATATTTTATCTTTTGTGTTGAGTTTTGAAAATTCTTAAATACCTAGAAAAACTTAATGGGTACGTAGAAAACAATAATCTGGTCCTTGAAATAATATACAAGAAAAAAATGCATGACAATGTATCTAGGCGGACCTAATTGAGGGTTTAGGGGCAAAAGTGAAAAGGGGAGCTATCAGGAGTTGTGGAAATATTTGAGGCCAAAGACTTTCTAGAAACCTTAGGAGGGATGAAAGAATACAAATGAAGTTTATAAGAGTTCTTGGATGTCTATGAAAGTCTACCTGTGTGAATGTAATAGGCTATATGTTCTCAAGAACATTGAAGAAGGGGCAGTTTGGAAATAAAGATAGAATTTTGTGTTGGGGTTTGAGTTCATTTTGAAGGAATTATAATATTAGTTTTAGGTTTGTATGAGTAGGGGTGATGAACTAAAAAGCATCATAATAGCAAAGAACCTAAAAAATGCATCTTTGAACAACACAACTATAAAGCAAGAAATTGTGCAAAAAGTGGCAAGGTGAGTGCTAAAGGAACCTTAATGAAGTTTTGATAAAATGATGGGTGAATGGGCAATATCACAAGATGATGAGAAGGGTAGAATGTTAATAAGTCTAATCAAGATGATATTGTCTTAGTTTTAGCCAATATTAAAGCTAATATATCATTGTTTAGCTTTCCAGGATTTTTTTTAATCCTGAAAATACAGAGTTAGTTGAAGTTGGATTGGTGAACCTCTTAATTAGTGCTTATTTACAAGATTTTTCATATTTTCTCTATATCATGAGCTGGTGTGTATAGAAAGTAATTTTTCAAAAAAAAAAAAAGTGAAAATCTATAAGAAAGTTTTGAATGGGAATAAGGCCAACTTTCTCTCAGCATTTCTGAAGCCCCTGCTGATTTTGAACAAGTTTCCATGCTGCAACTTCACCTATTAATAGTGAATTATTTTAAGACAAAATAATATATTCTACTTTTGATAACATGAAGTAATGGATTCTCATATTCACGAAGCACCAGATGGAGACTCTTGAAGGAAAACCCACTAGAAATGTTACAGAGTGGTCATTGGATGCAATATTTTTTCCATGCAATATCTATATGAAGATGGAATCTTGGTATTCATGCTTCTTCTTGAACCCTGGAAGTCCATCACAAGAGCATAGAATGATCAGATAATGATCTTTGAGCTTCAGAGGTTTGAATTCAACCCATTTTTTTTATGATGGTTTGTACTTCTCCAAACCCATTGCCAGGTATGTGTACATTCTTCCTCCACCTTTATAATTTTTTCTCAGCTATAACATAGTTTCCCTTTCTATTACATGTTTGCTTTTCCATTGTGGTGTGTTTCCATTTTTTTGGTGTGTTTGTTGGTTGTGTTTGTGGTGAAGAAATGACTCTATAAGCCCAATGAATAAGGCACTGGTCCATGTACTATCTTGATATTATAAAATAATTGTTTGTCCTATCCTCATTGTATTTGATCCAAAATAATTCCCCAAGCTAGAGCTAGATATTGTCTTGATAAACGTGTAGCATTAAATATTCAAAACTTTTACCATGATAATCTAAGCCACATTTGAAAATCCTTCTCCTAGTCAATGTAAATCTTTCCTCTGGCCAAATTAGTCATTGTGTTACCATAATAATGGCTAGGAGGAATGTGATAATGTGATTTTCAAGTGTGTTTTAAGTGTAGGGGATCTTTGTAGATCTAATTCATGAAGTTATATGGACCTATGAGAAGATAAGTGTTGCTTGAGGTTCGAGGAGGGCTATTTTTGGCCTTTTTGCACGTGATAAACACCCTACGGTAACATACAGGGAAAATATAAATCATACAAGAAGTGTGTGGTAGAGATATATAATCATATGAGGTATTTTAGGAAAGTTTTGTAAAAAAATCAGGTTTAGGAACAAGTTATGTAAACATCGAGCTAGTTGTAGTGTGGTATAAGGAAATGAAAGAAGTGAAAAATGATAGTTGGTTTGTTATGGATGTATTATGAGCCTTGAGATGAATTGGAAATAAATAATATACTCATTGGAAATATAAGAAGTACTAATTCACAGGGAAAAATGTTTCAAGATATTTTAAGGAGAAATTTTTAGATATTGATCTGGTAGTACAGATGAAGATCTTTGATCCTAGTGAAGACTCAAATAAAGATTCTATAAGTTCTAAAGATATTTGGAACCTGATTCAAAGGTAAAAGTATATAAAATTAAACCATCTAAATTCTCCATAGGATAATATGGAAATAATTACATATTTCTCTTCGGTGGCAGTTTGACCTTCCGAGAAACGTTTGTGACCAAATTTGAAAAGGGTCCTGAATTTCAAAAGGGATGAATAATAAGGTCATGAAAATTGTTAAAATGGATTCCTTAGGTTTTTAAAAATTAAAATTATATAAGATTTTTTTATGTACACCTAGGGAAGCTCTTGGGTCAAGAAGACACTCTGACATGCTATTTTTAGCAATGCAATGGTGAAGATAAGCTTCCCAAAGTCAAACTTTTGTACTTGGAGACACCTTATGTCTATATTTAATTTTTAACAAAGTAAAAGGGTATATGGGGGACATAATAATGTGCCAAAATGGTGAGAGATTCATGTTTGGAGGTTATGTCACTTAAAGTATCACTAGAGGTGTTATCCACTCACAATGTAAACATGGCCCTTTCCTCATGATGGAAAAACATGTGGCACACTTTTTAGGGGGTGATGTCCCTTTTTACCCTATCCAAAGGGCCATGGGATACACAAAAGTGTGCCACCATGGAGGATGGAGAGGTTTCATTACTTAAATCACAAATTGGGTGGTTAGGACATGTTTTCAACCTCACCTTTTAAAGTTGGTCCCTTCCTCATGATGAGGATACCCATGGCGAATTTTTCAAACCCTATTGTCCCTTTGTATAAACTTTGCCTGAGTAAATGTGGTAATGGACATGACTAGGTAAGAGGCCCATCTAGTAAGTATGGCCATGGAGGAGGGAGACTTTGCATCACTAAAGTTACAAACTAGGGTGTTAGGGAAATGTTTTCAACCTCACAACCACATGCCCCCTCTTCACGATTCTTCTACCCATGGAAAATTTTCACAACCTTGATGTAGATTTGTCACTTAATAAATGTGGTAATGGACATGGGGATATATGAGACCCATTTAGTAACTTTTAACCCATGCTCTCATCTTATCCAACCCGGGTTAAACATGGTGAGTTAAGGAGTGAGTTAGTTAGGTTTGAAAGGAGGGGTGAGTATGATAATCATAATTAGCCATTTTAAAATAATTTTTCATATTTTCCCCTCCCTCCATTGCTTCTAGTATAATGTTATGCTGCCAAAATTTCTAAGAAACTCCATTACTAAAACCACACTTTTGGTCATATCTCCTTGATCATTGCCCTATTTTTCTTGAAACTTGGTATATAGCTTACATTCTTGAACGCCTTGATGATAAAAAAAAATTCATTTTCAATTATTACTTGAATTTTGTATAGTAGACAAGTGAAAATTTCATATTAAAATGTTTCCTTTTCATATCCTAAGAGTTTTAGTGATTCAAAACACTTGAAAATTGGAGTATGAAACCACATTGAAAAACCTAATCTAACAAGAAAATTTTCATCTCAATCAGAAACCTAGAAGGAACACTTCTATTATTACTATTTTTTCACCAAATCCATATTAAAAATAGTAAGTCTTGAATAGAATGAAATAATATTTTTTTAACCTCCATGCAATTCTCCAGGTTTGAAACTTAGTAGAATGCAAAATTTGAAAATTGGGAAAGTTGGCTAAAAATAGAAACCGAGGGTGAGGTGTGACTTACTAAAACTAGTTAGTATCTAGATCAAATTAAAATTTCACACACACCTTCATCCCCCGTTTTTGATCCAGAGTTTGAAGTGGTGCAATCATCTTCTCTTTCCTTGATTTCGTGAATGTTAAAAAACATATGACATCAAAGAAAAAACCATGGTTGATGAATATGGAGGTTCATCTCATTCAGAAAAGAGAAAGAGGGCTGATGAGGATGATATTGAAGTATCTTCTATTGTATATTTCTATAAGAGGTCTAAGGTTGAATAACATCCTTTGGAATAACTTGAACTAAGTGATATTGACCCCTCTTAGTATTCTAACCATCCAATAGATCTAGGTATTCCTGTTAAAGAACTTGAATTAGCCCATCTTGGTCATGCTTTATTTCTTTACCAAACACTTGCGATGTCTAGTTTCATTTCCAAAAATGTTGAGCATTTTTCATGGGTAAATTAATTACTTAGAGAGGAATCAAGGATAGTGCAACAAGCAGTGACACCTAGCTTTGAGGCCATATTGAAATACATAAGGACTACGAAGGGCAAGAAATCATATACTTCCATTTTCTACACTAAGGCATCCAGAGCTAAATATGTGGAGGTGGCACATTCGAAGGTAAATAATCCCATGAAGGAAATGAAACATGATGATTATGTATTGATGAATATATCTTTAGGTATAGCTACCCACAAGGGAGACTCTTATATTTTTAAGAAATCCTTATCTTGCCTTCTTTCTCAAAATGAATAATACAAATGAAGAATTGAGAAATTTGAGGAATATGTAATAGCTATTTGTTCTTACATCTAATATTTCCTAGATCTTGATTCAACACCTTTAATAATTGTAGAATTAATTCCTCTAATCAATTTATTTGACCCTGAAGTGATCAAGAAATTACATGAGGTATATGATGTAAGGGCAAGGCTAATGAAGGATGGATCGAGAAGATCATTGAGAAAGGAAAGACATTGTTTCCAAAGGGCCTCTCTCTAATCAAGTATATTCTCAAACAAATTTCAAAAGTGAAGAAATCAAGGGAGGATATTGAAAGAGTGTAATTCCCGTTTCAACTACCACTTGAGACCAAGAAACAAACTAGGAAAAATTATGGAATAATTTTTTTTATTAGAAGTGTCTACAACTAAGTTTACAAGGCTTCAGTTTGAACAACCGGCTCCGGGAAAAAACCTAATTTCCAAAAACACAAGACCTATCATAGTTTAACCTAACACAAGTGCACTAGGTTTTTTTTTTTAATTTTAGGGTTACATGTTTGGTTTAGGTTCAGGGAGCAATTTACCCCCATGCCTACTCTCAAACAGGCCCAAAATTTCAATTATATTTTTCTCACATTTAGATTCATCAAAAATTTCCTAAATTAGGCTCATTAGATAGGAAATTCCTCACCTTTCCAACCATATAAATAAGTCCTCCTAACTCCTTGTAGATCTCAAGATATGGCCGGGCGGAATTTTATGGGAAATTTTTCCCTTGGAAGTCTGCAGGCTTAGGGGAAGAAATGTTTTTTCCCTCACATTGGTGCAAAGTGCAAAACATCTCCGTGCGCCCATGGGGCTGATGAAACAGGACATGTGGTGCATCCTAATTGGTGTGGGGTGGTACAGACTGGCAAGGCGAAGAAGGATTTGGAGGTTTGGGTGAAAAACCAAACGGCAAAATTTCTCATGTGCCTCCACCAAGGAGAAAACTCGCACCACATGGCACTTCCCATGCCACGTGTCAAAATCTTATTCATCATGGGGGTCACGGATCGATGGAGAAAAATGGATGAGGAGATTTTTGGGATTAAAATCCCAAGGGAGAAAATATCTCCACGCCCCCCCACTGATGCCTCGAGTGCCACGTGTCAGCACGTGGTTGGATGGGGCTCGGTGGGTTGTAGGGAAAATTTGGCAAAAATTTCCCGAAGTCAAAAATTCAATTTTCTGAAGGAAAATTTTTCTCCATGCCTCCACGCTTTTTCAAATGGCCACGTGGTGCCTTGTAATTGGCCGCGGGTAGGCGGAGAAAATTTGGATTTTTCACCAAAGGGGTTAAACGGTTAAAAAGAAATACGCAGGCCCGTGCCTCCAATGGGACATGTGTCAACACCCTATTGGCTGCAAGGGTGTGGGTCCATGGAGGAAAAAGAGAATTTTTTCCAAAAGTGCAAAATGCTAAGTTTTCAATTCTTAACCCACGTGCCCTCCTTGCCATGTGTCAGCACGTGATTGGCGCGGGCCGTGGGGTTGCGGGAAATTTTTTAGGAAATTTTCCAAAAGTGAAATTTTCCAATAGAAAGGTTTTCAAAGGGGGTCCAACCCTCCATAGTGCCATGTGGTAGATTCTGGTTGGACGAAAGGGTGGCGGGGTGGCGGACTTTTCTAAGAAATTTTTCCAACGCATTTTTTTTAAATTTTTCTAAGGTTAGATTTTATTTTTTTATTTTTTTTGGTTTTGAATGGCCATTTTGAAGTAAAACTTCAAATGGCCATAAATTTTAATGGGGAACTCCATTTTGGGAAAACAAGGACTTTCCAAAAAGCTCTCGGAGTCTTGGTTGCACAAGAATCATTAATTTTGATTTTTGATGAAGTTTTTAGGGTCAATTTTAAGAAAACGTTCCGCAGGCTTTAAATTCAAAACTGACATTTTTTTTTCCAACTGTCAATTTGATTAAATTTGAATTCCTCCTTCCCTCAACATGTTAAATAGACATGGAGGAAAAGTCTAGGGGAGGTTTAGAGTGCTTTAGTGAAGTCAATTTGTTCATTTATACAAGTTTGCAATTTTCCGACAATTGACGGGAAAAACAACCATGCAAGCTCCGAATTGAAATTCTTTGAGTTTTGGAGATTTATTCTTGACTGTTTTAGTGAATTTGGATTCCTCAAGTATTCCTAAGTATAAATTTCAAGTCTTGTAATTTATTGTTGAGTATAAAGTCGAACTGCTCATTTTATTTAAAAAGGAAGATGCCAGATTTGAACTTTGAGACAGTGAATTATTCCTTTAAATTGATTTAACCATTTGTCTTTGAATGTGCATAAATTTCTACCTTAATCAATTACAATTCTTCTTAATCATCCATCCAATTTTAAATGGAACTACATTTTTTGATTTCAACTTCAATATACATCTTTGCAAGAAAAAAAAAATGTTGTTTTCCATTCCATATGCATCTTTTTCAACATTCCAAAAAAAAAGTGGATTCTATTTCTTTTTCAAAACAGAATTTCACTCCTGGAAAACAATACAATCTAGCATACATTGCCATACCGATATTAAAATAAACAATACCATTCTTTATTGGTCATTCAAATAACTTTACAATTGAATTCCTTTCCAATTTGATTGATTTTCACATTTCAAAATACAAGGTATAGAATATCAATTATATTTCCTTCCAAAGTAAAACAGAGAATTTTATTTCATCTCTACATTTCTCAAATCATTTACAAATTTCAACTACAAGGTGAACACTTCACATTTCAATATCAATTACAATCATCCACTAGAAATGGGAAAGGTTACAATGACATTTGTTCAAGGGAATGACTGTCAAACTGTGAAATTCTCCAAGCTCCAAACAACAACATGTTGGTTTCTTCATCTTTCATATTTTGATCACAACAAGAAAGGGGGAAAGGAAACACTCTCCACCCAACCAAGATACCCCATGGGAAAAGAGAAGCCATCTTTCCCCATTGGCCCCCGAGCCTCAACCATATTGAAATGGAGCATGATAATTCAACTCATGGAAACATGGACTTATTTCACATGCAAGAAACACTCATATATCACAAAAATCAATGAAATCACAAATCAAAATCAAGGTAGCAGCTCTCAACTGCATTTGAAAACAGTCATACAACATAAATGCTTGAGCAAGCAAGCCAAACAAGAGCAAGAACTATAGAGGTCTCCTTATGACTCCCATGTTGAAATTGGGCATCCACCTAAAACAAACCACCAAGAAACATAACCATCCCATAAACCTTATCCCTCCTCAACCCCTCCTTATCCCTCCTCCAAATTTATCCCTCATACCTCCCTCAAAGTAAAAAATGCATGCATATTCTTTTCCTAGGTGGATCCCAAACCAACACTCCCTCCTTAAGAAAAGTGCCAATGGAAAATCCCTTATCCCTCCTCTGATATTTCCTCATAGTCTTCTCTCTACACCATGCCCTAAGCATTCTACCCATCCAACCAAGAATGCAACACAACCATCATTCAACAATGGATGCAAGAAGAAGGAAAAACAACCAACTAAAAAGGAAGAAGCCTACCTCTCCATAATGGAGACTTGATTTCCAACACAGCAGTTCCTTGGTTCTCAAACACAGTCCCAAAAACAACAAGGTAAATGCATGCACCATATTTCCAAAGAATCCTTCCTCAAAAACCAGCTCCCACAGTAAAATTTCGACCCAAGGAAGCAAGACAAAGTTTTCAACAACCACCAAATGAGAGGGGATTTTTATTTTTAAAGGAGAGGGAGGGAGGGGATGATGTGGATTCCAAGTGGGATGCCACATCATTTTTTCTCATCCCAAAAGCAATCAACATCAATTACAAAAAAATCACAATAAATGTGAATGACAAAATTACTTACATACACAAACTCAACCCATACTAAAAAAAAAAGAATGCATTAAAATTTAGAAGACAAGTGCAATCAATTCTTACACAAAAATCATTTCAAAACTAAATAAGAAAGGCTAAAATGTACTCCCAATCCATAGGCATGGTTGGTGGAGGATTTTGGGAGGTGTGGGACAAGTTTAACTTGTCCCACAAGCCTCCAATTTAGGATCCCAAGACCAATCCGAGTTTCAAAGAGGATGTAGTATTCTACACTCCAAAATCTGCTTTATGCAATCTATCATTTCACTTACACAACTGTTACATCCTCTTACACATGCATTAAAGTTTATGACTCCATTTATTACAAGTTTTGACATAAGATTTATTTATTTATCCTATGGTTGCACATAATATAAATCAAGTTTAATTATTAATCAAGACAACAATATTATTTCCTTACATTCCACTCCCTAATTAATTTAATTAAAATTTAACTGTATGACTCCTGCATTATACTATCACATTTGTATACTTAAAATAAGAAGCACATTACAAATAAAACACATACAACAATAAGAAAAGAAACACATAATTAAAACACATATATGCCCCATGGTCACAATAATGGAAATCCTCCCATGGGAAATCCTAACATAACTCAACACACAAATCAAACACAGTTTCCATGGTGACCTTGTTGATCTCACACTGAATTTCAATATGGTTAGTCTCCAGTCCCCAGACATTGTTGTGACTTTTACTTGTAAAATAACAATACCTCCTTCGGCCTCATGGCCATATCAGAACATCCAAGAAGATATAAAATCAACGTATGCATATAAATATCAAATCCAAATCACAAGAATATCAATAATTTAACATTATGATTTTGAATTCAATTAGTAACTATGTCATCATCCAATAGATTTCTATGCTAGAACTATTCATAATATCAAGGTCACATGTCTAAAATCAACATCAATAACCTATCCACGTCAACTAGTATATCATCATCCACACAGTTATAATAATGATGTCTCAAATATCATCGAGCATAATGACTGAATCCTGACCAATACTAATCTAAAATATTGTATCTAACCATCATACTAAAAAAAACATAGTAATGTCCATAATAACCAATGAGCTAGCATATACACATCCTACTATATCAAAACACAATAATATCCAAAATATGATTAGTAGTGTCAAAATCAACAATTAAACAGTGTTAAAGGAGAGTGGGCACTACAAAGAAAAAATATTCACTTAGATGAGGTGATCCCACCCATGTCTGAGATGAGATCCTCTGACTCTCATACCCTCATGAGAAAAAATGTGTTTGCATCAGCTATCGACAATTTGTCCCAAACTTGGGTTCACATCATTGATGCTAGATATGGTATGATTGAATATACAATCTGCGAACTTGAATCTAGTGGAAAAAAATATTTCAATATTTTTATTAAGGTCTGCAAATATGTTCAAATACTTGAGTTCTCTCCACTTACCAAGAATTCATTATCATAAGAACTCATTGTTTCCATCCAGGAGTTGGTTAAGGAAGAGGCATGTGATCCTCTTTCCTTCATTAAAGATATATTAGAGTCCCTTCCCATCATCATAGGATCTAATCCTGACATTTCAAGAGATCACAAAGAATGGTGTTGATATTTAACCATATAACAGTGTTGCGTAAATCTAAAATCAGATAAAGCATACAAGCAATTAATGCAGAAATAAACCAAAAGATAAAATAAACAAGAGAAAGATAACATTGGATTTAACGTGGTTCACCCAGTGTGGGATACATCCACCAAGAAATGACCAAAATTATTATTCAGTGCTTTACAAAGGAAAATAAAATGAAGATATGTTGTCTTCCAACACCTCACAGGATGCTCAATATTTTTCTCTCACTCAACTACTCTTTCTTGATCACCAAGAAAACTCAGTTGCTATTTTCTTCTCTCATACCCTCATACAATTCATACATGCATATATATCTATTCTAGGAAACTAACTATGATTTTACAAACAAGAAATCATCTTTACAAAAAAATGTTTATTCTAATTCTCAACCAAAAAAAAACAAAGCACTATCACACAAGTTGACCGATGTCAGTTACTACTTGACCAATGTCGGTCACTGTCTAACTGATACTGGTCACTTCCTGATCCATGTTGATTGATAACTGACTGATGCCAATCACTACTTGAATGATTCTGGTCACTGTCTGACCGATGTTGGTCACTATAAAATCCAACAACATGTAAAAACAAGCTTTCTATGAAGCAACTAAGCTTGACACTTAACAATCTCCCACTTGGAGATCAATTACTTCACTGTATTGTACATCACCATCCTTGGATCCTTTTCCTTTACCTGTTTCTTCCTCTTCAAGTCTTAGACTCGAAGACCAATGGAAGAGGAGAGAAGCTCCAAATTATCTTTTACCAATGGCTTTATTAGCATATCCGCAGGGTTCTCATCCATATGGGTTTTCTCTAACTTCAACTGCCGATCCTCCAACACCTATCGTATAAAGTGATATGTCAACTGAATATGTTTTGTTTCTGAATAAAATTTTGAGTTCTTTTCCAGATGGATTTCACTATGACTATCATAATATAATCTATAATCCTCTTGCTCCTTACCCATATCTTCCATGAACCTACTCATCCATATCATCTCCTTGTTATATTATGTAGCTGCAACATACTCTACCTCTGTAGTAGCCAAATCCAAAACCTTATGTAATCTCAAAATCCATTTAACTATCATTCTACCTACTGGGAAAAGATATCCAGTGGTGCTCCTCCTTCCATCCAAATCTCCATCCATATCTGAATCAACATAGCCGCGTAAAGAAGTATCTGAACCTCTATAACATAACTCCATATCGGATGTCCCTATCAAATACATGAGAATCCAATGGACTACTTTCTAATGTTCTTTACTTAGATTATCCATAAACCCGCTCACAACTCTAACTGCCTATGCAATGTATGGTCTAGTACAAACCATGACATATATAAGACTTCCTACTACTGAAGCATAAGGAACATGTGCCATGTACTCAACCTCTTCATGTGATGAAGGAAACTTCTCTTTTCTCAATTTGAAGTGTCTAACCATAGGTATACTAACAGGTTTTGAATCTTGCATGTTAAACCTTTCTAACACCTTATCGATATAAGTCTCTTGAGAAAAATACAACTTCTTGTTTTTTTGTCTCGATGAATTTACATGCCAAGGATTTTATTTATAGCTCCAAAATTCTTCATTGCAAATGTGTGAGCTATCCTTTCTTTAAATTTACAAATGTCTTACATACTAGATCATGCAATTAACATATCATCCACATACAATAACAAAATAGCATAGCTCCCATTTTCAAGATTTGTAAAATAAACACAATGTTCAGATTCACATCTCATATAACCATAGATCATGCATAAAAATTTCAAACCTCATATACCATTACCTTGGAGCTTGCTTGAGCCCATACAAGCTCTTTTTCAACCTGCACACAAGTTTCTCCTTACCCTTGACTTCATAACCACTGCTGCATATATATATCTTCCTTAAAATCATCGTGAAGGAAAGCCATCTTAACATCAAGTTGTTCTAAGTGCAAATATTATACTACAACTAAAACTCAAAATAATATGAATGGAAGTCATTTTTTACTACAGGAGAAAAGATCTCACCAAAATCAATACCTACTTTTTGTGCAAACTCTTTTACCATTAGCCTTGCCTTGTATCTTTTCTTTCCACCCTCTTCTTCATTGATCTTGTAAACCCATTTGTTCTGTAATGTTCTCTTACCTTTTGGCAACTTAACCAAATCCCATGTCTGGTTTTTGTTTCAAGGAGTCCATCTCCTCATCCATGCCATGCTCCCACTTCTTGTGGGTTTCATCCTGCATTGCTTATTCAAAACTTTCTGGTTCACTACTATCAATCAATAATAGATAAAATAAATAAGGTGTAAATATTGTTGGAGGTCTAATTACCCATTCTTACGTTTTTACAGAAATTTAGGGTGCTGAAGGATCATTCTACTCATTCTGAAAATTTGTATCAACCTCTGATAGTGATCGACACCGGTCACCTGTATTCGATGTCATTCCAGGAGACCGACGCCGGTCCTGCTCTTCTGTAACCGACGTCAGTTTTAGCTTCTGATGCTAGTCTCGTGTCTGCTAGCACGGGTTGCCCTCACCGACGCCGATACCTGTACATGATTGTTTTAAATACGAGAATGCATTTTATTCCACAAAATATTCCATCGGTTCATCCTTGGGTATCAAAATATGATCCATGTACATTCTCTTTTCATTTCGTTCAATGTCATGAATCCTAACAATCTTAGCATCATCTAAATCCCAAAAAATGGAATCTGAAATCACTAGAGCCATAACCAATAAAATTACATCTCTTAGATTTAACATCCAACTTATTTTTATTTATTTTATCAACATGCACAAAAGCTTCTAAACCAAATTATTTGAGAAAATAAAGATCTACCTCTTTTCTAGTCCAAGCTTATTTTGGTATTCCACCATCCAGTGCACTTGAAGGCTCATGGTTGATTAAATATATTGTCGTGTCTACTGCTTTTGCCCAAAACTGTAAGGGTAATTCAACATGTATCCTCATGCTTCTTGCACATCTCCATGATAGTCATGTTCATTCTTTCAACAACACCATTCTCCTATGGTGTTCTAGGACCCATTCTTTCTCTACGTATTCCTTTCATTGAACAATAATAATTGAAAGCCTTGTTGCAGTACTCACCACCATTGTCAGATCTAAGGCATTTTAATTTTAAATTGGATTCATTTTCCACAAGGGTTTTCCATATTTTAAAAGTATCAAAAATATCATATTTATGATTTATACAATAAACCCATACCTTTCTTGTGGCATCATTAACAAAAGTTGCATAGTATTGGGATCCTCCATGAGAAGTTACCTGGGCTGGTCCCCACACATCTGAGTGCACAAGCTCCAATTTTTGCTTTGTCTTTGTTGACCCAACTTTGAGAAATCTCACTCTCTTTTGCTTTTAAAATATACAATGCTCATAAAAATCAAGATCTACATCTTTCAAATCTGATAACTTACCATTTTCCTTTAAGATTTGCATTCCTTTTTTACTCATATGACCTAGCCGATTATGCCACATGCTTGCATCTGAATCTAAAGTAGATAGAACAAATAATGAATCAGTAATACAGGTAGACAAATACAATGTTCCCTACCTTCTTGCTTCTTACCACAACAAGAGCTCCCTTGGTAACTTTCTAAGAGTTGATTGTGAATGTAACCATGCAACCAACTTCACGTAGTTGTCTTGCATAAATTAGATTTCTCTTGAGGCTTGACACAATGTCTCACATCTTTCACTATCAATGTATTTCCATTCTAAAATTTTAGAGGAACTTCCCCTTTACCAGTAATATTACATGGTTTCATCATCTCCTAAATAAACATGCCTAAAATTACCCTGGACATAATTTCTGAAATAACCCTTATTAGGGGAAACATGGAAAAAAGCTCCTGAATCTAAAACCCAAGATTCTATTTTATCATCTAAGGAAAGAATAAGGGCATCTTGCATTACCTTTGACGCAACATTTGTCTCTTTATCTTTGTTTGGTATATTTTCTTTGTTTTCATTGAACCAATAATCCTTCTTTGCATGTCCTTTCTTTCCACAATTCCAACAGGTTATTCCTCTACCTCTAGATTTGGATTTTTCCATTCTTAGACTTTGATTTCCCATTATTCTTTCTCTTATATCTCTCCTTCTGCCTTCCCCTACTTTCTACATTTAAATCATTTCGAGATGATGACTCTCCAGTACTTTTCCTGCGTATTTCTTCATTCAGGATTATACTAACCACATCATCAAACTTCAAAATATTAGTAGTAGTTTATTGTATTACTAACAACCATTACCAACTTATCCTAACTATTTGGCAAAGAGCATAGAAATAAAAGTGATTTAACTTCATCATCAAAACATAATATTAACCAATTTTAATTGATTTATAATGGAGCAGAAATCATTCAAATGGTTTGATATAGATCCACAATCTTGCATTTTTGAATTAAATAATTTCTTCATCAAATAAATTTTATTTGAAGCACTTGATTTTTCATATAAATTAGCTAAATATTTCATCAACTCTACCATGGTTACTACTTTAGTAATATTCAAAGCTAAAGATGCTGCCATGTTTAATCTTATAGATCCCAAAGCCTTTCTGTTAAGAATCTTCTATTCTTCATCAGTCATCTTCATAGGCTTCGCACTCGCATGCAATGATAAATATAAATATTTCTGATACAAATAATCTTCCACCTATATCTTCCATAATTGATAATTATGGTTGTTAATTTTCTCCACTTTGTATTTGTTATCTTCTGCCATTATTGTGCTCCCACTCAAACCAGAAATCCCTCTATGAGTAAATCTATTAACACACAAAACCATCAAACAAAAATGCTTTGATACTAGTTTTTGGGGTTGGACACACATTTGTTGTACAAATCTATAATAAAAATTAAGCATACAAGCAATAAATGCATAAATTAAACCAGAAGAACAATACACAAGATATAACGTGGTTAACCGAGTGTAGGCTACCTCCACCAAGAAACAACCAATCTATTATTCTTGTATTTACAAAGGATATACAATGAATATCTGCAATCTTCCACACCTCACATAGATGTACAATACTTTTCCTTCACACTCCAAGAATTACTTCTTACAATATTCTTAATTATTATCTTCTAACCCTAGTTTCCTAGCTTATAAGCATATATAAACATTAGAGCAACATAGAAGTATATTTACAACCCTTAGATCACATTTTAATCAAAGGTTGGATCTAATCCCGTGTTTAAAATAAAAAAAATCATGCACAAGTAACCAATGTCAGTTACCCAATCTATACTTATTGCTCCCAAGTGACTGACACCAGTCAAGCGACTGGTGTCGGTTACTGTGTAAACCTGCAAGTTGTAAAAACATGCTATTTGTGAAGCAATTAAGCTCCACAACTCAACATGAAGATCTTGAAGAACCCATAGATAACTACACCTATGTAGTGTACACTCAATCAAAAATTGAGAAAAAATCCTCTTCTTCTGCTTACCAAACTAATAATTTGGATCCTCAAATGAAAAATCTACAAAAAATCAAAAGATAAGGAGGATCGTCATTTTCTGCTTATATGGGGTCAACCAAGAAGAATCTTGAGACCACCTCAATCAAGAATCCATCCACCTCTTTGTAGACACAAAATCATGCACTTTAGGCATTATTTAGTCCCAGTATCATACTACTATTCATATGGTTTTTGGAGTGAATAAAGTACTAATTGACCCAAGTCCTTTGGCCATTTTTACTTTGCTTTTTTTCATCACTGTCGACCTTCAACACATACTTTCCCAGTCTATTTTTGTCATTTTGCATCATTCTACCTCTGAATGGGGCTCTCAGCCCTGTATTGGGGCGCCCTAAGCACCCTGGTCCCATTTGGGGTGCCCTGAGACTTTTTACACTTTCCTGCCACTTTTTGGGCATTTTCTAGCCATTTGATCTTTCTATCTTTTTAGTGGTCGGCATTTTTGGGGTTAATTAATAAATTAGAACAAGAGAAGCATATAAATATAAAATTTTGAGACCATAATGAGGGACAAAACACTAAGCACTACTATCATCACCTAAGGTTACATCCATTAAAGGCTCGATTTGCATCCATCAAGCCCCATCACAAGACACAAGACTGGTTCATCTGTATCACACTACATAGGAGGGAAGTTTATTTATTTCATCCACCATTTTATTAAATTTCTACACATATTTATTACTCGTTACTTTCACAAAGTGTGACTGGTACAAGAGCACCTAGGGAATGATTACACACACACATAGAACTACATTGGGTCTGAGATATAATGCAACACTCAGTTAGTAAGTCCACCGTTGTGGCCACTGAGGATAGTCTGACCCCTTCATATGCATCTTTTTTTAGGGGTTTGATGCCATTCTCGAGGTTTTGTAGGTCTCTACTTCATAACTAATTTCAAGTGACATGTTGTGTAGTCCAACGAAGATAGTGTGATAGGAAGTGAAGGCAGGTGATCACTCAAGGATACCTCATTGGAAGGTTGCAGAGATTTTTCACAAACTAGGGCCCCCAATTCTCAAACCAGGGCACCCACAGGTAACCCTATCCCTCTCTAAGTGCCCCAGTAAAACCTACTATTCCGTATACGTGTTTTTTAGAGCTTCTGTGTGGTCGTTATGACACTCTATTTATTTGATCTTCTCTACAACACAGTCACAACATATCTGCAAATCAACTAAGCTCTTTCTAACTCTCCTTGCACATTAGGGTTTTACATTTATACTTTCTTAGTTTCTTGGGTCATTTTATTTATTTATTCAACCATCATTTATTGCTTTGCATATCATTTGATTAAGCTATATTAGATCTCCATTATTTCCATTTTAGTTTAATCAATCTTCAACTAAGTCTCTTTCATCTCCTCTTGACAAATCAAATTCTGCCTCTATTGATCCTAAGAATACAAATCTTTGCTCATGCTAAGGTCTTCATAGTTCCTAATATTCTTACCACTTCTACACCTTATCAAACATTATAAGAAATCCAAAATTCATATTATGAGTCTAAGTACTTGAGATGAATCCCAATCAATTTGATAGGCTTATTTAGTTTATCAAAGAAAGTAGTTCAAGTTCATGTTCCAAAAATGCCACTGTTAAAGAACTACCTTTTGCTCCTCATACCACTCCTTCTCAGAGCCTTCTTGCTTCCACACCATCAACCTTCAGGAAGATATAACCTTTCTATCTTTCCTTGCTGGCCAATGTATATAAATTAACTATTTGCATTATTGACTCAGGTGCCTCTGGCAATGTCATGCCTGCAAAAGTTGCTAAAATCCTCTGTCTCTCTCTCACTCTTGTTGCAGGACATTACTACTCCATGGAAACCAAAGAAGCATATCTTATTGGCTAGATCAAGGATTCTCAAGTAGCATTTTTATATTTTCCTAACAAGAATATCACGATCAAAATACTTGTAGTGGATATGCCAACCTCATATGGTATGTTGTTGAGTCGAATATTCTGTAGGGATGTTGGTGGATATATACATATGGATTAGTGGCACACCACCATTTTTTTCAATGTTAAAATGAAGAATATCCTTCCCATTAGGATAATGAAATACATTGTTCAAAGACAAAACAAACCAAGGGTGGATAACTTGTTTCAAGATTCAAGACAATACAACTTCATAACTTTAGAGAAAGATATTGAGATTACCATGGTGATGGAGGAGTATCCAAGTGTGATGGATCCAATTGGGAAGCATCATGATAATATAATACAACCAAAATTTGAAAGCATATAATTACCAATAGATGTGAGCATGAATACATGTTCACAAAAATATTGACTCACAAAAAAACAACCATGAGGTAGTGAGAGGTGCAGATCATGAATGCAAAGTGATATCAAACAAATTCTTGGAAGGTAAGTCCCATGTTTCCAATCGTGTTATGAAGATTCAACGTGATGAATCATTCAATGGGTATGACTGTGAATACAAATCTTTATCTTTCCCATTGGGAGGGGATGACTCTTTCAAGAAGGAATTCATGAATAATGGATGAACCAATGTTCTTAAAGGAATATAATTTGGAACAATGGGTAAACATAACACATGAAGAGGATTATGATAGTGTTGGAACTCCTAAAACATCTGTGTAGAATCAACTCATGAAAACAATTGTAATGAATAAGATGACAAGTGAAGGTAAAATTCCCATCAGAGACCATGAGTCTCAGTGTGAAAAAAATAGTCCTAGAGTGATCAAGACTCACCCTTGTAACATTTAAGGAAAATTAGCAATTGGGACGAACTTGGGAATCAATGAGTAGAAGGGAGAAGAGTTTCAAAGAAACAAAAGAAATTGAATGACTAAGTGGGTCCTCACTTACTAGAGAAATCATGTTCTCTTTCTCAATAAATTGAGAAATGGGTCATATTTCAGTGATCTTGTCAATGGATTTATGGAAGAAAGGAATTCAATGATACCCATGTATGGGTAAGCATATAGTCGTATTTAGTGCTATAGAGAAATAGGGTTATCCCCCATATGTAAAATAAGTGATTTAATATGTATTTTTATGTTTTCCCTTTTTTTTTTTTCCCTTCCCATTTTTTATTCCCTTCCCCTGCCATGTGTTGGTCAAGCTCATTGTGTTTGTAGCTTTGTTGATTTCTCACCCCTTAATTTCCAATGTCCCCAAGATAGATCCAACTATTTTAAAGCAAAATAGATAGCATGAAAATTGAAACTTTTGAAGCATGACAACTAAACTTGAATTGAAAATTATGCTTCCTAGTCACTGTGCATCCTTTATCTAGGTAGCCTACCATCACTTGAAAAATCATCCCATATAAGAGGAAAGTAATAATAAGGTTTTTAAAAAAATTTCATTGTGCGTGGATGATTACCCAAGATTATTTATGAATTCATTGTGACTCGATAAAATACTACTTCCTCTAGAGGCCTAAAAAGGGTATTTTTGGCCATTTTATAGGAAATTGAACACCCTCTATAAGTGTTTAGGGAAAATAAAAATCATTTGAAGGTGATGTCAAAGGACATTGAAGGTTTCCAAGGAAATTTAAAAAAATTTAGGACAGAAAACCTGATTCAGGAGAAATATTTTCAACTATAGGTATTTGGGGTGTAGGGAATGTGTAACAACCTTATTACGCTTCTCAACTAGATTTTTTTTTATGTATGATTCACTTATTTAAATACCCATATATTTAAAACCAACATAAATATTAATTTCATATCTCATATTTCCTTTTTCTAAATTCTCATGATTTAGAAATAAAATCATCTTAGTCAATCCATCCTATAACAGTTGACCACATGCAACTGTATGAGTCGGTTTAACTCTGATCCCTCATATATTACTCATAGAGTAAGTATACTAAGTATAATAGTGCTCATATTTACCTTTAATATTTAAAAAAATGTTGTATTATAAGTTTCTTGTTAGGAAATATGGGATAAAATATGTGGAATAATCCCTCACATAATCACAATAGTAGAAACTAATATGTAGAAAATATTATAGATCTCAAATAAAAGTGCAGAATAAAATAACACAACAAAAAGAAATAATATTTAACGTGGTTCACCCAATTTGGGCTACGTCCACCAAGAATCACTTGCTCAGATTTTATTACAAGCCACTGCTCTCTCAATACAATACCTAGATTTGTTTGGAGCTATGCTCAACAAACTCTACAGAATTCATAGCCAAATTCAAAACACATCTACAATGTTTTTCATCCTTCTATCATATGCATAAAACCATATAAATAGACAATTGCTTAAGTAGTTTTACAAAACCGTGGGTATCAAAACCATGGGCAACAACCATCCCATAAACCTATGGGTCAAAACCCTGCCCATATGAGAAAATCACGTTTCCCGATATATCAAGCATGTTTTAAGGCCCATTTTTTTTTTTGAGGGCTACACCCCTAAACCCCTGCTACCGAGGGCTTCTGCCCCCGGACCCCCACTCAGGGCCTAGCCCAGCCCTGAACCCCAGCGAGGATACATGAAAATTGTATAGTACTCTTAGTGTACAGTCTTCAACACTTTCACACATGAAAACAAGCTCCACAACCTAACAATCTCCTACTTGGAGACTAGTTTTCCTCTGAGCAAGCTTCTCAACCCTTCACTAGTTTTCATAAAGGACAACCAAAGTTGAACATAGCTTCATTTTTTCCCTTGTGATCACCTTGGTCATCATGTCTACAGGATTCTGACTAGTATGAATCTTCTCCAGCTTCAACTTCTCTTCCTCTAAAGTTGTCCTGATGAAATGGCACCTTAACTGTATATGCTTCATCCTAGAGTGGAAATCAGAGTTCTTAGCTAGGTGTATAGCACTCTAACTATCACTATGAAACTTTCCTTCCTCCTGCTTATGCCCTAACTCCTCAAGCAATTGTTGTAACCAAATCATTTCTTTGCTTTCCTCTGTGGCAGCAACATACTCAGCCTCTGTGGTTGATAAAGCCACCAACTTATGTAGTTGTGAAATCTAGCTCACTGTTGTCCCACCTACAGTGTAAACATAACCTGTCATGCTCCTCCTAATGTCTACATCTCCAGCCATATCTGAATCTACATAACCACACAAAGTGGTGTCTAATCCACTGTAGAACAAAATTTTCCCCATGGTCCCTCTCAAATATCAAAGGATCCACTTTACTGCCTGCCAGTGATCTCTTCTTGGATCACTCATAAATCTACTCACCGCTCCCACTGCATGGGCAATATCAGCCCTGGTACACACCATGGCATACATCAAGCTACCAACTATTGATGAGTAAAGTACCTTGGACATTTGGTTTCTCTCCTGCTTTGTCTTGGGACACTGCTCCTTTGATAACTTGAAATGGCCTGCCAAAGGACTCCTAACCGGTTTAGCATCCTACATATTAAACCTCTCAAAGACTTTATTAATGTACTCTTCCTGAGATAAAGTTAGCTTCCGTTCCTTCCTATCCTAAGATATCCTCATACCAAGGATTTGTTTGGCTGCCCCCAAATCCATCATAGCAAAGGATTCACTTAGTTTCTTCTTGAGTACTTTTATTTCCTGCATGTTTTTACCTGTAACCAACATGTCATCCACATACAGACACATGATAATATAATTGCCATCCTCAAATTTCTTTGTATACATGCAATGGTCAGAATGACATCTAATATAACCTTGCTCCATCATGAAGCTATCAGATTTCTTATACCATTGAGGTGGAGCTTGTTTCAAGCCATACAAGCTCTTCTTCAATTTACACACCATCTCCTCTTTACCTTTGACCTCATAGCCCTCTGGTTACTGCATATATAGTTCCTCCTCCAAATCACCATGGATAAATGCAGTCTTTACATCAAGCTATTCTAAGTGCAAGTCTTCTGCTGAAACTATTCCTAGAATAGTTCTAATAGAAGTCATTTTTACTACAGGAGAAAAAATATCATCAAAATCTATACCTTTTTTCTATGCAAACCCCTTGACCACCAATCAGGCCTTGTATGTTTTCTTTCCTCCTTCCTCTTTGACTCTGAACACCCACTTGTTCTATAATGCTCTTTTTCCTTTGGGTAGCTTTACCAAATCCCATGTCTAGTTTTTCATGATAGCCTGATGCTCCCCATCTATGGCTTGCTCCCACTTCTTCTTGACATCTACCTGCATTGCTTCATCAAAGCTCTCTGGATCTCCACTATCAATGAGTAATAAATAATAAAGAGAAGGAGAAAAATATTCAAGTTTTCCCTAGAAGACCTTCTCAATACAGGATTTTTGGGTTCTTGTTGAGGAGGTTCCTGAACTGATTCATGTGTCACTTTTCCATCCAGAAGATCCTCTACCACTGCATATTCTTTCTTGGATTCTTCCCTATTTTCCTACAACTATTACTTATACATGAATTTCTCATTAAATACCACATCCCTAGATCAAATGATTTTCTTGTCCTTAATACTCCAACATTTATATTTAAATTCATCACCACCATAACCAATGAAAGTACATTTTTCTGACTTAGCCTCTAGCTTGGTCCTATCATCCTTGTCTATATGAACAAACACATCACATCCAAAGACTCTAAAAAATGAATAATTAACTTTCTTACCATACCAAGCCTCCTCAGGTATGTCTCCATCCAAGGCACTTGAGGGTCCTCTGTTTATCAAGTACACAGCTATGCTCACCGCTTTTGCCTACATGTAAACTCATGCTCCTAACACATTCCATTATTGTTCTGTTCATCCTTTCTGAAACCCTATTTTTCTGCGGAGTTCCTAGAACCGTATTTTTCCTACGGATTCCATTCTTAGAACACTAATCATCAAATTCATTGCTGCAATATTCCCCTCCATTATCTGACCTAAGACATTTTAACTTAAGACCTGTTTCATTATCTACCAAAGCTTTCCATTTAACAAAAGTGTCAAATACATCAGATTTTTTTCTAATACAATAAACCAAAACTTTCTTTGTTGCATCATCAATAAAATTAACATAATAACTTGAACCCCCAAGAGATTATACCTGAGCCGGCCCCCACACATCAGAATGCACCAGCTCTAACTTACTCTCTTTCTTTGTAGGTCCAACCTTGATAAACCTTACTCGCTTTTGTTTCCCATATACGCAGTCCTCACAGAACTCCAAACCTGTTTCTGTATATCCAGGAAAATCCTTCTTTATGATCTCCATGCCCTTATGGCTCATATGACCTAGCCTATAGTGCTACAATGTTATATCTACTTCTGAAGGCACAATATTACAAACAATTGTGATATAAGTGGTTAAATACAAGGTTCTAACCTTCTTACCTCTTACCACCACAAGAGCACCCTTGGTAACCTTCCAAGAGTCCGTTGTAAATATCACAGTACAACCATCACTTCCCAACTACCCTGCCGATATCAAATTTTGTCTTAATGTAGGCACATGTCTGACATTCTTCAATAGCCAAGTATTCCCATTCTGCAGCTTAACTTGAACAGAACCTTTTGCAACTATGTTGCAAGGCTCATCATCACCAAGAAAAACAGGCCCAAAATCTCCTTGAACATAATCAACAAAATAATGCCTATGTGGAGAAGCATGGAAAGAAGCCCTCGAATCTAAAACCCAAGATTCAGTAATATTGTGCAAGGAAATAATCAAAGCATCCTGACATACATTACCCATTGCCACATTTGCCTCCTTGTTTTCTTCATGTTGTTTCTTCTTGTCCCGAAGCTCCCAACATTCCTTCTTTGCATGCCTGGACTTTCCACAATGCCAACATACTATCTTGTTTTTGGATTTTGACTTTACCCGATCCTTTTATTTTCCATGGTTTCATATATTCTTCTGTCTCCCTCTAGTTTCCACTATCAAAGCATTCCCTGAAGTAGAAGATTCACCAGAGCTTTTTCTTCACATTTCCTTTCTTAGAATCACCCCTACAGCATTCTCAAACTTCAACTTTGAGTTAGCAAGAATCGAGTTGCTTACCACCATTACCAGGCTATTCCAACTCTTAGGTAAAGAGCACATAACTAATAAAGCCCTAACTTCTTCATCAAATTCTATTGTAACCAAAGTTATCATATTTACAACCGTATTAAAATCATTTAGATGATTTTCTACTGAACCATTCTTAGACATCATCATATTAAACAACTTTTTCATTAAAAATATCTTATTAGAGGGAGAGGGTTTTTCATACAACTTCCCTAATGCATCCATCAATTCTTTTGTAGTATTTTCCTTTGAAACATTACATAATACCGAATATGCAAGACACATCCGGATTGTCCCAAGTGCCTTCCTATCTAGAAAATCCCATTCCGCATCTGTCATGCTCAAGGGTTTGTTCACCTTCTCAAACAATAGAGTATAAAGATCCTTTTGATAAAGGTAATCTTCCAAAGACTGAAATTATGCCTGTTGAATTTATTAACCCTAGATCTTCCATCATTTGCCATATCTCCCACTCAAGATAAAACTTTCCCTATGATTCAACACTTCAGTAAACGAAACTAGGCTCTGATACCAATTGTTAGGAAATAAGGGATAAAATATGCAGAATAATCCCTCACAGAATCGCAACAGTAGAAACTAATATGTAGAAAATATTATAGATCTCAAATAAAAGTGTAGAATAAAATAACACAACACAAAGAGACAATATTTAATGTGGTTCACCCAATTTGGGCTACATCCACCAAGAATCACTTGCTCATATTTTATTATAAGCCACTGCTCTCTCAATACAATACCCAGATCTGTTTGGAACTATGCTCAACAAACTCTACAGAATTCATAGCTGAATTCAAAACACATCTGATTTTTTTTTCATCCTTTTATCATATGCATAAAACCATATAACTAGAAAACTACTTAAGCATTTTTACAAAACCGTGGGTATCAAAACCATGGGCAAAAACCGTCCCATAAACCTATGGGTCAAAATCCCGCCCATATGAGAAAATCACGTTTCCCGATATATTGGGCACGTTTTAAGGCCAAAAAAAAAAATTCAAGGGTTGCACCCCCAAACCCCTACTACCGAGGGCTGCCGCCCTTGGACCCCCGCTCGGGGCCTGGCCCGGCCCCAAACCTCGGTGAGGATACATGAAAAGTGTACAGTACTCTTAGTGTATAGTCTTCAACACTTTCACACATGAAAATAGGCTCCACAACCTAACATTTCTACATAGGTATACATTATTGAATTCCATCTGACATTCTACAACTTAGATCTTGGTGAAATCAGGATAGTGTAATTAGTAGCTTACACTACTCTGGCCAGAGTTTCAGAGACATGTCTGCCATGCTCAGTTCCATGATGGAACACTCATCAATTGGAACTTTTCTTTCACCAAATCACTTATTTACTATTATATAGATTAGGACTAGATAGTTACAAGTTGCATATAAGGTACCAATTCGGATCAGTCTGCATGGGAAAACACCACTATGTCGGCTAAGGATGACTAAGGGAGAGTATGCATCTCCATAATGATTTGTATCATTGCGATTACACTTCCTTTCCCATTTTCATCACAAGATAACATTGGTTACTTATTCATGCAACTAATATGCATTCATACCTATAATGTACTTGAATCCATTATAGTTATGATGGTTTCAATTAGAGGAGATTGATGAGTTAACACGTCATAACAGATACTCCATAGTAGCCAAGTAATGACCTAATTCACGAGGTGGATACTTCATGGCAGCGGCCATGGCGAGTTATCTATTCGAGTTTTGCTAATTAGAACACTGTATCTTAGTAAGTTAAGTAGTTTAATTAATTTATGACATGTCAATTCCTAATTATCATCATTACTATTAAGCAGTAGGTTTCGTACCTAAGGTTTGATCAAGGAAATTCACAAATATCATTTACATGTTTAGGGTAAATACAACATGTTCATTATATTTTTTACCTACTGAATTGTTTACATATATCGTAATTTAATCCTTTTGTTCAAGTAAAGTGTTAAGTATAGTATTATACTTAATAGGATTAATCCCAAATATTACACAACAATCCATAATTCAGATAAGTCATCATATGTACTTTAATTACACATTATTCACTTAGTAATAAATATTGTATTCATTTACAACACACAATAGTGTATTCAGAATCCTTTTGAACCATCAATATTACAATATTCATGTATCATGCTAGAAATGCCTCATAATTAAATAATCAATAAGTTCTTATGCTATTCCATTTAATATTTCCATCATGCAATCATTTAAACAAAAACCCCTTTCATTTAACATTTAGATACACTCAGGGCTTAATAAGTACAAGTATACGTCTTATTAATCTTCTTATGAGATAGTTACAAAAGATTAGGCTATCTTAGCCTCTTAATCAATGAAACCGTACAATGATATTTCTTTCAATTACATATACACTATTTAATACAATGCAAATTTTATCATTCAAATTTAACAAATAATTATTTTAACTTAATTCTCCTTTCAAACTCATAGTATTCCATCTGCAAAATGTTAGAAACTGTCAGTTTGAAAGAACTGACATGATAAGATCTATTTCCCACCTAATAGTTTATACCATTTAGTAATTGTAAAAATGAAATTCTGCGATAAAATAAATCACATAATTGACTCAGTAGAACACAATTTCACGTTTGTAACTTCCTGGGATAAATACTTGCATTCATAATTATTGTTCCCTTTCATCTAATATACTACTTGAGGATAGATTGTAAGTAAAAGAATACATAACAGATTACTTTTAACCATTCATTATCAACTTCAATAAAAAATAAAGTTATTATATTGATATTGTATAATCCAATCATAACTTATATAACTATCAAAAGTATTCAATCACACAAATATATTCAACTGTTTATGGTAACAATTAGTACACTCAATAACATAGTAAATAGACCAATTATATAAAACCTAGAGTTTTCACATCATAAACTAGAACCAATTTATCTCTTAATAATAATACACAGTCTCTTATCTAAGAAAGGTGACAGTCAAGTACGATCTACATTATGATTCCACACAATATAGATAGGAATTTTTATATAAATTTGACCATCATAAATGTGATCTACATAGATAATAGGACGATGATAGATCTTAGTAGAGGGTATAAAATTTTTGACAGGAACAAGGTAAAGCTTATTTACCTTAAAAGTTTGTGAATAATGTCAAGGCCCACAAAATTCCATACTCAATGAAACCAGGTCACACATCCCATAAGTTACTAGCATAGTCCATCTACTAGGAACTGCTAATGGAAGGGCTCACAAAGATAAACATTACATCTTGGGAGCCCAGTCCCAAATTATAAGAGATAATACAATACCATGCCTTATAAGTGTAACTGTAAGACACAAAGATCAAACCAATCTAATTCCAAGTAAGCATGTATCATCTCGAATTATCTAAGGAAATTTTATCCACCTAAACAAGTATAATCCTGTAATACCTATGGCTTATTCTCAAATATGACCTCCAAACATAAACAAGATGATACAAGAGTACCACTCCAAAACATATAAACCATTCAACAGATAAAATAAATACTGTAACAGTGAGTTGTTCAAACTAATAGAACTTAGGCTCATTCAATACGATATTACGGGTTTTCCCGCGAACCCATATCTTCCAACAGGTGATAGGTGGTTCGAAACCATTGCAAAGAGATAAACTTAGCACCAATACGACTAGCACAATATCCATGAAACAAAAATAGTAAAATACCCATACCCATATCTAGGATTCGATGCATACACACACATATATATCAGTTGACCTTCCATCTATAGTTAGAGGGTTTTTCTTTTATAAAAAGAAGGCCATAGATAAGTCTATATACGAATCGAAATATTGTAAGAGGATATAAAAAGAAAGTCTAAAACTATAGGGTGACCTATTATCATCAACCATAAATAACGCAGAAGCCAAGATGCATTCAAATAAAAGAATAATTGACAGTCACAGAAATGCACTAAAACTTCCTAGGGGCTATCAATCATACAAAGAGCCAAATAACAATAGTAGAAATATAACTAGTGGTTGCTCCGAGTGGAGCAAGATTACGCCGTGAGTTACCTGAAAAAGAAAAGACATTGAGTATAAAAGCTATGTAAGCACAACTACTCAAGATCCGCACTTGTAAGTATTGGCTTTTCCCTGGGATGCTGCATCTTTCCATGATTTATGATTTGCTGGCAATAATTCCTCGACATATATCAACATATGGATTGTAACTCGTCAACACTTCCGCATCTTGTGATTTACTGATGTCTATATTGTTGCACAACAACGGCTATGTAAACGCTGCATAGCTTTCTCACGTGTAACATTTTGTACTCCGTTGTGATTCACAGCACCCATATGAATATCTGATCTAGTCCGATCAATGCTATTGATGTATCACACACCACTAATGATGACATGGTGATCAAATGGAAGACAAAGATGCTCATTAGCTCGATCGATGACTGGTTTATTCTAGGTCAAATGTGAAACAGTATTATGCACAACCAGCTTATCCTAGCTCAAGTGTAAACAAAGAGGTTACAAAGAGAGGTTACATATATTTGGTACAGCAAGGGTAGTGAAGATAAAGAGGCAGGTCATCATGGAATGCTCGGCTTATAGTGATATCCGAGCCAGATATCCCTACACTTTAGGGGATGACTTTCTGTATTTCTATAAAAATAACTCCAAAATAGAACTAAAAGGTGAATTTATGATCAAAATGAATAGAAAGAAAAAGTCTATAAAAGCTTAGGTGACCAAGGTGTTAGGTGAGGCGCTTACAATTGGTTGATTTATTGTAGCCTCTTTAAGTGAAGGTTTTGAGTTTGGTTGGTATAGAATGTGTCATTTGTGGAATGTGAACATGGATCAATTTAGATGTACCCTGACATGCCCACAACTTAGAGGTTGTCTCTCTATTAAAACTTTTAGAACAAACCAAAATAGGAAAAGGAGGGGAAATTGTAACCACAGTCGGTAGTAGAAGAACCGCTCTCAAGAAAAAGTTGGTAAGTTCTTATCTTGTTCATTTTTTTTATACATAGTTAAACACAACACAGAGCACAAAATTATAGGAAATATCTCAAAAGAAGAGAAAGAGAAAACATACCGTACACACTAAAATCAATTTGAGGTTTGGGTAAAATACTACAGTAGTTGGGAGAGTCTTTTCTTGATGCCGATTTTAGAACAGGTGAACCAGAAACAGAAATAAACCCTCGTTACCCGGTGAAAACCTGTTTTTTCACCGCTTCTTTAAAAGGAGGAGGATTATAGAATGAGGGATTTTCTAAAACAAATTCCCCTCCATGCCACCCAGAGACTCGCTTATACTTAGAAACTCTTATTGACAATAAGAAGACGCTGATGAATGTGAGTAAAAATAGGGAAAGGCAAGACCCTGCTTGCATGGCCTTCATAAAAAACGGAGAAATGTAAAACACCAGTGACCCAAATCACAACAAAATCCCTTAGACCGCAACCCGCTTCCGAACCCCTTAAATGGTCCTATTCCTAAGCTCAAAAGCCACTGCATGCGGATATATAAATACACCTAAAAATGAAAACTCAAAGAAAAATTACATACCAGTGGTCGAAGTATACAGAAATGTTGGGCCAAAACTGAAAGAATCCACTAAGGAATTTGATTAATCTACAATAAATACATATCAAAACTATATAGAGCGGCCTCCATCTCACAGCGTGTAGAAAGATGTAACAACATGGATACCTCCACTCTAATTATGCACACCATACAACCTTACAAGACATATAGAAGCAATGAATTTATTGCTTACTCTTCTAGCTATCCATCATTTTCTACAACACTGTAATCCAATAACAAATGTCCTTAGAAGAGAAAATGATAGCTACCAAGCTCAAAGAATTGCATGTATAGCCATCAAGAAAACAACAGGAGTAGCAGCAACGCTCGTTATTGCCATCTTTTGACTGGCTTTGATATAATTCCAATCTGTATAAATGCTTGCCTTGAGAAAGAGGTTTTTACATGAAACTGGACAGACAATCATCCAGTTACAACCAAGGAACAATAGAAATGAAGGCAAATTATGCAATACAAATATCTTCAAAACTCATTCCCGGTTCCAATTAATAGTATAATGTTGAAAATGTGGGCTTCTACTCTTTCATTTCTTTAAGAATTACCTGATTGTAATCCTCTGTAATGAGCTACTTATTGGCACCGTTTATGGGTTCAAGCTTACATTTTCTCCCAGTAGAAGGCAACTGTCTTCCAGTTCGACCTTGTGATTGCCCGTTCCCATTCAACATCTTACGGTAATTCTTGACTGCTGGAGGAAGGTTTTGTGCTTGGCTTGGACTTCTGCAGAATAGTTCAGATATTTTAAGAATCATTTTAAATTTAAGAGAAATGATTTGCAAGAAACTAAAAGCTAAACTTGAACTGTAGGAAACAAATTGTATTAGAGGTCACAAATATGATTCAATTCACTATGCCCTCCGAAATATAGTGTGCTTTCTCTAGGTCACTGCAACAACATACCACTATTTGAAAATTTAAATGCATGTATAGCATAATTATGCATGTCTTCCTTTGAAGTTGAAGTCCAAAAACAAAATCAACAAAATGAACAAAAGAGTCCAGTGATATTTAAGTTACCTCCCCTCAGGAGTCTTTGTTATACTATGTTGTGGCTTCTTAAGTCGTGAGACATGTTCAACTGGTGTCACGGCAGGAAAATTTGGTACATTGAATTGCCACAGAAGATCTGCTTCTGAGGAATCAGTGGTCTGATAATCATCCTTGCGTCTTGTCTCAAGTTCAACCTCTGACTCATCAGTTTCAAGAGGAGTTTTTTGCCCTTCGTATTCACATTTCCCTTTCGCATCAGGTCTTCCGCTTCTGATTCCCCCATGCATCTCATAAATTTGCTGTGGTGAAAATTTCTCTTCTTCACAATTTGGATAGACCTTTCTCAGATTGGAGGGGCATCTTTGGTAATAGAACTCTGGAAGGATGTCTTGCTTTTCCTGTCTGAGAGCTTCCCAAGATCCATACACATCATCTTGTGAAGGTGAACCACGCATATGTATATGTTTGTTCACCATTACTTTTTCCTGCCAATTTCTGACATCCTGTTCTTCAAACATGTCATGCTTAATTTTATTCTTGGTGTGACTGTTGCGGTCAAACATTGCTAATTGTATGCCTGGAGATGATAGACTGGGTGATAGTAAACCAGGAGAAGGTAGTCCGGGAGATGGTAATCGTACTAGTTTCCTCGCATCACATGAATCCTCCCTGCATAGAGGACTATCATCAATTATCTCCACTGGTTGAGTGTCCCGACTATAAATAGGCCTCTTTTGTCTCCCAGTGCAGTCGCTCCGAACCTAAGAAAATGTATCCACCATTCATCCAACATCCATCTTTTCTAGTTAAATAAATTCAGTAAAGGATTCCTAGGTGAGATAATTTAATGAGAATCAAAAGATAGTAGCATGAGATAAAAAAATCTTCACCAAATACCTCTATTTTTACAACATCTTCCATAGGCTGCCTGAGTTTTACCTGTGTTTGGACATCTCCTAAGCTCTGCCTCCGCAAAGGTAATGTCGAGACACAACTCCTCATTCTCTGCATCTCTGGACTAATCCTTGAATCTGTTGTTATTTGCACCTGATCAGCTTCTGCTTCCTTCTTTGCCAGTGCATTCTTTAAATTCACAATCTGCGATGTTCAAGAAAGATCAAGAAAAATATTCTCGGTTTCCTTGACAAAAGAAGTATACCAATTTCTAGCTACTCTGAGATCCTTGAGACACAAAAAACACCATTATTTGAAGCCAATCCTGTTAATGAAAAGTGATAAGCATTATTCCTAGGCACATACAAACCTGCTCTTTTAGCTCCCGAATCTCGCCACTCTCTTTGTTGGATTTTGCAGCTCCAAGTTCAACAGTGGCAACTTGCTCTGCAAACTTGAGTGTGCTCATTGTCTCCCCATATGCGTCTACTTCAGGACTTATGTGCACAAACATGAGAGTTTTTGCCTGTCCGCCTGAAGAATGAATTCGACAATTATTACTGGCTTAGACTGAAGAAAAGCAATGGGTTTCTTCTACACACAAAGAATGATTTTTTTACCTAGTGAATCCTGAAGCAACTGTGTGAACTTGCTATTTCGGCAAGGAACGTGTGAGTTCTTTTGTGCAAGAGCAGCAATCACGTACCCTAAAGCTGACAAAGACTTATTGATATGTTTCTTTAATTTGTCCCCTGTGGCCTCAGATTTATCAACCCTCTCACTTCCAGCAAGGTCCACCAGATGAAGACATCCCCGAAGAATCATTCCAGAGGTAAGATCTTTGCCTTGGACATGGACAGTTAACATACTGCAAACAAAATAATATTTCAATTTTTAAGTAATGACCTCATGGCAACAAATAATTTGGAATCATAAAGTTGTTTGGGTATCAGATTTGCATCTGGAACATTGAGTCCTTTATGCTGGGAATTATTGCGGATTTCCAATGTGCTAGGAGTGAAGGACTGTCAACTGTTGAAGAAACTAAAATCCAAAATAAAATAAGATAAAAAAAGCTTCATAAATAGAAAAAATGATATCTGTTATTCAAACCATCAGAAACAAGAAGATCTCGGACTTGTTCATTGTATATTTCAATCATTTGAACAACAACATCATATGTGAATACATCCTTTCTTTGCTCTGAAATTTGGAATAAGTCATTCAATGCTCGATAGTTCACACCCCAATTCTCCTCCGTAATCACCTTAGGACCAGCCTGCACAAATGAAGCATTAATTTACAGATAAATTATTCACAATTTATCAATGTCGTATTGCTGTCTTTTGAAATTATTCACAATTTAGTATATTATTGTGATTACCATTGTGTATGTCTTTCCAGAACCCATTTGTCCATATGCAAAAATGCAAACATTGTATCCATCTAGAACAAATCTAATCAATGGCTGGGTATCCAGAAACACTTGCTCTGAAATTCAACATGGATTACAACTTAACATATGCCATCTTACAACATTTTAAGTAACCAAAACATATTTCAAGAAACCAAATAGGGATGATATAAGGATCCAACCTTGAGTTGCAGCTGATTTAAATACTTTGTTGAATGCAAATGTTCTACGTGCATCCTTCCCTTGCTTTGCAGGATTTACAATGGTGAGATTGCCATCCTCTCCAATGTAATCCACTGTACTTTGACCATGGGCTTGGCCACGCAAGAATGGTCTCACTCGGCAATATACCCTTATGCTTACTAAACAGTTTAAAACAAGCTATCAACAGGGCTGGAATATTTTGCGGGAAGCTTTATGTAGAACAATAACGGTCCATTTATATTCCTATCACAAACTGTATTTACATTGCTTCAGATAATCTTGTTGAAACTATTTTTTCCTATCACAAACTGTATTTACATTGCTTCAGATGAGCTTGTTAAAAGTACTTTTCCCTATCACAAACTGTATATAGATTGCTTCAGATAAGCTTGTTGAAAATACTTTATTGTACTGCATTAGGGACAAAGGCGCAAAATATCTATGATAGTCAAAAAACTTTCCGGTGTCTAATTTGTGAAATTCTCAGCTTCTTCTGTCACCTCCCAAAACTGTCAAAAAAAATATTACACAAAATGGAAAACATACCTTTTAGATCCTGCACTTGATTGTATAGCTGTCGATTTTCCTCTAGCACTTTGTCGTATCCTGATGCAGCCTTTGGTAGTCCCCTTGTATACTTTTCTGTAGAAAGGAAATCAAGTTACCCAAAACATGAAGAATGCAGAAAATACATTTGACTTGTATACACTTTGACAAAGCTTACCTATATTGTACATTTCATCATTCCATTCCATTTGCATCATCTGAAATCCTTCCCTTGTGTTACGTAGCATATATTTCAGTTCCTGTCAGATTTTACAGAAAAAATGAGAATAATTCTTCTATTTGATTAACAATCACATACAATTGAAAGTTTCAGACTTTAGTTCGATTTCCTTTTGCTGAAGGCGGATGTGCATCTACAAATTGGGGACAACATTTCCATAATCATCTACATCATTTGAGCTGTCAGAGAAGCATTTCTCATTCTGCCCATTTCGATCAACATAAGATTGTTTTTTCTCCCCATCTTCGCTAGCATTCACCTTTTGGTTGAAATGTCAGTCTTGACAGTGCCCAAACAAGATTTCTATTTTTTAAAAAGGTATTTAATGGTGACTATGATAAAGTTACAGATCATAAACAATCTATACAATTATAATATTTAAATCAACATCAGTTAATTTTTATAATCATAAACATTTCAAATGTTTGATTTTCATTTCTATTTAACATATTCGTAGAATTATGCTCAAATATTCATAACAGAGAACTTACCATATGCTCCCCTGGAACTGTTTCTAGTGCTTGCAAAACCTTTGCCTTTGGAAAAGACTTCTTATCTTCACTTGTAATAAGGTCCTTTAGAACCATTGTAAACTGTAGACCACAATACTTAGAGTTGATAAGAATGCAGTGTTTAGCAATGCATTTGCCACAATGTGTTCTAAAAGAAGCTTTAGCAATGTGTTTTAAAAAGATATTTTGTATTGAAACCTAATAGTAGGTTTAGCTTGGCAATTGTTAGTTTTTCTTAGTTAAAAAATATATTTCGTATTGAAGTTTGGCAGTAGGTTTAGCTTCGCTACAAAGCTGTCTGCTGCTACTCTTCCTCTGCATCATTTGAAGTCGGTTTTCCGTCTTCCTTTGGCTCCTCCCCTGCACCATTAGAGGTGGGTTTCTTCTCTTTTTAAGACACGGGTTTTGAAATGGCGGAAGCACCTCTCTTCTTGGGAGCCATTGGAATCTCTTTGCAAGTCTAAATTGAACATATCCTACAATCATGGCATTCCATGCATTTTGTCAAATAGTTCACGTACATTGTTAATGCTTCCACATTTTGCATACATTTCTACAGGGCACTTGCAACTACATCATGTGACAAAACTCCATTCTCTGTTATGCTTTAGCCGATGTCCATACCCTGTTTCCAAGCTCCTCTTTTTGCACAGGCAGAGAGTGTCTCCGAGATGATGGTGTGACCCGAAACAACATAAATGGCATGTTCATTAATGGTGAGGAGGTCTCCAACTGTACAAACTTTTAACAGTTTTATTTTACCTTCTCCCTGAAGAACCTGATCTTTTGTAGGTATCGCCCAACTGAAAACATCGCTTTTTAGTTTTGATAGCCTGGGAAATATAAAGCATACCGCCTGCTATTTGTGATTATTAGTATTTTAATATATAGAAAACTGTAAAAGACTGGTTCCTCGCTTTGAATATCTCAGCACAAGGTGTTGTTTTTAGATGCCATTCTAAGCCTATTTTTCCTTTCAGTTGGGGGGAAAAAAAGAAAAACAAAGCAAAAGAAGAACAGATGAAAATGGTTTCATAGCATTGGATGTGGTATTTTGGCCTCATATATGTGGCTACAGGTTACCGCAAGTTGGGAAAGTTGAAGACTTTTTGTTTTCCACAAAACAAGCATTGATCGTGGTCAATCGTAGGTGAAGGGCAAGTTTTATGCAAGAAAACTACAACGAACTAACCCCCTGGTTTCATGCCCACCAAACTCAACACAAAAAAACGGCAGGCTGTTATAGGTTGCCTGCATGTACTACCAATCTGCATTCAACAAATTTATGTACAGAATCCAAATGAGAATAAATGGTCTCTGTGAAATGGATGTGGGTTGTCAACTCTTTGCCAACTTCCCCCCCCCTCAAACTGGGCAATTCGAAGCCTGTCTTCCAAGAAAACCCTTTCACTCATGAAGATTCTGTAAAAGGTAACCCCTCTGTTCAGCTTCAGCTTGGAGCTGGGTTCTCAACTCCTCCAATGCTGTGGCGATTTCTGACTTTAACTTTTCAGGTCAAAATTGTGCCCTAAACAATGCTTTTGAAAGAAACCAGAGAGAAAACCCTGGAAGTGTTACCTGGGAGGAGCGGAGAAGACCTAAATGTATATGCAATCAACGACTGACAGAAACCACCTCACCCGACGATTTACGGGTTCCTGTAGCTTGTCAATCCTAAAATCTTCCCCAAATAGAACGAAATTTTTAAAAAACGAACATGCTTCAGGGAGTTTGGAAGAAGGGGTGAAAGAGGAAAGTAGAGGGCACAAAAAAGAAGAAGAAGCCGAACAAAGTGAAGCAGGAGCAGGGTAACACGCGGCGGAACAAACCAGATCAAGGTGTCGAGAGGTGGCGTATAAACGGTGACGAGCAGGTCGAAACTGGTCACAGGCAGGTGGAAGCTGCTGAAGTAGCAGAGCGTCATCCGAAAATATACACGTAGATCACCAAAAACTAACACGTCGGCACTCCTCGACAGGCAGGTCAAGCAGGAGGATTCGATGAAAAGCAGCAGGAAGCTGCACACCGTCGTCGTTGGAGACCGAGTGCACTATAGCCACGCCTCCGGCGTAACAATATTGATTTTATAAACCACTTTCTGTTAAACATGTAAAAGCAACAGTTAATAAACACATACCTTCCAGACATTGCATTATCAACCCAAATTCAACAATGTAACCAACGATGAAACCTAGGAAAGCATTATATCCAAGAACCCATTCCACATAATTAAACACAAAAACTTACATATATTTGATTTACACAATTAATAAATGGAGCAAGCCATTAAGAGATAGATAGAGCTCATCATTCCTATTATTCATTGCCTTATTCTTTTCCTTTTATATCCAAGCTTCCCTTGTAACCACAACTCGAAAGTTCATTTCCACAGCAAGGAAAATCCTCCAATCTTCCGCAATTTATTAATAGAGACAAATATTAATATTTCCCTTAAATATAACACTCACAATTATATAAATGGTGCATGCAATAACTCAAAGAATATACAGAGAGAAAAATAATAACAATGTCATTACTACTATAGAGATTTGACCCTCAACTTCCAAAGCAATAAAAAAAACGAAAACAACCACATTTCTAGTTTTTTTCCACAAAACTGCTTGATGTTTCCCTCAAGGTCATGGGGTAGTTTTGATACCATTCATTCATGGTAGGGTGGTGGTATTTCCCTCTAAAATCATGTCACTGACTTGATAAATTTTTAAATTTAGTAGTGGTTCAAACTTCATTTGAACATCTACATGCCAACAGTTAACCATTACCTTAGTCGAGATCTCCAAATTTGGTTTGTCCCTTTGTAACTTGCTAGAGGTGGACATTAAATACCCCCATGAATGTCATTTTCAATAAAATCTATGATGGAAGTGGATGACTACTCACCCTTTGTTAAATAAGCCCCAAAAATTTGAACCCATAACCATAGTTTAGTACTTGCCTTAGGTCCTTTGAATCATGCCCCAAGTTTTATTAATACATGCCTAAGTCTTATTAATCTTGAAAAATCAGCATAATTAATCATTAATAGGTCCCCTTAGTATTATTCCCTTTATACATAAGTTTCTAAACCATGAATAACATTAATTGATATGTTAGGCCGTTATTTCATTATGACTAAGCCTTGTGAAAGAAAAAAAATAGTAATCACATTTAGGCTTACCGTGCAACATATTGTCTATACTATTTAGGCACTGAGTAAGGGTCATATTGAACAAGTGCTAGAATTCCCAAACTTTTCAAAAATGATCAACAAAAACTGAAGGTAAGTAACAACAGTAGCATGATCACATTCAACCTGCCTTAGATTACGAGCTCCATAATATACCTGTTCTTAGTCTTATTAAATATGTTCTAAGAAACATATTGTAACTCTAGGACAAGTATAATTTAGAACATAAATATTTTCTAAGCTAATTCCATAAACTTATCATCATGTACAAAATCTCATTCACAAAGATAAACAACAGATTCAATCAAAAGAGCACAAATCACATTGTCCAAACATGCTATAGTAATGCACTCTCATATAGACCATGTGCAAAAAATTAATAAAATGTGGCCTATTAAAGAAGCATGCCCAAACCATCACTCTTATCACAACAAAGAAATAAAATGACAAGTGTTATAGAATGAAAACTCCATCGGTGTATGTTGTCTTCTCCAGATGATTCTTAGACTTACTGAGAGTTAATAAGAAAATAAATAATCAAAAGAAATTTATTGGAATACTCTACAATTTGGATACATAACATTTGATCCAAGGCTTAAAGGTTTCTTGAGATATTTCAAAACACTATAGTTTCCCCTCTTAGTTCAAGAAGGAATATACCATGAATTTTGTTTTATAGGTATAGTAAAATATCCATAATGGTTCCATTGATCTTAAAATGTGTTTTGGAGTAAAAATAATATAAGTTTTGACCCCAAAACATTTTCTTAATCTTTCGAGGTGAAAAAATCAAGTCCGGTGTCCAAATTTAGACATCCAAGGAAAATTATGCTTTCTAAATCAAGAAAATTCATAGTTTAGCCAACCAGATGTCCCTTATATCCCCTATTGGACAAGGGGAATAATGGAAACAAGAAATTGATAACTAATTCTCCTCCTCAAGTCACAATTTGGACACCCAAGTGTCCCCTCTATCCCCTCTGTCCCTATGGTGTAAGGGGGATACCAAAGTGTGCCCTTACTCCTTTTCCCAGGTCATACTTCGATGTATGTGGTATCCCATCTATCCAATTTGTATCTTACGAGAAAAGGGGGACATCAAATTATGACCCAAGCATTCTTGCAGCTCCTGGACACCATATGACCACATCCAGCTCCTTCGGTGCCATTTCCCAAACCTTGTATCTCATCCACCACATAGGAAAAGCTAGCACTTATCACCATCTAGTGAAAATCATACTTTGGTTTCCTTGGTGACCTTTTTTTCCCCATTTCACCATGTATAACCTCACATTCACTCCACTCAAACCTTGAATAAGTAGTATAATCATATGTGAGTTTGAAAACACAACAAAACTTTATAAACCCTCTATTTACCCAACACTTAACCATTTTTCATGAAATGTGCTATTGCAACATCCTCCAAACCCCATTTTTTTCTAGATATGCTACCAATTGTTTTTCATTCATCCATATCCATCAAAACATAGATTTAATAATAACTTCTCATCTATGCACCTATTTACCATGAAATTTCACCTGTGATCTCCTCTCCAAAACACCTTTGAAAATATTATCATAGAAAATTCATTGATGCTCTATATTTTTTATAGCATAAAATTGAAATATCAAACACTAAAACCTTATTTTTCATTTTAACAGAGATTCAATGGACAAAAAAACCTAAACATTAGAACAAAAGATGTTGGAGAAAAACTAAGAGTTTCAAGACCATTTTTGTTAAAACCCAGCACATGTAAGTTCCATTTCTAAAAATAACAAGTTTTTATGTCTAAGCCTGTATAAAAATATAAAGTCTCCAAAAACAGAAAATTCTTAGTATCTTCAATATTCTAAACAAACAAGAAACATCATAAGGTGAAAACTTGCTAAAATAACAGTCCTAGATAGGACATGATAAAAATAATAAGTCTTGGAATTGAACCCAGAAATATGTGGAAACTCCCATTCCCCTTATCTCATTACATATTTCCATCATTACAAAACTAGGACATTACCTCTATCCCAAACAGGAAAGAAAACCCTCTACAGGATCTCAAAACATCAGTCCAGAGGTGATTTCTGTAAGGCACGTGTTGATGTAAAGGATCTGTATGGTCTAGATCATCCTAATTATGGCATAAGATAGTCATCTTGGTTTAATCCATTCATAAAAATTAAAGTATGTGGATCACATTGTAATAAGGAATAAACTAGGGTACTATTGTGTGTAAAATACAATCACTTGGACAATGGGTGTAATCATGGAGAATCATGAGGTCTGTGAAGGATCTGAAACATTAGGAACCTCATTAAAATTCAATTCATCAAGGGAATGATCATCATGATAATGATGATAAATTATCACCATGAGAATGAAAGTCATATCAAGCTCACAAATAGTACATATCTCTTGAGAGTGTTTATAAACACTTAACCAAAGCTTTGTAGTGTCCTCACATCTTGTGAGTCAGAGAGGTGGCATTTACAATGTTTCAGTACAATGTGGAGGTCAATAAAATGGAACTGATCCTCATACATTCCTTAAAGTACCTTTTATGGATTAATCCTATTAAATGGAGGAGGAAACCCATTTCTATGAGGAGAAATTAAGAAAAAAGGTGTTCATATATCATAAGTGTGTTTCCACTCATGTGACATCTTGGTTGGGAAAGTGAATTGTAAAGATGTCATCATACTCAAAGTTAAAATGTTAATAATCAAGAAGTGAATTGATGATCACCATATTACGAATCTTCCATTATGTTCAGATCTCTTTGAGGAACAAGAAATAATGAACTAGTCAAGATACCAAGGCATCAAGGACCATCATGTATAAAGGATCGCGGAGTCATATATTCCTATAAGATACATATGATTTAGAGGGTACATGATCATCTTAATTTTTATTACATTTAAAGAGGATCTTAGACCCAGGAAGGGAAAGGTGATGATCTTCATTTAGAGCACCATGTTGCAAGAATGGGAAATCATATCAGTTTCACTTGATGGAATTCACTTGGTAATGTTCTTGAACACTCATTTGAAACCTTGTAGTGTGATCACACATCAAAGGAGGAATAAAATTGCAATCACCTCATTTTATTCCAATGGATAGTCATAGGAAAAAAATCCTCATTCAGGGAGAAATTCTATATATGCAAAGTGAGGACCATTTTCAGTGAGTGAACGACACGTATAAAGAGGTTTGAGCATCATGGAGTTGATTTTTGATCACTAGGTTGAATTGTGAAGGCTTATAGAAGTAAGAAAGTGACATTCACTCTTTCCTTATGATAAGAAGACATCATCATGTTCCTATCATAGTTAATATCTCATAATAGTATTTTTGAATGCTTCTTCGATGTTCTAGAATTTTTCATATATTACAAAAGAAGGAGATTTTAATCACAATTATTCTATTCATAAATCTCTTCATTAACAGAGCCTCCATATTCATTAGATTGGTAATCCCTCCTCTCTTTCTCTCTCTTCTCTCCTTTCTCTATATTCTAATTATTTACTATAAATGTATTTTTTTTAATATATTTTTCCTCATTCACTTAAGTGACCTTCAATTTAACACTGTAAGAGTAATTTTTCATCAATAAGAAAAAGAATCATTTTCATTTCCTAGGAATGTGGAAGGTCACAAGTTACGAGGAAAGGTGAAAATTAATGTGTGGGGAGATGAAATGATAGTTTTTAATTCTATAAATTGGAATGGCTTCTCCATTCCAATGGGTTGGTAATGGTTGATTGTTGTATGTTGTTGATATGTTTATCACCACTACATCAAGAAATTAAAGTTTCATTTCATCTATTTCCTTTTCTTATATTCCTCTACTCTCTCTCTACTTCCCAACTTTGTAAGCATGGTGATCTTATATTACCAATAAGGAACTTTGTGGCCTTGATTGATGAATCTACATACCTTTGTGTCTTTATTTTGTTGGTCGTGTTGATTTATTAATTTTTTTTGTTCTTTTAATTGAATGTGGACCTAATATGATTGATGTATGTGATTTATGTAAGCCTAATCAACAAATTAACCCTCTCTCTTCCTATTTCTCCAACTCCCCTTTACCTACCTTCACATAAAATTCATCCCGTATACATTGTACAAGTACTTTTCCACATGTTTAGTGGAGTATTACTATGTGATCCCCAGCCTAATGGCCATCCCATAGTCTTAGGTAGTTTACATTGAATAATGGGAGCCTCCCCATACCTAAGAAGGAGGGGTTTAGCCTAGTGACCATTAGTGGAAATGAATATTTTATAGTGCAACCAATTATTTCACCAACAGAGAAATTTTCCATTTGGCATTATTTACATCCTTACATCATAAAGTGGGGGAGATAAGATGTCATTTCCTATCCTTGTCCACTTTACATGGTTTTTTTATGTGTGTAGACACCGAAATCGTGTCATAATCACCTTGGTCCCCTACCGCAGCCCTATAATCACTTCCTCATCCTCAACACCTTAGCACCTACATCCTGTACCCCACACATTTTGATTTAATTACTTTAATTAAATTAATGCCATTTACCTCAATACACATTAATTTAATTATTTTAATTAAGTTAATAGCCTTTTACCCACACACACATTAATTTAATTATTCACATTAAATTAATTCACTACCCTCACACATCTATTTAATATGATGGCCTTTATTAAATACACCTCACCTAACCACCCTCATCATTTGACCCATTAACCTAAACCCTAAACCAATGTCCTAAATAAAACCTAACATTACTCCCTTCCCCTCACCTCACATTAAAAACCTCCTAAGGTCGGTTTTCACCCCGAGAAAAAGAAGAGATCGTTATCAAATGGTGGAACAACTTCCTAGGCAACTTTTGAACAACCTGAGATACCTCACCCAAAATGACGTCAGTTAACCCTAAACTGATGCTGGTTCACCCTAAACCAATGTCAGTTATACTGGAATGGACCAAATGGCCTATTTAGACCCATCTATAGCTTTGTAATACGGGTTGGTTGTTCATTGTTGATTTGAAACTTCTTATCACGAGTTCGATCTCTACAGACGCAGCAGCAAAACGAAGACTAATTGGAGATCAACAAAGGAAACTAAATACATTGGTACAACAGTGAAACTTTCTATCCATTATTCTCCAACACAACAACCTCTTCATCATTCTTCAGACCCGTACCTCACAGAAGAGTAAGTATCCTCCTCTAACCTATTTCATCTACTTACCAACATCTGCAATAATTTTGGTAAAGGAACTTAATCCTTCACCCTTCGTCCATTCCCTCTCTGTAATTTCAGCCACCTTCTATACCCAATCATCTTAATACCTTGCCCAATTATCTATCTGACCTCTTCTATAATCTTAGACCTTCGCAACATATTTACACCCCCTCTGTGATCAAGCCCTACTGTTATCCAAAATTCACCCCCAGGGTAAATTTTGATAACATGCATTAGATTCTCAAGTCCCAGGAAAATTGATTGATCTAGGGCAAAAATCATGTTTCTAGGGTCCCTTCAGAAATTTTTCTAACTTCCCTGTCCAGGTCGAAAATAACGAGCTCTGAGAAAATGCGTAAAAAGTTACAGAAGGCAAGTAGATTGATCCAGAAAAAATCGTGAAAATCGGCTAAGTCCTGCTCAAGGTCGCCTTAGGGACATATGGGACAAAGGTATGCGAAGGACCCGAATCGGCCGGTTCAGCCGGAACGGGGAATTGTAGCACCGGAACAGTCAGACCAGAAGGACGCGCGGGACGTGGGAAACTGATCCGGCCGAAGGAGGAAGCAAAATTGGCTAACTGCTGAGCTAGATAGTTCAGGACATTTGGCCCAAGAGTACGCGAAGTACGTGAACCGGCCGGATCGACCGAAATGAGAACAAACAGTCCGGAAGCAATTGGGACATTTGGGCCGTGATGACGCGAACCGGCCGGTTCACCCGAAACATAGAAAGTTCGTACTGGGACATTCAGGATGAAGGGATGCGCGGGACGCGGATCGCCGAAGGAGCCGAGAGCCAATCAAATTGCGCCACGTGTCATCGGTAGATAAGGGACAAGGAAGCCCATTTCAGGCGGATCGGAAGTTTGTCCCAGACAGCACTGGGACATCCGGGACAAATGTACGCGAAGGACGTGAAAACCTAAAAAGCCCGAAAACCAATGAGAAGCTTCCACGTGTCCTCACCAAGGCATGTTAGAGAGGTCAAGAAACCCGACAGCAGGGGACATATCGGAGGGGTTGGAAAGCCCGACAATAAAGGAAAATTTGGATAATCTGGCGGAAGCAGGTTTCGGGAAAACATAAACATGAAGCATATGTCAAGCCATCCTCCAAGTCCGATGCAAATTAAGAGGAGAATCCCGAACCCGACAGGCTGAAGACCTTGCTCATCCAATCAAATCATGACACGTGTCACAAGTGAAAAGGTCAAAAAGTCAAAGGGCGAGTTTTGAAGGGTCAGCCCGAACCAATGGGATAGTGCGACGTGTCCCAGCTAAGGCCCACAAGGAAATTTCAAAGAAAGCCTGCCGAAAGGTAGAGGAGAGAGAATCACGTGACCAATCAATGCGTGCCACATGTCATCCAGGTGGCAGAGCGCGGGAAAGATTTCAAAACACGTTTTCACCTGTTTTGTGCCCTAAAACTTCAGACCTCCATAACTTTCGATCCAGAGCTCGGATTTGCACGTTCTTTATATCAACGGAAAGCTTATGAAATTATCTACATGATTATGGGATCAATCTCGAATTTTGGTGTAGTCTAGAGAGAGAAAATTGAGAAACGGCTATGACGTGTGATAATGGCCAGAAGCAACGTTTCAACAACTAGTTTTAATGCACATGGGTCGCATTCTTCTTCAGCATGGCCAGAAGTGATGTCTCAACCACCAATTTTAATGAAGAATGCATTTTGGTCAATGGTTAGGCTACTTACATGTTTTCCTATGTTTTCTGTCTCCTGGGCTCGACCCATGCATTGTATAAAGCCAAATTTGGCTCATTTTAAGAGAGATAACAAGTTGTTCATCTTTTCTGCTCTGCCCTCCCTTCTTTTCTTCTCTAGAGTTGAAAGTGGAGTTCGAACCTCCTCCCTACTCTATAATGGCGTTTTTGCCTTTTACTAATGGAATGATGTTCTGTGCAAACTTCTGGAGCAACAAAAAGCATGTTTTGTGATGCATCTATCCATCCTTGCTCGTCTTTTGTTTGTTCTCTTCTTGCCTCTCTTCATTGCAGGTATTTGTGCATGTTTGAATGTTCATTGCAGGTCTGGAGCTGTGTTCATGGAGTTTTGGGACATTTTCTGTGTGAAATCTATCCTTGGGCCTGTGATGCATCTGTCCATCCTTCCCATTGCTCACCTCTCTTTGTCCCATGGCAATTTTGATAGATGTCCAACATTCTCCTTCTCTGGTGTATCACCGTTTTAGTGTAGGCTTTTGTTCTTTTCCTTTCTCTCTCTCTCTCTCTCTCTCTCTCTCCTTGGCATTGTTAGATTAGGATTAGATTAGCTTGCCTGCACTGGAATAGCTTGTGGCAGGTAGTTTAGGAGCAGGAACCAGCCTTCTCTGGAGATTCCTCTCTCAGTTTCACAAGTCCCACGCTTGGAGAGAGGTTTCCATGTTGTGCAATCACACTAGATGCCTGATTGATCAACCTAGAAGCTTGATCTGCATCCAGGGGTGCTGTGATTCGTCACCAATAGTTTTGGCACGCCCGGTGGGACCTTAGAGGTCTTCCACTTCATCTTTTGCAGGTTGGTGTGTTCCTGTGAAGATTTCAGCCTTTGGAGGCACTTGCAAACACATCTGGCGACTCCATCTGATCAGCAACCCATTTCTGAAGTTGCAGACCCGTTTTCCATCCATTCCTGTTCATCCTTCTTTCCATCTCTTTCATTCTTTCCCATTCCATGAGGTTGTGCAATCATGACTTCATTTCCATCATGGAACACACATTTACAACAGTAGTATATCACACCTCCAACATGTTTTACAAATCCTCCAAATCAACATTTTGAGCAGATTCAAAATCAGCATGCATACCCATATGAGCAGGAATGCCAAACTCAGTTTGGCTATGGAGCTTTCCAAGAGCAAGGGTGTGCATACAATGAAGGCCATCAGATCCAAGATGCTGGTCTGTTGGAGAAGATCCAAAAGATGGAGGTAAAGATGGTGCAGTCCAAAGCAACAACTCAAATGAGAGCTTTTGGAATCAGTTACAGGACTTCTTATCCATGGGGAGGCCCTTTTCCAAGACACTTCAGCCCTCAAGAGAAGCTGGAATTCATGATAAAGATGCTGCCCCAACTTGCACAATGGACAGCAGAAATAGAGGCCTATACATTCGGTGTTGAACAACCTTGTCAATGGGTAAGTTCTACACCATCATCTGGTTTTTCTCTTCCCATTACTCAAGCAACATCATCTCATTTGGACTTGCAAATTTTAAACTCTCCATCTGCTGTCCCAAATGTTGATCCCATGTCTCCACCTCTCAGTCTTCCAACACACCTCAATTCTTCTTTCCTTTTTCCTTCTAAACAGTCATCCCCTCCACAAGAGCTAAATGAAATACCTCCCACTCCAAAGAAACAAGAGGTTTCACCTCCTCCACCACCACAAAAAATTGTCAAATCAGTTGAGTTACAACCCATCCCTCCTCTTGCATTCCCAATTCCATGTGGGGAAGAAGAAATTGCAAAATTCAGTCATCAAGGACAGCAAGAGGAAGAGCCAAGAAAAGAAGAAATGATTCAGAGCTTAGTAAGTTTGGCTGCCAAATTTGGGATGACAAAGATCCCTTTGTTGGTCAAACCTACAGAAGAGGCTGAGGTTGAACAAATGGTGGTGAGGACTATTTTTGTTGAAGAAGAAGATCTTGCAGTCCCAACTTGTCCTCTAGAGTAGCAGATCGAAGAGTTTGACTTGACAAACTTCATGCTGGAGGAAGAGTTATATCAAGAGCAAGATTGCCTTCAAGTAATAGAGGAGGGAGAAGCTACTCCAAATCCAAAAGAAGAGGAGCACATTCTAGATGTGCAGGAGAAAAGTGCAGATCCAAGGGCTTTGAGCACAAAGCAGGCTACATGAGAACCTTCAGTTCTTCTTTCCACTTCATCTCTCTCAAGTTCTAGTACTGAAGAGGAGTTTGATTTCTCAAACTCAATATTGGTGAGTGAAGGAAACCATGGTGGTCAAGTTATAGATCAAGAGGACACCATAGAGGAAGTTGAACATGAGCAGTAGGACAGCAATGAGGTACTTTACCTGTCAGATTTGGAAGACTGTTTTGATGGAGAAGAACCGGTTGAGTTTTCACCATTCTCTCTTTCATCATCCACATTCCAAACACAAGAGTCTGCTGTCCTGGAGGAGAACATTCATTTGCAGAATCCTGCATCTTATAGCAGCTCTTTGGAATCAAGATTGGAAGATTTTAATCTTTCATGTTCTTCATTGGAGGAAGAGAAGGGACAAAGGAACTTCACCATTTCTTCCACACCATCCATTCAGGAGGGTCTACAAGAGAACTCCATTCTTGGAGTTGAAAATCACAGCAACGGGCATACTCAACGGATCAGACCTTGCCTAATCAGGTATTTGGCTTCATTGGAGCCAAAGGAGAAGTCACAACCAGTCATGCTTGCTTCTGAGCATGAGGCTGAGCTATAAAGTATCAAGGATCAGCTGTCATACCTCTTCAACCCAAATGCAGAGCAACTAAAAGAGGTATTGAATTTGCCTTCAACTGACACCTTGATGATTTTGATAGAAGACCAGCTTCTTGTTGATTTTCCATCCATCCAAACAGCCATGATCAGTGCCAAATCAATTGCATGGCTGCCAATTTTGAAGAAAGGAAGCTATTTTGCACAATCAGTTGCAGGGTTTGTTTAGCTTGCCTTTGCTCCCAGTTACAGTAGAGTAGGTAGGTTTTCTTTCAGTAGAAGAAGTGCTTGTGCACACTCTACATGTTCCATTTGGAGCATGTATGATTTTCAATTTGTACATAGTTTTGGTGTGTTGGTTTTGCTCTTGCACAGTTCATTCCAATGGCATTTTGGTGAGAACAACTCCATGTCCAGTGGGTTTCAAGTGGCTCAGAGGGAGGTTTTCAAAGTTCAGATCAGTTGCAGGCTTGCTTATGACTCCATGCCCAATGAATTGCTTCAGGCTACTGATCATTCTACCTAGCAGGTAGGTAACCCCGCTGAGTCGCCAAATTGTTATCCAAAATTCACCCCCAGGGTAAATTTTGATAACATGCATTAGATTCTCAAGTCCTAGGAAAATTGATTGATCCAAGGCAAAAATCATGTTTCTAGGGTCCCTTCAGAAATTTTTCTAACTTCCCTGTCCAGGTCGAAAAGAACGAGCTCTGAGAAAATGTGGAAAAAGTTGCAGAAGGCAAGTAGATTGATCCAAAAAAAATCGTGAAAATCGGCTAAGTCCTGCTCAAGGTCGCCTTAGGGACATATGGGACGAAGGTACGTGAAGGACCCGAACCGGCCGGTTCGGCCGGAACGAGGAATTGTAGCACCAGAATAGTCAGACCAGAAGGACGCGCGGGACGCGGGAAACTGATCCAGTCGAAGGAGGAAGCAAAATTGGCTAACTGCTGAGCTAGACAGTTCAGGAAATTTGGGCCAAGAGTACGCGAAGTACGCGAACCGGCCGGATCGACCGAAATGAGAACAAACAGTCCGGAAGCAATTGGGACATTTGGGCCGTGATGACGCAAACCGGCCAGTTCACCCGAAATAGAGAAATTTCATACTGGGACATCCGGGACGAAGGGACGCGCGAGACGCGGATCGCCGAAGGAGCTGAAAAAGTCGAGAGCCAATCAGATTGCACCACGTGTCATCGGCAGATAAGGGACAAGGAAGCCCATTTCGGGCGGATCGGAAGTTTTTGTCCTAGACAGCACTGGGACATCTGGGACAAATGTACGCGAAGGACGTGAAAACCCAAAAAGCCCGAAAACCAATGAGAAGCTGCCACGTGTCCTCACCAAGGCATGTCAGAGAGGTCAAGAAACCCGATAGCAGGGGACATGTCGGAGGGGTCGGAAAGCCCGACAACAAAGGAAAATTTGGATAATCTGGCGGAAGCGGGTTTCGGGAAAACATAAACATGAAGCATATGTCAAGCCATCCTCCAAGTCTGATGAAAATGCAGAGGAGAATCCCGAACCCGACAGGCTAAAGACCTTGCTCATCCAATCAAATCATGACATGTGTCACAAGTGAAAAGGTCAAAAAGTCAAAGGGCGAGTTTTGAAGGGTCAGCCCGAACCAATGGGATAGTGCGACGTGTCCTAGCTAGGGCCCACAAGGAAATTTCAAAGAAAGCCCGCCAAAAGGCAGAGGAGAGAGAATCATGCGACCAATCAATGCATGCCACGTGTCATCCAGGTGGCAGAGTGCGGGAAAGATTTCAAAACACATTTTCACCTATTTTGTGCCCTAAAACTTCAGACCTCCATAACTTTCGATCTAGAGCTCGGATTTGCACGTTCTTTATATCAACGGAAAGATTATGAAATTCTCTACATGATTCTAGGATCAATCTCGAATTTTGGTGTAGTCTAGAGAGAGTAAATTGAGAAACAGCTCTGACGTGTGATAATGGCCAGAAGTGACGTTTCAACAACCAGTTTTAATGCACATGGGTCGCATTATTCTTCAGCATGGCCAGAAGTGATGTCTCAACCACTGATTTTAATGAAGAATGCATTTTGGTCAATGGTTGGGCTGCTTACACGTTTTCCTATGTTTTCTGTCTCATGGGCTCGACCCATGCATTGTATAAAGCCAGATTTGGCTCATTTTAAGAGAGATAACAAGTTGTTCATCTTTTCTGCTTTGCCCTCCCTTCTTTTCTTCTCTAGGGTTAAAAATGGAGTTCGAACCTCCTCCCCACTCTGTAATGGCATTTTTGCCTTTTACTAATGGAATGATGTTCTGTGCAAACTTCTGGAGCAACAAAAAGTGTGTTTTGTGATGCATCTGTCCATCCTTGCTCGTCTTTTGTTTGTTCTCTTCTTGCCTCTCTTCATTGCAGGTATTTGTGCATATTTGAATGTTCATTGCAGGTCTGGAGCTGTGTTCATGGAGTTTTGGGACATTTTCTGTGTGAAATCTATCCTTGGGCCTGTGATGCATCTGTCCATCCTTCCCATTGCTCACCTCTCTTTGTCCCATGGCAGTTTTGATAGATGTTCAACATTCTCCTTCTCTGGTGTATCACCGTTTTAGTGTAGGCTTTTGTTCTTTTCCTTTCTCTCTCTCTCTCTCTCTCTCTCTCCTTGGCATTGTTAGATTAGGATTAGATTAGCTTGCCTGCACTGGAATAGCTTGTGGCAGGTAGTTTAGGAGCAGGAACCAGCCTTCTCTGGAGATACCTCTCTCAGTTTCACAAGTCCCGTGCTTGGAGAGAGGTTTCCATGTTGTGCAATCACACTGGATGCCTGAGTGATCAACCTAGAAGCCTGATTTGCATCCAGGGGTGTTGTGATTTGTCACCAACACCTACCTTCCACCAACTCCACTTTTTCCCCAAAACTCCCAAAACTCAGATTATGTGATTTCACCAGTTCCCGACCCGACCATCATCGGTTCTCTCTAACCTTCATCGGTTATGGTAAGACCGTCATTATTTTTGTAGAACCGTGGTCAGTCTCTATTTTTCTTGATCTCTACCAAAACAACCTGTTTGTGACTCACATTCAACCTGACCTCATTGTTCCTGGCCTATACCTACCTGAACACATGTTTAACCTTCGGATTTATATCTGACCTAGCTTGTTAGCTTAGATTCACCTATAACCAACCTACTTGATTTATGGATCTCATTCTAGCCTAGCCTGTTAGATTAGATCTAGCCTATTGCATTTGTATGAGATGCCTAAATCATATTAAACTATAGTAGGACAATATTTACTTTATTTCAGAATTGAATTGTTTTAAACAGTGGACTGACAGCCATCTAGGAAGTATCATACTTCAAGATCTAGCACATGCTAGGAAGTCCACTGCATATATCATTTAACTCTATTTGGTGGTCTTGTTTTGGTTCCTATACAGGTAGTTCGTCCTAGCCAAAAGGAAGTGTTGTTGCAGACTCACAGTACCCCTGGATGCAGATTAGGCTTCTAGGTTGATCACTCTAGCATCCAGTGTGATTACAAAACATGGAAACCTCTCTCCAAGTGTGGGGACTTGTGAAACTAAGAGAGGAATCTCCAGATTAGAGGCTGGTTCCTCAAAACCCTCTGATTTAGATCTATATTTTGTAAAACTACAGAGGTTTGAAACCTAATCCTACTCTAAAATCCAAGGGGACAGAGATAGAAAGTGCAAAAATGAAACTAAACTAACAGGTGATACACCAAAAGAGGAGTGGTGAACACTTCTTATTTTGTAGATAGACACAGATCATAAAATGCAACATAAAACATCATGCACACGCTGATAAGATGTAATCAGAGGTCTGAAATGAAACAAGCAACACAAACAGAGGACTAAAAACTGATCATAGAGCCTGTGTTGTCATTTCCACTGTCAAAATCCTTGTATTACAACATCAAAAAGGTAGAAAACCTGTTACAATTTTTAGAAGAGGTCTGATACTTCAAAATCACTTGTTACAGGTGAAAGAAGAAGCTTGTTATCCAAAGAAGTGTTCCCCCCTTTATAAATGAGCCAAATCTGGCTTTTACATTGCATGGGTTGAGCCCAGGGGACAGAAAACGTAAAAAAGCATGGGAGCCCATCCCTTCTTGACTGCAGGTAAATTAAAACATCATGGGGGACCTTACAAACCCATACCCTGTCATTTTGACTGGATTACAGGAGAATGCGACCCATTCTGCATTAAATCTGGTAGCTGGAATGTCACTTTTGGCCATGAACACGCGTCAGATCTGTTCCTTGATTTTCTCCCTCTAGACTACACCAAAACTTGAGATTAACCCTAGAATCACGTAGAGAATTTCATAAGCTTTCTGTTGATATAAAGAACGTGAAAATCCGAGCTCTGGATCGAAAGATATGTCGATATGAAGATTTAGGGCACAAAACAGGTAAAAACGGATTTTTAAATTTCTTCCCACGCTCTGCCACCTGGATGACACGTGGCATGCATTGATTGGTCGTGTGATTCTCTCTCCTTCTCTGCTTTGTTGGACACGTGTCCTCTTCTTAATGGCTCGGGATTTTCCTTCAAAAATCACCCTTTGACCTTTGGACCTTTCTCCTTGTGACACGTGTCATGATCTAGTTGGTCCGCGGGTCTGCTGGCTCTTTCGCGTCCACCGCGTCTTTTTGTCCCGGATGTCCTAGTGCTTCATAGGATAAAATCCTTCGATCCACCCGAAATGGGCTTCCTTGTCCCTTTTCTACCAGTGACATGTGGCATGATCTGATTGGCTCTCGGCTTTTCAGCTATCCGCGTCCCTTTGTCCCACTTGTCCTTGTGCTGAAGTTTCCCATTGCAGCCGAACAAGCCGGTTCACACCCTTCACGTCCATTTGTCCCAAATGTCCCAGTGTTGTCTGGGAAAAATTCTTCTGAACCGCCCGAAATGGCTTCCTTTGCTCTCGGCCGCTTCGCCTTTTCGTGTCCTTCGAGTCCTCGCGGCCCAGATGTCCCTTTTTCTTAGTACGAAAGTTCTCCATTTCGGCCGATCTAGGCGGTTCGCGTCCTTAAGGCCCAAATGTCCCGAGTAGTTAGTCAATTTTCTTCTCCTTCGGCCGAACCAGCTTTCCACGTCCCTCGCTTCCCGACGGCCCGATTGTCCCTTTTTCCCACTTTTCCTCTTCGGCCGAACCGTCCAGTTCGCGTCCTTCGCGTACATTTGTTCCACTTGTCCCAGTGCTTCGCGGGCCGCCTGGAGGTGTTTCGGCCGAACCGCTCCTTGGTGATCCGAATGTCCCAACTGTTCCTAGGACAAGGACTTAGCCGATTTTCACAATTTTTTTTGGCCCAAGCTTATTTTCTGTAACTTTTTCACATTTTCTCAGAGCTTGCTCTTTTCAACCTGGACAGGAGAGTTAGAAAAATTTCTGAGGGGACCCTAGAAACATGATTTTTTTCCCTGTGTCCATCCATTTGCCTGGGACTCGAGAATTCTGATGTATGTTATCAAATCAACCCTGGGGGTGGATTTGGATAACAGGAAGGTCTCACAATCACTTTGATTCAGGATTTAGATACGTACGTATACAACCTATAACCATCCTGAACTAGGTATTCCTCTTACCATCCTTTACCTTATCTGTTTCATCAAGTACTTCTCAGAAAACTAAGAAATCAGGTAAACATTTTGGCACGCCCGATGGGATCCATTCGGGGTTCCTTGCATCTTTCTTCATCCTTAGGTGAAAAAATTGTGTGTGTTATTTTCTTTTCTAGTAGCATTCACAATAAGACTTTCTCCTTGGTAACATTCTCTTCTTTCTACTTGCTCTGAAAGACACATTTCTTTTGGTATATTTAAAATGAGCCTTCTTATTGTTGTTTTCTACATTTTAGTGAAAAAAAAATACCTCTTCCTGTTCATCTATTGATGTCATCAAATATCATACTTTCAATTTGGGTTTAATACAAGTGCACTGCATTCTGATTTAAATCATTAGCTCACATTAATTGAGGGAAACCTATACGCTGGAAGTCATGAATAGATGATGGTTGACAAACGAATTTTACAAAATCACTTCTATCCTTTTTTCTTTCTCTGAGTCTTACCAAACCACACAAAAATTCAAAATACACACATTCTTAAACAACATCTTACCTGGAAGAAGCTATAGGTGATCACATGATCATGATATAGTGGGTACCCAACTCATTGCTCTGTCGAGTCATACTTCAGAGTGAAGCCTTTCCCCATCATAACATTCCTGAAACCTCACCATTTAGAATTCTTTCTTCATAGGAAGCCTTCCTCACCAAGAAATTCTATTGTTCTATTCATAACAGTTAGTCCATACAAATAGCATAAGCTGAACAAACGTAATAGAATAGGCACTCTAGGAAAGTTCTTACATAGTGTTCTGCTTGATTTGCATTTTGAGGTGAGAGATTTTGATCATTCTTTTTCTCTTTCCTTGCACATTCCCAATCATAGTCGGTGTATTATGACTTCGTCTGGATGTGCCTAGACCACATCTACATCATCCTCAGACTTCTGGGTTTGATTCAACACCAAATTTTTAAATCACAACCATTTTTCTTATTCTCTATTTCAATTTCACAGTAACTAGCTATGGTTATGTTTAACCTCCATCGGTTTAACCCAACCAGCGTCAGTCTAAAGTCTTCTTGGATACCAATCCAAAAGACATGTCTTTCACTTTCTGAGTTGTAAAAGGTTCCTATCACCTTTCATATTGTCATTACATCAATTACAATCACCTTACGTCTCATCATGTGTGAAAATTATCAGTCCGGGACCATCATTTAATAGACTGTTAGTTTTTCACAATAACCAGCACTGGTTAAGCCTAACCAGTATCGGTTTACCTGAATCGGTGTCTATCACCCTGTGTTGTTTTACAACTCACCATTTGACCTAATTCACTCACTGTTGACTATTTTCTTAGTTTTTTTGTGTTCTATGCCATTCAGACATTATATAGTCTCACCAAATCAATTTCTATCCACATGGTGCTAACCCGTAGTCAGGCCAGTGCCCTCATATTTTACACTAGTTGACTACCACTCCCACCTAGCCCTTCATCACCTAGTCCTTCACCACCCTCCATCTCATCATCCATGGATCCCAATCAACCTATCACCATTCCTACATGTGACATGGAGTTTACACGACTCCTGGATCAAAATCCTGCTACTTTGAGCCACTACCTCACCCATTCCTCCACTCAAAATGCCTCGGGACAATTGATCTATGGCATGCCCATATCCTTATCTCCATCCCTAATGATCGCTTCCACCTCATCTCCACCTCCTACCATGGTGACCTCACATGTTTTATCCCAATTTGTGTCATAGCTAGGTCCCACACCAGCTTTGACCACCGCATCTGCCACCTCTATTGCACCAACAGTCTCCACCATACCTTCATCCACCACCCAAAACATAACATCATCCACACCTATTGTCTCATATATACCAATCACAACGCTACCACCCTTTGTGTTAGTAACCTCTACCCCATTTCAAAACATTGTCCTTTCTATTCCCCAATCTCTACCTCCCATCCCTACCAGGGTCACTACGAATGTCCCACCCTCACATACCTACTTCCAGCCACCTCCTATTTCATTGGTCATTCAGTCCGGGTATATACCCTCTATGTATGCCTCTCAATTCCCTCCTCCTTATTCGACACCACCATATTGTGGAATGTCGTATTCTTCATATGTCCCACAAAAACCTCCTTTCACTCCGGGGGTACCCAATCTTCACAACCTAACAATGACTTTATCAAGTTAATGATGGATAATATGCAGACATTAGAAGCATCTGTTTCCAGCTCCCACAATTTTCTCACCTATGAAGAGATTTGTAATGAGCCTATTCACCCATCCATTCCCATTCACCCATATCCCATACACTAGGAGATGCCTAAGTTTAACCACTTTAACAGTAAAGAAGACCCACAACATCATTTGTGATCTTTCAAACATGGGTGTTACTTAATTTCCCATGATGATGCTCTACTTTTGAGAACCTTTCCCATGTCCCTAACTGGTCCAGCATTAGACTGTTATAGTGGATTACCTAGACATTCCATCTTCTCATTCAACCAAATAGCCCAAGCCTTCTTGGATCATTTTTCGATTAACGTCATCAAGAAGGTAACCATGACTGATCTTTATTCCACACGTCAATATGATGATGAATCTATCACAGATTTTGTTACTTGTTGGCATAGCCTAATCAACCAACTCACTTTCCAATTACCACAAACTGAACTCATAGAGCTCTTCACACGAGCCTGTGCTAGACATATCTCACCTACCTTACAGGTTCAAACCTTCCACACATTCAATGAGGCTTTCACCATGGCATGTAAGCTCTAAATTTACGCCATCAAAGAGAAGAAGATACAATTACAAAAAAAGAACTCCTAGTTTAAATCACATGATAATTCCTCAGACAATTTATTCTAAAGCCAAGGGAACTACTAATGCAATGGTACTTAAGGCTAACCCTACACATCCATCCAATCATGCTAAACCTTCATCCAATCTGTCACCAGTCAAAGCCTTCCAATTCAAATGAGAACAAAAGAAATACACTTCAATTGGGGAACCATATTCATCTGTTTTATAAAATATTATTAAAGCTAATGCCATCACCCTTACTCCTATCAAACCACATACTGGTTTTGACCCCTCTCGCCCCATACTAGGTTGGTATAAGGAAAATGACTATTGTAACTATCACCACGTAAATGGTCACAACAATAATAATTGTATCACCTTTAAAAACATTGTTCAGGGAATGCTCAAGAGCAGTGAGTTAGTCCTGGATAACCCTAATGCACCTGCCAATCAAGACCTTCATATTTTCAAGAAACCATTCCCTAACCATTCCCCATCTAATGATCAAACTAGTAATTCCTCAAACAACGAAAGTAATACACGTGAGGTACATGTTATCTTTACCGACTTACCACATGTTTCCCAAATATCTCCTATCCCCTCTATCGAGAAAATCCTAGCCTGAGATTCTCTACCTGCATAGGAACCTACTTTATCCATTCCTCTACCCATAGAGGAAATCCCTTCACCTCCCTGTACACCTATGGAGGAGTCTCTCGTTAGCACCAATATCATTTCCCCTTCAGTTTCCCTACCCAGTGAACTGATACCAATTGTACCTCCTCCACCCATAGAGGAGTACCCATCGTCTTCTCCACCTATTCAGGATCCAATAGAGTTTTTCGTTACCGCTAGATGACCATTCTCCATCAACTACTCAAGATCATACGGACCTACTTTCAGCTCTCTTACCTACAGAGGCCGAAGCCAGTGAATTCCCAATTTCTCAGACACATTTTATGGGAATCCCCACATGCTCCACATCTACCTCATCTACCACAGTGTCGTTCTCACGTTTGGCAGATTTCTTGGATTATGTTGATAGGTCTTTACTTTGGGGGCATCTCTTACTCCCGGTCTCAACCCAAATGCAATCATCTTCCACTGACACTTCTACCATTTATTCGAATATGTTTCAAAAACCCAAACCACACATGAGCATAACTCTCAATACATATTCTATTACATCATCCTCATCTATACCTGCCCCTCTATTTGCTAGCCGACGTGTTCCAACATCATCTGTTGTATCTAAACCCACTAGTGTTCTAGGGGCCACACCCACATAAAATCTTGCACATCCTCCTGTCAGGATACACTTGACCACATCTTCCTAAATACCTATTGAATCAATCCTTCAACCTAAACGAAAAACCCAACCTTCTAATCCGCACGCGCTGACCTCACCAACTACACTATCTTGGGACCTCACCCCTCTACCTTAATAAAATATACTCTCTCTAGGGGTAAACCTAAAATTCCCTTGACACCTTCACCACATCCTTCAGCTCTACCTAGGTGAACCTTGCATCCTTCATCACCATCTGTAACTTCTTTACCTCCTATACCACCATTACCTTCTATACCTCCTTCACTACTTATGACATTTTCTTCCACCTCACTTGTACTTCCCTCTCGACCTCGACTAACACCTACCGCTACACCTCAGTTTCCCCCTTGGGTCACTCTTCCTCTCCCACCATCTGCCTTTCCATCTACATCACATGCTCCCCCTACACCTCTACCTAAGAAAAAGCACCAAAACTCAAAAAAACCCCTAATTTCCAAAGAGGTGGTTAAACCTACTCCTCTTTCTGTTGATGCACCTACACCAAAGAAAGCACAACCCAAATCCAAGACTGCATCACCTATGCTATCACCAAAACTACCCAATCTTCCAACCAAATCTACTTTCACTTTGCATTGTGATCCACTGGTGGGATCATATGCCACCATCTTTGCTATCCTCCTGGAAAGCTCTGCTATCACTCTCCCTTCACTTAGACCTTACGACCCTCTTAAAAATAAACCACAAGGGTTTGATGATACTAAAATTTGCACTTACCATCATGTTCCAGGACATGATGTTGAGAACTGTAAGGGTCTAAAGGCTGCCCTCATTCAATTTTGTCCTTATGACCCCAATTTTGATGACAATGACCTCCTGGATGATGAACCTATTTCACCCTCACCACCTTCTTCACATCTTCCTCCTACACCTATACCAAAACCTCCACCCTCACAGCTCATAGAGCCACCACTAAAATTTGAGATTAACATGGTTCACATCAAAGAACTTTCCATGCCTCCACCTAAATGTCATTGTGCCTAACTAACCTCACAAGGCTTTTCTCCTCCAGTAGGTTTTTGCCCTTTATGTCATTATACCTCTTACCCTACACCTTCTCCATTTGAAAACTTCCCTCAAATCAACATGGTACACATCACTACATGTGCGTAGAAGTAAAACGAAAAGAAAATTGACCCACCAACCAATCCTATACCCAACATACCATCTACACCCATACCTAAAATAACTATCCACGGCCCTACGTACCCCATTTTTAATGGCATCACACATCACACCATGCTCAAACAACTACACCAATCTCCCCTCAAAATGTCCTTATACGATCTCATCCAAACCTCAGAGTCACTTCGTCAAGCCATCGCGGAGGTCCTTCAATCTATTGAGGTTTTACCTAATGACCCCACACCTGTAGCATCTATTATCACACCTCATCATGTCACGTCACTCATCAAATTGCCATCTACCTCATCACCTCCACCTATTCACCAAGTTGCTATCCTTAGTTTCTCCAATGATGAAATTGTCCCCCACCAAACTGATGACCTAGATCCTGCACTTTTCATCTCCATCCATATTGATAATATACGTGTTTGACATGTTATGATCAATGGGGGCACTAACATTAACATCATATCCTCTCACGCATTTAAACAAATGCACATACCCAAAAACTGCATACATAAATATCCAGTCATGTTGCATTCATTCAATGATGTTATCACCTCTACACTCAGCACTATCATCCTCCACATTTGTGTGAGTCCCTATACTATTCCCGATTTGTTCTACATGTTGGAAGGGGAGTTTCAATATAATTTGTTGCTCGGCAGACCCTGGATTCGTGCCATGGGTTGTGTTCCTTCTACTTTTCACCGATGTGTAAAGTTCAAACATGAAGGACGTTCCTATACCATTCCAGCTAACCCATCACCTTTCAAAACCTACAACATGCTTTACCAGCCCAATGATGTCCTTGTACCTGTTAATGTGTCTACCTCCCTACCTACATCTTTTTCACACACAACCCCATCCACCAGCGCCATTCCAACCTCACCTTCACCCAAATCTTCTATTCCCAAAGCTGTTGTCGCTTCTACCAGTCACACCTCATCTTCCCAATTAATTGAAACCTCTGCTGCTCTAGCTTCTAATGCTTCCTCCATTCCAGCCACCACTATATCAACCACTTATCCCTTGGAAGGTTTTTTTAATGCCTCACTATGGGGGAGTATTCCTTATACAATTTCAATACATTCCTCACTCCACAAGATTATGGAAACCTTCACCATCATCCTCACTATGATCACCGCATAGGTGAATGTCTCCTTTATGGTCCTCCTAACCTCCATACCCATCTTACCTATGGGGTACTTGACATTTCCACTTACACACCTGAACCACCAACACAAACTTGACCTTTTTTGGCTAACCTTCAGTCGCTTACTAACCACCGCTTTGCTCACACTTTCCTACACTGTTGTGCCTGGAAGGGTTTCATTTTTGGCCTTTACGAACATAGTTGTCACACTATTATTTCATGTACCACATGTAAACACAATGATTTAAGTGGAATTGGTTTTACCAAACTACCTGCCAAAAAGCCCCGTATTGAACTCATTGAAGACATTGACCCCTCTTCTTCACCTATCCCACCTTCACCAACAGAGTCGATGTATCCTGAATCTATCCCTCCTACCTTTTTTTTCCCATAAATACCATTTCCTTGGGACCTCTGACCTATCACCGCGATGGCGAGGCTCCTTCCTCTCTTCCTTTCTTGTATCCTGACATGATAGGGGACGATACTCCTATTAATGTCGTTCAATGTCAGGATGATGAGTCCATACTAACCTACCTTGGTGCTGAAGACTCTTATATTCACTGGTCATTACCTTCTGAGACGTAAACAATGTTGAATGAATCGACTATTAAAGTCAACATCCACACTCAGGACGATCCCCACATTCTCAAGATTGGCCAATCTCTAGATGCTGCTGAACAGGAAGCCCTCACTTATTTTCTTAAAAATCATAGCCATGCTTTTACTTGGTCCTATGCTTACATTCCTGATATTGATCCCACTATCATGGTCCACAATATTGTAACTATTCTTGATGCCAAACCCATAGAAAAAAGTTGAGGAAAATGCACCCTCGCATTGCTCTTCTTGTCAAAGAAGAACTTCAACGCCTTCTCTCAGTTTCCTTCATCTTACCCATCGATTACCCCCAATGGATTTCTAACATCGTCCCTATCACTAAGGCGATAGGGGGACTTCACATTTGCACCAATTTCCATGATCTTAACCTTGCCTGCCCTAAAGATGATTTTCCTCTACCTGGTATTGACCAGTTGGTTGACCTTACCGCTGGCCATGAGATGCTATCACTTATGGATGGTTTCTTGGGTTATAACCAAATCTTGCTCGCTCCAGAGGATCAACACAAAACCACATTTATTACCCCTTGGGGGACCTTCTGCTATCAAGTCATGCCTTTTGGCCTTAAAAATGCTGGTGCCACATATCAGCATGCTATGACCTACATCTTCCATGATATCATGCATCACATATTGGAAGATTATGTGGATGATCTCTTGGCTAAATCTAAACGTTGGGCTGAGCATCTCACTATTCTCAAAACCATATTTGACTGCCTCATTAAATATTGCGTTTGCCTTCAGCCTAAAAAGTGCATCTTCACAGTTCTCTTAGGAAATCTCCTGGGATTTATTGTTTCCTTACGTGGTATAGAAGTTGACCCTGCTAAAGTCAAGGCCATTCTGGAAATGCCTCTACCCACTAACCTTAAACAACTCTGTAGCCTGCAAGGTAAATTGTAATCTATTCGTCAATTTATTTCCCAAATCTCCAAACGTTGTCAACCATTTCACCACCTTCTCAAAAAGGATGTCTCTTTCAAATGGGATGATGACTTCCACAAAGCTTTTGAGGCCTTAAAACAATACCTTCTCCAACCACCCATACTTATTCCACCTAAAGATGACCAACCCTTCTACCTATACATCTCAGCTACTAATCACTCTTTAGGGGCTATGCTTACTCATCATGAAAAATAACATAGGGAGTAGGTGGTTTATTACATAAGCCATACCCTTTTGGACTATGAAACCCGATACAATCACCCTGAAAATTTTTGCTTAGCCTTAGTTTTTGTTACCACCAAACTTCGCCATTACCTACTCAACCACAAAACCTATGTTGTGACCAACACTAACCCCTTACACTTCATGTATGCTAAACCTTACCAAAATCAACGTGCCGCATGTTGGCTCATGCCTCCTTGCTGACCTAGACCTTGAATTCATCCACCAAAAATCTATCAAGGGCCAGGCCATTGCTGACCAGCTCACCGATGCACCTCTTTCTGGGAATCAATCTTCAAATTTTGATTTCCCTGACGAATCCATTGCTAACCTCTCTTTGGATGATGACCCTTACCAAATGACCTTATTCTTCGACGGTTCCAAATGTCAGTGTGGGGGTGGTGCAGGCATTATCCTCATTCCTCTTGATGGTGAACCCATGCCCTTATCATTTAAACTTGACTTTGAATGCACCAATAATATCGCCGAATATGAAGCTCTCATATTAGGTCTCATGACTGCCTATGCCTTAGAGGTTAAGTCCATTAATATCTTTGGTGATTCTCAACTAGTAGTAAACCAAGTCAATGGTGTTTATCAGTGTCATAATGAAATACTTCAAGAGTACAAATGTTACATCGACATCATGTTGACTACCTTTGACTGCTATAAAATTCAAACTGTTCCACGATCCACCAATAAATTCATGGATACCATGGCCTGCCTCGCTTCTCAAATACCTAGCTTCACCTGCTCGATTCAGACATATTTTTTACCATAAAATGCATACTGATACCTTCTTATAAATCTTGTTGTGTTAACCTCATCTGAACTGCCTCACTAAACACACAAGACCTTTGGTATAAGTAGCTTACAGACTACCTTTCCCTTTCTATATTACCTCCTGATCTCACACGTAATGGACAATGCGCCTTTCTCAAAAAGGCCTCTCGTTATGTCATCATGGGTGGCCTTCTCTATAAACGAGGCTTTGACAGTATTCTCTTACGATGCCTCACCAATTCTGAAATCCCCTATACCATTAAAGAAGTTCACGATGGCATATGTGGAGGTCACTTTAGTGGCCTTGCTATTGCTAAAAGCATTCTTCACCTAGGCTATTATTGGTTGACCCTCAATCATGATTGTTGTGACTACGTTAAGTGTTGTGTAAAATGCCAACAACATGCCAATCTTCATCATACACCTAGTCATGCCTTACAGGTCACTCGTGACCTTTGGCCCTTCTCTCAATGGGGTTTGGATCTTGTTGGAGAGATCAATCCTCACTCTTCCCTAAGACATCAATGGATCATCACCGCTACCAAATATTACACCAAATGGGTTGAAGTTGTACCCCTCATCTCCACTAAAGCTGAGAAAATATGTGAGTTCATCAATCATCACATTATTTTTCACTTCAGTGTTCCACATCGCCTTATCACTGATAATGGAAAACAATTCAAAAACAAAACTCTACAAAAGCTTTGTGATGCTTTCAGTATCCAGCTTAGCTTCTCCTCACCATATTACCCACAAACCAATGGCCAAGCTGAATCCACCAACAAAACCCTAAACAAAATTCTCATGAAAGTGGTTAACGATACTGGGAAGGATTGGCATATGCACATTCCTTTCACTCTTTGGGCATACCATACTAGTATTTGCACCTCCACCACTGCCACTCCCTTTTCTCTGGTCTATGGTACCGAGGCTGTTTTTCCTCTCGAAGTCTAGATCTCGTCTCTTTGTATCCCCCTTCAAGATATGCTTACTGATGATGACTTTCGCCAAGACCATTTAGCACAACTTGAGTTATTAGAAAAAGATCATCTTCATGCCCTCGACCATCTCCAAGTCTACCAAAAACGCATCAAGCGTGCCTATGAAAAATGTGTCCATGAACGCACCTTCAAGGTCGGTGATCTCGTCCTCAAGGAAAATCAACATGTAACCAAAGCAGAAAAAGCAAACGAGCTAAATTTGTTCCTAATTGGCTTGGACCATACATCGTGACCCATGATTATGGATCATGTGCTTATCACTTGTCTTCACTTGATGGTAAGCTTGAACCTAAGTCCCTCAATGCCTTGCATCTTCAATCATTCTACTGTTGACCTCTCATCTTACATCACTATTTATCTAGTTCATGCTCATCCCTTGAGCGCATTTACCTTTCTTTTCTTTTCCACACCTCATCTCCAATGAATAAACAAGAATCATGTGATTACCTGTCACCCTTTTGCCTTATCTTAAATATGTGCACCATGGCTCTGCACATGGCATGATTCTCATGGATAATTTTCATCTTCTTTTAGATGAGATCCCATGGTCGTTCACCCTTGCCTTCTCAACAAGAACCAAATGCTTCATTATAGTCTCATCCATGACTTGAAATTCAAAAAAAAAAAATGAATATGAATCCCTCAAAAGGACATCTTCCAATATAAAAGATGAATCCTCCAAAAGGACATCTTCAACCTTCAATATATAAATAGAACTCCCTCGAAGGAAACTATAAAAATCTCACAACTCTCTACATAGTCTTTCCAAAAAGTAGGACTGCTTTCTCAAAAATCTAAAATTCTTGCAAGCTTCCTGCACCGATCAGCTTTCCAAGAAAGGAGACATATTCTCAAAAATCAAAATTTAGAAGCTTCCCACATCGATCAGTCTATCTAAAAAGTCAAAAAGAAAAAGAAAAAGAAAAGTAACCTTTTTCGTCATGGACTTGCCTATTGTGATCTTGGCTCTATTGCCCAAGGCATTTTACTTCCCATTTTATGACCCAATTACCTTCACCTCCTTACCCGTTGTCTCTTCACCTCATACTGCCTCAAGGGACCTGCTAAACCTATGACATTTGGTGATTCTGTGACTACTCTTCACCTTTAGAGTAATCAATCATGCAATGTCTTTAGGGTCTTACGTTCACTAGCCTATCTGTAGATGTGTTTCATACATTTTGATCCTTGCCAATCGGGTGGCTTTCTTGCCCCCTCTTATCTTTTCTCTTCTTCATTACCTTTTGATCTTCCTATATAGGACTAGACCCTCGACAACGGTCTTTTGGGATTTTCTTCTCACACCTCAATCAACCTAAAATCACCCATACCTATCTACCTGTATTCCACCTAACATAATCAACCTTGACCTAATCATACCTATGCCCTGAAATCAACACTACCTATCGAACTAAAATCACCTTTACATGTCTACCCAAACATTACCTGATTATACCTATCGACCTAAAATCACCTTTACCTATCTACCTATCCTCCACCTAACCTAGTTGACCTTGACCTAATCATACCTATGACCTCGAATCCAACCTAACTATCAACCTCACTTCTTATTCTTCTATCTTCTCATATTCTTCCCTAGCTTATAGGATAACTACATCGGCTTGAGGTCCCTTTTCGCTAGGACTATGTAGGTAGCACTTCCAGGGCATGGGGCCCTAGAAGGTTAGCTCGACCACTCTTTACCCTAACCATTTTCTCCACCTTTTTACCTGATTTCCTATTCATATCAAAAACCTCGACATCTAAACCATATACCACATAACTTTTACCACTTATATTATTTCACATTTTCATACATAACTAGAATTTTCCACATTTACACCATCTCATGCATTTATATTGCCATTTGTTATCACAATACTGAAATGAACATCCATGCCTAAACTAACCTAACTCCAATCCATGCCTAAACCAACCTGACTCCATCCATGCCTGAAACCAGCCTGATTCCATCCATGCCTAAACCAACCTGACTCAATCCATGCCTAAACCAACCTGACTCAACCATGCCTATAACCTGACTCAACCATGCCTAAAATAACCTGACTCCACCATGCCTAAACAACCTAACTACACCATGCCTAAACAACCTGACTATCCACTAACACCGATCCATGCCTAAACTGACCTGACTCCATCATGCCTAACTCACCTAATTTCCAACCATAACAAACCAAAAAACCCATAACTCATCTAATACATAGTAACAAACCCATATCTCATCTAACACAAGCCATAAACCAATATCTTATCAACACATCAACACATCACCAAATACCATAAATCTCATCATATAAATCAATAACTGTGTATCTCAAAATCCATGCCTGTCTCATCATCATGGCCATCATCTCAAAAATGTTGGCATGCAGGCTGATATACAATACAAAATGTCATCGACACGCAGGCCGGTCTCATATATACAAAAAGAATGAATGAATCAATAAAAAATCTTTGGCTCACAGGTCAGTATCATGTATAACACAATAATAAATACAAAATATCTTTAGCACGTAGGCTGGTCTCATATATAATACATACAAAAATGACTCAACACATAAGATAGTCCATAGAAAGTCAATCATATCCCCATCTGATGTCAGGGAATGATCCATGTGGCTGTGTCTCTCCTGACCCCTCTATTGCACATGTTTGGGGCCTGACACCTACCTCACCTCCTACTGATGGCCCCTCACCTAGGGCTGGCCTCTGCACACTAGTGACCTCACCATGACCCTGTCCCTGGGCTCGTCGGCCCCCTGTAGTCTCCACACTGTGAGTGTGGGATTTGGTCCTCTCACTGGAGGCCTGCTGTGCTTTGTACTCAGCATAGGAGGGCACATCTAACCCGAAAGCTGACAAATGATCCTGGTAATACCGTGCCTCTCCTAGGGCATCTTTGAACCTGGCCATAGGCACTATCTGTGGATGTGCCATGGGTCCTGCTACCTACATGGGTACCTGTATAATGGGACCCTATTCCTGAACCTACACTAATCCCTATGCTGGTACTAGAGACTGAGTCATGGCCCTGGAGTCTATGCGTGTGTCTGTATCTGGGCCAACAAGGTAGTAATATGTGCCTATGATATTGTCAATTGGCCTTTCAGACCCATCAACCTAACCCTGCACTATGGCCAACTGGCCCTGTAAAGCCTGCACCTACGCCTATAGAGCAGCCCTCTTCCCTTCATATCCACCTACCTCCTCTCCATCTCCATCTCCCCCTACCTCCACTTGTGCAGGTACCTATCCCTACCCTGCCTAAGCCTGCAACATTGCTATCTGGGCTTGTAATGTGGTAACCTGTGCCTCTGAACCTGTGATTTGCCCTTGCATGATCCCAAGCTGCATCACCAATGTAGTCACTTGCCCTTGTAGGTCGTCTCTCTGAATTGTGGTGGTGGATAAGTCTGGCTGCCCTGGCCTCAATGGTATGGCTCTCAGCTGTGTCACCCACCACTACCTATACCCATTTGCAACCCCAACATCATCAATTTGTACATCTACTGGCTTCTCCTCCTACCCAGTCGGCATTGTGGGTCATGGTGGAGACATAGGTCTCTCCACATCATCTCTCTGGTACTGAGGGCATGGAGGCGGTACACCCTGGACCAATCCAAACTGGTGTTTAACCCACTCTATGGGTATCCACTCATGCTCTCTGACAATCCTTTTATCATCTTCCTCTTTTCTCTCTCAATTGTCCTTTTCTCAACTTTTTCAACAATACATAAATGAATTTTAAAACATGGGTTTTCCACTTTTTATACCCTCCCTGACTAAACTGATGTCTAACCCTTGACCGCTGCTGGTCTGATGCCCTAGACAACCACCGTTAGTTCCTCTCTCCGTCATCAGTTCATACTCACTTTCGGTTACCCTACATACTCCTTTCCCTGATATTGACCTCATTATCCTTACCTGGGTTTTTCTTTTGCCTCCCCTCACCTACCTGGCCCACTTTACCTTCTTCTCTGGCCCTCCACCTTCTTTAACCTCTCCACCGTTCTGATTGGTTCATACTAACCTTATTTTACCCTACCTACGGCCTTCCCTCACATTGACCTCATTTTCCTTGGACCTCATTCTTTGTTTTGACCTCCCCTACACCTAATGTGACCCCTTTACCTTCGACACTGTGGCCCTCCACCTTCTTTAACCTCACCTTACCTAGCCAATATTATCATGATTATTTTATACCTCGGCCTTACCTGTTGTGACCTATGTACTGGACATACGGAAACATTGTTGTGACCTTTAACCTACGTTGTGCTTCCTATACCTTGTGGCACTATACCTATGTTGATTGACCAGAATGACCTTACCTTGCCTCTTATCATGATTGTTTATCCTGACCCTACCTTGGGTGTACTAGAACATACCTAAACATTCCTGCACCTAACCTACATCGTGTTTCCTGACCTTATCCTATACCTTGGATACCCGAATCACTTCAACCTTGTTTGGATAAACCTATCGACCTTAGACGATGTAGAGTTTACACGCTCTTCAACCTGGTACCGTGTCACAGTTTATATGTGTGTGTGCGTTCAACTACCACTACCTTTGACCTTGGCTCGTTTACCCATTTACCTATATGCCCAATTTTCCCTTTACTCCTTTCCCCATTTTTCACTATTCTTCTTCACATCCACTTTTATCAAACCACTTGCCAATGTGCTTTGCCACCTCATCAGTTCTTGGTTTGAGGGGGATCACCCTCATTCCCACTTGGGGCAACCACACTCTATTCTTGTTCACGTCGCTTACCAATACAAGCTATGCAACAAGAAGGGGCAAAATGTAGACACCAAAATCATGTCGTAATCACCTTGGTCCCCTACCGCAGCCCTATAATCACTTCCTCATCCTCAACACCTTAACACCTACCTCCTACACCCCACACATTTTAATTTAATTACTTTAATTAAATTAATGTCATTTATCTCCATATATATTAATTTAATTATTTTAATTAAGTTAATAACCTTTAACCCACACATGCATTAATTTAATTATTCACATTAAATTAATTCACCACCCTCACACATCTATTTAATATAATTGCCTTTATTAAATACACCTCACCTAACCACCCTCATCATTTGACCCATTAAACTAACCCTAAACCAATGTCCAAAATAAACCTAACATTAGACCCATCCCCTCACCTCACATTAAAAGCCTCCTAAGGTCACTTTTTGCCCCAAGGAAAAGAAGAGACCCTTATCAAATGGCGGAACAACTTCCTAGGCAACTTTTGAACAACCTAAGATATCTCACCCAAACCGACGTTGGTTTACCCTAAACCGATGTCGGTTCACCATAAACCGACGCCGGTTATATCAGGATGGACCAAATGGGCTATTTAGACCCATCTACTAGCTTTGTAATACTTGTTGGTTGTTCATGGTTTGATTTTGGGAAACTTCTTATCGTGAGTTTGATCTCTACAGACGTAGCAGCAGAATGAAGACTGATTGGAGATCAACAAAGGAAACTAAATACACTGGCACAACAGTGAAACTTTCTATCCAACATTCTCCAACACAGTAACATCTTCATCATTCTTCAGACCCGTACCTCACAGAAGAGTAAGTATCCTCCTCCAACCTATTTCATCTTCTTATCAACATCTGTAATACTTTTGGTAAAGGAACTTAATCCTTCACCCTTTGTCCATTCCCTCTCTCTAGTTTCAGCCACCTTCTATACCCAATCATCTTAATACCTTGCCCAATTATCTATCTGACCTCTTCAGTAATCTCATACCTTCGCAACATATTTACACCCCCTTTGTGATCAGTCCCTACCTTCCACCAACTCCACTTTTTCCTCAAAACTCCCCCAGACTGTGTGATTTTACCAGTTCCCGACTTGACTGTCATTGGTTCTCTCTAACTATTGCCGGTTACAGTAAGACCATCATTGGTTTTGTAGAACCGTGGTCGGTCTCTATTTTCCCTGATCTCTGCCAAAACAACAACCTGTTTGTGACTCACATTCAACCTGACCTCATTTTTCCTGGCCTATACCTACCTGAACACCTATTTGACCTTCAGATTTGTATCTAACCTAGCCTGTTAGCTCAGATTCACCTATAACCAACCTACTTGACCTTTGGATCTCCTTCTAGCCTAGCATATTAGATTAGATCTAGCCTATTACATTTGTATGAGATGCCTAAATCATATTAAACTACAGTAGGACAATATTTACTTTATTTTCAGCATTGAATTGTTTTAAACAGTGGACTAATAACCATCTAGGAAGTATCACACTTCCAGGATCTAGCACATGCTAGGAAGTCCACTGCATATATTGTTTAACTCTCTTTGGTGGTCTTGTTTTGGTTCTTATACAGGTAGTTCCTCCTAGCCAAAAGGAAGGTCTCACAATCACTTTGATTTAGGATTTAGATACATGCACATACAACCTACAACCATCCCGAACCAAGTACTACTCTTACCATCCTTTACCTTATCTGTTTCGTCAAGTACTTTTAAGAAAACTAAGAAATCAGGTGAAACAATGTGTCTAGTAGGAAAGTAACAATTGGTTCATTTCCATCTATACTGGTGGAACCTATTTTGAGGAAGTTTCATGACATAGAACAAAGTTGATCACTCTCCCAACACCTTTCTCTAGAGACAAGTTTCTCAAATCCATAGAGTCTTCACACCGGTTTGGGAATTGATCGCTCTTGATCCCTCCTTTAATCTCTAAGTTTTAAAGTCTCCTATATTTCCATAGCATGTTTCTATGCAATGAATCCTTATACGAAAACACATCCACCCCACATGCATAAAAACAATGATCCATATTTTTCCACGTTATGATTATTATTATCGGTGCACCTCAATTACAAATCCTTAGGCCCTCTACATGAATGTTCTTCTTATATCCTTTATAATATAAAATGTAATCAAAATATCATAAAAGGGGGAAATTATAGACACAAAATTATGCACTTATTCCTATTACATCATGTCTTTAGTATGTTTTTTTAAACATGAATTATGAATACAAAGATTAGACACTAATGACACCTTTTTTCTATTCCTTCTATTACTTTAACTGGTTTTGAGTGTGATATTTCCTTATACATATTGGATATACATATTTTTGGTAAAGTAATATGGATCCTTTTATCTTTCTTTGTTATTGTTTCCTTTTCTTGGCTTTGGGATAGTATCACCCAATAAGGACACTAATTTCTGAGTGCTAGTTTCCCTTTCTTGGTATTTATTCTTTTTTCCTTTGCTTTGTTCTTTTCTCTTTTTTCATCCTTTGGTTTCACCAAGTGTAGAAAATTTAAACAAGAAATTCAAATATATACAAAAATTATTCACTGTTATTAGAGGCTAGAAAACTAAGGGCTATTACTTACTATCTACTAATTGAGAAAAGAGAAATATTCAAGAACTACATTTGGGCTTCATTATTCAAAACATCTAAGGGGATATTTTTGAATTCCATCTCACACATTCATATTGGGGAAAAATTTTTATAACCTTCTATATTGGCACAACTTGAAAAATGGAAACTTAGATTCAAGGGAAACAATTCAATCACCCCCACACACACATATACAAGAACAAATTAGATTCTAAAATGTAGTGCAATGTTTGGTGACAATCACATTGGGATAAACACCAAGGTCATTCCAACTCAAGCATATTATGCATTATTTTTTTCATCTAATATTTGTTTTATCCTTGTGTAGGTAGCTATGGTTTTGTCTTATAGGTTTAGGTGCAACAAAATAAACCTACAATAAAGTGGATGTGATAAAGAGTGAAAGGAAGAAGAAAAGATCATACCCTAAGAAGATCATATATAGATCTATTCCCAAAACACTAGTACCTATCTCAGACACTAGCAGCCAAAAAATTGTCCTCATTTGACAATCTTGTTTGAAGGAGTTTTTGATTCTAGTTTTCTAGATGAAACATATATAGTCTAGATCGATATTTTTCCACTCATTTTCTATCACATAACTAGTCTAAATATTGGAATATAGGAAAAATTACTCTCATCTCACTATTGATTATACTTTTTTTTCTTGCATGATAGATCTTTCTTGTTACTATTATATTCATTTGATCTCAATACTTTGATTAAGATTTAATTCTGATAAATCATTTTGTGAACCTGACGTGAAATTAAATCTTAATCAGAGAACTAAGATCAAATGAATATAACACTAACAATCAAGATCTATCATGCAAGAAACAAGAAAATGTAAGAAATAGTGATATAAGAGTGACTTATCTTGTATTTGAAGATTTGGAATGATTATGGGATGGAAAATGTGTGGAGCGTGATGGATATGGAATGAGTAAGATTCATTTAAAAAATTGGATTTTGAAAATCCCTTAAATAAGACCACCCATGTAAGGACAGGAACACCCAGGAGTTAGTGTCTAAGTAGGCACTAGAGGTAAGGGAATATATTTAGATTTGATATTCTTAGGTTCTAAACTTGTCTTCCTCATTTCTCTATTTTTCATTCTAGCTTCCTTATAGAGTTTATTTGTCACACTTGAAAAAAAAAATCTAGCTACCTACACAATGATTAAGAAAAAATTAGATGAAATAAATAATTCAAATTCTTGAGTCAGACTTACCTTAACCATCACCCAAATGTGATTGTCACCAAACATTAAACTACATTTTAGACTCTATGTAGTTCATGTGTGTGTGTGTGTGTGTGTGTGTGTGTGTGTGTGTGTGTGTGTGTGTGTGTGTGTGTGTGTGTGTGTGTGTGTGTGAATTATGTCCCTTGAAGCTAGCTTTCCCTTGTACCAATCACACCAACTTAGAAGGATATAACTAATTTTCCCCAAATATGATTATTTGAGATGGAATTCATAAGTAGCCCCTCCTATGTAGTGAATAATGTAGTCCAAATATAGTCATTAGATGTTACTTTTTTCCTAAGTAGTATATAGCAAGTAATAGCCCTGAGTTGTCCAACCCCTAATAATAGTGATTAGGTCATGTATATATATAATTCCCTTGTTTTAATTTCATCATTAACAACCAAAAAGGATTACCCAAAGTGATAAAATATATTTTAGAAAATATTAAAAATGACAAGGCATTTCAAATTTGAGAAAAGGAAGAAAATGAATAGAAGTTCCCAAATGGGATAGTAGCTCCAATTTTACACACATGACAAAATTAGATAATGGGGTCCCATTATAATCAAATTATGAAATTGGTCCCAAGGACTCACGTTTGGTCATCACAGAGATAACAAGATTAAAATAATTAATAATTTGTATAGGTGAGGTCACCTATCATTGAATGAGGTCAAATTGAGCTCAACTTGGTGACAACTCAGTGGTATCTAAGTTGAGAACTTGGACATTTATCATTAGAGCTCAACTCAACGGGTTGGCTAAGCCCAACATTGAAAAGAGTCGGTCGAGCCAAGAAAATATGGGAAAGTTTCCAAAAATGGGAAGAGTTTACAAAATAGGCCAAGGGCCATCGAGAAAAAATTTAGCTCACCGAGTAGCTCAGTGAGCTACTCGGTGAGTTGGCCAGGTCAGGAAGGCATTAAGTCAAAATGGGAGCTCGGTTCAAGGATTCGAGCTCAATATTGAGCCATAATAGTTAAAACATCAGTAACATATAGGCAAGATCAAAGGGAATGGCTCAAACCAGGGATCAACTCAATGCTAAGATGAGTTGCAATGAGTTCACAAACAAGCTCGTATGGCTCTGCGGTCACACGTCAAAGGAACAAAAAGAAACAATATACAAACCCTAACTCAAGGAATGTTCAGGAAAAAGGTGAGCTCACATCTTGGGGTTGGCTCAATGTTGAAATCACCATAAGAATTTGGAAGTGGCAAAGATCTCGTCATGAAGGGATTTGTAGCTCAGTTAAGTTAATACGAAGTGGGTTTGGTGGGAGACAATTGAGGTTGGCAGAACAAGAAGATTAATGTTTTGAGACCCATATCGAGCTTAGTTCACAGGATATGAAATTTTGAATCTAGATTAATGGGATAAAGATGTCGGGAGGTTTAAACAAGGAGCTCGTAGACATGTTCCCTATTACCTACACATTAAAAATCACCGATATTGCAGACTAGGAAGATAGGATTCCTAAGCCAATTGATGGTGTCTTAGGTATAGGAGCTTGATATGATGAGCTAGTTGTCAACCGAGTCAAGCTTGATAAATCAATAGGAAAAATCCAAGAACAGGCCACATTGGGATGAATTCAGTGAGGCTTAAATCAAATGAAACTTGGGAGCATTAGATCACTTCACTGAGTCAGTTAAGGTTGTGAGGACTCAGAGTTTTTTAGGTTACTTTCTAGTCAAGAAGGGAAAGTTGGGTTTCAAATCCATGCTAAGGCATTGACTTAGGAGAAGTTGATCCTTTCTGTCAAGTGGGAATTTGATGATGGCAAGCCAAGAAAGATTTTCCACATTGTGGAGATTTAAGTGATCATTTCTAGGGTAAATGATGAGATGGCGAGCCAACGTATTTTCTCCATCCCGGGAAGTGGGAAAAGTTGCGGTTGAGCTCGAAACCATGGAATTCTGGGAAAGCCTGTGCGATGATGGGGATAACTTGCCAAAATAACATATTCCAAGTGTGGGGAAAATTTCAGGTGATGAGTAGAATTCCAATAAGGGTTATGTTAGATGTAAAATGACACTTGAAGTTCTTACACAGCTATGAATTAAGTTATCATGGATGGTCAGTTCGATGCATCAAACTTTGAACTAGGTCATGCATGGCTCATTTCTGTAGAAATGTGAAAAAACAAGCATCATGTCGTGATGAATGCTTGTGATCCTCGTATATGAGACGTGCCCGAATGCAATTTTCCATAAAGGTCTCAATCAAAAATAGTAGAAGTTGGGTGATGCATTACATGATCACCAATGTTATCCACTGGAATATAGATGTTTAGAATGTGGAAATCCTTGCATGATGACAAGCTTGTTGGTGATGACTCAAAGATAACAGAGCTCAATAAATGGGAATCCATAGCTTGGTTGCAAATGAAAGTGATGTTTCATAACCAAATTGAACAGAGCATCGAAAGTGACTCATTGAATAGACATGTCATTTGATGGAGCTATGGCTCGATTGGTCTGACAAGAGCAATCAACATAGGGAAGCTCTGGTAGTTAGGTGGATAGCAAGTAAACATGGATTCATACAAGGTAGATATAGTGGAGGTAAAGTTGAGTTGTGATCACATGCGAATGGTGTGTTGCTTGAAAGCATAACTTGTGCACAAAAAGTTGTTAACCCGATGATGGCTTGTTAGAGTGAAATGCTAATAAAACATGGAAAACATGAATCTAGTGACCGAGTTGGGATTGACGGTGATATTCAACCGAGTTCAATGCATAATGATCTCATGTGGGACTGTTCAGAAATGAATGCCACTAAACATCACACTGATGTTGCATGAATCTTGGAAAGGGGAGATCATGGAAATCGAGTGGTGATGAGCTATACATAAGCTCAAGACATGGTCCATGAAATTTTGACGGGTGAATCTAGTGAGATTTAACGGTCAAGTTTCTCGTCTCTAAGTTAATGTACTTGAAAACAATGGCAGATAAGTTGAGATAATTCAAAATAAAGTAGCTTTGAAAGCTCGCCCTTATTGAAAGGGTTAGACTTAATGCAAAATCGATTTTGAGAGAGCTTCGATGGAGGAACATGAAAATTTAGTTTGAAGGATTTTCAAGCTGAGAAAATCAATTGATGTGTAATGAGCTTGTACACAAGCAGAGCTCCGGAGATAAGCAGGGTTCAACACCAAGTTAAGCTCAAGATGGTAGCTCAAATAGGAGGAGGGATCTTGACATTATGATTAGGATGAGCTTCATGGTCATTTAGGTGAGCTTCATGTTTACTCAAAGGGAACCAAGGTAGTCCGTGATTAGTGGGAAGTGTGATGATAAGTTCATGACATTTCAATGACACATGGGAGTCATTGAAGATGAGTATGAGGATTAGGGAAGTTGGTGTGTGAAGTTCAAGGCATACATATCAGGTGTTTGGAGCTGATGGTGGATCGAGTTCAATAGGTTGGGTCAATTTCGATCTAAGCATATCATCAAGGTGAAGGATTCATCACTAAGAAGATGGAATGATGTGGAATCAGTTTAGAGCTTGACATGGAGAGCTCAACTTTGGAGCTCGAAGTGAGCTCTTATAGTGAAGATGGTCATTAAAGAGCATGATGGATTGATTGATATGGAGCGGAAAGCTTTGATGTTGGTAAGATCACTCAAGAGATCGAGGGAGTCAATGAGGTCGATTCGGTTGTGGATAACAAGCTTGTGGAGTCAAGATCAGTGCAAATAGAGTCTAGATGGGATCAGGTCTGAGTTGGTTGAGTGGTGAACTCAAAAATCCCAAAAATAAAATCTCGATCCCAACTCGATGTGTTGGCTCGGTGAGCCAACCACCGAGTTGGGCTGTTTTTGGCCTTTTCCTCATGATTCCCCCTTTAGTTCAAACCAATAAACGGGGAGTCCACCATATATTTTAATTAAATTAATATTTTTATTTAAATATTTTATTAATAATATTTATTATTATTATTAAAATATTTTATTTAAATATTCTTTTAATTAATTGAGAAGATTAGGTCAACAGGAAATTAATGACACATGATGGAACCTTCTCAAGTGGTTCAACCAATTATAATAAATGAACATCATGTACCTTCAATTTAGGAAGGGAATTTATGAATTTTCTCTCTCTCTCAAAATTCTTCTATAAATGTAAGTTGGAATATTCATTCCAATAGGTTAGAGGTTGGACAAGTTAGACTTCTGAGACAAGTGTATAGTTTTCAAGAATCCTCCTTCTTCTGCAAGTTGTTCTTGTATGTTGAGGGAACTTTCAAGCCTCCTTTTCAAGACTGTAATGGAAACTATTGCCTCTTCTGAATGTATGATGCATTGTGCATGTTGTTGAAGTAATAAAAGTGTGTGTTTTGTGACTAATCTTAGTCCTTTCATCCTTATATACTTCTTTGTGCCTTTCTCATGCTTGCAGGTACACTGTGCAAGTTCAAGTTTCTATTACAAGTTCTTGGAGTTATGTGCTTATCAAGTGTAGAGTATTGCATGTGGTTGAGTCTTGGTGCTTTTTAACCCTTCTCAAGTTCATCCTTCTTCAATGGAAGACTACTAGTTCATTTGTCTGATCAAGTTTAACAAATGAAATGCACGCTTCCTAGTATTTGTTATTTTTACCCTCTCTAAGTTGCAGTAGGTGAAGTTGACTTGTGGTGCACACACCCTCTTCAAATTAACCCTTCCTGAGTCTAGAAACACCCTTTATTTGGTGCATCACCATCCCTAGTATAGTTTCATTTCTTGCAAATCTCTTTCCCTAAACCCATGAAAATGTTAGCATAGGTCTAGATAACCATTTTATTACACTAGGAGTAGTACAACACTTAGTTTAGGAAGAGGATGCCAGCCTTCTCCAGAGGTTCACCTCGAGCCCAAGTCCCATAGCTTGAGAGGTGATCCCATGTTTCCCAATCACACTGAATTTCCTGTTCACATTCTGGCCATTATGTGGGTGCAGTGATTTGGCGACAACAATTTTTTGGCATGCCCAGTGCGAGAGATTTGGTACTTTTCTTATCACTTACACAATTCAAGCACTTGGTGACTCTATATCTATAGATTCCAAATCTTAGTACGTTAACTTATGTGAAGAATTCATACAAAGATTCTTTAAAGAAAGGAAATTATCAACATATCAAACTATCCTTGTCTCCTCTAAGGAGAAGGAGAAGAGGCATCTCAACATCACCAGTTGCAGCTTCACCCCGTAGGGGTCATTCAACTCCTCCTTATGCAGAAGGTTTCCTCCACCCAAGAACAATCAACATCTTTGTTTCTATGTAAAGGAACCAAGTTTTTCCCCTTTCAATGCAAGCAATCCTCTCCTATTGGCTCAACGTGACCCTATACCTCCTGTGGCACTCAAAATTTTACCCTTCTACACAGGGGAAACTCACGTTACTCCAGTGGAACATATTCTTGATGTAGCCAACATTTGTGCAGTACATAATATCATGGAGGACAACATTATGGTTAGGATTCTTGCTACCTCTTTCAAGGGAAAATCACTTCAATGGTTTCGAGGGTTAAGTGTTGGTACTATAACCACTTGGGATGAGTTAGGAGAAAATCTCTATAAACAGTTTGAAGACAAGAGTGATCACCTATCACTTTTGGAACAACTCACTACCATGAAGAGAGCTCCCCAAGAATACATGACTGATTTCAACTTCTGATTCCACAGGACCTGGAATAGGATTTCGACACTCTTAAAGCCTTCTTCAAATAATGCATTCTTGTACTATTTACAAGCCTTGAATAACGATGTAGCAGTTATGATCTAGTCCATTGGAGGGACTACACTACCTGATGCCTACGAAGTTTCCATAAGAGTGGAGAATTCCTTGATTCAGGATGGAAAGATAGCTCCATGACCGCCAATGTCATTGTCTCTGGATCTTACAAACAATCATCCTACCATTGCTCCTATTCTAGCAACCTCTAATCAACCAGCTCAGTCTACCCCTACCTCTTCAAATGATCTATTTGAAGTCAATTCACTGCTGCAAACTTTTGGGAATGAGCTCGTTGCACTTAATAGACAAAAAATTCAATATAATCATCCATATCAGCCATAAAATGAGCAATATTAGGCTAAATATCCTCCTTTTAAGGGAACAATCTACCAAAAAATCAACCTACAAATCAAGTTGTGAATTTCAAGCCTTTGAACTTTCAGAACCCTCTTGTTGCTAGCTCATCTAGAGCCATAGTACTTGTCCAGAATAATCTAGTTCAAGACTACGAATGGTGTTATCATTGTTCTTCAACCCCACAATAAAAATATTTGTCCCAATGGAGTTCTTAGCCAGTCCCTTATGGTTCAAATGATATCTTCCCCTTAAGAGCCAATAGAAAATTCATCTACTCAGGAAATAACAGATCAACCACAGGCACCTGAAGAAACCACTTTGCTAAACTGGCAAGCATAATATTTCTGCGGGTTAAATATAGATTCCTCATTGGTGACAGTAAACACTCATTCCAATAAGAGAGAAATGGAACCTCAACCTTCCAAAGCTGATCAAGCATCCACTTCACATCCTCAGCCACAAATGGTAGTTGATAAAGATGCAGGAAAGAAACTACCAAAAACACATGCTAGTTAAGCTATGAGGAAAGAAGGTTCTTCAGGCATCATGGTACCCAACAACAACTTTCCAAAAGAGGATTATAACACCCAAATAAGTGTCAGAAAATTTGGAGCAATTCCCTTCAGCATAGTAGAACAGATGAAGAAGACCAACTTGAGCGTTACTACATGGGATGCACTCTCAATTCCTTCTCAAATAATTTTTTGTGAGAGGCTCTGAAAAGTTTTTGTAAAACCAACGGATCATTGGGTCACCGAACATCAACCACTACAAGTTTGTGTCAACCAGAAGGGAAAATTATTCCTAAGGAAAAAAAACCACTACCATTCTATATTTCCCTAATCATTAGCGACCACCTAGTACATAATTGCATGATTGATTCTGGTGCCAGTAGCTCGGTCATGCCCAAACAAATTGCAGATGTACTAGGCATACAATATGCACGCATTGCAAGAGGAATTGTTCAGCTGGATGGAAATATCCATTAAAATTGTTGGAGTTATCAAGGGACTTCAACTTACCATCCATGTATGCCCAATTCTATCATTCACCCAAGAGATATCAGTCATTGATTTCCCTCCTCTCTTTTCGATCTTCTTATCACAATATTTCACTTTCAAGATGGGTGGTTATATATCATTTGATTGGTCACATATGATTCTTAAGACTCAATACGGAACCAAGGGTGCAACCAATTTTCCATAATCATGTATAACCCTACACTACTAGTCCTATAAATGGGAATTACACCATCATAGATCTAGAAGAAGAAGATGTTGATCATGAAATGAACACTCTTGTTGAAGAATTCCTCGATACTATGTTGGATGAAGTAAATGGAGATCATCAGTAAGATCCCTATGTTGATGTGTTGCACAGGAAGAAGTTGGTTTACTGATGTTGGAAGAGATAACATACTATCGAATTGGATTCTAATGCCAAGCCAATCCTTCAAAAATAGAGGCCAATTAATCGTAAAATTGAGCCACTAATGAGAAAGGAGATAACCAAAATCATCAAGGCATGTATAATCTTTCCCATTAAGCATTCCTCTTAGGTAGCCAATATGGTGCCCATGAGGAAGAAAAATAGAGAGATTCAGTTATGCGTGGATTTCAAAGACTTGAATCATGCCTCATTAAAAGATCATTATGCCCTTCCATCAATGGAGAAAATCCTTCAAATGGTGGCAAGATCTCAAATATTTTCTTTGCTTGATGGATATTCAATTTACAATCAAATTATCATTCAAGAATCTGATCAATTCAAAATGGCTTTCATTACCAAGTGGGGCACATATGTTTATAACAAAATGCCATTTGGATTTTCCAATGCAGAGACTACTTTCCAAAGAGCCAGGGACATGGCATTTAAGGGACTAATAAAAAATATCATTTTGGTTTACCTTGATGATATAACTATATGCTCCAATTATGGATAAGACCACATCATGCATGTAAGTAAGGTTTTCCGAAGATGTAGAGAATTCAGGGTTTCACTCAATCCCAATAAATGTATTTTTGCAGTGCATTAGGGGAAATTGCTTAGTCATGTTGTTTCAGCTAAAGGAATTTCTATTTATCCAACTAGGATCCATTTGATTATGTCCTTATCTCTCCCAAGTCACGAGAATGGTCTCTAGATTTTTCTGTGAACCATAAATTTCATGCAGAGATTCATCCCTCAATTTGTGACATTGGCTAAACCACTGATAGTCATGATAAATAAAAAATATTCCATTCTCATGGACAAAGGAAGGAAGGGAGAGTTTTGAAGCCATCAAAATGGCCATTTATCAAGCTCCCACGCTAGTGAACCCAGGTTTGCTAAAGATTTTATTCTTTAGGCTTTGTAGGTCAAGAGATCATTTAAGGTATCATCACCTAGAAAAATGATGATCTGATGGAGCAACCAATTTCTTTCTTCAGTAAATCCCTCAAATACTATGAGCTCAAATATTCAATCATTGAAAAATTATTCTTGGCAATTATTCGAGATTTGATGAAATTCAAGCACATGTTGTCTAACAACAAAATTCATCTAATGGTGACTCATCCAGTTGTTAAGTAATTTTTACTGAAGAAAGAGATGAATGAAAAACATGTTGGATGGATCATGAAGGTGATGGAGTATGATGTGCATATCAAAGTTACCAAACTTGTCAAAGGTAAATATTTGTGTGTACAACTTGCTACAGACATGGAATCAAAAAGTGATGGGGACGTGATGCTCCTAAACACTGATGAGGGTGATGATCAAGTTGAGTGGTTATCCAAAATGATGAATTTCATTTTCTCAGGAGTATATCCTATGAACATGGATAAAAAAACAGATGGAATTTCCATCTTCATTCTATACCATATGTTCTGGTAGAGAATGTTCTCTTTCAAAAGGATTTGAACAATGTTCTCCTCTAGTACGTGGGACTGTAACATGTAAGTAAGATGCTAGAATAATTTCATAATGGCCTATCTGGAGGAAATTATAATTCACGAACAATTACTACCAAGATCATGTGAGCTAGTTATTATTGAACATATTTGTTCAAATATGCCCATATCTGGGTAAGGAAGTGCAAGGAATGTACCTTATTCATAAGTAAGAAGAAGTTGACAGATCTCCCACTATATCCAATTCAAGTGGATCAACCCTTTGTTCATTTGGGTTTGGATTTCATTGGAATGATTAATCCTTCATGTAGTGATAGACATAAATGGGTCCTTACTCTAACAGACTATTTTACTCGATGGAGAAAAGTAGTAACATTGAAGGAGATAAATGAGAAGGCAGTTCTTGATTTATTAGAGGGTATAATGACAAGTTTTGGTGTTCCATTTACAATTATTTCAGACAATGCGATGGATTTTCTTGGTTTGAAGCTAAGTGAATGGGTTGTTAAGACTGTTTTCTACCTATAGATATTCATCTAATTACTATCTTCAAGGAAATGGATTAGATGAGTCCAACAACAAGAACCTCACAAGGATTATCAAGTGTAGAAGGGAGAATGTTATTTTAAAATCCACAAACAGAATATTTCTACATTTTTAAAGCCTATTCAAAGTTAAATCCTCACTAAGTAGAAATGACTTAATCAAAACACAGAGAGAGACGAGAATCCTGTGGACACTTCCAAGTGTCAAGCAGGTGCAACTTAAGAAATCAAAGGAGGCAAAAAAGTCCTTAAAATCCCACAGGTCTGACACATGGAGTCAAAAAAGAAATAGGACAACAAGCCCGCAGATGGTGCCAAGTGTCCACCCAACACTTTTTCAGGAGCCCTAAAGAAAAGAAGAGTCATAAGGATGCACGTGCCTTCCATGTGGATCTTGCAACAAATGGAATCCATTTTCAAAGTAGGCCATAAAAATATGACAATCCATCTGCCACGTATAAGTGATTTAGGGTCTTATTTGTAAGATTTAATTCTCAAGAAAATTTCAAAATATTAGAGACAAAGGTTCATTTCATTACAAAATATGCACCGTTTGAATCAAGAGGCCATGAACCAATGAATAAAGGGTCAAAATATATGGTTATGTAATAAATAGCTGAAGGAGTTTCTTCTCAAAAGGTGAGTCTATCTCAAGGGAGTTAGTTGTAGGATAATTAAGATGCACTAAATAGGCATGGCTCTCAATTTTCTGAGGTGGCCGAATTGTGAGAAGGATTTGAGGAAATGTATTTCTATCACTTCATATAATTTATCATAATTGAGGGGTAGTTGGGAAGGATTTTGAAATTTCTCTCTTACCTCCTCCTCCCCTATAAATTTTAATTGATGTTCGATGAAAAAGACAAGGATATTTTAAGCTAGATACTAGGAGTTAATCTTTTCTTCTCTGTCGCAAGTCTCTTTTTTTTAAAAGGCAGAGATCTTGGAACTCTAGCCTTCTACCTGGGTTTTGTAATAACAATCTTACCTCTTTTCTAAATGTAATATTGTGCATAAATGTTGGAGTGATATATATGCCCTTTGGTGTTTTATGTTCATCATTTACATAGCTTTATTGTCTCTGATCACCTTTATTTTCATGTAGAAAATGTGCATCTCTCAATGTTGTTACTATCCTTGAAGTTGTGCTTAAGTAGTTTGAGGTAGTGTTATGTGTGACATTTTCTGACCTGTGGTGCATTTCTTCCACCCTTCTTCAGTTATTCACCATTTCCATTCTTAGGAAGTTGTGGTCTCGATTAAATCTCCTATCAGGCTTGTTCAACGCATCGCCTTAGCTTGTTTTACATTTTTGTTTTATTCTTCTCACCCCTATCTCCCCCACAGAGAAGATCCAACTTCTTTAAAATTAGGATGTCTCCTTGGGGTGCACTTCCCACTAACCTAAGGATTCCCATGACTCTGACGACTCTATCCACCAAGCATGGTCATCAACAGAGACTAACAGGAGGACTTGACATACACAGCTTAAGACTGCCTTATGGGAAGATCGAATCACACCTAAAAGGGCCATTGGGAATTATACTTTCATGCTTGTATATGGAAGAGAAGAAAAAATTCCACTCTCTTTGGATTTACCTTCTTTAGAGTTAGTTCACCAACTTGAAGTTATGGAGAATAATCCTCTGACAGTCAGGTTTGCTGAACTCATGTAGGTGGAAGAATTATGAAACAAGGCTATGAAAACTTTGGAGCAACATCAAGCTCAGGTTAAGTAATATTTTGAAAAGAAGGCATCTGAGAGACATTTTCAAGAGGGATATTTAGTTCTCAAATAGGATGAAGATAGAGAAAAACTAGGAAAACACACCAATTTTTACCCTCTCTAGAGTGTGCCATACATCATCACAATTTACAAAGAGGTGAATTATTTTCATCTATTTAGGATCAATGGAGAAGAAATAACCATTCATGTGAATGGGATACATATCACATATTTCTTTTGAGATCATTTCACCCCCTGTACAATTTAGTTAGGTGTTTTCCTCCAAGTGCTTAGGAACATTTTTGTGTGTTGTTGTTCTTTTGCTTTCCTTGTTGTGTTTTATGTTGTTCTTATATATTGTTTCATCATTGGAGGTTTTTCAAGGAGAAGGAAGGTTAAAAGTTTCTAGAAGAGTTTCATAATGTTGCTTCAGCAAAAATTCCATAGTATTCCATAGATGTCAAGTATTCATCAGATTTAGTATACTTCATGCTTAGTATTCTAGGGAGGTCCAAGATTACCTATACCAAGGAGACTCCGAGATATATCATAGAAGATAAAATAACTTTCAATATTTCAACATTGACTCCATGCCCAATGGAAAAGTTAAGGCTAATTGAATCATGCTTAATAGTAAATCATCCTCGAGAGGTCACAAATTTTTTTATCCAATTTTGCACACATAAAAAAATTGGACAAATGGGTCCCATTACAATCAAATTCTAAAATTGGTCCTAGGGACTTATGTTCGGTCATCACAGAGGTAAAATGATTAAAATAATTAATAATTTGTATATGTGAGCTCAGCTAGCATTGAACGAGGTCAAATTGAGCTCAGCTTGGTGAGAACTCAATGGTAGCTCAGTTGAGAACTCGGTCGTTTATCATTAGAGCTCAACTCGATGGGTCGACCAAGACCACCATTGAAAAGAGTCGGTCGAGTCAAGAAAATACAGGAAATTTTCCAAAAATGGGAAGATTTAATAAAATAGGCCAAGGGCCATTGAGAAAAAATCTAGCTCACCGAGTAGCTCGGTGAGCTACTCAGCAAGATGGCCAGGTAGCGAAGGCATTAAGTCAAAATGGGAGTTCAGTTCAAGGAGTCGAGCTCAATATTGAGCCATAATAATTAAAACATCAGTAGCATATAGGCAATCCTGAAGGGAGTGGCTTGAACCAGGGATTAACTAAGTGCTAGGAAGAGTTACAATGATCTCATAAACAAGCTCATATGGCTCTATGGTCAGACGTCGAAATCATGTAGAGAAAGAATATGCAAAACCTAACTCAAGGATTGTTCAGGGAAAAGGTGATCTCATATCTCAGGGTTGGATTGACATTGAAATAACCATAATAAATTTGAAGTGGAGAAGATCTCATCATGAAGGGCTCATTTTTCAGCTTAGTTGAGTTAATACGAAGTGGGTTCTATAGGAGATAACTGAGTTTGGCGGAACAAGGAGATCGATCTTTTGAGACCCATATCGAGCTTGGTTTGTAGGATATGAAATTCTGGATACAAATTAATGGGTTGAAGCACTCGAGAGTTTTGAGTGTGGATTTTGTAGACATGTTCCCACTCAGCTATACATACAAAATCTCTGATCTCGTAGACTAGGAAGATAGGATTCCTATGCCAATGGATGGTGTCTTAGGTAGAGGAGCTCAAGATGATGAGCTAGTAGTCAACCGAGTCGAGCTCAATATATTGATAGGATAAGTCTAAGAATGGGCCACATCGGGAAGAACACAGTGAGGCTTAAATCAAATGTAACTTAGGAGCATTGGCTTGCTCGATCAAGTCAGAAAAGTTCATTAGAATTTAGAGTTTTCTAGGTCCTTTTCTAGTTGAGAAGGAAAATTCAGGTTTTAAATCCATGCTAAGGCATTCACTTGGGAGAAGTTCATCCTTTCTATCAAGTGGGACTTTGATGATGGTAAGTCGAGAAAGATGTTCCACATCATAGAAATTCAGGTGAGCATTGCTAGGGGAAATGATGAGATGGTGAGCCAAAGTATTTTCTTTGTCTAGGGATGTGGGAAAAGTTATCACCAAGGTGAGTTTGAGGGAAAAACAGGAGGTGAAGGTTGAGTCTATCATTGAGCTAGCTAGGAAGGAGTTGTTAGGATTCATAATCAGTTGAAACATAACAAAATTTATGGGAAGAAAATACTCATTTCCTTGTACCATGAAAAGACCAGGGAACAGTTAGAAGTCATCATTATGATGAAGGCATAATGTGGCCTTGAAGGGAGAAATCCTACCAAGGAATGACCCACTAGGAGAGTGAGTCTATAGTTAAGTGATCAGATGATTCACCAAGTTATCCACCAAAATGATAGACATTTGGCATGTTGGGGAATGACTTACGAGAAGCTCATAGCTCGGAAGTGATGAGCTCAGTACAGAGCTCAATATAGAAAAATACAGAGCTCAGTTGTAGATGGAAGGATGAAGATAACTCGACATAACCATGGTGAGTGACTTATCAATTGATGCATGAACATGGAGCTCAGATCGATTATGGAGCAAAATACAAGATCATTGCAGGGAAGCTTGGTAGTCAGGTGATGTTGAGTAACTTAGCTTGTTGTGAGGCAATGCAACAGTGGTGAACTTTGCAGTGATCACTTTGTGATGGAGTCAGTGCTCAACAATGAAAATTGAACTTGATACACAAGAAGGGAATTTGAGATGTTTTTTTATGTGAAATCCCAAATGAACATGGAAAATCTCTTTGGTATTGGTATCCTGACAGGGATATTTGACCGGGTTCATCATGAAAGTAATGAGCTCATGTGAGGACTGTGAATTCCAATTCGAACGTCACACTATATTGAATGAAGCTCATGGAGCGATGGGAGATCATGAAAATCATCCATGGTGATGAGGATTATTAAATATTCATGAAATTTATATTTGAGACAAGGAGAGGGTACTGGTCGAGTTGCTCTCTCTTAGTAATTCACTCATGAAAAGAACTCAAAAAAATGAGTCATTGTTTTCCAAGTAGCTTTGAAATAACTCGCCAATCCGATTAAAGGGATTTGGAATTAATGAGTCAATTAATGGTAAGGGAGTCAACACGACATACATAAAATTGAGTTCAATGAAGGTTTTTGAAGCTGAGAAAATCAATTGATGTGAATATAAAGAGTTCATACACTAAGTGGCTCATTGTAGAGTCATAAGAAAGGTTCATGCCAAGTTAAGTTCAAGATGGTAGAATGTAAATAGAGGAGGAGCTCCACATCAGAATAAATGATTCAGAGTTCTAGGTGATCTCATGTTTAATTCAAATGGGAATTGAGGAAGATGTGAAGAGTTGGATGTGTGAGTATAACTCATGCAAGTCGATGCACATGGGAAGGAGAGGTGGTATGAGGACTAGGTGAGTTGGCGGTGAGCTCAAGGCGTACATATAAAGGATCTTGGATATGATGGTGGATAAAATCAGAATTTGGTTTAAGACACAGTTGAGATATTTCCAAGGAAAGGAGATCACGCTCAGTAGATGGAATGACGCTAAGGTGATCTCAACAAGGAGATCAAATCTTCTATGAAGCAAATTTGGTGAAGATCTCATTAAAGATCTCATTAAAGAACTTGGTGAATCATCATATACCTTCCATTTAGGAAGGGAATTTATGACTTCTTCTCTCCTCTCTCAAAACTTGTTCTATAACTATAAGTTAGAAGCTCATTCCAACAGGTTGGACAAGTTAGACTTCTGAGATAAGTGTAGAGTTTTCAAGGAACCTCCTTCTTTTACAAGTTGTTCTTTCATGTTGAGGGAACTTTCAAAACTCCTTTCAAGACTGTAATGACAAATATTTCCTCTTCTAAATGTATGATGCATTGTACATGTTGTTGAATTAATAAAACTGTGTTTTGTGACTAATCTTAGTCCTTTCATCCTTCTATACTTCTTTGTGCCTTTCTCATGCTTGTAGGTACACTGTGCAAGTTCAATTTTTTATCATAGGTTCTTGTAGTTCCGGCTTATCAAGTGGTAGAGTATTACATGTGGTTGAGTTATGGTGTTTGTTCACCCTTATCGAGTTCATCCTTCTTCACTGGAAGACTGATAGATCATTTTTCTGATCAAGTTTAACAAAGGGATGCTTCCTAGTCTTTGATACCTTTTACCCTCTCTAAGTTGTAGTAGGTAAATTTGACTTGTGGTGCATACACCCTGTTCAAATCAACCCTTCATGATTCTAGAAACACCCTTTATTTGGTGCATCACCATTCCTATTATAGTTTCATTTCTTGCAAATCTCTTTCCCTAAAACCCATGAAAATGTTATCATAGGTCTAGATAACAATTTTATTACACTAGGGGTAGTACAACACTTTGTTTAGGAAGAAGAAGCGGACCTTCTCCTATCCCAAGTCCCGTAGCTTGAGATTTGATCCCATGTTTCCCTATCACACCAAATGTCATGTTCACATTCTAGCCATTCGTAGGGTTTAGTGATTCGGCGACAACAAATTCATGATTTTTTGTCTACATTTTCGACCACTTTATGCTTGTGAATGAATATCCAATATCATAAAGTAGATTAGAAAATTATTCCTTGTAGAGATCCAAAGGGAGTTATAACTTATAATGTGCCGAAAGAGTATTGTACTTGATACTATGCTGAATGGAGATTGTGAAATTTGTATCATGGGATATAGAAGAGGATAAGTATCCTAAGGGTGACCTTGTGTTCATATTATAAATATTGCATGTGTTTATTCCTTGAATATTTCATTTTCCTAAGTGTCTTGTGCTTGAGATTTCTTCTTATTCCATTTGTGTGTTTCCTTTTTTTGGAGTAAGGTCGAACCTGTAAATGAACATAAGTGTAATCAATTCTCATGATAACATGAAATTCAACTTTAACCTAGTAAATTTGAAAATAGAAATGAGTATTGAAAAATCAATGAATCAAGGATATAATACACTTGAATGCCATGAGAGAAGAGATATAATTTTTACTATATGTTTGTTTCCTTGGAGATCTTAGGAATATTATTAAGGATGTAGGAATCTTATCCCCAAAATAAGGATCTAATATTTTTGTTTCTATACTGAGGATTTAGGTATCTTGTCGCTATGAGAAGATTATTGGGAGAGATGTAGGATTTTCCCTCCAAGTATTAATGTTTACCCATGGATAAGTACCATGCAAGATGGTAAAAAACCCAATAGAAATAGGTCATAGATGACACATCGTTCCAAGCATAATTTTTTCCTACATATACCCTAGGTGCATCTCCTTATTTGATCTTGAGAAAACATGATAATTAGCTCACTTTCCTAAATTATGTAACTTTCCAATAATTTGTTTTCATATTATTCCTTATATTAACCTGTAACTGAGTATATGTTACTGTTATTTTGGAGAAACCTGTCATTGGAAACTTGCTGATCATGTATTATACCTATTTCTTCCCCTAGGACATAACTACCCATGTGGAACATTAACACCCACCGTTTCCATCTGTATTGTGAACTTCTGTCATTGTTGCAATTTTTCCCAATTCTAATTTTGAACCTATTTTTTTAGCTCTAGTTTATTGTAATTTTGATTCATACCAATATGTGTCTAGAATTTGGACTATTGATAGGGTGAAATAATCAATTGATGATTACCCCCACTCATTTGGGGCATGTGAGATGAACCAAAGTGAGTGTTTCCTAAACAAGGAAAGATGAAAATAATGTGAACATCTGAAATAAAAATCCTACAGAGGGAATACAAGATGTGTATGGTAACTACCATGATGCATACAAAATAATGGGAAGGGATAGAAAAAACATTAGTCACAAAAACTCATGGCATGATGTAGTAGAAACTAGTCAATATAGATAGTAATTTGGAAATAAAGACATGTAATTAGTTGAATACATAGGATACACCTTAGGATTTCATAAGAAACTCAAATCCTTCAAGGATATAGAAATAAAAAAACAATTAAGCATAGGGCATAAACCACAAACAATGACAATAAATACAAAAACATAGACAAGATACAAGAAAATTAGATAACCATGGTTGGAATAAATCCTGGGAGACAAATGCTACACATGAAGCACCCATTATCATGTTAGAGAAATTTGTAGTAAAACACAATGTATATAGATGAAATTATGAATGAAAGTAGTATACATTATAATGATAGAACATGAATAAAGAGAAATAATAAAGCTAGATGCCCCTAATAGCCTTAGTGGGATTGTGGAGAATAGTGTCAAGCATCATGCATCATGTGATAACCTATAATTATCTTTCATTAACCTCAAGAGTACCATGTGGATGTGCATGTGTGTATTGAAAAAGGATAAAACATAATCTGAATCAAAGTAACATGATAAGAAATTTGCAACATAAAATAGTCTAAGCAAGCAAGAATACATCCAATCATGATCTAAGCTAGTATTTTTGATTTTTTACAAATATTTAATTTTTTTTGAATTATTATGATTTAAAATGAAATGAATAGGAGGGGGAGCAAGGTTTCCCCCATTGTATGTGTGCAAAGTGAGGTCCATGTAGGTAAATGCATCATCAAAATTTGTGTTTGGACCTATAACAAGAGTGTGCCATTTCTTTTACTAGTGCTTATTTTCATGCCTCTTTTTCACCGCATATATTACATGTTGATGATTCTATTGGTATTCATGCTATTAAGAATTTTATGGTGCATCCTAATTATAAGCACAATGCATATTCAATATGTTTCTTGCAAGCTATCAATTTTCCATTATCTTAGATGACCTGTATATCATCTACTTCTCATGGGCATGTCATTCTTCCCATCACCATTGGGCCCCTCACTATATATATGCCTTTCACTATTGGATCTACAATTATGCATTATGACATGGTCTTAGGACTCCCTTAGCTTAGGGTTCCTACATCTTTGTCATCCATTGTTAATTTATGCCTTAAATTTATACATGAGTTTTACATTATTAATTTTCAATGCATCCCCCCACGGATGTATTTTTCATTGGAATATATAACTGGTACACGTATTTATCCACCTACTTATCATTTTTGAACCTTCTTATCCACTTCCTCATGGTGGACCCATGACTTTGACACATACTCCTCCGAAATCTAGAGATGTTACCATTCCTAGTTTTGGTTTTACACATACACCTAGATCTCCTACACATGTGACTACTACTTCTTGCTCACAATGGATACATCAGTCTCATGGTCCAGCTTATAGGGATGTGTCTCCAGCTATGACACAAACTACATGTGGCACATCTAGGTCCACTTCACAGAATCTTTCTCCACATATACTTCAACATGGTCAGAGAGTCTTTGATCATGTTTGCATGCATACTTCCTTCACTTTATTATATAGTGGGCACTTTTCACCCTAGTATTATTAGATATTTCACCGTGGCATTAAAACTTGTGGGCATATTACTCCCCCCTTACTACCTGATGACACACTATTGTTCTTGGTTAAAACACAATTGGTGAGGGTGTATTTAACTATATGGACATCATCTTGCACACATACATTGGGGAGAAACATCACTTCACTCTCATATTCATTTCATTTCAAATTCTAATAATTCAAAAACATTTAAATAGTTTTAAAAATTCAATAATACAATATTATATCTTGATTGGATGTATTCTTGATTTCTTAGATTATTCTATGTTGCACATTTCTTACCATGTTACTTGGATTCATAATATGATCTATCATTTTTCCATTCACACATGAACATTCACATGGTACTCTTGAGATGAATGCGGGAAATTTTAGGTTATCACACAATGTATGATGTTTGGCACTATTCTCTATGATTCCCACTAAGGCTCATGGGGGCATCTACCTTTCCTAATATTATACTTTAATTTCTATTTAAAATTTATACTTGGTGATATACTACCAATTTTTCTAACATGTTAATGGGTGCTTCATATGTAGCATTTTTCTCACAATCCTTTTTCTAATCATGGTTATCTTATTTTCTTGTATCTTGTCTATACTTATGTCTTGATTATCATTATTTGTGGGAAAATTTTTATTCTTGATTGCATGTTTTTATTCTATAAAATTTAAGGATTCAAGTATACTTTGACATCTTGAGTGGTTTCTTGTGTATTCAACCACCTACTCATTGTGTATTTATCCATGCTACTACGTATTTTGACTAGTATTTATTACATCATGCCATTCTTGTTTGTGTATAACACTTTTTATATATTTTTCCCATTGTTTTACACACACCATGGTTTTTACCATGAACATTCATTATTCCTCTTTTAGGATTTCAATTTAAAATGTGATCATCTGTTTCAATTTTTCTCATTTGGGATGTGATTGCATTGGTTCATCTTACGCACCCAAAACAAATGGGGGAAATCATCAAGTGATTGTTTAACCCTCTTAGCAGTTCAAAGACTAGACACATATTGGTATAAATTAAAATCAATTTAAATAAGAGTTAGAAAATAGCTTTAGAATAAGATTTGGGCCAAAATCATACTAGGGATAGAAGTACCTAGTACATATAGGAATGGTGAGAACTAGTATCCCAATTGGGAGGTTCTATCATGGGGGAAAAATAGGTATAATATAGGATCAACACACTTCTAGTGATTGGTTTATCCAAAATACATCAACATATACTCAGTTAAAACTTACTATCAAGAAAAACATGAAAAAAATTAGTTGCAATTTAATACTTTGAGAAAGGGAACTAATTAATTTGATTATTTAGGATCAAATAATGAATGAAACCTAGGATATATTTAGGATAATTATATTCCTTGAAAATGTGTCATCTGGGACCAATTTTTATTGGGTTTTTGACCATATGCAGTGGAATTTATCCATTGGGAAACATTAACAGTTGGAGGGAAAATCCTATAGCTTTTCCAATAGTCTTCCCTTGGTGACAGGATGCCTAAATTCTTAGTATAGTGTTAGGATGCTTAAATCCTTAGTTTGGATATATGACACCTAAATCCTCAATACTATTCCATCCATCTCCAAGAAAAAAAAATACAAGGACAATTCTAGCGCTTCTCTCATGACATACATGTGCATTATATCCTTGGTTCACTTGTTTTTAAATATTCATTTCTATTTTCACATTTAATTAGTTAAAGTTCAATTTTTTATCATGATAATTGACTACACTTATCTTATTTTATAGTTCTGACCTTACTCCAACAAAATACAACACACAAATGGAACAATAAGCAATCTCAAGTCCAATTCGATCAAGAACAATAAATATCTGAGGAACAAATGTAAAAATCATTTATACTATGCACATAAGGCTACCCCTAGGACCATTATCCTCTCTTATATTTTAGGATACACACTTATCGATCTCCATTTGAACTGATATCAAGGACAATATTCATTCGGCATGCTATCAATTACAACTCCCTTCATCTCTCTACAAGGTACACTCTTCCTATCTACTTTATGTTATTGAATATTCATTCACCAACATAAAGTGGGGAAAATGTAGACATAAAATCATGCATGTATTAATTACATCATGCCTCTAATAATGTTATTATATGTAGGATTAATAAGTAAAAAAATACATGTTAACAACACTTATTTTTCATTTGCATTGCTTTATATTTTACATAATCTTATTATTTGGTTATTTGGAATAGCCACTTTACTTGTGAACATTAGACAATGTATGACCCAACTCTATATTTTTCTGTTTTATCCTCCAATCAACCTAGAAACTACCACCCATTAGGGATAATAATGCATAGGAACTACTTTCCCCTTTGTGTGCCTTTATCCCTTTCCCTCATTTTCTCAAATTTGAAATTCCACATCATTTGTTATCTTTTCTAAAACCTTTTTTTATCACTTTGGGCCAACATTTTTAGTTGTTAATGAAAAAATTCAAATAATGTAATCATATATATGTTTGAATTAATCACTATTATTAAGGGATAGAAAACTAGGGCCATTACTTACTATATACTACTTGGGAAATTAATAACATTCAAGGAAAACATTTGGGCTACATTATTCACTACATATGAGGGTGTATTTATAAATTACATCTTACACATTCATCTTGGGGGAAAATTATTTGTAACGTGTTATCTTGGTATGACTGACACAAGGGTAACTTATCTTCAAGGGAGAATTCAATCACACACACACACACACACTAGAACTACATAGAATCTAAAATATAGTATAGTGCTTGGTGATAATCACATTAGGGTAACCGCTAAGGTCAGTCTAAATCAAGCATAGACATTATTTATTTCATCTAATGGTTTTGTAATCCTTGTGCAGGTAGGTAGGATTATATTTTTTAGGTTCACATGTGACACAAGAAACCTATAACAAAGTAGATGTGACACATGGAAGAAGATAAGCTCTGAACCAGAGAAGATCAGATCTAAATATGTTCCCAGGACACTAGGTCCTAACTCAGAAACTCTAGGTGGTTCTCTCCTCATTTGGGTGGTATTGTTTAAAGGAGTTTCATATTCCAATTTTCAAGACAACGTATTGTTTCAGTAGATTTTAGGATTCAATATTTTAAAGTGAAATAAACCACTAAAACTCATAAAATAGTAGGGTGTAATGATACTTGTGTAAAAAATGTTGATATGTATGGATCCAAATAAGAGTAAGAAACCCTTCTTCTAAAGAATGAGAAAACATGAACACAAATAAACAACTTGATGAGAGAGATGTTAGATAATAATATCGTGCATTTCTTGGAAAAGGCCAATCCAAGGAACCAAAGGGCTTCCTTTGACATATGTGAACTTTCTTGTAGACAATTAAGTTGGAAATCATGACAATATTACAAATGATATAGAATAATTTTTTAGGATGTATATTGTATAGAAGGTAGGACTCAATCAACATCCTTAATGATAGAATAGGGAGGGTTAAAAACGTCTTCCCAATAATGGTTGAACTCATCACTTTGATTGAGGAAAAATTCCAACTGCTTAATGATCTCATTTGAAATGGGTGTAAAATCAATGGTACATAGACTCAGTTTGAAGTCGATGTTTGATTGTTTCCGCACAAGTGGTTGTATTATAATTATTATGTAGAAGATGATGTATGATTCACAAGTTTTCACCTGGAAGAGCCATCTAATAGTGTAGTGCCCAAATTTTACACACACAATTACAAGAGTAAAATACCAAAATAAATTTTTTTGACTTACATTGCTCATTACACACAACACAACATGGGCTTCAAGTATAGAAAATCAACTCACAAACGAAAATCACATAAGTCATCGACTCACATAGATACATGGAAACAACATAGGCATGCCGATGCAACACTTTTCCTAATGAATGAATACTATCAATGCCCCAACCACAGAAAGAAGACTCAAGGATAGGCAAACCCACAACACATCTTTTCTTTAATTGTATTTTAGTTTATGATTAACATTCCAAGAACATTATTGTGCAAGGATAAATTTCTCGTTTGCCCACTGACAGATTCTTAAGTTCATTCCGTGGTTAAATTATCATTAACCCCTTTTAAGTTGGTTTCTTATTCTTTACAAAAGTTTCCATAACTTTCATTCTTATTTGTCATAATTCAAAAGCATATAAAGTACTTAATTATCTTGTCCTTATGTTAAGAATATTCTTCTCAAACATATATTCAATATCTACCTTTCTATTCCTACAACTCAAGTGGATGTGACTTGGTGTCCATAAAGTGATATTAGGATTTAATGGAGATTTATTTGCAAGATAGCTTTTTACCACAAAACATTCTTTGAAAACGGAAAATTTATTTTCCTACCATAGTTATTCTAAATCAATGACTTAATGACTTCCTTTTTATATTTATATAGCTTTTGTTTTCTCGTAGTTTGATCACAACAATGCAATACATATTATTTAAAACACATAAAGATATTTAATTGAGTTATAAGGTCTCCAAGAGTGGCAGTATCCCTAACCTCAATTCTTTTTTTTTTTTTACTCTTATATGCTTTATTTTTCTACGTCACACTATGGCCTTATTTTTGGCATTGCCTTCTACAAGGAGTTACGAAGTGTTTGTCTAACCTCTTGAAGACATATATGATTAAGAGACTTGTAGCTACACATGAACCCTGAGTTAACATCTAAATCAACTGAGGTTTAGATCAACTTCAAATTCACCTAAGGGTCTACCCCTCAACTATATGTGAGTTTTAAGCAAGAGGACATATTTATGCTAAACCACCTTCAGAAGGGGTCAAGGTGTTATGTTAAGAGGAACCAAGGTAACACGTTTGACTAAGCGGAGCTAAGGGGTTCATTAACAAGAGTTCAAGGAAAGGAAAAACTATATCCCAATCTCCATTTATGTCATTTGGATACAATAGGGATTTCATTCAATGAAGAAATTTACTTTCAAATCTATCTTCGGAAAACAAGGTAATCCACTAAGATATGAAGGAAGAGTTAGTTCTACATACTCTAAGAAAATTTTGACTGTGTCACTCCTATCAAACGGTTTTAGGAAAATGTCATTAAACATAATAACTGAGACGATAAACCCATTCTTGGGCTGTTGTTAAATCCAACTAGGAGGTTCCATCGAGTGCAGAGATATGTTTCATCCTACGGTTTTTAAATCCTTCTATGGTAAGGAGTATCGCACATGAAAAACAATTTATGTCCCGATGTTGAACAAGGGTAGAGTGTTTTGACTTAATTCTCTTTATTACATTTACAAAGTATGAAAGCACAAGATGACTAATTAATCATTTATTGAACACTAAATATGCACTACAAGATATTACTTCAAATTCATTTACCTTATATAAATATCAACCATTTTACCATGTGTACTATGAATCTAAATTGAACCTAAGATTAAATGCACATTGCCTAGATGTCCTTGAATCCAGCATCTCATACATAGAAACAAATTATCAAATATAACCTTCTGTAAAATGAGACTACATTATATGTTTATCCATTTAACAATGAACTATATAAATTACAATGATAATTAATGAATTTCACATCGCCTTTTCGTCATAATTATTTCATCCTGCAAAACCACGTGATCATGATATCAACGATAAATCACTGGCATGGCATCCACCCTAATCTAACATAATTATAATTTTTCAGTTTCCCATTTACATATGATAATAATTACAATTTGCAATAAAAATTAAAAGGTTTAGAGACATGTATTCATTACATTTCATTTTATTTCTTTTTGTAACCCAAGAGAGAGAAAGAGAGGGGAAGAGAGAGAAAACACCATTTGTCAAAATTTCTATTTCACACAACAAGTTACACTATAGAGTTTTTAAATTGTTATTTGCATGTGTTAAAAGTTTCCAGGGTGGTTTGGAAACCCTACGAGGGTCCTACAACTTTCCTTTTTTACATTTTATCACTAGCTACAAAACGTTCAAAATGGTCTTGGAGGCTAAGAAACCACTTCCAAAAGTTATCTTCCAATGAGAACACACACCATGATTAAATTTCTACATATCCCCAGATATACCAAGAGTTCATAGCAACTGACGGAATTGGGAAAAAGTGAACGGTTTGCGTTTGGCGACTAGTTTTCCGGGGCCACTGGTTGTAGTTGACCCAGTTGCAAATGAACAAAAGTTAGTTCGAGGTCTCAGAAAACCACTTCCAGAACTATTTTTCGATGGATAAACATGCAATGAGACACTTCCTACAAGTTCCCATATATAAGGAGAATTCATCAGAGTCGACGGGACTGAGAACTAGAAAACCATTTTCAAACGACAACAAGTCAAAATTGGTCCAGTTTGACCTCCTCAAACTGTGACTGGAGGCCTACAGAAAGGCTTTGCCAAACCATCTAGAAAATTATTTTTCCATAAAATGAAAGTTCCATGCAATTGTCTAGTAAGAATACTAGAGGTTTTTGAAGATGGGGTATAATTTATCTATCCAAGTTTCAAATGGCGGTTCAAAACAAAAGACAACTTTCTAGATTTAACAGCGTTCTACTGTTGTAAACCAGTGTAACAGGTCTCCTATAAGAGCATCAAAAAGATCTCATATGTTCATTTGGGGTCAATCCAAGGGTCAAGGTGACTCCTTTCATACCAAGGTACATGAATGAAGCTTCACATATCATTTTCAGAGTTATGAAGGGTACTTAATGAGTCTCTGAAAAATGCAAAAATCAACTATTTAAAAAGGGAGAAGGTCAACATTATTACTGGGATGTCAATCTCTTCTTGTCAATATACCAATGTTGGGGTGATCTAGGTGGGTCAAAAATTTTCTAAATCACCATAGAATGAGGGTGGAAGCTCATGTTTTAATGCAACGAGTTATTTTGACTTCGTGAGTTACGACACGACACTTCATTGTTTTACAACGAGTTGAAATAAACAATTAATTATATTAAAATCCTAATATTTTAAAATTATCTTAATTTGTAAACGAAAAAATAAAATATAAGATTTATGAAAGATGAGGGGAGGTGAATGTATGATGGAAAAGTGACAAGTGAGCATGGGAATCTACAAGTAACTCTTCCTTGCACCCGACCTCCTGAGGTCGTGCTGAGACAGCCGGTGGGGATGGAATATACATGGGGCACAGACAAACTAGTTAGGTAATCTTATGTCTTTGACATGCACTAATGGAACTTGAACTAGCGTTATAGATCATTCGGCAAGGATGACTACTCGAAGGCTCCAATCAATATCAAGCTCTGGTGTGATCCGATCTATAGGTTATGGGATACGTGGAAGATAACCTGTGGGTGCTTCATAGATATCCCTCGACAGTGTCATGAAAAATGGATGATGGATGTATGGTGGATTCTATGGGAAATTCTCTAGTCTAGTCTAGAAATCCTTAGCTTGATTAGCTGCTATGTCTAGTGAGGATAGTTGTGTGATAATGATTGGTGGAAGTGGAGAGGATTTGGATACTAATGTGCGTAAATCAGTATTAACATCTGATTGACCCGTGGGCCCATTGGGTTGTGGGACCTGTGGATCACAACCATAGGTTCATGGTCATTGCGGGCCTCCTATGGTCATGTGTAGAATCAATCCCTAATCCCTAATATCATGTAGTTGTATGCCTTTTCAACCTCTATTTAGAACTAAAAGTTGCACAATCTTTTCAGAGTACCTTATAGGCATTCTGGAAACTTGAATTCTTAAGCTAGTGTCTATGTCATTGAGGATGTCTCCTGCATCTGGCTGTGGGACCAAAGGATCACAACTGAACGTTTGCTCTCTTTCAAAACCTTCTATAGTCATGTGGATATTTATTAGGGAAATTTGTAGTTTGGCTGGTTTGACCAAAACGTATGTGATTTGTCATCTTCTATGTTTAATCCTCTTAACTGTGAGATAATTTCTTATAGATCTGTTGTTGTTCAGAAGACCTGAATTCTGAGATTTTGGTCTATGTTAGTTATTGCTGCAACAAGATTGGGTTGAGACACGATTGGCTCAAATACGTATTCTCTAGGCTTCCTAGGTCCCATGATTGTCATACAAAAGAAACAATATAAATATAACTAAAGAAAAGTAAATTAATTATGCAAAGTATATCCACATCATATATATATAAATTCTCTATTTTGTATTTTTGACAGAATATTTAACATAATTAAGATAACAACTATTTAATATATCTAGAAAATGACAACTAACCTAATAACAGAATTAAAAACAAACAAGGTAGCTGAGTATAGCTACTTGTCTGTGTAGTTATGAGTCTATTCTAAATAACTAAATAACTGATCTAATTTAATTGAAAGATTTTCAATCCTACCTCAGAAGTGAGGAATGAATCATAGTTTCTTAGAAACTATCGATCCCCATGGCTTCCCCGACAATATCGAACGTAACCAAAATGAAATAATTCACTACTCTATTTGGTATATTTTAACTAGAAATTTGAAATATTGAACTTGGATTTTGCATAACAGTGGCAAATCCAGTAGTGTGTGGCTTTGTCCCCTCAGTGTGGTCTCCTTGTTCCTTGGTGCTCACGTGAATCTAGAAAAGTGTGTAATGTTAGCATCAACAGGAGTAGGTATTGGAACAATGGCAGCTTTGGATGTAGACTGAATACAATGTGAGTAGGAGAGGGATAGCGCAAGAGAACAGAGCTTGGCTTATGCAATTCATAGTGGGATTTATTGTGAGTCATACAACACAAAACATCCAGAACCTGAAACTATCCTTCTTGATGAACAAAACCTACAACTCTAATGGCTTCAAACTGAAAATGAAACTATCCTACCTTATTTGATTGTATGAAACAGTGGTAACACTAGAACAAGAAGATCATGTGGCTTCTAAATAGCAAAATAAAACTAACCATGCATGCAACAAATGAAAACTATTGAATTCCTAAGCAATAACTGAAAGAATAAACTATTGAAATGAGAGGATGAGGGGCAGTTTTTGAGGGGCCATTTGCTTGTAATCAAACCAACTATTTATAGAATTCCCATTCACCCAAAGGTAACTCCAACTAGGAATTTTTTACCATTAAACAATGGAGAAACACTATTCTAGGGGACATAAAACATAAATACTAGCCAAAGCGGGTGAGAAAGTTGGTAAAAGTTGAAAATTTACGTGAGTCGTGATCAGAAAAGCATGCTAGAAAATGTGTGAAGGACCGCTGCCCTAAGCAAGGGGGTGGTTATAGGACCACCACCCTGCCTGGGCGTCGGTCACAAAATGCCACCCAGACAGGGCTATGGTTTCATCACTGAAGACAAAATGTAAAGGAAACAGGGGGAAAAGAGAAAAACAAAGCACGCGGAGACTAAGCGGGGCATGCAAGATGTTAACATACACTTGGAGAGATTTTCCAGATCCTGAACACCTTACGAGGAGACCTGTATCATCATTGGGGCATGTCTAACATCATTCTGGTAGTGCGGTACCCTTACAATTTTGGGTACATACATATTTCCCCCCTTGGAGAAGCGTTTTAGCCATGAAGAGGCATAAAATGGTGGGTCCGAGTATGGCGGTCCTGAAATGGGAAACTAGAAATTATACTTGACACATCCATGTGTAAAAATGACACCATCCAAAATTCTCACTACCATTTGTGCGGGGATGAGAACTTACTTCCATCGGCACTTCAAACCTATGAAAAGGGGCATCCAAAACTTCTCAAAATGCTATATATATAAAAACGGGCCCATTTTCCTATTCATTTGTGCGTGTTGATTTGATTGATTTTGAGCTCTAGGACCCATAGCGATGGTTTTTTACGAGAGTATAGTTGAAACGTTCGTGACGAGATAGTTATCATGACTCCGTGAGTAGAACATCGACTTGTGAGATCTCAGGTTAGTTCTTCTCGATTTACCATTTTTATACCTAAAATGTAAAAATGATGAAATCTTCATCATGGGGGGGTAATTTTTGAAAATTCTAGTTTTAAATGTGTCCTTAGGGAGGGATGCCTAATGGGTAGGATTTCATTTTAGTCAAAATGGTCATTTTTTGTGTTTTTGAGTATTTTTTAGGGCACGTGACCCATTTAGAAACGCAGGACACGGCCACTGCCCTGAGTAGGGTGGAGGTTATAGGACCACCTTGCCCTTCAAAGCGGTGGTTACGAAACTGATGCCTTGCTCAGGGTGGTGGTTCTCTTCAGAATGTTAAAACTACATTAATTTGAGTTCATTTTTGCAATTTTAGTCTTTTTTACTTGATTTAATGATTTTTCAAATGTAATTTTGGTACTAACTTACTCCTTTTTGCATATTTTTGTGTGTTTTACAGAATAAGGAAGAGTACATCAGATTGAGCTAGGAAAGAGAGTGTGATTGGCTTCCAACAGTGTTGGATGCACTTTCTCAGGCCGAGTAGGATACTCTTCAGAGAGTCGATATATTACGTATATCACAGGTTCCTCATGTCGCACCTTGTAGTCACATACTATGTGACCTGTTTTTGTATTGGGATGCTGATCAGAACACTTTCTGATTTCTAGGAGTTAGGGGTGAGTAGAATATTAACCTAGAGGATTTCTACCACATCCTAGGAGTCCCGATCATTGAGAGATGGCTTACAGTTGAGATAGAAGGGTCGCGGGCTCAGATAGCTCAGTGGGCTACATATATGGGAGACGTAGTTGTCTCCACTAGTTTGAAGAAGGGGGTGAGGGTCCATTCCATTCCTACCTTGCCTATCCCTTTGATTCTTCAGGCCATTATGGGGATCCTTGCCTCGAGATTGATCGGGGACAAGGGAGGGGACACCTTACTCTACTACTGGTCCCCTATTATTGCACAGATTGAGGCACATGGTCGGATTTATGCCTGGGGAGCTGATATACTTGGGACCACCTATCACAACTTGTACAGGGTTGTTTGCTTATAGGGATAGTCTTTGAGCCATCCGACCTTGGTTATGAGCTGGGTCTATGAGCGTATGATCCCTTATGGGAGAGGCATAGAGGTGGTGGAGCCCAGAGCCGTGAGGGCAGCTAGATGGACTGAGATGTTGATGCTTAGAGCACCCCACCAGCCAATTTCTTCCTTGACTAATGATGACATGGAGGCCACACCTTATCAGGCCATGACAGGGTTGTTAGGAAAGGAGACCTTCACTTTGATTTCCTGCTCTAGTTAAAGGGCACCTTGTGGATAGGACAGGGAAGGTAGAGACACACCCCTTTGATTGAGTGCCTCAGAAGTTCAGCCTTACCTACATTGATATGCTTCCCCCTAGTGGTGACAGTGTTTAGATCAGTTCGGAAGGCTAAGGAGAGGTCCTAGAGGCCGGGATTGGACTGTTATTACTCCTGGTGTCCCTATTGTAGCTAGGTGGATGGTATGTTCTCGAGAGAGAGTCGATGCTCCTTAGGCACCTTTACTTCGGATTGCCGCCAGTCCTACCCATAATAGTGATGTCCCTATTGATATAGACTCCAAGTTTGAGGAGCTCACAGGGGGAGAGATAGAGGAGGAGACCGAGGACATGGAGGTCAGTGAGTATAGTGGAGAGGAGGATAGTGATCTTGAGTGGCATGACACTCAGGAGATCCTACAGGCCGAGAGGGTAGAGCAGAGTGCAGAGAGGGTGACTCTAGTCTTAGAGGAGTTACCCTCTCAGGACTTAGGCAGAGAGGATGAGTCCATAGTAGGATGCTATATTGCCCCATACACAGGAGGAGGACATTAGTTAGTGGTGACATCTGTGGCAGGCATTGATCCTAGGGATCCCTCTTGGAGGCCCAGAGATCTGAGTGAGTTGTCAATCTTCTTTTAATATTTGTTTTTAGCTAGGATTGCCTTAGTTGTTATCTCTCCTTTTGTTCATTTTTGTTTTTATATTTTGATTATTTTCTAATTTGTCTTCTCCTTTACTTGTAGAGACTATTGATGAGTGGTAAGACTTGATTCATTAGGTATGTGCTGATACACTGATGCTCCCCATGGAGAAGACTTGCACTGAGCTATCAGTGGATGCAAGGGAGCCTTTAGTAGCTGGTAGGCATAGTGATGTCTTTGCCCCTGTCTGACATGTGGACAAGATGGTGACTTCCCTCCATACCGAGTTAGTCGGGTATAGGACTACAGAGTGCCTGATGAGGAGCCGCTCTCATAGCAAGGCTATAGCTACTGTTCGGGACCGTGAGCCCTCAGTGCACTCAGAGTGCCCGCGTAGCCAGAGTCCTAGACGTGGTCATGCACCTTCTGAGGGATCTCATAGGGATTTTAGAGGCCACTTGGATCTTTTTTTAATGACTCTTGTTAGATTGTTTATACGATCATTTTGTATTTTCTGGGCTCATTGATCATTTTGAACATGCCTAGCGCATGATGGAATTGTACATAAAACCTGATTATATATATATATATATATAATTCTTTTTGGATCAGACTCTTGGTGTCTAGGATTTTGTGATTTATTTCCACATGTATATTAGATGCTTATTAGAATTCTTGTTTTTATATGCTTTTTAGAATGTATGCAATGGAGAACAAATGACACAAATGCTTTCTTTCTTTTTGTATTTTGTGATGCTGATGTATGATGATGCAAATGAACTTGTGCACTTGAACTTTAGCTTCTATAAGAAATTTTCTAGTACTTCATATTTGTTTGACAAATGTGATGGCGAACTGGTATGATGAGCAGATGCACTTGTCCCACTCCTAACTCCACACAACTAGTAAGATGCGAGGCTCACCAACGCGAGAGCTAAAAGGGCACAAGCTATGAGGTGTGTTGAAATGGTAATTATGGGAGATAGACAAAGAGTTGGTGTAACCAAATTAGGATGCTACAAACCTACCCTAGTCAGTGACTCCTAGTTTAGAATGCGACTTGCTTTGCAGTGATCTAGACTTAGATCCGTAGATGGACACTTGGTTGGAAAATCTAGATTTTTCAAGGTTTGAACTCTCTTGGAATTTTGGGACATCTGATTCATTTGTTTTTGACTCAAGATTTCAAAGGTTTTATTTGAACTATTGGCTATGACCTTTAATGTTTACTGTTAGAGGACCCCCTACACCTTTTCCCATGCTATACTAGTAGGAAGCATGGGCTTATCACCATGGAAAAGGTACAGGTGAGTAAGGCATTCCCATCCCTTTCCCAACCCTGGTCACTAGTAAGAGACGCAAGCTCATCACTGAGGTTGGTAGGGCAAGGAAATGTGTAAAAGTAAAATTTCTGTTTGATCTATATTAGAATTATTTATTTGAGCAAATGTCAGTATGTTCTTATTGAAGCCGAAGAGATCTATATATGGATAGATGTGACACCATGAAGCTTCTAGAACAGACCATAGGCAAGACACCTATCCTAGGAAGAATTAAAAGTGAGAACAAGCATGTAAGGCCTTGGTAGTGGCTGACCATTAGACCTTGTCATATCTGGACTTTAATTGATGACCATGCATGATTCTGAAATAGTTGATGATGTTATGAAATGAAAGAAGTATTGATTTGAATGCTTCTGCCAGAAGTACCATCAAGAAGTTTTATGTAATGGAAAATTGCTTAGAAATAAGTCCCCTTAGATCACAAAAATTTACAAAAGAGATACAAGTGACACAAAATGAACCTATCTAAAAGAAAGGTAATGCAGACAATAATTAACTATAGATATGCTGATGCTTCAATGCGTAAAAAACCATTTAAAGGATGCAAGGAAAATTGACCAGTTTCTCCCAAATTCCTACACCTTTAGTGTGCACAAAGAGATCAGCCACCATTCCGTCAAGTCCTTCAATAAAAATCGATATGGGCCGTACAACACTTAGGGCCAGGAACTTTTTCCTTCTCTGATATATTCTATCAATCCGATGTTAGTGTATAGACTAGATTCTCCCTGTCATATTATTTCTCACATCATAGAAAAGCTTCTTGTTATCAATACACGGACCATAAATCAGGTTTAGCATAGACTGTTGTGATTGTTCAGTCCGGTTAACCTGGCCTCATCTAGGCATTTTCTGTTGGGAGGGCATGCCTCTTTATAAGCTATTCCTCCCCAAAAGAATACCTTGTAGTTGAGATGGGAAGACTAGTACTTTAAACTAAAAGGGGGGGAGAACTAGAGTCTCGCTCCTAATACCAATGAGAAAGAGTTGTCTGTATGAGGTGTTCTTATTGGTTTAGGTGGGCCCCAGCAGGGATGTATATAAACTTTAAATTCCGCAATCTATTAATATTTATTTTACTGTTTTTAAGAGATGGACTTTCGAGTTTTGTTCGAGCCTGCATCCATGTCACCATTGGCTTGGGGTAATACGGGGAGGCTGTATTGATGGTTTCATGTTTTAAATTTATAATAGCTCATGGACCTCATCATTTTTAAAGGATGTGCCATTATCTGAGATAATGAATTGTGGGACACCGTACCTACAAATGATCTGGTTCAAAATGAACTTGGTGATCACAGCTCCTGGTACAATGGTAAGAGGCATAACCTCTACCCATTTGGTCAGATATTCAATTGTTGTGATTATGAAGTTATGGCCATCCATTGATGAGGGAGAGAATTTCCCTATCAAATATAGGCCCCATGTAGAAAAGGGCCATGGAGTCGCAATTGGTTGTAGAGCTTGTGCTGGCATGTGAATCTCGTGGGAAAATTCTTGGAATTTATGGCATTTATGTACAAACTCTACTGCGTCGTGTTTGAGAGTGGGCCAAAAATAGCCCATTCGATGTATTTTTCGAGTAGTGGCATGACCACCGAAGTGGCCTCCACATATTCCACTGTGAGATTCATAGAGAATCTTCTTGGATTCTTCTGTGTCAACACACCTTAGAAGCATTCCATTAAAAGCTTTACGATAGAGCACTTGTTCTATAATAACGTATTTAGCTATGATAATGCGTACCACCTTCTTTGTTTGGTTTAGCACCCTCTGGATATGTATGGTCCATGATAAAATTGATGATATCAGTATACCAAGGACATTCAAGATGGAGGTCTAGTTTTGATGTAATATATGCAGTCATTGGAAAAACCCAGATCTACTAGATTGCCTCCATATAACAGGTTGTTGGCTAACTAATTGTAGATTTATCCTAACAGGAATTCTAGTTTACAAAAGTTAATCAAATCACCCATTAAGGTTATATAAAGATCCAACCTTTTTAGGACAAAGACCCTTCCGTGAGGAAGGAAATTTCGTAAATGGTTTTGTGTTTTACAATGACCCTTGGGTTCTTGATTTAGATTGTAATGTCTTACGAATTTGGTTGCAAAAAGAATATGGCACGGAATTTCGCGTTCTAATTGTGCGGATAATGTGTTGCATAATATGAGCAATGTTAAATAATAAAAATAGACCCAAGGTTATCATTATCATCGTCCTTCGTGAACAGGCCAGACATTGCGAGGGCTAGCGAGACATCCGTAGCTCAAGGAATTAAGATCAAAGGAGATCTGGGTCTAGGTGCATAATGTGGGAGGAGACAATAAGAATCGTTTAACTACTTTGAAGGGCCTCATGCATGTCCTTTGTTTCCCAAATAATGTAGCAAATCCTTTTTCAAAAAATTTTTTGGATCAGAATGAACAACAAAACTGAAGTTCGAAATGAATCTCCGGGATTACACCGAGATTCACAAGAAATGATCTAATGCTAGAGTAACTGATGTCGGGAATACATCTAAAGGAAACGCCCAAATTTTGTGATGGGTCTAAATAATCCCTCTTGATGGCTAATAATGTAACCTAGGAGTTCCCTCCTGTCACAAACAAAAATACACATTTTCTGGGTTTATTGTGGATTTTGTATTGGATCAAACGTGAAATAATGATTTTGTACGGAGCCACTTCCGGAGTGATCATGGCCGCTTCATTGGCCTGGCCAAACAAGTTATGGTCTACATAGGATTCCATGGATTTTATGAAAATTCATGAAATAGGATGTCATTTCCCCACTAGTATGTAGTGCCAGTGTTCTGAGACGAATGGCATAACAATGTATCAATAAGTTACCCAGGCGTTATAAAATGTGGTTTTATCTTGGTCTTGTTAGATATTCTTGTTTGATGTACCTTGAGAAACCCATCCATGAGGGACAAAGCTCAAATTAGTTGTTGTTCAATGATTGAATCAAGGATGGTAACGGGGAAGTATCCTTTAGGGCACCCACCTTGTTAATGTCTCAGAAATCTATGTAGATGCGTTATCTTCCCTTCTTTTTGAGAATAGGGGATGATAATTAGGATACACACTGAGAGTACTCAACTGGTTGATGAACCCATACCTAGCGAAGCTTCATTACTTCTTCCTTACATGGAGGCTACTTGGGTTTCATTGGTCTTCCAAATTGTTTTAATTGGCTTTGCATCTGAGTTGGGTGATTGAGGTTATCGTTACCGTTGATGTGCGGTGATGCCAATTCCTGTCACATTTCTTTATAATTAAAAAATGCAAAAGCCATTTGATGTTCTTTTGAGGATTCGAGTGTGTTTATTCTATTCTTTTGGAGTTAACGACGATCCTAGTTTCATAAATCTTTGGTTCTTCCTCTGTTTCGATGTTTATATCAATGGAGTGTCTCTATCAAGAAGTGTTACCTCTTCGAACTTAGGTGGGGCTAGAGGTAGTTCCAGATCTTCTCTGTTCTCTACCATGTATATGTCAAGTTCCTTTTGTGGGGGAAGCTCTACCATGGGATTTCCAAAGTAAGAAGATGAATGTGGGATTAAGGAAAAATCTACCATGTGATGGGTGAGATGTAACTCTGCATAGGAATTTAGGTAATAAAGAGTGGCTCTATCACTATCAACTTGATCTAAGATAGTAGATTTATTCTCAGCTATGTGCGTTAGAAGAGGGTTTGTTTACGTTTTCTTTACTAACAGTTCAGGTGAGGATATGAAAGGCAATAAAAATATAGATGTAGAAAATAGGGGAGGTGAATGTATTTATGGAAAAGTGACAAGTGGAGCATGGGAATACAAGTAACTCTTCCTGCGCCGACCCATCCTGAGGTCGTGCTTGACAAAGCCGTTGGGGATTAATTACATGTGGCACAGACAAACTAGTTAGGTAATCTTATGTCTTTGACACGCACTAATGGAACTTGAACTAGCGTTATAGATCATTCGGCAAGGAATACTACTCAAGGCTCCACTCAATATCAAGCTCCTTGTGTGATCCTATCTATAGGTTATGGGATACGTGAAGATAACCTGTGGTGCTTCATAATATCCCTCGACATGTCATAAAAATGGATGATGGATTATGGTGGTTCTAGGAAATTCTCTAGTCTAGTCTAGAATCTTAGCTGGATTAGCTGCTATGTCTAGGTGGGAAAAAAGTTTGTGTGATAATGTTGGTGTAAGTTGGAGAGGATTTGGATACTTATTTGCCGTAAATCTGTATTCTTACACTGATTGACCACTGGGCCCTTGGGTTGATGTGAGGACAGTGGTATCACAACCATAGGTTCATGGTCATTGCGGCCTCCTATGGTCTGTGTAAATCAATCCCTAATCCCTAATATCATGTAGTTGATTCCGTTTCAACTCTATTTAAACTAAAAGTTGCACAATCTCAAGTACCTTATATGCATTCTGGAAACTGATTCTTAAGCTAGTTTCTATGTCATTAGGATCTCCTGCACGGCTGTGGGACCAAGGATCACAACTGACTTTCTCTCTTTCCCAACCTTCTAATTCATGTGGATAGTTATTAGGGGAAATTTGTTAGTTTGCTGGTTTACCAAAACGTATGTGATTTGTCACTTCTATGTTTTATCGCTCTAACTGTGAGATAATGTTCTATAGTCTGTTGTTGTTCAGAAGACCTGAATTCTGAGATTTTGGGGTCGATGTTAGTTATGTGCTGCGAACAAGATTGGGTTGAGAGCACGATTGGCTCAATAACGTATTCTCTAGGGCTTCTAGGTCCCATGATGTCATACAAAAGAAACAGATATAAATATAACTAACCGAAAAGTAAATTATTATGAAAGTAACTCATATAATTATAAATTCTCTATTTTGTATTTTTGAACATAATATTTAACATAATTAAGATAATCAACTGCTCCTGGTGTCTGCATTGTAATGATCTAGAAAATACAACTAACCTAAAACAGAATTAAAACAAACAAGGTAGCTGAATAATAGCTACTTGTCTGTGTCGTTATGAGTCCTATTCTAAATAACAAATACTTATCTAATTTATGAAAAGATTTCAATCCTACCTCAGAAGTGAGGAATGAAGTAGTTTCTTAAACTACGATCCCCATGCTTCCCCGACAATATCGAACGTACCACATGGAAAATCATCACTACTCTATGTGGTATAGTTTTAACTAGAAATTTGAAATATTGACTTGGATTTTGCATAACAGTGGCAAATCCAGTAGTGGTGTGGCTTGTCCCCTCAGTGTGGTCTCCTTGTTCCTTGGTGCTTCACGTGATCTAGAAAAGTGTGTAATGTTAGCATCACAGGAGTAGGTATTGGAACAATGGCAGCTTTGGATGTAGACTGAAATACAATGTGAGTAGGAGAGGGATAGCGCAGAGACAGAGCTTGGCTTATGCAATTCATAGTGGGATTTATTGTGAGTCATACAACACAAAACATCCAGAACCTGAAACTATCCTTCTTGATGAACAAAAAACCTACCAACTCTAATGGCTTCAAACTGAAAATGAAACTATCCTACCTTATTTGATTGTATGAAACAGTGGTAACACTAGAACAAGAAGATCACGTGGCTTCTAAATAGCAAAATAAAACTAACCATGCATGCAACAAATGAAAACTATTGAATTCCTAAGCAATAACTGAAAGAATAAACTATTGAAATGAGAGGATGGGGGGCAGTTTTTGAGGGGCCATTTGCTTGTAATCAAAACCAACTATTTATAGAATTCCCATTCACCCAAAGGTAACTCAACTAGGAATTTTTACCATTAAACAATGGAGAAACACTATTCTAGGGGGACATAAAACATAAATACTAGCCAAGCGGGTGAGAAAGTTGGTAAAAGTTGAAAATTTACGTGAGTCGTGATCAGAAAAAGCATGCTAGAAAATGTGTGAAGGACCGCTGCCCTAAGCAAGGGGGTGGTTATAGGACCACCACCCTGCCTGGGCGTCGGTCACAAAATGCCACCCAGACAGGGCTATGGTTTCATCACTGAAGGACAAAATGTAAAGGAAACAGGGGGAAAAGAGGAAAACAAAGCACGCGGAGACTAAGCGGGGCATGCAAGATGTTAACATACACTTGGCGAGATTTTCCAGATCCTGAACACCTTACGAGGAGACCTGTATCATCATTGGGGCATGTCTAACATCATTCTGGTAGTGCGGTACCCTTACAATTTTGGGTACATACATATTTCCCCCCTTGGAGAAGCGTTTTAGCCATGAAGAGGCATAAAATGGTGGGTCCGAGTATGGCGGTCCTGAAATGGGAAACTAGAAATTATACTTGACACATCCATGTGTAAAAATGACACCATCCAAAATTCCCACTACCATTTGCACGGGGATGAGAACTTACTTCCATCGGCACTCCAAACCTATGAAAAGGGGCATCCAAAACTTCTCAAAATGCTATATATATAAAAACGGGCCCATTTTCCTATTCATTTGTGCGTGTTGATTTGATTGATTTTGAGCTCTAGGACCCATAGCGATGGTTTTTTATGAGAGTATAGTTGAAACGTTCGTGACGAGATAGTTATCATGACTCTGTGAGTAGAACATCGACTTGTGAGATCTCAGGTTAGTTCTTCTCGATTTACCATTTTTATACCTAAAATGTAAAAATGATGAAATCTTCACCATGGGGGGGTAATTTTTGAAAATTCTAGTTTTAAATGTGTCCTTAGGGAGGGACGCCTAATGGGTAGGATTTCATTTTAGTCAAAATGGTCATTTTTTGTATTTTTGAGTATTTTTTAGGGCACGTGACCCATTTGGAAACGCAGGACACGGCCACTGCCCTGAGTAGGGTGGAGGTTATAGGACCACCACCCTTCAAAGCAGCGGTTACGAAACTGATGCCTTGCTCAGGGTGGTGGTTCTCTTCAGAATGTTAAAACTACATTAATTTGAGTTCATTTTTGCAATTTTAGTATTTTTACTTGATTTAATGATTTTTCAAATGTAATTTTGGTACTAACTTACTCCTTTTTGCATGTTTTTGTGTGTTTTACAGAATAAGGAAGAGTACATCAGATTGAGCTAGGAAAGAGAGTGTGATTGGCTTCCAACAGTGTTGGATGCACTTTCTCAGGCCGAGTAGGATACTCTTCAGAGAGTCGATATATTACGTATATCACAGGTTCCTCATGTCGCACCTTCTAGTCACATACTATGTGACCTGTTTTTGTATTGGGATGCTGATCAGAACACTTTCTGATTTCTAGGAGTTAGGGGTGAGTAGAATATTAACCTAGAGGATTTCTACCACATCCTAGGAGTCCCGATCATTGAGAGATGGCTTACAGTTGAGATAGAAGGGTCGCGGGCTCAGATAGCTCAGTGGGCTACATATATGGGAGACGTAGTTGTCTCCACTAGTTTGAAGAAGGGGGTGAGGGTCCATTCCATTCCTACCTTGCCTATCCCTTTGATTCTTCAGGCCATTATGGGGATCCTTGCCTCGAGATTGATCGGGGACAAGGGAGGGGACACCTTACTCTACTACTGGTCCCCTATTATTGCACAGATTGAGGCACATGGTCAGATTTATGCCTGGGGAGCTGATATACTTGGGACCACCTATCACAACTTGTACAGGGTTGTTTGCTTACAGGGACAGTCTTTGAGCCATCTGACCTTGGTTATGAGCTGGGTCTATGAGCGTATGATCCCTTATGGGAGAGGCATAGAGGTGGTGGAGCCCAGAGCCGTGAGGGCAGCTAGATGGACTGAGATGTTAATGCTTAGAGCACCCCACCAGCCAATTTCTTCCTTGACTAATGATGACATGGAGGCCACACCTTATCAGGCCATGACAGGGTTGTTAGGAAAGGAGACCTTCACTTTGATTTCCTGCTCTAGTTAAGGGCACCTTGTGGATAGGACGGGGAAGGTAGAGACACACCCCTTTGATTGAGTGCCTCAGAAGTTCAGCCTTACCTACATTGATATGCTTCCCCTAGTGGTGCCAGTGTTTAGATCAGTTCGGGAGGCTAAGAGAGGTCCTAGAGGCCGGGATTGGACTGTTATTACTCCTGGTGTCCCTATTGTAGCTAGGTGGATGGTATGTTCTCGAGAGAGAGTCGATGCTCCTTAGGCACCTTTACTTCAGATTGCCGCCAGTCCTACCCATAATAGTGATGTCCCTATTGATATAGACTCCAAGTTTGAGGAGCTCACAGGGGGAGAGATAGAGGAGGAGACCGAGGACATGGAGGTCAGTGAGTATAGTGGAGAGGAGGATAGTGATCTCGAGTGGCATGACACTCAGGAGATCCTACAGGCCGAGAGGGTAGAGCAGAGTGCGGAGAGGGTGACTCTAGTCTTAGAGGAGTTACCCTCTCAGGACTTAGGCAGAGAGGATGAGTCCATAGTAGGATGCTATATTGCCCCATACACAGGAGGAGGACATTAGTTAGTGGTGACATCTGTGGCAGGCATTGATCCTAGGGATCCCTCTTGGAGGCCCAGAGATCTGAGTGAGTTGTCAATCTTCTTTTAATATTTGTTTTTAGCTAGGATTGCCTTAGTTGTTATCTCTCCTTTTGTTCATTTTTGTTTTTATATTTTGATTATTTTCTAATTTGTCTTCTCCTTTACTTGTAGAGACTGTTGATGAGTGGTGAGACTTGATTCATCAGGTATGTGCTGATACACTGATGCTCCCCATGGAGAAGACTCGCACTGAGCTATCAGTGGATGCAAGGGAGCCTTTAGTAGCTGGTAGGCATAGTGATGTCTTTGCCCCTGTCTGACATGTGGACAAGATGGTGACTTCCCTCCATACCGAGTTAGTCGGGTATAGGACTACAGAGTGCCTGATGAGGAGCCGCTCTCATAGCAAGGCTATAGCTACTGTTTGGGACCGTGAGCCCTCAGTACACTCAGAGTGCCCATGTAGCCAGAGTCCTAGACGTGGTCGTGCACCTTCTGAGGGATCTCATAGGGGTTTAGAGGCCACTTGGATCTTTTTTTAATGACTCTTGTTAGATTGTTTATACGATCATTTTGTATTTTCTGGGCTCATTGATCATTTTGAACATGCCTAGCGCATGATGGAATTGTACATAAAACTTGATTATATATATATATATATATATATAATTCTTTTTGGATCAGACTCTTGCTGTCTAGGATTTTGTGATTTATTTCCACATGTATATTAGATGCTTATTAGAATTCTTGTTTTTATATGCTTTTTAGAATGTATGCAATGGAGAACAAATGACACAAATGCTTTCTTTCTTTTTGTATTTTGTGATGCTGATGTATGATGATGCAAATGAACTTGTGCACTTGAACTTTAGCTTCTATAAGAAATTTTCTAGTACTTCATATTTGTTTTGACAAAATGTGATGGCGAACTGGTATGATGAGCAGATGCACTTGTCCCACTCCTAACTCCACACAACTAGTAAGATGCGAGGGCTCACCACCGAGAGCTAAAAAGGGCACAAGCTATGAGGTGTGTTGAAATGGTAATTATGGGAGATAGACAAAGAGTTGGTGGAACCAAATTAGGATGCTACAAACCTACCCTAGTCAAGTGACTCCATAGTTTAGAATGCGACTTGCTTTGCAGTTGATCTAGACTTAGATCCGTAGATGGACACTTGGTTGGAAAAATCTAGTTTTCAAGGTTTTGAACTCTCTTGGAATTTTGGACATCTGATTCATTTGTTTTTGACTCAAGATTTCAAAGGTTTATTTGAACTATTTGCTTATGACCTTTAATGTTTACTGTTAAGAGGACCCCCTACACCTTTTCCCATGCTACTAGTAGGAAGCATGGGCTTATCACCATGGAAAAGGTACAGGTGAGTAAGGGCATTCCCATCCTTTCCCAACCCTGTGTCACTAGTAAGAGACGCAAGCTCATCACTGAAGGTTGGTAGGGCAAGGAAATGTGTAAAAGTAAAATTTTCTGTTTGATCTATATTCGAATTATTTATTTGAGCAAAATGTCAGTATGTTCTTATTTCCGAAGAGATCTATATATGGGATAGATGTGACACCATGAAGCTTCTAGAACAGACCATAGGCAAGACACCTATCCTAGGAAGAAATTAAAAGTGAGAACAAGCATGTAGGCCTTGGTATGGCTACCATTAAGACTTTGTCATATCTAGCTTTAATTGATGACATGATTCTGAAATAGTTGATGATGTTATGCAAATGAAGAAGTATGATTTGAATGCTTCTGCCAATACCATCAGAAGTTTGTAATGAATTGCTTAAGAATAAGTCCCTTGATCACAAAATTTTACAAAACGAGTGAACAAAATGAACCTATCTAAATGAAGATGTAATGCAGACATAATTATATAGATACTGCTGATGCTTCATGCGTAAAACCATTTAAGGTGCAAGGAATTGACAGTTTCACCAAATTCCTCACCTTCTAGTGTGCACAAGAGATACGCACCATTTCCGTAGTCCTTCATAAATCGATATGGGCCCAACCACTTAGGCCAGAACTTTCTTCCTTCTCTGATTTTCTTATCAATCCGACTGTCTAGTGTTAGAACTAGATCTCCTTCATATATTTCTCACTCATAGAACTTTTTGTTATACTACCGGCACATCATGTTAGCATAGACTGTATGTCGTTGTTCAGCGTTTAACCTGGCCTCATCTAGGATTTCTAGTTGGGAGAGGCATGCCTCTTTATAAGCTTCCTCACCCAAAATCCCTTGTAGTGAGATGCGGAGACTAGGTATTTAAACCTCAAGTGGGAGAACTACTTCTGCTCCTAATACCAATGAGAAAGGAGTTGCTCCTGTTGGTGTTCTTATTGAGGTTCGGTGGGCCCACAAGGGTGTATATAACTTTAAATTCCAATCTCATTTATTTTCTTTTACTGTTTTTAAGAGAATGGACTTTAGAGTTTTGTTCGTAGCCTCATCCTGTCCATTGGCTTGAGGGTAATACAGGGAGGCTGTATGATGGTTTATTTTAAATTTATTACATAGCTCATGGACCTCATCATTTTTAAAGGATGTGCCATTATCTGAGATAATGAATTGTGGGACACCGTACCTACAAATGATCTGGTTCAAAATGAACTTGGTGATCACAGCTCCTGGTACAATGGTAAGAGGCATAACCTCTACCCATTTGGTCAGATATTCAATTGTTGTGATTATGAAGTTATGGCCATCCATTGATGAGGGAGAGAATTTCCCTATCAAATATAGGCCCCATGTAGAAAAGGGCCATGGAGTCGCAATTGGTTGTAGAGCTTGTGCTGGCATGTGAATCTCGTGGGAAAATTCTTGGAATTTATGGCATTTATGTACAAACTCTACTGCGTCGTGTTTGAGAGTGGGCCAAAAATAGCCCATTCGATGTATTTTTTGAGTAGTGGCATGACCACCGAAGTGGCCTCCACATATTCCACTGTGAGATTCGTAGAGAATCTTCTTGGATTCTTCTGTGTCAACACACCTTAGAAGCATTCCATTGAAAGCTTTACGATAGAGCACTTGTTCTATAATAACGTATTTAGCTATGATAATGTGTAACCACCTTCTTTGTTGTGGTTTAGCACCCTCTGGATATGTATGGTCCATGATAAAATTGATAATATCAGTATACCAAGGACATTCAGAGATGGGAGGTCTAGTTTTGATGTAATATATGCATTCATTGGGAAAACCCAGATCTACTAGATTGCCTCCATATAACAGGTTGTTGGCTAACTAATCTGTAATGATTTTTCCCTTAACAGACTTCTAGTTTACAAAAGTTAATTCAAATTCACCCATTAAGGTTATAAAGCATCCAACCTTTTTAGACAAAGACCCTTCCGTGAGGAAATTTCGTAAATGGTTTGTTTTTACAATGACCCTTGTTTCTTGATTTAGCATGTAATGTCTTAAGAATTTGGTTGCAAAGACTATGGCAAGGCATTCTCGTTCTACTTGTGTATAATGTGTTTCATAATTGAGCAATGTTCAACTAATAAAATAGACCGCACGTTCTCATTTATCATCGTCTTCTTGAGCCAACATGCAGGCTAGCGAGACATCCGTAGCTCATGAATATAAGATCAAAGGATGATCTGGTCTAGGTGGCATTAATGTGGGAGGAGACAATAAGAATCGTTTAACTACTTTGAAGGCCTCATGGCATTCCTTTGTCCAAATAATGTAGCAATCCTTTTTCAAAAAATTTTTGATCAGATGAACAACAAAACTTAAGTTCGAAATGAATCTCCGGATTACACCGAGATTTCCAAGAAATGATCTAATGCTAGAGTCATCTGATGGTGGGATCATCTCAAGAACAGCCCAAATTTTGGATGGGTCTACATCAATCCCTCGTGATGATATAATGTAACCTAGGAGTTTCCCTCCTGTCACACAAAATACACATTTTTCTGGGTTTATTGTGATTTTGTATTTGATCAAACGTGAAATAATGATGCGGAGCACTTCCGGGTGATCATGGCGCTTCCTGGCCTTGGCCAACAAGTTGTCTACATAGGATTCCATGATTTTATGAAAAATATCATGAAATATGTATGTCATTTCCCACTAGTATGTAGTGCCAGTGTTCTTGAGACCGAATGGCATAACAATGTATCAATAAGTTCCCCAAGGAGTTATAAATGTGGTTTTATCTTGGTCTTGTTTAGATATTCTGATTTGATTGTACCTTGAGAACCCATCCATGAGGGACAAAAGCTCAAATCTAGTTGTTGTGTCAATGATGACATCAATGGATGGTAACGGGAAGTCATCCTTAGGGCACACCTTGTTAATGTCTCAGAAATCTATGTAGATGCGTATCTTCCCATTCTTTTTGAGAATAGGGATGATATTAGATACCCACTGAGAGTAATCAACTGGTTTGATGAACCCTACCTAGAGAAGCTTCATTACTTCTTCCTTCACCATGAGAGCTACCTTGGGTTTCATTGGTCTCAAATTTTTTTTAATTGGCTTTGCATCTGATTTGGTGATGAGGTTATGTACCGTGATGTGCGGTGCAATTCCTGTCATTTCTTTATAATTAAATGCAAAAGCATTTTGATGTTCTTTGAGGATTCGAGTGTGTATTTCTATTTCTTTTGGAGTTAACGAAGATCCTAGTTTCAAAATCTTTGGTTCTTCCTCTGTTTCGATGTTTATATCAATGGTTTCTTCTATCAAAGAAGTGTTACCTTCTTCGAACTTAGGTGGGGCTAGAGGTAGTTCCAGATCTTCTCTGTTCTCTACCATGTATATGTCAAGTTCCTTTTGTGGGGGAAGCTCTACCATGGGATTTCCAAAGTAAGAAGATGAATGTGGGATTAAGGAAAAATCTACCATGTGATGGGTGAGATGTAACTCTGCATAGGAATTTAGGTAATAAAGAGTGGCTCTATCACTATCAACTTGATCTAAGATAGTAGATTTATTCTCAGCTATGTGCGTTAGAAGAGGGTTTGTTTACGTTTTCTTTACTAACAGTTCAGTATGAAGGGATACCATGAAACGAGTGTCTTCCAACTCACTGTTTGGAGTGAAACATGAAGCTAAGGTTGCTATCGAATATGCAAGAAGGTTTTGTTCTCGCGGGATTGTGTCAATTGATATGAAGTTAAATCCTTTGCTCAAATCTAATACTGTTGTTTTATAGAGCTATAAATGTTCAGCTCTAGTCTCATACACCTCAGAGACTTGGTTTTCTACTAATTGAGAGTCTCCTAACACTCTAATGTCATTAAGACTGAGCCTTTTAGCCATGATGAGGCCAAAGAGGAGGGATTTGTACTCAATGCCATTGTTTGTACATTCAAAATTTAATTTAAAGGAAAACGGTAGGATATTTCCCTCGGGAGAAGTAAAGATTACACCTACCCCAGCCCCATAATGACATCTAGCTCCATCAAAGTGGAGAGTCCAATGTTTATTTGGGAAGATGGATGTTGGGACATTCGTTACATCTATTTGTTCTGCTTCGGTTACTTCATCCATGCAGAGTTCCTTTGCTGGAAGAGAACCAACTCCTAGGGTATATCCCATACTTGTGGAATCGAACGGTAGGAAAATTGGTAGATCTTGTTCTAGGAACTAAATTTTTTTTATAGTAGTTCCTAATGACACTATTTCTACAACGTTAGCTTCATCCTTAAGGGATGGGATGCTCTTGACTAGGTTCGTAATTTCTAGTTCTGTTGTAGGTATTAATTTTTATTCTAGTTTTGAGTTGGTTGGTTTGCTAAGTTTGTTTGTTGGGAGTTCAAACTCAGAGTGAACGCCTGACATTTTCTTCAGGTCTGCTAGGTGTATATCAAATGGTTTCGGATCACCTTTTGCTATGAATATCTTTCCTAAGTGCAAGAATCTTATTTCCTGAAATAACGTAGAAGGGATTACCTTCATATGGTGTATCCACGATCGGCCGAGGATCATATTATAATTAGTTTCCTGATCTATAATATAAAACTCAGTAAGGATTGTTTTGGGTCCTAAGGTGACTGGTGGTATTATAGTTCCAATCAAAGTGGCTTTAAGGCTATCATAACCTCTTAGTGTATTCCAAGTCGTGGAACAGTTTGTCTCTCCATACCATAGCTTTTGAAGGAAAGAGAAGGGGACTACTTTAACTTCTGCCCCATCGTCAACCATTACACATTTAATGTAATTGTTATAAACCCACACTTGTAAATGTAAGGATAGATCACATCTACATGCAATCTCAGCGTCTGTTGGCATTTTTCTTATGTCGAATATAAACTCGGTATCCCTGTCTGGCTGCACCAGAGGGCGGATATCAAAGTCTATATGGATTACCTATGTTTCAGGAGGAGTGATGTTAATTAAATGACCTAAACCTAATGCTTCTAAAAGTGCAGCCCTATGGGCAGGAGATTTCTTTAGCAAGTCCAAAAAGGAGATGTGAGAGAAGGTCTTTGTTAGGTCATTAATTAAATCATATGCAACTACGGGTTTTACTAATGTTTGTTGAATGTTATCTAGCTCTAGTGGGTAACTTGGATTTGTTGAGAGGAATACTCTTGTGTCCTTGTTATGGCTTCCACATGTAGCTCAATGTCTAATTCCACTAAACCGACTATCTTGGTTCGTGGCTGATTTCCTAATTGTGGTGTGACAAGTGGATTTAGTGAAGTCGAGGCTTCATGATCATTGTTTCCTATAATTACACCCTTGTTCATCCCATTTGGATTTAATTTTTTGTTATTGTGATTTGGGAGCAGATCATTGAAGATCTTGAGGGGTGCATTTTGAGGGGAGACTGCCCCTATGAAAGTATTTGGCACAAGTGATGCAGGATTTCCTAAGAACATATCTATGAAAAGTTGTCTTTGTTCCTCTAGCAAACATTTCATGAATTTATTGTAGTCATGGTAAGTCCTAGTGTCATGGCATCAAATTTTGTGGAAACCACAATACGAGTTGGGATTGTAATTCCCATTTTGTTGGTTTGGCACGTGTTGTCCAAAAATCTGATTAAACCATTGACTATTAGGATTAAAGTTTTGCATTTGTTTCCTTTGGTTTTGATAACCAGTTGAGTTTTGACTCAGACCCTGTGTCTGGATCTTCCATTGTTGTTGTTGTGGATGATTTAAATCCACCACATTGATTTTTGGGGTAAAATTGTTGTTTCATTGATTGTTAACCAGTGGTGGAGCATTTACAACATTTGCATTTTTTTCTTGGTCAGTTACTCCATCTGTTGTGACCCCGTGGTTTTTGTTAAGGATTTTAGGTCCTTGATTGGCATTTGTGGTAGTAGGATAAGTCGTAGTATTTTGGTTGGGGATGATTAACCTCCCATTTGTTCGATATGCCTTTCGGCCGCTATCTATTACAGCTTGATCTATTCAGAGGGTGCTCTCAAGCACTTCATTGTAAGTTCTTAGTGGGAACTTTTGGACTTCTTCCTTTATCTCTCTGTTGACAGAATGAAGGAATAAATCACATAGTTCCATCTGATCCATGTTTGGAGTTCTTGCTTAAGAATAGAGGACTGTATGCCATATTTGGATGAAATGAGTAACAGATTCATTGTGTTCTTATTTAATATGCAAGAATTCCCTAATTCCTGTTCTCAACAATTTGTTCATATCAAACACCTTGATGAACTCTGAAATGAGTTGTTTAAATGAATGTATTGAGGCTTTAGGTATTCTATAATACCAATTGAGGGTGATGCCCTCTAAAGTTTTGGGGAATATTTTAGCAACAACTCCATCCCAAGGGAGTAGTTCTCGAATGGCTGTGGCATAGGCCTTAATATGTGCATTCAGATCTCCCTCCCCTTTATACTTGGGAAAATTGGGAAGAGGTCTTGGAAGCATGACGATTTGTATAGTGAGGTCTAAGGGATCTTTCAAATATTCTAAATAAGTCCCTATTGCATAGGTTTCAACCATCAATGGTGCCTGTTGAGGGGGTGGAGGTGGAATGGGTTGTTGATATGGCGTAGCATATGCATTTACAGGGACATAAGGAAATCCTTGTGGTTGAGAAAACATGCCAGGAGAGGAGAACATATCTCCCTGTGGTGACTTGGAATACATGTTTAAACATGGAGGAGCATTGTTCAGAAATGGATAGTTTTGTGCTAAACCAGGAGGTATCATATTTTCCACTAGAGCAGCGTTAGAGAACGTAGTTCTAGTTGGAATTTGTTTTGGATACTAAGGAGGCATGCCCAACGTTCCTGTTGCTTTGAGGAAGTCTACTTGGCTAGGATGATGTGGAGGATTGGAATTTCCTACCTGCATGAATTGTAAATTTTGACTTGCTTGAGCAAGTTCTAACCCTCTAACTTTCTCAACTAAGGCTGAGATGACCTCGTTAAGTCACAATATTTTGTCTTAGTGGTGTTTGTTAAGGTTTTATAGGCATATGGTACCAAACTATGAATTGATCGGTGCCCTGCCAAGTTTCACCAAGGGTATTTCCTATAGGTGGAGGAATGGAGGTGTTTTCTTGAAAAGAGACCTCAAGTTGCATTTGCAAACCTCCTATAGGCGGGTACATAATTTGAGAGCATTTTTCACTCCTAGCATAATGTGCTAAATGTTCATCATCTAAAAAAAGACATGGATCTGATTGTTTATTGATTTGCAATCTAAGAAACACCTGAGGAGATGAACCAGATTCTCCAGTGAGCGTCATGTTGTTCGAGATTGAAGGCTCTGGTTGTTGCGTTTGAGTGAGCTGATCCAACTCCTCTATTTGGAAAGAAGAACTATATCTAGTCCTTTGAGGTGGAGTTTGTGTTGAAATCTGGTTAATTAAATAGTTGTCACCCCATGTTGAGAGTGAGGGTGATGGCTGTCTATTCATTTGATTGTAGTATGCTTCAAGACCTAGGAGAGGTCTACCATATGCATCAAATTCTGACATATTCGGGGGGTATATGAATACCCGTATAATAATGGGAAGAAGCGAAGATGGATGAAAGAAAATGAAGCACTAAAAGGGGAAAGGTGAAAGTGAAGTAACTGTTCCTTTCACATCGGATTCACAAATTTTGTACGATGGAAAAATGACAAGCGAGCATGGGAATCTACAAGTAACTCTTCCTCGCACCCGACCTCCTGAGGTCATGCCGAGACAGCCAGTGGAGATGAAATATACGTGGGGCGCAGAAAAAATAGTTAGGCAATCCTATGTCTTTGATGCACACTAATGGAATTTGTGAATCTAAGGTAAAGAAGGCCCTCCTAACCTGAATTGGTGTGATAGATTGTTCGGTGAGGATGATTTCTTGAAGGCTCCAATCAATATCAAGCTCTAGCGTGATTCGATCTATAGGTTGTGGGATATGTGGAAGATAACCTATGGGTGCTTCGTAGATATCCCCCGACAGGGTCATGAAAAATGAATGATGGATGTATGGTGGATTCTATGGGAGATTCTCTAGTCTAGTCCAGAAATCCTTAGCTTGATTAGCTGCTATGTCTAGTGAGGATAGTTATGTGATAATGATTTGTGGAAGTGGAGAGTATCTGAATACTAATGTGCATAAATCAACATCAACGTCTGATTGACTTGTGGGCCCATTGGGTTGTGGGACCTTTGGATAACAATTATAGGTTCATGGTCATTGTAGGCCTCCTATGGTCATGTGCAGAATCAATCCCTAATACCTAATATCCAGTAGTCATATGCCTTTTTGCCCTCTATGTTTAGAACTAAAAGTTACACAATCTTCTTAGAGTACCTTACAGGAGTTATGGCAACTTGAATTCTTAAGCCAGTGTCTATGTCAATGAGGATGTCTCCTGCGTCTGGCTGTGGGACCAAAGGATAACAACTGAATGTTTTCTCTCATTCAAGCCCTTCTACATTCATGTAGATATTCATTAGGGAAATCTGTAGTTTGGCTGGTTTGACCAAAATGTATGTTCTTTGTCATCTTCTATGTTTAATCCTCTTAACTATGAGCTAATTTATTGTAAGTCTGTTGTTGTTCGGAAGACCTGAATTTTGAAATTTTGGTCTATGTCAGTTATTGTTACAACCAGATTGGGTTAAGGCATGATTGGCTCGAATATTTATTCTTTGTACTCCCTAGGTCCCGTGATTTTCATACAAAAGAAATAATATAAATCTAACTAAAGCAAAGTAAATTAATTATGCAAAGTATATCCACATCATATATATAAATTCTCTATTTTTTATTTTTGATAGAATATTTAACATAATTAAGATAACAACTATTTAATATATCTAGAAAATGACAACGAACCTAATAAAAAAATAAAAAACAAACAAGGTAGCCGAGTATAGTTACTTGTATGTGCAGTTGTGAGTCTATTCTAAATAACTAAATAACTGATCTAATTTAATTAAAAGATTTTCAATCCTACCTTAGAAGTGAGGAATGAATCATAGTTTCCAGAAACTTTCGATCCCCATGGCTTCCCTAGAAATATTAAAAATGAACATAACCGAAATGAAATAATTCACTACTCTATTTGGTATATTTTAACTAGAACTTTGAAATCTTGAACCTAGATTTTACAGAATACGGTGAATCCAATAGTGTGTGGATTTTTCCCCTCAATGTGGTCTGCTTGTTCCTTCGTGCTCACGTGAATCCAGAAAAGCGTTTAATGCTAGCATCAATAGGAGTAGGTATTGGAACAATGGTAGCTTTGGATGTAGACTGAATACAATGTGAGTAGGAGAGGGATAATACAAGAGAATAGAGCTTGGCTTATGCAATTCCTAGCAGGATTTATTGTGAGTCATACAACATAAAACATCCAAAACTCGAAACTATCCTTCTTTTCGAACAAAACCTGCAACTCTAATGGCTTCAGACTGAAAATGAAACTATCCTACGTTATCTAATTGTATGAAATAGTGGTAACACTAGAACAAGAACATCATGTGGCTTCTAAACAACAAAATAAAACTAACCATGTATGCAAAAAATGAAAGCTATTGAATTCCTAAGCAAGAAATGAAAGACTAAACTATTGAAATGAGAGGATGAGGGGCAGTTTTTGAGGGGCCATGTGCTTGTAATCAAACCAGATATTTATAGAATTCCCATTCACCCAAAGGTAACTCCAACTAGGACTCTTTTACCATTAAACAATGGAGAAACACTATTCCAAGAGACATAAAACATAAATACTAGCCAAAGCAGGTGAGAAAGCTGGTAAAAGTGGAAAATTTATGCGAGTCATGATCAGAAAAGTGTTCTGGAAAATGTGTGAAGGATCGCCACCTTGAGAAGGGGGGCAGTTAGAGGACCACTGCCCTTCTTGGGTGGTGGTCACAAGACCTCCGCCAAGACAGAGTAGTGGTTTTGTCACTGAAGACAAACTACAAATGAAAAAGTGGGGAAAAGAGAAAAACAAAGCACGCGGAGGCTAAACAAGGCATGCAAGATGTTAACGTACACTTGGAGAGATTTTCTGGATCCCAAACACCTTGCGAGGAGACCTATATCATCAATGGGGCATGTGTAACATCGTTTTGGTAGTGCGTTACCCTTACAATTTTGGGTACGTACAGTGAACCATGCCTGGAAAATAACTGGCGAGGCAGAAGTTGAGGAGTTGGCATCACACTGATTAATTTCACTTGCTTGCAGCCACAGAAGGAAAACCCAAAAAAAGCATCCACAATATTCTCAAAATCAATGGCCAGTTCTATTGGAAAATCCTCTGGTGGTACGAAAGGAACATGAAGTGCCTCAAGCTGAGTAACAAGCCCACGGTAACGAGGCTTATCAGTGTGCTTGGGATAGCAAAAAAATGCCATTTGTACTATGAATCCATTATATGCATATCCTCTAATCATGGAATTCCATGAGAGAACATTTCTTTGAGGCATTCTCCCAAACAGATCACACGCCTTTTCAACAAATCCATTTTATGCATACGAATAATCTGAGGAATAACTTTTAAATACAATGCACAGGAAGCACTAATTAATGGTTCTAACCGAATAGTTTAAAAGCTTGCACTTAGAAGAGGTGAGGCAATCATTCTTGGCATCAGAATCTCATCTAAACAGTAATGATAGAAGGAAATCACATCTCTAACATCCATCCTTGAACTACCAAGTTCTTACCTAGAAGGTCTCTAATTTACAGTGACATAGGATATATCTAAAATAAAGTGCAAATTCTTGTGCCAAATTCATAGATATTCATCTCGTTCAATGAACATTGTTCATGTATTGAAATATATCTACCTCTTTTTGTCCCTCTTTATGTTGCATTATAAAGTATATAACTTTGGATCATGGATCTCAACCAGATTCACTACTAAAACTAGGTCTATTGACTGAGCCTTTGCTAAGAGAAACAGAGGCCAATGATGAGGCCCATACCCTTACATTATTCACACCTTCTTAAAAGTTCCTAATATTAGAAAGCTATAAATGACTACAAATTCTATTTAGATTGATCATGTGCAGGGTGTGCTTCAAGAAAGGTGATGTGTTTTCACTCAAAAGAGCCAAATTTATATGCCACATGTGCTCTAACTAGTACTGTTTGATCCACATTAAGACTTTTGGTAAGAGATAGACAAGAACTCTCATAGTGAGAAAAATTAATGCAAATATCAGGTAAGGCTCCTGCTGAATCAATTTCCTTGGAGACATTTCCCTTGGAGACATTTCCCATGGATACAGAGAATGTTCATTGCTTTGACCATAATCAACACTACTGCAACCTTCTCTTGCTCCTCTTTAGGGGAAGGAATGCCTTGGGGAACTATTGTCAAAGGAGTGTTAACTTTCTCCTTTACTTCGTACTTGCTTTCTTTCTCCTCATCATCATTCTTCTCCTTCTCTTCAGTTATTATCTTGTAAGTTGTAACTTTCCTTCCTGGGGATCTAGGTTGGAAATTGTCAGATGAAGGTAAAGCAGATGTTGTCACAATAGTGGCTATCTTGTTTCTACCTTATCTTGAATTTTTTGGAGCAGTGTTTGCTACAACAGAACCATCTACAACAACATTATGGTGTGCTTTCATTGCGAAAAGGTTTGACTTTGGTTTCATAAGCCTCCCCCGATATGCAGTAATATCAGACTCTGCCCTGGCCGATACACCCCAGAGTTGGAAATTTTCCATTATGCTTTGATGGATATGCACGCAGGTACAAAGGCTCATTTTTTTTACACAGGCTAGGACGATGCTAGTATAGGTTGCAAAAGTGCATTGGCAGAGGCCGCGAATATGCAAGGAAGGAACAACGATCCAAACAAAACAATGGATAATGCATTAGAAATGCATTCCAACCTACACAAAAGGAGGCACCAATAACAATGAAAATGACCCAGCCAATAAGGAACTACGCACCATAACTCTTCACACATCCAGAGAACTATTTTCAGGCATTGGATCCCAAAACAAATGTAATTATTATTATACAGGGAAGTTGACAGGTCTGTAACAACACCCCAAAATATAACAAAACTCCTTCCCCACTTCCATGTTCCACCAAACGCACTAAGCTTCCTTCTTTTAAAAATAAAAAAACAAAATTATTATTATTATTATTTATCTATTTTGTTAGCACTACATTTCCCTCCCCTTTAAAGAGCATCGTCCTCGATGCAACACAACACTGAAGCTTGAGGGGTATGTAAGAAAGAATGTCAATAATGACACATGTCATTTAACAAAATAAATTATATGCACAATGTGACCCCAAGGAAGAAAACTAATTTTGGCAATATCTTAACTTTTAATGCTCTATAAAGATTGGTAGTTAGTTATCTTTTACTTTACTACTGAATTAGTATTTTCTTTTACAATATTTCTTATCTCAAGATTATAATATTTGTTGTTTAGAATTTTGCAGTTGTCTTAAGTTTCGTGGGTGCCCAACAATAACTCCCATTAGGATGTCACACAAAAATTAACACAACACAAACAACCCTTGAGACATCTTGCTACCTACTTTCATGACTGTATCATATTACAAGGTCTTTTAATTCCTCCATGGAATGACAACAAGTAGACCACATAGCAAATAATTTCCAAAAATTATGTCTTAGACATCGATCTAGTACACACATATGTATGAAAACCATAATCATCACACTGATACGTATACAACGAGTATCACAATACCCCAAAGCAATCCATGACCGTACCAACATAGTGCCAAGACAATATCCAATAGTCCATACCAACCAAGGGAAGAGTCGAGCCTTAAACATAACAAGGAGTCAAAAAAGACTCACAAGGGTACACAGAACTCACTATACCAACTCCATCCATCTCAAAATATCAAGAAATAACTCCATATGTCTCCTGAAGCATCATAAAACAACCCCATATACCTCCCAAACCATCACCAAATAATTCCATATACCTCTCAAGGAGAAATAATCATAGTGCCAAAACCAAGTCGGGTCACTCAACCATAGAGCCCCATCAAGAATATAAGGTCACTCAATCATAGAGTTCCATAAAGAATAAAATGTTACTCAACCATAGAGGCCTATCTCCTTTCTCTTTTTAATGAGGCTGGGTCACCCTATGGCCCTGGGCACATAGAGCCCCGTCACCCCCAACCCAAGTGACATAATAACTCGTGGTTCAACAACCCGCTAGTTATCTGTAACTCCTTGGGGCGTACCCCCATACAACAAAGTGGGTCCATAGGTTCAACCACTCCATGGTTAATCCCATGACCCTATTCCAACACATTATGACATTAGAACCAGCATAACAATCCATTTAAATGCTAAGTGGCAAAATCAAAAGCCTTGGGCTAGGCTAAAAAAAATTTAAATATGAAAAGAAAGTTTTGAAACTAAGAAAAAAAATGGCTAATTAGCCATGGTTAGTGTGAAATCCAAATGTTAATGCAAAAATAAAATAAATGCCCAAAATATAAGAACATGTCAATCAAGAAAAACAGTTGGGTCTAGCTAAACAGATAATGATCAATTTACAAATAAAAATACGTATAGAGAAATAGCACATTAAAATCACTATGTGGCCTCATACCACCAGCAAAGGGGTACTCATCAAGTTGCTGGCACTCGGACATCGAGCCTCATCTCGTAAAAATATACATGTAGCCAGAAATGAGTAAATCAAATAATGTAACGGTCATCATCTCTTCCTGAATCATCCCTCCAAACTCCCACAAGGATCAACATAGTCAAAATTACATAGGATTACTCAATGAAAAATCCAATAGGAAAGAGAAGGGAACTCTAGTTACATAAGTTGAGCCTAAGGTGGTGTGCACCAACAATATACTGAGCAAGCTCAAAGTATACTAAACAGATAGAAGTGGGTTTTTAGTCTATATAAGACTCCACTTCCTCACTCATACTCAGCTTAAGATTATGAAAACCTGGTCCCTCCTCTCTCCACACATACACTCTTGACAGTTTATCCCCTTAGGGTTGTCTAGTGTAAGGTTCACAACATACACATAACTACATCACTAACACAATGGTGATTCATGCACATTAACCATAACGTCTTGCGCATGGTATATATATAGAGGGTATAACACAATCATTATTTTCACAAGTTACGATACATCACATTACCACATTCTACAACCGGAGTGCAATCACTATACCATAGGGATCATACACTCACCATATGCCCCTAAATCATGACGTAAATCATTACATATTACACAAATCATAAGTATGATGAACACAATGTCTAACATTACAACATATAGCCAATTACAATACAACACGATGATGCACACAACTAATCACAATACGGTGATGACATCACGATGAAATGTGATTCACTTTACATCAAATTTGTCATGCAATACATCAATATACCTTCACATCACATAAATCCAACATGTTTTAACCCTCTGCAATCCACATTAACATTCCATTCACAAACAACAAGGCGATACATCACAAACGGATTCCTCATTGAATCAACAACATAGAGAGTGAATACTCTCATCACTAGCACATCAATATGATAACAAATACGCACTAAGTGACATGCACCACATGTGCTTCCATAAGGTCACAATTACGACATAGTTCACATAACAACATATATCACATTACTCTTCCAATATCCACCACCATCATGTAGAATCATCACAACTCCAATCCATCCCAGAGGTTCAAGAGCATGAACCTCCGCTCTGATACCATATGTAGTGCCCACATTTTACACACACAATTACAATGGTAAAATACCAAAATAATTTTTTTTTACTTACATTTCTCACTATGCACAACACAACATGGGCTTCAAGTACAAAAAATTGACTCGTAAACGACAATCACATAAGTCATCAATTCACATAGACACATGAAAACAACATAGGCATGTCGATGCCACACTTTTCCCAATGAACGAATACTAGAAATGCCCCAACCACAGAAAGAAGACTCAAGGATAGGAAAACCCACAACACATCTTTTCTTTAATTGTATTTTAGTTTACAATTAACATTCCAAGAACATTATTGTGCAAGGATAAATTTCTCGTTTTCCCACAAATAGATCTTAAGTTCATTCCACGGTTAAATTATCACTAACCCCTTTTAAGTTGGTTTCTTATTCTTTACAAAATTTTCCATAACTTGCATTCTTATTTGTCATAATTCAAAAGCGTATAAAGTACTTAATTATCTTGTCCTTATGTTAATAATATTCTTCTCGAACATATATTTAATGTCTACCTTTCTATTCTTACAACTCAAGTGGATGTGACTTGGTGTCCATAAAGCGATATTAGGATTTAACGGATATTTATTTGCAAGATAGATTTTTACCAAAAAACATTCTTCGATCATAGAAAATTTATTTTCCTACCATATTTATTCTAAATCAATGACTTAATGACTTCCTTTTTATATTTATATATCTTTTGTTTTCTCGTAGTTTGATCACAACAATGCAATACATATTATTTAAAACACATAAAGATATTTAATTGAGTTATAAGGTCTCCAAGAGTGGCAGTATCCCTAACCTCAATTCTCATTTTTTTTACTCTTATATGCTTTATTTTTCTACGTCACACTATGGCCTTATTTTTGGCATTGCCTTGTACAAGGAGTTACGAAGTGTTTATCTAACCTCTTGAGGACATATATGATTAAGAGACTTGTAGCTAAACATGAACCCTAAGTTAACATCCAAATCAACTGAGGTTTAGATCAACTTCAACTTCACCTAAGGGTCTACCCCTCAACTATAGGGGAGTTTTAAGCAAGAGGACATATTTATGCTAAACCGCCTTCAGAAGGGGCCAAGGTAACACATTTGACTGAGCAGAGCTAAGGGGTTCATTAACAAGAGTTCAAGGAAAGGAAAAACTATATCCCAATCTCCATTTATGTCATTTGGATCCAACAAGGATTTCATTCGATGAAGAAATTTACTTTCAAATCTATCTTTGGAAAACAAGGTAATCCACTAGGATATGAAGGAAGAGTTAGCTCTACATACTCTAAGAAAATTTTGATTGCGTCACTCCTATCAGACAATTTTAGGACAATGTCATTAAACATAATGACTGAGATGATAGAACCATTCTTGGGCTCTTGTTTACTCCAACTAGGAGGTTCCATCGAGTGTAGAGATATGTTTCATCCTATGGTTTTCAAAGCCTTCTATGGTAAGGAGTATCACACATGAAAAACAAGTTATGTCCAGATGTTGAACAAGGGTAGAGTGTTTCGATTTAATTCTCTTTATTACATTTAGAAAGTATGAAAGCACAAGATGACTCATTAATCATTTATTGAGCACTAAATATGCACTACAAGATATTACTTCAAATTCATTTACCTTATATAAATATCAACCCTTTTACCATGTGTACTATGAATCTAAATTGAACCTAAGATTAAATGCACATTTCCTAGTTGTCCTTGAATCCAACATCTCATACATAGAAACAAATTATCAAATATAACCTTTTGTAACATGAGACTACATTATACGTTTATCCATTTAACAATGAACTATATAAATTACAATGATAATTAATGAATTTCACATCGCCTTTTCGTCATCATTCTTTCATCCTGCAAAATCATGTGAACATGATATCAGTGATAAATCACTGGCATGGCATCCACCCTAATCTAACATAATTATCATTTTTTAGTTTCCCTTTTACATATGATAATAATTACAATTTTCAATTGAAATTAAAAGGTTTAGAGACATGTATTCATTACATTTCATTTTACTTCTTTTTGTAACCCAGGAGAGAAAGAGAAGGGAAGAGAGAGAAAACACCATTTGTCAAAAGTTATATTTCATACAATAAGTTACATTATAGAGTTTTTAAATAGTTATTTGCATGTGTTAAAAGTTTCCAAGGCGGTTTGGCAACCCTAAGAGGTTCCGTAGCTTTCTATTTTTACATTTTCTCACTAGCTACAAAATTTTCAAAATGGGCTCAGAGGCTAAGAAACTACTTCCAAAAGTTATCTTCTGATGAGAACGCACACCAAGATTAAATTTATACGTGTCCCCAGATATACCAAGAGTTCATATCAATTGATGGAATCGGAAAAAAGTGAACGGTTTGCGTTTGGTGGCTATTCTTCTAGGGTCACTGGTCATAGTTGACCCAATTGCAAATGAACAAAAGTTAGTTCGAGGGATCAGAAAACCACGTACAGAACTATCATTCAATAGATGAGCATGCAATGAGACACTTCCTACAAGTTCCCATTTATAAGGATAATTCATCAGAGTCAACGGGACTGAGAAGTAGAAAACCATTTTCAAATAGCGACAAGTTGAAATTGGTCCAGTTTGACCTCCTCAAATTGTGACTGGAGACCTATAAAAAGGATTTGCCAAACTATCCAGAAAAGTATTTTTCCATAAACTGAAAGTTCCATGCAATTTTCTAGTAATAATACTAGAGGTTTGTGAAGACAGGGTATAATTTCTCTATCTAGGTTTCAAATGGCGGTTCAAAACAAAAGCCAACTTTATAGATTTAACAACTTTCTACTGCTATAAACCAGTGTAACAGGTATCCTATAAGAGCATCAAAAAGATCTCATATGTTCATTTGGGGTCAATCCAAGGGTCAAGGTGACTCCTCGCATACTAAGGTACACGAATGAATCTTCACATCTCATTTTCAAAGTTACAAAGGGTACTTAATGAGTCTCCAAAAAATGCAAAAATCAACTATTTAAAAAGGGAGAAGGTCAACATTATTACTGGGATGTCAATCTCATCTTGTCGATATACCAATGTTGGGGCAATCTAAGTGGGTAGGAATTTTTCTAAATCACCATAGAATGAGGGTGGAAGTTCATGTTTTAATGCAACGAGTTATTTTTACTTCGTGAGTTACGACACGACACTTCATTATTTTACACCAAGTTGAAATAAACAATTAACTGTATTAAAATTCTAATATTTAAAAAAAAAAATTAAGATGTAAATGAAAAAAATAAAATACAAGAGTTATGAAAGATGAGGGGAGATGAACCATGCCTATAAAATAACTGATGAGGTAGAAGTTGAGGAGTTGGCATCACACTGATTAATTTCACTTGCTTGCAGCCACGGAAGGAAAACCCAAAAATAACATCCACAATAATGTCAAAATCAGTGGCCAGTTCTATTGGAAAATCCTCTGGTGGCAAGAAAGGAACATCAAGTGCCTCCAGCTAAGTAACAAGCCCATGGTAACGAGGCTTATCAGTGTTCTTAGGATAGCAAAAAAATGCCATTTGTACTATGAATCCACTATATACATATCCTCTAATCATGGCATTCCATGAGAGAACATTTCTTTGAGGTATTCTCCCAAACAGATCACACGCCTTTTCAACAAATCCATTTTATGCATATGAATACTCTGAGGAATAGCTTTCAAATACAATGCACAAGAAGCATTAATTAATGGTTCTAACAGAATAGTTTAAAAGCTTGCACTTGGAAGAGGTGAGGCAATCATTCTTGGCATCAGAATCTCATCTGAATAGTAATGATAGAAGGAAATCACATCTCTAACATCCATCCTTGAACTACCAAGTTCTTACCTAGAAGGTCTCTAATTTATAGTGACATAGGATATATCTAAAATAAAGTGCAAATTCTTGTGCCAAATTCATAGATATTCATCTCGTTCAATGAACATTGTTCATGTATTGAAATATATCTACCTATTTTTGTCCCTCTTTATGTTGCATTATAAAGTATATAACTTTGGATCATGGATCTCAACCAGATTCACTACTAAAACTAGGTCTATTGACTGAGCCTTTGCTAAGAGAAATAGAGGCCAATGATGAGGCCCATACCCTTACATTATTCACACCTTCTTGAAAGTTCCTAATCTTAGAAAGTTGTAAACGACTACAAATTCTATTTAGATTGATCATGTGCAGGGTGTGCTTTAAGAAAGGTGATGTGTTTTCACTCAAAAGAGCCAAATTTATATGCCACATGTGCTCTAACTAGTACTGTTTGATCCACATTAAGAATTTTGGTAAGAGATAGATAAGAACTCTCATAGTGAGAAAAAGCAATGCAAATATTAGGTAAGGCTCCTACTGAATCAATTTCCTTGGAGACATTTCCCATGGATACAAAGAATGTTCATTGCTTTAACCGTAATCAACACTGCTGCAACCTTCTCTTGCTCCTCTTCAGGGACAGGAATGCCTTGGGGAACTATTGTCAAAGGAGTGCTAACTTTCTCCTTTACTTCGTACTTGCTTTCTTTCTCCTCACCTTTATTTTTCTCCTTCTCTTCAGTTATTGTCTTGTAAGTTGTAACTTTTCTTCCCCTGGATCTAGGTTGGACATTTTTAGATGAAGGTAAAGCAGATGTTGTCACAACAATGGCGCTCTTATTTCTACCTTTTCTTATAGTCTGTGGAGCAGTTTTCGCTACAGCAACATCATGGTCAGCTTTCATTGTGAAAATGTCTAACTCCAGTTTTATAAGCCTCCCATGATATCAGCAATCTCGAACTCTGCACTGGCCAATACACCCCAGAGTTACACATTTTCCATTATGCTTTGATGGATATCCACATAGGTATAGAGGCTCATTTTTTTGACAAAGGATGGGAGGATGCTGGTATAGGTCACAGGAGTGTGCTGGCAAAGGCCACAAATATTCAAGGAAGGAACAGTGATCCAAACAAAATAGTGGACAGTGCATTAGAAATGTGTTCTAGCCTACACAAAATAAGGCACCAATAACAATGAAAATGACATATCTAATAAGGAACTGCACACCATAACTCTTCACACATCCAGAGAACTATTTTTAGGCATTGGATCCCAAAACAAATGTCATTATTATTATACAGGGAAGTTGACAGGTCTGTAACAGCGCCCCAAAATCTGACAACACTCCTTCCCCACTTCCACGTTCCACCAAACGCACTAAGCTTCCTTATTTTTAATATATATATATATATATATATATATATATATATATATATATATATATATATAAAATTATTATTATTATTATCTGTCCATTTTGTTAGCACTACAAATAGAGACAGAGGATATAAAAAAAATGGATTAGCCATGATAACTAATTTTTAAGGAAATATGATAAGATATGTAAAAGCAAAAAAATATAACATTTTTGATAGGGATTGATGTTGATTTATTGAATGAGTATTGAGTTGGTTAATCAATGTCGATCACTATTAACACTAGATTGATCATACATGATTTGGAATGTTTATGGTTTTCTATTGAGATTTAAGACTAATTTCTAATGATATTAAATCTGATAATGGAATACAAATTTTTTGAGTAAAAGAGACTTACCTTTACGAGTCAAAAAATAAGCTAATGGATAGGAATATAGACATATTTTACTAAGGGAAATTTAACACCATGAGATGTCTGAAATTCTTCATGCTTGATCCACGTATGATCTTAGATAGCTTGGAATTTTTATATAAAAAAAATAATTCTATATTCTTAGGAGAAGGTTCAGGATTTCAAGATCAAAATCGAAATCCTTGAGAAAAGATCTGAGTTGGTTTATATATGATTGATGTTGTTTTAATGGTTCATCATTGATCTGCACAGATAGGTGCCAATTATGGCATTTGATTCTAACTACTTTATGTGAATTTTTTAGTTTTATAGTTGGTTAGGAGTGTTTTTAAGTTTGTGGGAGGGTTTTTAATACTATTAATTTGTTTGATTTGTGTGTTTAATGGTTGCAGATGGTTACAAATGGTAAAATGGTGAAATGTAAATCATTATAAAGATGAAAAATTACCATGTGAAGTTATAAAGGGGTTTCCTAGAGTGCATATGCACCTATGAGAATTATAGTTCATTAATATTAGTGTCTACATTTTCCCCCTTTTCAAGTGGTTTTTAATGGATAAGATATTGGACAAAAAATGTGTGAGATGGTTATATTTATATTAGATAAAATGCTAAATAGGTGACCCCATAAAACTAAGGGCCATTGCAAGTCATTATTATGGTCATTGGTTTAAATGAATGGATAGATGGATAAACATAAGAGTGTATAGGCCTAGTGTAAGATTGCATTTATAAATAGGTGTGTTTTAATTTGACATGTGTAAAGACTAGGCATGAAATATATTACCACAAAGGTGGGCTTACACAATCAATAATTCAAGTGATAGGGGAACCAATGGGTTCATAACCTATAGACATATGAATTGTAGGAAGTGATGGGATAAGGTTCCCAAGAGGCTACAAAATACATGGTGGATTTGGGATACATAGGCTCGGGATGAGATCTATTGCCACGAAGGTGGGATTACATGACCGAGAAGTCAATTAATAGGGGAACTAATGGGTTCACGACCTATATACGTATGACTTATAAGATATATTAGGTGATTATATTAAATATGATATTTTTGATTGATGTATATATGAGGATGGTTAAGATATTTTTTTATATGATTTGGTATGTATGTAATGGTGATTTTGACATAATGCACTTACAACCTTAACTATTGGTAATATATAACTAACAATAGTTAGTCCATTAAGGTTATTTGATGGATTTAGGATGTGATGAGGTACATTATTTAAGTTTGTGTACATGATTTGGAGTTGTATGTATCTTATACAAGGAACTATGTGTTCTTTAGAGGTTATAGGATTGAACCCAACGTTTATTTTGATAGTGCACAAGCTAATCAATGTGGAAAGCTTACATATTTTAAGGTAAATTTTAGTGATGTGGGAATATTTATTGCGATGATAAAGGATTTTAGACATGTTTTTAAAAAATAATCAATGTGGGAGGCTTTCGATTTGTCATCATATATATGTTTTGAAATTTGGGTAGATATCCTTCAATGGAGTGGTATAAAATAATATTTTGAATTTGATGACAATGATGAGTATATTTTTGATAGTTGTCCTGAGGGAGAAGTCTATAGGATATTTTTGATTCCATAGTAATTTTGATTCTTTTAGTTGGGGGTGGGTCTAAGATTCCATGTGAGGAGGGAGGTTTCTGTGTACAAGATAACATGTGGTTTGATGGATAGGGTGAGGTGGGGAAAAAATGATCAAGGGGTCCGTTAGTTGCGTAAGGGACTTTTCCATATGGTATATGCTATAAGCAGGGTCATAGTTCCCATATTTAAGGTTGTAGTGGATATAATAATGGAATACCACATTATTATGTATAATTACGTGGGGTGATGGATTTTAAGTGTTAGGTTTGGGAATGGAGGACTCTAGTTGGACTAACATTTTGTATGTAGATATGTTAACAATCAAAATGCCACAAGTCCAAGGCATTAAGGGGTTATTTTTTAGGTTTATATTTAAGAGAGGCCAAATGATAGGCTCTGGATCTGTATTTATGAGTGTTGATGTAGGGTCCAATCTAATTTAGAGAAAAATTTCCATGTTTACTCTTTTCCATATCTTTGACATGTTGATTTTCTTTGAGGACAAGATTGCCAACATTGAATTTATGTTTTTTTAGGTGTTTATTATATGCATGTTTGATTTGTTCTTGATAAATGTTGATATGTTCGAGGGAAACTATTCAGAATTTATATAACAATTGTAGTTGTGATAAACATTCTTCACGATATTATTTTTTGGGGATGAAATATTTGAGCAAAACATGTAATGATGGAATCTATACTTCAAGGGAAAGAACAAATTCAGTGTCATAGACTAGGGAAAAGGGTGTAGTTCGTATAGGGATTCAAATACTAGTTCAATAAGCCCACGATAAAAAGGGGATTCAAACATGCCAATATTTACTAGCTTGGTCAACAATATTGGTAAGAATTTTGTTAATATTTTTATTAAATGCTTCATCTTAGCCATTAGCTTTTGGTTATTATGGTGTGGAGAGATGAATTTTAATATTACAAGTGTCACAATTTTTTTGAGACTTGTTATTATCAAACCATTTACCATTTTTTGTGTAAATTTTATGAGGGATGCCGAAGAAACATATGATATGATGACAAATGAAATTGGTGATTTTATCTACTTTAGTAGAGATAAGATGGATTTATTCCACCCATTTTGTGAAGAATTCATTTGTTGTGATGATATAATTTTTTCATTATGATGATCGAGGATTAATAAGGCCAAATAGGTTGAGTCCTCAATATGAAAAAGGCCATATATCTTGAGTTGGTTGAAGAGAATTACTGGGAATGTGTGTAAGATTAGAGTGTTGTTCACATTTGATGCACTTATTGATGTATTCACAATAATATTGGTTAAGTGTAGGACAATAGTACCCCATCCAAAATATTCATTTAACAACGACTATGCCATTAAATTTTCCACTGCATATTCCATTGTGGAATTCTTAAATAGCTCAATGAGCCTTTGGATATTTGAGAAATTGGAGGAGAAGGCTGTCAAAACCTCTTTTATAAAGGTGCCCTTAGTAGTGGTATGAGTACTTTGGAAAATATCTTTTACCATTTCTGGATAGATCTGTGGGTATATTTCTTGTTGAAAGATGATCATATATTTGAGTGTACAAAATGTCAGATTGGCTATCTTCTATATGATTGATAGTGGGAATATCAGTGTTAGTATAAGATGGTTGATCAAATTTATGTGCATGATGAAGAGTTTGGAATATTCTAGTGATAAAGGGATAAGAGATGTGAGGGATTCCATATTATCTACAAATTTATTCGATGATCATGGGGTTGTTTGATTTTTTTAATGAACGAAGAGTTTCAAGACATTGTTGACGACAATTTAATATTTTTGTAGGATTTCATTTTTACATTGATATGTCCCTTTGATTTTATTGATGATAAGCTAGGAATATTCATAGGATATCAAGGATTTCCATGCTAATAAATATGATAGTTTAAAGACCTATGATGAGGGATTCGTATTCTACCATGTTATTTTTTCATGCAAAATTTAGTTTGAAGAATAGTGGAATAGGAGTTCGCTAAGGAGGTAATATGACTATTCCAATACCCCCCTTATTTACATTTGGAATCATCAAACAATAGGTTCATCTTAAAATGGGTTTCAACTTGATCAAGGGTGTTGATGAATTCATCATGTAATTATTCATAGGGTAGTTGATTATTAGCTAGAGGGCTTCTACGAGCTGATTGGTGATAACTTGTCCTTTAATGAATTTTTGAGAGATGAATTATAAATCAAAATATATCATGAGCATAATCCACCTAGCTATGTATTTGTTATGATATTGTTTAGAATAAATGGATTATAGTGGATTGATTTTTGTGACTACATAGGTTTTATGATTGAGGAGATAATTACAAAGTTTAGAAGTTGTAAAGTATAAGTCTCAACACAATTTTTCTAATTTTAAGTAGTGAGTCTCATAATAGTGAAGGGTATAACTTATATAATAAATGGCCTATTCTTGACCTATCTCATCATAATGTGCCAACATAGCCCCCAAGGCCATGTTTGTAGAGGATGTGTATAGATATATAGGCTTCCCCTTACGCAGAGGTACGAGCACAGGTAATTATTGGAGATATTATTTGAGAGCATCAAAGGATTTTTGGTGGTCATGATCCCATCTGAAATGGATTTCTTTTATAATGGATGTCTTTTATAGTGTTTTCATTGTAAACTGCGGAGTTATTTGAGGTTAGATGGGGGTAATTTCGATTATGGATTTGAATTTAGCTGGATCAACTTTAATCTCCTTGATGGAGATGATAAATCCTAAGACTTTACCTGTTAGAAACCTAAAAATGCACTTAGCAGGGTTGAGCTGAAAGAAAAATTGTATAATATGGGTAAATATTACATAAAGGATGTCAATATGGTCTTTGCGATGTTTGAAATGTACTAAAATATCATCCATGTAGTCTTTTATGGTTTTTTGGATAAGGTCATGAAATTTATAAGCCATGGCACACTAGTAAGTGGCTCCTACACTTATCAGGCCAAAAAGCATTACTCTATAGTATAAGGTTCCCCATGCTGTAATAAAGGATGTCTTATGTTGGTACTCTGGTATGATAAGGATTTATTTTTAGCCTACAAAACCATCCATAGGAGATAATATTTCATGGCCTATTTTCATGTCAACAAGTTGGTCAATGTTAGGTAGGGGAAGTCATATTTCAGACAAATGATATTAATGTCTCAAAAGTCTATGAAAATGAGTAATTTCCCATAGCTTTTTATTACAAGTACGATATTATAAACCCATTGATGATAATCAATGGGTAGAATGAAGTTAGATGAGAGAAGATGTTGAAGTTCTTTGACTAGTATTGTTATGTGAGGATGCATTTTACGAAGATTTTACTTCACATGTTTAGCATTGGGGATGGTGACAATATTTTTAATAACGATGTTAGTGTCAATACCTGACATTTCATTATAAGAACATGTAAAATATTGGCTATGATTGGATAAGAAGGTAGTAAATTTTCAGATCTCCTAAGAGTCCAAACCTTGTCCAACCTTAACTATATGTGGCTCATGTGGTTTTCCTATGTTGATATCAATAGTGGATTCATTGAGAAGTGGGGATGCATCAAGTGGTATGTATTTCTAGAGATATTTATCCTTAACTCCCATATATGTTATGATGGTGTTATCATTGTGACATTGGAGGACGTCGATGGTGGGAGAATCCTCATCTATCATTTTAGGTAATGTTAATGGAGGGGTCATTATATTTTCATTACCTTGATAGGTCAATGGTCCAAGTGTGATTGTATTGATGAAATTTTTTAGGTGGGATAGATATGGTGTCATCTGTGTAATAAAAATATTCTAAAGATATTGAAGAGGTGGGATTATATTTCGATATTGGGGATGTGGATTTGGGTTTTTTTAAGCCAAGTACCTATTTTTCATGAGGTTTACTTAAATATTTGAATGGTAATTCATGTGGACCTTACTCATATCTATGTATAACAAAGCATTTTCACACATAACGATGGAGGGAGGTTTGGTAAAATTAAGGATTATCTAAGAATGAGACATCTAAATTGAATGGTCTAGAATGTGGTTCATTATCAAGGTGAAAAGAGAGATGATAGATTCCCCTATAGAAAAGTCATGTCTACAGAAAAGGAGGCCTAAAAGAGATGGGCATTTTTAATGTTGGACTCATAAAGAGGTTGTTTATTAGGACTCTCATATATTTTTGGTGTAGGGATTATATTAAGGGTGAGGATTCAATACTCCCCCAACAACAAACATTCCATCATATCATCAAATGATTGATCATTGGGTAGTTTGGAAGCAAGGAAAAAAGAACTTGTGGAGGCTTGGTGTAAAGGAGTGTTATTTTGTAAGGGAATAAACACATCAATTATATGATAGGTCATGTGACATGATTTTTATGGATTAGGATCCATAGATACCATAAAGGTTTTGATTTCATGTTCATATTTCAAGCATCGGTGTAAGGTGGAAGAGAAAAAATACATAGCGTGGATCGAGGGATTTCCTAATAGTATGTTATATTTTAAATCACCTTATAAAATGTAGAAGAGATTGTGGAGGGCATTGGCACCTATCTTAATGGGTAGGATCATTGTGCCTAAGGTAGGGTGATAGTTTTGCTAAAAACACGTAAGATGATGGGTGAATGAGTGAAAATGGTTTCACATAGTTAAAGTTGTTTGAAAGCATGTGATAAAATAATATTGATGTTGGCATCATTTCTAATCATAAATATTTTGATGAAGGTATCATTGATTTGACTTATGAAAATAGAGGGAGGTCATGGTCCTTAGGTTATAATAATAAAATCTCATAATTTTCAAATTTGATGGCTGCAGACATTTTTATTGCACCTAAAAATATGACAAGTGGTTGAGTTTCATTGTATTGCACTGAGATGGATTGGATAGATTCTATCATGGATTTTTGGATTTCGGAGGATTTTTGAATGAGTTCATAGAGATACATTTTTTATGGGTTCTTGATGAAAATTATTGAGAACAATGTTTTGTATTGAGGTTTTAGATTGAATAAAAGGGGACATAAGAATGGATACCTTGGTATTGGAAGATGATGCTTCGATAGGAGCTATGGAGAAGGAGACTTTGGGCCTTATCTGAGTTTGGATTTTTAAGTCTTATGTACGATATCTGGTAGTTATGAAAATAATTTCAATTTGAAATAATGGGGACTCATTAGAGGATTCCTCACCCTTTATATTTACTTTTTAAGATGAAAATTTAAGATCGAGGGTTCCAATGAGATATTTAACGATATTTTGATTTTGTTGTTTTCTGATTGATAAGTTAAATAGGTTGGTCTTTGTTTATTATGAGGTAATATTTCTCATAAAGATATTTAATTATAGTTTGGAGGGTTTTACAATATTTAGTTTTATGTCCTTGTACACTATTATAAGCACATATTGCTTCATATTTGTACTAAGTAGGCTTCCACCCATGGGGATGGAAAGGTTTGATTAGAAGTAATATTATGGATGAAGTTTGGAGAAGATTTTCTAGGAGTGCATTTTAGTATCTTGTTGAATATTTTTTAGATGACAATGAAGCTATAGAGACCCTAGTTTTATTAGATGGTTTAAGAGTTTTGGGCCTAACAAGTGTGTTTTGAAGAGTGTGCTTGGATAATGTTTTAAGGAGGAGTTTGGATTATAAAATGGTGACTATGAAATTTGATAAAGGTTAGGGTCATAAAATAGAAGGTGATGAATTTGTATGTTTATGTACATTAGTTTTGTGTTTTGTTTTGTGAGGATTGTAATTTCTTACTTTGAGGGTCTGTTAGGATTTTGGATTTAGACCTTATATTTGGGAGAGATGTTTATTAGGGTTTTATTTTTGTGAGATCCATGAGATAAGATCAAGGGTATTTATTGCAGGGGTAGATGACTAAGAGGTAGTTTAATGTGGTATGTCACCAGTAACAAAGTCAAAGAAGTATATCTTTCCAACTTGTGGCATGGATTTAGATTTGGGTTTTCCAAATGGTGGAAGTTGGTTAATGGTGTTAATAATGTTAGCAATTTGGTTCTAGGGGTCTATGGTCTTGGTTTGTGTTGTATTGTTAGGAGAGGGATGGTTTGGAAATCACCCCTTAGATCAATATTAGGATATTCTCTAATAATAAGAAGTTAAGGAATTCTTGATATATCTAAAAGAGCCAAATAATTCAACAAATGAAAAAACTTCACTTAGTAATGTGTGTGTATAAGTATATGTATGTATGTATGTATGTATGTATGTAATGTATGTGTGTATTCCTATATACATATACATATACATATACATATACATATACATATACATATAGTTTATACTATTTGTGACATAATTACATGAGATACAAATACTAACAAGACACATATACACCAAATATTCATCATGTTTAATAAAAATCTAATAATAAACCATACTCTTCCTAAGATATATGGAAAATAAAAATATTATAAAACTTATTTTTAGAGGGATAAGGATTCCAAGAATGGGAAATACAGAAGTTGGATGAAGATTTAGAGTGATTTGAATATTCCTTTTGGAAAAATATGACAAAACAATGCATTATGATAGACCAAAATTTAATCATTTGACATTGCTTCCCTATGCATAATTCCATTACCAATATACATCTCCAATACACCTCCATTATCCTCATTTAAAATATAATAAAATAAAACATCACCAATATATGATGAGACAAAACTTGTGGCTCTAAGATAATAATTTTAACTATACTAAAACTACGGTAAATATTAAAAAAATCCCACTAACATACTGATATAGGGGTAGTGAAAAAAGTATTTTTTCCACTAGTTTTTTTATTCTTGTGGAGTTGATGGAGAAGGATACTCCATACTCTTTCACCATGGTTCATGATAATAGAGGGAAAAGGGAGCATATATGAACATGGGTATATATGTGATATGATAAAAAAAATTGGATTTATAGTCACATGTGGCTACAATAAGTAAAAATTTACATTTACATTATGGTGTAATGGATAACAAAAATCTTATCCAAATATTTATTTTTGACACAAAATGGGGAAATAGTGGTATAGGTGAACTGATCATGGTACATTGTTGATCTCAAATTCTGATAAATTTTTGTTGTTGTGGGTTCTCATAAAATTTCCTTATTTATTATTTATCATTAATTATTTTTTCCTTTATTAAGGTTTCATTATTTTACATCCTTTATGTTTGATTTATAAGATTGAAACTTAAATGCCTATTACAACTTTTGTAACAAACAATTGGGTGGAAATAGGTAAAATACCTATTTATGATAGACCCCATTCAATTAATCCCATATACAATAATAATGATCTAGTATGGTTGTTTTTATATCAATAATAATAAAAATTCTCACATGTTAGCTAACCCCATAGTTTGTGGCACATTTAAAAGATATGATGTAGTTTATATCACTAGGGTACACTGTACATTGTCTATTTTTTGCAGAGAAAATTATTTCCAATATTCACTAGGGAGAAGCGGTTCACTAAAACCTAAGATAGTTCTAGAAATTTCCTCAGTTGGGTTGAATGTTGGGAACCATAATATCATGATGATTTTTTTCAATCAACCCTAAGTTTTTCACAAGGAGTGTTACATGTCTAGTTCAATCATTCATGTGTATGGAAATTTTACCACCTTAGCACACACCAATATCACTGTCTCTTTATGTCAACCTATCACACTAAGGTAGGGAATATCAACATGCTCACTTTAATTGCGAGATATTTCAGGATCTAACATGATTTAAAAGAATCAAATCTTAATCAGAGGATTGAGATCAAATAGATATAACAGTAATAAATAATATCTATCATGTAAGAGAAAAAAAAGTGTGAGAAATGGTGAGATAAGGGTGACTTAGCTTGTATTCAAAGTTATGTGTTGATTCTTGGCTATAAACTAGGTGGAACAGGTTAGATCTTGACTAAGTTAGCTTCATCTAGAGAACTGGTATCTAAAACTTCTTTGGAAAAAACCACCTAGAGAAGGACATGATTGGCTAGGTGCTAGTTTCTGAAATGGGTGTTAGTGTCCTCACAAGTGCCTTGTTTCTGATATTTTCAATGTATAAACTTGTCTTCTTCATTTCACTCATTATAGATATATCTTCATTGTAGGTATTTACTGTCGCACATGAACCTACAAAAAAATCCTAGCTACATGCACAAGACTCAAGAAAACATTAGATGAAACAAATAATGCATATTCTTGAGTCAGACTAACCTTGGAGGCTACCCTAATGTGATTTTCACTGAGTTTTGGAATACATATTATATTTTATGTATTTCTAGTGTGTGTGTGTGTGTGTGTGTGTGTGTGTGATTGAATTATGTCCCTTGAAGCTAGGTTTTCTATATGTCATTCGCACCAATATATAAAGTTATAAATAGTTTACCCCCAAGATTAATGTGTGATATGGAATTCAGAAATAGCCCCTCAATACATTAAATAATGCATCCAAATGCAGTCCTTGAATGTTTCTCTTTGTTTAAGTAAAATATAGGAAGTAATTGCCAAAATTTTCTAGCCCCTAATAATAGTGAGTAAGTCACGTATATATATGATTCCCTTGTTTGAATTTCATCATTAACAACCAAAAACACCAACCAAAAATGATAAGAAAGGTTTTAGAAAAGATAACAAGTAATGTGGTATTTAAAATTTGAGAAATGGAGGGAAAAGAATAGAATCTCCCAAAGGGGAAAATAGATCATGGGTGCACCTGTCACTAATGGGTGGTATTTTTTGAGATACTTAGAGGATATAATGGAAAATATAGAGTTCAGTTGCATTTTTTCCAATGTCCAAATGTAAAGTACCCATTCGAGAAAAGAAAACTATAAGAGTATCAAATGGATAAATAAATTTAAAAGAAAAACAAGTGTTGTTAATCTCTAGTTTTATTTCTTATGAATCATGCATTTAATGACATACTTAGAGGCATGTTGTAAATAGAAAGTTTGTTATTTTTTGTTTACATTTTCCCCCACTTTATGCTAGTGCATGAATATTTTTTAGCATAAAGTAGATAAGAAGAGCGTACCTATGGAGAGTTGAAGGGATTTGTAACTAATAGTGTGTCGAATGATGATTTTACTTGATATCATGCTGAATGGATATTTTGAAATGTATATCATGGAATCAAAGATATGATAAGGATCCTAGGGAAAACCTTATATGCACAGTGGAAATTATTTCTATATTTGTTCCTTGAATATTGCATTCTCTTAAGTGTCTTGTGCTTGAGATTTCTCCTTGTTCCATTTTTGTGTTTCCTTTTGTTGGAGTAAGGTCAAACCTATAAAATAAGATAAGTGTAGTCAATACTCATGATAAATTAATTGAAATTTAACTTAGTAATTGTAAAAATAGAAATGCGTGATAAAAATAATTGAATCAAGGATAAGATACCCCTGAATGATGTGAGAGAAGAGATAGAATTGTTCATGTGTCATTTTTTTCCTTGGAGATGGTTGGAATATTAATGAGGATTTACACATCCTATTACCAAATTGAGAATTTAAGCATCTTATCACTATAATGAGGATTTAGGCATCATCTCACCAAGGGAAGAGTATTGAGAGATTTTTAGGATTTTCCTCCAACATTTGATGCTTCCGTACAGTAGGTGCTACTACAAGTGGTCACAAAATTAATATAAACAAGTCACATATGACACATCATTCAAGCCATATCGATGTATTGCATATGACCTAGGTGAAATTCTTTCTTTGATCTCGAGAAAAAAAAAAACTAGTTCCCTTTCTTAAAGAATGTAACTTTTCATTGATATTCATTACTTTTATACCTAATATTAACATGTAACTTTGTATCTGTTGTTTGATTTTAGAGGAAAATGTCATTGGAAACCTATTGATCGTATATTATACATGTTTATTCCCTCGGGACAAAACCACCTAAGTGGGACACTAGTGCTCACTATTACTATCTGTATTGGGTACTTGTCCCTACTATGATTTTGGTACAATTCTAATTTTAATCCTATTATTATCTCTTATTTATTCTAATTATAATTTGTACCAATCTATATCTAGTCTCTAGACTACTGAGAGGGTCAAATAATATCTTGATGACTACCCCTACTCATTTGGGGTATGTGAGGTAAACAAATTAATGTGTAGACCAAATGAGGAAAGTTGAAACTAATGTGCACATCTGAAATAAAAATCCTATAGGGGGAATAGTTAATGTGCATGGTAATAATCATGACACATGAAAAATAATGGGAAAATCTAGCAAAAATTGTTAGTCACAAATAATCATGACATGATGTAATTTGAAACATGCAGTAGCATGGAAAAAGAAACATTAAGTAACTAGTTGAATATGTGGGACACCACTCAAGATTTCACAAGACACTCAAAACCTTCAAGGCTATAGAATAAAATAACACAATCAATCAAAGGGCATAATCCATAAACAATGACAATAGAGATACAAGAAAATTAGATACCCATGGTTGGAAGTAAGTATGCGAGATAAATATTACACATGAAGCACCCATTATCATGTTAGAAAAGTTGATAGTATGTCAAAATGTATACATAAGTAAAATAGGAATAAAAATAATAGATATTGCAATCATATAACCCCAATATAGAGAAATAGGAAACACAGATACCCCTAGGAACCTTAGTGGGATTGGTAGAGAACAATACCAAGAATCAGACATCATGTGATAACCTGTAAGTATCCTATAGTCACCTAAAAAGTACCATGTGATTATGCATGTGTGACATCTATATGGAAAAAGGATAGATCATACTATGAATCAAATGTGAAACATATAACAATATAAGAAAGCAAAAATATATCAAATCAATATATAAGATAGTTTTTTTTGAATTTTTTTAAATATTTGGATGTTTATGAATTATTAGAATATGAAATAAAATGACTAGGATAGGGGAGTGAGGTTTCCCCCTATTTTATATGTATAAAGTGAGGTCGATGTATATAAATTTTCCCTCAACATTCATGTTTAAACAAGAATGTGTCATCGGTCACAGGGGGATAGTATGTCCCCAAGTGTGAATTTCATGGTAGTCTAGGTGATATAATTGAGAGAGTTGTATAAATATGAGTTGTAGCGAAAGGGAGTTGGTTTAGATGCATAGTATGAAAAATATTTTGGTTTCTTTTTGAATAAGATCGTAAGACATAAGTCATACATACTGATGACATATTATTCATTTAGAAAAGGTATACCAAAACACTTATGTGTATTCCACCGTGAAAAAATAGGTGTGTAATTAGGGAATGAATCATTATGAATATAATTGTATGGCCATAGGATAATCAAGAATAGTGTTTTGTATATCAATAGTCCACTAATGTCTAGCCAATTTTGTTTAAGTGTAAGAAAAAAAATGTCGGGGGTCAAGTGTAACTTAAACATTCATGTAAAATATTTTCGTACCATAATATACTAGGAGATGGATATAGCCTTAATAGTCATTATGTGGTTTGATAAAGGGTATGATGTCAGTAAGACTAAGGCCCAAGTGGGTTAGATACTCATGTGTGTGTGTGTGTGTGTGTGTGTGTGTGTGTGTGTGTGTGTGTGTGTGTGTGTGTGTGTGTGTGTGTGTGTGTGTGTGTGTGTGTGTGTGTGTGTGTGTGTGTGCGTGTGCGTGTGTATTTTTTTTTAGAGAAATTAGGATCATAACGTTATGCTGCCAATACTCTTGATTAATGTATAATGTGCAAGTAAATCAATCAAATAAGGTAAGAGGCATAGGAGAATAATCACAGATAGAAATAGGTAAATGGTTAGTAAGATTATGAATAATTTTAAGAGGTGGAATGGGTTCAAGGGTGTGTATGGTATTATGATAAGGAACCATAGCAGTCGTAGTAGCCTATGTAGTAGTAGATTTGACTTGATATTCACTAGGCCCAATAACATTATAATGGTTATGAAATATAGTTTCATCAAAGTACATGGGAGTGAAATCCAAAGTATGAACACTATATTTAGTAAGTGCAATAGTGTTAACAACATCAGCATTATAATGGTCATTATCAACATGGAAGTATTGTAAAAAAATTATATAGAAGGTTAGTAATAAAAGTGGAAGGTTTAGGGGAGGATATGGTAGGAGAGATGATATAAGTAGTGTGAGTCTGAATGTAGGAAGAAATGGGATGTGGTGATATAAGATTGGAACTATTGAGTTCTCATATATTATATTTTTAAAGATAATGTGAGGGGATTGGTTGAGTTGGGGGAATAGTCATGGAGGTAGCATAATCCATGGGACAATATTTGAATGGTTTAGGATCAATAGTAGCAACATGCTTATAACCACCAAAGATAAAATTGACACAACGATGGATTGTATAAGGGATAACATGCATGGAATGGATCCAAGGTCAACCAAGGAGAATATTAAATGTTAATTTTATATCCATGACATAGAAAATATTAGTGATCTTGTGGGGTCCTAATTGTACTTATAATTTGATAATATTAATGCATGTGTGGGTAGTAGTGCCATAGCCATGGAAAGTAAGAGTATAATGTGCAATATCACTATGAGTGGTATATATTTGGTCTAGTAAGGATAGAGGATAAATATTGAATGAATAACCATTGTCAATGAGTACATGCTTAATTTAGAAGCCTTGAATCTAATCCACGATAAAGAGAGGAGGAGAATTAAAATGTTCCTAGTGTGAAATTTTCTCATCAGTAAATGTAATAGAATTACTAATGCTCTTAAATATTCCATGTGATTGGAAAAGGTGAAGGGATGGTTATCATTTTATATTTGAATAATGTGTAATGTGGTTTCTATAGTACAATGAAAATCAGGGGACTTATGAAAGAGATCAAATAAGTATATCTTTGTGGGGGTATTATTTAATTTCTCAATGATATCATAATCTTTTGATAAAGTAGAAGGTTTGGAAAGTGGGGTACTAATAAAAGGAGGAAGACATTTAAGAATCCTCAAATGATACTTATTTTCATGAGTGGTGATAACATTGATAATAAGATCTATATATGTGGTTGTGAAGTGAGGTGGATGTTGAGTAATAACAAGAATATACTCAACATGGATGGCCTCTTATGAGTAGACATGGGTAGGTGTAAAGGAAGAATAATTATCCATAAACTCATAAGAGGAAGAAGAGAAAAAGGGGATCCAATGTATGGTCATGGTTGGGGTTCACCAAATGATTAAATAGAATTAAATATTAATAAGAGGAATGAGATAAAATAGTTCTAACAGTAATAAATGATATCTATCATGTAATAGACAAGCAAGAGTGAGTATTAGAGAGATAAGAGTGACTTATCTTATATTCGATGATCTGGGCTGATTCTAGGCTAGAAACTAGGTGGAACAGGTTGGGTCTAGAATGAGTATGTCACATCCCATATGTTCATTTCATGATTATTTCAAGATAGATTAATTACTGTGAATCGAATCATGAAGGTTTATGGGTGAGAAGTGTTATTTCGCTAGTATTATAGCTAGGCATATTCACATTTACCATGAAAAGGATAAACATGCTTACACATAAGATGAAAAGCTAACTGTGTAACAATGCTTATCACTAAACAATTGTTAGAAACCTCATGTTAATACCATATTTTTTACTTGGTTACTGAATTGTTAATCTTACTGAGTTAGATTATTTCCATGATTCGATACTTTGTTATTTGTTGTACATGATGTTGATACAGTAGTATTATTTTTACTGGAAGTAGTAACTTGTAAGAGTATGGTTGAATTTATTCATGCTTACAATATATTATTTTATTATGTAAAAATGATGGTAAATTTTTAAAGGATTGACTCTTTTAATACTAATGATCATTGATCAAAAAACAAAGAAAGGAGCTTCAATTGGGATAGGTAAATATATTGGTTTCGATAAGATACATGTTTAAGTATCTTAATTATAATCTATAGATTAAATTACGTATTAATCTATTTCATATCATGATCATAAAATATTTATCATGATCCTCTTTCATTTGGATTTAAATTGTTGAGTTGGTTAATTATCTTGGACTGATCTTTTGTCCAATTTTCTTCATTTGTACTCAAATTAATAAGCTATATACTAAAAGAAACTAGCAACTCATAATATGTAGAGTTTATAGTATCTTAGAAGCATGATAGACGTGGATGGATGAGATCCAAGTAATTGATATTTTCTATGGCTCATGAACCTGCAAGTAAGATAGATTGAAAATTATATTGATTAGATAGGATATGCGGGGGTTGCCCAAAAAAATCTGGATCCAAGAAGTGTGACATTCCTTTCATGGATGTCAACCCCTATTAATGTAGCTAAATTATGAACAAACCTGATATACTACAAATAATATGAACTCCAAAAGAAAATATATCTCCTTCTTCGTTATTAAATAATGAAGTACAATGTTTCCTAAATAGGAAAACAATTCCCAACTTGACTTGCCAAGTAAACTCTAACTAACTCAGACTAAATCTTCTCTAGGTGGCAGAAATTACTATTTTTAGCAATTTACTAAAACCTACTATTCTTAGTAAGTTCGCATGCTTATTCGTACGGGCAAAAAAAATTGCCACGCATCTTCTACATCCCTAAATTAGAGGAATTGCCAACTTTCTAACTCATAATACAACTAATAGACTAAAATTAACTAATGCCCAAAAATAGGAAAAAACTAAACTATAACTTAAATCCTAATTTTCAGCCTCAAGATGGCAGATTTAGGGCCCGAAAACATGCTGAGAACTTGCCGCAACATATAGAGAAGATTTCCCCTGAGTTCGTCTCATCGAAACATATAGGATGGATTTTGAGTAAGATTATTTATTTCTTATTTGTTCTTCTAACATTACAATAACCATAATGTGGTATTTAGAACTTCATGTTTATTACTTTCAAATATAATTGTATAAGCATTCGAGTTTTCAAACTTTGTAAAAAAAATAAATTAAATGCTTTTCCGTCTTATCAATGTGCCCATCATTTACATTATTATTGCTATATAGTAATAAATTCATAGGAGGCAATTTTAAGGACAGATCCATAATAATTAACAGGCAAGCTGGTACACCATAGATGGTGTCTTCTTGGTGGTATTATAATAGAGAACGACATAACTTTATTTTTCTTTTATTTAATAGAGCACTAGTACCATTTATTCAATTTCGATGTTATCCTAATATTTGAATTGGGCCTTAATGTACTGAACTATTTTTTCGGTGATGCGGAAGGCCTTGCTCAAGACGGAATCTGGGAGGGGCGGATCTGCTGCAAAGAGAGAATTGGCGATGGTCTGAACTCCGGGAAGCTGGCTGCTCAATCCAGCAATGACCACCGCATTTTCCTGCCCGACATTCTGCTGGAAATGAACCAACGCCTTTGGAAACACGAACAGAACTTCCGTGGCTCTCGGGTGAGTGTGAGGAGGATTTATTCCGCCCACTGCAAAGTCAATACGAGCAAACGATATTCCCAATGTGTTGAGCCCGCCAATCTGGTTAACATTCGCGGGAGTCACGTTGGAGCGCACCTGATTGTTTGTGTCCCCCGCATTCCCCAGTCCGGCAAAGAAGAAGTCCTCTCCAGAAACCCGTTCACCAAAACTGTTCAATCATATCCAAGTGTGTTAGTAAGCCGTCACATCCAAACATTACATTACAAAGACAGAAAAATTAAAAAGAATTCACCTTTGCTTTGGAGGTCTGCAACGCAGAAATCTTGCAGGGGATCTGAATCGGCTGCCATGACAGTACGGTGCTCGCTGTAACAACATAGCAACACATAAACACCCACCGTGTAGTAAATCATGCGATTATCCATCTTATTCAAAAATAAGTGAAATCAGAGAGAAAAAGGAGAAAGCAAAGCAAACGATTCTGCGTTTGAATTGTAGTGTATTATGAACATGAGATTCGTTGGTTTATATAGCCAAATTTTAACAACTCCCAGTTGAACACTTCAATTGACTCGGTAAATATTGCATTATCTGTCTTTTCAGCATTATCAATAACAAATTACAGAGACTGAGTATGTATTCATCATAATTTATCATTATGTATTCACGAAACTTCAACCTTATAATTTATATTCTTCGTGAATACCATGGACCCGTTCAAAATGTGGTGAAAATAATTTGTTTACACAAAAGTGAAAGAAACGACTGGGTTTTTTGTTAGAAAGATGGAGGTGGTCGGTAATCTAATATTGTATTTGATATTATATTTAAGATCGAAAACATAGCCGACCCACTTCACATATTTGATCTTGGCGGCCATAACTTGGGGGAAGAGTTTCGGTGACATTAGACAGCAGCATGGCGAATAAAACAAAATTGCGTTGTGAAAAGATAATTGTATCGCCCACTTTAAGATTTGTTTTTTATATTATTAAGTGCATTTATATATATAAGAAAATGTGTAGTACATTTTTTTCGCATAATAAATTTTAAGTGGAATAGTTTACACATTAGAATGCTTGTTAAATTGAGTCAATAATACCTCGAGAAAAAGTCGTCTTATCTGAAAAGGACGAAAATAAGCCAAGAATTACAAATATAGTGTGCTTTTAAACTGAAAAAATGTGTAGGAGTTAAAATGCTCTAGAGAACAAGGAGTCCCACAGAAAACTACACCACTGCAATGAACATGGCTCTTAGAGGAGGAGGCAAAGGACAATCTAGATTGTCCCCCCATACCAACGGTGGAATAGGAGTGGGCCATCTCATGAATGGGAACCCAACCATTGTGTCACTGCTTATATTCTTCTTCAATAGGTTGATCATGGTGGCTAGGAGAGATGTGCAACTCGAGACGTAGTATTTTTTCCTCAGAGGGGGAACCCCACACACTTCCACCACTACTAGTAGTTCCACCGAGCCGATCAAAAACTCTGCCACTACGAGAGTAAGAAGGACATTGCAATGTAGGAGGCAAGCGACAATGTAGGGAAGATGAGGTCCATCGACTTTTGAATCGGTGCCTATAAAATCCTCAACAATAGCCTTGTGAGGGAAAACGATGGCATAAAGAGTGTGGAGGAACTCAACACAATGCATTGGACATTACCCCAATGTGATATATTAAGTTGAACGTGTTCAACCTTAAGGAAGACTTTCTCTTCCTACACCTACATCTTAAGTATAGCATTGTCTATCATATTAATTTTATTATTAACAGACAAATCTCTCTCCATAGCCATCCTGGTTAACATGAGATAAAATTATATCCTTCCAAAATGAGATAGAATATCAGCTCTAAAAATTTACCAATAATTATTGTATGTTCCAGGAAGCATGGATGAATCCTGAGAAAAACCATTTCCCATGAAAAGAATTTAGGGATGAAATGTATAAAAAGCATGAAAATTAACTTCTAAATAGAAACAGTACAAAATAGGAAAAAACCAACTTCTAAATGGAAAACATAGCCAAACCATCTTTTTTTTATACAT